>CM073586.1:31892116-36892116 GCA_037074715.1 Magnolia kwangsiensis | reverse complement strand
ATACACATTAAGCCCTAAACAAACGGCCTAGGGTCTATGGTGGGCCTTTAACCATCCATAAAGAAACCCATAGGCCTACCTTAGGATCACCTAGGAGGACATTCAACCTCAACTGGCCTCCAAGAGGTAGCCTGCCATTACTCATATAATATAAGGTCTAAAGCCCACGCAATGCATAGCTTACTGGGCCATACTCCAAGCCCAACTTATGGGCCAAATAGTGGACCCTCAAGTAAGGTTTGGGCCCAACTACAAAGGTCATAATTTCACATATTGTGGTGGGCTTGATGGGCAGCATAGTAATTCATTTACATGGACAAGTTTTACATTTAATACAAGTGAGTTGGGCCTCACTTTTAGCCCAAGTACAGGGTCAATTTAGTGGGCAGCCAAGAGCCCAACTTCTTGCATATTATTGCCCTTAAGCCCATCATAATAAATGGGAGAGTATAGCCCCAAGATCAATGGGCCTATCCAAAAGAAGTGAGTCCAAAAGGCCTAATCACTGCCACAAAAGGGGTGACCATGCATATACTATATTACATAATGGGCCCTAAGGAAATGGCCCAAAATAAAAGTCATCCAATTCATACATTATGGTGGACTGGAGGTCAGCCCATAAGTCCAAGAATACACAAGGGCGAGACCTATACCGACAGGGTGGGTCTTGCCTCATCAGACAGACTTAACAAGGCCCTTCGTAATATGTATTTATGTGGGCTTTACAAGTTAGCCCATAATTAAACACTTCATGAGGGCATCAAGGCCCATTAATACACATGGTTAGCTTATAGACAGCCCATTGGGTTCGTAAATTAATAAGGTCAGCCCTTGTACAATCTTAGGCTTAAGAAAGTAGTTCCCAGCCCATTGAGCCTATAAAACTATTAAAAATTCTGATTAAGGCTAGCCCACAAAACTACCACAAAGGTGGGCCTCAAGGGGGCACTAATTAAGCTCAAAATATCTAAGGAAGGAAAGGAAGGAGTTTGTGTAACACTCTCTCAAATTTGGTGTGTCACAATAGTTCCTAAACAATCAACCATGTAGCAAATTTTGGGCCCCTTGCTGGAATTCCAGCCCACCCATTTCTTGGGCCTGTTGGAGTCCAAAAATTTATTTAATTTAAATGAGTTACTCACCCATGGTGATCCACATATATCATAGTGAGCCCCACCGGATAAAAGAGAGATATACAACATTTACTTCAAGTGGGCCATGCCATTAGAATGCAGGCCCAGCAACCTAAGGTAAGGGTGTGCTTGGGTATTTGACCCAAAACTAGTCCAAATTGCATGCCACACCACGGTCTGTACGGAGGCCTGATGGGCTTAAAAATTTATAGGGTAGTCCTTCCATGGGTAGGCCACACCCCCATAAACTTTTATAATTTTTGGACATCTAAAAATATTTTAATTAATTCAAATAAAACAATCTATCCTTAAACTCGGACTGATCTGGACACCATATTATAGTGGGCCGGTGCAGACACCACTATGGTGTGTACAGGCGTCCAATGGTTCCAAAATTTTTCAGGTAGGTCCTAACATATGTTTAACATATCCTTATAATATTTTTACAATTTTTAGACACTCAAAAGTATTTTTATAAATTTTAAGAATATAATCTGTCTAGGGTGAACTATTGCTGGAATGTAACTGTTCTAAATTTGGGCCATCCAAATGGGTAGATTCTGGGCCTCCAAAATTCCTAAAATTTGGACCCAAGGTCCCTCATCAATCCTAAATCAACATGGAGCTCATACATATGTCCCACCTTCTGAGAAAAATAATTTTAAAATTTTATTTTTATGGAACTATACTGCTGGACTGCACAGCAGAATGTTTCTGGCAGTACACTATGTTGGCCCACCAGTTTGGATGCCCAAATGGGGTCCATTGGCCATAAAATTTTGCAGGTAGTTCCTATCATGGGTGGAACACATCACTATAAATTTTCATAATTTTTAGATACCCAAAAAGATTTTAATAAATTTTGAATTTCCAACCTGTCTAGGGTGGAATGTTGCTGGAACAGTGCAGAAAATCCAGACTGCCTACCCCACTTGGACCACACTTTTGGGACCTCTATCAAGATTGGATGGGGCTAAAATTTGGGGAACATCAATATGAGATCTCCAAATTTCAGAAAAATATATTTTATGGGTACAAAAGGTCCCCTAATCAGTCCCAAATTCAAGCCCAAGTCCAACAAAAAAATTGTCTAGAAATTTCTGGACAGAATTGCATGCATGGAATAAAACAAATTTATGGGCCTATTAAGGAAGGGATTGGCCGATAAATTGGGTGCCATGGCCCACCCTAGTATGCCCCACAATTTTTCAGAACAAACCCTCAAATTTTCACCCTTGCAAGAACATTTAAGGTGGCAAAAAGAGGCATCTAAACCATGGTGTAGGTTGAGTATAGATGTCCCTTTCTTCCTGGGCTTTTTCTTTTGGGCAATCCAGGCCCACTAAATGGACCACACATAATATCATTAGATTTCTAACTAAGGAAAGAGAAGGAAGAGCATCCGGCCATCAGGGGAGGGCTCCGCCACTATTAAGTCATCCCCACATAATCACAACCACAAACAATAATATAAACACATTGTACAACTAGATCTTATGATGCATGGCCTAGATCTTTAAAATGAGTGGTTGGGATGCCATCCTAGCCACATGCAAGGGCCTAGATGACCCATCATACTTAGAAAAATAAGAGAAATCCATATGCAAGGGGTCCATCAAGGGAAGAATTCCATGCATGGACATGTATTTACAATGTGGGCCTCATGGCCACATCTAAATGGTTGTGTAAGATCTCCACCATTAATTGGTGGGTCCTACACATCCAAATGAGAGAGAGAGGAAAGAGATTACATGAGGAGAGAAAAGATTTACTTGATGAAGAAAGCACCCACCTAGATCAACCTTGAAATTTACTTCACCATCATCTAGAGGCTCCAAGCAACATGGATCAATGGTTGGGATGAGTTTTTGAGGGTTAGATGAGGAAGGAGAGGGAAGAAATGTGGCTGGAATTTTCAGCAAGGTAGAATGTTTTGGAGGTTCTAACAATGGAAGAAGAGAAAATGAAAAGAAAAAGAGGGAAGGGAGAGAGATGTAGCATGAGAGTAATGATGGATTTCTAGAAAGATGGAGGCATGCTTGCCTTGGTTAGAGAAGAATGATGATTGCTATAGGGAGATACAACCAAAGTTATAGGGTTGGTAAGTTTTTTAGGCTTATGGGTAGTGTTTGTAGTGTGGTGTTAGTTATGGATCTTTATGTAGTGTGTGGGTAGTGTACCTTGGAACTTCTGCCAAGGGTGATGGTGGTCCATATGCATTTGTATAAAAAGTGAGCCACATGATAAAATGCTCATAACTTTTCATCCATAGGTCGGATAGACGCGCAAGATGAGTCGTTGGAACCGTGACGACGATACGGTTGCAATGGCATATGTTTCAACTCGATCTGAGTCGGGTCTTCATGACTGGACTTACAGATGACCACAAACACTATCCAAGGGTCACGGCTCGTCGGGATTCGACCGGTAGGACCGCGGGATTAAGATGGACGGAATGCATACTCACACATACATACACACATGCGAACTCGGGTCAGGTCTCACACACTTGGAGTAAAAGGATCCATATCAGTAAATGGGGCTTAGTATCTTTCTTCAAAAGAAGATAGTTCAGGGCCGCATGGTCGGTGAAAATGATTATCTTAGACTTGATCGAGTAGGACCTAAATTTGTCTAAAGCGAACAATATATCTAAGAATTCCTTTTTCCTAGTGTATTTGTACAAAAAGTGGGCCACATGATAAAATGCTCATAACTTTTGATCCATAGGTCGGATAGACGCACAAGATGCGTCGTTGGAACCGCGACGACGATGTGGTCGCAATGACACATATTTCAACTCGATCTGAGTCAGGTCTTCATGACTGGACTTACAGACGATCGCAAACACTATCCAAGGGTCACAGGTCACTGGGATTCGACCGGTAGGACTGCGGGACCAATATAGACGGAATGCATACTCACACACACATGCACACATGCGAAATCGGGTCGGGTCTCACAATCCTTCCCACCAAAAAAAAATTTTATCCTCAAAATTAACAAAATCGGAACAAAAAAAATACATAGCATCATCATATTTGTATCAATCATCGAACAAATGGGGATAACACTCCCTAATCATGGCAAACCTGTGATAAGATCCATCGATACGTGCTCTCACTTTCACTTTGCAACACTCAACGACTGCAAGGGACTAGGGGGTCTCAAATGATCAGCCTTGACACACTGACAAGCGTCACACTCGGCCACAGAACTAGCAATCTGGCCTACCATCCCTAACCAGGAATACTGCCTTGACAACAAAACAAGCCCGACATTGGCAATACAAAACTATTCAGCGGGTAAGAACATCTCACCAACCAAAATGGAACATGATAATATCATTGACTTAACACAGCAATCTTCCCAAAAATGTCGATACTGATAATCTCTTACGACAGACTCTAATAGAAATTTGATCGAACAAAAGTCCTTGTATACAAAAGAGGTGCGATGCACCAAAACACAAGACTTACATATAGAGACAAGGAGAATGCCCATAACGACTCCTCTAATAACTAAGAGTCCTACTGAGTCACGCAAAATTAAGCCTGAGGTGGCTGGGGAGGTATCTGTCTCCTTTGCATCTGCTGCTACTGTGGTTGCTACGAAGGTCCATCCTGTAGTCTCAGCTGCTGTCGGGGTCTCGGTGGTGGGAGCCACTGTCGCTGTTGTAAAGGAAGAGGGCACTCGCGCCTACGGTGTCCTGTCTTCCCACATCCGTAACAAATGCCAGAAAAGGGCCTAGAAGAAGCTGCTATATGCGATACTGATGCTCTGGCGGCTCGATAGGCTACGCACCTCTACCGCTGTCGACGCTGTCGGGAGCTACTAAAGGGGGACTGCCATTTCCGGCCTCTTCTCTCATCACGACCCCTCTGTGAACCGGTCCACTCGGCCTCGCCCTGAAGTAGAAATATGGCCAATGGAGCACGCTGCAGAGTCGAATCTCGTAAAAGGGGGCTCGTACTCTCCTGTTCCACCTGTCCAGGCGTCTCAAGAATGGGCTGACGGGTCTGAAGAACATCAGTGGCAACCTGCATCAACTGTTGGAGATGCTCAACTCTTACAGGAATCGCCAGACAAGCGGGGGTAGCACTGGCCTCCAACGGAGGCACAGGTACGGCGGGAGCCTCAGGAATAGTTACGACAGGCTCAAGAGGGGAAACAAGAATCTTAGATGGTGGGGCAGAAATCACTCGGGTCATTGGAGTGGAATGAGAACCACGTCCATGGTCATCATGGCCACGACAGTCACAATCATGGGCACCTCGACTAAACGACATGGTCTACAGAAAGAACAAAGGTGATGGACACCTAGGAATTAGAATCCTTGAAGGCTCAAACGAAATGAGGGAAACACACTCGGGACACTACTTATCCTAAGCTCATAGAAAATATGTGATATTATCCCAAGTTATTCCAAAATTACTTGCTATGCTCTGATACCAACTTCTGTCACGCCTCAGACTCGGTAACCGGACCTCACAAGGAACCCGATGACTGGTTCTGGCTGCAATAGCCTCCGTAGTACCCCATTCTCGGCTCCTGAGGCAGGTTCCGATCCTGAGATCCTACAAGGAGGATTTTCACAACAATATAATCATTTCCAATACGATCATACCCAGGATCATAGTAAGTAAATCTGAGAATAACAAAGGCACACATCACAAAATCTACTATGAATTTGAACTTTTACAAGCTTACATCAGGTCCAAAAGGACATACAAAAGATAACAGAAGAAAAAAGGAAGAGAATCTGTAACACTAGGTCCTCAGATCACACAACTATCCAAGCTCCGCTGCTAAGGTGCCAACTTACGATCTCCTTCACGCATCAATCGTGCATAAGCTTATGGAAAGCTTAAAGGGAGGTGAAAGTGTGTGAGAACGGTGCTCAGAAGAAGATAGAGAATGCAGAAGGAGTCACGATCAATACTAATACCACTAGCCTTACCAAGGCGATCATGAACATAAGAAGCTATACCAAGGCAGTATGATAATGTAGGAAGCCATACCAAGGCTATACAGTACAATGAGTAATGTAATGCAATGAGTACTGGGCACCATGCCATGGTGATGCATTATGAGGCTTACACAGCCGATGCAAATTCAATGCGAAGTAATGTCAATGCTCATATCCAATATACATATCAAGTACATTTCTATCATAAGGAAATTACTGTGGTTCATTACACTACTGGATGACTACCGCTCTACAGACCCTGCACAGTCAAACAAGCGTAAGAGACCTCACTACCCACCTGTGGATAACCAATCACCAGTAAGGCCTGAAGGTAGCGGACCCATTCACGAGCTTGTCAGACTCAGCCTAGCAATGCCCTCTTACATCAGGCGAGTAAGGCCACACCCTTATCCAACCGACTACACGACAGTGGGATTCGCGGCCTAATGGTATAAGGCCCTCATGCGCTCATATATACCACCCGGTCATGGCGCTGGAGCAGATCCTTGGTATCATGGAAGTTTTGAGAATTTCACCCATGGGCATCCTATGTACCCGGTATGCTCAAGTAACATTTTCGGTGTCCAAATATGGCCTTCCACGATGTATCTGTGGAGGCTACAACCCTGATGAAGCAAGGGCGATAATGCTCATATGCTATGCAATGCTAGATGCATGAATCACGCAATCAACCATGCATCAATCCGAAGCATCCAACGTGCTCAAGAGGGGATACTGCGTCCTTCGCGGATAGTATCATGCAATGCCCAATGACACAATATGACCACTCACACATAGTGTCAACCAAGCATACAATGATGTACGTGGGGCATGAAGATGGGTCTTGATGCATTATGCCGTGATATACAAAGTATTACACTCCTATCCAAGAAGGGACTAAGACTAGGTATTTAGACAATATTCATAAGGAATCTCACCTCTAGTGGGGGGCCCATTTATCTGGGGTAACCCACGAGACTAAGTATACAGACTATGGGTCTAAGCGATATAGAAATGAGCCTAACAAGAGTTTAAGATGATAATCCAATCACTCTTAAATACAACTGGGCCTAGAGAGGTCCATAATGGGGACATTTAACCACCATTCTCCAAAAATCATATCAACCATGAATGATGTGGATAGAAGGTCCAAGACCTACATTAAAGATAAAAATAAATGTAACCAACCATATACATATATATTCCTCATAATAAGCCATAAAAAGATAAAATACCACTTTTAACAACATGGGCCCCAAGAGGAGAATTAAGGCCCAAGGCTCAATTCCCAATGGCCATAGAATCCATGCATTGAGTCAGACTTGGTGGGTAGCCCCCGTACATAATATACGATTAAATAAGTTTAAGTTTGGATGAAAAGGGCCCAACTACATCAGCCTAATAACTTAACAATTTAAGTGGGCAACTAAGGGCCCAATACTATCATTGTCTTAGCTCACAAGTCCATCAAAATGGTGGAAGTTGGCCCAATCTAAGGTTGGGAGAAGCTGGGATGACCCTGCCCACTCTGGGCCCATGGGATGTCCCACAATTCTGATCTTAAGATGGGGTCCTCATCTGATCACTAAAGGTGACCCAAAAGAATGCACTGATTAGGCCCAAAGATTATAAGAAAATATAAGCATGTAACACGTACACAAGTTCTCAATATGGTGGGCCCCACAGCCAAATAAAGTTTTAACCATAAAATTTTACATTTAAGTCCCTTTGATAAAATTTTGGCCAGTTTAACTTCCTAAATCTACTAAGGTCCATAAATCAGTTAACTATGTGGAGATAATCTCATGAAAGCCAACTATATTCGCTGAGGGACCCCACTAGATGGAGAGTGCGTATATATCATGAAAAGATAAAGTGGACATGTTACTGGATTGTGAGTCCAGCAGTAACCCAAGGTAGAGAATACATCCATAATCGGGTGATCCAAGGCTTGGATGGCCTGGACCAAACATGCGTTAAGGCAGGTTTCACATACATACACATTAAGCCTTAAACAAATGGCCTAGGGTCTATGGTGGGCCTTTAACCATCCATAGAGAATCCCATGGGCCTACCTTAGGATCACCCAGGAGGACATTCAACCTCAACTAGCCTCTAAGTGGTAGCCTGCCATTACTCATATAATATAAGGTCTAAAGCCCACGCAATGCATGGCTTACTGGGCCATACACCAAGCCCAACTTTTGGGCCAAATAGTGGACCCTCAAGTAAGGTTTGGGCCCAACTACAAAGGTCATAATTCCACATATTGTGGTGGGCTTCATGGGCAGCATAGTAATTCATTTACATGGGCAAGTTTTATATTTAACACAAGTGAGTTGGGCCTCACTTTTAGCCCAAGTACAGGGTCAATTTAGTGGGCAGCCAAGAGCCCAACTTCTTGCATATTATTTCCCTTAAGCCCATCACAATAAATGAGAGAGTATAGCCCCAAGATCAATGGGCCTATCCAAAAGAAGTGAGTCCAAAAGGCCTAATCACTGCCACAAAAGGGGTGGTCATGCATATACTATATTACATAATGGGCCCTAAGGAAATGGCCCAAAACAAAAGTCATCCAATTCATACATTATGGTGGACTGGAGGTCAGCCCATAAGTCCAAGAATACACAAGGGCGAGACCTATACCGACAGGGTGGGCCTTGCCTCATCAGAATAGGTTAAGGTTTAGGTTTAGGAAATCGGGTTCGAGTTCGGGTTTGGGTTTAGGTTTGGATTTTCAAGTTTAGGTTTAGGTTTAGGTTAGGGAGTTGAGATTAGGATTTAGGTTTAGGTTTAGGGAGTTGAGAATACATTTAGGTTTTAGGTTTAGGTTTAGGTTTTAGTTTATAGGTTTAGGTTTAGGTTTTAGGTTTTGGTTTAGTTTTTAGTTTATAGGTTTAGGTTTAGGTTTTAGGTTTAAGTTATAGGTTTAGGTTTAAGTTTAAGTTTTAGGTTTATGGTTAAGGTTAGGTTATAGGTTATAGGTTTTGTTTTAGTTTAAGGTTATGGGTTTTGGTTAAGGTTTTAGATTTAGGTTAAGGTTATAGGTTTAGGTTTAGCTTATAGGTTATAGGTTATAGGTTATAGCTTTAGGGAATTGAGAATAGGTTAAGGTTTAGGTTTAGGAAATCAGATTTAAGTTTGGGGTTTCAAATTTAGGTTTAGGTTAAGTAGTTGAGATTAGGATTAGGTGTAGGTTTAGGTTTAAGGATTTGAGAATACATTTAGGTTTTAGGTTTAGGTTTAGGTTTAGGTTTCAGGATTAGGTTAAGGTTATGGGTTTAGGTTAGGTTTAGATTTAGGTTATAGGTTATAGGTTAAAGCTTTATGGAATTGTAACACCCTGAATTTTTGCCAACCTGGGGTTAGACGTCCTTAGGCAATGGGTCAACCATAACACCTTGGTAACCTCTCAGAATCCAATTTCAAAGCCAAAGAAATCACTTAAGATTAATTCCTTTAGAAATTAAGCGTAAGTTAGCTAGCGCTACGCTAGAGTAGCTGTGAAATTATCCCTGAACACTCTAAATACGTTCTGCAAGACCCAAAACTTGTACAATCAATGACGCTATAATACCCTGAAACCTAGGATCAAACTCTAAACTCGTTTGCTCTCATGAACCCTTTGAAACTTTGTATTGGATCTAGACCGTGCGTCGAAAGTCCGATATCCACAATCTTAGACCATTGCGACCGCCTTGTTGGACTTGACAATCGTTTTGAAAATCAAGTCCAACCGACGTTCAGAGGCTATTTCATTGAGCCTGGAGTGAAGAGAGTGAGAAATGGGTTAGATTTGGAAATTTTAATCCAAATCTGGCACGTGACTTGGCGCGTTATTATTAAGCATTCTAACTATCAGAATTCAGCCAAATTTCACCCTCGGATCAGGAAAAATTTCTCTTTCATATCATGAGACTTGTAAACCTGATTTAGGTGTGATGACCGCTGAACTGAAATCGGACCGCCACGTGCGATCTGCGAACACTACCAGATTGAAAACTTGATGTGTGGTAGATCTAGTAACCATGAGCTTAAGTCCGACCGCATTCGGCCAGGGGACTTCTCGAAATGCTCTTTTGGATCGGAACAACCCCGATTTGGTTATAACCCAAGTATACCTTTATCCCAAGCCTGTTTTGGTGAAGTTTTAGCCTATATAAGGGCTTGAAACCCTCTCATATCTCTCCCATCCGAATTTGCTTGAAACCCTAGGAAAAGAGAGACAGAAAGTGAGAGATTGTGAGAGAGTGTGGGAGAGATTCTCCTGCCACTTGCTATAGCTATTGCACGTGCCAAAGCACCGCACTCCAATGACTTTCCCGGTGATTCCAACACACTTCTAGGTAAGAAAAACCCTAACCACTTGTTGATTTAGGGATTCCTTTGATTCAATAGCGAAGTAGCTTACGTATCTTGTGCATTAGGTCACCATTACGCCGTTGACGAAGCGTATACGTGCTATTCGAATCGATACATGTCTAAGGCAAAAGGTGAGGATTCTAGACGCTTTGATTGACTGATTTCAAAGCTTTCAATGTCGTTTAATAGTAGATTATTGATGAGAATGCCGTTTGACGTGTAGAACATGCTGTCCGTTTTCTGTTTCGATTGTGTACGGGAAACATGAGATTTAGGGTATTTTGAGTATTTATAGGAAATACAGTATACGTCCGTATTTTGCTGAAATGATTGCCATGGTTATTTGTCATGTTATGATATTAGGAATGCGTGCATGATCTGTTTGGTGAAGAGATTCGCCCTAATGCATACTTTGAGTCGACATACGCTATGTAGACTAAAGTGTATAGAATAAGTGTATGTATAAATGTTTGTATTAGTATATATTGAGTAAATGGTGTTGTGAATTAGTTTTGAGATTAAATTCTCAATTAATATGCGGATGTATATGATTTCCATCATGTTTGCCATATGAATTGATTTCCTTATATGTATGGAATACATGTGTTGGACTGATTTGCTTACTTTGTATGCTATAACATGTGTTAACATGCTTGTATTGTTGTATTTCATTTCTATTACTCTCATATGATTATTGATGTGGATTTACAAATGCTTGGGGCTATGACCTAGTCCAGGCAGTCGGTAATGGATTGAATTCGTGGTTGGCTTCTATTTGTCATGAAGGACGCATCGATGAACGCGAGTCGTATTTTGGGCAGGCGGCAGTGGTTAGGCCACGCGAAGTGTTTTATGCACTTCATGTCGTTCAGCTTGAGATGCGCTCGTACTAGTCGAGCCCGTCAAGTAACCCGACTGGCCATTGTATGTTCACCTTGTATGAGTCATAACTGCTTGAACCTAGGGTACTGAACTTACCATTGAAAACCCTGTCAACCATGGTACCTTGATCCATAAAGACTCATGAGCCGGGCATGGTGGTATGGGACACCGTGGTCGAGCTGTCGACCTACGCTGGGGCCACAAACATCCCCATAGTGACCAGTGAGCACATTTGACTCGTGAGTCGATTGTGGTGGTATGGGACACTACATTCGAGCTGTCGGCCAACTTTGATTGGTGACGAGCCCTTTGTAGTGACCTCGAGCGTATTCTAAGTCTACGGGAGGCGACGACCCTTCCATAGCGACAAGAGTACATTAGGCCTGTATTGATAAGGTGATGGGGGAGCGGTGCAACAAGTGCGAGCAATAGCCCTGACAGCCCTTGCAGCACCTACAAATATATCATCGTATGAGATTACTAGGAGTGACGACCCTAGACACAATATAAGGAAGGTACCTTAGTTTTCCAATCCTGCTGTATGAAAAGGACTAATAACAACCCAATAATCATTATCCATATCGCATTGCATGTGCCTGAAAGATGTGCAGCACTGTGGGAAGAAAGCATGCCGCGGACGCAGATGGTGCCGCATGAGGGAGAATGTCGGTGAGGGCATCCATCATGTCATTTCATGCATGCATTAATAACAGTATTTAGGAATGCTTGATTGTTTTCTTTACTATTATCGCGTGATTGATTTGATAACATGCTAATCTTTTCTCTATGATTCCACTGAGTTGATTACTCATTCCCACGTTACGGGATGGTGTTCCGGACACCCAGCAGTCCCTATTTTAGTTTCAGATGATGACGCTGCTTGTGAAGTGGAGTCGGACTTGATGATGATGAGGATCCCTCCTTTATGCGTGTTCTGATTGACGGGATTACAGGGAGGTTGATTAGACGCCTTGACACTTGTCATTTTATATTTTTGGAGCACTCATGTATATTCTTTTCTTTCCATTTTTGGAGTATACATGTATTTAATTAACCTGGTAACATGTTCACACTCTGAAGATTTACAATTAATTATATATTTTATGTATTCATCACAGTCTTTTGCTTGCTAATTTAACTGTCTCTGGAGTATGCTATGTTGTTTTGGCTTAGTCTCAATCTTGTTTAATGTCATTCTACAGACAACATACATTTACCATTATCTATGTTGCATAAGTGACGTTCTGGAACTCGGTAGTTGGGTTTCTATCCGACCCCCGATTTTTGGGATGTTACAGGAATTAAGAATAGGTTAAGGTTTAGGTTTAGGAAATCGAGTTCGGGTTCGGGTTTAGGTTTGGGTTTTCAAGTTTAGGTTTAGGTTTAGGTTACAGTTTAGGTTAAGATTAGGTTATAGGTTATAAGTTTTTGTTATATGTTATAGGTTAAGGTTTAGGTTATAGGTTTTGGTTTATGTTAAGCTTATAGGTTTTGGTTATAGGTTATAGGTTATAGGTTATAGCTTTAGGGAATTGAGAATAGGTTAAGGTTTATTTTTAAGAAATCGGGTTCAAGTTTAGGTTGGGTTTTCAAGTTTAGGTTTAAGTTTAAATTTAGGAGTTGAGATTAGGATTAGGTGTAGGTTTAGGTTTAAGGATTTGAGAAAACATTTAGGTTTTAAGTTCAAGTTTAGGTTTTAGGTTTATGTTAAGGTTATAGGTTTAGGTTAGGTTTAGGTTATAGGTTATAGCTTTAGGGAATTGAGAATAGGTTAAGGTTTAGGTTTAGGAAATTGGGTTCGGGTTATAGGTTTTGGTTAGGTTTAGGTTTAGGTTATAGGTTATAGGTTATAGGTTACAGGTTTAGGTTAGGTTTATGTTTAGGTTATAGGTTATAGGTTATAGGTTTAGAGAATTGAGAATAAGTTAAGGTATAGGTTTAAGAAATCGGGCTATGGTTTGGGATCGGGTTTAGGATTAGGTTTTCAAGTTTAGGTTTAGGTTTAGGCTTTGGAGTTGAGATTAAGATTAAGTGTAGGTTTAGGTTTAGGGATTTGAGAATACATTTAGGTTTTAGGTTTAGGTTAGGTTTAGGTTTTAGGTTTAGGTTAAGGTTATAGGTTTAGGTTTAGGTTTAGGTTAAGGTTAGGTTATAGGTTATAAGTTTGGGTTATAGGTTATAGGTTATAGGTTGAGGTTTAGGTTTTAGGTTTAGGTTTTAGGTTTTGGTTTAGGTTAAGTTTAGATGTTATAGGATTTGGTTTAGGTTTAGGTTTAGGTTAAGGATATAGGTTTAGGTTTTAGGTGTATGGAATTGAGAATAGGTTAAGGTTTAGGTTTAGTTTATAGGTTATAGGTTATAGGATTAGGGATTTGAGAATACATTTAGGTTATAGGTTTAGGTTTAGGTTAGGTTATAGGTTATAAGCTTAGGTTTATGTTTAGGTTTAGGTTATAGGTTATTGGTTTAGTGATTTGAGAATACATTTAGGTTATAGATTTAGGTTTAGGTTTTAGGTTTATGTTATGGTTATGTTATAAGTTTAGTTTATAGGTTATAGGTTATTTCTTTGGGGAATTGATAATAGTTTAAGGTTTAGGTTTAGGAAATTGGGTTCGAGTTCAGGTTCAGTATTGGGTTTAGGTTTCAGTTTTCAAGTTTAGGTTTTGGTTTAGGTTAAGGAGTTGAGATTAGGATTAGGTGTAGGTTTAGGTTTAGGGATTTGAGAATAAGTTAAGGTTTAGGTTTAGGAAATCGGGTTCAAGTTATAGGTTTAGGTTAGGTTTAGGTTTAGGTTATAGGTTATAAGTTATTGGATATAGCTTTTGGGAATTGAAAATAGGTTAAGGTTTTGGTTTAGGAAATCGGGTTCTGGTTATAGGTTTAGGTTATGTTTTGGTTTAAGTTATAGGTTATAGGTTATAGGTTATACGTTTAGGGAATTTAGAATTGGTTAAGGTTTAGGTTTAGGAAATCAGGTTCGGGTTCGGGATTGGGTTTAGGCTCGGGTTTTGAAGTTTAGGTTTAGGTTTAGGTTTAGGCTTTAGAGTTGAGATTAAGATTAGGTGTAGGTTTAGGTTTAGGGATTTGATAATACGTTTAGGTTTTTGGTTTAGGTTTTAGGTATAGGTTAGCTTTAGGTTAGGTTTAGGTTTAGGTTTAAGTTAGGGTAGGTTATAGGTTATAAGTTTAGGTTATAGGTTATAGGTTATATGTTAAGGTTTAGGTTATAGGTTTGGGTTTTGGTTAAGGTTATTGGTTTTGGTTTAGGTTTTAGGTTTAGGTTAAGGTTATTGGTTTAAGCTATAGGTTTAGGTTAGGTTTAGGTTTAGGTTATAGGTTATAGGTTTAGGGAATTGAGAATAGGTTAAGGTTTAGGTTTAGGAAATTAGGTTCTTGTTCGGGATCGAGTTTAGGCTTGGGTTTTCAAGTTTATGTTTTGGTTTAGGCTTTGGAGTTGAGATTAGGATTAGTTGTAGGTTTAGGTTTAAGGATTTGAGAGTACATTTTGGTTTTAGATTTAGGTTATGGTTTTAGGTTTAAGTTATAGGTTTATGTTAGGTTTAGGTTTAGGTTATAGGTTTAGGGAATTGAGAATAGGTTTAGGTTTAGGTTTAGGTTATATGTTATTGGTTTAGGGATTTAAGGATACATTTAGGTTATTAGTTTAGGTTAGCGTTTTAGGTTTAGGTTTAGGTTAGGTTATAAGTTAAGTTTATAGCTTATAGCTTATAGCTTTAGCGAATTGAGAATAGTTTAAGGTTTATGTTTAGGAAATCAGGTTTATGTTCGGGTTCGGTATCAGGTTTAGGTTTCAGTTTTTAAGTTTAGGTTTAGGTTTCAGTTTTAAAGTTTAGGTTTTGGTTTATGTTAGGGAGTTGAGATTAGGATTAGGTGTAGGTATAGGTTTAGGGTTTTTAGAATAGGTTAAGGTTTAGGTTTAGGAAATCGGGCTCAGGTTATAGGTTTAAGTTAGCTTTAGGTTTAGGTTATAGGTTATACATTATAGGTTATAGCCTTAGGGAATTAAGAATAGGTTAATGTTTAGGCTTAGGAAATCGGGTTCGGGTTATAGGTTTAGGTTATAGGTTATAGGTTATAGGTTTAGGGAATTGAGAATAGGTTGAGGTTTAGGTTTAGGAAATCAGGTTCAGGTTTGGGATCGGGTTCTGTCTTAGGTTTTCAAGTTTAGGTTTAGGTTTATCTTTGAAGTTGAGATTAGGATTAGGTGTCGGTTTAGGTTTAGGGATTTGAGAATTGATTTTGGTTTTAGGTTTAGGTTAAGGTTTTAGGTTTATGTTATAGGCTAAGGTTAGGTTTAGGTTTAGGTTATAGGTTATAGGTTATAGGTTTAGGGAAATAAGAATCAGTTAAGGTTTTGGTTTAGGTTATAGGTTTAGGGATTTGAGAATACATTTAGGTTATAGGTTTAGGTTTCAGGTTTTAGGTTTAGGTTAAGGTTAGGTTATAATTTAAGTTTGTAGGTTATATGTTATAGGTTATAGCTTATAGCTTTAGGGAATTGACAATAGTTTAAGGTTTTTGTTTAGGAAATTGGGTTCATGTTCGGGTTCGATATCGGGTTTAGGTTTCAGTTTTTAAGTTTAGCATTTTGTTTATGTTAGGGAGTTGAGATTTGGATTCGGTGGAGGTATAGGTTTAGGGTTTTGAGAATAGGTTAAGGTTTAGGTTCAGGAAATCGGGTTCGAGTTATAGGTTTAGGTTAGGTTTGGGTTTAGGTTATAGGTTATAGGTTGTAGCTTTAGGGAATTAAGAATTGGTTAAGGTTTAGCTTTAGGAAATCGGGTTTAGGTTATTGGCTTAGGCTTGGGTTATAGGTTATAGGTTTAGGGAATTGAGAACAGGTTAAGGTTTCGAAAATCGGTTTCAGGTTTGGGATTGGGTTTAGGCTTTGGTTTTCTAGTTTAGGTTTAGGTTTAGGCTTTGGAGTTGAGATTAGGATTATGTGTAGGTTTAGGTTTAGGGATTTGAGAATACATTAAGGTTTTATGTTTAGGTTAAGGTTTTAGGTTTAAGTTGTAGGTTTAGGTTAGGTTTAGGTTTAGGTTATGGGTTATAGATTATAGGTTTAGGGAATTACGAATTTGTTAAGGTTTAGGTTTAGGCTATAGGTTATAGGTTATAGGTTTATCGATTTGAGAATACATTTTGGTTATAGGTTTAGGTTTAGGTTTTAGGTTTTGGTAAAGTTTAGGTTATAAGTTTAGTTTAAAGGTTATAGGTTATAGCTTTAGGGAATTGAGAATAGTTTATGGTTTAGGTTTAGGAAATCAGGTTCGGGTTCAGTATCGGGTTTAGATTTCAGTTTTCAAGTTTAGGTTTTGGTTTAGGTTAGGGAGTTGAGATTAGGATTTGGTGTAGGTTTAGGTTTAGGGATTTGAGAATAGGTTTAGGTTTAGGTTTTGGAAATCGGGTTTGGGTTATAGGTTTAGGTTTAGGTTATAGGTTTAGGTTTAGGTTATAGGTTACAACTTTAGTGAATTGAGAATAGGTTAATGTTTAGGTTTAGGAAATCGGGTTCGGGTTATAGGTTTAAGTTATGTTTAGGTTTAGGTTATAGGTTATAGGTTATAAGTTATAGGTTTAGGTTAGGTTTAGGTTTAGGTTATAGGTTATAGGTTATAGGTTTAGGGAATTGAGAATAGGTTAAGGTTTTGGTTTAAGAAATCGGGTTCGAGTTTGGGATCGGGTTTAGGATTGGGCTTTCAAGTTTAGGTTTAGGTTTAGGCTTTGGAGTTGGGATTAAGATTAGGTGTAGGTTTAGGTTTAGGGATTTGAGAATACTTTTAGGTTTTAGGTTCTGGTTTAGGTTTAAGTTTTAGGTTTAAGTTTAGGTTTTAGGTTTAGGTTAAGGTTAGGTTATATGTTATAAGTTTAGGTTATAGGTTATAGGTTATAGGTTATAGGTTGAGGTTTAGGTTATAGGTTTTGGTTTAGGTTAAGTTTATATGTTATAGGATTTGGTTTAGGTTTAGTTTTAGGTTTTAGGTTTAGGTTAAGGATATAGGTTTAGGTTTAGGTTTTAAGTGTAGGGAATTGAGAATAGGTTAAGGTTTAGGTTTAGGTTATAAGTTATAGGTTATAGGATTAGGGATTTGAGAATACATTTAGGTTATAGGTTTGAGTTTAGGTTAGGTTATAGGTTATAAGTTTAGGTTTACATTTAGGTTTAGGTTATAGGTTATTGGTTTAGTGATTTAAGAATACATTTAGTTTATAGGTTTAGGTTTAGGTTTTAGGTTTATGTTATGGTTAGGTTATAAGTTTAGTTTATAGGTTATGGGTTTTTTCTTTGGGGAATTGAGAATAGTTTAAGGTTTAGGTTTAGGAAATTAGGTTCGGGTTTGGGTTTGGTATTGGGTTTAGGTTTCAGTTTTCAAGTTTAGGTTTTGGTTTAGGTTAGGGAGTTAAGATTAGGATTAGGTGTAGGTTTAGGGATTTGAGAATAAGTTAAGGTTTAAGTTTAAGAAATCGGGTTCGAGTTATTTGTTTAGGTTTAGGTTATAGGTTATAAGTTATAGGATATAGGTTTTAGGAATTGAGAATAGGTTAATACTTTGGTTTAGGAAATCGGGTTTGGGTTATCGATTTAGGTTAGGTTTCGGTTTAGGTTATAGGTTATAAGTTTAGGGAATTAAGAATAGGTTAAGGTTTAGTTTTAAGAAATCGGGTTCAGGTTCGGGATTGAATTTAGGCTTGGGTTTTCAAGCTTAGGTTTAGGTTTAGGCTTCGGAGTTGAGATTAAGATTTGGTGTAGGTTTAGGTTTAGGGATTTGAGAATACATTTAGGTTTTAGGTTTAAGTTTTAGGTTTAGGTTAGGTTTAAGTTAAGGTTAGGTTATAGGTTATAAATTTAGTTTATAGGTTAAGGTTTAGGTTAAGGTTATAGGTTTTGCTTTAGGTTTAGGTTTATGTTTTAGGTTTAGGTTAAGGTTATAGGTTTAAGCTATAGGTTTAGGTTTAGGTTATAGGTTATAGGTTTAGGGAATTGAGAATAGGTTAAGGTTTAGGTTTAGGAAATCAGGTTCATGTTTGAGATCGGGTTTAGGCTTGGGTTTTCAAGTTTTGGTTTAGGTTTAGGCTTTGGAGTTGAGATTAGGATTAGGTGTAGGTTTAGGTTTAAGGATTTGAGAGTACATTTTGGTTTTAGGTTTAGGTTATGGTTTTAGGTTTAAGTTATAGGTTTATGTTAGGTTTAGGTTTAGGTTATAGGTTTCGGGAATTGAGAATAGGTTAAGGTTTAGGTTTAGGATATAGGTTATAGGTTAAGTGATTTGAGAATACATTTAGGTTATTGGTTTAGGTTAGCGTTTTAGGTTTAGGTTAAGGTTAGGTTATAAGTTAAGTTTATAGGTTATATTTTATAGGTTAAAACTTATAGCTTTAACGAACTGAGAATAGTTTAAGGTTTATGTTTAGGAAATCGGGTTCGTGTTCGGGTTCGGTATCGGGTTTAGGTTTCCATTTTTAAGTTTAGGTTTTGGTTTATGTTAGGGAGTTGAGATTAGGATTAGGTGTAGGTATAGGTTTAGGGTTTTGAGAATAGGTTAAGGTTTAGGTTCAGGAAATTGGGTTCGTGTTATAGGTTTAGGTTAGGTTTGGGTTTAGGTTATAGGTTATAGGTTATAGGTTATAGCCTTAGGGAATTAAGAATAGGTTAAGGTTTAGGTTTAGGAAATTGGGTTCGGGTTATAAGTTTAGGTTAGGTTTAGGTTTAGGAAATCGGGTTCGAGTTATAGGTTTAGGTTAGGTTTAGGTTATAGGTTATAGGTTATAGGTTATAAGTTTCGGGAATTGAGAATAGGTTAAGGTTTAGGTTTAGGAAATCGAGTTCAGGTTTGGGTTTAGGTTTTGGCTTGGGTTTTCAAGTTTAGGTTTAGGTTTATGCATTGAAGTTGAGATTAGGATTAGGTGTAGGTTTAGGTTCGGGATTTGAGAATTGATTTTGGTTTTTGGTTTAGGTTAAGGTTTTAGGTTTAAGTTATAGGTTTAGGTTAGGTTTAGGTTTAGGTTATAGGTTATAGGTTATAGGTTTAGGGAATTAAGAATCGGTTAAGGTTTCGGTTTAGGTTATAGGTTATAGGTTTAGGGATTTGAGAATACATTTAGGTTATAGGTTTATGTTGAGGTTTTAGGTTTAGGTTAAGGTTAGGCTAAAAGTTTAGCTTATAGGTTATAGGTTATAGGTTATAGGTTATAGCTTTAGGGAATTGAGAATAGTTTAAGGTATAGGTTTAGGAAATTGGGTTCGGGTTCGGTATTGGGTTTAGGTTTCAGTTTTCAAGTTTAGGTTTTGGTTTAGGTTAGGGAGTTGAGATTTGGATTTGGTGTAGGTTTAGGTTTTGGGATTTGGGAATAGGTTAAGGTTTAGGTTTAGGAAATCTGGTTCGGGTTATAGGTTTAGGTTTAGGTTATAGCTTATAAGTTATAGGTTATGGCTTTAGGGAATTGAGCATAGGTTAAGGTTTAGGTTTAGGAAGTTGGGTTCGTGTCCTAGGTTTTGGTTTAGGTTTTAGGTTATAGGTTTATGGAATTGAGAATAGGTTAAGGTTTAGGTTTAGGAAATCGGGTTCAGGTTTGGGTTCGGGTTTAGGCTTGGGTTTTCAAGTTTAGGTTTAGGTTTAGGCTTTGGAGTTGAGATTAAGATTAGGTGTAGGTTTAGGTTTTGGGATTTGAGAATACATTTAGGTTTTAAGTTTAGGTTTAGGTTTAGGTTTTAGGTTTTGGTAAAGGTTATAGGTTATAGGTTTAGGTTTAGGTTTAGGGTTTAGGTTACGGTTAGGTTATAGGTTATAAGTTTTGGTTATAGGTTATAGGTTATAGGTTGAGGTTTAGGTTTTAGGTTTTGGTAATAGGTTTTAGGTTTAGGTTATAGGTTATATGTTTAGGGATTTGAGAATGCATTTAGGTTATAGGTTTAGGTTAAGATTAGGTTACAAGTTAAGTTTATAGGTTGTTGGTTATAGGTTATAACTTATAGCTTTAGGGAATTGAGAATAGTTTAAAGTTTATCTTTAGGAGATCGGGTTCGTGTTTGGGCTCGGTATCGGGTTTAGGTTTCATTTTTCAGGTTTAGGATTTTGTTTATGTTAGGGAGTTGAGATTAGGATTAGGTGTATCTATAGTTTTAGGGTTATGAGAATAGGTTAAGGTTTAGGTTTAGGAAATCAGGTTCGGGTTATGGGTTTACGTTAGGTTTAGGTTTAGGTTTAGGTTATAGGTTATAGGTTATAGCTTTACAAAATTAAGAATAGTTTAAGGTTTAGGGTTAGGAAATCGAGTTCTGGTTTTAGGTTTAGATTATAGGTTATAGGTTATAGGTTATAGGTTTAGGGAATTGAGAATAGGTTAAGGTTAAGGTTTAAGAAATCGGGTTCAGGTTTGGGAATGGGTTTAGGCTTGGGTTTTTAAGTTTAGGTTTAGGTTTAGGCTTTGGAGTTGAGATTAGGATTAGGTGTAGGTTTAGGTTTAGGGATTTAAGAGTACATTTAGGTTTTAGGTTTAGGTTAAGGTTAGGTTATAAGTTAAGTTAATAAGTTATAGGTTATAGGTTATAACTTCTAGCTTTAGGGAATTGAGAATAGTTTAAGGTTTATGTTTAGGAAATCGGGTTCGTGTTCGGGTTCGGGTTCGGGTTCAGTATCGGGTTTAGGTTTCAGTTTTCATTTTTAGGTTTTGGTTTATGTTAGGGAGTTGAGATTAGGATTAGGTGTAGGTATAGGTTTAGGGTTTTGAGAATAGGTTAAGGTTTAGGTATAGGAAATCAGGTTCGTGTTAAAGGTCTAGGTTTAGGTTATAGGTTATAAGTTATAAGTTTAGGGATTTGAGAATACATTTAGGTTTTAGGTTTAGGTTAGGGTTTTAGGTTTGGGTTAATGTTAGGTTATAAGTTAAGTTTATAAGTTATAGGTTATAGGTTATAACTTATAGCTTTAAGGAATTGAGAATAGTTTAAGGTTTATGTTTAGGAAATTGGATTCATGTTTGGGTTCGATATTGGGTTTAGGTTTCAGTTTTCAAGTTTATGTTTTGGTTTATGTTAGGGATTTGAGATTAGGACTATGTGTAGGTATAGGTTTAGGGTTTTGAGAATAGGTTAAGGTTTAGGTTTAGGAAAGTGGTTTTGGGTTATAGGTTTAGGTTAGGTTTAGGTTTAGGTTATAGGTTATAAGTTATAGGTTATAGCTTTAGGGAATTAAGAATAGGTTAAGGTTTAGGTTTAGGAAATTGGGTTCGAGTTATAGGTTTAGGTTATAGGTTATAGGTTTAGGGAATTGAGAATAGGTTAAGGTTTAGGTTTTGGAAATTGGGTTTAGGTTTGGGATCAGGTTTAGGCTTGGGTTTTCAAGTTTAGGTTTAGGTTTAGGCTTTGGAGTTGAGATTAGGATTTGGTGTAGGTTTAGGTTTAGGGATTTGAGAATACATTTAAGTTTAGGTTTAGGTTAAGGTTTTAGGTTTAAATTGTAATTTTAGGTTAGGTTTTGGTTTAGGTTATAGATTATAGGTTATAGGTTTAGAGTGAGACCTGACCTGAGTTCGCATGTGTGTATGTGTGTGAGTGAGTGTGTATTTCATTTCTTGTGGTCCCGCAGTCCTACCTGTCGAATTTTGATGACCCGTGACCCTCAGGTTTTGTTTGTGGTCATTCTTAAGTCTGGTCACGTAGACCCGACCCGGATCAAGCTAAGACCTATGTCATCCTGTCCGCTTCATCGTTGCTGTTCCAACATCGCATCTTGTACGTTCATCCGGCGTACAGATCATAAGTTGTGTGCATCTCATTTATAGTCTTTGAGCATGATCATGTGTCTCACTTAGTGTGGAGGGCACATTTTTCAAGGTGCCCTCTTTTGTGCAAATTCCAACACACACCACCCATACACTACCTAAACCCCCCATATCCTACACCACCTATCCTCAAAACACCACCCACTAACCTAAAAAGCCTACTAACCCTACAACATTATTTCTAACTCCCTACTACAATGATTACTCTTCTCTATCCAAGGCAAGAGAGAGATGATTACTTGGCTTGAAATCTCCTTCCTCTCTTTTTCCCTCTCATTTCTCTCTCTCTCTCTCTCTCTCTCTCTCCATCTCTCTTCTCTTCTTCTCCAGCAACTTTCTTCCATTTTTCCAACCCACTTTCCCTCATATATCTCCCCATCTAACCATTAAAAGAAGATCTCAACCATAGATCCATGTACCTTTGAGCTTGAAGACCATCTTGGAGGTGTTTGCTTGAAGACCTTGTAGGTGGGTGTGCTTGTACTTAGAACCTTAAGATCTCCATTTCCTCTTCTTATTTATCTTCTTCACCTCATGCTTGAAGCATGTGGGGTCTACCAAATGATGGTGGAGGCCCCATGTCTTCTTGGATGTGGCCATTGGCCCATCCTTTTGCGCATGCATTACTCATGGGTGGGGCCATTCTCCATGGACCCCACTATAGTTTCTTTTCTTATTTTGAAGGATCCTTAGGTCATCTAGACCCTTGATTCTTAGTGGAGATGGCATCTCCACCTTTGGATTTTAATTTGAAGATGCATGCATGGGTAGATCTTGTAATCCCATCAATATAGTGGAATGTGTATGCATGAGTGATGAGGGGAAGGGCCTCAATGTGGCGGAGACCCTTCCCTTATGAATGAATATTTATTTTTATTTGTTAATAATCTTCTGATCATGAGTGTATGGCCCACCTTTTGGACTAAAAATATTCAAACCATCCATGGAGGGTGGACGTCCATGACAGTCCACCCTTGGACGTTGGAGCCCCTAATCCACCTATATGGGGCACATGCAAGGCGTATGTTGTAATAGGAAGGGTTTGGATGTTTGTGGGGCTCATTGGGGTAGTCCATACCATGATTTTATTGGATTAAATCTCCTTTTAAATAGTTTTTATATTTATTTATTTTCTGTTATATATTGCTGTCCAGAACCATCTGGACAGATTTTTGGGTCATTTTGAGGCTACATTTTTGAACATTTATATGGTTGTTTGGTCCCATGTAATGTATGTTTCTTAAAGGTGTGGACCCCGCCTATAATCATGCCAAA
The DNA here is from genome assembly GCA_037074715.1 of Magnolia kwangsiensis. Lineage (NCBI taxonomy): Eukaryota > Viridiplantae > Streptophyta > Magnoliopsida > Magnoliales > Magnoliaceae > Magnolia > Magnolia kwangsiensis. The sequence continues at coordinate 36,868,683 of CM073586.1, read as the reverse complement.
TTTCAGCCCCAAATAATCTTCATTGGGGTCCCAAAGGTGTGGTCCAAGTGAGGTGGACAGTATGGATTTTCTGCACTGTTCCAGCAACATTCCACCCTGGACAAGTTGGATTTCTGAAATTTATTAAAATACTTGTGGGTGTTTAAAAATTATAAAAATTTACATGGAGGTGATCACTCATGTTAGGACTAACCTACAAAATTTTTGGTTCAATAGACGCTTGTACACACCATGGTGGTGGCTGGACCAACCCACTATAATATGGTGTCCAGATCAGTCCGATTTTCAAGACAGATTATTTTCTTTAAATGAATTAAAATATTTATAGATGTCAAAAAATTATAAAATTTTGTAAGGGTGTTGTACACTCATTTTAGGATTGTCCTAACAAATTTTAGGGCCAATGGACCCGTATAAACACCTTGACGGGGTCCAGACGGGCCCGCCACGTTGGGACGTCCAGGTCTGTCTGATTTTCTAGATGGACTGTTTTGTTTAAATTAATTAAAATACTTAAGAATATACAAAAATTATGAAATTGTGTGAGGATGTGGCCCACCTATGAAAGTATCACTCTGTAAAATTTCATCCCTAAATGACCCCATTTGGGCATCTAAAAGGAACGACCAAGATGGTTGGACTGCCAGATTTTTCTACTGTGCAGTCCAATAATATGCCTTAATAAAAACCATAGTTCAAAAATATTTTCTTTGATGGTGGGCCACATTTTTGGATTTTCTATTATTTTATACATGATGAGGGACCTTGGTCCTCAATTTTTAAAATTTTAGAGGCCCTGGCTCCACTCCAATGGAGTGCCCAAATTTAGGACAACAACATGCATTGTAGAAATTTTCTATACATTATTGTCCCTTGTTATTTTAGAACTTTGGGCCCCAACCCATTGGGCTTTGTGTGTGATTAGTTAAGGACCCATACCTGATGTTCTAAGGCCCATTGGAGCCATGATTTTGGGGCCCACCATATTGAGAAAATTGAGTATTTATTGCTCCCTTGTATTTTAGAATATTCTTGGGCTTAATTAAGGTCTTTTTGGGTCTCCATTGATGATCATTTGTGGGACCCAAATATAAACCAGATTTTGGGACTTCCTAGTGGGCCCAGATTGGGTTGGAACATCCCATCTTGGTCTATCCATATGTGGGGATGACATCCACCATTTTGATGGACTTATGGACTGAGATAAAGGTGGTATTAGGCCCTTGGTTGCCCACTTAGATTGTTAGTTATTGGGCTGATGTAGTGGGGCCCAATTCACCCAACTTAAACTTATTTTTTAGCCGTATTTTTATGCTCATGGGCTGCCCATTAAGTTCATCTAAATGTATGAGTCCTATAGTCATTTGGGCTTGGGCCTTGGGCCTTGATTCCTCTCCTTGGGCCCATTTTGTTGAAGGTAGTATTGGATCCTTTTCTCATGCCTTTTATGGGGCTTATGTATGTGGTTTGGATGTGGGCCTTGGGCCTTGTAGCTATATGGATTATGGTTGGTTATGCCTTAAGGAGTGCTGGTTAAATGTCCCTATTATGGACCCCTCTAAGTGTGGTTGAATGCCCACCTTAATTTCTTGTTAAGCGCATCTCTATATTATTTAAGCCCGTAGCTTGTATCCTTAGTCTCGTAGGCTACGCTAGGTAAATGGGCCCCCACTAAAGGTTATATCCCTTATGAGGAATTGCTTAAGTACCTAGACCCTCCATAGTTAGGTTGAGAGTTCATCGTTGGCACCCCTAATCATCTTCATGGCTCACTCTCATACGCATCATATGCATGCTTGGTTGATGTATGATTGGCCATGGTTGTGCCATTGATAGGACATGTAGGTATCTCCCCGAGGGGTGAAGTTTTCCCTTCTGGAGCATGATGGGTGCTTGGAATTGATGCATGGGTGATTGTGTGATTCATCTATCTGGCATTGCATAGCATGTGGATATCTGCCCTTGCTTTATCAAGGTCTTACCTCCACAGGGATATTCATGAATGGCTGTATGTGTGGACACTGAAAATATTAGTTGAGCATACCAGGTACATAGGATGCCCATGAGTGAAATTTTCAAAACTTCCATAGTACCAAGGATCTTCTCCAACGTCATGACCAAGTGGAATACATGAGCGCATCAGGGCCTTATACCGTTAGGCTGCGACTTCTACTCTCGTGTAGTTAGTTGGATAGAGGTGTGGCCTTACCTGCCTGATGTGTACGGGGCATTGCTAGCCTGAGTCTGACCAACTCGTAAATGGGTCCGCTACCATTAGGCATTGCTGGTGATTGGCTGTCCACAGGTGGGTGGTGAGGTCTCTTATACTTGTTTGATTATGCGAGGTCTGTAGAGCGGCAGTCATTCAGCAGTGTAATGGACCCCGGTGATTTCCTTATGATTGAAAATGCACTTGACTTATGGTTTGGATATGAGCACTAGCATCACTTGCATCGCATTTGCATTGGCTGTGTAAGACCCTTCATGCATTGCCTTGGTATGGCGTCCAGTACTCATCGCATAGTATTCATGATAAGCCTTAGTAAGGCTAGTGATATTCTCATTGAGCATGTTTCCCTTCTTGCATCTCCTACTATTCTTCTATAAGCTTATGCACGAATGATGCGTGCAAGAGATTCTAGGCAGACGTCGTAACAGCAGAGCTTGGAGTAGAGCTGAGCATTTGAGGACTCCAGTATTGCTGACCTTTCTCTCTTTTCCTATTATCTCATATATGTCCTTTTGGATCTTATGGATGATTCTAAAAGTTCAAATTTATAGTGGATTTTGTGATGTGTGCCTTTGTTATTATCAGATGTACTTGGTGTGATCTTGGGTATGCTCGTATTGGTAATGATTATACTTTTATGAAAATCCTCCATGTAGGATCCCAGGATCGAAACTTTCCTCAGGAGCCGAGAATGGGGTACTATGGATGCTGTTACGGCTAGAACCGGCCATCGGATCCCTTGTGATTCCGGTTACCGAGTATGGGGCGTGACATTTAGGGAATTAAGAATCGGTTAAGGTTTAGGTTTAGGTTATAGGTTATAGGTTTAGGGATTTGAGAATACATTTAGGTTATAGGTTTAGGTTTAGGTTTTAGGTTTTAGGTTTAGGTTATGGTTAGGTTATAAGTTTGGTTTATAGGTTATAGGTTATAGCTTTAGGGAATTAAGAATAGTTTAAGGTTTAGGAAATCGGATTCGGGTTCGGGTTCGGTCTTTGGTTTATCTTTCAGTTTTCAAGTTTAGGTTTTGGTTTAGTTTAGGGAGTTGAGATTAGGATTAGGTGTAGGTTTAGGTTTAGGGATTTGAGAATAGGTGAAGGTTTTGGTTTAGGAAATTAGGTTCGTGTTCGGGTTCAGGTTTAGGCTTGGGTTTTCAAGTTTAGGTTTAGGTTTAGGCTTTGGAGTTGAGATTAAGATTAGGTGTAGGTTTAGGTTTAGGGATTTGAGAATACATTTAGGTTTTAGGTTTAGGTTTAGGTTTAGGTTTTAGGTTTAGGTTACAGGTTATAGGTTTAGATTTAGGTTTTAGGTTTAGGTTAAGGTTACGTTATAGGTTATAAGTTTAGGTTATAGGTTATAGGTTATAGGTTGAGGTTTAGTTTTTAGGTTTAGGTTATTGGTTTTGGTTTAGGTTAAGTTTATATGTTATGGGTTTTGGTTTAGGTTTTAGGTTTAGGTTTAGGATATAGGTTTAGGTTAGGTTTAGGTTTATGTTTAATTTATAGGTTATAGGTTATAGGTTTAGGGATTTGAGAATACATTTAGGTTATAGGTATAGGTTAAGGTTAGGTTATAGGTTATAGGTTCTTATAGGTTATAGGTTATAGGTTAAGGTTTAGGTTATAGGTTTAGGTTATAGGTTTTGGTTTAGGTTAAGGTTATAGGTTTTGGTTTAGGTTTAGGTTTAGGTTTCAGGTTTAGGTTAAGGTTATAGGTTAAAGCTATAGGTTTAGGTTAGGTTTAGGTTTAGGTTATAGGTTATAGGTTTAGGGAATTGAGAATAGGTTAAGGTTTAGGTTTAGGAAATCAGGTTCTTGTTCGGGATTGGGTTTAGGCTTGGGTTTTCAAGTTTAGGTTTAGGTTTAGGCTTTGGAGTTTAGATTAGGATTAGGTGTAGGTTTAAGTTAAGCGATTTGAGAATACATTTAGGTTTTAGGTTTAGGTTTAGGTTTAAGTTTTATGTTACGATTATGTTATAGGTTATAAGTTTAGGTTATAGGTTATAGGTTATTGGTTATTGGTTAAGGTTTAGGTTATAGGTTTTGGTTTAGGTTAAGGTTATAGGTTTTGGTTTAGGTTTAGGTTTATGTTTTAGGTTTAGGTTAAGGTTATAGGTTTAGGTTATAGCTTTAGGTTATAGCTTTAGGGAATTGAATATAGGTTAAGGCTTAGGTTTATGAAATTGGGTTCGTGTTCGGGATTGGGTTTAGGCTTGGGTTTTCAAGTTTAGGTTTAGGTTTAGGCTTTGAAGTTGAGATTAAGATTAGGTGTAGGTTTGGTTTTAGGGATTTGAGAATACATTTAGGTTTTAGGTTTAGGTTTAGGTTTAGGTTTAGGTTTATGTTTTAGGTTTAGGTTATAGTTTATAGGTTATAGGTTTAGGTTTAGGTTTTAGGTTTAGGTTAAGGTTAGGTTATAGGTTAGGGTATAAGTTAGGTTATATGTTATAAGTTTTGGTTATAGGTTATAGGTTATAGGTTGAGGTTTAGGTTTTAGGTTTAGTTTATAGGTTTTGGTTTAGGTTAAGTTTATATGTTATAGGTTTTAGTTTATAGGTTATTTGTTATAGGTTTAGGGATTTGAGAATAATTTAGGTTATAGGTTTAGGTTAAGGTTAGGTTATAGGTTATAAGTTTAGGTTATATGTTATAAGTTTAGGTTATAGGTTAAGGTTTAAGTTATATGTTTTAGTTTATGTTAAGGTTATAGGTTTTGGTTTATGTTTAGGTTTAGGTTAAGGTTATAGGTTTAATCTATAGGTTTAGGTTATTGGTTATAGGTTTAGGGAATTGAGAATATGTTAAGAAAATTAGGTTCGTGTTCGGGATCGGGTTTAGGCTTGGGTTTTCAAGTTTAGGTTTAGATTTGGGCTTTGGAGTTAAGATTAGGATTGGGTGTAGGTTTAAGTTTAGGGATTTGAGAGTACATTTAGGTTTTAGGTTTAGGTTATGGTATAAGGTTTAAGTTATAGGTTTATGTTTGGTTTAGGTTTAGGTTATAGGTTTAGGGAATTGAGAATAGGTTAAGGTTTAGGTTTAGGTTATAGGTTTAGGGATTTGTGAATACATTTAGGTTATAGGTTTAGGTTAAAATTAGGTTATAAGTTAAGTTTATAGGTTGTTGGTTATACGTTATAGCTTATAGCTTTAGGGAATTGAGAATAGTTTAAGGATTATCTTTAGGAAATCGTGTTCTTGTTCTGGTTCGGTATCGGGTTTAAGTTTCAGTTTTCAACTTTAGGTTTTGGTTTATGTTAGGGAGTTGAGATTAGGATTAGGTGTAGGTATTGGTTTACGGTTTTGAGGATAGGTTAAGGTTAAGGTTTAGGAAATCGAGTTCGGGTTATCAGTTTAGGTTATAGGTTATAGGTTATAGCTTTAGGGAATTAAGAATAGTTCAAGGTTTAGGTTTAGGAAATCAGGTGGGGGTTTTAGGTTTAGGTTAGGTTTAGGTTTAGGTTATAGGTTATAGGTTTAGGGAATTGAGAATAGGTTAAGCTTTAGTTTTAGGAAATTAGGTTCAGGTTTGGGATTGGGTTTAGGCTTGGGTTTTCATGTTTAGGTTTAGGTTTAGGCTTTGGAGTTGAGATTAGGATTAGGTGTAGGTTTAGGTTTAGGGATTTGAGAATATCTTTAGGTTTTAGGTTTAGTTTAGGGTTTTAAGTTTAGGTTAGGGTTTTAGGTTTAGGTTAAGGTTAGGTTATAAGTTAATTTTATAGGTTATAGGCTATAGGTTATAGCTTATAGCTTATAGCTTTAGGGAATTGAGAATAGTTTAAGGTTTATGTTTAGGAAATCGGGTTCGTGTTCGGGTTTTGTATCGGGTTTAGGTTTTATTTTTCAAGTTTAGGTTTAGGTTTATGTTAAGGAGTTAAGATTAGGATTAGGTGTAGGTATAGGTTTAGGGTTTTGAGAATAGGTTAAGGTTTAGGTTTAGGAAATCGGGTTCGAGTTATAGGTTTACGTTAGGTTTAGGTTTAGGTTATAGGTTATAGGTTATAGGTTTAGGGAATTGAGAATAGGTTAAGGTTTAGGTTTAGGAAATTGGGTTCGTGTTCAGGATTGGGTTTGGGCTTAGGTTTTCAAGTTTAGGTTTAGGTTTAGGCTTTGGAGTTGAGATTAAGATTAGGTTTAGGTTTAGGTTTGCAAATTTGAGAATACATTTAGGTTTTTGGATTAGGTTTAGGCTTAGGTTTTATGTTTAGGTTAAGGTTATAGGTTTAGGTTATAGGTTATAGGTTTAGGTTTAAGTTTTAGGTTTAGGTTAAAGTTAGGTTATAGGTTATTGGTTATAGGTTGAGGTTTAGGTTTTAGGTTTATGTAACATCTTGAAAAAATCCGTACAAAGACCCAAGTATTACTTCAGGTAGAAATCCTTCAAAACCAAATCCTTTAGAAATTTAATGAGAATTAACTAACGCTAAACCAGATTACGTGTGAAATTAGCACAACTACTTTAAATACGGTCTGTAAGACCTAAAGCCTATAGAATTAGTAACGCTACATTACCCTGAAATCTAGGATCCTACTCTAAACCCCATTGCTCTCCGGAGCATTCAGAAACTCCGTAATGGACCTGGACCGCATGTTGAAAGTCCGATAGCAATGAACTTAGAGAATTATGACCGCCTGATTGGACTTGACAATCACCTTAAAAATCAAGTCCAGATGAGGTACTGAGACTATTTTCTTGAGTCCAGAGTGAAGAGTTTAACAACGTGAAGGTTTTTATAAAATTAAATTTAAATTTAAGTAATCTAAGTCGTGTCGCTTGCGGACCAATTATAAGCATTCAGACCATTGGAATTTGACCCAAAGTTACCCTCGGATCAGGTGAAATGTCCTACACATGCCTATGTATTTGTGGCCCTGATCAAGTTTCAGGGACCGTTGAACTGAAACTGGTTCACCACAGTCGATCTGGAAACCCGATCGGACTGAAAGCTTGATCAAGATCCAGTATTTGTGAGCTTAAGTCCCACCGTATTCAGTAAAGGGACATCCAGAAATGCCCCATTGGATCGGAATGAGCCCGATTTGGTTATAACCTAAGTATACCATGGCCATGGGACTGTTTCCGTCAGTTCTGTGCCTAAATAAGGGTCTTAAACCCTCTCTCACATAATCCATATGAATTCTCAAACACTAGCTAAGAAAGAGAGAGAAAGTGAGAGAGAAGTTGGTGATTCATCTTGGGATTCTTCTCAGCCACTCTACGTGCCTAATCCATCGCATTTGAATCATTATTTCAGCGATTCTAATTCTGTATTTGGGTAAGATAATCAAACCCTAACCTGTTTTGGAGCTTAGAATAGTCTAAGTGTTGATGTAGCTAACCTAATTCATGCCTTAGGTTGCCAATCCGCTGTTGACGAAGACATATCGTCTAAATCATATCCGTTACACAATTTTCAGTTTAAGGTGTAGACTATATACATATAGGTCATGATTTTCAAGAATTTTAATTTAGATAATGATTTATTATTGACGTGGATGCTATTACACATGCTAAATGTGCTATCTGTTTTATTTTACGTATATGTATAACCTATATTATAAATAGAGTATTTCATGTGTTTGTTAAAATGTTTGTATGCATAAGGAATTTGATGTTATGATTGCCATAATTAATTGTCGTAGGTGTATGATTGTTATGTATGTGACAACTCCTTGGCAAAAGGATTTTTCCTAGTACATAATACGGCCGACATACATGATGGATGTTGAAAACTGTAGTCCAAGGTTTGTGGAAACGTTTGAATAAGTTAGTAGTTAGTAAAGTGTGATTTATGAGAGAGTTAAGATATGAAATCCCAGCTTCCTTGCTTGTGTGTATGATTTCCTCCATGAACTGTTTAGCCTACTTATTCATGTTAACCTTGTGTATGATTTCCTCCATGTAATATGTATCCATGTTTAAGTTATATTCCTTAGCATGTGCATATGATTGTAGAATTTGGGTTAAATATTCATTATTCTGATTATACGTGGTTGAGACTATATCTCAGTCCAGGTAATTGGTAACTGTTCTCAAACTGGTGGTTGAGGATGTTTTCGCCACGCAAGATATGTTCAACGAACCCAAGTCATACTTAGGATGTTTGATAGTGGTTAGGCCACACGGAGTGCTTATGCATTTGATGTCAATCAACTCAACGTGCGATTGTCCTAGTAGAGCTCGTCAATTAACTCGATTAATCGATGTATGTTCACCATGTTTGGACGCTACTGTTTGAATCTAAGGTACCAAACTCACCAGTGAAACCCTGTTAACCTCGATACCTCGATCTACTAAGACTCATGAACCGGACATGGTGGTATGGGACACCATGGTCGTGCTGTCAGCCTACGCTAGGACGACGAGCCTCCCCATAGTGACCATTGAGCAACCTAGACTCGTGAGCTGATTATGGTAGTATGAGACACTATATTTGAGCTGTCGGCCTACTCTGATTGGTGATGAGTCCTTTGTAGTGACCTTGAGTATATCCTAAAATTGCATTGGGGCGACGAGCCTAATTATAGTATCTAGGATATAACTAGACCTATATTGATTGGTGACAAGCCCTTTACAGTGACCTAGAACTATAACATCGTATGAGATTTACTAGGACCGATGACCCTAGAATGGATCAATTTTTGGATATTGATATAAGTGTGGTACCTTAGCTTCCCAATCCAGCTGTATGAAAAGGACTAATAAGAACTTGGTAATCATGTACATGCACCGCACTGCATGTGCCGTTTAGAGTTAGGCAGAGCACTAAGGAAGTGACTGACATGAGCAACCATAAGATGAAGATCGCAGAGGGAGTGTAGGCGAGGGCATGCATCATTACTTCATATATAATTGCATTAATCAGAGTAATTAGGGATGGTTGATTGTATTGCTTTATCATCACTGCTTGATTGAATTGATAACATGTTAACCTTTGCTGTATAGTCCACTGAGTTGATCACTCACTCCCACGTTCTGGGATGGTGCTTAAACATCAACCAAACTCTGACTTAGCTGCAGGTGATGGTGATGCCTGCGAGGCAGAGCCAGAGTTTAATGATGACGAGGATACATTCTCATTCATGCAGTTCTCAGGTGGTTTCATATGAGCCATGTCTTGATTGAAGGGGATTCAGGTTTATGTTTGTAGTGGTCTATCAAATTTTGATATATGTATTTTGAGACAAGACTTATACTTATTGACTTGGCAAAACACTCATATTTTGGAGACTTGTACTGGTTTATATATTTATTTTAGACTTTCACTTGCATATTATAACTGTCCCTGGATTATGTTTGCTGATTTGGCTTAATCTACTTCATATTTTATGCACTAATACAGACAACATACATCCATCATTAAATATGTTGCTAAGTGATGTTTTGGAACTCGGGAGCTGAGTTATGCTTGACCCCCGATTTTCAGGGCATTACAAGTTGGTATCAGAGCTTGATCTGGATTAAAATGGACCTGGGTTATGGTCACCCAATGCACACTGATGACACTTTAGTGTAGGAGGGTACGAGAAAAATCTAAAAACAAGTTTAAGACTCCCAGTTTCGCCAATTGGTGAAGGATTACTATAAACGATCACCGAGATCGAGTCCGTACACACTCCTGATCACACACAATGACCCCAAACCACTTCTAGACTCTCAATCGATGAGTTTATACCATGTTTCATTCCATTCGAGCCATTAAAAATTGGTAAATGTGAATATGTATCAGGTTTTATTCGAAATGACCCAAAACAGGTCGAAACGGAGTAGGGGCCCAATCGGGGCACTTCCAAGGGCACCTAGGGTGGGACCCATCTATTTTTGGACTTTGGAGGGGGGGGGGGGGGGGGGGGGGGGAGGACCTAGCACCATAGACGAGCCATCGCAAGATAGTCCAGAGACCGGCGTGGCCTCGCCGCCCAGTGGGCCAGGCCGGGTGGGCTGGCTAGGGCCGATGCTCTTAGGGTCCTGTGTGGCCCACTGATCCATGGGGGTTCAATTTTAAAGACCCCAAATTGTCTTCCCTTCATAAACTACCACTCCAAGCTTTCCTTTTCTAAAGAAACCCTCAAAAACTTCATAAAAATCCCTCTTCAAACCCTTTCTTCTTCCATTTTCGTGCACCCTCTCTATACCCATTTTAAAACCCACCTCCAATACTGATTTCCCTTTCTTTTCTTTCCATTTGAGCACTCAAATCCCTACTTTGAGTCTCAAATTTGTGGGAACCTTCTATCTCATCTCATTCTTCTTGTTTATTTCATTTTCCATGGCCCTATTCGAGCTTATTACGACCACATTTTCTATTTCTACCACTCTTTTTCAAGGAAAAGAAGAGAGCTCCCGTAGATGAAGCCGGGCCTAGTCGCCCCACCCATTCAAGAAGGACAAGAGGTGCCACCGCAAGTTTAAGCGCCCAGCGAGAGTTGCAGACGAAGCGGGATTTAGATCCCCATGCTCCCATAGGAAGGGTTTTGTTGGTGGAGTTCTCTCATGGACTTTATGAGGGCCGTAGGGTCCTCTTTAAAGCTCATGTAGATGCACGACTATTTGAAGAGTTCTTGTTGTTTGAGTACGTGGTAAAAGCCAAGTGGGGTCCGCTATTTGAGGGTGAGCATCGTGCAAATGTGGGCACTTTCTGAGCCTTTTACGCCCATATTCGAGAGCCAACATTAGAGCCCTTACAGTTTAAAATACCATTTGGAAGAGATCGGGAGGCCACAATCAATTTTGCTTTGATTTCTCAGCTTCTGAATGTGCCACTTAGCGAGGTTCATGCAAGTGAGAAGAATCTAAGTAGTGCATGTGAAAGAGATCGCTGCACACAGTTCCTTTATGGTCATCTGGTTGAATGACAGCCTAACAAAAGCCTTTTAGTGACCAATATGACTGAAAAATTTCACCTGCTTCACCACATCTACACGTTCAACATCTATCCCAGGTGGAGCAACCGCATTGAGTTCACACGCCTGATGGTGGACTTCTTGTATCAGGTGGGATAGAGAGAGAAGCTATGTGTGCCTACGTATGTCTTGCGACAGATGGTCCTTACCGCACATTCTAATAGAAGGACTGAATCGCTCCCATTTGGCTGACTCATATGCAGGATTGCACTTGAGTTTGGCTACAGACTCGGGGTGAAATTGCCGGCGCCGATCCATTACATCACCGAGACTACTCTCAATCAAATGGATATCGGACCACGACAACGACAAGCCCTACTTAAAGAGAGTGAGGATGAGACAAAAAACGAAGAGGAAGAGAGTAATGAAGAAGGTGGAGCCAAAATAGAAGAAGAAGAAGAGTAGGACGAGGAAGAAGAGGAGGCCCAAGATACGAATGAAAGTACTCCTCCTGCGACTCAGGAGGATGATCCTGATCGGGCTGATAGGGATGCCCATTTACTTAGGCTTGAGGAGGGTCAGGCCACCCTACGACAAGATATCATAGATCTGCAGGGCCTCATGAAGCACAAGTTCAAGAAAGTAACTCATACTTTAAAGTCTATCCTGTGCTATCTACAGGATAAGGGTGCCCCACCTCCATCGCCAGATTTCGACAAATAGTCCTATATGTGGTTGTTGTTTGTCTGTTTTGTTGCTTGTTCTTGTGTGTAGCCTTTATAGGCATAGTAGTTTGATAGTTGTTTTAATGTTGAAGCTTAGTGTTTGAAGCTTAGTTGTATTAGCTCACATGCTTTCTTTGTCACGATCCATGTAATGCTACACTTCGTGTATTGTGACAATTTTATTGAATGAAATGCATGTTTTTTCTTTGAGTTGAGATGTGAATGATGTGTGGATGGATTATGGGTGCGCTTAATCTCACTGGTTGCACCCTCTGTTGTATGTAGGGTATGCCACCTAAGGGCACGAGGACTTCTACCCATCTCTCTTTGGGTGAGTCGCTTGACGGGGCCCCTCCCCTGAGTGATAGCTATACGAACCCCAGTTTGGGCTCGTCTCACTCAGATCCTATGCTGGATTCTCAGTCGACTTCTGGCCCCGCTGTTAGGCCGACTCCTGTGACACCATCTATGGTCCCTCTTGTCACACCTTTGGTTCTTGAGCAGAACCGTGCGTCTACGTTGACGCCTCATGCATTACAGTCCGCTCCATCTCCTAATAGGCTGAGCAAATGATGTTATTGATGTAGTAACAGTGGATACAACAACAACAACATCATATCCAGCAGCAGCAGTAACAGTTCTTGACCTCCATGGCTGGTATCTTTGCTCAGTCGATGGGGGTGACTCCACCTGCTTCACCTATGCACCCATTTGGGAACGCTAGTTCCAGCGGCACATTTAAGAGATTCCAACGCTTGCAGCCTCCCACTTTTGTAGGTACTCACAGACCCGAGGAGGCCGAGTACTGGATTGACCGCATCTCTAAGATGCTGAGGCTGCTACACTGTTTTGAGGCAGAGCAGGTCAAGCTTGCCACCTTCATGTTTGAGAAGGAGGCCAGTTAATGGTGGGATAGTGTCCTCCACACAGTTGCGGAGGGTTTTATGTGGACGAGGGAGGCATTCGAGGCTCGCTTCCATGAGAAGTATTTCCCTGTCACCTACTGACACGAGAAGGAGAGTGAGTTCCTTCATCTCCGTTAGGGAGGGATGTCGGTGACGGAGTATGAGAACCATTTTACGGAGCTAGGTAGGTATGCTCCTTTGCTTCTGGGTGATCAGCCAATGCAGATGCGGTGTTTTTCTGAGGGACTGCGGCCCAACATCCGTTTGAAGATGTGCTGCGCTAGCATATCTTCTTATACTGAGTTGGTGAGCATGTCCTTGCAAGTTGACCAGGATGGGGACAGGTTGTCCTGTATGCGAGCACCTATGGCTCCCAGGCCATGACCTGACTTTTCGAGTAGGCCTTTACTTAGTAAGAGGCCTCGTGTAGACTCACCGCTGAGTCTATGGCATCTCCTGCCCCTGTGAGGTGACCAGATGTGTGGTGTGCTTATTGCAAGAAGCCAGGCCACACTGAGATAAATTGTTTCACCAGGATGCGGGACATTGGTTTCTCGCCGCCTCAGAGGATCAACCGTCCGATATCTCTGGCCATTTCTGCACCACCCCTTCGATCAACACCAGCTCACCCATCTTTTAGGCCACCCGCACCTTTCTTCTGGCCCCCACAATGGCCCACGATACCTCAACCGAACCGTCCACAGCAGGCTCAAGTTCATGCGCTTACAGCTGAGGCACCCGAGGTAGATTCAGCATCAAGATCTTTCGAGGTTCCAGCTCATATCCAAGGAGTGCGTGTCTTCTTATTGGTGGACACTGGGTCCACTATTTCGATTTTATCTTGCGTTACGGTCAAGCGGCTAGGATTGGTTACTACTCCTATGAAGGGAGTGAGACTCACTACAGCTACGGGGACCTTTTCACGCATTTCACAGACCTGTGAGTCTTGCTTAGTAGATTTGGGTGCAGGACAGTGGTTGTTGACCTGATTGTCGCTCCACTGTGTCACTACGACGTTTTTCTCGAGATGGATTGGCTCACCAAGATGAAAGTAGAGATTGATTGCGAGGTCAGAGTTGTGATAGCCTATGGACCTGAGGGCACGGTCTTTACATTTTCAGTTCAGGTCAGTTGGTCCTATCGAGTTGTTAGCTACGCTTCTTTATTAGAGAGTCTTAATGATTCGACATTGAGGGATATGCTAGTGGTTCGAGATTTCCCTAATATATTTGAGAAGATCTTGGGACTACCTCCTCGGTGCGAGATTGACTTTACTATCGATCTTGTGCTTGGTACAACACCCATTTCCTTGCCAACGTATCGTATGCCTTCATGTGAGATGGAGGAATTGAGGAGACAGATTGATGCATTGATAGAGGCGGGCTTCATACGACCGAATGTATCACCTTGGGGAGCACCTGTTTTGTTTGTGAAGAAGAAAGACGATTCCTTGTGATTATGTATTGACTATCGCAGGTTGAACCAGGTGACAGTGGAGAACAAGTATCCCTTGCCCAGGATAGATGATCTGTTTGATTAGTTGAAGGGGGCACGGTATTTTTTGAAGATAAAATTTGCAGTTTGGGTATCATCAGTTGCGTGTCAGGGATGAGGACGTACAGAAGACAACCTTCAGGACTAGCTTTGGTCATTATGAGTTCCTTGTGATGTCGTTTGGACTTACAAATGCCTCGGCCATGTTCATGGATCTGATGAACAGAGTGTTTCAGCCGTTTCTGTTCTAATTCGTCATCGTGTTTATTGACGAAATTCTTATATATTCTAATAGTCAGGAAAAGCATGAAGAGCATCTGTGAGCAGTCTTCGACACTCTCAGGAAGAACCAGTTGTTCGCACAGTACAAGAAATACAACTTCTGGAAGGAGGAAGTCAAGTTCCTAGGACGTGGTGTCCAAGGAAGGTATAACGGTCGACCTCGTTAAGGTAGTCGCGGTTCAGGATTGGAAGCAACCCGGTTCAGTTACTGAGGTGAGGAGTTTTCTTGGTCTGGCAGGGTACTATGACGATTCATTTCAGACTTTTTCAAGATTGCCAGACCATTATCTCAGTTAACACGGAAGGATTTGAAGTTTGCCTGGAATGAGAAGGACGAAGCAGCTTTTTAGGAGCTGAAGGACAAGTTGACGTCCTCCCCTATACTAGTATTGCCAGAGTAAGGGGTTAAGTATAATATGCATTGACGCATCTCGCGTTGGTTTGGGTTGTGTCCTTATGCAGAAGGACAGGGTGATTGCATACGCCTTGAGACAGTTGAGGAAATATGAGAAAAATTATCCTACACACGACCTAGAGTTGGCAATTGTCATTTTTGCACTGAAGCTCTAGAGACATTACCTCTATGGAGAGGAGTTCGAGCTCTTTTGCGACCACAAGAGCCTCAGATGCATATTCTCATAGTGAGACTTGAATATGAGGCAATGCCGATGGATGGAAACCTTGAAGGACTTTAAGTTAGAGGTCTCTTACCATCCGGGCAAGGCAAACCTTGTGGCAGACGCGTTGAGCCGTAAGAAGACTATAAAGTTTGTGGCTCTGCTAATGATAGCAGAATGGGACATGATGGAGTTTGTGTGAGACTTTGAGCAGAATCTCATGGTAGAGGAGCCGTATGAGGTTATCGCACATATTCGAGTAAAATCCCTCCTTGATGACAGGATTATCGAGGCTTAAGTAGACAATGAGCTATTGGCGAAGATGAGAGAGTGGGTTAGTACAGATGAGAACTCTGAGTGGAGTGTTGGTACAGATGGGGGTTTATGTTATTGTGGTTGCCTATGCGTCCCAGACATCCCTGACTTGAGACGAGAGGTTCTTGAGTCAGCACACAGTTCAAGGCTTGCGATGCATCCAGGTAGCACGAAGATGTATAAAGACATGAAGAGATTGTACTGGTGTTATAATTTGAAGGTTCACATTGCTGAGTTTGTATCCTATTGTCTCACGTGTCAGCAGGTCAAGGTAGAGCATCACCGACCTCCTAGACTACTTCAGCCCATGCCCATAGCCGAATAGAAGTGGGACTTTATCTCTATAGATTTCATTTCAGGGCTACCGAAGACAAGAAAGGGACATGACTCCATTTGGGTGATCGTCGACCACTTGACAAAGTCAACTCATTTTCTACTAATTAGAGTTAGGAACTCTGCAGACGAGTTGGCCAGATTGTACATCAAGGAGATTGTATGTCTGCATGAAGTTTCTTTGGAGATTGTGTCAGATCAAGATGTGCGATTCACATTTATCTTCTGGACTCGTATCCAGGAAGCAATGGGTATGAAGTTGAAGTTCAGTATCGCATTCCATCCGCAGACAGACGGGCAGATGGAACATGTGAATCAGGTGCTAGAGGATATGTTGCGGGCTTGTGTGTTGGATTTTAAGGACTGTAACACCTCAAAAATCGAGGGTCGGGTGGAAACCCAACTTCCGAGTTCCAAAATGTTATTTATGCAACATAGATAATGTTAAATGCATGTTGTCTGTAAAAAGGCATTAAACAAGATTGGGATTAAGCCAAAACAGCATATCATACTCCAGAGACAGTTAAATTTAGCAAGCGGAAGACTGTGATAAATACATAAAATATATAATTGATTGTAAGTCTCCAGAGTGTGAACATGCTAACAGGTTAATTAAATACACGTATACTCTAAAAAGGGAAAGAAAAGAATATACATGAGTGCTCTAATAATATAAAATGGCAAGTGTCAAGGCATCTAATCAACCTCCCTGTAATCCCGTCGATCCAAACACGAGGAGAAGTCCTCCTCATCATCATACAAGTCCAGCTCCGCTTCACAAGCAGCGCCATCATCTGCAACTAAAATAGGAAATGGTGGGTGTTCGGAACACCATCTCGTAACGTGGGAGTGAGTAGCTAACTCAGTGGAATAATAGAGCAAAGATTAACATGTTCTCAAATCAATCACGCGATAATAGTAAAGCAACGAAACAAACATTCCTGATTCTGTTGTTAATGTATGCATGAAATGACATGATGGATGCCCTCACCGACATTCTCCCTCATATGGCACCATCTTACACCTGCGGCATGCTTGCGTTCCGCTCAGTGCTCCACATCTTCCAGGCACATGCAATGTAATGTGGATATGATTACCAAGTTGTTATTATTCCTTTTCATACGGTAGTATTGGGAAACTAAGGTACTTTGCTTATATCAATCCCAACACAGATCCTGTCTAGGGTCGTCACTCCTAGTAATCTCATACGATGTTAAATTTCTACGTCATTGCAAGGGCTGTCAGGGCTGTTACACGCACTCGTTGCTCCTCTCCCCCATCACCTTATCAATACAGGCCTAGTTATATCCTTAAGACTGCATCAGGACTCGTCGCCTCTATGCTGTGTCAGGATAAACTCAAGGTCACTACAAAGGGCTCGTCACCTGATCAGTGTAGGCCGACAACATGAATATAGTGTCCCATACCACTATAATTTACTCAGAGTAGGGTGCTCACTGGTCACTACGGGGAGGTTTATGGCCCCAGCGTAGGCCGACAGCTCAACCACCATGTCCCATACCACCATGCCCGGCTCATGAGTCTTTATGGATCAAGGTACCATGGTTAACAGGGTTTCCAATGGTAAGTTCAGTACCCTAGGTTCAAGCAGTTATGATTCATAAAGGGTGAACATACAATGGCCAGTCGGGTTACTTGACGGGCTTGACTAGTACGAGCGCATCTCAAGCTGAACGACATGAAGTGCATGAAACACTTCGTGTGGCCTAACCACTACCACCAACTCAAAACACGACTCGCGTTCATCGACGCGTCCCCTGTGGTGAATAGAAGCCCACCACTAATTCAATCCATTACCGACTGCCTGGACTAAAGCATAGCCCTAGACATGTGCAATACATACCGGTGATCATATGAGAGTAATAAAATTGAAGTTCAACAATACAAACATGTTAACACATGTTATAACATACAAAGTAAGCAAATCAACCAACACATGTATTCCATACATATAAGGAAATCATTTCATATAACAAACATGTAAGAAATCGTATACCACATCAGGTGGATTGAGAATTGATTCTCAAAACTAATTTACAACACCATTTACTCAATACATACCAATACAAACATTTATACAAACACTTAGTCTACACGCTTTAGTCTACATAGCGTGTGTCAACCCAAAGTGCGCATTAGGGCGAATCTTTTCGTCAAACCGATTATACACGTATATCTAATATTATAACATGACAAAATCACATGTAAAGCATTTCAGCAAAATACAGATGTATACAGTATTTCCTATTAATGACCAAAATACCCTAAATCTCATAATCACCGTACGTTTACGAAATGGAAAACGGACAGCATGTTCTACATGTCAAACGGCGCTCTCATCGATAATCTACTATTAAACGACATTGAAGGCTTTAAAATCAGTCAATCAAAGCGTCTAAAATCTGCACCTTTTGCCTTAGACGTGTATCGTTTCGAACGGAACGTATACGCTTCGTCAACGGCGTAGCGGCGACCTATTACACAAGTTACATAAGCTACTTCGCTATTAAATCAAAGGAATCCCTAAATCAGCAAGTGGTTAGGGTTTTTCTTACCTAGTAGTGCGTTGGAATCGTCGGGAAAGTGATTGGAGTGCGGCGCTTTAGCACGTGTAGCAGCTGCAGCAAGCGACAGGAAGATCACTCCCACACTCTCTCACAATCTCTCACTTTCTCTCTCTCCTTTCCTAGGCTTTCAAGCAAATTCGGAAGGGAGGGTTGTGAGAGTGTTTAAAGCCCTTATATAGGCTAAAACTTCACCGTTTTAGACTTGGGAACAAAGTATACTTGGGCTATAACCAAATCTAGACTGTTTCGATCCAAAAGAGCATTTCTGGAGGTCCCCTGGCCGAACGCAGTCGGACTTAAGTTCATGGTTACTGGATCTAGCATACATCAAGTTTTCAGTAAGGTAGAGTTTGCAGATCGCACGTGGCGGACCAGTTTCAGTTCAGCGGTCGTCGTACCTAAATCAGGTCTAAAGTCTCATGATATGAAAGAGAAATTTTTCCTGATCCGAGGGTGTAATTTGGCTGAATTCTGATGGTCAGAACGCTTAATAATAACACGCCAAGACCCGTGCCAAATTTGAATTAAAATTTTAAATCTTAACCCATTTCTCACTCTCTTCACTCCAGGCTCAATGAAATAGCCTCTGAATGTCGGTTGGGCTTGATTTTCGAAACGATTGTCAAGTCCAGCTAAGCGGTCGTAACGGTCTAAGATTGTGGATATTAGACTTTCGACGCGTGGTCTAAATCCAATACGGAGTTTCAAAGGGTTCCCGAGGGCAAACGGGTTTAGAGTTTGATCCTAGGTTTCAGGGTATTATAGCGTCATTGATTCTACAAGTTTGGGTCTTGCAGAACGTATTTAAAGTGTTCAGGGATAATTTCACAGCTACTCTAGCGTAGCGCTAGCTAACTTACGCTTAATTTCTAAAGGAATTAATCTTAAGTGATTTCTTTGGCTTTGGAATTGGGTTCTGAGAGGTTACCAAGGTGTTATGGTTGACCCATCGCCTAAGGACACCTAACCCCAGGTTGGCAAAAATTCAGGGTGTTACAAGGACATTTAGGATGATTGTCTTCCTTATGCAGAGTTCACGTATAATAACAGTTTTCAGGCGAGTATCAACATGGCCCCCTATGAGGCACTGTATGGTCGCCCGTGTAGAGCACCACATTGCTAAGCAGAAGTGGGCGAGAAGAGTCTGATTGGCCCAGAGTTGGTTCAGCCGACTTCAAAGAAGATCGACATTATTAGGCATCGACTTCTGACAGCACAGTAGGCAGAAGAGCTACGCCGATACGAGACGGCAATCGCTTGAGTTTGATGTTGGGGACCATGTATTCCTTAAGGTTTCCCCCATGAAGGGAGTCCTTTGGTTTGGTAAGAAAGGGAACCTCACGCCGAGATTCATTGGCCCATTTCAGATACTTGATAGAGTGAGGGCAGTAGCATATCGCCTTACTTTTCCCACACCACTCACAGGCGTGCATAAAGTATTTCATGTGTCCATGTTGAAGAAGTATGTTCCTGATCCTTCACACATTATTAGTTGGGAGCAGGTGCAGTTGAGTGACGATGCCACCTATGTACTGCGACCAACACGTATCCTGGATAGGAAGGAGCAGGTATTGCGTAGCAAGGTCATCCCACTTGTGAAGGTACTGTGGACGCATCACGGTGAAGAAGAGGCTACTTGGGAGACTGAAGCTGAGGTCAGAAAGAACTACCCTCAGATCCTCGAGGGTATGAAAAGATATAAATTTTGAGGATGAAATTATTCTTTAAGGGGGGTAGATTGTAACGTCCTGGAAAAATCTGTACAAAGACCTGAGTACTACTTTAGGTAAAAATCCTTTAGAACCAAATCCTTTAGAAATTTAACGAGAATTAACTAGCATAAAACCAGATTACGTGTGAAATTAGCACTAACCACTTTAAATACGGTCTGCAAGACCTAAAACCTATAGAATTAGTAATGCTACATTACCCTGAAATCTAGGATCCTACTCTAAACCCCATTCTTCTCGGGAGAATTCAGAAACTCTGTAACGGAACTGGACCGCACGTTGAAAGTCCGATAGCGATGAACTTAGACAATTATGACCGCCTGATTGGACTTGACAATCACCTTAAAAATCAAGTCCAGATGAGGTACCGAGACTATTTTCTTGAGTCCGTAGTGAAGAGTGTGAGAACATGAAGGTTTTTATGAAATTAAATATGAATTTAAGTAATCTGAGTCGTGTCGCTTGCGGACCAATTATAAGCATTCAGACCGTTGGAATTTGATCCAAAGTTATCCTCGGATCAGGTGAAATGTCCCACACATGCCTATGTATTTGTGGCCCTGATCAAGTTTCATGGACCGTTGAACTGAAAATGGTTCGCCACAGTCGATCTGAAAACCCGATCAGACTGAAAACTTGATCAAGATACAGTATTGTGAGCTTAAGTCCCACTGCATTCAGTAAAGGGACATCTAGAAATGCCCCGTTGGATCGGAATGAGCCCGATTTGGTTATAACCTTAGTATACCATGGCCCTGGGACTGTTTCCGTCAGTTCTGTGCCTATATAAGGGTCTTAAACCCTCTCTCACATAATCCATACGAATTCTCAAACACTAGCTAAGAAAGAGAGAGAAAGTGAGAGAGAAGTTGGTGATTCATCTTGGAATTCTTCTCAGCCACTCTACGTGCCTAATCCATCGCATCTGAATTTTTATTTCGGCGATTTCAATTTTGTATTTGGGTAAGAAAATCAAACCCTAACCTGTTTTGGAGCTTAGAATAGTCTAAGTGTTGATGTAGCTAAACTAATTCATGCCTTAGGTTGCCAATCCGCCGTTGATGAAGACTTATCGGCTAAATCATATCCGTTACACATTTTCCGGTTTAAGGTGTGGACTATATACATATAGGTTATGCTTTTCAAGACTTTTAATGCAGATAATGATTTATTATTGACGTGGATGCTATTACACATGCTAAATGTGCTATCTGTTTTATTTTACGTATATGTATAACCTATGTTGTAAATAGAGTATTTCATGTGTTTGTTGAAATGTTTGTATGCGTAAGGAATTTGATGTTATGATTTTCATGATTAATTGTCGTAGGTATATGATTGTTATGTATGCGGCAACTCCTTGGCAAAAGGATTTTCCCTAGTACATAATACGGCCGACATACATGATGGATGTTGAAAAGTGTAGTCCTGGGTTTGTGAAAATGTTTGAATAAGTAGTTAGTAAAGTGTGATTTATGAGAGAGTTGAGATATGAAATCCCAGCTTCCTTGCTTGTGTGTATGATTTCCTCCATGAACTGTTTAGCCTACTTATTCATGTTAACCTTGTGTATGATTTCCTCCATGTATTATGTATCCATGTTTAAGTTATATTCCTTAACATATGCATATGATTGTAGAATTTGGGTTAAATATTCATTATTATGATTATACGTGGTTGGGACTACATCTCAGTCCAGGTAATCGGTGACTGTTCTCGAACTGGTGGTTGAGGATGTTTTCACCACGTAAGATATGTTCAACGAACCCGAGCCGTACTTGGGATGTTTGACAGTGGTTAGGCCACACGGAGTGCTTATGCTTTTCATGTCAATCAACTCAATGTGCGATCGTCCTAGTCTAGCTCGTCAATTAACTCGTTTGACAGATGTATGTTCACCATGTTTGGATGCTACTATTTGAATCTAAGGTTCCAAACTCACCAGTAAAACCCTGTTAACCTCGGTACCTCGATCCACTAAGACTCATGAGCCGGACATGGTGGTATGGGACACCGTTGTCGTGCTGTAGGCCTACGCTAGGGCAACAAGCCTCCCCGTAGTGACCAGTGAGCAACCTAGACTCGTGAGCCGATTATGGTGGTATGAGACACTAAATTCGAGCTGTCGGCCTACTTTGATTAGTGACGAGCCCTTTGTAGTGACCTCGAGTATATCCTAAAACTGCATTGGGGTGACGAGCCTAATTGTCGTATTTAGGATATAACTAGACTTGTATTGATTGGTGACGAGCCCTTTACAGCGACCTAGAACCATAACATTGTATGAGATTTACTAGGACTGACGACCATAGAATGGATCATTGTTTGGGTATTCATATAAGGGAGATACCTTAGCTTCCCAATCCTGCTATATTAAAAGGACTAATAAGAAATTGGTAATCATGTACATGTACTACTGTAACACCCTGAATTTTCACCAACCTGGGATTAGACGTCCTTAGGCAATGGGTCAACCAAAACACCTTGGTAACCTCTCAGAATCCAATTCCAAAGCCAAAGAAATCACTTAGGATTAATTCCTTTAGAAATTAAGCGTAATTTAACTAGTGTTACGTTAGAGTAGCTGTGAAATTGTCCCTGATTGCTTTAAATACGTTTTACAAGACCCAAAACTTGTAGAATCGTTGATGCTACATTACCCTAAAATTCAGGATCAAACTCTAAACCAGTTTGTTCTCTAGAACCCTTTGAAACTTTGTATTGGATCTAGACTGCACGTCGAAAGTCCGATATCTACAATCTTAGACCGTTATGACCGCTTGGCTGGACTTGACAATCATTTCAAAAATCAAGCCCAACCGATGTACGGAGGCTATTTCATTAAGCCTGGAGTGAAGAGAGTGAGAAATGGGTTAGATTTGGAAATTTTAATCCAAATCTGGCACGTGACTTGGCGCGTTATTATTAAGCGTTCTGACCGTCAGAATTCATCCAAATTACACCCTCGGATCAAGAAAAATTTCTCTTTCATATCATGAGACTTGTAGACCTGATTTAGGTACGATGACCATTGAACTGAAACTGGACCGCCACATGCGATCTAGGAACTCTACCGGTCTGAAAACTTGATGTGTGCTAGATCTAGTAACCATGAGCTTAAGTCCGACCGCGTTCGGCCAGGGGACCTCCCAAAACACTCTTTTGGATCGAAAAAGTCCCAATTTGGTTATAACCCAAGTATACCTTTGTCCCAAGTCTGTTTTGGTGAAGTTTTAGACTATATAAGGGCTTGAAACCTTCTCATTTCTCTCCCATCCGAATTTGGATAAAACCCTAGATTGAGAGAGAGAGAAAGTGAGAGATTTTGAGAGAGTAGTGGGAGAGAATTCTCGCCACTTGCTGCAGCTTTTGCACGTGCCAAAGCACCGCACTCCAATCACTTTCCCGACGATTTCAATGCACTCCTAGGTAAGAAAAACCCTAACTACTTGCTGATTTAGGGTTCTTTCGATTCAAATAGCAACATAGCTTATGTATCTTGTGCATTAGGTCGCCTGTACGCCGTTGACGAAGCGTATACGTTCCGTTCGAAACGATACACGTCTAAGGAAAAAGGTGAGGATTTTATATGCTTTGATTGACTGATTTCAAAGCTTTCAATGTCGTTTAATAGTAGATTATCGACGGCAACGCCGTTTGACATGTACAACATGCTGTCCATTTTTCGTTTCGTAAACGTACGGTAAATATGAGATTTAGGGTATTTTAGGCATTTATAGAAAATGCGGTATAAGTCCGTATTTTGCTGAAATGATTGCCATGGCTATTTGTCGTATTATGATATTAGAAATGCGTGCATGATCTGTTTGGTGAAAAGATTTACCCTAATGCGCACTTTGGGTCGACAGTAGATGGATGGCTTCATCATGGTCATAACAGCGGTTCCCACCTTCTAGGGACCTCCACTCAACATCCGGATAGCTCCGATGCACATCCGGGTCTACTCCATCAATTTTGTGCTAATATAATTAAATCTTAAATTAGTTACTCATCTAAGGTTGGATAGATTGTAATACTTTCATATTCCCACTTAAATGTCCAAACCAAAAATCCGGCTGCATCTCTCCATGTCTCTCTAAATAAGTTGATCTTACGTTACATTCTCATGCCAAAAATCTAAAGCAATGTAAAGATACTTGGCATTGGATACGGAATGGAAGAAACAAATATACAGAGAAATGAGGAGATAGACCATGTATCATGCATAAATATTTAAATAAATTATATGAAAGCACACTATCCATCTAACCTTGAACTGTCCAAAATGGGACAATTTGAATGATTTCTATGCCATTAAAAACACACCATATCTATATATGGCCCCATAGAGATCCTCAAATAAGTAACTAATTATCTAACTTACAAATCACAATTATAAACTAACTAATCACAATACTAATTTAAGACAAAAAAATTGTAATATCTTAACGTCAAATGTGTACTTATCAATCAAGGAATAAATAAGTTATACTGAAATTTCTATTAAATGTGTAATTAACAAAAATTGTATTTTTAAAGTATAACAATGTCGCCTTATGGAATATAATGCCATTTTACAAAGAAAAAACATAGCTGTTATTTTCACACAGGCCCAATCATAACTGCTTTTGAACCATTGATTTCAATATCTTATTCGCCTTCAACAACCACAATCTGTATCATTCAAAAAAAAAGCTAGATTGAAGGCTATATCATAACTAAGAGACTACAATGGTGAGTAGTAGTGGACATGCCAATATGAAACTCATGGGTTACATTAGGTCCAATCGTTAGGTTGGATAAGCATTCAATTACTACTGATTCTTGTGTTATGGTCCAGATGAGATTTAAATCTGCCTTATTTTTGGGCTTCTACTGTAAAATAATCTAGAAAATAAAAAATAGCAAGATGCTTGCTTGATTCACATAATTAAACTTTTGAAGAAGTGACTCAGAAATCCCATTAATAAGAATGGAATATGGGATTGTCACAGCAGACTCTTTATTCCGCTTCCTCCATAAAGTCCCAAACCCATCATTTGAAAGCATGTATTAAGAATCCAATCCACACAATCAACCTTACATGAAATCCTCACCTTACCATGCTTGAGTCAAGGTAGTCATTAGCTAGCACATTTCCATCTGTGATTTGCCTTCCTTCTGCAAAAGTGCCTTGGAAAGGGGAGATAATGAGTCCAACATTACCATTAGCCCATCATAAACAATACTTTTATGATTATCTTAGATTAACTACCAACCAAAGCTATTGGTCTAAAATTCTCCAACTACACCCTCCATCATAAAACTCATGGACCCCTCTAATCATGTGTTATAGGGCCGTAGATGACATAGAAATCTCAATCTTGGTAATTTCTTGGCTTGTAAATTTTGAATCTTGAGGTTTTCTTGGGATATCATTGGGAAAACTGTTTGCATTGAATGGTTGTCTCTCTGGGAAGGACATTACGTCCCTTTAGATTTTATATATCCTGGAAATTATAGTCCAGAGGACAGAAAATTTCCATATTAAGCTTTTTAAAGTCCCATAGACTCGCAATAAAAACTGATATTTTAAAATCCACTGATATTTAAAAAAATATTGTGCTAATATCAGTTATGGTATTATTTTTTTTTGGATTTTATCTAGAGATATTCAAAATCTTAGTGATATTTGGCACACTGCTAGATAAGTCATCTAATCATGCATGAAAGATAAAATGAGACAACCTTGCATGAGTAATATTATAAGATTCTCAATGTGTCCCTGTGTGAAGGCTGGGTGTTCATAAAAGGAGTAAGTGCTCTGGCATATGACTCAAAATCATACACTTGCACCACAAAGTTGAGTAGGCTATTTAGTTACCATCAAAGTTATTTGGATAGGCTATTTTGGATAGATCTATTCAGCTAAGGGATTTCTGGATGTGGCTTGGCAACTGTTGTTTTTCAAACACCCTGGATCCTTACTTTTGTTTATTGCCAAAGCTTAGATCTAGTGATTTGAATAACACACTATAACATATTTTTTTAATAGGTGTAGGGTGAGGGAATGAACCTCTGGTGGGCCACCACTACCTTTCATTTGAATTAAGATCTACCATACGATGCTCGACCTGAGAATATGTACAATTTTACTCGACTTTTGCATGTAGGGTTAATATGTATTTGTTGCTTAAATGGGTCCCACCATGGATGAACCTAAGGAAAAGAACTCCCATATGAAAATTTAATTGAGTTGGAGAGAAAATAAAATAATAGTCCATTCAATCACATAAGGGCCAGATATTCAATGGCTAGATACATGGACATCAAGGGCGGAGCTGGTAAGTACTGTTAGATACAAAACAGTTTTATCTTTCCTTCCCACTAAAAAATAATGGCTTGATGATTATCTAAAGCCAACAGGTAGTATTCGGTACATAGTGATATCACCACATACAATGCAGTTGTATGTGCTTTTGTGGGCCTAAAACAAGAATGACAGGGTACACACCCAAATTGATTTGAAATCCAGAGTGCATTTAATGTGATGTCTCTACTTGGGCCTGTGTGGGGGCCCATAAAGATGTCTGTGATAAATTAACTCTTTTCATTTGTTTTGAAAAATTACAGTAGGACAATTCTAAAAATCAGGAATACATCTGTTTTGAAAAACTACAGTAGGACAAAATTCTAAAAATCAGGTATACTCAAAACTTATATGAGCCATGCCACAAAAAAAAGTGGGGATAAATATCATAATGATATTTATTCCTGCAAATTTTTTGAGAGGTAATAATTATATGAATGGTTTAGTGGGCATATGAATATCATGGTTAGTTCCAAGAAGGCACCTAAAAATGAGGTCATTTCATTTTAGTTAAGACTAATTATGTATTAGAAATCTAGATCTATAATGAATAATGAGTTCATAATAACAGTAACTATGTAATAGAAAACATGACCTCTGATACATTATAGCAGTAAACTAAAATGAGATGAACTCATTTGTAGGTGTCTACCAAACAGGGGCCTAAGTAGATTGGTTTCTATCAACATGGTTTACCTTTGCTTAATGGCCCAAACTTCATTTCTTTATTTCCTTCAAAACATGCAGAAACTTTTATTGAGGTTTTAACCAAAACCTAAAGCCCTGTTTGGCAACCACTTAAAAATGTCTTTGTCTCATTTTAGCTAATGGTAATTATGTATTAGAGATCTGGACGGTGCTCCGTGGACCCCATAATGATGCATGCATTTTAGCCATGTGGTCCATTCACTTGGATCATTATTTTAGGGCAAGAGGCTAAAAAAGAGTCATATCTGAATCTCAAGTGGACCACATCGCAACAAAATTGTCTTTCTTTCTTCTTCCTTTTGCTAGAAATCCTTGTGTGCAGACTAATCAAATTTTAAGCTTAAAAAGGGAATTTAAGGTGCATACAGGACTAGCAAGCCATTTCATCAAGGTGCATACAGATTTGCGCATGGCTCAGATATATTTCATCAAGGTGCGTACAGGACTAGCAAGCCTCAACGAACATCCTGGTTGAAGAGAAATTTGAGGGAATCCCCCATTAATAGTGGGACCTAGCAGAACAACAGTTTAGAACACCAAACAGGCCCCACATGTACAGAATCATAGGTAGTGGTGGATAATTTTATGTCCACTGCTATACGGGGCCTACAAATTCCCGGCATCAATTCAAATTCAACAGTAAAGAACCTACATTATTTTTCGATCAACTTTCATTATTTGATGTAACACTTTCATCAAATATCATTCTCAAACTCTCAAATTACTGAAAATAAACAAAATAAAAAAATAAAAAAATTAATCAAGGAAAAAATCCATGGTAAAAAATAATTTCTAGACAACATCAACGATCAAACAGTCAATACAGAGAAATTTCACATACAATGCTTTCCTTCAATCAAACATGGCACTTGTGCAGAACATCTGAGCCATGGAGAAAACCAGATGAATCCACTCATCAGGGGGCCAAACCCGTACATTGAGTCAGACCATCCTTTGTCCATTGATTTCGTTGGGTATCTCGCCTGATAAGTGGACCATGCCCCAAGTAATCTCTATGGTGTGGCCCATGGCATGTACGACAAAGAAATTCTACACAAATGACAGTGTATATCAAATCTAAAGGACAGGAAAAGAAATGCAAATAGAAGAAGATATAAACCTATGGAGAAGAGCTTCACTGCATGAGTTTCTTCGGATGGGAGATTCATGGCCGCTGCAATAGAGAGAGAGAGAGAGAGAGAGAGAGAGAGAGAGAGAGAGAGAGAGAGAGAGAGAGAGAGAAGAGGGCGTTCATGGCCTCTGTTTCTTCATGGCTGAGGCATTGGAGAGAGAGGGAGGAGAAAGAGAGATGGAGCAGAGATCGGGAGGGAGACAGAGGATTAGGGCAAGAAGGGTTAAGGGAATGCTCTGAATAGGAACAGAGAGAGAGAGAGAGAGAGAGAGAGAGAGAGAGAGAGAGAGAGACCGTATGAAATCCCTAATTAGGAGGCGGATTGGCTACTAGTGGTGGGTACTTTGTGGGCCCCACCATGATGTATGTGTTTCATCCATTCCGTTCATCTATTTTTAGAGATCATTTTAGGGCTTAGTACAAAAAATGATAGGTATATAAATCTCAGGTGGACTACACCATAGGAAATCAATAATGGTTGGATATCCACTATTAAAATCCTCCCACGGCCCACTGTACTATTTATTTGAAATCTAATATGTTGATTAAGTCATAAAGACCTGGATGAAGGGAAACAATAAATATCATCTTGATCCAAAACTTTTATGGCCCCCCAAAATGTTTTTCATGGTCAACGTTCATCCAACACTTTTTTCTGTAATGTGGTCCACTTGAGATTTAGATATACCTTATTTTCTCTCTCATATCATAAAATGATCTATAAAAATAGATGGACGGCGTGGATGAAACACATACATCATGGTGGGGCCTACAGAGCACCGACCACTAGCCATTGCTTGGTAAATAAATATCAGGCCTACCACACCACATAAAAGCAATAATAATTGGTTATCCATCATTAAAACCCTCCTAAGGCCCACTTTACTTTTTATTTGACATTCAATCTGTTGATGAGGTCATACAAGCCTAGATAAAGGGGAAAAATAAAAATCATCTTGATCCATGACTTTTATGGCCCCCGAAATGTTTTAAATGGTTGACGCTCATTCAACACTATTTCCTGTTAATGTGGTCCATTTCATATTAGGATATGCCTCATTTTTCATCTCATGTCATAAGATGATTTTAAAAAATAGATGTATGGCATGGATTAAACACATATATCCGTGAAGGGCCCACAGAGCACCAACCACAAGCCATTAGATGGTGTCAGGGGGAGCAGCCAATTTGTTCCCCTTATTTGTGGTGTGGTTCATTTAATTAATCTTTGGATATGAATAATTTTTTGGATACTTGTCTAAAATGATATAGAAAAATGGATGAACAAGCCAATGATCCCGAATTTTCAATAAATCCAAAACTCAAGTGGACCATGCCACAAGAAACAGTGTGGAATAATAATTTCCACCATTGATACCTTCCTTGGGTGCATAGTAATGTTTATTTGACATCCAACATGTTCATAATATCAAGAAGATATGAATGTAGAGAAAACACAAGAAGATATGAATTAATATGGGCCAACTACGATGACAATGTAATATATACTCCGTCCATCACTTTGTCTGAACCATGATAGAATGAGATCTTAAAAATGAGATAGATCCATTGTTGAAGTGGGCCATACCATGGGGAAACAGTGAGAACGTGTGAGACCTGTATCCTAGCAAGTATCGTTCCGTATGCCTTCGCGGCTCTCCCGATCAAATTTCGGTGACCCACGATCTATTATCAGCGTTTGCGTGTGATCCTGAGTCATGTCCCGTATATTAGAATCAGCTCGACCCAAGACTTGTATCATTGCGATCGCGCTGTCGTCACGGTTCTAACGCCGCATCTTACGCGTCAAGGCGATTCCCGGGCTAAGAGATGTGGACCGCATTCAGTTCAAGGAAAACGTCGCGCATTGCAATCTTGAGAGAAACCATCACATCAATCCCATCAATCCCATCAATCAAAGTACACATCACACTCCATCACTCACCCATCCCCAAGTACAACCACCCGTCCCCTAAATTCAACTCTCTTACACAAGTACGCATCACTCATTCACACCCATCACACCCATATCTCTCTCTCTCTCTTACACCTCTCTCTCTCTCATCTCTCTTTCTCATTCTCCCAAGTAACCCATGAGAGTCCATCGTCCAAGCTCCATGAGAGAAGCCTGGCATGACCCACTCCCTACCACCCAATTCCACCCTCTAAAATCAATCTCGACCGTTGAATCGTACCCTTTGGAGCTCTAGGGTGCGTTGATGGAAGAAGAAAGTCCAAGAAGAATGTCAATCAGTGGGTGCTTCTCTCTCTCTCTTTCATTTTTATGTGATGTGTGGCCCACTCGGATGGACCTCACCTTGATGTATGCCTTATCCAAACCGTCCAAGTCATATGGACCATACCCTTTGGTGATGAGAAAATATAAATATCAGGTGATCCAAAGAGGTGGACCACGTCCATTAGGACCCACCATGATGCTTACGTTATATCCATGCCGCCCAGCGTCCCTGGACGCTGGACGTGAAGGAAGGCTAACATGGAGTGCGTGTACTGGCATGGGTGTGTATGGACAAGCTAAAAAAAATTGAGCTTTTGGGGTGGGCTACTCATGCAAGCCTCACCCTAATGTATAGATCAAATCCACGCCACCCATTTCATTTCTTAGCTCATTTTAGGCGTTGAGCTAAAAAATGAAGTCAATCCGATCATCTGGCAGGCCATAACAAAGAAGATAGTGGCTTTACCATTGAAATTCACTTTGATATTTCTACACGCCTAAAAGACATCAAATATTGGACTTGATGGGTCTGTCTTGAGCTGTAGAGTACAATGACTGGGCTAGATTTCCCTGATGAGGGCCCCACCTAGGAAATTCTTTAGAAAAATATAATTTCAAAAAAAAATAATAATAATGACAACACCAGCAGCAAGCTGCTGCACTGACAACCAAGGACGCTAGCAACGTCCTGCTACATATGCGCTGGAGGCATGGGTCCTAACCATGGGCCCCATCGTGATGAGTGTTGTCATCAACATTGTGCATTTTAAGGGTCCCTTGTGTTTGTGGGCCACCCTAAAAAAATTTGCCACGTGTGGGACTCAAGTGGCCCATACGGCAGGAAACAGTTTAATTGAATGTCTACCATTGAAACCCTTTTTGGGAAACAGAAGTTTTGGATCTACATGAAATTTATTTTTCCCCTTGATTCAAATCTCTGTGACCTTATGAACGGATCATATGGAGAATAAATGCTATAGTGGGCCCCACGTGGGACCCACCTTTTTGGAAGTGGATTGGCTGATGTACCTGCACAACTAAATAGTTGTTATATTATGTCTGCTGTATGTTCTTCACCAATGATGTGGGGCAAGCGTGATGTTTGTGGTCTATCTAGACCGTCCGTACATGGCCCCACGTGATATTGTATATACATACATAATTTAATATTATATTATGTGGGCCCCACGTGGGACCCACTTGATGAGAAAGGGATTAGCTGGTTCGTTCACACCAGTTCATTACTGTTATATTACAACTGTAGGTCCTGTGGACCCCATGATACATGTGATTCATCCATGCTATAGAGTAGCTGTGGGACCACGCATGTATGGACTCCACATGCATGTTCTTGTCAATGTCGCCCATCTGTTTTACATCCACCGTCCAGTGGACTGGATGATGGTGCATACTGTGATGTATGTGTTTTATTCCATCGTCCAGATGGATGGAGAGTGGACATCACCACGATGCTCATGTTTTAGCCTCGTTGTCCATATGCTTTGCCAGCTGTGGGACTCACCTTGTCGGTATGTGTTATATCCAGACTATCCAAGGTTTGGACGTGACCTACCTAGTTGCATTAACTCTATATCCAGACCATCTGTCTGTTGCATGCAGCATATAACTGTTATGTTGCAGTCAGTGAGTGGGGTCCAAATCATGACGTGTGCTATACATCCAAACCATCCATCCACCAGCCTTACAGCTGATGGGTTGACATCAGCAGGTGTTGTAGACTCCACCATGAGGTATGCATTTTATCCAAGCTGTCCCAATGGGGGACCCATCCATGATGTATGCTTTAATCCACACTAACCCACTGTGATATATGTGTTTAATCCACACTGTCCAGACAGTGCTGGATGATACTGGACCCGTTTGGAAGGTGCCACGTGGGGTCCTGATATGGTGGA
Organism: Magnolia kwangsiensis; assembly: GCA_037074715.1. NCBI lineage: Eukaryota > Viridiplantae > Streptophyta > Magnoliopsida > Magnoliales > Magnoliaceae > Magnolia > Magnolia kwangsiensis. The sequence continues at coordinate 36,836,280 of CM073586.1, read as the reverse complement.
TGTGTTGTGCCCCCATGTCCAGCATCTGGATGGTGGACCACCTTGTTATAAGTATTCTATCCACACCGTTCAGCTGTTTGGAGGGTGGGCCCCACTATGAGGTATGTTTTGATCCCACACTGTCCATCTGGACGTGGGATGGTGGGACACCACCGTGATGTACATATTTCTCCCACACCGTCTAATGTTGCCTGGGCCACCCCTTGATGTATTTACTGTATCCACATCGGCCATCCTTGGACACGGGTCCCCCTTGGTGATGTATCTTTTGTACCATACGGCATAGGACAGTGGGCCTGCCATGATGCCCGTGTTTCATTCCATGCTGTCCATCTGTTTGATAGGTGGGAACTACCTTGATGGATGTGTTTCATTCCATGCCGTCCATAAGACATGGACCTCACGTGATGTATGTGTTTGATCCAAACAGCCCAATCTGATTCGCATAAGGTCCTATGTGATATGTGAGGTTGATGTGATGTATGTATGGCCCATAGGATGCGGCCTACTTGATGTGTATATATGCTCACGCAATGCGGCCCATTGTGTTGTATTCGAGGCCCATGCAATGTATTCGAGGCCTATGGATAAGGTCTGATATAACGTATTTATGGCAATGTGGAAGGCCCACCTGTTGTATATTTATGGCCCATTAGAGCGACCTATTGATGCGGCCCACTGTGTGGCCCATGTGATATGGCCCACATAATATGTGTGAGGCCCATATGATGTGGCCCACTTGTTATATATGAGGCCCAGCATCAAGGCCCATGGGCGAGGCTTATACTATGTATTCAAGTTCCATGGGCGTGGCCTAATGTGACGCATGTGTCGTCCATGAGTGAGGCCCATGACGATGTTTGTTAGGCTCTTGTGTGGGGCCATGGGCCCAATATATGTATGGCTCTAAGTGGACCACTCCTTGGGAGCGGTGTTGGTTAAATGTCCACACTGATAGGCAATGATGGTTTAATGTCCACATTGTGACTTTCCCTTAGGCTTTGTTCGGCCGAGTATCGAAGTTGATTCCGATTTGCCGATGCTGATTGTCAAGACCTATATGATGTATATGCAGCCCTTATTTGAGGCCCTTTGTGACATGTATTCAGCCCATATTTAAGGCCTAATGTGATGAATATAAGGTCTATGTGATGAGGCCCGCTTTGACGTATTTATGGCCCATCCATGAGGCCCACCTAGATAAGTTTGTAGCCGTCCATAAGGCCCGACGTGTTGTATATGTGGCCCATGTAATGCAGCCCACTTGATGCTTATATGGCCCATGTGGTGTATTCGAGGGCGCATGAGCAAGGCCCATTTGTTACGTATTTGTGGCCTTTGTTGAGGCCCAATATGATGTTTTTATGGCCCACCTTGATATATTAGTGTGGCCCATTGATGCAGCTCACTTAATGTGTATGAGGCCCATTAGTGCGGCCCATTGATGCAGCCCACTTGATGTGTATGAGGCCCATATGCAGGGCCCTTCTGTGAGATGTATATTAGGCTCGTGTGAGTGGCCCACAATGATGTATTTGTGGCCCAGTTGATAAGGCCTATTGTGATATGTATTAAGCCTATGCATGACCCATTTAATGTATTCGAAACCCATGTGCAGGGCCCACATGTCATGTATTTGAGGCCCATGAGTAGGGTCCACCTGTTGTGTATATGTGGCCTTTGAGTAAGGCCCATTATGTTGTATATTAGGCCCTTGTGTGAGGCCGTGGGCTCATTATATGTTTGGCTCTATATGGTCCATTATTTGGGAGTAATGTTGGTTAAATGTCCACATTGTTAAGGCTGATCGTTGATACCGATTATGAGTATGTGACAACATAGCATCATGATACATACCCATACGCATCATCTGCATGTTTGTTAGGAGATGTGATTGACCATTACATATGTCATTGGGCAGGATGATATGAGACACCCTGATAAGCAGAGGGTATCTCACATGAGCGCACGACATGCACAGGATTGATGCATGACTAGATTGTATGACTCATGCATCTTACATTATGTTGTGATAACTGTATTCACTAGTGACATCAGGGTTGTAGCCTCCACAAGCATGTCGTGGATGGCCAGACGGGACACTAAAAATTTATTCTAGCATCGGGCTGCCATAGATGGTCCTGGGTGAAAATCTCCAAACCCTCTTGGTACCAGAGGACGCCCCAATGTCGAGACCATGTGGATACATGAGCGCCCGAGTACCGTATTCCAGTAGGCCGAGTCTCTCACTGTGTCGTGGTCGGTTGGGAGGGGGTGTGACCTTACCCGCCTGAGTGAGGTTGCAATATCTAGGTTGAATTTGACCAGCTTGAGGAATGGGTCCGCTATCGATGAGCCAGGCCCGATATTGGCAGGCGAAAGTGAGGTCTCTTCCACTTACCTAGTTGTGTTCTTGGATAGGGGCGACAAGCTGACGTATAGTGTAATCGACCCCAGTGATGATCCCAGAGAAGAACCGTACTGATATGTGGATTTATTAAGTAGGAGTTACATATTCATTCATTCATTCATTATCCACTCGGGCTGGTGGTGTGCAACTATTTGTTATGTGTTCCTTCGTAATGGCCAAGATTTTGGTTGGGGCACGCGACTAACCTAAGATCAGAAGTCTACCACATTGAGTCTGACTATCCAAATTTAGATATGGAAATGGTTTGGATAAAAGTCCCTTGTGATGGACTCCGTAGCCTGCGATATTACATACTACCATCCCGACTTCACACTCCAGTATGGTCATTCCATTCGCACCACATATTGCATGACATTCGCGGCATATGAAATTTTAGGTTACTGTATTTCTACAGTTAAATGGTCTAGATGGACTTAGCAGGATTTACACATTGCATTGCATCCTCGACATCTGATATTTGACTCTCTAAGACTCCTCAGTTGCCTAACTGATCTGTATTATGTACTCTGATATTGTATGACTCATGGACTTGTCAGTATTTTCACTTACTCTGATAATGTATGATCTTGTTACTCTGATAATTCCTAATCTTGTCAGTATTTCTGCTTATTCTGATATTATACGGTTTATGGATTGCTAGTATTTTTGGTATTATATGATTATGACATTGTATTGAATACTCGACACTTACCTCATGCACACACTTACACCACCCTCTAAGCTTTCTATAAGCTTATGCACAATAGATATGTGCAGGTGATGTTAGGTTGCAGCAGCGTGGAGCTTGCAGCATGTATCTGACTTCTAGAGCTTTAATTTTTACATATACATTTCCCTTTCAACATTGTATTCAAATGTTTATATTAGTGGATATGTGATGATGATGTTGTCGTTGTGATTTGGGTATACTTGTGGTTATGCTTATTACAAGTTAAATATGCATTGAAAAAAAATTCTCCTTGTAGGATCCTAGGATCGGAATCTGGCATATGGATGCTAGGAGCTGAGAATAGGGTACTACAGAGGCTGTCGACACTGGATTTAGTGATCGGGATTCCTGTGAATCCGATTTCCAGGTTTGAGGCATGATAGAATGGAAACAGTGAGACCTAAACTTTAATGGAACATTGGGCTATATGGTCTGGGCTGGATTGGTTCATCTAGCCCATCACATTGGTTATTTATATGGCTGGATGAATAGGGCGTGGTGGGCCCCACAGTTAGGGATGGTCTGGGCTATGTGAACGGGGCTTTGGTGGATCCTTGACTATAGGGCGTGGTGGGCCCCACAGTTAGGGATCCTTGACTATGTGAACGGGGCTTTGGTGGATCCTTGACTATAGGGCGTGGTGGGCCCCACATTGGTTATTTATATGGCTAGAATTGTATTGGGTCCCGTGCCAATTTTTTCTAAATGTAAGCAAGTTGTGTAGGTCCCACCATGATGTGTGGGCTATATTCGCACCGTCCACCCATTTTTCAAGATCATTTTATAGCATGGGCCATAGATCTAAATCTCAAGTGGACTCCACCATAAAAAGCAATGGGGATTAAATACTTACCGTTGAAAACTTCTTTAGGGCCACATAAGTTTTGGATCTGCTTCATTTTTAGGCCCATGCCAAAAAATGAGATTACAAAACAAATGAACAGTTTAGATATAACACATGTGTGTTATTCTCAAAAGTTTTAAATGATGATGGGTTTATCCTTTCGATGTACCACTGTATCACAAACAAAGCAGGGAATTAAGCTTATCCCATGTAACCAAGGAACAATCCCTACAATGGGTAATAATTATGTTTTTTGAATCCCATCCCACCTAATCCTTTCCAATGCAACTGGCCAAACAGGCCCTAATTGTATGAATGAGTGAATGGTTAAGGTAGTGGCATCTATCCAAAAATGTTGTAACTTGCTAGGTCCTTGTTTTGGTGCTAAATGTGCATGTGGTGATCCAGTCTGTCCATCTAGTGGGCCATGCCAATTGGCAAAAATGTACAGTCATCTCATCACGAGATATTGGAAATTTCAAGAGATAACAACTAGCAAGATATTATCGTTTCCCAACATCGGTGGGCCCTACAGGTTGGTGGCTGTCTATATCATTGCTTTTAAATTATTGTAAGTGTACCATTGTTTATGTACTTAGACAGGAAGGGAGTTTTTCAATTTTTATTTTTTATTTTATTTTTAATATCCTTTCATGAAAAGGTTAGCAAGTCAAGCGAAGAACGCATCCTTTCGGCCAATCTTACTATAAGAAAATCGTCGGCAACTTCTTCAAAGAAAAAGATGCACAGAGAATGGACACAGATTAGGTGGATCCCTAACTATGGGGCCCACCACGCCCTATAGTCAAGGATCCACCAAAGCCCCGTTCACATAGAATGAGATTTTGTAAAGATCATAAGGTTAAGTCAGTCCTTGAGAAAATCACCAGCAGCTTCCTTAAGTAAAAAAAATTACACATATTAGGCAATTAGGGCACCTATGGCCCACTAGACCAAAAATTCTAATCACTGTATATGTGTAACATCCCGAAAATAGGGGGGTCGAGCAAAAACCCAACTCCCGAGTTCCAAAATGTTATTTATGCAACATAGATATGTATGATTGAATGTTTTCTGTGATAATGTATTAAACATGAGTGAGATTAAGCTAAAATAGCATATCACGCTCCAGAGACGGTTAAATTTACAAGCGGAAGACTGTGATATTATGTATAACATATATAAACTCTTGTATGTCTCCAGAGTGTGAATATGTTACCAGGTTATATACGTACATGTATACTCCAAAAGTAAACCAAAAGGATATACATGAGTGTTCTAAAAATATAAAAGGACAAGTGTCAAGGTATTTAATCAACCTCCCTGTAATCCCGTCAATCAGAACACGCATAAAGGAGGAATCCTCCTCATCATCATCAAGTCCAGCTCCACTTCTCAAGCAGCGCCATCATCTGCAATCACAAAAAGGGACTGGTGGGTGTCCGAAAACACCATCCCGTAATGTGGGAGTGAGTGATCAACTCAGTGGGATAAGAGAGCAGAGATTAACATGTTATCAAATCAATCATGCGATAATAGTAAAACAGTAAATCAGACAATCCTAATGCTGTTGTTAATGCAATATGACATGACGTGATGTATGCCCTCACCGACGATCTCCCTCATACGACAACATCTTACGACCGCGGCATGCCACACTCCCTTAAGTGCTCCACATCTTCCAGGCACATGCAATGTAATGGTGATATGATTTTCAAGTTGTTATTAGTCCATTCAAACAGCAGATTGGGAAACTAAAGTACCTCCCTTATATCAATCCCAACACAGATCCTGTCTAGGGTCGTCACTCCTAGTAATCTCATACGATGTATATTTTGTAGGTCGCTGCAAGGGCTGCCAGGGATGTTGCATGCACTCGTTGCTCCGCTCCCCCATCACCTTATCAATACATGCCTACTGTACTCTACTACTAATGGAGGGTCGTCACCTCCCGTAGACTCAGAATACGCTCGTGGTCACTACAAAGGGCTGCCAGGGCTGTTGCACGCACTCGTTGCTCCGCTCCCCCATCACCTTATCAATGTAGGCCGACAGTAAAACTATAGTGTCCCATACTACCATAATCCGCTCATGAGTCTAGGTGCTCACTGGTCACTACGGGGAGGTTTGTGGCCCCAACGTAGGCCGACAGCTTGACCACAGTGTCCCATACCACCATGCCCGGCTCATGAGTCTTCGTGGATCAAGGTACCATGGTTAACAGGGTTTACAATGGTAAGTTCAGTACCCTAGGTTCAAGCAGTTATGACTCATGCAGGGTGAACATACAACGGCCAGTCGGGTTACTTGAAGGGCTCGACTAGCACGATCACATCTCAAGTCGAACGACATGAAGTGCGTAAAACACTTCGCGTGGCCTAACCACTGCCGCCAACTCCAAAACACGGCTTGCGTTCATCGACGCGTCGTTCGTGACCAAGATAAGCCAACCACGAATTCGCTCGGTTACCGACTGCCTGGACTAAGCATAGTCCCAAACAATTATGGAATCACATCAGCAAATCATATGAGAGTATTGGAATTGAAATACAACCATGTGAGCATGTTAACACATGTTATAACATACAACTTAAGTAAATCATCAAGCACATACATTTCATGCATATAATGAAATCATGCATATAGTTAACATGTAGGAAATCATTTACGTCAGCATATTAATTGAGAAATCCATCCCAAACTAATTCATAACATCATTTAATTCAATACATACTAATACAAACATTTATACAAACACTTACACTACACACTTAAGTCTACATATAGTATGTCGACCCGAAGTGCGCATTTAGGCGAATCTCTTCACCAAACTAATTATGCATGTATTCCTAACATTCTAATGTGACAATAATCCATGTCAATCACATCAGCAAAATATGAATGAAATCAGCACTTCCTATAAATGACTAAAATGCCCTAAATCTCATATTCTTCGTCGATTTACGAAACAGGAAACGGACAGCATGTTGTACATGTCAAACGGCATTGCTGTCGATAATCTACTATTAAACGACATTGAAAGCTTTGGAAACAGTCAATCAAAGCGTCTAAAATTCGCACCTTATCTCTTATAAACGTATCGTTTCGAACGGAGCGTATACGCTTCGTCTACGGCGACTAGACAACCTGATTTACAACATACATCAGCTAACATGCTATGGAAATGGAGGAACACCAAATCAGCAACTATCTAGGGTATTTTCTTACCTAGAAAAGTGGAGAAATCACTGGCAAAGTGATTGAGTTGCGTGGCTTAACCACTTGCAGCACGTGGCACAAGCAGCAGGAAATTCTCTCCCACCTTCTCTCACAAACTCTCACCTTTTCTCTCTCCCAATCTAGGGCTTTTTACAAATTTGGATGGGAGAGAGGAGTGAGGGTTTCAACCCCTTTTATAAGCTCAAATGTGCCCAAAATAGGCTCGGGTACAATGTATACTTGAGGTATGTCCAATTCGGGGCTATTTCGGTCCAAAAGATCATTTCTGGTGGTCCCCTGGCCAAATGCGGTCGGACTTAAGCTCATGCATACTGGATCTAGCATACATCAAGTTTTCAGTCCGGCTGGATTCACAGATCGCACGTGGCGGTCCAGTTTCAGTTCAGCGGTCACTGCACATAGATCAGGTCTACAATTCTCATGATATGAAATAGAAATTTTTTCTGATCCGAGGGTATAATTTGGCTGAATTCTGACGGTCAGAATGCTTAATACTAACACGTCAAGTCGTGTGCCAGATTTGAATTTCAAATTCCAATTCTGTCCCTATTCGCACTCTCTTCAGTCTGGACTCAATGAAATAGCCTGTGATTATCGATTGGACTTGATTTTTGAAATGATTGTCAAGTCCAGCTAGGCGGTTCTAATGGTCTAAGATAGCAGGTATCGGACTTTCGACGTGCGCTCTAGATCCAATACAAAGTTTCAAAGAGGTCCAGAGAACAAACCGGTTTAGAGTTTGATCCGAGATTTTAGAGTATTATAGAGTCATTGGTTCTACTCGATTTGGGTCTTATAGAACGTATTTAAAGTGATCAGGGACTATTTCCCAGCTACTCTAGCGTTGCGCTAGCTAACTTATGCTTAGTTTCTAAAGGAATTATTCCTAAGTGATTTATTTGGCTATGGAATTAGGTTCTGAGCAGTTACCAAGGTATTTTGGTTGACCCATTGCCTAAGGACATCAAATCCCAGATTGGCCAAAATCTGGGGTGTTACAATATGTGCTACATCTAAGACAATTAGTTGTTCATGCTGAAGAGAGTTTAGCCATGGCCTAGCACCAGAGATGTACCATACATGTTTATGGTGGTACCTCAAATTGTGTCCCTCACCAAATTCATGGCAAGAAAGCCTAACCAGATGGCCCCATCAACTAATTAGTTGCGATCAAGATTGCACACATGTCTATGGTGGAGATTGGATTGAACACAATTTGTGAAATAGCTTCCTAGAAATGTAAACCTGATTAATGGAGTTGATTAAATATATACCACATGGTGGCCCATGCACAAACAAACCTATATATGGTTGACATCCCATTTACATCATTTCATGTGATGTGGCCCATTTAATTTATGGATCTAGTTAATTTTTTTAACCTCAAGACCTAACATCAAGTATAAAATTTGATTAGCAGAGTGAATTTTGTAATTAAAACATGGTGGGGTTCCTAGACTTGGTCACTGGTATCGAACATCTATCCCATCAATCAGATGTACCATTCCATGATGGGCCTGAGGCTTAAAAATTAAGACAATCCATGAATTTTTTGGGCCACACCACATACAAAAGTTGAGGGGTTACCCACCATTAAAATATTCATAACTATTTGTTGGGCCCACCGAGATGTAGTTCACAAATCTAGACCATCCATTATGTGTGTCCCACTTGGATGAGAAGTCAGACCAAGTTTCATATGCAATCAAAATTTCAGGTGGGCCCCACCAAGTGTTTTTATATGTTTAAGCCATTTCTTCACATGATTTTAGATGGTATGGCCCACCTAAGTTCTGTATACGACTGATTTTTGGGATATCCCATAATTTAAAGGGGGCCCATCAAATGCATGGTGTTGATGGTTGACACGCATCACAGTGGGGCCCATTTAACTTTGACATCCTTTAAACTATTCATATAACTCGGAGCACGAGGAGCGTCAGCGCATAAACGCTCTCCTGACCCTCTCTCTCTCTATTCCTCTCTATCCCCCCTTCTCTCTCTCTCTCTCGTGCCCTATTCCTCTCCATCATCTCTCTCTCTAATCCTCTCCATCCCCTCTCTCTCTCGGGTGCCCTCATCAGGTCCAATAATCTCTCTCTCTCTCTCTTTGATGCAAAAAAGGGAGGGAGCCAAACCAATCTGCACATCAGCAGCCATTTTAGCAGTGAGGGGCCATTGCAGCAGGTATTTCTCTCCTCCTCTCCTCTCCTCTCATTGATATCATGCTTGGTCGTTTTTTTTTTGTTGAAACTTGAAGAGGATTGTCAAAAATTAGAATTGGATGTAGTCCCATTCTCAAATTGCCTGCATTATTATGATTACCTCCATTAAATTAAGATCCTCAAAAGGCATTACCATAAAAAATTCTGGATTTTCATAATTCTGGGCTATGCAAGATATTACAGACATATTTTTGGTCTCAATAAATATGTTATTACATTTTGAGCACCATTACCCTATGCGGATGATGGCCTTGAGCCAGCCTATAACTATGTGCATCTTTGAGTAGTGTTTGATGGTACTTCTTATTACTAATGCCTCAGAGCTTATACTTGATAGTTGATGATACCAGACTACCAGTTGATTGATACTTATATCTATACATCATGCTTGTGATTGCAAATTGTAACATGTATTGCATTTGTAGTTCACACTTTGTAATCGTTGCTTGAGTCATGACAAACTTGCAACCTATAGAATTTAACTGTTAAAACACCACTAAAGAAAACATCATTGTGACCTGTATGTTTTGTAGCCAAATAGAAGAGAATGATATTAACCCATATTTAGACATTTGCAGGCATATTGATTTGATCTTTAGAGAGGTTCATACAAACCTTTGGGCTTATCTTGGGCGCTTTATTGAATCATCGTGGTTCTAGTATGAATCTAAGGTTTCAATCGATTAATAGGGTCTCCACAAGAGAATTCAAATCAATAGTAAATGAAACATACAGTAAATCCGTATTATGCACAAACAAAAACAGAGAATGCTTAATTTTTACTCCAACTTGAGGTGGAGAGTTAAGCTGGATTTTACTTTGTGTTCTTATGTCTTAAGATGGAATTTAGCCTGATTAGTTATATATTTGAATAGGCTATTTTGGCCTTTTTACTTCTATTTGAGCCTTTTGCAGTAACTTTGACCATTATTTATTAATGCAATGAAGGTTTTCCTTCCCTTTCTGAAATTTTCACTAAGATGGTATGGTTAGACATTTACCGAGCTTATCTTGGGTGCTTTATTGAATCATCGTGGTTTTAGTATGAATCCGAGGTTTCAATCAATTCATGGGGTCTCCATAAGAGAATTCCTATCAATAGTAAACAAAACATACAACAAATCCGTATTATGCACAAAGAAAAATAGAGAATGCTTGATTTGTACTCCAAGAAAATCAATATGGCTTTTGAAAATAATTTCTTCTATGTTGTAGCTTGCATATTGGTTTTAGGTATTACTCATTCCTATTGACAAAGTTGTCACACTTTTTCTTTCTTTATTCTTAGGTGTATGGGCCATCACTATTTCGGTTTGCAGATGCTGGTGGTTTAGTTGGGAACACACCTGCAGAAATATCTAAAGGTAATTCAATGTTACTCATTTTCTCTTATTGTTAAATCCAAAAAACCATTTTGGGTGGCAATCCTTGGAAATTTATGAGAACTATCTCCTGGACTGGTTTTGAGGTATGAGATTCAAGAGTGGTAAGATGGTGAGCCTCAAGACTTCCATGTGTGACGCTAATGGGTCTTGTATAGAAAATATGTACAAACTAGACTTGTTAAATGAAGCAAATCCTTTTGGGTATGTTTCTATTTTGAATGTGAATTTAGTTGGTTTTAATATGTGGCATAAACATTTAGGACACAAACTATTGCAAACTCAATGATATCTTGAGTTGGGTCTTTTAACCATACTAATGGATGCATCTTCCAATTCCATGTGAAATTTGTGTTCAGTCAATTCTCATTTAAAAGCCATTTACAAAAGGTACAAGAGCAGGACTAAAAAATGGATTAGTTTTCTTTTCTTGTTTCTTGAATGGATGTCAAGAACAACATATGGATAAAAAATTCAATCCAGTCTGACCACTTTTCAATTGAATGTACATTAGTTTATTAGCCTGCTCCCAAGTGTTTTTGTCTTCAAGCTCTAATACTCTCAAGTTCACATTGTAACTTGAATTCAACCTATCTCAAAGAAGCACTATTTTGTTAACTCTTCTATAATCTATGTTCTAACTAAATTAGATAGTTAAGTCTATATGATTCAATATTCAACTTTTTAAGTTCCTAAATGCACTACTAAAAGTTGCTTCATTGCGTAGGATTAGTTCATTAATTCTTACTTGAATAAACAAAATTGATGTTGCATGTACATTGATTCAGTGAGGGACATTTTTAGATTCTTTTATGATTCAAAATTTTCTTTTATCATTTAAATAGTCCTTCTTTATCAAACTATGACATGAACCAGCTCTAATGTTTGTATTCCTCTAGATGTAGATGTGCTTATAATTATGGTGACAAATGAAAATCAAGCTGAAAGTGTTCTATATGGAGATAACGGCTCAATATCAGGTACTTTGAACTATCTTTTGTGAACTTTTTTTCATCAACTATTCTTACTCTTTCTTTCAATTTTCTTATAGTCCTTCAGATCCGCAAAAAAATCAACATTGAACTTTTTTTTTTATCAGCCTAACCTCCTCGCCAAATCCGCAAAGTTAGTATCTGCTTAATGGAAAATTTCTGATTTTGAAAAATAAAATAAAAATGATGAGCCGTGCACTTTGATTTATACCCTCCGAATAGAATGGATAAGAGAGGAAATACAATGATCATCTAATCGAGGAGTGAAAGATACCTCGTTTTAACACTGAGGTCTTGGTAACGATCCCTATTGGGGGTGGCTAACAGTGAAGTGTGATCTGACAGTGGGGTGTACTAATAAGATAACAAAAAAAAAAATTGAATTTAAGGATTAAATATGGAATGGCATAAAAATTATGAAGCATAAAAATATGGATTTAGTACAACCAGTTGTATGTTATCAATTATCAGATAGTTTTTTAGTTAAGTAGTTTGCTTACGTCAGTTTGAGTTTGTAAATTTGGTTTTCACCTTTAGAATTTTCTTTATTTCTTCCCATCTACAACATTTTCAAGATTGGGATTGTGCTTCTGGATGACATGGAAGAAACACAACACCAACAAATCAAGAAAAAAAATGGCAAACAATAAAATTGTTGGAGTAGACTCGGATGTGCGTCGGAGCTATTCGGATGTTGAGCGGGGGTCCCTGGAAGGTGAGAACCACTATTATGACCATGATGAAGCTTTCTATTTCCTATGGACAACATTAAAGTGGCTTGGCCATTTGGACAGGCCGTGTTTATGTATTTGCTCAAAATTGATGAAGCAGACCTAGATGTGCGTTGGAGCTATCCGGATGTTGAGTGGGGGTCCCTAGAAGGTGAAAACTACTGTTATGACTATGATGAAGTGGTTCATTTTCTATGGACAACATTGGAGTAGCCTGACCATTTGGACAGACCGTGTTTATGTATTTGCTTGAAATTAATGGAGTAGACCTGGATGTGCGTTGGAGCTATCAGGATGAGCGGGGGTCCTTGGAAGGTGAGAACCGCTGTTATGATCATGATGAAGCTGCCCATTTCCCATGGACATCAATGGAGGGGATTGGCCATTTGGACAAGCCATGCTTATGTATTTGCTCGAAATTAATGGAGTAGACACGGATGTGCGTTGGAGCTATCCGGATGAGTGGGAGTCCCAGGAAGGTGGGAACCATTGTTATGACCATGATGAAGCTGTCCATTTCCTATGAACATCATTAAAGGGGCCTGACCATTTGAACAGGCCGTATTTTTATATATATTTGTAGGGACCACACCCTAAACCTATAACCTAAACCTATTCTCAATTCTCTAAAGCTATAACCTATAACCTAAACCTAACCCTAAACCAAAACCTATAACCTAAACCTTAACCTATAACCTATAACCTATAACCTATAACCTATAACCTAAACTTATAACCTATGACCTAACCTTAACCTAAACTTAAAACCTATACCTAAACCTAAACCTATAACTTAAACCTATAAACTAAAAACCTAAACCTAAACCTAAAGCCTAAATGTATTCTCAAATCCCTAAACCTAAACCTACACCTAATCCTAATCTCAACTCCTTAGCATAAATCTAAAATTGAAAACCCAAACCTAAACTCGATCCTGAACCCGAACCCAATTTCCTAAACCTAAACCTTAACATATTCTCAATTCCCTAAACCTTAACCTATAACCTCACTTAAACCTAAACCTATAACCTACACTTATAACCTAAACCTAAACCTAAAACATAAATGTATTTTCAAATCCCTAAACCTAAACCTACACCTAATCATAATCATAACTCCAAAACTTAAACTTAAATCTAAACTTGAAAATCCAAACCTAAATCTGATCCTGAACTTGAACCCAATTTCCTAAACCTAAACCTTAACATATTCTCAATTCCCTAAAGCTATAACCTATAACATATAACCTATTACCAAAACCTGAACCTAACCTAAACCTACAACTTAAACCTATAACCTTAACCTAAACCTAAAACCTAAACCAAAACCTATAACCTTAACCTAAACCAAAAGCTATAACCTAAACCTTAACCTATAACCTTAACCTAAACCAAAAGCTATAACCTAAACCTTAACCTATAACCTATAACCTATAACCTAAACTTATAACCTGTATCTTAACCTTAACCTAAACCTATAACCTAAACCTAAACCTATAACCTAAATGTATTCTCAAATCCCTAAACCTATAAGCAAAACCAAAACCTAGAACCTAAATGTATTCTTAAATCCCTAAACCAATAACCATAACCTATAACCAAAACCTAAACCTTAACCTATTCTCAATTCCCTAAACCTATAACCTATAACCTATAACCTAAACCTAAACCTAACGTAAACATATAACTTAAACCTATATCCTTAACCTAAACCTAAAACCTAAACCTAAACCTAAACCAAAACCTATAAACTTAACCTAAACAAAAACCTATAACCTAAGCCTAAAACCTAAACATAAGCCCTTAACCTATAGCCTATAACATAAACTTATAACCTATAACCTAACCTTAACCTAAACCTAAGACCTAAACCTCAACGTATAACCTATAACCTAAACCAAAACCTAAAACCAAAATGTATTCCCAAATCCCTAAACCTAAATCTACACCTAATCGTAATCTTAACTCCAAAGCCTAAACCTAAACCTAAACTTGAAAACCCAAACCTAAACCTGACCCCGAACCCGAACCCGATTTCCTAAACCTAAACCTTAACCTATTCTCAATTCCCTAAAGCTATAACCTATAACCTAAACCTAAACCTAACCTAAACCTATAACTTAAACATATAACCTTAACCTAAACCTAAAACCTAAACCTAAACCTAAACCAAAACCTATAACCTTAACCAAAACCAAAACCTATAACCTAAACCTTAACCTATAGCCTATAACCTGTAACTTAAACTTAAACCAAAACCTATAACCTATAACCTTAACCTAAACCAAAACCTATAAACTAAACCTCAACCTATAACCTATAACGTATAACTTAAAACTTATAACCTATAACCTAACCTCAACCTAAACCTATAACCTATAACCTTAACATAAACCTAAAACCTAAACCTAAAGCTAAACCTAAAAGCTAAATATATTCTCAAATCCCTAAACCTAAACCTACACCTAATCCTAATCTCAACTCCAAAGCCTAAACCTAAACTTAAACTTGAAAACCCAAGCCTAAACCCTATCTCGAACCAAAAATGATTTCCTAAACCTAGACCTTAACCTATTCTCAATTCCCTAAACCTATAACCTATAGCTTATAACCTAAACCTAAACCTAACCTAAACCTATAACCCGAACCCAATTTCCTAAACCTAAACCTTAAACTATTCTTAAATCCCTAAAGTTATAACCTATAACCTATAACTTATAACCTAAACCTATAACCCGAATCCGATTTCCTAAACCTAAACCATAACCTATTCTAAAATCTCTAATCCTAAACCTAAATCTAATCCTAATCTCAACTCCCTAACCTAAACCAAAACCTAAACTTGAAAACTGACACGTACACCAGATACCGAACCCGAACCCGAACGTGAACCCAATTTCCTAAACCTAAACCTTAAACTATTCTCAATTCTCTAAAGCTATAACCTATAACCTATGAACTAAACTTATAACCTAACCTTAACCTAAACCTAAACTTATAACCTAAATGTATTCTTAAATCCCTAAACCTATAACCTATAACCTATAACCTAAACCTTAACCTTAAACTATTCTCAATTCCCTAAACCTATAACCTCTAACCTATAACCTAAACCTAAACCTAAACCTAACCTAAACCTATAACTTAAGCCTAAACCTAAAATCTTCTAAATGTATTCTCAAATCCTTAAACCTAAACCTACACCTAATCCTGATCTCAACTCCAAAGCCTAAACCTAAACCTAAACTTGAAAACCTAAGCCTAAACTCGAACCCGATTTCCTAAACCTAAACCTTAACCTATTCTCAATTCCCTAAAGCTATAACCTATAACCTATAACCTATAACTTATAACCAAAACCTAAACCTAAACCTAAACCTTAACCTACACCTAAAACCTAAACCTATAACCTATAACCTAAACTTATAACTTATAACCTAACCTTAACCCAAACCTAAAACATAAACATAAACCTATAACCTAAACCTATAAACTAAAACCTAAACCTAAACCTAAAACCTAAATGTATTCTCAAATCCCTAAACTTAAACCTACACCTAATCCTAATCTCAACTCCCTACCCTAAACCTAAACCTAAACTTGAAAACCCAAACCTAAACCTGATCTCAAACCTAAACTCGATTTCTTAAACCTAAACATTAACCTATTCTCAATTCCCTAAATCTATAACCTATAACCTATAAGCTAAATCTATAACCTAAACCTAACCTAAACCTTAACGTAAACCTATAACCTAAACCTAAACCAAGACCAAAACCAAAACCAAAACCTATAACCTTAACCTAAACCAAAACCTATAACCTAAACCGTAACCTGTCACCTGTAACCTATAACTTAAACTTATAACCTCTAACCTAACCTTAACCTAAGCCTAAACCTATAACCTAAACCTAAACTAAAACCTAAACCTAAACCTAAAACCTAAATGTATTCTCAAATCTCTAAATCTAAACCTACACCTAATCCTAATCTCAACTCCTTAGCCTAAACCTAAACCCGAACCCGATTTCCTAAACCTAAATTTTAACCTATTCTCAATTCCCTAAACCTTAACCTATAACCTAACTTAAACCTAAACCTATAACCTACACTTATAACCTAAACCTAAACGTATAAGCTAAACATAAAACCTAAACCCAAACCTATAACCTAAATGTATTTGTAAATCCCTAAACCTAAACTTGAAAACCGATACTGAACCCAAACCCGAACCCGATTTCCTAAACCTAAACCTTAACCTATTCTCAATTCCCTAAAGCTATAACCTATAATCTATAACCTAAACCTAAACTGAAACCTATAACCAAAACCAAAACCTATAACCTAAACATTAACCTATAACCTAAACTTATAACCTATAACCTAACCTTAACCTAATCCTAAAACCTAAACCTAAACCTAAACCTATAACGTAAACCTATAACCTAAAACCTAAACCTAAATGTAAAACCTAAATGTATTCTCAAATCCCTAAACTTAAACCTACACCTAATCCTAATCTCAAATCCCTAACCTAAACCTAAACTTGAAAACCCAAACCTAAATTTGATCCTAAACCCAAACCCGATTGATGTAATAATGTAGCCCAATCACATGGCAACAAACAAGAAAATCTTGCTTGATTGGCAAGCATACTCGAACTTAAGAATCACAATGCATCTATTTCCATCTCCACTATCTCTTATAGCAAATAGATTATTTGAGTTTGGATTTATCTCCTTTTTAGAGCCATGTCCTAACACAATATGATAATATTCATAAACAAGGTGGATTTGTCACCAACATTATTCCAAGATTCATATAACTTCTCCTTATAGGAAGTTGGGTAGGGCACATGCAACTTGAATCCATCAAAGGAGATAAGGATCACCTCTCATATGTTCTCTCTCTTTTCATTTATTTTTTCCATAGGATTGTTTGGATGAATGTATTTTACGTTTGGATAGATTTACATAGTTTGGGTTTAGATGGATATGAATGTGAATATGATGAAATATATTATATAATAGGTGTATATTAGGAAGAATATATTGTAACAAGTGTATATCAAGTATTTTGTGCTGTGAGAGTGGAAAAAAAAGAAGAGACTTTTACCTACGAAATATTTCGTAGGTAAAAATCTCATCCACGTTTTTTGCCTACGAAATGTTTCGTAGGTAAAAGTATTGTGAAATATTTTTACCTACGAAAAGTGTTGTAGGTAAAACTCTTAGTGGCATATATAACACTTTTAGATGATATGTTCGCTAAAAATTCAAAATACCATTTACCTACGAAAACTTTTGTAGGTAAAGATGGCTTTTACCTACGAAATTATATTTCGTAGGTAGAAGTAAACAGAATAATTTCGTAGGTAGAAGTAAACAGTAGGATTTTATTTTTTTCAAAAACTCAAAACACCATTTACCTACGAACGCTTTTGTCGTTAAATATGGCTTATACCTACAAAATTTAATTTCGTAGGTAAATGTAAACTTTTTGATTTTTTTGTTTTTTCAAAAATTCATAACACCTTTTCACTACGAAACGTTTTGTAGGTAAATATGGATTTTGCCTACGAAATCAGATTTCGTAGGTAAAAGTAGACTTTTCATTTTTTAGCTTTTGAAAAATTCAAAACACCATTTACCTACACAAATTTTCATAGGTAAAGACGGCTTTTACCTACGAAATCTAATTTTGTAGGTAAAAGTAAACTTTTCAATTTTATGCCTTTTGAAAAATTCAAAAGACCATTTATCTACGAACACTTTCGTAGTCAAAGACGGCTTTTACCTACGAAATGTAATTTCGTAAATAAAATTAACTTTTTGATTTTTTATTTTTTCAAAAATTCAAAACACCCTTTACCTATGAAAATGTTCATAGGTAAAGATGTGTTTTACCTACAAAATGCAAGTTTGTAGGAAAAAGTAAACTTTTTGATTTTACCTACGCAAATTTTCATAGGTAAAGATCTCTTTTACCTATGAAATGTAATTTCATAGGTAAAAGTAAACCTTTTGATTTTTATTTTAAAAAAAAAAAATTTAAAACACCCTTTAGGTACGAAAATTTTCGTAGGTAAAGACGGCTTTAAATGTAAACTTTTAAAATTTTTTTTTTTTTCAAAAATTCAAAACACCCTTTCCCTTGGAAAATGTTCGTAGGTAAAGATGGGTTTTACCTACGAAATACAAATTCATAGGTAAAAGTAAACTTTTCGATTTTACCTATGTAAATTTTCGTAGGTAAAAGTAAACTTTTCAATTTTTATTTTTTTAAAAAATTCAAAACACCCTTTAGCTACAAAAATTTTCATAGGTAAATATAACTTTTACCTATGAAATTAGATTTCGTAGGTAATAGTAATGTTTTCAATTTTTTGTACGTGGAAAAATTTAAAACACCCTTTGTCTACAAAAATAAATTTTGTTGGTAAAAGTAAACTTTTACCGACGAAAATAATTTTCACCAGTAAAAGTCATCTTTACCTACAAAAATTATTTTCTTTGGTAAAAACCATATTTCTTGTAGTGAGATTAACAATAATTCAAGAGATTCATAAAAGCAATGTACAAGTTCTGATACGTCTTGTACTCCACAACTACAAGAGGTATCAATATGCACAAGAAATCTATATGAGATGCATGCCTAGCAAAGTATATGTGGTTCATTACACTTAGCCATCACCACAATGTGGAATATGATTAGAGTTATTCGACTTGCCCCACATCCCATACTATGGAGATTCGCCAACGCGTCCCACATTTAACATGGATTTATGCGGTTATCTCAAGACGAACACAACACATGATTGGGTGAATCATGTAACTTGGATTGGAGTGACTAATAGCGACATCTAACCCCCCAAAAGAAAAGAATTGATGTAACACGAATAAAAATTTACATACACTAATTTTGCACCATCACCCATGAAACATGGAATTACATGTCACCCTTGGGCCGCTACCAAAAACGCATTACGTTGACGATATTTATTCGACCACTAGAATAAATATTCCCAATATAGTATGTAAGACCCGTATCCTAGCCGTACCATTCTGTAAACTTCTGCAGTCCTCCCGGTCAAATTTTAACGACCCGTGACACGTAGATAGCATTTGCGCACACTCTTGAGTCACATTCTGTACACCCGAGCTGACTCAACCCGAGACCTATGTCGTTGCGACCGTGCTGTTGCCGTGGTTCCGACAACGCATCTCATGTGTTAATGTGATGCTTAGATTATGAGATCCGGCCGGTGCATTATCTCGGTCGTTGATCGTTTAATATCGAGACCCACCTATCCCTATTGTTGTACTTCCCTAGAAACATAATTACTATGATGTCACCCTAGGTGGTAGTGGGAGCACCCCTAACGTCATGGTGGACCTATCCATCATTAGACCCCTTTGGTCCATAAAGAGATAGTCGATATAATAGACGGAATGGATTATCCACTAGTGGGCCCCATATAGTAGAATAAAATAAAAATAAAGGAGAAGAAGAAAAAAAAACAAGTCCCTAGACAATAATGTCCAGTGACGATGAGGGTGGAAACCTTACTGGGTTGCCACCACACGTGGACCCCGCCATAATGAATTTGTTTAATCAACACCATCCACCGTCTCCTCCTTATAATTTTAGGCCATGTGCCAAATTTTGAGGCAAATATGAGTCTCGAGTGGGCCGTACTAAGGGTATTAATGCCCATCTGTTGAAACACTCTAGGGCCCACTTTGGAGTCCCTTGTCATCCAAATTAATCCTAATCAAAGTCTATTTGACCTCATTCGAGGTGGCCAAGACAGTGGACAGATTAGATTATTCACTTGGGGTGGCCCACACGGCAAGAAACAGAGGTGATTGAACGTATGCCATTGAAAACGTTTTGGGTGTCCTATAAGTTTTGGACCTATATGAAATTTATTTATTTATCTCTTACTCCAGGTCTCTGGGACCTTATGTACGGATGGGACGGTGGGACTCCATGTGGGGCCCACCTTGATGAGGCGTATATCCACACCGTCCCTCCAGGGACGCTGGACGTAACTGACGGAGGGTGTGGCTATCTTTGAAGTATGAACTGGCAGTTGTGTACTCGCCTGCTGCATTGAATAAAGAAATAATATATATATATATATATATATATATATATATATATATATATATATATATATATATATATATATATATATATTATGTTACGAGGGGGGTAGCCCATCATGTGGGACCCACCTCTGTTTCATTTAAAGACGCAACGTGCAGCATAGCTAGGCAGCTGCCTTGCCATTAAACATCAGCAGGGTCCGTGGGACCCATTCACACCATTCATCCATTAGATGGGCCACACACACACACACACACGCATATATATATATATATATATATATATATATAATACTAGATATATACATGAGGGTGGGACTCACCCCACGTGTGGGATACACGTTAATGTGTGTGCATATATATATTATATTATATAATATATACACTATGGTGGGCCCTACGTGGGGACTCACCTCTGCCTTTTTAAGTGCAGGAAGCTACATGTACCGTAGCTACATTGCTGATCCTCTTGACGGTAGCAAGCCGCAGGCCACACATTGATGTATGTATTTCTACATCATCCACCGTTTGGACGGTGGGGCCCACCATGATGCACACGCTGTATCCATATCATCCAACCACCCGTGAGATCATTTTATGGCATGGGAAAATGAGTGAGTCAGATCCAAAGTTCAAATGGACCCCACCATTTAAATAGTGGATGGTGTCATCCACTGTTCAAACTTCTAAGGGCTACAGTAGTTTCCAATTAAGCTGATATTTATTTTCACTTCATTTATCTCCATGTTAACTTATGAATATGTTGGATCTAAAAAAAAAAATACATAAGGGTGGGCGCTATTTGATACACTTAGAGCTCATTGGTGCGGCCCACTTGATGTGTATGAGGCCATTGTGTAGGGTCCATTGTGATGTATTAGGCCCATTGATACGGCCCATCAGGATATATTTTTAGCCCATGTGCAGGGCCCCCCTGTTTATATTCTTGGCCTATGTGATGGAGCTCACCTATTGTATATTTATGGCCCATTAGCGAGGTCCATTGTAATGTAATTCCGACCCATATGTCGTAGCCCATTGTGATGTATTAGGGCCCATGGGTTGAGGCCCATTGTGATGGCCCGTGGGTTGAGGCCCATTGTGATGTATGCAAGGCCCATGGGTTAAGGTCCATTGCAATGTATGTAAGGCCCAATAGGTGAGGCCTATTTGATATATATATATATATATATATATATATATATATATATATATATGAATCCCATGTGATTAGGCCCATCTTGATGTATTTGTGGCCTGTCCATTGAGGCCCACATGTCATGTATTTGAGGCCCATGAGTAGGGCCCACCTAAGGTGTATATAAGGCCCATTGATGCGGCCCACTTGTTGTATTTGAGGCCCACAGGTGGTGGCCCATTATGATGTACTGGGGCCCATGGGTCCTGTCCCAATGAGATATATACTTGGCCCATACGTCGTGACCCATTGTGATGTATTTTTGACCCACTTAGTGAGACTCATTATGATATTTTCCTGCTCATATGATGAGCCCTATTAAGATTTATTCCCTACCCATATGATGCGGCCCTATAGCGATGTAAATTAGGCCCATGTGATGTGACCCACCTGATTTATGAAACCATTGTGTGAGGCCATGGGCCCACTATATGTTTGGCCCTATGTGGGCCACTCGTTGGAAGCAATGTTGGTTAGATGTCCACATTGATGTGCAATGATGGTTAGATGTCCTCATTGTGACCTTTCTGTAGGCCTTGTTAGGCCCATTCACACCATTCTATAAGTAGGTTACCCCAAATAAGTGAGCCCCATTCGTCATAGACGGATGGCTCCATGCTATCAGATTTGATATAACCACGGTCGAGAACTGATCTTTATATTATGGTTGATTGGTTGTCCATCTATGGACCCCGCCTTATTTTTATATGCTGGTTGTTAGTGCCGCTTATCGATGCTGATTATAGATGTGGATTATCGGTATCGATTATCGAGGCAAATTTTGATTGTGGAGGCTGTGTATCGAGGTCGATTTCGATTGTCAAGGCCGATTGTTGAGACCTATATGATGTATTTATGGCCTATGGGAAAGGCCCATTGTGATGTATTTAAGGCCCATGGGCAAGGCCCATTGTGATGTATATTAGGCCTATGATGCGTGGCCTAGTTGATGAATTCGAGACCGATGTACAGGGCCCACATGTCATGTAGTTGAGACCCATGAGCAGGGCCCACCTATTTTGTATATGTGGCCCTTGAGTAACGCCCAATATGTCGTATATTAGGCCTTTGTGTGAGGCCGTGGGCCCATTATATGTTTGATTCTATGTGGGTCATTCCTTGGGGGAAATGTTGGTTAAATGTCCACATTGTCAAGGCCGATCGTTGATACTGATTATGAGTATGTGACAGCATAACATCATGATACATGCCCATATGCATCATCTGTATGTTTGTTATGAGATGTGGTTGATCATTACATATGTCATTGAGTATGTTGTTATGAGACTCTCTGATAGGCGGAGGTTATCTCACATGAGTGCACGGTATGCGCATGATTGATGCATGACTGGATTGTATGATTCATGCATCTTGCATTATGATTACTGTATTTCTTAGTGACATTAAGGCCGTAGCCTTCACAGGTATATTGTAGATGACCAGATGGGACACCGAAAATGTTTAGTTCGAGCATCGAGCTGCCATAGATGGCCTTGGGTGAAAATTCTTAAAATCCTCTTAGTACCAAAGGACGCCCCAACATCGAGACCGAGTGGATATATGAGCGCTCAAGTGCCGAATACCAGGAGGCTGCGTCTCCCACTGTGTCGTGGTCGATTGGGAGGAGGTGTGGCCTTACCTTCTCGAGTGTAGGGGGCATTGCTAGGCTGAGTCTGACTAGCTCGAGGAATGGGTCCTCTATCGACGCATCGAATAGGCATTGGCAGACTATTGGCCAAGCGGATAGTGAGGTTTCTTATGCTCACTTGGACTGTGCGGCTGGGAGAGCGACAATGCCATTTGGAGTGTACTAAACCCCGGTGATGATCCGAGAGATGAACCGTACTGATATGTGGACTCATTGAGCAGGATTTTCATACTCATTCATTCATTCATTCACTATCCACTCGGGCTGGTAGTGCACAACTATTTGTTATGTGAACCTTCGCAACGGCCAGGATTTCGGTTAGGGCGCGCGACTAGCCTGAGATCAGGAGTTTACCACATTGAGTCTGACTATCCAAATTTAGGTATGGGACTGGTTTGGATAGAAGTTCTCTGTGATAGACCCCATAGCCTGCAATACTACGTACAATCATCCCAACTTCACACTCTAGCATGGTTATTCCATTCGCACTACATGTTGCATACATCCGTGGCATGTGGTACGACTGACACTGTTTGTATTACTCATCAGAAATGTATATTGCATTACATCCTCTGCATCTGATATTTGGCTCTCTATGACTCCTCATCTGCATAGTTGATTTTTATTACATATTTTAATATTGTATGATTTATGCACTTGTCAGTATTTTCGCTTACTCTGTTATCGTGTGATTTATGACTTTGTCAGTACTTCTATTTACTCTGATAACTTCTGATCTTGTCAATATTCTATTTACTCTGATAATTCGTGATCTTGTCAGTATTTCTGTTTATTCCGACATTGTATGATTTATGGATTACCAGTATTTTCGGTATTGTATGATTATGACATTGTATTGAATACTTGACACTTACCTTGTGCACACACTTACACCACCCTCTAAGCTTTCTATAAGTTTATGCATGATAGATGCGTGCAGGTGATGTTAGGTTCAGCAGTGTTGAGCTTAGAGCGTACAGTGGTCTTCTGGAGCTTGATTTTTTATTTATGTATTTCCCTTTCAGCATTATACTCAAATGATTATATTAGTGGATATGTGATGATGATGTTGCCTTTGTAAATTGGGTAATCTTGTGGTTATTCTTATTATGAGTTAAATGTACAAAAAAAACCCTCCTTGTAGGATCCCAGGATCAAAATTTGGCACATGGATGCTAGGATCCAAGAATGGGGTACTACGGAGGCTGTTGGCACCGAATTCGGCGATCACGATTCGTATGAATCTGATTTTCGAGTTTGGGGTGTGACATAGTACTTGCACCAAAAGGAAAAATTCATTAATTCAGGGAGTTTAATAATATCACGATACCTGCCCCTAGCCTTAAAGATAAATAGCATGAGGCCAATAATATAAGGAGAGGAGTGGCAATGACCAACTCAATAAATAGACGAGTAGTAAGGCTAACTCAAACAAAATGGTAAGGGCAAAGGGCAAGACTTGTACCCCTTGCTCCACATGAAATTAATAAAGATCACTGGTAATAAACATCATGTCCAAAAATCCCAAAAGTGTAGAATGTTGTTGATGATAAATCAAATAATTGCAAGAAAGAAACCATAGCAATATGAAAATGTAGTATGTAATAGGTAATATAAAAACATATCAACTTAAAGTATCGTAAGCTTAAAGGATAAAACCCTCACCTTCAGTTATTTGATATATGTTATTAAGGTTAAAGGCCTCAAGTAATCCTAGGACATAACCTGTTTTCATGTCTTGAACTAATGTCGAGTAACAACTCAGAGGCTGACTTGGCGAGTCAACTCAGCACATAACCTTTCTCTTTCTTTTTCTTTTTTTTTTTTTAATTTCTTTCTCTTTTTCTTTTTCTTTCCTTTCTTTCTCTTTCTCTTTCTTTTTCTTCTTTCTTCCTTTCTGCCAGCAAGGCTGGTCATTGCTCCTTCTCTCTCTCATGTTTCTCTCTAAGCTGAAACATCCAGCAGAGCCCGAACTGAGTCTATGACCCGATATTGCAGCGCCTCTCACTCTCTTTCTCATTTTCTTTTTCCTAGTCGAGCCTTTATAGGCATTCAAGCTTTTAGGTTTGCGTGCGTAACACTTACGCAAATCATAGTGAAATATGTTGGGACTTACGTAGCTTGTTTCGTAACCGAGAAAGATGGATGGACTTTCTTACGGAACGATGTTGTTTCTGTTTATATCCAGGATTCCCTCCCAGTTTACAATCCTTATGGTCGACGTACGCTCCATCAAAAATCCTTGGGCCCATCTTTGGACGGTTCAGATCATGATATGATCTTCAAGCTTTGTGGTGTTGGACTTTGGAATAACAGTTTTGTGGCCACGATTGCTTTATACAGAGCAGTTTACTCTGTCGTGGTAAGGGATGATGGCAGCGAATGGTGATGAACAACTTGGATTCGTTCCTCATTCCATGATGAGGGGTCCCACTACACGTTCTTGTCGCAGTCGGATTCATGTTCCACACACAAAACAAGACGAACATAACAAGGGCTTCAGGAGCAGTCCGGTTATGGCCGGACTTGTGTGCGTGTGAGGCCTTGCCTATGTGTGAGATGACCTAGGGTGTGGTCAAATTTTTATGATCTTCACGATGGACGGTTTGGATTTGTTGAGCTGACCCCGAAGGTGGGCCACAGATCTCTCAAACAGATGTTGTTTGTTTAAATCTCCAACAACGGGAAACTGCATACGTTTGGAGATCTATTAGGTCAAACCTTGTTTGACACGACTTCCTATCTACCGCACCTTTGGTGCATGTATACTGTGCACATGCACTACAAGTGGGGTCCGCAATGGTGCTTATCTGAGGAATCTACATCACCAATTCATTTTTCCATTTGACCTAAGGGTTGAGTCAAAAATTGAAGCATATCCAAAGATCTGGTGCACTCAAAATAAATGGTTAATGGTTGATTTATCCATTGATTTATTTTTACAGTGATCTAAGGGTTGAAATTTGGCGTGTATGGTTAATTTAGGATTCATAAGCATGGTATAAAATTTTACATTAATCGGATAATGGGATCTACGTGATCTAGAATTTAGGGGTCTAGGTTAATGACATTTTCATAATTATTACTGATCTAAGAGTTTTGTGAAAATCTAATGGTTCTACTTAGTTTTATGCACCTTTCTGAACAATTCTTACATGTGAACTTTTATCTAAATCATTACGGATAATTGGTTATTTGCTAATTCATTTAAGGGAAATACGTTGAATCACTCGATGGATGGTCTTGTCTCAAAATCAGCGGTTGATCTATGAATGGAGATCATTCCTAACGGTCAGGTTTATATCAAGGCAAGGATGTAAGGCTAGGATAGTTGGATTGGTATCGTACATATGTATATATTATGTTGAATCATATGGTAATGCTCGAGAACTTTCGATGCTCAAGTATCGAAATGTTTAGGGTGTTATAGTAATAAAGAACGATGAATTTTAGAGTTAATTCTGTTCAACCTTAATTCGATCCGACTATCAACTTAATTTCGGTCCAATCGAACATAGCTCAGTCCGACTGAAATCAAGTAACTGCTAAAATAAAATCATTTTCAAGTTTAGACTTGACTTCAAAGTCAACTTCGGTCCAACCGATGCATAACGTGACTATGTAAATTAAGATGCTTTTGCGATCGAATGGCGGAAATTCCAAGTCGGTGCATAAAGTGGAGCTTCATAAGTATAAATATGAGTCCCTGGGATGTTCTTAAGTATATTCTAGGGTTCAAGGAGTGGAGCAAAAGGGTGGAGAGCCACCACCAAGAGTTTTTCTTCTTCTACCTTAGTTATTTTTATGCTTTCTTTAAGAGATTTTAGTTTAATCATGTCTATGGTTAGCTAAACCTCTTAGCCAGGGCTAATAGGTGAAGCTCGTAGCGTGATTGGGATGTTTACTTTACTTTGATTCTTGTTAATATTGAACTTCATTGATTTCTAGTTGGTTTTAAGGAATATTTTCAGTTTTCTATGGTTTGTTGGGACTTAAATTACAATAGACGCTGCAATAGCTTTAAATATCTTCTTTCCTATTTAAGATTATGGGATTGTTAACTCATGTTATTTTCCATCATCTCCTGAGCATGGTTGGGTAACAAAATCCCTTCCAATCTCCACAATTCTCATCCATTGAGGCTAGATCAATGAGAAGTTCAGAGATTTGATCATCTCTTCCTCTAACTGGATAAAATAGGACTCTGATTCTAGTTGTGTATCTTGAATCAAGTAAGGTAGCATTTTAATAGCTACAAGTGGATCCTTGGAACCCTAGTTCCCACCTTTAAATTCACAAGTTTCAATCTACAACATCACAATTACTCCCGTTATTCCAGATTTCTAATTTATATCTTCTTCTAGCTCTAGTTCTAGTTACTATCAGAAACGTATAAGATTAGTCCTTGTGGATTCGACCTCGGTCTCGTCGAGATTATTACTACATTGCGGCCCTACACTTAGGGTTGTGAACAAGTTTTTAGCAACGTTACCAGGGACTACGGCTACATTTTTCTAAATTTAATTAGTATTAAAATTAGGTTAAGATTAGGATTAACTTTCTACTTTGTTTCTAGGTTAAGATTTTTTCTAAATTTGGTTTTAGAATCTAACTTAGTTTTCTATTTTGTAGGATTCTTACATAGCAACCTCCAATCTGGTAACCTCTTTCTAATTCTCTCGCTTATCTTCCTTTTTAGATCTCTTAATTATTTTAATTTCCCCAGTTCTCCTTCTTAGGTTTAGTGTTTAGTTGTTTAAGGGTTGTGAGTGTTTCATGCCCAAGTGGGTTTGTGACAACACCAAACGTCTTTTGAGTGAAGGAGGATTAGTCGAAGGGCTGTCTATCCATCACTGGATTAGACATCACTTGAGATCCATTGAGTCAGTAGAAGTTATGGCTGCAAATCAACATCAACTTCTATTTGAAGAAATTCAAGATGAAAACGAGGTGCATAATGCACACCCACCTCGTACACTACGAGATTATTTATAACCAACGGGGGTGAGCATACCTTCCTGTATATTTTTTATAAAAAATATAAGAAATATGAATATTAAGCATGGGGTGATCCAACTCCTTTCAAAATTTCATGGACTTGAATATGAAAGTCTATATCTACACATGAAAGAGTTTGATGAAATAATAACCACTTTACACTTTCCTAACGTGTTTGAGGACATGGTCAAGCTAAAACTCTTTCCCTTCTCTTTACAAGGAAAAACTAAGATTTGGTTGCATGCACTGCATCTACGATCCATTGGCAGATGAAACGACATGGTAAGGGAGTTCATAAAGAAATTCTTCCCATAATATAAGATGAACACCATCAGGAAGTTGATCATGAACTTCGCCCAAAAGGAAGTGAGACATTCTTCCAATGTTGGGAGCGGTTTAAGGATCTTGTCAGTTCATGCCCCAAACATGGTTTTGAAACATGGAGTAAAATAAATTTCTTCTACAATGGACTAACATCTTCTATGTGTCAATTGGTCGAGACAATGTGTAATGGGGAATTCATGAACAAAGATGTCGATGATGTGTGGGATTACTTTGACAAACTTGCTAAATACACACAATTATGGGACATCTCCCCAATACCCAGCACCACTTTTAAGCCTACTCAATTAAAGGAGGGGCAGAATATATATATTGAAAGATGAAGATGATATCAATGTTAAAGTATCTAATCTCATGAGAAAAATTAAGGCCATGGAACTTAAGAAGGATAAGGCTAACGAAGTTGTTTATGGTATTTGTGCTTGTAACGTAGATACAACTGAAAATTTTCCAACAATACCTACTTTTCAAGAGGTATTGAATGAGAAATCAAATGCCATAAACAATTACCAAAGACCTTTCAGTGGACCCATCTTAAATACATACAATTCTAGTTAGAGAAATCATCCGAACTTCAGTTGGAGGAACAGAAAAACTGCTACTCCTCAAGGATTCCCTAACCAATTCCTAAATCAAGGAAAACCTCAAGAGGATTAGGTCTTAAAACATATCCAAAATCAAGAGCTTTTTAATCGTGGTATGCTTCAAGCCTTTCAAAACCTTACAAAGGCCATAAAAGGGCTTGACATGAACAAATCAATTAGGAAAAAGGGGATACTTTTGGCTCAGCCTCTCCCCAATCTAAAACTACAATATGAAATTAGTGATCTAAGCTCTTTAAATCAAATGGAGCAAGCAAAGTCTATCACCACTCTTAGGAGTTGAAAAATAATTGATAAAACTATTTCGGTAAGGGCTGAAAAGTCTAAGAACCTGGAAGAAGACATGAATGATAGACCCAGTATTACTTCACATAGGTTAGAACCAGAATCTCAAAGTAAGCTGATTGCTCCATTCCCCTAGCAGTTGATTGCACCAAAACCTCTAGCAACCTCAGAAGATATTCTAGAGGTGTTAAAAAAAGTGAAGGTTAACATCCCTCTTCTGGATGCTGTGAAACAAATTTCTTCTTATGCCAAATTTCTAAAAGACTTATGCATAACGAAGATGCGGCAAAGTATGAAAAAGAAAATTTTCCTGACAGAAAAAGTGAGTGTCATCCTTAAGAAAAATGTGTCACAAAAATATAAAGATCCTGGTATCCCAACTATCACTTATATAATTGGAAATCACCAAATTGAGAATGCATTCTTGACTTGGCGGTGAACGTAAATCTAATCCCTTTCTCAGTCTACAAACAACTGGGTCTAGGTGAATTAAAACCCTGGACCACATTACAACTTGTTGATCGCTTAGTGTGTACCAAGAGGGATGATTGAGGATGTATTAGTCCAAGTTGATAAATTCTACTATCTAGTAGATTTTATTGTCATGGATACTCAGCCCATCGTCCATTCCTTGGTACATCCAATGCTATAATCAAATGTAGGAATGGGGTCATGAATTTGTCTTTTGGAATTATAATATTAGAGCTCAATATCTTTTTCAACATGAGTAGACAGGCAGATGATGATGATGAGGCCCATGACATTAATATGATAGAATCTTTCATGGAAGACAGAGCTCTAATGACCTTATCCTCTTGCCCTCTAGAGATGTGCTTGGCACACTCACCCAATTTGGATGATGAAACAATTAGGTAGATGAATACCGTGCTTAATACTGCACCAGTACTTGAAGTTAACTGGTGGAGGCTATAATTTAAGAAATTTCCCCAAACTAACGTAGTGCCTCTACTGTCTAACATCAAAGCACTGAAGCTTGACCTAAAACCTTTACCTGCTGATCTTAAATATGTCTACTTGAGTCAAGATGACACATACCCGGTGGTGATTTCTTCCTACCTTGAGCAGGAATATGAGAGTATGCTTATCACTACTCTCATTGAACATGAAGGAGTCCTTGGATGGACGATTACAGATTTCCAGGGAATCTATCCTTTGATTTGTACTCACCGCATTCATCTTAAGGATAATGTAAAAACCTCTCGACAGCCACAATGTCGACTCAATCCAAGTATGAAAGAAGTGGTTAATGGAGAAGTACTTAAATTATTGAATGTGGGTATCATATACCCTATATCCGATAGTCAATGGTTAAGTCCAACTCAGGTGGTTCCTAAGAAATTCAGAATCACCATAGTAGACAATGCTGACAATGAACTCATGCCAACTAGAGTTACTACTGGTTAGAGAATGTGCATTGACTACAGAAAATTAAATATCATCACGAGAAAGGACCACTTCCCCTTATAGTTCATTGACCAAATCTTGAAAAAGTTAGCTGGTCATTCTTATTACTACTTCCTTGATGGGTATTCCGGATTTAATCAGATAGAGATAGCCCATGAAGATTAAGAGAAGACAATGTTCACATGTCCCTATGGCACGTTTGCTTATAGAAAGATGTCATTTTGACCGTGTAATACTCCTGCCAAATTTCAGCAATGCATGTTGAGTATTTTTTGTAACATG
Organism: Magnolia kwangsiensis; assembly: GCA_037074715.1. Lineage (NCBI taxonomy): Eukaryota > Viridiplantae > Streptophyta > Magnoliopsida > Magnoliales > Magnoliaceae > Magnolia > Magnolia kwangsiensis. The sequence goes on along the minus strand of CM073586.1, from coordinate 36,804,836 downwards.
GTAGGGGGATATTTAGAGGTCTTCATGGATGACTTCTCTGTTTTTGGTTTATCTTTCAAAGAGTGCTTGAAAAATTTTTAATGTGTGTTGAAGTGATGTGAGGTGAAGAATTTAGTTCTAAACTAGGAGAAATGCCATTTCATGGTTCCCAAGCAAACTGTTCTTGCACATATAATTTCATCCAAGGGAATTGTGGTGGACAAGGCCAAAATCGATCTTATTTTTAACCTATCACCTCCCAAAAGCATACAAGACATGCAATCCTTCTTAGGACACACCGGATTCTAGACTTTAGTCACCTCTCTCATCCTTTATATAATCTACTTCAAAAGGATGTACCATACAAGTGGACCGAGCAATGTCAGGAAGCTTTTACTAAGCTTAGAGGCATGTTAACTACCACAACTATCATGCAGCCACCCGATTGAAGCATCCCTTTTGAGATTATGTACGATGCGTCCGATTATGCTATTGGGGCAGTATTAGGCAAGTGAAAGGAGAAGAAGCCTTGTGTTATTCACTATGTAAGTAGAACTCTAAATTTTGTCCAAATGAACTACTCTATTATGGAAAAGAAACTCTTGGCCGTAGTATTCGCTTTGGATAAATTTAGGTCTTACTTGATCGGATCCAAGATCATAATCTACACTGATCATGCAGCGTTGAAGTATCTTCTTTCAAAGAATGTTGCTAAGCCCCACTTAATAAGATGGATCCTCCTAATCTAGGAATTCGACTTAGAAATACAAGATAAGAAGGGAGTAGAGAACATAGTGGCTGACCATCTCTCGAGACTTGATCTCCCTGATCCCCTAGAGAAGACACCCATAAACGTCATGTTCCCTGATGAACAATTGTTCAAACTCTCGCAACTACCTTGGTTTAATAATATTACAAATTATCTTGCTACAGGTTTCACACTGACACATTGGACTACGCAAGATAAAAGAAAATTCTTCGTCGAGGTATGCAAGTTCTTCTAAGACGATATATATCTGTTTAAATACTGCCCAGACTAAATTCTAAGGAGAAATGTACCAGAAAATGAACACCAAAGTGTCATCTCCTTCTTTCATTCTCAGGCCTATGGTGGTCACTTTTCTGCTTAAAAGACTAGGGCCAAAATCCTGCAGTGCAACTTTTACTAGCCCACTATTTTCAAGGACACTCATGAGTTCTACAAGGCTTGTGAGCATTGTCAAAAATTGGGAGCGTTGTCTCATTAAAATATGATGATGCTAAATTCCATTCTGATTATTGAAGCATTTGATTGTTGGGGTATCAATTTTGTGGAGTCATTCCCCCAATCCTTTGGGAATTTGTATATTTTGTTAGCAGTAGACTATGTCACTAAATGAGTAGAAGCGATCCCATGTCAGAACAATGACCATTCATTGGTCATTAGATTCTTAAAAGAAAATATCATTTCTCAGTTTGGAATGCCTCGAGACATTATTAGTGATGGAGGTTCACATTTTTGCAATAAGTCATTTATGAACTTAATGAAGAAATATGGCATCTCACATAAGGTGAGCACTCCATACCACTCACAGACAACTGGGCAAGCTGAGATTTCCAAAAGGGAGATAAAACATATTTCGGAGAAAACAATTAACCCTGATCGCAAGGATTGATCAATCCGTTTGATTAATGCTTTATGGGGACCCTCATTGGAAAATTTTCCTTTAGACTCAACTATGGGAAGGCTTGCCACTTGCCTGTAGAGTTGGAGCATAGAGCCTATATAAATTTTGAACTTTAACTTAGACAACGCTGGCTTACTGTGAAAATTTTAGTTGAATGAACTCAAGAAAATTCAGAACGACGCTTATGAGAACTCGAGAATTTACAAGGACAGGATGAAGGTGTTCCATGATAGGAACATCCTTCAAAAATCATTCTTTACTAGTCTAAAAGTCATTTTGTGTAATTCTCAGTTGCATCTTTTTTCAGGTAAACTTTGATCTTGTTGGACCACCCCTTTCACTGTTACTAATGTCTATCCTTATGGGGCTGTCGAGATAATGAACCCAACTAATGGTAATATTTTCAAAGTAAATGGACATTGTTTAAAGCCATTTGTTGAGAAATTTGATTAAGAGGACATGTTCATACCCCCGATTGATGTTGTTTACCAGGTTGACCTCCTAGTCTGATGGAGGTGTAGTTAGGTTTAATGATTTCATTGAATTTAGGACTAGGATAGTTTTCTTTCAATTATTTAGTCGTTGTGCTAACCCATCTTCGCATTGAGAACTTTGAAAGAACTATAATTAGCCTTCTTTAGGTACTATCTTTCAATCACTTATCCATTATTTTTGTTGTCTCATTTATTTTGAATACTTACATCTTTTACATTGAAGAAAATGTACATTTTATGTTGGGGTGTGGTTTAGGTAAACTAATCAGTATTTTCATAGTCTTTGAGCAATTTTTTTTAAAAATTTCAATTTCTCAAACCAAAAACCAAAATCCTATTTAGAAGGCGATAGTTTGTGCACTTAAGAATGTTTTAAGTATGATAAGATTGAGATTGAACTTTGAATTGTTGGATTTTGATCAACCAAGTAAAATGTCACCTAAGTTCTTGCACTCAATTAATTAAGAATAAGTTTGAATATCATATGGATCTAAATCACAAGACACATTCAATTTACTTTCTGTGAATTACGCTTGAATCTCTAATGGTTAGTATGTAAATCATTGATAGATGTTAAGAATTCAATCTGGAGAATTTTTCCCACCTTAAAAGATGAAAAGAACCAGTTAAAAAATAGTGAGATCGACAAAAAGGTCATGTATGATGAAAAGACAAGAAAAAGTTTGAAAAGGAATGAAAAATCCTAAAAAGAATCTAAAAAGAATTAGTAATTGAAAAAATGATCGTTGATATAAATTCAAAAGCTGGAAAAAGAAGGAGAATGATGAGTTCAGAATCAGTACTTGAGTTTTACTAATCATGATATGTGAACGTGGCTAATATTATAAACTGATAGTATTCTCATGGGTAGAAAATTAATTTTCACTGAGCACATTGAAAAACATAATATAGGAACTTATGCTCTAAAGAAATTGATAAATAACCTATTTGATTAACTGCTTATATGATTTGGCTTTAGGTTTTCAATATCCCACTCTCTTGTCTTAATTTTACTCATTCATACTCAATTGCGCAAAAGATTATTTTCTGAAAAAGGCTTGAACATTGAGAATTGAGGTTCTCTCCATGCATGTTTTACTCTGAACTAGAAAAATATTGTTTGGGGAGTGTGTTGAGTGTCAAATATTGCATATTCTCCCCTATTTATATATTGGTTTTATGAACATGATAATGCTTAATGGTATATTTTATACATGTTTGTGTTGCAAGGTGAATCTAAGAGCTTGGATTGAAAAAAATGCTAAAAGCATGGATTTAATGCTCAAGAATCACCAAGGTAAAGAATAGATCTTAGGAGATCAAGAATGAAGAGTTCAAAGCCAAAAATTCAAGGAAACTAAGTACAAAAGCTAAAGAAAGGACTCGAAAGATCACAAAATCTGTTGTAAAAAATAAACAAGTTTAGTCTGATCGAACCTGTTAGTGCTAAAAACACACTTTAGTTGTCAAATTTTGTATAGTCAAAACAAATTAACAAGAGATCTTCAAGACCGGTATAAGATCAAGCTCAAGGTCAAGAGAAGATTAAGCTCAAGTCTGGTACATTCTCAAGATAAGATCAAGCTAATGATCAATTGATATTCAAGTGTAAGTTCAAGCTCAAAAGTCAAGATGAAATCGGTAATCAAGTTCAAGACAAAGAAGTTTAAATATTTCACGTATCTTAAGTAGTATAAAATCTTAGAAAGACCTTAGGATTAAGTACTTAAAAAAATTATTTAAATTGGATTTTTATACTTGTGTTTGCTTGGAATTCGACCAGCCTAAGGTTTGGTTCAACTAGTTTGAGTTTTCTCGGCCAGTCCAAGTTCAAGTCGAAGCAAAACCAAATTTTGGTTACAGATTCGACTAATCAAATTTTTGGTTCAACTAGTCGAAGCTGGACCTTCGACTAGCCTAAGTTATTTCGACTTGAAGTCTAGCAACAACATCTTTTGATATTTTTGGATCTTTAAACAGTCAAAGACCAAATTCGACTAGTTGAACAGAGCTCTTCAACTTGTTGAACTGGTCTTCGGGCTAGTCAAAGTTTGGATAAATCTTATTCCACCTGATCTGAAATCCATTGAACGAAATTTGGTCTGCTCAGGCTAGTCGAAGATTCAACTTCTTTGCCCATAAATTGAGGTTCTCACTTAATCTGAACTATCAATTATTATTATCAAAATTCTTCTACTAAAAAGGGAGAAGTTATAGTTATTAGCAAGCTATTGAATGGTATTTATAAATTTTATTTATAACTTTATTTCATTCCCTTAATCTCAGATCCATTCATTCTGATTCTAAAGAGAGTAAATACTACTCTTATTTTGAGATTTAAGAGAATTAACTCAAGTAGCCATTGGTTTGAACTTAATTAAAATCAATAGAACCCTGGACCCTTTTCTATCTGACTGAACATTGAACAATCAACATTCAAGAAAGCGGTTCTTCGACTACAGCTTCTAATACATCTTTTATGGTGAAGATAAGTATACCTTCAATTCTTTTTTTCTTTTTTTGGGTTTTTCTGAGATAGCTAGAAAATCTCTGTGTATGTTTTATCTGAGATAGCTTGTAAATCTCAGTGAAGGGTTTGATTGTGATAGCCTGGTAAAATGACAAGTGTATCATGTTTTAAGGTGACCCTAAGAAAACCTTCTTTATAGTGAAAGCCAAGATTACGTGGAGAGTAATTTTGGGAGCAGAGTAGGTGTGGATGTTTTAGAATAGTTGTTGACACACCAAACCACTATAATTCTTTAAGTTATATGGTGAATATTTTTATCTTTTATGTGGTGAATGGTAGTATTTATATTTTAATTTAAGTGATGAATGATCATAGTATTTATTTTTACTTACTCTTGTAACGTTTGAGATTTTAATTTTAAAGGAATTCATGAAATAAAGTTGTCCTACGTAAACTTTTAGGTGAATGTTGTCCTACGAATCATTTTAAATCAACGTCTGAATACTTAGGCAATTGTGAGACCCGACCCAAGTTCGCATATGTGCATGTGTGTGTGAGTGTGCATTTCATTTCTTGTGGTCTCGTGGTCCTACCGGTCGAAGACCCGCGACCCTCAGATAGTGTTTACGGTCATCCTTGAGTCCGGTCACGTAGACCCGACTCGGATCGAACTGAGACCTATGTCATTGCGACTGCATTGTTACCGCGGTTCCAACGTCGTGCCTTGTACGTCCATCCGATGTGTGGATCATAAGTTGTATACATTTCATTCTATGGCCCTTGATTTTGATCATGCGGCCCACTTTGGAGTGGTGCATGTGGCCCACACTCCCTCTTTTGCACAAGTTCCAACACACACTACACACACCACCTAAATCTCCATAACTCACACTACTAAGACCTCACACACCACCCACACCTAACCTACACTATCAACATTGTTTGTATCACCATAGGTTAATGATTACTTTCCTTAAAAAGATTTTCCCTCTCTTTCCCTTTCATTTCTCTCTCTCTTCTCTTATTCTCTAGCAATTTTCCTCCATTTCGCCAGCCCATTTTCCTCCATTTCTCCAGCCACCTTCCTCCTTAATCCCCCACCATCTAACCCTTGAAACTCCATCTCCACCATTGATCCATCTCCCTTGGTGCTAAAGGACCTTAGTGTGAAAATTTGGTGGTCATCTTTGAGGTGGGTGCTCCTCTAGATGTAAAAATCTAATTTTTATAGCCTAGATGTTTTCTTTTTTCACGAGGGAAGTGTAGGACCCACCAATCAATGGTAGAGATCCCACACAATCTCATGGTTGTGGCCTAATGGCATATCTTATGCATGCATGATCCATGCATGGGGCCTTTCTCTATGGGCTGCATCCTGACAGTTTTCTTTCATATCATATCATGTTTGGGTCATCTAGACCTTATAACCACGGTGGGGATGACATCCTCACCATGCATTTTAATTATAGGCCATGTATGTGCAAGATCCATGTTGTAAATGTAAATCTATGTATGATGTGTACGTGTAATTGATCTTAGGAGGGCTCAATAGTGGCGGAGCCCTTTCCCTATGGCTGGATTGTCTTTCTATCTCTCTTTTTCCTCATTTTATTTCCTGATGTGTGTGGCCCATTTGGTGGGCCTAGGACATCTAGAAATTTCAGTAAGGTGGGATGCCCAAACTGCCCATTGTTTGATTTTGGATGTCCTACTTGCTGCCTTAATGATGCATGCAAGGTGTGTCGGCTTTAGATTATAACATGAAAATTTGTGGGGCCTACTAAGGAAGGCCACACCATCCTCCATTAATGTATTTCCCTTTTTCTTTAACTTATATAATAAATTTTATCTAAGTACATGTTGCTGTCCAGAATTTTCTGGACAGTTTCTGGTTGTTTTTGGACCAGATTTTGGGACTCTTTGGGGGACTATTCATACCCATTAAATATAATTTTCTGAAAGGTGGAGATCTCATCTTGATGTCCTCCAAATTTCATCCCCATACGACCTTGATTGAGGTCCCAAAGGTGTGGTCTAAATGAGGTGGACAGTCTGGATTTTCTGCACTGTTCCAGCAACATTCCACCATGGACAGTTGGATTTCTGGAATTTATTAAAATATCTGTGGCTGTTTAAAAATTATAAAAATTTATGTTAGTGTGTCCCACTCATTGTAGGACCCACCTATAAAATTTTGGGGCCAATGGACTCCTGTACACACCATGGTGGTGGCTGGACCGGCCAATTGTAATATGGTGTCCAGATCGGTCCGATTTTCAGGACAGATTGATTTCTTTAAATGAATTAAAATATTTATAAATGTCTAAAAATTTTAAAATTTTGTAGAGGTGTGATCCACTTATGGTAGAACCCACCTACCAAATTTCAGGTCCAATGGACACCTATACACACCGTGGAGAGGGCCGGATTGGCCCACCACGTTAGGACGTCCAGGTCTGTCCAATTTTCTGGACAGTCTGTTTTTGTTTAAAATGAATTGAAACACTTATAAATATTTAAGAATTCTAAAATTTTGTGTAGGTGTTACCCACCTATGGAAGTATCACTCTGTAAAATTTCAGCCTCAAATGACCCCGTTTGGGGATCTAAAAGAATGGGCCAAGATGGTTGGACTCACAGATTTTTCTGCTGTGCATTCCAGCAATATGCCTTGATAAAAACCATAATTCAAAAATATTTCTTCCGATGGTGGGCCACCTTTTTGGGTTTTCTCTCATTGTATGCATGATGAGGGACCTTGACCTTCAATTTTTAGAGTTTTAGAGGCCTTGGACCCACTCCAATGGAGTGCCCAAATTTAGGACAGCAACATGTTATAATTATGCTTGGCCTTGCGCTAAAATTTTGAGGAGTGGGGCCCACCACATTTATGAAGGTCTTAGAAGAAATAATTTATACCTTTATATTCTTAAATTTTGGGCTTAATAAATACACTTTTGAGGCCCACCACAGTTGAATTTAATTGGGTCCATGAATGTAGATATTTGTTAAACTCTTTAAGCCCAATTGGGCTGGAACTTTCCAGATAGACCCATTGAACTATTGGGCCATTTTTACCATACTATTGTGTTGGGTTAGTGGCCGAATTACACAATTAAATGGGCCCTTTGTTGCCCACCAAATCAACTTTATACTTGGGCCGGGTTGTAGGCCCAACTTACTTGACTAAGAGCATGACATTTTGCCCATGTGATTTGAGCAATGGGATGCCCACTAGGCCACCATAATATATGGGATTAGTGACCTTTATGTTGGGCCCTAACCTTCCTCCTTTGGGCCCATAGTGGTATATATGGGTTGAGTTATCTGTGTTCCCCTTGGACCCATATTTTGTGTAGGCCTTGGGCTGCCCTTTCTGAGGCCCAACATGTGTGTTTATGGTAAGATTATGGCTGCTCATTTCTTATTTCTGATGTTGCATGGGCCTTGGGCCTTAATCCATGATCAATTAGAGATGGGCTACCTCTTAGGGACCAATTGTGGTTGGATGTCCACATTAGTGACCCTAAGGTAGGCCCATGGGCTTTTATGGGTGGTTAAAGGCCCACCATAGACCCTTGCTAGGCCGTTTCATCTATTTAGGATCATACCATTGTTCTCCTCAGTCTCGTGGGCTACCCCAGGTATATGGGCCCCCACTAGAGGTTGTATTCCTTATGAAGAATTAGTTAAGTACCTAGACCCTTCATGGTTAGGTAGAGAGTTCATCTCCACCGTATTGGCATCCCTATTCATCTTCATGGCCCACTCCCATACACATCATATGCATGCTTGGTTGAGGTATGATTGGCCATGGTTGTGGCATTGTGTAGGACATGTTGGTATCTCCCTGAGAGATGGATGTTTGGGATTGATACATGGGTGATTGTGTGATTCATGCATCTGGCATTGCATAGCATGTGAATATCTGCCCTTGCTTCATCAGGGACTTGCCTCCACAGGGATATTCATGGATGGTCGTATGTGTGGACACCGAAAATATTAGTTGAGCATACCGAGTGCATTGGATGCCCATAGGTGAAATTTCTAAAACTTCCATGGTACCAAGTATCTGCTCCAACGTTGTGACCGGGTGGAATACATGAGTGCAGGAGGGCCTTATACCGTTAGGCTTCGACTCCCACTGTCGTGTAGTCGGTTGGATAGGGGTGTGGCCTTACCTGCCTAGTGTGTAGTGCGCATTGCTAGGCTGAGTCTGACCAGCTCGTAAATGGGTCCACTACCAACAGGCCTTGTTAGTGATTGGTTGTCCACAGGCGGGTAGTGAGGTCTCTTACGCTCGTTTGACTGTGCGGGGTCTGTAGAGCGGCAGTCATTCAACAGTGTAATGGACCCCGATATTTTTCTTATGATTGGAAATGTACTTGACTTATGGTTTGGATATGAGCACTGGTATTACTTGCATCGCATTAACATTGGTTGTGTAAGCCCCTTCATGCATTGCCTAGGTATGGCGTCCAGTACTCATCGCATCGTATTCATGAAAAGCCTTGGTAAGGCTAGTGATATTCTCATTGAGCATGTTTCCCTTCTTGCATCTCCTACTATTCTTCTGTGCACCATCGTCACACACTTACACCACCCTCTAAGCTTCTATAAGCTTATGCACGATTGATGCGTGCAGGAGATTCTATGCAGGCGTCGTACCAACAGAGCATGGAGTAAATTTGAGCATTTGAGGACTACAGTATTGCTGACCTTTCTCTCTTTTCTTTTTATCTCATGTATGTCCTTTTGGACCTTATGGATAGTTGTAAAAGTTTAAATTTATAGTAAATTTTACGATGTGTGCCTTTGTTATTCTCAGATGTACTTGCTGTGATCTTGGGTATGCTCATATTGGTAATGATTATACTGTTATGAAAATCCTCCTTGTAGGATCCCAGGATCGGAACCTGCCTCAGGAGCCGAGAATGGGGTAATATGGAGGCTGTTACGGCTAGAACCGGCCATTAGGTCCCTTATGATTCCGGTTACCGAGTCTGGGGCGTGACAGGAGTTGGTATCAGAACATGGCAAGTAATTCTAGAATGACTTAGGAGAACATTGCATGTCTGCCATGAACATAGGGCAAGTAGTGTCCTGAGATCCTTCCTTTTGCTTCGTCTTAAGCCTGTAATTGACCTGATTCTTTGCGTCGTCATTATTTTGTAGACGATGTCGTGTGGTCATGGCACTTGTGGTCGTGGCGCCCGTGGACGAGGCGCCCGAGGTACCCATCCTACTCGAGCACGTCCTGCTCCAGTAGTTGAGGATCCGATTCCTGAGGTCCCGATCCGGCCTGTTCCTCCAGTTGAGCCCGTAGCGCCTGTCATGCCCCAAACTCAGAAATCGGGCTCCCAAAATTTCCGATCGCTGAATCCGGCGCCGACAGACTCCGCAGAACCCCATTCTCGTCTCTTAGTGCCCATTCGCCAGGTTCAGATCCTGGGATGCTATGAGGAGGATTTTCAACGTCAGTTTGATTCGTAGTAAGTATAACCAAAGGCATAACCCACAAACAACAACCAAGAACTCCATTACACTTCCACCATGATCAAAAACTTTACAAGTACAATGAGCATAAAGGGAAATACAATGGTAAAGAACAAAAACTCCAAAATGAGCTGCAAAGTACTCCTGCCTCAGCGCTGCTGCGCCCCAACGTCACCTGCACGCAACGGTTGTGCATAAGCTTATAGAAAGCTTAGAGAGTGGTGAAAGTGTATGCGCAAGGTAGTAATATGAACGTACTATATCAAAGAAATGCGAAACATGCAGATGGATCCATGAAAACCATTAGCCGTACCAAAGCTATGCGATACAAGACATGAATGATATCGGCCATCTCAAGGCCATGCGATGTGAAATGCAACTCAAGCATACAAATCCTCATCTATGTCCACACATTAATACAGCTCAAATCTGGGATATCACCGGGGTCTAGTACACTCTAAACCAGATTGCCGCCTTATCGCGTGCAATAAGGTAAGTGGAAGAGACCTCATTATCCGTATGCCACTATCGGGCTCGACTAGTCGATAGCGGACCCATTCCTCAAACTGGTCAAACTCAGCCTAGCTTTGCCCCCTACTCTCGGGCGGATAAGGCCGCACCCCCTTCCAACTGACTACGACACAGTGGAGAGCGCAACTATCTGGTAATCGATACTCAACACTCATCTACCCACTCAGTCTAGACGTTGGAGCAACCTATTGGTACCATAAGGGTTTAGGAACTTTCACCCAGGGATATCTATAGCACCCAATGTAAAATAAAATTTTTAGTATCCAACCCTGCCAACCACGATACATCTGTGGAGGATATGGCCCCAATGTCGCTAGGGCGTACAGTAACCATATCACACAATGCGAAATGCATGAATCACACTATCCAATCATGTAGAAAATCCTGCACATATCGTGCGCTCATGTAAGCTAACACCACCTAATCGAGGTCCCATAAATAATCTGCCTGAAAGCATATGCCATGATCAGTCAATTCTCATATCAAGCATACATATGATGCGTATAATCATGAGTCATGAAACTATACTAAACTTGTGATAAAGTAATAAACTATCCTTACAATGCAGATGGGCCTAGACGGCATATTCACAACAAGTACAGCCTATCAATGGCCCTAGGGAGAGTCATAATGCGGACATTTAACCAACACTATACTTGCAATGTGGATGTCAAACCACCATTTCTCCTAAGGTGTGATCATTACATAATCCGTGTTGGGGTCACACATTGCAATGGACCTTAGGTACATCCCATTGGGCCTTAAATATATCAAATGGGCCACATTCAATGGGTCTTATATTCATCAAGTGGGCCGCACCACTTGGCCACACCAATGGGCCTTAAATGCAATTCCCATTGGGCCTTAAATATATCAAATGGGCCACATCCTATGGGCCTTATATTCATTAAGTGGGCCACATCCATGGGCCGCACCAATGGGCCTTAAGTGCATTGCAATGGGTCATAACCCGTGGGCCTTAGAATGCATCAAATGGTTCTCGAACCATGGGCCTTATACATATCAAATGGGCCTTCTCCCATGGGCTTTAAAATACATCAAATGGGTTCAATCCCATGGACCTTGGAATACATCAAATGGGTTCACTCCCATGGGCCTTAGATTACATCAAATGCGCCTAATCCCATGGGCCTTGGAACACATCAAATGGGTCCAATCCCATAGGCCTAGAGGCCCACTGAAATGTTTATATACCATTCAAACTAGCAAGGGGCCCACTGAAATGTTTAATTGCCATTCAAACTGGCAAGGGGCCCACTATAATGTTTATATTATTATTATTATTTTATTTTTTATATATATAATTTTTTTTAATGGTGGGTGTTTATTCAACACTGCCACCTGTAATATGGGCCATCACACATCAAAGTGGGGCCATACACATCACGGTGGAGATGGGATCCACTAGCCGTCCAGCTACTGCTAGACGGCGCTAAAATGCATGCATCAGGGTGGGCTCCACCGTTCGCCTAGACGGTGGAGGTAAAGCACATGCATCACTATGGGTTCCCATGTGGGGCCCACTATAATGTTTAAATGTCATCCAAACCGTTCATAAGGTCACTCAGACCTGGATGAAGAGAAAACACAAATTTCAGATTAATTCAAAACTTCCGTGGGCCCAAAAGAGAGTTTCAATGGTAGAGGTTCAATCCCACTGTTTCGTGCGGTGTGGGCCACCTGAGTTTTGGATTCGGTTGAAACTTAGAGGGGCCCACTTGAGGAGGGGGCCCACCTCATGAATGGCTTTGATTTCACATATACATCAGGGTGGGGCCCACGGCAACAGCCGTTGGGACGCTGGTCTGTCCGCCTGGCACTGGCAACGCTGGCAGCGCTGACGGCTGCAGCACCTGCTGCAGCAGCACCCTCCTTTTTCCTTTTTTTTTCAAAGAAAAACTAAGTTTTTGTAGTTTTTCAGACGTGCGGCCCGCATCCTATAAATTCACCTCGTCCACTAGCTTCCCTGGCTCAAAACAAGCCCAACAAGTCCAATATTGGACATTTTCAGCATATAGGAAAAAATCTAAGAAACTTTAGATGGTGGAGATTACATTTGCTAAGTTATGGCCCACCAGATGCTCCGTTCAATCTCATTTTCTGGCTCAACGCCTAAAATGAGTTGGTGAAAGGGATGGACAGCTTGGATTAGAACTATACATCAAGGTGGGGCCTACACCTATTGCTCACCCAAATAGCCTTGAACTAAGGCCAAATTTTTGGTTTTAATATCAACGTCCAGCGTCCGTGGACGCTGGGCATTTTGGAGATAATACATACATTCGAGATGGGCCCCACCTGTAAATGTGGGCCACTAAAAGAGAAGGTTGGATGGCATGGGTAACACATACATCAAAGTGGGGTCCATCCAAGTGGGCCATAAGGCCATATCATCACACAAAATATTAAAAAAAAAGGAAAGAAGAAAGAGACAGAGATAGAGAGTGGGACACGCTTGTGATGGAGGGCTCCGCCACTATGAGCCCTCCCTTGTAAAACACATCATACATCAATGAATTCCCCTAGCATATGAGACCACCAAAATCGAAATCAAAGGTGGAGATCCTTTCCCCACCAATATTGACGGTCTAGATGACCTTTTAATGTAATGAAATAAACATCATGATGGGGTCCATGGAGAATGACCCCATCATGGATGATCATGATGATCAAAGTGGGCCATCGGCCACATCTTAGGGTCCCAAGTAAGATGCAAACCATTGATCGGTTGGCCTCACTTGGCCCATCTCAAAAATATTAAAAACTAATATTATCAACCATCTACCGTTCAATCTTCTTACTCCTATGGGTTCCTTAGAACCTTAGCTTTGATTCCAATGGAGGAGATGAGGAATGGATGGCTAGGATGAGAGATTTTGGTATGGAGAGGTGGGCCACACTTGAAGTTTTGAAAGAGAGGGAGAGGCTTGGAGAGTTCATACGTATGGAGTCTTTCTTGCTTGGATTTGAGTTTGAAAATGAGAGAGAGTTATAAAGGGAGAGAGAGAGAGAGAGAGAGAGAGAGAGAGAGAGAGAGAGAGTGATGGGTGATGGATGTGGTGAGTGATGGGTGTGTAAGGATTTCTTGACTTTTGTGCCCATTTGTGTAAGAAAGGCATGGGAGGTGTAAGAACTTTTTGACTTTAAGGGTTTTTGGTGTAAGAAAGGTATGGGCTTTGTAAGAGATTCTTGACTTTTGTGGTTGCTTGGGAATGGGTGAAAGGTGATGTGTACTTGACATGTACTTGACATGTGATGTGATGAGATTAATTAATTGATGGGATTGATGTGACACCTCGTACAGATTCTCTTGGGTTTCACAACACGCGGTGTTTTCCTCCCACCGAACGTTGGCCCACATCTCTTGACCAGGGTATCGCCTCGGCGCGCATGTCTTGACATTGTAATCGCAACGATGGCGCGGTCGCTATGGTAAAGGTCTTGGGTTGAGTCAATACAGGTTGACGGCATACGAATCAAGGTCGCGCACAAATATCGATTAAGGGTCGAAGGTTACCAGAATTCAACCGGTTAGACCGCGAAAGTCTATGGAATGGTATGGACTAAGATACGAGTCTTAAAGCGCCTGTACCTCCAGTTACTCCGGTTCCCCCACCTATTCCCCCTCCTCAGCCTGTTGTTCTAGTTACTGAGGCTCCTCCCCCATCAGCTGCACCCGTGCCTCCGCCCGAGACGAGTGCCGCCCCTGCCTTTCCGACAGTACCTATAGGAGCTGAGCATTTTCAGCAGTTGATGCAGCTTGTTGCCACCGCATTGCAGACCCGTCAACCAGCTACCGCTGAGGTTTTCAAGCAGTCTGACTTACCGCATGCTAGTGCCATAGCCCGAGAGTTCCGACAGCATGATCCCCGGAGGTTTAGTGGTGATCCTGACCCTTCTGCCGTTGAGGCTTGGCGCACTGAGGTTGCGAGGATTTTTGACACTATACGATGTCCTGCGGGCTAGAGAGTATCCCTTACGACCTATCTCCTTCAGGGTGAGGCCCGTCATTGGTGGTCATCTGTATCCAGGATGGTCGGGCCTCAGTTCGTGTGGACATGGGAGGAGTTCGTGGTCCGTTTCGACCAGAAGTTCTTCCTTGAGCACGTTCAGATCCAGCGGGCGTTTGAGTTTGAGACCCTAGTACAGGGTGATATGACTGTATCTTAGTATGAGGCCCGTTTCTTGGCCTTGTCTAGATTTGCTCCTCATCTGACTAGTGATGAGAAGATGAGGTCCCGTCGTTTTGTGACTGGGTTGCGTCCTGCACTTCGTAGCCATGTGGTAGGGCATTGTTTAGAGACGTTTGACCAAGTTGTTCATCGAGCACTGGTTTATGAGGAGGACTGGGCTATGACCCAGAGATCGAGAGAGAAGAGTTCCGGTGGAGAGGAAGAGGAGAGCTCCAATTGGTAGTTCCAGGAAGCACCATCAATAGAGATGGAGGGGCAGATCAGGATTTCAGCAGCCTATGGTTCAGACAGTAGCTTCTTCCTCATCATCAGCATTGTCAGTCGCTTTATCTTTCGGCCCCTTTTCAAGTGTATGCTTCGGCTGCGGACAGGCTGGGCATCGAAGGCGTGAGTGCCCTCTCCCCATTCAGCAGCAGAGACCACCACAGTTGCCTCCTCCTCGTCCTCCTCAGCAGCAGCAAAGAGCTCAGATTCCACCTGCCGCTCCTAGGGCTCCTCCTCAGCAGCAGAGGCAGCCAGGGAAACCTCCTCAGTAGAGACAACAGGAGCAGAGACAACAGCAGCTTCAACACCAGCAGAGGGGATATCCGTATGTTGTTCGATCCCTAGGTCCAGTGTGTATAGCAGCCCAGTAGGCTCAGACTCAGGACCTTCAGTCTTCCGATTTGCTTCCCCTACTAGCTCAGGGCCATTTTTATTCTGTACAGCAGGCGTCAGGCCAGGACCCGCAGTCATCGACCGGTGGAGTCATTGAGGGTATTGTTCTTGTTTCTACTTGCATTGCTCATGTTTTGTTTGATTCTGATGCTTCCCATTCTCTTGTGACCGAGCAGTTTTACCGATCGACCGATATTCTGTCGGAGTTCGTGTCGAGGCCTTGATCGTTTCGACTCCCATGGGGAAGTTTGTGATATTGACCCGTCGCTGTCCATCTTACTCGGTGTTAGTGGGAGAGATGTTCCTTCCTGCCGATCTGTTCATGATGCCGATGACAGGATTTGATATGATTCTGGGTATGGACTGGCTTGCGGAGTATCGTGCCGTCTTAGATTGTGCTACGAGGACAGTTACATTTCATATTCCAAGCTTGTCAGAGTTCCAGTTCGTCGCCGAGCCCAGGGAGAGCCGTTATCTAGCTTCTTGGCTTCGGTCGTTGAGGATTCTATGGTAGAGAGTATTGAGCAGCTGCCAGTTGTTTGTGAGTACCTGGATGTGTTTCAGGAGATTCCGGGTTTGTTACCACGTCAGCAGGTGGAGTTCTAGATAGATTTGGTGCCCGGTACCGGGGTTATCTCAAAGGCCCCCTACCGGATGGCACCGTTGGAGTTACGAGAACTGCAGGAGCAGTTGGATGAGTTCCAGGAGTTAGGTTTCATTCGTCCCAACAGTTCACCTTAGGGAGCCCCAGTATTGTTTGTGAAGAAGAAGGATAGTTTGTTGCCACTCTATGTAGATTATTGTGAGCTCAACAGAGTCACCATCAAGAACCGATACCCGCTTCCCCGTATTGATGATCTGTTCGATCAGTTGCAGGGTGCGCAGTATTTTTCCAAGATAGACTTGCGTTCCAGTTACCATCAAATTCGGGTCCGAGAGGAGGACATTCCGAAGACATCTTTTCAGACACGTTATGGTCACTTCGAGTTCCTGGTCATGTCGTTTAGACTAACCAACGTGCCCGCCGTATTCATGCAGCTGATGAACGAGGTTTTTCAGCCGTTCCTCGATCAGTTCGTGGTGGTATTCATTAATGATATTCTTATATATTCGAGGAGTCGTGAGGACCATGCTAAGCACCTGTGGATTGTGCTTGAGACCCTCTGTGCCGACTAGCTGTATGTGAAGCTGGAGAAGTGTGAGTTTTGACAGGAGGAGATGAAGTTCCTCGGTCATGTGATGACGAGAGAGGGTGTCGCCGTGGACCCCTCGAAGGTTGATGCAGTGCGTCAGTGGGGCCAGCCCACGAACGCGTCTGAGATTTGCAGTTTCCTTGGTCTAGCAGGATATTATCGACAATTTATCGAGGGTTTCTCCCGTATTGCGGCACCGCTGACCCGGTTAACGCGGAAGGGCGTCGAGTTCATCTGGAGTGACGCTTGGGAGAAGGCATTTTTAGAGTTGAAGGACCGCCTCACGTCTGCTCCTGTCCTCACTCTTCCTGATGGGAGTGAGGGTTTTATTATCTTTTCTGATGCCTCTAGATTTGGCTTGGGTGTTGTACTAATGCAGCATGGGAAGCCAGTAGCATATGCCTCGTGCCAGCTCAAGGTCCATGAGCTGAACTACCCCACTCATGATTTAGAGCTTGCAACAGTTGTTTTTGCACTGAAGGTGTGGAGGCATTATCTATATGGGGTCAGGTTCGAGCTCTTCTCGGATCATAAGAGCTTGAAGTATCTATTTTCGCATTCCGAGTTAAACCTTCCACTGAAGGTGTGGAGGCATTATCTAAAGGATTATGATTTTGACCTTCAGTACCACCCGGGCAAGGCGAAATTGGTGGCGGACGCGCTCAACCTTTAGTCACGAGGCTTGGTGGCACATATGATGGTTCGACAGTGGTAGATGCTCGAGGATATTTCAGAGTTTGACTTTGAGTTCGGTCTGCAGTCTTCCATTATTCAGCTTTCGAGCTTGTCGATTCAACCCTCCTTGGTGGATAGGGTGATCGAGGCTCAGCAGACGGATGAGTCACTTCAGGAGTACCGAGCAGAGGTCGCCTCCGTGGAGCAGTCAGATTGGCATATTGGTTCTGATGGTGGGTTACGCTTCAAAGGCCGGTTGTGTCCCGGACATTCCAGAGTTGCGTCGTGATCTGATGACCGAGGCACACCGATTGAGACTTACTATCCACCTAGGCTCCACAAAGATGTATCGTGACATGAGGAGGCAGTACTTCTGGCAGGACATGAAGTGCTAGATTGCTAGTTTTGTGGCTGAGTGTGACACATGCCAGCGTGTCAAGGCCGATCATCACAGACCCCCTGGTCCCTTACAGCCGTTGAGTGTTCCAGAGTGGAAGTGGGAGCACGTATCGATGGATTTCATCACAGGTTTGCCGAGGACTCAGCGCGGTCACGATACCATCTGGGTTATCGTCGATCGTTTGACAAAGTCGACTCATTTCATTCTAGTACGTGCTTCCTGGTCTATGGACTGGTTGGAGAGGATATTTATTAAGGAGATAGTGAGACTGCACGGCGTCCTAGTTTCGATTGTTTCAGACCAAGACTCTAGGTTTATGTCTCAGTTTGGAGGAGTTTCCAGCAGGCGCTGGGGATCACTTTACATCTCAACACCGCTTATCATCCGCAGACGGATGGGTAGACTGAAAGGGTCAACCAGATCCTTGAGGATATGCTCAGGGCTTGTGTGATCGACTTTACGGGCAGTTGGGATGAGCATATGCGCCTCGCCGAGTTTGCATACAATAACAGTTATCAGTCAACTATCGGCATGGCTCCTTTCGAGGCACTTTATGGTAGACCGTGCAGATCTCCTAGTTATTGGACTGAGGTTGGAGAGTGTCGTCTCTTAGGTCCCGAGCTTGTGCAACAGACGTCGAAGGCTATTAACGTTATTAGGCAGAGGATGCACACAGCTCAGCGCCGGCAGAAGAGTTATGCTGATCGTCGGCATCGACCCCTCGAGTTCGCAGTCGGGGACATGGTGTATCTCAAAGTCTCGCCTATGAAAGGCGTGGTTCGCTTTGGTGTTAAGGGCAAGCTCGCCCCGAGATTTATTGGACCTTTTGAGATTACCGAGCGCGTAGGCGCTGTGGCTTATAGGCTTGCCTTACCTCCTGAGTTATCCGCGATCCACGACGTGTTCATGTTTCTATGTTGGGAAAATGTGGGTCAGACACTATTCCTGTGATTGATTGGCAGCCACTTGAGGTCCGTGAGGATGCTTCTTACATTGAGCAGCCGATTCGTATTCTTGATCGGAAGGAGCAGGTCCTCAGGACCAAGGTCATTCCCTTGGTGAAAGTGTAATGGGGTCATCATTCGAAGGCTGAGGCGTCTTGGGAACTTGAGGCCGAGATTAAAGAGCGTTATCTCCATTTGTTTAATGATTGATAGATATATGATTGTTTGTATTGCCTTTCTTATATGATGATTACTATGTGATGGTGGTATTCTCTTTTATTTTGTCTTGGATTAGTTAATTTCTAGGACAAAATTTCTTTATTGGTGGGGAGGTTTGTAAGACCCGACCCAACTTCGCATGTGTGCATTTGTATGTGTGTGTGCATTTCATTTCTTGTGGTCTCGCGGTCCTACCGGTCAAATTCTGGCAACCCGCGACTCTCGGATAGTGTTTACGGTCATCCTTGAGTCCGCCTACGAAGACCTGACTCGGATCGAGCTGAGACCTATGCCATTGTGACCGCATTGTTGCCGCGGTTCCAACGCTGCGCATTGTACTTCCATCCGATGTGTAGATCATAAGTTGTGTATGTTTCATTATATAGCCCTTGATTTTGATCATGTGGCCCACCTTGGAGTGGTGCATGTGGCCCACACTCCCTCTTTTGCACAAGTTCCAACACACACTACACACACTACCTAAATCTCCATAACTCACACTACCAAGACCTCACACACCACCCACACTTAACCTACACTAGCAACATTGTGTGTATCACCATAGGTTAATGATTACTTTTCTTAAAAAGATTTTCTCTATCTTTCCCTCTCATTTCTCTCTCTCTCCTCTTCTTCTCTAGAAATTTTCCTCCATTTCTCCAGCCTATTTTCCTCCATTTCTCCAGCCACCTTTCTCCTTAATCCCCCACCATCTAACCCTTGAAACCCCATCTCCACCATTGATCCATCTCCCTTGGTGCTAAAGGACCTTAGTGTGAAAGTTTGGTGGTCATCTTTGAGGTGGGTGCTCCTATAGATGTAAAAATCTAATTTATATAGCCTAGATGTTTTCTTTTTTCATGAGGGAAGTGTAGGACCCACCAGTCAATGGTGGAGATCCCACACAATCACATAGTTGTGGCCTAATGGCCTATCATATGCATGCATGATCCATGCATGGGGCCTTTCTCTATGGGCCCCATCATGGTAGTTTTCTTTCATATCATATCATGTTTGGGTCATCTAGACCTGATAACCATGGGGGGGATGACATCCTCACCATGCATTTTAATTATAGGCCATGCATGTGCAAGATCCATGTTGTAAATGTAAATCTATGTATGATGTGCAGGTGTGATTGATCTTAGGAGGGCTCAATAGTAGCGGAGCCCTTTCCCTATGACCGGATTATCTTTCTATCTCTCTTTTTCCTCATTTTATTTCCTGATGTGTGTGGCCCATTTGGTGGGCGTAGGACATCCAGAAATTTCAGCAAGGTGGGATGTCCAAACTGCCCATTATTTGATTTTGGGTGTCCTACTTGCTGCCTTAATGATGCATACAAGGTGTGTCGACTTTAGATTATGACATGGACATTTTTGGGGCCTACTAAGGAAGGCCACACCATCCTCCATTAATGTACTTCCCTTTTTATTTAACTTATATAATAAATTTTATCTAAGTACATGTTGCTGTCCAGAATTTTCTAGACAGTTTCTGATTGTTTTTGGACCAGATTTTGAGACTGTTTAGGGAGCTATTCATACCCATTAAATATAATTTTCTGAAAGGTGGGGATCTCATCTTGATGTCTCCCAAATTTCAGCCCCATCTGACCTTGATTGAGGTCCCAAAGGTGTGGTCCAAATGAGGTGGACAGTCTGGATTTTCTGTACTGTTTCAGCAACATTCTACCATGTACAGTTGGATTTATGGAATTTATTAAAATATCTGTGGCTGTTTAAAAATTATAAAAATTTACATTGGGCTGTCCCACTCATTGTAGGATCCACCTGCAAAATTTTGGAGCCAATGGATGCCTGTACACACCATGGTGGTGGCTGGACCGGCCCATTGTAATATGGTGTCCAGACCAGTCTGATTTTCAGGATAGATTGATTTATTTAAATGAATTAAAATATTTATAAATCTTTAAAAATTTTAAATTTTTTTAGGGGTGTGATACACTTATGGTAGAACCCACCTACCAAATTTCAGGGCCAATGGACTCTTATATACACTGTGGAGAGGGCCAGACTGGCCCACCACATTGGGACGTCCATGTCTGTCCGATTTTCTGGACAGTATATTTTGTTTAAATTAATTGAAATACTTATAAATATCTAAAAATTATAAAATTTTTTGGAGGTGTGTATCACCTATGAAAGTATTACTCTGTAAAATGTCAGTCTTAAATGACCCCGTTTGGGCATCTAAAAGAATGGGACAAGATGGTTGGACTCACAGATTTTTCTGCTGTGCAGTCCAGCAATATGCCTTGATAAAAACCATAATTTAAAAATATTTCTCCTGATGGTGGGCCACCTTTTTGGGTTTTCTCTCATTGTATGCATGATGAGGGACCTTGGCCCTCAATTTTTAGAGTTTTAGAGGCCTTGAACCCACTCCAATGGAGTGCCCAAATTTAGGACAACAACATGTTATATTTATGCTTGGCCTTAGGCTGAAATTTTGAGGAGTGGGGCCCACCACATTTATGAAGGTCTTAGAAGAAATAATTTATACCTTTATATTCTTAAATTTTGGTCTTAATAAATTCACTTTTGAGGCCCACCACAATTGAATTTAATTGGGTTCATGAATGTAGATAGTTGTTAAACTCTTTAAGCCCAATTGGGCTGAAACTTTCCAGATAGGCCCATTGAACTATTTGACCATTTTTACCATACTATTGTGTTGGGTTAGTGGGCCGGATTACACAAGTAAATGGGCCCTTAGTTTCCCACCAAATCAACTTTATACTTGGGCCGGGTTGTAGGCCCAAGTTACTTGACTAAGAGCAGGACATTTTGCCCATGTGGTTTGAGCAGTGGGCTACCCACTAGGCCACCATAATATATGGGATTAGTGACCTTTATGTTGGGCCCTAACCTTCCCCATTTGGGCCCATAGTGGTATATATGGGTTGAGTTATGTGTGTTCCCCTTAGACCCATATTTTGGGTAGGCCTTGGGCCACCCTTTCTGAAGCCCAACATGAGTGTTTATGATAAGATTATGGCTGCTCATTTCTTATTTCTTATGTTGCATGGGCCTCGGGCCTTAATCTATGATCAATTAGAGATGGGCTACCTCGTAAGGACCAATTGTGGTTGGATGTCCACATTGGTGGCCCTAAGGTTGGCCCATGGGCTTCTATGGGTGGTTAAAGGCCCACCATACACCCTTGCTAGGTCGTTTCATTTATTTAGGCTCATACCATTGTTCTCCTCAGTCTCGTGGGCTACCCCAGGTATATGGGCCCCCACTAGAGGTTGTATTCCTTATGAGGAATTAGTTAAGTACCTAGACCCTTCATGGTTAGGTAGAGAGTTCATCTCCGCCGTATTGGCACCCCTATTCATCTTCATGGCCCACTCCCATACACATCATATGCATGCTTGGTTGAGGTATGATTGGCCATGGTTGTGGCATTGTGTAGGACATGTTGGTATCTCCCTGAGAGATGGATGCTTGGGATTGATGCATGGGTGATTGTGTGATTCATGCATCTGGCATTGCATAGCATGTGGATATCTACCCTTGCTTCATCAGGGCCTTACCTCCACAGGGATATTCATGGATGGTCATATGTGTGGACACTGAAAATATTAGTTGAGCATATTGGGTGCATAGGATGCCTATGGGTGAAAATTTCAAAACTTTCATGGTACCAAGGATCTGCTCCAACGCCATGACCGGGTGGAATACATGAGCGTACGAGGGCCTTATACCGTTAAGTTGTGACTCCCACTGTCGTGTAGTCAGTTGGATAGGGATGTGGCCTTACCTGCCTGGTGTGTAGTGGGCATTACTAGGCTGGGTCTGACTAGCTCGTAAATGGGTCCGCTACCGTCAGGCCTTATTGGTGATTGGCTGTCTACAGGCGGGTAGTGAGGTCTCTTACGCTCGTTTGACTGTGCGGGGTCTATAGAGCGGCAGTCATTCAGCAGTGTAATGGACCCCGGTATTTTTCTTATGATTGGAAATGTACTTGACTTATGGTTTGGATATGAGCACTGGTATTACTTGCATCGCATTAGCATTGGTTGTGTAAGCCCCTTCATGCATTGCCTTGGTATGGCATCCAGTACTCATCGCATCATATTCATGATAAGCCTTGGTAAGGCTAGTGATATTCTCATTGAGCATGTTTCCCTTCTTGCATCTCCTACTATTCTTCTGTGCACCATTGTCACACACTTACACCACCCTCTAAGCTTCTATAAGCTTATGCACGATTGATGCGTGTAGGAGATTCTAGGTAGGCGTCGTACCAACAGAGCGTGAAGTAGAGTTGAGCATTTGAGGACTCCAGTATTACTGACCTTTCTCTCTTTTCTTTTTATCTCATGTATGTCCTTTTGG
The DNA here is from genome assembly GCA_037074715.1 of Magnolia kwangsiensis. NCBI lineage: Eukaryota > Viridiplantae > Streptophyta > Magnoliopsida > Magnoliales > Magnoliaceae > Magnolia > Magnolia kwangsiensis. Next base: position 36,781,530 of record CM073586.1, on the reverse strand, counting down.
ACTTTATGGATAGTTGTAAAAGTTTAAATTTATAGTGAATTTTACGATGTGTGCCTTTGTTATTTTCAGATGTACTTTCTGTGATCTTGGGTATGTTCATATTGGTAATGATTATACTGTTATGAAAATCCTCCTTGTAGGATCCCAGGATCGGAACCTGCCTCAGGAGCCGAGAATGGGGTACAATGGAGGCTGTTACGGCCATAACCAGCCATCGGGTCCCTTGTGATTCTAGTTATCGAGTCTGGGGTGTGAAAGTAATTAAGATTTCTAATTTATTTATTATTTAGCACTTTATTCGATTATTTGACAGTCTTATTCACACCCCCTCGCCCCCCCTCACAGGACTTCTTAAGCTCTCCTTTTCAGAACACATGTTCAATCCGACCGAAATCGCACAAAATAGTCCAACAGCCAACGATGAAATTTAAAAGCTAATTTGGTTCAACTGATAAACAATTTGGTCTGACCGAAACCCAGTTCGGTCTGATCGAAAGGAGGATTCGGTACGACCAAAAGTGCATAAAAATCTCTAGCGAAGAATGATGAATTTGGTAGTTAATTCGGTTCGACAGAAGATTAATTCGGTCCAATCAACAACTTATGTTTGGTCCGATCGAAATCCAGCAACTGCTTCAATAAAATTCTTTCCAAGTACGGACTCAACTTCGGATTCAACTTCGGTCTGACCAATGCGTAATGCGGCTGCATAAATTGAGATGCTTTCGCTATCGGATTGCAAAAATTCTAAGTCAGTGTGTAAGGTAGAGCTTCCCAAGTATAAATAGGAGTCCTTAGGACATTCCTAGGTATCATCTAGTGTTTAAGGAATGGAACAAAAGGGTGGAGAGCCACCACTAAGAGTTTTTCTTCTTCCTTGGTTATTTTTATGCTTTCTTTAAGAGATTTTGGTTTTACCATGTATATGGTTAACTAAACCTCTTAGTTAGGGCTAAGAGGTTATTGAGGCATAAAAAATGATGAAGGATTGAAGTAAGAAGAGATAAGGAGATAGAAAGAACACTCGAAAAGAAGAAGAAAGAGACAACTTTAAAAGGGTTGGCGCGGGATCGCGTAACCAATGTCAGTTGCGCGGTAGTGTGTAATCCATATTCCTTACACGGGTCCGCGCAACGTAAATGTCAGTTGTGCGGGACCCCGAAACAGACTGCAGAAGGAGTCCTTTGCAGAGTGATCTAAAGTACTGAAAGAATTGTCCCACATGGTTAAGATCAGGATTTTCACACGTGCGAGGGTTTATCAATACCCCTTCCCCTCCTTCATTAAAAGTAATTGAAGGTTTTCAAGAGGAACAGAGCGGAGTAGAAGACCGAAGGTAGGAGAGGAGTCTCTTTTCAGTTGTGCAAGACCGTGCAACTGATATCAATTGCACAGGTCCGCGCACCTAGACTGTCATGCAGTCTGTGAAGATAAGGGGCTGTTATGCCGTCGAAATCTATATGCAAGGCTTCCCTTCTTCAGGCCTTCTTCTATTGACAGGTTTAGAGGAGAAAGATTAGTCGATCAGGTCAACATTCCCCCTAAGTATTAGGAGATGATTGAAACAGGCGTCGTTAAGCTGCTGAAATCTCTATTTCATTGAAGAATCGTCAATCAGATCGACATTCCTCCTAAGTCTTAGGAGATGATCAAAGCAAGTGCTGAAAGGCTGCCGAAATGAATTTTTGATACTTAAACCATAAGTTATTTATTTCTAAATGATCTATTTTAGATCAAGGGATGTAAAGAGGATGTAAATGAACTTAACATCAATGAAATGTGATGAATGTTCCCGATACTCTTTCTCTGTTATGTTTGAATAAGATAATTTCTCAAATCAAGTGCATTTGTTTCTTTGTAGAAACAGAGGTGAAGCTTGTAGCCTGATTGGGATGTTTACTTTGATTTTATTTTTATTTATATTAAGATTCATTGATTTTTAGTTGATTTTAAGGAATATTTTTATTTTTTTGTGGTTTGTTGTGACTCAAATTACAATAGACATTACGATAGATTTGAATATCTTCTTTTCCTATTTGAGATTGTGTGATTGGTTACTCCTGTTGTTTTCCATTGTCTCTTGGGCATGGTTTGGTGATGAAATTGAGCCTGGATTAATTAGAAGTTTAGAGATTTGATCATCTCTTCCTCAAACTGGATAAGATAGGACTTTGATTCCAGTTGTGTCTCTTGACTCAAGTAAGGTAGCATCTTAATAGCTACAAGTATATCTTTGGCACCTTAGTTCCCACCTTTAAATTCACAAGTTTCAATCTATAATATCACAATTACTTCCTTTATTCTAGATTTCTAATTTAGATCTTCTTCTAGCTGTAGTTCTAGTTACTTTCAGAAATGTACAAGATTAGTCCCTGTGGATTTGACGTCGAACTCACCAGGATTATTATATTACATCGCAGGCCTACACTTGGGGTTGTGAACAGTTTCCCTTCTCCACTCTTGGTAGACACACTCAACCCACTAGTGTACCAGATTTCATTATCAAATGTTTTAAATCAGATTCCCTTCTAACCTTTAAAATCCTACGTAAGAGATTTTTCATGATTTTCGATAGGCTTGCCATGAATATTGGTCCTCTCAAAAATTTATTAATGTACACTCCCACCAGATGCTCTCACAAGAGACTTTAGTTGGTTTTCTATAGGCTAACTAACAACCTCGGTCATAATCCAAGTTCCTAAGTTTACTCCTATCAAAGACTCCCACATGGACTAACACGTACGCAACCATGTCTGATGGCCTAAACAAGGACTTTCATTTAAGCCCTACATAAGAGCTAAGGTCCTATAGAAGAACCTAGATTTAGGCCCTACATAAGAACCTACTCGAGTTTGTTAATTCAAACTCTTACACTTGATTTTACACAAGGAATGAATGTATATGGATTCTTACACATGACAACTTACTTGTCGGATTGAGCCCCTTTTGTAGCTCCTTCTCGTGTTACTTGATCGATGCTCTCCAGTGCTTCAATCAACTCCCATTTCCTCCCTCGATCATGATGTCAATGCTTTATTAACACTTTAGCTCCAAGATTAAATACCTTGTTTGTAGTGCTCCTTTGAGGTGACCAAGGTGATGGAAGGTTGGGTGGAATCTACTATAAGTAATGGAAAGTTGTAAAGTCTAAGGGATTGCACTTGACGGACACTCTAGAGGTTGATAGACACTTAAATGCTCCTTTGAGGTGACCAAGGTGATGAAAAGTTGGGTGGAATCTACTATAAGTAATGGGAAATTGTAAAGTCTGGGGGATTGCACTTGATGGACACTCTAGAGGTTGATAGACACTTAAATTTTTTAATAAAGGTAATCTCTAAACTCTAGAGAAGGCTTGAGATCATGATATTCCTGTAGAGGATCTTGGAATGCTCATTAGAGTGAAGTATCACTAAGAAGAGAGTATACATTTCATCCGGATAGAGCCTAGAAGGTTTGATAGAACATGGGATACAGTAGGGTCTCTAAAATACTAAAATCCATCATCTCCACTAAAAGGACGAGTTATAGATATTCTAGAGGGAGAGTGAATATGAAAATATAAAATAATTCAATATAATACGGAATAATAACACAAAATACTAAAATCCATCATCTCCACTTAGAGTATTGAAATCTTGATTCCAAATAGTTCATAGGACAACCTTCACCTAAAAGATTTAGGTAGGACAACCTTATTTCACGACGTCTTTGAGATCAAAATACCAAACATAGTAAGAGACAACTAATTACAAGGAGAGTAATAAATAAATAAACATTCACCACCACTACTCAAGGAGTTATAGTGGTTCTGTGCTTAACCCCACACTTACTTCACTCCCAAAATTACTACCCTCGTAATTTTGGCTTTCACTATTTCATAATTTTCACATGGTCACCTTAACAACATGATACAATTGTTGTGATTTTCATGGGCTATTATAACAAAACCCAATTTGTGATTTTCATGGGAGAACCACAAAACAACTTGTGAGATTTCTGGACTATCTCAAAAAAACCAAAAAGACAATAAAAGAAATTACAGTACTTATTATTCACAACCTTAAGTGTACGGTCGCGATGTAGTAATAATCTCGGTAAGACTGAGGTCGAATCCACTGGGACTGAAACTTGTACGTTTTTGAAATTAACTATAAGTAGAACTAGAAGAAAATGTGAAGCTAATTTTGAAGTATTTGAGAGAGTACTAGTGTAACACCTTGAAAATCGGGGTCGTGTAGAAACCCGACTCCCGAGTTCCAAACCATCACTGTAACAAATATGATTATGATTTAATGTTGTCTGAGTTAAAGCATTCACATGAGTAAGATTATACCGAAACTGCAATTCATACTCCAGATCCAGTGATAAAATGCAAGCGAAAGACTGAAAAATATATATATCACTGTACGAAAACAAAATAATCTCAAACTGTCTACAAAGTATATATACATCACTGAGTCTCATATACATGTCATAAAGCAAGAAATAAATGTCAAGTGATAGTCCACTAGCATGTCCCACCGATCCAGGCCACCTACACAAAACCGTTGGAGAACTGCATATACGAGAACTCATCCTGATCCTCGTAGTAATCCGGCTCTGCGTCCTGAATCGCCTCATCACCTGCATCTAAAATAGGGTCTGGTGGTGTTGCAAACACCGTCCCGTAACGTGGGAGTGAGTGATCAACTCAGTGGAATAATAGAGCAAAGATTAGCATGTTATCAAATCAATCACACGTTAATAGTAAAGCAAACAATCAACCATCTGTAGATACTGTTGTTAATGCAAGCATGAAATGACATGATGGATGCCCTCACCGACATACTCCCTCATGCGGCACCATCTGTGTCCGCGGCATGCTTTCTTCCCACAGTGCTCCACATCTTCCAGGCACATGCAGTGTGATATGGATAATGATTACCAGGTTGTTATTAGTCCTTTTCATACAGCAGGATTGGAAAACTAAGGTACCTTCCTTATATCAATCCCAACACAGATCCTGTCTAGGGTCGTCACTCCTAGTAATCTCATACGATGTTATATTTGTAGGTCACTGTAAGGACTACCAGGGCTGTTGCTCGCACTCGTTGCACCGCTCCCCCATCACCTTATCAATACAGGCCTAATGTACTCTCGTCGCTACGGAAGGGTCGTCGCCTTCCGTAGGCTCAGAATATGCTCGCGGTCACTACAAAGGGCTCGTCACCAATCAGAGTAGGCCGACAGCTTGAATGTAGTGTCCATACCACCACAATCGGCTCACGAGTCATAGGTGCTCACTGGTCACTACGGGGAGGTTTGTGGCCCTAGCGTAGGCCGACAACTCGACCACGGTGTCCCATACCACCATGCCTGGCTCATGAGTCTTTATGGATCAGGGTACCATGGTTAACAGGGTTTTCAATGGTAAGTTCAGTACCCTAGGTTCAAGAAGTTATGACTCATACAGGGTGAACATACAATGGCCAGTCGGGTTATTTGACGGGCTCGACTAGTACGAGCACATCTCAAGTCGAATGACATGAAGTGCATGAAACACTTCGTGTGGCCTAACCACTGCCGCCAACTCAAAACACGACTCGCGTTCATCGACGCGTCCTTCGTGGAAAATAGAAGCCAACCACGAATTCAATCCATTACCGACTGCCTAGACTAACGTATAGCCCCAAACACTTGAATATCAACATCAGTAATCATATGAGAGTAACAGAAATGAAATATAACAATGTAAGCATGTTGACACGTTATAATATACAACTTAAGCAAATCATCCAACACATGCATTTCATGTATATAATGAAATCAATACATATAGCCAACATGATGAAAATCATTTACATCAGCATATTACTTGAGAATTTAATCTCAAAACTCATTCACAACACCATCTACTCAATATATACTAATACAAACATTTATACAAACACTTAGCCTACACACTTTAGTCTACATAGCGTATGTCGACTCAAAGTGCGCATTTGGGCGAATCTCTTCGCCAAATAGATCATGCACGCATTCCTAATATCCTAACACGACAAATAACCATGGTAAACATTTTAGCAAAATGTGGATGTAAACAGTATTTCCTGTAAATGACTAAAATACCCTAAATCTCATATTTTCCATACGTTTACGAAACGAAAAACGGACAGCATGCTCAACATGTCAAACGGCGTTGTCGTCGATAATCTACTATTAAACGACATTGAAAGCTTTAAAATCGGTCAATCAAAGTGTCTAAAATCCTCACCTTTTACCCTAGACACGTATCAGTTCGAATAGGTTGTATACGCTTCATCACCGGCGTAAATGCGACCTAATGCACAAGATACATAAGCTATTTCGATAATGAATCAAAGAAATCCCTAAAAAACATCAAGTGGTTAGGGTTTTCTTACCTAAGAGAGCATTGGAAATCACCGAAAAAGTGATTGGGATGCAGTGCTTCGATATGAGCGAAAGCTAGTGCAAGTGGAGGGAAATCTCTCGCACAAGTCTCTCACTTTCTCTCACTTTCTCTCTCTTTCTCTATCTAGGGTTCGTTGCAAATTCGGATGGGAGGGTTGTGAGAGGGTTTAAAGCCCTTATATAGGCTAAAACATAACCTAAGTAGACTTGGGAACAAAGTATACTTGGGTTATAGCTAAATCAGGGTTGTTTCGATCCAAAAGAGCGTTTCGGGAGGTCCCCTGGCCGAACGTGATCGGACTTAAGCTCATGATCACTGAATGTTGTCCATACCAAGTTTTCAGTCTGGTAGAGTTTGCAGATCGCATGTGGCGGTCCAGTTTCAGTTCAGCGGTCGTCGTACCTAAATCAGGTCTACAAGTCTCATGATATGAAAGAGAAATTTTTTCTGATCCGAGGGTGAAATTTGGCTGAATTCTGACGGTCAGAACGCTTAATAATAACGCGCAAAGACTCGTGCAGATTTGAATTAAAATTTCAAATCTTTACCCATTTCTCACTCTCTTCACTCCAGGCTCAATGAAATAGCCTCAGAGCATCGGTTGGGCTTGATTTTCGAAATGATTGTCAAGTCCAGCTAAGCGGTTATAACCGTCTAAGATTGTAGACATCGGACTTTCGACGCGCGGTCTAAATCAAATACGAAGTTTCAAAGGGTTCCTGAGAGAAAACGGGTTTAGAGTTTGATCCTAGGTTTCAGGGTATTATAGCGTCATTGTTTCTACAAGGTTTGGGTCTTGCAGAACATATTTAAAGCGATTAGGGACAATTTCACAGCTACTCTAACGTAGCGCTAGTTAACTTACACTTATTTTCTAAAGGAATTAATCCTAAGTGATTTCTGATCGAGTTGGTACTCGAGTCTTTGTACGGATTTTTCTGGGGGGTTACAATCTGTCCCCCTTAATAATAAATTTCATCCTCGAAATTTGTACCTTTTCTTACTCCTCGAGAAGCTATGGGTAGTTCTTTCTGATCTCAGCTTCTGTCTCCCAGGTAGCCTCTTCCTCAGAGTGATGCGTCCACAATACCTTCACAGGGGGGATGACCTTGCTACGCAGTACCTGCTCCTTCTTGTCTAGTATGAGCGCCGGTCGGAGTATATATGTAACATCCTCTACTAACTGCACCTGCTCCCATCTAATGATATGGGAAGGATCAGAAACATATTTCTTCAGCATAGAAACATGAAATACGTTGTGAACGCTCGCGAGAGGCGTAGGCAAAGCCAGACGATAATCTACTGCACCCACACGGTCGAGAATCTGAAACGGACCAATGAATCACGGTGCTAGTTTCCCCTTCTTCCCGAACTGAAGGACTCCCTTCATAGGGAAAATGAGCAAAAATACATGATCCCCAACCGCGAACTCTAGCGGGTGCCGTCTCGTATCAACATAACTCTTCTGTTTACTCTGCGCGGTGAGAAGCCGGCGTCTAATGATATCAATCTTCTCCGATGTCACCTACACTAAATCTGGGCCAATCAATCTACGCTCACCGACGTCTGCCCAGCAATGCGGTGCTCGGTAAGGTCGCCCATACAAAGCCTCATACAGTGCCATACCGATACTCGCCTGGAAACTGTTGTTGTACGCGAACTCCACATATGCAAGACAATCATCCATCTGTCCTTGAAGTCCAATGCTCAAGCCCGCAACATGTCCTCTAGAATCTGGTTCACCCGCTCTGTCTGTCCATTTGTCTATGGGTGGAAGGCAGTACTGAACTTCAACCTCACACCCATAGCCTCCTGAATGCGAGTCCAGAAAAATAGAAGTAAAGCGCGTGTCTCTGTCAGACACGATCTCCAAGGGAACTCCATGTAGACGCACGATCTCTCTGATATATAGCCTAGCTAATTCATCTGCAGAGTTCGTAACTCTGATCGGTTAGAAGTGCGCCGACTTCGTCAGACGGTCGACGATCACCCAAATAGAATCATGTCCCTTCCTCGTCTTCGGTAGTCCTGAGATGAAATTCATGGAAATGAAATCTCACTTCCACTCAGCTATAGGCATACGCTGAAGGAGTCTAGGTAGTCAATGATGCTCTGCTTTCACCTGCTGAAAAGTGAGACAACGAGACACAAACTCTGCGATGTGGGTATTCATACCATCCCACCAATTAGTCCTCCTCAAGTCACGATACATCTTAGTGCTGCCCGGATGCATCGCAAGCCTGGAACTGTGCGCAGCCTCAAGAATCTCTCGTCTCAAGTCAGGGATGTCTGGGACGCATAGGCGGCCACGATAACGTAAGCCCCCATCCGTGCCAACTCGCCACTCGACGTCTGCATCATCACTGGCCTGCTCTCAAAGCTCAATCAGACGCACATCATCCCTCTACACCGCGATGACTCTGTCATCGATAAAAGATTGCACCTGCACATGTGCGATAAACTCATATGGCTCCTCCACAGTGAGTTTCTGTTCAAAGTCTCGCAAAAACTCAACCATGTCCCACTTAGCAACCATCAGCGGAGCCGCAAACTCTATCGCCTTATTGAGGTTCAACGCATCAACCACAAGGTTCGCCTTGCCCGGATGGTAGGAGACTTCGAACTTGAAGTCCTTCAAAGTCTCCGTCCATCGCCGCTGCCTCATATTCAAGTCTCGCTGCATGAATATGTACTTGAGGCTCTTGTGGTGGCAAAAGAGCTCGAACTCCTCTCCATAGAGGTAATGTCTCCAGAGCTTTAATGCGAAAATGACGGCTGCCAACTCAAGGTCGTGTGTAGGGTAATTCTCCTCGTGCTTCCTTAATTGTCTCGAGGCATTTGAAATTACCCTATCCTTCTGCATAAGGACACAACCCAAACTAACGCTAGACGCGTCAGTATATATCGTGTATCTAACCCCTTGCTCTGGCAATACTAGCACAGGGGTGGACGTCAACCTGTCCTTCAGCTCCTGAAAAGCTGTCTCCGCCTTATCATTCCAGGTGAACTTCACATCCTTCCGTATCAGCTGAGATAGAGGTCTGGTGTAACACCCCGGATTTTGGCTAACCTGGGATTTGACGTCCTTAGGCAGTGGGTCAATTAAAACACCTGAAAAATCGTTCAGAACCCAATTTCATAGCCAAAGAAACCACTTAGGATAAATTACTTTAGAAACTAAGCATAAGTTAGCTAGCGCAACGTTGGAGTGGTTGGGAAACAGTCCCTGATCACTTTAAATACGTTCTACAAGACCCAAATCGAGTAGAACCAATGACTCTAGAATACTCTATAACCTCGGATCAAACTCTAAGCGGGTTTGTCCTCTGGACCACATTGAATTTTTATATTGGATTTAGACCGCGCGTCGAAGGTCCGATACTTCCTATCTTAGACCGTTAGAACCGCCCCGCTGGACTTGACAATCATTTCGAAAATCAAGTCAAACCGATAATCACAGAGTATTTCGTTGAACCCGGACTGAAGCGACCGCGAATAGGGACGAATTTGGAATTTCAAATTCAAATCTGGCACACGACTTGACGCGTCAGTATTAAGCGTTCTGACCGTCAGAATTCATCCAGATTACACCCTCAGATCAGGAAAAATTTCTATTTATTATCATGAGACTTTCAGCCCTGATCTATGTGCGGTGACCGCTGAACTGAAACTGGTCCGCTACGTGCGATCTGCGAACCCTGCCAGACTGAAAACTTAATACGAGGTACATCTGGTACCCATGAGCTTAAGTCTGATCGCAATCGACCAGGGGACCACCAGAAAGCAGTTTTTGGACCGAAACAGCCCCGAAATGGATAGGCATTAAGTAAACTTCGTCCCGGAGCCTATTTTCGGCGTTTTCAAGCTTATAAAAGGGGTTGAAACCCTCATTTCTCCTTCACATCCGAATTTCACTAAACCCTTGAAAAGAGAGAGAGAGTTTGAGAGAAAGAGAAGAGGAGATTTTTCCCGCTTCCGAGCCATCAACGGTTGCTGCATCAGCACTTCCTTTCAATCACCTGGCTGGTGATTTCTCCACCTTTTCAGGTATAGAATAATCCCAAAAACTTGCTGATTTAGGGTTTACGTCGATGCACAACATGTTAGCTAACGTAATCCATAAATCAGGTTCTCTTACAGCCGTAGACGAAGCGTACACGCTCTGTTCAAAATCCCGCGACCGTAAGAGACAAGGTGAGGATTTTAGACGCTTTGATTGACAGTTTACAACGCTTTCAATGTCGTTTAATAGTAGATTATCGACGGCATCTCCGTTTGACATGTACAACATGCTCTCCGTTTCCTGTTTCGTAAATTAACGAAGAATAGGAGATTTAGGGCATTTTAGTCATTTGTAGGAAGTACGGTCTACATGCATATTTTGCTGACGTGATTGACATGGTTTGTCGCCGTATTAGTGAGTTAGGAATGCTTGCATAATCAGTTACTTTATAATCAGTTGTCTTAGTATGTATTGTATTGAATGCTGTTATGTAGTAGTTTGAGATTGATTTCATGATTTAAAATGCTGACCTAAATGATTTCCTACATGTTGACCTTATGCATGATTGTATTACATGCATAGGAAGTATGCCTTGAAGATTTGCTTAAGTTGAATAGGCATGGAAAGTATGCCTTGAAGATTTGCTTAAGTTGAATGTTATAACATGTGCTAACATGCTCACATGATGTATTCCAATTCCAATACCTTGTATATAGTGTTAATGAAATTCCATAGATGTGTGGGACTTGACTTAGTCCAGGCAGTCGGTAACCGAACGAATTCGTGGCTGACTGGTCATAGCCACGAATGACGCGTCGATGAACGTGATTCGTGTTGAGAGTTGGCGGCAGTGGTTAGGCCACGCGAAGTGTTTTACGCACTTCATATCGTTCAACTTGAGATGCGATCGCGCTAGTCGAGCCCGTCAAGTAACCCGACTGGCCGATGTTTGTTCACCTTGTATGCATCATAACTGCTTGAACCTAGGGTACTGAACTTACCATTATAAACCCTATTAACCGTGGTACCTTGATCCACGAAGACTCATGAGCCGGGCATGGTGGTATGGGACACCGTGGTCGAGCTGTCGGCCTACGCTGGGGCCACAAACCTCCCCGTAGTGACCAGTGAGCACCTTGACTCTGAGCAGATTATGGTGGTATGGGACACTATATTCTAGCTGTCGGCCTACACTGATCAGGCGACGAGCCCTTTGTAGTGACCGCGAGCGTATTCTGAGTCCACGGGAGGCGACGACCCTTCCGTGCAGTAGAGTACAGTAGGCCTGTATTGATAAGGTGATGGGGGAGCGGTGCAACGAGTGCGAGCAACAGCCCTGGCAGCCCTTGCAGTGACCTACGAAATACACATCGTATGAGATTACTAGGAGTGACGACCCTAGACAGGATCCGTGTTGGGATTGATACAAGGGAAGTACCTTAGTTTCCTAATCCTGCTGTTTGAATGGACTAATAACAACTTGGTAATCATATCACCATAGCATTGCATGTGCTTGGAAGATGTGGAGCACTCTAGGGAGTGTGGCATGCCGCGGTCGTAAGATGTTGCCGCATGAGGGTGATCGTCGGTGAGGGCATACATCACGTCATATCATCTTGCATTAACAACAGTATTAGGATTGTCTGATTTACTGCTTTACTATTATCGCGTGATTGAATTGTGAACATGCTAATCCCTGCTCTCTTATCCCACTGAGTTGATCACTCACTCCCACGTTACGGGATGGTGTTTCCGGACACCCACCAATCCCTTTTGTGATTGCAGATGATGGCGCGGCCTGTGAGGCGGAGCTGGACTTGATGATGAGAAGGAGGATTCCTCCTTTATGCGTGTTCTGATTGACGGGATTGCAGGGAGGTTGATTAGATACTTTGACATTTGTCATTTTAAATTTTTAGCGCCCTCATGTATATTCATTTTGTTTACTTTTGAAGTATACATGTATGTGCATAACCTGGTAATATATTCACACTCTGGAGACATATAACAGTTTATGTACGTTATACATACTATTACAGTCTTCCGCTTGCAAATTTCACTGTCTCTGGAGTATGATATGCTGTTCTAGCTTAATCTCACTCATGTTTAATACATTATCACAGACAACATTCAATCATACATATCCATGTTGCATAAATAACATTTTGGAACTCGGGAGTTGGGTTTTTGCTCGACCCCCCGATTTTCGGGATGTTACATCTGGCGATCTTCGAGAAATATCGAATAAAACGTCTATAGTAGCCTGCCAAACGTAAGAAACTCCTCACCTCAGTGACAGAACCAGGCTACTCCCAGTCCTGAACTGCAGCTACCTTAGATAGGTCAACTGTCATCCCATCCTTAGACACCACATGTCCCAGGAACTTCACTTCTTGCTTCCAGAAGTCGCACTTCTTATACTATGTGAACAACTGATGTTGTCTCAGTGTATCCAGGACCAATCGCAAGTGCTCCTCATGCTCCTCTCAACTCCTTGAGTATACCAAAATATCGTCTATGAACACGATGACGAATCTATAGAGGAATAGCCGAAATACCTTGTTCATCAGATCCATGAACATGGCTGGTGCGTTCGTGAGACCGAACGACATCATAAGGAACTCGTAGTGGCCAAAGCTGGTCCTGAAAGCTGTCTTCTGCATGTCATCATCCCTGACGCGCAACTGGTGATACACTGACTGAAGATCAATCTTCGAGAAGTACTGGGTCCCTCTCAACTGATCAAACAAGTCGTCTATCCTGGGCAAGGGATATCGGTTCTTCACCGTAATCTGGTTCAGCCTGCGATAATCAATACACAATCGCATAGAACCATCCTTCTTCTTCACAAACAGTACTGGTGCTCCCCAAGGAGACACACTCGGTCGAATGAAACCAACCTCCAACAGATCATCAATCTGTTTCCTCAACTCTTCCATCTCACACGGTGCCATGCGATACGTCGGCAGTGAGACGGGCGTAGAACCAGGCACCAGATCGATAGTAAAATTGATCTCTCGCTGAGGCGGCAAACCAGGAATCTTCCTGAACAGATCCCCAAAATCACGGAATATAGGAGTATGCTCAAGCGTCGAGGCATCGATGTCTCGCAATAAGGATGCGTAGCTAAGTATGCAGAAGGGGAGATTTACCCGCACTGAAAATGTAAAGGACGTGCCCTCCGGCTCTTAGTTGTCACCGTACGGGTCTCGTAGTCAATCTCGACCCTCCCTGCAATCAGCCAATCCATGCCAAGAATGACGTCGAGATAAACAAGAGAGGGGTCGACGACAAGATCGATAGCTATCATCCTGCTCCCCAGGTTCACCAAACAACCCTCACACATCATGGTGGCCTTATAAAAGGTCCCGTGAGCCGAGAGAACTCGCACCCCATCCATCCAAATAGTCGGTAGCCCAAGACGCCTGACTATGGAATGCGATATCAATGAAATCGTGGATCTTGTATCCACCATCACAAGTATAGGAGTACCTCCAATATGGGCGGTGACCTCAAAGGCCAAGGGCTGAGTAGTCTCTTTCTTAGCTGCCTCAGCTATCAAGGCATGTACCCGTGCTTGTTGTGGACGGTTCGACCGCGGTACCATGGGCCGTTGAGGCGGCCAGAATGGAGGTACGGGAGGTCTGAAGGAAGGATGCGCAGGAGCCGACTGTAAAGGTGGAGCAGACAATGCCTGTGGGCGTGGACGGTCGATCTTCTGCTGCGGTGAAAACCCGCTGTCTCTCATCTGAGCGAAACAGTTCCCCATAGTGTGACCCGCTCTCTTGCAATAAGTACATGACAAATTGGGGTGCCTCGTCGAAAGTACTGGCGCTGTAGCCCTAGGAGGAGGGTCGATGCGAGGCCTCTTGCCAACAAATGGCCTATCCTGCATATCCGGTCGTGGCCTAGCAACCATAGGGCCACGAGATCGTGCTAAGCGATCAACATCCTGCTCTGACCTCATGAACATATGTACCAACTCTAGATAGGAAGGTATACTGATGCAGCACATCTTCGACCGAATGTCCAGTCGTAAGCCCTCAGAAAATCGGCGTATGTGCATCTGCTCTTCAGCAAGTATAGTCAGGACGTATTGCCCAACTCAGTGAACCGATGCTCATACTCTGTAACTGTCATGCCTCCCTGCCTGAGGCGTAGAAACTCGTTCTCCCGCTCGTGCCTGTAAGTCTGGGGATAGTATTTCTCGTGGAAACGGAACTCGAACGCTGCCCAAGTCCAGACGTAGTCAACAGCCACTGTCTGCAATACACTATTCCACCATAGACTGGCCTCTCGCTCGAACATGAACGTGGCCAACTCAACCTGCTCAGACTCCGAGCAGTGTAGCATCCTCAGTATCTTCGACACCCGGTCGAGCCAATACTCGGCCTCCTCGGGTCTGTGAGAACCCGTAAAAGTAGGAGGCCGCAAGCGCTGGAATCGTTCGAGTAAGCCCCGGGTATCAGCAGTGTGCCCTGTAGGGTAAGCAGATGGTGCAGGATGAGTCATGCTCTCATCCTGAGTCGAAGTACCAGCATACTCAGCTGGATGCACAGATGGTGCAGGTGGAGTCGCACTCCCACCCTGGCCTAAGGCCCCTGCTATCGTAGTCAAGAGCTGTTGGTGCTGTTGATGCATCATGGCCATCAATTGCTCAAACCTATCAGGAGGTGGAGCATGCTGAGGCACATACTGCGTCGAAGAGGACACACGATATTGCTCTCTGACAGGCGCTGTGAAAGGCGACGGTCCAACTGTAGGACCTGTAGAGGGCTGAGACTCATGTGCAGTCTCAGGAATCGGGCTCACAGCAGGATCTATATGTTTATCAGTCTGGAGAGGAACCCGATCCATAGGCTCTCCCAGTGTAAGTCGTGTCGTTCTCCGCGTAGCCTTAGGCAGCATTCCCTATATCCAAAATAGGGCGCAACCACGTCAGTTTCAGCAATAGCACAAACACACCGCAATCATTCACATAACAAACCGTAGAATTCCATGCATTCCATTAAATCAAAACTTGTCACAATACAAGAGATATATCCTTACATGCATCATGACAAGAAACACATGGGAACTAAGTTAGCCGAAGCTACAATTGCAACATAAGCAAACTACTAGCCTTCTCAGGCTTACACACAGAAAGTAGGAAATAAACCAACTATAACCAACAACATCTAAAACCTAATCGCTAATCTGAGTCTGGCGATGGAGGAGGAGCACCCTTATCCTGCAGACAACACAGGATGACCTTCAAAGTACGAGTCACCTTGCCAAATTTTCATTTCATGACGGCCTTGGTATCTTCAGGATCTTGTTTCACCTCAGCCCGAAGTTCCTGGACTTCCCATCGCAAGGCAACCTGACTCTCCTCAAGTCGGGCTATATGAGCATCCCTAGTAGCCCGAGTCGCAATAGGAGGACTCTCATCAGTATCCTGAGCCTCGTCTTCTTCTTGTTCCTGGACTTCTTCCTCTATTTCTGCCGCAGCTTCTTCTTCACTAGCTTCCTCATCGCTATCATATTCGCCCTCACTATCATCATCGAGCTGAGCCTCACGCTGTTGAGGCCCGATCTTCATCTGGTTCATGGTGGCCTCATCAATGAAGTGAATCGGCACAGGCATCTCCGGCCCAAGCCTGTAAGCAAACTCAAGCGTGATCTTGCATATGAGACGGCCAAAAGGAAGTGACTCAGACGTTCTTCTCGACTTCGCTATGAGGACAATCTGTCGCAACACAAAGGTGGCCATGCATACATTCTCTCCCTGGCCCACTTGATACAAGAAATCAACCATGAGACGCGTACATTCACTGCGGTTGGTCGACCTAGGATACACATTGAACGTGCAAATGTGATGCAGCATGAAAAAATCATCCGACATATGGGACGCTAAGAGGCTCTTGTTATGCTGCCACGAAACCAAACCACCACATAAGAACCGGTGCGGCGATTTCTCTCATGAACACTCTTCAGATTCTTAGCACTTGGATGAACTTCACCAAGAGGCACCTTCAGAATGCGAGCTATTAACTGAACATCGATCGAGGCTTCCCGATCTTTATCAAAGGGAATCCTGAACTGTAATGACTCCAACGTAGGAGCCTGAATATGAGCATAAAAGGCATGAATAGTGTTCACATTCATACGAGACTGGGCTTCAAAGAGCGGACCCCAATTGACAGCTTCAATGCGCTCAAACAATAGAAATTCACCAAAGAGCCTCTCATCCACATGCGCCTCAAACAGAACCTTACGATCAGTATACGCACCGTGAGCCAAGTCTGCCAATAGTGCTCGCCCTACGTGAGCACGGGGATCCAAATCCCGCTTTGTGTGAAACTCACAAGCGGCACTAGGACTTGCAGCGACGCTTGAGCTAGCGGCGCCACCTCTCGGCTTCCTCGAACGTGAAGGGCGACTAGGCCCAGCTTCATCTGCAGCGGTCTTCCTCTTTCCTATGAGAGAGAGGATGGTCTAAAATAGCCTCAACAAAAGCCATGGAAAGTGTGGGATATGGGGAGAAATGGTTGCCCAAATGGACTGAAACTAATCTATGCCCTGTTGAGGGGTGAATCAAGTTCCCAAAGGCTGGATTTTTAAAGAGAAAAGAGCAAGATAGGATGGAATGGAGGTCCACTCAAAATTTAGCCTTCAATGGAGGGTGTAGGAGCTCCAATCGATGAGAATGGAGAGAGAGGGGACTACCTACTGTTGTGGACGATGGGTCAGCATCGATTTTAGCAGAAAATGGGATTGAGAGAGGTTTGACATCGAGATTTGAGAAAGAGGCAGCAAGAAAACTGAAAAGGGAGAACTTGGAGACATTTTTTGTGAAGGAGATGGTAGATTGGGGCTGTTTTAAGGGACGTCCTACGTATGGGGGAGGTGCCCTAGCCATTTAAGGGCGTCGGCCCGAAGATCAGCCCGAGTGGGGCCCATCGTACGGCGAGCCCTCACCGGTGAACTTGTAAACTGGCAATACCGGCCATGTGGGATGGGTTCCCCCTACCCTAGGGACCCCAAATATATGTGGGATCCACCCTGGTTCATTGTATTTGGGCTTGGATAGGCCCAAGACTCCATTTGGGGCGTTTCAGGGCCAGTTTGTAAACCAGAATGAGTTTATACATCATGTGGCATATGATTTTGGGGTAGGAGAGGCTAATCCATCCAACTAACCCATTTATTACAAGATATTCCATAATTAGAATGGCTAAAAATATAATTTATACATATATTTAATATTTATAGTAAATTTTTATTCAAGTATGATTCACTATCCTTCACACATTAGGATTTATGTCTAGTCTGAAAGTATTTAGAAAAAGTTGAAGAATGGGGTGGTGAAAGGAAAGATTCTGAAGGAATTGGATGAAAAGGGGTTTTTAAGCCTTGAGATTGAGTGTAAGGGTTGTGGTTGCCCCACAACCCAAGGACATGAATTTCTGGGTTTGGAATTCTTCAGGGATCATCTCAAACCCACCAACTAACGACCTAGAGGCGACTTCGGTTGCTTCACACGACCAAAGATACATTATGGACTCGATCAAAACGATCGATTTGAGTAGACTTCGCCTATTGGCGAAACTAAAGTCCTACGTGTGTTTCTAGATTTTTCTTGCACCCACCTAAGTCAAAGGGGCGATAGCGTACATCACGTGGCCATAACCCAGGTCCGGTTTAATCCAAATCATGCTCTGATACCAACTTATAACACCCTCAAAATCGGGGGTCGTGTAGAAACCCGACTCCCAAGTTCCAGACCATCACTTATGCAACAAATATGATTATGATTCAATCTTTTTAGAGTTAAAGCATTCACATGAGTAAGATTATACCAAAACTGCAATTCATACTCCAGATCCAGTGATAAAACGCAAGCCGAAGACTGAAAAATATATATATCACTGTACGAAAACAAAATAATCTCAAACTGTCTCCAAAGTATGTATACATCACTGAGTCTCATATACATGTCATAAAGCAAGAAATAAATGTCAAGTGATAGTCCACTAGCATGTCACACCGATCCAGGCCACCTACGTAAAATCGTAGGAGAACTGTATATACGAGAACTCATCCTGATCCTCGTAGTAATCCAGCTCTGTGTCCTGAATCGCCTCATCACCTGCATCTAAAACAGGGTATGGTGGTGTTGCAAACACCGTCCCGTAACATGGGAGTGAGTGATCAACTCAGTGGAATAATAGAGCAAAGATTATCATGTTATCAAATCAATCACACGTTAATAGTAAAGAAAATAATCAACCATCCGTAGGTACTGTTGTTAATGCAAGCATGAAATGACATGATGGATGCCCTCACCGACATACTCTCTCATGCGGCACCATCTGCGTCCATGGCATGCTTTCTTCCCGTAGTGCTCCACATCTTTCAGGCATATGCAGTGCGATATGGATAATGATTACCGGGTTGTTATTAGTCCATTTCGTACAGCAGGATTGGAAAACTAAGGTACCTTCCTTATATCAATCCCAACACAGATCCTGTCTAAGGTCGTCACTCCTAGTAATCTCATATGATGTTATATTTGTAGGTCACTGCAAGTGCTGCCAGGGCTGTTGCTCGCACTCGTTGCACCGCTCCCCCATCACCTTATCAATGCAGGCCTAATGTACTCTCATCGCTACGGAAGGGTCGTCACCTCCCGTAGGCTCAGAATACGATCGCGGTCACTACAAAGGGCTCATCACCAATCAGAGTAGGTCGACAGCTCGAATGTAGTGTCCCATACCACCACAATCGGCTCACGAGTCATAGGTGCTCACTGGTCACTACGGGGAGGTTTGTGGCCCCAGCGTAGGCCGACAACTCAACCACGGTGTTCCATACCGCAATGCCCGGCTCATGAGTCTTTATGGATCAGGGTACCATGGTTTACAGGGTTTTCAATGGTAAGTTCAGTACCCTAGGTTCAAACAGTTATGACTCATACAGGGTGAACATACAATGGTCAGTCAGATTATTTGACGGGCTCGACTAGTACGAGCGCATCTCAAGTCGAACGACATGAAGTGCATGAAACACTTCGTGTGGCCTAACCACTGCCGCCAACTCAAAACACGACTCGCGTTCATCGACGCGTCCTTCGTGGCAAATAGAAGCCAACCATGAATTCAATCCATTATCAACTTCCTGGACTAACATTTAGCCCTAAACACTTGAATATCAACATCAGTAATCATATGAGAGTAACAGAAATGAAATACAACAATGTAAGCATGTTGACACGTTATAACATACAACTTAAGCAAATCATCCAACACATGCATTTCATGTATATAATGAAATCAAAACATATAGCCAACATGATGGAAATCATTTACATCAGCATATTACTTGAGAATTTAATCTCAAAACTCATTCACAAAACCATCTACTGAATACATACTAATACAAACATTTATACAAACACTTAGCCTACACACTTTAGTCTACATAGCGTATGTCGACTCAAAGTGTACATTTGACCGAATCTCTTTGCCAAATAGATCATGCACGCATTCCTAATATCCTAACATGATAAATAACCATGGCAAACATTTCATAAAAATGTGGATGTAAACAGTATTTCCTACCAATGGCTAAAATGCCCTAAATCTCATATTTTCCATACGTTTACGAAATGAAAAACGGACAGCATGTTCTACATGTCAAACGGCGTTGCCGTCGATAATCTACTATTAAATGACATTGAAATCTTTGAAATCAGTCAATCAAAGCATCTAAAATCCTCACCTTTTGCCCTAGACGCGTATCAGTTCGAATAGGATGTATACGCTTCGTCACTGGCGTAAATGCGACCTAATGCACAAAATACATAAACTATTTCGATAATGAATCGAAGAAATCCCTAAAACAGCAAGTGGTTAGGGTTTTCTTACCTAAGAGTGCATTGGAAATCACTGAAAAAGTGATTGGGATGCGGTGCTTCGATATGAGCGAAAGCTGGTGCGAGTGGAGGAAAATCTCTCCCACAAGTCTCTCACTTTCTCTCACTTTCTCTCTCTCTCTATCTAGGGTTTGTTGTAAATTCGGATGAGAGGGTTGTGAGAGAGTTTAAAGCCCTTATATAGGCTAAAACATAACCTAAATAGACTTGAGAACAAAGTATACTTGGGTTATAGCCAAATCGGGGCTGTTTCGATCCAAAAGAGCGTTTCAGGAGGTCCCCTGGCTGAACGCGATCGGACTTAAGCTCATGATCACTGGATGTTGTCCACACCAAGTTTTCAGTCCGGTAGAGTTTGCAGATCTCACGTGATGGTACAGTTTCAGTTCAGCGGTCGTCGTACCTAAATTAGGTCTACAGGTCTCATGATATGAAAGAGAAATTTTTCCTGATCCGAGGGTGAAATTTGGCTGAATTCTGATGGTCAGAACGCTTAATAATAATGCGCAAAGACTCGTGCCAGATTTGAATTAAAATTTCAAATCTTTACCCATTTCTCACTCTCTTCACTCCAGGCTCAATGAAATAGTTTCAGAGCATCGGTTGGGCTTGATTTTCGAAATGATTGTCAAGTCCAGCTAAGCGGTCATAACCGTCTAAGATTGTTGACATCGGACTTTCGACGCACGGTCTAAATCAAATATAAAGTTTCAAAGGGTTCCTGAGAGCAAACGGGTTTAGAGTTTGATCCTAGGTTTCAGGGTATTATAGTGTCATTGATTCTACAAGGTTTGGGTCTTGCAGAACATATTTAAAGTGATCAGGGACAATTTCACAGCTACTCTAACGTAGCACAAGTTAACTTACGCTTATTTTCTAAAGGAATTAATCCTAAGTGATTTTTGATCAAGTTGGTACTCGAGTCTCTGTACGAATTTTTTCGAGGCGTTACAACTAGTGAATAGAGTAATTAAAATAAAAAAATTAAAGGTGGGAATCAAGGTGCCAAGGATCCACTTGTAGTGATCAGGCAACCCTCCTGCTTGATTCAAGTAACACAATTAGAATTAGAGTCTTATCCTATCCAATTGAAAAATATATCAATAACACCAAATCTGAACTTTCATTGACCTAATTCTCAATGAAGGAGAGCTATGATAATTGGCAGGGATTCCATCACCAAACCACGCCCAGGAGACAATGACAAACAATAGGATTTACCAATTCCATAATCTCAAAGCAGGAAAATTATGAAGATTAGGAAGGATTCCATCACCCTACCATGCCTAAGGGACGATGGTGAATAACAAGATTAACTAATTTCACAATCTGAAATTAGGAAAATAACATACATAAAGTTATTAAAGATCTACTCTAATTTGAGTCACAATAAGCCATTAAAAGCTGAAAGTATTCCTTAAATATTAAATTAAAATCCATAGAGTTCAACATAAACATAAATTAAAGCACTAGAAACATCTCATCGTGCTATAAGCATCACCTCTTAGCCCAAGCTGAGAGGTTTAGCCAACTATATGCATGATTAAACTAAAGTCTCTTAAGAAAAATATGAAAACAGTTAAGGAATAAGAAGAAAAACTCTTGACGACAGCTTCTCCACTCTTTTGCTTCACTCCTTAAACCCTATAAGATGCCTTAGAGCATACTAGAAAGTCCTATTTATAGTTGTGGAACTCTAACTTTCACACCTTGTTGAAAAACTCTAGAAACTGCCTCAAATTTACACAGTTTGTTAAAATAGACTTCACTCTATGCAGTTTCCCAAAATAGACTTCACTCGGTACAATTTCACAGAATGACCCAGAGTTTCAGAATATGCTTTTTAAGGACGATTTCAGAATTCCTTTTCTTCACTTCAAATATTTGATTCTCTTCATTCCTCACTTAGTTTTATTTGATCTTTGGCATGTGAATTCTTCAATCTTGGTCTTCTATGATCCATCCCTTACCTTGGTGATTCTAGAGCATCAAATCCATGCTTTTAGTACTCATTTCAATCCAAGCTCTTAAATTCACCTTGCAACACAAACATGAGTAAAATAGAACATTAAGCATTATCATATTAATAAAACCAAGATATAAATGGGGGATAATATGCAATATTTGACCCTCAACACAATCCCCAACCAACATTTTGCTAGTCCCGGGCAAAGTATGTGTGAAATAAATCTCAATGCTTAATGTTTAAAACCTCTATAAGAAAATAATCTTTTATACACTTAAGTATGAATATGTATAATTAAGATACGAAAGTGGAGTTTTGACAACTTAGAGCCGAACCACATAAGTAACCAATAAAGTAAATTCTTTGTCCATTAAATCAAATACAATTTGCATATTAAGTTTTTTAATGTGCTTAGTGAAAATTAACTTACTTCATGTATGAATACTATTAATTCATCATGTTAGTCATACTCATCACTTCAAGATCAGTTTGAAACTAAAGTACCAATTCTGAACTTATCCCCTTTTCCTTCTGTTTCCAGTCTTTGATTTTATATCGACGGTCAATTTTTTATTCAATCTTTTTATTTTTTTCATGACCTCTTTTCAATCTCTTAGTTTTTTTAAACTAGTTCTTTTCTTCTTTTAAGGTGGATAAAATTCTCCATACTCGATTCTCACCATCTATTAATGATTCACATACTAACAATTAGAACTTCTAGCATGTTTTATAAAGACAAATTGAATGTGTCTTGTGATTTATATTAGCATGATATTTAAACTCTCTTAATCAATTGAGCGTAAGAACTTAGGTGATAGATTACTTAGTTGATCAAACTCCAACAATCTAAAATTCAATCTCTATTTTTTATCATACCCAATGCATTCTTAAGCACACAATTCATCGCTTCTCAAACAGATTTCAACTTGAAACATTAAAAATTTTTAAAAATTTTGCTCAAATTTGAGAAAACACTGATTAGTGCACCTAATTCACAATCCCCAATCGAAAAATCTACATTGTCCTTAATGTGAAAGAAATAAGCATGCAATACAAAAGAGGTAATGAAAAGAGAAGGGAAGTGACGGAAAGGTAATACCTGAAGAAGAAAATTTAAGACTTTTGAAATTGTCTCAGTGAGAAGATGGGTTAGCATAAGAATTAAACCAATAGAAAGAAAACTATCCTAAACAATGGAAAGTAAACTATCCTAAATAATGAAAAATAAACTGACCTAAATGGCTAAAAGTAAACCATCCTAATCCTAAGTTCTTTAAGAGCAATAAGCCTAACTAGGAAAATATGTGAAAGCTACTTAGTCATGCTGTAAGGTTCCTCCTTTGGCCAGTATCTTGATAAATTTATCAGTAGATTTCATAACAAGATCATCCAAAAGCCCTTTTTGTAAAAGGCTTAAATGCCCTGGAGCATGATTTTTAGATAAATTTGTGGACCTCATCATAAAGTTTCCTTTTAATCTCCTGAGGTGTTCAAAGTACATATGATTCACCTAAGACAAAGAAAGTTTCAGAGTTAGCGCAACATGGTGAATTAGAGAATACAAGTAGATAAAATTTAAAGAAATTCTCAGTAGGTAATGTAGTCTCAACATATTCTGAAGTTTCAGGCTTCAGTTCAACTTTCAACTCCTCCTCCCTTAATAGTAAACATTCAAGATCTGTGGAAGGAGGGGCTTCATAATAAGGGTTCTCTCGATCAGTAACAACTACTGAGGTTGTGAGATTCGACTTGAGTTCTCATGTGTGCATGTGTGTGAGTGAGTATGCATTTAGTTCATTTTGGCCCCGCGGTCTTACCGGTCGAATTCCAGCAACCCGCGACCTTTGGATTGTGTTTATAGTCATCCTTGAGTCTGGTCACATAAATCCAACTCGGATTAAGCTGAGACCTGTGCCATTACGACCGTATTATCACTGCAGTTCCAACACCATGTCTTG
The DNA here is from genome assembly GCA_037074715.1 of Magnolia kwangsiensis. Lineage (NCBI taxonomy): Eukaryota > Viridiplantae > Streptophyta > Magnoliopsida > Magnoliales > Magnoliaceae > Magnolia > Magnolia kwangsiensis. Next base: position 36,757,272 of record CM073586.1, on the reverse strand, counting down.
TGTGTCTATCCGATGTGTGGATCATAAGTTGTGTACGTTTCATTCTATGGGCCTTGATTTTGATCATGTGGCCCACCATGGAATGGTGCATGTGACCCACACTCTCTCTTTTACACAAGTTCTAATACACACTACATACACCACCTAAATCTCCATAACTCATACTACCAAGACCTCACCCACCACCCACACCTAACCTACCCTAGCAAACATTGTTTGTATCACCATAGGTTATGATTACTTCCCTTAAAAAGCTTTTCCCTATCTTTCTCTCTCATTTCTCTCTCTCTCTTCTCTTCTTTGCTAGTAATTTTCTTCCATTTTCCAGCCACCTTCCTCCTTAATCCCCCACCATCTAACCCTTGAAACCCCATCTCCACCATTGATCCATCTCCCTTAGTGCTAAAGGACCTTAATGTGAAAGTTTGGTGGTCATCTTTGATGTGGGTGACTATTCTTTTGTTGAATTCCTTTCTTTTCCTTAATCACATTATTTCATCATGGATGGATCACATGGGACCCACAAATCCTTGGTGGTGATCCCATTTGATCCCATGGATGTGGCCCTTTGGCCCATCCTACATGCATGTCATGATCCATGATGGGGTCATTCTCCATGGACCCCATCATGATGTATGTAATGGGTTACTCCATATTAAGGTCATCTAGACCTTAAGGATCATGTTGGGATGGCATCCCAACCATCCATAGAAATTATAGATCATGCATGTAGTGATTTTATACTGCATGTACAATCAATGTAGTTGCATAGGTATGATTCATTTTTGGGAGGGCTCATTAGTGGTGGGGCCCTTCCCGTGGCCGGATTGTATTTCTTCTCCATCTTTTCTTTCTTGTATTTATAGTGAATCTGATGTATGTGTGGCCCACTTGATGTTCCATGCAACTAGGCCCAAGTGGTTAGACATCCAGGCCCACCTTGTTGCCCCATATTATTGACATGTTTTGGACAACCTTTGGGCTTGATTTTATGGATGATCTTAGAAGGGGATTGGGTCTGAGAGTTGTGTGACCCATCTAGGTGGACCCCAACCTGAGAAAATGGTGATTTATTTCCCTTTTAATTATCTTTTAGGGTGGTTTGGATATCAACATGCTGCTGTCCAAATCTACTTTGACAGATTTTTGGGCTACCTTGGGGCCTGATTTTTAGATCTTTGGTGGGAATACTGAAATAAACTAATATATGATTCTTATAGCCTCATGACCCACTTATAACCATACCAAATTTCAGTACCATCTGACATTCATTAGAGTCCCAAAGGTGTAGTCCAAGTGATGTGGATAGTATAAATTTTTCTGCACTGTTCCAGCAACATTCCACCCTGGACAGGTTGGAATTTTAAAATTTATTAAAATACTTTTGGGTATATAAAAATTTTAAAACTTTACAGAGAGGTGTCTCACCCATGGTAGGACCTACCTACCAAAGTTTGGGGCCAATGGGCACCTGTACGTACCATAGTGGTGACTGGACTGGTCCACTATAATATAGTGTCCAGATCAGTCCAATTTTCAGGATAGATTGATTTCTTTAAATGAATTAAAAAATTTATAGATGTTAGAGGTGTGTTATACTCATGGTAAGACCCACCTACTAAATTTCAGATATAATGGACCCCTGTACACACCGTGGCAAGGACCGTACTGGCCCACCACATTGGGACGTCCAGGTCTGTCCGATTTTATGTATAGACTGTTTTGTTTAAATTAATTAAAATACTTAGGAATATTCAAAAATTCTAAAATTTTTTGAGGGTGTATAAAACCTATGAAAGTGTCACTCTGTAAACTTTTAGCCCTAAAGGACAGCATTTGCGCATCCAAAAGAATGAGCTAAGATGGTTGGACTGCCAGATTTTTCTGTTGTACAGTCCAGCAATATGCCTTGATAAAAACCATAGTTCAAAAATATTTCCTCTGATGGTGGGCCACATTTTTTGGGTTTCCTCTTATTTTATGCATGATGAGGGACCTTAGCCCTCAATTTTCAGAAATTTAGAGGCCCTGGACCCACTCCAATGGAGTGTCCAAATTTAGGACAACAACATGCATTGTAGAAATTTCACGTACATTATTATCCCTTGTTATTTCAAAACTTTTGGGAGCCAGCCCATTGGGATTTGTGTATGATTAGTTAGGGACCCATCCCTGATGTTCTAGGGCCCATTAGGGCCATGATTTTGGGGCCCACCATATTGATGAAATTGGGTATTTACTGTTCTCTTATATTTTAGAATATTCTTAGGCTTAATTAATACCTTTTTAGGTCTCCATTGATGATCATTCGTGGGACCCAAATATAAACTAGATTTTAGGACTTCTTAGTGGGCCTAGATTAGGCTGGAACATCCCATCTTAGCCTAGCCATATGTTGGGCTGACTTCCACCATTTTGATGGACTTATGGGTTGAGACAAAGGTGGTATTAGGCCCTTGGTTGCCCACTTAGATTGCTAGTTGTTAGGCTGATGTAGTGGGGTCCATTTCACCCAACTTAAACTTATTTTTAAGCCATGGTTTTATTCTTATGGGCTGCCCATTAAGTTCATCTAAATGTATGAGTCCTATGGCCATTGGGGCTTGGGCCTTGGGCCTTGATTCCTCTCCTTGGGCTCATGTTGTTGAAGGTAGTATTGGACCCTTTTTCTCATGCCTTTTTGTGGGGTTTATATATGTGATTTGGATGTGGGCCTTGGGCCTTGTAGGTATATGGATTATGGTTGGTTATGCCATGGGGAAATGGTGATTGATTATCCCAATTATGGACCCCTCTAAGTGTGGTTAAAGGCCCACCATAGACCCTTGCTAGGCCTATTTCATCTATTTAGGCCCATATCATTATTCTCCTTAGTCTCATGGGCTACCCCTGGTAAATGGGCCCCCACTAGAGGTTGTATTCCTTATGAGGAATTAGCTAAGTATCTAGACCCTTCACAATTAGGTAGAAAGTTCATCTTTATCCCATTGGCACCCCTATTCATTTCATGGCCCACTCTCATATGCATCATATGCATGCTTGGTTGATGTATGATTGACCATGGTTGTGCCATTGAGTAGGACATGTTGGTATCTCCCCAAGGGGTGGAGTTTTTCCCTCTAGAGCATGATGGGTGCTTAGGATTAATGCATGAGTAATTGTGTGATTCATGCATCTGACATTGCATAGCATGTGGATATCTGCCCTTACTTCATCACGGCCTTACCTCCACAAGGATATTCATTGATGGTTATATGTGTGGACACCGAAAATATTAGTTGAGCATACCGAGTGCATAGGATGCCCATGGGTGAAATTTTCAACACTTCCATGGTACCAAGGATCTACTCCAACGCCATAACCGGGTGGAATACATGAGCGCACGAGGGCCTTATACCGTTGGACTGCGACTCTCACTATCGTGTAGTCGGTTGGATAAGGGTGTGGCCTTACCTGCCTGGTGTGTAGGTGGCATTGCTTGGCTGAGTCTGACCAGCTTGTAAATGGGTCTGCTACTGTCAGGCCTTGCTGGTGATTGGCTATCCACAAGTGGCTATTGAGGTCTCTTATGCTCGTTTGACTGTGTGGGGTCTGTAGAGTGGCAGTCATTCAGCAATGTAATGAACCCTGGTGATTTCCTTATGATTGGAAATGTACTTGACTTATGGTTTATATATGAGTACTAACGTTACTTGCATCAGATTAACATTGGTTATGTAAGTCCCTTCATGCATTTTCTTGGTATGACATCTAGTACTCATCGCATCGTATTTATGATAAGCCTTGGTAAGGCTAGTGATTTTCCCATTGAGCATATTTTCCTTCTTGCATCTCCTACTATTCTTCTGTGCACCATTGTCACACACTTTCGCCACCCTTTAAGCTTTTATAAGCTTATGCATGATTGATACGTGCAGGAGACTCTTGGAAGGTATCATAGCTACAGGGTGCAGAGTTGAGTTGAGCTTAAGGACCCGGTGTTGCTGATCTTCCTTTCCTTCTCCTATCATCTTATGTATATCCTTTTGTACCTTCTAAAAGTTGTAAAAGTTCAAATTTATAGTGGATTTTACGATGTGTTTCTTTGTTATTCTCAGATGGACTTGTTGTGATCTTGGATTTGCTCATATTGGTAATGATTACATTATTATGAAAATCCTCCTTGTATGATCCCAGGATTGGAACCTGTCTCATGAGTCGAGAATGGGGTACTATGGAGGCTGTTACGGCCAGAACCGGCCATCGCGTTCCTTGAGATTCCGGTTACTGAGTTTGGGGCATGACAGAGGTATTGTTTTGTTAGGCATCAATTATTTCCTTTATCATGGGACCATTTAAATTACAAAGGGTGCCAAGCAATATTCGAAACATTCAGTTGAAAGGAGTTCATTCACCACATCAAGATCTGTGATGATATGCCCAATAAGTCCTTTATCTTTTTCGAGAGTAGAGATAAGCACATTGTCTTATTTTTTCTCATGGTGGGATGAAGTCACCACCAGGTATGTCTCTTCTTCACCTAAGTAAATTTGTTCAAGATCAGCAGGCAAAGATTTTAAGTCAAGCTTCAGTGTCTTGAAGCTAGACGGTATAGGCGTTACATCAGTTTGGGGCAAGTCTTCAAATTGTGGCCTCCATCGGTTAACTTCAAGTACCGGCATAGTTTTAAGCATGACATCTTTCTCCCTAATCGTGTCATCATCCAAATCAGGGGAGTGGGCCAAACACGTCTCAAGAGGGTCAGATTATAGAGTCAGGAGCGCTCTATCATCTACGAACGAGTCAATCATGCTAATGTCGTGGGCCTCATCATCATCCTCTGCTTGTTTGCTCATATTGAATAAAATATTGAGCTCCAATGTCACATTTTTGAAAGATAAATTCATGACTCCATTCCTATAATTAATCATTACATTTGATGTAGCAATGAATAAGTGACCAAGAATGACAGGAATTTGAGTGCTCATATCCACAATGGATTGAGTATCTAAGATGATAAAATCTACTAGATAATAGAATTTGTTAACCTGGACCAACACATCCTCAATGATCCCTCTTGATACATGAACTGATCGATCGGCAAGTTGTAATGTGGTCCGAGTGAGTTTTAATTTACCTAGGTCCAATTGTTCGTAAACTGAGTAAGGAATCAGATTAACACTCGCCCCCAAGTTACGAAGTGCATGCTCGATTCGGTAGTTCCCAATTACACAAGTGATGGTTAGACTACCGGGGTCTTTGTACTTTTATGGCACGTCTTGCTTAAGGATGACACTCACTTTTTCTGTCAGAAAAATTCTCTGTTGAATAGTCTATCGTCTCTTGGTAGTGCATAGATCTTTCAAAAATTTGTCATATGATGGGATTTGTTTAACGACATCTAGTAGAGTGATGTTGACCTTCACTCACTTAAGCACCTCTAGAATATCCTGAGAGTTTAATAGAAGTTTTGGTGCATCAACTGTTGAGGGAATGGAGCAATCAGCTTGCCTTGATATTACAGTTCTAATCTATGTGGAGCAATGCTAGGTCTGTCATTTATCTCTTCTTTAGGGTCCTTAGACTTTTCAGTCTTCATCGGAATAGATTTGTCAATTATTTTACCACTCCTAAGAGTGGTGATCGACTTAGATTGTTTCACATATTGATTTGAAGAGCTTAGTTCACTAATTTCATATTGTGGTTTAGGATTGAGGAGAGGTTGGGCTAAAAAGATCTCTTTCTCCCCACTCAAAACTTTTGTCTCACACCCTTGTATAGTCGTTGAAAGGTCTTGAATGGCATATATTATACTCTGATTGAAAAGCTCTTAATTTTGAAGGTGTTTTAAGATTGAGTCCTCTTTGTAACGTCTCAAAAAAATTCGTATAGGGACCCGAGTACCACTCAGGCAGAACCACCTAAGGATCATATCTTGTCGTAATTTGGGAGGAAATTAGTTGAGTACTAAACTAAATAATCGATGGATTAAGCATGGGCCACCATTTCCACAAATGAGAAGGCCTAAAACCATTAATATCATTGACTCAACATCATTTAAAGACCTAGGAGAAATCCCAAGAGCCTGTCGCTCTCGGGAGTACATTGAAACACTGTATCGAACCTAGACTGTACATCGAGAGTCCGATGACCGCGAAACTATAGGTTTATGTCCATCCTACTGGGCTTGACAACCATCACGGGAATCAAGCCCAGATGGTGTCCATAAACGTATAACTTGAGCCCTGAGTGAAGTGTGAGAGAAACACGAATATCTTTAGAAAATGTATTGAAACTTAAGTGAATTAGGTCATTTGCTCACATGTGAAATTAAGGATTTTAGACCGTCAGTTTCTGACCAAACTTCACCCGTGGAAAAAAGGAAATTTCCTTTCACATATCCATATAACTGTGGCCCTGATCAAGCAAGTATGATCGTTGATCTAACATAGGTCCTCCATGGTCAATCAGCTTATCCGATCACATTGAAATCATATCCTAGCATAGATCCATTGTCAAAGAACTTATCCTATGATGTAAGTGAGTAGTAGGCCTCCCTATGAGCCTTTTTTGTAAAAAAATAATAGCCCAAAGGGTATAACCCATGTATATAGTGGCCTTGGGGCCATTCGCATTACTTTTGGGTTTATAAATTGCCCTCAAACCACCCCACCTCTCTCATATACGAATTTCTCCAAAACCCTAAAGGAGAGAGAAAGAAAAGAAGAGAAAACAGGAAAGAGAGAAGAAGGATCTTTAGTGATCATTGTAGTGATTCTCTCCCACAACTCCACGCACCGAATCACCTCCCCGTTACGTTACACAATCTGTTTTAGCTACAATTTTGGGTAAGAAGCCCTAACCCTAATCTTGTTATAGAGATCTAAGCCGATTATTTGTCAAACTAGCTAACTTTTTATGTTATTTAGGTGTCTGACGTTCCATTTTCAGGAATGTAGAATTCGAACCGAGTCCGAATCGAGTATTCCGATGAAAGTTGCGGACTATAAACATTTAGGTTATGGTTATCAGTGCTTTTAATGTCAGTTAATGATTTATGTCTAACTTAATTGATGCCATATTGTCTTAGATATGTTGTTTTTGACATAATATACATGTATGAATTGTGTTGAACAAAAGATGCATCCCATGTGTTTCTTGAAATGTTTAATGAACATCTAAACATGATTTGTACTTTCCATGACTACTAATCTAGGATTCATCATCGTCATATGCATGCTCACCTCTCTGTATAAGGATTTGCTAAAATATACGTTGTAACTAACCTAGTCTATATATTCGGTGAAGTGTAGTCTAAATGTTTGAAGAATTGTCTGAATGAGAAATTGTTGATGATTTGTATTTATTAAGAGTATTAAGATAGGATTCTTAATTACCTTCTGCATATGTATAGTTTCCTTCATGTAATCATATTTGCCGCTACGCAATTCATGGATAAAATGCAAGTGTTTAGTAACATGTTCAATATGGTTGATGAAATGCTCAAATGAGGAATTCACTTGAATTATTTGTTAAATGCTGAAGTGATTATCACATGTGTTTATGTGCTACATTTGAATAAGATTGGGACTACAATGTAGCCTAGGAAATCGGTAATAGTCCCTGTTCGGGTGGTTGAATTAATCTCGCCACATTGGGAAGCTCGACGAATCTGGGTCGCATGACGATTGTCGACAGTGGTTAGACCACGAGGAGTGCTTATATGCTCCATGTTGATTAAGTTAGCGTGTGCCCATACTAATCGAACTTGCCTAACGAACCGATTGGCCTATTATGTGTTTACCATGCTTGAAGACTACTACTTGAATTTAAGGTACCCCTCTCCAATGTAAAGGCTCACTTTAACCATGGTAACACGATCCGCTGAGACTCATGAGCCAGGCATGGTGGTATGGGACATCGTGTTCAAGCTGTTGGCCTATGCTGGGGTGACGAGTCTCCCCATAGTGACCAGTGAGCAACCAAGACTCATGAGTCAGGCATGATGGTATGAGACATCGTGTTCGTGTTGTCGGCCTATGCTGAGGTGACAAGCCTCCCTCTAGTGACCGTGAGTATATACTTTTGAATTTTCCTATCGACTATTTTTCATTGGGAGTGATGACCCTACAATTTACCTATCGTATGTGCTTGACTAGGAGTGATGAAGCTAGATGGATCCTTCGGTCCAGGTCGATTATATAAAGGGAGGTACCCTAGCTTCCCAAATCTGTTGTATGAATAAGCTAATTAAGTACTTGGTTAACATGACCATGCATCGCACTGCATTAGTTAAGATGTGTTTTAAAGGTGTTGTAGTCGCACCGGAGGCAATGATGTCATATGCAAAATTAGTTGTCGGAGTCACTTTTTGAGGGAGCTTTGATGCGAGAGCATACATCATTACTTGCACTCCATTCTTACATTAACAAGAGTAGTTAGGAAGTGATTGTTATGTTTCTTTATCATTACTGCTTGATTAACTTGATAACATGTTAACCTTTTCCTTATAGTACCACTAAGTTGATCACTCACTCCCATCCTGGGACGGTATTTTAAAACACAAACCAGACTCTAGTTTAGATGCAGGTGTTGATGAAGCCTATGCAATGGAGTAGGACTTTATGGATGATGAGTTCTCCTACTTTCAGCTCTCGAGTGGGTTTATGTAGACCTCGCGCTGACATGTAGGGAACACTAGGATATTTAGTTTATTTGGACACCTTACATTTCCACATTTTGTATATTTTGAAAAAATACATGTATATATATTTAGCCCGGTCACATACTCATACTCTGGAGGTTGTGAAACTCTTACACACTTAAATATATATGCTTCAGTCTTTCGTTTGTTTAGTTTAATTATATACAGAGTATGATATGTTGTTTTAGTATAATCCCACTCATGTTTGACTCATTAATATGGATAGAATCTGAATATCATTACCCATATTGCATAAGGGATGTGCTGGATCTCGGGAGTAGAGCTTTGCTCGATCCTTGAAATTCAGGGCGTTATACTCTTAAAGGTTCCCTTGATTCAGGAATTGGTTAGGGAATCCTTGAGGAGTAGTAGTTTGTCCATTCCTCCAGCTGGAATTGTATGTATTTGAGGTGCGTCCACTGAAAGGTCTTTGGTAGTTGTTCACAACATTTGACTGCTCATTGAAAATTTCTTTAAAAGCAGGTATTGTTGAACAATTTTCAATTGTATGTATGTTACAAGTGTAAATACTACAACCTTCTTTCTTAGCCTTATCCTTTTGTTGTTCCATGGCCTTGACTCTTTTTGTGAGATTGGCCACCCTTGCATTCATGTCATCTTCTTCTTTTATAACATAGATTCCTCCCCTTTCCTTTGATTGAGTAGGCTTAGAAGTTATGGGTTTTGGAGAGATGTCCCATTATTATGTATTTTCAGCAAGTCTATCTAAATAATCCCACACATCATTGATATCTTTGTTCATGAATACCCCATTGCACATCATCTCGACCAATTGGCACATGGAAGATGTCATTCCATCGTAAAAGAAATTTGTGATGCACCACGTTTCAAAACCGTGTTGTGGGCATGAACTAACAAGATCCTTGAACTGCTCTCAACATTGGAAGAATGTTTCATCTTCCTTTTGAGCAAAGTTCATGATTAGCTTTCTGAGGGTGTTCATTTTATGATATGGAAAATTTTCTTAGTAAACTCCCTTGTCATGTCATTCCATCTGTTAATCGATCGTGGATGTGGTGAGTATAACCATGTCTTGGCCTTTTCTTTTAAGGAGAAAGGAAAGAGTTTCAACCTGACCCTGTCCTTAAACACATTAGGAAAGTATAAAGTGGTTATTATCTCATCAAACTCTTTCAATTGTAGATATGGATTTTCATATTCAAGTCCACAGAATTTTGGAAGGAGTTGGATCACTCCTGTCTTGATATTCATGTCATGCATTCTCTAGAAAAACTATACAGGAAGGTGTGCTTACCTCCGCTGGTTGTAAATAATCTCGTAAAGTGCGAGGCGTGGGTACTTGATGCACCTCATTCTCATCCTAGATTTTCTCAACCCTAGGTTGACGATTTGGATGTTGATTGGCAGCCATAACTTTAGTTAACTCTGTGAATCTCAAGTGGTGTCTAATCTTATGATGGATAGATAACCCCTCAACCAATCCTCCTTCACTCAAGAGACGTCGAGTGTTATCACGGACACACTTGGGCATGAAACACTCTCAGCCCTCAATTTCAGAACCTAAAAGAAAGAAGGAAAATAGAAAGAAGTTACCAAATTAGAAGTTTATATGTTAGGATCGTGCAAAAGAAAAAGGAAAGTGAATTAGTTTCTAAAAAAGAAATAAGAAAATTTCTAAAAATAGAAATAGAAAGATGAGTTAGTGTCTAAAACTAAAAAGGAAAGTTTCACAATATAGTTTTCAAAAATGAAAAATGAAAGTTTCTAAACAAAAAGAGAAAGTTTTTAAAAACAAATTAGGAAAGTTTCTAAAAAAAGCAACCTAATTTCTAAAAATGAAAAAGGAAAGTTTCTAAAAAAAATTAGGTAAGTTTCTAAAAATAAATTAGGAAAGTTTCTAAAAAAGCAACTTAGTTTCAAAAATTGAAAAGGAAAGTTTTTAAAAATAAATTAGGAAAGTTTTTAACAAAGCAACCTAGTTTCTAAAAATGAAAAAGTAAAGTTTCTAAACCTAGAAATAGAAAAATAAGTTAGTTTTTAAAAATAAATTAGGAAAGTTTCTAAACCTAGAAATAGAAAGAAAAGTTAGTTTCTAAAAATAAATTAGAAAGAACCCTAACCTAAAAATAGAAAGTAAATAAATCCTAATCTTAACCTAATTCCAAAACTAATAAAATCCAGAAAACTCAATCGTCAATTCCCAGCAATGGCGCCAAAAACTTGTTCACAACCCCAAGTGTAGGGTGACGATGTAGTAATAATCTCAGTAAAACTGAGGTCAAATCCATAGGGACTGAAACTTGTACAGTTTTGAAATTAAGTATAAGTAGAACTAGAAGAAGACGTGAAACTAATTCTAAAGTATTTGAGAGAGTACTAGTGAATAAAGTAATTAAAACTAAAAATTTAAAGGTGAGAATTAAGGTGTCAAGGATTCACTTATAGTGATCAGGGAGCCCTCTTTCTTGATTCAAGTAACACAATTAGAATTAGAGTTCTATCTTATCCAATTGGAAAATATATCAATAAAACCAAATCTGAACTTCCATTAACCTAATTCTCAATGAAGGAGAACTATGATAATTGGTAGGGATTTCATCACCAAACCATGCTCAGGAGACAATGGTAAACAATAGGATTTACCAATCTCATAATCTCAGAGGAGGAGAATTGTGAAGATTAAGAAGGATTCCATCACCCTACCATGTCCAAGGGACAATGGTGAACAACAAGACTTACTAAATTCACAACCACAAATCAGAGAAAGAAGATAATCAAATCTATTGTAGATCTACTATAATTTGAGTCACAATAAACCATTAAAAACTGAAAGTATTACTTAAATATCAAATTAGAATCCATAAAGTTCAACATAAACATGAATCAAAGTAATAGAAACATCTCATCATGCTACATGCTTTACCTCTTAGCCCTAACTAAGAGGTTTAGCCAACCATAGACATGAATGGACCTAAGTCTCTTAAGAAAAATATGAAAACAACTATGGAAGAAGAAGAAAAACTCTTGGCTACGACTTCTCTACCCTTTTGATCTACTCCTTAAACCTTAAAATATGCGTTGGAGCATCTCAGGGAGTTTTATTTATAGTTGTGGAACTCCAACTTTTGCACTTACTTGAAAAACTCTAGAAACCATCTCAAATTTACGTAGTTTTCTAAAATAGACTTCTCTCTGGATTTTTCTAAACTAGACTTCACTCTCTGCAATTTCAAATAATGACTAAGAGTTTTAGAATATACTTTTTTAGGATGATTTCAGGATTCCTTTTATTCACTTCAAATCTTTGATTCTCTTCATTCCTCACTTGGTTTTCTTGGATCTTTGGCATGTGAATTCTTTAATCTTGGTCTCCTGAGGTCCATCCCTTTCCTTGGTGATTCTTGAGCCTAAAATTCATGCTTTTAACACCCTTTTTAATCCAAGCTCTTAAATTCACCTTACAACACAAACATGAGTAAAATAGAACATTAAACATTATCATGTTCATAAAACCAAGATATAAATAGGGAATAATAAGAAATATTTGACCATCAACATTTGTCTTCTAATGTCGAATCGAAGACGTAACTATAGATTAATTGTAGTAGTCTTCCTTCTTGGTATATTAATAAAGATGTATATGTGTTCAACCCAAAAGGAGTATAAGGATCTATGTTGAGACTCAAATATTACATATATTAACCCTTCAATTATATTAGTTTTCCTGGTATTTAATTGATAATTTGGTTTAATTATATACATTTTTATCTTGCGAGATAATTTGGAAGGTTATGATGAATATGATCTTAAAATAATAGATTTATAGCTCAAAAGAAGATAATGAAGAATCAAAGATTTGGAAATCATTAATGAATAATTCACAAGTTAAAGATCCAAGGAAACCAAGTGAGGAATAAACAGAATCGAAGAATTGAAGTGAAGAAAAGAAATCCTAAAAATTGGCCTGAAAAAAGATATTTTGAAATTTTGGGGCCAGAAAAATAAAGTTATGAAAATTTACAAACACGGACTTTGATTCCATTGAAGACACTTCAATGGCATCGAAGTAAGTTATCGATTCAATCAAAGCCAATTCAATGCAATCGAGAATCTCAGGATTTTTCAAGTTAAACTCACTAAACAATTTTAACAAATTTCAATGGCATCAAAGACACTTCGATGACGTCAAAGTTTACCATCGAAGATGCGTAGAGTGCGTAAATTTAAGGCAGTTTTGAAGGTCTGCTAAACAAAGCCTATATATTTGGGTTCTCTAAGGAGTTCTAAAGATGTATTAGGGTTCCATGAAAAGCATAAGGGTGGAGCAGCCTCCCAAGAGATTTTCTTCTTCCTTAATTTATTTTTAAAGTTTTATTCAAGAGATTTGGTTTTAATCATGTCAATGGTTAAATAAACCTCTTAGCTAGGGCTGAGAGGTGAAGCTTGCATTTTGTTGGGATTTTTATCTTGCTTTGTTTCATGTTTATGTTGAACTTCATTATATGATTTATTGTGACTAAGATTATAATAGATGTTGAGATATCTTTGAATATCTTCTTATCTATTTTGATATTGCTGAGATTGATAAAATTCATGATAAACCATCATTTCCTGGGCATGGTGGATGGATGAATTTCATTCCAATCATCTCAACAGTGGTTCTTCATGTGTGAACTATTTTAACGAGAAGTTCAGATTGTGCTTCAATTATTTTATCTTTTAAACTTGATAGGATAGACTCTGATTCCAGTTGTGTTTATTGAATCAAGTAAGGTAGTATTTTAATAGCTTCACGTGGATCCTTGGCACTTTAGATCCTCTTTTTATTGATAATTCTGACACAATTATTCTCAACTATTTCAGATTTTAGTTTTAGTTCTGATTCTAGTTATATTTCTACTTACTTTTAGAATACGTACAAGTATAGTCCCTGTGGATTTGACCTTAGTCTCACTGAGTTATTACTACATCGCGACCCTGCACTTGATCTCATGAACAAGTTTTTGGTGCCATTGTCGGGGACTTCGATTACGTTTTTTTGAGATTAATTAGTATTGGAATTAGTTTAAAATTAGGGTTAAGTTTTTGTTCCTAGGTTAGGATTTCTGAATTTATTTTTGGAAAAAACTTTATTTTCTATTTTGTAGAATCCTAACATAGCAACTTTGACCTAGTAACTTATCTCCAACTCTTTCTTATTTTTAGATTTTGTTATTTATTGTAGTTTTTTTTTTTTCTTTTTCTTAGGTTTTAGTTATTTGGAATTTGAGGGTTGTGAGTGTTTCATGCCCAAGTGGATTTGTGATAACACTCTCTGTCTCTTGAGTGAAGGAGGATTAGTTGAAGGGTTTGTTGAGTGTGAAATATTATATATTTTTTCCTATTTATAACTTGGTTTTATTAACATGATAGTGCTTAATCGATCTAATTATGCATGTTTTCATGTGTGAGGTGATTTCAAGAGCTTAAGGTAAAATTGTTGTCAAAAGGAAGATTACTAAATAAAGATTTAGAGATTTGATAGTCATTAATGAAGAATTCACATGCCAAAGATCCAAGGAAACTAAGTGAGGAATGCAGAGAATCAAAGATTTGAGGTGAAGAAAAGGAATCCTGAAAATTGTCTTAAAAAAAACATATTCCTAAAATTTGTCCTAAAAAACATATTCTAAAACTCTGAATTTAAAAATTGAAAGTTCTAAAAGTCTATTTTGGGAACTGCATAAACTACATAAATTTGAGGTAGTTTTTAGATTTTTCCAACTTGGTATAAAAGTTAGAGTCCACAACTATAAATACATCTCCTTAGGATGCTCCAAAGCATCTTTTAGGATTTAGAAAGGGAGAAAAGGCATAGACAGAATGCTAACAACGTTTTTCCACTTCAACTTCTTCATAGATTATAGCATATCTTTTACTTTTTCTTTTATTCTTGAGTTAGCTATCACCTACAAATCTCTTAGACAGTGCTAAAAGATGAATCTGTAGTTTCTTTCGATGCTTCCTTCGCTTTGATTCTTGTTTATGTTGAACGTCATTGATTTTTAGTTTGAATTTAAGGAATATTTTTAATTTTTTATGATTCATTATGACTCAAATTATAATAGATGTTGTGATAGTTTTGAATATCTTCTTTTCCTATTTTGAGATTGTGAGATTGTTAAAACTTGTCATTCATCGTTGTCTCCTGGGCATGGTGGATGTATAAATTCTCTTCCAATCATCAAAATATTCCTTCATTGAGGATTAGATCAATAAAAATTTCAAAGATTTAATTTAATTGCTTCATTTTCCAATTGGATAGGATATGACTCTGATTCCAGTTGTGTTTGTTGAATCAAGTAAGGCAGCATCCTGATAGTTATAAGTGGATCCTTAACGCTTTAGTTTCCTTTTGATTATTGATACTTTATTCAAAATTCCTCTCAATTATTTCAGAATTCAATTTAGATCTTTTTCTAGTTCTAGTTCTAGTTATTTTCAGATAACGTACAAGTTTAGTCCCTATGAATTTGACCTCGATCTCACCGAGTTATTACTACATCGTGACCCTGCACTTGGGGTTGTGAACAGGATTGCCTATCCATCACCGGATTAGACACCACTTAAGATCCTCAGAGTCAGTAGAAGTTATGGCTACAAATCATCCTCAATACCTAGTTGAGGAAGTCTGGGATGAGAATGAGGTGCATCATGCACTCCCGCCTCATACACTACAAGATTATTTATAACTAGCGGGGGTGAGTACACCTTCCTACATGATATTCCTATTAAATGTGGGAATTATGGATGTTAAACTGGGAGTAATTCAACTCCTACCTTAGTTTCATGGACTAGAATTTGAAGTCCATACTTGCACATGAAAGAGTTTGATGAGATAATAGTCACATTGCACTTTCCAAACGTATTCGAGGACACAATAAGACTGAAGTTATTCCCTTTCTCCTTAAAAGAAAAGGCTAAGTCGTGGCTGCATTCCTTAAGACCATGGTCTATTGGCACATGGGTTGAGATGACAAGGGAGTTCCTTAAAAATTTCTTTTCGTACCATAAAACAAATACTTTAAGGAAAGTAATCATGAATTTCACATAAAAAGAGGGTGAACCGTCTTTCAATGTTGGAAGTGATATAAGTATCTCATAAATTCATGTCCACAACATGGCTACAAAATGTGGCAGGTAATAAGCTTTAACTATAATGGATTGACTTTACCCATGCGCTAATTTATTGAGATGATGTGCAATGGGGAATTCATGAATGAGGAAGCCGATGATGCATGAGATTATTTTAATAAACTTGTTGAAAATGCAGAATCATGGGATACCTCCCCAAGACCCACCACTTTTAAGTTTACTCAACCAAAGGAGAAAGGAGGAATCCATGTTTTAAAGGAAGAAAATGACATAATTGTAAGAGTGGCCAATCTCACAAGGAAAGTCGAAGCCATGGAACTTAAGAAGGAGAAACCTATAAAACCCAATAAGGATGAGGAAGTTGTTTGTAGTATTTGTGCTTGCAACATACATACAATTGAAAATTGTCCAACTATTTCTGCTTTTCAAGAGATATTGAATGAGCAATCAAATACCATGAACAACTACTTAAGACCTTTCAGAGGACCCACCTCGAATACATATAATTCCAGTTGGAAGAACTATCCAAATTTCAATTGGAGGAATGGAGAAATGGCTAACCCACAAGAGGCCTTTGCATAACTCTTAAATCAAAAGAGACCTCAAGAGGATACGGTTTAAAACTTCATCCAAAACCAAGAGCTATTCAACCAGAATACGGTGTAAACATTTCAGGATCTCAAAACAACAATATGAATGTTTGCATCGTTAATTCAAAGGACTAAGTTACACTTAGCGATTGGGGAGAAAAGAACGCTTCCAGCCCGACCCCTCCCCAATCTAAAACCGCAATGTGAAACTAGTGACCCAAGCTCTTAAAATCAAATGGAGCAAGCCAAGTCTATCACCACTCTAAGGGCCTGTTTGTTTTTTCAAAGAAAGGGTAAATACACGGTAAATGGTAATTCCCCTAATTTCATGTGTTTGAAAATTCATAGGAATTCTTATTTTTAAAATTGGTTCAAAAGAGGTAACTTCAAATTTTGAACCGCATGATAATGCATATGATATATCCATTCTGTCTATCTGTTTTACTATAATATTTTGAAGCACTAGACAATAAATAAAGTAGATCCAATAATCAAGTGGCCCATGCCAAAAGAAACAATGACCCCACAAAGTTTTTAATGATCAGTATTCAATTTTCTTTTTCGTATGACGTGGTCCACTTGAGTTTTGGATATGTCTCATTTTTTACTCATGCTATAAATTCAACTAACATAATGGATGAATGGTGTGGATTAGCAAAATGCATCATAGTGGGACCCACAGATATTTTGCAATATTCTTGATTTTTGTGTCAAGTAGTCAAATCAGGTAAGATATAAATGCACAGGGAAATAATTATTATTTTTTTACACGGTATTTACCATTTCACTCGAAATCAAACATGCCCTGAGGAGTAAAAAGATAATTAACAAATCTATTCCGGTGAGGGCTGAAAAGTCTAAGGATTCGAAAGAACATAAGAATGATAGACCTAACATTTCTCCACAAGAGTAAGAACTCGAAGAAGTGTGTAAGCCAATTGCACCATTCCATCAGAAGTTGATTGCACCAAAACCTCTAACAAACTCTTAAGATATTTTAAAGGTGCTTAAGTAAGTGAAAGTCAATATCCCTTTACTGGAAGTCGTTAAACAAATTCCTTCATATGTCAAATTTTTGAAAGATCTATGCACTACTAAAAGGTAGTAAATGATTTAAAAGAAATTCTTTTTAACAGAAAAAGTGAATGCCATCCTCAAGCAAGATGTGCCATAAAAATACAAGGATCTTGGTAGCCAAACCATCACTTGTGTAATTGCGAAACACCGGATTGAGCACATACTTCTTGACGTGGGGGCGAGTGTTAATTTGATTCCTTTCTCAGTTTATGAAAAATTGGGTCTAAGTGAATTAAAACCCACTCAAACCACATTACAACTTGTCGATCGATCAATCCATGTACTGAGAGGGATGATTGAGGATGTGTTGTTCTAGGTAGATAAATTTTACTATCTAGTATATTTTATTATTCTGGATACTCAACCCATCATGGATGTAAGCACTCAAATTCCTATCATTCTTGGTCACTCATTCCTTGCTCCATTAAATGCCATCATTAATTGTATGAATGAAATTATTAATTTATCTTTAGAAAATATGACATTGGAGCTCAACATCTTTTTACATATGAGCAAATAGCCAGAGGATGATGACGATATCCACAACATTAAAATGATCTATTCTTTCATAAAAGATAGAGCACTTCTGACTCTATACTCTGACCCTCTAGAGATGCGCTTAGCCCACTCTCCTGATTTAAATGATGTCAGGATTAGGGAGATAAATGCCTTGCTTAATGCTACACCGGTACTTGAAGTTAACCGGTGGATGTCATAATTTGCAACTTTATCTCAAAACGATGTAGTGCATCTACCGTCTAGCCTAAAAGCACTAAAGCTTAACTTAAAATCCTTACCCACTAATCTTAAATATGTCTATTTAGGTCAAAATGAGAGATACTGGATGGTGATTTCTTCCCACCTTGAGAAAAAATAAGAGAGTATGCTCATTTCTACTCTCATAAAGTATAAAGGAGCCCTTGGATGGTCAATTGCGGACCTCAAGAGAATTGACCCTTTGATTTGTACTCATCCCATTCATCTCAAGGATAATACAAAGACTTCCAGATAACCATAATGTTGGCTAAATCTAAATACGAAGGAAGTGGTTAAAGGAGAGCTCCTTAAGTTGTTGGATGTGGGTATCATTTACCCTATATCCGATAGTTAATGGGTGAGTCCAACTCAGGTAGTTCCTAAGAAGTTCAGAATCATCATCGTAGTCAATGTCAATAATGAACTCATGCCAACTAGAGTCACTATTGGTTGAAGATTGTACATTGACTATAGAAAGTTAAATATCATTGTAAGGAATGAAAACTTTCCTTCGCCCTTCGTTGATCAAATTTTGGAAAGGCTAGCTGGACACTCTTATTACTGCTTCCTTGATGGGTATTCATCATACAACCAAATAGAGATAGCCCTTGAAGATTAAGATAAGACGACATTCACATGTCCCTTTGACATATTTTCTTACCGAAGGATGCCATTTAGACTGCGTAATGCCCCTTCCAGTTTTCAGTGATGTATGTTGAGAGTATTTTCAAACATGGTGGGGCAATATTTAGAGGTCTTCATGGATGAATTTTTTATCTTTAGTCCATCCTTCAGTAAGTGTCTAGAAAATCTTTAAAATGTATTAAACCGATGTAAGGAAAAGAATTTGGTTTTAAATTGGGAGAAGTGTCATTTCATGGTTCCTAAGGGAATAGTGCTTGGACACATAATTTTATCCAAGGGAATTGAAGTGGACAAGGTTAAAATTGACCTTATCTCTAACCTACCTCCACCCAAGAGCATATGTGACGTGCGATCCTTCTTAGGACATAATAGATTCTATAGACTATTTATAAAGGACTTTAGTCATCTCTCCCATCCTTTATGTAATCTACTTCGAAAGGATGCACCATATGAGTGGATTAGGCAATGTCATGAAGCTTTCAATAAGCTTAAGGTTAAGTTGACTACCGCACCTATCATGCAGCCACCCGATTGGAGAAAACCTTTTGAGATTATGTGCGATGCATCTGACTATGTTATTGGAGTAGTGTTAGGCCAGAGAAAAGAGAAGAAGCCCTATGTGATTCATTATGTGAGTAAAACTCTAAATTAGGCCCAAGTGAACTACTCTACTATGGAGAAGGAACTCTTAGTCGTAGTGTTCACTTTGGACAAATTTAGATCCTACTTGATCGGATCCAAGATCATTATCTACACAGACCATGCGGTGCTAAAGTACCTTCTCTCTAAGAAGGATGTTAAACCCCACTTGATAAGATGGATCCTTCTACTCGAAGAGTTAGATATAGAAATATGAGATAAAAAAGGAGTAGAGAATGCAGTGGTTGACTATCTCTCCAGACTTGATCTCCTTGATTCCCTTAAGCTGACATCAATAAATGACATTTTTCTTGACGAATAATTGTTTAAACTCTCTCAATCACCTTGGTTTGCTGAGATTATGAATTATCTCGCCACAGGTTTCATGCTAACATATTGAATTGCGCAAAATAAAAAAAAATTCTTTACCAAGGTATATAAATTTTTCTAGGATGATCCTTATCTATTTAAATACCGACCAAACCAAATTCTAAGGAGATGTGTGTCAGAAAATGAACATTAGAGTGTTATCTCCTTTTGTTACTCTCAGGCCTGTGGTGGTCACTTTTTTGCTAAAAAGACCATGGCCAAAATTCTGCAGCGTGGGTTTTACCAGCCCACTATGTTCAAAGATACTTAAGATTTTTACAAACCTTGTGAGGGTTGTCAAAATTTGGGAGGATTGTCTGTAAGTGTTATAATGTATACTTACGAGTTGTTAGAAATATTGATGAGACAAAACAATTCAAAGTGTGACTTGTTCATATGATGGAAAGTTCAACTTCAAGCTCAAGTGTGATAAAAAGTTCACCTTCAAGATCACGTGAAGTTAGAAAGTGCAAGATTACATGAAGTTGGAAAGTGCAAGATCACATGTAGTTAGAAAGTGCAAGACCACATGAAGTTGGTATGTGCAAGACGTGAAAATCAAGTCTACTTCAAGATCATACTCTACTTCATGATCAAGCTATTAAATCTACTTCAAATAGAAGATTTGTAGTTGGTGAAGATTTGAGTGCAATGTCTAATCTTTCAGGTATATATGACCCTAGAAAGATCCTAGGTTTAGGTCCTTTCTTATGCATATTATCTATGGGTTATTATACTTTGAATAGGCTTAAATTCGACTAGGCCTAGCATATGTTCGATTAGTCTAGCCTCTAATTCGACCAGTTCAGCAATTGCTTCGACTAGTCCTAGTTTCAAATTCAAATTTCGAGTATTTTCTGGTACAACCATGACCAGTCGAGCACCCTGCTCGACCAGTCGTGGATATTGGCTCAACAAGTCGTGGACTACTTGACTCAAAGTCCAACAACATTTTTGTGGGTCCCACGACCAGTCATGGGCCATGCTCGACCATTCGTAGGTCGATTTTATTCGATCATGCCAAAAAATTTAAAATTTAGTTGAACAGTCATGGATACTGGCTCAACTAGTCGTAGACCACTTGACTCAAAGTCCAACAGCATTTTTATGGGTCCCACGACCAGTCATGGGCCATGCTCGACTAGTCGAGCAGGCCGCTCAACCAGTCGTAGGTCGATTTTATTCGATCATGCCAGAAAATTTGAAATTTAGTTGAACCTTAGACTAGTCGAAGGAGACAATTTTCAACCTATAAATAGAAGTCTTTTCTCATTCTAAATCATTCCGAAAGCCACAGAAAGCTTTCACCTTGAGAGAAAAGTCCCCGTCATTATCAAGCTATAGTCTAATAATTTAAGATTCTTTATTAGCTTATTTATTTTCATACTTCCTTGATCTCATTGTTGTGAATCTGAATTTATTTTAAAGGGAATTCTTACTCTACCTTTTGAGATCCAAGGAATTCAAAAAATTAGCCCAAGGTTTGAGATAATTTAAACTCTATTTAGATCCTAAAATCCTTGATTATATTTGTTGGACATTAGACATCT
Organism: Magnolia kwangsiensis; assembly: GCA_037074715.1. Taxonomy (NCBI): domain Eukaryota; kingdom Viridiplantae; phylum Streptophyta; class Magnoliopsida; order Magnoliales; family Magnoliaceae; genus Magnolia; species Magnolia kwangsiensis. The sequence continues at coordinate 36,735,847 of CM073586.1, read as the reverse complement.
ACACATCAAGAGAAGAGATTCTACGGGCAACATTAAGAAACGTCTTCAAAGAAGAAGAAAAGTATTTTTGTTTATTTTCTATTTGTTTTATTTGAGATATCCAAGAAAATCTCTATTGTGATTTTGATTGAGATAACCAGAAAATCTTAGTGTGTGGGGTTTGTGATTGTAATAGCCCATTTGAAAACACGATTATATAGGTTTTAAGGTGAACATACGAAAACCTTGTTTTATAGTAAACACCAATATCACGTGGGTTGTGATTATTGGGTGTGGAGTAGGTGTGGCTGTTTGAGAACAGTTGGTGTACACACCAAGCCACTATAACTCTTGGTGTTTATGGTGGATTATGATGTATGTGATGGATGTGTGCTGAATGTTTATAACTTTCTTGTCATGTACATGTGGTGAATGGTTATAATAGATAGCTTGCTTTATTTGCATCTTATTTTAGTTTGTGATCGTGATCCTTACTAAGTTCAAGAAATCAAGTTGTCCTACCATAAACATTTATTTTTGGTGTAAGGTTGTCCTTTGAACTAGGTTTGAATCAATTTCTCAATACTATTACAATTGAGATCTTAGATTGATTCAGTTATATTTATTATTTCTGTTCAGTAATTTTTTATTTTGGCATAGTCTTATTCACCCTCCCCCCTTCTAGGACTGAGAGCTCTCCTTTTCAAGTGGTATCAGAGCTAAGTTTCTCAATTCTTGGATTAATTTCCTTGAGCTTATCGATCTAAATCTTTCATTATGTCAAATTTTGATAGCTTATCTATTACTAGGCCTCCACCCTTTGATGGCTCAAACTGTGCTTAGTGGAAAGCTAGAATGAGGATTTTCTTAAAATCCATTGATGAAAGCATGTGACAAGCCATAGTTAACAAATGGAAATCACCAGTGTTCGAGGTTCTAGGCAGTGATGGAACCAAGTCCATTAAAGAAAAACCTTTTTATTTATGGACTACACCTCAAAAAAATGAGAGCAGTGTGAATGCTAAGGCTTTAAATGCAATTACATGTGTTCTATCATATGATGAATTCAAAAGAATTATTTCATGTGATACAGGGAAACAAGCCTGAGACATTCTTGAAATGACACACGAAGGAACGACTATCGTCAAAAAGTCTAAAGTTCAAATCCTCACTACTAAGTTTGAGGAAATTCGTATGGAAGAAAATGAGTCTTTCATGGACTTCTATACGAAACTAAATGACATAGTCGATTCTATGTGGGGTCTAGGAGATGGGATCCCAGTAAGCAAAGTCTTTGCTAAAATACTGCGATCACTTCTTGAGAGGTTTAATTCCAAAGTTACTGCCATTCAGGAACTAAGAGACACAGATCAAATGAAGGTTGAGGAGTTAGTTGGTTCACTTCGAACCTGAGTTAAATTTTAAAGCTCCCAAAGGTAAGTCCATAGCTCTTAAATCATCCAAATCTATTTCAAAAGATAGTGATGTTAATTCTAATTTTAAAAACCCAAAGGATGATATGACTTTACTTGCTAAAAGTTTTACAGGATTTTTAGAAGTAAGAAAAGAGTAGATTTTCAAAAACCCTTCGAGAAGAGAAAGGGAAATTCTAAAAATTGAAAATCTCTAAAATACAGTCAGTGTTTCAATTGCCATGAATATAGGCATTTGGCAAATAAGTGTCCAAAAAGGGACAAGCCAAAAAGAAGAGGCATGCTAGCCACTTGGGATGAATCATATAGCTCTGAAGTTTCTTCTGAGTTGGATGAATCAGAACAAGAAACTTCAAATAGAGAAAAGGCTTTAATGACTATAACCAGAGTCACCTCTTCGGACAGTTGCAATTCATCTGATTATTAAAATCTCTAGAGTGACCCTGAAAATAAAAATGAAGAAGATCTTCAGGATGCCTATAATGCCCTATACAGGGAAAGTTGTAAGATTGTTGTCAAGTTAAAACTTCAAAATGAGATTTTTTAAAAAATTAAAATAAGAACTTGAAATTTATATTCTGAAAAAATCTCATCTTTTTTACTGTTATGAAATATCTAAATGTGATTTAAGTTTCAAAACTTCTGAACTTGTAAAACTCAGAACAGAAAATGAGAAACTAAAGCTTGCAGTTTCTTCCCTATTGAGTTCTAAGGATACTTGGAGGTATGTCCATGGAGATCCTAAGCTAAAAAAATTATTAACCGCATTCAGAAAATGTGGTGATAAAATGGGTCTGGATTATATCAATGATACACCTCTGAAACATAAGAATGTATCTCCTATATTTCTTAAAGGAGAATCCTCAAACTCAAAAGGAAAGAACTTGAAAAATAATTATCAAAACAACTTAAGAAATTCAAAACCTTTTCAAGCATCTAAAGTCAATCCAAATAACTTCAGCTTTTGAAAATAAAGTTCTAACCCCTTAGTTGAAAAGATTGTAGACTTACTCAAGGAACTTCTCAAATCTAATTTTAATATTAGAGTTGATAAACAGAGAAATTTCAATTCTACTATGGCAAGGAAAACTAAAAGTACTCCAAAATTAAAAATAACAATGAAATGAGTTCATAAAGTTACTTTTCTTGTTGCCCAAACCACCTTTAAGGCTTCTAGTATGAGATCTGACCTGAGTTCGCATGTGTGCATGTGTGTGTGTGAGTATGCATTTAGTTCATTTTGGTCCCGCGGTCCTACCAGTCAAATTTCAGGTGACCCACAACCCTCAGATAGTGTTTACGGTCATCCATGAGTCCGGTCATGTAGACCCGACTTGGATCGAGCTGAAACTTATGCCATTGCGACCGCACTGTCATCCTGATTCTAACGCCGCATCTTTTGTATCCATCCGATGTGTGAAACATAAGTTGTGTACATTTCATTCTATGGCCCTTGATTTTGATCATGTGCCCCACCTTGGAGTGGTGCAAGTAGCCCACACTCCCTCTTTTATACAAGTTCCAGCACACACTACACACACTACCTAAATTCCATAACTCACACTACCAAGACCTCACACACAACACACACCTAACCTACCCTAGCAAACATTGTTTGTATCACCATAGGTTATGATTACTTCCCTTAAAAAAGCTTTTCCCTCTCTTTCCCTCTCATTTCTCTCTCACTTCTCTTGTTCTATAGAAATTTTTCTTCAATTTTCCAGCCACCTTCCTCCTTAATCCTCCACCATCTAACCATTGAAACCCCATCTCCACCATTGATCCATCTCCCTTAGTGCTAAAGGACCTTAGTGTGAAAGTTTGGTGGTCATCTTTGATATGGGTGACTATTCTTTTGTTGAATTCCTTTATTTTCCTTAATCTTATTATTTCTTCATGGATGGATCACATGGGACCCACCAATTCATGGTGGGGATCCCATTTGATCCCATGGATGTGGCCCTTTGGCCCATCATACATGCATGTCATGATCCATGATGGGGTCATTCTCCATGGACCCCATCATGATGTATGTAATGATCCACTCCATCTCAAGGTCATCCAAACCCTAAGGATCATGTTGGGATGACATCCCAACCATTCATAACAATTATAGATCATGCATGTAGTGATTTTATATTGCATGTACAATCAATATAGTTGCATGGGTATGATTCATTCTAGGGAAGGCCCATTAGTGGCAGGGCCCTACCCCGTGGCCGGATTGTGTTTCTTCTCCATCTTTTCTTTCCTATATTTATAGTGAATCTGATGTATGTGTGGCCCACTTGATGTGCCATGCAACTAGGCCGAAGTGGTTAGACATCCAGGCCCACCTTGTTGCCCCATATTATTGGCATATTTTGGACAACCTTTGGGCTTGATTTTATAGATGATCTGGGAAGGGGCTTGGGTCTGAGAGTTGTGTGACCCATCTAGGTGGACCCCACCCTGAGGAAATAGTGATTTATTTCCCTTTTAATTATCATTTGGGGTGGTTTGGATATCAACATGCTGCTGTCCAAATCTGCCTGGACAGATTTTTGGGCTACCTTGGGCCTGATTTTTGGATCTTTAGTGGAAATAATGAAATAAAATAATAAATTATTCTTGTAGCCTCATGACCCACTTACAACCATACCAAATTTCAGCCCCATCTGACATTCATTGGGGTCCCAAAGGTGTGGTCCAAGTGAGGTGGACAGTCTTGATTTTTCTGCACTGTTCCAGCAACATTCCACCATGGACAGGTTGGATTTCTAAAATTTATTAAAATAATTTTGGGTGTCTAAATATTTAAAACTTTACATAGAGGTGGCCCACCCATGATAGGACCTACCTACCAAAAGTTTTGGGCTAATGGACACCTATACGTACCATAGTGGTGGTTGGATTGGCCCACTATAATATAGTGTCCAGATCAGTCTGATTTTCAGGACAAATTGATTTATCTAAATGAATTAAAATATTTATAGATGTCTAAAAATTCTGAAAGTTTGAGGGGTGTGGTCCACTCATGGTAGGACCCACCTACCAAATTTTAGGGCCAATAGACCCCTGTACACACCGTGGCAAGGGCCGGACTGGCCCACCACATTGGGACGTCCAGGTCTGTCCGATTTTATAGACAAACTGTCTTGTTTAAATTTATTAAAATACTTGAGAATATTCAAAAATTATGAAATTTTTTTGGAGTATGTCCTACCTATGAAAGTATCACTCTGTAAACTTTTAGCCCCAACAAACCCCATTTGGGCATCTAAAAGAATGGGCCAAAATGGTTGGACTGCCAGATTATTTTACTGTACAGTCCAGCAATATGCCTTGATAAAAACTATAATTCAAGAATATTTCCTCTAATGGTGGGCCACTTTTTTGGGTTTTTTCTTATTGTATGCATGATGAGGGACCTTGGCCATTAATTTCTAGAATTTTTGAGGCCCTGGACCCACTCCAATGGAGAGACCAAATTTAGGACAGCAGCATGCATTGCAGAAACTTCCTGTACATTATTTGTCCCTTGTTATTTTAGAACTTTTGGGCCCTAGCCCAATGGACTTTGTGTAAGATTAGTTGGGGACCCATCCCTGATGTTCTATAGCCCATTGGTGCTATGATTGTGGGGCCCACCATATTGAGGAAATTGGGTACTTATTGCTCCCTTATATTTTAGAATATTCTTGGGGTTAATTAAGGTCTTTTGGGGTCTCCATTGATGATCATTTGTGGGACCCAAATATAAACCAGATTTTAGGACTTCCTAGTGGGCCCAGATTTGGCTGGAACGTCTCAGCTTAGCCTAGCCATATGTTGGGCTGACTTTCACCATTTTGATGAACTTATGGGCTGAGATAAAGGTGGTATTAGACCTTTGGTTGCCCACTTAGATTGCTAGTTGTTGGGCTGATGTAGTGGGGCCCATTTCACCCAACTTAAACTTCTTTTTAAGTAGTGTTTTTGTGCTCATGGGCTGCCCATTAAGTTCAACTAAATGTACAAGTCTTATGGCCATTGGGGCTTAGGCCTTGGGCCTTAATTCCTCTCCTTGGGCCCATGTTGTTGAAGGTAGTATTGGACCCTTTTTCTCATGCCTTTTTGTGAGGCTTATGTATGTGGTTTAGATGTGGGCCTTGAGCCTTGTACCTATATGGATTATGGTTGGTTATGCTTTGGAGAAATGGTGGTTAAATATCCCCATTATGGACCCCTCTAAGTGTGGTTGAATGCTCACCTTAATTTCTTGCTAGGCCCATCTCTATATTATTTAAGCCCGTAGCTTGTATCCTTAGTCTCGTGGGCTACCCCAGGTAAATGGGCCCTCACTAGAGGTTATATCCCTTATGAGGAACTGGTTAAGTACCTAGACCCTCCATAGTTAGGTAGAGAGTTCACCTTCACCTCGTTGGCACCCCTAATCATCTCCATGTCCCACTCCCATACACATTATATGCATGCTTGGTTGAGGTATGATTGACCATGGTTGTGCCATGGTGTAGGACATGTTGGTATCTCCTTGAGGGGTAGAGTTCTCCCCTCTGGAGCATGATGGATGCTTGAGATTAATGCATGGGTGATTATGTGATTCATGCATCTAACATTTGTATAGTATGTGGATATTTACCCTTGTTTCATCAAGGCCTTACCTCCACAGGGATATTCGTGGATGGCCGCATGTGTGGATACAGAAAATATTAGTTGAGCATATCGGGTGCATAGGATGCCCATGGGTGAAATTCTTAAAACTTTCATGGTACGAAGGATCTGCTCCAACGTCGTGACCGGATGGAATACATGAGCGCACAAGGGCTTTATACCGTGTAACGACCTAGAAAAATCCGTACTTACCCGAGTACCACCTTCAATAGAAATCATTTAGAACCAAATCCCTTAGAAATTCAATGTGTTTTAGCTAGCGGTAAACTAGATTGCATGTGAAATTAGCACTAATAACTTTTAATACGATCTGTAAGACCCAAAACCTATAGAATCATTGATGCTATATTACTCTGGAATCTTGGATCCAACTCTAAACCTAGTTGCTCCCAGGAATGCTTTGTAATTTTGTATTGGACCTAGACCACACGTCAAAAGTCTGATAGCATGAACTTAGACCATTACGACCGCTTAGTTGAACTTGACAATCATTTCGACAATCAAGCCCAAACGATGTCCTGAGACCATTTTATTGCATCCGGAGTGAAGAGAGTGAGAAAATGAAGATTTTTATAAAATTAATTATGATTTTAAGTAATCTAGCTAGTTTTTCTTGCACATTATTTCTAAGCGTTCCGACCATTAGAATTCGACCCAAATTCACCCTCGGATCAGAATAGGTGGCCCATTCATGTCAAAGTACTTGTAGCCCTGATCAAATTTCAATAACCATTGAATTGAAGCTGGTCCACCACGAACGATCTGAAAACCCGATCGGATTAAAAACTTAACTTACTAAAGATCAAATACTAGTGAGCTAAAGTCCAACCGCATTTGATAAGAGGACCTCCAGAAGTGCTCCGTTGAATCAGAAAGAGCCTGATTTGGTTATCACCTAAGTATACCTTGGTCCTAAGTCTATTTTCGTCAACTTTAGGCTTATAAAAAGGCCTTAAACCCTTATTCCCACATCCCATACGAATTTCCTAAACCCTAGCTTCTTAAGAGAGAGAAAAGAGAGAGAAAGTATGGGAGAACCTGTTGAATTTTCATAGGATTCTTCCTAGTTCATCTATACATCGAACCTGTGTATCTAAATCGTTCTTTCGACAGTGGTTAGGCCACATGGAGTGCTTATGCATTCCATGTCGTTCAACTCAAGGTGCGCTTGGCCTAGTTGAGCTTATCAACTAACCCGATTGACCGATGTTTTTTCACCATGTTTGGTCTCTACTGTATGAATCTAAGGCACTGAACTTACCAGCGAAACTCCCGTTAACCGTGGTACCATGATCCCCTAAGACTCATGAGCCGGACATGGTGGTATGGGACACCGTGGTCATGCTGTTGGCCTACACTGGGACCACAAACCTCCCCGTAGTGTCCAGTGAGCAACCTTGTCTTGTGAGCCAATTATGGTGGTATGGGGCACTACATTCGAGCTGTCGGCCTACATTGATTGGTGACGAACCCTCTATAGTGCCCTCGAGTATATCCTGACACTGTATAAGGGCAAAAAGTCATGTTGCAGTATTGAGGGTATAATTAGGCTTGTATTGATTTGGTGATGAGGGAGTGGTGTAACGATTTCGGGCAACAGCCCTGGCAGCCCTTGCAACGACCTACAAATGTAACATCGTATGAGATTTCCTGGGACTGACGACCTTAGAATGGATCAATGTTTGGGGATTGATATAATGGAGGTGTCTTAGCTTCCCAATCCTGCTGTATGAAAAGGACTAATAAGAGCTTGGTAATCATACTCATGACATCGCACTGCATGTACCATTGGCGTTGATGTGAGAGCACAGTGGTAGTGATTAATGCCGCGATCGTTAGATGATGTCGCATGAAGGAGTTTGTGGTGAGGGCATGCATCATTCCCTCATATGATCCTTGCATTAATAAGAGTTTTTAGGACATGTTTGATTGTACTGCTTTATCATTACTGCTTGATTGAATTGATAACATGTTAACCTTTACTGTATAGTACCACTGAGTTGATCACTCACTCCCACGTTCTGGGATGGTGTTTAAACACCAACTAGACTCTGACCTAATTATAGGTGTTGGCGATGCTGGCGAGGCGGAGCCAGACCTTGATGAGGACAAGGAGGCGTTCTCATTTATGCAGTTCTCAGGCGGGTTCATGTGAGCCTTATCCTGACTAGTGGGGTTTTTTGGGATATGTATATGTCAATTTTGCATAGTTGATACATGTATTTTGAGACACAGCTGTATATATTGCCCTGGGCAGAGCACTCATATTTTGGGGATTATTTTTGTATTATATATGTATTTAAGTCTTTAGCTTGTATTTCCTCAATATCCCTGAATTATGTCTGCTGATCTGGCTTGATCTATGTCATATTTTATGCACTAACACAGACAACATACATTCATCATTGTTTATGTTGCATAAGTGATGTTTTGGAACTCGAGAGATGAGTTATACTCAACCCCCAAATTTTAAGGCGTTACAAGTTGGTATCAGAGCATGATCTGGATTAAACTGGACCTATGTTAGGGTCACACAATGCACGTTGATGCCATTATAGCATAGGAGGGTGCGAGAACAATCTAGAAACAGAACTAGGACTCCCAGTTTGTCTTTTGGAGAAAGTTTATGAAAAATGATCGCCGAGATCGAGTCTGTGCCCACTCCTGATCACACACGACGACCCCAAATCAAGTCAAGACCATCAATTAACAGGTATAGACCACTTTTCATCCCATTCCAGCCATTAAAAATTGGTAAAAGTGAATAGAGATCAGTTTTGTTCTGAAATGACCCGAAACGGCTCAAATTGGAAGAGGGGGGCCAAACGATTAACTTCTAGGGGGTTCTAGGGTGGGACCCCAAATTTTTTTTACCCAGGGGGTGGTGAGGACCTAGCCCAAATGGCGAGCCCTCGCCGGATGGTCCAATGGTCGGCGAGGGCCTCGCAGTCCGACGGGCCAGTCAGGGTCGGGCCGTCGGGCTGACCGAGTTTCGGGGTTTAGGTGACCCCCTGATGTGCGGTCCATCGATCAAAACACCCCCAAGACCTCCCTTCCTTCACAATGTGACCCCCCAAGCTCTCCCTTTCCTTCAAAGTTTCTGTTTCTTCTCTCAAATGTCCCCTCCAATCACCCATTCCGTCATTTTCTACCATAACCCACACCCCTCCATCATTTACAACCATACCCATCATCTCCCCATTCCATTTTCTTCGATTTGAGCTTCCAAAGCTCTCATTTAAGCTCCAAAATTGTGCCACCCCCAACCCCTCTTACCTTGATCTTTCCTTTCTTCTATTTTCCCTTTCTTTGACCCATTACACTCCTCTTTCAGACCCAAATCTGTGGGAACCCATTTGGGTTAGCCCTTTTCTTCCATTGCATCACTCTTCCATGGCTTTCATGAAGGTTATTGTAGCCTTTTTCTCTATTTTCTTCATCCTTTCGTTGATGGGCAAGAAGCAGGCTCCTTCTCCATCTCCAGATTCTGATGAATAGGCTTTATATAGTCGTTGTTTGCTTATTTGTTGCTTATTTTTATGTGTGGTTTGATAGTTTGTTAGAAGTTGGTAGTTATTTAGTGTTGAAGCTAGCGTTTGAAGCTCAGATGTTTTGTTCACATGCTTTCTCTGTCACGATTCATATAATACTGCAAACATGTATTGTGATAATTTTGTTAATGAAATGCATGTTGTTTCTTTGGCTTGTGAAGTTAATGTTGTGGATGGACTGTGTGAATGCCTAATCTTATTGGTTGTTATCCTCTGTTGTGTGTAGGGTATGCCACCTAAGGGTTCGAGATCTTCGGCCCGTCTTTCTCTGGGAGATTCACTCGACGGGGCCCTTGCCCTGTGCGATACTCATATGGACCCCCATTCGGTCCCAACTCGTTCAAATCCCATGCTGAGTTCTCAGTCGGCTTCTGGTCTTACTGCTAGGCCACCTCCTGTGACACCTTCTACGGTGCCTCCTGTCACACCTGCGGATCCTGAGCAGAATCGTGCGTTTGTGTCGACACCTTCTACATCACAGTCCGCTCCACCTCCTGATAGGCTAGAGCATATGATGCTATTGATGCGGTAGCAACAGATACAACAGCAGTAGCAGCAACAGCAGCATCAGATTCAGCAGTAGCAACAGTTCCTATCTTCCATGGCTAGCATCTTTGCTCAGTCTATGGGGGTGACTCCACCTACCTCGCCTCTACACCCTATTGGGCATACTAGTGCAAGCGGTACATTGAAGCGATTTCAGCGCTTGAGGCCTCCTACATTTTTGGGTACTCACAGACCCGAGGAGACTGAGTATTGGATAGACTGCATCTCGAAGATGCTTCGACTGTTGCACTGTTCTAAGGTGGAGCAGGTTGAGCTTACCACCTTCATGTTTGAGAAGGAGGCTAGCTTATGGTGGGACAGCATTCTCCGCACAGTTGCGGAGGGATTTGAGTGGACGTGGTCAGCGTTTGAGGCACACTTCCACGAGAAGTACTTTTCGGTTACTTATCGGCATGAGAAGGAGAGTGAGTTCCTTCACCTTCGCCAGGTAAGCATGTCGGTGACGGAGTATGAAAAATGGTTTATGGAGCTAGGCAGGTACGGTCCTTTGATTCTGTGTGATCAGTCATTGAGGATACGACATTTTTCTTAGGGTTTGCGGCCCAAGATTAGATCAAAGATGTGCTGTGCGAGCATTTCTTCTTATGCAGAGCTGGTGAGCATGTCCTTGAGAGCAAAGAAGGACGGGGAGAGGTTGTCCCGCACGCAAGCACCTGTGGGTCCTAGGCCGCGACCTGAGTTCGTGAGTAGACTTTTCCTTGGTAAGAGGCCTCGGTTTAATTCACCGCAGGGGTCTTCTGCATCTCCTAGCCATTTGAGGCATCCTGATGTGTGGTGCAGCGATTGCAAGAAGGCTGGACACACTGAGATTTCTTTCTTTTCCAGGATGAGCGACAATGGTTTCTCGCCACCTCAGAGGATCATTCGTCTGATGCCTCAGGCTATTTCCGCACCACCCCTTCGATCAGCACCAGCTCATCCATCCTTTAGACCTCTGGCACCTCATTTCAGGCGGCCACAATGGCCCATGGTTCCTCTACCTCATCGACCACAGCAGGCTCGGGTTCATGCACTCACAGCTGAGGCGCCCAAGGCCGATTCAGCACCGACCTCATTTGAGGTTCCTGCACACATCTTAGGTACGCTATGTTCTTATTGGTGGACATTGGGTCCATTGTTTCAATCATTTCTTGTGCTGTGGTCAAGCGGCTAGGTTTGGTTACGGCTCCTGCAAAGGGAGTGAGACTCAAGACAGCTACAGAGACTACATCAGATATTACTCAGACCTGTGAGTCTTACTCAATAGATTTGGATAGCAGGACAGTAGTTGTCTACCTGATTGTCGCCCCATTGATGATGTTATTTTTAGGATGGACTGGCTCGCGAAGATGAGAGCAGAGATTGATTGCGAGGCCAAAGTTGTGACAGCCTATGGACTTGAGGGCACAACCTTCTCTTTTCCAGTTTAGGTTAGTTGGTCCTGCCGTGTTAGTAGCTACGATTCTATGTTAGAGAGTTCTGATGTTCCGATGTTAGAAGATATGCCAGTAGCTCGCGATTTCTTTGATGTGTTTAAGCAGATTCCAGGGTTTCCTCCTCGGTGCGAGATTGACTTCACTATTGATCTTGTGCCCGGTGCGACACCTATTTCCCTACCGACGTATTATATGCCTCCATGTGAGATGAAGGAGTTGAGGAGACAGATTGATGGTTTGCTTGAAGCAAGTTTTATTCGACTGATCGTGTCACCTTGGGGAGCACCTGTCTTGTTTGTGAAGAAGAAAGACGATTCCCTGTGGTTGTGTATTGATTATCATAGGCTGAATCAGGTGACAGTGAAGAACAAGTATCCCTTGCCTAGGATTGATGATTTGTTCGATCAGTTGAAGGGGGCACGTTATTTCTCGAAGGTAGATTTGCAGTTTGGGTATCATCAGTTGCTCGTCGGGGATAAGGACGTACAGAAGACTGCGTTTAGGACCAGTTTTGGTCACTATGAGTTTCTTGTGATGTCCTTTGGACTCACGAATGCTCCAGCCGTGTCATGGATCTGATGAACATAGTGTTTCGGCCATTCTGTTCCGGTTCATCATCATCTTTATCGATGACTTTTGATATATTCCCCTAGTCGGGAAGAGCATGAGGAGCACCTGAGAACGGTATTGAAGACTCTCTGGGAGAACCAATTGTTCACGCAGTATAAGAAATACGACTTCTGGAAGGAAGAAGTTAAGTTCCTGGGACATGTGGTGTCCAAGGAAGGTATTGCAGTTGACCTCGCTAAGGTAGCTGTGGTTCAGGATTGGAAGCAGCCCAGTTCAATTGCCGAGGTGAGGAGTTTTTCGGGTCTGGCAGGTTACTATCAACGATTCATTCAAGATTTTTCTAAGATTGCCAGACCATTGTCTCAGTTGATAAGGAAAGACTTGAAGTTTTCCTGGAATGAAAAGGCTGAAGCATCTTTTTAGGAGCTGAAGGACAAATTGACGTCCGCCCCTATGCTAGTATTGCCAGAGCGAGGGGTTAAGTATACGATATATACTGATGCATCTCGCGTTGGTCCGGGTTGTGTCCTTATGCAGAAGGACAGGGTGATTGCGTATGCCTCGAGACAATTAAGGAAGCATGAGGAGAATTACCTTACGCACGACCTAGAGTTGGTAGCTGTCATCTTAGCATTAAAGCTCTGGAGACATTACCTTTACGGAGAAGAGTTCGAGCTCTTTTGTGACTACAAGAGCCTTAAGTATATATTCTCACAGCGAGATTTGAATATGAGACAACGTCGATGGATGGAGACCTTGAAAGACTTTAAGTTCGAGGTTTCCTACCATCCGGCCAAGGCAAACCTTGTGGCTGATGTGTTGAGCCACAAGAAGGCCATAGATTTTGTGGCTCTTCTTATGATTGCAGAATGGGCTATGGTGGAATTCGTGTGAGACTTTGAGTAGAAGCTTTCAGTGGAAGAGCCATATGAAGTCGTCGCACATATTCATGTACAACCGCTTGTAGATGGCCGTATTATTGAGGCTCAAGCAGGCGATGAGCTTTTGATGAAGATGAAGGAGCGATTATTTCTAGACTGCCGAAGACGAGGAGGGACATGACTCTATTTGGGTGATCGTTGATAGGTTGACGAAGTCAGCTCATTTCCTACCGATCAGAGTCACAAATTCTGCAGACGAGTTGGCTAGATTGTATATCAGAGAGATTGTACGCCTGCATGGAGTTCCCTTAGAGATTGTGTCGGATAGAGACACCCGATTCACATCTATCTTCTAGACTCGTATCTAGGAATCGATGGGTGTGAAGTTGAAGTTCAGTACCGCGTTCCATCCGCAGACAGACGGGCAGACAGAGCGTGTGAATCAGATTTTGGAGGATATGTTGCAAGCTTGTGTGTTGGACTTCAAAGACAGTTGGGATGACTGTCTTCCTTATGCAGAGTTCACGTACAATAACAGCTTCCAGGAGAGTATTGGTATGGCTCCCTATGAGGCACTGTATGGTCACCCGTGTAGAGTGCCGCATTGTTGGGCGGAAGTGGGCGAGAAGACTTTGATTGGCCCAGAGTTAGTTCAGGCGACTTCAGAGAAGATCGATATTATTCATCGCTGACTCCTCTCAACACAAAGCAGGCAGAAGAGTTACGCCGATATGAGACGGTGATCGCTTGAGTTTGATGTTTGGGACCATGTGTTCCTGAAGGTTTCCCCTATGCCAGGAGTTCTTTGGTTTGGTAAGAAGGAGAAGCTCACCCCAAGATTCATTGGCCCATTCCAGAACTTGATCGAGTGGGGGCAGTAGCGTATTGTCTTGCTTTGTCCACACCACTCGCAGGCATGTATAATATTTTCCATGTGTCCATGTTGAAGAAATATGTTCTCGATCTTTCGTACATTGTCAGATGGGAGCAGGTGCAGTTGAGCGAGGACGTTACTTATGAACTACGCCCGACATGTATTTTGGATAGGAAGGAGCAGGTATTGCATAGCAAGGTTATCCCACTTGTGAAGGTACTGTGGACGCATCACAGCGAAGAAGAAGCTACCTGGAAGACTGAAGCTGAAGTCAGGATGAATTACCCCCAGATCCTTGAGGAGTATGAGAAGGTATGAATTTCGAGGACGGAATTTTTTCTTTAAGGGGGTAGATTATAACGACCTAGAAAAATCTGTACTTATACCCGAGTACCACCTTCAATAAAAATCATTTAAAACCAAATCCCTTAGAAATTCAATGTGTTTTAGCTAGTGCTAAACTAGATTGTATGTGAAATTAACACTAATAAGTTTTAATACGATCTGTAAGACCCAAAACCTATAGAATCATTGACGCTATATTACTTTGAAATCTAGGATCCAACTCTAAACCCAGCTGCTCCCAGGAATTCTTTGTAATTTTGTATTGGACCTAGACCGCACGTCGAAAGTCTGATAGCTATGAACTTAGACCATTACATCCGCTTAGTTGGACTTGACAATCATTTCGAAAATCAAGCCTAAATGATGTCCTGAGACCATTTTATTACTTCCGGAGTGAAGAGAGTGAGAAAATCAAGATTTTTAGAAAATTAATTATGATTTTAAGTAATCTGGCTAGTTTCACTTACGCGTTATTTCTTAGCGTTCTGATCGTTAGAATTCGACCCAAATTCACCCTCGGATCAGAATAGGTGGCCCATTCATGTCAAAGTATTTGTAGCCCTGATCGAAGTTCGGTAACTATTGAATTGAAGCTGGTCCACCACAGACGATCTGGAAACTCGATCAGACTAAAAACTTAACTTACTAAAGATCCAATATTAGTGAGCTTAAGTCCGACCACATTTGATAAGAGGACCTCCAGAAATGCTCCATTAGATCAGAAAGAGCCTGATTTGATTATCACCTAAGTATACCTTAGTCCTAAGTTTGTTTCCGTCAACTTTAGGCTTATAAAAAGGCCTTAAACCCTTATTCCCACATTTAGAGCTGTACACGAGTCGAGTTGAGTCGAGTATCTCCCTAGTCGTACTCAACTCTTAACGACTGAGCGCTGCTCGTACTCGGGCTCTACTCGGCCAACGAGCATGACCCCCTGCTCGAACTCTACTCGCCCGAGTACGAGTCGAGTACGAGTAGTAAACGAGTCGAGTCGAGTCCGAGTTTTCGAGGCGAGTTCGAGTACGAGCAGAAATCAAGTCAAGTCGAGTGCGAGCTTTCGAGGCGAGTTAAAGTACGAGTCTGGATTTGAGCCCAATTCGAGCAGGGTTTTCGAGTAACGAGTTCGAGGTTTAAACGAAACAATAAAATATATAAAATGCACATAATTTATGATTAAAAAACTTCGATAATTACATTAAGATATTTATATAATTACATTACATTATTCAAAATGACAATTTATAACTAATAACCTCCATAAGATGAGTGCCTTCCTGTTCCTGTATTGTCATCTGATCCATCGGAACTGCTATCTATTTTTTCATATACAAATTGGTTCACTTCCTCTAAGTCAGAAGGCGAAGAGATTTTTCCTTCGTGCTCTTCTATACTTTGAACTAGATTTTTCTAACTTGTTTTATGTGAAGAATTGTATGTACTACCCAATGCCCTATAAAATTCACCGAGACGAGTCAGGAATTTAAATTTGTTACTCTTTTTCTTCTTCTTGTTTGTCATACTCGACGAGTAACTTGACCCTGCTTCAACATCGTGTTGTCTTTGACTCAAATATCGATGAAGTCTAGAAATATCTTCCATACTACGTTTTAAGGTGAGTTGGAATTGTTCTTCCTCCAAAGCTTTTAATCTGGCTTCCTCCTTTGCATCTTTTGTGCATGTCATTTGTGTACTAGATCCAGAAGCAGAAGGTTTGGATGGAGTGGAAGGCTTTCTATTCGAATCTAACAAGGCTTGAAAAAGAATTTGGACATCCTAAGGGGCATTGGGGCATGGTTTTGCATCACCACCTCGACATGACAAGTGTAAGCGAAAGGGATTAGTCTTGTGTACAAACTTTGCGCCACACAAACCACACGTAATCTTTGTTTTTCCAGACCGTGGTGGTGATTCAACTAGGGAAGCATAGTCCCAAATGTTTGTCGATGGCTCAGATGACGACATATCTACATTCAATTTTTAATAAAAAAAATTAGAATATTGATAAATAAATTGAACTTAATATAAGAACAAAAGAAAGCAATATAAATGTATCAAAATTCAAAAATAAAACCAAATGAACAGGCATATGTAAATAAATATCAAAGATTCAAAGTCTTCCAAACCACATTCCAAAAGGACCAATACTTTCGTGTTTGCAGTTGCAGTGAAATAATATTACAGATCATTCAACATTCAGCTAAAAAAATTGAAAAACGGAAAATAATTACTGATCTGTAGGTAGAGACTCATCACAAATCTCAATCTCCTCTTCTACATCATCATCATTCATATCTCCTCCCCATATCGGGCGCAACCAATCTTACGTACAAATCAACGCTTCAACTGTGTTTGGCGAAAGTGAGCTTCGATACTTGCTCACAACCCTGCTCCCTGTGCTGAATGCGGATTCTGATGCCACTGTTGAAATTAGTATTGATAATATGTCCTGTGCCATCACAGATAATGTAGGGTATTTTGATTCACTAACCCTCATCTTCCACCATTCCAACACATCAAATTCAGCTCGCACTACGATTGGCTCCTTGAGGTACATTTCTAACTTTGATTCCTTAGTATCAACTCTCATTCGTGCTTGTGTCAAATATGATATGTATTCATTTAGCACATCCGGATTACCAGGTACAGAAATATTCGCATCTCTACTTTCTTCAACACCCGCTACAGGTAAAGTATTAACATGCGATTTGTACAGATCTTCAAGGGCTTGACGAACCTTAGACGCTTCTGCTGCCGCTCTTTCAATAGGATAAAGCTTCATGAAAATAAAACTAACCAATCACATATTACAACGAGGATCAAGAACAACTGCTAAGGACATCAACAAATGACATTTGTCCCAGTATTTATCGAACTTCGTCTTCATACCAACTGTCATCTGGCGTATGAAATATGGACCCGCACTGGCATTTTTCTGCAGAGCATCCTTAATCTTCTAAAGAGACGGAAGAAACAGATTCGCGGTTGGATACTGATTCCCAAAAAAAATCTTCGTGCAATCGTAGAAAACTTGGAGAAATGTGTGACCTTGTTGTGCTTTGGCCCAATCATCTGTGCTCAGTAACCAAGAATGCGTTCTGTCACGCGCCGCGTATTAAAGAAATGCAAGCTGTAATTCCATTGCCGTATCTAATATTTCATAGGTCGAGTTCCAACGTGTACAGACATCCAACTTCAATATTTTTTTAGATGGCACATTCAAACGTTGGATGATGTCATTCCATACACTCAGTCTCGATGGCAACCCCTTTATATATTTCACACTTTCTCTTATGTTCTCTATAGTATCGTCGATTGCTTTCAGCTCTTCTTGTACAATATGGGCACAACATCTGACATGGAATATTTTTCCTTCAAAAAATAAAATTCCTGTAGCCCTGAACTGGTTACGTAAGCATGAAATGACACTATCATTTGCTGAAGCATTGTCTAAAGTTATTGCTGAAATTTTCTTCTCAATGCCCCAGCCTTCTAGACAACTGTAAATGCAATCTGAAATAAGTAAACCAGTATGTGGAGGAGGAAGGTGTTTGAAGTTCAAAATTCTCTTGTATATTTTCCAATCCTTATCGACATAGTGAGCGGTTAATGAAATGTATCATTTTCTTTGATTGGACGCCGTCCATAAATTAGAAGTCAAAGTTATTCTGGTCAATGAAGCCAAAACTTCTTTCAGTTTCATCTTCTCCTTTGCGTACATCTTCATGCGCAAAGGAGACATTCTCGACCCGAGGGTTAAGGAATTGACAGAAAGCTCTAAACCCTTTACTTTCAATCATTCTGAAAGGTTTTTCTTTTAAAATCACTAATCTAGCAAACTACTCATTCAGCTTCTCCTTGTCAAACTTATGAGTGGACACTACGCCTTGGGAGTCGTCCCCTTCTGACTTCGTAAATGACAGCGTCTGTTGGCCGGGAGGAGGGAGTCTTGCTTTCTTAGGACATGTCTTCAAATGTCTAATTAGATGTGTCGTAGATCCTCCTGGAATCTAGCTGAATAACCCTTTGCAGTTAATACACTTTATCTTCTGTACACCGTTAACTGTCACATCTTCGAAATCATCCCACACTGGTGATCTCTTCTTCTTCCCTTTACATGCGGTTGACGTGTCTGTCTCCCTCTACTATTAGAGGAGATGTGGCCGATACACCCATTCCAGGGGTATTTAGGCTTTCTTCTTGACTAGCCATTTATAAAATAAAGTTCTCGATATGTTATACGGCTATACCTAGGGTCCTAGATGGCTAGAGCGGTAGACGAGCATAATTACTTAACTGTCTAAATCAGTCACCCATTCAAAGTTAGATGGATTGTAATGCTTCATTTTCCAATTTAAATGCTACGCCGAAATTTCACAGCATCTCCCCTCATCTCTCCAAAATATATTAATCTTGTATTTGATTCCCATGTCAATCATCAACACAAAGTGTGGACATTTGACGACGGAAATAAATACATGAAATATATCCAGAGAGAAAAAGGAGAGACGAAACCAGAACAGGCATATGCATTTAAATTGGAATAAATGAAGACATTACAATCTATCTAACCCTGAACTGTCCAAAAAGGGACAATTTGAGCAATTTCTATGCATCCAAGAACACACTGAATCTATGTTTGGCAACATAGAAATCCTCAAATGGGCAACTAATCATCTTATACTACAACTAGAATAATAAAAATAATAATAAAACCTAACAATCAAACAATAAATGAATTGAAAGTGCAATCTGAAGAATGAATGCTAAGTGTAATAACTATTTCTAAGATGGGTAGGTCCACATCAATTGTCCACATAATAATAAAACTTAACAATCAAACAATAAATGAAAGAATGCTAAGAATTTTTAATAATATACTCGATCTGGACCATCAATTGTCCTAGCTATTTCTAAGATGGGTAGGTCCACATCATACGAAACAACAGTGGCAATTGAATGCCCAGCATTAAAAATTTCTTGGGGGGAAAAAAAGTTCTGGACCAAGCTGATATTTGTATTTTCCCTTCATGCAGGTCTTTGTGACTTGATGAACAGGTTATATACAAAATTATAAATAAACATTACAGTGGGCCTAGGATGTTTTTAATGGTGGTCATTCAATCACCACTGTTTTCATGTTACGCGGTCCATCTGAGATATGTATCTGCCTCATTTTTGTAGCTCATTATCTGAAATAATGATGTAAAATGAATGGATGGCCTGGATAAAAACATATTACATACATCAATGTGGGGCCATAGAGCACCGTCCAATAGCAACTCAATACATGAATGCAATCCTTGTATGTGACATTCAATACATGACATGACTTTCCTACCAATGTGCCAGCTGTGTGTAAAATCCTAGCCATGCAAAATTTGGGCCACCCCACAGAGATTAGCTAGAGGTAAAGGCCGTCCATTCATCAGGTGAGCAACACCATTAATATCAATGGACAGCCGATGGACTAATTGAATGTACATGTTTGGTACACCTAATTTGTAAATTAATCAGATTTTCTCTCTAATTCATCATTTTTGTTGGGGTCTATCATTTACATGGATCAGATGTTCAACACGAGCAATAAAATGGCTGAAAAAAGCTATTGTATGTTAAAGTTCAAATACATTGTTCATAATCATCCGTCGTCTGGCTTAGAAAGCATACACAAAAAATGGTGGGCCCACCACAAGAAAATCTGCGGACGGACAGGGGCACCGGACACAAAATGGTGGGCTCCAACACATAGATTCTGTAATCCATCAAAATCAACATCTGAAAGCAACAGATTCAAAACAAAATTCTTACCTGATGGACGGACAGGGGCGTTGGGCAGGCCAGAGACAGGGGCATCGGGCAGGGTAGGGACGAGCTGCACCGGACAGGCCGTAGGGACAAGCTGCGATCGGAAGGGAGGGAGGGAGAGAGAGAGAGAGAGAGAGAGAGGGGGGGGGGGAATGGCCGAATGGGTAGTAGGCTAGTAGCCTAGTAGGGAGTAGGGATGAGCACTGGACGATGGGAGGGAGGGAAGGAAAGGGTAGGGTTTGGTTTTTCGATTTGGGTGGGGCAGGCGAAAGCTGAAAGCGACCGAGAATAGGGCTGACTTGTATATTATATATGGCCCTGGTCGAGTACCGAGTTCGAGCACCGAGTCGAGCACTGAGTCGAGTACCGAGTCGAGTACTACCTTGCTCGTACTCTACTCGAACTCAAAATGACTAGGAAAAAACTACTCCTACTCGGCTCTAACACCTGACGAGTCGAGTAATCTGAGTCGAG
This sequence comes from Magnolia kwangsiensis, assembly GCA_037074715.1. Taxonomy (NCBI): domain Eukaryota; kingdom Viridiplantae; phylum Streptophyta; class Magnoliopsida; order Magnoliales; family Magnoliaceae; genus Magnolia; species Magnolia kwangsiensis. The sequence goes on along the minus strand of CM073586.1, from coordinate 36,715,297 downwards.
TCGAGTGAGTACTCAAGCCTTAGTCTGCTCGTGTACAGCTCTACCCACATCCCATACGAATTTCCTAAACCCTAGCTTCTTAAGAGAGAGAAAGTGTGGGAGAACCTGTCGAATTTTTATAGGATTCTTCCTAGTTCATCTATACATCGAACCTGCATATCTAAATCATTCTTTTGGTGGTTCTGATTCCATTCTTGGATAAGTTAAGCCAACCCTAACCTGTTTTGAAGCTTAGAATAGCTATAGTGAAGTTATAGTTAACCTGTTTCATGCCATAGGTTGCGTATCCGCCATTGACGAAGACATATCGTCTGAATCACCTTTTATACGCATTTTTTAGTTTAAGGTGCGGACTATATACGTTTAGGTTATGGTTTTCAAGACTTTCAATGATAGATAATGATTTATTCATGTTGTGATTGCCATTATATATGCCAAATGTGCTATCCGTTTCGATTTTCATATATGTATACTTTATATTGTAAATGGCGTATTTCATGTACATGTTAGAATACCTGTATGCGTATGGAATCTGCTATTTTGATTGCCATGATTAATTATCATAGTTATGTGCTTGATATGTGTGCGGTAACTCCTTAGCAAAAGGACTTGCCCTAATATGCAATGGAGTCGACATACGTGATGTAAGTTGAATAGTGTAATCTAAGTGTTTGTATAAATGCTTAATTGAGTTAGTAGTTAGTAAAGTGTGATTGCTAAGGTTGTTAAGATGTGAAATTATACCACAATACTCGAGTGTATGATTTCCTCCATGAATTATGTAACTTAGATTATTCACGTTGAAGGTGTATATGATTTCCTCCATGTACTATATTTACATTTAAGTTATACTTCATGATTGTCCGTATGATTGTAGGATATGACTCATATGCCTGTTATTGAGCTTGTATGTGAATGTGGCTATACTACAGTCCAGGTAATCGGTAATCGTACTCTAAATAGTGGTTGAGGTCATTTTCGCCACAAAGGATGAGTTTAACGAATCTAAGTCGTGCTTGGGATGTTCGACAGTGGTTAGGCCATACAGAGTGCTTATGATTTCCATGTCGTTCAACTTAACGTGCGCTTGGCCTAGTTGAGCTTATCAACTAACCCGATTAACCAATGTTTGTTCACCATGTTTGGTCACTACTGTATGAATCTAAGGCACTGAACTTACCAGTGAAACTCCTGTTAACCTTGGTACCGTGATCCCCTAAGACTCATGAGTCAGACATGGTGGTATGGGACACTATGGTCGTGTTGTCGGCTACGCTGGGGCCACAAACCTCCCCATAGTGTCCAGTGAGCAACCTTGTCTCGTGAGCCGATTGTGGTGGTATGGGACACTACATTCGAGCTGTCAGCCTACATTGATTGGTGACGAGCCCTCTGTATTGACCTCGAGTATATCCTAACACTACATAAGGGTGACGAGTCCTGTTACAGTATTAAAGGTATAATTAGGCTTGTATTGATTTGGTGATGGGGGAGTGGTGTAACGATTCCGCGCAACAGCCCTGACAACCCTTGCAGCGACCTAGAAATGAAACATTGTATGAGATTTCCTTGGACTGACGACCCTAGAATGGATTAATGTTTGGGAATTGATATAAGGAAGGTGTCTTAGCTTCCCAATCCTGCTGTATGAAAAGGACTAATAAGAACTTGGTAATCATACTCATGACATCGCACTGCATGTGCCATTGGTATTGGTGTGAGAATACAGTGGTAGTGATTCATGCCGCGATCGTTAGATGATGTCGCATGAGGGAGTTTGTGGTGAGGGCATGCATCATTCTCTCATATCATCTTTGCATTAATAAGAGTTTCTAGGACATGTTTGATTGTACTGCTTTATCATTACTGCTTGATTGAATTGATAACATGTTAACCTTTGCTATATAATACCACCGAGTTGATCACTCGCTCCCACGTTCTGGGACGGTGTTTAAACACCAACCAGACTCTGACCTAGCTGCAGGTGACAGCGATGCTGGCGAGGCGGACCCAGACCTTGATGAGGATGAGGAGGCGTTCTCATTTATCCAATTCTCAAGCGGGTTCATGTGAGCCTTGTCCTGACTAGCGGGGTTTTCTGGGATATGTATATGTCGATTTTGCATAATTGATACATGTATTTTGAGACACAACTGTATATATTGCCCTGGGCAGTGCACTCATATTTTGGGGATTATTTTTGTATTATATAAGTATTTAAGTCTTTTGCTTGCATTTCTTTAATATTCCTGAATTATGTTTGCTGATCTGGCTTGATTTATGTCATGTTTTATGCATTAACACAAACAACATACATCCATCATTGTTTATGTTGCATAAGTGATGTTTTGAAACTCGGGAGTTGAGTTATGCTCGACCCCCAAATTTCAGGGCGTTACATACCGTTTGGCTGCGACTCTCACTGTTGTATAGTCGGTTGGATAAGGGTGTGGCCTTACTTACCTGATGTGTAGGGGGCATTTCTAGGATGAGTCTGACCATCTCGTAAATGGGTCCGCTACTGTCAGGCCTTGTTGGTGATTGGTTGTCCATAGGCGGGTAATGAGGTCTCTTACGTGTTTGACTGTGCGGGGTCTATAGAGCGGCTGTCATTCGGCAGTGTAATGGACCCCAGTGATTTCCTTATGATTGAAAATGTACTTGACTTATGGTTTGGATATGAGCACTGACATTACTTGCTTCGCATTAACTTTGGTTGTACAAGCCCCTTCATGCATTGTATTGGTATGGCATCCAGTACTCATCGCATCGTATTTATGATAAGCATTGGTAAGACTAGTGATTCCCATTGAGCATATTTCTCTTCTTGCATCTCCTACTATTCTTTTGTGCACCATTGCCACAGTTTCACCACCCTTTAAGCTTCTATAAGCTTACGCACGATTGATGCATGCAGGAGACTCTAGGCAGGCGTCGTAGCTGTAGGGCACAGAGTTGAGTTGAGCTTGAGGACCTGGTATTTCTGATCTTCCTTTCCTTCTCCTATCATCTTATGTATGTCCTTTTGTACCTTCTGAAAGTTGTAAAAGTTCAAATTTATAGTGAATTTTATGATGTGTGCCTTTATTATTCTCAAATGTACTTGTTGTGATCTTGGATATGCTCATATTGGTAATGATTACATTGTTATGAAAATCCTCCTTGTATGATCCCAAGATCGGAACATGTCTCAGGAACCGAGAATGGTGTACTATGGAGGCTGTTACGGCCAGAATTGGCCATCGGGTTCCTTGGGATTTTAGTTACCGAGTCTAGGGCATGACAGGAGTTGGTATCAGAGCATGACAAGTAATTCTAGAATGACTCAAGAGAACATCACATGTCTGCCATGAACATGGGGCAAGTACTATCCTGAGATCCTTCCTTTCACTCCGTATTGAGCCTTTAATTGTCCTGATTCCTTGCGTTATCATTAATTTGTAGGCAATGTCATGTGATCGTGGTGCCCATGGATGAGGTGTCCGATCTACCCATCCTACTATAGCACGTCTTACTCTAGTAGTTGTGGATCCGATTCCTGAGGTCCCGATCCAGCCTGTTCCTCCAATTGAGCCCGTAGCACCCGTACCTCTAGTTGCTCCAGTTCCCCTACCTATTCCCCCTCCTCAGCCTGCCGTTATAGTTACTGAGGCTCCTACCCCGTCTGTCGCACTCGTGCCTTCACCTGAGGCGAGTGTCGGCCCTACCTTTCCAACAGTACCTATAGGAGCAGAGCATTTTCTACAGTTAATGCAACTTGTTTCCACCACATTGCAGACCTGTCAGCCAGCTACCGCTGAGGTTTTCGGGCAGTCTGACTTACCGCATGCTAGTGCCATAGCCCAAGAGTTTCGACGACATGATCCTCTGAGGTTTAGTGGTGACATTGACCCTTCTGCCGCTGAGGCTTGACACACTGAGGTTGCAAGGATTTTTGACACTATAGAGTGTCCTACAGGTCAGAGAGTATCCCTTGCGACCTATCTTCTTCAGGGTGAAGCCTGTCATTGGTGGTCATCCGTATCTAGGATGGTCGGGTCTCAGTTCGTTTGGACATGGGAGGAGTTCATGGTCCATTTCGACCAGAAGTTCTTCCGTGAGCATGTTCAGATTCAGCAGGCGATCGAGTTTGAGACCCTAGTGCAGGGTGATATGATTGTATCTCAGTATGAGGCTCATTTCTTGACCCTGCCTAGATTTTCTCCTCATCTCACCAGCGATGAGAAGATGAGGGCTTGTCATTTTATGACTGGGTTGCGACCTGCCCTTCGTAGCTGTGTGGTAGGGCATTGATTAGAGATGTTCGATTAGGTTGTTCATCGAGCACTGGTTTATGAGGAGGACTGGGCTATAACCTAGAGGTTGAAAGAGCAGAGTTTCGGTGGAGACCGAAAGAGGAGAGTGTCAGCCGACAATTCTAGGCAGCACCATCAGCAGAGATGGAGGGGCAGATTAGGATTTCAGTAGCTTATGGTTCAGATATTAGCTTCTTCCTCATCATCAGCACCACTAGTCGCTTCATCTTTGGCCCCTTTTCTAGTGTATGCTTCGTCTGTGGACAGGCCGGGCATCGGAGGCGCGAGTGCCCTCTCTCCATTCAGCAGCAGAGGCCACTGCAGTTGCCTCCTCCTTGTCCTCCTCAGCAGCAGCAGAGATCAAAGCTTCCACCCGTCGCTCCTAGGGATCCTCCTCAGCAGCAGAGGCAGCCAGGTAGACCTCCTTAGTAGAGACAGCAGCAGCAGCGACAGCACCAGCCACAGCACTAGCAAAGGGGATATCCATATGTTATTTGATCCTTGGGTCCATTTGTATAGCAGCCCAGTAGGCTCAGACTCGGGACCCTCAGTCTTCCGGATTGCTTCCCCTGTCAGCTCAAGGCTGTTTTTATTCTGCTCAGCAAGCGTCAGGTCAGGACCCACAGTCATCGACCGGTGGAGTCGTTGAGTGTATTCTTCTTGTTTCTACTTGCATTGCTCATGTTTTATTTGATTCTGGTGCTTCCTATTCTTTTATGGTCGAGCAGTTTTGCCGATCGACCAGTATTCCATCTGAGTTCGTGTCTAAGGCCTTGACCATTTCGACTCTCATGGGGAAGTTTGTGATATTGACCCATCGTTATCCTTCTTGCCCAGTGTTGGTGGGTGAGATGTTTGTTCCCACCGACCTGTTAGTGATGCCGATGTCAGGATTTGATGTTATTCTGGGTATGGACTGGCTTGCTGAGTATCATACCATCTTAGACTGTGCTGCGAGGACAATTACATTTTACATTCCAGGCTTGCTAATGTTCCAGTTCTTCGCCGAGCCCAGAGGAGAGCCGTTATCTAGTTTCTTGGCTTCGTTCATTGAGGATTCTATAACAAAGAGTATTGAGTAGCTGCCAATTTTTTGTGAGTACCTAGATGTGTTTCAGGAGATTCCAGGTTTGTCGTCACATTGGTAGGTAGAGTTCTAGATTGATTTGGTGCCCGATACTACGCCTATCTCAAAGGCCCCCTACCGAATGACACCGATAGAGTTGAGGGAATTGCAAGAGCATTTGGATGAGATTCGAGATTTAAGTTTTATTCGTCTCAATAGTTTGCCTTGGGGAGCCCCGGTATTGTTTGTGAAGAAAAATGATGGTTCGTTGTGACTCTGTGTAGATTATCGTGAGCTTAAAAGAATCACCATCAAGAACCGATACCTACTTCCCTATATTAATAATTTTTTCGACCAGTTGCAGGATGCATAGTATTTTTCCAAGATATACTTGCATTCCAGTTACCATCAGATTTGGGTCCGGGAGGAGGACATTCCGAAGACGGCTTTCTGGACACGTTATGGTCACTTCGAGTTTCTGGTCATGTCGTTTGGGCTGACCAATGCTCCTGTCGTATTCATTCAGCTGATGAACGAGGTTTTTTGGCCGTACCTCAACCATGCTGAGCACCTGTGGATTGTGCTTGAGACCCTCCATGCCCACCAGTTGTATGCAAAGCTAGAGAAGTATGAGTTTTGGCAGGAGGAGATAAAGTTCCTTGGTCATGTGGCAACGAGGGAGGGTGTCGCTATGGACCCCTCAAAGGTTGATGTAGTGCGTCAGTGGAGCCAGCTCACGAACACGTCCAAGATTCATAGTTTCCATGGTTTAGCAGGATATTACCAACTGTTTATCGAGGGTTTCTCCCATATTGCAGTACCGCTGACCTGGTTGACGCGGAAGGGAGTCGAGTTCGTTTGGAGTGATGCCTGCGAGAAGGCATTTATAGAGTTGAAGGACCACCTCACATTCGCTCCTATTCATACTCTTTCTGATGAGAGTGAGGGTTTTATTATTTTTATTGATATCTCTAGAGTTGGCTTGGGTGCTGTATTAATGCAGCATGGGAAGCCAGTGGCATATGCCTCGTGCCAGCTCAAGGTCCATGAGTTGAACTACCCCACTCATGATTTGGAGCTTGCAGCAGTTGTCTTCGCACTGAAAGTGTAGAGACATTATCTATATGGGGTCAGGTTCGAGCTCTTCTCAGATCATAAGAGCTTAAAGTATCTATTTTCACAGACTGAGTTGAATCTGCGGCAGAGGCGATGGATGAAGTTGCTGAAAGATTATGATTTTAACCTTTAATACCACCTGGGCAAGGAAAACGTGGTGGCTGACGTGCTCAGCTATTAGCCGCGAGGTCTGGTGGCACAGATGATGGTGCAAGAGTGACAGATGCTCGAGGATGTTTTAGAGTATGACTTTGAGTTCGGCTTGCAGTCTTCCATTGTTCAGCTTTCGTACTTATCGATTCAACCCTCTTTAGTGGCTAGGGTAGTCGAAACTCAGCAGATGGACGAGTCACTTCAGGAGTACCGAGCAGAGGTCACATCCGTGGAGCAGTCAGACTGACAGATTGGTTCCGATGGTGGATTACGCTTTAGAGGCCGATTGTGTGTCCCGGACGTGCTAGAGTTGCGTGGTGATCTGATGATCGAGGCACATCGATCGAGACTTACTATCCATCCGGGTTTCACGAAAATGTATTATGATATGAGGAGGCAATACTTCTGGCAGGGGATGAAGCTCCAAATTGTAAGTTTTGTGGTCGAGTGTAACACATGGCAGCGTGTCAAGGCCAATCATCAGAGACCCCCTGGTCCCTTGCAACCATTGAGCATTCCAGAGTGGAAGTGGGAGCATGTATCGATAGACTTCATCGCAAGTTTGTTGAAGACTCAGCGTGGTCACGATACCATCTAGGTTATTGTCGATTGTCGGACAAAGTCAGCTCATTTCATTCTAGTACGTGCTTCCTGGTCTATGGACCAGTTGGTGAGGATATTCATTAAGGAGATAGTGAGACTGCACGGCGTCCTAGTTTCGATTATTTCAGACCGAGACTCTAGGTTTAATTCTCAATTTTAGAGGAGTTTTCAGCAGGCGCTGGGGGTCACTTTACATCTCAGCACTGCTAATCATCCACAAATGAATGGGTAGACCGAACGGGTCAACCAAATCCTTGAGGATATGCTCAGGGCTTGTGTGATTGACTTTTCGGGTAGTTAGGATGAGCATATGCGCCTCGTCGAGTTTGCATATAACAACAGTTATCAGGAGACTATTAGCATGGCTCCTTTCAAGGCACTTTATGGTAGACCGTGCAGATCTCCTAGTTGTTGGACCGAGGTTGGAGAGTGTCGTCTCTTAGGTCCCGAGCTTGTGCTACAAATGTCGAAGGCTATTGATGTTATCAGGCAGAGGATGCGCACAGTTCAGAGCTGACAGAAGAGTTTTACTGATCATCGGCGTCGACCCCTTGAGTTCACAGTCGGGGACATGGTGTATCTTAAGCTCTCTCCCCGAAGGGCGTGGTTCACTTTGGTGTGAAGGGTAAGCTCGCCCCGAGATTTATTGGATCTTTTGAGATTACCGAGCACGTAGGCGTTGTGGCCTATAGGCATACCGTACCTCCTGAGTTGTCCGCGATCCACGACATGTTCCACATTTCTATGTTGCGAAAATGTAGGTCGGACACTATTCCTATGATTGATTGGAAGCCACTTGAGGTCCGTGACGATGCTTCTTACATTGACTAGCCGATTCGTATTCTTGATCGGAGGACCAGGTCCTCAGGACTAAGGTCATTCCCTTGGTGAAAGTGCAATGGGGTCATTATTCAGAGGTCGAGGCATCTTGGGAACGTGAGGTCGAGATTAAAGAGCGTTATCCCTATTTGTTTGATGATTAATTGATATATGATTATTTGTATTACCTTCCTTATATGATGATTGCTATATGATGGTGGTGTTTTGTCTTTTCTTTTGTGCTGTATTGGTCAATTTTGAGGACATAATTTCTTTGCTGGTGGGGAGGGTTGTGAGTTCGTATGTGTGCATGTGTGTGTGTGAGTGTGTATTTAGTTCATTTTGGTTCCGCGGTCCTACCAGTCAAATTTCAGGGGACCCGCGACCCTCAGATAGTGTTTACGGTCATCCTTGAGTCCGGTCACATAGACTTGACTTGGATCGAGCCGAAACCTATGTCATTGCGACCTCATTGTCACCGCGGTTCCAACGCCACGTCTTGTGCGTCCATCCGATGTGTGGATCATAAGTTGTGTATGTTTCATTTTGTGGCCCTTGATTTTGATCATGTGGGCCACCTTAGAGTGGTGATGTGGCCCACAATACCTCTTTTGTATAAGTTTTAAAACACACTATACACACCACCTAAATCTCCATAACTCACACGACCAAGACCTCACACACCACCCACACCTAACCTACCATAGAAAACATTATTTATATCACCATAGGTTATGATTACTTCCCTTAAAAGGCTTTTCCCTCTCTTTTCCTCTCATTTCTCTCTCTCTCTTCTCTTCTTCTCTAGAAATTTTTCTCTATTTCTTCAACCCATTTTTCTCCATTTTTTCAGCCACCTTCCTCCTTAATCCTCCACCATCTAACCCTTAAAACTCCATCTCCACCATTGATCCATCTCCCTTGGTGCTAAAGGACCTTAGTGTGAAAGTTTGGTGGTCATATTTGATGTGGGTGGCTATGCTTTTGTTGAATTCCTTTCTTTTTCTTAATCTCATTATTTCTTCATGAATGGATCACATGGGACACACCAATCCATGGTGGGGATCCCATTTGATCCCATGGATGTGGCCCTTTGGCCCATCCTACATGCATGTCATGATCCATGATGGGGTCATTCTCCATGGACCCCATCATGATGTATGTAATGATCCACTCCATCTCAAGGTCATCTAGACCTTAAGAATCATGTTGGGATGACATCCCCACCATCCATAGCAATTATAGATCATGCATGTAGTGATTTTATATTGCATGTACAATCAATTTAGTTGCATGGGTATGATTCATTCTTGGGAGGGCTCATTAGTGGAGGGGCCCTACCCCGTGGCTGGATTATGCTTCTTCTCCATATTTTATTTCTTACATTTATAGTGAATCTGATGTATGTGTGGCCCACTTGATGTGCCATGCAACTAGGCCCAAGTGGTTAGACATCCTGGCCCACCTTTTTGCCCCATATTATTGGCATGTTTTTGACAACCTTTGGGCTTGATTTTATGGATGATCTTGGAAGGGGCTTGGGTCTGAGAGTTGTGTGACTCATCTAAGTGGACCCCACCCTAAGGAAATGGTGATTTATTTTCCTTTTAATTATCTTTTTGGGGTGGTTTGGATAGTAACGTGCTGCTGTCCAAATCTGCCTTTATAGATTTTTGGTCCACCTTGGGGCCTGATTTTTGGATCTTTGGTGGGAATTTTGAAATAAACTAATATATGATTATTGTAGCGTCATGACTCACCTACAACCATACCAAACTTCATCCCCATCTGACATTCATTGGAGTCCCAAAGGTGTGGTCTAAGTGAGGTGGACAGTGTAGATTTTTCCGCACTGTTCCAACAACATTCCACCCTGAACAGGTTGGATTTATGAAATTTATTAAAATACTTTCGGGTGACTAAAAATTATAAAAATTTATAGAGAGGTTTATCACCCAAGTTATGACCGACCTACCAAATTTTGGGGCCAATGGATACCTGTACGTACCATAATGATGGCTGGACTGGCCCACTATAATATAGTATCCAGATCAGTCTGATTTTCAAGATAGATTCATTTCTATAAATGAATTAAAACATTTATAGATGTCAAAAAATTATGAAATTTTGTATGAGTATGGAGAACTCATGGTAGGACCCACCTACCAAATTATAGGTCCAATGGACCCCTGTACGCACCGTGGCAAGGGATGGACTGGCCCACCACGTTGGGACCTCCAGGTCTGTCCGATTTTATGGACAGACTATTTTGTGTAAATTAATTACAATACTCAGGAATATTATAAAATTATAAAATTTTGTGGGGGTGTGGCCCACCTATGAAAGTGTCACTCTGTAAAATTTCATCCCCAACGGACCCTATTTGGGCATCCAAACGAATGGTCCAAGATGGTTGGACTGCCAAATTTTTCTGCTGTGCAGTCCAGCAATATGCCTTGATAAAAACCATAATTCAAGAATATTTCCTCTGATGGTAGGCCACCTTTTTTGGTTTCCTATTATTTTATGCATGATGAGGGACCTTGGCCCTCAATTTCTAGAATTTTTGAGGTCCTGGACCCACTCCAATGGAGTGCCCAAATTTAGGACAGCAACATACATTGCGGAAACTTCCTGTACATTATTGTCCCTTATTAATTTTTGGGCTCCAACCCATTAGGCTTTGTGTATGATTAGTTGGGGACCCATCCCTAATGTTTTAGGGCCCATTGGAGCCATGATTTTTGGGCCCACCATATTGAGAAAATTGAGTATTTATTGCTCCCTTATATTTTAAAAATTCTTGGGTTTAATTAAGGTCTTTTGGGGTCTCCATTGATGAGCATTTGTAGGACCCAAATATAAACCAGATTTTAGGACTTCATAGTGGGTCCAGATTGGGCTAGAACATCTCATCTTGGCCAATCCATATGTTGGGCTGACTTCCACTATTTTGATGGACTTATGGACTGAGATAAAGGTGGTATTACACCCTTGGTTGTCCACTTAGATTGCTAATTGTTGGGATGATGTAGTGGAGCCCATTTCACCCAACTTAAACTTATTTTTAAGCCATGTTTTTGTGCTCATGGGCTGCCCATTAAGTTCAACTAAATGTATGAGTCCTATGGCCATTGGGGCTTGGGCCTTGGGCCTTGATGCCTCTCCTTAGGCCCATTTTGTTAAAGGTAGTATTGGACCATTTTTCTCATGCCTTTTTGTGGGGCTTATATATGTGGTTTGGATATGGGCCTTGGGCCTTGTAGTTATATGGATTATGGTTGGTTATGTCTTAGGAAAATGGTGGTTAAATGTCCCCATTATGGACCCCTCTAAGTGTGGTTGAATGCCCACCTTAATTTCTTGCTAGGCCCATCTCCATATTATTTAAGCCCATAGTATATATCCTTAGTCTCGTGGGCTACCCCAGGTAAATGGCCCCCCACTATAGGTTGCATCCCTTATGAGGAATTGGTTAAGTACCTAGACCCTCTATAATTAGGTAGAGAGTTCATCTTCACCTCGTCAGCACCCCTAATTATCTCCATGGCCCACTCCCATACGCATCATATGCATGCTTGGTTGAGGTATGATTAATCATGGTTGTGTCATTGTGTAGGACATGTTGATATCTCCCTGAGGGGTAAGTTCTCCCCTCTGGAGCACGATCGATGCTTGAATTAATGCATGGGTAATTGTGTGATTTATGCATCTGACATTTATATACTATGTGGATATCCGCCCTTGTTTCATTAAGGCCTTACCTCCATAGGGATATTCGTTGATGGCTGCATGTGTGGACACTGAAAATATTAGTTGAGCATACCTGGTGCATAGGATGCCCATGGGTGAAATTTCAAAAACTTCCATGGTACCAAGGATCTGCTCCAACGCTGTGACCGGGAGAAATACATGAGCGCACGGGGGCCTTATACCATTAGGATGTGACTCCCACTATCATGTAGTCGGTTGGATAGGGGTGTGGCCTTACCTACCTAGTGTGTAGGGGCCATTGCTAGGCTGATTCTGACTAGCTCATAAATGGGTTCGCTACCATCAGGCCTTGCTGGTGATTAGCTATCCACAGGCAGGTAGTGAGGTCTCTTATACTCGTTTGACTGTAGGGAGTCTATACGGCAGTAATTCAGCAGTGTAATGGACCTCGATGATTTCCTTATTATTAGAAATGTACTTGACTTATGGTTTAGATATGAGTACTGGCATTACTTGCATCACATTAACATTGGGTGTACAAGCCCCTTCATGCATTGTCTTGGTATGGCATCTAGTACTCATCACATCGTATTTATGATAAGCCTTGGTAAGGCTAGTGATTTTTCCATTGAGCATATTTCCCTTCTCGCATCTTCTACTATTCTTCTATGCACCATTGCCACACACTTTCACCACCCTCTAAGCTTCTATAAGCTTATGCATGATTGATGCATGCGGGAGACTCTAGACAGGCGTCGTAGCCGCAGGGCATAAAGTTGAGTTGAGCTTGAGGACCCGGTATTGTTGATCTTCCTTTCCTTCTCCTATCATCTTATGTACGTCCTTTTATACCTTCTAAAAGTTGTAAAAGTTTAAATTTATAGTGGATTTTGTGATGTGTGCCTTTGTTATTCTCATATATACTTTATGTGATCTTGAATATGCTCATATTATGAAAATCCTCCTAGTAGGATCCCAGGATCGGAACCTGTCTCAAGAGCCAAGAATGGGGTACTATGGAGGCTATTACGGCCAGAACCGACAATCTGGTTCCTTAGGATTCCGGTTACCGAGTCTGGGGCATGACATCTATCCATTTAAAGTGGTACCTTGATAGTGGTTGTTTAAGACACATGACGGATAACAAAGATATGTTCACCAACTACAAAGAAATGACTAATGGCTTAGTCACTTTTGATGATGGAAGTAACTACAAGATTATGGATAAGGTACTGTACAAATTTCTACCCTTCCTCCTTTTGAAAATGTCTTATATGTTGAAGGTCTTAAGCACAATCTTTTTAAGTATCTATCAAATTTGTGATAACAAACATAGTGTTAAATTTACTAATTTAGGATGCGAGATTTCAAATTGGAAAGGTTATATGATATTAAATGGTTGTATAACATCTGAAAATTGCTATATCATTAATGAATCTTTCTTGTATACATTCTCATGTTACATGGTCTAAACTGATGAAATTGAATTATGACACAAGCACCTTGGGTGTTAACTACCGAAATCTATATAGACTAAGCAAATTCGATCTGATTAGAGGTCTACCTAAATTAAAGAAAATGATAAAATATGTGGCTCATGCCAGATTGATAAACAAACAAGGAGTAGTCACAAGAAAGTGAACTCCTTTACCACATCCAAACCCCTTGAACTTCTCCATATGGATCTTGTTGGATCAACCAGAACGGAGAGTAGAGGTGGAAAAAAGTATTTTCTAGTGATTGTTGATGACTTTACCAGATTTACTTGGGTGACATTCATGAAAGAAAAATATGATACTCTCGATGAAGTTGAAAAGATTCTAAAACAAATTTAGATGGAAAAAGAATTGAATGTTATCAAGATTAGAAGTGATCATGGGTCGGAATTCATAAATAATAATGTTGAGAAATTTTATACTGACCATGGTATATCGCATGAGTTTTAAGCTCCTAAAATACCTTAATAAAATGGGGTTATTAAAAGATAAAATAGACTACTAAAAGATATGGTCAATGTTATGTTTAATAGCATGAAGTTACCTAAAAAATTTATGGGCTGAAGCTGTAAGACCCTTTACCTTAGTATCCATTTTGTTTCGTCGGGTCCCGTGGTCCAATTCTGGTGACCCATGACCTACGGTTTGCATTTGCGATGACCCTTAAGTCCCATCATTTAAAACCAACCCAGATTAACCCGAAACCTATACCGTCGCGACCGCATCGACGCCGCGTTTCGTGCGCCAATCCGAGGTGTAGATGTAAAGTTGTGACCCACACCATTTTTATACCTTTAATCATGATGTGGGACCCACTTTACCCTTGTGCATGTTCCCTAATGGTGATGACATCACCATTTCCATGATGTCCTATGGCCTAGCCTATGGACCTATAACCACCTAGCAAGCATGGGATTCCTTTCTCCAAAAAAAATAAATCATGAGTTTAGTTTTCTCAAAACAATTATGACTCACCCTACCCCATGAGCAATGAGAATTTTTCTCTTCTCAAAACCCATCATTTCTTAAAACTCATCATTACTTCTCTAGCAACCATTTCCTTCTCTCATCTCTCTCTTTTCTCTCATTTTCCTATCTTCTCTAGCCTTGGACGTCCATGGGAGAAGCTCCCCTTCTCCAGCCCCCTTGCAACTAAAAATCCCTCAAATCCCACCATCTAGAGCCATCATCACCATTAAACCTCACCATTTGAAGCTATGTAACCTAAAGGTTGAAGAAGAAGGAAGATCTTAAGGTGGGTGTACATCTAGGAGTAGTTTTTTTGATTTTCTACTTCTTGTAATCTGGATTTTTATTTTTGGGAGCTTGTAGGACCCACCAATCAATGGTGGAGATCCTACAAGACTCTATATGTGTGGCTAGTGACCCACTTCATGCATGCATGTTGCCATGATGGGCCATTCTTTGTGGACCCATTATGATGAATTCCTTTGTGATTAATGGTTGTTGGGTCATTTAGAACTGAGATTGCATGGTGGGGATGATATCCCCACAGATTTTCTTTGGATGTAGAGATCCATGTATGAATGGACCCACGATGTATGGTTTGGATTGTTGGAGGACTCATAGTGACGGAGTCCTCCCATGGTCACGATTCTCACTCTCTATCTCTTTTCCTCTTTGTCCCTAATGATGGTGGCCCACTTGATGTGACCAAAACATCCCACACCCATCAGATTTTTGGGACGTCCAAGCCCACTACGCTAGACATCCAGGCCCATGTTGGTTGTATGGGTTGGATGGCCATTAAGGCCTGATTTCTTAGATGTTTTTGTAAGAGGATTGGGTCTGGAATATTTGCGGCCCATCTAGGTGGACCCCACTTATTTAATTTGAGCCTTATTTATTTTGCTATGGGCTAGAAATGGACAACATATGTTACTATCTAGATTTCAGGCCCAATTGATGTATGGTTTTGGACATTGTTTAAAGGCTTGTTTACAAGGCTTTTCTTATTAATTTTTTTTATAGCATTCTCTAAGGTGTGGACCCTACCTTGATGTGGGATGGAGCCCACACCTTCCACCCTTGATTTGAGACCCATGGAATGGGCCCAAGAGGACTGGACAGTCCATATTTTTTCTGGACTGTCCAGCAGTCCTGCATGTTGAAAATGTCCCTGTATTAGCCTAGTTTTGGAGATGATGGGCCAATCTAGTGGACCCTACATGTTTTCCATTTATGGGGTCATACAATCCACCCATTTCCCCTTTATTTTGGCAGGCCTAGGTCCACCCCATTGAGTACACAAGATGGGGCCAACAACGTTGTTTTTCTGCAGCAGAATTTTTACAACGTTGCTGCCCATTTGGATTAAAATTGTTTGGGAGTGTTTATGGCCCTGCTTTTTCCCCCATTTTGAGGCCCACTTGAGGGGACCCACTTCAAGTAGGCCACCCAAATTGTAGATTTTGGGGATTTATGGGCAGGGATGGCAGCCCCATGCTAGAAGTCCAGCTAGGCTGACGTCCAGCCATGGGCTAGTTGTCCACCCCTTTTGTGGACCACCTTGATGTGTGTTTTCTTCCCTCATCTTCCCCCCTTGTGTGGCCCACTGAAGTGTGGACCGTCCCTTGGTGGGACGTTCACATGTGGAGCCCACCTTGATGTGATCTTGGTTGGTCATCTAGGCCTTTGGGACGCCCAAGCCCACCTGGGATGTCCAGGCTCTTTGAGGTGCTGCTGGACTTGCAGTCCAGCAGCAGGCCCACTTGATTTTATGTGTTTTATCCACATTCTCCATCTGTTGGGACCCACCATGATGATCAAGGCCCACTATAAAATTTATATTTCCACAAAATCATTTTCTGCTGGACCTCAGCAGGCCCAAGAAGCTAGGTAGGCTGAAAGTCCAACAAGGTGTTATGAAAGAACTTATATATGTGGCTGGATATTTTTAGAATGTGGGGTCCCCTAAGTGGAGAAACAATGTGTGCATATGCTATACTTTTAATTCTAAGGCTTTTAGGCTTAATTAATGACAAGAAAGGCCCACCTTTTTACTGTTGTTTGAGCCCATATTAGATGGGCCAGAATTTTGGATGTTCAGTAGGCCCAAATGGGCTAGGACATCCAAGCTTGGCCCTGTTGTATGTATGGGCTGTTTCCACCATTATGCTGGACTTGTGGGATGAAATATGGATGTGATTGGGCCCTTATTTTCCCACTTAAATTATCAATTTTTGGGCTGATGTTGTAAGGCTCATTTAGCCCAACTTGGACATGATTTTACCTATGTACTTAGGCTTATGGGCTACCCACTAAGTACCAACATAATGCATGGATTTGGTGTCATCGTTCTTGGGTTATAGTCTTCCCTATGGGTCCATATTGTTGTATGTAGTTTTGGGCCACTTTCTGAAGGCCCATTATGTGGAATATATATGCATATGGCCGCCCATTTTATTCTTGTAGTGGTGATTAGGCCTTGGGCCTTGTTTCTATGTAGTTTATTGTTAAGCCACCTTTTTGGGGGACAATGGTGGTTAAATGTCCCCATTGTGGACCCCTCTAGTCCCATTTGTTAGGCATATTTTCATCTATAGGTGGTTAAATTTCCACCATAGACCTTTGTTAGGCCCATTCTCATCATTTAGGCCCATGACATTGTCTACCTAGTCTCATGGGCTACCCCAAGCTATTGGGCCCCCACTAGTGGTTGTGTTCCTTCTTCTTCATGAAAAATTGTCTACGTACCTAGACCCTACCATGTTATGAGGAGAGTACAATATCATTGCATGGCATACTTGGTTATCTTCATGACCCATTCCCATGTATATCATATGTGTGCTTGGTTGAGATGTGATTGGTCATGGTTTATATAATTGGGCAGGTTATTATGGGACTCCCTAAGTGATGGAGTTGTCCCTCTTGAATGCGTTGTGGGCACAAGACTGATGCATGGTTAATTTTTGTGATTCATGCATCTGACATTGCATAACATAGTTGATATTCACCTTAGCTTCATCAGGGCCGTAGCCTCCACAGGCATATCATGGATTGTCAGATTTGGACATAAAAAATGTTTGCTTGAGCACTTAGGGCACGTAAGATGTCCTTAGGTGAAAGTCCCAGAACCTTCATGGTACCAGGAGATGCTCCAACGCCGAGACCGAGTGGAAAACATGAGCGTCGATGCCTTTACCATTAAGCCACGTCTCACATTATATTGTGGTCGGTTGGGAGGGGGTATGGCCTTAGCCTCCTGAGTGAGGGGGCAATAGTTAGGCCGAGTCTGACCAACTCGTAAATGGGTCTGCTACCATTGTGTCTTGTTGGTGTTGGCTGTCCACAAGCGGGTAGTGAGTTCTTTGATGTTCGCTGAGCTGTGTGGCTAGGAGAGCGGGAGTTAGCAAGTAGTGTATTTGACCTCGGTGATTTCCCATAAAGGAACTGTATTGATATGTGGACTTGATATGAGGAATGGCATGATTGCATTGCACCTTGCATAAAACATTTGGCTATGTAGGCCTCCTATTGCATCACCTTGGTACGATTCTCAATACTCATATGTTGCATTGCATAGCCTTGTAACGATTTATCACACCCCAAATCTGGGGACGGACAGCTTCCATGATGCCCCTATTCCGGCACTCGACTTCCATATACCAAGTCCCGAGTTTAGCACACCACAAGGAAGATTTTCAACTAAATTTATTATTATTATTGTTATTATTATTATAATACCTGAGCATAAAGATCCATGATCAAAATGCCAAGCAACACCCTCCATTATAAAACTTGATGGTTATAAGTACAATGCTTTATAAAAGGTACATAACGTCAACATTGCTAAATAAAAAAATAGATGCAATGCATCAAGAAAGCTAAGTCTTCCAAGCTACTCCAGCCCTAAAAAAAAGGGAAATATGAAGTTTAAGGCCTATATCCTAGTCCGTGCCATTCCGTAGGCTTCCGTGGTCCTCCCGGTCAAATTCTGGCAACCCTCGACCTGTATCCTAAGCCGATGCCTGCATACCGAAGTCGGCTCGACTCGAAACTTGTACCTTAGCGACTGCATCATCCACAGTTCCAACGTGGTGACTCGCACACCGATTCGATACCTAGGCTAGAAGATGTAGGCCTGCGTTCATTTCAAGAAAAATGCTGTGCGTTGCAAATTTTGAGGGAATCTCTACAACATGTGTCATCAATCAATCAATCAATACACCCCATGCCTCAAGTACAAGCTCCATCCCCCCTACCCATCCCTCTTTTATAAAATTTCAAGCACACCCATGCTTCCCCATCTCCTTTCCTTACAACCACCACTCCACCCATCCCTTCATCCATTATTTCTATCTCTCACTCTCATTCTCTAGTAATTTCTCAAAATCCCATGAGAGCTCCAACATCCAAGCTCTCTCCCAAATAGTAAGTGTGGCCCACCTTCTCATCTCCCATCTCAACCTTTCAATACCCATCAACCTCCATCAAAAGTGAAGGCAAGGAGCTAAGGAGGCTAAGGGATCAAGGCGGAGTGCAATAGGTGGGTGATCTAACCATCAATTTTGTTATTTAAGGGCCCACATATGGTGGGACCCATCTTGATGTATGCTTTGTATTTAGGGAGGGCCCATAGTGCGGGATCCCTTCCCTTCTCACCGATCTCTTTCTCTCTCCCTCCTCTCTCTCTCTCTCTCTCTCTCTCTCTCTCTCTCTCTCTCTCTCTCTCTCTCTTCTCCCTATCACTCTTGTGTGGATGATAGTGTGGTTGTGTGTGGCCCACCTGGAAGTGTATATTTTATCCATGCCATTCACCTTCATGGGACCCACCTGACGAATGTGTTGGATCTACACCATCTAGCCCATTAGTGGGCCTAGATGGAAGGAAAAACATAAATAATAGATCGATCCAAATCAAGTGGACCATGTCCATGTGGGACCCACCTTGATTATATTTTCACGCCGTCTGTCCAGCTTCCCTGGACGCTGGACGTGTGCCGAGTGAAGTTTGAACCGACAGTGGATGTACTAACAAGCAACAAAAAAATAATAATATATATAATGCATTTAAGGTTTGGGTGGGCCACTCATGCAGGCCCCACCTTAACATATGAGTCTAATCCACACCATCCATCCCATTCTCCTACTCATTTTAGGTGTTGGGCTAAAAAATGAGGCCAATCTAAGTATCCGGTGGGCCATAACATAGAAAATAATGTTTTTATTGTTGAAATCTACCCTAATGTTTCTATACACCAAAACATACCGAATATTGGCCTTGTTTGGTCCGTCTTAAGTCGTAGAATCCAACCATTGGGTTGGATTCTCTTGATGTGGGCACCACCTATGAAAAACCTCAGAAATTAAAAAAAAAAAAAAAGCAACACATGCAGTAGGCGTTGCTGCGTAGGGATAGGGACCGTGGGTCCTAGCTGTGGGCCCCACCATGATGTGTGTAGAACATCTACACTGTGCATTTAGTGGGCCCTCCTTCTAGATGTGGGCCACCTAAAAAATCAGCCATACCTAGAACTCAAGTGGCCCACAGTATAAGAAACAATGAGGATTGCACGTATGCCATTGAAACCCATTTTGGGTTATAGAAGTCTTGGATCATTATGGAATTTGTTTTTTCCACTTTATCCAGGTCCGTGGGACCTTATCAACAGATTGGAAAAAAAATTAATGTTGTGGTGGGCCCCATGTAAGACCCACTTGTATATACATGATTGGCTAGAGCGTCTCACAGTAGCTATTCAACTGCTGTTTGATGTCACCAGGTTCTGTGGACCCCACTATATGTGTTGCATCCCTACCGTCCATCTGTACAGTGGAAATCCATCTGGGACAGTGACATCATTAGGGACTATGGACCCTACCATGATGTATGGTTTCATTCACACCATCCCTAGTAGGGATGGTGGGTCCCCACCATGATACATGTGTTGTATCCTAACTATCCATCCATTTAGCAATATTCTCTCAAGGCTTGAGACTAAAATAAGACAGATCCATCTATCAGATGGACCACACTACTTGAAGCAGTGGATTGGACGCCCACTATTAAAACCCCTTTTGGGATTATGGGAGTTTTGAACCCATATGATATTTGTTTTTCCTCTAAATTCGGATCTTTGTGACCTTATGAACAGTATGGATGGAAAATAAATACTATGGTGGACCCACTAGATATTTAACTATGGAAATCATTACCACCACTGTCAATTGTGGTATGGTCCAGATGATTTTTTGGATATGATTCATTTTTGTATACTCTATAATGATCTCTAACAATGGATAAATGGTGTGTTGGACTTGGCCCATTTGATCGGCCCAATTGATTTAGCCTATTGGATTCGAACCATTTGACTCAGCCCATTTGACTTAGCCCATTTGACTTGGCCCGTTTAATTTGGTCCATTTGAATATGTCAATTTGATCGGTCCATTCGACCCGACCCATTTGAATCGACCTATTTGATCGGCCCAATTGACTCGACCCATTATGATGTATTTCTCGGCCCATTTGATAAGGCTCAATGAGATGTATTTTTAGCCCATATGGCATGGACATTGTAATGTTTTTGTAGCCCATTTAATGAGGCCGATTATGATATGCATTAGGCCCATGGGTTGTGGCCTGTGCGATGTATCTGAGGCCCATGTGTAAGGCCCACTTGTTGTGTATGTAACCTTTGTATGAGGCCCATTGCGATGTATATTAGTGTAACACCCCGTACTTTCCAATACTCGGGTGTTACTGTTATAATCTAAATAAGCATTGTTGTGTGGAGATTTGCACATATACTACACTATCCACCTCCATTAATGTCAAACCCTGGATCATCTAACCCACCAATCATCAGACCGCAACACTGAAAAGCTAGGAAACACACTTAATCATCATTTATGTAAAGAAAACCATTTGATTCCAAATCTACTGCAAAACCCAACTCAGATCAAACTAGAAAACTCCATTATTAATAATCAAATTATGAATCAGTCCAACAGTTTGATCACGTGGCATCACTACTTAAAACTAAATGTTTGTACTATAAGGACCCTTGAATGTACGTAATTAAACATTCTTCAAGAATTTTCTGTGGCTTAGATCATAAGGTTCATTTATTGTTAAGCTAACAACACTCAACATAGGGATCCGACATCAACCATCTTAATTAAATCCTCTAATCATTGAACCCACCACTAAATAGCCTCAAACAAGTCCATGATTTTATATTTCGGTGTGGTTTAGACTTGGAACAAATCTAACTATTGAAAAACACTCAAATCACTTAGTGTGGCCCACCTGAACCTTGGATTTGCCTCATCTATTGTCAAAGGCATCGAATAAGACTTCCCAAGAGAATGACCAGCATGGATCAGTGTTGATTACCGTGTGAACTCCATTTTCAAACCGTGCAGGTGCACAATTAGAGTGCACCCACTGTGCATAGGACCACATGCATGGTCAAAACGAGTTTGACTTGACAAAATCCCAAAAGACGGGATTTCTTCCCATTTTTCCCACTCAATTGGAATTCAAACAGACCATTCGTCTGTTGCTACCGATGGGCCACCATCAGGGATTGTTTCCATGATTTAGACCCTCCATGGGGATTGAGGTGGCCCACCGACCATAATCATGTTGGATTACATGCGTTAGTTCAGGCTCCCATGCACGATAACCACCCAAATGGCCTCCCACGATAAGCCCCGCTGGAAACAAATCCACATCAACAGGATCCACATCGGCAACCCCGCATTGGCAAATCTGTTCGCTCCAGACACTCGGAGCTTGTCCGTGTTGTTGGCTAAAGTCCACGTCACCCCTACCATTACTGAAAGTAGCACCCTACGCAACAAAAAGCGGAAGGAATATTACCCATTTTTAGCTCTTTTGATCTCCACCCTTCCTCAGTTTCTAGAAGGCTCATTCGAGCATTATGGGACATCAAATTTTGGTTTTGACAGATGAACTTCTATCAAACGAGAAGTTGGAGAGAAATTGGAATGGCGGAGGAGTTCTCGTTTAAAGTATGAATGTCTTGACTTATGGCCCACCTTGCACTGTTAAGTGGACCACACATTACTGTTAAAACTTATCAGGACCATCCAAACCGCCCTGATCTTCACATTAGCCACTTAGTTGTAAATTGCCATTTTCGTCAGTCACCTTCCTCAAACTGACTGTGAGACCCACTTTCCGCTAAACCAGACCCATCCACTAATCTGGCTTGTTCATCATGTGGCCCACGACATTTAATGTCCATCTGGGACAATCAAATGGGCCCATACATGAGATCTAACACATTAGGGGATCCTAGTGCCAAACCATTTTGGTTAACTTTAGCAATATCCACACTAATCCTTGTGATTAGCTGTGGAGATTTCTAGAAATGGGAACTACTATAAATAGCTTGAGATTAGGGCAAATCCCAAGGAGAAAAGAGAGATAGGAAATAGAAAGAGAAAGAGAGGGATTTTGTAGCCATTTGGGGGTGAATTGCAAGCCTTGTAGGAGCTCGACTCAGCTCGTATCGTCCTATTTCTAAGAAAAGGCTGAGGGTGGGTTGAGAGAAAGGTAGTGGTAGTGAGGGATTATAGATCGGCTGTTGGTGTGAGTTGTAAATTTTTGTTGCAACTTGACCCAATCACACCATATTACAACTCGGTCATACAAACTCGTCCATAGCTGAGAGGAAGGGGGGTATTGCAGAGAGGCAAAATAATCTCCAGCAGCCAGCTTGACCTGGGGCCATAATTTCCACGACCTCCTCTGCACTATCATATAGAGCCAACTCACCGCCAAGTATCATGATCAAACTCCATCCATTTGAATTAGTTTTTCATTTCAACTCATGAATGAGTTGACTTAGTAAGCATCCGACTGAGTTAGGTTCATTTCACCCCTTAAGACCACTACCCGGAGCTACCTATCTTGAGCTCTAAGAGCCTGACCAGGTTCAGTGGCTGATTAGAACTAAGAAAGACCAAAGGTCATTCCCTCATCCAACCAGTCCTTAAACTAAAGATCGGATCGAGTTAACTCAATGTTAATGCGTTGCAATATTACCTCCAGGGAATCCTCCAACCAAGTATACTAAAGAATAGATGCACTCCCTTCAACGGCTGAGAAGAATCGTTACCTAGGTATAAAACTAACACTAACTTTTTAGCTATAAGATCCTCTCAGTTGTGAATTGACTCGTCTAGTTCCAACTGAGTCAACTCAGTAACACCTTGCTGAAACCATAGAATGACTCATCCAGAGCCACTTGTAGCCCCCCTTGAGGAAAAACTATTCCTTCAACTAGGTTTTAACCAAGTAAACTATCAAAGGCCATACCCAACTGCTTGAAAGATGAGGAGCCCAGCTGAGTCAACTCAGTCGTGACTCACTGAAGTCTTGTATCTTCTTGATGGGGGTTGTTTGTAACTGAAATCCTGAAGGATAATTACCTTCTATCAATTTCAAATCAATTAAGTTAAGAAGATTTTAATCCACCCATATTCCATGCATGATCTGGAATAATATGTGATTTTTCCTTGCTTTGATTTTGAAAATCATAAACTCACCTTATAAGGAGGATCAAACCAAGGGGAACTTTCTTCCAAGGTGACGGATATCCCACATGGCTTCATCATTTCCTGAAATTATAAATAGTTGTAGAAAAATATTATGATTATGCAAATAGTAGTTGTGTTCCTTTAACTTTGAATTGACATGAATAAACATGTGGGAATGCCTCAATTTATGTTACCCCAACATATCTTATGAGAATTTCTTTAAGATCACAATGCCACATTTGAAATCACTTAAATACATATATACATCTTCTAGTTGCATTAAATGTAAGAGTTCTTACTTCCACTATAATAATAAGCTTCTTCCTTTTCTCATTATATGGGTTAGAATTGTTATAATTTGATACAAATGAATATCTCTTTTCTTAAGATTTGTAGTAATCCTGTTACTATCCTAATGTGGTTTAAATGTCATATTTGAGCCTTCCTTTGGACCTTGGGAAAGTAAATGTATTTATGTTATGTTCATACTTGAATATTTAATATCGTATTAAAAGACCGTGAGCCTTGACCACGCTTATGAAAGCATTCTTGTTACTCCTATAAAGTGTACATGTGTATCATGGTACATGACATTCATGCATGACACTGACATATGAGCTTTTTCGAGTGCTCGATGTAAGTCACACTCTGATTGAATTCATGAAGACTCTAACACTTCAGTTAAACTCACAAAGCATGTGCATTCTTACCACTTTGGGCGCTCTTTCTTTACATGAGGCTTTTTCGGGATTAAACTCTCCTTGGGCGTAACCCGTGTATTTTTCTAGGAGATATCCTTGGGCGCACTCGTTTGAATGGCCTTTTTTAGGTAGTTAACCTACTGCGAGCGGTCTATATGGTCTTTTTCAGGTAGTCTACTACCACGGGCGACCCTTTATTTTGACAACTGGATGTGCATCCCCAGATCCGTGACTTGAGCATACATTCATACATCCACACATTTACATTCAAGTTCATATTATTCTCATCATGGTTGATTATGTTTGGTTTGAATTGTTTTGGAATAACATGGTATGCTTGAATCCTTGCGGAAAATTCCCACTGAGTTTTCACTCAACCAATCGTGTGGTTGTAACAAATTAATACAAGTATGATGACCAGTTGGAGACTCCTATGATGGGATCCCAGGGACGGCTGCAGTGGATTGTGGCGAGGAAGAGGTCTATGTACATTTTGTTGAGCCGTTAGAGCTCAAATGATAGTTTAGGTTTACAACATTTTAGAGTTGTGTTTCACTTGAATTGTAATAAAAATTCCCTTTCTGAGGGATTTCATTTTGTTATCACTTACTTGTATTGAAATGCTTTGTTGTCACTTATGATCTTCTCAGTTTATGCAATAGTTATCTTACTTCATGTGAGGAAATTTGTTGCTATTTAGATGTATGTTAGTCTACTTCATAATGTAATACTCGGGTTCTCTATGAGGAGTGACTATCCTCGGGTTTTGAGAACCAGGGTGTGACAATTAGGCCTTTGTGTGAGGTCATGGGTCCACTTTATGTTTGGCTCTATGTGGGCCACTGCTTGGGAGCGATGTTGGTTGCATGTCCACATTATGACCTTCCCTTAGGCCTGGTTAGGCCCATTCTCATCATTCTTTAATGGGTTACCCCAAACGATTAGGCTCCACTGATATTGCTTGGTCCATCATCAGCTGTCCATCCATGGATCCCGCCTTACGTATAGGCCGATTACCGATTCTGATTATATAGGGTGATTTTTGAGACTGATTTTGATTATTGAGGCTGATTCTGATTATCGAGGCTGACTCCGATTGTCAAGGCCGGATATCAAGGCCGATTGCCGAGGCCCATTGTGATGTATATGCGATCCATATTTGAGGCCCATTCTGATAAGCATTCAGCCTCAGCTTAATGTATTTGAGGCCTATGAAATGTATGTGAGGCCTACTATGGTGCATTTAAGGGCTAGGCGATGGAGCCCGTTACTATTGTATATTAGGCCCATTATAGAGGCTCATTATTATATATATTAAACTCTTGAGTGAGGCCCATGGTGTTGTATATTAGGCCCTCATGTGAGGCTATGGGTCCACTATATGTTAGTCTCTATGCGGGTCATTCCTTTGAGGAAATGTTGGTTAAATGTCCACATTGTCGAGGCCGATTGTCGATGTCGGTTACTGACGCTGATTATGAGTATGTGACAACATAACATCATGATACTGCCCATATGCATCATCTACATGTTTGTTATAAGATGTGGTTGATCATTGCATATATTATTGGGCAGGTTATTATAAGAATCCCTGATAGACGGAGATTGTCTCACATGAGCGTATGGTATGCGCAGGATTGATGCATGACAAGATTGTATGACTCATGCATCTGACATTGTGTGTTGTGATTACTATACACTATAGCGACATCAGGGTTTTAACCTCTATAGACATATCATGGATGGCCAAATGGGACACTAAAAATATGTTATTAACATTGGGCTACCATAGATGCCCTGGGTGAAAATTCCTAAACCCTCTTGGTACTAAGGGACGCCCCAACGTCAAGACCGAGTGAATATATATGAGCCCATAAGAGTCGTATACCAGCAGGCCGCGTCTCCCACTGTGTCGTGGTCAGTTGGGAGGGGGTGTGGCCTTTCCCACCTGAGGGAGTAGGCATAGCTAGGCTGAGTTTGACTAGCTCGTGAATGGATCCACTATCGACGTGCTGGGTAGATATTGGCTGACTACTAGCCAGGCGGATAGTGAGGTCTTTTTCACTTACCCAGTTATGCGCTTGATGGGGTGGTAAGCTGGTATAGAGTGTACTAAACCCCGATGATGATCAAAGAGATGAACAATACTGATATGTGGACTTATTGGGCAGGAGTTGCATACTCATTCATTCATTCATTCACTATTCACTGGGGATGGTGGTGTGCAACTATTTGATACGTGTGCCTTCACAATTACCAGAATTTCGGTTGGGGCTCGCAACTAACCTGTGATTAGGAGTTTACCACATTGAGTCTAACTATCCAAATTTAGGTATGAGACTGATTTGGATAGAAGTCCCTTGTGATGGACCCCATACCCTACGATACTACGTACTATCATCCCGACTTCACACTCCAGCATGGTCATTTCATTTGCACCACATATTGCATATTGCATTACATCCTCAGCATATGGCATTTTGGGTTGCTATGCTTTTGTATTCATGTGACTTAGATGAGACTGATGGAATTCGTTATCTCTTCCGAATTGCATATTACATTGTATCCTCAGCATCTGATATTTGATTCTTTATGACTCCTCATTTGCATAGATGATCTGTATTACGTATTCTGATATTGATTGACTTCTAGACTTATTAGTATGTTCGCTTACTCTGATATCGTATAATTCATGTTCTTACCAGCATTTTTGATATTATATGATTATGACATTATATTAGATACTTGGCACTTACCTTGTGCACACACTTACACCACCCTCTAAACTTTCTATAAGCTTATGCACAATAGATGCGTGTAGGAAATGTTAGGTTGCAGCAGTGTGGAGATTGGAGCATGTACCTTACTTTAGGGGCTTTGATTTTGATATACGTATTTCCCTTTAAGCATTGTACTCAAATGTTTATATTAGTGGATATATGATGATGATATTACCTTTGTGATTTGGGTATACTTGTGGTTATGCTTATTATGAGATAAATGTACATTGAAAAATCCTCCTTCTAAGATCCCAGAATTGGAACCTGATATATGAACGATGAGAGCCGAGAATGGGGTACTACGGAGGCTGTCGGCACCAGATTCGGTGATCGATGTTCCTGTGAATCCGATCTCTAGGTTTGGGGTGTGACAGGAAGCTTAGGCAAAAAGCTTATTGAGTACACACGTGTGTGCAGTGTGTACTCATATATGTAAAAGACTTGTAGCATGTAAGGTATGATGTCAATGTCAATGCAATGCATATGTATCATAGTAATACTCTGAGTTAATGCTACCAGTATCACCAAGTCATGTTTTCATTTATTCTTTACCACATCCATAACCGTATTACACGCATCCATAATCACATCATCATCATCATATTGTCATACCATATCATAATTATATATCTCAGGAAGCATTATGGTCAACACTCATGCACCAAACACTAGTAATCGACCTCGCATACCCACCATGTGGTGGACTTCCACCAACTTTATATCATGGGAAACACCATGGTCGACACATGCACCAGACACCTATAATTGACCTCACATACCCACCCTACAATGGACTTCCACCCGGCATGCCAGTAACGGACTTCATTCACGCTTCTCCTCGCCGACGAGTCAGATCGGTCCCTATTTGCACCTCAGCCCTATAGTAGGTTGGACCTACCTCTTCTCAACCCGACCTCATCAGTGGGAGTCAAATCCATGACCCATGTATCCACTCAGCCCGATGGCAAGGCAACCCTGGCTAGCATAGGGGTTTAGGGAGTTTCAACCCAAGGGGCACATCATCCTCTACTATTTCCATACTTCCGGTGTCCTGTTCATTTTCAGGGATAACCCGAGTCATCTTCATAGATATACATTTCATCATCAAGATCCAACCATGTCATACAACATGACTCTGGTATCTCGATCATCATGTATGTCATGATTATACATGAATTCAAGCAACCATGATAAGGCATACGTTCAAGTGCATATGGTATGCATATAATGTCATGAGTTTAGGGTCTACTTAACCTTTAAGGAAAAAATAACGTATAATCATCATATGCCACTATCAATCATATCAATCCATGATCACGTGACTAAACTGAAGTGGACATATCTTACACATGAACAAATGTATTGAAGTACACTTGCACATACCATCATTCCATGGTGCATGAGTATAATCAATAACAACATGGTTAAGTAAATGAATTTAGTATGCTAGGAAATGGAACAACATTAATCAAGATATTAAATCAATACTTCCATTAACCATAATAACTAGCATCACTGATATCATCTATAAATATCATAATCACGAGCATTAATTACATTCAGAGTTACACCATATCCTTTGTAGGATAGATATTCCATTAGTGGTTTTGGCCCAATGTGATCTTCTTCTATTGAAACCACATAGTTATACTCTAATTGGGCCTTATGGTTAATGAGTGACGGTGGTGCAAAGTACATGCACCAAGTGATTATAAGATGAAAGGCATAGATATAACTGTAACACCCCAGATTTTTACCAACCTGGAATTAGATGTCCTTAGGCAATGGGTCAATCCTAACACTTGATTAACTTCTCAAAACTCAATCCAAAAGTCTCAAATCCCTATTTCCTTCGAAAATCTCACCTTTCACTACTTTATCCTTCAAAATTTTCTAGGAGATTTCATATTAGACACAAATCTTAAAGTTTAGGTGATGTTGATCAATACTTAAGCTAAAAAGTACTATGAATAGTAAATAAATAAATAAAAATAGTTTTTAACCATTAACCTTTTGGAATCTCACTAAATAAGTAGACTATTTGGATATATCAGATTCTCCTACCCCAAAATCATATATTGTATGCCAAATAACTCATCACAGGTTCTAAAATACACCCATTTCAAATATCAGATGGTGAAATCACCCCAAACAGGTTAGCGAGCGGCGATGGCATCGCTGGTTTGGCGATGCATCGCCGAACTCGTCCGTACAGCGAGATTCTGTACCTTTTTTCCTGCGCATTTCTTCTGATTTTGAAAAATCATATCTCCTTTGTTATAACTATGATTTAGGTGATTTAAAAACAACATTGAAGCAAAATGAGTCTAGTTTTATATAAAAATATGTGAAAAATATAATAAAATATTTAATATAGTTTAAAGTAGTTCATTGTGAGCAACTATCCGATAATGACTTGTTGGACTGCTGCTGCTTCTGGAATTTTTAGAATTTTTCTACAACTCAAAATCTTATGAAATTTGGTGGAGTTAGGGTAAACTTGATGATGAACACCTAAAAAAATAATAAAAATAATACGATCCCTAGAAGTTCCCAAAATGGGGGATAGAATGGTTCTAGGACCGTATTCTGCCATAATTAGGATAGAATTTGGTTGAGTACCAAACTGAATACTCAGTAGAATTAACTTGGACCACTTTAAATACATTCTACAAGACCCAAAACTTGAAGAATCAATGATGCTATAATATCCTGAAACCTAGGATCAAACTCTAAACCGGTTTGCTCTCAAGAACCCATTGAAACTTTGTATTGGATCTAGACCGCGCGTCGAAAGTCCGATACCTACAATCTTAGACCATTATGACCGCTTAGCTGGACTTGACAATCATTTCGAAAATCAAGCCCAACCGACGTTCATAGGCTATTTCATTGAGCCTGGAGTGAAGAGAGTGAGAAAGGGGTTAGATTTAAAAATTTTAATTTAAATCTGGCACGTGACTTGGCGCATTATTATTAAGCGTTCTGACTGTCAGAATTCAGCCAAATTACACCCTCGGATCAGAAAAAATTTCTCTTTCATATCATGAGACTTGTAGACCTGATCTAGGTGTGATAACCGCTGAACTGAAAATGGACCACCACGTGCGATCTATGAACTCTACCAGACTGAAAATGGGGTGTGGACAACACCCAGAGACCATGAGCTTAAGTCCGATCACATTCGGCCAGGGGACCTCCCGAACTACACTTTTGGATCGAAACAGCTCCGTTTTGGTTATAACTTAAGTGTACTTTGTTCCCAAGCCTAATTTGGAAAGGTTTAAGCTTATAAAAGGGCTTTAAACCCTCTCATATCTCTCCCATCCAAATTTTCTAAGAACCCTAGATTGGGAGAGAGAGAAAGTGAGAGATTTTGAGAGAGTGTGGGAGTGATCTTCCTGCCACTTGCTGCACCTGCTACACGTGCTAAAGCTACGCATCCCAATCACTTTGTTGGTGATTCCGACACACCTATAGGTAAGGAAGAACCCTAACCACTTATTGATTTGGAGTTTCCTTCGATTCATTAGCGATGTAGCTTATGTAACTTGTGTATTCGGTCGCCTGTTCGCCGTAGACGAAGTGTATACGCTCCGTTCGAATCGATACACATCTAGAGTAATAGGTACAGATTTTAGACACTTTGATTGGCTGTTTTCAACGTTTTCAATGTCGTTTAATAGTAGATTATCGACGGCAACGCCGTTTGACATGTACAACATGCTTTCCATTTCCCGTTTCGTAAACATATGAAAAATATGAGATTTAGGGCATTTTACTCATTTGTAGGAAATACTGTAAACATCCACATTTTGCTGAAATGATTGACATGGATTTTTGTCCCAGTAGGATATTACGAATGCGTGCATAATCAGTTTGGGGAAGAGATTCGCCCAAATGTGCACTTTGAGTCGACGTACACTATGTAGACTTAAGTGTGTAGACTAAGTGTTTGTATAAATGTTTGTATTAGTATATATCGAATTAAATGGTGTTGTAAATTAGTTTGAGATTGAATTCTCAAATAATATGCTGATGTAAATGATTTCCTTCATGTTGGCTATATGTATGATTTCATTATATGTATGAGATGCATGTGTTAGATGATTTACTTAAGTTGTATGTCATAATATGTGTTAACATGCTCACATTGTTGTAATGCATTTTCATTACTCTTATATGATTGATGAAGTGGATTCACAAATGTTTGGGACTATACCTAGTCCAAGCAGTCGGTAACAGAGTAAGTTCGTGGTTTGCTTGTATTTGTCATGGAGGACGCGTCGATGAACGCGAGTTGTGTTTGAGTTAGCGGCAGTGGTTACGCCACACGAAGTGTTTTACGCACTTCATGTCATTTGACTTGCGATGCGCTTGTACTAGTCGAGCCCGTCAAGTAACCCGACTGGCCGTTGATTGTTCACCCTGTATGAATCACAACTACTTGAACCTAGGGTACTGAACTTACCAATGAAAACCCTGTTAACCATGGTACCTTGATCCATAAAGACTCATGAGCCAGGCATGGTGGTATGGGACACCGTGGTCGAGATGTCGGCCTACGCTGGGGCCACAAACCTCCCCATAGTGACCAGTGAGCACATTGACTCGTGAGCAGATTATGGTGGTATGGGATACTATATTCTAGCTGTCGCCCTACACTGATCAGGTGAAGAGCCCTTTGTAGTGACCGCGAGCGTATTCTGAGTCTATGGGAGGCGACGACCCTTCCGTAGCGATGAGAGTACAGTAGGCCGGTATTGATAAGGTGATGGGGGAGCGGTGCAACGAGTGCGAGCAACAGCCCTGACAGCCCTTGCAGCGACCTACAAAATATAACCTCGTATGTGATTTCTATGAGTGACGACCTTAGACAGGATCTGTGTTGGGATTGATATAAGGAAGGTACCTTAGTTTCTCAATCCTTTTGTATGAAAGGGACCAATAATAACTTGGTAATCATATCACCATCACATTGCATGTGCCTGTAAGATGTGGAGCACTGTGGAAAGAAAGCATGCCACGGGCGTAAGATGGTGCCGTATAAGGGAGATCGTCGGTGAGGACATCCATCATGTCATGTGATATTGCATTAACAACAGTATTTAGGAATGTTTGATTTATTGCTTTACTATTATCGCATGATTGATTTGATAACATGCTAATCTCTGCTCTATTATTCCACTGAGTTGATCACTCACTCCCACGTTACGGGATGGTGTTTTCGGACACCCACCAGTCCCTATTTTAGTTACAGATGATGGCGCTGCTTGTGAAGCGGAGCCGGACTTGATGAGGAGGAGGAGGATCTCTCCTTTATGCGTGTTCTGATCGACAGGACTTCAGGGAGGTTGATTAGATGCCTTGATACTTGTCATTTTATAGTATTGGAGCACTCATGTATATTCTTTTGATCATTTTTGGAGTATACATGTATATATTTAACCTGGTAACATGTTCACACTCTGGAGACATACAACAGTTTATATAGGTTATACATACTATCACAGTCTTCCGCTTGCTAATTTAACGGTCTCTAGAGTATGATATGATGTTTTGGATTAATCCCAATCTTGTTTAATGCCTTTTTATAGACAACATACATCTAACATTATCTATGTTGCATAAATAACATTTTAGAACTCGGGAGTTGGGTTTCTACCCGACCCCCGATTTTCGGGATGTTACAATAACATATAGTAAATGAGCCACAGTATGAATGGTGCTGGTAAAATTCATATAATGTAGTGAACTTCATCTTCACGTGGGTTGTTAGAGCATGATTTGGATTAAACCGGTCCTGGGTTATGGCCACGCGACACACGCTGTCGCCCCTTTGACTTAGGTGGGTGCGGAAAGAACATAGAAACACTTATAGGATCGCAGTTTCTCCAATAGGGAAAGTCTACTCAAATCGTTCGTTTGATCGAGTCCGTAACATATTTTTGGTCGCGCGAGGTGACCTAAGTAGCCAGTAGGTTGTTAGTTGACGGGTTTGAGATGATCTCAGAAGCATTTCCAAACCCTAAAATGCATGTCCTTGGGTCGTGGGGCAACCAGAACCCTTATACTCAATCTCAGGGTTTAAAAACTCCGTTTCACCCAATTCCTTCAGAATCCTTCGTCTTACCACCCCATTCTTCAATTTTTTCTCAGTATTTTGATGTTAGGCATTAATCCTAATGTGAAAATGATATAAAATCATACTTAGATAAAATTTTACAATGAATAGTAGAAATACATGAAAATATGCCTTTTGGCCATTCCAATGTTGAAATATTTCGTAACAGATGGGTTAGTTGGATGGATTAGCTCCTCCTACCTCAAAATCATATGTTACATAATGCATAGACTCATTCTGGTTTATAAACTGGCCCCAAAATTCCATAAATAGAGTTTTAGGCCTATCCAAGCCCAAATACAATGAACCAGGGTGGGACCCATGTACATTTGGGGCCTACAGGACAGGGGGACCACACCCCATGGGGTGGCCATCACCAAAAACTATTTTGGCCGGTGATGGCATCCCCGGTTCGGAGATGCATCGTCGACCGGTGAGCCCCACTCAGGCCGGCCTTCCTGCCGTTGGTGTTTGAGGTGTTGTATGACCTCCTGGTATGTGGGTCATCCCTCGAAACAACTCCAAAACCCTACCTCATTCACAATCCAAGCCCCCATGCTCTCCTTTCTTCAAGTTTTTGCTGCATCACTCTCAAATCCCGTCTTCAAATCTCTCTCATTCTTATTTTCGATCACAACCGACGCTACCCCTTCACTCACAGCAATACAAGCCCCCTTTCCCTCTATTTTCATCCGTTGGAGCTCTCCCATCCTCTATTGGAGGCTGAAAATCGTGTGGACCTCCATTCCATCTTATCTTGCTCCTTTCTCTTTGAAAATCCAACCATTGGGAGCTTGATTCACCCCTCTATAGGGCCTAGATTTGTTTCAGCCCATTAAGGCAGCCATTTTTTTCCATTTCCCTCATTTTTCATGGCTATTGTTAAGGCTATTTTAGCCTTTTTCTCCTTTTCCACCATCCTCCTTCTCATGTCCCTTTTATTTGATCCTCAGACTCGTGGAAACCTGCTTACCCATCCCATTTCTCCACGTTCTTCGCTTGTTTGAATACCGTTTTAAGGATTTTTGAGTTTTGTTGTTATTGAGTCTAGTGAAGTCATAGGTAGAAATTGTGTTTGTATTTAGTGATTTGGGCTTAGCATAGCCGAATGCATCTCTGTCATAATCCATGTGGAACTTTATTCCATGTATTGTGACAAATTTTGTTAGACGGATTGCATGCCGTTTCATTCGCTGTAAGGTATTGTCCCTAGATTGGGTGTATCGTATGGTTTTCCACTGCCATATTGTAAATCCTGGAATTAAGCCTACAAAATTAATTTTTATCCCAACCCACCCTCCTACCAAGCATGCCACTCCTAATCCCAACATGGGATTAGGAATGCAGTTTCATTTCATACAATTTAATGCTACTGGCCATATAGGCCCTTGGCATTTTGGACCTAGAGTTAGCACTCCTAGATGTGAAGGATCTGATGATATATGAAATCCAATTCCATTTACACAATCGTGACCCTAAGCGATAGAGCAATTCCCTGTATTAGTAATGGTATGAAACCATTTAGTGTATAAGCTTAGGTTGTAGGTTACAGACTAGTCTACTAGTTACCTTGAGTAGTATAAAGCCTGTATATGCTAAGGAATAGTAGGTTAGATTTGGTTGGAATGGAACTCCCTTCCTTGGGTAGATCCTCATAACGTTCATAGGCTCCTTTAGTAACTGTCAGGAAGCTTATTTAACTTTGAACCATTCCCTCTCAGGGAAAACTTATAAATCCCTCAGATTGAACTTAGAATGAACCAGCATGCCCTTTAGATTTTCCCTTAGAATTGCCTCCCCAAGGGCTTATTGCATTCGGGAACGCGGAGTAAAGGAACTGCATATAAGCGATGTATTCGCGGTTTGAATCGACTTCTTAGTCCTAGTGGTTACTAATAAATCTAATGCTCTAATCAAACAGAAGATCGGCATCGACTCGGATTAAGGACTGATACGACAAATTTCTGTCAGAGTCTAGGCAGAAATTCTATGTATTCGGCTCAGACCTACTACACAACTTTCCTTCCGTGTTGGCCCAACCACATACAACCAAAAGTTATTGCTTGCCCTTGGTAAATGTTAAGGACATATAGCCAGTAGACTAGCCAGTAGAGGATTGAATAGCTTGCCACAAACTCACATCCGTCCTTGAAATCAATCACAACACCCATTATTTCAGCTCTTTTCTATAATCATAGGTACCAATGCCATAGAATGCATCATTAGCGAAGGAAGACCAATGTAGTGAGAGGTTGTTTCCCCTTTCATGTCAAGAATAGGCCCTAAGTTACAACTCGTTCTGAAATACGGAGCGAGACATAGAATCTTGAACCTTAAGTAGAACGTATGGAGCCCAATCTAGTTAGGATTGGCTAATGCAACCGTTGGATCAGAGTAGTGCAGCGGAAGCGTGGTTAGCCCTTCCCCACTGGCCCAGGATCGAAAGAAACTGGTCCAGGTTAGACGAAAAGATAGAGACCCTTAACCCCTACCTTGGACATAGCTTCAGACGAGGACTCCCTTAGATCAAGACCCAAAGAGAAACCTTATAAATAGGACTTTGAACCTTGTAGTGATTGACATTCCCTAAGCTTTTAGAGCGATCGGACTATGGAGTTACCGAAATGAACAAATGCGAAACATTCGCGGCTTGACCCAATTCTCAATCCTGGATGACTACCAACGGACTCACTGCTTAGCCGAGCAGAAGACCAGGATCCACTCGGATTAAGAAGGGATACAACATTGTCTACCCTGGCTAGGAGGACACTCGACGTATCGGGATCAAACCCACTACAACCGTCCCTCTGTACTGGTCAACCACTGAAAATATATATCTTACTCTATGTAGTTGGGAATTGTCGTTAAGATGTCAAATAGGTAAAGGAATAAATTGTAGTAAACCTTTGAGACGTAAGTAATGCATAAAGAAGTAACTTTTGAGTGGGGTAGACCAAAAGGAATCAGACTCATGTAGATCGTATACACCCAACCACGTATAGAGTGATTAGTCTTTCTTTATTACCCTTAGGCAAATTTCAGGGATGAAATTTTATTTTAAGGGGGGTAGATTGTAATACCCCAAATTTTTTTCAACCTGGAATTAGACGTCCTTAGGCAATGGGTCAATCCTAACACTTGATTAACTTCTCAAAACTCAATCCAAAAGTCTCAAATCCCTATTTCCTTCGAAAATCTCACCTTTCACTACTTTATCCTTCAAAATTTTCTAGGAGCTTTCATATTAGACACAAATCTTAAAGTTTAGGTGATGTTGATCAATACTTAAGCTAAAAAGTACTATGAATAGTAAATAAATAAATAAAAAGGGTTTTTAACCATTAACCTTTTGTAATCTCACTAAATAAGTAGACTATTTGGATAGATCAGCTTCTCCTACTCCAAAATCATATATTGCTTGTCAAATAACTCATCCCAGGTTCTAAAATATACCCATTTCAAATATCAGATGGTGAAATCACCCCAAATAGGTCAGCGAGCGGCGATGGCGTCGCCGGTTTGGCGATGCATCGCCGAACTCGTCCGTACAGCGAGATTCTGCACCTTTTTTCCTGCGCATTTCTTCTGACTTTGAAAAATCATATCTCCTTTGTTATAACTCCAATTTAGGTGATTCAAAAACAAGATTGAAGATAAATGAGTCTAGTTTTTATAAAAATATGTGAAAAATATAATAAAATATTTCCTATACTTTAAAGTAGGTCATTGTGAGCAACTGTCCGATAATCACTTGTTGGACAGCTGCTGCTTCTAAAATGTTTAGAATTTTTCTACAACTCAAAATCTTATGAAATTTAGTTGAGTTAGGTTAAACTTAATGATGAACCCCCAAAAAAATAATAAAAATAATATGATACCTAGAAGTTCCCAAAATGGGAGATAGAATGGTTCAGGACCGTATTCTGCCATAATTAGGGTAGAATTTGGTTGAGTACCAAACTGAATACTCAGTAGAATTAACTTGGACCACTTTAAATACGTTCTACAAGACCCAAAACTTGAAGAATCAATGACGCTATAATATCCTGAAACCTAGGATCAAACTCTAAACCGGTTTTCTCTCAGGAACCCTTTGAAACTTTGTATTGGATCTAGACCGCGCGTCGAAAGTCTGATACTTACAATCTTAGACCATTATGACCGCTTAGCTGGACTTAACAATCATTTCAAAAATCAAGCCCAACCGACGTTCATAGGCTATTTCATTGAGCCTGGAGTGAAGAGAGTGAGAAAGGGGTTAGATTTAAAAATTTTAATTCAAATCTGGCACGTGACTTGGCACGTTATTATTAAGCGTTCTGACCGTCAGAATTCAGCCAAATTACATCCTCGGATCAGGAAAAATTTCTCTTTCATATCATGAGACTTGTAGACCTGATCTAGGTGTGATAACCGCTGAACTGAAAATGGACCTCCACGTGCGATCTACGAACTCTACCAGACTGAAAATGGGGTGTGGACAATATCCAGAGACCATGAGCTTAAGTCCGATCACATTCGGCCAGGGGACCTCCCAAACTGCACTTTTGGATTGAAACAGCTCCGTTTTGGTTATAACTTAAGTGTACTTTGTTCCCAAGCCTAATTTGGAAAGGTTTGAGCTTATAAAAGGGCTTTAAACCCTCTCATATCTCTCCCATCCGAATTTTCTAAGAACCCTAGATTGGGAGAGAGGGAAAGTGAGAGATTTTGAGAGAGTGTGGGAGTGATCTTCCTGCCACTTGCTGCACCTGCTACACGTGCTAAAGCTACGCATCCCAATCACTTTGTTGGTGATTCCGACACACCTATAGGTAAGGAAGAACCCTAACCACTTGTTGATTTAGAGTTTCCTTCGATTCATTAGCGATGTAGCTTATGTAACTTGTGTATTAGGTCGCCTGTTCGCTGTAGACGAAGCGTATACGCTCTGTTCGAATCCATACACATCTAGGGTAATAGGTGTGGATTTTAGATGCTTTGATTGGCTGTTTTCAACGCTTTCAATGTCGTTTAATAGTAGATTATCGACGGCAACGCCGTTTGACATGTACAACATGCTTTCCGTTTCCCGTTTCGTAAACATATGAAAAATATGAGATTTAGGGCATTTTAGTCATTTGTAGGAAATACTGTAAACATCCATATTTTGCTGAAATGATTGACATGGCTTTTTGTCGCAATAGGATATTAGGAATGCGTGCATAATCAGTTTGGCGAAGAGATTTTCCCAAATGCGCACTTTGAGTCGACATACACTATGTAGACTTAAGTGTGTAGACTAAGTGTTTGTATAAATGTTTGTATTAGTATGTATCGAATTAAATGGTGTTGTAAATTAGTTTGAGATTGAATTCTCAAATAATATGCTGATGTAAATGATTTCCTTCATGTTGGCTATATGTATGATTTCATTATATGTATGAGATGCATGTGTTAGATGATTTACTTAAGTTGTATCTCATAATATGTGTTAACATGCTCACATTGTTGTAATGCATTTCCATTACTCTTATATGATTGATGAAGTGGATTCACAAATGTTTGGGACTATACCTAGTCCAGGCAGTCAGTAACAGAGTAAGTTCATGGTTTGCTTGTATTTATCACGGAGAACGCGTCGATGAACGCGAATCGTGTTTGAGTTAGCGGCAGTGGTTAGGCCACACGAAGTGTTTTACGCACTTCATGTCGTTTGACTTACGATGCACTCATACTAGTCGAGCCCGTCAAGTAACCCGACTGGCCGTTGATTGTTCACCCTTTATGAATCGCAACTGCTTGAACCTAGGGTACTGAACTTACCAATGAAAATCCTGTTAACCATGGTACCTTTATCCATAAAGACTCATGAGCCAGGCATGGTGGTATGGGACACCGTGGTCAAGCTGTCGGCCTACGCTGGAGCCACAAACCTTCCCATAGTGACCAATGAGCACATTGACTCGTGAACAGATTATGGTGGTATGGGATACTATATTCTAGCTGTCGGCCTACACTGATCAGGTGACGAGCCCTTTGTAGTGACCGCGAGCGTATTCTGAGTCTACGGGAGGCGACGACCCTTTCGTAGCGATGAGAGTACAGTAGGCCTGTATTGATAAGGTGATGGGGGAGCGGTGCAACGAGTGCGAGCAACAGCCATGGCAGCCCTTGCAGCGACCTACAAAATATAACCTC
The DNA here is from genome assembly GCA_037074715.1 of Magnolia kwangsiensis. Taxonomy (NCBI): domain Eukaryota; kingdom Viridiplantae; phylum Streptophyta; class Magnoliopsida; order Magnoliales; family Magnoliaceae; genus Magnolia; species Magnolia kwangsiensis. The sequence goes on along the minus strand of CM073586.1, from coordinate 36,675,715 downwards.
GTATGTGATTTCTATGAGTGACGACCCTAGACAGGATCTGTGTTGGGATTGATATAAGGAAGGTACCTTAGTTTCTCAATCCTGTTATATGAAAAGGACTAATAATAACTTGGTAATCATATCACCATCACATTGCATGTGCCTGTAAGATGTGGAGCACTGTGGGAAGAAAGCATGTCGCGGGCGTAAGATGGTACCGTATAAGGGAGATCGTCGGTGAGGGCATCCATCATGTCATGTGATATTGCATTAACAACAGTATTTAGGAATGTTTGATTTATTGCTTTACTATTATCGCATGATTAATTTGATAACATGCTAATCTCTACTCTATTATTCCACTGAGTTGATCACTCACTCTCACGTTACGGGATGGTGTTTTCGGATACCCATCAGTCCCTATTTTAGTTGCAGATGATGGCGCTACTTGTGAAGTGGAGCCGGACTTGATGATGATTAGGAGGATCCCTCCTTTATGCGTGTTCTGATCGACGGGATTTTAGGGAGGTTGATTAGATGCCTTGATACTTGTCATTTTATAGTATTGGAGCACTCATGTATATTCTTTTGATCATTTTTGGAGTATACATGTATATATTTAACCTGATAACATGTTCACACTCTGGAGACATACAACAGTTTATATAGGTTATACATACTATCACAGTCTTCCGCTTGCTAATTTAACGGTCTTTAGAGTATGATATGATGTTTTGGATTATTCTCAATCTTTTTTAATGCCTTTTTATAGAAAACATGCATCTAACATTATCTATGCTGCATAAATAATATTTTTGAACTCGGGAGTTGGGTTTCTACCCGACCTTCGATTTTCAGGATGTTACAGTAGTATTTAGGAATGTTTGATTTATTACTTTACTATTATCGTATGATTGATTTGATATGCTAATCTCTGATCTATTATTCCACTGAGTTGATCACTCACTCCCACGTTACGGGATGGTGTTTTCGGATACCCATCAGTCCCTATTTTAGTTGCAGATGATGGCGCTGCTTGTGAAGCGGAGCCGGACTTGATGATGATGAGGAGGATCCCTCCTTTATGCGTGTTCTGATCGACAGAATTTTAGGGAGGTTGATTAGATGCCTTGATACTTGTCATTTTATAGTATTGGAGCACTCATGTATATTCTTTTGATCATTTTTGGAGTATACATGTATATATTTAACCTGGTAACATGTTCACGCTCTAGAGACATACAACAGTTTATATAGGTTATACATACTATCACAGTCTTCCGCTTGCTAATTTAACGGTCTCTAGAGTATGATATGATGTTTTGGATTATTCTCAATCTTGTTTAATGCCTTTTTATAGAAAACATGGATCTAACATTATCTATGCTGCATAAATAACATTTTTGAACTCGGGAGTTGGGTTTCTACCCGACCTTCGATTTTCAGGATGTTACAGTAGTATTTAGGAATGTTTGATTTATTACTTTACTATTATCGTATGATTGATTTGATATGCTAATCTCTGATCTATTATTCCACTGAGTTGATCACTCACTCCCACGTTACGGGATGGTGTTTTCGGACACCCACCAGTCCCTATTTTAGTTGCAGATGATGGCGCTACTTGTGAAGCGGAGCCGGACTTGATGATGATGAGGAGGATCCCTCCTTTATGTGTATTCTGATTGACGAGATTTCAGGGAGGTTGATTAGATGCCTTGATACTTGTCATTTTATAGTATTGGAGCACTCATGTATATTCTTTTGATCATTTTTGGAGTATACATGTATATATTTAACCTGGTAACATGTTCACACTCTGGAGACATACAACAGTTTATATAGGTTATACATACTATCACAGTCTTCCGCTTGCTAATTTAACGGTCTCTAGAGTATGATATGATGTTTTGGATTAATCCCAATCTTGTTTAATGCCTTTTTATAGACAACATACATCTAACATTATCTATGTTGCATAAATAACATTTTGGAACTCGGGAGTTGGGTTTCTACCCGACCCCCGATTTTCGGGATGTTACAATAACATATAGTAAATGAGCCACAGTATGAATGGTGCTGGTAAAATTCATATAATGTAGTGAACTTCATCTTCACGTGGGTTGTTAGTAGATTCTATTTATAAATAATTATTGTAGTAGTTCCACAATGGTTTGGAAGGCATAGGTAAACCTCATAAGATACAATAAGCCCTAAGTTGAACGACTTGCATATATAATATACATCTAAGAGTTAGTCACGGTTAGGTGACATGGATTTGTCTCATACAACGTAGTGGGTCCTACTTCCAAGTGGTAATGCAAACAGATGGGTCCTCATACAAACATTATGGTGGGTCCCAATAAATAGATAGCATAGGTTATTCACATACATCAAGGTAGTACAAGGAAGAACAATTCAGATGCATAAGGCACACATCAGTAGGCTCCATCATCAAACTGTTTGGTTGAAAAAATAATTAAACAGTGTGGATAAAATATGTACATTAAGTGGGTTCACAAGTGTTCAAAAGTTATACATTCAATTAACACTATTTTATATCGTCTGACTTATTTAGGAATTGGATCTAGATCATTTTGGAATCATGTTCTAGAATTAGGTAGCCTAAATGGTGAAATATGCAATACTTACATCAAGGTAGGGTCCATAATCAATCTGACACACGTCCTAAGTTCATGTACACAAGAGGTTACATTATTAGCATAGTCCACGAGTCTGGGTAATCACACAATTCTCATATGCCCACATGGTCTTGTGGCCATTGATAATGTCACACAAGTCTCATATGACCACATGGTCTTATGGCCACTCCATTATCAGAAGTCCATATGGTTGAGTGGCCACAAAAATGTCACTCTACTTGCCAATAATAAAGGATTTAAGGTCACATGGTTACTTATTTTACTACACCATAACTCATACATCTATAGGCAACCATTTTATTAAGCTCCCACATGGTCAGGTTGTCAATGCCATAATTTCACTTGGTTGAGTGGACGTATAATTAGTCTCATAGTCTAGTGATCGCATCTCAAAGCATCCAAGGCACAATCACAAGCATACCACCATACCTAGTTACACTAACTATTAAATGACCGCCCAATACTTCATACGGAGAATGACTCAGATTCGGTGTCACATGATCAAGAGCCCAAGAACTAGCTTCCATCACATCAGATATAGTTTAGTTGTCCCCACATCTGCCTCACTTATGAGCATAATGTAAGGGTGTAACATACCGAAAATTGGGGGTCGAGCAAAAACTCCACTCCCGAGTTCCAGAACATCATTTATGCAACATTTTCAATGATGGATGAATGTTGTTCATATTAGTGCAGAAAACATGAGTGGGATTAGACCAAAACAGCATATCATACTCCAGAGACAGTTAAATTAGCAAGCGGAAGAATGTAATAGATATATAAAGTATATGAACTGTGGTGGGTCTCCAGAGTGTAAACATGTTACTAAGTTAAACATATACATGTATACTCTAAAAATGATAAAAAGAATATACATGGGTGTGTAAGAAAAAGGCGAAATACTAAGTATATTAGCATCTAATCAGTAACCCTGTAACCCCGTTAATCAGAACCTGCATATAGGAGGGATCCTCCTCATCATCATCAAGTCCGGCTCTGCTTCGCAAGCATCGCCATCATCTGCAATTAAAATAGGAACTGTTTGGTGTGCGCAACACCGTCCCGTAACGTGGGAGTGAGTAATTAACTTAGTGGAATCATAGAGAAAAGATTAGTATATTCTCAAATCAATCATGCGATAATAGTAAAGCAATTAATCAAACATTCCTAGATACGGTTGTTAATGCAATATGACATGACATGATGGATGCCCTCACCGACATTCTCCCTCATACGGCACCATCTGCGTCCGCGAAATGCTTGCGTACCGCTCAGTGCTCCACATCTTCCAGGCACATGCAATGTGATGTTGATATGATTACCGAGTTATTATTAGTCCTTTTCATACAGCAATATTGGGAAACTAAGGTACTTTGCTTATATCAATCCCAACACAGATCCTGTCTAGGGTCGTCACTCCTAGTAATCTCATACGATATAATATTTGTAGGTCGCTGTAAGAGCTGTCAGGGCTGTTGCTCGCACTCGTTGCACCGCTCCCCCATCACCTTATCAATACAGGCCTAATTATCCTTAAGACTGCATCAGGACTCGTCGCCCCCATGCGGTGTCAGGATAAACTCAAGGTCACTACAAAGGGCTCGTCACCAATCAATGTAAGCCGAAAGCAAGAATATAGTGTCCCATACCACCATAATCTACTCAGAGTAGGGTGCTCACTGGTCACTACGGGGAGGTTTGTGTCCCCAGAGTAGGCCGACAGCTCGACCACGGTGTCCCATACCACCATGCCCAGCTCATGAGTCTTTATGGATCAAGGTACCATGGTTAACAGGGTTTTCAATGGTAAGTTCAGTACCCTAGGTTCAAGCAGTTATGACTCATACATGGTGAACATATAATGGCCAGTCGGGTTACTTGACGGGCTCGACTAGTACGAGCGCATCTCAAGCTGAATGACATGAAGTGCATGAAACACTTCGTGTGGCCTAACCACTGCCGCCAACCCAAAACACGACTCGTGTTCATTGACGCATCCTTTGTGGTACCTAGAAACCAACCACGAATTCGATCCATTACCGACTGCCTGGACTAGGTCATAGACCCAAGCATTTGTGCATCAACATCAATAAGTATAGGTGAGTAACAGAAATGAAGTACAACATTGTAAGCATGTTGACACATCTTATAACATACAACTCAAGCAAATCATCCCACACATGCATTTCATGTATATAATGAAATCAATACATATAGCCAACATGATGAAAATCATTTACATCAGCATATTACTTGAGAATTCAATCTCAAAACTCCTACACAACACCATTTACTCAAAAAATACTAATACAAACATTTATACAAACACTTAGACTACACACTTTAGTCTATATAGCGTATGTCGACTCAAAGTGCGCTTAAGGACGAATCTCTTCGCCAAACCAATCATGCACTCATTCCTAATATTGTAACACGTAAATAGCCATGACAAACATTTTATCAAAATATGGACGTAAGCAGTATTTCCTACAAATGACTAAAATACCCTAAATCTTATATTTACCGTATGTTTACGAAACGAAAAATGGACAGTATGTTGTACATGTCAAACGGTGTTGTCGTCAATAATCTACTATTAAACGACATTGAAAACTTTGAAATCAGTCAATCAAAGCGTCTAAAATCCTTACCTTTCACTTTAGATGTGTATCGTTTCGAACGGAGCGTATACGCTTCGTCAACGGCGTACAAGAGACCTAATACACAAGTTGTATAAGCTACTTTGCTATTTGAATCGACGGAATGCTAGTTCAGCAAGTTTTTAGGGTTTTACTTAGCTAGAAATGCATTGGAATCACCGGCAAAGTGATTGGGATACGTTGCTTAAGCACGTGCAACAGCAGCAGCAAGTGGCAGGAAGATCTCTCCCACACTCTCTCACAATCTCTCACTTTTTCTCTCTCTCTCTAGCTAGGGTTTCTAGTAAATTCGGATGAGTGAGATGAGTGAGGGTTTAAAGCCCTTTTATAAGCTAAAACCTTCCCAAATTATGCTTGGGAACACGGTTCACTTGAGGTATAACCAAATCGGGGCTGTTCTGGTCCAAAAGAGCATTTCTGGAGGTCCCCTGGCCAAACGCGGTCGGACTTAAGCTCATGGTCACTGATGTAGCACACATCAAGTTTTCAGACCAGCAGAGTTCGCAGATCGCACGTGGCGGTCCAGTTTCAGTTCAGCGGTCATCGCACCTAGATCAAGTCTACAAGTCTAATGATATGAAAGAGAAATTTTTCCTGATCTGAGGGTGTAATTTGGCTAAATTCTGACGGTCAGAATGCTTAATAATGACGTGCCAAGTCACATGCCAGATTTGGATTAAAATTTCCAATTCTAACCCTTTTCTCACTCTCTTCACTCCAAGCTCAATGAAATAGCCTCTGAACATCGGTTGGGCTTGATTTTCGAAACGATTGTCAAGTCCAGCCAAGCGGTCATAACGGTCTAAGATAGTAGATATCAGACTTTCAACGCGCGGTCTAGATCCAATACAAAGTTTCAAAGGATTCCCGAGAACAAACCGGTTTAGAGTTTGATCCTAGATTTTAGGGTAACGTAGCATCAACGATTATACAAGTTTTGGGTCTTGCAGAACGTATTTAAAGTGATCAGGGACAATTTCACAGCTACTCCAGCGTAGCGCTAGCTAACTTACGCTTAATTTCTAAAGGAATTTGGCTCTAAGTGATTTCTTTGGCTTTGGAATTGATTCCTAAGAGTGATGTGGTTGACCCATCGCCTAAGGACGTCTAACCCCAGGTTGACAAAAAATTCGGGGTGTTACAAAGAGTTGTATATATGTCGCATGACACCAAATTGAAGGTCACTCCATTATCAAGTTGTATAATCCAAACCATATCATACTTTTCATGTCTAAGAAAATCTGCACGTACAACCTGATTGTTCATGGTTTAGGTGACTATGGCTATACCCATAAGCATGTGGTCATGTCATTGGGTGGTCACCAATGCCACCGATTTCATGTAGTTGGTTGGCCTTGTGTGGATTTCACAATCATACAGTTAGATGACTACATATACTCCACAATTGCATATGATTAGGTGGACATACATACGTCACATGCCCACATGATTAAGGGGCCGAACAAGTATATCACATCCTCGCACCACTAAAGTCACATACTTATTATAATTAAACATGTTTAACGGTTTAGACATAAGTCACATGATCCTATTACTTGGGGCTGCACTCTAACCAAAGTGCCAAGTGATTAAGGGTTGTCCACAATCAGCCCATTTAAGGGATTAATCATCATTACTCCAAAAATTACAATACCAGTTTGATACATTCAACACATGGAGATTACAAACTCCTGTCGAAGAGGCCCAATGGTTGGCCGAAACAAGGCTATCACTGATGGGTCCACATGGCATTCACTCAAAATGGGCCCTAACATTCTTGGGCCCACACATCAATGGAATTTACAATGGGTTTTATGTGGTGGAGCTCATGGGGATTTCCCATGAGGTTGAGTTGTGTGTGACCACTTAAGACTTAGGTTTGCTTTGATTTTAGTCCAAATCCTCAAATGATACGAGGAAGTGGATGGTCCACACACTACAAGAAAGAGGGTTTTTAGCGATGAAACTTTTAGCGATGAGACTTTTAGAGATGAAAATTTTCGTAGCTAAAAATTGTGGATGAGACTTTTAGTGACGAAAATTTTCATCACCAAAGGTTACACATATTTTTTCAAAAAATTCGAATGAATTACTTTTAGCTATGAAAATTTTCGTAGCTAAAAATCATGGAAGAGACTTTTAGCGACAACAATTTTCGTCACTAATAGCTACAAACGGTTTTTCCAAAAAAAAAAAAAATGGATTACTTTTAGCTACGAAAATTGTTGTAGCTAAAAATCATGGAAGAGACTCTTAGCGGCGAAAAATTTCGTCGCTAAAGGCTGCAAACAAATTTTCAAAAAATTGGAATGGATTACTTTTAACTACAAAAATTTTTGTAACTAAAAATCGCGGATGAGATTTGTAGTGACGAAAATTTTCGTCGCCAATGGCTACAAATAGTTTTTGAAAAAATTCGACTGGATTACTTTTAGCTATGAAAATTTTCATACCTAAAATTCCTAGAAGATACTATTAACAATGAAAATTTTTGTCGCCAAAAGCTGCAAACAAATTTTCAAGATACTTTTAGCTATGAAAATTTTTGTAGCTAAAAATCATGGACGAGACTTTTAGCGATGAAAAGTTTTATCGCCAAAAGCTGCAAACGATTACTTTAGCTACGAAAATTTTCATAGCTAAAAATCGTGGTTAAGACTTTTAGTGATTAAAATTGTCGTCGCTAAAGGCTGAATGGATTACTTTTAGCTACGAAAAGTTTCATAGCTGAAAATCGTGGATGAGATTTGTAGCGACAAAAATTTTCATTACCAAAGGTTGTAGACACTTTTTCAAAATATTCGAATGGATTACTTTTAGCTATGAAAATTTTTGTAGCTAAAAATCATGGAAGAGACTTTTAACGACAACACTTTTCATTGCCAAAAGCTGTAAATAATTTTTTCAAAAAATTCGAATGGATTACTTTTAGCTACGAAAATTTTTGTAGCTAAAAATCGTGGTTGAGACTTGTAGCAACGAAAATGTTCGTTGCTAAAGGCTGCAAACAATCAAAAGATTGGAATGGATTACTTTTAGCTACGAAAATTTTCGTAGCTAAAAATCATGGAAGAGACTTTTAGCGATGAAAACTTTCATCGCCAAAAGCTCCAAACGGTTTTTCCAAAAAAAAAATGAATGGATTACTTTTAGCTACGAAAATGTTTGTAGCTAAAAATCATGGAAAAGACTTTTAGCGATGAAAAATTATTTCAAAAAATTGGAATGGATTACTTTTAACTACGAAAATTTTCGTAACTAAAAATCCTGGATGAGATTTGTAGCGACGAAAATTTTCGTCGCCAATGGCTGCAAATAGTTTTTGAAAAAATTTGACTGGATTACTTTTAGCTACGAAAATTTTCGTGCCTAAAAATCTTGGAAGATCCTATTTGCAATGAAATTTTTCGTTGCCAAAAGCTACAAACAATTTTTTAAGATACTTTTAGCTACGAAAATTTTTATAGCTAAAAATCATGGACGAGACTTTTAGCGATGAAAAGTTTTGTCGCGAAAAGCTGCAAACGATTACTTTAGCTACGAAAATTTTCTTAGCTAAAAATCATGGATGAGACTTTTAGTGACGAAAATTGTCGTCGCTAAAGGTTGAATGGATTACTTTTAGTTACGAAAAGTTTCATAGCTAAAAATCGTGGATGAGTTTGTAGCGACGAAAATTTTTGTCGCCAAAGGCTGCAAACACTTTTTCAAAATATTCGAATGGGTTACTTTTAGCTATGAAAATTTTCATAGCTAAAAATCATGGAAGAGACTTTTAGCGATGACACTTTTCATCGCCAAAAGCTGCAAACAGTTTTTTCAAAAAATTCGAATGGATTACTTTTAGCTATGAAAATTTTCGTAGCAAAAAATCATGGTTGAGACTTATAGCAACAAAAATGTTCGTCACTAAAGGCTGCAAACAAATTTTCAAAAGATTGGAATGGATTACTTTTAGCAACGAAAAGTTTCGTAGCTAAAAATCATGGATGAGATTTGCAGTGACGAAAATTTTCGTTGCCAAAGGCTGCAAACAATTTCTCAAAATATTCGAATGGATTACTTTTAGCTACGAAAATTTTCGTCACCGAAAAACGTTAATGAGACTTTTACCTACGAAATATTTTGTAGGTAAAAGTTTCTTTTTAAAAAAAAATTATTCCATCTCAAATTTCCTAATATACACCTGTTAGAATATAATTCATCATATTCTTCTTGATATACACCTGTTATATAATATATTTCATCATATTCACATTCACATCCATCTAAACCCAAACTACGTAAATTCGTCCAGACAAACTACATTCATCCAAACATAAACTGCATCCATCCAAACACAAACAATCTTATGGAAAAAAATAAATGAAAAGAGAGAGAACATATGAGAGGTGATCTAGACAAATGAAAAGAAAAATAACCTAAACCTATAACCTACATTTATAGCTTTAGGTTATAGGTTTAGGTTTAGATTTTAGGTTTAGATTAAGGTTAGGTTATAGGTTATAAGTTTAGGTTATAGGTTATGGGTTATAGGTTATAGGTTAAGGTTTAGGTTATAAGTTTGGGTTTAGGTTAAGGTTATAGGTTTAGGTTTAGATTTAGGTTTATGTTTAGGTTTAGGTTATAGGTTATCGGTTATAGCTTTAGGGAATTAAGAATAGGTTAAGGTTTAGGTTTAAGAAATCAGGTTCTGGTTCGGGTTCGGTATCGGGTTTAGGTTTCAGTTTTCAAGTTTAGGTTTAGGTTTAGGTTAGGGAGTTGAGATTAGGATTAGGTGTAGGTTTAGGTTTAGGGATTTGAGATTACATTTAGGTTTTAGGTTTAGGTTTCGGTTATAAGTGTAGTTTATAGGTTTAGGTTTAAGTTAGATTACAGGTTAAGGTTTAGGGAATTGAGAATAGGTTAAGGTTTAGGTTTAGGAAATCGGGTTAGGGTTCGGGCTTAGGTTTGGGGTTTTAAGTTTAGGTTTAGGTTAAGGACTTAAGATTAGGATTAGGTATAGGTATAGGTTTAGGGATTTGAGAATACATTTAAGTTTTAGGTTTAGGTTATAGGTTTAGGTTTAGGTTATAAGTGTCGGTTATAGGTTTAAGTTTAAGTTAGGTTATAGGTTATAGCTTTAGGGAATTGAGAATAGGTTAAGGTCTAGGTTTAGGAAATCGGGTTCGGGTTCGGAATCAGGTTTAGGTTTAGGTTTTCAATTTTAGGTTTAGGTTTAGGTTACAGAGCTCAGATTAGGATTAGGTGTAGGTTTAGGTTTGAGGATTTAAGAATACATTTAAGCTTTAGGTTTAGGTTAAGGTTATAGGTTTAGGTTATAGGTATAGGTTTAGAGAAAGGTTAGGTTTAGGTTATAGGTTTTGGGATTTGAGAATAGGTTTAGGTTATAAGTATAGGTTTAGGTTGGGTTATAGGTTAAGGTTTAGGGGTTTGAGTTTAAGTTAAGGTTTAGGTTTAGGTTAAGGTTGTAAGTTTAGGTTAAGGTTATAAGTAGAGGTTATAGGTTAAGGTTAAGGTCTAGGTTTAGGTTATAAGTATAAGTTTTGGAATTTGAGAATAGGTTTAGGTTAAGGTTATGAGTATAGGTTTATGTTATAGGTATAGGTTTAGGTTATAGGTTATAAGTATAGGTTATAGGTTAAGGTTAAGGTCTAGTTTAAGGTTATAAGTATAGGTTAAGTATTGTTTATAAGTTTAAGTTATAGGTTAAGGTTTTGTGATTTGAGAATAGGTTTAGGTTAAGTTTATAAGTATGGGTTATAAGTTAAGGTTTAGGTTTAGGAAATTGGGTTCGGGTTCGGGAGTGGGTTTAGGTTTGGGTTTAGGTTATACGTTATAAGTTATAGGTTTAAGTTTATGTTATAAGTATAGGTTTTGGAATTTGAGAATAGATTTAGGTTAAGGTTATAAGTTTAGGTTAAGGATATAAGTATAGGTTATAGGTATAGGTTTAGGTTATAGGTTACAAGTACAGGTTATAGGTTAAGGTCAAGGTCTAGTCTTAGGTTATACGTATAGGTTTTGGGATTTGAGAATAGGTTTAGGTTAAGGCTATACGTCTAGGTTTAGGTTATAGGTTTAGGTCTATGTTATAAGAATAGGTCTAGGTTTAGGTTTATGTTATAAGTATAGGTTGTAAGTTTAGGTTAAGGTTGTAAGTAAAGGTTATAGGTTAAGGTTAAGGTTTAGGGTTAGGTTATAAGTTATAGCTTTAGGGAATTGAGAATGGGTTTAGATTATAGGTTTGGGGTTATAAGTTTAGGTTAAGGGTGTGGTACCTGCAAATACATACATAAACACGGCCTGTCCAAATAGCTAGGCTCCTCCAATGCTGTCCATAGGAAATGGACAGCCTCATCATGGCCATAACAGCGGTTTTCACCTTCCAGGGACCCCCGCTCATCCAGATAGCTCCAACGCACATCCGGGTCTGCTACATTAATTTCAAGCAAATACATAAACATGAACTATCCAAATGGTCAGACCCCTCCAATGCTATCCATATGAAATGGATAGCTTCATCATGGTCATAACAGTGGTTCCCACCTTTCATGGACCCCCGCTCATCCGGATAGCTCCGACACACATCCGAGTCTGCTCCATTAATTTCGAGCAAATACATAAACATGACCTGTCCAAATAGTTAGGCCCCTCCAATGTTGTCCATAGGAAATGGACACTTCATCATGGTCATAACAATGGTTCCCACCTTTCAGGGACCCCCGCTCATCTAGATAGCTCCGGCGCACAACCGAGTCTACTCCATTAATTTTGAGCAAATACATAAACTTAGAGTACTAAAAATTTCCAAGTAAATTGTACGAGGTTTATAGTAATCTTAAAGTGTAGAAAATTTTCAAGTATGTGCATTTCAGTCCGAGTTATTTCTATAATCACGATAGCCTTGAGAGGGTTGATACGAGGGATGGGATTATTGCAAAAGGGCTCATTAAAGCTATATTAGATTATCTTACTGGACATAATGATTTCAGGACTAGTAAGATAACCCAATATAGTTTTAATCGATCCTTTCGCAGTCAACCCATCCCTTGTATCAACCCTCCCAAAGTTATCGTGATTAGAGATGGAACTCAGACTTAAATGCATAGACTTGGAAATTTTTTGCACTCCAAGATTACTGTAACCCTCGTACAATGTATATTCAATGATGTATATAATGAATGAGAAAACAGACAAGATGTGGAGTATAGTACATTCTCACTGACCCGGATTTACTTAATGCGGCGGACCTCATCAGGTCCATGTTACAGACTCTCAGCCTATAGAAATTGATAAAAACCAAGATGAGGCAGGGGAAATAAACTTATGCATTTTAACATAAAACTTTTGTCCTATGAAAGACAATGCATCATAAGATATTCATTCTTCAAAAGCAATTGATATGACCTTCTTTTTCTAATCCAAGCTATGCTTTTCACAATAAGCCTTGTGTTGAAATAACTTGCCTCCACCAGTCTTCACATCCATGTGTAGGCTAACACGTTTAGCACAAGTAGGATGAAATGCAGTTTAACAGTCATCATGATTACACTGCAAGATAGTTGAGGTAGGGTGAAGCAAAGAAAACAACATAAAGTCTACCTCTCATTTTTGGAGTCAAACCTACAGAATTTTAAAGAAGAAAACAAATGATTAAGCAAGCAAAACCTTTATGCAGACACCGTGTTTGTGACGGCAAATGCAACAAACAAGCAGGTCTCTTTCCTTTGAAATGGTCTCCTAAGTTGAATCATTTAATACAGTGGAGATATTACATGAGAATGTGTAATGTTTTCAAAGTAAATTTTAAAAAAATAAATAATTGCATGAGCAGTTAAAAATTCAAATTAGAACAATTTTACATATAAGAACCATGACATATGAAATAAACTTAAAGTAAATAAAGGAAGCAGCATCAAAAAGAATCTTTTAGGAAAGCAACATTAAGTTTAAAAACACAGTAACCATTCCCCCAACAGGATTTGGTTGTCCCCTTCTAAATGTTGACTCTAACACCCACTACAATAGACCAAATTGTTCAGTCTCAGGTCAAGTTGCAACTCACCCTGTGTTGAGGGTGATGCATCATGTAAAACCGGATCAGGTCTTACCATGTATTAGGTACCGTATTGTACATCACTGATATAACAACCTAGATTAGGTTATTTTGGGCCGATACGACCATATAATTAATGGGAAATACCAGCACATATCAAGTGATACGTACCCATTTCGGATGATACTTGTAACCTTGGTTGCACGGGACTCAGCTGAGGCCTAAAACCTTGCTACGAACACATGTATGCAATTAGTGGATGGTGCTTATATGCATACATGCTACTTCTACAGGTATGCATGGATGGTTCATGATGGGTACAAATCAAGGGCACATGAACGGAGAGAAAAAAAAAGAGTTTCAGTTGTACCAGGAGGAATGCCAACATATAGCTCACCTTCGATGTTGAGTGGGTGAATGATTGCTTCTTCTAGGACCTCTTGAAATCTCTTCCCAAATGAATGTTGTTCCACCCGAATGCATTATCACTCACACACACACACACACACATAAGTAACTTGAACTAACTAACTAGCCAAACTGAGAGTTGAGGATGGGAAAAGACACTAAGAAAAGTAATTACTAGAATATCTCAAATCAATGACATGGGAGCCTTAAAAAAAATAAAATAAATAAAAAACAGGAGCCTAACCATTGTAAATACTCCCATAGTAATACTTCCATTGTATTTTCTTATCATCTGGAAATTCAGGAACTTTTCAACTTTCTTCTAAGAAACCATAAGCATTGTTATATGGAAGCAGGTATGTATGATCCTTTTGATCCATATACCCTTACTTTCTTCATTGTTAATATAATAGTACACTTCAGAACTATTGCAACACCAAAATCGGGAAGAAAGGATGCCTGTATATATTAAAATAATAATAATAATAATAATAATGGGTGTACATGCCATTTCCCTTCATGTTTGCAAACCAAAATTGGGCCTAATTAGAAATCCTTTCTAATTTGAAGAATTGACGTTATAAAATTGTAAAAGAATCGAAGGTAAATCTTCATACAATTTGAGCATGCTAAAGTAAGAAGAGGAGATTACCTCTATAATTCCACCATAAAGCCAACCAAAAGACAAGTAGTGATACAGTTGCTCGCGCCCAGGTTTAGTTTCAGGGGTTTCTGTAGTAATACGATTCAAACATTCATCCCATTCACACATGAACAAATGATTCTCCTTTGAGACATCATTGCCTCCACCAATGAAAGAGTAGATTTCACAGGTTTAAAAGTCCACATGGTTCTTCTATTAAATCTTTTCACCATTTAGATCTTCCTAATAGATAGACCGTTAAATTTTGTTTGTGATGCATGGTTTGCACTTTACATAATGAAATTTATTTTACAAATTTGTATGGCAAAACTTGAGTCATGGATGAGAATTGAGATGCCTTTCACATTGGGGAAATCATACCACATTGGATTCCCGGTGTAGCAACATTCTAAAGCCTTGCTAAAATCATACAGCAATAATGGGCATGCTGAGGTAATTTTAAAAAATAAAAATTAAAAACAAAATAGTTAAGGATACATTCGGTGGCAAAATAATGATAATTGAAAAGGGAATATTAGAAGTTAAATAACAAAGCCAGAGATAACAAGCATTCATAGCTTTACCCAAGGCAAACCATAGCCTATTACTCCTTAGCTATAAATAGTTTCAGCAGAAAATGGCATTACCCATAACACAAAAAAAAAAAAAAAAAATACAAAAAAAAAAGAAAAGAAGGTAAAGCAAAAGAAACCTAACAATGCAAGGAAGTTGCAGAGACCAAAATGCCAAATGAAATGTTACATGAAGATACCCAAAACACATAATCCACATTCTCTATTTGAAGAAGAGACTGTCTTATATTTCATTCATTACAAGGAAAAACTGCTCAAGTAACTATAACACAGAAGCTCCATTCCCCAAAATGCAACAAGAACCTATACGGTGCCTAATTGCGCTTTCAAGTCTTCAACAGCTTCTAGCTTGGCCTTTGTTTTCTACAGTTCAGCTTGTAATGCCTCTATAGTATATTTTGGCTCATTATCAACAGCCAATGTAATCACCATTCGCAAAACCTTTGTATTTGTAGTAGAATAGTCACCGTGCCCCAGCTGTAGAAAGCAAAGCATGTTAAAAGATGTTGAGTGTTGACTGGTATAAACCAGTGTGAGTGCTCATAGTCAAAAGTACATTGATATACAAGGGTGATAACCAAAACATATTCAAAACTACATTGATATGAAAGGGTTTACACTTTTTTTCTAATGAGTACCCAAATGTAGATCTAATGACTACCCAAATGCTGATTGGATTGAATTGCAACAATTAGAATGATATTACTGAATTTTCAAAATTCAATTCACCTGTGCATTAGTACTTAATTTTCAGAATGCTAAAAGGTGCCGACTTACCTTGGCTGACCAACATTTGCCTTCTCCATTATGGATGGTGCCCATCAATGCAATGTAGTTCCAGTTCTTGATGACGTTGTACGGGCCATCATGGATCTCAACTTCGATAGTTTACCCTTATCCAAATCTTCTTCACAAAAAAAAAAAAAAAAAAAAAAAAAGTAGAGTTAGTGAGTTGTTTGGGAAAGAAGATATTTTCACAGATGCAGTTGGCTGATGAGATACCACAGATTAAGGAATTTGTTAAGGTAGAGTTAGTGAGCTATTAGGGAAATCAGAGATTTTTATTTACAATTATATATATAATCAATTGCTTGGATTCAAGCTCCAGGGTTAGTTTTCAGGTTTGTTTCTAAATTCTTTTACAATGCAATTCTTGAGATTACAAAAAAGGCCACCTAAGACCTATCACTTGCCGTGAAAGAGAAAAAGCCCTCAATTCATTTTCAAAAATGCAACAAACCCAGTATATCATGAAAAACATATTACACATAAGAGAACAAAATAGAACATATGAACAACAAAACTAAAATACACCTAGATGGGAATGCCAAAATGTACTTGGTTTAATTTGAATTATGAATGCCACAACCATCAAGAAATAAAACCTAGATGGGAAAAGCAAAGAAATGCATTTGGGAAATTTCCAAAACTAGCAAAAACAAGATCAAGATTGTGTCATTAGACCTTGCTCAATTATCTGAACCCAATGCATTGTATATATTAGTGAGATCATGATTGATAACATGAGATGTAAGCAACAAAAAAGATAAACAAAATGAGTAGCTATTGCAAAAAAAAATAATCCAGGGTCCAAATCTATCCACTTCAAAATATATACCTTCTACACCTACATCACCTTGCTGGTGTATTGCAGTCTTGGTGCTAGTTTCAGCATGGCCCTTACAATGGAAAAATAGTTTAAATAAGTTTTTCCCAAAGAATTAAACTAATCACAAGAAGAAAATTAAAAAGTTGAATTTTATTACCAAGCCTCACATCCATTACTTCGTCCATTCAAGATGGGACATGAGTGGTGGAATGAATGGATTATCAAGTCCATCAAAAAATAGTTTAGATAAGTTTTTCCCAAAAAATGCAAATAAGAAAGGAAGACATTCTTGTACCTGTGTCATTACATCATCCATTACCAACAATTGTATCTTACTCAACAATTCAAAAATGTACATGTATAAAAACAGGAGACAATGTCTAGTTAAAGGCATGACTTGTTAGTGAATTTTTTTTTTAAAAAGAAAAAGGTAAAACAATATTGTTGAGAGCAAGTGTATAGAAATATAGTTATAATAAAATAGATCATACAAGGTTTCCTAGAGTAATATGTATCAATTTTTTAGGCCAAAATAGACCAAGCATGTTTAGCCAATTGGACTGAACCGCCAACAAAATTTGGTTGAGGTTCATTTTCAGTTTACATTTTCAAACTCAACAAATGCAACTATAGCTACAAGATATCAATTCCAAAAATGAAAATAGAAAGACCGGTTGAGAAGAGATTCCAT
Source organism: Magnolia kwangsiensis (assembly GCA_037074715.1). Lineage (NCBI taxonomy): Eukaryota > Viridiplantae > Streptophyta > Magnoliopsida > Magnoliales > Magnoliaceae > Magnolia > Magnolia kwangsiensis. The sequence continues at coordinate 36,658,410 of CM073586.1, read as the reverse complement.
ACCCTCGTACAAGGCCAACTACAAACATTTTTTTGGAAGGACTTGTTAAAGACTCATGCTGAAGATTTTTTGAAACATTGGAAGCAAATACTCACATGTGGAAACATTCTTCTTTGGAAACTTCTCTTTCACATTGTTCTTGGTGCCCTTGTGGCACCTAGGTGTGAGGTTTCACTTCTTGTGAAGGTTTAGGGCAATATCAAGCGATTAGTCAGATGTAATGTTCTAAAAGCCATATCAGATCTGTAATCATAAATTACAAGATCATAAGTATTGGAGTCAGCCATATCAGATTTGTAATCATAATGCCATGTTCCAAAAGCATTAACATCTTCAGTTCTGCTATAACCATCACCATTGGAGTCAACCATGTATGCTGTAATTGGTGAGGAGCTGCAATTGGAGTATATGCCCCTTGTTTATCTAGCTTACATGGAAATCGATAATGGAGGAGCAAATTTCACAGCAGAGAACAAGGTTTTGCTCTCAGATCGAACACCAAACCCTAATCATTGATATTACATTGCAGAAACTACTCAAATCCAGCAAATGAGCTAGAAACGACAGAATTTTCCACTTCCTGAGCAAGATTTCAGTGAAATCAGCAAAAACCACTCCTCAGATCGAACCAAAAATTGTGAAAATTAGATTTTGAACAGCCAAATGGGGAAAAAGCACGAAAATGAGAGATATCTGCCCTGATTTCTGAGTTTTGAGTGGATTTCAGTTGAGAAATCAGTAGAAGAGAGAGAGAGAGAGAGAGAGAGAGAGAGAGAGAGAGAGAGTGAGTGAGAGAGAGAGAGAGAGAGAGAATGAGTACCTGAAATCGACGAAGAGATTGCTGGTGTGCCTTTCGGAGCTGAGGGATTTTGAGAGAGAGCTTTACTTCGAGAGCCCCCCTTTATGGCACCATATATCTGCATCTTTTTCCTCCACTTCCTGCACGTGCCAACCTCACATCTGTGTGAAACATCAAGGTCTAGTAATCGTGTATGAGATAAATGTATGCTAAATCTAGACCGTTAGTAGTATTTTTTATATAATCCATTTTAACTGTTGGTTGTGGCTCACTTGATGATTGAGCTGGTCTAATTCAATGGTCACTGCATGCATATGGTTGAGCCCACCGAATATACATTTCAACATGGGTTCCTATGCAACTGAGGCTAAAAAGTAGACATTTTGCCTCGGTTCCTATGCAATGGAGGCTAGAATGTAGACCTTTCGCCTTGGTTCCTATGTAACTGAGGGTAAAAAATAGACCTTACACCTCAGTTCCTATGCAACTGAGGCTAGAATGTAGACCTTTCGCCTCGGTTCCTATGTAACTGAAGCTAAAAAGAAGACATTTCGCCTCGGTTCCTATGCAACTAAGGCTAGAATGTATACCTTTTGCCTCGGTTCCTATGTAACTGAGGCTAAAAAGTAGACCTTTCGCCTCGGTTCCTATGCAACTGAGGCTAGAATGTAGACCTTTCACCTTGGTTCCTATGCAACTAAGGGTAGAATGTAGACCTTTTGCCTCGGTTCCTATGTAACTGAGGTAAAAAATTAGACCTTTCGCCTTGGTTCCTGTGTAACTAAGGCTAAAAAGTAGACCTTTTTCCTCGGTTCCTGTGCAACTTGTAAGTGCTATGATTTCATATCCCTTTGGTTGTCAAATTTTGTGGTGCCAAAACCTATATCTATGTCTTGTATATCTTGTTTTCATGTTTGAGACTATTCATTGCTTCAAGACATCGCATTTCAAGACAAGAACTTAAATGAAGAAAGTTTCAAGTCATGGATGGAGAATTTAAGAATAGAAGTCTTCAAGTATGCATGTTCAAGATACAATCAAGTTCAAGTATAGTAGAAGACTTTGTCAAATCAAGATAGGATCAAGCTCGAGAAGGCCTACAACAAGATTCATAAATTCTCAAGCTTCTCTTAAGGGTCATCTGAGTGTACAGACTATCAATGTCCATTTCACTTTTAAGGTTTGTTTGACCTTAGATTGACCTTAGGATGAGCTTTACTGTAGGTCATTCTGGATACATAATTTATATATTTTAATATGCTTGTTCGGGCTGTTCTAAGACCAGTCCTAGGGACTTCAAGACCAGTCCTAGCTCTGTTACGACCAGTCTTAGCCCTACAACTCAAACTCCAGCAACTAAACTGGGGGTCCTACAACCGGTCGTAGGTGGCCCACGACCAGTCGTAGGCTACCCAGGACCGGTCGTGGAACAGCAAATCCTTATCCCGTGGAAATCTTTGAAAATATTTGAAGCTACGACCAGTCCTAGGATCCTAAGACCAATCGTAGATGGGATTTTTCAAGTTATAAATAGAGAATGAACTTCAGAGTTTTAGTAATTCAATTCAATTCAATTCAAGCAATCTTTAGGCTATACTTTGAGATAAGTTTGTGTTTGTTTTAAGCTACTTTATGCTCATTTAATATTCCTTTTGCTATCTTGTTTATTATTTGATTTTGATTTACATTCCAATCTTATTTGAAAAGGGAAATTTCTGATATTCCTTCTTCTTAGATTCAAAATCAAATAGAACTAACCCTTTTGATTTAAAATCAATTAGACTTAGAACGTAGAATCGAACTTCTACTCCAATTGTTTCTACCGGGCTACTTCAAAAGGAGATTCAGGTATTTTACATTTGTGTAATTTACTTTCTTTGATTTTGTTTGAGATTTTTCAGAAAAATCTCATTGTATTGGTTATCTGAGGAGAGACAGAAAACTTAGATTGTGTGGGTTTTTGGACTGTGTAAGCCCGAGATCAAAGACACATTTGTGACGGTTTTAGGTGAACCTGTGAAACCTATTTTGATAGTGCATGCTAATATCCCCTATGTGAGGATATTAGGAGTGGAGTAGCATTTTGTGTGGCTGTTGGATAATAGTTGGTGTACACACAGGTGAACTACTATATATCGTTGTGTTGTAGATGTGCTTTATTCTTTCATTTCTTTATTCATTCAGTTTTGTGGATTGTATTCGTGGATGAATGTTGTAATCTTTTTATTCCAAGCAAGTGTGGGGAATGTTGTAATAACTTAGAATTTATTTCTGTAAGTTATTTTGGTTGCCTTGTTTTTTATTCCTCATTGGTTTGTGATACAAAGGTCGTTCTAGAAATAAGGTTGTCCTACCTTAAACCTTTGGTTTTTTGTGTAAGGTTGTCCTTAGAACTGATATAGTATCATTCTCTTTAATTTAGGCTATTGAGACTACTTTCAATTCAGCATTGTGCTTTATTTCTTTTATTATTCCGCTGTTTTAGTTTTATTTGGCATTGCCTTATTCACCCCCCTTAGGGCATATAGCTAGGCCCCTTTCACAACTAAGGCTAAAAAGTAGACTTTTTGCCTCGGTTCCTATGCAACTCAGGTTAAAAGGTAGACCTTTCACCTCGGTTCCTATGCAACTAAGGCTAAAAGGTAGACTTTTCACCTCGGTTCCTATGTAACTGAGGCTAAAAGGTAGACTTTTCACCTCGGTTCCTATGCAACTGAGGCTAAAAGGTAGACTTTTTGCCTCGGTTCCTATGCAACTGAGGCAAAAGATGAACTTTTAGCCTCAGTTCCTTAGCAACCGAGGCTACAAGACACATTTAGCCTCCATTTTTTCAACTGAGGCTAAAAACCTGTGGCTAAAGGCCTATTTTCTTATAGTGTTGGTATATGTTTCCAATAGACTAAAATGGCATTTCTTTTACTCTGAAGTTAGGGGCAGCTTCCTAGGTTAAAGTTTAAGGTATATTCAATTGCTCAAGAAGGTCTACTCCTTTACTACCCTTGCTCACGGATCCAAATAAGGATATCATAAAGATACAAAACTTAGGGTAGAAAATGGACAACTCCTTGTCTGGACACACAATTTGCATCCAATCAATTAGGCCCTTGAAATTGACATTATCAAATCAAAACACCAGTTCTTCCACTATTGTTGTTAAAAAAATAAATCTCAGTTAGAGAACAAAACATTTCTGGTATCTTATGTCTTGACTCTTCTCTACATAATGGTCCTTTATTTAGGAAAAAGATAGCTCTAACTCCAATAAACAAGAGCAAAAATAAGACTTAATCAAGATTTCCTTCTTTTTATCAATTTAAACATGAAACACACAAATAAATTGCTTGGACACTATTAAGGTGCATTTTGAACATGAATTCTCAATAGACGACTCAAAAGAGAAGAAACTCATGAGCACAATACAAATCCTAAAAATGAGTATCAACCTAGCAGAAATATCATGATAAGAATAGTTTCCTACTAAAGTTAACTAAAGAAAGAAGTAGCACCATTAACCAACTTGATCAAGTCCTAAAAAGGACCACCTAGCTAGCAAAGAGATCTAGATGTATATAAAATTTTAATGGCCAATGTATGGGCCAAAGTGAGAGATATTGAAAATATCAGAGTTGGCAGAAGAATAAAAGAACACGGATTTCCACATGGTATTAACTTACAACCAGGACAGATCATCTAAATCAGCAAGAAAATCAAATGTATTATAACACCCACAATTTCTGATGCTACAAGTGTCCATCATAAGCCACTTGCAGGCACTCACAACCTGGATGGCCAAGGATTTATAGGATTAATAACATTAAATTTCTGTCATTCACCCCATTGTTTGAATGGCCAGGGATTTACCATTGGGATACATTGTTCGCACAAATATCATCCTAATCTAAAACTTTTGTGGCCTTATAAAGTTTCTGGCATTCAATCCCCATTGTTTCGTACGACATGGTCCACCTAAGTTTTGGATCTTGAGAAACGGCGTGGATTTCCCATGGTGGGCCCTCTTGATAATGAGACAGGGCAACATGTCGAGCTGACCTATTCCTCATTTGCCCTGAACAACCACCTTAGGATTTCAAACCTGAGCCCTACCAATTTTATGGCTTCAAACCCTACCCTACAGGTTAGGCTGCCCTAAGTCGGCATTGAGATTGAGAGAGATTGAGAGAAAGAGAGGGAGAGAGAGAGAGAGAGAGAGAGAGAGAGAGAGAGAGAGAGAGAGAGAGAGAGAGAAATACCTCAATGTTCCTAGAGATTTGAGCCTTCAACCACAGATTCAGAGAGAGTGAGATGGCGTGCGTGGGTAGGGTGGTCGGCAACAGAATCTTCATTGGGGATAGAGAGAGAAATGTGAAGAGAGATGGAGCAAGGAAGAGAGAAAGAGGAGGGAGGAAATCAACAGGAAGAGAGAGAGGAGGGAGAGATCTGTTAAAAGGGAGAGAGGAGAGAGGGACTAAGGGCACGTGAAAGAGGGAAGATTAGGGTCAGTGCTGGGTATCTCTATTTGGGCGAGAAAGAAAACAGATTGGCTACTCCACTACTATGTATGTGGGCTAGTGGTCGGTGCTCTGTGGGCACCACCATGATGTATGTGTTTCATCCATTCCGTTCATCCATTTTTACAAATCATTTTAGGGTTATCCCAAAAATTAGTGGGATATAAATCTCAAGCTGATCACACCACAGGAAAACAATATTAATTGGTTATCCACCATTAAAATCCTCCTAAGGCTCACTGAACTGTTTATTTGACATCTAATCTATTGATTAGGTCATATAGGCCTAGATGATGGGAAATAACAAAAATCAGCTTGATCCAAAACTTTTTTGGCCCCCAAAAGGTTTTTAATGGTCGATGCTCATTCAACACTTTTTTCCTGTAATGTGGTCCACTTGAGATTGGGATATACCTCGTTTTTGTCCTTATACCATAAAATGATCTATAAAAATACATGGACGACATGGATGAAACACATACATCATGGTGGGGCCCACAGATCACCGACCACCAGCCATTTCCGAGTTGCAAGGGAGTAACTAATCCGTTTCTGTTTAGTTAGAATAAGCAGCCATTAGTGTGGTTGACTTTAGCCTTTGATCTACTTTTTTTTTTCACACTTTAAAATAAGCTGTTATAATAAATGGACGGCTTAGATAAAACATACACGTTTTTTATAGGCCTTATAAATTACCTTTTTTTGGTAACTATCACAACTTTATTATGCATCATGGTGAATGAATCTAATCAAGACAATGAATTTTTTATTTTTTATTTTTTGGAATGGCTATAATTTATTCATAAAAGGAAAGGATGATACAACAACGCCAACCTTGCAAGTTAAAAAAAAAAAACTCAAACAAACAAGTCTAATACCAAAAGGGCCAGATGAAGGGGGAAAATAAAAATCAGTTTGATTCAAAACTTTTATGGCCCCAAAATTTTTTTTAATGGTTGACACTCAATCTGTTCCCCTTATTTGTAGTGTGGTCCAATTAATCTTTGGATATGATTCATTTTCTAGATAATTCTCTGAAATTATCTTGAAATATGGTTGAACGGTATGTTATGTAGTCCTCTTACAGCACGACTGCCAAAGAAAGGAAGTTAAATGTGTACTAACTCCGTACACTATAGCCTATTGAGTTAACTCTAAGGGCACCGAAATTTATTTAGCTTATCAACATCATCTATCCAATTTACGAAGAACTTTTAACGCATGAGCACAAGATCAAAGCATAAATAAAGCTCAAGTACACTACACCCTAGGAAGCTGAAGAATAAACATCACTGTGGGAATTAGGAAGTTTCAATGGTGGACATCATTTTCCTTGTTGTTTCCTATGGTGTGGTCTACTTGAACTTTTTATATGCTTCAATTTTGGGCTCAGCCACTAAAATGATCTAAAGTACCAGATGGACAGTGTGGATAAGACACACAAATTCAAAGTGGGATCAATAGGGCTTAATCAGTATGGTAATCTAACTGGGTTACTCAGTATGCAATCCTTGATTAGGGCATACCTGATGTTTGCCGGAAATCAATAGGTGGTTAAACTAGTGCACCCAAGGCTAGCCAGCTAGCTGGTGTCAAAGCTATGTGGGCCCTACCAAGATGTGTGTGTCTTATTTACCCTGTCCATCGATTTTGCCAACCTATTTTAGCCAATGAGGCCAAAAATAGGACAGATCCAAATCTCTAGAAAATTATGGAACCTTTTTGGGGCCACAAAAATTATGGATCATGCTCATATAAGTGTTTTCCTTTCATCCATGCCTGTGATGTTATCAACAGGTTGGATGAGAAATAAACATTACAATAGGCCATGGGAAGTTTCAACGGTGGGACTACTGGTAGGCCATGGGAAATAAACATTACAGTTTAAATCTAACTCATTTTTGAGCTTATACCCTAACTTTATATAGAAAAATGGATGGACGATGTGGATAAAACACACACATCATCGTAGCCTATAGAGCTTTGACTCGTGGACTACTGGTGTTGGGGTCACTTGCCAAACCGCGTGCAAATCTTACACCTCCACTCTATCCATCTATTATTATTTTATAATTTTTTATTATTTTTTTAATACACATGCACACGCCCCCACACTTGTGAGAGTAATTCAGTACACTATAGCATATTAAGTAAACTTTGTGAGCCCTATCGCAAATTACGTGTCTTATTGATGTTGTCCATCCATTTTATTACTTTTTTTAGGGTACGATCTAAAAATTTAAATATATCCAAAGATTAAGTAGACCACAACATAGGAGTGTGAATTAAACACTTATTGTTGAAATTTCTCGAGGGATACAAATGTTTTAAATCAAGTTTGATATATATGTTTTCCCTTTATCTATGTCCCTGTAACCTTATGAATAGGTTACCCTCCATTAAAATTTTCATAAGCATTTGTTGGGACCATTGAGATGTGGTTCATAAATCCAGCCCCTCCATGATTTGTTGAGATGTGGTTCATACATCATCGTAGCCACATTTCATTGAGTCATTTCATCAAACACTTGGTGAGCAACAACAATATCAAAGTAACCGAGTCACCGAACTGGTTCGATTTAAGTTGGGTTCGATCCGAGTTGAGTCAAGCTTGGGAAATCTTGAACTCAGTCTGGTTAACACCCTGATCCATAGCTTAAGTGGTAGATTGAGTGAAAGATACCTCGTTTCAACACTAGTATTGATTCCCTAGTCGGGGTGGCTAACAGTGAAGTGTGAACTTGACTCGGCTCGGACTTAGTTTCGAACTGAATTGAATCGAGCTTTTTTCAAGTCAAGTGGAGCAAGCTAACCAAGCTAACTCTGCTCATGTACATCCCTAACCAAGCTAACCAAAATCTCAAGTTGACCCACCACCAAAATAAAAAATAAAAAACAAATGCAAAAATGTGGGGATTGAACGCTTACTAATAAAAAATTTCAGAGGGCTACAGAAGTCTTGGATCAAGTTAATATTTGATTTTTCTCAAATCATCTGTCTTTTTTTTTCTTTTTTTTTTTTTTATACTTATTAATAGGTTAGATCTCAAATAAACATCATAGTGGCCCTAGGAAAGTCTCAACGGTGGGTGTCAGTGTCCATTCCATGGTCGGTGATACGTGGGGCCCACAATGATGTATGTGTTTCATCCATTTTTACAGATCCTTTTAGTAATTTAAAAAAAAATATATAGGGATATAAATCTGTGGTGGACCACACCACCGGGAAAAAATAATGATTGGATATAACTCATTTTTAATGGTCAATGTTCATTAAAACCGTTTCTAGTAATGTGGTCCACTTGAGATTGAGATATAACTCATTTTTCCTTCCATACTATAAAATGATCTATAAAAATAGATGGATGGAATGGATGAAACACATACATCATAGTGGGGCCCACAGAGCACCGACCACTATGAAATGGCTGGTGGTAGGGGGAGTAGCCAATCCATTTCCTAAAACCGCCCGCCCCTCCCAAAACCCAATCCCTCAAAACTCTCTTGCGCCCACCCCATTCCCAAACTCTCTCTCTCTCTCTCTCTCTCTCTCTCTCTCTCTCGCGCGCGCGCGTTGGTGGTGCGTGCTCAACCCTCTGTTTCCTAACACCTCTCTCTCTCTCTCTCGTTAGGGTTTTGAAATCCCCCTTTCATCGCAAATCCACCTTAGATCTGTGATAGAGACTTGGAGAGCACTCGAAAGAAGAAGAAGAAGAATAAGAAGAAGGAGAGGAAATCATAGTGGAAAGACATCTTTAGCTCTAATCCGACATTGGTTAGTCTCTCTCTCTCTCAAGTATGATTTATGAATTTGGGGATTTAGATATTTGTATATGTTTCCTAGCTGTATGTGAAAAATCTATCCCGAGGTTGGTGATCATGAATACTTTTATCCCCTTCTCAGGCACAAACCATTACAAGGGATTTTGGGGAAATATATAATCTTGATTCACGCATCCATCTGGTGTGCCTCTTGATGTTAGGGCTTTAGGAAATATATAATCCTGATTCATAACTCATGTGGGCCACAACACCGAGAACCATGGTGTGTTTATCTTTCAACAAGATGAAGGGATGCTCCAAAAATCAGCCACACCACGCGTAACTTAGTCAGATTTTGAGTTACACTGTTACCATTAGCGTGGCCTACCTGAGTTTTTGGATATGCCTAATTTTTAAGAAATGCAATGACATGGTGTGGAATACATGCTTTAGTTATCAGAACTAATTCATGGTTTAAGTACATGTTATCATTATCAATTAGCTGGAATAAAATCTCATTTCAATATTAGCATAACAATAATAGAGAAATGCATAGGATATGTTGGGGACCAACATTTCAATCCTACCCTCCCCTGATGTGACGGTGTGGCATTTTTGTACAAGATCTGGCTCATTCATCAGGTTGGCCCCACCTTGTAGGCAATCTTTCCTTGTCAGCATTTTTGTCTTACAAGGAGAGTAAAAGTACCTAGCCTTTTTTTCATATCAGCAATTACAATCCTACATCGCGTTATGGGTCCCACTGTCGCCGCAACGGCTGTTACCTAACCATTTTTTAAGACCTTGATTGAAATTGTTTTTTAATTGAAAATTTGCTGCGTGGATCTTATCCTTTCTCAAATGACTGCAATTTTCATATTTTTAACAAGAAGTTTTGGATGATCATTGCGAAGATGTTCAATTCTTTTAGTCTGTTCTTAATGCAAAGAATGCCAATGCATTTTGGGCCTATTTGTTTGATGTATGGTGTCTCCAAAATGTCATGGACCAAGATGGATGCCCTTTTCGATTATACTTCCTATTGTCTTTCTCTCAAAACAAAACTGATATGGCCATCCTATCCAATCTGATTTGATCTGCACCCTACATGAAAACGTGCAGTTTTTTAGTTCATGTATTTTGATGGTTCCTGATGCCATGATGTAATGAGACTAATTTTAGTTCATGCAAATAGGCCCCTTTTTAGATCTGTTTCTCTTTTTGAATAGATTTCCATTCAAACAGGCTCTTCTTCTAATAGTTTCCCTTCATATGCCCCTCAAAATGAAATGGATCAGGCTATTCTATCTAATTTCATTGGTTGGGCGGTTTCCTCCTATGCAAACCTACCCATTTTTAGTTCATGTATTATGATAGTTGTTAAAGCTGTGAATGTAATGAATCTAGTCTTAGTTAATCAACTTGTTGTAGTTGTTTAGGACATTTGTAGTTTAAACCATTAGTATGTCCATCCACTTCTTTTGAAAAGTCTTTGGAAATCTATATCTATTTTAGTTCATGTATTTAGATGCTCAATTGAACTGAATTGCAATAGAGAGGTTGGATACATGTTTAATATCAAAATATAATTAACACAAAGTGTGTGGGAAATTTTCAATTCAAGATAAACTTCCTTTGCCAAAAACATGGCACCATCAATTAGCTAGGCCAGGCTAAGCAAAATCAAAATTTTGAATAGGATGAGCCCATTGACAGCCCTACAAACACAACCTAAAGAAAGAAAGGGTTGACACATGAATCTCATGTCAAGAAGCATATAGGTGAAATATTTCTTCGAATTTCATTTTATTATTTACTTTGTTCTCTTCATCTTTGTTCAAACATAGGTTCTTATTATGTTTTCTTCTTGGATGTTTGTTTGTGTCTATTTACATGCTTCATTTCTTAAGATGGCCAATGACACACTGATTACCGTAGGGCACTGATCAATTGGTTAGGAAGATATATGGTGGGGCCAATAAGAATCCACCATGGATATGGTGGAGACTTGGTAGGCCACCAATCGGGTGGACCAGTCCCTAACCAATCTTTCTCCCCTCCCCAATTATCACAATCTGCAACTCAACAAAGGGTGTGTTTGGTTGCACCTAGTATCATGAAATTTCATGGTTAATCAGTTTGCTTTAGTGCAAAATATCATGAAATCTCATGATTTTTGTTAATTTACATTTCATATTTCAAAAAGAAAAGGCACCCATGTAAACATATGGTAACCACAGTCAAAGATAGTGGAAATCTACTCGCTTCTAGTCATATTTTAAACCATGATTATGACACACCACTATGTCTTGACTTGAACTTGTTTTTCATTAATTAGTGTTCTAGAAAATCCCAAAGCATTGGAAGTTGTTAGCATTTATGAGTTAGTCCTAGGAAGTTAAAGTTATTTAAATTACGTAAGTCTTTTTTCTTTTACACGGTTAATTTACACCATGTCCATTTTCTTTTATTAGTTTCATTTAAGAGGATAGGCTGTTTTACAAGGTAGGGCATGAGGCCCACCATTTATGTGACATCTAATTAACCTATCCAATAGGATTGCTCTATCATGAAATTAAACATTTGTGTAACATCTATGTAGTCTCTTCTTTCTATATAAACTGTAATAGAATCTGAACCAAAGCAAGAAAACAACCTTCTCTCTCTAACATCTTTTACATACTTTACATACTTGTACAATGAGAGTATCAAACAGTTTAAATGTTTGAGGGAGGTCGATTAAATCCTGAGGAGTTTTTTTGCTATGGTTCCTTCCTATGAATGGCTATTGGTGTTGGCTTTATGCGTACTCTTTGGAATATATGTGTACATTATCGGCCTGTTTTTTCCCCAAAGAAATATTTTATCCATGTGGTTGAAACTCCTAATTGGTTGCATCATGGCAGCCACATCAGATGAATGGTTGTCGTATTGTGGCAAAATGTCAGTGACAAAATATTCTGGAAAATGTTGAAAGTTTTCTCATTGAAAAAGAATGTGTGAAGAAGCCACATGGTGACAGTGTCTCTACAAGACTGCCCATCAGCTGTCTTTTGGCACCATCATATATGTTTGTTTCGACAACCAAATAGGTCCCAACATTTATGTCATAGGAAATGTGTCTTTGCTGGATAGCTGAGTTTGTCCCACCATTCTATCTAGCATCCAATACAAGCTGCTTCACTGTCTTACTGCAGTTTGGTTATTTTTACTTTGCTATTTACTTTTGCCTATTTGTTCTGATGATCCTTTATTTTGGCTTGCTTTCATAAAGAGTTAATGGTATTCATTTTGACTTTCCAGCTCATTAATTTCTCTCATTTTCACAGTGGCCAGATGCATCAATTGTCTAGAAGGAATTCACTACTCCCGAGGGACGGAAGTGAGTGCTGATTTTCCCCCCTTTATTTCTACCTACAACAGCATCATAATATTCTTTGTTTCTACATATTGCCTTTTTAAGCTTATAAAAAATCTTGATCAGTTTACATATGCGAAAATTTGTATAGGTATTACTACAACAAGCTTACTAAACAATCTAAATGGATAATCCCCGACGAACTCAAGGTTTATCTGCATGACTTTTTCTCAGCATTTATTTTATACTTCTTCTGTACTTTTCTCTTGATTGACATTTATTTTTCTAATCCTAGTTTGCCCTTGGGAACACCAAATGTGGTTGGTTTGTCAATCCTTAACTCTTCTACGACACCTGCCACTTCCTTGCTCATTTCTGTGTCTGCAAGTGCTGGAGCTCCTGCTAATTCATTGGACACTACCACTATAACGAAGTATGGGTACTGGGAGTTATTTTCATTTTATGGATAGTGATTGGGTTCCTAATTACGGATTATACTTTCTGTGCCTTTATCTGTTCTCTCTCTCTCTCTCTTGTTTATTTGTAGGGGTAATTTTGAGAATACATCGCTTCTAGATGTTGCAAATACTGCAGATGAAGCTTTTGCTCAGGATTTGGAGGTATGTTCTAATTGGAGTCCATCTTTTGTCGTGCAAGTTTGAATAGCTGATTTTTGTTATGGCAATCTAGTTTTTTACTTCACATGTCATCTAGATGGTATTGTCTAAATTCTAAAACAGTTTGGGTTCAATCATCTAATGATGGGCTGTATAGAGCACCTTTTCACAATGTTTTACCTTAGCAAGTTCTAACTTGCAAAAATGTCTTGTCTAGCTTGTTTATTTTTGCACCATATAGAGATATATCATTAGGTTCTAAATGACTAGTTCCAGTAATTTAAATATGCAATGAAATCATCTTGTGCATGTAGCATCACTTCGATAACAATTTTATTTTATTTTTACTCAGATAAAGTATATCCTGCTTGCCAAAGATTTTCATTTGTTTCAAATATTTAGTCATTCTGTTTCAAATACTTAGGGCCCAAAATGACGTGGGTAGAGGTAGTAAGAAAAGACTTGATGACCTATGGTCCAACTAAAGTTATGGCCCCTGATAGAGTGGAGTGGAGCGGAACAAAATTCATTTGGTTGACCCCAATTATCTGTGAGCCTGGTATAATGCTTAGAGGATGATGATGATGATGATAAATTTGACCATCCTTCTCTTTGCTGTGTGCTTCTCTGTGGTTGTATCTTTTGCTTGTTTGAAGAAAGAAAGAAATAAAGAAAGAATCTTTTGGATTCTTATAGTCTCGTCTTGAATCTGCAATTGGTTTTTATTTTTGGTGTGTTTTATTGAGATTCTTAGTTAGGCTTTGTTTAGTGATGTCTTTTATGCTGCTTTTAATTCTTGATTCACTTTGTAGTTATTCTGCTATGGGTATTTGATTCCTTCCACCTAACCCAAATTTGGTCATGTTGATGGTTATGGTTATTATTTAGATTTGGTGTGTTTTTAAACTGGTTTTGATTCTTTTGTAGCATTTTGTGTTGATTTAGCAAATGGGTTTAGGGTTCTTGTGGTGTTCCATGTTGATTCTACAAATGGAATTTTATTTTTATTTTTTTCAAATAAATTTATTTTATGATTTTATAAATGGGCTGATTTTATAAATGTGTACATGATATCATTCTCTGTCCATTAGTTTTCACTGCCTAAGGTTTGGTTTGGGATGATTTTTCATCCTAAGGGCTAATGTCAATAAATGTACCTGGTGGATGGGTAGATATATGATGTATGCATCGAAGTCATTCTTGATTTAAAACCGATCAGTATCATCCTACTTCTCTCTTTTTCCTCTTCTTCTTCTTCTTCTTCTTCTTTTTTTTTTTTTTTTTTTGTAGTATTGCTTCATGCTTCAAGAATAACCTCCCCTGCTCTAAAAAGCACAATGTAAGTATCAATAGTTTATTCAACACTGCATCCTTCCTTAGGCTGCAAGACGATTTGTATGTGCATGTTGATACCTTAATCCTTTGTACTAATTTGGTGCATGTGTTCATCTATGTTGCATGCATTTAGGTGTTTGCATGGATTTTATTTCTCAATGATTTCGTTGAGCCTCCATACTGATCGTTTGTTTTTGTACTAAATGAGGTAATAAAATTCATGTAGCCAACTCCAATTAGTTAGGTTTAGGCGTCGGTGGCGGCGAATGTGACTGATCACACGTTGGAGATCCACTTGTAATGGGCTGGATGTGGATTGCTGCAAGTTTGGTGGTTGGATGTGGACTGTTGTTCTAACTTATCAAATGGTTATGTTAGTCCAATCATGGATTTTTTAGTATGACTTGATCATTTTTCTTGTAGTGTGGAAATGTCTCGTGCTTTTTTGTTTTGAATCTTCTCTCTCTTGCAGGATCGAGGTAGTTATTGAAAGATGGTGCAAAAAAATATAGGTTCATATGTTACTTCAATGGTGACGCTTATCTTTGTGATTTTTTGTATATTTTTTTATGATGTTAAGTTTATATGTATTTATGCGTGAATGAATGTGATGCAAATAAGATTGTTTGTGTATGGATGAATGTAGTTTATGTTTGGATGGATTTACTAGTTTGGGTTTAGATGAATGTGAATGTGAATATGATGAAATATATTATATAATAGGTGTATATTAGGATGAATATAATGAAATATATTATATAATAGGTGTATATCAAGATGAATATGATGAAATATATTGTTAACAGGTGTATATCAGGAATTTTATGCGGAATTTTGAGCTAGAATATTTTTTTTAAAAAAAGAGACTTTTAGCGACGAAAATTTTCTCAGCTAAAAGTTTTGTAAATAGAAAATTTTCGTCACTAAAAGGTATGTAATTTATTTTAGCAGCAAAAATTTTCACTGTTAAAAGTCTTGTACAGTTTTTTTAGCGACAAAAATTTTCGTCGCTAAAAGTGGAACGATTTTTTGGCAGTAAAAGTTTTTGCTTCTAAAAGTCTTGTACAATTATTTTAGAGACGAAAATTTTCATTACTAAAAGTGGAACGAATTGTTTTAGCAATGAAAATTTTTGCTGCTAAAAGTCTTGTTCGATTTTTTTAGCGACGAAAATTTTCGTCAGTAAAAGTGGAACGAATTTTTTAGCAGCGAAAATTTTTGTTGCTAAGTCTTATACAATTTTTTTAGCAACGAAAATCTTCATCGTTAAAATTTGAACGATTTTTTTAGCAGCGAAAATTTTCGCTGCTAAAACTCTCGTATAGTTTTTTTTTTCGTCGCTAAAAGTGGAACGAATTTTTTAGCAGTGAAAAGTTTTTTTAGCGATGAAACTTTTTGTCGCTAAAATTGGCTAAAAGAGGAACGATTTTTTTAGTAGCAAAAATTTTCGCTACTAAAAGTCTTTTACAGTTTTTTTAGCGATGAAAATTTTCGTCGGTAAAAAGCTTGCATTTAGCGACGATAAGAATTTTTCGCCAATAAAACCCTTCTGCTTTGGTCTTTTAGCAACAAAAAGTTTCGTCACTAAAACATTTTAGCTACAAAAATTTAACTTTTAGCGACGAAAATTTTCATTGTTAAAAGTAGGATTTTTTGTAGTGACATGGATTAAATAGATACACCACAGTGGTCTTAGGTTGGATTCAATAGTTAGGTACTTTTTCTCACAACCTTGTATTGTATGGTCCAATTTAGATTGGATTGATTGATCTTTGAGACAATGTCCTAAAGGCGACCTGATACATGGGCTAGATGGGTTGAATATCGAATACATCATCAGGATGGCCCATAACAAATTTTTAGTGATGAGAGTTCAATTCGCATTATTTCAAAATGTACGACTATCTAATCATTGGATGGGCCTAAGTCTTGGTAACATATCATCAAAAGGGTTGATAAAATAGATAAACGATGAGGATCTTAAATATATACATGTCATAACCATGGTGGATTAAGTGGCATAACACCTACATCAAAGTGGGCCATGCCACACACAAGTTGAGAGGTTTACCCTCCATGAAATATTCATAATCATTTGTTGGGCCCAGAAAGATGTGGTTCATAAATCCATCCCATCCATTATGTGTGTCCCACTTGGTTGAGGGGTTAGACCAAGTTTCGGATACATCCAAATTTTTGGTGGACCTAACAAGTGATTTTACATGTTCAAGTTTCGAGTTGTACGAACGGTTTAAGGAGATCAAAGTTACATGGGTCCTAAAGTGATGTATTTATTATACATACACCATTCATCTATATTTAGATATCATTTTAGAAAATTATCCAAAAATGAATCATAACCAAAGATTATTTGGACCTCACCTCAATTAGCAGTGAGGATAATGATTTCACCGTTTAAACCATTCACAGGGCCCACCATAACGTTTATTTTCCATCCAATTTGTTCATAAGGTCACGAAGACCTAAATTAAGGGGAAAAAAAAATTTCATATTGGTCCAAGACGTCTATGACCCAAAATTCAATGGTAGACATTCAATCCCCTATTGCTTTTGTAGTGTGGCCCACTTGATTGTTAGATCTAACTTATTTTCCTTCTCAAGCCTTAAGACAAACTCGTCAAATGAATGGACGGTTTGGATATAACACATACCTCATGATTAGATTGATCCAGCTTCCTACTTTTTTACATTTTTATTTATTTATTTATTTATTTATTTTTAATGGTGTGGGTCACCTGAGTTCTGTGTACAACTGATTTTTGGGGGTGACCCATTCTTAAAGGGGACTCATCAAATGCATAGTACAGATGCTCGACATGCATCATGGTGGGGCATGTGGTGGGGCCCACTTCCTCCAGCATCCAGTAGCAAGACGTTGCTTGCTGCAGCATCGATGCTGGCAGCAACAACGTCATTGTTGTTTGCATTTTTTATTAAGGTTTTTTATTGGTGAGGCCTACATCAAGATGATCCAATCCATCTGCTGGGTTTTATGGCCTGGGAAAAATGTAACAAGCCCAATACTTAATATATTTTGATGTGTAGAAACATTTCAGTTGGCCTTAATAGATTTTGACAGTAAATATCATTATTTTCTATGATGTGGCCTGCCAGAGATTCGTACTGGCTTCATTTTTCAGCTTAATGCCTAAATTGAGCTGGAAAATTGAATGGATGGTGTGGATTAAATGCATACATCATGGGTGGGGCCTACTGTGGTCCCATAGCCCCCTTCCTTTGTTTAAGCAGCTGGGACACTTCCTGCTATAGCGTCCTTTGGACGCTAGTAGCGGCGTCCCATGTATATTATTATTATGTTTTTTAATTTTTATTTACTTATTTAGTTATTTATTTATTTATTTTTAGTGTTGTGTGCATGGGTGTGTGTGTAGCCAGCCCAATGGGCCATACTTTGGACAATTTGGATGGTGTACAAAATTCCGGTGGGGTCCACAATCAATGGGTCTCACATAAAGTCTATAAAAAATTATTTTTATTATTATATGTATTCTCCCATGAATCCACACCATTAAACACATCATTATCATCATATCATCACCATTATTGATATTTTTTTATATGTACTCTCTTATGTATCCACACTATTAATCACATCATTATCATCAAATCATCACCATTAATAATCATATGAATAATCAAAAAGAAAACAAACCAAGAGTGGAGTAAGTGTACTCACCTTGATGAATTAGGTGGATGGAAGGGATGAAATTGATGGTTGAGATGGATAGAAAGGATGAGATTAATGGAGTTGATGGCCCGCCAAGATCACTCTCTCTCTCTCTTTGTTTAGAAAAATGGTGAAATGTTAAGGAAGGAATGGATATACGTAGAGAAATTGTTAAAATGTGGTTAAATTTAATTAACATGATCTTAGTTAGCTTAGACTAAGATTATGACAATTAATTCATGATTTGTAACTAATGGTGGATTAAAGGAGCATGAGATGGCATGGTGTGATGATGTCATACATAGGGTATGGAATAGAGAGGTGTTGACTTTGGGGAGCACTTGAGAGATGGGAGGTATGGGTGTGTGACATCACACACATGGTAGAGATTCTCTCACCCATGTGTGGCATGTTGTCACACCCCAGACTCGGTAACCGGACTCACAAGGAACCCGATGGTTGGTTCTAGTCGCAACAGCCTCCGTAGTACCCCATTCTCAGCTCCTGAGACAGGTTCCAATCTTTGGATCTTACAAGGAGGATTTCCACAGTAGTATAATCATTCCAAGACGAGCATACCTAAGATTACAACAGGTATATTTGAGAATAACCAAGGCACACATCACAAAATCCACTATGAATTTGAACTTTTACAAGTTTACATTAGGTCCAAAAAGACATACATCAGATAATGGGAAAAGAGAGAAAGGAGTCAGCAACACTAGAATCCTAAAGCTCAACTCTACTCCACGCTCTGCTGCTATGTCGCCTGCCTAGAGTCTCATGCACGTATCAATCGTGCATAAGCTTATAGAAGCTTAGAGGGCGGTGTAAGTGTGTGACAATGGTGCACAGAAGAATACCAGGAGGTACAAGGAAAGAACATGCTCAATAAAAATATCATTATCCTTACCAAGGCTTCATGACTAAGGCTTATCATGAATACGATACAATGAGTACTAGACGCTATACCAAGGAAATGTATGAAGTGGCTTACACAACCAATGCTAATGCGATGCAAGTGTCAGTGCTCATATCCAATCCACACATCAAACACATTTCCAACCATAAGGAAATCACTGGGGTCCATTACACTGTTGAATGACTGCCGCTCTACAGAGCTGCACAGTCAAACGAGCATAAGAGAACTCACTACCTGCTTGTGGATATCCAATCACCAACAATGTCTGACGATAGAAGACCCATTTTATAAGATGGTCAAACTCAGAC
The DNA here is from genome assembly GCA_037074715.1 of Magnolia kwangsiensis. Taxonomy (NCBI): domain Eukaryota; kingdom Viridiplantae; phylum Streptophyta; class Magnoliopsida; order Magnoliales; family Magnoliaceae; genus Magnolia; species Magnolia kwangsiensis. The sequence continues at coordinate 36,639,092 of CM073586.1, read as the reverse complement.
TAATAATGCCTTCCCTCACAGTCGGATAAGGCCACATACCTACCCAACTGACTACATGACAGTGGGAGTCGTGGCCTAATGGTATAAGGCCCTCGTGCGCTCAGATATTCTACCCGGTCATGGAGTTGTGGTATTCCCTTGGTAACATGGAAGTTTTGAGAATTTCACTCATGGGCATCCTATGCACCTGGTATGCTCAAATAATATTTTTGATTTCCACACATACGGTCATCCAAGAACGTCCCTGTGGAGGTAAGGCCCTGATGAAGCAAGGATAGTATCATCATGAAATGCAATGACAATGCATGAGTCACACATATAAATCATGCCCTAGCTGCATGCACACCATGTGCACGAGGGGAGAAACTCCATCCCTCAATGATTATCACACAGTGCAATCAATTCATACAGATGATGCATGGGTCACGAAATGTAAGTGTGCTACCTGTGAAATTATGGAATCCTCCATCCTAAGGAGGGTCAAGGTCTAAGCACATAGACAGGTATTCTAATAAGAAGAGGAGTCGTCTAGTGGGGGCCCAGTAATTTGGGATGGCCCATAAGCTAAAAGAGAGTCATGATCTTAAGAGGAATGGTCCTAGCCAGGCCCAAAATAGGCCTTCAACCACCTATAAGGGACTCTATGGGCCTACCTTAGGGCCACCAAGGAGGACATCTAACCTCAACTGGGTCCTAAAAGGTAGCCTGCTATGTATGCAAAGAAAGGTCCAAGGCACAATCAATCCATAGCCTAGTGGGCCATACACTAAGCCTGAAACATAGGCAACCTAGTGGGCCCTTCAGTACGGTTAGGGCCCAACCATAAGGGTCATGGGTTCACCCATTGTGGTGGGCCTAACGGGCAGCCCATTATCCTAACATATGGGAAATCTTTATATTTTTAACACAAGTAAGTTGGGCCTCACATCACAGCCCAAGCATGAATTTATTATAGTGGGTAAACAAGGGCCCAACTACTTGAGCATTTGGCCCATAAGACCCATCACAATGGCATGGTAATATATAGGACCCAAGGGTTCAATGGGCATATCAAGAGTTCTAGCCCATCAAAGGCTATAAGGTCCATACTTTAACTAAGAGACTAGCCCAAGAAGAATCTAATTGGGATGGGCCTTTAATCATGCACTAATTAAGCCTAAAAAATATAAAAATAAAATTAAGATGGTAAGATAATTGTCTTAAATCCTCCTCAAACCTAGTGGGCCATATTACCCCAAAAGAACAACTATAGGCAATAATTATTGGGCTTAATGCCAAATTTCAGCTCGCCCAAATTTCTAAGTTGGTTGGAGTCCAACAATAGAAGTATTTCTTAGTATAATTAATCCTTGATGGCCCACACACATCACTGTAGGCCCTACCGGATGGGAGAGTATGTGCAACACATATATCAAGTGGGTCAGGCCGTTGAAATGCAGGCCCCGCAGTAGCCTAAGGCAAGGATGTCTCATGTGTAGGAAGCCCTGTGGGCCTGAGTATCTGGCCCAAAAATCCACCCAATGGGCTCTAATTGAATATATAAAAAAAAAGATGGATGATCAATCCCCTAAGGACCCCACTTGGATGGGTGATGGAATATACAACACATCAAGGTGGGCCCACGAAGCAAGCTGGATGGCCAGTCTAGGTTGGATGCCCCAGCCTAGGCATCCCTGCCTAACGGGCCACTCCTGGCCGCACCATGACCAACTCAAATGTCCGTTGGATCTGAAATTTTGTAGGGTGGCACTTCCATAGGTTTTGGCCCTGAAATTTGGTAAGTAGGTCCCACCATGAGTTTACCACACTCCACAAAATTTTAGAATTTTTGGACATTTATAAATATTTGAATTCAATTAAAGAAATCAATCTGTCCTGAAAATCGGACTGATATAGACACCATATTATGGTGGGCTAGTCTAGCCACTACCATGGTGTGTACAGGCGTCCATTGGCCCAAAGATTTTGTAGGTGGGTCCTAACATGAGTGTTTAATCTTCTTATAAATTTTCATAATTTTTAGACACCCAAAAGTATTTTAATAAATTTTGAAATTCCAACCTATGCAGGGTGGATTATTGCTGGAATTGTATCTGTCCCTATGTTTGGGACCACATGGGTTGGGCTTGGACCCACCCAAACCCTTAAAAAATTGAGAAAAATCTGTCCTTACATCTGGAAAATAAGTGGGGTCCACTGGGGTGGCCCACTTATTCCAGAAACTCAGGTAAAAATGCTCATTTTCAACTTGCAGTGTTGTTGAACTGTCCAAAAATTTCTGGACAGTTAGCTCACTTTGGCCCATCACATGGGTCTCATTCATGGGAGAGATGGTGTGGGCCCCATTCCACATCAAATTTGGCTCCACACATTAAAAAAAAATTCCTAAATAAATTTGAAAAAAAAAAGGCATGAAAACAGATCCAACATTAGCTCAAAAGTCATGCTCAAACTGGGCCTGAAATATAGATAACAACATATGCTGTCCATATTTCAGCCCATATAAGTTAATCAAAGAGTTTATGGCCCTGATTCAACATGTGTGGTCCACCTTGATGGGTTAAAAAAATTTTAGACCCAAGGGTTCACTCAGAACTCCATGAAAAAGGCATTTTGGAGGCCACCCAAACCATGAATGCATGATGGGCTTGGACATCGAGTCAAAGTGGGCTTGAACTTCCCATCTAGCTAAGGGTCTGAGATGTTTCTGACCTCTCCTTGGTGGGCCACACATCCTCATAATACACAGGAGAAAATAGAGAGAAAGGGAGAAAGAAGAAGCAATCGACCTTTGGTGGAAGGTCCCGCCACTAATGAACCTCCCACACCCAAATCCACACCGTCCACCTTGTTATGATATATGTATGCTATAATACATCAAAGGAACTTACTGGAGGGTAGGTATATTTTCTCCCACATGCATGTAATGCCTAGATGGCCCATGGAATGTAAGAAATGAGATGGAGAAAGCATCATGGGGGGTCCATGGAGAATGACCTACCATTGATAGAAATATGGAGGATCTAGGCCCATGGCCTCATCCTAGGAAACATGTAGGACCTCCACCACGGATTGGTGGGTCCTACATGCTTCCATACATGCAAGAAAAAGAAAGAAAAAAGAAGGAGAGAAGAAGCTAAGGAGAGCACCCATTTGTAGAGATGGCCACAAAACTCCACCACTATGTTTTAGGCTTGAAGGAGAAGAGATTTGAAGGTGAGAGATGGATTTCTAGTGGTTGGATTGTAGAGGGAAGAAGGAAGAAGGGGCTGGAAATTCCACCATGGAAGAGGAAAATGAGAGAAATGAAGGAAATGAGAAGAAGATGAAGTGTTGTAGAGAACTCATCATAGCAATGTAAGGAAATCATTGTTTTTTGTGAAGAAAGCTCATGATGACTTTTTGGAAATAAAATCCATGATTTCTAGGGAGTAGGGTGGTAGAATTCCTAGGTATAGGCTCTCTAGAAAAGTATACCTAGGTGGAACCCACCTTGGAAAATGTGCAAGCCAGGTGGGTCCCACCAAAATGCAATCAATGGTCAAAATAATGCGTGGCCTACAACTTTTGATGGACATGGTAGATTTACGTACGAGATGTAGGGTTGGAACCGTGGTGACGATGTAGACAAGATGGCATAGGTCTCCGGTCGATCCAAGCTGGGTCTACGTGACTGAACTCAAGGATGAACGCAAACACTATCCGAGGGTAGTGGGTCACCGAAATTTAACCGGTAGGACCACAGGACCAAAATATACGAAATGCATACTCACACACATACATGCACACATGTGAACTCGAGTCGAGTCTCACACATGTGCATGTGTGAAGATTATGGAATGGAGTACATGACGCCTTGCGCACATGATACACTAATGATTCTTCACGGCGTATCTCACTAACGGAGTATCATACAGATGCATAGGTGGTACCTACACAATCGCGGCAACGGGGCAATTTATATGAAATGGGTTTTGGTATCTTGAGGTTCCAGTCATTTGGGTGTGTAATATGAACGGCCAATCCAGGTCTAGCTAAGGGCATCGATCATTGTGTACATAAGCATAGAAAGTCGTACGGAATAGACGGGGTCTTACACGACTAATGCCATTCATGCTTGATATATTATAGCCTTGGTATGGCTGATAGTATGATGGTATTCATAGTCTTCCCAACATTATCGCATACTCTAATATTGCATCCTTGACACCTGTTCCATACACACTTACACCACCCTCTAAACTTTTTATAAGCTTATGCATGATTGATGTGTGTAGGTGACGCTAGGCAGTAGCTAGTGTTAGAGCGGGAACTTGTGAAGGAGCTACCTTTTGTGAGTTTTTGTTATCTATCAGTGTACCTTTTCTTAATTTGAGCCTTGTACTGTAAAATTTTTATTTTCGTGTGGATTTTTAATATTGTCCATGTAGTTATTTTCTATGGTTATTATCTTAGGTATGCTGATTATGAACAGACTTATGTTATGAAAATCCTCCTTGTAAGATCCCAGGATCGAAACCTGGTGTATGGGTGCTAAGAGTCGAGAATGGGGTACTACGAAGGTCGTCGACGCTGAATTAGCAATCGGGAATTTTGTGAGCCCGATTTCTAAGTCTGGGGTGTGATAAAAGCTGTAAATACTACGTGTTATATTATAAACCATGTGTACATCAGAAAATTGAAAGATAAAACATCTTATGAATTGTGGTTTAATAAGAAACTTATAATTAAATGCTTTCTAATTTTTTGAAGTAAGTGCTTCATCTTACGTGACTATGAAAACTTAGGGAAATTTGAAGCCAAAAGTGACGAATGGATATTTTTAGGTTATGCTCCAAATAATAAAGCATATCATGTTCTTAATAAGTGAACATGTGTAATTCAAGAATCCATAAATGTCATAATTGATGATCACCTGAACACACCTCCATCTAGTTCAGAAAATGATCAAGTCAATATAAATGAGAAACCCATCTCTTCATCTAGTCCAGTCAATATTGAACAAAGATTAGTCAAGGATCATCCTATTGATTAATTACTAGGTAACCCTCTTACTGACGTTTGAACTAGAAAATAATTAGAGAATATTTGCAACTACCTTTTCTTTACTTCTTAAGTTGAACTAAACAACGTTAAAGAAGCTCTTACTGATGAAAATTGGATTGTTGCTCTGCAAGATGAATTAAATCAATTTGTAAGGAATGATGTTCAGTATTTGGTTCCAAGACCATCTGATAAACATATAATTGGAACCAAATGAATTTTTAAGAACAAATCTGATGAATTGAGAAGTATAATCAGAAACAAGGCTAGATTGGTTGTAAAGGGTACACTCAAATAGAAGGAGTTGATTATGATGAAACCTTTGCTCTTGTAACTTGCCTTGAATTTATTAGACTATTTATATCCATTTCCTGCTTTAAAAAGTTTAAGATATATCAAATGGATGTTAAAAGTGCTTTCTTAAATAGTGATCTACATGAAGAGGTATATGTTGAACAACCTAAGGGCTTTACCCTAAACACTCTAATCATATTTATCATCTTAAAAAGGCACTTTATGGGTTGAAATAAGCTCCCAAGGCATGGTATGACTAAGTTCTTACTCAGTCATAATTTTGTTATGGGAAGTATTGACAAAATCTTATTTGTTAAAAACATATAATGAACACATACTAATTGTACAGATATATGTTGATGATATTATCTATGGTTCTACATGCACTAACCTGCCCATTGAGTTTGCAAGGCTTATGAAATCCAAATTCGAGATGAGTATGGAGGGAGAGTTGAACTACTTTATATTTTTACAAGTTAAACAACTAGAAAATGATATCTTCATTTCTTAAACTAAGTACACTTTAAGTCTGGTTAAGAAATTTGGATTCAAAAATGTTAAGAAATTTGATACTCGTATGAGTACGCCTCGTAAGCTATCCAAGGATGAAATAGGTAAAAGTATAGACTCTCGATTATATTGCAGTATGATTGGTAGTCTATTATACTTAAATGCAAGTAGACCAGATATTGCATTCAGTGTAGGTATTTGTGTTAGATATCAATCCGATCCAAAAGAATCTTATCTTATTACTGTTAAGTGCATTATTCGATATATAACAAGTACTGTTAATTTAGGCCTCTAGTATCCATATGATACAAATGTTCAATTAGATAGATATACAAATGTTGACTGGGCAGGGAACATCGATGATAGAAAGTTTACGAGTGGTGGATGTTTCTATGTTGGGAATTGTTTAGTTTCTTGTCACAGTAAGAAACAGAGTTTAGTATCACTATCTAGAGCTGAGGTTGAATATATCGTTGTTGGTAATGCTTGTACCCAACTTGTTTGGATGAAAAGAATGCTTAATGATTACAGAATTGTGTAAGATACAATGATTTTGTATTGTGATAATTCTAACACAATTAATATTTCCAAAAATCCTATTAAGCATTCTTGTGCTAAGCATATTGACATTCTTTATCACTACATTCAGGAATTGGTTGAAGATAAATGCATTTCTTTAGAATATATTCCGACGAAAAATCAATTTGCTGACATTTTAACTAAACCACTTGACAGGAATAGATTTTCTAAATTGAAACTTGATATTAGTATGTACAATTCAAATTAATTGAATTATGTTTGCATGTTTTATATATATATATTACAATTATTTTTAAAAAATTTAAATTTAAAAAAAATATATTTTTTTTTCAGTGTCTCACGATTGGTCAAGTACACACTCGACCAATCGAGTCACGACGGGTCGAGCATGTAAAAAAAAATAAAATAAAATAATATATATATATATATATATATATATATATATATATATATATATATATATATATATATATATATATATTTCAGTGTCTCATGACTGGTCGAGTACACACTCGACCAGTCGAGTCACGACAGGTCGAGCATGTACTTGACTGGTCGTGAAACGCGGGTAAGGTGTCTTAAAAGAGGGGAAATCACTTTTCTTCTCATTTCTTCATCCTCCACATTCTTCTCTTCTCTCAACTCGTCGGACCCATCAACCTAGGATCTTGGTAAGTGCTCCATTTTCATTTTCCTTCCGGATTTGGGTCATTACATGCTTATATTGCTATATCTTGAAGTCGATTTGAATTTTCCCATCCATTGTTGTAGGGTTTTATCAAAAATCTAATCTCTTGGAAACCATTAATCTTTTGTTATTTTTCTCTATTACTTACATTAAATGGATGTTCGATATAAGAAGAAAGCTACTTGTGCTTCTTCTTATAGGGTAACTCCTCTTAGGGTGCATAGCCTATGGCTACCTGAGAAAGACCCGAAATATGTGCGGGATCTCCGCATCAAGGAAGTAATTGTTGAGCGTATTGTCAATGCTGATCATTTGGCTCCTTTCCATCTTCTTCACATCCTTACCGCTGTAGGTTGGAAAACATCCTGAATTGGGGTGGACCGGCATATCGCTCCATTGCACAAGGAATGTATGCTTCAATTAGTGAAGCATCCCTCAATGATCTTACTTTCTCTTTTAGAGAAGGGACATTCAAAGTAGATAAACATCTCATTTCGGGTTTGTTAGACATAGCAGTTAATGAGGAAGGTATACCTATACCAACCCTTGTTGATAGAATGTCTAAATCCGAGCAGCGTAAATTGACCCACAAATTATGTCATTTTGATGTAGAGTGGAGTCTAGGTAATGCACTCTGTGCCAATCAAATGTTACCTAAATATAGGGTTCTCCATCGCATCTTCATTGCCAATGTGTATCATCGTTTTGGGAACAAGGCTGAGTTGAAATCTTTTATGATTCACGTTCTTCATTCAGTTGTATCAGGCATACCCATGCGTCTTCCTTTATTGATTTGCTATATTATCATTCAGTTCCGTCTCCATCCTGGCCATAGTTATATATCGTTTACCTATTTGATGACTACATTAGCTCTTCATTGTAATGTGGTCATGTCATTTGCTGAGGCATCAATAGTGGTTCTTCCTTTCAATAATTTTAATATTAACAAGATGAACTGGAAGTTCTTACAGGGCCAACTCGATGAGGAGGATGTTGAAGTTGAAGAAGAAGACACTCTGCCTGATGACACTATGATGAATGATATTTTTGATGAGTTGGAATCCAATAATGAGACGGACCCTGATTTTTAGCCATCTCAGTTTGATGAGCATCTTTGCTCACTGGAGGAGAAGGTGGGTGAGCTGAAAATGTCTCAGGACAATCTGAATAGAGTCAAAAATCTTCTATGAAGTACTTGCGTAAGTATTTTCATCGCATTACCAGGGGACTCCATCAAATTGACTCATCCATTCCACCTCCTTCTTCTTCAGGTTCTGATTAGTTTTTGTTTTTATCTATTATGGATCTGTATAAATTTAACTTTCATTTTCTATGAGATTGTATAACTTAATGTTGGATGATAGTCTCTTTATGTTACTCTCTATCTGTTACTCTTATATTTCATTCTTCAATATATTTCTGATCTTGGATGTTTAATCATATTAGTCCTATTGTGCTTCGTTTCTTTATGATTCTCTCTTCCTTTGCCAAGTTGTGACAAAAAGGGTGAGAGATTTGAGGTTTATGATCACATATTTTGGATTATCTGGATGTTTGGATATATGTATATTTGCTAATATAGGTATTCTACACAATTCCAAGTTTAGATTGAGAGGGAGTAGATTGAGGGGAGTATATATTAAGAGAAAGTGTATTGTGTGAAGTTTATATATTTGTTTGAATGTGTTTTGTCACAAATTTGACAAAGGGGGAGATAGTAAGTGCTATAATGTATAAAACACCATTTGTTGTCAAATTTTAATGAGACAAAACAATTCAAAGTGTGACTTTTTCATATGATGGAAAGTTCACCTTCAAGATCAAGTTTGATAGAAAGTTCACCTTCAAGATCACATGAAGTTAGAAAGTACAAGATCACATGAAGTTGGTAAATACAAGCCATGAAGATGAAGTCTACTTCAAGATCAAACTCTACTCCATGATCAAGCTGTTAAATCTACTTCAAATGGACGATCTGATGCTGGTGAAGATTTGAGTTCAATGTTCAATCTTTCAGGTATATATGACCTTAGAAAGACCCTAGGTTTAGGTCCTTTCTTTTGCATATTATCTACAGTTTATTATACTTTGCATAGTCTTAAATTCGACTAGTCCTAGCCTATGTTCGACCAATCCAGGAATTGCTTCGATCAGTCTTAATTTTAAATTTAAATTTTGAGTTTTTCTGGAAGATCCACGACCAGTCGAGCACCTTGCTCAACCAGTCGTGGACACTGGATCGACTAGTCATGGACCACTTGAATCAAAGTCCAGCAATATTTGTGTGGGTCCTACGACCGGTCGTGGGACATGCTCGACCATTCGTAGGTCGGTTTTATCCGATCACACTAGAAAATTTGAAATTTTATTGAACCTTAGACTAGTCGAATGACACCTTAGACCGGTCAAAGGAATCGATTTTCAGCCTATAAACATAGGTCTTTTCTCATTCTAAATCATTCAGAAAAGCCACATAAAGCTTCCACCTTAAGTGAAAAGTCCCCATCATTATCAAGCTATAATCTGGTAATTTAAGATTCTTTATTAGCTTATTTATTTTTTGTAATTCCTTAATCTCATTGTTGTGAATCTGATTTTATTTTAAATGGAGTTCTTACTCTACCTTTTGAGATCCAAGGAATTCAAACAAGTAGCCCAAGGTTTGAGATAATTTAAAATCTATTTAGAACCTAGAATCCTTGATTATACTTGTTGGACATTGAACATCTACACATAAAGAGAATCGATTCTACGGGCTATATCAAGAAACGTCTTTAAAGAAGAAGATAAGTATTTTCCATACATTAAGCAACGTCTTCTAAAAGATATTTATGCCCTAAGCATTTCAATGAGAATCCAGGTATGTGATGCATTGGCCATACTATAAATAATCCAAAACTTCTACTGTGCTGGTAGGACATTCAGAATTTGTTGTGTATCATGTTGCGGAGTCTCCAGCATGGTTTTGATCTCTAATAGATGGACTTCACACTCATCCAGCCGTTTCATTATGTATGATTGTCTATCAAGCAGATCTTGTATAATGTCTCAATCGGTGACAGCCTGAATGTTTTCAACAGAGATGGGGCTATGCAAAAAATAGTCTTTGTCTGAGCTTGAATTGATTCCACCATGAAGCGCATTGGTAACGATATTGCAGATGTCTTCTTGATTAAACTAAGTACACGAGTGTGGGAGATCGTTAGTAGAAGGCAGCCCAAATTGTCGTGAAAGCTTAGACACAAGACATAGGAATGGAAGTACAGTGGTGGATTCATCTGATAACACCCGAATCAATTGTTGAAGGATGAGAGTGGGTAAGCAGACATGAATACCGAGATGAACATCATACAAAATATTTAGAATTTATGGGGAAAGCTTGTTCCTAGAGACTTCACAGGGATAAACATTTGTGTTAAGAATGCTGTGAAGAATTTTATATGCAGGGCTGAGACATTTAAGATGAAGAACATTCTTTGCATTTCTTAGTATAGTAGCACCATTACATAGTGCATAAGTGATTTCTCCGTATACACCAAGACCATTCATATTTCGTTCTGATATAGGTATCCTAGTGACGTCTACCCCAATCAGTCGGCTTATCAATTTAGGGATGATGTGCTCAGTTCGATTCATGACAATGACTGAAACAATTGGAGGATTATTTTTAACCTTGTAGATTAAACTCAAAAATTGATGTACCAGATTATACTGAAATCCTCCACCAAAATTCACGATATTCTCCCATCCAATCAGTTCGAAGAGATTGATGATCCTTAAAGGTGTAATGCTCTTCCTCAGAACTATTCGTTCTTCCATAAGGTTCAAGTTGAAGAGTGGAGATGAGTTAGTTGCTTTATTCTTTCCTTTCTTGCTCTTCATTGAGGATTGTTGTGGACAAACCAGATTTTTTTTTAAAGATATGTTTTCTTAAAAGAAAAACTGGTCTGAGGGGAGTAATCCCATTCTGAGATCAATAAGTGAGTCTCTGTTTCCGATCTTTCAATTTTAATTGAGAAGTAATTGTCAATATCATCAAACATCGTTTCGATGACATCGGAGTGCCTTCTTTGATATTTTCAATGAAGATTAGAAGGAAGTCCAACCATCCCGACAATCCATCTTCTCGAGAGTTTGTCGATGGTATCGATTCTCGGTCGATGTAATCGAACCATTCACTCGATGTATCGATGAGTATCTCAAAGGCGAATGTTTTTAATTTTTAGCATTCAGACAATCTTTTATGTATACTATTAGTTATCTATGTATCAACAGTATACTCAATAAAATTTTATACAAGCATTGTATAAATCAAAATTATAAACATTAAGATGTTCATACAAAAAATTTAGGAGAGAGACCTCATATGTATAATTAGAAGCTCGTCAAAAATTACATCATTTCAGCAAATATCCAAATCTTGATGCATAATCTGGACTTGTTTTGTCTATGTTTAGTATTTCTAGGCATATGGATCATGCTTTCCCTTACCTTTGATGACACAGCAGTGGTTATTTGTGTGAGAACCCTTCATCACTAATTTTCCTGAGAGGTCAAGGATTTTGCATTTCTCCTTATACAATGCAACCACATGCTCATCATCACAAATTTGAGAAATGCTTAATAGATTGTGTTAATCCTTTTATGCAAAATGCATTCTCATTTTTGAGAAACTGGATTCCCTTAATGATTCCTTGTCCAATTACCTTAGTCGTGCTTCTGTCTCCATAGGTGACTATCCCATGATTAAGATCTGAATAATTTGTAAGGAGGGATTTGTCACATGTGATATGTCTTGAACAACCACTATCCAGATATCACTTAGTTTCATTGCCTAACATATGGTTTGAATGAGTAACCAGACAATTCTTCTTTTCTTTTGGGACCCATTTTGTGACAGGATTTTTAACAGTGGTAGATATTATTTTCTTGTTTAATTTGACCACTTGATTTAATTGCTCTTTGTTAGTCATTTTAGGTGGTGGTGGATGTGAATCTCTTTTATTCATATTTCTAGGTTGACTCGAGACATTTTGCACTTATCTTGTAGGTTTGAATTTTCCAATATGATTTATGACCAGAGCTATGTTGAGTCTTCCCACGAGACAAGCATTCAATCTTGTAATGACCCGAATCACCACATAAATGACACACTGGAGTAATTCTTTAATTGCTACCTGAAGCAGCAGTTCTTTCAGTTGTACACCCAGTTATTGTTTTATCATATCCTAAGCCACTCTTGTCCTTTCCAGGTTTTCCTATACCTAAAGTTTTTCTAACTTCTCGCCACTCGGGGAAAACTTAATGTTTAGCTTAGCGATTTTTCTGGATTCTTCTAAATTAAACAGGAGTGTATGATTTTCATTTTGAGGGAGCATGTTCTTGTCTTTTAATTGCTCAACCTGTTTGTTTAGTTTTTTAGACTCGAATTTAAGGAAGGTGTTAATTCTTTCAAGTCTATCATTATTTGAGTGATAGTACTGTAAATCATTGATTAGGTGTGTATTAATTTTTTGAGTTTTATCCAAATATTTTTGCAGTAATTCCTTTTTGTTCTCAGATATTCCAAGTCTTTTAATAACTTTAATGCTATGAATGATAGTTGACTGTAGGCATCTTGTAGTTTATTCTATTCTTCTCCTTTTTAGTTTCTTCATTATTAGATGGAAATGATTCAGTGGCTTGTGGTTCCTCATTCTCTATCTCAATGGGAATGATTGGAGTAGTGGAGACCATAAGAATTTTCAATGATTTCTTATCTCCATCGTTCTCTGAGTCACTAGATTCTGAATTTGAATCTTTTGTATCATCCCATGTGGCGACCATTGCCTTACCTTTAGTTTTTCTATTTGGGTAATCAGTAGACAGATGTCCATACTTCTGACAGGCATAACATTGTGGTTCTTTGGTCTTTTTACAAAATTTTCCTATAGAAGGTCTATTGTCCACCTTTCTTCCTTTAATTGTGCGGCCACGATTTTTCTGAAAGAACTTCTTGAATCGTTGAGCCAACTGTTTCGAACAAGAAACAAATGCATCTGATTTAGGAAAATTATTTTATTTGAATATAACAAAGAGATATTATACAATAATCATGGTGTTATTAATTTTGAGTTTATCTACATCCCTTCTAAATCCCTTGATTCCAAGACAAAATACTTTGAAATGAACAATATTGTAATTAATAAGGCTCATATGTCAAATCTTGAATTCGACAGTATTTCGACAGTGGCTTCAGTCATCTTCTATAATTAGGAGAAATGTTGAACTTAATCAACCAATCTCTCTTTTGAACTTGTCCGTTGTGCAAAGGAGAAGGCCTAAAGCGATGAAGATCGAACGTGAATGCTTTCCACAATTTCGGCAGCATTTTAGCCCCTTTTTAACCTTGGCCACATGGTGACCTGGTTGCATGGCTAGCGCAATTGAATTACTCGTGGTGCGGTCAGCGCAACCTATTACCTAAGTCGGGCGATCTACACAACTCTTCTTCTATGTTGCACGATCAGCACAGCTAAGTGCTTGAGTAGCGTGATCTGCGCAACTAACTTTTTCTTCTACTCCTCACCTTCAGTCTTCCTTCAAAGCTCCGATTTTCTTCAAAAAATTTCTTCCTCCAAAATGAGGAGGGGAGTGAGGTATTTATAGGTCCCCACACTTGTCAACCCTCGATCTCTGTGCCATGGGTCCCACTTTGTATCAAATCCGACCATTCATCTTGATCGATTTTTGTTCTTGATTGCGCTAACCGCGCAACAGTAAAGTTAGTCGCGTGATCCACATAATGATTTTCATTGATACGTGGTCCGCACAAGGATAACACAATCATGTCATTCGTGCAACACCCTAATCTAGCTGGGAGATCCTTGAGACCTGTATAGCTAGTTGCGCCAACCGCGCAACAACTCATCTGGTTGCATGACTTGCGCAACAGAAATGCTTCCTTTCCCATTTCTTCACTTTATGTCTGTCTTTCTCTTCTTTTTTCCTAACTTTGAATCTTCCTTCATGATTCATGATTTTTATGCTCCAATAGATGCCCCCTTGATCCGTTCTTTTATTCCCTTGAATTAAAGAATACAGATCAATCTCTAAAAAAAAATTCTTATTTTCCTTAGGGTCGTTGTGTGGCTCATGCAACAGCCACCCGAGTTTGGTACTCGACCCTATCCTCTATAAATAGTTCAACACTCATCATTTTCTTCATTCCTCGCTGTAGTGGTGAAACTCTGTCTTTGCGTTTTCTCCCAGCGCAACTAGCAAGTGTTGCCCGACCCGCGCGACGTATTTTCGTCACGCAAGGCTTTGAATCGTTGCACCATCCGCTCAATCATCTAACCGTTGCGCGATCCACGCAACCATTTTCTGCACGCTGAAGTCTTTTTTACTGTTGCGCCTTCTGCACAACCACCACTTTGGCCAATTTTCCTAACTTAGCCACATTTCCAACTTTACCTAACCATGGCCCATACAAAAAGAACCTTCATCGCTGCGAACCCTCCTTCTGACCACCCTTTACATCAAGAATTTCCAAACACCAAATGTAACACCCTGGATTTTTTCCAACCTAATTAGACGTCCTTAGGCAATGGATCAACCATAACACCTTGGTAACTTCTCAAAACTCAATTCCAAAGCCAAAGAAATCATTTAGTACTAAATTCTTTAGAAATTTAATGTGAATTATCTAACGCTACCCTAGATTACCTGCGAAATTAGCACCAACCACTTTAAATACAATCTGTAAGATCCAAACCTATAGAATTGTTAACGCTATGTTACCCTAAAATCCAGGATCAATCTCTAAACCCGGTTGCTCTTGGGAGCACTTTGAAACCTCGTATCGGACCTGGACCGCACGTCGAAAGTCTGATAGTGATGAACTTAGACATTTATGACTGCCTAGTTGGACTTGACAATCACCTCCAAAATCAAGTCCAAACGATGCCCTGAGACTATTTCCTTGAGTCCGGAGTGAAGAGACTGAGAAAGTGAAGATTTTTAAGAAATTAAATATGATTTTAAGAAATCTGAGACGTGTCGCTTACGCGCCATTTATAAGCATTCTGACCGTTGAATTTTGACCCAAATTCACCATCAGATCAGGGATGATGGCCCACACATGTCAAATTACTTGTGGCCTTGATTGAGTTTTGGTGACTGCTAAACTGAAACTGATTCGCCACGGTCGATCTGTAAACCCGACCAGACTGAAAACATAGCTTGACCTAGATCTAATATTAGTGAGCTTAAATCCGACCGCATTTAGTAACAGGACTTCGGAACAATCTCGATTTGGTTATAACCTAAGTATACCTTAGCCCCAGGGCTATTTCCGTCACTTTTGGGCTTATAAAAAGGCCTTAAACCCTCATTCTCAAATCCCATACAAATTTTAAACCCTAGCCAATCTAAGAGAGAAAAAAAAGAGAAAGAGAGAGAGACTTGGGGTTTCTTCCTGGGATTCAATCCCACTGATCTATGTGCCTAACTACGACTACTGTGTCACTTTTTCGGCAATACCGATCTCGTTCTTAGGTAAGAAAACCTAACCCTAACCTGTGCTAGAGTTCCAAATAGCATAAGTGATGAAGTAGATAACCTAATTCATATTGTAGGTTGTCATTCCACCGTTGAAAAGACTCAGTGTCTAAATTGAATTCGTTACGCGTTTACTGGCATAAGGTGCGGATTTTAGACGCTTAGGTTATCCGTTTTCAAAGCTTTCAATGTCGTTTAACGGTAGATTATTGATGAGGATGTTGTTTCACATGTAGAACATGCTATCCGTTTTCCATTTCGAATACGTACGAAGTATATGGAATTTTAGATATTTTAGGTATTTGTAGAAAATACCGTATACGTATAAATTTTGCTGATATGATTGCCATGAGTATTTGCCTTGTATATATGCTAGTTATGGATGTATGACCTGTCTGGCGAAAGGATTCGCCCTAATACACATTTTGGCCAACATACGTTATGTATGCTAATGTGTGTAGTCTAAGTGTTTGTATAAATGCTTGCATGAGCAAGTATTTAGTAAATGATGTTGTAGATTAGTTTTGAGATAGGATTCTCAACTACTTTGATGATGTGTATGATTTCCTCCATGTACGTTGTTTGAATTGATTACCTTATATATGAAATGCTTGTGTATGGTTAACTGCATATGTTGTATCTTATAACATGCTGATAACAGGCTTGGATTACTTGATATTTCAATTTTGTCTCTCTCATATGCTTACCGATTTAGATTGCAAGTGCTTGGGGCTATGCTATAGTCCAGGCAGTTGGTAACAGAATTGAACTCGTGGTTGAATTCTATTCGCCACGAAGGACGCGTTGACGAACCCGAGTCGTGCGTTGCTTGTCGACAGTGGTTAGGCCACACGGGGTGCTTATGCATACAGGTCGTGCAACTTAACAGGCGCTCGTACTAGTCAAACTCGTCAGGTAACTCGATTGGCCATTGTATGTTTACCTTGTATTTATTATAAATGTTTGAACCTAGGGTACTGGACTTACTAGTGAAATCCCTATCAACTGTGGTACCTTGATCCACTAAGACTTATGAGCCTGGCATGGTGGTATGGGACACCGTGGTCGAGCTGTCGGCCTATGCTGGGGCGACGAGCCTCCCCGTAGTGACCAGTGAGCAACCTTGTCTCGTAAGCCAATTGTGGTTGTATGGGACACTACATTCGAGCTGTCGGCCTACAATGATCAGGTGACAAGCCCTTTGTAGTGACCTCGAGTGTACTCTGAGTCTACGTGGGGGTGACGACCCTTCCGTAGCAACAAGAGTACAAGCTAGGCCTGTATTGATTTGGTGATAGGGGAGTGGTGTAACGATTTCGTGTAATAGCCCTAGCAGCCCTTGTAGCGACCTAAAACCGTAATATCATATGAGATTAACTAGGACTGACGACCCTAGAATGGATCCTTTTTGGGAATGATATATGAAAAGTACCTTAGTTTTCCAATCTTGTTGTATGAAAAGGACTAATAACAACTCGGTAATCATGTTCATATTGCATTGCATGTGCCTGGAAGATGTGGAGCACTGAGGGATGAAAGCATGCCGTGAACATAAGACGGTGTCGTATGAGGGAGTACGTAGGCTAGGGCATGCATCATGATTGCATCTCATCCTTGCATTAATTACAGTATATAGGAGTGTTTTATTTTGCCTGCCTTATCATTATTGCGTGATTGATTTGATGATATGTTAATCTTTTCTCTATGATTCTACTGAGTTGATCACTCACTCCCACATTATAGGATGGTGTTTGCAATACCAACCAGTCCCTGGTTTAGTTCCAGATGATGGCGATGCTTGCGAAGCAGAGCCGGACTTTATGATGTTGGGAAGGATTTCTCCTATATGCAGGTTCTGATCGACGGGGTTATAGGGTTACTGATTTGATGCCAATACACTTGGTATTTTG
Organism: Magnolia kwangsiensis; assembly: GCA_037074715.1. Classification (NCBI taxonomy): domain Eukaryota; kingdom Viridiplantae; phylum Streptophyta; class Magnoliopsida; order Magnoliales; family Magnoliaceae; genus Magnolia; species Magnolia kwangsiensis. Next base: position 36,621,566 of record CM073586.1, on the reverse strand, counting down.
CATTTTATTTAAACACCCATGTATATTCATTTTGTTCATCTTGAAGTATACATGTATATAGTTAACCTGGTAACATGTTCACACTCCGGTGACTTACAATAAATTATACATTTTATATATTTATCACTGTCTTCCGCTTATGAAATTTAACTGTCTCTGGAGTATGATATGCTGTTTTGGTCTAATCTCACTCATGTTTACTGCATTAATTTGAACAACATTTAATCATTATTATCTATGTTGCATTAGTGATGTGTTGGAACTCAGGAGCTGAGCTTCTGGTCGACCCCCGATTTTTAGGGCGTTACACCAAATCTTTCCAGGTCGCAGTGCCTCCAGCAACATAATCTCCTTCCTCTCTAGCTCAACCTTCTCATAAGTGATTCAAGACAACCCTTAGACGCCCTACCTACATAAAAGAACTCATTCTCCCTACATTTTATTTTTCTTCACATATCGCAACATTATCATCTCCTATTCATAGAGCCATCGCCATGGGCAATCTTGAGATGCCTCCAAAGCATGGCCATGAGTATGACTAGGAGAATTGGTTGAAGGCAACAACACACTATCAAACGACCAGTCAAAGGCCACCTGCTAAAGAGGACACCCCTCCTCCTTCTAGACTTAAGAAGCATTACCGCAATAAAGCTCAGGAATTCCAAGAGAAGATAAAGGAACACAATAGGAAGAAGCTCCACAACTCCTAGGAATTGGTTTGTGCTATTCAAGGCGATATAAAATTTGACAACCCATACAGACAGGGCTTCATCTCAATTCTGATCAACATTCACTGCCATCTCTCCATGCTAGTTTGTGAACCTAGAGATCACCTTACTGTAGAAAGATTGACATATACGGAGTCTTGGTCATTTAAGGAGCCAAGACTATTGGAAGGTATTTTGCAGCTGCCAAGATTAAGATAGTAAGTAGGCGACATCCATCCCATGATTTTCCTTGTCCCCTCCTACGACTTTCGCAGTCTATATCCAACCTGCTTCTACGAGACACTCAAACAACGTTTTAGCCACCACACCCTCATATGGAGCCCGGAAGAGTTTAGAATGAGAGGTCTTCTTACTCATAATTATTATTCCGAATGGGCCACCGCAATATTGGCGAAGTATGTTGGAACTTTGTTGAAGATCAATATCTTCCATGTAATCGAAGTGACATCATCCCCCTTTTGTAAGGAAGCTTCTATTTTGAAAGCATTTTTCAACTATTGGTGCCCTTCCACCAATTCTTTCCATCTTCCAGAAGGAGAAATGAGTATCACTCTTTGGGATATTTACAAGATCACCGTCCTGCCAATAAATGATAAATTTTTTTGATGAATTTGTCTCCACCAACGAGGAACTTGCTTTCGTATCCTCGCCTGATTGCATCCGTTCCATTTCGGAGTCGACCACTGAACTTTTCAAGGAAATGTCTAAATTCCCAAACATACACAAAATTCATCCTATGTAATGGCTGGCCCATTTCAGTAGAGCTTTCAAGTATGAATTCTTTTCTTCAATCTCTTCTTATTACAGCTTGAGATATATATATATATATATATATATATATATATATATATATATATATATATATATATATATATAAAACCTTACCTTCATTTGCTCATCCTTTTAGGTTCAATGGCGACCATTCACAGGACCTCGAACGTCTTCAAAAAAATATAAAAGGTCGTGCCAAATATTCTATCTATGGGGAACTTGCGGCATTTATCGCATACTAGCTAAGCGTAGTGGTCTTACCTAGTTCCAAATCATCGGACACCATCCGTCCATCATTATTTATCATTGCGGGTGTTATGGTTGAAGGAATTAAGTTTTCTCTTACTACCCCAGTTCTTTGTTTGATCTATAGAGGCCTCGGAGAGATTGCATGCCACGTAAAAAGCCCATCTGTTGGTTTTGCTTCAATGTACATGCCATGGCATTATTTCCTTGGTTGGCTTGGCATTTACTTCCCCTGGACTTTTGAAGCACCAAAAAAGGCTTATGTCCACCCTTCTAAGGCTCCTCTCCACTTCTTTCAAAAGAGGTCTATGGCGAAGAGAGCTTATGACTGGGTGAAAGATGTCATTGCCTCTGATGTTAAAATAAACTACTTTCATTTCAGCATGCCTCGTTATGTTGTAGATATGGAGAAAGCGGACACGGAATCCCTCTCCTCAGAAGAAAGAGGATTTTTTATATCGATTAGATCATGCAGTCTCCCGTTAAGAGAAGGAACTGAATTCTAGCGAGAGCCATATTATACAAGCCATAGTCACCAGAAGAATGCGAAGTTACGGTACTCGCCCATTTAATTGGGCGATGATTTGGAAACAGTTATTGGGTCAGGACAACTCTTCCTTTATCATTTCGGGTTGCGATCGTACCCCAAGGGCATCTTACAACCTATGAGATGGTGGGTACACCAATCCTACTTAGTCAGAAAAAGTCTACCGGTGAATAGGCCTGTATGGCTTCCTCCTCCTACACTTAAAGGTCGTGTCATTGAAGCGGGAGTCAATTTCATTGCAGAAATAAGTCATGCCCCCTAGGTTGGTCATCACTGCGTATATATCTCTGTAGACGAGCCCATCCATGAAATAAAACCTGATAATACTCTCGAAGGCTGGACAACATATGGTGACATTCGTGAATTTGAACAAATTCCTCTCCAGCATCCATAAAGAGGAGTTGCAGAAGAGGTTGTCACTCAACTAGAGAATATTGTCAATCCTCCAGACCAGCCCTCTTCTTCCACTCATCCTCAGTAATAACCAACGTCTTCCCCTATTTCAAGGAGCCGCCTTTCCTTGCAGCAATTCACTTCTTCTCCGATGACCAGATCCTGAACACGTGCCCAAGCTTCTCCCCAGGAAAGGACTATAACTGTTGTTTCACCAAATTTATCCACCACGGAGATTGAACCAGAAAGTCAGCAGTCTCCTCCTTCCAAAGGGAAACAGGTGGTTATTGAGGAGTCAAGCGAAAAACATTCAAGTGATGAAAGTTTAACTTCTTCATCTGAACGTACTACTTCTGATGAAAGCGAAACGAACGAAGAAGACCAGGATGCTAATTATGAAGAGGGGGAAGTCAATGTTGGCAACAATAATGATACAGCTGTGGAAGATGCTCCAGTTGACAAGGAACATACACTCCCTATCTCTGAAGCCATAACTGCCGAAGTTTTACCCATCGCAGGGGAAGAAGAAGGAGAACTCCTTGATTATGGGGAATACAAAAATTCATCATGTAAGAAAGTTTTATTATCATGGTTTACTTTTGTTATTTCTTTCTTTTCTTCTAATCTTACACATTCTTTTCTCAGGTGATCAAGCTGTAAATACGGACGTAAACAGTGCCTCTCCTCTGAATTTGCCCCCTGCTGCACCAAGAGCTTCACCATGATTCTCAATACCTCTTTTATCAGTAGCACGTGAGATTGCTTTCCCAATGGAGTCAACTGATTTTCTTACTCCTATCATGATTGCTTCAAGTACTAAATATGAAATGGCTTCTTTAGTGGAGCCAACTATGCTTCTTACTTCTACCACTATTGCTTCAAGTATCGAAGATATGTCTCCCTCCTTTGCTAAGATGGTAGCACCTAAGTCTCCTCTTTCTAGAGAGACTCAACCGCTTGCTATTTCGACATCAGCAAAAAATATTTCCTTTTCTTATCTGCATTCTTTATATTTCCTGCACATATAATTTTATTATAACTTTATATTTCTTGTTTCTTAATAGGAAATGTACCTCAAAGCGGTGCAGCAAGCTCCGGCTCTATTGGAACCTCATCAAATGTGTTATATTTTGAGAAAGTTTCTTCATATAAATTAGCATTGATCAAGAATTCCGTATTGACTATCGTTGAAATGTTCAAGGATCCTAATTAGTGGTCTGATTTGATCGCTGCATGGATGGTCAAAGTTGACATTTCTTCTATATGTAATTCTCTCTTAAGGTTTCATAATTCAATAACTGCTATGTAACACCCTGAAAATTGGGGGTCGAGCATAAAGTCCACTCCCAAGTTCCAGAACATCACTTATGCAACATTTTCAATGATGGATGAATGTCGGTTGTAGTAGTGCATAAAACATGAAGTAGATTAATCCAAAACAACAAACATAAGTCAGGGACAGTCTGAAAACACGAGCGGAAGACTGAAATACATATATAAGTCAACATAAGTCTCCAAGATATGTATGCTCTTCCAGGTCATAATTACAAGACATGTCTCCAAATACATATATCAAAAAGTGATAAATCACTACCAACTTAGCCCTGAATCCCCGTCAATCAGGGCATTATTCACATGAACCTTCCTGAGAACTGCATATAGGAGAAATCCTCCTAATCGCCATAAAGGACCAGCTCTTCCTCGCAAGCATCGCCATCATCTCAAACTAAGACAGGGACTGGTTGGTGTGTACAACACCGTCCCGTAATGTGGGAGTGAGTAATCAACTCAGTGGAAACTATACGACAAAGGTTAACATGTTATCAATTCAATCAAGCAAGAATGATAAAGTAATATAATCAAACATGTCCTAGATACTCTTGTTAATGCAAGGATCATATAAAGGAATGATGCATGCCCTCACCATAAACTCCCTCTGCGATCTTCATCTTATTATCGCGCATGTCAGTCACTTCCTCTGTGCTCTCACACCAACGCTAATGGCACATGCAGTGCTATGTCATGAGCATGATTACTAATTTCTTATTAGTCCTTTTCATACAACAGTATTGGGAAGCTAAGATACCTCCCTTATATCAATACCCAAACGGTGATCCATTCTTGGGTCGTCAGTCCGAGATAATCTCATATAATGTTACGTTTATAGGTCGCTGCAAGGGCTGCCAGGGATTTTGTGCGCAATCGTTACACCACTCCTCCATCACCAAAATAATACAAGCCTACTTATATCCTCAAGACTGCTACAGGACTCGTCGCCCCAATGCAGTGTCAGGATGAACTCAAGGTCACTACAGAGGGCTGGTCACCAATCAGTGTAGGCCGACAGCAAGAATATAGTGTCTCATACCACCATAATCTTCTCCGAGTAGGGTGCTCACTGGTCACTACGGGGAGGTTTGTGGCCCCAGCGTAGGCCGACAGCTCGAATATAGTGTCCCATACCACCATAATCGGCTCATGAGTCTTAGCGGATCGAGGTACCAAGGTTAGAGGGGTTTTTCACTGGTAAGTTTGGTACCTTAGGTTCAAGCAGTAGTGTCCAAACATGGTGAACATACATCGATCAATCGGGTTAGTTGATAAGCTCAACTAGGCCAAGCGCACGTCGAAACGATCGACATGGAATGCATAAGCACTCCATGTGGCCTAACCACTGCTGAACAACCCAAGTACGACTCAGATTCATTGAACACATCCTGTGTGGCGAAACAACCTCAACCACCATTTGGAGTACGATTACCGATTACCTGGACTGTAGTACAGCCCCAATCACGTACAAATTCAATTTCAAGCATGTGAGATATATCCTATAATCGTATGGACGGTCATGATGTATAACTTGAATGTAAATACAGCACATGGAGGAAATCATACATGTAGTTAACATGAATAATCTAAGTTATATAATTCATGAAAGAAATCATACACATCATATCTCAACCCACATACAGGTACATCTTACTAACTACTAACTCATTCAGGCACTTTTACATACACTTAGTCTACACATTACATCATACATATTATGTATTCATTAGCATATGTATTAGGGCAAATCCTTTCGTCAAAGGGTAGTCACCCATACAACAATCATATATCCACAACAGTTAATCATGGCGAGCATGAAAGCAAATTTCATACTCATTCAGTTATTTTCACAAACACTTAGAATACATACTTTATCATACATGTGTGTGTTGATTATACATGTATTAAGCCAAATCCTTTCACTAGGGAGTTGCCCCATATACCACAAGCATATACCCACGACGAATAATCATGGCATGCATGAATCCGGGTTCCGTATTCATTTAAACATTTTCACAAACACGTGGGCTACACACTTTATCATATATAGCGTATATTGGCCGTGGCATGATTTACGGCAAGTCCTTTCGCCAAGGAGTTGTCACACATGTAACAAACATATATTCAAGACAAATAATCATGTCAAACACAAATTCAAATTCTATACGTATACAGGTATTCCAACGAATACATAGAATACGCAATACTATACATTTTCCATACGTATTCGTAAAGTAAAATAAACAACACGCTAGACAAGTGAAATAGCATCCACATTAGAAATAAATCATTAACTGACATTGAAAGTGTTGAAAACCATAACCTAAACGTATATAGTCCGCACCTTAAACCAGAAAATGAGTATTCGATATGATTCAGATGATATGTCTTCGTCAACGGCGGATAGGCAACCTAAGTCATGAAACAGGTTAGCTATAACTTCATGTAAATGATTCTAGGCTTCAAAACAGGTTAAGGTTAGGATTTCTTACTTAAGAATGGGATCAAAAATGTCAGAATAGCTATACGGATAGGTGGATTAAGCACGTAGCAAAGCTGAGAAGAATCTCAGGAAGATTCACCAACTTCTCTCTCACTCTCTCTCTCTTTTCTCTCTCTTGAAGTGGCTAGGGTTTAGAATTCGTATGGGATTTGTGAGAGAGGGTTTAAGGGCTTTTTATAAGCCTAAAAGCGACGAAAATAGCCTTGGGGCCAAGGTATACTTAGGTTATAACCAAATCGGGTCTGTTCCGATCCAACGGAGCACTTCTGGAGGTCCTGTTACTAAATGTGGTCGGACTTAAGCTCTCTAATATCAGATCTAGGTCAAGTTAAGTTTTCAGTCCGGTCGGGTTTCCAAATCAACCGTGGCGGACCAGTTTTAGTTTAACGGTTACGGAAACTCGATCAGAGCTACAAGTACTATGACATATAAGGGCCACCCATTCTGATCCGAGGGTGAATTTGGATTGAATTCTAACAGTCAGAAAGCTTAAAAATAACGCGCAAGTGAAACGTGCTAGATTACTTAAACTCATATTTAATTTTCTAAAAATCTTTGCTTTCTCACTCTCTTCACTCCAGACTCAAGGAAACAGTCCTAGGACATCGTTTGGCCTTGATTTTCAAGGTGATAGTCAAGTCCAACTAGGCGGTCATAATGGTTTAAGTTCATCGCTATCAGACTTCCGACGTGCGGTCCAGGTTTGATACGAAGTTTCAGAATACTCCAAGCTGCAACTGGGTTTAGAGATTGATCTTAGGTTTCTAGGTAACATAGTGTTAGCAGTCCTACTCATTTTAGGTCTTGTAGTTCATATTAAAAGTGGTTCAAGTTAATTCTACTGAGTATTTAGTTTGGTACTTAACCAAATTCTAGCCTAATTATGGTAGAATAGTGTCCTAGGGCCATTCTATGCCCCATTTTGGGCACTTCTAGTTATCATATTATTTTAATTATTTTTATAGTGGTTCATCATCAAGTTTACCCTATCTTCACCAAATTTCATAAGATCTCAAGTTGTAAAAAAATTCTAAAAATTCCTGAAGCAGCAACTGTCCAATAAGTGATTTTTAGACAGTTGTCACAACGACTTACTTTAAACTATATTAAATATTTTATTATATTTTTCACATATTTTTATATAAATCTAGACTCATTTAGCTTCAATCTGGTTTTTACAAACTAGAATGAGTTACGCGACGTACAATATATATTTTTAGGGTAGAAGAAGATAATACATCTAAATAACCTATCTACATCATGAGATTCCAAGAATTTCGTAGTCAAAATCCAATTTTATGCATGTACGTACCATTTACGGTAAGTTTTAGTTTAAGTATAGTTCTTCACCTTTTAAACTTTAGGATTTGTGTCTAATATGAAAATAATTGGTGAAATTTGAAGAATGAGGTGGTGAAGGGTGAGATTGTGAAGGAAATGGGTTGAAAAGCGATGTTTTAGATTTTAGGATTGAACTTTGAGAGTGATAGGGTTGACCCATTGCCTAAGGACGTCTAACTCTAGGTTGGTAAAAATCTGAGGTGTTACATGTTGTCTTCGGCCGAAACCGTGACTGTCCCCCACGAAACCTAAGAATATAAGAAGCAACTCGCGTACTCCAAAGAGAAGGTTTTTCAGCTTCCTCCAATTATGTCTCACCATGATTAAGAACAATCATCTCTGCGAGATCAACTGAAGACTTTTGCTGATAATGAAACAATTATCAAAAATCGCATTTCTCTTCTGAAGTAAGAGATTACGAAGTTGGAGAAACAAAGTTCGGAGGAGAAGCTAAATATTTGAAGAGTGCAAGAAAAGATGGAGTGCAGCCTTCATTCTGTGAATTCTGAAAGATCTAAATTGATTAAGAATGAAGAACTAATTTCCTTGCTGGAAGAGAAATTGGCTGGTCTCCCTGATCCTGTGAGAATGATTTCAACTGCCTTCCTGGAACATGCTGCTGCTCAAGTTAATTTTCAGGAGAATTTACAACTATACTTAGCAATGTTAGGCATTACAGGGGAACTATAAGATTGTTTTGTTTTGCTACTGTAACTATTTTTAAAATTGTAAGTCATACAAGTTTCTTATGATATTTTGATAATGATGCTTTTGCTTTATTTACACAATGCTTTGATTATTATTATATTATTGATGTATTATACTTTTTTTATATCCTTTTATGATTTGTTAGCAAGGGATTTCCTAGATGATCCTTGTCTTAGTTGGAAGTAATAAATTTTAATTTAGTCAGTCACACACAGTTTAAGCTCTTGAGTAGTGGAGCATACACAGTTTAAGTTCTTGAGTAGTAAAGCACACATAGTTTAAGCTCTTTAGTAGTGGAGCACACACAGTTTTTCAAACTTGAGTAGTGGAGTCAAGTGGTCTTATGTGATGGTCATTGTAACTCTTAGGAGTTCGTTGGACTTCTCACTACCTAGTGAATTCATAAATCGTGATCCATCAGAGGGGCCCACTGAAGTTATCGGGGTCGTGAACTCGGTTAGATTTACACATAAGGTTGGCCGCGGTAACTCTCTAAAGTTCACAGAGCGCACAAGGCTACCTTTGGGGCACTAGATCCAGGGCCGCCAGTCTATCAATGAGTAGGTTTAAGCTCTTCCTCGTGAGTTAGTACTGAAATCAATAACCCTAAATCTGGGCAGTCTTACGCACAGTTGGCCTATCTATGGACATGTCTCAAAGAGCTCACACTGCGGCCCACTTTTTCTTCATCTGTAAGGTCGGGCCCATTCACGGGAGGGTATTTCCCTCCGTTCCCCATGACGCTGCCAGAAAGCTATACAGACGGCATTAGTCTTACACGCGTAATTAGCCATTGGCCTTTTAGGCTTTTAGTCACTGGCTTCATTAGTTGCTCACATGGGTATGCATATGATGGCCTTCATGAGCTTTTTAGGGCCACTGGCTTCTCATTGCTATCCGAATGGCAAAAATGATAGGTCTTATGCGTAACTAGTCCTTATAAGATTTGGTCCTTTTTGAACTTGCCCTTTTTAGGACTTGGCTAGACTGCCTTAAAATGCCTTAAAAGGCAATAATGGGTGTGATTATTGTTGTGGCACTTCAAGAATGATAAAATTTTCTAATTGGGAGTGATCATCATTGTTACGCTGTGAGAACGATAAACCTTTCTGATTAGGATTGATATGTCACCACTCTTGCTGATATTTTCAGGAGAACCAGTCTACATTGTTTATAATATATCGGCATGGTGACAATACCAATTCTGATCGAATTTTTCAGAGTTCGCTTGATAATAACGGTGGTCACTTTCTTTTCACACTACTTATTTGATATCTAGTCTTGATATGCTCACAAAATTCTTCTTTATTCATTCTTTCGATGACATATAAACATGGACTTATTCATTAGTGCCCCCTTTTGATTCAGGAGCATTATACCGGTAATGTTCAGGATCAAAACTAGTAACATCTTTAGGGATACTATCTATTTATGAAGCAAGCATTAACTGGTATACTGATCCCCTGCCCCTTTCGATCTACAACTCTGTATGTGTTATTAGAGTATACTTCTTTTATTATATAAGGCCTATCCCATTTAGGCTCAAATTTGCCCCCTGTTCGACGGGTGACTACTATAGGTCTTTTCAGCATTAGCACCATATCCCCTTTCTTGAAGGAATGATATTTAACATGTTTGTCAATGGTGGCTGATATGATTGCAGTCGTTGTTGGGCCACCAGCCATTTTCATCAAGTAAATCCATCTCTTTCAGCCTCATCTTTGCATTCGCATCATTTGTTATGGACTGGTGCACCACCACTTTGAGTGATGCTACTTGTATTTTAATCGGGATCATTGCTTCCACACCATATACCAGAGAATACGGTGTTGCTCTCGTTGTTGTCCGATGTAGTTCGATATGCCTACAAAGCTTCCTGCAATCTTTCATCCCAGTCGTGTTTATTCTCAATCACCGTCTTCTTCAGTATCTTGACTATCGTTTTATTAAATGCCTCTGCTAATCCATTAGCTGGTAGATAGTAAGGTGTTGAAAATGAGTGATGAATACTAAAATTTTGACAGAGCTTTTCCATACTTCTATTCTTATATGGGGTGTCATTATCTGTAACAATCTTCTTTGGGATACCATGGCGGTATATGATTGCTTGCCGGATGAAATTAACAACCTCCTTTTCTTTAGCATTGCGTAAAGCAATTGCTTCTGTCCATTTAGAGAAATAATCTGTTGTCGCTAATATATACTGTTTTCCTTTGGACGAAGGTAGATTTATAGGACCAACAACATCCAGTCCCTAAGTTGAAAAGGGCCAAGAGGCAATTGACTGATGCAAGTCCTCTGGAGGAACGTGTATGACATCCCCACGAATCTGGCATTCATGACACCGCTTTGCATAATCTATTACATCTTTGAACATGGAGGGCCAATAATATCCCATTCGATGCACTCTATAGAACAAATTTCGACCTTCTTGATGAGCTCCACATTTCCCAGAGCTCGCTTCTCATAACATGTGACTTGCCTCTCATTTATCTAAGCAATGTAACAACATTCCATTGTACGACTTTCTGTACAATACTTTACTGCATAGAATGAATCTTTTTGACCATTGCTTGACTTGCTATTTCTCTGCTAGTTCTTCTAGCAAGATGTCATATTTGAGATAATCGATGAAAGGCTGACGCCAATCATTTACAATTATCTCCAAACAGGATACAGGAAATGTTTCAATGGTCTCCTCGATGACCTCTGCAAATGGTAAAAATCTTCTTTCTTCTATGGCTACTCGAAGAGGACTTCAATTTGAGTAGGACAAGGCTGCTGCTAGGCTGGCTAAAGCATCTGGCTTTGCATTTTCAAACCGTGGCACATGTTTGATCTCAACATGATAAAATCATTTTAGCAATTGCTACGCTTTCCTACAGTACTGCAATAGTTCTTGCTTTCTCACTCCGAATTCGGTTGTCAACTGATTTATAATCAACTTAAAATCTCTGAAGATATGCAGCATTTTTATCTTCATTTCTTGAGCCATTTCCATTCCAATAATGGGGGCTCTGTACTCTTCCTCATTATTTGTGCACGTAGCACCTAGTGTAAAGAAGTAAGGTAATAAGTCTCCTTGAGGAGTAATAAATATCACTCCTACCCCTGCTCCTGATGCTCGAGCATCACCATCGAAATACATCTGCCAAAAGCTTTACGACTCAACCAACATAACTTGTTCATATGGAAAATCATCATTGATAGTTTCATGTTCTGCTACGGGATGCGTTGCAAGGAAGTCTGCCACTGCTTGTCCTTTTACTGCTTTTGCCAGCTCATATGTAATAGTATATTCCAAAAGCAACAACATCTATTTGGCCAATCTTCCAGACAACATCGGCCTCGTCATCAAAAATTTTATAGGATCTACCCACGAAATCATAGTTATGGGGTGAAAGAGACAATAATGTCTTAACTTCTGTACTGTAAATATTAACGCTAAACATTCCTTCTCAATCGGGGAATAGTTACATTTTGCACACATCAAAGCTTGACTCAAATAATAGAGAGCAGTTTCTTTTCCAGCTTCATTCACCTGAGCCAATAAAGCTCCTAAAGAACTTTCAGCCGCAGATATGTACAAAATCAGCGGCTTCCCTTTTATTGGAGCAGTTAATACTGACGATCGTTTAAACAAATCTTTGATTGAGTCAAACACGTTCTGGAAGGCTTGGTCCCACACAAATTCTGTATCTTTCTTCATTAAATGGGAAAACGGTTGACATCTCCCTACAATATTTGAAATAAAATGACGAATGTATGCTAACTTTCATTACAAACTTTTCAGTTCCTTTAATGTTTTCGGAGGTGGCATATTTTGAATAGCTTGGATTTTTCCTATATCAATCTCAATTCCACTATGCCGGATAACAAAATTGAGGAATTTTCCTAAAGATAACTCTCCTATTTCCAGAATCACTGTAATCTTGCCAAGTGCACGTTGTCCATCTTGGTTGAAACCTTGTATCATCATTCTGCTAAGGCACAGATCCAACCAGCAGTAGCCCAACTTACTCAACATTGAGAGTGGAAGGAGATTCATTGCGGATCCATTATCTATCATAATCCATTTATTATTTATTGTGCTCTGCATGCTCCATCTCTGCCAGTAAAGTCTCTTTGACATCATGGTCAGATAATGCTTAGACCAGGATTTGTCGAAATTCTTCTGATAATTTAAGTGCATCGTAGACGCTTAGCCGAGCCGGGATGCCTTGCAAATTACTTACTACATCGTAGGTCACCTTCATCATTTCATTCCTCTTTTCATTCCGGTCATCATTGTTCTGTCTTTCAGTGGCTTCTTTTCTTATGCCCCCTGCCTTCTTTTTTACGGGACTTATTATCTTCTTTCCTGATCTCAGTGTGATCATTATTACTTTCTTTATTGCTTTCTGATCCTTTTTCTCTTTTTCATTTTGAGCCTTTTCTCAGATTGTGAGCATATTCACCATTACCATGGTACCCCTTTCTTTTTCCTCACCGATTACTATTTCACCCTTATTTATCATTCGTTATATTATACACTTCATGGTATAACAATTCTCCATCGGGTGTCGTACTAGGCGATGATAACAGCATAAATCTCTTTCTCTTGTTCCTGTCACATCATCAGGACGTTTGGGTTCTGGTAATGATATTGTGTCGGCTTTCTGTAGCTGATTCATCATAGGAATGACATCTTCTTTATCGAAAGCGAACCCCTCATGATAATTAGGCACCCAAACCTTTTTTCTGACGTATCTATTCCTTAGTTGTTGCTATTCTTCTTTACGTTCTTACCTCTTGTCTCTTGAATCCCTAGTATCCTTACTTCTTTTGTCACGTTCGACGGTATTTGTGGATCCTACTGGGTACTCTCTTACTTGTTTCATAGTGAAAGGCTGACATCTTACGGGTCATCAATTCCAAGGCCTGAACCTTGGTGGCTAAGTCATAAAAGGTTTGGATATCATCACTGGTGAGTTCAAATGTGATTCCCATTTTCATAGAATTCAGGCACATCTTGACTTGTTCCTTTTCTTCTGACAATTGCCTGTACGAAGCTCCTAATGTCTTCCACTTGTCTATAAACTTTTCTATTGGTTCTCCTTCTCTTTGCTACACAAAAGCCAATTCCGTGATGCTAACATCACGTTCTGAAGAGAAGAAGTTTGACATAAAGGAATTTTTTATCTCCTCCCACGTACGTATGGACCCTGGAGCTAAACTAGAATACTATCGGAATGCTTTGTGCGTCAGTGACGATCCAAATAACCATAAGCAATACTGAGGTATTGTAGAAAAATTTTCCATGCTAGTGATGAAGTGCATTAAGTGCTCTTCTGGAGATCCTTCTTCGTTAAACTTTTGAAAGTCCGGATGCTTGAAGTTGGCTAGAAAAGAGATATCTTCTACTTCCCTTGAATACGGCGTTCGGTACATGAAACGGCCAGTATTTATGCACTCTCCTTCTATTCTGATAGCTTTTTCGACGACTTGTCTTGCATCGTTTGGTGTTACAGTCCTCACTACTGGAACAGATTCTCTTGATCCTTCCTCTTGTGGATGCGAGCGTTCAGGACGGCTTTGGTGTCCATTTATTGCGCCCGTCATTGGTGGAGCTGCAATCTGTGCCATGTTATGCGTAAGATTTTCTAGTGCTTCCCTGAGGTTTCTTCATTCATCCATTAGCACTTTTTCCACCTCTACCATCTCATTGATACGATCTTCTGTAGTCGACCTATTTTCCCGATTCGTCTCGGCCATATAAACTGTAGCTTCTCAACTTTTCGACAAAGCCATAGTTGGAGTAGGGCGAGAGTACGTTGATGTTACAGGGCTTACAAAGAGAGGAGAGAGTGGAATATCATTTGACTTTCGCGTACTTCTTGTGCTATCGATCGATCGGGGTGATACAGACATCGGCGGACTTGCCTAGGGTGACACAGGCATTGGTCAGCTCATCATTATTGCTTTACCCTTTTGTTCTTTCATCCACATGGCCCTCGGGGTGACTAAAGCCGAAAAGTTACGTAATGTTAACTACAGAACTACTCGCTCGGGATAAATTGCAGAGGGAGCAAGTTCAGGATTCCTTTTAGCTGTATTGCACATCACAGGGCCCTTAACTCTCAACGAAGGCAGGTTTGTTTAAAGATTCCTTGCATTCCATTGACTCATCACTAGGGTCCTTTTTTTATCTCTTTCCTATGGTTGAGGCGAAGCAGATACCACCCCAGTTGTACCTTAAGTCGGGCTGTTCTTGCTTGTAGACAATTGAGTCATGTATTCCCGAGGCGGGTCTGGCACATACTTTATCATGAACCCAGTCGGAGTGAAAAAAAAGCTCACTTTTCTCACGAAAATTACCATTGGTTCGGATTTGTAGTTTGAATCGAAAGCCTTCAATGTGTAATGTCCTAGAAAAATTCGTACAATGACCCGAGTACCACCTCAAACAGAAATCACATAGAACCAAATCCTTTAGAAATTTAATGGGAATTAATTAGCGCTAAACTAGATTACTTGTGAAATTATCACCAATGACTTTAAATACATTTTGCAAGACCCAAAACTTGTAAAATTGTTAGCGCTACATTACCCTGAAATCTAGGAGTAAACTCTAAACCCAATTACTCTCGGGAGCATTCAGAAACTTTGTATCGGACCTGGACTACATGTTGAAAGTGCGATAGCTATGAACTTAGACAACTATGACCACCTAGTTGGACTTGACAATCACCTAGAAAATCAAGTCTAGATGATGTCTTGAGACTATTTTCTTAAGTCCGGAGTGAAGAGTGTGAGAAAGTGAATACTTTTATGAAATTAAATATAAATGTAAGTAATTTGAGTAGTGTAACTTGCGGACTGATTATAAGCATTTAGACCATTGGAATTTGACCCAAATTCACCCTTTGATCAGGGAAGATGTCCCACATATGCCAATATACTTGTGGCCCTGATCGAGTATCGGTGATCGTCAAATTAAAACTAGTCCGCCACGGTCGATCTAGAAACCTGATCAGACTGAAAATGTAGCTAGACCTAGATCTAGTATCTGTGAGCTTAAGTTCGACCGCATTCAGTAAAGGGATCTCCAGAAATACTCTATTAGATCGAAATAAGCCCGATTTGGACATAACCTAAGTATACCTTGGCCCTAGGGCTATTTTTATTAGTTCTGGGCCTATATAAGGGCCTTAAACCCTCACTCTCATAATCCATACGAATTTTCAAACCCTAGTTAAGAAAGAGAAGAAAAAGAGAGAGAGAGAGAGAAGTTGGTGATTCATCCTGACATTCTTCCCAGCTTTACTTCGTGCCTAATCCACCTATCTGAATCGTTATTCCAGTGATTCTAATTCCACATTTGGGTAGCATAGGTTGTAAATAGAGTATTTCATCTGTTTGTTGAAATGTTTGTATGCATTTGGAATTTGATGTTGTGATTGCCATAATTAATTGTCATAGATATATGATTGTTATGTATGCGACATCTCCTTGGCAAAAGGATTTGCCCTAATATGTAATATGGCCGACATAAGTGATGTATGTTGAAAAGTGTAGTCTAAATGTTTGTGAAAATGTTTAAATGAGTTAGTAATTAGTAAAGTGTGATTTATAAGGGGGTTGAGATATGAATCCCAACTACCTTGTTTGTGTGTATGATTTCCTCCATGAACTGTTTAGCCTACTTATTCATGTTAATTGTGTGTATGATTTCCTCCATGTACTATGTATTCATGTTTACGTTATATTCCATAACATGCTCACATGATTGTAGGATTTGATTTAAGTATTCATCATTGTGACTGCATGTGATTGGGATTATATCACAGTCCAGGTAATTGGTAATAGTTCTCGAACGGGTGGTTGAGGATGTTTTTGCCACGCAGGATGTGTTCGATGAATCCGAGTCATACTTGGGATGTTCGACAACAGTTAGGTCACATGGAGTGCTTATACAATTCATGTCGATCAACTCAACGTATGCTTTTCCTGGTCGAGCTCGTCAATTAACCCGATTGACCTAATGTATGTTCACCATGTTTGGACGCTACTGTTTGAATATAGGGTACCAAACTCACCAGTGAAATCCTGTTAACCTTAGTACCACGATCCCCTAAGACTCATGAGCCGAACATGGTAGTATGGGACACCATGGTCATGCTGTCGACTTAAGCTGGGATAACAAGTCTCCCCATAGTGACCAGTGAGTAACCTAAACTCGTGAGCCGATTATGGTAGTATGGGACACTATATTCAAGATATCGTCCTACTCTGATTGGTGACGAGCCCTTGTAGTGACCTCGAGTATACCCTGAAACTGCATTGGGGCGCCAAGCCTTGTTGTAGTATCTAGGGTATAACTAGACCTGTATTGATTGGTGACGAGCCCTTTACAGCGACCTAGAACCATAACATCATATGAAATTTACTAGGATTAACGACCCTAGAATGGTTCATTGTTTGGGTATTAATATAAGGGAGGTACCTTAGCTTTCCAATCCTGCTGTATGAAAAGGACTAATAAGAACTGGATAATCATGTACATGCATTGCACTGCATGTGTCGTTTGGTGTTGGGCAGAGCACTGAGGAAGTGACTGACATGAGTGACCGTAAGATGAAGATCGCAAAGGGAGTGTAGTCGAGGGCATGCATCATTACTTCATACATTCTTACATTAATCAGAGTAATTAGTGATATTTGATTGTATTGTTTTATTATTATTTCTTGATTGAACTGATAACATGTTAACTTTTACTATATAGTTCCACTAAGTTGATCACTCACTCCCACGTTCTGGGACGGTGCTTAAACACCAACCAGACTTTGACTTAACTACAAGTGATTGTGATGCCTGTGAAGCAGAGCCGGAGTTTGATAATGACGAGGAAGCATTCTCGTGCATGCAGTTTTCAGGCGGATTCGCATGAGCCGAATCCGGATCATCGAGGCTTCAGGGTTTATGCTTATTAAAGGACTCTCACATTTTGTTATTTGTATTTTGAAACAAGACTTGTAACTTATGACCTGGCAGAGCATACATACTTTGGGGACTTGTATTGGCTTATATACTCATTTCAGTCTTCTGCTTACGTATTCTAATTGTCCCTAGAGTATGTTTGATGATTTGGCTTAATCTACATCATGTTTCATGCACTAATACAGACAACAAACAACCATCATTAAACATGTTGCATAAGTGACGTTTTGGAACTCGGGAGCTGAGTTATGCTCGACCCCCAATTTTTAGGGCGTTATAAGTTGGTATCAAAACATGATTTGGATTAAACTGGACCTGGGTTATGGTCACATGATGTATGCTGATGCCAATATAACGTAGGAGGGTGCGAGAAAAATCTAGAAATAAATTTAGGATTCCCAGTTTTACCAATTGGCGAAGGATTACTGTAAATGATCGCCGAGACTGGGTCTGTTCACATCGGTGATCTCGTAAAATGATCTCAATCCACTTCTAGACCGTCAATCAATCAGTTTAGACTGTGTTCTACCCCATGCTAGCCATTTAAAATCGATAAACTTCAATATGCATAAGAAATCACTCGAAATGACTTGTAACGAGTCGAAACGGAGTATGGGGCCTAATGGGACCTCTTTGGGGGGACCCACACTTTTTTAGACTTGGGGGGGGGGGGGGAGGAGGACCTCGCCCCACCAGCAAGCCATTACCAGACACTTCAGAGACCAGTGAGGGCCTCATTGGTTCGACGAGGCCTAGCCGCCCATTGGATCCGGACGGGCTTGGCCGATCGGGCCGATAGTTCTAGGGCCTTGTGTGGCCCACTGGTGCATAGTTGGTCAAATAAAATCCCTTCTACAGCGTCTTTCCTTCACAAATCACCCTCCCTAGCTTTCCTTTTCTAAAGAAACCCTCAAAAATTCCACAAAAATCCCTCTCTCTATACCCATTTCAAAACCCACCTCCATTGCTGATTTTCCTTTCTTTTCTTTCCATTTGAGCACTCAAATCCCTAATTTGAGTCTCAAATTCGTGGGAACCCTCTATCTCATCTCATTTTTTTTATTTCTTTCATTTTTCATGGCCCTATTCGAGCTTATTACGGCCATATTTTCTATTTCTACCATTCTCTCTTTCATGGGAAAAGAAGAGAGCTCCCGTAGATAAAGTTGGGCCTAGTCGCCCCACTCGTTCAAGGAGGCCGAGAGGTGCCACCGCTAGTTTAAGCACCACTCGAGAGTTGCAGATGAAGCGAGATCTAAATCCTCATGCTCCCATAGGAAGGGCTTTGTTAGCAGAGTTGTCTCATAGAGTTTATGATGGCCGTAGGGTCCTTTTTGAAGCTTACGTAGATACATGACTATTTGGAGAATTCTTGTAATTCGAGCGCCTGGTAGAAGCCAAGTGGGGTCCGCTATTTGAGGGTGAGCATCGTGCAAATGTGGACACTGTTCGAGCTTTCTATGCCCACATTCGAGAGCCAACGTTGGAACCCTTGTAGTTTAAAATACCATTTGAAAGAGATCGGGAGGCCACAATCAATGTTGCTTTGATATCTCAGCTTCTAAACGTGCCACTTGGCGAGATACATGCGAGTGAGAAGAATCTGAATAGTACACGTGAAAGGGATCGCCACACACGATTCCTTTGTGGTCGTCTAGTTGAATGACAGCCTAACAAAATCCTTTTAGCGACCAATATGATGGATGATTTCTACCTGCTTCACCACATCTGCATGTTCAACGTCTACCCCAGGTGGAGAAACTACAGTGAATGTACGCGCCTGATGTAACACCCCAGATTTTTGCCAACCTGGGATTAGACGTCCTTAGGAAATGGGTCAACTAAAACACTTGGGAAACTGCTCAGAACCCAATTCCATAGCCAAATAAATCACTTAAGATTAATTCCTTTAGAAATTAAGCATATGATAGCTAGCGCTATGCTGGAGTAGCTGTGAAATTTTCCCTGACCGCTTTAAATACGTTCTACAAGACCCAAAACTTGTAGAATCAATGGTGCTATAATACTATGAAACCTAGGATCAAACTCTAAACCCATTTGCTCTCATGAACCCTTTGAAACTTTGTATTGGATCTAGACCGCGCATCAAAAGTCCGATACCTACAATCTTAGACAATTATGACTGCCTTGTTGGACTTGACAATCATTTCAAAAATCAAGGCCAACCGACGTTCTGAGGCTATTTCATTGAGCCTGGAGTGAAGAGAAGGAGAAAAGGGTTAAGTTTAGAAATTTTAATCCAAATCTGGCACGTGACTTGGCTCGTTATTATTAAGCTTTCTGTTTGAAAGGTTCCAAACTCGAAAATGTGAATCCTTGGGCTGTGGGGCAACCACAACCCTTACATTCAATCGCTAGGGCTTAAAAACCCCGTTTCACTCAATTCATTCAGAATCCTTCCTCTCACCACTCCATTCTTCAATTCCTTCTCAGTATTTTCATGTTAGACATTGATCCTAATGTGAAAATGACATAAAATCATGCTTAGATAAAATTTTACAATGAATAGTAAAAATACATGAAAATTGGCCTTTTGGCCACTCCAACCTTAAAATCTTTTGTAACTAATGGGTTAGTTGGATGTATTAGCTCCTCCTACCCCAAAATCATATGTTACATGGCCTATAAGTTCATTCATGTTTATAGACTGGCCCCAGAACACCCCGAATGAAGTTTTGAGCCTCCCTAGGCCAATCTACAATGATCTGGGGTGGGGCCCATATATATTTGGGGTCCCTAGGGTAGGGGGGACCCAACCCATGTGGTTCCACCGGCTGGATTGGTGGCCGGCCGGCGATGCCATCGCCGATCCGACGATGGATCACCATACAATGGGCCCCACACGACCTGAAAATCGAGCGCACATGGTTTTTGGGGTAGGGCACCCTTCCCATATAGGGTTCGTCCGTCGAAACCCCCTAAAACATGTACTCCCTTCACAAAAATTCCCCTCTAACCCTCCGTTTTCAATTTTCTTGCTGCTCTCTCTTAAACCGCAGCTCCAAATCCCTTCTAATCCCTTCCATTGCTAAAAACAATCCCATTCCATCCCTCCATCATGATTTGTAACCCCCTCCCTTTCAAATCTCATCCGTTGAAGCTCCCACAACCTCCAATCGAGGCTGAAATCGTGTGGAGCTCCATTCCCCTTTATAGTTCTCTTTTCCCTTTGAAAATCCAGCCTTTGGGAGCTTGATGCATCCCTCTACAGGGCCTAGATTCGTTTCAGTTCATTTGGACAACCATTTCTCCGCATTTCCTCCACTTTCCATGGCTATTGTTAAGGCTGTTTTAGCCTTTTTTTCTCTCTTTCCACCATCCTCCCTCTCATGTCCCTGTTATTTGAGCTTTTACACTCTTTTAGTCTCAAAATCGTGCAACACTCAATCCTATTTCTCTATTTTCTTTGCTTAAGGAATACTAAAAATATATGGCCAAGAGAGTTCTAGTGAGCAACAGACAGTATTAAACTCGACAGTGTTAAAGAAGGTAAGTCGGGACTGTGGTAGAGTCCTTTGGTAGAATTAGGCATCTGTGCCGTTGTCTTGTAGATTGTTTGATTACCGTTTTGAGATTTCTGTGTTTTCTTATTGTTAGGTTTAGTGAAGTCAGAGGTAGAAAGTGTGGAACTTTGTTCCATGTATTGTGACTAATTTTGTTGAATGGAGTGCATGCCGTTTCGTTTTCTGTAAGGTATTATCCTTAGATTGGGTGTATCCTATGGATTCCACGACCATGTTATAAATTTTGGTATTAAACCTATGGAATTAATTTTTATCCCAACCCACCCTCCTACCAAGCATGCCCCTTCTAATCCTGACATGGGACTAGGAATGCAGTTCCATTTAACACAACTTAATGCTACTTGCCACATAGGCCCTTGGCATTTTGGGCTTAGTGTTAGCACTCCTAAATTTGAAGGATCTGACGACATAGGAAATCCAATTCCATTTAGATAATCTTGACCCTAAGCGATAGAACAATTCCCTGTATGAGAAATGGTATGAAACCATTTAGCGTATAAGCTTAGGCTGTAGATTACAAACTATTCTACTAGTACCTTGAGTAGTGTAAAGCCTGTATATGTTAAGGAATTGTAAGTTAGACTTGGTTGAAGTAGAACCTTATTCCTTCGATAGATTCCCTTACTACTTATAGACTTCTGTTGTAACCCATAAGAAAGTTGTTTTAACTTAGAACCATTCACTCTCAGGGAAAATTTATAAATCCCTTAGATTGAACTTAGAATGAACTAGCGCGCCCCTTAGAATTGTCTTCCCCAAGGGCTTATTGCATTTGGGAACGCGGAGTAAAGGAACTGTATATGTAAGTGATGTATTCGCGGTTTGAATCGACTTCTAAATCCTAGTGGTTACCAATGAATCCAATGCTCTGATCAAGCAGAGGATCGACATCGACTCGGATTAAGAACTGATACAACACATTTTCTGTCCTGATTAGACAGAAGGTCAATGTATCCGGCTCAGACCCACTACACAACCTTTCTTCTGTGATGGCCCAACTACCTACAACCAAACGTGATCATATTGTCTTTGGGAAATGGCGAGGACTTAAAGCCAGTAGAGAATTAGACATCTTGTCACCAACTCATACCTACCCCTGAACTTAACCACAATAGAGATTAGACTTATCTCTATCACCATAGATACCAATGCCATAGAACGCATCATTAGCAAAGGAAAACCAATGTAATGAGAGGTTGTTTCCCAATTCATGTCAAGGATAGCCCCTAAGTTGCACCTCGTTTCGATATACGGAGCAATGCATAGATTCTTGAACTTTAAGTAGAACCAAGTTTTAAGGGGGGTAGAACGTATTGAGTCTAATCTAGTTAGGTCAGCCAATGCAACCGTTAGATCAGAGTGGCGCAGCGGAAGCGTGGTTAGCCTCTTCCCCACTGGCCTAGGATCGAAACAGCTGAGTTAGGTTGTACGTAAGGTTAGGTCATTAAATATGATTTGAACCTTCCTTAGAAAAAGTACTCACTACCCTTAGCTAATTTTGGGAATGAAATTTTCTTTTAAGGGGGGTAGATTGTAACACCCCAGATTTTTGCCAACCTAGGATTAGACGTCCTTAGGCAATGGGTCAACTAAAACACCTGGGAAACCGCTCAGAACCCAATTCCATAGCGAAATAAATCACTTAGGATTAATTCCTCTAGAAATTAAGCGTAAGGTAGCTAGCGCTACGCTGGAGTAGCTGTGAAATTGTCCCTGACCGCTTTAAATACGTTCTACAAGACCCAAAACTTGTAGAATCAATGGTGCTATAATACCCTGAAACCTAGGATCAAACTCTAAACCTGTTTGCTCTCAGGAACCCTTTGAAACTTTGTATTGGATCTAGACCGGGCGTCGAAAGTTCGATACCTACAATCTTAGACAATTATGACCGCCTTGTTGGACTTGACAATCATTTCGAAAATCAAGGCCAACCGACATTCAGAGGCTATTTCATTGAGCCTGGAGTGAAGAGAGTGAGAAAAGGGTTAAGTTTGGAAATTTTAATCCAAATCTTGTACGTGACTTGGCGCGTTATTATTAAGCGTTCTGACCGTCAGAATTCAGCCAAATTATTCCCTCGGATCAGAAAAAATTTCTCTTTCATATCATGAGACTTGTAAACCTGATCTAGGTGCGGTGACCGCTGAACTGAAATTAGACCGCCACGTGCGATCTGCGAACTCTTTCGGTCTGAAAACTTGATGTGTGCTAGATCCAGTATGCCTGAGGTTAATCCAACCGCGTTCGGCTAGGGGACCTCCAGAAATGATCTTTTGGACCAGAACAGCCCCGATTTGGTTATAACCTAAGTAAACCTTGTTCCCAAGTCTATTTTGGGAAGGTTTTGGCCTATATAAGGGCTTTAAACCCTCACTTCTCTCACCCATCCGAATTTTCTAGAAACCCTAGCAGAGTGAGAGAAAAAGTGAGAGATTGTGGGAGGGATCTTCTGCCACCTGCACCAGCTGATACACGTGCTTAAGCAACGTATCCCAATCGCTTTCCCGGTGATTCCGCCACATTTCTAGGTAAGGAAAACCCTAACTACTTGCTGATTTGGGAATTTTTTCGATTCAAATAGCAAAGTAGCTGATGTACGTGTGTATTAGGTCGCCTGTACGCCGTTGACGAAGCGTATACGCTCCGTTCGAAACGATACACATATAAAGTGAAAGGTGCGGATTTTAGACGCTTTGATTGACTGATTTCAAAGCTTTCAATGTCGTTTAATAGTAGATTATCGATGGCAACGCCGTTTGATATGTACAACATGCTGTCCGTTTCCTGTTTCGTAAACGTAGGAAAAATATGAGATTTAGGGTATTTTAGTCATTTTAGGAATTACTGTATACATCCATATTTTGCTGAAATGGTTGACATGGATTTTTGTCGCATTAGGATATTAGAAATGCGTGCATAATCAGTTTGCGGAAGAGATTCGCCTAAATGCGTACTTTGAGTCGACATACACTATGTAGACTTAAGTGTGTAGACTAAGTGTTTGTATAAATGTTTGTATTAGTATGTATTGAGTATATGGTGTTATGAAATAGTTTTTAGATTAAATTCTTAAGTAATACGCTGATGTAAATGATTTTCATCATGTTGGCTAAGTATGGATTTCATTGTATACATGAAATGCAGGTGTGGAATGAATTGCTTAAGTGGTATGTTATAACATGCGATAACATGCTTATATTGTTGTATTTCATTTCCATTACTCTCATATGATTGATGATGTGGATTCACAAATTTTTGGGGCTATACTTAGTCCAGGCAGTCGGTAACAGAGAAAATTCGTGGCTGGCTTGTATCTGTGACGAAGGACGCGTCGATGAACGCGAGTCGTGTTTGGAGTTGGCGGCAGTGGTTAGGCCACGCGAAGTGTTTTATGCACTTCATGTCGCTCAGCTTGAGATGCGCTCGTATTAGTCGAGCCTGTCAAGTAACTCGACTGGCCAGTGTATGTTTACCATATATGAGTCATAACTGCTTGAACCTAGGGTACTGAACTTACCATTAGAAACCCTGTTAACCATGGTACCTTGATTCATAAAGACTCATGAGCCGGGCATGGTGGTATGAGACACCGTGGTCGAGCTGTCGGCCTACGCTGGGGCCACAAACCTCCCCGTAGTGACCAGTGAGCACCCTACTCTGAGCAGATTATGGTGGTATGGGACACTATATTCTTGCTGTCGGCCTACACTGATCAGGTGACGAGCCCTTTGCAGTGACCTTGAGTTTATCCTGACACCGCATGGGGGCGATAAGTCCTGATGCAGTCTTAAGGATAATTAGGCCTGTATTGATAAGGTGATTGGGGAGAGGTGCAACGAGTGCGAGCAACAGCCCTGACAGCCCTTGCAGCGACCTACAAATATAACATCGTATGAGATTGCTAGGAGTGACGACCCTAGACAGGATCTGTGTTGGGATTGATATAAGTAAGGTACCCTAGTTTCCCAATCCTGCTATATGAAAAGGACTAATAATAACTCGGTAATCATATCACCATCACATTGCATGTTCCTGGAAGATGTGGAGCACTTGGGAAGAAAGCATGCCGCGGGCGTAAGATGGTGTCGTATGAGGGAGATCGTCGGTGAGGGCATCCACCATGTCACGTCATATTGCATTAACAATAGTATTTAAGAATGTTTGAGTTATTGCTTTACTATTATCGTTTGATTGATTTGAGAACATGCTAATCTTTGCTCTCTTATCCCACTAAGTTGATTACTCACTCCCACGTTACGGGATGGTGTTTCCGGACACCCACCAGTCCCTATTGTGATTGGAGATGATGGCGCGGCCTGCGAGGCGGAGCCAGACTTGATGATGATGAGGAGGATCCCTCCTTTATGCGTGTTCTGAACGACGGGATTACAGGGAGATTCATTAGATGCCATGACACTTGTCATTTTATATTTTCAGAGCACTCATGTATATTCTTTATTTCTATTTTGAGGTATACATGTATATGTTTAACCTGGTAACATGTTCACACTCTGGATACTTATAATCAATTATATGTTATATGTATGTATCACAGTCTTCCGCTTGTTAATTTTACTGTATATGGAGTATGATATGTTGTTCTAGCTTAATCCCACTCATGTTTAATACATTAACACAGACAACATTCAATCATACACATTTATGTTGCATAAGTGATGTTCTGGAACTCGGGAGTGGAGTTTTTACTTGACCTCCGATTTTCGGGATGTTACACCTGATGGTGGATTTTCTGTACCAGGTAGGGCAGGGAGAGAAGTTGTGTGTGCTTATGTATGTTTTCTGACAGATAGTCCTTATCACACGTTCTAATAGAAGGACTGAATTGCTCCCATTTGGCTGACTCATATGCAGGATTGCACTTGTGTTTGGCTACAGACTCGTGGTAAAATTGTCGGTGCCGATCCATTACATCACCGAGACTACTCTCAATTAGATGGATATCGGGCCACGATAACGACAAGCCCTACTTGAAGAGAGTGAGGATGAGACCGAGAGCGAAGAGGAAGAGAGTAATGAAGAAGCTGGAGCTAATATAGAAGAAGAGTAGAGCGAGGAAGAAGAGGAGGCTCAGGATACAGATGAGAGCCCTCCTCCAACGACTCAGAAGCATGATCATGATAGGGCTGATAGGGAAGCCCGTTTAGTTAGACTTGAGGAGGGCTAAGCCACCCTATGACAGGATATTATCAATCTGCGTGGCCTCGTGAAACATTAGTTTAAGAAAGTAACTTGCACTTTGAAGTTTATCTTGTGCTGTCTGCAAGATAAGGGTGTCCCTCCTCCATTGCCAGATTCGGACGAATAGACCTTTATTTAGTCATCGTTTATTTTATTTATTGTTTGTTCTTGTGTGTCGCCTTATAGGCGTAGTAGTTTGGTAGTTGTTTTAGTGTTCGAAGCTTAGTTGTATTAGCTCACATGCATTCTCTGTCGTGATCCATGCAATGCTGCACCTCGTGTATTGTGATAATTTTGTTAAATGAAATGCATGTTGTTTCTTTGAGTTGAGATGTGAATGCTGTGTGGATGGATTGTGTATATGCTTAATCTCACTGGTTGCACCCTCTGTTGAATGTAGGGTATGCCACCTAAGGGCTCGAGGACTTCGCCCCATCTTTCTTTGGACGAGTCACTTGACGGGGCCCCTCCCCTAAGCGATAGCTATACGGGCCCCCATTCGAGCTCGTCTCATTTTGATGCTATGCCCAATTTTCAGTCAGCTTCTGGCCCCGCTGCTGGGCTGACTTCTGTGACACCATCTGTGGTACCACCTGTCACACCTTCTGTTCCTGAGCAAAACTGTGCATCTACGTTGACGCCTCATGCATCGCAGTCCGCTTCGCCTCCTGATAGGATAGAGTAGATGTTGTTGATGTAGTAGCAGCAGATACAGATACAGCAACAACAACAGTAGCACTAGATGCAGTAGTAGCAGCAGCAGCAGTTCTTGACCTCTATGGTTGGTATCTTTGCTCAGTCGATGGGGGCAAATCCACCTGCTTCACCTATGCACCCTATTGGGAACGCTAATGCCAGCGGCACATTTGAGCAATTCTAGAGCTTGCGTCCTCTCACTTTTGTGGGTACTCACAGACCCGAGGAGGCTGAGTACTAGATTGACCTCATCTCTAAGATGTTGAGCCGCTACACTGTTCTGAGGTAGAGCAAGTTAAACTTTCCACCTTCATATTTGAGGAGGCCAGTTTGTGGTGGGATAGTGTTCTCTGCACAGTTGCGGAGGGATTTGTATGGATGTGAGAGGCATTCGAGGCTCGCTTCCACGAGAAGTATTTTCCTGTCACCTATCGACACGAGAAGGAGAGTGAGTTCCTTCGCCTCCGTCAGGGAGGGATTTCGGTGACAGAGTATGAGAACCATTTTACGGAGCTGGGCAAGTATGATCCTTTGCTTCTAGGTGATCAGCCGATGCGGATGTGGTGTTTTTCTTAGGGTCTGCGGTCCGAGATCCGTTTGAAGATGTACCGTGCGAGCATCTCTTCTTATACTGAGTTGGTAGGCATGTCCTTGCGAGCTGAGTAGGATGGGGATAGGTTGTCCCGTATGGGAGAACCTATGGCTCCCAGGCCGCGACCTGACTTTTTGAGGAGGCCTTTCCTCGGTAAGAGGCCTCGTGTAGATTCACTATCGAGGCTCATGGAATCTCCTGTCCTAGTGAGGTGACCAGATGTGTGGTGTGCTTATTACAAGAAGCTAGGCCACACTGAGATAAATTGTTTCACCAGGATGTGAGGCAGTGGTTTTTCGCCACCTCAGAGGATCAACCGTCCAATACCTCAGGCCATTTTCACTCCACCCCTATGATTAGCACCGGATCACCCATCTTTCAGGCCACCCGCACCTCGCTTCAGGCCGCCACAACCGCCCATGGTACCTCAACCGAACCGTCCACAGTAGGCTCGAGTTCATGTACTTACAGGTAAGGTGCCAGAGGCAGATTCAACACTAAGATCTTTCGAGGTTCCAGCACGTATCTAAGGTATGCCTATCTTCTTATTGGTGGACACCGAGTCCATTATTTCGATCATCTCTTGCACTGCGGTCAAGCGACTAGGATTGGTTACTACTCCTATAAAGGGAGTGAGACTCACTACAGCTACAGGGACCTTTTCAAACATTACATAGACTTGTGAGTCTTGCTCAGTAGAATTGGGTAGCAGGACAGTGGTTGTTGACCTGATTGTCGCTCCACTGTGTCACTATGACATTATTCTCAAGATGGATTAGCTCACCAAGATGAGAGCAGAGATTGATTAAGAGGCCAGGGTTGTGACAGCCTACGGACCTGAGGGCATGGTCTTTACATTTCTAGTTTGGGTTAGTTGGTCCTGTCGAGTTATTAGCTATGCTTCTTTATTAGAGAGTTTTGTTGATCCGACATTGGGAGACACGCCTATGGTTCAGGACTTCACGGACGTATTTGAGAAGATCCCGAGACTTCCTCCTCAGCGCGAAATTGACTTTATTATCGATCTTGTGCCTGATGCGACACCTATTTCCTTACCGACATATTGTATACCTCCATGTGAGATGGAGGAACTAAGGAGACAAACTGATGTGTTGTTAGAGACAGGCTTCATTCTACCGAGTGTGTCACCTTGGGGAGTGCCTGTATTGTTTGTGAAGAAGAAGGACAGTTCCTTGCAATTATGTATTAACTATTATAGGTTGAACCAGGTGACAGGAAGAATGAGTATCCCTTGCCCAGGATTGATGATCTATTTGATCAGTTGAAGGGGGCACGGTATTTTTCAAAGATAGATTTATAGTCAAGGTATCATCAGTTGCGCATCAGGGATGAGGACATGCAGAAGACAGCCTTCCAGACTAGTTTTGGTCATTACAAGTTTCTTGTGATGTCATTTGGACTCACAAACGCTCCGACCGTGTTCATGGATTTGATGAACAGAGTATTTCAGTCGTTTCTTTTTCGATTCATCATCATGTTTATTGACGATATTTCGATATATTCCAAGAGTCGGGAAGAGCATGAAGAGCATCTGCGAGCTGTCTTTGACACTCTTAGGAAGAACTAGTTATTCGCACAGTACAAAAAATGCGACTTCTGGAAGGAGGAAGTCAAGTTCCTAAGACATGTGGTGTCTAAGGAAGGTATAACAGTCGACCTCGTTAAGGTAGCTGTGGTTCAGGATTGGAAGCCGCCTGGTTCAGTTACTGAGGTGAGGAGTTTTCTTGGTCTGGTAGGGTACTATCGACAATTCATTCGGGACTTTTCTAAGATTGCCAGACCGTTGTCTCAATTAACATGGAAGGACTTGAAGTTTTCCTGGAATGAGAAGGCTGAAGTAGCTTTTCAGGAGCTGAAGGACAAGTTGTCGTCCGCCCCTGTGCTAGTATTGCCAGAGCAAGGGGTTAAGTATATGATATACACTGACGCGTCTCACATTGGTTTGGGTTGTGCCCTTATGCAGAAGGACAAGGTGATTGCTTATGCCTCGAGATAGTTAAGGAAGTACGAGAAAAATTACCCTACACACGACCTAAAGTTGGCAGCCGTCATTTTCACAAGGAAGCTCTGGAGACATTACCTCTATGGAGAGGAGTTCAAGCTCTTTTGCGGCCACAAGTGCCTTAGATACATATTCTCACAGCAAGACTTGAATATGAGGCAACGCCGATGGATGGAAACCTTGAAGGACTTTAAGATCGAGGTCTCTTACCATCCGGGTAAGGCAAACCTTGTGGCAAACACGTTGAGCAGCAAGAAGACTATAGAGTTTGTGGCTCTACTAATGATAGCGATTCACATCTATCTTCTGAACTCGTATCCAGGAAGCGATGGGTGTGAAGTTGAAGTTCAGTACTGCATTCCATCCACAGACAGACGGGTAGACGGAAGTGTGAATCAGGTGCTAGAAGATATGTTGCGACCTTATGTATTAGATTTTAAGGACAGTTGGGATGACTGTCTTCCTTATGTAGAGTTCGCATATAACAACAGCTTTCAGGCGAGTATTGGCATGGCTCCCTATGAGGCATTGTATGGTCACCTGTGTAGAGTACCGCATTGTTGGGGAGAAGTGGGCGAGAAGAGTCTGATTGGCCCAAAGTTGGTTCAGGCGACTTCAGAGAAGATCGACATTATTAGGCATCGACTTCTGACACCACAGAGTAGGCAGAAGAGCTACGTCGATACAAGACCGTGACTGCTTGAGTTTGAAGTTAGGGACCATATATTCCTTAAGGCTTCCCCCATGAAAGGAGTCCTTTGGTTTGGTAAGATAGGGAAGCTCACGACAAGATTTTTTGGCCCATTTCAGATACTAGATCAAGTGGGGGTAGTAACATATTGCCTTGCTTTGTCTACACCACTCGCAGGCGTGCATAACGTATTCTATGTGTTCATGTTGAAGAAATATGTTCCTGATCCTTCACACATTATCAGTTGGGAGCAGGTGCAATTGAGCGAGGATGCCACATATGTACTGCGACCGACTCGTATCCTGGATAGGAAGGAACAAGTGTTGCATAGCAAGGTTATCCCTCTTATGAAGGTATTATGGACGCATCACAGTGAAAAAGAGGCTACTTGGGAGACTGAAGCTGAAGTCAGAAAGAACTATCCTCAGATCCTCGAGGAGTACGAGAAGGTACAAATTTCAAGGATGAAAATTTTCTTTAAGGGATGTAGATTATAACGTCATGGAAAAATCCATACAATGACCCAAGTACCACCTCAAACAGAAATCACATAGAACGAAATCCTTTAGAAATTTAACAAGAATTAACTAGCGCTAAATTAGATTACCTGTGAAATTATCACCATTCACTTTAAATACGTTCTGCAAGACCCAAAACTTGTAGAATTGTTAACGCTACATTACCCTGAAATCTAGGAGTAAACTCTAAACCCAGTTGCACTCGGGAGCATTCAGAAACTTCATATCGGACCTGGAATGCATGTCAAAAGTCCGATAGTGATGAACTTAGAAAACTGTAACCGCCTAATTAGACTTGACAATCACCTCGAAAATCAAGTCCAGACAATGTCCTGGGACTGTTTTCTTAAGTTCGGAGTGAAGAGTGTGAGAAAGTGAATACTTTTATGAAATTAAATATAAATTTAAGTAATCTGAGTCGTGTAGCTTGCAGACCGATTATAAGATTCTGACCGTTGGAATTTAACCCAAATTCACCCTCGAATCAGGGAAGATGTCTCACATATGCCAATATACTTATGGATCTAATCGAGTATCGGTGACCGTCGAACTGAAATTGGTCCGCCATAGTCGATCTAGAAACCCAATCGAACTGAAAACATGGCTGGACCTAGATCTAGTATCTGTGAACTTAAGTCCAATCGCATTCAGTAAAGGGACCTCTAGAAATGCTCCGTTGGATCGGAATACGCCCAATTTGGATATAACCTAAGTATACCTTGGCCCTGGGGCTATTTTCGTTAGTTCTAGGCCTATATAAGGGCCTTAAACCCTCACTCTCATAATCCATACGAATTTTCAAACCCTAGTTAAGACAGAGAAGAAAAAGAGAGAGAAAGTGAGAGAGAAGTTGGTGATTCATCCAGGCATTCTTCCCAACTTTACTTCGTGCCTAATCCACCTATCTGAATCGTTATTCTAGCGATTCTAATTCCACATTTGGGTAAGAAAATCAAACCGTAACCTATTCTAGGGTTTCCAATAGTATAAGTGATGATGTAGTTAACCAAATTCGTGCTTTAGGTCGCTAAACTGCCGTTGACGAAGACTTATCGTCTAAATCATATCCATTATGCATTTTTCGATTTAAGGTGCGGACTATATACATATAAGTTATGGTTTTCAAGACTTTCAATGTCAGATAATGATTTATTACTGACATGGGTGCCATTACACATGTTAAATATACTATCCGTTTTGTTTTACGTATATGTATAATCTATGTTGTAAATAGAGTATTTCATGTGTTTGTTGAAATGTTTGTATGCATTTGGAATTTGATGTTATGATTTCCATGATTAATTGTTGTAGATATATGATTGTTATGTATATGACATCTCCTTAGCAAAAAGATTTGTCCTAATACGTAATATGGCTGACATACGTGATGTATGTTGAAAAGTGTAGTCTAAGTATTTGCGAAAATGTCTGAATGAGTTAGTAATTAGTAAATTGTGATTTATAAGGGAGTTGAGATATGAATCCCAACTATCTTATTTTTGTGTATGATTTTCTCCATGAACTGTTTAGTCTACTTATTTATGTTAATTGTGTGTATGATTTCCTCCATGTACTGTGTATTCATGTTTATGTTATATTCCATAACATGCTCACATGATTGTAGGATTTGATTTAAGTATTCATCATTGTGACTGCATGTGATTGGGACTATATCACAGTCCAGGTAATTGGTAACAGTTCTCAAACGGGTGGTTGAGGATGTTTTTGCCATGCAGGATGCGTTCGACGAATTCGAGCTGTACTTGGGATGTTCGATAGTGGTTAGGCTACACGGATTGCTTATGCATTTCATGTCGATCAACTCAATGTACGCTCGTCCTAATCGAGCTCGTCAATTAACCCGATTGACCCGATGTATGTTCATCATGTTTGGATGCTACTATTTGAATCTAGGGTACCAAACCCACCAGTGAAATCCCGTTAACCTTGTTACCACGATTCCCTAAGACTCATGAGCCAGACATGATGGTATGGGACACCATGGTCATGCTATCGGCCTACGCTGGGGCGACGAGCCTCCCCGTACTGACCAGTGAGCAACCTAGACTCGTGAGCCAATTATGGTTGTATAGGACACTATATTCGAGCTGTCGGCTTATTCTGATTGGTGACGAGCCCTTTGTAGTGACCTCGAGTATACCATGAAACTGCATTGGGGCACCGAGCCTTATTATAGTATCTAGGGTATAACTAGACTCGTATTAATTAGTGACGAGCCGTTTATAGCGACCTAGAACCATAACATCGTATGAGATTTACTAGGACTGACGACCCTAGAATGGATCATTTTTTGGGTATTGATTTAAGGGAGGTACCTTAGCTTCCCAATCCTGCTGTATGCAAAGGATTAATAAGAACTGGGTAATCATGTACATGCACCGCACTGCATGTGCCGTTTGGCGTTGGGCAGAGCACTGAGGAAGTGATTGACATGCGAACCGTAGATGAAGATCGCAGAGGGAGTGTAGGTCAGGGCATGCATTTTACTTCATACATTCTTGCATTAATCGGAGTAATTTAGGATGTTTTATTGTATTGCTTTATCATTACTGCTTGATTGAATTGATAACATGTTAACTTTTGCTGTATAGTTCCACTGAGTTGATCACTCACTCCCATGTTCTGGGACGGTGCTTAAACACCAACTAGACTCTGACTTAGCTGCAAGTGATGGTGATGCCTGCGAGGCAGAGCCGAAGTTTGATGATGACGAGGAAGCATTCTCGTGCATGCAGTTTTCGGGCGGATTCACGTGAGCCGAGTCCATATCATCGGGGCTTCAGGGTTTATGATTATTAGAGGACTTTCACATTTTGTTATTTGTATTTTGAAACAAGACTTATAACTTATGACCTGGAAGAGCATCCATACTTTAGGTACTTGTATTGGCTTATATACTCATTTCAGTCTTCCACTTGTGTATTTTAATTGTCCCTAGATTATGTTTGTTGATTTGGCTTAATCTACTTCATGTTTCATGCACTGATACAGACAACATACAACCATCATTAAACATGTTGCATAAGTGATGTTTTAGAACTCGGGAGCTAAGTTATGCTCGACCCCCGATTTTTAGGGCGTTTCACAATGACAAAACATATTTATGATTAGTATCTAGAAAGTAAATAATCTATCTTAGAGATGAAGGGGGGATGTTCCCACTGAGAGTCACCATTTTAGCATTACAAGATGCCAAAAATGCCATGAGAATCCTATGATTCTCTCAACGTTATCATTGAAAAAATAAAAAATAATATCCCTAGCAGAGTTGCCATTTTGTTTTGAACAAGAAATAAATGCATCTGATTTGGGAAAATTATTTTATTCGAATGTAACAAAGAGATTTCATACAACAATCGTGGCATTATTAATTCTGAGTTTGTCTGCATTCCTTCTAAATCCCTTGATTTCAAGACAGAATACTTTGAAATGAACAATATTGTAATTAATAAGGCTCATATGTCAAATCTTGAATTCGACAATATTTCGACAGTGGCTTTAGTCATCTCCTATAACTTAGGAGGAATGTCGAACTTAATCAACCAATCTCTCTTTTGAACTTGTCCGTTGTCCAAAGGAGAAGGCCTAAAGCAATGAAGATTGAACTTGAATGCTTTCCACAATTCTAGCAGCATTTTAGCCCCCTTTTAACCTTGGCCACATGGTGACCCAGTTACGAGATCGGCGTAACTGAATTCCTTATTGCGCGGTCAGCGCAACCTGTTGCTTAAGTCGCGCAATCTGCGCAGCTCTTCTTCCATGTTGCACGATTAGCGCAATTAAGTGCTTAAGCTGCATGATCCACACAACTGTCTTTTTCTTATGCTCCCCACCTTCAGTCTTCCTTCAGAGCTTCACTTTTCTCCAAAAAATTTCTTCCTCTGAAATGAGGAGGGGAGTGGGGTATTTATAGGCCCCCACACGTGTCAACCCTCGGTCTCTATGCCATGGGTCCCACTTTGTATCAAATCAGACCATTCATCTTGATCAACTTCTGCTCTTGATTGCACTAACTGCGCAATAGTAAAGTTAGTCGCGCGATTTGCACAATGATTTTCATTGATGCGCGGTCCATGTAAGGATAACACAATCATGTCATTCACACAACACCCTAATATGGCTGCGTGATCCTTGAGACCTGTATAGCTAGTTGTGCCAACCGTGCAACAACTCATTTGATTGTGCGACTAGCGTAACAGAAATGCTTCCTTTCCCATTTCTTCACTTTATGTCTATCTTGTTCTTCTTTTTTCTTAACTTTGAATCTTCCTTCATGATTCATGATTTTTATGCTCCAACACCAAAAGAGCCAATTCCTCATCTTCATCATCTTTTTCACTTCCACTATCCTCATTTGTTGTTTTCTTTGAAGTTTTTAGAACAATAGTTTTGGATTTTTAGGTTTGTTTGAAATGTAGTTCAAAAGTTTGTAGGAAACCTACTAGTTCTTCTACTTTCATTTCATCTATGTTCTTATATTCTTCAATAGTTGTAACTTTGGGATTAAACCATTCCAACAATGATCTCAGTATTTTCCTACAGATTTTAGGAACCGAAACTTTTTCTCACAATCCACTCATGGAGTTACAAATGATATTCAACTTTGTGAAGAACTCCATGAAAGTCTCATGCTCTTCCATTTTGAGATTTTTGAACTATGAGGTTAGCAGTTGTAGTTTGGCCTCTTCACAGTGCTTGTGCCTTCATGGGTTGTTTCCAATAGATCCCATGCTTCTTTGGATGTCCCACACATACTTATTTGATTGAAGATGTCTTGGGACACAGTACAGTAGATGGCGTTCATAGCTTTAACTTCAGTAGTCTGTTTTTCTTTATTGAACGTCATCCACTTTTCTCTGGGTTTGGATTTTGTGATGGTTGTGCCACTATCAAGTACAATTTGTTTAGATGGTGGCACATATCCACGTTCAACTTTATCCCAAACATTAAGATCCAAAGATCTTAGAAAGTAGTGCATTCTAGCCTTCCAGTATGCATAATTTGATCCATCAAATACTGGAGGTCTAGTGACTGATGAGCCCTCTCCTTTGGCCATATTCTTAACTTCAGTCAAGATCACTCTTTTGGCGGTGAAGCCCTTAAAGAGAGACCCGCTTTGATACCAATTGAAATAGCGGTGAAGATCGCTTTAGTTGAAGTAGAAATATTCCAATATGTCCTTGAGGGGGTGAATAAGACTTTTTAAAGTTTTCATGGTTTATTTAAAATCTTATTACACAAATCCTAACAACAAACACACATTAAGATTACTCAAAAGTAACTCTTCTAGCTTCCGAGCTCGGTAAATGATCTAATCACAAACCACTTAAGAAGTGAACAATATGCAAACTAGTTTTTGATGGATATGACTGTGTATCTGTGTGAGGTGTGATCTCAGATATTTAGATATGAAAATATTAAAGTAAATCACACAAACAAAAGAATAGAATCTTGAACACAATCATTTTTATAGTGGTTCGACTACTTATCTACTCCACTTCCAATAACTGCACTCAACCCTTGAGTATACCGGATTTCACTAAGGAGGTTTCATAGTGGTTCACCTCAAACCTAAGGTTTTAAATCAGGTTCACCTTCAACCTTTACAACCTACACCTAGGCTGACTGTTTTATGCTCCCTGAGTAAGGGTCAACACAATGCACCCACTACATACACTCTCGCCGGAGGCCTCCTAGAGGACTTGCAAGGGGTGAGAAACACCTTAGACCTAATCCTACAAAAAAATGATCACAAGGGTCATCTAGACTCTGTTACTTACAGATAAGTGGATGAATTCCATTTTAACTCGTTGTTGAAGATCTCCTCCTTTATTGATGAAGAGTCTTCCGCTCCCCTGAACTGCTACTCAGAAGATATACCAATTCATGGCGACGGGTTGGATCAAGGTTATGATGGAATCCTACTCTCAAATATTTTCTTATAAAGGAGATAAAGCGATTCTAATCATCTTATGCATTCAAGGCATCTCAGCTTAATGATTTGCCATTAAGGTAGTAACTGGAGGATCTTTGAATGCGGAAGTTCATTCCCAAATCCACTCTATTGAAGAGGGTGGATTAGAGGATGAACTCCCATGAGAGAAAGGGCTTTGGGTATATGATCTAAGGTAAAACACTCAAAAGCACTCTCTTCTTTCTCTACCAGCAATAATAGACAAGTCCTCTTTATATAGGTAAAAGGTTCCAACAGATATAAAATGATCACATTTATGACAAAGTTTGATATCATCGAGCGAGATTGATATCATTGAACATATACTCTCATTAGCATCGATTGTCCACTCGATGACGCAAACTCAAATGTCATACGCTTTTGAAACCTATAGACAGTTGGTCGAGGGAATCGAAACACGTGTCGATGTCATCGAATTTTGAACTCCAATTTCATCGATATGAACTTTGATTCCTCGACATTTGAAAATGAGAGAGACTTGCTTTGAAATATTTCAAGTTTACAAGAATAATCGAGGGACCTTCGATATCATCAGAATTTGGATATCGATGATAATGATAGCTGTGCCGAGGCATCGGTAAATCCAAAAGATTTTCGTATAAGCTTATTGGATAGTTTCTATCCCTGTTCGATGCCATCGAGACCATATCGATATTATCGATATTTAAATATTGATTCTATCAAGTTGTAAGACCCGTATCCTAGCTTGTACCATTCCTTAGGCTTCCTTGGTCCTCCCGGTCAAATTCTGGGGACTCACAATCTGTTACCGGCATTGGCGCACGATCCTGAGTCATGTCCCGTATATCTGAGTCAACTCGACCCGAGACTTGTACCAGTGCGACCGTGCCGTCACCCCGGTTCAGACGCCGCGTCTCGCTCGCCGAGGCGATACCCTGGCCAGAAAATGTGGGCCTGTGTTCAATTCGAGGAAAATGTCACGTGTTGCTAAACCCAAGAGAATCTCTACCCAATGTCCCATCCATCAATCTCATTAATCCCATCAATCAAGGTACACATCACACTCCATCACTCACCCATCCCCAAGTACAGCCACCCCTTCCCTAAAGTCAACACTCTCTTACACAAGTATACATCACCCATTACACCCACCTCTCTCTCTCTTACCCATCTCTTTCTCATCTCTCTTTCTCATTCTCCTAAGCAACCTATGAGAGTCCATCATCTAAGCTCCATGAGAGAAGCTTGGCATAGCCCACCCCCTACCACCCGATCCCACCCTCCAAAATCGATCTCAACCATTGAATTGCACCCCTTAGAGCTCTTGAACGCGTTGGTGGAAGAAGGAAGAAGAAGATCATAAGGTGGGTGTTTCTCTCTTTCTCCTTCCTTTATTTTGTGGCCCATTTAATGATTTTATGTGGTGTCCAAACTGTCCATCAAAAGGACCCCATGGCCGTCCAAACCATGTGGACCCTACCTTATGGAGATGGGAAAAATATAAATATCAGATTAATCTAAGTGGGCCACGTCCACTTGGGACCCACCCGCTGTGGTCCCCACACCCATCCTGGTAAAAAAAAAAGTCCCCGTCCAGCATCCCTGGATGCTGGTTGTTTTGAAGTTTAAACGGACAGTGGGTGTAATACCAAACAAACAAAAGTAAAAATAAAATATTTGATTTTAAGGCTTTTAGGTGGGCCACTCATACAGGCCCTACCTTGATGTATCGATCCAATCCAGGCTGTCCATTCCATTCTTCAGCTCAGTTTAGGCGTTGAGCCGAAAAATGAAGTTGATCCGACTATCTGGTGGGCCATAGTGTATAAAACAGTATCGTTACCGTTGAAATCCACTTTGACGTTTCCATACACCAGAAACATGCTCAATATTGGGCTTGATAGACCTGTTATGAATTGTAGAATCCAATGGGCAGGATGGATTTTTTTAATGCGGGCCCTACCAGGGAAAAAACGTGAAAATTCTATTTTCTTTTAAAAAAATGCAGCAGGAGCTGCTGCTGTCCAGAGGACGCGCAGCGTCCTGCTGCACTAGACGAGAAAGGGGGGGCAAGGACGTGGGTACCATGCATGGGCCCCACCGTGATGTGTGTTGAACATCCCACCATACATTTGGTGGGCCCCTTTTTACGATGAGCCCCACCTCAAAATCAGCCAGATGTGGTGCTCAGGTGGCCCACATAACAGGAAAAATGGAGGATTGAACGTCTGCCATTGAAACCCTTTCGGCTTCACAGAAGTTTTGCAGCATTATGAAATTTTTTTTTCCTCTATATCATGGTCCGTGTGACCGTATCAACCGATTGGATGAAAATTTAATGTTATGGTGGGCCCCTATGTGGGACCCACCTAATAGAAATGAGATTGGCTAGTGTATGCTAACACCAGCGATATAGCTGACGTGGTGTCGTCAACAAGTTAAGTGGACCCCACCGAATATGTATTTCAAGATGTAGTGACGTCACTAGGATGTGTGGAACCCACCATGAGGTAAGCGTTTTATCTACGCTTGCCCCTGTGTGCGGCTGTGTCCGTGCAACGTGGGCCCAATGATGTATCTATACACACCGTCCATACTGTTTGGACAGTGGGGTCCACCATGATGCATGTGTTGCATCCAAAACGTCCAACCACTTTGAAAGCTCATTTTATGGCTGTAACATCCTGAAAATCGGGGGTCGAGCATAAACTCCACTCCCGAGTTCCAGAACATCACTTATGCAACATTTTCAATGATGGATGAATGTCGGCTGTAATAGTACATAAACATGAAGTGGATTAAGCCAAACAGCATATCATACTCCAGAGATAGTTAAATTAGCAAGCTAAAGAATGTGATAGATATATAAAATATATGAACTATTGTAAGTCTCCAGAGTGTGAACATGTTACCAGGTTAAACATATACACGTATTCTCCAAAAATGAACAAAAAGAATATACATGGGTATTTAAAAGTGCAAGATAACAAGTGTAAGGACATCTAATCAATAACCCTATAACCCCGTCGATCAGAACCTGCATATAGGAGAAATCCTCCTCATCATCATAAAGTCTGGCTCTGCTTCGCAAGCAACGCCATCATCTGAAACTAAAACAGGGACTGGTTGGTGTGTACAACACCGTCCCGTAATGTGGGAGTGAGTAGCTAACTCAGTGGAATCATAGAGCAAAGATTAGCATGTTATCAAATCAATCACGTGATAATGGTAAAGCAAGCAATCAAACATTCCTAAACACTGTGATTAATGCAAGGATGAGATGACATGATGTATGCCCCCGCCAACATACCTCCTCATGCGACACCATCTTACGTCCGCGACATGCTTTCTTCCCTCAGTGCTCCACATCTTCCAGGCACATGCAGTGCGATATGAACGTGATTACCGAGTTGTTATTAGTCCTTTTCATACAGCAGGATTGGGAAGCTAAAGTACCTCCCTTATATCAATTCCCAACAATGATCCAGTCTAGGGTCGTCACTCCTAGTATTCTTATACGATGATATGGTTCTAGGTCGCTGCAAGGGCTGTCAGGGCTGTTGCATGCACTCGTTGCACCGCTCCCCCATCACCTTATCAATATAGGCCTAGTGTACTCTTGTTGCTACGAAAGGGTCGTCGCCTCACGTAGACTCAGAATACGCTCGAGGTCACTACAAAGGGCTCGTCACCAATCAGAGTAGGCCGACAGCTCGAATGTAGTGTCCCATACCACCACAATTGGCTCACGAGTCTAAGGTGCTCACTGGTCACTACGGGGAGGTTTATGGCCCTAGCATAGGCCGACATCTCGACTATGGTGTCCCATACCACCATGCCCGCTCATGAGTCTTAGCAGATTGAGGTACCATGGTTAATGGGATTTCCACTGGTAAGTTTGGTACTTTAGATTCAAGCAGTAGCGTCCATACATGGTTAACATACATCGGCTAATTGGGTTACTGGACGAGTTCAACTAGTACGAGCGCCCGTTGAGTTGATCGACATGAAGTGCATAAGCACCTCATGTGGCTTAACCACTGTCGACAAGCAACGCACGGCTCGGGTTCGTCAAACACGTCCTACGTGGTGAATAGAATTCAACCACGAGTTCAACTCTGTCACCGACTGCCTGGACTATAGCATAACCCCAGACACTTGCAATCTGAATCAGTAAGCATATGAGGGAGATGAAATTGAAATATCAAGTAATCCAAGCATGTTATCAACATATTATAGGGTACAACATACGCAGTTAATCATACACAAGCATTTCATATATAAGGAATCAATTCAACAATGTACATGGAGGAAATCATACAAATCGTCAATGTAGTTGAGAATCCTATCTCAACACTAGTCTACAACACTATTCACTAAGTACTTACTCACGCAAGCATTTATACAAACACTTAGACTACACAACTCCAACGTACTTGACGTATGTTGATTTCAACATATAATATGACAGATCCTTATATCAAGGAGATGTCTAATACACAACAATCATGTTCTTACATTCAAAACATATGGCAGGCATAAATCATATTGATTTAGGCATTTCAACAAACACTTAGACTACACTTAATAACATACATAGCGTACGTTGGCCGAAATAGGTATTAGGGCGAATCCTTTCGCCAAATAGATCATACATCCATAACTAACATATATGCACGGCAAATACTTATGGTAATCATATCAGTAAAATACGTACGTATACAGTATTTCCTACAAATACCTAAAATATCCTAAATCTCATATTCTTTGTACGTATTCGAAATAGAAATCGGTTGGCATGTTCTACATGTGAAACAGCGTTCTTGTCAACAATCTACCATTAAACGACATTGAAAGATTTGAAAAATGGTAACTTAAGCATCTAAAATCCGCACCTTATGCCATAGAAGTGTAACAAATTAAATAGGTACTCTACGCTTCCGTCAACGTCGATATGACAGCCTATTACACAAGGGAAGTCAGCTACTTCACTACTTGTATCGATAGAAACCCTAAAATAAGTTAAGGTTAGGGTTTTCTTACTTAGAACAAAGCCATAATCGCTGGGATAGCGATCGTAAAGTGATGGGTAAGCACGTAGATCGGCAGGAAAGAATAGCAGGAAGGTTCTCCCACTTCTCTCACACTTTCTCTCTCTTTTCTCTCTTCTCTCTCCTAGGGTTTCTCTCAAATTCGTATGGGCTGAATGGGAGAGGGTTTAAGGCCTTTTTATAAGCTAAAAACTCACCTATATAGACTTAGGACCAAGGTATACTTAGGTTATAACCAAATCGGGTCTGTTCTGATCCAACGGAGCACTTCTGGAGGTCCTCTTATCAAATACGGTCGGACTTAAGCTCACTAGCAATGGATCTTTAGTAAGTTAAGTTTTCAGTCCGATCAAATTTCCAGATTGTCCGTGGTGGACCAGTTTCAGTTCAGCGGTCACCGAAACTCGATAAGGGTCATAAGTGCTATGACTTGTAAGGGCCAAATTTCCTGATCCGAGGGTGAAATTTGGTCAAATTCTAACAGTCAGAATTCTTAAAAATGTTGCGCAAGCGACACGTGCCAGATTTATTAAAAGTTGAATTAATTTTCTAAATATTTTCCTTTTCTCACTCTCTTCACTCCGGACTCAATAAAATGGTCTCAGGATATCGGTTGGGCTTGATTTTTGAAATGATTGTCAAGTCCAACTAGACAGTCATAATGGTCTAAGATTATAGATATCGGACTTTCGACGTGCGGTCTAGATCCAATACAAAGTTTCAAAGGGTTCCTGAGAACAAACAGGTTTAGAGTTTGATCCTAGGTTTTAGGGTAACGTAGCATCAACGATTCTATAGGTTTTAGGTCTTACAGATCGTATTTAAAGTGGTTGGTACTTATTTCACAGGTAATCTAGTGTAGCGCTAGTTAATTCACGTTAAATTTCTAAAGAATTTCGTTCTAAATAATTTCTTTGGCTTTGAAATTGAGTTCTGAGAAATTACCAAGGTGTTAGGGTTGACCCATAGCCTAAGGATGCCTAACTTCAGGTTGGAAAAAATCTGGGGTGTTACAATGGCATAAGCTAAAGATCGAGTCAGATATAAAGTTCAAGCGGACCCCACGTGTTGTGTGGGTTTGATCCACACCATCCATCCAAATGTCCAGACGTTGGACTGGATCTAATGTATTTATTATAAAATACATATTATATTATATATATATATGTGGTGGGTCCCATGTGGGACCCATGTTGATGTATTTATTATATAATATATTATATAATATATATGTGGTGAGTCCCATGTAGGACCCACCAGTGTATGTATTTTATTCGCACCGTCCAGGATCCCTGGACGGTGGAAATCCACCCTGATGTATATGTTTTTCCATGTTGTCCATCTATTTTTGGCAACTGTGGACACCTGCCATGTGGGCCACACCGTGATGTATTTGTTATATCCACACCATCCAGATGTGACGGATGGTGCTGAATGTTTGGACGGCACTGGCATACCCCGCCGTGATATACGTGATTTATTCCACACCGTCCATCTGTCCAGGACAGTGGACCCACTATTATGTATGTGTTTTATACACACCGTCCATCCTCACCGTTCAGATGGCGGGACGGTGGGACAACCCTTGACGTACGCATTATATCCTAACCATCCATCCGATTGGAAAGCTCATTTTAAGGCTTGAGACAAGACGACGCAGATCTATCAGGTGGACCACGCTGCAGCAAATAGTGGAGAGTCAAACGCCTACCATTGG
Organism: Magnolia kwangsiensis; assembly: GCA_037074715.1. Taxonomy (NCBI): domain Eukaryota; kingdom Viridiplantae; phylum Streptophyta; class Magnoliopsida; order Magnoliales; family Magnoliaceae; genus Magnolia; species Magnolia kwangsiensis. The sequence continues at coordinate 36,578,030 of CM073586.1, read as the reverse complement.
AACCCTGTAGGGACTCTAGAAGTTTTGGATCAATATGATATTTGTTATTCCCCTTGATCCAGGTCTTTGTGACCATATGAGTAGATTGGATGGAAAGTAAATGTTATGGCAGGCCCTATCTTCATGGCACGTATGGCCCACCTTATATATATGTATTATATATCTAGGTCGTCCACCCCTGGACATGGACTCTATTGATGTATATGTTTTATAGGCCCACCTGTGATGTATAATTGCGGCCCACCTATTATCTATCTGAGGCCCATTGAGATGTATTTAGGGCCCTTGGATTGAGGCCCATTGTGATGTGTATTAGGCCCATTAGTGTGGCCCATTGGTGCAGCCCACTTAATGTATATGAGGCCCACTGGTGCAGCCCATGTGATATGGCCTACTTGATATGTATGGGGCCCATATGATGTGGCCCACTCGTTATATATAAGGCCCATATAATGTATTTAAGGCGCATGGATGAGGCCCAATGTGATGTATATGTGGCCCATGAGCGAGGCCCATGGCGATGTATATTAGGCCCTTATGTGGGGCCATGAGCCCACTATACATATGGTTCTACGTGACCCACTCCTTGAGAGCAATGTTGGTTAGATGTCCACATTGATGGGCAATGATGGTTAAATGTCCACATCGAGACCCTCCCTTAGGCCTCGTTAGGCCCATCATCTTCATGGGTTAACCCAAATAAGTGGGCCCATTCGCCGTAGACGGATGGCTTTGTGTTATCGGATTTGATATAACTACGGCCAAGTGCTGATCTTTATACTACAGTTGATCGGCTAATTATCTATGGACCCTGCTTTGTTTATCTGCTGATTATCGGTGCCATTGTCGTGACCGATTTATCGATTCTAATTATCGATCGATTTTGATTGTCATGACCGATTGCTGACTTCGATTGACGTAACTGATTTGCCGATTCTTATTACCGATCGATTCTAATTATAAAGGTCGATTATCGACCGATTCTAATTTGCCGTGGCTGATTGTCGAATATCGATCAAGGCTGATTATCGATTTCGATTTGTCGTGGCCGATTGCCAAATATCGATCGAGGTTGATTACCGATTTTGATTTGTCGTGACCGATTGTTGAATATCGATCGAAGCTGATTACCGATTCTAATTTGTCGTGGCCGATTGTCAATTATCGATCGAGACTGATTACCAATTCTGATTTATCGTGGCTGATTTCCAATCATCGATCGAGGCCGATTACCGATTCTGACCTATCGTGGCTGATTGTCGATTATCGATCGAGGCCGATTACCGATTCTGACTTGTCATGGCTGATTGCGGATCATCGATCGAAGCCGATTACCGATCCTGACCTGTCGTGGCCGATTGTCGATTTCGATTGTCTAAGGCCCAATGTGATGTATATTGAGGCCTAGGTGATGAGGCTCATTGTGGTGCATTTGAGGGCCAGGCGAAGGAGCCCATTGTGATGTATGTTAGGCCCATGTGAAAAGCCCATCGTGGTGTGTATTAAGCTCTTGAGTGGGACCCATGGTGTCGTATATTTGGCCTTGTGTGAGGCCATGGGTCCACTATATGTTAGGCTCTATGTGGGCCATTCCTTGGGGGCAATGTTGGTTAAATGTCCACATTGCCGAGGCCGATTGTCGATGCTGGTTATTGGTACCGATTGTGAGTATATGACAACATAGCATCATGATACATACCCATACGCATCATCTGCATGTTTGTTATGAGATGTGATTGACCATTGCATATGACATAGGGAAGGTTGTTCATGCGGCTCCCTGATAAGCGGAGTCACCCCACATGAGTGCACGGTATGCGCAGGATTGATACATGATTGGACTGTGTGACTCATGCATCTCACATTTGTGTGACATGACCACCATATGCCCTCGCGACATATTTCTTGGATGGCCAGATCGGACACCAAAAATCTGTTCTACATGGGGTGCTATGAATATCCTGGGGTGAAAGTCCCTAAACCCTCTTAGTTCCAAAAGTTACTCCAACGTCTAGACCGAGTGGATGCATGAGCGCACGAGGGCCTTATACCGTTAGGTCGCGTCTTCCACCTTGTCGTGGTCGGTTGGAAGGGAGTACAGCCTTATCTGCCCGAGAGGAGGGGGCAATGCTAGGCTGAGTCTGACCAGCTTGAGGAATGGGTCCCCTATCGACGAGCCAAGTTTGATATAGGCAGGCGGATAGTGAGGTCTCTTCCACTCACCTTGTTGCACTCGATGGGGCGGCAATCTGATTTGGAGTGTACTAGACCCTGGTGATTTCCCAGAGAGGAACCGTACTGATATGTGGACTTATCGAGTAGGAGTTGCATGCTCATTCATTCATTCATTCACTATCCACTCGGGCTGGTGGTGCGCAATTAATTGTTATGTACCTTCGTTATGGTAAGGATTTCGGTTGGGCGCTCGACTAACCTGAGATCGAGAATTTACCACGTTGAGTCTGACTATCCAAATTTAGGTATGGGACTGGTTTGGATAGAAGTCCCTTTTGGTGGACCCCGTAGCCTGCGATACTACGTACTATCATCCCGACTTCACACTCTAGCATGGTCATTACATTCGCATCGCATATTACATTACATCCGTAAGCATATGACATTTTAGGTTACTATGTTTCTGCACCTATATGGCCTAGACAGACTTAGTAGGATTTGTATATTGCATTGCATCCTCGGCATATGATATTCGGCTCTTTATGACTCCTTATTGCATAACTGTTCTATATTGTGTATTTTGATATCGATTGACTTATGGACTTGTCTACACTTTCGCTTACTCTGTTATCGTATGATTTATGATCTTGTCAGTATTTTTGCTTATTTCGATAATGTACGATTTATGGATTATCAGTAATTTCTGTATTGTATGATGATGACATTGTATTGAATACTTGACACTTACTTTATGCACACACTTACACCACCCTCTAAGCTTTCTATAAGCTTATGCACGATAGATGCGTGCAGGTGATGTTAGGTTGCAGCAGTGTTGAGCTTGGAGATGCAGCGGTCTCCTGGAGCTTGATTTTCGATTTATGTATTTCCCTTTCAGCATTGTACTTAAATGATTATATTAGTGGATATGTGATGATGATGTTGCCTTTGTGAATTGGGTAATCTTGTGGTTATGCTTATTACGAATTAAATGTACATTAAAAAAAATTCTTCTTGTAGAATCTCAGGATCGGAATCTGGCGTATGGACGCTAAGAGCTAAGAATGGGGTACTACGGAAGCTGTCGGCACTGGATTCGGCGATCGGGATTCCTGTGAATCCGATTTCCAAGTTTGGGGCGTGACACGAATGACCCTCGATCATAGATAAATTATCTTAAAATATTTTGCTAGAAATCTTCGCGCCCATGACTGATATCATCTAGAGCCTTGTGATATCTTCGAGCTTTGAGCTTTAATGGTATTGAGGAGGGCTTCAATATATCGATGCACATATGATATTCTTAAGTAAAAACAGGGGCACCGAAGATTTGCTTGTCGATATTATCGAGTCACCTTTGATGTACTAGAGATTCAAATATCGATGATATCGATAGGTATAATGATACATTGATAAATCTATCTAGAGATATATGTGCTTGCTGGACACTTTTGTCCTCATTCCGAAGGAATTGATCTGTCATCAAGGACATTGACAGCGCAAATCGATCATAACGAGATATGTATCGATAAAATTGATAAAGTAAGAAAACTTTAAGATTTTCTTAATTTAAAAAGTTTTCTTAACTTAAAAACCCTATGATGTTCTAACTTGTTTTAAGGGTTTAAATTCCTGGTGTTTTGGGACATGCGATGTGAGGCTTAGTGTAACAACTTAGAAAAATTGGTACTTAGACCCGAGTACCACCTTTAGCAGAAATCATTTAGGCCTTAAGCTTTAGAAATTTAATGTGTTTTAACTAGCGCTAAACTAGATTACATGTGAAATTAGCACCAATAACTTTTAATAAGATCTGTAAGACTTAAAACCTATAGAATCATTTACGTTAGATTAACCTAAAATCTAGGATCCAACCCTAAACCCAGTTGCTCCCGGGAATACTTTGTAACTTCATATAGGAACTAGACCGCATGTCGAAAGTCTGATAGCGATGAACTTAGACCATTATGACTGCTTAGTTGGACTTGACTATCACCTCGAAAATCAAGCCAAAACGATGTCATGAGACCATTTCCTTAAGTCTGGAGTGAAGAGAGTGAGAAAATGAAGATTTTTAGAAAATTAAATATGATTTTAATTAATCTAGTTCGCGTCGCTTGCACGTTATTTCTAAGCGTTCTGACCATTAGATTTCGACCCAATTTCACCCTCGGATCAGGAAAGGTGGCCCACTCATGTCATAACACTTATAGCTTCGATCGAATTTCGATGACCGTTGAATTGAAATTAATCCGCCATGGACGATCTGGAAACCCGATCAGACTGAAAACTTAACTTGCTTAAGATCCAATACTAGTGAGCTTAAGTCCGACCGCATTTGATAAGAGGACCTTCAGAAGTGCTTTGTTGGATCAAAAAGAGCCCGATTTGGTTATAACCTACGTATACCTTGGCCCCAAGGCTGTTTTCGTCAACTTTAGGCTTATAAAAAGGGCTTAAACCCTCATTTCCAAATCCCATACGAATTTCCTAAACCCTAGCTATTCAAGAGAGAGAAATGAGAGAGAACCTATTGATTCTCTATGGGATTCTTTCCAGTTCATCTACGTATCAAATCTACGTAGCTGAATCATTATTCCGGCAATTTTGATTTCTCTCTTGGGTAAGTTAAGCCAACCCTAACCTATTGTGAAGCCTAGGATAGTTTAAATGAAGTTATAGCTAACCCGTTTCGTGCCAAAGGTAGCGTATCCGCCGTTGACGAATACTTATCGTCTGAATCATCTCTAATACGTGTTTTCTAGTTTAACGTGTGGACTATATACGTTTAGGTTATGGTTTTCGAGGCTTTCAATGTTAGATAATGATTTATTCATGATGTGAATGCTATTACACATGCCAAATGCGCTATCTGTTTTGATTTACGTATATGTATAAGCTATGTCATAAATAGAGTATTTCATGTATATGATAGAATACCTATATTTGTATGGAATATGCTTTTGTTATTGCCATGATTATTTGTCGTAGACATATGCATGATATGCATGCGGCAGCTCCTTGGCGAGAGGACTTACCCTATTATGTAATGGAATCGACATACGTGATGGATGTTGAATAGTGTAGTCTAAGTGTTTGTTTCAATGCTTGAATGAGTTAGTATATAGTAAAGTGTGACTTTTTTGGTTGTTGAGTCATGAATCTCAATCACCTTAACGATGTATATGATTTTCTCCATAAATTGTGTAACTTAGATTATTCATGTTCACTACGTGTATGATTTCCTCCATGAACTATATTTATATTCAAGTTATATTTCATAAACATCCATAATATGAATCATATGCCTGTTATTGAGCTTGTACAAGATTGGGGTTGTACTACAGTCTAGGTAATTAGTAATCGTACTCCAAATAGTGGTTGAGGTTGTTTTCGCTACGTAGGATGGGTTTAACGAATTTGAGTTGTGCTTGGGATGTTTGACAGTGGTTAGGCCACACGGAGTGCTTATGCATTCCATGTCGTTCAACTCAACGTGCGCTTGGTCTAGTTGAGCTTATCAACTAACCCGATTGACCGATATTTGTTCACCATGTTTGGTCACTACTGTTTGAATTTAAGACACTGAACTTACCAGTGAAACTCTCGTTAACCATGGTACCGAGATCCCCTAAGACTCATGAGTCGGACATGGTGGTATGGGACATCGTGGTCGAGCTGTCGGCCTACGCTGGGGCGACGAGCCTCCTCGTAGTGACCAATGAGCACCCTACTCTTGTGAGTAGATTATGGTGGTATGGGACACTATATTCTTGCTGTCGGCCTACTTTGATTGGTGATGAGCCCTCTGTAGTGATCTCGAGTATATCCTGACACTGCAAAAGGGCAACGAGTCTTGTTGCAGTTTAAGGATATAACTAGACCTATATTGATTGGTGACGAGCCCTTTACAGTGATTTGAAACCGTATCATCGTATGAGATTTCCTAGGACTGACGACCCTAGAATGGATCAATGCTTGGGAATTGATATAAGGGAGGTGTCTTAGCTTCCCAATCCTATTGTATGAAAAGGACTAATAAGAACTTGGTAAGCATGCTCATATCATTACACTTCATGTGCTATTGGCGTTGGTGTGAGAGCACTGAGGAAGTGACTGACATGTGCGACCGTAAGATGAAGATCATAGAGGGAGATTATGGTTAGGGCATACATCATTCCCTCATATCATTCTTGCATTAATAAGAGTATCTAGGACATGTTTTATTGTACTGCTTTATCATTATGCTTGAATGAATTGATAACAAGTTAACCTTTGCTGTATAGTACCACTGAGTTGATCACTCACTCCCACGTTCTGTGATGGTGCTTAAACACCAACCAGACTCTGACTTAGTTGCAAGCGACGACAATACTGGTGAGGCGGAGCCGAATTTTGACGAGGATGAGGAGGCGTTCTCATTTATGTAATTCTTAGGAGGGTTCATGTGAACCATGTCTTGACCAGCGGGGATTTTGGGATATGTATATGATAATTTTGCACTGTTTGATACATGTATTTTGATACACAGTTGTACTTATTGCCCTAGGCAGAGCACACATGCTTTGGGGATTATTTTGGTTTATATATGTATTTAAGTCTTTCGCTTGCATTTTCTCAATATCCCTGAGTTATGTCTGCTGATCTGGCTTAATCTATTTCATGTTTTATGTGCTACTACAAATAACATACATCCATCATTCTTGATGTTGCATAAGTGATGTTTTGGAACTCGAGAGCTGAGTTATGCTCGACCCCCAAATTTCAGGGCGTTACAAGTTGGTATCACAGTATGATCTGAATTAAACTGGACCTAGGTTAGGGTCACACGATGCACGTTGACGCTACTATAGCATAGGAGGGTCCGAGAATAATCTAAAAACAGGTTTAGGACCCCAGATGTGTCTTTTGATAAAAGTTTATTGAAAATGATCATCGAGATCGAGTCCATGCACACTCCTGATCACACACGACGACCCCAAATCACTTCTAGACCGTCAATTAATGGGTATAGACCATGTTTTACCCAATCTCATCCATTAAAAATTGGTAAAAGTGAATAGGAATCAGATTAGTTCCAAAATGACTTGAAATGGCTCAAATTGGAAGAGGGGGGCCAAACGATCAACTTTCAAGGGGTTCCAGGATGGGACCCTAACATTTTTAGACCCAGGGGGTGGGGAGGTCCTCGCCCAATGGGAGCTGACCGACGGGCCATTTTCGATCAGGCCTTCGGGCCGATGGCACGTGGGGCATAGTGGGACTTACTGGTGCAGGATTTGTCCCCTATTTCATCCCTAAACGAGTACTTCCTTCACAAATCATCCTCTCATTCTCTTCCTTTTCTTCAAAACTGCTTCATTCTCCCTCAAATCATCCTTTCAATCACGTTTTCTTACATTTTTTGTTAACTCCATCTCTCCATCGTGCTCAGCCATACCCATCACCTACTCCTTCCATTTTGTTTAGTTTGAGCTTCCAATACCCTCCTTTAAGCTTCAAAATCATGCCAGCTCCCAACCCCTCTTATTTTGATCTTTTCTTCCTTCCCTATTCCCTTTCTTTAACCCTTTTCACTCCTATTCAAGGCCTAAATTCGTGGAGACTTAGAAATCTCAGCCCTTTCCTTCAATTTCTTCACATTTCATGGCTTTCTTGGAGCTTATCATGGGTTTATTTTTCATTTCCTCCATCCTTTCGCTTACGGGCAAGAAGCATGCCCCTGTGGATGAGACTGGACCTAGTCGTCCCACTCGTTCGAGGTGTCCTGGAGGAGCTGCAGTGAGTTCAAGCGCTGGGAATGAATTGTAGACGAAGTGGGGTCTTGATCCCTAGGCTCCCGTTAGAAGAGCATTGTTGGCAGAGTTGGCTCATGGCGTCTATGAGAACAATAAGGTTCTTTTCGAAGCGCATGTGGATGGGCGACTCTTTGGTGAGTACTTGTTGTTCAAGCATTTGGAAGAAGTCGGGTGAGGTCCGCTATTTGAAGGCGAGTCTCGTGCTAATGTGAGCACTATTCGAGTCTTCTATGCTCACATTCGAGACCCTACGTTGGAACCCTTGCAGTTCAAGATCCCCTTCGGCAGAGACCGGAAAGCCACAATCAATGTTAGGTTGATAGCTCTACTCCTGAATGTGCCACTTGGCGAGGTACATCCAGGTGTTAAGAATCTGAACAGTGTTCATAAAAGGGATCACCGCACCAGGTTTCTATGTGGTCGTTTGGTTGAGTGGCAGCCTAACAGGAGCCTCTTAGCGACCCATATGTTGGGCAATTTTCGTTTGCTTCACCATATCTGCACGTTCAATGTCTATTCCAAGTGGAGTAATTGCAGTGAATGCATGCGCCTCATGGTAGATTTTCTGTATCAAGTGAGACAGGGAGCGAAGGTGTGCGTGCCTACATTTGTACCGTGATAGATCATCCTTATCGCACTATCAAATAGAAGGACTGAGTCGCTTCCCTTTGGCTGACTCATAGGCAAGATTGCGCTCGAGTTTGCCTACAGACTTAGGGCAGAGTTTCCAGCGCCGGTCCATTTTATCAGTGAGACTACTCTCAACCAGATGAAGATCAGGCCTCGGCAACTACAAGCTCAACTTGATGAAAGCGAGGATGAGTATGATAGCTAAGAAGAAGAAAGTGAAGAAGAAGTTGGGGCAGAGATAGAGGAAGAAGTACAGGATGAAGAAGAAGAGGAGGCTCAGGATACTGATGAGAGTCCTCCTCCTGTGACTTAGGAGCCTGATCCTGCTCAGGCTACTAAGGATGCCCATATAGTTCGACTCGAGGACGGTCAGGCTGTTAGGCTACAAGATATTATGGATTTGCGAGGCCTCGTAAAGCATAAGTTTAAGAAAGTAACCCGCACGCTGAAGACTATTTTGTATTTCCTGAAGGATAAGGATGCCCCTTCTCCATCGCCAGATTCTAATGAATAGGCTTTATGTAGTCGTTGTTTGCTTGTTTATTGCTTGTTTTTATGTATGGTTTAGTAGTGGTTTGATAGTTTAATAGTTGTTCAGTGTTTGAAGCTTTGTAGTTTTACTCACATGATTTCTCTGTCACGATTCATGTAATACTACACTTCATGTATTATGACAATTTTGGTAATGAAATACATGTTATTTCGTTGGCTTACGAAGTTATTGCTGTGAATGGACTGTGTGAATACTTAATCTCATTGGTTGCTACCCTCTGTTGTGTGTAGGGTATGCAACCTAAGGGCTCGAGATCTTCAACCCGACTCTCTCTGGGTGATTCGCTTGACGGGGCCCCTGCCCTGAGCGATAGTTTTATGGACCCCCATTCGGGCCCATCTCGATCTGATTTCATGCCGGGTTCTCAGCCGGCTTCTGGCCCTGTTGCTAAGCCACCTCCCGTGACACCTCTTATGGCACCTCCTGTGACACCTTTTTTGGTGCCTCTTGTCACACCTGCGGTTTCCGAGTAGAACCGTGCATCTGCGTCGATGCCTTCTACATCACAGTCCGCTCCACCTTTTGATAGGCTAGAGCAGATGATGTTGTTGATGTAGCAATAGCAGATACATCAACAGCAGCAGCAGCAGCATCAGATTCAGTAGCAGCAGTAGCAGCAGTTCCTGTCTTCCATGGCTGGCATCTTTGCTCAATCTATGGGGGTGACTCCACCTACCTCGCATTTACACCCTATTGGGAATACTAGTGCGAGCGGTGCGTTCGAGCGATTTCAGCGCTTAGGGCCTCTTACATTTGTGGGTACTCATAGACCCGAGGAGGCTTAGTATTGGATTGACCGCATCTCTAAGATGCTGAGACCGTTGCACTGTTCCAAAGAGGAACAGGTTGAGCTTGCCACCTTCATGTTTGAGAAGGAGGCAAGCTTATGGTGGGATAGTATTCTCCGCACAGTTACAGAGGGGTTTGAGTGGACATGGCCGGCATTTGAGGCTCGTTTACACGAGAAGTATTATTCGGTCCCTTATCGACATGAGAAGGAGAGTTAGTTCCTTCACCTTCTCAAGGGAGGCATGTTAGTGACTGAGTACGAGAACCGATTTACGGAATTGGGCAAGTTTGCTCCTTTGATTCTGGGTGATCAGCTTTTGAAGATGCGGCATTTTTCTAAGGGTCTTCGGCCTGAGATACGATCAAAGATGTGTTGTGCGAGCATCTCTTCATATGAAGAGTTGGTGAGCATGTCCTTGCGAGCAGAGCAGGACAGGGATAGGTTGTCCCGTATGCGTACGCCTATGGCTCCCAGGTCGGACCTAACTTCACGAGTAGGCCTTTCCTCGGTAAGAGGCCTCGTATTGATTCACCGTAAGGGTTTTCTGCATCTCCTTCCCATGTGAGGCGTCCTGATGTGTGGTGCAGCTACTGTAAGAAGCCTGGCCACACCGAGATATCTTATTTTTCCAGGATGCCAGACAGTGGTTTCTTGCCACCTCAGAGGATTGGTCGTCCGATGCCTTAAGTTATTTCTGCACCACCCCTTTGATCAGCACCAGCTCGTCCTTCTTTCTAGCCTCCAGTACCTCGATTCAGGCCGCCACAACGGCCTATGGTTCCTCCACCACATCGCCCACAGTAGGCTCAGGTTCATGCACTCACAGCTGAGGCGCCCGAGGCAGATTCTACACCGACGTCATTTGAGGTTCCTGCTTACATTCTAGGTACGCCTATCTTCTTGTCGGTGGACACTGGGTCCACTGTTTTGATCATCTCTTACGCTGTAGTTAAGCGGCTAGGTTTGGTTACGGCTCCTGCGAAGGGAGTGAGAGTCACGACAGCTACAGGGACTACTTCAGATATTACTTGGACATGTGAGTCTTGCTCGATAGATTTGGGTAGCAGGACAATGGTCGTCGACCTGATTGTCGCCTCACTGTGTCATTATGATGTGATATTTGGTATGGATTGGCTCACAAAGATGAGAGCAGAGATTGATTGGGATGCCAGAGTTGTGACAGCCTAGGGACTTGAGGGCACTGTCTTCTCTTTTCCAGTTCAGGTCAGTTAGTCCTGTTGTGTTAGAAGCTACGCTTCCATGTTAGAGAGTTCTGATGTTCCGGTGTTAGAAGTTATGCCAGTAGTTCGTGATTTCTCTGAGTGTTTGAGAAGATCCTAGGGCTACCTCCTCGGTGCGAGATTGACTTTACTTTTGATCTTGTGCCTGGTGCGACACCTATTTCCCTACCGACATATCGTATGCCTCCATGTGAGATGGAGGAGTTGAGGAGATAGATGGATATTTTGCTTGAGGTAGGCTTCATTTGACCTAGTGTGTCACCTTAGGGAGCGCCTGTCTTGTTTGTGAAGAAGAAAGACGGTTCCCTGCGGTTATGTATTGATTATCGCAGGCTAAATCAGGCGACAGTGAAGAACAAGTATCCATTGCTCAGGATTGATGATTTGTTTGATCAATTGAAGGGGGCACGTTATTTCTAGAAGATAGATTTGAAGTATGGGTATCATCAGTTGCTCCTCAGGGATGAGGACGTGCAGAAGACTGCGTTCAGGACCAGTTTTGGTCATTATGAGTTCCTCATGATGTCTTTTAGACTCATGAATGCTCCGGCCGTGTTCATGGATTTGATGAAAAGAGTGTTTCAGCCATTTCTGTTCCGGTTTGTCATTGTCTTTATCGATGATATTTTGATATACTCTATGAGTCGGGAAGAGCACGAGGAGCACCTTAGAGCGGTATTGAATACTCTCAGGGAGAACCAGTTGTTCGCACAGTCTAAGAAGTGTGATTTCTGAAAGAAAGTAGTTAAGTTCCTGGGATATGTGGTGTCCAAGGAAGGTATTACGGTTGACCTCGCTAAGGTAGCTGCGGTTTAGGATTGGAAGCAGCCCAGTTCAGTTACTGAAGTGAGGATTTTTCTGGGTCTGGCAGGTTACTATCGATGATTCATACGTGACTTTTCCAAAATTTCTAGACCATTGTCTCAATTGATAAGGAAGGACTTGAAGTTTGCTTGGAATGAGAAGGCCGAAGCAGCTTTTCAGGAGCTGAAGGACAAGTTGACGTCTGCCCTTGTGCTAGTATTTCCAGAGAAAGGGGTTAAGTATATGATATATACTGACGTGTCTCGTGTTGGTCTGGGTTGTGTCCTTATGCAGAAGGACAGGGTGATTGCGTATGCCTCGAGACAATTAAGGAAGCACGAGGAGAATTACCCTACGCACGACCTAGAGTTGGCAGCAGTCATTTTCGATTAAAGCTCTGGAGACATTACCTCTACGGAGAGGAGTTCGAGCTATTTTGGGACCACAAGATCCTTAGATATATATTCTCACAGCGAGATTTGAATATGAGGTAGCGTCGATGGATAGAGACCTTGAAAGACTTTAAGTTCGAGGTTTCCTACCATCCGGGCAAGGCAAACCTTGTGGCAGATGCGTTGAGCCACGAGAAGACTATAGAATTTGTGGCTCCACTTATGATTGCAGAATGGGATATGGTGGAATTCGTGTGAGACTTCGAGAAGAAACTCACAGTGGAAGAGTCGTATGAAGTCGTCGCACATGTTTGTGTACAACCGCTCGTAGATGGGCGTATTATCGAGGCTTAGGCAGACGATGAGCTTCTAGTGAAGATGAAGGAGCGGATTGGTACTGACGAGGACTCTGAGTGGACTATTGGTATGGATGGGGCCCTACAATTTCGAGGCCACCTGTGGGTCTGTAACACCCCGAATTTTGGCCAATCTGGGATTTGACGTCCTTAGGCAATGGGTCAACTAAAACACCTGAAAAATCGCTCAGAACCCAATTTCATAGCCAAAGAAACCACTTAGGATTAATTCCTATGGAAATTTAGCGTAAGTTAGCTAGCGCAACGCTGGAGTAGCTGGGAAACAGTCCCTGATCACTTTAAATACGTTCTACAAAACCCAAATCGAGTAGAACGTATGATTCCATAATACTCTATAACCTCCGATCAAACTCTAAGCGGGTTTGTTCTCTCGACCACTTTGAATTCTTGTATTGGATTTAGACCGCGCGTCGAAAGTCCGCTACTTCCTATCTTAGACCGTTAGAACCGCCTAGCTGGACTTGACAATCGTTTCGAAAATCAAGTCAAACCGATAATCACAGACTATTTCATTGAGCCCGGACTGAAGAGACCGCGAATAGGGACAGAATTGGAATTTCAAATTCAAATCTGGCACACGACTTGACACGTCAGTATTAAGCGTTCTGACCGTCAGAATTCATCCAGATTACACCCTCGGATCAGGAAAAATTTCTATTTATTATTATGAGACTTCCAGCCCTGATCTACGTGCGGTGACCGCTGAACTGAAACTGGTCCGCCACGTGCGATCTGCGAACCCTGCTGGACTGAAAACTTAATGCGCGCTAGATCTGGTACGCATGAGCTTAAGTCCGATCGCATTCGATTAGGGGACCACCAGAAATCATCTTTTGGACCGAAACAGCCCCGCTTTGGTTAAGCATCAAGTGAACTTTGTTCCCGAGCCTATTCCGGGCATTTTTAAGCTTATAAAAGGGGTTGAAACCCTCTCATATCTCTCCCATCCGAATTTGGGAAAAGCCATAGATTGAGGGAGAGAAAAGGTGAGGGATTGTGAGAGAGGTGGGAGAGAATTTCCTGCTACTGGTGTTACCTGCTGCACGTGCTTAAGCGGCGTATTCCAATCACTTTGCCGGCGATTTCACCACATTTACAGGTAAGAAAACGCCCTAGAAAGTTGCTGATTTGATGCTTCTTTAGTTCCATAGTTTGTTAGTTGATAAATCTCGTAAATCAGGTTCCTTAGTCGCCGTAGACGAAGCGTATACGCTCCGTTCGAACTCTCACCCCTAAAAGGGAAAAGGTGCGGATTTTAGACGCTTTGATTGACTGTTTCCAAAGCTTTCAAGGTCGTTTAATAGTAGATTCTTGACGGCAACGCCGTTTGACATGTACAACATGCTGTCCGTTTCCTGTGTCGTAAACTAACGAAGAATATGAGATTTAGGGCATTTTAGTCATTTGTAGGAAGTATAGATTTCATTCATATTTTGCTGATGTGATTGACATGATATGTTGTCGCATTAGGATGTTAGGAATACGTGCATAATTAGTTTGGCGAAGAGATTCGCCTAAATGCACACTTCGGGTCGACATACTATATGTAGACTTAAGTGTGTAGTGTATGTGTTTGTATAAATGCTTGTATTAGTATGTATTGAATTAAATGGTGTTATGAATTAGTTTGAGATTGATTTCTCAATTAATATGCTGGTGTGAATGGTTTCCTACATGTTGACCTTATGCATGATTGCATTACATGCATGGAAAGTATGCCTTGAAGATTTGCTTAAGTTGAATGTTATAACATGTGTTAGCATGCTCACATGATTGTATTTCAATTCCAATACCTTTGCATATATTGTTAATGTGATTTCATAGATGTTTGGGACTATGCCTAGTCCAGGCAGTCGGTAACCGAGCGAATTCGTGGTTAGCTTATCTTCGCCACGAACGACGCGTCGATGAACGCGAGTCGTGTTTGGAGTTGACGGCAGTGGTTAGGCCACGCGAAGTGTTTTACGCACTTCATGTCGTTCGACTTGAGATGCGATCGCGCTAGTCGAGCCCGTCAAGTAACCCGACTGGCCGATGTGTGTTCACCTTGTATGAGTCATAACTGCTTGAACCTATGGTACTGAACTTACCATTGTAAACCCTGTTAACCATAGTACCTTGATCCATAAAGACTCATGAGCCGGGCATGGTGGTATGGGACACCGTGGTCGAGCTGTCGGCCTACGCTGGGGCCATAAACCTCCCCGTAGTGACCAGTGAGCACCTAGACTCGTGAGCAGATTATG
This sequence comes from Magnolia kwangsiensis, assembly GCA_037074715.1. NCBI lineage: Eukaryota > Viridiplantae > Streptophyta > Magnoliopsida > Magnoliales > Magnoliaceae > Magnolia > Magnolia kwangsiensis. The sequence goes on along the minus strand of CM073586.1, from coordinate 36,563,024 downwards.
GTGGTATGGGACACTATATTCTAGCTGTCGGCCTACACTGATCAGGCGACGAGTCCTTTGTAGTGACCGCGAGCGTATTCTGAGTCTACGGGAGGCGACGACCCTTCAGTAGCAGTAGAGTACAGTAGGCCTGTATTGATAAGGTGATGGGGGAGCGGAGCAACGAGTGCGTGCAACAGCCCTGGCAGCCCTTGCAGCGACCTACAAAATATACATCGTATGAGATTACTAGGAGTGACGACCCTAGACAGGATCTGTGTTGGGATTGATACAAGGGAAGTACCTTAGTTTCCCAATCCTGCTGTTTGAATGGACTAATAACAACTTGGAATTCATATCACCATAGCATTGCATGTGCCTGGAAGATGTGGAGCACTCTAGGGAGTGTGGCATGCCGCGGTCGTAAGATGTTGCCGCATGAGGGTGATCGTCGGTGAGGGCATACATCACGTCATGTCATAATTGCATTAACAACAGTATTAGGAATGTTTGAATTACTGCTTTACTATTATCGCATGATTGATTTGATAACATGTTAATCTTTGCTCTATTATTCCACTGAGTTAGCTACTCACTCCCACGTTATGGGACGGTGTTCCTGGACACCCACCAGACCTTTTTGTGATTGCAGATGATGGCGCGACCTGTGAGGCAGAGCTGGATTTGATGATGATGAGGAGGATTCCTCCTATGTGCGTGTTCTGATTGACGGGATTACAGGGAGGTTGATTAGATACTTTGACACTTGTCATTTTATATTTTTAGCGCACTCATGTATATTCATTTTGTCTACTTTTGGAGTATACATGTATGTATATAACCTGGTAACATATCCACACTCTGGAGGCATACAACAGTTTATATATGTTATGCATACTATCACAGTCTTCCGCTTGTTAATTTAACCGTCTCTGGAGTATGATATGTTGTTCTAGCTTAATCTCACTCATGTTTAATGTGTTATCACAGACAACATTCAATCATACATATTTATGTTGCATAAATAACATTTTGGAACTCGGGAGTTGGGTTTTTGCTCGACCCCCCGATTTTCGGGATGTTACAGATGGTATCAGAGCATGATTTGGATTAAACCGGGCCTGGGTTATGTTCACGCGACGTACGCTGTCACTTACTTTGACTTAGGTGGGTGCAAGAAGGGTCTAGAAACACTCATAGGATCCCAGATTCGCCAATAGGCGAAGTCTATTCATTTCGATCGCGTGATCGATTCCGTATCGCACCTAGGGTCGCGTAAAGCAACCCGAATAGCTCCTAGGTTGTAGGTAAGTGGGTTGAGCTATTCTTTGAACGATTTTAAACCCGTTAATGTGAATCCTTGGGCCGTGGGACAACCACGGCCCCTGTATTCAATCGCCAGGGCTTAAAAAACCCCGTTTCACCGAAAATCTTTGAAATTCTTCCTCTCACCACCCCAATCTTCAATTATTCCTTATCCATTTCATGTTAGGCACCAATACTAATGTGAAAATAACATAAAATCCTACTTTCACAAAATTTTACAGTGAATAGTAAAATTTCATGAAAAATGGCCATAAGTCCATTCTAAATTCACTTTCTTTAGCAAATAATGAGCTAGATGGATGTACTAGATCCTTCTATCCCAAAATCATATGCTGCATGATAGGGTTTTACATTCGGTATTGAATATTGGCCCCGAAAAGCCTCGAATGGATGTTACAAATGTTTTGGCCTCCCTAGGGCAATCTACAATGAACCAAAGTGTGAACCATACCTTTTTGGAATCCCTAGGGAAAGGGGAACCCATCACATATGGCCTCAGTGGCCAATTTGCAACTTCACCGGCGATGCCATCGCCGATTCGGCGATGCATCGCCTGTCAAACTCTTCGAATGGGCCTGATCTTTGGGCTGGAGGAGTTTGGGGGCTAGGGTAGTCCCCTGGTATGCGGTCCGTACCTTGAAACTCCCTAAAAGATGTACTTCCTTCACAAAAGTCCCCTTCCCTAACCCCATTTTCGTTTTCTTGCTGCCCTAACCCAAAGCCGTGGCTTCAAATCATTCCTAAACCCATTCCCTGCTAAAAATGGCCACATTCCTTCATTCCATTTCTATTTGCAGCTTTCCCTCTTGAAGATTTCATCTTTTGGAGCTCTAAAAACCCCCAAATCGAGCTGAAATCGTGAGGTGCTCCATTCCCCTTTTTCATTTTCATTTCTCCTTGAAAATACATCCTAGGGGAGCTTGAAGCATCCCTCTACAATGCCTAGATTTCGTTCTGTCCATTTGGACAACGATTTCTTTGCATTTCCTCCTCCATCGCCCGACTCGGACTAGTAATCTAGATCCAGGTATCGCGGGTTGTAGTTAGTCATTTCCTATTTTAAGTTGTGTTTTGTAAGCCTGATAAGGCTAGTAGTTTACCTATGTTGCTGTAGTAGCTGACTGACATAGCTCCCATGTACTTCTTGTCATGATACTTGTAGGGAGATATCCCTTGTATTATGATAATTTTAGTTTAATGAAATGCATGATGCTTTTCGACTTGTTGTGTGAATGTTTGTGTTGTGGTTTGGGCTTAATGTAGCCAAAATTTGTGGAATGGAATGCATGCCGCTTCATTTCGCTGTAAGGTATTGTCCCTAGGTTGGGAGTATGGTAACTCCCGGGATTCAGCCTGCAAATTAATTTTTAACCCAACCCACCCTCCTACCAAGCATGCCTCTTCCGATCCCGCTATGGGACTAGGAATGCGGTTCCATTTAATACAACTTAATGCTACTGGCCATATAGGCCTTTGGGCATTTTGGATCTAGTGTTAGAACTCCTAGATTTGAAGGGTCTGACGATAAAAGAAATCCAATTCCATTTAGACAATCTTGACCCTAAGCGATAGAACAACTCCCTGTAGTAGAAATGGTATGGAACCATTTAACGTATAAACTTAGGCTTTGGATTATAACTACTGAGTTACAGACTAGGCTACTAGTTGTCTTAGGCAGTGTAAGGCCTAAATATGCTAAGGGATAGTAGGTTAGATTTGGTTGGAATGGGACTCCCTTCCTTCGGTAGATCCCTTTATGGCTTATAGACTTCTGTTGTTGCCCATAGGAAGGAACCATACACTCTCAGGGAACATTTATAACTCCCTCAGATTGAACTTAGAATGTACTAGCACGCCCCTTAGAATTACCTTCCCCAAGGGCTTATTGCATTCGGGAATGCGGAATAAAGGAACTACATGTAAGCGATGTATTCGCGGTTTGAATCGACTTCTTAATCCTAGTAGTTACCAATAAATCCAATGCTCTGATCAAGCAGACGATCGGCATCGACTCGGATTAAGAATTGATACAATAAATCTTCTGTTCTAGCTAGACAGAAAATCTATGTATCCGGCTCAGACCCACTACACAACTTTTCTTCCGTGTTGGCTCGACCACCTACAACCACAAGTTATTGCTTTGCCCTTGATAAATGTTAAGGACTTAAAGCCAGTAGAGAATTCGACATCTTGCCACCAACTCATACCTGCCCCTGAACTTAACCACAATAGAGATTAGGCTCATCTCTATGATAATAAGTACCAATGCCATAGAACGCATCATTAGCAAGGAAAATCATGTAGAGAAAGGTTGTTTCCATTTTAGGTCAAGGATAGCTCCTAAGTTGCGCCTCATTCTGATATACGGATCGATGCTAAGATTCTTCAACCTTAAGTAAAACTAAGTTTTAAGGGGGGTAGAACGTATTGAGTCCAATCCAGTTAGGTTAGTCAACGCTACCGTTTGATCAGAGTGGCGCAGCGGAAGAGTGGTTGACCTCTTTCCCACTGGCCCAAGATCGAAACCTTTGAGTTCGGATATACATACGATTAGGTTATTAAATAGGATTTGAACCTTCCTTAGAGAAAGTACTCCTTGCCCTTCGCCAATGTCGGGGACGACATTGTGTTTTAAGGGGGGTAGAATGTAACACCCCGGATTTTGGCCAATCTGGGATTTGACGTCCTTAGGCAATGGGTCAACTAAAACACCTGAAAAATCGCTCAGAACCCAATTTCATAGCCAAAGAAACCACTTAGGATTAATTCCTATGGAAATTTAGCGTAAGTTAGCTAGCGCAACACTGGAGTAGCTGGGAAACAGTCCCTGATCACTTTAAATACATTCTACAAAACCCAAATCGAGTAGAACGTATGATTCCATAATACTCTATAACCTCGGATCAAACTCTAAGCGGGTTTGTTCTCTCGACCACTTTGAATTCTTGTATTAGATTTAGACCGCGCGTCGAAAGTCCGCTACTTCCTATCTTAGACCGTTAGAACCGCCCAGCTGGACTTGACAATCATTTCGAAAATCAAGTCAAACCGATAATCACAGACTATTTCATTGAGCCCGGACTGAAGAGACCGCGAATAGGGACAGAATTGGAATTTCAAATTCAAATCTGGCACACGACTTGACACGTCAGTATTAAGCGTTCTGACCGTCAGAATTCATCCAGATTACACCCTCGGATCAGGAAAAATTTCTATTTATTATTATGAGACTTCCAGCCCTGATCTACGTGCGGTGACCGCTGAACTGAAACTGGTCCGCCACGTGCGATCTGCGAACCCTGCTGGACTGAAAACTTAATGCGCGCTAGATCTGGTACGCATGAGCTTAAGTCCGATCGCATTCGACCAGGGGACCACCAGAAATCATCTTTTGGACCGAAACAACCCCGCTTTGGTTAAGCATCAAGTGAACTTTGTTCCCGAGCCTATTCCGGGCATTTTTAAGCTTATAAAAGGGGTTGAAACCCTCTCATATCTCTCCCATCCAAATTTGGGAAAAGCCATAGATTGAGGGAGAGAAAAGGTGAGGGATTGTGCGAGAGGTGGGAGAGAATTTCCTGCTACTGGTGTTACCTGCTGCACGTGCTTAAGCGGCGTATTCCAATCACTTTTCCGGCGATTTCTCTGCATTTACAGGTAAGAAAACGCCCTAGAAAGTTGCTGATTTGATGCTTCTTTAGTTCCATAGTTTGTTAGTTGATAAATCTCGTAAATCAGGTTCCTTAGTCGCCGTAGACGAAGCGTATACGCTCCGTTCGAACTCTCACCCCTAAAAGGGAAAAGGTGCGGATTTTAGACGCTTTGATTGACTGTTTCCAAAGCTTTCAAGGTCGTTTAATAGTAGATTCTTGACGGCAACGCCGTTTGACATGTACAACATGCTGTCCGTTTCCTGTGTCGTAAACTAACGAAGAATATGAGATTTAGGGCATTTTAGTCATTTGTAGGAAGTATAGATTTCATTCATATTTTGCTGATGTGATTGACATGATATGTTGTCGCATTAGGATGTTAGGAATACGTGCATAATTAGTTTGGCGAAGAGATTCGCCTAAATACGCACTTCGGGTCGACATACTATATGTAGACTTAAGTGTGTAGTGTATGTGTTTGTATAAATGCTTGTATTAGTATGTATTGAATTAAATGGTGTTATGAATTAGTTTGAGATTGATTTCTCAATTAATATGCTGGTGTGAATGGTTTCCTACATGTTGACCTTATGCATGATTGCATTACATGCATGGAAAGTATGCCTTGAAGATTTGCTTAAGTTGAATGTTATAACATGTGTTAGCATGCTCACATGATTGTATTTCAATTCCAATACCTTTGCATATATTGTTAATGTGATTTCATAGATGTTTGGGACTATGCCTAGTCCAGGCAGTCGGTAACCGAGCGAATTCGTGGTTAGCTTATCTTCGCCACGAACGACGCGTCGATGAACGCGAGTCGTGTTTGGAGTTGACGGCAGTGGTTAGGCCACGCGAAGTGTTTTACGCACTTCATGTCGTTCGACTTGAGATGCGATCGCGCTAGTCGAGCCCGTCAAGTAACCCGACTGGCCGATGTGTGTTCACCTTGTATGAGTCATAACTGCTTGAACCTAGGGTACTGAACTTACCATTGTAAACCCTGTTAACCATGGTACGTTGATCCATAAAGACTCATGAGCCGGGCATGGTGGTATGGGACACCGTGGTCGAGCTGTCGGCCTACGCTGGGGCCATAAATCTCCCCGTAGTGACCAGTGAGCACCTAGACTCGTGAGCAGATTATGGTGGTATGGGACACTATATTCTAGCTGTCGGCCTACACTGATCAGGCGACGAGTCCTTTGTAGTGACCGCGAGCGTATTCTGAGTCTACGGGAGGCGACGACCCTTCAGTAGCAGTAGAGTACAGTAGGCCTGTATTGATAAGGTGATGGGGGAGCGGAGCAACGAGTGCGTGCAACAGCCCTGACAGCCCTTGCAGCGACCTACAAAATATACATCGTATGAGATTACTAGGAGTGACGACCCTAGACAGGATCTGTGTTGGGATTGATACAAGGGAAGTACCTTAGTTTCCCAATCCTGCTGTTTGAATGGACTAATAACAACTTGGAATTCATATCACCATAGCATTGCATGTGCCTGGAAGATGTGGAGCACTCTAGGGAGTGTGGCATGCCGCGGTCGTAAGATGTTGCCGCATGAGGGTGATCGTCGGTGAGGGCATACATCACGTCATGTCATAATTGCATTAACAACAGTATTAGGAATGTTTGAATTACTGCTTTACTATTATCGCATGATTGATTTGATAACATGTTAATCTTTGCTCTATTATTTCACTGAGTTAGCTACTCACTCCCACGTTATGGGACGGTGTTCCTGGACACCCACCAGACCTTTTTGTGATTGCAGATGATGGCGCGACCTGTGAGGCGGAGCTGGATTTGATGATGATGAGTAGGATTCCTCCTATGTGCGTGTTCTGATTGACGGGATTACAGGGAGGTTGATTAGATACTTTGACACTTGTCATTTTATATTTTTAGCGCACTCATGTATATTCGTTTTGTCTACTTTTGGAGTATACATGTATGTATATAACCTGGTAACATATCCACACTCTGGAGGCATACAACAGTTTATATATGTTATGCATACTATCACAGTCTTCCGCTTGTTAATTTAACCGTCTCTGGAGTATGATATGTTGTTCTAGCTTAATCTCACTCATGTTTAATGTGTTATCACAGACAACATTCAATCATACATATTTATGTTGCATAAATAACATTTTGGAACTCGGGAGTTGGGTTTTTGCTCGACCCCCCGATTTTCGGGATGTTACAGGGTCCCAGACATACCTGACTTGAGACAAGAGATTCTTGAGTCAGCTCACTGTTTGAGGCTTGCGATGTATCCAGGTAGCATGAAGATGTATCAGAATATGAAAAGATCGTACTGGTGGGACGATATGAAGGTCCACATTACTGATTTTGTATCCCATTGTCTCACGTGTCAGCAGGTTAAGGTAGAGCATCGTCGACCTCCTGGATTGCTTCAGCCCATGCCCATAGCTGAATGGAAGTGGGACTTTATTTCTATAGATTTTATTTCTAGACTGCGAAAGATGAGGAAGGGAAATGACATTATTTGGGTGATCGTTGATAGGTTGATGAAGTCAGCTCATTTCCTACCGATCAAAGTTACGAATTTTGCAAATGAGTTGGCTAGATTGTATATTAGGGAGATTGTACGCCTGCATGGAGTTCCCTCGAATATTTTATCAGATAGAGACACCTGATTCACATCTATCTTCTAGACTCGTATCCAGGAAGCGATGGGTGTGAAGTTGAAGTTTAGTACCGCGTTGACAGACGGGCAGACAGCGTGTGAATCATATTTTAGAGGATATGTTGCGAACTTGTGCGTTGGACTTTAAGGACAATTGGAATGATTGTCTTCCTTATGCAGAGTTCGCGTATAACAACAGCTTCCAGGTGAGTATTGGTATGGTTCCCTTTGAGGCACTGTATGGTCGCCCGTATAGAGCGTTTCATTGTTGGGCAGAAGTGGGCGAGAAGACTTTGATTGGCCCAGAGTTGGTTTAAGAAACTTCAGAGAAGATCGACATTATTCGGCGTCGGCTGCTCTCACCACAGAGCAGGCAGAAGAGCTACGCCAATACGAGATGACGACCGCTTGAGTTTGATGTTGGGGACCATGTGTTCCTTAAGATTCCCCCTATGCGAGGAGTTCTTAGGTTTGGTGAGAAGGGGAAGCTCACGCCGAGATTTATTGGCTCATTCCAGATACTTGATCGAGTGGGGACAGTAACGTATCGCCTTGCTTTGCCCACACCACTCGCAGGCATGCATAATATTTTCCATGTGTCCATGTTGAAGAAGTACGTACGTAATCCTTCACATATTATCAGATGGGAGCAGGTGCAGTTGAGTGAGGATGCCACTTATGAACTACGACCGATGCGTATTTTAGATATGAAGGAGCAGTTATTGCGTAGCAAGGTTATCCCACTTGCGAAGGTACTGTGGACACATCATAGCGAAGAAGAAGCTACCTAGGAGACTGAAGCTGAGGTCAAGAAGAATTACCCCTAGATCCTCGAGGAGTATGAGAAGGTACGAATTTTGAGGATAAAATTTTTTCTTTAGGGGGGTAGATTATATCGACTTAGAAAAATTCGTACTTAGACATGAGTACCACCTTTAGCAGAAATCATTTAGGCCTTAAGACTTTAGAAATTTAATATGTTTTAACCAGCGCTAAACTAGATTACATATGAAATGAGCACCAATAACTTTCAATACGATCTGTAAGACCTAAAACCTATAGAATCATTGATGCTAGATTACCCTAAAATCTAGGATCCAACTCTAAACCCAGTTACTCCCGGGAATACTTTGTAACTTTATATTGGACCTATACCGCATGTCGAAACTCTGATAGGGATGAAGTTAGACCATTATGACCACTTAGTTGGACTTGACTATCACCTTGAAAATCAAGCCCAAAAGATGTCCTGAGACCATTTCCTTGAGTCCGGAGTGAAGAGAGTGAGAAAATGAAGAGTTTTAGAAAATTAAATATGATTTTAATTAATATGGGTCACATCACTTGAGCGTTATTTCTAAGCGTTCTGACCGTTAGATTTTGAACCAATTTCACCCTCGGATCAGGAAAGGTGGCCCACTCATGTCATAGCACTTATAGCTCTGATCGAATTTTGGTGACCGTTGAATTGAAATTGATCCACCACGGACGATCTGGAAACCCGATGGATTGAAAACTTAACTTGCTTAAGATCCAATACTAGTGAGTTTAAGTCCGACCACATTTGATAAGAGGACCTCTAGAAGTGCTCTGTTGGATCAGAAAGAGCCTGATTTGGTTATAACCTACGTATACCTTGGCCCTAAGGCTGTTTTCGTCGACTTTAGGTTTATAAAAAGGGCTTAAACCCTCATTCCCAAATCCCATAGGAATTTCCTAAACCTTAGCTATTCAAGAGAGATAAAGGAGAGAGAAAGTGAGAGAAAACTTGTTGATTCTCCGTGGGATTCTTCTCAGTTCATCTACATATCGAATCTATGTATCTGAATCATTATTCTGCCGATTCTAATTCCGTTCTTGGGTAAGTTAAGCCAATCTTAACCTGTTGTGAAGCCTAGGATAGTTTAAATGAAGTTATAGCTGACCTATTTCGTGCCTTAGGTAGCGTATTCGCCGTTGACAAAGACTTATGGTTTTCAAGGCTTTCAATGTTAGATAATTATTTATTCATGACGTGAATGCTATTACACATGCCAAATGCGCTATCTGTTTCAATTTATGTATATGTATAAGCTATGTCATAAATAGAGTATTTCATGTATATGATAGAATACCTGTATACGTATGGAATATGCTGTTGTGATTACCATGATTATTTGTCGTAGACATATGCATGATATGTATGCAGCAACTCCTTGGCGAGAGGACTTGCCCTATTATGTAATGGAATCTACATACGTGATGTATGTTGAATAGTGTAGTCTAAGTGTTTGTTTCAATGCTTGAATGAGTTAGTAATTAGTAAAGTGTGACTTTTTAGGTTGTTGAGTTATGAATCTCAATCACCTTAACGATGTATATGATTTCCTCCATAAATTGTGTAACTTAGATTATCCATGTTCACTACGTGTATGATTTCCTCCATGAACTGTATTTATATTCAAGTTATATTTCATAAACATCCATATGATTGTAGGATATGAATCATATGCCTATTATTGAGCTTGTACATGATTGGGGCTGTACTACAGTCCATGTAACACCCTGAATTTTTGCCTACTTGGAATTAGACGTCCTTAGGCAATGGGTCAACCATATCACTCTCAATGATCAATCCCAAGGTCTAAAAATCATTTTCCAACCTATTTCCTTCAAAATCTCACCTTTCACCACCTCATTCTTCAAATTTCTCCAAGTACCTTCATATTAGACACAATCCTAAAGTTTAAAAGGTGAAGAACTATACTTAAACTAAAACTTACCATAAATGGTACATACATGCATAAAATAGGATTTTAACTATGAAATTCTTGGAATCTCATGATGTAGATAGTTTATTTGGATGGATTACCTTCTTCTACTCCAAAAACATATATTGTACATCGTGTGACTCATTCCAGTTTGCAAATGAGACTCGATAAACTCCTCGACGGACTCGTGAGCCCAAACGACTCAATTCGGGGGGATTCAAGGTGGGCTCCACATGTTTCTGGCATCCCTGGGGGTGAGGACCTTGCCCCTGGGGTGAACCCAAGCCAAATAGGTCAGTGACCGGCGAGGCCTCGTCCGTACAGTGGATAGGCAGCCGGATTTCTACACTTTTTCTGTGCATTTTATCAAATTTTGAAAAACCATATCTCCTTCGTTATAACTCTGATTTAAGTGATTTAAAAACTAAATTGAAGTTAAATGAGTCTAGTTTTATATAAAAATACGTGAAAATTATAATAAAATATTTAAATTAGTTTAAAGTAGGTCGTTGTGAGCAATTATCCAAAAATCACTTGTTGGACAGTTACTGCTTCTGGAATTTTTAGAATTGTTTTACAACTCGAAAGCTTCTGAAATTTTGTGGAGATAGGGTAAACTTGATGATGAACCACTAAAAAAATAATTAAAATAATATGAAAACTAAAAGTGCCCAAAATGGGGCATAGAATGGCCCTAGGACCACATTTTATCATAATTAGGCTAGAATTTGGTTGAGTACCAAACTGAATACTTAGTAAAATTAACTTGACCTACTTTAAATATGAACTACATGACCCAAAATGAGTAGGACCGCTGACGCTATGTTACCTAGAAACCTATGATCAACCTCTAAACCCAGTTGCTCTTGGGAGCATTGTGAAACTTTATATTGGATCTAAACCGTGCGTCGAAAGTCTGATATCTATAATCTCAGACCATTATGACCGCTTAGTTGGACTTGACAATCGTTTCAAAAATCAAGCCCAACTGATGTCCTGACACCATTTTACTGAGTTCGGAGTGAAAAGAGTGAGAAAAAGAAAAATACTTAGAAAATTAAATACATTTTTATGAAATCTGGCACGGTTCACTTGCGCGTTATTTTTAAGCATTCCGACCGATGGAATCTGACCCAAATATACCCTCAAATCAAGGAACATTTCCCACCCAGGTCAGTATACTTGGAATCCCTGATCGAGTTTCGGTGACCGCTGAACTGAAACTGGTCCGCCACGTGCGATCTGGAAACCCAATCGAACTGAAAACTTAACTTAATCAGGATCCAGCATCCATGAGCTTAAGTCCGACCGTATTTAGTAACAGGACCTCCAAAAGTGCTCCGTTAAGACGGAACAGTCCGTATTTGGACATAACCTAAGTATACGTTGACTTAAAGTATGTTTTGGTTATGTTTGGGCTTATAAAAGGGCCTTAAACCCTTAGCTTTCTAACCCATACGAATTTGGGTAAAACCCTAGGAGTGAGAGGAGAGAAAAGAGAGAGAAAGTGAGAGAGAGTTGGAGTTTCTCCCAAGGATTCTTCCCTGTTGCTCCACGTGCGAAAGCCATCCGCCTGCATCGCTATTCTGGCGATTCTAACTTCGTTCTTAGGTAAGAAAGTCTAACCCTAACCTATTCTAGAGTTCCAAGTAGCATAAGTGATGATGTATCTAACCTATTTCATGGTATAGGTTGCCGTTGAGACGTTGATGAAGACTTATCGTCTGAATCAATTCCGTTTCCCAATTTCTGATTTAAGGTACGAATTTTAGACGCTTAGATTACCTGTTTCAAAGCTTTCAATGCCGTTTAATGGTAGATTGTTGACAAGAATGCCGTTTGACATGTAGAACATGCTGTCCGTTTTTTATTTCGAATACGTACGAAGAATATGAGATTTAGGGTATTTTAGTTATTTGTAGGAAATACTGTATACGTACATATTTTGCTGATATGATTGCCATGAGTATTTACTGTGTACCTATACTAGTTATACGTGTATGATCTGTTTGGCGAAGAGATTCGCCCTAATGCACATATTGGCCGACATATGCTATGTAGACTAATGTGTGTAGACTAAGTGTTTGTTGAAATGCCTAAATCAATATGATTTATGCCTGCTATATGTTTTGAATGTAAGAACATGATTGTTGTGTATTAGACATCTCCTTGATATAAGGATCTGTCATATTATATGTTAAAATCAACATACTTCAAGTACGTTGGAGTTGAGTAGTCTAAGTGTTTGTATAAATGTATGTATTAGTAAGTATTGAGTAAATGGTGTTGCAGATTAGCGTTGAGACTGGATTCTCAACTAATTGGATGATGTACATGATTTCCTCCATGCTTGTTGTATTTCAATTGATTTCCTTATGGTGAAGTACTTGTGTATAGTTAAATTGCCTATGTTATATCTTATAACATGTTGCTAACATGCTTGAATTATTTGTTATTTTCATGTTGTTTATCTCATTTGATTACTGATTCACATGACATGTGCTTGGGGCTATACTCTAGTCTAAGCAGTCGGTAACAGTTTAGAATTCGTGGTTGGATTCTATTCGCCACGAAGAATGTGTATGACGAACCAAAGTCGTACTAGAGTTGTCGGCAGTGGTTACACCACACGAACTGCTTGTGCACTTCATGCTGGTCGATTCAACATGCGCTCGTGCTAGTCGAACTCATCAAGTAACCCGTTTGACCGATGTATGTTCACCTTGTATTCGTCATAACTGCTTGAACATAGGGTACTGAATTTACCAGTGATAACCCTGATAACCGTGGTACCTTGATCCACTAAGACTCATGAGCCAGGCATGGTGGTATGGGACACCATGATCGAGCTGTCGGCCTACGCTGGGGCCACAAACCTCCCCGTAGTGACCAGTGAGCAACCCAGACTCGTGAGCAGATTATGGTGATATGGGGCACTTTATTCTTACTGTCGGCATACACTGATAAGGTGATGGGGGAGCGGTACAACGAGTGCGAACAACAGCCCTGGAAGCCCTTTCTAGTGACCTCGACCGTACTCTGAGTCTACGTGAGGCGACGACCCTTCCGTAGCAACAATAGTACAACTAGGCCTGTATTGATAAGGTGATGGGGGAGTGGAGCAACGAGTGCGTGCAACAGCCCTGGCAGCCCTTGCAGTGACCTAGAAATATATCATCGTATTAGACTACTAAGAGTGACGACCCTAGACAGGATCATTGTTTGGGTATTAATATAAGGTAGGTACCTTAGTTTCCCAATCCTGTTGTATGAAAAGGACTAATAACAACTCTGTAATCAAATTCATATCGCACTACATGTGCCTGGAAGATGTGGAGCACTGAGGGAAGAAAGCATTCCACGGACGTAAGGTGGTGTTGCATGAGGGACTATGTCGGTGAGGGCATCCATCATGTCATTTCATTCTTGCATTAATCACAGTGTCTAGGAATGTTTGATTTCTTGCTTTACCATTATCGCTTGATTGATTTTATAACATGTTAACCTTTGCTCTATGATTCCACTGAGTTAGCTACTCACTCCTACGTTACGAGACGGTGTTGCACACACCAACCAGTCCCTATTTTAGTTTTAGATGGTGACGATGCTTGTGAAGCAGAGCCGGACTTGATGATGAGGAGGAGGATCCTTCTTATATGCAGGTTCTGACTGATGGGGTTATAGGGTTACTGATTAGATGCCAATACACTTGGTATTTTACCTTTTATTTACACACTCATGTATATTCTTTTTGATCATTTTTGGAGTATACATGTATATGTTTAACCTGGTAACATGTTCACACTCTAGAGACTTACAATCATTTATACATTTTATATATTTATTACAGTCTACCGCTTGAGAAATTTAACTGTCTCTGGAGTATGATATGTTGTTTTGGCTTAATCCACTTCATGTTTTATGTACTATTACCACCGACATTCATCCATCATTGAAAATGTTGCATAAGTAATGTTCTGGAACTTGGGAGTGGAGTTTATGCTCGACCCCCGATTTTCAGGGTGTTACAGATGGTATCAGAGCATGATTTGGATTAAACTGGACCTGGGTTATGGTCGGACACCACATGCTGACTCCAATTTAATGTAGGAGGGTGTGAGAACAATCTAGAAACAAGTTCAGGACCCCCAGTTTGTTTGTCGGTGAAAGTTTATTGAAAACGATTACCTAGATCGAGTTCGTACACACTCTTGATCACACATAAGGATCCCAAATCACTTCTAGAACGTCAATTGACGGGTATAAACCGCATTTTATTCCATTCTAGCCATTAGAAATCACCAAGAGTGAATAGAGATCAGATTAGTTCTGAAATGACCCGAAACGGCTCAAATTGGAAGAGGGGGGCCAAACGATCAAGTTTTAGGGGGTTCTAGAGTGGGACCCACATCATTTTGGACCCAGGGGGGAGGACCTCGCCGAAATGGCGAGCCCTCACCGAACAGTCCAGAGACCGGCGAGGAACTCGCCGAGTCGGCGAGGCCTCGTCGACCAGCGGGCTCGGCCCGGCGGGCCGGTCGGGCCGACCGAGTTTGGGGATTTGTGGACCCCACTGGTCCACGGTTCCTTAATTAGAACCCTCCCAATCACCTATCTCCTTCACAAACTACCCCTCAAAGCTCTCTTTTTCCTACAAAGTTACTGTTTTCTCTCTCCAACCTCCCTTCTAATCATTTCTCCCTTCATTTTTTGTTATGTCCTTCATCCCTCTACTGTTCCCAATCATACCTAGCACCTACACTCTCCATTTTCTACGGTTGGAGTTCCCAAGCTCTCCTTTGAGGCTCAAATTCGTGTGAGCCTACAACCCATCACATTTTTTCCTTTTCCCTTCTTCAATCCCTGCCTCTTGGACCTATTTCACTCCTCTCTCAGACCTAGATTCGTGGCAACCTATTAGGTCAGCCTTTTCTTCCATTTTACCACTTTTTCGAGGCTCTTTTTGAGTTAGTTATAGTTGTCTTCTCAATCTCTCTGCTTCTACCGACGGGTGAGACCTAACACAGTAGCTTAGTCCATAAACAGTGAATATTTAGAGTTTTGGACCTGGAGTTAGTACTCCTAGATTTTGAAAGATCCGACGATATAGGAAATCAAAATTTCAATTAGATAATCTTGACCCTGAGCGATAGAATAATTCCTTGTAGTGGAAATGGTATGAAACCATCTAGCGTATAAGCTTAGACTTTGGATTACAGCTAGTGAGTTACAAACTAGGCTACTAGTTGTATTAGGTAGTGTAAAGCCTGTACATACTAAGGAATAGTAGGTTAGATTTGGTTGAAGTAGAACTTCATTCTTTCGATAGATCCCCGTAATACCCAGAGGCGTCTTTAGTAGCTCTTAGGAAAACTGTTTCGACTTAAAGACTATTCGTGCATATTCAAACCAGCACGCCTCTTTGAATTGCCTTCCCCAAGGTCTTATTACATTCGGGAACGCGGAGTAAAGGAACTATATATATAAGTGAATTATTCGTGGTTTGAATCGAATTCTCAATCCTAGTGGTTACCAATAAATCTAATGCTCTAATCAAGAAGAAGATCGGCATCGACTCGGATTAAGAATCGATATGGTAAATTTTCTATCCTAGGCAGAAAGTCTATGTATCCGGCTCGGATCCACTACACAACTTTTCTTCGGTGTTGGCCCAACCACCTACAACCAAAAGTTATCGCTTTGTCTTTGGGAAATGGCGAGGACTTATAGCCAGTAGAGAATTAAACATCTTGCCATCAACGCACACCCATCTCTCGAATCACAATAAAGATTAGGCTCATTTCTACAATCATAGGTACCAATGTCATAGAACTCATCATTAGAAAAAGAAGACCAATGTATTGAGAAGTTGTTTCCCATTTCATGTCAAGGATAGGTCCTAAGTTATACCTCGTTCCGACATACGGATCGAGACATAGAATCTTAATCTTTGAGAGTAGAAATAATTTTTAAGGGGGGTAGAACCTTATGAGCCCAATCTAGTAAGGCCAGCTAATACAACAGTTGAGTTAGAACTACGCAGCGAAGCGTGGTTGGCCCTTTTCCCACTGGCCTAGGATCGAAGAAAGTGATTCAAGTTATACGTAAGGTTAGGTCATTATATGGGATTTGAACCTTCCTTAGAATGTCAATACTGAAGTCTTTATAGGGAGACAATTAGGGCTTAAGTGTTGAACCCATTCATATTGAATCATAGGCCTAACAGTGGGAGCGAGCAAAGATCAGTGTATTCATAAACGTACTCGTTAAATACGAACATAAGAGAAGCCTTAGCCGACTCTATATGAATAGAAACCCCTTAAGATGATCTATTAAAGTGTTTATTAATCCTTACCTTCGACATAGATTCAGACGAGGACTCTCCTAGGTAGGATGATCAAGACCCAAAGCTCAACCTTATAAATAGGAATTTTGAACCTTTCAGTGATAGGCATTCCCTAAGCTTTTGGAGTAATCAGATTATACGGAGTTATTGAAATATATAATGGCGAAACACTCGCGGCTTGACCTAATTCTTAATCCTGGCTGCTTGACCGGGCAAAAGACCAGGATCCACCAGGATTAGGAAGGGATACAACGTTGTCTACCCTGGCCAGGCGGACATTCGACGTATCGGGATCAAGCCCACTACAACCGTCTCTCCGTACTGGTCAACCATTGAAATATATATCTTACTCTAAGTAGATGGGAATCGTCGTCAAGATTTCAAATAGATAAAAAAATCAATTGTAGCCAACCATTAAGGTATAAGCAAGGGATGAGGAGTAAATTTTAAGGAGGATAGAAAAAAAAATGCGCCAGACTAATATAGATGTATATACCCCACCATGTATATAAACTTGAATCAGTATAGTTTAGGCAAAAGGCATAATAGAATCTTCATTCATTATCCTTAGCCAATTTCGGAGAAGAAATTCTATTTTAAGGGGGGTAGATTATAACACCCCAGATTTTTTTCTACCTGGAATTAGACGTCCTTAGGCAATGGGTCAACCATATCACTCTCAATGATCAATCTCAAGGTCTAAAAATCATTTTCTAACCTATTTCCTTCAAAACCTCACCTTTCACCACCTCGTTCTTCAAATTTCTCCAAGTACCTTCATATTAGACACAATCCTAAAGTTTAAAAGGTGAAGAACTATACTTAAACTAAAACTTACCGTAAATGATATGTACATGAAAAAAATAAGATTTTGACTATGAAATTCTTAGAATCTCATAATTTAGATAGGTTATTTGGATGGATTAGCTTCTTCTACCCTAAAAACATATATTGTACGTCATGTGACTCATTCCAGTTTGCAAATGAGACTCGATAAACGCCTCGACGGACTCGTGGGCCCAAACGACTCAATTCAGGGGGATCTAAGGTGGGCCCCACATGTTTCTGGCATCCATGGGGGGTGAGGACCTCTCCCTTGGGGTGAAATCAAGCCAAATAAGTCAGTGACCGGCGAGGACCTCACCGAGTCGGCGAAGCCTCATCCGTACAGCGGACAGGCAGCCCAATTTCTGCACTTTTTCTGTACATTGTGTCAAAATTTAAAAAAATCATATCTCCTTCGTTATAACTCCGATTTAGGTGATTCAAAAACTATATTGAATATAAATGAGTCTATTTTTATATAAAAACATATAAAAAATGTAATAAAATACTTAAATTAGTTTAAAGTAGGTCATTGTGAGAAACTATCCAAAAATCACTTGTTGGACAGCTGCTGCTTTTGGAATTTTTAAAATTTTTTTAAAATTTAAAATCTTATGAAATTATGTGGAGATAGGTTAAAATTGATTATGAACCACTATAAAAATAATTAAAATAATATGATAACTAGAAGTTCCCAAAATGGGGCATAGAATGGCCCTAGGACCGCATTCTACCATAATTAGGCTAGAATTTGGTTGAGTACCAAACTGAATGCTCAGTAAAATTAACTTGAACCACTTTAAATATGAACTACATGACCCAAAATGAGTAAGACCACTGTTGCTATATTACCTAGAAACCTAGGATCAATCTCTAAACCCAGTTCCTCTTGGGAACATCGTGAAACTTTGTATTGGATCTATATAGCGTGTCGAAAGTCTGATATCTACAATCTCAGACCATTATGACCGCTTAGTTGGACTTGACCATCTTTTTGAAAATTAAGTCCAACTGATGTCCTGACACCATTTTACTAAGTTCGGAGTGAAGAGAGTGAGAAAAAGGAAAATACTTATAAAATTAAATACATTTTTATGAAATCTGGCATGGTTCACTTGCGTGTTATATTTAAGAATTCTGACCGTTGGAATCTGACCCAAATACACCCTCGGATCAGGGAACATTTCCCACTCAGGTCAGTATACTCGGAATCCCTGATCGAGTTTCGGTGACCGCTGAACTGAAACTGGTCCGCCACGTGCGATCTGGAAACCCGATCGAATTGAAAACTTAACTTAATCAGGATCCAGCATCCATGAGCTTAATTTTGACCGCACTTAGTAACAGGACCTCCAGAAGTGCTCCGTTAAGACGGAACAGTCCGTATTTAGACATAACTTGAGTATACCTTGACTTAAAGTCTGTTTTGGTTATCTTTGGGAAAAACCCTTAACTTTCTAACCCTTAAACCCTTAGCTTTCTAACCCATACAAATTTGGGGAAAACTCTAGGAGATAGAGGAGAGAAAAGAGAGAGAAAGTGAGAGAGAGTTGGAGTTTCTCCCAAGGATTCTTCTTTGCTGCTCCACATGCCAAAGTCATCCGCCTGCATCGCTATTCTGGCGATTCCAACTTCGTTCTTAGGTAAGAAAGTCTAACTATCACCTATTTTAGAGTTCCAAATAGCATAAGTGATGATGTAGCTAACCTATTTCATGGTATAGGATGTCGTTGAGCCGTTGACGAAGACTTATCGTCTGAATCAACTCTGTTTCCCAATTTCTGGTTTTAGGTGCGAATTTTAGATGCTTAGATTACCTGTTTCAAAGCTTCTAATGTCATTTAATGGTATATTGTTGACAAGAATGTCATTTAACATGTACAACATGCTGTCCATTTTTCATTTCGAATACGTACGAAGAATATGAGATTTAGGGTATTTTAGGTATTTGTAGGAAATACTGTATACGTACATATTTTGCTGATATGATTGCCATGAGTATTTACCGTGTACCTATACTAGTTATACGTGTATGATCTGTTTGGCGAAGAGATTCGCCCTAATGCACATATTGGCCGACATATGCTATGTAGACTAATGTGTGTAGACTAAGTGTTTGTTGAAATGCCTAAATCAATTTGATTTATGCCTGCTATATGTTTTGAATGTAAGAACATGATTGTTGTGTATTAGACATCTCCTTGATATAAGGATCTGTCATATTATATGTTAAAATCAACATACTTCAAGTATGTTGGAGTTGAGTAGTCTAAGTGTTTGTATAAATGTATGTATTAGTAAGTATTGAGTAAATGGTGTTGCAGATTAGTGTTGAGACTGGATTCTCAACTAATTGGATGATGTACATGATTTCCTCCATGCTTGTTATATTTTAATTGATTTTCTTATGGTGGAGTACTTGTGTATGGTTAAATTGCCTATGCTGTATCTTATATCATGTTGCTAACATGCTTGAATTATTTGTTATTTTCATGTTATTTTTTTCATTCGGTTACTGATTCACATTACATGTGCTTGGGGCTATACTCTAGTCTAAGCAGTCAGTAACAGTTTAGAATTTGTGGTTGGATTCTATTCACCATGAAGGATTGTATGACGAACCCAAGTCATAATAGAGTTGTCGGCAGTGGTTAGGCCGCACGAAGTGCTTGTGCACTTCATGCCGGTCGATTCAATGTGCGCTCGTGCTAGTCAAACTCATCAAGTAACCCGATTGATCGATGTATGTTCACCTTGTATTCGTCATAACTGCTTGAACATAGGGTACTGAACTTACCAGTGATAATCGTGATAACCGTGGTACCTTAATCCACTAAGACTCATGAGCCAGGCATGGTGGTATGGGACACCGTGGTCGAGCTGTCGGCCTACGCTTGGGCCACAAACCTCCCCATAGTGACCAGTGAACAACCCAGACTCGTGAGCAGATTATGGTGGTATGGGACACTATATTTTTGGTGTCGGCCTACACTGATAAGGTGATGGGGGAGCGGTGCAACGAGTGCGAGCAACAGTCCTGGCAGCCCTTTGTAGTGACCTCGAGCGTACTCTGAGTCTACGTGAGGCGACGACCCTTCCGTAGCAATAAGAGTACAACTAGGCCTGTATTAATAAGGTGATGGGGGAGTGGAGCAACGAGTGCGTGCAACATCCCTGGAAGCCCTTGCAGTGACCTAGAAATATATCATCATATGAGACTACTAAGAGTGACGACCCTAGACAGGATCATTGTTTGGGTATTGATATAAGGGAGGTACCTTAGTTTCCCAATCCTGCTGTATGAAAAGGACTAATAACAACTCGGTAATTATATTCATATCGCACTGCATGTGCCTGAAAGATGTGGAGCACTGAGGGAAGAAAGCATGCCGCAGACATAAGATGGTGTCGCATGAGGGAGTATGTCAGTGAGGGCATCCATCATGTCATTTCATTCTTTCATTAATCACAGTGTCTAGGAATGTTTGATTGCTTGCTTTACCATTATCGCTTGATTGATTTGATAGCATGTTAACCTTTGCTCTATGATTCCACTGAGTTAGCTACTCACTCCCACGTTATGGGATGGTGTTGCGCACACCAACCAGTCCCTATTTTAGTTTCAGATGGTGGCGATGCTTGCGAAGCAGAGCCGAACTTAATGATGATGATGAGGATCCCTCCTATATGCAGGTTCTGATTGATAGGGTTACAGGGTTACTGATTAGATGTCAATACACTTGGTGTTTTACCTTTTATTTATACACTCATGTTTATTCTTTTTTATCATTTTTAGAGTATACATGTATATATTTAACCTGGTAACATGTTCACACTCTGAAGACTTACAATCATTTATACATTTTATATATTTATTACAGTCTTCCGCTTGAGAAATTTAACTGTCTACGGAGTATGATATGCTGTTTTGGCTTAATCCACTTCATGTTTTATGTACTATTACTGCCAACATTCATCCATCATTGAAAATGTTGCATAAGTGATGTTCTGGAACTCGGGAGTGGAGTTTATGCTCTATCCCCGATTTTCAGGGCGTTATAGTCCAGGTAATCGGTAATCGTACTGCAAATGGTGGTTGAGGTTGTTTTCACCACGCAGGATGGGTTTAACGATTCTGAGTCATGCTTGGGATGTTTGACAGTGGTTAGGCCACATAAAGTGCTTATGCATTCCATGTCATTCAACTCAACGTGCGCTTGGCCTAGTTGAGCTTATCAACTAACCTGATTGACCGATGTTTGTTCACCATGTTTGGTTGCTACTGTTTGAATCTAAGACTTTGAACTTACCAGTGAAACTCCCGTTAACCTTAGTACCAAGATCCCCTAAGACTTATGAGCTGGACATGGTGGTATGGGATACTGTGGTCGAGCTGTCGGCCTACGCTGGGGCCACGAGCCTCCCCGTAGTGACCAGTGAGCACCCTACTCTCGTGAGTAGATTATGGTGGTATGAGACACTATATTCTTATTGTCGGCCTACTTTGATTGATGACGAGCCCTCTGTAGTAACTTTGAGTATATCATGACACTGCATAAGGGCGACGAGTCTTGTTGCAGTTTGATGATATAACTAGACCTGTATTGATTAGTGATGAGCGCTTTACAACGATTTGGAACAATACCATCGTATGAGATTTCCTAAGAATTACGACCCTATAATGGATCAATGCTTGGGAATTGATATAAGAGAGGTGTAAGCATGCTCATTCATTGCACTGCATGTGCTATTGGTGTTGGTGTGCGAGCACTAAGGAAGTGACTGACATGTGCGACTGTAAGATGAAGATCACAGAGGGAGATTGTGGTGAGGGCATACATCATTCCCTCATATTATTCTTGCATTAACAAGAGTATCTAGGACATGTTTGATTGTACTGCTTTATCATTACTACTTGATTAAATTGAAAACATGTTAACCTTTGCTGTATAGTACCACTGAGTTGATCACTCACTCCCACATTCTAGGATGGTGCTTAAACACCAACCAGACTCTGACTTAGTTGCAGGCGATGACGATGCTTGCGAGGCAGAGCCAGATTTTGATGAGGATGAGGAGGCATTCTCATTTATGCAGTTCTTAGGTGGGTTCATGTGAACCATGTCCTGACCAACAGAGATTTTGGGATATGTATATGATGATTTTACACAATTTGATACATGTATCTTGATACATAGTTGTACTTATTGCGTTGGGCAGAGCACACATACTTTGGGCATTATTTTGGGTTATATATGTATTTAAGTCTTTTGCTTGCATTTTCTCAATATCCCTGAGTTATGTCTGCTGATCTGGCTTAATCTATTTCATATTTTATGCGCTACTACAAACAACATACATCCATCATTCTTGATGTTGCATAAGTGATGTTTTGGAACTCGGGAGTTGAGTTATGCTCGACCCCCGAATTTTAGGGTGTTACACTTAGATTTACCTGTGGCGAGCTTACACACATCTTGTTGAGGTAGATGCTTTGAATTGGTCTTCCTATGAGGCTTTACATTCTAGCTAACTCTACACTCAAGCTAATTGACAAACTAGGGAACTTTCATTGCTGATTTCTCTCTCTTTTCCTATTACCTTATGTTTGTCCTTTTGAACCTAATGTAAGCTTGTAAAAGTTCAAATTCTTAGTGAATTTTATGATGTGTGCCCCTTGTTATTGTGAAATGTACTTGCTGTAATCTTGGGTATGCTTGTATAGGAATGATTATACTGCTATAGAAATCCTCCTTGTAGGATCCCAGGATCAGAACCTGCCTCAAGAACCGAGAATGGGGTACTTTGGAGGCTGTTGTGGTTAAAACTGATCATTGAGTTCCTTGTGAGTTTGGTTACCGAGTCTAAGGCATGACTGTAGTTGGTATCAGAGCATAGCAAGTAATTATGAAATAACTCGGGATAACATCACATGCCTGCTTATCACATAGGACAAGTAGTGTCCCGAGACCTTTCCTTTCGCTCCATATCGAGCCTATAATTGTCCTGATTCTTCGCGTCATCGTTATTTTGTAGACGATTCTGCCTAGACTTGGCACTCGAGGTCACGACACCTGTGTCCGTGGTGCCCGTGGTCATGGTGTCTCTAGACGAGGCGCCCGAGATACCTATCCTACTCGAGCACATCTTGCTCCTGTTGTTAAGGATCCAGCTTGTTCCTCTAATTGAGCATGTAGTGTCTGCTCCTTCAGTTTCTCTAGCTCCCCCACCGGTTCCCCCTCCTTAGCCTGCTATTCAGTCTATAGAGGCTCCTACCCCGTCGATCGCACCCTTGCCTTGCCTGAGGTGAGTGTTGCCCCTTCTTTACCAACAGTACCCATAGGAGCTGAGCATTTTCACCAATTGATGCAGCTTGTAGCTACTGCATTGTAGACTCGTCAACCTGCTACCACCGAGGTTTTTAAGCAGTCTAATTTACCTCGTGCTAGTGCGATAGCTTGAGAGTTCTAGCAGCATGATCCCTCGAGGTTCAGGTTTAGTGGTGACTCTGACCCATCTACCACCGAGGCTTGGCGCACTGAGGTTGAGAGGATTTTTGACACTATTTAATGTCCTGCGAATCAAAGAGTATCCCTTGTGACCTATCTTCTTCAGGGTAAGGCTTGTCATTGGTGGTCATCCGCATCCAGGATGGTCGGACCTCAGTTTTTTTAGACATGGGAGGAGTTCGTGGTCTGTTTCGACCAGAAAATTTTCCTTAAGCACGTTCAGATCCAGCAGGTGATCGAGTTCGAGACCCTAGTGTAGGGTGATTTGTCCGAATCTCAGTATGAGGCCTGTTTCTTGGCCTTGTCTAGATTTACTCCTCATCTCACCAGCGATGAGAAGATAGGGGCCCGTCGTTTTGTGATTGGTTTGGCCCTTCCCTTCGCGGCCATGTAGTAGGGCATTGCTTAGAGTCGTTTGACCAGGTTGTTCATCGAGCACTAGTTTATGAGGAGGACTCGGCTATGACCCAGAGGTCGAGAGAGCAGAGTTTCGATGGAGACCAAAAGAGGAGAGCACCAACCAACAGTTCCAGGCAGCACAGTCAGTAAAGATGGAGGGGTGGATCCGGGTTTCGACAGCCTGCAGCTTAGATAATAGTTTCTTCATCATCTTCAGCACCACCAACCGCTTCATCTTCCGGCCCCTTTTTCGATGCTTTCTTTGGTTGTGGGCAGGCCAGGCATTAGAGGAATGAGTGCCCACTTGCCATTCAGTAGCAGAGGCTACCGGAGTTTCCCCCTGCTCGTCCTCCTCTGCAGCATCAGCAGAGAGCACAGCTTTCACCCACCACTCCTAGGGCTTCTCCTCAGCAGCAGAGGCAGTCAGGCAGACCTCCTCAGCAGAGACAATAACAACAAAGACAGAAACAACGGTAGTACCAGCAAAGGGGATATCCATATGTCCGGCCCCTGTGTCTAGTGTGTATAGCAGCCCAGCAGGCTCAAACTCAGGACCCTCAATCTTCCGGGTTGCTTCCCCTGCCAACTTAGGGTAGCTTTTATTCTGCGTAGTAGGCGCTAGGCCAGGACCCACAGCCATCGACTAGTGGAGTCATCGAGGGTATTCTTCTTATTTCTGCTTGCGTCGCTCATGTTTTGTTTGATTCTGGCACTTCCCATTCTTTTGTGGGCAAGCAATTTTGCCGATCGACCGGTATTCCGTTGGAGTCTGTGTTTGAGGCCTTGGCCATTTTGACTCCCATGGGGAAGTCTATTGTGCTGACCTGTTTCTATCCTTCTTGTATGATGTCAGTGGGCGAGATGTTTCTTCCTGTCGATCTATTTATGATGCCAATGATAGGTTTTGATGTGATTCTAGGTATAGACTAGCTTACAGAGTATGGTGCTATTTTAGACTATGCAACGAGGACAGTTACGTTTCTCATTCCAGGCTTGCCAGTATTCTAGTTTATCGCCGAGCCTGGAGAAGAGTTGTTATCTAATTTCTTGGCTTCGGTCGTTGAGGATTCTGTAGTAGAGAGTATTGAGTAGTTTCCAATTATTTGTGAGTATCCGGGTTTGTTTCAGGAGATTTTTAGTTTACTTCCGCATCGGTAGGTGGAGTTCCATATTGATTTGGTGCCTAGTACAACGCCTATCTCAAAGGCCTCCTATCAGATGGCACCGTTGGAGTTATGGGAACTGCAGGAGCAGTTGGATGAGATCCAAGAGTTAGGTTTCATTTGTCTCAATAGTTTTACTTGAGGAGCCCCGGTGTTGTTTGTGAAGAAGAAGGATGATTCGTTGTGGCTCTGTGTGGACTATCGTGAGCTCAACAAAGTCACCATAAAGAACCGATACCCGCTTCCCTATATTGATGATTTGTTCGATCAGTTGTAGGGTGCACAGTATTTTTCCTAGATAGACTTGCGCTCCATTTACCATCAAATTTAGGTCCGAGAGGAGGACATTTTGAAGATGGCCTTCCAGACATGCTATGGTCACTTTGAATTCCCGATCATGTCGTTTGGACTAACCAGTGTGCCCATCGTATTCATGCAGCCGATGAACAAGGTCTTCCACCTGTTCCTCGATCAGTTCGTGGTGGTATTCATTGATGATATTCTTCTATATTCGAGGACCTGAGAGGACCAGCAGAGAACCTGCAGATTGTGCTTGAGACCCTCCATGCCGACCAGCTGTATGTGAAGCTCGAGAAGTGTGAGTTTTGGCAGGAGGAGATGAAGTTCCTCCTTCACGTGGTGACAAGGGAGGGTTTTGCTATGGACCCCTCGAAGGTTGATGCAGTACGTTAGTGGGGCCAGCTCATAAACATGTCCAAGATCCATAGTTTCCTTGGTCTAGTGGGATATTACAGATATTTTATTGAGGGATTCTCCCATATTGCTGCACCGCTGACTCGATTGACGTGAAAAAGTGTCGAGTTCGTCTGGAGTGACGCCTGCAAGGAGGCATTCACATAGTTGAAGGACCGCCTCACGTTCTCTCCTATTCTCACTCTTCTTAATGGGAGTGAGGGTTTCGTTATTTTCACAAGTGCCTCCAGAGTTGGCTTGGGTGTTGTACTGATGCAACATGGGAAGCTAGTGACATATGCCTCACGCCAACTCAAGGTCCACTAGCTGAACTACCCCACTCATGATTTAGAGCTTAAAGTAGTTGTCTTCACACTGAAGGTGTGGAGGCATTATCTATATAGGGTCAGGTTTGAGCTCTTCTCAGATCATAAGAGCTTGAAGTATCTATTTTCATAGTCCGAGTTGAACCTGTAGCAAAGACAATGGATGGAGTTATTAAAGGACTATGATTTTAATCTTCAATACCACCCGGACAAGGTGAACGTGGTGGTGGACACGCTCAATCGTTAGCCACGAGGCCCGATGGCACATATGATGGTTCGACAATGGAAAATACTCAAGGATGCTTCAAAGTTTTACTTTGAGTTCGGTCTGCAGTCTTCCATTGTCAGCTTTCAAGCTTGTCGATTCAACCCTTTTTGGTGGCCAGGGTAATCGAGGCTCAGTAGATGGACGAGTCACTTCAGGAGTACCGAGTAGAGGCTACATCCGTGGAGCAATCAAACTAGTAGATTGGTTCCGATGGTAGATTATGGTTTAGAGGCCGATTGTGTGTCCCGAACGTACTAGAGTTACATCGTGATCTGATGACTGAGGCACACTGATTGAGACTTACCATTCACCTAGGCTCCACGAAGATGTATCGTGATATGAGGAGGCAGTACTTTTAGCAGGGGATGAAGCGCTAGATTGCTAGTTTTATGGCCGAGTGTGACACATGCTAGTCTGTCAAGGCAGATCACTAAAGACCCCCTAGTCCCTTGCAGCTGTTAAGCGTTCCAGAGTGGAAGTCGGAGCACGTATCGATGGACTTCATCGCAGGTTTACCGAGGACTCAGCACGGTCACGATACCATCTGTGTCATTGTCGATCGTTTGACGAAGTCGGCTCATTTCATTCCAGTGTGTGCTTCCTAGTCTATGGACCGATTGGCGAGGATATTCGTTGAGGAGATAGTAAGACTGCATGACATCCTAGTTTCGATCGTTTCAGACTAAGACTCTATATTTACGTCTCAATTTTGGAGAGGAGTTTTCAGTAGGCATTAGGGGTCACTTTGTATAACGCCGTGAAAATCGGGGGTCGAGTAGAAACCCAACTCCCGAGTTCCAACACATCACTTATGCAACATATTAGATGATGATTATATGTTGTCTGTATTAGTGCATAAAACATGAATGAGATCAAGCCAAATCGCAAATATAATCCAGGGACAGTTGTAATACGTAAGCGGAAGACTGAAATGAAAATGTAGCACGTATAAACCAAAATAGGTCCCAAAAATATATATGCATTGCCAGGTCAAAAGTACAAGTCAATAATTACAAGTACTATTTTCAAAATACAAAATGTCAAGTTCCACTACAAGTACAAGCCCTGAAGTCCTGTCGATCAGAACGGCCTATGGAAACTCGCTTGAAAATTACATATAGGAGAGCACCTCCTCGTCATCATGAAAGTCCGGCTCTTCCTTGAAAGCATCGCCCTCATCTGCATCTACAACAGAGTCTGGTTGGTGTTGCAAACACCGTCCCAAAACGTGGGAGTGAGTGATCAACTCAGTGGAATCATAATGTAAAGGTTAACATGTTATCAATTCAATCAAGTAGTAATGATAAAGCAACACAACAATCAAGTCTTAAGTACTCTTGTTAACGTAAGAATGATGTGAATTAATGATGCATGCCCTCGCCTACGCTCCCTCAGCGACTTCATCTTACGATCACGGCATGCCACACTCCCTAAGTGCTTGACCTGTAATGCCAAATGCACACGTAATGTGGTGCATGTGCGTGATTAGCCGAGTTCTTACTTAGGTTTATTCGTACAGTAGGCTTAGGAAGCTAAGGTACCTCCCTTATATCAATTTCTAACAATGATCCATTCTAGGGTCATCAGTCCTAGTAAATCTCATACGATATTATGATTCCATGTCGCTACACAGGACTCGTTAGCTCAATGTAGGCCTAGCTTATACTCTAGTTGTTGTAATAAGGCTCGTCGCCTCAGCACAGGCTCAGAGTATTCCTAAGGTCACTACTAATGGCTCGTCACCAGGTCGTAGGCTGACAACTCGAATACAGTGACCCATACCGCCGTATTCAGCTTACGAGTACAGATTTCTCATTGGTCATTACGGGGAGGCTTGTTGCCCCAGCGTAGGTCTACAACTCAACCACAGTGTCTCATACCACCATGCTTGGCTCATGAGTCTTAGCAGATCGAGGTACCAAGGTTAATGGGTTTTCACTGATAAGTTTGGTGCCCTAGATTCAAGCACTAGCATCCATACATGGTGAACATACATCGGGCAAATCGGGTTAGTTGAGAAGCTCGACTAGCACGAGCACACGTTAATTTGATCGACATGAAGTGTGTGAGCACTCCTTGTGGCCTAACCACTGACAACCAAAGTATGGCTCAGATTCGCCGACACATCTTGTGTGGCGAAAATAACCTCAACCACTAAATCAAGGCCCGTTACTGATTCCGTGGACTATAACATAGTCTCAATCACGTTCAATTACAATAAGTAACCATGTGAGCTTATAATAGCAAACCATAATATAAACATGAATTCTCAACTATGCATTACATAAGAAAACCAAAGAAAGAATATAAGCCTCATGAAGGAAATCATACACATCATTAAGATAGTTGAGAATCTCTTCTAACATCCATATAAATGGTAATTTACTAACTACATACTCATTTAGAAATTTTTACAAACACTTAGACTACACATTCCCGCATAAATGACGTATGTTGGTCACAACGTATATTACAATGAATCCTTTCATCAAGGAGCTATCGCATACATAACAATCCTGTATTTTCATTCAACAATCATGGTAAGAACAGCTCATAATTCCATGCTCATTCAAACATTTCAACAACCATATAAAATGCATCATATTCACATAGTAAATATACATGGGTGTAAATGACAACAGGCATCCTACCTAACGCATACAATAACAATCAAGTCAGTCATAAATCATTACTGACATTGAAGGCTTTGAAAACCATAACCTAAACATTTATAATCCACACCTTACGTCGGTAAACGCATTACGAGTTTGTTTTAGACACCTAGCCTTTGTCAAAGGCAAAATGACAACCTAAAGCATGAATTAGGTTAGTTATTTCATAACTTACGCTATCTAAAACCCTAAAACAGATTGGGGTTAGATTTTCTTACCCAAATACGAAATCGGGATCGCCTGTATAGTGATACAAATGGACGGATTTGGTATGTAGAGCAGCAGGGAAGAATCCTAGGAATACTCCAACTCTCTCTCACACTTTCTCCCTCTTCCTTCTCTTTCTCCTCTTCTCTCTCCTAGGGTTTCAGTAAAATCATATGGCAAGAGAGAGAGACGGTTTAAGGCCCTTATATAGGCCTAGAACTGATGGGAATGGCCCTAGGGCCAAGGTATACTTAGGTTATATCCAAAAATCACCCGTTTCGATCCAACGGAGTACTTCTAGAGGCCCCTTTGTTGAATGATATTGGACTTAAGCTCCCTAATATCGGATCTAGGTCAAGCTAAGTTTTCAGTCTGATCAGATTTAAAGATCGCCCGTGGCGGACCAGTTCTATTCGACGGTCACTGGTATTCGATTAGGGCCACAAGTGCACTGACATGTGCAGGAAATTTCCCTTGATCCGAGGGTGTATTTGGGTCAGATTTTGATGGTCTAAATCCTTATATTCGATCCGCAAGCGGCACGACTCAGATTACTTAAATTCAAATTTTATTTCTAAAGATATTCACCTTTCTCACACACTTTGCTCCGGGCTCAAGAAAATAGTTTCGGGATACCATACTGTAACATCCCAAAAATAGGGGGTCGGGTAGAAACCCAACTCCCGAGTTCCAGAACGTCACTTATGCAACATAGGTAATGAAAAATGCATGTTGTCTGTAGAATGACATTAGACAAGATTGAGACTAAGCCAAAACAACATATCATACTCCAGAGACAGTTAAATTAGCAAGCGAAAGACTGTGATAAATACATAAAATATACAATTAATTGTAAGTCTCCAGAGTGTGAACATGTTACCAGGTTAATTAAATACATGTATACTCCAAAAATGGAAAGAAAGAATATACATGAGTGCTCCAAAAATATGAAATGACAAGTGTCAAGGCGTCTAATCAACCTCCCTGTAATCTCGTCGATCAGAACACGCATAAAGGATGGATCCTCCTCATCATCATCAAGTCCGGCTTCACTTCACAAGCAGCGCCATCATCTGAAACTAAAATAGGGACTGGTGGGTATCCGGAACACCATCCCGTAACGTGGGAATGAGTAATCAACTCAGTGGAATCATAGAGCAAAGATTAACATATTATCAAATCAATCACGCGATAATAATAAAGCAAACAATCAAACATTCCTAGATACTGTTGTTAATGCAAGCATGAAATGACATGATGGATGCCCTCACCGACATACTCCCTCATACGGTACCATCTTACGCCCGCGGCATGCTTACGTTCCTCAGTGCTCCACATCTTCCAAGCACATGCAATGCGATATGAATAATGATTACCAAGTTTTTATTACTCCGTTCATACAGCAGTATTGGGAAACTGAGGTACCTTCCTTATATCAATGCCAACATAGATCCTGTCTAGGGTCGTCACTCCTAGTAATCTCATACGACGTTATATTTGTAGGTCGCTGCAAGGGCTGCCAGGGCTGTTGCTCGCACTCGTTGCATCACTCCCCCATCACCTTATCAATACAGGCCTAATGTACTCTTGTCGCTACGGAAGGGTCGTCGCCTCCCGCAGACTCAGAATACGCTCGCGGTCACTACAAAGGGCTCGTCACCTGATCAGTGTAGGCCGACAGCAAGAATATAGTGTCCCATACCACCATAATCTGCTCACGAGTCTGGCTTGCTCACTAGTCACTACGGGGAGGTTTGTGGCCCCAGCGTAGGCCAACAGCTCGACCACGGTGTCTCATACCACCATGCCCAGCTCATGAGTCTTTATGGATCAAGGTACCATGGTTAACAGGGTTTCCAATGGTAAGTTCAGTACACTAGGTTCAAGCAGTTATGACTCATACATGGTGAGCACACAATGGCCAGTCGGGTTACTTGACGGGCTCGACTAGTACGAGTGCATCTCAAGCTGAGCGACATGAAATGCATAAAATACTTCGTGTGGCCTAACCACTGCAGCCAACCCAAAACACGACTTGCGTTCATCGACGCGTCCTTCGTGGCAAATAGAAGCCAACCACGAATTCAATCCATTACCGACTACCTAGACTAACGTATAGCCCCAAACAATTACAAACCACATCAAAGATCATATGAGAATAATAGAAATAAAATGCAACAAAACAAGCATATTGATAACATGTTGTACATACAATGAAAGCAAATCAACCAACACATATATTTGAGGAAATCAATTCATATAGCAAACATGGAGGAAAATCATATACATCATCATGTTGATTGAGAATTTAATCTCAAAACTAATCTACAACAACATTGGCTCGATACATATTAATACAAACATTTATACAAACACTTAGTCCACACACTTTAGTCTACATAGCGTATGTCGACCCAAAGTGCGCATTAGGGCGAATCTCTTCACCAAACAGATCATGCATGCATTCCTAATATCATAACCCGTTAAATAGCCATGGCAATCATTTCAACAAAATATGGACGTATACTGTATTTCCTACAAATACCCAAAATGCCCTAAATCTCATATTTCCCGTACGTATACGAAATGAAAAACGGACGACATGTTTTACATGTCAAACAGCGTTCTCTTCGACAATCTACTATTAAACGACATTGAAAGCTTTGAAATCAGTCAATCAAAGCGTCTAAAATCCTCACCTTTCGCCTTAGACGTGTATCGGTTCGAATAGAATGTATACGCTTCGTCAATGGTGTAAATACGACCTAATGCACTAGTACATAAGCTACTTCGCCATTTGTATCAAAGGAATCCCTAAAACAGCGATAGGTTAGGGTTTTCTTACCTAGGAGTGCGTTGGAAATCACCGAGAAAGTGATTCGAATGCGGTGCTTCGGTACGTGCAATAGCTGGTGCAAGTGGCAGGAAATTCCTCCCACAACTCTCTCATAATCTCTCACTTTTTCTCTCTCTCTTTCTAGGGTTTAATCCAAATTTGGATGAGAGAGATATGAGAGGGTTTAAAACCCTTATATAAGCTAAAACCTAACCTAAATAGACTTGGGAACAAGGTATACTTGAGTTATAACCAAATC
Source organism: Magnolia kwangsiensis (assembly GCA_037074715.1). NCBI lineage: Eukaryota > Viridiplantae > Streptophyta > Magnoliopsida > Magnoliales > Magnoliaceae > Magnolia > Magnolia kwangsiensis. The sequence continues at coordinate 36,530,152 of CM073586.1, read as the reverse complement.
GGGACTTTTTCGATCCAAAAGAGCGTTTCGGGAGGTCCCCTGGCCGACGCGGTCGGACTTAAGCTCATGTATATCGAATCTAGCACACATCAAGTTTTCATACTGGTAGAGTTCCCAGATCGCATGTGGCGGACCAATTTCAATTCAGCGGTCACGGAGACTCGATCGAGGATTCCAAGTACACTGACCTAAGTGAGAAATGTTCCCTGATCCGAGGGTGTATTTGGGTCAGATTCTGACAGTCTGAATGCTTATACTGATCCCGCAAGCGAAACGTGTCAGATTCATTTAAATCCCATTTAAATTTTTATGAATTTCACTCTTTCTCACACTCTCTGCTCCAGGCTCAATGAAATAGCCTCAGAGCATCGGTTGGGCTTGATTTTTGAAACGATTGTCAAGTCCAGCTAAGCGGTCATAACGGTCTAAGATTGTAGATATTGGACTTTCGACGCGCGGTCTAAATCCAATACAAAGTTTCAAAGGGTTCATGAGAGCAAACGAGTTTAGAGTTTGATCCTGGATTTTAGTGTAACGTAGCGTCAACGATGCTAGAGGTTTTGGGCATTACAGATCGTATTTAAAGTGGTTGGTGCTTATTTCACAGGTAATCTAGTGTAGCGCTGGCTAATTCTCGTTAAATTCTAAAGAATTTAGTTCTACATGATTTCTTTGGCTTTGGAATTGGGTTCTAAGAGGTTACTAAGGTGTTATGGTTGGTCCATTGCCTAAGGACGTCTAATCCCAGGTTGGTAAAAATTCAGGGTGTTACAATCTACCCCCCTTAAAATAAAATTTCATCCCCGAAATTGGCTAAGGGTAATGAGTCCCTAGAGAGACTTTCGTATTGACATTCTAAGGAAGGTTCAAATATGATTTAATGACCTAACCTTATGTACAATCTAAATCAACTTCTTTCGATCCTTGGCCAGTGGAGAATGAGCTAACCACGCTTCCACTGCGCCACTCTGATCTAATGATTGCATTGGCTGACTTAACTAGATTGGGCTCAAAATGTTCTACCCCTCTTAAAACTTAGTTCTACTTAAGGTTCAAGAATCTATGTCTCGATCCGTCTATCAGAACGAGGTGTAACTTAGGGCCTATTCTTGACATGAAATGGGAATCAACCTCTCGCTACATTGGTCTTCCTTTGCTAATGATGCGTTCTATGGCATTGGCACATATGGTTGTAGAAAGAAGCCTAATCTCTAATGTGATTGAGTTCAGGGGCAGGGGTGAGCTTGCGGCAAGATGTCTAATTCTCTACTGGCTATAAGTCCTTGCCATTTCCCAAAGACAAAGCGATAACTTTTGGATTGTAAGTAGTTGGGCCAACACGGAAAAAAAGTTGTGTAGTGGGTCTGAGCCGGATACATAGACTTTCTGCCTAGAACAGAAAATTTACCGTATCAGTTCTTAATCCTAGACGATGCCGATCTTCTGCTTGATCAGAGCATTGGATTTATTGGCAATTACCAGGATTGAGAAGTCAATTCAAACCGCGAATACTTCGCTTATATATACAGTTCCTTTATTCCGCGTTCCCGAATGCAATAAGCCCTTGGGAAAGGCAAGTCAAAGGGATGTGCTGGTTTATTCTAAGTTCAATCTGAGGGACTTATAAGTTCTCCCTGAGAGTGAATGGTTCTAAGTTATAACAACTTTCCTAAGGGTTATAACAGGAGTCTATAAGCATTAAGGGGATCTATCAAAGAAATGAGGTTCTACTCCAACCAAATCTAACCTACTATTCCTTAGCATATGCAGGCTTTACACTGCTTAGTACGACTAGTAGACTAGTCTGTAACTTGCTAGCTGTAATCCAAAGCCTAAGCTCATAAGCTAAATGGTTTCATACCTTTACCACTATAGGGGATTGTTCGATCGCTTAGGGTCAAGATTGTCTAATTGAAATTTGGATTTCCTATATCATCAGATCTTTCAAAATCTAAGAGTAACACTCTAAGTCCAAAACTCCAAGGGCATATGTGGCTAGTGGTCTCAAGTTATGTTAACTGGGACCGCATTACTAATCCCATGTCGGGATTGGGAGTGACATGCTTGGTAGGAGGGTGGGGTGGGATACAAATTAATTTTGTAAGCTTAATCCCTGGATTTACTTTTAATCGGATACATTCCATACATGGTAGTGAAAACCATAGGATATACCCAATCTAGGGACAATATCTTACGGAGAACAAAACGGCATGCACTTCATTTAACAAAATTCATCACAATACGTGAAATAAAGTTCCACATGCATTATGACAAGAAACACATGAAAAACTAAGTTTTCCAAGGCTACAACTGCAACATAAAGAAACTACTAAGCCTTCTTAGGCTCACACACAGAAAGAAAAAAACAACCTAACTACGGCCATCTGAAAACCCAATCACTAGTCCGAGTCTGACGATGGAGGAGGGGTACCTTTATCCTGTAGACAACACAGGATAGCCTTCAAAGTATGAGTTACCTTGCCAAATTTTCACTTCATGACGGCCTTGGTATCTTCGAGATCTTGTTTCACTTCGGCCCAAAGTTCCTGGACTTCCCGTCGCAAGGCAACCTGACTCTCCTCAAGTCGGGCTATGTGAGCATGTAATGCCCGTGAAAAATCCGTACTTAGGCTCGAGTACCAACTCGACCCGAAATCGCGTAGAATTAAATTCCATGGAAATTAAGCGTAAGTTAGCTAGCGCAATGCTAGAGTAGTTGGGAAATAGTCCCTGATCACTTTAAATACGTTCTACAAGACCCTAATCGAGTAGAACAAATGACTCTACAATACTCTATAACCTCGGATCAAACTCTAAGCGGGTTTGTTCTCTGGACCACTTTGAATTCTTGTATTGGATTTAGACCGCGCGTCGAAAGTCCGATACTTCCTATCTTAGACCGTTAGAACCGCCCAGCTGGACTTGACAATCATTTCGAAAATCAAGTCAAACCGATAATCACAGACTGTTTCATTGAGCTCCGACTGAAGAGACCGCGAATAGGGACAGAATTGGAATTTTAAATTCAAATCTGGCACACGACTTGACACATCAGTATTAAGTATTCTGACCATCAGAATTCATCCAGATTACACCCTCGGATCAGGAAAAATTTCTATTTATTATCATGAGACTTTCAGCCCTGATCTACGTGCGGTGACCGCTGAACTGAAACTGGTCCGCCACGTGCGATCTGCAAACCCTGCCAGACTGAAAACTTAATACGTGCTACATCTAGTACGCATGAGCTTAAGTCCGATCGCAATCGACCAGGGGACCACCAGAAAGCATCTTTTGGATCGAAACAGCCCCGAAATGGATAGGCACCAAGTAAACTTCGTTCCGGAGCCTGTTTCTGGCATTTTTAAGCTTATAAAAGGGGTTGAAACCCTCATTTCTCTCTCCCATCCGAAAATTGCAAACCCTAAGAAAAGGAGAGAGAGTTTGAGAGAGAGAGTGGAAGGGATTTTTCCCATCTCCGAGCCACCGACTGTTAGTGCTTTAGCAACTCTTCCCAATCACCTGGCTGGTGATTTCTCCACTTTTTCAGGTATAAAATAACCCTAAAACTTGCTGATTTAGGGTTTACCTAGATTCATAGCGTATTAGCTAACGTACTTCATAAATCAGGTCCTCATACTGCCGTAGACGAAGCGTACACGCTCCGTTCAAAATCCCGCATCCGTAAGAGACTAGGTGAGGATTTTAGACGCTTTGATTGACGGTTTGCAACGCTTTCAATGTCGTTTAATAGTAGATTATCGACGACATCGCCGTTTGACATGTACAACATGCTCTCCGTTTCCTGTTTCGTAAATTAACGAAGAATATGAGATTTATGGCATTTTAGTCATTTGTAGGAAGTACGGTCTACATTCATATTTTGCTGACGTGATTGACATGGTTTGTTGTCGCATTAGGGAGTTAGGAATGCTTGCATAATTAGTTTGGCAAAGAGATTCGCCTAGTTGCGCACTTTGGGTCGACATACTATATGTAGACTTAAGTGTGTAGGGTAGGTGTTTGTATAAATGCTTGTATTAGTATGTATTGAATTAAATGATGTTATGTGGTAGTTTGAGATTGATTTCTTAGTTAATATGCTGACCTAAATGATTTCCTACATGTTGACCATATGCATGATTCTATTACATGCATGGAATGTATGTGTTTGAAGATTTGCTTAAGTTGAATGTTATAACATGTGTTAACATGCTCACATGATTGTATTTCAATTCCAATACTCTTACATAGATTGCTGATGTGATTCCATAATTGTTTGGGACTAGACTTAGTCCAGGCAGTCGGTAACCGAGCGAATTCGTGGCTGGCTGGTCTTAGCCACGAACGACGCGTCGATGAACGTGATTCGTATTTGGAGTTGGCGGCAGTGGTTAGGCCACGCGAAGTGTTTTACGCACTTCATGTCTTTCGACTTGAGATGCGATCGCGCTAGTCGAGCCCGTCAAGTAACCCGACTGGCCGATGTATGTTCACCTTGTATGAGTCATAACTGCTTGAACCTAGGGTACTGAACTTACCATTGAAAACCCTGTTAACCATGGTACCTTGATCCACGAAGACTCATGAGTCGGGCATGGTGGTATGGGACACCGTGGTCGAGCTGTCGGCCTACGCTGGGGCCACAAACCTCCCCGTAGTGACCAGTGAGCACCTAGACTCGTGAGCAGATTATGGTGGTATGGGACACTATATTCTAGCTGTCGGCCTACACTGATCAGGAGACGAGTCCTTTGTAGTGACCGCGAGCGTATTCTGAGTCCACGGGAGGCGAAGACCCTTCCGTTGCAGTAGAGTACGGTAGGCCTGTATTGATAAGGTGATGGGGGAGCGGTGCAACGAGTGCGAGCAACAGCCCTGACAGCCCTTGCAGTGACCTATGAAATATATATCGTATGAGATTACTAAGAGTGACGACCCTAGACAGGATCTGTGTTGGGATTGATACAAGGGAAGTACCTTAGTTTCCCAATCCTGCTGTTTGAATGGACTAATAATAACTTGGAAATCATATCACCATGGCATTGCATGTGCCTGGAAGATGTGGAGCACTTTAGGGAGTGTGGCATGCCGCAGTCGTAAGATGTTGCCGTATGAGGGAGATCGTCGGTGAGGGCATACATCACGTCATGTCATCTTGCATTAACAACAGTATTAGGATTGTCTGATTTACTGCTTTACTATTATCGCATGATTGAATTGTGAACATGCTAATCCTTGCTCTATAATTCCACTGAGTTGATCACTCACTCCCACGTTACGGGATGATGTTTGCAACACCCACCAGACCCTGTTGTAGATGCAGGTGAGGCTGAGATCCAGGAGCTGGAGCCAGACATCGACGAGGACCACGACGAGTTCTCGTACATGCAGTATCACGATGGCTTCCCGTAGGCGACCTGGATCAATGGGACTTCAGTGGGACTATTTTGAACATTACATTTTTGTTCATGTACATGTATATGAGACTCATAGATGTAGTCATACTTTGGAGACAGATGAGATTTACTTTATTTTTTCATACAGTGATATATATATTGTTAGTCTTCCGCTTGCTTTTATCACTGGATCTGAAGTATGAATTGCAGTTTTGGTATACTTTTACTCATGTGAATGCTTTAAATTAGACAACATTGAATCATAATCATTTTTGTTGCATAAGTGACGGTCTGGAACTCGGGAGTTGAGTTTATACACGACCCCCGATTTTCAGGGTGTTACAAGTTGGTATCAGAGCATGAATAAGAGTATACTGGGCCTGGGTTATGGTCTCGTGACGTACGCTGTCACTTCCTTTGACTTAGGTGGGTACGAGAAGGGTCTAGAAATACTTCTAGGATCGTAGATTCGCCGATAGGCGAAGACTATTAGAATCGATCGCAAGATCGAGTCTGTAACGCATCTCGGGTCGCGTAAAGCAACTCGAATAGCTTTTAAGCTATAGGAAGTCAGGTTGAGACGTCATATGAGCGGTTTTAAACCGTAAAAGTGAATCCTTGGGCCGTGGGATGACCACGACTCCTGTAATCAATCGCCAGGGCTTAAAAACCCCGTTTCACCAAAAATCTTCAAAATTCTTCCTCTAAACACTCCGATCTTCACTTCTTTCTTATCCATTTCATGTTAGGCATCAAAAATAATGTGAAAATAACACAAAATAATACTTTCATAAAATTTTACAGTGAATAGTAAAATTTCATGAAAAATGGCCATAAGGCCATTCTAACTTCACTTTCTTTAGAAAATAAGGATCTAGATGGATGTACTAGCTCCTTCTACCCCAAATACATAATATGCATCATAGGGTTTGGTATTCGAGATTTTAGAATGGCCTTGGAAAGCCCTGAACACATGTTTGGGCTCATATAGGTCAAAATACAATGAACCAGGGGGTGGACCACACATTTTTGGGGTCCCTGGACCATGGGGACCAGACCCATGTAGTCCCACCGGCCAACTGGGAAGTTGGCCGGCGACGCCATCACCGGTCCGGGGATGCATCGCCGACCGGTGGGGCCCGTTAGTGCTGAATTTTGGGTGCACTCCCTTAAATGAGGTGTACATCATCCCCATATACCTCCCGTCACACAAAAACCCCTAAAACACCCCCCTCCTTCACAAACAGCCCTCCCCTTAGCCCTATTTTCATTTTTCAGCAACTATCCCCAAAGTTTGTGATTCCCAATTGTCCCTAGGTCCCTCCTTGGCCAAAACCGACCATCATCCATCACTTCTTGAGAGTTGGCAGCCCTTTCTCTTGAAGATTTCGCCATTTGGAGCTCCAAAAACCCCCAAATAGAGCTAAAATCGTAAGGTGCTCCATTTCACTTTTTTGTTTGCATTTCTCCTTAAAAATATAGCCTTGGGAAGCCTGAAGTATCCCTCTACGATTCCTAGATTTCCTTTTTCCAGATTGGACAGCCACTTCTCTGCATTTTCACCGTTTTTCATGGCTTTCGTGGAAGCCATTTTAGGCCTTTTATCACTCTCATCCATCATATCTTTGATGGGTAAGAGGAAAACCGCAACAGACGAGGCTGGGCCAAGTCGCCCTGCTCAATCGAGAAGACCGCGGGGTGGTGCCGCAAGTTCAAGCGCCGCCGCAGGTCCAGCTGCAGTCCTGGAGTGCCGTACAAAGCGGGATTTGGATCCCCATGCACACCTTGGGCGAGCAATTTTATCAGAGATGCCTCATGGCCAATACACTGATCGTAAAGTGTTATTTGAGGCGGACGTAGATGGATGACTATTCGGCAAATATCTGTTGTTCGAACGCATTAAAGCTGCGCATTGGGGTCCGATCTTTGAAGCTCGTGCTTGTGCTAATGTGAGCACCGTTCGTGCCTTCTACGCTAGTATCCAGAATCCTACCTTGGAGCCTTTGCAGTTCAAAATCCCTTTTGGTAGAGATCGGATGGCTACGATCGATGTTCGGTTGATTGCGCAACTTCTCAACGTGCCTCTTGGTGATGTGCATCCTAATGAGAAGAATCTGAGGACTAGACGTGAATGAGATCGCCGCACCAGGTTTCTGTATGGTAAGTTGGTTCCATGGCATCCTAATAATAGCCTCAAGACGACGTATATGTCTGAGGATTTGCGCCTGCTGCACCATATCTGTACGTACAATGTTTATCCCTGGTCGACGAACCGCATTGAATGTACACGCCTTATGGTCGATTTCTTATATCTGGTGGCCCAGGGAGAGAACGTATGCATGGATACTTTCATCTTACGACAAATAATCCTCATAGCCAGGTCAAGAAGAACATCCGAATCACTTCCTTTTGGCCGACTGGTTTGCAAAATCGCCCTCGAGTTTTCTTACAGACTTGGGCTGAAAATGCCAGTCTCGATTCATAGTATTGATGAGTCGACAATGGTCAAGATGAAGATTGGGTCACAATACCGTGAAAATCAACTTGAAAAGGATAGTGAGGATGACTTTGATGATGAGGAAGATCATAGCGAAGAAGAACCTAGAGCAGAGGTTCAAGAAGAAGCTCAGGAAGAGGCAGAAGAGGAGGCTCAGGATACGGATGAGAGCCCTCCTCCTTCTACGCAGGCTACTATCGACGATCGCATTGCTTGGATGGAGGAGAGTCAGACCGCTTTGCGAAGGGAAGTCCAAGAACTTCGCGCAGAAGTCGTGGATGCCAAGGCCATTACAAAGAAGAAATTTTGCAAGGTGACTCGCACCTTGAAGGCGATCCTGTGTTGCTTACAGGATAAGGGTGCTCCTCCTCCGTCCCCAGACTCTGACTAGCGATGCGATCTTTGATGTTATTATCAGTAGTTAGTCATTTCCTGCTTTATGTGTGTAAGCCTGTTAGGGCTAGTTCTTTGCTTATGTTGCTGTTGTAATTTTAACTATCTTAGTTCCCATGTATTTCTCGTCGTGATGCTTGTAAGGATATATCCCTTGTATTGTGACAATTTTGATTGAATGAAATGTATGGAATGCCTTTGACTCCTTGTGTGAATGATTGTGGTGTATTTGTGCAATTGAGACTGACGAGGTTGTGCCCTATTTTGAATATAGGAAATGCCGCCTAAGGCTACGTGGAGCACGGTTCGTCTTGCGTTGACTGAGTATATGGATCAGACTCCTTCGCAGTCTGGCACCCATGCGGACCCTGCTTTGGGCCCGATTCCTGAGGCAGTTCGATCGTCTCAGCTTGCCGCTGGTCCTACAAATGGACCACCGCCATTTACGCCATCAGTCAGAGAGCCATATCGCGCATCTACTTCCACACAGCATCCACCACAGCCTGCTCCACCCCCTGACAGATTCGAGCAGATGATGGCTATGATGCTGCAGCACCAGCAGCTTCTGACTACCATCGTGGGGACATTAGCCCAGGGTGGGGGTGCGGCTCCATCTACACCACCTGCACCGCCTGCGCATCCAGCTGAGGATGCTTATACATACGCCCAGGATGAGGGCATGGCTCATCCTGCGCCGCCTGCTTACCCTGCGGGGAATCCCGCCGATACACGAGGCCTGTTGGAGCGATTTCAGCGCTTGCGGCCTCCTACTTTCACGGGTTCTCACAGACCCGAGGAGGCTGAGTACTGGCTCGACCGGGTGTCGAAGATTTTGTGGATGTTGCATTGCACTGAGGCCGAGCAGGTAGAGCTGGCTACCTTCCTGTTTGAGAGAGAGGCCAGCATGTGGTGGGATAGCGTACTGCAGACCGTTGCCACAGACTTTGTATGGACGTGGGCAGCGTTTGAGTTCCGCTTCCATGAGAAGTATTATCCCCAGACTTACAGGCACGACAGGGAGAATGAGTTTCTCCATCTCAGACAGGCAGCGATGACAGTTACAGAGTATGAGCATCGGTTCACGGAGTTGGGCAGGTATGTCCCGACGATTTTAGCTGATGATCAGATGCGTATACGGCGCTTTTTGAAGGGTTTGCGACCGGATATTCGGTCGAAGATGTGCTGTGTTAGCATTCCCTCTTATGCGGAGTTGATTCACATGTCCATGCGGGCAGAGCAGGACGTGGATCGACTTGCGCGATCTCGTGGCCCTGTTACTACTAGGCCACGACCAGACTTACCAGACAGGCCCTTTGCGGGCAAGAGGCCTCGCGTCGACCCTCCTACTAGGACTACGGCGCCTGTACCACTGTTTCGGTGCCCCGATTTGACGTGCACATACTGTGGGAGGTCAGGCCACTTGGTGCAGAGCTGCTTTTCGAGGATGCGGGACAGTGGGTTCTCGCCACCGCAGAAGATTGACCATGTACGTCCACAGGCGATATCAGCACCGCCTATACGGTCAGCTCCTGCGCACCCTACATTCAGACCTCTGGTATCGCAGATCAGACAGCCTCCACGGCCCTTGACACAGCGGCCGAACCGGCCACAGCAGGCTCGGGTTCATGTATTGACAGCTGAGGCAGCTGCGACGCCGACTTTCCAGCATTCAGCCTTCGAGGTCAAGGCCCATATTGGAGGTACTCCCGTTCTTGTGATGGTGGACACTGGTTCCACGATTTCTTTGATATCGCGTGCCGTAGTCAGGCGTCTTGGATTACAGACTATCACTATGGATAGCGTGTGAGTCTTTGCAGCTCATGGGGATTATTCGGATGTCATCCAGATGTGTGAGGGTTGTTTAGTTGATCTGGGAGGCAGGACGATGACTCTTGATCTTGTCGTCGATCCCTCGCTCGTTTATATCAACGTCATTCTTGGCATGGACTGGTTGACTGCAGCGAGAGCCGAGATTGACATTTTCAGTGCGTATGGTGACAGTGTACGAGCCTGAGGGCACGCCTTTCACATTTTCAGTGCGGGTAAATCTCCCTTTCCGCATACTTAGTTACGCCACTTTATTGCGCGACGCTGGTGCCCAGGTACTCGAGCATGTGCCAGTTGTTTCTGAGTTCGGGGATCTGTTCAGGAAGATCTCTAGTTTGTCGCCCCGACGTGAGATCGATTTCACTATCGATCTGGTTCCTGGATCTACGCCCGTCTCATTGCCGACGTATCGCATGGCACCATGTGAGATGGAGGAGTTGAGGACGCAGATTGATGATCTGCTAGAGCTTGGCCTTATACGGCCTAGCGTGTCTCCTTGGGGAGCACCGGTCTTGTTCGTGAGGAAGAAGGATGGTTCGATGTGATTGTGTATTGATTATCGCAGGCTGAACCAGCTCACAGTGAAGAACAAGTACCCTTTGCCCATGATTGATGACTTGTTTGATCAGTTGATAGGAGCGCAGTACTTCTCGAAGATTGATCTTCAGTCAGGTTATCATTAGCTGCGCATCAGGGATGAGGACGTGCAGAAGACAGCATTCAGGACTAGTTTTGGCCATTATGAGTTCCTCGTGATGTCGTTCGGTCTCACGAACGCACCGGCCGTGTTCATGGATCTGATGAACCGGGTATTTCGGCCTTTCCTCTATCGATTCATCGTTGTATTCATTGACGACATTTTGGTGTACTCTAGGAGTCGAGAGGAGCACGAGGAGTACTTACGTTTGGTCCTGGATACGCTCAGACAGCATCAGTTGTTCGTACAGTACAAGAAGTGCGACTTTTGGAAGCAGGAGGTGAAGTTTCTGGGAAACGTGGTGTCCAAGGATGGCATGACAGTTGACCTATCTAAGGTAGCTGCGGTGTAGGACTGGGAGCAACCTGGTTCTGTCACTGAGGTGAGGAGCTTCTTGGGTCTCGCTGGCTACTATCGGCGCTTCATTCAGGACTTCTCGAAGATCGCGAGACCCTTATCTCAGTTGACACGGAAGGACGTGAAGTTCGCCTGGAATGATAAGGTGGAGTCGGCTTTTCAGGAGCTGAAGGACAGACTTACGTCCTCCCCTGTGCTAGTATTGCCAGAGCAAGGGGTTAGATACACTATATACACTGACACGTCTAGCGTTGGTTTGGGTTGTGTCCTTATGCAGAGGGACAGGGTAATTTCGTATGCCTCGAGACAATTAAGGAAGCACGAGGAGAATTACCCTACACACGATCTAGAGTTGGCAGCCGTTATATTCGTACTGAGACTCTGGAGACATTACCTCTACGGAGAGGAGTTCGAGCTCTTTTGCGACCACAAGAGCCTCAAGTACATATTCACGCAGCGAGACTTGAATATGAGGCAGCGGCGATGGATGGAGACGTTGAAGGACTTCAAGTTTGAAGTCTCTTACCATCCTGGGAAGGCGAACCTTGTGGCTGACGCGTTGAGCCCCAAGAAGGCGATAGAGTTTGCGGCTCCGCTGATGGTTGTCGAGTGGGATATGGTTGAGTTTTTGTGAGACTTTGAGCAGAAACTCACGGTAGAGGAGCCGTTTGAGTTCATCGCACATGTACAGGTGCGATCTCAGATCGATGACCGAGTCATCGAGGCGCAGAGGGACGATGCGCATCTTACTGAGCTTCGAGAGCAGGCCAGTGATGATACTGACGCCGACTGACAAGTTGGTATGGATGGGGGCTTACGTTACCGTGGCCGCCTATGCGTCCCAGATGTCCCTGACTTGAGACGAGAGATTCTCGAGGCTGCGCATTGTACTAGACTCGCGATGCATCCAGGCAGCATAAAGATGTATCGTGACGTGAAGAGGACGTATTGGTGGGAAGGTATGAAGACCCACATAGCTGAGTTCGTGTCCCGTTGTCTCACTTGTCAGCAGGTGAAGGCAGAGCATCGCCGACCATCTGGACTTTTGCAGCCCATGCCGATCGCAGAGTGGAAGTGGGATTTCATTTCTATGGACTTCATTTCTGGGTTGCCGAAGACGAGGAAGGGACATGATTCCATTTGGGTGATCGTCGACCGATTGACGAAGTCGGCCCACTTTGCAGACGAGCTGGCTAGATTGTACATCAGAGAGATTGTGCGTCTGCATGGAGTTCCGTTGGAGATCGTGTCGGACAGAGACACGCGGTTCACTTCTATTTTCTGGACTCGCATTCAGGAGGCTATGGGTGTGAAGTTGAAGTTCAGTATTGCCTTCCACCCACAGACGGATGGACAGACAGAGCGAGTGAACCAGATCTTGGAGGACATGTTGCGAGCTTGCGCATTGGACTTCAAGGACAGTTGGGATGACTGTCTTGCATATGCGGAGTTTGCGTACAATAATAGCTTCCAGGCGAGTATCGGTATGGCACCCTATGAGGCGCTGTATGGGCGACCTTGTCGCGCACCGCATTGCTGGTTAGAGGTCGATGAGCGTAGCTTGATTGGCCCAGAGTTAGTGCAGGCGACGTCAGAGAAGATTGATATTATTTGACGTCGGCTTCTTACAGCGCAGAGCAGACAGAAGAGCTACGCCGATACGAGACGGAGGCCACTAGAGCTCACAGTCGGGGATCACGTGTTTTTACGAGTTTTCCCTATGAAGGGAGTCCTTCGGTTCGGGAAGAAGGGGAAGCTGGCACCGCGATTCATTGGTCCATTCCAGATCCTCGATCGTGTGGGAGCAGTGGCTTACCGATTGGCTTTGCCCATGCATCTCGCGAGCGTTCACAACGTATTTCATGTTTCTATGCTGAAGAAGTACGTTGCTGATCCTTCCCATATCATCAGATGGGAACAGGTGCAGTTAGGAGAGGATGTTACTTATATCCTGCGACCGACACGCATCCTAGACAGGAAGGAGCAGGTACTGCGTAGCAAGGAGATTCCCCTTGTGAAGGTATTATGGACGCATCACTCTGAGGAGGAGGCTACTTGGGAGACAGAAGCCGAGATCAGAAAGAACTACCCACAGCTTCTCGAGGAGTATGAAAAGGTACAAATTTCGAGGACAAAATTATTTGTTAAGGGGGGTAGATTGTAACGCCCGTGAAAAATCCGTACTTGGGCTCGAGTACCAACTCGACCCGAAATCGCGTAGAATTAAATTCCATGGAAATTAAGCGTAAGTTAGCTAGCGCAACGCTAGAGTAGCTGGGAAATAGTCCCTGATCACTTTAAATACGTTCTACAAGACCCTAATCGAGTAGAACAAATGACTCTACAATACTCTATAACCTCGGATCAAACTCTAAGCGGGTTTGTTCTCTGGACCACTTTGAATTCTTGTATTGGATTTAGACCGCGCGTCGAAAGTCCGATACTTCCTATCTTAGACCGTTAGAACCGCCCAGCTAGACTTGACAATCATTTCGAAAATCAAGTCAAACCGATAATCACAGACTGTTTCATTGAGCTCGGATTGAAGAGACCGCGAATAGGGACAGAATTGGAATTTCAAATTCAAATCTGGCACACGACTTGACGTGTCAGTATTAAGCGTTCTGACCGTCAGAATTCATCCAGATTACACCCTCGGATCAGGAAAAATTTCTATTTATTATCATGAGACTTTCAGCCCTGATCTACGTGCGGTGACCGCTGAACTGAAACTGGTCCGCCACGTGCGATCTGCGAACCCTGCCAGACTGAAAACTTAATACGTGCTACATCTAGTACGCATGAACTTAAGTCCGATCGCAATCGACCAGGGGACCACCAGAAAACATCTTTTGGATCGAAACAGCCCCGAAATGGATAGGCACCAAGTAAACTTCGTTCCGGAGCCTGTTTCCGGCATTTTTAAGCTTATAAAAGGGGTTGAAACCTTCATTTCTCTCTCCCATCCAAAAATTACAAACCCTAAGAAAAGGAGAGAGAGTTTGAGAGAGAGAGTGGAAGGGATTTTTCCCGTCTCCGAGCCACCGACTGCTAGTGCTTCAGCAACTCTTTCCAATCACCTGGCTGGTGATTTCTCCACTTTTTCAGGTATAAAATAACCCTAAAACTTGCTGATTTAGGGTTTACCTAGATTCATAGCGTGTTAGCTAACGTACTTCATAAATCAGGTCCTCATACTGCCGTAGACGAAGCGTACACGCTCCGTTCAAAATCCCGCATCCGTAAGAGACTAGGTGAGGATTTTAGACGCTTTGATTGACGGTTTGCAACGCTTTCAATGTCGTTTAATAGTAGATTATTGACGGCATCGCCGTTTTACATGTACAACATGCTCTCCATTTCCTGTTTCGTAAATTAACGAAGAATATGAGATTTAGGGCATTTTAGTCATTTGTAGGAAGTACGGTCTACATTCATATTTTGCTGACGTGATTGACATGGTTTGTTGTCGCATTAGGGAGTTAGGAATGCTTGCATAATTAGTTTGGCGAAGAGATTCGCCTAGTTGCGCACTTTGGGTCGACATACTATATGTAGACTTAAGTGTGTAGTGTAGGTGTTTGTATAAATGCTTGTATTAGTATGCATTGAATTAAATGATGTTATGTGGTAGTTTGAGATTGATTTCTTAGTTAATATGCTGACCTAAATGATTTCCTACATGTTGACCATATGCATGATTCTATTACATGCATGGAATGTATGTGTTTGAAGATTTGCTTAAGTTGAATGTTATAACATGTGTTAACATGCTCACATGATTGTATTTCAATTCCAATACTCTTACATAGATTGCTGATGTGATTCCATAATTGTTTGGGACTAGACTTAGTCCAGGCATTCGGTAACCGAGCGAATTCGTGGCTGGCTGGTCTTAGCCAAGAACGACGCGTCGATAAACGTGATTCGTATTTGGAGTTGGCGGCAGTGGTTAGGCCACGCGAAGTGTTTTACGCACTTCATGTCGTTCGACTTGAGATACGATCGCGCTAGTCGAGCCCGTCAAGTAACCCGACTGGCCGATGTATGTTCACCTTGTATGAGTCATAACTGCTTGAACCTAGGGTACTGAACTTACCATTGAAAACCCTGTTAACCATGGTACCTTGATCCACGAAGACTCATGAGCCGGGCATGGTGGTATAGGACACCGTGGTCGAGCTGTCGGCCTACGCTGGGGCCACAAACCTCCCCGTAGTGACCAATGAGCACCTAGACTAGTGAGCAGATTATGGTGGTATGGGACACTATATTCTAGCTGTCGGCCTACACTGATCAGGCGACGAGTCCTTTGTAGTGACCGAGAACGTATTCTGAGTCCACGGGAGGCGACGACCCTTCCGTTGCAGTAGAGTACGGTAGGCCTGTATTGATAAGGTGATGCGGGAGCGGTGCAACGAGTGCGAGCAACAGCCCTGACAGCCCTTGCAGTGACCTACGAAATATACATCGTATGAGATTACTAGGAGTGACGACCCTAGACAGGATCTGTGTTGGGATTGATACAAGGGAAGTACCTTAGTTTCCCAATCCTGCTGTTTGAATGGACTAATAACAACTTGAAAATCATATCACCATAGCATTGCATGTGCCTGGAAGATGTGGAGCACTCTAGGGAGTGTGGCATGCCGCGGTCATAAGATGTTGCCGTATGAGGGAGATCGTCGGTGAGGGCATACATCACGTCATGTCATCTTGCATTAACAACAGTATTAGGATTGTCTGATTTACTGCTTTACTATTATCGCATGATTGAATTGTGAACATGCTAATCCTTGCTCTATGATTTCACTGAGTTGATCACTCACTCCCACGTTACGGGATGGTGTTTGCAACACCCACCAGACTCTGTTGTAGATGCAGGTGAGGCTGAGATCCAGGAGGTGGAGCCAGACATCGACGAGGACCAGGACGAGTTCTCGTACATGTAGTATCACGACGGCTTCCCGTAGGCGACCTGGATCGATGGGACTTCAGTGGGACTATTTTGAATATTACATTTTTATTCATGTACATGTATATGAGACTTAGAGATGTAGTCATACTTTGGAGACAGATGAGATTTACTTTGTTTTTCCACACAGTGATATATATATTGTTAGTCTTCCGCTTGCTTTTATCACTGGATCTGAAGTATGAATTGCAGTTTTGGTATACTTTTACTCATGTGAATTCTTTAAATCAGACAACATTAAATCATAATCATTTTTGTTGTATAAGTGACGGTCTGGAACTCGGGAGTTGAGTTTATACACGACCCCCGATTTTCAGGGTGTTACAGAGCATCCCTAGCAGCCCGTGTCGCAGGAGGAGGGCTCTCATCAGTATCCTGAGCCTCCTCTTCCTCTTCTTCCTAGACTTCTTCCTCTATTTCTGCTCCAACTTCTTATTCACTTGTATCCTCTTGGCTATCATAATCGCCCTCACTGTCATCATCAAGCTGAGCCTCACGCTGCCGAGGCCCTATCTTCATCTGGTTCATGGTAGCCTCATCAATGAAGTAAATCGGCACGGGCATCTCCGGCCCAAGTCTGTAAGCAAACTCAAGCGCGATCTTGCATATGAGCCGGCCAAAAGGAAGTGACTCAGACGTTCTTCTTGATTTCGCTATGAGGACGATCTATCGCAACACAAAGGTGTAACATCTCAAAAATCGGGGGTCAGGTAGAAACCCAACTCTCGAGTTCTAAAATATTATTTATGCAACATAGATAATGTTAGATGCATGTTGTCTATAAAAAGGCATTAAACAAGATTGAGATTAATCCAAAACATCATATCATACTCTAGAGACCGTTAAATTAGCAAGCGGAAGACTGTGATAGTATGTATAACCTATATAAACTGTTGTATGTCTCCA
Organism: Magnolia kwangsiensis; assembly: GCA_037074715.1. Classification (NCBI taxonomy): domain Eukaryota; kingdom Viridiplantae; phylum Streptophyta; class Magnoliopsida; order Magnoliales; family Magnoliaceae; genus Magnolia; species Magnolia kwangsiensis. The sequence continues at coordinate 36,513,101 of CM073586.1, read as the reverse complement.
GAGTGTGAACATGTTACCAGGTTAAATATATACATGTATACTCCAAAAATGATCAAAAGAATATACATGAGTGCTCCAATACTATAAAATGACAAGTATCAAGGCATCTAATCAACCTCCTTGAAATCCCATCGATCGGAACACGCATAAAGGAGGGATCCTCCTCCTCATCATCAAGTCTGGCTCCACTTCACAAGAAGCGCCATCATCTGCAACTAAAATAGGGACTGGTGGGTGTCCGGAAACACCATCCCGTAACGTGCGAGTGAGTGATCAACTCAGTGGAATAATAGAGCAGATATTAGGATGTTATTAAATCAATCATGCGATAATAGTAAAGCAATAAATCAAACATTCTTAAATACTGTTGTTAATGTAATATGACATGACATGATGGATGCCCTCACCGACGATCTCCCTCATACGGCACCATCTTACGCCCAAGGCATGCTTTCTTCCCACAGTGCTCCACATCTTCCAGACACATGCAATGTGATGTAGATATGATTATAAAGTAGTTATTAGTCCTTTTCATACAGCAGGATTGGAAAACTAAGGACCTTCCTTATATCAATCCCAACACAGATCCTGTCTAGGGTCGTCACTCATAGAAATCACATACGAGGTTATATTTTGTAGGTCGCTGCAAGGGCTACCAGGGCTGTTGCTCGCACTCGTTGTACTGCTCCCCCATCACCTTATCAATACAGGCCTACTGTACTTTCATTGCTACGGAAGGGTCGTCGCCTCTCGTAGACTCATAATACGCTCGCGGTCACTATAAAGGGTTCGTCACCTGATCAGTGTAGGCCGACAGCTAGAATATAGTGTCTCATACCACCATAATCTGTTCACGAGTCAATGTGCTCACTGGTCACTACGGGGAGGTTTGTGGCCCCAGCTTAGGCCGACAGCTCGACCACGGTGTCCCATACCACCATGCCCGGCTCATGAGTCTTTATGGATCAAGGTACCATGGTTAACAGGGTTTCCATTGGTAAGTTCAGTAACCTAGGTTCAAGCAGTTGTGATTCATATAGGGTGAACAATCAACGGCCAGTCGGGTTACTTGACGGGCTCGACTAGTACGAGCGCATCGCAAGTCAAACGATATGAAGTGTGTAAAACACTTCGTGTGGCCTAACCACTGGCGCCAACTCAAACATGACTCGCGTTCATCGACGTGTCCTCCATGACAAATACAAGCAAACCACGAACTTACTCTGTTACCGACTGCCTAGACTAGGTATAGTCCCAAACATTTATGAATTCACTTCATCAATCATATAAGAGTAATGAAAATACATTACAACAATGTGAGCATGTTAACACATATTATGACATACAACTTAAGTAAATAATCTAACACATGCATCTCATACATATAGCCAACATGAAGGAAATCATTTACATCAGCATATTATTTGACAATTCAATCTGAAACTAATTCACAACACCATTTAATTCAATACATACTAATACAAACATTTATACAAACACTTAGTCTACACACTTAAGTCTGCATAGTGTATGTCGACTCAAAGTGCGCATTTGGGCGAATCTCTTCGCCAAACTGATTATGCACACATTCTTAATATCTTATTGCGACAAAAAGCCATGTCAATCATTTTAGCAAAATATGGATGTTTACAGTATTTCCTACAAATGACTAAAATGCCCTAAATCTCATATTTTTCATATGTTTACGAAACGGGAAACGAACAGCATGTTGTACATGTCAAACGGGGTTGCCGTCGATAATCTACTATTAAACGACATTGAAAGCGTTGAAAACAGCAAATCAAAGCGTCTAAAATCCGTACCTTTTACCCTAAATGTGTATCGATTCAAACGGTGCGTATACGCTTCGTCTACGGCGAACAAGCGACCTAATACACAAGCTACATAAGCTACATCGCCAATGAATTGAAGGAAACTCCAAATCAGCAAGTGGTTAGGGTTCTTCCTTACCTATAGGTGTGTTGGAATCACAAAAAAAGTGATTGGAATGCGTAGCTTTAGCACGTGTAGCAGGTGCAGCAAGTGGTAGGAAGATCACTCCCACACTCTCTCAAAATCTCTCACTTTCTCTCTCCCAATCTAGGGTTCTTAGCAAATTCGGATGGGAGAGATGTGAGAGGGTTTAAAGCCCTTTTATAAGCTCAAACCTTCCCAAATTAGGCTTGGGAACAAAGTACACTTAAGTTATAACCAAAACGGAGCTGTTTCGATCCAAAAGGGCAGTTCGGGAGGTTCCCTGGCCGAATGCGATCGGACTTAAGCTCATGGTCTCTGGATGTTGTCCACACCCCATTTTCAGTCTGGTAGAGTTCGTAGATCGCACGTGGCAGTTCATTTTCAGTTCAGCGGTTATCACACCTAGATCATGTCTACAAGTCTCATTATATGAAAGAGAAACTTTTCCTAATCCAAGGGTGTAATTTGGCTGAATTCTGACGGTCAGAACGCTTAATAATAACCTGCCAAGTCACTTGCCAGATTTGAATTAAAATTTCCAAATCTAACCCCTTTCTCACTCTCTTCACTCCATGCTCAATGAAATAGCCTCTGAACGTCGGTTGGGCTTGATTTTTGAAATAATTGTTAAGTCCAGCTAAGCGGTCATAATGGTCTAAGATTGTAGGTATCAGACTTTCGACGCGCGGTCTAGATCCAATACAAAGTTTCAAAGGGTTCTTGAGAGCAAACCTATTTAGAGTTTGATCCTAGGTTTCAGGATATTATAGCGTCATTGATTCTTCAAGTTTTGGGTCTTGTAGAACGTATTTAAAGTGGTCCAAGTTAATTCTATTGAGTATTCAGTTTGGTACTCAACCAAATTCTACCCTAATTATGGCAGAATACTGTCCTAAGACCATTCTATCCCCCATTTTGGAAACTTCTAGGCATCGTATTATTTTTATTATTTTTTTGGGGGTTCATCATCAAGTTTACCCTATCTCCACCAAATTTCATAAGATTTTGAGTTGTAAAAAAATTTTAAAAATTCCAGAAGCAGCAGCTGTCCAACAAGTGATTTTCAGATAGTTGCTCACAATGACCTACTTTAAACCATATTAATTATTTTATTATATTTTTCACATATTTTTATATAAAACTAGACTCATTTAGCTTCAATATGGTTTTTGAATCACCTAAATCAGAGTTATAAAGAAGGAGATATTATTTTTCTAAGTCGAAAGAAATGCACAGGAAAAAAGGTGCAGAATCCCGCTGTATGGACGAGTTCGGCGATACATCGCCAAACCGGCGATGCCATCGCCTCTCGCTGACCTGTTTAGGGTGATTTCACCATCTGATATTTGAAATGGGTGTATTTTAGAACCTGGGATGAGTTGTTTGACATGCAATATATGATTTTGGGATAGGAGAAGCTGATATATCCAAATAATCTACTTATTTAGTGAGATTCCAAAAGGATAATGGTTAAAAACTATTTTTATTTATTTATTTACTATTTATAGTACTTTTTAGCTTAAGTATTGATCAACATCACCTAAACTTTAATATTTGTGTCTAATATGAAAGCTCCTAAAAAATTTTAAAGGATAAAGTAGTGAAAGGTGAGATTTTCGAAGGAAATAGAGATTTGAGACTTTTGGATTGAGTTTTGAGAAGTTAATGAAGTGTTTGGATTGACCCATTGCCTAAGGACGTCTAATTCCAGGTTAGAAAAAATTTGGGGTGTTACAATCTACCCCCCTTAAAATAAAATTTCGTCCCCGAAATTTGCCTAAGGGTAATAAAGAAAGACTAATCACTCTATACGTGGTAGGGTGTATACGATCTATATGAGTCTGATTCCTTTTGGTCTACCCCCCTCAAAACTTACTTCTTTATGCATTACTTAAGTCCTAAAGGTTTACTACAATTTATTCCTTTACCTATTTGACATCTTAACGACAATTCCCAACTACATAGAGTAAGATATATATTTTCAGTGGTTGACCAGTACAAAGGGACAGTTGTAGTGGGTTTGATCCCGATATGTCGAGTGTCCGCCTAGCCAGGGTAAACAACGTTGTATCCCTTCTTAATCCTAGTGGATCCTGGTCTTCTGCTCAGCTAAGCAGTGAGTCCCTTGGTAGTCATCCAGGATTGAGAATTGGGTCAAGCCGCGAATGCTTCGCATTTGTTCATTTCAGTAACTCCATAGTCTAATCACTCTAAAAGCTTAGGGAATGTCAATCACTACAAGGTTCAAAGTCATATTTATAAGGTTTCTCTTTGGGTCTTGATCTAAGGGAGTCCTCATCTGAAGCTATGTCTAAGGTAGGGGTTAAGGGTCTCTATCCTTTCGTCTAACCTGGACCAGTTTCTTTCGATCCTGGGCCAGTGGGGAAGGGCTAACCACGCTTTCGCTGCACTACTCTGATCCAACGGTTGCATTAGCTAATCCTAACTAGATTGGGCTCCATACATTCTACTTAAGGTTCAAGATTCTATGTCTCGCTCCGTATTTCAGAACGAGTTGTAACTTAGGGCCTATTCTTGACATGAAAGGGGAAACAACCTCTCGCTACATTGGTCTTCCTTTGTTAATAATGCGTTCTATGGCATTGGTACCTATGATTATAGAAAAGAGCTAAAATAATGGGTGTTGTGGTTGATTTCAAGGACGGATGTGAGTTTGTGGTAAGCTATCCAATCCTCTACTGGCTACTCTACTGGCTATATGTCCTTAACATTTACCAAGGGCAAACAATAACTTCTGGTTGTAGGTGGTTGGGCCAACACGGAAGGAAAGTTGTATAGTAGGTCTGAGTCGGATACATAGACTTTCTGCCTAGACTCTGACAGAAATTTATCGTATCAGTCTTTAATCCGAGTCGATGCCGATCTTCTGCTTGATCAGAGCATTGGATTTATTGGTAACCACTAGGACTAAGAAGTCGATTCAAACCGCGAATACATCGCTTACATGCAGTTCCTTTAGTCTGCGTTCCCAAATACAATAAGCCCTTGGGTAGGCAATTCTAAGGGGAAATCTAAAGGGTGTGCTGGTTCATTCTAAGTTTAATCTGAGGGATTTATAAGTTTTTCCTGAGAGAGAATGGTTCAAAGTTAAATAAGCTTCCTGAGAGTTACTAAAGGAGCCTATGAACGTTATGAAGATCTACCCAAGGAAGGGAGTTTCATTACAACCAAATCTAACCTACTATTCCTTAGCATATACAGGCTTTACACTACTCAAGGTAACTAGTAGACTAGTCTGTAACCTACAGCCTAAGCTTATAAACTAAATGGTTTCATACCATTACTAATACAGGGAATTGCTCTATCGCTTAGGGTCACGTTGTGTAAATGGAATTGGATTTCCTATATCGTCAGATCCTTCAAATCTAGGAGTGCTAACTCTAGGTCTAAAACGCTAAGGGCCTATATGGCCAGTAGCATTAAATTGTATGAAATGAAACTGCATTCCTAATCCCATGTTGGGATTGGGAGTGGCATGCTTGGTAGGAGGGTGTGTTAGGATAAAAATTAATTTTGTAGGCTTAATCCCGGGATTTACAATATGGTAGTGGAAATCATAGGATACACCCAATCTAGGGACAATACCTTACAGTGAACGAAACGACATGCACTCCATCTAACAAAATTTATCACAATACATGGAATAAAGTTTCACATGGATTATGACAGGGATGCATTCGGCTATGCTAAGCCCAAATCACTAAACACAAACAAAATTTCTACCTATGACTTCACTAGACCCAATAATAATAAAACTTAAAAATCCTTAAAACGGTATTCAAACAAGCGAAGAACGTGGAGAAATGGGATGGGTAAGCAGGTTTCCACGAGTCTGAGGATAAAATAAAAGGGACATGAAAAGGAGGATGGTGAAAAAGGAGAAAAAGGCTAAAATAGCCTTAACAATCTAGGCCCTATAGAGGGGTGAATCAAGCTCCCAATGGCTGGATTTTCAAAGATAAAGGAGCAAGATAAGATGGAATGGAGGTCCACACGATTTTCAGCCTCCAATGGAGGATGAGAGAGCTCCAACAGATGAAAATGGAGAGGAAAGGGTGCTTGTATTGCTGTGAGTGAAGGGGTAGCATCGGTTGTGACCGAAAACAAGAATGGAAGAGATTTGAAGACGGGATTTGAGAGTGATGCAGCAAAAACTTGAAGAAAGGAGAGCTTGGGGGCTTGAATTGTGAAGGAAGTAGGGTTTTGGGGCTATTTTGAGGGACGACCCACATACCAGGGGGCCATACAACACCCCAAACACCCACGGTCGAAAGGCCGGCCTGAGTGGGGCCCACCGGTCGACAATGCATTGCTGAACCGGCGATGCCATCGCCGGCCAAAATGGTTTTTGGCAATGGCCATCCCATGGGGTGTGGTCCCCCTGTCCTATAGGCCCCAAATGTACATGGGTCCCACCCTGATTCATTGTATTTGGGCTTGGATAGGCCCAATACTCTGTTTGGGGTGTTTCAGGAAAAATTTGTAAACCAAAATGAGTCTATGCATCATGTAACATATGATTTTGGGGTTTGAGGAGCTAATCCATCCAACTAACCCATCTGTTACGAAATATTTCAACATTGGAATGGCTAAAAGGCCGATTTTCACGTATTTCTACTATTCATTGTAAAATTTTGTCTAAGTATGATTTTATATCATTTTCACATTAGGATTAATGGCTAACATAAAAATACTAATAAAAAATTGAAGAATTGGGTGGTAAGATGAAGGATTCTGAAGGAATTGGGTGAAACGGAGTTTTTAAACCTGAGATTGAGTATAAGGGTTCTGGTTGCCCCACAACCCAAGGACATGCATTTTAGGGTTTGAAAATGCTTTTGAGAACATCTCAAACCCATCAACTGACAACCTACTGGCTACTTAGGTCGCCTCGCGCGACCAAAGATATGTTACGGACTCGATCAAACGAACGATTTGAGTAGACTTCGCCTATTGGCGAAACTGCGATCCTATAAGTGTTTCTAAGTTCTTTCCGCACCCACCTAAGTCAAAGGGGCGACAGGGTGTGTCACGTGGCCATAACCCAGGTCCGGTTTAATCCAAATCATGCTCTGATACCAACTGTAACATGTCAAAAATCGGGGGTCGAGTAGAAACCCAACTCCCGAGTTCCAAAATGTTATTTATGCAACATAGATAATGTTAGATGCATGTTGTCTATAAAAAGGCATTAAACAAGATTGGGATTTATCCAAAACATCATATCATACTCTAGAGACCGTTAAATTAGCAAGCAGAAGACTATGATAGTATGTATAACCTATATAAACTGTTGTATGTCTCCAGAGTGTGAACATGTTACCAGGTTAAATATATACATGTATACTCCAAAAATGATCAAAATAATATACATGAGTGCTCCAATACTATAAAATGACAAGTATCAAGGCATCTAATCAACCTCCCTGAAATCCCGTCGATCAGAACACGCATAAAGGAGGGATCCTCCTCATCATCATCAAGTCCGACTCCGCTTCACAAGCAGCGCCATCATCTGCAACTAAAATAGGGACTGGTGGGTGTCCGAAAACACCATCCCGTAACGTGCGAGTGAGTGATCAACTCCGTGGAATAATAGAGCAGAGATTAGGATGTTATCAAATCAATCATGCGATAATAGTAAAGCGATAAATCAAACATTCTTAAATACTGTTGTTAATGCAATATGATATGACATGATGGATGCCCTCACCGACGATCTCCCTCATACGGCACCATCTTACGCCCGCGGCATGCTTTCTTCCCACAGTGCTCCACATCTTCCAGACACATGCAATGTGATGTAGATATGATTACCAAGTAGTTATTAGTCCTTTTCATACAGCAGGATTGGGAAACTAAGGTACCTTCCTTATATCAATCCCAACACAGATCCTGTTTAGGGTCGTCACTCCCAGAAATCATATACGAGGTTATATTTTGTAGGTCGTTACAAGGGCTGTCAGGGCTGTTGCTCGCACTCGTTGCACCGCTCCCCCATCACCTTATCAATACAGGCCTACTGTACTCTCATTGCTACGGAAGGGTCGTCACCTCCCGTAGACTCAGAATACGCTCGCGGTCATTAAAAAGGGCTCGTCACCTGATCAGTGTAGGCCGACAGCTATAATATAGTGTCCCATACCACCATAATCTGCTCACGAGTCAATGTGCTCACTGGTCACTACGGGGAGGTTTGTGGCCCCAGTGTAGGCTGACAGCTCGACCACGGTGTCCCATACCACCATGCTCGGCTCATGAGTCTTTATGGATCAAGGTACCATGGTTAAGAGGATTTTCATTGGTAAGTTCAGTACCCTAGGTTCAAGCAGTTGTGATTCATATAGGGTGAACAATCAACGGCCAGTCGGGTTACTTGACGGGCTCGACTAGTACGAGCGCATCGTAAGTCAAACGACATGAAGTGCCTAAAACACTTCGTGTGGCCTAACCACTGCTGCCAACTCAAACACGACTCGCGTTCATCGACGCGTCCTCCGTGACAAATACAAGCAAACCACGAACTTACTCCGTTACCGACTGCCTGGACTAAGTATAGTCCCAAACATTTGTGAATCCACTTCATCAATCATATAAGAGTAATGGAAATGCATTACAACAATGTGAGCATGTTAACACATATTATGACATACAACTTAAGTAAATCATCTAACGCATGCATCTCATACATATAATGAAATCATACATATAGCCAACATGAAGGAAATCATTTACATCAGCATATTATTTGAGAATTCAATCTCAAACTAATTCACAACACCATTTAATTCAATACATACTAATACAAACATTTATACAAACACTTAGTCCACACACTTAAGTCTACATAGTGTATGTCGACTCAAAGTGCGCATTTGGACGAATCTCTTCGCCAAACTGCTTATGCATGCATTCCTAATATCCTATTGCGACAAAAAGCCATGTCAATCATTTCAGCAAAATATGGATGTTTACAGTATTTCCTACAAATGACTAAAATGCCCTAAATCTTATATTTTTCATATGTTTACGAAACGGGAAACGGACAACATGTTGTACATGTCAAACGGCGTTGCCGTCGATAATCTACTATTAAACGACATTGAAAGCGTTGAAAACAGCCAATCAAAGCATCTAAAATCCGCACCTTTTACCCTAGATATGTATCGATTCGGCGAACAGGCGACCTAATACACAACTACATAAGCTACATCGCTAATGAATCGAAGGAAACTCCAAATCAGCAAGTGGTTGGGGTTCTTCCTTACATATAGGTGTGTCGGAATCACCAACAAAGTGATTGGGATGTGTAGATTTATCACGTGTAGCAGGTGCAGCAAGTGGCAGGAAGATCACTCCCACACTCTCTCAAAATCTCTCACTTTCTCTCTCTCCCAATCTAGGGTTATTAGCAAATTCGGATGGGAGAGATATGAGAGGGTTTAAAGCCCTTTTATAAGCTCAAACCTTTCCAAATTAGGCTTGGGAACAAAGTACACTTAAGTTATAACCAAAACGGAGCTGTTTCGATCCAAAAGGGCAGTTCGGGAGGTTCCCTGGCCGAATGTGATTGGACTTAAGCTCATGGTCTCTGGATGTTGTCCACACCCCATTTTCAGTTTGGTAGAGTTCGTAGATCGCACGTGGCGGTCCATTTTCAGTTCAGCGGTTATCACACCTAGATCAGGTCTACAAGTCTCATGATATGAAAGAAAAATTTTTCCTGATCCGAGGGTGTAATTTGGCTGAATTCTGACGGTCAGAATACTTAATAATAACATGCCAAGTCACGTGACGGATTTGAATTAAAATTTTCAAATCTAACCCCTTTCTCACTCTCTTCACTCCATGCTCAATGAAATAGCCTCTGAACGTCGGTTGGGCTTGATTTTTAAAATGATTGTCAAGTCCAGCTAAGCGGTCATAATGGTCTAATATTGTAGGTATCGAACTTTCGATGCACGGTTTAGATCCAATACAAAGTTTCAAAGGGTTCTTGAGAGCAAACCGGTTTAGAGTTTGATCGTAGGTTTCAGGATATTATAGCGTCATTGATTCTTTAAGTTTTGGGTCTTGTAGAACGTATTTAAAGTGGTCCAAGTTAATTCTATTGAGTATTCAGTTTGGTACTCAACCAAATTCTACCCTAATTATGGCAGAATACGGTCCTAGGACCATTCTATCCCCCATTTTGGGAACTTCGAGGTATCATATTATTTTTATTATTTTTTTGGGGGTTCATCATTAAGTTTAACCTAACTCCACCAAATTTCATAAGATTTCTAGTTGTAGAAAAATTCTAAAAACTCCAGAAGCAGCAGCTGTCCAATAAGTGATTATCGGACAGTTTCTCACAATGACCTACTTTAAATCATATTAAGTATTTTATTGTATTTTTCACATATTTTTATATAATACTAATCTCATTTAGCTTCAATTTAATTTTTAAATCACCTAAATCGGAGTTATAACGAAGGAGATATGATTTTTTAAAGTCAGACGAAATGCGTAGGGCAAAAGGTGCAGAATCCCGCTGTACGGACGAGTTCGGCGATGCATCGCCAAACCGGCGATGCCATCGCCGCTCGCTGACCTGTTTGGGGTGATTTCACCATCTGATATTTGAAATGGGTGTATTTTAGAACCTGGGATGAGTTATTTGACATGCAATATATGATTTTGGGGTAAGAGAAGTTGATCTATCCAAATAGTCTACTTATTTAGTGAGATTCCAAAAGGTTAATGGTTAAAAATTATTTTTATTTATTTATTTACTATTCATAGTACTTTTTAGCTTAAGTATTGATTAACATCACCTAAACTTTAAGATTTATGTCTAATATGAAAGCTCTTAGAAAATTTTGAAGGATAAAGTAGTGAAAGGTGAGATTTTCGAAGGAAATAGGGATTTGAGACTTTTAGATTGAGTTTTGAGAAGTTAATCAAGTGTTAGGATTGACCCATTGCCTAAGGACGTCTAATTTCAGGTCGGTAAAAATCTGGGGTGTTACAAAAGGTGGTCATGCACACATTCTCTCCCTGGCCCACTTGATACAGGAAATCGACCATGAGACGCGTACATTCACTCCGATTAGTCGACCTAAGATACACATTGAACATGCAAATGTGGTGCAACAGGCAAAAATCATCTGACATGTGGGATGCTAAGAGGCTCTTATTATGCTGCCAAGGAACCAAAGCACCACATAAGAACCTGGTGCGGCGATTTCGCTCACGAACACTCTTCAGATTCTTAGCACTTGGATGCACTTCACTAAGAGGCACCTTCAGAAATCGGGCTACCAACCGAACATCGATCGTGGCTTCCCGATCTCTATCAAAGAGAATCCTGAACTACAATGGCTCCAACGTAGGAGCCCGAATATGAGCATAGAAGGCACGAATGGTGCTTATATTCGCACGAGATTGGGCTTAAAAGAGCGGACCCCAGTTGACAGCTTCAATGCGCTCAAATAACAGAACTCACCAAAGAGCCGCTCCTCCACATGCGCCTCAAATAGAACCTTGCGATCAGTATACGCACCATGGGCCAAGTCCGCCAACAATGCACGCCCTATGTGCGCACGGGGATCCAAATCCCGCTTCGTATGTAGCTCTCTGCCAGCACTTAGACTAGCGGCGCCACCTCTCGGCTTCCTCAATCGTGAAGGGCAACTAGACCCAGCTTTATCTGTCGCGGTCTTCCTCTTTCCCATGAGGGAGAGGATGGTGGAGAAAGAGAAAAAGGTCAAAATATCCTCAACAATAGCCATGAAAAATGGAGGAAATGGAGAGATAGGGTTGCCGTAATGGACTGAATTGAATCTAGGCCCTGTTGAGGGGTGAATCAAGTTCCCAAAGGCTGGATTTTCAAAGAGAAGAGAGCAAGATAAGATGGAATAGAGGTCCACACGATTTTCAGCCTTCAATGGAGGTTGGGAGAGCTCCAAATGATGAAAATGGAGAGAGAGGGGACTGCCTACTACTGTGGATGATGGGTCAACGTCGGTTTTAGCAGAAAATGGGATGGGAGAGGTTTGGCACCGAGATTTGAGAGGGAGGCAGCAAAAAAAATGCAAAAGGGAGATCTTGGAAACGTGAAATGTGAAGGAGGTAGGATTTTTGGGGGGTTTTGAGGGACGTCCCACATGTAGGGGGGCTGCCCTAACCATTTAAGGGCGTCGGCCTAAAGATCAGCTCGAGTGGGGCCCACCGTACGGCAAGCCCTAGCCAAACCGGTGAGGTCCTCGTCGGTGAAATTGATATCTAGCTAGTCTGGCCTCATGGGTTGGGTTCCCCCTGACCTAGAGATCCTAAATATATGTGGGACCCACCATGGTTCATTGTATTTTAGCCTATATAGGCCCATGACTCTGTTTGGGGCGTTTTGGAGCCAGTTTGTAAAACAGAATAAGTTTATGCATCATGTGGCATATGATTTTGGGGTAGGAGAGGCTAATCCATCTAACTAACCCATTTATTACAAGAGATTCCATAATTGGAATGGCTAAAAGTTTAATTCTTAAATATATTTACTATTTATAGTAAAAATTTTATTTAAGCATGATTCACTATCATTCACACATTAGGATTTATGTGTAGTAAGAAAGGACTTAGAAAAAGTTGAAGAATGGGGTGGTGAAAGGAAAGATTCTAAAGGAATTGGATGAAAAGGGGTTTTTAAGCCTTGAGATTGAGTGTAAGGGTTGTGGTTGCCCCACAACCCAAGGAAATGCATTTCCAAGCTTGGAATTCTTCTGGGATCATCTAAAACCCGCCAACTAATGACCTAGAAGTGACTTAGATCGCTTCACGCGACCAAAGATACATTATGGACTCGATCAAAATGATCGATTTGAGTAAACTTCGCCTATTGGCGAAACCGAAGTCCTACGAGTGTTTCTAGATTTTTTTCGCAACCACCTAATTCAAAGGGACGACAGCGTACGTCGCGTAGCCATAACCCAGGTCCGGTTTAATCCAAATCATGCTCTGATACCATCTGTAACATTCCGAAAATCGGGGGTCGGGTAAAAACCCAACTCCCAAGTTCCAGAACGTCACTTATGCAACATAGATAATGAAAAATGCATATTGTCTATAGAATGGCATTAGACAAGATTGAGACTAAGCCAAAACAGCATATCATACTCCAGAGACAGTTAAATTAGCAAGCGAAAGACTGTGATAAATACATAAAATATACAATTAATTGTAAGTCTCCAGAGTGTGAACATGTTACCAGGTTAATTAAATACATGTATACTCCAAAAATGGAAAGAAAGAATATACATGAGTTCTCCAAAAATATGAAATGATAAGTGTCAAGGCGTCTAATCAACCTCCCTGTAATCCCGTCGATCAGAACACGCATAAAGGAGGGATCCTCCTCCTCATCATCAAGTCCGGCTCCGCTTCACAAGCAGCGCCATCATCTGAAACTAAAATAGGGACTGGTGGGTGTCCGGAACACCATCCCATAATGTGGGAATGAGTAATCAACTCAGTGGAATCATAAAGTAAAGATTAGCATGTTATCAAATCAATCACGCGATAATAGTAAAGAAAATAATCAAACATTCCTAGATACTGTTGTTAATGCAAGCATGAAATGACATGATAGATGCCCTCACCGACATACTCCCTCATACGGTACCATCTTATGCCCGCGGCATGCTTACGTTCCTCAGTGCTCCACATCTTCCAGGCACATGCAATGCGATATGGATAATGATTACTAAGTTGTTATTAGTCCGTTCATACAGCAGTATTGGGAAACTGAGGCACCTTCCTTATATCAATCCCAACATAGATCCTGTCTAGGGTCATCACTCCTAGTAATCTCATACGACGTTATATTTGTAGGTCGCTGCAAGGGCTGTTGGTCGCACTCATTGTACCACTCTCCCATCACCTTATCAATACAGGCCTAATGTACTCTTGTCGCTACGGAAGGGTCGTCGCCTCCTGTAAACTCAAAATACGCTCGCGGTCACTATAAAGGGCTCATCACCTGATCAGTGTAGGCCGACAGCAAGAATATAGTGTCCCATACCACCATAATCTGCTCACGAGTCTGGGTTGCTCACTGGTCACTACAGGGAGGTTTGTGGCCCCAGCGTAGGCCGACAGCTCCACCACGGTGTCCCATACCACCATGCCCGACTCATGAGTCTTTATGGATCAAGGCACCATGGTTAACAGGGTTTCCAATGGTAAATTCAGTACCCTAGGTTCAAGCAGTTATGACTCATACATGGTGAACACACAATGGTCATTCGGGTTAATTGACGGGCTCGACTAGTACGAGCGCATCTTAAGCTGAGCGACATGAAGTGCATAAAACACTTCGTGTGGCCTAACCACTACCGCCAACCTAAAACACTACTCGTGTTCATCATTGTGTCCTTCGTGGAAAATAGAAGCCAACCACGAATTCAATCCATTACCGACTGCCTGGACTAATGTATAGCCCCAAACAATTGTAAACCACATCAAAGATCATATGAGAATAATAGAAATGAAATGCAACAAAACAAGCATATTGATAACATGTTGTACATACAATGAAAGCAAATCAACCAACACATGTATTCCATATATGTGAGGAAATCAATTCATATAACAAACATGGAGGAAAATCATATACATCATCATGTTGATTGAGAATTTAATCTCAAAACTAATCTACAACAACATTGGCTCGATACATACTAATACAAACATTTATACAAACACTTAGTCTACACACTTTAGTCTACATAGCGTATGTCGATCCAAAGTGTGCATTAGGGCGAATCTCTTCGCCAAACCGATCATGCACACATTCTTAATATCATAACCCAACAAATAGCCATGATAATCATTTCAGCAAAATACGGACGTATACTGTATTTCCTACAAATACCCAAAATGCCCTAAATCTCATATTTCCCGTAGGTATACGAAATGGAAAACGGACGGCATGTTCTACATGTCAAACGGCGTTCTCTTCAACAATCTACAATTAAACGACATTGAAAGCTTTGAAATCAGTCAATCAAAGCATAAAAAATCCTCACCTTTCACCTTAGACGTGTATTGGTTCGAATAGAATGTATATGCTTCGTCAATGGAATAAATACGACCTAATGCACAAGTACATAAGCTACTTCACCATTTGTATCAAAGGAATCCCTAAAAAAGCGATAGGTTAGGGTTTTTTTACCTAGGAGTGCGTTGAAAATCACCGAGAAAGTGATTCGAATGCGGTGCTTCGGTACGTGCAATAGATGGTGCAAGTGGCAGGAAATTCCTCCCACAACTCTCTCACAATCTCTCACTTTTTCTCTCTCTCTTTCTAGGGTTTAATCCAAATTCAGATGAGAGAGATATGAAGGGTTTAAAGCCCTTATATAGGTTAAAACCTAACCTAAATAGACTTGGGAACAAGGTATACTTGAGTTATAACCAAATCGGGACTTTTTCGATCCAAAAGAGCGTTTTGGGAGGTCCTCTGGCCGAACGCGGTCGGACTTAAGCTCATGTATATCGAATCTAGCACACATCAAGTTTTCAGACCGGTAGAGTTCCCAGATCACATGTGGCGGACCAGTTTCAATTCAGCGGTCACGGAGACTCGATCGAGGATTCCAAGTACACTGACCTGAGTGAGAAATGTTCCCTGATCCGAGGGTGTATTTGGGTTAGATTCTGACGGTCTGAATGCTTATACTGATCCCGTAAGTGAAACATCTCAGATTCATTTAAATCCCATTTAAATTTTATGAATTTCACTCTTTCTCACACTCTCTACTCAAGGCTCAATGAAATAGCCTCAGAGCTTCGGTTGGGCTTGATTTTCGAAACGATTATCAAGTCCAGCTAAGCGGTCATAATGGTCTAAGATTGTAGATATCGGACTTTCGCTGCGCGATCTAAATCCAATACAAAGTTTCAAAGGGTTCCTGAGAGAAAACGGGTTTAGAGTTTGATCCTGGATTTTAGTGTAACGTAGCGTCAATGATGCTAGAGGTTTTGGGTATTACAGATCGTATTTAAAGTGATTGGTGCTTATTTCACAGGTAATATAGTGTAGCGCTGGCTAATTCTCGTTAAATTCTAAAGAATTTGGTTCTACATGATTTCTTTGGCTTTGGAATTGGGTTCTGAGAGGTTACTAAGGTGTTATGATTAGCCCATTGCCTAAGGACGTCTAATCTCAGGTTGGCAAAAATTTAGGGTGTTACACATACGGACTTGATTTCTAAGATGGTTGTCAAGTCTAACTAGGGGGTCATAATCATATAGTTTTAAGTCCAGGTTCGATACGGAGTTTCTAGATGCTCTCGAGAGCAACTGGGTTTAGAGATTACTCCTAGGTTTTAGGGTAATGTAGCATTGATGATGTCACAAGTTTTGGATCTTACGAATCGTATTTAAAGTGATTAGTACTAAATTCTCAGGTAATCTAGTTTAGTGTTAGTTAATTCTCGTTTAATTTCTAAAGGATTTGGTCTTTGGTGATTTCTGCCTAAGGTGGTACTCGGGTCTTTGTATGAATTTTTCTGAAACGTTACACTTGGCATCTTAGCACCGCTTATCATCTGCAGACAGATGGGTAGACCAAAAGGGTCAAGCAAATCTTTGAGGATATGCTCAAAGCCTATGTGATCAACTTTGTGGGCAGTTGAGATGAGTATATGAGCCTCGCAGAGTTCACGTATAACAACAACTATCAGGCGACTATCGGCATGACTCCTTTTGAGGCACTTTATGGTAGACTGTGCAAATCTCTTAGTTGTTAGAGTGATGTAGGAGAGTGTCGTCTCTTAAGTCCCGACTTATGCAGCAGACGTCAGGTGCTATTGATGTTATCAGGCAGAGGATGTGTATAGCTCAGAGTCTGTAGAAGAGTTTTGCTGATCACCAGTGTTGACCCCTCGAGTTTATAGTCGGGGACATGATATATCTCAAGGTCTCACCTATGAAGGGTGTGATTTGTTTTGGTGTGAAGGGCAAGCTTTCCCTGAGATTTATTGGACCTTTTAAGATTACCGAGCATGTGGGTGCTTTGGCCTATAGGCTTCCCTTACCTCCTGAGTTGTCCGTGATTCAAGACGTGTTCCATATTTATATATTGTGGAAATGTGTGTCAGACACTATTCCTATGATTGATTGGCAACCACTTGAGGTCCGTGAGGATGCTTCCTATATTAAGCAACTGATTCGTATTCTTGATTTTAAGGAGCAGGTCCTCAGGACCAAGGTCATTCCCATGGTGAAGGTGCAATGGGGTCATCAATCAGAGTCTGAGGCATCTTAGGAACACGAGGTCGAGATTAGAGAGTGTTATCCCCATTTATTGGATGATTGATTGCTTGTATTTCTTGCATTGCCACTCTTATGTTTGATGATTCAGGTACATATTTATAATGATGTTTATATATTTTTTTGTTCCGATTTTATCAATTTTGAGGATGAAATTTCTTCGTTGGAGGGGAGGACTGTAAGAGCTGACCCAAGTTCTTGCATGTGCATGTGTGTACATGAGTATGCATTTCTTTTCATGTAGTCCTGCGATCCTAGTAGTTGAATTCCGGTGACCCGCGACCCTCAGATTGTGTTTTCGGTCATCCTTGGGTCCGACCATGTAGACTCGACCCGGATTGACCCGAGACTTATGCCACCTTGTTCGCATCATCGTTGCAGTTCTAACAACGTGTCTTCTGTATCCATCCGACTTATGAATCAAACGTTATGAGCATTATATAGTATGACCCTTGATCATGTGGCCCACTTTTATGCAAATGCATGTGGACCACCTCCATCGCACAAGTCCCCATACACACTACACACACAGCACAAAAATTTTACGAAAACACCACCCATCACAACAAACGCTACCCAAGCCTAGCCTAAAAGCCTAAGCATTGTAATCTCCTCCCTATGCTATGATGACTTCTCATATAAAATAATGATGACATTTTTCTCTCTCTTTATTCTCTCCCTCCCTCTCATTTCCCTTTATTGCTAGCAACACCCCACTTCAATGTCTCCTTCTCCCTCTCTCCTTCAGCCCCCTAATCCTAAAAATACTCCCAATCCCTCCATTAAAAGTAGATCTCCACCATTAAAACTTCTTCATAGGCTCAAGACCTTAATGGTGTAAGAGTTTGGAGGCTTGATTT
Source organism: Magnolia kwangsiensis (assembly GCA_037074715.1). Taxonomy (NCBI): domain Eukaryota; kingdom Viridiplantae; phylum Streptophyta; class Magnoliopsida; order Magnoliales; family Magnoliaceae; genus Magnolia; species Magnolia kwangsiensis. The sequence goes on along the minus strand of CM073586.1, from coordinate 36,494,934 downwards.
GCAAGTGGTGATTATAATTTCTGATTTTCTTTTCTACCCTTTGATCTTCTTTTTCTTCCTAGTTGGATCATATGGGACCCACCAATCCATGGTGGGGACCCCATTTGACCCCATGGATGTGGCCTTTTGGCCCATCCTACATGCATATCATAAAATATGATGGGGCCATTCTCCTGGACCCCATCATGATGTATTGTATTATCCACTTTATTTCAAGGGCATCTAGACCATATTAGTCATGTTGGGATGGCATCCCAACAACCCATTCTAGTCATAGATCATTCATGCATTAGTTTAATGTTGCATGTTCAAATAACATTGTTGTATGGTTGAGATTGACTCATGGGAGGGCCCATCAGCAGGGCCCTATCCCCATGGCCAGATTGCTTTTCTTTCTTCTTCTATTTTCTTTGATGTGTGGATGATGATATGTGTGTGGCCCACTAGTGGGCTTAAGATGTCCCAAATAAATCCAGCAATGTGAGACACCCTTCCTACCTAACTCTATGATCCTTGGACACCTTAATCAATGCATGCAAGTATCCTAGTATTAGTCTATGATCTGGACATATGTGGGGTCCACTAAGGAAGGCCACATACCCTTTTTATGGCTAAGATTATTGAGATATAGGCTGATGTGTCCAGCCATGTATTGCTGTCTAAAATTCTGGACTCTTTTTGGGTTGTTTGGGCATGGATTATGGACTGATTTGAGGGATGATTTACCACCATTATTAGATTATTTGTGGAGGTGTGAACCCTACCTAAAAGTATGTTAAATTTCACCTTCATCCATCCCTATTTGATCACCCAAAAAAGTGGGCCAAGGAGGGTGGATAGTCCAGTTTTTTTGGACTGTCCAGCCACTCTACTTGTTGCACAAACATAATTATCAGTTTGTTCTTGAAATGGTGGGCCACCTTTGTGGACCCACCTTATAGTATACTTGTACAGGATGTTTGCCTTGTGTTTTTCCAAAATTTAGCAGACCTGGGCTCACTCTAATGGGGTACAAAAGTTAGGGGCAGCAGCATTGTTTCAGCATGAATTATTTCTGAACCTTGCTGTCCATAAATTACATGAATTAAATAAAATACTTTAGTATCCTAAAAATTCTAAAAATTTTCAGAGAGGTGTCCCACCCATGGTAGGACCTACCTGCACAATTTTAGGGCCAATGGATCCCATTTGGGCATCCAAAATTGTGGACCAACATAGTGGACTGCTAGAAATTTCTGTTGTGCAGTCCAGTAGCATAGTTCCCATAAAAATAAACTTTTAAAAGTATTTTCTCAAAAGTGGGGCCATCTTTCTATGTTTTACCTTGTTGTAGGCTTCATATGGGACCTTAGGTCCAAATTTTAAGAATTTTGGAGGCCTATAACCCACCCATTTAGATGACCCAAATTCAGGACAAATATATAAATATATTTCCAGCAATATTTCACCCTGGATAGATTGTGATTCAAAAAAATACTTTTGAGCATCCAAAAATTATGAAAATTTACATAGAGGTGGATCACCCATGTTGGAACCCACCTACAAAATTTTGGGGCTAATGGACCCCTATGCACACCGTGACAAGGGTCGTACTGGTCCACCACGTTGGGACGTCCAGGTCAGTCTGATTTTTTAGAAAGACTGTCTTATTTAAATTAATTAAAATAATTCTAGGTGTTCACAAATCTTGAAATTTTGTGGGGGTGTGTCTCGCCCATGGAAGTTTTACCCTACAAAAGTTCAGACCCAACGGACATTTGAGCTGAGTGTGGTGTGGCTAGGAGTGGCCCACTAGGTAGGGACGCCCACGTTGGGGCGTCTAGCTTGCTTCGTGGGCCCACCTTGATGTGATGTATATCCCACCATCCATCCATGTGGGGTCCTTAGGGGATTCATCATCCTCTCCTTTTTTTTGGTATTCAATTTGGGTCCATTGGGTAGATTTTTAGGCTAGATACCCCGGGCCCATAGAGTTGCCTACACATGGGACATCCCTACCTTTGGCTACTGCTAGGCCTGCATTCCAACGGCCTGGCCCACTTGATATATGTGTTACATATACTCTCTCATCTAGTGGGCCCCACAGTTATGTGTGTGGGCTATCAAAAATTAAATATACTAAGAAATACTTCTATTGTTGGACTCCAACCAACCCAGAAATTTGGGTGGGCTAGATTTTGGCATTGAGCCCAATAATTTTTGCCTATAAATGTTCTTTTGGGGAAATATGGCCCACTATATTTGAGAAGGATTTAAGTCAATATTCTTACCATCTTAATTGTATTATTTTGGGCTTAATTAGTGCATGATTAAAGGCCCATTCCAATTGGATTCTTCTTGGGCTAGTCTTCTAGTTAATTATGGGCCTTATAGCCTTGGTTGGGCTGGAACTTTTAATAGGCCCATTAGACCCTTGGGTCCTATATTTACCATACCATTGTAATGGATCTTATGGGCCAAATACTCAAGTAGTTGGGGCCTTGATTTCTGACTATAATAAATCCATACTTGGGCCGAGATGTGAGGCCCAACTTGTGTTAAATATGAGGATTATCCATATGTTGGGATAATGGGCTGCCCATTAGGCCCACCACAATGAGTGAACCCATGACCCTTATGGTTGGGCCCTAACCTTGTTTAAGGGTCCATCAGGTTACCTATGGATTGGGCTTAGTGTATGGCCCACTAGGCCATGGATTGATTGTGCCTTGGACCTTTCTTTACATACATAGAATGCTACTTTTTTTGGACCCAGTTAAGGTTGGATGTCCTCCTTTGTGGCCCTAATATAGGCCCATAGAGGCCCTTATAGGTGGTTGAAGGCCCACCTTGAGCCTGACTGGGACCGTTCCTCCTTAGGATTTTGACTCTCCTAGTTGGTGGGCCATCCCAAAGTACTAAGCTCCCACTAGAGGATTTTTTCTTCTCCTTAGAATACCTGTCTATGTGCCTAGACCTTAGCCCTCCTTAGGATGGAGGATTCCATATTCCATAGGTACCACACTTACATTTTTGTGACTCATATGCATCACCTGTATGAATTGATTGCATTGTGTGGTGGTCATTGAGGGATAAAGTTTCTCTCCTTATGCTTATTGTGTTCCTGCAGCTAGTGCCTGATCTGTAGGCGTGACTCATGCATTGACATTGCATTTCATGATGATACCGTTCTTGCTTCATCAGGGCCTTGCCTCCACAGAGACATTCATGGATGACCATATGTGTGGACACGAGAAATGATACTTGAGCATATCAGGTGCATATGATGCCTATGGGTAAAATTTCCAAAACTTCCATGGCACCAAGGATCTGCTCCAACGTCGTGACTGAGTGAAAACTATGAGCGCATGAGGGCCTTATACCGTTAGGTCGCGACTCTCATTGTCGTATAGTCAGTTGGATAGGAGTGTGGCCTTACCTGCCTGGTGTGAGGAGGCATTGCTAGGCTGAGTTTGACTAGCTCGTAAATAGGTCCGTTACCATCAGGCCTTGCTGGTGATTGACTTTTCATAAGCGGGTAGTGAGGTCTCTTACGCTCGTTTGACTGTGTGAGGTCTGTAGAGTGGCAGTCATTCAGCAGTGTAAAGGACCCCGATGATTTCCTTATGATTGAAAATGTACTTGACATATGGTTTGGATATGAGCACTGACATTACTTGCATCACATTAGCATTGGCTGTGTAAGCCCCTTTATGGATTACCTTGGTATGACATCTAGTACTCATTTCATCATATTCATGATAAGCCTTAGTAAGGCTAGTGATATTCTCATTGAGCATGTTTCCTTCTCTATACCTCCTGCTATTCTTCTGTGCACCATTATCGCACACTTACACCACCCTCTAAGCTTTTATAAGTTTATGCATGGTTGATGTATGCAGGAGACTCTAGGCAGGTGTTGTAATAGCAGAGCGTAGAGTAGAGTTAAGCCTAAGGACTCCGGTGTTGTTGATTTCTCTCTTTTCCTAATACCTTATGTATGTCATTTTAAACCTGATGTAAGCTTGTAAAAGTTCAAATTCTTTATGGATTTTATGATGTCAGCCCCTTGTTATTCTTAGATGTAATTATTATAAACTTGGATATGCTCGTATTAGAATGATTATACTACTATAGAAATTCCCCTTGTAGGATCCTAGGATCGAAACCTTCCTCAGGAGCTGAGAATGGGGTACTTAGAGGATGTTGCGGTTAGAACCAGTCATCGGGTTCCTTGTGAGTCCAGTTACTGAGTTTGGGGCGTGACAACCTATCATGTGTCTGGAGCATCCACTGTCTAGGTACCACTTTGAATGACTTGTAGCTTTGAAAGCAGTTTGGGCAACCAAGCAAGTAACCTTAAGAACCCATTTCATTACAGTCTTGGGTTTAGGTGTATAGTTGGTCTTCTTATGTTTGTAGTTATTATAAGACCTATCCAATGAGTTAGATTTCAAGAGCTCCTTAAGTAAATCAACAATTTTCTCAGTTAAAGGATTTTGATTCTGTTTTTTATAGTTGATATGGTTGCTTTTAGGCTTTAAGGTTAGAAAAGTCTTAGACTTTTTAGAATAGTTTTGATTCAGACTTTTCCCTTTTGAGTTTAAAGACTCCCCCTTTCACAAATTTGGGTGGAGTATTCTTCTGTTTAGGAGGAATACTTCTATCATATCCCAATCTAGATCAATAGCCACATTTCCTGGATCTGGAGAAGAGTTTTTCTAACTTAGGATCACGTTGGGCATACCTCCATGTGTCTTTTAAACTCAAAAGTGAAAAGACTTCAAGTTTTAGTTTTTCATTTTCATATTTTAAGTTTTCAATTTGAGAGTTTTTAAAATCTAAGTCATACTTATTTTTTTCAAAACAATCTAAAATGTGAGATTTTTCTTAAACAAGATTATCAAAATTTTCTTTAAGTTTTAAAAACTTTTCTTTCTGAAGTTATTGTTTTACTACAATTTTACAACCCTCCTTATATAGGGCATTATAAGTATCTTGAAGATATTCTTCATTTTAATGGTCACTATTCAGATTTTCTTCACTAGCTAAATCATCATTATCTAAAAAAGTGAACTTGGCTAGAGTTATAAGGGCTTCAACTTCATTACTCGACTCGATTTCAGAATCTTCTGACTCAAAAGAGGCTTTAGAGCTAGAGGATTCATCCCAAGTAACCAACATTCCTTTTCTTTTAAGTTTATCCTTTTTAGGACACTTGTTCTTTAGATGCCCATATTCATAGAAGTTGTAACATTGACTATCTTTCAAAGATTTCCAAATTTTAGAGTTAGATCTTTTCTTTTCATTAGATTTTTGAAAATCAACCCTCTTTTTACTTTTGAAAATATTATAAAACTTTTTAGCTAAAATGACCATATCATCTTCAGAATTTTCTAAATCAGAATTACTACTATTTTCTTGAGAAATACTTTTAGAAGATTTAAGGACAATGGATTTACCTTTAGGAGCTTTAAAGTTTAACTCATAGGTCTGTAATAAGCCAACTAATTCTTCTAACATCATATTATCCGTATTACGAAGTTCTTGGATTGTAGTCACCTTTGAATTGAACCGTTCAGGCAGTGAGCATAGCATCTTTGCACAAACTTTACTTTCTGGAATTTTATCACCGAGACCCCACGTAGAGTTGACAATGTCATTTGATCTTGTATAGAAGTCCATGAAAGTTTCACTTTCTTCCATACTTATTTCCTTAAATTTGGTTGTGAGGATTTGGACTTTAGATTTCTTGACAATTGTTGTTCCCTCATGTGTCATTTTAAAAATATGCCAGGCTTGCTTTGTAGTATCACTGGATATAATTCTTTTGAATTCATCTGGTGATAGTGTGCAAGTAATTACATTTAGAGCCTTTGCATTGGCACTACTCTCACTTTTCTAAAGAGTGGTTCAAGAAAAATAAGGTGTAACTTTCATAGTTTTTGATCCGTCGGTACCAGTCACTTCAATGGTAGGAGGGGTCCAATCAGTCACTGTGGCTTGCCACATGCTCGCATCCATGGATTTTAAGAAAATTCTCATCCTAACTTTCCAATAGGTATAATTGGAGCTATCAAATGGTGGAGGCCTAGTGACTGAAAGGCTATTAAAATTTAACATCTTACAAAGCTCAGGTTGATTAGCTCAAGAAATTAATTTAAAAGAAATAATAATTAAAGCCTGCTATTAGGCTTTGATACCACTTGAAAAGGCTGAGCTAAGAGTCTTAGAAGGGGGGGGGGGTTTGAATAAGACTATGCCAAATTAAAAATTAAGAGCAAAATTTAAACAAATTAATAAAGATAGCACATAAACAATCCACAATGCGAAAATGTAAAACAACCTCAAAAATCTAGAAATGAGAGGTTAATACAAACTTGGTTCTAAGGAAAACATGACACCAAAAATCAATGGTTTATGGTAGGACAACCTTACTAGAACGTGAGTGAGTATCAAAAACTCAAACAGAAGAGGATATGAAAGAAATAAATAGAAAAGGAAATAACTAAGCTATTACAACATTCCCACACTTGCATAAAAGAAATTATAACATTCTCCACAAATGCATAAAGGGAAATATCAACATCCACAAAATGAAATAAACAATCAATTACCACAAGATCAGAAATTATATTGGTTCGCTTATGTATACACCAACTGTCTAAAAAAACAACCACACAACTACTCCACTCATAATATCCTCACACAAATGAATATTAGCGTTCACTATGAAAATAGGTTTTTCAAGGTTCACCTAAAACCCTCACAATTGTGTCTTTCAAGTGGGCTTACACAATTCAAAAACCACACACTGAGTTTTCTGAATCACCTCAGATAAACCAAAAGAAAGAGATTTTTCTGGCACAATCTCAATGAAACCAAAACAATGAATTTACAAAACTGTAAAATACTTATCTAGATATTCTCCTTTTAATGTAGCCCGAAAGAACCAATTCGGAGTAGAAGTTCAACATAAATGTTTAATGTTCACACTCACATATGAAAAAGGTTCTAAGTTCTAAATTAATTTTAAATTAAATCACCTTAGGCTAGCTTGATTTGATTTTGATTCTAAGAAATGAGAATACTTCAATCCCTCTTTCAAATAAAATTGGAATGCAGAATATAAAATCAATCGCAGAAAGATAATTAATGAGAATATCAAATGAGCACTAAATAGCTTAAGAATATCACTAACTTATCTCTCAGAGCTGTGTATTGATTTTGCTTGAATTGGATATCAAACTCTGAAATTCATGCTCTATTTATAAGTACAGAAATCGCATCTTCGACTGGTCCTGAGGTTTGCTCGACTGGTCGTAGGGCCAACAAATTTTTGAAATTTTAAGCGCAATAAGATCATATTGTTCCACGACTGGTCGAAGGACCTGCTCGACCGGTCAAGTGGCCTCTACGACTGGTCGAGTCCTGTCCACGACTGGTCGTGTGGAACTCAATTTAGTTGTTGGACTTTGAGTCAAGCCTGCAGGACTGGTCGAGCACTATTCACACAACTGGTCGAGCAATCTCCAGGACTGGTCGAGGCTCTAACAAAAATTTTCAAAAATTATAAATAAACTTAGGACTGGTCAAGGAATTTCTTGGACTGGTCAAGCCAGTGCTAAGACTAATCGAACATAGCCTAAGACTAGTTAAAAAACAAACTATGCACTTATAAAGTGACTCAATTGAATTATGTATTCAAAATGACCTACCCTATGGTCAATCTAGGGCCATTCATACCTTATACATGATGTATGAACATTGAATCTTCTTTTGCTTCAGTTGATAGTCATTCTTTGAAATTCACGAAGCTTGAGATCTTGACATATGATGAAGCTTGAACTTGAGACTTTTGAAGCTTGTGCTTGTGGTTCAAAGTAAAGATCTTTGTCTTGATTTGGACGAAGTTAAGTATTAAAGCTTAAAAAATTGAATTCACACTTGGTGTTGTACTTGAACATGAATATGTAATCTTGCACTTGAAGTTCTTGAGGTAAATGCATTTGTTCTTGTACATGAGAAGCATAGTCTTGAATATGTAGATGTGCTACACAAGAGGTTTTGACACTACAAAATTTGACAATCATAGGAGCTAGAAAACATAGCACGTACAAATCTCCTATTGGATTAGCCGAGATTCATGATAACTATAATGTATGTGTTTTAGATCACAGTGGGAATACTCTGCCTCACCATTAAAAGCTTCTTTGAGGCCAATTAAGTGGTTAAAAATAGATGTATGCCCATAGAGTTTACTCATAATGCTTAGGGCCATGGATTTGAAACCCCTGGATTTGAAATCCTCCTGTTATTCTCAGTTTGGCTTGTCCAATTGAGAGTATGCTGGCTAGATGTGGTAGCCCAGATCGTATTGGGTCTTCTTACTGTACCCTATAGTTTTTTTTTTTTTTCCTTTTCATATCTTTAGCTATATAACAGAGAAAATGATAGGCGAGGCTTGGTGTTTATGTGGAGCCCGCCTGAATGTTGTTTATGATCCAAGAGTTTCAACACTTAAGGCCATGGAGAGAGCTTCCTTTCCATTCTATCCATCAACCTATCCCACAAATGCAAGGCTGGCTTACCTTGTTTGGATAACAAGTGGAATCCTTATCTCGTTTCTTGTTTCAAGAGGATTCTCATTGTGGATAAGAGTAATGGTTGAAGTGTTGAATCTATGTATCTAAATAGCTCATCTTGTCAAGCAAAACAATTTCCATTTCCTCACGGATTCCACGTTACCAAACATGCCCAGGATGAAAATAACCAATAGAAATCCCAATGTTAACATCAAGTGGTGCTTTCATTACATTACTTACCATTTCTTAATTAAATTGCAAACATATAAAAGGTTGCAGATGTTTGATAATTGTACATATGTATCCACCACATGTAATAGATCCAAGCCACCTATCAGGCAGGCTCAGTACTACATGGATGTTATCTGAAAAAAGGGACTTGGATTGACTTTTCAAGACTTGAATCGAATAGGGAACTCCTGAGTCTGAGTCGTAGCAAACTTGTGGAAGGCTTAAAACTGTACGTTCCTCTTAACATGTACTTTTTTTTAATCATATTGTAAAAAGGAGAGTGAAATAGAATTGCTTGGGCTAGAGGGTTTTCTTTCTCACATAGTATGCCTAGGCCTTTCATCAAGCAGGCTTGCTACTAACATGCCCTGATTAAAGTGATTTTTTGGAAACAATCGATGATCAAGGTCAAGTCTCACACGATGGCTGGTCTAGAGAATGATGGAACCTTTCTAGTATAATAAAATAGATGCCCATGTTCTATATAGTGATTAAATGGTTAGGATCACCATTAATTTTAGGTACAATGGAACACATAGTTTAGTGATCCAAACTATTGATATGATTGGCTCAATCTGGATACCTCATAGAACACACCAATCCTTTAATTACTCTTTGATACGTGTAATCCAAAATCCTTCAATTAGTCATCAAAAAATAGGAAATTAATTAAAAAAGAAATGTGACAACATTCTACATTCAATGAAAAGAAGGCCAAAGAAACAATAACTATGAACATTTTCCATCATATTAACCATATGTATGCTTGAACCATGGATCCCAATTGTACAAAATGAAAATCCAAGCTCACTGTAGGAACACTTAGTTATGTAGAGAGTATGACACATATTAAAAGAACAAGAACAAGAACAAGAAGGAAAGAAATAAAAATGGTGGAAGCCTTCCTAGGCCTACACTATAAGGAAAATTTCCTTCTATTTCTATTTTCAACTAACATATTACAGGTAGACAATACATACAGTGAAATAAATCAGCACTAAATAAACTTTTATGTAGATTGAAGTATAAAACATATAATAAATATTAACACCTGGGTCCATATCTAAAAATTTATAACAAAAAATATATAAATCCTTAAGTTACAATTAGAAAATATCATCTAAACATCCCATCACCATTTAACCACCATTCCACCATTCTTCACTTCGTCTAGTCACTTTCCACGTGCATGTCTGCAATCTATGTTGTGAGAAAAATGTTTGGAAATGAAATTTTCAATCCTATTAGGATTATGGCATTAAAAAAAGTATCAATGGTTATTTATGTTTGCAAGATCTCAATCTATAATGGACCAAATGGATGGCTCAGATTGAATCTTGTTGCTAAAAATGAATAGAAATTGATTTAACATACATGTAAAGTACCATTGTGATTTCTCATCGTTGAGATAAGATTTCAAAACTTTTTGGTGTTTTAGCTGGTTTCAAATCAAGATCATAGGTGCATGTGTTTAGAATTAAATTCGTGAATGGGTGAAAAATATTTATTTTTTTATTTTTTTGGTTAGGTGTAGGTTCAAAATGGACCCTTTAGTTAATCGAGATCCGCCTGTAATGGATAGGGAGTGGATGACACTAAAGTTTTCTAGACTAACATTTTATTTCTGGAATGAGAAGCTTTTCAAAGTTTGTATGAGATCACCTTCCTAGTAGAGAAACCATTCTTTGTCCATGAAACACTTGCAGATGTCCATGTTTATGAATTTTTTAAGATGATTTGGAGGTATATCTAATGAAAAATGAATTCGATCCAATATATAGGGTTTGGAACATGCATGGTGAGCATATATCACCTGAGTGTACTGAACGTGCATCAAGTTCCCAACAGTGCCATAGTGTCTCAAACTTAAATGAGGTTCACAATACAATCATTCAAGAACTCGGTGGTAATAACCTAGATAAAGTTGTTCAGGATGAGCTGAATGTGACCCCTGTAGTCGAAGGCGTCTTTGGGAAAAATGAAACTAATGAGTTTGAAGCAAATCTACAAGACGTAATGATTGAACTATACCATAGGGCCAAGGATTTTACCGTTTCATTGTACGTCTTTTTAAATTAAAGGTGAACCATGGATGGAGTGAAAAGAGCTTTACAAAGCTCCTTCAACTACTAAGGAAGGTGCTACCTTCTAGTAACAAGGCCCCAACTAATACCTACTAAGTGAAGAAGATCATTACAAAGTTGGGTCTTGATTATATGAAGATCCATGCTTGTACAAATGACTACATCTTGTACTGTAGAGAGCACGAGATGAAAACCAGTTGTCCAATTTGTAAAACATCTAGGTACAAGATAGAAATGGATGCTGAGAGAAAATAATCTCAAGTATCTGTCAAGGTTTTAAGGTATTTTCCATTAACACCAAGTCTATAAAGAATGTTCAGTGGCCATGGTTGGTGAAAGAAATGTCCTGGCACTCAACCAGGAAATTACAACATGAAAATATGGAGCATCCAGCTGATTCTATTACATGGAGGAATCTCGATGACAAGTATATGGATTTTTCAGCTGAGCCTCGCAATGTTCGATTGGGTTTGATTACAAATGGGTTTAACCCATTCGACACTTTCAGTACTTCATATAGTCCATGGCCCGTTATGTGTGACGTATAACCTTCCACCAAAGCTTTGTATGAAACCTCAATTTACTATATTGATTTTGCTCATTAAGGGACCGTGACCACTAGGAAAGGATATTGACGTTCATTTACAACCATTGATTGATGAACTTCAAAAGTTATGGTGGAAAGGGGTCATGACGTTCAACGCATACCATGAAAAAAAATTCAACATGTATGCAGTTTTGCTCTGGACAATCCATGACTTTTCAGCATATGTTAACATTTCTAGTTGCAGAACCAGGGGTAAATATGGTTGTCCTGTATGTGGTCTCAACACTGATTCCTTGTAACTCTAGTATGGAAAGAAATGTGTGTATATGGGCCATAGATGGTGGTTTCCAATGTTAGACCAGGCTAGGAAGGTCACAAGTGTTGTCACATTCAATAAGAAAGTGGAGATACGACAACAACTGATCCATCTGGACGGGATTGAGGTCGAAAGACAAACTACGAACCTGAATATGCAGTGGAGGGGAAGTCTGGAAAGAAGAAATAAGGGGTATTGATGAAGGTCGACAAGAGCTAGCGGATGATATTAAATCATTGTGGTTCTTCAAACGGTCGATATTATTTGATCTAGAGTATTAGAAAGATATAGGTGATGTTTACTTAAGAGCTCATACGAGCAATGATAAAGTCGTCCAGTATCCTGACCTTGTTGTAAGTGCACCCCTCCTACCACTAACTAGTACCCTTATGAAATGCCATTGTATAACTTTAAATTATTTTACATTCATTTGTATTAATTTTTTCATAGGAAAAACTAGATGAGCTTTATTATAGCAATCCTGCTTCTAAGATGACCAGTGTTGATGATGCCCTTGCACAGGTATTAATAAAAATTAAAAATTATTTGAGTTTCACGATAATTATAAATTTCCTAATAACTTGATTTGCAATGTTTTGTAGTTTGTTGGTTTTGATAGTAGAGGGCGAATGCGTGGTCTAGGTTGCTCGATAAGCAAGACAGGACTGAAGAAGTCAATCCCTGCCCATTCAAAGCTAGAGAATGTGACACAAGAAAAAGAGGGCCTAACACAGGAGATATTAGAGATAAAGAAAATATTGGCTGATTTAAAGGTCTGGGTGGGTATGCATCAAGAGGCACACTCTGATCAAAACCTCTCATAACAACCAATGGCTAGATCTACTCAAGCATCGTCAGTATGCAATTATAATTTCGCTAATGTAATGAGCATACAATTATATTATTAATGCTAACAATACCAATGCCATTTTATATCTTTACATGTATATGGATATGATATATATTGGTAAGAGATGTCACTTGCTTGGTTGGGGCTTACATGGTGTTGTTGCTCGTGGTCAAGTACACGAAGTTAATCCAAATGCAGTTGTCCATTGCGAGCCAGTAGCAGAGGGAGCTTTTGTTGTTATCTTGACTGAGATTATACACCATGGCGCTCCTTTGTGGAAAGAAGATGGATTCACTTATACACTTGGAGAGGCCGGTCCGGGATCATTTGTGCAATGGGGGAAGGACTCGTTGAGATTTCAATAATTTGAACAAATATAGTACTATATAATTGAACATATTTATAATATGCATGTTTTTTTTTTTTCTAGTTACTCTATATGATGTTTGGCCTTTTTTATTTTTGGTACTCTGTAGTTCATCGATATTTATAGTCTGCATGAATTTTGTATTCTATATTTGAACATATTATAGTCTTAGGCTCCATTTGATCATCACATCAGTATTTATGAATATAAATTTTTCTCAAATCGAATGGAGCTTAAGCCCTTTTTTAACTCCTTCAATGCAACTCCTTACATTACAGATCCCAAGCCTGGGCAAAGGAGGAGGGAGAAGGGCTTTAAGGTGAGTTTTCTCTTCTTCTTCATCTTCATCTTCATCATCTTCTTCTTCTTCTTCTTCTTCTTCTTCTTCTTCTTTTCATTTTCTGAAGCTTTTATAGTTTTTGAGTTTACTACATCACATATATAGCTCTGATTTAATTCATAAAGTTTCATGTATGATTAAAAATATTGGAAATAAATAATATGAAATAAATGTCATGAAAATGGCAATGCAGAAATGAGTTCATGTTGGTTAGGATCTGTGTTTGGAGTTGTATAGGTATGTTAAAGGTTCTTTGTTGTCCTTTTATGAATGCAAAGTTTTCATATTAGGTTGGTTTATCTCAGTGGTGGTCACATTTGCTTATACTTGTCTCTTGAAATCAGATCTCCTATCCACAGGTCCCAGGATCAGAATCTGGCATTGGATTGTTAGGAGCCGAGAATGGGGCACTACGGAGGCTGTCGGCACCGGATTCGACAATCGGGATTCATGTGAATCCGATTTTCGGGTTTGGGGCGTGACACCTATGACAATGTACAGATCCATATAAACATTTTTCATGTTGATGGAAACATATAACAAATATTAATATCCACAGTTATATTTCTGATCAAATGATCTCATGGCTGTTGTGGTGTATCATTTAGGCATTTATGTCAGAACTGAAATTATCCTCTGTTCCATTACTTGTTTTGCCAACTTGTGCCCCATTATGTTTTAGAAGCACTTACTTATCTTTCTTAAGATATAGAGCGAGTGTGTTGTTGGTTAAATTGCTACCAGCATCGAGTCTTGTCATTCTGGGAGATTCTTGATTGGCGGTTTACCATTATGGAAGGCATGATGCTAAATGTTAATGTAGTTTTTAGCTTACCCCTTTTAGCACTTAAACATCTGCACAGGAAGAGGACAGAGGAGACCCTAGCTAGTTCAGGGGACCCTTCGATGCCTAAGTCAGGCCTAGAATCTGAGTTTAATAGTAAGGGTTTAGGGGTGAGGTCTGTATGTGTGTACCTTTCACCATAGGTAGGTTCTCTATTTATAGAGGTGGCGTAATCTTGTAGCATCAGGATCTTTCCCTGGAGTGGATTGATCATTATCTTCGAGGATTTCGAGATCTTCGATCTCCTAGATTTCTGGAATCAGAGTTTATCCTCTGAGAATCTCAGAAAGAGATCTTGATATTAAGCCATCTTCTTGGCTCGACTTTAGTCCTGTAGATGAGAACAACTGATGAGGCTTGGCTGACCGTCAGCTCAGCCAATCTGTTGATTGATGGTGGATTATGAATGTTGATCCTTGATCAGTGTGAGTATGGTCGACCCAAAATCAACCTACTACAGACTGAAGGCCGAACCATGGCCGACCTACAGGATAGGTCGAGCTGGATTAGGGCCTAGGTCTATTCGATCTATGCCTGGTTTATAGCTGATCTATGTATTTAATAAGCGTGAAGCCACCTCTGAGGGACCCTTTGAGTGTCCGTAAAGGTGTATCAGCCTCTTTGGAGGTTTCGTTCCATAGCCCTGGACATGTGGGCCTCGATCAGGCTCAGCGCCGGTGAGTCTAAACCATGTCAGTAGAGTTGGTCCATTCCATAAGCCAGTTTAATGACTTGTCATATTTTTTCACCAACAATGAGCCCCCCTACTCCTTGTGCCAACTTATAGAGGCCGAGGAGTAGATCGGTGTTGGGTCAGTTTACGCATGGTCTGAACTTATGATGGAGCAGTTATTGCTGGTATAACGGGTAACTCAAATATCGAAGTGGACTACCTCATCCTGAACATGTGTCGGTTTAGTTCTCGAGGCCATACGAGCAGGAGGCCGTCGTTTCAGTGGTGGAGAAGATGAACGGTGGACGCATGGTATGACATTTGCTGATGGAACCATACAATATATGGCATGGCAACACGTGTCAGACTGGGGAGCTCGAGGGAGCGTCGATTCGACTTCTCCTTTAATGCAGGTGTCATGTGGCATGACTATAAAAGGATCACCCTAGCCCCCAAATCGGCCCCATTTCTGTGCCTCTTTTCTCCTGTTTTCTATCCATTCGCTTTCGTTGCCCTCTTTGCATTTTCTAGCCATCAGTAAAAACTTCGATGAGCATTTTTCTCCCTCCATTTTATTTAATTTCAAACAATGTCAGGCTCCATGAGCCCTCAAGAGGGAGTATACAGTGACAAGGGTAGAACGAGCAGCTTTTGGGCAGCTTCAGAGCCACCCTTATTGCTGACGGAGATGGCGACCGGTGCTGATGCCTCATTTTGACATTTGCAAAGGGTGATAGAGTCCCCAACGCAGAGGCCAGTGGCATCTATTAATACGTCTGACTCATCTTTTAGGTGGGGGATAGCTATAAAAAATACTCTAAGAAGGCCCAACCCCCTCTGTTGCAAATGAGGATGATGAGGCTGAGGAAGCCACGGTTGAAACAGTTTCGGCCGAGGAAGGATCAAGGGGCCAGTCCCCTCAGTTTTGACAGAGGATGACCTACTTCGGATCTGGGTCGAGTATCATAGCCTTGACTCTATTTGCCTTAGCCTTCCTCAGCCAAATGAACTACCCGATCAACCCCCCCACCCCCGAGGCAGTCGTGATTTTTTGGGTAGCACTACAGTGTGACCTCCATTTACCAGTACAGGATGTCGCTCAGCATCTTCTACGCTCTCTTGGATTGGGTCTGGGGCAAATAGTTCTGAACGGGTGGAGGGACTCGTTTAGTTATGCAGTCTTGTAGCTAAGATGGATTAGCCAGCACTGACCATAAACGAGTTCCTCCATCTATACCAAGTGCAACCAAATTCTCAGGATCATGACTGGTATTACTTTTACTCTTGGTAGAAGAAAGGAGGAGCTCTGATAACTGATCCTCCTTCCTCCAAAAAACACTAGAGGGATCAGTGGTTCTGGGCTTGTGGTTGCTGGGAGATGGCCGGGTTGGAGCCATTCATACCTTTTGTTCCCTGAGCTTTCTCTGAGCCAGGTGACTTGACATTTATTATTCTTCCTTCTTAGTTGGATAAACCTTTTGAATGTGTCCTCTGACCATCTGTGTTCCTCCAATCCTCCCCACACACCATCCAGGAGTTGGACCAAGCGTAGAGGCTCGAATCAAGGATCTAAGAGCACTAGACTCAAAGACGAGGTCTTGTAAAGCACTTCTTCAACCAGAGTGTCTTTTTTAGTTGGGGTTAGACTTTTTTCTGACAAGTGTGACCCATAGTTGAGCATTAGTACTTGGCGTAATCCCCTCCCTTTTTTCAATACTTGTTGAATCTTGCTTTTGACTTAGAAATGTCTGAGGCGTAGCCAATTCTTTGTTCCCCTTCCAAGGTGAGGGCTCCTCCTCTGGGCGAACCCCGGGTCAACACTCGGCCTTCGAAGAGGCAGAAGGCAGTCTTCAAGAGCCAAGGGAAGGTTACTCCTCTTCCTCCAACTTTTATAGAAGTCACAGACGAGGGTACGGAGGTGGTGGAAGTGGTTTTGCCAGAGTCTCGAGAGGTTTTCGAGCCAGGAACTATTATAAAATAGGTCCCTGAGATGAGAGAGGAAAGGGAAGGGGATGAGCCCCTTAGTGGAGAGGCGGCCGAAGGAGAAAGGATGGGCTTCCTCCAGAGCATAGAAGAGATCCTCCACTGGGTGAGTTGCCAGAGGACCGAGGAGGATTTCGCCTGCCGCTTTGAGTCCTCCATGGAGCGGACACTCGCTAAAATGATGAGGATGCTCCTCGAGGTAAGAATGAGATCTTTTGTTCTTCGTTTTACTTTTATACCCTATAGTAATTTCTCTTTTCTTTTTTACAGTTCATGCCATGTGCACTAAGGGCCCATGCCAAGCTGTCCAACGCCATGCGCGAATGATGCAGAGGCACGGCTGGCGACCACCGAGGCTCAAGTTGCCACTGTGACGGCCGATCTGACATCAGTAATAATGTCCCTTGATGAGGCAGCGACAGAGAATACTCGCCTGGCTTCACGATTGGAAGAGGCTAGGGCAACATATGATAAATGCCACCCAAGTACACCTGAATCTGCGAGGTGGTGAACCAGCTTAGAATGGAGATCAAAGCCACTCTTGTCATTACACAAGAACAGGAGTGGGAGAAGGGACGGGCGGAGGCTGTGGAAGCCTTTCTCTCGTCCCAATATTTCATGGAGGAGCGAGATATCTCTACCGACACGGTGATGCTGAATGCATGAAGTTGATGAGGGAGAGCTTTCCTCAGCTCAACCTCTCTGGCTTCGATGAGAGCGGGTTAGGATCCAGTGATCCATGTGCTAAGGAGGATGTTATCCTAAGGCTGAGTTGATTGTAGCTGGTCCTCCGATAGTCATGGCTGATCCCGAGGTAACTTCCCAAGTTGTTCCTGAGTTGGCTCTTGATGAAGTGACTGAGCCATGAAGTTGGATTTGAGGAGAAAAATTCCTTTTTGCTCTCCTTTTTAACTTCAGGCACTTCAAGTACACCGAGCACCGAACTCGAGAGCATTTGCAGTCCCGGGAGCCACCGATCTTCAACACTTATGCATTTTATGCTTTTCCTTCTCTATTAATGTAGTTTTGATGTACATGAAGATACACTTTTGATGAAATCTTATTCTGATCAATGAATACACTTTTTTCCTTGTATACAATTGTCTGATTTACATGATTATGAATTTCTTGCATGTTTATCAATAGAACTCGAGTGATATTTCATCTGTTGATCGATTTAGGGATAATAAATCTTAAGATGCTCGACATTCCGGGGGTGAGGCAGTAGTTGGCTAGTTAAGTCTTCCAGTCGATATGTACTAGTTCGGATGGTGTTTACAATTACTTAAGGTCCTTCTTAATTGGGGCCAAACGTGCCTACGCTGACTTCTTTAGTGTTCTGGAATATCTTTCGAAGGACTAAGTCCCTAACTCGGAATCTTCTTACTTTAACCCAAGCATTGTAGAATCGCGACACTTGCTGTTGACGGATGATAGTCCAAAGCTGAGCTTGTTCCCTACGCTCATCCAAGAGATCGAGGTCGAGCACCAGGAGTTCTTCATTGTCATGTTCATCGAATGAGCTTACTTGGGCGGTCGATGGTCCAATCTCAACTGAGGTGATGGCTTCTGATCCATATGCCAAGGAGAATGGGGTCTCCCTTGTCGCGGTTTGTGCTGTAGTTTGGTAAGCCCACAGAACTTTTGGAAGTTCCTCAGCCCAAGCTCCCTTGGCTCGGTTGAGCTTAGTTCGAAGATGCTATTTGATGATCTTGTTGACGGATTTGACCTAGTCATTCGCTTGAGGATGGTGTGGAGATGAATATACGTATCTGATCCCTAGGTTCTCAGACATCTCTCGGTATTGTTTATTGTCGAACTGTTTGTAAGTGCTATGATTTCATATCCCTTTGGTTATCAAATTTTGTGGTGCCAAAACCTATATCTATGTCTTGTACATCTTATGTTTTATGATTGAAGACTATTCATTGTAATCCAGTCATCGTATTTCAAGACAAGATCTTAAATGAAGAAAGTTTTCAAGACATGGATAAAGAATTCAAGTATCGAAGTCTTCAAGTTTGTATGTTCAAGATTCGATCAAGTTCAAGTTTAGTAGAAGACTTTGTCAAGTCAAGATCAAGCTCAAGAAGGCCTACTATAAGATTTGTATATTCTCAAGCTTCTCTTAAGGGTCATCTGAGTGTATAGACTTTCAATGTCCATCTCACTTTTAAGGTTTGTTTGACCTTAGATTGACCTTAGGTTGGGCTTTACAGTAGGTCATTCTGGATACATAACTCATATACTTTATTATGCTTGTTTGGAGTGTTCTAAGACCAGTCCTAGGGACTTCATGACCAGTCCTAACTTTGATACGACCAGTCTTAAGCTTTTCAGGACCAGTCCTAGGTAGTTGAAGATTTTTGGATCTTTCTAGCTGTCCTACGACCAGTCCTGGACATCGTACGACCAGTCCTGTGAGTTCTACGACTCATCCTTCGATTGGTCGTAGCCCTACGACTCGAACTCTAGCAACTATTTTTGGGGTCCTACGAACGGTCGTAGGTGTCTCACGACCAGTCGTAGGTGACACAGGACCAGTCGTGGAACAGAAAATCTTATCCCGTGGAAATCTTTCAAAAATCTTTGGAGCTACGACTAGTCCTAGGTTCCTAAGACCAGTCGTAGACGGAATTTTTTAGGCTATAAATTGAGCACGAACTTCAGAGTTTTAGTACTTCAAATCAATTCTATTCAAGCATTCTTTAGGCCATTTTCTGAGATAATTTTGTGTTTATTTTAAGCTGCTTTATGCTTATTTAATATTCCTTTTGCTAGCTTATTCTTATTTAATTTTGATCTACATTCCAATCTTATTAGAAAAGGAGAATTTCTGATATTCCTTCTTCTTGGATTCAAAATCAAATAAATCTAGCCCATTTGATTTAAATCAATTAGACTTAGAACCATTCTTAAAGTGAGTATTGGACTTTGAACGTTGAATCGAACTTCTACTCCGATTGGTTCTACCGGGCTTCTTCGAAAGGTGATTCAGGTATTTTACATGTTTTGTAATTTACTTTCTCTAGTTTTTGTTTGAGATTCGCCAGAAAAATCTCATTGTATTGGTTATCTGAGGAGAGCCAGAAAATTCAGATTGTGGGGTTTTTGGATTGTGTAAGCCCGAGATCAAAGACACAATTGTGAAGGTTTTAGGTGAACCTGTGAAACCTATTTTGATAGTGCATGCTAATATCCCCTGTGTGAGGATATTAGGAGTGGAGTAGCAATCTATGTGGCTGTTGGATAACAGTTGGTGTACACACAGGCGAACCACTATATATCATTGTGTTGTGGATGTGTTTTACTCTTTCATTCTTTTATTCATTCTGTTTTGTGGATAGTGTTTGTGGATGAATGTTGTAATCACTTCAAGCAAGTGTGGATGAATGTTGTAATAACTTAGGATTTATTTTCTGCAAGTTATTTTGATTTTCTTGCTTATTATTCCTCATTGATTTGTGATATAAAGGACGTTCTAGAAATAAGGTTGTCCTACCTTAAACCTCTGGTTTTTGGTGTAAGGTTGTGCTTGGAACTGATAAAGTATCAATCTCTTTATTTTAGGCTATTATGATTGTTTTATATTCAGCATTGTGCTTTATATCTTTTATTATTCCGCTGTTATAAGTTTTATTTGGCATTGCCCTATTCACCCCCCCTCTATGGCATATAGCTAGGCCCTTTCAAGTGGTATCAGAGACAAATAGCTCATGCTTATTGTTTATTTATTGGATTTATTTCCTGAGCTAACGATCTAAGCTATATTAAGATGTCAAATTTTGAAAGCCTATCAGTCACTAGGCCACCACCTTTTAATGGTACAAACTATGCTTATTGGAAAGCCAGGATGAGGATCTTCCTTAAATCCTTGGATGAAAGTGTGTGGATGGCCACAGTGAATGAATGGAATCCTCTTATCACTGAAGTTGCTAATAACGATGGTTCAAAAACTATGAAAGTAACGACTTATTTTCTTTGAACCACACTTCAGAAAAGTGAAAGTAGTGCCAATGCTAAAGCACTAAATGCAATTACTTGTGCATTATCACTAGATGAATTCAAAAGAATCATTTCTTGTGAAAATGCAAAACAAGCATGGGATGTATTGGAAATGACACACGAGGGTACATCTATTGTCAAGAAATCTAAAGTCCAACTCCTCACAACTAAATTTGAAGAAATTCATATGGAGGAGAATGAGTTGTTTATGGACTTCTACACTAGATCGAATGACATTGTGAACTCTATGTGGGGTCTTGGTGATAGAATCCCAGAAAGTAAAGTGTGCGCAAAGATACTACGTTCACTTCCTGAACGATTCAATTCTAAAGTGACCGCGATTCAGGGACTTCGTGATACGGATACCATGAGGGTTGAGGAACTAGTTGGTTCACTTTAAACCTATGAGTTATCCTTTAAGGCTCCTAAAGGAAAATCAATTGCTCTCAAATCATCTAAAAATGTTTCACAAGAGAGTACTTCGGATTTAGAAAATACCGAAGATGATATGGCGCTTTTAGCAAAAAGGTTTTACAAAATTTTTTAAAATAAGAAAAAGGTTGATTTTCAAAAATCAAATGATAAGCGACGATCTAAACCTAGAACTCGAAAATCCTTGAAAGATAGTCAATGTTACAACTGTCAAGAGTATGGGCACTTAGTTAACAAATGTCCTAAAAAGGACAAATCTAAAAAGAAAAGCATGATGGCTACTTGGGATGAATCGTCTGATTCTGAATCCTCTTCTAAATCAGAAGATTCTGAAACCGAGTCGGGCGATGATGTTAAGGCCCTTATGACTCTAGCCAAGATCACCTATTCAGATCATGATGATATATCTAGTGAAGAAAATCTGAATGGTGATTGCGATAATGAAGATGATCTTCAAGATGCTTATAATGCCCTTTATAAACAGAGTTGTAAAATTGTTGTTAAGCTTAAATTACAAAAAGAAAAATTTTTTAAGCTTAAGGAAGATTATGAGTCTCTTGTTTTAGAAAAGTCTCATATTTTCGATTCTTTTTAAAAAACCAAATGTGATTTAGATTTCAAAAACTCCCAAATTGAAGATTTGAAATCCGAAAAAGAAAGATTAAAAAATGAGGTAGCCTCTCTTCTGAGTTTGAAAGACACATGGAGATATGCCCAAGGTGATCCAAAATTGGAAAAATTATTGTTCGGATCAAGAAAATGTGGCGATCGATCCGGTTGGGCTATGATAAAAATACATCTCCTAAACAAAAGAACATTTATCCTAAATTTGTTAAAGGAGAGTCTTCGACCTCAAAAGAAAAGAATACCTATCATGGTTTTTTCAAAAATTCTAGGTCTTTCCAAAAACCTAAAGGTGGCCATGTCAACTTTAATTTTCAAAACCGAAATCCATTGGCTGAAAAAATAATTGATCTACTCAAGGAGCTATTAAAGTCTAACTCCATGGGTCACTCCTATAACAACAAACAGAAAAAGCCCATCTATGCTCCTAAACCCGAAACAGTTCTGAAATGGGTTCCTAAAGTCGCCAGCTTGGTTGCCCACAATGCTTTCAAAGCTACAAGCCATTCAAAGTGGTACCTAGATAGTGGTTGCTCCAGGCATATGACAGGTGACAAAGCTTTATTCACTGATCTTAAAGATATGACTGACGGGTCAGTCACATTTGGTGATGGAAACAATTACAAGATTATTGGCCAAGGTACGGTTCAACTTTATAACCTTCCCTTATTTAAGAATGTTTTATATGTTGAGGGTTTAAAACACAACCTATTAAGCATTTCTCAGATATGCGATAACAACCATAATGTGAAGTTTTCTAATCAAGGTTGTGAGATACTTGATAAAAGGGGTTCTGTTATATTAACTGGTCGCAGAACTTCTGAAAACTGCTACATCATTAGTGATGCAAGATCAACTACTCAATCATGTTACATGGTCCATACCGATGAGACTGAATTATGGCATAAACACCTTGGACATGTACACTATCGGAACTTATTTAGATTGAGCAAAAGAGAACTAATTAGAGGTTTACCCAAATTACAAAAAGTGGACAAAATATGTGGTGAATGCCAGTTGGGAAAACAGATTAGGAGCTCTCACAAGAAAGTGAACTCCAATACCACATCTAGACCACTCGAGCTTCTCCACATGGATCTTATTGGACCAACCAGATCGGAGAGTCGAGGAGACAAAAAATACATCTTGGTTATCGTAGATGAATATACCAGATTCACTTGGGTATCGTTCTTAAAAGATAAAACTGAAACCCTGGATGAAGTGAAAAAGGTCATCAAACGAATCCAAAATGAGAAAGGTTCTCATGTTAGTAAGATCCGTAGTGATCATGGATCCGAATTCAAAAACAGTAGTTTTGAGAAATTCTGTAGCAAATAGGGAATATCACATGAATTCTCTGTGCACAAAACACCACAACAAAATAGTATAGTTGAAAGAAAAAATAGAGTGCTTCAGGATATGGCTAATGTTATGTTGAATAGCGTGAAGCTCTCTAGAAATCTTTGGGCTGAAGAAGTTAATACCGCATGTTATATTATTAATTGGGTTTATACTAGTAAATCTGATAATAAGACTGCTTATGAATTATGGTTTGAAAAGAAACCTACTGTCAAATACTTTCAGGTTTTTAGCAGCAAGTGTTATATTTTGCGTGATCGAGAAAATTTGGAAAAGTTTGATACGAAGACTGATGAAGGTATTTTCTCAGTTATTCTTTAAATAGTCGAGCTTATAGGGTTCTAAATAAAAGAATAGGTGTGATACAAGAGTCCATCAATGTGGTCATTGATGATCATTTGAATACACCAGCTCCGAGTTCAGATGATGAGGAAGCTCTTATTATCAACAATCAAGATACCTCATCAAGTCAAAAAGAATCTGAACCAAGGACTGTTAAAGATCATTCAACCAATCAAATACTTGGAAACCCTCTCACTGGAGTTCGTACCCACAAACAACTTGAGAACATATGTAATTATGCTTGTTTTACATCCCAAATTGAACCGATCGATGTGAAAGAGGCACTATCTGACGAAAATTGGATAGTTGCTATGCAGGATGAACTTAATCAATTTGTTCGTAATGATGTCTAGTATCTTGTTCATAGACCTAAAGATAAACACATTATTGGAACAAAATGGATCTTTAAAAATAAGTCTGATGAGCTTGGAAATATTATACGAAACAAGGCTAGACTGGTTGTACAAGGGTACACTCAGATTGAAGGTATTGATTATGATGAAACCTTTGCTCCAGTCGCTCGCCTTAAGTCAATTAGACTTTTTATTTCCATCGCATGCTTTAGAAAATTTAAAATATATCAGATGGATGTAAAGAGTGCTTTCTTGAATGGCGATTTACATGAAGAAGTGTATGTTGAACAACCTTCAGGGTTTAAAGACCCAAAGTTATCTGACCATGTATTTTGTCTCAAAAAGGCTCTCTATGGTCTTAAACAAGCACCCAGAGCATGGTATGAAAAATTGACTAAATTCTTACTTAGTCCTAGCTTTCAAGTAGGAAGTGTCGATAAGACACTTTTTGTTAAGAAGAATAACAATGATATTTTGATGGTTCAAATATATGTTGATGATATTATTTATGGATCTACTTGCTCTAACATGTCTATTGAGTTTGCCGAGTTAATGAAATCAAGGTTTGAAATGAGCATGGTTGGTGAACTTAACTATTTCCTTGGGTTGCAAGTAAAACAACAACCTGATGGAATTTTCATTTCTCAGACCAAATATGCTTCAAATTTGGTTAAAAGGTTTGGATTTGATAATGATAAGAACTTTGATACTCCTATGAGTATAACATTAAGACTCTCAAAAGACTCTACAGGTAAAGATATAGATCATAAACTATATCGCAGTATGATTGGTAGTTTGTTGTATCTTACTGCAAGTAGACCTGATATCGCATTTCGTGTTAGAATTTGTGTGAGATATCAGTCTAATCCTAAGGAATCACATCTTACTACTATTAAACGGATTATTAGATATGTCGCAAGTTCTATAAATTTGGGTCTATGGTACCCTTTTAATACTAGTGCTCAATTAGCCGGGTACTCAGATGCTGATTGGGCCGGTAATATTGATGATAGAAAATCAACCAGTGGTGGTTGTTTTTACATTGAAAATTGCTTAGTCTCTTGGTTCAACAAGAAGCAAAGATCAATATCGCTCTCCACTGTTGAGGCTGAGTATATTGCAGCTGGATATGCATGTACTCAACTAGTTTGGATGAAACGCATGCTTAGCGATTATGGAATTAATCAAGATTCAATGATCTTACATTGTGATAATTCCAGTGCTATAAACATTTTCAAAAATCCAATCCAGCATTCACGTACTAAGCATATTGACATTAGGTATCATTACATACGTGAGTTGGTTGAAGAAAAAGTTATTTCTTTGGAATATTTATCAACTGAAAATCAACTTGCTTATATATTTACTAAACCGCTCGACAAAAGCAGGTTTAATAAACTGAAATTTGATCTTGGTATGTGCATTTTACATTAAATATTCTTGTTTGCATGTATCATAGTGTACTATATTTAGTATTATTTGTGTTTAAATTTTAATTTTTTTATTAAACAATACATTTTTAGTCGACACTCGACCGGTCGTGGCTGTACACGACCAGTCGTGGTTCGACCGGTCGTGAACCACACTCGACCGGTCGTGGATCTCGTGAATGTGATATATTTGGAGAAAATCCTCTTCTTTCTTATTTCCACACCGACCTACGACGAGTCGTGGCTCGACCAATCATAAGATTTCCTATTTTTCTTCAAGGTAAGTCCTATTTCATCATCTTTCTTGAAGATTCTTGATCTCTATGCTTTGATTTGTTCATAGTATAGCTTGATTTCATCTCTTCTTGGGATTTTCAAGGGTTTCCTCTTTATTTTCTGATCCAGAGAAAACCCATCTTTCATTTGTGCATCTTGCTTGCTCTTTGAATATCTTTTTGAATATGGATGCTAGAGGGAAAAAGAAAATATCCCGAAGTCCATCTTCATCCAGATCTGTACCAATAACTAAACGGCACCTTCGGTCACCCGATGATGATTCTCAAGATGTAAGAGATTTATGTGTCCGTAACATTATCGTTGAGCATACCACTGATCTCAATCACATTGCTCCATATGGTGTTATCCCTCTCCTTGAATCTGTAGGCTGGACTAACATTTTACTTTGGGGTGGACCTGCATACCAGTCCATTGCTCAATCGACGGTTGCATCATCTCTAATTTTTCTCTTGATAATTTAATTTTTTCAATTGATACTAGAGAAGGGAAATTTGAAGTAGACCGTCATTTGATATCAGGTATTATGGATATACCTGTTAATGATGAAGGTATACCAATTCATACTTTATACGACCAACCATCTGAATCGAAAAAATGTATGTTAACTAGAGATTTGTGCAAAATTGATGCACAATGGACTCACAAAGGAAATGTGCTCCCTGCAAAGTATCTGTTACCTAGTTACAGAGTGTTACATCGTTTCTTCATTTCAAATGTATATCCTCGGTCTGGTAATAAAATCGAGTTAACTTCTTTCATGGTTCGTGTGTTGCATTCTATTGCTTCTGGTACCAAGGCCTGTCTTCCCTCTTTGATTTGTCATTCCATTATTTAGTTTCGTCTCCATCCAGGTCATAGTGATATTCTGTTTGGTTATCTTATGACTATTTTAGCCACTTACATGCTTGTCGATAAACTTATTAATGAGGCACCAATTTCTCATCTTATTTTCAACAATTCCAATCTTAATAAGATGAAATTGGATCTGCTCCCTGTCCAAGTTGATGAAGGTGGAGTTAGTGGTGTTGGTGGTGATGCTGGAAACGAAGGGGAAGCTGACGATCTTTTACAACAAGATGTTAATATGAATGACTTATTTGATGATATAGAAACTGATTCACCTAATGATCCAGATTATGATCCATATGGTTTTGATGCACGCCTTCGTGCATTAGAAGAAAAGGTTGATAATATGAATATAGCCCATGATATGTGATTTAAGTACATGTAAAAATTTCTTCGTTGCATTAATAAGGGGTAACACCAGATTGATCCGATTATCCCTGCCCCCTCCTCTGGATCAGATTAGGTGAATTATCTTCTGGATAGTATCACATTATCTTTTTTATTTTGGATATGTATTATGAATTATGGTTTGATAACATTGTCTTTTGGATATTATATTTTGGATTATGGGTTATGACTTGATGCTTCAGGATTATATTATGTCCTTTCATATCTCTTTCTCATTATCTGTTTATTCCTCTTCCTATTGTGCCTTTCCCTTGTCATTTTGTGACAAAAAGGGAGAGTAGTAAGCTAAAGCTAAAAGGGGAGTAGTATGGAAAGGGGGAGTAAATTTGTTTAAATTGATTGATTGAGAAGGATATGTGGATTGAAGTCTTGAGGTTTTTATGTTGTGTACTGATTATATGAGAAATATTCGTATTACTCAGGGGGAGTAGAGTATTTTGTGATTTCATGGCTCATGATTCCTTATTATCTTTTATGCTATGAGTTTTGTCACAAATTTGACAAAGGGGGAGATTGTAAGTGCTATGATTTCATATCCCTTTGGTTATCAAATTTTGTGGTGTCAAAACCTATATCTATGTCTTGTACATCTTGTGTTTTATGATTGAAGACTATTCATTGCAATCAAGTCATCGCATTTTAAGACAAGATCTTAAATGAAGAAAGTTTTCAAGACATGGATGAAGAATTCAAGTATTGAAGTCTTCAAGTTTGTATGTTCAAGATTCGATCAAGTTCA
The DNA here is from genome assembly GCA_037074715.1 of Magnolia kwangsiensis. NCBI lineage: Eukaryota > Viridiplantae > Streptophyta > Magnoliopsida > Magnoliales > Magnoliaceae > Magnolia > Magnolia kwangsiensis. Next base: position 36,467,300 of record CM073586.1, on the reverse strand, counting down.
AGTTTAGTAGAAGACTTTGTCAAGTCAAGATCAAGCTCAAGAAGGCCTACTACAAGATTTGTATATTCTCAAGCTTCTCTTAAGGGTCATCTGAGTGTACAGACTTTCAATGTCCATCTCACTTTTAAGGTTTGTTTGACCTTAGATTGACCTTAGGTTGGGCTTTACAGTAGGTCATTTTGGATACATAACTCATATACTTTTTTATGCTTGTTTAGAGTGTTCTAATACCAATCCTAGGGACTTTATGACCAGTCCTAGCTTTGATACGACCAGTCTTAAGTTTTTCAGGACCAGTCCTAGGTAGTTGAAGATTTTCGAATCTTTTTAGCTGTCCTATGACCAGTCCTAGACATCCTACGACCAGTCCTGTGAGTTCTACGACTCATCCTTCGACCGATCGTAGCCCTACGACTCAAACTCTAGCAACCATTTTTGGGGTCCTATGACCGGTTGTAGGTGTCTCACGACTAGTCATAGGTGACCCACGACTGGTCGTAGACCACCTAGGACCGGTCGTGGAACAAAAAATCTTATCCTGCGAAAATCTTTCAAAAATCTTTGGGGGTACGACCAGTCCTAGGTTCTTAAGACCAGTCGTAGACGGGATTTTTTAGGCTATAAATTGAGCACGAACTTCAGAGTTTTAGTACTTCAAATCAATTCTATTCAAGCATTCTTTAGACTATTCTCTGAGATAAGTTTGTGTTTATTTTAAGCTGCTTTGCTCTTATTTAATATTCCTTTTTCTAGCTTATTCTTATTTGATTTTGATCTACATTCCAATCTTATTAGAAAAGGGAAATTTCTGATATTCCTTCTTCTTGGATTCAAAATCAAATAGATCTAGCCCGTTTGATTTAAAATCAATTAGACTTAGAACCATTCTTAAAGTGAGTATTAGACTTTGAACGCCGAATCGAACTTCTACTCCGATTGGTTCTAGCGGGCTTCTTCGAAAGGTGATTCAGGTATTTTACATGTTTTGTAATTTACTTTCTCTAGTTTTTTTTTGAGATTCGTCAGAAAATTCTCATTATATTGGTTATCTGAGGAGAGCTAGAAAACTCAGATTGTGGGGTTTTTGGATTGTGTAAGCCCGAGATCAAAGACACAATTGTGAAGGTTTTAGGTGAACCTGTGAAACCTATTTTGATAGTGCATGCTAATATCCCCTGTGTGAGGATATTAGGAGTGGAGTAGTAATCTGTGTGACTGTTGGATAACAGTTGGTGTACACACAGGTGAACCACTATATATCGTTGTGTTATGGATGTGTTTTACTCTTTCATTCTTTTATTCATTCTATTTTGTGGAGAGTGTTTGTGGATGAATGTTGTAATCACTTCAAGCAAGTGTGGATGAATGTTGTAATAACTTAGGATTTATTTTCTGCAAGTTATTTTTATTTTCTTGCTTATTATTCCTCATTGATTTGTGATACAAAGGACGTTTTAGAAATAAGGTTGTCCTACCTTAAACCTCTGGTTTTTGGTATAAGGTTGTCCTTACAACTGATAAAGTATCAATCTCTTTATTTTAGGCTATTGTGATTGTTTTATATTCAGCATTGTGCTTTATATCTTTTATTATTCCGCTGTTATAAGTTTTATTTGGCATTGCCCTATTCACCCCCCCTCTAGGGCATATAGTTAGGCCCTTTCACTGTTTCCCGTTGTTGGAGATAATGGTTTGAGGCACACCAAATCGACCGATGATGGTTTTCTAAACAAAGTCGTTGATTTTTTACTCGATTATTTCGGCCAATGGTTTAGCTTCTGCCCATTTAGTGAAGTAATCTATGACAACAATAGTGAACTTCGTCTAGCCCTTTCCCTTAGGAAAGGGTCAGATGATGTCGATCCCCCACTGAGTGAAAGGCCATGGGCCAACCATAGGGACGAGCTCTTCGGGTGGCTATCGAGGGACAATTGAAAACCTTTGACATTTTCACATCTCTGGACAAGCTTCCGTGCATCATGTTATGTAGTTAGCCAGTAATACCCTTACCGTATCACCTTATGAGCCAAGGATCGTCCTCCATAGTGATTTTCACAAATACTTCGTGTATCTCCCTTAGGATGTAGTCGGCCTCGCTTGGTAACATGCACCTCAATAGAGGCATGTAGTACCCTTTCTTGTATAGTATCTCGTTGAGTAAGGTGTAAAGGGCGGATCGGATCTTCAGTCATCAGGCTTCAGCTCGGTATTCAGGTAGCTCATCTGCTTTGAGGTAACGAATGATAGGATCGACCTAAGATGGTCCTAAATCAATCAGGAGTACAGTCACAGCCTTAGTCTCATCAATGCTCGGCTTGGCGACATACTCGATCGAGATGAACTTGGGAATATCATCTTCATCAGCTATAGCGAGCTTATCCAGTAAGTTGGCTTAGGCATTCTCTGCTTGTGGAATTTGGATGACTGTACAATGTTGAAAACTGTCGATAAGTTCCTTTACTTTTTGGAGGTAAGCCTTTAGTCATTCTTTCCTGTTCTGGTAGACATCGAATTTTAATTGATGACCAATTGTGAGTTGATGTATATGTCGAGATGAGTGACCCCCCCAAGCTGGCCGTTAAATGAAGTCGGAGGAGCAGTACTTCATATTCCACCGTGTTGTTGGAAGGTTGAAATCCGAGTCTCAAGGTATATTTCATGTATGTATGATCGGGAGTTTTCAAGATGAACCCTACCCCACTTTCCTTGGAGTTAGATGAACCATCGACATAAAGTCACCAATGGGGCTGGACTGGTAGGGAACCGAATTGTTCCAAATTCGGAGCATTGGTCAAGCTTTTGGGTGGGTCGACCTGGTTAGGATCGATCACGAGTGGCTCAGACTGCTGTGTGACTTTAACGATAAATTTGGTTACTACTTGGCCTTTGATTGACACTCGGGGTTGGTAGTGAATATCGAATTCACTTAGTTTGATTGCGCATTTAGTGAGGCATCCGGATGTTTCTAGTTTCTGAAGTATCTGCAATAATGGTTGGTCAATCAAAACAACAATCGAATGGGCTTGGAAGTATGGCCACAAGCGTCAGGAAGGGATAACCAAAGCTAGGGCCAGTTTTTCCAAGGTCGGATATATTGTTTCTGCTAGAACTAATGCTTTGCTGACGTAGTAAACTGGAAACTGCTTACACTCGTATTCACGAATCAGAGCCGAACTTATAGCTATGTCAGATACTGCTAAGTAGATTCACAGTGTTTAGCTCGGCTCAGGCTTAGAGAGCACCGGTGGAGATCCCAAGTACTTTTACAATTGTTGGAAGGCTGTCTCACATTCTTCTGTCCAGTTCATCATCTGTCGACCCTTCAGCTATTTGAAGAAGGGAAGACATTTATCTATGGCTCAGGACATGAAGCAATTAAGCGCAGTGACTCTTCTGGTCAGTCTCTGAATATCTTTGATCATCTTTAGTGAATCCATATCGAGTAGAGCATGAATCTTTTCTGGATTTTCCTGGATCTCTTGATGGCTAACCAAAATGTAAAACGCGGACTTGCTCAGGTACAGATCATTTGGTATTTCTGGAGGATGAGGAACATCTCTTCAAGGTCAACGATGTGCTCGTTGCTTCGATGCTCTTGACGAGCATGTTATTAATGTATATTTCCATCGTTTGCCCTATTTATTAGGCGAACATTTTATTGACAAACCTTTGGTAGGTTGCTCCTACATTCTTTAAACCAAATTGCATCAATCGGTTATAGTAAAGATCTTGGTCAATGACAAAGGTGGTTTTTGATTTATCAGAGGAGTGCATTACAATTTGGTTATACCCTGAGTAGGCATCTATAAAACTAAGTAATTCATGCCCCGCAGTACTGATGACTAACTAGTCAATCCTAGGGAGAGGAAAACTTCCCTTTTGGGTAGGCTTTGTTTAGGTTAGTGTAATCCATACAAACTCGCCACTTCCCATTGGTTTTTTTGACGAGCACAATGTTAGCTACCCAGTCGGGGTAGTACACTTCTTTGGAAAATTTGGCTATGAGGAACTTGGTGACCTCTTCCTCAATGATGGCATACCTCTCCGAGCTGAGGGCATGCTGCTTCTGTTGAATCGGTTTGTAGGTCGAATCGATGTTGAGGCAATGAGTGAAGATCGAAGGGTCAATCTTGGGCATATCTTCGTGTGACCATGCAAAGACGTTAGCGTATCGGTGTAGTAGGGCCATCAACCTCTCTTTCAACAGCGGAGTTAGGGACAAGCCAACTCGAACAGTTCTAGAGAGGTCAAACTCATTCAGAGGGACCTGGACAAGATCTTCCACGGGTTGTCCTCATTCGAGAGCTTTGTCATGCGGGTCCATGGACTTTATCGTCACTACTTCGTATGAAGCTTTTAAGGTGGTGGCATAGTAACGCTGGGCTTTATGTTGATCTCCCTTGATGACTCCAACTCCTGACTCTATCAGGAATTTCATGGAAAGGTGGTATGTCAAAGCTACTGCTTGGAGAAGACAAAGTAAAGAATAGTCGAGAATACCATTGTAGACCGAAGATTGGTCGACTATCAGGAAGTCGAACATAGTTGTTACTTGGTTTAGCGTATCCCCGGTAGTGAGTGGAAGCTAAATGATTCCCTTTGGTAAGACTTGTAAACCTGAGAATCTAATCAGAGGGGTTCAGAGGGGACACAATGCAGATCATTTGATGCTCATTTTGTTGAATGTCTGGGTGAATAGCATGTCAGCGGATGACCCTATATCGATGAGGATCGTGAAGAGTTTACGATTAATGATTGTGATGGTGACGACTAAAGCATCGTCATGTGGATGATGGATGCCTCGGGCGTCGGCCTCAGTAAAGGTCACAGTATACTTTTCTAGTTTCCTTTCCTTTGATGTCCGAGCTAGGACCATGATCTCAGACTCAGGTCGACTGAAGCTTCTCGCATGGGTTTTTTGAGAATTATTTGAGTCGCTTCCACCCTTATGACTACCGATGATGGTTCGAATCTCTTCTAATGGTCAGTTTTCGCTCGGGCGTTCTTCTGGTGTGGCGGTCCTATTGGCTCCTTGGTCTACGTGCTCACCAAGATGAACTTCGCAAATGAGATTTTCAATTTCCTATTTCAGAGTGTAGTAATCACTCGTGTTGTGTTTATAATCGTGATGGAAGTGGCAATATTTGTTCTTGTTGCATCGGTCAGGATTGCCTCGTAACTTACTCGACCAGTTGACAAATCGCTCACTTTTTATCTCCATTAGGACTTGTTCCTAGGGATTATTGAGAGGAGCATAGTTAGTGAACTTACTATCAGGTCGTTTACTTGACCTTCATTCGTCTCGAGGATGATCTTCCTTTCGCTTTTTACCGATGTCGAATGATTCAGTGTCCTTCTTTGTCGATCCCTTGGCTGAGGAGCTTCTGTTCTATGTTGCTTCTCGTAAGATTCTAGTTTCCTCGGCGTTGGAGTACTTCTGCGATCGGGCCATGCACTCGGCCAAAGTGGATAGAGGATTTTTATCCAGGGAAGAGAGAAATGATTTATCCATAACCCCTTGCATGATGGAATTCAAAGCAGTTTCATCTGATGTTTTCGGACCTGTAATGACTCGAGATTGAAACACTGAATGTAATCTTTAAGGAGCTCTCCGTCTTTCTGGATCACGTTGTTGAGATCATCGAGGCTTTAAGCCTTTTCTTATCCCCTATGAAGTTCACGACAAAGACCTTACTGAGCTCGTTGAACGAGCTAATGGACCTTTATTTCAACTGTTTGAACCAGAGTCGAGCAGCATTGGTTAAGGTGAGCGAGAAAGCACGGCACATTACCTCATCCGAGTCGTCATGTAACTCCATGTAAGTTTAGAAGGACTCAATATGTTTAGTAGGGTCAGCTTTCCCCTTATATGATGCACTTTGAGGCAGGCGAAATGATCTAGGAGCCAAGTGCGCATTATGTCTGCCACGAATGGTGATTCTTTCTCTTTCAGCCTGGATGCATTGCTCGTCTGATTTTGTTTCATGTCTGTAATTTCTTTCTTCGGAGCTAGAAACACATCCTCTAGGGTGCATCGGTATCCACCGTTCCCTCGATTGAGAATCTATTGTGTCTTCTCCAATCTATCTTGCGCCAAAGGTTGAAAGCAGGCAACGGATCTATTTTTGAGATGTGAGTCGAGATGGGCTTGGGAGGCCCATGATGTTGGCTCGAGTGAGGAATGGCTCTAGGGGCAGACAATTGAGGATTGATGAACTTTCGGACATCGCTCGACTGCTCTCCCCCTCGAATGGGCTACTGTAATTGCAAAGGTTGCATTTGTTCTTGTATCTGCTTCATGTAGTTCATGTCGACCCTCATATCTCCGACCTCTCTTTCCAATGAATCGCATTGCCTTCTCCATCCGGTTTCCCACTGTCCATACCTAGATGGACCAGAGGTGGCTTGACGAGCCGGAGAGCCTTGACATCTCTCTTGTCGTTGCATTCCATCGGTGGCAAGGTTACGATTGGAACTACTTCTGAAGGGGTTTGGGTTGGTCCATGGTTTGTGGTTTGCATTCCATCGGAAGCGTTGATAGTGCAGAACAGGACTTGTAATGTCGTTCCCACAGATGGCATCAAACTGGTGTTGGAGTTTCTAGCTCACCCCTTTTAGCACTCGAACACCTGCACAGGAAGAGGACAAAGGGGACCCTGGCTAGTTCAGGGGACCCTCTGATGCTTACGTCAGGAATCTAGGTCTAATAGTAAGGGTTTAGGGGTGAGATCTATATGTGTGTACCTTTCAGCATGGGTAGGTTCTTTATTTTTAGAGGTGGCGTAATCCCGTAGCGTTAGGATCTTTCCCTGGAGTGGATTGATCGTTATCTAGGAGGATTTTAAGATCCTCTATTTCCTAGATTTCTGGAATCAGAGTTTATCCTTCGAGGATCTTGGAAAGAGATCTTGATATTAAGTCATCTTCTTGGCTCAGCTTTTGCCCTATAGATGAGAACAACTGACGAGGCTTGGCTGATCGTCGGCTCGGCCGATCTGTTGATTAATGGTGGATTGTGAATGTTAATCCTTGATCATTGTGGGTATGGTCGACCCATAATCAGCCTATTACAGACTGAAGGTCGACCCATGGCGACCTAGAGGATAGGTCGGGCTGGGGTAGGGCCTAGGTCTGTCCGACCTATGCCTGGTTTATAGTCGATCTATGTATTTAATTAGCATGAAGTCACCTTTGAGGGACCCTTTAAGTGTCTGTAAAGGTGTATCAGCCTCCTTGGAGGTTTCACTCCATGGCTCTGGACATGTGGGCCTTAGTCAGGCTCGGAACCTAGTGAGTCCAAGCCATGTTGTAGAGTTAGTCAATTCCATAAGCTGGTTTATTGACTTGTCATATTTTTTCCCTCAACACAAAATAATCCTAAAATCGATGCTAGATCTATATTGCCCCTTTACAAGTAATCCTTCTATCTTTTTTTTGTCAAGAACAATTTCTCTGCTCTCAACCTACTCTGACCATCTATCCTTTAACAATGCATTACCACCGCAAATTTCACTTGAAGTCCACTTAAAGTTGGAGGAGTTGATCTTGTGGAAACATTTTGTGGGGTATGCTTTAGATTTATGTGATTATTTGGATTTGTACATTTTCTGATGATGAGATTTCTTTCCATGGAACAATAACTTCACTTTTTGGTATTTCTATTTCTTTTAAGAAGTTTGGTGTATGGTACATTTGTCATATGGCCTGCAACCGCACAACAATGTCGAAGCATTGTTTCAAGAGTCATTAGTGAATAAGGCTTTGAAGCCCATCCATAAAAAAAGTATGAATTTGTGTTAGTGCAAGTTGTGAATCTGAAGTAATGATGAGATTTCTTACAATGTAGTGTAGGTTATCATCTTATCCATTTAATTTAAGATGATTTGGATGTCACAGGTATAAGGTAATTAAGGAAGTTGGGGATGGTGCCTTTGGAGCTGTATACAAGCTAACTGGTGAGGTGGTAAGTGCCTTCAAACTTCTCAAATGTAATGCAGTGTCCATACTCATATTAAAGAATTTTTTTAGTTGCTTACTTGATTGCTAGTTTAACTGGTTGTGGTTTTTTCTTGGCAGGCTGCAATTAAGAACATTAAGGGAAAATATTATTCTTAGGAGGAGTGTATGAATCTTAGAGAAGTAAAGGTAATGTTGGTGATCACTTCTCTTTTATTTATTGATGATATTCTTATATATGTTCATGGGAGAGGGATCAAGTTCGCTTGTTTTGGTAGTCCTTGTGAAGAAAAGACAGTGTAAGTTCTCCTTTATTTCATCGACTGAGTAAATGATGACCTCCTATTGATGTAAGTAGAAAAAGTTACTCGTAACTAATGATAAATTATGGATATGAAGTCTGACATGGAATCAAACTCCTTCCATCTTTGATTTCACACCCAACCTTAGTGTATCATTATAGGACTCAAAAGTGTTTTCAAAGGGTTTATTGTATATGAAGTTTAATCAATAATGGTAACTCCCTCACCTTTTTGTTGCATTGTAAAAAGAAATACTTTTGCTTTGGTTTGCTAGTTGCAGGTGGTTTAGTGAAAAATCATATCTACTTTGCAAACCATGTCGAGATTTCTGGAGGTAAGTTGTTCCCAAGTTTTGAATTTCACTGGGTTTCGATTTGTTGAGATACATCTATTCACACATTGCATGCATGTATGCACGTCAATCCAGGCCCTGATCTTGGCGGTCATTGTGGATGGGGCATCCCGTAATTGACAACCCATGCACATTATTATACTGGCCATGCATATAACATGTTCCCCCATTTTAACAATGTAAATGCAGAATTTATTGCTGGATTTTTTTATATTCAAATCAATACTGGAAGCATTGAAAGGTTTTGGAATTAGAAAAAAAAAAAGCCTCACAAACTCAAAATATAATCATGCTATTATGGTGGTTTTTCTTGGTAACAATCATAGTTCAAAAACCTAAAAATTCAACCATAGTTCTAAAATTCAGTAACTTGACTCAAAACTTGGTTGTGTCAACTCGTCTTGATGGGATTTCCAATTGAGTCCCTTAGAAACTTTCTTTTAAGCATGACTTAGTTATGTCTGGGTAAGACTCGTCGAGGTTATCTCTTTACTTAGTTGGGATTCTTGTGCAGATAGTGGAATATATATGTGTCTTTTAATGGATGTTGTGAAATTGAAAGTGCTATGTTGATAAACCCTAAGTATTGTCAAATTTTGATGTGACAAACCAATTCAAGTTTGTATCTTGATTTATATCAATCTTGTGCTTCTGTTTACATTAAATCTTCCACGTTCATTTTGTTCATGCTGAATCTATCTTGCTGATATCTATGACGAGCTTACCGAGATTTTCAAACTGGAAGAAAGTGAAGACTTTCATATATTAAGTGAAGACAGAGTTTTCAAGAACATTGTGGTTCAAGATCTGGAACCAGAAAAGTCAAAGAGCTCAAGACCTAGTTGAATAATATATTTGGTATGTCGAGTTCAAGCTTTGAAGATTGCAAAAATTAAAGCTACCGAAGTGATTGATAGATTATGTGTTCATATGTTCTATCTCACAAGGTATGATTGACTTAGATTGACCTTAGATCATGATTAGATCATTTCATACTTTCGGTCAGTCATTTTGGTCATTTTATAAGTGTAAAATTTTATACTTTCAACTAGCCCTAGCACTGCCTCGACCAATCCTAGTATTTTATCGACCAGTCTAGGATTTGTTATGAATTTTTAAAATTTTTCCACTGGTCTACGACCAATCCTGGAAACTACTTGACTAGTTGTGTGAATGGTGCTTGATTCATTTTCCAACGAGTAATCTGGACTCACATAACCAGTCGAGTAGGCCACTCGACCAGTCATGGGACCTATAAGGTTAATCATGCGACTAGTATATCTTATCGTCTTAGAATTTTTAAAAATCTGTTTAGATAAGGCCAGTCGTGTGAATCGATTTTCACCTATAAATAGTGCTCAAATTTCAGAGTTTTCTATTCAATTCTTATCATTCTTAAGCAATCACTTTGAGATAATTTTGAGTACATTCTAAGATATTTTGTGTATATTTAAGATTCTTTCAAGTAGCTTTTATTTTTTATTTTGATTCTCTATTCCATTCTCATTTTGAAAAGGGATATTTGATTTACCCTTCCTTAAGATCAAAATTAATACAAAGCCCTGCTGATTTAATTAAAAATCATCTAGACTTAGAACCTATACACTTGCGAGACTGAATGTTGAACATCTACGTCATCATCAAGTTAGTTCTACCAAGCTGCTTCAAAATCATCATACAGATAAGTTTTTACTTTTTCTGTAATTCAATTCATTTCTGGTTTGTGAGATTGTTCTAGAAAATCTTTATTTTGGTTTTGTGTAATATTATCCAGAAAATCTCAGAGCGAGGGGTTTTTGAATTGTGTAAGCTCATCTAAAGATACAATTGTGAAGGTTTTAGGTGAACCTTAAAAAATATATTTTAATGAGTGAATGCTAATATCCCGAGGGAGTGGATATTAGGAGTGGAGTAGTTGTGTGGCTGTTTATTAATAGTTTGTGTACACACAAGAAGACCATTATAATTCTTTGTGTTTGGTGGATTTGTGATTTATTTCTTTATCTTTTATGGTTTAAGATTGTGGGATGTATCTGTAGATGTGAATGTTCTAATATTTATATTTCAGCATTGTGTGGTGAATATTGTAATAGATTAGTTTCTATTTCTTTCATATCCTCCTGAGTTTAAGTTTTTGATACTCACTCACGTTCTAGTTAAGTTGTCCTGCCATAAGCCATTGGTTTTTGGTGTTAAGTTGTCCTTAGAACCAAGTCTGTATCAACCTCTCAGTACTTGATTTTTGAAGTTTCTATTTCTCTCTTTTATTTACAATTCATTTGGCTATTTGTTGTTTATATTCGGCTTATTAATTTTTATTTGGCATAGTCCTATTTACCCCCCATCTAAGATATATAGCTTAGCCTTTTCAAGTGGTATCAGAGCCTAATAGTTTACTTATTTAGATTTAATTCCTGAGCTAACCAATCCGAGCTTTTAAGACGTCAAATTTTGATAGCCTTTTAAGATATCATTAGGCCTCGACCTTTTGATGGCTTTAACTATGCTTATTGGAAAGCTAGAATGAGAATATTCTTAAGGTCTCTTGATGAGAATGTGTGGCAAGCCACAGTAACTAAATGGACTTCACCTACTGTTGAAGTTTTAGGCCTTGATGGAACTAAATCTCCAAAAGTTGCTCTTTATAGTACTTGGACTACTCTTTAGAGAACTGAGAGTAGTGACAATGCCAAGGCTTTAAATGCAATTACTTGTGCACTAGCACTAGATGAATTCAAAAGAATTATATCTTGTAATACTGCAAAACAAGCCTAGGATATCTTAGAAACGACACACGAGGGTACGACTACTATTAAGAAATCTAAACTTCAAATCCTCACCACTAGGTTTGAGGAAATATGTATGGAAGAAAGTGAAACATTCATGGACTTCTATATTAAGTTTAATGACATAGTTAACTCTATCTGGGGTCTTGGATATAGCATCCCATAAACTAAAGTCTATGCAAAGATACTATGCTCACTACCTGAAAGGTTCAATTCAAAAGTCACGGCCATTCAGGAACTTCATGATACAGACCATATGCAGGTTGAAGAACTGGTTGGTTCTTTATAAACCTATGAGTTAAACTTTAAAGCTCTAAAAAGTAAATCTATCGCCCTTAAGTCTTCTAAAAGTATTTCTCATGAAAATAACAATTCTGATTTAGAAAATTTTAAAGATGATATTTCCCTTTTAGCCAAAAAGTTTTACAAGATTTTTAAAAGTAAAAAGAGGGTTGATGTTCAAAAACTTACTGAAAGAAAATATCACAATTTAAAAATTAGAAATCTTTAAAAGACATTCAATGCTACAACTGTCTTGAATATGAGCATTTAGCCAAAAAATGTCCTAAAAAGGACAAACCTAAAAAGAAAAGTATATTGCCTGCATGGGATGAATCTTTTTGCTCTAAAGCCTCTTTTAAGTTAGAAGATTCTAAAACCGAGTCGGGTAATGATGTTAAAGCCCTAATGACTCTAGCCAAGTTCACTTTCTCAGATAATGACACAACCAGTGAAGAAAATCTAGGAAGTGATCATGAGAATGAAGAAGATCTTCAAGATGTTTATGATGCCCTATACAGGGAAAGTTGTAAAATAGCTGTAAAATTAAAACTACAGAAAGAAAAGTTCTTAAAATTAAACGAGAATTTTGATAATCTAGTTTTGAAAAAATCATACCTTTTAGATTGCTTTGAAAAAAAACTAATTGTGACTTAGATTTCAAAACGTCCCAAGTTAAAAACTTAAAATTTGAAAATGAAAACCTAAAACTAGAAGTCTCTTCACTTTTGAGTTTGAAGGACACATGGAGGTATGCCCAAGGTGACCTTAAATTAGAAAAACTCCTATCCGGATTCAGAAAGTATGGTGATCGATTTAGATTGGGCTACGATAAAAATATTCCTCCTAAATATAAGAATACTCCACCTAAATTTGTTAAAGGAGAGTCTTCTAACTCAAAAGGGAAAAGTTGGAATCAAAATATTTCAAAAATGACTAGAACTTTTTAGTCCCTAAATCCTAAAAAGAACTATATCAACTATAAAAATCAAAATCGTAATCCTTTAGCTGAGAAAATTATAGACTTGCTTAAGGAGCTCTTAAAATCTAACTTAGTGAGTAGGAAGTATAACAATTATAATTAGAAGAAGACCAACTATGCTCCTAAACCCAAAACTGTAATAAAATGGGTCCCTAAAGTTGCTTGTTTGGTTGCCCACACCGCATTCAAAGCCACGAGCCATTCAAAGTGATACATGGATAGTGGTTGATCCAGACATATGATAGGTGAAAAAAGTTTGTTCAGCAATCTTAAAGACATGACTGATGGTTTAGTCACATTTGGTGATGGTGACAACTGTAAAATTGTTGGCCAAGGTACGATTCAACTCCCTAACCTCCCTCTATTTGAGAATGTTTTATGTGTATAAGGTTTAAAACATAATTTATTAAGCATTTCTCAAATTTACGATAATAATTACAATGTAAAATTTTCAAACTAAAAGTGTGAAATCTTAAATAAGAATGGTTCCGTAATATTAACTGGTTACAAAACTTCTGAAAACTGCTATATTGTTAGTGACTCAAGCTCATCTAAGCTATCATGTTACATGATCCATACCAATGTGACCAAACTATGGCATAAGCGCCTAGGACATGTACACTATCACAACTTGTATAGTTGAGCAAAAGTGATTTGGTAAGAGGTCTACCCAAAATAAAGAAAGTGGATAAGATATATGGTGAGTGCCAGATTGGTAAACAAACCAGGAGTGTTCACAAAAAGATAAACTCCAATGTCACATCTAAACCACTCGAACTTCTCCACATTGATCTCATTGGACCAACTAGAACAGAGAGTCAAGGTGGAAAGAAGTATATATTGTCATTGTAGATGACTTTACTAGGTATACGTGGGTAGTTTTCTTAAGAGAGTAATTTAAAACTCTCGATGAAGAAAAATGGGTACTTAAACATATCTAAAATAATAAAAAAAAAAAGAGTTACGAGTCACTAAGATTTGTAGTGATCATGATTCTGAATTTGAAAATAGCAGTTTTGAGAAATTTTGTAGTGACCAAGGAATATCACATGAATATTCTGCTCCCAAAACACCACAACAAAATGGGATAGTGGAAAGGAAAAATAGGGTGCTTCAAGAAATGACAAATATAATGTTAAATAGTATGAAGTTTCCTAAAAATCTCTGGGTTGAACTGTAAATACTGCGTGTTATATAATTAACCATGTTTATACTAGAAAATCAAATAATAAAATGGCTTATGAGATGTGGTTTGATAAGAAGCCTTCTGTTAAATACTTTTGAATTTTCGACAGTAAATGTTATATCTTGCGTGACCGAGAACATCTGAGTAAATTTGACACCGAAAGTGATGAAGGGATATTTTTAAGGTATGCTCTGAATAGTCGAGCATATCAGGTACTTAGTAAGAGGACCGGTGTAATATAAGAATCTATTAATGTAGTCATTGATGATCATTTGAATACACATGTCTCAAGTTCCAAACATGATGAGGTTTTCCTAATTGATGTTCACTCCCCAAATGCAGGGTTGTGATGTAGTAATAACTCGGTAAGACTGAGGTCAAATCCCAAGGGACTAAAACTTGTACGTTATCTAAAATTATCTAGAACTAGAACTAGGCTAAGATGAAATCTAATCTGATTGAATTTGAAGGAATACTGGTGAAATAGTTATCTAAACTTGAGAGAAATCAGGAGAAGGGAACTAGGGATTCAGAGGATCCACTTGTAGAGATCAGGGAGATCTTATGCATGTTTCATGAAAATTAACTGAACTGTCATTGATCTAGTTTTCAAGAGATGAAAGGTATATGAATTAGAATGGATTCCATCACCAAACCATGCCCAAAAGACTATGGCAAACAACAGATTAAACTAATTACCACCCAATCACATGTATGAAAGTTAGGAAGGTTACCGTCATCCAACCATGCCCAGGAGACTATGGTGAACAACAGGACGTCCTGACGTCATAAACATAAAAGTAGAAGGACATGATCAAAGCCATTGCAGACCCATTGTAATTTTAGTCACAACAGACCATTAAAGACTAAAACAGGTCATTAATTAAACTTACATCAACATTAATTCAATTCATAAATTAAACTCTCCCATCTCACTACAAGCTTCACCTCCTAGCCCTAGCTAGGAGGTTTAGCCCAACATGAATAGGCTAGATATCTCAAAACAAAATAAAATAAAAATAAAAGAAATAAACAAACTCAACTCTCTCTCTCTCGCAGACGTCCGACCTGAGCCTTCCTTCCCAGCTCTGAATCTTCCTCCCAAGACCTGAATCTCCCCTCCCCACGTCCAAAACCTCCTTATATAGGTGCTGGAGTGGTCAAAATCGGATTTGAATCAGATTTGGAAAGCTATGCATGCCCATTGAAATCTTTTTCATAGCCAAGTTCGGTGCCTCGAACCACGCCACTTTCCTCATTTAAATTCCAAAGAAACACCGTCCCTTAGGACTTTCTTGGGTCCTCTACATGATAAACGGTTCAGATCTGCCATATGATCAAAGATGGTGGGCCAAAACCGCCGGAAAAAGTCAAATTTCGCGGATGTGCGAAACCTTTCGCACCATTTCGCTGTTGTGATCGGTGGACCCCACAGAAGCATTTTCTGGAAAATTCACCTCGTCCATTGGATTCAGGATGAAATTTCAATCAAGAATGGGTAGTTTTGAACGTCCATTGACGAAGCCCAAAGAAGAAATCACTAAAAGATCAATTTTGAACGTCCAAGGGTAGCCCTTTTGTGCCCTCTGTAACGCACACGTGTGTATGCATGGCTGAAAAATATCACCTAGGTTTTGTAGTATTCACAGCCATCTACAAGATCGATGGTTTAGATCGTCCGTACGGGACATGAATAGGGCCCACTATCGACCGAAAAATGGACCAGAGCCGTCCGTTCGCTGGCTGCCTTACGCAGAGACGGCGAAGGAGACGGGTTTCCTTCTTTGGTTTTGATTCTTGGTCCAGTGCACGTCACGTGCACTTGTGCATTGTGCACTGGCGCTGCCAGTGAGGTCCACTCATGATGTATATATAAAATCCGCTCCATCCATTCATTTTGTCATATCATTTAAGATGTTGAGTCCAAAATTTAGGCATTTCCATATATCAGGTGGGCCCCATTTTGAAGATTAATGGGCTGATGTATCCGTTGGCCCACTTCCCAAGATCATCAATGGCTGGAATTTAATATTTATGGTTTATTTATGGCCCTCATCATATGTATGAAGTTTCGAGGCGAACAGATGGTGGGAACCCCATGATCTTGCATTCTGGATGCGTTTTAGGCTACTTGAGCTTCAGTTTCTTAGTTTTCTCGGATTTCTGACCGTGTAAATCCCTTAATCTTGGTCTTCTGAAGTTCGTCCCTTGCTTTGGTGACTTTGGATCGTTAAATCCATGCTTTTAACACATTTTCAATCCATGCTCATAAAATCACCTTGCAACATAAACACGATAAAAACAGGCCATTTAAACAGTATCATACTCGTAAATATAGAAAATAACTGGGGTCTGATATGCAATATTTGACCCTCAACACAACCTCCAACCAGCATTTTGCTAGTCCCGAGCAAAGTATGCGAAAAATAAGTTGAGACTTATATAAAAATATCTGTAAACCCGAATGATTTTTGAAAAATAATCCAGGTACTAGAATTCTGAGATTCATGACTGCTGGGTTTTACTTTCTCATGGACTCAAGCGCACAATAAATTTCTTAGTCAAGCTCAGAATATTAATCCACCAATCAGAAAAATCTTAAACATTAAGGTCCATGGTTGTATAATCTAATCTCAACTTACCATCATTAACATTCACTTCTCTATTTCAGGATGTCATTGGTAACCAGCAAGAGAATTTATGAAAATAAAAATTTACCTCAAAGATCTTCTTGTTATTCTTTCAACTTTTAATTTTTTTCATTAGAAGTACATTAAGAAGGGGAATCAAAGCCTCACCTATAGGGAGCAAACCTATGGTGAGGACTGTACACCCAGACCTTTTTCACATATCATTCATGGAGAATTAACTCCACACCTATAGGGAGCAATCCTATGGTGAGGATTATTCGCCCAAATCTTTCCAAAGGTTTCTTCTTTTCTTTAATTGATCATGATGGGTAATTTTCAAACGGGTTCCTTACATGCTTAGTGATTACCAAATTAACCCTTCAATATCAAACTGAACACTTAATGTGGAAGCGAGATGTGACATGTGAAAGCATGACTCAATCAATGTTCATAACTTCCAATCATGGATTAATGTTTTGATCTTAATTGTGAAATCTAACAAATAACTAAATTCAAGAGTCGTAAAATTACCAACATCACGTAGCTTGAACTTCTAAATCCAGGATATCCATCAAAATCACTTTGAATTCATAAGAATTCCCAGAAAAATTTAAAAATTTTCACAATTTTTTTTTCACAATTTTTGCTCAAGACTAAGAAAATACTGATTAGGTTACCTAATCTCCCACCCCCAATCTAAAATCTACATTGTCCTCAATGTAAAAGATATGGGCATGTAATGCACATGGAACAACGAAAGTAAAGTGATGGAAAGATAGTACCTGGATAACGAATCAAGAGAGATTTTCCACGAGATCACAGTATGGAAGCTGTTAGCACGAGAGAAAAAGAAAAAAAAATAACAAAAATAAAATCCTACCTATACCACTTTCGCAGGTGCTCTCGATTGCGTTTAGCATATGTAACAAGCCTTTAAACCCCTAAGTTACCCCTAGTGGACGAGTTGTAGTCTCGTGAGGGTTTGCAGTAATGTTACCCACAAACATTGAATCATCTAACTAGAAAAATGAAATGAAAAGCTGGGTTGCCTCCCATGAGCGCTAAATTTACCATCTTCAGCCAGACAAATAAAGCAACAATCCTAGTCCTATGAAAGCGATAAACCTACCTATACCTCCATCAGACTAGGAGATCAGTCCTGGTAAACAGGAGCAATCAGAGGCATGGACATGTCCTCTGAATCAAATGCCTCGACAAATGGCTTTAATCGATGTCTATTGACTTTAAACTCCTTGCCATTGTTGGGATCTCTTATCTCGATGGCCCCATGAGGATAAGCAGTGACAACAATGTAAGGGCCGGTCCAACGAGATCGAAGCTTACCCGGAAAGAGATGTAGTCGAGAATCGTACAAAAGGACTTTCTGACCTGGCGTGAATTATTTTTGTAGAATATATTAATCATGAAACGCCTTCATCTTGTCCTTAGAAATTCTCGAGTTCTCATATGCATCGTTCCGGATTTCTTCAAGTTCATTTAATTGAAGTTTGCGTAATGAGCCAGCGTTGTCCAGATTGAAATTTAGATTTTTGATCGCCCAGTATGCTTTATGTTCCAATTCCACATGCAAATGACAAGCCTTTCCATAGAAAAGTCTAAAGGGAGATGTTCCAATAGGAGTTTTAAAAGCAGTACGGTACGCCCATAAGGCATCGGTCAATCGGATTGACCAGTCCTTACAATCAGAGTTAACCGTTTTTTCTAGGATATATTTGATCTCCCTATTGAAAATCTCAGCTTGTTCACTTGTCTGTGGATGGTATGGGGTGCTCACCTTATGAGAGATACCGTATTTCTTCATTAAACTCTTAAATGGTCTATTACAAAAGTGTGAGCCTCCGTCACTAATGATGGCTTGAGGTGTTCCGAACCGCGACAGGATATTTTCTTTCAAAAATTTAATAACCGTGCGATGGTCATTTTTGCGGCACGGAATTGCTTCGACCCATTTAGTGACATAGTCTACGGAGAGCAAAATATACAGATTTTCAAATGATTGGGAGAATGGTCCCATGAATCAATGCCCCAGCAATCAAATGCTTCAATGATAAGGATGAGATTCAAAGGCATCATATTTTGACGGGACAATGCTCACAATTTTTGACAACGCTCACAAGCTTTGCAAAACTCATGAGTGTCCCTGAACATAGTGGGCCAGTAAAAGCCACACTGTAGAATCTTGGCCGTGGTCTTTTTAGCAGAAAAGTGACCACCACAGGCCTGTGAGTGACAGAAGGAGATGACACTCTGATGCTCATCGTCTGGAACATATCTCCTTAAGATTTGGTCTGGACAATATTTAAAAAAATATGGATCATCCCAGAAAAAGTTACGCACCTTGGTAAAGAATTTCTTCTTATCTTGTGACGTCCAGTGAGTCGGTATGGCACCTGTAGCAAGATAATTAGCAATATCAGCGAACCAAGGTGAATGGGAGACTCTAAATAATTGTTCATTAGGGAACATATCATTAATATGAGTCGCCTCAAGGGAATCAGAGGTATTAAGGCGAGAAAGGTGATCAGCCACTACATTCTCTATTCCCTTTTTGTCTTTAATTTCTAAATCAAATTCTTGGAGTAGAAGGATCCATCGTATTAGGCAGGGCTTAGAATCATTCTTGAAAAGAAGATACTTAAGTGCCGCATGATCTGTATAAATAATGATTTTGGATCCGATCAGGTAGGACCGAAATTTGTCCAAAGCGAACACTACGGTTAAGAGTTTCTTTTTCCGTGGTTGAATAGTTCACTTGGGCAGGATTTAGAGTCTTACTTTTGTAGTGAATGACATAAGGCCGCTTATCTTTTCTTTGGCCTAGAACCGCTCCAAGAGCATAATCAGAGGCGTCGCACATAAGTTCAAAAGAAAGACTCCAGTCGGGTGGCTGCATGATAGGTGCAGTAGTTAACATGTCTTTAAGCTTAGTGAAAGCTTCTTGGCACTGCTCAGTCCACTCGTATGGTGTATCCTTTTGAAGAAGATTATATAAAGGATGAGATAGGAGACTAAAGTCCTTTATGAATCGTCTGTAGAATCCTACATGTCCTAAGAAGGATCGCACGTCTTTGATATTCTTAGGTGGAGGTAGGTTAGAGATAAGATCAATTTTTACCTTATCTACCTCGATTCCTTTGGACGAGATGATATGCCGAAGGACAATTCCCTTTTGAACCATAAAATGACACTTCTCCCAGTTAAGTACCAAATTTTTTTCTTCACATCTTTTCAGCACACATTTAAGACTTGCTAAGCATTCGCTGAAAGATGAACCAAAACAGAGAAATCGTCCATGAAGACCTCTAGATATTTTCCCACCATGTCAGAAAAGATACTCATCATGCATCGCTGAAAGGTGGCAGGGGCATTACATAACCCGAATGGCATCCTTCTGTAAGAAAAAGTGTCATAGGGACATGTAAATGTGGTCTTTTCCTGATCCTCAGGGGCGATTTCAATCTGATTATAACCTGAATACCCGTCAAAGAAATAATAATAGGAATGACCAGCTAGTCTTTCCAGGATTTGATCAATGAAGGGCAAAGGAAAGTGGTCTTTCCTTGTGACGGTATTCAGCGTTCTGTAGTCAATGCACATTCTCCAACCAGGAGTAACTCTGGTTGGCATGAGTTCATTATTGGCATTGGCTACGATGGTGATCCCGAACTTCTTAGGAACCACCTGAGTCGGACTCACCCATTGACTATCAGATATGGGGTATATGATGCCTACTTCCAATAGTTTGAGAACTTCGGCCTTAACCACTTCCTTCATGTTTGGATTTAATCTACGTTGTGATTGCCGAACAGCCTTTGCATTATCCTCGAGATATATGCGGTGAGTACAAATTGATGGGTTAATTCCCTTGAGGTCCGCTATCGTCCATCCAAGAGCTCCCTTATGCTCAATGAGAGTAGATATGAGCATACTCTCCTGTTCTTTTTCCAGGTGGGCAGAGATCACCACCGGGTATATCTCATCTTGACCTAAAAAGACATATTTTAAATCAGAGGGCAAAGGTTTTAGGTCAAGCTTCGGTGGCTTGTGGTTAGACGGTAGAGGCACTACATCAGTTTGGGGTAATTCTTCAATTTGTGGCCTCCACCGGTTAACTTCAAGTACCAGTGTAGTATCAAGCATAACATATGTCTCCCTAATTATATCATCATCAAGATCATGGGAGTGGGCCAGGCACGTCTCTAGAGGATCAGAGGATAAGGTGAGAGGTGTTCTATCTTCCACAAAAGAATTATTCATGTTAACATCGTGAAAATCGTCATCATCCTCTGAGTTGCTGCCATTATTGAAAAAGATATTCGATTCCAATGTCAAATTTCTAAAAGACATAGTCATAACACCATTCCTGTAATTGATAATTACATTTGAAGTGGACAGGAATGGGCGACCAAGGATGACAGGAATCTGAGTGCTCGTGTCGTTGATGGGTTCGGTGTCCAAGATGATAAAATCAACAGGATAGTAGAATCTATCAACCTAGACCAACACATCCTCGATAATCCCTCTTGGTACACGAACAGAACGATCAACAAGTTGTAGTGTGGTTCGGATGGATTTTAATTCACCCAAACCTAACTGTTGGTATACCAAATAGGGAATCAGATTGACGCTCGCTCCTAAGTCAAGAAGTGCGTGATCAATTCGATAATTCTCGATTACACATGATATGGTTGGGCAACCGGAATCTTTGAATTTTTACGGCACCTCTTGTTTTAGGATGGCACTCACCTTCTCAGTCAAGGAGATCTTCTTTTGAACACTTTTCCATCGTTTGGTAGTGCATAAGTCCTTTAGAAATTTAGCATATAAAGGAATTTGTTTTACAACATCAAGCAGAGGAATGTTGACTTTCACTTGTTTCAACACCTCTAGGATATCCTGAGAGTTAGATAGACGTTTTGGTTCAACCAACCGTTGGGGAAATGGAGCAACTGGCTTCTCTAGAGGTTCCGATTTAAATTTTTGTAAGGCAACACCAGATCCATCATTGTTGTCCTCTTCTGGTTCTTGAGGCTTTTCGGGCCTAACCGGAAGGGTTTTATTAATAACCTTCCTACTCCTAAGAGTGATGATGGATTTAGCGTGCCCCATTTGATTTGAAGAGCTAGGATTACCTGTCTTGTATTGCGGTTTAGGATTGGGGATTGGTTGTGCAGGAAGCATCTCCTTTTCTAGAGCCGTCATACGTGAATCTATCTTTTGTATGAAATCATTATCTGCGTCAGCTCTTGCACAGAATTTTGAGCGGTTCTTCTTGAGGTCTCCCCTGATTCGGATGTTGATTGAAGAAACCTTGAGGGGTAGCAGTTTGTCCGTTCCTCCAACTAAAATTTGGATGATTTTTTTAGCCAGGATTGTACGTATTAGAGGGTGGTCCATTGAAAGGCCTTTGATAGTTATTTACGGCATTAGATTGTTCATTCAATACTTCTCGAAAGGTAGGTATTGAAGGACAATTTTCAGTAGTATGAATGTTGCAATCACAGATGCCGCAAACACTTTCATTAACCTTTTCCTTCCTTCCTTCCATGGCTTCAAATTTCTAGTGAGATTGGCCACCTTAGCGTTGAGATCATTATTCTCTTTCAGGAGATATATTCCTCCTTTTTCCCTTGAATGAGTCGGCCTAGACGTAGCGTTCGTCCTTGGGTAATAGTCTCATGATTATGTTTTTTCAGCGAGACTATCGAGGTAATCCCATACCTCGTCGACATTTTTATTGATGAATTCTCCGTTACACATTGTCTCGACCATTTGGCGCATGGAAGATGTTAGCCCATCATAGAAAAAATTCGTAATGCGCCATATTTCAAAGCCATGTTGTGAGCATGCATTAACCAAATCCTTGAACCTTTCCCAACATTGGAAGAATGTTTCATCTTCCTTTTGGGCAAAGTTCATGATTGCTCTCCTGAGGGTAATTGTCTTATGATGTGGGAAAATTTTCTTTATAAATTCTCTATGCATATCATTCCATGTGCTAATGGATCTAGGACGCAGTGAATGTAACCACATCTTGGCTTTTTCTTTCAAGGAAAATGGAAAGAGTTTCAGCCTAATAGTATCCTCAGATACATTAGGAAAGTATAAGGTGCCTATGATTTCATCGAACTCTTTCAGATGCAAGTATGGTTCTTCAGACTTAAGCCCATGGAACTTAGGCAGGAGTTGGATAACCCCTAGCTTGATGTCCATGTGTCCTGTATTCTCAGGAAAAATCATGCATGAGGGCGTACTCACCCCCACCGGTTGTAAATAATCTCGTAAAGTACGAGGCGGGGGTGCCTGATGCACCTCATTCTCATCATGTACTTCCTCAACCCTTAGTTGGGGTAGTGCTTGAGGTTGAGCATGCTTTTTATTAACAGTTGGTGTACACACAAGCGAGCCACTATAATTCTCTATGTTTGGTGGATGTGTGATTTATTTCTTTATCTTTTATGGTTTAAGATTGTGGGATGTATTTGTGGATGTGAATGTTGTAATCTTTATATTTCATCATTGTGTGGTGAATGTTGTAATAGATTAGTTTCTATTTCTTTCATATCCTCTTGAGTTTGAGTTTTTGATACTCACCCACATTCTAGTAAGGTTTCCTGCCATAAGCCATTAGTTTTTGGTGTCAGCTTGTGCTTAGAACCAAGTCTGTATTAACCTCTCAATACTTAAGTTTTTAGGTTATTATTTCTCTCTATTATTTACATTTCATTTGGCTATCTATTATTTGTATTATGCTTATTAATTTTTATTTGGCATAGTCCTATTCAACCCTCCTCTTGGACACATAGCTCGGCCTTTTCAGAAATGAGGTTTGTTCATAGATCTATGGAATTTAGTGAAACCAAATTTAGATTAAGCTTTGTGATTTATAATTTTTTATTTTTTTGAAATTTTAATTTTTCATGCTGATATAAAAGCCTGTGGAGTTTCTGAATGTGTTTTCCAATGGCCAATCCTATTTAAGGAATTTAAGAATTGGGTTTGGATTGTTAGGAAATGTAGGTTTTTTTTGGTTAAGCTTTGTTGGAAAAAATGAATGAGAGAGCCTTCTAGAATAGGGTGATGGTGATTATCTCAGGATATATAGCAGATGGGTTGTTATGGTTGAGAATTCTATCTCCTAGGAGGAAGTGGATTACATTCTTATTTCTAGCAGTTCATGGAACAAAATGCATGATCCAGATTTTTTGTTAAAGCTTCTAAACTCCATTTTATTACAATTTTATATGATGAATTGTCTTTGTGTTTCACATCTTTTCAATTCTTAAAATTTCATAAAATGGACTATCAGGGAATGTACTACAATGGTAACAGATCCATTTCTATAATTTATTTATTTTTTAAAATAGGAAATAACTACAACTATTAACCATAGCCCTTTATCTCACAACCATAGCTAATTTTGTACTACGGCCTATTGCTACGGATCTCATTCTACTATTAGCCACAATTATTCTCCGTAGCTATATTTATATTTTGAGACAAAAACTATTGCTCCAGATTATATCCGTAACCATAAAACTAATGGCTACGGATTTAATCTGTAGTTATTGCTTCAACAACAATGGCTACGGTACTAATGGCTATAGACTTGCTACAGACGGTAACCATGGCCATAGGTCTTTAGCTACGACTTTTATCCGTAGCCTTTGACCATTTTTTTGGTAGTGCACATAACAACCGAGTAAGTGAATTTCTTTTTGAATTATTCATATCTTCAAAAATAGTGGGAATTGGTACTCCATCATTCGCCATCTCAATGTCCATAATGAACGATATGATGGAGGGTGTTATAATGATAGTGTCTTCCCAAAAATTAAATATTAAACGTTAAGTTAACGGAAGAAACTTCATTGATGGATGCATACATCTCTTATGCAATTGACCAATACGTCGCCATGCCCCGTTTTAAACTTCTCCCATACTACCTCGGAGAGAAATTTAACAAGACCATATTAAGCGACGTGATTGACATTAACCGATCTCTTAATGATAATGCTCTGAGTGTAGAATTCCTTTACATTCTCCGGATCATCCTTCAGCGTACGTATGGTTGGCATAACCCGAGGAGCGGAGCAGGAAGAAATTTAAAATGTCGCCATGCCCCGTTTTAAACTTCTCCCATACTACCTCGGAGAGAAATTTAACAAGACCATGTTAAGCGACGTGATTGACATTAACCGATCTCTTAATGATAATGCTCTGAGTGTAGAATTCCTTTACATTCTCCGGATCATCCTTCAGCGTATGTATGGTTGGCATAACCCAAGGAACGGAGCAGGAAGAAGAACCAGAGTGAGGTTTACGAACGGTGCATTTGTATCGCGGTTCTGGAAGAAAATGCAAGGAAATAGAAATAAATGGGGGATGGGTTTGAGAATATAAGATTTTGCAGCAAACTCACTAAAAAAGAAAGATCTAGATCCAAGATAAATGTAAAGTACTTGAATAAAATGCAACAAGGAACTTAAATCTAGAAGAAAAATGCAAATAAACCACTTACAAGGAGACTAGGGTGATGGATAGGCCGAAGGAAGCATCGACTAGCCGAGGAAGAAGAGGTGGAAAGGAGGTGATTTGGGGTTTTTCACTTTTTTTACCCATTCCACATGCAATTTGGTTAACCATAGCACGTGCTCGGCTGGTTGAATTGGTCGGTCATCTATGGGTTGGTCGAACAACCCAAAAATTTTACAATTTTCCAATATTTCTTTTATGTAAATTTTAATAAAAATAAGAATTAATATAAAAAAAAATTGCATTAAAGAAAAGACAACATAGTTAATTAATGCAACATAATCCAATGTCATGTTTTTAATTAATGAATCTGACACTATTTAGGGGTTTTCTCAGAATATCTGCAAGTTGTTTCTCAATGTGAATGTATTCAAGCATAATAGTCTTGTCTTCTACTAATTCTAAAATATAATGATATCATATGTCGATGTGTTTTGTGCAAGATTGTTGAATAGGATTTTTAAAGATGTTTATCGCACTGGTATTGTCACAATATAGATTCATAGTGTCCTGATCAATACCATAATCTAGTAACATGTGTTTCATCCATATAAGTTACGTGCAAGCATTCCCTGCTACAATATATTCAGCTTCTTTGGTGGATAGCTATAAGACCCGTATCCTAGACCGTACCATTCTACAGATTCCGACAGTCCTCCTAATCGAATTCCAACGACCTGCGACACATAGATGGCATTTGTGCGTGACCCTAAGTTGCATCCTGTCGATCTGAGTCAGCTCGGCTTGAGACTTGTACCCTTGCGACTGCGTCGTCACTCCGGTTCCAATGTCCCATCTCGCGTGCTGATGCGATACCTAGGCCAGGAGTTGTGAGCATATTTTTCAAAGAAACGCTGCGCGTTGTGAATTTTGATAGAATCTCTATAACCCATCATATCAATCAATCAATCACAAGTCAAGTACACGACCCATCCCTCTCTCACTAATAAGGCATGGCCCCCATCTCTCTCTCATCCTCAAAGTTGACCCTTTCTTACAACACCCATCCCTCTCTCCCATACATCATTCCATCCCATCCCATTCTCCACCAAATCCCAAGAAACCATGAGAGAAAAAATCCTAAGGAGAGGAGAAGCTAGGTGTGGCCCACTCCCTACCACCCAATCCCTCATCTCAACCCTTCAACCTTCATCATCTACCGTCAAAGAAGGAGCCAAGGAGCTTAGCTTGCCATAGATCTAAGAAGAAGAGTAAACGGTGGGTGTTTATAGGATTAGATTGTGATTTTTGTGATGGACTAAGTGGGGCCCACTGATTGATAGTATAGATCCCATTTGGGACCCATCTTGATGTATGCATTGTACTCCTAGGAGGGCTCATAGTGGCGGAGCCCTCCACTCAATTCTCTCTCTCTCTCTCTCTCTCTCTCTCTCTCTCTCTCTCTCTCTCTCTCTCTCTCTCTCTTTCCTTGGTTTGATGGCCCACTATTGATGTTGTATGATAAACCACGCCGTCCACATAAGTGGCCCAACCCGCTGTCCACATTTGGGTCCACCTTGCTGCTCATTTTTGGGCCAGCCATGGATGAAAGAAAAATACAAATGTCAGTGGATCCAAACTGTGTGGGCCGCCCATGTGGACCCCACAGTGATTTATGGGTTTTATCTCCACCGTCCATATGGTGGAGTCACCCCAGCCCTGGGCCGAAGGACCGGCTAGGACCAACGAATAGGCTACTGTCTAGTAGGCTTAGATGTTGAGGCCTAGACACTACTGGTTATTTTTTAAAATATAATATAATAATATATAATATATATTAACTAGTGGGCCACACCTGTGGACCCACCTTGATGAAGTGTAGATCCACACCGTCCGTCCATTTTCAGAATGTGGGATGTGTGGACCCCACTGCAATGTATGGATTCTATCAGAACCATCCACGTGGGAGTTACCAAGATGTATGTGTCGTTGATCCACACCGTTAGAACTCTGGACGGTAGGCCAGATCATGAGGTATTTGTTATATCCTAACCATCCATTCATTAGATGTTGACCCCACCATGGCAGCGTGTGGAGCCCACCTTAAATTGTTGCATTACATCGACACCATCTAATCCATGGATGGTGGATGTAGAATGGCTGGTGTACCGTGTAGCTAAACAGTTGCTAAATGGACGTCAACAACCTCAGTGGGTCTGATCATGAAGTATGTGTTTTATCTAGCCGTTCATCTGCTTGGGACCCACGTGCTGCAAGTGTTTTACCCACACGTGTGGATCTCACCTTGATGTGTTGTATATATCCACATCATCCATGTGTATGGGACAGTGGGTCCTGATGTATGTGGCCTACCATGGTGTATGTATTACATCCACGCCATCCAGCTGATGGACGTGGGGTCCACTATGATGTAAGTGTTTTATCCACTCTGTCTAATCCATGAACGTGGACCCCACACATGATGTATGTGTTTCATATCCACACCATGCTACCAGGGGACCCACCTGATGTATGTATTTGGTATCCACACCTTCTAAACTGTCTGGATGGTGGAAGCCACTGTGGTGTATGTGTTTTAACCTCACTGTTCATCTGTTGGGGTGGGCCACCTGCTGTACGTGTAGGGCCCATTATGATGTGATGCAGCCCATTGAGATGTGATATATCCCACCTCGATGTCTTTGTGGCCCATCCATGAGGCCCACCTTGATGTATTTGTAGCCCATCCATGAGGCCGAACGTGTTGTATATGAGGTCCATGTGATGCGGCCCACTTAGGGAGGCCCACCTTGATATATTTACAGCCAATCCATGAGGCCCTACGTGTTGTATATGAGGCCCATGTGGTGAGGCGTAATGTAATGTTTATGTGGCCATGAGTTAGGTCCAATATGATGTTTATATGGCCCATGAGTGAGTTCTAATGTGATGTATGTGTGGACCATGGTATGTGGTCCATTGTGATGTATTCGAGGCCCATGGGATGTGGCCCATTGTGATGTATTAGTAGCCCATTTTGTGAGGCCCATTGTGATGTGTTTAAGGCCTATATGATGAGGCCCATTGTGGTGAATTTGAGGCCCTTGTGTGAGGCATGGTCCCCACTATATGTTTGGTCATATGAGGGCCATTCCTTGGGAGCAATGTTGGTTACATGTTCACATTGATGGGCAATGAATGTTAAATGTCCACATTGTGACCTTCCCTTACGCCCTTTGTTAGGCCGATTATCAATGTCGATTATCGATACCAATTATGAGTATGTATTAGTATAACATTGAGATTATATGAGGCCCATTGTGACTATGTGAGGCTCATCACGACTGTATGAGGCCCATTGTGTGATTATATAAGGCCCATTATGATTGTACGAGGCCCAATTATGATGTGTGAGACTCACCATGTGTATGTGTTATGCCCCCGATGGGTGAACCCGGTGCCAACAGCCTCCGTAGTACCCCATTATTGGCCCTCAGCGTACACATGCCAGGTTTCGAACCTAGGATCCTACAAGGAGGATTTTCCAACGTATATTTGTCTCATAAGAAATATAACCACAAGTACACCCAAATCATAAAGGCAACATATCATCACATATCCACTAATATAATCATTTGAATACTAAAAGGGAAATACATGTAACGAAATCAAAGCTCCAGAGAACAGTTGTAAGCTCCAAGCTCAGCGCTACTACAACCTAATGCCACATGCACGCATTTATCGTGCATAAGCTTATAAAAGCTTAGAGGGGGGGTGAAAGTATGTGCACAAGATAAGTGCCAAGTATACCATAAAGCCCATAAATCATACATCATCGGAATAAGTAAAAATACTAATAAGATCATGAATCATACGATATCAGAGTAAGTGAAAATATACTGGTAAGTCCATGAGTGTTATCAGCCGGACTAAGGCTATTTGATACAAAACATAATACTACAATAACAGATGTTGAGGATGTAATGCAATATGCAAATCCTGAGGAACCACGAATACCATCAACCTCATCTAGGTCATATAAGTGAAAAATCATAGTAACCAAAAATGCTAAGTACTGCAGATGCAATGTAATATGCAGTATGAATCAAATGACCATGTTGGAATGTGAAGCCGAGATGATAGTACGTAGTATCGCAAGCTACCGGGTCCACCACAAGGGAATTTTATCCAAACCAGTCCCATACCTAAATTTAGATAGTCTGACTCAATGTGGTAAACTCTTGATCTCAAGTTAGTTGCGTGCCCAACCGAATTCTTGGCCATGCGAAGGTACACGTAACAAATAGTTATGCACCACCAACCCCGAGTGGATAGTTAATGAATGAATGAATGGATTTGCAATTCCTACTCAATAAGTCCACATATTAGTACAGTTACTCTCTGGAGAAATCACTGGGGTCTATTACACTCCACACCGACTACCTCCTCCCTAGCTGCACAGCCCCACAAGTGGAAGAGATCTCACTATCCGCCTAGCTAACAATCTGCCAATACCTACTTGACTCGTCGATAGCAGACTCTTTTACGAGCTGGTCATACTCAGAATAGCTTATAGCCCCCTTACTCGGGCGGATAAGGTCACACCCCCTCCCAACTGACCACGACACAGTGAGAGATGCGCCCTACTGGTATTCGGTACTCGGGCGCTCATGTTCCACTCGGTCTAGA
This sequence comes from Magnolia kwangsiensis, assembly GCA_037074715.1. Classification (NCBI taxonomy): domain Eukaryota; kingdom Viridiplantae; phylum Streptophyta; class Magnoliopsida; order Magnoliales; family Magnoliaceae; genus Magnolia; species Magnolia kwangsiensis. Next base: position 36,437,642 of record CM073586.1, on the reverse strand, counting down.
TGGTGGGGCACCTCTTGGCCTCGAAGATTTTGAGACTTTCACCTAAGGACATCCTAAGTGCCCACAGTGCTGGAACCAAGTATTTTTTATGTCCCATTTAACCATCCACGATGTGCCCATGGAGCCCACTGCCATTATGTCACCAGGGCGTACAATGATCAAGTCACATATATGAGAGATGTATGAGTCACACTATCCAATCATGCAGCAATCCTGCGCGTACGACACGATAATGTGGGCACTCCGTCTCATAAGAAGCCCCGCAAATAGTGTGCCAAATGGCGTATGCTATGATCAAACATTTCTCATATCAGGCACACATATGACACGTATGGGCATGAATTATGGAGTTATGCTAAGCATTTTATATGGTGATGAACTATCCTTACAATGAAGATGGCCTGGATGGCCTATACATAACAAGTATGGCCCTATCAATGGGCCTTAGGGAGAGTTATAATGCAGACATTTAACCATCATTATTCTTACAATGTGGACGTCCAACCAACATTGCTCCCAAGGCATGGCCCGCAATAAACATCATTACCTGCATTATAGTGAAATCACACATTACATCGGGTGCACATTCCTCGCATTAAGCCACATGTACACCACATCGGGCCTAGCTATGCGGGCCACAAATACATTAAGATGGGCCTCATTACATGGGCTGAAAATATATCACAATGGGCTTTGCCAAATGGGTCAAAAACACATCACAATGGGCCTCATCATATGGCCGAGAATACATCACAATGAGCCTCATTACACGGGCCTCAAATACATACTAGGTGGGCCCTGCACCTGGGCCTCAAAATACACAACAGGTGGGCCCTGCTCATGGGTCAAAGATACATCCTGATGAGTCACATGTATATCAAAGTGGGCCTCAATGGATGATCATATCACGGAGTGGCCCACCGTGATGTGTTTGAGATCCAACCAATTCGTAAGTTAACATAGAGCTAGATGAAGTGAAAGCAAAATATAAGCTTAATTGGAAGCTAATGTGGCTCCTAAGAGGTTTGAACGGTGGATGTCACTGTCTCCACTATTCTCAATGGTGGGGTCCACTTGAACCTTAGATCTGACTCATTCTTAGTGTCAAATCCTAAAATGAGCTTTCAAAATTGTTGGACGGTTTGGATGCAACACATACATCATGGTGGGTCCCATGAGGATGGACGGTGAACATAAAACACATATAGGATTAAACCCACGAGCGCATGCTAACGTTAGTGTTGTTGGTGGGAGTCCATGGATGGGCGGTATGGATGAAACCCACTTAACTCTGCTAATGTCATTACATCAGCAGTCCCACCGTCCAGGACACTTGGACGGCAGGGATAAAACATGTGCATGTAAGGGGGGTCCCACTGTCAGTGGACAGTGTGGTCAAATCGCCTAAATCCTGGTGGGTTCAACTATTTAATACGGTGGACGGTTTGAATAAAACACGTACATCATTGGTGGGTCCCATGTGGGGCCCACCATAATGTTTATTTTATATCCAATCCGTTGATACGGTCACTGTGACCCGTATGAAGAGGAAAAATAAGTTTCATAATGATCTGGAACTTTTGTGACACCTAGAAGGGGTTTTAATGGTAGACGTTTAATGCCACTGTTTCCTATGACGTGGGCCACCTGAGTGATGTATACGGCTGATTTTTGGCGGGATCACAACCCTAAGGGGCCCAAGCAAAATGCATGGTGTTGATGTGTGGTACACATTATGGTGGGGCCCACGGCTGGGACCCAACGGTCCTTGATGTCCGTCTGCTAATAGCAGCAGGCATTGGCTGCGCGCCTCTAACAGCAGCAGCGTCTGCTGCATATTTTTTTTTTGAAATGATGTTTTTATACAATTTTTCATGTGTGGTGTCCGCATCGAAAGAATCCACCCCTCCCACTAGTTTCTACAGTCCATAACAAATCATCAAGCTTAATATTGGGCATGTTTCGTCGTGTAAAAATATTTAAGTGAATTTAAATGGTGAAAATCATTATTTGCTAAGGTATGACCCACCAGTTAGTTGGATCAGCTACATTTTTTGGCTCAACCCCTAAAATGAGTTGGGGAAAGGGATGGACGGCTTGGATTGAATCCATACGTCAATGTGGGGCCTATACAAGTGACCCACCCCAAGTTTCAAATCAAAGTGATATTTCCATTTTCATTCCAGTAACTTCCAGTGTCCAAGGATGCTCAACGATTTTTAATTCAATGCATATTAAGCTAGGCCTCACCTTCCGACGTGTTGGTGGGCCACCATATGCATGGATAGTGTAGATAAGACATATATCAATGTGGGGTCCATCTGAGTAGGCCACACAATCCCATCATCATATAAAAAATTTTTAAAAAAGAAAAGACGGAGGGAGTGATAGAGATAGAGAGACACGTGAGATAGAGGGACTCCAATACTATGGGCCCTCCCTTCTATGATTTACAATATACAGTAAGTGGGTCCCATTACACGTGGGCCCATCAAATTGAAGATCAATGGTGGAGATCCTTTCTCCACCAAATGTAGGGTCTAGATGACCCTATTTATGCAAGGAAAATAGACATCATGATGGGGTCCATGGAGAATGGCCCATTATGGAATGATCATGAGAATCAAGGTGGACCATTGGCCATATCTAGGGTCTAAAGTGAGATACATACCATTAATCGGTAGGCCTTACCTGGCCCATCATAAAATATGAGATCTAGGCTATAGAAGCACCCACCATTCGATCTTCTTGGTCTGGTGGAAACCAATCTCCTTGTGTCTCACTTTGATGGTGGAAGATGAGAAATGAATGGACAGGATGAAGGTTTTTGGGATGAGAAGGTGGCCCACCAAAATCACTCTTATCTCTCCATGGGAAGGCTTGGACGTCCACTCTTTTTTGCTCTTGCTTGGGAAGTGTGACGAGAAATGAGAGAGAGAGAGAGAGAGAGAGAGAGAGAGAGAAAGAGAGAGAGGGTTTTAAGGAGAGAGAGATGGGTGATGGATGTGAGGTGAGTGATGGGTGAGGTAAGATATAGATTGACTTGGTGGTTGCTTGACTTGTGGAGAAAGAAAGCATGGGTGTGTGTACTTGACATGAGGTGATTGATTAATTGATTGATAAATTGAGTGATGGAACATGTTGAAAAGATTCTCTTTGTATTGCAAATGCGCAGTATTTTCTTCTAAATAAACGCCGGCTCACATCTCCCTATCAGGGTATCGGATTGGTACGTGAGTTGCGGCGTTGGAACCGCGGCGACAGTGCGGTCATAATGGTACACATCTCAAATTAAGCGGACTCAAATCTACAGGATACGACTTAAGGTCATCCACAAACGTTGATCATAGGTTGTAGGTTGCTAGAATTTGATGGGAAGGATCGCGGGAGTCGACGGAACAGTACAGGCTAGGGTACGGGTCTTATAACTCTCCCCACCTAATAAAAATTTCATCCTCAAAATTTAAAACACAACACAACTAATACATAGCTCACAAAGGGATGAAAATCCTATCCGAACACAACATTCCAACATAATCAAACACTAAAGAGATAGGGACAACGCCTACGAATCTCAGCCTCCTGCTCCCAAAATGCCTCATCAACACTACGAATATCCAATTGGATCTCGATTCCTGGGTAAAAAATGATTGAAACTGGAATAGTATACAGCCTCATGATCTCAACAGCAAGGATCTAACCATTCTAAGTTCTCAACAATCATAGGGTGAAGGGTAGCTATCAATAGATATGTAATGTTATCTTTAGGTATTCCCAAGTTATGCTCTTATTCCAACTTCCGTCATACCCCAAACCCTAAAATTAGATTCACAGAAATCCTGATTGTCGAACCTGGTGCCGACAGCCTCCGTAGTATCCCATTCTCGGCCCCCAGCATACATACGCTAAGTTCCGATCCTGGGATCCTACAAGGAGGATTTTCCAATGTACATTTGTGTCATAAGAAGCGTAATCACAAGTATACCCAAATCATAAAGGCAACATCATCATCACATATCCACTAATATAATCATTCGAATACAATGCTGAAAGGGAAATATATATATCAAAATCAAAGCTCTAGAGGACAATTGTATGCTCCAAGCTCAACACTGCTGGAACCTAATGCCACCTATAACATCTATCGTGCATAAGCTTACAAAAGCTTAGAGGGGGTGAAAGTGTGTGTATAAGATAAGTGTCAAGTATACCATAAAGCTTATAAATCATACATCATCGGAATAATAGGAAATAGTAACAAGATCATGAATCATACGATATCAGAGTAAGCATAAATATACTGGTAAGTCCATGAGTGCTATCAGCCGTACGAAGGCTATGCGATGCAAAACATAATACGACAACAACGAATGTTGATGATGCAATGCAATAAGCAAATCCTTACGAGCCACGAATACCATCAACCTCATCTAGGCCATATAAGTACAAACACATAGTAACCCAAAATGCTAAGTACTATGAATGCAATGTAATATGCAGTGCGAATGAAAGGACCATGCTGAAATGTAAAGTCAGGATGATAGTACGTAGTATCATAGGCTATGAGGTCCACCATAAAGGGACTTCTATCCAAACTAAACTCATACCTAAATTTGGATAATCCGACTCAATGTGGTAAACTCCTGATCTCAGGTTAGTGTGCACCCAATCAAAATACTGGACATACGAAGGTACACGTAATAAATATTTATGCACCACTATCCCGAGTGGATAGTGAATGAATGAATGAATGGATATGCAATTCATGCTCAATAAGTTCACATATCAGTATAGTTGCTCTCTAGAGAAATCACTGAGGTCTATTACACTCCACACAGACTACCTCCTCCCTAGCTACACAGTCCCGCAAGTGGAAGAGACCTCACTATCCGCCTAGCCAGCAGTCTGTCAATACTTACTCGGCTCATCGATAACGGACCCATTTACGAGCTGGTCATACTTAGCCTAGCTTATAGCCCCCTCACTCGGGCGGCTAAGGTCACACCCCCTCCCAACCGACCACGACATAGTGGGAGACGCGGCCAACTATTATTTACCACTCGGGCACTCATGTTCCACTCAGTCTAGACGTTGGAGCACCTCTTAGCCTCAGAGATTCTAGGACTTTCACCCAAGGACATCCTAAGTGCCCACAGTGCTAGAACCAAGTATTTTTGGTATCCCATTTATTCATCCACGATGTGCCTGTGGAGGCCACGGCCCTGATGTCGCTAAAGCATATAATGATCAAGTCACATATATGTGAGATGCATGAGTCACACTATCCAATCATGGAGCAATCCTGCGTGTACGGCGTGATAATGTGGGCACTCCGTCTCATAAGGAGCCTCGTAAATAGTCTGCTTAATGGGTATGCTATGATCAAACATTTTGCATATCGAGCATACATATGATGCGTATGGGCATGAATCATGGAGTTATACTAAGCATTTTATATGGTAATGAACTATCCTTATAATGAAGATGGCCTAGATGGCCTACACACAACAAGTATGAGCCTATTAATGGGCCCTAGGGAGAGTTATAATGCGGACATTTAACCAACATTATTCTTACAATGTGGGCGTCAAACTAACATTGCTCCCAAGGCACGGCCCACCATAAACACCATTACTTACATTATAGTGAAATCACACATTACATCGAATGCACATTCCTCGCATTGAGCCACATGTACACCACATCAGGCCTAGCCATGTTGGCCACAAATACATCAAGATGGGCCTCATCACATGGGCTGAAAATATATCATCATGGGGTTTGCCAAATGGATCAGAAACATATCACAATGGGTCTCATTATATGGCTAAGAATACATTACAATGGGCCTTATTACACGAGCCTCAAATACATAATAGGTGGGCCCTGCACCTGGGCCTCAAAACACGTAACAGGTGGGCCCCGCTCATGGGTCAAAGATACATCCTGATGAGTCACATGTATATCAAAGTGGGCCGCAATGGATGATCATATCATAAAGTGACCCTCCGTGATGTGTTTGAGATCCAACCAATTTATAAGTTAACATAGAGCTAGATGAAGTGAAAGCAAAATATAAGCTTAATTGGAAGCTAATGTGGCTCTGAAGAAGTTTGAATGGTGGATGTCACTGTCTCCACTATTCTCAATGGTGGGGTCCACTTGAACATTAGATCTGAGTCATTCTTAATGTCAAGTCCTAAAATGAGCTTTCAAAATTGTTAGACGATTTGGATGCAACACATGCATCATGGTGTGTCCCATAAGGATGGACGGTGAACATAAAACGCATACATGATTAAATCCACGAGTGCGTGCTAACGTTAATGTTTATGGTGGGAATCTATGGATGGGCGGTATGGATGAAACCCACATAACTCTGCTGATGTCATTACATCAGCAGGCCCACCATCCAAGACACTTGGACGGCAGGGATAAAACAAGTGCATGTAAGGGGGGTCCCACCGTCAGTGGACAGTGTGGTCAAATCGCCTAAATCTTGGTGGGTTCCACCATCCAATATGGTGGACCGTGTGAATAAAATATGTACATCATTGGTGGGTCCCATGTGGGGCTCACCATAGCATTTATTTTACATCCAATCCGTTGATACGGTCACTGTGACCCGTATGAAGAGGAAAAATAAATTTCATAATGATTTGGAACTTCTGTGACACTCAGAAGGGGTTTCAATAGTAGACGTTCAACGCTAATGTTTCCTATGACGTGGGTCACCTGAGCAATGTATACGAGTGATTTTTGGAGGGATCACAGCCCTAAGGGGCCCCATCAAAATGCACGGTGTTGATGTGTGGTACACATTATGGTGAGGCCCACGGCTGGGACCCAACGGTCCTTGCTGTCCATCTACCAATAGCCATAGGCGCTGCCTGCGCGCCTCAGACAACAACAACGTCTGCTGCATATATATTTTTTAAAATTGAGTTTTTCTGTAGTTTTTCATGCATGGGGTCTGCATCGAAAGAATCCACCCCACCCACTGGTTTCTACAGTCCATAACAAATCCATCAAGCCCAATATTAGGCATGTTTCGGCGTGTAGAAAAATTTAAGTGAATTTAAACGGTGAAATTCACTGTTTGCTAAGGTATGGCCCACTAGTTAGTTGGATCGGCTTCATTTTTGGCTCAACGCTTAAAATGAGTTGGGGAAAAGGATGGATGGCTTGGATTGAATCCATAAGTCAATGTAGGGCCTAAACATTTGACCCACCCTAAGTTTCAAATCAAAGTGATATTTGCATTTTCTTTCCAGTAACTTCCACCGTCCAGGGACGCTCAATGGTTTTTAATTCAATGCATATTAAGGTAGGCCTCACCTTCAGACGTGTTGTCTACATGGCCCACCATATGCATGGATAGTGTGGATAAGACATACATCAATGTGGGGTCCTATAACACTCCGAATTTTGGCCAACCTGGGATTAGACGTCCTTAGGCAATGGGTCAACTAAAACACCTGAAAAATCGCTCAGAACCCAATTCCATAGCCAAAGAAATCACTTAGGGTTAATTCCTTTAGAAACTAAGCATAAGTTAGCTAGTGCAACGCTAGAGTAGCTGGGAAATAGTCCCTGATCACTTTAAATACATTTTACAAGACCCAAAACTTGTAGAATCAATGGTGCTATAATACTCTAAAACCTCGGATCAAACTCTAAACCGGTTTGTTCTCTGGACCTCTTTGAAACTTTGTATTGGATCTAGAGCGCGCGTCGAAAGTCCGATACCTACAATCTTAGACTGTTATAACCGCCTAGTTGGACCTGACAATCATTTCAAAAATCAAGTCCAACTGACATTCATAGGCTATTTTATTGAGCCTGGACTGAAGAGAGTGAGAATAGGGTTAGATTTAGAATTTGAAATTCAAATCTGGCACACGACTTGACGCGTCAGTATTAAGCGTTCTGACCATCAGAATTCAGCCAAATTATACCCTCGGATCAGGAAAAATTTCTATTTCATATCTCGAGACTTGTAAACCTGATCTAGGTGCGATGACCGCTGAACTGAAACTGGACTACCACGTACGATCTGCGAACTCTGCTGGACTAAAAACTTGATGTGTGCTAGATCCAGTATGCATGAACTTAAGTCCGATCGCGTTCGGCCAGGGGACCACCAGAAATGTCCTTTTGGACCGAAACAGCCCCGATTTGGTTAGGCATCAAGTAAACTTTGTTCCCAATCTTGTTTTGGGCATGTTTGGGCTTATAAAAGGGCTTGAAACCCTCTCATATCTCTCCCATCCGAATTTGGAAAAAGCCCTAGGTTGAGAGAGAGAAAAGGTGAGAGATTGTGAGAGAGAGTGGAGGAGAATTCCCTGCTGCTCGTGCCACCTGTTGCACTTGATTAAGCCACGCAATCCAATCACTTTGCCGGTGATTTCGCCACATTTCTAGGTAAGAAAATATCCTAAATAGTTGCTGATTTGAGGTTCCTTAGTTTCCATAGCGAAGTAGTTGATGCATCTTGTAAATTAGGTTCCCGATTCGCCGTAGACGAAGCGTGTACGCTCCGTTCGAATCGATACGCTTCTAGGAGATAAGGTGCGGATATTAGACGCTTTGATTGACTGTTTTCAATGCTTTCAATGTCGTTTAATAGTAGATTATCGACGGCAACTCCATTTGACATGCACAACATGCTGTCCGTTTCCTGTTTCCTAAGTAGACGAAGAATATGAGATTTAGGGTATTTTAGTCATTTATAGGAAATACTGTTTTCATCCATAATTTGCTGATGTGATTGACATGGCTTCTTGTCGCATTAGGATATTAGGAATGTGTGCATAATTAGTTTGGCGAAGAGATTCACCTAAATGCGCACTTTGAGTCGACATACTATATGTAGACTTAAGTGTGTAGTTTAAGTGTTTGTATAAATGCTTGTATTAGTATGTATTGAATTAAATGGTGTTATGAATTAGTTTGAGATTGATTTCTCAATTAATATGCTGATGTGAATGGTTTCCTATATGTTAGCTATATGCATAATTTCATTATATGTATGAAATGCATGCGTTGGAAGATTTACTTAAGTTGTATGTTATAACATGTGTTAACATGCTCACATGGTTATATTTCATTTCCATTACTCTTACATGATGGCTGATGTGAATTCGTAATTGTTTGGGACTATACCTAGTCCAGGCAGTCGACAACCGACCAAGTTCGTGGTTGGCTCATTTTTGCCACGAACGACGCGTCGATGAACGCGAGCCGTGTTTTGGAGTTGGCGGCAGTGGTTAGGCCACACGAAGTGTTTTACGCACTTCATGTCGTTCGACTTGAGATGCGCTCGTGCTAGTCGAGCCCGTCAAGTAACCCGACTGGCCTTTGTATGTTCACCCTGTATGAGTCATAATTTCTTGAACCTAGGGTACTGAACTTACCATTGTAAACCCTGTCAACCATGATACCTTGATCCATAAAGACTCATGAGCCAGGCATGGTGGTATGGGACACCGTGGTCGAGCTTTCGGCTTACGCTGGGGCCACAAACCTCCCCGTAGTGACCAGTGAGCACCTATGTCTCGTGAGCAGATTATAGTGGTATGGGATACTATATTCTCGCTGTCGGCCTACACTGATCAGGCGAAGAGTCCTTTGTAGTGACCGTGAGCGTATTCTGAGTCTACGGGAGGCGATGACCTTTCTGTAGCAGTGAGAATACAGTAGGCCTGTATTGATAAGGTGATGGGGGAGCGGTGCAACGAGTGTGAGCAACAGCACTGACAGCCCTTGTAGCGACCTACAAAATATACATCGTATGAGATTACTAGGAGTGACGTCCCTAGACAGGATCTGTGTTGGGATCGATATAAGGGAAGTACCTTAGTTTCCCAATCCTGCTGTTTGAATGGACTAATAATAACTCGGCAATCATATCACCATCACATTGTATGTGTCTGGAAGATGTGGAGCACTGAGCGGTACGCAAGCATGCCGCGGGCGTAAGATGGTGCCGTATGAGGGAGAACGTTGGTGAGGGCATCCATCATGTCGTGTGATATTGCATTAACAACAGTATTAGGATTGTTTGATTTACTGCTTTACTATTATCGCACGATTGATTTGATAACATGCTAATCTCTGCTCTCTTATCCCACTAAGTTGATCACTCACTCCCACATTACGGGATGGTGTTTCCAGACACCCACTAGTCCCTATTGTGATTGCAGATGATGGCGCAGCCTGCGAGGCGGAGCTGGACTTGATGATGATGAGGAGGATCTCTCCTTTATGCGTGTTCTGATTGACGGGATTATAGGGAGATTGATTAGATGCCTTGACCCTTGTCATTTTATATTTTTAGCGCACTCATGTATATTCGTTTTGTCTACTTTTGGAGTATACATGTATGTATACAACCTGGTAACATGTTCACACTCTGGAGACATACAACAGTTTATATATGTTATACACACTATCACAGTCTTCCGATTGCTAATTTAACGGTCTCTAGAGTATGATATGATATTTTAGATTAATCCCAGCCATGTTTAATGCATTAACACAGACAACATTCAATCATACACATTTATGTTGCATAAGTGATGTTCTGGAATTCGGGAGTGGAGTTTTTACTCGACCCGCCGATTTTTGGGATGTTACAGGTCCATACGAGTGGGCCACACAATCCCATCATCATATAAAAAAAAATTTTAAAAAAGAGGGAGAGAGAGATAGAGATAGAGAGACGTGTGTGATGGAGAGACCTCGATACTATGGGCGCTCCCTTCTGTGATTTACAACATACATCAAGTGGAGCCCATTACAAATGGGCCCACCAAATTGAAGATCAATGGTGGAGATCCTTTCTCCACCAAATGTAGGGTCTAGATGACCCTATTTATGCAAGGAAAATAGACATCATGATGGGGTCCTTGAAGAATGGCCCCATCATGGAATGATCATGAGAATCAAGGTGGACCATCAGCCACATCTAGGGTCCAAAGTGAGATCCATACCATCAATCGGTAGGCCTCACCTGGCCCATCATAAAACATGAGATCTAGGCTATAAAAGCACCGACCGTTCAATCCTCTTGGTCCGTTGGAAATCCAATCTCCTTGTGTCTCACTTTGATGGTGGAACATGACAAATGAATGGCTAGGATGAAGGTTTTTGGGATGGGAAGGTGGGCCACCAAAATCACTCTTTGCTCTCCATGGGAAGGCCTGGATGTCTACTCTTTTTTGCTCTTGCTTGGGAAGTGTGATGAGAAATGAGAGAGAGAGAGAGAGAGTTGTAAGGAGAGAGAGATGGGTGATGGATGTGAGGTGAGTGATGGGTGAGGTGAGAGATTGGTTAATTGGTGGTTGCTCGACTTGTGGAGAAAGAAAGCATGGGTGTGTATACTTGACATGAGGTGATTGATTGATTGATTGATTGATTTAGTCTTGGGATATTGTAACGTCCAGGAAAAATTCATATAGAGACCCGAGTACTACCTCAGGCAGAAATCACTGAGGACTAAATCCTTTAGAAATTAAACAAGAATTAACTAGTACTAAACTAGATTACCTGTGAAATTAGTACCAATTACTTTAAATACGATCAATAAGACCTAAAACTTGTAGAATTATTAACGCTACATTACCCTAAAATTTAGGATCAATCTCTAAACCCAATTGCTCTCAGGAGCACATTGAAACTCTGCATCAGACCTGGACTACACATCGAAAGTCCGATAATAAAGAAACTATATGATTACAACCGTCTAGTTGGACTTGACAACCACCTCAGTAATCATTTTCAAATAGTATTCCACGACGATTTACTTGAGTCCGGAATGAAGTGTGTGAGAAACGTGAATGTTTTTAGAAATTAAATCTAAATTTGAGTAACCTAAGTCGTGTCATGTGCGGGCCAACTATAAGCATTCAGACTGTCAGAATCTGACCCAAATACACCCTCGGATTAGGAGAAATGTCCCACACATGCCAATATACTTGTGCCCCTGATCGAGTGTCGATGACCGTTGAACTGAAACTGGTCCGCCACGGTCGATTTATAAACCCAATCGAACCAAAAACTTAGATTGACCAAGATCCAATGTCATGGAGCTTAAGTCCGACCGCATTTAGCAAAGGGATCTCCAGAAATGCTCCGTTGGATCGGAACAGATCCGATTTGGCTATAACATAAGTATACCTTGGCCCTAGGGCTATTCCCATCAGTTCTGGGCCTATATAAGGACTTTAAAACCCCTCTCACATATTCCATATGAATTCTAAAACCCTAGCAAAGAAAGAAGAAGAAAAGGAAAGGAAAGAGAGAGAAAGAGAGAGAGTGAGTTCAAGATTTATCCTGGGGTTCTTCCTAGCTGAACTACGTGCCAAATCTGTCCATTCGTATCGCTATACGGGTGATCCCGATTTCATACTTGGGTAAGAAAACCTAACCCTAATCCATTTTAGGGCTTCGAATAGTCTAAGTGATAATGTAGTTAACCTACTTCATGCTCTAGGTTACTAATCCGTCGTTGACGAAGACTAGACGTCTAAAACAAATTCGTTACGTGTTTATCGGCGTAAGGTGCGGACTATATATGTATAGGTTATGGTTTTCAAGGCTTTCAATGTCGGTTACTGGTTTATTACTGACATGGATGCTATTTCACATGCCAAATGCGATATTTGTTCCATATTACAAATAGATATGAACTATGTGGTATACAGGGAAATTCTTGTGTTTGTAGAAATGTTTATATGCATTTGGAATCTGAATTTGTGACTGCCATGATTAACTACCGTAGGTACATGGTTGTAATGTATGCGACAACTCCTTGATAAGAGGATTTTCCCTAATACGTAATATGACCAACATACGTGATGTATGTTGAAAAGTGTAGTCTAAGTGTTTGTAAAAATGTTTGAATGAGTTAGTAGTTAGTAAAGTGTGATTTATAAGGGAATTGGGATATGAATCCCAACTACCTTAACTGTGTGTATGATTTCCTCCATGTACTGTATAGCCTGCTTATTCATGTTTAACTGTGTGTTGATTTCCTCCATGTACTGTATATTCATGTTTAACTGTGTGTTGATTTCCTCCATGTACTGTATATTCATGTTTAAGTTATATTCCATAACCTGCTCACATGATTATAGGATTTGACTTAAGTATTCATTACTACTTGCTTATCTCATATGCGTATTTGTTGTGAGTGTACGCGGTTGAGACTATATCGTAATCTAGGAAATCAATAATAGGCCTTGAACTGGTGGCTGAGGTTGTTTTCACCACGAAGGATGTGTTCGATGAATTCGAGTCGTACTTGGAGTGTCGACAGTGGTTAGGCCACATGGAGTGCTTATGCACTTCATGTCGATCAACCCAATGTGCGCTCATCGTAGTCGAGCTCGTCAGTTAACCCGATGTATGTTCACCATGTTTGGATGTTACTACTTGAATCTAAGGTACCAAACTCACCAGTGAAACCCTGTTAACATTGATACCTTGATCTGCTAAGACTCATGAGCCGGACATGGTGGTATGGAACATCGTGGTCGAGCTGTCGGCTTACGCTGGGGCGATGAGCCTCCTCGTAGTGACCAGTGACTAATCCAGACTTGTAAGCCAAATATGGTGGTATGGGACACTGTATTCATGCAGTCGGCCTACACTGATTGGTGACGAGCCCTTTATAGTGACCTCGAGCGTACCCTGAAACTGCATGAAAGTGACGAGCTTTATTGTATCAACTAGGGTATAACTAGGCCTGTATTGATTAGTGACGAGCCCTTTACAGTGACCTAGAATCGTAACATCGTAACATCGTATGAGATTTACTAGGACTGACGACCCTAGAATGGATCATTGTTTGGGAATTGATATAAGGGAGGTACCTTAGCTTCATAATCCTGCTGTATGAAAAGGACTAACATGAACTTGGTAATCACGTTCATGCACCGCATTGCATGTGCTTTGGCGAGGAAGAGCACTTTCGGGTAGTTTCCATGCGTGCCGTAAGATGAAGACGCTGAGGGAGTGCAGGCGAGGGCATGCATCATACTACATCTCATTCTTGCATTAATCAGAGTATCTACGACATGTTTGATTGTACTTATTTATCATTACTGCTTGACTAAATTGATAACATGTTAACCTTTGTTGTATAGATCCACTGAGTTGATCACTCACTCCCATGTTCTAGGACGGTGTTAAATACCAACTAGACTCTGTCTTGGTTACAGTTGATGGTGCGACCCACGAAGCAGAGCCGGAGTTCGAGGATGATGAAGAGGCGTTCTCCTACATGCAGTACTCAGGTGGGTTCATGTGAGTCGTGTCCTAATTGACGGGGATTCAGGGTTATGCTTGTAGTGGGCTATCACATTCTTTTTGACATTTTGTATTTTGAAACAATACTTGTAACTATTAATTTGGCAATGCTTAAATACTTTGGGGACTTATACTGGTTTATCTATTTATTTTAGTCTTCCGCTTACGTATTATAACTGTCCCTGGATTATGTTATGCGGATTTGGTTTAATGTTATTCATGTTTTATGCACTCATACAAATGACATACAATCATCATTAAATATGTTACATTATTGATGTTTTGGAACTCGGGAGCTGGGCTTGATTTGGATTAAACTGGTCCTGGCTTATGGTCACACAATGTACGCTGACACAAATTTGATGTAGGAGGGTGTGAGAAAAATCTAGAAACAAGTTAGGTTTCCCAATTTCGCCAATTGGGGAAAGTTACCGAAAATGATCGCTGAGATTGGGTTTGTGTACATCCGTGATCATTTGAAACAACCTTGGATCATCCCTAGACCATCAATCGATGGGTTTAGACCATATTTTATCCCATCCCAACCATTTAAAAATCGATAAACATGAATATACATTAGCAAAGGACTCGAAATGACTTGAAACGGAGTTGGGGCCAAATCAGTGCAATTCGGGGGGACCCACAGTGGACCCTATATACCAACGGCACCCCGGGAGGGGGGTGGCCACCCCCTACCGTAGTAGCACCGCGCCTGGTCTAGAGGACCGTGGTGGCACTGTGCCTACCGCGGTCGACCGTGGTCAGGTCTGGCTGGGCCTGTTGGGCCACCACGGGTCGGCATCGGGTCGACCCCTAGACATGTGTGGAGCCCATCAAATCATGTGGGGACCCACATAAGGCTTCAGTTTGCCTTAATCTTTCCCCTTACACACCCCCAAGCCTCCCTTTTTTCCTAGAAATCTATTTTCTCCTCTCAAATCTCCCCTCCATTATCCTATTTTCTCAATTTCCTTCAATACAAACATTCCTTCACCTCATTCACCTAAACCCATCTTCCATATCCATTATTTCCCCTCTTTTGAGCACCCAAGTCTATATTGGTGTCACATCTATCTTTAAATCCACCAACCTATCCCATTTTCTAAGATTTTTTTCATCTTTATGGCTCTTTTTGAGCTAGTGGCGGCCATTTTCTCACTCTCCTTGATACTTTCTCTCATGGGAAAGCGAAGAGCACCCTCGGATGAAGCCAGGCCTAGTTGCCCAACCCGTCCAAAGAGGAGAACGGCACTGAAGCTAGCACTAGCGCTGCCCAAGAGCATAGGTCAAAGTGGGACCTAGATCCCCAAATCCCACTCAAGAGAGCGCTACCGATAGGCTTCGAATACGGCTAGTTTGGTGGCCGCAGGGTTGTACTTGAAGCTCACGTAGATGAGAAGCTGTTCGGGCTACACATGATTTTGGGTGGGGTCCCATGTTCAAAGGCAAGTCTCACGCATGTGAGAACACGGTTCGTGCCTTCTACGACCATATCCGTGATGCATCGCTGGAGCCTCTCCAGTTGACAGCTGCTGTAGGGAGGTGGGAGCACCCAATCAATGTGGACGTGGTGGCCCAGATTATGGGGATTCCACGTGGTAAGGTACATGCCAACGAGAATTTTTTTAAGAGTGCGCAGGAAATAGATTGTCTTACCCAATACCTATGTGGCCGACTGGCTCCCAGGACGCGAAGCAATTGCCTCCTATCGACGAGTTTAACAGATGATTTCCGTTTGCTTCACTACATTTTCATGTATAATGTGTATCCACGGTGGGGCAACCATACTGAATGCACTCGTCTGATGGTAGACTTCCTGTACAGGGTTAGACATGGGGATAAGTTGTGCTTGCCCATGTATGCCCTACTAAAGATAATCTAGACCATGCGCTCTGTCAGGAACAACGTCTCACTCCCGTTTAGCTGGCTGATATGTAAGATTGCCCGAGAGGTCGGCTATAGACTTAACATGGATGATATTGCGCTAATCAAGTTCATAAACGAAGCTACGCTTAATAATATGGGGATCGACCCTCGGCAATGGCAAGTTCGACTCGACGAGTATGGGGAGGAGTCTGAGAGTGAGGGGGAGGAAAGTATTGATTTAGAGGAAGAAAGTGAAGATGGAAGTGGTAATGGGATAGATGAAGAAGAAGCATAGGACACTGATGAGGGCTCTCCTCCCGCTGCTACGCTAGAGCACAACAGTGATCGGGCTGCTAGAGAAGCCCGCTTGGCTCAGCTGGAAGAGGGCCAAGCTACCCTTCGATAGGAGATCACGCAGGTTCGCACCAAAGTTGAGGAGACTGAGGCCTTCATGAAACAGAAATTCAAGAAGGTGTCTCGCACTTTGAGGGCGATCATCTGTTGTGTACAGGACAAGAGTGCACCTCCACCATCGCTAGATTCCGATGACTAGACATACTTGTAGTCATCCTTTTTGGTTGTGTGTTTCTTCCTTTTTGCTTTGTATGACCTCGATGGGCTTAGTGGTGTAGTAGTTGGTAGTATGTTTTGATGTTTGGAGTCTTGGTTTTATTAGCTCACATGCATTCTCTGTTACAATCCATGTAATACTGCACTTCGTGTATTGTGACAATTTTGTTAAATGAAATGCATGATGTTTCTTTGAGTTGAGATGTGAATGTTGTGTGGATGGATTGTGTGTATGATAAACGGGCCTGAAACGTCTCCCAGAATGTAAGATCATGGGGTTGCCACCATCCATTTGGCCCGAAACTTTATGTGCGACATTAGAACCACAAATTAGTAGTACACGTCAAATTTCAATTTTTGGATCATTGTAAAAATGTCCAAACTGACAAATCAGCCCCTGAGATCATGATTTGGGGCCCACCTGATATTTTGATATGCTTCAAATTTGGTCTCAACGTGTTAAATACAGTGGGAAAGTGAATGGATGGAGCATATTTCTCACAAACATCGCGTTGGAGCTATATGTACGTCGCATGTACATGGTGTACGAGTGCACAAGCTGTGCATGGAATTTCTCAAAATCGATTAGTAGGCGCTGATCGATTTCTTCTTCTTCATTTCAAAAATGCAAACTGTGTAAACACTGTGACTTTGCAATTTTCTTAATGTGGCCCACTCCATACTCAAATCATTGATCTGTACTGTCCATTATGTTCAGAAGATATTTAACCCTTGACAAAGTGGCAATTTGAAACTATGCAGGTTGTTGCACCATCCTAGCCCTCGAACATGAAATGGATAGTGAAGTGGACAGGCTCATGGGCTGCACCGATTTTACTTCAGAAATAGTCCTTTCCAGATGTTTTTTTCATCGTGAATTTAATGGATGGAGTAGATTTCTTCATCACTGTCGATCTGGGCCTCACCGACCATCACAGTGTGACGTGTGTCGACTCTGTTCACGAACAGAGTATGCGGACGGATCTTGTAATGCCTCAGAAAAATCTTTACAGAGATCCAAGTGCCAACTCGATCAGAAATCACTTAGGATTAATTCCTTTAGAAATTAAGCATAATTTAACTAGCGCTATGTTAGATTAGGTGTGAAATTAGCACAGATCGCTTTAAATACGTTCTGCAAGACCCAAAACTTGTAGAATTAATGACGCTATAACATCTCAAAATCTGGGATCAAACTCTAAACCCGTTTGCTCGTAGGAACCCTTTGAAACTTTGTATTGGATTTAGACCGCGCGTCGAAAGTCCGATATCTATAATCTCAGACCGTTATGACCGCTTAGTTGGACTTGACAATCATTTCGAAAATCAAGCCCAACCGATGTTCTGAGGCTATGTCCTTGAGCCTGGAGCAAGGGGTGTGAGAAAGAGTGTAATTCATTAAAAATTAAATGAGATTTAAATGAATCTGACACGTTTTACTTGCAGGTTAAGTATAAGCATTCAAACCGTCGGAATCTAACCCAAATACACCCTCGGATCAGGGAACATTTCTTACTCAGGTCAGTGTACTTGGAATCCTCGATTGAGCCTCCGTGACTGCTGAACTGAAACTGTTCCACCACGTACTATCTGGGAACACTACCGGACTGAAAACTTGATGTGAGCGAGATCCAGTGTCCATGATCTTAAGTCCGACCGCGTTCGGCCAGGGGACCTCCCGAAATGCTCTTTTGGATTGGAGAAGACCCGATTTAGTTATAACCCAAGTATACCTTGGTTCCAAGTCTAAATGGGTGAGTTTCTAACCTATTTAAGGACCTTAAACCCTCTCATATCTCTCCCATCCGAATTTGTAATAAACCCTAGAAAGAGAAGAGAGAGAAAGAGAGAGATTGTGAGAGAGTTGCGGGAGAAACTTCCTGCCACTTGCTACAGCTTCTACACGTGTTTGATCACCGCATTCAAATCACTTTTTCGGTGATTCCAACTCATTTTGAGGTAAGAAAACCCTAACCTCTAACTGTTTTAGGGATTCCATAGATACAATTAGCAAAGTAGCTGATTCATCTTGTGATATAGGTCGACATATCACCGTTGACGAAGCGTAGACTTTATATTCGAATCAATACGCGTCTATGACGAAAGGTGAGGATTTTAGACGCTTAGATTGACTGATTTCAAAGCTTTCAGTCTCATTTAATAGTAGATTATCGACAAGAGCGTCATTTGACATGTAGAACATGCTGTCCGTTTTTCATTTCGTATACGTACGGAAAATATGAGATTTAGGGTATTTTAGGTATTTGTAGAAAATACTGTATACGTCTATATTCTGCAAAAATGATTGTCATGTTTATTTGTCGTGTTATGATATTAGATATGCGTGTATGATCTGTTTGGCGAAGAGATTCGCCCTAGTGTGCACTTAGGGTCGACATACGCTATGTAGACTAAAGTGTGTAGACTAAGTGTTTGTAAAAATGTTTGTATTAGTATGTATTGAGTAAATGTTGTGGTAGATTAGTCTTGAGATTGAATTCTCAATCAATATGATGATATACATGATTTCCTCCATGTTGTTATATGAACTGATTTCATAATATATATGGAATACATGTGTTGGTTGATTTGCTTACGTTGTATGTTATAACATGTGTCAACATGCTTGTATTGTTTGTATTTCATTTCTGTTACCTCACATGATCACTGATGTTGATTACAAATGTTTGGGGCTATACATTAGTCCAGGCAGTCGGTAATGGATTGAATTTGTGGTTGGCTTCTATTTGCCATGAAGGACGCGTCGATGAATGTGAGTCGTGTTTTGGGTTGGCGGCAGTGGTTAGGCCACACGAAGTGTTTTATGCACTTCATGTCGCTCAGCTTGAGATGAGCTCGTACTAGTCGAGCTCGTCAAGTAACCCGATTGACCGTTGATTGTTCACCTTGTATGAGTCATAACTGTTTGAACCTAGGGTACTGAACTTACTAGTAGAACCCCTGATAACCATGGTACCATGATCCATAAAGACTCATGAGCCGGGCATGGTGGTATGGGACACCGTGGTCGAGCTATCGGCCTACGCTGGGGCCACAAACCTCCCCATAGTGACCAGTGAGCACCTTAGACTCGTGAGCCGATTGTGGTGGTATGGGACACTACATTCGAGCTGCCGGCCTACTCTGATTGGTGACGAGCCCTTTGTAGTGACCTCGAGAGTATTCTAAGTCTACGGGAGGCGATGACCCTTCCGTAGCAATGAGAGTACACTAGGCCTGTATTGATAAGGTGATGGGGGAGCGGTGCAATGAGTGCGAGCAACAGCCCTGGCAGCCCTTGCAGCGACCCATAAATATAACATCGTATGAAATTACTAGGAGTGACGACCCTAGACAGGATCTATGTTGAGATTGATATAAGGAAGGTACCTTAGTTTCCCAATACTGCTGTATGAATGGACTAATAACAACTTGGTAAGCATATCCACATCGCACTGCATGTGCCTAGAAGATGTGGAGCACTGAGGGAAGAAAGCATGCCGCGGATGTAAGATGGTGTCGCATAAGAGAGTATGTCGGTGAGGGCATTCATCATGTCATTTCATACTTGCATTAACAACAGTATCTAGGAATGTCTGATTGATTGCTTTACTATTATCGTGTGATTGATTTGATAACATGTTAATCTTTGCTCTATGATTCCACTGAGTTGATCACTCATTCCCACGTTACGGGACTGTGTTTGCAACACCTACCAGACTCTGTCTTAGATGCAGGTTGTGAGGAGATCCAGGAGCTAGAGCCGGACTTCTACAAGGACCAGGACGAGTTCTCGTATATTCAGTTCTCTGACGGCTTCGCGTAGGTGGCTTAGATCGGCGGGACTTGCTAGTTGGACCATATGACATTTTGATTTTTGGTTTATTATATGTATTTGTAACTCAGAGATGTATTCATACTTTGGAGACAGTTCGAGATTATTTTATTTTCCATACAGTGATATATATATTCTTCAGTCTTTTGCTTGCGTTTTATCACTGGATCTAGAGTATGAATTGCAGTTTTGGTATAATCTTACTCATGTAAATGTTCTAACTCAGACAACATTGAATCATAATCATATTTGTTGCATAAGTGATGGTCTGAAACTTGGGAGTCTGGTTTCTACACGACCCCCAATTTTCAGGGTGTTACAGATCTTGTGGGCCACCACCGTGCAGTGAAGAGCTGATCCGAGTCGTCCATCAGATAAAGGGAGAAAATCCATTCGAGGTGATGCTGATCTTTAGTGACCATGCTCGTTCGTATGATTGCAATAGTGATCACAAGCGAACTGTTCAGCTACTATTGCAGCCTAATCATCTTAGTAGGCCACGCCATCAGACGACCAAGACTAGTCTTTCCTGGTCAAAATTCTAAGGGGAAGATAGTGGATGGCATGGATCTCCCAAAAGGCTACTATACTAGGCACTACCGGTAGCACAACGGAAGGAGAGATGTTCTTCCTCTGTTAAGCATGACAGACAATCTGCCCGGCCGGCTATGCGGTTCACGCAGCGAGAATCTCCCATCAGACAGCATTCCGTGATACACGACCTTACGGGAAATTTCCCGTATCTATTGCGTGGGTCGTGCAACAGAGATCTTCCTTGCTCGGTTGCTCTTTTCCCTTGTGCGGCTTCACACAGCAGGGGTCTTCCTTGCACGGATGCTCTCTTCCCTTGCGCGGCTTCGCACAGCAGGGGTCTTCGTTGCGCGGTTGCTCTCTTCCCTTACGCGGCTTCGCACAGCAGGGGTCTTCCTTGCGCGGTTGCTCTCTTCCCTTGCTCCTCACTTCTTCTCCATTTCTTTGGCCCACTATCCAATCTAACCGATCTAACCCCTCAAATGGAGTGGGAGTAGGGTATTTATAGGCCTCACAACTCTTATAGAGTGGTGATCACCACCACTTATCTCTTCACACATGGACTTTCTCTTTCCTTAAACCATGGTTACTACCAAGCTCCCTCTTAAATGGTGGTGTACCACCTTTTTCCTTTCAAATGACACCTTTGCACCCTTTTTTACCAAACTACCCCTTCTAATGCTTTTTTTACCAACATACCTAAACTACCCCTGGACTTGAAATTTTACCAAAATACCTAAACTAACCCTAGATATGGAATTTTACCAAAATACCTAAACTACCCCTGGACTTGGAAATAACTAAAATACCCCCAGACATGGTAATTATCGAAATACCTGTGGACATGGAATTATCGAAATACCCCCGGACATGGAAATTATGGAAATATCCCAAACATGGAATATTTTTTATGCCTCAACAGCTAAATCTCACTGGTTGCACCCTATGTCATATGTAGGGCATCCCACCTAAGGGCATGAGGACTTCAGCACATCCCTCTTTGGGCGAGCCTCTTGACGGGGCCTCTCCCCTAAGCGATAACCATACGGACCCCCATTCGGGCCTGTCACACTTTGACCCTATGCCGAATTCTCAGCCGACCACTGGCCTCGCTGCTGGGCCGACACATATGACACCACCTGTGGTACCACCTATCACACCTTTGGTTCCTGAGCAGAACCGTGTGTCTACATTGATGCCACATGTATCTAGTCCACTCTGCCTCCTGATAGGCTAGAGCAGATGATGCTGTTGATGCAACAAAAGTAGATACAACAGCAGCAACAGCAGTAGCAACAGCAAATAAAACAACAGCAATAGCAGTAGCAATTCTTGACCTCTATGGTTGATATCTTTGCTCAGATGATGGGGGTGACTCCACCTACCTCATCTATGCACCCAGCTAGGAACATGAGTGCCAGTGGCATATTTGAGTGATTCTAACGCTTACGGCCTCCCACTTTCGTGGGTACTCATAAACCCAAGGAGGACCAGTACTGGATTCACCGCATCTCTAAGATGCTGAGGCTGCTACAATGTTCTGAGGCGGAGTAGGTCGAGCTTACCACCTTCACGTTTGAGAAGGAGGCCAGTTTGTGGTGGGACAGTATTCTCTGCACTATTGCGGAAGGATATGTGTAGACGTGGGAGGTATTTGAGACCCGCTTCCATGATAAATATTATCTCATCACCTATCGACACGAGAAGGAGAGTGAGTTCCTTCACCTCTGTCAGGGAGGGATGTCGGTAATAGAATACGAGAACTGGTTCACAGAGCTGGGCAGGTATACTCCATTGCTACTGGGTGATCAGCCAATGTGGATGCAATGATTTTCTAAGGGACTGTGACCTGAGATCTAGTTGAAGATGTGTTGTGCTAGCATATCGACTTATGCCAAGTTAGTGGGCATGTCCCTGCGAGCTGAGCAGGATGGGGATAGGTTGTCCCATTTGCAAGCACTTATGGCTCCCAGGCCGTGACCTGATCTTTCGAGCAGGCCATTTCTTGGCAAGAGGCCACGAGCAGATTCTCCTCTAAGGTTTGCAGCATCGCTGGCTCAGCTGGGGCATACAGACTTGCGCTGCATGTACTGTAGGAAGATTGCACATACGGATCAGTACTGCTTTACTAGGATGAGGGACAGTGGATTTTTACCACCTCAGAGGATCAACCGTCAGCTTCCTCAGACCACATCAGCACCACCTTTACGATCAGCACCAGCGCATCCATCTTTCAGGCCACCTGCACCTCGCTTCAGGCCACCTCAACAGCCTATGGTACCACCACCGAACCATCTATAGCAGGCTCAAGTACACGCGCTTACAGCTAAAGCACTTGAGGCAGACTTAGCACCGAGATCTTTTGAGGTTCCGGCTCACATACAAGGTACTCCTATTTCTTATTGGTGGAAACCAGGTCCACTACTTCCATCATATCATGTGCGGCCATCAAGAGAATAGGGCTGGATGCTGCCCTACGAAGGGAGTGAGGGTCCTCGCCGCCACCGGGACTTTTACTGATGTTACTAGAATCTGTGAGGGTTACTTGATAAACTTAGGAAGCAGGACGATACTGGTTGATCTGATTGTTGTTTCTCTATATCATCATGACGTTATTCTTGGTATGGACTGGCTTACTGAGATGCGAGTAGAGATTGATTGTGAGGCTAGGGTGGTGACATCCTACAGACTTGAGGGTATGACTTTTACTTTCTCTATTCA
Organism: Magnolia kwangsiensis; assembly: GCA_037074715.1. Classification (NCBI taxonomy): domain Eukaryota; kingdom Viridiplantae; phylum Streptophyta; class Magnoliopsida; order Magnoliales; family Magnoliaceae; genus Magnolia; species Magnolia kwangsiensis. The sequence goes on along the minus strand of CM073586.1, from coordinate 36,413,806 downwards.
GGTTAGTCACCCTTCCCGTTTGAGTTGTTAGACTTCTCTATTAGATGGTACTGACAGTCTGACGTTGGGAGATACACTTGTGGTTCAAGACTTCCCAGATATATTTGCGAAGATCTCGGGACTACCTCCTTGGTGCGAGATCGACTTTACTATTGATCTTGTACCTGGTGTGACACCTATTTCATTGTCGACATATCACATGCCTCCATATGAAATGGAGGAACTGAGGAGATAGATTAATGCATTGATAAAGGCAGGCTTTATACGACCGAGTGTGTCCCTTTGGGGAGCGCCTGTATTGTTTGTGAAGAAGAAAGATGGTTCCCTGTGATTATATATTGATTATCACAAGTTGTACCAGGTGACAGTGAAGAACAAGTATCCCTTGCCCAGGATTGATGATCTGTTTGATTAGTTGAAGGGGCACTGCATTGTTTAAAGATAGATTTACAGTTAGGGTATCATTAGTTACGCGTTAGGGATGAGGACGTGCAGAAGACAGCCTTCAGGACTAGTTTTGGTCACTACGAGTTCCTTGTGATGTCGTTTGGACTCACAAATGCTCCGACCGTGTTCATGGACCTGATGAATAGAGTGTTTCAGCCGTATCTATTCCGATTCATCATCGTATTCATAGATGACATCCTAATATATTCCAAGAGTCGAGAAGAGCAAAAGGAGCACCTGCGAGTAGTCTTCGACACTCTCAGGAAGAACCAGTTGTTCAAGCAGTACAAGAAGTGTGACTTTTGGGAGGAGGAAGTCAAGTTCCTGGGACATGTGGTGTCCAAGGAAGGGATCGCAGTCGACCTCGCTAAGGTAACCGCGGTTCAGGACTGGGAGCAGCCCGGTTCAGTTACTAAGGTGAGGAGTTTTCTTGGCCCGACAGGTTATTATCGACGATTCATTCAAGATTTCTCCAAGATTGCCAAACCGCTGTCTCAATTGACACGGAAGGATCTGAAGTTCGCCTGGAATGAGAAGGCGAAAGTATCTTTTCAGGAGCTGAAGGATAAGTCTCGTGTCTAGTATTACCAGAGCAAGGGGTCAAGGATACTATATACACAGACGCGTCTCGTGTTGGCCTAGGCTGTGTCCTTATGCAGAAGGATAAGGTGATTGCTTACGCCTCGAGACAGTTGAGAAAACACGAGGAGAATTACCCTACACATGACTTAAAGTTGGCAACCGTCATCTTCGTATTGAAGCTCTGGACACATTACCTCTATGGAGAGGAGTTCGATCTCTTTTACAACCACAAGAGCCTTAGATACATATTCACTCAGCGAGACCTGAATATGCGGCAACGGCGGTGGATGGAAACATTAAAGGACTTTAAGTTCAAGGTTTCCTACCATCCAGGCAAGGCGAATCTTGTGGCAGACACATTGAGCCGCAAGAAGGCCATAGAGTTTGCAGCTCCGCTAATGATAGCATAATGGGACATGGTGGAGTTTGTGTGAGACTTTGAACAGAAACTCACGGTGGAGGAGCCATACGAGGTCATCGCGCATATTCGAGTACAGCCCCTCATTGACAATAGGATTATCGCGGCTCAGGCAGACAATGTACTATTGACGAAGATGAGGGAGAAGGTTAGTAAAGATGAGGACTCAGAGTGGAGTGTTGGTACGGATGAGGGCTTACGTTATCATGGCCGCCTATGCATCCTAGACGTTCATAACCTAAGACGAAAAGTTCTTGAGGCTGCTCACAGTTCGAAGCTTGCAATATATCTTGGTAGCACGAAGATGTATCAAGACATAAAGAGATCGTACTAGTGGGACAACATGAAGGTTCAAATTACAGAGTTTGTGTCCCGTTGTCTCACATGCCAGCAGGTCAAGGCAGAGCATCGTCGACCTCCTAGACTACTTCAGCCCATGCCCATAGCTGAATGGAAGTGGGATTTCATCTCTATGGATTTCATATCAGGGCTACCTAAGATGAGGAAGGGACACGACTCCATTTGGGTGATCGTAGACCGGTTGACGAACTCAGCTCATTTCCTACCAATCAAAGTTACGAACTCTACAGATAAGTTGGCCAGATTGTACATCAAGGAGATTGTATGTCTGCATGGAGTTCCCTTGGAGATCGTGTCGGATCGAGACACACGGTTCACATCTATCTTCTGGACTCGTATCCAGGAAGCGATGGGTGTGAAGTTGAAGTTCAGCACAGCGTTCCATCCACAGATAGACGGGCAGATAGAACGAGTGAATCAGGTGCTAGAAGATATGTTGCGAGCTTGTGTGTTGGATTTCAAGGACAGTTGTGATGACTGTCTTTCTTATGCAAAATTCATGTATAACAACAACTTTCAGGTGAGTATTTGCATGGCTCCCTATGAGGCACTGTATGGTTTCCCATTTAGAGTATCACATTGCTGGGTAGAAGTGGGCGAGAAGAGTCTGATTGGCCCAGAGTTGGTTCAGACGACCTTAGAGATGATCGACATTATTAGGCATCGACTTCTAACAGTACAGAGCAGGCAGAAGAGCTATGCCGATATGAGATGGTAACTGCTTGAGTTTAAGGTTAGGGACCATGTATTCCTTAGGGTTTCCCCCCATGAAGGGAGTCCTTTGGTTTGGTAAGAAGGGGCAGATACTTGTTCGAGTGAGGGCAGTAGCATGTCGCCTTGCTTTGCCCACACCACTCGTAGGCGTGCCCAACATATTTTATGTGTCCATGTTGAAGAAGTACGTTCTTGATCCTTCACACATTATCAGTTGGGAGCAGGTGAAGTTGAGCGAGGATGCTACATATGTACTGCGACCGACGCATATCCTGGATAGGAAGGAGCAGGTATTGCGTAGCAAGGTTATCCCACTTGTGAAGGTATTATGGATGCATCACACTAAGGAAGAGGCTAGTTGGGAGACGAAAACCGAGGTCAGAAAGAACTACCCTCAGATTCTTAAGGAATACGAAAAGGTACTAGTTTCGAGGATAAAAATTTTCTTTAAGGGGGTAGATTGTAACATCTTGAAAAAATCCGTACAGAGACCCGAGTACCACCTCAGGTAGAAATCACTAAGGACTAAATCTTCTAAAAATTAAACAAGAATTAACTAGTACTAAACTAGATTACCTGTGAAATTAGCACCAATCACTTTAAATACGATCTGCAAGACCCAAAACTTGTAGAATCATTAGCGCTACATTACCCTAAAATCTTGGATCAATCTCGGGAGCACATTGAAACTTCGTATCAGACCTGGACCTCACGTCGAAAGTCCAATAACAAAGGAACTATACGATTATGACCGTCTTGTTGGACTTGACAACCACCTTGAAAATCAAGTTCAGATAGTATTCCATGACGATTTACTTGAGTTCGTAGTGAAGTGTGTGAGAAACGTGAATTTTTTTAGAAATTAAATCCAAATTTAAGTAATCTAAGTCGTGTCATGTGCGGGCCAACTATAAACATTCAGACCGTCAGAATCTGACCCAAATACACCCTCGGATCAGAGGAAATGTCCCACACATGCCAATGTACCTGTGGCCCTGATCGAGTGTCGGTGACCGTTGAACTGAAACTGGTCCGCCATGGTCAATCTGTTAACCTGATCGGACCAAAAACTTAGCTTCACCAAGATCCAATGTCAGAGAGCTTAAGTCCGACCGCATTCAACAAAGGGACCTCCAGAAATGCTCCGTTGGATCGGAACGGATCCGATTTGGCTATAACCTAAGTATACCTTGGCCCTAGGGCTATTCCCATCAGTTCTGGGCCTATATAAGGGCTTTAAAACCCCTCTCACATATTCCATATGAATTCTAAAACCCTAGCAAAGAAAGAAGAAAAGGAAAGGAAAGAGAGAGAAAGAGAGAGAGTGAGTTGGAGATTCATCCTGGGGTTCTTCCCAGCAGCACTAAGTGTCAAATCTGTCCATTCGTATTGCTATACGGGCGATCCCAATTTCATACTTGGGTAAGAAAACCTAACCATAATCTGTTTTAGGGCTTCGAATAGTCTAAGTGATGATGTAGCTAACTTACTTCATGCTTTAGGTTGCTAATCCACCGTTGATGAAGACTAGACGTCTAAAATAAATTCGTTACGCATTTACCATCGTAAGGTGCGGACTATATATGTATAAGTTATGGTTTTCAAGGCTTTCAAAGTTGGTTAATAGTTTATTACTGACATCGATGCTATTTCACATGCCAAATGCGATATTTGTTCCATATTATAAATAGATATGAACTATGTGGTATATAGGAAAATTCTTGTATTTGTTGAAATGTTTGTATGCATTTGGAATCTGAATTTGTGATTGCCATAATTAACTGTCATAGGTACATGGTTGTTATGTATGCGACAACTCCTTGGCAAAAGGATTTTTCCTAATACGTAATATGACCAACATACGTGATGTATGTTGAGAAGTGTAGTCTAAGTGTTTGTAAAAATGTCTGAATGAGTTAATAGTTAGTAAAGTGTGATTTATAAGGGAATTGGGATATGAATCCCAACTACCTTAACTGTGTGTATGATTTCCTCAATGCACTGTATAGCCTGCATATTCATGTTAAACTATGTGTTGATTTCCTCCATGTACTATATATTCATGTTTAAGTTATATTCCACAACTTTCTCACATGATTATAGGATTTGACTTAAGTATTCATTACTACTTGATTATCTCATATGCTCATTTGTTGTGATTGTACGCGGTTGGGACTATATCATAGTCCAGGCAATCAGTAATAGGCCTTGAACTGGTGGCTGAGGTTATTTTTACCATGCAGGATGTGTTCAATGAATCCAAGCCGTACTTGGTGTGTCGCATTGGTTAGGCCACACGTAGTGCTTATGCTCTTCATGTCGATGAACTCAACATGCGCTCGTCCTAGTCAAGCTCGTCAATTAACCCGATTGACTAGATGTATGTTCACTAAGTTTGGACACTACTACTTGAATATAAGGTACCAAACTCACCAGTGAAACCCTTTTAACCTTGGTACCTCGATCCGCTAAGACTCATGAGCCGAGCATGGTGGTATGGGACACCGTCGTTGAGCTGTCGACCTACGGTGGGGCGCCAAGCCTCCCCGTAGTGACCAGTGAATAACCCAGACTTATGAGCTGAATATGGTGGTATGGGACACTGTATTCATGTTGTCGGCCTACACTAATTGGTGACGAGCCCTTTGTAGTGACCTCGAGCGTACCCTGAAACTGCATTAAGGTGACGAGCCTTATTGTAACAATTAGGGTATAACTAGGCCTATATTGATTAGTGACGAGCCCTTTACAGTGGACTAGAACCATAACATCGTATGAGATTTACTTGGACTGACGACCCTAGAATGGATCATTGTTTAGGAATTGATATAAGGGAGGTACCTAAGCTTCCCAATCCTGCTGTATGAAAAGGACTAATATGAACTTGGTAATCACGTTCATGCACCGCATTGCATGTGCTTTGGCGAGAAAAAGCACTTTCGAGTGGTTGTCATGTGCGTCGTAAGATGAAGACGCTGTGGGAGTGTAGGCGAGGGCATGCATCATACTACATCTCATTCTTGCACTAATCAGAGTATCTAGGACATGTTTGATTGTACTGCTTTATCATTATTACCTGACTGAATTGATAACATGTTAACCTTTACTATATAGCTCCACTAAGTTGATCACTCACTCCCACGTTCTGGGATGGTGTTAAACACCATCTAGACTCTGTCTAAGTTGTAGATGATGATGCGACCCATGAGACAAAGCCAGAGTTCGAGGATGATGATGAGGCATTTTCCTACATGTAGTACTCAGGCAGGTTCATGTGAGTCGTGTCCTGATTGACGGGGATTCAGGGTTATGTTTATAGTGGGCTATCACATTCTTTTTGACATTTTGTATTTTGAAATAATTCTTGTAACTGTTGATCTAGCAATGCTTACATACTCTGAGGACTTATATTGGTTTATCTATTCGTTTCAGTCTTCCGCTTGTATATTACAACTGTCCCTAGATTATGTTATGCTAATTTGGTTTAATCTCATTCATGTTTTATGCACTCATATAAACGACATACAATCATCATTAAATATGTTGCATAAGTGATGTTTTGGAACTCAGGAGCTAAGTTGTACTGACCCCTCGATTTTCAGGACGTTACAGACATGTTGTAGAGATTCTCTTGGAATTACAAATGCACAGCATTTTCTTCAATATAAACGTTAGCCCACATCTCCATACCAAGGTATCAGATTGGTACGCAAGTCATGGCATTGGAACCGTAGCGACAGTGCAGTTGCAATGGTACATGTCTCAGATTAAGCCGACTCAAATCTACAGGATATGACTTAGGGTCGTTTGCAAATGTCGATCATAGGTCATAGGTTGTCGAAATTCGACGAGAAGGATCATGGGATTCGACAGAACAGTAAAGATTAGGATATGGGTCTTATAGTATGTGAGTGTGTGCATGCCACTCGTTCATTATTAGGGGCCATAGGCCGTCTTCAACAGGCCCATCATGATGTATGTGATTATAATCATGTTTAGTATACTTCATAATACATCCCCATACGCATCATTCACAAGCTTGTTATAAGGAGTGATTGAACATAGCATGTGCCATTGGGCTGATTGTTTATGGGACTTCCCGAGAGACGGAGTTACCCTACATGAGTGCGCGGTACATGCAGGTTGATGCATCTCGCATTTTGTGACTGGATGGTATGGCTCATGTGTCTCACATTTTGTGACATGATCATTTGGCGCCCTAGTGACATCAGGGCTCCGGCCTACACATGCATATCGTGGATGGCTAGATGGGACACCATAAATCTTTTTCTACATGGGGTATTATACATGTCCCTAGTTGAAAGCCCTAAACTTCCATGGCTACTTAACACTCCAATGACTAGACCAAGTGGATACATGAGCACCCGATGTCGAATACTAGTAGGTCGCATCTCCCATTGTATCGTGGTCAATTGGAACGGGGTATGACCTTACCCGCCCGAGAGTAGGGGGCATAGCTAGGCTGAGTTTAACCAGCTCGTGAATGGGTCCGCTATCGACGTGTCGGGTAGATATTAGCTAATTACTGACAAGTAGATAGTGAGGTCTCTTCCACTTGCATGGTTGCGCGTCCAGTGGACGACAATCGCGTATAGAGTGTACTAGACCATGATGATGATTACAAAGATGTACAGTACTGATATATGGACTTATTGAGTAGAAGTTGCATACTTAGCATTATACTCATTCATTCATTCATTCACTATCCACTCAGGATAGTGGTGTGTAACTAATTGTTGTGTACCTTCATAGTGGTTAAGATTTAAGTTGGGGTGTACGACTAACCTGAGATCAGGAGTCTACCACATTAAGTCTGACCATCCAAATTTAGGTATGGGTTTAGTTTGGATAGAAGTCCCTTGTGATGGACCCCGTAGCCTACGATACTATGTACTATCATCCTGACTTCACACTCCAGCTTAGTCATTTCATTCGTACCACATATTGCATTGCATCTCCAACACATAGCATTTTTTTTACTATGCTTCTGTATTGTATAGCTTAAATGAGGCTGACGGTATTCATGGACTCATCTGGATTTGTATATTATATCTGTATCCTCAGTATATGACATTGTCTTGTTATGTTTTTACATCACATAGCCTGGATAAGGCTGATGACATTTATGGACTTATCAGCATGTTTCTGTATTGTTTTGATATTACATCATTGGTACTTACCTTGTGCACACAATAACACCACCCTCTAAGATTTTTATAAGCTTATGTATGATAGATGCATGTAGGTGGTGTTAAGTTGCAGCAGCGTTGAGCTTAGAGTGTGCATTGGTCTTCTAGAGCTTAATTTTCCATATATATATTTTTCCCTTTCAACATTGTATTCAACTATTTATATTAGTGGATATATGATGATGATATTGCCTTTGTGATTTGGGTAAACTAGTGGTTATGCTTATTATGAGATAAATGTACGTTTAAAATTCCTACTTGTAAGATTTTAGGATCGGAATCTTGTGTATGGGTGCCGGAAGCCGAGAATGGGGCACTACAGAGGCTGTCAGTGCCGGATTCGGCGATTGAGAATTCTGTGAGCCTGTTTTTCGAGTTTGGGGCGTGATAATAATGACACTGAATTTTGCTTCTTACTCATCCAAGAAACAAGGTAGTTTTCAAAAAAAAAAGCATTCACCACTTAAGATTTTGTATTTTAGAAAATTTTAAGTTCAAATCTAATTTTGTTTTCTCAAAGTAATCATAAAAATGAGACTTTTCCAAAACAGCATTTCAAGTTCCAATTGAAACATGACACATTTTTCTTTTTTATTTTTTTTTTAGCCGCAATCTTACAACTTGCTTTATATAGGGCATCATATGCTACTTGAAGATTATCTTCATTTTCTGAATCACTTTCAGGAGTTTTATAATCAAAAGTTTCATATTCATCTAATGAAGTGATTCTGGCTATAGTCATAAAAGCCTTTTGATCTTTCACAGTATCTTGGTCTGATTCGTCAGTTACTGAATTTGATTCAAATTCTGATGATTCATCCCAAGTGGCAATCATGCGACTTCTTCTAGATTTATACTTCTTAGTACATTTTGAAGCTAGGTGCCCAAATTTAGAACAATTGAAGCATTAGGTGTCTTCAGATTTTGATTTCCAAAAATTACGATTTTCTTTTGTCAAAATGTTTTCGAAAATATGATCTATTTTTATTTTTGAAAATTTTATAACACCCTGAAAATCAAGGGTCGAGCAAGAGCCCAACTCCCAAGTTTCAACACATCACTTATGCAACATAGATAATGATGATTAAATGTTGTCTGTAATAGTGCCTTAAACATGAGTGGGATTATACCAAATCAGCATATCATACTCCAGAGAGTTAAATTATGCAAGCGGAAGACTGTGATTAATATATAAAATATACAAACTGATGTAGGTTTCCAGAGTGTGAACATGTTACCAGGTTAAATATATACATGTATACTCCCAAAATGGAAAAAAATGAATATACATGTGTATTTCAAAATATAGCATAACAAGTGTAATGATATCTAGTCAGCATCCCTATAAACCCCGTCGATCAGAACTTGGTCTACATAGACCCGCCTGATAGCTACATATAGGAGAACTCCTCCTCATCATCATAAAAGTCTAACTCTGCTTCGCAAGCATCACCATTATCTACAACTACAACAGGGTCTGGTTGGTGGTTTAAAACACTGTCTCAGAATGTGGGAGTGAATGATTAACTCATTAGAGCTATAAAGCAAAGGTTAACATGTTATCAATTCAGTCAAGCAATAATGATAAAGTAATAGAGCAAGCATTCCTAGGTACTCTAGTTAATGCAAGGATGATATGTTATAATGATGCATGCCCTCACCTACACTTCCTCTATGACATCATCTCACGATCGCGGCATGCACCCCTTCCTCTGCGCTCAACTCCAACGCCAAAGGCCATACAAATGCTGTGCATGTGCGTGATTAGCCAAGTTCTTAATTAGACTCATTCATGCAGCAGGTTTGAGAAGCTAAGGTACCTCCCTTTATATCATTAACCCAAATGATGATCCATCTAGGGTGGTCATTCCTAGTTAATCACATACGATAGAAAAGTTTGAGAGTTACATTCTAGGTCACTATGAGAGGCTCGTCACCATCAGCGTAGGCCAATTTTATACTCGAGGTCACACCACCAACGCCTTACCAACTGACAGTCTATTTTCGAAGGCTCGTCACTAACCCTACTGGGGACCACAGCCAGGCTGCACCAGGGTAGACCTATTTTATACTCAAGGTCACTCCACTAACACCCTACCAACTAACAATCTATTTTCAAAGCTTGTCACCAACCCAACTAGGGACCATAGCCAGGCTGTGTCAGTGTAGGCCGACAGCTCGAATATAGTGTCTCATACTACCGTATTCATCTCATGAGTTTAGGTTACTCACTGGTCACTATAGGGAAGTTTGTCACCCCAGCGTAGGCCGACAGCTCGACCATGGTGTCCCATACCACCATGCTTGGTTTGTGAGACTTAGCGGATCGTATTACCATGGTTAAAATGGGTCTTTACATTGGTAAGGGGCACCTTAAGTTCAAACAGTAGTGTTCATACAAGGTAAACACATACTAGGCCAATCGGGTTACATGACAAGTTCGATTAGTACGAGCATACATTGAATTAATCGACATGGTACCACTGTCAACAATCATCGTACGACTCGAATTCACTGAACGCATCAAATGTTGTGAGACTAATTCGGCCACTTAAATAGGAATTGTTACTGATTTTCTGGACTACGTAGTAGTCTCAATCATCTCCAATACAGCATATAGAGACGTGTGATAATTATATAGGCATTTAACAACCAATCCAAGTACAACACTCATTTGACCATTTTACTAAATACATAGTGCACCTATTAACATACATGGGCATTTCATCCATAAGTCACGTAATAAAGAGATAGGTTACATGAAGGAAACTGTAACTATAGATAAGAAAATTGAAAATCCTATCTCAACACCCTTATTAAATACATCTCAATAAGCATTTTCTCATTCAGGCATTTTATTAAACACTTAGACTACGCATATCAATATACATATAATAAATTAGTTATAACATATATTGTAGAAAATCCTTTCACAAGGAGTTGCCACAAGTACAACAATCATGTATTCTTAATCAAATAATCATAGCAAGCACAAATCCTAATTCCATATTCATCCAAACATTTCAACAAACACATGGAATGCATAATATTTAATATAGTTCACATATATATGTAATATACGAAAATCATTGCATCTAAGCACATGTGACATCAATCAAGTCATTCATAAATCATTAACTAAAATTGAAAGCCTTAAAAACCATAACCTTAACATTTATAGTTCACACCTTTTGGCGGTAGACTCGTATCAAACTCAGTTCGAACACTATGTCTCCACCTACAACACAACGGCTACCTATAGTATGAAATAGGTTAGTTATTTCACATTTACTCTATTTAGATCCCTAAAACAGATTAGGGTTAGGATTTCTTACCGAAAAATGGAGTCGAAATTACCGGTGTAGCGATATAGGAAGGATGATTCGGCACGTGGAGTGATGGGAACGGATCCCATCAACAGTCTCTCCCTCTCCCTCTCTTCTCCTCACTCGTTTCTCTCCATTTATCTCTTCTCTCTCCTAGGGTTTGGAGAAATTCGTATGGGAGAGCGGTGGGTTTAAGGGCTTATATAGGCTCATAACTGACGGTCATGGCCCTAGGGCCATGATATACTTAGCTTATAGCCAAAAGTCGATTGTTTTGGGCCAACGGGGCTCATCTGTATGCCCATTTCCTGCATACGGTCGGGAAAAAGTTCCCTAACATTGGATCTATGCAAGTTAAGATCTCGGTCAGATCGGATCAGTGGATCGACCATGAAGGACCAGTTTCGGTTCAACGGTCACCGGTACTTGTTCAGGGCCACAAGTACACTGACATGTGTTAAAAAAATTTCCTAATCCGAGGGTATAATTAGGTCAGAATCTGATGGTATGAAACCTTAAAATTGGCCTGCAAGCGAACGGCTCAATTCACTTAAGTTTCAGTTCATTTCCTAAAGATATTCACGTTTCTCACACACTTCACTCCGGGCTCAAGTTGTACGTTTCTGGACACTATCTAAATTTGATTTCTGAGATGATAGTCAAGCCCAGTAAGGCAGTTATAACCATATAGTTTTACGGTAATCAAACTTTCGACGTGCGGTCCAGGTCCGATACGGAGTTTCATTGCGCTCTCGAGAGCAACTAAGTTTTGAGATTGATCTTAGGTTTTTAGGTAATGTTAAGTTAGTTATTCTAATGTTTTTGGGTCTTGCAGTTCATATAAAAAGTAGCTCAAGGAAAATCCATCAATTATTTAGTTTAATACTTAACAAAATTCTGTCCTAATTACGACAGAATAAGGTCCAAGGTAGTTCTATGCCCCTTTTTAGTACTTTTAGTTAGTATATTATTTTAATTATTTTTATAGTATTTTATTATCAAGTTCACTTCATATCCACCAAAGTTCATTAGATTTTGTATTGAAAAAAAATTCTAAAAATTCTAGAAGCAGCAGTTATCCAAATTAATGATTTTCAGATAATTGTCACAATGACCTATATTTAATTATATTAAAATTTTTATTTTATTTTTTACTTATTTTTATATAAATCTATACTTATCAAGCTTCAATCTAGCTTTTAAATCACATAAATTGGAGTTATAACGAGGGAGATATGACTTTTTAAAGTTGGATGAAAATTATAAAAAAAAATTGCTAAAAACGGGCTGCTTGGCCCGTTGCGGCTTGACAGGCCCGGACGAACTGGGGTGCGCCGCAGTCAGCACGGTGCCACCGTGGTCTGCTAGACTAGGGGTGGGGTATCGTCCTGGTCTGTAATTTGTAACCCAAAATGAGTTATTTGACGTGCAATATATGATTTTGGGGTAGGAGAAGCTGCTCTATCCAAATTACCTATTTATTTCATCAAATTCCAGAAGGTTAATGGTCAAAAACCCATTTTACTTATATATTTACTATTTATAGTAAATTTTAGTTTAAGTATTTTTCTTCATCATTTAAACTTTAGGATTAGTGTCTAAAGTACATAAAAAATTTTGAACAATAAGGTGGTGAAAGGTAAGATTTTGAAGGAAATGGGTTAAAAAGGGATTTGAGGCTTTAGGATTGAGTTCTGTGAAGTCACTCAAGGTGTTAGGATCGACCCATTACCTAAGGACATCTAACTCTACGTTAGCAAAAATCTGGAGTGTTACAATCTACCCCCCTTAAAAATAATTTCGTCCCCAAAATTGGTTAAGGATAATAAGTAAAGGTTTTATTATTTCATTTGATTAGTTTTATTGGTTTCGGGTTTATATACATGTTAGGGTATATAATAACTACATCAGCATAACTCATATTGCTCTACCCCCCTTAAAAGTTTCTACCTTTGAGGTTTGAAAATAAATGTCCAAATCATTATTATCGTGCTAAATGTTTGATGATAAAGTCTACCTAAGGGTGGTATAACTCTTTATGATTGGGCTAATACAGAAAGACAGTTGTGGTGGGTTCAAGTCCGATATGTCGATTTCTCGCCTGACCAGGGCAGACAACTCATTATATCCCTTCCTAATCCTGATGAATCCTAGTCTTCTACTCGGTTAAAGTAGTGAGTCCTTTGGTAACACCCAGGATTGAGAATTGAGTTAAGTCGCGAATGGCTCCTAGGGATATGGTTCTGAAATTTTGAAATATGATTATCCTAAGTATTTAAGGAGTATTATCATTGATAAGGAGGTTCAAGGCTCATATTTCTAAGGTTGTCCTTTGGGTCTTGTTTAACGAGAGTTTTTGTTTAACCTATGTTTAACTTGATGGATAAAAAGTTCTTCCATGGTGCTCATTGTCAAAAGACCATACTAGAAGGGTTTTTCAATCTCCTAAAATTACATTTGTATGTCACCATTTCGTTCATACGGCTAGAGGGTTATGGGCAGATTGCACTTCGGTTTCATTAACTTCGGGAGGGAAGGAAGAGTTGAGAGTTCTAAAATATTTTAGAAGTTTGGAATGTTAGTGACATAAGGCCGCGGGAAAGGAAAGAAGAGGGAGATCTCCTCGATGTGTAATGAACTTTAAATTTATAAGGGAATAAGAAGCTTATAATATTTTACTGTAGTCCGACTCTAACATGAGCTTACAGAGTATTAAACTATGAAACTCAATCCTACTCAAGGGTCCTAATTTAATTGCACAAAAATAACTAATATATATATATATATATATATACACATATATATATATATATATATATATATATGTATAATTAAATTTAATCACAGGATGATTCCTAGTATGATTATAAATAATTTCTAAATAGACACCAAATACTAAACTTTAATATGAAAAGATTTGACAAGCCTATTGGCAACTCAAAGTTGATTTTTTTTTTCAACCCTTCTATTATTTATAACATATTTGTCACCTCGAGTTACCATATTATTTTTATAATTTTTATAGTAATCCATTGTTAGGCTTATCTTTCCATATGAAGTGGTTTAATACATGGATCCTAATTGCTTTCCTTCAACGACTTCATTATTGACCTTCTAAGGAAGTATAACCTGGATCAATTTTCTTCGATCCCGGGCCAGTGGACTAGTTGTCCACCAAGCTCCCATCACGCCTATGAGTAGGTAGATTATCAGGTCAATGCGTACTATTCTGTTTCCTAAGTTTATCGGGCAATCCTTACAAAGTTTGGTAGTGTCAGAGAAGGTCCTTATCGCGGTAAGGACTCTCAACACACCTATAAGGGTAGTGTTCATTCCCAAATGGTTGACTGTAGAGCATGTCATTATCAAAATAGTGGACCCAGTGTTTACTAATAGGAACATAGGTGTACCTTGACCGTGGGTAGTGACCTCAAGGTCAAGGTACACCTATCTAAAAAACATCGCATTTTCATCAGTTCATTTGCGAGTATCAAAGGGGTGTATCTGGTTAGCTCCGTGAATTTGTTCTTATATTTTGACACGATCATCCCTCCCTATCGAAGGTAAAGAAACTCACCTTCCTTTTCATTACGGTATGTGAGAGGGAAGTACTTCCTATGGAAGCGTGTCTCAAATGCATCCCAGGTCCACACGTGTCCTGTGGGAACTATTTGTAGGATGTTGTCCCACCATAAACTAGCCTCATTCTCGAACATATAGGTGGATAGCTCAACTTGTTCTACCTCAGTGTAGTGTAGCGGCTTCAACATCTTAGAGATGTGATTTAGCTAGTAATCAGCTTCCTCGGGTCTATGAGTACCTGTAAAAGTGGGAAGACGAAAACACTGAAAGCGCTAAAAAGGTACGCTAGTATTCATGTTCCGAGCAGGATACGTAGGTGATGCACGCGGAACCACACTCATATTCTGGGCAAGGGCTCCTGCTATGGTGGCGAAAAACTATTGTTGTTGTTGTTGCTGCTGCTGCGTTAAGAGCATCATCTGCACCAACTTATCAGGATGAGGACCCGGCTGAGGTATGTGTGGCGTCGATGTGGATGCATAGTTTTGTTCGGGAACCGGTGGTGCATAAGGTGTTGGCCCATTGGTGGGGCCAGTGGCTGGTTGGGAATTTGGCATTGTCTCAAAGTATGGGCCCAAGCTAGGGTCTGTATGGCTACTGTTCAGGGGAGATGCCCTGTCAATCAATCCGTCAAGTGCAAGACGAGTCGTACTCTGAGTGGTTTTCGAAGGTATTCCTTATATACCACATAGGGTGCAACATGTGTAAGATTTAGCATAGCATTACTCAACTTGTCAAGCATTCTACACATTCCACAACAAAAGGAGCTTCATTTATTTCATTTAACCAAAATTGTCACAATACACTGAATGTAACCTTACATGGATCATGACAGAAGATGCATGTGAGCTAACCTAAACAAGCTTTAAACACTATAACATAACAACAACCAACCAAGCCTACCAAGGCTAGTACAAACGATGACTAAAAACAAGGCAATCTAAGAGAGGATTACACATATGTCTCGTCGTCTGAATTTAGGGATGGAGGAGGGGCACCCTTTTCATGCATGCAGCATAGAAGAGCCTTCAAGGTGCGAGACACCTTCTTAAATTTCTATTTTATGAAGGCCCTGGCTTTCTTCAAGCTTGGCCTGGGTCTCTTTGACCTCCTATCGCAGGGTAACCTGACCCTCCTCAATCTGAGCCAAACGGGCTTATAAAGTAGCCCGATTATTGTCGTGCTCATGTGTAGCAGGAGGAGAGCCCTCATCAGTGTCTTGGGCCTCCTCTTCCTCGCTTTCTTCCTCTCTTTCATTTTCGCCTTCTTCATCATTCTCTTCCTCTTCACTCTCATCGAGTCGGGCTTGACGTTTTGTGGCCCAATATTCATGTTGTTGATAATAGTGTAGTGGATGAAATGGATCGGCACAGGAATTTTTGCACCCAGTCTGTAGCCAAATTCACGTGTAAGCTTACATATAAGTCAGACGAATAGGAGTGAAATGGTTGTCCTAAGAGAGTGTGCGATCTAAACTATCTGTAGTAGTACACACGTAAGCAGGCACAACTTGTCTCCCTACCCAGCTCGGTACAGAAAATCTACCATCAGACGTGTGAACTCGCTGCAATTGCTCCATCGGGGATACACATTGTATGTGAAGATATGGTGAAGCAAGCAAAAATCATGAGTTATCTCGGATGCCAGGAGGCAATTGCTTGATTCCAGTGGACCAGTCGACCACAAAGGAATCGCGTGTGGTGATCTCTTTCACGCACGCTCCTGAGGTTCTTCTTACTAGCATGCACCTCTCCACGTGGCATCCCCATGACTTGGGCTATTAAGTTTACGTCGACACAGCTTCCCACCTTCCCATGGGGATAGAACTGTAGAGATTCCAGCAGTGGAACGTGTAATTGGGCGTAGAAGGCTCGGACAGTGCTCTGATTTGCACATGTCTTGCCCTCAAATATGGGACCCCTAATGACCCAAACCTATCGACTGACAGACCAGAGGCGACCTAAGTCGATTCACATGATCGAAGACACGTTATAGACTAAATTATAGTATTCGGTCCCGCCTGTCGGAAAAACCTTGGGATCCTAATGTCATCTCTAAATTCCTTCGCCTCCTTCCAAAATCAGAGTGCGTCAGTGCATGTCATGTTACCATAACCCAGGTTGTAACACCTCAGAAAAATTCGTACTGAGATTTGCGTACCAACTCGATCGAAAATCACTTAGGATGAATTCCTTTAGAAATTAAGTGTAAGTTAGCTAGCGCTATGCTAGAGTAGCTCTGAAATTAGCATCAATCGCTTTAAATACGTTCTACAAGACCCAAACCTTGCAGAATCAATGACGCTATAATACCCTGAAACCTAGGATCAAACTCTAAACCCGTTTGCTCTCAGGAACCCTTTGAAACTTCGTATTGGATTTAGACCGCGCGTCGAAAGTCTGATACATACAATCTTAGACCATTATGACCGCTTAGCTGGACTTGACAATCATTTCAAAAATCAAGCCCAAACGATGCTCTGAGGCTATTTCATTGAGCCTGGAGTGAAGGGAGTGAGAAATGGGTAAAGATTTGAAATTTTAATTCAAAATCTGGCTCGAGTCTTTGCGCGTTATTATTAAGCATTCTGACCGTCAGAATTCAGCCAAATTTCACCCTCGGATCAGGAAAAATTTCTCTTTCATATCATGAGACTTGTAGGCCTGATTTTGGTACGATGATCGCTGAACTGAAACTGGACCACCACGTGCGATCTGGGAACTCTATCGGACTAAAAACTTGGTGTGAGAAACATCCAGTGACCATGAGCTTAAGTCCGATCGCGTTCGGCCAGGGGACCTCCCGAAACGCTCTTTTGGATCAAAACAGCCCCGATTTGGCTATAACCCAAGTATACTTTGTTCCCAAGTCTATTTAGGTTATGTTTTAGCCTATATAAGGGCTTTAAACCCTCTCACAACCCTCCCATCCGAATTTGCAACAAACCCTAGATAGAGAGAGAGAAAGTGAGAGAAAGTGAGAGACTTGTGGGAGAGATTTTCCTCCACTTGCACCAGCTTTTGCACATACCAAAGCAACGCGTTCAAATCACTTTCCCAGTGATTTTCAATGCACTTTTAGGTAAGAAAACCCTAACCACTTGCTGTTTTAGAGATTTTTTCGATTCATTATTGAAATAGCTTATGTATCTTGTGCATTAGGTCACATTTACGCCGGTGACGAAGCGTATACATCCTATTCGAACTGATATGCGTCTAAGAAAAAAGGTGAGGATTTTAGACGCTTTGATTGACTGATTTCAAAGCTTTCAATGTCATTTAATAGTAGATTATCGACAGCAACGCCGTTTGACATGTAGAACATGCTGTTCGTTTTTCGTTTCGTAAACGTATGAAAAATATGAGATTTAGGGCATTTTAGTCATTTGTAGGAAATACTGTTTACATCCACATTTTGCTAAAATATTTGCCATGGTTATTTGTCATGTTAGGATATTAAGAATGCGTGCATGATCTGTTTGGTGAAGAGATTCGCCCAAATGCGCACTTTGAGTCAACATACGCTATGTAGACTAAAGTGTGTAAGCTAAGTGTTTGTATAAATGTTTGTATTAGTATGTATTAAGTAGATGGTGTTGTGAATGAGTTTTGATATTGAATTCTCAAGTAATATGCTGATGTAAATGATTTCCATCATGTTGGCTATATGTATTGATTTCATTATATACATGAAATGCATGTGTTGGATGATTTGCTTAAGTTGTATGTTATAACATGTGTCAACATGCTTACATTGTTATATTTCATTTCTGTTACTCTCATATGATTAATGATGTTGATATTCAAGTGTTTGGGGCTATACATTAGTCCAGGCAGTCGGTAATGGATTGAATTCGTGGTTGGCTTCTATTTGCCACGAAGGATGCGTCGATGAACGCGAGTCGTATTTTGAGTTGGCGGCAGTGGTTAGGCCACATGAAGTGTTTCATGCACTTCATGTCGTTTGACTTGAGATGCGCTCGTACTAGTCGAGCTCGTCAAATAACCCGACTGGCCATTGTATGTTCACCCTATATGAGTCATAACTGCTTGAACCTAGGGTACTGAATTTACTATTGGAAACCCTGTTAACCATGGTACCTTGATCCATAAAGACTCATGAGTCGGGCATGGTGGTATGGGACACCGTGGTTGAGCTTTCGGCCTACGTTGGGGCCACAAACCTCCCTGTAGTGACCAGTGAGAACCTATGACTTTGAGCCGATTGTGGTGGTATGGGACACTACATTCGAGCTGTCGGCCTACTTTGATTGGTGACAAGCCCTTTGTAGTGACCGCGAGCATATTCTGAGCCTACGGGAGGCGACGAGCCTTCCGTAGCGACGAGAGTACATTAGGCCTGTATTGATAAGGTGATGGGGGAGCGGTGCAACGAGTGCGAGCAACAGCCCTGACAGCCCTTACAGCGACCTACAAATATAACATCGTATGAGATTACTAGGAGTGACGACCCTAGACAGGATCTGTGTTGGGATTGACATAAGGAAGGTACCTTAGTTTTCAATCCTGCTGTATGAAAAGGACTAATAACAACCCGGTAATCATTATCCACATTGCACTGCATGTGCTTGGAAGATGTGGAGCACTGCTGGAAGAAAGCATGCCGCGAACGCAGATGGTGCTGCATGAGGGAGTATGTCGGTGAGGGCATCCATCATGTCATTTCATGCTTACATTAACAACAGTACCTAGGGATGGTTGATTGTTTGCTTTACTATTAATACGTGATTGATTTGATAACATGCTAATCTTTGCTCTATTATTCCACTGAGTTGATCACTCACTTCCACGTTACGGGACGGTGTTTGTAACACCACCAGACCCTGTTTTAGATGCAGGTGATGAGGCGATTCAGGACGCAGAGCCGGATTACTACGAGTATCAGGATGAGTTCTCGTATATGCAGTTCTCCGACGGTTTTGCGTAGGTAGCCTTGATCGGCGGAACATGCTAGCGGACTATCACTTGACATTTATTTCTTACTTTCTGACATGTATATGAGACTTAGTGATGTATTCATACTTTGGAGACAGTTTGAGATTATTTTATTTTCGTACAGTGATATATATTTTTTTCAGTCTTTCGCTTGCGTTTTATCACTGGATCTGGAGTATGAATTGCAGTTTTGGTATAATCTTACTCATGTGAATGCTTTAACTCAGACAACATTGAATCATAATCATATTTGTTGCATAAGTGATGGTCTGGAACTCAGGAGTCAGGTTTCTACACGACCCACGATTTTCAGGGTGTGACACAGGTCCAGTTTAATCCAAATCATGCTCTGATACTAACTTCTAACATCCTAAAAATTGAGGGTCAAGAAGGAGCCTAACTCCTGAGTTCCAACACATCACTTATGCAACATAGATAATGATAATTAAATGTTGTTTGTATTAGTGCCTTAAATATGAGTGGGATTATACGAAATCAGCATATCATACTCCAGAGATAGTTAAATTACGCAAGAGGAAGACTGTGACTGATATATAAAATATATAAACTGATGTAGGTCTTTAGAGTGTGAACATGTTATTAGGTTAAATATATACATGTATACTCCTAAAATAGACAAAATGAATATACATGTGTGTTCCAAAATACAACACAATGAGTGTAATGATATCTAGTCAGCATCCCTATAAACTCGTCGATCAGAACATGGTCTACATAGACCCGCTTGATAGCTACATATAGGAGAACTCATCATCATAAAAGTCTGGCTCTACTTCGCAAGCATCACCATCATCTGCAAATACAACAGGGTCTGGTTGGTGGTTTAAAATACCTTATCAAAACATGGGAGAGAGTGATCAACTCAGTGGAGCTATGAAGTAAAGGTTAACATGTTATCAATTCAGTTAAGCGGTAATGATAAAGCAATAGAGCAAAGCATTCCTAGGTACTCTGGTTAATGTAAGGATGATATGTTATAATGATGCATGCCCTCGCCTACACTTCCTCTGCGATATCAACTCACGATCGCGGCATGCACCCCTTCCTCTGTGCTTAACTCCAACGCCAAAGGCATATGCAAATGTGGTGTATGTACGTGATTAGTAAAGTTATTAATTAGACTCATTCATACAGCAGGTTTGGGAAGCTAAGGTACCTCCCTTTATATCATTGACACAAACAATGATCCATCTAGGGTCGTCAATCCTAGTTAATCACATACGATATTCAAGTTCGAGAGTTACACTCTATGTCACTACGAGAGGCTCGTAATCATTAGCGTAGGCCTATTTTGTACTCGAGGTCACATTACCAATGCCCTACCAACTGACAATCTATTTTCTAAGGCTCGTCACCAACCTGACTGGGGACCACAACCAGGATGCACCAAGGTAGGCCTATTTCATACTCGAGGTCACTCTATTAACGCTCTACCAACTGGTAGTCTATTTTTGAAGGCTCGTCACCAACCTGACTAGAGATCATAGCCAGGTTGCGCCAGTGTAGGTTGACAACTCGAATACATGTCCCATACGACCATATTTGGATCACGAGTTTAGGTTGCTTACTGGTCACTATAGAGAGGTTTGTCACCCCAGCGTAGGCTGACAGCTCGACCACGGTGTCCTATACCACCATGCCTGGCTCATGAGTCTTAGCGGATCATAGTACCATGGTTGAAATAAGTTTTTACATTGGTAAGAGGTATCTTAAATTCAAGTAGTAGTGTTCATACATGGTAAACACATAGTAGGCCAATCCGGTTACTTGATAAGTTCGATTGATACAAGCGTACACTGAATTAATCGACATAATACTACTGTCGACAATCATCGTACGACTCAGATTCACCGAACGCATCAAATGTGGCGAGACTAATTCGGCCACTTAAACAGGAATTGTTATCGATTTCATAGACTACATAGTAGTCCCAATCATTTTCCAATGTAGCATATAGAGACATGTGATAATCATATAGGCATTTAACAATCAATCTAAGTACAACATTCATTTTATCATTTTATCAAACACATAGTGCATATGTTAACATACATAGGCATTTCATCCATAAATCACGTAATAGCGAGATGGGTTATATGAAGGAAACAATAACTATAGATAAGGTAATTGTGAATCCTATCTTAACACCCTTATTAAATACATCTCAACAAGCATTTTCTCATTTAGACATTTTATCAAACACTTAGACTACACATATCAACATACATATAATAAATTAGTTATAACATATATTCTAGCAAATCTTTTCACAAGGAGTTGCCACAAGTACAACAATCATGTATTCTCAATCAAATAATCATAGCAAGCACAAATTCTAATTCCATATTCGTCTAAACATTTCAACAAACACATGCAATGCATTATATTCAACATAGTTCATATATATGTGTGTGTGTGTGTGTAATATATGGAAATCATTGCATCTAAGCACATGTGATAGCAATCAAGTAGGTTATAAATCATTAAATGGTATTGAAAACCTTGAAAATCATAACCTAAACATTTATAGTCCACACCTTTCGCCAGTAGACTCGTATCGAACTCAGTTTGAACACTACGTCTCCACCTACGACACAACAGCAACCTATAGTATGAAATAGGTTAGCTATTTCACATTTACTCTATTTGAATCCCTAAAAAAAATTAGGGTTAGGATTTCTTACCCAAGAACGGAGTCGAAATCATCGGTGTAGCAATACAGGAAGGATGATTCGGCACGTGGAGTGGTAGGAACGGATCCTAACAATAGTCTTTCACTCTCCCTCTCTTCTCCTTACTCTTTTCTCTCCATTTATCTCTTCTCTCTCCTAGGGTTTAGAGAAATTTGTATGGGACAGAGAGGTGGGTTTAAGGGCTTTATATAGGCCCAGAACTGATGGTAATGGCCCCAAGGCCATGTATACTTCTCTTATAGCTAAAAGTTGGTTGTTTCGAGCCAACGGGACTCATCTGGAGGCCCATTTCTTGTATACGGTCGGGGGAAAGTTTCCTGACATTGGATCTATGCCAGGTTAAGATCTCAGTCCGATCGGATCAGTGGATCGACCGTGAAGGACTAGTTTTAATTCAACGGTCATCGGTACTCGATCAGGGCCACAAGTACACTAACATGTGTTGAAAAATTTTCCTGATCCGAGGGTGTAATTAGGTCAGAATTTTATGGTCTAAAACCTTACAATTGGCCTGTAAGCGAATGGCTCAATTCATTTAAGTTTCAGTTCATTTCCTAAAGATATTCTCGTTTCTCACACACTTTGCTCCAGGCTCAAGTTATGCATTTTTGGACACTATTTGGATTTGATTTCTGAGATGGTAGTCAAGCCTAGTAAGGTGGTCATAACCATAGATTTTTACGGTAATTGTACTTTTGACGTGCGGTCCAGGTCCGGTAAGGAGTTTCAATGCGCTCTCAAGAGCAACTAGGTTTTGAGATTAATCCTAAATTTCTAGGTAATGTTGGGTTAGTGATTCTAATAGTTTTGGGTCTTACAGTTCATATAGAAAGTAGTTTAAGAAAAATCTGTCAATTTTTTAGTTTAGTACTTAACCAAATTTTACACTAATTACAACAGAATAAGGTCCTAGGGTAATTCTATGCCCCTTTTCGGTACTTTTAGTTAATATATTATTTTAATTATTTTTATAGTAGTTATTCTTCAAGTTCACTTCTTCTCCACCAAATTTCATTAGATTTCATATTGTACAAAAATTCTAAAAATTCTAGAAGTAGCAGTTGTCCAAACTAATGATTTTTTGATAGTTGTCAGAATGACCTATATTTAACTATATTAAAAATTTTATTATATTTTAATTTATTTTTATATAAAACTAGACTTATTAATATTAAATATAATATTTGAATCACTTAAATCAAAGTTATAACGAGGGAGATATGACTTTTTGAAGTCGTATGAAAGTCATAAAAAAATTACAAAAAACGGGTCGTCCAACCTGCTGCGGCCCGACAGGCCCGAATAAACTAGGGTGTGCCGCAGTCAGCACAGTGACTTTGCGGTCCACTGGACTATGGTCGGGGTGATTCCCTGGTAGGCGGGGTGCTGCCCTGGTCCGCTATCCTATCTGGTGGTGGCTTCACCACTAGATATTTAAAACGGGTGTAATTTGCAACCCGGAATGAGTTATTTGATGTGCAATATATGATTTTGGGGTAAGAGAAGCTGCTATATCCAAATTACCTATTTATTTCATCAGATTATAGAATTTTAATGGTCAAAATTTTATTTATATATTTACTATTTACAATAAATGTTAGTTTAAGTATTATTCTTCATCATTTAAACTTTAAGATTAGTGTCTAATATGAAGGTACTTACAAAATTTTGAAGAATAAGGTAGTGAAAGGTAAGATTTTGAAGAAAATGAGTTAAAAAGAGATTTGAGGCTTTAGGATTGAGTTTTGAGAAGTCACTTAAGGTATTAGGATCGACCCATTGCCTAAGGACGTCTAACTCCAGGTTGGCAAAAATCTGGGGCGTTACAATTTTATAAATAAAAATTAGCCAACATTGTCATATTATCCTCATTCTCCTCATTATCAAAATTTACATTTATAGCTTTGGATTTAGATTTAGAGGATTTAAGAGCTACGGATTTATTTTTAGGGGCTTTGAAATTCGACTCGTAGGTTTATAGTGATCCAACTAATTCATCAACTTTCATAACATCGGTATCTCTAAATTCCTTTATAGCAGTGACTTTGAGATTGAACTTGTCAAGAAGTGATCACAGTATCTGAGCAAAAAACTTACTTTCAGGGACTTTTTCTCCAAAACCCCACATCAAATTAACAATGTCATTTAGTTTCATATAGAAATCCATGAATGACTCACTTTCTTCCAAACGAATGCCTCAAACTTAGTTGGGAGGATTTGAATCTTAGACTTTGTGACAATGTTAGTTCCTTCATACGTCATTTCGAGAATATCCAATGCTTGTTTTGACATATCTTAAGAAATAATTCTTTTGTATTCATCTGGTGATAGAGCACATGCAATTGGATTTAAGGCTTTTGTATTAGTGCTGCTTTTACTTTTCTAAACAGTAGTCAAAAAAGCATAAGCGGTTTCTTTCATGGATGTGGTTCCATACTCAACCAATACTTCCATCATTAAAAGGGTCAGTTTAGTTTAAGTGGCTTTCCACACACTTTCATTAATAAATTTTAAAAAATTCCTCTTTTTTTGTTTTCCAATAAGAGTAATTTGACCTATCAAAGGGAGGTGGCTTGGTAATGGATAGACTATCGAAATTTGACATTCTAATATCTCTAGATCTCATTCTAGGCAATTAATCTAGAAAAAAAAGATCAACCTCTCTCTAATACCACTTAAAAGGATGAGCTATAGATGTCTTATAGGGGGTGAATAGGACAATACAAAATAATTTGATATAATGCGGAATAATAACACAAATATTCTCAATAGCTTAGAGTATTGAAATCTTGATTCCAAATAGTTCATAGGACAACCTTCACCTAAAAGATTTAGGCAGGAGAACATTATTTCATGACGTCTCTGAGATCAAAATACCAAACTTAGTAAGAGACAATCAATCACAAAGAAAGCAATAAATAAATAAACATTCACCACCATTGCTCAAGGAGTTATAGTGATTCAGTGCTTGACCCCACACCTGCTCCACTCCCAAAATTACTACCCTCATAATTTTTTCTTTCACTATTTCAAGGCTTTCACAGGGTTAGCTTAACAACCTGATACGGTACTTGTGATTTTCACGGCTATCACATCTAAACCCAATTTATGACTTTCACGAGATCACCACAAAATAATCCATTAAGATTTTCAGGCTATCTCAAAAAAATCCAAAAGATAATAAAAGAAATTACAATACTTATCTTCTGATGTTGAGTCAAAGACGTAACTGTAGGTTGATTGCAACGATCTTCTTTCTTGGGATATTGATGAAGACGTATATGTGTTCAACCCAAAAAGAGTATAGAGATCTAATATATTTTTAATGAACAAAAATCATAATGTTGCAAATTCAATTCTCTAATTCTCAGGTAGAGTATGAATTACTCTATTGAAAATGATTAAAACTAATTTGAGAAAAGAGAATAGAATAAGTTAAATTAAAATAAGATTTACCACACGAATAACTTAAGAAGGCCTTGACTTTCTTTCCTTATTAGAGTATATTGCTCACAATTTTTTGTTGTAAAAATGAATGAGAGAAGGCCTCTATTCATGGCAAAAGGTCTGGGAAATTCGGCTAGCCAGATTTTTGGTTCGACTGGCTGAATTCCAACGATATCGATCCAATGAAATTTGGATTTTGCAGGATAAGATTTTTTTAAAATTCGGCCGGCCCAAGAAAAAATTCGGCTAGTTGAATCTCCCTAAGATCCAAAATTTTTAAGGCTGCTGAAAACTTGACCAAACACTTCAAGCTGGCCGAACCAAAGTTTAGGCTGGTTGAACTTGACACGAAAAATCCTTATCTTGTTGTTTACTTGCCTAAAATATATTGAGTTAGCTGAAGGTAATTAGGCTGGCTAAACCAAAAGTCAGGCTGACCTAATTTCAGTGTATTTTACTTAAAATTATGTTCATTATGATGCCATGTGAAATACACCTAACCTAGGGTCAATCTAAGGTTGCTAAATTTATAAAAAAATGCTCTAAAAATATATAACGGCTACTCTTCGGTTGCATGGAGTGGAGATTCGGTCGCACCATTTTATGTACGATCACATGAAATTTGAAGTTCAATCAAACCAAATTAGACAGGAAAGCCACTGTACATATTTCGGTACTTTCAGTCACACCAAAGTGGTCTTTGGTCACACCAAACATGGTCTTCAGTGAGACCGAAGGTGACACTCGATAGCAGTCAAATTACCCAGAATTTTATCCCAGTTTGCCGTCATGTTTTAGTAATTTTTTCTCAGACCGAATGTTGCTGAATTTGTACAAATTCTCCAACAACCTGGGACCTCTAAAGATAATTTAAGAATGGTTAATTTTAAGATTAATAAAGGGTTGTTTTGGGTCAAGGGTTCGGGTCACCAAGGCACCATATTTACCTGTTCTTTACTCCTTGATACTCCACATTTACTTGTATCTTTGGTCTTTAGCTTCCAAGGGCTCAACTGACTTCATGACACAAGAACTCACATGATTGACAAATAGGGTGTAAGGCCTGTATCCTAGACCATACTGTTCCGT
Source organism: Magnolia kwangsiensis (assembly GCA_037074715.1). Lineage (NCBI taxonomy): Eukaryota > Viridiplantae > Streptophyta > Magnoliopsida > Magnoliales > Magnoliaceae > Magnolia > Magnolia kwangsiensis. The sequence goes on along the minus strand of CM073586.1, from coordinate 36,386,962 downwards.
ATGCTTCCATGGTCCTCTCAATCGAATTTCGACGACCCACGATACGTAGATAGTAGTTGCGCATGACCTTAAGTCGCATCTCATATATCAGAGTTGGCTCGACCCGAGACTTATACCGTAGCAACCGTGCCATCGCCGCGTCTCGGGCGCTGATGCGATACTCAGGCCTAGAGTTCTGGGCCCGCGTTTATTTCAAGGAAAACGCCGCGTGTTGTAAATTTTAAGAGAATCTCTACAACCTATCACATCAATCAATCAAGTACACATCCTATACCCTACCGATTTCTCTCCCTTTCCCAAAGTCAACTCTCTCTCTCTCTCTCTTCACCCATCCCTTCCTTACACCCATCACCCATCACTCCATCACCTTTTCATCTAATCACTTCTCTCTCTCTCTCTCTCTCTCTCTCTCTCTCTCTCTCTCTCTCTCTCTCTCTCATTTTCTCTCTTCACTCCCAAGCAACTAAGAGACCAATCTTCCAAGCCTCCCAAGGAGAAGCTAGGTGTGACACACACCTACCTACCCCTAAAACTTTCATCTCCACCATCCAAACTTCATCATCCACCATCAAAGGTTGAGCATAGGAGCTAAAGAAGCCAAGGGACCAAGAAGAAGGACAATCAGTGGGTGACCATAGCGTAAGATCTTAATTTTTTATGTATGTAAGGCCCACTTATGATGGGACCCATCTTGATGTTTGTGTTGTATCCAAGAGGGGCCCATAGTGGCAGGGTCCCTCCAATATGCCGATCTCTCTATCTCTCTCTCTCTCTCTCTCGTTTATGATGGATTGTGGCCTACTTAATATAGACCGTCCACCTGTTGAGCCCCTTCCCGCTACCATGGATGAAGTAAAAAACACAAATATCAGTTTGATCCAAGCGGTGGGCCACGCTGACATGGACCCATCATGATTTATTTATTATATCCCAACCATCCATCCTGGGCGGTGGGCTAGCGAGCCGCACTTGCAGCAGCACTGTTGGCTGACGTCAGCAAGTTCTGTGGATCCCAGCATGAGGTATGTTTTACACCCAAACCATTCATCCGTGTGGGACCCACACGTGATGCATATCCACACCGTCCAGTGGTCTGGATGGTGGGGACACCATGATTTATGTGTTTTTCATCCAGGTCGTATAAGGCCTGGACGTTGGAGATCTTTTAAAATATATATATAATAATACTTATATATATTATATATGTAATTCTATGATGGGCCCCATGTGGGACTCACTTGCTAGGATCAGATTGGCCAATGTACCTCACACCAGCTATATAGCTGATGTAGTGATGTCAGCAAGTTCTGGACCCACCATGATGTAGTGTTGAATTCACACCGTCCAAATTTGGACGGTGTTATGTAGGGTCGGCCGTGATGCATGTTCTCATCCACGCCATCTAGCTGATGGGCATGCGTCCACTGTGATGTAAATGTTTTATCCACTCTATCCAGTCCATGGATGTGTACCACACCATGATGTATGTATTTTGTATCCACACCATGCATCTGTGTGGCCCACCATTTATTGTTATATCCACACCGTCCATGGTTGGGACGGTGGGTCTCCACCGTGATGTATCTGATTATCCAGGCTGTTCGTCCCTTGACCGTCCTGTGGAACACTCCATGAGATATGTGTTATATCCTAATCGTCCATCTCTCTCGACATGGACCCCTCACTAGCCACATAACTATTGTTTAACATCAATAAGCTATGTGGCTCCCACAAGCTAGTTAGCTGATGTATTGACGTCAGCAAGTGGACTGATCATGAGGCCTGTGTTATATTCTCACCATCCATTTAGATGTGAGGTAGATCCAAATATCTGGGGGGCCACATGTGTGGGACCCACCGTGATATATGTATTTTGTATTCCCCCATGCCATCCACCTATTTTGTATCCACACCGTCCATCCAATTAGCGAGCTTGTCATAATTCCTGGGACTAAAAATGAGGCAGATCCGTTTATCTGGTGGACCACAATGCAAAAAATAGTGGAGGATTGAACGCCTACCATTGAAACCCTTTTGGGAGTATGGAAGTGTTGGATCAATATGAAATTTATTTTTTCCCACTTATTCAGGTCTTTATGACCATATGAATAGATTATATGGAAAATAAACGTTATGGTGGGCCATGGGAATTCTAACGGAAAAAAACATTATCTTCACTGTTATTTGTGGTATGGTCCAGATGATCTTCCGTTATGATTCATTTTGGTAATGCTCTAAAATAGCCTCTTAAAATAGATGAATGGCGTAGTGGTACAGCCCACTTAATGTATATGAGGCCCATTGTTTCCGCCCATGTGATGTGGCTCACTTGATGTATATGAGGGCCATTGGTGTAGCCCATGTGAGGTGGCCCACTTGATGTATATGAGATCCATTGGTGTGGCCCATGTGATGTGACCCACTTGATGTATATGAGGCCCATTGTGATGTATTTGAGGCCTATGAGTTGAGGCCCAATGTGATGTATATAAGGACTATGAGTGAGGCCCAATGAGACGTATATGAGGCCTTTGTGTGGGGCCGAATGTGATGTATATGAGGCCCATTGCAATGTGTGATTCCACCATGATGTATGTAATGATGTTTATGGTGGGCCATGTGTCACGCCCCGAACTCAAAAACTGGGCTCACAAAATTTTCGATCGCCAAATCTAGCCCGACAACCTTCATAGTGCCCCATTCTCTACTCCCGACACCCATACACCAGGTTCCAATCCTGGGATCGTACAAGGGGGATTTCAAACATGATTTTATTTCAGTATAAGCATAACTCATGAACAATAATCAGAAGAACACTATCATAAAATCCACTATGATAAAAAACTTTAAGTACAATGCGTATGAAAAAAAATACAAGATAATGATAATAACAAAAACTCCAAATGCTCGACTACACGCTCCAACTGTGACGAGGCTACGGCTACGTCTGGGCGTCACTTGCACGCATCAATCGCGCATAATCTTATAGAAAGCTTAGAGGGTGGTGTAAGTGTGTGCACAATATGAGCGTGCTCAGAATGAAAGGTCAGAGTAATGTGGAATCATGCTGATGAGTACATGAATGCAATCAGTCGTACCAAGGCAATGCAGTGTAGGATATGAATGTTATCGACACGTCAAGACCATGCGATGCGAGATGCAACTCAAGCATGCCAATCCTCATCCAAATCCTCATACAGGTTATCAATATTAGTACAGTTCTCAGTCTGGATAATCACCAGGGTCTAGTACACTCTACGCCAGCTTGTCGCCCTTATCCAAATGCACAACTGGGAGAGTAGAAGAGACCTCTCTATCTGCCTACCAATATCGGGCTTGACTTGTCCATAACGGATCCATTCCTCAAGCTGGTCAAACTCAACCTAGAACTTGCTCCCTTACTCAGGCGGGTAAGATCATTTTCAACCGACCACGACACAGTGGGAGACGCGGCCTAGTGGTATACGGCTCTTGTGTGTTCATGTGTCCACTCAGTCTTGACATTGGAGTCATTGTCTAGTACCATTGGGTTTAAGGATTTTCACTCAGGGACATCTATGACACCCCGATGCTAAAAATAGTATTTTTGGTATCCAATCCATCCACCCACGATGTGTTTGTGGAGGCCACAACCCTAATGTCGCTAGGGCGTATAGTAATCACAATTACACAATGCAAAGTGCATGAGTCACGCAGTCTAATCATGCATCAATCCTTCACATACCGTATGTTCATGTGGAATAATTTTGCCTATCAAGGAGTCCCATAAACCACCTGCACTTATGGCATATGCAATGGCCAATTATGTCTCATAACTAACATGCAGATGATGTGTATGAGTATGTATCATGATGTTATGCTGTCACAAACTCATAATCGACAATGGTAGATGGTATCGGCAATCGACACTGATAATTGACATCGATAATCAACCTCGGTATAAGGCGGGGTCCATAGATAAACGAACGATGATGGACCAATTTAAATTAATGGGGTCCAAGCGTTTGGGTTAACCCACTAGAGAATGATGAGAATGGGCTTAAAATGTCTAAGGGAAGGTCTAAGGGATGTTCGACCATCATTGCCTATCAATGTGGTCATTTAACCAACATTGCTCCCATGGAATGACACTCATAGGGCTAATCGGATAGGGGCTCACGGCTTAGCACAAGGGCCTAATATACATCATCATGTGCCTCAGTTACATCAAATGGGTCGAATCAATCAAATGGGCCAAATCAAGTGGGCCGATCAAATGGGCCATTACAGATGGGTCAAATTAATTGGGCCGATACAAATGAGTCGAATTAACTAGGCCGATACAAATGGAAAAAATTAACTGGGCTGATACAAATGGGCCAAGTTGATCGAGCCGATCAAATGGGCCGATTCCAATAGGCCATTCATCTATTGTAATGATCATTATAGAGCACACATTTAGAAAGAAATAAAATGAATTATATCCAAAGGATCATCTAGACCATACACAAATGGCAGTGGTGTTAATGATTTCCACTGTTAAATTCCAATGGGCCCACCATAGTATTCATTTTCCATCTAGTTCGTTCGTGAGGTCATAAAGACCAGATCTAAGAGGACAAAAAAATATCAGATTGGTCCAAAAGTGTTATAACCCAAAGAGTTTCAATGATCGACGTTCAAAACCCACTGAGTTTGTAGTGTGGTCCACCTGGTAGGCTATTGGATATAACATATACATTATGGCATGGTCCACAGAACTTGCTGCCTGAAAATATAACAGCTATATGTATAGGGTCCCACCATCCATATGGATGACGGAGATACTACTAAGCCTACGTGCCTTACTAACGTGAATTCAACAACTAAATAGTTGTTGAAAGGTACACCAGCCAATCTTCATCCACGTGGGTGGGTCCCATGTAGGGCCCACCATCATGTTAATTTTTCATCCAATCTGTTAATGAGGTCACACGGACCTGGATGAAGAGGAAAAAATAAATTTTGTAATGATCCAAGACTTTCGTGAAAACCCATAGGGTTTCAATGGCAGATGTTCAATCCTCACTATTTTCTACTGTGTGGGCCACTAGAGTCTCATGTACGGCTGATTTTTAGGGCAGCCCACAGCTAGAAGGAAGGCCCACTAAATGCACAGTGTAAATGTTCTACACACATCACGGTGGGACCTGAGATGGGGCCCACGGACCAGCGTCACCCAAAGCAGCGGATGCTGCTTGCTGTAGCGTCCAGAGATGTTGATAGCAACAACGTTTACGGTTGTTATTTTTTATTTTATATATATATATATATATATATATATATATATATATATATATATATATATATATATATATTTAAAGTTCTTCATAGGTGGGGCCCATATCAAAGGGATCCAGTCCATCAACTAGGTTCCTGGACTCGGGACGAGCCTAACAAGCCCAATATTGGGTATGTTCTGAAGCATAAAAACATCACAGTGGGACCTATTAATTTCTCACTATTAAAAATGATAATTAGATGGTGTGGCCTACCAGAGTTTCGGATTAGCCTCATTTTTTGGCTCAAAGCCTAAAATGGGCTAAGAAATGGAATGGACTGTGCGGATTTGATTTTTACATCAAGGTGGGGCCTACATGAGTGGTCCACACTTCATTGTTAGCCACACCCACGTCAATTCACACCACACTGCTAGCCGCACCCACGGCTGGGCATGTCCAGTATCTTTGGATGTTGGACAGTTGGATACAATACAGGCATCATGGGGTGTCCCATGTGGACGTGGCCCACCTGTTGGGATTAATCTAATATTTTTGTTCTCCCTACATCCGACCTATGGGTTATGAGATGTTAGGTGGGCCCACTCGATGGATGGCATGGATAAGATGTACACTTCATGGTGGGTCCATCCTAGTGGGCCACACGACCAAATTAACTTAAAATGAAATAGGGAAAGAGAGAGAAAAGAAGAGATGAGAGAGATCGTGATGAAGAAGAGGGACCCCACCACTATGGGCCCTCCATTCCTTACATTTTGTGCTTTAAATGGGTCTCATCACATGTGGTCCCAAAAAAGGAAATTTAACGGTCGATCACCCACCTATCGGCCTCCTTCTTGGTCCCTTAGCCTCGCTTTAAATGGGTCTCATCACATGTAGTCCCAAAAAAGGAAATTTAACGGTCGATCACCCACCTATCGGCCTCCTTCTTGGTCCCTTAGCCTCGTTAGCTCCTTGCCTTCACTATTGATGGAGGTTGATGATGAATGGATGGTTGAGATGGGAGATGAGAGAGAGGAAAAGTGGCCACCCTTGCTGTTTTGGGAGAGTTTGGAAAGGCTTGGACATGTGATATTTTTAGGTTGCTTGGGAGTGAAGAGAGGGAATGAGAGAGAGTGGAAAGTGATGGGTGATGTGTGATGGGTGATGGGTGGAGTGATGGGGTTTTAAGAAAGGGATGGGTGGAGAGAGAGAGAGAGAGAGAGAGAGAGAGAGAGAGAGAGAGAGTTGATTTTGGGAATGGGAAGGGATGGGTTGTTGTACTTGGGGTATGGCTTGTACTTGACTTGATTGATTGATTGATTAATGGGACATGTTGTAGAGATTACCTCAAAGTTTTTAACGTGTGGCGTTGGAACCATGGTGACGGCGGGTCGCTTGGGTATAAGTTTCAAGTCAAGACGACTTCAGTACGAAGGACTTGACTTGGGATCGCGCGCAAACGTTGGATACAGGTTGAGGGTCGTCGAAATTTGATCGGAAGGACTGTGGAAGCCTATGGAACGGTACGGTCTAGGATACAGGTCTCACACCATGCCTTGGGAATAATAATGGTTTAATGTCCACATTATAAGAGAGATGATGGTTAAATGTCCACATTGTAACTCTCCCTAAGGCCCATTGTTAGGCCCATACTTGTTTTGTGTAGACCATCTAGGCCCATCTTCATTATGAAGATAATTCATCACCATATAACATGCTTAGTATAACTCCATGATTCATGCCTAAACGCATCATATGTATGCTTGATATGAGGAGTGACTGATCATAGCATATGTCATTGTGCAGATTGTATTTGAGACTCACTAATAGGAGTTGTCCACATGAGTGCGTGGTACGCGGAGGATTGCTGCATGACTAGACAGTGTGATTCATGCATCTTACATCTGTGTGACATGATTACTATATGCCTTAGCGACATCAGGGCTGTGGCCTTCACAAGGATATCATGGATGACATATTCAAACACCGAAAATACTTTTACTAGCATCGGGGCTCCATAGATGTCCTTAGGTGAAAATCCTTACACTCGATTGTACCAGAGGATGACACCAACATCGAGATCAAGTAAATGCATGACCACATGAGGGTCGTATACTAGTAGGCCGTGTCTCTCACTATGTCGTGGTCGGTTGGAAAGGGGTGTGACCTTACTCGCCTGAGTGAGGGGCAATATCTAGCTTGAGTTTGTCTAACTTGATGAATGGGTCCATTATCGACTAGTCGGGCCTGATATTAGTAGGCAGATAGTGAGGTATCTTTCACTTACCCATTTATGAGCTTGAATAAGGGATACAAGCTGGTGTAGAGTGTACTAGACCCTAGTGATTGTCCAGTGTGAGAATTGTATTGATATTTGATATTCTAGTGATAAGCTGCATGGATATGTGGATTCAGATGAGGACTGGTGTGCTTGAGTTGCATCTCACATCGCATGGCTTTGGTATGGTCAGCATCATTCATGTCTTGTATCGCATGGCCTTGATATGACCGATAACATTCACGCCTTACATTGCATGGCCTTGATATGGCCGATAACATTCATGCCTTGCTTCACATAGCCTTGGTACAACTGTTCACACTCATGGACTTACTAGCATTTCTGCATTACTTTGTATTGCATACTTACATTTCAATCATGCACAACACTTCCACCATCTTCTAAGCTTTCTATAAGCTAATGCACGATGCATGCGTGTAGGTGACGCTAGGATGCCATAACAACATTGAGCTTGAAGTGTACAGCTAACTTCTGGAGTTTTTAATTTTCGATATTGTATTTCCCTTACGCATTTTTAACCTTAGTGGATTTGTGATGATGTTGTTGGTTGTTGTTTGTGGGTTATGCTTATGTTTAGGCTTATTACGAATCAAATTCATGTTGAAAATCCTCCTTGTAAGATCCCAGGATTTGAACCTAGTATATGGGTGCTAAGAGCTGAGAATGGGGCACTACGAAGGCTGTTGGCGCTGGATTTGACGATCAGGAATTTTGTAAGCCCGATTTTTGAGTTTGGGGCATGACATATGGTGCATAAATTAGTACATTAACAACACCTTCTGCACATATCCCCTCAAATAAAGCCACAACTTCTCAGACTCTGTCTTTATGTATCTCCATGCTTAGGATCTTTTTTACGATATCCAAATCTTTCATGTCAAATTCTTTTCTTAATAGAGACTTAAGCAAGAGTATGTCATTCTTAACATTTGCAGCAATCAGCATATCATCAATGTAAAGTATCAATATAATATATGACCCATTCTCAAGCACCTTATAATATATGCAACAATCGTACTCACATCTGATATACCTAATCTTCACCATGTAGAAATTGAACCACTTGTACTACTGCCTTGGAGATTGATTAAACTCATATAATAACTTCTTTTGCACACACACATGGTCTTCCTTGCCAAGCTCCTCAAATCCTTAAAGTTGTCTCATGTAAACGACTTCCTCCAAGTTCCTATAAAGGAATGTCATCTTCACATCGAGATGCTACAATTCCAAATTAAGCTTTACTAACATAGCTAGTAGCACCCTAATTGATGTATGTTTTATAGCCATAAAGAAAACTTCATTATAATCTACTCATTTCCCCTATGAGTACCCCTTTGCTACAAGTCGTGCCTTGTACTTTTTTCTCTATTTTTCTGTTAATGCTTCATTTTTTTTTTCTAAACATCCATTTATATCATATAGCTATTTAACCTTTTGAAAGTTCCACCAACTCCAGTGTTTGATTCCTATGTTGAGATTCAATCTCCTCTGCTATGGATAACATTCGCCTATTGTCATCCTTTCTAGACTTAGCCTCTTGAAAGTTGGAGGGATCTCTACTCCCTATACATAATGCAAATGAAATTATGTGCTCGAACCCATATCGAATCGAGGCTCTAATGGTTCATCTCTCTCTATTCTTGGCTATACTCTCTTGGGTATCTTGCTGATTTTTTTAGTCAATATCTTATTCTCACTAAATTTCACCTTCAGTAAACTATTTAAGTGGCTCCACTAGCATTGATAATTTCTCTACATCACCATGTATTTCTGACTTTCCCACAACATTCTTTTTGATCTTTAACATTTATGCCTCATCAAAGTTAGCATCTCTGTTACTGACCACCTTCTGTAAAAATGTATCCCAAAGCTTATAGCCCTTAACACATTTCTTATACCCAATAAAGATGCACTTCCTAGATCAGGGATCCAACTTCATCCTTTGTCGACTCTATACATAGACATATGCTAAACACCTGAAGATCCATAATTCTGAGTAATTGAGGTCCTTGCTTGTCTAGACTTCCTTTATAACCTTGGAATCTAGTGTTATAAATGGTGACCGATTCACAATATATCATGTCACATAACCACTTTTGCTCAGAAGCTTTTAGGTAGTCTTGCATGCAACCGCATTCTTTTTACTCTCTCTAATAGAGTTTTGTTCATTATCTTTGCCACCCTATTCTGTTCTAAGGTCCTATTTACTGTGAAATATTTTATATTTTTCCCTATTTATACATTGGTTTTATAAACATGATAGTGCTTAATCGATTTAATTATACATATTTCATGTGTGAAGTGATATCGAGAGTTTAAGGTGAAATTGATGTCAAAAGGAAGATTTAGGCTCGAAAGATTACTAAATGAATATTCAAAGATTTGAAAGTCATAAATGAAGAATTTGCATGCCAAAGATCTAAGAAAACAAAGTGATGAATGAAGAGAATCAAAGATTTGAAGTAAAGAAAAGGAATCCTGAAATTGTCCTTAAACTAAACATATTCCTGAAATTGTTCTGAAAAAATATATTCTGAAAATATGAGTCTATTTCGGGAAACTGCCAAGACTACGTAGAGTTGGTTTACACTCTAAGTTTGTTTTGTAAAACTACACAAAGTATGTAAATTTGAGGTGGTTTTTAGATTTTTCTAACTTGGTGCCAAAGTTAGAGTTTCACAACTATAAATAGGACTCCCTAGGATGCTCTAAAGCATCTTATAGAATTTGGAAAGGTCTTAAGGAGCATATATAAGGATAGAGTAACTTCCAAAGACTTTTTTCTTCTTCTCTACTTTATTTTTCATGCTTTGTTTAAGGAAGTTGGTTTCAATCATGTCTATGGTTGGCTAAACCTCTTAGCTAGGGCTAAGAGGTGAAGCTTGTAACATGTTTGGATGTTTATTTTGCTTTAATTCTTATTTTTATTGAACTTCATTGATTTCTAGTTTGATATTAAGGAAATATTTTCAGTTTTCTATGATTTATTATAACTCAAGTTACAATAGATACTATGATAGTTTTGGATATCTTCTTTTCCTATTTTGAGATAGTGAGATTGGTAAATCCTGTTATTTACCATCATCTCTTGGGCATGATAGGTTGATGGAATCCCTTCCCATCATCAAAATTCTCCTCTATTGAAAATTATGTCAATGAATAGTTCATATTTGATTTAAATTACTTTACCTTCTAATTGGATAGGATAGGACTACAATTCCAATTATGTTCATTAAATCATGTAAGGTAGCATCTTAATAGCTATAAGTGGATCCTTGGTACCCTAGTTTCCACCTTTAAATTTATAAGTTTTAATCAACATCATTCACCATTACTCTTGATTATTCATATTTTAATTTAAGTCTTTTTCTAGTTCTAGTTCTAGTTATTTTTAGAATACGTACAAGTTTAGTCCATGTGGATTTGACCTCGGTCTTACTGAGCTATTATTACATTGCGACCTTGGGGTTGTGAACAAGTTTTTAGCACCGTTGCAGGGGACTATGGTTTTATTTTTTCTAGAATTAATTGGTATTAGAATTAGGTTAAGATTAGGGTTTATTTTTCTAATATGATTTTAAGTTAGAATTTTTTCTAAAATTATTTTTAGAAACAAACACTATTTTCTATTTTATAGGATCCTAACATAGCAAGTCTTATTCAGTAATTTTGTTTCGACCCTCTCTCTTATCTTTTCTAAATCTCTTTTTTGTTTTAGTTTTTCTACTTTTCTTTTTAGGCTTAGTTGTTTAGTTACTTGAAAGCCGAGAGTGTTTCATGCCCAAGTGGGTCTGTGATAACACTCTACATCTTTTGAATCAAAGAGGGTTAGTCGAAGGGTTGCCTATCCATCACAGGATTAGACACCACTTGAGACGCTCTGAGTCAATAGAAGTGATGGCTACAAATCAACCTCAACCTCTAGTTGAGGAAGTTCAAGATGAAAATGAGGTGCAGAATGCACCCCCACCTCATACTCTATAAGATTATTTATAACTGACGGGGGTGAGTACACCTTCCTGCATGATATTTCCATTGAATGCAGAAACTGTGGATATTAAACCAGGGGTAATTCAACTCCTCCCTAAGTTTCATAGACTAGAATCTGAAGTCCATACTTGCATATTAAAGAGTTTGATGAAATCATATCTACATTAAACTTCCCAAACGTGTTTGAGGACACAGTTGAACTGAAATTGTTTCATTTCTCTTTGAACAAAAAGGCTAAGTTGTGGTTACATTCCTTAAGACCAAGGTCCATTGTCACGTGGGCTAAGATGACAAGGGAGTTCCTTAAAAATTTCTTGCCCTATCATAAAATAAATACCTTAAGGAAAACAATCATGAATTTTTCATAAAAAGAGGATGAGACCTTCTTCCAATGTTGGGAGTGATTTAAGGATCTCTTAAATTCATGTTCACAACATGGCTACGAAACATGGCGTATAACAGGCTTTTTCTATGAGGGATTGACCTTACCCATGCGCCAATTTGTGGAGATAATGTGTACCGGGGAATTCATGAATAAGGAAGTCGATGATGAGTGTGATTAGTTTGATAAACTTGCTTAAAACACGCAATCATAGGATACCTCTTCAAAAATTACCACGTCTAAGCCTACTTAATCAAAGAAAATGGGAGGAATTTATGTTCTTAAAGAGGAAGATGATATAAACGCAAGAGTGGCTAAACTCATAAGAAAATTTGAGGCCATGAAACTTAAGAAGGTAAAACCCAAAAAGACTGTGGAAGTTGTTTGTGGTGTTTGTGCTTGTAACATACATACAACTGAGAATTACGCAACAATTCCTACTTTTCAAGAGATATTGAATGAGCAATCAAATACCATAAACAATGTAACTACCAAAAATCTTTCAGTGGATCGACGTCAAATACATATAACTCAAGCTGGAGGAACCATTAAAACTTCGGTTGGAGGAATGGACAAATGGCTACTCCTCAAAGGATCCTTAACTAATTTTTGAATCAAAGGAAACCTCAAGAGGATCCGATCTTAAAAAATATACATAATTAAGAGATTTTATGGACATTTTGATGCTACACATAGTTTAAAATCATGTCATTGCATATTTGAGTATATCTTAAGTAAAATAGGTGAACATACATGTCATTGCAACATTTTGATGCTACACATAATTTAAGCTCTTCAAGTATTAGAGCTAGTATATTTTTTGACTGAACATACTTTGACTTGACTTGACTTGAATTGACTCGACTAGACTTGACTTAACAGGACACTTTCACACACAGTTTAAGCTCATGAGTAGTGGAGCAGGCACATTTTTTTAAACTCATAAGTAGTTGGTGTTAGGTCTTACGCGAATGGTCTCTGTAACTCTTATGAGTTCGCTGAACTTTTCAAGGTTGGGGATTTCACAAAGCACGATCCATCAGAGGGGCACAGTGAAGCTACCGGGGCAATGAACTTGGTGGGTTTTACGCATAGGGTTGGACAAAATAACTCTCTAAAGTTCACTGGGCTCACAAGGCTACCTTAGAGTACCAAATCCAAGGTCGCCAGTCTATCAATGGAGGGGTGGTTTATTTTAAAGACCCGTCCTCATGAGTTTTTACTAGAATCAAACTAGGAATCTTTGAGGTCTTACGCATTGGTTGGCTTATCTATAGACAAGGCAAAGAGCGCACACTGAAGCCCACTTTTTCTTCATCTGCAGGTCAGACCCATTCACAAGAGGGCATTTTCTCACACCTTCCCACATGACGTTATCGAAAACTATACAGACAACATTGGTCTCATGAGTGATTGGCCGCTTAGGGCTTCTAGTCGTTGGCTTTATCCACTTCCCGCATGGGTCAATGCATGAGATAGCCTATGCGAGCTTTTTAGGGCCACTGGCTTCTCACTGCTATCTGCATAATACTTGATGTATCACCGACTGTAGTAGGTCTTATGTTGTAACATCCTGATTCTCGTGACCCAAGGACGGTCGCTCGAGTACAAGAACTCGAGGGTTACATATAATATAAAACTACCATTTATCTAATTATCGACACAACTCATAGCAACAAACTATAATCATAATATCGACTAATCAAAGGAGTTTAACACACGTGCATAAGAGTATAACGAAAAGTAAGTAATGCTAGATTCCATAGTAGGGGATTTTTAATTACAATTTCCAAAGCAAGTAAAACTGAGATAAAGTCTAAAAGCATGAAAGTAAATGATCCTATGTCATTAGTTGAGCTCCAACTACTCAACTGGGTCAGCATACTTTCCTCATCTCCATACTCTTCTACTGCACTAGGAATGTCGTCATAGACACCATTTTCCTTGGTCACACCTACATCTATTTGGTGCAACCATACTATTAGGTGAGTGAAAAATCAATGGGAATTTCCCTCATAGATTCAACCATATCACATAAATCCAAAATAGATCAACAATCCATCTTTAACTCATACAACAATACAGCTAACAATGTGATTGCATGAATGTATGAATGTATGTTCAAGTCACAGATCTAGGTATACAATCCAGCTATCAAAATCAAAGACCGCCCATGGTAGGTAGACTACCTAGAAAAGGCCATGAAGGTGAGTGCTCCCAAGGATGACCTCCTGAAAAAATACTCGGGGTATGCCTGAGGAGGTATAAAGTTCCAGAAAAGCCTCATGTAAAGAAAAAACGGCCTAAAGTGTACAAGTGCACAAACTTGATGGTTGGACTTAGGTAATGGAACCTGGCTCAACCTAAAAAGAGGTGACATACGATGCACACTTGGAAAAGCTCACATGTCATGCGTGGATGTTATGCAGCATGACACATGTATATTGATAGAATAGTAATGACATTCAACTTTCAATAGGAAATATCCAACTATGCATTCCATACGTACTTCCATGATTTCTTTACATTCAAAGAAGAGCTCACCAAGAGTCATGTAAATCTTCCAGTGAGGTATATCATTCGGATTATCTAAGAGTCCTTCTATGTCCCTTAAGGACTCTTCTCATAATCATTCTTCATACTACTCACATTGTATATTGAATTAAGAGTTTGTGAAGCTTAAGTCAATCACATTAGAGGTATGTTCATGATATAAAGATGACAAGAGGAGTTTTGTCTCATAGAAAACAACAATAATGATAAAAGATGGAATCCTAATCATCCCTTTATACACTATATGTAAACACATTCATATTTTCTGTATTTTAAGAACTATCTACATGATAGGGCCAACTAAATTAAAAATTAGAGAATATAGAAAATAATGTTTCACTACACAATTCACAGATAATCTAGTGTGGAAACTTTCTTTTCTTAATATGTCTAACAAAGATATATTCATAGGCAAGTGATTATGAATGTGACATGGAGTTTATAAAGCAATACATCACATACATAATTATAAGGAAATAGGACATTAAAACAATTTCTTCATGAAAATCAAGGTAACTAGGAAATAATAATCCTCTAAAATTCTCTACATTAGGGATGTAATCTACATGGAAATTTATGAATGAAAGAAGCTATATGGGATGCTCCTCACCTCGATTGGATGATGTGTAACTATGAACACCTAGTTTGAGATTGATTGGATGTAAATGTATTTCATATAAATCTGATGCAAACAGTCACTGATAAGAGAAATATAACCTCCAGGTGAGTTAGCACTGAGTTAACTCGGATGAGTTTTCAACTACCCATTATGTCGAGTCCAATTCAAGGGTCTAGTTAGCCTTGGGGTTAGATTGATGGCTCATTGAACCCAATGTAGTTTAGAATCAAACATAATTGGCAGAAGTCAATTATGCTCAGCTGGAAACCGACCGAGTCAGTTCAACTATGGTTATTGAGTTGACTCAGTGGGGTTAAAAACGGTTGGGATAGTTCTGAACTAGGTAGATCTGGAATGCCCTTAGCTAGCTCTAGGTTTAGCTAGGTGAGTTGCCTCAGCTCTAGGTTTAGCTAGGTGAGTTTCCTCCTGACCCTAACTAAATCAAGTCCTCAAATATGAAAACGGCCCCAAGTCACTGACTCGGTAGAGCCACAATGTAAGGGCATTTGTAACCCGATGCATTAACCGAACCAGAGATTGATTAGTAGCACTGGACCCAGCTCCAGGAAGAAACTGACCACCTCCATGGAGGTAGATTGGTCATTCATCATGGAATAGAGTTGGAATGGGGCTGAGTCACTCAACTCATATTTGAGTTGAGCCGACAGTGCAATCAAGCAGTTAGTGGGTGGGATCTGTCAATGGCAGGGGGAAACGAATGGGTTTACCTGATCGGAGGTTGCTCTTGGATGTTGGAAGGGTCTGGACAAAATGAGCTAGCTCTTGGTACGTCGGGATTAGGAATGCACCTCCATGACTCGGTTATGGTTTCCGTGTTGAGGCGGAACTTCCTGTTACAGCGGTAGATAGTGTCCGTTACAGACTAGTTTGGTATGGTTTTAAGACAGGGATGGGATTTGGTTTTGTTACCTGAATTGTGGGTGTGGATGAGAGCTGGGATGTCTGCTCTAGGTGGTCGGATACGGCAGAAACAGCTGCCGAAAATCGATTCCAGCCGTGACCACTCACCCTCGCCTTCTTCTATCTCTCTCACAACTCCTTCTTCACTCTCAATCTTACTTCTCTCTCTCTACTCTCTCCAGTATTCGAGCGATATGGACCGAGTCAAGTTGCTATCAAACTAGCAACTCGCTCCAGTTGCGCCCATTCATACACTCCATTTTCCTCTTTCTATTTCCTTTCTCTTTCTTGCCTTGGGATTCGCCCTAATACCGACCTTTTATAGCTATTTCTGATTCTAGAAACATCCTCAGCTAATCGTAAGGATTAACGGGTGTTAACCCAAGCTGGCCAAGAGATCACCACCATCAGGGTTCTCTCAAGTAGTTGAACACGTGTATGGGTCCAAGTGTCATTCACGGATGGATTTCGGTTGTGTTGAGCTACACGATGTATGTCTCAGATGGTTGAATGGGCCACTTGCATTGGATGTGGGTTTCACGGTCGGATCGAGGAAGATGACCCACTACTCATGGCATTTTTACCATGGTTGGGTTATCCACTGATCGAAGGCATTTAGAAGGATTGGATGGTGTCTAGGATGACTACGTGGCCCACTCGATGATGTGTAACAACAGGTGATTACTACATTAACCCGGGCGAGGCGGTGACTCGTGTCCAAGCGTCAACTCGTCAAAATCTCGGTGTTGCTACGAGATCTTCATTCTGCCCTAACTCGGACGATCAGGATCTGCTCCTGAGAAGCTTCTCGAAGTCAGGGGAGGGTGGAGATTAATCTTACCTGAAATGGAAGTTTTCTTCTGCTTTTCTGACGCATAGGGTTACATTTTTGGGGAGTAGTAGGTCTGACTAGGATTTCTCTGCGTACGTGGCCTCCGCACGTTCTTTTCCAATGGTCGGATTGGTCAGAGACGCAGCGTACACTTCAACCCCGTCAGTGACATTCTCATGTGTTATTTGCTGGTTTGTTATCAGAGGAGGAACGGACGATTTTCAATCCTAAGCCTCTTCATGTGTGTGGTTGGTGGGACCCTATTTGTCATGTGGACGGTCCAAATCTGGTTACCTTATTCGAAAAGTGCTCGTTTGCACCATCGAATGTATGGTCCCACTGAGACAATGTTGGGTGGAAGAGAATGTAAGACCCGTATCCTAGACCGTACTGTTTCGTAGACTTCCGCGGTCTTACCGGTCGAACTCCGGCAACCTTCGACCCTTACCCGACATTTACGTGCGACTCTGATTCAAATGTCGTCAACGCGTATCGATTCAACTCCAGACCATTACCATAGCGACCGCGCCATCACTACGGTTCCGATGCAGCGACTCGCGCGCTGAGGCGATACCCTGGTCAAGAGTTGTAGGTCGACGTTCGGTGCGAGGAAAATGCCGCGCGTTGCGAAACCCAAGGGAATCTCTACGAGATGTCACATCAATCCATCAATCCATCAATCAATCAACCCATCACATGTCAAGTACATGTCAAGTACACATCACCTTTCACCCATTCCCAAGCAACCACAAAAGTCAAGGATTTCTTACAAAGCCCATACCTCTCTTACACAAAAAGCCTCAAAAGTCAAGAATCTCTTACACCTCCCATACCTTTCTTACACAAAAGGCCACAAAAGTCAAGACTTTCTTACACAACCATCATTCATCCATCCATCCATCTCTCTCTACAACACTCTCTCTCTTTCTCATTTTCTCATCTCATTCTCTTAAGCAAAAACCCTCATACGTATGAGAGCTCTCCAAGCCTCTCCCTCTCTTTTCAAAACTCCAAGGTGGCCCACTTTCCTACCCCACCATCTCCCATCTCAACCCTCCATTTATCATCTCCTCCATTGAAATTCAAGCTAAGGTGCTAAGGAAACTCTAGGAGCAAGAAGATCGGACGATGGGTGCTAGATGATAGTAGTTTTTGCATGTTTTAAAGATGGGCCATGTGAGACCAACCGATCAATGGTTTGGATCTCACTTGGGACCCTAAGATGTGGCCGATGGCCCACTTGATCATTATGATCATTCCATGATGGGGTCATTCTCCATGGACCCCATCATGATGTTTATTTCATTGCAATAACAAGGTCATCTAGATCGTTTATTTTCATGGAGAATGGATCTCCACCATCGATCCTCGATTAAGTGGGCCCATATGCTATGATGTATGTTATAGATCATGAAAGGGAGGGCCCATAGTGTCGGGGACCCTCCATCAAGCGTGTCCAACCCTCTATCTCTCTCTACTTTATTTTTTCTTTTTTATTATTATTATTTATCATATTGTGTTTGAGTGGCCCACTTGAATGGACCCCACCTTGAGGTATTTGTTTTGTCCCAGCATTCTTCAAGTGGGGCCCACCTTATATGTTGTACCCACGTCACCCATCAGTGGTGGCCCACTTCATCAGGGCCCACCATAATGTATTTATTTATTTATTTTTAAACCGAACCGTCCAGCGTCTAGGACGTTGGACGTCCCTGTGTAAAGAAAGAAAAAAAAAAGGAAAGAGGAGCTTTTGGGGTGGGCCACCTGTATAGGCTCCACCTTGATGTATATTTCCAATCTAAGCCATCCATCTTCTTTACCATATCATTTTAGGCGTTGAGCCAAAGGAAGAGGTCAATCCGATGTTCAGGCGGGCCATACCATAGAAAACGGTATTTTTACCCTTCAAAGGCCATTAATGCCCATTTTGTTGTTTCTACACGCCAAATCAATGCCAAAAATGGGATTTGTATGGCCTGTTTGGGCCCTAGAATCAAGTGGGCGAAGTGAATTTTCCAGCAGTGGGCCCCACATATGTTTTTTTTTAAACAAAGAAAAAAAAAAAAAGGTGGCAGTGCTGCCTGCGCACGGATGGACAAGCAGGGTCCCACAGCTCCAGCCGTGGGCCTCACCATGATGTATATGTCTTATCCATGCCGTTCATGAGGTGGGTCCCCTTCTCAGGCGGGTCCCCTCCAAGTTTCATCCTGATCCAATGCTCAGGTGGCCCACACTATAGGAAACAGTGGAATTGAATATCTACCATTGAAAGCTTCTTTTGGGCCCATAGGGGTTTTGAATCAAGCTGAAATTTGTATTTCCCCTTCAACCAGGTCTGTGTGACCTTATCAACGGGTTGGATGGCATTTGAACATTTTGGTGGGACCCACATGGGATTCCACGGTGATGTATGTGTATTACGTCCACCGTCCAGGGGGACGGTGGTACCCACCATGTTGTTTGTGTTGCCTCCACCGTCCAGTGGACAGTGGGGCTGCTGATGCATGTGTTCTATTCATGCTGTCTATTGACAGCGGGACCCACCATGATACATGTGTTACATCTAGTCCGTCCACCCATTTTAAGGCTCATTACAATTTACATGAGCTAGAAAATGAGTCAGACCTTTGACTCATGTGGACCCCCCACCGTGAAACATGTGTTGAGTCCAAACCGTCCATCCACTTGGAGAGATCATTTTAAAAGGCCTATGGGTTAGGCCCATTTAATTTATAAAAAGGCCCATGGGACTAGGCCCATTTGATATATTCCAAGGCCCATGGGACTAGGCCCATTTGATATATTTAAGGCCCATGGGATTGGACCCACTTGATGTGTTCCAAGGCCCATGGGATTAGGTCCATTTGATGTATTTTAAAGCCCATGGGAGTAGGCCCATTTGTTATGTATAAGGCCCTTGGGTCGAGAACCATTGATGCATTCTAAGGCCCACGGGTTATGACCCATTACAATGCACTTAAGGCCCATTGGTGCGGCCCATGGATGTGGCCCACTTAATGAATATAAGGCCCATAGGATATGACCCATTTGATATATTTAAAGCCCAATGGGATGTACCTAAGGTCCATTGCAATGTGTGATCCCAAACACGGATTATGTAACGACGTTTACGACGATTGTGCCTTGGGAGCAATGATGGTTTGACGTCCACATTACGAGTGTAATGTTGGTTGGATGTCCACATTACGACTCTCCTTAGGGCCCAGCATTGGGCCTGTACTTATTGTGTATAGGCCTTCCAGGCCCATCTGCATTGTAAGGATAGTTCATTTCATTATAATATGTTTAGTATAGTTTTCATGACTCATGATCATACGCATCATATGTATGCTTGATATGAGAAGTGACTGATCATAGCATATGCCTTCGGGTAGACTTTTATGGGACCCCGATTAGGTGGTGTTGCACTACATGAGCGCACGATACGTGCAGGAATTGTCGCATGATTTGATAGTGTGATTCATGCATTTTGCATTGTATGACATGATTACTGTACGCCCTAGCATCATCGGGGTTGTAGCCATCCACAGACAGATGGTGGTTGACAGTTTTAGATACCAAAAATCTTGTTCTACATGGGGTGCTATAGATATCTGTAACGCCCGGGAAAAATCCATACTTGGACTCGAGTACCAACTCGACCAGAAATCGCGTAGGATTAATTCCTTTAGATAATAAGTGTAAGTTAGCTAGCGCAATGCTAGAGTTGCTGGGAAATAGTCCCTGATCACTTTAAATACGTTCTACAAGACCCAAATCGAGTAGAACCAATGACTCTATAATACTCTATAACCTCGGATCAAACTCTAAGCAGGTTTGTTCTCTGGACCACTTTGAAACTTTGTATTGGATCTAGACCACGCGTCGAAAGTCCGATACCTACTATCTTAGACCATTAGAACCGCCTAGCTAGACTTGACAATCATTTCAAAAATCAAGTCCAACCGATAATCACAGGCTATTTCATTGAGCCCGGACTGAAGAGAGTGCGAATAGGGACAGATTTGGAATTTGAAATTCAAATCTGGCACATGACTTGACGCGTCAGTATTAAGCGTTCTGACCGTCAGAATTCAGCCAAATTACACCCTCAGATCAGGAAAAATTTCTATTTCATATCCTGAGACTTGCAGGCCTGATCTACGTGTGGTGACCGCTGAACTGAAACTGGACCGATACGTGCGATCTACGAACCCTGCCGGACTGAAAACTTGATGTATGCTAGATCCACTATGCATGAGCTTAAGTCCGACCGCATTTGGCCAGGGGACCACCAGAAATGATCTTTTGGACCGAAACAGCCCTGCTTTGGATAAGCATCAAGTGAACTTTGTTCCCGAACCTATTTCGGGCATTTTTAGGCTTATAAAAGGGGTTGAAACCCTCACTCCTCTCTCCCATCCGAATTTGAGAAAAACTCTAGATTGGGAGAGAGAAAAAGTGAGAGTTTGTGAGAGAGATTAGGAGAGAATTTTCCTGCCGTTGCACCACCTGTTGCAAGTGCCTAAGAAACACACTTCGATCAGCTGGCCGGTGATTCCTCCTCATTTTCAGGTAAGAAAATACTCTAGAAGTTTCTGATTTGAGATTACCTTGGATTCATAGCATGTTAGCTGATAAATCTTGTAAAACAGGTTCTCTAGTCGCCGTGGACGAAGCGTATACGCTCTGTTTGAAACGATACGTTTATAACAGATAAGGTGTGGATTTTAGACGCTTTGATTGACTGTTTCCAACGCTTTCAATGTCGTTTAATAGTAGATTATCGACGGCAACGCCGTTTGACATGTACAACATGCTGTCCGTTTCCTTTTTCGTAAACCGGCGAAGAATATGAGATTTAGGGCATTTTAGTCATTTGTAGGAAGTACTGTTTTCATTCATATTTTGCTGATGTGATTGACATGGTTTATTGTCGCATTAGAATGTTAGGAATACGTGCATAATTAGTTTGGCGAAGAGATTCGCCAAAATGCGCCCTTCGGGTCGACATACTATATGTAGACTTAAGTGTGTAGTGTAAGTGTTTGTATAAATGCTTGTATTAGTATCTATTGAATTAAATGGTGTTATGAATTAGTTTGAGATTGTTTTCTCAATTAATATGCTGATGTAAATGATTTCCTACATGTTAGCTAAATGCATGATTTCATTGAATGTATGAAATGCATGTGCTTGAAGATTTGCTTAAGTTGTATGTTATAACATGTGTTAACATGCTCACATGGTTGTATTTCATTTCCAATACTCTAATATGATTGCTGATGTGATTCCATAATTGTTTGGGACTATGCCTAGTCCAGGCAGTCGGTAACTAAGCGAATTCGTGTTTGGCTTATCTTGGCCACGAACGACGCGTCGATGAACGCGAGTCGTGTTTTGGAGTTGGCGGCAGTGATTAGGCCACACGAAGTGTTTTACGCACTTCATGTCGTTAGACTTGAGATGCGATCGTGCTAGTCGAGCCCATCAAGTAACCCGACTGGCCGTTGTATGTTCACCCTGCATGAGTCATAACTGCTTGAACCTAGGGTACTGAACTTACCATTGTAAACCCTGTTAACCATGGTACCTTGATTCACGAAGAATCATGAGCCAGGCATGGTGGTATGAGACACCGTGGTCGAGCTGTCGGCCTACGCTGGGGCCACAAACCTCCCCGTAGTGACCAGTGAGCACCTAGTCTCGTGAGCAGATTATGGTGGCATGGGACACTATATTCTTGCTGTCGGCCTACACTGATCAGGCGACGAGTCCTTTGTAGTGACCGCGAGCATATTCTGAGTCTACGGGAGGTGACGACCCTTCAGTAGCAGTAGAGTACAGTAGGCCTGTATTGATAAGGTGATGGGGGAGCGGAGCAATGAGTGCGTGCAACAGCCCTGACAGCCCTTGCAGCGACCTACAAAATATACATCGTATGAGATTACTAGGAGTAACGACCCTAGACAAGATCTGTGTTGGGATTGATATAAGGGAAGTACCTTAGTTTCTCAATCCTGCTGTTTGAATGGACTAATAACAACTCGATAATCATATCACCATTACATTGCATGTGCCTGGAAGATGTGGAGCACTAAGCGGGATGTACGCATGCCGCGGACGAAGATGGTGCCGTATGAGGGAGAATGTCGGTGAGGGCATCCATCATGTCATGTCACATTGCATTAACAACAGTATTAGGATTGTCTGATTTACTGCTTTACTATTATCGCATGATTGATTTGTGAACATGCTAATCTTTGCTCTATGATTCCACTGAGTTGATCACTCACTCCCACATTATGGGATGGTGTTTGCAACACCCACCAGACCCTATCTTAGATGCAGGTGATGCAGAGATCTAGGAGGTAGAGCCGGACTATGATGAGGACCAGGACGAGTTCTCATACATGCAGTACCACGACGGCTTTGCTTAGGTGACCTGGGTTGACGGGACTCCTTAGTGGGACTATTTTGGACATTTGATTTTGTTTCTTTACATGTATATGAGACTCAGTGATGTATTCATACTTTAGTGACAGTGGAGGTCTACTTTATTTTTCTATACAGTGATATATATATTCTTTAGTCTTCCGCTTGCTTTTATCACTGGATCTGGAGTATGAATTGCAGTTTTGGTATACTTTTACTCATGTGAATGCTTTAACTCAGACAACATTGAATCATAATCATTTTTGTTGCATAAGTGACGGTCTGGAACTCGGGAGTTGAGTTTATACACGACCCCCGATTTTCAGGGTGTTACAATATCCCTGGGTGAAAGTCCCTAAACCCTTATGGTACCAAGAGGTTGCTCCAACGTATAGACCGAGTGGGTAGATGAGCGTTGAGTGCCGATTACCAGACGGTTGCGCTCTCCACTGTATCGTGGTCGGTTGGAAGGGGGTGCGGCCTTACCCGCCCGAGTGTAGGGGGCTATGCTAGGTTGAGTTTGACCAGTTCGAGGAATAGGTTCGCTATCGACGAGTCGTACCTGATATTGGCAGACGGATAGTGAGGTCTCTTCCACTTACCTTATTGCGCGTGATGTGGCGGAGATCTGGTTTAGAGTGTACTAGACCCCTATCCCAGAGTTGAGTTGTATTGACATGTGGACTTAGATGAGGATTGTATGCTTGACTTGTATCTTGCATCGCATAGTCTTGGTACGGCTCATGATATTTATGGATTCATCTACATATTCCGCATTACTCTGATACTGCATGATCAGATTACTACCTTGCGCACACACTTTCACCACCCTCTAAGCTTTCTATAAGCTTATGCATGATCGTTGTGTGCAGGTGACGTTGGCTCGCAGCAGCGTTGAGGCAGGAGCGCTTAGCAGATCGTTTGGAGTTTTTTTTATTCTCTACCATTGTATTTTCCTTTATGCTCATTGTACTTGAAAATTTTTTGATCATAGTGAAAATGTAATGGAGTTCTTGGTTGTTGTTTGTGGGTGTAACATCCCGAAAATCAAGGGTCGAGTAAAAACTCCACTCCCGAGTTCCAGAATATCACTTATGCAACATAAATGTGTATGATTGAATGTTGTCTGTGTTAATGTATTAAACATGAGTGGGATTAAGCTAGAACAACATATCATACTCCAGAGACAGTTAAATTAACAAGCGGAAGACTGTGATACATACATATAACATATAATTAATTGTAAGTCTCCAGAGTGTGAACATGTTACCAGGTTAAACATATACATGTATACCTCAAAATAGAAAGAAAGAATATACATGAGTGCTCTGAAAATATAAAATGACAAGTGTCATGGCATCTAATGAATCTCCCTATAATCCCGTCGTTCAAAACACGCATAAAGGAGGGATCCTCCTCATCATCATCAAGTCCGGCTCCGCCTCGCAGGCCACGCCATCATCTGCAATCACAATATGGACTGTTGGGTGTCCGAAAACACCATCCCATAACGTGGGAGTGAGTGATCAACTCAGTGGAATAATAGAGCAGAGATTAGCATGTTATCAAATCAATCATGCGATAATAGGAAAGAAATAAATCAAACATTCCTAAATACTGTTGTTAATGCAATATGACATGACATGATGGATGCCCTCACCGACGATCTCCCTCATACGACACCATCTTACGCCCGCGACATGCTTTCTTCCCACAGTGCTCCACATCTTCTAGGCACATGCAATGTGGTAGTGATATGGTTACCGAGTTATTATTAGTCCTTTTCATATAGCAGGATTGGAAAACTAGGGTACCTTGCTTATATCAATCCCAACACAGATCCTGTATAGGGTCATCACTCCTAGCAATCCCATACGATGTTATATTTGTAGGTCGCTGCAAGGGCTGCAAGGGCTGTTGCTCGCACTCATTGCACCTCTCCCCCTTCACCTTATCAACACAGGCCTATTATATCCTTAAGACTACATCAGGACTCGTCGCCCCCCATGCAGTGTCAGGATAAACTCAAGATCACTACAAAGGGCTCGTCACCTGATCAGTGTAGGCCGACAGCAAGAATATAGTGTCCCATATCACCATAATCTGCTCAGAGTAGGGTGCTCACTGGTCACTACGGGGAGGTTTGTGGCCCCAGCGTAGGCCGACAGCTCGACCACGGTGTCCCATACCAACATGCCCAGCTCATGAGTCTTTGTGGATCAAGGTACATGGTTGACAGGGTTTTCAATGGTAAGTTCAGTACCCTAGGCTCAAGCAGTTATGACTCATACATGGTGAACATACAATGACCAGTCGGGTTACTTGACGGGATCGACTAGCACTAGTACATCTCAAGCTGAACGACATGAAGTGCATAAAACACTTCCTGTGGCCTAACCACTGCCGCCACACGACTCACGTTCATCGACGCGTCCTTCGTGGCAAAGATAAACCAACCACGAATTTACTCAGTTACCGACTGCCTGGACTAAGTATAGTCCCAAACATTTATGAATCCACATCAGCAATCATATAAAGGTAATGGAAATGCATTACAACAATGTGAGCATGTTAACACATGTTATTACATATAAATTAAGTAAATCATCTAGCACATGCATTTCTTACATATGATGAAATCATACATATAGCCAACATGAAGGAAATTATTTACATCAGCATATTATTTGAGAATTCAATCTCAAAACTATTTCACAATACCATTTAATTCAATAAATACTAATACAAACATTTATGCAAACACTTAGTCTACACACTTAAGTCTACATATTGTATGTCGACTCAAAGTGCGCATTTGGGCGATTCTCTTTGCCAAACTGATTATGACGCATTCCTAATATCCTAAGGTGACAAAAAGCCATGTCAATCATATCAGCAAAATATGGATGCAAACAGTATTTCCTACAAATGACTAAAATTCCCTAAATCTCATATTTTTCGTCTGCTTACGAAACAAGAAACGGATAGCATGTTGTACATGTCAAACGGCGTTGTCGTCGATAATCTACTATTAAACGACATTAAAAGTGTTGAAATCAGCCAATCAAAGCATCTAAAATTCGCACCTTTCACTTTAGATGTGTATCGTTCCGAACGGAGCGTATACGTTTCGTCTACGGCTTTCCAAACAACCTAATACACAAGATTTGTAAGCTACTTTACTATTGAAATTGACAGAACCTTAAATCAGTAAGTGTTGAGGGTTTTCCTTACCTAGAAAAGTGTCGGAATCACCAACAAAGTGGTTGGAATATGTCGCTTAAGCACATGCAGCAGCAGCAGCAGGTGGTAGGAAAATCTCTCCCACCTTCTCTTACAAACTCTCACTTTTTCTCTCTCTCAATCTAGGGTTTTAACCAAATTCGGATGGGAGAGAAATGAGAGGGTTTCAAGCCCTTTTATAGCCTAAAACCTTCCCAAATTAGGCTTGGGAACAATGTTTACTTGGGTTTTTACCAAATTGGGGCTGTTCTGGTCCAAAAGGGCATTTCTGGAGGTCCCCTGGCCAAATGCGGTCGGACTTAAGCTCATACATACTGGATCTAGCACACATCAAGTTTTCAGACCGAAAGAGTTCGCAGATCGCACGTGGCGGTCCAATTTCAGTTCAGCGGTCACCGCACCTAGATCAGGTCTACAAGTCTCATGATATGAAAGAGAAATTTTTCCTGATCCGAGGGTGTAATTTGGCTGAATTCTGATGGTCAGAACGCTTAATAATAACGCGCCAAGTCACGTGCCAGATTTGAATTAAAATTTTCAAATCTAACCCTATTCTCACTCTCTTCACTCCAGGCTCAATGAAATAGCCTTTGAACATCGGTTGGCCTTGATTTTTGAAATGATTGTCAAGTCCAGCCAAGCGGTCATAACGGTCTAAGATGGTAGATATCGGACTTTTGACGCGAGGTCTAGATCCAATACAAAGTTTCAAAGGGTTCCCGAGAACAAACCGGTTTAGAGTTTGATCCTAGGTTTCAGGGTATTATAGCACCATTGATTCTACAAGTTTTGGGTCTTGTAGAACGTATTTAAAGTGATCAGGGATAATTTCACAGCTACTCTAGCGTTGCGCTAGCTAACTTACGCTTAGTTTCTAATGGAATTAATCCTAAGTGATTTCTTTGGCTATGAAATTGGGTTCTGAACGGTTACCAAGGTGTTTTGGTTGACACATTGCCTAAGGACATCTAATCCCAGGTTGGCAAAAATTTGGGGTGTTATAATCTACCCCCCTTCAAACACAATTTCGTCCCCGAAATTGGCGAAGGATAAGGAGTACTTTTTCTAAGGAAGGTTCAAATCCTATTTAATAACCTAACCTTACGTAGAACCTAACTCAGCTGTTTCGATCCTGGGCCAATGGGGAAGAAGCTAACTACGCTTCCGCTGCGCCACTCTGATCGAACGGTTGCATTGGCTGACCTAACTGGTTTGGACTCAATACGTTCTACCCCCTTTAAAACTTGGTTCTACTTAAAGTTCAAGAATTTATGCATCGCTCCGTATATCGGAACGAGGTGCAACTTAGGGGCTATCCTTGACATGAATTGGAAAACAACCTCTCATTACAGTGGTTTTCCTTTGCTAATGATGCGTTCTATGGCATTGGTATCTATGGTGATAGAGATGAGCCTAATCGCTATTGTGGTTGAGTTCAGGGGCAGGTATGAGTTGGTGGCAAGATGTCTAATTCTCTACTGACTTTAAGTCTTCGCCATTTCCCAAAGACAATGTGATCATGTTTGGTTGTAGGTGGTTGGGCCATCACAGAAGAAAGGTTGTGTAGTGGGTCTGAGCCAGATACATTGACCTTCTGCCAAGACTCTGATAGAAAACTCTTCGTATTAGTTCTTAATCCTAGCCGATGCCGACCCTCTGCTTGATCAGAGCATTGGATTTATTGGTAACTATCAGGATTAAGAGGTCAAGTCAAACCGTGAATAAATCGCTTACATATACCATTCCTTTACTCCGTGTTCCCAAATGCAATAAGCCCTTGGGGAAGGCAATACTAAGGGGCGTGCTAATTCATCCTAAGTTCAATCTAAGGGATTTATACATTTTTCCTGAGAGTGAATGGTTCTAAGTTAAAACAACCTTCCTAAGGATTATAATAGAAGTTTATAAGCATTATAGGGAGCTATCGAAGGAATAAGGTCCTACTCTAACCAATTCTAACCTATTATTCCTTAGCATATACTGGCTTTACACTACTTAAGGTAACTAGTAGACTAGTCTGCAACTCACTGGCTATAAACCAAAGTTTAGGCTCATACACTAGATGGTTTCATACCATTTCCACTACAGGAGATTGTTCTATCACTTAGGGTCAAGATTATCTAAATGGAATTGGATTTTCTATGTCATCAGATCCTTCAAATCTAGAAGTGTTAACACTAGGTCTAAAACGCCAAGGGCCTATGTGGCCAGTAGCATTAAGTTGTGTTAAATGGAACTGCATTCCTAGTCTCATGCCGGGATTGGAAGTGGCATGCTTGGTAGGAGGGTGGGTTAGGATAAAAATTAATTTCATAGGTTTAATACCGAAATTTACAACATGGTCGTGGAAGCCATAGGATACACCCAATCTAGGGACAATACCTTACAGTGACCTAAACGGCATGCACTTCATCTAACAAAATTCGGCTATTTTAAGCCCAAACCACTAACACAAACACATTGTCTACCTCTGACTTCACTAAACCTAAGAACAACAAAACACAAAAATCTCAAAACGGTAATCAAACAATCTACAAGACAATGGCACAGATGCCTAATTCTACCAAAGGACTCTACTACAGTCCCGACTTACCTTCTTTAACACTGTCGAGTCTAATACTGTCTGTTGCTCACTAGAGCTCTCTCGGCCATATATTTTCAGTATTCCTTAAGCAAAGAAAATGGAGAAATAGGATTGAGAGGGAGGATGGTGGAAAGAGAGAAAAAAAAGGCTAAAACAGCCTTAACAATAGCCATGGAAAGCGAAGGAAATGCGGAGAAATGGTTGCCCAAATGGACTGAAACGAATCTAGGCCCTGTAGAGGGATGCATCAAGCTCCCAAAGGCTGGATTTTCAAAGGGAAAAGAGAACTATAAAGGGGAATGGAGCTCTACACGATTTCAGCCTCGATTGGAGGTTGTGGGAGCTTCAACGGACGAGATTTGAAAGGGAGGGGGTTACAAATCACGATGGAGGGATGGAATGGGATCATTTTTAGCAAGAAATGGGATTGGGAGAGGATTAGAGCTGCGGTTTAAGAGAGGGAAGCAAGAAAATAAAAAACGGAGGCTTGGAGGGGCGTTTTTGTGAAGGGGGTACCCTTTCTAAGGGGTTTCGACAGACGGGCGCTGTATGGGAGGGGTGCCCTACCCTAAAAACACCACGCGCCCGAAGTTCGGACCATGTGGGGCCCATTGGTCGGCGATCGATCACCGGATCGGCGATGGTATCGCCGGCCTTCCCTGGATCCGGCCGGTAGAACCACATGGGTTGGGTCCCCCCTGCCCTAGGGACTCCAAATAGGTATGGGCCCCACCATAGATCATTGTATTTTGACCTAGGGAGGCCCAAACTTCCATTCGGGAAATTTCAGGGCCAGTCTATAAACCAGAATACATTTACCCATCGTATAGCATATGATTTTAGGGTATGATAAGCTAATCCATCCATCTAGCCCATTAGTTGCTAAAGATTGCAAAGTTATAATGGACAAATGGCCAGTTTTAGTGTATTTTTACTATTCATTGGAAAAGTTTGCCTAAGTATGATTTTATATCATTTTCATATTAGGATCAATGCCTAACATGAAAATACTGAGAAAGAATTGAAGAATGGAGTGGTGAGAGGAAGAATTTTGAAGGAATTAGGTGAAACAGGATTTTTAAGCCCTAGCGATTGAATGTAAGGGTTGTGGTTGCCTCACAGCTCAAGGATTCATATTTTCGAGTTTAAAACCTTTCAGAGAACGTCTCAACCCACCTACTTACAACCTAGGAGCTACTTAGGTCACTTCACGTGACTCTAGATGCGTTACGGACTCGATCAAACGATCGATACGAATAGACTTCGCCTATTGGTGAAACTGCGATCCTATAAGTATTTCTAAACCTTCCTCGCACCCACCTAAGTCAAAGGAGCGACATCGTACGTCGTGTGACCATAACCCAGGCCCGGTATAATCTCATTCATGCTCTGATACCATCTGTAACATCTCGAAAATTGGGGGTCGAGTAAAAACTCCACTCCCGAGTTCCAGAACATCACATATGCAACATAAATGTGTATGATTGAATGTTATCTATGTTAATGTATTAAACATGAGTGGGATTATGCCAG
This sequence comes from Magnolia kwangsiensis, assembly GCA_037074715.1. Taxonomy (NCBI): domain Eukaryota; kingdom Viridiplantae; phylum Streptophyta; class Magnoliopsida; order Magnoliales; family Magnoliaceae; genus Magnolia; species Magnolia kwangsiensis. The sequence goes on along the minus strand of CM073586.1, from coordinate 36,356,328 downwards.
AACAGCATATCATACTCAAGAGACAATTAAATTAGCAAGTCGAAAACTATGATACATACATATAATATATAATTGATGGGAAGTCTCCAGAGTGTGAACATGTTACCAGGTTAAACATATACATGTATACCTCAAAATAAAAAGAAAGAATATACATGAGTACTCTGAAAATATAAAATGACAAGTGTTATGGAATCTAATGAATCTCCCTGTAATCCCGTCGTTCAGAACATGCATAAAGGAGGGATCCTCCTCATCATCATCAAGTCTGGCTCCGCCTCGCAGGCCGCGCCATCATCTACAATCACAATAGGGATAGGTGGGTGTCCGGAAACACCGTCCCATAACGTGGGAGTGAGTGATCAACTCAGTGGAATGATAGAGCAGAGATTAGCATGTTATCAAATCAATCATGCGATAATAGGAAAGCAATAAATCGAACATTCCTAAATACTGTTGTTAATGCAATATGACATGACATGATGGATGCCCTTACCGACGATCTCCCTCATACGGCACCATCTTACGCCTGCGGCATGCTTTCTTCCCACAGTGCTCCACATCTTCCAGGCACATGCAATGTGATGGTGATATGATTACCGAGTTATTATTAGTCCTTTTCATACAGCAGGATTGGGAAACTAGGGTACCTTGCTATATCAATCCCAACACAAATCCTGTCTAGGGTCGTCACTCCTAGCAATCTCATACGATGTTATATTTGTAGGTCACTGCAAGGGCTGTTGCTCGCACTCGTTGCACCTCTCCCCCATCACCTTATCAATACAGGCCTATTATATCCTTAAAACTACATCAGGACTCGTCGTCCCCATGCGGTGTCATGATAAACTCAAGGTCACTACAAAGGGCTCGTCACTTGATTAGTGTAGGCCGACAGTAAGAATATAGTGTCCCATACCACCATAATCTGCTCAGAGTAGGGTGCTCACTGGTCACTACGGGGAGGTTTGTGGCCCCAGCGTAGGCCGACAGCTCGACCACGGTGTCCCATACCACCATGCCCGGCTCATGAGTCTTTGTGGATCAAGTTACCATGGTTGACAGGGTTTTCAATGGTAAGTTCAGTACCCTAGGTTCAAGCAGTTATGACTCATATATGGTGAACATACAATGGCCAGTCGGGTTACTTGATGGGCTCGACTAGCACGAGCACATCTCAAGATGAACGACATGAAGTGCATGAAACACTTCGTGTGGCCTAACCACTGCCGCCAACTCAAAACACGACTCGCGTTCATCGACGCGTCCTTCGTGGCAAAGATAAGTCAACCATGAATTTACTCGGTTACCGACTGCCTGGACTAAGTATAGTCCCAAACATTTATGAATCCACATCAGCAACATATAAAGGTAATGGAAATGCATTACAACAATGTGAACATGTTAACACATGTTATAACATACGACTTAAGTAAATCATCTAGCACATGCATTTCTTACATATGATGAAATCATACATATAGCCAACATGAAGGAAATCATTTACATCAGCATATTATTTGAGAATTTAATCTCAAAACTATTTCACAACACCATTCAATTCAATAAATACTAATACAAACATTTATACAAACACTTTGTCTACACACTTAAGTCTACATATTGTATGTCGACTCAAAGTGCGCATTTGGGCGAATCTCTTTACCAAACTGATTATGCACGCATTCCTAATATCCTAAGGTGACAAAAAGCCATGTCAATCATAATAGCAAAATATGGATGCAAACAGTATTTCCTACAAATGACTAAAATGCCCTAAATCTCATATTTTTCGTCTGCTTACGAAACAGGAAACGGATAGCATGTTGTACATGTCAAACGGCGTTGTCGTCGATAATCTACTATTAAATGACATTGAAAGCGTTGAAATCAGCCAATCAAAGCATCTAAAATTTGCACCTTTCACTTTAGATGTGTATCATTCCGAACGGAGCGTATACGCTTCGTCTACGGCGATCAGACAACCTAATACACAAGATTCGTAAGCTACTTTACTATTGGAATGGACGAAACCTTAAATCAGCAAGTGTTGAGGGTTTTTCTTACCTAGAAAAGTGTCAGAATCACCAACAAAGTGGTTGGAATACGTCGCTTAAGCACATGCAGCAGTAGCAGCAGGTGGTAGGAAAATCTCTCCCACCTTCTCTCACAAACTCTCACTTTTTCTCTCTCTCAATCTACGGTTTTAACCAAATTCTTATGAGAGAGAAATGAGAGGGTTTCAAGCCCTTTTATAGCCTAAAATCTTCCCAAATTAGGCTTGGGAATAATGTTTACTTGGGTTATCACCAAATCGGGGCTGTTCTGGTCCAAAAGAGCATTTCTGGATGTCTCCTGGCCAAACGCGGTCTGACTTAAGCTCATGCATACTGGATCTAGCACACATTAAGTTTTCAGATCGAAAGAGTTCACAGATCGCACGTGGCGGTCCAATTTCAGTTCAGCGGTCACCGCACCTAGATCAGGTTTACAGGTCTCATGATATGAAAGAGAAATTTTTCCTGATCCGAGAGTGTAATTTGGATGAATTCTAACGGTCAGAACACTTAATAATAACGTGCAAAGTCATGTGCCAGATTTGAATTAAAATTTCCAAATCTAACCCTATTCTCACTCTCTTCACTCTAGGCTCAATGAAATAGCCACTGAACGTCGGTTGGCCTTGATTTTCGAAACGCTTGTCAAGTCCAGCCAAGCGGTCATAACGGTCTAAGATGGTAGATATCAGAATTTCGACGCGCGGTCTAGATCCAATATAAATTTTCAAAGGGTTCCCGAGAACAAACCGGTTTAGAGTTTGATCATAGGTTTCAGGGTATTATAGCTCCATTGATTCTACAAGTTTTGGGTCTTGTAGAACGTATTTAAAGCGATCAGGGACAATTTCATAGGTACTTTAGCATTGCGCTAGCTAACTTACACTTAGTTTCTGAAGGAATTAATCCTGAGTGATTTCTTTGGCTACGGAATTGGGTTCTGAGCGGTTACCAAGGTGTTTTGGTTGACTCATTGCCTAAGGAGGTCTAATCCCAGGTAGGTAAAATTTTGGGGTGTTACAGTGGGTTATGCCTTTGGTTGTGCTCATTACGAATCAAACTGACGTTGAAAAAAAAAATCCTCCTCGTAGCATCCTAGGATCGGAACCTGGCGAATGGGAGCTGGGAGTCGAGAATGGGGTTCTATAGAGGCTGTCGGCGCTAGATTCGGCAATCGGGAATTCTCTGAGCCCGGTTTCTGAGTTTGGGGCGTGACAAAGATTTCATTTGAAATCTTTAAAATTTCACGGGTCTATGGTCATTTGACCAGATCCATGGATTGGTGCACATCATGTGCATGTTGATTGTGCACTCACATGGCTCCAGAAGTGGTGTCCCCATCATGATCCAATTCGATCCACGTTGTCCCTCTATCTTGGACAATCATTAAACACCTAGAGTTGGAGTTTTGGTAATTTTTATTTTCTTATGAAGGTGATCTGAGCTGTCTTTTCTTCTTTCAGGTTTAATAATTTATCTTGGGCTGGAGATCAGCTTGTTCCCTTTCTCGTAAAGGATTGTAATCGAAGATTTGTCCTCGATGAGTGTTGCTTAGTTCAGTTAGATTATTACTTTTCATTTAATTGCGTTCACTAGTAATCACGAGGTGTTTATAGTAAGATAGGGTTTTTCTCATGACTAGGATTGTGCTACCTATTTTATGTTTGTTCATAGTGTAGTATGGTGAGGTAGTTGGTTCAAATTTACAAGTCAGAATTAAAGATAGAAATGGAGGGTCGTTACATGTAACACCCCGGATTTTTACCAACCTGGAGTTAGACGTTCTTAGGCAATGGAACAATCATATCACTCTCAAAGATCAATCCTAAAGTCTAGAAATCATTTTTTAACCCATTTCCTTCAAAATCTTACCTTTCACCACCCCATTCTTCAAATTTCTCCAAATACCTTCATATTAGACACAATCCTAAAGTTTAAAAGGTGAAGAACTATACTTAAACTAAAACTTACCACAAATGGTACGTACATGCATAAAATAGGATTTTGACAATGGAATTCTTGAAATATCATGACGTAGATAGGTTATTTGGATGGATTAGATTCTTCTACCCTAAAAACATATATTGTACGTCGTGTAACTCATTCCGGTTTGCAAATGAGACTCGATAAACGCCTCGACGGACTCGTGGGCCCAAACGACTCAATTCAAGGGGATCCAAGGTGGGTCCCACATGTTTTCGGCATCCCTGGGGGGTGAGGACTTCACCCCTGGGGTGAACCTAAGCCAAATAGGTCAGTGACCGGCGAGGCCTCGTCCGTACAGCGGACAGGCAGCCCAGTTTCTGCACTTTTTCTACGCGTTTTGTCAAACTTTAAAAAATCATGTCCTTCGTTATAACTCTGATTTAGGCGATTCAAAAACCAGATTGAAGATAAATGAGTCTAGTTTTATATAAAAATATTTGAAAAATATAATAAAATATTTAATATAGTTTAAAGTAGGTAGTTGTGAGAAACTTTCTGATAATCACTTGTTAAACAACTGTTACTTCTGGAATTTTTAGAATTTTTCTACAACTCGAAATCTTATAAAATTTGGTGAAGTCAGGGTAAAATTGATGATGAACCACTAGAAAATAATTAAAAAAATATGATACCTAAAAGTTCCCAAAATGGGGCATGTAATGGCCCTAGGACCATATTCTGCCATAATTAGGGTAGAATTTGGTTAAGTACCAAACTGAATACTCAATAGAATTGACTTGAACCACTTAAAATACAAACTACAAGACCCAAAATGGGTAGGACTGCTAACGCTATGTTTCCTAGAAATCTAAGATCAATTTCTAAGCCCAGTTGACCTCGGGACCATTTGGAAACTTTATATTGGATCTAGACCGCACGTCGAAAGTCCGATATCTATAATCTTAGACCATTATGACCGCTTAGTTGGACTTGATAATCATTTCAAAAATTAAGCCCAACTGATATCCTGAGACCATTTTACTGAGTCCGGAGTGAAGAGAGTGAGAAAAGAAAAATATTTAGAAAATTAATTCAATTTCTAATAAATCTGGCACGTGTCGTTTGCGCGACATTTTTAAGCGTTCTGGCCGTTGGAATTCTACCAAATTTTACCCTCGAATCAGGATAGGTGGCCCTTACATGTCATAGCACTTGTGGCTCTGATCGAGTTCCCGTAGCCGCTAAACTGAAACTGGTCTGCCACGGTCGATCTGGAAACCCGACCGGACTGAAAATGTAGCTTGACCTAGATCCAATATTAGAGAGCTTAAGTCTGACCGCATTTAGTAACAGGACCTCCAGAAGTACTCCGTTGGATCGAAACATACCCGATTTGGTTATAACTTAAGTATACCTTGACCTCAAGTCTGTTTTGGTTATGTTTGGGCTTATAAAAGGGCCTTAAACTCTAGCTTTCTAACCCATATGAATTTGGGAAAAACACTAGGAGAGAGAGGAGAGAAAAGAGAGAGAAAGTGAGAGAGAGTTGGAGTTTCTCCCACAGATTCTTCCCTGTTGCTCCACGTGCCAAAGTTATCCATCTGCATCGTTATTCCGGTAATTTTGGTTTCGTTCTAGGTAAGAAAACCCTAACCCTAACCTGTTTTAAGGCTTCTATGGGTACAAGTAGCTAAGTAGCTGACTCACCTTGTGTTATAGGTCGTCATATCGATGTTGACGGAAGCGTAGAGTACCTATTCAATTCATTACGCTTCTACGGTATAAGGTGCAGATTTTAGATGCTTAGATTATCCATTTTCAAAGCTTTCAATGCCGTTTAATGGTAGATTGTTGACAAGAATGCTGTTTCACATGTACAACATGTTGTCTATTTTTTATTTCGAATACGTACGAAGAATATGAGATTTGGGGTATTTTAGGTATTTGTAAGAAATACTATATACGTACATAGTTTTTCCATATGATTGCCATGAGTATTTGTCATGTACCTATACTAGTTATACGTGTATGATCTGTTTTGCAAAGAGATTCGCCCTAATGCACATATTGGCCGACATATGCTATGTAGACTAATGTGTATAGACTAAGTGTTTGTTGAAATGCCTAAATCAATATGATTTATGCCTGCCATATGTATTGAATGTAAGAACATGATTGTTGTGTATTAGACATCTCCTTGATATAAGGATTTGTCATATTATATGTTGAAATCAACACACGTCAAGTACATTGGAGTTGTGTAGTCTAAGTGTTTGTATAAATGTATGTATTAGTAAGTATTGAGTAAATGGTGTTGTAGATTAGCGTTGAGATTGGATTCTCTACTAATTTATTGATGTACATGAATTCCTCCATGTTTGTTGTATTGAATTGATTACCTTATGTGTGAAATACTAGTGTATGGTTAACTACTTTTGATGTATGTTATAACATGCTGATAACATGCTGGAATTACTTGTATTTCAATTCTGTCTCTCTCATATGATTATTGATTTAGATTGCAAGTGTTTGGGGCTATACTCTAGTCCAGGTAGTCGGTAACAGTTTAGAATTCATGGTAGGATTCTATTCGCCACGAAGGATGTGTATGACGAACCCGAGTCGTACTAGAGTCGTCGGCAGTGGTTAGGCCACACGAAGTGCTTGTGCACTTCATGTCGGTTGATTCAATGTGCGCTCGTGCTAGTCGAACTCATCAAGTAACCCGCTTGACCGTTGTATGTTCACCTTGTATTCGTCATAACTGCTTGAACCTAGGGTACTGAACTTACCAGTGATAACCCTGATAACCGTGGTACCTTGATCCACTAAGACTCATGAGTAGGGCATGGTGGTATGGGACACCGTGGTAGAGCTTTCGGCCTACGCTGGGGCCACTAACCTCCCCGCAGTGACCAGTGAGCAACCCAGACTCGTGAGCTGATTATGGTGGTATGGGACACTATATTCGAGCTGTCGGCCTACACTGATAAGGTGATGGGGGAGCGGTGCAACGAATGCGAGAAACAGCCCTTTGTAGTGACCTCGAGCGTACTCTAAGTCTACGTGAGGCGACGACCCTTCCGTAGCAATAAGTGTACAACTAGGGCTGTATTGATAAGGTGATGGGGGAGTGGAGCAATGAGTGGGTGCAACAACCCTGGCAGCCCTTGCAGCGACCTAGAAATATATCATCGTATGAGACTACTAGGAGTGACGACCCTAGACAGGATCCTTGTTGGGAATAATATAAGGGAAGTACCCTAGTTTCCCAATCCTGCTATATGAAAAGGACTAATAACAACTCGGTAATCATATTCATATCGCATTGCATGTGGCTAGAAGATGTGGAGCACTGATGGAAGAAAGCATGTCGTGGACGTAAGATGGTGTCGCATGAGGGAGTATGTCGGCGAGGGCATCCATCATGTCATTTCATTCTTGCATTAATCATAGTATCTAGGACCTGTTTGATTGCTTGCTTTACCATTATCGCGTGCTTGATTTGATAACATGTTAATCTTTGCTTTTTGATTCCACTGAGTTAGCTACTCACTCCCACGTTACGGGACAGTGTTGCACACACCAACCAGTCCCTATTTTAGTTTCAGATGGTGGCGATGCTTGCGAAGCAGAGCCGGACTTGATGATGAGGAGGAGGATCCCTCCTATATGTAGGTTCTGATTGATGGGGTTACATGGTTACTAATTAGATGCCAATACACTTGGTATTTTACCTTTTATTTACACACCCATGTATATTCTCTTCTTTCTATTTTGGAGTATACATGTATTTAGTTAACCTGGTAACATGTTCACACTATGGAGACTTACAACAGTTCATATATTTTATGTAACTTTTATATTCTTCCGCTTGCTAATTTAAGTGTCTCTAGAGTATGATATGCTATTTTGGCTTAATCCACTTCATGTTTTATGCACTATTACAGCCGACATTCATTCAACATTGAAAATGTTGCATAAGTGATGTTCTGGAACTCGGGAGTGGAGTTTGTCCTCGACCCCCGATTTTTAGGGCGTTACAGATGGTATCAGAGCATGATTTGGATTAAATTGGGCCTGGGTTATTGTAACATGACACACTCTGACGTACTCTGACATAGGAAGGAAGCGACGGAAACTAGAAACAGGTTAGGACTCCCAGTTTTATTTTTCGATGAAAGTTTACTGAAAACGATCATCGAGATCGAGTCTGTGCACTCTCCTATTCATACACGAGGATCCCAAGTCACTCCTAGACCGTCTATCGATGGGTCTAGACCCCTATTAATCCTATCCCAGCCTCTAGAAATCGCTAAAGGCGATTATACTTCAGAAATGACCCAAACTAGCCCGAATAGGCTTAAAACAGAGGTAGGGCCCAATCGAGGCAGTTTTGGGGGGACCCAGGGGGGACCCACATCATCCTGGACATAAGGGGGGAGGAGGACTTGGCTATGAAATTCATCATCATGGGATTTGGAAATCCCATTTCACACTTTCCAACACAAGTTCCATTTTCCAAAGCCTATGAAATTGATTTGAATCCCAACCCACCCACCTACTAAACATGTCACTCCCAATTCGTAGGTGGGAGTAGGAAAGAAGTCCCATTTAACACAACTTGAGACCACTGGCCACATATGCCCTTTGAGTTTTGGACTTAGAGTGGTACTCCTAGGTTTTGAAAGAGCTAACGATATAGGAAGTCCGATTCCAATTAGACAATCTTGACCCTAAGCGATAGAACAATCCCCTGTAGTAGAAATGGTATGAAACCATTTAGCGTATAAGCTTAGGCTTTGGATTATAGCTAGTGAGTTACAGACTAGGCTACTAGTTATATTAAGTAGTGTAAAACCTGTATATGATAAGGAATAGTAGGTTAGATTTGGTTGAAGTATTCGATAGGTCCCCTTAATACTTATAAACTTCTGTTATAACCCTTAGGAAAGTTGTTTCAACTTAGAACCATTTACTCTCAGGAAAAACTTATAAATCCCTCAGATTGAACATAGAATAAACCAGCACGCCCCTTAGAATTCCCCTTAGAATTGCCTTCCTAAGGACTTCTTACAATCGGGAACGCGGAGTAAGGGAACTGTATGTAAGCGATGTATTCGTAGTTTGAATCGACTTCTTAATCCTAGTAGTAACCAATAAGTCCAATGCTCTGATAAAGCAAAAGATCGACATCGACTCAGATTAAGAACCAATACAGAAAATTTTCTGTCCTAGCTAGACGGAAAGTCTATGTATCCGACTTAGACCCACTACACAACTTTTTTTCCATGTTGGCTCGACCACTTACAACCAAAGGTTATTGCTTTGCCCTTGGTAAATGTTAAGGACATATAGCCAGTAGAGGATTAGATATCTTACCACAAACTCACATCCGTCCTTGAAATCAATCACAACACCCATCATTTTAGCTCCTTTCTATAATCATAGGTACCAATGCCATAGAACGCATCATTAGCAAAGGAAGACCAATGTAGTGAGAGGTTGTTTCCCATTTCATGTCAAGGATAGGCCCTAATTCACAATTTGTTCTGATGTATGGATCGAGACATAGATTCTTGAGCCTTAAGTAAATCTATGTTTTAAGGGGGGTAGAACCTTATGAGCCCAATCTAGTTAGGATTAGCTAACACAACTGTTGGATCAGAGTAGTGCAACGGAAGCGTAGTTGGCCTCTTCCCCACTGGCCCAGGATCGAAGAAGTTGATTTAGGTTATACGTTAGGTTAGGTCAGTAAATAGGACCTAAATCTTCATTAGAATATCACTAATGAAGTCATTAAGGGAAAGAAATTAGGGCTTAAGTGTTGAACCCATTCATAGCCTTGGCCCATTCTATATGATTAGAAACTCTTTTAAGATGATATATTAAGCTATGTATTAATTCCTACCTTGGACCAAGACGAGGACTCTCTTAGACTAAGACCCAAAAGATAACCTTATACACAGGAAATTTGAGCAATTTCATGATGGGCATTCCCTAAGCTCTTAGAGTGATCGGACTACGGAGTTACTGAAATGAAAAAATGCTAAACATTCGCAGCTTGACACAAATTCTCAATCCTAGATGACTACCAATGGACTCACTGCTTAGCCGAGCAGAAGACCAGGATCCACCAGGATTAGAAAGGGATACAACGTTGTCTACCGTGGCCAGGTGGACATTCGACGTATCGAGATCAAGCCCACTACAACCATCTCTCTGTACTGGTCAACCACTGAAAATATATATCTTACTCTAAGTAGATGAGAATTGTCGTCAAGAAGCCAAGTAGGTAAAGAAATGAATTATAGCAAACAGTTAGGGTGTAAGTAATGCATAAAGAAGTAAGTTTTAAGGGGGGTAGACTAAAAGGAACCAGACTTATATAGACCGTATATACCCTACCACGTATAGAAACATGAAATCAACAAAACTTAGGTAAAGGAAATGATTAATCTTTCCTCATTACCCTTAGCCAATTTCGGGGAAAAAATTATGTTTTGAGGAGGGTAGATTGTAACACCCTGGATTTTTGCAAACCTGGAGTTAGACGTCCTTAGGCAATGGGTCAACCATATCACTCTCAAAGATCAATCCTAAAGTTTAGAAATCATTTTTCAACCCATTTCCTTCAAAATCTTACCTTTCACCACCCCATTCTTCAAATTTCTCCAAGTACCTTCATATTAGACACAATCCTAAAGTTTAAAAGGTGAAGAACTATACTTAAACTAAAACTTACCGTAAATGGTACGTATATGCATAAAATAGGATTTTAACAATGATATTGTTGGAATCTCATGATGTAGATAGATTATTTGGATGGATTATCTTATTCTACCCCAAAAACATATATTGTACGTCGTGTAACTCATTCCGGTTTGCAAATGGGACTCGATAAACGCCTCAACGGACTCATGGGCCTAAACGACTCAATTCGGGGGGATCCAAGGTGGGCCCCATATGTTTTCGGCATCCCTGGGGGGTGAGGACTTCGTCCCTGGGGTGAACCCAAGCCAAATAGGTTAGTGACCGGCGAGGCCTCGTCCGTACAGCGGACAGGCAGCCCGGTTTCTGCACTTTTTCTACGCATTTTGTCAAACTTTGAAAAATCATATGTCCTTTGTTATAACTCTTATTTAGGTGATTCAAAAACCAAATTGAAGATAAATGAGTCTAGTTTTATATAAAAATATTTGAAAAATATAATAAAATATTTAATATAGTTTAAAGTAGGTCGTTGTGAGAAACTTTCTGATAATCACTTGTTGGACAACTGCTGCTTTTGGAATTTTTAGAATTTTTCTACAACTTGAAATCTTATAAAATTTGGTGAATTCAGGGTAAAATTGATGATGAACCACTAGAAAATAATTAAAATAATATGATACCTAAAAGTTCCCAAAATGGGGCATATAATGGCCCTAGGACCGTATTCTGCCATAATTAGGGTAGAATTTGGTTAAGTACCAAACTGAATACTCAGTAGAATTGAATTGAACCACTTTAAATACAAACTACAAGACCTAAAATGAGTAGGACTACTAACGCTATGTTACCTAAAAATCTAGGATCAATCTCTAAGCCCAGTTGACCTCGGGACCATTTGGAAACTTTGTATTGGATCTAGACCGCACGTCGAAAGTCCGATATCTATAATCTTAGACCATTATGACCTCTTAGTTGGACTTGACAATCATTTCAAAAATCAAGCCCAACTGATATCCTGAGACCATTTTACTGAGTCTGGAGTGAAGAGAGTGAGAAAAGAAAAATATTTAGAAAATTAATTCAATTTCTAATAAATCTGGCACGTGTTGCTTGCACGATATTTTTAAGCATTCTGGCCATTGGAATTTGACCAAATTTCACCCTCGGATCAGGATAGGTGGCCCTTACATGTCATAGCACTTGTGGCTCTGATCGAGTTCCCGTAGCCGCTGAACTAAAACTGGTCTGCCACGGTTGATCTGGAAACCCGACCGGACTGAAAACATAGCTTGACCTAGATCCAATATTAGAGAGCTTAAGTCTGACCGTATTTAGTAACAGGACCTCCAGAAGTGCTCGGTTGGATCAAAACATACCCGATTTGGTTATAACTTAAGTATACCTTGACCTCAAGTCTGTTTTGGTTATGTTTGGGCTTATAAAAGGGCCTTAAACCCTTAGATTTCTAACCCATACGAATTTGGGGAAAACCCTAGGAGAGAGAAGAGAGAAAAGAGAGAGAAAGTGAGAGAGAGTTGGAGTTTCTCCCACAGATTCTTCCCTGTTGCTCCACGTGCCAAAGTCATCCATCTGCATCGTTATTCCGGTAATTTTGGTTTCGTTCTAGGTAAGAAAACCCTAACCCTAAGCTGTTTTAAGGCTTCTATGGGTACAAGTAGCTAAGTAGCTGACTCACCTTGTGTTATAGGTCGTCATATCGATGTTGACGGAAGCGTAGAGTACCTATTCAATTCATTACGCTTCTACGGTATAAGGTGCAGATTTTAGATGCTTAGATTATCCATTTTCAAAGCTTTCAATGTTGTTTAACGGTAGATTGTTGACAAGAATGCTGTTTAACATGTGCAACATGCTGTCTATTTTTTATTTCGAATACGTACGAAGAATATGAGATTTGGGGTATTTTAGGTATTTGTAAGAAATACTATATACGTACATAGTTTTTCCATATGATTGCCATGAGTATTTGTCATGTACCTATACTAGTTATACGTGTATGATCTGTTTTGCAAAGAGATTCTCCCTAATGCACATATTGGCCGACATATGCTATGTAGACTAATGTGTATAGACTAAGTGTTTATTGAAATGCCTAAATCAATATGATTTATGCCTGCCATATGTATTGAATGTAAGAACATGATTGTTGTGTATTAGACATCTCCTTGATATAAGGATTTGTCATATTATATGTTGAAATCAACACACGTCAAGTACATTGGAGTTGTGTAGTCTAAGTGTTTGTATAAATGTATGTATTAGTAAGTATTGAGTAAATGGTGTTGTAGATTAGCGTTGAGATTGGATTCTCTACTAATTTATTGATGTACATGAATTCCTCCATGTTTGCTGTATTGAATTGATTACCTTATGTGTGAAATACTAGTGTATGGTTAACTACTTTTGATGTATGTTATAACATGCTGATAACATGCTGGAATTACTTGTATTTCAATTTTATCTCTCATATGATTATTGATTTAGATTACAAGTGTTTGGGGCTATACTTTAGTCCAGGCAGTCGGTAACAGTTTTGAATTCGTGGTTGGATTCTATTCGCTATGAAGGATGTGTATGACGAACCCGAGTCGTACTAGAGTCGTTGGTAGTGGTTAGGCCACATGAAGTTCTTGTGCACTTCATGTCGGTCGATTCAACGTGCGCTTGTGCTAGTCGAACTCATCAAGTAACCCGATTGACAGTTGTATATTCACCTTGTATTCGTCATAACTGCTTGAACCTAGGGTACCGAACTTACCAGTGATAACCCTGATAACCATGGTACCTTGATCCACTAAGACTCATGAGCCGTGCATGATGGTATGGGACACCGTGGTCTAGCTATCGGCTACGATGGGGCCACTAACCTCCCCGTGGTGACCAGTGAGCAACCCAGACTCGTGAGCCGATTATGGTGGTATGGGACACTATATTCGAGCTGTCGGCCTACACTGATAAGGTGATGGGGGAGTGGTGTAACGAGTGCGAACAACAGCCTTAGCAGCCCTTTGTAGTGACCTCAAGCGTACTCTAAGTCTATGTGAGGCGACGACCCTTCCTTAGCAACAAGAGTACAACTAGGCCTGTATTGATAAGGTGATGGGGGAGTGGAGCAACGAGTGCATGTAACATCCCTGATAGCCCTTGTAGCGACCTAGAAATATATCATTGTATGAGACTACTAGGAGTGACGACCCTAGACAGGGTCCTTGTTGGGAATAATATAAGGGAAGTACCCTAGTTTCCCAATCCTGATGTATGAAAAGGACTAATAATAACTCGATAATCATATTCATATTGCATTGCATGTGCCTGGAAGATGTGGAGTACTGAGGGAAGAAAGCATGTCGCGGACGTAAGATGGTGTCGCATGAGGGAGTATGTCGGCTAGGGCATCCATCATGTCATTTCATTCTTGCATTAATCACAGTATCTAGGACCTGTTTGATTGCTTACTTTACCATTATCGTGTGATTGATTTGATAACATGTTAATATTTATTTTATGATTCCACTGAGTTAGGTACTCACTCCCACGTCACGGGACGGTGTTGCGCACACCAACCAGTCCCTATTTTAGTTTCAGATGGTGGTGATGCTTGCGAAGCAGAGCCGGACTTGATGATGAGGAGAAGGATCCCTCCTATATGCAGGTTCTGATTGATGGGGTTACAGGGTTACTGATTAGATGCCAATACACTTGGTATTTTGCCTTTTATTTACACACCCATGTATATTCTCTTCTTTCTATTTTGGAGTATACATGTATTTAGTTAACCTGGTAACATGTTCACACTCTGGAGACTTACAACAATTCATATATTTTATGTATATATTACATTCTTCGCTTGCTAATTAAAGTATCTCTGGAGTATGATATGCTGTTTTGGCTTAATCCACTTCATGTTTTATGCACTATTCCAGCCGACATTCATTCATCATTGAAAATGTTGCATAAGTGATGTTCTGGAACTCGGGAGTGGAGTTTGTCCTCGACCCCCGATTTTTAGGGCATTACATTACATGTGTAGCATTCCGCTGTCGTAGATGATAAATCGTCATCGCCGTTGCCGCAGGTGATAAGTCAATAAATGATATATTGCCATTGTTGATAATAGTATCTTTGATAATATTTATGTTTTAAAATGGGGTGTCAACTTGGTAATAATATCAATTTGATGACAATGGTTTTTTGTAATTGTGGTTAGCAGCGATTAGTGATAGCGATAATATCAGTTCGACGATAATCATCGGCACTTGGCGATAATTAACAATAATATAAATTTTGGCGATGATCGACAATAATATTAATTTTGCTGATGATCGGTGATAATATTAATTTTGATGATGATCGACGACAATATTAATGTGCTTGAACTTGTGAGTCTGCCTTTTGTTCATTCATATATGAAGAAAATACATGGCATTTGCCTTTTTAGGTTGTTTCATCATTTTGCTTATCTTGCCCCCTTTTGATTGAAAAGATTATATTCAATAATCTTTGGAATCAAAATTGCAACAATATTTAGAGAGATATATTCTGACAAAGTGGGAATTGTCATGCATACTCGTAACCTCACATTCCAATCATATAAATTGTAACGTCCTGGAAAAACTCATACCAAGACCCGAGTACCACCTTTAGTAGAAATCATTTAGAACCTAAATCTTTAGAAATTTAACGTGTATTAACTAGCGCTAAACTAGATTACCTATGAATTTAGCACCAAGTACTTTAAATGCGATCTGTAAGACCCAAAACTTATAGAATTGTTAACGCTACATTACCCTAAAATCTAGGATCCAACTCTAAACCCAGTTGCTCTTAGGAGCACTTTAAAACTCCGTATTGGACCTGGACTGCACGATGAAAGTTTGATAGCGATAAACTTAAATAATTATGACCTCCTAGTTGGACTTGACTATCACCTCGAAAATTAAGACCAAACGATGTCCTGAGACCATTTTCTTGAGTCCGGAGTGAAGAGAGTGAGAAAGCAAAGATTTTTAAGAAATTAAATATGATTTTAAGTAATCTGAGTTGTGTCACCTGCACGCCATTTATAAGTATTCTGACCGTTGGTTTTTGGCCCAAATTCACCCTCGGATCAGGAAAGGTGGCTCATACATGTCAAAATACTTACGGCCCTAATTGAGTTTTGGTGACCGTTGAATTGAGACTAGTCCATCACGGACAATCTGGAAATCTGATCGGACTGAAAACTTAACTTGCTTAAGATCCTATATTAGTGAGCTTAATTCTGATCGCATTTGATAAGAGGACCTCCAAAAGTGTTCTGTTGGATCAGAAAGAGCCCAATTTGGTTATAACCTAAGTATACCTTAGCCCTAGGGCTATTTCCATTGCTTTTAGGCTTATAAAAAGGCCTTAAACCCTCATTCTCATATCCCATACGAATTTTCCAAACCCTAGCCAATTTAAGAGAGAGAAAAGAGAGAGAAAGTAAGTGAGAACCTGGTATTTCTTCTTGGGATTCTTCCCAGTTGTCTATGCATCAAATGCATCATATTTGAATCGTTATTCCGGCGATTCTAATTCCGTTCTCGGGTAAGTTAATCAAACCCTAACCTATTTTGAAGCTTAGAATAGTTTAAGTGATGTTGTAGCTAACCTATTTCATGCCTTAGGTTGCCTATCCTCCGTTGACGAAGACTTATCGTCTGAATCATATCTGTTACACATTTTTTAGTTTAAGGTGCGGACTATATACGTTTAGGTTATGGTTTTCAAGATTTTCAATATTAGATAATGATTTATTCTTGACATGGATGTTATTACACATGCTAAATGCGTTATCCGTTTTGATTTACGTATATGTATAACCTATGTTATAAATAGAGTATTTCATGTATATGTTAGAATACCCGTATACGTATAAAATTTGTTTTTATGATTGCCATGATTATTTGACGTAGATATATGATTGTTATGTATGCGACAACTCTTTGATGAAAGGATTTTCCCTAATATGTAATGTGGTCGACCTACGTAATGTATGTTGACTAGTGTAGTCTAAGTGTTTGTATAAATGTCTGAATGAGATAGTATTCAGAAAAGTGTGATTTATAAGGTTGTTGAGATATGAATCTCAATTGCCCTACTTGTGTGTATAATTTCCTCCATGAATTGTTTAGCCTAAATTGTTCATGTTAACTGTGTGTATGATTTCCTCCATGTACTGTATTCATGTTTAAGATATATTTCACAACATGTTCATATGAATGTAGAATTTGGATCAAATGTTTATTATTAAGGTTGTATATGTTTGAGACTATATTACAGTCTAGGTAATCAGAAATTATTCTTAAACTGGTGGTTGAGGTTGATTTCACCATGCAGGATGTGTTCGACGAATCTGAGTCGTGCTTGGGATGTTCGACAGTGGTTATGCATTCCATGTCAATCAACTCAATGTGCGCTTGGCCTAGTTGAGCTTATCAACTAACCCAATTGACCAATATTTTTTCATCATGTTTGGTCGCTATTGTTTGAATCTAAGGTAACGAACTCACTAGTGAAAATCCCATTAACCTCGGTACCGGGATCCCTTAAGACTCATGAGCCGGACATGGTGGTATGGGACAATGTGGTCGAGCTATCGGCCTACGCTGGGGCGACGAGCCTCCCTATAGTGACCAGTGAGCATCCTACTCTTGTGAGCCGATTATGGTGGTATGGGACACTATATTCATGTTGTCGACCTACATTGATTGGTGACGAGCCCTCTGTAGTGACCTCGAGTATATCCTGACACTGCATTTAGGCAATGAGCCTTATTGTAGTATCTAGGATATAACTAGACCTGTATTGATTAGTGACGAGCCCTTTACAATGATCTAGAACAGTACTATCGTATGAGATTTCCTAGGACTAACGACCCTAGAATGGATCATTATTTGAGAATTGATATAAGGGAGGTGCCTTAGCTTTCCAATCCTTCTGTATGAAAAGGACTAATAAGAACTTGAAAATTATGCTCAAAATATTGCACTGCATGTGCCGTTGGCGTTGGTGTAGAGCACAGTGGTAGTGATTCATGCCGCGATTGTTAGATGATGTCGTAAGAGGGAGTTTGTGGTGAGGGCATGCATCATTTCCTCATACCATTCTTGCATTGATAAGAGTTTCTAGGACATGTTTGATTGTACTGCTTTATTATTACTGCTTGATTGAATTGGTAACATGTTAACCTTTGCTGTATAGTTCCACTGAGTTGATCACTCACTCCCACATTCTGGGATGGTGCTTAAACACCAACCAGACTCTGATTAGCTACAGGTGATGGTGATGCCTGTGAGGCGGAGCCGCAGTTCGATGAGGACGAGGAGGCATTCTCGTTCATATAGTTCTTAGGCAGGTCCATGTGAGTCATGTCCTGATTGGCAGGGATTCTGGGCTATGATTGTAGCGATTGAGCACATTTTGTTATTTGTATTTTGAGACACAGTTTTTACTCATTGCTCAGGCAGAGCATGTATATTTTGGGGATTATTTTGGTTTATATATTTATTTAAGACTTCCGCATGCATATTCTCACTATCCCTGAATTATGTCTACTGATTTAGCTTAATCTACTTCATGTTTTATGCACTAATACAGACAATATACATCCATCTTTAAATATGTTGCATAAGTGATGTTTTGGAACTCGGGAGCTGAGTTATGCTCGACCCCCAAATTTCAGGGCGTTACAAGTTAGTATCAGAGCATGATCTAAACTGGATTTGGGTTATGGTCACACGTTGCACGTTGATGCCACTTTAGCATACGAGGGTGCTAGAAAAATCTAGAAACAGGTTTAAGACTCCCAGTTTTGTTTGTTCGCGAAAGTTTACTGAAAACAATCACCGAGATCAAGTCCGTGCACTCCTGATCACACACGATAATCCCAAATCACTTCTAGACCATCAATTGATGGGTTTAGATCATGTTTCAATCCATTTCAGTCGTTAGAAATTGGTAATTATCCATATGTATCAGTTTTGTTTTGAAACGACCTGAAACAAGCCAAACCGGGGTAAGGGCCCAATCGGGGCTGTTTTAGAGGGACCCATGGTGGGACCCATAGCATTTTGGACCCAAGGGGGGGGGGGGGAGGACCTCGCCAGGAGGTCTAGAGACTGGCGAGGCCCTCGCCGGTTCGGCGAGGCCTCGCAGACCGACGGGCTCAGCTAGGACGAGTCGTTGGGCTGACGCCATTTGGGGACTAGTGAGACCCAATGGTCCATCGTTCTTTGACTAAAACCCTCTCAAACACTTCTCTCCTTAAGAAAACCCACCTCCAAGCTCTCATTTTTCTTCAAAACAGCTCCTTTCTCTCCCAAATCGCCATTTCAATCCCTCTTTCTTTCATTTTTCTTCAAGCCTCGCATCCTTCCACCATTCTCAGCAATACCCATCTTTCAACCCTCTCATTTCCTTTGATTTGAGCTCCTAAATCCCCCATTTAAGTCTCAAATTCATGCAAACCCACTAGCCCATCCTATTTTGACATTTTCCTCTTTATATTCCCTTCATTTGAGCCTTTACATCCTCTTTTGAGGCTCAAATCCATGGAGACCCAAACAGTTCATCCCTTTCTTTCCTTTTCTTCACTTTTTCATTGCTTTCATGGAGGTTGTTGTGGCCCTATTCTCCATTTCCTCCATTATTTCTTTCATGGGGAAGAAGAGAGCCCCCGTAGATGAAGCCGGGCCTAGTCGCCCAACCCGTTCTAGAAGACCGAGGGGTGCCACCGCTAGTTCAAGCGCCACTCATGAATTGTAGACGAAGCGGGATCTAGATCCCCATGCTTCATTAGGAAGATCCCTGTTGGTGGAGTTGTCTCATGGCGTGTATGAGGGTCGTAGGGTCCTTTTTGAAGCTCATGTTGATGCGCGGCTATTTGGCGAGTTCTTGTTGTTCGAGCGTCTGGTTAAAGCCAAGTGGGGTTCGTTATTTAAGGGTGAGCGTCGTGCTAATGTGGGTACTATTCGAGCTTTTTATGCCCACATCTGAGAGCCAACGATGGAGCCCTTGCAGTTTAGAATTACAATTGGAAGAGATCGGGTAGCTACAGTTGACGCTGCTTTGATATCTCGTCTTCTGAATGTGCGACTTGGAGAGGTTCATGCTAGTGAGAAGAATCTGAATAGTGAACATGAGAGGGATTTCCGCACACAGATCCTTTGTGGTCTTCTGGTTAAATGGCAGCCTAACAGAAGCCTCTTACCAATGAATGTGACAGACGACTTCCGTTTGCTTCACCACATCTGTAGGTTCAATGTTTATCCTAGGTGAAGCAACCGTAGTGAGTACACATGCCTGATGATGGATTTCTTGATCAGGTGAGGCAGGGAGAGAAGCTTTGTGTACCTACATATGCCTTGCGACAGATACTCCTTATCGCACGTTCGAATAGAAGGACTGAATCTCTCCCATTTGGTCAACTCATATACAGGATTTCACTTGAGTTTGGCTACAAACTTGGGGTGAAATTATTGGTGCCAGTCAATTACATTACCGAGACTACTCTCAATCAGATGGAGATCGGGCCTCGGCAGCGGCAAGCCCTACTTAAGGAGAGTGAGGATGAGTCAGAAAGCGAAGAAGAAGAGGAGAGCAATGGAGAAGGTGGAGAATAGATAAAAGAGGAAGAAGAGCAGGACGAAGAGGAAGAGGAGGCTCAGGATACTGATGAGAGTCCTCCTCCTATGACTCAAGAGCATGATCCTGATCGGGCTGATAGAGAAGCCCATTTGGTTAGGCTTGAGGAGGGCTAGGCCACCCTACGACAGGATATTATGGATCTGCGGGGCCTTGTGAAGCATAAATTGAAGAAAGTAACCCGCACTTTGAGGACGATCCTTTGTTGTCTGCAGGATAAGGGTGCCCCTCCTCCATCGCCAGATTTTGATGAATAGTCCTTTATATAGTTGTTGTTTGTCTATTTGTTGTTTATTTTGTGTGTGGTTTGATAGTTGTTTGGTAGTTTGATAATTGTTTAGTGTTTGAAGCATAGTGATTGAAGCTTAGTTATTTTATTCAATGCTTTCTTTGTCGCGATTCATGTAATGCTGAACTTCATGTATTGTGATAATTTTGTTAATGAAATGCATATTGTTTCTTTGGCTTGTGAAGTTAATGCTGCGTGGATAGATTGTGTGAATGCCTAATCTCATTAGTTACACCCTTTGTTGTGTGTAGGGTATGCCACCTAGGGGCTCAAGGTCTTCGGTCCATCTCTCTTTGGGTGATTTGCTTGACGAGGCCCTTGCTCTGAGCAATAGTTATATGGACCCCCATTCGAACCCATCTCATTTTGATCTCATGCCAGGTTCTCAGCCGACTTCGGGCCCTGCTGCTGGGCTACCTCCTATGACACCTTTTGTGGTGCTTCCTATGACACCTTCGGTTCCTGAGCAGAACCATGCATCTGTGTCGACGCCTTATACATCGCAGTCTGCTCCGCCTCCCGATAGGCTAGAGCAGATGATGTTGTTGATGCAGCAGCAACAACATTAGATTCAGCAGCAGTAGCAGTAGCAATAGTTCTTGACCTCCATGGTTGGTATCTTTGCTCAGTCGATGGGGGTGACTCCACCCTCCTCGCCTTTACACCCTGTCGGGAATACTAGTGCGAACGATACGTTCGAGCAATTTCAGCGCTTGCAGCCTCCTACATTTGAGGGTACTCACAAACCCGAGGAGGCAGAATATTGGATTGACCGCATCTCGAAGATGCTGAGACCGTTGCACTATTCTGAGGTAGAGTAAGTTGAGCTTGTCACCTTCATGTTTGAGAAGGAGGCCAACTTATAGTGGGATAACATTCTCTGCACAGTTACGGAGGGATTTGTATGGATGTGAGGGGCATTTGAGGCTCGCTTCCACAAGAAGTATTTTTCGGTTACTTACTGACACGAGAAGGAGAGTGAGTTCCTTCACCTCCGTTAGGAAGGGATGTCGGTGATAGAATATGAGAACCATTTCATAGAGTAAGGCAGGTATGCTCCTTTGATTCTGGGTGATCAGCCGTTGCGGATGCAGCATTTTTCTGAGGGTTTGCAGGCCGAGATTCGATTGAAGATGTGCTATGCGAGGATCTCTTCTTATGATGACTTGGTGAGCGTGTCCCTGCGAGCTGAGCAGGATAGGGATAGGTTGTCCCGTATGCGCGCACCTATGGCTCCCAGTCCGTGACCTGATTTTTTGAGTAGGCCTTTCCTCGGTAAGAGGACTTGTGTTGATTCACCGCAAGGGTTTATGGCATCTTCTGCCCCTGTGAGGAGTCCTGATGTGTGGTGCAACTACTGCAAGAAGCCAGGCTACACTGAGGTCACTTATTTCTCCAGGATGCAAGATAGTGGGTTCTCGCCACCTCAGAGGATTGGTCGTCAAATGCCTCAGGCTATTTCTAAACCACCCTGTCGATTAGCACCAACTCATCCTTCCTTCAGACCACCAGTACCTCGATTCAGGCCGCCACAACGGCCCATGGTTCCTCCACCGCATCGCCCACAGCAGGCTCGAGTTCATGCACGCACAACTGAGGCGCCCGAGGCAGATTCAGCACCGACATCTTTTGAGGTTCCCGCTCACATTTTAGGTATGCCTATCTTCTTATTGGTGGACACTGGGTCCATTATTTCAATCATCTCTTGCGCTGCAGTCAAGCAGTTAGGTTTGGTTACGGATCCTACGAAGGGAGTGAGACTAACGACAGCTACATGGAATACTTCAGACATTACACAGACCTGTAAGTCTTACTCGATAGATTTGGGTAGTAGGACAGTGGTCGTTAACCTGCATGTCGCCCCACTGTGTCACTATGACGTTATATTCGAGATGGATTGGCTCACATAGATGAGAGCAGAGATTGATTGCGAGGCCAAAGTTGTGATAGCCTACGGACTTGAGGGCACGGTCTTCTCATTTCCAGTTCAGGTCAGTTGGTCCTGTCGTGTTAGCAGCTACGTTTCTTTGTTAGAGAGTTCTGATGTTCCAACATTAAGAGTTATGCCAGTGGTTCGTGATTTCCCTAATGTGTTTGAGAAGATTTCAGGGCTTCCTCCTCGGCGGGAGATTGACTTCACTATCGTTCTTGTGCCCGGTGTGACACCTATTTCCCTTCCGACGCATCGTATGCTTCCATGTGAGATGGAGGAACTGAGGAGACAGATTGATGTATTATTAGAGGCAGGCTTTATTCGACTGAGCATGTCACCTTGGGGAGCGCCTGTCTTATTTGTAAAGAAGAAAGACGGTTCCCTACAGTTATGTATTGATTATCGAAGGCTAAATCAGGTGATAATGAAGAACAAGTATCCCTTGCCCATGATTGATGATCTATTTGATCAGTTAAAGGGGGCACGTTATTTCTCAAAGATAAATTTGTAGTCTGGGTATCATTAGTTACGCGTCAGGGATGAGGACGTACGAAGACTGCATTCAGGACTAGTTTTGGTCATTATGAGTTCCTTGTGATGTCTTTTGGACTCACTAATGCTCTGACCGTGTTCATGGATCTAATGAACAGATTGTTTCAGCCATTTTTGTTCCGATTCATTATTGTCTTTATCGATGACATTTTGATATATTCTAAGAGTCAGGAAGAGCACAAGGGGCACCTGAGAGTGGTATTGAATACTCTCAGGGAGAATCAGCTTTTTACGTAGTATAAGAAGTGTGATTTCTGGAAGGAAGAAGTTAAGTTCCTAGGACATGTGGTGTCTAAGGAAGGTATAGCAGTCGACCTTGCTAAGGTAGCTACGGTTCAGGATTGGAAGCAAACCGATTCAGTTACTGAGGTGAGGAGTTTTCTTGGGTTGGCTGGTTACTATCGACGATTCATTCAAGACTTTTCTAAGATTGTCAGACTGTTATCTTCGTTGACACGGAAAGACTTGAAGTTTACCTGGAATGAAAAGGCCGAGGCAGCTTTTCAGGAGCTGAAGGACAAGTTGATGTCCACCCCTGTGCTAGTATTTCCAGAGCAAGGGGTTAAGTATACGATTTATACTGACGCGTCTCGCGTTGGTCTGGGTTGTATCCTGATGCAGAAGGATAGGATAATTGCTTATGCCTCGAGACAGTTGAGGAAGCACGAGGAGAATTACCTTATGCACAACCTAGAGTTGGCAACTGTCATCTTCGCATTAAAGCTCTGGAGACATTACCTCTACGGAGATGAGTTTGAGCTCTTTTGTGATCGTAAGAGCCTTAGATATATATTCTCACAGTGAGACTTGAATATGAGGCAGCGCCGATGGATGAAAACCCTGAAGGACTTTAAGTTTGAAGTCTCCTACCATCCGGGCAAGAAAAACCTTGTGGCAGACGCGTTGAGCCCCAAGAAGACTATAGAATTTATAGCTCCGCTTATGATTGCAGAATGGGATATGGTAGAGTTTGTGCGAGACTTTGAGCAGAAACTCGCAGTGGAAAAGCCATATGTAGTCGTCGCACATGTTCATGTACAACCCCTCATAGATGGCCGGATTATCAAGGCTCAGGCAAGTGATGAGCTTCTGGTGAAGATGAAAGAGTGGGTTGGTACAAATGAGGACTTTGAGTGGACTATTGGTATGGATGGGGGCTTGCGTTATCGAGGTTGCCTATGTATCCCAGACATTCCTGACTTGAGACGAGAGGTTCTCAAGTCAGCCTATAGTTTGAGGCTTGCGATGCATCCAGGTAGCATGAAGATGTATCAGAACATGAAGAGATCATATTCGTAGGACAATATGAAGGTTCACATAGCTAAGTTCGTATCCCGTTGTCTCACGTGTCAGCAGGTTAAGGCAGAGCATCGCTGACTTCCTGGATTGCTTCAACCCATGCCCATAGCTGAATGGAAATGAGACTTTATTCCTATGGATTTTATTTCTAGACTGCCGAAGACGAGGAAGGGACATGACTCTATTTGGGTGATTATTGATAGGTTGACAAAGTCAGCTCATTTTCTACCGATCAGAGTTACGAATTCTGCAGACGAGTTGGCTAGATTGTACATCTGCATGGAGTTCCCTTGGAGATTGTGTCAGATCGAGACACGCGATTCACATCTATCTTCTGGACTCGTATCCAGGAAGTGATGGGTGTGAAGCTGAAGTTTAGTACCATGTTCCATCCGCAGACAGACAGGAAGACGGAACGTGTGAATCAGGTGTTAGAAGATATGTTACGAGCTTGTGTGTTGGACTTCAAGGATAGTTGGGATGATTGTCTTCCTTATGCAGAGTTCGCATATAATAACGATTTTCAGGCGAGTATTGGTATGACTCCCTATGAGGCACTGTATGGTCACCCGTGTTGAGCGCCTCATTATTGGGCAGAAGTGGGCGAGAAGACTTTGATTGGCCCAGATTTTGTTCAGGTGACCTCAGAGAAAATTGACATTATTAGGCGTCAATTACTCTCAGCACAGAGCAGACAGAAGAGCTACGCCGATACGAGACAGCGACTGCTTGAGTTTGATGTTGGAGACCATGTATTCCTTAAGGATTTCCCTATGAAAGGAGTTCTTCAGTTTGGTAAGAAAGGGAAGCTCGCGCTGAGATTCATTGGCTCATTCCAGATACTTGATCGAGTGGGTGGAGTAGCGTATCACCTTGCTTTGCCCACACCACTCGCAGGCGTGCATAACGTATTCCATATGTCCTTGTTTAAGAAGTACATTCTTGAACCTTCGCATATTATCAAATGGGAGCAGGTGCAGTTGAGCGAGGATGCCACTTATGAACTGCGACCGACGCGTAGTTTGGATAAGGAGCAGGTATTATGTAGCAAGGTTATCCCACTTGTTAAGGTACTGTGGATGCATCGTAGTGAAGAAGAAGCTACTTGGGAGACTGAAGCTGAGGTCAAGAAGAACTACCCTTAGATCCTCAAGGAGTATGAGAAGGTACGAATTTTGAGAATAATTTTTTTTTTAGGGAGGTAGATTTTAACATCCTGGAAAAACCCGTACCAAGACTCGAGTACCACCTTTAGTAGAAATCATTTAAAACCTAACTCTTTAGAAATTTAACGTGTATTAACTAGTGTTAAACTAGATTACCTATGAATTTAGCACCAACTACTTTAAATGTGATCTGTAAGACCCCAAACCTATAAAATTGTTAACACTACATTACCCTGAAATCTAGGATCCAACACTAAACCCAGTTGCTCTCGGGAGCACTTTGAAACTTCGTATTGGACCTGGACCGCACGACGAAAGTCCGATAGCGATGAACTTAGACAATTATAACCGCCTAGTTGTACTTGACTATCACCTCGAAAATCAAGACCAAACGATGTCTTGAAACTTTTTTGTTGAGTTCGGAGTGAAGAGAGTGAGAAAATGAAGATTTTTAAGAAATTAAATATGATTTTAAGTAATTTGAGTCATGTTGCTTGCGTGCCATTTATAAGCGTTCTGACTGTTAGTTTTTAACCTAAATTCACCTTCAGATCAGGAAAGGTGGCCCATACATGTCAAAGTACTGTGGCCTTGATCGAGTTTTAGTGACTGTTGAACTGAGACGGATTTGCCACGGATGATCTGGAAATCCGATCAGACTGAAAACTTAACTTACTTAAGATCCTATATTAGTGAGCTTAAGTCCGACCACATTTAATAAGAGAACCTCCAGAAGTGTTCTGTTAGATCAGAAAGAGCCCGATTTGGTGATAACCTAAGCATACCTTGGCCCTAGGGCTATTTCTGTCACTTTTGGGCTTATAAAAAGGCCTTAAACCCTCATTCTCATATCCCATACGAATTTCCCAAACCTTAGCCAATTTAAGAGAGAGAAAAGAGAGAGAAAGTAAGTGAGAACCTTGTATTTCTTCTTGGGATTCTTCCCAGTTCGTCTACACATCAGATCCATTGTATATGAATCGTTGTTTCGGTGATTCTAATTCCATTCTTGGGTAAGTTAATCAAACCCTAACATGTTTTGAAGCTTAGAATAGTTTAAGTGATGTTGTTGCTAACCTATTTCATGCCTTAGGTTGCCTATCCACCGTTGATAAAGACTTATCATCTGAATCATATCTGTTACGCGTTTTTTGGTTTAAGGTGCGGACTATATATGTTTAGGTTATGGTTTTCAAGACTTTCAATGTTAGATAATGATTTATTCTTGACGTGGATGCTATTACACATGCTAAATGCGTTATCCGTTTTGATTTATGTATATGTATAACCTATGTTATAAATAGAGTATTTCATGTATATGTTTAAATACCCGTATACGTATGAAATTTGTTGTTATGATTGCCATGATTATTTGACATAGATATATGATTGTTATGTATGCGACAACTCCTTGATGAAAGGATTTTTCCTAATATGTAATGTGGTTGACATACGTGATGTATGTTGAATAATGTGGTCTAAGTGTTTGTATAAATGTCTGAATGAGATAGTATTCAGTAAAGTGTGATTTATAAGATTGTTGAAATATGAATCTCAATTACCCTGCTTGTGTGTATGATTTCCTCCATGAATTGTTTAGCCTAAATTATTCATGTTAACTGTGTGTATGATTTCCTCCATGAATTGTTTAGCCTAAATTATTCATGTTAACTGTGTGTATGATTTCCTCACTGTATTCATCTTTTAGTTATATTTCACAAGTTCATATGAATGTAGAATTTGGATCAAATGTCTATTATTGAGGTTGTATATGTTTGGGACTATATTGCAGTCCAGGTAATCGGAAATTGTTCTCGAACTAGTAGTTGAGGTTGATTTTGCCACGCAAGATGTGTTCGACGAATTCGAGTCGTGCTTGGGATGTTCGATAGTGGTTAGGCCACACGGAGTGCTTATACATTCCATGTTGATCAACTCAATGTGCGCTTGGCCTATTTGAGCTTATCAACTAACCCGATTGACCGATATATATTCATCATGTTTGGTCGCTATTGTTTGAATCTAAGGTACCGTACTCACTAGTAAAAATCTCATTAACCTTGGTACCGTGATCCCTTAAGACTCATGAGCTGGAAATGGTGGTATGGGACACCATGGTCAGGCTGTAGGCCTATGTTGGGACGACGAGCCTCCCTATAGTGACTAGTGAGCATCCTACTCTCGTGAGCCGATTATGGTGGTATGGGACACTATATTCGTGCTGTCGGCCTACACTGATTGGTGACGAGCCCTCAATAGTGACCTCGAGTATATCCTGACTCTGCATTTAGGCAACGAGTCTTATTGTAGTATCTAGGATATAACTAGACCTGTATTGATTGGTGACGAGCCCTTTACAGTGATCTAGAATAGTACTATCATATGATATTTCCTAGGACTGACGACCCTAGAATGGATCATTGTTTGGGAATTGATATAAGGGAAGTGCCTTAGCTTTCCAATCCTACCGTATGAAAAGGACTAATAAGAACTTAAAAATCATGCTCATAACATTGCACTGCATGTGCCGTTGGCATTGATGTAGAGAACAGTGGTAGTGATTCATGCCGCTATTGTTAGATGGTGTCGTAAGAGGGAGTTTGTGGTGAGGGCATGCTTCATTTCCTTATATAATTCTTGTATTGATAAGAGTATTTAGGACATGTTTGATTGTACTACTTTATCATTACTGCTTGATTGAATTGATAACATGTTAACCTTTTCTGTATAGTTCCACTGAGTTGATCACTCAGTCCCACATTCTGGGATGGTACTTAAACACCAACCAGACTCTGACTTAGCTGCAGGTGATGGTGATGCCTACGAGGCGAAGCCGAAATTCGATGAGGA
This sequence comes from Magnolia kwangsiensis, assembly GCA_037074715.1. Taxonomy (NCBI): domain Eukaryota; kingdom Viridiplantae; phylum Streptophyta; class Magnoliopsida; order Magnoliales; family Magnoliaceae; genus Magnolia; species Magnolia kwangsiensis. The sequence goes on along the minus strand of CM073586.1, from coordinate 36,327,855 downwards.
CGAGGAGGCATTCTCGTTCATATAGTTCTTAGGCGGGTTCATGTGAGTCATGTCCTGATTGGAGGGGATTCTGGGCTATGATTGTAGCGATTGAGCACATTTTGTTATTTGTATTTTGAGATGCAGTTTTTACTCATTGTGCAGGTAGAGCACGCATATTTTGGGGATTATTTTGGTTTATATATTTATTTAAGACTTCCGCATGCATATTCTCACTATCCCTGAATTATGTCTGCTGATTTGGCTTAATCTACTTCATGTTTTATGCACTAATACAGACAATATACATCCATCTTTAAATATGTTGCATAAGTGATGTTTTAGAACTCGAGAGCTGAGTTATGCTCGACCCCTGAATTTCAGGGCGTTATATAAATATGAAAAGTCGTATCCGCACTATTCTTCCTTCAAATGATCATGACTGTCTTCAATCGGGATTGCGGGCCGTTATCTTTTCTCTTACATGATGCCCCCAAAATCGTCCATTGAAGAATAAATTCTTTATTTGGTTCATCTTCTCTTTAGAAAATAGAAGCTAAAATGTCTGGACTGATTTTTTTAAGAGATGACCCAGGGAGTTGTGAATGCTAATAATGAATATTCTTGATGGATCTTGTTGTGGGAGGTATAAAAAAAATGGTGTTTTTCTTGTCATAACAGCATTTCCTTTATCTTTTCATGTCTTTGACTGATCCCTTACAAAAACCATGTTTATAGTTACTTTTCTCTCTCATTTTTCATCATTTTTTATTACTATCTCACCCTGCTTTATCATCTTTTATAATATGTCTTTCAATGTGAGGCAAGCTTCTATAGGATGCCCCAGAAAACAATGATAACAGCAATAATTCTTTTCTTTCGTCATCTCAACTTCCTCCAGATATTTGCGCCAGGTCAACTTGATAGTTCCGGCAGTTAGTAGTTGTTCCATCGTTAACAAAACATCTTCTTTCTCGTAAGCATATTCTTTATAAGAGTCATATATTCGAGATCGTTTATCATTCGTACGGCCTTTGTAACGATCTGAATCTTCTTTTTTTTCCTTGTTTCGTATCTGTTGCAGAATGTATCTCTTTTCTTTTCCCGATCAATGACATTTACCATTGATCTATTTGATACTCTTCTTTCTATTATGTTTTGAAAGATTAGCATTCTCCTGGCCATTAACTCTAGTACATGTGCATTTGTAGCCAAATTGCAAAAGGTTCTTATGTTAACACTTATGAATCTGAACATGATTCCTGTTTCCATAGAATTTAGGCACATCTTCACCTGTTCTTTTTCTTTAGGCAATTGTCTACACGATGCTCCTAAAGTTTTCTACTTATCGATGAATTTCTCCACAGGTTCGTTCTCTCTTTGTAGCACAACATTTAATTCCTTAATACTAACATCACAATTTGATGAGAAGAAGTTCAACATAAAACCATCCTGCATTTGTTCCCAAGTCTATATTGACTCCGACACTAACTTGGGATACCATCGGAATGCTTTTCCTGTTAACGAGGAACCAAACAGTCATAAGCAGTATTGTGAGATTGTGGAGAAATTACCCATCGTGGTAATTAAGTGCATTAAGTGTTCTTTTGGAGACCCATCCCTGTTAAATTTTTTAAAGTCTAGATGTTTGAAATTAGCTGAAAATGGTATGTGCTCAACCTCTCTCAGATACGACATTCTATAGGGGAACCTTCCGGTATGCTCACGTTCTCTGACTATTTATGTAACTACTTGTCGCATTTCCTCTTGAGTTATGGCTCTCATGGCAGGCAGAGAGTCATGTGATCCTGTCTTCAGAGGTTGCAATCCTTCAGAGTCATCTCATTTCCATTCACTGTAGCCATTTGTAACACCACATACTTTCTAGTACTTGGGTGTTACTGTATAACCAAATTTAGAAATAAATATAAGCCTAGCTTGAGCAAATGTTCACATACATTCTAGCCTAAATCCGATGGATGAAAGTAATCCATCCATAATTAGGTCATCCATCCGCTACATTTAAGGATGGACCACTACATCATCAAGTGACTCTATTTTTAGGATTCCAACCACCCTGATAAACCAACCGCTTTAATAGAAAAATTAAACTATCTATTATGTACATCGAACCCCAAAACCTCACATCCACCATTTATCAGGTCCTGCCAGTTAATATTGGAATCCATTACTTGACCTCCACAACCAAGTCATTCATTAGCAACATCAGGTAGGCCACACAATTACATTAGGACTCCTTAGATAAATAATGAATCAATCACAATGCTCCATTGATTGATCTAATGATCAATTCCCTTAACTCGATCATTGAGTTATAAATTTAACCATAAACCGTCCAAGTAGTAGTTGTGCCCAAGATTTGGACACATGGCTTAACAAGACGTAAATCAAACCACTGATGACCCTAATCAGAGGTGGGTCCTGTGTAAAATCCTACTGCCAATAAAGATAAATAAATAAATAAGTGAATATCTATGTATGCACATATAGTAATAAGGTGAGATGAAATAGGTAATGTAAATAAAATTACTGTAGACTTTAATGACACTAAGAAGGGTGGACCACTCAAACAAATTACAGAGAAGTAGAAGAAATTGTAGGATAATAATAATAATAATACTAATAATGATGATGATGATGATGATAAAATGGTTATTAAAAGCATATTAAGTCATTTAATCCCTAATCCTACCACTAATTTCCAAATAAGGGACCCTTGGGACCATTTTTTAGTCAGAAGACCTGATTGGAGCCTCTTGGGCAAATAGATGGAGTGGATTTATCATGAGCATCACGGTGGACCCCACACGAAGTGTGAATGCACCAAACTCACACGGGATGTTGTTTGCTAGTTGACCAGCGAAGACCCGCATTCCACTTAAAAAAGTAAAAAATACTCCTGCCAACGTGAAAATTTAAATCTATGGACGTCAGCTCCCTAGGTGGCCCACCCTGGCCACTACCTGGATGATCCAACCTGTCCATTGGATTTATGGGGCCCGACCAATCAAAATCGTAAAGTCAAACTGGACCTATGTATAGAGACGATGGTTCTAGGACAGAACCGATCAAAAGCTCGCGTGTGGCTAAGATCTAGGATGGTTGGCCAATTTGTGGCCACATTGGCCACCCACGATCAGCCTGATCATGCTATCCCAGCCATCCATCTGCCATTTGAAAACCGTACCCTCCATTGCCAAAAATGGCTAAGCAACCTCCTGCACCGTAAAAAGCAAAAGGAGACATTTCCCTTTTGAGAAATGGGTGCTGATGCAATCTGGGCCCTTCCCTAGGCCATGAGGAACAATTCCAGCCACTCCTGCTTGGATGTAAGAGATATCTCGTCTCTCAAGAAGGTGACGAGATATGGAGCATATCGTGTCACGCCTCCCGACTCGATAACCGGACTCACAAGGAACTCGATAGCCAGTTTTGGCCACAACAGCCTCCTTAGTTTCTCATTTTTGACTCCTGAGATAGATTTTGATCCCGGGATCTTACAAGGAGGATTTTCATAACCATATATCTATTTCAATACGAGCATAGCCAAGATCACGGGAAGTATATCTGAGAAATAACAAAGGCACACATCATAAAATCCACTATAAAATTGATCTTTAATACAATGCTAAAGGGAAATACATCTGATGACAAAAGAAGAGAAGGGGAAGATCTATAACACTGGGGACCTTGGCTTAACTCCTATCCGAGCTCCGCTGTTAAGACATCGACCTAGCATCTCCTACATGCGTGAATCGTGCAAAGCTTATAGAAAACTTAGTGGGTGGTGAAAGTGTGTGACAATGGTGCGCAGAAGAATAATAGGGAATACATAAGGGAAATATGATCAATGCCAATAACACTAGTCTTACCGAGGCTTGTCATGAATACAATGCAATGAGTACTGGGTGCCATACCAAGGTGATGCATAAAGGGCTTATATAGTAGATGCAAATGCAATGCGAAGTGATGCTAGTCCTCATGTCTAATCCACAAGTCAGTACAGTTCTATCATAAGGAATCTATTGGGGTCAGTACACTGCAAGATGACTGCCACTATACAGACCCGCACAATTAAACGAACATAGAGGACCTCACTACCTGCTCATGGATAGCCAATCATTAGTGCGGCTCGATAGTAGTAGACCCATTCATGAACTAGTCAAAACTCAGCCTAGCAATGCCCTCCCTCATAGGAGGATAAGGCCATACCCCATCCCAACCGAGTACACGACAGTGAGAGTCACGGCCTAATGGTGTAAGGCACTCGAGCACTCATGATTTTCACTCGATCATGACGCTGGATCAGATCCTTGGTACCATAAAAGTTTTGAAAATTTCACCCATGGGCGTCCTATGCACCCTATATGCTCAAGTAACATTTTCGGTATCCACATACAGCCATCCATGAATACCTCTATGGAGGCAGGCCCCTGATGAAGTAAGGGCAACAATATCCATGAGATATGATGTCAGATGTATGAGTCACGCATACCAATTATGCAATAGCTCCAAGCACACAATGTGCACAAGAGTAGAAAACTTCATCCCTCTATCATGTCAACCTAATGACCACACACAAATGTAATCCAATCACGCAAATGATGCATATGGATCATAAGAGCAAAAAAGGTGCATCGCACGACAATGATGAATCGGAATACAATACACTCCTCCTTCCCAAGGAGGGACTAAGTCTAGATATATAGACAAATACTGTAAGGAGCAATCCTCAAGTGGGGGCTCAATACTTTAGGGTAGCCCATAAGCTAATGAGGGTACTAAATATAAGCCAAAAGGAATAAGCGGTCTTAATAAGGGTCTAAGATGGGCCTTCAACCACCTATAAAAACCCTATGGGCCTACCTTAGGGCCACCAAGGAGGACATCTAACCTCAACTGGGTCCTAAAAGGTAGCCCGCTGCTACTCGAATATGAAGTAAGGCCTAGGGTCTAAGGCAATCTAAGACCCAGTGGGCTATAACAAAGCCCAACACGTAGGCAATATGGTGGGCCCTCAAGCAAGGTTTGGGGCCAACCATAAAGGTCATAAACCCACATATTGTGGTGGGCCTAATGGGCAGCCCGGTAATCCAATCATATGGGCAATATCCTAACTTTATCCAAGTGAGTTGGGCCTCACAACAGGCCCAAATACAAGGACACTATGGTGGGTAACCCAGGGCCTAACTACTTGCAATTTATGGCCCACAACTCATCACAATAGGTAGAGAAACACATGCCCAAATGGTGAAGGGGCCAAACTAGAAGATCCAAGATGAATGGGCCTATCAAGGCCAACTAAAACTATGAGCATAGATCCAAAATAAAATCCAATGGAGGTAGGCCTCCAAGTAAACATAAATGAAGCCCGAAGACATCTCAAAGAATGAAAAATTATGTGCATAATCCATCCTTAATCTGGTGGGCCATGCAGCCCCAAAACAAGCCATTAGGGGCATCCAGTTTGGGCCCATTGCTAAATTTCTAGCCCACCTATTTCTAGGCCTGCTGGAGCCCAACAATAAATAATATAAATCAGGTATATGTTCCTTGGTGGCTGTAATGCCCCGACTTTTCAGGACCCGAGTACATGACCCGTGTCCCAAAAATCGGAGTATTAACCTTAAAGGATGGTCAGATATAATATTTTTCTTTTATCAGAGTAAGCAGATGAGCGTAGAGTGGACAAATCAGTATAAAGAAAAATTTCAAATCTCATTTAAAATATACAAGAAAGTGCCCATAATAACTTATACAAACCAATGTCTCCATTCTTACGAATACAAAATGAAATAACATTACATGTGAAACAAGTAAATTTGTAATAATCTTGAACTGTGAAATCCTGTAGCAGCTCTTAGTAAATATAATCATGCACCCTTGTCAACTATAGCCTGCTTCTCAGTAATATAAATGTGAACATCGTCAGGGCCACCTGTGCTACCTATACGGTTATATATTTGATGGATGAGTGGCCAACTCAGTGTGAATTCCCCTCAATATTACACACCACCGCATTAGGTAAGAAATAGTATGAAACATCCAGACAACCAAAACAGAATAAACGCAGTCTTATTAGATGCATGGATGCGTGAATGCAATCAGTCCCAAATAAAACATCTAGACGGACACAGGGGTCGTCACCCATGCAATCATCGACCCGGGTAAGACATCCAGACGGTCTGTGCCTCGGGTAAAACATCCATACAGGAAAATATGTATGATAATAACAGATGATGGTTAGTGCTTCGTGTAAGACATCAAGACAGACAAATCTGTATGTTTCGTATGACAGTAATGTACGATAATAATAGATGATGGTTGGTGCCTCGGGTAAGACATCCAGACAGGAGAATCTGTATGTTTCGTATAACAGCAATAGATGCTGGTCTGTGCTATGCATGCATGATTAGCCAACCCGTTATTAGTCCAATTGCAACCAACTAATTTAAATAAGCTCAAAAGTCAGTACGGGGAGTGTATAGCCCAACGTAGGTCGACAGCTCGGGCATAGGTCCCATACCACCATCCCCGGCTCATGAGACTACCACCTTAAGATGTTTAATGGTACCCTGTCGACTGGTGGCCAATCATATTACAATATGTGGGGCTTACCATTGCATTGTTGTACAGTATAAAACATCCAACCCATACAGGGAAAATACTGGAACAAAGCCACATAGGGCGATATCAAAGTAGGCCACATAGGGCGAGTATCATAACCGTGCAATAAAAGACCATCCTTGAAAACCATTGGACACAACAACCCTGGATGGTAGGCCCACATCAATGATCCATCTAGGGCATCACTCAATAATCACCAAGTCAAAGGTCCATTACGAGTACAACTAGTCAAGTTACATCCCAAGTATGGGTGTACATTCATATATGAAAATTTTTCACTAATGTACCAGTTTAAGTTCCACAAGCAATCCATAAAAAGAAATCCATAAGCATGAGCAATTTAGAGTCAGGTTCCTTTGAGAAGATGGTAAATTTATACCACTTACGTAATTCCCTGTTCACATTTATTTACACTAGACAATGAGCCATGAGTTTTAATATATGAGGTTTGGAAGGCCCTTAACCAAGTTGTTTGGGCTATAACCAAGGGCAACTTAGCCCACCAACTTGTGGTCCTATTTCAATTAAGTTGGTGGGGTCCATGATCCATGTAAATAAGCATTTACATCATGGTGGGACCCCATACATGGCCTGCCACCATATGGATGAACTAACATACTACATTTACATACATCATACAGTGTACCCATGTATACATAACGTATATTACATTTGCATTATATGGTTTATATGCATACACTATGTATAACATGGATATATATTATGTAGTATATCTATGTACAATACATGTGTATTTATATTTGCAACATACGGTATGTATGTATATCTATACATTTATACCTACTTCACACGAGCTCATGGTGGACGGAGTGGATGTGTGTCTAGGCACACCACGTTCAGACCCAGGACGGTCTACATCCAGCGTGCACAAAAGTAGGTTCCACACGTGTAGGACTCACCATGCATAATATATGAGGCATGCCTACAAATGCACCTAGGCACGTGTGCATACGTGATGTGGGTGTAGAATCTGAACGGTTCATGAGATGTGCAATCTTGAGAAACCTTAGGGGTTAAATTTTTACCCTGATCCAAGATTCCAGTGGGCCATAACAAAGATAACTTTAAATCAAGGGAAGAAACTATTTGCGTTTTACAGGGCCCACCGAAGTTTGTTTCAAAGCAAGAATTGGAACTAGGGGATTTCATGGGGTCCTGCACCATGTGAACCGTTCAGATCTTCTAGACACACCAGCCATGGTGAGATCTCAACCTTTTTTTGTTGGCAATCAATTTACGTGAACTGATTGCATGCTCCCCACAGGTGAGCTCCACCACACATCTCTGTGTACTTATCTTACATATATATATTATATCCATTTATACATACATATATGTATATATATAATAAAAATAAAATAAAATAAAATAAAAAGAAAGAAAAGTAAACGTCCAACACTGGATAACTACTGATGAACGGTCTGGATTAGCGGGCTCTGGCCGGACCAAGGGCAGGTGGGTTTCACATCTACATACAGGCAGATGGAGGGTAGGATATATATGGCTCACGTCACTGTGGGGCCCAATACTTGTGGCACGCCCTGTGATGGATGGCCAGGGACGTGTTGTCCCTGGATGGACGTCTAGAGAGCTCCACGTGGCCTGGTGTGGCCCACCGTTAGCCTTCCCACACTTGGTAGGACCCAACACAGGGTAGCCTAGTTGAAGTTAGTAGGGCCCACCTACAATTTGCAGGGCCCAACGCCAGACAACCCAATATCCTTGCGTGAAGGCAGCACCTCCGCTACATGCAGTTGAACTGCTTCCAGGACTGTTGTAGTGGTTTGATTTGGGATCCAATCACGGCCCACTTTGAGGCCGGATGGAAGCCGATCAAGGGCCATTCTAAGAGCTCCCAACCAGTGCTCATTTACTAGTCTAAGCGAACTCGAAGCAAGGTCATTTGATGGCCTTTCGGACAGTCTTGGTTCAGCTCCAATAGGTTTATTTTCTTGGCCTTGTTCCAGGTCTGATCTCAGACTTAAATAGAGCCGTGGATCTGCTCAGCTTTGGCCCCAAACAGGGTCCCTTATCAGCAATATCTCAGTCTATATCACAGCCGTTGTCTGGCTTGGACTCAGACTGAAACAAGGCTACAACATTCAGCCCAACATGTTACTGTTCTGGCCTTATTTGGCCTGGGTTTAAGCTTAGATTCAAGGCCATTGGTTGGCCTAAATCCTGCTTAAATAGGGTCCTAATGCATGGCCAGGTTTGTCCAAAAACAGGGACTAAACTCACAGTTTCCTTGGTCCGATTCTCAGCCATGGATTGGCTCAGTCTCAGTCCGAAACATGGTCCCAACAGCAGTCCACTCAGTCCACCCCCTGAAGCCATTGATTGGCTGGGTTTTTTTTTGAACTGGTTCGAAGCTCCATGGGGAGCTGAAAACAACATCAAAATGAGGCTTGAACAGGGGTCTGAAACGGCCATTGTTTGGCTCGTTTAGACGCCAATGTGGCTAGACTGAACCCAACCATTTGCTTGGCATGGTTCCGGTTTCGACCATTCTACCTTATCTTGGTTAAATCTTCTAAGGAGAGGGAAGAAGAAGCATCACCTGGGGAGGGTGATTGCCGACCTACACTCGAACTACAATAGAAAAATGACTCTCTGTTTCTTTTCTCTTTCCTATACTCTCTTCCTTCCTTCTCCCTTGGTAAATTTTCTAGGGCTACAGGACCCATCTTATAGATGGAGGGAGAGAGAGAGAACAGCCGGGATTGCTTTCCCTCATGGACGGTTGAGATTCGTCCTTCCTAAAGAGGAAGGGCGGTTTCGTTTTCACAGGTTAGGGTCGGGTGGTTTTTGGGATGGATTGGACGGTGGCATTCAATTTCCTCCGTCTGCTTACAAATGGTCAAACGGCTATACCGTTTAGTTCGTGTGGGTCCCATGAAGAGATTTGACGACTTAAATGGCCCAGAAAGTGGTCGTGGTGGGCCACTTAGGGGTTCGAAGTAGGTCGGTTTAAACGGACATGAGGGCGGGAGAATGCAAGAATCTGGTTTTTTGAATGGTGCTTAGTCAGAGCTGGTCCGACCGAGTCCCTGCTTCTAGTGCACCTCGTGCACGAGTATTCTCAGTGCACATGCATCACGCAGGGGCCCACTGTAACGTCATTTCCACAATCTGCTTCGTTCATTTGCATTGGGGGATCCTTCATAGGGACCCTGACCCATTTTGGGGCACATGTGAGGCCAAGGTGGGTCCCACAACTTGATTCGGGTCTTGATTATGGATTTTTCGCTGATTTGTTGGTTGGATCAGCCCGAAATTGAACGTCAACGGTTAAAACAGTCCAAGGGACTATTTAAGCTAAGACCCAATGGTTATGCTATGGATATATGGCCTGTTCTAATTTTATAAAACTAAATATTATATTATACTACATTTAATAATATCATTTACTGTTATAATAATAATTATTATTATTATTATAATTATTATAAGTTAAATTTGTAGGGCCTACCTCTAGTTAGAACTATTCCTGAGTTATGTACCTCATCCTTCAATTAATTTTTTAACTGGTAAATGAGCCACACCAAGTGAACGTCCACCTATTACTTTCAATATCCTCATGAAAGGAATAATTCAACGGTTGGATTTAGGCTAGAATGTACTGAACATTTTCTTAAGCTAGACTTGTAGTAGATTACATGGTAACACTCAAGTACTGGAAAGTACAGGGTGTTACAGTGGCCCACATATATCTCTGTGGGTCCCACCAGATGAGAGGACTAGAATACACACATAAAATAGGTGGACCATGCTACTGGAATGAAAGTCCAGCAATGGTCCAATGGGCCTGTGCGTCCCAAGGGTAGACGGACCTATGGGCTTAGGCAATTGACCCAAAACTCATCCAAATGGGTCTAAAAAATGGATGTCACTGAGGGAGATGACCATGACCCACATGGACCATAAATGGATAAACAATGGGGATAACAAATATATCAATGGTGGGCCCAAAAGAAGGGGTGGACGGCCAACCACAGCTAGATGCCCTAGCCTGGGTGTCCCAACCTGGTGGGCCGGTCCAACCAGCATCACGATTGGCTTAGGGGTCCATTGGCCCCAAAACTTTACAGGTAGGTCCTACCATGGGTGGACCACACCTTTGTAAGATTTCACAATTTTAGGATATACAGAAATATTTTAATTAATTTAAAGAATTCAAACTATCTAGAAAATCTGCTAAGTGCAGCATTTTGATAGACCTTTATCTGAGCCTCCAATGGGGTGGATCAATGGCCTCAAAAAATTGGAAAAAATAGGTTTTAGGTCCCCTCATATATGTAATACAAGGTGGAGTCAACGGATGTGGCCCACCAATGGAAAAGTTATTTTATAATTAAGATTTTCCACTCTGATAAGTTACTGGAAACAATCTAGAAATTTCAGGCTAATCACCTCACTTGGGCCACACCTTTGTGGCCCCAGTTAAGGTCGGATAGGGTTAAAATTTGGGGGACATCAAGATGAGATGCCTACATTTCAAAAAAATATATTTAATGGGTACAAAAGTGATGAGGGTTAAATTTTGCATATTAGACCCTGATTATTGCCTGATTTTGCATACATGATAATGTTTAACAGACTATTTTAATCATGTTTTTGTTACAAGGAGTAATTAGGAGTGTGGACTGAAAAAAGAGTATTACAAGCATGAACTTAATGCTCTGAAGTAACCAAAGCAAGGGATGGTCTTCAAAGGATCAACATTGAAGGATTTACATGATAGGAATCCGAGGAAATCAAGCTGTTCACATTAAAGAGGCTCGAAATTAGTGTGAAATGCAAGATCACATGGTTCCCGCCATCCGATTGACTCGAAACTTCATGCATGGGATGGGGGCCATAAATAAACCATACATATTAAATTTCAACCATGAGATATCATGGGAAGTGGTCCAACGGATAGATCAACTCATTAATCTCCAATTTGGGGCCCACCTGATATCTGGAACTGCCTCAAATTTGGTCTCAATGCCTTAAATGGGGAGACCAATTAAATGGATGAATTAAATTTCTCAAGAACATCGTAGTGGACCCCACCTGAACAGTCTGTATACAGTGCACATACGTGCCAGCCACGCACTAGAAAAGATAAAGCAGTCAGCAGGTGCTGGCTCGCGACCGACCTTTCTAAAACAGAAACTGCCGTTTTTAGCAGTCCGCGTAACCGACGCTGTCGGGTTTTTACGAAACGAAGTGAGCCACCATCAAGCCCTGTACGGTTGATCCAAGCTATCCATCTTGTAGAGGGGTTTACAAATATCAAAACCTTGCTGAAAGTTTACACGTGTGCGATATAGAGGCCACAAACAGGCTGCCCTGCAACGTTCAAAATGATCTTAGATTGAAATATTCTCTAGAACGCATCAACAAACAACCAAAATTTTATCCTGAATCTAATGGATGGGGTGGATTTCCCCAAAAATACCACTATGAAGCCCACCGAGCACCACAGTGTTGTACGTGCGAAAGATTACGCATCCAGACACCGAACGACTTTTGGAGCGGTTGCACGAGAATAATGTTGATCATATGGTAGATCTGAACCATCCATCATGTAGACCATCTCAAAACGTCCCAGGAGACGTTGATTTTACCAACATCAAGTAAGGAAATCAGGAGTTATGAAGCCCCGAACTTGGCTACGAAAAGGCTTTCGCTGCACGGCTGCTACTGCGAAACGTCCGATTTTCCCACCGACAGCACTCCACCGCCCCTGACATCTATAAAAGGGCTTGAGACGTCTAAAGCAAGGGGGGAGAAGATAGAACGAGATTCAGAGCTGGGGAGAGAAGAAAGAGAAGAAAGAGAGAGAGAGAGAAAGAGAGAGAGAGAGAGAGAGAGAGAGAGAGAGAGAGAGAGAGAGAGAGAGAGAGAGAGAGAGAGGAGAGAGAGGAAGAAAGAAGGGAAGGATGTTTTTATTGTTTAAATTTTATTTTTCCTTTATTATAATTGATTTTATGGATTGCTAATCTCTTAGCTAGGGCTGAGATGAAGCCCCTAATTTGAATAACTCTTTTATATGTTGAATTCATCTAATTTGATTGATTTGTTTCTTTTTCTAGTGTGCTTAACTGAAATTTTTGTACTTCTCCATTCTATGAACTTAACCAAAGTCTAGATGTGGATGTTGTTTAAAATCTTATTCTAGGTGCTTGTGTCTGACCATGAACAAGTTTTCGTATAGGGAAAGAAATAGGAATCTACATCTCTTCATGCCTGACCATGGATAGAAATATGTGATCCTTATGCTTTAAGAGATTATACATTTTGTCTGCCCGACCAACGACATAGAGTGTGCTTTATTTATTTTTATATCAATCTGAATTAGTGTGAATCAATAGGTAAAACAAGGGTTAAGATAATTAGGGGTGGATTCAAAAGTCCTAGTATTCTCCTTGATTGAATTTTCCTCCTTGTTCTCAGTTATTTTCCATGAATTTTTATTAATTTACTTAATTACAACTAAACTATTTGTTGGATTAGTTAAGAAGAATCGTAAATTTTGAATTGTGACAACCAGTCCTCGTGGGAACAATCTCGTAATACGTATCGTATCTATATCTGATTCGTATACTTGCAAGTTTAAAATCATTTAAAGCAAGTTGGTTTAAATAAAACATCAAAAAGGTCCCACGATTAGTCCCAAATTCAAGCCCAAAGTTCAACAAAAATCTGCCTAGAAATTCTTGGACAACAATATATGCATGGAATAAAATACATGTATGGGCCTATTAAGGAAGGGATTGGCCCATAAATTGGGTTCCATGACCCACCCTAGTGGGCCCCATAATTTTTCAAAATAAACTCCTAAATTCCCACCCTTGTATGAATATTTAAGGTGGCAAAAAGGGGTATCCAAACCATGGTGTAGGTTGAGTATAGATGTCCCTTCCGTACTGGGCTTTTCTAGGCACACTAGGTCCACTAAGTGGACCACACATAATATCATCAGATTATAAGAGAAGGAAAGAGAAGGAAGAGCATCTGGCCATCAGGGGAGGGCTCGGCCACTATTGAGCCATCCCTACACAATCATAACTACAAATAATAATATAAACACATTATACAACATAGATCTTATGATGCATGACCTAGCTCTTTGAGATGAATGGTTAGGATGCCATCCCAACCATATGCAAGGGTCTAGATGACCCATCATACTTAGAAAAATAGGAGAAATACCCATGCAAGGGGTTCATCAAAAGAAGAATCCCGTGCATGGACATGCATGTATAATGTGGGCCTCATGACCACATCTAGATGATTATGTAGGATCTCCACCATTAATTGGTGGGTCCTACACATCTAAATGAGAGAGATGAAAGAGACCACATGAGGAAGAAAAAACTACATGAAGAAGATGAAGGATCTACTAGATGAAGAGAGAACCCACCTAGATCAGCCTTGAAACTTACATCACCATCATCTAGAGGCTCCAAGCAACATAGATTAATGGCTAAGATCAAGTGAGAAGTAATAGATAAGGAGGTATTTTAGGGAGAAGGGGCTATAGAAAATGAGGGAGAGGGGACGTTTGGTTACTTGCTAGGGAGAGGAGATATGGAGTAGAGAAAATGAGAGGGAAGGAGAGAGAGAGAGAGAGAGAGAGAGAGAGAGAGAGAGAGAGAGAGAGAGAGAGAGGCTTTTAAGCCTTGTAATGATGAGTTCTCTCTCTCCAAGGCAATGATGGTGGCCTATGGTGATATAAACAAGGCTTAGGGTATTAGCCTTTCTAGAAATCTCAGCCTAGGTTGAAATGATGGGCATGGGAAAATGTGTAAACCATGGTGGGGTCCACCAATCAGTAATCAACGGCCCATATCTATCTATGCTCATAACTTGAGATGTACATATCGAATTAATGCATGAGACGTAGCGTTGGAACCGTGACACTGATACAGACAAGATGGCATGAGTCTTGGGTTGATCCGAGTTGGTTCAATGTGACCGAACTCAAGGAAGACCATAAACACTAACTGAAAGTCGCAGGTCACCGAAATTCGACTGGTTGGACTGGGGGACCAAGATGAACGAAATGCATACTCACAGACACATGCACATATATGAACTAGGTCAGGTCTTACATATTGTGAGATAAACTGAAATGCACGTAAAAGGCCCAAAAAGTGGATCCCGGAGTGATCAACAGTCCCATCTAGTCTGCTTAAACGGACTAGATCATACTGAAATACCTCAAAGGATGATTTGCCATTAATGGCCACTTAATCTTCTCTGATAACCCATCTGACCCATGATCATGAGTGGGCCCTACTAGGGCCCAAAATTTACTTTCCTGGTGGGCCATCGCAATGGGAATCCATCCCCAGGGTCAGATGGACCCCATGCGTAGCAATTTTTTGAAGATGGCCCTTGCAAGAGGCATTTGAATCCTAACCATTGGCTGAGATGTGATGGAGTCCTCTCTCAGCTATAAAAGGCGTTAGGATGCTTTGGGATTCGTAACAAAGAAAGCATCAGAGAGAGAGAGGGGGGAGAGGAAATAGGAGAGAAAGAAGAAGAGAGGGAGAGTGGGTGTAAGCTCGGTGTCGCACTGTGTCTAACTGGGTCCGTACGGACTGAGACGACCTAGTGCAGGCCGACAATATCCCGGTAGAGTGTGAAGAAAATAAGGAAGAAGAGAGAGGGAGGTGGGGAGACTATCGCTCCAAGTGGAGAAAATTGGAGCTACCACCGCAATGGTTAGCTGACCCAAGCCATTTTAAATGGTGTGACGCAGTGTCGACCAGAACTGGCACCAGACTCGATTCAGGTAACAACTAACAAACCAATTTCTTCCTCCACCCAATAGCGCACTGAGAAGGCCAGGCCCATCTACTGGAGCTAGTTTTGGCCAACTCTGCGGGTTATGGCAGAAGCTACACCCGAGATCTTAGTCATAAATCTAACCCTTGCAGGGTCAGGTTGTCCCACCAGAGAGTTTTATGGATGAGTCGGGCTCAAACTCAGCCCAATGCATGATCGGCCTAGTCTAACACACTAATGAAAAGGATTCTAGGTTGAGCCAGCCACACAACAGGTGGGCTAGGCCATCAATCCAGCCACACAATAGGTGGGCTAGACCATCATTCCACCACACCATCACACATGAGATGGCCCACACCCAATTCAAACTCAGTGGGCCACACCATAAATCATAGTGGGTCGCACTTGAGACACATCTTAGTGGGCTGCACCATGAATCATAGTGGGCCTCAATAAGTTGCATGCTCAGTGGGCCACACATAAATCACAGTGGGTTGCACCTGAGACATATCTCAATGGGCCACACCATGAATCACAATGGGCCTCACCAAGTTGTGCTATGAGCCACCTTTGGACCATAGTTAGGATAGAAGAGTTGGGCCAGAACGAGTTCAGCCCAGCCCAATCTTTGAGCTGTCAATGGGTAGCTACGGCTGGGTCAGAACTAGTCTAGCCGAGCCCAAATTCTTAGGCCATCTAATGGGCGACTGTTGCTAGGCCAAAATAAGTTCAGCCCAGCCCAGTAATGGCCATTAAATAGTGATGGCTGGGCCAAACTAGGCCCATTCCAGGCCACAAATGGACAGCTAGGTGATTGGGCCAATTCAGGTCAAGGTCAAGCCCAGCTTCAGGCCACAGTACTGGGCACAACTGTTGGGCCTGATAAAATAGGTTAAGGCCCAGTTCAGGCCTTGGTATTATACAATTTCAAGCCCAATCTAGGCCATCTTGATAGGCTACAATTGATGGGCCTGGTCACTCTAATGCAGGCCCAAATAACCTTATTCATGAGACCGTTCAAACCCACATAACTTCAATGTATTAGTTAAATAAAACCTTGGGAACATTTAACCAATACAAATTATGACTCTACAAAGTCGCTTACATGATATTAGGCTGCGAGACACTTGCGAGAACTTGAATTGAGGACTAAACTACACCGCTCAGGTGATGATTTCTTTCCCTTAAGCTTTCCATCTTCCCATTACCTTAAGTGATAGTTTTTATTTCAACTGATAATTGATATCTTCATCTTATAATCACATGTGTTAATTGTTGAAATTGAATTGCTAGATTACATGCTTAATATTTATCCTGCATATTTTCTTATGCTTATGGATTACTTGTGGATTGCTTATGAAACTTAAACTGATAAATCTATAGGAAACCCCCACCTATAAATGTACACCCATACTTAGGATGTAACTTGATTGATTGTGATTGTAATGGATATTCGACGTAGTGGTTATTGAATAATAGTTTAAATTGAATATTGATGTAGGCCTGCCATCCAAGGGTTGTTGTGTATAAGTAGTTTTTAAGGATGATCTTTATTGCATAGTTTTTTATATTTGTCCTATATGGCTTAATTTTGATATTCTCCTATGTGACTTTGTTTTGGCACTTTCCCTATATGTGTTCAACATTTTATTTTATGCAACCATGCGATGGCAAACCTCATATACTGAAATATGATTGGCCACTAGTCAATGAGTTTCCATTAAACATCTTAAGATGGAAATCTCATGAGCCAGGGACGCTAGGTGACGAGCCCCACATAGTGACTATTGAGTTACTCAAACTGGTGATGATAATTGGAATAATAATGGTTTGGCTAATCAAGCGTTTATAGCATATTGGCGATGATGGGTGGCTAATTCTGGATGTTGTAGCACATGCCCTTAGGTTTAGTGGGATATTGTTTTGCTAGCTCCTAGACCATCAACTATAGACCTATGTACAAGATATGTATGATGACTTGGTCACTATGTTATATGAGATATGCTACGCTGGAGACCAGTCTTTTGCAAGGGTGACAAGCCCAAGTTTGATTGAATGAGCATCCCTAGGTGGATGTGCATTCACACATTTGTGCATTTACAAAGACTGCATCATGTATTGTTTTGAATACCTTGTTGTTTTTAACTATGCTTACCTAATTTAGCGGTGTGTAATCGTGAGGGGAATTCACACTAAGCTGGTTACTCATTCATTGAATATATAACTGTACAAATAGCACAAGTGGCCTAGTTGATATTCATACTCATATTGATGAGGAGTAGGGTGCAATCATCGAGGATGCATGATTGTATTGCTAAGAGTTGCTATGTGCTTTTACAACTCTAGATTTGTTATAATTTACCTTATATAACATATGATGTTATTTTTTTTTTGTAATTGTAAGTATTGGGACATTGGTTTGTATAAGTCATTATAGGTAGCCTCTTGTATATGCTAAATGTAATTGCAAATTTTTCTTTATGTTGATTTGTCCATTCTACGCTAAACTACTAACTTTGATGAATGAAAAAAAATGGAATTTGGTTCTCTATAGGTTAACACTCGGGTTTTTGGGAAATGAGTCATATACTCGGGTCCTAAAAACACTGGGCATCACCCCATCATTGGTGGATCCACAACTTGAGCTACATTGTGGGTGAGAGTTGTCAAGGCTTCTCGAAGATTCTGACATTCTTCCATTAGAATCCTCTGGGTTTATACCATCTCAGTCATACACTCATCAACATTCGGTAATGGAACCTGACTTGTCCCTGTCATATATACAATAGCTTCTTCACTTCTTGACGAAACTGTTATCGAAGCAGGATATGAGCACATTGGAGTGATAGGGCTTGATGAGAGAGTAGTCTAATTAAGTTCCTTTGTATTTTCATTAGATTCAACTGATTGTAATGTAACTAGCAGAGGCATCACTTGCGGAGATACAAGGGATGGTGAATCTTCTACAGGTGATTTACCCTTCTCTCTTCTTGTCCATTGGACATTCGTGACGGACAAGGTTGGAAAGTCTTATGATGTTAGGGAACAAGGCAATGATCTCCTTGGATAGTGTTGGAGGACCGAGCACAGGATTCTTTCTTGCCACATTTCTCGTCACTAGGCGTCTGATCACCTGAGGTGGAATCAATTTGTGGACTGCACTAGATAGGACCTTCGACTTCCAACTAGGAACAACAATCCATTCGTCTCCTCTATCTTGTGAGAGCAGTGATATAAATATCACTCCGACGACAGCTCGCGATGTATTGCTTTTAGTCAACATTGGGATATTTAAGATCAGTTGATTCTTCGAACCTAGAGAATGATTATGAGTGTATTCCACTACAAATCCAGTGAAAGTGAAGTAGAAAATGTTTTTCTTGAAGTGATTTCCATTGGTTGCAGATTGAACCTATCTATTGTATATTACTTCTGTCAGAAGACATAAAACGACATCGCTTAGTATTTAATTGTAAGTACACTTTATCTTGGAGATGAAATGAAGGATATTCCTGTCGAGAGTCACCATTTTGGCGTCTATATAACACCAAACTATGATGAAATTCTCTAAATATTTTTCAAGTTAATATCAAGTGAAATAAGAATTCTCGAACAGAGTTGCCATTTTGTTTCAACCAGAAACAAAAGGTATTTGATTTGGGAATTATCTCACCTAATAATAACAAAAAGAATGAATGAAGAGAATAATCATCATATTTCACTTATTCTGAATTCATTTACATCCTTTCTATCATTTGATTCTAAGATAAAATTGTTATAATTAAAAGTATAAGTATTGAATGAGTTCAAATGTAAATTTCAGCAGCATTTCGGCTCATTGCATTCAAGTTTCCATAGGAGAAGAGTTGTGCGGCTTTCACATATATATGTCTTCAAATGAAGAATACGAAAGGAGATTTGAAATATCCTAAAGAAAATTCCTCAAAATATCATACAAATAGCTATCCGCGCAACTTAGCAATGAGTTGCGAGAGTCGAGGAGTCGCGCGGGCCTGCTCAACTCAATGTGAGTTGCGCAGCCCTGCCCTGCCCTGCACTCTCCCTCTCTCTTCACTCTTCGATACCTGTCAGAGGTATCAGTCTTCCAAGAAATCCAATCCCCCAAATGAAGGGGAAGAGAGGTATTTATAGGTTTCCATAACTGTGAACCCTAAAACCTTATGCAATGGGCCCCACTTCGCATCGTCTTCAAGCTTTAATACATCCGCTCCATTAGTGAGTGGCGTGGATGTGCACAACTATGGTGAGTTATGAGGACCCGCACAACTCCATGTCCCGCGCAACTTGGACTCTCAACATAACTTGATTAGGGCACACACTTTGACTTTCCTCAGCCTATTTCTTCAATCTTCTTTCTTTTGATCTTCTCTCTTTGTGCTTTATTCTTTTAATGAATTTTATGCTCCAACATAGCCCTTGAAGATCAAGAGAAGACAACATTCACGTGTCCCTTTGGCACCTTTTCTTATTGAATTATGTCATTCGGACTATGTAATGCCTCTGCCACTTTTCAGTGATGCATGTTAGTATTTTTTCTAACATGGTGGGGTAATATTTAGAGGTCTTCATGTATGAATTCTCTATCTTTGATCCATCCTTCAGTGAGCATTTAGTAAATCTTAAACGTGTGTTGAAACAATGTGAGGAAAAGAATTTGGTTATGAATTGGGAGAAATGTCATTTTATGGTTCCCAAGGGAATTGTGCTTGGACACATAATTTTGTCCAAGGAAATTGAGGTAAACAAGGTAAAAATTGATCTTATCTCTAACCTACCTCCACCCAAGAGCATATGTGACGTGCAATCCTTCCTAGGACACGTCGAATTCTATAGACGATTCATAAAGGACTTTAGTCATCTCTTTTGTCCTTTATGCAATCTACTTTAAATGGATGTACCATACGAGTGGACTGAACAATGCCAAGAAACTTTCACTAAGCTCAAGGGCATGTTAACTACCGCACCTATCATGTAGCCACCCAATTGGAGCATCCCTTTTGAGATTATGTGCGATGTATCTGACTATTCTATTGGGATAGCATTAAGCTAGAGAAAAGAAAAGAAGCCCTACAGTCTTCACTATGCAAGTAAAACTCTAAATTCTACCCAAGTGAACTACTCTACTATAGAGAAGGAACTCTTAGCCGTAATGTTCGCTTTGGAAAAATTCAGGTCCTACCTTATCGAATCTAAGATCATCATCTACACAGACATGCGGCACTAAAGTATCTTCTTTCTGAGACGGATGTTAAACCTCACTTCATAAGATGGATCCTCTTATTCCAAGAATTTGATATTGAAATACCTGACAAAAAAGGAGTATAAATCATAGTGGCTGACCACCTTTCTCGACTTGACCTCCCTGATTCCCTTCAACTGACACTGATAAACGATATGTTCCGTACGAACAATTGTTTAAACTCTCCCAACTATCTTTTTTTGCTGACATTGCAAATTATCTTAATACAGGTTTCATGCCAATATACTGGACTACGCAAGATAAGAAATATTCTTCGTCGAGGTACGTAAGTTTTTATTTAATGATCCTTATTTGTTTAAATATTACCTAGACCAAATTCTAAGGAGATGTGTGCCAGACAATGAAAATCAGAGTGTCATCTCCTTTTGTCATTCTCAAGACAGTGGTGGTCACTTTTCTGCTAAAAAGACCACGGCCAAAATTCTGTAGTGCAGCTTTCAATGGCCCACGATGTTCAGAGATACTCATGAGTTTTGTAAAGCTTGTGAGCATTGTCATAAATTGGGAGGGTTGTTCCATCAAAATATGATGCCTCTGAACCTCATTCTTATCATTGAAGCATATGATTGTTGGGGCATCAATTACATGGGACCATTCCCCCATTCCTTTGGGAATATTTACATTTTATTACCTGTAGACCATATCACTAAGTGGGTTAAAGTGATCCCGTGCTGGAATAATGATCATAAAACGGTCATTCGATTCTTAAAAGAAAATATTATTTTCTAGTTTAGAATACCTCGGGCCATCATTAGTGATGGAGGTTCACACTTTTATAATAGGCTATTTGAGAACTTAATGAAGAAATATGGCATCTCTCATAAAGTGAGAACTCCATACCACCCGCAGACAAGTGGGCAAGCCAATATTTTCAACAGGAAAATTAAACTAATGCTGAAAAAAATGGTTAATCCTAACAGTAAGGATTGGTTAATTCGCTTGACTGATGCCTTATGGGCTTACCATACAGCTTTTAAGACCCCATTAGAATGTCTCCCTTTAGACTCATCTATAAGAAAGCTTACCACATACTTGTGGAGCTAGAGTATAGAGCCTATTGGGCTTTTAAAAATATGAACTTTAATTTGGACAATGCTGACTCACTGCACAAACTTCAATTGAATAAACTCGAAGAAATCTAGAATGACGCTTATGAGAACTCGAGAATTTATAAGGACAGGAAGAAGGTATTCTATGACAGGAACATCCTTCAGAAATCATTTATAACTAGTCAAAAAGTCCTATACAATTCTCGGTTACATCTTTTTCCGGGTAAAATTCAATCTCATTAGACCGGTCCCCTCATTGTTACTAATGTCTATCCTCATGGGGCCGTCGAGATAAAGAATTCGACAAATGAAAATGTTTTCAAAGTGAATGGACATCGTCTCAAGCCATTTGTTGAGAAGTTTGATTCAGAGGACATGTTCATGCCTCTGACTGATCTTGTTGTAACACCCCAAATTTTTTCCAACCTGGGGTTAAACGTCCTTAGGCAATGGGTCAATCCTAACCCTTGATTAACTTCTCAAAACTCAATCCAAAAGTCTCAAATCCCTACTTCCTTCGAAAATCTCACCTTTTACTACTTTATCCTTCAAAATTTTCTAAGAGCTCTCACATTAGACACAAATCTTAAAGTTTAGGTGATGTTGATCAATACTTAAGCTAAAAAAGTACTATGAATAGTAAATAAATAAATGAAAAGGGTTTTTAACCATTAACCTTTTGAAGTCTCACTAAATAAGTAGACTAATTGGATAGATCAACTTCTCCTACCCCAAAATCATATATTGCATGTCAAATAACTCATCCCAAGTTCTAAAATACACCCATTTTAAATATCAGATGGAGAAATCACCCCAAACAGGTCAGTGGTCGGCGATGCCATTGCCGGTTTGGCAATGCATCGCCGAACTCGTCCGTACAGCGAGTTTCTGCACCTTTTTTCCTACGCGTTTCTTCGGACTTTGAAAAATAATATCTCCTTCGTTATAACTCTGATTTAGGTGACTCAAAAATTAGATTGAAGCTAAATGAGTCTAGTTTTATATAAAAATATGTGAAAATATAATAAAATATTTAATATAGTTTAAAGTAGGTCATTGTGAGCAACTGTCCGATAATCACTTGTTGGACAGCTGCTGCTTCTAAAATTTTCAGAATTTTTCTACAACTCGAAATCTTATGAAATTTGGTGGAGTTAGGGTAAACTTGATGATGAACCCTCAAAAAAATAAATAAAATTATATAATACCTAAAAGTTCCCAAAATGGTGGATAGAATGGCTCTAGGACCGTATTCTGCCATAATTAGGGTAGAGTTTGGTTGAGTACCAAACTGAATACTCAGTAGAATTAACTTGGACCACTTTAAATACGTTCTACAAGACCCAAAGCGAGTGGAACTAATGACTCTATAATACTCTATAACCTCGGATCAAACTCTAAACAGGTTTGTTCTCTGGACCACTTTGAAACTTTGTATTAGATCTAGACCGCGCGTCGAAAGTCCGATATCTCCTATCTTAGACCGTTAGGATCGCCCAGCTGGACTTGACAATCATTTCGAAAATTAAGTCCAACCGATAATCACAGGCTATTTCATTGAGCCCGGACTGAAGAGAGTATGAATAGGGACAGATTTGGAATTTGAAATTCAAATCTGGCACACGACTTGACGTGTCAGTATTAAGCTTCTGACCGTAATAATTCACTCAGATTACACCCCCGGATCAGGAAAAATTTCTATTTTATATCATGAGGCTTGCAGCCCTGATCTACGTGCGGTGACCGCTGAACTGAAACTGGTCCGCCACATGCGATCTGCGAACCCTGCCGGACTGAAAACTTAATACGTGCTAGATCTGGTATGCATGAGCTTAAGTCCGATCGCATTCGATCAGGGGATCACCAGAAAGCATCTTTTGGACTGAAACAGCGAAATGGTTATGTACTAAGTGAACCTTGTACCGGAGCCTATTTTCGGCATTTTTAAGCTTATAAAAGGGGTTGAAACCCTCACTCCTCTCTCCCATCCGAATTTGAGAGAAACTCTAATTTGGGAGAGAGAAAAGGTGAGAGTTTGTGAGAGAGATTAGGGGAGATTTTTCCTGCCTTCGTGCCACCTGTTGCACGTGTTGTGGCAACACCTCCTGATCACCAAGCCGGTGATTCGTCCACGTTTTCAGGTATGAAACAACCCTAGAAGTTGCTGATTTAAGGTTCACTAGGATCCATAGCTTCTTAACCAATAGATCTTGTAAAACAGGTTCTCTTATCGCCGTAAACGAAGCGTATACGCTCCGTTCGAAACGACACGTCTATAAGAGACAAGGTACGGATTTTAGACGCTTTGATTGACTATTTTCAACGCTTTCAATGTCGTTTAATAGTAGATTATCGACGGCAACGCGTTTGACGTGTACAACATGCTGTCCATTTCCTGTTTCGTAAATAGACGAAGAATATGAGATTTAGGGCATTTTAGTCATTTGTAGGAAGTACTGTTTTCATCCATATTTTGCTGATGTGATTGACATGGATTTTTGTCACATTAGGATACTAGGAAGGCGTGCATAATTAGTTTGGCGAAGAGATTCGCCTAAATGCGCACTTCGGGTCAACGTACTATATGTAGACTTAAGTGTGTAGTTTAAGTGTTTGTATAAATGCTTGTATTAGTATGTATTGAATTAAATGGTGTTATGGATTAGTTTGAGATTGATTTCTCAATTAATATGATGGTGTAAATGGCTTCCTACATGTTAGCCATATGTACGATTTCATTATATGTAAATGGCTTCCTACATGTTGCACTTAAGTGGTATGCTATAACATGTACTTGATGATTTCCTTATGATTTAGTTTCAGATTGAATTCTTAATTAATATGCTGATGTAGAGGATTTTCTATATGTTGGCGATATGCATAATTTCATTTTATGTGTGAAAGACATGTGTGAGATGATTTACTTAAGTTGTACGTTATAACATGCGTTAACATGCTCACATGTTTGTATTCCATTTCCAATACTCTTACCTGATTGCTGATGTGAATTCATATGTGTTTGAGACTATACCTAGTCCAGGCAGTCGGTAACCGAGTTAATTCGTGGTTGGCCTATCTTTGCCACGAACGACGCATCGATGAATGCGAGCCATGTTCTGGAGTTGACGACAGTTGTTAGGCCACGCGAAGTGTTTTATGCACTTCATGTCGTTCGACTTGAGATGCGATCGTGCTAGTCGAGCCCGTCAAGTAACCCGACTGGCCGTTGTATGTTCACCCTGCATGAGTCATAACTGCTTGAACCTAGGGTACTGAACTTACCATTATAAACCCTGTTAACCATGGTACCGTGATCCACAAAGACTCATGAGCCGGGCATGGTGGTATGGGACACCGTGGTCGAGCTGTCGGCCTACGCTAGGGCAACAAACCTCCCCGTAGTGACCAGTGAGCACCTAGTCTCGTGAGCAGATTATGGTGGTATGGGACACTATATTCTAATTGTCGGCCTACACTGATCAGGCGACGAGTCCTTTGTAGTGACCGCGAGTGTATTCTGAGTCTACGAGAGGCGACGACCCTTCAGTAGCAGTAGAGTATAGTAGGCCTGTATTGATAAGGTGATGGGGGAGCGGAGCAACGAGTGCGTGCAACAGCCCTGGCAGCCCTTACAGCGACCTACAAAATATACCTCGTATGAGATTACTAGGAGTGACGACCCTAGACAGGATCTGTGTTGGGATTGATATAAGGGAAGTACCTTACTTTCCCAATCCTGCTGTTTGAATGGACTAATAACAACTCAAAAATCATATCACCATACCATTGCATGTGCCTAGAAGATGTGGAGCACTTGAGGGTCGATTGCATGTCGCGGTCGTAAGATGGTGCCGTATGAGGGAGATCGTCGGTGAGGGCATACATCACGTCATGTCATATTGCATTAACAACACTGTTAGGATTGTTTGATTTACTGCTTTACTATTATCGCATGATTGATTTGATAACATGTTAATCTCTGCTCTCTTATCCCACTGAGTTGATCACTCACTCCCACGTTACGGGATGGTGTTTCTGGACACCCACCAGTCCCTATTGTGATTGCAGATGATGGCGCGGCCTGTGAGGCGGAGCTGGATTTGATGATGATGAGGAGGATCTCTCCTTTATACGTGTTCTGATTGACGGGATTATAGGGAGGTTGATTAGATACCTTGACAGTTGTCATTTTATATTTTTAGCGCACTCATGTATATTCGTTTTGTTTACTTTTGGAGTATACATGTATGCATATAACCTGGTAACATGTTCACACTCTGGAGACATACAACAGTTTATATATGTTATACATACTATCACTGTCTTCCGCTTGCTAATTTAACTGTCTCTGGAGTAGGATATGCTATTCTGGCTTAATCTCACTCATGTTTAATACATTAATACTGACAACATTCAATCATACATATCTATGTTACATAAATAACGTTCTGGAACTCGGGAGTTGGGTTTTTACTCGACCCCCCGATTTTTGGGATGTTACACTTGTGTACTAGGATTGACCTCCTAGTCTAATGGAGGTGTAGTTAGGTTTATTTATTTCATAGGATTTAGTATTAGGATAGTTTGATTTCATTTTGTTTAGTTTTTGTGATAACCCATTTATATATAAAGAACTTTGGAAAAGCTTCAATTTTCCTTCTTCAGATATTAGCTTCCCATCACTTCCCATTTCTTTTCATTGTCTCATTTGCATTGCATGCTCATATCTTTTACGTTGAGGACATTGTAGATTTTAGGTTGGGGGTGTGGATTAGGTAAACTAATCAGTTTTTTCTTAGTTTTGAGCAAAAATTGTGAAAATTTACAAATTTTCAAGTTAAAAACATGCTTGGGAAATGATGATTTGTGGAATTAAGAATGCTTTGAGTATGATGATAAGATGGACATTGAACTTTGGATTGTTGGAGTTTGATTAAATGAGTAGACTATCATCTAAATTCTTGCATTTAATTGATTAAGATGAAGTTTGAATATCATTTTAATCTAAGTCATAGGCCACATTGAAACTGCTTTTTGTGAATTGTACTAGAATTTCTCATTGTTAGTATGTGTATCATTGATAGATATTGAGAATTAAGTATAAAGAATTTTATCTACCTTAAAAAGAAGAAAAGAACCAGTTAAAAAATAAAGAGGTCGACAAAAAGGTCATGTATGATGAAAAGACTGGAAGTGAATGAAAAGTCTGAAAAGAATGAATAACTAAAAAGGACTACTGATATAAATCAAAAAGTGAAAAAAGAAGGAAAAGGTGATAATTTCAGAATCAGTACTTGATTATTTAATAAAACTTGAGATGATGAGCATGGCTAACATTATGAAATAGTAGTATGTTATGAAAAGTAAATAGAATTCACTAAGCACATTAGAAAATTTTGATATATAAACTTATGCTCTTAAATGATTGATAAAGAAACTTTTTGATTGATTGCTCATGTGATTCGACTCTAGGTTTTTAAAATTACACTCTCGCTTCTTTAGATTGTACTCATTTATACTTGATTGCATAAAAGATTATTTTTTGAAAGTGATTTAAACATTGAAGATTGAAGATCACTTCAGGCATGCTTTGCTTGAAACTAGTAAAATGTTGGTTGGGGTGTGTGTTGAGTGTGAAATATTGCATATTTTTTCTATTTATACCTTAGTTTTATAAACATGATAGTACTTAATCGATTTAATTATGCATGTTTTCATGTGCGAGGTGATTTCGAGAGCTTAAGGTGAAATTGATGTTAAAAGGAAGATTTATACTCAAAAGATTACTAAATGAATATTCAGAGATTTGAAAGTCATTAATGAAGAATTCACATGTCAAAAATACAAGAAAATCAAGTGATGAATGAAGAGATCAAAGATTTGAAGTGAAAAAAAAGGAATCCTAAAATTGTCATGAAAATAAACATATTCCTGAAATTGTCTTGACAAAACATATTCTGAGATGCTAAGTATATTTTGAGAAACCACGTAGACTGCATAAATTTGATGTGGTTTAAACTCTAAGTCTATTTTGAGAAATTTCACAGAGTGTAAAAATTTGATGCAGTTTCTAGATTTTTTCAACTTTGTGCAAAAGTTGAAGTTCCATAACTATAAATAGGACTCCCTTTGATGCTCAAAAGCATCTTCTAGGGTTTGGAAAGGTCTCAAAGAACATACACAAGGGTGGAGCAGCCGCCAAAGAGTTTTTTTTTCTTTTCTAGTTTATTTTTCATGCTTTGTTTAAGAGATTTGGTTTCAATCATGTCTATGGTTGGTTAAAACACTTAGCTAGGGATAAGAGATGAAGCTTGTAGCGTGTTTGGATGTTTATTTTTCTTTGATTCTTGTTCTTATTGAACTTCATTAATTTCTAGTTTGATATTAAGAGAATATTTTTAATTTTTTATAATTTATTATGACTCAAATTACAATAGATGTAATGTTAGCTTTAAATATCTTCTTTTCCTTTTTTGAGATAGTGAGATTAGTAAATCCCGTTGTTCACCATCATCTCATGGGCATGGTAGGGTGATGAAATCCGTTCCAATCAACACAATTCTCCTCTATTGAGAATTAGGTCAATGAAAAGTTCATATTTGATTTTAATTGTTTTATCTTCCAATTGGATAAGATAGTACTCCAATTCTAATTGTGTTCTTTGAATCAAGTAAAGTAGCATCTTAATAGCTACAAGTAGATCCTTGGTACACTAGTTCCCACCTTTAAATTCATAAGTTTTAATTAACATTATACACTATTACTATTAATTATTCATATTTCAATTTAGATCTTTTTCTAGTTCTAGTTCTAGTTATTTTCAAAATACGTATAAGTTTAGTCTCTGTGGATTCGACCTCAGTCTTACCGAGTTATTACTACATCGCAACCCTACACTTGGAGTTGTGCACAGGTCCCTGGAGTTGAGAAGTGTCTAGTGATGCCTTATTCCTTGTAGAATTTCATGAATCTCACCTTTTTATTCTCCGTATTATTATCTAACCTAAGACACTTAACCTATCTCCCAGTTTATTTCTATATTTTCTCCTTAATTCCTTGAATTGGCAAACACCTCTAACTTGTGATTTAATTAGTAGAATCAATATGATGCCCCAAACCAGGAAATTGGATTTATAGGAATCTCGATCGCCGATCCGGTGCCGACAGCCTCCGTAGTACCCCATTCTCAGCTCCTAGCATTCAGATGCCAGATTTCGATCCTGGGATCCTACAAGGAGGATTTTATTTTTTTTACATTTAACTAGTAATAAGCATAACCACAAGATTACCTAATTCACAAAGGCAATATCATAATCACATATCCACTAATATAATCATTTGATTACAACACTGAAAGGGAAACACATAAATAGAAAATTAAGCTCCAGAAGTCCACTACACGCTCCAAGCTCAACACCGCTGCAACCTAACATCACCTGCACACATCTATCATGCATAAGCTTATAGAAAGCTTAGAGGGTGGTGTAAGTGTGTGCACAAGGTAAGTGTCAAGTATTCAATACAATGCCATAATCATACAATACCGAAAAACTGGTAATCCATAAACCATACAATGTCTAAATAAGTAGAAACACTGATAAGAGCAGGAATTATCAGACTAACATAAATACTGACAAGATCATAAATCATACGATAATAGAGTAAGCAGAAGTATGGACAAGTCCATAATTCAATCAGTATCAGAAAACATAATATAGAACAGTTATGCAACAATGGGTTATGAAAAGAAAAATATCAGATGTCGGGGATGCAATGCAATATACAAATCCTGCTAAGTCTGTCTAGGCCATATAGGTGTAGAAAAATAGGAATCCAAAATGTCATATGCCTGCGGATGTAATGCAATATGCAATACGAATGAAATGATCATGCTGGAGTGTGAAGTCGGGATGATAGTACGTATTATCGCAGGCTACGGGGTCTACCACAAGGGACTTCTATCCAAACCAATCCCATAGCTAAATTTGGATCGTCAGACTCAACGTGGTAAACTCCTGATCTCAGGTTAGTCGTGCGCCCAACTAAAATCCTTGCCATAACGAAGGTACACAATAATTAGTTGTGCAACACTAGCCCGAGTGGATAGTGAATGAATGAGCATGCAACTCCTACTCAATAAGTCCACATATCAGTACAGTTCCTCTCTGAAAAATCACCAGGGTCTATTACACCCCGAACCAGATTGCGCCTCATCACACGCAATAAGGTGAGTGGAAGAGACCTCACTATCCGCCTGCCAATATCGGGCCCGGCTCTTCAATAGCGGACCCATTCCTCGAGCTGGTTAGACTCAACCTAGCATTGCCCCCTCCTCTAGGGCAGGTAAGGCTGCACCCCCTTCCAACTAACCACGACACAGTGGGAGATGCAGCCTAAGGTATACGGCCCTCATGCGCTCATGCATCCACTCGGTCTAAACGTTAGAGCAACCTCTGGAACCAAGAGGGTTTAGGGACTTTCACCCAGGGATATCTATAGCACCCCATGTAGAATAGATTTTCGGTGTCCCATCTGACCATCTACGAAATACCTGTGGAGGCTATGACCCTGATGTCGCTAAGGTGTACGGTGGTCATGTCACATAAATACGAGATGCGTGAGTCACACAGTCCAATCATACATCAATCATGCCCATGTCATGCTCTCATGTGGGGCAACTCCGCCTATCAGGGAGCCCCATGAACAACCTGCCCTATGACATATGCAATGGTCAATCACATCTCATAACAAACATGCAGATGATGTGTATGGGCATGTATTATGATGTTATGCTGTCATATACTTATAATCGGTATCAATAACCGGCATCAACAATTGGCCTCGACAACATGGATAATTTAACCAACATTGACCCCAAGGAATGGTCACTTAGAGCCAAACATATAATGGGCCCACAGCCTCACACAAAGGCCAATATACAATCCAATGGGCCTTACTCAAAGGCCACATATACACAACCGGTGGACCCTGCTCATGGGCAAAATACATATCACAATGGGCCTTGCCCATGGGCCCTAATACACAATGGGTGGGCCCTACACATGGGCCTAATATGCATCACAGGTGGGCCCTGCACATGGGCCTCGAATACATGACATGTGGGCCCTACACATGGGTCTTGAATACATCAAATGGGCCATGCATCATGGGCCTAATACGTGTCACAATGGGCCTCAACTACGGGTCGCATGTACATCATATAGGTCTTGACAATCGGAATTGGCCTATACAACCGGTCTCGACAAACCAGAACCAGCCTCAATCGATAATCGGTAATCGGCCACGACCAATCAGAATCGATAATCGGCCTGGATCGATAATCGGCAATCGGTCGTGGTAATCGGAATCGATCGATAATCAGAGTCGGCAAATCGGTCACATCGATCAGAATCAACAATCGGTCACGTCAATCGAAATCGATCGGTAATCAGAGTTGAAAAATCGCTCACGTCAATCAAAATTGATAGGTAATCAGAGTTGAAAAATTGGTCACGTCGATCGAAATCGACAATCGGTCGTGGTAATCAGAATCGATCGATAATCAAAGTCAAAAAATTGGTCACATCGATCAAAATCGGCAATCGGTCACGTCAATCGAAATCAATCTGTAATCAGAGTCGACAAATTGGTCAGGTCGATCGAAATCGGCAATCGGTCGTGGTAATCGGAATCGATCGATAATCAGAGTCGATAAATCGGTCACATCGATCGGAATCGATAATCGGTCACGTCAATCGAAATCGATCGGTAATCAGAATCGGCAAATCAGTCACGTCGATCAAAATCGATAATCGGTCGTGGTAATCGGAATCGATAGATAATCAGAGTCGATAAATTGGTCACATCAATTGGAATCGGCAATCGGTCACGTCAATCAGAATCGATTGGTAATCAAAGTCGGCAAATCGGTCACGTCGATCGAAATCGGCAATCGATCGTGGTAATTGAAATGGATCGATAATCAGAGTTAGAAAATTGATCACATCGATCGAAATCGATAATCGGTCACGTCAATCGGAATCGATCGGTAATCAGAGTCGGAAAATCGGTCGATCAAAATCGATAATCGGTCGTGGTAATCAGAATCAATCGATAATCTGAATCAGTAAATCAGTAATGTTAATCGCACCGGTAATCAACAGATAAATAAAATGGGGTCCATAGATGATTAGCAGATCAATTATAGTATAAAGATCAGCACTCGGCCATGGTTATATCAAATCCGATAACACGAAGCCATCCGTCTACGGCGAATGAGGCTCACTTATTTGGGTTAACCCACTGAGGGAATGATAAGAATGGGCCTAACAAGGCCTAAGGGAAGGTCACAATGTGGACATCCAACCATCATTGCCCATCAATGTGGACATTTAACCAACATTACTCCCAAGGAGTGACCCACATAGGGTCAAACATATAGTGGGCCCATAGCTTCACACGAGGCCCTAATATACATCACATGGGCCTCATACAAGGGTTACATACACATCAAGTGGATCGCATCCACGGACCACACCAAGGGGCCTTATATATATATATATATATATATATATATATATATATATATATATATATATATATATATATATATATATATATATATATATATATATATATATATATGTATCAACTGGGCTGCATCAATGGGTCGTACTAATGGGCCTAATACATATCACAACGGGCCTTGCCCATAGGCCACGAATACATCATAATGGGCCTTGCCCATGGGCCTTAAATTCAAGAAGGTGGGCCCTATCATATAGGCCTTGTATACATCACATCGGGCCTCACTCATGGACCCAATATACATCACAATGAGCCTCTCTATTCGGGCACCACATACATCAAGCTGAGCCACATAGCAGGTGGGCCTGTACCTCCTAAATGGGCCCACCAGATGAACAACATGGATGTATAACACATACATCAAGGTGGGCCCTGCCATAACGCTTATTTTCCATCCAATCTGTTCGCAAGGTCACAAAGTCCTAAATAAAGAGGAAAACAAATATCATGTTGGTCCAAAACTTTTGTAACCCAAGGGGTTCAATGGTGGGTGTTCAATCTCCACTGGTCTTTGCAGTGTGGTCCACCTGATCAATGGTTAGACTCATCATGGTGTGGCCTGCCGTGATGTATTTGAGATCCAACCTATTCATAAGTTAACATAGTGATAGATGAAGTGAAACTAAAAACATCAACTTGATCGAAAACTACTGTGGCCCTTGAAGTTTTAAACGGTGGATATCACTATCCCTACTTATTTCAATGGTGGGGCTTGCTTGAACCATAGATCTGACTCATTCTTTCTCTCATGCCATAAAATGATCTCTTAAAATGGTGGGACAGTTTGGATACAAGACATGCATCATGGTGGATCCCACCGTCTAAGGTCTGGACGGCGTGGATGGGACCCATACATCATAGTGGAGTCCACCTAATGGAAGGTGCGGATTACAATTCATACATCAGTGGGCCCAGAGAGCTTCTGACGTCAAAGCAGCAGCATTGCTGCTGCGTGGGCCCCACTATCCAGATGGACTGTATATATATAATACGTACATCAATGGTTGAATCCCACTGTCCAGCAGATTGGACGGTGGGGATGTATGATACATGCATCTATGTGGGGTCCACATAGACGGACGGTGCGGCTGTAAATCATATACATCATGGTCGGCCCACACAAAAGGTGGACAGCTGAGATGAAACATGATGGATTGCGTGAATGAAACACATATCATGGTGGACCCCTCCTACCAAAATACATGAACGACTTGGATCCAAAACTCACAGCTCACATGGGACCCACAGAGTTTGTTGCGTTAACACAGCAGTTGTTCTACTACTCATCCACAAATGGACGGCTGGGTGAAAAAATACCCGAAATCAAGGTGGGGCCCATGGATTTTGCTGACGTTAACCTGAGGCAAGGCTGCAGGGACCCATCATCCTTGTTTCAAATGGACGAACAGCCAGGAGTATAAAACACATATATCAAAGGTGGGTCCCACTACACGTGGCCCACAGCTTGGGACCAAGATGATATTTATGATTTCCCCACCATCCAGACAGTTGGACGGTGTGGACAGATACATCAGAGTGTGGTCCATAGAACTTACTGCTGTAAATACAGCAGATGCATAGCTGGTGTGCAGGTCCACCGTCCATCAGACGGATGGCTTGGATATGAAGTAGATGGACAATGTGCAGGTAAAACACATACATCTGATGGGGTCCACATAGATGGACGGTCTGGATACAACATTCATCATGGAGGGCCCCACAGTACTTGTTGACATCAATCAGTAGTAGGACCCACCATAAAAAGAATAAATGTTCGGTAGGGAGATAGACATCACGGTGGAGTCCCACTGTCCAGCAGCTGGATGGTGGAGATGAAACAATTCATCAAGGTGGGTCCACACGTGTGGGACCCACCAGCTTTTAGATTAAGCTGATATTTATGCTTTCTCTTCATACAGTCCAGCAGCAGAGGCTGCTGGACGTCCTATGGCCGGACAGTAAGGATGTAATACATCCATCAAGGTGGCTTCCCACACGTGCCATCTAGGCAGGCCCCACCACTTGCTGACGTGAACGTCAATACAACAGCTACATGGCTGCGTGAGGTCCCAGCCAATCCATGCCCATCGTCCATGGATCGAACGATGTGGATGCGATGCATCAATTCAAGATGGGCCCCACAAGCTACCATGGTGGGGTCCACAACACAAGGGAAAGAGAGAGAGAGAGAGAGAGAGAGAGAGAGAGAGAGAGAGAGAGAGAGAGAGAGAGAGAGAGAGAGAAGCACCCACCTCAAGATCTCTTCTTCCTTCTTCCGTCAATGCGATCTAGAGCTCGAATGGATGGACTTCAACGGTTGAGATCGGACTTGGACGGTGGAAATGGAAGTTAGGAAGGTGGGCCACACTAGTTTCTCTCCCATGGAAGCCATAGATGGTTGCTTGGAGAGAATGAGGGAGATGAGAGAGAGATTGAAAGAGAGAGATGGGTGAGTGATGTGGTGGGTGTACTTTGTGTAAGAGAGAGTTTGACTTTGGGGTTGCTTGGGGATGGGGTTGTACTTTGACATGAGATGTGATGTGGTACTTGATTGATGGGATGTGATGTGATTGATTTGAAAGATTGTCTTGGGTTTGCAAATGCACGGCGTTTCCTCGAACTGAACGCGGGCCTACATCTCCTAGCTTGGGTATCACCTCGGCGCGTGAGACACGGCATCAGAATCACAGCGATGACGCGGTTGCTAAGGTACAAGTTTTGGGTTGAGTCAACTCGGGTTAACGACGTGTGAATCAGGGTCACGCACAAATACCGGTTAAGGGTCGAAGGTTGCCGACATTCGACCGGGAAGACCGCGGAAGTCTACGGAACAATACGGTCTAGGATACGGGTCTTACACTCAAACATTCCTCAAATAATCATTTATGAAGCTCATGAAATATTATGCCCCTCCCTTTAACGGTAATGTTAATAGCCCCAAACATCAGAATGTATATAATCAAGAACCCCACTACTAGGATATATAATATTCTTGAACCTTATCCTGCATTGCTTCCCATAGATGCAATGCTCACACAAATCTACCTTACACTCCTTAACTCCCTTCAACAGTTTTCATTTATAGAGTTCTATCATGAACCTCTTGCTCATATGCCCTAGCCGCATATGCCATAGATTAATGACATCCGTACCAAATTTTGTGTGTGAGGTGGTACCAGCCTTTCTTATAATCACGCACTCAACCAACTTGTGTGGATATCTCATCATATGTCCCTTTAATAAAACCATTGCACCTCTAGTGACCTTAATTACACCCCCCAAATGCAGTGAACATTCACTCATTCGTATCTTAAACACCTAAGGATATCAATTTTTCTTCAAATTTGGGACATGCCTAATATCACCTAGAGTCTGTATGACTCGATCAAACATACTTACCTTAATGTTCCCTATTCGGATGGCCTTGCATGCTGCATCTTTCTCATTAGAACACTTCCACCATCATATGACTTGTATGAATCAAACCAAGTCCTATTTAGGTACATATGGTATGAATATCTTAAATCGAGTATCCAAGTATTTGAAAGATGTCTCATACTTGAGGAGACCGAGAGGAGATATCCTTTTAAGCTCTTTTCTGCTACACTAGTTGATTCACTCGTGTTCCTTTTACCCTTGCTTTCTAAGTCATCTTTCCTTTTTTGGTAGTCTCTCTTGAAGTACCCTTTCACACCACAGAAGAAGCATTCTTCCTTAGCCTTTGATTTTGATCTAGACATTTTCTTTTTGTCAGACTGTAACACCCCAGTTCCTGGAACCCAAGTACTCTACTCGTTTTTACCTTTAGAGACAGTATAAATTTCATGTACACATTTTTTTCTTCTTTATCAGAGTTAATTAACTAGCGCAATAGAAACAAATCAAGTATAAGAGGGAGTCCAAATATACATAACCAAATATTCTTTTAGTTGCCCCAAAACTTATAAAAACTAATGTATCATAACTAAAGATTTAACAACCAAATAATAAAAGTAGACTAGAAATAAGAGCTACATAGCTAATGATCTCTCCATGGAATGCACCAGAGTCAACCCATACATCATCCACGTATCCTGCACATTGAATACGGTTTGATAGTGTCAATGACTATCCCAGTGAGGTATTACCCCCAAGATTTATCGTATCACCAAGATAATTAAGCATAGTTATCAGGAATAGTGTATAACAAATATTTCACAATGATTATCATAGAAATCAGATAAGGTTCATCAGATACGCATTCAACAAATAAATTTGATAAAGATAATCTTATTTAAATGCATGAATGCATGCACATGCTCACAGACCTGGGGATGCACATCCAGCTGGCACAAAGGTCACTGAAGGAGAACTAGCCACCTGAAAAAGTATTCAAATGTATGTCTTAAGGAGGACTAGCTACCCAGAAAGGACTATGA
Source organism: Magnolia kwangsiensis (assembly GCA_037074715.1). Classification (NCBI taxonomy): domain Eukaryota; kingdom Viridiplantae; phylum Streptophyta; class Magnoliopsida; order Magnoliales; family Magnoliaceae; genus Magnolia; species Magnolia kwangsiensis. The sequence goes on along the minus strand of CM073586.1, from coordinate 36,291,088 downwards.
GAAGAGGACATCCAAGGAGAACTAGCTACCCAGAAAAGTACTCAAAGGTACACCCAAAGGAGGACTAGGCACCTGAAAAAGTCCATGCAATAAGGATAACCCATAGTGGTTTGAATGCACGTAATAATAACTTAGGATCACTCGGTAAAATACACTGTGGTACAACCCATAATGATCTAAGAAAACCCCCGTGTCTGACATTGACTACCCGGTAAAATCTATATCCTATGAAAATGCATGATTAGCCTGTAACACCCTGAAAATCGGGGGTCGTGTATAAACTCAACTCCCGAGTTCCAGACCGTCACTTATGCAATAAAAATGGTTATGATTCAATGTTGTCTGATTTAAAGCATTCACATGAGTAAAAGTATACCAAAACAGCAATTCATACTTCAGATCCAGTGATAAAAGCAAGCGGAAGACTAAACAATATATATATCACTGTATGGAAAAACAAAGTAATCTCAACTGTCTCCAAAGTATGACTACATCTCTGAGTCTCATATACATGTAAATAGACAAAAGAATAAGATCAAAATAGTCCCACTGAAGTCCCCCTCGATCCAGGTCACCTACGGGAAGCCGTCGTGATACTGCATATACGAGAACTCATCCTGGTCCTCGTCAATCTCCGGCTCCACCTCCTGGATCTCGTCGTCACCTGCAACTACAACAGGGTCTGGTGGGTGTTGCAAACACCATCCCGTAACGTGGGAATGAGTGATCAACTCAGTGGAATCATAGAGCAAAGATTAGCATGTTCACAATTCAATCACGCGATAATAGTAAAGCAGTAAATCAGACAAATCCTAATACTGTTGTTAATGCAAGATGATATGACGTGATGTATGCCCTCACCGACGATCACCCTCATACGGCAACATCTTACGACCGCGGCATGCCACACTCCCTAGAGTGCTCCACATCTTCCAGGCACATGCAATGCTATGGTGATATGATTACCAAGTTGTTATTAGTCCATTCAAACAGCAGGATTGGGAAACTAAGGTACTTCCCTTGTATCAATCCCAACACGGATCCTGTCTAGGGTCGTCACTCCTAGTAATCTCATACGATGTACATTTTGTAGGTCACTGCAAGGGCTGCCAGGGCTGTTGCTCGCACTCGTTGCACCGCTCCCCCATCACCTTATCAATACAGGCCTACTGTACTCTACTGCACGGAAGGGTCGTCGCCTCCCGTGAACTCAGAATACGCTCGCGGTCACTACAAAGGGCTCGTCGCCTGATCAGTGTAGGCCGACAGCTAGAATATAGTGTCCCATACCACCATAATCTGCTCACGAGTCAAGGTGCTCATTGGTCACTACGGGGAGGTTTGTGGCCCCAGCGTAGGCCGACAGCTAGACCACGGTGTCCCATACCACCATGCCCGGCTCATGAGTCTTCGTGGATCAATGTACCACGGTTAATAGGGTTTACAATGGTAAGTTCAGTACCCTAGGTTCAAGCAGTTATGATACATACAAGGTGAACAAACATCGGCCAGTCGGGTTACTTGACGGGCTCGACTAGCGCGATCGCATCTCGAATTGAACGACATGAAGTGCGTAAAACACTTCGCGTGGCCTAACCACTGCCGCCAACTCTCAACACGAATCACATTCATCGACGCGTCGTTCGTGGCTATGACCAGTCAGCCACGAATTCGCTCGGTTACCGACTGCCTGGACTAAGTCAAGTCCCACACATCTATGGAATTACATTAACACTATAAAAAGGTATTGGAATTGAAATACATCATGTGAGCATGTTAGCACATGTTATAACATTCAACTTAAGCAAATCTTCAAGGCATACTTCCCATGCATATTCAACTTAAGCAAATCCTCAAGCACATACATTCCATGCATGTAATGAAATCATGCATTTTGTCAACATGTAGAAAATCATTTAGGTCAGCATAATAATTGAAAAATCAATCACAAACTATCAAATAACATCATTTAATTCAATACATACTAATACAAGCATTTATACAAACACATACACTACACACTTAAGTCTACATGTAGTATGTCGACCCAAAGTGCGCAACTAGGCGAATCTCTTCGCCAAACTAATTATGCACGCATTCCTAACTTCCTAATGCGACAACAAACCATGTCAATCACATCAGCAAAATATGAATGTAAACAGTACTTCCTACAAATGACTAAAATGCCCTAAATCTCATATTCTTCGTTAGCTTACGAAACGGGAAACGGAGAGCATTTTGTACATGTCAAACGGCGATGCCGTCAAGAATCTACTATTAAACGACATTGAAAGCATTGGGAACCGTCAATCAAAGCGTCTAAAATCCTCACCTAGTGTCTTGTAGACTCGGGAATTGAAGCGGAGTGTATATGCTTCGTCTATGGCGAGTAAGGAGCCTAATACATAAGATCCATAAGCTACATCGCTATGGAAACAAGGAAAACTCAAATCAACAACTATTTAGGATTTTTACTTACCTAGGATCGCGGTGGAATCGCCGGGAAAGCGGTAGAGGAGTGTTGCTTAAGCACGTGCAACACGTAGCACAAGTGGCAGGAAGAACTCTCCCACTCCCTCACAATCTCTCACTCTTTTTCTCTCTCCCAAGCTAGGGCTTCTCTCAAATTCGGATGGGAGAGAGGAGTGAGGGTTTCAACCCCTTTTATAGCCTAAAACATGCCCAAAATAGGCTTGGGAACAATGTTTACTTGGTGCCTAACCAAATCGGGGCCGTTTTAGTCCAAAAGGGCATTTCTGGAGGTCCCCAGGCCAAATGCGGTCGGACTTAAGCTCATGCATACTGGATCTAGCACGCATCCAGTTTTCAGACCGGTTGGGTTCCCAGATCGCACGTGGCGGCCCAGTTTCAGTTTAACGGTCACCGCACCAAGATCAGGCCTATAAGTCTCGTGATATATAATAGATATTTTTCCTGATCCAAGGGTGTAATTTGGCTGTATTCTGACGGTCAGAACGCTCAATACTGATGCGTCAAATTCTGTGCCAGATTTGAATTTCAAATTCCAATTCTAACCCTATTCTCACTCTCTTCGGTCCGGGCTCAATGAAATAGCCTGTGATTATCGGTTTGACTTGATTTTTGGAATGAGTGTCAAGTCCAGCTAGACGGTTCTAACGGTCTAAGATAGGAGGTATCGGACTTTCAACGTGCGGTCTAGATCCAATACAAAGATTCAAAGTGGTCCAGAGAACAAACCGGTTTAGAGTTTGATCCGAGGCTTTAGAGCATTATAGCACCCTTGGTTCCACTCGCTTCGGGCCTTGTAGAACGTATTTAAAGTGATCAGGGACCATTTCCCAGCTATTCTAACGTTGCACTAGCTAACCTAGTCATATTTTCTAAAGGAATGAATTCTACGCAATATCGGGTCGAGTTGGCACTCGAACCCAAGTATGGATTTTTCACGGGCGTTACATAGCCTAACCATTATTATTCCAATTCCAAACAACCATTTTTAGAAAGCTCAAAGTCACTATGGGGGGTTTGTCACCCAGCATAGGCCGACAACTTAGGCATAGTGTCCCATTGCAACATCCATGGCTCATAAGACTAACAAACAAGATGCTTAATGGTAACATCTTCAACTAGTGGCCAATCATAGTTTAACAAGTGGAACTTACCATCGCAGGCTTATATGAAAAGAATCCATAAAAGCCACAAGAGGGCAATTAGTCAATCAAAGCCATATAAGGCAAATAGTCCATTTAAAGGTGCAATAGAATGGATTGTCTCCCAGAAGCCATAGAGGCATAAGTGATCCACAAGATGATAAGTCCACGACACAAAAATTCAATTTAATCTATTTGGCAGAAAGGCCACTAGTTCAAGGACTTCCACAAACACCATTAAATAAACGTAAGTGGCAAAACAAGCCAAGCACAATGTCAGTAGGAATTACACACTAGAGTTGGTTTCCGACACAACTCTTTACCTATTTCACAATCTGAGGAGGCGTTTGGGAGTCAACATTTCCTACATTTCAAATAAAGGTCTAGATTAGTTTTTCTCAATTTAAAACAAGATTTAACTCTAAAATTTATGAGATCAAAACTCACCAAACTTGATTGTTGACTCAGTGACTTGACTCAGGTGAGTCACACGATCTTTACTCGCTCTCTTTTCTCTCCTTTCTTCTTCCTTCCCTTCCTTTTTCTTTTCTTCTTTGCTGGGAACTTCCAGGAGGGTCTAGATCTAAACAAATAGTAAGTCAAAGACCTGACTCGATTTTGAACCGAGTAGACTCAGTGACTTGCTTCTCTTCTTCCTCTTCTCTATTATCTTCCTTCTCTTTCTCCTTCTTTCTTCATGCTCTCTTCCACACTCTCCTTTTCTTCCTATTCTTTCTTTCTTATGGTCAAGCATTGCCCTAAATTTAGCTCGGACTTAAGTCCAGATGCAGGACCCGCACCAAGTCGTAACCCAACCAGACTGTGGACTCGGTCCAGATTCGATGTGGCAAGATCTGAGTCTGGCTCTCTCTCTCTCTCTCTCTCTCTCTCTCTCTCTTCTTCATTGGTTTATTTTCTTTCCTTCTTCCTCCTCTGCTTCTTTGCTGCCAGTGACCAGCAACTGGACTCGATACGACATTGCTCGTAATGACTTAACCGAGTCACATCTTTTGACTCGATGCGGAAATGGAGGATGGCGCATGACCTCTCTCTCTCTCTCATATTTTTCTCTTTCTCTCATTTTCTCCTTCTTCTCTTTCTTCTTTCCCTCGCTATGTTTAGGAAGACCGTAATCGGTGTTGGACTCGGCTTAAACTTGCAAGCTTGGAAGAAGACCCGATGAAATTTGAACCTCCTGGTACAGTGACTCGACATGGCATGAATGCAAGCAACTCTCTCTCTCTCTCTCTCTCTCTCTCTCTCTCTCTCATCTTCTCCTTCTTCTTCTCTTCCAACCAAATCTGAACTCGACCCAGACTCAGACCGAGTCGACTCAATTCAATGCCACAGAGAAACGTCGTTCTCTTTCTCTCTTTTAAACTTCCTATTTTTAGAAATTGTTGCCCTAAAAGGAAAGAGTTTATTTATAGCCTTGTGGAAGCCTAGAAGGATCGACTCATAATTGGTCGATTAGTTACGATTTTAACTAACCTAATTAATAGTTTTTTATGACCATGGAATTGAATCAAGCTTGCATAGCTTCGATCAAGAGTCAGGGATGCAATTTTGGGACCCTAAGCCACCCATTTAACGTCTCAGATCTAGAGGTGGGGCCCACTTAAAGGAGGTCGGTATTTTAGATTAATGAAGAAGATGAGGTTGATAATGGTGGATTACAATTTAATGGCTATTACTTCAATCTAATTTATATGGATGGTGTGGATTTGATCCTAGAACACGGTGGGACCCACCGTTCATCATAACGTTCCCATATAAGTGATGGGCGATAGTATTTTCAGCCAAGTGTAATTTCTCATGCGAAGGAGGATTTCTCGTGGAGTTTCATTTTTTCACGAGATAGGTTACTGCTCACCCTAAAATGGATGTTGTTGATGCTTCAAAAGAGTTTCTAGAAGCTCACGAATAGTTAAGATGGAGCCACGTTTCGTAATGGAAAGATTCTTTCCATGGCTCCATTCTCTATCACTTTCTCTCTCTTCCTTGTTTTAGAAACCTAGTTTCAAGGGCTAGGATACTTTTACATGGACGGATAGAATTCTGAGGAGAAATATTGCATGGAATGCCAACATAGCAGTACGAAAGGTTTCCACTTTCGAAAGCCACCGCACGCAGCACTTCTTGTGTCAGGTGTGGTGAGTACGTACGTCACAACTTCGCACGGAGTAACTTAGGGTGTGATCGGATTCAATTTCCCTACAAGATGAACGGTTCAGATTATTGATATGATCTCAGGTGGTGGGTCACAGATCGCGCCTACGCATGGCGTCCATTTGGACTGGTTCTTGTGCATACACACATGTATTCCCATACATGGAACTTACAGGTTTTTGGATGGTTTTGAGGGTCACACCTAATGGACAGTTTGGATCATTATTCCATGATCTGATGGTGGGCCCAATTTTAAATGGACGGTCGAGGTCCGTTATTGGCGGGAAAATGGAGGTAGAAAGAGAGGAAAACTCTCTTTTTCAAATGTTCATTGGGTCAGCACCCATTTGACCAGTTCTGAGAACCGTTGTGTCACGTGTGTACATCTACTGGTGTATAGTCACTCTGTGAGTGTGGGGTCCACCTTAGTGTGTTGAAAGATCCATACCGTTCAGTGCCGCTTACTATTCCTATTAGGGTCCAGGTTGTCACGCCCCAAACTCAGAAACTGGGCTTACAAAATTTCCAATCGCCGAATCTGGCGCTGACAACCTCTGTAGAACCCCATTCTCGGCACCCAGTGCCCATTCGTCAGGTTCCGATCTTAAGATGTTACAAGGAGGATTTTCAACATCAGTTTGATTCGTATTAAGCATAACCAAAGGCATAACCCACAACAACAACTAAAAACTCCATTACATTTCCACTATGATAAAAAACTTTATAAGTATAATGAGCATAAAGGGAAATACAATGATGATAGAGCAAAAGCTCCAAAATAATCTACAACGTGCTCAAGCCTCAGCGCTGCTGCGATCCAATGTCACCTACACGCAATGGTTGTGCATAAGCTTATAAAATGCTTAGAGGATGATGAAAGTGTGTGCACAAGGTAGCAATATGACCATACAATATCAGAGTAATGCAGAGTATACAGATGGATCCATGAATACCATTAGTCGTACCAAGGCTATGTGATGCAAGACATGAATGATGTCGGTCATACTAAGGCCATGCGATGTGAGATACAACTCAAGCATATGAATCCTCGTCTAAGTCCACATATCAATACAGCTCAAATCTGGGATATCACCGGGGTCTAGTACACTTTAAACCAGATCACCGCCCCATCGCGCGTAATAAGGTAAGTGGAAGAGACCTCACTATCTGCCTGCCAATAACGGGCTCAACTCATCAATAGCGGACCCATTCCTCGAGCTGGTCAAACTCAGCCTAGCTTTGCCCCCTACTCTAGGGCAAGTAAAGTCGCTCCCCCTTCCAACCGAGCATGACACAGTGGAAAGCGTGACCATCTGGTAATCGGCACTCGGTGCTCCTGTACCCACTCGGTCTAGACGTTAGAGCAACCTATTAGTATCATAAGGGTTTAGGGACTTTCATCCAGGAATATTTATAACACCCTATGTAGAATAAGATTTCTAGTATCCAATCCTGCCAACCACGATACGCCTGTGGAGGCTATGGCCCTGATGTTGTTAGGGCGTACAATAACCATGTCACATAATACGAACTGTATGAATCACACTATCCGATCATGTAGTAATCCTGCGCATATCATGCGCTCATGTAGGGCAACTCTGCCTAATCGGGGTCCCATTAACAATCTTCTCGAAGGCATATGCTATGATCAGTTACTTCTCATATCAAGCATGCATATGATGTGTATGATCATGAGTTATGGAACTATACTAAACATGTAATAAAGTAATGAACTATCCTTACAACGCAGATGGGCCTAGACGGCTTATACACAACAAGTACGGGCCTTTTAATGGGCCCTGGGGAGAGTCGTAATGCGGACATTTAACCAACATTATACTTGCAATGTAGACGTCAAACCAACATTGCTCCCATGGCGTAGCCCGTAGTGAATATCATTACATAAACCATGTTGGGATCACACATTGCAAAGGACCTTACGTACATCTCATTGGGCCTTAAATACATCAAATGGGCCTTTTATTCATCAAGTGGGCCACATTAATGGGCCACACCAATGGGCCTTATGTGCATTGCAATGGGCCATAATCCATTGGGTCTCGAATACATCAAATGGGCCTAATCACATGGGTCTTATGTGTATTAAATAGGCCACACCCATTGGGCCCCATATGTACGTCAAATGGGCCTCAACCTGTAGGCCTTAATACATCTTAATGGGCCTTAACCCATAAGCCCCTAATACATCTAATGGGCCTTGACCCATAGGCCTTACATATATATCAAAGTGTGCCTCAACCATGGGCCACAAATACATCGAATGGCCTCATTACATGGGCTTTATATCCACATCAAAGTAGGCCCCAATTGACCACTGCAGATACATTTAAGATGGACCTTATACATGCTAAGGTGGGGTCCACTTGGACTATGGATCTGGCTCATTTACTCCGTGTCCTAAAATGATCTCACGAATGGTTAGACGGTTTGGATACAACACATGCACCATGGTGGGTCCCACGTAAGGCCCTCCATTATGTACATATGATTATATATATATATATATATATATATATATATATATATATATATATATATATATATATATATTATAATATATATACATATATAATATATCAAACCTCCTTAAGAGTGGGACCCACAGAACTTGATATCACTATATGACAGTGGGTCCCACCATCAAAATAGTTGTACAACATCATGTAAACCACATACGTTGTGCATGGTCCACCACCAAAATGGATGGACGGCTGGCATAAACCACATACATCATGTGGACCTGCACTTGCTGACGTCAAGAGAGTAGCCATGTAGCTGCTCCACATGCAACTTGCTGCTCATTTGTAAAACAGAGGTGGGTCCCACGTAGGGCCCACCCTTATGTATTGAAATATAATATATATATATATATATATATATATATATATATATATATATATATATATATATATATATATATGTATAACACATGTAACCACTGTTGGTTTTTAAAAGTAGCATAGGTGGAGCCCACCACAACATTAAATGCATGTATGCTATATTATATTATAATATATAATATATCATATCATATATTAACATAATATAATATATTATATTAATATCACACACACACACACACTCTCCTGGACAGATACATGCATACACCAAGGTGGCCCCACATGTGGGGTGTGATGCCCACCCTCCAGGTTCAATGTATGGTTTGGATAAAACACATGCATCATGTAGTGTGGCCCACCAAAAGAGATGGATGAGGTGGGTGGGTCCCATGGACCCCAACGTCAGGTCACACTTCACCGTTAGCCCCCACCACCAGGGATGAAAGCCAAGACCTTGGTGTGAAACAAGGTATCTTTCTCTCTGCCTACCACGTGAGCTGGGGCCCACCGTTAAAACTAGGTATCTCTCACTCGGTCTGCCAATGAGCTATGGGGCTGGGCATGGGACGCACTCCAGGGAGGGCCCCACATGGACATGGCCCACCATCTGGGTGTGATGGATGGTTGGGTAATACACATATCCATGGTGTGGCCCATCAAAAAGGGTGGATGGCGTGGATGGATCTCATGGGCCCCACGGTAAACACCCACACCCATGTCAGTACACACTCCATGTTAGTACACACCCCATGTTAGCCACCTTATGTCAGTACACACTCCATGTTAGCCACCTCATGGAGATCGGTACCAAGGCCTCAAGTATTGAAATGAGGTATTTTTCACTTGGTCTGCCAGTGAGCTATGGGGTTGGGTGGGCCCACGTGGATCACACTTCACTGGCGACCACCCCCACTATTAGCCACCTCAAGGTAGGCCCCCCTTGTGGACGGTTGGGATGACATATAAACATCATGGTGTGTCTGTAACACCACGGAATTTGGCCAATCTGGGATTTGACGTCCTTAGGCAGTGGGTCAACTAAAACACTTGGAAAATCGCTCAGAACCCAATTCCACAGCCAAAGAAATCACTTAGGATTAATTCCTTTAGAAACTAAGCATAAGTTAGCTAGCGCAACGCTAGAGTAGCTGGGAAATAGTCCCTGATCACTTTAAATACGTTCTACAAGACCCAAATCGAGTAAAACCAATGACTCTATAATACCCTAAAACCTCGGATCAAACTCTAAGCAGGTTTGTTCTCTGGACCACTTTGAAATTTTGTATTGGATCTAGACGGCACGTCGAAAGTCCGATACCTCATATCTTAGACAGTTAGAACCGCCTAGCTGGACTTGAAAATCATTTCAAAAATCAAGTCCAACCGATAATCACAGGCTATTTCATTGAGCCCGGGCTGAAGAGAGTACGAATAGGGACAGATTTGGAATTTGAAATTCAAATCTGGCACACGACTTGACGTGTCAGTATTAAGCGTTCTGACCGTCAGAATTCAGCCAGATTACACCCTCGGATCAGGAAAAATTTCTATTTCATATCATGAGACTTACAGGCCTGATCTATGTGCGGTGACCGCTGAACTGAAATTGTATCGCCACGTGCGATCTGCGAACCCTACCGGACTGAAAACTTGATGTATGTTAGATCCAGTATGCATGAGCTTAAGTCCGGTCGCGTTCGGCCAGGGGACCACCAGAAATGTCCTTTTGGACTGAAAAAACCCCGATTTGGTTACCCCTCGAGTGAAACTTGTTCCCGAGCCTATTTCGGGCAAGTTTGGGCTTATAAAAAGGGTTGAAACCCTCACTCCTCTCTCCCATCCGAATTTGCAAAAATCCCTAGATTGGGAGAGAGAAAAGGTGAGAGTTTGTGAGAGAAGGTGGGAGAGAATTCCCTGCTGCTTGTGCCACGTGCTGTACGTGCTTAGGCAACGCACTCCGATCACTTTCCTGGCGATTCCTCTGCGTTTTCAGGTAAGAAAATACCCTAGAAGTTGCTGATTTGAGGTTCCTTTCGTTTCCTAGCGAAGTAGCTAATAGAACTCATAAATTAGGTTCTCTTATCGCTGTAGACGAAGCGTATACGCTCCGTTCGAATTTACACATCCATAAGAGATAAGGTGCGGATTTTAGACGCTTTGATTGACTGTTTCCAAAGCTTTCAATGTCGTTTAATAGTAGATTATCGACGGTAACGCCGTTTGACATGTACAACATGCTGTCGGTTTCCTGTTTCGTAAACCAACGTAGAATATGAGATTTAGGGCATTTTAGTCATTTGTAGGAAGTACTGATTTCATTCATATTTTGCTGAGGTGATTGACATGATTTGTTGTCGCATTAGAATGTTAGGAATACGTGCATAATTAGTTTGGCGAAGAGATTCGCCTAAATGCGCACTTCGGGTCGACATACTATATGTAGACTTAAGTGTGTAGTGTAAGTGTTTGTTTAAATGCTTGTATTAGTATGTATTGAATTAAATGGTGTTATGAATTAGTTTGAGATTGATTTCTCAATTAATATGTTGGTGTAAATGGTTTCCTACATGTTAGCCATATGCATGATTTCATGATATGAATGAAATGCATGTGCTTGACGATTCGCTTAAGCTGTATGTTATAACATGTGCTTGATGATTTCATTATGATTTAGTTCGAGATTGAATTCTCAATTAATATGCTGATGGAAATGATTTCCTATATGTTGGCGATATGCATAAGTTCATTAAATGTACGAAAGGCATGTGTCAGATGATTTACTTAATGTTGTACGATATAACATGTGTTAACATGCTCACATGGTTGTGTTTCATTTCCAATACTCTCACATGATCGCTGATTTGGATTCATATGTGTTTGGGACTATACGTAGTCCAGGCAATCGGTAACCGAGCGAATTCGTGGTCGGCTTATCTTGCCACGAACGACGCGTCGATGAACATAAGCCGTGTTTTGGAGTTGGCGGCAGTGGTTAGGCCACACGAAGTATTTTACGCACTTCATGTCGTTCAACTTGAGATGCGATCGTGCTAGTCGAGCCCGTCAAGTAACCCGACTGGCCGTTGTATGTTCACCCTGCATGAGTCATAACTGCTTGAACCTAGGGTACTGAACTTACCATTGTAAACCTTGTTAACCATGGTACCTTGATCCACGAAGACTCATGAGCCGGGCATGGTGGTATGGGACACCGTGGTCGAGCTGTCGGCCTACGCTGGGGCCACAAACCTCCCCGTAGTGACCAGTGAGAACCTAGTCTCGTGAGCAGATTATGTTGGTATGGGACACTATATTCTTGCTGTCGGCCTACACTGATCAAGCGACGAGTCCTTTGTAGTGACCGCGAGCGTATTCTGAGTCTACAGGAGGCGACGACCCTTCAGTAGCAGTAGAGTACAGTAGGCCTATATTGATAAGGTGATGGGAGAGCGGAGCAACGAGTGCGTGCAACAGCCCTGGCAGCCCTTGCAACGACCTACAAAATATACCTCGTATGAGATTACTAGGAGTGACGACCCTAGACAGGATTTGTGTTGGGATTGATATAAGGAAAGTACCTTAGTTTCCCAATCTTGCTGTTTGAATGGACTAATAATAACTCCGAAATCATATCACCATACCATTGCATGTGCTTGGAAGATGTGGAGCACTTGAGGGTCAATTGCATCCCGCGGTCATAAGATGGTGCCGTATGAGGGAGATCGTCGGTGAGGGCATACATCACGTCATGTCATATTGCATTAATAACAGTTTTAGGATTGTTTGATTTACTGCTTTACTATTATCGCATGATTGATTTGAGAACATGTTAATCCTTGCTCTATTATTCAACTGAGTTAGCTACTCACTCCCACGTTACGGGACGGTGTTCTTGGACACCCACCAGACCTTTTTATGATTGCAGATGATGGCGCGGCCTGCGAGGTGGGGCCAGACTTGATGATGTTGATGATGAGGAGGATCCCTCCTTTATACGTGTGCTGATCGACGGGATTACAGGGAGGTTGATTAGATACCTTGGCACTTGTCATTTTATATTTTTAGAACACTCATGTATGTCCTTTTGGTTTACTTTTGGAGTATACATGTATGTATATAACCTGGTAACATGTTCACACTCTCGAGACATATAACAGTTTATATATGTTATACATACTATCACAGTCTTCCGCTTGTAAATTTAACTGTCTTTGGAGTATGATATGATATTCTAGATTAATCTCACTCATGTTTAATACATTATCACAGACAACATTCAATCATACATATCTATGTTGCATAAATAACATTTTGGAACTCGGGAGTTGGGTTTTTGCTCGACCCCTCGATTTTCGGGATGTTATAGATGGTATCAGAGCATGATTTGGATTAAACTGGGCCTGGGTTATGGTCACGCGACGTACTCTGTCGCTTCCTTTGACTTAGGTGGGTGCGAGAAAGGTCTAGAAACACTTCTAGGATTCCAGATTCGCCAATAGGCGAAGTCTATTCGTATCGATCGCGCGATCAAATCCGTAACGCATCTTGGGTCGCATGAAGCGACCTGAGTAGCTCCTAAGTTGTAGGTAAGTGGGTTGAGCCATTCTTTGAATGATTCTAAACCCATAAATGTGAATCCTTGGGCCGTGGGACAACCACGACTCCTGTATTCAATCGTCAGGGCTTAAAAACCCCGTTTCATCCAAAATCTTCAAAATTCTTACTCTCACCACTCCAATCTTCAATTATTTCTTATCCATTTCATGTTAGGCATCAATCCTAATGTGAAAATAACATAAAATCATACTTTCACAAAATTTTACAGTGAATAGTAAAATTTCATAAAAAATGGCCATAAGGCCATTCTAACTTCAATTTCTTTAGAAACTAATGGGCTAGATAGATGTACTAGCTCCTTCTACCCTAAAATAATATGCTGCATGATAGGGTTTTATATTATTAATTGCAGATTGGCCCTGAAAATCCCTGAACACATGTTTGGGCCTATATAGGGCAATCTAGAATGAACCAAAGTGGGAACCATACTTTTTTGGGGTCCCTGGACCATGGGGGACCAGACCCATGTGGTCCCACCGGCCACCATGCAAGATGGCCGGTGATGCCATCGCCGGTTCGGCGATGCATCGCCGTCCGGTGGGGCCCTCTTGGCGTGATTTTCGGGCGCACGCCCTATTTTGGGTAGTGTACACCCCTTATATAGTGTTCATCCATAGAAAACCCCCAAAAAGAGGTACTTCCTTCACAAAAGTCCCCTTCCCTAGCGCCATTTACGTTTTCTAGCTGCCCTACCTCCAAAGTGTGGTTTTAAACCACCCCCAAATCCATCTTTGGCCAAAAACGACCACACTCCTTCACTTTACTGCTGTTTGCAGCCTTCCCTCTTGAAGATCTCGTTGTTTGGAGCTCTTACAACCCCCGAATTGAGCTGAAATCGTGAGGTGCTCCATTCCCCTTTTTCCTTCTCTTTTATTTTTGAAAATCTAGCCTTTGGGAGCTTGATGCATCCCTCTACAGGGCCTAGATTTCATTCTGTCCATTTGGAAAACCATTTCTCCGCATTTCCTCCGCTTTCCGTGGCTATTGTTAAGGCTGTTCAGCTCTTTTTCTCCCTTTCCACCATCCTCCTTCTCATGTCCCTTTTATTTGATCATTTACCCTCTTTTTGGATCTCAAAATTATGCTAACCTCAAATCCAATTTCTCAACTTTCTTCGTTTGAGAAGTATTGAAAATACCTGGCCGATAGAGCTCTAATGGGCAACAGACAGTACTGAACTAGATTGTATTCGAGAAGGTTAGTTGAGACCATGGTAGAAGTCCTTTGGTAGAATTAGGCATCTATGCCGTTGCCCTGTAGATTGTTTGATTTTTGTTTTAAGAATTTCTGTGTTTTGTTGTTATTGGGTCTAGTGATGTCACCGGTAGACAATGTGTTTGCGTTAGTGGTTTGGGCTTAGCATAGCCGAATGCATCTTTGTCATAATCCATGTGGAACTTTATTCCATGTATTGTGACAAAATTTGGTTAGATGGATTGCATGCCGTTCGTTTGTTGTTAGGTATTGTCCCTAGATTGGAAGTATTATAACTCCCGGGATTCAGCCTACAAATTAGTTTTTATCCCACCCCACCCTCCAACCAAGCATGCCACTCCCAATCCCAACATGGGGTTAGGAATGTAGTTTCGTTTCATACAATCGGCCCTTGGCGTTTGGACCTAGTGTTAGCACTCCTAGATTTAAAGGATCTGACGATATAGGAAAGCCAGTTTTATTTCGATAATCTTGACCCTAAGCGATAGAGCAATTCCCTGTATTAGTAATGGTATGGAACCATTTACCGTATAATCTTAGGCTTTGGATTATAGCTACTGAGTTACAGACTAGCCTACTAGTTACCTTAAGTAGTGTAAAGCCTGTATATGCTAAGGAATTGTAGGTTAGATTTGGTTGAAGTAGAACCTTATTCCTTCGATAGATCCCCTTCTTACTTATAGATTTCTGTTGTAACCCATAGAAAAGTGTTTTTAACTTAGAACCATTCACTCTCAGGGAAAATTTATAAATCCCTCAGATTGAACTTAGAATGAACTAGCACGTCCCTTAGAATTGCCTTTCCCAAGGACTTATTGCATTCGGGAACGCGGAATAAAGGAAATGGATTTATTAGCGAAGTATTCGCGGTTTGAATTGACTTCTAAATCCTGGTAGTTGCCAATAAATCCAATGCTCTGATCAAGCAGAAGATCGGCATCGTCTAGGATTAAGAACTGATATGGTAAATTTTCTGTTCTAGGCAGAAAGTCTATGTATCCGACTCAGACCTACTACACAACCTTTCTTCTGTGATGACCCAACCACCTATAACCAAATGTGATCACATTGCCCTCGAGAAATGGCGAGGACTTAAAGCCAGTAAAGAATTCGACATCTTGCCACCGACTCATACCTGCCCCTAAACTCAACCATAATAGAGATTAGGCTCATCTCTATCGCCATAGATACCAATGCCATAGAACGCATCATTAGCAAGGAAAACCATGTAGAGAAAGGTTGTTTCCATTTTCGGTTAAGGATAGCCCCTAAGTTGTGCCTCGTTCCGATATACGGATCGATGCAAAGATTCTTCAACCTTAAGTAGAACCAAGTTTTAAGGGGGGTAGAACGAATTAAGTCCAATCCAGATAGGTTAGTCAACGCTACCGTTCGATCAGAGTGGCGCAGCGGAAGAGTGGTTGGCCTCTTTCCCACTGGCCCAGGATCGAAACATTTAAGTTAGGATATATGTACGGATAGGTCATTAAATAGGATTTGAACCTTCCTTAGAAAAAGTACGCCTTTCCCTTCGCCAATTTCGGGGATAAAATTTTATTTTAAGGGGAGTAGATTGTAACACCCTGAATTTTGGCCAATCTGGGATTTAACGTCCTTAGGCAGTGGGTCAACTAAAACACTTGAAAAATCGCTCAGAACTCAATTCCATAACCAAAGAAATCACTTAAGATTAATTCCTTTAGAAACTAAGCATAAGTTAGCTAGCGCAACGCTAGAGTAGCTGAGAAATAGTCCCTGATCACTTTAAATACGTTCTATAAGACCCAAATCGAGTAAAACCAATGACTCTATAATACTCTAAAACCTCGGATCAAACTCTAAGCAGGTTTGTTCTCTGGACCACTTTGAAATTTTGTATTGGATTCAGATCGCGCGTCGAAAGTCCGATACCTCCTACCTTAGACCGTTAGAACAGCCTAGCTGGACTTGACAATCATTTCAAAAATCAAGTCCAACCGATAATCACAGGCTATTTCATTGAGCCCGGGCTGAAGAGAGTGCGAATAGGGACAGATTTGGAATTTGAAATTCAAATCTGGCACACGACTTGACGTGTCAGTATTAAGCGTTCTGACCGTCAGAATTCAGCCAGATTACACCCTCGGATCAGGAAAAATTTCTATTTCATATCATGAGACTTACAGGCCTGATCTATGTGCGGTGACCGCTGAACTGAAACTCGACCGCCACGTGCGATCTATGTACCCTGCCGGACTGAAAACTTGATGTAAGCTAGATCCAGTATGCATGAGCTTAAGTCCGATCGCGTTCGGCCAGGGGACCACCAGAAATGTCCTTTTGGACTGAAACAGCCCCGATTTGGTTACCCCTCGAGTGAAACTTGTTCCCGAGCCTATTTCGGGCAAGTTTGGGCTTATAAAAAGGGTTGAAACCATCACTCCTCTCTCCCATCCGAATTTGCAAAAATTCCTAGATTGGGAGAGAGAAAAGGTGAGAGTTTGTGAGAGAAGGTGGGAGAGAATTCCCTGCTGCTTGTGCCACGTGTTGTACGTGCTTAGGCAAAGCACTCCGATCACTTTCCCGGCGATTCCTCCACGTTTTCAGGTAAGAAAATACCCTAGAAGTTGCTGATTTGAGGTTCCTTTCGTTTCCTAGCGAAGTAGCTAATAGAACTCGTAAATTAGGTTCTCTTATCGCTGTAGACGAAGCGTATACGCTCCGTTCGAATTTACACATCCATAAGAGACAAGGTGCGGATTTTAGACGCTTTGATTGACTGTTTCCAAAGCTTTCAATGTCGTTTAATGGTAGATTATCGAGCGCAACGCCGTTTGACATGTACAACATGCTGTCCGTTTCCTGTTTCGTAAACCAACGTAGAATATGAGATTTAGGGCATTTTAGTCATTTGTAGGAAGTACTGATTTCATTCATATTTTGCTGAGGTGATTGACATGATTTGTTGTCGCATTAGAATGTTAGGAATACGTGCATAATTAGTTTGGCGAAGAGATTCGCCTAAATGCGCACTTCGGGTCGACATACTATATGTAGAGTTAAGTGTGTAGTGTAAGTGTTTGTTTAAATGCTTGTATTAGTATGTATTGAATTAAATGGTGTTGTGAATTAGTTTGAGATTGATTTTTCAATTAATATGTTGGTGTAAATGGTTTCCTACATGTTAGCCATATGCATGATTTCATGATATGAATGAAATGCATGTTCTTGAAGATTCGCTTAAGCTGTATGTTATAACATGTGCTTGATGATTTCATTATGATTTAGTTCGAGATTAAATTCTCAATTAATATGTTGATGGAAATGATTTCCTATATGTTGGCGATATGCATAAGTTCATTATATGTACGAAAGGCATGTGTCAGATGATTTACTTAAGTTGTACGATATAACATGTGTTAACATGCTCACATGGTTGTGTTTCATTTCCAATACTCTCACATGATCGCTGATTTGGATTCATATGTGTTTGGGACTATACGTAGTCCAGGCAGTCGGTAACCGAGCGAATTCGTGGTCGGCTTATCTAGCCATGAACGACGCGTCGATGAACGTGAGCCGTGTTTTGGAGTTGGCGGCAGTGGTTAGGCCACACGAAGTATTTTACGCACTTCATGTCCTTCAACTTGAGATGCGATCGTGCTAGTCGAGCCCGTCAAGTAACCCGAATGGCCGTTGTATGTTCACCCTGCATGAGTCATAACTGCTTGAACCTAGGGTACTGAACTTACCATTGTAAACCCTGTTAACCATGGTACCTTAATCCACGAAGACTCATGAGCCGGGCATGGTGGTATGGGACACCGTGGTCGAGCTGTCGGCCTACGCTGGGGCCACAAACCTCTCCGTAGTGACCAGTGAGCACCTAGTCTCGTGAGTAGATTATGGTGGTATGGGACACTATATTCTTGCTGTCGGCCTACACTGATCATGCGACAAGTCCTTTGTAGTGACCGCGAGCGTATTCTGAGTCTACGGGAGGCGACGACCCTTCTGTAGCAGTAGAGTACAGTAGGCCTATATTGATAAGGTGATGGGGGAGCGGAGCAACGAGTGCGTGCAACAGCCCTGGCAGCCCTTGCAGCGACCTACAAAATATACCTCGTATGAGATTACTAGGAGTGACGACCCTAGACAGGATCTATGTTGGGATTGATATAAGGAAAGTACCTTAGTTTCCCAATCTTGCTGTTTGAATGGACTAATAATAACTCCGAAATCATATCACCATACCATTGCATGTGCCTGGAAGATGTGGAGCACTTGAGGGTCGATTGCATACCGCGTTCATAAGATGGTGCCGTATGAGGGAGATCGTCGGTGAGGGCATACATCACGTCATGTCATATTGCATTAATAATAGTTTTAGGATTGTTTGATTTACTGCTTTACTATTATCGCATGATTGATTTGAGAACATGTTAATCCTTACTCTATTATTCAATTGAGTTAGCTACTCACTCTCACGTTACGGGACGGTGTTCCTGGATACCCACCAGACCTTTTTATGATTGCAGATGATGGCGCGGCCTGCGAGGCGGGGCCGGACTTGATGATGTTGATGATGAGGAGGATCCCTCCTTGATGCGTGTGCTGATCGACGGGATTACAGGGAGGTTGATTAGATACCTTGGCACTTGTCATTTTATATTTTTAGAACACTCATGTATATCCTTTTGGTTTACTTTTGGAGTATACATGTATGTATATAACCTGGTAACAGGTTCACACTCTAGAGACATATAACAGTTTATATATGTTATACATACTATCACAGTCTTCTGCTTGTAAATTTAACTGTCTCTGGAGTATGATATGCTGTTCTGGATTAATCTCACTCATGTTTAATACATTATCACAGACAACATTCAATCATACATATCTATGTTGCATAAATAACATTTTGGAACTCGGGAGTTGGGTTTTTGCTCGACCCCCCGATTTTCGAAATGTTACAGATGGTATCAGAGCATGATTTGGATTAAACTGGGCCTGGGTTATGGTCACGCGACGTACGCTGTCGCTTCCTTTAACTTAGGTGGGTGCGAGAAAGGTCTAGAAACACTTCTAGGATCCCAGATTCGCCAATAGGCGAAGTCTATTCATATCGATCGCGCAATCAAATCCGTAACGCATCTTGGGTCGCATGAAGCAACCTGAGTAGCTCCTAGGTTGTAGGTAAGTAGGTTGAGACGTTCTTTGAACAATTCTAAACCCATAAATGTGAATCCTTCGGCCGTGGGACAACCACGACCCCTGTATTCAATCGTCAGGGCTTAAAAACCCCGTTTCATCCAAAATCTTCAAAATTCTTCCTCTCACCACTCCAATCTTCAATTATTTCTTATCCATTTCATGTTAGGCATCAATACTAATGTGAAAATAACATAAAATTATACTTTCACAAAATTTTACAGTAAATAGTAAAATTTCATGAAAAATGGCCATAAGGCCATTCTAACTTCACTTTCTTTAGCAACTAATGGGCTAGATGGATGTAATAGCTCCTTCTACCTCAAAATCATATGCTGCATGATAGGCTTTTGTATTATGAATTGCAGATTGGCCCCGAAAATCCTTGAACACATGTTTGGGCCTATATAGGGCAATCTAGAATGAACCAAAGTGGGAACCATACTTTTTTAGGGTCCCCGGACCATGGGGGACCAGACCCATGTGGTCCCACCGGCCACCATGCAAGATGTCCAGCGATGCCATCGCCAGTTTGGCGATGCATCGCCGTCCGGTGGGGCCCACTTGGCGTGATTTTCAGGCGCACGCCCTATTTTGGGTAGTGTACACCCCCTATATAGTTTTCGTCCATAGAAAATCCCAAAAAGAGGTACTTCCTTCACAAAATTCCCCTTCCCTAGCCCCATTTACGTTTTCTAGCTGCCCTACCTCCAAAGTGTGGTTTTAAACCACCCCCAAATCCATCTTTGGCCAAAAACGACCACACTCCTTCACTTTACTGCTGTTTGTAGCCTTCCCTCTTGAAGATCTCGTTGTTTGGAGCTCTTACAACCCCCGAATTGAGAAGTATTGAAAATACCTGGCCGATAGAGCTCTAATGGGCAACAGACAGTACTGAACTAGATTGTATTCGAGAAGGTTAGTTGAGACCATGGTAGAAGTCCTTTGGTAGAATTAGGCATCTATGCCGTTGCCCTGTAGATTGTTTGATTTTTGTTTTAAGAATTTCTGTGTTTTGTTGTTATTGGGTCTAGTGATGTCACCGGTAGACAATGTGTTTGCGTTAGTGGTTTGGGCTTAGCATAGCCGAATGCATCTCTGTCATAATCCATGTGGAACTTTATTCCATGTATTGTGACAAAATTTGGTTAGATGGATTGCATGCCGTTCGTTTGTTGTTAGGTATTGTCCCTAGATTGGAAGTATTATAACTCCCGGGATTCAGCCTACAAATTAGTTTTTATCCCACCCCACCCTCCAACCAAGCATGTCACTCCCAATCCCAACATGGGATTAGGAATGTAGTTTTGTTTCATACAATCGGCCCTTGGCGTTTGGACCTAGTGTTAGCACTCCTAGATTTAAAGGATCTGACGATATAGGAAAGCCATTTTTATTTCGATAATCTTGACCCTAAGCGATAGAGCAATTCCCTGTATTAGTAATGGTATGGAACCATTTACTGTATAATCTTAGGCTTTGGATTATAACTACTGAGTTACAGACTAGCCTACTAGTTACCTTAAGTAGTGTAAAGCCTATATATGCTAAGGAATTGTAGGTTAGATTTGGTTGAAGTAGAACCTTATTCCTTCGATAGATCCCCTTCTTACTTATAGATTTCTGTTGTAACCCATAGAAAAGTGTTTTTAACTTAGAACCATTCACTCTCAGGGAAAATTTATAAATCCCTCAGATTGAACTTAGAATGAACTAGCACGCCCCTTAGAATTGCCTTTCCCAAGGACTTATTGCATTCGGGAACGCGGAATAAAGGAAATGCATTTATTAGCGAAGTATTCGCGGTTTGAATTGACTTCTAAATCCTGGTAGTTGCCAATAAATCCAATGCTCTGATCAAGCAGAAGATCGGCATCGTCTAGGATTAAGAACTGATATGGTAAATTTTCTGTTCTAGGCAGAAAGTCTATGTATCAGGCTCAGACCTACTACACAACCTTTCTTCTGTGATGACCCAACCACCTATAACCAAATGTGATCACATTGCCCTCGGGAAATGGCGAGGACTTAAAGCCAGTAAAGAATTCGACATCTTGCCACTGATTCATACCTGCCCCTAAACTCAACCACAATAGAGATTAGGCTCATCTCTATCGCCATAGATACCAATGCCATAGAACGCATCATTAGCAAGGAAAACCATGTAGAGAAAGGTTGTTTCCATTTTCGGTTAAGGATAGCCCCTAAGTTGTGTCTCGTTCCGATATACGGATCAATGCAAAGATTCTTCAACCTTAAGTAGAACCAAGTTTTAAGGGGGGTAGAACGAATTAAGTCCAATCCAGATAGGTTAGTCAACGCTACCGTTCGATCAGAGTGGCGCAGCGGAAGAGTGGTTGGCCTCTTTCCCACTGGCCCAGGATCGAAACATTTGAGTTAGGATATATGTACGGATAGGTCATTAAATAGGATTTGAACCTTCCTTAGAAAAAGTACTCCTTTCCCATCGCCAATTTCGGGGATGAAATTTTATTTTAAGGGGGGTAGATTGTAACATCCCGGATTTTGGCCAATCTGGGATTTAACGTCCTTAGACAGTGGGTCAACTAAAACACTTGGAAAATCGCTCAGAACCCAATTCCATAGCCAAAGAAATCACTTAGGATTAATTCCTTTAGAAACTAAGCATAAGTTAGCTTGCTCAATGCTAGAGTAGCTCGGAAATAGTCCCTGATCACTTTAAATACGTTCTAGAAGACCCAAATCGAGTAAAACCAATGACTCTATAATACTCTAAAACCTCGGATCAAACTCCAAGCAGGTTTGTTCTCTGGACCACTTTGAAATTTTATATTGGATCTAGAACGCGCGTCGAAAGTCCGATACCTCCTATCTTAGACCGTTAGAACCACCTAGCTGGACTTGACAATCATTTCGAAAATCAAGTCCAACCGATAATCACAGGCTATTTCATTGAGCCCGGGCTGAAGAGAGTGCGAATAGGGACAGATTTGGAATTTGAAATTCAAATCTGGCACACGACTTGACGTGTCAGTATTAAGCGTTCTGACCGTCAGAATTCAGCCAGATTACACCCTCGGATCAGGAAAAATTTCTATTTCATATCATGAGACTTACAGGCATGATCTATGTGCGGTGACCGCTGAACTGAAACTGTACCGCCACGTGCAATCTGCGAACCCTGTCGGACTGAAAACTTGATGTATGCTAGATCCAGTATGCATGAGCTTAAGTCCGATCGCGTTCGGCCAGGGGACCACCAGAAATGTCCTTTTGGACTGAAACAGCCCCGATTTGGTTACCCCTCGAGTGAAACTTGTTCCCGAGCCTATTTCGGGCAAGTTTGGGCTTATAAAAAGGGTTGAAACCCTCACTCCTCTCTCCCATCTGAATTTGCAAAAATCCCTAGATTGGGAGAGAGAAAAGGTGAGAGTTTGTGAGAGAAGGTGGGAGAGAATTCCCTGCTGCTTGTGCCACGTGCTGTACGTGCTTAGGCAACGCACTCCGATCACTTTCCTGGCGATTCCTCCTTGTTTTCAGGTAAGAAAATATCCTAGAAGTTGCTGATTTGAGGTTCCTTTCATTTCCTAGCGAAGTAGCTAATAGAACTCGTAAATTAGGTTCTCTTATCGCTGTAGACGAAGCATATACGCTCCGTTCGAATTTACACATCCATAAGAGACAAGGTGCGGATTTTAGACGCTTTGATTGACTGTTTCCAAAGCTTTCAATGTCGTTTAATGGTAGATTATCGAGCGCAACGCCGTTTGACATGTACAACATGCTGTCCGTTTCCTGTTTCGTAAACCAACGTAGAATATGAGATTTAGGGCATTTTAGTCATTTGTAGGAAGTACTGATTTCATTCATATTTTGCTGAGGTGATTGACATGATTTGTTGTCGCATTAGAATGTTAGGAATACGTGCATAATTAGTTTGGCGAAGAGATTCGCCTAAATGCGCACTTCGGGTCGACATACTATATGTAGAGTTAAGTGTGTAGTGTAAGTGTTTGTTTAAATGCTTGTATTAGTATGTATTGAATTAAATGGTGTAATGAATTAGTTTGAGATTGATTTCTCAATTAATATTGGTGTAAATGGTTTCCTACATGTTAGCCATATGCATGATTTCATGATATGAATGAAATGCATGTTCTTGACGATTCGCTTAAGCTGTATGTTATAACATGTGCTTGATGATTTCATTATGATTTAGTTCGAGATTAAATTCTCAATTAATATGCTGATGGAAATGATTTCCTATATGTTGGCGATATGCATAAGTTCATTATATGTACGAAAGGCATGTGTCAGATGATTTACTTAAGTTGTACGATATAACATGTGTTAACATGCTCACATGGTTGTGTTTCATTTCCAATACTCTCACATGATCGCTGATTTGGATTCATATGTGTTTGGGACTATACGTAGTCCAGGCAGTCAGTAACCGAGCAAATTCGTGGTTGGCTTATCTTGCCACGAACGACGCGTCGATGAACGTGAGCCGTGTTTTGGAGTTGGCGGCAGTGGTTAGGCCAAACGAAGTATTTTACGCACTTCATGTCCTTCAACTTGAGATGCGATCGTGCTAGTCGAGCCCGTCAAGTAACCCGATTGGCCGTTGTATGTTCACCCTGCATGAGTCATAACTGCTTGAACCTAGGGTACTGAACTTACCATTGTAAACCCTGCTAACCATGGTACCTTGATCCACGAAGACTCATGAGCCGGGCATGGTGGTATGGGACACCGTGGTCGAGCTGTCGGCCTACGCTCGGGCCACAAACCTCCCCGTAGTGACCAGTGAGAACCTAGTCTCGTGAGCAGATTATGTTGGTATGGGACACTATATTCTTGCTGTCGGCCTACACTGATCAAGCGACGAGTCCTTTGTAGTGACCGCGAGCGTATTCTGAGTCTACAGGAGGCGACGACCCTTCAGTAGCAGTAGAGTACAGTAGGCCTATATTGATAAGGTGATGGGAGAGCGGAGCAACGAGTGCGTGCAAAAGCCCTGGCAGCCCTTGCAGCGACCTACAAAATATACCTCGTATGAGATTACTAGGAGTGACGACCCTAGACAGGATCTGTGTTGGGATTGATATAAGGAAAGTACCTTAGTTTCCCAATCTTGCTGTTTGAATGGACTAATAATAACTCCGAAATCATATCACCATACCATTGCATGTGCCTGGAAGATGTGGAGCACTTGAGGGTCAATTGCATACCGCAGTCGTAAGATGGTGCCGTATGAGGGAGATCGTCGGTGAGGGCATACATCACGTCATGTCATATTGCATTAATAACAGTTTTTGGATTGTTTGATTTACTGCTTTACTATTATCGCATGATTGATTTGAGAACATGTTAATCCTTGCTCTATTATTCAACTGAGTTAGCTACTCACTCCCACGTTACGGGACAGTGTTCCTGGACACCCACCAGACCTTTTTATGATTGCAGATGATGGCGCGGCCTGCGAGGCGGGGCCGGACTTGTTGATGTTGATGATGAGGAGGATCCCTCCTTTATGTGTGTGCTGATCGACGGGATTACAGGGAGGTTGATTAGATACCTTGGCACTTGTCATTTTATATTTTTAGAACACTCATGTATATCCTTTTGGTTTACTTTTGGAGTATACTTGTATGTATATAACCTGGTAACATGTTCACACTCTAGAGACATACAACAGTTTATATATGTTATACATACTATCACAGTCTTCCGCTTGTAAATTTAACTGTCTCTGGAGTATGATATGCTGTTCTGGATTAATCTCACTCATGTTTAATACATTATCACAGACAACATTCAATCATACATATCTATGTTGCATAAATAACATTTTGGAACTCGGGAGTTGAGTTTTTGCTCGACCCCCCGATTTTTAGGATGTTACAGTGTCCCACATAGATGGGGTCCACCGGTAGATGGCATGGATGGTATACACACATTAGCTGGGCCATAATCATAGAAAGAGAAGGGAAAAAAAGAGAGAAAGAGAGATAGGAGACAACGAAGGTGATGGAGGGGCCCCGTCACTATGGGCCCCTCTTTGATACAAAATATACATGAAAGCAGGTCCCACTAAATATGGGCCCTTAATCAAACAAACAAATGAAAGATAAAAATAAAAGATCACCCACCATCTTCTTCTTACTCCCTTAACTTCCTTTGCTCCTTAGCTTCGATTCCAACGGAGGAGATGAGGTTTGGATGGTTGAGATGGGAGATGAAAGGGTAGGAAAGTGGGGCACCCTTGTCACTTGGAAGGCTTGCAGAGACTCATACGTATGGTGCTTTCTCTTGCTTAGAAAGGGAATTTTTGAGAAATGAAATGAGAGAGAGGGTTGTAAAGAGAGAGGAGTGATGGGTGATGGATGTGTTGATGTGGTGAGTGATGGGTGTGTAAGAGATTTTTAACTTTTGTGGAAAATGTTGTAAGAAAAGTATGGCTTATGTAAGAACTTTTTGACTTTTGGGGCTTGTTTAGGAAAGGGTGAAAGGTGATGTATACTTGACATGTTGAGATTGATGGATTGATGTGACAAGCCATAGAGA
Source organism: Magnolia kwangsiensis (assembly GCA_037074715.1). NCBI lineage: Eukaryota > Viridiplantae > Streptophyta > Magnoliopsida > Magnoliales > Magnoliaceae > Magnolia > Magnolia kwangsiensis. The sequence continues at coordinate 36,264,849 of CM073586.1, read as the reverse complement.
TTCTCTTGGGTTTTGCAACGTGCGGTGTTTTCCTCACACCGAATGTTGGCCCACATCTCCTGACTAAGGTATCGACTTGGCACGCGAGTCGCGGCATCAGAATCTCGGCAACGGCGCGGTCACTAGGGTAAAAGTCTCGGGTTAAGTCGATATGGGTTGACGGCGTGCAACACAGGGTGGAGTGCAAATACCGGTTAAGGGTCAAAGGTTGCCAGAATTTGATTGGAAAGACCGCGAAAGTCTATGAAATGGTACGGTCTAGGATACGGGGCTTACACAGGTTCATATATGAGATAGATCTATAAATCAGGTGGACCATACTTCTTAAAGCTTAGCTCCAATTGTAGATTTCTATTAATCTGATGGCCTGATCATACCAAATTCAAACATCAATGGTAATAAGGGTTTATGGGAGCATTTAGCCAGAAATTAATAGCTAGATTAAGGATTAGATGACCTAATACGCATTTGTAATATTGAATATCGTTATTACAATGATTTTGATAACTTTATTATTATTATTATTATTATTATTATTATTATTATTATTGTCATTATATATAATTTATTCTACTTATCTCTAAATTGCTTACGTGGGTCAAAATACATGATTTTGAATGTATGGTTATTGTTTTATCTTAATAGTTGGATCTGAGTGGTGCATAGCATAAGTTATGTGTATCTTCACACATTCCCGCTAATCTAGATTATAATGGTAACACCTAAGTCTTAAAAGTATGGGGTGTTACATAAACTAAGATCACTCCAGGGATCTCCCACATCCTTGACCCCCTTTTGCAACTAACCCTTCTACTTATGAGTCCCCATCGCTTGACTTCTTCCTCATCTCGTTGGAAACAAGAGTCATGGTGGTTTCTTCTATCTTCACTTTATTCTTCTCATACAACATAGTAGTAATGAGATGGTCATATGATGTGGGAAGTAATGCTAAAAGTAGTATCACTTTATCTTCACCATCGATTGTCACTCCGAACATTAACAACTTGCTACATACCTTTGTAAACAAGTTCATGTACTCCAGGAGATCAGATCATTCCTTCATCTGTAGCCGAACAAGTTATTTCTTCACAAACAACTTATTAATAAGGGACTTTACCAGGTATAAATCTTCTAGTTTCTTTCACATCTCTACGAGATATTCCTCATCAAGAATGTTGTACATAACTTCATCTGATAGACATAGAAGGATGATGCTCATAGCCTTCTCCCTGAGTTCGCTCCATTCATCATTCGACATCTTCTCCAGTTTAGTCTCTAATAATGTCTTGCTTAACCCTTGTGATACAAGAATATCCTTAACTTTCCACTACCATTAACTAAAATTATTCTTCCTATCAAAATTATGTATATCGAATTTTAACGCTGACATCTTCGTTGGATTCTTGAAAGTCCTTAAACATGATGCTCCAATACCGCTTTGTTGAAATTTCAAGCCATCAACAAACTCGGATCAACCATAGGTGAAATTTGGATCTAATACCACCATTAATACGTGCTCTTTGTGGAGGCATATTCAATGAAGATAAAACAATCACAATAAATAGAATAATAAAAATAATCAAACAAGAAAACACAGAACATATTGATTTTATGTGAAAAAACCCTTATGGAAAAGAATCATGGCACAAAGTGATAGAGATCTCCACTATAATAATAATAATAATATCTTAGAGTTTACCGAACTCATATTCTCTAATAGCAAGATCGCCCAATCTTTCCTTGTGATGTGCACTTAGGAAAAACCTTAGCCCCTTTAAAAAATTCATTCACAAGCTCTTAAATGTGTAGAAAACTCTCTCACCTTACAAAAACCCTTGTCCCAAGAAAGAAATCAATCATAAATTACTTAAATCCTAATTATAATTAAACTTGAATACCCTGATTTACGCCAAACCGTGTATCATCGTCAGTTGTACCGATGTCGGTTAGACCAACAATCTATTAGTCAGACTGACAGAGCTATGTGGAGTAGGATACAAGGCATCGGCACAACAAGGTCCTATGGTGTATGTTGATATAAAAATCTAGCCTCTCCAACCGAGCATCGGTCGCTAGCTCCGAGCCCCATGAATCTACACAAATGAAAGACAAAGGAGACCCTAACTAGAGCAGGGGACCCTCCGATGCTAAATTCAGGCTAGAAATCTGGGTCTAAGTAGTGTAGCTAGTGGTTTAGAGTGCTAAATGTTGAGTACCTATTCCAATTGTTTCATCTCCTATTTATACTTGTGGATCAAAGGTAGCATAACCGTCAATCTCGGTTCGATCTCTTCCATCATGCGGGAGTTGTGCATGCGCTGATGTCGGCCATTATCCTAAGATCGTGCGCCGAAAAAGTCTCTAACGTGCCTTATTAGGATTGGTCCCTCACCGTGATACTCGACCACGTTAAGCATCCAAGTCAATCCTAGTCCACGGCCATCTAAGCTTATGAGCAAGTTGATCTTGCTCAAATCTCATACTCATATTGGCATCGAGTACTAGATCTCTAGCTCCAACCCATGGGTTGGATGCATAATACCTTCTTTCGAGTCCTGGACCGATGTCAAAGCTCGGATCCAAGATCCAGGGCCATAGTTCTTCGGATGAAAGTTCTAAATCTAGGGTTGTAGTTCTTTGGATGATAATTCTAGATGTTGGTGTGGCCCACTCTTCTTCTCTCCACAACCCTAGTTTTGGAACCGTAGTTCGAAAGCACGGTCGGCTCAGATGTAGTGTTATTACTCCAAGGCTCTACTCGTCGGCTTCCCCAAGTCGGCCTTTGTTGGGTTTGGCTTGGATTTTTAGACTCAGGGAGTAAATGCCCGAGAAAATGAACCGCCTCCTTATTCATGATGATAGGTTGACTAAGTCGAAATGAATCATCATGATGATTACACTTTGGGATTCACATGATGTACATTAGTATAGCTTTTTGAGTTCTGGTCGCTGGATGGTGAACGCATGGGGACGGTTGAGGATTCGAATCGGCAGGATGAGTAGGTTGTTGCCACGTGTCTGTTAGGAGGTGAGAGGCTGCTTATGCAATAAATATTATTCAGTACCGATAGCATTCGGCTTGAAGAGAGTCGGCCCAGACGAATTACCTACTTCCACGTGTTTGACCAGGTTCGTGACTAAGCCGCTTCAACTTCAAAGACAGTTGCTTGTCATGATTGTGTTTGGTTTGTAGTAGCTATATAAACCTCTCCCAGTCCTCATTTGAAGTTTCCTACTTCATTTACATTCCTGTACGGTTCATTTCCTCTAAGAGTTTGCACAACGAGAAGCTTTCCAGAAGGTCATTCTTTGTAAGTTCTTACCAAACTCTTTTTCCATTTCTTTTTAGAATACTATGTCAAACGGCTCAAATGAGGTCCAAGAGATCCAAGTGATGAATGAGGATTCCAAGCTGGAGACCATAGATTCAGAGCGCGAAGACTCCTAAGGTCCTTTTGAAGCAGTACCACTCTATCCACAGGTCAAGAAGACTAGGGTCTGAGGACCAAAAGCTGAGGCACGAGATTAAAGAGGGTACTAAAGGATCCGGCAGGAAGGGCTAAGGCCAGGCTTCAAGAGGTAGATCCGAAGTGATAGTTTCTAGGGTATCAGTTCTGATCGAGTCTCAGATGACTCAACTCCGTACTGAGTATCAAATTCTTGACTCAATGCAAATCTGAGCTTTTGCTCCTTTTGACACTCCAGGTGTTCCTGTTGATGGTGACATCGTGATATTCTTCTGTTCCCTTCAATGCAGGCTTTAATTTCCCATCCATCCATTTGTGCGCTTGGTGACTGCATGTCTGAAGCTGGATCTGGGTCAATTGACTCCTTCTGGTCTCCTCCTTCATTCTCTAGCATCAGATAATGAACCAACACTTGACCCTGGACAAGTTCTTGGCTATGTATCAGGCCAAACATGATAAGTTCGAGCCATACTGGTACTATTTCTCAGTCAGGCCCCCGTGTACCCTGGGCCTAATAACCAGACTCCCTACCTCCAACAAAGATTGGAAAGGCAAGTGATTTTGGGCCTCGGGGGAGTGGGAGAAGCCTGATAATGAACTCAGTACCCTAAGGGTCCGAGTCCCCACCAAATTCTCCAATCCAGGTCAAGTCCTCTTTAATTTTTACAGTATTCCATACCTTTGGCTTTTTCGTTGTTCTGACCCATTCTTTGTATACATTTTACCCAAAAAGGGGTCCTGACATTACTCCCTTCTCCTGAGCCCAGATTGTTAGGGTTCGAGTGTTTAAGGAGGATCAGTGCGTCTAGCACGACATCATCAGTCTGGACAATCTCTTGTCATTCACATTTTGTAAATTCAAACCTCACCCTATTACTCTAGGTAAGCATCATGACTCTTCACTCAATGATCTTTTTTTAGTTGTGTCTGAGATGATCTCTTCTTGGACAGGTATGGCTAAGGCATTGGGTTCTAATAGAAAGAGGTTGGTGATGTCACGCCCTCCTATGGACGTGGTGATAGCTGCCAAGCCAAAGGTAAAGATTGCGGCCTTAAAGAGAAAAACCACTCCTGCTATCGAGGCTTTTTCAGTTGCAGCCGAGCTTGCAATAATCCCGGCCTCAACCCTCGAGGCTCAGCTAGCTGTCCTGTCTGAGCTGCCTAGGATTGAGAAGGAAGTAGTCGGAGAGATGGCCGATGTAGGACTTTCCCAAGGTAGGGAAGCTTCTGGCGAACCTATCTAGGTCAACATCAACCTCACGACCACTAAGGTTGATTTCCTGACTGACCAGACAAACACTGTAGTCGGGAATGCTGCTGCACCTGAAGCTGAACCTCAAGCCCCTGAGGCTAGCGGTGTGAGGAAAGTAGCTGATCCGACCCCTTCGGGATCAGAAGTGTTTCCACCCGGTTCGCACATGTTGTAGCTGACCGAGTGGGTGGATAAACATGCAACCGAGGCATCCATTGCAAATACCCTCTCACGCTCTTACAATTCGTTTGTCAATGACTACGCCTCAGTCTATTATACAGTAAGTTTTCAAAAAGGATATCCTAATGTTAATTGTTTCTTGTAATTTCTAACTCTTCACTATTCCAGGTGTTGCCGATGTTTCTTACTATTCGAGATATGCTAAGGGTGATGACTCAGTTTGAGAAGGATAAGGCTGAGCTAGAAGCTCTTCTGAAGGCCTTGAATGATGAGCAGGAGAAGCTGAAAGGCCTCGTGGGGAAGGGTCAACTGAGGGAGATATCTCTCCTAGGCTAGGTCAACAAGCTCCAGACCTGCTTGGATGCTGCCGAGTCTGAGTTGGCATGGATGAAGGCCCTCCTTAAGCACATGAAGGCTCTTACCAAGCGCGTGGAGGTGGACAATGCACACCTCTCAGCTAAGGTTCAGGTGGTGAGGCATGAGGCTGCCAAGGAGCTGGCTAAGCAGGCTTCTGCGGCTTTTGAAGAATTCAAGAAGTCGTTGGAGAGATCCAATGAGATAGATAGGTTATACTGTTATGCTTACAACACCACCTATAATGCATGCCTGGCCGATGTTCGGGGTCTCCATCCCAACATTGAACTCGACTCCTTGACGACGGATGACGGTGAGGAAGCTCCAGCAGCTGAAGCCAAAGAGGCTCCTACCACCGCTGAGGCCGAGGACGCTGTTAATGCCCCACCCCCAACTCAGCAGCTGGCTCCTCTTCTCGGAGGGAATGATATGTTTTTCTTCTCTCTCTCTCTTTTTTTTTTGTTTCGAGACAGTGGATGCTTTTATAATCTTTTAATCTCTAAATGATGATTTTTCATTAGATGATTATGGTAGATTGCCTTTTGTTGAATTTGTCGAATTATCGAATGACGAGCCGACCTCTTCTTTAAGGGGTTAGCTCATTGAAGGACTTCATTTTTTCATGTGAGAAATGGTCCTTCGTAGTGTACTCGGATGGAGAGGGATCATTCATTAGATAGTGTAAAGTAGAAAACAGACGATTTTTTATTAAGAGTTAAAACGACAAGTAGATCTTACCCATACATGGATTTCCCCTTCAGGGGTAGTAGATCTTCAATTGCTCGACATTCTAGGGGTGGGGTAATGGACGTCCCTCCAAGGCTTCCAGGTAGTATGATCCTGGGCGGCTACCTGATAGGGTCCCTCCTAGTTCTGACCTAGGGACCTTACCCCAGTTTCTATAGTGTTCTGGAATACGCGGCGAAGGACTAGGTCTCCTCATTAGAACTACCTCGTTCTAACTCTGAAATTGTAAAAATGTGCGACTAGCTGATGCCGAGATGCTACTTAAGAGTTTTGCGATGTCTCGCGTTTCTTCAAGTAAATTAAGGTTTACCGCGATCTGCTCGGCATTCTGCTCTTCTACATAGTTCCTCACTCACGGAGTGGGGAGCCCTATTTCGACTGGAACGACAGCCTCTGAGTCATAGGATAGAGAGAAGGGGGTTTCCCCCTTGGATGACTGAGCCGTGGTCTTGTAGGCCCAAAGGATAAATGGAAGCTCATCAACCCAGTTGCCCTTAGATTTCTCCAGCTTTGTCTTGAGATGATGTTTGAAAACTTTATTCACTGCTTCGATTTGTCCATTGGACTACATATGATGAGGTGACGAGTATGCATTAGCAATGCCTAGTCCCCGACACATGCCTCTGAACCTATCGTTGTCGATCTGCTTCTCATTATCAGATACGATAGTGCGGGGGATTCCTAACTGACATATGATGTTTTTTCACACAAAGTCTATTACCTTCTGCTTGGTAATCTTCACCACGGGCTCAGCCTCAACCTATTTGGTAAAGTAGTTTATAGCCACAATTGCAAATTTAGTGTACCACTTTCTAATTGGCGGAGGCCTGATGATGTGAGCGAATGGCCAGGGTCCGTTCATAGGGGTCAGCTCTTCTGTTGGATGCCTCGGGATGACAATGAATATCTGACACTTATCACACATCTAGAAGAAGTTTTTGAAGTCTTCTCGAATCGTTGGCCAGAAGTACCCTTGGCAGTACTTTCTGAACCAAGGCGTGGCCCCCAGAATGATTCCTACAGATTCCTTCATGAATTTCTCGGATCAAGTACTCCACTTCGTTCGGTCGGAGACATCGGAGGTAAGGCTAGGAGTATCCTTTCTTCTACAATGTGTCGTTCGGGATCGCATATCGTGTTGCCCTAACCTTCAGACGCCAAGCCTCCAACCCGTCTCGAGGGACCTCACCGGTGGTGAGGTATTTGACGATAGCATCCATCCAAATTGTAGTTGTCTACACAGGGTTGATCATCTCTTACTCAGCTCGGTCTATACTCAGATTATCAAGAAACTCTACTAGAATGATCCTCAGGATCTTTCCCTCAGTTGCTGAGGCAATCTTTGTGAAGGCGTTGGCCTAAGAGTTCTTAGCCCTCGGTATTTGACTAATAACGCAGTCCTTGAATTTCCCTAAAAAAATTTAAACTTCGGCCAAGTAAGCATCATCCTTGCTTCCTTAGCCTCGTATTCAGTAGATACTTAGTTCACAACAAGCTAGGAATCGTACCGCACATCAATGAGCTGGACTCCTAGACTAGTAGCTAATTAAAGTTCGGTCAATAAGGCTTCATACTCTGCCTCGTTGTTAGATGCTTTGAAACTGAACCTGATCACGTATTGAATGGTGATTGCATCGGGTGCGACTAGAATGATCCCTTCCCCTCCTTGTTTCGAATTAGATAACCCATCTACAAATAGGGTCCATCTATCACCTGTCTCTGCCTCGACTCTCTTGAGGAGAGGAAGGGATGGGGGGATGATGGATGTCGCTTCTAAGTTTGTTGATGCCTCTGGGCTATGTCTCCGATCCTGCAACTCGAAGTGGTGAATTCAGCTATGAAGTCAGCCACAACTTGACCCTTAATTGCAGTCCTCAGTTGATATTGAATATTAAATTCTTTGAGTTCCACCGGCCACTTGGTCAGATGCCCAAACATTTTCAATCTCTGGAGTACTTGTCAGAGGGGTGAATCTGTGAGGAAGATGATGGAGTGAGCTTAGAAGTATGGGCACAATCTCTGCACAGAGATGACCAGACTCAAGGTTAACTTCTTCATGCTTGGGTATCTGGTCTCGGCTAGAACCATAGCCTTGCTGGTGTAATAGACAAGGCACTGCCTGCCTTCAGCTTCTCGAATGAGAGACGAGCTGACAGCTGAGGTGGAAACTATCAAGTAGAGAAATAAAGGCTCCCCATCTTCGGGCTTGGATAATAATGGTGGTGACCCCAGGTATTACTTCAACTACTGAAAAGCCTGCTCATAGTCTGAGGTCCATTTCACCTTTTTATGATCCTTCAACCACTGGAAGAAGGGAAGACACTTAACTGTGGCTTTAGATATGAATCGATTGAGTGCGGTAAATCTTCCAGTGAGACACTGGATTTTCTTCATCGTCCGAGGTGAGATCATGTCGAGTAGGGCCCTAATCTTGTCGGGATTTGCTTCGATACCCCTCTGACAACTTAAAAGCCAAGAAATTTACTTGACCCCACACCAAAATCACACTTGGCTAGGTTCAGCTTCATTTGATACTCTCATAGGATTGAGAAGGTCTCTCTGAGGTTTGTGATGTGGTCAGAGGCCATAACGCTCTTCATAAGCATATCGTCGACGTAGACCTCCATGGATTGACCGATCTGTCGGGCGAACATCTAGTTGACTAGCCTCTGATATGTTACCCCAGCATTCTTCAAGTCGAAAGGCATGACCCAAAGCCCTTTCTCGGTGACAAAGGTCATCTTCTGCCTATCCAGTGGGTACATTACTATCTGGTTGTAACCAGAGTATGCGTCCATGAACGTAAGGAGCTTGTGCTTAGTTGTGTTGTCGACCAATTGCTAAATCTGAGATAGAGGGAAGCTGTCCTTAAGGAACTTGCCATTTTTCGTTGGCCTTCTTTATAAGGATCACATTTGCGATCCAGTCCGGGTAATGGATCTTTTCGACGAAACCGACGTCAAGGATTTTAGAGACCTCATCGACTATTATTGCATACCTCCCAAGTTCGAAGGCTCTTTTTTTTTCTTTACTAGCTTGTGCTTTGGGTCCACATTCAGCTTATGGACCATGACCTCTGGAGGGATACCCGGCATGTCTTGGTGGGACCATGCAAAGATGTCTCTAAGATATTGCAGGAAGGCCAGCATTTGGGTTCGTTGTTCGACATTCAATGATGATCCGAGTTGAACTGTTCTACTCGGGTTGGAGTCATCGAGTGGAAGGATCACTAGATCTTCAGTGGGGGAACCTTCCACAAAAGTGTCTGCTCTGGGGTCGAGTATATTTATTATAAGGGCCTTCTTCGTTGACCACAGAAGCCTCAAATGTACCATTCTAGTAAGGTTGTCCTGCCATAAGCCTTTGGTTTTTGGTGTTACGTTGTCCTTAGAACCAAAAACTAAAGGCTTATGGTAGGACAACCTTACTAGAATGTTTATAAGTATCAAAAACCTAAACCAATAAAGAAGCAAAGGAAATAGTAAAGGAAATAAACTAAGTTATTACAACATTCCCACAAGTGCATAAAATAAATTATACAATTCACCATAAATACTTAAAGAAAATTACAACATTCACACACATAAGCACATTCAATCATCCACCATAACTCCAGGAATTATAGTGGTTCTCTTGTGTGTACACAAACTGTTAGAAAATAACTACAAAAAACTACCCCACTCCTAATATCCACTCCCTCGGGATATTAGCGTTCACTATGAAAAAGGGTTTTCCAAGGTTCACCTTAAAACCTTGACAATTGGGTCTTTGATTGGGCTTATACAATCACAAAAACCCCATACTCTGAGATTTTCTAGATTACCTCAGACAAACTAAAAAGCAATTTTTCTGGCATAACCTCAAAAACTAAAAATATACAGAATTGTAAATGATACTTATCTAGAAATTTTCCTTTGAAGAAGCTTGGTAGAACCGATCCAATGTAGACGAAGATGTTCAATGTCTAATCTTACAGATGAAAAGGTTCTAGTTCTAAATGATTTTTAATTAAATCAACCTGGGCTGGCTTGATTTGATTTTGATCTTAAAAAAGGGAAAAACACAAATCCCTTCTTAATGTAAGATTGGAATAAAGATCAGCAAATTAAATTACAAAAGTTAATTAAAGAGAATCTAAAATGAGCACAATATAGCTTAATAAATTCACGAACTTATCTCTCAGAGTGGTGTCTTGATTTAGCTTTGATTGTATGAATAAACTTTGAAATTCGTGCTCCAGTTATAGGTGAAAATACTGTTCACTTGACTGGTCTAAGGGTCGGTTTGACTGGTCGAAGGACCAATAAAATTTTAAATTTTCTGATGCGATAAGATAAAGTCGTTACTGACTAGTCGAGTGGCTTGCTCAACTAGTCGAGTCGCCTACTCGACTGGTCAAGCAATGCACTCGATTAGTCGAGTGGGACCAAAAAATCTTGCTGAATTTTGAGTCGAGCCTGCACGACTCATCGAGCACTATTCACTCGACTGGTCGAGAGTCCAACAGAAAATTCAAAAACTTCACAACAAACCTTGGACTGGTCAAGCTAGTACTTGGACTAGTCGAACATGGAATAAGACAAGTCAAGAAAATGACCTATAAACATATGAAATGACCCACGTAAAATATGCAATGAATATGACACAAACTAAGGTTAATTAGGGTCATCCAAACTTGTTTGTGAGTAGAAACAAATGAAACATCATTTTCTTCTAAATCTTAATATCTTGTGATACTTGAAGCTTGAGTTGGATCTCTTAAACTTGAGCTTGAGTTACGCTTGAGTTCTTGAGTCTTTAGTATACAGTAGTTGAACTTCAAACTTGAACTTGTCTTCTTGAATTTTAGCTTGAAATGATGACCTTCAACACTCTTCACTTTAACTTAAAGATGTAGGCAAGTTCGATGAAGATTGTAACGACTTAGAAAATTTCGTATCAAGATCCGAGTACCACCTCGAGCAGAAATCACTTAGGATTAATTCCCTTAGAGATTTAACATAAGTTAATTAGCGCTAAGTTAGACTAGTTGTGAAATTAGCACTGTTCACTTTAAATACGTTCTGCAAGACTCAAAACTTGTGGAATCGTTAACGTTATAATACCCTGAAATCTAGAATTCAACTCTAAACCTAGTTGCTCTCAGGAGCACTTTGAAACTTTATATCGGACCTGGACCGCACGTCGAAAGTCCGATAGCGATAAACTTAGAAGATATTAACCGCATTGTTGGACTTGACAAGCACCGTAAAAATCACGCCCAAACGATGTCCTGAGACCATTTTATTGCGTCCGGAGTGAAGAGAATGAGAAAAGGAAGATATTTAGAAAATTAATTATATTTTTATGAAATCTGGCACGTTTCACTTGCACGTTATTTTTACGCATTTTGACTATTAGAATTTGACCCAAATTCACCCTTGGATCAGGATAGGTGGCCCTTACATGTCAAAGTACTCGTGGCCTCGATCGAAGTTTGGTAACCGTTGAATTAAAACTGGTCCGCTACGTGCGATCTGGAAGTCCGACTGGAACGAAAACTTAACGTCACCTAGATCCAAGGTTGGTGAGCTTAAGTCCAACCGCATACAAAAAAGGGACCTCCAGAAGTGCTCTGTTGAGACGGAATAGTCCGTGTTTGGACATAACTTAGGTATACCATGGCCCTAAGTCTAATTTAGTGAGTTTTGGGCTTATAAAAAGGCCTTAAACCCTCTCTCATTCAGCCCATCCGAATTTGAGAGAAAACCTAGGAGTGAGAAGAGAGAAAAGAGAGAGAAAGTGTGAGAGAAGTGGGAGAATCTTCCTGCGATTCTTCCCTGCTGATCATCGATCTGTTTTACCATGCTAGTGGAACCATACTTTTGACATTTTGATTTTTGTACCATGACATGTATATGGTGACTCAGTAACGTATTCATACTCTGGAGACCGAACATGATCTTTTGTCTTATATACATTTATATACATTTTTTAGTCTTCCGTTTGCATTTTATAACTCGATCTGGAGTATGAATTACTGTTTTGGTATAATCCCACTCATGATTAGTATACTAACACGGACGACATTCAATCATAAACATTTATGTTGCATAAGTGACGTTTTGGAACTCGGGTGTTGAGTTGCTACTCGACCCCCGATTTTCAGGGTGTTACAAAGATCCAGAGAACTTTAAAATGTACGAACTTGATCACTTCAACTCAAAGCATGATACAAATACATGGTTTAGCACAATAAAATTTGACAAAACTACGGGTACTAGATTTACACAATAACATTTACAACTCCCCCTTTGTCAAATTTGTGACAAAACCAAATAAAGAATCATGTGCACAATAAAGAATCATGCATTAATAAGGAATCATGCATCAATTATATAAGCACAATAAAGAATCATGCACCATTTGAGTAACAAATGATCAACAGACACAACTCCCCTCTCATTCCATTACTCCCCTTCAATCCAGGAGAGGTGATTTGCAGAACCTGTAAAAATTTTTTTAAAAAAAATTGATACATACTACACTCCATATTCCACAATCACACATCTCTACAATTTCTCCCCTTTTTTATCATAATATGATGAAGGAATGATATATAAAGAAAAGAGAAGTAAATGAAATGAGATAGGAAATAACATCACCATGATAATCAAAATATCAATGAAAGGCACAATAGCATTTCCACATACTAAAAAGTAAAAGTATGTCCAAAAAATATCCCAACACATACAGTAAAAAGTATTAATACATGTCCAAAATGAAATAAACAGCTAATCATATCCAGATGATGGAGAAAGAATAGAAGGATCTATTTGATTTAGTCCCTTGTTAATGCGCCTAAGATATTTGCGCATGTATTTGAAATGATTTTCTTAGGACACATGTAGACCCTCCACCCTCTCGTCAAGGGATCACAAACGCTCATCAAAGTCAGAAGGCTTAAATTCTAGATCAGCTACAGAATTTAACTCAATCTCATCAAATAAGTCATCTATATTAACATCATTAGGAGGCAAAACATTCTCCTCTTCAGTTGCTTCAGCAGCTTTGCCTCCTCCTCTTCAGTTGCTTTAATAACTCCTCCAGCACCCACATTAACTTGGCTAGGCGCCAACCTTAGATTCATCTTATTTTGGTTTGAGTTGTTGAAGGGAAGATGGTTAATGGGAGCTTCTCCAACAGGTATAGCCACAAGACTATGGGTGGCTAAGACAGTCATAAGATATGCAAATAGAATATCAATATGACTCGGATGGAGACGAAACTAAATAATAATGTAACAGATAAGAGAAGGAAGACATACGTGAACACTAGTAACAATAGTGAAGGATGCGAGCCATGAAAGAAGTAAACACAGTCTTGTTACCAGACCTAGGATATATATCAGAGATGAAAATTTGATAAAGAATCCTTTATCTAGGTAAAATATATTTGAAACTGAGTGCCACACCAGAGTTCCAATCAACATCTTGTAAGTGCTATGTTTTCTAGCTCCTATGATTGTAAAATTTTATAGTGCCAAAACCTCTTGGAATCTGTATCTTGTTTAGTTCATCTTCTTATTCAAGATCATGCAATTCAAGTACAAGTTCAAGATGTTCCAAATCAAGATTCAAGCATCACAGTGTAAGAGATATACAAGTTCAATTACAACATTAAGTGACAGTTCAAGCTTTGAAGCTTTTACTATATCAAGACAATGTGCTTTACTTTGGAATGCTCAAGATGAAATATAACTCACAAGTATTTCAAGTTTAACCTTCAAAGTATTTCAAGTTCAAGCTTCAAAGTACTTCAAGTTCAAGATTCAACGTAAGTTAAGATATCAAGCTTCGTGTACTTCAAAATCAACTATCAACCAAAGAAAATGATGATTCAAAGTTCAAATTTCACTTATAAGGTATGAATGACCCTAGATTGACCAAAGGTTATGTCATATTGTTTTCATACTTAAAGTGGGTCACTATATAATTTTATAAGTTGTTTCTCAACTAGTCTTAGTCTATGTTCAACTAATTCTAGTATTAGCTTGACTAGTCTAAGAAATTCCTCGACCAGTCTAAGGTTTGTTAGTAATTTTTGAGATTTTTTATAGGACCCTCGACCAATCCTGGAGACTACTCAACCAGTTGAGTGAATAGTGCTCGACCAGTCAAGCAAGCTCGACTCAAAGTCCAACAACCAAATTGGGTCCCACACGACTAGTCAAGAGCAGGGCTCGACCGGTCATGCAGGCCACTCGACCAGTCATGGAACAACCTTATTTTATCGTGCCCAAAATTTTAAAAATTTGTTGGTCCTTTGACCACTCAAGTTATTTTTTGTACTAGTCGAGTGAATAGTTTTTTCACTTATAAATAAAGCACAATTTTCAGAGTTTTTCATTCAATCCAAGCAAAATCAAGACACCACTCTGAGAGATAAATTAGTGATATCCTTAATCTATTTAGTGCTCATTTAATATTCTCTTTAATTAAACATTTTGCATTTAATTTTTAGATTCTACATTCCAATCTTATTTGAAGAAGGTATTTTAGTTTTCCCCTTTCTTAGAATCAAAATCAAATTAAGCAAGCCCAAGGTGATTTAATCAAAAATACACTTAGAACTTAGAACCTTTCATAAGTGAGTGTGGACATTAAACATCTATATTGAAATCTACTTCGAATTGGTTCTTCTGGGCTTCATCAAAGGAGAATATCCAGATAAGTATTTTACATTTCTTTAAATCTATTTTTAATTTTTTTGAAATTGTGCCAGGAAAAATCTTTGTTTTTGGTTTGTCTGAGGTGATTAAGAAAACTCAAAGTGTGGGGTTTTTGAATTTTGTAAGCCCACTTGAAAGACACAATTGTGAAGGTTTTAGGTGAACTTTGAAAAATCTATTGCATAGTGAACGTCAATATCCACTATGTGAGGATATTGGGAGTGTAGTTGTGTGGATGTTTTTCTAAACAGTTGGTGTACACACAAGTGAACCACTATAATTTCTGATCTTGTAGTGGATGATTGATTGTGGCATTGTGTGAATGTTATAATTTCTTTTTAAGCATTTGTGGAGAATGTTGTAATCTCTTTTATGCAAGTGTGGAAATGTTGTAAAAGCGTAGTTATTTTCTTTGTTATTTTTTTCTTTATTCCTCTGTATTGGTTTAAGATTTTGATACACATATTGTTCTAGGAATCAGGTTATCCTACCATAAACCATTGGTTTTTGGTGTAAAGTTGTGCTTAGAACAACATCTATATCAACCTCTCAATACTTGTACATTTGAGGTTGTTATTCATTTCTGCTTTGTGGGATTGTTTATTGCTATTTTTATTTATATTTGTTTAATTTCGCATTTAATGTTTTAATTTGGCATAGTTCTATTCACCCCACTCCCTCGCTCTCTAAGACTCTTAGCTCGGCCTTTTCAAGTGGCATCAGAGCCTAATAGCTCCCTTTATTTTTTGGATTAATTTCCTAAGCTAATCGATCTGAGCTTTTTAGGATGTCAAATTTTGATAGCCTTTCAATCATTAGGCCTCCACCTTTTGATTTTGAAAGTCAGAATGAGGATTTTCTTAAAATTCGTGGATGAGAGCAAGTGGCAAGCCACAGTGACCAATTGGACCCCTCCTGCCACTGAAGTAACTGGTACTGATGGATCTAAAACTGAAGAAGTCTCACCTTACTTTTCTTGGTCTGCTCTTCAAAAAAGTGAGAGTAGTGCCATTGCAAAGGCTTTAAATGCAATCACTTGCGCACTATCACCGAATGAATTCAATAGAATTATATCATGTGATACTGCAAAGAAAGCTTGGGATATCTTGGAAATGTCACATGAGGGAATAACAATTGTCAAGAAATCTAAAGTCCAAATCCTCACAACAAAATTTGAGATAATACATATGAAAGTAAGTGAAACTTGCTGGACTTCTATACATGATTGAATAACATTGTCAACTCTATGTGGGGTCTTGGTGATAGAATCCTAGAAAGTAAAGTCTGTGCAAAGATACTTCCTCATTGCCTAAACGATTCAATTTAAAGGTGACCGCAATCTAGGAACTTCGTGATACGTATAATATGAGGGTAGAAGAATATAAGTGCTTTAGTTTCATGCTCCTTTGGTTGTCAAATTTTATGGTGTCAAAACCTCAATCTTTGTCTTGTGTAGCTCATTGGTATATATGTTCAAGACATTACATCACCTCTATAAAGAAATTGTTTCAAGCCAAGGACGAAGAACTACTTCAAAGCCATTTCAAGAAATGCAAGTTCAAGCTACAATGTAAGAAGTGTTCTTGTTCAAGACTCAAGATAGTGTATAACTCAAGATGAATTTTTCAAGCTCTAGAAGATATTAAGTTCAAGCTACATCAAGTGTAGAGATCTCAAGCTTCATAATCTTCAAAGGTCAACCATCTTCTAAAGAAATGAAGTCTCGATGTTTATACTTCACTTTCAAGGTATGATTAACCTTAGAATGACCTTAAGGTAGGTTATTTTGTATACATAATTTGAATTGAATCACTTTTTAAGTGTTTGGACTGTTCTAAGACTAGTTCTAAACCTTGTTCGACTAGTCCTAGCACTGGCTCGACTAGTCCAAGAAATTTCAGGACCAATCCTAAGTTTGTTACAATTTTTCAGAATTTTTTGTTCGCCCACAACCAGTCCTGGACTCTGTTCGACCAATCATGTGAACAGTACACGACTCATCCTTTAACTAGTCAAGGATCTACGACTCAAACTATAGTGACTATATCAGACTGTCTTCGACCAGTCGTGAGCATGTCACGATAGGTCGTAGACAGCCTTCAATCGGTCATGGACATCCTTCAACCAGTCGTGGAACGGGTTTATTAGATCGCGCTTAAAAATTAAAAAATTTGTTAGACCTTCGACCAGTCGAAGTGTCCTTAAGACCAATCATAGGTGCGATTTTTACAACTATAAATAGAACACGAATTTCAGAGTTTTGGTAATCCAATTCAAGTAAATTCAAGGCATCACTCTGAGAGATAAGTCTGTGTTCTTTTTAAAGCTACATTGTGCATATTTAATATTCTCTTTTATTAGCTTTGTTGATTTGATTTTGTTTCTATATTCCAATCTGACTTGAAAGAGGAATTGTTGTATTCCTTCTTCTTGGAATCAAAATCAATTAGAGCTAGCCCAACTGGTTTAATTTAAAATCAATTAGAACCTAAAACCATTTCAAAGTGAGTATTGGACATTGAACTTATATATTCGAACTTCCACTCTAACTTGATTCTTTCGGGCTGCAATAAAAGGAAAAAACCAACTATTTTACATTATTGTAAATTTTCATCTTTTGATTTTTATTTGAGATTAAGCCATAAAAATCTCAATCTATTGGTTATCTGAGGAGATACAGAAAACTCAGAGTGGGGTTTTTGAATTGTGTAAGCCCACTTAAAGACACAATTGTGAGGGTTTTAGGTGAACCTGAGAAAAATCTATTTTCATAGTGAACGCTAATATCCACTGTGTGAGGATATTATGAGTGGAGTAGCAAGTTGTGTGGCTGTTGTTTAACAGTTGGTGCACACATAGGTGAACCACTATAACTCTTTGTATTTTATGGATGTGTGATTTATTTATTTTTTATCTTTTATCATTTAAAATTGTGGGATGTATGTGTGGATGTAAATGTTGTAAAATTTACATTTCAAGCATTGTGGGGAATGTTGTAATAATTTAGATTTAAATTCTTACAATTCATTTCTTTTTATTCTTCTTCAGTTTGAGTTTTTGATACTCACTTAAGTTCTAGAAAGGTTGTCCTACCTTAAAACATTTTGTTTTCTAATGTAAGGTTGTCCTTAGAACCAAGTCTGTATCAACCTCTCAATACTTGATTATTGAGGCTGCTTTTCATTTCAGCATTGTGAATTTTTTTATTTTATTTGGCTATCATATTCTTTAATTCTGCTATTTTTTAAAAAATTTGGCATAGTCCTATTCATCCCCCCCCCCCCCCCCCCCCCCCCAAGGACATATAGCTTGGCCTTTTCAAGTGGTATCAGATCCTAATAGCTCATTTTAATTGTTATATTTTTGGATTTATTTCCTAAGCTAACCAATCTAAGCTATTTATAAGATGTCAAATTTTGATAGCCTTTCATTCACTAAGTGTCCATCATTTGATGGCACCAATTATGCCTATTGGAAAGGCAGGATGTGGATTTTCCTTAAATCCATGGATGAGAGTGTGTGGTTAGCCACAGTGAATGAATAGACCCCTCCTACCATTGAAGTAACTAGAATCAATTGATCCAAATCTATGAGAATTACACCTTATTTCTCTTAGACCATACTTTAGAAAAGTGAGAGTAGTGCAAATGTAAAAGCACTAAATGCAATCACTTACGCACTATCACTGAATGAATTCAAAAGACTTATATCCTGTGATTCTGCAAAGCAAGCTTGGGGATATTTTAGAAATGACACACAAGGGAATGTCAATTGTCAAAAAATCTAAAATTCAAATCCTCACAACCAAATTTGAGGAAATACGTAAGGAAGAAAATGAAATGTTCATGGACTTCTATACAAGATTGAATGACATTGTGAACTTTATGTGGGGTCTTGGTGATAAAATCCTAGAAAGTAAAATTTGTGCAAAAATACTATGGTCACTTCCCGAATGGTTCGATTCAAAGGTAACTACGATGCAAGAGCTTCGTGATACGGACAATATGTGGGTAGAGGAATTAGTTAGCTCTTTACAGACTTATGAGTTAACTTTTAAAGCTTTAAAAGGTAAATCTATTGCCCTTAAATCTTCTAAAAATGGTTTTTAAGAAAATAATAGTAATTCTGATTTAGAAAACTCTGAATATGACATGGTCCTTTTAGTGAAAAAGTTTTACAAAATTTTAAAAAGTAAAAGAGAGTTGATTTTCAAAAATTGAATGATAAGAAGAAATCTAAACCTAAAATACGAAAATCATTAAAAAAAAGTCAGTGTTACAACTGCCATGAATATGGGCATTTACTAAACAAGTGTCCTAAAAAGGACAAACCCAAAAAGAACAGTATGTTGGCTACTTGGGATGAATCTTATGATTCTGAAGCCTCTTTTAAGTTAGAAGATTCTGAAACTGAGTTGGGCAGTGAAGTTAAAGCCCTTATGACTCTAACCAAGTTCACTTTTTCAAATAATAATGATTCAACGAGTGAAGAAAATCTAAATAGTGATTGTGAAAATGAAGATGATCTTCAAGATGCTTACAATGCCCTATACAAGGAAAGTTATAAAATTGCTGTCAAAACTTAAACTTCAAAAAGAAAAGTTTTCAAAGCTTAAAGAAAATTTTGATTCTCTAGTTTTAGAAAAATCTCACATTTCAGATTGTTTTGAAAAATCAAAATGCGATTTAGATTTCAAAACCTCCTTGATAATCATAAATATGAAAATGAAAAACTTAAACATGAAGTCTCTTCACTTTTGAGTTTAAAGGATATATGGAGGTATGCCTAAGGAGATCCAAAATTAGAAAAGGTTTTGTCTGGATCAAGAAAATGTGGTGACCGATCTAATTTGGGCTATGATAAAAATATTCCTCCTAAACAGAAGAATACTTCTCTTAAGTTTGTGAAAGGAGAGTCTTCAAACTTAAAAGAGAAAAGTTCTAATCAAAAGTTTTCTAAAAATACCAAAACTTTTCAATCTTTTAAGCCTAAAAGTAACCATATCAACTGTAAAAATCAGAACTAAAACCCTTTAGCTGAGAAAATAGTTGATTTACTTAAGGAGCTCTTAAAATCTTACTCCCTAGGTCATTTTTACAACAACCACAAATATAAGAAGACCAACTATACTTCTAAACCCAAACAGTTATGAAATGGGTTCCTAAGGTTACTTGCTTGGTTGCCCACACCGCTTTCAAAGCTTTGAGTAATCTAAAGTGGTACCTAGACAGTGGATGCTCCAGGCACATGACTGGTGACAAAGGTCTGTTCACCACTCTTAAATACATGATTGATAGTTTAATCACATTTGGTGAGGGTAGCAACTGTAGGATTATTGGCTAAGGTACGGTTCAACCTTCTAATCTCCCTTTATTTGAGAATATTTTATATGTTGAAGGGTTAAAACACAATCTGTTAAGCATATCTCAAATATGCAATAAAAATCATAGTGTTAAATTTCCTAACATAGGGTGTGAAATTTTAAACCAGAAAGGTTCTGTAATATTAACTGATCGTAGAACTTTTGAAAACTGCTATATTGTTAGTGATTCTAGCTCATCTAGTCAATCGTGTTACACAATCCATACCGATGAGACTGAATTATGGCATAAACATCTTGGACATGTACACTACCCTAATCTATACAAATTGAGCAAAAGAGAACTAATAAGAGGTCTACCTAAATTACAAAAAGTAGACAAAGTATGTGGTTAATGCCAGATTGGCAAACAAACTAGGAGTGCTCACAAAAAGGTGGACTTCAATGCCAGATCTAAACCTCTCGAACTTCTCCACATGGATCTTATAAGACTAACCAAGACGGAGAGTCGAGGTGGCAAAAAATACATATTGGTGATCGTGGATGATTATACCAGATTCACTTAGGTAACCTTTTTAAGGGATAAATCAGAAACCTTTGATGAAGTAAAATGAGTTCTCAAACGGATCCAAATGGAAAAAAGTTCTCAAGTATGTAAGAATTGTAGTGAGCATGGATCAAAATTTGAAAATAGTAGTTTTGAGAAATTCTATTGCGATCAGGGAATATCACATGAATTCTCTACATTCAAAACACCACAACAAAATGGAATTGTTGAAAGAAAAAATAGAGTGCTTCATGAAATGACAAATGTAATGTTGAATAGTATGAAGCTCCCTAAAAATCTATGGGTTGAAGCTATAAATACTGCATGTTATATAATCAACCAGGTATATACGAGAAAATCAAACGACAAAATGCCTTATGAAATATGGTTTGATAAAAATCCTACTGTCAAATATTTTCAAGTTTTTGGCAGCAAGTGCTATATTTTACATGACCATAAAAATCTGGAAAAGTTTGACACTAAAAGTTATGAAGGAATTTTTTTTAGGATATTCTTTAAACAGTCGAGCATATCGAGTATTGTATAAGAGGACCGGTGTTATTCAAGAGTTCATTAACGTGGTCATTGACGATCACTTAAATACATCTGCCTCAAGTCTAGATAATGATGAAGTTCTTTTAATTGACAAACCAGATACTTCATCAAATCAAAATAACTCTGAACTGAGGACTATCAAAGATCATTCAACCACTCAAATTCTTGGAAACCCTCTCACTGGTGTGTGCGCACTCATAGACAACTAGAGGATATATGTAATTACGTGTGCTTTACATCACAGATTGAACCAAAAAACCTAAAAGAAGCCTTACTGACGAAAACTAGATAATAGCGATGTAAGAAGAGCTTAACCAATTTGTGCAAAATGATGTTTGATATCTTGTTCCTAGACCTAAAGATAAATATATTATTGGTACTAGGTGGATTTTTTAAAAAAGGTCTGATGAACTTGGTAATATAATTTGAACTAAGGATAGACTGGTTGTACAAGGGTACACTCAAATTGAAGGAATTGATTATGATGAAACTTTTTCCCCAATAGCTCGTCTTGAATCAATCAGACTATTTATATCCATTGATTATTTTAGAAAATTTAAAATTTATCAAATGGATGTAAAGAGTATCTTCTTAAATGGTGATATGCATGAAGAAGTTTATGTTGAACAACCAATGAGTTTTAAAGACCCTAAAAATGTTGATCATGTCTATCGCCTTAAAAAGGCTCTCTATGGTTTGAAACAGCTCCCAGGGCATGGTATGAAAATTTGACTAAGTTTTTACTAAGTCATAATTTTTAAATGGGAAGTGTTAATAAGACTTTTTTGGTTAAGAAAGATAACAATCATATCTTAATAGTGCAGATCTATGTTGATGATATTATTTATGGATCTACCTATACTAACATGATTGTTAAGTTTACAGATTTAATGAAATGCAGATTTAATGAAATCTAAGTTCGAAATGAGCATGCTTGGAGAATTAAATTATTTTCTAGGGTTGCAAGTAAAATAATAACCTGATGGTATTTTCATTTCTTAGACTAAATATGCTCTAAACTTGATTAAAAAGTTTAGATTTGAGAATGGTAAGAATTTTGATACTCTTATGAGTACAACCTTAAGACTCTCAAAGGACTATACAGGTAAAAATGTGGATCCTAAATTATATCGTAGTATGATTAATAGTTTACTTTATTTAACTACTCGTAGACCTGATATTACTTTGAGTGTTGGAATTTTCGCAAGTTATCAGTCTGATCCTAAAAAGTCTCATCTAACTACTCTTAAGTGGATTATTCGATATGTTGCAAGTACTATAAATTTAGGTCTCTGATATCCATATGATACTAGTGTTTAGTTGGTTGGGTACACAGATGCTGATTGGGCTAGTAATATCGATGATAGAAAATCAACCATTGGTGGTTGTTTTTATATTGGAAATTATTTAGTTTCTTGGTTTAGCAAGAAACAAAGTTCAATATTGCTTTCAACTGCTGAGGCTGAATACATCATAGTAGGACATGCATGTACTTAGCTTATTTGGATGGAACGTATGTTAAGTGATTACGAAATTGCACCGGATTCAATAGTTTTATATTTTGATAATTCCAGTGCAATAAATATATAAAAAAATCCAATCCAGCATTCACGTACCAAGCACATTAACATTAGGTATCACTAATTCATGAATTAGTGGAAGAAAAAATAATCTCTTTGGATTACATTCCTACCGAGACTCAACTTGCTGATATTTTTACTAAACCGCTCGACAAATGCAGGTTTAATAAATTGAAATTTGATCTTGGTATGTGTAATTAAAATTGATTATTCATCTATTTCTATATTATAGTATATTTATTTATTATTTTATTTGTTTAAATTTTAAAATTATATGAAAAATTCATATTTTAGTCTGTACACGACCAGTTGAGGATGTACTCAACCAGTCGTTGCACGACTGGTCGAGAACATCCCACGACCAGTCGTGTAGCGTGCTAGTCATTTAATTTGGGAAAAACCATCTTCTTCCTCATTTCTTCTTTTCTATCCAATGAACCATGGCACGACTAATCGTACTCATCTCTTTGATTCTTCAAGGTGAGTGAGTTATTTCAGTATTCCTTATTGAATCAAGCTCTAATCTCTTCATTTTCCTATTTGGAGTGCTCGATTTCAAGTTTTCTTGAAGTTTTTAGGGTTTTCTTCTCCAGAATCTGATTTTGAAGAAACCCACTCTACATCTTCTACAACCTCTTGATTCCTTCATTTCTTAGTTCTAAATGGATGCTAGAGGTAAAAAAAAAAACTTCTCGAGGAACTTCCTCATCTAGATCAGCTCCTATAACAAAGCGTTATCTTTAGTCACACGAAGATGATCCTTCACATGTTCAGGATATAAGAGTATGCAATGTTATGTTGAAAGATCTGTTGATCTTGAACACATTGCTCCTTTTGGTCTCCTTCCACTTCTTCAAGTTGTAGGATGGGATAACATCTTACGTTGGGGTGGGGTGGGCCGGCATACCGGTCTATTGCTCAATCCATGTTTGCATGCATTTCTGATTTTTTGTTTGAGAATTTAACGTTTAAAATTGCTACTAGAGAAGGTCCATTTGAGATTGATCGTCATCTAATTTTGGCTCTAATGGACATATATGTTAATGATGAGGGTATTCCTATTCATACTCTAGTTAAGAAATCCTCAGAATCAAAAAAACACGTGCTTACTAGATCATTATTTAATATGGATGTGCAATGAAGTTAGAAGGGTAATGCACTCGCCTCCAAATACTTGTTACCCAGATACAGAGTTTTACATCGTATATTTATTTTCAATTTGTATCCACGTTCTGGTAACAAAACAAAACTGACTTCCTTTATGGTCTGTATTTTGCATTCCATCATCACTGGTGTAAATGTTTGTCTGCCTTCTTTGATATGTCATTCCATTATTCAATTTCGTCTCCATCCAGGACACAGTGATATTCCATTTGCCTATCTTATGACTATGTTAGCTACTCATATGCTAGTTGCTATGCCTGTTGGAGAGGCTCCTATCCATCATCTTATTTTCAACAACTCTAATATAAACAAGATAAAATTGGAATTAGCTCCTGGCCAAGTAGATGTTGGTGGTGGTGGATTTGAAGGAGTGAATGAAGACGAAGCTAGTGATCTTCCTCCCTATGATATAAATATGGATGACATTTTTGATGAAATTGAATCAGACTCTACAAATGATCCTGATTATGAGCCATTGAATTTTGATGCGCATCTTCATGCACTTGAGGAAAAGGTAAAGAATATGAATATTGCCCATGATTTACAATTTAAATATTTGTGCGAGTATCTTAGGTGCATTAACAAAGGCCTTCATCAAATTGATCCTACCATACCTACTCCTTTAGGTTCTGATTAAGTGTTTTACTCTTTGGTCTGTAATAACTTTTATACTACTTAGCTTTATTTCAGTTTGTGAGACTGACTTTTTCTGACTTTGGTTTATGATTAATGATATGTGAACTTTGAATTTTCTTATATATCTTTCATATCTTGACTAATTAACTCCTTTATTACTCTCTTGTTAATTTTTCCTCTTCCATATCTTTGTTTCTTCCTTTGTCATATTTTAACATAAGGGGGGAGAATTTATTTGGTTATGCATATGGATTGTGATTGTGATTGTGGAGTAGTAGCATGATTGTGGAGTAGTAGCATTTTCTTTTTTGGATATATGTGTGCTACTCAAGGAGATTCTGTGAGGAGATGTTTTGCCTATGTGTGCATGATTCTTGAAACTAGATTGTAACTATTTTTTTCTTTTATACCTGGTGCATGATTCTTTATTGAGATGCTTCATTTTTTATATTTTGTAAGTGTTGTGGTATCATGCTCCTTTGGTTGTCAAATTTTATGGTGTCAAAACCTCAACCTATGTCTTGTGTAGCTCATTGGTATATATGTTCAAGACATTGCATCACCTCTATAAAGACAATGTTTCAAGTCAAGGATGAAGAACTACTTCAAGCCATTTCTACTTCAAAGTCATTTCAAGAGATGCAAGTTCAAGCTACAACGTTAGAAGTGTTCTTGTTCAAGACTAAAGATAGTGTACAACTCAAGATGAAATTTTTAAGATCTAGAAGATCTCAAGTTCAAGCTAAATCAAGTGTAGAGATCTCAAGCTTCATAATCTTCAAAGTTCGACCATCTTCTGAAGAAATGAAGTCTCGATGTTCATACTTCACTTTCAAGGTATGATTGACCTTAGACTGACCTTGGGGTAGGTCATTTTGTATACATAATTCAAATCGAATCACTTTATAAGTGTTTGGACTATTCTAAGACTAGTCCTGAACCCTGCTCGACTAGTCCTAGCACTAGCTCAACCAGTCGAAGAAATTCTAGGACTAGTCCTAAGTTTGTTGCAATTTTTCAGATTTTTTTGTTCGCCCACTGAAATAGCGGTGAAGACCGCTTGAGTTGAAGTAGGAATATGCCAATATGTCCTAGAGGGGGGTGAATAGGACTTTTTAAAGATTTACAATGTATTTAAAAATCCTATTCCACTAATCCTATCAGATATACGATTATCAGGATTACTCAAATGTAACTCTACTGGCTTCCAAGCCTTGTAGAGGATCTAATCACAAACTGTTTGAAAGATAAATAAGTTGCATACAAGATTGTGGTGGATATGACTATGTGTTTATGAGGTGTGATCTTAGATAGTCAAATATAAAAGCATGTAAGGAATATCACATAAATGAAAAACAATAACGAACTCAAACATAGTCATTTTTATAGTGGTTCGACTAGTCTACTCCACTCCCGGCTGACGCACTCAACCCTTGAATGTACCGGATTTCACTAAGGAGGTATCCCAGTGTTCACCTCAAACCTAAGGTTTTAAATCAGGTTCACCTTCAACCTTTACACGGAGGTCTCTACTCGGTTCACCTCTAACCCTGGAGTTTTATTGGTGCACTCCTAATCAGATGTTTATGCTCTCCATAAAGTAAGGGTCCACACAATACACCCGAATGTTTATGCTCTCCATAGAGCAAGGGTCGACACAATGCACCCACTACGTACACTCCCTCCGGAGGCCTCTTATTAGGACTTCAAGAGGTGAGCAACACTTAAGACCCAATCCTAAAAATGAATGATCACAAGTGTCCTCTAGACTCTAGATACTTACAGATAAGTTGATGAGTCTCATTTAGTGTAATGATGAAGATCTCCTCTTTGTTGTTGAAGAGTCTTCAGCTCCCTTAATTCGCAACACAAAAGATATACCAGTACTTGGCTTCGAGTTGGGTCAAGGTTAGGATAGAAATCTACTCTCTTAGAATTTTCCTATAAGGAAGATAGAGTGATTCTCGTCGTTTATTCATTCAAGGCATCCCAGCTTAATGATATATTATTAAGATAGTTTCTGGAGGATCCTTGAATATGGAAGTTCATTTTCCAATCCACTCTATTAAATGTCAATGAATAAGAGTGGATTGGAAGATGAACTCCCATGAGAGAAAGGGCTTTGGGTATATGATCTAAAGGTAAAACACACAAAAGAACTCTCTTCTTTCTCTACCAACAATATGGACAAGTGTCACGCCCCAAACCCGGAAATCGAATTCAAAAGAATACCGATCGCTGAATCCGATGCTGACAATCTCCGTAGTACCCCATTTTCGGCTCTTAGCGTTCATACGCCAGATTCCAATCCTGAGATCCTACAAGGAGGATTTTTTTATATACATTTAACTCGTAATAAGCATAACCACAAGATTACCCAATTCACAAAGGCAACATCATCATCACGTATCCACTAATATAATCATTTTAGTACAATGCTGAAAGGGAAGTTCACAAATCAAAAATCAAGCTCCAGAGGACTACCGCAACCTTCAAGTTCAATACTACTACAACCTAACATCACCTGCATGCATCTATCATGCATAAGCTTATAGAAATCTTAGAGGGTGGTGTAAGTGTGTGTACAAGGTAAGTGCCAAGTATTCAACACAACGTCATAATTATATAATACCGAAAAATTGGTAATCCATAAACCATACAATATCTAAATGAGCAGAAACACGGATAAGGTCATGAATTATCAGAGTAAGCAGAAATACTGATAAGATCATAAACCATATGATAACAGAGTAAACGGAAGTATGGACAAGTTCATAACTCAATCAACATCAGAATATGCGATATAGAACAGTTATGCGATAAGGAGTCGTAAAGAACCAAATATCAGATGCCGAGGATGCGATGCAATATACAAATCCTGCTAAGTCTATCTAGGCCATATAAGTGTAGAAGCATAGCAACCCAAGATGTCATATGCCTCCAGATGTAATGCAATATGCGATACAAATGAAATAACCATGCTGGAGTGTGAAGTCGGGATGATAGTACGTAGTATCGCAGGCTACGGGGTCCACCACAAGGGACTTCTATCCAAACCAATCTCATACCTAAATTTGGATAGTCAAACTCAACGTGTTAAACTCCTGATCTCAGGTTAGTTGTGCGCCCAACCAAAATCCTTACCATAACGAAAGTACACAACAATTAGTTGCTCACCACCAGCCCAAGTGGATAGTGAATGAATGAATGAATGAGCATGCAACTTCTATTCAATAAGTCCACATGTCAGTATGGTTCCTCTCTGGGAAATCACTGTGGTCTATTACACTCCAAACCAGTTTGTCGCCCCATCGAGCGTAACAAGGTGAGTGAAAGAGACCTCACTATCCTCCTATCAATATTTGGCCCGGCTCATCAATAGCAGACCCATTTCTCGAGCTGGTCAGACTCAGCCTAGCATTGTCCCCTCCTCTCGAGTAGGTAAGGCCGCACCCCATTCCAACTGACCACGACATAGTGGGAAACGCGACCTAATAGTATACTGCCCTCATACGCTCATGCATCCACTCGGTCTAAATGTTAGAGCAACCTCTGGAACCAAGAGGGTTTAGGGACTTTCACTCATGGATATTCATAGCACCCCATGTAGAAAGAATTTTTGGTGTCCCATCTGGCCATCCACGAAATGCCTGTGGAGGCTATGACCCGGATGTCGCTAGGGCATATAGTACAACATAATGCAATACAAGGTGCATGAGTCATGCAATCCAATCATGCATATATCGTGTGCTCATGTGAGACAATCTCCGCCTATCAGGGAGTCTCATAACAATCTGCCCAATGACATATGTAATGGTCAATCATATCTCATAATAGACATGTAGATGATGCGTATAGGCATATATCATGATGCTATGCAGTCACATACTCAGAATTGGTATCAATAACCAGCATTAACAATCGACATCGATAATGTGGACATGTAGCCAACATTGTCCCCCAAGGAATGGCCCACATAGAGCCTATCATATGGTGGACCCATGATCTCAAACAAGGGTCAAATATACAACACCATGGGCCTCACTTAAGAGCTTAATACACACCACGATGGGCCTATCACATGGGCCTAACATACATCACAATGGCTCCATCGTCTGGCCCTTAAATGCATCACAATGGGTCTCATCATATAGGCCTCATGTACATCACATTGGGCCTTAAACACGAGCCGTATATACATCACATAGGCCAAATATACATCACACTGAGCCTCAACTACGGGCCGCATATACATTATATAGGTCTCGACCATCAGCCTTGGCAATCAAAATCGGCCTCGACAATCGAAATCGGCCTATACAAATCAGAATCAGCCTCGACCTCGATAACTAAAATTGGTAATCAGTAATTGAAATCGGCCTCGACCCTCCATAATCGGAATCGGTAATCGGCGGTCGGAATTGGCCTCGATACTCGGCCTTAATAATTGAAATCTGTATCGATAATCGGAATCGGCCTCAACAATCAGAATCGGCCTCGATTATCGAAATCGACAAATTGGTCACGTCAATCAGAATCGACAATCGATCATGAAAATTAGAATCAATCGATAATTAGAATCGGCAAATCGGTCACGTCAATCAAAATTGACAATCGGTCATGACAATCAGAATCAATCGATAATCAGAATCGGCAAATCGGTCATGTCAATTGGAATCGGCAATCGGTCATGACAATCGGAACCGATTGTTAATCAGAATCAGAAATCGACCTAACCAAAGGCCTAAGGGAAGGTCACAATGAGGACTTTCAACCATCATTGCCCATCAATGTAGACATTTAACCAACTTTGCTCCCAAGAAGTGGCCCGTACAAAGGATTCATACACAACGTAATAGGCAATATATACATCGCATTAGGCCTCAACCATGGGCCTCAAATACATCACAATGGGCCTTTCCCATAGGCCATGAATACACCACATTCGGCCTCGCCCATGGGTCTCAAATTCATCACATTGGTGAGCCCTACACATGGGCCTTATATACATCAAGTGGCCTAGATCAATGGGCCGCACTAGTGGGCCTTATACACATCAAGTGGACCCTGCACACATAACAAGTACGTAGCTGGTGTGAGGGTACTCCAGCCAATCCGTTTCCCATACGTACAACACGATAAGTCCCACCGTCCAAGGACTGGATGGTGGGGGTACATACATCACGTGGGGACCACATGAATAGACAATGTGAATACAAAATACATACATCTAGGTGGGCCCTGCCCGTTTAGAAATCAGATGCATGGTGTGGCTGAAAACACATATATCATGTGGTGGGAGTCCCATGTCCGGCACAGATGAAACACTTGCATTGTGGTGGGATCCACGTCCAGTGGACTGGATGGACAGTTGGGGTATAAAACACATATATCAATGGTAGGCCCCACGTGGGACCGTCCAAAATGGATGGTGCAGATATAAAATACATGCATTAAAGTTGGGCCTAGATAGATCAGGTGGGCCCAGACCATACAGCAGGTGGGCCCAGTGTCAGCGGAACAGATAGATGACATGGATACAAAATAAGTGGATGGCGTTAATGAAACACATATCACAGTGGAATCCCACGGCACCGTCCAGAGATCTCTCTGGATGGTGGGGATGTAAAAATACATGCACTATGGTGGGCCTCATCTTCTGGACGAAGGGTGTAGACAAAGCACTACATCACGGTGGTCCCTATTCATCATGGCAAGCCCACCATCCTTTGAACGATGTGGATCATCATATACATCATGGTGCAAATCACACCATCCAGGTGGACGGACAGTATAGATAAAACACATAGATCATGTGGGATTCCACTGTCCAGATGGACGGTGAGGATAGAACACACGTATTACGGTGGGTCCCACCGTCCCAGCTGGACTGTGGAGACACCACAGGTGCAAAGGGTCCCACCATCCATGACGGTGAGGATATAACACTTACATCATGGCTAGACCCACGGACTTGCTGAAGTCAACAACAGCTTTAAAGCTGGTGGTCCTCATGCAGGGATGAAACACATACATTGTTGTTGGGGTCCACATCCCTGTACATGATATATGGATGGTGCGTATAGGATACATACATCAGAGGTGGTCCTCACTGTCCAGACCACTAGACGGCGTGGATTGAAGGCACATATATCACGTGTGGGTCCCACGTGCATAGTACGGTTAGTAGAGACATAAAAATATACATCAGCGGGACCCACAGGATTTATTGGCGTTAAGCAGCTACAACTGCTAGGGTCCCCACCTTCTAGATGGACGGTGGGATGCAACGCACCTCGCAGTGGGGCCCACAGAACTACTGACGTCCTTACAGTAGCTATATAGCTAGGTAAGGTACTAGCCAATCTATCCCCATCAGCAGGTGATTCTCAACGTTTCAACGGTGGACGTTCACTCTCTACACTATTTTTTTGTGGTGTGGCCCACCTGATGGACAGCGTGGATACAAAATAAATACATCAATGGTGGCTCCCCTTGACGGTGTGGATAAGACCCAAACATCACGGTGGCCCTCACAGAAATTGCTTTTATATGCTAAGCATGTCCTCACATGAGTTAAGATGGTGTGGGCCACCTAAGTGTCGTGAACGGCTGATTTTTTTTTTTTTTGGGTGAATATCTGATTAAAGGGGAACCATCAAATGCACAGTGTAGATTTTTGACATATATCACAGTGGGGCCTGTGGTGGGGCCCACCGTTCTACCCTGTTAGGGCGCTGGACGTTACAATGCCCCCCAGACGCTGACAACAATAGTGTCAACAACCTACTCCTCTTTCTTTTCTTTTCTTCTTTTTTTTTAAAAAATAAAAATAAATATTTCATAGGTGGGGCCCACATCGGTAAAATCCACACCGACCATTATCTTCCCTGGCTTGTAACAGATCTAACAAGTCCAATTTATAGTATTTTTTACGTATAAAAATATCAAAGTCGGCCTTAACCACTTAAATCACCCAAACCACTATTTTTTATATTATGGCCCACCAAAGATTTAGATTGGCTTCATTTTTCAGATCAACGCCTGAAATGAGCTGGGAAAAAGGGTGGGTGGTGTAGATCGGATACATACATCAAGGTTGGATCCATGTGTGTGTGGACAGTGTAATGTATAAAATATATACATAGTGTTGAGCACCCTGGATGCACAGTATGCCCAAAATAAATACATTTCATGGTGGGTTCCTCCATCTTGACAGTAAGATGAATGGACGGTGTGGAGGTCATGCATACATCAAGGTGGGTCCGTACGTGTGGGGCCCACCAGCTTTGGGTAAAGTTAATTAATTAATTAATTTTTTTTACATGGTTTCCTTCATCTAGGCCTATTCATCAATGGACAGTGAGGTGTGCTCCACCAATTGGATGCCCATACAAATCTGAACGGCCTGGATTTTGGTTGAACCCATTGGGTGGGCCACACACACCTCATCAATACCATAAAATGAAAGGGAGGTAGAAAGAGAAAGGGAGAGAGAGAGAAGCACCCACTTTTGATCTTCTATTCCTTCTTCCGCCAATGCGATTTACAGCACGAATGGGTGTGATTCAATGGCTGAGATCGGCTTAAAGGATTGGATTGGATGGTAGAGAGTGGGCCACATAAAGCTCCTCCCATGGAGAGCCATGGACATGGGTTGCTTGGAGAGGAAAATGAGAGAGAGAATGAATGAGAAAGAGATGATGGGAGAGGAGTGATGAAGTGTGTAAGAGATGGGATGGGAAGGTTGACTTTTGGGGTTGTTGTGTAAGAGAGGTCTGGGTGTGTGATGGGGTGAGTGATGTGTTGGGTGATGGGTTGATTGATGTGTTGTACTTGACATTGATGGGATTGATAGGACATGATTTGAATTCTCTCTTGGGTTTACAAATACGCAGCATTTTTCTTCAAATTGAACGCGGGCCTACATCTCTTGGCCCAGGTATCGCCTCAGCACGCGAGACACGGCGTCGGAACCGCGGCTACGGAGCAATCGCTAGGGTACAAGTCTCTGGTTGAGTCGACTCAGGTTGACGGCGTGGGAATCAGGGTCACGTGTAAATACAGATTAAAGGTCGAAGGTTGCTGAAATTTGATCGGGAAGATCGCGGGAACCTACGGAATGGTACGGTCTAGGATACGGGTCTTACAACAAGTCTCTCTTTATATAAGCAAAAGGTTCTAGCAAATATAAAACGGTCATATTTATGACAGAGTTCGATATCATTGAGCATGGTTGATATCATCGAGCATATACTCTTGATGGGATCGACTGTCTGCTCGATATCACAAACTCAAATGTCATACGCTTTCGAAACACCTTTTTCCAGCTGGTCGATGAGATCGATACTGGTGTCGATGTCATTGGATTTCAAACTCCGATTCCATCGATACTAGGATCGAGTTATCGACATTTGAAAAAGAGAGAGACTAACCATGAAATATTTCAGGTTTTTAGGATATGATTAAGGGTCAACCGATGTCATCAGAATTTGAATATCAATGATATTGAGGCCGTGTCAATGGGGATTGATAAATTGTATAGATTTACCTATAAGCATGCTAGACAGTTTGTATCCAATCTCGATCTAATCGACCAGGGCTCGATAGCATCGACATAAGAATATCGATTTCCTCAAGTGGCCCCCGATCAAAGTTAAAGAACATCCTGAAATATTTGTTGGAAGAAATGAGCGCCCACTATCGATATGATCGATGGTCTTTCGCTATGATCGATATTTGAATTTAGATTGAATCGGGAAACACATTGATATACCGAAGTACATAGTAATTTCCTTAAGAAAAACAGGGGCGCCAAAAATTTTCCTGTCGATATTATCGAGCCACTTCCGATGGGCTCGATATTTGAATATCGATAATATCTATAGGTATATCGATATATCGATAAATCCGTCCAGATGAGTATGTCGTTGCTGAACACTTTTAGTCCTCTTATTGATAGCATCGATCAAGAGTCGAGGACATCGATAGAGCAGGTCGATCATATCGAAATGTGTATCGATACAATCGACGGGGTAAGCAAACTTAGAGATTTTCTAATGTTTGAAAAAGTTCACTTACCCAAAAACCCTCATATGTTCTAAGTTATTTTTAAGGGTTTTAATCACCTAGTGTTTTAGAACATGGGATGTGAGGCTATGATTTACTTATTACAAGCTTCCACACATCTAGTTGAGGCAGGCACTTGAACTGTTCTTCCTGTGAGGCTCTATTGTCTGACTGACTCAACACACATGGTAATTGACCAACCAGGGCACTAATAGGTGCACTTTCACCCACAACCAGTCCTGGACTCTACTCGAATGGTCACGTGAACAGTGAACGACTCGTCCTGCGACCAGTCCATTGAAAGTGCACCTACTACATGCCCTGATTTTTCAATTACATTATAAGTTGAGTCAGTCAGACAACAGCGCCTAACAGGAAGATCAAGTCAAGCGTCTGCCTCAACTGGATGTGTGGAAGCTCGCCATAGGTAAATCATAGCCTCACATCCCATGTCCCAAAACACCAGGTGATTAAAACCCTTAAAAAGAACTAGAACATCTTAGGGTTTCTGTGTAAGAAAACTTTTAATCAAAAAGGAAAATCTTTAAAGTTTTTCTTACACTGTCGATTATATCGATTCCCCTATCGATATGATCGACCAGCTCTGTCGATGTCCTCAGGTTCTCAAATCGATGCAATCGAGTGAGGACAAAAAGCGTCCAGCAATCAAACAATCATCTGGACGATTTATTGATATATCGACTGGTGAGTCAATATCATTGATATTTGAATATCGATCCTATCGGAAGAAGATCGATACTATCAACAGATTGTTTTCTGGCACCCCTATTTTTCTAAAGAAAACTAACATAAGCGTCGATATATCGATGACTGTCCGATTCAATCTGAACTAAAATATCGAACATATTGGAAGTCAGTCGATCATATCGATTGTGGGCGCATGTTTTCACCAGCATGAATTTCAGGTTGTTTTTAATGTTGATCGGAGTGCCAGTCGATAAATCGATATTCATATATCGATCATATCGAGACCTCGTCGATTGGATCGAGTCCAGACAAATCGTCCAGCAAGCTTATAGATAAATCTATACGATTTATCGATCCCATCGACAAGGTCTCTTATATGATCGATGTACAAATTTCGATGACATCGACTGTTCCCCGTTTATATCTGTAGAACCTGAAATTTTTCAAGGATTCTCTCTTATTTTCACCTGTCGATAGATCGATCCATCGCTCGATGGAATCGGAGTTCGAAATCCGATTACATCGATGTGTGTCTCGATCCCATCGACCAGCTGGTGAAAGGTTTCCAAAAGTAAAATGACAATTGAGTTTGTATCATCGAGAGGTCTGCTGATACAATCGAGAGTATACGCTCGATCATATCGATGACTGCTCGATCATATCGAACTCTGTTATAAATATGACCTTTTATATCCATTGGAACCTTTGGCCTATATATAGAGAGAGATTAGTCTTTATTGCTGGTAGAGAAAGAAGAGAGTGCTTTTGAGAGTTTTAACCTTCCTATCATTTACCTAAGCCCTTTCTCTCAAGACGTTCATCCTCTAATTCACCCTCATCATTAATATCTCATAGAGTGGATTGGAGAATGAATTTTCGCATTCAAGGATCCTCCAACTACTATCTTAATGGTAAATCATTAAGCTAGGATGCCTTGAATGCATAGATGATTGGAACCACTCTATGTTCCTTATAGAAAATCTTTAGAGAGTGATATTCCATCATAACCTTGACCCAACCTAAAGCCTAGTATCGGTGTATCTTTTGGGTACGGATCAAGTGAGCTGAAGACCCTTCAACATCAAGGAGGAGATCTTCAATACTGCGCTGAATGTGACTCATCAACTTATTTGTGAGTATTTAGAGTCTAGAGGACACTTGTGATCATTCCTTTCTAGGATTGAGTTTTAAGTGTTG
Source organism: Magnolia kwangsiensis (assembly GCA_037074715.1). Classification (NCBI taxonomy): domain Eukaryota; kingdom Viridiplantae; phylum Streptophyta; class Magnoliopsida; order Magnoliales; family Magnoliaceae; genus Magnolia; species Magnolia kwangsiensis. Next base: position 36,229,363 of record CM073586.1, on the reverse strand, counting down.
CTCACCCTTTGAAGTCCTCGAATGAGGCCTCCGACGGGAGTGTACGTGCGGGGTGCGTTGTGTGGACCCTTGCTCTGTGGAGAGCATAAACATCTGGTTAAGAGTACGCCAGCAAAACTCCAGGGTTAGAGGTGAACCGAGTAGAAACGTCCGGGTACGTTGTGTGGACCCTTGCTCTATGAAGAGCATAAACATTTGGTTAGGAGTACGCCAGCAAAACTCCAGGGTTTGAGGTGAACTGAGTAGAAACCTCTGTAAAGGTTTAAGGTGAACCTGATTTAAAACCTTAGGTTTGAGGTGAACCATGGGAAACCTCCTTAGTGAAATTCGATCACTCAAGGGTTGAGTGTGGAAGCCGGGAGTGGAGTAGACAAGTAGTCGAACCACTATAAAATGACTGTGTTTGAGATTAATATTGTCTTTCATTTATGTGATTGTCTTACATGCCTTTATATATGATTATCTGAAATCACATCTTATGCACACACAGTCATATCCATCACTATCTAATTCATAAATTTGTTTATATTACAAGTAGCTGTGATTGGATCCTCTATCAGGCTTGGAAGCCAGTAGAGTTAATTTTTGAGTAATCCTAATTTGTACTCTGTGATAGGATTAGTATGATAGGATTGAAAAATAACTTATAAATCTTTAAAAAGTCCTATTCACCCCCCTCTAGGACATATTGACATATTCCTACTTCAACTTAAGCGGTCTTCACCGTTATTTCAATTGGTATCAAAGAGGGTCTCTCTTTAAGGGTTTCACCGCCTAGAGAGTGATCTTGACTGAAGTAGAAATATGGCCAAAGGAGAGGGATCATCTGTCACTAGATCTCCAGTATTTGATGGATCAAATTATGCTTACTGGAAGGCTAGAATGCACTACTTCCTGAGATCTTTGGATCATGAAGTTTAGGATGCAGTTGAAAAAGGATACTTGATACCATCTGAACAAATTGTACTTGAAAATGAAACCACAATCACTAAACCCAAACCTAATGAGAAGTGGATGGCGTTTGACAAAGAACAGCGAAATGCTGAAACAAAAGTAATGAACGCCATCTACTGTGCCATGTCCCAAGATATATTCAGTCAAATAAGTATGTGTGGGACATTCAAGGAAGCATGGGATTTACTGAAAACGACCCATGAAGGCACAAGCACTGTGAAGAGGTCTAAACTACAACTCTTAACTTCACAGTTTGAAAATCTCAGGATGGAAGAGCATGAGACATTTATGGAGTTTTTCACCAAATTGAACATCATTTATAACTCCATGGGTGGATTGGGAGAGAAGGTTCCAGCACCTAAAATATGTAGAAAAATCTTAAGATCCTTACCGAAACGCTTCAATCCCAAGGTAACAACAATTAAGGAGTGCAGGAATATTAATGAGATGAAAGTAGAAGAACTAGTAGGTTCCCTACAAACTTTTAAACTACACTTCACACAACCCCAAAAATCTAAAAACACGGTCCTAAAAACTTCTAAGAAATCAAAACATGAGGACAGTGAGAGTGAAAAGGAAGATGAAGATGAGGAAGTGGCTCTGCTGGCACAAAGATTCAGAAGATTCTTTCAAAGGAATCGCGGTCGCCCCTCTAGAGGTAGAAAGGTGGATGACAAACTTCCTACAGGAAAATTTGGGAAAAGAACCAAAGAACCACAATGTTATACCTATCATGAGTATGGACACCAATCTACTGAATGCCCAAATAGAAAAACCAAGGGTAAGGTAATGGCTACCACATGGGATGATCAGAAGAGTCAAAATCAAAAAATAGTGACTCAGAAAGTGATGGAGAAAAAAAATTCTTGAAAATACTTATGGTCTCCACTACGATCATTCCAACTGAATCTGAGAAAGAACAACAAGCCACTGAATCATTTTTAGCTGACAATGAAGAAATTGAAGAAGAAAACGATAAAGAGAAAAATGAATTACAAAATGCTTATAATCAACTTTACATCCATAGCGTTAATATTGTCAAGAGACTTGGAATAGTTGAAAATAAAAAGGAATTGCTGCAAATAGATCTGGATAAAGCTTCAAATTTTAATACTCATCTAATCACTGATTTGCAGCAATGCCACTCAGACAATGATAGACTTAAAAGATCTAACAATTCATTGAAATCTGAGTCAGAGAAATTAAAGGAACAAGTCAAAGAACTAAATGAGGAAAACCTGATTCTTCAGAATAAAAATTATACACTTCAAAATGATCTAGAAGAATCTAGAAAATTTGTTAAAATAAACTGTAAAATTTCCCAGAGTGGTGAGAAATTAGAAAAACTATTAGGAATGGGAAAATATGGAGAGGACAAAAAGGGATTAGGTTATGGAAAGGCTAGAACAAAAATTGATGCACAACTATTTAGAAAATCTGTTGCATCTAGTAGTAACACCAAACTTATCCCAGCTCATTGCAAAAATGAGGAGTCAGTTTATGAGCTAAATAAAAGAAGTATACAATCTTCACCAATTGAGATAGTTGACAGGATGAAGGAGCAGTTAAGTCATGTGGACAAATCAAATAAGAAGAACAAATCTACCACAAGTAAAACTCCTGTCACAAAGTGGGTGATTAAGGAAAAGACAAATTGCCCTGTTACTCAATCAGATCATTTATCAGGAAATATGGCTAAATGGTACCTGGACAGTGGTTGCTCAAGACACGTCATAGGTGACAAGTCTCTCCTTTCAAACTATAAGGATCTTCACAAAGGGATAGTCACCTACGGAGATGGAACCACTACTGAAGTAATTGGTTAGGGAATTATAGAAGGAATTAATCTGTTTAAGAATGAAAATGATTTTTGTATAAAAGGATTGGCACATAACCTACTAAGCATCTCTCAAATCTGCGATAATGGGCATGTGATAAATTTTAACAAAGAAGAATGCGAGATTCTAGATCAATTAAGAAAATCAATTATGAAAGGTCTTCACACAAATAACCGGTGCTACATTATTGTAGGAAAAGGAAGGAGTGATATTGAGAAACACTGAGAGTGAAGAAATTGCTTCAGGTTATGCATCAAAATCTGGATATTTGCTGAAATGATGCAATTTTGTTGAGCCTTCAATGTTACATCTAAGGTTGAAGACCTTGATTTTTTTTATAAAAACATTATCATGTTTATAGCTATAGAACTGGTAAAAAAATTTTTTTTGACATATACTGATCAAGCCAAGAAATACCCGATGGTGTTTCGAAATTGTGAAAATTTTAAATATTATCTACTTTCGATACGAGTGTTGGCCTCTTTTTCGATCTCATCGACTAACGGTCGATACAATCAACGGATCTTCAAAATTATGAAAAGTCGTGTGACCAGGGATAACATCGAGGGCTGTCTCGATGGCATTGATCGACAACTTCTCGATACAATCGATATATTGGCCGATATGATTGACAGATGGCGCCCAAATAAAAGGCTGATCGAAAAGATTTTTTTAAAGGCTATTCCTATCTCTCTGCCCTGATCAGTTCCTTTGGTTGATCTACTCGAAGTCCAAATGAAATCTCGGCACCCAAGTGACACAAGAAAGATGATTAAAGGAAAAGGTAAGGCTCTCTCATCTGTAAAATCTTCCAAGAATAAGAAAGAGGAATATTCTAGACCACCTCAAAACCAGTCAGACTAGGAACAAGTCACAATAGTCGATCATACTATTCTCATTAGTACTATCAAACTCTATGGGGTGGATCACTGTAACACCCTGAAAATCGGGGGTCGTGTATAAACCCGACTCCCGAGTTCCAGACCGTCACTTATGCAAAAAAAAATATTTATGATTCAATGTTTTCTGAGTTAAAGCATTCACATGAGTAAAATTATACCAAAACTGTAATTCATACTCCAGATTCAGTGATAAAAGCAAGCGGAAGACTAAAGGATATATATATCACTGTATGGAAAACAAAATAGATCTCAACTGTCTCCAAAGTATGAATACATCTCTGAGTCTCATATACATGTAAATAAACAGAATCAAAATGTCAAAAATAGTCCCACTGAGAAGTCCCGCCAATCCAGGCCACCTAAGCAAAGCCGTCGTGGTACTGCATATATGAGAACTCGTCCTGCTCCTCATCATAATCCGGCTCTGCCTCCTGAATCCCTGCCTCACCTGCATCTAAGACAGGGTCTGGTGGGTGTTGCAAACACCATCTCGTAACGTGGGAGTGAGTAGCTAACTCAGTGGAATAATAGAGCAAAGATTAGCATGTTCTCAAATCAATCATGCGATAATAGTAAAGCAATAAATCAAACATTCCTAATACTGTTGTTAATGCAATATGACATGACATGATGGATGCCCTCACCAACGATCTCCCTCATACGGCACCATCTTACGCCCGCGGCATGCTTTCTTCCCACAGTGCTCCACATCTTCCAGGCACATGCAATGTGATGGTGATATGATTACCGAGTTATTATTAGTTCATTCATAGAGCAGGATTGGGAAACTAAGGTACTTTCCTTATATTAATCCCAACACAGATCCTATCTAAGGTCGTCACTCCTAGTAATCTCATACGATGTATATTTTATAAGTCGCTGCAAGGGCTGCCAGGGCTGTTGCTCGCACTCGTTGCACCGCTCCCCCATCACCTTATCAATACAGGACTACTATACTCTCATTGCTACGGAAGGGTCGTCGCCTCCCGTAGACTCAGAATATGCTCACGATCACTACAAAGGGCTCGTCACCTGATCAGTTTAGGCCGGCGGTAAGAATATAGTGTCCCATACCACCATAATCTGCTCACGAGTCATAGGTGCTCACTGGTCACTACGAGGAGTTTTGTGGCCCCAGCGTAGGTCGACAGCTAGACCACGGTGTCCCATACCACCATGCCCGGCTCATGAGTTTTTATGGATCAAGGTACCATGGTTAATAGGGTTTATAATGGTAAGTTTAGTACCCTAGGTAGTACCCTAGGTTCAAGCAGTTATGACTCATACAAGGTGAACATACAATGGCCAGTCGGGTTACTTGACGGGCTCGACTAGTACGAGTGCATCTCAAGCTGAGCGACATGAAGTGCATAAAACACTTTGCGTGGCCTAACCACTGCCGCCAACTCCAAAACATGACTCGCGTTCATTGACGCGTCGTTCGTGGCAAGGATAAGCCAACCACGAATTTACTCAGTTACCAACTGCCTGGACTAGGTATAGTCCCAAACATTTATGAATCCACATAAGAAATCATATAAGAGTAATGGAAATGAAATACAACAATTTGAGCATGTTAACACATGTTATAACATACAACTTAAGTAAATCATCTAACACATGCATTTCATACATATAATGAAATCATGCATATAGCCAACATGTAGGAAATCATTTACATCAGCATATTATTTGAGAATTCAATCTTAAACTAATTCATAACACCATTTAATTCAATATATACTAATACAAACATTTATACAAACACTTAGCCTACACACTTAAGTCTACATATAGTATGTCGACTCAAAGTGCACATTTGGGTGAATCTCTTCGCCAAACTGATTATGCACGCATTCCTAATATCCTAATGCGACAAAGATCCATGTCAATCATATCAGCAAAATATGGATGAAAACAGTATTTCCTACAAATGACTAAAATGCCCTAAATCTCATATTTTTCGTCTGCTTACGAAACAGGAAATGGACAGCATGTTGTACATGTCAAATGGAGTTGTCGTTGATAATCTACTATTAAACGACATTGAAAGCGTTGAAATCAGCCAATCAAAGCGTCTAGAATCCGCACCTTTTCCCTAGAGGTGAACCGATTCGAACGGAGCGTATACGCTTCGTCTACGGCAAACCGGGAACATAATACACAAGATCTGTAAGCTACTTTTCTAAGGGATTCAACGAAACCTTAAATCAACAAAAGGTTAGGGTTTTCCTTACCTAGAAGTGCGGCAGAATCACCGAAAAAGTGATTGAGGTACGTGGCTTAAGCACGTGTAGCAGGTAGTGCAAGCAGCAGGAAGTTCTTTCCCACTCTCACAATCTCTCACCTTTTCTGTCACGCCAGCTAGGGTTTCTAGCAAATTCGGATGGGTGAGAGAAGTGAGGGTTTAAGGCCCTTTTATAACCTAAAACATTCTCAAAATAGACTTGGGAACAATGCTTACTTGATGCCTAACCAAATTGGGGCTGTTTCAGTCCAAAAAGACATTTCGGGAGGTCCCCTGGCCGAACGCGATCGGACTTAAGCTCATGCACGTCGGATGTCGCTCACATCCCATTTTCAGACCAGTAGTGTTCGTAGATCACACGTGGCGGTACAGTTTCAGTTCAGCGGTCATCGCACGTAGATCAGGTCTACAAGTCTCATAATATGAAAGAGAAATTTTTCCTGATTTGAGGTTGTAATTTGGCTGAATTCTGACGGTCAGAACGCTTAATAATAACGCGCCAAGTCGTGTGCCAGATTTGAATTTCAAAATTCCAAATCTGACCCTATTCTCACTCTCTTCACTCCAAGCTCAATGAAATAGCCTCTGAATGTCGGTTGGACTTGATTTTTGAAATGATTGTCAAGTCCAGCTAGGCGGTTATAACGGTCTAAGATTGTAGGTATCGGACTTTCGACGCGCTGTCTAGATCCAATACAAATTTTCAAAGGGGTCCTGAGAACAAACCAGTTTAGAGTTTGATCCCATGTTTCAGAGTATTATAGTGTCATTGGTTCTACTCGTTTTGGGTCTTGCAGAATGTATTTAAAGTGATCATGGATGATTTCACAGCTACTCCAGCATTGCGTTAGCTAACTAACGCTTATTTTCTAAAGGAATTAATCTTACGCGATTTCTGGTTGAGTTGGTACTCGAGTCCAAGTACGGATTTTTCCAGGGCATTACAATCACATGATGCAAACCGTTGGATGGAAGAATATGTTTAATATGGGCGGGCCATATCTGTAACATCCCGAAAATCGGGGGTCAGGTAGAAACCCAACTCCCGAGTTCCAGAACGTCACTTATGCAACATAGATAATGATAAATGCATGTTGTCTGTAGAATGGCATTAAACAAGATTGAGACTAAGCCAAAACAGCATTTCATACTCCAGAGATAGTTAAATTAGCAAGCGGAAGACCGTGATAAATACATAAAATATATAATTGATTGTAAGTCTCCAGAGTGTGAACATGTTACCAGGTTAATTAAATACATGTATACTCCAAAAGTGAAAAGAAAAGAATATACATGAGTACTTCAAAAATATAAAATGACAAGTGTCAAGGCATCTAATCAACCTCCCTGTAATCCCGTCGATCAGATCACGTAGAAGGGATCCTGTAACATCCCGAAAATCGGGGGGTCGAGCAAAAACCCAACTCCCGAGTTCCAAAATGTTATTTGTGCAACATAGATATGTATGATTGAATGTTGTCTGTGATAACATATTAAACATGAGTGAGATTAAGCTAGAACCGCATATCATACTCCAGAGACAGTTAAATTAACCAGCGGAAGTCTGTAATAGTATGTATAACATATATAAACTGTTGTATGTCTCCAGAGTGTGAACATGTTACCAGGTTATATACATACATGTATACTTCAAAAGTAAGCAAAAGAATATACATGAGTGCTCTAAAAATATAAAATGACAAGTGTCAAGGCATCTAATCAACCTCCCTGTAATCCCGTCGATCAGAACACGCATAAAGGAGGGATCCTCCTCATCATCATCAAGTCCGGCTCCGCCTCACAGGCCGCGCCATCATCTGCAATCACAAAAAGGTCTGGTGGGTGTCCAGGAACACCGTCCCGTAACGTGGGAGTGAGTAGCTAACTCAGTGGAATAATAGAGCAAAGATTAACATGTTATCAAATCAATCATGCGATAATAGTAAAACAGTAATTCAAACATTCCTAATACTGTTGTTAATGCAATTATGACATGACGTGATGTATGCCCTCACCGACGATCACCCTCATGCGGCAACATCTTACGACCGCGGCATGCCACACTCCCTAGAGTGCTCCACATCTTCCAGGCACATGCAATGCTATGGTGATATGAATTCCAAGTTGTTATTAGTCCATTCAAACAGCAGGATTGGGAAACTAAGGTACTTCCCTTGTATCAATCCCAACACAGATCCTGTCTAGGGTCGTCACTCCTAGTAATCTCATACGATGTATATTTCGTAGGTCACTGCAAGGGCTGCCAGGGCTGTTGCTCGCACTCGTTGCACCGCTCCCCCATCACCTTATCAATACAGGCCTACCGTACTCTACTGCAACGGAAGGGTCGTCGCCTCCCGTGGACTCAGAATACGCTCGCGGTCACTACAAAGGGCTCTTCGCCTGATCAGTGTAGGCCACAGCTAGAATATAGTGTCCCATACCACCATAATCTGCTCACGAGTCTAGGTGCTCACTGGTCACTATGGGGAGGTTTGTGGCCCCAGCGTAAGCCGACAGCTCGACCACGGTGTCCCATACCACCATGCCCGGCTCATTAGTCTTTATGGATCAAGGTACCATGGTTAACAGGGTTTACAATGGTAAGTTCAGTACCCTAGGTTCAAGCAGATATGACTCATGCAGGGTGAACATACAACGGCCAGTCGGTTACTTGACGAGCTCGACTAGCACGAGCGCATCGCAAGTCAAACGACATGAACTGCGTAAAACACTTCGCGTGGCCTAACCACTGCCGCCAACTCTAAACACGACTCGTGTTCATCGACACGTCGTTCGTGGCAAAGATAGGCTAACCACGATATTTCTTGGTTACCGACTGCCTGGACTAGGCATAGTCCCAAACACATAGAATCACATCAGCAAATCAAGTGAGAGTATTGGAAATGAAATACAACCACGTGAGCATGTTAACACATGTTATGACATACAACCAGAGTAAATCATCTTACACATGTCTATCACGCATATAATGAAATTATACATAGCACCAACATATAGGACATCATCTCCATCAGCATATTAATTGAGAATTCGATCTCAACTAGATCATAAGAAAATCATCAAGCACATGTTATAACATACAACTTACGTGAATCATCAAGCACATGCATTTCATTCATATAATGAAATCATGCATATGGCTAACATGAAGGAAACCATTTACACCAGCATATTTATTGAGAAACCAATCTCAAACTAATCCATAACATCATTTAATTCAATACATACTAATACAAGCATTTATACAAACACTTACACTACACACTTAAGTCTACATATAGTATGTCGACCCAAAGTGTGCATTTAGGCGAATCTCTTCGCCAAACTAATTATGCACGCATTCCTAACATTCTAATGCGACGATAAACCATGTCAATCACATCAGCAAAATATGCATGAAAACAGTACTTCCTACAAATGACTAAAATGCCCTAAATCTCATATTCTTCGTTAGTTTACGAAACAGGAAACGGACAGCATGTTGTACATGTCAAACGGCGTTGCCGTCAAGAATCTACTATTAAACGACATTGAAAGCTTTGGAAACAGTCAATCAAAGCGTCTAATATCCGCACCTTTTCCCTTTTAGGGGTGAGAATTTGAACGGAGCGTATACGCTTCGTCTACAGCGAATAGAGAACCTAATTTACGAGTTCTATCAGTTTACATGCTATGGAACGGAAAGAATCCCAAATCAGCAACTTATTAGGGTTATTTCTTACCTAGAAACGCGGAGAAATCACCGGCAAAGTGATTGGAATACGCCGTTTAAGCACGTGCAGCAGCAGCAGGAAAAGCTCTCCCACCTTCTCTCACAAACTCTCACTTTCTCTCTCACTCTTGCTAGGGTTTCTAGCAAATTTGGATGGGTGAGAGAAGTGAGGGTTTCAACCCCTTTTATAAGCCCAAATGTGCCCAAAACAGGCTCCAGGTCAAGGTACACTTGAAGTATGTCCAATTCGGGGCTGTTTCGGCCCAAAAGATGCTTTCTGGTGGTCCCCTGGTCGATTGCGATCGGACTTAAGCTCATGCGTACCAGATATAGCACGTATTAAGTTTTCAGTCTGGCAGGGTTTGCAGATCGCACGTGGCAGACCAGTTTCAGTTCAGCGGCCACCGCACGTAGATCAGGGCTGAAAGTCTCATGATATAAAATAGAAATTTTTCCTGATCCGAGGGTGTAATCTGGATGAATTTTGACGGTCAGAAAGCTTAATGCTGACGTGTCAAGTCGTGTGCCAGATTTGAATTTGAAATTCCAAATCTGTCCCTATTCGCACTCTCTTCAGTCCGGGCTCAATGAAATAGCCTGTGATTATCAGTTTGACTTGATTTTTGAAATGAGCATCAAGTCCAGCTAGGCGGTTCTAACGGTCTAAGATAGGAGATATCGAACTTTCGACGCGCGGTCTAGATCCAATACAAAATTTCAAAGTGGTCCAGAGAACAAACCGGCTTAGAGTTTGATCCGAGGTTATAAAGTATTATAGAGTCATTGGTTCTACTCGATTTGGGTCTTGTAGAACGTATTTAAAGTGATCAGGGACTATTTCCCAGCTACTCCAGCGTTACGCTAGCTAACTTACGCTTAATTTTCATAGGAATTAATCCTAAGTGGTTTCTTTGGCTATGAAATAGGGTTCTGAACGATTTTCCAGGTGTTTTAGTTGACCCATAGCCTAAGGACGTTAAATCCCAGATTGGCCAAAATCCGGGGTGTTACAATCTACCCCCCTTAAAACACAATGTCGACCCCGACATTGGCGAAGGGCAAGGAGTACTTTCTCTAAGGAAGGTTCAAATCCTATTTAATAACCTAACCGTACGTATAACCTAAATCAAATGTTTCGATCCTGGGCCAGTGGGGAAGAGGCCAACCACGCTTCTGCTGCGCCACACTGATCGAACGGTAGTGTTGACTAATCCTAACTGGATTGGACTTAATACGTTCTACCCCCCTTAAAACTTGGTTCTACTTAAGGCCCAAGAATCTTTGCATCGATCCGTATATCGGAACGAAGCGCAACTTAGGGGCTATCCTTAACCTAAAATGGAAACAACCTTTCTCTACATGGTTTTCCTTGCTAATGATGCGTTCTATGGCATTGGTACCTATGATCATAGAGATGGGCCTAATCTCTATTGTGGTTATGTTCAGGGGTAGGTATGAGTTGGTGGCAAGATGTCAAATTCTCTACTGGCTTTAAGTCCTCGCCATTTCTCAAAGACACTGTGATCCCGTTCGGTTGTATGTGGTCGAGCCAACACGGAAGAAAAGTAGTATAGTGGGTCTGAGCCGGATACATAGACTTTCTGTCTAGCTAGGACAGAAGATTTATTGTATCAATTCTTAATCCGAGTCGATGCCGATCTTCTGCTTGATCAGAGCATTGGATTTATGGGTAACCACTAGAATTAGGAGGTCGATTCAAACCGCGAATACATCGCTTACATGTAATTCCTTTATTCCGCGTTCTCAAATGTAATAAGCCCTTGGGGAAGGCAATTTTAAGGGGCGTGCTAGTACATTCTAAGTTCATTCTGAGGGATTTATAAATGTTCCCTGAGAGTGAATGGTTCCTTCCTATGGGCAACAACAGAAGTCTATAAGTCATAAGGGGATCTATCGAAGGAATAAGGTTCTACTTCAACCAAATCTAACCTACGATCCCTTAGCATATATAGGCCTTACACTGCCTAAGACAACTAGTAGCCTAGTCTATAACTCAGTAGGTATAATCCAAAGCCTAAGTTTATACGTTAAATGGTTCCATACCATTTATGCTACAGGGAGTTGTTCTATTGCTTAGGGTCAAGATTATCTAAATGGAATTGGATTTCTTATGTCGTCAGATCCTTCAAATCTAGGAGTGCTAACACTAGGTCCAAAACGCCAAGGGTCTATGTGGCCAGTAGCATTAAGTTGTATTAAATGGAACCGCATTCCTAATCCTATGGCAGGATTGGAAGTGGCATGCTTGATAGGAGGGTGGGTTGGGATAAAAATTAATTTGTAGGCTGAATCCCGGGAGTTACAATACTCCCAATCTAGGGACAATACCTTACAGCGAAATGAAACGGCATGCATTCCATTCCATAAATTTTGGCTACATTAAGCCCAAACCACAACACAAACATTCACATAACAAGTCGAAAAGCATCATGCATTTCATTAAACTAAACTTGTCATAATACAAGGGATATCTCCCTATAAGTATCATGATAAGAAGTACATGGGAGCTATGTCAGTCAGCTACTACAGCAACATAGGTAAACTACTAGCCTTATCAGGCTTATAAAACACAACTTAAAACAGGAAATGACTAACTATAACCCGCGATACCTGGATCTAGATTACTAGTCCGAGTCGAGCGATGGAGGAGGAAATGCAAAGAAATCGTTTTCCAAATGGACAGAACGAAATCTAGGCATTGTAGAGGGATGCTTCAAGCTCCCCTAGGATGTATTTTCAAGGAGAAATGAAAATGAAAAAGGGGAATAGAGCACCTCACGATTTCAGCTCGATTTGGGAGTTTTTAGAGCTCCAAAAGATGAAATCTTCAAGAGGGAAAGCTGCAACCAGAAATGGAATGAAGGAATGTGGCTGTTTTTAGCAGGGAATGGGTTTAGGAATGATTTGAAGCCACGGTTTGGAGGAGGGCAGCAGAAAAACGTGAAATGGGGCTAGGGATGGGGCTGTTTGTGAAGGATGTACCCAATTTAGGGGTTTTCAGCGGGTGGACCACACATGGGAGGGGTGTGCTACCCATTTTAGGGTGACCGCCCGAAGTACGGCCCAAATGGGGCCCACCGGTCGGAGATGCATCGCCGAACCGGCGATGGCATCGCCGGCCATCTCTCTAGGTGGCCGGTGGGACCACATGGGTTTGGTCCCCCATGGTCCAGGGACCCCAAAAAGGTACGGTCTCAACCTTGGTTCATTGTATTTTGACCTATAGAGGCCCAAACATGAGTTCGGGGCTTTCCGAGGCCAATCTGTAATCCAGAATACAAAACCCTAACATGCAGCATATGATTTTGGGGTAGAAGGATCTAGTACATCCATCTAGCCCATTATTTGCTAAATAAAGTGAAGTTAGAATGGCCTTATGGCCATTTTTCATGAAATTTTACTATTCACTGTAAAATTTTATGAAAGTAGGATTTTATATTATTTTCACATTAGAATTGATGCCTAACATGAAATTGATAAGAAATAATTGAAGATTGGGGTGGTGAGAGGAAGAATTTCAAAGATTTTCGGTGAAACGAGGTTTTTAAGCCCTGGCGATTGAATACAGGGGTCGTGGTTGTCCCACGGCCCAAGGATTCACATTAATGGGTTCAGAATCGTTCAAAGAATAGCTCAACCCACTTACCTATAACGTAGGAGCTATTCGGGTTGCTTTACGCGACCCTAGGTGCGATACGGACTCGATCACGCGATCGAAATGAATAGACTTCGCCTATTGGCGAATCTGCAATCCTAGACGTGTTTCTAGACCCTTCTCGCACCCACCTAAGTCAAAGGAAGCGACAGCGTACATCGCGTGACCATAACCTAGGCCCGGTTTAATCCAAATCATGCTCTGATACCATCTGTAACATCCCGAAAATCGGGGGGTCGAGCAAAAACCCAACTCCCGAGTTCCAAAATGTTATTTGTGCAACATAGATATGTATGATTGAATGTTGTCTGTGATAACATATTAAACATGAGTGAGATTAAGCTAGAACCGCATATCATACTCCAGAGACAGTTAAATTAACCAGCGGAAGTCTGTAATAGTATGTATAACATATATAAACTGTTGTATGTCTCTAGAGTGTGAACATGTTACCAGGTTATATACATACATGTATACTTCAAAAGTAAGCAAAAGAATATACATGAGTGCTCTAAAAATATAAAATGACAAGTGTCAAGGCATCTAATCAACCTCCCTGTAATCCCGTCGATCAGAACACGCATAAAGGAGGGATCCTCCTCATCATCATCAAGTCCGGCTCCGCCTCACAGGCCGCGCCATCATCTGCAATCACAAAAAGGTCTGGTGGGTGTCCAGGAACACCGTCCCGTAACGTGGGAGTGAGTAGCTAACTCAGTGGAATAATAGAGCAAAGATTAACATGTTATCAAATCAATCATGCGATAATAGTAAAGCAGTAATTCAAACATTCCTAATACTGTTGTTAATGCAATTATGACATGACGTGATGTATGCCCTCACCGACGATCACCCTCATGTGGCAACATCTTACGACCGCGGCATGCCACACTCCCTAGAGTGCTCCACATCTTCCAGGCACATGCAATGCTATGGTGATATGAATTCCAAGTTGTTATTAGTCCATTCAAACAGCAGGATTGGGAAACTAAGGTACTTCCCTTGTATCAATCCCAACACAGATCCTGTCTAGGGTCGTCACTCCTAGTAATCTCATACGATGTATATTTCGTAGGTCACTGCAAGGGCTACCAGGGCTGTTGCTCGCACTCGTTGCACCGCTCCCCCATCACCTTATCAATACAGGCCTACCGTACTCTACTGCAACGGAAGGGTCGTCGCCTCCCGTGGACTCAGAATACGCTCGCGGTCACTACAAAGGGCTCTTCGCCTGATCAGTGTAGGCCACAGCTAGAATATAGTGTCCCATACCACCATAATCTGCTCACGAGTCTAGGTGCTCACTGGTCACTATGGGGAGGTTTGTGGCCCCAGCGTAAGCCGACAGCTCGACCACGGTGTCCCATACCACCATGCCCGGCTCATTAGTCTTTATGGATCAAGGTACCATGGTTAACAGGGTTTACAATGGTAAGTTCAGTACCCTAGGTTCAAGCAGATATGACTCATGCAGGGTGAACATACAACGGCCAGTTGGGTTACTTGACGAGCTCGACTAGCACGAGCGCATCGCAAGTCAAACGACATGAACTGCGTAAAACACTTCGCGTGGCCTAACCACACCACTGCCGCCAACTCTAAACACGACTCGTGTTCATCGACACGTCATTCGTGGCAAAGATAGGCTAACCACGATATTTCTTGGTTACCGACTGCCTGGACTAGGCATAGTCCCAAACACATAGAATCACATCAGCAAATCAAGTGAGAGTATTGGAAATGAAATACAACCACGTGAGCATGTTAACACATGTTATGACATACAACCAGAATAAATCATCTTACACATGTCTATCACGCATATAATGAAATTATACATAGCACCAACATATAGGACATCATCTCCATCAGCATATTAATTGAGAATTCGATCTCAACTAGATCATAAGAAAATCATCAAGCACATGTTATAACATACAACTTACGTGAATCATCAAGCACATGCATTTCATTCATATAATGAAATCATGCATATGGCTAACATGAAGGAAACCATTTACACCAGCATATTTATTGAGAAACCAATCTCAAACTAATCCATAACATCATTTAATTCAATACATACTAATACAAGCATTTATACAAACACTTACACTACACACTTAAGTCTACATATAGTATGTCGACCCAAAGTGTGCATTTAGGCGAATCTCTTCGCCAAACTAATTATGCACGCATTCCTAACATTCTAATGCGACGATAAACCATGTCAATCACATCAGCAAAATATGCATGAAAACAGTACTTCCTACAAATGACTAAAATGTCCTAAATCTCATATTCTTCGTTAGTTTACGAAACAGGAAACGGACAGCATGTTGTACATGTCAAACGGCATTGCCGTCAAGAATCTACTATTAAACGACATTGAAAGCTTTGGAAACAGTCAATCAAAGCGTCTAATATCCGCACCTTTTCCCTTTTAGGGGTGAGAATTTGAACGGAGCGTATACGCTTCGTCTACAGCGAATAGAGAACCTAATTTACGAGTTCTATCAGTTTACATGCTATGGAACGGAAAGAATCCCAAATCAGCAACTTATTAGGGTTATTTCTTACCTAGAAACGCGGAGAAATCACCGGCAAAGTGATTGGAATACGCCGTTTAAGCACGTGCAGCAGCAGCAGGAAAAGCTCTCCCACCTTCTCTCACAAACTCTCACTTTCTCTCTCACTCTTGCTAGGGTTTCTAGCAAATTTGGATGGGTGAGAGAAGTGAGGGTTTCAACCCCTTTTATAAGCCCAAATGTGCCCAAAACAGGCTCCAGGTCAAGGTACACTTGAAGTATGTCCAATTCGGGGCTGTTTCGACCCAAAAGATGCTTTCTGGTGGTACCCTGGTCGATTGCGATCGGACTTAAGCTCATGCGTACCAGATATAGCACGTATTAAGTTTTCAGTCTGGCAGGGTTTGCAGATCGCACGTGGCGGACCAGTTTCAGTTCAGCAGCCACCGCACGTAGATCAGGGCTGAAAGTCTCATGATATAAAATAGAAATTTTTCCTGATCCGAGGGTGTAATCTGGATGAATTTTGACGGTCAGAAAGCTTAATACTGACGTGTCAAGTCGTGTGCCAGATTTGAATTTGAAATTCCAAATCTGTCCCTATTCGCACTCTCTTCAGTCCGGGCTCAATGAAATAGCCTGTGATTATCAGTTTGACTTGATTTTTGAAATGAGCATCAAGTCCAGCTAGGCGGTTCTAACGGTCTAAGATAGGAGATATCGAACTTTCGACGCGCGGTCTAGATCCAATACAAAATTTCAAAGTGGTCCAGAGAACAAACCGGCTTAGAGTTTGATCCGAGGTTATAAAGTATTATAGAGTCATTGGTTCTACTCGATTTGGGTCTTGTAGAACGTATTTAAAGTGATCAGGGACTATTTCCCAGCTACTCCAGCGTTGCGCTAGCTAACTTACGCTTAATTTCCATAGGAATTAGTCCTAAGCAGTTTCTTTGGCTATGAAATAGGGTTCTGAGTGATTTTTCAGGTGTTTTAGTTGACCCATAGCCTAAGGACGTTAAATCCCAGATTGGCCAAAATTCGGGGTGTTACAGATCCTCCTCATCATCATCAAGTCCGACTCCACTTCACAAGCAGCGCCATCATCTGCAACTAAAATAGGGACTGGTGGGTGTCCAGAAACACCATCCTGTAACGTGGGAGTGAGTGATCAACTCAGTGGAATAATAGAGTAAAGATTAACATGTTCTCAAATCAATCATGCGATAATAGCAAAGCAATCAATCACACATTCCTAGATACTGTTGTTAATGCAATATGAAATGACATGATGGATGCCCTCACCGACATTCTCCCTCGTGCGGCAACATCTGCGTCCATATAAGTATAGCCACAAAAATTTATGAATCCACATCAGCAATCATATAAGAGTAATGGAAATGAAATACAACAATATAGGCATGTTGAAACATGTTATAACATACCACTTAAGCAATTCATCCAACATATACATTTCCTATACATAAAGAAATCAATACATCTAGCCAACATGATGGAGATCATTTACATCAGCATATTACTTGAGAATTTAATCTCAAAACTATTTCACAACACTATATACTCAATACAAACTAATACAAACATTTATACAAACACTTAGCCTACACACTTAAGTCTACATAGTGTATGTCGACTCAAAGTGCGCATTTGGGAGAATCTCTTCGCCAAACCAATTATGCACGCATTCCTAATATCCTAATGCGACAAATAGCCATGGCAACAATTTCAGCAAAATATGCATGTATACAGTATTTCCTATAAATGACTAAAATGCCCTAAATCTCATATTTTCCGTACATTTACGAAACAAAAAATGGACAGCATGTTGTACATGTCAAACGGTGTTGCCGTTGATAATCTACTATTAAACGACATTGAAAGTGTTGAAATCAGCCAATCAAAGCGTCTAAAATCTGCACCTTTTTACCCTAGATGTGTATCGTTCCGAACGGAGCGTATACGCTTCGTGTACGGCGAACCGGCGACCTAATACACAAGATGTATAAGCTACTTCACTATTGGAATTGACGAAACCTTAAATCAGCAAGCGGTTCTGATTTTTCTTACCTAGAAATGCATTGGAATCACCGGCAAAGTGATTTGAATGCGATGCTTAGGCACGTGTAGCAGCCGCAGCAAGTAACGAGAAGATCTCTCCCACACTCTCTCACACTCTCTCACTTTTTCTCTCTCTAGCTAGGGTTTCTAGCAAATTCGGATGGGTGAGATAAGTGAGGGTTTAAAGCCCTTTTATAAGCTAAAACCTTCCCAAATTAGGCTTGGGAACAAATTTCACTTGAGGTATAACTAAATCGGGGTTGTTCTCGTCCAAAAGAGCATTTCGGGAGGTCCCCTGGCCGAACGCCATCGGACTTAAGCTCATGGTCACTGGATGTTGCTCACACCCAGTTTTCAGTCCGGTAGAGTTCGTATATCGCACGTGGCGGTCTAGTTTTAGTTCAGTGGTCATCGTGCCTTAATCAGGTCTACAAGTCTCGTGATATGAAAGAGAAATTTTTCTTGATCCGATGGTGAAATTTGGCTGAATTCTGACAGTCAGAACGCTTAATACTAACGCGTCAAGTCACGTGTCAGATTTGAATTAAATTTTCTAATTCTAACCTTTTCTCACTCTCTTCACTCCAGGCTCAATGAAATAGCCTCTGAACGTCGGTTGGGCTTGATTTTCGAAATGATTGTCAAGTCCAGCTAAGCGGTCATAATGGTCTAAGATTGTAGGTATCGGACTTTCGATGCGCGGTCTAGCTCCAATACAAAGTTTCAAAGGGTTCCTGAGAGCAAACGGGTTAAGAGTTTGATCCAAGGTTTCAGGATATTATAACGTCATTGATTCTTCAAGTTTTGGGTTTTGCAGAACGTATTTAAAGCGATCAGAGACAATTTCACAGCTACTCTAGCGTAGCGCTAGCTAACTTACACTTAATTTCTAAAGGAATTAATCCTAAGTGATTTCTTTGGCTCTAGAATTGGGTTCTGAGAGGTTACCAAGGTGTTATGGTTGACCAATCGTCTAAGGACGTCTAATCCCAGGTTGGTAAAAATTCGAGGTGTTATAATCTACCCCCCTTAAAACACAATTTTGTCTCCAAAATTGGCTAAGGGTAGTGAGTACTTATTCTAAGGAAGGTTCAAATCCTATTTAATGACCTAACCTTACGTAGAACCTAACTCAACTGTTTCGATCCGGGGTCAATGGGGAAGGGCCAACCAGGCTTCCGCTGCGCAGTTCTAACAATTACTAGATTGGGCTCATAAGGTTCTATCCCCCTTAAAACTTGGTTCTACTTAAGGTTCAAGAATCTATGTCTTGATCCGTATACCGGAACGCGATGTAACTTAGGGCCTATTCTTGACATAAAATGGAAAACAACTTCTCACTACATTGGTCTTCCTTTACTAATGATGCGTTCTATGACATTGGTACCTATGGTTGTAGAAATAAGCCTACTCTCTATTGGCTAGATGTCCTCAACATTTCCCAAAGGTAAAGCAATAAATTTTGGTTGTAGGTGGTCGAGCCAACATGGAAGAAAAGTTGTGTAGTGGGTCTGAGCCGAATACATAGGCTTCCCGTCTAGCCAGGACAGAAAATTTGTTGTATCAATTCTTAATCCGAGTCGATGCCGATCTTCTGCTTGATCAGAGCATTGGATTTATTGGTAAACACTAGGATTAAGAAGTCGATTCAAACCGCAAATACATCGCTTACATGCAGTTCCTTTACTCCGCGTTTTCGAATGCAATAATCCCTTGAGGAAGGCAATTCTAAGGGATGTGTTGGTTTATTTTACGTTCAATCTTAGGGATGTAGAAGTTTTTCCTGAGAATGAATGGTTCTAAGGTAAATAAGCCTCCTGAGAGTTATTAAAGGAGCCTATGAATGTTATGAGGATCTACCCAAGGAAGGGAGTCCCATTCCAACCAAACCTAACCTATTATTCCTTAGCATACACAGGCTTTACACTACTTATTATAACTAGTAGCCTAGTCTGTAACTCACTAGCTGTAATCCAAAGCCTAAGCTTATACGTTACATGGTTTCATACCATTTCCACTATAGGGATTGTTCTATGGCTTAGGGTCAAGATTGTTTAACGGTTCCTATATCGTCAAATCTTTCAAATCTAGGGATACTAACTCTAGGTCCAACACTCTAGATGTCCTAGTACTAAATGGCTGTTGTTTATGGACTAAGCTACTGCGTTTGGTCTCGCCCGTTGGTAGTAGATTGGAGGTCGAGAAGATGGCTAAAACTAGCTCAATGAGCCATGGAAATTGAGGAAAATGGGGAGAAACGGCTACCCAAATGGACTGAAGCTAATTTAGGCACTATAAAGGGATGAATCAAGCTCCCAAAGGATGAATTTTCAAAGGGAAAAGAGAAAACTAAATGGGAATGGAGCTCTACACAATTTCAACCGTGATAGGAGGTCGTGAGAGCTTCAAACGACGAGATTGGAGAGGGAGAGGGTTGCTAACAGCAATGAAGGGGTGGACAGGCGTCGGTTTTAGCAGGGGAAGGGATTGGGAGTGGTTTGGGGATGAGTTTTGAGAGGTGGTAGCAAGAAAATGTAAAAGGGAAGGTGTGGGGGCATTTTTTGTGAAGGGAGTATGGTTTTCAGGGATTTTTAAGTGACAGAATGCATATGGGAGGGGTGCTCTACCCCTAAAAGGGCGTCGGCCCAACTTTCAGTGCAAACGGGGACCACTGTACGGCTATGCATCGCCGGATCGGCAATGTCATCGGTGGCCATCTTCACATCTGGCGGGTCTGGCCACATGGGTCATGCTTCCCCCGCCCTAGGGACTCCAGATATATATAGGCCCCATCCCAGTTCATTGTGGTTTGGCCTAGAGAGGCCCAAAAGGGGCGTTCTGGGGCCATTCTGTAAACCAGAATGAACTTATATATCATGTAACATATGATTTTGGGGTAGGAGGAGCTAATCCATCCAACTAACCCATCAGTTACAAAATATTTCAAAATTGGAATAGCCAAAAGTCTGATTCTTACGTATTTTTACTATTCATTATAAAATTTTGTCTAAGTATGATTTTATATCATTTTCACATTCAGATTAATGCCTAACATGAAAATACTAAGAGAGATTTGAAGATTGGGGTGGTGAGAGGAAGAATTTTGAAGGAATTGGGTGAAACGGGATTTTTAAGCCCTGAGATCGAGTGTAAGGGTTGTGGTTGCCCCACAATCCAAGGATTTTCATTTTAAGGTTTGGAATTCTCCTAGGATCATCTCAAACCCGCCTACTAACAACCTACTGGCTACTTAGGTCGCCTCACACGACCAGAGATGCATTATGGACTCGATCGAAACGAACGAGTTGAGTAGAATTCGTCTTTTGGGGAAACTGAAGTCCTACGTGTGTTTCTAGATCCTTCTTGCACCCACTTAAGTCAAAGGAGCTACAGCGTACATCGCATGCCCATAACCCAGGCCCGGTATAATCCAAATCATGCTCTGATACCAACTGTAACATCCCAAAAATCGGGGGTCGAGTAGAAACCCAACTCTCGAGTTCCAGAACGTCACTTATGAAACATAGATAATGATAAATGCATGTTGTCTGTAGAAGGGCATTAAAAAATATTGAGACTAAACCAAAACAACATTTCATACTCTAGAGACAGTTAAATTAGCAAGCGGAAGACTGATAAATACATAAAATATATAATTAATTGTAAGTCTCCAGAGTGTGAACATGTTACCAGATTAATTAAATACATGTATACTCCAAAAGTGGAAAGAAAAGAATATACATGAGTGCTTCAAAAATATAAAATGACAAGTGTCAAGGCATCTAATCAACCTCCCTGTAATCCCGTCGATCAGATCACGCATAAAGGAGGGATCCTCCTCATCATCATTAAGTCCAGCTCTACTTCACAAGCAGCGCCATCATCTGCAACTAAAATAGGGACTGGTGGGTGTCCAGAAACACCATCCCGTAACGTGGGAGTGAGTGATCAACTCAGTAGAATAATAGAGCAAAGATTAACATGTTCTCAAATCAATCATGCGATAATAGCAAATCAATCAATCACACATTCCTAGATACCGTTGTTAATGCAATATGACATGACATGATGGATGCCCTCACCGACATTCTCCCTCATGCGGCACCATCTGCGTCCGTGGCTTGCTCGCGTACCGCTCAGTGCTCCACATCTTCTAGGCACATGCAATGTGATGTGCATATGATTACCAAGTTGTTATTATTCCTTTTCATACAGCAGTATTGGGAATCTAAGGTACCTTCCTTATATCAATCCAACATAGATCCTGTCTAGGGTCATCACTCCTAGTAATCTCATACGATGTTATATTTATAGGTCGCTGCAAGGGCTACCAGGGCTGTTGATCGCACTCGTTGCACCGCTCCCCCATCACCTTATCAATACAGGCCTAAGGTACTCTCGTCGCTACGGAAGGGTTTTCGCCTCCCGTAGACTCAGAATACGCTCGAGGTCACTACAAAGGGCTGTCAGGGCTGTTGCTCACACTCATTGCACCGCTCCCCCATCACCTTATCAGTGTAGGCCGACAACAAGAATATAGTGTCTCCTACCACCATAATCTTCTCACGAGTCTGGGTGCTCACTGGTCACTATGGGGAGGTTTATGGCACCAGCATAGGCCGACAGCTTGACCACGGTGTCCCATACCACCATGCCCGGTTCATGAGTCTTTATGGATAAAGGTACCATGGTTAACAAGGTTTCCAATGGTAAGTTCAGTACCCTAAGTTCAAGCAGTTATGTTTCATACAGGGTGAACAATCAATGACCAGTCGGGTTACTTGACAGGCTCGACTAGTACGAGCGCATCGCAAGTCGATCGACATGAAGTGCGTAAAACACTTCGTGTGACCTAACCACTGCCGCCCACTCCAAACACGCCTCGCGTTCATCGACGCGTCCTTCGTGGTCAATACAAGCAAACCACAAATTTACTCGGTTACCGATTTCCTGGACTAAGTATAGCCCCAAACATTTGTGAATCCACATCAGCAATCATATAAGAGTAATGGAAATGAAATACAATAATATAGGCATGTTGAAACATGTTATAACATACCACTTAAGTAATTCATCCAACATATACATTTCCTATACATAAAGAAATCAATACATCTAGCCAACATGATGGAGATCATTTACATCAGCATATTACTTGAGAATTTAATCTCAAAACTATTTCACAACACCATATACTCAATACATACTAATACAAACATTTATACAAACACTTAGCCTACACACTTAAGTCTACATAGTGTATGTCGACTCAAAGTGCACATTTGGGCGAATCTCTTCGCCAAACCAATTATGCACGCATTCCTAATATCCTAATGCGACAAATAGCCATGGCAACAATTTCAGCAAAATATGCATGTATACAGTATTTCTTACAAATGACTAAAATGCCCTAAATCTCATATTTTCCGTACATTTACGAAACAAAAAACGGACAGCATGTTGTACATGTCAAACGGTGCCGTCGATAATCTACTATTAAACGACATTGAAAGTGTTGAAATCAGCCAATCAAAGCGTCTAAAATCCGCACCTTTTTACCCTAGAGGTGTATCGTTCCGAACGGAGCGTATACGCTTCGTCTACGGCGAACCGGCGACCTAATACACAAGATGTATAAGCTACTTCTCTATTGGAATTGACGGAACCTTAAATCAGCAAGTGGTTAGGATTTTTCTTACCTAGAAATGCATTGGAATCACCGACAAAGTGATTTGAACGCGATGCTTAGGCACGTGTAGCAGCTGTAGCAAGTAACGCGAAGATCTCTCCCACACTCTCTCACAATCTCTCACTTTTTCTCTCTCTCTAGCTAGGGTTTCTAGCAAATTCGGATGGCTGAGATAAGTGAGGGTTTAAAGCCCTTTTATAAGCTAAAACCTTCCCAAATTAGTCTTAGGAACAAAGTTCACTTCAGGTATCTCCAAATCGGGGTTATTCTGGTCCAAAAGAGCATTTCGGGAGGTCTCCTGGCCGAACACGATCTGACTTAAGCTCATGGTCACTGGATGTTGTTCACACCCAGTTTTCAGTCCGGTAGAGTTCGTAGATCGCACGTGGCGGTCCAGTTTCAATTCAGCGGTCATCGTGCCTTAATCAGGTCTACAAGTCTCGTGATATGAAAGAGAAATTTTTCCTGATCCGAGGGTGAAATTTGGCTGAATTCTGACGGTCAGAACGCTTAATAATAACGCGTCAAGTCACGTGTCAGATTTGGATTAAAATTTCCAATTCTAACCCTTTTCTCACTCTCTTCACTCTAGGCTCAATGTAATAGCCACTGAACGTCGGTTGGGCTTGATTTTCGAAATGATTGTCAAGTCCAGCTAAGCGGTCATAACGGTCTAAGATTGTAGGTATCGAACTTTCGACTGGCGGTCTAGATCCAATACAAAGTTTCAAAGGGTTCCTGAGAGCAAACGGGTTTAGAGTTTGATCCAAGGTTTCAGGATATTATAGCATCATTGATTCTTCAAGTTTTGGGTCTTGCAGAATGTATTTAAAGCAATCAGAGACAATTTCACAGCTACTCTAGCGTAGCGCTAGCTAACTTACACTTAATTTCTAAAGGAATTAATCCTAAGTGATTTCTTTGGCTCTGGAATTGGGTTCTGAGAGTTTACCAAGGTGTTATGGTTGACCCATTGCCTAAGGACGTCTAATCCCAGGTTGGCAAAAATCTGGGGTGTTACAATATCAGTTTGAAATGATCC
The DNA here is from genome assembly GCA_037074715.1 of Magnolia kwangsiensis. Taxonomy (NCBI): domain Eukaryota; kingdom Viridiplantae; phylum Streptophyta; class Magnoliopsida; order Magnoliales; family Magnoliaceae; genus Magnolia; species Magnolia kwangsiensis. The sequence goes on along the minus strand of CM073586.1, from coordinate 36,204,671 downwards.
AGCAGTTCTTCAACTGTTCTCGTGTTGTTCAAGATTACTCACCTTGCATATGTCTGAAATTCATGTAACATACCAAGCACATTACTCCATCAGTTCTTAGTCATGTTCTAAACATTGAAGTGACGCAAATCCCTGTCACTATTAGAAATCTAAACGATCTGGGTAGATGGGTGGGAATTACACAAGCATTGTGCTAGGGTATGACAATTCCTAGAAATGATAGCAATATTCTTCCAGTAAAATACCTAGGAATCTTGTTCCGACTCCTTCACAATATTTTCAGCACGAATGTGTACCCATGTGATGCAAATGACACATATTTGAGTCTCATTGCACTCAACATTTTGTATGATGTCTATCAAGAGATCCCTGTATGCTTATTGACTTTCATATTAGACCAGCTAATAAAGGTAATCAGAAGTGACCATCTTGAATTTTTTCCTTTTCCATCTCTTATCTGTAAGCTCGCACACTGGGCAGGTCTGCCGAAAATAACTGATAAGGTATATCCTGAAGTATGGTTCAACCTTGAAGCAACGCAACATGTGTATGCTTCTGTCTCAACGGATACGAAGATCCTTCCACCTGCTGAAGATAGTGGTCCCATGCTTAATGAAGAAATTTCTTGGGGATCCAATCGAACTCCTGATTATAGTCCTGCTTCTGTCACAAATCATCAACATCATGTGCTTGAGCGCCAATTTTTAAACAATCTCACTAGAATTGATGAGCGACTCCAACACTGCGAACAATGACTATCAGGAATAGAAAACAGGATGGAAGCTCTCCAACACTCTGTGCAGTAGATTCTTGAGTTACTAACCACTGGCGGGCCTTCTATGTGCTAAAAAGGAGACAGTTATGATGAAATTGTGTCTAGCCATAAAATACCTAATTTTGCATCCATCTTTTCTTACTTATTTTGGGTATCCCTACATTTCTGGACAAAGAAATCTTTTTGTTGATATGGCTGAACTTAATTCTCATTTTACTGAGATTCCTATTTGCTTATACAATGCCTGTGCTGACTGCTTCAATGATTTATCTTCTAGTCTTCATTAATGTATGCTTTACAGTGTTCTCATTTATATACATCTATCTATCTCTATAGTTCTCCCATAAGCTTCAATCTTCAGTCAATATCACGTCTTATGTCTTTTCCAATGACTGACAAAAAGGGGGAGAACAATTCAAACACCCCAAGCGAAAATTGTATATATGTGTTGCAGGTGTTAGGGGGAGCAGCCGCAACAAGAAAGGGAGAGTTTTTGAAGTAAGGGGGAAAACTTACTGGGTGTATACATGAGTGTTTAGAATTTGTAAAATTGTGTTAATACATGTATACACAATTTAGGATGTATCTGTCTAGATATGTTCCTAGGGTGTTTTGGGTATCTTGTCACGTAATTGACAAAGGGAGAGATTGAAAGTGTACCTACTACGTGCCCTGGTTTGTCAATTACGTTATAAGTTGAGTCAGTCGGACAACAGCGCCTAACAGGAAGATCGAGTCAAGCGTCTGCCTCAACTGGATGTGTGGAAGCTCGCCATAGGTAAATCATAGCCTCACATCCCATGTCCCAAAACACCAGGTGATTAAAACCCTTAAAAAGAACTAGAATATCTTAGGGTTTCTGTATAAGAAAACTTTTTATCAAAAAGAAAAATCTTTAAAGTTTTTCTTACACCGTCGATTATATCGTCTCCCCTATCGATATGATCGGCCAGCTCTGTCGATGTCCTTGGGATCTCAAATCGATATAATCGAGTGAGGACAAAAAGCGTCCAGCAATCAAACAATCATCTGGACGATTTATCAATATATCGACTGGTGAGTCGATATCATCGATATTCGAATATCGATCCTATCGGAAGATGATCGATACTATCGATAAGCTGTTTTCTGGCGCCCCTATTTTTCTAAAGAAAACTAACATAAGTGTCGATATATCGATGACTGTCCGATTCAATCTGAACTCAAATATCGATCATATCGGAAGTCAGTCGATCATATCAATTGTGGGCGCATGTTTTCACCAGCATGAATTTCAGGTTGTTTTTAATGTTGATCGGGGTGCCAGTCGATAAATCGATATTCATATATTGATCATATCGAGACCTCGTCGATTGGATCGAGTCCGGACATAAATCGTCCAGCAAGCTTATAAATAAATTTATACGATTTATCGATCCCATCGACAAGGTCTCCGATATGATCGATGTACAAATTCCGATGACATCGACTGTTCCCCGTTTATATCTGTAGAACCTAAAATTCTTTAAGGCTTTTCTCTTATTTTCACCTGTTGATAGATCGATCCATCGCTCGATGGAATCGCAGTTCGAAATTCGATTACATCGATGTGTGACTCGATCTCATCGACCAGTTGGCGAAAGGTTTCTAAAAGAGAAATGACAATTGAGTTTGTATCATCGAGAGGTCTGCCGATACAATCGAGAGTATATGCTCGATCATATCGACTAATGCTCGATGATATCGAACTCTGTTATAAATATGACCGTTTATATCCGTTGGAACCTTTTCCCTATATATAGAGAGATTAGTCTTTATTGCTGGTAGAGAAAGAAGAGAGTGCTTTTGAGAGTTTTAACCTTCCTATCATTTACCTAAGCCCTTTCTCTCAGGAAGTTCATCCTCCAATCCACCCTCATCATTAATATCTCATAGAGTGGATTGGGGAATGAACTTCTTCATTCAAGGATCCTCTAGCTACTATCTTAATGGTAAATTATTAAGCTGGGATGCCTTGAATGCATAGATGATTGGAACCACTCTATGTTCCTTATAGGACAATCTTTAGAGAGTGGTATTCCATCATAACCTTGACCCAACCTAAAGCCTAGTATCGGTATATCTTTTGGGTACGGATCAAGGGAGCTGAAGACCCTTCAACATTAAGGAGGAGATCTTCAATACTGCGCTGAATGAGACTCATCAACTTATTTGTAAGTATCTAGAGTCCAGAGGACACTTGTGATCATTCCTTTCTAGGATTGGGTTTTAAGTGTTGCTCACCCTTTGAAGTCCTCAAAGGATGCCTCCGACGGGAGTGTACTTGCAGGGTGTGTTGTGTGGACCCTTGCTCTGTGGAGAGCATAAACATCTGGTTAGGAGTACGTTAGCAAAACTCCAGGGTTAGAGGTGAACCGAGTAGAAACCTCCGGGTGCGTTGTGTGGACCCTTGCTCTGTGGAGAGCATAAACATCTGGTTAGGAGTACGCCAGCAAAACTCCAGGGTTTAAGGTGAACCGAGTAGAAACCTCTGTAAAGGTTGAAGGTGAAACTGATTTAAAACCTTAGGTTTGAGGTGAATCATGGGAAACCTCCTTAGTGAAATCCGGTCACTCAAGGGTTGAGTGTGGAAGCCGGGAGTGGAGTAAACAAGTAGTCGAACCACTATAAAATGACTGTGTTTGAGATTGATATTGTCTTTCATTTATGTGATTGTCTTACATGTCTTTATATATTATTATCTGAAATCACATCTTATGCACACACAGTCATATCCATCACAATCTGATTCATAAATTTGTTTATCTTATAAGTAGTTGTGATTGGATCCTCTATCAGGCTTGGAAGCCAGTAGAGTTAATTTTTGAGTAATCCTAATTTGTACTCTGTGATAGGATTAGTGTGATAGGATTGAAAAATAACTTACAAATCTTTAAAAAGTCCTATTCACCCCTCTCTAGGACATATTGACATATTCCTACTTCAACTTAAGCGGTCTTCACCGCTATTTCATCCATGATCTATGACTCAAATTATAACGACTAAATCAAACTGCCTTCGACCAGTTGTGAGCATGTCAGGACCGGTTATGGATAGCCTTTGACCCGTCGTGAACATCCTTTGACCAGTCGTGGAACAATTTTATTAGATCGCGCTTAAAAATTTAAAAATCTATTAGAACTTTAACCAGTCGAAGTGTCCTCAGGACCAGTCGTAGGTCCGATTTCTACAACTATAAATAGAACACAAATTTCAGAGTTTTGATAATTCAATTCAAGTAAATTCAAGGTATCCCTCTGAGAGATAAGTTTGTGTTCTTTTTAAAGTTATATTGTACATATTTAATATTCTCTTTTGTTAGCTTGTCGATTTGATTTTGTTTCTATATTCCAATTTGATTTGAAAGAGGAATTGTTGTATTCCTTCTTCTTGGAATCAAAATCAAATAGAGCTAGCCCAACTGGTTTAATTTAAAATAAATTAGAACCTAGAACTATTTCAAAGTGAATATTGGACATTGAACTTCTATATTCGAACTTCTATTTCGACTTGGTTCTTCCGGGCTGCAACAAAAGGAGAAGTCCAGGTATTTTACATTATTATAAATTTTTATCTTTTGGTTTTTGTTTGAGATTAAGTCAGAAAAATCTAAATCTATTGGTTAGCTGAGGAGATCCAAAAAACTCTGAGTGGGGTTTTTGAATTGTGTAAACCCACTGAAAGACACAATTGTGAGGGTTTTAGGTGAACCTAAGAAAAACCTATTTTCATAGTGAACGCTAATATCAACTGTGTGAGGATATTAGGAGTGGAGTAGCACGCTGTGTGGCTGTTGTTTAACAGTTGGTGTACACAAAGGTGAACCACTATAACTCTTTGTGTTTTGTGGATGTGTGATTTATTTTTCCTATCTTTTATCATTCAAATTTATGGGATGTATGTGTGGATGTGAATGTTGTAAAATTTACATTTCAAGTATTATAAGGAATGTTGTAATAATTTAGACTTGAATTCTTGCAATTCATTTCTTTTTATTCCTCTTTGGTTTGAGTTTTTGATACTCACTCAAGTTCTAGTAAGGTTGTCCTACCTGAAAATATTTTGTTTTTTGGTGTAAGGTTATCCTTAGAACCAAGTCTGTATCAACCTCTCAATACTTGATAATTGAAGCTATTTTTCATTTCAGCATTGTGAATTGCTTTCCTTTATTTGGTTATCATATTCTTTAAAAAAAAATTGGCCTAGTCCTATCCACCCCCTCCCTTCTAGGACATATAGCTTGGCCATTTCAAAGAACTGGTTGGTTCCTTACAGACCTATGACTAAACTTTAAAGCTCCAAAAGGTAAATTCATCACCCTTAAGTCTTCTAAAAATATTTCTCAAGAAAATAATAATTTTAATTTAGAAAATTATGAAGATGATATGGCCCTTTTAGCTAAAAAGTTTTATAAGATTTTCAAAAGTAAAAAGAGTGTTAATTTGTAAAAACCTAATGAAAAGAAAAGATCTAGATCTAAAACTTGGAAATCTTCAAAAGACAGTCAATGTTACAACTGCCATGAATATGGGTATCTAGCAAACAAATGTCCTAAGAATGACAAGTCTAAAAAGAAAAGTATGTTGCCTACATGCGATGAATCTTCCTGCTCTGAAGCTTCTTCTGAGTCAGAAGATTTTGAAACCAAGTTGGGTAATGATGTTAATGCCCTAATGACTCTAGCCAAGTTCACTTTTTCAGCTAATGATTATTTAACCAATGAAGAAAATCTGAATAATGACCGTGAAAATGAAGAAGATCTTCAAGATGCTTATGATGCCCTATACAAGTTACAAAATTGTTATAAAGATAAAACTTCAGAAAGAAAATTTTTCAAAACTAAAAGAAAATTTTGATAATCTAGTCTTAAAAAAATCATACATTTCAGATTGCTTTCAAAAAACTAAGTGCGACTTAGATTTCGAAACCTCTCAAGTTGAAAACTTAACATTTGAAAATGAAAAGCTAAAACTAGAAGTCTCTTCACTTTTGAGTTTGAAAGACACATGGAGGTATGCCCAAGGTGATCATAAATTAGAAAAACTCTTATCCGAATCCAGAAAATATGGTGATTGATTTGGATTAGGCTATAATAAAAGTCCTCCTAAGAATAAGAATACTCCACCTAAATTTGTGAAAGGGGAGTCTTCTAACTCAAAAAGGAAAAGTCTAAATCAAAATTATTCCAAAAAATCTAAAACTTTTCAGACTTTTATTCTTAAAAGCAACCATATCAACTGTAAAAATCAGAATTGTAATCCTTTAACTGAGAATATTGTTGACTTACTTAAGGAGCTCTTAAAATCTAACTCAGTGGGTCGATCTTATAATAACTACAAACATAAGAAGACCAACTATACTCCTAAATCCAAAACTGTAACGAAATAGGTACCTAAGGTTACTTGTTTGGTTACCCACACCATTTTCAGAGCTTTGAGCCATTCAAAGTGGTACCTAGACAGTGGCTGCTCCAGACATATGAAAAGTGATAAAGGTCTGTTCACTAATCTTAAAGACATGACTGATGGTTCAGTCACATTTGGTGATGGTAACAATTACAGAATTATTGGCCAAGGTATGGTTCAACTTTTAACCTCACTCTATTTGAGAATATTTTATATGTAGAAGAGTTAAAACATAATTTATTAAGCAACTCTCAAATATGCGATAATAATCATAGTGTAAAATTTACTAACCAAGGGTGTGAAATTTTAAATAAAAATGATTTTACAATATTAACTGGTCGCAAAACTTCTGAAAAATACTACATTGTTTATAATTGAAGCTCATCTAATATATCGTGTTACATGGTCCAAACTAGTGAGACCAAATTATAGCATAAGCACCTCGGACATGTACACTACCTCAACTTATATAGATTGAGTAAAAGAGAGTTGGTAAGATGTCTACCCAAAATATAAAAAGTAGACAAAATATGTGGCGAGTGCTAGACTAGTAAATAAATCAAGAGTACTTACAAAAAGGTGAACTCCAATGCCACATTTAAACCACTCAAACTTCTCCACATAGATCTCATTAGACCAACTAGAACGGAGAGTCGAAGTGGCAAGAAGTATATTCTGGTAATTATTGATGATTTTACCAGGTACACTTGGGTAGTCTTCTTGAGAGAGAAATAAAAAACTCTTGATAAAGTAAAGAGAGCACTTAAATGTATCTAAATGAAAAAAGAATTACAAGTCTCTAAGATCCATAGTGATCATGGTTCTGAATTTGAAAATAGCGATATTGAGAAATTTTGTAATGATCAGGGAATATCACATGAATATTCTACACCCAAAACACCATAACAAAATGGTAAAGTGGAAAGGAAAAATAAAGTGCTTCAAGAAATGGCAAATGTAATGCTAAATAGTATGAAGCTTCCTAAAAAATCTTTGAGCCGAAGCCGTAAATACAGCTTGTTATATAATTAATCATGTTTATACTAGAAAATCAAATGGTAAAACAGCTTATAAAATATGATTTGATGAGAAGCCTACTGTTAAATACTTTCAAATTTTTTGTAACAAGTGCTACATCTTACGTGACTGAGAAAATCTGGGTAAATTTAACACCAAAGTGATGAAGAGATATTTTTAGGGTATGATCTGAATAGCGAGTGTATTGAGTTCTTAACAAGAGGAATGGTGTAATTCAAGAGTCCATTAATGTGGTTATAGATGATCACTTGAATACACCTGTCTCAAGTTCAAAAAATGATGAAGTTCTTCTAATTGATAAACCAGACTCTTCATCAAGTCAAAATTACACTGAACTGAGGACAGTTAAAGACTAACCTTCTAATCACATTCTTAGAAACCCTTTCACTGGTGTGCGCACTCATAAACAACTGAAAGATATGTGTAACTATGTGTTTTACATCTTAGATAGAACCGGTTAACGTAAAAGAATCTCTTACTGACGAAAACTAGATTATAGGAATGCAAGAAGAGCTCAATTACTTTGTAAGAAATGATGTGTGGTATTTAGTTCTAAGACCAAAAGATAAACACATTATCAGAACAAAATTAATTTTAAAAATAAGTCTGATGAACTTGGTAATTGTGAGACCCGTATCCTAGCTTGTACCATTTCATAAGCTTCCACAGTCCTCCAAGTCGAATTTCAGTGACCCGCGACGGATAGATAGCATTTGCACATAACCCTGAGTTATATCTTATATTCCAGAGTCGGTTCGATCCGAGACTTATACCCTTACAACTGCACCATCGCCATGGTTCCAACGTCGAGTCTCGCGCACTGATCCGACACCCTAGCTAAGAGTTGTGGGCCCGCGTTTATTTCAAGGAAAATGCCACGTAAGAGAATCTCTAATTAAATCAATCACATCACTAGTCAAAGTACAACACCCATCCCCAAGTACAACCACCCTCCCTAAAGTCAACTTTCTCTTACAATCAAGTACACCCATCACACCCCATCACTCACTCATCCCTCTCTCTCTTACAACCACTCTCTCTCTCATCTCTCTCTAATTCTCCCAAGCAACCCCATGAGCACCCAATGTCCAAGCCTCCATGAGAGAAGCTAGTGTGGCCCACCTTCCTACCTCCCATCTCCACCATCCAAAGATCATCTTGACCGTTAGAATCGTTCCCTTAGAGATCTAGAGGCTATAGGCGGAAGAAGGAAGAGGAGATCAAAGGTGGGTGTTCATCATCTCGATCTTTGATGATTTGAGGGCCCACATGTAGAGAGACCCATCTTGATGTATGCATTATATAGGGAAGGCCCATAGTGGCGAGGTCCCTCCCCTTCTCACGTTTCTATCTCTCTCTTTCTCCCTCTCTCTCTCCCTCTCTCTCTCTCTCTCTCTCTCTCTCTCTCCTTCCTTGTTGATCTGGCGCACCTATTTTGTGCATGTGTGATTCTGACCGTCCAGCCATTGGGCTAACCCCACTGCCTAATCTTGATGATGGGAAGACACAAATATCAACTTTACCCAAAGTTGGTGGGTCCCACAAGTGCGGACCTACCTTGATGTATGTGTGACATCCACACCATCCATCCATCTTGTTGTCCAGATGGTGAAACCCAATGTTTTAATGCACATTATGCATCCAGGGAGCCCAATGTGATGTATATAATTTATACATTCACACCGTCCACACACATGGATCCAAATTTGATGTATGTATCCTATCCACGTCGCGAACCCTCGTTCCCTACTCATTTTAGGCGTTGAGCCAAAAAATAAAGCCAATCCAAATCTCTGGTGGGCCATAGTGTAGAAAATAGTTGTTTGGGGTGATTTAAGCTGTTAAGGCCCACTGTGATGGACTCATTAGATCTATTACAAGCTAGGGAGACCAATAGTTAGTGTGGATTTTCCTAATGTGGGCCCCACCTATAAAAATCCACTACAAATAAAAAAATGTTGGGACGTTGTTGCTGTCAGCATCCTTTGGATGTTGTAGTAAGCAGCGTCCTTGCTGCCTTTGATGGGTGGAGCCGTGGGTCCCACCACAAGCCTCACCATGATATATGTTGTACATCTACACTATGCATTTGATGGGTCCCCTTTGGGAATTGAGATCCCCCAAAAATCTGCCATTCATAGCACTCAGGTGGTCCGCACCATCAAAATAGTAGGGGGTTGAATGTCTACCATTGAATCCTTTTTTGGGTCCCAAAAGTTCTGGATCGATATGAAATTTTTGTTTCCTCTTTATTCAGGTCTTTGTAACCTTATACACAGATTGGATGGAAAAAAAAAATTATGGTGGGCCCCATGTGGGACCCACTTACCATGAAAAGTGGATTAGATGGGTACATCACTCTAGCTATTTAGCTGTTGAGTGACGTCACCAAGCTTTGAGGGTCCCACCATGGTATGGGTTTCATCCCACTTCCATCTAGACGGTGGGGACGACTGTGATGTACAAGTTTCATCCGCACCGTCCATATGGGACGGTGGGCCCTCCCACAATGTATGTATTAGATCAAAACCATCCGTCCATTGTGGACCCACCTTATATGTGTTTTACCTAAGCCGTCCACCTATTTTTCCAGCATGGACACCATCACGATGTATTTATTTCATCCACACTGTCTAGATTGTGTTGGACTGTGCTGGAGAATGTTTAGACGATGATAGACAATGTTTGGACAGAGCTGGACAATGTTTGGATAGTGCAGATTTACATAGACAATGTTTAGCAGTGTTGATTATCATTAGTGAGCCATGTGCCCCATAGAATGATAGTGTACATTGATACACATGTTACACCCGAACCTATTGAAATAATTTTTTGGTGTAAGCCAAGCTCTCACTTGAGGCCCATTGGTGTGGCCCATCCATGAGGCCCATCTTGATGTATTTATGGCCCATCCATTAAGGCCCACCTTGATACAATTGTGGCCCATGTGATGAGGCCCATCATGGTGTGTATTAGGTCATGGGATGTGGCCCATTATGATGTATTTTTGGCTCATTTGGTAAGGCCCATTGTGATGTATTTCTGACCCATTTGGTAGGGCCCATTGTGTTGCATTTTTGGTCCATATGTGCGGCCCATTGAGTTGTATATGTGGCCCTAGAATGAGGCCCATGTGATGTATTTATGGCCTATGTGCAGGACCCACCTGTTATGTATTTTAAGACCATATATTCTAGCCCTTGAATGAGGCCCAACTTGATGTATTCATGGCCCATTGTGATATATTTTTAGCCCATATGACGAGGCCCATTGTGATGCATTTCCGGCCTAAATGGCAAGGCCCGATGTGATGTATGAGAGACCCATGGTTGTGGCCTATTATGATGCATTTGAGGCCCATGTCATGCGGCCTGTTATGATATGTATTAAGCCCATATCATGCGGTCCATTGTGTTGAATGTTATGCCCATGTGAGTGGCCCAATTTAATGTATATGAGACCAATGGGTGAGGCCCGATGTGATGTATATGTGGCTCAGGAGTAAGGTCCATTTTGGTGTATGTGAGGCCCAGATGGCGAGGCTTGATGTGATGTGTGAGAGGTCATGCGATGCGGCCCACTTGATGTGTATATGGGCCTTATGAGAGGCCACGAGCCCACTATACATTTGGCTCTATGTGGGCCATCCCTTAGGAGCAATAATGGTTAAATGTCTACATTGATGGGCGATGATGGTTAAATATCCACATTGTGACATTCCCTTAGGCCGATTCTGTTTGGCGAGGTCGATTATCGAGGTTGATTCCAATTATTGAGGCCAATTCTGATTGTCGAAGCTGAATCCAATTGTCGAGGTCGATTCCGATTATCAAGGTCGATTCCAATTATTGAGGCTAATTCTAATTATTTAGGCCGATTCCGATTGTCGAGGTCGATTCTAATTGTCGAGGCCGATTCTGATTATCGAGGCCGATTCTGATTATCGAGGCTGATTTTGATTATCGAGGCTAATTTTGATTATCGAGGCTGATTGTATAGGCCGATTATCAAGGTCAATTTTTTATGTCGATTATCGATACCGATTATGAGTATGTGATAGCATAGCATCATATACATGCCTATACGCGTCATCTACATATTTATTATGAGATATGATTGATCATTGCATATGTCATTGGGCAAGTTATTATGAGACTCCCTGATAGGTAGAGATTGTCTCACATGAGCGCATGGTATGCACAGGATTGATGCATGATTGGATTGTATGACTCATGCATTGTGCATTGTGATTACTATACACCCTAGTGACATTAGGGCCATAGCCTCACAGGTATGTCATGGATGGGTAGATGGGACACTGAAAATATTTGGTTCGAGCAACTGGGCACTTTGGATATCCGTGGGTGAAAGTCCATAAACCTCCGTGGTCAGGAGATGCCCCAACATTTAGACCAAGTGGATACATGAGCGCCTGAGTGCTGAATACCAGTAGGTCGCGTCTCCCACTATGTTGTGGTCGGTTGGGAGGGTGTGTGGCCTTATCCAATTGAGTGAGGAGGCTGTAAGCTAGGCTAAGTTTGACCAACTCCCAAATGGTCCATTATCAACGAGCCGAGTAGGCATTGGTATACTACTGGCAGGCAGGTAATGAGGTCTTTTCCACTCACTGGGCTACGTGGCCAGCTGGGGCAGTAGCCATCTTGGAGTGTACTAGACCCTGGTGATGATTCTAGAGATGTACAGCACTAATATGTGGACTTATTGAGCAAGAGTTACATACTAATTCATTCATTCATATCCTTCGTAATGGCAAGGATTTCGGTTGGGGTGCGTGCTAACTTGAGATCAGGAGTCTACTACATTGAGTCTGGCTCTCTAAATTTAGGTATGGGTTTAGTTTGGATAGAAGTCCCTTGTAATGGACCCCATAGCCTACGATACTACGTACTATCATCCTAACTTCACTCCAGCTTAGTCATTTCATGCGCACCACATATTGCATTGCATTTGTAGCATTTATCATTCTGGGTTGCCATGTTTCTGCATTGATATGGCCTAAACGGACTTAGAAGGATTCGTATATTGAATTGCATATTCAATATATGATATTTGGCTCATTATGATCTGCATTGCGTACTCTGATATTGTATGACTCATGGACTTACCAGTATGCTTCTGATTCATGATCTTGCCAGTATTTCTGATATTATATGATTATGGCGTTGTATTTGTGTGCATAGCACTTATTTTACGCACACACTTGCACCACCCTCTAAGATTTCTATAAGCTTATGCACGATAGATGCGTGCAGGTGGTGTTAGGTTGCAACAGCATTGATCTTGAAGCGTGCAGCGGTCTTCTGGAACTTTGATTTTCACATATGTATTTCTCTTTCAACATTGTATTCAAATATTTTTATTAGTGGATATGTGATGATGATGTTGCCTTTGTGATTTGGGTATACTTATGGTTATACTTCTTACGAGATAAATGTAGGTTGGAAATTCCTCCTTGTAGGATTTCAGGATCGGAACATGGTGTATGAGTGCTGGGAGCTGAGAATGGGGTACTATGGAGGCTGTCGGCAACAAATTCGGTGATCAAGAATTTTGTGGGCCTAGTTTCTGAGTTTGGGGTGTGACAGTAATATTATTAGAAACAAGGCTAGGTTGGTCATATAAGGGTACACTCAAATTGAAGGCATTGATTATGATGAGACTTTTTACCCCAGTAGCTCGTCTTGAATCAATCAGATTATTTATATCAATTCCATGCTTTAGAAAGTTCAAAATATATCAAATGGATGTGAAGAGTACTTTCTTAAATGGCGATTTACATAAAGAAGTGTATGTTAAGAAGTGTATGTTGAACAACTAACGGGTTTTGAAGACCCTAAGCATACTAATCATATTTATTGCTTTAAAAAGGCACTCTATAGTTTGAAACAAGCTCCCAGGGCATGGTCTGAAAAGTTGACTAAGTTTCTACTAAGTCATAAATTTATAATGGGAAGTGTCGATAAGACATTTTTTTGTAAAGAAACATAATGATCACATAATAATAGTGAAAATCTATGTTGATGACATTATTTATGTATTTACTTGTACTAACATGACTGTTGAGTTTGCAGATATTATGAAGTCTAAATTTGAAATGAGCATGGTTAGAGAATTAAACTATTTCCTTGGGTTGTAATTCAAACAGCTATCTGATGGTTTCTTTATCTCTCAATCCAATTATTCTTTGAACTTAGGTAAAAAGTTTGGATTTGAGAGTTGGAAAATTTTTGATACTCCAATGAGTACTACTTTAAAAATCTCTAAGGATTTAGTAGGTAAAAGTGTAGATTTTGTAAGGCCCGTATCCTAGTTCATACTGTTCCGTCGACTCCCGTAATCCTTTCCAATGAATTTCGACAACCTGTGACTAATAATTGACATTTGCACATGATCTTAAGTTATATCCTGTAGATTTGAGTCGGCTTAATCCGAGACTTGTACCATTGCGACCGCACCGTCATCGCAGTTCCGACAACGTGTCTTGCACACCGATCCGATACCTTGGCCAAAAGATGTGGGCCCGCATTTATTTCAAAGAAACGCCGCGCATTTACGAACCTAAGAGAATCTCTACAACCCATCCAATCAATCAATCAATATATTAATCAATCAAAGTAAACAACTCATGTTGTCTTTCTCCCCAAGTCAAGCAACCTACCAAGTCAACTCTCAAGTCAAGTACACCTATCACGTCACATCCATCAATCACACCCATCACCTCTCTTATAACCACCCTTTCTCTCTCTCTCTCTCTCTCTCTCTCTCTCTCTCCCTCTCTCTCTCTCTCTCTCTCTCTCTCTCTCTCTCTTTCTATTGACATCTTCCAAGCAACAATGGAGATAAGAAAATTGCACGTCCAAGCACTTCCAAAAGAGAGAAAAAAGAGTGTGTTATGTGGTCCAATTCCTCTCCCAAGATCCATCATCTTACCCCTTTATCTCTCATCACCTTTTATTAAAGTGAGGCACAAGGAGATCGACGTTCCATCAGACCAAGAAGATCAAATGGTGGGTGCTTTTATAGGCCTAAATTTCACTTTTTGATGATGGGCCAAGTAAGGCCAACTGATTGATGGTATGGATCTCACTTTGGACCCTAGGAGTGGCCGATGGCTCACCTTGATTCTCACAATATTTCCATGATGGGGCCATTCTCCATGGACCCCATCATGATGTTTATTTTCCTTGCATAAATAGGGTCATCTAGACCTTCCATTTTGGTGTAGAAGGAATCTCCACCATTGATTTTGAATTGGTAGGTCCACATGTAATGGGACCCACTTGATGTATGATTAAATGAATGGAAAGGGAGAGCTCATAGTGGTGGAGCCCTCAATCATCATGTGTCTCTCTCTCTCTACTCCCTTTATTTTGTGGCCCACATGATGAGTGTATATGATATCTAGACCGTCCATCCAATGATACACATGGCTGTCCAAACATGGGGACCAACCTACCTTGCTACCCATTTGTTTGGAGGGACTAGATAATGGGAAATATGGATATTTGGTGGACCCCAACATGGCCAGATGGGTCAGCCCAAAACTTGTTTGACGTCTACCATCTAAACCATCCAGCAAGGTCTGGACGTTGCTGTATGAAAACAGAAATATTAGCTTGATTCACAAGTTTTGGGTGGTTCGCTCATGCAGGCCCTGACTTGATGTAAGGGTTTAATCCACGATGTCCATTCCATTCTCTAACTCATTTTAGGTGTTGAGCCAAAAAACGAAGCCAATCCAATAATCAAGCAGGCCATACTATAGAAAACAATGGTATTAACCAATAAAGGCTATTAGGACCCACCTTGATGTTTCTACATACCAAAACACATCGAATATTAGGCTCATTTGGACTGTCTTGAGCCATAGAAGCAATGGTTGGGTTAAATTCACCTGATGTGGACCCCACCTATGAAAAACCATAGAAAAACTCCTTTTAAAAAAAATATATATATATATATATATATATATATATATGCAGCGGTTGCTGCTACTGGGCGTCTAGAGGATGCTGCAATAGGACATTGCTATGTTTAACGCTGGAGGCTGGGACGTGGGTCCCAACCGTTTACCTCAACGTGATGTGCGTTAACATCAACATCGTGTATTTGGTGGGCCCCCTCCTATCTATGGGCCACCCCAAGAAATTAGTCATATACACAGCTAAGGTGACCCATACGGCAGGGACCAGTGAGGATTGAGCATCTGCCATTGAAACCCTTTTGTGGTTACAAAAGTTTTGGATCATTATGAAATTTATTTTTTCCTCTTTATTTAGGTCCCTATGACCTTATTAATAGATTGGATGGTAGCTAAACATTATGGTGGGCCCCACATGAGATCCACTGATGTACAGACCCCACCATGAGGTATGTACTTTATCTACGTCGTCCATCCCTATGGGATCCACCATGATGCATGTGTTGCATCCAAATGATCCAACCATTTTGAAAGCTCGTCTTAAGGCTTGAGACTAAAAATAAGACAGATCTATAGTTCAAGCAGACCCCACCATTTAAAATAGTGGAGACAGTGACATTCACCATTCAAAACTTCTTAAGGGCCACTGTAGTTCTGATCGAGCTAATATTTTTTCTTTCACTTCATCTATCTCCATGTTAACTTATGAATAGGTCGAATCCTAAAAAAATACATAACGGTGGGCCCTGTAGGATTTTTTCGATGGAAATCATTGTTGCCATTGTAATTTGGAGTGTGGTCCAGTTGATCTTTTGATATGATTCATTTATATATATATATATATATATATATATATATACACACACACATACATACACACACACACACACACACACACACACACATATTTATGTACTTGTGGCCGTCCGTTGATACCCACCTTGATATATACATGAGGCCCATGTGATTAGGCCCATCTTAATTTATTTGTGGCCTGTTGTTGAGGCCCACTTTGATATATATGAGGCCATTTGATATATTTGAGGCCCATGGGTTGAGACCTAATGAGATGTACATAAGGTCCATTGTAATGTATGACTCCACTATGGTTTATGTGATGATGTGTATGGCGGGCTATGCCTTGGGCGCAATGATAGTTTGAAGCCCATGTTGTAAGTATATTGTTGGTTAAATGTCCGCATTGTAACTCTCCTTAGGGCCCATTAATAGGCACATACTTATTGTGTGTCGGCCATCTAGGCGCATCCTCATTGGAAGGATAGCTCATCACCATATAACATGCTTAGTATAATTCCATGATTCAAGCTCATACACATCATATGTATGCTTAATATGAGGAATGTTTGATCAAAACATAAGCCGTTGCGCTGAGACATTTATGAGACTCCTTATGAGATAGAGTGCCCCACATGATTGTGTAGTATGCGCAGGATTGCCGCATGACTAGACGGTGTGATTCATGCATCTCACATTTATGTGTCATGATTGAAGACTATTCATTGTAATCAAGTCATCGCATTTCAAGACAAGATCTTAAATGAAGAAAGTTTTCAAGACATGGATGAAGAATTCAAGTATTGAAGTCTTCAAGTTTGTATGTTCAAGATTCGATCAAGTTCAATTTTAGTAGAAGACTTTGTCAAGTCAAGATCAAGCTCAAGAAGGCCTACTACAAGATTTGTATATTCTCAAGCTTCTCTTAAGGGTCATCTGAGTGTATAGACTTTCAATGTCCATCTCACTTTTAAGGTTTGTTTGACCTTAAATTGACCTTAGGTTGGGCTTTACAGTAAGTCATTCTGGATACATAACTCATATACTTTATTATGCTTGTTTGGAGTGTTCTAAGACCAGTCCTAGGGACTTCATGACCAGTCCTAGCTTTGCTACGACCAGTCTTAAATTTTTCAGGACCAGTCCTAGGTAGTTGAAGATTTTTGAATCTTTCTGGCTGTCCTAGGACCATTCCTGGACATCCTACAACCAGTCCTGTGAGTTCTACGACTCATCCTTCGACCGGTCGTAGCCCTACGACTCAAACTCCAGCAACCATTTTTGAGGTCTTACGACTGGTCGTAGGTGTCTCACGACCAGTCGTAGGTGGCCCACGACTGGTCATAGACCGCCCAGGACCGGTCGTGGAAAAGAAAATCTTATCCCGCGGAAATCTTTCGAAAATCTTTGGAGCTACGACCAGTCCTAAGTTCCTAATACCAGTCGTAAACGAGATTTTTTAGGCTATAAATTGAGCATGAACTTCAGAGTTTTAGTACTTCAAATCAATTCTATTTAAGCATTCTTTAGGCTATTCTCTGAGATAAGTTTGTGTTTATTTTAAGCTGCTTTGTGCTTATTTAATATTCCTTTTGCTAGCTTATTCTTATTTGATTTTGATCTACATTCCAATCTTATTAGAAAAGGGGAATTTCTGATATTCCTTCTTCTTGGATTCAAAATCAAATAGATCTAGCCCGTTTGATTTAAAATCAATTAGACTTAGAACCATTCTTAAAGTGAGTATTGGACTTTGAACGTCGAATCGAACTTCTACTCTGATTGGTTCTACCGGGCTTCTTCGAAAGGTGATTCAGGTATTTTACATGTTTTGTAATTTACTTTCTCTAGTTTTTGTTTGAGATTCGCCAGAAAAATCTCATTGTATTGGTTATCTAAGGAGAGCCAGAAAACTCAGATTGTGGGGTTTTTGGATTGTGTAAGCCCGAGATTAAAGACACAATTGTGAAGGTTTTAGGTGAACCTGTGAAGCCTATTTTGATAGTGCATGCTAATATCCCCTGTGTGAGGATATTAGGAGTGGAGTAGCAATTTGTGTGGCTGTTGGATAAAAGTTGGTGTACACACAGGCGAACCACTATATATCGTTGTGTTGTGGATGTGTTTTACTCTTTCATTCTTTTATTCATTCTGTTTTGTGGAGAGTGTTTGTGGATGAATGTTGTAATCACTTCAAGCAAGTGTGGATGAATGTTGTAATAACTTAGGATTTATTTTCTGCAAGTTATTTTGATTTTCTTGCTTATTATTCCTCATTGATTTGTGATACAAAGGACGTTCTAGAAATAAGGTTGTCCTACCTTAAACCTCTGGTTTTTGGTGTAAGGTTGTCCTTAGAACTGATAAAGTATCAACCTCTTTATTTTAAGCTATTGTGATTGTTTTATATTCAGCATTGTGCTTTATATCTTTTATTATTTCGCTGTTATAAGTATTATTTGGCATTGCCCTATTCACCCCCCCCCCCCCCTCTAGGGCATATAGTTAGGCCCTTTCAAGTGGTATCAGGGCCTAATAGCTCGTGCTTATTGTTTATTTATTGAATTTATTTCCTGAGCTAACGATCTAAGCTATATTAAGATGTCAAATTTTGAAAGCCTATCAGTCACTAGGCCACCACCTTTTAATGGCACAAACTATGCCTATTGGAAAGCCAGGATGAGAATCTTCCTTAAATCCTTGGATGAAAGTGTGTGGATGGCCACAGTGAATGAATGGAATCCTCCTATCACTGAAGTTGCTAATGACGATGGTTCAAAAACTATGAAAGTAACGGCTTATTCTCTTTGGACCACACTTCAGAAAAGTGAAAGTAGTGTCAATGCTAAAGCACTAAATGCAATTACTTGTGCATTATCACCAGATGAATTCAAAAGAGTCATCTCTTGTGAAAATGCAAAACAAGCATGGGATGTATTAGAAATGACACACGAGCGAACATCTATTGTCAAGAAATCTAAAGTCCAACTCCTCACAACTAAATTTGAAGAAATTCATATGGAGGAGAATGAGATATTTATGGACTTCTACACTAGATTGAATGACATTGTGAACTCTATGTGGGGTCTTGGTGAAAGAATCCCAGAAAGTAAAGTGTGCGCAAAGATACTACGTTCACTTCCTGAACGATTCAATTCTAAAGTGACCGCGATTCAGGAACTTCGTGATACGGATACCATGAGGGTTGAGGAACTAGTTGGTTCACTTCAAACCTATGAGTTATCCTTTAAGGCTCCTAAAGGAAAATCAATTGCTCTCAAATCATCTAAAAATGTTTCACAAGAGAGTACTTCAGATTCAGAAAATACCGAAGATGATATGGCTCTTTTAACAAAAAGGTTTTACAAAATTTTCAAAAATAAGAAAAGGTTGATTTTCAAAAATCAAATGATAAGAGACGATCTAAACCTAGAACTCAAAAATCCTTAAAAGATAGTCAATGTTACAACTGCCAAGAGTATGGGCACTTAGCTAACAAATGTCCTAAAAAGGACAAATCTAAAAAGAAAAGCATGATGACTACTTGAGATGAATCGTCTGATTCTGAATCCTCTTCTAAATCAGAAGATTCTGAAACCGAGTCGGGCGATGATGTTAAAGCCTTTATGACTCTAGCCAAGATCACCTATTCAGATCATGATGATATATCTAGTGAAGAAAATATGAATAGTAATTGCGATAATGAAGATGATCTTCAAGATGCTTATAATGCCCTTTATAAAGAGAGTTGTAAAATTGCAGTTAAGCTTAAATTACAAAAAGAAAAATTTTTTAAGCTTAAGGAAGATTATGAGTCTCTTATTTTAGAATAGTCTCATATTTTCGATTCTTTTGAAAAAAATCAAATGTGATTTAGATTTCAAAAACTCCCAAATTGAAGATTTGAAATCTGAAAAAGAAAGACTCAAAAATGAGGTAGCCTCTCTTCTGAGTTTGAAAGACACATGGAGATATGCCCAAGGTGATCTAAAATTGGAAAAATTATTGTCCGGATCAAGAAAATGTGGCGATTGATCCGGGTTGGGCTATGATAAAAATATATCTCCTAAACAAAAGAACATTGCTCCTATATTTGTTAAAGGAGAGTCTTCGACCTCAAAAGAAAAGAATACCTATCAAGGTTATTCCAAAAATTCTAGGTCTTTCCAAAAAACTAAAGGTGGCCATGTCAACTTTAATTTTCAAAACCAAAATCCATTGGTTGAAAAAATAATTGATCTACTCAAGGAGCTATTAAAGTCTAACTCCATGGGTCACTCCTATAATAACAGATAGAAAAAGACCATCTATGCTCCTAAACCCAAAACAGTTCTGAAATGGGTTCCTAAAGTCGCCAGCTTGGTTGCCCACACTGCTTTCAAAGCTACAAGTCATTCAAAGTAGTACCTAGATAGTGGTTGCTCCAGGCATATGACGGGTGACAAAGCTTTATTCACTGATTTTAAAGATATGAATGACGGGTCAGTCACATTTGGTGATGGAAGTAATTGCAAGATTATTGGCCAAGGTACGGTTCAGCTTTATAACCTTCCCTTATTTAAGAATGTTTTATATGTTAAGGGTTTAAAACACAACCTATTAAGCATTTCTCAGATATGCGATAACAACCATAATGTGAAGTTTTCTAATCAAGGTTGTGAGATACTTGATAAAAGGGGTTCTGTTATATTAACTGGTCGCAGAACTTCTGAAAACTGCTACATCATTAGTGATGCAAACTCATCTACTCAATCATGTTACATGGTCCATACCGATGAGACTGAATTATGACATAAACGCCTTAGACATGTACACTATCAGAACTTATTTAGATTGAGCAAAAGAGAACTAATTAGAGGTCTACCCAAATTACAAAAAGTAGACAAAATATGTGGTGAATGCCAGTTGGGCAAACAGATTAGGAGCTCTCACAAGAAAGTGAGCTCCAATACCACATCTAGACCACTCGAGCTTCTCCACATGGATCTTATTGGACCAACCAGATCGAAGAGTCGAGGAGGTAAAAAATACATCTTGGTTATCGTAGATGATTATACCAGATTCACTTGGGTATCGTTCTTAAAAGACAAAACTGAAACCTTGGATGAAGTGAAAAAGATCATCAAACGAATCCAAAATGAGAAAGGTTCTCTTGTTAGTAAGATCCGTAGTGATCATGGATCCGAATTCGAAAACAGTAGTTTTGAAAAATTCTATAGCGATCAGGGAATATCACATGAATTCTCTGCGCCCAAAACACCGTAAAAAAATGGTATAGTTGAAAGAAAAAATAGAGTGCTTCAGGATATGGCTAATGTTATGTTGAATAACATGAAGCTCTCTAGAAATCTTTGGGCTGAAGCAGTTAATACCGCATGTTATATTATTAATCGGGTTTATACTAGTAAATCTGATAATAAGACTTCTTATAAATTATGGTTTGAAAAGAAACTTACTGTCAAATACTGTAACACCCTGAAAATCGGGGGTCGTGTATAAACTCAACTCCCGAGTTCCAGACCGTCACTTATGCAACAAAAATGGTTATGATTCAATGTTGTCTGATTTAAAGCATTCACATGAGTAAAAGTATACCAAAAATGCAATTCATACTTCAGATCCAGTGATAAAAGCAAGCGGAAGACTAAACAATGTATATATCACTGTATGGAAAAATAAAGTAATCTCATCTGTCTCCAAAGTATGACTACATCTCTGAGTCTCATGTACATATACATAACAAAAGAATAATGTTCAAAAAGAAAGTCCCACTGATGTCCCCTCGATCCAGGTCGCCTACGGGAAGCCGTCATGATACTGCATATACGAGAACTCATCCTGGTCCTCGTCGATCTCTGGCTCCACCTCCTGGATCTCGTCCTCACCTGCAACTACAACAGGGTCTGGTGGGTGTTGCAAACACCATCCCGTAACGTGGAAATGAGTGATCAACTCAGTGGAATCATAGGGCAAAGATTAGCATGTTCACAATTCAATCACGCGATAATAGTAAAGCAGTAAATCAGATAATCCTAATACTGTTATTAATGCAAGATGATATGACGTGATGTATGCCCTCACTGACGATCACCCTCATGCGGCAACATCTTACGACCGCGGCATGCCACACTCCCTAGAGTGCTCCACATCTTCCAGGCACATGCAATGCTATGGTGATATGATTTTCAAGTTGTTATTAGTCCATTCAAACAGCAGGATTGGGAAACTAAAGTACTTCCCTTGTATCAATCCCAACACAGATCCTGTCTAGGGTCGTCACTCCTAGTAATCTCATACGATGTATGTTTCGTAGGTCACTGCAAGGGCTGCCAGGGCTGTTGCTCGCACTCGTTGCACCGCTCCCCCATCACCTTATCAATACAGGCCTACCGTACTCTACTGCAACGGAAGGGTCGTCGCCTCCCGTGGACTCAGAATACGCTCGCGGTCACTACAAAGGGCTCGTCGCCTGATCAGTGTAGGCCGACAGCTAGAATATAGTGTCCCATACCACCATAATCTGCTCACGAGTTTAGGTGCTCACTGGTCACTACGGGGAGGTTTGTGGCCCCAGCGTAGGCCGACAGCTCGACCACGGTGTCCCATACCACCATGCCCGGCTCATGAGTCTTCGTGGATCAAGGTACCACGGTTAACAGGGTTTACAATGGTAAGTTCAGTACCCTAGGTTCAAGCAGTTATGACACATACAAGGCGAACATACATCGGCCAGTCGGGTTACTTGACGGGCTCGACTAGCGCGATCGCATCTCAAGTTGAACGACATGAAGTGCGTAAAACACTTCGCGTGGCCTAACCACTGCCGCCAACTCTCAACACGAATCACGTTCATCGACGAGTCGTTCGTGGCTATGACCAGTCAGCCACGAATTCGCTCGGTTACCGACTGCCTGGACTAAGTCTAGTCCCACACATCTATGGAATCATATTAACACGATATGCAAAGGTATTGGAATTGAAATACATCATGTGAGCATGTTAACACATGTTATAACATTCAACTTAAGCAAATCTTCAAGGCATACTTTCTATGCATGTAATGCAATCATGCATAAGGTAAACATGTAGGAAATCATTTAGGTCAGCATATTAATCATGAAATCAATCTCAAACTACTACATAACATCATTTAATTCAATACATACTAATACAAGCATTTATACAAACACATACACTACACACTTAAGTCCACATATAGTATGTCGACCCAAAGTGCGCAACTTGGCGAATCTCTTCGCCAAACTGATTATGCAAGCATTCCTAACTCCCTAATGCGGCGACAAACCATGTCAATCACGTCAGCAAAATATGCATGTAGACCGTACTTCCTACAAATGACTAAAATGCCCTAAATCTCATATTCTTCGTTAATTTACGAAACAGGAAACGGAGAGCATGTTGTACATGTCAAACGGCGATGCCGTCGATAATCTACTATTAAACGACATTGAAAGCGTTGTAAACCGTCAATCAAAGTGTCTAAAATCCTCACCTAGTCTCTTACGGTTGCGGGATTTTGAACGGAGCGTGTACGCTTCGTCTACGGCAGTAGGAGAGCCTGATTTATGGAATACGTTAGCTAACATGTTATGCATCTAAGTAAACCCTAAATCAGCAAGTTTTTGGAGTTATTTTATACCTGAAAAAGTGGAGAAATCACCAGCCAGGTGATTGGAAAGAAGTGCTGAAGCAGCAACTGTCAGGGGCTCGGAAGCGGGAAAATTCTCTTCTTCTCTTTCTCTCAAACTCTCTCTCTTTTTCTCCTAGGGTTGCAATTTTCGGATGGAAGGGAGAAATGAGGGTTTCAACCCCTTTTATAAGCTTAAAATCGCCGAAAATAGGCTCCGGGACGAAGTTTACTTGGTGCCTATCCATTTCGGGGCTGTTTCGGTCCAAAAACTGCTTTCTGGTGGTCCCCTGGTCGATTGCGATCGGACTTAAGCTCATGTGCACCAGATGTAGCTCGTATTAAGTTTTCAGTCTGGCAGGGTTCGCAGATCGCACGTGGCGGACCAGTTTCAGTTCAACGGTCACCGCACGTAGATCAGGGCTGAAAGTCTCATGATAATAAATAGAAATTTTTCCTGATCCGAGGGTGTAATCTGGATGAATTCTGACGGTCAGAACGCTTAATACTGACGCATCAAGTCGTGTGCCAGATTTGAATTTGAAATTCCAAATTCGTCCCTATTCGCGGTCGCTTCAGTCCGGGTTCAACGAAATAGTCTGTGATTATCGGTTTGACTTGATTTTCGAGATGATTGTCAAGTCCAGCTGGGCGGTCCTAACGGTCTAAGATAGGAGGTTTCGGACCTTCGACGCGCGGTCTAAATCCAATACAAAATTTTAATATGGTCCAGAGAACAAACCCGCTTAGAGTTTGATCCGAGGTTATAGAGTATTGTAGAGTTGTTTGTTCTACTCGATTTGGGTCTTGCAGAACATATTTAAAGTGATCAGGGACTATTTCCCAGCTACTCTAGCGTTGCGCTAGCTAACTTACACTTAATTTCCATGAAATTTATTTTTATGCGATTTCGGGTCGAGTTGGTACTCGAGCCCAAGTACGGATTTTTCACGGGCGTTACAATCTACCCCCCTTAACAAATAATTTCATCCTCAAAATTTATACCTGTTCGTACTCCTCGAGAAGCTATGGGTAGTTCTTTCTGATCTCGGCTTCTGTCTCCCAAGTAGCCTCCTCCTCAGTATGATGCGTCCATAGTACCTTCACAAGGGAAATCACCTTGCTACGCAGTACCTGCTCCTTCCTGTCTAAGATGCGTGTCGGTCGCAGGATATAAGTAACATCCTCTCCTAACTGCACCTGCTCCCATCTGATGATATGGGAAGGATCAGCAACGTACTTCTTCAGCATAGAAACATGAAATACGTTGTGGACGCTCGCGAGGGGCGTGGGTAAAGCCAATCGGTAAGCCACTGCTCCCACACGATCGAGGATCTGGAATGGACCAATGAATCGCGGTGCCAGCTTCCCCTTCTTCCCGAACCGAAGGACTCCCTTCATAGGGGAAACTCGCAAAAACACGTGATCCCCGACTGTGAACTCTAATGGTCGTCGTCTCGTATCGGCGTAGCTCTTCTGTCTGCTCTGCGCTGTAAGAAGCCAACGTCGAATAATATCAATCTTCTCTGACGTCGCCTGCACCAACTCTGGGCCAATCAAGCTACGCTCACCGACCTCTAACCAGCAATGCGGTGGGCGACAAGGTCGCCCATACAGTGCCTCATAAGGTGCCATGCCGATACTCGCCTGGAAGCTATTATTGTATGCAAACTCCGCATATGCAAGACAGTCATCCCAACTGTCCTTGAAGTCCAATGCGCAAGCTCGCAACATGTCCTCCAGGATCTGGTTCACTCGCTCCGTCTGTCCCTCCGTCTGTGGGTGGAAGGAGTACTGAACTTCAACTTCACACCCATAGCCTCCTGAATGCGAGTCCAGAAAATAGAAGTGAATCGCGTGTCTCTGTCCGACACGATCTCTAACGGAACTCCATGCAGACGCACAATCTCTCGGATGTACAATCTAGCCAGCTCGTCTGCAGAGTTCGTAACTCTGATCGGTAGGAAGTGCGCCGACTTCGTCAATCGGTCGACGATCACCCAAATGGAATCATGCCCCTTCCTCGTCTTCGGCAACCCAGAAATGAAGTCCATGGAAATGAAATCCCACTTCCACTCTGCAATCGGCATAGGCTGCAAAAGTCCAGGTGGTCGGCGATGCTCTGCTTTCACCTGCTGACAAGTGAGACAACGGGACACGAACTCAGCTATGTGGGTTTTCATACCTTCCCACCAATACGTCCTCTTCACGTCACGATACATCTTCGTGCTGCCTGGATGCATCGCGAGTCTAGTAGAATGCGCAGCCTCGAGAATCTCTCGTCTCAAGTCAGGGACATCTGGGACGCATAGGCGGCCACGGTAACGTAAGCCCCCATCCATACCAACTCGCCAGTCGGCGTCAGCATCATCACTGGCCTGCTCTCGAAGCTCAGTAAGATGAGCGTCGTCCCTCTGCGCCTCGATGACTCGGTCATCGATTTGGGATCGCACCTGTACGTGTGCGATAAACTCAAATGGCTCCTCCACGGTGAGTTTCTGCTCAAAGTCTCCCAAAAACTCCACCATATCCCACTCGGCAACCATCAGCGGAGCCGCAAACTCTATCGCCTTCTTGCGGCTTAACGCATCAGCCACAAGGTTCGCCTTCCCAGGATGGTAAGAGACTTCAAACTTGAAGTCCTTCAGCGTCTCCATCCATCGCCGCTGCCTCATATTCAAGTCTCGCTGCGTGAATATGTACTTGAGGCTCTTGTGGTCGCAAAAGAGCTTGAACTCCTCTCCGTAGAGGTAATGTCTCCAGAGTCTCAGTGCGAATATAACGGCTGCCAACTCTAGGTCGTGTGTAGGGTAATTCTCCTCGTGCTTCCTTAATTGTCTCGAGGCATACGAAATTACCCTGTCCCTCTGCATAAGGACACAACCCAAACCAACGCTAGACGCGTCAGTGTATATAGTGTATCTAACCCCTTGCTCTGGCAATACTAGCACAGGGGCGGACGTAAGTCTGTCCTTCAGCTCCTGAAAAGCTGACTCCGCCTTATCATTCCAGGCGAACTTCATGTCCTTCCGTGTCAACTGAGATAAGGGTCTCGCGATCTTCGAGAAGTCCTGAATGAAGCGCCGATAGTAACCAGCGAGACCCAAGAAGCTCCTCACCTCAGTGACAGAACCAGGCTGCTCCCAGTCCTGCACCGCAGCTACCTTAGACAGGTCAGCTGCCATGCCATCCTTGGACATCACGTGTCCCAGAAACTTCACCTCCTGCTTCCAGAAGTCGCACTTGTTATACTGTGCGAACAACTGATGCCGTCTGAGCGTATCAAGGACCAAACGCAAGTGCTCCTCATGCTCCTCTCGACTCCTAGAGTACACCAAAATGTCGTCAATGAAGACAACGACGAATCGATAGAGGAAAGGCCGAAATACCCGGTTCATCAAATCCATGAACACGGCCGGTGCGTTCATAAGACCGAACGACATCACGAGGAACTCGTAGTGGCCAAAACTGGTCCTGAATGCTGTCTTCTGCACGTCCTCATCCCTGACACGCAGCTGATGATATCCTGACTGAAGATCAATCTTCGAGAAGTACTGCGCTCCTCTCAACTGATCAAACAAGTCATCGATCCTGGGCAAAGGGTACTTGTTCTTCACCGTGAGCTGGTTCAGCCTGCGATAATCAATACACAATCGCAGCGAACCATCCTTCTTCTTCACGAACAAGACCGGTGCTCCCCAAGGAGACACGCTAGGCCGTATAAAGCCAAGCTCTAGCAGGCCATCAATCTGCGTCCTCAACTCCTCCATCTCACATGGCGCCATGCGATACGTCGGCAGTGAGACGGGTGTAGAACCAGGAACCAGATCGATAGTGAAATCGATCTCACGTCGGGGCGGCAAACCAGGGATCTTCCTGAACAGATCCCCGAACTCAGAAACAACTGGCATCTGCTCAAGTACCTGGGCACCAGCGTCGCGCAATAGAGTGGCGTAGCTAAGAATGCGGAAAGGAAGATTTACCCTCACTAGAAATGTGAAGGATGCACCCTCAGGCTCGTACGCTGTGACTATACGAGTCTCGCAGTCAATCTCGGCCCTCACTGCAGTCAACCAATCCATGCCAAGAATGACGTCGAGATAAACGAGCGAGGGATCGACGACCAGATCAAGAGTCATCGTCCTGCCTCCCAGATCAACCAAACAACCCTCACACATCTGGGTGACATCCGAAAAATCTCCATGAGCTGCAAAGACTCGCACGCTATCCATAGTGATAGTCTGTAACCCAAGACGCCTGACTACGGCACGCGATATCAAAGAAATCGTGGAACCAGTGTCCACCATGACAAGAACGGGAGTACCTCCGATATGGGCCGTGACCTCAAAGGCTGAATGCTGGAAAGTCGGCGTCGTAGCTGCCTCAGCGGTCAATGCATGAACTCGAGCCTGCTGTGGCCGGTTCGGCCGCTGTGTCAAGGGCCGTGGAGGCTGTCGAATCTGCGATACCGTAGGTCTGAAAGAAGGATGCGCAGGAGCTGACCGTATAGGCAGTGCAGATATCGCCTGTGGACGTACACGATCAATCTTCTGCGGCGGCGAGAACCCATGTCCCGCATCCTCGAAAAGCAACTCTGCGCCAAGTGGCCCGTCCTCCCACAGTATGTACATGACAAATCAGGGCGCCGAAACGATGGTACAGGCGCCGTGGTCCCGGTAGGAGGATCAATGCGAGGCCTCTTGCCCGCGAAGGGCCTGTCTGGCAAATCCGGTCGCGGCCTAGAAGTAGCCGGGCCTCGAGATTGCGCAAGTCGATCCACGTCCTGCTCTGCCCGCATGGACATGTGAACCAACTCCGCATAGGAAGGAAAACTGACACAGCACATCTTCGACCGAATATCCGGTCGCAAGCCCTCCAAAAAGCGCCGTATGCGCATCTTCTCATCAGCTAGAATCGTCGGGACGTACTTGCCCAACTCTGTGAACCGATGCTCATACTCGGTAACTGTCATCGCTGCCTGCCTGAGACGGAGAAACTCATTCTCCCTCTCGTGCCTGTAGGTCTGGGGATAATACTTCTCATGGAAGCGGAACTCAAATGCTGCCCACGTCCATACGAAATCTGCGGCAACAGTCCGCAATACGCTATCCCACCACATACTGGCCTCTCTCTCAAACAGGAAGGTAGCCAGCTCTACCTGCTCAGCCTCGGTGCAGTGCAACATCCGTAGAATCTTCGACACTCGGTCGAGCCAGTACTCAGCCTCCTCGGGTCTGTGAGAACCCGTGAAAGTAGGAGGCCGCAAGCGCTGAAATCGCTCCAGTAGGCCCCGTGTGTCGGCAGGATTCCCCGCAGGGAAAGCAGGCTGCGCAGGATGGGCCATGCCCTCATCCTGGGCGTAAGTATAGACATCCTCAGCTGGATGCGCAGGTGGAGCAGGTGGAGTAGATGTAGTCGCACCCCCACCCTGGGCTAAAGTCCCCACTATGGTGGTCAGAAGCTGCTGCTGCTGTAGCATCATAGCCATCATCTGCTCGAATCTGTCAGGGGGTGGAGCAGGCTGTGGTGGATGCGGTGTGGAAGTAGACGCGCGATGTGGCTCTCTAACAGATGGTGTAAATGGCGGTGGTCCATCTGTAGGACCAACAGCAGGCTGAGACGACCGAACCGCCTCAGGAATCGGGCCCACAGCAGGGTCCGGACGAGTGCCAGACTGAGAGGGAGTCTGATCCATCTGCTCTGACAATGAAAGCCGAACCGCGCTCCTCGTAGTCTTAGGTGGCATTCCCTATATTCAAAATAGGGTGCAACCTTGTCAGTCTCAATTGCACAATTACACCGCAAACATTCACTTAAAGAGTCAAAGGCATTCCATGCATTTCAATTAATCAAAATTGTCACAATACAAGGGATATATCCTTACAAGCATCATGACTAGAATTACATGGAAATTAAGACAGTTAAGCAACAGCAACATAAGCAAAGCACTAGCCCTAATAGGCTTTACACACATAAAACAGGAAATGGCTAACTACTAATAACAACATCAAAGATCGCATCGCTAGTCGGAGTCTGGTGACGGAGGAGGAGCACCCTTATCCTGTAAGCAACACAGGATTGCCTTCAAGGTGCGAGTCACCTTGCCAAACTTCTTCTTTGTAACAGCCTTGGCATCAGCAACTTCTGCTCGAAGTTCTTGGACTTCCCTTCGCAAAGCGGTCTGACTCTCCTCCATCCGAGCAATGCGGTCGTCGATAGTAGCCTGCTCAGAAGGAGGAGGGCTCTCATCAGTATCCTGAGCTTCCTCTTCTGCTTCTTCCTGAGCTTCTTCCTGAACCTCTGCTCTAGGTTCTTCTTCGCTTTGATCTTCCTCTTCATCAAAGTCATCCCCACTATCCCTTTCAAGTTGATTTTCACGGTATTGTGACCCAATCTTCATCTTAACCATTGTCGACTCATCGATGGTGTGAATCGATACCGGCAATTCGGGCCCAAGTCTATAGGCAAACTCAAGCGCAATCTTGTAAATAAGTCAGCCAAAGGGAAGCGATTCGGATGTTCTCCTCGACCTGACTATGAGAACTATCTACCGTAAGATGAAAGTGGCCATACATACGTTCTCTCCCTGGGCCACTAGAAATAAGAAATCGACCATAAGACGTGTACATTCAATGCGGTTCGTCGACCTGGGATAAACATTGAACGTGCAGATATGGTGCAGCAGGCGCAAATCCTCAGACATGTACGTCGCCTTGAGGCTATTATTAGGCTGCCATGGAACCAACTTACCGCACAAAAACCTGGTGCGGCGATCTCGTTCACGTCTAGTCTTCAAATTCTTCTCACTAGGATGCACATCACCTAAAGGCACGTTGAGAAGTCGCGCAATCAACCGGACGTCGATCGTAGCCATCCGATCTCTACCAAAAGGGATTTTGAACTGCAAAGGCTCCAAGGTAGGATTCTGGATGTTAGCATAGAAGGCACGAACGGTGCTCACATTAGCACGAGCGTGAGCTTCAAAGATCGGTCCCCAGTGCGCAGCTTCAATGCGTTCGAACAACAGATATTCACCGAACAATCGTCTATCTACGTCCGCCTCAAATAACACTTTGCGATCAGTGTATTGGCCATGAGGCATCTCTGAAAGAATTGTTCGTCCAAGGTGTGCATGGGGATCCAAATCCCGCTTTGTACGGCACTCCAGGACTGGAGCTGGACCTACGGCGGTGCTTGAACTTGCGGCACCACCCCGCGGTCTTCTCGATCGAGCAGGGCGGCTCGGCCCAGCGTCGTCTGTCGCGGTTTTCCTCTTACTCATCAAAGATATGATGGATGAGAGTGACAAAAGGCCCAAAATGGCTTCCACAAAAGCCATGGAAAACGCCAAAAATGTGGAGAAATGGCTGCCCAATCTGAGAAAAGGAAATCTAAGCGTCGTAGAGGGATGCTTCAAGCTTCCCAAGGCTGTAGTTTCAAAGAGAAATACAAACAAAAAGATGGGATGGAGCACCTCACGATTTCATCTATATTTGGGAGATTTTGGAGCTCCAAATGGTGAGATCTTCAAGGAAAGAGGCTTCCAACACCCAATAAGTGATGGGTGGTGGTCGGTTTTGGCCAAGGAGGGTCCTAGAAGTGGTTTGGGATGCCAGAGTTTGGAGTGGGTTGCTGAAAATCAAAAATAGGGCTATGTAGAGGGCTGTTTGTGAAGGAGGGGTAAGATTTGGGGGTTTTCGTGAGGTGGGAGGTACCTAGGGATGATGTGCATCCCATTTAAGGGCGTGCGCCCGAAAGGCAGCTCATTTGGACACCGCCGGTCGGCGATGGCATCGCCGGACAACTTTCACGTTAGCCGGTGGGACCCCATGGGTCTGGTCCCCCATGGTCCCAGGGTCCCAAAAAGTCACGTCCCACCCCCTAGTTCATAGTAATTTGGTCTGTATGAGCCCAAACATGTGTTCAGGGCTTTCTAGGTCCACATTGCAATCCTGAATACCAAACCATATGATGCAGCATATGAATTTGGGGTAGAAGGAGCCAGTACATCTATATAAACCCTTATTTTCTAAAGAAAGTGAATTTAGAATGGCCTTATGGCAATTTTTCATGAAATTTTACTTTTCACTGTAAAATTTTGTGAAAGTACTAATTTGTGTTATTTTCACATTAGGTTTGATGCCTAACATGAAATTGATAAGAAAGAACTGAAGGTCGGAGTGTTTAGAGGAGGAATTTTGAGAATTTTTGGCGAAACGGGGTTTTTAAGCCCTGGCGATTGATTACAAGAGTCGTGGTCATCCCACGGCCCAAGGATTCACTTTTGCGGTTTAAAACCGCTCATAGGACGTCTCCACCCGACTTCCTAAAGCTTAGAAGTGATTCGGGTTGCTTTACGCGACCCGAGATGCGTTACAGACTCGATCTTGCGATCGATCCTAATAGACTTCGCCTATCGGCGAATCTGCGATCCTAGAAGTGTTTCTAGACCCTTCTCACACCCACCTAAGTCAAAGAAAGCGACAGCGTATGTCGCAAGACCATAACCCAGGCCCAGTATACTCTTATTCATGCTCTGATACCAACTTGTAACACCCTGAAAATCGAGGGTCGTGTATAAACTCAACTCCCGAGTTCCAGACCGTCACTTATGCAACAAAAATGGTTATGATTCAATGTTGTCTGATTTAAAGCATTCACATGAGTAAAAGTATACCAAAACTGCAATTCATACTTCAGATCCAGTGATAAAAGCAAGCGGAAGACTAAACAATGTATATATCACTGTATGGAAAAATAAAGTAATCTCATCTGTCTCCAAAGTATGACTACATCTCTGAGTCTCATGTACATATACATAACAAAAGAATAATGTTCAAAAAGAAAGTCCCACTGATGTCCCCTCGATCCAGGTCGCCTACGGGAAGCCGTCATGATACTGCATATACGAGAACTCATCCTGGTCCTCGTCGATCTCTGGCTCCACCTCCTGGATCTCGTCCTCACCTGCAACTACAACAGGGTCTGGTGGGTGTTGCAAACACCATCCCGTAACGTGAGAATGAGTGATCAACTCAGTGGAATCATAGGGCAAAGATTAGCATGTTCACAATTCAATCACGCGATAATAGTAAAGCAGTAAATCAGATAATCCTAATACTGTTATTAATGCAAGATGATATGACGTGATGTATGCCCTCACTGACGATCACCCTCATGCGGCAACATCTTACGACCGCGGCATGCCACACTCCCTAGAGTGCTCCACATCTTCCAGGCACATGCAATGCTATGGTGATATGATTTTCAAGTTGTTATTAGTCCATTCAAACAGCAGGATTGGGAAACTAAAGTACTTCCCTTGTATCAATCCCAACACAGATCCTGTCTAGGGTCGTCACTCCTAGTAATCTCATACGATGTATGTTTCGTAGGTCACTGCAAGGGCTGCCAGGGCTGTTGCTCGCACTCGTTGCACCGCTCCCCCATCACCTTATCAATACAGGCCTACCGTACTCTACTGCAACGGAAGGGTCGTCGCCTCCCGTGGACTCAGAATACGCTCGCGGTCACTACAAAGGGCTCGTCGCCTGATCAGTGTAGGCCGACAGCTAGAATATAGTGTCCCATACCACCATAATCTGCTCACGAGTTTAGGTGCTCACTGGTCACTACGGGGAGGTTTGTGGCCCCAGCGTAGGCCGACAGCTCGACCACGGTGTCCCATACCACCATGCCCGGCTCATGAGTCTTCGTGGATCAAGGTACCACGGTTAACAGGGTTTACAATGGTAAGTTCAGTACCCTAGGTTCAAGCAGTTATGACACATACAAGGCGAACATACATCGGCCAGTCGGGTTACTTGACGGGCTCGACTAGCGCGATCGCATCTCAAGTTGAACGACATGAAGTGCGTAAAACACTTCGCGTGGCCTAACCATTGCCGCCAACTCTCAACACGAATCACGTTCATCGACGCGTCGTTCGTGGCTATGACCAGTCAGCCACGAATTCGCTCGGTTACCGACTGCCTGCACTAAGTCTAGTCCCACACATCTATGGAATCATATTAACACGATATGCAAAGGTATTGGAATTGAAATACATCATGTGAGCATGTTAACACATGTTATAACATTCAACTTAAGCAAATCTTCAAGGCATACTTTCTATGCATGTAATGCAATCATGCATAAGGTAAACATGTAGGAAATCATTTAGGTCAGCATATTAATCATGAAATCAATCTCAAACTACTACATAACATCATTTAATTCAATACATACTAATACAAGCATTTATACAAACACATACACTACACACTTAAGTCCACATATAGTATGTCGACCCAAAGTGCGCAACTTGGCGAATCTCTTCGCCAAACTGATTATGCAAGCATTCCTAACTCCCTAATGCGGCGACAAACCATGTCAATCACGTCAGCAAAATATGCATGTAGACCGTACTTCCTACAAATGACTAAAATGCCCTAAATCTCATATTCTTCGTTAATTTACGAAACAGGAAACGGAGAGCATGTTGTACATGTCAAACGGCGATGCCGTCGATAATCTACTATTAAACGACATTGAAAGCGTTGTAAACCGTCAATCAAAGTGTCTAAAATCCTCACCTAGTCTCTTACGGTTGCGGGATTTTGAACGGAGCGTGTACGCTTCGTCTACGGCAGTAGGAGAGCCTGATTTATGGAATACGTTAGCTAACATGTTATGCATCTAAGTAAACCCTAAATCAGCAAGTTTTTGGAGTTATTTTATACCTGAAAAAGTGGAGAAATCACCAGCCAGGTGATTGGAAAGAAGTGCTGAAGCAGCAACTGTCAGGGGCTCGGAAGCGGGAAAATTCTCTTCTTCTCTTTCTGGTGGTCCCCTGGTCGATTGCGATCGGACTTAAGCTCATGTGCACCAGATGTAGCTCGTATTAAGTTTTCAGTCTGGCAGGGTTCGCAGATCGCACGTGGCGGACCAGTTTCAGTTCAACGGTCACCGCACGTAGATCAGGGCTGAAAGTCTCATGATAATAAATAAAAATTTTTCCTGATTCGAGGGTGTAATCTGGATGAATTCTGATGGTCAGAACGCTTAATACTGACGCATCAAGTCGTGTGCCAGATTTGAATTTGAAATTCCAAATTCGTCCCTATTCGCGGTCGCTTCAGTCCGGGTTCAACGAAATAGTCTGTGATTATCGGTTTGACTTGATTTTCGAGATGATTGTCAAGTCCAGCTGGGCGGTCCTAACGGTCTAAGATAGGAGGTTTCGGACCTTCGACGCGCGGTCTAAATCCAATACAAAATTTCAACATGGTCCAGAGAACAAACCCGCTTAGAGTTTGATCCGAGGTTATAGAGTATTGTAGAGTTGTTTGTTCTACTCGATTTGGGTCTTGCAGAACATATTTAAAGTGATCAGGGACTATTTCCCAGCTACTCTAGCGTTGCGCTAGCTAACTTACGCTTAATTTCCATGGAATTTATTTTTATGCGATTTCGGGTCGAGTTGGTACTCGAGCCCAAGTACGGATTTTTCACGGGCGTTACAAATACTTTCATGTTTTCGGTAGCAAGTGTTATATTTTGCGTGATCGAGAAAATTTGGGAAAGTTTGATACGAAGAGTGATGAAGGTATTTTTCTCGGTTATTCTTTAAACAGTCGAGCTTATAGGGTTCTAAATAAAAGAACAGGTGTGATACAAGAGTCCATCAATGTGGTCATTGATGATCATTTGAATACACCAGCTCTAAGTTCAGATGATGAGGAAGCTCTTATTATCAACAATCAAGATACCTCATCAAGTCAAAAAGAATCTGAACCAAGGACTGTTAAAGATCATCCAACCAATCAAATACTTGAAAATCCTCTCACTGGAGTTCGTACCCGCAAACAACTTGAGAACATATGTAATTATGTTTGTTTTACATCCCAAATTAAACCAATCAATGTGAAAGAGGCACTATCTGATGAAAATTGGATAGTTTCTATGCAAGATGAACTTAATCAATTTATTCGTAATGATGTCTGGTATCTTGTTCCTAGACCTAAAGATAAACACATTATTAGAACAAAATGGATCTTTAAAAATAAGTCTCATAAATTTGGGAATATTATACGAAACAAGGCTAGACTGGTTGTACAAGGGTACACTCAGATTGAAGGTATCGATTATGATGAAACCTTTGTTCCAGTTGCTCGCCTTGAATCAATCAAACTTTTTATTTCCATTGCATGTTTTAGAAAATTTAAAATTTATTAGATGGATGTAAAGAGTGCTTTCTTGAATGGCGATTTACACGAAGAAGTGTATGTTGAACAACCTTCAGGGTTTGAAGACCCTAAGTTATCTGACCATGTATTTCGTCTCAAAAAGGCTCTCTATGGTCTAAAACAAGCACCCAGAGCATGGTATGAAAAATTGACTAAATTCTTACTTAGTCATAGCTTTCAAGTAGGAAGTGTCAATAAGACGCTTTTTGTTAAGAAGAATAACAATGATATTTTGATGGTTCAAATATATGTTGATGATATTATTTATGGATCTACTTTCTCTAACATGTCTATTGAGTTTGCAGAGTTAATGAAATCAAGGTTCGAAATAAGCATGGTTGGCGAACTTAACTATTTCCTTGGGTTACAAGTAAAACAACAACCTGATGGAATTTTCATTTTTCAGACCAAATATGCTTCAAATTTGGTTAAAAGGTTTGGATTTGAGAATGGTAAGAACTTTGATACTCATATGAGTACAACATTAAGACTCTCAAAAGACTCTACAGGTAAAGATATAGATCCTAAACTATATCGCAGTATGATTGGTAGTTTGTTGTATCTTACTGCAAGTAGACCTGATATCGCATTTAGTGTTGGAATTTGTGCGAGATATAAGTCTAATCCTAAGGAATCACATCTTACTACTGTTAAATGGATTATTAGATATGTCGCAAGTTCTATAAATTTGGGTCTATGGTACCCTTTTGATACTAGTGTTCAATTAGCCGGGTACTCAGATGTTGAATGGGCCAGAAATATTGATGATAAAAAATCAACCAGTGGTGGTTGTTTTTACATTGAAAATTGCTTAGTTTCTTGGTTCAGTAAGAAGCAAAGCTTAATATCACTCTCCGCTGCTGAGGCTGAGTATATTGCAGCTGGATATGCATGTACTCAACTAGTTTGGATGAAACGCATGCTTAGCGATTATGAAATTAATCAAGATTCAATGATCTTACATTGTGATAATTCTAGTGCTATAAACATTTCCAAAAATTCAATCCAGTATTCACGTACTAAGCATATTGACATTAGGTATCATTACATACGTGAGTTGGTTGAAGAAAAAGTTATTTCTTTGAAATATTTATCAACTGAAAATCAACTTACTAATATATTTACTAAACCGCTTGACAAAAGCAGGTTTAATAAATTGAAATTTGATCTTGGTATGTGTATTTTACATTGAATATTCTTACTTGCATGTATCATAGTGTACTATATTTAGTATTATTTGTGTTTAAATTTCAATTTTTGCATTAAAAATTATTTTTGGTCGATACTCGACCGGTCGTGAA
The DNA here is from genome assembly GCA_037074715.1 of Magnolia kwangsiensis. Classification (NCBI taxonomy): domain Eukaryota; kingdom Viridiplantae; phylum Streptophyta; class Magnoliopsida; order Magnoliales; family Magnoliaceae; genus Magnolia; species Magnolia kwangsiensis. The sequence continues at coordinate 36,167,501 of CM073586.1, read as the reverse complement.
TGTACACGACCAGTCGTGGTACGACCGGTCGTGCACAGCTCTCGACCGGTCGTGGAGCTCGTGAACATGTTATAATTTCAAGAAAATCCCCTTCTTCTTCATTTTCACTCCCACCTACGACGAGTCGTGGCTCGACCAGTCATAGGATTTCTTATTTTTCTTCAAGGTAAGTCCTATTTCATCATTTTTCTTGAAGATTCTTGCTCTCTATGCTTTGATTTGTTCATAGTATAGCTTGATTTCATCTCTTCTTGGGATTTTCAAGGGTTTCCTCTCTATTTGCTGATCTAGAGAAAACTCATCTTTTATTTGTGCATCTTGCTTGCTCTTTGAATATCTTTTTGAATATGGGTGTTAGAGGAAAAAAGAAAACATCTCGTGGTCCATCTTCATCCAGATCTGCACCGATAACTAAACAGCACCTTCGGTCACGCGAAGATGATTCTCAAGATGTAAGAGATTTACGTGTCCATAATATTATCGTTGAGCATACCGCTGATCTCAATCACATTGCTCCATATGGTGTTATTCCTCTCCTTGAATCTGTAGGCTGGACTAACATTTTACTTTAGGGTGGACTTACATACCAGTCCATTGCTCAATCAATGGTTGCATGCATCTCTGATTTTTCTCTTGATAATTTAACATTTTCAATTGATACAAGAGAAGGGAAATTTGAAGTAGACCTTCATTTGATATTAGGTATTATGGATATACCTGTTAATGATGAAGGTATACCGATTCATATTTTATATGACAAACCATTTGAATCAGAAAAACGTATGTTAACACGAGATTTATGCAAAATTGATGTGCAATGGACACATAAAGCGAATGCGCTCCCTGCAAAGTATTTGTTACCTAGTTACAGAGTGTTACATCATTTCTTCATTTCAAATGTATATCTAAGGTCCGGTAATAAAATCGAGTTGACTTCTTTCATGGTTCGTGTGTTGCATTCTATTGCTTCTGGTACCAAGGTCTGTCTTCCCTCTTTGATTTGTCATTCCATTATTCAGTTTCGTCTCCATCCAGGTCATAGTGATATTCCGTTTGGTTATCTTATGACTGTTTTAGCCACTCACATGCTTGTCAATAAACCTGATAATGAGGCACCAATTTCTCATCTTATTTTCAACAATTCCAATCTTAATAAGATGAAATTGGATCCACTCCCTGGCCAAGTTGATGAAGGTGGAGTTAGTGGTGTTGGTGGTGATGCTGGAAACGAAGGGAAAGCTGGCAATCTTCCACAACAAGATGTTAATATGGATGACTTATTTGATGATATAGAAACTGATTCACCTAATAATCCAGATTATGATCCATCTGGTTTTGATGCACGCCTTCGTGCATTGGAAGAAAAGGTTGATAATATGAATATAACCCATGATATGCGATTTAAGTACATGCGAAAATATCTTCGTCGCATTAATAAGAGGTTACACCAGATTGATCCGACTATCCCTGCTCCCTCCTCTGGATCAGATTAGGTGAATTATCTTCTTGATAGTATCACATTATCTTTTTTGTTTTTGGATATGTATTATGGATTACGGTTTGATAACATTGTCTTTTGGATATTATATTTTAGATTATGGGTTATGACTTGATGTTGCAGGATTATATTATGTCCTTTCATATCTCTTTCTCATTATCTGTTTATTCCTCTTCCTATTGTGCCTTTCCCTTGTCATTTTGTGACAAAAAGGGGGAGCCAAGCTAAAAGGGGAGTAGTATGGAAAGGGGGAGTAAATTTGTTTAAATTGATTCATTGAGAAGGATATATGGATTGAAGTCTTGAGGTTTTTATGTTGTGTACTGATTATATGAGCAATACGCGTATTACTCAGGGGGAGTAGAGTATTTTGTGATTTCATGGCTCATGATTCCTTATTATCTTTTATGCTATGTGTTTTGTCACAAATTTGACAAAGGGGGAGATTGTAAGTGCTATGTTTCATATCCCTTTGGTTGTCAAATTTTGTGGTGCCAAAACCTATATCTATGTCTTGTACATCTTGTGGTTTATGATTGAAGACTATTCATTGCAATCAAGTCATCGCATTTCAAGATAAGATCTTAAATGAAGAAAGTTTTCAAGACATGGATGAAGAATTCAAGTATTGAAGTCTTCAAGTTTGTATGTTCAAGATTCGATCAAGTTCAAGTTTAGTAGAAGACTTTGTCAAGTCAAGATCAAGCTCAAGAAGGAGTACTACAAGATTTGTATATTCTCAAGCTTCTCTTAAGGGTCATCTGAGTGTATAGACTTTCAATGTTCGTCTCACTTTTAAGGTTTTTTTGACCTTAGATTGACCTTAGGTTGGGCTTTACAGTAGGTCATTCTGGATACATAACTCATATACTTTATTATGCTTATTTGGAGTGTTCTAAGACCTGTCCTAGGGACTTCATGACCAGTCCTAGCTTTGCTACGACCAGTCTTAAATTTTTCAGGACCAGTCCTAGGTAGTTAAAGATTTTTGGATCTTTCTGGCTGTCCTACGCCTAGTTCTGTGAGTTCTACGACTCATCCTTCGACCGGTCATAGCCCTACGACTCAAACTCCAGCAACCATTTTTGGGGTCCTACGACCGGTCGTAGGTGTCTCATGATCAGTCGTAGGTGGCCCACGACCAGTCGTACACCGCCCAGGACCGATCGTGGAATAGAAAATCTTATCTCGCAGAAATCTTTCGAAAATCTTTGGAGCTACGACCAGTCCTAGGTTCCTAAGACCAGTCGTAGGTTCCTAAGACCAGTCGTAGACGGGATTTTTTAGGTTATAAATTGAGCATGAACTTCAGAGTTTTAGTACTTCAAATCAATTCTATTTAAGCATTCTTTTGGTTATTCTCTAAGATAAGTTTGTGTTTATTTTAAGCTGCTTTGTGCTTATTTAATATTCCTTTTGCTAGCTTATTCTTATTTAATTTTGATCTACTTTTCAATCTTATTAGAAAAGGAGAATTTCTGATATTCCTTCTTCTTGGATTCAAAATCAAATAGATCTAGCCCGTTTGATTTAAAATCAATTAGACTTAGAACCATTCTTAAAGTGAGTATTGGACTTTGAATGTCGAATCGAACTTCTACTCCGATTAGTTCTACCGGGCTTCTTTGAAAGGTGATTCACGTATTTTACATGTTTTGTAATTTACTTTCTCTAGTTTTTGTTTGAGATTCGCCAGAAAAATCTCATTGTATTGGTTATCTGAGGAGAGCCAGAAAACTCAGATTGTGGGGTTTTTGGATTGTGTAAGCCCGAGATCAAAGACACAATTGTGAAGGTTTTAGGTGAACCTGTGAAACCTATTTTGATAGTGCATGCTAATATCCCCTGTGTGAGGATATTAGGAGTAGAGTAGCAATCTGTGTGGCTGTTGGATAACAGTTGGTGTACACACAGGCGAACCACTATATATCGTTGTGTTGTGGATGTGTTTTACTCTTTCATTCTTTTATTCATTCTGTTTTGAGGAGAGTGTTTATAGATGAATGTTGTAATCACTTCAAGCAAGTGTGGATAAATGTTGTAATAACTTAGGATTTATTTTTTGCAAGTTATTTTAATTTTCTTGCTTATTATTCCTCATTGATTTTTGATACAAAGGACGTTCTAGAAATAAGGTTGTCCTACCTTAAACCTCTGGTTTTTAGTGTAAGGTTGTCCTTAGAACTGATAAAGTATCAATTTCTTTATTTTAGGCTATTGTGATTGTTTTATATTCAGCATTGTGCTTTATATCTTTTATTATTCCGTTGTTATAAGTTTTATTTGCCATTACCCTATTCACCCCCCCTCTAGGGCATATAGCTAGGCCCTTTCATCCCACAGTAGCAGCAGTGACCATAGCACCAACCTTTGGGACCTCCCCCGCAGCAGCAAAGGCAACAGATCAGGCCGCCACAATGGCAGCAGCAGCAGTTGAGACCTCAGAGGAGACCTACACCTCCCCAGCAGGCCTAGAGTAGATTTTATGTTGCCCAGCAGAACCCTCAGTCATCACGAGGAGTCATCGAGGGTACTCTCCCTGTTTTTGCATACATTGCATGTGTATTGTTTGATTTTGGCACATCGCATTCATTTATGGCCGATGATTTTTGCCAATCGACCAGTTTACGGATGGAGTCCATTCGTGTGGGTTTGTCAATATCGACACCCTTGGGGAAGACTGCAGTATTAGACCGATTTTTCTCGTCTTCCCCTATTCCGATTGGGGATATCTTTTTATCTACTGATCTATTCATATTGTCGATGTCCGAGTTTGATGTCATCCTGGGCATGGATTGGCTCGTCGAGTACCATGCTATAATGGACTAATCTGTGAGGACAGTCACGTTCTATATACCAGGCATGCCAGAGTTTCGTTGCTGAGCCCAGAGGAGAGCAGCTTTCCTGCCTGTTGTCGTGTGCCATTGAGGAGTTAGCTGCTTTAAGTATCAACCAGTTGCCAGTCGTTTGTGGTTTTCCCGATGTGTTCCAAGAGATTTCGGGGTTATCACCTCGTTGGCACACCGAGTTCCAAATTGATCTCGTGCATGGTACCATGCCTATTTCGAAGGCCCCTTATCGTATGGCCCCGTTGGAGTTACGGGAACTGCAGAAGCATTTGGACGAGTTGCATGAGCTAAGCTTTATCCTTCCAAGCAGTTCACTATGGGGAGCGTCAGTACTCTTCGTGAAGAAGAAGGATATCTTGTTGAGGCATTGCATAGATTACCGCGAGCTCAACAAGGTCACGATCAAGAACAAGTACCCGCTCCCAAGGATCGATGACTTGTTTGATTAGTTACAGGAGGCTTAGTTCTTTTCAAAGATAGACTTGCAGTCCAGTTATCATCAGGTTCGGGTCCAAGATGAGGATATCCCGAAAACAGCCTTCAGGACTCGCTATGGTCATTTTGAGTTCCACGTCATGTCCTTCGGACTGACCAATGCACCAGTAGTATTTATGCAATTGATAAATGAGGTCTTTCATCTGTATCTCGACCAGTTTGTTGTGGTGTGCATCGATGACATTCTGATATATTCAAGGACTTGTGAGGAGCATGAGCAGCATCTGTTGATTACCTTGCAAACCCTCCGTGCACACCAATTTTATGCGAAGCCGGAGAAGTGTGAGTTCTGGAAGGAGGTGAAGTTCCTCTATCATGTGGTGATGAGGTAGGGTGTCGCAATGGACCCTTCGAAGATTGATGTCTTATGTCAGTGGGACCAGCCCACGAACGCATCTGAGATCCGCAGTTTCCTTATTTTAGGGGGCTACTACCGACGTTTTATTAAGGGATTCTCTCGTATTGCAGCCTCATTAACCAGTTGACCCGGAAGGGAGACGAGTTCTTTTGGAGTAACACTTATGAGCAGCCATTTATGGAGCTGAAGGACTACCTCACGTCCACTCCTTTCCTCACTCTTCCCTCTGGAAGTGATGGATTTGTTATATTTACCGATGTCTCACGAGTTGGTTTGGGTGTTGTCCTGATGTAGCATTGGAAGCCGGTGGCTTATGCGTCTCACCAGCTCAAGGTCCATGAACTGAACTACCCCATGCATGATTTGGAGCTGGCAGCAGTTGTCTTCACCCTGAAGGTGTGGAGGGACTATCTCTATAAGGTGAGGGTCAAACTCTTCTCTGACCACGAGAGCTTGAAATATTTGTTCTCTCATCCGAGCTGAACATGAGGCAGAGGCGTTAGATGGAGCTCCTGAAGGACTATGATTTTGATCTCCAGTACCACCTAGGCAAGACGAATGTAGTGGGGATGCCATCAGTCGTCAGTCACGAGGCCTGGTGGCGCACATGATGATTTAGGAGTGGAGAATGCTTAAGGATATATCAGCTTTTGACTTCGAGATATGCTTGCAGTCTTCTATTATGCAGTTATCGAGCCTGTCGATTCAACCATATCTTGTCACAAGGGTGATCGAGGCTCAGCAGGTAAATGAGTTAGTGCAGAGTTATCAGACTGAGGCAGCATCTGAGAGTCAATCAGATTGGCAGATTGGTTCTGATGGTGGACTTCGCTTCAGAGGCCGATTACATGTCCCGAATATTCTTGATTTGCACTGAGATCTTATGATTGAGGCACATCGATCTAGTTCTCTATCCACCCTAGCTCGATGAAGATTTATCACGATATGAGGCGTCAGTATTTTTGGGCAGGGATGAAGTGCCAGATAGTCAGTTTTGTAGCTGAGTGTGACACATGTCAGCGTGTCAAGGCCAATCATCAAAGACCCCCTGGTCTATTACAACTGTTGTGCATCCCAATGTGGAAGTGGGAGCACATATCTACCAATTTTATCATGGATTTGCCAAGGACACAACGTGGTCATGATGCCATTTGGGTTGTCGTGGACCGTTTAATGAGGGCAGCATATTTTCTTACAATTCGTGAGACCTGACATGCGGACTGGCTCGCTAAGGTGTTCGTTGATGATATCATAAGACTCCATAGTGTTCCTGTATTGATCTTTTCAGACCAAGACCCTTGAGGATATGCTTTGGGCCAGCGTGATTAATTTCTTGTGTAGTTGGGATGAGCACCTGAGATTGGCTGAGTTCGCGTACAACAACATCTATTAGGCGACCATTGGCATGACTCCTTTTGAGACACTATATGACAGGCCGTGCAGATCTTTGAGTTGTTGGACTAAGCTTGGAGAGAGGCATCTATTAGGTCCCAAGCTTGTGCAGTAGACGTCAAAGGCTATCAAAATCATCAGGCAGAGGATGCGCACAGCTTAGAGCTAGCAAAAGAGTTTTGCTGATCGTTGGTGTCATCTCTTAGAGTTTGTCATTGGGGACCATATGTAACTCAAGGTCTCACCCATGAAGTGAGCGGTTCATTTTAGAGTAAAAGGCAAGCTTACCATGAGATTCATAAGACCTTTTAAGATCACCAAGGGTGTTGGGGCCTTGTCCTATCGGCTTGCCTTGTCATCTCAGTTGTCTGGCATCCACAATGTTTTTTATGTCTCTATGTTAAGGAAGTGTGGGTCAGGCATCATGCCTGTTATTGATTGGCAACCGTTAGAAGTTCGTGAGGACGCTTCTTATATTGAACAGCCAGTTCGTATCCTCGATCGAAAGAACCAGGTCTTGTAGATCAACGTTATTCCTTCGGTGAAGGTGCAGTGGTGCCATCATAGTGTGGATGAGGCATCTTAGGAGCGCAAGGCGAAGATTCGAGAGCAGTGTCCCCATCTTTTTTATGTTTAATTGTATGATGTATTGTGTTTTGATTATATATGTTGTTATGTTTTCTATTCCCCTATGAGTTATGATTAGCTACAATGGTAGTATAAATTTTGAGGACAAAAGTTTTATTAGGTGGGAAGAGCTGTAAGGCCCATATCCTAGTCCACACTGTTCCGTCGACTCCCGTGATCTTTTCCATCAAATTCTACCAACCTGAGACCAATAATCGACGTCTTCATGCAATTCTAAGTCATATCCTGTAGATTAGATTCGGCTTAATTCGAGACTTGTACCATTACGACCACACCATCGCTGCGGTTTCGAGACTGCGTCTTGCACACTGATCCGATACCCTGCTCAGAGATGTGGGCCGGCATTTATTTTAAAGAAATGTCACGCATTTGCGAAGCCAAGAGAATCTCTACAACTCATCCCATCAATCAATCAATCAATCAATCAAAGTACATAACCCATGCTTTCTTTCTCCCCAAGTCAAGCAACCTACCAAGTCAACTCTCAAGTCAAGTACACCTATCACCTCACATTCATCACTCACACCCATCACCTCTCTTACAACCACCCTTTCACTCTCTCTTTCTATTCACATCTTCCAAGCAACAAAGGTGACAAGAAAAGTGCACGTCCAAGCACTTCTAAAAGAGAGAAAAAAGAGTGTGTTGTGTGGCCCAATTCATCTCTCAAGATCCATCATCATAGCCCTTTATCTCTCATCACCTTCCATTAAAGTGAGGCACAAGGAGATCGTTGTTTCATCGGACCAAGAAGATCAAATGGTGGGTGCTTCTATAGGCCTAGATTTCACTTTTTGATGATGGGCCATGCGAGGCCTATGGATTGATGGTATGGATCTCACTTTGGACCCCAGGTATGGCTGATGGCCCACCTTGATTCTCACGATCATTCCATGATGGGGCCATTCTCCGTGGACCCTATCATGATGTTTATTTTCCTTGCATAAATAGGGTCATCTAGACTTTCTATTTTGGTGGAGAAGGAATCTCCACCATTGATTTTAAATTGGTATGCCCACATGTAATGAGACCCACTTGATGTATGATTGAATGCATGGAAAGGCAGGGCTCATTGTGGCAGAGCCCTCCATCATCACGTCTCTCTCTCTCTCTACTCCCTTTATTTTGTGGCCCACATGATGAGTGTATGTGATATCTAGACCGTCCATCCAACGGACCACATGGTTGTCCAAACATGGGGACCGACCTACCTTATTACCCATTTGTTTGGAGAGTCTAAATGATAGGAAATACGAACATTTGGTGGACCTCAACATGGCCAGATGGGCTAGCCCAGAACTTGCTAGACGTCTGTCGTCCAGACCGTCCAACAAGGTCTAGATGTTACTGTATGAAAACAAAAATATTAGCTTGATTAATAAGTTTTGGGTGGGCCTCTCATGTAGGCCCCAACTTGATGTAACTGTCTAATCCACGCCGTCCATTCCATTCCCCAGCTCATTTTAGACGTTAAGCCGAAAAATGAAGCCAATCCGATAATCAAGCGGGCCATACTATATAAAACAACGGTATTGACCGTTAAAGGCTATTAGGACCAACCTTGATGTTTTTACCCACCAAAACACATCAAATATTGGGCTCATTTGGACTGTCTTGAGCCTAGAAGTAATGGTTGGGTTGGATTCACCTGATGTGGACCCCACCTTTGAAAAACCATAGAAAAACTCCTTTTTAATATATATATATATATAGCGCTTGCTGCTGCTGGGAATCCATAGGACGCTGCTGTGTTTGACGCTGGAGGCTGGGACGTGGGTCCCAGTTGTGGACCCCACCGTGATGTGCACTAACATCAACACCATGTATTTGGTGGGCCCTCTCCTATCTATGGGCCACCCGAAGAAATCAGTCTATACACAGCTCAGGTAGCCCACAGACAGGGAATAGTGAGGATTGAGCGTTTGCCATTGAATCCCTTTTGTGGTTACAGAAGTTTTAGATCATTATGAAATTTTTTTTTTCCTCTTTATTTAGGTCCCTGTGACCTTATTAATAGATTGGATGGTAGCTAAACATTATGGTGGGCCCCATGTGAGATCCACTGATGTATGGACCCCACCATGAGGTATGTACTTTATCTACGTCGTCCATCCCTATGGGATCCACCATGATGCATGTGTTTCATCCAAACCATCCAACCATTTTGAAAGCTCTTCTTAAGTCTTGAAACTAAAAATAAGCTAGATTTATAGTTCAAGTAGACCCCACCATTTAAAATAGTGGGGACAGTGACATTCATCATGCAGCAAAACTTCTTAAGGGCCACGGTAGTTCCAATCGAGCTGGTGTTTTTGCTTTCACTTCATTTATCTCCATGTTAAATTATGAGTAGGTCGGATGCCAAAAAAATACATAACGGTGGGCCCTGTAGGATTTTTTACAATGGAAATCATTGTCGCCACTGTTATTTAGAGTGCGGTCCAGTTGATCTTTTGATATGATTCATTTATACACACACATACACACACACATATTGATGTACTTGTGGCCATCCGTTGAGATCCACCTTGATATATACATGAGGCCCATATGATTAGGCCCATCTTAATGTATTTGTGGCCCGTTGTTGAGGCCCACTTTGATATATATGAGGCCCATGTTATGAGGCCCATTTGATGTATTTGAGGCCCATGGATCGAGGCCCAATGGGATGTACATAAGGTCCACTATAATGTATGACTTCACCATGGTTTATGTGATGATGTTTATGGTGGGCTATGATTTATGGTTTGACGCCCACATTATAAGTATAATGTTGGTTAAATGTCCGCATTGTAACTCTCCCTAGGGCTCTTTGATAGGCCCATACTTGTTGTGTATATGCCATCTAGGCCCATCCTCGTTGGAAGGATAGTTCATCACCATATAACATACTAGTATAACTTCATGATTCATGCTCATACGCATCATATGTATGCTTGATATGAGGAATGTTTCATCATAGCATAAGCCGTTGGGCTGAGACATTTACCCAACTCCTTATGAGACGAATTGTCCCACATGATTGTGTGGTACGCGCGGGATTGCTGCATGACTGGATGATATGATTCATGCATCTCACATTTGTGTGTCATGATCATTATATGGCCTAACGACATTAGGGTCGTGGCTCCACATGCACATCGTGGATGGCCGTATTGGATAATAAAAATACTTAGTTCTAGCACTGTGGGCATTTAGGATGTCTTTGGGTGAAAGTCCCATCACCTATTTGGTACCAAGCGATGCTCCAATGTCTAGACCGAGTGGATACACGAGCACAGGAGTACCGAATACTAGTGGGCCACGTCTCCCACTGTGTCATGGTCGGTTGGAAGGAGTGTGGCCTTATCCACCTTAGTGAGGGGGTTATAAGCTAAGCTGAGTTTGACCAGCTCACAAATGAGTCTGCTATCGATGAGCTGGGTAGGTATTAGCAGACTACTGGTCAGATGGATAGTGTGGTCTATTCTACTTGTTGAGTTGTGCGGCTAGGGAGGCGGCAGTCAGTTTGAAGTGTATTAGACCCCAGTGATATCCCAGAGAAAAACTATACTTATATGTGTACTTGATGAGGACTGGCATGCTTGTTTTGCATCTCACATATGACATTTGGTTACATAGGCCTCGCATTGCATGGTCTTGGTATGGCTGATAGCATTCATGTCTTGCATCACATTACCTTGGTATCGTTGATTGTATTCATAGACTTACTCGCATTTTTTCACATTACTTTGATATTGTATACTTAGCACTCGCCTTACACACACACTTACACCACCTTCTAAGCTTTTGTAAGCTTATGTACGACCATTGCATGCAGGTGTCGTTGGATCACTACAGCGCTGAGGCAGGAATTCATAACTGATTATTGTAGAGCTTTTGATCACCATGTATCTCCCTTTGCACATTGTACTTAAAGTTTTTGTTATAGTAAATATGTGGTGATGTTTTTTGTAACTTGGTTATGCTTGTGGTTTTGTTCCATTAAAAAAAAATCACACTGAAAATCTTCCTTGTAGGATCCCAGGATTGAAATATGAGAAATGGGTGCCAGAAGCCGAGAATGGGGCACTATGGAGGCTGTTGGCGCCGGATTCGGTGGTTGAGAATTTTGTGAGCCTGTTTTCTGAGTTGAGGTGTGACAGATCCAAAGTTGTATCGTAGTATGTAGGTAGTTTACTTTATTTAACTACGAGCCGACCTAATATTGCATTTAGCGTAGGAATTTATACTAAATATCAATCTAACCCTAAAGAGTCACATCTAACTACTGTTAAGCCTATTTTGCGATATGTCGCTAGTTCAGCAAATCTTGTTCTCTGGTATCCACATGATACTAGTGTGCAATTAGCTGGTTACACGGATGCTGATTGGGCTGGTAACATAGATGATCGTAAGTCGACAGTGGTGGTTGTTTCTATGTTAGAAACTATTTAGTTTCTTGGCTAAGTAAAAAAATAAAGTTTTGTATCGTTTTCCACAGATGAGGCTAAATATACTGTTGCTAGTAATGCATGCACTCATCTTGTGTGGATGAAAAGAATGTTGAACGATTACGGAATTGCGCAAGAATTCATGGTTTTATATTGTGATAATTCAAGCGCAATTAATATCTCTAAAAATCCAATTTAGCATTCATGAACTAAGCATATTGACATTGGATATCATTATATTCGTGAATAAGTGGAAGACAAGACAATTTCTTTGGATTATATTCCTACCGAGACTCAACTTTCAGACATATTCATAAAATTGCTCGACCAAAGTAAGTTTGTAAAATCAAAATTTGATCTTGGTATGTGCACTATGAACTGATGATTTGTGTATTTCTGTATCATAATGTTATGTTAAAAATTTTAAAATTCAAATTTTATGAAAAATTGTAAATTTTGTGAGGTGCACGACTAGTCGAGTATATACTCGACCAGTCGTGGCACGACTAGTCGAGTATGTACTCGACCCATCATGAAACAAGGGTTTGACCTTTTATTTGAGAAAAAAATCATTTTTTCTTCATTTAGGTCTTCTTCTCCAACGAGCCCTACCTCGACCGGTCGAACCCATCTTCGATTGCTCCATGGTTAGTGTTTTATTTTCGATTTTCTTGTAGATTCAAGTCCTTTGCACTTCTTTTTCTTCATTTGTATGGTTTATTTCATGTTTATGATTGTTTTGGGGGTTTTCTATCAAAAAATATGATCTAATGGAAACCCTTCTTGCCTCTTTTGCAATCACTTTATTTCTTGATTTCTTTATTGCAATGGAGGGTAGAAGTAAGAAGAAAGGATCTCGTGGTCCCTCTTTATTATGTGAGGCTCCTATCATGGTGTGCATCTTCCGTCGCCTGAGGAAGATCCTGATTATGTGCGGAATATTCGCTTGCGCGATGTGATAGTAGAACGAACTGTTAATCTTGATCATTTGGCACCATTTGATGTTGTTCCTCTCCTTCGGTTGTAGGATGGGATAACATATTACATTGGGGTGGACCAGCATACCGCTCCATTGCACAGGCTATGTATTCTTGCATTAAAGACTTCTCTATTGAGAATCTAACATTTACTATTACGACCAAAGAAGGTCCAATTGACGTGGACTGTCATCTTATTTCTGGGTTAATGAATATACCTGTCAATGATGAAGGTATTCCCATTAATTCTCTGGTGGTAAAACCTTCTGAATCTGAGAAGCAAATGCTCACTAGAGATTTATGTAATATGGATGCGGAATGGAGTACTGGGAATGCGCTCACCTCTAAGTTTATGTTACCCAGATACAGAATTTTTTATAGAATTTTCATTTTAAATGTTTATCCTATATATGGTAACAAAACCGAACTTACTACATTCATGGTTCATCTTCATTCTATCATTTCTAGAGTCTCTATATGTCTTCATTCTCTGATTTTTCATGCCATAATTCAGTTCCGTCTTCATCCAAGTCACAGTGACATACCCTTTGCTTATCTTATGACTGTATTAGCCACCCATAGTTTAGTGGCTATACCTGTGGAGAAGCTCTCATTCACCATTTACACTTCAACAATTCTAACATTAACAAGATGAATTTGAAGTTGGCCCCAGGCCAAGTTGATGTGGGCTAGTGGAGCTGTTGGCGCAAATGAAGATGAGGATGATTTGCCTCCAAATGATGTCAATATGGATGACATTTTTGATGAAATTGAATCTGATTTTGCTGGTGATCCTGATTATCAGCCTTCTGATTATGATGCGCATTTGCGCTCACTTAAAGAGAAGATTGAAGGTATGCATGTGTCCCAAGAAATGCAATTCAAATATATGAAAAAATATCTTAGGCGCATTAACATGAGACTTCATCAAATTGATCCTTTCATACCTGCTCCTTCTTCGAGTTCAGATTAGTATTTGAATATCTGTTATGTAATAACTTTTAACATACTTGAAATTCTCTTGTTTTATGTGGACTTGGTTAACTGGTTATCTTGTTCTTATCTTCTCTTATTCCTCATTACTCTTCTATTTACTTATTTATTTACTTCCATATTGGTTTTTTCCTTTGTCATATTGTGGCAAAAAGGGAGAGAATTTTATTATGTATATTTCATTATGATAAACGTGAAACTATTTCATTATGAAAAATCTGAAACTGTGAAGAATGTGGATAGGTAGCATTTTGTTTTTTTGCTATATGGTATTAAGGGGGAGTATTGATCAGTATTGATGAGAGTATTGGTGCATATGGATTTGACCAATTTATAATTGGTGCATGGTTCTTCAACCAGTTTATAACTGGTGCATGATTCTTTGACCAGGTTGTAACTGGTGCATGATTCTTTGACCAGGTTATAACCAGTGCATGATTCTTTGACTAGGTTGTAACTGGTGCAAGATTCTTTATTGTACGTATTATGCTTATTTTATTTTAATGAAGTGCGTTTTGTCACAAATTTGACAAATGGGGAGATTGTAAGTGCTATGTTTTCTAGCTCTTATGATTGTTGAATTTTGTAGTGCCAAAACCTCTTGGAATTTGTATCTTATTTAGTTCATCTTCTTATTCAAGATCATAAAATTCAAGTACAAGTTCAAGATGTTCCAATTCAAGATTCAAGCATCATAGTGTAAGAGATATACAAGTTTAAGTACAACATCAAGTGATAGTTCAAACTTTCGAGCTTTTACTATGTCAAGACAATGTGCTTTACTTTGGAATGCTCAAGATGAAATACAACTCACAAGTATTTTAAGTTCAAGCTTCAAAGTATTTCAAGTGCAAGCTTCAAAGTACTTCAAGTTCAAGCTTCAAAGTAAGTCAAGATATTAAGCTTCGTGTACTTCAAGATCAACTATCAACTGAAGCAAATGATGATTCAATATTCAAATTTTACTTATAAGGTATGAATGACCCTAGATTGACTATAGGTTTGGTCATATTGTTTGCATACTTAAAGTGGGTCACTATATAATTTTATATGTTGTTTTTTGACTAGCCTTAGCCTATGTTCAACTAGTCGTAGTACTGGTTAGACCAGTCTAAGGTTTATTACTAATTTTTTGGATTTTTTGTTAGACTCTCAATCAGTCCTAGGGACTGCTCGACCAATCGAATGAACAGTGCTCAACCAGTCGAACAGACTCGACTCAAAGTCCAGCAACTAAGTTGGGTCCCACATGACTAGTCCAGAGCAGGGCTCGATCGGTTGTGCAGGCCACTCAACCAGTCGAGCAAGTCACTCGACCAGTTGTGAAACGATCTTATTTTATCACGCCTGAAATTTTAAAAATTTGTTGGTCCTTCGACCAGTAGAGCTGTCCTCTGGACCAATCGAGTGAACAGTTTTTTCACTTATAAATAGAGCAAAATTTTCAAAGTTTTTCATTCAATCCAAGCAAAATTAAGACACCACTCTGAGAGATAAGTTAGTGATATCCTTAAGCTATTTAGTGCTTATTTAATATTCTCTTTAATTTAGCTTTTTGCATTTAATTTTGAGATTCTACATTCCAATCTTATTTAAAGAAGGGATTTTAGTTTTCCCCTTTGTTGGAATCAAAATCAAATCATGCAAGCCCAAGGTGATTTAATCTAAAATACAATTAGAACTTAGAACCTTTTCATAAGTGAGTGTGGACATTGAACATCTATGTTGAACATCTACTTCAAATTGGTTCTTCTAGCCTTCATCAAAGGAGAATATCTAGATAAGTATTTTACATTTCTATAAATCTATTTTTGGTTTTTTTGAGATCGTGCCTGAAAAAATCTCTTTCTTTTTAGTTTGTCTGAGGTGATCCAGAAAACTCAGAGTGTGGGGTTTTTGAATTGTGTAAGCCCACTTGAAAGACACAATTGTGAAGGTTTTAGGTGAACCTTGAAAAACCTATTGCATAGTGAATGCCAATATCCACTATGTGAGGATATTGAGAGTGGAGTAGTTATGTGGCTATTTTTCTAAGCAGTTGGTGTATACACAAGTGAACCACTATAATTTCTGACCTTGTGGTGGATGATTGATTGTGGTATTGTGTGAATGTTGTAATTTCTTTTTAAGCATTTATAGAGAACGTTGTAATCTCTTTTATGCAAGTACGGGAATGCTGCAATAGCTTAGTTATTTTCTTTGCTATTTTATTCTTTATTCCTCTGTATCGATTTAAGATTTTGATACATAGACCGTTCTAGGAATCAGGTTGTCCTACCATAAACCATTGATTTTTGGTGTAAGGTTGTCCTTAGAACAACATCTATATCAACCTCTCAATACTTGTACATTTGAGGTTGTTATTCATTTTTACTTTGTGGGATTGTATATTGCTATCTTTATTTATATTTTTTTAATTTCACATTTAATTTTTTAATTTAGCATAGTCCTATTCAACCCCCCTCTAGGACTCTTAGCTCTTCTTTTTCACATCCATGTTGTATAACACTCTAGTTAGCATTCTTTTCTCAAACTCAGAAGGTCTTGCCACTAAAGTAGAAATAGGAATTGTGTCATCATTAACTGAAAAATTCATCAATCCAGATATTAAGTGATGGTCTACATCAATAGGACCTTCTCTGATTGTAATTGTAAAAGTTAAATTCTTAGTAAAGAAGTCACTCATGCAAGAAAACATGGCCTGCGCAATGGAACGGTATGTCGGACCTCCCCAATTTAAAATGTTAGACCAACCTACAGTTTGAAGGAGGTGAAAAATACTGAAATTTCCCAATTATTAGAGTTGACCGTCTATTCAACAATCACATTACGAAGACAAATATCCCACACATACTCGGGGTCTTCTTTGGGTGACCCAAGATGACACACCATGATTGGAGCAGAACGAGAAGAAAAGGGACCACGAGAGGCTCTCTTCTTATTTCTACCCTCCATAGCACAAGAACTACAAGGAATACAAGAAATGCAAGAAAGAAAAGATGGGTTTTAAGAAAATCAGATTTTTAGCTAGAAATCCCAATAAACCACCATAAACCTTGAAATAAACTACAAAAATAAGAAAATGGAAGTGCAAATAACTTAAATCCATAAGGAAATTGAAAAAGATGTACTAACTAAGAAAGAATTGAAGGTAGGTTAGATTGACCGTGGTAGGGCTGGTTGGGGAAGATGAAACAATTGAAGAAAAAGTGATTTTGCATAATAAAAGGCCCCAAACCCGAGCAGCTTGACCAGTCATGTACCTCAAAAATCATATTTTTCGTATTTTTAAAATTATAAAAATAAATAAAATAAAAACATGCAATATATTACAAATAAACACATGCAATTCAGATCATCGTGCACATACCCATATCCAATTTCAACTTAGTAAACTTATTTCTGTCAATTGGTTTTGTAAATATGTTAGCAAGTTGACTTTCAATCTAAATATAATCCACATAAATAATCTTATCTTCTACTAATTCATGAATATAATGATATCTAATGTCAATATGCTTAGTTCATGAATGTTAAATTGAATTTTTAGAAATGTTGATTGCATTAGAATTATCACAATACAATACCATAGAATCTTATACAAATCCGTAATCACTTAACATCCGCTTCATCCACACAAGCTGGGTGCATGCATTACCAGCCGCAATATACTCAGCCTCAGCTGTGGAAAGTGATACGGAACTCTGTTTCTTACTATGCCATGAAACCAGACAGTTCCCAACATAAAAACATCCACCGCTGGTAGACTTGTTATAATCAATATCACCAGTCCAATCAGCAAACGAATGACCGGCTAATTGAACATTTGTATCATGAGGATACCAAAGACTAAGTTTGGCCAAACTTGTGAAATATCTCAAAATACGCTTTACAGCAATCAAGTGGGACTCTTTAAGGTCCGATTAATATCTAGCACAGATTCCTACATTGAATGCAATATCAGGTCAGCTTGCGGTTAAGTATAATAAACTACCTATCATGCAGCGATACAACTTAGGATCTAAACTTTTACCTGTCGAATCCTTAGAGAGTTTAAGTGTCGTACTCATATGAGTATCAAAATTTTTACCACTCTCAAAACCAAACTTTTTAACTAAGTTTAGAGCGTATTTGGTTTGAGAGATAAAGAACCCATCAGGAAGCTATTTTACTTGCAAACCTAAGAAATAGTTCAATTCTCCAACCATGCTCATTTCAAATTTGGACTTCATTAAATCTGTAAACTCAACAGTCATGTTAGAACAGGTAGATCCATAGATAATGTCATCAACATATATCTGTACTATCAGTATGTGAGCATTGTGTTTCTTAACAAAATGTGTCTTATCAACACTCCCCATTATAAAGTTATGACTTACTAGAAACTTTGTCAACTCATACCATGCCCTGGGAGCTTGTTTCAATCCATAGTGCCTTTTTTAGGCGATAAACATAATCAGAATGTTTAGGGTCTTCAAAACCCTTAGGTTGTTCAGCATATACTTCCTCATGCACATCACCATTCAAGAAAGCACTCTTAACATCCATTTATTAAATTTTAAACTTTTTTTAACAAGCAGTGGATATAAACAGTCTGATAGATTTAAGATGAACTACTGGGGTAAAGGTTTCATCATAATCGATGCCTTCTATCTGAGTGTACCCTTGTACAACCAGTCTAACCTTATTTCTTATAATATTACCGAGTTCATCAGACTTATTTTTAAAGATCTATTTAGTTCCAATAATGTGTTTATCATTAAGTCTAGGAACTAAATATCATACATTATTCCTTATGAATTGATTAAGTTCTTTTTGCATTGCTACTATCCAGTTTTCATCAGCAAGCGCTTCTTTTACGTTGGTCGGCTCAATCTGGGATGTGAAGCAACATAATTATAAAAATTTTCTAATTGTCTACAAGTGCAGACACCAGTGAGAGGATTCCTAAGAATTTGATCAGTTGG
This sequence comes from Magnolia kwangsiensis, assembly GCA_037074715.1. Classification (NCBI taxonomy): domain Eukaryota; kingdom Viridiplantae; phylum Streptophyta; class Magnoliopsida; order Magnoliales; family Magnoliaceae; genus Magnolia; species Magnolia kwangsiensis. The sequence goes on along the minus strand of CM073586.1, from coordinate 36,148,888 downwards.
ATGGTCTTTAACTAACCGTAGTTCAGTTCCATTTTGACTAAATGAAGAGTCTGGTTTATCAAATAAAGAGACTTCATCATCTTCTGAACTTGAAACAGGTGTATTCAAGTGATCATCTATAACCACATTAATGGATTCTTAAATAACACCGGTCCTCTTGTTGAGAACCCGATATGCTCGACTATTTAGCACATATCCTAGGAAAATACCCTCGTCACTTTTAGCGTTGAATTTTCTCAAATTTTCTTGGTCACACAAAATGTAGCACTTACTGCCCAAAACTTAAAAGTATTTAACAGTAGGCTTCTTATTGAACCATAGTTCATATACGACCTTATTATTAGAATTTATAGTATAAACACAGTTAGTGGTATAACACGCCATATTCACAGCTTCAACCCAAATATTTTTAGGAAGTTTCATACTATTTAACATCACATTGGCCATTTCTTGAAGTACCCGATTTTTTCTTTCAACAACCCCATTCTATTGAGGTGTCTTGGGTGCAGAATACTCATGCGATATCCCATGATCGCTACAGAACTTCTCAAAACTGCTATTATCAAATTCAAAACCATGATCACTAAAGATTTTGGTGACATGTGATTCCTTCTCAATTTAGATATGCTTGAGTACCCTTTTCACTTCATCGAGAGTCTCAGATTTCTCTCTCATGAAAACTACCCATGTATACCTGGTAAAATCATCTACAATTACCAAAATATATTTCTTACCGCCTCGACTCTCCGTTCTAGTTGGTCCAACAAGATCCATGTGGAGAAGTTCAAGGGGTTTGGATGTGGCATTGAAGTTCACTTTCTTGTGAGCACTCCTAATTTGTTTTCCAATCTGGCATTGGCCATAAATTTTATCTAATTTATTTTACTTGGGTAGACCTCTTATTACTTCACTTTTCCTCAGTCTATAAAGATTACAGTAGTGTACATGTCCTAGGCATTTGTGTCATAATTCGGTCTCATCAGTTTGCACCATGTAACACAATAACTTATACGAGCATGAATCACTGACTATATAGCAGTTCTCAAATGTTCTGTGACCAGTTAATATCACAGAACCATTCTCATTAGAAATCTCACACCCTTGGTTGGTGAATTTTACGCTATGTTTATTATCACAAATTTGAGAAATGCTTAAGAGATTATGCTTAAGGCCTTCTACAAACAACACATTCTCAAATGGAGGAATATTAAAGAGTTGAACCATACCTTGGCCAATAATCCTATAGTTGCTACTATCACCAAATGTGACGGAGCCATCAGTCATATCTTTAATATTGGTGAACAAATCTTTATCACCTGTCATATATCTGAGCAACCACTGTCTAGGTACCACTTTGATTGACTCAACCTTGAAAGCAGCATGAGCAACCAAACAAGCAACCTTAGGAACCCATTTCATTACAGTTTTGGATTTTGGAGGATAGTTAGTTTTTCTATGCTTATAGTTGTTGTATATTCTACCATTTGAGTTAGATTTTAGAAGTTTCTTGAGTAAATCCACAATTTTCTAGGCTAAGGAGTTATTATTCTAATTTCTATAATTGATATGGTTGATTTTAGGTTTCATAGCCTGAAATGTTTTAGGATTTTTCAAACTATTTTGATTCAGACTTTTTCCTTTTGAGTTAGAGGACTCCCCTTTAACAAACTTAGGAGGAGTGGACTTCCTTTTAGAAGGTGTATTTTTATCGTAGCCCAGACCAGATCTATCACCACATTTCCTTAATTTGGTTAGTAGTCTTTTTAGTTTAGGATCACCCTAGGCATACCTCCAAGTATCCTTCAAACTCAAGAGAGAAGAGACTTCTAGTTTTTTCATTTTCAGATTTTAATTTTTTAATTTGAGAAGTTTTGAAATTTAAATCACACTTATCTTTTTTAAAACAATAAAAAAAATATGATTTTTCTAGGACTAAATTATCAAAATTTTCTTTTAATTTTAAAAACTTTTCTTTTTGAAGTTTTAATTTTTCAGCTATCTTACAACTTTCATTGTATAGGGCATCATAGGCATCTTGTAAATCTTCATCATTTTTAGGATCACTTCTCAGATTTCTTCACTAGTTGAATCAAAGCTATCTAAGAAAGTGAATTTGGCTAGAGTCATTAAGGCTTTAACATCATTAGTAGACTTAGGTTCAGAATCATTTAACTTAGAAGAGGCTTCAGAGCAAGACGATTCATCCCATGTGGCTAACATGCCTTTCTTTTTAGATTTGTCCCTCTTTAGACATTTGTTTGCCAAATGCTCATATTCATGGTAGCTAAAACATTGGCTGTCTTTAATAGATTTCTAATTTTTAGATCTAGTCCTTTTCTTTACAAAAGGTTTTTGAAAATCTATCCTCTTTTTACTTCTGAAAATTTTATAAAACTTCTTAGTTAATAGTGTCATATCATCTTTAGAGTTTTCAAAATCAGAACTACTAACATTATCATTAGAAATATCTTTTAAATACTTAAGGGCGATGGACTTACCTTTAGAAGCCTTAAAGTTTAACTCGTAAGTTTGTAAAGAACCAACCAGCTCTTCAACCCTCATATTATCTGTATCACAAAGTTCTTGAATGGCAGTGACCTTTGAATTGAACCTATCGAGCAAAGAGCGCAATATCTTTATACAAACTTTACTTTCTGGGATACTATCACCAAGACCCCACATAGAGTTGACTATGTCATTTAACTTAGTATAGAAGTCCATAAAAGTTTCACTTTCTTCCATATGTATTTTCTCAAACTGAGTGGTGAGGATTAGAAGTTTAGATTTCTTGACAATAGTTGTACCCTCATGTGTCATTTTTAGAATGTCCCAGGCTTGCTTTGCAGTATCACAAGATATAATTCTTTTGAATTCATCTGGTGATAATGTGCAAGTGATTACATTTAAAGCCTTTGCATTTGTATTACTCTCATTTTCCTGAAGTGTGGTCCAAGAAATATAAGGTGTAACCTTCATAGATTTGGTTTCATCAGTGATTAGAACTTCAGTGGTAGGAGGGGTCCATCTAGTCACTGTGGCTAGCCACACGCTCTCATCTATGGACCTTAAAAAGATCCACATTCTGGCTTTCCAATAGGCATAATTGGAGTCATCAAAAGATGGAGGCCTAGTGATTGAGAGACTATCAAAATTTGACATCTTATAAGCTCAGATCGATTAACATGGGAAATGAATCCAAATAAAAAGAAGCTATTAAACTTTGATACCACTTGAAAAGGCCGATAAATACGTCCTAGAGGGAGGGTGAATAGGAGTATTCCAAATTAAAAAATAAATGTGGAATTGAAAGAAAGATAGCACAATTAAATAATAAAGAAGCACAAGTAAATAGCAACCTCAAATGTACCAATCTTAAGAGGTTGATACAAACTTAGTTCTAAGGACAACTTAACACCAAAAATCAAAGGCTTATGGTTGAACAACCTTGTTAGAATGTTTGTAAGTATTAAAAACCCAAACCAATAAAAAGGCAAAGGAAATAGCAAGAAAATAAACTAAGTTATTATAACATTCCCACAAGTACATAAAATAAATTACACCATTCACTACAAATGCTTAAAGAAAATTACAATATTCACACACATAAGCTTATTCAATCATCCACCACAACTCCAGGAATTATAGTGGTTCACTTGTTTGTACACCAACTGTTAGAAAACAGTCATGCAACTACTCCACTCCTAATATCCACTCCCTTGGGATATTAGCGTTCACTACGAAAAAAAGTTTTTCAAGGTTCACCTTAAAACCTTCACAATTATGTCTTTGATTAGGCTTAGACAATCACAAAAACCCCACACTCTGAGGTTTTCTAGATTAGCTCAAACAAACTAAAAAGAGATTTTTCTAGCACAACCTCAAAAACCAAAAAGATACAGAATTGTAAATGATACTTATCTGAAAATTCTCCTTTGAAGAAGCCTGATAAAATCAATCCGATGTAGACGAAGATGTTCAATGTCCATTCTCACAGATGAAAAGGTTCTAATTCTAAATTATTTTTAATTAAATCAACCTGGGCTAGCTTGATTTGATTTTGATCTCAAGAACGGGGAAAACACAAATCCCTTCTTAATGTAAGATTTGAATAAAGATCATCAAATCAAATTATAAAAGCTAATTAAAGAGAATCTAAAATGATTACAATATATCTTAATAAATTCACAAACTTATCTCTCAGAGTGGTGTCTTGATTTAACTTTGAATGAATGAATAAACTCTAAAATTCAAGCTCTATTTATAGGTGAAAGTAATGTTCACTCGACTAGTCTAAGGGTCGGTTCGACTAGTCGAAGGACCAACAAAATTTCAAATTTTCTAACACAATAAGTAAAGTTGTTACTCAACTAGTCGAGCATTGCACTCGACTGGTGGAGTGAGACCAAAAAAGCTTACTGGACTTTGAGTCGAGCCTCCACGACTGGTCGAGCACTGTTCACTCGACTAGTCGAGCAGTCTCCATGACTGGTTGAGAGTCTAAAAAAAAAATTTTAAACTTCACAATAAACCTTGGACTGATCGAGAAAACTCTTAAACTAGTCGAGCCAGCACTTGAACTAGTAGAATAAGGACTAAAACTATTCAAGAAAATGACCTATAAACATATGAAATGAGTCACATAAAATATGCAATGAATATGACACAACCTAAGGTCAATCTAGGGTCATCCAAACCTGTTTGTGAGTAGGAACAAATGAAACATCATTCGCTTCTAAATCTTGATATCTTGTGATACTTGAAGCTTGAATTCGATCCCTTGAACTTGAGCTTGAGTTACGCTAGAGTTCTTGAGTCTTTAGCGTACAATAGTTGAACTTCAAAGTTGAACTTAAGTTCTTGAATTTTATCTTGAAACCATAAACTTCAATAATCTTCACTTTAACTTGAAGATGTAGGTAATTTCGATGAAGATCCAGAGAACTTTAAAATGTATGAACCTGATCACTTCAACTCAAAGCATGATACAACTACCAAATGGTTTGGCACAATAAAATTTGACAACACTACGGGTACTAGATTTATACAATAGCATTTACACAAGTAGACATAGTGCTCAGGGTCGGTGCTCCGGGAATAGGTTTTACAAGCCCGATTCGAGTCGCCACTTCCGGATGGACTACCATAGATTGTTCAGATCTCCATTGCTTCATCTACAACTCTGCCCAGCTGGTTATCCTTTCGGGCTTGTTTCTCTTCCTTCAGATATTGACACAAATGACCCTTGCGAATGAGGGTCTCGATTTCTTCTTTGAGATCAAAAAAGTCACTGGTGTTATTCCCATGATTACGATGAAAGTGACGACACTTGAACTTATCTCACTGGCCGACCTCTGTCTTCATGTAATTCAGCCAATGCAGTAACCTCTAGTCTTGGGTATCCAGTAGGATTTTCTCTGGAGACATGTTTCGAGGAGTGTACGAGCTGAACTTACTCTTGGGCCACCTACCCGGCCTCTAATCTCGGGATGCATTATCGTCGACCTTCTTTTGTTTGCTTGCTGCAGTGCTTCATCCTTCCACCTCTTCTCTTTAGACGAAGGCTCCAAGGTCTGGTTACTCTTGCGCGAGTTGAAGAACTCTTCAGCATTCGTGTATTTCTGTGCACGATTGATGAGCTCACAAAGGGTAGTCGACAAGTTCTTCCCTATCGAGAAGAGAAATCTCCCTTCATGAGTCCGTTGATCATCACAGACAGTGCCATCTTATCGGAGTAGTCATCCACCTGCAAAGCCTCCTCATTAAAGTGAGAGATGTAATCTTTCAACGATTCCCCGCTCTTTTGCTTAAGGGTCAGCAAATAGGTTGATGGTTTCTGACCCTTCTTCCCAAAGATGAATTGTATCAGGAATGATCTACTGAGCTCGATAAAGGTACTGATCGACCTCGGCTTTAGCTCTCGATACCAGTTCCTTGCGGCCCCAATGAGGGTTATCAAGAAAGCTCTACACATCATCGCCTCCAATGCTGACTGAATCTGTATTCATGAGTGGTAAGATTCCATGTGCTCTATTAGATCCCTAGACCCCAAGTACTGAACGATAGGGGGCATCCTGAACCTTGGAGGTATTGTCGTGCTCATAATATAACTGGTGAATGGAGGTTCAATTTCTTCCATCATTACTTCTACCATGGTCAGAGTGGGGATCTGCTGATTCTGTTGCAGAGTCTTGATTTGGTTCTGAAGTTCATTAAGCTGGGCTTCCCACGGATATCAATTTTCAACAACAGTCTCTTGAGGAACCTCGACCTCAGGTGTTTTACCCCTTCTCCTCTCCAATTCATGACGAAGGTCGATCGGGGCCAACATTGAGGTCACTGATACGTAGGTCTGGGCCTAAGTCGTTGCATTTCGTGCAGGGTTCAGGGCTTGAGCAGACAAGTTTTGAGACGCTCTAGCCCGTGAGCTTACAAGCGCTAGTTCTTCCACTACTGCTGTGGTGACCTCTTCCTGGCGGAGAGGTGGTTATTGCCCCTGTTATTACTTCATCCAATTGATCTCGTCCATTAATACTTGCACCTGGTTCTGCAAGGCTTTATATTTGCCTCCTCAGCTTCAGGACCATTAAGACGATGGAGTAATGAAGACGAGCGTGGTTTCCCGTTAAGCATAGGTTTCATGGTTGCTACTTGGAGCGCTTTCGTCTTTTCTATGACCATCTTTTTGTAAAGCTATCAAGTCTTTTTGTTACGGATTCTCACAGACAGTGCCAAAATGTTGGTATAAAAATCTAGCCTCTCCAACCGAGCACCAGTGGCCAGCTGCAAGCCCTATGAACCTGCACAAGTGAAGGACAAAGGAGACCCTGGCTAGAGCAGGGGACCCTCTGATGCCAAAGTCAGGCTAGGAATCTAGGTCTAAGTAGTGTAGATGGTGGTTTAGAGTGTCAAATGTTACGTACCTATTCCAATTGTTTCATCTCCTATTTATACTTGTGGATTAAAGGGAGCATGGTCGTCAATCTCAACACAATCTCTTCCATCATGAGGGAGTTGTGTGTGCACTGATGTCGGTCGTTATCCTAAGATCGTGCGTCGAACAAGTCTCCAACATGCCTTATTGGGATTGATCCCTCACGATAATACTTGGCCACGTTATGCATCTGAGCCAATCCTAGTCCACGGCCATCCGAGCCTATGAGCAAGTTGATCTTGCTCGGATCTCAGACTCATATTGGCATCAAGTACTAGATTGTCATGCCTCAAACCCGAAAATCAGATTTACAAGAATCCCGATCATCGAACTCGGTGCCGACAGCCTCCATAGTACCCCATTCTCGGCCCCCAGTGTACATACGTTAGGTTCCAATCTTGGGATCCTACAAGGAGGATTTTTCAACGTACATTTGTCTCATAAGAAGCATAACCATAAGTATACCTAAATCATAAAGGCAACATTATCATCACATATCTACTAATATAATCATTTGAATACAATGTGGAAAGAGAAATAAATATATCAAAATCAAAGTTTCAGAGGATAGCTGCAAACTCCAAGTTCAACGCCACTTCAACCTAACGCCACCTGCATGCATTTATCGTGCATAAGCTTATAAAAGCTCAGAGGGTGGTGAAAGTGTGTGCACAAGATAAGTGTCAAGTATACCATAAAGCCCATAAATCATACATCATCGGAATAAGCGAAAATACTGACAAGATCATGAATCATACGATATCGGAGTAAGCAGAAATATACTGGTAAGCTCATGAGCGTTATCCATCGTACCAAGGCTATGTAATGCAAAACATAATAAGACAATAACAGATGATGAGGATGCAATGCAATATGCAAATTCTGACGAGCCACGAAGACCATCAACCTCATCTAGGCCATATAAGTGCAAAAATATAGTAACCTAAAATGTTAAGTACTGCAGATGCAATGTGATATGCGGTACGAATGAAATGACCGTGCTAGAATGTGAGGTCGGGATGATAGTACGGAGTATCACAGGCTATGGGGTCCATCACAGGGGACTTTTATCCAAACTAGTCCCATACCTAAATTTGGATAGTCAGACATAATATGGTAAACTCCTGATCTCAAGTTAGTGGTGCGCCCAACCAAAATCCTGGTCATACGATGGTACATGTAACAAATAGTTACGCATCACCAGCCCTAGTGGATAGTGAATGAATGAATGAATGGATATACAATTTCTGCTCAATAAGTCCACATATCAGTACGGTTTCTCTCTTGAAAAATCACTAAGGTTTATTACACTCTACACCTACTGCCTTCTCCCTAGCTGTACAGCCCTACGAGTGGAAGAGACCTCACTATCCGCCTAGCCAGCAGTCTGCCAATACCTACTCGGCTCATCCATAGCAGACCCATTTACAAGATGGTCATACTCAGCCTATCTTATAGCCCCCTCACTCGAGCGGATAAGGCCACACCCCCTCCTAACCGACCACGACACAGTGGGAGACGTGACCTACTAGTATTCGACACTCAGGCGCTCATGTTCCACTCGGTCTAGACATTGGAGTGCCTCCTGGCCTCAGAGATTCTGGAATTTTCACCCAAGGACATCCTAAGTGCCCACAGTGCTAGAATCAAGTATTTTTGGTGTCCCATTTAGCCATCCACGATATGCTTGTGGAGGCCACGGCCCTGATGTCTCTAGGGCGTACAATGATTAAGTCACATATATGCAAGATGCATGAGTCACACTATCCAGTCATGCAGCAATCCTGCGTGTACGGCGCGATAATGTGAGCACTCCGTCTCATAAGGAGCCCATAAATAGTCTGTCAAATGGTGTATATTATGATCAGTCACTCCTCATATCTCTCACAACGAAGATAGGCCCAGACGGCCTACACATAACTAGTATGGGCCTATCAATGGGCCCTAAGGAGAGTTATAATGCCGACATTTAACCAACATTATTCTCACAATGTGGATGTCAAACCAACATTTCTCCCAAGGCACGGCCTGCCATAAGCATCATTACCTGCATTACAGTGAACATCGGGCCTAGCCATGCGGGCCACAAATACATCTAGATGGGCCTCATCACATGGGCTGAAAATATATCATAGTGGGCCTTAACATATGAGCTAGAAACACATCACAATGGGCCTTGCCAAATGGGTCAAAAATACATCACAATGGGCCTCAACCCATGGGCCCCGAGTACATCACAATGGGCCTCAACCCCTGGGCCCTAATACATCACAATGGCCCTTAACCCATGGGCTCCAAATACATCACAATGGGCCTCAACCCATGGGCCTTATATTCATATCAAGGTGGGCCTCAACAACGGGCCATAATTATGACGAGTGGGCCTCAACACATGGGCCATATGTACATAAAATGGGCCACACCAATTGGGCCCCATGCATATCAAATGGGCCATACCCAAGATAAGTGGTGATAATGATTTTCACCATTAAAATTCCCAAGGCACACCATAGCATTTATTTCCCGTCCAATCTGATCACAAGGTCACACTGACCTGAAAGGGGATTTAATGGTGGATGGTTAAACTCACTATTTATATAATGTGGTCCACTTGATCCTAGGCATGTCTTATTTTTTTCTTCTAGTCTCAAGCCTTAAAATTATCTATTAAAATGGTTGGACGGTTGCATGCAACACATGCATCATGGTGGGTCCCATAAGGATGGACGGTTGAAACAGGAGGGACCCACAGAACTCACTGCCATCTCCATAGGAACTAGTGGTGGGGTCCACATAACTGAAGCAGGTCCCATAGAACTGCTGACATTTAATAGAGTAGTTGTATAGCTGTGGTAGGTGCAGCTTTGCTGCTTTTAAAGGGGGCAAAGGTGCGTCCCATGTAGGGCCCACCATAACATTTATTTATTATATAATATATAGTATATATAATATAATATATTTATATATATAATCGTCCAAGCCCTAAGTGGCTTGGACAGTGCATACATCAAGTGTAGCCCCACGCTAGGGGTGGGTCCCACCGTCCTGTGGTGTGGAGGGTGGTGAATACAACACAAACATAACTGTGGGTTCCACTGTCTAGGACAGCGCATACATCAAGTGTAGCCCCACGCCAGGGGTGGGTCCCACCGTCCTGTGGTGTGGACGGTGGTGAATAAAACACTAACATAATTGTGGGTTCCACCGTCCACCTGGATAGTGTGAATAAAACACATACACCACTGTGGGTCCCACGTGGGGCCCACCATAACATTTATTTGACATCCAACCATTGATAAGGTCACACAAACCTGGATGAAAGGGAAAAATAAAATTCATATTAATCCAAAACTTTTGTGTTAACCCAAAAGGGTTTCAAGGGCTAACTTTTATCAGACTGTTTCCTGTGACGTGGGCCACCTGAGATGATTATATGGCTGATTTTTGGGCACCCCATAGCCAAAAAGGGGGGCCACCAAATGCACGGTATTGATGTGCTCACACATCAAGGTGGGGCCTACAACTGGGACCCGTGGTCCTTGCCTCCTTTCACACCCAGCGCAGCAGGACGCTGCGCGTCCTCTGGACAGCTCATTATATATTTTTTTTAGAAAAAATAGTTTCCTGTGGTTTTTCTCATATGAGGTCCACATCAGGGGAATCCACCCCACCCATTGGCTTCTATGGCTCAATACAAGCCAAACAAGCCCAATATTCAATATATTTAGGGGTGTTGAAGCATCATGTGGATTTTTTTAACGGTGATAGCCACTGTTTTCTATGCTATGGCCCACCAAAAGGTCGGATTGGCCCCATTTTTTGGCTCAACGCCTAAAATGGTCTGAGGAAAGGGATAGACGGCGTGGATTGAATTTATACAGCAAGGTGGGGCCTATACAAGCGACCCACCCAAATAGCCTTGAACCAAGGCTAATATTTTTAGTTTTCCATCAACGTCTAGCATCCCTGGACGCTTGACAGTTTGGGCATAATACGTACATTTGAGGTGGGCCCCACCTATGGATGTGGGCCACCAAAAGAAGGGTTGGATGGCATGGGTAATACATACATCAAAGTGGGGTCCATCCAAGTGGGCCACACAACTACATCATCACAAAGAAAAGGAGAGAGAGAGAGAGAGAGAGAGAGAGAGAGAGAGAGAGAGAGAGAGAGAGAGAGATGGGACATGTGTGATGGAGGGACCCCGACACTATGGGCCCTCCTTTAGAATCAATCATACATCAAGTAGATCCCATAACACGTGGGCCTATTAAATCAATGATCAATGGTGGAGATTCCTCTCCACCAAAATGGAAGGTCTAGATGACCTCTAGCCATGCAAAGAAAATAAACATCATGATGGGGTCGATGGAGAATGGCCCCATCATGGAATGATCATATGGATCAAGGTGGGCCATCGGCCACACCTAGGGTCTAAATTGAGAGCCATACCATCAATCGGTTGGCCTCACTTGGCCCTTTATAAAAAAAAAAGGAGAAAATTTAGGCCTAATAGAGCACCCACAAACAATGAAGATTCACCCACCTTTGATCTCTTCTTCTTTAACACCCCAGATTTTTACCAACCTGGATTTAGACATCCTTAGGCAATGGGTCAACCATATCACTCTCAAAAATCAATTCTAAAGTCTAGAAATTGCTTTTCAACCCATTTCCTTCACAATTTCACCTTTCACCATCCCATTCTTTAAATTTTTTCAAGTACCTTCACATTAGACACAAATCTTAAAGTTTAAAAGGTGAAGAACTATACTTAAACTAAAATTTACCATAAATGGTATGTACATGCATAAAATAGGATTTTTACTATGGAATTATTAGAATCTCATGATGTAAATAGGTTATTTGGATGTATTAGCTTCTTCTACCCCAAAATCATATATTGTACATCGCGTAGCTCATTTCAGTTTGTAAACGAGGCTAGATAAACGCCTCAACGGACTCGTGGGCCCAAACGACTCAATTCCGGGGGTTCCAAGGTGGGCCCCACATGTTTCCGGCATCCTTGGGGGGTGAGGACATCGCCCCTAGGGCGATACCTCACCAAATAGGTCAGTGACTGGTGAGGGGATCGCCGAGTCGGCGAGGCCTCGTCCATACAACGGACAGGCAGTCTGATTTCTGTATTTTTTCTGCACGTTTCATCTAACTTTGAAAAATCATATCTCGTTCGTTATAACTCTGATTTAGGTGATTCAAAAATAAGATTGAAGCTAAATGAGTTTAGTTTATATAAAAATATGTGAAAAATATAATAAAATATTTAATATAGTTTAAAGTAGGTCCTTGTGACAACTATCCGAAAATTACTTGTTGGACAGCTGCTGCTTTGAGAATTTTTAGAATTTTTATACAACTTAAAATCTTATGAAATTTGGTGGAGATAGGTTAAACTTGATGGTAAACCATTATAAAAATAATTAAAATAATATGATAACTATAAGTACCCAAATTAGGGCATAGAATGGCCCTAGGAGCGTATTTTGCTATAATTAGAGTAGAATTTGGTTAAGTATCAAAATGAATACTCGGTAGAATTGACTTGAACCACTTTAAATATGAAATACAAGACCCAAAATGAGTAGGACCGCTAACGCTATGTTACCTAGAAACCTAGGATCAATCTCTAAACCCGGTTGCTCTCGGGAGCATTCTGAAACTTCGTATTGGACCTGGACCACACGTCGAAAGTCTGATAGCGATGAACTTAGACCATTATGACCGCCTAGTTGTACTTGACTATCACCTCAAAAATCAAGGCCAAACGATGTCCTGGGACTGTTTTCTTGAGTCCGGAGTGAAGAGAGTGAGAAAGTAAAGATTTTTAGAAAATTAAATATATTTTTAAATAATCTGGAACAGTTCACTTGCGCATTATTTTTAAGCGTTCTGACCATTAGAATTCAACTCAAATTCACCCTCGGATTAGGATAGGTGGCCCTTACATGTCATAGTACTTGTATCTCTGATCGAGTTTTCGTAACCATTGAACTGAAACTGGTCTGCCACGGTCGATCTGGAAACCCGACCGGACCAAAAACTTAGCTTGACCTAGTTCCAATATTAGAGAGCTTAAGTTTTACGGCATTTAGTAACAGGACCTCCAGAAGTACCCCGTTGGATCGGAACAGGCCATGTTTGGACATAACCTAAGTATACCTTGGCCCCAAGTCTATTTCCATCGCTTTTGGGCTTATAAAAAGGCCTTAAACCTTCTCTCATTCAGTCCATACAAATTTAAGAGAAACCCTAGGAGAGAGAAGAGAGAAAAGAGAGAGAGAGTGTGAGAGAAGTGGGAGAATCTTCCTGCTATTCTTCCCTGCCGATCTACGTGCTTAACCATCACTTTACGATCGCTATCTCAGCAATTCCGACTTCATTTTAGGTAAGGAAACCCTAACCTTAACCTTTTTTAGGGTTTCTATCGATACAAGTAGTGAAGTAGCTGACTTCCTTTGTGTAATAAGTTGTCATATCGACGTTGACGGAAGCGTAGAGTACCTATTCAATTCATTACACTTCTACGGCATAAGGCGCGGACTTTAGACGTTTAGGTTGTCATTTTTCAAAGCTTTCAATGCCGTTTAATGGTAGATTGTTGACAAGGATGCTGTTTGACATGTAGAACATGCTGTCCATTTTTCATTTCGAATATGTACGAAGAATATGAGATTTAGGGTATTTTAGATATTTGTAGGAAATACTGTATAAGTATAAATTTTGCTGATATGATTGCCATGAGTATTTTTCATGTACCTATGCTAGATATGCGTGTATGATCTGTTTGGCAAAGAGATTCGCCCTAATACACGTTTTCGTCAACATATGCTATGTAGGCTAATGTGTGTAGACTAAGTGTTTATATAAATGTAACACCCTGAAAATCGAGGGTCGTGTATAAACTTAACTCTCAAGTTTCAGACCGTCACTTATGCAACAAAAATGATTATGATTCAATGTTGTCTGAGTTAAAGCATTCACATGAGTAAAAGTATACCAAAACTGCAATTCATACTCCAGATTCAGTGATAAAAGCAAGCGGAAGACGAAAGCATATATATATCACTGTATGGAAAAACAAAGTAGATCTCAACTGTCTCCAAAGTATGAATACATCTCTGAGTCTCATATACATGTAAATAACAAAAATCAAATGTCAAAATAGTCCCACTGAGAAGTCCCGCCAATCCAGGCCACCTAAGCAAAGCCGTCGTGGTACTGCATGTATGAGAACTCGTCCTGGTCCTCATCATAGTCCGACTCTGCCTCCTGAATCACCGCCTCACCTGCATCTAAGACAGGGTCTGGTGGGTGTTGCAAACACCATCCTGAAACGTGGGAGTGAGTAGCTAACTCAGTGGAATAATAGAGCAAGGATTAACATGTTCTCAAATCAATCATGCGATAATAGTAAAGCAGTAAATCAAACAATCCTAATACTATTGTTAATGCAATATGACATGACATGATGGATGCCCTCACCGACATTCTCCCTCATACGGCACCATCTTCGTCCGCGGTATGCTTGCGTACCGCTCAGTGCTCCACATCTTCCAGGCACATGTAATGTGATGGTGATATGATTATCGAGTTATTATTAGTCCATTCAAACAGCAGGATTGGGAAACTAAGGTACTTTCCTTATATCAATCCCAACACAGATCCTGTCTAGGGTCGTCACTCCTAGTAATCTCATACGATGTACATTTTGTCGGTCGCTGCAAGGGCTGTCAGGGCTGTTGCTCGCACTCGTTGCACCGCTCCCCCATCACCTTATCAATACAGGCCTACTGTACTCTCACTGCTACGGAAGGGTCGTCGCCTCCCGTAGACTCAGAATATGCTCGCGGTCACTACAAATGACTCGTCGCCTGATCAGTGTAGGCCGACAGCAAGAATATAGTGTCCCATACCACCATAATCTGCTCACGATTCATAGGTGCTCACTGGTCACTACGGGGAGGTTTGTGGCCCCAGCATAGGCCGACAGCTCGACCACGGTGTCCCATACCACCATGCCTAGCTCATAAGTATTTATGGATCAAGGTACCGTGGTTGACAGGGTTTACAATGGTAAGTTCAGTATCCTAGGTTCAAGCAGTTATGACTCATACAGGGTGAACATACAATGGCAAGTCAGGTTACTTGACGGGCTCGACTAGCACGATCGCATCTCAATTCGAACGACATGAAGTGCGTAAAACACCTCGTGTGGCCTAACCACTGCCGCCAACTCCAAAACACGACTCGCGTTCATCGACGCGTCGTTCGTGGCAAAGATAAGCCAACCACGAACTTGCTCGGTTGCCGACTGCCTGGACTAGGTATAGTCCCAAATAATTATGAATTCACATCAGCCATCATGTAAGAGTAATGGAAATGAAATACAATCATGTGAGCATGTTAACACATGTTATAACATACAACTTAAGTAAATCTTCCAACGCATGCATTTCATACATATAATGAAATCATGCATATAGCTAACATGTAGGAAATCATTTACATCAGCATATTAATTGAGAAATCAATCTCAAACTAATTCATAACACCATTTAATTCAATACATACTAATACAAGCATTTATATAAACACTTACACTACACACTTAAGTCTACATATAGTATGTCGACTCAAAGTGCGCATTTAGGCGAATCTCTTCGCCAAACTAATTATGCACGTATTCCTAGTATCCTAATGCGACAAGAAGCCATGTCAATCACATCAGCAAATTATGGATGAAAACAGTATTTCCTACAAATGACTAAAATGCCCTAAATCTCATATTCTTCGTCTGCTTACAAAACAGGAAACGGACAGCATGTTGTACATGTCAAACGACATTGTCGTCGATAATCTACTATTAAACGACATTGAAAGCGTTGGAAACAGTCAATCAAAGCGTCTAAAATCCACACCTTTTCTCTTATAGGTGTATCAATTCGAACGGAGCGTACACGCTTCGTCTACGGCGAATCGGGAACCTAATACACAAGATCCATCAGCTACCATGCTATGGAAACTAAGGAACCTCAAATCAGTAACTATTTAGGATATTTTCTTACCTAGAAATGTGGCGAAATCACCGGCAAAGTGATTGGATTGCGTGGCTTAATCACGTGCAACAGGTTGCACGAGCAGCAAGAAATTCCCTTCCTCTCTCTCATAATCTCTCACCTTTTCTCTCTCTCAACCTAGGACTTTTTTTAAATTCGGATGGAAGAGATATGAGAGGGTTTCAAGCCCTTTTATAAGCCCAAACATGCCCAAAACAGGCTTGGGAACAAAGTTTACTTGATGCCTAACCAAATCGGGACTGTTTCGGTCCAAAAAGGCATTTCTGGTGGTCCCCTGGCCGAACGCGATCGGACTTAAGTTCATACATGTCGGATGTCGCTCACATCCCATTTTCAGACTAGCAGTGTTCATAGATCGCACGTGGCGGTCCAGTTTCAGTTCAGCGGTCACCGCACGTAGATCAGGTCTACAAGTCTCATGATATGAAATAGAAATTTTTCCTGATCCGAGGGTGTAATTTGGCTGAATTCTGACGGTCAGAACGCTTAATAATAACGCGTCAAGTCGTGTGCCAGATTTGAATTTCAAATTCCAAATCTAACCCTATTCTCACTCTCTTCAGTCCAGGCTCAATGAAATAGCCTACGAATGTCGGTTGGACCTAATTTTCGAAATGATTGTCAAGTCCAGCTAGGCGGTTCTAACGGTTTAAGATTGTAGGTATAGGACTTTCAACGCGTGGTCTAGATCCAATACAAAGTTTCAAAGAGGTCTAGAGAATAAACCGGTTTAGAGTTTGATCCGAGGTTTTAGAGTATTATAGCGTCATTGGTTCTACTCGATTTGGGTTTTGTAGAACGTATTTAAAGTGATCGGGGACTATTTCCCAGCTACTCTAGCGTTGCGCTAGCTAACTTACACTTATTTTCTAAAGGAATTAATCCTACGCGATTTCTAGTCGAGTTGGTACTCGACTCCAAGTACGGATTTTTTTCCAGGGCGTTACAATAAATGTTTGTATGAGTAAGTATTGAGTAAATGGGATTGTAGATTAGCGTTGAGATAGGATTCTCAATTGTTTTGATGATGTATATGATTTCCTCCATGTTTGTTATATTTGAATTGATTACCTTATATATATATATATATGAAATGCTTATGTATGGTTAAATTGCTTATGTTGTATTTTATAACATATTGGTAACATGCTTGAATTACTTGTTATTTCAATTCTGTCTATCTCATATGAATACTGATTCAGATTACATGTGCTTGGGGCTATACTCTAGTCCAGGCAGTCGGTAACAGATTTGAATTCGTGGTTAGATTCTATTCGCCACGAAGGACGCGTTGACGAACCCGAGTCGTGCTTTGGTTGACGGTAGTGGTTAGGCCATGCGAGGTGTTTATGCGCTTCATGTCGTTCAACTTGAGGTGTGCTCATACTAGTCGAGCTCGTCGAGTAACCCGACTGACCATTGTATGTTCACCTTGTATTGGTCATAACTGCTTGAACCTAGGGTACTGAACTTACAAGTGCTAACCCTGATAACCGTGGTACCTTGATCCACTAAGACTCATGAGCCAGGCATGGTGGTATGAGACACTGTGGTCGTGCTGTCGGCCTACGCTGGGGCCACAAACCTCCCTATAGTAACCAGTGAGCACCTTAGACTCGTGAGCCGATTGTGGTGGTATGGGACACTACATTCGAGCTGTCGGCCTACTCTGATTGGTGACGAGCCCTTTGTAGTGATCTCGAGTGTATTTTAAGTCTACGTGAGGTGATGACCCTTCCGTAGCAACAAGAGTATAACTAGGACTGTATTGATAAGCTGATGGGGGAGTAGTACAACGAGTGCGTGCAACAGCCCTGACAGCCCTTGCAGCGACCTAGAACTATATCATCGTATGAGACTATTAGGAGTGACGACCCTAGACAAGATCCTTATTGGGAATGATATAAGGGAAGTATCCTAGTTTCTCAATCCTGCTGTATGAAAAAGACTAATAACAACTCGGTAATCATGTTCATATTGCATTACATGTGCCTGGAAGATGTGGAGCACTGAAGGCAGAAAGCATCCCGCAGACGTAAGATGGTGTCGCATGAGGGAGTATGTTAGCGAGGGCATACATCATGTCATTTCATCCTTCCATTAATTACAGTATTTAGGAATGTTTGATTTGCTTGATTTATCATTATCGCTTGACTGATTTGATAACATGTTAATCTTTACTCTATTGTTCCACTGAGTTAGCTACTCACTCCCACGTTATGGGACGGTATTGTACACACCAACCAGTCCCTGTTTTAGTTTCAGATGATGGCGTTGCTTGCGAAGCAGAGCCGGACTTTTTGATGATGAGGAGGATTTCTCTTATATGCAGGTTCTGATCGACGGGGTTACAGGGTTACTGATTAGATATCATTAAACTTGTTATCTTGCACTTTTAAAATATCCATGTATATTCTTTTTGTTCATTTTTAGAGTATACATGTATATAGTTAACCTGGTAACATATTCACACTCCGGAGACTTACAATAAATTATACATTTTATATATTTATCACAGTCTTCCGCTTGTAAAATTTAACTGTCTCTGGAGTATGATATGCTATTTTGGCTTAATCCGCTTCATGTTTTATGCATTAATATAGCCGACATTCATCGATCGTTGAAAATGTTGCATAAGTGATGTTCTAGAACTCGGGAGTGGAGTTTATGCTCGACCCCCGATTTTCGGGATGTTACATCTTCCTTCTTCCACCATAGGTTCTAGAGCTCGAAGGAAATAATTCCAACAGTTGAGATGAGGCTTAGATGGTGAAGATGGGAGACAAGAAGGTGGGCCACACATGGCTTCTCTCATGGAGAGCTTGGACATTGGATGCTCTCATGGGGTTTGCTTGAAAAAATAATGAAGAAATGAAAGAGAGAGAGAGAGAGAGAGAGAGAGAGAGAGAGAGAGGATGGGGTGTAAAGAGAGAGAGAGAGAGGGATGGGTGAGTGAGTGATGGGTGATGGGTGAGTGATGTGTGATGTGTACTTTGACATGTGAGAGATGGGTTGCTTTGACTTTGGGGTTACTTGGGGATGGGGTTTGTACTTGACATGAGAGGTGATTGATGGGATTGATTTGACATGTTGTAGAGATTCTCTTAGGATTACAAATGGGGGTGTTTTTTTAAAATAAATGCGGGCCCACATCTTTTAACCTAGGTATCGGGTCGGTGCGCGAGTCGCAGCGTTGGAACTACTGCGACGGTGTGGTCGCAATGGTACACGTCTCAGATTAAGCTAACTCAAATCTACAAGATATGACTTAAGGTCATGCACAAACGTTGATCATAGGTCGCGGGTTGCCGGAATTTGACAAAAAGGATCGCGGGAGTCGATGGAACAGTACAGGCGAGGATATGGGTCTTACATAGATCTTCGACTCCGACCACGGGTCAGACTCACAATACCTTCTTCCGAGTCATGGACCGATGTCAAAGCTCAAATCCAAGATCCAGGGGCGTAGTTCTTTGGATGAGAGGTCCAAATCTAGGATTTTAGTTCTTCGAATGAGAGTTCTGGACATTGGTATGGCCCACTTTTCCTCTCTTCCACAACTCTAGTTTTGGAACCGTAGTTCGGAAGCACGATTGGCTCAAATGTAGTGCTATTACTCCAAGGCTCTGCTCGTCGGCTTCCCCAAGTCAGCCTTTGTTGGGTTTGGCTCAAATTTTCCCATAACAATGTACACACAGTACATATAAAATTAATTTCAAAGGAGGGTTAAAGTAAAATATTGAGTGGTTTAACTTCAAAGGAAAAATCGGATGGCTGTCATCATTGAATGCATGATAAACAAACTATCTACAATGACCCCAACTGTAACATCTTGGATTTTCACTATTTTGGATTTTTAAAAATCCTTGAATTTTTTTAATTATTTAACATATATTATCCCTTACTGACCATTAGCACTCAACGTTAGCTTATACACGAGTGGTCTAGTCTAGTCACAATCAGACCGTGTGCAGACCATCAAGTCAGATGATCGGTTTGTACTCGGTGACAGCTTGTACAGGCCGTGCAGCAGCTGAGGAAGGTTGGAAAAATATAAAAATTTGGAAAAGCATAGATCTCATTGGGCTTGTGTTCCATAACGAACCACGGACCTAGTGGACACCCAGAAATAAACTATTCAAGCCGTCCCAACGGCACTTGCCAAATGCAACCCACCAATGCCAGAATTGAAATCTGGCACTAGTAAATAAAACTGGAATTTCAGACATTTCAATTGTCAGATTTCTTCTAAAGTTACGGTAAAGGTCTAATATATTTGTCTACACCCGCCCATAAAATCTAGGTCCCGATCATGGTATGGTGACCGTTGACCGCGAATCGAACCCGTGCGACCAAACCCCATATCTGATCATTTTCAAATTTTTTATGGCCCTTCATCGGGACATGGACCACATATCATATAAATTTCATGGCCAGGGGGGCCACCAGAACTGCCCTAACAACCAGAATGGACCCCACAGGGCCATTTGAAGATCGAAATCATATGATCAAACCCCACATTCGTTGATCCATTTGTTCTCAAACTTTACATGACCCCTCATCGGGCCATGAGACACCTACACATCAAATTTGGTGGCCTAGGGGGTGTTAGGTCCGCCTCTAAGCCAATATGGAGTCCTAAAGGACCATTGTGGGCATTTGAGGAAACTTAAGGCCAAAGGGCCCAAGTCTAGGAAATAAACCCTAGCTCTCTCCCTCATAACTTGCTCCATTCTCCAACAACCCTAGTTCTCTCCCTCATAACATCTCCCATTCTCCAACAACCCTAGCTCTCTCCCTCATAACTTCTCCCATTCTCCAACAACCAAGCTCTCTCCCTCATAACTTCCCCCATTCTCTAACAATAGCTCTCTCCCTAATAACTTTCACCATTCTCTAACAACTAAGGAAAATAAATGAGAGAAAGAGAGTGTGAAGGAGAGCTAGGTGGACCCTAGATCGAGGTGGGGCCTGAGGAGATCAAACCTTACAACTCCCTACCTCTTCTCCAAGAAGAAACCCCCATCCACAACTGCCCTTTCATTCCGTTGATCGTCTAGGTAAGATCCATCACCCCTTTTTCTTAAAACCCTTGTGATGAGAGGGGATTTACATTGAAATCTAACATACAATGTTTGCTTTAGGGATTTCGGCCGATTGACCCCAAAATCCGCATTCCTAGGTCATTTTCCAACTCTCCAACGATCCATGGGTGCGGACTATTGGTCTTAGGTGGCATAACACCAATTTTAATATGAATCTAATGATTTTTTTTATTGGATGATGCATTTAGGTAATCTATTAAAACTAGGCAAGACCTTACACTTTAGATTCCCCCCAATTTAATGTGCAATGATGATGGAATGCTTGTTGTTTCTCAAACATGATTGGAAATGTTAATGATGATTGCTTATACCTTCCTTGCTCAGTTCATGTATGATGTTTTCTCCATAGCATGTTTGTTGCACTAACCCTTGTGTATATTTTGGTATTAGGAGATATATGAAATGCTTGCCTTCCACACTAACCCACACAACACTTTCACCTTTATTTCATGATATTATTAGAATCTACCTTGTAAAAATCTGGATTCTATGATGGAAAGTATAAATACATGTT
This sequence comes from Magnolia kwangsiensis, assembly GCA_037074715.1. Taxonomy (NCBI): domain Eukaryota; kingdom Viridiplantae; phylum Streptophyta; class Magnoliopsida; order Magnoliales; family Magnoliaceae; genus Magnolia; species Magnolia kwangsiensis. Next base: position 36,127,240 of record CM073586.1, on the reverse strand, counting down.
ATTACCTATGTTAATTGATAACCCATGTTAGTCAGCATGCTATACATTACCACCAAACCCTTGGGTTGGTTAGGAATACGAGGAGAGTGAAGGCAGTCCCGTTGGTAGGACTATCCTGAGTTTAAACCCATGAATTTGGGCAAGTGCGCGTAGGCGACAGTAGTTAGACTACATGGGTCGCTTGTACTTGATGTCGTCTATCACATGTTTTCCTGAACTCGTGCGGTCTAGACTATTTACTGACCAACCTTGATTGTTACCCATGTTTGCTCACATATGTATAGAACCTGGAACACCCTACAACCATTGTAGCCCATTGATAGTAAATTGAATATCGATCCACAGTCTCGTGAGTCGGGCATGGTGGAATGGGACACAGTGTCAGAGCTGTCAGCTTACGTTGGGGTGACGTGCCTCCCCATAGTGATCGCGAGCTATCGCAGTTCTCAGCACTCCCCATGTGCTTGAAGTTGAGGATGGGGAACCCAAAGGGATCAAGGATCGCGGGGTCTTGGCCTCATACGTTGGGGGGTCTTGGCCTCGCAACTAGTTCAGGGGATTTGATATGTGGGGTGTATCAAATTTTCCAACATGCTGGATGAATGGACTTAACTCAGAACTCGGCTAATACTATCGTATTGCATCGCACTAGCTAGGGTGGCGACTCGGTAATTGAGGTCACTCTGAGGGAGTGTTGCTCATACGCGATCGTTAGATGGAGTAACTCGAGCGAGTGTTGTGGTGAGGGTATGCATCATATCATCCGTCATGCATGCGCATTAATAAGATTAGTTAGGTGCTTATGAATGATTGCTTTTCATTAAATTCATAACATAACCGATGCTTGTTACAACTTAAGACTAATACACTGCCAAAAAAGGGGGTAAAGGATTCAGACCACATTACTTTTTTGCTACAGACATAAACCTTAGCTATGAATGCTACGGTTTTAATCCATAGCTAAAAAGTTGATACAACATTAATAATTAATAGTGTTGTAAGAAGCTCAATGAGGCCTTACAAAAACTATATGTTCTATCTAAGCCATCTATATATTTTTAAATATTACTTTAGCAGATAAAATAAAATAAAATCAGCTCGATCTAAGGCTCAAGTGGACCACATGGTAGGAAATATTGATATTAAATTATTGTTGCTTCTTATGGTGTGGTCCACTTGGGCCTTCAATGTACCTGAAATTTTCTATTACAAAAAATAAAATAATTTATTAAAATTATGAAGTGAAATGGATTAACGAAATACGTCATGGTGGGCCCCACGAATTCCCTAATCGCAGCTTTGCTTTCGTCCGTAAGTAAAACCCAAAATTCGGGCGCGCGCTCAAAACAAAGCCGTGCCCAAGCACTTGTCTTCTCTCTCTCTCTTTCTCTCTCTCTCTCTCCATTCCCTAATCAGAGCTTTCCCTAATCATATGATCTTCTTGGGGTAACAAGACCTGATGGAGTGAATTCCAGCCGCTAGGCGATTCCTAGCTGATAGGTGATTCCCAGCCGCTTTCATCCCTTCCCTAGTCACCGGATGGGGGAATGAGTAGGCCCCACCAGTCAGCGAGTGCCAAAGATTTGGAGTGACGTGCGGAGGAAGAAGCCCAAGTCCGAATGCAAACTATTTGTTGGAAATCTTCCATTCACAGCATCTATTGACGACATTCGCACCAGATTCAGACAATTCAGAGCCCTAGCTGATGAATTCATACCCTCTTTCTCGGCATCTAGAAGAAGCAAAGGGTTTGCATTTGTCACTTTCAAGAAATGGGTTGATGCGCAATCGGCGCTGGATCTGCTCAATGGCCGCTTCCTGGGCCGACGTCGAATGACGGTCAGCCATGCTAACAACTGGCCAACTTCCAGGCCCGCAAGTGCAGATGCAGGACGATCTGGAACGTGGAATGGACCTCAAGTACCACCTTCTTCTCACCCTCCCCCTCCATCTCTCCTAGCTAGGAACCAGGCAGCTCAAACCCTTGGCATCTCAAAAAGAGACAGTAACAACAGGCCCCTTCCCCGATCCTATGTTGATGCCACCACACTCCTCTCTCCCCCGCAACCCAACAGCCGCACCATTATCTTGCCCAAGTGGATCTCTGATAAGGGTAAAGCGGATTTCACTTTTTCCCTGGTTGGGGAGAACGCCGATTTGAAATGGCATGCTATATGTTTGTTGAAATGGCTAGATGAGAAATCATATGATCACTGTCCTAAAATGGAGGGGGTATTAATGTAGATTCATGAACTCCAAAGGCTATATGGATTTTCCAAATCAATAGGATAGTAAATAAAATCAACTGGGAGGATGGCTTTAGACCAAAAATAATAAGAAAAGATCCAGCCAAATCAAAAAATTTAAGTGTCATTAAATAGAAAGGCAATCCTTGCATGGTTATAAAAACCACACATTAGTAACCAAGCATGAGGACAACACAAGCGTGGAAGTTAAAAGAAATGGCAGTTCGAGGATTCAAAATGCCAAGTTTCATTGCTGTTTTGCTTGTAGTTTTCATCCTATCAACTGCTTGCAGTGACTCTCTCTCTCTCTCTCTCTCTCTCTCTCTCTCTCTCTCTCTCTCTTCCTTCCTTTAGTTGTAAGGTTTTATTGGAAAAGAGGAGTTTACAAGTGGTGATTGGATGAAAATTTATGGTCATGTGTAAATACTCTACTATATAGTATTATTTTTAAAACCAAAACCCCATATTTCATAGTACAAGTAAAGGGATTACACCTTCAAAAATGTTATATATAGCAAAGTCTATGATTGATCCATATGCACTAGTTGTTTGTTGGGTCCCCTGTGAAGTGTACCGTACATCCAGTACAAACTATTCAAAAGCCTTTAAAAAAATCATGCTTATTTGAATCCGGATCCAAACTAGACCAGATTTTATATGAATTTGAATCATGCTTGAAATTAGACCAGATCGAATTAATGCTTAAACAAGGATTTGGATCTAGTACCTCAATGTTGTTACTCATTTTAGTTCCCAAGATCTTGGGTTCTAAAATGTCAACAGGCCCTTGCATGTTGACAGACCCTAAGATCTGGCTTAGTTTAGTATCAACCAAAATACACCTACTTGTCTTGACATATGGGGGCCATTGGTCAAGTGGATGAATAGCTCCGTTTGTATTCATATTTTCAAGTGCAGGTATAAATAATTAAGGTTTTATGCATTATTGTTGGTACTAAAGAAGTAGATTTTAATTGATGTGTGCACTGGAGAAGACGGGAGCAATGGTTTGCATAGGAGAGTGCAAAGATTACAGAGTGCCATGCGAGCAGACTTGCCATGAAAAGGGTGAGTGCATCTATTTCAATCACAAAGTCAACTGTTGTTGTATTCAAGGGGGTGAAAAACCTTGATTACTTCGTATCAATGTCTTCGAATACCCTATTTTACCTTGAAATACTATCATTATCCTTATCAATAAGTCAATAAAAATAAATAAAGAGCTAGTCATTTGAGTTCTTAGCTACTTATCTTCTCTTCCTTTTTTCTATCACCTTTGGTTGTGTGTGATACACTAAATTGCATTGAAAAGAGAAGGAATGAATCTTTAATCTGCTTTGAATATTATTGTAATTCTTTTCTTTTCTTTTCTTCTCTCTCTCTCTCTCTCTCTCTCTCTCTCTCTCTCTCTCTCTCTCTCTCTCTCTCTCTCTGTTTTTTTTTTTCGGATAGGTAAGCAAAAATTCTATTAGCAATCAAACCAGACTAATGATATTGTAATTGCAATATCCTTGAGAAGTGTGGGGGCCTGCTATGATGTGTGATGGAGATCAATCCGTCCATTGGTTCCCTACATTTTACACCTAGAATCCAATATCTACCCTGCTCCATAACTGAAGTAGGCCACACCAAAGAGAACAATGGAGGACATTAGGTAGCACAACACGGAAAGCAGAATGTGGAAACTACAAGGTGGAATGTGGACTGCACCGTGTCAAGCATATGTCATCCACCCATTAATAGAGTCCATCCACCAGGACGGATGGAGAAACCAAAACATGGGCCATCAAAAAAAATTCTGTTAGCCCTATACAAAACTTTTACTCAGGATGATTCTAAGGATTTATTATCAAAATAAGGAGATGCACTAGATTCACGGTATGGATTCTTCATACACATCAGTTGTGGACCCCGCGGCATATGCTATCATTCCCAAAGAAAGCATGATGATTTTTATTTTTTTATTTTTTTTTCTGCCACACCAGAGACCCACTCCTCTCTAATTTACTCCACTGATTTGGGGTCTTCCACGCCCTAAATGAAATCCACATCCAAATGATTGATTCCACAAAATGGACAACCTCAACCAATGCTACTACAAAATTAAGTAGGGTGCATCCAACGGTTTGGATCACATGAAACCATAGATTCTTAGGTTATCTTCCCCATCTACCACTGCCCCTATCCATATGAATGTTTAGATAACTAGGTGGGCAACCCCCACTACGGTTGGATGGTCCTAACACAAGATGGATGAAAATTGCATATTGGCTTTTCTTTTTCTTTTTTCTTCTTTTTCTTTTTTTCTTTTTTTCCTAAAGAAGTGTCATCCTAATATTGTTTTGATTTCCGACTAGTAAACCTAAATGCTTAAAACATGTAGGTCAATCCAACCAAGTACAGCTTCAAAATTTACAAGTGTGCATGGATGATCCCAAGGACCGTTCAACCATGGCGTACCTATCAAATACACAGAGAAAAGATAGTGGATCTAAAATACACATTTAACTAGCAATGTCAGATTGTTTATTTATTTATTTTTCTAATAAGCTTTATCCACAATTCGCCCCACAAGGGGGCTGCTTGGATTGGTGCACTTCAGTGCCACAGAAAGGTTGGATGAGCCATCACCGGTTTAGAGTTGGTGATTACCGGCAAGCCATGGTGTAGGCTTCCTCCATCGGATAATTTGGCTGATGGTTTAGAGATCAAGAGCATTGATCTTGCTGGATCCAAAATGTATACTAGATAAGAAAATTTTAGGATTATATACCATCCCAAGAAGAATCCATCAGTTTGAAAATATTAGGATTATATACCATCAGTTTCCACTAACTTAATGCATTCGGGAATTATTCTCCATCCATAACATATTCGGGCACCCAAGTTAATACTGTTCACAACCATCATGGTGGACAACAAAGTTACAATCGAATCAATTGATAGTAAATGGCCAATGTGTCATGTGTCTACCACATTTGAGCCACTCAAAAGGTAGGCCATACCTAAAATAGAGAATGGCACAAAAAACAGGGGGACCCATTCATTAGGTAGGCAACAAAAGAAGACAATGCGCGGCTAATGAGTTGGAGTAGATGTGCATGTGCTGCCCACCTGATGAATGAATTTTCTGATTATTTGCACTTATTGATCTTCAAGTTGGAGCATACCGTTTCAGTGGTTCAGATTTTACCGATGATGATTCCCTAATAGAACCCAGCCCCACCTTATCTAACAGTATCATTCCCCGAATAGTGGTATGGAGCTCAGAGGCCTCCTTATAAAATTACCTCCCTTAAAGATCGCTGTCTTCTCGAGCCAGCCCATATATTGGGCCATTTTCTTCTCTCATGATGTGGACAAAACGAATCAACTCCTTCAGGCTGGCTATGCGCGGCCCAGTATTGCCACTTCCAAGCCACCCGGGATCTGCAATTTTGAGTTTCCACCACAAACTTCAAGTTAGATTTAATCTCCATCTTCGATAGACCATGGTTAAAATAGAGAATGGGACCATCATAGACCGCTTGGATCTCTGCGTTTGAGTGCCCTCCCCATAGCCATTTGAAAATGCGAACATGAGGTTATTTGCCCCTCTATAGATTCCTCCTCCAGATAATTCCGGGTTCCTTCTGGGAGACCCATCCACGTTTAGTTTAACCCAACCTTCTTTTGGCCTGGTCCACTTCACAACCTCATATACCTTACTTAGAGGGGGAGACATAGCAATCCCCAACTCTCGTAGGATAAGCTGATTTATCGAGACAAGGATCTGGTAGGCACGTTCCCTTTGCTTACCCACGCCAACCACCATTTAACACTACTAAGCACCGCAGCTATTGGGACATGCTTCCCATCGAATTTGGCTGCATTTCTAGCTTTCTAGATCTCCCACAGAATAAAGCAGGGTCAGCAGCCCATGCAACCGCGCTATGGTTTTGAGAAACCCGCTGGTCCACCATTCTACTCAGTTCATTTTACGGTGTGGGACCAAATAGGAATTTAATTCGGCAATCAAGTGGACCACAGTACTTGAAACAATGTTGACTTGACGTCAACCCCTAAAACATCTACAACTCATGATTGAAACATTTGTGGCCTGCTATTATGTTTTTGAGGAGTCCACTTCCTCCACCATTTTTTCTGGTATATCTAACACTCGAGTGGGCCACACTACTAACAATACTGGTATTTAATGCCCACTATTAAAATAGCATAAGCACTGTTAAAACTCATTTGGCTCACCATGATGTTTTTAGGAAATCGGTCTCATCCACCATTTTTGTCAGCTCATTTTAGTGGATGGTCTTGATTATGAGGTAGATTTAACATTCAAGTGGGCTATATTGCTTAAAATACTTTATTGGATGCCCACCATTTCAATAATCATTGGTCTTGCTTATGATGTGAATGCCTGACAAAGATTGTTGTCAATAATAGAAGAGTGTAGATACATAGGCTCTAATCAAGTTTGTAGAAAAATATAGTGACAAGTTAATAACTCCAACAAATCTCATTGTCTAAGATTGCATAGAATGCATTAAATTCTCAATTGAATGTGATTGAAAAAATCATTGTTTAATCCAAATGGCATTACCCGTTATCGACAAAATGGGCTTGAACTACACCCATTGGGCTTTTTGAATGACTAGTAATGCCATCTTAACTGAAAAAGAGCTCCTTGCCCCAATTCCAAAGGCAAATGGATGAAAATTTCAAATCATTTCATCACCAATTATATTGATGACTACATGATATTTTCAGAATCTATGCAAGAGCATTCCAGCATTTAAATGAAATTTGGCAACTAGTCCAGAATCATCAGCACAGAGCCAGTTCCAACTCTTCCATTTGTTCTTGAGTTATGGTTACATAAGTTACTTTTGGGGGACATTCACCATCAATGGCCATTGTTGTTCTAGGCCTTCCTATATAGTGATTTGTGCGTATCATACAAAATGATGGGTTTAGTAACAAAGCTTTTTTTATATGATGCTTGCGGATTAGACTTGCCAGCATGTCATATGTATTACTTTGTGAGACCCATCCATTAGATAGATCCACCAAGCCTGTTTCTTGGCCTCACTAAACTGGTTGACATTCATGTATGGAGAAGATGGACAATTAAAAAATGTTGAGCAGCAGTTCACCTATCCCATATATTTAGTTCTGCTGAGAGATTTTGCATTCTCAACAGTTACTGTGTAATTTTCATATATTTAGTGTTGATTCCAAAAATTTTATTTTGCTTGTGGATTTAATGATGATGCAGTCATCTAAATTTGAAAATTTTCTTTTATTGGAACTAATGAATATGATGACCAAATTACAGTGAATATCACAGGTCTGAACAAAGCAGAACTGTTGTTGTTGCATTTGTACTCAATGATCTTGGTAATTCTTATGGAATGTTTGAATCCATCTAAAATGAAAGTTTCTATGTAAGGTCTTTTTCAATGCTACTACAGTGCTTGAAAAGTCGTTGTTCTTGGTTTTGTTAATGTGTTAACTGAAATACTTGGAATGACTGAAGTCGTTAGCAAATGGGGCTGCGTTCAATCTGGAATCCAGAACTAATTGATCATATACCATTGTCTACTTTTTGAATTCTCTGTCCTCTTAAAAAGACTGGGTACATTCCTTTTAATTTTTCATTTCAAAAATAGATGGCTGCTCAATGTGCTCAACCATCCCAAAGTTTAGGTAATGTCTGTTTTTTTTTTTTTTTTTTTTTTTTTTTGTTTGGTGAGCCAGACTGTTGATTTGATGGTTCCATCATCGAACAAGATCTCCATTGTTAGAAGTTCCTAATAAGCCCTTTTATCAATAAGCCCTTTTGCATGATTCAGATTGTTGTTTTGTGATTTTAAGGGCAAGCTTAAGTTGTTGATTTCTTTCTGCAGGAAGATTTTTTTATAATATTGCATGACACCCTAACTGAAAGGGAACAAGTGACCGAATTACAACCAGTTCCAGATGCTCATATAGGACTCAAGAAAATGGTTGGTAATAAAATTACTATTTTTTTTATATTCTTTTTTTTTTCATGTGTAGATGAAGGAATGGGTATTGTATGTTGGAACAAAAGGTTGCTAATAACAGGTATCTCTAGAGCTGTTCCATGCATTTCCATTTCATCTTCTTTTCCTTTTGTCATTTTAACTCTCTCACATTAGTTTTCTTTAGATCAAACTTTTGGTTGGGGCATAGTTAGTACCTGATGTATAGTTTGGGGCAGAGTTACTATTTCATGTGGTGGGTTGCAAATCCAAGAGAATTACAGCCACACACAAGAAAACTTTTGTGTGCTTTTTTTTCCTCCATTCATTGTTACTTCTGTTTTGCAATAGTCTTCATTAGAACTTGTGGCTTTCCATTTCATCATCATCACCAGGTTTAGTTTAATCCACTGATGAATCTAAAACTGATCATCATCATCATCATCATCATCATCATCATCATTGGGTTCAGCTTAAACTACTGACAGATTTTTTTAAAAAGCTACCACCTTGGAAATTTTGGTCCAATCCATCCTTGATTTATGAAAGCTACTAACTTCATGAGAAGAGTATGATTAGTTTTGTTTAGTTTATTTTTATTTTTTGTATTGACTTGATTTATGTGTAGACCATGTACCTAGTTCTAATGGAGAAACCAGGTGCAAGGATGGGCTTTCATCAGACACTGTACATGAGACATACATGAACTCAAATTAAAACTGGATTGAATTGTGTGACCCATTGTCTTGAAGTCATTGTCCCAAAATCAGATTGGTTGAGCAATCATGACCTTTGATTTGTAGACACATGTTTCTTGAAATACATAGAGAACAGATTGAAAAATGCTCGATATCTCCTTCAGAATGTTCACATGAACTCTTGAAACAAGCAGGAAGCAGCTGCATGCAATTCTATTCAAGCGAGGAGCCTTGAGCCCTGGGGCTTTTTAGTGGGTTACACTAGACTTAGATTGAAAAAATAGAGAAAAAAAACCTTTAAAATCACATTTAGAATGGCCCTCATTAGCTGAGATTCTTTGACATTAACAGGGCTTGTTTAGGAGAACTACATCTCACATGGAGAAATAGGTACTAAAAAGTAGACTGAACAAGTAATGACTTTTGCTGTCACCTTTTCTAATTTAGTAGCTACCTTAACTGTTGGCATCTACCAGAAAATCATTGTTTACTTTTTGTCATAGCTATACTAGAAGAAAAGCTATTGAACATGGTATGAACTGCGTCTCTCTTTCTTTCTTTTTCTTTTTTTATATGCTTTTATATGATAGGAGATATCTGTGTTTGGCAGATAATATGCTATGCCAATTTGTTGATCCCATGTTCTGCACCCATATGAATTAAATCAACTGTTTGACATTGAAATAGACAAGGTATATACTCCCGTATGGATGCTTTTTCCATGTTTTCTAGATCATACTGTCTACACTGGAATCTTACACAGAAGGAATGGAAAAAATAAAATAAAATAATTCTTGATTATGAGACCTGTCTCTTACTTTAGTGGTGTTATATGATGCTTGATTGGGAGAAACAATATGGATTTGTTTAACCTGGAAGTAGCAGTGGTTGGTCCACATTATGTATTTTAGAGGAGTCTTGGGTCCAATATACATCTGATTTTATCATTTCTGAAGTGTTTTTATTGTTTCATAATACTAATGATTTAGCGCAGATGTGAAATATTTCAGATTGTTGGTGGATCTGAACATACTATACATGCAAAACTCACATTCTCACAAGAATCATACGGTATGACCGAGATTCTAACCTATGATTTTGAAAGAAAATGTATGAGATGTAAGCTTCCATAACACATCTTGTTTATTTTTCTATTTAGTGTAAACATTGGCTTAATTTGCTGATTTTTTTTAATTTTTTTAAAATGACTCTTTTGTTGGAAATGGATTCCAACAGGAAACCAATTTTAAGTATTTACATAGGCCCAAATGTAAGAATTTGCATCTACCTATGGTATTCATTTCCATAGTGGATATTTTCAAGACACCCAAACCACTCTTTATGAATTGAAGTGGTTAGGATTTTGCTGTCTATTGGTGAATATGTATAGTTTTTAGATGATGTCATGGTTAATTCTGGCATGGGCATATTCTTCTAGAATGAAAATTGACATGTTTAATCAATGGCTGTTTTGTCTTTGCAAGCACTAGCATCTCAATCTCGGTGACTCAACTTGTTGCAGGAACTGTTCGTCGATACTTGTCGGGCAGCCCATGTTGATTCTAGGAGTCGTGGAGGCCATTGTTATAATGTACTCTTATTTGTACAATTTCTACTAAGGAAGAGAACAGGTCTGTAATTTATATTTCATTAAATTTGGTTAGTACCCTTTTCTTGTTCTTCAGTGCACACTCAGTGTCTACCATTTCTTTCTTCCCATGCAACATCATCATTTGCAACAGTATGACTGCCAGAAGCAGAGGCTCTCCAAAAATGGAAAGCCAGCCTCTATCTATCACAAGCTCTCTACTCATGGTCACTTCTTGCTACTAATGCTACTACCAACACAATCTCTCCATGCAAATGGATTGGGATCTCATGCAACAGCCTTGGAAGTGTGAGAGGAATAAGCCTACAGAGTGCAGGTTTGCAAGGTAAGCTTGACAACTTGAGCTTCCTATCATTTACAAACCTCGTTCATCTCAATCTCAGTGGCAACACTCTCACTAGAACCATCCCAACCCATTATTGGCACTCTTCACAAACTTATGTCCCTTAGTTTGTCTGTAAATAAAATAAGTGGATCAATACCTATGGAAATAGGGAATCTTGTGAATTTGAATGAGTTAGACTTGTCCATTAACCATCTAGATGATTGCATCCTTTTCACTTTAGGGAACTTGACAAAGCTTTCCATCTTGCTCCTGTACTAAAATTGAATCTCTAGCTCCATTCCTCCAAAATCAAAGCTTTCCATCATTTTTGCAATGGGAGAAAGAGGCTTTGAGAATCCTATAATTTGAACAATGTTAGTACTCTATAATTGAACATGTGTAGTGTACATTTTGAACTAATTTTAAGCATGTAGTGTGCATTTTGAACTAATTTCGAGCATTTAGTGTGCATTTTGAACTAATTCTGAACTAATTTGGCACTTGTTTTTTTTAAAAAAAAATATTGAATGAATTTTGTACTCTATATTTGAACGTACTCATAGTCTTAGACTCCATTTGGTCATCACATTAGTATTTATGAAAATATTTTTTAAAAAAATCAAATAGAGCCTAAGCCCTTTTTTAACTCCGCTAATGTAACTCCTTGCATTGTCGGTCCCAAGCCTGGGTAAAGGAGGAGGGAGAAGGGCTTTAGAATGATATCGTTAAATATGGAGGAGATCATAAAAATGCAGCGAGTATCTTTGGTTTTATGATTTTACTTGTACATTCCTGTATTTATTACTCAAGCATGACGGTTATGCGCATTCTTTCAGGTGGATGTTGCATGTGGAAGGATTAGAGCCGCATATTTCAGATTCAAGCATCTGGTATGTCTCTTGTCAAGCATGCACATGTATATTTATCATTGTAGTTATAGTTATTCATTATGTGACAGGTTTTCAGGTGAGATGAACGAGTTTCAAAAGAAAACAGTCTGCGATTTTGAGAAGCGATTTCCAATGCCATTTTATGTGTAAATGCATATTTCAGTCAAGCATCTGGTACGTCTCTTGATTCAAGAATGCACATGATTGGAAGGGCCTAGCTATTTGGACATGCCGTATTTATGTATTTGCTTGAAATTAATGGAGCAGACCCGAATGTGCGTCGGAGCTATCCGGAAGAGCGAGGGTCCCTATTAGGTGGGAACCGCTGTTATGACCATGATGAAGCTGTCCATTTCCTATGGACGGCATTAGAGGGGCCTGACCATTTGGACATGTCGTGTTTATATATTTGCTCGAAATTAATGAAGCAGACCCGAATGTGCGTCAGAGCTATCCGAAAGAGCGGGGATCCCTGGAAGGTGGGAACCGCTATTATGACCATGATGAAGCTATCCATTTTCTAGGGATGGCATTGGAAGGGCCTGGCCATTTGGATAGGCCGTATTTATATTTTTATTTACAGGGAACACACCCTTAACTTAAACCCGAACCGATTCTCAAATCTAAAAACCTATAACCTAAACCAAAACCAAAACCTATAACCTAAACCTGAACCCATTCTCGAATCCCAAAACCTATAACCTAAACTTGAACCCATTCTCGAATCCCAAAACCTATAACCTAAACCTAACCTTAACCTAAACCTAAAACAAAACCAAAACCAAAACCTATAACCTAAACCCGAACCCATTATCAAATCTCAAAACCTATAACCTAACCTAAACCTATACTTATAACCTAAAACTATTCCCAAATCCCAAAACCTATAACCTAAACATAACCTTAACCTAAACCTAAACCTATAACCTAAACCAAAACCTATAACCAAAACCAAAACCAAAACTTATAACCTAAACTCGAACCCATTCTCAAATCCTAAAACATATAACCTAACTTACACCTATACTTATAACCTAAAACTATTCCCAAATCCCGAAACCTATAACCTAAACCTAACCTTAACCTAAACCTATAACCTTAACCAAAACCTATAACCTAAACCAAAACCAAAACCTATAACCTAAACCCGAACCCATTCCCAAATCTCAAAACCTATAACCTAAACCTGAACCCATTCCCAAATTCCACCTATAACCTAAACCAAAACCAAAACCAAAACCTATAACCTAAACCTGAACTCATTCTCAAATCCCAAAACCTATAACCTAAACCTAACCTTAACCTAAACCTAAGCCTATAACCTATAACCTTAACCAAAACCCAAACCAAAACCTATAACCTAAACCCGAACCCATTCTTAAATCCCAAAACCTATAACCTAACCTAAAACTATTCCTAAATCCCAAAAACTATAACTTAAACCTAACCTTAACCTAAACCTAAACCTATAACCTATAACCTTAACCAAAACCCATAACCTAAACCAAAACCAAAACCTATAACCAAAACCCGAACCCATTCCCAAATCCCAAAACCTATAACCTAAACCAAAATCAAAACCAAAACCTATAACCTAAACCTAAGCCCACTCTCAAATCCCAAAACCTATAACCTAAACCTAAACCTAAACCTTATCCTAAACCTATAACCTATAACCTAAACCAAAACTAAAACCTATAGCCTAAACCCAAACCCATTATCAAATCCCAAAACCTATAACCTAACCTAAACCTATACTTATAACCTAAAACTATTTTCAAATCCCAAAACCTATAACTTAAACCTAAACCTAAACCTTATCCTAAACCTATAACCTATAACCAAAACCAAAACCTATAACCTAAACCAAAACTAAAACCTAAACCTATACCTAAGACCTAAATGTATTCTCAAATTCCTAAACCTAAACCTACACCTAATCATAATCTCAACTACTTAACCTAAACCTAAACTTAAAAACCCAAACCTAAACCTAATCCCAAAACCCGATTTCCTAAACCTAAACCTTAACCTATTCTCAATTCCCTAAAATTATAACCTATAACCTAAACCTAAAACCTAAATCTAAACCTAAAACCTAAACCTAAACCTAAATATATTCTCAATTCTTAAACCTAAACCTACACCTAATCCTAATCTCAACTACTTAACCTAAACCTAAACTTGAAAACCTAAACTTAAACCCGATCTCGAACCCGAACATGATTTCCTAAACCTAAACCTTAAATTATTCTCAATTTCCTAAAGTTATAACCTATAACCTATAACCTATAAGCTAAACCTAAGCTAAACCTATAACCTAAACCTATAACCTTAACCTAAACCTAAAACCTAAACCTAAACCTAAAACCTAAATGTATTTTCAAATTCCTAAACCTAAACCTACACCTAATCCTAATCCCAACTACTTAACTTAAACCTAGACTTGAAAACCCAAACCTAAACCCGATCTCGATCTCGAACTCGATTTCTTAAACCTAAACCTTAACCTATTCTCAATTCCCTAAAGCTATAACCTATAACCTAAACCTAACCTAAACCTAAAACCTAAACCTAAACCTAAAACCTAAATGTATTCTCAAATCCCTTAACCTAAACCTATTCTCAAATCCCAAAACCTATACCTATAAATTAAACCTAGACCTTAACCTAAACATAAACTTATACTTATAACCTATAACCTAAACCTAAACCTAAAACTTAAACCTAAATCTAAAACCTAAATGTATTCTCAAATTCCTAAACCTAAACCTATACCTAATCCTAATCTCAACTACTTAACCTAAACCTAAACTTGAAAACCCAAACCTAAACCCGATTTCTTAAACCTAAACCTTAACCTATTCTCAATTCCTTAAAGCTATAACCTAAACCTAAACCTTAACCTAAACCTATAACCTAAACCTAAACCTATAACCTTAACCTAAACCAAAACCTATAAACTAAACCTTAACCTATAACCTAAACTTATAACCAATAACCTAACCTTAACCTAAACATAAAACCTAAACCTAAACCTAAACCTAAAACCATAACCTAAAACCTAAAACCTAAACCTAAACCTAAAACCTAAATGTATTCTCAAATCCCTAAACCTAAAGCTACACCTAATCCTAATCTCAACTCTCTAACCTAAACTTAAACCTAAACTTGAAAACCCAAACCTAAACCCGATCCCGAACCCGAACCTGATTTCTTAAACCTAAACCTTAACCTATTCTCAATTCCCTAAACCTATAACTTATAACCTATCACCTACACCTAAACCTAATCTAAACCTATAACCTAAACCTAAACTAAAACCTAAATGTATTCTCAAATCCTTAAACCTAAACCTACACCTAATCCTAATCTCAACTCCTTAACATAAACCTAAACTTGAAAACCCAAACTAGACCCGATCTCAAACCCGAACCCAATTTCCTAAACCTAAACCTAAACCTATAACCTTAACATAAACCAAAACCTATAACCTAAACCTTAACCTATAACATATAACTTATAACCTATAACCTATAACCTAAACTTATAACCTATAACCTAACCTAAACCTAAACCTAAAACCTAATTGTATTCTCAAATCCTTAAAATTAAACCTACACCTAATCCTAATCTCAACTCCCTAACCTAAACCTAAACCTACACCTAATCCTAATCTCAACTCCCTAACCTAAACCTAAATCTAAACTTGAAAACCCAAACTTAATCCCGAACCCGAACCTGATTTCCTAAACCTAAACCTTAACCTATTTTTAATTCCCTAAAGCTATAAGTTATAACCTATAACTTAAACTTAAACCTATAACTTTAACTTAAACCTAGGTTTTGAGTTTAAAAGTTCATCCCAGGTTTGAACACATTACTCATGTTGGATTTTGTCATTGTTTAGAAGATTTGTAAGTACATTTTTTATTTCTTCATAAGTGTTTTTTTTTTTATCTTTCTTCCTTTTGAGATGTGTACAAAGGCATGCTTGTTTGATTGTGTCTACAAATGTTGTTTTATACAAGCTGACAAGCTAAAGAAGTCAGTGGAGGATGAAATTCATTTTCTCAAGGGAAGGGTTTCAAAATTTGAAAGAAATCTTGTGTCGAAGTCCACAAAAGTTACATCTACAGTTTTAATGAAAGAAGAAACTCTATCTTTTGCATTTGTTGAAATTGACCGTCTGAAGGAAAAAAATTCTGTAAAAACGTGAGCATTATTGAATGCATATGAAGGGTGTTTACTGTGTTGGAGTGTATTTTTTTATTGCACATCAGGGCACGCCTTAGTTATAATTCTTATGATAGGTTGAGTCTAGATCATACTGTTTATTTAAAAATGTGAATGTAGGATGCATTGTATGATTTGATTACTATTTGTAATCAATGCACCTATTTCTTTTTCTGATTGCATTTTATGTATTATTTCTATCAGCATTAAACTTAGGTGAGTTATCAATTACAACAGGTTCTTGCAATGAAATCAGGTCATATTATTACATTTTTTTAAAAAAACAGCTATGAATATAATCGTAGTTATAGCTATGGCTTTCATCCGTAGTTATTGGTATCTATTGCAACGGATATTATTGGTGCTATTGGTATTTATTGTTACTGATAAAATTCCTTTTGCTATGAATATAAGCTGTAGCACGTCCGTCGCTATTGATGGGGTAGCTAAAGATATTACTACGGACATAATTCGTAACTATTGATATCTATTACTACGGACATAATTCGTAACTATTGGTATCTATTGCTATGGATATATTCCGTAGCTATTGGTATCTATTGCTACGGATATTATCCGTAGCTACACCTTTACCTACACCACGAATAGCGATGAACGTGCTACGGATTATATCCGTAACAAAAGCCCTTTTGCTATGGTTTTTGGCCGTAGCCTTTGCCCGTTTTTCTTATAGTAATAGCACCCACTGAGTTGATCACTCACTCCCACTCTGGGATGGTATTTTAAAACACCAACCAGACTCTTTAGTAGTTACAGGTGACGCCGAATATGAGGAGTTTTGCGGCGCGAGCTTGGATGAGGAGGACGAGTTGTCTTATTTCCAGTTGATGGGTGGTTCGCCGCAGAGTTCGCGAGTGGACTTGGATCGCTGAGGGTTGGACTCAGCTAATCATTCCTTTTGAATATATGTTTGTAATTTTATTGGGCAATGCCTTGTGCGACCTGTTTATATTAATTTGGACTTGTATATATTTAGACTCCTTCATCTCAGTAGGCGAGCTGTGAATTGTGATTCATGTTTTCAATAATTCTCAGTTGCGCATTTAAACCTGATTTTTCATAAAACTATAAAAAATTGGGTATAGGTGACACCCGGGAACTTGGGAGTCAAGCGTACGCACGACCCCCGATTATTTCCAGGGCATTACACCAACATTTGCAATGCTCAAAGTGTGTCAATATGTGCCAACTGTGCAATTTAAATGCCCATGTGCATCAACCATTGTAATATGATGAGCATGCATATGACCACCCCTGTAAGCAATCCATACATTGTCAGCTTAGATTACCAAATCAACCATTTTATCAAACCGATGGCCTGTTTAGATACAAGAAAATCTTTGATTATGCCTGAGAAAAAGACTGGAACTAAATGTAATAGTTCAGTTCAGTTTTGTACAATTAATGTGGAACATTTTATATTCCGTTTAAAAGATAATATACTATTCTAAAATTGAAATTAAATATAAGAGTAATTCATTCGGTATCCACAAATCTGACAACCGAAACATATTGCTTTCACTATTTTGTGATGGTTTATGATCTATCTAGAGTAGGGCCATTATTTAGATTGTTTAATCGATGTCTCTCATATATTAGGTCTATGATCTAAAGTGGGCCAACCATTTTTGGATGGTTTAGTTTCAATTTACATATTTCTCATGTATTATTGTAATGAGTTGGGCTGTTCAGGGAGTCCATCGCAACTTTGAATAACTAGTTTTGCCGCATGCTAGGCTTAGGCCTAACATGCTGGCCCAATCAATTTCGATCATGGCTTGGACTCAAGTCATTTTAGCCCTACCTGGCCCAACCTAACCCCATTTATATCTGTCTTTCCTCCTACAATTGTCATTTTGTTCCTCGATTGAGGAACCCATCCATTATTGAATGTATAATTTTGATTCATGTGTTGCCCATTTGATCAACAGATAGATTAGGAACATTTAGGTGAAAAATGAGGATTTTAACAATTCCAGGCCAAGCTGGGTCTGCCAAACATTTTTTCGAGCTCAGGGTTGAGCCAGCTGAGCCAGGCCTATGCCAGACATGGGCTGAGATCGAAAGTAGGGTCTCAATTATCCTCAAGGGCTGGGTCCAGCCTACCCCGAGCAATTGCCACCCCTTGTGTGTTTAGGCGAGAAAGGGCTGTGGAAGTTGTTAAAAAGAAAATCATTATTAAGAGATTAAAAATAAACACTTTCTGAGGGTTTACTAAAGTGGGGTGGATGATCATCTTTCTTATTCTTTATAATGCATTCAATATGATCCTAACGATTAATAGTCAAAGAGGGAAAAGAGAATCCAACACGGTAATGTAAGAAACATACTAATTAACTTCATATTACTAAAACCAAAACGCATAACAAGCTATAATAAATGAAGTTCACATGGCCAGCATGCCACGGAAACGAGCAAAACAGAATAAGAAAGATAAAACCCTAACAAAGAAGAAAATCAAAACTAGCCAACAGAAACCCTAATCAGAAATGTGCCTCGCTGCAATGCCATCCATTATCTTCGTAACAACATCCTTTGAATCCCTAAGCAACTTAATGCTCTTGTTCAGCCGCTCCCGTTTCTGAGTAGTAGATGGCGATTCTTCCAACATCCTTTCGATCCCACCAGTGTGTGACCCCATCAATTCATCAACAATCTCCTCTTCCATTTCCCTTTCAACCAATTTCTTAACACTAAAGAGAAGATGAAGAGCCATACTGTCGACCAACCTCATCAGCACAATCCTCCAATATGCAGTCAATCTCATTTTCATGTCGAATGCTTGCTCAAGCATCGACAGTGAGTGTTGCCTCAAATGGCCAACCTCAACTTCACCGAAGCCCTGAAACATGATTTTTGTCCCCCTATTAGGGTCCTGTATTACCTCAATAAATGTCTTTTGATTCTCCATTAAACTGCTCCATGTCTTCACATAATCAGAGTTTGAGGTGTAATCAGCAATCTTCTCCATTTCAATAATATCCTTAACATGCTTAACGGACCTATCCCTCATCTTGTCAAATAGATTATGGACTGCCCTTTTAGTCATTGACTGCAGCTGCAGGTACTCCTCCGAGTGCTCTGAAACGATGCGAACGACAACTTCCTCGATGTAGGTTAAGACACTTTGAATAAAATCCAATGGAGCAAGGGCAATTCGATTCACCTTCCATTGCAATAATGTGACAAAAGCCGTCCGCTGAAGGAAATTAGGAAGCCCAATCCATTTCGACTCCTCTAAAACCCCAATTTCCAACATTAAGAAACCACAGGATGATGTCGAATAATTATCAGAAGACTTAGATTGTAAGTCTTTATAGAACCCTTCCAGCATTTCGGCCATCCAAGCAGTGCAATGCATTTTCGCATCATTGGGGAAATCTTCAAATTCACCACGTAAAAGCACCTTCTTAAGTGATTCTTTCGCAGCACCAACAACGCGCATGAAAGCTTGCGTTGCCTCAGCAACATTTGTAAGATTCCGTGGCATGTTATTCAAATCATTGACATGCCTGTTGAGCTTGTCATTGATTTTCTTAACGATATCTGGTAAGCATTGGGATAGGCTATTTGCTTGAATCTGAACCAGCTTTTGAGCAAGAACTGGTATTCCAACAATCGATTTATCAATTTTGGAGAGAAGAGGATGAGATTTGAATAATGTTGCCTCCTCGATCCTTGCTTCTTCATAAGTTTCATCTCCAATTCGATTCCTCACGCAAACATAACCAAGGCCAATGTTCACATCATCAGCAGTTACCTTCTCTAGCAAACCTTCAGGAGCCCTATCAGCTTTCGTAACAACAGCCAATGTTCGCTCCCCAGTCTTATCAACACGTTGAGACATCCGAATTGATTCACATGTTGGAAAATCAACGGTTGCTGATAAAACATTGAGAATAATGCTCTCCTTTGGTTTGATGTAGCCCATAATGATATTGGATATCTGCTCATAGATATCCTCAGGTTGGCCGTGGACTGGAACACGTGTTATTCCAGGAAGATCGACCATGGTAAGATCAGGAACGCCTTTTTTCTTCACTACAAGAGTGAGAGGAGTGTTGGAGATGCCCTTTCCATTGCCTGCAATCTCATCCGTGGCCATGCTGATAGAATCTAAGATTTGATTTTCTGATGTCAGGACTATCTTTCCTTGATACTCCAGGTGCATTTGTGGTTCGTCGGTGGGGACGTTTTGCAAGCGCATGATGAGTGGGACACGAGTACAGATGCCTTGTCCACGGGGAAGGCTGATACCAGCAAGTGACTCGAGTACACTTGATTTGCCACTTGATTGGTCTCCAACTACGACTATGGTTGGAAGTTCAATGCCTTCTTCCATCACCTTCAAGTGTCGGAGAGTATCAACAGCATCAAGGAGAGGGCGGATGCGATCATTATAGGAAGAGACCAGAGAGGGAAGTACTGGTTTCTCAGGGTGATCTTTCATAGCCATTTTCTCTTGGAGAGAAGTAGATGAACTAGGAAGAGAGTTCATATTATGTTTTCGACAGAGAAAGGAAGCGATGGTGCATGAAAGGTTAAATAACTTTGAGTGTCGGAGACGATCAACAGCATCAAGTAGGGGGCGGATGCGATCATTGTGGGAAGATGCCAGAGTGGGAAGTACTGGTTTCTCGTGGTGATCTATTTCAGGGCTTTCTAGACCAAATCTGGCCATCGAGAGAGAGAGAGAGAGAGAGAGAGAGAGAGAGAGAGAGAGAGAGAGAGAGAGAGAGACGGTGGGGGAAGGTAGGGTGTGCATGAAAGGTTGGGTATCTGGTAGAATTTATAAGGCCGTTGGGGGGAGGTAGGGTGTGCATGAAAGGTTGGGTATCTGGTAGAGTTTATAAGGCCGTTTGGATGGGAGTAAATAGAGGAAGTAAATGGAGGTAAATAATAGGTGTATTTGGATTGAAGTATACGATTTTACATAAAATGAAGTGGGCGTGCAAAAGAAAACCTCTTTGTAGGAGAGGATTTAGAAGTAAAAGGGGTAAAATGTCATTTTGATGTTGCATAAGGTAATCCTGAACATCCAAGGTCGCTGGTATAAATGTGGATGGAGCATTAAAAATAATAAATAAAAAATAAAAAATAAAAATAAAAACGATAGTAACTATGGAATATTTCACTTGAAAATTGGACCACTTACTGTTTTACTTTTATCAACCATTTATTTGATTAACATCAATTGGATGGTTACGGTTGCTTCATCACTAAGGTTTTTCACTATTTGGATGATCCTGATAGATGACCATGAATGACCGATGTGAGGAGGATGAGCCACTACCATTTTCAAATCGGCAGGGAATTATATCATGGGAATTGCATAGAGCTGGGCAGGATCCGACCGATCAAACTAGTCAGATCCGATCTGACCCGAATCAAAGGCCAGGATTGGGTCGGATCGAGTAGGCCCACTCAGATCTGACCGCACAAAGAATCGAGTTCGGGTCAATAGCCAATCTAAACCGATCCAGACAAAGTTCATTCAACATTGTTTCCTTTAATGTTGTCCACTTGAGATTGAGATATACCTCATTTTTAATTTAATAATATAAAATGATCTAGAAAAATAGATGGACGACATGGATGAAATAAATACATCATGGTGGGGTCTACATAGCACCAACCACCAGCCATTGGCTGGTGGCAGGGAGAGTAGCCAATCCGTCTTATCAGCTCATAGCTCGAGGTACATCGAGCACCGAGTTTTGACACAAGAAAAGAAAGAAGGAAATCGGATTGTGTAATGCTCTTATCCTATTGAGTAAACTCAATTGGGCCCATTGTGAATGTACTTGGTTTATCCACACAGTCCATCCATTTTTTAACCTCATTTTAGGCGTTGAGACAAAAATTGAAGCTTATCTAAAGCTCAAGTGGACCAAATGACAGGAAACCTTGGAAATAATGATTTCCACCGTTGAAACCTTGCTAGGCCCCACAATGATGTTTATTTGTCATATAAACTATTCATAAGATTTATTTTTATTATTATTATTTTAAAAAAAAAAAAATTAAAAATAAAAAATAAAAAAAACAAAAAAACATGGATGAAGGGAAAAAAAAATATAATCTTGATCAAAAACGTTCTGTGCCCCCAAGAATTTTTCAACGTTAGACATTCAATTCACATTGTTGCCTATGGTGTGGTCCATTTTAGACTTGTATATGCTTCGTTTTTTAACTAAGGTCTTAAAATTATTTGGTAAAGTGGATGGGAGGACTTAATAAAATACATAAATCACAGTGGACCCCACAGAGTTTACTCACTATGCTTAGTGTACTGAGTTACTCAGTACGCAATCTACTTCAGAAAGAAGATAAAGGAAGTGGATTGGCGGATGTACCAAGTACCAGGCCAGCTGGTGTATTGACATCAGAAGTTCTGTGGGTACCATCATGAGGTATGTGTTAGATCCAAACCATCCATTTATTTGGTGGGCTTGTCTTAATGCTTGAGCCGAAAAATAAGACAGATCTAAAGATCAATTGGACCACACTGCAAAAAGAAGTGGGGGGTTAAACGCTTACCATTGAAACTCTTTTAGGGGTCACAAAAGTTTCAGATCAATATGAAATTTATTTTTCCTCTTCATCCATGTAGTTATAACCTTATTAACAAATTGGATGGAAAATAAACGTTATAGTGTTGGTGAAAATTATATTTTTAAATTTTTTTTAAAAAAAATAAAATTAAAACAGAAGATTAGATCCGAACCGTACCCAACTAGATCCGACTTGGTTTCCCTGACCGAGTCGGACTCGATTCGAGTCAGGCTAGCAATTTAACGGATTGAATCGAGTTAGATGACATGGACTTGGTCCCTTATCGAATGGAGTTTGAGTGAGTTCATTGAAAATTTCAGACCGAGTTAAGTTGGACCAATCTGGTCCAACTTGACTCAATGCCCACCTCTAGAAATGCACCATACTGGGAATGGGGGCGGATTAGGTGTGGCCACGCCGTCACCCAGCAAGGTGCTTTCCTGACCATGGGGCCCACCTTAATGTCACCTTGATATATTTTTTTTGGAAGAGGATTGGCTGGTGTACCACACACCAGCTATATAGTTGTTGTAGGTACGTATCATGCGAGGACGAGCACAAACGCTCCTAGAGCTCCGAGTTGTATTAATGGTTCAAAGGAGATCAAAGTTACATAGGCCCTACAATGATGTATTTATTTCATCAATTTTTAGAGATCATTTTAGAGCATTATCCAAAAAAATGAATCATATCCAAAGATCATCTGGACCACCGCACAAACAGTAGTGGAGATAATGATTTTCATCGTTAAAGAATTTGTAGGTTCCACCATAGCGTTTATTTTCCATCCAATCTGTTCATAAGGTCACAAAGACGTGAATGAAGAGGAAAAGCAAATTTCATATTGATCCAAAACTTCTATGACCCCCAAAAGGATTTCAATGGTAGATGTTCAATCCCCCATTATTTTTTGCATTGTGGTCCACTTAATAGTTATATCTATTTTATTTTTTATCTTAAGCCTTAAGACAAGCTTGCCAAATGGATGGACGGTTTGGATATAACACGTAGCATACCTCATGATCAGACCCGACGTCAATACAACAACTACATAGCTAGTGTGAGGTACACCATCCAATCTGCTTCCATTTATCTTATATCCACACTGTTCATTTGTTTTTCCTGCGAACTTTATCACATTATCCCAAAAATGAAGTAACCTAAAGTGCACTAGTCCATAAGTAAAACATGGTGATTGAACACCCACCATTAAAAACTTCCTTAACTCACCATAATATTTTCAAAATTTTAATTTTCCATCCAACCTGTTGATAAGTTCATATAAATTTATAAGAAGGAAAAAAAAAGAAATATCACCATTATCTAGAGCTAGGCAATCTTGACATGATCCGACCAGATCCGACCTGATTTGAATCGATCCGACGGCCTGGATCGGTGCAGATTGAGTAGGGCAGCCCAAATCTGAAAGGCTTTCTAGGCGAGTTCAGTTCCATACTAATTCGGACCGATCCGATTGGATCTGATTCAATTCAATCCGATTCGATCTGAAGTGGATAAACCACATGCATTTTCAAAGTGGGCCCTAACAGAGTTTATTTAATGCAATAAAAGAGAGCCAGGAGCGGATTTGTGGTGAAAATCATTCTCTGCTGTTATTTGTGGTGTGGTCCAGATGATCTTTGAATATTATTTATTTTTTTAGATAATGCTCTGTAATGATCTCTAAAAATATATGAAGGGTGTAGATATAATAAATATATCACTATGGGGCCCATATAACTTTGATCTCATTTGAACCATTCGTACAACCTGGAGCTCGAGGAGTGCCAGTATTGGTATTCGCATGCAACACATACCTACAACAGCTGCTACATAGCTGCCAACTAGTACATTAGCATGTCCGCTTCGGACCTTTTTATGCATAAGGCATCCGCAAGGAGTTCCTGCGCTGGAAATCTAGTTGGGACCCACCATTATGTTTGTGAGACATCCACCCCGTCCATCTATTTTTTGAGCTCATTTTAGGATTTGAACCCAAAAGTGAGAAGGATCCGATACTCAAGTGGGCTGCACTAAAGGAAAAGGTGGGTGGGGAAATTCCTACCATTGAAACCTCCCTAGGGTTGACAGTGATGTTTGCATGCCATCCATACTGTTCATAACGTCATTCCTACTGGGATGAACTGAAAATATAAATATTATCCTAATTGGAAACTTCTCTAACCCCACGAATATTTTAACTGTCGACGTTCAATACTTGTGTTTTGTGCCCACTTGAGTATTGGATTTGGCTCATTTTTAGCTTTAAGTTTTAAAATGATCTCACAAAACGGATAGATGGGGTGGATTTCTCACAAACATCACGGCGGGCCCCATCTAAGTTCCCGGTGCAGGAACTTCATGCGGAATGAAAGCCGCAGTAAACTCGCTAGGTACGTCTCGTGTGTGAAGACGAGTACCGGTGGTCCTTGAGCTCCGAGTTGTACGAACGGTTTAAAGAAGATCAAAGTTATATGGCCCCACAACGATGTATTTATTATATCTACACCGTTTATATATTTTTAGAGATCATTATAGAGCATCATCCAAAAAATAACTATCCAAAAAATGAATAATATCCAAAGATCAGTTGTACCACACCATAAATAGCAGCAGAGAATGATTTTCACCGTTAAACAATTCGTGTGGTCCACTTGATACTTAGATTTATCTTATTTTTTATCTCAAGCCTTAAGATAAGCTCGCCAAATGGATGGACAGTTTGGATATAACACATACCCCATGATCAGACCCACAGAACTTGTTAACGTCAGCAAGTCAGCGATGTGCATAGCTGCACTTGCATGAAAAGCACGTAACTGCACGGTGCAGTGCATGTCAACACTACTCATGGCGTTGTCTGAGCCATGTGAGGCCCACCTTGATGTATATGTTTTATCTAAGCCGTTCATTTATTTTGACATATCATTTTAGGCCTTTAGTACAAAAAGGTAGTTTATTGAAGACTGAAATGGACCACATCACATGAAATAGTTTGATTAAATTTATACGATCCAAATCATATCTAACCCCATCCGACTCGGTTTCCTTGACCGAGTCGGACTCGGTTCGGGTCAATCCAACTATGCATTGGATCGGTTTGAATTAAGTGATCTGGATTTAGTCTCGGATCGAATCGGGTTCGGGTCAGGCTATTGAGGTTTCGGTTCGAATCAAGTTGGACCCAATCCGATCTGATCCGGATCGATGCCCAGCTCTACCACTATCTGAAACTTTTATGGCCGAGAAAAAGTTTTCAATGGTCAATCACGTTTTTTCCTATGATGTTGTATACTTGAGGTTTGATCTTCTTTAGTTTTGGGTTCACGGCCTAAAATAAGCTACATAGATCAAGGTGGGCCCTACAGTCAGGGTCACATGGAGGCTGGACTACCTCTAATCGGCTCTCAATGGGAAGCAGAATGCAATATTCTCTCTTTTCTTTTTTCTTTTTCTTTTTGTTTTCCTTTTCCTTTTTAAAATTTTTTTTAACATGCACACACACACCCCATACACTCACGCCATAGTGGGATTTCACCACTTATGGATACTCGAACCCTTAACCAGGCATGTTTGATTTTCTATTACAGGGGTAATTCTAGGTAAATGGGTAATAATTATTTACTTATGTGTTTCCCGTTGAATTTCCAAGGTGATTTGATCCGCCAACTTTCATTTATAGTACTTTTCACGTCACTCAAGGAGAAAAAAGTTAAATTGTGGGGCCCACCTTGATGTTTGTGTGTTATCCACACCGTCCATCCCTTTAGCCAACTCATTTTAGGGCATGAGCCAAAAAAGGAGAGGTAGATCCAAAGATCAAGTGGACCACACTACTAGAAACAATGGAAATTGAAGTCCTATCATTGAAAGTTTCTTGAAGACCCTGGAAGTTTTGGATCAAACTGATATATATATATATTTTTTCCACTTTATCCATGACCGTGTGACCTTATAAACAGGTTGGATGACAAATAAACATCACTGTTGGCCCTAGGGAGAAAATAACTTTCAACCATTGACGTTTTAATGATCCTTATTTCCTAAGGTGTGGCCCACTTGAGCTTTAGATTTTCCTCATTTTTGGGCTCATGCCTTAAAATGTACTTTTTAAAAGGATGGATGGTGTGGATAACTCATATATATCATGGTGGGGCCCATATATTTAAATCAGTAATAAAAATGTTTGTATGGACCGATTTTCGAAACGTATTTCCCTACGACTTCCAAACAGGTGTGGTAAGTAATAATCAGGTAATTCCGTATTTATACGCGGGGAATTTAAAAATCCAACAGCCCCTAAGGGCCTACCACCGGAGCAAGAGTAAGATTCTAGTGTTCTCTCTTTCCGTTAGGACGTATCTTTTCCATGAAGCATCAGCGCTGGGATGCTATGTGGGGCCTACCATGATGTTTCACCGTCCGCTTTGATACGTGGCAGAATTGATTCCAATATTCTCTCTTTCCGTTAGGACGTGTCTTTTCCACGAAGCATCTGCGCTGGGATGCTATGTGGGGCCTACCATGATGTTTCAAAGAAATACGCTCCCCGTCTGCTCTGATACGTGGCAAAAATGAGGTTATCAAAACCTTAACTGGGCCTTATGAGAGGGAAAACTCTAGAAGGAAGTGCATACCTTTGAAACCTTCTTAGGCTTCACCTTAATTTTTAAATGCCATCCGAACGTTTTATAAGGTCATTCCTACCGGAATGAAGTGAAATCACTCAAATATTATGTTAATATAAAACTTTTGTGGCCATGCGAATGTTCCAATGGTTGTAATTGAATCCCCACTTTTTCCTCTCCTATGGCCACTTGAGTTTTTGGTCCACCTCACTGTTTTTTACGAGTTCTAAAATGAGCTTTTGAAATGGATGGATGGAGTTAATTTATTACAAACATCATGGTGGGCTCCACCTAGCATCCCACCCGAGGACTTTTACGCCAAAGGCTTTCACAGGGAATCCCGGTCGATTTTTGTATGGGAGATATTTTTGGGAGCCAGAGTAGACGATGCTTTTCCCTTTCCTTAGGGGAGTTATTTTATGTTATTAGATACTCCGCCAAGATATGGCGCTTGAGACACAAGCACTTAGGTGCTTTTCCCTTTCCACTTGAGTTTTTGGTCCACCTCACTGTTTTTTACGAGTTCTAAAATGAGCTTTTGAAATGGATGGACGGAGTTAATTTATCACAAACATCATGGTGGGCTCCACCTAGCATCCCACCCGAGGACCTTTACGCCAAAGGCTTTCACATGGAATCCGGGTCGATTTTTGTATGGGAGATATTTTTGGGAGCCAGAGTAGACGATGCTTTTCCCTTTCCTTAGGGGAGTTATTTTATGTTATTAGATACTCCGCCAAGATATGGCGCTTGAGACACAAGCACTTCGATATTGCATCCTTGTCATATGTTAAATAAACCAAAAACCAACTTAAATTGTGGAACTCACCGAAGATTAGTCACTGTCCCCAAATCGGATTGGTTGAGTAATGCTAATCTATGATTCATGAAGGTTGTTAGTTGAAGGAGGGATGGATATTTTACATTTTTAACCCTCCAATAAATTGCCACAAATCCAATAGTCAGATAATGTCTACGTTTGAATCCTTACCTACTCTGGGGAGTTTCAACACAAGGTCTTGGGTTTGAGACCCATAGGTTGTGAAATCCCATTGAGGCGTGCCTGGGTGTGTGTCGGGTGCGTGCGTTAAAAAAAAATAAAAAAGAAAAGAAAAAAGAAGATAATGTCTCGGGTTCATGACACGTCTAAACAGGCTAGCTATTCGCTCTACCACCAGACTGGTAAATGGTGCTACGTGGCCCCATCATGATGTATGTGTTTCATCTATTCCATCCATCCATTTTTACAGATCATTTTAGGACTTGATCTAAAAAATGAAGGGGATATAAATCTCAGATGGACCACACTGCAAGAAAACAATAGTGATTGGTTATCCACCATTAAAATCCTCCTAAGGCCTAGTATACTGTTTATTTGACATCCAATATGTTAATTAGGTCATAGAGACCTAGATGAAATGGAAAAAGCAATTATCAACTGTGAGACCCATATCCTATCCTATACTGTTTCGTGGGCTTGTGCGGTCTTCTCTTTCGAATTCCGACGACCCGCGTTCTAGTATCGGCATTTGCACGCGAACCTGAGTCCCATCTCGTATATTAGAATTGGCTCGACTTGAAACTTATACCATTCCAATCTTGTCACGGTCCCGATGCCGCATCTCGCGCGCTGAGGCGATACCCGGGCCGAAAGATGTGGGCCCGCATTCAGTTCGAGAAAAATGTCGCACGTTACAAATTCTAAGAAAATATGTCCCATCAAATGTCAAGTATACACCCCACCACTCCCATCACTCACACCCATTCCCAAAGTCAACTCTCTCTCTTATACAAGTACTCCCATCACTCACATCTCTCTTATCTCTTTCATTTTTCCCATTCTCCCAAGCAACTCTAACATCTCAACCTCAATGAGAGAAAACTTGGTATGACCCATTTTCCTATCTCTCATCCCCACCATCCAAAGTCTATCTCGACCGTTAAATCGCACCCCTTAGAGCTCTAGATCTCATTGGCAGAAGAAGGAAGAAGAGATCAAAGGTAGGTGATTTTATTATTTGATTTTATGATTTGAGGGCCCATATATGTGGGACCCATCTTGATGTACGTATTATATAGGGAGGGCCCATAGTGGTGGGGTCCCTCCCCTCCTCACCGTCTCTCTCTCTCTCTCTCTCTCTCTCTCTCTCTCTCTCTCTCTCTCTCTCTCTCTCTCTCTCTCTCTCTGTGATGGAGTGTGGCCCACCTGATCCAGCCAACCCAGATGAAGGGAAAATACAACTATCAACTTGATCAGTGGGGTGGCCCACTAATGTGGACCCCACCATATTTACATGTGTTGTATGTGTACCAACCAGCAGCAGGCGCCGCTAGACGTAGGCAGAACACAAATTTCAGCTAATCCAAAACTCTGGTGGGCCACACCAAGTGGACCCACCCATCTTGTACACGTTATATCCATACCGTCCAAATAGCATGGATGGTAGGGGCCTCTGACAGATGTGTTGTATACACACTGTCCATCTGTGAGACCCTCTCGAGGTATATGTTTCATCCAGCCGTCCATCATGGGACGTGGCTCCCCTGCTGTTGTGCTGATGTCAGCAATTCTGTGGGTGCTGATCAGGAGATATGTATTATATCCTGGTCGTCCATGTCCTGGACAGTGGATCAACAGCACAGTTAGATGGGTCTGATCTTGTGGCTCACGTTAAATCCAGACCGTTCATCCGTGTGGGGCCCACACATCATGCATGTCCACATTGTCTAGTGGTCTGGATGGTGGGGACCTCTTTGATTTATGTGTTTCACGTCTAGGCCGTCCACGGCCTCGACGCTGGAGATCTTCAATAATAATAATAATAATAATATATAATAAATAATATTTTATTGTATTATATCTGGTGGGACCCACTGCTAGGAAGCAGATTGGCTAGTGTATTTCACACTAACTATGCAGCTAATGTGGGACGACAGCAAGTCCGGTGGACACCACCAATGATGTATTTGTTCCATATCCACACCGTCTAGACTGTCTTAAATGTGTTGGACAATGTTTAGATGATGCTGATGCTGTGGACCCCACCTTGATGTATGTTCCATATCCACACCGTCCACAATGTTTGGACGGTGCTGGAAAACATCTGGATAGTGCTGATTTACATGAGAAATGTTTGGATGATGCTGATTTACCTGGACAATGTTTGGACAGTGCTGCTCATCATTAGTGGGCCATATGCCCCATGAAATGATAGTGTACAGTTGTACACATGTTACACCTACAACCATTAAAATGGTTTTTGATGTGGTCCAAGTCCACTTGAGGCCCATTGGTGAAGCCCATCCATGAGACCCATCATGATGTATATTTGAGGCCCACGTGATAGGGCCCACCTGCCTTGTATTTAAGGCATATATGATGGGGCCCACCTGCTTGAATTTGAGGCCTATGGGCAAGGCCCATTGTTATATGTATTGGGCCCATGACGTGTGGCCCATTGTGATGTATTCGAGGCCCAGATACGTGGTCCATTTGATGCATACGAGACCCATGTGTAGAGCCCACATGTTGTGTATTTGAGGCTCAATCACCTATTGTGTATATGAGGCCCATGAGTGAGGCCCATTGTGATGTGTTCGACGTCAAAAGATGTGGCCTATTTGATGCATACAAGACCCATGTGTAGGGCCCACATGTTATGTATTTGAGGCCAATGTGCAGGGCCCACCTATTGTGTATTGAGGCCTATGAGTGAGGCCCATTGTGATGTGTTCGAGGTTTATGTGATGCGGCCCATCATGATGCGTATTAGGCCTAATGTGAGCCCACGAGCTTATTATATGTTTGGCTCTATGTGGGCCACTCCTTGGGAGCAATGATGGTTAAATGTCCACATTGGTGGATGATGATGGCTAAATGTCCACATTGTGACCTTCCCTTGCGCCCTGTGTTAGGTCGATTATCGAGGCCAATTCCGATTGTTGAGCCCGATTCCAATTATCGAGCCTGATTTCGATTGTCGAGGCCAATTTTGATTCTGGAGGCCGATTTCGATTGTCGAGGTCGATTCTGATTATCAAGGCCGATTTTGATTATCGACACTGATTCTGATTATCGAGACCGATTCCGATTGTCGAGAATGATTCCGATTATCGAGGCTAGTTGTCGATACCGATTATGAGACAATATGTGATAACATAGCACCATGATACATTCCCATATGCATCATCTGCATATTTATTATAAGATGTGGTTGACCATTGCATATGTCATTGGAAAGGTTGTTATGATACTCCCTGATAAGCAGAGGTTATCTCACATGGGCTCACGGTACGGGCAGGATTGATGCATGACTAGATTGTATGACTTATGTATCTTGTATTGTGTGTTGTGATTACTGTGTGCCCTAACGATATCAGGGCCATATCCTCCATAGGCATATCGTGGATGGCCAGATGAGACACCGAAAATATGTTATTAGCATCAGGCTACCATAGATGGCCCTGTGTAAAAATTCCTAAACCCTCTTGGTACCAAAAGACGCCCCAACGTCGAGACCGAGTGAATATATATGAGCGCATGAGGGCCGTATACAAGTAGGCCGCATCTCCCACTGTGTCATGGTCTGTTGAGAGGGGTTATGACCTTACCCGCCCGAGGGTAGGGAGCATAGCTAGGCTGAGTTTGACCGCCTTATGATTAGGTTCGCTATCGACGTGCCGGGTAGATATTGACTGATTACTAACTAGGTAGATAGTGAGGTATCTTCCACTTGCATAGTTGCGTGTCCAGTGGGCAGGATTACATGTAGAGTGTACTAGACCCCAGTGATGATCCCAGAGATGTATAGTACTGCTATGTAGATTTATTGAGCATGAGTTGCATACTCATTCATTTATTTATTCACTATCCACTCGGGCTGGTGGTGTACAACTATTTGTTACATATACCTTCGCAATGGTCAGAATTTTGTTTGGGGTGCGCGACTAACCTGAGATCAGGAGTTTACTACATTGAGTCTGAGTATCCAAATTTAGGTATGAGACTGGTTTGGATAGAAGTCCCTTGTGGTAGACCCCATAGTTTGCGATACTACGTACTATCATCCCGACTTCACACTCCTGCATGGTCATTCGCATCACATATCGCATTGCATCCTCGATATCTGATACTTGACTCTTTATGACTACTCATTTGTATAGTTGATTTGTATTGCGTACTCTGATATTGTATGACTTATGGACTTGTCAATATTTCTACTTACTCTGATGTCGTATGATTCATGATTTTTTTAGTATTTTTGACATTGTATGATTATGATGTTGTGATTGACACTTATCTTGCGTATACAATTTCACCACCCTCTAAGTTTTCTATAAGCTTATATATGATAGATACGTGTAAGTGACGTTGATTGCAGCAGCGTTGAGTATGGAGCGTGCAGCTGTCTTTCGGAGTTTTGATTTTATTTTGACATATGTATTTCCCTTTCAGCATTGTATTCAAAGTTTATATTAGTGAATATGTGATGATGATGTTATTTTTGTGATTTAGGTAAACTTGTGGTTATGCTTCTTATGAGATAAATGTACGTTGAAAAATTCTCTTTGTATGATCTCAAGATTGGAACATAGCATATGAGTGTTGGGAGCCGAGAATGTAGTACTACGGAGGCTGTCGGTACTGGATTCAGCAATCGGGATTTCTATGAGTTTAATTTTCAGATTTGGGACATGACATCAACTTAATCCAAAATATTTATGATCCCAAAAAGTTTTTAATGGTTGACATTTATTCAACACTGTTTCATATAATGTGGTCCACTTGAGATTAGGATATACCTAAATTTTTTCTCTCATACCATAAAATAATATTAAAAAAATAGATGAACGGCATCGATGAAACACATACATCATAGTGGGGCTCATAGAGAGCACGGCCGCCAGCCATTGGCTAGTGGTGGGGGTGGCCAATCCGTTCCCACCCGGTATGCAATTTTTAAGCGCCTGAGTATCATCCATCATTCTCTACCGGAGTATCATGGATTTTATGTGCTTTTAGGATCGAGGTAAGGTACTCAGCTTTATGTTAAGTGGAAGCAGATTCACTCTGCTTTACGTTAAGTGGAAGCAGATTGCGTCCGACCCCTCGAGCCTTTACCCATGCCGTCTATCACTGTTCTCAGATGATTGTAAGATATGAATCTAAAAATGAGGCAGACATAATGCTCCAGTGAATCCCAACAAATAGTAAACGTGGTTGTAATTAATGTACAAAGCATTAAATGCAAGAGTAACGTGTGGCATGGTGTACTAGAGCGTTGGATTTGCCTATTTTCTGGCCTATACCTTAAGCATGATCTGAAAAACATGGATGGCGGCGTGGATAACCTGATGAATCGCTGTAGGCTCCCCGCAGATCTAGTTGAACTTTAATACGTCCATCAGGGGTCGGACGCAATCCCTTCTTTGTTAAAAAAATAGTGTAAGCTTTGTACGGATCTAATCGGACTTCGATAGGTACATCCAGGTCGGGCGCAATCCCTTCCATGTTAAGAATGTCGGACTGATGTGGAAGCATTGACTACTTCGTGTTAGTGGGAGCATAAAGCGGATGCGCATTAGGTGATGGCATTGTCACTAGCGAGGCCACGTTAAAAGTTCTGCGGGCCCCAGTATGATACATGGTTACATCTACCCTGAACGTTTATTCCCAAAGGTTATTTGACTGCATTGCCGAGAGGAGGTAGGCTCAAGTAAACCCCACAAAAACAGCAATGATTTAACCCGTCAATCGTAGAAATGTACTGACCAAGTGGGAGCATAAAGCGGATGCGAATTAGGTGCTGGCATTATTAGTAGCAAGACCACGTCAAAAGTTCCGCGGGTTACATCCACACTGTACGTTCATTGAAAAAGATTATTTTAATGCATTGCCGAGAGGAGGTAGGCTCAGGTGAACCCCACCACAAAAACATCAATTATTTAACTTGTTACGGATAAATCTGGATTTACCAAGAATATAAGGAGTTCAGCATTGGCAAGGAATCTGGCCTCCGTCCCCCCAAAGGCAGGTTGAGAACATGTTCTACATCAGGAGAAACTCGACATTGACTCATTTAGAAAACCCGGTTGGTGAAACTCCACTGCAGAATGACTATCTACCTCAGACACTCATCATGCACTTCTAATGGTTTTAACCTGGCTCTAACTGACCTTACTCGAGAATTTAGCTGAGGATTGATCTTGGAGACTACCACAACATGGATCTGTCCGAGATCTTTACCCAAGTTCTCGAAATCTCATTGCGATACGCCAAGGATCCGAATCCCACTACAATATGTTCCTGCTAAATAGGGAATCCCTCTCTATGCCACCACCATCTCTCAATTATAAATAGAGTATCCCTAATGGTGAGAGTTACGCACAATCTTAAACTCAAAAACCCTTCTTTCTACTAGACCCAGACTTTGTCCTCTGACTTAGGCATCGGAGGGTTCCCTGCTACAACCAAGGCTCCTTTGTCTTCTTTGCATGTAGGCATTTAAAGGTCCAAAGGGTTAACTAGATTTTTACATCAACAGTTTGGCGTCGTCTGTAGAAATGACATGAAAGTCATTCTTATCATCCACAACTATTCGACAATAGTGAGAGTGAGAAAGAAAGCCCAAACCATTACTATTGTGCCCAGCCCTACGCCACCAAAACAGTCTATGAATTGTCAGGACTTGTCTTCCCAACCAGAGGTTGATTCTGCGCTCGCAAGCCCAGTGCAATGGTCTCGAAATCAGGGGAGGCCAGGCTGTCTCTTTAGAGCACCAAGTCGAAGTCCTAACTAGCAATATTGATCAAATAAGATGAATGCTAGAGCGACAAAATCCTCCTCCCGACCAGGGGGCTGAGGAGGTTATTTCTCAGGCAGCCACAGAAGTTTCTACACCATCCCAAGAACCCTTCCGCTCTTAGAGGATCAGAAGAGTTGGCGAAGCACCAAGACAAGCACCTTCCCATGCTTTGGGTACTTCCGTGTTAGCTACCTCTAACTTATGTCATGAGTAGGAGAAGAAGAGGCGTGGTAAAACTTTTGAGATCGTGGCCAAGAACGAGGATCCCTAGGAGCCCGAGCTTAATGAACTGTGATGTCAGATCGGCGACATACGACATGCCTACCACGTGCATGCTCTAAGCTCGATAGAAGCCATGTTGGAAGAAACTGAACCGTCATTCACTGCCGACATCATGGACACTCAGCTCCCGCCCAGCTTTCGGATGTCATAGATCACACCTTATTCCGAAGCCACCGACCTATCCGAGCATTTGGAATCTTTTAGGGCATGGATGAAGCTTTATAACGCATCGACTACGACAATGTGCCAAGCATTCTCCTTAACCTTGATGGGAGCAACTCGAAAATGGTTTAGGCAATTGAAACCATAGTCCATCAGCTTATTCACACAACTCAGTAAGGCCTTCATCACCAACTTCATCAAAGGAAAAGAAAAGTTGAAACTACCTCCTCACCATCATCCAGAAGTAGGATGAGCTATTGAAGGATTACATCAAACACTTCTACCTGAAAGTGATGTAAGTGGAGGGCTATTCGGATCAGATCACCCTGACCGGTATAATGACCGGCCTGAGGGAGGGGATATTTCTCTTCTCACTCGGCAAGAACCCCCCAACGACATTAGTCGATTCCTTAACCGAGCCCAAAAATACTTAAACGTTGGGGAGCACTTTATTTTGTGAAAAGCTACTCGAAACAAGGAAAGCTCGACTAAGGAGAAACAACCTAAGAAAGAACAAGCATCAGCTCCTAGAAACAAGCGAAGAAAAGACGATGATCCAACCAGAGGTTAGTGTCCGATCAGACGACCCGAGAGCAGATTAAGCTCTTACACTTCGTTCAATGCGAAGCCTGACTAGGTTATCATTGAAGTTCATAACAAGCAACTCCTGAAATGGCTGAACAAGATGAAGATCAATGTCGCCAAGCGGATAAACAAAAGTACTGTCACTTCCACTATGACCATGGTCATTCCATTAGTGACTGCTTCGACCTTGAGGAAGAAATCGAAGCCTTCATCCGTGATGGACACCTACAAGAGTACGTCGGCAAGAGGGAAGAACGAGCAGGTTAAAAGAACAAGCAACCCAACATGATAACAATAATGAGGCTACATGATAGATGAAAGTGCCCTTGTTTGTCAATATACGTGAATGTTGAGTTAGTTAGCTCAAGTGAACTCTTAGAAGAAGATGTCAAGACCAAGCCTCAACAAATGATGAAAGCCATATTCAAGATCAAACCTGTTAGCCATAGCTTCATTATCTAAACAACAAACCTTAGCAGGTATATGACCCCATGTAATCCCAACTTACGCCTAAAATGAATTAAAATATCCTTTGGTAAAGTTGATATATATAGCACCAAGAGTATAAAGGGAGGAAAGAAACAAAACCTAAAAAATCACAAGTCCTGGTCGAGTGCATCAAATTGCAATCGAGGGAGTCTTTGATCCATCGAACATCACTCGATAGCATCGAACGATTACCCATTTTGTCCAGCAATAAAATGAAAGATATGTTGTAGATCTTGATAGCATCGACTACTATTCGATATCATCGAAGTCCATTCTTCGATAACATTAAATGACCCTCGATTACTTGGATCTTGAAATTCTTCCAAAGAAACAGAAAATACTCTAAGTGCTCCTCAATGTCATTGAAGCCTTCTCGATGTTACCAAGAGTAAGTTGTCGATAACATCGAAGTTCATTCAATAGAATCGAAACTTACTCATTTTTGTCCAACAAGTTTTTTAAAGAAAAATTATTTTCTTCGAGTACATTAAAGATCATTTGATATCATCGAAATTCAAACTTCGATGAATCGAAGGGCTCTTCAATTATATCAAACATGAGACAAAACTATCCAACAACCTTGTGTATTTTATAAAAGAAGATCTCGATGGATTGAGAGTCCCTCGATGAATAAGTGCACGTCGATATCATCGAAGGATGCTTGATGAATGACAGTCAAAATTTTTCCTATACCCAAATATAAATATTATGTAGGAAGTCGATCAAATCAAAGATGGTTCGATGATATCGAAATTCAAATTTCGATAACATCGAACACCTTTCGATGGCATTGACAAGTTCAAAATTCTGTCCTTTTTTTACCATTAGGATCTTGTTTCTATAAATATACTAGTGTTGTTCTGGTTATAATGAGCTAGAATCCAAGAGAGTTTGAGCCTGTTATTCCAAGATCTATCTACCCTCTTACTCACTCTCTCTTTCCAATTAGATTTCATCATTCAATCCCTTACTTGAGCATAAACTCATATCATACATGCTTGGATTGAATTATGAACTCTAGCATTCTTGAAGTTTCCAACTAATCATATAATCTTTGGAACTTCTAAATGCCTAACTCATGAGAACCTTCTCTATTGATTTAAATTACATCATTTATATAGAGAAGATCAAAAACCCTAAACCTCATGACCTTAAAGACTTCGCGAAAGCATCATTAACAGGTTGCAATTTAAGGGAGCTGAAGTTTCTTCATCATCATCAAAGACCTTCACAATGTGCAAGAATGAGACTCACTAACTTACTTTATAAGTACTTAGAGTCTAAAGTGTCTAAAGCTCTCTCCTTGTGTAGGATTGACATTCAGAGTTTGAGTGTCAAACTCGCCAAGTCCTAGTTGTAGGCCTCCGATGGGAGAATACATTGCGTCCTTGCGTAAGACGATTAGCCTTACGTAGGTTGTGCCTTGTGTAGACTTGGGTTGCCTTGTGTAGGCTCCCAGTGTTGAGTCTTTAGCTAGGACATGTCGCCTTGAGTAAGCATCTAGGAACCTTGTGTAGGCGTTCTAGCATAACCTTATGTAAGTTGTGATGGTTCATAGTTAACCTGATTTAAAAGCATTGGATAGTGAAATCTAGTGCACTCTAGGAGAGAGTGCGTCTGCCGGGAGTGGAGTAGGTAAGTAGCCGAACCGCTATACATGATTATGTTTAGGATTATTTTGAGTACATTTACCTAATTATGCTTATGTTTGTCATATGTTCACATTAATGCATGATTCAGTTTATGTATAAGTATCGATAGAAGTCACACCCCACACACAATACACACTATCATTATAGGCTTTGATTTTACATATGTATCTTATATAAGCCTATGTGAATTGGACTCTTTACTGGCTTGGAGGCCATAGAGTTACTTTACCTTACTTTCTTATCTATAAAAGTTAGGGATAGGTTGTTATTAATAGATAAAAAAATTTGAGAAAGTCCTATTCACCCCTGTCTAGGACAATTAGTCATATTTCATACTTCATTACTAGCGGTTATACTGTAATTTCAATTGGTATCAAAGCGGGTTCCTTTTGAAGGGTTTAACAACCTAGAGGGAGATCCTTAAAACTGAAGATAGAAATATGACTAACAAAGAGGGAGAAGTGTTAATAAACAGTGACGAGATGAGTGAGTATGAAACACTCTCTTGGAAGTAGAAGAAGAAGAAAATATACATGATGCCTATGATCAACTCTATTCCCATAGCATCAATGTCCTTAAAAGGCTTTGCTAAAAACAAAAGCAGAAAATTACAAAAAGATCTTGATAAAGAACTTGACATTAATACTCATCTAATCAATGATATTCAACAATATGATGTTAACAATGACAAGCTTGAAAGGACAACAGCAAGTCAAATTTCAGAAATTAAAGAACTGAATAAACATATAAATCAATTGGAATATGAAAACAGTAAACTAAAATTAGATAACTCACATCTAAATACTGAAAACCATAAACTAAAATAGATGTAGAGAAATTTATACATTCAGTTGAACTATGTCACAAGTTTTCCCATAGTAATGAAAGACTAAAAAGACTTCTAGGAATGGGGAGAAACATTAAAGATAAGGGAGGCCTAGGATATGAATCATATAAATCAAGCCCTTCTCTTACATCACCTATGACTAAATGTGTTACATCAAGTAGCAACACAAGAAACACTTCCAGTTGGAAGATACATAAAAATTCAAAAAATCCAGAAATTCAACAAAGATAACTTCAAAGAATATATCTGAAGAAGAAAGAAAGCATCTTACTCTACCCAACATGATTGAAAAGATGAAGGAGTTAATAAAACAGGTAGCTCAAATGAATCAAAAAACTGAAGAATTGATGAAACAAGTAAGTTTGATTCAACCCAAAGAATTCCTTGTCTATCAACCTCGAGGAGAAAAAGAAAAGAAAACATTCCCTCCAAAGAGGATGATAAAAAAATGGCTAATTAAGAATAAGAACAATTACCTTGTAATTCATACTACACTAAAAGTAAGCAATAGTTCAAAATGGTATCTCGATAGTAGTTGCTTTAGACATATGATTGGTGACCGGACCCAGTTTTATGA
Source organism: Magnolia kwangsiensis (assembly GCA_037074715.1). Classification (NCBI taxonomy): domain Eukaryota; kingdom Viridiplantae; phylum Streptophyta; class Magnoliopsida; order Magnoliales; family Magnoliaceae; genus Magnolia; species Magnolia kwangsiensis. Next base: position 36,087,634 of record CM073586.1, on the reverse strand, counting down.
TTATTTAAAATTTGATTGTGGGTCAGTCACATTTGGAGATGGGAGCTCTGTTAAAATAATTGGACAGGGTACAATGGATGGGTTAGGATTGCCAAAATTGAGAATGTTCTTTGTGTAGAAGGATTAAAACATAACCTTCTAAGTATCTCTCAAATCTGCGACAAAGAACACTCAGTCTCATTCTTTAAAGACATGTGCGAGATCTCAAATCTCAAGGAAAGCTAATAATGAAAGGCCTTCATACTAACGATAACTGTTATGTTATAGATAATAAAGGAGACAATGTGTAACATCCTGAAAATCGAGGGTCGAGCATAAACTCCACTCCCGAGTTCCAGAACATCACCTATCCAACATTTTCAATGATGGATGAATGTTGTTCATATTAGTGCAAAAAACATGAGTGGGATTAGACCAAAACAGCATATCATACTCCAGAGACAGTTAAGTTTCTCAAGCAGAAGACTGTGATAAATATATAAAATGTATAATTGATTGTAAGTCTCTAGAGTGTGAACATGTTACCAGGTTAACTAAATACATGTATACTCCAAAAATGAAAAGAAAAAAATATACATGGGTGTTTAAATAAAGGAAAAATACCAAGTGTATTGACATCTAATCAGTAACTCTGTAACCCCGTCAATCAGAACCTGCATATAGAAGGAATCCTTCCCAACATCATAAAGTCTGGCTCTGCTTCGCAAGAAATGCCATTATCTGAAATTAAAACAGGGACTGGTTGGTGTGGCCAACACCGTCCCATAACGTGGGAGTGAGTAATTAACTCAGTGGAATCTATACAGCAAAGGTTAACATGTTATCAATCCAATCAAGCAGTAATGATAAAGCAGTACACTCAAACATTCTTAGATACTCTTGTTAATGCAAGGATGATATGAAGAATGATGCATGCCCTCACCACAAACTCCATCATGCGACATCATCTAACGATCGCGGCATGAATCACTATCACTGTGCTTTCACACTAACGCCAATGGCACATGCAGTGCGATGTCATGAGTATGATTACCAAGTTCTTATTAGTCATTTTCATACAGCAGGATTGGAAAGCTAAAACACCTCCCTTGTATCATTTTCTAACATAAATCCATTCTAGAGTCGTCAGTCCTAGGAATCTCATATGATGTTATGGTTCTATGTCGCTACAAGGGCTGCCAGGGCTGTTGTGCGCAATCGTTACTATTCTCCCCCATCATCTTATCAATACAGGCCTACTTATATCCTCAAGACTGCAACAGGACTCGTCGCCCCTATGCAGCGTCAAGATAAACTCAAGGTCACTATAGAGGGCCCGTCACCAATCAGTGTAGGCCGACAATAAGAATATAGTGTCCCATACCACCATAATCTGCTCAGAGTAGGGTGCTCACTAGTCACTACGGGGAGGTTTGTGGCCCCAGCATAGGACAACATCTCGACCACGGTGTCCCATACCACCATGCCCGGCTCATAAGTCTTAGGGGATCATGGTACCACGGTTAACGGGAGTTTCACTGGTAAGCTCGGTATCTTAGATTCAAACAGATGCGACCAAACATAGTGAAAAAATATTGGTCAATCGGGTTAGTTAATAAGCTCAACTAAGCCAAGTGTACGTTGAGTTGAACGACATGAAATGCATAAGCACTCCGTGTGGCCTAACCACTGGCGAACATTCCAAGTACGACTCGGGTTCGTTAAACTCATCCTATGTGGCGAAAACAACCTCAACCACCATTTGCAGTACGATTACTGATTACCTAGACTATACAATAGCCTCAATCACATTCAATTACAACAATCTAGCATATGAGATACTCAAGGCAGTAATGGAGTAATAATCCAAATCATATAATCAATTGAGCATGTTACGTAGTACAACATAAACATGAATCCACACTTATGCATTTCTAAGTAAAAGCAATGAGTATGAAATAAAGTATATGGAGGAAGTCATACACATCATTAGAGTGGCTGAGAATCCTATCTCAACACCCATTTAAAGAATAGTTTACAAGTATTTATTCATACAGATCTATTTACAAACACTTAACATACACATTAGGTCATACATGTATGTATTAGTTAGCATACGTATTAGGGCAAGTCCTTTCGTCAAAGTATAGTCGCCAATACAACAATCATATATCCACTACAGATTGTCATGGAAAGCACGAATACAAAGTCTATACTCATTCAGTCATTTTCACATACACTTAGGCTACACATACTAAATACATATCATATGTTGGCATATCATGTACTTGGACTAAACCTTTAGCCCAGGAGTTGTTACACATACATCTAGCATACATAGATGGTAGTTAATCATGAAAAATATAAATTTAAATTTTATACGTATACGGTATTTTCTATAAATACGAGGAATACAGTATATTCAACATAGTTAACGTATAACTGAAAAACAAAACGGACAACACTTTATACATGTGAAATAGCATCCTAGGAAAAAACATATCATTACTTAACATTGAAAGTCTTGAAAACCATAACCTAAACGTATATAGTCCGCACCTTAAACCAGAAAATGCGAAATGAATATTATTCAGACGATAAGTCTTCATCAACGGCGGATACGCTACCTAAGGCATGAAATAGATTAGCTATAATATCATTGGAACTATTCTAGACTTCAAAACAGGTTAGGGTTAGGATTTATTACCTAAGAACGGAGTTGGAATCACCAGAATAGCGATGTAGACGATGGATGAGGCACGCAAAGAGACTGAGAGGAATCCCTGAAAGAAACTCCAACTTCTCCCTCACTTTCTCTCTTTTCTCTCTCTTGATTTGGCTAAGGTTTAAAATTCGTATGGGATTTTTGAGAGAGGGTTTAAGCCCTTTTTATAAGCCCAAAAGTGACGAAAATAGACTTGAGCTCAAGGTATACTTAAGTTATAACCAAATCAGGTCTGTTCCAATCCAACGGAGCACTTCTGGAGGTCCTGTTACTAAATGCGGTCGGAATTAAGCTCTCTAGTATCTGATCTTGGTCAAGTTAAGTTTTCAGTTCGGTCGGGTTTCCAGATCGATCGTGGCGGACCAATTTCAGTTCAACGGTTACGAGAACTCGATCAAAGCTACAAGTACTATGACATGTAAGGACCGCCTATCCTGATCCGAGGGTAAATTTGAGTCGAATTCTAACGGTCAGAATGCTTAAAAATAATGCACAAGTGAACCGTTCCAAATTACTTAAAAATATATTTAATTTTCTAAAAATCTACTGTTTCTCACTCTCTTCACTGCAGACTCAAGGAAACAGTCCCAGGTCATCGTTTGGCCTTAATTTTTGAGGTGATAGTCAAGTCCAACTAAACAGTCATAATGGTCTAAGTTCATCGCTATCAAACTTTCGACGCGCGGTCTAGATCCAATACGAAGTTACAAAGCATTCCCGGGAGCAACTGGGTTTAGAGTTGGATCCTAGATTTCAGGGTAAGATAGCGTCAATGATTCTATAGGTTTTGGGTCTTACAGATCGAATTTAAAGTGGTTAGTACTGATTTTGCAGGAAATCTAGTGTAGCACTAGTTAATTCACATTAAATTTCTAAAGCATTTAGTCTTAAATGGTGTCTTTGGCTTTGGAATTGAATCCTGAGAGGTTACCAAGGTGTTATGGTTGACTCATTGTCTAAGGATGTCTAACTCTAGGTTGGAAAAAATCTGGAGTGTTGTAATCTATCCCCCTTAAAAATAATTTCATCCCCAAAATTGGCTAAGGGTAATGAGTCCCTAGAAAGACTTTAGTAATGACATTCTAAGGAAGGTTCAAATCCTATTTAATGATCTAACCTTACGTATAACCTAAATTAACTTCTTCGATCCTGGGCCAGTGGGGAAAGGCCAACCACGCTTCCATTACGCAACTCTGATCCAACGGTTGTATTAGTTGACCTAACTAGATTGGGCTCATAAGGTTCTACCCCCCTTAAAAATCAGTTCAACTCAAGCTCAAGAATCTTTCTCGATTCGTATGTCGGAACGAGGTGTAATTTAGGACCTATCCTTGACATGAAATGGGAAACAACCTCTCACTACATTGGTCTTCCTTTGTTAATGATGCGTTCTATGACATTGGTACCTATGGTTGTAGACATGAGCCTAATCTCTATTGTGGTTGAGTTCAGGGGCAGGTGTGGGTTGGTGGCAAGCTGCCTAATTCTACCCAAAAAGGACTCTTACTATAGTCCCTACTTACCCTCTTTTAGTACATAAGGAAGTTGGACAAAGCAGGTTGACGGGAAAACTATCTCTTTAAGTTCATAAGCACAATATGTATGCCAGAATAGTCTGCGATTTAAGAGCTAATTCCTAACTGTCTATTGCCCACTAGAAAATCTCTATTGGCTATATGTCCTTAATATTTCCTAAAGGCAAAGCAATAACTTTTGGTTGTAGGTGGTCGGGCCAACACGGAAGAAAAGTTGCGTAGTGGGTCTGAGCCGGATACATAGACTTTCTGCCTCGCGATGACAGAAAATTTGTCGTATCAATTCTTAATCCTAGTCGATCCCGATCTTTTGCTTGATCAGAGCATTGAATTTATTGGTAACTACTAGGATTGCGAATTTGATTCAAACCGAGAATACTTCACTTATATATAGTTTCTCTCTTCCGTGTTCCCAATCGTACTAAGTTCTTGGGAAGGCAATTCTAAGGGGCATGCTAGTTTATCCTAGCGTTTCATCTGAGGGGTATATAAGTCTTCCCTACATGTGACTAGTTCTAAATCAAGCAAGCTTCCTGAGAGTTACTAAAGGAGCCTATAAGTATTAGGGGGATCTATCAAAGGAATGAAGTCCTACTCCAATCAAATCAAACCTACTATTCCTTAATGTATAGCCAATCTTTACACTACTTAATAGAACTAGTAACCTAGTCTGTAACTCACTAACTGTAATCCAAATTCTAAGTTTATACGCTAGATGGTTTCATACCATTTCTAATACTAGAAATTTATTCTATCGCTTAGGGTCAAGATTGTCTAATTGGAATTAGATTTCCTATCAGATCTTTCAAAATCTAGGAGTATTATCTCTAGGTCATAGCACTAGATGGTCACTGTTTATGGACTAAGCTTCTGTGTTAGGTCTCACCCATCGGTAGAAGCGGAGAGATTGAGAAAATGGATAAAACTAACTCAAAAAGAGCCATGAAAAATTGATGAAATGGAAGAAAGGGCTGACCTAATAGGTTGCCATGGATCTGGGTTTGAAGGAGTGTAATGGGTCAAAGAAGGAAAAAATAGAAGATAGGAAAGATCAAGATAGGAGGGGTTGGGGCTGACACGATTTTGGAGCTCAAATGGGATCCAATCGCAGAAAATGGAAGAACTAGGTGCTGAATATCGCTGTAAACGATGAAGGGGTGAAAGAAATGATGAAAAAGAGAGAGGAAATGATCGGAAGGGAGGTTAGAGAGAGAAAATAATAACTTTGAAAGAAAAGGAGAGATTGGGGGTCACTTTGTGAAGAAAGTAGTAGATTTGGAATGAATGGAGGGTCGAACCCTGTATGAAGGGGTCCCACTAGGCCCCAAACACAATCGGCCCGGAGGCCCGGCCCGTCCAAACCCGACTGTCGGTGAGGCCTCGCCGGACCTCTGGACAAACTGGTGAGGGCTTGCCATTTGGGCGAGGACCTCCTGCCCCCCCCCCCCCCCCCCCCCCCAGGCCCCCAAAAAGTCTGGGTCCCACCCTGGGTCCCCCTGTAAGTGCTCCATTTGGCCCCTGACTCCATTTGAGACATTTTCGAGGCCAATTTTCAAGCCAAAATGATTTTATGTGACATGTAACATATGATTTTGGGGTAGGAGACGCTAATCTATCCAACTAATCCATTTATTTCATGATATTCCATAATTTAAATGGTAAAAAGTCTAATTTATACATATATTTACTATTTATAGTAAATTTTTATTTAAGTATTATTCTCCATCATTTATATGTTAGGATTTATGTCTAGTATAAAAGGACTTAGAAAAAGTTGAAGAATGAGATGGTGAGAGGAGAGGTATTGAAGGAAATGGGTTAGACTTTAAGATTGAGTTCTGAGAAGTTGTTTTCAATACCTTGGTTGATACTTCATGAGAGTGGTGAGATTGATGAGGGATGTTGAGATGGATAGGTGTCAATATGAGGAATGACAGATATACAAATGAATGCATTCGAGGGAACTTTGAGGTATCATTCATAGGTAAAGAAGGCATTGATGCTTTGGTCATGTGAGATGGAGACCAAGAACAACACCGGTTGGGGGTGAGTTGGCTTTAAGTTGAAGGTTCTAAAAAGTGTAAAGAGAAGGCCCAAAAGGATGCGCTTGGAGGCAAAAAGAAATGATGTGATGCTCTATGGTTTAACCGAGGATGGTCCTGGATAGAGTGGAATGGTGGAACATATGAACTTAAAGGTTTTCTTTCCTTTGTGGTCCTAGATTTTATAATTTTTATGATCCTTTGTGTTGCCTACTGAATTACTTAGTAGCAATAGAGATCCAGTCTGTGGTGGTGGTGAGATTGGGGTGTAGCTGGGTATATGAATCTCAACAAAACAAATTAGACGAACTGTGGACTAAATTACAATATTCAGTCTCGCCTGTCGGTGAAACTTGGGATTCTAATCTGGTTTCTAAGTTTTATCACCCCTTTCCTAATTCAAAGTGCCTCAAAGTACGTTGTGTTACCATAACCCAGTCCCGGTTTAATCCAAATCATGCTCTGATACCATCTGTAACATCCTAAAAATCGGGGGTCGAGCATAAACTCCACTCCCGAGTTCCAGAACATCACCTATGCAACATTTTCAATGATGGATGAATGTTGTTCATATTAGTGCAGAAAACATGAGTGGGATTAGACCAAAACAACATATCATACTCTAGAGACAGTTAAGTTTCTCAAGCGAAAGACTGTCATAAATATATAAAATGTATAATTGATTGTAAGTCTCCAGAGTGTGAACATGTTACCAGGTTAACTAAATACATGTATACTCCAAAAATGGAAAGAAAAGAATATACATGGGTGTTTAAATAAAGGTAAAATACCAAGTGTATTGACATCTAATCAGTAACCCTGTAACCCCGTCGATCAGAACCTGCATGTAGAAGGAATCCTTCCCAACATCATAAAGTCTGGCTCTGCTTCGCAAGCAACCCCATTATCTGAAACTAAAACAGGGACTGGTTGGTGTGGCCAACACCGTCCCGTAACGTGGGAGTGAGTAATTAACTCAGTGGAATCTATACAGTAAAGGTTAACATGTTATCAATCCAATCAAGCAGTAATGATAAAGTAGTACAATAAAACATGTCCTAGATACTCTTGTTAATGCAAGGATGATATGAAGAATGATGCATGCCCTCACCACAAACTCCCTCATGCGACATCATCTAACGATCGCGGTATGAATCACTACCACTGTGCTCTCACACCAACGCCAATGGCACATGCAGTGCGATGTCATGAGTATGATTACCAAGTTCTTATTAGTCATTTTCATATAGTAGGATTGGGAAGCTAAGACACCTCCCTTGTTTCATTTTCTAACGTTGATCCATTCTAGGGTCGTCAGTCCTATAAATCTCATACGATGTTATGGTTCTAGGTCGCTGCAAGGGCTGTCAGGGATGTTGTGCGCAATCGTTGCTCCTCTCCCCCATCACCTTATCAATATAGGCCTACTTATATCCTTAAGACTGCAATAGGACTCGTCGCCCCTATGCTGTGTCAGAATAAACTCAAGGTCACTACAGAGGGCTCATCACCAATCAGTGTAGGCCGACAACAAGAATATAGTGTCCCATACCACCGTAATCGGCTCACGAGTCAAATGTGCTCACTGGTCACTATGGGGAGGTTTGTGGCCCTAGCATAGGCCGACAGCTCGACCATGGTGTCCCATACCACCATGTCCGGCTCATAAGTCTTAGGGGATCATGGTACCACGGTTAACAGGAGTTTCACTGTTAAGCTCGGTATCGTAGATTCAAACAGTTGTGACCAAATATAGTGAACAAACATCGGTCAATCGGGTTAGTTGATAAGCTCAACTAAGCCAAGCATACGTTGAGTTGAACGACATGGAATGCATAAGCATTCCGTGTGGCCTAACCACTGACGAACATTCCAAGTACGACTCGGGTTCGTTAAACTCATCCTATGTGGCGAAAACAACCTCAACCACCATTTGCAGTACGATTACTGATTACTTAGACTATACAATAGCCCCAATCGCATTCAATTACAACAATCTAGCATATGAGATACTCAAGGCAGTAATGGAGTAATGATCCAAATCATATAATCAATTGAGCATGTTACGTAGTACAACATAAACATGAATCCACACTTATGCATTTCTAAGTAAAAGCAATGAGTATGAAATAAAGTATATGGAGGAAGTCATACACATCATTAGAGTGGCTGAGAATCCTATCTCAACACCCATTTAAAGAATAGTTTACAAGTATTTATTCATACAGATCTATTTACAAACACTTAGCATACACATTAGGTCATACATGTATGTATTAGTTAGCATACGTATTAGGGTAAGTCCTTTCGTCAAAGGGTAGTCGCCCATACAACAATCATATATCCACTACAGATTGTCATGGCAAGCACGAATACAAAGTCTATACTCATTCAGTCATTTTCACATACACTTAGGCTACACATACTAAATACATATCATATGTTGGCATATCATGTATTTGGACTAAACCTTTAGCCCAGGAGTTGTTACACATACATCTAGCATACATAGATGGTAGTTAATCATGACAAACACAAATCTGAATTTTATACGTATACAGTATTTTCTACAAATACGAGGAATACAGTATATTCAACATAGTTAACGTATAACTGAAAAATAAAACGGACAGCACTTTATACATATGAAATAGCATCCTAGGCAAGAATAAATCATTACTTAATGTTGAAAGTCTTGAAAACCATAACCTAAACGTATATAGTCTGCACCTTAAACCAGAAAAATGGATATGATTTAGACAATAAGTCTTCGTCAACGGCGGATATGCTACCTAAGGCATGAAATAGATTAGCTATAACATCATTGGAACTACTCTAGGCTTCAAAACAGGTTAGGGTTAGAATTTCTTACCTAAGAACGGAGTTGGAATAACCAGAATAGCGATGGAGAGGATGGATGAGGCACGCAGAGTGACTGGTAGGAATCCCTGGAAGAAACTCCAACTTCTCCCTCACTTGCTCTCTCTTTTCTCTCTCTTGATTTGGCTAGGGTTTGAAATTCATATGGGATTTGTGAGAGAGGGTTTAAGCCCTTTTTATAAGCCTAAAAGTGACGAAAATAGACTTGAGGTCAAGGTATAATTAAGTTATAACCAAATCGGGTCTGTTCCGATCCAACGGAGCACTTTTGGAGGTCTTGTTACTAAATGTGGTCGGACTTAAGCTCTCTAGTATCGGATCTAGGTCAAGCTAAGTTTTCAGTCCGGTCGGGTTTCCAGATCGACCGTGGTGGATCAGTTTCAGTTTAACGGTTACGAGAACTCGATCAAAGCTACAAGTACTATGACATGTAAGGGCCGCCTATCTTGATCCAAGGGTGAATTTGGGTCGATTTCTAATGGTCAGAACACTTAAAAATAACACGCAAGTGAACCGTTCCAGATTACTTAAAAATATATTTAATTTTTTAAAAATCTACTGTTTCTCACTCTCTTCACTTCGGACTCAAGGAAACAGTCCCAGGACATCGTTTGGCCTTGATTTTCGAGGTGATAGTCAAGTCCAACTAAACGGTCATAATGGTCTAAGTTCATCGCTATCGGACTTTCGACGTGCGGTCTAGATCCAATACGAAGTTACAAAGCATTCCCTGGAGCAACTGGGTTTAGAGTTGGATCCTAGATTTTAGGGTAAGATAGCGTCAATGATTCTATAGGTTTTGGGTCTTACAGATCGGATTTAAAGTGGTTGGTACTGATTTTACAGGAAATCTAGTGTAGCGCTAGTTAATTCACATTAAATTTCTAAAGAATTTAGTCCTAAATGGTGTCTTTGGCTTTGGAATTGAATCCTGAGAGGTTACCAAGTTGTTATGGTTGACCCATTGTCTAAGGACGTATAACTCCAGGTTGGCAAAAATTTGGGGTGTTACACAATGCCCCATCCATGAGATGCCATATGGCCTTAGATGTCGAGTCCAAGCTGTGGCATTAAAGACTTGGACATGTACACTACAAGAATTTGGACAAACTATACTCTAAAAACTTGGTGAGAGGACTACCTATGATTAAAAAGAAAGAAAAGATTATATGTGGTGATTGTCTTAAAGGCAAAAAAATTAAAGTTGGATATAAAAAGACAACCACCATAGCAACTTAAAAAGAACTTGACTTGCTACATATGGATCTAGTGGGTCCCACCAAGGTTGAGAGAGTCATGGCAAAAAGAGATATTTCCTAGTAGTGGTAGATGATTACTCTATATTTACTTGGGTTGCTTTTCTTCATGAGAAATCTGATGCCTTTGATGAAATCTTGAAAATGACTAAACGTCTTTAGAATGAAAAGGGATACTATATCAAAAGAATAAGGAGTTATCATGGTGGGGATTTTGAGAATGACTGATTTCAAAAATTTTGTGATCAAAATGGAATCCAACATGAATTCTCAGCCCCCAAAACACCACAACAAAATGAAATAGTGGAAAGAAAGAGCCGGGTCTTGAAAGAAATGGGCTCAGTAATGCTTAATAGCAAGAACATGACTAGTTTCTAGGCTAAGGCTATCAACACTTCCTAATACATAATAAATCGTGTATATCTTAAAGCAGGATTAAACAAAACTCCGTATGAGTTATGGTGTGGAAAACCACTTAGTGTCAAGTATTTTTGTGTCTTTGGTAGCAAGTGTTATATACTTAGAGAAAGAGAACACCTAGGAAAATTTGACTCCAGAAATGATGATAGAATCTTTCTTGGATATTCTCTAAATAGTCGTTCTTATAGAGTATATAATTTAAGGACACTTACTATTCAAGAAACTGTCAATGTGGTTGTTGATGACCAACCTCATGACGATAATAGTCCTTTAATTGATATAGAGGATGATGTGGAACCTTGTATAACAAATAGATCTAATGAAAAATCCATCTCCTCTCCTGATCATTAATTGTCCAACAATATACCCTTCATTAAAGATCATCCTCCAAATCAAATCATTGGAGATCCTAATGAAGATGTAAAAACTCGACGACAACTTAAGGGTATTTTTAGTCATATCTACTTCACCTCAAAGATCGAACTGAATAATGTTGTAAAAGCACTACAAGATGAATTCTGGATTGTAGCCATGCAAGAAGAACTACAACAATTTATGAGAAATGAGGCATGACAACTAGTTCCCAAACCAAAAAACACAAACATTATTGGAACCAAATGGATTTTCAAAAATAAATCTGATAAATCTTGGAATATAGTAAGGAATAAGGCAAGACTCGTAGCACAAGGATATTCTTAAATCGTGGGCATTGATTTTGATGAAACCTTTGTCCCCGTAGCTCGTCTCGAGTCTATTCGAATTCTCATGTCCATTACACGTGCCCTTACATTTAAACTATTTCAAATGGATGTGAAGAGTGTTTTTCTTAATGGTATTCTTGAGGATGAAGTATATGTAAAATAACCAAAAGGATTTTGGATCCTAATTCTCCTCAACATGTATACCAGTTAAGCAAAGCTCTCTACAGTCTCAAATAAATATCCCGAGCATTATATGAGCGTTTAACTCAATTCTTGCTCAATCACCAGTTTTAGAGAGGGAGTGTTGATAAAACATTATTCACAAAGAAGACCGAGAATACCCTACTTATTGCCCAAATTTATATAGATGGTATTGTATTTGGTTCCACATGTGAAGCTACTGCTCACGAATTTGTTGAACTGATGAAATCAAAATTTAAAATGAGCATGGTAGGTGAGATCAATTTCTTCCTTGGCTTATAAGTTAAACAAATGGCTAATGGAATCTTTATGTAGCAGTCCAAGTATGCAAAAGAATTAATAAAATGATTTGGAGTTGAATCTGGTTGTACTCATCATACACCCATGAGCACCATACTCAAATTTTCCAAAGATATTCATGGTAAGAGTGTGGACCAACATTTGTACCGAAGCATGATAGGAAGCTTGCTATATTTAACTACAAGTCATCCTGATATTGTATTTATCTTAGAAGCATGTGCTAGATTTTACACTGATCTTAAAGAATCTCATCTATTCGTGGCTAAATGAATTATCAGGTTTGTGGTGGGAACTACTGAATTCAGCCTATGGTATCCCTTTGACACATTTACTACTATTATCGGGTACTCTATGCTGATTGGGATGGAAATATTGATAACCACAAATCAACCAGTGGTGGTTGCTTTTATATCGATCCTGTCTTGTATCTTGGCATAACAAGAAACAAAACTCTATATCTTTATCTACTTCCGAGGCTGAATAGATTGCAGTCAGTAGTTGTTTCGCATAACTCCTATGGATGAAGCAAATTTTACTGGATTATGGTATTACTCAATCTACAATGACAATATTTTGTGATAATACTAGTGCCATTAAAAATTCTAAAAATCTAGTTCAACATTCCCGCACAAAGCACATTGACATTCGACATCACTTCATACGTGAACTTGTCGAAGAAAATGTTATCATATTAGAGCATATGCCTATTAAGCAACAACTTATAGATATACTAACAAAGCCACTGGATACCAATAGATTTGGAAATCTTTAATAATCTGTTAGAATATGCACGGTCTAATCTTTACATGCCCACTTGTGATTATTACTACATCTGTGGATCTATTGCCTCATCTCCGTATATGTACATCTTAATTTTGTTGCTTTCACTTTTCTTCTTTTTATTACTCTTATTTTTATTTCACTATTTTAATAACAAATGATTCCAGTACAAATGGTTAAAGATAAGGCAAGGCACCTACTAGAGGAGAAACTTCTACATGAAGACTTGCCAACCGAATATCATTCAATTCTCATTCTCTAAACATGGGTTTGGAAAATGATACTGTGTTTGAACGTTTGGACAAATATTTTTACATAAAACCTTTTGAGATTGACCTATTTCTGGGTTCTATTGGGTGACACAATCTAGAGTATTTTGGGGGAGAGGTCCAATATGACCTTATTCATCAATTCTTAAATTCCTGTCATGCTACTCATGATGACCCCCCCCCCCCCCCCTCGATCAACATTAATTTCATGGATACAACTAAGGACATAGCTCCTAAACTGTTGAGTCAGTTATTGACACTTAGAGTTACCCATACACCTCCATCTGAACGCTCATTGAATCATCTTGGTGTATAGGGTGAAGTAACCAGAGCCATATGTGTGGGCTAGAAAATTCTAAGAAACAAACGAAACTTCCTATCTTCCTCACATTTGGACTCCACCTTCAAAGTTCTACACAATATTTTGAGTACAAATGTGTATCTGTGTGAAGTTTTTAGAGATATGTTCTCTCCGTTTGTTCTTAATGTCTTATATGACATCCATCAAGGAATTGAGATTTGCCTACCCACTCTCATCCTACGACAATTGATGCTTGTTGTCCAAGGAAAACATCATTCGATTCTCCCATTTTTAGTCTTATTTGTAAACTCTCCAAACTTTTAGGAATACTGCCTACTCATGATGTCGTGTATCCTATTGTTTGTTTCACTCATGACACTCTAATCAATTTAAAAGTGTTTGTAAATATTTACCAAGCCAGCCACACTGACAGGAGTGGAGATGATGCTCAGAACACTCCTTTAGCAACTGCTTGAGACTCATGCCGCATGCCAATGTCGGCCTTGTAAGACCTGTATCATAGCCTGTTCCATTCCGTAGGCCTCCGCAGTCCTCCCAATCGAATTCCGACGACCCGGGTTCTATTATTGGTGTTTGCGTGCGATCCTAAGTCATGTCCCGTATATTAGAGTCGGCTTGGCTTGAAACTTATACCCTTACGACCAGGCTGTCACTGTGGTTCCAACGCCATGTCTCGCGAGATAATGTGATACCCAAGACAGGAGATGTGGGGCCGCGTTCATTTCAAAGAAAGGCCGTGCGTTGTAAATTTTGAGAGAATCTCTACAACATGTCCCATCAATGTATCAATCAAGTACACACCCTATCTCAAGTACATCACCCATACCCCATGCTACCTCACCCCCTCACAAGTCAACTGTCTCTCTCCCCACCCATACCTCCTTTACACAAATTTCAACCCAACCCATGCTTTCCCATTCCCATCCCTTACAACAACCATTCCATCCATCCCTTTTCATCCATAATTTCTCTCTCTCTCTCTCTCTCTCTCTCTCTCTCTCTCTCTCTCTCATTTCTATCTTCACTCTCCAACCCCAAGAGAAACACCCAAATGTCTAAGATCTCCAAGCCTTCCCAAAATAAAAAATGTGGCCTACTTTCCCACTCTCTCATCTCCCATCTCAACCATTCATTCTTCATCAACCTCCATCAAAATTGAAGGCAAGGAGCATACGAGTCCAAGGAGCTAAAGATGAAGACCGATAGGTGGGTGATCCATCGTTAAATTTTAAATTTATAAGGGGCCCACTTGTTGTGGGACCCACTTGATATATATGCATTGTATAAGAGAGGGGCCCATAGTGGTGGAGTCCCTTCATCCCCCATTTCTCTCGCTTTCTCTCTCTCTCTCTCTCTCTCTCTCTCTCTCTCTTTTCCACTCTCTCTTGTATGGATGGTGTGTGTGTGCGTGTGGCCCACCATGAAGTAAGTATTTCATCCATGTCATTCACCGAGTGGGCCCACATGGCAGTCTGTTTGGACGGGCCTGATTGAAGGAAAACACAAGTATCAGTTTGATTCGAAGCCGATGTGGGCCACATGTGTGGACCCACAGTGATATATGCATTGGATCGACACCGTCCAGGGGCCAGGATGGTGGGGCCTACCTCGTGTGGTGTGGCTTAAGTCCACACTGTCTAGAGCATTTAGAGGGTCTGGATGCTGGACCTTTAAAAAAAAGAGATAAAGTACATACATTATAATATATAGATTATATATATATTGAGAGAGAAAGAGAGATAAAGGGATGGGGTGGCCCACGTATATGGGACCCACCTTAGAATACTATTGTATGTCCACTCCATTCAACGGATTTCATCCCACCGTCTAAGGATAGGGACGGTGGGCAGTTGTGATATGAATGTTGCATAGCAGTTGTGGGACCCACGCACGTGTCGACACCGCGTGGTGCATGTGCTCATCATAGTCATCCACATGTTTTGCATCCACCTCCAGATGGATGGACGATGGTGCACACCATGATGTATGTGTAATATTCCAACCATCCAGATGGCTGGACGGTGGACTGTTTCAAAAAAAGTATATATATATATATATATATATATATATATATATATATATATATATATATATATATATATATATAAATAATAATGAAGCAGATTCATTTCTTTGGTGGGCCACGTACGTGGACTCCACCCTGATGTATATGGTTCATCCAAATCGTCCATCCATGTAACACCCTGAAAATTGGGAGTCATGTATAAACTCAACTCCCGAGTTCCAGACCGTCACTTATGCAACAAAAATGATTATGATTCAATGTTGTCTGAGTTAAAGCATTCACATCAGTAAAAGTATACCAAAACTGCAATTCATACTCCAGATCCAGTGATAAAAGCAAGTGGAAGACTAAAGAATATACATATCACTGTATGGAAAACAAAATAGATCTCAACTGTCTCTAAAGTATGAATATATCTCTGAGTCTCATATGCATGTAAATAAACAGAAATTAAATGTCAAAAATAGTCCCACTGAGAAGTCCCGTCAATCCAGGCCACCTAAGCAAAGCCGTCGTGGTACTGCATAGATGAGAACTCATCCTGGTCCTCATCATAATCCGGCTCTGCCTCCTAAATCGCTGCCTCACCTGCATCTAAGATAGAGTCTGGTGGGTGTTGCAAACACCATCCCGTAACGTGGGAGTGAGTAGCTAACTCAGTGGAATAATAGAGCAAAGATTAGCATGTTCTCAAATCATTCATGCGATAATAGTAAAGCAGTAAATCAAACATTCCTAATACTGTTGTTAATGCAATATGACATGACATGATGGATGCCCTCACCGACATTCTCCCTCATACGGCACCATCTGCGTCCGCGGCATGCTTGCGTACCGCTCAGTGCTCCACATCTTCCAGGCACATGCAATGTGATGGTGATATGATTACCGAGTTATTATTAGTCCATTCAAACAGTAGGATTGGGAAACTAAGGTACTTCCCTTATATCAATCCCAACACAGATCCTGTTTGGGGTTGTCACTCCTAGTAATCTCATACGATATATATTTTGTAGGTCGCTGCAAGGGCTGCCAGGGCTGTTGCTCGCACTCATTGCACCGCTCTCCCATCACCTTATCAATACAGGCCTACTTGTACTCTCGTCGCTAAGGAAGGGTCGTCGCCTCCCGTAGACTCAGAATACACTTGAGGTCACTACAAAGGGCTGCCAGGGCTGTTGCTCGCACTCGTTGTACCGCTCCCCCATCACCTTATCAATGTAGGCCGACAGCAAGAATATAGTGTCCCATACCACCATAATTTGCTCACGAGTCATAGGTGCTCACTGGTCATTACGGGGAGGTTTGTGGCCCCAGCGTAGGCCGGCAGCTCGACCACGGTGTCCCATACCACCATGCCCGGCTCATGAGTCTTTATGGATCAAGGTACCATGGTTAATAGGGTTTACAGTGGTAAGTTCAGTACCCTAGGTTCAAGCAGTTATGACTCATACAAGGTGAACATACAATGGCCAGTCGGGTTACTTGACGGGCTCGACTAGCACGAACGCATCTCAAGTCGAATGACATGAAGTGCATAAAACACCTCGTGTGGCCTAACCACTGCCGCTAACTCCAAAACACGACTCGCGTTCATCGATGCGTCGTTCGTGGCAAAGATAAGCCAACCACGAATTTACTCAGTTACCGACTGCCTGGACTAGGTATAGTCCCAAACATTTATGAATTCACATCAACAATCATGTAAGAGTAATGGAAATAAAATACAACAATGTGAGCATGTTAACACATGTTATAACATACAACTTAAGTAAATCATCTAACACATGCATTTCATACATATAATGAAATCATGCATATAGCCAACATGTAGGAAATCATTTACATTAGCATATCATTTGAGAATTCAATCTCAAACTAATTCATAACACCATTTAATTCAATACATACTAATACAAACATTTATACAAACACTTAGACTACACACTTAAGTCTACATATAGTATGTCGACTCAAAGTGCGCATTTAGGCGAATCTCTTCTCCAAACTGATTATGCACGTATTCCTAATATCCTAATGTGACAAGAATCCATGTTAATCATCTCAGCAAAATATGGATGAAAACAGTATTTCCTATAAATGACTAAAATGCCCTAAATCTCATATTTTTCGTCTACTTACGAAACAGGAAACGGACAGCATGTTGTACATGTCAAACGGTGTTACCGTCGATAATCTACTATTAAACGACATTGAAAGCGTTGAAAACAGTCAATCAAAGCGTATAAAATCTGCACCTTTTATCCTAGAAGTGTATTGATTCGAACGGAGCGTGCACGCTTCGTCTACGGCGAACCGAAAACCTAATACACAAGATCTATAAGCTACCATGCTAAGGAACCGAAGGAACCTTAAATCAGCATGTATTTGGGGTATTTTCTTACCTAGAAACGCGGTAAAATCGTCGAAAAAGTGATTGAGGCGCGTTGCTTAAGCACGTGCAACCGGTAGTGCAAGCAGCAGGAAATTCTCTCACACTCTCTCTCACAATCTCTCACCTTTTCTCTCACACCAGCTAGGGTTTCTAGCAAATTTGGATGGGTGAGAGAAGTGAGGGCTTAAGCCCCTTTTATAACCTAAAACTTGCCCAAAACAGGCTTGGGAACAATGTTCACTTGATGCCTAACCAAATCGGGGCTATTTCGGTCCAAAAAGACATTTCTGGAGGTCCCTTGGCCGAACGCGATCAGACTTAAGTTCATGCACGTCAGATGTCACTCACATCCCATTTTCAGACCAGTAGTGTTCGTAGATCGCACGTGGCGGTCCAGTTTCAGTTCAGTGGTCACCACACATAGATCAGGTCTACAAGTCTCATGATATGAAATAGAAATTTTTCCTGATCCAAGGGTGTAATTTGGCTGAATTCTGACGGTCAGAACGTTTAATAATAACACGTCAAGTCGTGTGCCAGATTTAAATTTCAAATTCCAAATCTAACCCTATTCTCACTCTCTTCACTCCAGGCTCAATGAAATCTAACCCTATTCTCACCCTAACCCTAACCTGTTTTAAGGTTCCTATGGGTACAATTAGCTAAGTAGCTGACTCACCTTGTGTTATAGGTCGTCATATCGACGTTGACGGAAGCGTAGAGTACCTATTCAATTCATTACGCTTCTACGACATAAGGTGCGGATTTTAGACGCTTAAGTTACTATTTTTCAAAGCTTTTAATGCTGTTTAATGGTAGATTGTTGACAAGGATGCTGTTTGACATGTAGAACATGCTGTCCGTTTTTCATTTTGAATACGTACGAAGAATATGAGATTTAGGGTATTTTAGGTATTTATAGGAAATACTATATACGTACGTATTTTGCTGATATGATTGCCATGAGTATTTATTGTGTACCTATGCTAGTTATGTATGTATGATATGTTTGGCGAAGAGATTCACCCTAATGCACATTATTGGCCGACATATGCTATGCAGACTAATCTGTGTAGACTAAGGGTTTGTATAAATATATGTATTAGTAAGTATTGAGTAAATGGTGTTATAGATTAGCGTTGAGATTGGATTCTCAACTAATTTGATGATGTACATGATTACCTCCATGCTTGTTGTATTTGAATTGATTACCTTATGTTTGAAATACTCGTGTATGGTTAACTGCTTATGATGTATGTTATAACATGCTGGAATTACTTGTATTTCAATTCTGTCTCTCTCATATGATTATTGATTTAGATTACAAGTGTTTGGGGCTATACTCTAGTCCAGGCAGTCGGTAACAGATTTGAATTCGTGGTTGGATTCTATTCGCCACGAAGGACGCGTTGACGAACCCGAGTCATGCTTTGGTTGACGATAGTGGTTAGGCCACACGAGGTGTTTATACACTTCATGTCATTCAGCTTGAGGTGCGCTCGTACTAGTCGAGCTCATCAAGTAACCCGACTGACCATTGTATGTTCAGCTTGTATTGGTCATAACTGCTTGAACCTAGGGTACTGAACTTACCAGTGATAACCCTGATAACCATGGTACCTTGATCCACTAAGACTCATGAGCCGGGCATGGTAGTATGGGACACTGTGGTCGAGCTATCGGCCTATGCTGGGGCCATGAGCCTCCCCGTAGTGACCAATGAGAAATCCAGACTCGTGAGCCGATTATGGTGGTATGGGAACTATATTCGATCTGTCGGCCTACACTGATAAGGTGATGGGGGAGCGGTGCAACGAGTGCGTGCAACAGCCCTAACAGCCCTTTGTAGTGACCTCGAGCGTACTCTGAGTCTACGTGAGGTGACGACCCTTCCGTAGCAACAAGAGTACAACTAGGCCTGTATTGATAAGGTGATGGGGGAGCGGTGCAATGAGTGCGTGCAACAGCCATGACAGCCCTTGCAGTGACCTAGAACCATATCATCGTATGAGACTACTAGGAGTGACAACCCTAGACAGGATCCTTATTGGGAATGATATAAGGGAAGTACCCTAGTTTCTCAATCCTGCTGTATGAAAAGGACTAATAACAACTCGGTAATCATATTCATATTGCACTACATGTGCCTGGAAGATGTGGAGCACTGAGGGAAGAAAGCATGCCGTGGACGTAAGATGGTGTCGCATGAGGGAGTATGTTGGCGAGGGCATTCATCATGTCATTTCATTCTTGAATTAATTACAGTATTTAGGAATGTTTGATTTGCTTTCTTTATCATTATCGCTTGATTGATTTGATAACATGTTAACCTTTGCTCTATGATTCCACTGAGTTAGCTACTCATTCCCACGTTATGGGATGGTGTTGTACACACCAAACAGTCCCTATTTTAGTTTCAGATGATGGCGATGCTTGTGAAGCAGAGCCGGACTTTATGATGATGAGGAGGATTTCTCCTATATGTAGGTTCTGATCGACGGGTTTACAGCGTTACTGATTAGATGCCAATACACTTGGTATTTTACCTTTTATTTACACACCCATGTATATTCTTTTCTTTCTATTTTGTTGTGTACATGTATTTAGTTAACCTGGTAACATGTTCACACTCTGGAGACTTACAATCATTTATACATGTTATATATTTATTACAGTCTTCCGCTTGAGAAATTTAACTGTCTCTGGAGTATGATATGTTGTTTTGGCTTAATCCACCTCATGTTTTATGTACTATTACCGCCGAAATTCATCCATCATTGAAAATGTTGCATAAGTGATGTTCTGAAACTCGGGAGTGGAGTTTATGCTCGACCCCCGATTTTCGGGATGTTACAAGATAGGACACCAAAATTCTGTTAGTAGTATCGGGCTGCTATAAATGGCCTTAGGTGAAAATCATTAAACTCTCTTGGTACTAGGGAACGCCCCAACTTCGAGACCGAGTGGATATATAGGAGCGCATGAGGGCCATATACCAGTAGGCCTCGCCTCCCACTATGTCCTCATCGGTTGAGAGGTGGCGTGGCCTTACTCGCCTGAGGGAGTAGGCATAGCTAGGCTGAGTTTGACCAGCTAGAGGAATGGGTCCGCTATCTACAGTCGAACCCGATATTGGCAAGCAGATAGTAAGGTCTCTTCTACTTACACAGTTTTATGCTTGATGGGACGGCAGTTGGCGTAGAGTGTACCAGACCCCAGTGATGATCCTAGAGATGTACAATATTGATATGTGGACTTATTGATCAGGAGGTGCATACTCATTCATTCACTATCCACTCGGGGTGGTGATGCGCAACTTGTTGTGTACCTTCGTAATGGCAAGGATTTTGGTTGGGGTGTGCGATTAACTTGAGATCAGGAGTTTACCATATTGAGCCTGACTATCCAAATTTAGCTTTGGGACTGGTTTGGATGGAAGTATCTTGTGGTGGACCCCGTATCCTGCAATACTGCATACTATCATCCTGACTTTACAATTCAGCATGGTCATTTCATTCGCATCGCATATTGCATTACATCTGCAGACATATGACAATTTGGGTTGCTATGTTTCTATACTTATATGGCCTAGACGAACTTAACAGGATTTACATATTGCATTATACCCTCGGCATCTGATATTTAGCTCTCTTTAACTCCTCATTTGCATAACTGATTTTTATTGCATACTCTGATATTATATGACTCATGGACTTGTTAGTATTTCTGCTTACTCTAATATTGTATAACTCATGGACTTGTCAGTATTTCTGCTTACTCTGTGTAACACCCTGAAAATCGGGGGTCGTATAGGAACCCAACTCCCAAGTTCCAGACCATCACTTATGCAATAAATATGCTTATGCTTCAATGCTGGTTGAGTTAGCGCATTCTCATGAGTAAGATTATACCAAAACTGCAATTTATACTCCAGATCCAGTGATAAAAACGTAAGAGGAAGACTGAAAGATATATATCACTATATGAAAACAAAATAATCTTAAATTGTATCCAAAGTATGAATACACCTCTGAGTCACATATACGTAAATCAAACTAGAACAAAATGTCAAATAACTGTCCAACTAGTAAGTCCCGCCGATCCAGACCACCTATGCAAAGCCATCAGCGAACTGCATATACGAGAACTCGTCCTGGTCCTCGTAGAATTCTGGTTCTACGTCCTGTATCGCCTCGTCACCTGTATCTAAGACAGAGTTTGGTAGGTGTTGCAAACACCGTCCCGTAATGTGGGAGTGAGTGATCAACTCAGTGGAATCATAGAGCAAAGATTAGCATGTTATCAAATCAATCACGCGATAATAGTAAAGCAGGCAATCAAACATTCCTAGATACTGTTGTTAATGCAAGCATGAAATGACATGATGGATGCCCTCACCGACATACTCCCTCATGCGACACCATCTTATGCCGCGACATGCTTTCTTTCCTTAGTGCTCCACATATTCCAGGCACATGCAGTGCGATATAGCTAATGATTACCGGGTTGTTATTAGTCCATTCATACAGCAGTATTGGGAAACTAAGGTACCTTCCTTATATCAATCCCAACACAGATCCTGTCTAGGGTCGTCACTCCTAGTAATCTCATATGATGTTATATTTATAGGTCGCTGCAAGGGCTGCCAGGGCTGTTGCTCGCACTCGTTGCACCGCTCCCCCATCACCTTATCAATACAGGCCTAATGTACTCTTGTCGCTACAGAAGGGTCGTCGGCTCCCGTAGACTCAGAATATGCTCGAGGTCACTACAAAGGGCTCGTCACTAATCAGAGTAGGCCGACAGCTCGAATGTAGTGTCCCATACCACCACAATCGGCTCACGAGTCAAATGTGCTCACTGGTCAGTACGGGGAGGTTTGTGGCCCCAATGTAGGTCGACAGCTCGACCACGGTGTCCTATACCACCATGCCCGGCTCATGAGTCTTTATGGATCAAGGTACCATGGTTAACAGGGCTTTTAATGGTAAGTTCAGTACCCTAGGTTTAAGCAGTTGTGACTCATACAGGGTGAACATACAATGGCCAGTCGGGTTACTTGACGGGCTCGACTAGTATGAGTGCATCTCAAGCTGAACGACATGAAGCATAAAACACTTCGTGTGGCCTAACCACTGCCGCCAACCCAAAACACGACTCGTGTTCATCGATGTGTCCTTCATGGTAAATAGAAGCCAACCACGAATTCAATTGGTTACCAACTGCCTGGACTAGGTCATAGCCCCAAGCATTTGTACACAACATCGGTGATCATATGAGAGTGACAGAAATGAATATAAACAATACAAGCATGTTGACACATGTTATATCATACGACGTAAGAAAATCAACCAACACATGCATTCCATATATATATTGAAATCAATTCATGTAGCCAACATGGTGAAAATCATATACATCAGCATATTAATTGAGAATTCAATATCAAAACTAATTCACAACACTATTTACTCAGTACATACTAATACAAACATTTATACAAACACTTAGTGTAACGCCTCGGAAAAATCCGTACAGAGACTCGAGTACCAACTCGATCAGAAATCACGTAGGATTAATTTCTTTAGAAATTAAGCGTAAGTTAACTAGCGCTACGTTAATTAGCTGTGAAATTGTCCTTGAACGCTTTAAATACGTTCTGCAAGACCCAAAACTTGTAGAACCAATGACGCTACAATACCATGAAACCTAGGATCAAACTCTAAACCTGTTTGCTCTCAAGAACCCTTTAAAATTTCGTATTGAATTTAGACCGTGTGTCGAAAGTCCGATATCTACAATCTTAGACCGTTATGACTGCTTAGCTGGACTTGACAATCATTTCGAAAATCAAGCCCAACCGATGTTCTGAGGCTATTTCATTGAGCCTAGAGCAGAGAGTGTGAGAAAGAGTGAAATTCATAAACATTTAAATAGGATTTAAATGAATCTGGCACATTTCGTTTGTGGGTTAAGTATAAGCATTCATACCGTCGGAATCTGACCCAAATACACCCTCGGATCAGGAAACATTTCTCACTCAGGTCAGTGTACTTGGAATCCTCGATCGAGTCTCTGTGACCGCTGAACTGAAACTGGACCGCCACGTGCGATCTGGGAACTCTACCGGACTGCAAACTTAATGTGATCAACATCCGGTATTCATGAGCTTAAGTCCGACCGCGTTCGGCCAGGGGACCTCCCGAAACACTCTTTTGGATCGAAAAAGACCCGATTTGGTTATAACCCAAGTATACCTTGTCCTAAGTCTATTTAGGTGAGGTTTTAGCCTATATAAGGGCTTTAAACCCTCTCATATATCTCTCATCCGATTTTGCAAGAACCCTAGAAAGTAGTGAGAGAGAAAGAGAGAGTTAGTGAGGAAATTTGTGAGAGAATTTCCTGCCGTTTGCTCCAGCTTTTGCACGTACCTAAACACCGCCTTCAAATCACTTTCCCGGTGATTCCAACTCACTTCTAGGTAAGAAAACCCTAACCTATAGCTGTTTTAAGTATTCCTTTGTTACAAGTAGCGGAGTAGCTGATGTATCTTATGAATTAGGTCGTCGTAACGCCGTTGACGAAGCGTAGACGTTCTATTTGAATCGATACGCGTCTAAGGCGAAAGGTGAGGATTTTAGATGCTTAGATTGACTGATTTCAAAGCTTTCAATGTCATTTAATAGTAGATTATCGACGAGAGCGTTGTTTGACATGTAGAACATGCTGTCTGTTTTCCATTTCGTATACGTACGAAAAATATGAGAATTAGGGTATTTTAGGTATTTGTAGAAAATACTGTTTACGTCCGTATTTTGCTGAAATGATTGCCATGGGTATTTATCGTGTTAGGATATTAGAAATGCATGCATGATCTATTTGGCGAAGGGATTCTCCCTAATGCACACTTTGGGTCGACATACGCTATGTAGACTAAAGTGTGTAGACTAAGTGTTTGTATAAATGTTTGTATTAGTATGTATTGAGTAAATAGTGTTGTGAATTAGTTTTGAGATTGAATTCTCAATTAACATGCTGATGCATATGATTTCTACCATGTTGGCTATATGAATTGATTTCATTATATATATGGAACGCATATGTTGGTTGATTTTCTTAAGTTGTATGTTATAACATGTGTCAACATGCTTGTATTGTTTATATTCATTTCTGTTACTCTCATATGATGATTGATGCTTGTATTACAAATGTTTGGGACTATAAACTAGTCCAGGCAGTCGGTAATGGATTGAATTCGTGGTTAGCTTCTATTTGCCACGAAGGACGCGTCGATGAACGCGAGTCGTGCCTTGTGCAGGCGGAAATGGTTAGGCCACACGAAGTGTTTTATGCACTTCATGTCGCTCAGCTTGAGATGCGCTCGTACTAGTCGAGCCCGTCAAGTAACCCGACTGGCCGTTATATGTTCACCCTGTATGAGTTAAAACTGCTTGAACCTAGAGTACTGAACTTACCAGTGGAATCCCTGTTAACCATGGTACCTTGATCCATAAAGACTCATGAGCCGGGAATGGTGGTATGGGACACCGTGGTCGAGCTGTCAGCCTACGATGGGGCCACAAACCTCCCGTAGTGACCAGTGAGCACATTTGACTTGTGAGACGATTGTGGTGGTATGAGACACTATATTCGAGCTGTCGGCCTACTCTGATTGGTGACGAGCCCTTTGTAGTGACCTCGAGTGTATTCTGAGTCTAAGGGAGGCGATGACCCTTTCATAGCGACAAGAGTACATTAGGCTTGTATTGATAAGGTGATGGGGGAGTGGTGCAATAAGTGCTAGCAACAGCCTTAGCAGCCCTTGCAGCGACCTACAAATATAACATCGTATGAGATTACTAGAAGTGACGACCCTAGACAGGATCTGTATTGGGATTGATATAAGGAAGGTACCTTAGTTTTTCAATACTGCTGTATGAATGGACTAATAACAACTTGGTAATCATTATCCATATCGCACTGCATGTGCCTGGAAGATGTGGAGCACTGAGGAACGCAAGCATGCCGCGGACGTAAGATGGTGCCGCATGAGGGAGTATGTCGGTGAGGGCATCTATCATATCATTTCATGCTTGCATTAACAACAGTATCTAGGAATGTTTGATTGCTTGCATTACTATTATTGCGTGATTGATTTGATAACATGCTAATCTTTGCTCTATGATTCCACTGAGTTGATCACTCACTCTCACGTTACGGGACGCTGTTTGCAACACCTACCAGACTCTGTCTTAGATGCAGGTGACGAGGCGATATAGGACGTAAAGCCGGACTTCTACGAGGACCAGGACGAGTTCTCGTATATGCAGTTCGCTGACGGCTTTACGTAGGTGGCCTAGATCGGTGGGACTTGCTATTTGGATAGTTATATGACATTTTGTTTTGGTTTGATTTATGTATATGTTACTCAGAGGTGTATTCATACTTTGGAGACATTTTGAGATTATTTTATTTTTATACAGTGATATATATATCTTTCAGTCTTCCACTTGCATTTTATCACTGGATTTGGAGTATGAATTACAGTTTTGGTATAATCTTACTCATGTGAATGCACTAACTCAACCAACATTGAAGCATAGGCATAATTGTTTCATAAGTGATGGTCCGGAACTCGGGAGTCAGGTTCCTACACGACCCTTGATTTTCAGGGAGTTACAAGTTGGTATCAGAGCATGATTTGGATTAAACCGGACTTGGGTTATGGCCACGCAACGTACACTATCGCCCTTTTGACTTAGGTGGGTGCGAGAAAAACTTAGAAACACTCGTAGGACTTCAGTTTCGCCAATTGGCGAAGTTCACTCAAACTGACCGTTTTGATCGAGTCCGTGTGCATCCGTGGTCGCATGAAATGACCCCGGACCACCTCTAGATCGTCTGTGGATGGGTCTAGACCTCTATGGACTCAATCCCAGCTGTCAAAAATTGCTAAAAGTGAATATGCATCAGGTAGTGCCCGAAGTGATCCGAAATGGTGCGTAACAGAGTAGTGGGTCTATCCACACAAATCTGACATGATCCAGGGGGGAACCATACAGTTTTGGGGACCACAGGACAGGGGGACCACACCCCATGGGCTGGGCCTCACCGGATTTGACTTTGATCGGAAAGGACCTCGCCAGTTCGGCGAGGCCTCGCCCTACAATGGGCCTAGATCAGGCTGGGCTTCTGGTCGACATCATTTGGGGGATAGTGTACCCCCTGTGCATAGGGGCCGTCCCTCAAATAACCCCCAAAACCCTACCTCCTTCACAAAAATGTCCCCAAGCTCTCCTTTCTTCACATTTTTACTGCCTCCCTCTCAAATCACGTTTCCAAACCTCTCCCATTCCCATTTTCGGTCACAACCGATGTCACCCCATCACTCACAGCCATACAAGCTCCCTTCCCTCTTCATTTTCATCCATGGAAGCTCTCACATCCTCCATTGAAGGCTGAAATTCGTGTGAGCCTCCATTCCTACCCATCTCACTCTTTTTCCTTTGAAATCTTAGCCTTTGAGGGCCTAATTCACTCCTCTATAGGGCCTAGATTCATTTTATCTCATTAGGTCGGCCCTATCTCCCCATTTCCTCCATTTTCCATGGCTTTTGTAGAGGCTATTTAGCCTTTTTCTCCCTTTCTACCATCCTCTCTCTCATGGGAAAGAGGAAGACCGCCGCAGATGAAGCTGGGCCTAGTCTCCCTTCACGATCAAGGAAGCCAAGAGGTGGCGCCGCTAGCTCAAGTGTCGCCGCTAGTCCAAGTGTTGGGAGAGAGCTACATACGAAGTGGGATTTGGATCCCCGTGCTTACATAGGGCGAGCACTTTTGACAGACTTGGCTCATGGAGTGTATACTAATCGTAAGGTTCGGTTTGAGGCACATATGGATGGGCGACTCTTTGGTGAGTTTCTATTATTTGAGCGCATCGAAGCTGCCAGTTGGGGTCCGCTCTTTGAAGCCCAGTCTCGTGCAAACGTAAGCACTGTTCGTGCCTTCTATGCTCATATCCAGAACCCTACGTTGGAGCCATTGCAGTTCAAGATTCCCTTTGATAGAGAGTGGGAAGCCACGATCGATGTTCGGTTGATAGCTCACCTTTTGAACGTGCCTCTTGGCGAGGTACATCCAAGTGCTAAGAATCTGAAGAGTGTTCGTGAGCGAGATCGCCGCACCAGGTTCTTATGTGGTGGTTTGGTTTCGTGGCAGTGTAACAAGAGCCTCTTAGTGTCCTACATGTCGCATGATTTTTGCCTGTTGCACCACATTTGTACGTTCAATGTGTATCCCAGGTCGACCAACCACAGTGAATGTACGCGTCTCATGGTCGATTTCCTGTACCAAGTGGGCCAGGGAGAGAATGTGTGCATGGCCTCCTTTATGTTGCGACAGATCGTCCTCATAGCAAAATTGAGAAGGACGTCTGAGTCACTTCCTTTTGGCCGGCTCATATGCAAGATCGTTCTTGAGTTTTCTTACAGACTTGGGCCAGAGTTGCCTGTGCTGATTCACTTCATTGATGAGACTACCATGAACCAGATGAAGATAGGGCCTCGACAGCGTGAGGCTCAGCTTGATGATGACAGTGAGGGTGAATACGATAGTGAGGAGGATGCTAGTGAAGAAGAAGCTGGGGCAGAAATAGAGGAAGAAGTCCAGGAAGAAGAAGAAGAAGAGGCTTAGGATACTGATGAGAGTCCAACTACTACGACACGGGCTGCTAGGGATGCTCACATAGCCCGACTTGAGGAGAGTCAGGTTGCTTTGTGACGTGAAGTCCAAGAACTTTGGGTCGAGGTGAAACAAGATCTTGAGGATACCAAGGCCGTCATGAAATAAAAATTTGAAAAGGTGACTTGCACTTTGAAGGCCATCCTGTGTTGTCTGCATGATAAGGGTGCCCCTCCTCCATCGCCAGACTCAGACTAGTGATTGGGTTTTCAGATGCCCGTAGATAGTTTATTTCCTGCTTTCTATGTGTGTGAGCCTAAGAAGGCTAAGTAGTTGCTTTATGTTGCAGTTGTAGCTTTGGATAACTTGGTTTACATGTGTTTCCTGTCATGATGCATGTAAAGATTTATCTCTTGTATTGTGATAATTTTGATTAAATGAAATGCATGGGGTTTCTTCAGCTTGTTATGTGAATGATTGTGTGGTGGTGTATATTGTGCTACTGCTGAAACTGACAAGGTTATGCCCTAATTTGAATATAGGGAATGCCGCCTAAGGCTACGCGGAGCACGACACGACTTACACTGGGAGAGCCTATGGATCGGGTTCCTCCCCAGACTGATGAGCATATAGATTATGCTGTGGGCTCGATTCCTGAGACTGCACCTGAGTATCAGCCTTCTGCAGGTCCTACAGTCGGACCACCACCTTTCACACCGCCTGTCAGAGAGAAGTATCGTGCGTCTTCCTCGACGCAGTATGTGCCCCACCCTGCTCCACCTCCTGATAGGTTTGAGCAGTTGATGATCATGATGCACCAGCAGCATCAGCAGCTTTTGACTATGATTGCAGGGGCCTTAGCCCAGGGTGGCAGTGCGGCTCCACCTGCGCCTTTTGTGCATCCAGCTGAGGATGCTGGGACTTCGGCTCAGGATGAGGAGATGGCTCATCCTGCACCATCTGCTTACCCTACGGGGAACACTGCTGATACACGGGGCCTACTTGAGCGATTTCAGTGCTTGCGGCCTCCTACTTTTATGGGTTCTCACAAACCCGAGGAGGCAGAGTATTGGCTCGACCGTGTGTCGAAAATTTTGAAGATACTGCACTGCTCAGAGTCTGAGTAGGTTGAGTTCGCTACGTTCATGTTCGAGCACGAGGCCAGCTTATGGTGGGATAATGTATTACGGACAGTTGTTGCTAGCTACATCTGGACTTGGGCAGCATTTGAGTTCAGTTTCCACGAGAAATAATATCCCCAGACTTACAGGCACGAGAGGGAGAATGAGTTTTTACACCTCAGACAGGGAGGCATGTCAGTCATAGAGTATGAGCGTCGGTTTACTGAGTTGGGCAGATACGTCCTGACGATACTTGCTGACGAGAAGATGCGCATACGACGATTTTTCGAGGGCTTGCGACAGGATATTCTGTCAAAGATGTGTTGCTTCAACATACCCTCCTATGCAGAGCTGATACATATGTCCATGAGGGCAGAGCAGGATGTTGATCGACTTGAGTGATCTCGTGGCCCTGTGATTGCTAGACCATGACCAGATATGTAGGACAGGCCATTTGTTGGCAAGAGGCCTCGCATTGACCCTCCTTCTAGGGCTACAATGCTAGTACTTTCGATGAGGCACCCGGATGTGTCGTGTACTTATTGTGGGAGATTGGGCCACACTGTGGAGAGCTGTTTCGCTCAGATGAGAGACAGCGGGTTTTCGACATAGCAGAAGATAGACCGTCCTCGCCCACAGGCATTGTCTGCTCCACCGTTACGGTTGGCTCCTGTGCACCCTTCTTTCATACCTCCCGAACCTCAGTTCCGGCAGCCTCAACGGCCTATGGTACCACAATCGAACCGTCCATAATAGGCTCGGGTACATGCATTGACAGTAGAGGCATCTGAGGCACAGACTGTCCAGCCCTTGGCCTTTGAGGTCACCGCCCTTATTGGAGGTACTCCTATACTTGTGATGGTGGACACAGGATCCACGATTTCCTTGATATCGCATTCCTTAGTTAGGCGCCTTGGGTTACCGACTATTCGGATGGATGGGGTGCGAGTTCTTACAGCGCACGGGACTTTTTCTGATGCCACCATGATGTGCGAGGGTTGTTTAGTGGATCTTGGGGACAGGACGATGGCTCTTGATCTTGTCATCGACCCTTCTCTCTATTATCTCGACGTCATTCTTGGCATGGATTGGTTGACTACAGGGAGGGCCAAGATTGACTGTGAGACCTGTATAGTGACATTTTACAAGCTAGAGGGCACGTCCTTTAGGTTTCCGGTGCAGGTCAGTTGTACCTATCAAGTACTTTGTTACGATTCCTTATTGAGGGATGTTGATGCCCCGACACTTGAGCGCACGCCCGTAGTTCGTGATTATAAGGATCTGTTCAGGAAGATTCTTGGTTTGCCACCTCAGTGAGAGAGCGATTTTACTATCGATCTGGTACCTGGTTCCACGCTAGTCTCACTGTCGACGTATCGCATGACACCGTGTGAGATGGAGGAGTTAAGAAAACAAATTGATGATCTGTTAGAGGTTGGCTTCATTCGGCCGAGTGTGTCTCCTTAGGGAGCACCGGTATTATTTGTAACGAAGAAGGATGGTTCACTGCGATTATGTATTGACTATCGCAGGCTGAACCAGATTACGGTGAAGAATAAATATCCCTTGCCCAGGATAGATGACTTGTTTGATCAGTTGAGAGGGGCACAGTACTTCTTGAAGATTGATCTTCAGTGAGGGTATCACCAGTTGCGCGTCAGGGATGAGAACGTGCAGAAGACAGCCTTCAGGACCAGCTTTGGCCACTACGAGTTCCTCGTGATGTCGTTCGGTCTTACGAACGCACCAGTCTTGTTCATGGATCTGATGAACAGAGTATTTCGACCATTCCTCTATCGATTCGTCATCGTGTTCATAGATGATATTTTGGTGTACTCCAGGAGTCGAGAGGAACATGAGGAGCACTTGCGTTGGTCCTGGATACACTAAGACAGCATCAGTTGTTCGCACAGTATAAGAAGTGCAATTTCTGGAAGCAGAAAGTTAAGTTCATGGGACATGTGGTGTCCAAGGATGGGATGGCAGTTGACCTGGCTAAGGTAGCTGCGGTGTAGGACTTGGAGCAGCCTGGTTCTGTCACTGAGGTGAGGAGTTTCTTAGGTTTGGCAGGCTACTATAGACGTTTCATTCGAGATTTTTCGAAGATCGCCAGACCTCTATCTCAGTTGACACGGAAGGATGTGAAGTTCGCTTGGAACGAAAAGGCTGAGGCAGCTTTTCATGAGTTAAAGGATAGGTTGACGTCTGTCCCTGTGGTAGTATTGCCAAAGCAAGGGGTTAGATACATGATATATACTGACGCGTCTAGCGTTGGTCTGGGTTGTGTCCTAATGCAGAAGAATAGGATAATTTCGTATGCCCCCAGACAATTAAGGAAGCACAAGGAGAATTACCCTACACACGACCTTGAGTTGGCAGTCGTCATTTTTGCATTGAAGCTCTGGAG
The DNA here is from genome assembly GCA_037074715.1 of Magnolia kwangsiensis. Lineage (NCBI taxonomy): Eukaryota > Viridiplantae > Streptophyta > Magnoliopsida > Magnoliales > Magnoliaceae > Magnolia > Magnolia kwangsiensis. The sequence goes on along the minus strand of CM073586.1, from coordinate 36,055,598 downwards.
ACATTACCTCTATGGAGAGGAGTTCGAGCTCTTTTGCGACCACAAGAGCCTCAAGTATATATTCACGCAGCGGGACGTGAATATGAGGCAGAGGCGATGGATGGAGACCTTGAAAGACTTTAAGTTAGAGGTTTCCTACCATCCTGGCAAGGTAAACCTTGTGGCTGACGCGTTGAGCCGCAAGAAGGCGATAGAGTTTACGGCTCCACCGATGGTTGTCGAGTGGGATATGGTTGATTTTTTGTGAGACTTTGAGCAGAAACTCACTGTGGAGGAGCCATATGAGTTCATCGCACATGTGCAGGTGAGACCTCTTATCCATGACAGGGTCATCGAGGCGCAGAGGGATGATGCACGTTTGACTGAGCTTCGAGAGCAGGCCAATGACAATGCAGACGTCGAGTGACGAGTTGGAACGAATGGAGGCTTACGTTCTCGTGGCCGCCTATGCATCCCTGATATCCCCCACTTGAGACGAGAGATTCTCAAGGCTGCGCACAATACCAGACTTGCGATGCATCCGGCAACACAAAGATGTATCGTGACGTGAAGAAGACCTATTGGTGGGATGGTATGAAGACGCACATCGCAGAGTTCGTATCCCGTTGTCTCACTTGCTAGCAGGTGAAGGCAAAGCATCGCCGACCTCCTGGACTCCTTCAGCCTATGCCTATAGCTGAGTGGAAGTGGGATTTTATCTCTATGGACTTCATTTCGGGACTGTTGAAGATGAGGAAGGGACATAATTCTATCTGGGTGATCGTCGACCGTCTGACGAAGTCAGCACACTTTCTACCGATCAGAGTTACGAACTCTGCAGATGAGTTAGTCAGGCTGTATATAAGAGAGATAGTGCGTCTGCATGGAGTTCCTTTAGAGATCGTGTCGGACAGACACGCGCTTTACTTCTATTTTCTAGACTCGCATCTAGGAAGCTATGGGTGTAAAGTTGAAGTTCAGTACTGCCTTCCACCCACAGACAGACGGACAGACAGAGTGGGTGAACCAGATTCTAGAGGACATGCTGCGGGCTTGCGTGTTGGATTTCAACGACAGTTGGGATGACTGTCTTGCATATACAGAGTTCGCGTACAATAACAGTTTCTATGCGAGTATCGGTATGGCACCTTATGAGGCCTTATATGGGCGTCCTTGCAGAGCACCACATTGCTGGGCAGAGGTTAGTGAGTGCAGATTGATTGGCCCAGAGTTAGTGTAGGCAACCTTAGAGAAGGTTGATATTATTAGACGCTGACTTCTTACAGCGCAGAGCAGACATAATAGTTATGCCGATATGAGACGACGCCCATTAGAGTTCACGGTTAGAGATCATGTATTTTTGCAAGTTTCCCCTATGAAGAGAGTTCTTCGGTTCGGGAAGAAGGGGAAGCTATCACCCCGATTCATTGGCCAATTCCAGATTCTTGACCGTGTGGGTGCAGTGGCTTATCGATTGGCTTTGCCTACATCTCTCGTGAGCGTACACAACTTATTTCATGTTTCTATGCTGAAGAAATACGTTCCTGATCCTTCCCATATCATCAGATGGGAGCAGGTGCAGTTAGGTGAAGATGTTACATATATACTACGACCGGAGCGTATAGTAGACAGGAAGGAGCAGGTACTGCGTAGTAAGGTCATCTCCCTTGTGAAGGTGTTGTGGACGCATCACTTTGAAGAAGAGGCTACTTGGGAGACGGAAGCCGAGATCAGAAAGAACTAAGCACAACTTCTCGAGGAGTACGAAAAGGTACAAATTTTGAGGACGAAATTTATTGTTAAGGGCGATAGATTGTAACGCCTCGAAAAAATCTGTATAGAGACTCGAGTACCAACTCAATCAGAAATCACGTAGGATTAATTTCTTTAGAAATTAAGCGTAAGTTAACTAGCGCTACGTTAGATTCGCTGTGAAATTGTCCTTGATTGCTTTAAATACGTTCTGCAAGACCCAAAACTTGTAGAACCAATGACGCTACAATACCTTGAAACCTAGGATCAAACTCTAAACCCGTTTGCTCTCAGGAACCCTTTGAAATTTCGTATTGGATTTAGACCGCGCGTCGAAAGTCCGATGTCTTCAATCTTAGACCGTTATGACCGCTGAGCTGGACTTGACAATCATTTCAAAAATCAAGCCCAACCGATGTTCTGAGGCTATTTCATTGAGCCTGGAGCAGGGAGTGTGAGAAAGAGTGAAATTCATAAACAATTAAATAGGATTTAAATGAATCTGGCACGTTTCGTTTGCGAGTTAAGTATAAGCGTTCAGACCGTCGGAATCTGACCTAAATACACCCTAGGATCAGAAAACATTTCTCACTTAGGTCAGTGTACTTGGAATCCTTGATCGAGTCTCCGTGACCACTGAACTGAAACTGGACCGCCACGTGCGATCTGGGAACTCTACCGGACTGAAAACTTAATGTGATTAACATCCAGTATTCATGAGCTTAAGTCTGACCGCGTTCGGCCAGGGGACCTCCCGAAACACTCTTTTGGATCGAAAAAGACCCGATTTGGTTATAACCCAAGTATACCCTTGTCCCAAGTCTATTTAGGTGAGGTTTTAGCCTATATAAGGGCTTTAAACCCTCTCATATCATTCCCATCCGATTTTGCAAGAAACCCTAAAAAGTGATGAGAGAGTTAGTGAGAGAATTTGTGAGAGAATTTCCTGCCGTTTACACTAGCTTTTGTACGTACCTAAGCACCTCCTTCAAATCACTTTTCCGGTGATTCCAACTCACTTCTAGGTAAGAAAACCCAAATCTATAGCTGTTTTAAGGCCTTTGTTACAAGTAGCGAAGTATCTGATGTATCTTATGAATTAGGTCGCCGTAACGCCGTTGACGAAGCGTAGACGTTCTATTCGAATCGATACGCGTCTAAGGCGAAAGGTGAGGATTTTAAACGCTTAGATTGACTGATTTCAAAGCTTTCAATGTCGTTTAATAGTAGATTATCGACGAGTGCGCCATTTGACATGTAGAACATGTTGTCTGTTTTTCATTTCGTATACGTACGGAAAATATGAGAATTAGGGTATTTTAGGTATTTGTAGAAAATATTGTTTACGTCCGTATTTTGCTGAAATGATTGCCATGGGTATTTGTCATGTTAGGATATTAGAAATGCGTGCATGATCTGTTTGGTGAAGAGATTCGCCTTAATGCGCACTTTGGGTCAACATACGCTATGTAGACTAAAGTGTGTAGACTAAGAGTTTGTATAAATGTTTGTATTAGTATGTATTGAGTAAATGGTGTTGTGAATTAGTTTTAAGATTGAATTCTCAATTAACATGCTGATGCATATGATTTCCACCATGTTGGCTATATGAATTGATTTCATTATATATATGGAATGCATATGTTGGTTGATTTGCTTAAGTTGTATGTTATAACATATGTCAACATGCTTGTATTGTTTATATTCATTTCTGTTACTCTCATATGATGATTAATGCTTGTATTACAAATGCTTGGGGCTATAACCTAGTCCATGCAGTCGGTAATGGATTGAATTCGTGGTTAGCTTCTATTTGCTATGAAGGACGCGTCGATGAACGCGAGTCGTGCCTTGGGCAGGCTGCAGTGGTTAGGCCACACGAAGTGTTTTATGCACTTCATGTCGCTCAGCTTGAGATGCGCTCGTACTAGTCGAGCTCATCAAGTAACCCGACGGGCCATTATATGTTCACCCTATATGAGTTATAACTGCTTGAACCTAGAGTACTGAACTTACCAGTGGAATCCCTGTTAACCATGGTACCTTGATCCATAAAGACTCATGAGCCGGGAATGGTGGTATGGGACACCGTGGCCGAGCTGTCGGTCTACGCTGGGGCCACAAGCCTCCCCGTAGTGACCAGTGAGCACATTTGACTTGTGAGCCGATTGTGGTGGTATGGGACACTACATTCGAGCTGTCGGCCTACTCTGATTGGTGACGAGCCCTTTGTAGTGACCTCGAGCGTATTCTGAGTCTACGGAAGGCGACGACCCTTCTGTAGCGACAAGAGTACATTAGGCCTGTATTGATAAGGTGATGGGGGAGTGGTGGAACGAGTGCGAGCAACAGCCCTGGCAACCCTTACAGCGACCTACAAATATAACATCGTATGAGATTACTAGAAGTGACGACCCTAGACAGGATCTATGTTGGGATTGATATAAGGAAGGTACCTTAGTTTCCTAATACTGCTGTATGAATGGACTAATAACAACTCGGCAATCATTAGCCATATCGCACTGTATATGCCTGGAAGATGTGGAGCACTGAGGAAAGCAAGCATGCCGCGGGCATAAAATGGTGCTGCATGAGGGAGTATGTCGGTGAGGGCATCCATCATGTCATTTCATGCTTACATTAACAATAGTATCTAGGAATGTTTGATTGCCTACTTTACTATTATCGCGTGATTGATTTGATAATATGTTAATCTTTGCTCTATGATTCCACTGAGTTGATCACTCACTCCCACGTTACGGGACGGTATTTGCAACACCTACCAGACTCTGTCTTAGACGCAGGTGATGAGGAGATACAGGACATAGAGCCGGACGTCTACGAGGACCAGGACAATTTCTCGTATATGCAGTTCGCTGACGGCTTTGCGTAGGTGGCCTAGATCGGCGGGACTTGCTAGTTGGACAGTTATATGACATTTTGTTTTGGTTTGATTTATGTATATGTGACTTAGAGGTGTATTCATACTTTGGAGACAGTTTGAGATTATTTTATTTTCATACAGTGATATATATATCTTTCAGTCTTCTGCTTGTGTTTTATCACTAGATCTGGAGTATGTATTGCAGTTTTGGTATAATATTACTCATGTGAATGCACTAATTCAACCAAAATTGAAGCATAAGCATAATTGTTGCATAAGTGATGGTCTGGAACTCGGGAGTCGGGTTCCTACACGACCTCTGATTTTCAGGGTGTTACACTTAGTCTACACACTTTAGTCTACATAGCATATGTCGACCCAAAGTGCGCATTAGGGCGACTCTCTTCGCCAAACAGATCATGCACTCATTTCTAATATCCTAGAACGATAAATACCCATGAAAATCATTTCAGCAATATACGGACGTATACAGTATTTCCTATAAATACCTAAAATACCCTAATTCTCATATTTTTCGTACACAGTCGAAATGGAAAATAGACAGTATGTTCTACATGTCAAACGACACTCTTGTCGATAATCTACTATTAAACGACATTGAAAGCTTTGAAATCAGTCAATCTAAGCATCTAAAATCCTTACCTTTCGCCTTAGACGTGTATCGATTCGAACAGAACGTCTATGCTTCGTCAACGGCGTTATGGCGACCTAATTCATAAGATACATCAGCTACTCCACTACTTGTATCACGAGAATCCTTAAAACAGCTATAGGTTAGGATTTTCTTACTTAGAAGTGAGTTGGAATCATCGGAAAAGTGATTTGAAGGCGGTGCTTTGGTACGTGCAAAAGCTGGAGCAAACGGCAGGAGGTTCTCTCACAAATTCTCTCACTAACTCTCTCTTTCTCTCTCACCAATTTCTAGGGTTTCTTGCAAAATCGGATGGGAGAGATATGAGAGGGTTTAAAGCCCTTATATAGGCTAAAACCTCACCTAAATAGACTTGGGACAATGGTATACTTGGGTTATAACCAAATCGGGTCTTTTTCGATCCAAAGGAGTATTTCAAGAGGTCCCTTGGCCGAACGCAGTCGGACTTAAGCTCATGAATACCGGATGTTGATCACATTAAGTTTTCAGTTCGGTAGAATTCCCAGATCGCACATGGTGGTCCAGTTTCAGTTCAGCGGTCATCGTACCTACATCAGGTCTACAAGCTTCATGACATGAAAGAGAAATTTTTCCTGATGCGAGGGTGAAATCTGGCTGAATTATGACGGTCAGAACGCTTAATAATAACGCGCAACGACACGTGCCATATTTTGAATTAAATTTCTAAATCTTTCCCTTTTCTCACTCTCTTCACTCCAAGCTCAATGAAATAGTCTCAGAACATCGGTTGGGCTTAATTTTTGAAATGATTGTCAAGTCCAGCTAAGCGGTCATGACGGTCTAAGATTGTGGATATCGGACTTTCGACGCGCGGTCTAAATCCAATATGAAATTTCAAAGGGTTCCTGAGAGAAAACGGGTTTAGAGTTTGATTCTAGGTTTCAGGGTATTGTAGAGTCATTGGTTTTACAAGTTTTGGGTCTTGCAGAACGTACTTAAAGCGATCAACGATAATTTCACAGCTAATCTAACGTAGCATTAGTTAACTTACGCTTAACTTCTAAAGAAATTTATCCTACATGATTTCTGATCGAGTTGGTACTCGGGTCTCTGTACGAATTTTTTTGAGGCGTTACACTCTGATATTGTATGGTTCATGGACTTATCAGTATCTCCGTTTACTTTGATATTACATTATGAGCACGCATATACTACTCACACACTTATACCACACCCTAAGCTTTTTATAAGCTTATGCACAATAGATGCATGCAGGTAACATTATAATGTAGCCGAGCTGAGGTAGGAGCGTGCGGTTGAGCTTCTGGAGTTTTCTTTGATATTTCTATATTGTATTTCCCTTTCAGCATTGTCCTCAAATGATTATATTAGTGGATATGTGATGATGCTATTACCTTTGTGGTTTGGGTATACTTGTGGTTATGCTTCTTATGAGATAAATGTACATTGAAAAATCCTCCTTGTAGGATCCCAGGATCGGAACCTAGTGTATGGGCGTTAAGAGCCGAGAATGGGGTACTGTGGAGGCTATCAGCACTGAATTCAGCGATCGAGAATTTTGTGAGCTTGTTTTCCGAGTTTGGGGCATGACAGGCCCCAAGTCCAGTCTCCGTGAGCACTCATTAGTTCCTTTGCCAACATGATCTTATCCAACATCTTCTTGACGGTCAATCTAATGTCGAAGCTTGCATCCGACAATGTGAAAATTGCCTCTCTAGGATAGAACTGCATTTTGATGCTCTTCAACATACCAGAGAACATATCACGAAATTACTTTTTACTTGACCTGGCCACATTCCTCCCTATGAGAGTGGTCCTTCAAGATGATGTCCCAATGATCTTCATTTTTGCTGGATGATACATTCTGTTTCTTTTTGAATATTTTATACCCTTAAGGGCTTACCTTTTTGGATGATGATTATACTACCCAAGCTTAGGGTAATTATTTTTGGTTATTTGGTGAATGAATGATAATATCTTATCACCTTTCTTTTGTTCATGCTTATGTTATTTTTATCCTATATATATATATATATATATATATATATATATATATATATATATATATATATATATATATATATATATATATATATATATATATATATATATATATAGCATGATTAACTCATTATGCTTCATTTTTATGTCTTATGAACTTATGTGATTTCTTAGTCTCTCCCTCTAGCTTTGAATATCAACATACTTCAGTTATATTGGTTTATTACTAACACTTTGCCAATCACTGACAAAAAGGGGGAGAAACATATTATGTTCTAAGTTTTTCTACTATTTTGTGTTTCTTAAAACTTCATGTAGGAACTTAGGGGGAGCATAAAGGAGAGCATGAACAATGGGGGAGCTACAATTAAACTCAAGAGTAGAACTAGTTGAAGATCCCTATGTATTATGTTGATTGTAATTATATAAGGTTTGTTAGTTTGTTTTTGTCATGTAATTGACAAAGGGGAAGATAGAAAGTGCCCTTGTTTGTCAATATACGTGAATGTTGACTCAATCAGTTTAAATGAACTCTTAGAAGAAGACATCAAGACCAAGCCTTAAAAATGATGAAGGCCATGTTCAAGATCAAACTTGTCAGCCATAACCTCATCATCCAAATAACAAACCTGTAAGACCCGTATCGAAGTTCGTATTGTTCCGTAGGCTTCCACGGTCCTCTCGATCGAATTTCGGTGACCCTCGACCTATAATCGATGTTTGCGCACGACCCTAAGTCGTATCCCATAGAACTGAGTCGGCTTTATCTCAGACTTATACGCTATCGACCATGCCGTCAATGTAGTTCCTACGCTGCATATTACACGCCGAGGTGATACCTAGGCCAGGAGATGTCGGCCCACGTTTAGTTCGAGGAAACGCCGTGCCTTTACAATCTCAAGAGAATCTCTATAACATGTCAAATCAATCCAATCAATCACCTCACATGTCAAGTACATGTCCCATCCCCAAAAGTAACCCAAAAGTCAAAGCTACTCATCCCTTACATGTCAAGTACACATCACTCACCCATCACCCATCACTCACTCACTCATCCCTCTCTCTCTTTACATCCCATCGTCTCTCTCTCTCTCTCTCTCTCTCTCTCTCTCTCATTTCTTCATTTTTTTAAGAAAACCTCATGAGAGCATCCAACGTTCAAGCTCCATGAGAGAGCTTTGTGTGGTCCACTTTCTATCTTCCATCTCCACCATCCAAGTTTCATCTCAATCGTTGAAATTATTCCTATGGAGCTGTAGCATGCATTGGCAGAAGAAGGAAGAAGAGATTGAACGGTGGGTGTTCTATAGGATTATGTTTCATTCTTTTGATGATGGGATAAGTGAGGCCTATCGATTGGTGGTTTGGATCTCACTTGGGACCCTAGATGTGGTCGATGGCCCACTATGATTCTCATGATCATTCCATGATGGGGCCATTCTCCATGGACCCCCATCATGATGTTTACTTTCATAGTTGAATAAGAGTCATCTACACCTTCCATTTTGGTGGAGAAGGAATCTCCACCATTGATTTTTGATTTGGTGGTCCCACATGTAAAGGGACCCAATCGATGTATGATTGAATGCATGAAAAGGGAGGGCCCATAGTGTTGGGGTCCCTCCATCACGTGTCTATTTCTCTCTCTCTCCCCCTCTCTCTTTCATATTTCTTTTAGTGTGATGATGAGGCCGTGTGTCCCACCCGGATGAACCCCATCTTGATGTTTGTCTTATCCATGCCACCAGCCTTTTGGTGGCCCACCTGGACAAGACGTCTATAGGTGGGGCCCACCTTAAGCATATGTGTTGTGCCTAAATCGTCCAGCGTCCAAGTATGCTAGACGTGAACTGAAAATAAAAATATTAGCTTGCTTTAACAAGATTTTGAGAAGGCCAGTCGTGTAGGCCCCACCTTGATGTATGACTTTAATCCACGCTATCCATGTTATTTCCCAAGTCATTTTAGGCATCGAGCCGAAAAATGAAGCTAATTCGATTATCAAGTGGGTCATACCATAGAAAACTGTGATTTCTACAATCAAGGCTGTTAAGATTCACCTTGATGTTTCTACATGCCAAAATATATTGAATATTGGGCTCGTAGAATCCAATGGTTGGGTTGGAATTTTTGGATGTGGGTCCCACGTACGAAAAATCATGAAAACATTTTTTTAAAAAAATATAGGCAGCAGGTGCTGCTGCTGTTGGCTTCCAGAGGACACTGTAGCAGCGTCCTTCTGCTTTTAACGCTGGAGGCAGGGGGTCCCAACTGTGGGCCCCACGTGGTGTGTGAGAACATCAACACTGTGCAATTGGTGGGCTCCCTTCTAATTGTGGGCCACCCCAAAAATCAGCCATATACTTAGCTCAGGTGACCCACACAGTAGGGAACAGTGGGATTGAGCATTTGCCATTGAGACCCTATGTGGGTCACAAAAGTTTTGGATCATTATGAAATTTGTCTTTCCTCTTCAATCTGGGTCTTTGTGACGTTACCAACAGATTGGATGGTAGATAAACGTTGTGGTGGGCCCTACGTGAGACCCACCTCTACCAGCACGTGGTGTATGCCATCCACGCTAACCATCCATCCTGACGGTGTGAATGCAAACTGTTCATTTAGTTGGTGGGCCACGTGTGTGGACCCTGCCATGATGCATATGTTATATCCACACCTTCCAACCATTTTAAGAGATTATTTTATGGCATGAGAAAAGAATGAGTCAGATCTGTAGTTCACATGAACCCCACCATTGGAAATAGCAGGTACAGTGACATCCACTGTTCAAAATTTCTAAGGGCTACAGTAGTTTCCAATTAAGCTGATACTTATTTTCACTTCATCTATCTCTATGTAAATTTATAAATAGGTTGGATCTCAAAATACATCACGGTGGCCACACCGTGTAATCCAACCTTGGTATGGTCCAGATGATCTTTCGACTTGAGATATTTGAGGGTCATGTGAAGGGACCACTTGTTATGTATTTGTGGCCCATTTGATAAGACCCATTATGATATATTTCCAGCCCATTTGAGGCCAACATATGATCTATATTTTCGGCCCACTTGTAATTCATATTTTCGGCCCACCTATAATTTATATTTTAAGCCCACCTGTAATGTATATTTGAGGCCCATATGATGGGGCTTACCTACTTGAATCCGAGGCCTATGGACAAGGCCCATTGTGATATGTATCAGGCCCATTAGTGCGGCCCATTGATGCAGCCCAATCGATGTATATGAAGACCATTAGTGCGACCCATTGATGCAGCCAAATCGATGTATTTGAAGCCCATTGGTGCGGCTCATGGACGCGGTCCACTTGATGTATATGAGGCCCACTGGTGCGGCCCATGTGATATGGCCGACTCGATATATATGAGGTCCATTGGTGTGGCCGGTGGATGCAATCCACTTGATGTATTTGATGACCCATGGGTTGAGGCCTAATAGGATGTACACAAATCCCATTGCAACGTGTGATTCCACCATGGTTTATGTAATGATGTTTATGGTGGGCCATGCCTTGTGAGCAATGATGGTTTGACGTCTACATTTTAAGAATAATGTTGGTTAAATGTCCGTATTATAACTCTCCTTAGGGCTCATTAATAGGCCCATACTTGTTGTGTTAGGCCATCTAGGCCTATCTTCATTGTGAGGATAGTTCATCACCTTATAACATGCTTAGTATAATTCCATGACTCATGCCCATACGCATCAAATGTATGCTTGATATGTGTAGTGACTGGTCATAGCATATGCCATTGGGCAAACTATTTATGGGACTCATTGATAGGAGTTACCCACATGAGCATGCTGTACACGTAGGATTACTCCATGACTGGATGGTGTGACTCATGCATCTCGCATATGTGTGGCATGATTATTGTATGCCTTAGAGACATTACGGCTGTGGCCTGCACAGGTATGTTGTGGATGGCTTGATGGGACACTGAAAATGTTTGGTTCGAGCATCAGGGTACTTTAGATGTCCGTGGGTGAAAATCTCTAAATCTCCGAGGCCAAGAGATGCCTCAACGTCTAGACCGAGTGGATACATGAGCGCTCGAGTGCCGAATACCAGCAGGCCATGTCTCTCACTATGTCATCGTCGTTTGGGAGGGGGTGTGGCCTTATCCATCGAGTGTGGGGCCTGTAAGTTAGGCTGAGTTTGAGCAGCTCACAAATGGGTCCGCTATCGACAAGCCAGGTAGGTATTGGAAGACTATTGGTCAGGCAGATACTGTGGTCTCTTCCACCCCTTGGGCTGTGCGGCTAGGGAGGCGGCAATCAATGTGGTGTGTACTAGACCATGGTGATGATCCCAGAGAGGAACCGTGCTCGCATGTGGACTTATTAAGCACGAATTACATACTCATTCATTCATTATCCACTCGGGCTGATGGTGTGTAACTATTTGTTACGTATACCTTCGCATGGCTAGGATTTCTGTTGGGCGTGCGACTAACCTGAGACAGGAGTTTGCCACATTGAGTCTTACTATCCAAATTTAGGTATGTGACTGGTTTGGATAAAAGTCCCTTGTGATGGACCTCGTAGCTTGTGATACTACGTACTATCATCCCGACCTCACACTCCATCTTGGACATTTCATTCGCATTGTATGTTGCATTGCATTCTCAACATTTGATATTTGCTATCATTTTGCATTTGCATAGCCGATCTATATTACATATTCTAGTATTGTATGACTCATGGACTTACCAGTATATTTCCACTTATTCCGATATTGTATGATTTATGGCGTTGTATTTATGTGTTTGACACTTATCTTGCGCACTCACTTTCACCACTCTTTAAGCTTTCTATAAGCTTATGCACGATAGACGCATGCAGGTGATATTAGGATGCAACCGATCTTAAGCAGGAGCGTGCGGTAGAGCTTTTGGAGTTTTCTTTGATATCTTTATATTGTATTTCCATTTCGGTATTGTACTCGAATGATTATATTAGTGGATATGTGGTGATGATGTTGTTCTTATGATTTGGGTAAACTTATGGTTATGCTTTTACGAGATAAATGTATATTGAAAAATCCTTCTTGTAGGATTCTAGGATCGAAATCTGGTGTAAGCTTGCTGGGAGTAAAAAATGAGGTACTACAGAGGCTGTCGACACCAAATTCGGAGATCAAAAATTTTGTGAGCCTGGTTTCTGAGTTTTGGGTGTGACAGAAGATGGTATTAGAACATAACTTGGGAATACTAGAAGATAACATCACATATCTGCGGATGGCTACCCTTCACTATATGATTTTTGAGAACTTGAAGATAACATCACATATTTACATAGTACCCCTATTTTGATCATTTCTGATCCAGGATTAGATGTTTAGTAATATCATCGTAGTGTTGATGAGATGTCTTGGGAGCAGGAGGTTGGCGTTGTCCCCATCTCTTCGGTGTTTGATTATGTTAGGATGTTGTGTTCTGATAGAATGTAACACCCTGAAAATCGGGGGTCGTGTATAAACTCAACTCCCGAGTTCCAGACCGTCACTTATGCAACAAAATGATTATGATTCAATGTTGTCTGAGTTAAAGCATTCACATGAGTAAAAGTATACCAAAATTGTAATTCATACTCCAGGTCCAGTGATAAAAGTAAGCGGAAGACTAAACAATATATATATCACTGTATGGAAAAAAAAAGTGGATCTCAACTGTCACTAAAGTATGAATACATCACTGAGTCTCATATACATGTAAATGACAAAAATAAATGTTCAAAATAGTCCCACTGAAGTCTCGTCAACCCAGGTCGCCTAAGCAAAGCCATCATAATACTGCATGTACGAGAACTCGTCCTGGTCCTCGTCGAAGTCTGGCTCTGCCTCCTGGATCTCAGCATCACCTGCATCTACAACAGGGTCTGGTGGGTGTTGCAAACACCATCCCGTAACGTGGGAATGAGTAGCTAACTCAGTGGAATAATAGAGCAAGGATTTACATGTTCTCAAATCAATCATGCGATAATAGTAAAGCAGTAAATCAGACAATCCTAATACTATTGTTAATGCAATATGACATGACGTGATGTATGACCTCACCGACGATCTCCCTCATACGACACCATCTTACGACCGCGGCATGCAATCGTCCCTCAAGTGCTCCACATCTTCCAGGCACATGCAATGTTATGGTGATATGATTTCCGAGTTGTTATTAGTCCATTCAAACAGCAGGATTAGAAAACTAAGGTACTTCCCTTGTATCAATCCCAACACAGATCCTGTCTAGGGTCGTCACTCCTAGTAATCTCATACGATGTATATTTTGTAGGTCGCTGCAAGGGCTGCCAGGGCTGTTGCTCGCACTCGTTGCACCGCTCCCCCATCACCTTATCAATGCAGGCCTACTGTACTCTACTGCTACTGAAGGGTCGCCGCCTCCCGTAGACTCAGAATACGCTCGCGGTCACTATAAAGGACTCGTCGCCTGATCAGTGTAGGCCAACAGCAAGAATATAGTGTCCCATACCACCATAATCTGCTCACGAGACTAGGTGCTCACTGGTCACTACGGGGAGGTTTGTGGCCCCAACGTAGGCCGACAACTCAACCACGGTGTCCCATACCACCATGCCCGGCTCATGAGTCTTCGTGGATCAAGGTACCATGTTAACAGGGTTTACAATGGTAAGTTCAGTACCCTAGGTTCAAGCAGTTATGACTCATGCAGGGTAAACATACATCGGCCAGTCGGGTTACTTGACGGGCTCGACTAGCGCGATCGCATCTGAAGTCGAATGACAAGAAGTGAGTAAAACACTTCGTGTGGCCTAACCACTGCCGCCAACTCCAAAACACGGCTCGCGTTCATCGACGTGTCCTTCGTGGCAAATACCAGCTAGCCACAAACTTTCTCTATTACCAACTGCCTGGACTAAGTATAGTCCCAAACAATTACGGAATCGCATCAGTAATCATATTAGAGTATTGGAAATGAAATACAGCCATGTGAGCATGTTAACACATGTTATAACATACAACTTAAGCAAATCTTCCAAGCACATACATTTCATGCATATTATGAAATCATGCATATAGTCAACATGTAGGAAATCATTTACGTCAGCATATTAATTGAGAAATCAGTCTCAAACTAATTCATAACACCATTTAATTCAATACATACTAATACAAGCATTTATACAAACACATACACTACACACTTAAGTCTACATATAGTATGTCGACTCAAAGTGCGCATTTAGGTGAATCTCTTCGCCAAACTAATTATGCACGTATTCCTAACATTCTAATGCGACAACAAATCATGTCAATCACATCAGCAAAATATGAATGAAAACAGTACTTCCTACAAATGACTAAAATGCCCTAAATCTCATATTCTCCGTCGGTTTACGAAACAGGAAATGGACAGCATATTGTACATGTCAAACGGCGTTGCCATCGATAATCTACTATTAAACGACATTGAAAGCTTTGGAAACAGTCAATCAAAGCGTCTAAAATCCGTACCTAGTCTCTTATGGATGCGTATATTTGAACGGAGCATATACGCTTCGTCTACGGCGATAAGAGAACCTATTTTACAAGATCTATTGGTTAAAAAGCTATGGATCCTAGTAAACCTCAAATCAGCAACTTTCTAGGGTTATTTCATACCTGAAAAAGTGGAGGAATCACCGGCCAGGTGATCAGGAGGTGTTGCTTAGGCACTAGCAACAGGTGGCTCGAAGGCTGAAAAAATCTATCCCACTCTCTCTCACAAACTCTCACCTTTTCTCTCTCCCAAATCTAGGGTTTCTTGCAATTTCGGATGGAAGAGAGGAGTGAGGGTTTTAACCCCTTTTATAAGCCTAAAAATGCCGAAAATAGGCTCCGGTACAAAGTTCACTTAGTGCATATCCAATTCGGGGCTGTTTCGGTCCAAAAGATGCTTTCTGGTGGTCCCCTGGTCGAGTGCGATTAGACTTAAGCTCATGCGTACCAGATCTAGCATGTATTAAGTTTTCAGTCCGGCAGGGTTCGCAGATCGCGCGTGGCGGACCAGTTTCAGTTCAGCGGTCACCGCACGTAGATCAGGGCTGAAAGTCTCATGATATAGAATAGAAATTTCTCCTGATCCGAGGGTGTAATCTGGCTGAATTCTGACGGTCAGAACGCTCAATACTGACGCGTCAAGTCGTGTGCCAGATTTGAATTTGAAATTTCAATTGTCCCTATTCGCACTCTCTTCAGTCCGGACTCAATGAAATGGCCTGTGATTATCAGTTTGACTTGATTTTCGAAATGAGTGTCAAGTCCAGCTAAGCGGTTCTAACGGTCTAAGACAGTAGGTATCGGACTTTCGACGCGCGGTCTAGATCCAATACAAAGTTTCAAAGCGGTCCAGAGAACAAACCGGTTTAGAGTTTGATCTCAGGTTATAGAGTTTTATAGAGTCATTGGTTCTACTCGATTTGGGTCTTGTAGAACGTATTTGAAGCGATCAGGGACTATTTTCCAGCTACTCTAACGTTGCGCTTGCTAACTTACGCTTAATTTCCATAGGAATTAATCCTAAGTGGTTTCTTTGGCTATGGAATTGGGTTTTGAGTGATTTTTCGGGTGTTTTAGTTGACCCATTGCCTAAGGACGTCAAATCCCAGATTGCCCAAAATCCGGGGTATTACAATCTACCCCCCTTAAAACACAATTTTGTCCTCGAAATTAGCGAAGGGTAAGGAGTACTTTTTCTAAGGAAGGTTCAAATCCTATTTAATGACCTAACCGTACGTACATCCAAACTCAAATGTTTCGATCCTGGGCCAGTGGGAAAGAGGCCAAGCACTCTTCCACTCCGCCACTCTGATCGAACGGCAGCGTTGACTAACCTAACTGGATTGGACTCATTACGTTCTACCCCCCTTAAAACTTGGTTTTACTTAGGGTTGAAGAATCTTCGCATCGATCCGTATATCGGAACGAGGCGCAACTTAGGGGCTATCCTTAACCTAAAATGGAAACAACCTTTCTCTACATGGTTTTCCTTACTAATGATGCGTTCTATGGCATTGGTACCTATGGTCTTAGAGATGAGCCTAATCTCTATTGTGGTTAAGTTTAGGGACAGGTATGAGTTGGTGGCAAGATATCGAATCCTCTACTGGCTTTAAGTCCTCGCCATTTCCCACAGACAAAGCAATAACTTTTGGTTATATGTGGTTGAGTCAACGCGGAAGAAAAGTTGTGTAGTGGGTCTGAGCCGGATACATAGACTTTCTGCATAGAACAGAAATTTATTGTATCAGTTCTTAATCCTAAACGATGCCGATCTTCTGCTTGATCAGAGCATTGGATTTATTGGCAACTACCAGGATTGAGAAGTCAATTCAAACTGTGAATACTTCACAGATAATTACATTTCCTTTACTCCGCGTTCCCGAATGCAATAAGCCCTTTGGGGAAGGCAATTCTAAGGGGCGTGCTTGTACATTCTAAGTTCAATCTGAGGGATTTATTGAAGGGATAATGTTCTACTTCAACCAAATCTAACCTACAATTCCTTAGCATATACAGGCTTTACACTACTTAAAGTAACTAGTAGGCTAGTCTGTAACTCAGTAGCTATAATCTAAAGCCTAATATTATACGTGAAATGGTTCCATACCATTTCTACTACAGGAAATTCTTCTATTGCCTAGGGTCAAGATTGTCTAAATGGAATTGGATTTCTTATGTCGTCAGACCCTTCAATCTGTGTCCTCAACTCCCCCATCTCACACGGTGCTATGCGATACATCGGCAGTGAGACGGGCGAGGAACCAGAAACCAGATCGATAGTGAAATCGATCACTCGTCGGGGCGGCAAGCCAGGGATCTTCCTGAACAGATCCCCAAACTCGCAAATGACTGGCGTATGCTCAAGTATCTGGGCACCAGCGTCTCGCAATAAGGTGGCGTAACTAAGTATGCGGAAAGGAAGATTTACCTGCACTGGAAACGTAAAGGATGCTCCCTCTGGCTCGTAGGCTATCACTATACGAGTCTCACAGTCAATCTCTGCCCTCGCTGCAGTCAACCAGTCCATGCCAAGAATGACATCGAGATAAACCAGAGCGGGATCGACGACGAGATCTAAAGCCATCGTCTTGCCTCCCAGATCCACCAAACAACCCTCACACATCTGGGTGGCATCTGTAAAGGACCCGTGAGCTGTATAAACTCGCACCCCATCCATAGTAATAGTCTGTAGCCCAAGACGCCCAACTATAGCACGTGATATCAAAGAAATCGTGGAACCAGTGTCCACCATCACGAGAATAGGAGTACCTCCAATATGGGCAGTAACCTCGAAGGCTGAATGCAGAGAAGTCTGTGTCGCAGCTGCCTCTGCTGTCAAGGCATGTACCCGTGCCTGCTGTGGCCGGTTCAGCCGCTGCGCCGTGGGCCGTGAAGGCTGCCTGATCTACGATATCAGAGGTCTGAAAGAAGGGTGCGCAGGAGCCAACCGTATAGGCGATGCCGATATCGCCTGTGGACGTGTACGGTCGATCTTCTGCGGCGGCGAGAACCCACTGTCCCGCATCCTAGAAAAATAACTCTGCGTCAAGTGGCCCTCTCTCCCACAATATGTGCATAGTAAATCAGAGCGCCGCATCGGGGGTACCGGCATAGTAACCCTGGTAGGAGGGTCGACGCGAGGCCTCTTGCCCGCAGAGGGCCTGTCCTGTATCTCTGGTCGTGGCCTAGGAGCAACAGGGCCACGAGATCGCGTAAGCCGATCCACATCCTGCTCTGCCCGCATGGACATGTGAATCAGCTCCGCATAGGAGGGAATACTCACGCAGCACATCTTTGACCGAATATCCGGTCGCAAGCTCTCTGAAAAATGCCGTATGCACATCTGCTCATCAGCCAAAATAGTCGGGACGTATCTGCCCAACTCCGTGAACCGATGCTCATACTCTGTGACTGTCATGGCTCCCTGTCTGAGGTGGAGGAACTCATTCTTCCGATCATGCCTGTACGTCTGGGGATAATACTTCTCATGGAAGCGGAACTCAAACGCTGCCCATGTCCATACATAATCGGCGGCAACGGTCCGCAATATGATGTCCCACTACAAGCTGGCCTCTCTCTCAAACAGGAACGTAGCCAACTCTACTTGCTCAGCCTCTGTACGATGAAGCATCCGCAATATCTTCGACACACGGTCGAGCCAATACTCGGCCTCCTCAGGTCTATGAGAACCCGTAAAAGTGGGAGGTCGTAAGCGCTGGAATCGCTCTAACAAGCCTCGCGTATCTGCGGCATTCCCCGCAGGGTAAGCAGGTGGTGCAGGATGAGCCATGCCCTCATCCTGGGAATATGCATCAGCATCCTCAGCTGGATGCGCAGGTGGTGCAGGTGGAGTCACACCCCCGCCCTGGGCTAGTGTCCCCACAATAGTAGTCAGGAGCTGCTGCTGCTGCAGCATCATAGCCATCATCTGCTCGAATCTGTCAGGAGGTGGAGCAGGCTGTGGCGTGTGCTGCACCGAAGAAGATCCGCGATACGGCTCTCTGACTGGCGGTGTGAACGGCGGTGGTCCAACTGTAGGACCAGCAGTAGGCTGAGACGCGCGCACTGTCTCAGGAATCGGGCCCACAGCAGGGTCCGCATGTGTGTCAGACTGTGAAGGAGCCTGATCCATAGGCTTAGTCAATGCAAGCCGAGCCGTGCTCCACGTAGCCTTAGGCGGCATTCCCTATATTCAAAATAGGGCGCAACCTTGTCAGTCTCAATAGCACAAATACATCGCATCATTCACACAAGGAGTCAAAGGCATTCCATGCATTTCATTTAATCAAAATTGTCACAATACAAGGGATATGTCCTTACAAGCATCATGATGAGAAATACATAGGAACTAAGACAATTAAAATTATAACTGCAACATAAGCAAAGCACTAGCCTTAACAGGCTTACACAACTTAAAGCAGGAAATGACTAACTACTGATAACAACATCAACGATCTCATCGCTAGTCTGAATCAGGTGACGGAGGAGGAGCACCCTTATCCTGCAAGCAGCACAGGATAGCCTTCAAGGTACGAGTCACCCTGCCGAATTTCCTCTTCGTAACGGCCTTGGCATCCTCGACTTCAGCACGAAGTTCCTGAACTTCCCTTCGCAAGGCGATCTGGCTCTCCTCAATCCGAGCAATGCGATCATCGCCAGTAGCCTGCACAGAGGGAGGAGGGCTCTCATCTGTATCCTGAGCCTCCTCTTTTGCCTCTTCTTGGACTTTTTCCTGAACTTCTGCTCCAGGTTCTCCCTCACTTGGATCCTCCTCATCATCAAAGTCATCCTCGTTATCCTCCTCAAGCTGATTCTCACGGTACTGAGACCCAATCTTCATCTTGACCATAGTCGACTCATCAATGCTATGAATCGAAACTGGTAATTCCGGCCCAAGTCTGTAAGCAAACTCAAGCGCGATCTTGTATATCAGTCGGCCAAAAGGAAGCGATTCGGACGTTCTTCTTGACTTGGCTATGAGGATTATCTGTCGCAAGATGAAAGTGGCCATACATACGTTCTCTCCCTGGGCCACCAGATACAAGAAATCGACCATAAGGCATGTACATTTAATGCGATTCGTCGACCTAGGATAAACATTGAACGTGCAGATATGGTGCAGCAGGCACAAATCATCAGACATATAGGTCACCTTGAGGCTATTATTAGGCTGCCATGGAACCAACTTACCGCACAGAAACTTGGTGCGGCGATCTCGTTCACGCCTACTCCTCAGATTCTTCTCACTAGGATGAACATCACTAAGAGGAACATTCAGAAGTCGCGCAACCAGTCGCACATCAATCGTAGCCATCCGATCTCTACCAAAAGGGATTTTAAACTGCAATGGCTCCAAGGTAGGATTCTGGATACAAGCGTAGAAGGCACGAATGGTGCTCACATTAGCACGAGCGCGAGCTTCAAAGATCGAACCCCAATGCGCAGCTTCAGTGCGCTCGAACAATAAAAATTCACCGAACAATCGCCCTTCCACATCTGCCTCAAACAACACTTTGCGATCAGTGTATTGGCCGTGAGGCATCTTTGATAGAATTACTCGCCCAAGGTGAGTATGGGGATCCAAATCCTGCTTTGTACGGCACTCTCGGGCTGTAGCTGGACCTGCGGCGGCGCTTGGACTTGCGGCACCACCCTGCGGTCTCCTCGATTGAGCAGGGTGACTTGGCCCAGCCTCGTCTACTGCAGTTTTCCTTTTACTCATCAAAGATAAGATGGTGGAGAGTGACAAAAGGCCTAAAATGGCTTCCACGAAAGCCATGGAAAATGGAGAAAATACGGAGAAGTGGCTGTCCAAACTGAAAAAGGGAGATCTAGGCGTTGTAGAGGGATGCTTCAAGCTTCCCAAGGATGTATTTTCAAGGAGAAATGAAAATGAAAAAGTGGAATGGAGCACCTCACGATTTCAGCTCGATTTGGGGGTTTTTGGAGCTCCAAAAGATGAAATCTTCAAGAGGGAGGGCTGTCAACTTTAAAGGAACGATGGAGGGTGGTCGTTTTTGGCCAAGGATGGATTTAGGGGTGGTTTGGAACCACGATTTTTGGAGATAGTCGCTGAAAAATGAAAATGGAGCTATGGGGAGGGCTGTTTGTGAAGGAAGTGCAAGTTTTAGGGGTTTTCTACCCACGAACCCTACATGTGGGGTGTTAAATACCCAAAACACCCTCACATTTCAAAGCAGGCCTCCAACCGACAAGGGTGGTCGGCCGACCACCTATTCGGTCAGTGGGACCACATGGGTTTGGTCCCCCATGGTCCAAGGACCCCAAATATATATGGTCCCAACCTTGGTTCATTGTATTTTAACCTATATAGGCTCAAACATGTGTTCAGAGATTTTCGGGACCAATCTAAAATTCTGAATACAAAACTATATTATGCAGCATATGATTTTGGGGTAGAAGGATCTAGTACATCCATCTAGACTATTAGTTGCTAAATAAAGTGAAGTTAAAATGGACTTATGGCCATTTTTCATAAAATTTTACTATTCACTATAAAATTTTATGAAAGTATCATTTTATGTTATTTTCACATTAGGTTTGATGCCTAACATGAAAAGGATAAGAAAGAAATGAAGATTGGAGTGGTGAGAGGAAGAATTTTGAAGATTTTTGGTGAAACGGGCTTTTTAAGCCCTGACGATTGAATACAGGAGTCGTGGTCATCCCACGGCCTAAGGATTTACTTTTACGGGTTTAGGATCATTCAAAGAATGTATCAACCCACTCACCAACAACCTAGGAGCTATCTGGGTTGTTTTACGCGACTCGAGATGCATTACAGACTCGATCGTGCGATCGATTCGAATAGACTTCGCCTATTGGCGAATCTGCGATCCTAGAAGTGTTTTTAGACCCTTATCGTACCCACCTAAGTCAAAGGAAGTGACAGCGTACGTCGCGTGACCATAACCCAGGCCCAGTATAATCTCATTCATGCTCTGATACCAACTTGTAACACCCTGAAAATCGGGGGTCGTGTATAAACTCAACTCCCGAGTTCCAGACCGTCACTTATGCAACAAAATGATTATGATTCAATGTTGTCTGAGTTAAAGCATTCACATGAGTAAAAGTATACCAAAATTGTAATTCATACTCCAGGTCCAGTGATAAAAGTAAGCGGAAGACTAAACAATATATATATCACTGTATGGAAAAATAAAGTGGATCTCAACTATCACTAAAGTATGAATACATCACTGAGTCTCATATACATGTAAATGACAAAAATAAATGTTCAAAATAGTCCCACTGAAGTCCCGTCAACCCAGGTCACCTAAGCAAAGCCATCATGATACTGCATATACGAGAACTCGTCCTGGTCCTCGTCGAAGTCTGGCTCTGCCTCCTGGATCTCAGTATCACCTGCATCTACAACAGGGTCTGGTGGGTGTTGCAAACACCATCCCGTAACGTGGGAATGAGTAGCTAACTCAGTGGAATAATAGAGCAAGGATTTACATGTTCTCAAATCAATCATGCGATAATAGTAAAGCAGTAAATTAGACAATCCTAATACTGTTGTTAATGCAATATGACATGACGTGATGTATGCCCTCACCGACGATCTCCCTCATACGGCACCATCTTACGACCGCGGCATGCAATCATCCCTCAAGTGCTCCACATCTTCCAGGCACATGCAATGTTATGGTGATATGATTTTCGAGTTGTTATTAGTCCATTCAAACAGCAGGATTGGGAAACTAAGGTACTTCCCTTGTATCAATCCCAACACAGATCCTGTCTAGGGTCGTCACTCCTAGTAATCTCATACAATGTATATTTTGTAGGTCGCTGCAAGGGCTGTTGCTCGCACTCGTTGCACCGATCCCCCATCACCTTATCAATGCAGGCCTACTGTACTCTACTGCTACTGAAGGGTCGTCGCCT
Organism: Magnolia kwangsiensis; assembly: GCA_037074715.1. Taxonomy (NCBI): domain Eukaryota; kingdom Viridiplantae; phylum Streptophyta; class Magnoliopsida; order Magnoliales; family Magnoliaceae; genus Magnolia; species Magnolia kwangsiensis. Next base: position 36,032,868 of record CM073586.1, on the reverse strand, counting down.
CCCGTAGACTCAGAATACGCTCGCGGTAACTACAAAGGACTCGTCGCCTGATCAGTGTAGGCCGACAACAAGAATATAGTGTCTCATACCACCATAATCTGCTCACAAGACTAGGTGCTCACTGGTCACTACGGGGAGGTTTGTGGCCCCAGCGTAGGCCGACAGCTCGACCACGGTGTCCCATACCACCATGCCCGGCTCATGAGTCTTCGTGGATCAAGGTACCATGGTTAACAGGGTTTACAATGGTAAGTTCGGTACCCTAGGTTCAAGCAGTTATGACTCATGCAGGGTGAACATACATCGACTAGTCGGGTTACTTGACGGGCTCGACTAGCGCGATCGCATCTGAAGTCGAACGACATGAAGTGCGTAAAATACTTCGTGTGGCCTAACCACTACCGCCAACTCCAAAACACGGCTCGCATTCATCGACGCGTCCTTCATGGCAAATATCAGCTAGCCACGAACTTTCTTTGTTACCGACTGCCTGGACTAAGTATAGTCCCAAACAATTACGGAATCGCGTCAGCAATCATATTAGAGTATTGAAAATGAAATACAGCCATGTGAGCATGTTAACACATGTTATAACATACAACTTAAGCAAATCTTCCAAGCACATACATTTCATGCATATTATGAAATCATGCATATAGTCAACATGTAGGAAATCATTTACGTCAGCATATTAATTGAGAAATCAGTCTCAAACTAATTCATAACACCATTTAATTCAATACATACTAATACAAGCATTTATACAAACACATACACTACACACTTAAGTCTACATATAGTATGTCGACTCAAAGTGCGCATTTAATTGAGAAATTCGGGATATTACATAGAATTTCCCTCCCATGGTGAGCTCTATATTGGTTGTGTTCTGGTTTAAATTTTGAGGATGAAATTTTTATTAGGTGGGGAGAGCTGTAAGACCCGTATCCTAGCCCGTACTGTTCCGTAGGCTTCCGCGGTCCTCCCGATCGAATTTCAGGGACCCGCGACCCATTATTGACGTTTGTGTGCGACCCTAAGTCGTATCCCATAGATCTGAGTCGGCTCAATCCAAGACTTGTAGCCTAGCTACAACACCATCTCCATAGTTCCGATGCCGCATATTATGCACCTAGGTGATACCCAGGTTAGGAGATGTGGGCCCACATTCAGTTTGAGAAAATGCCACATATTTACAATCCCAAGAGAATCTCTACAACATATCAAATCAATCTAATCAATCACCTCACATGTCAAGTACATGTTCCATCCCCAAAAGCAACCCAAAAGTCAGAGCTACCCATCCCTTACATGTCAAGTACACATCACTCACCCACCACTCACTCACCCATCCCTCTCTCTCTTTACATCCCATCCTCTCTCTCTCTCTCTCTCTCTCTCTCTCTCTCTCATTTCTTCATTTTTTCAAGTAAACCCCATGAGAGCATCCAACGTCCAAGTTCCATGAGAGAGCTTTGTGTGGCCCACTTTCTATCTCCCATCTCCACCATCCAAGTTTCATCTCAACTGTTGAAATTGTTCCTGTGGAGCTGTATCATGCATTGGCGGAAGAAGGAAGAAGAGATCGAACGATGGATATTCTATAGGCCTAAATTTCATTCTTTTGATGATGGGCTAAGTGAGGCCTATCAATTAGTGGTATGGATCTCACTTAGGACCCTAGATGTGGCCGATGGCCCATTATGATTCTCATGATCATTCTATGATGGGGCCATTCTCCATGGACCCCCATCATGATATTTACTTTCTTAGTTGAATAAGGGTCATTTAGACCTTCCATTTTGGTGGAGAAGGAATCCCCACAGTGGATTTTTGATTTGGTGGGCCCACACATAAAGGGACTCACTCGATGTATGATTGAATGCATGAAAAGTGAGGGGCCATAATGTTGGGGTCCCTCCATCACACGTGTCTATTTCTCTCTCTCTCTCTCTCTCTCTCTCTCTCTCTCTCTCTCTCTTCCTCTCTCTTTCATATTTTTTTTGGTGTGATGATGAAGCCGTGTGGCCCACTCGGATGAACCCCATCTTGATGTATGTCATATCACACCACCCAGCCTTTTGGTGGCCCACCTGGACAACACGTCTACATGTGGGGCCCACCTTAAACATACGTGTTGTTCCCAAACTGAAAATAAAAATATTAGCTTACTTCAACAAGCTTTGGGGAGGGTCACTCGTGTAGGCCCCACCTTGATATATGACTTTAATCCAGGTCATCCATTTTATTTCCCAAGTCATTTTAGGTGTTGAGCCAAAAAATGAAGTTAATCCGATTATGAAGCGGGTCATACCATAGAAAACTGTGATTTCTACCGTTCAAGGCTGTTAGGACCCACCTTGATGTTTCGACATGCCAAAACATGTTGAATATCGGGCTCATTTAGATTGTCTTGAGCCGTAGAATCCAATGGTTGGGTTGGATTTTCTGGATGCGGGCCCCACGTACGAAAAACCATGAAAAACATTTTATTTTTAAAAAAAATATAGGCAGCATACACTACTGCTATGGGCTTCCAGAGGACGCTGTAGCAGCGTCCTACTACGTTTGACCTAGAGGCAGGGGGTCCCAATTGTCGGCCCCACCATGATGCATGAGAACATTAACACTGTGCAATTAGTGGGCCCCCTTCTAGTTGTGGGCCACTCCAAAAATCAGCTGTACACTCAGCTCAGGTGGCCCACACGACATGGAATAGTGGGATTGAGCGTCTGCCATTGAGACCTTGTGTCGATCACAAAAGTTTTGGATCATCATGAAATTTATCTTTCCTCTTCAATCCGGGTCTATGTGACCTTACCAACAGATTGGATGGTAGATAACTATTATGATGGGCCCCATAAGGGACCCACCTCTTTCGTTTGAGACAGCAGCTATTGCCAGCTACTGCAACACATGCAGCAACAGCACGTGATGTATGTCATCCACGCTAACTGTCCATTTAGATGGTGTGAATGCACACCGTCCATTTAGTTGGTGGGCCACGTGTGTGGACCCTACCATGATGCATGTGTTGTATCCACACCTTCCAACCATTTTGAGAGATTATTTTATAGAATGAGAAAAGAATGAGTCAAGTTAATAGTTCACACGAACCCCACCATTGGAAATAGTGGGGACAGTGACATCCACCGTTCAAAATTTCTAAGGGCCATAGTAGTTTCCAATTAAGCTGATATTTTTTTTCACTTCATTTGTCTCTATGTAAATTTATAAATAGGTTGGATCTCAAAATGCATCACGATGGGCCATACCCTATAATCCAGCTGTGGTATGGTCCAGATGATCTTTCGACTTGATATATTTGAGGATCATGTGCAGGGCCCACTTGTTATGTATTTGTGGCCGATTTGATAAGACCCATTGTGATATATTTCCAGCCCATTTGAGGCCCACCTATGATGTATATTTAAGGCCGACTTGTAATTTATATTTTAGGCCCACCTGTAATTTATATTTTAGGCCTACTTGTAATGTATATTTTAGGCCCATATGATGAGGCCCACCTGCTTGAATTTAAGGCCTATGGACAAGACCCATTGTGATATGTATTAGGCCCATTAGTGTGGCCCATTGATGTAACCTAATCAATGTATACGAAGCTCATTAGTGCAGCCCATTGATGCAACCCAATCGATATATATGAATCCCATTGGTGCGGCCCATGAACACAGTCCACTTGATGTATTTGAGGCCCACTGGTGCGGCCCATGTGATATGGCCGACTCAATATATATGAGGCCCATTAGTGCGGCCCATGGATGCGATCCACTTGAGGTATTTGATGGCCCATGGATTTAGGCCCAATGGGATGTACATAAGGCCCATTGCCATGTATGATTCCACTCTGGTCTATGTAATGATGTTTATGGCAAGTCATGCCTTAGGAACAATGATGGTTTGACGTCCACATTTTAAGAATAATGTTGGTTAAATGTCCATCTTATAACTCTCCCTAGGGCCCATTGATAGGCCCATACTTGTTATGTGTAGGCCATCTAGACCCATCTTCATTGTGAGGATAGTTCATCACCTTATAACATGCTTAGTATAATTCCATGACTCATGGCATACACATCATATGTATGCTTGATATGTGTAGTGACTGATCATAGCATATGCCATTGGACATACTATTTATGGGACTCACTTATAGGAGTTACCACTTGAGCGCGTGGTATGCGTAGGATTGCAACATGACTGGATGGTGAGACTCATCCATCTCGCATATGTGTGGCATGATCATTGTATGCACTAGGGATATCAGGGCTGTGGCCTCCACAGGTATGTCGTGGATGGCTAAATGGGAACCATAAATGTGTGGTTCAAGCATATGGGTACTTTGGATGTCCGTGGGTGAAAGTCCCTAAACCTCCGAGACCAGGAGACACCCCAACGTCTAGACCGAGTGGATACATGAGCGTATAAGTGTCGAAAACTAGTAGGCTACATCTCCCACTGTGTCGTGGTCAGTTGGGAGGGGCTGTGGCCTTATCCGCCCGAGTGAGGGGGCTGTAAGCTAAACTGAGTTTGACCAGCTTGCAAATAGGTCTGTTATCGACGAACCAGGTAGGTATTGGCAGACATTTGTTTAGGCGGATAATGTGGTCTCTTCCACCCACTGGGCTGTGCGGTTAGGGAGGTGACAGTCAATGTGGTGTGTCCTAGACCCCGATGATGATCCTAGAGAGGAACTGTACTAATATGTGGACTTATTGAGCAAGAATTACATACTCATTCATTTGCTATCCACTCGGGTTGGTGGTGCACAACTATTTGTTACGTGTAACTTTACATGGCTAGGATTTTGATTGGGTGTGTGACTAAATTTAGATCAGGAGTTTACCACATTGAGTTTGACTATCCAAATTTAGGTATGGGACTAGTTTGGATAGAGGTCCCTTGTGATGGACCCCATAGCCTGTGATACTATGTATTGTCATCCTGACCTCACACTCTAGCTTGGACATTTCATTTCAGCATTGTACTCAAATTTTCTTTGATATGTTTATATTGTAGTTCTATTTCAGCATTGTACTCGAATGATTATATTAGTGGATATGTGGTGATGATGTTGTTCTTATGATTTGGGTAAACTTATGGTTATGCTTCTTACGAGATAAATGTATGTTGAAAAAGCCTCCTTTTAGGATCCCAGAATCGGAATAGAGCATATGCCTGCTGGGAGCCGAAAATGGGGTACTACGGAGGCTGTCGACACCGGATTCGACAATTGTGAATTTTGTGAGCTCGATTTCTGAGTTTACGTCGTGACAAAACCCTAAACCATAGCAGGTATATGACCCCTCATAATCCTGACTTGTGCCTAAAATGAATTAAAACATCCTTTAGGAGAGTTGATATATATAACACCAAGAGTTTAAATGGAAGAAAGATACAAAACATGATAAATCACAAGTCCTGGTCGAGTGCATCGAACTACAATCAAGGGAGTCTTTGATCCATCGAACATCACTTGCTAGCATCTAATGATCACCCACTATGTCTATCAATAAAATGAAAGATATGTTATAGATCTCGATAGCATCGATTGCTATTCGACATCATCGAAGTCCATTCTTCGATAACATCGAATGGCCTCCGTTCACTTGGACCTTGAAATTCTTTCAAAGAAATAGAAAATACTCTAAGTGCTCCTCAATGACATCGAAGCCTCCTCGATGTTATCGAGAGTAAGTTGTCAATAACATCGAAGTTCATTGATAGAATTGAATTTTACTCAATTTTTTCCAGCAAGTGTTTTAAAGAAAAACTATTTTCTTCGAGTACATTGAAGATCATTCAATATCATCAAAATTCAAACTTCGATGAATCGAAGGGTTCTTCGATTATATCGAATATGAGATAAAACTGTCTAACAACCTTGTGTAATTTATAAAAGATCACGATTGATCGAGAGTCCCTTGATGAATTGAACTTCATGTCGATATCATCGAAGGATGCTTGATGAATGACAGTCAGAATTTTTCCTGCACCAAAATATAAATCTTCTGTAGGAATTCGATGTAATTGAAGATGGTTCGATGATATTGAAATTGAAATTTTGATAACATTGAACACCCTTTGATGGCATCTACAAGTTCAAAATTCTTTTCATTTTTTTACCATAGGGATCTTGTCTCCATAAATACACAAGTATTGTTCTGGTTTTAACGTGCTAGAATCAAAGAGAGTTTGAGCCTGTTACTCTAAGATCTATCTACCCTCTTATTTACTCTCTTCTTCCCATTAGAGTTCATCATTCAATCCCTTGCTTGAACATAAACTCATATCATACATGCTTGGATTGAATTATGAACTGAAATTGCAGTAAAGATCGCTTTAGTTGAAGTAGGAATATGCCGATATGTCCTAGAGGGGGGTGAATAGGACTTTTTAATAATTTTATAATAATTTAAAATCCTATCACTCTAATCCTAACAATAAGCATATATTAAGATTACTCAAGAGTAACTCTACTGGCTTCCAAGCCCGATAGAGGATCCAATCACAGACTATTTGAGAGATGAACAGTATGCAAATTAGTTTATAATAGATATGACTGTACGTGTGTGTGAGGTGTGATGTCAGATAATCAAATATGAAAGTATTTAAGGAAATCGCATAAGTAAATGGAAGATAATAGCAATTTCAAACACAGTCATTTTTATAGTGGTTTGACTACTTGTCTACTCCACTACTGGCAACCGCACTCAAACCTCGAGTGTACTAAATTTCACTAAGGAGGTTTCACAATTGGTTCACCTTAAACCGAAGGTTTTAAATCAGGTTCACCTCTAAATAGTGCAACCTACACCTAGGCTGACAATTTATGCTCCCACGAGTAAGGGTCAACACATAGCATCCGATTTTAGGCACACTGGCCAAGGATCCACTCGAGGAACCTCTCACATTTATGCTCTCACGAGCAAGGGTCAGCATAAAGCACCCACTTTTAGGCACACTGGCTAAGGACCTTCTACAAGGCCCTAATTGTTTATCCTCTCCATAGAGCAAGGGTCAACACAATGTACCCACCACGTACACTCCCACTGGAGGCCTCCTAGAGGACTTGGAAGGGGTGAGAAACACCTTAGACTCAATCCTACAAAGGAATGATCACAAGGGTCCTCTGGACTCTAATAACTTACAGATAAGCGGATGAGTCCCTTTTATCTTGTTGTCAAAGATCTCCTCCTTTGTTGATGAAGAGTCTTTTGCTTCCTTGAACTGTAACTCAGAAGATGTACCAATGCATGGCGACAGGTTAGGTTAAGGTTGTAATGGAATCCTACTCTATTGAAAGTTTTCCTAGAAGGGAAATAGAGTGATTTCAATCATTTATGCATTTAAGGCATCTCAGCTTAATGATTTGTCATTAAGGTGGTAGTTGGAGGATCCTTGAATGCAGAAGTTCATTCCCCAATCCACTCTATTGAATGTCATTAATGAGGGTGGATTGGAGGATGAACTTCCATGAGAGATGGCTTTGGGTATATGATATAAGGTTAAACACTCAAAAGCACTCTCTTCTTTCTCTACCAGCAACTAAGGACAAGCTCTCTATAAATAGGCAAAAGGTTTCAATGGATATAAAACGGTCACATTTATGACAGAGTTCGATATCATCGAGGAGGGTCGATATCGGCGAGCATATACTCTCGATTGTATCGACTGGCCGATCGATGATACAAACTCAAATGTCAAACGCTTTTCAAACCTTTTGCCAGCTGGTCGAGGAAATTGAAACCTGTGTCAATTTTATTGGATTTTGAACTTCGATTTCATCGACATGAGGATCGATTCCTCGATATATGAAAATGAGAGAGATAATGCCTTTGAGATTTTTCAGGTCAAGGATATGATCGAGGTACACTCAATATCATTAAAATTTGAATATCGATGATATCAATAGTCGTGTTGATGCATTGATAAATTCAAAGGATTTTCTAGTTAAGCTTGCTGTACAGTTTATGTCCATTCTCGATGCAATCGATCCAGCCTTGATATCATCGATATTTGAATATTGATTTTATCGAGTGACCCTCGATCTAAGATAAAAACCACTTAAAAATATGCTGGTTAACTGTGTGTCCAAGACCGATATCATCGAAGCCTTCTGATATCATCAAAATTTGAATTACGAGGATATCGAGGAGAACTTAGATATATCAAAGATTTTATGATTTTCCTGAGAAAAACAGGAACACAAAATCTTTGCTATCGATTTTATCAAGTCAACTTTGATAAACTCGATATTCAAATTTCGATGATATTGATACAGCTATCAATACATCGATAATTCAGTCCAGAAGTATATGCAGTTGTTGGATAACTTTTGTCCTCATTTCGATAGTATTGATCGAGCATTGAGGGCAATTACAACACATCTTGATTATATCGATTAGTCTATCAATAAATCGATAAAGGTAGAAAACTTAAAGATTTTTTGAAAATTTTGAAAAAGTTTTCTAACCCAAAAACCCTATGATATTCTAATCAATTTTAAGAGTTTTAAGTACCTGGTGTTTTGGGACATGGCATGTGAGGCTTATATTTACCTATGGCAAGTTTGATCACAAATCCAGTTGAGGTAGAAAGTTGATTGATCTTCCTACGGAGCTTCTCTGTCTAGCTGACTCAACACTCACGCTAATTGACAAACTAGGGCACTTTCAATCTTCCCCTTTGTTAATTACATGACAAAATTCCAAAACACCCTAAAACAACTTCTATACTGACACTCTAAATTATGTTTACATGAACTTTACACAATTGTACAATGCTATCTAGTTCATATATACAAATATTCAGAAGCTGCTTCCCCTAACTGCAAACTCCCCCTATCTTAGTGTAGCTGCTCCCCCTAACACCTGTATCACCATTCACAAACAAATATACACAATTTTTCCATCAGGGTGTTTGATTTGTTTTCCTCCTTTTTGTTAGTCCTTGACAAATGTATAATAGTTGATATTTGACTGAAGTTGAAGTAATTCAAAGAACAAAATGCAGGGCATAAGCACAATAGATGGATGTAACAGAAACATCTCATTTCATCATGTAAGATTGTCTATGTATGCATAGAGAGTATGTAGATTGACATGTCACATTCACACATATGATAAACTAGATAAACCAAGGGATCTTAAATCATAAGCATGACAGTAAATAGGAGTGAAGGATAACCAGCCATATCTAAAATGATACATACATACACACACACACACACATACCTACATATGTATATATATACTACCCAAGATTGGCAGTAGTTTGATCATTCATCCCAAACCAAAATAACATTCAACCCATCCATGGGTACCCAAAAAAAATGTGATCCTCATTTAGAGGATGTCACATAGACTTGTCAAACTATGCAAGTTAGTAATTCATCATAAGAACGCAAATATGAGCAAAGGGCATTCAAAAAGATATTTATGTCCTAGGCGTTCCACAGAGACTCCAGATGTGTGATGAAGAAAAGAATGTACTATAGACAACGAAGGCCTTTATTGCACAGGTAGGGAATCCAGAATTTGTTTTGTAGAATGCTGCAGAGTCACCAACATGTTTTTGATCTTCAATAGATGACTTCACAGTCATCTAGCCATTTCATCATGTAAGATTATCTATCAAGAAGATGTTGTATAGTATCTCATTTTGCGACAACCTGAATGATCTTAATAGAGACGGGGTTGTGCATAGGATTATCCTTGCCTGAGGATGGATCGATTCTTCCACCATGAAACCCATTGTCAATGATATGCAGGTTGCAGATGTCTTCATAGTTGAGCTAGGCACACAAAAGCGGGAGATGCACGAATTAGTAGGAGGCAGCCCAAATTGACGTGAAAGTTTAGAAATAAGACACGAAAAGGGAAGTGTAGTGATGAATTCTTCTGTGGATGCACGAATTAACTGTTGTACGATGAGAGTGGATAAACACACTGAAATACCTAGATGAACATCATACAGAATATTGAGAATGTATGGAGAAAGCTTGTTGTCGGAGACTTCAAAGGGATAGACATTAGTGCTGAAAATACTGTGGAGAATTGAGATGCTTAGTATGAAGAACATTCTTCGCATTTCTGGGTATTGAGATTCTTAACATGAAGAACATTCTTTGCATATCTGGGTATTGCAGCACCGTTACAAAGTGCTCAAGTAACTTCTCCCCATACATGAAGACCATTCATATTTCGTTCTGATACAGGTATCCTAGTGACTTCTACACCAACCAGATGACTTATCAGTTTAGGAGTGACATGCTTGATCCGATTTATGATAACGACTGAAATGATTGGAGGATCATTTTCAACTTTGTAAATTAAGTTCAGAAACTGATGCACATGATTATGCTGAAATCCTCCAAAATTCACGATATTTCCCCACCCAATCCGTTCTAAGAGATCGATGATCCTAAAGGGTTCAATGCACTTTTTTCTGAACTGTTCGTTTTACCACAAAGTTTAAGTTGAAAAGTGGAGATAAGCCAGTTGCATCCTTCTTACCTTTCTTGCTCTATGTTAAGGAATGTTGTGGAAGAACCAGTCTTGTAGACATTTTTGCTTGAGATGAAGAGAAAAAAAACTATTATGAGAAATGCACTGCCATACTGAGATCAACAAGTGAGCCTTTTTTTCCGTTCTTCCATCTTTAATTGAGCAGTAACCTTTGATATCATCGAACATCGTTTCGATGACATCAGAATATCTTATTTGATATTTTCAATGAAGATCAGAGGGAAGCCTAACTAACCCGATGATTCAACTTCTCGATAGGTAGTCGATGGTATCAATTCTTGTTCGATGTTATCGAAACATGCACTTGATGTATCGACAGTCACATCAAAGATGAATATTTTACATTTTTCAAAATTTTGACAGACTATTGTGCATAATTTTAGTATATCTTAGAATTAGGTAGTATACATAGTAAAATTTTGTACACACATTGTATAGACCAAACATTATAAACACCAGGATGTTTATATATAAAAAAAGATTAAGGTGAGATACCTCAGATGTATCATTAAGAGCTCAGGAAAAATTGCATCATTTCAGCAAATATCCAGATCTCGATGCATGACGTAGACTTATTTTTTTTATGCTCAATATTTCTAAGCATAGGGATCATCCTTTCTTTTACCTTTGATGACATAACAGTGGTTATTTGTGTGAGAACCCTTCATCACTGAATTTCCTAAGAGGTCTAGGATTTTGTATTTTTTCTTGTTGAATGTAACCACATGCTCATTATCACATATTTAAGAAATTCTTAGAAGATTGTGTGTTAATCCTTTTATGCAAAAGGTATTTTCATTTTTGAGTAAATTTATTCCTTCAATAATTCCTTGTCCAATTACCTTAGCGGTGCTTTCGTGTCCATAGGTGACTATCCCATTTTTAAGATCTGAATAATTTATAAGGAGAGATTTGTCACCTATGACATGTCTTGAGCATCTGTTATCCACATACCACTTATTTTCATTGCCTGATATATGGTTTGAATGAGTAACTAGACAATTCTTCTTTTCTTTTGGAACTCATTTTGTGATAGGACTTTTGACTGTGCTAGATTCAGCCACTTAATTTAGTACTTCCTTCACTCTGTCATTTATTCCAGGTGGTAATGGGTGTGTATTTCTCATATTCCTAGGTGGACACTTGATGTCTTGTATTTCTCTGGTTGGTTTGAATTTACTAGTACGATTTTGACCAGAGTTATGTTGAGTCCTCCTAAGTGTCAAGCATTCTGAAATGGCCAAGCTATATGTCCTAGAGGGGGATGAATAGGATAATGCCAAATTTAAGATAAAAAAGTGGAATAAAAGAAAGAGATAGCCAAATAAAGATATTCAATTCACAATGCTGAAATAAAATGCAACCTCAATATGCAAGTCTTAAGAGGTTGATACAAATGTTGTTCTAAGGACAACCTTACACCAAAAACTAGAGTTTATGGTAGGACAAGCTTATTTCTAGAAAGGTTTTTATATCAAAAACTCAAACCGAAGAGGAATAAATAAATAGCAAGGAACTGAAATAAATTATAGAAATTTAAATCTAAATTATTACTACATTCTCTACTGTGCTTGAAATGTAAATATTACAACATTCACATCTACACATACATCCAATTCTAAATGATGAAAGATAGGAAATATAAATCACACATCCACAAAACACAAGGAGTTATAGTGGTTCACTTGTGTGTACACCAACTGTTAAAAAATAGCTACACAGATTGCTACTCCACTCCTAATATCCTCACACAGGGGATATTAGCATTCACTATCAAAATAGGTTTTCACAGGTTCACCCAAAACCTTCACAATTGTGTCTTTCAGAAAAAGGGCTTACACAATTCAAAAACCCACTTCTGAGTTGTCTGGCTCTCCTCAGATAACCAACACAATGAGATTTTTCTGGCTTAATCTCAAAAGAAACCAAAAAGAATGGAATTTACAATAAATGTAAAATATCTAGATTTCTCCTTTTGTTGCAACCCGTAAGAACCAATCAGAGTAGATGATCGAACGTAGAAGTTCAAAGTCCAATACTCACTTTAAAATGATTCTAGGTTCTAATTGATTTTAAATTAAACCAGTTGGGCTAGCTATATTTGATTTTGATTCCAAGAAGAAGGAATATCACAATTTCGCTTTTCAATTAAGATTGGAATGTAAAAATAAAATCAAATTAAATAAAGCTAACAAAAGAGAATATAAATTATGCACAAAGTAGCTTTAAATGAACACAAACTTATCTCAGAGTGATCCCTTAATATTTCTTAAATTTTATCTTAAACTTTAAAATTCGCCGTCTATTTATAATTACAGAAACCCCATCTTCAACTAGTCCTGTGTACACTACGACTGGTCGTAAGAGAAATGGATTTTTGAATTTTTATGCGCGATTGGATAAAATCATTTCACGACTAGTCGTAGGGTGTGTATGACTAGTCGTAAGCCCTCTACGACTGGTCGTAGCATTCCCACGATTGGTCATAGGACCCAAAGTTTGGTTGTTAGAGTTTGAGTCGTAGAACCAGGACTGGTCGTAGGACGAGTCGACACTGTTCACACGATCGGTCGAACAGAGTCCAGGACTGGTCGTAGACGAACATAAATTTCTAAAAAATTACAACAAACTTAGGACTGGTCTTGGAATCTCTTGGACTAGTCAAGGCAGTGCTAGGACTAGTCGAACAAGGTTCAAGACTAGTCTTAGAATAGTTCAATTCCATGTAACATGATTCAAATGAATTATGTATCCAAAATGACCTATCCTAAGGACAATTTAAGGTCAATCTTACCTTAAAAGTGAGATATGAACTTCGAGATTTCATATCTTCAAATGATAGATGATTTATGAAGATTGTGAAGCTTGAGATCTTTTGAACATGATGAAGCACTAAACATGAGATCTACTATAGCTTCATCTTGTGATGTACACTAACTTGTGCCTTTGAACAAGATTACTTCTACTGTTGTAGCTTGTACTCGCATTTCTTAAAGTAATTGAAGTACTTCTTTGTTCTTGACTTGAAGCAAAGTGCTTAGAGCGGTGAAGCAATGTCTTGAACATTTATAACAATGAGCTACACAAGACATATATTGAAATTTTGGCACCACAAAATTTGACAACCAAAGGAGCATAAAACCATAGCACTTACAATCTCCCCCTTTGTCAAATTTGTGACAAAACACGCAACAATAATATAACCAATATGAATACAAAGAATTATGCACAGGTTATAAAAGAAAAAACGAGTTATAGCATGGTTACAAAATCATGCACCAATTTGTCATGCACCGGATAAATCAATAAACACACATCAAGATGAAGTAGGCAAGACACACCTCCTTACTCCCCCTGAGTAGCATACATATATAAAAATATATATATAAATATATATATATATATATATATATATATATATATATATATATATATATATATATATATATATATATATATATATATATATATATATATATATATATAAGAAATACCATATAAATTCTCCCCCTTTTTGTCACAATATGACAAAGGAAGAAGAAAACAATAGACAATGATAATAAACAAGAGTAATCAAGGAGTCAAGATATAAGTGAATAAAGTCCACATAGCATGAACTGATTCAAACCAAAGTCAATAAACCACAGTCAGCAAACCAAATAAAGTTTACAACCCAACAAAAGTAAACTTAAGGTTATTACGGACCAAAGAGTTAATCATTCAATCAAATCCTGAAGAAGGAGCAGGTATGGAAGGATCAAGTTGATGCATGCCCTTGTTTAAGCGCCTAAGATACTTGCGCATATATTTGAATTGTAAGTCATGGGCAACATTCATGTTTTCTACCTTCTCCTTAAGTGCACGTAGATGCGCATCAAACTTAGATGATTCATAATCAGGATCATTAGTAGAATCAGACTCAATTTCATCAAAAATATCATCCATGTTTATGTCATCAGGAGGAAGATCTTCAGCTTCTTCTTCATTCCCAACTCCATCTCTATCACCACCATCCACTTGGCAAGGAGCCAATTCCAACTTCATTTTGTTTATATTTGAGTTATTAAAAATAAAATTATGGGTAGGAGCCTCTCCAACAGGCATAGCGACCAACATATGAGAAGCCAAATAGTTATAAGATAGGCAAACGGTATATCACTATGACTTGGATGGAGACAAAACTAAATGATGGAATGACATATTAAAGATGGAAGACAAACTTTAGTACCAGAGACGACAGAATGCAAAGCATGAACCATAAAGGAAGTCAATTCTATTTTATTACCAACGGATACAGATTTGAAATAAAGATTCTTTGGAGGACTCTGTATCTGGGTAACAAATACTTTGAGAGGAGCGCATTTCCTTTATGAGTCCATTGCACATTCATGTTACATAATGCTCTAGTGAGCATTCATTTTTCAGATTCAGAGGGTTTTTTAGTTAGAATATGAATGTGCATGCCCTCATCATTAATAGGTATTTCTATAAGGTTAGATATTAGATGACGGTCTACATCAAAAGGGCCTTCTCTAGCATCTATTTTAAATGTTAAATTTTTAGCAAAAAATTAGAAATGCATGCAAACATGGACTGTGTAATAAATTGGTATGCAGACCCACCCCAATGTAAGATGTTATCCCATCCTACAGCTTGGAGGAGTGGAAAGATACCAAATGGAGCAATGCCGTTAAGATCAGCAGCGCTTTCAACAATAACCTTGCACGTAAACGCAAATCCCATACATATGAGGGATCATTTTTGGGTGAACGAAGATAGTGCTGAGTTATTGGAGCCGATCTAGAAGATGATGGACCACGGGCTATTTTTTTTCCCTCTAGCATCCATTGGCAACAAGAAATTCAAAGAAACAAGAAGATGTAAAATATGTGGAATGGATCATACTTTTCAAGAGAAAACCCAAAAATTGCAATGAATCACAACATAAATTACTCTAAGAGTGAAAATGAAGTAATATAGACTAGATTCTACAAGAAAAACACAAATGATGCACTAACCTTGATGATCTAGGTTGGTGGGTTCGACTAGTCGGGCATCGACTCGTTAGAGAGGGAGTTACAAATGAGGAAGATGAGACTTTTCCCAAATTTAAAAGACCCAACGCGCTCCACGACCGGTCTTGGGCTGTCCTCGACCGGTCGTACCAAGACCTGTTGAGTACACTTACGACTGGTTGAGTACCGACTAAAATATGCAATATTATTATAAAAATTTAAAATTTAAATATATAAATTCTCAAAAATATTTACACTATGATACATATATGCATGATTAATCAGTTTTGAATGCACATTCCAAGATCAAATTTTAATTTATTAAACCTGCTTTTTTCGAGTAGTTTAGTAAAAATGTCAGCAAGTTGAGTCTCTATCGGAATGTATTCTAAAGATATTAATTTTTCTTCCACTAATTCACGAATATAATGATACCTAATATCAATGTGCTTGGTACGTGAATGTTGGATTGGATTTTTTGAAATATTTATAGCACTGAAATTATTGCAATGTAAAACCATTGAATCATGTGTAATTCCATAATCACTTAACGTACGTTTCATCCAAACAAGCTGAGTACATGCATTTTCGGCTGCGATGTATTCAGCCTCAGCTATAGAGAGTGATATAAAACTTTGTTTTTTACTAAACCAATAAACTAAATAATTTTTGATATAAAAACAACCATCACTGGTTGATTTCCTATCATCGATATTTTCAGCCCAATCAGCATCAGTGTACCCTGCCAACTGAACACTAGTATCGTATGGATACCAAAGACCCAAATTAACTGAACTTGTAACATATTGCATCATCCGCTTAATAACAGTTAAATGTGACTCTTTAGGATTAGACTGATATCTAGCGCAAATACCAACACTTAAAGCAATATTAGGTCTACTAGTAGTTAAATAAAGCAAACTGCCAATCATACTACAATATAACTTAGGATCAACATTTTAACTGTAGAGTCCTTAGAGAGTCTTAAGATTGTACTCATAGGAGTCAAATTTTTTACCATTCTCAAATCTGAACTTTTTGATCAAGTTCAGAGCATATTTGGTTTGAGAAATGTAAATACCATTAGGTTGTTATTTTACTTGCAACCCAAGAAAATAGTTCAATTCCCCAACTATGCTCATTTCGAACTTAGATTTCATTAATTCTACAAACTCAATGGTCATGTTAGTACAGGTAGATCTATAAATAATATCATCAACGTAGATATAAACTATTAAGATATCATCATTAAGTTTCTTAACAAATAAGGTTTTATCAACACTTCCCATTTGAAAATCATGACTTAGTAAAAACTTAGTCAATTTCTCGTACCATGCCCTAGGAGCTTACTTTAAGCCGTAAAGAGCCTTTTTAAGACAATACACATGATCAGTGTTCTTAGGGTCTTCAAAACCAGTAGGTTGTTCAACATACACTTCTTCATGTAGATCACCATTTAAGAAGACACTCTTTACATCCATTTGATAAATTTTAAATTTTTTAACACAAGCAATTGATATAAATAATCTAATTGACTCAAGACGAGCTACTTGGGCAAAGGTTTCATCATAATCAATTCCTTTAATTTGAGTGTACCCTTGTACAACCAGTCTAGCCTTGTTTCGAATTATATTACCAAGTTCATCAGAGTTATTTTTAAAAATTCACTTAGTTTTGATAATATGTTTATCTTTAGGTCTAGGAACAAGATACCAAACATCATTTCTTATGAATTGGTTAAGTTCTTCTTACATCGCAACAATCCAGTTTTTGTCAGTAAGAGCTTCTTTTATGTTAGCCAGTTCTATCTGAGATATAAAGCATATGTTGTTACAAATATCTTCTAGTTGTCTACGAGTGCGTACTCCAGTGAGAGGGTTTCCAAGAATCTGAGTGGTTGGATGATCTATAACAGTCCTTAATTTAGAATCAGTTTGATTTGATAAAGTATCTGGTTTGTCAATTAATAAAACTTCATCATAGTCTGAACTTGGAGCAGGTGTATTCAAGTGATCATCTATCACCACATTTATAGATTCTTAAATAACACTGGTCCTTTTGTTCAGTATATAATATGCGTGACTGTTTAAAGAGTATCCTAAAAAGATCCCTTCATCACTCTTAGTATCAAACTTTCCCAGACTTTCCCGATCATGTTAAATATAGCACTTGCTGTCAAAAATTTGAAAGTATTTGACAGTAGGCTTCTTATCAAACCACATTTCATAAGCAATTTTATTGTTTGACTTAATTGTATAAACTCGGTTAATTATATAACATGCAGTATTAACAGCTTCAGCCCAAAGATTTTTAGATAGCTTCATACTATTCAACATTACATTAGTCATTTCTTGAAGCACTCTATTTTTTCTTTCGACAATTCCATTTTGTTGAGGAGTTTTGGGTGCAGAGAATTCATGTAATATCTCCTGATCACTACAGAAATTCTCAAAACTTCTATTCTCAAATTCAGATCCATGATCACTATGGATCTTACTAACTTGAGAGCATTTTTTCGTTTGAATCCGTTTGAGAACTCTTTTTACTTCATCAAGGGTTTCTGACTTATCCCTTAAGAAAGATACCCAAGTGAATCTGGTAAAACCATCTACTATTACCAAAATGTATTTCTTATCACCTCGACTTTCCATCTTGGTAGGTCCTATAAGATCCATATGGAGAATTTCGAGTGGTCTTGATGTGGCATTGAAGTTTACTTTCTTGTGAGAGCTCCTTGATTGCTTGCCTCTCTGGCATTCGCCACATATTTTGTCTATCTTTTGTAACTTAGGTAAACCTCTTATTAGTTCTCTTTTACTTAGTCTATATAAATTATGGTAGTGTACATGTCCAAGGTGTTTAAGCCACAAATCTAAGGTGTTTAAGCCACAAATCTATCTCATTGGTATGGAGCATGTAACACATTTGATTAGATGAGCTAAATTCACTAACTGTCACACCCCAGACTCAGTAACCAAAATCACAAGGGACCCGATGGCCAGTTCTGGCCGTAACAGCCTCCATAGTACCCCATTCTCGGCTCCTAAGGCGGGTTCCGATCCTGGAATCCTACAAGGAGGATTTTTATAACAGTATAATCATTACCAATATGAGCATACCCAAGATCACAACAAGTACATCTGAGAATAACAAAAGTACACATTATAAAATCCACTATAAATTTGAACTTTTATAATCATCCATAAGGTCCAAAAGGACATACATGAGATAAAAGGAAAAGAAGAAAAGGTCAGCAACATTGGAGTCCTCAAATGCTTAGCTCTACTCTACGTGCTGCTGCTACGATGCCTGCCTAGAATCTCCTGCACGCATCAATCGTGCATAAGCTTATAAAAGCTTAGAGGGTGGTGAAAGTTTGTGACAATGGTGCACAGAAGAATAGTAGGAGATGCAAGAAGGGAAATATGCTCAATGGAAAAATCACTAGCCTTACTAAGGCTTATCATGAATATGATGTGATGAGTACTGGATGTCATACCAAGGCAATGCATGAAGGGGGCTTGTACAGCCAATGCTAATGCGATACAAGTAATGCCAGTGCTCATAACCAAACCATATATCAAGTACATTTTCAATCATAAGAAAATCACCGGGGTCCATTACACTGCTGAATGACTGCCGCTTTACAGACCCCGCACGGTCATATGAGCGTAAGAGACCTCACTACCCGCCTGTGGACAGCCAATCACCAGTGAGGCCTGTCAGTAGCGGACCCATTTACGAGCTGGTCAGACTCAGCCTAGCAATGCCCCCTACACACTAGGCAGGTAAGGCCACACCCCTATCCAACCGACTACACGATAGTGGGAGTCGCACCCTAATGGTATAAGGCCCTCGTGTGCTCATGTATTCCACCCGGTCATGGCATTGGAGAAGATCCTTGGTACCATGGAAGTTTTGAAAATCTCACCCATGGGCATCATATGCACCCGGTATGCTCAACTGATATTTCCGGTGCCCACACATACGGCCATCCACGAATATCCCTGTGGAGGCAAGGCCCTGATGAAGTAAGGGCGAATATCCACAAGCTATGCAATGCCAGATGCATGAATCACACAATCACCCATGCATTAATCCCAAGCATTCATCTCTCAGGGAGATTCCAACATGTCCTACACAATGGCATAACCATGACCAATCATACCTCAACCAAGCATGCATATAATGTGTATGGGAGTAGGCCATGAAGATGAATAGGGGTGCTAATACGGTGAAGATGAATCCTCTACCTAACCATGAAGGGTCTAGGTACTTAACCAATTCCTCATAAGGAATACAACATCTAGTGGGGGCCCATATACCTGGGGTAGCTCACGAGACTAAGGAGAACAATGGTATGAGCCTAAATAGTGAAACGGCTTAACAAGGGTCTATGGTGGGCCTTTAACCACACATAGAAGCCCATGGGCCTACCTTAGGGATACCAATGTGGACGTCCAACCACAATTGGTCCCTAAGAGGTAGCCCATCTCTAATTGATCATGAATCAAGGCCCAAGGCCCATGCAACATCAAAAATAAGAAATAAGCAATCATAATTATACCACAAACACTCATGTTAGGCTTCAGAAAGGACGGCCCAAGGCCTACCCAAAATATGGGTCCAAGGAGAACTCACATAACCCAACCCATATATACCACTATGGGCCCATAGAGGAAAGATTAGGGCTCAACATAAAGGCTACTAATCCCATATATTATGGTAGCCTAGTGGGCAGCCCATTGCTCAAACCACATGGGCAAATGTCATGCTCTTAGTCAAGTAAGTTGGGCCTACAACCCGGCCCAAGTATAAAGTTGATTTGGTGGGAAACTAAGGGCTCATCTACTTGTGTAATTCAGCCCACTAACCCAACACAATAGTATGGTAAAAATAGTCCAAGAGTTTAATGGGCCTATCTGGAAAGGTCCAGCCCAATTGGGCCTAAAGAGTTCAACAACTAGCTACATTCATGGACCCAATTAAATTCAACTGTGGTGGGCCTCAAAGGTACATTTATTAAGACCAAAATTTAAGGAACTAAAGGTATAAATTATTTTCTCTAAGATCTTTATAATGTGGTGGGCCTCACTCCTTAAAATTTCAGCCCAAGGCCAAGCATAATTATAACATGTTGCTATCCTAAATTTGGGCACTCTATTGGAGTGGGTCTAGGGCTTCTAAAACTCTAAAAATTGAGGGTCAAGGTCCCTCATCATGCATACAATGAGAGAAAACCCAAAAATGAGGCCCACCATTAGAAGAAATATTTTTGAATTATGGTTTTTATCAAGGCATTTTGTTGGACTGTATAGCAAAAAAATTTGGGAGTCCAACCATCTTGGCCCATTCTTTTGGAGGACCAAACGGGGTCATTTGGGGCTAAAATTTTATAGAGTGATACTTTAATATGTGGGACACAGCTATAAGAAATTTTAGAATTTTTATGTATTTTTAAATATTTTAATTAATTTAAACAATACAGACTGTCCAGAAAATTGGACAGACCTTGACGTCCCAACGTGGTGGGCCAATCCGGCCCTCGCTGCTGTGTACACAGGGGTCCATTTGCCATGAAATTTGGTAGGTGGCTCCTAACTTGTGTGAACCACACTTTTAAAAAATTTTAAAATTTTTGGACATCTATAAATATTTTAATTCATTTAAAGAAATCAATGTCCTGAAAATCGGACTGATTTGGACACTATATTATAGTGGGCCAATCTAGCCACCACTATGGTACATACAGGTGTCCATTGGCCTCCAAATTTTTTAGGTAGGTCCTACCATGATCAGGACACTCCCTTGTAAATTTTTATAATTTTTTAAACACCCATAGGTATTTTAATAAATCTCAGAAATTCAACTGTCCATGGTTGAATGCTGTTGGAACAGTGCAGAAAATCCAGACTATCCACCTCACTTGGACCACACGTTTGGGACCCCAATGAAGGTCATTTGGGGCTGAAATTTGGCATGATTATAAGTGGGGTCCACACCTTCAAGAAACATACATTACATGGGACTACACAACCCTCCAAATGACCAAAAATCTGGCCTGAAAATGACTCAACAATCTGTCCAGATGGTTCTGTACAGCAACATATAATAGAAAATAAATAAATATAAACACTATTTAAAAGGGGATTTAATCCAAGAAAATCATGGTATGGACCACCCCAGTGGGCCCCACAAACATATAAACCCTTTCCATTACAAAATACCCCTTGCATGTGCCCTAGATAGGTGGATTAAGGGCTCCAACATCCAAGGGTGGACTGTCATGGATGTCCACCCTCCATGGATGGTCTGGATATTTTTGGTCCATAAGGTGGGCCACACACTCATGATCAGAAGATTATTAACAAATGAAAATAAAGATTCGGCCACAAGGGAAGGGTCTCCGCCACATTGAGGCCCTTCCCTTCATCACTCATGCATACACATTCCACTATATTGATGAGATTACAAGATCTACCCATGCATGCATCTTCAAATCAAAATCCAATGGTGGAGATGCCATCTCCACAAAGGATCAAGGGTCTAGATGACCTATGGATCCTTCAAACTAAGAAAAGAAACCATCGTGGGGTCCATGGAGAATGGCCCCACTCATGAGTAATGCATGCACAAAAGATGGGCCAATAGCTACATCCAAGAAGACATGAGGCCTCCACCATCATTTGGTGGGCCCTACATGCTTCAAGCATGAGGTGAAGAAGATAAATAAGAGGAGGGAATGGAGATCCTAAAGTTCTAAGTACAAGCACACCTACCTACAAGGTCTTCAAGCAAACACCTCCAATATGGTCTTCAAGCTCCAAGGTACATGGATATATGGTTGAGATCTTATTTTAATGATTAGATGGGGGGGGGGGGGATATGTGAGGGAAAGTGGGCTGAAAAAATGGAAGAAAGTTGCTGGAGAAGAAGAGAAGAGAGAGAGAGAGAGAGAGAGAGAGAGAGAGAGAGAGAGAGAGAGAGAGAGAATGAGAGGGAAAAAGAGAGGAAGGAGATTTCAAGGCAAGCAATCATCTCTCTCTTGCCTAGGATAGAAAAGAGTAATCATTGTAGTAGGGAGTTAGAAATAATATTGTAGGGTAGGTTAGGTGTGAGTGGTGTGTGAGGTCTTGGTAGTGTGAGTTATGGAGATTTAAGTGGTGTGTGTTGGAACTTGTATATAAGAGGGAGTGTAGGCCACATGCACCACTCAAAGGTGGGCCACATGATTAAAATTAAGGGCCATAAAATGAAACGTACACAACTTATGATCCACACATCGGATGGACGCACAAGACGTGGCGTTGGAACCACGACAACAATGTGGTCGCAATGGCATAGGTCTCAGCTTGATCTGAGTCGGGTCTACGTGACCGGACTTAAGGATGACCGCAAGCACAATCCGAAGGTCACGGGTTGCCGAAATTCGACCAGTAGGACCGCGGGACCACAAGAAATGAAATGCACACTCACACACACTCATGCACACATGCAAACTCAAGTCGGGTCTCACACTAATTATATAGCAGTTTTTAAAAGTTTTTTGACCAGTTAAGATTACTGAATCCTTATTATTTAAAATTTCACAACCTTGGTTAGAAAATTTTATGCTATGATTGTTATCGCATATTTGAGATATGCTTAATAAGTTGTGTTTTAAACCTTCAACATATAAAACATTTTTAAACAAAAGAAGGTTATAGAGTTGAACCGTACCTTGGCCAATAATCTTACAATTACTACCATCACCGAATGTGACTGAACCATCAGTCATATCTTTGAGATCGGTGAAAAATCTTTTATCACCAGTTATATGCCTTGAGCATCCACTGTCTAGGTACCACTTTGAATGGCTTATAGCTTTGAAAGCAGTGTAGGCAACCAAGCAGAAAACCTTAGGAACCCATTTCATAATAATTTTGGGTTTAGGAGTATAGTGGGTCTTCTTTTCATTGTAGTTATTGTTAGAGTGACCCACTAAGTTAGATTTTAAGAGCTCCTTAAGAAGATCAACTATTTTCTCAGCTAAAGGGTTTCGGTTCTAATGTTTATAATTGATATAATTATTTTTCAGTTTTTGAAAAGTTTTAGTAGTTTAAAAAAAACTTGATTTGTACTTTTCTCTTTTGAGTTTAAGGTCTCTCATTTTACAAACTTAGGAGGTGTATTCTTATGTTTAAGAGAAATATTTTTCTCATAGCCCAAACCGGATCGATCGCCACATTTCCTTGATCTAGATAAAAGTTTTTCTAATTGTGGATCTCCTTGGGCATACTTCTATGTATCCTTTAAACTTAAAAGAGAAGAAACTTCAAGTTTAAGGTTTTCATTTTCAGATTTCAGACTTTCAATCTGGGAGGTTTTGAATTCCAAATCGCATTTGCATTTTTCAAAACAATTTGAAATATAAGATTTTTCTAAAAAAAGGGATTCAAAATTTTCTTTAAGCTTTGAAAATTTTTCTTTTTGAAGTTAAGTTTAACAAAAAATTTACAACTTTCCTTATATAAGGCATCGTAAGCATCTTGAAGATCATCTTCATTTTCACATTCACTGTTCAGATTTTCTTCACTTGTTGAATCATTATCTGAAACCGTGAATTTGGCTAGAGTCATAAGGGCTTTCACTTCATTATCCAACTCGGTTTCAGAATCTTCTGAATCAGAAGAGGCTTCAAAATCAGAGGATTCATTCCAAGTAGCCAACATACTCTTCTTTTTGGGTTTGTCCTTTTTAGGACACTTATTTGTTAAATGCCCATATTCTTGGCAGTTGTAACATTGACTATCTTTTAAAGATTTCCAAGTCTTAGATTTAGATTTAGATCTTTTCTTATCATTAACTTTTTAAAAATTAATCCTCTTTTTGCTTTTGAAAATTTTGTAGAACTTTTTCGTTAAAAAGGCCATATCGTCTTCAGAATTTTCTAAATCAGAATTTTTTTCTTGAGAAACGTCTTTAGAAGACTTAGGGGCAATAAATTTTCCTTTAGAACCTTTAAAATTTAACTCGTAAGTTTGTAAAGACCCAACTAATTCTTTTATCCTCATAGTATCCGCATCACGAAGTTCCTGGATCGTGGTTACCTTAGAATTAAACTGTTCAGGAAGTGAGCATAATATTTTTACACACACTTTACTTTCTAAAATTTTATCTCCAAGACCCTACATAGAGTTAATAATGTCATTTAATCTAGTGTAGAAGTCCATAAACATTTCATTTTCTTCCATATGTATTTTTTCAAATTTGGTTGTGAGGATTTGGACTTTAGATTTCTTGACAATTAATGTATCCTCATGTGTCATTTCTAAAATATCCCAAGCTTTCTTTACAAAATCACAGGATATAACTCTTTTGAATTCATTTAATGATAGTGAACAAGTGATTGCATTTTGTGCTTTAGCATTTGCACTACTCTCACTTTTTTGAAGTGTGGTCCATAAGAAATAAGGTGTTACTCTCATTGATTTTGAACTATCGATCCTAGTTACTTCAGTGGTAGGAGGGGTCCATTCATTCATTGTGGCTAGCCACACACTTTCATCCATGGATTTAAGGAAGATCCTCATCTTGGCTTTCCAATAGGCGTAATTGGTGTCATCGAAAGGTGGAGGCCTAGTGATTGAAAGGTTATCAAAATTTGACATCTTAAATATAGCTTAGATTGATTAGCTTAGGAAATAAATCCAAATAAAAAGAATTAAAATGAGCTATTAGGCTTTGAGACCACTTGAAATGGCCAAACTATATGTTTTAGAGGAGGGGTGTGAGACCCGTATCCTAGCCCGTACCGTTTCGTATGCCTCCGCGGTCCTCCCAGTCGAATTCCATTGACCCGTGACCTGCAAAGTTCATTTGCGTACGACCTTGAGTTCCATCCTATAAACCCCAAGCAATTCAGCCCAAGACCTGCACCATTACGACCGCGTCATCGCCGCGGTTCCGACGCTGCATCTCATGCACCAATCCGACATCTAGATCATAAGTTGTGGCCTGCGCACTATAGAGGTCGTGGACCGCATGTTGCGGGACCCACTTATCACATGGCACCATTTCCAACTGGGGTGACATCACTCAAAGTCATCATTGCTCTTTAGTCAAAGCAAGGATTGTCTTACATCTCATTATGGCATGCCTCCTTGTAATTAATGATGGCCTTACAAAGCCATCGTTATTTATCTCTCTCTTACCTCTCTCTCTCCTTCTCCATTTTCTATTCCTTACAATCTCCAACCGTCTATGGAAGCTCCCAAATCCAGCAACTTCAAGATTTAGCCCCTCCTAATCCAACACTCTAAACCCCATCCCCACCATGAAAATCCCTCCCTTGAAGCTGTGAAGACCGAAGGTGGAAGAAGAGGGAGATCTAAAGCCTTGAGGTGGGTGCCTTTCCCTCTTTTTTCTCTCTCTCTCTCTTCCCTATTGTGGCCCACCTGATATATGAGTTTATCCACGTTGTTCGCAAGTGGGACAGCCTTGCCGTCCATCAAGCAGGGCCCTCCCTACTGATCATCCAGTAACACCATTGCTGCCCATTTTTGGGCAGGCCTAGATGATGGGAAAGCATAAATCTTTGCTCAGTTTTTGGAGTGGAGTGGCCCACTGTCATGGACCCCACTATGATGTATGCAATTTATTCATGCCGTCCACATGCATGGACCCTACCTATCCACACTGGCCACTCCCAAATCGTCTTGGACAAGGGAGAAAATAAATATCAGGTTGATCCAACACGTCTGGCCCACCCACGTGGGACCACCATGATGCGTGCGATTCATCCACACCGCCCAGCCTGTCGGATGGTATGACCCACCTTAATGTATGTGATCTTTATCCTAGCCGTCCATCTACATCTGTGCAGGTCCAGTGATTGGTGGACTGCACTAGCAACAACAGCACCATCCAGACCGTTGACTGTCTAGATGGCAGGATAACACAGATATCAACTTAATTCAATCGTTGGGGGGCCACATCGACATGGACCCCACCTCAGTACACATGTGTTAACCACACCGTCCAGTGGTTTGGATGGTGGGGACCGCTTCTGATGAATGGGTTTTATCTACATCGTCCACCATGTGGACCCACCTCAATGCACGTGTAGTCCAACAGCTGGTGGAAGCTGCTCTTGTAAGTGACATCAGCAAATTTGGTGGGGCCCTGATGTATATATTTTAATCACACCATCCATTGCTAAACGGTGTCGTGCAAGGGCCACCATGATGCATCTGTATTCGATGCCATCCATCTGCAGGTCTCATCCTGCACGTGTGAAAACTCCCACCGTCCATCTGTTTGGACGCTGCTAGACATCCATGCAGCAGTTGTGGGACCCACCGTAGTACGGGTTTCATCCCATCTGTCCATCCAATGGCCAGGGAATGATGCAGATCCAAACTTTCCCCTTGGTGGGCCACGTGTATGGGGCCTCACCATGAGGTATGTATTTTATTCAAGTCATCCACCCGTTTGGAGGTGTGGGCCACCCCGCACGTATGACACATGTGGGGGTGGGACCCACCTTGATACAACATCCTATATCCCCACCGTCTAAAAATGTTTGGACGGTGCAGGGGACTCCAACATGGTGTAAGTGCTTCAGTCCAGCCGTCCATCTGTCTGAACGTGGCCCCACACCAGCCACGTGGCTGCCCAAGACGTTAGAAGGCCAGGTGGGCCCTGACCATGATGTATGGTCTTCATACTCACCGTCCATTCGCTTGGACTGTGGGACACATGACGTATGTAGTTTATCCAGCATCCATCCATCTAGACGCTGATGTTTCTTTTCAAAAAAAAATAATAATAAATATAATATAAATAATAATAATAATAAAGGATGTTACATTATATGATATATCTCATATACATGTATACGTAGGTGGTGGGCCTTATGTGGGACCCATGTATGAGATATGTGTTGGATCTACACCGTCCAGTGATTTGGACGGTGAGGACCATCGTGATGCACTTTTGTAGCCACATCGTCCAGGTGTTGATGCATGTATTAAATCCAGGCCATCCATAACGTGGGGCTCATCATGCTGATTGGCATGAGTAAGTTCTATCGGTCCCATGCGATGTATGTGATTCATCTGTACTATTCAATGATGGGACCCATCTATGGTGATGATGTCAGCAAGTTCTATGGGACCTACAGGATGTAGGTGTTACATCCAATAGTGATCTTTCCTTAAGGCTTGAGACCAAAATTGAGGCAGACCCTTATATCAGGTGGACCCCACCGCATAAACAGTGGAGGTTTGAACATCTACCATTGATACCCTTTTTGGGTCACAGAAGTTTTGGATCTATATGAAATTTGGTTACTCTCTTAATCCAGGTCTTTGTGACCTTATGACCAGATTGGATGGAGAATATGGTGGACCCACTCGGATGTATTTATAGCCCATCTATGGGACCCACCTGGATGTATTTAAGGCCCATTGATGCGACCTACTTGATGTGTATGAGGCACTGGTGTGACCCATGTGATGCAGTCCATTGTGATGTATTCAAGGCCCATGGGCGAGGCCCATTGTGATGTATTCAATTCCCATGGGTGTGGCCCGTTGTGATGTATCTTTGGCTCAGATGACAAGGCCCGATATGTTGTATATTAGGCCCATTGATGCGTCCTACTTGTTGTGTTTAAGGCCCATTGGTGCGGCCCATGTGATGTGGTCCACTTGAGGTAATGCGGCTCATTATGATGTAGCCCATGTAATGTGAACCCATTGAGATGTGTTTTCGACCCTGAGATATGGCCCATTGTGATGCGACCATAAGTGAGGCCCGTAGTGATGTGTAATAGGCCATTGCATGAGGCTATAGGCCACTATATGTTTGGCTTTATTAGGCCCCTTCTTGGGATCAATGATGGTTGAATGTCCACATTGTGACCTTTCATTAGGCCTTATTAGGTCCATTCTCATCAATTTTGATTGTTGAAGCCGGTTGTCGAGGCTGATTATCATGACCGATTGATGATTCTAATTGACGTGATCGATTTATCGATTCTGATTATTGATCGGTTCTGATTGTCGTGACCAATTAACAATTCTGATCAACGTGACTAATTTACCAACTCTGATTATCGATCGATCCCGATTGTTATGACCGATTACTGATTTCGATCGACGTGACCGATTTACCGATTCTGATTATTGATCTGTTCCGATTGTCATGACTGATTTTCAATTTCGATCGACGTGACAAATTTGTCGATTCTGATTATCGATCGATTCCGATTGTCATGACTGATTGCCGATTCGGATAGTCATGACCGATTGCCGAATCTGATTGACGTGACCGGTTTGTCGATTCTGATTATCGATCGGTTAGATCGTTATGACCGATTACCAATTCTGATGGTCATGATCGATTGTCGAATCCGATTGACGTGATCGGTTTATCGATTATGATTATCGATCGATTCTGATTACCATGACTGATTGCCGATTCCAATTGACGTGACTGATTGTTAATTTCGATTATCGTGACCGATTGCCGATTCTGATTGATGTAACTGATTTTTGGATTCTAATTACCGATTGATTCTGATTATCGTGACTGATTGTCGATTTCGATTATCGAGGTCGATTATCGATCAATTCCGATTGTTGTGGTCGATTGACGATTCTAATTGTCTTGATCGATTCTAATTACTGAGGCCTACTCCAATTCTGATTTTGATTGCCAAGGCTGATTGCCGAGACCTATATGATGTACATGCGACACGTAGTTGAGGCCCATTGTGATGTATTTGTGGTCCTTGGGCAAGGTCCAGTGTTGTATATTAGGCCTTTGTGTGAGGCCGTCGGCCCATTATGTGTTTGGCCCTATGAGGGTCATTCCTTGGGGCAATGTTGGTTAGATGTCCACATTGTCGAGACCGATTGTTGATGCCGGTTATTGATACTGATTATGAGTATGTGACTGCATAGCATCATGATACATGCCCATATGCATCATCTTCATGTCTGTTATGAGATATGATTGACCATTGCTCATAATGCCAGTTGTTATGAGACTCCCTGATAGGCGGAGATTGTCTCACATGAGCGCACGGTATGCGCAGGATTGATGCATGATTGGATTGTATGACTCATGCATCTTGCATTGTGTGATGTGATTACTGTATGCCTTAGCGACATTAGGGTTGTAGCCTCCACAGGCATATTGTGGATGGTTAGATGGGACACCAAAAATCTGTTTTACTTGGGGTGCTATAGATATCCCTAGGTGAAAGTCCCTAAGCCCTCTTGATTCCATAGGTTGCACCAACGTTTAGACCAAGCGGATGCATGAGCGCATGAGGGTCGTATACCGTTAGGTCACGTCTCTCACTGTTTCGTAGTCGGTTGGAAAGGGGTGTGGCCTTACCTACCCAAGAGGAGGGGGCAATACTAGGCTGAGTCTGACAAGCTCGAGGAATGGGTCCGTTATCGACGAGTCAAGCCCGATATTGGCAGGCAGATAGTGAGATCTCTTCCACTTATCTTTTTGCACGCGACGGGACGATAATCTGGTTTGGAGTGTAATAAACCCCGATGATTTCCCAGAGAGGAACCGTACTGATATGTGGACTTATTCAGTAGGAGTTACATGCTCATTCATTCATTCATTCACTATCCACTCAGGCTGGTGGTGCGCAACTAATTGTTGTGTACCTTCGTTATAACAAGGATTTCTTTTGGGTACGCGACTAACCTGAGATCAGGAGTTTACCACGTTGAGTCTGACTATCCAAATTTAGGTATGGGACTGGTTTGGATAGAAGTCCCTTGTGGTGGATCCCGTAGCCTACGATACTACGTACTATCATCCCGACTTCACACTCAGCATGGTCATTTCGCATCACATATCGCGTTACATCCACAGGCATATGACATTTTGGGTTGCTATATTTCTACACTATATGGCCTAGACAGACTTAGTAGGATTTATATATTATATTGCATCCTTGACATATGATATTTGGCTCTTTATTACTCCTTATTGTATAGTTGTTGTATATTGTGTATTCTGATATTGATTGACTTATGGACTTGTCCATACTTTCGCTTACCCTGTTATCATATGATTTATGATCTTGTCAGTATTTCTGCTTATTCTGATAATGTATAATTTATGGATTACCAATAATTTTTGTATTGTATGATGATGACATTGTATTGAATACTTGACACTTACTTTGTGCACACACTTACACCACCCTCTAAGATTTTTATAAGCTTATGCACGATAGATGCGTGCAGGTGATGTTAGGTTGCCGCAGTGTTGAGCTTGGAGCATGCAACGGTCTTCTGGAGCTTGATTTTTAATTTTTGTATTTCCCTTTCAGCATTGTACTCAAATGATTATATTAGTGGATATGTGACGATGATTTTACCTTTGTAAATTGGGTAATCTTGTGGTTATGCTTATTACAAGTTAAATGTACCTTAAAAAAATTCCTCCTTATAGGATCCCAGGATCGAAATCTGGCGTATGGATGCTAGGAGCCGAGAATAGGGTACTATGGAGGCTGTTAGCACCGGATTCGGCAATCGAGGTTCTATGAATTCAATTTCCGGGTTTGGGGCGTGACAGAGGGGGGGGAGGGGGGTTGAATAGAACAATGCCAAATTTAAGATAAAAATAGTGGAATAAAAGAAAGAGATAGCTAAATAAATATATTTAATTCACAATGATGAAATAAAAAGCAACCTCAATATGCAAGTCTTGAGAAGTTCA
This sequence comes from Magnolia kwangsiensis, assembly GCA_037074715.1. Taxonomy (NCBI): domain Eukaryota; kingdom Viridiplantae; phylum Streptophyta; class Magnoliopsida; order Magnoliales; family Magnoliaceae; genus Magnolia; species Magnolia kwangsiensis. The sequence goes on along the minus strand of CM073586.1, from coordinate 36,001,562 downwards.
TACAAATGTTATTCTAAGGACAACCTTACACCAAAAACCAGAGTTTATAATAGGACAAGCTTATTTCTAGAAAGATTTTTATATTAAAAACTCAAACCGAAGAGGAATAAAAAATAGCAAGGAACTGAAATAAATTGTAGGAATTTAAATCTAAATTATTACAACATTCCCCACTATGCTTGAAATGTAAATATTACAACATTAACATCCACACATACATCCCACAATTCTGAATGATGAAAGATAGGAAATATAAATCACACATCCACAAAACACAAGGAGTTATAGTGGTTCGCCTGTGTGTACTCCAACTGTTAAAAAACAACCACACAGATTGCTACTCCACTCCTGATATCTTCACACGGGGGATATTAGGTTTCACTATCAAAATAGGTTTTCACAGGTTCACTTAAAACCTTCACAATTGTGTCTTTTAGAAAAAGGGCTTACACAATTCAAAAACCCACTTCTGAGTTTTCTGGCTCTTCTCAGATAACCAATACAATGAGATTTTTCTAGCTTAATCTCAAAAGAAACCAAAAAGAATGAAATTTACTATAAATGCAAAATACCTAGATTTCTCCTTTTGTTGCAAGCCGAAAGAACTAATCGGAGTAGATGATCGAATGTAGAAGTTCAAAATCCAATACTCACTTTAAAATAGTTCTAGGTTCTAATTGGTTTTAAATTAAACTAGTTGGGCTAGCTATATTTGATTTTGATTCCAAGAAGAAGGAATATCACAATTCCTCTTTTCAATTAAGATTGGAATGTAAAAATAAAATCAAATTAAATAAATCTAATAAAAGATAATATAAATTATGCACAAAGTAGCTTAAAATGAACAAAAACTTTCTTGAATTTCTATCTTAAACTCTGAAATTTATCGTCTATTTATAGTTGCAGAAACCCCACCTTCAACTGGTCCTATGGACATTACGACTGGTTGTACGAGAAATGAATTTTTGAATTTTTGAGCGTGATTGGATAAAACCGTTCCACGACTGGTCGTAGGCCCTCTACGACTGGTCATAGCATTCCCACGACTGGTCGTATGACCTAAAGTTTGGTTACTAGAGTTTGAGTTGTAGAACCAGGACTGGTCGTATGACGAGTCGACACTATTCACACAACTGTTCAAACAGAGTCCAGGACTGGTCGTGAATGAATAGAAAATTCTGAAAAAATGCAACAAACTTAGGACTGGTCTTGAAATCTTTTGTACAGGTTGAGGTAGTACTAGGACTAGTCGAACAAGGTTCAGGACTAGTCTTAAAACAGTTTAATTCCATGTAAAATGATTCAAATGAATTGTGTATCCAAAATAACCTATCCTAAGGACAATCTAAGGTCAATCTTACCTTGAGAGTGAGATATGAACTTTGAGATTTCATATCTTCAGATGATAGATGACTTATGAAGATTGTGAAGCCTGAGATCTTTTGAACGTGATGAAGCACTGAACATGAGATCTACTATAGCTTCATCTTGTGATGTACACTGACTTGTGTCTTGACCAAGATCACTTCTACTGTTGTAGCTTGTACTTGCAGTCTTCTATTGTAACTTATACTCGCATTTCTTGAAGTAATTGAAGTAGTTCTTCATTCTTGACTTGAAGCAAAGTGCTTAGAGTGGTGAAGCAATGTCTTGAACATTTATAACAATGAGCTACACAAGACATAGATTGAAGTTTTGATACCACAAAATTTGACAACCAAAGGAGCATAAAACCATAGCACTTACACATTTAAACTTATAATGACCCGAATCACCAAATAAATGACAAACTGGAGAAGTTCTTAAATTATTACCTGAAGCAGCAGATTTTTCAGTTGTTGGTGCTGCATTTCTAGTCTTTGTTTTAAATTTATAATTTCCTAAGCCGCTCTTGTCCTTTCCAGGTCTTCCCATACCTAAGAGTTTTTCTAACTTCTCATCACTTGGGAAAACTTATAGTTTAGCTTAACGATTTTTTTAGATTCTTCTAAATTAAACAGGAGCGTATGATTTTTGTTTTGAAGAAGTATGTTTTTATCTGTTAATTTCTCAACTTGTTTATTTAGTTTTTCATTTTCAAATTAAGGAAGGTGTTAATTCTCTCCAGTCTATCATTATCTGAATGATATTGCTGTAAATCATTGAGTAGATGTGTATTAATTTTTAGAGTTTTGTCCAGATCTTTTTGTAGCAATTCCTTTTTATTTTTAGATATTTCAAGTCTTCTAACAATGTTAATGCTATGGATGTACAGTTGATTATAAGCATCTTGTAGTTTAATCTGTTCTTCTTCTTCTTCCTTTTGAGTTTCTTCATTGTCTGATGGAAATGATTTAGTGGCTTGTGGTTCTTCCCCGTTCTCATTTTCAATGGGAATGATTGGAGTAGTGGAGACCATAAGAATTTTCAAGGATTTCTGGTCTCCATCGCTCTCTTAGTCGCTAGATTCTGAGTTTGACTCTTCCGTATCATCCCATGTGGCAGCCATTGCCTTATCTTTAATTTTTTCTATTTGGGCATTTAGTAGACAGGTGTCTAAAATTTTAACAAGCATAACATTGTGGTTCTTTTATCTTTTTACCAAATTTACCTGCAGACTGTCTGTTGTCCACCCTTCTTCCTTTAAATGGACGACCACGATTTTTCTAAAAGAACTTTCTGAACCGTTGAGCCAACAAAGCCACTTCCTCATCTTCATATTCTCTTTCACTTTCAATGTCCTCATTTGTTATTTTCTTTAAAGTTTTGAGGACAGTATTTTTAAATTTGGGGGTTTGTTTGAAGTGCAGTTCAAATGTTTGTAGGGAACCTACAAGTTCTTCTACTTTCATTTCATCTATATTTCTACATTCTTCAATGATTGTTACTTTAGGATTGAGCCATTCTAGTAATGATCTTAGTATATTTTTAGGACTGGAACTTTATCACTTAATCCACCTGTGGAGTTGCAAATGATATTCAGTTTTGTGAAAAACTCCATGAAGGTCTTATATTCTTCCATTCTGAGACTTTCAAACTGCGAAGTTAGGAGTTGTATTTTGGATGTTTTTACAGTGCTTGTTCCTTCATGGGTTGTTTTCAACAAATCCCATGCTTCTTTGACTGTCCCACGCATACAGATTTGATTAAAAATATCTTGGGACATAGCACAGTAGATAACATTTATAACTTTAGCCTTAGTAGTTTGGTTTTCCTTATCGAATGTTGTCCATTTTTCTTTGGATTTTAGTTTGGAGATAGTTGTGCCATTTTCAAGTACTATTTGTTCAAGTAGTGGCACATATCCTCTTTCAACTATATCTCAAACATCATGATCCAAAGATCTCAGAAAGTAGTGCATTCTAGCCTTCCAGTATGTACAATTTGATCCATCAAATACTGGAGGTCTAGAGACCGATGAGACCTCTCCTTTGGCCATATTCTCAACTTTAGTCAAGATCACTCTCTAAGTGGTGAAGCCCTTTAAGAGAGACCATCTTTGATACCAATTGAAATTGTGGTAAAGATCGCTTTAGTTGAAGTAGGAATATGCCAATATGTCTTAGAGGGGGGTGAATAGAACTTTTAAATAATTTTATAACAATTTAAAATTCTATTACTCTAATCCTAACAGCAAGCATATATTGGGATTACTCAAGAGTAATTCTATTGTCTGCTAAGCCCGGTAGAGGATCCAATCATATACTATTTCAGAGATGAACAATATACAAATTAGTTTATGATAAATACGACTGTGCGTGTGTGTGAGGTGTGATCTCAAATAATCAAATATGAAAGTATTTAAGGAAATCGCATTAGCAAATTGAAGACAATAGTAATCTCAAACATAGTCATTTTTATAGTGGTTTAGCTACTTGTCTACTCCACTACTGGCAACTGCACTCAACCCTTGAGTGTACAGGATTTCACTAAGGAGGTTTCATAAATGGTTCACCTCAAACTGGAGGTTTTAAATCAGGTTCACCTCCAACCAGTATAACATACACCTAGGTTGATAGTTTATGCTCCCACAAGCAAGGGTCAACACATAGCACCCAATTTTAGGCACACTGGCCAAGGATCCACATAAGGAACCTCTCACATTTATGCTCTCACGAGCAAGGGTCAACACAAAGAACCTACTTTTAGGTACACTAGCCAAGGACCTTCTATAAGGCCCTAACTGTTTATACTCTCCACAGAGCAAAGGTTAACACAACGCACCCACCACGTACACCTCTACCGGAGGCCTCTTAGAGGACTTGCAAGGGGTAAAAAACACCTTAGACCCAATCCTACAAACGAAAGTTCACAAGGGTCCTCTGAACTCTAATAACTTATAGATAAGCGGATGAGTTCCTTTTAGCTTGTTGTCGAAGATCTCCTCCTTTATTGATGAAGAGTCTTCTGCTTCCTTGAACCATAACTCAGAAGATGTACCAATGCATGGTGATGGGTTGGGTCAAGGTTATATGGAATCCTACTCTATTGAAAGTTTTCCTAGAAGAAAAATAGAGTGCTTTCAATCATTTATGCATTCAAGGCATCCCAGCTTAATGATTTGCCATTAAGGTGGTAGTTGGAGGATCTTTGAATGAGGAAGTTCATTCCCTAATCCACTTTATTGAATGTCAATGATGAGGTGGATTGGAGGATGAAATTTCATGAGAGAAAGGGCTTTGGGTATATGATCTAAGGTTAAACACTCAAAAGCACTCTCTTCTTTCACTACCAGCAACTAAGGACAAGCTCCCTATAAATAGGCAAAAGGTCCCAATGGATATAAAACGGTTACATTTATGACAGAGTTTGATATCATCGAGCAGGGTCGATATCATTAAGCGTATACTCTCGATTGTCTCGATTGACCGCTTGATGACACAAACTCAAATGTCAAACGCTTTTGAAACCTTTTGCCAACTAGTCGAGGAAATTAAAACCTACATCGATGTCATCAGATTTTGAACTCCGATTTTATCGACATGAGGATCGATTCCTCGACATTTGAAAATAAGAGAGACAATGCCTTTGAAATTTTTCTGGTCAAGGTACACTCAATATCATTGAAATTTGAATATCGATGATATTGATAGTCGTGTCGATGCATTGATAAATCTAAAGGATTTTTCGGTTAAGCTTACTAGACACTTTATGTCCATTCTTTATACATATTGATCTAGCCTCAATATCATTGATATTTGAATATCGATTCTATTGAGTGACCCTTGATCCAAGATAAAAATCACTTAAAAATATGCTGGTTAACTGTGTGTCCAAGACCGATATCATCGAAGGCCTTCCGATATCATCGAAATTTAAATTACGAGGATATCGAGGAGAACTTCAATACATTGAAGATTTTATAATTTTCTTTAGAAAAATAGGGACACAAAATCTCTGCTATCGATTTTATCGAGTCAACTTTGATAGACTCGAGATTTAAATTTTGATGATATCGATAAAGCTATCGATACATCAATAATTCAGTCCAGAAGTATATGCAGTTGCTGGACAACTTTTGTCCTCATTTCGATAGTATCGATTGCGCATCGAGCACATCGACAACACTTCTCAATTATATCAATTAGTCTATCGATAAATCGACAGGGGTAAAAAACTTAGAGATTTTTTGAAAAATTTTAAAAAGTTTTCTAACTCAAAAACCCCATGATATTCTAATCAATTTTAAGGATTTTAAGTACTTAGTGTTTTGAGACATGGGATGTGAGGCTTAGATTTACCTGTGATGAGTTCAAACACACATCCAGTTGAGGTAGACAGTTAATTGATCTTCCTATGGAGCTTCTCTATCTAGCTGACTCAACACTCATGCTAATTGACAAACCAGTGCACTTTCATGAATTCTAGCATTCTTGAAGTTTCTAACTAATCATACTATCTTTGGAACTTCTGAATGCCTAGCTCATGGGAACCTTCCCTATTGATTTAAATTCCATCGGTTAAATAAAGAAGATAAAAAAACCCTAAAACTCATAACCTCAGAGAGTTCGCGAAAGCATCATCAGCAGGTTGTGGTGAAGTTTCTTCGTCATCATTGAAGACCTTCACACTGTGCGAGAACGAGACTCACCTACTTACTTTGTAGGTACTTAGAGCCTAAAGTATTTAAAGCTCTCTCATTATATAGGATTAAGATTCAGAGTTTGAGTGTTAAACTCGCCAAGTCCTAGTTGTAGGCATTCGATGGGAGAATATGTTGTGTCCTTCTGTAGGAAGATTAGCCAAATGTAGGTTGTGCCTTGTGTAGGCTTGGGTTGCTATGTGTAGACTCCTAGTGTTGAGTCCTTAGGTAGGATGTGTCGCCTTGTGTAGGCATCTACGAACCTTTTGTAGGTGTCCTACCTTAACTATATGTAGGTTGTGAAGGCTCATGGTTAACTTGATTTAAAACCATTGGATAGTGAAATTCGGTACACTCTAGGAGAGAGTGCGTCCTCCGAAAGTGGAGTGGCAAGTAGTTGAACCACTATACATGATTGTGTTTGGGATTGTTTTGAGTACATTTACCTAATTATGATTATGTTTGTCATATGTTCATATTGATGCATGATTCATTTTATAAGTATTAATATAAGTCACATCCCACACAAAACACACACTATCCTTATAGGATTTGATTTTTCATATGTATCTTGTATAAGCCTATGTGAATTGGAGCCTCTACTAGCTTGTTAGCCATAGAGTTACTTTGCCTTACTTTCCTATCTATAAAGTTTAGGCATAGGTTGTTTTTAATAGATAACAAATTTTGAAAAAGTCCTACTCACTCCCTTCTAGGACAATTATTCATACTCCATACTTTAGTTCTAGCGGTTATATCGTAATTTCAAGAGATCCGCACCATCTTTAGTGGACTTGTAGGAGGAGGAGATTTGAACCTAGCATGCAAAGCTCATGCTCGGAGAATCATCCATGGTAGCTTGGAACATCAGATCCACCTCACATCCTAATCTCTAAAGGAACAAAGAGTAATTCCCTGAGAACTGACCTTCACCTCGGAGGATACCTGAGGTGTGCATCACCCCTATAACGTCGCCCTAATGGTAGTCATGACCATAGCCAACTACAAAGTGTTTCGGATCTTGGTAGACACCGGTAGCTTGGTCGATATCCTCTTCATCGATGCCTTCAGATGGGGGTTAGAAGGTCTCGAATTCAACCCATCAAAACTCCTATGCTCGAGTTCACAGGGGACAAGGTTACTTCTGAGGGGTCCGTACTCCTCCTAGTCACAGGGGACAATGAACAACTTCTTTGTGGTCTACTGCCCTTCTATCTACAACGTTATCCTTGGAAAACCCTCCCTCAACAATCTGCGAGCAGTGTTATCAACATACCACCTTACGATGAAATTTCTAACCGAACACGGGGTTAGATAAGTCAGGGGAGACCAACAGGAAGTTCGACTGTGCTTCTCCATGACTTTGAGGACACAACCTTGAACGATGGCCATCAATTCCCTCGATCCTTGGGAAGAGTTGGTCGAGAGAGGATCTCTAATAGAGGATCTCATAGATGTCCCCCTTAGTGATTCCAACCCGACCCTCATTGTACAGGTTGGCTCATCACTAGTTCTAGCTCTAAGGGATGAGATCATTCATCTCCTCCAATGACACGCCAATGTATTCACCTGGTCCCATTGGGATATGCCCGGCATCAGCCCAAAGGTGATGGTTCACAAATTGAATGTTAACCTCGACCATCGACCAATCAGGCAGAAGCAACGAGCTTTCGAACTAGAACGTTACGCCATCATTAGTGAAGAGGTCAACAAGCTCCTCGAATCAGGTTTTATCAAAGAGATCTACTTTCTTGACTAGATCGCCAACATCGTCCTAGTGAAAAAGTCCAATTGGAAGTGGCGGATCTGTGTTAATTACACCGACCTAAGCAAAGCCTACCCCGAATATTATTTTCCTCTCCCACGGATCGACTAGCTCGTTGACAACATGGCCGAGCATGAGCTCCCTAGTTTCATGGATGCTTATTTGGGCTGTAACTAAATCACCATGCATCCCCACAACAACCAGAGGATAACTTTTATCACCAACAAGGAACTCAATTGTTATAATGTCATGCCCTTTGGGATAAAAAATGCTAGGGCCATATACTAGTGACTCGTCAATAAGATGTTCGCTCAACAAATCGGACGCTCCATGGAGCTCTACATCGACGTGGTACTCGTCAAGTGCATCAAAGCTATAGGCTACAATGCCGACCTCGAGGAGATGCTAGCAATCCTGTGAAAATATCAGATGAAGCCGAATCTGTGCAAGTGTGCCTTCGACATCAGCTCAGGAAAATTCATTGGCTTTCGAGTCAGCCAAAGGGGTATAAAAGTGAACCCTAACAAGATTTAAGCTCTGCTAGACATGAACTCGTCCTGGACAAAAGAGGAAATTTAGTGCCTCATTGGAAGAGTAGTTACTCTCAATCACTTCGTCTCCCGAGCCACTGATAAGTGTCTCCCTTTCCTCAAACAATTGAAAGGAAAACAGAAGATGGAATGGACCAAGGATTGCGAGTTGGCCTTCTAAGAGCTCAAACAGTACCTAGGATCAACTTCACTACTCTCCAAGCTCGAGCAAGGAGAACCATTAATGTTGTGCCTAGCGGTCTTGACAATAGCGGTCAGCTTGACCCTTATTTGGGAACAAGATGGGAGACAACTACCAGTATACTATGTCAGTAAAGCCTTGGTCCAGCCCGAGACTAGGTACCCAGACATCGAGAAGCTCACCCTACTTTTCTTGTGTCATCCCGCCATCTCCGACCATATTTCCAGGCTTATACAATCATAATCTCGACTAACCAACATCTTCATCAAGTGCTACAGAAGCCTAAGCTGTTAGGGAGACTCATAATGTGGGTAATTCAGCTCAGTGAATTCAACATCAAATACCGACCCTGGACCACCATCAAAGGTCAAGCGGTGGCCGATTTCATTGTTGAGCTCACATGCGGCCAAAATCTGAAAGCCGATCCAAGCAGTGAAGCCGACCAACCAACTAATGATGATCAGGTAGTCAGGCTCGAACCACTGACCTAGACATTATACATCGATGACTCATCTAATTCTAAAGGTAGTAGGGTCGGGGTAATCCTTGAGGCTACTGATCAGACCTACACATAATATGCCTTAAGATTTGGATTTCAAACATCAAATAATGTGGCAGAGTATGAAGCATTACTAGCTCGAAGCAATGGGAGCCTAAAATCTAAAAGTCTACATCGATTCACAACTCGTCTTTAACAAGGTTGCCAGTGAGTACTAGGCAAAGGAGGAAAGAATGATCGCTCACTTACAAAAGTCCCAGGAACTTATCAAAAAATTCCCCAAATGTGACATTGGCCTAATCCCCGGGTCGGAAAAATCTAAAGCAAATACACTAGCGAAGCTAGCCATAGCAACCGAGGATGATATCCCAAGGTCAATCCCAGTCGAACTACTGGCTGAGCTGAGCATCAACAAGCCTGATCAAGGTGCAGTTCTTCCAGTAAATTTGGTTTTGAGCTGAATGGACCCAATAGTCAACTATCTTCAGGATGGTAAGCTGCCTGAAGATCGACTCGAGGCATGCAAACTTTGATCAAGGGTAACCTGGTACACCATGATTGGGGACATTTTATACAAAAAGGGATTTTCTTTACCTTATCTCAGATGTCTCCGACCTGAAGAGGCCAAGAATGTTTTGAGAGAGATACATGAAGGTATTTATAGCAACCACTCTAGCAATCATGCCCTCGTCAAAAAAGTCATCTGACAAGGATACTTCTGGCCAACCATTCAGAAAGATATCAAGCAATACACCCAAAGTGTGACAAATTCCAGAGATTCTTAACAATACCTCATCAGCTATTTGAGCAGCTGACCCCCATGATCGGGCCATGGTCATTTGCCCAATGGAGATAGGCATCATTGTTCCTTTTCTAACTAGCAAAATTCAAATGAAATTCATAGTCATTACGGTTAATTACTTCATCAAATGGGCCAAGGCCGAACCGTTGGCCAAGATCACCAAGAAGAAAGTCATCGACTTCTTCTGGAAAAACATTAATGTCGATACGAAATCCCACATACGATCATCTTGGACAATGAGAAGCAGTTTGATAATGATCAGTTCCGAGGCATGTGTGGGAACCTCAGAATACGAAATTCCTACTCATCACCTTGGCACCCCAAACTAACTGTCAGGTCGAGACAGTTAACAAGATCATTAAAAATCAGCTTCAAACCAAGCTCGAGAAAGCTAAAGGGGTTAGGCCAAAGAGCTCCTCAATATCCTCTGGGCATATCGGACCACTGCCTGGACAGCCACAGGGGACACCTATTTCTCAGTGGCCTTCGGGACGAAGGCCATTATCCTAGTGAGATTGGACTCCCTACTGCGCGGACTTGTAAGATGAAAATCAAAATGGTGAGAAAATGACACTGGATCCGACCTGCTCGAAGAAAAATGGGAGCATGCCCAATTCAAGGTCACAACTCGACAACAGCAGGTTTCCCAATTCTACAATTCCCGAGTAAGGGTGAGAAGGTTTTGAACAGGAGATTCGGTCCTTCGCAGAACCTTTTAAAACACTAAGGAGCTCGGTTCGAGGACTTAGGGACGAACTGGGAAGGACCCTACAAGGTAACGGGCACAACATGACTTGGAACCAATTGACTTGAAGATATGGAAGGACGACCTCTGCCACATCTGTGGAACACTGAACATCTGAGAATTTACTACCCATGAATTTCCTAAAATTATGGACCGCTCATTGTTTTACTTTTGACCATTTATTTGATTAACATCAATTGGATAGTTAAGCTTGCTTCATCACTAAGTTTTTTTCACGATTTAGATGGTCCTGATAGACGACCATGAGTGCCTGATGTGAGGTGGATGAGCCACCACTATTTATAAATTGGTAGGGAATTATATCATATGAAATACACCATACCGGGAAAGGGGGCGATTAGTGTTGAGGGTCAAATATTGCATATTAGCCCCAATTATTACCTAATTTTACATACATAATAATGTTTAATGCTCTATTTTAATCGTGTTTGTTGCAAGGTGAATTTAAGAGCTTAGACTGAAAAAGTGTGCTAAATGCATGAATTTGATGATCCATAATCACCAAGGCAAGGGATGGATCTTAGGGGACCGAGATCGAAGAAATTACATATCAGATATCTGAGAAAATTAAGCAATTTATGATAAAATAGCCTAAAAATCATCCTGAATGCAAGATCATAGGGTTCTCATTATCTATTTGGCATGAAACTTTATATATGGCCTGAGGACCTTAAATTAACCGTACACATTGAATTTCAGCCATTAGATCCTTGTGAAAGTGGCCCAACAGACAGATCAGCCCATAAAACACTAATATGGGGCCCACCTGATATCTGGATGTACTTCAATTTTGGTCTCAACCTTTTAAATGAGGTAGAAAAATGGAAGAACGGAGAGGATTTGTAATGCCCTGAATTTTGAGGGTCGAGCAAAGCTCTACTCCCAAGATTCAAAACATCACTTATGCATTACGGATGATGATATTTAAATTTCTTTCATGTTAATGAGTTAAGCATGCATGGGATTATACTACACAACACATCATACTCCAGATTTAATTAAGTTATGCAAGTGTGGAAGTGTAAAACATATCTATTTAAGTATGCAGGTGTTTCACAAAATTTCCTCCAAAGTATGAGTACATAACCGGGTTCAATACATGTATAGTTTCAAAATGTATAAAAAGTGGTAGCGTAAATGTGTCCAACTAAGCCCTGATGCCTTGTGTCCCCTACACAATGGTCTGTGGTCTACATCGACCTGCTCGAGAGTTGGAAGTAGGAGAATTCCTCCTCCTCATCTAAGAAGTCCTGCTCTAGAGCATAGACGTCATCTGTATCTACATCTACATTAGAATCTGGTTAGTGTTTTAAAACACTGTCCCAGAGTGGGAGTGAGTGATCAAATCAGTGTTTCTATAAGACAAAAGTTACATATATTATCAAGTCAATCAAAGCAGCAATGATAAGGCAATCATAACAATCACTTCCTAACTACTCTTTTTTAATGTAGAATGAAGTGCAAGTCATGATGCATTCTCTCACCCATCAATGCTCCCTCACACGCGACTCCGATAGCCTATTTCGCATATGACAACACTTCCTCATACGGTGCAACTCCAACGCATTTTTGGCACATCCTAACTAATGCAATGTGATGCATGGTCGTGTTAGCCAAGTAATTAATTAAGCTTATTCCTACAATAAGTTTGGAAAGCTAGGGTACCTCCACTTATATCATTGACCCAAATCGAACATTTGACATTAGACAACTGCAGTGGTCCTACTCCTACGCTTTAGATCCATCTAGGTTCATCACTCCTAGTTAAACACATATGATAGGCAAGTTACAATAAGTTGTGCTCGCAGTCACTACAGGGAGGCTCGTCACCACAATGTAGGCCAATAGCACGAACATGGTGTCACATACCATCATGCCTGGCTCACGAGTCTTATTTTCTCACTGGTCACTACAGGGAGGCTCGTCACCCTAGTATAGGTCGACAGCACGAACACGGTGTCCCATACCACCATGATTGGCTCATGAGGCTTAGTGGATCATGGTACCATAGTTAAAGTGGATCTTCACATTAGTGAGGGGTACCTTAGATTTAAGTAGTTGCGTCCATACATGGTAAACACACAATAGGTCAATCGGTTCATTAAGTAAGCTCGATTGGTACGGGCACATGTTGACTTAATCGACATGGAGTGCGTAAGCACCCCTCATGGCCTAGCCACTGTCGACAATCGTCGTGCGACTCTGATTCATCGAGTTTACCCAAGGTGGTGGGATTAATTCAGCCACTCGAACAAGGACATTTACCGATTGTCTGGGCTATGTTTGTAGCCCCAATCCTACTCAAAAGCGGCTAACAAAAACATCTAATAATTATCCTAGCATTTAACAAACAATCCCTATTGATTTCTCATGTGGGCATTTCATCAAACACGTTGACCATGCTAATACAACATGCATTTATCAATTGATTTCATAGAGGAAATTATACATATGCATAAGACAATAAAAATTATATCTTAATACTTGTAGAAAATACAAATCATCAACAATTTTCTCATTTAGACAATTTATCAAACACATAGACTATATTAGTTACAACATATATTTTATCAATTCTTTATACAGAGAGATTTACATGCATATGACAATGATGAATCCTATCTTAGAATTCATGCTAAGCACTAATCACCTTCTATTACTCATTTAAACATTTCAATAAACACCTAGGGTGCATCATATATTTATCTCCATTCATAGGTGTATCTCATACAAAAATTAACACATTTAAGACAATACGGTAGCAATTAAGACAGACATAAATCATTAGTTGTCATGAAAGCATTGATAAACTGTAACCTAAGCGTTTATAGTTCGCACCTTTCCTTAGTATGCTCGACTCAGACTCGGTCCAAATTCTACGTTTCCAAAAATGGAATGTCGGGCACCTAAATGATGAAACTGTTTAGCTAGGTTATTGAGAAACTATCCTGAAGCCCTACCTCGATATTAGGGTTGGTATTTCTTACCCGAAATCGTAGCTGAAAAAAGTTTGGTAGCGTAACGGGACGGTGATTTGGCGTGTGGATTCGTGGGAGAAGTTTCCTGCAATGATCTCCTTCAATTTCTCCTTCTCTCTTTCCTCTTTTCTCCTCTCTCTACCACTAGGGTTTGTGAAATTCATATATGGGAGAGAGGGGGTGAAATGAAGGCTATTTATAGCCTTAGATGTGATGCAAATGGCCTCAGGGCCACTTTATACATGGTTTATACTTGGTGGGCAAATGTTTCTGACGAACAGGGCTCTTAGGGAGGCCCATGACTCATCTACGTCACAGAGTACAATCCTTGACAGTGGATCCATGCTAGGAAACAATTTCAGTGCAATCGGATGAGCTGATTGACTGTAGAGAACTTGTGTCAAATCAACTGTCGTACATGTTCAATCAGGGCCATGGTTATATAGATATGTGCAGGGAAATTTTCTTTCCCCATGGGTGAAGTTTGGTCATAAACTAATGGTCAGAAATTCTTAACTTTACATGAGAGTGAACAGTCCAATTCACTTTAGTTCTAGTTCATTTTGTAAAGATATTCGCGTTTCTCACTCACTTCACTCATGGCTCAAGTTGGGCGTTTCTGGACCCTATTTGGGCTTGATTCCCGTGATGGTTGTTAAGCCCAGCAGGACGAACATCGTCCTATAGTTTCACCATCATCAGACCCTTGACGTGCGGTCTAGGTTCGTAAGTCTTAAGAAGACATTAAGTCAGTGGTACTCATGGTTTTAGGCCTTCTTAAATATGAAAATGGTGGCCCAAGCTTAATCTACAGATTACTTAGCTAAATTACATCTAAGTTATATAACCAGACGCGGTCCTTGGGGTATTCTGCCTGAGGTTGTACTCGGGTCTTTGTATTGACTTTTTCAAGACATTACAGGATTTCTCACACACATCAAGGTGTGACCCACTTTGTATGAGTGGGAGTCCACACCGGCTGTGCACTCATAGTGCACCAAGCCAACAAGAGTAGTTAAGCTGCGTTTGACCACAAACTTTCGCCTAAATTCAAATCCACTGTAAACTCACGAATAGGGACTTGCGGCCCTCTCTTGTGGGACACCATTGTGATTCGATGGTTTGATTTGGACCTTCCATTCGAACCCCATGGTCCATCTTACTATGGCCTAGGTGTAAAAATTCCAAGAAACGTGAGGATGGGTTCCCAGCCGTTCAAATGCAGGACAAACGGTAGTAAGAAAGATTTTGTGGGCCACATCGAAACCAATCCAAAATAGTCCATTCCCAACTGGTTTTTCTCTAGGAATCCAGTGGACAACGTGGATTTCTCAAACGACACTGATCATGGGCCCCAATGAAGCTGAAAAAATTTTGTTTCTGAATTTCTTACGCAGTACATGCGTCGAACGCTCTAGGCAAACATGGGCCTTTTTGCAATCATAGTGGTGGTTGGATCAGTGATCTGAACCTTCCAAAAGCTCTGGAAGGGGGTCTTTACCCCAACCATGGAACCAAAATAGGTTTCTTGGAGTGTCCTTTGTCCCAAACTTCACCCAAACGTAACTGGTTTAAGTTTTTCACAGTTGCGCAAGACCTACGCACATCACCGACTTCCAGCCTCCAAACTGGCCTCACTTGGCTATAAAGGGAGAGGAGAAGAAAGAGAGGGATCATTCCATGGATGTGGGAGCAACGGAGAGAGAGACAAAGTGTGGCGGGCAGCTGTTTCTAAAAGAGTTCTTCCTTGCTTTTTGTTCTTGTTTATTTATGTCTTTCTAAGAGATTTTAGGCTAATCATGTCTGTGATAGGTTAAACCTCTTAGATATGGCTAAGAGGTGAATCTTGTAGTGAGATGGGAGATTTTTCATTATGCCTTTTGATTGATGTTTAAACTGAATTGATTTTGATTTTAGTTTGATTTTAAGGAATGCCTTTAGTTTTTAATGGTTTGTTGTGACTTAAATTATAATGGATCTGTGATAGCTTTGGGTATGTTCTTTGCATCAGTGGGATTGTGAAGATGGGAAGCCCTATTGTTCACCATCGTCTCATGGGCATGGTTAGATGATGGAATCCTTCCTAACATTCATAATTCTCTTATAATGGTTATAGATTGGTCAAATTTTGTTGTTTGCTTTGTCTCATACGCATGGTTTTGTGATGGAATCAATTATAATCCTCATACCTCTCATCTCTTGAAAACTGGATCAAAAGAAGTTCAGATTTGATGTTTATGGTTATATCCTCCAACTGGATGAAGATGAGACTCTAATTCCAATTGTGTTCATAAATCAAGCATAAATCTCCATGATTTCTACAAGTGGATCCTTGGAAACCCAAGTTTCCCACCTTTGAATTTTCTAAATTTTAATTAATTAAATTCACATTTATTCCCTTAATCTTCCCTAGTTTAGAGACATTTTCTTCCAGTTCTAGTTCAAGTTACTTTCAGATTACGTACAAGGTATAGTCCCTATGGATTTGACCTCAGTCTTACCGAGATTATTATTCCATTACAACACTATAATTGGGGTGGTGAACAAGTTTTTAGTGCCATTGACGAGGGCAGACAATTACGTTTTTCTAAGATTAACTAGTTTTAGAATTGGGTTAAGATTAATATTTTTTCTAGTTGTTAATTCTAGGTTTAGTTTTTTTTTTTTTTTTTCTAGAAACTAACCTAACTTTTCTGTTTTGTAGGACCCTGACATAGATTTCTAAATTGGTATTCTCTTTCTAATTTTCTAGTTTTTCTATTAGGTTTTATTTTCTATTTTTAGAAACTTTTTAATTATAAGATTTCTTTTATTTTCAGAAACTTACTTTCTAATTTAGGTTAAGAACTTTCCTGATCTGTTTTAAAAACTTTATATTTTTAGAAGTTTTTCCTTTTTAGAAACTAGTTTACTTTTTTTCTTTTTTTTAATGAACTTTTTATTTTTAGAAATTGACTTTTTTTACTGTGTTTTGCAGGTTTTTAACTTAAGAACTTCAAATTTGGTAACTTATTTCTAACTCTTTTCTCTTTATTTCTAGATTTCTATTGACTTTTCTTATTTTTTTAAGGTTTAGTTTAGAATTTAAATTGAGGCCTGCGAGTGTTTCATGTTGAAGTGGGTTCATGACAACACACGACGTCTCTTTACTGAAGGAGGATTGGTTGAGGGGTTGACTATCCATAGCAGGACTAAACACCGCTCAAGATCCCCTGAGTTAATTGAGGTTATGACCGCCAATCAACTAGAAGCACTATCTCTAGCTTGGGTTGGGGAAGTCCAGGATGAGAATGAGGTGCATTAATCACTCCCGCCTTTTACTTTATGAGATTATTTACAATCAGTGGGGGTGAGTACGCCCTCATGCATGGTTTTTCCTGAGAATATGGGACACATGGATATCAAGCCAGGGGTAATCCAACTCCTTCCTAAAATTCATGAGCTTAAGTCAGAAAATCCACATTTATAATTGAAAGAGTTTGATGAGATCATAGCCACTTTATATTTTCCAAATGTATCTGATGACACAGTTAGGCTGAAACTCTTTCCATTTTCTCTGAAAGAGAAAGCTAAGACGTGGTTGCATTCACTACGACATAGATCTATTAACATATGGAATGATATGTAAAGGCAGTTCATAAAGAAATTTTTTCCACATCATAAAACAAACACCCTTAGAAAATTAATCATGAACTTTTCCCAAAAGGAGGATGAAACATTCTTCCAATGTTATGAAAGGTTCAAGGATCTCGTCAATTCATGCCTACAACATGGTTTTGAAACGTGGTGCATCACACACTTTTTCTATGATGGACTGGCATCTTCCATGCGCTAATTGGCTGAGATGATGTGCAATGGGGAATTCATGAATAAAAATGTCGATGATATGTGGGACTACTTAGATAGACTTACTGAAAATGCACAATCATAAGACACATACCCAAAATCAAGCACCATGTCTAAGCCGACTCAATCTAAGGAGAGGGGTGGAATGTATCTCTTAAAAGAGGACGATGATATCACTTCTAAAGTGACTAATCTCATAAGGAAATTTAAGGCCATGAAATTAAAGAAGGATAAGGTTAATGAAACTGTTTGCGATATCTGTGATTGCAACATTCACACAACTGAAAATTGTCCAATAATACTTGCCTTTTGAGGGGTGTTGAATGAGCAATCCAATGTTGTGAACAATTATCAAAGACCTTTCAATGGACCTACCTCCAATACATACAATCCTGGTTGGAGAAATCATCCAAACTTCAGTTGGAGGAATGGATAAACTACTACTCCTAAAGGTTTTTTCTATCAAAATTCAAATCAAGGGAAACCTCAAGAAGAACCGATTCAAAATTCTACACAAGAGCTTACTCAGGCAATACGAGAACTTACAAACTTTATGCAAAAGATGGATTCACGTATGACGATTATAGAAAAGGGGATGCTTCCTACACGACCTCTCCACAATCCTAAATCGCAATATGAGATAAGTGACCCAAGCTCTTTAAATTAGATGGAGTAAGCTAAATCTATCATTAGGAGTAGGAAGATCATTGACAAAACCATTCCGATTAGGGATGAAAAACCTAAGGCCCGGAAGTGAACAAAGATGATGGATCTTACCATGCTCCATAAGAATTAGAACCAGAACCTCAAAAGAAGCTAGTTGCTCCATTTCTCCAATGGTTGGTTACACCAAAATCTCTCTCTAACTCTCAAGACATTTTAGAGGTGTTGAAATAAGTGAAGGTCAATATTCCTCTACTTGATGCCGTAAAATAAATACCTTCATATGCCAAATTCCTGAAAGACTTGTGCACGACCAAAAGAGAGTAAAATATTTAAAAGAAAATCTTATTGACTGAGAAAGTGAGTGTCATCCTCAAGTAAGATGTGCTAGACAAATTCAAAGATCCCGATAGCCCAATCATATCATGTGTAATCAGGAACGATCGAATTGAGCACACACTTCTTAACTTAGGAGAGAGCATCAATCTGATTTCCTACTCTGTGTACAAGCAGTTAGAATTACGTGAATTAAAACCCACCTTAACTACATTACAACTTTTTGATCACTTTGTTCATGTACCGAGAGGGGTAATTAAGGATGTGTTAGTCCAGGTTGACAGCTTCTACTACCCTGTAGATTTTATCATCCTAAATACTGAACCCATTAGTAACATGAACACTCAAAATCCCGTCATTCTTGGTCGCCCATTCCTTGCTATTTCAAATACAATTATCAATTACAGAAATGGTGTCATGAGTATGTATTTCATAAATATGACATTAGAGTTAAACACATTTTTTTAATATAGGCAGATAGTTAGAGGATGACGACGATTTCCACGACATTAATATGATTAACTCTTTCGTGGAAGATAGGATAGCTTTTACCTTATCCTTTGACCATCTAGAGACGTGCATGATCCACTCCCATGATTTTGATGATGACATGATTAGGGAGACATGTGTCATGCTTGATGTTGTGTTAGTACTTGAAGTTAACCGGTGGAGGCCATAATTTGAAGAGTTGCCCTAAACTTATGAAGTGCCTCTACCGTCTAACCTCAAGTCACTGAAGCTTGACCTAAAATTGTTGTCCTCTTATTTGAAATATATTTATTTAGGTTAAGATGAGACATACCCGGTGGTGATCTCTTCCCACCATGAGAAAAAACAGGAGAGTATGCTCATATCTACTCTCATTTAGTATAAGGGAGCCCTTGGATGGATGATTATGGACCTCAAAGGAATTGACTCTTTAATTTATACTCACTGCATTTATCTTGAGGATAATGCGAAGACCTCTCAACAATCACAACGTAGACTAAATCCAAACATGAAGGAAGTAGTTACGATTGAAGTTCTTAAACTATTGGATGTAGGTATCATATACCCTATATCCGATAGTCAATGGGTGAGTCTAACTCAGGTGGTTCCTAAGAAGTCCAAAATTACCATCGTAACCAATGCCAACAATGAACTCGTGCCAACTAGAGTTACTACTGGTTGGAGAATGTGCATTGACTAGAAGAAGTGGAATACCGTCAAGAGGAAGGACCACTTTACTTTTCCCTTAATTGATCAAATTCTGAAAATGTTAGCTGGTCATTCCTATTATTGTTTCCTTGACGAGTATTCGGGCTACAGTCAGATAGAGATAGCCCCTGAAGATTAGAAAAAGACCACGTTTACATGTCCCTACGTCACCTTTGCTTACCGAAGGATGCCATTAGGACTATGTAATGCCCCTGCTACCTTTCAACGATGTATGATGAGTATCTTTCCTGACATGTTGGGACAATATCTAGAGGCCTTTATGGATGATTTTTCTATCTTCAGTCCATCTTTTAGCGAGTGTTTAGAGAGTCTCAAATGTATGCTAAAAAGATGTGAAGAAAAGAACTTGGTACTTAATTGGGAGAAGTGTCATTTCATGTTTCGTAAGGAAGTTGTCTTGGACATATCATCTCCTCCAAAGGAATCGAGGTTGATAACGCAAAAATTGATCTTATCTCTCTACCTCCACCCAAGAACATATGGGATGTACGATCCTTCTTAAGACATATTGATTTTTATAGATGATTTATAAATGACTTTAGTCTCATCTCTCGTCGTCTATGTAATATGCTTCAAAAGGATGCACCGTACAAGTGGACTGACCAATGTTAGGAAGCTTTCACTAAACTTAAAAGCATGTTGACCACTACACCTTTCATACAACCACTCAACTGAAGCCTTCCTTTTGAACTTATGTGCAATGCATCTGATTATACTCTTCAGGCAGTTTTAGGCTAGAGAAAAGAAAAGAAGCCCCCTACGTTATCCATTACGGAAGTAAGACTCTAAAACCTGCCCAAGTGAACTACTTGATTATGGAAAAGGAACTCCTAGCCATAGTATTCGCTTTGGACAAATTTAAGTCCTACTTGATCAGATCCAAGATCATTATTTACATAGATCATGTGGCGCTCAAGTATCTTCTTTCTAAGAATGATGTTAAGCACCACCTAATAAGATGGATCCTTCTACTCCAAGAATTTAATTTAGAAATTAAAGATAAAAAGGGAGTAGAGAACATAGTGGCTGACCATCTTTTCTACCGTAATCCCTCTAATTCCCTTAAGACAACACATATGAATGACATGTTCCTTGACGAACAATTGTTCAAACTCTCCCATTTACCTTGGTTTGCTAATATTACTAATTATCTTGCCACAGGTTTCACACCGACATATTAGACTGTGCAAGATAAGAAAAAAATTTTCACCGAGGTGCACAAATTCTTCTAGGATGATCCATATTTATTTAAATATTACCCAGACCAAATCTTAGGCAGATGTGTGCCAGACGATGAGCATCAGAGTTTAATTTTCTTCTTCACTCACAGGCCTGTGGTGGTCACTTTTTTGCTAAAAAGACCGCGGGAAAGATTCTGCAGTATGGCTTTTACTGGCCCACTATGTTTAAGGACACTCATGAGTTTTGCAAGGCTTGTGAGTGTTGTCAAAAATTGGGAGCATTGTCCTGTCGAAATATGATTCCCTTGAATCCATCATTATCATAGAGGCATTTGATTCCTCGGGCATCAATTTCATGGGACCATTGCCTCAATCCTTTGAAAATCTATATATCTTGCTCGCCGTAGACTATGTCACTAAATGTGTCGAAGTGATTCCATGCTGGAACAATGACCATCAAATGGTCATTAAATTTTTAAAAGAGAACATCCTTTCTCAGTTCGGAACACCTTAAGCCATCATTATTGATGGGGGCTCACATTTTTATAATAAACCATTCGAGATTTTAATGAAGAAATATGGTATTTCTCATAAAGTGAGCACTCCATACCACACACAAACAAGTGGGAAAGATGAGATTTTCAATAGGGAGATCAAACACATTTTTGAATAGACGGCTAACCTTGACCATAAGGATTGGTCAATCTGATTGACCGATGCCTGAGTTTACCATACTACATTTCGGACCCCTATTGGAATGTCTCCCTTTAGACTCGTCTATGGGAAGCCTTACCACTTTCCTATGGAGTTGAAGCACAGAGCCTACTGGGAGATCAAAAATCTGAATTTCAATTTGAACAATATTGGCTCGCTACGCAAACTTCAATTAAATAAACTTGAAGAAATCTGGAACGATGCGTGTGAGAACTCAAGAACAAGGATAAGATGAATGCATTTCATGACCGACACATTCATTGAAAATCATTCAGGCTGGGTCAGAAAGTCATTTTGTATGATTCTCGATTACATCTCTTTTCGGGTAAGTTTCGATTTCGTTGGATTGGTCCTTTCACTGTTATCAATGTTTATCCTCATGGGGCTATTGAGATTCAAAATATAAACAAAGGTAATGAGTTTAAAGTGAATGCACATAGATTAAAGCCATTTGTCAAGAAATTTGATTCAGAGGACATGTCCATGCCCCTGAATGATCCTATTTACCAAGACTGATCTTGTAGTCTAATGGAGGTATGGGTAGGTTTATTGCTTTCATAGGACTAGGGTAGTTTTCTTTATGTCGTTCTAGGATAGTCGACTTTATGCCGTTAGGTTAGTTTATTTTTTAGTTGATTTAGAATAATTTTCTTTGGTTGGATTAACTCTTGTCCCGAGTCACCTTCACGCTGAAATCTCTTTAGGAAAAAGATACTTAACTCCGTCATCAGGTACTATCTTTCGATCACTTCTCCTTTTACATTCATTGTCCCATGTGCATTGCATTCTTATATCTTTTACATTGAGGACAATGTAGATTTTAGGTTAGGGATGGGAGATTAGGTTGCCTAATCAGTATTTTCTTGATCTTGAGCAAAAATTGTGAAAATTTTTAAGATTTTTAAGACACTTAATGTTGGTGATTTATGACTCTTTGTAACACCCTGAATTTTTACCAACCTGGAGTTAGACATCCTTACCCAATGGGTCAACCATATCACTCTCATAGATCAATTTTAAAGTCTAAAAATCTCCCCTTTCACCACCTCATTCTTCAAATTTATCCAAGTACTTTTATATTAGACACAATCCTAAAGTTTAAAAGGTGAAGAACTATACTTAAACTAAAACTTACCGTAAATGGTACATACATGCATAAAATAGGATTTTGACTATGGAATTCTTAGAATCTCATAATGTAGATAGGTTATTTGGATGTATTAGCTTCCTCTACCCCAAAAACATATATTGTATGTCACGTAACTCATTCCAGTTTGCAAATTGGCCCCAGAAACACCTCAAATGGAGTCAGGGGCCTACCCACGCCAATCCAGAGGGACCCAGGGTGGGCCTCACACTTTTTTGGGACATAAGGGATAGGAGGGCCCTGCCCAAATGACGAGACCTCACCAACCACTCCAGTGGTCGGTGAGGCATCACTAGTCAACGGGCTCGACCGGGGGAGCCGGTCGAGCCGACGTCATGTGGGGACTTGTGGACCCCCTTGATGCAGGGTTCGATCCTCCTTTCCTCTCAAATCACCTACTTCCTTCACAAAGTCCACCTCCAAGCTTTCCTTTTCTTGAAAAATCTTTCGAATCTCCCCCAAAATCCTTCTTCAAACACTTTCTTGTTCATTCTCATATACCACTCACACTACCCTTCAAATCTCACCTGAAGTAAAAATCATTAAAGGCTACTTCCTTTAGAAATTAGATGAAACTAACTATGTGCTAGATTAGATGACTTGTGAAATTGTCACCAATCACTTCAAATATGATCTGTTATAACCAAAATGTGTAGAATAGGTGACGCTACAATACCCTAAAATTTAGGATCAAACTCTAAACCCGGTTGCTCACGGGAGCATTTGGAAACTTTATATCAGACCTGGACCGCACATCGGAAGTTCGATTATCCCGAACTTAGACAATCCTGACCGCCTAGTTGGACTTGATAATCATCTCAAAAACTAAGTTCATACGATGTCCTGAGACCATTTCCTTGCGTCCAGAGTGAAGAGTGTGAGAAAAGTAAATTTATGTAGAAATTTAATATAATTTATGAAATCTGGCACGTGTCGCTTGCGCGAAACTTTTAAGCTTTTTGACCGATAGGATTCGACCAAATTTCACCCTCGGATCAGGATAGGTAGCCCTTACATGTCATAGCACTTGTGGCCCTGATCGAGTTTCGGTGACCGCTGAACTGAAACTGGTCCGCCACGGTTGATCGAGAAACCCGACCGGACTGAAAACTTAGCTTAACCTAGATCCAATATTAGAGAGCTTAAGTCCTACCGGATTTAGTAACAGGACCTCCAGAAGTGCTCCGTTGGATCGGAACAAACCCGATTTGGTTATAACCTAAGTATACCTTGGTCCTAAGTCTATATAGGTGTGTTTTTAGCTTATAAAAAGGCCTTAAACCCTCTCCCATTCAGTCCATACGAATTTGAGAGAAACCCTAGGAGAGAGAAGAGAGAAAAGAGAGAGAAAGTGTGAGAGAATTGGGAGAACTTTCCTACTATTCTTCCCTGCTGATCTACGTGCTTACCCATCGCTTTACAATCGCTATACTGGCAATTCTGGCATCATTCTTAGGTAAGAAAAGCCTAGCCCTAACTTGTTTTAGGGTTTCCATTGATGCTAGTAGCTAGATAGGTAACCTAGCTTGTATTACAGGTTAATATTCCACGTATACAAAGACTTAGAGATTCCATCGACTTCTTTATGCTTCTACGGCGTAAAGTATGGATTTTAGACGCTTAGATTACTTGTTTTCAAAGATTTCAATGCCTTTTAATGGTAGATTGTTGACAAGAATGTTGTTTGACGTGTAGAACATGCTGTCTGTTTTTCATTTCGAATGCGTACGAAGAATATGAGATTTAGAGTATTTTGGGTATTTGTAGGAAATACTGTATACGTACGTATTTTGCTAATATGATTGCCATGATTATTTGCCATGTATCTATACTAGTTATGCGTGTATGATTTGTTTGGCGAAGAGATTCACCCTAATGCACATTTTGGCCGACATATGCTATGTAGACTAAAGTGTGTAGACTAAGTGTTTGTATAAATGTTTGTATCGGTAAGTATTGTGTAAATGAGGTTGTAGATTAGTGTTAAGATAAGATTCTCAACTATTTTGATGATGAATATGATTTCTTCCATGGTTGTTATATTTGAATTGATTATCTTATATAAATAAAATGCTTGTGTATGGTTAAATTGCCTATGTTGTATCTTATAACATGTTGCTAACATGCTTGAATTATTTGTTATTTCAATTTTGTTTATCTCATATGATTACTGATTCGCATTACATGTGTTTGGGGCTATACTCTAGTCCAGGCAGTCGGTAACAGTTTAGAATTCGTGGTTGGATTCTATTCGCTACGAAGGATGTGTATGACGAATCCGAGTCGTACTAGAGTCATTGGCAGTGGTTAGGCCACACGAAGTGCTTGTGCACTTCATGTCAGTCGATTCAATGTGCGCTCATGCTAGTCGGACTCATCAAGTAACCCGACTGACCATTGTATGTTCACCTTGTATTCGTCATAATTGCTTGAAACTAGGGTACTGAACTTACCAGTGATAACCCTGATAACTGTGGTACCTTGATCCACTAAGACTCATGAGCCGGGCATGGTGGTATGGGACACCGTGGTCGACCTGTCGGCCTACGCTAGGGTCATAAACCTTTCCGTAGTGACCAGTGAGCAACCCAGACTCGTGAGCCGATTATGGTGGTATGAGACACTATATTCGAGTTGTCGGCCTACACTGATAAGGTGATGGAGGAGCGGTGCAACGAGTGCGTGCAATAGCCCTGACAGTCCTTTATAGTGACCTCGAGCGTACTCTGAGTCTACATGAGGCGCGACCCTTCCGTAGCAACAAGAGTACAACTAGGCCTGTATTGATAAGGTGATGGGGGAGCGGAGCAACGAGTGCGTGCAACAGCCCTGACAGCCCTTGCAGCGACTTAGAAATATATCATCGTATGAGACTACTAGGAGTGACGACCCTAGACAGGATCTTTGTTGGAAATGATATAAGGGAAGTACCCTAGTTTTCCAATCTTACTGCATAAAAAGGACTAATAACAACTCGGTAATCATATTCATATCGCACTGCATGTGCCTGGAAGATGTAGAGCACTGAAGGAAGAAAGCATGCCGCAAACGTAAGATGGTATCGCATGAGGGAGTATGTTGGCAAGGGCATCCATCATGTCATTTCATCCTTGCATTAATCACAGTATTTAAGAATGTTTGATTTGTTTTCTTTATCATTATCGCTTGATTGATTTGATAACATGTTAACCTTTGCTCTATGATTCCACTGAGTTAGATACTCACTCCCACGTTACGGGACAGTGCTGTACACACCAAAAAGTTCCTATTTTAATTCCAGATGATGGCGATGCTTGCTAAGCAGAGCCGGACTTGATGAGGAGGAGGAGGATCCCTCCTATATGTAAGTTCTGATTGATGGGGTTACAGGGTTACTGATTAGATACCAGTACACTTGGTATTTTGCCTTTTTATTTACACACCCATGTATATTCCTTTCTTTCTATTTTGGAGTATACATGTATATGTTTAACCTGGTAACATGTTCACACTCTGGAGACTTACAACAGTTCATATATTTTATATATCTATCACATTCTTTCGCTTGCTAATTTAACTGTCTCTGGAGTATGATATGTTGTTTTGGCTTAATCCACTTCATGTTTTGTGCACTATGACAACCGACATTCATTCATCATTAAAAATGTTGCATAAGTGATGTTCTGAAACTCGGGAGTGGAGTTTATCCTCGACCCTCGATTTTCAGGGCGTTACACTCTTGGATTGAGTTACTTCTTAGATTTCACAATTAAGTTCGAATTATTAATCCATGTTCAGAAGTTTTAACCATTGATTGAGTCATGATTTCACATGTCACATCAAGCTTACACATTAAGGTTTCAGTTCGATATTGACTTATTAACCTGGTAATCACTAAGTATGGAAGGAGCCAACCTGGGGAATTTTTTCATCATGTTCATTGAAAAAAAAAGAATATCCAGCTAAAAAAACAGTTGTGATCGAAAACGGTTACCTATTAAAGATCTTTAAAAAGGTTAATACAGCGTGAAGTCATCGATAGAAAAATCAAAAGCTAGAAGAGTAAAAAAGTAGAACTATAAGGCAAGTTTTGGATATCTAGAATGCTCTGTTTCATTATCAATGTGATTATGAAAATTGACGATTAGACTCTTAATGATGATAAGCCGAGGTTACACTATACATCTATGGAAGTCAATGCTTCGAATTGTTCTAATCGATAGATTAATACTTTGAACTTGACTGCGAAGTTTACAGTGCACTTGAGTCTAGGAGAAAGTAATGTCCAACATTCATGAATCTTAGAATTCTAGTATCTGGATTATTTTTCAAACATCACTCAAGTTTATAAAATTTGTTCCATGATTCTTAAAATATGTTTCACATACTTTGCTCAGAACTACCAAAATACTGGTTTAGGATTGTGTCGAGGGTTAAATATTACATATTAGACCGTATTTATTACCTGATTTTACATATGTAATAATGTTTAGCGTTGTATTTTAATTGTGTTGGTGCAAGGTGAATTTAGGAGCTTGAACTGAAAAAGGGTGCTAAATGCATGAATTTGGCGCTCCAGAATCACCAAAGTAAGGGACGGATCTTAAGGGACCAAGATCGAAGAAATTACATGCCAGAGATTCGAGAAAATCAAGTAATTTACGATAAAATAGCCTGAAAGTAGTTCCGAATGCAAGATCACAAGGTTCCAACCATCCATTTGGCACATAACTTTATATTTGGCCTGAGGACCCTAAATTAACTGTAACCCTATAACCCCGTCGATCAGAACCTGTATATAGGAGAAATCCTCCTCATCATCATAAAGTCCGGCTCTGCTTTGCAAGCAATGTCGTCATCTGAAACTAAGACAGGGTCTGGTTGGTATGTACAACACCGTCCCGTAACGTGCGAGTGAGTGATCAATTCAGTGGAAACTATACAGCAAAGGTTAACATGTTATCAATTCAACCAAGCAGTAATGATAAAGCAGTACAATCAAACATGTCCTATATACTCTTGTTAATGCACGAATGTTATGAAAGAATGATGCATGCCCTCACCACAATCCCCTCTACGACATCATCTAACGATCGCTGCATGAATCACTTCCTCAGTGCTCTATCACCAACACCGTTAGCACATGCAATGCGATGAGATGAACATGCTTATCAAGTTCTTATTAGTCCTTTTCATACAGCAGGATTGGGAAGCTAAGACACCTCCCTTATATTAATTCCCAACACTGATCCATTCTAGGGTCGTCAGTCCTAGGAATCTCATACGATATTATGGTTTTAGGTCGCTACAAGGGCTGTCAGGGCTATTGCGCGCAATCGTTATACCACTCCCCCATCACCAAATCAATACAGGTCTAATTATATCCTCAAGACTGCAACAGGACTCGTTGCCCTTATGTAGTGTCAGGATAAACTCAAGGTCACTACAGAGGGCTCGTCACCAATCAGTGTAGGTCGAAAACAAGAATATAGTGTCTCATACCACCATAATCTGCTCAGATTAGGGTGCTCGCTGGTCACTACGGGGAGGCTTGTGGCCCCAGTGTAGGTCGACAGCAAGAATATAGTGTCTCATACCACCATAATCTGCTCAGAGTAGGGTGCTCGCTGGTCACTACAGGGAGGCTTGTGGCCCCAGTGTAGGCCGACAACTTAACCACAGTGTCCCATACCACCATGCCCGGCTCATGAGTCTTAGAGGATCATGGTACCATGGTTAACGGGAGTTTCACTGGTAAGCTCAGTGCCTTAGATTCATACAGTAGTGACCAAACATAGTGAACAAACATCGGTCAATCGGGTTAGTTGATAAGCTCAACTAGGCCAAGCGCACGTTGAGTTGAACGACATGGAATGCATAAGCACTCCATGTGGCCAAACCACTATCGAACATCCCGAGTACGACTCAGATTCGTTGAACTCATCCTACGTGGTGAAAATGACCTCAACCACTATTTGGGTACGATTACCGATTACCTGGACTGTAGCACAGCCCCAATCACATCCAAACTTAATAACAGGCATATGAGTCCTATCTTACAATCATACAGACAATCATGAAGTATAACTTAAATGTAAATGCAGTACATGGAGGAAATCATATACATCTTTAACATGATTCATCTAAGTTAATCAGCCTATGGAGGAAATCATATACACAGTTAACATGATCATAATTCATTTCTCAACAACCTTAACAATCACACTTTACTAACTACTAACTCATTTAGGCATTTATACAAACACTTAGATTACACTATTCAACATACATCATGTATGTCAACCATATCACATATTAGGGCAAATCCTTTTGCCAAGGAGTTGTCGCATACATAAAAATCATGTAATAATGACAATTAATCACGACAATCATAACATCAAATTTCTTACACATACAAATATTTCAACAAACACATATTAGACATGTTATCATATATAGGTAATTTGCCCATGAATCACATAGTAGTGAGATAAGTTACATAGAGGAAATTGTAACTATGCATGAGGGGATTGAGGATCGCATCTCAACATCCTCGTTAAATACATTACAACATGCATTTTCTCATTCAGGCATTTTGTCAAACACTTAGGCTATACATACTAAATATATATCATATATTGGTATATCATGTATTTGGGCTAAAATTTTAGCCCAAGAGTTATTAC
This sequence comes from Magnolia kwangsiensis, assembly GCA_037074715.1. Taxonomy (NCBI): domain Eukaryota; kingdom Viridiplantae; phylum Streptophyta; class Magnoliopsida; order Magnoliales; family Magnoliaceae; genus Magnolia; species Magnolia kwangsiensis. The sequence goes on along the minus strand of CM073586.1, from coordinate 35,972,189 downwards.
ACAAACATCTAGCATACATAGATGGCAGTTAATCATGGCAAGCACAAATCCAAATTTTATACATATACGGTATTTTCTACAAATACGAGGAATACAGTATATTCAACATAGTTAACGTATAACTGAAAAATAAAACAGACAACACTTTATACATGTGAAATAGCATCCTAGGCAAGAATAAATCATTATCTAACATTGAAAGTCTTGAAAACCATAACCTAAACGTATATAGTACGCACCTTAAACCAGAAAATACGTAACGGATATGATTTAGATGACAAGTCTTCGTCAACAGCGGATAGGCAACCTAAGCCATGAAACAGGTTAGCTATAACTTCATGTAAATGATTATAGGCTTCAAAACAGGTTAGGGTTAGGATTTCTTAATTAAGAATGGAATCGAAAACACCGTAATAGCGATACGGTACTGGTGTTGAAGGACATGGAGTGGCAGGGTAGAATCTCTGGGTGAATCTCCTACTCTCTCTCTCTTTTTCTCTCTCTTTCTTAGCTAGGGTTTAAAATTCGTATGGGATTTGTGAGAGAGGGTTTAAGGCCTTTTTATAAGCCCAAAAGCGACGGAAATAGCCCTGGACGAAGGTATACTTAGGTTATAACCAAATCGGGTCTGTTCCGATCCAACGGAGCACTTTTGGAGGTCCTATTACTAAATGCGGTTGGACTTAATCTTTCTACTATCAGATCTAGGTCAAACTAAGTTTTCAGTCCGGTTGGGTTTCCAGATCGACTGTGGCGGACCAGTTTCAGTTCAACGGTTATGGGAACTCGATCAGAGATACAAGTATTAAGACATGTAAGGGGAAACTATCCTGATCTAAGGGTGAATTTGGGTCAAAATCTAATGGTTAGAACGCTTAGAAATAACGTGTAAGAGACACATCTCAGATTATTTAAAATCATATTTAATTTTCTAAAAATCATCGCTTTCTCACTCTCTTCACTCTGGACTCAAGGAAATAGTCTCAGGACATTGTTTGGCCTAATTTTTTGAGGTGATAGTCAAGTCCAACTAGGCGGTCATAATAGTCTAAGTTCATCGCTATCGAACTTTCGACGTGCGGTCCAGGTCCAATACGAAGTTTCACGATGCTCCCAAGAGCAACTAGGTTTAGAGATTTATTCTAGGTTTGTAGGTAATGTATCATTAGAGGTCATACTCATTTTGGGTCATTTAGTTCATATTTAAAGTGGTTCAAGTTAATTTTACTGAGTATTCAGTTTGGTACTTAACCAAAATTTACCCTAATTATGGCAGAATACGTTCCAATGGCCATTCTATGCCCCATTTTGAGAACTTCTAGTTATCATATTATTTTAATTATTTTTTATTGGTTCCTCATCAAGTTTAACCTGTCTCCACCAAATTTCATAAGATTTCGAGTTGTAGAAAAATTCTAAATATTCTAGAAGCAGCAGCTATCCAACAAGTGATTTTTGGACAGTTGTCACAACGACCTACTTTAAACTATATTAAGTATTTTATTATATTTTTCACATATTTTTATATAAAAATAGACTCATTTATCTTCAATATTATTTTTGAATCACCTAAATCGGAGTTATAACAAAGGAGATATGATTTTTCAAAGTTGGAAAAAATGTGCAAAAAAAAGTAGAAAATGGGCTGCCTGACTGCCGGTCACTGACCAATTTGGCAAAGGCTCATCCCAGGGGCGATGTCCTCACCTCCCGGGGATGCCGAAAACATGTGGGACCCACCTCGGGTCCGCCCGAATTGAACCGTTTGGGCCCACGAGTCCATTGAGACATTTATCGAGTCTCATTTGCAAACCGAAATGAGTTATGTGATGTACAATATATGATTTTGGGGTAGAAGAAGCTAATCCATCCAAATAACCTATCTACATTATGAGATTCAAAGAATTAAATATTCAAAATCCCATTTTATGCATGTATGAACCATTTATAGTAAGTTTTAGTTTAAGTATAGTTCTTCACCTTTTAAACTTTAGGATTTATGTCTAATATGAAAGTACTTGGAGAAATTTGAAGAATGAGGTGGTGAAAGGTGATATTTTGAAGGAAATGGGCTGAAAAACGATTTCTTTAGCTTTAGAATTGAGTTATGAGAAGTTACCAAGGTGTTATGGTTGACTCATTGCCTAAGGACGTCTAATTCCAAGTTGGCAAAAATCTGGGGTGTTACATTAACCGTACACGTTGAATTTCAACCATTGGATCCTTGTGAAAGTGGCCCAATAGATAGATCATCCCATAAAACATTAATCCGGGGCCCACTTGAACTTTTGGATATACTTCAATTTTGGTCTCAACCACTTAAATAAAGTGGCAAAATGGATGAACGGAGCATATTTCTCACACGCATCAAGGTGGGACCCACTTTGCATGAGTCGGAGTGCACACCCATTGTGCATTCACAGTGCACTAAGCTAACAAGAGCAGTCAAATTACTTCCACTCGAATTCAAGTCCATTGCGAACTCAAGAATAGGGACTTAAGGCCCTCTCTTGTGGGCCACCATCATGATTCGAAGGTCCGATCCGAACCGTCCATTCGAACCCCATGATCCATCTTACCAAGGCTTAAGTGACAAAAATCCAAGAAACTATGAGGATGGGTTCCCAGCCATTCAAACGCAGGAAGGGTGACAGTAAGAAATATTCTGTGGGCCACACCGAAACCAATCCAAAACAGTTCATTTTTGACTGGTTATTCGCTAAGAATCCGGTGGATGGCATGGATTTCTTAAACGACATCAATCATGGTCCCCAATGATGCTAGAAAAATCTGGTTTTAGGATTTCTTACGTAGTACATGCGTCGGACGCTGCCGGCCAACGTGGCCATTTTACAATCATAGTGGTGGTTGGATCAACGTTCTGAATCGTCTAAAAGCTCTAGCAAGGGGTATTTACCCCAACTTTGGAACCAAAATGGGTTTCTTAGAGCATCCTTTGTCCCAAACTCAATCCAAACGAAACTCAATTTTTATTTTTTGTAGTTGCACAAGACCTACGTACATCACCAACTTCTAGCCTCCAAACCGACCTCCCTTGGCTATAAAGGGAGAGGAGAAGAAAGTGAGAGATCTTTCCTTGGATGTGGGAGTAAAGGGGAGAGAGAGAGAGAGAGAGAGAGAGAGAGAGAGAGAGAGAGCGTGGCAGGCGGCCATTTACAAAAGAGTTCTTCCTTTCTTATTTTTGGTTCTTGTTTATTTATGTCTTTCTAAGAGATTTTAGGCTAATCATGTCTATGATAGGCTAAACCTCTTAGCTAGGGCTATGAGGTGAATCTCGTAGTGAGATGGGAGATTTTTCTTATACCTTTTGATTTAGGTTTAAACTGAACTGATTTTGATTCTAGTTTGATTTTAAGGAATGCCTTTAGTTTTTAATGGTTTGCAGCGACTTAAATTGCAATGGATCTGCGATAGCTTTGGGTATGTTCTTTACATCAATGAGATTGTGAAGATGGGAAGCCCTATTGTTCACCATCATCTCATGGGCATGGTTGGATGATGGAATCCTTCCTAACATTCATAACTCTCTTAGATTGGTTGTAGATTGGTTAAATTCTGTTGTTTGCTTTGTCTCATGGGCATGGTTTTGTGATGGAATCAATTTTAATTCTCATACCTCTCATCTCTTGAAAACTAGATCAAGAAAGTTCAGATTTGATGTTTATGGTTATACCCTCCAACTGGATGAAGATGGGAATCTAATTCTAGTTGTGTTCACAAATCAAGCATAGATCTCCATGATTTCTACAAGTTGATCCTTGGAAACCCTAGTTTCTCACCTTTAAAATTTCTAAAATTTAGTTAATTAAAATCATAATTATTCCCTAATCTTTCCTTATTTAGATACATCTTCTTCTACTTCTAATTCGAGTTACTTTCAAATTACGTACAAGGTACAGCCCCTATGGATTCGACCTCGATCTTACCAAGATTATTACTACATCACAACCCTATACTAAGGGTGGTGAACAATTAGGTATGACCACAGCCTCATCCCAACAAGGTGTAGCTGTGACCATATGGTCGACCTTCATGTCATCTTGATATATGTATTTTATATCCATGTTCTTTGTTGATGCAAAATTTGGCAAACTCTTCGTGGTTGACCCTCCTCAACCTACATAGGTGAAAAAGAGAAACAAAAGAGACCTTGACTAGTGCAGGAGACTCTCTGATGCCTAAGTCAGGAACGAGATCTTTTTTATAGGGTAAGGTCTCCAAAAAAGAGACACCAGTCGAGTGTTAGGGTAAGAATGAGCAAACCTTTAATGGTTGGGGACAACTATATACGGAAGGGAGTCTAATTGCACGAGGACTCTTCATGATATCTTAGAGATCTGTTCGAATCCGGGATCTTTATGAGATTATCGGCTTACGAAGTTATCCGGATCTAATCTTATCCCCACAAAGATCTGGGAGAGATCTTTGGGTTGTAAGGAGATTCCTCAAATCTGTAGCTCAAATTTAGGTTTGCTCCCATAGGCAGGTGACGACTAGGGAATAAGCGATACCGATCTTCTTGACAGATCAACATTCACCATCTTCAACCAATGGTTGAATCAGAGGATCCGTGTTCCCTTCAGCTGGGCATGAATGGTCCTTGACCTTGTCATGGGACGTCACCAACCTGTAACCGAACATTGGCTGATCTATGGTCGTTTAATGGCCGAGCTTTAACTAAGCTATGGCCGGATAGTAACCGATTTGGGGTTGATCTACAATCGACCTATATCTGACTTATGACTGACCTATGATTGATTTGTAATCGACCTATTAGGTCAGAATACGGGTTATTCAAATGGGCTCATAGTCGTGTTCTTTGAGTGTCTTTACAATTGGCTCGAGCTCTTTAAAGGTCGGCCTGTTTCGAGATGTAGACACCTTATCAGGCTCAGGTTTTACTAGGCCTGTGTTAGTTAAGTAGAGTTGGTCCATTCCATAAGCTGACTTATCAACTTATCAAAATTTCCCCCAACAGTGAGCCCCCTTTACTTTTCTAGCCAATTTACGGAGGTTTACAAAATAAGCAAGCCGTAGTTGGGTTAGGTTATGTGTGGACTAGGTCGAGTCGTATTGTTATAAATGTCAGGTATGGTGGCTAGCACGGTAGTTGAAGTATGTCATTCTGTAATCATGACCTATTGTTTCATGGCTCGAGGTCATGTGGGGTGTCAACCATCTTTTTTACAACGGACCAATGAGATTGTGATGCGTGGAATCATTCTCGATATCTGGGTCGAGCAGCGCAAAGGGTTGCCCCACGTGTCGAGTTGGGGGTCATCATATGGGCGTCTTTAATGACTGGCACGTGGCATAGCTATATAAGGGTAGCTCTAACCCTTGGGACCCCTTCTTTTGCATTTTCGCTTCTTCCCCTCTTCGTCTTCCTCTTTTTTTCTAGATGATTTTCGACGTCTGTTTCCTTCCCCAATCAAGCCAGAGACTTGCCCACTCTCTTCCAGGTGAACTTCATCTTCCCTTCCTCCTTGTAACACCCCAGATTTTTTTCAACCTGGGGTTAGATGTCCTTAGGCAATGGGTCAACCATAGCACCTTGGTAGCTTCTCAAAATTCGATTTCAAAGCCAGAGAAATCATTTAGAACCTAATTCTTTAGAATTTAACATGAATTAGCCAGCGCTGCACTAGATTACCTGTGAAATTAGCACCAACCACTTTAAATACGATTTGTAAGACCCAAAACCTATAGAATCATTGACGCTATCTTACCCTAAAATCCAGGATCAAACTCTAGACCTGTTTGTTCTCAGGAACCCTTTAAAACTTTGTATTGGATCTAGACCGCGCGTCAAAGGTCCGATATCTATAAACTTAGACCATTACGACTGCCTAGTTGGACTCGACAATCATTTCAAAAATCAAGCCCAACCGATATCCAGAGACCATTTTACTGAGTTCGGAGTGAAGAGAGTGAGAAAAGGAAAATATTTAAAAAATTAATTCAATTTTTAATAAATCTGGCAGGGTTCACTTGCTCGTTATTTTTAAGTGTTCTGACCGTTGGAATCTGACCCAAATACACCCTCAGATCAGGGAACATTTTCCACTCAGGTTAGTATACTTGGAATCCCTGATCGAGTATCAGTGACCGCTGAACTGAAACTGGTCTGCCACGTGCGATCTGAAAACCCGATCGAACTAAAAACTTAACTTGATTAGGATCCAGCATCCATGAGCTTAAGTCTGACCGCATTTAGTAACAGGACCTGCAGAAGTGCTCCGTTGAGACGGAACAGTCCGTATTTGGACATAGCCTAAGTATACCTTGACTTAAAGTTTGTTTTGGTTATGTTTGGGCTTATAAAAGGGCCTTAAACCCTTAGCTTTCTAACCCATATAAATTTGGAGAAACCCTAGGAGAGAGAAGAGAGAAAGGAGAGAGAAAGTGAGGGAGAAGTTGGAGCTTTCTCCTGGGATTCTTCCCTGCTGCTCCACGTGCCAAAGTCATCCACCTGCATCATTATTCCGGTGATTCTGGTTTCATTCTAAGTAAGAAAACCCTAACCCTAACCTGTTTTAAGGCTCCTATGGGTACAAGTAACTAAGTACCTGACTCACCTTGTGTTATATGTTGACGAAAGTGTAGAGTACCTATTCAATTCATTATGCTTCTATGGCGTAAGGTGCCGATTTTAGACGCTTAGATTACCTGTTTTCAAAGCTTTCAATGTCGTTTAATGGTAGATTGTTGATAATAATATTGTTTGACATGTAAAACATGCTATCTGTTTTTCATTTCGAATACGTACAAAGAATATGAGATTAGGGTATTTTAAGTATTTGTAGGAAATACTGTATACGTATGTATTTTGCTGATATGATTGCCATGAGTATTTACCGTGTACCTATACTAGTTATACATGTATGATTTGTTTGGCGAAGAGATTCACCCTAATGCACATATTGGCTGACATATGCTATGTAGACTAATGTGTGTAGACTAAGTGTTTGTTGAAATGCCTAAATCAATATGATTTATGACTGCCATATGTTTTGAATGTAAGAACATGATTGTTGTGTATTAGAAAACTCCTTGATATAAGGATCTGTCATATTATATGTTGAAATCAACATACGTCAAGTAAGTTGGAGTTGAGTAGTCTAAGTGTTTGTATAAATGTATGTATTAGTAAGTATTGAGTAGATGGTGTTGTAGATTAGCGTTGAGACTGGATTCTCAACTAATTTGATGATGTACATGATTTCCTCCATGCTTGTTGTATTTCAATTGATTATCTTATGTGTGAAGTACTCGTGTATGGTTAACTGCTTATGATGTATGATATAATATGCTGATAACATGCTAAAATTTCTTGTATTTCAATTCTGTCTCTCTCATATTATTATTGATTTAGATTACATGTGCTTGGGGCTATACTCTAGTCCAGGCAGTCGGTAACAGTTTAGAATTCGTGGTTGGATTCTATTCGCCACGAAGGATGTGTATGACGAACCCGAGTCGTACTAGAGTTGTCGGCAGTGGTTAGGCCACACGAAGTGCTTGTGCACTTCATATCGGTCGATTCAACGTGCGTTCGCGCTATTCGGACTCATCAAGTAACCCGATTGACCGTTGTATGTTCACATTGTATTCGTCATAACTACTTGAACATAGGGTACTGAACTTACCAGTGATAACCCTGATAACTGTGGTACCTTGATCCACTAAGACTCATGAGCCGGGCATGGTGGTATAGGACACTGTGGTCGAGCTGTCGGCCTACGCTGGGGCTAAAAACGTCCCCGTAGTGACCAGTGAGCAACCCAGACTCGTGAACCGATTATGGTGGTATGGGACACTATATTCGAGCTGTCGGCCTACACTGATAAGGTGATGGGGGAGCGGTGCAACGAGTGCGTGCAACAGCCCTGGCAGCCCTTTGTAGTGACCTCGAGCGTACTCTGAGTCTACGTGAGGTGACGACCCCTCCGTAGCAACAAGAGTACAACTAGGCCTGTATTAATAAGGTGATGGGGGAGCGGAGCAATGAGTGCGTGCAACAGCCCTGACAGCCCTTGCAGTGACCTAGAAATATATCATCATATGAGACTACTAGGAGTGACGACCCTAGACAGGATCCTTATTGGGAATAATATAAGGGAAGTACCCTAATTTCCCAATCCTGTTACATGAAAAGGACTAATAACAACTCAGTAATCATATTCATATCGCACTACATGTACCTGGAAGTTATGGAGCACTGAGGGAAGAAAGCATGTCGCGGACGTAAGATGGTGTCGCATGAGGGAGTTTTTCGGTGAGGGCATCCATCATGTCATTTCATTCTTGCATTAATCATAGTGTTTAGGAATGTTTGATTACTTGCTTTACCATTATCGTGTGATGGATTTGATAACATGTTAACCTTTGCTCTATGATTCCACTGAGTTAGCTACTCACTCCCACGTTACGGGACGGTGTTCCGAACACCCATCAGACCCTGTTATAGTTTCAGATGATGGTGTGGCCTGTGAGGTGGAGCCGGACTTGTATGATGATGAGGAGGATTTCTCTTATAGGCGGTTATCAGGCGGGTCTATATAGACCGTGTTCTGATCGACGGGATTACAGGGAGGTTAATTTGATGCCATGACACTTGTCATTTTATATTTTTGGAGCACTCATGTATATTCTTTTTTATCATTTTTTTGGAGTATACATGTATATGTTTAACCTGGTAACATGTTCACACTCTGGAGACTTACAACAATTCATATATTTTATATATCTATCACATTCTTTCACTTGGTAATTTAACTGTCTCTGGAGTATGATATGTTGGTTTGGCTTAATCCACTTCATGTTTTATGCACTATTACAGCCGACATTCATTCATCATTGAAAATGTTTCATAAGTGATGTTCTGGAACTCGGGAGTGGAGTTTATCCTCGACCCTCAATTTTCGGGATGTTACACTCCTGCTTTTCCATTTTTGGGTAGTTATACTAAAAAAAATCATCATGTCAAGCTCATTGAGCTCGCGGGAGGGGGGCTCTGGGGGCGACAGTTGGGCAAGTAGTCGCCTTAGGGTTATGTTGAACCCACCATTGCTACTAGTGATGATGGCAGATGCTGACTTCTGGTCATCATCATCGAGGGTGTTAGAGAGGTCTCTAGCATAGAGGCTAGCGCCTGTGGCTAGGGCATTGAATTTATCCCTAGTGCAGAGACCAATGCATGTGACTAGGGCACAAAGTATATCTCCGGTAAAGGAGCCGGTGGTTGTAGGGCGTGATCCTTCTAGAGAGGTGGGTCCGAAAGAGCTTGATGATAAGGAGGATCCAAGGGGTTTGGTGTCCTCAACCCTGACTGAGGAGGAGTTATCCCAGATAATGCTCAAATATCACGTCCCTAAATCTATAGTTCTCCAGCTTCCTTCGTCGACAAGCTTCTAAACCAACCTTTAGAGGGGGCCATTATGATCTTTCAGGTCGCGCTTCAGTGCGCCTGTGGATTCCTCTATAGGGAGTAGTCAGGCGTACATTAGATCGCCTAGGCTTAGCCCTGGGACAAATGATTCTGAATGGGTGAAGGGCCTTGATCGGCCGTATGACCCTATGGGTCGAGCTAGACTAGCTGAGCTCTCTATGGATGAGTTCCTTCACTTGTACCAGTTAAAGCCGAACAAGCTTCAGCCCAGCTGGTATTACCCTATTTGGCGGAGCACTGTGGGGCCCTTATAACCAACCCTTTGACCTCTAATAAAAATTGAAGGGACAAATGGTTCTAGGCCTCTAGGTGTTGGGAGACGACCGAGCTAGAATTGACTCAGCCCCTTGTCCCCCGAGCTTTCTTCGACCCAGGTCAATATTTTTATTGTAGTAGTCATCCTTTAGTTTATCAGTTTTCATTGCCACATAACCTTATAACATGTATTTTTTATTATAGCTATTCCCAAGCATCCTCCATTGCTCAGTAGTGGGTCGCTCTCCCGTATCAAGGATTTATGGGCGATTAACGGGGATAAGTGATCTTGGACCAGCCCGAGCTACTCCTTAAATTGGTCTTAGACTCATAACTCACTGTTAAGAACTTGGGTAAGATCTTCAGCCAAGCTCCACAACTTGGAATTTTTTCAAGAACTTTTCTGACATGTTGTTCTTGAGCATTAACACAGAGATGCCTGAAGTTCGACCCTTCCTCCATCCTCGCTCCAAGGTTGGTGCACCCCCTCAAGATGAATCGATTGTGTCAAAGAAGAAGAAATAGAAGACCTCCTCTAAGGCCAAGGGAAAGGTCAACCCCTCTTACCCAGTCATCCTAGAGGTTGAGGGAGAGGGCATGGAGGTAGAGACCTCCTTTGGAGGGACCAGAATAGTCGTTCCAAAAAATGTCGCCCCAGTTGAGGTTCAAGGGGCTTCTGAGCTTCTTGCAGAGGCTCAGCCTTCGGGGAGGCCGAAGTGGGACGAAGGAGACACCACCGGACCATGGAGGAGATCCTTCCCAGGATAAACTGACATACAGTGGAGGAGTACGCCAGCTTGTTCGACTCTCCCATGGAAACGACTCTTGCACATGTGTTGACGAGCCTTCTTGGAGTAAGTACATCATCTGAAGCTAATTTGACTTCTATTTTTGGTTGCCCATCTTCACTCTTTGTTTCTTTTCTCTGTAGTTCACCCCGTGCGTATTGAAGGCATGCATCGAGTTTGCTCAAATGTGTGATCGGGTGTAGGAGGCCGAGTAAAAGGCAGCCTAGTTGGAGGCATGTGACGACTGGTGAAGCCGAGCTAAGAACTGTGAAGACAACACTTGAAGCATCTTTCGCTGAGAAGGCTGAGATAGTTGTGCAGCTGGAGGAAGCTATTGGCCGGGATGATGATTGTCATGCTCGACTCATCAAGACTGAGGTGAAGTTTGAGAAGCTGAAGAAGGAGACCAAGGCTGTGATCACCCTAGCTTGGAAGGAAGTTGTCCAAGAATTCAAATCATCTCAGGCATTCTTGTTAGTGCACTTATTTGCACACATGTTTGTCAATCATGTGACTAGTTGTGTCAAGTAGTCAGATGAGTCCTTTGCAAATGAAGACCAACGATGCAACTAGAGTAGAAGCTCAAGCTACAAAGTCAGATTCCAAAGAGGCTTCTCTGATCAAGATCTTAACTATAGATGACTCAAACCAAAATAGGAAAACCCACTTAGGTCATCCATTCAAAGTCAATTCCAAGTTCATACTTTCTATCCTTTTAGTCTTGGCCTTAGGAAGTTTCAAGTAGTTGAATGATTTAATAGACAATGAGTTTAAACAGGAAATTTTATCCACATCCGGTAGGAGAAAGTGCCACCGAACGGCACCTTCAATAACATTGAAGATATCTTCGGTATTACCAAAGGTGCCTAAAATAGTCTAGTAACTTTTCAAAGAATATTCGGTACCACTGATTGTTAATTCGGTACCACTGACTCCTACCGATGAACAAATTTTGGTACCACTGAAGTAATAAAAATCATTCAAAAAATTCAGGATCTAATTTGGTACCAACGAACTATAATTCGGTACCATTGACTATGTTTTGATACTACTAAAGGTTCAGTTAGTAGCACCGATAACTAACCGTTATAGATCCGTTGGGCCCTTTTCTCTATAAGTATAGAACCCAAAACTTTGTAAAAGGTGTGGATTTAGGCATTTCAGAGTCCTTAGGTTGTCCCAAGCTCAAATAACTCATCTTAGACTCTATCCACATGAGATTCATGTTCTATTCATTATCAGTCATCACTCATGAGCATTCAAAGTTCTTATTTATGAAGAACATGATTTCAAGCCTTCACTAGAGTATTGAGACCAAACCTATAGGTATTTCCTTAGTCTCAACCTTTCTCTAGTGCATCCACCAATTGAATCTCTTAGGAAATTCATTCAAAACCTTCATTAAAGATTCAACCAACTCCTATTACCTTGGTTACCTTTATAGGAACATCACATACAAGGTTCTTGATCATGAAGCTGAAACAATAGGTAAACTACAACATAGCAATCAGGGGAGCTTCGGGGAGCTGATTCAAGTGCGAAAGAGGGAAGATCAAGCAACCCAAGATAAGCTACAAGAGAGGACTCATTTCGACAACTAAGTGTCATTTTAAGAGTCCAAAGTTTAGTCTTTATCCTTATGTAGGATTGAGGCTAAGAGTTTTCTATCCACAAAATCATGTAGGTTCCTTGTGTGGGACCTTAGCTGGTGGGCCTAAACGTAGGTTCTTAGTGTACAACCTTTTCTCGTGGTAAGAGCATAAATTGTTGAGTCCTTTATGTAGGGCTGTAAAGGTTAATGGTGAACCTGATTTAAAACCATTCATAGTGAAATCTGATACACTCAAGGAGAGAGTACGATTGTCGGGAGTAGAGTAGGCAAGTAACGGAACCACTATACATGGATGTGTTTGAAATTGATATGTGCGCATCTATTTTATTATGCTTATGTGTTTGAATGCTTAAGTATATATGCATGATTAGATGAATGTCAAGGATTGATAAGTACAATATTTCATACACACATGTTCACTATGTTATAGGCTAGTCACTTAATTTGCTTATCTTGAATAGCCTATGTGATTGGATCCTCTATTGGCTTGGAAACCTTTAGAGTTAAGTTGTCTTGCTTAGTTTAAAGTACTTAGTAGTTTGTATTAGGAAATTAGGATTTTTTAAATAGGCAAAATATTTGAAAAGTCTTATTCACCCCCTTTGGGACTCTTGGAGTATTCATACTTCTACTATAGCGGTGTAAACCGCAATTTCAATTTAGTATCAGAGCAATGTTCCTCTTAAGAGGTCTAACAACCTAGAGGGAGATGTTGACAAAAGTAGTCGTTATGGATACTGAAGAGATAGTTGAACATCAAATCAATGAGGAAAAAGAAGAAGAAGAAAAAGAGAGTACACATGATGCATATGATCAAATCTACATACATAGTGTTAGTATTCTCTGAAAACTTGGCATTTTAGAAAATAAAAATAAACAATTACAAAAAGATCTAGATGAAACATCAAAAATAAATACACAAATGATAAATGATATTCAGCAATATCATATTAAAAATGACACGCTTGAAAGAACCTCATTATACCTTGAGTCTAAAAATCAGAAACTAAATAAATAGATCAAACTCCTAGAATCAGAAAATAAAGGACTCAAAAATGAAAACCACAAACTAAGATTCAATTTAGAGAAGTTAAAATGGTCTATTGAACTTAGTTACAAATTTTCACAAAGTAGTGAAAAATTGGATAAAGTACTAGGGATGTGAAGAACCCATAAAGATAAAAGAGGATTAGGCTATGAATTTAGAAAATCAAGCCCCGTTTCTGCACCACCTATAATTATAAAGATGGTTGCATCTAGAAGCAACACAAAAACTACTCTAATCTATCACTCCTATGGAGATTTGGAACACTACAAATTTGAATGTCTTGCATCTAGTAGGTCTCACTCCATTTCTAGATTGAACCATATAAGAAAATTCAAATAAACCGGAAACATCATGAAAACAAAGAATTCTCCAAAGCATATACCATATGAAGGAAGAAAATATCCTACACCACCTAAAATGACTGATAAGATGGTGGAATTGATAAATCAAGTTGCTCAATTAAATCGAAAAACCCAAGACTTGAGGAATCAAGGAAATCTGGTTCAGACAACTGAGAAATACATGAAACCTGAAAGTGTTATGATTTCATATCCCTTTGATTGTCAAATTTTGTGGTGCCAAAACCTATATCTATATCTTGTATATCTTGTGTTTCATGACTATTCATTGCTTCAAGACATCATATTTCAAGACAAGAACTTAAATGAGGAAAGTTTCAAGTCATGGATGAAGAATTCAAGAATAGAAGTCTCCAAGTATGCATGTTTAAGATTCAAACAAGTACAAGTATAAAAGAAGACTTTGTCAACTCAAGAAAGGATCAAGCTCGAGAAGGCCTACAACGAGATTCGTAAATTCTCAAGCTTCTCTTAAGGGTCATCTGAGTGTACAGACTTTCAATGTCCATCTCACTTTTAAGGTTTGTTTGACCTTAGATTGACCTTAGGATGGGCTTTACTATAGGTCATTCTGGATACATAATTCGTATATTTAAATATGTTTGTTTGGGCTGTTCTAAGACCAGTCCTATCTCTGCTACGACCAGTCTTAAGTTTTTCAGGACCAGTCATAGGTTGTTGAAGATTTTTAGATTTTTCTGGTTGTCCTACGACCAGTCCTGTGAGCTGTACGACTTGTCCTTCGACCAGTCTTAGCCCTACGACTTGAACTTCAGTAACTAAAATGGAGGTCCTACAACCGGTCGTAGGTGGCCCACGACCGGTTGAAGGCTACTCAGGACCAGGCATGGAACAACTAATCCTTATCCCGTAGAAATCTTTGAAAATATTTGAAGCTACGACCAGTCCTAGGATCCTAAGACCAGTCGTAGATGGGATTTTTCAGGCTATAAATAGAGCACGAACTTCAGAGTTTTTTAATTCAATTCAAATCGATTTAAGCAATCTTTAGGCTATACTCTGAGATAAGTTTGTGTTTATTTTTAAGTTACTTTGTGCTCATTTAATATTCCTTTTGCTACCTTGTTTATTATTTGATTTTGATCTACATTCTAATCTTATTTGAAAAGTAGAATTTCTAATATTCCTTCTTCTTGGATTCAAAATCAAATAGAACTAGCCCTTTTGATTTAAAATCAATTAGACTTAGAACCATTCTTAAAGTGAGTATTGGACTTTGAATGTTGAATCGAACTTCTACTCCGATTGGTTCTACCGGGCTACTTCAAAAGGAGATTCAGGTATTTTATATTTGTGTAATTTACATTCTTTGGTTTTGTTTGAGATTTGTCAGAAAAATCTCATTGTTTTGGTTATCTGAAGAGAGCCAGAAAACTCAGATTGTGTGGATTTTTGGATTGTGTAAGCCCGAGATAAAAAGACAAAATTGTGAAGGTTTTAGGTAAACCTGTGAAACCTATTTTGATAGTGCATGCTAATATCCCCTGTGTGAGGATATTAGGAGTGGAGTAGCATTCTGTGTGGCCGTTAGATAATAGTTGGTGTACACACAGGTCAACCACTATATATCTTTTTGTTGTGGATGTGCTTTATTCTTTCATTTCTTTATTCATTCAATTTTGTGGATTGTATCTGTGGTTGAATGTTGTAATCATTTTATTTCAAGTAAGTGTGGGGAATGTTGTAATAACTTAGGATTTATTTCTGCAAGTCATTTTGGTTGCCTTTCTTTTTATTTATCATTGGTTTGTGATACAAAGGACGTTCTAGAAATAAGGTTGTCCTACCTTAAACCTTTGGTTTTTGGTGTAAGGTTGTCCTTATAACTGATATGGTATCATTCTCCTAATTCTAGGTTATTAAGATTACTTTTAATTCAGCATTGTCCTTTATTTCTTTTATTATTCCGTTGTTTTAAGTTTTATTTGGCATTATCCTATTCACCCCCCCCTCTAGGGCATATAGCTAGGCCCTTTCAAAACCCCAAGGTGAAAACATATTTCCCAAGAAGATTGACACCAAATGGGTTGTAAAGAATAAGAACAACTGCCTTGTGATCCACACTGTACTTAAGGAGGCAATAGTTCTAAGTGGTATCTTGATAGCAAGTGCTCCGGACATATGACAGGTGATTGGACCCAATTTTGTGATTATTCAAAATTTGATGGTGGGTCAGTCACATTTGGTGATGGGAGCTCCGCTAAGATTGTTGGAAGAGGGACAATAGTTGGGCCCAGCCTGCCCAAAATTGAGGATGTTCTTTGCGTGGAAAGGTTAAAACATAAACTCCTAATGTAACACCCCGAATTTTTGACAACCTGGGATTAGACGTCCTTAGGCGATGGGTCAACCATAACACCTTGGTAACCTCTCAGAACCCAATTCCATAGCCAAAGAAATCACTTAGGATTAATTCCTTTAGAAACTAAGCGTAAGTTAGCTAGCGCAACACTGGAGTAGCTGTGAAATTGTCCCTGATCGCTTTAAATACGTTCTACATGACCCAAAACTTGTAGAATCAATGGTGCTATAATACCCTGAAACCTAGGATCAAACTCTAAACCGGTTTGTTCTCGGGAACCCTTTGAAACTTTGTATTGGATCTAGACCGCGCGTTGAAAGTCCGATATCTACCATCTTAGAATGTTATGACCGCTTGGCTAGACTTGACAATCATTTCGAAAATCAAGGCCAACCGACGTTCAGAGGCTATTTCATTGAGCCTAGAGTGAAGAGAGTGAGAATAGGGTTAGATTTGGAAATTTTAATTCAAATCTGGTACGTGACTTGGCGCATTATTATTAAGCATTCTGACTGTCAGAATTCAGCCAAATTACATCCTCGGATCAGGAAAAATTTCTCTTTCATATCATGAGACTTGTAGACTTGATCTAGGTGCGATGACCGCTGAACTGAAATTGGACCGCCACGTTCGATCTACGAACACTACTGGACTGAAAATGGGATGTGAACAACATCTAGGGACCATGAGCTTAAGTCCGATCACGTTCGGCCAGTGGACCTCCCGAAATGCCTTTTTGGACCGAAACAGCCCCGATTTGGTTACCCCTCAATTAAACATTGTTTCCAAACCTAATTTGGGAAGTTTTAAGCTTATAAAAGGGGTTTAAACCCTCACTTCTCTCACCCATCCAAATTTGCTAGAAACCCTAGCAGAGTGAGAGATTGTGAGAGAGGGTGGGAGAGATCTTCCTGCCACCTACACCAACTGCTACACGTGCTTAAGCAACGTATCCCAATCGCTTTTTCGGTGATTCCGTCGCATTTCTAGGTAAAAAAAGACCCTAACTACTTGCTGATTTAAGGTTCCATCGATTCCTTAGCGATGTAGCTTACGAATCTTTTGTATTAGGTCGCCTGTACGCCGTTGACGATACATATACGCTCCGTTCGAAACGATACACATATAAAGTGAAAGGTGGGGATTTTAGACGCTTTGATTGACTGATTTCAAAGCTTTCAATGTCGTTTAATAGTAGATTATCGACGGTAACACCGTTTGACATGTACAACATGTTGTCCGTTTCCTGTTTCTTAAGCAGACGAAAAATATGAGATTTAGGGCATTTTAGTCATTTGTAGGAAATACTGTTTGCATCCATATTTTGCTGATATGATTGACATGGGTTTTTGTCACCTTAGGATATTAGGAATGCATACATAATCAGTTTGGCGAAGAGATTCGCCCAAATGTGCACTTTGAGTCGACATACAATATGTAGACTTAAGTGTGTAGACTAAGTGTTTGTATTAGTATTCATTGAATTAAATGGTGTTGTGAATTAATTTGAGATTGAATTCTCAAATAATATGCTGATGTAAATGATTTCCTTCATGTTGGCTATATGTATGATTTCATTATATGTAAGAAATGCATGTGTTAGATGATTTACTTAGGTTGTATGTTATAACATGTGTTAACATGATCACATTGTTGTAATGCATTTCCGTTACTCTTATATGATTGATGAAGTGGATTCATAAATGTTTGGGACTATACCTAGTCCAGGCAGTCGGTAACCGAGTAAATTCGTGGTTAGCTTATCTTTGCCACGAAGGACGCGTCGATGAACGCGAGTCGTGTTTTGAGTTGGCGGAAGTGGTTAGGCCACGCGAAGTGTTTTCTGCACTTCATGTCGCTCAGCTTGAGATGCGATCGTACTAATCGAGCCCGTCAAGTAACCTGACTGGCCGTTGATTATTCACCCTGTATGAATCATAACTGCTTGAACCTAAGGTACTAAACTTACCATTGTAGACCCTGTCAACCATGGTACCTTGATCCATAAAGACTCATGAGCCGGGCATGGTGGTATGGGGCACCGTGGTCGAGCTGTCGGCCTACGCTGGGGCCACAAACCTCCCCGTAGTAACCAGTGAGCACCCTACTCTGAGCAGATTATGGTGGTATGGGACACTATATTCTTGCTGTTGGCCTACACTGATCAGGTGACGAGCCCTTTGTAGTGACCTTGAGTTTATCCTAACACTGCATGGGGGCGACGAGTCCTGATGTAGTCTTAAGGATAATTAGGCCTGTATTGATAAGGTGATGGGGGAGCGGTGCAACGAGTGCGAACAACAGCCCTAGCAGCCCTTGCAGTGACCTACAAATATAACATCGTATGAGATTACTAGGAGTGACGACCCTAGACAGGATCTGTGTTGGGATTGATATAAGGAAGGTACCTTAATTTTCCAATCCTGCTGTATGAAAAGGACTAATAATAACTCAGTAATCATATCACCATCACATTGCATGTGCCTGGAAGATGTAGAGCACTGTGGGAAGAAAGCATGCAGCGGGCGTAAGATGGTGCCGTATGAGGGAGATCGTCGGTGAGGGCATTCATCATGTCATGTCATATTGCATTAATAACAGTATTTAGGAATGTTTGATTAATTGCTTTACTATTATCGCATGATTGATTTGATAACATGCTAATCTCTGCTCTATTATTCCACTGAGTTGATCACTCACTCCCACGTTACGGGACGGTGTTTCCGGACACCCACCAGACCCTATTGTGATTGCAGATGATGGCGCAGCCTGCGAGGCGGAGCCGGACTTGATAATGATGAGGAGGATCCCTCCTTTATGCGTGTTCTGATCGACGGGATTACAAGGAGGTTCATTAGATGTCATGACACTTGTCATTTTATATTTTCAGAGCACTCATGTATATTCTTTCTTTCTATTTTGAGGTATACATGTATATGTTTAACCTGGTAACATGTTCACACTCTGGAGACTTACAATCAATTATATATTATATGTATGTATCACAGTCTTCTGCTTGTTAATTTAACTATCTCTGGAGTATGATATGCTGTTCTGGCTTAATCCCACTCATGTTTAATACATTAACACAGACGACATTCAATCATATACATTTATGTTGTATAAGTGATGTTCTGGAACTCGAGAGTGGAGTTTTTACTTGACCCCCGATTTTCGGAATGTTACACCTAAGCATTTCCCAAATCTGTGACAAATGACACTGTCACATTCTCTAAAAATTTGTGCAAGATCTTAAACCTTGTAGGAAAACTTATCATGAAAGGTCTTCGCACAAGTGACAACTGCTACATAATTGAAAGAAATAAAGAGAGTGTCTCATCCACAAAATGCCACATGGAATTAAACAATGAATCTAAGTTGTGACACCAAAGACTTAGACATGTCCACTACTGGAATTTGGCCAAACTAAGCTAAAAAAATTTGGTAAGAGGTCTTCCTAAAATTAGAAAAAAGGAGAAGATTGTGTGCTGTGATTGTCTTAAAAGCAAACTGATTAAGGTTGGACATAAAAAGACAACCATCATAGCAACTTCCAAACCACTTGACCTATTGCTCATGGATTTAGCGGGACCTGCCAAAGTTGAGAGCCATGGGAAAAAGAGATATTTTTTGGTAGTAGTGGATGATTATAACAGATTTACTTGAATAAATTTTCTTTGAGAAAAATCTGATGCTTTTAATGAATTCTAGAAGATGGAAAAATGACTTCAAAATGAAAAAAGATATTGTATAAGTCGTATTAGGAGTGATCATGGTGGGGAGTTTGAGAATGATCAATTTGAAATATATTATGACAAATATGGAATCAGACATGAATTCTCAACTCTAAACACACCTCAACAGAATAGAGTGGTGGAAAGAAAAAATAGGGTATTCCAGGAAATTGGCTTAGTTATGCTCAATAGTAAAAACATGGTTAAAAGTTTCTAGGCCAAAGCTGTCAATACTGTCTGCTATATAATTAATAGGGTATATCTTAGAGCGGGATTGAATAAGACTCCGTATGAATTATGGAGTGGAAAATAGTCTAGTGTAAAATATTTTGTGTCTTTGGTAGTAAATGCTATATTCTTAAAGACAATGAACATCTAGGCAAGTTTGACTCTAAAAGCGATGAAGGTGTTTTTTGAGATATTCTACTAACAATCATGTTTATAGAGTATACAATTTAATGACACTAACTATTCAAAAATCAGTCAATGTGGTTATTGATGACCAACCACATGATGAAAATAGTCCTGAAATTGATATAAAGGATGAAGTAGACACGTTCACAATAGGCAAATCAGATAACAAAGTCACTTCACCTCATGAACCTTAACCGTTGAATAACTTGTCATTTATTAAGGATCATCTTATCAATCAAATCATTGGAGATCCTACTGATGGTGTGCAGACTCAATGCCAACTTGAAGGTATTTTTAGTCATCTGTGCTTCACGTCTTAAATTGAGCCCAAAAAATGTTATAGAAGCTCTCTAAGATGAGTTTTAGATTGCAGCTATGCAAGATGAGCTCCAACAATTTGAAAGGAATGAAGTGTGGTAGCTAGTTTCCAGTCCACTTAATACTAATGTCATTAGAACAAAGAGGATATTAAAAAATAAGTTCGATGAATCTGGGAATGTGGAAAGAAAGAAAGCAAGACTTGTAGCACAAGGCTACTCTCAAATTGAGGGCATTGATTTTGATGAGACATTTGCCCCTGTAGCTCGCGTCGAGTCTATAAGAATTCTCATGTCTATTGCTTGTGCGCTGAAATTTAAATTATTCCAAATGGATGTCAAAAGCGCCTTCCTCAATGGTGTACATGAGGAAGAAGTATACGTCGAACAACCTAAAGGATTCCTGGATCCTAAGTGTCCTCAACACGTATACAAATTGAGTAAAGTGCTTTACAAACTAAAACAAGCACCCCGAGCTTGGTATGAGTGTTTGACGTACTTTTTGATAGATCACCATTTTTGTAGGGGGAGTGTTGATAAAACATTATTTACTTAAAATACTGGGAACATCTTTCTCATTGCCCAAATTTATGTGGATGACATGGTCTTTGGATCCACTTGTGAAGTTGCTACTCATGAATTTTCCGAATTGATAAAATTCGAATTCAAAATGAGTATGGTTGGTGAGCTGAATTTCTTTCTAGGATTACAAGTGAAATAATTGGCAAATGGTATATTTGTATGTCAGTCCAAATATGTAACAGATTTGATAAAAAGATTTTGACTTGAATCTATCCGCACTCAGAACACTCCCAGGAGCACCTCTCTCAAACTTTTTAAAGATGTCAATGGGAAGAGTGTGGATCAGCACTTGTATCGCAGTAGGATAGGAAACTTACTCTAACTAACCGTGAGTTAGCCTGACATTGCTTTTAGCGTTGGTGCATGAGCTAGATTTTAGGCTAATCCTAAAGAATCACACATATCCGCAGTAAAAAGAATTATACGATTTGTGGCTAGGACTACTGATTTTGGCTTATGGTACCCATTTGACACATCTATCATCATCGCTGGGTACTCAGATGCTGATTGGGCCGGGAACATTGATAAATCTGCAAGTCCACTAGTGGCGGTTGTTTCTATATAAGAAATTGTCTTGTATCATGGCATAGCAAAAACTAAAATTTAATCTCATTATCTACTGTTGAAGCCGAATACATTGCAGCCGGTAGTTGTTGTGCATAGCTTCAATGGATGAAGAAAATGTTGATGGAATATGGCATTACCCAATCTGCAATGACACTATTTTGTGACAATACAAGTGTTATCAATATCTCTAAAAATCCAATTCAACATTTGTGAACAAAGCACATAGATATTCGACATCAATTTATACATGAACTTATCAAAGAAAATATAATCACATTAAAACATGTGCCTATCGAACAACAATTTACCGATATTTTGACAAAACAATTGGATTCCAATAGATTTAAGGATCTCTAAAAATCTATTGAAGTCTGTGCGATTTAATATTACTTAAAGACCCACTATGTTTAACTGCAATATTTGAGGAATCTTAGCCTCAGTCTTTTTTTTTCTTTTTGAACATATATGTAAATTCAATTTTGATCCATGAGCTTTACTCGCCTTTTGGACATATATGTTATTCTTTTTTAGATCTACAAAATACATATGAAAGAGATTTTCTTGTACATTATAAGTGCTATGTTGTATTCAAGCACCTTGTATTGTCAAATTTTGTAATGACAAACCACTTTGGAATGATGGACTTTTCGTGATGGAAAGTTCACCTTCATACGAAGATGTGTTATAAGCCACGAAGACTGTTCTATCTACATCAACTTTAAGTTCAAGACCAAGTTCAATTGCATGTTCAAGTTCTAGACTAAGTTCAAGTCCTACTTCAAATGCAAGATCAAGTTCAAGTACACTTCATAGTCAAGAAAAAGATCAAGTTTCAGGTATACAAGTTCAAGCTTCAAATACTTCAAGAAGAAGATCTACCGGATCTACCAAAGCTATAAGTTCAATGTTCAACATTTCAAGTATAAATGACCCTTGAGAGACCTTAGGTTTAGGTCATTCATATCGCACATTTAATTTGGGTCATTGTGCTTATTATAGGCTTTGGTTCAACTAGTCCTAATTAATGTTCAACTAGTCCAAGCTCTAGCTTAACTAGTCCAGGGTTTTTCTAGACCAATCCAGGATTCATTTCAAATTTTTGGATTTTTTTGGTAGGGTCCTCGACCAGTCGAGCATCCTACTTGACAAGTCATGGATACTGGCTTGACCAGTTAAGCAGGGCTCGACTCAAAATCCAGCAGCCATTTTGAGCCACATTCGACCAGTTGAGTGCCTTGCTCGACCAGTCTAGTAGGCCACTTGACCAGTTGAGGGTTAGTTTTATCTTATCGCGCCATAATTTTTTAGAATTTGGTTGCTCCCAAGACCAGTCGAGGCTGACCTTAGACTCGTTGACAGAACCATTTTTTGGCCTATAAATAGAGGACTTTTCTCAGCATTTTTCATTCATTCCAAGCCAATTCAAGCCACCACTTTGAGAGATAAGTTCCTATGATTGTCAAGCTATTGTACGATAATTTAATATTCTTTTTATAGCTTTTTGATTTCTAATTCTTGATCTCTTGCTACTTCAATCTGATTTGATAAAAGGGAATTCTAATATACCCCTTTCGAGAACCAAGAAATTGAATAAAAGTACCCCAAGGTTGGATTAATTTAAAATTCATTTAGATATAGAACCCTTTCATTTTGTGATTGAACATTAGACACCTTCATCTTTAAAGAAGCAATTCTACCGGGCTACATCGAAGAAGAATCATTAGATAAGTATTTTCATTTATAGCCTTTAGTGTTTGAGATTGCCAAAAAATCTCTATTATGGTTTTAATTGATATAGGCAGAAAATCTCAGTGTGGAGTTTTTAATTGTGGTAGCCCATTGAAAATACAATTGTAAAGGTTTTAAGGTGAACCTTGGAAAATCTTCTTTCATAATAAAAGCCAATATCACATGGGTTGTGATTATTAAGAGTGGAGTAGGTATGATTGTTTCAGAATAGTTGGTTTACACAGTGAACCACTATAATTCTTGGAGTTTGGTGGATGATAATGTATGTGATTTATGTGTGGTGAATGCTTGTATTTATTTCATGTACTTTTGGTGAATGTTGTAATAGCTAGATTTGTTTCAATTGCCTCTTATATTAGTTTGAGTTTTTTATCCTTACTAAGTTCAAGAAATCAGTTTGTCCTACTATAAACTTTTATTTTCGGTGTAAGGTTGTGTGACACCCCGAACTTTTCAATACCTGAGTATTGAAAGTTCTCGACTGTTACCATGAAATTTAACCTATTATGTACACGTGTACGGTGCCAATCTAGCTAACCTAACTTTACATCCATCCTCCAATGTGAATCTGACCAATTGAGAATGATCTTCATCCATAAATCAAGTCATCCAACCATTGATCATGTGGTCTGATATACATACTTTCCCTTAACTAAATTGGTGAATAACTCTTTATCTATAATAATTTAGATATAAGTTCTTTTGTAAGAATTGTTTAGAAATGGGCATAGAACTATGTAGAACCATTAGATTTCACAAAACTCTTAAATCAGCAGTAATTATGAAAATGCCACTAACCTAGACCCTTGAAATCTAGATTGCATATTTTCCACTATCCGTTTAATGTGAAATTTTATACCATACGTAATTATCATAGATTAACTATACATGTCGAATTTTAGCTGTTAGATCATAGTAAAATAGCTACTAAACCCCTATATCCGTTTCTACACTTATC
Source organism: Magnolia kwangsiensis (assembly GCA_037074715.1). Taxonomy (NCBI): domain Eukaryota; kingdom Viridiplantae; phylum Streptophyta; class Magnoliopsida; order Magnoliales; family Magnoliaceae; genus Magnolia; species Magnolia kwangsiensis. Next base: position 35,948,011 of record CM073586.1, on the reverse strand, counting down.
AGATTGAGATTATGATCCATTCATCTTGTTTATCCCATATGAATTTTCTTAACTCACCATTAGAAGTACAATCTGAGAAACTTACGCATGTGGACAAAGCACTAAAATATAAATATGCACATGTTCTACCCCTTAATCATTCCAATAACCTACTTTATGTATATCTGTCTACGAAACTGACCGTACAAACACCTACATACATGGTGAGAGTGCTAACCATCAAGTTTTCTTATTTTTAACAAGTCACACTACAAGAAATCTCGGTATCAGCGGCGCACTACCACTGGCGGCTACAACGAACCGCCAATGTATATGTAAAATAAGAGGCATTTTTACATGGCTACTAGTGTACGAATAAGCAACTGCCACTGGAAAAAATAAAATAGGTCTTTTTCCCTTCCCGAATAGCACCCCTAAATCGCACCGGCCAAATCTCTCTCAAAACCCCTTTTTCCCTCTTCTCTCCCAAATTGCGCTAGCCAAATCTCTCTCCCAAAACCCCTTTTCCCTTTTCCCTCTTCTCTCTAAAATCACCCCATCCCCAAATCGCGCGCACGCCAATATTTCTCTCCCTAAACCCTTCTTCCCTCTTCTCTTTGAAATCGTCCCATCCCCAAATCGCGCAGCCCATCCCCAAATCCTAAAAGTATATCTCTCCAACATCCCTCCACTTCAGCCTCTCTTGGTATGGCTTCCATTTCCATTACTTGTTGAAGACACTAATCTAACAGCCATTGCACTCCTTGGTGGAACACGCCAAAGTCCGAGAAGGTCCCCAAAAGTAAGAAGCACCAGCAACAGCCGTAGCAGTATGTTACTCTCTCTCTCTCTCTCTCCGAGTTTCATTATGTCTGAAATATCTTGTAGAGTGTGATGGATGATACACAGGAACTTAGAAATTGCATATGCATCATACATGGTGGAAAAATCTGATTTGCATCTTGCGGGTGGTGGTGGTTTTAGGTTTTCTTCTATTATTTTATTTTATTTTATTATTTTTTAAAAATCACTAGGAGTTTTTTTTTAAAAAAAATTATTATTATATATATATAAAGTATAAAGAAAAGGTAATGATGATGATATTAAAGTTGAACCTTAACAAGTTTTTTGCATTATCTGGGGAATTGTAACCCCATTCCTCATGTCCATGTCCAAAGCAGAGAGTCCCTTTTAGAAAAGGTGAAACACCTTTAGCATTTAGGTAAGGCTCGATGTAGAGGACATTGAAGCTTCTGTCAAAGCTCTTAATCTATGCATTTAGTAATCAAATGTCCACATTTTATGTAAATTCCATGCCCACAATATGCTCGACTATTTGACTGATACTTTTTTTTTTCTTTCTCTATAAAGTTTATGCTAGAGTAGAGTAGGCACTAGCTCAAATAAACAATGAGTTCAATTCGGCTATGCACATTGAGCACACATGCCATTTTGAGCTGGTTTGATGGAGAAATTAGAGTGAGCACGCAACCTGAGGTGTATTGTGCCTTTTGCAATAATGTGAACAATTTTAGCACAATTAGCTGGTTTTCAAATGGCTACAGATTGTTGTTTTACCCTACTATTTAATCTACGCTTTAAGTACTCTTTTAAATTTTTGATCTATTGATCAAAATGTTAAAGTACTTTTGACTAGGTTCTTTAGGTTTAGAGAAACCCAAGTTAGCTTGCTGCAAGTATTGATTGACTCAATTTGAATTGACTTGATCACGTGATTTTGTTCATTACAAGTGAATCAAACTTACACCCTTTTAATCTGTAGGAATATTACCCTGTACAAATTAAATACCCAGTCTATTTTTCATCACCGAATCCCCCGGTGGCTGGTGATTCTTATTAGTAAACACCTTCTTAACAAGTGTTGGGATTCGGTGTCTAGGACAAAATGGGTATGACGGATGAGTTCGAAGCTTCTTTGGAAGTATACTATGGGGATTTAATACTGACATTTCTTTTGAAGTGAATGAAATCAAGGTGTGGATTTGAACTGCCTTCAGTTCTTTTAATTTTTTTATTTTTCATTTTTTCCTTCTTTTTGTAGGTCCATCAAGTCATTCTTCTATTTTTTTTCATTGTACTTTTAGAGCTGTTCATTTATTGACGACAAATATGTGTATCAAATGAAAAGCTTATGGATGACGTGTAATTCATATGTTGGCAACCTTAAAGCTTTGATCATTTTTTAATTTGCTTCATGTAGAGATCTGTAGCTTCCACAAGAAGGAGAACAACCATCTGATTTTCTGATCTCAAGCAAAGAAGATATTGGTTTCCTCTAATGGTATTGTAGCTTGCTTAGTTTTTTATTCATTTATAATTTTTTTTATACACACTGTTATTTTCACATAAGTGAGTAAATGTCAGAACGTAATCTTCATAGTATCCTGCAGGTAGGAATTGGGTTACTAGTATTGTAGCAGCTAAGTGGAGTCAATGACATCCTATTTTATGCGAGAAATATTTTCAAAGCTGTTGGTAGGTTTAGTTATAAATATTTTTACCAGTATTGTGCTTTTTTTTCTAGTTGAATGTGGACAGTTGTTGTTTTTACCTTCTTAGCCATCTTTTTGTAGGCTACTAAATTCCATCTGGTACATCCCAAGCTGGGTAGAGGGTTGATGTAAGGTTTGCTGATGGGCATTGAACCTTTGCCAAGCAATCATAAAAAAGATCCCAAATAGCTGGGACAAGGCTATAAAGATAATGATGGCAATATACCATCTAATTGAGTCCAGATTTGAAATAACAGGATTCTCCTATCAAGGAGTTTTTCTTGACATGGCCCATTATGATTATAATGGTGATAATATACCATCTAGAGTACCAAAAAATTTTACTCACCACAAATTGAAACCACTTGTTTTGAAATATCTTATCCATTAGTCAGTTTTCAACATGCACGACATGGGCAGTCTGTAACTATTTCCAATTTGATACGTTCAGTTAGTCTACAATTCAATATTGTCGAAATTTGCTCGCCATTGATTGGTGAGGAGACAGTTCTAACTAAACTGATAGTTCTGCATTTTGACACTTCACAGAGGGAGGGAGAGAGTTAAGGATTTCTTTAAACATGTTCAAGTTGCCACTGTTTGTCTTACTAATTTTCACCATGCCATTTGATTCATTAGCTAGTTAAGGATCTCTTCAAACAAGTTCAAGTTGTCACCGTTTGCCTTACTACTTTTCACCATGCCATTTGATTCATTAGCTTATTTTGAAAGGTTTTTGGAGGTCCATCTAGTATGGATTTGTTCATAAGCTTTATTTTGTCTTACTTAATGGCTTCTTACTACTTTTCACCATGTCATTTGGTACATCACAGTTTTTAGTGTTTTCAGAATGCCCTGGGAAAGGAATTGTAACACCCCAAAAATCAGGGGTCGGGTAGAAACCCAACTCCCGAGTTCTAGAACGTCACTTATGCAACATAGATAATGATAAATGCATGTTGTCTGTAGAATGACATTAAACAAGATTGAGACTAAGCCAAAACAGCATATCATACTCCAGAGAAAGTTAAATTAGCAAGCAAAAGACTGTGATAAATACATAAAATATATAATTAATTGTAAGTCTCTAGAGTGTGAACATGTTACCAGGTTAATTAAATACATGTATACTCCAAAAATGAAAAGAAAAGAATATACATGAGTGCTCCAAAAATATAAAATGACAAGTGTCAAGGCGTCTAATCAACCTACCTGTAATCCCGTCGATTAGAACACGCATAAAGGAGGGATCCTCATCATCATCAAGTCCGGCTCCGCTTCACAAGCAGCGCCATCATCTGAAACTAAAATAGGGACTGGTGGGTGTCCGGAACACCATCCCGTAATGTGGGAATGAGTAATCAACTCAGTGAAATCATATATCAAGGATTAGCATGTTATCAAATCAATCACGCGATAATAGTAAAGCAAACAATCAAACATTCCTATATACTATTGTTAATGCATGCATGAAATGACATGATGGATGCCCTCACCGACATACTTCCTCATACGGCACCATCTTACGCCCGCAGCATGCTTACGTTCCTCAGTGCTCCACATCTTCCAGGCACATGCAATGCAATATGAATAATGATTATCGAGTGGTTATTAGTCCTTTTCATACAGCCAGATTGGGAAACTAGGGTACCTTCCTTATATCAATCCCAACACAGATCCTGTCTAGGGTTGTCACTCCTAGTAATCTCATACGACGTTATATTTGTAGGTCGCTACAAGGGCTGTCAGGGCTGTTGCTCGCACTCGTTGCATCGTTCCCCCATCACCTTATCAATAAAGGTCTAATGTACTCTTGTCGCTATGGAACGGTCGTCGCCTCCCGTAGACTCAGAACACCCTCGCGGTCACTACAAAGGGCTCGTCACTTGATCAGTGTAGGCCGACAGCAAGAATATAGTGTCCCATACCATCATAATCTACTCACGAGTCTGGGTTGCTTACTAGTCACTATGGGGAGGTTTGTGGCCCCAGCGTAGGCCGACAGCTCGACCACGGTGTCCCATACCACCATACCTGGCTCATGAGTCTTTATGGATCAAGGTACCATGGTTAACAGGGTTTTCAATGGTAAGTTCAGTACCCCAGGTTCAAGCAGTTATGACTCATACATGGTGAACATTCAATGGTCAGTCGGATTACTTGACGGGCTCGACTAGTATGAGCGCATCTCAAGTCGAGCGACATGAAGTGCATGAAACACTTCGTGTGGCCTAACCACTGCCGCCAACTCAAAACACGACTCGCGTTCCTTGATGCGTCCTTCGTGGCAAATAGAAGCCAACCACGAATTCAATCCATTACCGACTACCTGGACTCACGTATAGCCCCAAACACTTGAATATCAACATCAGTAATCATATGAGAGTAACAGAAATGAAATACAACAATGTAAGCATGTTGACACATGTTACAACATACAACTTAAGCAAATCATCCAACACATGCATTTCGTGTAAATAATGAAATCAATACATATAGCCAACATGATGGAAATCATTTACATCAGCATATTACTTGAGAATTCAATCTCAAAAATTATTTACAACACCATCTACTCAATACATACTAATACAAACATTTATACAAACACTTAGCCTACACACTTTAGTCTACATAGCGTATGTCGACTCAAAGTGCGCATTTGGGCGAATCTCTTTACCAAACAGATCATGCACGCATTCCTAATATCCTAACACGACAAATAACCATGGCAAACATTTCAGCAAAATGTGGATGTAAATAGTATTTCCTACAAATGACTAAAATGCCCTAAATCTCATATTTTCCATACGTTTACAAAATGAAAAATGGAAAGCATGGTCTACATGTCAAACGGCGTTGCCGTCGATAATCTAATATTAAAAAATATTGAAAGCTTTAAAATCAGTCAATCAAAGCGTCTAAAATCCTCACCTTTTGCCCTAGACGTGTATCGATTCGAATAGAACATCTATGCTTTGTCAACGGCGTTATGGCGACCTAATACACAAGATACATAAGCTACTTCGCCATTTGTATCAAAGGAATCCCTAAAACAGCGATAGGTTAGGGTTTTCTTACCTAGGAGTACGTTTAAAATCACTGGGAAAGTGATTCGAATACGGTGCTTCGGTACGTGCAATAGCTGGTGCAAGTGGCAGGAAATTCCTCCCACAACTCTCTCACAATCTCTCACTTTTTCTCTCTCTCTCTTTCTAGGGTTTAATCCAAATTCGTATGGGAGAGATATGAGAGGGTTTAAAGCCCTTATATAGGCTAAAACCTAACCTAAATAGACTTGGGAACAAGGTATACTTGAGTTATAACCAAATCGAGACTTTTTCGATCCAAAAGAGCTTTCGGGAGGTCCCCTGGCCGAACGCGGTTGGACTTAAGCTCATGTATATCGGATCTAACACACATCAAGTTTTCAAACCGGTGGAGTTCCCAGATCGCACGTGGCGGACCAGTTTCAATTCAGCGGTCACGGAGACTCGATCAACGATTCCAAGTACACTAACCTGAGTGAGAAATGTTCCCTGATCTGAGGGTATATTTGGGTCAGATTCCGACGGTCTGAATGCTTATACTGATCCTGCAAGCGAAACGTGCCATATTCATTTAAATCTCATTTAAATTTTTATGAATTTCACTCTTTCTCACACTCTCTGCTCCAGGCTCAATGAAATAGACTCAGAGCATCGGTTGGGCTTGATTTTCGAAACGATTGTCAAGTCCAGCCAAGCGGTCATAACGGTCTTAGATTGTAGATATCAAACTTTCGACGCGCGGTCTAAATCCAATATGAAGTTTCAAAGGGATCCTGAGAGCAAACGAGTTTAGAGTTTGATCCTAGATTTCAGGGTATTGTAGCATCATTGGTTCTACAAGTTTTGGGTCTTGCAGAACGTATTTAAAGCGATCAGGGACAATTTCACAGCTAATCTAGCGTAGCGCTAGCTAATTCACGTTAAATTTCTAAAGAAATAGGTTCTAAATGATTTCTTTAGCTTTGGAATCGAATTTTGAGAGGTTACCAAGGTGCTATGGTTGACCCGTTGCCTAAGGACGTCTAACCCAGGTTGGAAAAAATTCATGGTGTTACAGGAATTATGGTATTTGGCATGATCATCCATGTGTATAATCAAATGCTTATATATATATAAAAACAACAACACTAAGTCTTTTTTGCTTCTCTTGTATGGTGATTTGATGGATTCATGGATTTAAATTTGCTTACATTTGATTTGATGTTTTAAGGATGTAGGGGCCTATAGTGGTCCTTTTGGTAGTCTCAAATTTTGAAGTTTATCACCTTTCAAAAAAAAAAGAAAAAAAAAAAGAACAATAACAAAAGAAAAGAAGAGAGAGAGAGAGAGAGAGAGAGAGAGAGAGAGAGAGAGAGAGAGAAGTTTATAATGTTATTTTGTGGGGTTTATGTGAGGTTTTGTGGGCCTGATCTATGCAATCCCTAATGAAATGTTAAATAGAAGTGATTGACTGGGGAGAGAGAAGTTAACAAAAATAAATACAACAACTGAACATTGGGTGATAAACAAATGAAAAAGAAGAAGAAGATTTGAATGCAAACATTACTGCAATAGCTACACCATTTCAGATTATGTTTTGTATTTTAAAGTTACCACTAACAAAAAACAGGCATTATGATAAACCAAAGATCTAGGAAATATCATATAGAGGATTAAGACAAATGAAGACTTGCTAAACATCAGCAAAAACAAAATGTCAAAGACATACATAGCTGAATGAAGCCAAAACAAACTTACCATTGCACAAATACATAGTTGAATGATTTTTTTATTTTTTATTTTTTGTTTCTTTCATCATAGTTCTCTTTCTTTTAAGAAGTTCATATAAAATCAAAACCATCATGGAATTCAGCTTCTTTTATAAGCTCTTCTTGTTATACTTAAACTTTCTTTTTATCTTTTTTTGGAAGTTCCGATTGAATCAAAACCATACGAGTCTCAATCTACCTCATTTACTTTTTGTGGGAAACATATGATTATGGCAGAGAATGTGGTATCAGAAATAATAATTTCTACTTTGCTGAAAAATCGGTCAAAGTCTTCATCATCTTGTGGAGTTTTTGATAAACCAGACAACCATCCTTTAAATTACTCCATAAAAGAAAACATTGTTCTTGATTAACTAGCTTTTTTATCCAAGGATATGGCTAGTTCTATTGTATGAGATTGGGAGCCTACAACTGAATGAATGGCACCATTCTAGTCTATGCACCTGCTTCACCAGAATGTTGGCATCTTAGTAAAGGCGGTGGTAAGTGTTAAATATAAACTTGGTTATGGGAAAATATGAGAAATTGATCAAAGGCTCTACCTTGCAAAAAAAAAATAGTTACATTTGCAGTGTTTTCTTTTTTTTTTCTTTTTTTTTTTTTGCTAGGAAAAAGTAAATTAAAGAGTAAATAAGTATAACACTATGGGCTGGTTGGCAACTTTGCAAGATTTGTTTGATTGCAATATTTACTTAGATTGGAAATGTTCAATTTTAAATATATAGCTGTCTTTTAGGAACAAAATTGTTGTTAAATGGGTCTGTTACTAATCATGTGTGTTTTGGTTTCAAGTTTCTGAGGAGTATAAGCTTGTTCCAAATACACTTTACCTCGCGATATATTCTTCGACCAGTTTCTCTCTTAAAACTACATTGAAAGACAAAAGCTCCAGCTGCTTGGTGTAACCTGCATGCTAATTGTTTCATAAGTTCTCTTTTCATCCCAGATTTTGATGAGATCTTTAAGTTTGAATAAGCATCAAAATTGTAGAATTGAACATTTTCATGGGACACTTGTTAACAACTGAGACCCTTTTCGAGTTACTTGTTCTATTGTTTGCGTGAATGGTTATGATGAGAAGATATTTTCTTTTGAAACGTGATGGAGTGACTTTAGTGCATTGTAAATCCAATGTGAACTTGCTTCTTATTTCATGTTGTTTCTTTCTTTTCATAATTTTATTAAGGGAAAAGGATGTAAAGCATAAGGTACATGGAAAAATGAATAAAGAAACAAGAAGCTCCCAAATCTTTACTTTTCTAGTAAAGTTAACTCACTTAAATACCGAAATCATATAATCCCATGCAAACTAGAAAGGTGTCACCATTAAGTTTGACCTAAATGAATTTGCTAAAATATCCATCTGCCTATATTCTGCTTACTCTATCAATTTCATTTAAAGTTGTTGAAACCTTCCTGTAATGGAACAGGTTTGAAACCACTCTATTTTCATCATTTTAGACTGTTTTTGTGAAATGTTTTGGTTCCATTTCTTTTATACTTTTCTAATTAATATTATCATGTATTTTTTGTTCATTTTAATTAAATGAGCTTCCCAATAAAATGGGTGACTTGAAAAATAAAAACTTGTTATATCCTCTTCATGGAAAGGACGGTTTATTTATTTATGCTGATTTTCTCTTTTATGCATTTTTTCCTCAATGGAACATGAGAGCAGTCAGTTGAGCTACCATGTAATAGACAAACATGAAATAAGTTTCTCATAGAACTTGTTTATGCTTTTGTTATAACATCATTTCTATAGGATAGTACACTCAAGTTCTACACTACACTCAAGTTCTGTAGGATAAGTTTCTCATAGAACTTGTGATTCCACACTACACCATCGAAGAGATTTCATGACTAGTACACTGTTTAGTATGAAACGAATGATCAACTTCATAGGTAGGATTAAGAGGCTCAAGGAGAGCTTAAAAGATGTTAATAATGGTTGCTTCGTAAATCTAGTTGATATGGTTGATTTGACCAATGGATCAAATGAAGATGAAACAGGCATCAACTTAAAAGAAGCCCTTGATAAGTTGAATGATTCTTAAGATCAAGTTTAGGATCCCTTGGTTGAGGTGAACCTGGGAACTAAGCAGGAACCCAAACCAACTTTTATCAGTGGATTGCTCAAGCCATAAGAGAAGCTAAACTCACTGATTTGCTCAAAGAGTTTGATGACTACTTCACGTGGGTTTACCATGAGATGTCAGGACTAGATCAAAGCCTAATTAAGCACATGTTACCAACAAAGGAGGGCTATCAACGTTCAAGAAGCCACCTAGGCAAATAATAATAGAAGTTACTTAGAAAATAAAGGAAGAGATCGAATGGTTGTTAAAGGTCGATTTCATCAGGCTTATTAAGTATATCGAATGGATCTTGAATGTGGTGCCAGTGGTAAAAATGAATGGTAAGATACGGGTATACACAGATTTTAGAAATCAAAATCTAGCGACACCCAAGAATGAATATCTGATGACCGTGGCCAACTAGTGGATCAACCGAACAGTGGGAAACCAGATGGTTTCCTTTATGGATGGCCACTCCAAATTTTGGTATCACCTAATTATCTCAAAAATCAACCATTTCAAATGTACAACATGATACCCAAATGTATGAGAATCAACTTGGTATAGGTCGTCAGCCAAACATTAAATATGATCACTTAGTTCTAAGGTGCGAGCTTGTCACATAAAACCAATTTACCACAACGGAAAGGACTCGTCACCTAATTCCATTCATGCCCAGGTCATTCGAATGCTACTCTTACACAAACCCATCAACTAGATAATTTGACGGGGGCCATTTGAATAATGATCTCTTACCTTCATTAGTCTCACCAGTCATTACGAGGAGGCTCATCACCCCAGCATAGCTCGAAAGCTCGGACACAGTGTCCCTTACCATCATGCCCAACTCATGAATCTTAGTGGGATGGTATCGCACTAACGGTTATAAATGGACTCATCCACTATGAACGGAGTATCTTAGATTTTATTGGTCGTTTGTCATACATTGTGAACACACATGATCAATCGACTATTAGGCTAACTCGATTGATTTGGAAAACTCTTACACAATCGGCATTGAGAGTAAGCATCCCGTGTAATCCAACTATTATCAATTGTTCATGTTCGACACAGGGTCTATCGAACAAGCCTAGGGTGGCTAACCTTGAAAAGGCCTAGCTATAAGTCCTAGGGGGGAAGGAGGGGGGGTTGAATAGGACTATGACAAATTTAAAATAATAACAGCGAAATTAAATAATGAGATAGCCAAATAAAGAAAATCAATTCTCATTACTGAAATGAAAAGAAACCTCAATAAACAAGTATTGAGAGGTTGTTACAAATGTTATTCTAAGGACATGTAACATCCTGAAAATTGGGGGTCGAGTAAAAATCCAACTCCCGAGTTCTAAAATGTTATTTATGCAACATAGATATGTATGATTGAATGTTGTCTGTGTTATGTATTAAACATGAGTGAGATTAAGCCAGAACAGCATATCATACTCCAGAGACAGTTTAATTTACAAGCGGAAGACTGTGATAATATGTATAACATATATAAACTGTTGTATGTCTCCAGAGTGTGAACATGTTACCAGGTTGTATACATACATGTATACTCCAAAAGTAAACAAAAAGAATATACATGAGTGCTCCAAAAATATAAAATGACAAGTGTCAAGGTATCTAATCAACCTCTCTGTAATCCCGTCAATCAGAACACGTATAAAGGAGGGATCCTCCTCCTCATCATCAAGTCCAGCTCTGCTTCTCAAGCAGCGCCATCATCTGCAACCAAAATAGGAACTGGTGGGTGTCCGGAAACACCATCCCGTAACGTAGGAGTGAGTAGCTAACTCAGTGGAATAATAGAGCAAGGATTAACATGTTCTCAAATCAATCATGCGATAATAATAAAGCAGTAAATCAAACAATCCTAATACTTTTGTTAATGCAATATGACATGACGTGATGGATGCCCTCACCGACGATCTCCCTCATACGGCACCATCTTACGCCCACGGCATGCAATCATCCCAGAGTGCTCCACATCTTCCAGGCACATGCAATGTGATGGTGATATAATTACTGAGTTATTATTAGTCCATTTCATACAGCAGGATTGGAAAACTAAGGTACTTTCCTTATATCAATCCCAACACAGATCCTGTCTAGGGTCGTCACTCCTAGTAATCTCATACGATGTACATTTTGTAGGTCGCTGCAAGGGCTGTCAGGACTGTTGCTCACACTCGTTGCACCGCTCCCCCATCACCTTATCAATACAGGCCTACTATACTCTCACTGCTATGGAAGGGTCATCGCCTCCCGTAGACTCAGAATACGCTCGCGGTCACTACAAAGGACTCGTCGCCTGATCAGTGTAGGCCGACAACAAGAATATAGTGTCCCATACCACCATAATCTGCTCACGAGTCATAGGTGCTCACTGGTCACTATGGGGAGGTTTGTCACCCCAGCGTAGGCTGACAGTTCGACCACGGTGTCCCATACCACCATGCCCTGCTCATGAGTCTTTATGGATCAAGGTACCATGGTTGACAGGGTTTACAGTGGTAAGTTCAGTACCCTAGGTTCAAGCAGTTATGACTCATACAAGGTGAACATACAAAGGCCAGTCGGATTACTTGACGGGCTCGACTAGCACGAGCGCATCTTAAGTCGAACGACATGAAGTGCGTAAAACACCTCGTGTGGCCTAACCACTGCCTCCAACTCCAAAACACGGCTCGCGTTCATCGACGCGTCGTTCGTGGCAAAAATAAGCCAATCACGAACTTGCTCAGTTACCGACTGCCTGGACTAGGTATAGTCCCAAACAATTATGAATCCACATCAGCAATCATATAAGAGTATTAAAAATGAGATACAATAATGTGAGCATGTTAACACATGTTATAACATACAACTTAAGTAAATCATCTAACACATGTAATTCATACATATAATGAAATCATGCATATAGCTAACATGTAGAAAATCATTTACATCAGCATATTAATTGAGAAATCAATCTCAAACTAATTCATAACACCATTTAATTCAATACATACTAATACAAGCATTTATACAAACACTTAAACTACACACTTAAGTCTACATATAATATGTCGACTCAAAGTGCGCATTTAGGCGAATCTCTTCGCCAAAAAAATTATGCACGTATTCCTAATATCCTAATGCGACAAGAAGCCATGTCAATCACATCAGCAAAATATGGATGAAAACAGTAATTCCTACAAATGACTAAAATGCCCTAAATCTCATATTTTTCGTCTGCTTACGAAACAGGAAACGGACAGCATGTTGTACATGTCAAACGGCGTTGCCGTCGATAATCTACTATTAAACGACATTGAAAGCGTTGGAAACAGTCAATCAAAGCGTCTAAAATCTGCACCTTTTCTCCTAGAAGCGTATTGATTCGAACGGAGCGTATACGCTTCGTCTATGGCGAATAGGCAACCTAATTTACAAGATGCATCAGCTAACATGCTATGGAAATGAGTGAACAACAAATCAGCAAGTGTTAGGGATATTTTCTTACCTAGAAACGCAGTGAAATCACCGGGGAAGTGATTGAGGTGTGTTGCTTAGGCACGTGCAACAGGTAGCACAAGCAACAGGAAATTTCCTTCCACTCTCTCTCACAAACTCTCACTTTCTCTCTCTCTCTTGCTAGGGTTTCTAGCAAATTCGGATGGGTGAGAGGAGTGAGGGTTTCAAGCCCTTTTATAAGCCCAAACATGCCCAAAACAGGCTTCAAGTCAAGGTATACTTAAGATATATCCAAATCGGGACTGTTCCGAACCAAAAGACCATTTCTGGTGGTCCCCTGGCCGAACGCGATCAGACTTAAGTTCATGCACACTGGATCTAACACACATCAAGTTTTCAGACCGGTAGAGTTCCCAGATCGCACGTGGTGGTCCAGTTTCAGTTCAGCGATCACCGCACGTAGATCAGGTCTGCAAGTCTCATGATATGAAATAGAAATTTTTTCTGATCCGAGGGTGTAATTTGGATGAATTCTGACGGTCAGAACGCTTAATAATAACGCGTCAAGTCGTGTACCAGATTTGAATTTCAAATTCCAAATCTAACCCTATTCTCACTCTCTTCAGTCCAGGCTCAATGAAATAGCCTGCGAATGTCGGTTGGACTTGATTTTTGAAATGATTGTCAAGTCCAGCTACGCGGTTTTAACGGTCTAAGATTGTAGGTATCGAACTTTCGACGCGCTGTCTAGATCCAATACAAAGTTTCAAAGAGGCCCAGAGAACAAACCGGTTTAGAGTTTGATCTGAGGTTTTAGAGTATTATAGCGTCATTAGTTCTACTTATTTTGGGTCTTGTAGAACGTATTTAAAGTGATCAGGGACTATTTCCCAGCTACTCTAGCGTTGCGCTAGTTAACTTATGCTTAGTTTCTAAAGGAATTAATCCTAAGTGATTTCTTTGGCTATGGAATTCGTTTCTGAGCGATTTCCCAGGTGTTTTAGTTGACCCATTGCCTAAGGACGTCTAATCCTAGGTTGGCAAAAATTCGGGGTGTTACAGCATGCCTGCCCACTTTCAGTCCCAACTTGGCTATATCAGGCTATGTGGTTGCATGGAAAGTTGTATTGCTATAAACATTTGTAGCGCAAAAAATTGACATTCATGTGCATTTGTAATCTGAAAACATTACATAGACCGTTAACTATTTTATTGGTATTGTGCAGTTGCTACTGGACTACTTGTTGAGGAGACATTATTTGGTGCACCAATCCATACTGATAAGGAGCCTCCTTATTGTTGAAACAAAGGTAATTAAACACTTGGGTTGGAGTTGAGTAAATATAGACAACATAAACATAATTACACCAACCTAACTTTTACAAAAGACATTATTTCCTGTCCTTCAAAATTGTTCATTTCAAAGGACTTTGTGTGTGTGAAGATTTCATTGTAATCAAGATAAACAACCAAATAAAAAGATTTCATTCTTTTGTTGTAGAATTTATGATTTCATAGCTTGTTTATGGAAGCATTTTGATTTTGTTTGTTTACTTACAATAGACACTCAGACATTAGTGAAGCTGAATTTTCGAGATTCCATTCTAGTACCAAATGTGGTGATATTGTTAGTGTCACTGGAATTCCAGGTTGGTTGGTTTTCATTTATGTTCTTCAATTCTAGCTAGCAAAACTTTTCCTGTATCTTATCCTTTGGGTATTGGCTGTACTTGCATGTCAAAATATTAATTTCTTCCTTTGTAAACAGTGACACTTGAGCTTTGTAGGAGAAAGTGGATCACTGATTATGTTAAACTTTATTTGTAAAAGAGCGGAAAGCAACAACAATGTGTTCAAAGTCTTATGAATAAAAGTTCATCTATATTGTGATAAGCTAAATAGTTTGTTTCCACAAGTGCGTAGCATGGCTAATGATATGTTGGATGCATAAGCCACCAGTATGGATTTAGGAGTCTACTAGGGGGCATCTAAGAATGGTGATTAATGAAGTATCTCTCCCGGAATGTGCGTGGTTTGGAGCATAAAGATAAGATACTAATCCTTATGACTGTTGGTCAGGGAAAGGAAAATTGATGTGATGATGATTTAGGAAACGTAATGGGTAAAAGATATGATGATATGCTAAAATTTTCAACATTTGTGGTAGGAAAATGATTATTTTTTTTACTCTTTATAATACTTGTATCCTTTGATGAAGTACCCAACCAAATCTCTATCGTTTCTGTTGATGCAAATCAGGGTGGAATTGGTTTGGCTGGCTTGTCTGCTGAGGATCTAATTGTCTAGCTATCTCGAAAAATGATAGGATCTAATTGATGAAAATCTTTTCTATTATGATCATATTGAAAAATGATCCTGTAAATATTTGGAAGGATCCAATATGCAGATCTTTTCTATTATGATCATATCCAAGGGACCTGCTTGCATGTCTGGTTGTTTTCCTGTTTCTCTTTGCCAATTGTCTTTATTTGATGGTAGTGGTGTTCATGTATGTAGGGTAGTTGTACTACACAAAAAATCAGGCCTTTCAAACTCTCAAGTGGGCTCCACCTATTAAATGGGCTACAAGTTGTCATTGCTCCTCATCAAATGACTTCCGCCAAAGGTTTCTACTCTCATTTGTTAGCAGTTACAGAGGCATAAATTGTGTGCATAGATTGTAACACCCTGGATTTTTACCAACCTGAAATTAGACATCCTTAGGAATTGGGTCAACCATATCACTCTTAGAGATCAATCTTAAAGTCTAGAAATCGCTTTGCAACCCATTTCCTTCAAAATCTCACCTTTCACCACCTCATTCTTCAAATTTCTCCAAGTACTTTCATATTAGATACAAACCTAAAGTTTAAAAGGTGAGGAACTATGCTTAAACTAAAACTAACTATAAATGGTAAATACATGCGTAAAATGGGATTTTGAGAAGTTAATATTTATAATTTCATGATTTAAATAAGTTATTTGGATGGATTATCTTCTTCTACCCCAAAATCATATATTGTACGTCATGTAACTCATTCCGGTTTACAAATGAGACTCAATAAACGCCTCGACAGACTTGTGGGCCCAAATAACTCAATTCGGGAGGATCCAAGGTGGGCCCCACATGTTTCCAGCATCCCTGAGGGGTGAGGACCTCACCCATGGGGTGATCCCTCACCAAATAAGTCAGTAACCGGCGAGGTCCTCGCGGCATCGGCGAGGCCTCGTCCGTACAGCAGACAGGCAGGCCGATTTCTGTATTTTTTCTATGCATTTTATCAAATTTTGAAAAATCATATCTCCTTCGTTATAACTTTGATTTAGGTGATTCAAAAACTAGATTAAAGATAAATGAGTATAGTTTTATATAATAATATGTGAAAAATATAATAAAATATTTAACATAGTTTAAAGTAGGTCGTTGTGAGCAACTGTACGATAATCACTTGTTCGACAGCTGCTGCTTCTGGAATTTTTAGAAGTTTTCTACAACTTAAAATCTTATGAAATTTTGTGGAGTCAGGGTAAACTTGATGATGAACCACTAGAAAAATAATTAAAATAATATGATACCTAGAAGTTCCCAAAATGGGGCATAGAATGGCCCTAGGACCGTATTCTGCCATAATTAGGATAGAATTTGGTTAAGTACCAAACTGAATACTCAGTAGAATTGACTTGAACCACTTTAAATATGAACTACAAGACCCAAAATGAGTAGGACTACTAACTCTATGTTACCTAGAAACTTAGGATCAATCTCTAAATCCAGTTGCTCTTTGGAGCATTCAGAAACTTCGTATCGGACCTAGACCGCGCATCGAAAGTCTGATAGCAATGAACTTAGAAGATATTGACCGCATTGTTAGACTTGACAAGCACTGCAAAAATCACATCCAAACAATGCTCTGGGAAGATTTCCTCGAGTCCGGAGTGAAGAGAGTGAGAAAATGAAGATTTTTAAGAAATTAAATATAATTTTAAGAAATCTGGCACGTTTCACTTGCGCGTTATTTCTAAGCGTTCTGACCGTTATATTTCGACCGAAATTGACCCTCGGATCAGGATAGGTGGCACATACATGTCATAGCACTTGTGGCCCTGATCGAGTTTCGGTGACCGCTGAACTGAAACTGGTCCGCCACGGTCTATCTGGAAACCCGACCGGACTAAAAACTTGGTTTGACCTAGATCCAATATTAGAGAGCTTAAGTCCGACCACATTTAGTAACAAGACCTCCAAAAGTACTCCGTTGGATCGGAGCAGACCCGATTTAGTTATAACTTAAGTATACCTTGACTTCAAGTCTGTTTTCATCGTGTTTGGGCTTATAAAAAGGCCTTAAACCCTCTCTCACAAATCCCATACGAATTTCAAACCCTACCCAAATCAAGAGAGAGAAAAGAGAGAAAGTGGGAGAGAAGTTGGTGATTCTTCCTGAGATTCTTCCCAGCTTTGCTACGTGCCTAATCCACCCCTCCGTATCACTTTTTTGGCGACCCGACTTCGTTCTTAGGTAAGAAAGCCTAACCCTAACCTGTTCTAGGATTTCAATTGGTACAAGTGGTCAAGTACCTAACCTAGATAATACTGTAGGTTACCAATCAGTCATTGACAAAGACTTAGAATCTCTATTAAATTCGTTACACTTCTACGGCATAAGGTGCAGATTTTAGATGCTTAGATTACCTGTTTTCAAAGCTTTCAATGTCGTTTAATGGTAGATTGTTGACAAGAATGTTGTTTGACATGTAGAATATGTTGTCCATTTTTCATTTTGAATACGTACGAAGAATATGAGATTTAGGATATTTTAGGTATTTGTGGGAAATACTGTATACGTACATATTTTGCTAATATGATTGCGATGAGTATTTATCGTGTACCTATGCTAGTTATGCGTGTATGATCTGTTTGGCGAAGAGATTCGCCCTAATGCACATTATTGGTCGACATATGCTATGTAGACTAATGTGTGTAGATTAAGGGTTTGTATAAATGTATGTATTAGTAAGTATTGAGTAAATGGTGTTGTAGATTAGCGTTGAGATTGGATTCTCAACTAATTTGATGATGCACATGATTTCCTCCATGCTTGTTGTATTTGAATTGATTACCTTATGTGTGAAATATGCATGTATGGTTAACTACTTATGATGTACGTTATAACATGCTGATAACATGCTGGAATTACTTGTATTTCAATTCTGTCTCTCTCATATGATTATTGATTTAGATTACAAGGGTTTGGGGCTATACTCTAGCCCAGGCAGTCGGTAACAGATTTGAATTCGTGGTTGGATTCTATTCGCCACGAAGGACGCGTCAACGAACCCGAGTCGTGCTTTGGTTTACGGTAGTGGTTAGGACACACAAGGTGTTTATACACTTTATGTCGTTCAACTTGAGATGCGCTTGTACTAGTCGAGCTCGTCAAGCAACCCGACTGACCACTGTATGTTCACCTTGTATTGATCATAACTACTTGAACCTAGGGTACTGAACTTACCAGTGATAACCCTGATAACCGTGGTACCTTGATCCATTAAGACTCATGAGTCGGGCATGGTGGTATGGGACACCATGGTCGAGCTGTCGGCTTACGCTAGTGCCACGATCCTCCCCGTAGTGACCAGTGAGCAACCTAGACTCGTGAGCCGATTATGGTGGTATGAGACACTATATTCGAGCTGTCGTCCTACACTGATAAGGTGATGGGGGATCGGTGCAACGAGTGCGTATAACAGCCCTGCCAGCCCTTTGTAGTGACCTCGAGCGTACTCTGAGTCTACGTGAGGTGACGACCCTTCCGTAGCAACAAGAGTATAACTAGGCCTGTATTGATAAGCTGATGGGGGAGCGGTGCAACGAGTGTGTGCAACAGCCCTGACAGCCCTTGCAGTGACCTAGAACCATATCATCATATGAGACTATTAGGATTGACGACCCTAAACAGGATCCTTATTGGGAATGATATAAGGGAAGTACCCAAGTTTTCCAATCCTGTTGTATGAAAAGGACTAATAACAACTCGGTAATCATATTCATATCATACTGCATATGCCTGGAAGATGTGGAGCACTGAGGGAAGAAATCATGTCGCGGACGTAAGATATTGTCGCATGAGGGAGTATGTTGGCGAGGGCATCCATCATGTCATTTTATTCTTGCATTAATTACAGTATTTAAGAATGTTTGATTTGCTTGCCTTATCATTATCACTTGATTGATTTGATAACATGTTAACCTTTGCTCTATAATTCCACTGAGTTGGCCACTCACTCCCGCGTTACGGGACGGTGTTGTACACACCAACCAGTCCCTATTTTAGTTTCGGATGATGGAGCTGCATGTGAAGCGGAGCCGGACTTATTTGGTGATGAGGAGGATTTCTCCTATAGGTGGTTATCAGGCGGGTCTAGGTAGACCGTGTTCTGATCGACGGGATTACAGGGAGGTTGATTTGATGCCATGACACTTGTCATTTTATATTTTTGGAGAACTCATGTATATTCTTTTTTATCATTTTTGGAGTATACATGTATATGTTTAACCTGGTAATATGTTCACACTCTACAAACCTACAACAGTTCATATATTTTATATATCTATCACATTCTTTCGCTTGCTAATTTAACTATCTCTGGAGTATGATATGTTGTTTTGGCTTAATCCACTTCATGTTTTATGCACTATTACGGCTGACATTCATCCATCATTGAAAATGTTGCATAAGTGATGGTCTGGAACTCGGGAGTGGAGTTTATGCTCGACCCCCAATTTTTGGGATGTTACAGATGGTATCAAAGCATGATTTGGATTAAACCAGACCTGGGTTATGGTAACACAACCCACACTGATGCACTATGACTTAGGAAGGGGGCGATGAAATCTAGAAACCACATTAGAATCCCAAGTGTCGCCGATTGGCGAGATTAACTACCGTAGAACAACCCATATGTAACCGAGATCATGTAAAATGATCTCATATCCCCACTTCTATTCACTCAAGCTTCCATCTTCTTCTACATCCTACACCCATCCACCACTATTCTTTATAACTCTTCACCTTCCTTATACCCTCTCATATGGGTACAAAACTCACATTTTTATGTCCCAAAACTTGCACAACTTCCAAATGATGGGACATTTAGGGTCGTTCGACCAACTGCATTAGGTAAGATTAAGGCAAATGGAAATGTAAAAGTAATAAGAAATGTATGTGTAATGTATTGTCCCTAAATTGGGTGTATCCCATGGTTTCTAATGCCATGGTTGGAATGTATGCAATTAAAAGTAAATCCCGTGTTCTCTTTTCATATTACCCTTGAAAATTCATTATCATGGGATTTGGAAATCCCATCTCACTCTTTCCAACGCAAGGCTCATCTTCCAAAGTCTATGTAATTGATTTTAATCCCTTCTCACCCTCCTTCCAAACATGTCATTCCCAATCCCGAGGTGGGATTAGCGACGCAATCCATTTAATACAGCCTTATACCACTAGCCAAACAAGCCCTTAGAGTTTTGGACCTAGAGTGGGTATTCTTAGATTTAGAAAGATCTGACGGTATAGGAAAGCTAGTAAATTAAAAACCTAAACCCTACGACCTCCTTAGCTAGTATAGACATATGTGTAGTGCTTGAGCGTCGTTAAATTTATTAAGACTACGCTACTGGTTTTGTTAAGGAATGTAAAAGACTGATTTTGCTAAGGTAATTGGAATATAGACGTGGTTAGTTGTCTTGATTTAGTTAGAGTGAGATCTCGTTCTTTTGTTGGATTCCCTTGATACTTATAGGCTCCTTTATTAACTCTTAGGAAGCTTGTTTGACTCAGAACTAGTTACGCTTAGAGAAAACTTATATACCGCTCAGATTAAATACTAGGATAAACCAGCACGCCCCTTAGATTTGCCCTCCCAAGGACTTAGTACAATTGGGTACACAGAGTAGAGAAATTATATATAAACGAGGTATTCGCAGTTTGAATCGACTTCTTAATCCTGGTAGTTACTAATGAACTCAATGCTCTGATAAAGTAGAAGATCGAGACCAACTAGGATTAAGAACTGATACGACAAGTTTTCTGTCCTGGCTAGACAGAAAGTCTATGTATCCGGCTCAGACCCACTACACTACTTTTCTTCCGTATTGGCCCAACTACCTATAACCAAAAGTTATTTCTTTACCCTTGGGAAATGTTAAGGACATATAGCCAGTAGAGTAGCCAATAGAGAATTAGATATCTTGCCACCAAGTCACACCCGTCCCTGAAATCAACCGTAATAGAGACTAGGCTCATTTCTATAACCATAGGTGCCAATGCCATAGTATACATTGTCAATGAAAGAAAGACTAATGTATTGGGAGATTGTATCTCATATCATGTCAAGGATAGGTCCTAAATTATACCTCGTTCCGACATACGAATCGAGACATAGAATCTTGAGCTTTGAGAGTAAAAATAATTTTTAAGGGGGACAGAACCTTATGAGCCCAATCTATTAAGGTCAGCTAATACAACAATTGAGTTAGAACTGCACAGCGAAGCATGGTTGGCCCTTTCCCCACATGCCCAAGATCGAAGAAAGTGATTTAGGGTATACGTAAGGTTAGGTTATTAAATTAGGATTCTGAATCTTCCTTAGAATGTCAATAGTGAAGTCTTTTTAGAGAAACAATTAGGGCTTTAGTGTTGAACCCATTCATATTAAATCATAGGCCTAACAGTGGGAGTGAGCAAAGGTTAGTATATTCATAAACCTACTCGTTAAATATAAACATAATAGAAGCCTTGGCTAACTCTATACGATTAGAAATCCTTTTAGGATGATCTATTAGGGTGCATATTAACCCCTACCTTGGACATAGATTCAGACGAGGACTCCCTTAGACCAAGACCCAAAGAGTAACCTTATAAATAGAAAATTGGAACCTTTCAATGATGGGCATTCCCTAAGCTTTGGAGTAATCGGATTATACGAAGTTACTGAAATATAAAATGGCGAATCATTCGCGGCTTGACTCATTTCTCATTCCTGGGAGATTACCAATGGACTCACTGCTTTGACCGGGCAGAAGACCAGGATCTACCAGGACTAGGAAGGGATACGATGAGCCTTCTACCCTGGTCAGGTAGATGTTCAACGTATCAGGATCGAGCCTACTACAACCATCTCTCCGTACTGGTCAACCACTGAAAATATATATATTACTCTAAGTAGTTGGGACTCATCGTCGAGATTCCAAATAGATAAAGAAATCAATTGTAGCCAGCCATCAGGATATAAGCAAGAGATAAAGAGTGAATTTTTAAGGAGGATAGATAAAAATGTGCCAAACTAGTATAGATGTATTATCCCACCACGCATATAAACTTGAAATCAGTACAGTTTAGGTAAAAGGCAAAATAGAATCATTACTTATTACCCTTCGCCAATTTTGGGGATGAAATTATTTTTAAGGGGGTAGATTGTAACACCCTGGATTTTTATCAACCTGGAATTAGACGTCCTTAGGCAATGAGTCAACCATATCACTCTTAGAGATCAATCCTAAAGTCTAGAAATCGCTTTGCAACCCATTTCCTTCAAAATCTCACCTTTCACCACCTCATTCTTCAAATTTCTCCAAATACTTTCATATTAGAAACAAACCTAAAGTTTAAAAGGTGAGGAACTATACTTAAACTAAAACTTACTATAAATGGTAAATACATGCGTAAAATGGGATTTTTACTAGTTAATATTTAGAATTTCATAATTTATATAGGTTATTTGGATGGATTAGCTTCTTCTACCCTAAAATCATATATTGTATATCATGTAACTCATTCCAATTTGTAAATGAGACTTGATAAACACCTTGAAGGACTTGTGGGCCCAAACGACTCAATTCGAGGGGATCCAAAGTGGGCCTCACATGTTTCCAGCATCCCTGGGGGGTGAGGACCTCACCCATGAGGCGATCCCTCACCAAATAAGTCAGTGACCGGCGAGGCCTCGTCCGTACAATGGACAGGTAACCCGATTTCTGTATTTTTTATATGCATTTTGTTAAACTTTAAAAAATCATATCTCCTTCGTTATAACTCCGATTTAGGTGATTCAAAAACTAAATTGAAGATAAATGAGTCTAGTTTTATATAAAAATATGTTAAAAATATAATAAAATATTTAACATAGTTTAAAGTAGGTCGTTGTGAGAAACTATCTGATAATCACTTGTTGGACAACTGCTGCTTCTGGAATTTTTAAAATTTTTCTGCAACTCAAAATCTTATGAAATTTTGTGAAGTCAGGGTAAGATTTATTATGAACCACTATAAAAATAATTAAAATAATATGATACCTAGAAGTTTCCAAAATGGGGCATATAATGGCCCTAGGACCGTATTCTACCATAATTAGGGTAGAATTTGGTTAAGTACCAAACTGAATACTCAGTAAAATTGACTTGAACCACTTTAAATATGAAATACAAGACCCAAAATGAATAGTTCTGCTAACTCTATGTTACTTAGAAACTTATGATCAATCTCTAAACCCAGTTGCTCTCGGGAGCATTCAGAAACTTCATATCGGACCTAAACCGCGCGTCGAAAGTCTGATAGCGATGAACTTAGAAGATATTGACCGCATTGTTAGACTTGAAAAACACTGTAAAAATCACGTCCAAACAATGCTCTGGGATGATTTCCTTGAGTCTGGAGTGAAGAGTGTGAGAAAATGAAGATTTTTAAGAAATTAAATATAATTTTAAGAAATCTGGCACGTTTCACTTGCGTGTTATTTATAAGCATTCTGGCCGTTAGATTTTGACACAAATTCACCCTTGGATCAGGATAGATGGTACATACATGTCATAGCACTTGTGGCCCTGATCGAGTTTCCGTGACCGCTGAACTGAAACTGGTCCGCCACGGTCGATCTGGAAACCCGACCGGACTGAAAACTTGGCTTGACCTAGATCCAATATTAGAGAGCTTAAGTCTGACCGCATTTAGTAACAGGACCTCCAAAAGTGCTCCTTTGGATCGAAACAGACCCGATTTGGTTATAACTTAAGTATACCTTGACTTTAAGTTTGCTTTCGTCGTGTTTGGGCTTATAAAAAGGCCTTAAACCCTCTCTCACAAATCCTATATGAATTTCAAACCCGACCCAAATCAAGAGAGAGAAAAGATTAGAGTTCATCATTCAATCATTTTCTTAAGCATCAATTCTTATCTTATATGCTTTGATTGAATAATGAACTCTAGCATTCATGAAGTCTCCAACTAATCATACTATCCTTGGAACTTCTGAATGCCTAGCTCATGGGAACCTTCTCTATTGATTTAAATCTTGTCATTTAAATAGAGAAAATAAAAACCCCTAAACCTCACAAAATCAGAGCCTTTGCGAAAGCATCATCAGCAGGTTGCAATTCAAGGAAGCTGAAGATTCTTTGTCATCATCAAAGATCTTCACATTGCGCAAGAACGGGACTCACCAACTTACCTTGTAAGTATTTAGAGTCTAATATGTTTGAAGCCCTTTCTTTGTGTAGGATTGAGATTCAGAGTTTGAATGTCAAACTCGTCAAGTCCTAGTTGTAGGCCTCCGACAGGAGAATACATTGTGTCCTTATGTAGGATGTGTAGCCTTATGTAGGTGCTTTGTGTAGGCTTGGGTTGCCTTGTGTAGGCTCCCAATGTTGTGTCCTTCGGTAAGACTTGTCGCCTTGTGTAGGCATTTAGGAAGCTTTTGTAAGTGTCTTATCTTAACCTCGTGTAGGTTGTGAAGGTTCATGGTTAACCTGATTTAAAACCATTGGATAGTGAAATTTCGTACAGTCTAGGAGAGAGTGCATTCGCCGGGAGTGGAGTAGAAAAGTAGCCGAACCATTAACATGATTGTGTTTAGGATTGTTTTGAGTACATTTATCTAATTATGCTTATGTTCATCATATGTTCACAATGATACATGATTTAGTTAATATATAAGTATTGATAGAAGTCACATCCCACACACAATACACTCTATCATTATAGGCTTTGATTTTACATAGTAATCTTATATATGCCTATGTGAATTAGACCCTCTATTAGCTTAGAAGCCATAAAATTACTTTGCCTTCATTGTTTTAAAAGTTAGGCATGGGTTATTATTAAAAGATATCAAATTTTGAAAATGTCTATTTACCCCCTCTAGGACACTTAGTCATACTTCATACTTTAGTATTAGAGGTTCCACCACAATTTTCAACATGCCCTTGAGCTTAGTGAAAGCTTCTTGGCATTTTTCGGTCCTTTCTCGTATTGTACATCCTTTTGAAGTAGATTGCATAAAGGACGACAGAGATGACTAAAGTCCTTTATGAATCGTTTATAGAATCTAGTGTGCTTAGGAAGGATCACACGTCACATACACTTTTGGGTGGAGGTAGGCTAGAGATAAGATGAATTTTTTCCTTGTCTACCTCAATTCTGTTGGATGAAATTATGTGTTCAAGCACAATTTCCTTAGGAACTATGAAATGACATTTTTCCCAATTCAGAAATAAATTCTTTTCCTCGCATCGCTTCAACACACATTTAAGATTTTTCAAACACGTTGAAGGATTGACCAACGATAGAGAAGTCGTCCATGAAGACCTCTAAATATTATCCCAACATGTTAGAAAAAATACTCAACATGCATCGCTAAAAAGTGATGGGGGCATTACATAGTCTGAATGGCATCCTTCGGTAAGCAAAGGTGCCAAAGGGACATGTGAACGTTGTCTTTTCTTAATCTTAAAGGGCTATCTCTATCTAATTGTAACCCGAATAGCCGTCAAGGAAACAATAAGAAGAGTGGATAGCTAGCCTTTCCAAAATTTGATCAATAAAGGGCAAAGGAAGTAATCCTTCCATATGACGGTATGCAATTTTTTGTAGTCAATGTACATTCTCTAACCAGTAATAATTCTAGTTAGTACGAGTTCATTGTCAGCATTGGATACGATGATAATTCCGAACTTCTTAGAAACCACCTGAGTTGGACTCACCCATTGATTGTCGGATATAGGGTATATTATACGCACATCCAACAACTTAAGTACCTTAGTCTTAACCACTTATTTTATATTTGGATTAAGTTGACATTATGGTTGTTGGGAGGTTTATGAATTATCCTCAAGATGAATACAGTGAGAACAAATCAAAGGATCAATTCCCTTAAGGTCCGCAATTGACCATCTAAAGGCTCCTTTATGCTCAATGAGAGTTAAAAAAAGCATACTCTTTTATTCTTCCTCTAGGTGGGAAGAAATCACCACTGGGTATATCTCATATTCACCTAAGTAGACATATTTAAGATGAGCAGGTAAAGGTTTTAGGTTAAGCTTCGATGCTTTGAGGTTAGATGGTAGAAGCACTACATCGGCTTGGGGCAATGTCTCGAATTATCGCCTCCACTGGTTAACTTCAAGTACCAACGTAACATCAAGCAAGGCATCCATCTCCCTAATCATGTCATCATCTAAATTAGGGGATTGGGCCAAGCATGTCTCTATAGTGTCAGAGTATAGAGTTAAAAATGCTCTATCTTCCACAAAAGAATCGATCATGTTAATGTCGTGGGTATCGTCATCATCTTCTGACTATTTGTTCATATTGAAAAAGCTGTTGAACTCTAATTTCATATTTCTGAAAGATAAATTCATAATTCCATTACTATGATTAATGATAGCATTTGATGCAGTAAGGAATGGGCGACTAAGAATGACGGGTATGTGAGTGCTCATATTTACGATGGGTTAAGTATCCAGGATAATAAAATCTACTGGATAGTAGAATTTATCAACTTTGACCAACACATCCTCAATCATCCCTCTCAGTATACAAACTGAGCGATCGGCAGGTTGTAATGTGGTTCGAGTGGGTTTTAATTCTCCTAGACCCAATTATTCATAAACTGAGTAAGGGATCAAGTTAACATTCACCACCAAGTCAAGAAGTGCATGCTAAATTCAGTGGTTCCCAATTACACAAGTGATGGTTGGGTTACCGGGATCTTTGTATTTTTTTGGCACATCTTGTTTGAGGATGGCACTCACTTTTTCTGTCAAAAAAAATTTTCTTTTGTATGTTTTGCCATCTTTTAGTAGTACATAGATCTTTCATAAATTTGGCATATGAAGGTATTTGTTTAACGACATTCAGTAGAGGAATATTGACATTCACTTGCTTAAGCACCTCTAAAATATCTTGAGAGTTAAAGAGAGGTTTTGCTGCAATCAATCTTTAAGAGAATGGTGCAATTGGCTTACTTTGAGATTCCAGTTCTAACCCACGTGGAGCATTGCTAGGTCTATCATTCTCAATTTCTTTCGGGTACTTAGGTTTTTCAACCCTCGCCGAAATGGTTTTGTCAATAATCTTCCCACTCCTAAGAGTGGTGATAAACCTAGCTTGCAGTTTTATTGTAGTTTTGGATAGGGGAGGGGTTGGGCTGGAAGCATCCCTTTCTCCCAATTTGCTAAGTGTGACTCAATCTTTTGAATTGATGATGCAAACATTTCCATTAATTCTTTGAGATCTCGGAATGCTTGCACCATATTTTGGTTGAATAGCTCTTGGTTTTGCATAAACTTTTGAACTGTATCCTCTTAAGGCTTCTTTTGATTTAAGAATTGCATAAGGGCCTCTTGTGGGTTAGCCGTTTGTCCATTCCTCCAACTGAAATTTGGGTGGCTCCTCCAGTCGTAGTTGTATGTATTCAAGCTGGGTTCTCTGAAAGGTCTTTGGTAATTGTTTGCGAAATTTGATTACTCATTCAATATCTCTTAAAAGCAGGATTGTTGGGCAATTCTCAATTGTATGTATGTTACAAGCACAAATACCACAAACTACTTTTGCAGCTTTTTCAGGTTCTACCTTCTTAAGTTTCATGCTCATCATTTCTTGTGAGTTTAGCCATTCTAACATTTATATCATCTTCCTCTTTTAAAACATAAATTCCTCCCCTTTTCTTTGATTGAGTAGGCTTAGAAGTGGTAGTTCTTGAGGAGGTATCTCATGATTGTGCGTTTTCAGCATGTTTATCAAAATAATCCCATGCATCATTAGCTTCCTTGTTCATGAATTCCCCATTACACATCATCTCTACAAATTGGCACATGGGTGAGGTTAATCCCTCGTACAAAAATTATGTTATATACCATGTTTTGTAGCCATGTTATGGACATGAATTTATGAGATCCTTAAATTGCTCCGAACATTACAAGGTCTCATCCTCTTTTTGCACAAAATTCATGATTGTTTTCCTTAAGGTATTTATTTTATGATAGGGGAAGAAGTTTTTAAGGAACTCCCTTGTCATCTCAGCCCATGTGCTAATGGACCTTGGTCATAAGGAATGTAACTATGACTTAGCCTTTTCTTTCAAAGAGAAAGAAAACAATTTCAATCTAACTGTGTCCTCAGACACGTTTGGGAAGTGTAATGTAGATATTATCTCATTGAACTTTTTCATATGCAAGTATAGACTTTCAAATTCTAGTCTATGAAACTTAAGGAAGAGTTGAATTACTCCTAGTTTAATATCAACAGTTCTCGCATTCAATAGAAATATCATGCAGGAAGGTGTACCCACCCACGTCGATTGTAAATAATCTCATAGAGTACGAGGCAGGAGTGCATTATGCACCTCATTTTCATCTTTTACTTCCTCAACTGGTAGTTGAGGTTAATTTGCAACCATCACTTCAATTAACTGAGAGGATCTCGAGTGGTATCCAATCCTGTGATGGATATGCAACCCTTTGACTAATCCTCATTCACTCAAAAGACAGAGGGTGTTGTCACGAACCCACTTAGGCATGAAACACTCTTAACCCTCAAGTAACTAAACAATTAAACCTAAAAAGAAAATTAGAAAAAAAAAAAACTAAAACAAATAAAAGATCTAAAAAAGGATAAGAGAGAGGGTTGGAACAAAATTACCAAATAAGAGTTGATATATTAGGATCCTATAAAACAGAAAACAATTTTAGTTTCTAAAATTAATTTCAGAAAAAAACCTTACCTAAAAACATAACAAATAAATAAATCATAATCTTAACCTAATTCTAAATCTAATTAATTCCAAAAAAAAATGTAGCCATATTCCCCAACACTTGGGGTTGTGTAGGGTTGCAATGTAGTAATAACTCAATAAGATCGAGGTCAAATCCACGGTGACTAAACTTGTACATATTTTAAAAATAACTAGAAGTAGAACTAGAAAAAGATCTAAATTGAAATCTAAATAATTGAACATAATGATGAATAATGTTGATTGAAACTTATGAATTTAAAGGTAGGAACTAGGATGTTAAGGATCCACTTGTAGCATTCAAGATGCTACCTTGATTCAAGAAACATAATTGGAATTAGAGTCATATCCTATTCAATTAAAAGATAAAGTAATTTAAATTAAATCTGAACTTTTCATGGACCTAATTCTCAATAGAGGAGAATTGTGATGATTGGAAGGTATTTCATCACCCTACCATGCCCAAGAGATGATGGTGAACAAAAGGATTTACGAATCTCACAATCTCAAAATAGAAAAAGAAGATATTCAAAGTTATAACAATATCTATTGTAATTTGAGTTACAATAAATCATAGAAAAATGAAAATATTCTTTTAATATCAAACTATAAATCAATTAGGTTCAATAAGAACAAGAATCAAAGCAAGGTAATCATCCAAATATGTTATAAGCTTCACCTCTCAACCCTAGCTAAGAAGTTTGCCCAACCATAGACAATTCATGAAAAATAAATTAGGGAAGAAGAAAAACTCTTTGGCGTCTACTCCACCCCTGTGATATGCTCCTTAAGACCTTTCCAAACCCTAGAAGATGCTTTGGAGCATCCTAGAGAGTCCTATTTATAGTTATGGAATTCTAACTTTCACACCCAGTTGGAAAATTTTTGAAACCGCCTCAAATTTACGCACTTTATGTAGTTGTCAGGCCTGCGTTCTAGTGACCTTTGTGTTCCGTGGGATCCCATGGGTTTCCCGGTTAAATTTCGGTGACCCACGACCTACGGATTTTGTTTGTGATGACCTTTAAGTTCCATCATGTAAACCCAACCTGGATCGACCCGGAATTAACGCCATAACAACCACATTGTCATCGCGGTTCTAGCGCTGCGTCTCGTGCGGCAATCTGAGTAGGCCACGCTTTATTTGGACCTTGATCGCGTTTATGGGACCCACTTATAGCATGGCATGCCACCCTATGCATGCATGACATCATCATCTTCATAATTTCCTAGCCACCTATAGATAGTCTAGACCCCTAGGCCCCCTACCAAGTAATGATTCTGTAACATCCCGAAAATCGGGGGGTCGAGCAAAAACCCAACTCCCGAGTTCCAAAATATTATTTATGCAACATAGATATGTATGATTGAATGTTGTCTGTGATAATGTATTAAACATGAGTGAGATTAAGCTAGAACAGCATATCATACTCCAGAGACAGTTAAATTAACAAGCGGAAGACTGTGATAGTATGTATAACATATATAAACTGTTGTATGTCTCCAGAGTGTGAATATATTACCAGGTTATATACATACATGTATACTCCAAAAGTAAACCAAAAGGATATACACGAGTGTTCTAAAAATATAAAATGACAAGTGTCAAGGTATCTAATCAACCTCCCTGTAATCCCGTCGATCAGCACACGCATAAAGGAGAGATCCTCCTCATCATCATCAAGTCCGGCTCCGCCTCGCAGGCCGCGCTATCATCTGCAATCATAAAAGGGTCTGGTGGGTGTCCAGGAACACCGTCCCGTAACGTGGGAGTGAGTAGCTAACTCAGTGGAATAATAGAGCAAGGATTAACATGTTCTCAAATCAATCATGCGATAATAGTAAAGCAGTAAATCAAACAATCCTAATACTGTTGTTAATACAATATGACATGACGTGATGTATGCCCTCACCGACGATCTCCCTCATACGGCACCATCTTACGACCGCAGCATGCCACACTCCCTAAAGTGCTCCACATCTCCCATGCACATGCAATGTAATGGTGATATGATTTCTGAGTTGTTATTAGTCCATTCAAACAACAGGATTGGGAAACTAAGGTACTTCCCTTATATCAATCCCAACACAGATCCTGTCTAGGGTCGTCACTTCTAGTAATCTCATACGATGTATATTTTGTAGGTTGCTGCAAGGGCTGCCAGGGCTGTTGCACGCACTCGTTGCTCCGCTCCCCCATCACCTTATCAATACAGGCCTACTGTACTCTACTGCTACTGAAGGGTCGTCGCCTCCCGTAGACTCAGAATACGCTCGCGGTCACTACAAAGGACTCGTCGCCTGATCAGTGTAGGCCGACAGCAAGAATATAGTGTCCCATACCACCATAATCTGCTCACGAGACTAGGTGCTCACTGGTCACTACGGGGAGGTTTGTGGCCCCAGTGTAGGCCGAAAGCTCGACCACGGTGTCCCATACCACCATGCCCGGCTCATGAGTCTTCGTGGATCAAGGTACCATGGTTAACAGGGTTTACAATGGTAAGTTCAGTACCCTAGGTTCAAGCAGTTATGACTCATGCAGGGTGAACATACAATGGCCAGTCGGGTTACTTGACGGGCTCGACTAGCACGATCGCATCTCAAGTTGAACGACATGAAGTGCGTAAAACACTTCGTGTGGCCTAACCACTGCCGCCAACTCCAAACACGACTCGCGTTCATCGACGCATCCTTCGTGGCGAAGATAAACTAACCACGAATTCGCTCGGTTACCGACTGCCTGGACTAAGTATAGTCCCAAACATGTGGAATCACATCAGCAAAGGATGTGAAGTATTGGAAATGAAATACAACCATATGAGCATGTTAACACATGTTGTAACATACAACTTAAGAAAATCACCTGATACATGCCTTTCATACATATAATGAAATTATGCATATCGCCAACATATAGAAAATCATTTCCATCAGCAAATTAATTGAGAATTGAATCTCAAACTAAATCATAATGAAATCACCAAGCACATGTTATAACATACACCTTACGTGAATCATCAAGCACATGCATTTCATTCATATAATGAAATCATGCATATGGCTAACATGTAAGAAATCATTCACATCAGCATATCAATTGAGAAACCAATCTCAAACTAATCCATAACATCATTTCATTCAATACATACTATTACAAGCATTAATACAAACACTTACACTACACACTTAAGTCTACATATAGTATGCCGACCCGAAGTGCGCATTTAGGCGAATCTCTTCGCCAAACTAATTATGCACGCATTCCTAACATTCTAATGCGACAACAAATCATGTCAATCACATCAGAAAAATATGAATGAAATCAGTACTTCCTACAAATGACTAAAATGCCCTAAATCTCCTATTCTACGTTGGTTTACGAAACAGGAAACGGACAGCATGTTGTACATGTCAAACGGCGTTGCCGTCGATAATCTACTATTAAACGACATTGAAAGCTTTGGAAACAGTCAATCAAAGCGTCTAAAATCTGCACCTTTTCCCTTTTTTTTGGGGTGTGAGTTCGAACGGAGCGTATACGCTTCGTCTATGGTGAACAGAGAACCTAATACACAAGTTCTATTAGCTACTTCGCTAGGAAATGAAAGGAACCTCAAATCAGCAACTTCTAAGGTATTTTCTTACCTGAAAACGCGGAGGAATCGCCGGAAAAGTGATCGGAGTGCGTTGCTTAGGCACTTGCAGCAGGTGGCACGAGCAGCAAGAAATTCTCTCCTACTCTCTCTCACAAACTCTCACATTTTCTCTCTCCCAATCTAGGAATTTTTTGCAAATTCGGATGGGAGAGAGGAGTGAGGGTTTCAACCCCTTTTATAAGCTTAAAAATGCCGAAAATAGGCTCCGGTACAAGGTTCACTTAGTGCATATCCAAATCGGAGCTGTTTCGGTCCAAAAGATGCTTCTGGTGGTCCCCTGGCCGAATGCGATTGGACTTAAGCTCATGCGTACTAGATCTAGCACGTATTAAGTTTTCAGTCCGGCAGGGTTCGCAGATCGCGCGTGGCGGACCAGTTTCAGTTCAGCGGTCACCGCACGTAGATCAGGGCTGCAAGTCTCATGATATGAAATAAAAATTTTTCCTGATCCAACGGTGTAATCTGACTGAATTCTGACGGTCAGAACACTTAATACTGACACGTCAAGTCGTGTGCCAGATTTGAATTTAAAATTCCAATTCTGTCCCTATTCGCACTCTCTTCAGTCTGGGCTCAATGAAATAACCTGTGATTATCGGTTTAACTTGTCAAGTCCAGCTAGGCGGTCCTAACGGTCTAAGATAGGAGGTATCGGACTTTCGACGCGCGGTCTAGATCCAATACAAAATTTCAAAGTGATCCAAAGAACAAACCTACTTAGAGTTTGATCCGAGGTTATAGAGTATTATAGAGTCATTGGTTCTACTCGATTTGGGTCTTGTAGAACGTATTTAAAGTGATCAGGGACTATTTCCCAGCTACTCCAGCGTTGCGCTAGCTAACTTATGCTTAGTTTCTAAAGGAATTAATCCTAAGTGGTTTCTTTGGCTATGGAATTGGGTTCTAAGCGATTTTCCAAGTGTTTTAATTGACCCACTGCCTAAGGACGTCAAATCCCAGATTAGCCAAAATCCGGGGTGTTACAGATTCTCTTACATTTATTATGACATATCATTATTACATCTTTCTCTCTCCCTTATCTCCCTCTCTCTCTCCTTCTTTCCTCATTTTTCATCTCCCCTAATAGTTAGAGGCCATGGACGTCCCAGCTCATATCCATGGCCAACCCTTTCCCACCTTAGATCCCCCCACATATCCTGCCATCAAAAACTCATCTCCACCATTGAAGGAGCCTCATTGGAGCTTTGGAGCATTAGAGAGGAATAAGAAAGAAGGTGGGTCTCTCTCTCTCTCTCTCTCTCTCTCTCTCTCTCTCTCTCTCTCTCTCTCTCTCTCTCTCTCTCTCTCTCATGTTTTGCTGGCCCACTTGACGAGTATGCGTGATGGATCCGAACCGTCCAGCAGCAAGGATGCCCTTGCTGTCCAAGTTGCTGGACGCCCAGTGATCACACAGGACTTGATGTCGGGGAAAGACCCAAATACTAGCTGGATCCCGACCTTGTAGCCACCTGTGGACGCCACCGTGATGTATACATCCTATATCCTCGCCATCCATCGGTCTGCTCGCCCAGAGCATGGCCAGCAGGGTCATCCGTCAGTGGGATGCTACTGGACTGCTGCCCAGCAGCCGTGGGACCCACCATAATGTGTTTTATCTACGTTGCCTAGCAGCCGTGGAACCTGCTTGATGTATGTGTTTTATCCTTACCATCCAGCACGGTCTAGTGCATGAGACGGTGGGACCCACCAGCTGTATGTATTGTCCACACCATCCAGCGTGGGATGGTGGGACCATCTGATGCATGCGTTCCTTCCACCATCTAGCGTAGACGGTGGGACCACCTGATGTATCTGTTTTATCCAAACCGTCCATGCAGAAGGACTGGCCCATCTTTGCTGCCCATCGTCTGGGGGCAGCGGCCCACTGTGGTGTATGTGATCCACCAGCCTGTCCGTCTAGGACAGGCCTGGACGAAAGGAGGAAACAGAGATCAGCTTGATCCCAAGATGGGTGGCCCACCTATGTAGACCCCATCTTGATGTATGTACTCTATGACCACCGTCCACCTGGAGAGGTCATTGAGGCCAAGGTCGAAGAGATGGACAGATCCAGCCTGCTGTGATGTTTATGTTCAAATCCATTCCATCCATCCTTTTGTGGCCATCTGGATGGGTCTCATCCTCATGGTGGACCGTCTACAGGTGGGACCCACCATGTACATGTATTTTGTCCATGTTGCCCGCCTAACAGAGCCACCCTACTGTCCGTTTTGAGTAGGCTCTGTTTCAAGGGAAACCACAAATATCACCTTGATTCCAGTGGGTGGCCCACTCATGTGGACCCCACCTTGTATATGTGTTGCACCCACCATCCAGCAACATGAGACGCACCATGGTGTGCTTCATTCATACCATCCATCTGAGGACCGATTAACAGACAGTGGTGATGGGCAGCCTGTCGTTGGAATCTTCATAAGGCCCACCATGATATTCATTTGCTATCCAACGTGGGGAGTAGGTCACGTGTGACCTGGTTGACGAGAGGCCACAAATATCAGCATCTTCATAGCTCCAGTGGACCCCACCGTTTCCTCGTATAGTGGAGAAGGAATGGCTACCGTTGGAGCCTCCCTGGCATCACCGTGATGCATTGTTTTACCCAACCGCCCACCTATTTTTCCCTGTTTTCTTTAGTAGGTCCTTTGGGCAGTAGGGTCCACATGATGTGTACATGTAATCTACACCGTCTGCCTATTTTCTGGCGTGGACCCCACCTTAGATCAGTGGCAA
The DNA here is from genome assembly GCA_037074715.1 of Magnolia kwangsiensis. Taxonomy (NCBI): domain Eukaryota; kingdom Viridiplantae; phylum Streptophyta; class Magnoliopsida; order Magnoliales; family Magnoliaceae; genus Magnolia; species Magnolia kwangsiensis. Next base: position 35,912,682 of record CM073586.1, on the reverse strand, counting down.
CCAGATGGCCACGTTGATCACTGTCGGGGCGAGCAGTAAGTGGACCGACCGTCCAGCAAACGGCCCACCTTGCTGCATGTGTTGTAAATCCACGTTGGCCATTAATTGTGGGGTCATTACTGATGCATAGCCCCTCCCACACCATGTATGTGTAGTATCCAGACCATCCATCCGAATTTCCATATTATTTTAGGCCATGGGCCAGGAAATGGGACAACCCATATCTCAAGTGATCCACACCGCAGGAAGCAGTGGGCTGACCTTCCAGCTGTGGCCCATCTGCTACATGCATTGTACCTCCACACTACTCATCTGGTGGCGCCCATTGATGATGTATGAGGACCACTGATGAAGCCCACCTTATATTCTATCTAGCCCGTCCAGTAGGTCTAGCATCCTATTGGGCTGACCGCCCACCAGATGGCCCATCTTTCTGTGTGCATAGTAAATTCACGTTGGCCATTGGTGTGGGACCCATTGGTGTTAATATGGTATAGGCTGCTTTGTGGTGTGAGCCCACGCAATTGTAGCAGGTCCAAATATAAGGAGGGCGCCCGCCAAGATGTGTGTTGGGCTGCGGCGTCCTACCATGGGGCAACCTTATGAGGCCCACTACGATGTATATGTTATATCCATGCTATTCACCCATTTGGGGACAGTGGGCCACCTGGTGAGGCCCACTATATATAAGTGCTATGCTCATGTTGTCCTTCCTTTTTCCAGATAATGTATGGGCCGTGGATTCCATTATGAGTTGGATTCCATATTGGGCCGCACCATGTTGTATGTATCATATTCATGCTGGCCACCTTTTGGTGAGGCCTGTTTATGATGTGCAAGGGCCCCACTTATTGTATGATTGGCCGCCCATTGTACAATTTTGAGGCCCACCTTGATGTATAGGAAACACACTATTTATCATTTTATTATTTTTGGGCCACGGGCTGCCTCATGAGGGTCTGTCATGGTGTATGTGTTACACATGCTGCCCATCTATTTTGTTGGATTTTATAGGCCGCCCCATAAGGGCCCAATATGATATATGTGACTCAATCCTTGCCGCCCACCCAACTAGCCTAGTTTTAGGCTGATTTATAAAGCACACATTGGTGGATGTTGGTTACACCTTAGCTATTTAATTAGGGCATGTGGGTTGCCCATGAGGCCTAAATACATGAGTAAGATGTTCTCCATGGCCATGATATTTTTGGGCCATGGGCTGCCCCTCATGAAGCCCATTTGATGTATTTAGGCCTTGGGCCATTTCTTAGAGCCCAACTTGGTGTGTAGAATATTATGGATAATGCCCATTTATTTTTCAGCTATTGTGTGGGCCATGGGCTGTTTCATGAGAACCTTGTATGAAGCCCATGGGATGTGGCCCAAATGCAATGCATATGATATGTTTATGGCCCTTGAGCGAGGCCCAATATACTATGTTTATAGCCCTAGTATGAGGCCCAATATGATATGTTTATGGCCCTTGTGTGAGGCCCAATATGATGTATTTATGGCCCTTGTTTGAGGCCCAATGCGATATACAACAGGCCCATGTGATGAGGCCTTTGTAATGTGTAAGCCCACTATAATTATGTTTGTCCAATCATTCTCTTGGTTGGATAAGCCTTGGGCCCCCATCATGAGATAGATTCTATGGGTCATGCCTTGGGAGCAATGATGGTTAAATGTCTACATTGTAAGAGCAATGGTGGTTAAATGTCCACCTTGTGATCCTCCCTAGGACTCATTGATTAGGCCTGTTCTCATTCCCTCCTTAGTGGACCAGCCCAAACAGATGGGCCTCCACTATTATTATTATAATCCATCCCACCATATTGGGCTATCCCAATTCTTTGGGTCCCCATGGATGCTAGTAGAAGTACCCAAACCTGGAAATCCATTATTAGGCCCATGAGTAGGCCATCTAGATCTACCCTTGTTATGAGGCAAGTACACCATCACTGTAGATGGAAGAATCGGTGGTATCAGATTTGGTATATTCACCGTTGAGGACCGATCCTTCCATAGTGTTATGTATTCTGACACCTCACTGTTAATGCATTTAGTCTCCATCATTGACTCCTCCTTTTAGATTTGTGCATCTTTCTTTCCTTTCTCCCATGCTTTCTGTTGGTAAACAACCAACTAACTCATTTAGTTCTTCACTACTCGTACAGGAAGGAGTCTCTTTCTGTCTGGAGGGATTCATTTTCTCTCAATCAATAATGCCTTATTTCACACAATTCTTCTAGTCATGGCTTCTCCTCTTTACTTTTTTATATTCCCATATGCAATGATGGAGATGGAGTACTGGGATCAGTAGAATTCTCAAACTACGGAACCAACTGGTTTCACACCGGGGGAACAACATCCGGAGCAACGACCCCAACAGTTTGGAAGATATCTTGAGAAAAGGTTTTAGCACCAGTGTATCCTATATGTACTCAAGTTTATTCGAAGTATCCCAATGGTGTAACGTCATCGACTTATTGGAAAAAAGGAGGAAAATCGTTTTGATCTCTTGTTTCGGAGAAATAAGTGGCTCACAAGGAACGGAAAGAAACATTCTATATTTGATCTCGAAGTCCTCATATAGCACTTCTTCCAGTCCTGGATAGGGGATCACTTGTAGGAATGACATAATGCTAATCCATGTTCCACACGACCAAGGAAGAATTATTTTTTAATATAATTATGACTTGGGCTTAGGGAATAGAGAGAAACTGAATCAAATTCTCAGGATAGTATAACAACATCAGATTGACTATTATTGCAGGAAATTCTACTAGGCAGCCAACTAAGCCCAGGATACCTACTGGAGTCGCTTTTAGTGGTGTTGATCGCCATTCCAACACACTGTGTCGGCCTAATTCGGAAGAAGAGAATGAAGGCCTCACCTCGATAGTACTAAACTAACGACTCCTTACTAGATATTTAGCAAATGGGTACGTGATTTTGAAACGTCACTGAATCGAATCGTGTGCAGTGGAGACACTCCCACTTGAAATTGTTTGCAGTAGCAACGTAAGCAAGAGAAAGATTGCTCATAAGACATCGTGACTACAATGGTAGTGCATGGAAAGCACAATAGAGCTTTGTGGCTGTCGTGTCATGAGTGGAGGATTGAGATCTACGTGATCAATCAGGAATCGCCACGAGTCATTGGTTCAGTGATAAGGGAGTGTCAATTGCTAACAAAGGAGAGAATCTCAAGTGAAGGATAAAAAATGGCAGATCTGGGTAGCTCATTGAGCGGGATTGAGAAACTCAGCAACAGTCAATATGGTTACTGGAAATCCTGTATGGAGATGAGGATTGGCAATAGAGCACACTTTCCACCTAGTAGACAACTAAGCAGGATAGAGGGCTAGGGTAAGGAAGGGAAGGTCTTCCACCTGCTCTTAGAACTGACAAAGCACGGCACATACTGGAACTCTTTGTCTTCTATCTAGTGGGTCACCAGGATTTATATCTATTTCATTTATTGACTAGTACTAGTACATTACATGCACCATTTCATTTGAAAACCTATTTGCCCCCATCCCTTGGTATATGAAAATGACCAACTAGACAAAGGCAGGGCAGCAGCTCTCCAGCCCCACTTGAGGCTAGGCCCTTCCCACCTACAGGAGCGAGTGAGATTTCTTGTTGCATGCTTGAGATGGATGGCTTAAGCAAATTACCCTTGGTCTAATAAGATTCTTCTTTTTGAGGATCGGCCTATAAAGCTTTTAGTCGGGTTCTTCTTTCTTTTATTCCTTTCTTTCCGATGAGCAAACGATGATTGTGGTCTTCGTGGATACGCCTGAGCTGGCAAGCTGTTCTTCTCTTATGATCAGGAGATAATGCGGTTAACAGATGGGCTTGGTCAAATGGGCTAAAACCATACCGTGGGAGAAAACCACTCTTTCTCGCCTTCAAAACTCCCCTTCACCTGCTATCGGACCTCCTTCAAAAACTAGTCACTATGCCCTTTCGTTCTTCGCACCTCTATTGTGACCTTTCTTGTTTTCGATACCAGTAGGCTTGCCCCCTTTTTCCCATACAATCTAAGATTGCCCTCGCTCGTAAACTCGCCCATACATATAAGGATGAAGTGAAGTTCATAAACTCACTCGACTCGAATAGCCCTTTCCCTCATCTCCCTAAACGAGTGATTGCCCGACGAGATGAAGGAAGGAGTGGCGTTCTTGAGAAAAGAGTGCTTGCCCTAGGATAGAGTGCCTACTAACAGAAATAGACCTGTTCCTATTCCTGACAATGAATGGTAATGTCCATTGAGGTTTCCAGTTCATAGGACCTACTAGTGGAGCTAAAAAGAGAGCCTGCTCCATCGCTTTGCTTATGGCTTGCTTGCTAACTGACATGGGAGACGCTTGCCTAGTCGAGTTCAGAGCAGTAGGTGAAGGACTACAGTTACGGGACAGAGGCGATGAATCAAATGGTTGTTCCCTCCGTTGATAGGTCTCGATCTCATTATCCAATCTGCAACTCTCCCTATGGTCGAGTAGACTTCTGTCCCCCTTTCTTCAATCCCTACTTCAGGCACTTTCACCCCTGACCTTTGAAAGCAAACAAGTGCCCTTTCGTCCCTTAGTCTCACTATGTTCAACTAAGCACTTCGTCCCTTAAGATTCGAAAATGAAAGAGCTCGCACTCAATCAATCGAAGGCATAATGGGAAAGCACTCTTTCGAGCAACAGAAACAGTCACTCTCTTTATTCATTGCCTTGTTATCTCCACTAGTCGATAGGCAGCAACCTAAAGAAGGAAGAGGATGAAGAACAAGCAAAAACCACTCTTTCAGAGCCTGATGTGACTTTGAGGGTTGATTAAAGATGGGAATATGCCAATAAACATGGCTTTCTTACTTGTGTGTTACTTATAAAGAGCTAATTCCTGACAAGCATATGGATGGGTACAACACACGGTACCTAACCATATGCCCCAATCGAACGAGAGCTAATAGAGTAAGGCCCTCGACTTTCCCTTCGACTTGACCGAATGAGACGAATTTCTTCCCAAGCACGAGTGGAACGAGACTCGATTGAACGAGGAACAGAGACCTGCGAGCGGACAAAGCCAATAAGTTGCGAGCCAAGGTGGAACAAGGGAGAGTCCGTCCCTCTCCAGCCATCGTATTAACCACTGCACCCATTACTGCACCACCTGGAAAGCCAGTTGAAGAAGTCAAGCAAGCATAAGTTAGAATAGGGCAGCAAAGGACAGGCTCTGAAAGAGGTCAACTAGAACAAGGAAGACGACAACTTTGAAAGAGTGATTGTTCGTATAGAGAGGCTCGTATAGAGACAATGAGGTTTCTCACTTTTAGACTCTCGAAATGGCTTTTTCTCATGGCATGATTCCTATAGCTAGATAATGAATCAATCGCTATCTCACTCTATTAACACTCTCTGATAGGTCCTTTGATACTCGTATATTTTATTTGAATAAAACCACTTCTTACTCGATAGAGATCTTTAAGCTCTTCAAGAGAAGGATAAGATAAAAAGGAAAGATGAGCGCCTATTCCTATAAGATTAGATAATACACACTCGAAGGGAAGGTCAGGCAATGGAAGAGGTGCCTGTTATGCCTTCGATTACTCCTCTTATCATTAGTCCACTTCGGTCAAACGTATCGAGAATGTATGGAATGAGTGGAACACTATTGAATAACTCTCGGGTGATGGCATTTCAAACTCAAACTTCACTCTCGTAATCGTAATTAAGCACAGCACGAGAATTTGGCGAATATCATCCCTTTTGCTAAACTTGACTAGTGATAGTGAGATAGATTGATCTTCCCTAAATTCACTAAAAAAAGAAAGCCCGTGAACTACAATTGCTTCAAAACGCTTATGACTATAAAGGCTTTAGCGCCCTTGACTATATAAGTTGCTTTTCAGCAGGCTCTCACATCAACTGGCCCTTGTGCTACAGTCCAATCAGGGTTATATGCAATCCAAGGGAAGAAGTTTCATAGGACGAGTCTAAGAGCCTTACTTGCTTCTATGAGAGTCAAACAATAAGCCCTTGACAATAGAACAACGAGTGGCACAGATAAGAGAAATATAGGCTGGGATCCCTCTCTTTAATAAGAGTGCTTATGGCTTCTACTAGTGTCTTTTATACCTGCCATATATATAGGTCGATTATTGATTTTAACTGTGTTAGTATATGCACTGGGTATGTGTTAATATAGTATTATGACCATATGAGGCCCATCGTGAATATGTGATGCCCATAGTGATTACCTGAGGCCCATTGCATTTATATGAGGCCCATCGTGGCTATGTGAGGCCCATAGTGTTTATCTAAGGCTCATTGCGACTATATGGGGCCCATTGTGTTTGAATGGGGCCCATTGTGTTTGAATGAGGCCCATTGAGGTTGTATAAGGCTCATTGTGATTGTATGAGGCTTATGACATGAGACTCGATGTGATTGTGTGAGGCCCATGTGACTAGATGAGGCCCATTGTGATATAAGAGGCCCATAATGATTGTGTGATCGATTATTATTAAGTTCGATAATCATGCATAGCTTCATGTTTCATGTCATACACATTATATGTATGCGTGTTATGAGAAGTGATCATAGCACATGCCATTGGGCGGATTATTGCATGATTGAACGATATAACACATATACCTCGACATTTTATGATATGAACACCATACGCCCTAGCAACATCTGGGCCATGGCCTCCACAAGCATGACGTGGATGGCCAATTGGGACACCAAAAATGTTATTTGAGCATTTAGGGCACTTAGGATGTCCTTGGGTGGAAGCCCCTAAACCTTCATGGTACTATGAGATGCCCCAACATCAAGACCGAGTGGAAAACATGAGTACCCAAGTGCCTTTACCATTAAGCTAAGTCTCCAACTGTAGCATGGTCGGTTGGGAGGGGGTGTGGCCTTACCCACCTGAGTGAGGGGGGCATAGGTAGGCTGAGTATGACTAGCTCGTAAATGGGTCCACTACTGCCAAACCTTATTGGTGATTGGCTTACCACGGGCGGGTAGTGAGGTCTTTCATGCTCGCTAGGCTGTGTAGCTTAGAGAGCGGCAGTCAGCAGGTAGTGTACTAGACCATGATGATGATCCCAGAGACGTATAATTTTGATGTTGAGATGACTCGTCACTGTTACACACGTGGACAGGCACACGAGGGCAGACGCTGATGTGGGCGGAGCCTAAGGGCCTGGGCGAGCTACTAATAGTTGGCAGGCTACTATGCATACAGTAAGGTGAAATCTTATCCCACATCAGACAATGTGGCGGTCACATGTAAGCTTGCTAGCAGGAGTGCGTACTCAGCTGTTAATCCATTTACTCATTTCATTTACAATACAGCTTGTGAAGCGTAACTAAATCATTATGTGAATCTTCGCAATGGCTAGAATTTTGATTAGGCACATGACCAGCCTGAGATTAGGAGTTTACCACATTGAGTCTAACTATCCAAATTTAGGTATGAGACTGGTTTGGATAGAAGTCCTTTGTGATGGACCCCCATCGCTTCTGATATTACACGTTACCCTCACAACTACACACTATAGCTTTGTCATCCGCATTGCATATTCTGACGTCATATGATTCATCCTCAGCACATAGCATTTGGTTTACTATGTTTTTGCATGGCCTAGATGAGGCTGATGAAATTCATGGCTCGTTAGGTATTGCATATTGTGTTGTATTCTCGGTAATTGATATTTGACTTACTATGTTCCCACATTGCATAGATGATCTATATTACTTCCTCAGTTTATGATTCTGGCTTATTATGTCTTTATATTGTATATCCTAGATAATGTTGTTAATATTTCTATAGACTTGCTAGTATTTATACTTATTCTGATATCTGCGTGCTTGGAACTTATCTTACGCACATACTTACACTACCCTCTAAGCTTTCTATAAGCTTATGCATGATAGATGCATGCAGGAGATACCTGGGCACAGTCATAGTTGAGCAAGAGTAGGAGCGAGTGGCCGAGCTCTATGAAGATTTGATTATATGCACATACTTCCTTTCAACATTGTAATCAATGATTTATTATAGAGGATATATGATGATGATGTTGCTATTATGAATTGGGTACACTTGTAGTTATGCTAAAAAAAATCCTCCTTGTAGAATCCCAGGATCGAAACCTAGTGTATGAGCACTGGGAGCCAAGAATGGGGTACAACGGAGGCTGTCAGCACCGGATTCGGCAATCGGGAATTCTATGAGTCCGGTTTTCAAGTTTAGAGTGTGACAGTAGTTTTTGAAAATAGACTCAGAGTTTAAACTGCCTTAAATTTATGCACTTTGCATAGTTTTTAAAAATAAAATTCGAGTTTCGGAATATGCTTTTTTCAGGACAATTTCAAGATATGTTTGTTTTCAGGATAATTTCAGGATTCGTTTTCTTCACTTTAAATCTTTGATTCTCTTCATTCCTCACTTGATTTTCTTGGATCTTCGGCATGTAAATACTTCATTAATGACTTCTAAATCTCTGAATCTTCATTTACTAATCTTTTGAGTATAAATCTTTCTTTTGACATCAATTTCACCTTAAACTCTCGAGATCACCTCGCACATGAAAACATGCATAATTAGATCAATTAAGCACTATCATGTTTATAAAACTAAGGTATAAATAGGGGGAAATATGTAATATTTCATACTCAACAAGCAGTTAATTCCTCTTTCACAAACCAAAATAGATTTGAACTTTAATTTATTCAATTTCCACATGAAGCACCAAAGTATTAATCATAAGTAATTCAAAGCATTTATTATTCCCTTAGTATACAATAGATTAATGAATTTTACATATTGATGCCTTGCAAAAAAAATAAGTTAACATCTTAGCCTTCCTAAGCGTCCAATTTTCTTAGAGTCGATAATGGATCAAAGTAAATTAAAACTTAAGTCTTATTTAAATATCAATGAATTGTTCATCATTCAAACCAATACTTGAATCGAAGTAAATTATAAAATTAAAAATCACTAAAAACTTCATCTCTTATCCCTAATAAAGAGATTTAGTCAACCATCATCATAGTTGAACTAAACTCTAAAAAAAAATGGAAAAGAACTTAGAACTAAAAGATTAGCGAAGAAGGACAGCTCCACGAAAACTTCGCAACTCCTTGTTCTCTCTCCCATACCCTAAATCGTTCCTAGAAGATCTTAAATTACCCCTTTAAATAAGAAAAACTTGCACTGACTTCAAATTTCTACACTTTTGTTAAGCTTTTGTTACATCGACTGTAGCCTTCGGTCACACCGAACATCACTTCAATCGCATCAAATTTGTGTAAGACCCGTATCTTAGTCCGTACCGTTCCGTAGACTTCCGCGGTCTTACCGGTCAAATTTTGACAACCTTCGACCCTTAACCGATATTGGCGCGCGACCCTGATTCATATGCCGTCAACCCGTATCGACTCAACCCAAGACCATTACCATAGTGACCGCGCCATCGTTGCGGTTCCGATGCCCCGACTCGTGCGCCGAGGCGATACCCTGGTCAAGAGATGTGGGCCAACGTTCGGTGCGAGGAAAACACTGCGCATTGCGAAACCCAAGAGAATCTCTATGATGTGTCACATCAATCCCATCAATCAATAAATTCATCAGTCCATCACATGTCAAGTACATGTCAAGTACACATCACCTTTCACCCATACCCAAGCAACCACAAAAGTCAAAAAAGGTCTTACAAGCCCATGCTTTTCTTACACAAAAGGCCACAAAAGTCAAGGATTTCTTACACCCATCTCTCTCCCATCCATCACTCCATCACCCATCATATACTCTCTCTCATTTTACAACTCTCTCTCTTTCTCATTTTCAAATCCACTCCAAGCAACCAAAAACCCTCCATATGTATAAGCCTCTCCCTCCCTTTCAAAACTCCAAGTGTGGCCCACCTCTCCATCCCAAGATCTTCAATCCTAACCATCCATTCCCCATCTCACCCATTGAAATCAAAGCTAAAGAGCTAAGGTACCCCTAGGAGCAAGAAGATCGAACGGTGGGTGCATGATAATAGTAGCTTTCTTTGTTTTTAAGATGGGTCAAGTGAGGCCAACCAATCAATGGTTTGGATCTCACTTGGGACCCTAAGATGTGGCCGATGGCCCACTAGGATCATCATGATCATTCCATGATGGAGCCATTCTCCATAGACCCCATCATGATGTTTATTTTATTGCTTTGGGAAGGTCATCTAGACCGTCCATATTGGTGGGAAAAGGATCCCCACCGTTGATTTTCATTTAGGTGGTCCCATGTGTAAAAGGGACTCATTTGATTGTATAATTTCTTCAAGGGAGGGCTCATAGTGGCGGAGCCCTCCATCACAAAGCGTGTCCCACTCTATCTCTCTCTCCCTCTCTTTTCTTTAATTATTTGTTTTGTGTGATGAAATGGCCTTATGGCCTACTTGGATGGACCCCATTAGGATGCATGTATTGGATCCAATCCATTTATAGATGGGGCCCACCTTGTATGTATATGGGTAGCCATGTAATGGCCCACCTAATCAGGGCCCACCTCAATGCACCCTTCTGCAAGACCAGACCGTCCAGCGTCCCAGACGCTGGACGTCCCTGTATAAAGGAAAACACAAATATAAGCTTTGTGCAAGCTTTGGGGTGGACCATCAGTGTAGGCCCCACCTGGATGTATATATCCAATCCAAGCCGTTCATCCATTTACTGGCCTCATTTTAGCCGTTGAGTAGAGGAATGGGCCTGATCTGAGCATCTGGTGGGCCATAGCATAGGGAACTTTAGTGGTTACCCTTAAAATTTTTCCTGATGATTCTATGCACTCAAAAATTCCAAACTTTGGTCTCTTTGGTTTGTTACGAGCTGAAGAATCCCATGGTTGGGATGGATTGTTCAAATGTGGGCCCCACCTGTGGAAAACCACAGGAAAATAAAATTTTCAAAAAAAAAATAAGAAGGAAAGAGGGAGTGCTGACAGCGCTGCCAGTGCCTGCTGCACGGCGAGCGGGCGGGCGGTCGGTCAACCACCCACGGCTGCTGTCGTGGGCCCCACCATGATGTATATGTTTTATCTACGTCGTTCATATGGTGGGCCACCCCTTGAGGTGGGCCCCCTCCAAAAATGAGGCCGATCCGACGCTCGGGTGGCCCACACCATAGGAAACAGTGTGAATGAACATCTACCATTGAAACCCATCCTAGGGTCCACAGAAGTTTTGGATCAAGATGAAATTTGTTTTTTACCTTCACACAGGTCCGTGTGACCTTATGAATGGTTTGGATGGCATTTAAACATTTCTGGTGGGCCCCACATGGGACCCACAGTGTTATACGTGTCACGGTGGAAGCTCACCTGATATTTGTGTTGCTCTCACCGTCCAGCGGACGGTGGAGCTGGAGCCACCGTGCGTGTGTGCAGTGTGTGTACGTGCGTGCGTGTGTGCAGTGTGTGTGCAGCGTGTGTGTGTGTGTATATATATATACATATATATATATATATGTATTATATTGTATTACATATATAATATTGTATATATTATATATATTTTATATATTTTCTGTAGTTTTTATATTATATAATACATAATATTCGATGGTGGGCCTTCATGTGGGCCCCCACTCTTAATGCAGGTGCTGCATCCAACCTGCCCATCCATTTTAAAGCTCATGTTATGGTTTGAGCTAAAGAATGGGCCAAATCCATGGTCCGAGTGGACCCCACCTTAGCATATTATAAGGCCTATGGGTTTAGGCCCATTTGATTCGTATAAGGCCTATGGATTTAGGCCCATTTGATATATAAGGCCTATGGGTTAGGCCCATTCGATAAGGCCTATGGGTTAAGGCCCATTTGATATATAAGGCCTATAGGTTTGGGCCCATTTGATATATCAGGCCTATGGGTTTAGACCCCTTTAAGACACATAAGGCCCATGTGATATGACCCATTATGATGTACCTAAGGCTATTGGTGAAGCCCAGTAACGCGGTGTAACACCCTGAAATTCGGGGGTCGTGTATAAACTCAACTCCCGAGTTCCAGACCGTCACTTATGCAACAAAAATGATTATGATTTAATGTTGTCTGAGTTAAAGCATTTACATGAGTAAAAGTATATCAAACTGCAATTCATACTCCAGATCCAGTGATAAAAGCAAGCGGAAGACTAATCAATATATATATTACTGTAAGGAAAAATAAAGTAGATCTCATCTGTCTCTAAAGTATGAATACATCTCTGAGTCTCATATACATATACATGAACAAAATCAAATGTTCAAAATAGTCCCACTGAAATCCCATCAACCCAGGTCACCTACGCAAAGCCATCATGGTACTGCATGTACGAGAACTCGTACTGGTCCTCGTCAAAGTCTGGCTCTGCCTCCTGGATCTCAGCATCACCTGCATCTACAACAGGGTCTGGTGGGTGTTGCAAACACCATCCCGTAACGTGGGAGTGAGTGATCAACTCAGTGGAATCATAGAGTAAAGATTAGCATGTTCACAAATCAATCATGTGATAATAGTAAAGCAGTAAATCAGACAATCCTAATACTGTTGTTAATGCAATATGACATGACGTGATGTATACCCCCCTCACCGACGATCTCCCTCATACGGCACCATCCTACGACCGCGGCATGCCACACTCCCTAAAGTGCTCCACATCTTTCAGGCACATGCAATGTTATGGTGATATGATTTCTGAGTTGTTATTAGTCCATTCAAACAGCAGGATTGGAAAACTAAGGTACTTCCCTTATATCAATCCTAACACAGATCCTGTCTAGGGTCGTCACTCCTAGTAATCTCATATGATGTATATTTTGTAGGTCGCTGCAAGGGCTGCCTGGGCTGTTGCTCGCACTCGTTGAACCGCTCCCCCATCACCTTATCAATACAGGTCTACTGTACTCTACTGCTACTAAAGGGTCGTCGCCTCCCGTAGACTCAGAATACTCTCGCGGTCACTACAAAGGACTCGTCGCCCGATCAGTGTAGGCCGACAGCTAGAATATAGTGTCCCATACCACCATAATCTGCTCATGAGACTAGGTGCTCACTGGTCACTACGGGGAGGTTTGTGGCCCCAGCGTAGGCCGACAGCTCGACCACGGTGTCCCATACCACCATGTCCTGCTCATGAGTCTTCATGGATCAAGGTACCATGGTTAACAGGATTTACAATGGTAAGTTCAGTACCCTAGGTTCAAGCAGTTATGACTCATGCAGGGTAAACATACAACGGCCAGTCGGGTTACTTGACTGGCTCGACTAGCGCGATCGCATCTCAAGTAGAACGACACGAAGTGCGTAAAACACTTCGCGTGGCCTAACCACTGCCGCCAACTCCAAACACGGCTCGCATTCATCGACGCGTCGTTCGTGGCCAAGACCATCCAACCACGAATTAGCTCGGTTACCGACTGCCTGGACTAGGTATAGTCCCAAACACATATGAATTCACATCAGCAATTTATGTAGGAGTATTGAAATTAAAATACAATCATGTGAGCATGTTAACACATGTTATAACATACAACTTAGGCAAATCTTCAAGCACATACATTTTATGCATATAATGGAATCATGCATATTGTCAACATGTAGGAAATCATTTATGTCAGCATATTAATTGAGAAATCAGTCTCAAACTAATTCATAACACCATTTAATTCAATACATACTAATACAAGAATTTATACAAACACTTACACTACACACTTAAGTCTACATATAGTATGTTGACACGAAGTACGCAATTAGGCGAATCTCTTCGCCAAACTAATTATGCACGTATTCCTAGCTTTCTAATGCGACAACAAATCATGTCAATCACATCAGCAAAATATGAATGAAATCTGTACTTCCTACAAATGACTAAAATGCCCTAAATCTCATATTCTTCGTTGATTTACGAAACAGGAAACGGACAGCATGTTGTACATGTCAAACGGAGATGCCGTCAATAATCTACTATTAAACGACATTGAAAGCATTGGAAACCGTCAATCAAAACGTCTAAAATCCTCACCTAGTCTCTTATAGACGTGTCGTTTCGAACGGAGCGTATACGCTTCGTCTACGGCGATAAGAGAACCTGTTTTACAGGATCTATTGGTTTAAAAGCTATGGATCCTAGTGAACCTTAAATCAGCAACTTCTAGGGTTGTTTCTTACCTGAAAACGTGGAAGAATCACCGGCTTGGTGATCAGAAGGTGTTGCATAGGCACTAGCAATAGGTGGCACGAAGGCTGAAAAAATCTATCCTACTCTCTCTCACAAACTCTCACCCTTTCTCTCTCCCAAATTAGGGTTTCTCTTAAATTCGGATGGGAGAGAGGAGTGAGGGTTTCAACCCCTTTTATAAGCCTAAAAATGCCCAAAATAGGCTCCGGTACAAAGTTCACTTAGTGCATATCTAAATCGGGGCTGTTTCGTCCAAAAGATGCTTTCTGGTGGTCCCCTGGTCGAATGTGATCGGACTTAAGCTCATGTGTACCAGATCTAGCACGCATTAAGTTTTCAATTCGGCAGGGTTCGCAGATCGTACGCGGTGGACCAATTTCAGTTCAGCGGTCACCGCACGTAGATCAGGGCTGCAAGTCTCATGATATGAAATAGAAATTTTTCCTAATCCGAGGGTGTAATCTGACTGAATTCTGACGGTCAGAACGCTTAATACTGACACGTCAAGTCGTGTGCCAAATTTGACTTTGAAATTCCAATTCTGTCCCTATTCGCACTCTCTCTAGTCCGGGCTCAATGAAATAGCCTATGATTATCGGTTTGACTTGATTTTCGAGATGATTGTCAAGTCCAGCTAGGCGGTTCTAACGGTCTAAGATAGGAGGTATCGGACTTTCGACGCGCGGTCTAGATCCAATACAAAATTTCAAAGTGGTCCAGAGAACAAACCTGCTTAGAGTTTGGTCCGAGGTTATAGAGTATTATAGAGTCGTTGGTTCTACTCGATTTGGGTCTTGTAGAACGTATTTAAAGTGATCAGGGACAATTTCCCAGCTACTCCAGCGTCGCGCTAGCTAACTTATTCATATTTTCTAAAGGAATTAATTCTATGCAATTTCGGGTCGAGTTGGTACTCGAGTCCAAGTATGGATTTTTCACGGGCGTTACAATCTACTCCCCTTAACAAATAATTTCATCCTCGAAATTTATACCTTTTCGTACTCCTCGAGAAGCTGTGGGTAGTTCTTTCTGATCTCGGCTTCTGTCTCCCAAGTAGCCTCTTCCTCAGAGTGATGCGTCCACAATACCTTCACAAGGGGAATCACCTTGCTACGCAGTACCTGCTCCTTCCTGTCTAGGATACGTGTTGGTCGCAGGATATATGTAACATCCTCTCCTAACTGCACCTGCTCCCATCTGATGATATGGGAAGGATCAGCAACGTACTTCTTCAACATAGAAACATGAAATACGTTGTGAACGCTCACGAGAGGCATGGGTAAAGCCAATCGGTATGCCACTGCTCCCACACGATCGAGGATCTGGAATGGACCAATGAATCGCGGTGCCAGCTTCCCCTTCTTCCCGAACCGAAGGACTCCCTTCATAGGGAAAACTCGCAAAAACACATGATCCCCAACTGTGAACTCCAACGGCCTCCGTCTCTTATCGGCATAACTCTTCTGTCTGCTCTGCGCTGTGAGAAGCCGACGTCTAATAATATCAATCTTCTCTGACGTCGCCTGCACCAACTCTGGGCCAATCAAGCTATGCTCACCGACCTCTGCCCAGCAATGCGGTGCGCGACAAGGTCGCCCATACAGCGCCTCATAAGGTGCCATACCGATACTCGCCTGAAAGCTGTTTTTGTACGCAAACTCCGCATATGCAAGACAATCATCCCAACTGTCCTTGAAGTCCAATGCACAAGCTCGCAACATGTCCTCTAAGATCTGGTTCACCCGCTCTGTCTGTCCGTCTGTCTGTGGGTGAAAAGCAGTACTAAACTTCAACTTCACACCCATAGCCTCCTGAATGCAAGTCCAGAAAATAGAAGTAAACCGTGTGTCTCTGTCCGATACGATCTCCAACGAAACTCCATGCAGATGCACGATCTCTCTGATGTACAGTCTAGCCAGCTCGTCTGTAGAGTTCGTAACTCTGATCGGTAGGAAGTGCGCCGACTTCGTCAGACGGTCGACGATCACCCAAATGGAATCATGTCCCTTCCTCGTCTTCGGCAGCCCAGAAATGAAGTCCATGGAAATGAAATCCCACTTCCACTCTGCGATCGGCATAGGCTGCAAAAGTCCAGGTGGTTGGCGATGCTTTACCTTGACCTGCTAACAAGTGAGACAACGGGACACGAACTCAGCTATGTGGGTCTTCATACCTTCCCACCAATACGTCCTCTTCACGTCACGATACATCTTCGTACTGCCTGGATGCATCGCGAGTCTTGTACAATGCGCAGCCTCGAGAATCTCTCGTCTCAAGTCAAGGATATCTGGGACGCATAGGCGGCCACGATAACGTAAGCCCCCATCCATACCAACTCGCCACTCGGCGTCAGCATCATCACTGGCCTGCTCTCGAAACTCAGTCAGATGCGCATCGTCCCTCTGCGCCTCGATGACCCAGTCATCGATTTGAGATCGCACCTGTACATGTGCGATGAACTCATACGGCTCCTCTACGGTGAGTTTCTGCTCAAAGTCTCACAAAAACTCAACCATATCCCACTCAGCAACCATCAGCGGAGCCGCAAACTCTATAGCCTTCTTGCGGCTCAACGTGTCAGCCACAAGGTTTGCCTTCCCAGGATGGTAAGAGACTTCAAACTTGAAGTCCTTCAACGTCTCCATCCATCGCCGCTACCTCATATTCAAGTCTCGCTGCGTGAATATGTACTTGAGGCTCTTGTGGTCACAAAAGAGCTCGAACTCCTCTCCATAAAGGTAATGTCTCCAGAGTCTCAGTGCGAATATGACGGCTGCCAACTCTAGGTCGTGTGTAGGGTAATTCTCCTCGTGCTTCCTTAATTGTCTCGAGGCATATGAAATTACCCTGTCCCTCTGCATAAGGACACAACCCAAACCAACGCTAGACGCGTCAGTGTATATAGTGTATCTAACCCCTTGCTCTGGCAATACTAGCACAGGGGTGGACGTAAGTCTGTCCTTCAGCTCCTGAAAAGTTGACTCAGCCTGATCGTTCCAAGCGAACTTCACGTCCTTCCATGTCAACTGAGATAAGGCTCTCGCGATCTTCGAGCAGTCCTGTATGAAGCGTCGATAGTAACCAGCGAGACCCAAGAAACTCCTCACCTCAGTGACAGAACCAGGCTGCTCCCAGTCCTACACCGCAGCTACCTTAGATAGGTCAACTGCCATACCATCCTTGGACGCCACGTGTCCCAGGAACTTCACTTCCTGCTTCCAGAAGTCGCACTTCTTGTACTGTGCGAACAACTGATGTTATCTAAGCGTATCCAGGACCAAATGCAAATGCTCCTCATGCTCCTCTCGACTCCTGGAGTACACCAAAATGTCGTCAATGAATACAACGACGAATCGATAGAGGAAAGGCCGAAATACCCTGTTCATCAGATCCATAAACACGGTTGGTGCGTTCGTGAGACCGAACGACATCACGAGGAACTCGTAGTGGCTAAAACTGGTCCTGAATGCTGTCTTCTGCACGTCCTCATCCTTGACGCGCAACTGATGATATCCTGACTGAAGATCAATCTTCAAGAAGTACTGCGCTCCTCTCAACTGATCAAACAAGTCATCGATCCTGGGTAAAGGGTACTTGTTCTTCACCGTGATCTGGTTCAGCCTGCGATAATCAATACACAATTGCATCGAACCGTCCTTCTTCCTTACGAACAGGACCGATGCTCCCCAAGGAGACACACTAGGTCGTATAAGGCCAAGCTCTAGCAGACCATCAATCTGCATCCTCAACTCCTCCATCTCACACAGTGCCATGCGATACGTCGGTAGTGAGACGGGCGTAGAACCAGGAACCAGATCGATAATGAAATCGATCTCTCGTCTAGGAGGCAAATCAGGGATCTTCCTGAACAGACCCCCGAACTCAGAAACGACGGGCGTATGCTCAAGTATCTAGGCACCAGCGTCGCGCAATAAGGTAGTGTAACTAAGTATGCAGAAAGGGAGATTTACCCGCACTGAAAATGTGAAAGATGCACCCTCTGGCTCGTAGGCTGTTACTATACGAGTCTTGCAGTCAATCTTGGCCCTCGCTGCAGTCAACCAATCCATGCCAAGAATGACATCAAGATAAACCAGAGTGGGGTCGACGACGAGATCTAAAGCCATCGTCTTACCTCCCAGATCCACCAAACAACCCTCACACATCTGGGTGGCATCTGTAAAGGATCCGTGAGCCGTATAAACTCGCACCCCGTCCATAGTAATGGTCTGTAGCCCAAGACGCCTGACTATAGCACGTGATATCAAAGAAATCATGGAACCAGTGTCCACCATCACGAGAATAGGAGTACCTCCAATATGGGCTGTGACCTCGAAGGCCGAATGATGAGAAGTCGGTGTCGCAGCTGCCTCAGCTGTCAATGCATGAACCCGTGCCTGCTGTGGCCGGTTCGTTCGCTGTGTCATGGGCCGTGGAGGCTGTCTGATCTGCGATACCGGAGGTCTGAAAGAAGGGTGCACGGAGCTAACCGTATAGGCGGTGCTGATATCTCCTGTGGACGTGCACGGTCAATCTTCTGCAGCGGTGAGAACCCACTATCCCGCATCCGAGAAAAATAACTCTACGCCAAGTGGCCTGACCTCCCACAGTATGTACATGTCAAATCAAGGCTCCAAAACGGTGGTATTGGCGCTGTAGCCCTAGTAGGAGGGTCGACACGAGGCGTCTTGCCCATGAAGGGCCTGTCTGGCAAGTCTGATCGTGGCCTAGAAGCAACAGGGCCACAAGATCGCGCAAGTCGATCCACATCCTACTCTGTCCGCATAGACATGTGAATCAACTCCGCATATGAGGGAATGCTCACACAACACATCTTCGACCGAATATTCGGTCGCAAACCCTCCAAAAAGTGTCGTATGCGCATCTACTCATCAGCCAAAATAGTCGGGACGTATCTACCCAACTCCGTGAACCGATGCTCATACTCCGTAATTGTCATGGCTCCCTGTCTGAGGCGGAGAAACTCATTCTCCCGGTCATGCCTGTAAGTCTGAGGATAATACTTCTCATGGAAGCGAAACTCAAACGCTGCCCATGTCCATATAAAGTCGACGACAACGGTCCGCAATACACTGTCCCACCACAAGCTGGCCTCTCTCTCAAACAGGAATGTAGCCAACTCTACCTGCTCAGCCTCTGTACAGTGCAACATCCGCAGTATCTTTGACACACGGTCGAGCCAATACTCGGCCTCCTCGGGTCTATGAGAACCCGTAAAAGTGGGAGGCCGTAAGCGCTGAAATCGCTCTAATAAGCCCCGTGTATCTGCGGCATTCCCCGTAGGATAAGCAGGTGGTACTGGATGAGCCATGCCCTCATCCTGGGCATAAGTATCAGCATCCTCAGCTGGATGCGTAGTGCAGGTGGAGTCACACCCCCACCCTGGGCTAGTGTCCCCACAATGGTAGTCAGAAGATGTTGTTGCTGTAGCATCATAGCCATCATCTGCTCAAATCTGTCAGGAGGTGGAGCAGGCTGTGGCGTGTCCTGCATCGAAGTAGACGCACGGTAAGACTCTCTGACTGGCGGTGTGAAGCGGTGGTCTAACTGTAGGACCAGTAGTAGGCTGAGACGCTCGAACTGTCTCAGGAATTGGGCCCATAGCAGGGTTTGTATGGGTGTCAGACTGCGAAGGAGTCTGATCCATAGGCTCACTCAATGTAAGCCGAGCCGTGCTCCGCATAGCCTTAGGCGGCATTCCCTATATTCAAAATAGGGCGCAACCTTGTCAGTTTCAATAGCACAAATGCACCGCAATCATTCACACATGAGTCAAAAGCATTCCATGCATTTCATTTAATCAAAATTGTCACAATACAAGGGATATGTCCTTATAAGCATCATGACGAGAAATACATGGGAACTAAGACAGTTAAAATTACAACAGCAACATAAGCAAAGCACTAGCCTTAATAGGCTTACACAACTTAAAGCAGGAAATGACTAACTACTAATAACAATATCATAGATCTCGTTAGTCTGAGTTGGGTGACGGAGGAGGAGCACCCTTATCCTGCAAGCAGCATAAGATCGCCTTCAAGGTGCGAGTCACCGTGCCGAATTTCCTCTTCGTAACGGCCTTGGCATCCTCGACTTCAGCGCGAAGTTTCTGAACTTCCCTTCGCAAGGCAATCTGGCTCTCCTCAATCCGAGCAATGCGATCATCGCCAGTAGCCTGAGCAGAAGGAGGAGGGCTCTCATCTGTATCCTGAGCCTCCTCTTCTGCCTCTTCCTGGACTTCTTCCTGAACTTTTGCTTCAGGTTCTCCTTCACTTGGATCCTCCTCATCATCAAAGTCATCCTCGCTATCCTCCTCAAGATGATTTTCACGGTACTGAGACCCAATCTTCATCTTGACCATAGTCGACTCATCTATGATTTGAATCGAAACTGGCAATTCCAGCCCAAGTCTGTAAGCAAACTCAAGCGTGATCTTGCATATCAGTCGGCCAAAAGGAAGCGATTCGGACGTTCTTCTTGACTTGGCTATGAGGATTATCTGTCGCAAGATAAAAGTGGCCATACATACATTCTCTCCCTGGGCCACCAGATACAGAAAATCAACCATAAGGCGCGTACACTCAATGCGATTCATCGACCTGGGATACACATTGAACGTGCAGATATGGTGCAGCAGGCGCAAATCATCAGACATATACGTTGCCTTGAGGCTATTATTAGGCTGCCATGGAACCAATTTACCACACAGAAACTTGGTACAATGATCTCGCTCACGCCTACTCCTCAAATTCTTCTCACTAGGATGAACATCACCAAGAGGCACGTTCAGAAGCCGCGCAATCAGCCGCACATCGATCGTAGCCATCCGATCCCTACCACAAGGAATTTTGAACTGCAATGGCTCCAAAGTAGGATTCCAGATACAAGCGTAGAAGGCATGAACGGTGCTCACATTAGCACGAGCGCGAGCTTCAAAGATCAGACCCCAATGCGCAGCTTCAATGCGCTCGAACAACAAAAATTCACCGAACAATCGTCCTTCCACATCCGCCTCAAACAGCACTTTGCGATCAGTATATTGGCCATGAGGCATCTCTGCTAGAATTACTCGCCCAAGATGAGTATGGGGATCCAAATCCCGCTTTGTATGGAACTCTCGGGCTGTAGCTGGACCTGTGGCGGCGCTTAAACTTGCGGCGCCACCCCGCGATCTTCTCGATAGAGCAGGGCGACTTGGCCCAGCCTCATCTACTGCATTTTTCCTTTTACCCATCAAAGATAAGATGGTGGAGAGTGACAAAAGGCCTAAAATGGCTTCCACGAAAGTCATGGAAAATGGAGAAAATGCAGAGAAGTGGCTGTCCCAACTGGAAAAGGGAGATCTAGACATTGTAGAGGGATGCTTCAAGCTTCCCTAGGATGTATTTTCAAGGAGAAATGAAAATAAAAAAGTGAAATGGAGCACCTCACGATTTCAGCTCGATTTGGGGGTTTTTAAAGCTCCAAACGATGAAATCTTCAAGAGGGAGGACTGTCAACCGAAATAGATTGATGGAGAGTGGTCATTTTTGGCCAAGGATGGATCTAGGGGTGGTTTGGAATCACGAATTTTGGAGATAGCTGCTGAAAAATGAAAATGGAGCTATGGAGAGGGCTGTTTGTGAAGGAAGTGCACGATTTAGGGGTTTTCTACACACGAACCATACATGAGGGGTGTGAAATACCCAAAATACCCTCAGATCTAGAAGCACACTTCAAACGGGGAAGGGTGGTCGGCGATGCATCGCCGGATCGGCGATGGCATCGCCGACCGACCACCTATTCGGTCAGCGGGACCACATGGGTCTGGTCCCCCATGGTCCAGGGACTCCAAAAAGGTACGGTCCCAACCTTGGTTCATTGTATTTTGACCTATATAGGCCCAAACATGTGTTAGGGTATTTTCGAGGCCAATCTGCAATCCCGAATAGAAAATCCTATCACGCAGCATATGATTTTGGGGTAGAAGGAGATAGTACATCCATATAGACTATTAGTTGCTAAAAAAAGTGAAATTAGAATGGCCTTATGGCCATTTTTCATGAAATTTTACTATTCACTGTAAAATTTTGTGAAAGTATGAATTTATGTTATTTTCATATTAGGATTGATGCCTAACATGAAAAGGATAAGAAATAATTGAAGATTGGAGTGGTGAGAGGAAGAATTTTGAAGATTTTTGGTGAAACAGGGTTTTTAAGCCCTGGCGATTGAATACCGGAGTCGTGGTTGTCCCACGGCCCAAGGATTCACATTAACAGATTTAGAATCGTTCAATGAATGTCTCAACCCACTTGCCTACAACCTAGGAGCTATTCGGGTTGCTTTACACAAACACTTACACTACACACTTAAGTCTACATATAGTATGTTGACCCGAAGTGCGCAATTAGGCGAATCTCTTCTCCAAACTAATTATGCACGTATTCCTAGCTTTCTAATGCGACAACAAACCATGTCAATCACATCAGCAAAATATGAATGAAATCTGTACTTCCTACAAATGACTAAAATGCCCTAAATCTCATATTCTTCGTTGATTTACGAAACAGGAAACGGATAGCATGTTGTACATGTCAAACGGCGATGCCGTCAATAATCTACTATTAAACGACATTGAAAGCGTTGGAAACCGTCAATCAACACGTCTAAAATCCTCACCTAGTCTCTTATAGACGTGTCGTTTTGAACGGAGCGTATACGCTTCGTCTACGGCGATAAGAGAACCTGTTTTACAGGATCTATTGGTTGAAAAGCTATGGATCCTAGTGAACCTTAAATCAGCAACTTCTAGGGTTGTTTCTTACCTGAAAACACGGAAGAATCACCAGCTTGGTGATCAGAAGGTGTTGCTTAGGCACTAGCAACAGGTGGCACGAAGGCTGGAAAAATCTATCCTGCTCTCTCTCACAAACTCTCACCCTTTCTCTCTCCCAAATTAGGGTTTCTCTCAAATTCGGATGGGAGAGAGGAGTGAGGGTTTCAACCCCTTTTATAAGCCTAAAAATGCCCAAAATAGGCTCCGGTACAAAGTTCACTTAGTGCATATCTAAATCGGGGCTGTTTCGTCCAAAAGATGCTTTCTGGTGGTCCCCTGGTCGAATGCGATCGGACTTAAGCTCATGCGTACCAGATCTAGCACACATTAAGTTTTCAGTCCGGCAGGGTTCGCAGATCGTACGCGGCGGACCAGTTTCAGTTCAGCGATCACCGCACGTAGATCAGGGCTGCAAGTCTCATGATATGAAATAGAAATTTTTTCTGATCCGAGGGTGTAATCTGACTGAATTCTGACGGACAGAATGCTTAATACTGACATGTCAAGTCGTGTGCCAGATTTGACTTTGAAATTCCAATTCTGTCCCTATTCGCACTCTCTTCAGTCCGGGCTCAATGAAATAGCCTGTGATTATCGGTTTGACTTGATTTTCGAGATGATTGTCAAGTCCAGCTAGGCGGTTCTAACGGTCTAAGATGGAAAGTATCGAACTTTCAACGCGCGGTCTAGATCCAATACAAAATTTCAAAGTGGTCCAGAGAACAAACCTGCTTAGAGTTTGGTCCGAGGTTATAGAGTATTATAGAGTCGTTGGTTCTACTCGATTTGGGTCTTGTAGAACGTATTTAAAGTGATCAGGGACTATTTCCCAGCTACTCCAGCGTCGCGCTAGCTAACTTAGTCATATTTTCTAAAGGAATTAATTCTACGCAATTTCGGGTCGAGTTGGTACTCGAGTCCAAGTATGGATTTTTCACGGGCGTTACACGAGGCCCATTTGATGCAATCTACAGCCCACGGGTTATGACCCATTGCAATACACATAAGGCCCATTGGTGTGGTCCATTTATATGGCCCATTTGATGAATAAAAGGCCCATATGACATGGCCCATTTGATGTATTTAAGGCCCAATGGGATGTACCTAAGGTTCATTGCAATGTGTGATTTCAACACAGATTATGAAACGATGTTTACGACAATCGTGCCTTGGGAGCAATGCTGATTTGACGTCCACATTGCGAGTGTAATGCTGGTTGGATGTCCACATTACGACTCTCCTTAGGGCCCATTATTAGTCCCATACTTATTAGGTATAGGCCGTCCAGGCCTGTAACACCCTGAATTTTTGCCTACGTGGAGATTTAAATGTCCTTAGGCAATGGGTCAATCCTAATACCTGATTAACTTCTCAAAACTTAATCCAAAAGTCTCAAATCCCTAATTCCTTCGAAAATCTCACCTTTCACTACTTTATCCTTCAAAATTTTCTAGGATCTTTCATATTAAACACAAATCTTAAAGTTTAGGTGATGTTAATCAATACTTAAACTAAAAAGTACTATAAATAGTAAATAAATAAATAAAAAGGGTTTTTAACCATTAACTTTTTGTAATCTCACGAAATAAGTAGACTATTTAGATAGATCAGCTTCTCCTACCCCAAAATCATATATTGCATGTCAAATAATTCATCCCAGGTTCTAAAATACACCCATTTTAAATATCAGACGGTGAAATCACCCCAAATAGGTCAACGAGCGGCGAGGGGATCGCCGGTTTAGTGAGGAATCGCCGAACCCGTCCGTACATCCGTCTGGCAGGCCGGTTTCTGCACTTTTTCTTACGCATTTCTTCCAACTTTGAAAAATCATATCTCCTTCGTTATAACTCCGATTTAGGTGATTCAAAAACTAGATTAAAGCTAAATAAGTCTAGTTTATATAAAAATATATAAAAAATATAATAAAATATTTAATATGGTTTAAAGTAGGTCATTGTGAGCAACTGTCTGATAATCACTTGTTGGACAGCTGCTGCTTCTGGAATTTTTAGAATTTTTCTACAACTCGGAATCTTATGAAATTTGGTGGAATCGGGGTAAACTTGATGATGAACTCTAGAAAAATAATAAAAATAATATGATAATTAGAAGTGCCCAAAATGGGGCATAGAATGGCCCTAGGACCGTATTCTGCCCTATTAGGGTAGAATTTGGTTAAGTACCAAACTGAATACTCAGTAGAATTAACTTGGATCGCTTTAAATACATTCTGCAAGATCCAAAACTTATGACGCTACAATACCCTGAAATCTAGGATCAACTCTAAACCCATTTGCTCTCAGGAACCTTCTGAAACTTCGTATTGGATTTAGACCGCGTGTCGAAAGTCCGATACCTACAATCTTAGACCATTTCGACCGCTTAGCTGGACTTGACAATCATGTCAAAAATTAAGCCCAACCGACGTTCAGAGGCTATTTCATTAAGCCTGGAGTGAAGAGAGTGAGAAATGGGTTAGATTTAAAAATTTTAATCCAAATCTGGCACGTGACTTGGCGCGTTATTATTAAGCGTTCTGACCGTCATAATTTAGCCAAATTACACCCTCGAATCAGGAAAAATTTCTCTTTCATATCGTGAGACTTGTAGACCTGATTAAGGCACGATGACCACTAAACTAAAACTGGACCGCCACGTGCGATCTGGGAACTCTACCAGTCTGAAAACTTGATGTATGCTAGATCCAGTATGCATGAGCTTAAGTCCGACCGCGTTCGGCCAGGGGACCTCCCGAAACGCTCTTTTGGATCGGAACAGCCCCGATTTGGTTATAACTCAAGTATACCTTTATCCCAAGTCTGTTTCAGTGAAGTTTTAGCCTACATAAGGGCTTGAAACCCCCTCATATCTCTCCCATACGAATTTGGATTAAACCCTAGAAAGAGAGACAGAAAAGTGAGAGATTGTGAGAGAGTTGTGGGAGAGATTTCCCGCCACTTGCACCAGCTTTTGCACGTGCCAAAGCAACGCATTCAAATCACTTTCCCGGTGATTCTAAAGCACTTCTAGGTAAGAAAAACCCTAACCACTTGCTGTTTTGGGATTCCTTCGATCCAATAGCAAAGTAGCTTATGTATCTTGTGCATTAGGTCGCCTTTATGCCGTTGACGAAGCATATGCGTTCTATTCAAACCAATACACGTCTAAGGCGAAAGGTACGGATTTTAGACGCTTTGATTGGCTGATTTCAAAGCTTTTAATGTCATTTAATAGTAGATTATCGACGGCAACGCCGTTTGACATGTACATCAAGCTGTCCATTTTTTATTTTGCAAACGTGTGGAAAATATGAGATTTAGGGCATTTTAGTCATTTGTAGGAAATACTGTTTACATCCATATTTTACTGAAATGTTTACCATGGCTTTTTGTCATGTTAGGATATTAGGAATGCGTGCATGATCGGTTTGGCGAAGAGATTCGCCCTAATACGCACTTTGGGTCGACATACGCTATGTAGACTAAAGTGTGTAGACTAAGTGTTTGTATAAATGTTTGTACTAGTATGTATTGAGTAAATGGAGTTGTGAATGAGTGTTGAGATTGAATTCTCAAGTAATATGTAGATGTAAATGATTTCCATCATGTTGGCTATAAGTATTAATTTTATTATATATATGAAATGTATGTGTTGGATGATTTGCTTAAGTTGTATGTTATAACATGTTTCAACATGCTTATATTGTTGTATTTCATTTCCATTACTCTCATATGATTACTGATGTTGACTTACAAATGTTTGGGGCTATACTTAGTCCAGGCAGTCGGTAACGGAGTAAATTCGTGGTTGGCTTATATTTACCACGAAGGACGCGTCGATGAACGCGAGTCGTGTTTTGAGTTGGCGGCAGTGGTTAGGCCACACGAAGTGTTTCACGTACTTCATGTCGTTCGACTTGCGATGCGCTCGTACTAGTCGAGCCCGTCAAGTAACCCGACTGGTCGTTGTATGTTCACCCTGTATGAGTCATAATTGCTTGAACCTAGGGTACTGAACTTACCATTGGAAACCCTGTTAACCATGGTACCTTGATCCATAAAGACTCATGAGTTGGGCATGGTGGTATGGGATACCGTGGTCGAGCTGTCGTCCTACGCTGGGGCCACAAACCTCCCCGTAGTGACCAGTGAACACCCTACTCTAAGCAGATTATGGTGGTATGGGACACTATATTCTTGTTGTCGGCCTACATTGATAAGGTGATGGGGGAGTGGAGCAACGAGTGCGAGCAACAGCCCCGGCAGCCCTTTATAGTGACCTTGAGTTTATCCTGACACCGCATGGGGGCAACGAGTCCTGATGCAATCTTAAGGATATAAATAGGCCTGTATTGATAAGATGATGGGGGAGAAGTGCAACAAGTGCGAGCAACAGCCCTGGCAACCCTTGCAGCGACCTACAAATATAACATCATATGAGATTACTAGGAGTGACGACCCTAGACATGATCTGTGTTGGGATTGATATAAGCAAGGTACCCTAGTTTCCCAATCCTGCTGTATGAAAAGGACTAATAACAACTCGGTAATCATTATCCATATCGCATTGCATGTGCCTGGAAGATGTGGAGCACTATGGGAAGAAAGCATGCTGCGGACACAGATGGTGCCGCATGAGGGAGTATGTCGGTGAGGGCATCCATTATGTCATTTCATGTATACATTAACAACAGTATCTAGGAATGTTTGATTGTTTGATTTACTATTAACGCGTGATTGATTTGATAACATGCTAACTTTGCTCTCTTATCCCACTGAGTTGATCACTCACTCCCACATTACGGGATGGTGTTTCGAACACCCACCAGTCCTTATTTTAGTTGCAGATGATGGCGCTGCTTGAGAAGCGGAGCTGGACTTGTATGATGATGAGGAGGACTTCTCCTCCGTGTTCTGATCGACGGGATTACATGGAGGTTGATTAGATGCCTTGACACTTGTCATTTTATATTTTTAGAGCACTCATGTATATTCTTTTTGTTCACTTTTGGAGTATGCACGTATGTATTTAACCTGGTAACATGTTCACGCTCTGGAGACATACAACAGTTTATATATGTTATACATACTATCACAGTCTTCCGCTTGCTAATTTAACTGTTCTGGAGTATGATATGTTGTTTTGGCTTAGTCTCAATCTTGTTTAATGTCATTCTACAGACAACGTGTATTTATTATTATCTATGTTGCATAAGTGACGTTCTGGAACTCGAGAGTTGGGTTTCTACCTGACCCCCGATTTTTAGGATGTTACAAGGCCCATCTGCATTGTAAGGATAGTTCATTTTATCATAACATGTTTAGTATAGTCCATGACTCATGATCATACGCATCATATGTATGCTTGATATGAGAGTTGACTGATCATAGCATATGCCTTCGGGAAAGTTATTTATGGGCTCCCGATTAGGCGATGCTGCCCGACATGAGCATACGATACGCGCAAGATTTGCCGCATGATTGGATAGTGTAATTCATGCATTTCGTATTGTGTGATATGGTTATTGTACGCCCTAGCGATATCGGAGCCGTAGCCTCCACAGGCATATCGTGGTGGCAGGATTGGAAACCGAAAATTCTTGTTCTACATGGGGTGCTATAGATATCCCTGGGTGAAAGTCCCTAAACCCTTATGGTACCAAGAGGTTGCTCCAATGTGTAGACCGAGTGGGTAGATGAGCGTCGAGTGCCGATGTCACGCCCCAAACTCAGAAACCGGGCTCACAAAATTCCCGATCGCCGAATCCGACACCGACAGCCTCCGTAGAACCCCATTCTCGGCTCCTAGCTCCCATTCGCCAGGTTCCGATCCTGAGATGCTACGAGGAGGATTTTCAACATCAGTTTGATTCGTAATAAGCATAACCAAAGGCATAACCCACAAACAACAACCAAGCACTCCATTACATTTCCACTATGATCAAAAACTTTACAAGTACAATGAGCAAAAAAGAAAATACAATGGTAAAGTACAAAAACTCCAAAACGCTCTGCAACGTGCTCCTGCCTCAGCGCTACTGCGATCCAACGTCACCTATACGCAACGGTCGTGCATAAGCTTATAGAAAGCTTAGAGGGTGGTGAAAGTGTGTGCACAAGGTAGTAATATGAACATGCAATGCCTGAGTAATGCGGAATATGCAGATGGAACCATAATATCATGAGCCGTACCAAGGCTTATGCGATGCAAGACATGAATGGTATCGGCCATCCCAAGGTCATGCGATGTGCAATGCAACTCAAGCATACAGATCCTCATCTATGTTTATACATCAATACAGCTCAAAATATGGGATATCACTGGGGTCTAGTACACTCTAAATCAGATTGTCGCCACATTGCGCGCAATAAGGTAAGTGGAAAAGACCTCACTATCCGTCTGTCAATATCGGGCGGGCCTCGTCGATAGCAGACCCATTCCTCGAGCTGGTCAGACTCAGCCTAGTATTGCCCCCTACTCTCGGGCGGATAAGGCCGCACCCCCTTCCAACCGACTACGACACAATGGAGAGCGTAACCGTCTGGTAATCGGTACTCAACGCTCATCTACCCACTCGGTCTAGACATTGGAGCAACCTCTTGGTACCATAAGAGTTTAGGGACTTTCACCCAGGGATATCTATAGTACCCCATGTAGAACAAGATTTCCAGTATCCAATCCTACCAACCACGATCTGTCTGTGGAGGCTACGGCCCCGATGTCGCTAGGGAGTACAATAACCATGTCACACAAATGCGGAATGCATGAATCACGCTATCCAGTCATGCAACCAATCTTGTGCATATTGTGCGCTCATGTAGGAAAACACTGCCTAACCGGGAGTCCATAAACAACCTGCCCGAAGGCAAATGCTATGACTAGACAACTCTCACGTCAAGCATACATATGATGCGTATGATCATGAGTCATGAACTGTACTAACATGTTATAATAAAATGAACTATCTTACAATGCAGATGGACCTGGACGGCCTATACACGATAAGTACGGCCCAGTAATGGGCCCTAAGGAGAGTCGTAATGTGGACATCCAACCAACATTACACTCACAATGTGGACGTCAAACCAACATTGCTCCCGAGGCACGATCTTTGTAAACATCAGTACTTAGTCTGCAATGGATTTACACATTGCAATAGACCGTAGGTTGTCCCCATTGGACCTTACATATATATCAAATGGGCCTTATCCTATGGGCCTTTTATTCATCAGATGGGCCACATAAATGGGCCACACCAATGAGTCTTATGTGTATTGCAATGGATCAAAACCCGTGAGCCTTGGGTTGCATCTAATGAGCTTAGTCTCATGAGTCTAATATGTGATCAATGGGTCACACCAATTGGATCCCATATGAACGCCAAATGGGTCTTAACCCTTAGGCATTATATGAGTTCAATGGGCCTAAACCCCTAGGCCTTAAACAATTCAAATGGGCCTAATCCATGAGCTTGCATGCATATCAAAGTGGGCCTAATCCCATGGACCCTTTTATAATCAAATGGGTGTAGTCCCATGGGTCTTACAATATAACAAATGGGTCCACTTCCATGGGCTTTAAGAATGCAACAAATGGGTCCAATTTTATGGGCCTTGAAGTACATCAAATGGGCCTAAGCTCTTAGGACAAAAATGAATCAAATGGGCCAAGCCCATAAGCATTTTATAAATCAAGTGGGCCTAGCCCATGCCCTTTTTAAATTCAAATGAGCCTAGCCCGTAGGCCTTAAATATCAAGTAAGCCTAAGCCCATAGGCTTTGCATATCAAGTGGGCCCAAATTCTTAGGCCTTAAATGAATCAAATGGGCCCATCCCATAAGCATTTTATAAATCAAGTGGGCCTAGCCCATGTCCTTTTTAAATTCAAATGAGCCTAGCCCGTAGGCCTTAAATATCAAGTGAGCCTAAGCCCATAGGCTTTACATATCAAGTGGGCCCAAATTCTTAGGCCTTAAATGAATCAAATGGGCCCAGCCCATAAGCATTTTATAAATCAAATGGGTGTAGTCCATAGCCCTTTTAAAATTAAATGGGTCCCGACTCATGGGCCTTACAAAACATTTATTTCCATCCAAACTATTCATAGGGACACATGGTCTAGGGCCCACTATAATTTTCATATTATAAAATATACATTTAAACTATTTAGCATACATAAATATATATAATGGTGGGTCCCACAAAAAATAATATGGGTAGCTGGCAGTGGGCCCCATCATCAAAGACAGATGGACGGCGTGTGTAAAACACATGCAACAGGGCGAGTCTCACCGTCCACGAGCTGTGGACGGTGAAAATGAAATATATACATTAACGTGGGTCCCACAAATGTGGCCCACCGTAATATTTATTTGAAATCCAACCCGCTCATAAGGTCACCCAGACCTGTATGAAGTGAGGATATAAATTTCAGATTGATCTGAAATTTCTGTGGGCCCAAAAATAGATTTCAATGGTAGCTGTCCATTCACACTGTTTCCTATGGTGTGGGCCACCTGAGTTTTGGATCTGTCTCATCTTTGGCGGGGGGCCCACCTAATGAGCGGCTTGGATATCAAATAAATATTATAGTGGGGTCCACACATAGCGCCGTGGGCCACCTCCCCACGCCCGTCCGCCCGCCGCTGCACGGCTGCATGCCGCTGCTGGCCGCTGAAGTGAAAGGCAGAGGGTCTGCCTCTTTTCATTTTCTGGGAAAAACCGTTTTCCTGCGATTTTTCGCACTTAGGGCCCGCTGCACCAAAATCCGTCCCGTCCATTACGATCAGTGGCTCGAGGCCGTTAAAAAGAGTCCAGAGTTCAATTTTTTTTTATGAATGGAAATGAAATAATTTAAGAAAATGATGTTTGAATGGTGAGGGTGCGATCTTTGACGCTATGGCCCATCAGGTGATTGGATTAGCTCCAAACTTCTACCCAACGGCTAGAATACCGTGGGTAAG
Source organism: Magnolia kwangsiensis (assembly GCA_037074715.1). Classification (NCBI taxonomy): domain Eukaryota; kingdom Viridiplantae; phylum Streptophyta; class Magnoliopsida; order Magnoliales; family Magnoliaceae; genus Magnolia; species Magnolia kwangsiensis. Next base: position 35,880,665 of record CM073586.1, on the reverse strand, counting down.
AGGATGGACGGCTTGGATCGAACAAAAGCATCAAGGTGGGGCCTAGGCAAGTGGACCACCCAAGTCTACCTTCTTTTCTTCTTTCATTTTTCTCCTTTCTGTTGAAACGTCCAGCGTCCCAGACGCTGGACAGTCTTAAATTATTATTTTTTTTGAGTGTGGGCCCTGATGGAGTGGGCCACCACTGACGGGTGCCATGGGTTCAACGTCTAAGGTGGGCCCCACTTGAATAAAAATAATTGCATCAAGGTGGGATCCATTCAAGTGGGCCACACAATCCTAAAAAAATAAAATAAAATAAAATAAAATAATAAATAAAATAAAAGAGAGAGAGAGAGAGGAGACATGGAGAGTGGGACACGGCTTGTGATGGAGGAACCCCGTCATTATGGGCCCTCCCGTACATGAAATCATACATCAAATGGGTCATTTTGCACATGTGACCATCAAAACTAAAGATCAACGGTGGGGATCCTTTCCCCACCAATATGGATGGTCTAGATGACCTTTCTAAAGAAAATAAACATCATGATGGGGTCCATGGAGAATGGCCCCATCATGGAATGATCATGATGATCCAAGTAGGCCATCGGCCTTATCTTAGGGTCCCAAGTGAGATCCGCACCATTGATCGGTGGGCCTCACTTGGTCCACCATAAAAATAAGTAAATCTACCTTATAGAGGCACCCACCGTCTGATCTTCTCGCTCCTAGGGGTTCCTTGGCACCTTAGCTTCAACTTCAATGGTTAAGATGAAGAATGGAGGGTTGAGATGGGAGATTTTGGGGTAGGAAGGTGGGCCACTTGGAGCTTAGGAGGGTTTGAAAAATTCCATATGTGGGGGCTCTTGTTGCTTAGAATTTTTGAAATGAGAAAGAGAGAAAGAGAGAGAGTGATGTAAAGGGAGAGAGAGAGAGTGATGGATGGATGTGGTGAGTGATGTTTGTGTAAGAAAAACTTGACTTTTGAGGCTTTTGTGTAAGAGAGGTATGGGTGGTGAAGACTTTTGTGGCTTTTTGTGTAAGAGAGGTATGGGTTTGGGAGACTTTTGTGGTTGCTTGGAAAAATGGAATAAAGTGATGTGTACTTGACATGTGATGGCTTGATGGATTGATTGATTGATGGGATTGATGTGATTGATGTGACACATCGTTGAGATTCCCTTGGGTTTAGCAACGCGTGACGTTTTCTCGCACCGAACGTTGGCCCACATCTCTTGACCAGGGTATCGCCTCGGCGCGCGAGTCGCGGTATGGAAACCGCAACGACGGCGCGGTCGCTATGGTATTGGTCTCGGGTTGAGTCGACTCAGGTTGTCGGTACATGAATCAGGGTCGCGCGTGATATTGTTTAAGGGTCGAAGGTTGCCGAAATTCGACCGATAAGACCGCGAAAGTCTACGGAACGGTACGGACCAAGATACGGGTCTTACAGCCGATTATCAGACGGTTGCGCTCTCCATTGTGTCATGGTCGGTTGGAAGGGGGTGCAGACTTACCCGTCCGAGTGTAGGGGGCAATGCTATGCTGAGTCTGACCAGCTCGAGGAATGGGTCCGCTTTCGACGAGTCGAGCCCGATATTGGCAGACAGATAGTGAGGTCTCTTCCACTTATCTTATTGGGCGCGACGAGGCGGTAATCTGGTTTAGAGTGTACTAGACCCCAGTGATATCCTAGAGTTGAGCTGTATTGACATGTGGACTTAGATGAGGATTGTATGCTTGACTTGCATCTTGCATAGCATAGCCTTGGTACGGCTCATGATATTATGGATCCATCTGCATATTCCGCATTACTCTAATATTGTATGATCATATTACTACCTTGCGCACACACTTTCACCACTCTCTAAGCTTTCTATAAGCTTATGCACGACCGTTGCGTGCAGGTGACGTTGGGGCACAGCAGCGCTAAGGCAGGAGCGCTTCGCAGATTATTTTAGATTTTTTGTTCTTCATCATTGTATTTTCCTTTATGCTCATTGTACTTGTAAAGTTTTTGATCATAGTGGAAATGTAATGGAGTTCTTGGTTGTTGTTTGTGGGTTATGCCTTTGGTTATGCTTATTACGAATCAAACTGACGTTGAAAATCCTCCTCGTACCATCCCAAGATCGAAACCTGGCGAATGGGCGCTAGGAGCCGAGAATGGGGTTCTACGGAGGCTGTCGGCGCCGGATTCGGCGATCAGAAATTTTGTGAGCCTAGTTTCCGAGTTTGGGGCGTGACAATTTGTCTCTCGGTTATAGCTGAATTTTTTCAAAGTTCTTTTGAAGTCTTTATCTCCCTCGGGTTGTACACTCCTTCAGTTGGACCAAATTGTTGAACCAAATTAAGTTCTGTTGTATTTGAATTAGGTCTAAAAATTACAGCTTCTCACTCGACTGTTCTATGCACTTTTGGTCAGACCAAATCAACCTTAGGTGGGACCGAATTGTCTTTGTTAGTGGAGTGTGTGATTTTTTAGTCTTTTTTCTCTCCTTGGAACTTGGTTTTCTTATATCTTTGGTACTTAAATTCTTCAATAATGACCTCCATAGATCGAATCCTTCACTCGATCATTATTTGAGCATTAAATCATTGCTTTAATCGTCATTTTCATCTTAGCTCTGCAAATCACCTCACATCGCAAAACACATATAATTAGATTGATTTATCACACCTATACATATAAAACCAATGCATAATAAAGGGGGGAATATACAATATTTCACACTCAACACACCCTCAACCAATATTTTGCTAGTCCCATGTATTAAAAAAAATAAAAAATAAAAAAATAAAAGAAACCTACAAAACCCAAACTTCAAACCTTTTCTCATAAAAACAACATCATGTGTAATCCAAAGCATATGTAAATAGAACTCAATGATACAAGGACAAAATATCGTCAATGTAAAACCTAATATGATTAGTGAACCATTAAACTAAGTTCTCTTTCATCAATCAATTGATATAATACATTCAAACATCAAGTTTGTAATATGCTCAGTGAATTCCAACTTATAATCCATAAAAGTCATCCCTCCCTCCATAATGTTAACTAAGGCAATTACTTCAAAGTGGTTAGATCAACACAAGTCACTAATTTCAAACTCATTTCCCTTTTCACTTATTTTTCTGACTTATGATTTTTTTTGTTAACGACAGCTTTCACACTATCACTCCTTCTTTTCTTTTCTCTCTTTCCTTTCTTTTATTCTTTTTTCTTTTTTAACATTAGGCAAATGTCATAGGTAGCCCTTTTTTTAGCTGGTCCTTTTCTTCTTTTGACATCAAGGTAGACAAGGATCTCCAGACTTGGTTCTTACCACTTTTGAGTAATTATCAAGCTAAACTAAGAGTTCAAGTTAGCCTTAAGGACTATGAGTCAGATGTGAATTTGTGCACTAGACTTAATTGATGTTTAAATCTTCCTATCAATCAATTCAGTAAAAGAGCTTATTCAAAAAATCTACTAATCAATTAGACTCAAGACTTTTAAAAATTACTTGTATCTTCTCATATTACACTTACAAATTCTTAGTAGCACAACAAATCAATCTAAAAAAAGATTTTTGAAATTTGAGATTTTTTTTTTTATTTTTTGCTCAAAAACCATAAAGATATGTTGATTCGACCAAATCTCACCCCAACGTAAAATCTATATTATCCTTAATGTGAAAAGATAGGCAATGCATCATACCTAAAATAATAAAAATAAAAGAGGAGTGAGTAGGGAGAGTACATGAAGGGCATGAATTCTCCATCACTAAGGGGTTTTTAGGTCATTAGACAATAACAAACTAACACAAAACCTAAACTACTCTAACCTAATCCTAAGAAAGTAGTAAATAGAGAGAGGGACCTTCATCTAACTACAAGGTTAGACCTGGTAGATAGGATCTTTCAGAGGGATGGACATATCTTCTAAGTCAAAGTTCTCGGCAAATGACTTAAGGCGATGACAGTTCACTTTTTAAAATGTTGTCAGTCACCTGATTCTCTATCTTGACAGCCTCATGAGGATAAACCATTTTCACTTTAAAAGAGTTAGTGCAACGAAACCTTAGTTTTCTTTTTAAAAATATAGCTATATAAGAGGACTTTCTATTGAGGTTCAAATGTTTTTTAAAAGTTGTTCTTATCATGGAACAACTTCATCCTATTCTTGTATATCTGAGAATTCTCACATGCTCATTCTAGATATGTTCGAGTTCATTTAACTGGAATTTACGCAGTGTGCCAGCTTTGTCAAGATTGAAATTGAAAGACTTGATATCACAATATGCCTTATGCTCCAACTACACAGGAAAGTGACAAACATTCCCATAAACAAATCTATAGGGTGACATATCAATAAGGGTTTCACATGTTGTACGGTAAGCCCACAGTGCATTAGTTAGTCGAAATGACCAATCCTTACGAGCCTGATTTAGTGTTTTCTCATAAATATGTTTGATCTCTTTGTTTGATTTTTCATCTTGATCACTTGTTTGTGGGTGATAAGGGGTGCTCACTTTATGCGTAATACCATATTTCTTCATTAATGTTTCAAATAACCTATTGCAAAAGTGAGATCCTCCATCACTAATGATGACTTGAGGTATTATGAACTTAGATAAAATAGTTTCTTTCAGAAACTTAATGACTTGCGATGGTCATTATTCCAACACAAAATTGCCTCAACCCATTTGAAGACATAGTCGATGGTAAGGAGAATATATAGATTTCCAGAAGATGGGGAAATTAACCTATGAAATCGATGCCTCAATAATCGAATATTCAATGATTAAGATGTGATTCAATGGCATCATATTTCAATGAGATATTTTTAAGACCTGACCCGAGTTTCCTACATGTGCATGTGTGTGTGAGTAGGTATTTCATTTCTTATGGTCCCGCAGTCCTACTGGTCGAATCCTGGTGACCCATGACCCTCGAATAGCATTTGCGGTCATCGTTGAGTCCAGTCATGCTGACCTAACTCAGATCGACCCAAGACCTATATCATCTTGTTCGCATCGTCATTACGGTTCCAACGACGTATCTTGTGCGTCCATCCGATATGTGGATCAAAAGTTATGAACCTTACATAGTATGGACCCTTAATCATGTGGCCCACTTTTGTGTAATGCATGTGGACCATCTCCTTAGCACAAGTCCCTATGCACACTACACACACACACCACAAAACTCTATGGAAAATACTACCCACTTAACACACACTACACAAGCCTAGTTTAAAGCCTACAACATTATAAACTCCTCCCTATGCAATCATGATCTCTCTTACAAACTCATGATGATTCCTCTCTCTCTTTATCTTTCTCATTTCCCTCCATTTTCCTTCATTTCCTAGCAACTCCTCCCTCTCCAACATCCCAAATTCTTCAGCCCTCTAACCCCCAACATACTTCCAATCCCACCATAAGAAATAGATCTACACCATTAAAATCTCTTCCTTGCCCTAAGAGCTTCATGGTGTAAAAGTTTGGGAGTTAGATTGCAAGTGGGTGACTATTATTCTTACTGATTTACTTTTTACCTTTAATCTTCTTATTTCTTCTTGTGTGGATCATATGGGACCCACCAATCCATGGTGGGGATCCCATATGACCCCATGGATGTGGCCCTTGGGCCCATCCTACATGTATGTCATGATACATGATGGGGTCATTCTCCATGGACCCCGCCATGATGTATTTCATGATCATCTCCATCTCAAGGTCATCTAGACCTTAATGATCATGTTGGGATGGCATCTCAACCATCTATTGTAGATATAAACCATGCATGTGATGTTTTATGGTTGCATGTTTAGTCAAGGTAGTTGTATGAGTGTGATTGAATCTTGAGAGGGCCCATTAGTGGCGGGGCCCTACCCTCATGGCCGATCCTTTATTTTTATGATGTTAGCATTCTGATCATACATGTGTGGCCCACCTTATGGACCAACCCAAAATTCAGACCATCCATGGAGGTTGGACGTCCATGGTGGTCCATCCTTAGACATGTGGCCCAAAATCCACCTAAATGGGGCACATGCAAGGGGTTTCTTCTAAGGGAGAAGGTCTAGATATTTGTGAGGCTCATTGGGGTGGTCCACAACATGATTTTTAGGGGTTAAATCCCTTCTTAAATGATGTTTATATTCAATTTCTTTCGAGTACATGTTGCTGTCCAAATCTATCTGAACAGATTTTGGGCCAACTTGAGGCTAGGATTTAGGGCTTTTGGTGGGGAATTGTATACCAAGTGAAATATTATTTTTGGCTATGGGTATCCCACCTATAAGCATGCCAAATTTCAGCCCCAATTGACCTCATTTGGGTCCCCAAAAGGGTAGGCTAATATGGGTACTTGCTGAATTTTCTGCTATAATTCCAGTAAGGTTGCAATTTGGAAATATAAAATTATAAAATAGTTTCTGATCAGGTGGGCTAATTTTGTGGACCCCACCTTGTACTAAATATATTATAGAAGGTTTAAATTTAATTTTTCCAATTTTTTGGGCATCCAGGGGCCACCCCATTGGGTGCTCAATCATGGTCTATCCGGAATTCTGCACTTAGCAAAAGTTTTGGACAGATTGTATTCCTAAATTTAATTAAAATATTTTTGATCATAAAAAAATTACAAAATTCTGTAGAGGTGTGGCTTACCCATAGAAGGACCACTTTGAAAATTTTTAAGGCCAATGGACCCCTGTGCACACCGTGGCAAGGGATGGACCAGCGTACCAGGCTGAGACACCAGGTCAAACAGATTTTCTAAACAGTTTATTTTCTTTAAATTACTTAAAATACTTCTGCTATTTCAAAAATTTTGAAAATTTGCAGAGAGCTGGCCCACCCATGGTAGTACTCACCTACCATGTTTTTGGGTCAACAAACTCCTGTGCACATCGTTACACTAGCTGGACCGGCCCACCAGGCTGGGACATCCAGCCATGGTTGGCCATCCATCCTCCTTATGAGCCCACCATAATTTGTTGTGTATCCTCACCTTGTGATTTTTATGCAAATCCTTTTTGGGTAAAACCCTTTGTATCATGTTTGGGCCACCTTAGGATATTTATTTCATCTAGTAAGCCCATTTTTTGGACCCCAGAAGGCCCAGGAAGTTGGGTGGGCTGAAATTCCAGCAAGGCCCAATTTTTACTATACATTGTTAGGTGGTCTTAAATTGTAATTTTCCACCAGATTAGGGGTGCTATGTGTACACCCTATGCACGAATTCTCCTGAGATATTGGGGCCCCATTTATGCCTTTAGTCCCTTAAAAATTTGGGCTTAATAAATGCACTTTTGAGGCTCGCCATAGTTAGAATTTTATTAGGTCCATACTTCTAGCTAATTGTTAGACCATATAGCCTTATATGGGCTGGAACTTTTGATAGCCCATTTAGACCTTTGGGGCCTATATCTAGATTGCCATTCTGAGAGGTTTCATGGGCCAAATACTCAAGTAGTTGGGCCCTTGGTTGCCCATTAAATTAACCCCATATTTGAGGCAAGGTGTGAGGCCCAACTTACTTGTTCTAAAACATAAGAAATGCCCATATGATTGGATTAATGGGCTGCCTATTAGGCCCACCACAATGACTGGACCCATGGCATTTGTGGTTGGGCCCTAACCTTTCTTGAGGGCCCACCATGTTGCATATGTATTGGGCTCGGTGTATAGCCCATTAGGCCATGGATTGTTTAGGCCTTGGGCCTTGCTTTACATGTGTGTAGTTAGTGGGCTATATTTTAGGACCCAGATGAGGTTCGATGTCCTCCTTAGTGGCCCTCCTTGGTGGCCCTAAGGTATAGCCCATTAGGCCATGGATTATAGGTAGTTGAAGGCCCACCTCGGACCTTGTTAGGACCACTTTTTTCTTTGGCCTTTATATGGCTCTCTTAGCTTATGGGTTATCCCAAAATATTAGGCCCCCACTAGAGGACTTTTCCTTAGAGTATATGTCTATGTATCTAGACTTTGTCCCTCCTTAGGAAGGAGGAGTGTATTCCATGATATCATCGCCAAGTAGCACACCTACATCATTATGACCCATATGCATCATCTATGTGAATTGATTACATTGTGTGGTGGTCATAGAGGGATGGAGTTTCTCCCCTTGTGCACATCGAGTGCTTGAAGCTAGTGCATGACCTGTATGCATGACTCATGCATTGGCAACATATTTCATGATGATACTGCTCTTACTTCATCAGGGCCTTGCCTCCATAGGGACATTCATGGATGGTCGTTTGTGTGGACGCCGGAAATGTTACTTGAGCATATCGGGTGCATAGGACGCCCATGGGTGAAATTCCTAAAACTTTCATGGAACCAAGGATCTACCCTAAAGCCATGACCGAGTGGAAACTACGAGCTCACTAGGGCCTTATACCCTTAGGCCACGACTCCCTCTGTGGTGTAGTCATTGGGTAGGGGTGTGGCCTTACCCGCCTAGTATGAGGAGGCATTGCTAGGCTGAGTCTAACCAACTTGTAAATGGGTTCGCTGCCGTCGAGCCTTGTTGGTGATTAGTTGTTCACAGGCGGGTAGTGAGGTCTCTTACGTTCGTTTGACTATGCGAGTCTGGAGAGCGACGGTCATCCAGAAGTGTAATGGACCCAGATGATTTCCTTATGATTGGAAATGTACTTGATATATGGATTTGGATATGAGCACTGACATCACTTCACATCGCATTTGCATCAGCTACTTAAGCCCCCTTATGCATTGCCTTGGTATGGCGCCCGGTACTCATTGCATTGTATTCATGATAAGCCTTGGTAAGACTAGCGATATTATCATTGATCATGATTTCCCCTCCTATTATTCTTCTGCACACTATTGTCACACACTTCCACCACCCTCTAAGCTTCTATAAGCTTATGCACGATTGATGCGTGCAGGTGATCCTAGATTAACATTGTAGCGGCAGAGCTTAGATTAGAGTTGAGCTGAGGACCCCCAGTGTTGCAGATCTTCTTCCTACCTCTTTTTTCTATCAAATGTATTCTTTTCTTGCTTTGTACTTGTAAAAGTTTAAATTCATAGTGGATTTTATGATGTGTGTCTTTGTTAATCTCAGATATACTTGTTGTGATCTTGGGTATACTCCTATTGGAAATAATTATTCGGTTATAGAAATCCTCCTTGTGGGATCCTAGGATCCGAACCTGTCTCAGGAGCCGAGAATGGGGTATTACGGAGGCTGTTGCAATCAGAACCGGGTATCAGGTTCCTTATAAGTCCGGTTACCGAGCTAGGGCATGACAATATTCCACCCATTTTCTGGCATCTCTTTCCTACTTCACAAAATTCGTTAATGTCTGTGAACATGATGAGTTGATAAAAGTCACACTGCAAAATTTTAACGATGGTCTTCTTAGCCGCAATGTGCTCACCACACGAATATAAGTGACAAAAGGGGATGACATTGTGTTGTTCATGATCGGGAACACATCATTATAATTTGATCTGGGCAATATTTAAAAAGGTAGGGATTATCCCAGAAGAACTTGCATACCTTAGTAAAAAAAATTCTTTTTATCTTACACAGTCCAATGAGTAAGAATTGTAACTGTGGCAAGATAATTGGCAATGTTGGTGTACTAAGGTAATTGGAAGACTTTAAAATTTTGTTTATTAGAGAACATGTCATTAATTAGTGTCATCACAAGGAATCTAATAGAACAAGCGGTAAGAGATGGTTAGCCACTACGTTTTCTACTCTTTTCTTGTCTCGAATTTTCAAATCAAACTCTTGGAGTAAAAGGATCCATCCCAACAAACAGGACTTAATATCTTTCTTAAAAAGAAGATACTTCAGTGTCGCATGGTCTCTAAAGATAATTATCTTGAATCAGATCAAGTATGACCTAAACTTGTCAAAGGCGAACATTATGGCTATGAGTTCCTTTTCCATAGTTGAGTAGTTACCTGGGCATGGTTTAGAGTTCTACTCGTGTAGTAAATAACATAGGGCTTCTCTCATTTCTCTGGCCTAACACCACCCCAATCACATAATCACTTGCGCTGCATAGATTTCAAAAGGGGTACTCCAATCAGGTGGTTGCATGGCGAGGGCGCTTGTTAACATGCCTTTGAGCTTGGTGAAAGCCTTTTGGCATTCTTTGCTCCACTCGAAGGGAGTCTCCTTTTGAATAAGGTTACTCAAAGGGTGAGAGGTGAGGCTAAAGTCCTTTATGAACCTTTGGTAGAATCTGGTGTGTCCTAAGAAGGATTACACGTCGCATATGCTCTTATTTGGTGCGGGGTTAGAGATTAAGTCAATTTTGGCTTTATTCACCTCAATTCCATTGGACAATATGATGTGTCTAAGGATTTTTCCCTTATAAACCATAAAGTAGCATTTTTTTCCCAATTTAGCACAAGGTTCTTTTCCTCACATCTCTTCAGCACCAATTTTAAGTGATCAAGGCACTTGCTGAAGAAATAACCAAAGACAGAGAAGTTGTTTATGAAGACCTCTGAAAATCGTCAAGCCATGTCAAAAAAAATCTTACTCCATCATTGAAATGTTGTGGGGCATTACACAACTCGAATGGCATCATTCGGTAGGCAAAAGTGCCAAAGGGACGTGTAAATGCAATGTTTCCTGGTCCTCAAAGGCCATCCCTATTTGGTTGTAGCCCGAATATCCATCCAGGAAGCAATAGTTGGAGTGACCTGCTAACCTTTCTAAAATCTAGTCAACAAAATGCAAAGAAAAGTGATCCTTCCTCGTGATGATATTTAGCTTCTAGTTGTCAATGCACATTCTCCAACCCAACCAATTGTGACTGTGGTTAGCACGAGTTTATTACTTGCATTAGCTATGATGGTAATTTTGGACTTCTTGGGCACCACTTGAGTTGGACTCACCAATTGGCTTATTAGATATCGGGTAAATAATACTCACATCTAATAGCTTCAACACCTCAGCCTTAACATCTTTCATGTTTGAATTTACACGGTGTTGTGGTTGTCTAAATATTTTTACATTATCTTCAAGGTGGATGCGGTGAATACAAATTCAAGGGTCAATTCTCATGAGGTTCGCAACAGTCCATTTATGAGCTCCCTTACTAGTTTCCTCATAGGAGACTTTTAATATGTCACACGCTTCCTTCCCATTTTCACATGTGTAAAAGTATTTAAATTCATTGGAGGATATTACATAGTAAATGGCATTGAGAGCTTTGGCATCATAGGTATGCCATGCTCTCTCATCAACACTCCATTTAGATTTGTCTTTGGGAGTATCAATAGTTATACCATTAACCACAACTTGTTACGTGGGTATTATCCATCCTTGCTCGACAATCGCCCAAACCATAGGGTGAATGGATCGTAGAAAAACCCTCATCCTATCCTTCTAATAGGCATAGTTAGACCTATCAAAATATGGTGGTTGTGTAACGACACACTTTATTGGATAGACATCATTCTTAAACCTCATTGGATCAACTCAAGGTGGTTAAACTCTTTAAGAGTTACCTACTTTGATACAAATTGAAATTATACATGATGGACCCATGGGCTATGCGTGCGAAAGCTTGGCGGGCTATAAAATGATGGCTATGTCCTGGGGAGTAATTAGGATAAATTAAAATTAGCATCTTTTAAACCCATTGTCTACTTAATCTAATATGTACATTAAGTTAAGAAAGACAATTAACTCTAATGCTTCCAAGAAAATAAATAGGCCAATCACATAAACTATAAATGATATACAATTAAGCAAATATTCTATAAATATGATAGTATATATGTGTGCGTGGGGGATGTGTTAACTATCAACACTTAGCATTCCTCTAATCAAGCATAAATACAATTAAATATTTTCCACATAAATATAATTAAACAAGTTCTCAAGTACAATCCCAAACACAAGCATATATAATGGTTCAGTTTCCCTGCTCCATGCTTGGTAGACGCACTTAACCCACGAGTGTACCAAATTTTACCATCAAAGGTTTTAAATCAAATTTCCCTCTAACCTTTATAATCCTACACAAGCACTGGATCCTGCAAGAGACTTTTCTTGGTTTTTTATAGGCTTGCCATGAATATCGATCCTACATAAGAACCTACTGATGTACTCTCCCACCAAATGCTCCTGCAAGAGACTTTAGTTAGTTTTGTATAAGCTAACCAACAACATTGGTCTTAATCTAAGGACCTAAGTTTACTCACTATGAGAAAATGGGGTTTTCCTGACAGCCAAAAATGTCGGTAAAAGTCTAAAAAACCGCTAGTAATAATTTAACTGGTAGTTGTACATGCGCCACTAAAGGGGGGAGTCACTATATCATTTATGGACAGTCTTTTTTTTTTTACTGGCACTTTTGATGACAGCTATTATAACGAAGACTTTTACCAGCAATTATTACCCTTTACCACCGCTTTTGCTGGCCGCAAGTAAAGCCTAAAGAAGCATCAGTAAAAGCATTAAAAGTGATAATAAAAGTCTGTAAAAGTGCTGGTAAAAGTATATCTTAAGCACGGGTAAAATTTTATAAAAGAGCCTGTAAAATTATATTTAAACTCCATAAAAAAGTTACGAAAACGTCGGTAAAGAAATTAAAAAACATCAAAAAGGGCTTGTCGAATTGTCATTTACACATATCAAATAGCTAGTAAAAATATATTTATGCACTGCAAAAAGGTTGTCAAAACGTCGGGAAAGATATGTAGAAATTCCCAAAATGTCATTTAGACATATCAAAGCATCGGTATACGTCAGTACAAATCTATCAAGGCACCAATAAAATGGCTAACCGTGAGTTAATTTTTTTCTTAATCCGTTTGATTATTTATTTTTAGTTGGAACCAATATAATTTTAAATATTTAGAACTTAAAAAATGTTGCACAACACAATTAAAAATGAATACTAAATAAATTGTATTACTTTACAATGAAAAACATATAATATTTACAGTAATATGTTGAAAATGTTCAGAATACATATAAAATAAATCCCTCCATCCAGCCATCATCTATCTCTTCTTACAACCTGAAGGACAAAAAAAAAAATTACATTTCCCTTGATTTGCAAGATAAATTTTTTATTTTTATTTTTTAAAAAAGGAAAGAGGGTAGAGATCCGACCTCTAATTGGGCCATTACTAAGAGCAACTGGTGAAATAGAGCTTCTAGGAAAGGCTGAAATACATAGTGAAAATCATCTACAACTTAGTATGACTGTTCACGAGGCTTGAACAGATGTAATTGCTACTCAAGACTAATAAACTTCTAGTTCATCTTTGTAAGTAATGGACTCTTAATTACTTGCAATATAACACATTTAGGACAGATGCTACTAGCTGGCAATACGTTAAATAACAAAAATAATTGTTCTAGCTACAATAGGAGTAGTTAGGATACTGCACAACAACCATCATATCAAGAATAGGTCCAACATCCCCAACCTGTTAATTCAAGATGTTAGTCTTTTGTCTACCAATGCTAAGCTTCGTATTTTGATATATAAGAATCTATATCGAACACTCAAGATAAGATTTGTGTTCACAACCCCAAGTGTAGGGTTGCGATATAGTAATAACTCATGAGAACAAGGTCAAATCCACAGGGACTAAACTTGTACGTATTCTGAAAAGAACTTGAACTAGAACTAGAAGAAGATCTAAATATGAATTCTGGAATAAAAAATAATAATTGTGAATAATATTTAAACTATCAATTAAAGGTGAAAACTAGGGGTGTCAAGGATCCACTTGTAGCTATTAAGATTCTACCTTGCTTGATTCAATAAACACAATTAGAATTGGAGTCATATCCTATCCAATTAGAAGATAAAGCAATTTAAATCAAATCTAAACTTTTCATTGACCTAATTTTCAATGGAGGAGAATTGTGAAGATTAGAAGGGATTCCATTTCCCTACCATACCTAGAAGACGATGGTGAACAATAGGATTTACCAATCTTACTATCTCATAACAGGAAAAGAATATATCTAAAGCTATCACAACATCTATTATAATTTGAGTCACAATAAATCATAGAAAACTAAAAATATTACTTTAATATCAAACTAAAAATAATTGAAGTTCAATAAGAATAAGAATCAATGCAAAATAAACATCCCAACACGCTACAAGCTTTACCTCTTAGCCCTAGCTAAGAAGTTTAGCCAACTATAGATATGATTGAAACTAAATCTCTTAAACAAAGCATGAAAAATAAAATAAAGAAGAAGAACTCATTGATAGCTGTCCACCCCTTTATTATGCTCCTTAAGACCTTTCCAAACCCTATAAGATGCTTTGGAGCATCCTAGGGAGTCTTATATATAGTTGTGGAACTCCAACTTTCACACATAGTTGGAAAAATCTAGAAACTACCTCAAATTTATGCACTCTCCATAGTTTGTTAAATTAAACTTCACTCTATGCACTTTTCCAAAATATACTCTGCATAGCTAAAATAGATTCTGAATTTCAGAATATACTTTTTAGGACAATTTCAGGAATATGTTTGTTTTCAGGACAATTTCAAGATTCTTTTTCTTCACTTCAAATCTTTGATTCTCTTCATTCCTCGCTTGGTTTTCTTGGATCTTTGGCATGTGAATTCTTCATTAATAACTTCCAAATCTTAAATCTTCATTTACTAATCTTGAGATCACCTCGCATATGAAAATATATAAAATTAAATCGATTAAGCACTATCATATTAATAAAACTAAGGTATAAATAGGGAGAAATATGAAATATTTCACACTCAACAATTTGCTAAGCCCAACATAGAGGGTTGTAAATAGATCAAATTCAAAGTGGATTTGCGCACATGCGAATCCAATCCGATTATTCATCAAGGCATAACTTTGAAGACCTAAGTTAAATCATCACATGGGCCACACATAGTATAAAATTGGATGGTTTAAAAGAATTTCCAAATAGGTGTGTAGCTTGATTTCGGGCCAGAGCATCATAACTTCTTTTTTTTTGGAATTGCTACTAAGGATCCCAAAATGCCCAAAATGTGTTATACAACTTCCATACTTTCTAAACACCACAACAGGAAATGAGAGAGAGAGAGAGAGAGAGAGAGAGAGAGAGCTATTTTCAGACCTGAAACATCTATGCGTTACAAGATTCCAAGATGCTCCTTTTAGTTTTGGAAACATGTAAAATGGAGATTGTAGTTTTTATTGATATATGGAGAGTAGAGAGGATTTATGCAAGTGTTTAGGCTCAAAAACCATTTTCTAGGCTTGATTTCCTACAAAAAATAAATAAAATAAATAAAATAAAAATAATAAAAAAAAATAAAAAATAATAATAAATAAACAAATAAATAAACAAAAAACAGAAATTGTTTCCTGGTTGCTTGAAGAACAACATACTCTGAAACTAAATTCTACCATTGTATATTATGCATAACTAATTAAAGCTCAAGTCGAGCCCACAATTGAAAGTGCTATTTGAATCATAAAATTATAGACAGTTTCCCCTTATGGGTGCATGTAAGTACCAACATAAATAACTATAAAATAGTTGAAACCCATTTGCACTCAAATCAAATTAATAAGAAAATGTAGTTCTAAGAGAATCTTAATATAAAAAACTAGCTATGAGAAGTTTACTAACCTTTGAAGTTTATTGGTTTTCCTTCACACTATAAGAAAATGGGTTATTATTGACACTTCTTTTTTTTACCCGCGACCATCTCTAACTGCCGGTGATAATGAGAATCACTGGTAGCTGTCCAAAAACACCCTTGATTCTAATAGGTAGGCACCGGTGAAATGGTGTTAAAAAAAAAAAAAAAACTGCGCGGGGAGAGGGTATTTCATTTCCCTCTCTTTCCCTCTCTTTTCGCACTCTTTCCTAGATCTCTATCTCATCCCGTGCACTTCTCCCTCTCCCTTCCTCAATCTCTCTCTCCCATCTCGCTTCTCCCTCTGCCTTCCTTGATCTGTCTCTCTCGTACTCTCTTGATCTCTCTCCCTTCCTCTCCCTCCCTCTCTCGATCTCCTTAATTTCCCTCCCACTCTATTGACGTCTCTCTCCCAACTCATTGTCTTCGAAGTAGTCCTTTCATTGATCTCTCTCCAACAGTTGAAGGGAATAGAAGAAATCAAAGCATGAAGTCGAAGGCACTCTCTCTTTCTCTCTCATTTCCTCTTTTGATTGTAAGAAATTGGGCGGCAACCATGGGGGCGACAGCCATATCTGTCATTGTCCATGACCACCTACATGTTTGAAGAAATGCTTCAACTAAAAATTGATGTAGAGAGGGTCGCGGACAGTTACATGGCCAAGATGGATCAGAAGAGGTCCGGTTGACGACAAAAGTGATCCAGACCATGGGACCTTAAATCAGGTGTATCTCGCAATCCGGAATGAGTTATCGGATGTAAAATATATGATTTTGGGGTAGAACGAGCTACTTTAGCCACCCAACCTGGCTATGCTAGATTACATAAGCAATATTTTTGAAATACCACCAGATCAATGGTCGTTTCCCTATTTTAATTCCATTTTTACTATAAATAGTAAGTTTTAGTTTCATTATAACTCTTCATCCATTGGGCTTTAGGATTTGTGCCAATGCAAAAAGAGCTTATAAAAAATATGAGAACAGCTTGGTGAAGCCAAATTGGACACTTATTATTTTTGGCCAAAAACCTTGTGCACTAGTTGACATCACGATCGTCAATAAATAGTAAGTCGCAAATTATAGGAGTTTTAGTCGTAGTTTAATTTTGATTTCTCTCCCATTGCTTGGTATCCCTATTTAAAGGGTTGTGAACTCATTTTTTTCATTCATCAATCAATTTCGAATTTATTAAAATTTATTCTTATTTTCTTACTTTCTTTCCTCATGGGTTTGAGAAGTCCCTATGAGGAGTCCAGAGAAGTTCTGTGGATTCAGAATAGTTATCCTCTTGAGGAAGAAGGTGCTCGACCTCACATCCTCCCATGCATAAGTCTAGTATCAAAGCGAGGTTTTTCCTCGGATCGATGACTTTTAACAATGGGTCGGACAACAATCCCATGGGCGGTGCTCTAAGGAATTTACCTTTCACGGCGGCAACTTTCGAAGCAGCTCAGCGATAGAATCAACAAGCCTTGCAAGGGCTGTAAGCTTCCATCAACCGCATAGCGGATCTCTTGGTGAAAACCCTAAGGTAACTCCGTGTTCCTGGTGGTAATCCACCACTGTCAATTGCTAAAACTCATAATTGCCCTGATTATAAGATAGTACTAACAGCGCATCTAAGGATCATTCCTGAGGAAGGGGGATCCAGCGAGGAGTAGATCAACGAGATAATCTTTCAACACCCCAAATAAGGCGGCGAACGAGTAAATTGAACAGATCGGGAATTTAAGATGCGGGTTAATATTCCTATCTTCAATGGTCAACTATAAATTGAGGATTTCCTCAATTAGCTTTCTAAAGTTGAGCGATTCTTTGACTATATGGACATCCCTGAAGCAAAGAAGGTCAAGCTTGTGGCCTACAAGTTAAAGGATAGAGCTTCAGCTTGGTGGGAATAACTACAACTCACACAAACTAGGCAGATGAAAGAACTAATCCGCACATGGCAACAGATGAAGCAACTATTACGTGTCCGATTCCTCCCTAACAACTACGATCAGGTATTATTCCAACAATACTAAAATTATCGACAGGGTAGGCGGTCGGTGAGAGAATACGCAGAAGAATTTTACCACCTGGCGATGCATCACGATTTCATCGAGACTGAATTGCAGCAAGTCACCCAATTCAACGTTGAATTGCTTATGGTGATCCAGGATCAAGTCCAGATGCAGTTCATCTGAACAATGAATGATGCAATCAGATGGTTACCCAGGCGAAAGTGCAACTTAAACATCCTAAATATGGACCTATCCTACCGCAAGGGTCATTATGGTAGGTCCGCCTCAGGGAACTCCACAGCCCAAGAGGAAGGATCCTGTAGAAGCACACACTCAACCTCCTACGATTGAGAGCCAAGATGAGGGAAGCGACAAACTAGACCCCCAATGGGGCATATCAACTGCAGCTCGTCTAAGTAGAATCACGAACACCTATGCTCGACCAAGGCTCGACAATGCTATTGTTGTGGCCAACCAGGCTACCTATCAAATACTTGTCCCTAGCGAAAAGTGGCGAATCTCGCAATCAATGATGGTAGTGTTGATGATGCCTATGAAGATCCAGATGTTAAAGAACAGAAGCACACCACCGAGGACGAGGCAGATGAGTTAGGTTGGGTTCAACAAGATCGCGACAATTTGATCATGTTAAGGTAACTATTATATGCACCAAGAAAAGAATTACATCCACAACGGCATAACATCTTCCAAACTAGGTATACGGTGAATCGAAAGGTTTTTGATATGACCATTGACAGTGGAAGCACTGAGAACATCGTCTCCAAGGTCATGGTGGGAAAATTATAATTAAAAACGGAGCATCATCCCTCCCCATATACAATGGGTTAGATCAAGAAGGTTAGCGAAACAAAGGTAACCGAATGGTGCACCATATCATTTTCAATTGTCAAACATTATAAAGATGAAGTAGTATGCGATGTGGTTAACATGGAAGCATTTCACATACTGCTGAGTCGACCTTGGCAATCTGACCGTGACACCACTCATAAAGGGTGAGATAACATATATATCTTCGTTAAGGACGGCCGAAAGACCATATTGGCCCCTATGGATCCAGAAGGACCACCTGAAACTTTTAAAGTGGAGGGTCATTTTCTCTTAACCATACGGGACTTCATGAAAGAATCTAAAGAAATACGACAGACTTATGCATTAATTGTAAAATGGAAAGAACTCGAATTTACCATCATCCCTGAAAGACTAAGGCCCTTATTACATGAATTCAAAGAAATTTGGCCCAATGAACTTCTTGATGGGTTACCCCCCATGCGGGATATCCAACGTCATATCGACTTTATCCCTGGATCCAGTTTACCCAATCATCTTCACTATCAGATGAGTTCGAATGCGTACAAGATTCTACAAGGGCAAGTGGAGGAATGTATTCGTAAGGGTCTTATTCGAGAAAGCATGAGCCCATGTGTTGTACCAACTCTATTAACTCCAAAGAAAGATGGGAGTTGGCACATGTGTGTTGACAATCGAGCCACTAACAAAATCATCATAAAATATAAGTTTCTCATACCTCGATTGGACGATACGCTGGACATGCTAGAGGGAATAAAAATATTCTCTAAATTATGAAAGTGCACCTACTAATGCCCTGGTTTGTCAATTACGGTGTAAGTTGAGTCAGTCGGACAACAGCACCTAACAGGAAGATCAATTCAAGTGTCTGCCTCAACTGGATGTGTGGAAGCTCGCCATAAGTAAATCATAACCTCACATCCCATGTCCCAAAACACCAGGTGATTAAAACCCTTAAAACTAAGTAGAACATCTTAAGATTTTATTGTAAGAAAACTTTTTACCAAACAGGAAAATCTTCAAGTTTTTCTTACCCTATCAATTGTATCAATTCACATTTTAATATGATCAACCCTCTCTGTCGATGTCCTCGGCATCTCAATCGATATAATCGAGTGAGGACAAAAAGCGTTCAGTAATCAAACATTCATATAGACGATTTATCGATATATCAGAATCTCAATTGATATCATCGATATTCGAATATCGATCCCATCGAAAGTGGATCGATAATATCGACAGGCAGTTTTTCGACGCCCCTATTTTTTATAAGAAAATTATAAGGTCCTTCGATATATCGATACTCCTTCCGATATTATTTGAAATCAAATATTGATAAGATCGGGAGTCTATTGATGATATAGACCTTGGGCACGCATTCCTTCCAGCAAATATCTCAGGTTGTTATTTTAACTTTGATCGAGGGGTCAGTCGAGAAATCGATATTCATATGTCAATCATATCGAGACCTAGTCGATTGGATTGAGACCGGACACAAACCGTCCAGCAAGATTATAAGTAAATCTATACGATTTATCGATCCCATCGACACGGCCTCCGATATCATCGATATACAAATTCCGATGACATCGGCTGTTCCCCGATCATATCTTAAAAACCTGAAATATTTTAAAGTTAAGTCTCTCTCATGCTTCAAATGTCGATAGATCGATCATTGTATCGATTGAATCGGAGTTCGAAATCTGACGATATCAACAACAGTATCGATCCCATCGAACTAGTTGGTAAAAGGTTTCCAAAAGTGAATGACATTGAGTTTGTGTCATCAGGCAGATCATCGATACAATTGAGAGCATACGCTTGATCATATCGACCCTCCTCGATCATATCAAACTCTTTCATAAATATGACCGTTTTATATCCGTTGGAACCTTTTGCCTATTTAAAGAGAGGCTTGCCTTTATTGCTGGTAGAGAAAGAAGAGAGTGCTTCTGAGTGTTTTAAACTTCATGTCATTTATCTTAAGCCCTTTCTCTCAGGGAGTTCATCCTCCAATCCACCCTCATCATTGATATTCTATAGAGTGGATTGGGGAATGAACTTCCGCATTCAAGGATCCTCCAGCTACTACCTTAATGGCAAATCATTAAGCTAGGATGCCTTGAATGCTTAGATGATTGGAATCACTCTATCTTCCTAATAGGAAAACCTTTAGAGAGTAGAATTTCATCATAACCTTGATACAACCCAAAGCCGGATATTGGTACATCTTTTGTGTTACGGATCAAGGGAGTTGAAGACTCTTCATCAACAAGAAGGAGATCTTCTTCACTGCGCTAAAAGGGACTCATCAACTTATCTGTAAGTACCTAGAGTCCAGAGGACACTTGTAATCATTCCTTTCTAGGATTGGGTCTTAAGTGTTGCTCACCCTTTGAAGTCCTTAAAGGAGGCCTCCGGCGAGAGTGTACATGTGGGTGCGTTGTGTGGACCCTTACTCTGTGTGGGCATAAACATCTGGGTGCATTGTGTGGACCCTTGCTTTGTGTAGGCATAAACATCTGGTTAGGAGTGAACCAGTAAAACTTTGGGTTATGAGGTGAACCGTGTAAAGCCTCTGTTAGGGTCTTAGGGTAAGATCCTTGTCCAGTGTGCCTAAACCGGGTGTTATGTGTTGACCCTTGCTTGTAAGAGCATAAACAGTCAGCCTTTGTGTAGGTTGTAAAGGTTGAAGGTGAACCTGATTTAAAACCTTAGGTTAGAGGTGAACCATGTGAAACCTCTTTAGTGAAATTCGATACACTCAAGGGTTGAGTGTGGTGACCAGGAGTGGAGTAGACAAGTAGCCGAACCATTATAAAAATAACTGTGTTTGCGATTGCTATGTGTATGTGATTTATTCCCATATTGCTATATTTATATATGTTTGAAATCATATCTCACACACATACACAGTCATATCCATCATAACTTGAGTTCATATTATTCATACTTAGAAAGTTTGTGATTGGATCCTCTACTAGGCTTGGAAGCCAGTAGAGTTACATTTAAGTAATCCTGACAAATGCATATCTAAAAGGATTAGTGGAATAGGATTTTGAAATTAACTAAAAACTTTAAAAAGTCCTATTCACCCCCCTCTAGGACATATTGGCATATTCCTACTTCAACTCAAGCAGTCTTCACCGCTATTTCAAATTGGACCTAAAGAGAGGTTACCATAAGATTCGAATACGGCTAGGTGATGAGTGAAAAATGGCCTTTAAGACCAAGGAAGGATTGTATGAATGGATGGTCATAACCTTCAATCTTTTAAACATGTCTAGCACATTCATGAGATTGATGAACCAAGTTTTGAAACCTTTCATTGGGCAGTTCACTGTGGTTTATTTTGATGATATTTTGGAATACAGTCAAGACGAAACCACCCATATGGAACACCACAAGAAGGTCCTTTAAGTGCTCACTGAAAATAAATGTATCTCAATTTCATAAAGTGCAGCTTCATGACTGATAGCCTATTATTTTGGGGTTTTATCGTAACATCCACAGGCATTCGAGTGGATGAGGAGAAGGTGAAGGCAATCAAAGAATGGCCGGTTCCCCCAAATATTTACGAAGCGTGAAGTTTTCATGGACCGGCGATATTCTATTGCTAGTTCATGAAAATTTTAAATACCATTGTGTCACCAATCATAAATTGCATGAAGAAAGGGCAGTTTCAGTGGACTGACGACTCGACAGGAGCTTTGCCAAAATTAAGCACAAGTTATCCATGACCCCAGTTCCTGTACTTTTCAACTTCGATAAACTGTTTAAAGTCGAATGTGATACCTCATATGTTGGGATTGGGGGAATTTTGTCTCAAGAAGGTAGGCCGATAACCTTCTACAGTGAGAAACTTATCGATGCACGTAATAAGTGGTCTATATATGAGATCGAGTTGTACGCAGTAGTCCAGGCACTGTGACACTAGCGGCATTATTTAATTTAAAGGAAATTCATACTTTACACGGACCATTAAGCTCTCAAATTCATTAATAACCAATCTAACATTAACCATATGCATGTTAGATGGATTTCATTTTTGCAGGAATTCATGCTCATGCTAAAACATAAGTCTAGGAAAAAGAACAAAGTGGCCGATGCGTTGATTCGCCGCTTAACTTTGTTAGTCACTATGAGCAATGAGGTTGTCGAGTTTGACCACCTCAAGGACATATATGCCGACGATGACGACTTGAAGGATGCATGGGTTAGATGCCAAGAAGGTCATCTTGGAAACTTCCATATGCAAGACGGGTTCCTTTTCAAGGGAAATCGACTATGCATCCTAAAAAGTTCGTTAAGGGAATAGATAATCCAAGAGCTACATGGAGATGGCCTTAATGGATACCTTGGGCGAGACAAGACGCGAGCTCTTGTGAAAGAGCAGTATTACTGGTCATAATTGGTATGTGATGTGCGAAAGACAATCCAACATTATTATATTTGTCAGACCTTCAAGGGAAAATCTCATAATACGAGCCTCTACCCCCTAATACCCCTGCCTGACAGCAATGGGAAGATTTATCTATGGACCTTGTTCTTGGTCTCCCACGAACACAACGCGGCATGAATTTGGTGTTCATGGTAGTAGATCGTTTCTCTAAGATGAAGCACTTTATTCCATGTAAGAAGACTCTCGCTGTAACACATGTGGCGAATCTATTCTTCAAAGAAGTTGCGTGGCTACACAAGGTTTCCAAGACTATTACTTTTGATCATGAAACAAAGTTTATTAGCCACTTTTGGTAAACTTTGTGGAATCAATTCGATACACAAGTTCAGTTCAGCAGTGCCTACCACCCACAGACTGATGGGAAGACCGAGGTTGTGAATCGCACATTGAAAAACCTCCTTCGATATATTTCATGAGAAAAATCGAAGCAGTGGGATTTGAAATTATCCCAAGTAAATTTTTCATTAAACAACATGGTGATTTTCTCAATAAGAAAATCCCTATTCCAAGTTATTTACGGATGAGTACCTTGCCACACACACTTGACTTGGTCCCTCTGCCCAAACCCTCAAGCATGAGCATTGCAGCAAAACATATGACAAACAGGATCATGGGTATTCATGTGAAGGTACAAATCAAGCTACATACCTCGAACGAAAAGTATAAGGAGCAAACAGACAAGCATTAGGTGACCAAGTAATGGTCCATCTGCATAAAGAAAGATTTCTAACTAGAACGTACAACAAGTTAAAAAATAAAAAGATTGAACCGATACCAATCATCAGAAAGATCAATGATAACGCTTGCGTTGTTGATCTTCAGATGACATGACGATATCACAGACTGTCAACGTCATGGACCTGACCGAGTATCATAACCTAGAGCAAGACGAGAACTCAAAGACAAGTTCTTTTGAAGTGGAGGAGCTGATGTAGAGAGGGTCGCGGCCAGTTACATTTTCACCCCCCAAACTCGGAAACCCAGCTCACAAAATTCTCGATTGCTGAATCTGGTGCCAACAGCCTCTGTAGTACCTCATTTTTAGCTCCCAGTATCCATACGCCAGATTCCAATCCTGGAATCCTACAATGAGGATTCCAATGTACATTTAACTCGTAATAAGCATAACCACAAGTTTACCCAAATCACAAAGGCAACATCATCATCACATATCCACTAATATAAACATTTGAATACAATGCTGAAAGGGAAATACATACATCGAAATCAAAGCTCCAGAAGTCAGCTGCACTCTCCAAGCTCGACATTGCTACAACCTAATGCCACTTGCGTGCATCTATCATGTATAAGTTTATAGAAATTTTAGAGGTTAGTGTAAGTGTGTGCACAAGATAAGTGCCAAGTATTCAATACAATGTCATAATCATACAATATCAGAATTACTGGGAAGATCATGAATCATACAATAACAGAGTAAGCAAAAATACTAACAAGTCCATGAGTCATACAATATCAAAGTATGTAATATGAATCAACTATACAAATGAGGAGTCATAGAGAGCTAAATATCAAATATCAAGGATATAATGCAATATGTAAATCCTGTTAAGTCCGTCTAGGCGATATAAGTGCAGAAACATAGTAATCCAAAATGTCATATGCCTGTGGATGTAATGTAATATGCGATGCGAATGAAATGACCAAGCTAGAGTGTGAGGTCGGGATGATAATACGTAGTATCGCAGACTTTAGGGTCCATCACAAGGGACTTCTATCTAAACCAGTCTCATACCTAAATTCAGAAAGCCAGACTCAATGTGGTAGACTCCTAATCTTAGGTTAGTCACGTGCCTAACCGAAATCCTAACTATTGCAAAAGTACACATATCAAATTAGTTGCGCACCACTAGCCCGAGTGGATAGTGAATGAATAAATGAATTAGTAAGATGCTGAGTATACAACTCCTGCTCAATTAGTCCACATATCATCATCGTACATCTATGAGATCATCACAAGGGTCTATTACACTCTACATGCAATCGCCACCCACTGGACGCGTAACCATGTAAGTGGAAGAGACCTCACTATACGCTTGGTCAATAGTTAGCCAATATCTACCCAGCACGTCGATAATGGACCCAATTGTGAGTTGGTCAAACTCAGCCTAGCTATGCCCACTACCCTTAGGCGAGTCAAGCCACAACCCCTTCCTAACCGACCACGACAAGTGAGAGATGCGGCTTATTGGTATTCGGCACTCGGGCGCTCATGTATCCACTCAGTCTAGACGTTGGGGCGTCTCTTGGCCATGAAGATTTAGAAATTTTCACCCAAGGACATCTATGGTGCCCCGATGCTAATAAAAAATTTTTGGTGTCCCATCTAGCCATCCACGACATGCCTGTGGAGGCTATGGCCTTAATGTCACTAGGGCATACAGTAATGATAACACACAATACAAGATACATGAGTCATACACTAATACTGCGCATACCGTGCGCTCATATGAGATAATCTCCACCTATCAGGGAGTCTCATAACAACCTATCCAATGACATATGCAATGGTCAATCACATCTCATAACAAACATGCAGATGATGCGTATGGGCATGTATCATGATGTTATGATGTCACATACTGATAATCAGTATCGCTAACCAACATAGATAATCGACCTGACGAAGGGCCTAAGGGAAGGTCACAATGAGGACATCTAACTATCATTACCAATCAATGTAGACATTTAACCAACATTGATCCCAAGGAGTGACCCATATAGAGCCAAACATATAGTGGGCCCATAGCCTCACACAATGGCCCAATATACATCACCATGGGCCTCTCTCAAGGGCCTAATACACATCATGATGAGCCTCACTTATGAGCTGCATATGCATCACATTAGGCCTTGCTCATGAACCTCATGTACATCACAATGGGCCATAATACATGGGCCCCATATATATCAAATGGGCCGCAATATATGGGTTGAAAAATACATCTCATTGGGCCTTACCAAATTGGTTAAAAATACATCACAATGGGCTTTACCAAATGGGCCAGAAATACATCACAATGGGCCTTACCAAATGGGCCAAAAATATAGTATAATGTGCCTCATCATATGGGCCGGAAATACATCACAATGGGCCTTTCTTACAAGCCCAATACACATCACATCAAGGTGGGACCCATACACTATATTATATCTACACCATTCATCTATGTTTTAGAGATCATTTTAGAGCATTACCCAATCATATCAAAAGATCATCTGGACCGCACTCCAAATAGTGGCCGAGATGATGATTGGAAGGTCATTTGGACCATACCACAAATAATAGTAGAGATAATGATTTTCACTGTTTAAATTTGTAGGGCCCACCACTTTATTTTCCGTCCAACCTAATCATAAGGTCACAAAGACCTAGATTAAGAGGAAAAATAAATTTCATAATGATCCAAACTTTCGTGACCCCAAAAAGGGTTTCAATGGTGGATGTTCGCTCAACACTGTTTTCTGCAGTGTGGTCCACCTGACCATCAATCTGCTTCATTTTTAGTCTCAAGCCTTAAAACGAGCTTGCCAAATGGATGGACGATTTAGATGGAACACATACATCATGGGAGTGCCCACCGTCCCATTTGGATAGTGCGAATAAAACATATACATTACGGTGGTACCCACATGGCACCGTCCAGACGGACAGTGCTGATATAGAGTACATATATCAAGGTGGGTCTACCCCACACATGTAGCACGTGTGGATGGAACACATACAATATGGTGGGTCCCTACCTTGGATGGATGGTGTGGATGAAATCCACACATCTGGTGGATCCTGTCTAGCCACACATCAGGTGGGTCCCACATGGGGCCTACCACATACATATATAATATAATAATAATAATAATAATAATAATAATATTGTTATTATTTTATATTTTAAAAGGGGGTCCAGATCCAGCATCCAGACCCTCTGGACGTGCTAGACAGATGGTGTGGATTTAAAATAGACATATCAAGGTGGGTCCCACCTCCACACGTGCAACACGTTTAGAGTGGGTCCCACGTCCAGGATGGACGGTTAAGATATAACACATACTCCATGGTTAAGGCCCACAAAGCTTTCTGATGAGGTACAACAGCAAGCTATTGGTCGTCCAGCAGGTGGACAGCCCGGATCTGAAATAAGAGGTGGATCACCACGTGTAGGACCCACCAATGGATATGTTGATATTTGTGTTGTCTCTTCAACTAGGCCTATCTAGATGGATGGGCAGCAATCCCATCCGCTAGACAGTCCAGCAAGGTGGGTCACAGGTTTAGATGCATGGATATGAAACATCATGGTGGGCCACACACACACACACACACACACCTGGTGGGCCACACACCTCATCATCAACATAAAAATGAAAGAAAGAAAGAGAAAGAGAGGAAGAACTGTGTGAAGGGGAGGGACCCCGCCACTATGGGCCCTCCCTATACAATGCATACATCAAGATGGGTCCCACCATATGTGGGTCCTTAAATCATCAAAATCGAGATGATGAACATGACCCACCTTTAATATCCTCTTCCTTTTTCCACCAACGCATTCTAGAGCTCCAAGGGATACGATTCAACGGTCAAGATGATCTTTGGAGGGTGGGATTGGGTGGTAGGAAGGTGGGCCACACTAGCTTTTCCTCTTCTCTCATGGAATGCTTGGACGTTAGGTTGCTTGGGAGAAGGAGAGAGATGAGAGAGAGAGAGAGAGGTTGTAAGAGAGAGAGAGATGAGTGAGTGATGGGTGTACTTGATAGGTAAGGGTTGTAAGAGAGAGAGTTGACTTTGGGGATGGTGTTGTACTTGACATTTGATGTGTGATGAGTACTTGATTAATAGGATATATTCTCTTGGGATTGCAACGCGGGACGTTTTTCTCAAACTAAACATGGGCCCACATCTCCTGGCCCAGGTATCGCCTCAGCGCGCGAGACACGGTATCGGAACCGCGGTGACGGTACGGTCGCTAGGGTATAAGTCTCCGGTTGAGCCGACTCTGGAATACAGAATACGACTTAGGCTTGCGCGTAACTGCTATCTACAAGTCACAGGTCACCAGAATTCTACCGGGAGGACCGTGGAAGCCTAAGGAATGGTACGGTTTAGAATACGAGTATTACATACATGGCCAAGATGGATCAGAAGAGGCCCAGTCGATGACAGAAGTGATCCAGACCGCCAGACCTTAAATCAAGCATATCTCATAATCCGGAATGAATTATTGGACGTAAAATATATGATTTTGGGATAGAACGAGCTACTTTAGCTGCCCAATCTGGCTATGCCTAGTTACATAAGCAGGATTTGTGAAATACTGCCAGATCGACAGTTATTTCCCTATTTGAATTCCGTTTTTACTATAAATAGTAAGTTTTAGTTTCATTATAACTCTTCATCCGTTGGGTGTTAGGAGTTGTGCCCAACATGAAAAGTTCTTAGAAAAATTAGGAGAACAGCTTGGTGAAGCCAAATAGGACACTTACTCTTTTTGGCCGAAAACCTTGTGCACTAGTAGACATCACAACCGTCTATAGTAAGTTGCAAATTCTAGGAGTTTTAGTTGTTGTTTGATTCTGATTTCTCTCCCATTACTTGGTATTTGGGTTGTGAACTCGTTCTTTTCATTCATCAGTCAATTTTGAATTTATTAGAATTTATTCTTATTTTCTTGCTTTCTTTCCTCGTGGCTTTGAGAAGCCTTTATGAGGAGTTCAGAGAAGTTCCGTGGATTCGGAATAGTTATCCTCTTGAGGAAGATGGTTCTTAACCTCACGTCCTTCTCTATGTCAAGAATCTTCTGCAAAACTCCACTACTTATCTTGTATCGACCTTGATAAGTAGATTACTGCATAATGATGGTCATCAATTACGACAGCAAAGTACCCAGAGCTAAGATTAGAAGGGTGTGTTTAGCTGCACCAAATGTCAAGATATGGTGCCCCATACCAACTGTTCCTTATGGTGTGGCCAACTGGATTTTGGATAGGCCCATTTTTTGGGCACAATGAGAACATGAGGGCATGATGGACAGATTGGATGTCATGCATGCATCACAAAGTGCTTGATGAATGGATTGGATGCCATACATACATCACACTCTGCCCCCACTCATTGCATTATTTGTCAAGCTTAACCTACAAAGTTTTGCAGTGGACCAGCCTCATTATTATTTAGGCTTCATTTGGTGGCAATAATTGGACAGTTAGGCTTTTCTCTTCAATCAGGTTAATGTTTAGGATATGATTCGTCCATGATGCCCCATGATTTGGATGATCTGGATTGACATACATGCATGGCGGATGGGTGAAAACAGCCCTTAATTGCTCATCCTTCATTTTGTTTTGTTTTTTTTGAAAGGTCATGATAATTGTATAAAAGGAAAAAAAAAAAAAAAACTTACAAAAATAGAATAGAAAGGCTGCTGAGAAAGTAGACCCAACTAAACTCCAAGAAAAAGGAAATCACAGCCCTTAAGGCAGTCTACATGAGCAACCCATTCTATTATTAGACGCTTCGCCTTACTAGTTGCAGACTCAGCAGAATTTGAGACATGCCTAAAGCATCTCCCATTTCTTTCTTCCCAAATGGACCACCAAACTGTAAGAATAGTCATTCTCCATAATTGAGTCTTCCGCTTGCCTAACCTGACTCCATGTCACGCTTCCAGCAGTTGGCCCACTGAACCCATTCTGACCAAATACGGTTGATAAAAGGACTGTGTACAAGAAGATGATCAACCGATTCTTCATCCAACATGTAACAAAGGCAGACATTAACTATAATCATCCCCCTTTTTCTAAGATTATCAGCCGTGAGAATCTTCTTGTTACCAGCCATCCAAAAGAAACAATCTTAGGAGAGAATATTTCCAAATGTGGTTAGCATCTCATATATAGACAAGTGGGTTAATTCCCCTCAGATTATATTGAACCGATTGAATGCCTCCAGAAAATGACTGTCCCAATCCCCAAAATGGCAAAATGAAAACCTTGACGTTCATAACTTCTTTTTTTTAAAAGATTTTCTTCGTTGTTATCCGTATTTGGAGGAATGAGGGATTGGGTTGTTTTTGTTTTGATATCGTTGTTCTTTGGCAGATTGAGTTGATCGGAACACCTTTATAAATGACCTAGACGAGTTGAATTTGTGGATTGTTTTTGTGTTTGTTAATTTGGTGAGAAGGATAATTGGGAGGTTCTTGTGTTCTGTGGTCATTTCGAAAAGCTTGTTTTCTTTTTTGCCACTATTTTTTGAATGGTAGGGACTGGAGATTCATGTAGCACCTTCCTCAAACCAGACCACTCACATTATTGATGGAGCACAGCCAAAAATCACATTGATCAGATTTCATAACCATCAGATATTGGCTTGAATTTGGATCACTGGCCATCTTTTTACTAGCCCTCCATCTTAAGGACACCATTCTGATGGTTAGAATCGTGCAATTAATATGTTTTCAGGGTATGCACCATCTTCAATGGGCCAAGAATGCGGCAGGTCTGGATTGACGTACAATTACGACATGTTTTCACTACCATTTGAGAAATGGTGAAAAACACATATGCATACCAGTCTAGCCCTTTTTGGAGAGATGAGTGGATCGAAACACATTACCATGTCACGTTCTCAGAATGTGGAACAAGGTTTGATATTATTGTTCGATACTTCTGTATCAGCTCAAAACAGCTTGATACAGGGCGACACAACCCTATATCGGTGGTGAATGATTTGATAGGCAAGAATTGGTTTGCAAACCCTGATGTAAAAATGAAAACAAAAGACCTAGATGAGCTCATAGCTCAATGGTAGACACTGTTTCAACATCGGGATCTTGGGTTCTAGCCCAGCTTTTACCTATAGAAAAAAGGTAGACTTTTTTTTTCAGATTTTTTGTGGTTACCTGTTAGGAAAATTGGAAATTTGCACTGGTATTGTTTTTATCTTTGTTAATTTTGGTAGAATGAACTAATGAAAGCATCTCTGTCATGACTTGCTGCTATAAACATGCGTAGAGGTGGTTTACCTGTAGGTGCAATTCTGTTTGAAGTAAAAATTCAGGGTATTCGACTACCTATCAATAGAAAATGATCCAAATGTATTAACGGTGGGTTCTGACGAGTTCCCACCTGGCAAAGCTTGGCATCTAATAACTTTCTACCTCTATATACCATCACCAAATTTTAGATGGAAGAAATTCTCCACCACCATTTATCAATTTTCTTTGTACTGTGTGAGTTTTGATTAAATTAGACCAGCACTGCTGCATTTATTTCACTTATAATACCATTACATCTATTTTCATCTCATTAATACTTTTGTATGAGGGGAATGATCTGGTGTAAAGTATCCATTTTGGGGATTTGATAGGGTAGTCTTATCAGATCCGGTTGCAATCGTATGGTACTTAGAAGTAGCTCCTGCTTGCTTTAATATTCACTACAAGAAAGTAGGCCTTTAGTCTCAATTTTTTAGCCTCAGTCCAAAAAAAGGAGGCTAAATATGGTTTTTAGCCTCGGCTGTAAGGGAACTGAGGTTAAAAATTCACTTTTTGCCTCAGTTGATAAGAAATTGAGGCTAAAACTCTGCCCTATTGCCTCGGTTGGTGAGAAACTGAGGCCAAAAGTATGCCCTTTTGCCTCGGTTGGTGAGAAACTGAGGCCAAAAGTCTGCCCTTTTGCCTCTGTTGGTGAGTAACTGAGGCTAAAAGTCTGCCCTTTTGCCTCAGTTGTTGAGAACTGAGGCAAAAATCTGCCTTTTTGCCACGGTTGGTGAGCAACTGAGGCCAAAAGTCTGCCCTTTTTCCTCGGTTGGTGAGCAACTGAGGCTAAAAGTCTACCTTTTTGCCTCAGTTGTTGAGAACTAAGGCCAAAAGTCTGTCCTTTTATCTCGGTTGATGAGAAATTAAGGCCAAAAGTCTGCCCTCTTGCCTCGGCTGGTGAGAAACTGAGGCCAAAATTGTATCCTTTTACCTCGGTTGGTGAGCAACTGAGGCCAAAAGTCTACTCTTTTGCCTCGGTTGTTGAAAACTGAGGCCAAAAGTCTACCTTTTTGCCTTAGGTGGTGAGAAACTGAGGCTAAAAGTTTATCCTTTTGCCTTGGTTAGTGAGAAAATGATGTTAAAAGTATGCCCTTTTGCCTCGATTGGTGAGCAACTGAGGCTAAAAGTCTTTCCTTTTGTCACGGTTGATGAGAAACTGAGGCCAAAAGTCTACCCTTTTGCCTCGGTTGGTAAGCAACTGAGGCTAAAAGTCTGCCCTTTTGCCTCGGTTGTTGAAAATTGAGGCTAAAAGTCCATTCTTTTGCCTTGGTTGATGAGAAACTGAAGCCAAAAGTCTACCCTTTTGCCTCAGTTGGTAAGCAACTGAGGCCAAAAGTCTACCATTTTTCCTCGGTTGTTGAAAACTGAGGCTAAAAGTCTGCCCTTTTGCCTCGGTTGTTGAAAACTAAGGCCAAAAGTCTGCCTTTTTGCCTCAGTTGGTGAGCAACTAAGGCCAAAAGTCTGTCCTTTTTAGCTTCAATTGGTGAGCAACTAAGGCCAAAAGTCTGCCCTTTTGCCTCGGTTGGTGAACAACTAAGGCTAAAAGTCTACCATGTAAACCATAGTTATCAATCACACCATCTTAGATATTTTTATGAAGTAGTCAATCCACCATAGCATTCACTGGACCAACGGTTTGGATTTTATTAAAGTGGGCCCCACTTATCAGATATGGAAACGCGAGTATAGTCTGTAGATCGAGGATCGGATGGTGTTTTCAACCCCCATCTAACGGCAACTATAAATACCGATTCCTCCACGAAGCCCACCCCCATTCCCATTAGCTGTTGTGAATTCACTTTCCTTTCTTAGAAGAGAGAGAAAAAATGGGGGAAAATCCAAGTCAGGGATGCCCTCCATAAACTCTAACCCTAGATCTCCATCTAGGGATTGAAATCTTAATTAGCAGCTCTAAAATCTCTCCTTCAATAGGATTTTCATATTCAATTGGGTGCCTAGATTTATGTGAAATCCTTCCTCATCTCAGATCATTTCAAAGCTCTACGATCGTTCGATACATCGGATTTCGTCCCAAAGAAATCCGATCTGTGAGCTCAGTCCGTATCGGTTCGCTAAGTAATCTGTCGATGCTTGACGTCATATAGGATTTGATTTCTCATCTAGTGGCCTTGTCTTCATCGAGTTGTGGAATTCGGATCCTAAAAGGCTGTGATTTTCTCATCGGAGGCTTCATCTTCGTCAGATCGTGGCAGATTCCTCCTTTTTGAAGGTTTTTGATCGAATCAGTTTGAGAAGCAGACATTCAAAGCACTAATCTTGTTTGATCTCTTATCAATTTAGAGTGATTGTGTACTGGATGTTCGACGAAATGGGATTTGAGGCTTTTGAATTGTGATGTGTAGTAGATGTTCAATGAAATGCCAAAGGGAGACATGCATGGGATGTGGACTGGATGTTCAACGAAATGGGATTTGAGGCTTTTGAATTGTGATGTGTACCAGATGCTCAATGAAATGCCAAAGGGAGACATGCATGGGATGTGTACTGGATGTTCAACAAAATAGGATTTGAGGCTTTTGAATTGTGATGTGTACCCGATGTTCAATGAAATGCCAAAGGGGAGACATTCATGCCAAATGTTTGATATAATAACTCATAGAAACTTGTTATTTTCTTGTCGTTTGTGCTCCATGTGATTCCAACTCCATACCAAGGAAAGAACAATTAGCATGTTATTTTTTAGTGGTATTGGACATTTTAATCGCAACCTTACTTTGCATCCTCTAATGCTTTTATTTACTGTTCAATGCAGGGATATATGTGCTCAACATGGCAAAGTAGGCATTTTCAATAATGATGGGAAAAACTGATGCAGGCTAATGTAGGGGGTTCTAGCATAGTTGATGTAAGCTGAAGCAGGGGGTTCTGGCATAGGATAAGAATTGGATGGTAGGAAATTCGCTTCTATTTGTTTTCTTAAAAATCTGTGTGAATTTTCTACTCATGGGATTTTTTCTACTTAAAAGAAAGGGAGTTTGTAATGCAGGGGCAAGTGGTTAATTGTCCTACATCAGTTTGGAATTTAGTTCTGTCAATCAGTTTGTCATTCTCTGGTCAGATAGGTTATGGATTTTAATTGAGCAGAAGATAGAGTTCTAGATGAAGGTCTTAAGTCGAACCAGAAGATAGAGTGAAATAAAATTTTATGATAAACACTTTAGATGAAGCAGAGCAGCTTGCTGAACATTCAATTTGGAAAAAATTGGTCCGAACTATTAAGTTGTCAAAATTCAAAATTAGCTAAAACTTAATTTGTAGTCTAACATCGATGTTCTAAACACATCTTAATGGTTCAGATTGTGATTTTGATCAATGGATCATAAAGATTTGATCACCCCTCCCCCTCCAAACAAAAAGACAAGGACAAAAATCATCAGCCCAGTAACTGTATTTGTTTGTGCCAGTTGTGGCTCACAATAAAACCCTTATTTAGAAGCTTACTGGTTTTACATTAATTGCCTGCCAAAATGTATAAGCTGAAAAAAAAGTTCTCAAATATTCTTTTGCAGGGAAGGCATTGTCATGGAGAGCTGGGGAATATACACCAGGCTATGTCATGGTAAAAGCATACATATTCTTCCCATGTTTATCTTAGATTGACATTAATTACTTCACTATTAACAGACATGTAGATTGGAGTAATACCTTGGTTAGTATTGACAGCACGAGTGAGCAAGTTCAATTGTCAGAGGCTACCAAAATCCCTGCATTTCTTCCACTCATAGACCTTGGAGATCTACGAACTACATCAATAATTAGTAATTGGCAACATACCTATTAGATGTTTGAAACATGCTTCCAGTAATGCGAAGACAGTTTTCTGAAATGCGAGATCTATTGTTATTGGGTGGGCAGTTGTGTCCTCAAAGCTTTAGAGATTGCAATCTCTCAGGCTTTGATTGATCTTCTTTGTGATTTTGTTTTCTTGCTATATTCTTTTGTGGCTTTGCCACCTTTTTAAATAAATTATCAGTTACAAGAAAAAATAATATTTGTTGGTTGTTTCACTTCTTTAACCAGCCTAGAGTTGAATAAGGCTCCTTTAACCTCCTTAAAGAGATTTTGTTTATTTCTTCATTTTGGTGGGTATGGTGGCTTTATTATTACTATTATTTATTAAATCAACTCAGTGAACTTTCACCAATTCAACAGTAGACTTGATAATTTCATACGGCTTTTGGAATTTTTATATTTGTAACATCAGCAAAAAAAATTCCCCTACTAGAAAGTAATTAATTCAAGCATATTGTAGGAATCTTGCCATTGCAAACATATTGGTTGGATCTGCTTGTAATGTTCCAAAATTTATTCCTTTGATGAATAAGAGCAAGCTTTAGCGAAACCCATTTTCAATTGGTTTTGTCCATCTCATGATAAGCAGGTCTTAAATATGCTTTGTTGTTGGGTCGAAGATCCAAATTCTAAGGCATTCAAGTTGCACCTGCCAAGGAATTTTGACTATTTGTGGCTAGCAAAAGATGGCATGAAAATGCAGGTCTGGAAATAAAATAAACCACCTTTACATTTATGTAGTGGCATTTTGTCTTTGTTTTTCTCCAGTGTCAATTGAATCTGGGTTTCTCATAGGTGTTCAAAATCTAAAACCATTTATAATTCAGTGCATAAGTGGTCATCGACATAACTTTTTTTTTCCAGAGGACATTCGATTCAAAACTCACTTATTGATTGTGGTTAACTACAAGGTTTTAATGGCAATCAATTATGGGACACTGCTTTCACTATTCAGGCAATAATCCCAACTAGCCTTCTTGAGGAATTTGGTTCAACTCTTAAGAAAGAGCATGAGTACATAAAGAATTTGCAGGTTTCATTATATTACTTTGGGAGCAGTAGTTTTCTACTCTCTCTCTCTCTCTCTCTCTCTCTCTCTCTCTCTCTCAGTAAATTTTTTTAAAATCAAGTTGTTTTCAGATATCTTGACCGTGGTCCTCCCCTACTTTTTCCTATGACCTGTTCCACTTTATTTTTAAAGGTTTTGGAAGACTGCCCTGGTGATCTTAGTTTCTAGTATTGTCACATTTCTAAAGGGGCATGGCCTTTCTCAACTAGAGATCATGGATGGCCCATATCAGATTACACTGCAGAAGGTTTAAAGGTAATTAAAGACACTCTTGTGTATCTGATTGATTAGGTGCAGGCTTCACATTTCTAAAGCTGCATGGCCTTTCTGCTTGTGCAATCTTCACTCTTGTTGTCACAAAATCCATCAAAAACTGTTGGTGAACCAATCGATGCAAACAGATTGCACGACACAGTGAATGTCATTCTTTCACTACAGGTCTCTCTCTCTCTCTCTCTCTCTCTCTCTCTCTCTCTCTCTCTCTCTCTCTCTCACACACACACACACACACACACACACCTACCCACCCACAGAAGTAAACTGATCCGTTAGGATTGTCCCATTGGGGTGATTTTCGGGTGTGGCCCATCCAGCATTGGAATCATCAGATCAACAGTGTGGATCACCAAATGTCAGGGCCCCTCCTTAGGTCATGTATCATGTAGTTCCTTACCATTTATTTTTTTGGGTTTGATGCAGCGAAGACAATCTTCATTTCCTTGAGTGTTATTAATGCAATGCTCAAGGAACAAATGAGAAGTAAAATTCAAGAAATTCTGGGTGTTTTGGTCTTTTCCACCTTTTCTGGACTTTAGGGGGTAGTTTAGGTATTTCCATTTCAATTTAGGGTAGTTAAGTAATGTTCTTCTTTCAGTCAAAGCCATAGATACTAGGTTGTGAGGATGTGGTATTTTAGTTAGCTTGTTTAACAAGTCTCATTGGGCTTTGATTGCATTTCTTTGAAATGCATTACATTTAAGATAGTGGTTATTAGCTGGTTGGTAAATGTAAATGCATTGAAATGGAGCTATGGCTGCAATTCTCTACAAATTCTGAATGGAAAGATTTGAAAGGGTGCTTTTGGTGTCTAAAATGGTTCTATTGTGCTAGAACTATTCTCCACACAACCCTAGTTGGGGCTTAAGATTGGTTTTTACAGAAGATTTTTAGCATTTCCTTCCAATTGCAACTGTTGATAGCATTTCCCTTGATGTTGGTTCATTCTCCATTTTCCTTCTCCATTGGGAGAGGAGATTGGAGAGGGGCGAGGGCGTGGGTAGCGGCTAATATCAAGCCTATGGAAGAGCAGAAGTTACTAAAATTGGCTTCAGATGAAAATCTTGAGTTGAAAGCTCACATGGAAGATCTCTTGTTGACGAAAAATTTCACTGAGGAGTTGATGGAGAAAGGTAAGCTAATTGAAAGGCTAGAAGAACTTATTGAAATCAGTGATTCACTTTGGCAAATGAATCATAACCTTGAAGGTTTGAAGAGTGATCTGAATAAGTTACTAAGGAAAGGGATTGCCTTAATTCTAAGGTACTTGTCTTAAAAGAGCAGCTAGAAATCGCACAAGCTATTACTGAAGAAAATGAAGCAATTTGTAATGTCTTAGAAAAATCCGTACTTAGACCCGAGTACCACCTCTAGCAGAAATCATTTAGAACCAAATCCTTTAGAAATTTAATGTGTATTAGCTAGCACGAAACTAGATTACATGTGAAACTAGCACTAATAACTTTTAATGCGATCTGTAAGACCCAAAACCTATAGAATAATTGACGTTATATTACTCTGAAATCTAGGATCCAACTCTAAACGCAGTTGCTCCCGGGAGTACTTTGTAACTTCGTATCGGACCTTAACCGCACGTCAAAAGTCTGATAGTGATGAACTTAGACAATTATGACCACCTAGTTGGACTTGACTATCACCTCGAAAATTAAGCCCAAACGATGTCCTGAGACCATTTCCTTGAGTCCGGAGTGAAGAGAGTGAGAAAGCAAAGATTTTAGGAAATTAAATATGATTTTAAGTAATCTGGGTCATGTCGCTTTCACACCATTTATAAGCATTCTGACCGTTGGTTTTTGCCCCAAATTCACCCTCGGATCAGGGAAGGTGGCCCATTCATGTCATAGCACTTGTGGCTCTGATCGAGTTTCGGTGACCGTTAAATTGAAACTAGTCCATCACGGACGATCTGGGAATCCGATTGGACTAAAAACTTAACTTGCTTAAGATCCAATATTAGTGAGCTTAAGTCCGACCGCATCTGATAAGAGGACCTCCAGAAGTGCTCCGTTGGATCAGAAAGAGCCCGATTTAGCTAGAACCTAAGTATATCTTAGCCCTAAGGGTATTTCCATCGATTTTATACTTATAAAAAGGCCTTAAACCCTCATTCTCAAATCCCATACGAATTTCCTAAACCCTAGCCATTTCAAGTGAGAGAAAGGAGAGAGAAAGTAAGAGAGAACCTGTTATTCCTTCTTGGGATTCCTCCCAGTTCTTCTATGTATCGATCCTGCGTATCTAAATCGTTATTCCGGTGATTCTGATTCCGTTCTTAGGTAAGTTAAGCAAACCCTAACCTATTTTGAAGCTTATAATAGTTAAAGTGAAGTTATAGCTAACCTGTTTCATGCCTTAGGTAGCGTATCCGCCGTTGACGAAGACTTATCGTCTGAATCATTTCTATTACGCATTTTCTGGTTTAAGGTGTGGACTATATACATTTAGGTTATGATTTTTAAGACTTTCAATGTTAGATAATGATTTATTCTTGCCTAGGATGCTATTACACATGATAAATGCGCTATCTGTTTTGATTTACGTATATGTATAACCTATGTTGCAAATAGGGTATTTCATGTATATGTTAGAATATGCATATACGTATGGAATTTGTTGTTATGATTGCCATGATTATCTGTCGTAGATATACGCTTGATATGCTTGCGACAACTCCTTGGCAAAATGATTTTCCTAATATGTGATATGGTAGACATACGTGATGTATGTTGAATAGTGTAGTTTAAGTGTTTGTAAAAAATGGTTGAATGAGTTAGCATTTAGTTAAGTGTGATTTTTAAGGTTGTTAAGATATGAATCTCAAGTACCTTACCTTGTGTCTGATTTCCTCCATGAATTGTTTAGCTTATATTATTCACGTTACATGTGTAAATGATTTCCTCCATGTACTGTATTTATGTTCAAATTATATTTCATAAATGTTCATATGAATGTAGGATATGAATTAAATGCCTATTATTGAGCTTGTACATGATTGGGACTATATTACGGTCCAGGTAATCGGTAACCATTCTTTAAATGGTGGTTGAGATCGTTTTCATCACGCAGGATGTGTTCAATGAATCCGAGTCGTGCTTGGTGTTGAGGGTCAAATATTGCATATTAGACCCCAGTTATTACATGGATTTACAAACATGAGCGTTGACTGAAAAAGAGTATTAAAAGTATTGATTTGATACTCTAAAGGCACCAGAGCAAGGGACGGACTCCAGAGGAATGAGATTAATGGATTTACAAGCCAGGGATCTGAGGAAATCAGGCCGTTCACGTTAAAGATGGCCCGAAACTGGTCCAAAATGTAAGATCACAGGGTTCCTACCATCCGATTGACCTGAAACTTCATACATGGGATGAGGGCCATAAATTAACCGTACGCATAAAATTTCAGCCATTGGATCACTATGGGAGTGCCCCAACTGATAGATCAGCCCATAAACCATTGATTCTGGGCCCACTTGATATCTGGAACTACCTCAACTTTGGCATGGACGGTTTAAATATGAATATGAAGTGAATGGATGGATTGGATTTCTGAAAATCATCACACTAAGCCCTGTACATGCAGTGTGTATACACTATACAAAAATCATCCGAGCCACACCACATTGGTCAAAGTGCTGACCGCTTTCCAACCCGTGGCTGGATGCTTTCTAAAATCAGAAACAGCAACTGTCATTTTCATCTCGTGCGAACGGATGCTGTCCGTTTTCACGGACGTTATTGGGCCCCACACAAGCTCCGTACATCCAGTCCACACCGTCCACCGTGTAGAGGGCTTTAAGAGCTACAAAGTCATGCTAACATTTTACATCCATGTGTACACATGTGTGCGATACAAGGACCACAAAAGGGCTGCCCGGCGACATTCAAATCTGATCTTGTTGTAATTTCTTCTCTGGGCCGCGTCTATAGACATTCAAAACCACCCATTCTTGACTAAAATTTCATTCTGAATGCAGTGGACAGGGTGGATTTTCCTAAAAGTACCTCTTTGGGGCCCACCGATCACAACAACGAAATGGTGCGAAAGGTTTCGTACATCCGTGAAGACTGACTTTTTCAGGCGGTTGTGGCCCACCATCTTTGATCATATGATAGATCTAAACCGTCCATCATGAAGAGGACCCAAGAAAGTCCTGAGGGAAGGTGTTTCTTTAGAATTTGAGCAAGGAAAGTGGCGTGTTTCGAGGCACTGAACTTGGCTGCGAAAAGCCTTTCGCTGCGCATGCGATAGCTTTTCAAATCCGATTCAAGTCTGATTTTCACCACTCCAGCAGCTATATAAGGAGGTTTTGGACATGGGGAGCGAGGATTCAGACCTTGGGAGGAAGATCCAGAGCTTGAAGAGAGGAGAAGGAGACAAGGAGAGAGAGAAGAGTTTGGATTTATTATTATTTTTTTATATTTTCTTTCTATGACTTACATGGAGATTAGTCCATTCATGTCAGGCTAAACCTCTTACCTAGGGCTAAGAGGTGAAGCTTGTAGTGAGATGAGAGAATTTATGCTTGTGCCTTTTGTGTAAACTGAATGGATTTTGATTTAATTTCATTATAGGAATATTTTTAGTTTTTAATGGTCTGTTGTGACTGAAATTACAATGGATCTGCGATGGCTTTGAGTATTTCTATTTTCTTTCCATGTTTATGACGTCAGGAAGCACTGTTGTTCATCATAGTCTCCTGGGCATGGTTGGATGTCAGTACCCTTCCTAACCTTCATACATGTGATTGGTTGGTAATTAGTTTAATTCTGTTGTTTGCCATAGTCTCTTGGGCATGGTTTGGTGATGGAATCCATTCTAATTCATATACCTTTCATCTCTTGAAAACTAAATTAATGACAATTCAGTTAATTTCTATAAAACAAGCATAAGACCTCCCTGATCCCTACAAGTGGATCCTCTGAATCCCTAGTTTCCTATCTCTGAAGTTCTTAAGTTTTAAATTCAGTATTCCACAATTATTCCTCAAATTACATTTGATTTAGATTCCATCTTATTCTAGTTCTAGTTCTAGTTAATTTTAGATTACGTACAGGTTTCAGTCCCATGGGATTCGACCTCGGTCTTACCGAGTTTATTACTACATCACAACCCTGCACTTGGGGAGTGAACACTTAGGATGTTCGACAGTGGTTAGGCCACACGGGGTGCTTATGCATTCCATATTGATCAACTCAACGTACACTTGGCCTAGTTGAGCATATCAACTAACCCGATTGACCGATGTTTGTTCACCATATTTGGTCACTACTATTTGAATCTAAGGCACTAAACTCACTAGTGAAAAGCCTGTTAACCTTGGTACTGTGATCCCCTAAGACTCATGAGCTAGACATGGTGGTATGGGACACTGTGGTCGAGCTGTCGGCCTACGCTGGGGCGACGAGCCTCCCTGTAGTGACTAGTGAGCATCCTACTCTCGTGAGCCGATTATGGTGGTATGGGACACCATATTCGTACTGTCGACCTACATTGATTGGTGGCGAGCCCTCTGTAGTGACCTCGAGTATATCCTGACACTGCATAAGGACGACGAGCCTTGTTGCAGTATTTAAGATATAACTAGACCTGTATTGATTGGTGACAAGCCCTTTACAGAGATCTAGAACCGTAACATCGTATGAGATTTCCTAGGACTGACGACCCTAGAATGGATCAATGTTTGGGAGTTGATATAAGGGAGGTGTCTTAGCTTCCCAATCCTGCTATATAAAAAGGACTAATAAGAACTGGATAATCTTGCTCATAACATTGCACTGCATGTGCCGTTGGCATTGGTGTAGAGCACAGAGGAAGTGACTGACATGCGCAGCCGTAAGATGAAGATCGCAGAGGGAGATTATGGTGAGGGCATGCATCATTCTCTCGTATCCATTTACATTAATAAGAGTATCTAGGACATATTTGATTTTACTGCTTTATCATTACTGCTTGATCGAATTGATAACATGTTAACCTTTGTTGTATAGTTCCACTGAGTTGATCACTCACTCCCACATTCTGGGATGGTTCTTAAACACCAACCAGACTCTGACTTAGCTGCAGGTGACGGTGATGCCTACGAGGCGGAGCCGGAGTTCGATGAGGACGAGGAGGCGTTCTCATTCATGCAGTTCTCAGGCGACTTCACGTGAGCCTTGTCCTGACTGGCGGGGATTTTAGGCTATGATTGTATTGGTTATACACACTTGGATATATGTATTTTAAGACACAGTTTGTACTTATTGTCCAGGTAGTGCATGCATACTTTGGGGATTATTTTGCTTCATATATTGATTTAAGACTTTCGCTTGCATTTTCTCACTATCCCTGAATTATGTCTACTAATTTGGCTTAATCTACTTCATGTTTTATGCACTAATACAGACAACATACATCCACTATTAATTATGTTGCATAAGTGATGTTTTAGAACTCGGGAGCTGAGTTATGCTCGACCCCCGAATTTCAGGGCATTACAAATTGGTATCAGAGCATGATCTGGATTAAATTGGACCTAGGTTAGGGTCACACGATGCACATTGATGCCACTATAGCGTAGGAGGGTGCGAGAACAATCTAAAAATAAGTTTAGGACTCCCAGTTTTGTTGTTGGCGAAAGTTTACTGAAAATGATCACCAAAATCGAGTCATGCACACTCCTAATCACACACGACGATCCTAAATCACTTCTAAACCATCAATCGATGGGTTTAGATCATGTTTCAATCCATTTCAGCCGTTAGAAATCTATAAATATCAATGTGCATCAGATTTACTTCGTAACGACCCAAAACGGCTCGAATCGGAAGCGTGGCCCAATCGGACCACTTCCAGGGGGACCCAAGGTGGGACCCACACATTTCTGGACCCAGGAGGTGGGGAGGACCTCGCCCGCCGGTGGGTTCATCCGGACTGGGCCTTCGGACCGACTCCCTTAGGGGCCTAGTGGGACCCACTGGTCCATGGTTTTTGATTTAAATCATCCCCAAATTCATACTTCCTTCACCAAACCCCCTACCAAGCTCTCCCTTTTCTTCAAAACTGCTTCATCCTCTCTCAAATCGCCCTTTCAATCTCTCTTTCTCTTGTTTTTCTTCAAGGTTTACATCTCTCCACCGTGCTCAGCCATACCCATCACCTAACCCTCTCATTTTCTTTGATTTAAGCTCTCAAATCTCCCATTTGAGTCTCAAATTCGTGTAAGTCCTCTAACCCATCCTATTTTGCTGTCCTTCCTCTTCATTCCCTTTCATTTGAACCCTTACACTCCCAAATAAGGCCTAAATCCGTGGAGACCCAAAGATCTCATCTCTTCCCTTCATTTTCTTCACTTTTCTATGGCTTTCTTGGAGCTTTTCGGGCTCTATTTTCGATTTTCACCATTCTTTCTCTCATGGGAAAGAAACGAGCCCCTGTGGATGATGCTGGGCCTAGTCGCCCCACTAGTTCGAGGAGACCAAGAGGAGCGACCGTGAGTATAAGCGTTGGGAGAGAATTGTAGACTAAGCAGGGTCTTGATCCTCAGGCTCCTGTTGGAAGAGCGTTGTTGGCAAAGTTGTCTCATGGCATCTATGAGGGCTGTAGGGTCCTTTTTGAAGTGCATGTGGATGGGTGACTCTTTGGTGAATACCTGTTGTTTAAGCTCCTGGAGGAGGCCAGGTGGGGTCCGTTATTTGAAGGCGAGTCTCGTGCCAATGTGAGCACTGTTCGAGCCTTCTATGCCCACATTCGAGACCCTACGCTGGAGCCCTTGCTGTTTAGAATTCCTGTTGGAAGAGATCGGGTGGCCACAGTCAATGTCTCTTTGATATCACGGATTCTGCATGTGCCACTTGGCAAGGTACATCCAAGTGTAAGGAATCTGAATAGTATAAGTGAAAGGGATCACCGCACCAGGTTTCTATGTGGTCGATTGGTTGAGTAGCAGCATAACAAGAGCCTCTTAGCGACCCATATGTCGGGCAATTTTCATCTGCTTCACCACATCTACACGTTCAATGTCTACCCCAGGTGGAGTAATCGCAGTGAGTGCACGTGTCTCATGGTGGATTTCCAGTACCAAGTGGGGCAGGGAGCGAAGTTGTGCATGCCTACGTTTTTACTGCTACAGATCATCCTTATCGCGT
This sequence comes from Magnolia kwangsiensis, assembly GCA_037074715.1. NCBI lineage: Eukaryota > Viridiplantae > Streptophyta > Magnoliopsida > Magnoliales > Magnoliaceae > Magnolia > Magnolia kwangsiensis. The sequence goes on along the minus strand of CM073586.1, from coordinate 35,836,398 downwards.
GATCAAATAGAAGGACTGAGTCACTCCCCTTCGGCCGACTCATATGCAAGATTTCACTTGAGTTTGATTATAGACTTGGGGCAGAATTATCAGCGCCGGTCCATTACATCAGCGAGACCACTCTCAACCAGATGAAGATCTGGCCATGGCAATGACAAGCCCAACTTGAAGAGAGTGAAGATGAGTCTGAGAGCGAAGAAGGAGAAGAGAGAAATGAAGAAGGTGGAGTAAAGATAGAGGAAGAAGAGCGGGACGAAGAGGAAGAGGAGGCTCAAAATACTGATGAGAGTTCTCCTCCTGCGATACCGGAGCAAGACACTGATCAGGCCGCTAGGGATGCCCATATAGTTCAAGTTGAGGAGGGTCAGGCTGTCCTACAATAGGATATTATGGATCTTCGGGGCCTTGTGAAACACAAGTTCAAGAAGGTGACCCGCATGCTGAAGACTATCCTGTGTTACCTACAGGATAAGGGTGCCCCTTCTCCATCGCCAGATTCTAATGAATAGGCTTTATGTAGTTGTTGTTTGTTTATTGTTGCTTGTTCTTGTATGTGGTTTGGTAGTGGTTTAGTAGTTTGATAGTTGTTTAGTGTTTGAAGCTTAGTTGTTTTGCTCACATACTTTCTCCGTCACAATTCATATAATGCTACACATCATGTATTGTGACAATTTTATTAATGAAATGCATGTTGTTTCTTTGTCTTGTGAAGTTAATACTGTGGATGGACTGTGTGAATGCTTAATCTCATTGGTTGCTACCCTCTGTTGTGTGTAGGATATGTCACCTAAGGGCTCGAGATCTTCGGCCCATCTCTCTCTGGGTGATTCGCTTGACGGGTCCCTTGCCCTGAGCGATAGTCATATGGACCCCCATTCGGGCCCATCTCGTTCTGAGCCCATGCCAGGTTCTCAGCCGACTTCTGGCCCTACTGCTGGGCTGCCTCCTGTGACACCTTCTATAGTGTCTCCTGTCACACCTGCGGTTCCTGAGCAGAACCGTGCGTTTGCGTCGACACCTTCTACATCACAGTCCGCTCCACCTCCTGATAGGCTAGAGCAGATGATTCTATTGATGCAGCAGTAGCAGATACAGCAGCAGCAGTAGGAGCTATTCTTATCCTCCATGGCTAGTATCTTTGCTTAGTCGATGGGGGCGACTCCACCTGCCTCGCCTTTACACCCAGCCAGGAATACTAGTGCGAGCGGTACATTCGAGCGATTTTAGCGCTTGAGGCCTCCTACATTCTCGGGTACTCACAAACCCGAGGAGGCTGAGTATTGGATCGACCACATCTCTAAGATGCTGAGACCGTTGCACTATTCTGAGGCGGAGCAGGTTGAGCTTGTCACCTTCATGTTTGAGAAGGCGGCTTGCTTATGGTGGGATAGCATTCTCCACACAGTTGCGGAGGGATTTGTTTGGACATGGATGGCATTTGAGGCTCGCTTCCACGAGAAGTATTTTTCGGTCACCTACCAACATGAGAAGGAGAGTGAGTTCCTTCGCCTTCGTCAGGGAGGAATATTGGTGACAGAGTACGAGAACCGGTTTACAGAGCTGGGCAGGTATGCTCCTTTGATTCTGGGTGATTAGCCATTGCGGATGCAGCATTTTTCTGAGGGTTTGCAGCCTGAGATTTGATCGAAGATGTATTGTGCGAGCATCTCTTCCTATGCTAAGTTAGTGAGCATGTCCTTGCAAGCAGAGCAGGATGGGGATAGGTTGTCCCGCATGTGTGCACCTATGGTTCCCAAGCCACGACCTGATTTCCTGAGTAGGTCTTTCCTCAGTAAGAGGCCTCGTACCAATTCATTGCCGGGATTTATGGCACCTCCTGCCCATGTGAGGCGTCCTGATGTGTAGTGCAGCTACTGCAAGAAGCCTGGCCACGCTAAGGTGCTTTATTTTTTCAGGATGCAAGATAGTGGTTTCTCACTGCCTAGAGGATTGGTCGTCCGATGCCTCAGGCTATTTCTACACCACCCCTTCGATCAGTACCAGCTTATCCTTCCTTCAGACCTCCAGCACCTCGATTCAAGCCGCCACAATGACCCATGGTTCCTCCACCGCATCACCCACAACAGGCTCAAGTTCATGCACTCATAGCTGAGGCGCCCGAGGCAGATTCAGCACCGACATCAGGTTCCTACTTATATCTTAGGTACACCTATCTTCTTGTTGTTGGACACTGGGTCCACTATTTCGATCATCTCTTGTGTTGTGGTCAAGCGGCTAGGTTTGGTTACGACTCCTGCGAAAGGAGTGAGACCACGATAGCTATACAGACTACTTCAGACATTACTCAGACCTATGAGTCTTGCTTGATAGATTTGGGTAGCAAGACAGTGGTCGTCGACCTGATTGTCGCCCCACTGTGTCATTATAATGTTATATTTGGGATGGATTAGCTCGTGAAGATGAGAGCAGAAATTGATTGCGAGGCTAGAGTTGTGACAGCCTACGGACCTGAGGGCACGGTCTTCTCTTTTCCTGTTCAAGTCAGTTAGTCCTGTCGAGTTAGCAACTACGCTTCCTTGCTAGAGAGTTCTGATGTTCCGACATTAGAAGTTATGTCAGTGGTTCGTGATTTCTCTAATGTGTTTAAGAAGATTTCAGGGCTTCCTCCTCAGCGCGAGATTGACTTCACTATTGATCTTGTGCCCGGTGCGACACTTATTTCCCTGCCAACGTATCGTATGCCTTCATGTGAGATGAAGGAGCTGAGGAGACAGATTGATATTTTTCTTGAGGTAGGCTTTATTCAACCAAGTGTGTCACCTTGGGGAGCGCCTGTCTTATTTGTGAAGAAGAAAGACGGTTCCCTACAGTTGTGTATTGATTATCGCAGGCTGAATCAGGTGACAATGAAGAACAAGTATCCCTTGTCCAGGATTGATGATCTGTTCGATCAGCTGAAGGGGGCACGTTATTTTTCAAAGATAGATTTACATTCTGGGTATCATCAGTTGCGCGTCAGGAATGGGGACATGCAGAAGACTGCGTTCAAGACCAGTTTTGATCATTATGAGTTCCTTGTGATGTCTTTTAGACTCACAAATGCTCCAGCCGTGTTCATGGATCTAATGAACAGAGTGTTTCATCCATTTCTATTCTGATTCGTCATTATTTTTATCGATGACATTTTGATATACTCCACGAGTCAGGAAGAGCACGAGGAGCACCTGAGAGTGGTATTGAATACTCTCAGGGAGAACCAGTTGTTCGCGTAGTATAAGAAATGCCACTTCTTGAAGGAAGAAGTTAAGTTCCTCGGACATGTGGTCTCCAAGGTGAAATAGGGTAGAGACCGCTTGAGTTGAAGTAGGAATATGCCAATATGTCCTAGAGGGGGTTGAATAGGACTTTTTAAAGTTTTTATGAATTATTTAAAAATTCTTATCACACTAATCCTATCACAGAGTACAGATTAGGATTACTCAAAATTAACTCTACTGGCTTCCAAACCTGGCAGAGGATCCAATTATAAAATATTAAAAGATAAGCAATTTATAGATAAGATTGTGATAGATATGACTATGTGTGTATAAGATGTGAATTCAGATGATCAGATATAAAGGCATGTAAGGAAATCACATAAATGAAAAATAATACCAATCTCAAACACAGTCATTTTATAGTGGTTCGACTACTTGTCTACTCTACTACCAGCTTCCACACTCAACCCTTGAGTGACCGGATTTCACTAAAGACGTTTTCCATGGTTGACCTTAAACCTAAGGTTTTAAATCAGGTTCACCTTCAACCTTTACAGAGGTTTCTACTCGGTTCACCTCAAACCCTAGAGTTTTGCTGGCGCACTCCTAACCAGATGTTTATGCCCACATAGAGCAAGGGTCTACACAACACACCCGGATGTTTGTGCCCACACAGAGCAAGGGTCCACACAACGCACCCAGATGTTTATGCTCTCCACAGAGCAAGGGTCCACACAACGCACCCCGCACGTACACTCCCGTCGGAGGCCTCCTTTGAGGACTTCAAATGGTGAGCAACACCTACGACCCAATCCTAAAAAGGAATGATCATAAATGTCCTCTGGACTCTAAGTACTTAAAGATAAGTTGATGAGTCCCTTTTAGCTCAGTGATGAAGATCTCCTTCTTGTTGATGAAGACTCTTCAGCTCCCTTGATCCACAACACAAAGATATACCTATACTAAGTTTTAGGTTGGCTCAAGGTTATGATGGAATTCCACTCTCTAAAGATTTTCCTATAAGGAAGATAGAGTGGTTCCAATCATCTATGCATTCAAGGCATCCCAACTTAATGATTTGTCATTAAGGTAGTAGTTGAAGAATCCTTGAATGCGAAAGTTCATTCCCTAATCCACTCTATTGAATATCAATGATGAGGGTGGATTGGAGGATGAACTCCCTGAGAGAAAGGGCTTAAGATAAATGATATGAAGTTTAAAACACTCAAAAGCACTCTCTTCTTTCTTTACCAGCAATAAAGACTAACCTCTCTATATATAGGCAAAAGGTTCCAACGGATATTAAACGGTCACATTTATGACAGAGTTCGATATCATCGAGAAAGGATCGATATGATCGAGCGTATAATCTCAATTGTATCGACTGACCTCTCAATGATACAAACTTAAATGTCATTTCAGTTTTAAAAACCTTTCACCAACTGGTCGATGGGATCGATACATCCATCGATGTTATCGAATTTCGAACTCTGATTCCATCGAGAGATACACTAATCTATCGACAGGTGAAAACAAGAGAGATACGTCTTGAAGAATTTCATGTTCTACAATTATGATCAAGAAACAGTCGATGTTATCGGAATTTTTATATCGATGATATCAGAGACCGTGTCGATAGGATCGATAAATCGTATACATTTAAATTTGTGTCCAGTCACGATCCAATCGACCAGGTCTCAATATGATCGAGATATCAATATCGATTTATCGACTAGCCCCTAGATCAACATTAAAAATAACCTAAAATTTATGCTAAAAGAAACATGCGCCTACTATCAATATGATCGACTGACTTCCGATATGATCGGTATTTGAGTTCAGATTGAATCGGACAATTAACGATATATTGAAGAACTTAGAAGTTTTCTTTAGAAAAATAAGGGCGTCGAAAAACTGTCTATCAATATTATCGATCCTCTTCCGATAGGATCGATATTCGAATATCGATGATATCGACTGAATCATCGATATATCGATAAATCGTCCAGATGAATGTTTTTGATTGCTGGACGTTTTATGTCCTTACTCGATCATATCGATTGATATGCTGAGGACATCGACAGAGCCGGTCGATCATATCGAAAAGGGAATCGATATAATCGACAGGGTAAGAAAAACTTAAGGATTTTCCTGTTTGGTAAAAGTTTCTTAACCTAAAACTCTAAGATGTTTTACTTATTTTTAAGGGTTTTAATCACCTGGTGTTTTGGGACATGGGATGTGAGGCTGTGATTAACCTATGGCGAGCTTTCACACATCCAGTTGAGGCAGACACTTGACTTGATCTTCCTGTTAGGTGCTGTTGTCCGATTGACTCAACTTACACCGTAATTGACAAACCAGGGCACTAGTTAGGTGCAGTTTCAATCTCCCCCTTTGTCAATTATGTGACAAAATATCCAAAACACCCTAGAAAAATATCTAGACAGATACATCCTAAATTGTGTGTACATGTATTAACACAATTTTACAAATTCTAATCACCCATGTACACACCCAGTAATTTTTCCTCCTTACTTCAAAGACTCCCCCTTTCTTATTGCGGCTGCTCCCCCTAACACCTGCAACATATAAGAGCACAAATATCAAATTTTCCACAGGAGTGTTTGTAAATTTTCTCTCCCTTTTTTTCAGTCATTGACAAAGAAATAGCAATTGATATTGACTGAAAAATTTAAGCATATGGGAGAACCACAGACAGATAGATGTATATAGAGATTCATCAGTGATAAAGCAATCAGCACAGCCAGTGGATAAGTAGCAGGAATGGCGGTAAAATAAGGATTGAATTCAGCCATATTAACAAAAAGTTCCAGCATCCAGACACATCTATCCAAAAAAAAATATATACTTCCCCAGACAACAGTAGAATGAGATTTGTCCAAAACAGAATACATAAAATGACATCAGATGCGTTGGATAGTCAAAGTCCAACTAGACGAATGCTTAAGGTTTTTGAGAAAGATCATTCGTGAGCAAGTCTACCATTTGCTGAGTAGTTCCCTGGAGGACATCGAGCTTCTCTTCAATGATAGTGAGACGTCTTTCACAATTGTTCATACGGTCCTCTATACCAACCATCTCATTGAGTAGGTGACGTTCGAGGTGATGAGCTGGGCGATTTGTAATCGACTCAGGACTGACCAATGGTGTGCAATTTGATCCTCCATGTGTAGACCCCATTGTTGGTGGAGCATGTTGGATGGCCCTGGGTATAGAAAGATTATGCCTGGAAGGAGATGAGGGAAGACAAAATCATTGTGCTGCCAGTGATGCATCACTATCAAACCAGACTTCAGGATGCATTTCATCAGATGTGGCAGGAAGCCCAGCATGGTGTGCGAGTTTGCATATGAGCATGGGAAAGGGCAGTGTCTCCGTATGATGTCCTTGTAGGACACGAATGATTTGCTTAAGGAAGAGAGTTGGCAAGCACACTCGATTTTCTTGATATACATCATAGAGAACATTAATCATAGATGGAAAAAGATGATCACCAAAGATATCGCAAGGGTACACATTTGAGCTGAAAATGCTGTGAAGAATTTTGAAGGTGGGTCTAAGATGGTTGATATGCAGTAAATTTTCATCATTCCGCGGAACTGTAGTCCCTTGGCACAATGCACGGGTTATTTCTCCCCATACTCCCAACCCATTGAGATTTCGATTGGTTACCGGAATTCTAGTGACCTCAAGATTGAGGAGTTTTGCTAAAGTAACTGGAGTGATAAGCTTTGAGTAGTGTACAAGAATAATCCAAATGCTGGGGGGATCTTCACAAACGATATGGCAATGTTTGAAGAATTCATGGATCACACCCGGTTGGTACGATCCTCCAAGGTGTAGAATATTTTGCTAACCGATTACTTCGAGAAGAAGATCAACTCCAAAAGGCTCAACAGCACTATTGAGCACTAGTCATTCATTAATGATAGACAGACCACCTTCCTTTGGAGTAGGATGATACCTACGGGAATTTGATTGCATGCTTGTCTCCTCTAAATATTGAAAGTAAGCCTTACCTTTCCCTTTGATCATGTTTTGAAGAGGTGAGATGCAGACAAGAACAGGAAGAGAAAAAAAATATGTGTTCGAGTGCGCCCTTCTCTTTATATAATAGACTTATCGATTATATCGATCAGTTATCGATTGCATCACAGAAATTTTACCAAAAATTGCTCTGACGATTGTTTAAAATTAGCAAAAGAAGTAACCATCGATTGAATCGATGTATAATTTTAATGGAATCGATTATAAGATCAAGACTGTGCAGATATTATCGAGGCTGTAAGAATTTTGACATTTGTTCAACATTAGCACAGCAATGAACAACTCAGACCCTAAGATTTTTTAGTGAGTACCATAAGTCCAGAGATATTATTAATGCGAACAAACGCCAATTGACTTTTGGAGGTCACAGAATCTGTTTGTGTCAAGAGGCTTTGTAAGGATATCAGCAAGCTATTTTTCAGTAGTAACATATTCTAACACAATGGTCTTTTCTTCGACTAGTTCTCGGATAAAATGATGATGAATGTCAATATGCTTAGTCCGAGAGTGCTGAACTGGGTTTTTTGAGATATTTATAGCACTGGTATTGTCACAGAAGAGACTCGTTGTGGATTGTGCAATCTCGTAGTCAAATAGCATCTGTTTTATCAAGAGGTGTTGAGCACAACAGTTACCTGCAGCTATATATTCAGCCTCTGCAGTGGATAATGAGATTCAGTTTTGTTTCTTGCTTTGCCAGGAAACTAAATAATTTTCAATATAAAAACATCCATCACTTGTTGATTTTCGATCATCCAAATTTTCAGCCCAATCCGCATCTGAATATCCTGCAATAATGGTGGAGGTTTCATATGGATACCCTAGTCCAAAGGAGGTTGTCCCTCCAACATACTTGAAAATCCTTTTAACTGCTGTTAGGTGAGATTCCTTAGGATCCACCTAATAACGAGCACACACACCAACGCTAAAGGATATATCTGGATGACTGGCAGTGAGATATAGCGGACTTTTGATCATGCTTCGATAAAGATGCTGGTCCACACTTTTGCCATTAGTATCTTTTGAAAGTTTTAGAGTAGTACTCATAAGCATGTGATAAGTGCGACCAGACTCAAGCCCAAATCTTTTCACTAGGTCTTTTGCATACTTGGTTTGATTTATAAAAATTCCATCATCTAGTTACTTGACCTGTAACCCTAAGAAGAAATTTAATTCACCAACCATGCTCATTTCAAATTCTGATTTCATGAGGTTGGTGAATTTGAATGCCTTATCTCCACATGTTGATCCAAACACAAAGTCATCCACATAAATTTACGCAATAAGCAATGAGTTCTTTGTTCTCTGGGTGAACAGTGTCTTGTCTACACTTCTTCTGCGGAATTCATGGTCTAAAAGAAACTTCGTTAACCGTTCATACCAAGCACGTGGTGCTTGTTTGAGACCATACAGAGCTTTATCCAAACGATAAACATGATGGGGATGCTTAGGATCCGAAAATCCTTTTGGTTGTTCCACATATACTTCTTCAGCAAGATCCCCATTAAGAAAGATACTCTTAACATCCATTTGAAATAATTTGAATCTTACTACGCATGCAATGGACATAAGAATTCTAATGGACTCTAGACGTGCAACAGGGGCAAATGTTTCATCAAAATCAGTTCCTTTAATCTGTGAGTATCCTTGAGCAACCAATCTTTCTTTGTTTCTAATTACATTCCCTGATTCGTCAGATTTATTTTTGAAGACCCATTTTGTTCCAATGACATTAGTATTAGTTGGTCTATGAACTAGTTTCCACACCTCATTTTTCTGAAATTGTTGAAGTTCTTCTTGCATGGCATTTATCCAGTATTCATCTTGAAGAGCTTCTACAATATTCTTGGGTTCAATTTTTGAGGTAAAACAGAAGTGACTATAAACATTGTCTATCTGTCGTCTAGTTCTTACACCGCCATTAGGGTCTCTAATAATTTACTCTCGAGGGTGATCTTTAATAACGGTTTTATCAGATGATTGTTGAGGTTCATTCAATAATGAAGATTTGTCATCTGATTTTTCAGGTATGCATGAATCTACGTCATCTTCTATCTCATTTGTAGGAGAATTCATATCTTGAGGATGATCATCAATTACCACATTCGCAGATTCTTGAATAGTAAGAGTTCTTAAGTTGTATACTCTATAAGTACGACTATTCATGGCATATCCTAGAAAAATGCCTTCTTCACTTTTAGATTCGAACTTCCCTAAGTGATCCCTGTCCCTTAAAATGTAGCATTTACTACCAAAGACCCGAAAGTATTTCACATTTGGCAGCTTCCCATACTATAGTTCATATGGAGTTTTGTTCAGATCTACTCTAAGATATACTCTGTTTATGATGTAGCAGGCGGTATTGACAGCTTCTGCCCAAAAACTCTTTGCCATATCCTTTCCATTTAGCATAACTGACCCCATTTCCTGCAATACTCGATTTTTCCTCTCAGCAACTCCATTTTGTTGGGGGGTTTTTGGGGCTGAAAATTCAAGATGAATTCCTTTATCATTGCAGTATTTTTTAAATTCATCATTTTTGAATTCACCACCATGATCACTTCTGATGTGTTTTATGTCATATGCTTTCTCATTTTAAATTCGTTTTGCCAAGACAACGAATTTTTCAAAGGCATCCGATTTTTCTCGAAGGAATGCAACCCAAGTAAATCTAGTATAGTCATATACTATCACCAAAAAGTATCTTTTCTTGCCATGGCTTTCCACTTTAGTAGGACCTACCAGATCCATATGCAGTAGATCCAGGGGCTTTGTTGTAGCTATGGTGGTTCTCTTTTTATGTCTAACTTTTATCTGTTTTTCCTTTAGACATTCCACACATACTACTTTTTCTTCTTTTCTAATTTTAGGAAGACCTCTAACCAGGTTTTTGGAGCTAAGTTTAGCTAAATTTCGGTAATGAACATGTCCCAACCTTTGATGTCATAATTTTGATTCATTCTTTACAGTCATGTTACATTTTGTGGACAATCCCTTTTCGTTGGTACTCTCCATAATATAACAGTTATCAATAGTTTGTGAACCTTTTATGAGAGATTTTTCAGTATGATCTACAATTCTACACGCATATTTTGAGAAGGTGACCAGATGTTCCTTGTCACAGATTTGAGAGATACTGAGGAGATTATGTTTCAGACCTTCAACGCAGAGAACATTTTTAATTTTTGAAAGACCTGGTATTCCTATTATTCCTTGTCCAACGATTTTGGCTGAACTACCATCTCCAAATGTGACCGATCCACCATCAAAGTTTGAGTATGAACAAAAGTGAGTATAATCACCAGTCATGTGTCTGGAACATCCACTATCAAGATACCACTTCAAACTATTGCCAGCTTTAAGAGCGGTGTGGATTACAAGGCAATTATTTTGATCGGTCATATCCTCTGAAGCTTTCTTGATCATGATTCCAACTTCAATTAAGATCACTCTCTAGGCGGTGAAGCCCTTAAAGAGAGACCCGCTCTGATACCAATTGAAATAGTGGTGAAGACCGCTTGAGTTGAAGTAGGAATATGCCAATATGTCCTAGAGGGAGGTGAATAGGACTTTTTAAAATTTTTATGAATTATTTAAAATTTCTTATCACACTAATCCCATCACAGAGTACAAATTAGGATTACTCAAAATTAACTCTACTGGCTGACAAGCCTGGTAAAGGATCCAATCAAAAAATATTAAAAGACAAGCAATTTATAGATAAGATTGTGATGGATATAACTGTGTGTGTATAAGATGTGAATTCAGATGATCAGATATAAAGGCATGTAAGGAAATCACATAAATGAAAAGCAATACCAATCTCAAACACAGTCATTTTATAGTGGTTCGACTACTTGTCTACCCCACTACCGGCTTCCACACTCAACCCTTGAGTGACCGGATTTCACTAAGGAGGTTTCCCACGGTTCACCTCAAACCTAAGGTTTTAAATCAGGTTCACCTTCAACCTTTACAGAGGTTTCTACTCAGTTCACCTCAAACCCTAGAGTTTTGTTATCGCACTCCTAACCAGATGTTTATGTCCACATAGAGCAAGGGTCCAAACAACGCACACGGATGTTTATGCCCACACAAAGCATGGGTCTACACAACGCACCCAGATGTTTATGCTCTCCACAAAGTAAGGGTCCACACAACGCACCCCACACGTACACTCCCGTCGGAGGCCTCCTTTGAGGACTTCAAATGGTGAGCAACACCTACGACTCAATCCTAAAAAGGAATGATCATAAATATCCTCTGGACTCTAAGTACTTCAAGATAAGTTGATGAGTCCCTTTTAGCTCAGTGATGAAGATCTCCTTCTTATTGATGAAGACTCTTCAGCTCCCTTGATCCACAACACAAAGATGTACCTATGCTAGGCTTTAGGTTGGCTCAAGGTTATGATGGAATTCCACTCTCTAAAGATTTTTCTATAAGGAAGATAGAGTGGTTCCAATCATCTATGCATTCAAGGCATCCCAGCTTAATGATTTATCATTAAGGTAGTAGCTGAAGGATCCTTGAATGCAGAAGTTCATTCCCCAATCCACTCTATTGAATATCAATGATGAGGGTGGATTGGAGGATGAACTCCCTGAGAGAAAGGACTTAAGATAAATGATATGAAGTTTAAAATACTCAAAAGCACTCTCTTCTTTCTCCACCAGCAATAAAGACTAACCTCTCTATATATAGACAAAAAGTTTCAACGAATATAAAACGATCACATTTATGACAGAGTTCGATATAATCGAGAAAGGATCGATATGATCAAGCGTATACTCGATTGTATCGACTAACCTCTTGATGATACAAACTCAAATGTCATTTCACTTTTGGAAACCTTTCACCAACTGGTCGATGGGATCGAGACATCCATTGATGTTATTGAATTTCGAACTCCGATTCCATTGAGAAATACACCGATCTATCGACAGGTGAAAACAAGAGAGATACGTCTTGAAGAATTTCAGGTTCTACAGATATGATCGGGGAATAGTCGATGTCATCAAAATTTGTATATTGATGATATCGGAGACCGTGTCGATAGGATCGATAAATCGTATAGATTTACCTATAAGCTTACTGGACGATTTGTATTCGTTCTAGATCCAATCGACCAGGTCTCGATATGATCGAGATATGAATATTGATTTATCGACTGGCCCCCCGATCAACATTAAAAACAACCTAAAATTTATGCTAGAAGAAACATGCGCCCACTATCGATATGATCGACTGACTTCCGATATGATCGGTATTTGAGTTTAGATTGAATCGGACAGTCAACGATATATCGAAGGACTTAGAAGTTTTCTTTAGAAAAATAGGGGCGCTGAAAAACTATGTGTCAATATTATCGATCCTCTTCCAATAGGATCGATATTCGAATATCAATGATATCGACTGAATCATCAATATATCGATAAATCGTCCAGATGAATATTTTTGATTGCTGGATGTTTTATGTCCTCACTCGATTGTATCGATTGATATGCCGAGGACATCGACAGAGCAGGTTGATCATATCGAAAAGGGAATCGATATAATCGACAGGGTAAGAAAAACTTAAGGATTTTCTTATTTGATAAAATATTTTCTTAACCTAAAACCCTAAGATGTTTTACTTATTTTTAAGGATTTTAATCACCTGGTGTTTTGGGACATGGGATGTGAGGCTATGATTTACCTATGGCGAGCTTCCACATATCCAGTTGAGGCAAACACTTGACTTGATCTTCCTGTTAGGTGTTGTTGTCTGACTGACTCAGCTTACACCGTAATTAACAAATCAGGGCACTAGTTAGGTGCACTTTCACAAGGAAGGTATTGTACTTGACCTCGCTAAGGTAGCTGCGATTCAGGATTGGAAGTAGCCTAGTTCAGTTACTGAGGTGAGGAGTTTTCTGGGTCTTGCAGGCAACTATCGACGATTCATTCGAGACTTTTCTAAGATTGCCAGACCATTGTCTCAGTTGACATGGAAGGATTTGAAGTTTACCTAGGATGAAAAGGCCGAAGCAGCTTTTCAGGAGCTGAAGGACAAGTTGACGTCCGCCCCTATGCTAGTATTACCAGAGCAAGGGATTAAGTATACAATATATACTGACGCATCTCGCGTTGGTCTGGGTTGTGTCCTGATGCAGAAGGATAGGGTGATTGCTTATGCTGAGACAATTAAGGAAGCATGAGGAGAATTACCCTATGCACGACCTAGAGTTAGTAGCTGTCATTTTCGCATTAAAGCTCTAGAGACATTACCTCTACGGAGAAGAGTTCGAGCTCTTTTACGACCACAAGAGCCTTAGATATATATTCTCACAGCAAGACTTGAATATGAGGTAGCGCCGATGGATGAAGACCTTGAAGGACTTTAAGTTCGAGGTTTCCTACCATCCAGGCAAGGAAAATCTTGTGGCAGATGCATTGAGCCACAAGAAGACTATAGAATGTGTGGCTCCGCTCATGATTGCAGAATGGGATTTGGTAGAGTTTGTTCGAGACTTTGAGCAAAAACTCATAGTGGAAGAGTCGTATGAAGTCGTCACACATGTTCGTGTACAACTCCTCATAGATGGCCGCATTATTGAGGCTCAGGCAGGCGATGAGCTTCTGGTGAAAATGAAGGAACGGGTTGGTACTGATGAGGACTCTGAGTAGACTATTAGTACGGATGAGGGCTTACATTATCGAGGCTGCCTATGCATCCCAGACATTCCTGACTTAAGATGAGAGATTCTTGAGTCTGCCCACAGTTCGAGGCTTACGATGCATCCAGGTAGCACGAAGATGTATCAGAACATGAAAAGATCATACTGGTGGGACAATATGAAGGTCCATATTGCTGAGTTCGTATCCTATTATCTCACGTGTCAGCAGGTTAAGGCAGAGCATCGCCGACCTCCTGGATTGCTTCAGCCCATGCCCATAGCTGAATGAAAGTGGGACTTTATTTCCATGGATTTTATTTCTGGACTTCCAAAGACGAAGAAAGGACATGACTCTATTTGGATGATTATAGATAAGTTGACGAAGTCAGCTTATTTCCTACCGATCAGGGTTACAAATTCTGCAGACGAGTTGGCTAGATTGTATATCAAGGAGATTATACGCCTACATGGAGTTTCCTTGGAGATTATGTCAGATTGGGACACGCGATTCACATCTATCTTCTGGACTCGTATCCAGGAAGCGATGGGTGTGAAGTTGAAGTTCAGTACCGCGTTCCATCCGCAGACAGACGGGCAGACAGAGCGTGTGAATCAAATTTTAAAGAATATGTTGCGAGCTTGTGTGTTGGACTTCAAGGACAGTTAGGATGACTGTCTTCCTTATGCAGAGTTCGCATATAACAATAGCTTTCAAGCGAGTATTGGTATAGCTCCCTATGAGGCACTGTATGGTCGCCCATGTAGAGCGCCATATTGTTGGGCAGAAGTGGGCAAGAAGATTCTGATTAGCACAGAGTTAGTTCAAGCGACTTCAGAGAAAATCGACATTATTAGACGTCGACTGCTCTCAGCACAGAGTAGGCAGAAGAGCTACGCCGATACGAGACGGCGACCGCTTGAGTTTGATGTTAGGGACCATGTATTCCTTAAGGTTTCTCCTATACGAAGAGTTCTTAGGTTTGGTAAGAAAGGGAAGCTCACGCCGAGATTCATTGGCCCAATCCAGATACTTGATCGAGTGGGGGCAGTAGCGTATCACCTTACTTTACCCACACCACTCGCAGGCGTGCATAACGTATTCCATGTGTCCATGTTGAAGAAGTACGTTCTTGATCCTTCGCATATTATCAGATGTGAGTAGGTGCAGTTGAGCGAGGATGCCACTTATGAACTGCGACCAACGCATATTTTGGATAGAAAGGAGCAGGTATTGCATAGTAAGGTTATCCCACTTGTGAAGGTACTGTGGACGCATTATAGCGAAGAAGAAGCTACTTGGGAGACAAAAGCTGAGGACAGGAAGAATTACCCCTAAATCCTCGAGGAGTATGAGAAGGTATGAATTTCGGGGATAAATTTTTTCTTTAGGGGGTAGATTATAACATCTTAGAAAAATTCGTACTTAGACCTGAGTACCACCTCTAGCAGAAATCATTTAGAACTAAATCCTTTAGAAATTTAACATGTATTCGCTAGCGCGAAACTAGATTACATGTGAAATTAGCACTAATAACTTTTAATACGATCTGTAAGACCCAAAACCTATAGAATCATTGATGCTATATTACTCTGAAATCTAGGATCCAACTCTAAACCCAGTTGCTCCCGGGAGTACTTTATAACTTTGTATCAGACCTGGACCACACGTCGAAATTCTGATAGCGATGAACTTAGACCGCCTAGTTGGACTTGACAATCACCTCGAAAATCAAGCCCAAACGATGTCCTAAGACCATTTCCTTGAGTCCAAAGTGAAGAGAGTGAGAAAGCGAAGATTTTTAGAAAATTAAATATGATTTTAAGTAATCTGGGTCGTGTCGCTTGCTCGCCATTTATAAGTGTTCTGACCGTTGGTTTTTACCTCAAATTCACCCTTGGATCAGGGAAGGTGGCCCATTCATGCATAGCACTTGTGGCTCTAATCGAGTTTCGGTGACCGTTAAATTGAAACTGGTCCATCATGGACGATTTAGAAACCCGATCGGACTGAAAACTTAACTTACTTAAGATCTAATATTAGTGAGCTTAAGTCTGACCGCATCTGATAAGAGGACCTCCAAAAGTGCTCCGTTGGATCAAAAAGAGCCTAATTTAGTTATAACCTAAATATACCCCTAAGGCTATTTTCATCGATTTTAGGCTTATAAAAAGGCCTTAAACCCTCATTCTCAAATCCCATACGAATTTCCTAAACCCTAGCCATTTCAAGTGAGAGAAAGGAGAGAGAAAGTAAGAGAGAACCTGTTATTCCTTCTTGGGATTCTTCCCAGTTCTTCTACGTATCGATCCTGCATATCTGAATCGTTATTCCAGTGATTCTAATTCTGTTTTTGGATAAGTTAAGCAAACCCTAACCTGTTTTGAAGCTTAGAATAATTGAAGTGAAGTTATAGTTAACATGTTTCATGTCTTAGGTAGCGTATCCGCCGTTAACGAAGAGTTATTGTCTGAATCATTTCTATTACACATTTTCTGGTTTAAGGTGCGGACTATATACATTTAGGTTATAGTTTTCAAGATTTTCAATGTTAGATAATGATTTATTCTTGCCTAAGATGCTCTTACACATGCTAAATGCGCTATCTGTTTTTATTTACGTATATGTATAACCTGTGTTACAAATAGGGTATTTTATGTATATGTTAGAATACACGTATACGTATGAAATTTGTTGTTATGATTGCCATGATTACCTATCGTAGATATACGCTTGATATGCTTGCAATAACTCCTTGGCAAAAGGATTTGCCCTAATATGTGATATGGTCGACATACGTGATGTATATTGAATAGTGTAGTTTAAGTGTTTATAAAAAATGGTTGAATGAGTTAGCATTTAGTAAGTGTGATTTTTAAGGTTGTTGAGATATGAATCTCAAGCACCTTACCTTATGTCTAATTTCCTCCATGAATTGTTTAGCCTATGTTATTCATGTTACCTGTGTGTATGATTTCCTCCACGTACTATATTTATGTTCAAGTTATATTTCATAAATGTTCATATGAATGTAGGATATGAATCAAATGCCTGTTAGAGAGCTTGTACATTATTGGGACTATATTACAGTCCAGGTAATCGGTAACTAGTCTTCAAATGGTGGTTGAGGTCGTTTTCGCCACACAGGATGTGTTCAACGAATCCAAGTCATACTTGGGATGTTTGACAATGGTTGGGCCACATAGAATGCTTATGCATTCTATGTCTATCAACTCAACGTGCGCTTGGCCTAGTTGAGTGTATCAACTAACCCGATTGACCGAAGTTTGTTCACCATGTTTGTCGCTACTGTTTAAATCTATGGCACTGAACTCACTAGTGAAAAGCCCGTTAACCTTGGTACCGTGATCGCCTAAGACTCATGAGCCGAACATGATGGTATGGGACACCGTGGTTGAGATGTCGGCCTACGCTGGGGCGACGAGCCTCCCCGTAGTGACCAATGAGCATCCTACTCTCGTGAACCGATTATGGCGGTATGGGACACTATATTCGTACTGTCGACCTACATTGATTGGTGACGAGCCCTCTGTAGTGACCTCGAGTATATCCTGACACTACATAAGGACAACGAGCCTTGTTGCAGTATTTAGGATATAACTAGACCTGTATTGATTGGTGACGAGCCCTTTACAGCGATCTAGAACCGTAACATCGTATGAGATTTCCTAGGACTGACAACCCTAGAATTGATCAATGTTTGGGAGTTGATATAAGGGAGGTGTCTTAGCTTCCCAATCTTATTGTATGAAAAGAACTAATAAGAACTAGATAATCATGCTCATAACATTGCAATACATGTGTCGTTGGCGGTGGTGTAGAGCACAGAGGAAGTGACTGACATGCGCGACCGTAAGATGAAGATTACAGAGGGAGATTGTGGTGAGGGCATGCATCATTCCCTCATATCCATCTTGCATTAACAAGAGTATCTAGGACATGTTTGATTGTACTGTTTTATCATTACTGCTTGATCGAATTGATAACATGTTCACCTTTGCTGTATAGTTCCACTGAGTTAATAACTCACTCCCACGTTCTGAGATGGTGCTTAAACACAACCAGACTCTGACTTAGCTGCAGGTGACGGTGATGCCTGCGAGGTGGAGCCGGAGTTCGATGAGGACAAGGAGGCATTCTCATTCATGCAGTTCTCAGGCAGGTTCACGTGAGCCTTGTCCTGACTAGCGAGGATTTTGGGCTATGATTATATTAGTTATACACAGTTTGATACATGTATTTTGAGACAGTTTGTACTTATTGTCCAGGTAGAGCACTTATACTTTGGGGATTATTTTGGTTCATATATTGATTTAATACTTCCGCTTGCATTTTCTCACTATCCCTGAATTATGTTTACTAATTTGGTTTAATCTACTTCATGTTTTATGCACTAATACAGACAACATACATCCACTATTAATTATGTTGCATAAGTGATGGTTTGGAACTCAGGAGCTGAGTTATGCTCAACCCCCAAATCTCAGGGCGTTACATAATTGTTACAGAAGATCAACACGTGCTTGCTGATTCTTTTTATCATTACCTTATTTCTGATTTTTCCCCCTACTTGTGTCATGTTTAGTTCTCAATGTTTTCCCTTTCGATCTTAGATAGTTGAGGCAAGGAAGAACTATGCCGAAGAGGAGGATGAGGTGAAACTATTAGAGAAGTCTATGGAAGAGCTAGAATATACCGTAAATGTATTGGAAAATAAGGTCAGCTCATCAATGGTCACTGGGATATATTCAGAACATTTCCTACATTAGCTTTAATTCGCTTAATAGTTTTCTCAAGTAGCTTTTACTTTCCATTTCTTTTAGGTGAAGATTGTCAAAGGAGACGCTAAAAGGTAACGGTTACAGAGAGAGGAGCTAGAAGGGGACCTTACTGAAACAGTTCATGTGCTGATTTTTGATATTGTGCATGGATATAATTAGTTTTGAAAACTTTAAATATGAACTTTAAACAGTTCATATGATTAGTTTTGAAAACTTGATATTGTGCATGGATATAATTGTTTTGTTAATATTGTGTTGATTATTATCTTGATGAATGTTAAATGGGTGAAATATGCACAGGTTCAGTCATTTGTTGATTATGATATTGTCAGTGGTGGTTGATAGAGAAATGAGGTCAAAAATCAAATTTAGCCTCGGTTGATGCCAAAAGAGGCTAAATCCATCTTTAGTCTCAATTTTGCCTCAATTACATAACTGAGACTACAACTCCCATGGCTAAAGGCTTTAGCCTCGGTTGTTGAGAACTGAGGTCAAAAATGGTTTTAGCTTCGGTTGGAGGTAATTGAGGCTAAATTTGGATTTAGTCTCAGTTGGAAACAATGGAGGCTAAAATTTTGATTTAGCCTCATTTTGAGAAAACTGAAGCTAAAAAGGTTATTTTAGCCTCACTTGAAGAACCGAGGCTATAAAAGTCATTTTAGCCTCGGTTACTAAAACCGAGGCTAAAGCCTTTAGCCATGGGGGTTTCAACCTCGGTTTGGATAACTGAGGCTAAAGGCTTTAGCCTCAGCTTTTAACATTTTTAGCCACAGTTTTGAACTGAGGCTAAAGCCCTCTTGTCTTGTAGTGATTCTAGGAGGTGATAGATCAAGTTGATCCCACTTCACTACCTAATCTTGTTTGAACAGTAGCAATCGATACCTCAACAGCCAACAGAGTCACACTTAGCAAACCTATGTTGTAGTTCTTGTACACCAAATCATTTCACTTCTCATAGCAGAATAAATTATGATTGGGTAATTAATGGGCAAGTTTTCTTAATGTAGGGAAAACCACATTGACTTGGGTGTTGCAGCCAGTGCACCGGATTCAAAAACGGATCCAACTAAAATTGAGAGACTAGAAGAGCGCACTGCTAATTTAAAGAAGGTACCATATAATGCATCTAGAAGATTTAATCCAGTGAAAGAGATTTTTAGATTTCAATGTTTTTAAGTCTTTTGACCATGTTTTTTAGACTCAGAAACTCAGATTGACTCGTTCAGTCTTGAGTCGAGTCATGGTGTATCGGCCCAACCCACTTAAGACAGGGTGACTTGGGGGTGCACTTGCGGTACGAAACCAGATTGGGTAATACCAAATCCAAGTTGACTTAGATGAGTCATATCAGACTCAGAAGCATCCAGCAAGCTTCCTCCTTGATTTAGCTATAGCTAATGGTATAGCCTAGCAATGTTTTTTATGCTGAAACATTAACAACGAATAAAGTGATGATATAGATTGGCATTACTGCTGCTAAAACAACTAATTTGTTGAGCAGGTTAGCTTCTCAAGTTTTACAATTGACTTTGTTTATATGGTTTCCTTTTTTTTAGGGATGGTTCTGGTAGCTTTTTTCCTTTTCCTCTTTGCCCTTTGTCATTGTTGAAATAGTGGTGAAGACCACTTTAGTTGAAGTAATAATATGCCAATATGTCCTAGAGGGAAGTGAATAGGACTTTTTAAAGTTTTTATGGTTTATTTAAAATCCTGTTATACTAATCCTAATAACAAGCACATATTAGGATTACTCAAAAGTAACTCTACTGGCTTCCAAGCCCGGTAAAGGATCCAATCACTAACTATTTAAGAAGTGAACAATATGCAAACTAGTTTATGATGGATATGACTGTGTATGTGTGTGAGGTGTGATCTCATATATGAAAATATGAAAATATTAAATGAAATCACACAAACAAAAGAATAACAATCTCAAACACAGTTATTTTTATAGTGGTTCGACTACTTATCTACTCCACTCCCAGTAACCGCACTCAACCCTTGAGTGTACCGGATTTCACTAAGGAGGTTTCATAACAGTTCACCTCAAACCTAAGGTTTTAAATCAGGTTCACCTTCAACCTTTACAACCTACACCTATGCTGACTGTTTATGCTCCCTAAGTAAGGGTCAACACATAGCACCCAGTTTTAGGTACACTGGCCAAGAATCCACAGAAGGAATCTCACTGTTTATGCTCTCACGAGCAAAAGTCAACACAACGCACCCACTTTTAGGCACACTGGCCAAGGATCTACCACAAGACCTTAACTTTTTATGCTCTCCACAGTGCAAGGGTCAACACAATGCACCCACTACGTACACTCCCGCCGGAGGCCTCCTAGAGGACTTGCAAGGGGTGAGAAACACCTTAGACCCAATCCTACAAAGGAATGATCATAATGGTCCTCTGGACTCTAGATACTTATAGATAAGTGGATGAATCTCATTCAATATACTGTCGAAGATCTCCTTCTTTGTTGATGAAGAACCTTCTACTTCCTTGATCCGCAACATAGATGATGTATCAATATACGGCGTCGGGTTGGGTCAAGGTTAAGATGGAATTCAACTCTCTTAGATGTTTTCCTATAAGGAAGATAGAGTGATTCCAGTCATTTATGCATTCAAGGCATCCCAGCTTAATGATTTGCCATTAAGGTAGTAGCTGGAGGATCCTTGAATGCGGAAGTTCATTCCCCAATCCACTCTAATAAATATCAATGATGAGGGTGGATTGGAGGATGAACTCCCATGAGAGAAAGGGCTTTAGGTATATGATCTAAGATAAAACACTCAAAAGCACTCTCTTCTTTCTCTACCAGCAATACTAGACAAGTCCTCTTTATATAGGCAAAAGGTTTCAACGGATATAAAACGGTAACATTTATGATAGAGTTCGATATCATCGAGCGTATACTCTTGATCGCATCATCGGCCCACTCGATGACACAAACTCAAATGTCATACACTTTTGAAACCTATTGCCAGCTGGTTGATGGAATCAAAACACGTGTCAATGTCATCAGATTTTGAACTCCGATATCATCGATGTGAGGTTCGATTCCTCGATATTTAAAAATGAGAGAGACTTTCTTTGAAATATTTCAGGTTCACAAGCATGATCGAGGGACCTTCGATATCATCGGAATTTGAATGTCGATGATATCGATAGCTATGTCGAGGCATCGGTAAATCTAAAGGATTTTCTTTTAAGCTTGCTGGACAGTTTTTGTTCCTGTTCAATGCCATCAAGACCGTACTGATATTATCGATATTTAAATATCGATTCTATCGAGTGACCCTCGATCATAGATAAACTATCCTTAAATATTTTGTTGAAAATCTTTGCACCCATGACCGATATCATCAAGAGCCTTCCGATGTCTTCTAGATTTAAACTTCGATGGTATCGAGGAAGGCTTTGATATATCGATGCACATATGATATTCTTTGGTAAAAACAGGGGCACCAAAGATCTTCCTGTCGATATTATCAAGTCACCATCAATGGACTCGAGATTCAAATATCAACGGTATCGATAGGTATATCGATACATGGATAAATCCATCTAGAGATATGTGTGGTTGATAGACACTTTTGCCCTCATTCCAATTAAATCAATTTTTCATCGAGGACATCGACAGTGCAGGTCGATCATATCTATATGTGTATTGATAAAATCGACAAAGCAAGAAAACTTAAAGATTATCTGATTTTGAAAAAGTTTTCTTAACTTAAAAATCCTATGATGTTCTAACTTGTTTTAAGGGTTTAAATACCTGGTGTTTTGGGACATAAGATGTGAGGCTTAGATTTACCTGTGGCGAGCTTGTACACATCCGGTTGAGGCAGACACTTTGAATTAATCTTCCTATGAGGGTTTGCAGTCTGACTGACCCAACACTCAAGCTTATTGACAAACCAGGGCACTTTCAATCTTTCCCTTTGTCAATTACATGACAAAATACCAAAACACCCTAGAACAGCACCTAGACAAACACATCTTAAATTGTGTGTATATGTAATTTACACAATTGTACATTGTCTAGTAAAACCATACACACAAGTCAGTAACTGCTCCCCCTAACTATAAATTCCCCCTCGCTTGGTGCAGCTGCTCCCCTTAACACCTGCAACACCATAATCAAGCACATATACATTTCCTAATGTGGTGTTTGAGTCATTCTCCCCCTTTTTGTCAGTCATTAACAAAGATTGCATTATAGTAGATATTGACTGAAGTTTAAAGATATGTGGGAGAACACCATTAAGTAAGCATACATATATAGATGTGTAATGGTTAAATCAGTTCAAGCAACCATCATTTTCAGAAAATATGGATGCATATCAGATCAATTAAAGCAGTGATAGAAACAGATAAAATAATCATCAAAAACATCACATGCATCCCATATCAGAAACTAAATAAATCAGGGGATCTTAACTCATAGTCATGGCAGTAAAAAAATGTGAATTATATTCGGCCATATCCAAACCAGCCAAAACAAAATGTATACTGCCCAGCCCTAGCAGTAGAAACAGTTATCCCAAAAAAAAACTTAGGCTCATCCATGGGCACCTAAAAGTAACCAACAGTAGCAAACCTACACGGGGTATATACAACATACAGCACAAAAAAATTTTGTCAAACTGTTAAAAGGCTATCACATTCACTCATGAGAGCGTAAAGCATCAAAAAGATACTTATGCTCATACACAGAGATAAGTGTGGGTGAATGTGATAGCGTTTAAAGTCCCGTACTATGGCGGAGGAGCAGAGGTAGATAGCGTTGTATCGTCTCAACGACAGGTGATTATCTTAACCAATTGTTGTATTTTCTGCTACACTCCTTGGACCAGTCGTTCCAAGACGGTAAGCCTCTCGTACACCAAGTGGACATCCCTCTGAATTGTTCTAATCTGATCCTGATAGAACTTAAATCATTTAGCAAGCCAAGGAGCTAATGTCGATGGTGCTTGATGAGGTCCAGAAGCTTCTTCTCGGCCATCTCAGTCCCTTCCATGGAAGCGTCGCCTACCCCACTTTTCCTCTCTACTTGAATGCCTTCCTCAGGTGGATCCTCAAGATATTTATGAAACTTCAAATCCATCCTTCGAATGTTGCTTTTGTTGAAGCTTTGGAGAGGAAGTACAAGATCACTTGTAGTTGGAAAGGCTATGGCATTGCAGATTGAATGTATGATCCAGGGATATGGTAAGTGAATATCTCTACCCATATGAAAAGCATAAACCAACTAATGCACGATGAGGGTAGGCAGACAAATCTTGATCTCAAAGGTGACAAAATAAATTATCATAGTTATGAAACCCATGAGATCTACCCTGTTAGAACCCCTAGAGTAGATGTTTGAAGCAAAGATACCTATGCATTACCCAATAGCGTGGTTTCATGAATCTAACTTTTAGGGAATTCCCTTGGTGCCATGGACGTCATGATCATAACAGAGGAATTCGGTGACCTTGGACCGAACCTCAATATTTTCCATGTCCATATCTAGGAGTCCTTTAGGTGATAAGGTAAGATTGAATATCCATGCGATAGACTCAAGAGTGATTAGCACATCATCACCATCGATGGTTACAGTGATGGATGGTGGTTCAGATATCAAAAGATGACGGGCGGCAAAAAAATTATAGGTCCATTCAAGTTGATACGGTCCTCCAAAGTTGAGAATTGGTAACCAATCTATGGTGGCAAATAGTAGTTTTAGATTATATGGAATCAGACAACTTCTGTCGACTTTTCTCTCGAGAATAACTTTTCCCCTAGTGAACTTATCCAAGACCGGATTAACCTGCACCGATGAAGGTGCCTGGGCCTCAAACTGAGACCTACTCTGTCTCGTGCGTTGCCTTGTGGGGGTCGCACATTCTGGGGCCCTTGCCCTTTCTTTTGGAGCAAGCACTTTTTGTTGAGCGGATCTCAAAGACTCACCCGAACTGGATACTTTTCCTTTTTCTTTTCCCATGTGGACCAAAAAGAGGATTTAAAGGATTTGGGAAATAGGACAAAGCCCAACAGAAACGGAAATACCAAAAAAAAAAAAAAAACTCTTGAGGTGTAGAAAGGTATTACCGGATTTGTGGAATGTTTAGGGCTATCTGAAGAAGGTCCAAGTGGTCCAGTTGAGAGGAGCGAGCAGGGAAGAGGAAAGGAAAACCCAGAAAAAAAAAAAAACCTTTTTCATGCTCCACCGGCTTATATCGGGCGGCATCTGTCGATATCATCGATCCTTATCTCAATGATATCGAGGGACCCTGATCGATTTCATTGATTCCGTCTTCAATATCATTCTCGTTCACACAACTTTTCTTATTCTAAGGAGGCGTCGTGACATCAACCCTTGATCGATTAATCGAGAATGACTTATCGGTAGACATATCAAAGATGAATATTTTTATTTTTTAGCATTCAGACAACCCATCATGTATACTTTTAGTATATCAATGAATCAACAGTATACATATCAAAATTTTGCACAATCACTGTACACATCAAAATTATAAACATTAGAATGTTTATATACAAAAGATTTAGGTGAGGAACCTCAGATATATCATTTAAAGCTTAGCAAAAATTACATTATTTCAGCAAATATCTAGATCTAGATGCATGACTTGGACTTGTCTTTTCATGCTTTGATATTTCAGGGTATATGGATAGAGTTTTTTATCAGACCATTCAGTTTTTCTTTTACTATCCACTTTGAGACAGACTTCTTTACTGTGGTGGATTTAGTTTTCATGTTTTTCTCACCCACTTGATCCAATGATTCCTTCATTCTGTCTTTCATTTCAGGTGGTGATGGGTGAGTGTTTCTCCTATGTGGACTTTTGACATTTTGTATTCTCTGGCTGGTATAAATTTACCAATGTGATTTTGACCAAAGTTATGTGAAGTCCTTCTAGGTGTCAAGCATTCAAACTTATAATGACCCATATCACCATATAAATGACAAACTAGAGTAGTTCTCATATTGCTACCTGAAGCAGCAGATTTTTCAGTTGTTAGGGCTACATTTTCAGTTTTCCTTTTAGTTTTATCATACCCTAGGCCACTCTTGTCTTTTCCTCGTCTACCCATCCTTAACAACTTTTCTAGCTTTTCACCACTTTGGAAAAATTTATACCTTATTTCAGTAAATTTTTTGAATTTTACTAAGTCATAACGGAGTGTGTGATTCTCATTCTTGAGTTGCTCATTTTCATCCTTTAATAATTCAACTTGTTTATTAAGCTTTGATGATTTAGTTTTTAGGGATAGACTAATTCTTTCCAACTGATCATTGTCGAAATGATATTGTTGTAGATCATTGATTAAATATGTATTAATTTCCAAGGTTTTATTCGGATCTTTTTGCAGCAATTTCTTTTTGTTTTCAGACATTCCAAGTCTTTTAAGGATGTGGATGCTATGAATATAGAGTTGATTGTAAGCATCTTGTAGTTTATCTCGTTTCTCTTCTTCCTCCTTTGTTTTCTCATTATCAAATGGAAATGATTCAGTGGCTTGTGGTTTTTTTTCTTTCTCAGATTCTCTAGGAATGATTAGAGTAGTAGAGACCATAAGAATTTTCAAGGATTTCTGGTCATCATCGCTCTCTGAGTCACTAGATTCTAAGTTTGATTCTTTTGTATCATCCCATGTGGCGGCCATTGCCTTGCCCTTAGTTTTTCTGTTTGGGCATTCAGTAGACAAATGTCCATACTTCTGACAGGCATAACATTATGGTTCTTTGGTCTTTTTACCGAATTTTTCTGTAAAAGGTCTGTTGTCCATCTTTCTTCCTCTGGAAGGACGGTCACGATTTTTCTAAAAAAACTTTCTGAATCGTTATGCCAGCAAAGCTACCTCCTCATCTTCATCATCTTTTTCGCTTCCACTATCCTCATTTGTTGTTTTCTTTGAAGTTTTTAGGACAGTATTTTTAGATTTTTGGGTTTTTGAAGTATAGTTTAAAAGTTTGTAGGGAACCTACCAGTTCTTCTACTTTCATTTCATCTATGTTCATACACTCTTCAATAGTTGTAACTTTGGAATTAAACCGTTCCGGTAGGGATCTTAGAACTTTTCTATAAATTTTCAGTACCCATGGAGTTGCAAATGATATTTAACTTTATAAAAAACTCCATAAAAGTCTCATGCTCTTCCATTCTGAGACTTTTGAACTGTGAAGTTAGAAGTTGTAGTTTGGACCTCTTCACAGTGCTTTTGCCTTCATGAGTTGTTTCTAGTAGATCTCATACTTCTTTAGATGTCTCACACATACTTCTTTGATTGAAGATGTCTTGGGACACACCACAGTAGATGGCGTTCATAGCTTTTGCTTTAGCAGTCTATTTTTCTTTATCGAACGACATCTACTTTTCTTTAGGCTTGGGTTTTGTGATGGTTATGCCACTATTAAGTACAATTTGTTCAGATGGTGGCACATATTCACTTTCAACTATATCCCAAACATCATGATCCAAAGATCTTAGAAAATAGTGCATTCTAGCCTTCCAATATATATAATTTGATCCATTAAATACTGGAGGTCTAGTGACTGATGAGCCCTCTCCTTTGACCATATTCTCAACTTCAATTAAGATCACTCTCTAGGCAGTGAAGCCCATAAAGAGAGACCCACTCTGATACCAATTGAAATAGCGGTGAAGACCGCTTTAGTTGAAGTAGGAATATGCCAATATGTCCTAAAGGGGGGTGAATAGGACTTTTTAAAGTTTTTATGGTTAATTTAAAATTCTATTACACTAATCCTAACAATAAGCACATATTAGGATTACTCAAAAATAACTCTACTGGCTTCCAAGCCGAGTAGAGGATCCAAACATAAACTATTTAAGAAGTGAATAATATGCAAACTAGTTTATAATGGATATGAATGGATATGTGTGTGAGGTGTGATCTCAGATTTTCAGATATGAAAATATTAAAGTAAATCATACAAATAAAAGAATAGAAATCTCAAACACAATCATTTTTATAGTGGTTCGACTACTTGTCTACTCTACTCCCGGCAACCGCACTCAACCCTTGAGTGTACCGAATTTCACTAAGGAGGTTTCATAGCGTTTCACCTCAAACCTAAGGTTTTAAATCAGGTTCACCTTCAACCTTTATAACCTACACCTAGGCTGACTGTTTATACTCCCTAAGCAAGGGTCAACACATAGCTCCCGATTTTAGGCACACTAACTAAGGATCCACACAAGAAACCTCATTGTTTATGCTCTCACGAGCAAAGGTCAACACAACGCACCCACTTTTAGGCACACTGGTCAAGGATCTTCCACAAGACCCTAACTATTTATGCTCTCCATAAAGTAAGGGTTAAACAATGCACTCACTATGTACACTCCTGCCGAAGGCCTCCTAGAGGACTTGCAAGGGGTGAGAAACAACTTAGACCCAATTCTACAAAGGAATGATCACAAGGGTCCTCTGAAATCTAAATGTTTACAGATAAGTGGATAAGTCTCATTTAGCACGTTGTCGAAAATCTCCTTCTTTGTTGATACAGGATCTTCCGCTTCCTTAATCCGCAATATAGATGATGTATTAATATACTGCATTAGGTTGGGTCAAGGTTAAGACAGAATTCACCTCTCTTAAACGTTTTCCTATAAGGAAGATAGAGTGATTCCAGTCATCTATGCATTCAAGGCATCCCAGCTTAATGATTTTCCATTAAGGTAGTAGCCGGAAGATCCTTAAATGTGAAAGTTCATTTCCCAATCCACTCTATTGAATATCAATGATGATGGTGGATTAGAAGATAAACTCCCATGAGAGAAAGAGCTTTGGATATATGATCTAAGATAAAACACTCAAAAGCACTCTCTTCTTTCTCTACCAAGAATAATATAGGCAAAAGGTACCAATGGATATAAAACGGTCACATTTATGACAGAGTTCAATATCATCGAGCGTATACTCTCGATCGCATCGTCGGTCCGCTCGATGACACAAACTCAAATGTCATACGCTTTTGAAACTTATTGCTAGCTGGTCGATGGAATCAAAACACGTGTCGATGTCATCGTATTTTAAACTCTGATTTCATCGATGTGAGGTTCGAGTCCTCGATATTTAAAAATGAGAGAGACTTGCTTTGAACTATTTCAAGTTTATAAGAATGATCGAGGGACCTTCGATATCATCGAACTTTGAATGTCGATGATATCGATAGCTGTGTCGAGGTATCGGTAAATCCAAAGGATTTTCATTTAAGGTTGTTGGATAGTTTTTATCCCTGTTCGATGCCATCTAAACCGTACTGATATTATCGATATTTGAATATCGATTCTATCGAGTGACCCTCGATCATAGATAAACTATCTTGAAATATTTTGCTGAAAATCTTCGCGCCCATGACCGATATCATCGAGAGCCTTCCGATGTCATCTAGATTTGAACTTCGATGGTATCGAGGAGGGCTTCAATATATCGATGCACATATGATATTCTTCGGTAAAAACAGGGGCACCAGAGATCTGCCTGTCGATATTATCGAGTCATCATCGATGGACTCAAGATTCAAATATCGACGGTATCGATAGGTATATCGATACATCGATAAATCCATCGAGAGATATGTGTGTTTACTAAACACTTTTGTTCTCATTCCGATGGAATCGATTTGTCATTGAGGACATCGACAGCGCAAGTCGATTGTATGGATATGTGTATCGATAAAATCGACAAAGCAAGAAAACTTAGAGATTATCTGATTTTGAAAAAAAATTCTTAAATTAAAAACCCTATGATGTTCTAACTTATTTTAAGGGTTTAAATACCTGGTGTTTTGGGACATGGGATGTCAGGCTTAGATTTACTTGTGGCGAGCTTGCACACATCCGGTTGAGGCAAACGCTTTGAATTGATCTTTCTATAAGGCTCTGCAGTCTAACTAACCCAACACTCACGCTAATTGACAAATCAGGGCACTTTCAATTGTTGCAATTCATTTTTCTGATACCTTATGATGTCCTTGTTATGAACGAGAAGCAACCTTTATAGTTGATTTGAATGGTTAATCTCAGTGGTGGGTGGAAGTTAGAAATAGATAGTGGGTTTGTGGATTTGTGCACGTCTAAGTGCATAAGCTCCTACCTATCCTCATTGTAGCCTTGGTCTGGCTATATTTAGAAACATCCATTCCAGGTCAAATGACTCACTAAGAAAGCGGAGTGTGTGCTTTTCGTGACCTTAGCTGCTGCCTGCTTGCAGGATGAGCAGGAGCGGTTTCGGGCGGGAGTTCATCGTAGCCTTACGTTTAGCCTCACTACTTTCTTAGCAGTCTTTTATGGCATTTTTATATTGTTTAAAAATTTCGTTCTTTATACTCCCTTGTCAGGCTTTGAAACAATAGCGTTTCTCATGAATAGCTTTTTGTACATTGTCATTTCTATGTGGGTGGGGAAACATTTATTCTAAATGCAAGTGTTTATGCCTATGAAGCAAATGGTGGGTGATTCTCCTTTGAAATATGTGTTTCCGAACATTTTCCTTCTCGCCCCAAATCAAGCTATTTCTGTTGCCGACTGCTATTCTGTTTCAGTGGGGAAACTAGAATGGAATCGGGAATGTAGGAGGAATCTCCAAGATTTGGAGCTCGAGTATGCGGATCTTCTTGAATGCATCTACAGATTTTTGCCAAACCAATTATCCGAAGACAGATTGATTCGGACGATAGATAAATCCATCAAGTTTTTGGTTAAGTCACTTTATAATCAGCTAGACATCCCGGTCCGAAATGATGACAACATGTTTAAACATATTTGGAAATATTCGGTCAGCCCCAAAGATAGCTGCCTTTGGCTGGTTAGTTGGCAAGAAGAATCGGTCGATCATCTGCTAGTGCATTGCCCTTTCATTGCCTCGATCCAGTCAGAATTCTGTGTGCGTTTCAGTATTTTCTGGTGCACTCCTCAATCGGCGGGTCAACTTTTCAAGGCTTGGCACGGGGTCAGCATAGGTAAGCAAAGATCCTAGATATGGAGAATGGCTATCTTAGCTGTTTGGTGGTCAGTTTGGGTAGAAAGAAATGGGAGATGTTTCAGGGATATTTCAAATTATGTTCAGGCTGTTATGTCTAAGGCTAAGCGTCTAATTTTAGAGTGGGCTTTTCATATCAATTTTCTGAACGGTTATGACCTTCTGTTTCTTGGAGCTTAGTAGAGCCTGCTTCCTCAGCAGACTCTCTTTCCTTTTTCTGTTTTCCCTTTTTTATGTTTTTCCTTTTCCTGTATTCCCTTTTTTATTTTAATACAATCTTCGTGATCTTTCAAAATAAAAATAAAAATGCCTATGAAGCAATAAGAGTGGTAATGTGGTCCTGGAGCACTAATGGGAATGGGAGCATAACCTTGGGTGGAAGGTTCTTGCAACTTTTGCTCCAGATGATGGTTACATACGTGGTATGGCAAATGGGGAGTCCGTTGATCATCTCTTCATCCATTGCTCCTTTGCCTGCTGAGTTTGGGATCACTACTTGAATGGTTTGCAAGTGGCTTGGACGATGCCAAAAATGGTTAGAAAATTAATTTGGGCGTAGCATGGCGGAGGAGTTAGTAAATCAGGGAAGGCGATTTGGAGATTGCTCCTAATGGCTGTTATTTTGGTCTCACGGGGAGCTGAGAATGGCCGTTGTTTTAAAGGATGTGGTTTTAGAAGAGGTTATCTAAAAACTTAAAAGTTTGGTGTATGGTTGGGTGGTTTAGGTTTAGGCCGCCATGGGCAGTGCTATTTTCTGATTTTTCTGTTGGGGGTTGTATTCTTAGTCTGCTTCTGTGGCATTTCAATAAATTATTGTTACTTCACAAAGAAAAAAAGGTGGGGGCTCTAAATGCAATGGGCCGTGGAAGATCCGGCAAAATTCACGGCCTAAACAAGGTCTATTTGTGGGCCGAACGTCGTTTTGCTCTTCTTTGTGTGTTGGGAGATCATTTCTTCTTCCTACATAGATATTTTCTTCTTTTCTTTCTTTTCCTTTTTTGAAGACTTCCAATATTACTTGTAAGGTTGTAGCATTAGTGCATCATTTATTTGGATCATCAGTTCATGTAAGTGGGGCCCACAGTCCGATGAGCGGACTATGGTCCCAAAAATATGCATAGATATTTGTAAGACTTGGCTTTTTTGCAATTTTTTTTTTTTCTTTTGTTAGGTACTATAATTTTATTGACAAGGATAAATAAACAAAGAGAGAAAAAATGAGCACCGAAACAAAGCTACAAGGTAGGAAAATAGGTCCCAATGGCTAAATTCCACTTATAGCTCTTACGCCGGACGAAAACATATCCAGATTCAACCAAAGCTTGCTTGAAATGGAGCGAACATCCATCAAATTGAGAGACCAAGCTGCATGCCATTCCAATTCCATTTCCCTGTGGATTACTCAAACATCCACCCAAGAATACATAGCATGCGAGCCATTTGCTTCTAGTGGATTTGGCCCACCTGGAAGGTTTGTGGTCTATTTGGAAAGAGCATAATAGTAAATAGTAAATGTTTCAATAATTATCTGTAGCCTGAATAAAGTGTTTAAGAAGATCAAGATAGATGTAATTGCTTGGGCTTAGGTGATTTTACCTATTGCTATGCTATTCCATGTCCCTATGGATTATGGAAACATCCACTCAAGAATCCATTGCGTGCAAGTCTCATTTGGTTATAGTGGGTTTGGCCTGCCTGGCTTATGGTCTATTTGGAAAGAGCATACTAGTAGAATATTTCAGTAATTACTTTGTAGCCTGATTGAAGCATTTGAAGGCTAAGATGAATGTAATTACATAGGCTTCAGTAATTACTTTGTAGCCTGATTGAAGCGTTTGAAGGCTAAGATGGATGTAATTACATAGGCTTCGGTGTGTGAGCTATTTTGCTTATTGCCTTATCATTCTAGTTCCACGTCCCTATGGATTATGGAAACGCCACTCAAGAATCCATTGCGTGCAAGTCATTTGCTTCTAGCAGGTTTGGCCCACCTCATAGGTTTATGGTCTATTTGGAAAGAGCGTGATAGTAAAATGTTCCAATAATTACTTTGTAGCCTTAATGACGTATTTGAAGGCTAAGATGGATGTAATTGCCCAAGCTTTGTTGCTTAAGACATTTGCTTATTGCCTTGCTATTTAAGCTCAACATCCCTATGAATTATGAAAACATCCACCCAAGAATCCATTGCGTGCAAGCCATTTGCTTCTCGTGGGTTTAGCCCGCCTCGCAGATTCATGGTCATTATGGAAAGAGCGTAATGGTAGAATATTTTAGTAATTACTTTGTAGCCTGAATGAAGTATCTAAAAGGCTAAGATGGATGTAATCACTTAGGCTTTGGTGCTTAAGCCATTTGCTTATTGCCCAGCTATTCTAGCTCCGTGTCCTTGAATTATGGAAACATCCACCCAATAATCCATTGCATGTAAGCCATTTACTTCTAACTTGGTAGGTTTATATTCCATTTGGGAAGAGCATACTAACAAATGTTTCAATAATTATCTATTGCTGGAATGAGGTGTTTAGGAAAGCTAAGATAGTCATTTGCTTCGTAGCATTGCCAGAGACAGCTCTTGCCTTGGTTTTAATAAAATTGCATTGCCTTAACAAAAAGAAGGATCCATGTTTCAGGTGCCAAAATAGAACTGCATGGTCTTTAACCTCAGGTGATTTGCAGAAGGTAACGGTCCAAATACCAATATCGGGCACTCAAATCTCTTATATTCAAATTCCCAGAAATCACAAAATTCAAAACCATCAATAGGATTGGGCCAGGCCCAAAAAGTAAAACCTAGGCCAAAGCATTTCCCAAGATGATCATGCCCGGCCAAAGACTAAGCCCAACCCAAGCCTAGCCCAATCACCCATTTTGTGCAAGATCCAATTTATTCATTGTGCCCAGTATCATCGTGACAGACATAGGTGATATTTTTGAAATTTTTGTGATATTATCACAGAATTTTAATTAAATGATATTATTGTGATAATGTTTTCAAAATCTGCAGAGTTTTTTATTTTTTCACGATAGAGAAAAATTATTTAAATATTAAAAATAACATACTCTATACTTTTATAATCAATTACATATGTATATATGTGTGTGTAGACACAGACAGACACAGACACAGAAACAAACACGCGTGGGCGCACACAAACAGGCCCTTTCGTGCTTGGGCTGGAGTATTAGGCCCAAGCACCAGGTTCAGGTTTAAAATACAGCCCCGTTTCTCAATCAATCTGGGCTTGAGCTGGAGTATTAGGCCCAAGCTCACTAGGCTCAGACTTAAAATACAGCCCCGCTTCTCAATCAAGCCAGGTTTGAACCTTGTACAACAGCTGGTCAGCCCAACCCGAGTTTGATCGCTCATTAGAGCATAGGCAATTTTGTAATATAAACAATATGATAAATAAATAAATCTCATTTGCTCATCATGCTACTTCAACACACTTCTAACTGGACCAACCCTCAAGCTCAGGCTTCGCCCAGCATAAACATTTCAAGCCGGGCTAGGGCTGGACTATTTAGCTCCTCACGGGCTCAGGTCTATGTTCAACAACGGGGCTTGGAGAGAGCTGGACCTAGCCCTAACCTGTCCCCCCAGGGTTTATGTTGAATAATGCAGGATGGGCTTGGACAGAACTTGGCCTACCCCTAACCTGGACCATTGACAACCCTAACCCAGAGAAACACCAATGGGCACAGGGAGGCTCGGGCCTATGTTGAACAAGAATGTGGGCAGGGCTTGGACAGAGCGTAGCCAGTTCAATTTGAAACCGGGCTGGGTTTGCATCGAGCAATTTCCAGTTGGCTAGGTCGGGTTGGAAACAATACGTGTATTTGTTTTTTCATGAATTATCACTCTATTTGTGCGAATGGCATCAGCATTCTCAATTCAAAATTTCGCTAATGCTCTGAAACATACCACGGACCATAGTGGGGCACAGCAAACCAATAGTTTGGATTATCAAATCATAGGACCCACATTTCATTAACTGTGCTAATTCACTTTTCATATGGTATTTTGATAGCACACTTACCTAATGAATTGCCCAAATCTCTAACATGTGTACCATCCAACATGGTGCTAAAGCCCCTATACATAATCCCATGATATTCCCTTGAATCACTAATCTCTCCTTACGATTATCTCACCAGCATTTCTCACTTCAAAACTTCAATAATGCTCTGAAACACACCATACGCACCCACATATCGGCGGTGTGCAACACAGCAATTTCTGGATTATCAGATCGCAGGACCCACTTATCACTACAAAATGGAATCACAGCATGCAGCCCCCATCTTTACCGCTAATATATCACCTCTACAGGGTTATCTGAACCATCCAAAAAGGGTTCCACCTGAAGAAAACTTGGGGTAAAAATCAAGCAGGTCCATTCATCAAGCAGGCTATATTTTTGAAATAAATCAAAGACCAACTATCTATACAGGCATAGCCAACTGTAGGTGATTAATCATCTCATTAATATACCGAATACCTTGTTTCAGTGGGGTGGACTGCATCAAACCATGCCCAGGCTCAACACACAACTACGTTATAAAGAGTCCTCATCTGCATCATAGCTCATGAGCATGTTGTGAATTTTCTCCCCATCATGCCGTTTTACAAATCCAGCTTCTTCTCCACACTACCCTGATCTCTGTAAAGCCTCACTTCTCCACACTACGTTGATCTCTGTAAAGCGACATGAGGTGATTTCCCAGGTGCAGATTTTGCAGTGGCCACCAATGGGTCCAGCAATTTCACCAGCATATCTCAACTTGCAGCTGATGCAACTGGCTACAGCATCAACGGTTCACAATACATATCAAGGCTGGGATTTATGCAGAATATGTCCAAGTTGCTTCTGAAAATACCAGTATTGCTTTCATCAGAGACGTTTATCATAATAACCGCCAACCAAAGTGTCAAGGATGACTGAAACGCTTATCAAACTGCAGCATTGGTGAAATACATAACTCTTTTGAGTTCCTCTTGCATAATTCAAACCACGCTCGCTAACACATTTCGCCTTATTGACGCTTTGAATATGGATGGTTTTGATCATTGGAACATCCTTGCAATGTGGGGCCCATGAGGCAACACAAGCTGGAGAGACATAAGCAAACTGAAGTTCCCTTCTGTTGGTCTCATTTATTTATGTATTTATTTTTCGAGTTGGGATATATATCACACCAGTTCCATAGGAATTGTCAGAGTGCAAGTCAAGACTAGCCATTGGATCTGGGTTGTGTTACAATCATCCAAGCCACCATGAAAGTTGGACGCCCACCATATGAATCAGGAGGTTATCAGATGGTTGTCCATTGTTTTTTTAGGCCGGTTGGCCTACCAATGCTCTTTATATTCCATCCACCCGTGCATTACGTGAGCCCCGCCATGATGGAATGAGCAAAATATCAGGCCTATAAAATCATCAGCCTCCCTGGATCCCTAATACATCACAGCCAAATCACCCTGCGACACAGCAATCAGTCGCGAACATAACCTGCAGTTAGCATTTCCAGCATACTCATTACCACAAAACTCAGCATCTGAAGCCTCTTGCATCAAAGGCCAAATAAGCTGCTTTACCGGTAAGGTAAGCGATCAGCCAACAGACTGCCGAAAGTCAGCCAATGAATCCTGCTGGGAATGACTGAATACCCTAAGAATCTTTTCCCAAATCATCTAGCAGCACAAGGAACAGAAAATGGCAAGAGGACAAAACCAAGGTAATATCAACTGGCTGAGCATATGATTCGGCAATAGAATGCACTTACTTCCTTACAAAGCCATATTATCTCTAACACCACAAACATGCAAATAGGATGCACATGAGTTCGATGGATTAGAGTCCTCAGTATGTGAGAGATCCGGACCATTCATCAGGTGGGGCTACCATGAATGTGCCCCAATCCAATAGTCAGACTGGTCCACTCATTTGGTGGGCCATAAGTATGCGTAAAATGTGAATTTT
Organism: Magnolia kwangsiensis; assembly: GCA_037074715.1. Lineage (NCBI taxonomy): Eukaryota > Viridiplantae > Streptophyta > Magnoliopsida > Magnoliales > Magnoliaceae > Magnolia > Magnolia kwangsiensis. The sequence goes on along the minus strand of CM073586.1, from coordinate 35,799,641 downwards.
TAGTCATATTTTTTTAGTTGCCCAATTTTCTGATACAAGCGTCCCACCTGATAAGTGGGTTGAAATGTTCTTTGGGCCAGGGCAGGTTCAAAGTGCTCCCCACCAGATGAATGGTCAAAAAATCTCTCTCGTGTGACATGTAGGCACATGTGCAGAAGAACTCCATAACCTCACTTGTATGAGTCTCGTTAGCAGAGCTACTTGTAACATTCAAACACAATACTGTCAATAGAATACTGAAAAACAGCTCAGTTAAAAAGATCTAGATACTCAAATAAACAATTAGGCACTTCAAAATCGGTTGTATGATGGAAAATCTGAGAATATGAATTTTAATGAAGCATTCAACAAAATTGTTCACATTCTCTGAATCTATTCCTTTAAAGTCAGCATTGAGAACAGTGCACATACCTGAAACACTGCTGGAATTGAACTCAAGCGACTAGAGAGGCTTCTATATCCCATGAAGATAACTCTTATCTTCATGTAACTGAGACCCAAAAAGATCTTCTATTAGGCGTGGTTACTCGGCATCAGTCACCTCAAATCAGAAGATGGTGATTCAATTCCTCTCGGAATACACAACACAAGAATTCATGGTGTAAACAAGTTAAGCAACACTGGCAGCAGTAGCAGCCTCTTCAGTCTTCATAGAACAAAAGAGATTCAAAACATCAGCATGCCCACGGATATAGCCTGGAGACTTAGAAAGGAAATCATGTGCTGCATTATGCCTTCCTGCCTTGAAAAACTCTTCAAACATACGGACAAACACGGATGTAGATGGGAACCTCTTCACTGACATTGCTTTCAGAAAACTCACAGCATCATCCCCAGACCCAGACTTGGAAATATAGCTGATAAACGGATCTATGTATGGCGGAAACCCATGACTTTTCATCAACCCAAGAAGGCTCAAAGCTTCTTTAAGGCTCTTTTGGTCCAATAACTTCTCCACCAACATCTTGTATGTAACATGCCAAGGCCGCAACTGGTTTCTGTTAACCATCTCGATAAGAAGCTTGCATGCATCTGCCTCTCTATTTTTGAGACAAAACCCATTCACCAACACTTCAAAAGCACCACCCGCATCCACTGCACCCTTCCTTTCAACCATCTTTCTAAAAAAAGAAGCCACTTTATCTATTTCTCCAGCTACACAAAACCATTGAATCAAAGATGCCCATGCCTTCAAATCAGGATCATGTCCTGCTGCTTCTCTTTCCTCCAAGAACTCACATACTTCATCCAGTTTCCCAGCCTTATAGAGCCCACGAACAACCTGACTATACACAGCACTATTCACCACAAACCCACCATCTTCCATTGCCTTCAAGATCTTATCGCACTCCCCCCAATTTACCAGCCCCCATCAATGACTTTAGAACCCCATCAAAAATAGTCCTGGTCAGGACATTCCCTGTCTGTGAAAACCCTCATAACCCTAGAAAATAAATCCATATCGGGGTTTTCACCAACCACAATTTTCCGTAAAAGAAACATGCAATCTTGAGCAGGTGGCTTATCCGAACAGCCCATCATGTACTCATACAAATCCACAGCATCCTTCAACATTTTCCTCTTAAAGAACCGACCCGAAACCTTAACATATGTTGGCATCTCCATTTCATACCCTGCATCCTTCATCTCATTAACAATGACCCAAAAGTCATCAATACTATCTTCTCTCGCTAAAATACTTGCCATCGAATTGTAGGTCTTAGCATTGTGTTTGAAAGACGGGTTTTCTTCAGCCCATCTGAAAAACATCAAAGCCTTCGATGGATAAATCTCAATCCGTTCCAAGACCGTTGAAATCAAATCATTAGATAAACCAGTACCCAAATCTTCCAACTTTGTTTTGACGCTTTCACCCCATTAGTCTTCTCTAATTACCTTGCATACTTTCAAACATACCGTTTCTAAGGAATCCTCCATAGGTCTCGGTGTATTATACATTTCCTTCAGTGTATCCAAATCCTTTAGCATTCCCTCTTTATTGAAATTATCCGAAACCATCTCGAATGTGATCTGTGAAATTCCATAGCCTTTTTTCTTCATAGTTGAAACCAAATCCCCAATTTCTTTCAAATAATCTTTCCGACCCAGAATTCGCAACATCATATTATACGATTTCGAGCTCAATTTCCCATTGTCAGTCTCTGATACCCAGTCAAAGAACCTCCGAGCGGTCTCAGGATCCTGATCAAGAATCCTCAACACTGATAAGACAGTCTCTTAGTCCACTGATAGATCAATCGATTCTAATTCGGCTTTAATTTCATCAGGATTCCCTGTCTTCGAGAAGATCTCGATCAATGGAGCGTGATCAAAGTCCTTCGACTCTAAAGCCTCAGGTTCTGATGAAAAGCCACGCTTTGCAGGATTTTTGGAATTTCAGGCCGAAACCGGGAGGGAGAAAGGCGGATTTTTCGGGGAGAAATGAAGAGAGAAAATGAGATTTCAGGGGAAGATTTGGATTTCTTACCTGATGATGGACAGATTGGATTCTGGCAGCTTGGTTTGGGAATCGAGAGAACGACCGGAAGAACAGCATTTTCCATGGATTTATCATCTTTTATACGCGAGGAAGGTAATCAAAAATGAAAGAAGATATAAGGGTTAGGGTTTTGAGAGAGGAATTTAACAGAAGTCTGGGCTAGTTTTTTTTTTATATATTAGGGATGGATAGAGATTAGGCTAGGGATTCTGACATGGAGAGGATAGGTTCGGGAGCAATTAGGGTTAGGGTTTTGGAAGGGTTTTGAGCTCCACTGAAATGCTGCATCTGAGAATTTGGAGAGAGAGAGAGAGAGAGAGAGAGAGAGAGAGAGAGAGAGCATCAGAGATGGAAAAATAAGTAGGTAGGTCGCGGGAGTACGATAAAGCGTAGCTCGTAGGACGTCCACAGATTAAATGGCCCATCTGATTTCGTCGCCCGTATGAGCTTCTAGTCATCAGACGATCCTTGGCCTACGTTATGTACGGTATTCTCGGGCTTATAGCTTGTGCCAGAGGGCCCATAATTCCGTAGCCTGGACCATTCATCCGTTGGGCCGTGCAGACATCCCACCATCAAGCGTGACACGTGTTGGTGGATCCAATGCGCAAAGACGGTGATATCTCCACCATTTTTGCGAAAAAAGGGCACTGCGCCCACCGTTTGCAGGTTTTCTCCCAATTATAGCTTCGGATCTGCTTACTCGTGCTCGGGTGGTACACTCACGGGAGTTTCTACTCCCGGTCAAGGGTTCAAGTACCCATAAGTGGTGAAATTCCACCAGCGTGAGTCCGTGGGGTGCGTGTGCGTGTGTAAAAATAAAAAAAAATAAAAAAGCTTTGGGTCCGCTTGTGTGCTAGATTAATATTTGATTGTCACCCATTTACACTACACCATTTTGCCTGAGCGTAACATTCATGCCAAGTCCCAACCTAAGGAAATTTGAGCCTAGTTATTTCAATTAGGGCTATACACGAACAAAGTTAGCTCACTTGACTCAACTTGAAAAAACTCGGTTCGAAACTGAGTTTAAACTGAGTTGAGCTGATTTTTTGAGCTCAAAAAAATTTTGAACCTGAGTTTGAGCTCAATTCAACTCGGATCGAACCCCATCTTAAATCAAATTTGGATCGAACCGGTTCGATGACTTGGTTACTTTAATATTGATGTTGCTCACCAAGTGTTTGATGAAATGACTTAAGGTAGTGTCGACTGGTGGCAAGGAAGGTATGCATATCAAACAAATACCTTTTTTTCTTAATTTTGATGTTGCCTCACTACCAAAAAATTGAGGAAAGGCTACGGACAAAAACCGTAGCCATAGGCATAGACATATGACTACGGTTTTTATCTGTAACTTGACTGTAGCCGTAGGTGCCATAATAATAGGTCTTGAACCTATGGCTACGGATTTAATTCGTAGCTATAGGGTGCAATAGTTACAGATATAATCCGTAACAATTATATCTGTAGCGAAAACTTCAAACAGCTACGGATATTATTTGTAGCTAAAACTCCATTGCAATATACCTAAATTGAAAAGGCTACACCTGTCAGATTAATGGCTACGGATATTATTTGTAGCTAAAAGTCCGTAGCAATATGCCTAAATTGAAAGGGCTACACCTGTCAGATTAATGGCTACGGATCCTAAATTGAAAAGGCTACACCTGTCAGAGTAATGGCTACAGTCAATATCCATAGCTATTTTGTACATTATAAAATTATATATAATCATTTGTTCATTCAATTACCATCTGTACAATCATTCATTTATTCAATTACAATCCTTCATTCAATCAATTACAATTACAATTAATTACAATCTAATTCATTCAATCAATTACAATTACAATTACAATAATGCTGAAAATACAAATCTTTGGCTTCTTTGGAGAAATGTGCTTGACTTCACCCTGAAATTTCAACAGCTTCGTATATTTCATCATCCTACAAACAGTCATGTCATACATAAATTAGAATGTCCATTGGGGAAAAGAAAAACAAAGTGAAAGAAGTGCATCATGTATAACAATTTTTTTTTCTTAATGAATTTAAAAAAAAAAATTAAAACCTCAAAAAGAAATGAAATTAACATAAAAGAAATGGTCTCACCATATGATTATAAGTTTTGGTTTTGGTTTTGGTTATAGATTTATGTTAAGGTTAAGGTTAAGGTTAGGCTATAGGTTATAATTAAGTTTAAGTTATAGGTTATAAGTTTTGGTTTAGGTTAAGGCTATAAGTTTAGGTTTAAGTTATAGGTTATAGCTTTTGAGAACTTGATTATAAGTTAAGGTTTAGGTTTAGGAAATCGGGTTCAAGTTCGGGATTGGGTTTAGGTTTGGGTTTTCAAGTTTAGGTTTAGGTTAAGGAGTTGAGATTAGGATTAGGTGTAGGCTTAGGTTTAAAGATTTAAGAATACATTTAGGTTTTAAGTTTAGGTTTAGGTTAAAGGTTTAGGGAAAGGTTATAGGTTTAGGTTTAGGTTTAGGTAATAGGTTATAGGTTATAGGTTATAGCTTTAAGGAATTGAGAATGGGTTATGGTTTAGGTTTAGAAAATTGGGTTCAGGTTCGGGATTGGATTTAGGTTATAGGTTTTGGTTTTGGTTTAAGTTATAGGTTTTGGTTTAAGTTATAGGTTATAGGTTTACGATATAGGTTTACGTTATAGGTTTTTGGATTTGAGAACGGGTTCGGGTTTAGGTTTTAGGTTTTGGTTTTGGTTTTGGTTTAAGTTATAGGTTTTGGTTTTGGTTTAGGTTATAGGTTTTGGGATTTGAGAATGAGTTCGGGTTTAGGTTATAGGTTTTAGTTTTAGTTTAGGTTTAGGTTAAGGTTAGGGAGTTGATGTAAGACCCATATCCTAATCCATACTGTTCCATCAACTCCTGCGATCCTTCCTGTCGAATTCTGATAACCTGCGACTGATAATCGATGTTTACGTGCAAACCTAAGTCGTATCCTATAGAATTGAGTCGGCTTAATCCGAGACTTATACCAATGCGACCGCACAGTCACCGCGGTTCCAACGCCGCGACTCATGTACCGATCCGATACCCTAACTAAGAGATGTGAGCCGGCGTTTATTTTGAGAAAACACCGCGCATTTGCAATCCGAGGAGAATCTCTACAACATGTTAAATCAATCCCATTAATCACCTCTCATGTCAAGTAAAAAGTACCGCTTCTTTTCTTCACAAGTTAAGCAAACCCAAAAGTCAACCAATCCATCACCTCACCCATCACTCACATCCATCACCCATCTCCCATCACTTTTCCTTACAACTACCTCTCTCCTTCTTTTCTCACACCATTTCCAAGCAAGGAGAGAGCCCACACATCCATGCTCCTCCATGAGAGAAAAGTGAGTTGTGTGGCCCACTTTTCCATCCCTTTAACTCTCATCCTAGCCATCCATTTCTCATCTCCACCATCAAAGTGAAGCATAAGGAGAGTGGCTTTCTAACGGACTGAGAAAATCAAGTGGTGGGTGCTTCCATAGTCTAGTTTTTTATGTTTTTAAGATGGGCCAATTAAAGCCTACTGATCAATGGTATGGATCTCACTTTGAACCCTAAGATGTGGTCGATGGCCCATCTTGATCATCAATATCATTCCATGATAGAGCCATTCTCCATGGACCCCATCATGATGTTTACCTTCCTAACTTGTATATGGGTCATCTAGACCGTCTATTTTCGTGGATAGGGGATCTCCACCATTGGATTTCAATTTTTATGGGCCTACATGTTATGGGACCCACTTGATTTATGTTGTAGATCATGAAAGGGAGGACCCATAGTGTCGGGGTCCCTCCATCACACGTGTCCCGTCCCTCTCTCTCTCTCTCTCTCTCTCTCTCTCTCTCTCTCTCTCTCTCTCTCTCTCTCTCTCTCCTTTTTGTGATGATGTAGCCGAGTGGCCCACTTGGATGAACCCTACTTTGATGTATGTGTTACCCATGCCATCCAACCTTTTCTTTTGGTGGCCCACATTTATAGGTGGGGCCCACCTCAAATGTATGTATTATGTCCAAAATGTCCAGCGTCCAGGGACGCTGGACGTTGATGAAAAACCAAAAAAAATCTTAGCCTTGGTTTAAGGCTATTTGGGTAGGCAACATGTATAGGCCCCACCTTGATGTATGGTTCTAATCCAAGCCATTCGTCCCTTTTCCTAGCTCATTTTAAGCGTTGTGCCGAAAAATGAAGCCAATCAGATTATCTGGCGGACTATAGCTTAGAAAACTGGACTTGTACCGTTGAAAAACCACCTAATGTTTCTATACGCCTAAACACCCTAAATATTGGGCTTGCTTGGCTTATCTTGGGATATGGGAAGCGGTGAACGGGCTGGATTCAGTTGGTGTGGGCCTTACCTCTGAAAAACCATAAAAATTCATGTTTTAAAAAAAATAACAACAACAACAGCGTTGCTGCTGTTGCTGCTGTCAGAGAGAGAGGACGACGAGCGTCCTGCGTGTTGGCGGATGACCCGGGACCCACGGCCCCCAGCTGTGGGCCCCACCATTATGTATATCTTGTATCCACACCATCCATGAGGTGGGCCCCTCCCTGAAGTGGGCCCTCTCCAAGTTTTAGCTGCATCCAAACCTCAGGTAGCCCACACCACAAGGAACAGTGTTGATTGAGTGTCTACCATTGGGACCTTTTTAGGGTCCATAGAAGTTTTAGATTAATATGAAATTTATTTTGTCCTTTCCACCCAAGCCCGTGTGACCTTATGGACAGGTTGGATGTTAAGTAAACATTATGGTGGGCCCTCATGTGGTGCCCCACATGTTATATGTGTCTTACATCCACCGTCCAGGCGGACGGTGGAGTCCCCTGTGATGTTTTTGTTCGACCACACCGTCCAGCAGACGGTGGGACCCCTCTCCCTATGATGCATGTGATTCATGCATGCTGTCCATAGAAGTTTTAGATTAATATGAAATTTATTTTGTCCTTTCCACCCAAGCCCGTGTGACCTTATGGACAGGTTGGATGTTAAGTAAACATTATGGTGGGCCCTCATGTGGTGCCCCACATGTTATATGTGTCTTACATCCACCGTCCAGGCGGACGGTGGAGTCCCCTGTGATGTTTTTGTTCGACCACACCGTCCAGCAGACGGTGGGACCCCTCTCCCTATGATGCATGTGATTCATGCATGCTGTCCATCTAAATGGGGTCCACCATGATGCATATGTTGCATCCAAACCGTCCATCCATTTTGAAAGCTCTTTTTTGGGCATGAGCTAAAGAATGAGTCAGATCCATCCATCTTTAGGATCCACCATGATGCATATGTTGCATCCAAACTATCCATCCACTTTGTAAGCTCATTTATGGCTTGAGCTAAAAATGAGTCAGATCTATGGTTCAAGTGGGCCCACCTTGGCGATTATAGAGCCCGATTAGTGTGGCCCATTTAATATATGTAAGGCCATATGATTAGATTCACCTTGATATGAATGTAAGACCCATGGGTTGATGCCCATAGAGATGTATTAGGGCCCATGGGTTAAGGCCTATTGTAATGTATTAAGGCCCATGAAATTAGGCCCATTTTGATGTATTCTAAGGCCCATGGGTCGAAGCCCATTGGTTTATATAAGGCCCACGTGATGGTACCCATATGGATGTACTTGTGGCCATCCGTGGAGGCTCACCTTGATGCATTTGTAGATCATATTTATGGCCCATTGTTGTGGTTCATCTTGAGATGTATAAGGCTGTTGTTGAGGCCCACTTTTCTATAAATGTAGGGCCCATATTATGAGGCCCATTGTGATGTATTTCAAGGCCCATGGGTTATGGACCATTGCAATGTACATAAGGCTCGCTGGTCGAGGCCCATTAATACAGCCCATTTGATGAATTTAAGGCCCATGTGATATGGCTCATTCAATGTATCCAAGGCCCATGGGTTGAGGCCCAACGGGATGTCCTTAGAGTCCATTGCGATGTGTGATTTCCCATGGTTCATGTAATGATATTTATGGCAGGTTGTGCCTATGGAACAATGATGGTTTGACGTCCACATTGTAAGTATAATGTTGGTTAAATGCCCACATTGTAACTCTCCTTAGGGCCCTTTGATAGGCTCTTACTTGTTAATATTCATCACTTTATAACATGCTTAGTATAATCTCATGACTCATGCCCATACGCATCATATGTATGCTTGATATGAGTAGTGACTGATCATAGCATACGCCATTGGGCAAACCATTTACAGGACTCGTTATGAGACAGTGCCCACATGATCGCGCAGTACGCGCTGGATTGTTACATGATTTGACGGTGTGATTCATGCATCTCGCATATTTGTGACTTGATCACTACACGCCCTAGCGACATCAAGGTCATGGCTCCACAGGTACATCATGGATGGTCGTATTGGATACCGAAAATACTTTGTTACAGGACTATGGGCACTTAGGATGTCCTTGGGTGAAAGTCTCAGAACCTTTTTGGTACTAGGAGTTACTCCAACGTCTAGACAGAGTGGATACACGAGCGCCCGAGTGCCGAATACTAGTAAGCCGCGTCTCCCACTGTGTCATGAACAGTTGAAAGGGGATGAGGCCTTATTCGTCTAAGTGAGGGGGCTATAAGCTAGGCTGAGTTTGACCAGCTCGTAAATGAGTCCGCTATCGACGAGTCAGATGGGTATTGGCAAACTACTGGTCAGGCAGATAGTGAGGTCTATTCCGCTTGCTTAACTGTGCAGCTAGGGAGGTGGCAGTCACTGCGAAGTGTATTAGACTCCGATGATATCCAGAGAGGAACTGTACTGATATGTGTACTTGATGAGTATCGACTTGCTTGGATTTACATTTCACATATGACATTCGGCTATGTAAGCCTCGCGTTGCATCGGTGTGGCCGATACCATTCATGTCTCACATCGCATGGCCTTGGTATGTCCAATAGCATTCATGCCTTGCATCACATAGCATTGGTATGATTAGTTTTATTCATGGACTTACCACATACTTTCACATTACTCTGATATTATACACTTGGCGTTTGCCTTGCGCACACACTTACACCACCCTCTAAGCTTTTGTAAGCTTATGCACGATAGTTGCATGCAGGTAGCATTGGACAGCAGCAGCGCTGAGGCAGGAGTGAGCATCTGGATATTTTGAAGTTTTTGATCACCTTGTATTTTTCCTTCCAGCTTTGTACTTAAAGTTATGATATGGTAGATATGTGGTGATATTGTTTTGTGACTTGGTTATGCTTGTGGTTATGTTCCATTACAAAAAAAAAAAAAATTATTCTGAAAATCCTCCTTGTAAAATCTCAAGATTGGAATCTGGCATATGATTGTCAGGAGCCAAGAATGGGGCACTACGGAGGCTGTCGGCACTAGATTCGGCAATTAGGATTCCTGTGAATCCGATTTTCGGGTTTAGGGCGTGACAGTTGATATTAGGATTAGGTGCAGGTTTAGCTTTAAGGAATTGAGTTTAGGTTATAGGTTTAGGAAAAGGTTAAGTTTAAGTTATAGGTTTTGGGATTTGAGAATAGTTTTAGGTTATAAGTATAGGTTTAAGTTAGGTTATAAGTTTTGGTTTTGGTTTAGGTTATAGGTTTTGGGATTTGAGAATGGGTTCGAGTTTAGGTTATAGGTTTTGGTTTTAGTTTTGATTTAGGTTATAGGTTTTTGGATTTGAGAATAGGTTATGGTTTAGGTTTCGGAAATCGGGTTCAAGTTCGAGATTGAGTTTGAGTTTGGGTTTTCAAGTTTAGGTTTAGGTTTAGGTTAGGGAGTTGAGATTAGGATTAGGTGTAGGTTTAGCTTTAGGTAATTGAGTTTAGGTTATAGGTTTTGGGATTTAGGAATAGTTTTAGGTAATAAGTATAGGTTTAGGTTAGGTTATAGGTTAAGGTTTAGGGATAGGTTATAGGTTTTGGGATTTGAGAATGGGTTCGGGTTTAGGTCATAGGTTATGGTTTTGGTTTAGGGCGTGTTTGGGCAGTGGGATTAGAAGGGATTAGGTGGGATGGGATTCATCTGGTCTTGTGCTAATTTCACTCTATGTTTGGGAAGAATGGAAAAGCTTGGAATTAGATTAGATGGAATTGCATGGGTCCCGTGCCAATTTCACTCAATGTTAGCAAGTTGTGTAGGTGCCACCATGATGTGTGGGTTATATCCACACCGTCCACCCATTTTTTGAGATTATTTTAGAGCATGGGCCAAAAAATCAGGTAAATCTAAAGCTCAAGTGGACCCCACCATAGAAAATAATAGGGATTGAATACTTAACGTTGAAAACTTCTTTGGGGCCACATAAGTTTTGGCTTTACCTCATTTTTAGGCCCATGCCATAAAATGAGGTTACAAAACAAATGAACAGTTTAGATATAACACGTGGTATTCTCAGTAATTTCAAATGGTGGGTATATCTATTCAATGTACCACTGTATTACTAACAAAGCATGACATTAATCTTATCCCATAGCAATAGGGGACAATCCCAGCCATGGGTAATAATTATGTTTTTTGAATCCCATCCCACCTAATCCCTTCTAATCCCACCACCCAAATAGGCCCTAGTTATAGGTTTTGGGATTTGAGAATGGGTTCGGGTTTAGGTTATAGGTTTTGGTTTTGGTTTAGGTTATAAGTTTTGGTTTTGGTTTAGGTTATAGGCTATAGGATTAGGTTAAGGTTTATGTTTAAGTTTAGGCTATAGGTTTTGGGATTTGAGAATGGGTTCGGGTTTAGGTTATAGGTTTTGGTTTCGATTTAGGTTATATGTTTTGGAATTTGAGAATGGGTTCGGGTTTAGGTTATAGGTTCTGGTTTTGGTTTTGGTTTAGGTTATAGGTTTTTGGATTTAAGAATGGGCTATGGTTTAGGTTTAGGAAATCGGGTTCAGGTTCGGGAATGAGTTTAAGTTTAGGTTTAGGTTTAAGTTAGGGAGTTGAGATTAGGATTAGGTGTAGGTTTTACTTTAGGGAATTGAGTTTAGGTTATAGGTTTAGGGAAAGGTTAGGTTTAGGTTATAGGTTTTGGGATTTGGGAATAGTTTTAGGTTATAAGTATAGGTTTAGGTTAGGTTATAGGTTAAGGTTTAGGGATAGGTTATGGGTTTTGGTATTTGAGAATGGGTTCGGGTTTAGGTTATAGGTTTTGGCTTTGTTTTAGGTTATAAGTTTTTGTTTAGGTTATAGGTTATAGGTTTAGGATAAGGTTTAGGTTTAGGTTTAGGTTATAGGTTTTAGGATTTGAGAATGGGTTCGGGTTTAGGTTATAGGTTTTGGTTTTGGTTTAGTTTATAGGTTTTGGGATTTGAGAATGGGTTTGGGTTTAGGTTATAGGTTTTGGTTTTGGTTTTGGTTTAGGTTATTGGTTTTTGGATTTGAGAATGGGTTATGGTTTAGGTTTAGGAAATCGGGTTCAGGTTCGGATTGAGTTTAAGTTTGGGTTTTCAAGTTTAGGTTTAGGTTTAGGTTAGGGAGTTGAGACTAGGATTAGGTGTAGGTTTAGCTTTAGGGAATTGAGTTTAGGTTATATGTTTAGGGAAAGGTTAGGTTTAGGTTATAGGTTTTGAGATTTGGGAATAGTTTTAGGTTATAAGTATAGGTTTAGGTTAGGTTATAGGTTAAGGTTTAGGGATAGATTATAGGTTTTGGGATTTGAGAATTGGTTCGGGTTTAGGTTATAGGTTTTGGTTTTGATTTAGGTTATAGGTTTGGGGATTTGAGAATGGGTTCGGGTTTAGGTTATAGGTTTTGGTTTTGGTTTAGGTTATAGGTTTTGGGAATTGAGAATGGGTTTGGGTTTAGGTTATAGGTTTTGGTCTTGGTTTTGGTTATAGGTTTTGGTTTAGGTTATAGGTTATAGGTTTAGGTTAAGGTTTAGGTTTAGATTTAGGTTTTAGGTTTTGGGATTTGAGAATGGGTTCGGGTTTAGGTTATAGGTTTTGGTTATAGGTTTTGGTTTAGTTTATAGGTTATAGGTTTAGGTTAAGGTTTAGGTTTAGGTTTAGGTTATAGGTTTTGGGATTTGAGAATGGGTTCGGGTTTAGGTTATAGGTTTTGGTTTTGGTTTTGGTTTTGGTTATAGGTTTTTGGATTTAAAAATGGGTTAGGAAATCGGGTTCAGGTTCGGGATTGGGTTTAAGTTTGGATTTTTAAGTTTAGGTTTAGGTTTAGGTTAGGAAGTTGAGATTAGGATTAGGTGTAGGTTTCACTTTAGAGAATTGAGTTTAGGTTATAGGTTTAGGTAAAGGTTAGGTTTAGGTTATAGGTTTTGGGATTTGGGAATAGTTTTAGGTTATAAGTATAGGTTTAGGTTAGGTTATAAGTTAAGGTTTAGGGATAGGTTATAGGTTTTAGTATTTGAGAATGGGTTCGGGTTTAGGTTAAAGGTTTTTGTTTAAGCTTAGGTTATAGGTTTTGGTTTAGGTTATAGGTTATAGGTTTAGGATAAGCTTTAGGTTTAGGTTTAGGTTATAGATTTTGGGATTTGAGAATGGGTTCGGGTTTAAGTTATAGGTTTTGGTTTTAGTTTTATTTATAGGTTTTGGTTTAGGTTATAGGTTTTGGGATTTAAGAATGGGTTTGAGTTTAGGTTATAGGTTTTGGTTTTGGTTTAAGTTATAGGTTTTGGGATTTGAGAATGGGTTCGGGTTTAGGTTATAGGTTTTGGTTTTGGTTTAGGTTATAGGTTTTGGGATTTGAGAATGTGTTTGGGTTTAGGTTATAGGTTTTGGTTTTAATTTTGGTTTAGGTTATAGGATTTTGGATTTGAGAATGGGTTCGGGTTATAAGTTTTAGTTTAGGTTATAGGTTTTGGTTTAGGTTATAGGTTTTGAGATTTGAGAATGGGTTCGGGTTTAGGTTATAGGTTTTGGTTTTAGTTTAGGTTATAGGTTTTTGGATTTGAGAATCGGTTCGGGTTTAGGTTAAGGTTTAGGTTATAAGTTTTGGTTTAGGGTTAGGTTTAGGTTATAAGTTATAGGTTATTGCTTTAGGGAATTAAGAATAGGTTCAAGTTATAAGTTTAGGGTTTGGTTTAGGTTAAGGGTGTGGTACTTGCAAATACAAATATAAACACTGTCTGTCCAAGTGGCCAGGTCCCTCCAATGTTTTCCATAGGAAATGGACAGATTCATTATGGTCATAACAGCGATTTCCACCTTCCACGGACCCCTGCTCATCCAGATAGCTCCGAAGCACATCCGGGTCTGCTCCATTAATTTCAAGCAAATACATAAAAATGGCCTGTCCAAATGGCCAAGCCCCCTCCAATGCTGTCCATAGGAATTTTACAGCTTCATCATGGTCATAACAGTGGTTCCCACCTTCCATGGACCCCCGCTCAACATCAGGATAGCTCCGACGCACATCCAGGTCTATTCCATTAATTTCGAGTAAATACAGATATAAACCGGTCTGTCCAAATGGTCATGCCACTCCAATGTTGTCCATAGAAAATTAACAACTTCATCATGGTCATAACAGCGGTTTCCACATTCTAGGGACCTCTGCTCAACATCCGGATAGCTCCGACGCACATCCGGGTCTGCTCATTTAAATAAAATGGATTATCAAGATTATTTAAATAAAATCAAGTCTAATTAAGAATCTGACCTGGAGGATTTTGTTAGCATTGTTAATGGTACCTCGAATCTTGTTTTAGGGCCTAGAAATTTAAAATTAGATACAAAAATTAGAAAAACCAAAGAAATTTAAGAAAGATGGTCAAAGTCCATGTGAATGAGCACAAGTATGCACTTACATATGAATTTTAAAAAGCATAATGATTAGCTGTCCAACAATGCTAACAAGCATAATGATTTAATCCGTAGCGTGATTAACTTGAGAGATGTAACACAAAAGATAACACCAATGAGTGAACATACCACCATCACGACAGGGATACATATCACTTGCCCTTCACCATTTTTGAAGAAAACCAATTGAGCTAAAAAAATAGAAAAATAAGAATATGAATAAATAATATGAAAAACTAGTAATCCATAAATATTTCAATTTTCATATAAAGCATATGAATGCACATGATTTGTATCGGCTTCTTGCAATAGCACCATCCAAAGTTAAAAATAAACAACAAATTAATAATGAAGATAAAAGACATTATAGAAGCCATTATGTATCAATTAGGGTGTAAAATATCGATCAAAACTCAAAAGATACAAAATTATATAGAGTTTTTTAAGGAAACAGCTAGCAACCATGTAAAGTCTAAGTTGTAGTAGCATGTCTAGAATGAATTGAATAGTTTACTGGTCAGTCCATTGACATGAACTACGATATAGAAAGAATAATAACTAAAAATTAGAAAAGTTACTCACATTCTATGCAGCCAAAGAGGTAAACCTTCTTCCCATAAAGTTCTCCCCCTTCCTCAAAAGCATTTTGTCCAATGACCAAACAAATTTACAATACCACATCAGATACAAATGTACAGATGCCTAGATAGAGGTCTTGCACTTAGGGAACCTCTCCTAGGGGACACTGTTCTGTGGGCCCTAAGTGATGATTTGATTGATATGTGGGTCCCACAAAGTGGTTCACTTAATTTTTGCACATGGTCCTTATGATGGTCATGATGCAAGTTATATTATATAGAAAGAGGTAGTAGGTGTCTTTCTAGGCAAGTTTTTCTTTATTATTTTAGTCGCTTAATTTGTAGGTCATTTTTCGGGCAATATATGATTTCTAAATGACACGAAATTGGTCTTGTTTGAAATCCAACCGAAGATCATGCAACGCTGATATCATTTGAATGAGCAGTGATGGATTTATGGAAGGGTTGTATGATGGTATTTAGATAGTTTGACTATTTTTAATATTTTAAGAAAATGGATGGTCATAATTAGAATAATGAATGTTTAAGACTGAATCAGGGTTTGGTTGTGAAAAAATATATAAGCATGCTATGATGATTGAATGATGAATAGAATTTCGATTTACTTGCTCTAATAGGCAGGGATTTGATCCTTTTTTTTTTTCCTAGATGATAAGCCAACTATGGCTGTATTTCAATCTCGACATCTGACTTACTAGTCTTAGGATGCATTTGCACAAATTCCAGAACAATACCTTTGGAAATTTAAACTCTGTAGGTAGTAACATAAATGCTTACATCAAAACATAAACTGTATATGTGATAGATTGTCGAAGTTATTATGATCAACAAAGCACCATTTGACCCAACCCAAGTTATTACAAATTAAAGAATAAGAGAATGTATAAAATAAGAGAATAAGATTAGGTCATAATCCAACTGATTCAGCACCTAGGGCCGCATGGTATTCAATTTAATTCGAGTCGAATACAATTCTAGCAATACCCGACACTTTGCATATTTGCACACGTTTAATTAAAACAAAGCCATTCACTACATGTATGGTTGTGTGATTGGAATTTCACATATTCGCACACATCTACCTGTGGAAATCAGGCCCGTCCAGTCACTTGGTGGGCACACATGTTACATACATGTGTTTCTTACCTGACTACTGAACTGGCAGCCATGAAACATACATGATTAGACCCACTTAACAAATGGACAAATGGCTAGTCTCACACACACATGCCACATTTGAATGTTTGGGACAAGTAAGGTTTGAGAAATAAAAAAAAATAAACAAACGAACAAACAAACAAACAAAAGATAGAAAACTGGATTAGCTGACAAGTGACCCTCTTATCACTCCATATCTGGCAAGAGAATCAACAATCTAATTTGCCTCTTTTAGAGTGAATATGGAAAAATTGGATACAACAGAGGAAACACAACAGTGAGGATACTTACAAGCAGAATTTTTATTTTTGTTTCAGTTGGCTATATCCCACATGTTCACGGAGGAAAACTAACAGTGAGGATACTTGCAAGCATTTCAACCATTTTGGATTTAGAATTGGCAGGCTTTCTTGTCGCCTTAATTAGTCCCCATGAAATTTTGCATGATATCAACATGCCGATATATATAATATTTTCTTCTCTTTTTTTCCTCTTTGGTTTCCTTCTTTTAAAAAATGTTATATGGAGATGAATTAGAAGTGGCTAGAAGACCCTAACAACAAATCAAACATGTCATCTGGAGTTAGAAGAGTCATACCGCCAAGAATCAACTCAACATCTGGTCTACCACTTTCTAATGCCGCCTCCCAAGCTTAACGGACCTTCAAAATACACACATTCACACTCAAATGCACACACACACACACACACAAGATAGAAATAAAAGAAAAGGAATGTTGAACAATCTGCTTTGCTCCAACTATAAGTTATGGAAACTCATCCACTATACATGTGGCACACAAGTACCCAACCAGGCCCATCAAAATTGTGAACTGGAAGGTTCAAAAAGATTATGGTCTCAGGTCCAAATTTGGTTGGAAAGATTTAGACAGTTTAAGTGTTCTGGGAGACTCATGATTCAGGTAGTCCAGAATCAGCATGGATGTATGCTACGTGTTCATCATTAAGTTGCCACAACCTAGTGGTGACAATCACACAATGTACTCTACCAGTGGGTCATTGGCCCATTATGATTAGAGCCAAGGTGTGTTGTATCGGCAGTTATGTAACAGTAACGGTGAAATGTAAAGGCACCTTTCATTAGCATCCAACTATCCTGACATTCATTCCAATACCAGAACATCCACTGTAAGTACGTTTGACTGATGCAAGCTTATAATTCTTTATGAATTAATGATTTATATTATGCACTAGGCAACCATTATAACTAGAAATTATTTCAATGTTTATGAAATCATTGATATTGATTGAACCTTCTACAAGTATATGACCCTTTTTCCAATAAAAACATGTTTCTCACAAGTGTCTATTTCATCTCCATTGAGCAATTAGATCTATTCTACCCAGAGATTGGGTGTGTTCATTGATGGTAGAGAAACCTAGTGATGAATTTATGCATACTGTCTTTCTTCTTGCCGAACCACAAAACTAGCCATTCTAATCCCAAAGTACTTGATAATGACAGGTAAGAATTTATGTAATTTTCTTAAATATGCAAAAATCAGAAGCATTTAGGTGTATTATTAGTACTAGTTCTTTCATGAGCAGAAAACTTATAGCAGGGCTTTTGTCCATTTCTATGAACACTGCTTGCATCTTGCCATAGATTTCCGAGTTGATGTCATACTGTTTTATGCCTTCCTTTGCAGTCTTTAGCATCTTCTTACAAATTAGCTGCACATCGCCAATATACAATTACATCAGCAAAAAACTACATCGGTCTTTTAATCAACAATGCAACAACAAAATCTTTAGAAATCCTTCAGTTAACCTGTCTTTCTAAAACAGAAAGGCTTTTGGGCCACTGCATTTAGACAATGGGACCCTCTTGTTGAGCAGCTTGGATCTCACAAATGTGTGGCAGATTGGCATGTAGAAGCCATGAGCCCCTTGTAAGGTTCACTTACATAGTGTCCATAAAAATCAATCCTAGCCATTAAGACACTCAAAAACAAGTAGACGAAACACAAAGCGAGAGAGGGCATCAGTATACACACCCGACAAAACATCACCGTCCACAACATGGGCTTCTAGGACCAATGAAACGAACTCCTGAAATTAAATGAGATCCAATTGTGCATTATAAAAGAAAAATAGCTATTTTGATAACTGGGCAAGCTTTAAAGCACTCAACCAAGTCAATGAATCTTATCCGCCCGTCTTTTGAACCATTTTCAATATTTTCAATGTAGGGTGCTTTTGGTTGCACTAAATATCATGAAATTTCATGGTTAATCAGTCTAATTAGATGAAAAATATCATGATATTTCATGATATTTGGTGCAGCCAAACGCAAGCTTAGATACAGTAATTTATGCATAAAACTTGATTGGCTCACTACCATTTTAGATTTGATTCTGATTTTTCGAATGATTAAAACTGGTATGCACATCTATGCAGCTAAAGATAAGCATGTGAAAGAGGAGATTCACTGTAGACATGTAAGAGATCCTAGCCATTCACCAGGCATCACGAGACAGGTTCACTCATCAGGTATGCCACATGTGCATGCTGGATATAGATGATTTGTATTGTCTGCCAACCAAGGAAAATCATTAACCTGGATCTTGCACATGTGAGCAATGCTTGCACTTTTCTCCCAAATCTCCTCTTCAATCAGCCTTACTATGAACCTTCCCAGCATTTCTATATGTTCAAACAACAGAAGAATTCTACCTTGCACAGACAATGCAAAAAAAATATCCTTAGAGAACCATGAATCATCCAATATCACCGATGCACCTTCTCAAAACCCACTGTGTTTGCATGGTCCTTACAAAATCCATATAGAAAAGATTGGAATTCATATTTTCAATAAATCAATTAAAACAAACGCATATAGAAAAAACTATTTTACAAAATCTTTTTTGAGATAACATATCTTTGATTGATGAAACAGCCAAAGAATAACTGTGAGATCCAAATCGATGGGAAGCACAATATCAACAAATTGAAGCAAGAAATTTTCTAAAACTGAAACAAGAGTCTCAAATCTCATTTACTTGTTTCTGAAAGCATAGGACATACGAAATACCTCAAGCCGATTTCATCAATTCCTCATTCAATGGAACAAAATTGGGCTTTCCCTGTGTAGTACCAAAACTGCAAGAAACAAATACTTTTCCTTAGTTTGCTAATCATATGTTCAAAGTAAGTATAGGAAGCAAAACCAGAATTAGAAACAAGACCTTATTGATATGGTCAAAATCACAAAGTAGAACGGCCACTACTGCCAGCAGAGTAGAAGCCATTACCAGTAGAGCAACCATACACCCTGCAATATGGAAATTCAAAAATCACAAAGAATTCGCATTTACAAATTATTAAAAATAAAAAACTAAACACTAATAACAAATACAAAATCCTAACAAATCAAAAACCCAAATTGTGAAATGGTAGTTTAATTGTTGAGTTCTCAAGGCCTACTGGAATAATGGATTCCAATTGCAAAAGTTGCAATGTATCTTCACCAGAAATCCCGCAGTTTCTACTGTTGGGACTGGATGATATGATACTTGTATTCATCCAATCCTTTAGTCATTTACAAACGTCGGATGGAATTTGCACGGAACAAGTGCAATTCTAGACCCCGAGACCTCAATGTTGAAATGTAGTTTGTCTACCATTGAGCTAAAAAAGAAAGGAGAAATCAATAATACTCCACAATTCCATAATTAACATTAGCCAATTTATAACAATCTATGGCAGTGTGATTAGTAATGAGCCATATAGAGCATCTTGACTAATTATAAGAAAGAAGTTAGTCTTAGTATGTTACTACCCCACTACATCACCCTTCATTTCTTATTAGATATTAAGCTATTAATAATCACGTAACCATATGCTAGTCCATTAGTGATGCAATTGTATGATTCATATATGGTATTTACGAAGAGAAGCTGTGCAATCACCATCCTTGGCTGAACATATGCATAGCAACCATGGGTCCTTGGTTTGTATAGGGTCCTTATCCTAACTGTTGATCTGATGGACCCGGCAGTGGATGGACTGTCCCAAAATCATCAAACCAATGGGTGCACAAGATTCTCTCCACACCCATATCACATATTGAGAAAATTACACCTAAAAAAAGCCTACAAAACAAACCTATAGCTTGGCAATGCAAAATAAAGCACAAGAATCTCTCCACACCCATATCACAGATTGATAAAACTACACCTACATAAAGCCTACAAAACAAACCTATAGCTTGGCAATGCAAAATAGCCAAATGTTGGCCGGTACAAGAGAGAATTATAAGTTCATGTTCACTGGCCATTGTATCATTTCTTAATGCGCAAAATTCCTCACATGTGGAGCCCATTGTAGGCAATCCAAACCATTGACTGATGGCCTGCCATAGATTCACGATGCCTAAGAAATCTTCCAAATAGGATGATCACAACCAATCATCATGGTGGCTCCAAGTAGATAAGGTTTGTATTCAGTGGAATGATAGGCCAACCAATATCTAGGATCTTCCAATCTGGGAGGTTTCTGGATGATCCCCCACCCATGTCAGGCCTAATAGAACAACCGGTCGGATCACCAAACCAATGGGTGCACGTGCACGGAATCCAATGTTTAAGAGCTTATAATTACTCAAATGTTGTCCTTCACCCAATCACCCTGGCAAACTTCCTTTTTTTTTGCCCAAATCACTTCCCCTAATGTTTTCCATCTACAAAGGCAATGGAGCAAACAAACTCAAATTCCCATTTTGACCCTAATAGATCCCATTCATTCCAAAATTGCCCTCAGTAGCCTTCCCAGGCATAGTTGGGTCAGTAGAAAAACCCGAATTCTCATTTCGACCTTGGTAGATCCCACTCATTCCAAAAATTCCCTCATCCTTCAAATTCTTTTCAGGGTTTCTTTCATCATCACTGATCTATTGAAATCCTTCCAACTCAACATCAAGCCCTCGCTCATCATTCAAAAGAACCCCGGATAACCCTTCAATGCATTCAATTTCTCTGCTCAATTCATCCACTAAATCTCTCTGATCATCACGCAGAACTCGATGATCAATGCTGGAACCATTTCTGGCAGCTTGAATGCTTGGAAATGGCTCCCAAGCATTGGCCAAAGCTCTGGATCGAATACCATTCCCTGAAATGCTTACCTTTTTTTTGATTTGGAAGGAGTCTCTTGCCTTTTCATTGTCATGCCATTAACGTACTATAATAGTTGAATCAGCTCACTGTTTATTTCCTTTTTTCTTTCCCGAATCATCGAGTCACCACCCTGAATGGATTTGAGCTTTTGGAGCAGAGTGGTGACTTTCTGCAAGAGGGCATCAGGTTTGCGGAGTTGGGTCTTGTCTGAGAGAGGGGGTTTGAGGGCAGCAAGATAAGATTTGATAGAGGTAAGGTGTTTGAGTTTTTTGAGGGTTTGGGATCGACGGGCAAGGAAAGATCAGAAATGGGTTTAGATGGTGCGAGCGGTGAAGTCTCGGAGAGAGAGAGGAGGTGAATGAGAATGAGGAGGAGGATAGATGTGGTGGAGAGAGGATTCAAGGGCCACGACATGATGGAGGAGGGATTGAAGGAGAAGGAGAGATTGGGTTTGTTGTGGTTGTTTCAGGGGGTGGGGAAAATAGAGAGAGGGAAAACCCTGAAAACCCTGTATGGGGTTTTGAGAGAGAGACAAAAGGCAAATCGAAAGAGGGCAATGGAAAGGGTGGACGCAAATGGTACATGGCTTTTAGGAGGTTCGGGCGCGGGAGAAAAGAGCGGATGCAATGGATTTCATTTTGGGGGAGGGTGCGTGACGGACGACACTTTAAGAGGGTCTGGTTTTAGGACCGTGGGGCCCACTATGAAATATGTTATTTATCCACTCCATCCATTAATTTTAAAGTATTATTTTAAGGGTTGATGCAAAAAATGAGTTAGATCGAAGCTATAAGCAGACCACACAACATATGAACAATAGAAATTTAATTTTTATTATTTCATATGGTGTGGTCCATTTAGACCTTCAAGTTATATAATTTTTGAGCTCATCCACTGAAATTATATATTCGAATTTATGGGCAGCTTAAATCAAACACATATATTCTAATGGGCCCCATGGAGCCCTTTAAGCACCACCAATCTTTAATAATGTTATGGTGAAGATGTAGGTTTTAGCTACGGATTAAGGAGGATTTAGCTACAGATCAAATCTGTAGTAAAATTGCTACAGATTTTATCCGTAGCGAAAAGCTTTCAATTTATGTAGCCTTTACTCAATTTTTTGGTAGTGCCTACAAGGTGTTTGATGAAATACCAATAAAACTAGTGCTACACAGTGAGAATTTGAAGGTGCAATCCATGTATTTGTGAAAATGTTCCACAGGCAAACTCGACTTGATCTTGGCTCGAAATCGGCTCGAACTAGCCCAAGTTGATGACTGAACTGAGCCAAGCTGGCCAGTCAAGCTCGAGGAGCGAGCTAACCCAAGTTCGATCTAGGGTCAATGATGTAGAACATGGCACAAGTATATTCCTAGAATGGTTGGGACAAAAGAAGGTGGGCTATAAATTGACCGTAACTTTTGATCCGAGTATCATTACGGGATGCACAACCTATCAATCTTTACTAAAATGGGTCATCCAAGGTGAACCGACCTACAAAGTGGGTTGTATCTGTCCGTTTTGTCAAAAAATGTGCGCTTTCAGCTCAAAAATGAATATTTAGAAGAAAAAAATTACTATTTTTAGTAATTTTAAAAATTTTTAATATTTTTCTATTTATAGAGTTTTAGACTTTTTTTTCCTTTTTTGAAATAACTTTTAATTATATTAGGACTCTTCTAGAGAAATTTTATTTGGAATCTTTATTTTTAGAAATTAGGCTTTAGAAGAGTTTTATTAGAATTAGGATTTTTATTAGAGTTAGAATTTTACTATTTTTAGTAATTATGAATTTTGGTTTTTTTTTTATTTATTAATGATGTAAGGAGACACATTTTCAATTTTTTTCATCAATCAATTTCGAATTTATTTCTATTTTTATTTCTATTTTTCTTGCTTTCTTTTCTCGTGGATTAGAGAAGTCTCTGTGAAGAGTCCAGAGAAGTTCCGTGGATTCAGAATAGTTATCCTCTTGAGGAAGACGGTGCTCGACCTCACGTCCTCCCCTGTGTCAATCAACTAGTGGCCGAGCTGAGTCGAGTTGTGCCAAGCTCGACTCGGTTCGACTCATGAACACCTCTGATTTCAATCCATTCAACCTTACGTGTCTCTTTCTAATTACCTCTAAAAGGAATTTTGCACTAAAAATTCAAATGAGAAAGAAAATGAGTCAGAGAGAGTTCCAGAGACTTCTTTTTTTCCAAAGAGCCTAGGAAGAGCTTGGAGAGACTTCTGATACTGAGAAAGAGACAGAGACGCTGACTCTCTGTTCTCTTACATCACGTAAAATATGCTCTACAGTTACTTCTTTTTGTATCAGAAAACATAACATAAATGAATAATTGAAAACTTTATGCTCCTTTTCCTTTTCATATTTTTTATCGAAAAACTATTGTTCTACCATTTTCATTTCATTTTCAACTTATCTTTTGTAGTTTAAACATATAAATCTTAGTATTTTATTAGAAGTTTCTTAAATCCCCTTTAAAAGTGTACAACCTGGCAATGTTTGAAACCGTGTTTCACACGAGCAATAAAATGGTGCATAACGTCTTCATTTTTTATAACCGAGGCCCTTATCCAAAATCCATAACAAATACTTATCCAAGAGTCACTCGAGTAAGAAAATTCTTTGGTTTTTCTAATCTCTAGGCGATTCCACATATTCCAGCAAATTATGGATTCTAGAGCCTTCATTTTGACTAGTGGCGACTCTTACAATGCTGACAAGTTATTTTGTTGAACCTTATAAAAGGTAGTACATAATTAAACTGAGTTTACAAAATCAGTCACACCCCCTGGTGTTTCAACATTCAAGAATACAAGCATGTTACATGAAGTGTCACAAATGGTATAAATATAATTATTAGCTTCTCTTCCCAATCTCTCCACAAAGTTCGGATATGGAAGTCTTAACTATGGGTTTCACTATATCTTGATAGACTTTAAATCTAAGGCTTCACATGTTATCGCTGATATCAACTGAGCATGCAATATTTTCTAGGTTTATGAAAGGTGTATGCTAAATCCCATCACATCAGAAATTTGAGTAAATTTTAGTTATACACACACATACATAAACACACACACATATATACTCATGCAACCATGCAGACAGTCCAACCCAGACACCTAATGAGCAACCCTAGGGAAAATTTCCCACCAATGTTCACATACCCATTCGAAAAATTCTTCTCAATAGGGACTATCTCAATGTTCATTTAGTGGCCTGCAAATAGAGAAATACAATAGCGATCTCGCGTTCAACTAAACATTCAAGTAACTGATAGAAAGGTATTGGAAGCATGACCCACAGATGATGTGGACCAATAACACAACTGTGCAGGCTAGTTAATCGTGGCCCCACTTCTACAAAGTAAATAGAAGTGAATTGCCCGCAACTCCACTTATAGCGGATTATTACAACCCACACACCTTAAGGCCCATTGTGGGGTTTTTGTTATATCCACTCCATTGATTCATGTTGCTAGCTCATTCGAGGAGATGAACCCCAAGGTTGAGATTCAAAGCTTAAGTGGACCATACCAAAAACAAAAAAAAAAGTTTTTATAAGGGAGCTTTGCCATGATCTTTAAGTATAAGATCTTCAGCTTGCCCTATTGTTTTGCAACGATCAAACTACTTTATACATTGTTTCAAATCTAGTTTTTCATGAACACTAGGTATATTGAGAATGACTCTCATCTTATTCTTAGAAAAATTCAATCATCTTATGTTCTTTTAAAGTTGTAACTTATAAACTTACAAAACCTTTAAACAAAAAATCATTTCATAGATTGAGTTTCAAGTTAGGTGTTCATAATCTCCACTCTTTAACTTGAAGATGATTGAATTGTACAATATATAATTATATTCTTGATTTGGGATTATTCTTATAATTAATTAGATTATATAATAACTATGCAACTCATCCCAGATTTAATTTCTTTTATTCTTAGGCCATACCATTTCTATAAAGAGAATTTCTCCATTTCAATGAAATATGTAAGAATTCTATATGGCGGGTCTTATTGATCAACGGTCTGGATTGCCCTCAGGGTTGGATAGTGTGATCGGGAGTAACAATGAACTCTACTCAGTTGTGATATATATAAAATTGTGTAAGGGGTGGTGCACTATAACTGTATTACACACACAGTGTTCTAGTTGTAATAAGATTGACAAATTTGTGTGGAGCCTTAGAGAAAAGAGTTTCGATGGATTCCAAACTCTTCAACCCTCTAAACAATATAAACAGGGTTGGTCCCCAAACTTACATATGACTGAAGCTTCCATTCTCATTTTGGTGCTTCTCTGAAGGGCGTAAGGTGTGAAAGACTGCAACATCAATTCTACAACAATGGTGTCTCAATCAGGTACTAATTTTGTGTTGTAGTTCATCGATCCCCCTTCTTCGAAGTACTATACAATCTTTCAATTCCTCAAATATTAATTTTACATTTTTTTCTCACTTTACAGAGATTAGACACATTGTTTAACTTTCTAGAGACCACAAAAGTTTTGAATTAGGCTAATATTTGTGTTTTCAATTCACCAAAATCACCTTCTGAGTGCTTTTAGTGGCACCTCTAGATTACCCACATGCAAGTCTTGATATTCTAAAAAATGTTAATACCTTTGTACTTTTGAAAAGTACTTAATAATGTCAAAATCTTATCTACAAGGTACTTGAGTTTTGGATCTCCTTCCTATTTGGGATAAATTGATGAACAGTAGATATGACACAGGCATCATGGTGGGCTCCAGAGGGCAAGCAATCTGCAGCCAAACCAAGCATAGCAAGAGAAAACTTTAATACTCCCAAATAACTTGATGTATGATATGCTGACAGTTTAGAAATAATGCAGAAATTTCATAAATGCCACATATGTAATTCAAATTAAGCAGTCATGGAATGAATCCAGATATGTCATGAACCAAACTTACAATTATTTAATTATATAAGTATCAGATTGGTGGACATTTATTGGACCATTAAAAATGTAGAAGATTCTATTATCTTATTTCACCCAAAAAGTTTACATGAATCATAGATAAAGATTGTTCAACCAATCTAATTTTGGGAGACTAAGCTAACCACAGTAGATTTCACAGTTCATATTTAGGTTAGTTTCAGTTGATGTGAAGTACATATGTAAGTTGTGATTAACATATATGATATGATAGAAAAACCATAGCCTGCGTTAAAAATAGGATTCAAAATTAGAACTCTCTCTACTACATAGGGTTCATAACCCATATCATCCATGTATAAAAAAGAAGATTCATGATCAGAATCGACATGACGTCAACAGGGCGAGGGGTCCCATGGAATTGTCCATATTCTTAGACCATGATAATAAATTTATATCTAGACAATAGGATTTGATTATCACCATCTTTGGATGAATTTTGGACATTAAAAAAAATAAAATTCAGTTGCTTTTATTTAACTTTGAAAATTAAGGTTATGATCATTTATGAATCATGATGATGAGATAATACCTTATTCGTGGTAGTAATGGTTTTCCAGAAGTATATCTCCCATCTTAGGGCCTATTTGGATACCACTAAATAAATTACTTTTTCTACTTATAGTAACAGATGAGTGACTTATTTCGGATAAGTTTGGTTTTTGATTAGGTATAAGTAACTTTTTTTTACTTAAAAGTACTTAATCCCTTTAGTTTATTTTTTTAACTTTTCTACTATTTCAAAAGTTGCTAAAGAAAGGCATTGGGAGAGACTAAAGAGCCGATGAGCTAATAAGTATGACGTTTACTACATATACTTATCTTCTTAATAAGTAGAAACTAAGATAAGCTACTCGTGGCATAAGTAGTTTATCTTAAGCAACTTATGATCCAAATGCCCCCTTAGTGAATCAAATGATTCATTAGGTGGTCCTCATGGTAGACATTAAATAAGAGACTTTCAATAATATCTGAAGACAAAAAATCTTAAGCATTCAATTCAAGTGCTCTTTCATTAAATGTGGTGTATTTGTTCATCATCATCTTCTTCTTCTTCTTCTTTTGAAGTCTCTGTGCTGATAATACTATCATTGGCTATGATTGTTCCGTCAATGATACTTTAGGAGATTCCCATTTACTTTAGCCATCAAATTAATAGTTTGGATCTAGAGGCAATGGCCCAAATTGTTATTTATGGGTTTTTCTTTGAAATATTTTCTTTAATATTTTTTTAGAAGTTTTATCAAAAAAAAATAAAAATCCTTACGAATCTATTACCAAATTAAATAATGTCCCTGCCAATAGGGCTGTTAGTAGGCCAGGTCTAGGGTTAGCTTTGGCCTGGATTTTGAACTATTTCAAGTCAGGCCTATTCAAATTATGACTTTGCAAGGCCTTGAGCCTGGCAAATTGAGAGCTCTACCTACGAATAGAAGTTACATAAGGTGCTTGTTGGGGGATGAAATCATAAAAAATGTTCTTATATATTTATTTTTCTTTAAAGAGTAGTAAATTTCAGGACTTATGAGGCTCAAGTGGTATGTGCATTGTTGTGTAGCACGCCAACAACGTAAGTGAACCGAGATCTAATCTCCGGTCTCACCCACAAACGATAAACAAGAAGAAATATAATCTAGAAGTAGAATCAAAGCATACCAACAAACCACAAGATAAAATTTACATGAAAAAACCCCAACAAGGGTAAGAAAACCACGGGTGCAAACTTCCACTATGAAGAAAATGAAGTTACAAGTAATATACTAACCTTCTCCGATGCTCCCATGCATAGAGATAGCCCTTTTGTTAACCTCTTCTCTCTTTCTCACCTTGGATATATGAAACCCCTAATCCCATTACCTTAGAATTAACCCTAGAATAGCCCTAGTGTGAGACCCGTATCCTAGCCCGTACTATTCCATATGCCTCTGTGGTCCTCCCAGTCAAATTTTGACAACCCGCGATCTGTTATGGGTATTTACGCGCAATCCTGAGTCATGTACCCTATATTAGAGTTAGATCAACTCGAAACTTGTACCCTTGCGACCGTGTCATCGCTGCGATTTCGACGTCGCGTCTCGCGCCGTAAGGCGATACCCGGGCCAAGAGATGTGGGCCCACATTCGGTCTGAGGAAAAATATCAGGCATTGTAAATACTGAGGGAATCTCTATGACATGTCATATCAAATGTCAAGTACAACCATTCCATCCCCAAGTACAACAACCCCCAAAGTCAACTTTCTCTCCCTTACATAAGTACAACCACCCATCACCTTTCACCCATCCCTCACCCATCTCTCTCTCTCTCTTATACCTCTCTCTCTCATCTCTCTTTCTCATTTTCTCCAAAGCAACTCACGTGCAATGTTCCATGAGAGATCTAGGTGTGGCCCACCTTCCTACCTCCCATCTCCAACCTCCAAAATCAATCCCAACCGTTGAAGTTCATCCCTTGGAGCGCAAGGATATGTTGATGGAAGAAGAAGTCCAAGAAGATCAAAGGTGGAAGATTTATCATCGATTTTGTGATTTGAGGGCCCACATGTGGTGGGACCCATCTTGATGTATGCTTTATATTTAGGGAGGGCCCATAGTGGCGGGGTCCCTCCCCTTCATCTCTCTCTCTGTCCTTTTTGATGATGTGGGCCCCACCAATATATGTGTTATATCTACCCCATCCATCTGTTCCTCTGACGGTGTAACCCACCGTATGTAACGCCCCAGTCATTGCTTCAATGTGGGCGGGGCTGGATGCCTAGGCGAGCTACTGTTGTAGTTGATTGTAGCGTAACTTGTCCCACATCAAAAGAGTTATCTGAAGTAATGATGGTTATATATGGAGTTGTCACACTATACTGTATGAGGCCTTTTAGGGGCAACCCCGAGAACAAAACCGTGCGGGGTGTGCCCAGAGTGGACAATATCATACAGTGTGGGCGTGGGCTATTACAAATGGTATCAGAGCTGAGGACAGCTCTGCCCTCGATGGGGGATAATTTGACGCCCCGGTCACTGCTTCAATGTGGGCGGGCGCGATGTGATTGGGGCTGGATGTCTGGGCGAGCTACTGTTGCAGTTGACTGTAACGTAACTTGTCCCACATCAGAAGAGTTTTCTGAAGTAATGATGGTTATATGTAGAGTTGTCACCTTATACTGTATGAGGCCTTTTGGGGGCAATCCTGAGAATAAAATCGTGCGGGCTGTACCCAGAGCGAACAATATCATACAGTGTGGGCGTGGTCTGTTACACCGAACGCATGTGATATCCACACTGTTCACTGTTAGAATGGTGGGAATACCACCTAGACGCTGGACTAGTAGCCCGACAGCATGGGGCTACTACTATATTAACGTTAGCTAGTTTTGGGGTCTGATCCCGAGGCATTGTTATACCCCTACTTGATGTATGTGTTACATCTAAACTGTCCATCCATTTGGCAAGCTCATCTTGAGGCTTGGGATAAAAAATGAAGATCTAATGATCAGGTGGGCCACACTGTAGAAAATAGTGTAGAGAGTGAACGTCCACCGTTAAAACCGTGGGATCCACCTATTGTTGGGAGCAGATTGGCTGGTCTACCACACCAGCTATATAGCTGGTGTATTGACGTCACCAAACTCTGACGACTCCACCATGTCTAGTATATCATCTAGACCGTCCATCTGGACGGTGGCTTGGTTACACACCATCTAAATAGTTGATGACGTCAGCTAGCCCTGTGGGCCCCTCGTGATGTATATGTTGTATCCCAGTCGTCCATCTGGATGGTGGGGCCCCAGCAGTGTGGCTGCTATGCCGAAATGACGTCAGAAAGTTCTGTGGTCCCGCATGATCTTAGTTATCCATCTATTTGGACGGTGGTGGATGAAGCCACCATGATTCTGTATTTTATCCCTGCCACCCCTTCTTTTGTATTGTGTGGGACCCACCCCACATGTGTTGTACGTGTGGGATGGGACCCACCTTGTTGTACATATTCTATATGCACACCGTCCATCCATGTGACACGTATGGGTCCCCTTTTACAAAAAGAATATATATATATAATAATATGTAATACAATAAAATATTATATATATATATATATATATATATATATATATATATCATATGCATATATAATGGGCCCCACGTGGGACCCACCTTACTGTATATATTCTGCATCGTCCATCTGGACGGTGCTATGCGGTGTACACCATGGTGTATGTGCTGTGTGGAGCCCTCCTTGATGTATTGTTCTATTCCACACCGTCCATCTATAACACCTCACCATTCATCTAGACGTGAGGCAGATTCGAAATTCTGGTGGGCCACACCTTTAATGTATGTATTTCACCCATGCCATCCAGATACGTGGGTACCACCTGCAATGATGTTAGTAACTTCTGTGGATCCTACCTATATTAATGTCAGCAGGTTCTATGGGCCATCTGATGTATGTGTTCCACACAACTGTCCATCTAGACGTTTTGCTAGGTGGGGCCCTCCTTGATATATGTGTTGTATATGCACAACATCCATCTTGACGGTGCTGCATGGGCCACTCCACGATGTATATGTTTCATCCATGTCGACCGTCCATTTGTTTGGGTGGGTCCCACTTTGAGGATGCGTTGAATATTCGCATCGTCCATCACGTGATTGACGTGTGGCCCCACCATGATATATATATATATATATATATATATATATATATATATATATATATATATATATATATATATATATATATATATACACATATATATATCCTTGACACCCATCAATTTTTTTGGTCCAGGAAATGTGGTCCAATGTGATGTATTTTGTGGCCCATTCGGAAGTGCGGGACCTACCTTAATGTAATGTAATTACGGCCCATTGTGAAGCATTTGAGCGTCAGGAGATGGTGCCCATTGTGATGTATATCAAGCCTATGTGAGCGGCCATCATGATGTGTATGAGGCTAAATAGTGCGGCCCATTGATGCAACCCACTTAATGTAATTGAGGCCCATTGGTGCGGCCCATTAACACGGCCCACCTCCCACATAGGCCCATTATGATGTGCATTAAACCTGTGGGTTGTGGCCCGTGTGATGTATCTGAGGCCCATGTGTAGGGCCCACCTATTGTGTATATAAGGCCCATGAGTGAGGCCCATTGTGATCTATATAAGCCCTTGTGTGAGGCCCATTACAATGTATATTAAGCCATTATGTGAGGCCATGGGCCCACTTTATGTTTGACTCTACATGGGCCACTCCTTAGGAGCAATGTTTGTTAAATGGTCACATTAATGGGCAATGATGGTTTAATGTCCACACTATGACCTTTTCTTAGGCCTTATTCCGTCGATTGTAGAAGCCGATTCTGATTTTTTGAGGCCGATTCTAATTTTCAAGGCCAACTGTATAGGCCGATTCTGATTGTCGAGGCCAATTCCAATTGTCATGGCCGATTACCGATTACGATTATCGAGGCTGATTATCAATCAATTTCAATTATTGTGGCCAATTGCCGGTTCTGATCATCGAGACCGATTATTGATTGATTCCGATTGTTGTGCCCGATTGCCGATTCCGATTATTGAGGTCGATTATCGATCAATTTCGATTGTTGTGGCCGATTGTCAATTTCAATCATCGAGACTAAGTATCGAGGCCAATTCTGATTGTCATAGCTGATTATCAATTCTGATTATCGAGGTCAATTATCGATCGATTTCGATTATTGTGGCCGATTGCCGGTTCTGATCATCGAGGCTTATTATTGATCGATTTTGATTGTTATGATCAATTGTCAATTCTGATTATCGAGGTCGATTATTGATCAATTCCGATTGTTGTGGCTGATTGCCGATTCCGATCATCGATGCCGATTATTAATCGATTCCAATTGTTATGGCCGATTGTCGGTTCTGATTGTCGTGGCCCAATGAGATGTATATGCGGCCCATATTTGAGGCCCATTGTGATGTACATTCAGCCTGTGTTTGAGGCCCAATGTGATATATATGCAGCCCGTATTTGAGGCCCGTTGTGATGTGTATTCAGCCCGTATTTAAGGCCCAATGTGATATATATGAGGCCTATGTGATTAGGCCTATTTTGGTGCATTTGAGGGCCAAGCGATGGAGCCCATGATGTTATATATTAGGCCTATGTGAGAGGCCCATCATGATGTGTATTAAGCTCTTAAGTGAGGTTCATGGTTTTGTGTATTTGGCCCTTATGTGAGGCCAAGGGTCCACTGCATGTTAAGCTCTATATGGGTAATTCCTTAGGGGCAATGCTGGTTAAATGTCCACATTGTCGAGGTTGATTATCGATGACGATTATTGATACCGATTATGAGCATGTGACAGTATAGCATCATGATACATGCCCATATATATCATCTGCATGTTTATTATAAAATATGATTGACCATTGCATATGTCATAGTGCCGGTTGTTATGAGACTCCCTGATAGGTGGAGATTGTCTCACATGAGCGCACGGTATGCGTAGGATTGATGCATGACTGGATTATATGACTCATGCATCTTGCATTGTGTGCTGTGATTACTGTACGCCCTAACGACATTAAGGTCATAACCTCATAGGCATATTGTGGATGGCCAGATGGGACACCAGAAATCTTTTACTAGCATCGGGCTGCCATAGATGGCCCTGGCTGAAAATCTTTAAATCCTCTTGGTACCAGAGGACGCCCCAACGTCGAGACCGAGTGGATATATATATAAGCGTATGAGGGCCAAATACTAGGAGACCGCATCTCCCACTATGTCGTGATTAGTTAGGAGGAGGTGTGGCCTTACCCATCTGAGGGTAGAGGGAATTACTAGGCTGAGTTTGACCAGCTCGTGAATGGGTTCGCTATCGATGTGCCAGGTATATATTGGCTTACTACTGGCCAGGTGGATGGTGAGGTCTCTTCCACTTGCATGGTCACGCGTCAGTGGACGGCAATTTGCATGTAGAGTGTACTTGATCCCAGAGAGGAACTGTACTAATATGTGGACTTATTGAATAGGAGTTACATACTCATTCATTCATTCACTATCCACTCAAGTTAGTAATGCACAACCATTTATTACGTGTACCTTCGCATGGTAAGGATTTCGGTTGGGTGCGTGACTAACCTGAGATCAAGAGTCTACTACATTGAGTCTGGCTATCCAAATTTAGGTATGAGACTGGTTTGGATAGAAGTCTTTTGTAATATACCTCATAGCCTGCGATACTACGTACTATCATCCTGACTTCACTCTTACTTGGTCATTTCATTCGCACCGCATATTGCATTGTATCATCAACATCTGATATTTGGCTTACTATCCCCGCATTGCATAACCAATCTACATTGCTTCATCAGTATATGATATTATTTTTATTATATTTTTGC
This sequence comes from Magnolia kwangsiensis, assembly GCA_037074715.1. Taxonomy (NCBI): domain Eukaryota; kingdom Viridiplantae; phylum Streptophyta; class Magnoliopsida; order Magnoliales; family Magnoliaceae; genus Magnolia; species Magnolia kwangsiensis. The sequence goes on along the minus strand of CM073586.1, from coordinate 35,766,113 downwards.
ATCGCATAGCCTAGATAAGGCTGATGGTATTTGTGGGCCTATCAGCATGTTTTCACATTACTCTGATATCATATGATTTATGAACTTTTCAGTATTTTTGATATTATATGATTTATGAGCTTGTCAATAATTTCGTTTACTTTGATTTCTCTGATATTGCTTACTTAACACTTACCTTGTGCACGCACTTTCACCACCCACTAAGCTTTCTATAAGCTCATGCACAATACATGCGTGCAAGTGTCGTTAGGTTGAAGTAGCGTTGAACATGGAGCATGCCACGGTTTTCTAGAGCTTGAATTTAACATATGTATTTTCCTTTTAGCAGTGTATTCAAATATTTATATTAGTGGATATGTGATGATGATGTTGCTTTTGTGATTTGGGTAAACTTGTGGTTATGCTTATTACGAGTTAAATGAAAGTTGAAAAATCCTCCTTGTAGAATTCTAAGAACGGAATCTGGCGTATGGACGTTGGGAGCCGAGAATGAGATACTGTGGAGGCTGTTGGTATCGAATTCGACAATCGAGAATTTTGTGAGCCTGATTTCCGAGTTTGGGGCGTGATACCTAGGGACCGCTATTTATAGTTTAGGAAACTTCCTTCCGTACCTCTGCGAAAATCACCTCAAAATTACGTAATCTGCACCAATTTCACACACAATCTGCGTAACCCTTGACTAGTCGAGTCAGGCCCTCAACTAGTTGAGTGGACCCTCGACTGGTCAAGCCAAGCCCTCGACTAGTCAAGGCCAAAAAACATGGCTCGCTGGACTTTGAGTCGAGTAGCCCTCGACTGGTCGAGTAGGGCCCTTCGAGCGGTTGAGAAGTGCAGCCAAGCCATTGGTGTGCTGGCTTCACACCTCAACAATCTCCCACTTGGAGACACATCACCATAAACTTTTATCTTTTACATCCGGAGTGCACCACATCCCTGCCTTCAAGCTTGAAGACCAATCAAAGCTGAACAGAGTTTCAGCTCTGTGACCGCCTTGGTCAACATATCCGTAGGGTTCTCACTTGTATGGATCTTCTCTAAAGTAATTGATCCATTTTCCAGTAACGAACGTATGAAGTGATATCTGATGTCAATATGCTTGGTCCCTGAATAAAAGGCTGAATTCTTAGCCAAGTGTATTGCACTCTGATAATCACATACAGCTTGCAATCTGCTTGCTTCTTTCTCAACTCTTCCATAAAACCTTGCATCCACACTATTTTCTTGCATGCTTCTATAGCTGTAACATATTCTGCTTTTGTTATACTGATGGATACTATCTTTTGTAACTGAGAGATCTAACTGACTGCAGCACTACCCAAAGTAAAGACATACCCTATAGTGCTTCTTTTGTTGTTGATATCTCCTGCCAAATCTGAATATATGTAGCCTTGTAGCTTGATTTTTAATTCTCCATAACACAGTCCTACATCCATAGTACCTACCAGGTATCTAAGGATACACTTCACAGCTTCTCAATGTTCCTTCCAGGGATTATTCATGAACCTACTATAACAACTCCCACTGCTTGAGCAATATCTGGCCTCGTGCTCACCATAACATACATAAGGTTCCCAATAGCTAAGGTGTATGGGACTTAAGTCATATAGTCTCGTTCCTCCTGCGTCTTTCCACCTTACTCCTTAAAAAACTTGAAGTGGTTGGCTAATGGAGTGTTAACTACCTTAGCACCAACCATACTGAATCGATCGAGTACCTTGGTTATGTACTCTGCCTGTGACAAAACTAGTTTCTTATTTTTCCTGTCACGCTTTATCCTCATGCCTAGGATTTATTTTGCAGCTCCTAAATCCTTCATGATAAATTCTTTAGACAGATGTCTTTTGAGATTTGAGATGTCCTTCATACTTAATCCGACTACAAGCATATTATTAACGTACAGAAGAAGGATGATGTACGACGTATCAAACTTCTTCAAATAACAACAGTGGTCTGCATGACATCTCCTAAAACTGTTTCTCAACATGAAACTGTCGAACTTCTTATACCACTACCTTGAGACCTACTTCATGCCATATAGACTCTTCTTCAGTCTACACACCTTTTTCTCCTTTCCTGGTGCCATGTATCCTGTCGGCTGATGCATGTATATCTCTTCTTCAAATTTTTCATAAAGAAAGGCTGTCTTAACATCTAACCGCTCTAGATGTAAGTCCTCTATAGCTACCATACTCAAGACCATGTGAATTGTAGACATTTTCATCACTGTAAAAATATTTTAGTGAAGTCGATACCCACCTTTTGTTGGAACCCTTTTACAACCAATCTGGCCTTATACCATTTCAAACCATCGTGCTCATCCTTCAATCTATAAACTCACTTGTTATGAAGAGCTTTCTTACCCTTAGGTAGAGTGACTAGCTCCCATATACGATTGGACTCAAGAGAGTCCATCTCATCATCCATGGCCTACTCCCACATAATCCATGTATCTAAATAGAATGCATCTTCAAAACACTCTGGTTCACCATTATCTGTCAGTAGTAAATAATGGAAGGAGGGTGAGTATTGGACCTTAGGTCTCCTCTCCCGAGTAGACCTCCTCACAACCAGTGTCTGCGGCTCTACTTCATTGTGCTCCTGTGTATGCTCGTCCTGTGGCACTGTAACACCCGTATCTGGTAACTCTTCCAACTCTACGAATTCTTTCTCATCAGCCTATCTCTGTTTTTTTGCACACTGTTCTTATGCATCACTTTTTTATTGAAGACTACGTCTTTGCTTCTGATGATTTTTCAGTTCTCTGTATCTCAAAAATAGTAGCTAAAATATGTTGCCCGTAACGTATAAATGTGTACTTCTTTGACTTTGTATCCAGCTTATTTTTGTACTCTACATCAATGTGAATATATGAAGTGCAACTGGACACTTTGAGATGTGAAAGGTTCACTTCTTTCCTGGTCCACGTTTCTTCTGGTAGCCTACTATCCAATGGTGCTGAGGGATTTCTATTGATGAGATATACGGTAGTATTCATAACATCTATCCAAAACGTCCTGGGCAACCCTGTATGTAACTTCATACTCCTTGCGCGCTCAAGGATAGTCCTGTTAATGCGCTCAGCCACACCATTCTGCTGCAGTGTCCCTAGAATTATTTTTTAATGTTTGATTCCATTTGCTGCACAATACTCCTCAAACCTCTTATCACAATACTCTCCCCCATTATCTGATATGAGATATTTTACTGTTTTACCTGTCTCATTTCTACCATTACTTTTCACTTCTTAAATATATCAAATACATCAGATTTGTGCATTAAGAAATAGACACACAGTTTTCTACTAGCATCATCAATAAAAGAAACAAAATAATGTGAACCACCAAGAGATGATACATATGCCAGTCTCCACACATCAGTGTGTACAAGTTCCAACAGATGCATCTTTGGAGTACGTCCTGTTTTCTTAAAGCTTACCCTCTTCTGCTTGTCATACACGCAGTCTTCACAGAATTTCAAGTCAATAGACTTTAGCCCCAATACTTCCTTTTTTACAATAGCACTTTTATCCCTTTCTCACTCATATGTTCCAACCTCGGATGCCATAACTACCCATTCACTCTAGTTGATGCGACTATGAGTGAACCATATGATCCGGAAGTCATGTACAAAGTACCTTCCTTCTTGCCTCAAGATATTACCAAGGTACCTTTTGTGACCTTCCAAGAATCACTAGTGAATGTCGTTTCATATCCAGTATTGGCCAACTGCCCCATTGAGATCGAATTCTGTCTCAAACTCGGTACATATCTGACATCTTTCAAGTTCAAAACCATTTTATTTTTTGACTTATATGAACATCTTTCTTTCAAAAAATACTACACGGCTCATCATCACCCAAGTAGATTTTCTCGAAGTCACCTAAAACATAATCATGCAGAACTTTCTTATGCGAAGTGGTATAAAATGAAGCACCCAAGTCTATGACCCAAGACTCATTTCGCCCATCAAGAGACAAGATCAACACCTCTGTGTTAGTCTCCTCAGATAGATTCACTGAATCCTTCTTGTTTCTTAAGCGCCCTATAATCACATTTCATGTACCCCTTTTTTCCATAATGCCAACACCCGTCCTTGTCTTTCGGTCCATTTGACTTCTTTTTCAACTTAGAACGTCCGTGTTTATTACCTCATTTGTTCAGCGATCTTCCTCTTCCTTCAATGTTTAGAGCATTCCCTGAATCCCTTGAAACTCTCGATGTATTTCTTCTAGATTCTTCGCTGAGAATTAAACCAGCCACATCATCGAATTTCATCTTTGTCGACCCTGAAGAATTACTCACGGCAATCACCAAACCATCTCAACTGTCTGGTAAACTGGACAAGATCAATAATGCCCTGACCTCATCCTCAAAAGTGATGCCAACGGATTCCAATTGGCTCGTGACTGTATTGAACTTATTTAAATCTTCAGCCACGCTCCCACCATCTGACATCTTCATGTTGAATAGCCGTTTCATAAGATGAACCTTGTTGGACGTTGAGGGTTTCTCATACATTGTAGCTAAGGCTTACATTAATTCTTTTGTGGTCTTCACCTTGGATATAGTGAAGGCGACACTCTTAGACAAAGAGAGTTAGATCGTTCGTAAAGCCTTCTAATCCAATAAAGATCATTCATCATCTGTCATCTTCTCTTGTTTCTTCTCTTTTTCTCCTAGAGGAATATAAAGGTCCTTCTGATATAGATAACCCTCCATCTACATCTTTCAGAAGGTAAAGTTTAAACTATTAAACTTCTCAATTGTAGTTTTCCCTTCTTTCGTTATCACTCCCACTTGAACTAAGCCAATAGCTCTGATACCGATTGTTGCGTAGCACGCCAACAACGCAAGTGAATCGAGATCCAATCTCTGGTGGTCTCACTCACAAACGATAAACAAGAAAAAATATAATCTAGAAGTAGAATCAAAGCATACCAACAAACCACAAGATAAAATTTACATGAAAACCCCCAAGAAGGGTAAAAAACCACAGGTGCAAACTTCCACTATGAAGAAAACAAAGTTATAAGCAATATACCAACCTTCTCTAATGCTCCCATGCACAGAGATAGCCCTTTTGCTAACCTCTTCTCTCTTTCTCACCTTGGATATATGAAACCCCTAATCCTAATACCTTAGAATTAACCCCTAGAATAGCCCTAGGGGCCCCTATTTATAGTTTAGGCAACTTCCTTCCCCACCTCTGCGAAAATCGCCTCAAAATTACATAGTTCGCACTAATTTTGTGCACTATCTGCATAACCCTTGACTAGTCGAACCAAGCCCTCAACTGGTTGAGCGGACCCTCGACTAGTCGAGGCCAAAAAATATGACTCGCTAGACTTTGAGTCGAACAGCCCTCGAGTGGTCAAGCAGGGCCCTTCGACCGGTCGAGCAGCGTGGCCAGGCTATTGGTGTGTTATCTCCACACCTCAACATGTATAACATCCAATCTATTAAAGGTGTGTACCACACCATGGTACTAACACAAATAAAATATCTTGTTAGCCAGCTCATCATACAAAACATCTTGTCAACCAGATCATCATATAGGCTACACAAATCAGGATATTTTGCATAGTATACATTATTTTTTATGGTTTATCCCACCTTATAAATGTATCCGCTATATTTTTGGTTCGTTTAATAATAATGTTAGTGGGCATGTGTTAGATTCAATGTAAGATACATGCCATGTGGGCCTCATTTGAATTTCCACTTTGCGTTAAAGAAAAGACAAAGGAGGAAATAATGTTCAAAAAAGGAAGAAGCAAAGGAGACAAGTGATGCAATTTCTCCTCTTGAAAAGCACAACCTTGAGAAATTTTGCTATAAAAATTTTTATTTTTTATATACTTCTTTAATTAATTAATTTATTAGTTATGATTATAGATTTTAGAAAAAAAAATTTACCCTAAAAATTAAAATTTATCAAATAACACCTCCATAAACCAAGATTATTGGGCAATGCTTTTTTATAAATAAAATTTACCCAAACACCTCATTTTAATTTTCTTTAAAAAGTGGTGCATTGAGAATTGTGGGTCCCACAATATTCATGTATGACATTCAACCTGTCCAACGCCACATAATGATTACCAGACCAACTAAAAATATGGTAAATCCAGCTATAAGATAGGCTAAACCATAAAAACTAACCTATATAATTCAAAAGCACCTAAATTCATCAATAGCTCATTTGGTGATTCAATCGACCATATATTTAGTTATTGTGAAGACCATGGTGGGGTCCATATGTAAGATGGATTGGACATTATATGCAAACCATGTGGGCCCCACAATTCTCAATTTCACACCATTTTGTCTGTTGGTTATAATTCCAGTGTCCACCAAACATTGGTCTCATGTAAAATAATATTTTTTTCAATTGGAAAATTTTCATAGGTAATGGTCAAAATACCATTTGGTCTGTTGATTATAATTCCAATGTCCACCAAACATTAACCTTATGTAAAACAATATTTTTCCAATTGGAAAATTTTCATATGTGATGGTCAAAATACCATTTGGTCTGTTGATTATAACTCTAGTGTCCACCAAACATTGGTCTCATGTAAAACAATATTTTTCCAATTGGAAAATTTTCATAAGTGATGGTCAAAATACCATAGTATTTCTGGACAGATAATCATTAAGGCCCTAATGCATAAGCATGTCCCACGCAAGGTATGTATTATTCCTATGCTGGCTGTCAGAACCTTTTTTTTTTTAGCTCAATTATTTATAGTAAGATTCATAACTCAAGTGGACTGTACCATAGAAACCTTGGGGATTAAATGGCCAACATTAAAAGCTCCTTGGGAGCATTGAATTTTTCTAGCAACTCAACATTTGTATTTTCCCTTTCCAAGTTGGAGTGACATTATGAACAGTTTGGATGGCAGGTAAACATAATGTTGGGTTTCCCCTAGAAAAGGTTTCAATATCGGGCACTAATATCCCTACTATTTCTTGCCTAGTCTACTTGAGCTTTGGATGTACCTTATTTTTTTGCCCATGCCCTAAAATAGGCTGGAAAATGGATGGATGGTGAGGATAAAACACATGCATCACTGTAGGGTGATAGGGCTTTGATACCGGCTTGAGTGTGTTAGGTCTGTATCTGAAGTAGTAAGCTTTGTGGGGCCTACTTTGAGGTGTATGTGGTATCCGAGGTGTCCACTCATTTTCCTACTAGTGTCAAAGCTCTATGGGCCCACAATGATACTTGTGTTTTATCCCCATGCTTAAAAATGAGGCAAATCTAAATCTCAAGTGGACCACACCACGGAAAAACAAATGGGATTGAATGTCCAGTGTTAAAAACTTCCAAAGGCCCACTATAATGTTTATTTGCCATCCAACCTGACATAAACCTAAATGAAGGGAAAACTCAAATATAAGCTTGATTCAAAACTTATACGCCCCTTAAAAAATTTTCAATAGTAAGCAAATCCCTACTATTTTCAATGCTGTGTTCCATATAAGATCCATATAAGATTTTGATCTGTTTTATTTTTGGGCTCATGCTTTAAAATGAATTAACAAAATGAATGGACCATATGGATGAAAACACATACATCATGATAGCCCTACAGAGCATTGACACCAGCTAGTTGGTTGGTGTCGGGCATCTGCGTCGAACAACGCGGTTTGGCTGGTGACCCAACACCGTCCAGTTGGCGATGGCATATATATATATATATATATATATATATATTGAGAGAGAGAGAGAGAGCCGGTCTCCTCTGAACCGTATCGCATGTAATTTATGTGCGAGCCTTCATGTACGACATATGATGAGGAGAGCAGCTGGGATTCACTTCGTTGAGAGAGAGACTCTCTCCTACATTCACGCGAGTCTCACATGAAACGGTGAAAGTCTTTCGCATAAAGATCTTGCGCAAGTATTCTCTGTGGAGCTTACTATAATGTTTGTGATAAATCCAACCCGTTCATCCATTTTTTTTTTTTAGATCATTTTAAGATAAGATATGGAAAACCAGATGGATACAAAAGTCAAGTGTGTCACACTAGAGGAAACGGTTTTGATTCAGTCACCACCATTGAAATATTTTTAAGGCCACAAAAGTTTCTTATCATGCTAATTTTTTATTGTTTTCACTTCATCCCATTAGGGAATGATCTTGTAAACCGTTTGCATGGCGTAAACTGTTTGGATGGCATATAAAAATCAAGGTAGAGCCTAGGAAAGTTTCAACAATAGAAAACTATTTCCCCATCTTTCCCTCTCATATGGCCCACTTGACTTTTGAATTCATATCATTTTCGGTAGCATATCATAAAATGAGCTCGGAAAACGGATGGATAGAATAGATTTATCAAAAACATCACGGTGGACCTTGCCTACATCCCAATGTAGGAACATCCTGCGAAGGCTTTAGCAGGAAATCCGCGTCCATCGCGGATTAGATACTGAAAAGGTCAATAGCCAAATCGCTACTGAAGTGATGTCTCCAAGCTCTGTGGACCCCACTATGATGCGTGTGTTATATCAATACCATCCCAAAATTTGTAAACATCTTTTTATGGCATGAGAAAAAGAATGATATAGACCGAAAGTTCAAGTGGACCCACCACAGAAAACCATGGGATCAGTCACACCCATCTTTTTAACATTTATAGGGCCCACCATGATGAAGTGAAAATAAAAATATAAGATTGATCGGAAACTTCTATGGCCCCTAAGAATTTTTGAATGGTGGGTGTCACTGTCCTCACTATTTTCTTTGGTGGGATCTACTTGAACTTTAGATCTTTCTCATTCTTTTTCTAATGCCATAAAACGAGCTCTACAAATTGTTAGACGGTATGGATACAACACATGCATCATGGTGGGGTCCACATAGCTTGGTGACGTCACTTTAGTAGCCATTAGGCTAGTGACCTTCTTAGTATCTAATCCGCGCCCTGTCCATCCATGTCCCCCTGTGAAACGGAACGGAAGCGGATTGGCTGGTGTAGGACACATCAGTTATGTAGCTGATGTATTGATGTCAGCAAGTTCTGTGGGTCCCATCATAACGTTTATTTTCCATCCAATCTGTTGATTTAGGTCATACACGCCCAAATGAAGGGAAAATATAAAGATCAGCTTGATCCAAAACTTTTATGGGCCCTCAAAAAGTTTTTAACGGTTGACACTCATTCAACACTGTTTCATGTAATGTGGTTCAGTTGAGATTGGGATATACCTCGTTTTTTATTTCATACAATAGAGTGATCAGAAAAAATAGATAGACGACATGAATGAAACACACGCATCATGGTGGGGCTCCTAGAGAATCAACCATCAGCCATTGGCTGGTGGCAAGGGGAGTAGCCAATTCGTTTGCCAACGTGGGAAGCGGGCTTAGAATACGGATCCTCCATTTGTGTATTGTTACAATTAAATTGGACCATGTGATCATGTAATTGCATCTGTGATTGAGATGGAGCAATCAGTATTTAGCAAATGAGAAAAAATGCATGAAAGTCGAGACGCGGTGGTGGACCCACCATGAAAAACAGTGGGGAAGTGATTCCACGCTTGAAGTATCCTAATGCCCACCATATTGTTTATTTGAAATCTAACCTGTTTAAAGAGAAATTTCCAACTGTACGACCTGTATATGGCCCACAACCTTTTTAAGCCCACTTTCTTTTTACCTTCCAAGAATAATCCCTAGTTGTACGGCCCCATTTCTTAGGTCAAAAATGCCCCTACTTTCCTTCCTGAGGCGGATCACCTAGTGCTCGAAGACGACTGCTTATGCTCCTCGAACTCCGAGTTGTACGAACAGTTCAAAAGATATCAAAGTTACATGGCCCCCACAATTATGTATTTATTATATCCACAACGTTCATCCATATTTTGAGATTATTTCGGAGCATTATCAAAAAAAAAAAATTATACCCAAAGATCAACTAGACCACACCACAACGAGCAGTGGGAAAATTGATTTTCACCGTTAAAAATTTTGTAGGGACCACCATAACATATATTTTCCATCCAATCTATTCATAAGGTCACAAAGACCTGGATGAAGAGGAAAGACAAATTTCATAATGATCCAAAACTTCTATGACCCATGAAAGGATTTCAATGGTAGACGTTCAATCCTCCATGCCTTTTACGGTGTGGTCCACTTTATGGCTAGATTTGACTTATTTTTTGTCTCAAGCCTTAATACAAGTTCACCAAATAGATGGATGGTTTGGATATAACACATACATCATAATGAGACCCATAAACAGTGATAGGATTACAGCAAGGAAGAAAAAAACCAGCCTGACCCGATCGACTTCGAGTCACTGTCCCACTGACCCGATCGACCCCAACTCACTGTTCCACCTTTGTACTCTTCTTTTTTTTTTTTTTTTTTTTTTTTTTACAAGGAGAAATTTTTCTCTCCTGCATTTTTCTCTAATATATATTTATATAAATACGTATATACAAGCATATAAAAAAATTTCTCTCTTTTTATTCATTTCGTTCTTTATTCATTTAATAAACATATCTCTTAAACCAGAATGAGTTATGACGTACCATATAGGATTTGGGGGTAGGAGATGCTACTTTAGCTAACCAACCTACTTATTTTCCAAGATTCCATCAGGTCGATGGTCGAAAATTCATTTCATTCACTTCGTGGCCAATTTCAATTAGTTCGTGGTCAATTTTATTCATTTCATTTCACGTTCAATTCCATGCATTTCATGGTCAATTTCCTTCACTTTCACGGTTAATTCGCTTCATTTCACGATCAATTCCATGCATTTCACGGTCAATTCCCTTCACTTCACGGTCATTTCCATGCATTTCATAGTCATTCCCGACGATTCCGTGTTGATTCACGGTCATTTCCATGCATTTCACGGTCAATTCCGTGTTGATTCACGGTCAATTCCCTTCACTTCACGGTCATTTCCATGCATTTCATGGTCATTCCCGACGATTTCGTGTTGATTCACGGTCATTTCCATGCATTTCACGGTCAATTCCCTTCACTTCACGGTTAATTCCCTTCACTTCACGGTTAATTCCCTTCACTTCACGGTCTATTTTCTTCACTTCACGGTCATTTCCATGCATTTCATGGTCATTCCTGGTGATTCCGTGTTGATTCACGGTCATTTTCACGCATTTCACGGTCAATTCCTGCCACTTCATGGTCATTTCCACGCATTTCACGGTCAATTTGCTTCACTTCACCGTCATTTCCATGCATTTCACGGTCATTCCTGGCGATTCCGTGTTAATTCACGGTCATTTCCATGCATTTCACGGTCAATTCGCTTCACTTCACGATCATTTCCACGCATTTCACAGTCAATTCGCTTCACTTCGTGGTCATTTCCATGCATTTCATGGTCATTCCCGTCGATTCTGTGTTGATTCACGGTCATTTCCATGCATTTCACGGTCATTTCCACGCATTTTACGGTCAATTCACTTCACTTCACAGTCATTTCCATGCATTTCACGGTCATTTCCATGCATTTCATGGTTTGAGTCACGGTCATTTTCATACATTTCATGGTCAATTCCCTTCACTTCACGGTCATTTCCATGCATTTCACGGTCATTCCTGGCGATTCCATGTTGATTCATGGTCATTTCCACGCATTTCACGGTCAATTCCCTTCACTTCACGGTCATTTTCACGCATTTCACGGTTAATTCACTTCACTTCACAATCATTTCCATGCATTTCACGGTCATTCCCAGCGATTCCGTGTTAATTCACAGTCATTTCCACGCATTTCATAGTCAATTCCCTTCACTTCATGGTCATTTCCATACATTTCACGGTCAATTGCTTCACTTCACAGTCATTTCCATGCATTTCACGGTCATTCCTGGCGATGCATGGAAATGACCCTGAAGTGAAGGGAATTGACCGTGAATCAATACGGAATCGCTGGGAATGACTATGAAATGCATGGAAATGACTGTGAAGTGAAGGGAATTGACCGTGAAATGCGTGGAAATGACCGTGAATCAACATGGAATCGGTGGGAATGACCGTGAATCAACGTGAAATCACTGGGAATGACCGTGAAATGCATGGAAATGACCGTGAAGTGAAGAGAATTGACCGTGAAATGCATGGAAATGACTGTGAAGTGAAGGGAATTGACCGTGAAATGTGTGGAAATGACCGTGAATCAACACGGAATCGCCGGGAGTGACCGTGAAATGCATGGAAATGACCGTGAAGTGAAGCAAATTGATCGTGAAATGCGTGAAAATGACCGTGAATCAACACGGAATCGCTGGGAATGACCGTGAAATGCATGGAAATGACCATGAAGTGAAGGGAATTGATCGTGAAGTGAAGGGAATTGACTGTGAAATGCATGAAAATGACCGTCAATTAACACGGAATTGCAGGGAATGACCGTGAAGTGAAGCGAATTGACCGTGAAATGCGTGGAAATGACCATGAAGTGAAGGAAATTTACTGTGAAATGCATGGAAATGACTGTGAATCAACACGAAATCGCCGGGAATGACCGTGAAATGGATGGAAATGACCGTGAAGTGAAGTGAATTGACCGTGAAGTGAAGGAAATTGACCATGAATTGCATGGAATTGACCGTGAAGTGAAGCGAATTGACCGTGAAATGAATGGAATTGATTATGAAGTGAAGCGAATTGACCGTGAAATGTATGGAATTGACTGTGAAATGAAATGAATGAAATTGACCACGAACTAATTGAAATTGACCACGAAGTGAATGAAATGAATTTTTGACCATCGACCTAATGGAATCTTGGAAAATAAGTAGGTTGGTTAGCTAAAGTAGCACCTCCTGCCCCCAAATCCTATATGGTACATCGAGTAACTCATTGTGGTTTAAGAGATGTTTATTAAATGAATAAAGAACGAAATGAATAAAAAGACAAAAATTTATATATATATATATATGTATGTATTAGAGAAAAATATAGGAGAGAAAAAGTTCTCCTTGTAAAAAAAAAAAAGAAAAAAAGAAAAAAAAGTATGAAGGTGGAATAGTGAGTTGGGGTTGACCGGGTCAGAGGGACAGTGACTCGGGGTCGACCGGGTCCAATCCCGGTCGACCCCAACTCGCTGTCCACCCTTTTGGAATCAGCGGGTTATGGGTAAGGCTATAGCTATGGCTATAGCTACGTTATAATCAGTATTTAAAGGTAGCCCTAGCTTTCACAAATCAAATATCTGAAAAAGCAGGGGCATTTTCGACTTGAGAAATGGGGTCATATAGCTGGGGCTTATTCTTGGGAGGTAAAAAGCAAGTGTGGTTCAAAAGGTTGTTGGGCCATATATGGGTTGTATAGTTGGAAATTACTCCTGTTCAAAAGTTAAAAAATACATCAAAGAAGGAGAAAACACAAATATCAGCTTGATCTAAAACTTTCGTGGCCTTTAGAAGTTTTTAACTGTGGACGTCATTGTCCCCACTATTTTTTGTGTTGGGGTCCATTGGAGATTTGGATTTAACTTATTCTCTAGATATTATCCTAAAATGAACTCTCCAAATGGATGAAAGGTGTGGATACAAAACATACATCATGGTGGCCCGCAAAAATTGGAGACGTCACTTGGTAGCAAGTCTCGCTTCTCAACCTTGTGTACTGAGTAAATTTCGTGGGTCCACCATGATTTATTTATTTTATCCTATCCGTCCATTCATTTTACTAGATAATTTTAGGGATTGACACAAAAAATTAGGCATATTAAATATTCAAATTGAGCACACCACTGGAAATAGTTGAATTGAACATCCACCTTTCAAAAAATTCCTGAGAGTCACATAAGTTTTGAATCAAGCTTATATTTGTGTTTTACCTTCATTCATGTTGTATAATCTTATGAACATGTTGGATGATAAATAAACATCACTATGGAGCCTATAAAGTGTATGATCTAATTGATCTGTGTATGTGCTTCAATTATGGGCTCAACACCGTATGCTTCAATGGTGGTCACTAAATTCTCATTGTTTCCTCTCATGTGGCCCATTTAATTTTTGGAACCTCCTCATTCTTCGTCGCATAACCTTCCTCATTCTTCATCGCATAACCTAAAATGATTTCAAAAAACGGATGGATAGGTTAGATTTATCACAAACATCATGGTAGGCCCACACAAAATCCTTTCGCATGATCTTCATGCAAAAAGCTTTCTCCAGTTGCAATTCTAAGCATTCGTAAGTGCAGGAGAGAGTCTTTTCTTATAAGACTCCCTCTCTCTCTCAATGAAGTGGAATCCTAGGTGCTCTCCTCATCCTACAGCGTATATGAAGGCTTATACATAAATTATTTGTGGTATAGTTCGTAGGAGACCGGTATTATATATATATATATTATTTGTGGTACAGTTCGTAGGAGACCGGTATTTTATATATATATATATATATATATATATATATATATATATATATATATATGAGTAATGCTGACACGCAACTAGTTGGACGGGCTCACACACAACTAGTTGGACCGTCCAACTAGTTGCGTAATTAATGCTAATAAATTTGTTTTTGGGAAAGTTGTCTCCCAGGAAAATGACTTGATGGCTTGGGTGGGACCCACGGTGGAGTTAAGATGAAATCTACGCCAACCATCAGATGAGTCGCCCGGTCATAGGGGCAAAAACCTCATATGCATCCATAAATAAAGTGGACCACATGGTAGAAAATAGCGCCCTGGAAAAGCTTATCCTCCAAATTGTTTCCCTTCCTATGGTCCACTTAGATTACAGATCAGCGTGATTTCTTGGCTCTGGGTCTAATACGGAATTATACATATAATGAAAAGGAGTGGATCTCATGTAAATATCATGGTAGGCCACATCAAAAGATAAAAGGTGTGCGTTGGTTCAGAGAAAGACTTGGATGGCAAGGCGGGGAACACACACCGAATGTGTTGATGTGGCAAAGCTACATGGTCCTCACCATGATGTATATGTTATATCCACACCATCCATCTATTTTATTATAACATTTTTACGGCATGAGGCCAAAAATGAGGGAGATCCAAAGCTAAAGTAGACCACGCCATAGAAAACGGTGACGATTAAACCCCACCATTGAAAACTTGTTAGGGTGACGGAAGTTCTGGATCACGTTGATATATATATATATATATATATATATATATATATATATATATATATATATATATATATATAGGTCCACGTGACCTTATGAATAAGCTGGATGTTGGATGGAAAATAAACATTAAGTTGGACCATAGGAAGGTTTTAATGATAGGCGTTCAATGTTCATTATTTCCTGTGGTGGGGCTCACTTATAGGTGGATCTGTTTAATTTTTGGGACTATCCATTAAAATGATTTGTAAAAACTGATAGACGGCGTGGATATACAACAAATATGTCAAAGTAGATCCCACGGTTAAGGAAGCACCTATTGGTATGTTACTTGGGTAACACCTGGTTTACTCCCGTCGATTCTCGGTAACGTACTAATTTTCTTGATAGGAGCCAACATGTGCCTCACTGACTTCATCCTTTCATCTTTTAACGGGGCAATTGTGATATGTGTGTGGGATCCACTCCGATCATTATATGTTTAATCCCATGTTGGCCCCACAGGAAATAAAAACACATAGGCTAATTCATGAATGAAGTGGGCCATACCAAATGAAAACAATTGGGGAAGGTGTCAACCCTTGATTTTTACAGGCCCCACCCAGTTGGGCCTTGGAAATCCACTTTAACCATTATATGCCATACAAAAAGTTAGGCTTGATGTCTAAGAAATCATGCCTATACATGATTCAACTGGGCCATGCCAAGGAAGATGAGTTGGAGGATAAGCTCTTCCGATATTCTGTTTTTGGTCGTGTGGTCCACCTTAACCACGGATGGAGTTGATTTTCAGACCATGGGTCCAATGTGAGGTGAATCATGTGATGATTGGGGTGAATTTCTCATTAACACCATGGTGGGGTCAATCAAAGTGGGTAAGTCATTTTCTTTTTTAAAATAATTTTCTGGATACAACATTTTTTAACAGTAAATGCCTAGCTAGTTGGACCAATACTCATTGTCCAACTAGTTGTGTATGAGCATTTATATATATATATATATATATATATATATATATATATATATATATATATATATATTTCATCCACACCATTTATTTATTTTCCAAATCATTTTATAGCATAATTTCAAAATGATATACATCTAAAGCTCAAGTGGACCACACCACAAAAAATAATGAGAATTGATACTTAACGTTGGAAGCTTCTTGGCCACATCGTAAGTTTTCGATGAAGTTGATATTTGTTTCTTTCCTTCTGACATATCTGTGTGACTTTAAAGGTGTGTTTGGCCAGGCGCTAGATGTGGTATTTGATGGAATTAGGAGGGTTACCGTGTGCCCTACCATCCCATCCTCTGTTTGGGATGGTGGGATGTGTCTTGCCATCATAAACAACGTTCAGATCCGAGATGGATTTGCCAATCCCAAGATGGGAGTTTTCACCACTATGTGGGGCCCACCAAGATATCAATGAGATATGTACTCCCTCCATCATTTTCATCAACTCACATTCAGTCATGAACCTGTTTTGAGGCAAATATAAAACATTAAGTGGGGCACGCCATAAGAAGATGTGGAGATGCAAACCCATCCATGTGCGACGGTCCAAACAGGCTGCTGTATATCCCATGGGTCTGATATCCCGTGGGCTGTCCCAGACCCATGGGATCAAGGGACAAACACTGACACCATCATCGTTACCTTCAAATCCATTCCATCCCTCTTAATCCCATGGGATCGGTTTGGCCAAACACGCCCTAAGATTAGGTTGGATGATAGACAAAGATCACTTTAGCCTTATAAGGGTTTCAACTGTGGACATCATTATAGCCGCTAACTTTTTTTAAAAAAAACTCGGTATACACGCACACACTTAAGCTTTGGACATGCTTTAATTTTAGGATCAAGCATTAAAATGAGCTGAAAAGATGGATGGATGGATGGTGTGAATAAAACAAATACGTTTGGTGAGTGTGGATAAAACAAATATGGCCACATAGATTTGACAATTGGGGACGCCGATTTTCTGTGAAAGCCGTTCTCGGGAAGTTATGCTCGGAGAACCTAGGTGGGATCTAGTATGATGTTTGTGAGAAATCCTCTCCGTTTATATGTTTTGTGGGCTCATTTTAAGATTAGAGGCTAATGGCCTGTATCCAATGCTCAAGTAGGCCGATAACGTAAGAATTGAGCATCCACGGTTGAAATATTCATGAGCCACAAGTTTCGAATCATGCTAATACTTGTGTTTTCTGTTTATCCCGGTAGTAATGACGTTATTAACGATATGAATGGCATATAAACATCACTGGCGAGCCTAGTAAGGTTTCAACGGTGCGAATTTCCCTAACCACCTTTTCCTTTAATACAGCCCACTTGTGCCTTTGGATCCTACTCACCATTTTCCGTTTAGCCTAAAATGAGCTCAAAAGACGGATGGACGGGTGGATTCCTTACAAACATCACGGTGGCCCACCTAAGTTTCCATCGCATCCCCTGGAGCCCTAGCGAAGTTCCTGCGCAAGAATGCTGGGTGGGGCTCATCGAAATGTTTGTGAGAAATTTACCCGTTCGTCCGTTTTGAGACCTCATTTTAGGTTATTCGACCAAAAATGACGTGGATCCAAAACTCAAGTGGGCCACGAGAGAGGAAAGAGTGGAGATTCGGTGAGAACCGTTGAGACATTCTGGTGGCCATAAAATCTATTTTTTTTAAAAAAAAATTTCACTTCATCCGAGTGGTAATGACCTTATAAACAGTTTGGATGGCATATAATCATCAAGGTGGAGTCCTGAAAGGTTTCAACGGTAGGTATTTCTTTTCCCAAAATTTCCTCCCGTGTGGCCTAATTAAGTTTTAGATCCCTTTGAATTTTTACCTTTAACTTAAAAATGATCTCTCCAAACGGATGAACGGGATAGATTTCACAAAAAAGATCTAGGTGGGCCCCACCTAGCATCCTTGCACAGGAAATCAGCGTCTGGTCACCAGCTAAACCGCGTCCGCTTCGAACGTTCAAGCACACAAACCACCTTATTAAGCGTAAATTTCTGTGGCCCACCTATGATCAACGAAGGCGGTTGTGCAGGAGAAATCCATTGCGGATTTTAGAGGAGCCGAAGTTCATTATAATTGCCGTCCTTCGGCCGGTTTTTTGGACGGACTGGATTTTGCACGCGTGTGGCCCAACTCCCACGAAAGGGCATTTTGGGTATCTTTCCTATCTTCCCAAATACATAAAACCAATTCGAAGCTGCGAAAGCCATTCTTTTCGCTCCTTTCCGCTCGTCTTCTCTCTCCAAAAGAATTCAAGAGAAAATCTCACATCGGCCCTCTCGCAATCTCCGCCAAACAGGTTTGCATTTTTATTTTTTTTCAAAGGATATCTTAGATTCTTTAATTCTAACTCTTTTGTGTAGCGAAAAAAAAAAACAGAGAAATGCCTTTGATGAAACACTATCTTGTTCTTAAATTTTGAATACTTTCTTGATAATATTCTTAAATTACATGCTTTTCTTTGAGAAATCGATGTGTTAAGAAGAAGACCCAGTTGCTGGATTTCGGTATTATTGCGGTTAATCCGTAATCTGCGAGAATTATGTTGGTTTTCTTGAAAATCTCTCATATATTCGGTTTGGAAGGATTTTTTTCTCTATTAATATGTTGATGCAATTAAAGAAAATCTAATTGCTGGATTTCGTTATTGTAGGCTGTTAACCTGTAGTTTTGTGAGAAGATAAATGCATTTTTTTAGAAATCCTTTCTGTTTTTTCTTGTTTGTTCTTGTAATGATTTGGCTATTCTATGTTTTGTTTTGAAGTGTCGATGCAATTGGAAAAAAAACCCAATTGCCGGGTCTTGGTAATTAGATAGTTATTTCTGTAATTTGTTTGAAGATGAAAGAGTGTGTGTGTGTGTGTGTGTGTGTGTGTGTGTGTGTGTGTAATTGTTCGTGTTATGGTAGAAATGTTTTCTTCGTTTCCTTTTCTTGTGGAAATTTGGCAATTCTATGCATTGTTTGTACATATCAAAGCAATTGAAAGAAAACCCAATTGTCGAATTTTGGTAAGTAGATGGTTAGTTAGAGGATGAATTGGTTTTTATGGTAGATTTCAACATGAAAATTGTTTTTTTTTTTCCAAAGATATTAATTCATCCCAAGTTATCACACAAGAAATACCTTATTTCTTTCAATATTTTCTTTGTCAGTTTGGTTTTAATTCAGAGCACTTGAATTTTGCAGGTTTATTTGTTTCCATCAGAATGTCTTCTTTGAGTGCAATAGCACCAGTGCTTCCTATTTCCCCAAAGAGACCTATAGCTACATGAATACTTGTTATTGGATATTATTATTATTATTATTTGTAAATCATGATTTATTAATTAAAGGATAATACATGGGCATTATCACCCTCAAGGAAGGACAAGTGGGGCTGCTTGAGGCTCCAATTAGCTAGCATGTCATCCAAGCATTGGATTTTTTTCAGTGTGAAAATTTTAAAGGCACCTCTAAGGCCAAAAGGCAAATACATGATCTCTTGAGGCAACCCATCCTCAATGCTCTCTCTCTTGTTAGCCTTAAAAATGTCGCTGATATAATCAACATCATTAATCACTCTCCCCCCGTGACTATAACTTTACATGCAATCATAGTTGTATCTGTCTCACCAATGAAACCTACATAAGAGAGTTAATCAACCCTCCTTGAGTGAGTACAATAATAGAAATTGAATTTCCAGCAAACTGCTGCACGGATGTATAAAACTGAGTATCCTTTTGAAACAACAGATTTAGGTAGAAAATTCCATAATGGATGCCATGTCAATATCAAAACATTAAATTCACAAGCTGCACAGACCTGTGGGAAAAAAAGTGTAAGATTCAGTAACTACTGTGAAATGTGTGGCAGTGTTTGAAATATCAGTATCGCGTTATGTATTGCATCCTTGGGATACAAATACTGTATCGGTTAGCGCACGGGATATATCGGGTAATCTATCGCACTTTTTGGGAAATATGGGGAACATTGGGAAAACGGTTGAATTGTTTAATAAAACTTCGGAGATTGTTAAAAAAAACCTTAATACACACTTTTTAGTCATAATATCTCAAAAAAGAAGTGCACATAATAGGTTTTGTTTGTATAGGATCCTAATCTATGCACTGATTGATTGAACTAATTCAACTATATTTAAATTGAATGCATAATATTTAAAGTGTACGTGATGATCATTTCATCAAATACTTCTAAATATTTCGAAATTAGTCTCAATTGACAACTGGTTGAACAAAAATTTTGAAAAAAAATATTTTAATAAAAATTTATTAATTTTTAGTTAAAAATGATTTTTATTTTTTGAAAATTGACAATGACTTAACAAATCAGTAGATCAGCCTTCATACATTCTTGATTTCATGTTTGGAGTGCAACAATGCAAGCAATTTGGGAGAAATTGGGGAAATTTTAAATTTTCCTCAAATCAGACCACCTACATTAAAGTTTCGAAATTAGAGTGCATGTGATGATCGTTTCATCACATACTCCTAAATACTTCAAAATTTGTCTCAATTGACAATTGGTTGAAGGAAAATTTTGAAAAAAACATGGAGAACTTGAAGAACCAATGGTATCGAAATCAAAGCTCCAACTATATGATTTTTCATGCAAAACATGAAGAGCCAATGGATTTATAACCATTTGACACTGATTTAACATAATTTCAACAAAAAAAAAAGAGGGATTGGAAATTGAAAATGCTCACCGGATCGAACATGTGGGATATATCGGCACTATTTGTGCGTTTTGTATCACACAAGTGGGATACTAGATATATCGTGGGATAAATCAGCCGATATTTAAAACATTGATGTGTGGAAAAAAATTTCTTGCTGAACGGATAGATGGGGAATATCTAGAAACTGAGGTTGCACGCGATTCTTAAACAAAAGAATTACACGAGCTGAAGAACTGGTCAAGGCATCTCAACACAAAAATATTCAAGGTGGTCTTGTCACTGAATTTGAAGGATCTCTCCAAAAACTGTCCAATCTTAGGAACAATAAAAAATGTTAGGGTTTTATCATGTGTCTATCATAGGAATTCAACGTCTATTCATCCATATGTAGGACTGATTCAAATAAAACCTTTCTTATCAAGGATAAATTAGACTCCAAATAACAATATATAAACCAATCACTAAGTACTACTGCCAAAGACTCATTTTTATAAAACAGAAACCTAGGCAAGTAGGCAACAAGTAATTATATTTTTCCCCCAACCTCCTTTGGCTACTGCTGGCTGTTAAGTTCGTAAACTAACTTAACTTGGATGAGAACTGATCACATACAGCCAGTAAGTACATTAACTTGCCGCCGTGTCCCTGCCATATCTTTACTGCCAACATGTCACTTGTGTAACACATCTGTGCGATGCAAATGGTAGGCTCTGGCACGATGATCACTTGGCACAAAAATCAGGCCGTCCTCGTATCAATTTGGTCAGACTGTTGGTTGTTCATCATTGATTACAAAGGCTTGGTCCACCTGATGAGAAGACCAGCCTGATTCTTGTGCCAGGTGATCTTCATTGTGGGGCCTACTGCATGATACAAATTTCTCCGAAAGTCGCATGTTGGACGTAAAGACAATTGGACTGAAACGTGCTAATTTAGCTTACTAAAACTGCTGATTATGGAACCAACCCCAAAACATGGACTGTATGGTCCGACTTCATTGACTGTCTAGTCCCAAAGTTTGGTCACGATTTGAGGGGTCCACCAATTAATTGGACAAGTTGTGGTCTCCAGTTTGGACTGCATCTCCATAAGAGACGCCACTAAATTGGTGCAAACTAGGGGGCCAATTATCAAATCAGTCCTCTAATTTGTGTATAACTTCTAACATAATTCCAAATTTCCACCAAAAAGACAGCAGTGGAGAATGGGATAGTGAAACAAGAGTCAGGAGATTATCTCTATAATAGGGTAAAAGCACCCATAATAAGAGAAAACCATTGTCTCAAGAAGACAAAGCACCCTACTCAATCCCATCCCTTGATTTCTACTCTATCTTTGCCCTTGATCATTCTTAAAATAGCTCTATTTAAGTCCCTACATGTGTCTTTTTTGTTACTCAAGTACTTGAAAATTTGTCTGGTTGAGTTTATAAAAATAACTAGTCACTGCAATGTGTTGGCATAGTGCATGCTTCCTTTACTGGAAATGAGGGGATTGGTCACTGCACACTGATATTGATGGGCATATATAGCTAATGCTTTGTTGCATTGACTGTGCCCGAGCTGCATCAGAAATCCTATTGAGGGAGTGTTGTCCCGAGCGATTTTTTTTTTTTGGAAAGGTATTGTTGTCCTGAGTTTTGCCATCTAGTTTTAATTGATGATGTCATGCAAGGGTAAAATCTAGCCACAAATGGTCCTTTTTTGTAATTAGAGAACGGATATTTGATGCCACAGAAAGGCCCTATAAAGATGCCAAACTAAATGAAAATGAATGACCCCAATGAGACATCCCTAATAAGGGGATGGTGTATACCCTCTAGCCAACCTTCCAGATGTGACAAATGACATCAACCATGTCAAATGACACCACACAAGCAACACTAGACTCAGACCATGTGGCCCACTGCCACCTTTCATACACATGCAAAGCCAAGACAACATTAAACAGCATGGAGCTTCTATAGGGAGATGGGAGGTAGGGAGGGAGGGTAAAGATTTCTCTTCCAAGGGCTTGTATTTTTATTGAAATGGGTAGAAACTATGTATTTTTGGATAGATTTCTCTTCCAAGGGCTTGTTTGAATTCGTTGAAATTGAAAAGATGTCTAGGAGAATTGGGAAAAAATGACACATTTTGTTGCTTTTTTTTTTTTTTCTACAAAATTCTCCACGGAAATTCACCTCATTTTCCAGCTTTGTTGTTTGGAAGCTTACAAAGTTTCCACAAATTTTATGACGCAGTATTCATACCGATAAATATCCTCATCACACATATGACAACTTGGTTAGGATTGACTAATAGCATGCTCCACATGGTTATAACTATCCAACAATGGGCCTCATGTGAAAATGCACATGGTTAGGATTGATTAATGGTGTGCCCCATGCAAGGTATTCAGTAATTGTAATGATTGCCATAACGGTCAGTCTTATGGTTGTTATGGCTTAGTAATGGTCAAAATTTATTCTAAAGGAAAATGTATCCGTTCCATATCAGCCCGTTATGGCCTGTAATGGCTGTTGATGGCTTGTTGTGGGCCATTCTTCTTCTGCTTCTTTTCCTTTCAGAATGAGTGTTACAACTCCAAATCACATAATGGGTTCCACCATTACTGTTACGGTGGTTACGCAACCATTTTTTAATATCATGGCCCCATGTGGAAGTAAAAGTGGTTCATGGTTAAGATCATGTAATTATGCCCAATGTGGAAATACACATGGTTAGGATCGAGTAATGATGGGCCCCACGTGGAAATTCACATCGTAGTAACTTAGGATTGACTAACAACAGGCCCCACATGGTTAAGGTCATCTAATGATGGGCCCATGTGGAAATATACATGGTTAGGATCAGTAAACAATGGGCCCCAAATGGAAATATACCTAAGTTATAACCATTTGGGGCCCATGGTTAAGGTCACCTTTCAATTTCAATGAATCCAAACAGACCTCAGGGGATGTTTGCCTAGAAAAAGAGAAAAGTATGAGTTTGGTTTTATCATGAAAGGTCAGGTTTGATGCAAGTGTGGATGATTAGTGGGACACAATAATCATCATGACATACCGTACTATTTTCTTAACAAGAGAAGGTGAGCTGATTGCACATCCACCCTTACCATCTGTTTGAGAAAATGGCCAAGCAGAGCTTTACGTCTTGGGACACCATTCTAATGGGGTTTGCGAACAATGGTCATGGAGAGGAGGCTATTGCAGATATCATGATATATCGGTATGTATCGACAATATTATTTTGATATGTTAGATTCTTGTACTCTAGGATAGTATTGTATTGCTGACCGGCAATACCAAACATGTTGGGTGATATCAACAATACATAGAACACTGAATTTACCAAATAGCTGGGACAAAGCTTTTATGATGATGATGATGGAGTGGAATTTTGTTTAGTGAATAATTTACCTATGTGGACAAGATTTGGATCCTTCATCCCATGGGGCCTCACCATTGATTGAACTCGAAGCGAAATTTTCATTGATTGGAGAATTGGAACTGTCTGATGTTTGATCATTGAACCCAAGCCTTTTTGTTTGTTTATTTTTATCCTTTTGTACAGTACAGTTGTGTCTTCCAATGATCATTTGGACGCCACTGACTACGAGGTTAGGATTATCTCTTCAGGGTGATTGTTCTATGGCCCATTCACTGTTGGACCTGCTGAATGTACAATCTTAATCTCATTGATGATCTCTGCATACCACCATGCGGATGATAAATAAGTGAAGGTGCTTAGAGGCAAAGGATCCCGCTCCCTGCATATGATTTGCTTTTAATATGTATATTGTCTTCTAGAGTAGTATATTTGATACAAGTATGAAGTTAATGTTTTTAATACTGTAAAACATTAATTTGTGAAGTATCAACTCTCTTGGGGTATTGCATGTTCATTTCCTACACTCATTGATTCTTGTCACCAAGGATTCCCTATGCACCAAGGAACCAATCTTGAACTGTAAAGGAATTCTTGGTCAGAAAGAGATGTTAATAGAAAAAGACGAAATCCTTGGTGCATAGGGAACCAATCTTGAATTGTCAGAGGTTTCTTGTCACCAAGGATTTCGTCTCCTTCTACTTCTGGTCAGAAGTTGGCAGTTCTTTCCTTTCAGGGGAAATATTCACTGATGTGGTCGGGAGCCCATACTATGTGGCACCAGAAGTGTTGCGAAAGCGCTACGGTCCTGAGGCTGATGTCTGGAGTGCTGGTGTAATCATTTACATTTTGTTAAGCGGGGTCACTCCATATTGGGCAGGTGAGTGCTTCTCTTCTGGTTTCTTTTTTTTTTTTTCATGACCCACCTAACTTTTTTTTTTCATGATCCACCTAACTAAGCATGATTCTAGCAACAATGGCTGACTTTGTTTTCCATTTCTCTGTGATGATCCAGAATCCGAGCAAGGAATATCTGAATAGGTTTTGAATGGGGACCTTGACTTTTCATCAGATCCATGGCCTAGTATCTCTGAGAGTGCACAATATTTAGGAGAATGCTTATTAGAGACCCAAAAAAGCAGTTGACCGCCCATCAAGTTCTGTCTGAGTGTTTTTTTTATAACTATATCATGTTTTATAATTTAGAGATATTGAAAGTGGTGAAATATTTATGGTTTTGTTTATTAGTGCAGAAATACCTCTCAATTCTCATTCAAGTTTTTTATCTTCCAATGATGGACATGCTGCTCAATCTCCAAAATCTAGAAAAATCAGTGGTCTTCAGAAATTTCCTTTAGTTGGCACACTATTTAAGGATAATGAAACCTAACAACTTATAAGCCCTGGTCATTATGCCTTGACAAAGCAAACAGAAAATCATCATTACAATCTTGCAGCTACACTCGCAAATAAATAGGCCACGCATGCTTCCATTTGACTGCCTTGAAATATTTCTTTCTGGAAACTCATGTGGGCTCTCGTCCTTTTATAGAAATTATGGATAGTTATGTCATTTTGGGTAGATTGGAAATCATATCCTTCCTAGTAAACTGGATGGTCCTTTTCTTTTTTTCTGCCTGTGTTTAATGTATAGTTGGTTTTCTTGCAGGCCATCCATGGGTTCAGGTTGATGGTATATCTCCTGATGAGCCTTTTGATACTGCAGTTCTAAGTCGCATGAAGCCATTCTCTGCTATGAACAAGATCAAGAAAATGGCCCTCGGAGTGACTCTAGTTGCTTGCTGAAATTTGTGTCGGTACTAGATGTGATGCACTCTCTACCAATTCTTTGTGAAGTGGAATGGCTTGTCAATGCAAATTGGGACAGAAAAATTGGGAAACATGAACCCACCTATTTAAAAAATATTAATTAATTAATTTGAATGATATTTCTGAAAGGGTCTCTACTCATGGCTCAGTGGTAGACTCACACGAGTTTCAACACAAAGGTCATGGGTTCGAGTACCCATTGTAGTGTGAGTGGGTGTGTATTAAAAAAAAGAAAAGAAGAATGATATTTCTGAAAAAAAAAATTTATTAAAAAATTATTCATATCTGGGAAAAAAAAAGGAGTATGGCCAATCTGTAGATCAGCCTACACTCATCAACATATAGTTTTTCCATGCTTACATTACCATTTTAAAGGGTGAAAAAAAAAGGATTTTCCTATTGTGTTCTATTTTTCACCTCTAAAATCAATTTTATTTTATTTTATTTGCTTGAAGTGTTAATGTGTAGAAATCATGCATGAATGTGAATTTTCAACATCTTTTCTTGCTAATTTATTGAAAAAAATAATGTAAATGACTAAAACCACAATTTTCTCTCCTCTCGGGTCCAGCCCAAAATTCCTTTCAAAATCGCAATTTCTCCACTATTCTATTGTGTCGATTTGAAATAACTTTAGGAGAGTTGAACTCACATAGGAACATATTCCCCCAATACTCTTTCCTTCTTGAATTTTTTTAATCTGAATTTTGGTGATATGCAATGCTATCATTGGTATTTCTGATATTTTAGAATTATCAATGGATACCGGGTATTTATATATCATACATCAAGTTCAATATTGGGATATATCATGATGTGTCACTGATAATATCAACACATTGTAAATATATTATTTCTGGTATTACTGACCCAATTATACTGAGATTCAGTCAATGTAGTCTATACATAAAACACTGTAATTTATTTATTTTGATCTTTCTAGATATGTTGTATTTTGTATTCTTCTTTTATCATCACTTATCACTAACAACTAGTTGAAGGCAAACTTAACCTACAACCCATTTTACAAGCATTTTGCCCTTGAAAAGTGGAAAAGTGAATTCAGGAGCATAAGAAGAAATGAGTCCCATTTTTCTTTTTCTTTGATCAATCTGAATTTTATTAGAAAAGGAGTCAGTGATCTCCACCATCATAGCCTTGTTTCAGCTTTCATCTTTTTAGATCCTGTTTTTATGGATCTAAATGGAAATATATTACAATAAATGTTATCTTGTTATTGTATGGATATGTCACTGTTATGTTTCCACAGTGAACATGTCTGACCGCATATTTCTACAGATATCAGATATCTAGGGTCCTATGTTTCCCTGATGTTGGGTATGGTCTATCAGGTCATGCACTAGCAATGATAAAAGACACCCCTATTACACATTTTTGTAAAATAGGAGCTAGGTACAGATTTTAGCCATAGCTCTTAATGTGTTAACCGTAGCTGTTGCTATGGCTCTAGTTCTAGTTTTAGCTACAAATATAATCCGAAGCTAAATGTCTTTGAGCTACAGGAATTACTACGAATTAAAACAGTAGCTAGTTGGGGTACTAGTTGCTGCGGACTATAACCGTAGCCATTTGCGAAGTGTACTCCATCATGGCTAGCCACCCAGAAGCATGTGTTTTATCATCCACACCATCCATCTTCTTGTTATATGGCCCAACAAGTGTGATCCACTTATGACATATGAGTTCACATCGTGGACGTCTATCTGTTCATAGTGGACACATACTGCCCAATTATGTGTCTTGGCGAGACGTCTAGCAAGTGCATAGATACAGCATATGACATCAGCCCGAAGTCTTGCTGTTGAAATAGCGGAATAAATGGCTGCAAAACAATAAAACAAAAAACTGTATATATCAGACCATTATTCATCAAACTTGAAGGTGGTGTGTAAAAAGTGGAGATAAAGTAAGTGGGAAAAGAAACTCATAATAGATTATAGGAAATAACTTAGAAACACAAAAAAAAGGGTCAAATACAATCATTCATTCATTCATTCAATCAAATACAATCATTCATTTTAATCCATTCATAAAAGCACAGTACTAACAAAATAATTATCTTCAAAATTGTCCTCTTTTCTAATTTAAAAGAAGTGATTGGATGGAAGACGAACTGCATATAATCATGGCATGCTAATTTGCCAAAGAAAAGGAAAGATGAGAGATGTTCTTCCAGCAAAAACATCTATCCAGGAATATTTCTGTTCCAGAGTGTTCCTAATTAGAGAAATTCACCATGTAGGATAAGGTATTCGTTAGAAGTGCAATCACATAGGATTTTGGTTGGAAGTCAAAGGGGAGGAAGGTTGTTGAGTAAACACCATTAAATCAAAAAAGCCAAACCCATATGTGCAAATATTCTAAAAGTGATTTGGGAACATACAAGAATCCTCCTAAATGGCTATGAACTAACTCAATGCATGTTGGGCTACCGATGCACCACTGCAATCCAAATGAGTGTCGGTGCAATAAACCGTCCATCAATCATCATTTTAGTCTTGTCCTAGCAACACCATCAACATAAATTGAATTATTCTCATAGCAGCTTGTGGTTAATGATCAGTGCTACCAATGCACCTCAATTATCATTTTAGCCCATGTCCTAGCAACACCCATCAACATAAATTGGAATTATTCTCATAGCAGCTTATGGCGAAGGAACGGTGCTACCAATGCACTGTTACAATCTAAATAAGTGTCAACCAAGAAACTTGTCCATCAATCATGCACCATTACAATCCAAATAAGTGTCAGCCAAAGAAACTTGTCCATCAATCATCATTTTAGCATTTCCCTAGCAACACCCATCAACATTAATTGAAATTATTTTCATAGCAGCTTATGTGATTGATTGGAGCTACAACGGCCACCTTAGCAACAAATAGTAATAGATCCAATAAAAAGGAATAAATGCTACAAGTTTGATTTCTTCACAAATGATTGGGTCAATGTACACGGCCATATAAATAGGACATTGACTCTCACGAGGGCACCATCTCAAAGCATCTGTGTCTTGGCTACTATCATCCCTTAAACATTTACCATCACAAATAGGACAAGGACTCTCAGAAGGGCACCATGTAACGCTTCTAGTCAAAGCATCTTTGTGTTGGCCACTGCCATCTGTCGAATATTTACTTTCATAAATAGAGCAAGGAGTATTCTCATAAGGCCACCATCTGATACCTCTTGTTGAAGCACTCGAACTGGTGATAAAATCATGTATCTAGGAAGATCATCTCATATCAATGTAATATGTCAATCTCAAACCACCATCACCTCTGTCATGGCATTTCTTGATGGACCCAACCTTCACGTATCGATAAAAACCATTATTCCTAGAATGGGAACTAGCAATCTTGAGTGGTGCAATAGCAATAGTAGAAGGCTTGGGCCCTACATATTTCTCACTACGAGGAGTATAAGTATCAAGGAGGTCATGCTCATCTTTGGGAAGTCGGTCCAACAATGTCATCTTCCATGCATCAGTACCAGAGCTAAGATTGGAAGGTGAAATCTTGGAAAGCATTGTTGAAAGAAGACAGGAACTGCAAGTAATGAATATTTATGAGGATTACATGAGATTTATAGAGAGAGATTTGATATAATAAAGTAAACTGAAATTTGGAGTTTTCTTGGTTGAGTAAAACAATGACAGGTAAAAGAGCATATATATGATCTACAAAAAGAGTAGATCATCTCTATGGTCCTAGCCTATGTCTACGAGACATCCATTGTATCCATTCATCATCATCTCACGTGGGCCACATTATGTGGGAATGAAAACGCCTACTGTTGACAACTTTGGCCCACTGAGGTTCTTGGTTAGCTAGATATTGTTGTTTCAGTTCCATCCTGTTAGGACTCACTTTGTGAACGGCATAATACTATAATCCTTGCTTATCGATTCAAAATGTAGAAGTCCCTCATCAATTGCATTCACAACACTATACGCAGTAAAGACCCCCAATAAACATACGCCCATCAGGCCTCAGCCCTGCTTGCTTGAACCAGTTGAACATGTCAATAGCCTCCTTTCCATGACCATTGTTTGCAAACCTCGTTAGAATGGTGTCCCAAGATGTAAAGCTCTGCTTGGGCATTTTCTCAAACAGATGGTAAGCATTGTCCACTGAACCACATTTAGAGCACATATCTAAGATCTTGTAAAAATGTTTGTCAAAAAATAAAAATAAAAAATGATGATGATGATGTGTTATCCAGATGAAAGTGCTCATGATGTAAAACAAAAACCATACAAAAAAAAAAAAACAGAGGCCTTACCTTTAACACTCAATCTGAGGTTTGCATTGTATGGGGGTAGAATGAGGGAGAGAGAGAGAGAGAGGAGGGCTGCATAAGGGTGTGGATGGTGGTAGGGATTGGGGGAGAAGGGCTGCACAGGGATGCAGCTGCTAGTAGGAATTCAGCGAGAGAGAGAAAGAGGGTGCACAGTTAGGGCTCCATAGGGGGGAGAAAAACCCTATTTACATGGCCCTGTACATGCACGGCCACAATGAAGCCGGTATAACTAGTTTCTCTCCTTCAACATGCGTTAAAGCATCAACTGTTGGATGCAAAATGTCTCCATCCGACTGCCGACAATCTGACAACGCTCGACCTCATGGGATGCTACAGTAAGGTCGAGTCGTTTAGTGCCTTTTCCTATATATATATATATATATATATATATATATATATATATATAGCACAACACATGCAAAATCGTTATCACATCGCAGATCGTAATAGGGGTTGAATACTATGAATCGCAAATCGTAAGATTTTTTTTTTTTAATGATTTTCTTAAAAATATGAAAATATAAATAAATCAGAAAAAATAAAAAACTCTAACACTATCATGACATAGTATTACTTCAAAAACAAATGATTCTTATGTTTCCTTTTTTTTTTTTTTTTTTTTTTTTATGAAAATTTCCTTAAAAAGCATACAAGGATGCTTTAATAATTATCTTCTTGTTACCTTTCTTAAATGTAGAATTGCATTGGAAAAGTGGCATTTGATTCCGCATACCAATGAAGAAAGATATTTGAATTTCTAACTATCATTCCACAATACATAATTCGATTGCAAACGTCCACACAAACATTCTAGTTAAGTCATACATCAATTTGGTGTTTTGACTTTTTTTTTTTTTTTTTTTTTTTTTTTGGGTGTGTGTTTTGGCCAGTTAAGAAGTTAGAAATCATAAAAATAAAAAATAAAAATGATAAAATAAGCTCTAGGATTTAACATTGAAGAGAATATATATAATTTTTATCTCTTGTAAAGAACAAAATAAAATAATTTACCTTCTCTAAACGATTTTTTTAAAAAAATTATTTAAATATCTAAATGATTCTTAAAGCCCCCACCAATTTAAAAACAGACAATGAAAGCCAACCAAAGATTAAATAGAAGAAAACAAGTATAATTTGAATTGTAAATCGGGATTTGAATCATAAATCGTACCATTCAAATCATAAAATCGTAGGATATATATGAAAAGGGATTCAAAGGTGGGATTTAAATCGTTTTGCTTAAGATTCAACTCAAATCGTAAATCGTGAATCATAAATCGTAGGATTTTGACAACACTGCCTATATGTATCGATTTTGTGGCTTGCTGATACGTGCTCCTAGATATTTTGAGCCATGGCCATGATATTACTGACATATGGTTTTCTGCTTGCCAATGAAGCTGTAGGTGTAGCTTGACACTTGCATAGGGTTTTTCTTTCCATTTGTGAGCCTTGATTAAACAGTATTTTTGATCTCCCACTTAAAATACGGTATCATTTGAGTACGGGCAAAGAAGAAATTCAGCATAGAGGGAGGATCCGACTTATTGAATGTGTTTTGGCAGCATACAATCTCAACCATTTCTATGTGGAAGCTTGGTTTCACGTGCTCATCGACCACCTTCCTCCGCAGTGGTCTGCACTGTTGCTTTGGTAAGTGTCATGCCCCAAATCCAGAAATTGGATTCACAGGAATCCCGATAACCGAATTCAGTACCGACAGCCTCCGTAGTACCCCATTCTCGGCTCCTAGCATTCATATGCTAGATTCCGATCCCGGGATCCTACAAGGAGGATTTTTTTTTTGTACAATTAACTCGTAATAAGCATAACTACAAGATTACCCAATTCACAAAGGTAACATCATCATCACATATCCACTAATATAATCATTTGAGTACAATACTGAAAGGAAAATACATATATCAAAATCAAGCTTCGAAAGACCACTGCACGCTCTAAGATCGACGCTGCTGCAACCTAACTTTACCTGCACGCATCTATCGTGCATAAGCTTATAGAAAGCTTAGAGGGTGGTGTAAGTGTGTGCATAAGGTAAGTGTCAAGTATTCAATACAATGCCTTAATCATACAATACCGGAAACACTGATAATCCATAAATCATACAATGTCGGAATAAGCAGAAATACTGACAAGAGCAAAAATTATCAAAGTAAACCGAAATACAGACAAGATCATAAATTATACGATAACAGAGTAAGCAGAAATACGGACATGTTCATGAGTCAATCAATATCAGAATATGCAATATAGGACAGCTATACAAATGATGAGTCATAAATAATCAAATATCGGATGAAAAGGATATAATGCAATATACGATTCGGAAGAGCTAACAAATATCATCACTCTCATCTAAGTCAAAGGAATACAGAAACATAACAATCCAAAATACCATATGCCGAGGATATAATGCAATATGCAATATGTGGTGCTAATGGAATGACCATGCTGGAGTGTGAAGTCGGGATGATAGTATGTAGTATCGTAGGCTACGGGATCCATCATAAGGGACTTCTATCCAAACCAGTCCCATACCTAAATTTAGATAGTCAGACTCAATGTGGTAAACTCCTGATCTCAGGTTAGTCGCGCGCCCCAACCGAAATCATGGCTATTGCGAAGGCACACGTGACAAATAGTTGCGTACCACTAGCCCGAGTGAATAGTGAATGAATGAATGAATGAATGAGTATGCAACTCCTACTCACTAAATCCACATATCAGTACAGTTCATCTCGGGGATCATCACCGGGGTCTATTACACTCTACGCCAGCTTGCCGCCCCTATCCAAGCGCACAACTGGGTAAGTGGAAGAGACCTCATTATCCGTCTGCCAATATCAGGCCCAACTCGTATATAGCGGACCCATTCCTCAAACTGGTCAAACTCAACCTAGACATTGCCCCCTCACTCAGGCGGGTAAGGTCACACCCCTTTCCAACCGACCACGACACAGTGGGAGACGCGGCCTCCTGGTATTCGGCCTTCGTGCACTCATATATCCACTCGGTCTTGACGTTGGGGTCATCTCCTGGCCACGGAGGTTTAGAAATTTTCACCCAGGGACATCTATGGCGCCCGTATGCTAGAACTAAACATTTTCGGTGTCCCATCTAGCCATCCATGATATGCCTGTGGAGGCTATGACCCTGATGTTGCTAGGGCGTATAACACACAATGCAAGATGCATGAGTCACACAATCCAGTCACACATCAATCCTGCGCATGTCATGCGCTCATGTGAGGTAACCTCCGCCTATCAGGGAGTCTCATATCAACATATTCAATGACATATGCAATGATCAACCACAACTCATAACAAACATGCAGATGATGTGTATGGGCATGTATCATGATGCTATGCGATCACATACTCACAGTCAATATCAACAATCGGCCTCGACAATGTGGACATTTAACCAATATTATCCCAAGGAATGGCCCACATAGAGCCTAACATATAGTGGACCCATAGTCTCATACAAGGGCCAAATATACAACACCATGGGTCCCACTTAAGAGCTTAATACACACCACGATGGGTCTCTCACATGGGCCTCATACAAGGGTTACATATACATTATGACAGGCCTCGCTATACAGGCTACAAATACATCACTATGGGCCTTATCAACTGGGCCGCAAATACATCACTATGGGTCGTTCACATGGGCCTAATATATATTTCATAGGTGGGCCCTGTGCATGGGCCTCATACACATTAAGTGGGCTGCATCAATGGGGCTGCCGCACTAATATATCAAGATGGGCCATAAAAATATCATATTGGCCCTAACCACGGGCTGGATACACATCACAACGGGCCTTATATAAGGTCTAATATACATCATCATAGGTCATAATTTCATCACATCGGGCCTTACTCATGGGCTGCATATACATTGCCATGGGCCTTGGCACAAAGGCCGTAAATGCATCTCATTGGGCTACTTCCACGGGCCTTAAATACAAAATAGGCGGGCTTTGCTCAAAATGAAGATGGGCCTAAACGGCCTGTAGACTACAATATGGGCCTATCAGTGGGCCCTAGGGAGAGTGACGGTGCGGACATTTAACCGTCGTCATCCTTACAATGTGGGCATCTAACCATCATTGTTCCCAAGGCATTACTTGCTATAAACATCATCATATGCCATGGGGGATCACACATTGCAATGGACCTAGTTGCCCCCAATTGGGCCTAAAGTACATCAATTTGGGCCGTATCATATGGGCTTTACATTCATCAAATGGATCACCTCAATGAGCCTCACCAATGGGCCTTAGGTCCTTTGCAATGAGTCATAACCCATGGGCCTCAGTATGCATTAAAAATGAGCCCCAATCACATGAGCTTTATGTGCATCAAATGGGCCTAATCACATAGGCCTTATATATACCAAGGTGGGCCTCAACAGTGGGCTAGAAATACATCAAATGGGCCTACACACATGGGCCCATATATAACAAAGTGGGCCTCGACAACGGGCCACAAATGCATTAAGGTGGGCTTAATCACATGTCAAGATGGGCCTAAATACATCAGCCCATATATACCGAAGTGGGCCTCATGTGAGGCCCGCCAAAATGTTTATTTTCCTATCCAATCTGTTGATAAGGTCATATGAATAGGGGCCCACCAAAATGTCTATTTACACCCAATCTGTCCAAGCCCACAGCGATGTTTATTTGCCACCCAAACAGTCCATAAGGTCATGTGGACCTGAAGCTCATGGTGACGTTGGTTCACCATCCAAACTATTCATGAGGTCAAGTGGACCATGGGCCCACTGAAATGTTTATTTGCCATACAATTTGTCCATAAGGTCACATGGACAAGGAGGGCCCATTGTAATATTTATTTGACATCCAATATATTTAAAACAAATCGCGTGGACCTGTGAAAGCTGGGGTCCACTGGAAATGTTTATTTTCCATACAACCTATTCATAAGGTCACGCAGTTAGGGCGCCCACTGTGATATTTGTTTGGCATCCAAATTGTTAATAGGGTCACACGTACGTGGAGCCCACTGAAATGTTCATTGCCATCCAAACCTGTTCATAATATCACGTGGCCAGGGGCTCACGTGATGGACAGCATGGACACAATACATACATCTGAGTGGGGGCCCACGGCCACGCCACCGCTGGGCACTGGCACGTTCCAGCGGCATGGGCCCACTATAATGTTTATTGGTCATTCAACCAATTCATGAGGCCAAGGTCGGGGGCCCACCGCAGGGTGGTTCGCCAATCCAACCCACTCATTATGTGAGTCCCATCTAACTGAGGGTCCAGACCAAGTTTTAGCCATGTCCAAATCTCAGGTAGGCCCCACCAAGTGCTTTTATATGTTTCAGGCGTGTCTTCACATGATTTTAGATGGTATGGCCCACCTGAGTCCATATACGGCTGATTTTT
Source organism: Magnolia kwangsiensis (assembly GCA_037074715.1). Classification (NCBI taxonomy): domain Eukaryota; kingdom Viridiplantae; phylum Streptophyta; class Magnoliopsida; order Magnoliales; family Magnoliaceae; genus Magnolia; species Magnolia kwangsiensis. Next base: position 35,730,317 of record CM073586.1, on the reverse strand, counting down.
GGCAGGGACCCCACTGCCCTAGGGGGCTTCCTAATGGACGGTGTGGATTTTTGAATCGGACCACGTGGGGTCCACTACTGGGGCCGTGAGCCCCAGCCACCTCGTCCGCCCACCACTCGCTAGCGCTGGACGCTGGCGTCCCCCTTTTTTTTTTTCCTTCATTTTTTTTTATATGGGGCCCACAATGAGATGATCCAAACCATCTATTGTGTGAGTCCCACATGGTGGACCGTCCAGTCAAATTTTAGGGTGTATCCAAATTTCAGGTAGGCCCCACCAAGTGCTTTTATATGCTCAGGCATGTCTCCACATGTTTTTAGATGGTATGGCCCACCTGAGAATCAGATTGATCCCAAAATTTGGCTCAACGCCTAAAATAATCTGAGAAAGAGAATGGACGGCTTGGATCAAGAACATACATCAAGGTGAGGCCATGTTCGAGCAGCCCACTATTTCTCTTCCTTAACGTGGACGTCTCTGGACGTCATGGCATAAAGTCATGCCAATAAAAAAAATATTCTTTTTATCCTAGGTGGGACCCATGTTAACTAGATCTATCCCGTCCATTGCATGTGTCCCACAAAAATAGGGGTCCAAAACAAGTTTCAGGTGGGTCCAAGCTTCTGGTGGACCCCAGCAATCATTCTTCTAAGTTTCAACGGAAAATACTACCATTCTTAATACCACGGCCTTCCAGATGATTGGATCGGTCTCATTTTTCGGCTCAACACCTAAAATGATCCCGAGAATAGAATGGATGGCTTGGATCAAATATAAACATCAAGGTGGGGCCATGTTGGAGGGCCCACCATTTTCCTTCCTTTTTTTTTTTTTTTTTTTTTTTAAAGCTTGTAAGTACACACCCCTGACAGTACACACACTCCATGTTAACCTCTTCACTCCCATGCCTCTAGTCCAGCGTCCCTGGACGCTGGACGGCATGGATGAACATATCATCATGGTGGGTCCCACATGTACATGGCCCACCATACCCATACCCATATATATATATAATATTAATATAATATAATATATATGTATATATATATACATATATCAATAAATATGTATATATACATATATCATATCACCTAAAATGTGGTGGACCACACCATTGATGAATGGAGTGGATTTAACATGGCCCACTTCATTCTAAGGAGAGGAGAGAGAGAGAAAAAAAGAGAGGAAAAGAGAGATACGGTGAGATAGAGGGGAGGGTCCCCGCCACTATGGGCCCTCCATAGTTACAACACATACATCGAGTGGGTCCCACAACAAGTGGGCCCTTAAAAATTGAAATGAAGGATGATCACCCACCTCTAAGCCTCCTCCTTGCTCCCTTGGCCTCCAATGCTCCTTTGCTTGACTTTTAACGGTGGTAGATGATGGATCAACGGTTGAGATGAGAGATGAGAGAGTAGGGAAGGTGGGCCACACTTGGCATTTGGGAGAGGGAGAGAGAGCTTGGACGTGTGAAGCTCTTTTGCTTGGAATTTGTTTTTTTGAGAATGAATGAGAGAGAGAGAGGAGTGATGGGTGAAAAAGGGTGATGGATGTGGTGTGATGGGTGATGGGTGGAGTGGTGTGTTGTAAGAAGGGATGGGTGGAGAGAGAGGTGAAGTGATGTGAGGGTTGACCTTGGGCTTGCTTGTGTAAGAGAAAGGTATGGGTTGTTGTACTTAGGTATGGAGTGACTTGACTTGTACTTGACATGAGTGATTGATTGATTGATGGGACATCTCGTAGAGATTCCCTCGTAATTCGTAACACGCGGTGTTTTCTTCGAATTGAACGCAGACTGACATCTTTTAGCCTGGGTATCGGGTCAGTGTGTGAGTCACGGCGTTAGAACCGCGGCGACAGCGCGGTCACTAAGGTATAGGTTTCAATTTTAGCCATCTTTGGCATACAGGTCTCAGCTTAGGATCACGCGCAAACATCAGAAAGTGGTCGAGGATTGTCGAATTCGACCGGAAGGATCGTGGGAGTTGACAGAACAGTACAAACTAGGATACGGGTCTTACAGTAAGTGCCTTCCCTTCTCTTCTTTTGCAAGTCATAGGTACCAATTTCATTTTGATAAGACCATTATGGATTTTTGTTGGGCTTGGGCCTAGATATATTCACAGGTATGGGCCGAAGGCAACTGGACACAACCCATTGAGACCATTGATATTGATGTTGTTTGCCTGAACCTGCATATTGTTTGACTCTTAACATTTTCTTCATGTGGTATTCAGCCCATGATGCCTAGATGCTATCCATTAGGATAAATACAACTCACAGTTTCCAAACACGTGGACACAAGGTATCCGCCATCCTAGAAATAACACGAGACATTAGAATCTTAGTCAAACCATCCATGGGTACTAAAGATGTAACTTGCTTTGGCCGCAAGGCTGCGATGTTTTCCATGATTCTTGAATATTACAATGTTTTACCTTTGACTCCAAGCTAGACGTACAAACATTGTTGTATTCTGTAGAAATGGCAACTGAATCTTGCAAGTCCTACACATGACTAAAGTCACCCAATGCTAGGTGGGAAAACCTTGAGAAATATTACAATATTTCTGACAAAGAAAAGAAATATTGCAAAATTTCCATGCAACAGAATGCATCCTTAGTCATGGAAATATCCAAGACATTAATAGAGGAGCATCTGGCTTTATCCAATATTTAGGTCCATGCCACTATCCAACAGGTTCTTTGGCCATGTATATAGGTCCATTGCAGTATCTGACATGTATCCCAAGGTCCATTTCAGTATTTGGCAATATAGATGTACCATATGTCCAATCTATGCTCTCTCTCTCTCTCTCTCTCTCTCTCTCTCTCTCTCTCTCTCTCTTTCTTTTTTTTTTATAAAAGAGAACCAAAATTTTATTGAGAAACCGCCAAAGCGGAACAAAATACAAGAGCTGAGCGAAAAAATGACGAAGAAAGATCATGGCAGCTGATTTAACATAAAAGCCCAGTCCGAGATAGCTAATCTGACCGAACATATGATTTCCTTGATAGAAAGAAACTTGCTTTCAAAACATCACTTGTTATGAGCCCTCCAAATGAACCAAAGAATCCCCATTGCCACAAGCCTCCAAATCTCCTTCCAAGCCTTAACTTCCATGCCTCCGTGCCATAACCATAAGGACTGATTGATCAATTTCGGCATGACCATTGAGACATGGAAAGTACTGATAAAATTATCCCATATCTTTCGAACGAAGGAGCAATGGATGAAGAGATGGTCAATAGATTTTGTATCCCTCATGCACATCAAACAGATGTTAGGAAGAATGAGAGCTTTCCTTTGAAGGTTATCAATGGTCAGGATTCTTTTCCTATTGACAAGCCACACGAAAGTGGCAATCCTCAGAGGAGTGCCATAGGACCACTGAAGGTGTGAGAAGGAGAGGGATGAGGGCAGTGAAGAGATCAATTTGTAGAAGGAACGCACGGAGAATAGACCTAAAGAATAGACTTCCCAAATCAACAAATCTTCATCTTGAATCGAGGGCATATGAAGCTTCAAATGGTTGAGAAGTTTGAGGAGATCTTCCACTTCGACGTTCGAGAAGTTACGCCTGCAAAGAAGAGCCCAAACTACGGATTCACCCATGAACGAAAAACAATGATCCACCTTAATGAAGAGATTAGGAAAGATGGGCCAAATATGAAAATAAGTCCTGTAAAGGGCTATCCCTACACCAAGTGTCAAAATTGTGACATTTGGTGCAACCAAATCCACCCTAAACAAAACGATGAACTCCATCAAATCTCGAAATCTGATATCTCTCTCAAACCATGATTCTCATTGAAAATGCAAGGTAGAGCTTCCCCATGAAGAAAGGCATCTCCTGCCTTGATTATATCTTGAACAAGGAAAACCCGCACCCTTCGACCTTTCTCTGATAGAATGAAACGAAATAAATCTTCTTTCGCAGCAACAACAGAGTGCACGTCAAAGGACTTCCATCCTTAAGCATGTGAAGCATTTGTAGTAGATTTATTAGAATTCTCTTTAGCTGACCTGGATGCCTGTTCAGAAATTGCTGCTACTTGTAATAAAGGAGAATTACATTTTAGAGAACGTTTGAGGCCCCAATTGTAGGATCCCTAAAGACAGGAAATTAATGGTAACTGATAAATTTATTCTCTTTAATCAGGGTCGGAATATTTGGTAGGCATTATTGATGCAGCCATAAAGAACCATTTGATACTCCAACTACTAAGTTCAAATCCGGTAATGATTTATGGTTTGATTGGGTTGTGGGGCCCACAGATCCAATTGGATGTCCCATTCAATGGTTTGATTGGCCTCTGAGCCCCCAATTTGGTCCATTAATGATCCAATTGGCCTTTGAGGCCAACATGACAAATTGGGTGATTCAAATGGACTTAAAGGACTGTAGACACCCCACAATTCCATCAGGAAGCTGCTTTTATTTATTTCTTTTTCCACACTAGCTATTTTATTTTTGGTATTGTGTTAACTAGACCATGTTTTGGAGGCTTCAAATCTAGCACAAATGCCATAGCTATTGTTGTTGTCTTTTTTGGCAGACATAAAATTCATCCAGTCATTTGAAATGTTTTGAAGGCTTCAAATCCAGTTCAAATTCCATCTAGTCATTCACTTCTGCTTGATTTTTTGGTGTTTCTCAGTTTTTCCTCATTTTAATATAAAACATTTCATACTGTTAGAGGTGCAATTGTTAAGGTCCCTTGTCAGATGTTTGGTATCAGGAAAATTTTGAGTAATTTTCAATTTAACCTTCTGTTGTTTAGCACTAGGATTTCTATGTCAGTTCTCATGACCTTGCCAACAACACCCCCAAGCTTGATCAGCTGATTCAAGAAGTGTCACATCATAGCATAGATGCTACAAAAGATGGTGCATGGGAGGTCCGTGGTAATAAATCTAAGAACTGAACTGGGAATGGTTTTAAGAAACAAACGTGAGCCTCAACTACTGCCCCAAAAGCCTGGGGGCATCCAGAAATGTCTCAAAAGTCGTCCATGTCTGATAATGGACAGTTGATTATAAGAGACAAGCGGGCAGAGTAAATGTAAAACCAGTGTAATCTACTAGGTTTGGTTCTTCAAATGTTTTTTAAATTGTCCTAGTATTTATGATATGAGGAAGTGGCCCTCAAGTTGCAGTTAACTTCCATTTGTATCTGACATGATGGTAATATAATTGGAATTTGGAGACTTGTTCCTCAATATGAATACCAAGGTAATTGCAATTTTGTCACTTCCACTTTAAGAACTAATTATTTTAGTTCACTTCATTTGTACATATTGTGCCAGTTCTTAATCATATAGCCTCTATTGTTGAGATCTTTTGTTAAATTTTAGTAATGGAATTTCATTTTTTTAATGTTCCAAAATATTACAACAAGAACATTATTTAGCACCCGAATCTAATATTATGCTTGTAATTGTTGCTCCTCATCATTGCAGGTTCTTATATATAGAGATTGGACGTCTTCACAACATTTGCAATAGGCATAGATGTAGTGGAAATGAACAATTACAAGTTGATGATTCTACAAGCTTGTTTTTTCTCTCAGGGACAGATTTTCCTGGCCAAGGAAAATGCAAAATGAGACCGGGCTGGAAACTGCATCTATATATCACACAGATGCCATGTAACTCTTACCATTTTTTTCTTTAAATTATTATTGTGGTGGTCCTGTTAAATATATGAAGTTTTCAATTGTTTTCACCACTCATGTCAAGGAGATTTTACAATTGCTTCTTATTAAAGTTGCTTATTTGTTGATACTATTCTATAATGAAATTGGATGATCTTTTGTGCCAAATTGACTGAATGATCATGAAATACCATTGCATTTTGTGATATTTGGTGGAACCGAATGCACCCTAAAATAAATTTGGTAAGGTGTCCAATTGTTAAGCGTGCCTAAATTCCAGTAGGGGTCGACCCAAAACTCTGATAAGTGGTCACAGACCAGTTCTTGGGTGGGGATTCAATAGAAGTAGTCCAGGCCCAATAAATGCCTAAAAATCAGGTGATTAATTCCCCATCTCAGATAGACCCAGGCATTGTTAAGGGTGAGTTTGGTTGCATCAAATTTCATGAAATTTCACCCAAAGTACTAGTCATTATCGCCACTAAAATTTCATGTTAATTTAGTTGGGCAATCTGGAGACATTGGATTGTCATGATTGGCAAGGTCTAGTGGACCATGCATGGAGCCATGATGTTGTGTCCAACGAAACTCACCAAATCATAAGTAATGGTAGATGTGTATGTGATAGTATGGTGGATGTTTCATCATGCTTAAGTAATGGCAGAAAAGCACCCTGAGAATTAGCCCATGAAGTGTCGGGTGATGGAATCCTATTTTCTAGTATGTGTGTTCTATTTGAACTTTTATGATGATTTGAGGTTTTTTTTTTATATTATTATTATAAAAAATTTTAAATTTTTTTAGAACCGTGATTTATGTGTGTCCGCTACCCACTTACAGAGTTTTCTCTCTTTTTGTTGGTCTTTTCTTTCTTCCTTGAAGATATTGATCACATGGCCTTTATGTTTGGCTGTGCTTAGGTTAGCTCACCCCTAAACTGGAATGGATCTACTGCTCAGTTCCGAAGAATTATGTTTAAGGTAAGTATACAAGGTTTGGCATCTTGTATTAAAAATTAGAAAAAAAACTTAATCTATGGTTTGCATAAAGTGAATCTCCTCATTGTGGAGTTTCTTTTGGTAGTGTTTATTTACTGTGTGAAATCAATTCCAGGACTTATCTAGGTGCAAGGAAACATTGTCAACCCTTAAAGCCATGCAGGGGTAAGGAGCCTATCCACAACTAGAGCTGGACATAGCTCACCTTGAAAAGGAAATTGAGTTATATTCACTGGAGAAGCTGTGTTATGAAGCTCAAATGATGGTATGGTAAATGAGAGGGCTCCATCTCCTTTTCAAATAGGTATTCTCTCTCTATATATTTGATCACTTTAATGTTAATGCATTAATCTGTTTATCTTATTCGGAAAGTGGTTGTGAACTTTATTGGATTGAACATGAAACTATGTGGATTGAACGCCTAACAATGACAAAAGTTTTGTATTAGGATAATATTTGTTCCTATAGTTTATTTGAGTGATAATAATTCTATAAATGGTTTGGATGTCATATAAAAATTATGGTCAACTCCAAAAAGGTTTCAACGGTGTACGTGGTTGTTCCCACTATTTTGTTAGTACAACCACCTGAGTTTTGAATCTGCCTGATTTTTAGAATCCTGTCCCACCGTTGTCTTTCAAAATAGATGAATAGAGTGGATGCGGACCCCACAGAGATATCTCAATGCCTAGGGGCACATGCAATCCTACACATACATCATGGTGGGCCCCACGGTTAGGGACTTACCCACTAAGCTACTACCCTGACTCACCTTTGAAAAAGGTATTGATTCAATAGTTTTGAAGAATGTAATATTCTTGAAAACAAACTGTTTGGTTTTCTTTCATTACTGATTTTTGTAATTGGGTTAGATTTTGATTGTCTTTTTCTTTAAATTTTATTTTTTTGGCTACAAATGTGCTTCCAGAATTAGTATTCCTCATTTTTAAAATCACTTTATTGGATGATGAATTATGAGATCTTTGATTGAGGGTGTGCACAAGATACTTAGATTTTGAGGAGATTGCAGTAGTTTGGTATTTATTATCTGTAATATTGATGTAGGACAGTGATGGTCCTGCAGTCTATATAACTTACTGATGTTCTTAGATATGAGAAGATAAATTGCTTCATTACGTTTTTTATGCAGGAAATTGCTTCACACCTGGGCTTTCCTAATGGTTCTGTAAGCCACTATGGTATGGATGTTGATGTTAATAGTGTGTTATTAATGGCTGACATTGTTCTTTATGGTTCCTTTTAAGAGGAACAAGGTTTTCCTCCATTGCTAATTAGAGCCATGTCCTTTGAAGTACCGATCATTGCTCCTGATTTCACTATCATAAAAAGATATGTGAGTTTAGTGCCATTTAAACTCATCCGTGTTAAATACAGGTTGTTAATGGAGTCCATGGTTTGATTTTTCAAGAACGTGAACCAGAGACATTGACTAGAGCTTTCTCAATTTTAGTATTAGACATGAAGCTGTATAAATTTTCTCATGTAGTTTCTTCCACTGGAAAGTTACTTGCTAGGAACATACTAGCATCGGAGTGCATAATGGGCTATGCAAAGCTTCTAGAAAATGTTCTTTAGTTTCCATCAGATTCCATGCTCCCCGAGTCCATTTCTCAACTTTAAAAATACAATTGGGAATGGAATTTTTTTAGGAAGAAATCATACGAGAGAGGCACGAGCCAACAATGAAGCCAGAACTAAACTTGAGAGTCATTTGAGAAAAGCCAGGGACTGAGAAGCTACCCTTGTTCAAACACTTGAAGAACTGAGGCAGACTCGTAGTAGAACAGAGCAGCAGATATTTATTTGATCTTGATTCTTCGCCTGTAATTTCACTATGTAACAAAAAATGATTCATTTGTTGGTTCATTGTTGTAGGCAGTTTTTAGAGAGGACATGGTTTGAAGAGACATTGATGATCTTCAAAGATTGGGTGGTATGCAACAACAAAAAGATTAAACTTCTAGTAATTGCTTGTTTTTTGCGGATCTTATATATCTTTTTTTTTGTTAGTAAAAGTCTCCGTTAGAGTGTTTGGTTGCATCAAATGGCCAAAGGTACATTTGGTTGCATCAAAATTACTGAAATTGGATGATATTTTGGGCCAAATTGACTGAATGATCATTAAATACCATTACATTTTGAGAAATTTGGTGGAAACAAATGCACCCTAAAATAAATTTGGCAAGGTGTCCAATTTTTTTCTATACTGTGGATCATCTAATGAGTGGGCTGGCATAATTCTTTCTGCATGGAATATGTATGTTTAGGCCCACCTGATGGATAGCTCAGATGTTCATGTGCAGGGGCAGAACAGTGGTAATTTTAGTTTAACCCTCTAGGTGGGATAAGGTTTTAATCGCATCTCTATTCTGGCTTGGTGAACTATGACTAGAAATTCTTGAAATATTAATTTGGAAAAGGATGTCTTCATAATCTTCAATGGTAATTCTTCAACAGTTTATTGGAATTTGTCATTTGTGGTACTCACGGTGTTGAAACTTTTATAGAGTAATGCCTTGTAACTCATCTTATGAATGCATTTGTTAAAAAAAATATCTATTTTAAGAATGTATGTGACTTCCTTTTCTTTTTCTTTTTATTTTCCTGCTTTAGAATACCGACTACTGTCCTTTTCTCATGCGTGAATCATGATCATCATCACCATAACCTTGTCCCATCTATTTGATGTTGGCTTTCTGAAAATTATCATGGTTGGTTGGCAAAAGTTTGACAACCAACAAACCAGTGCCACCTGACATCAAGCCTCCTTTAGCCCTATCCACATATTGGTTGGCATGTCACTACCAGGTGCTGTTAGAATGACAACGGTAGAAACCCAAAACAAAGTTAGAATAAAATGTATCTTATACCTATTTAACTTTTCAGGAATAGTTCACATTGACAAGACTCATTGATGCACACATCTGGGGGTCTAACTGTGCAGATGATCTGGCCCAAAATCAAGCTAGTCCACCTATTTGGCAATTTTTTAAAACCATCCACCTAAAAGCTAATTGTTGAAGCCCTTAAGAAGGTAATTTTCACTATCTGCCTGACATGTGATGATTTAATGTACAAAATGTGGAGGCGGATATACAGATGATGCAACTTCTTTTGTTATTCTTCTCTGCTCTCATTTCAGTAGAAAACCCTCAAGACATCATTATCCAATCTGCTAGGCCTTATGGTCAGCAAGCTATTTTGAAATTTGCACAATACATTGGAGCTCGTCCAATTGCAAGGCGGTATAGACAAAGAACCTTCACAATTGAAGAAACATCTCCAATTGCTTATTATTATTTAGCTGACATGAGTGGTTCATATGGTGAGTGCAGCCAAGGCCCTAAATCTTAGAGATGGAATGAATGAACTAAAGCGCTTTGTTTTCTGATTTTATAGGAAAAATAAAATGTGTTTGGGAAATGGAGTTGGGCATAGTGTTGCAATGTTGCCAAACAAGATAGGCGTCCAGAGTCAATAAACAATATCTTGAAAATGTTGCTTTAAAAATTAATGTCAAGGTTTGTGATTCTTTGAAGTTGTTAAACATTGAATGTTTGATCTGTTTCTTCTTTTGTTCTTTTACTTCTTTTTAAGTAGCCTTTTAAGCAACCACAACTTTCTACAAGTGGCAAATGCACATTAAATCTGACCCAATGATTGAGCTGGTCGTTTCATAAATTAGACAACTCATAAGCCTTTGATTGGGGGGTTTTCTGGAGAAAAAAGAAACAAAAGAATGGTCTGTGAAACTTCCATTATACATTTCTTCTAAAAATCCTCCAACATTTAGAACGAGCATACTTGCCTTTTTATTTTTTATTTAAAAAATTTCTTGGATGAGAAACTGTTTGGTATTTTGGCTCATGATTTGGATTTTTGCAGGGATGGTGTGAGTGAAGGCCAATTCAGTCAAGTTCTGCTTTATGTGTTGGATGCAATTAGGAAGGTGATTTTCCATACTTGGGTCAGAGTTGCATTGTCCTCCTATAGCATTTTTTTTTAATTATTAATATTTTAAATTTAGTCATATGAAAACTTTGTAATGGTGACATTTCTATGTTCAATATTCCACCTTATAGGCCTGTGTTTTATTGGAGGAAGGATATGTTCCACCTGTGACATTTGTGGTAGTTCAAAAGAGATTTAGCTTTTATTGTAGGCAATTGAGGCTAAAATTTGGATTTAGTCTCAGTTGGAAAAAATCGAAGCTAAAATATTCTTTTAAGTTCACTTGAAGAACCGATGCTATAAAAGTCTTTTTAGCCTCACTTGCTAAAATTGTGGCCAAAGCCTTTAGCCACGGCGTTTCTAACCTCGGTTTGGATAACTGAGGCAAAACTGAGGCTATAAGCTTTAGCCTCAGTTTTTAACCCTTTTAGCCACAGTTTTCAATTGAGGTAAAAGCTCTTTTTTCTTGTAGTGGCCTCTCCTTTCATTGACTTATATGAGAAGGAACGCATTTTGACTAGGCCATTGAAAGTCAGAGGATATGCTATCCAAATCACAGAAAATTGTTGAAATATAATTAATTTATTTTTATTATTTTATCTTGCAAGTTGTATGCAAAGACATATGATGGCTAGATGGATGGATTTCTTTTATATGTATTCCGAACATTTTCAACATATTATTGTAAATATTATACGATTTTCATTGTAAAGTAATACAATTTATTTACTATTCATTTTTAATTGTGTTGTGCAACATTTTTTAAGTTCTAAATATTTAAAATAATACAAGTTTCAATTAAATATAAACAATTAAATGGATTAAGAAGAAAAATTAACCTGTGGTTAGCACCTTTACAGGCAATCACCAGTTTTTACTGGTGCATATTTAAAGGTTTTCCAAACATTTTCCATGGCATATATTGGTGTTTCCTGACATTTGAAAGATCTGTTGGGAGCCTTTTATTGATGCCTTGATAAATCTGTATCATTGTATTCCGACGCTTAGATATGTCTTAACGACGCTTCGACGGGCCTTTTTTGGTGTTTCTGTATATATTTCCTAGCGTTTTGGCAACCTTTTTATGGTGCATAAATATACTTTTACCAATACTTCAATGCGCATTTTTCGGCGTTTTTGCATATATTTCTTGGAGTTTTGCCAACTTTTTGTCAGTGCTTAAATGTACCTTTACCAGTGCTTAAATATACTTTTAGCGGCGCTTTGATATGTCTCAACGACACTTAGTCAGGGATTTACCGGTGTTTCTAAAGATCTTTAACGGTGTTGTGGTGCTTAAATATATTTTTACTGGCGCTTTATTTAGCTTTTACCAGTGTTTTTACAGTTTTTACCGACACTTTTTACGGCTTTTATTGGTACTTTTTACAGCTTTTACGAGTGCTTTTACTTTTTAGCGGCACTTCTTCAGGCTTCATCGGTGGTCAACAGAAGCGCTGGTAAAGGAGAATAACTGCCAGTAAAAGTCCATGTTATAGTGGCGGCCATAAGAAACGCCGGTAAAAAAGCACGACCACTGGTAAAAGATACAACGGCGCCCTTCTTTAGCGGCGCATGTGTGACCTCCGGTAAAAGCATTATTGGTGGTTTTTTGAACTTTTAGGGGCATTTTTGGCTGCCAGTATAGCTCCATTTTCTTATAGTGTCAACATAGGAAGATGCTACTTTATATGGATATTGTTAGAACCTCCTCTCTCTACGTGTACAATATGTGGATATTTCTCATCCTTTGCTACAAGATGGTGCTATATAAAAAGGAAAAGTGGGAAGAAGGAGTGTTTATAGTAGGTAGGAGGCATAAGAAAAAATAAATACATAAGAAAATAGACGTGAGATACTCTTAAAAAGAATATACATTAGACATAAATCAAACATACCTTTCGAAGTTCATGTAGACAGCAAATTGATGATGTTCTCCAACCTACCATATCTACATGGTTAATTAAAGAGCTGCATTAATTTCATTTTTTCGGACAGCTAGCTGAGGTCTGGCTTGCCAAAACAACAACTTTTATGAACCCACACCCACGTGCTACATGCTGGGACCTTTCATAAGCTTTAGAAACTGCTTGATTTTTCCTAGAGAAGGCTGCATATGACCATCTGCAATTACTTTACTCATGGCTTCTCCTAAGTGCGACGCAGGGAGCTGATGCCTACTCAATCCAATGCCTACTCATCTAGCTTTAGAAACTGCCTGATTTTTCCTATAAAAGGCTGCATACAACTAGCTTATAGCATGTTTGGATGCACTATCAAATTGAATTATAGTTATTAATATGATAAAGCATAAAACCCAATTAGTATTTCTTCTTGATTAAGTTGAATATTTGCAATTCAAGTTAAACAACCTTCTCTTACAACTGCAAGATGCTTGATTCACATAGAGTAATTCACCATGTCCATAAGGAAAAGAAAAAGAAAAGAAAAGAAAAGAAAAGAAAAAACCTTAGGATTTATTTGGTAGACACCTAAAAACGAGGTCATCTCATTTTAGACAAGAGTAATTATGTATTAGAGATCTACATCTACAATGAATAATGAGTTCATACTAACAATAAGTATGTATTAGAAAACAAGAGAAAGTGCAGAGGTTGGATAGCTAGGATACTTGAATTTGAATGATTTTTTAGGCATCTGACATCTATCCAGAGCCCATCAGACCAACAGTTTAGATCACCAAGGCATAAATCCTGCTTGGATGGACTGGACACATCAGCTCAATACACTATTCTAGCCTAAAAAGTCGAAGATCACCTCTTATGGAAGGAATTAGAGCTAGGTGGAGAGTTTTATTGGGTACTGTGGTTGAACTTTCTTGAAAGCTACCATTTTCATCCTCATTTGGAGTCGTTGTTTCTTTCTTCTCGCTCTTAGGCCTTTTAATAGCTCAAACGACTAGTAAGAAAATTATTAGAAGTTACTTGAATTTTGAGATGTTCAAAAAATGTTGCAAATCCTACCACTTTAATCCAAAAGAAGAAAGAAAGCATGCAAACTACAAGAAAAAAAGAAGAAGCAATGTTCTATACAAAATTTCTAGATTTCATAAATAAAGAGTAAATGCTGCAACTTCCAAAGTTTCTCAAAGGAAGAAAATTATATGAGCTGTAAAACCAAATTGGTTTGAGGCAATGAGAAGCTCGCAATTAAATATCCATAAAAGTTGTTTTCCATTTGTTAGTTGATAGAAAAAGCCTCCATTTACATTTCGAATGAAGGATTTCCCAAAACAATCATCTAACCTCCTAAATGTGGAATTCCTTGCCACAAGTAGAAAGCATTATGCGTATTAGATAGGGAGAATATGCATGTTTTTAAGTAGGTGCCCAGAAATAAACCTACTAAGATAAGTAATCCTTTTTGGCACCTATTTGCAAACACAGAAAAACTTTCGTGCCAGAACCAGAGCCAGGCGAGTTGGACCCACAATGAATGTGGCTAACCCAAAAAAATAGGACCATTCAGGTGGGCTGATAGGTAAGTTGAAAGTGGAATTACAAAAGAATGAATCCCAGCAATGCCCTGGCTCACAGGATGCCAATTTTACAAAAGGATTTCTTAATAGGAGCCATTAGTCACTCCCACTCTCTTTTGCAAAAGAAACAATTCTTGATAGGAGCCATTATGCAATCCTACAAATATAAGAGATGTGGAACTATTTCGAAAGGAAAATTCAGAGAGAATTGGTTGTCACTAGAACATAGATTTTGAAAATTAAGAAAATAATCAAAAAATTAATTTTGATGCAAGCAAACGCACTTTAGCCATTTAATGTAACCAACCGCTATAATGGAGACTTTTACCTGCAAAAGAAGATATATAAGATCATAAAAAAAAGGCAATTGCTACAATTTTAATCTTTTTGCTATTGCATAAGTGGTCCAACAAAAGTGGATGGAAGCTACACAAAAATCTGTGGGCCAACAGAAGTGGATGGACAACAAGTGAACTTGCTTCGAGTAGTGAGGACTGAACTAGGACTCTCCACACTCTTCTTGGACGACCTGTGACTTGAAATTCCATGACTGACTAATTTCTCCTTACTTTCTTCCACTTATGTACAGGGCTGATTTCAATAACCATCTTAGGTTTTGGCTTTATAGTAACCTTTGGTTTAGTTGCCTTCGCACATCCTTCCCTCCAATGGCCCCATCAACAACAATTCTTGATTCTGCATAATTACACTACAGTTAGTGATGGGAAACCATATTTTCAGATTCTGACTGTTTGTATTTCAAATTCAAATAAAATAAAAACATCAATTACATTATTAGTTGCAACCCGTATAGCCCCTGTTTGCATGTCGTAAGAAGCTGAGCAACAAAACTCTTGTAGATAGTGAAAAGGCCGAGCTTAACATCCTATAAGGGGGGATGAATAGGACTATGCCAAATTAAAAAATAAATGCAGAATACAAAGATAGATAGAACAATCAAATAATAAAATAGCACAAGTAAATAGCAACCTAAAATGCACTAGTCTTCAGAGGTTAATACAAACCGAGTTCTAAGGACAACCTAACACTAAAAACCAAAGGCTAATGGCAGGACAACCTTACTAGAACATTTGTAAGTATCAAAAACCCAAACTAATAAAGAGGTAAAGGAAATAAACTAAGTTATTACAACATTCACATACATAAACAAATCCAATCATCCACCACAACTCCAGGAATTATAGTGGTTCATTTGTGTGTACACCAACTATCCGAAAATAACCACGCCACTACTCCACTCATAATATCTACTCCCTCGGTATATTAACTTTCACTATGAAACAAGGTTTTCCAAGGTTCACCTTAAAACCTTCATAATTGTGTCTTTAAATGGGCTTACACAATTACAAAAACCCCATAATGAGTTTTTCCTAGCTGAATCTCACAAACCAAAATGCAAAAAATTAAATTGTACTTATCTAAAGATTCTTCTTCTGATGAAGCTCGATAGAACTAATTCGATGTAGACGAATATGTTCAATGTCCAGTCTCACAAGTAAAAGGGTTCTAAGTGTAAATTAATTTTAAATTAAATCAACCTGGGCTAGCTTGATTTGATTTTGATCTCAAAAGAAGGTAAATCACAATTTCATTCTTTAATGAAATAGAGTTGAATGGAGATCACAAAATCAAATAACAAAAGCTATTAAAATGAATCTAAAATGAGCACAATATAGCTCAACAAATGTAGGAACTTATCTCTCAGAGTGATGGCTTGATTTATTTTGGAATGAATGAAAAATTCTGAAATTCTTCCTCTATTTATAGGTGAAAATATTGTTCACTCGATTGGTCTAAAGGTCGGTTTGACTGATCGAAGGACCAACCAATTTTTAAAATTTCTGACGCGATAAGATACGATCGTTACTCGACTGGTCGAACAATGCACTTGACTGGTCAAGTGGGACTAAAAAACTTTGCTCGACTTTGAGCCGAGCTCGCACGACTAGTCGAGCATTGTTTACTCAATTGGTCGAGCAGTCTCCACGACTGGTTGAGAGTCTAATAGAAAAATTTTAAAAATTCATAATAAATCTTAGACTGATCAAGAAACTCTTAGACTGGTCGAGTTAGAGCTTGGACTAGTCGAATAAGGACTAGGACTAGTTGAGGAAATGACCTATAAACTTATGAAATGACCCAAATAAAATATGCGATGAATATGACTCAACCTATGATCAATCTAGGGTCATCCATACCTTGTTTGTGAGTTTGAACAATTGAAGCATCATTCACTCTGCTAACTCATTCACTTGAAATACTTGAAGCTTATCTTCAAAATCTTAAACTTGAGTTTGAATTAGGGCTTGAGTTCATGAGTTTTTTAAGGTATTGAACTTGAAGATTAAACTTAAACTTAAGCCTTGAACTTTTACTTGTACTTGAGCTTGAAATCTTGAAATTCGATAGCACTCTTCAATTTGAATACATAGAAAAGTTCGATGAAGACGTGGACAACTTTAAAATGCACAAAGTTGATTTATTCATCTCATCAACACATGATACAGATTCTAAATGATTTAGCACAACAAAATTTGATAACTTTGGGTATTAGATTTAGAATATAGCATTTACAGATAGAAGTAAAGAAGTACATTAGAAGACCAAAAAGCAAAGGAAATGTTAGAATCAACATAGTATAGGAGTGGTTCGACTTTGGGTAAATCTAAGCAGTTGATTTGGTAGAGGTGGAATGGGATAAATGGACCATGCCCACAATCACCTTCCCTGGAGAAATCAAACGGTTAGAATCACCCAATCACAATATGTGTATCAGCAAAAGAGGGCCCGCCTGTAGAATTTCCATGGGCCAAAATTTAGAATCCAATAGGGAGATTTTTATGCAACTTCCATCCACTTCTATTGGCCCACAAAATTTTTATAATTGATGATGTCCATGACCACTAATGTATGAAGGAAAAAAAAAATCTTGACAGCATTCCACACTCAAGGTATACATGTGGCCCACTTGATTAGTGGAATGGCTATCTTTGTTTTATTTTTCTTTCTGTGCCAGGTCTTATACACTTTAGCCCATGATGCCTGGATTGGATGCCCCACCCTCGTGCAAGGATTGACAGTAAGATTCTAAAAGGTGATTATACGAGTACAGGCACTAAAATGATTATAAAAAAAAATGTGCATGCACTGAATATCTAAACTGAATTTTTGCTAGTAGAGAAAATACTCACAAATGGATTAATAGTAAGGTTCTAAAAGGAAATTATACAAGAAGTACTCAGATGTTGCAAGGGAGTGGAAACAACTACTGCAAGGGAATGGAAACGAACCTACTATTTGGGAGATTCTTCAATGCATTAGGCACAAAACTCTTGTATAACCCAATGAAACCATCATTGCATTCATATTGGGCAATCAGAAGACTGCTTTCCTTCGCAATAGGCAATTTCTGTTGGAAACAAATTAAAGATCAATAGTTGCACAACAAAAGACTACATGAACTAAACTGAGAATTCTAATATCATTGTATAGGCTGGATACAGGACTACCTCTGCCCACTAAATAACTAAAATCGGCATCATTAATCATGAAAATTCAAACAGTTAAATTTAAATCTTCTAGATTTACAGGTGGTTCACCAAATTAGAAACATTAAGTCTATCCACAAAAATGGAAGAGTGTGAGCCTTACATGCTGATTACTCAACCCAAACATAGAAACTCTTTGTACATCACCTCCCTTTGGGCAACTTTAACTCCAAGTTCTTTCTTTACATGCATTGAAAATCACATAATATCCAAATTAGAATTATAAATGGCACTACAAATGTAAGACCACCCAAAATCTCAGGTGGCCTCACACGACCAAGGCAAGTTGGCCTAGAATTTCAAGCTGCATTCAATTTCAAAATGTTCTTAAACACATAGAATTTCACTTTTAAAGTTTGTAGTTTTGTCCAGCTCAAGTTACCAAATAGTGGAAAAGATTCACACTTGGTTTTGTCCAGCTACAACCGTAATTTTGTTCTACTTCCCATTTCTATTTGAGTGCTACTTCCCTCTACAATGAAGACTAGAGGCACCAAAGAAGAAAAGAAAATTAAAAAGACAAAAAAGAGTACAAAAGACAGGTTTGAAAATTCATCACAAATTTTCTATCATCCTCTTTTTAATGCCTAACATTCCACCCCAAATTCTAGATTCCATGGGATTAAAAATTTAGGCTACCAGATGCAACTAAAAGAATACAAAATACATGTTTGAAAATTCAGGGTGTAGATTTTTAAGTCAGAATCTAGATCCATGATACCAAATGACTCCTCAATTATTTTATTTAAGAGAAAGATTTGGGCCATCCTGATCTATCGACCACGATCTACCTAGCAGTTCCAGCTTGAAATTAATCCATATTCTAAATGAGTACGTAACACAATCGAGAATATTGGTTGAAGTATTTCTTCAAACATGTACGGGGTCATGGACAACTGCAAATATGGTTGTTACCCAATTTCTAGCCATCAAAAGAGGAAATGAGAGAGAAAGAGAAAGTACCTTCAATTGCCTCCTCTGATTTCTTCTCTTCTCTTCAGTACTATTGAAGAGATATCGATGAAAGGACTTCTTCTAAGAGAATGATCTAGGAGGCCTCAATCTACAAGCATGATCCTCGATCTGTTGGAATGATCTTCGGATCAGATGCTGGACATCAATTTTATTTGGCCATTAACCACTGGCCATTAATTAGGGTCATTAATTGGTCACCATTAATGACCACGTACGCAGGCTACCGGGCCTACTCAATCTGTAGCTCTAGATCTGATTTAAGAACCCGAGAATGAGAAGAAAGGAAGAGAAATAAGAGAGAATGAGATTTGGAGGCAAGATGGGAGATTAAAAGTTCCAAATCTAAGATGGGAGAAATACATGAGACGAGAGAGAGAGAGAGAGAGAGAGAGAGAGAGAGAGAGAGAGAGAGAGAGAGAGAGAGATGAGGAAGGGAAAACGACAAAAGAGGAACAAAGAGGGAAATGAAAAACCCTCTCGGTGCTTTTTTTTTATTAATAACCAACATTTACCGGAGCTCACATACAAAAATCAAGGGTGTTTTCGGACATCTGCCGGTAGTTCTCATTATCACCGGTAGTTATAAATGGCCACCAGTAAAAATTGCGCCAGTAACGCCGCATTTTCTTATAGTGACTCCTACTAAAGACTCCCACAGAGCTAAATGCAACAGCGTCCGGTGGCCTACACAAGGACTTTCATTTAGGCCATTGTAAGTGTTATGTTTTCTAGCTCCTATGATTGTCGAATTTTGTAGTTCCAAAACCTCTTGGAATCGGTGTCTTGTGTAGCACATCTACATATTCAAGACTGTGCTTCTCATGTACAAGAACAAAGGCATTTACCTCAAGAACTTTAAGTGCATGATTAATTACATGCTCATGTTCAAGTACAACACCAAGTGTGAATTCAATCTTTCAAGCTTCATCCAAGTCGAGACAAAGTTCTTTACTTTGAACCTCAAGCTCAAGCTTCAATGTTAGTGACATTTAAGCTTCAAAAGTCTCAAGTTCAAGCTTCATCATATGTCAAGATCTTAAGCTTTGTGAACTTCAAAGAACGACTATCAAGTGAAGCAAAAGAAGATTCAATGTTCATACGTCACTAACAAGGTATGAATGACCCTAAATTGACCATAGGGTAGGTTATTTTGAGTACATAATTCAATTGGGTCACTTTATAAGTGCATAGACTGTTTTTCGACTAGTCTTTGCTATGTTCAACTAGTCCTAGTATTGGATCGACCAGTCCAAGAAATTCCTTGTTCAGTCCTAAGTTTGTTTATAAATTTCAAAATTTTTTGTTAGAGCCTTGACCAGTCCTAGAGACTGCTCAAACGGTCGTGTGAACAGTGCTTGATCGGTCGTGTGAACAGTGCTGGACCTATGCTTGACCAATCCTGCAGGCTCGACTCAAAGTCCAACAATTAAATTGAGTCCCACACGACCAGTTATGGACAAGACTCGACCGGTCGTGGAGGCCACTTGACTAGTCGAGCAAGTCCTTTGACCAATCGTGGAACGGTCTGATCTTATGGTGCTCAAAATTTCAAAAATCTATTGGTCCTACAACCAGTCGAGCCAACCTTAGGACCAGTCGAAGATGCGATTTCTACACTTATAAATAGAACACGAATTTTAGAGTTTGGTATCCAATTAAATTAAAATTAATACACCACCCTGAGAGATAAGTTAGTGAAATTCTTAAGCTATTTAGTTCTTATTTTATTCTCTTTAATTAGCTTTTTACATTTGATTTTGTATTTTGCATTCCAATTTTATTTGAAAGAGGGATTGATATATTCCTGTTTCATGGATTCAAAATCAAATCAAGCTAGCCCAATGTGATTTAATTTAAAATCAATTTAGAACTTAGAACCTATTCATATGTGAGTGTGAACATTGAAAATCTATATTGAACTTCTACTCTGAATTGGTTCTTCCGGGCTGCAACAAAAGGAGAATATCCAGATAAGTATTTTACAGTTTTGTAAAATTTATTTTTTTGGTTTCATTGAGATTGTGATAGAAAAATCTCTTTCTTTTGGTTTGTTTGAGGTGATCCAGAAAACTCAGAGTGTGGGGTTTTTGAATTGTGTAAGCCCGCTTGAAAGACACAATTGTGAGGGTTTTGGTGAACCTTGAAAAACCTATTTTCATAGTGAACACTAATATCCATTGTGTGAGGATATTAGGAGTGGAGTAGTTGTCTGGCTGTTTTTCTAAACAGTTGGTGTACACACAAGCGAACCACTATAATTTCTGGTCTTGTGGTGATTGATTGAATATTTCATTTTGTGGATTTTGTAATTTCCCTTTATGCATTTTTGGAGAATATTGTAATTTCTTTTATGCAAGTGTGAGAATGTTGTAATAGCTTAGTAATTTCCTTTGCTATTTATTTCTTTCATATCCTCTTCAGTTTGAGTTTTTAATACTCACCCAAGTTCTAGTAAGGTTGTCCTGCCATAAACCTTTGGTTTTTGGTGTCAGGTTGTCCTTAGAACCAAGTTTGTATCAACCTCTCAATACTAGATTTTTGAGGTTGTTTTACATTTTGACATTGTGGATTGTTTAAGTGCTATCTTTCTTTAATTCCATAGTTTAATTTTTTAATTTGGCATAGTCCTATTCACCCCCCCTCTAGGACTCTTACCTCGGCCTTTTCAGCCCTACATAAGAGCCAAGGTCCTACAGAAGAACCTAGATTTAGGCCGTCCAAGGGAGCGAGTCCGCCCACGGAAACCCCCACCCTCATCATCCCCCTTCACCATATTCATAGCAAATCTCACTTTTAACACAATAGAAGACGATCTGCTTCGCATTTTTGACAGATTTGGGAAACAGATGGGAGTGTTCATACCATGGGATGGTAGCTGCTTCAAATCTCGAGGTTTCGCCTTCATTCGATTTCAGTATGAACTGGAAGCCTACAACATGGTGCTATGTCTAAATGGGAGAAGATTCGATGGTAGATTCGTCTCCATTGCTAGAGCCAAGAACCAGAAGGGAAGGTCCAATGTAGAGAGGACGCATTATCCTCAGCCGAACCCCCTCAAATCTAAACAGAAAACCTACTTAGAGAAGGTTAAAGAATCTCTTCCGAAAGGCCCAAGCACGTCTAAAGGAACTGAGAAGATCTCTTCGAACCCAGTCCCCAGTCTAGGGTCTTTCACAATCGAGGCTGATATAAGGGAGGTCGAGAAGATGAAGGAAGCCCTATCCTCTACACTTATTGCCTCCTCGGCCAAGGAATCTGTCTCGATTCTACATCTCATAGACATGTTTTGTAAATCCAACTTCTCAGCCTTACAAGTGGATTTCACTAGAATCAGCCCTAAGCAATTCCTCTTGAAATTCCAGTCCAAGTAGGAGATGGCTGCTTTTGCCGCTGATTCAAACCTTCATACTTGATGGGAAACATGGTCAGCAAAATCAACCTCCCTCAACCAAGGAGTTTGGGTTCATTTTTTGGGAATTTCGGTACATACTTGGTTCCCAGCAGTTATCGAAGGTTTAATGAGAACCTTTGGAGAAGTAGTGGAAATCGATAGTGTGACATTACTAGGGACCTTTTAGGCCTTCACCGGAGTTCGAATCAAGCCTAAACTAGGGTCGGATCTTCATAGACTGAGATATTTGATGACCAATGGTAAATCCTTCCCAATCATTGGAGTTCTGGAGAACCAACGGATCAAGGAATGACACGAACATCCAAGCCGAGTATAAATAGACAGATCGGCCAAAGATTGGGTCACTAAGTCCTTCCACTGACGTAGAGACCCCTTAATTTCCTGTATCCCAACTGTTTGCGAGAATGCCCCTGAGCCTCTCATATCCTCTCTGCCCAATCAAGCACCCCATACCCTCTCCCTCCTCTTGAGTGGTGTCCATCTCACTCCTCAACTCACCCCAGCCCCTCCAAGCCATCATCCCCAGTGTATGGTGGGCTAGAGCTAGACCCTCAATCATCAGCTTCCTCATTGGTCCGGAAAATAAAACAACCTTCTCCTCTTATAGTGGAGCCTATCAGGTCCAGCCCCACCCTCTTGTGGTAGAAGATCTCCCCCCTGTTGCTCATTCAGGCTTCGGAAGATCTGCTCAATTATGAACACCCCTGGACCCTCAGGTACCTGGGAGGGGTTATCATGTCACTTTAGCAGTAGTAGAACATAGGTCATCCCCACCCGATCCTAACGGTATGGAGACACTTATAGCTCAGTATGGAGTACAACAGAACCTTCGAAATGAGGCGTCTCGGGTCTCTGGAAGAAATGTCAGCAGGGTAAATGTCATGCCCCAGACTCGGTGATCAGACTCACAAGGAACCTGATAGCTGGTTTTGGCCGCAATAGCCTTCGTAGTACCCCATTCTCAGTTCCTGGCTCAAGTTTCGATCCTGGGATCCTAAAAGGAGGATTTTCATAGCATAAATCTAATCCGATAAAGCATACTCAAGATAATAACACAATAATATCAGAAAGTAACTATAGGAACGCATTACAAAATCCACTAGAAATTTAAACTTTTATAGGTTCATAAGGCTCAAAAGGAAATACATAAGGTAAAAAAGGAAGAGAAAAGTCTACAACAGGTGTTCAACACGCTCCAATCCAACGCCCCACTACTACTGCGCCGACCTAGGATCTCTTGCACACATCAATCATGCATAAGCTTATAGAAAGGTTAGAGGGTGGTGAAGGTGCGTGACAATGGTTCTCAGAAGAAGATAGAGGAGAATACAGAAGGAAACATGAATGATACTAGCCGTTCCGAGGCTAAACTATGAATGCAGTAAGCTGTACCCATGGCTATGCAATGTAATGCATGAGTACTGGGCGCCATACCAAGGTGACACAACAAAGGCTTATACAGTCGATGCCAATGCAATGCTAGTCCTCATATCCAATCCAAACATCAAGTACAGTTCCATCATAAGGAATTCATCGGGGTCAAGTACACTGCAGGATGACTGCTGCTCTCTAAGACCTGCATAGTCAAATGGATAGCCAATCACTACCGAGGCTCGACGGTAGCGGACCCATTTATGAGCTACTCAGACTCAGCCTAGCTATGCCCTCTCACATAAGCGGATAAGGCCAAACCCCATCTCAACCGACCTCACAATAGTGAAAGTCGTTGCCTAATGGTATAAGGCACTCAGGCGCTCATAATTTCCACTCAGTCTCGCGTTGAGGCATTTCCTCGGTACCATGAAGGTTTAGGGACTTTCACCAAGGGACATCCTATGTGCCCTAAATGCTCAAGTATCATTTTCGGTGTCCACACACGACCATCCACGATATACTTATGGAGGCTATGACCCTGATGAAGAAAGGGAGAGTATCCACATGCTATGCAATGCCAGATGCATGAATCACACAATCACTCATGCATCAATCCTAAGCATCCATCATGATCAAGAGGGGAAACTCCATCCATCGGGGAGATACCAACATGTCCTACATAATGGCATAGCCATGGCCAATCATACCTCAACCAAGCATGCATATGATGCATGTGGGAGTGGCCCATGAAGATGAATAGGAGTGCCAATGAGATGAAGTTGAACTCTCTACCCTAACCAAGAAGGGTTTAGGTACTTAACCAATTACTCATAAGGGATATATAACCTCTAGTGGGGGCTCATTTACCTGGGGTAGCCCACAAGACTAAGCATACAAGCTACAGGCCTAAATAATATAGAGATGGGCCTAGCAAGAGTCTAAGGTGGGCATTCAACCACACTTAGATACAAAGGGGCCTAGATGGGTCCAAAATGGGGACATTCAACCACCATTTTCCAAAAAAGCATAACCAACCATAATTCATATAGCTACAAGGCATAAGGCCCACTTCCAAACCACTTACATAAGCCCCACATAAAAGCATAAGAAAAAGGGGTCAATACTACCTTCAACCACATGGGCCTAAAGAGGAGAATTAAGGCCCAAGGCCCAAGTCCCAATGGCCATAGAATCCATGCATTAAGTTGGACTTGGTGGGAAACCCATGAACACAAATACATGGCCAAAAAACAAGTATAAGTTGGGTGAAATGGGCTTTAAACATCAGCCCAATAACTGGTAATTTAAGTGGGCACTTAAGGGCCCAATTCCACCCTCACCTTAGCTTACAAGTCAGTAAAATGGTGGAAGCAACCCTTACATATTTTTGGGCCAAGCAGGGACGTCTCAGCCCAATCTGGGCCCGCTGGAAGTCCTAAAATCTTGTCTATATTTGGGTCCCAAAAATGATCATCAATGGTGACCCAAAAATGCATTAATTAAGCTCAAAAATATTTTAAAATATAAGGGAGCAAAAAATATCCAAATTCCTCAATATGGTGGGTCCCACATCCAATAAAAATCCAGTAATAAGAATGTTTATTTGGGGCCCTTTCTGGACTTTCAGCCCACCCAATATCCTGGGCCTGCCGAAGTCCAAAAACTTGTCAAATCATATAGGAATTAATCCCATAAGGGCCAACATTACTCATAGGGGGCTCTTACCAAATGGAGGAAGAGGATTTGGTACACAAATCAAGAAGGCCTGCTGCTGGACTGCAAGTCCAGCAGCAACCCAACTACAGTGGACGTCCCATGGGCCTGGATGGCCTGGGCTAAGGCATACATTAAGGTGTGCTCCACATAAACTGAGGTAAGCCCCACAAGGGACGTCCACCATGGGTGGACCCTCCCACGTGGGCTACCCAAATGGGGAACGACATGGAGGAAACACACATCATGGTGGGCTTGCACGCTAGATGGCCAGCCATGCTAGACGTCTAGCAGGGGCGTTGGTCCAGCTCAATGGCCCCACAATCATGGCTAAATGGTCCCTCTATAATATTAGAGGTGCGCCCCAAAAATCATACACCAAGTCTAGTGGTGTGGGGCCCAAAAATTTATACACAACAAAGAGGACAACAAGGTTTGGAAGAAAATTCTGCTATAGACATGTTGCTGCCATCAATTTGGGCACTCCATTGGAGTGGGTCTAGGGCCTCTAAAATTCTAAAAATTGGGGGCCAAGGTCCCTCAATATGTATACAATAAGATGGAGTCCAGAAAAGTGGCCCACCTATAGTAGAAATATTTACGAATTAAGGCTTTTATCAGACTATATTACTAGACTGCAGAGTAGAAAATCTGGCAGTCCAACCATCTTGGCCTACTCTTTTAGATGCCCAAGTGAGGTCAATTGAAGCTGAAATTTGACATGCATATATCTGGGGTCCACTCCTTCATGAAACATATATTACATGGGACCAAACACCCCAATAAATGTCCAAAAATACGGGCTCAAGATGACCCAAAAATCTGTCCAGACAGTTTCTGGACAACAACAAATAACTGAATTAAAATAATTATAAGCATCATAAAATGTGTAAATCACCCCAAATAATTTGTGGTATGGACCACCCCAGTGGCCCCCACAAACATATAGACCATCCCCACCCTTAAAAGTCCTTTGCATATATCCATTTTGGAGCATTTTAGGCCACAATGTCCAAGGAGTGGACTGTTAAGAACATCCACTCCCTTAGGACGGTCTGAATATTTTTAAACCATAAGGTGGGCCACACACACATGATCAGAGATGTTAATCAAGAAAAGAAGGAAGATTCGGCCACAAGGGAAGGGGCTTCGCCACATTGAGGCCCTTCCCTTCATCACACAAGCTCAACACATCCATTATTACAAGATTACAAAGATCTACATGATCATGGGACTTAATAGTTGAGATCTATGGTGGAGATGCTATCTCCACCAAGGAACAAGGGTTTAGATGACCCAAGGATCCTTGATCAAAGAATGAAAAGCTATGTAAGTGTCCATGGAGAATGGCCCCTTGCATGAAATATGCATGCACGTAGGATGGGCTATAAGCCACATCCATGAAGTCTTGGGGGCCACCACCATCATTTGATGGGCCCCATAAGCTTCCAAATGAAGGAAAAGAGAAATGACAACTAAGAAATAAAGGAAATCAGAATTTGTAACTTCATGCACACCCACCTTAATGATCTAGCTCCAAATCTACATCACCATGATCCTCAAGATCTAAGGAAGGGGTTTTTACGGGTGAGATGGGTTAGAGAAGGTTGGATTGGAGGGGATTTAAGGTAGAAGGGGCTGGAGAAGATGGAAGGGGTGGGACGTTGGAGGGGCTTGCTAGCAAATGGAGAAGAGAAGGAAAGAGGAGAAATGAGAGGTAGGTAGGGAGTTATAGAAAAAGGTAATCATTGTCTCTCAAAAAGAGACTACCTAAATTAGAGAAATGGAATGATTAGGCTAGGGAGATACAACCAATGTTGCTAGGGGCTAGGCTCTAGCTATAGGGTTTCTAGAAACCTATACCTAGCCATTAACGTCACTCATGGGAAAACGTGCATGACCATGGTGGGGTCCACCAATCACACATCAATGGTCCAAATAGAGCGTGGCCCATAACTTGTGATGTACACGTTGGATTCACGCATAGGACCAGACCTTGGAACCGCGACGCCGATACAGATGCAATGACATATGTTTCAGGTCAATTTGAGTTGGGTCGACATGACCGAACTTGAGGATGATTGCAAACACTATTTATAGGTTGCGGGTCACCGAGATTTGACCGGTAGGACTTTGGGACCTAAAGGAACGGCGTGCACACTTGGGTTAGGGTCTTACATCTCTCCTCACTAACAAAGAAATTTTGTCCTCAAAATTTACCAAATCCAGGGCAAAAGGGAATGCTAAAACACCATTATATATATCAATCAGCAATCATAAGAGAAAATAATACATAAAATCATACAACAATTAAGCATCAAATAGATGGGGATAACGCTATAAAATCTCGACTTCGCCTTCCCAAGATGCCTAAGCCTTCGAATGATGACCCCACTGCATCTTCACCAAGGGAATGACCTTAGTCCTAAGAACCTGCTCCTTCCGATCAAGGATACGAATAGACTGCTCGATATAGAAAGTATCCTCAAGAACCTCAAGGGACTGTCAATCAATCACTGGAATGATGTCTGACCCACACTTTCTCAACATATATACATGAAACACATCGTGGATCCCAAACAACTCTGAAGGTAAGGCAAGCCTGTAGGCCACAACGCCCACGTGCTCTGTAATCTCGAAAGGTCCAATAAATCTCGGGGCAAGCTTGCCCTTTTGTTCCAAATCGTACCACGCCATTCATAGGCGAGACCTTGAGATATACCATATTCCCAACTGCAAACTCAAGGGGTCGACGCCGACAATCAGCAAAACTCTTCTGCCGGCTCTGAGCTATGCGCATCCTCTGCCTGATAATATCCACAACCGTTGATGTTTATTACATAAGCTCGGAACCTAGGAGATGATTGTAACATCCCAAAAATCAGGGGTTGAGCATAAACTCCACTCCCGAGTTCCAGAACATCACTTATGCAACATTAATAATGATGATTGAATGTTTTTCGTATAAGTACATTAAACATGAGTGGGATTATACTAAAACAACATATCATACTCTAGAGACAGTTAAATTATGCAAGCAGAAGACTGTGATAGTATATATAATATATATAAACTGTGGTAAGTCTCCAGAGTGTGAACATGTTACCAAGTTAAGTATATACATGTATACTCTAAAAATGAATAAAAGAATATACATGAGTGCTCCAAAAGTGTAAAATGACAAGTGTCATGGCGTCTAATCAACCTCCCTGTAACCCCGTCGATCAGAACCTGCATATAGGAGAACTCATCCTGATCATCGTAGTAGTCAAGCACAGCCTCCTGCGCCTCGCCAATACCTGCATCTAAGACAGGGTCTGGTGGGTGTCCAGAACACTGTCCCGTAACATGGGAGTGAGTAGCTAACTCAGTGAAAATTATACAGCAAAGGTTAACATATTATCAATTCAATCAAGCAGTAATGATAAAGCAGTACAATTAAACATGTCCTAGATACTCTTGTTAATGCACGAATGTTATGAAGAATGATGCATGCCCTCACCACAATCCCCTTTGTGACAACATCTAACAATCGCGGCATGACTCACTTCCTCAGTGCTTTATCACCAACACCGTTAGCACATGCAATGCGATGATATGACATGCTTACTAAGTTCTTATTAGTCATTTTCATACAACAGGATTGGGAAGCTAAGACACCTCCCTTGTATCAATTCCCAACATTGATCCATTCTAGGGTCGTCAGTCCTAGGGATTCTCATACAATGTTATGGTTTAGGTCGCTGCAAGTGCTGCCAGGGCTGTTGCGTGTAATCATTACACCACTTCCCCATCACCTTATCAATACAAGCCTATTTATATCCTTAAGACTACAAAAGGACTCGTCGCCCCTATGCAGTGTCAGGATAAACTCAAGGTCACTACAGAGGGCTTGTCACCAATCAGTGTAGGCCGACAACAAGAATATAGTGTCCCATACCACCATAATCTGCTCAGAGTAGGGTGCTCACTGGTCACTATGGGGAGGTTTGTGGCCCCAGCGTAGGCCGACAGCACGACCACAGTGTCCCATACCACCATGCCCGGCTCATGAGTCTTAGGGGATCATGGTACCATGGTTAATGGGAGTTTTACTGGTAAGCTCAGTGCCTTAGATTTAAACAGTAACGACCAAACATAGTGAATAAACATTGGTCAATCGGGTTAGTTGATAAGCACAACTAGGCCAAGCACACGTGAGTTGAACGACATGGAATGCATAAACACTCTGTGTGGCCTAACTACTGTCGAACATCTCAAGTACGACCTAGATTCATTGAACTCATCCTGCATGGTAAAAATGACCTCAACCACTATTTGCAAAACGATTACCGATTACCTGGAATGTAGCATAGCCCCAATCACATACAAATTCCATAACAGGCATATGAGGCATATCCTACAATCATATGAATAATCAGGAAATATGACTTGAACATAATTACAATACATGGAGTAAATCATACACGTAGTGGACATGGATAATCTAAGTTACACAAGTCATAGATGAAATCATACACATCATTGATGTAGTTGAGAATCATATCTCAACCTGTATACAGGTATATCTTACTAACTACTAACTCATTTAGACAGTTTTACATACACTTAGTCTACGCATTACATCATACATTTTATGTATTCAGTAGCATATGTATTAGGGCAAATCCTTTCGTTAAAGGGTAGTCGCCCATACAACAATCATATATCTACGATGGTTATTCATGGCATACACTAACGAAGGTTTATACTCATTTAGTCATTTTTACAAACACTTAGGCTACGCATTGTAACATACATGACGTATGTTAATATAACATGTATTAGGCAAATCCGTTCACCCAGAAGTTGATACACATGCATCTAGCATACCTAGACAATAATTAATCATGGCAAGCACAAAGCTAAAATTCATACGTATACGGTATTTTCTACAAATACGAGGAATACAGTATATTCAACATAATTAACATATAACTGAAAATCGAAACGGACAACACTTTGTACATGTGAAATAGCATCCTAGGAAAGAATAAATCATTATCTAACATTGAAAGTATTGAAAATCATAACCTAAACGTATATAGTCTGCACCTTATGCCGTAGAAGTATAACAAATTCAATAGAGACTCTAAGTCTTTGTCAATGATTGATTGGCAACCTACAATATGATTTAGGTTAGCTACTTCACCACTTGCACCAATTGAAACCCTAGAACAGATTAGGGTTAGGCTTTCATACCTAAGAATGAGGTTAGAATCGCCGAAAAATCGATTAGATTGTGATGATTAAGCACGTAGGATCCTCCCACTTCTCTTACACTTTCTCTCTCTTTTCTCTCTTCTCTCGCCTAGGTTTTCTCAAATTCGTATGGGATGAGAGAGTGAGGGTTTAAGGCCTTTTTATAAGCCCAAAAGCGACGGAAATAGACTTGGGGCCAAGGTATACTTAGGTTATAACCAAATCGGGTCTGTTCCGATCCAACGGAGCACTTCTGGAGGTCCTGTTACTAAATGTGGTCAGACTTAAGCTTTCTAATATTGGATCTAGGTCAAGCTAAGTTTTCAGTCTGGTCGGGTTTTTAGATCGACCGTGGCGGACCAGCTTCAATTCAACGGTTACGGGAACTCGATCAGAGCTACAAGTATCATGACATGTAAGGGCCACCTATCCTAATCCGAGGGTGAATTTGGGTCGAATTCTAATGGTTAGAATGCTTAAAATAATGTGCAAGTGCACCGTTCCAGATTATTTAAAAATATATTTAATTTTCTAAAAATCTTCACTTTCTCACTGTCTTCACTCCGGACTCAAGGAAACAGTCCCAGGACATCGTTTGGCCTTGGTTTTTGAGGTGATAGTCAAGTACAACTAGGCAGTCATAATGGTTTAAGTTCATCACTATCGGACTTTCGATGTGCGGTCTAGGTCCAATACGAAGTTTCAGAATGCTCCCGAGAGCAACCGGGTTTAGAGATTGATCCTAGATTTCTAGGTAATGTAGCATTAGCGGTCCTACTCATTTTAGGTATTGTAGTTCATATTTAAAGTGGTTCAAGTTAATTCTACTGAGTATTCAGTTTGGTACTTAACCAAATTCTACCATAATTATGGCAGAATACGGTCCTAGGGCCATTCTATGCCCCATTTTGGGCACTTCTAGTTATGATATTATTTTAATTATTTTTTAGTAGTTTTCCATCAATTTTAACTTATCTCCACCAAATTTCATAATATTTTAAGTTGTAGAAAAATTCTAAAAATTTCAGAAGCAGCGGCTGTCCAACATGTGATTTTCGGACAGTTGTCACAACGTCCTACTATAAACTATATTAAATATTTTATTATATTTTTCACATATTTTTATATAAAACTAGACTAATTTATTTTCAATATGGCTTTTAAATCACCTAAATCAAATTTATAATGAAGGAGATATGATTTTTCAAAGTTAGACGAAATGTGCAGAAAAAATACAGAAACCGGGCTGCCTGTCCGCTATAAGGACGAGGCCTCGCCGGTCACTGACCTATTTGGTGAGGGATCACCCCAGGGGTGATGTCCTCACCCTCCGGGGATGACAGAAACATGTGGGGCCCACCTTAGAACCCCCCAAATTGAGCTGTTTGGGTCCTTGTGTCCGTCGAGGCGTTTATCGAGTCCCGTTTATAAACTGGAATGAGTTACACAACGTACAATATATGATTTTGGGATATAAGAAGATAATCCATCCAAATAACCTATCTACATCATGAGATTCCAAGAATTTCATAGTCAAAATCATATTTTACGCATGTACATACCATTTACGGTAAGTTTTAGTTTAAGTATAGTTCCTCACCTTTTAAACTTTAGGTTTGTGTCTAATATGAAAGTACTTGGAGAAATTCGAAGAATGGGGTGGTGAAAGGTGAGAATTTGAAGGAAATGGGTTGAAAAGCGATTTCTTTAGCTTTGGAATTGAGTTAAGAGAAGTTACCAAGGTGTTTTGGTTGACCTATTGCCTAAGGACGTCTAACTCCAGGTTGGCAAAAATCTGGGGTGTTACAATGATGCTCTCCAACCTCGGTCTAATAGCCAGGAGACCTACATGGTCTACCATATAGTACCTCAAAAGGAGTCATACCGATAGTCGCCTGATAACTGTTGTTGTACACAAACTCGGTAAGGCATAAATGCTCGTCACAACTACCCGCAAAGTCAATCACACAGGCTTTGAGCATATCCTCAAGGATCTGGTTGACCTTATCGGTTTGCCCATCCGTTTGTAGATGATAAGACGTATTGAGATGTAAAGTGGACCCCATCGCCTGCCGGAAACTCCTCCAAAATTGAGATATAAATCTGAGGTCTCGGTCAGATATGATCGAAACCGGAATGCTGTGCAGTCTCACTATCTCCTTGATGAAGATCTTCACCAACTGATCCATAGTCTAGGAAGAACGTATCAGAATGAAATGTGCGAACTTTGTCAGATGATCAATGATAACCCAGATGGCATCATGACCACGCTGAGTCCTTGGTGGACACATGCTCCCACTTCCAAACTGGAACGCTCAATGGTTACAAGGGACCAGGGGGTCTTTGGTGATCAACCTCGACATGCTGGCAAGTATCACACTCGGCCACAAAGCCAACAATCTGGCGTTTCATCCTCCACTAAAAATACTATCTCCTCATATCTCTGTATATCTTCATGGAGCCCGAGTGGATGGCAAGTCTCGGTCATCAAATCACGACACAAATCTGGTACGTCAGGGATACACAATCAGCCTCTGAAGTGTAATCCACCATCAAAACCAATCTGCCAGTCTGACTGCTCCACGGATGATGCCTCTGCTTAGTACTCTTGAAGTGACTCATCTGTTTGCTAAGCCTCGATCACCCTAGAAACCAAAGAGGGTTGAATCGACAAGTTCAAAAGCTGAACCATGGAAGAATGCAGATCGAACTCAATGTTGAACTCTGAAACATCCTCAAGCATCTGCCACTCTCGAACCATCATTTGTGCCACCAGGTCTCGTGGCTGATGGTTGAGTGCATTCGTCATCACATTCGCCTTACCTACCTGAGTGGTACTGAAGGTCGAAGTCATAATCCTTCAACAATTCCATCCATCGCCTCTATCGCATGTTCAACTCGGACTGTAAAAACAAATACTTCAAGCTCTTATGGTCTGAGAAGAGCTCGAACCTAACCCTATAAAGATAATGCGTCCACACCTTCAGTGTGAAGACAACTGCTGCTAGCTCCACATCATTGGTGGGGTAGTTCAGCTCGTGGACCTTGAGTTGGTGCGAGGCATACGCCATAGGCTTCCTATGCTGCATTAGGACATCACCCCAAGCTAACTCTGGAGCCATTGGTAAACACAATAAAACCATCACTCCCATCAGGAAGAGTGAAGACAGGAGAGGCCGTGAGGCAATTCTTTAACTCCATAAATTCCTCCTTGCATGCATTACTCCAGACAAACTCAGCGTACCTCCACGTCAACTGGGTCAGCGGTGGTGCAATACATGAGAAACCTTCGATAAATTGTCGATAATATCCCGCCAGACCAAGGAAGCTACGGATCTCAGATGCGTTCATAGGCCGGCCCCACTGACGCTTTGCATCAACCTTTGAGGGGTCCATAACGACACCCTCCCTAGTCACCATGTAACTGAGCAACTTCACCTCCTCCTGCCACAATTCGTACTTCTCCAGCTTTGCATACAACTGGTGGGCACGGAGGGTCTCAAGCACAACCTGCAAATGCATCACATGGTCCTCTCGAGTCCTTGAATACACCAGAATATCATCAATAGACACAACCATGAACTATTCGAGGAAGGGCTGGAAGACCTCGTTCATCAGTTGTATAAACACGGCAGGCGCATTGGTCAGTCCGAACGACATGACCAGAAACTCAAAGTGACCATAGCGCGTTGGGAATGCTGTCTTCGGTATGTCCTCCTCTCAGACCCGAATCTGATGGTAAACAGAGTGCAAGTATATCTTAGAAAAGAACTGTGCACCCTATAGCTGGTTAAATAAATCATCAATCCTAGGAAGCGGGTATCGGTTCTTGATAGTGACCCTGTTGAGCTCACGGTAATCCACACGGAGCCTCAACGGGCCATCCTTCTTCTTCACGAACAATACTGGGACTCCCAACGGTGAACTGTTAGGATGAATAAAACTTAACTCCCGTAGCTTATCCAACTGCTCATGCAATTCCCGTAACTCCATCGATGCCATTCGGTAGGGGACCTTCGAGATAGGTGCGGTACCGGACACCAAATCAATTTGAAACTTAATCTGCTGATGTGGCGGCAAACCCGGGATCTCCTAGAGCACATCTGGAAATTTATAAACTACTGGAAGCTACTTAATACACCCTGCCATAGACTCTTTGACAATACAAGCCAACAAATTGGACAATGGCTCTCCTCTAGGCTTGGCAACAAACTGGAACACTAACAAGCTAGAAATATGAAATGTGACTGTCCTTGTGGCACAGTCCAAGATAGCATGGTACTCAACAAGCCAGTCCATACCCACGATAACATCGAACTCCATCATCGAAAAAATAAATAAATCGGCGGCCAAGAACATATCGCCAACCAAAACCATGCAAGAAGGGTAACGACAACATAAAATGGCAAACTTCCCCAAGGGAGTCAAAACGACTAAAGCCTTAGACGCGGACTCCGACGGAATACTGGTCAATCGACAAAACTCCTCAGCCACGAAAGAATGAGAAGCGCCAGAATCAAAGTAACACAAGCAGAAATAAGGAGAATACCCTCGACGACTCCACCGGAAGAAGAATGTGGGTCCTGGCCCTACACTTGCTACGTGGAATAGAATCTGCCCTGAGCTGGCAGAGGAAGCAAGCCTGAAGACTGTGGATCCTGACTCTGCACCTGATGTGCGGCAATATATACTCAACCCAGGGCCTGTGGGGGAGGTATATCTCCCCTCTGCTGCTGCTGTGGCCACTGTGGAGGCTTGCCTGGCTGCCTTTGCTACTAAGGAGGAGGCCTAGGAGTGAGAGACTGAAGCTGTGCTCGCTGATGTTGCTGCTGCTGAGGAGGATGGGGTGGGGGTAATTGCAGTGGCCTCTACTACTGTAAGGGAAGAGGGCACTCATGCCTCCGATGACCTGTCTGCCCGCATCCATAACAAATGCTAGTAAATGGCCTAGAGGAAGGAGCTGCTGGTTGCACTGATGATGAAGCTGCTGACTGTGCTGTGGGCTGCCTACACTCAAATCGGCCCCTCCACCTCTACTGACTGTGCTGTCAGGAGTTGCCAAAAGATGCCCTCCTGTTCCGGTCTGCACTAGAACTCTGATTTGCGTCCTCTGGGAGATGGCCTAGTTCTCCTCATATACCAATGCTCTATGAACGATATGATCAAACATCGTGAAGTAATAGCCCACCACGCGACTGCGGAGAGCAGGATGCAAACCGTTCTAGAAACGACAAACCTTCCTCTACTCATCGTCGGTGAGTTAGGGAGAGAATCTGGAAAGCACTACGAAATGGGCCTCATACTGAGACACCGTCATGTCACCTTGAATTAGGGTCTCAAACTCTATGGCCCGTTGATCATGAACATGCTCGAGGAAGAACTTCAAGTCGAAACGGACCACAAATTCCTCCCAAGTCCATACAAACTCAGGCTTGACCATCTTAGAAACTGATGACCACCAATAACGGGCCTCACCCTGCAGAAGGAAGGTAGCCAACGGGAGTCTCTGCTCGTTGGTACACTGAATGGTGTTGAAAATCTTCTCCACCTTAGTGCACCATAACTCGACTGTTGAAGGATCGGGCTTATCCTTAAACTATGGGGGATTATGCTGTCTAAACTCTCGAGTAGTGTGCTCACTAGCAACTGTTGAGACTGCACAGGGGCCTCAAGGACAGGATGATGGGATTGAAGGGCAGTAGTGACAGCTTGCATCATTTGCTCAAAATGCTCAATCCTCAAAGGAACCGTCAGAAAAATAGGGGTGACACTAGCCTCAGAAACTAGAATAACAGGCTCAGGTGGGGGAACGGGTGCTACTAGGGGTGGAATCACAACCTTAGGTATAAGATCCACAATGGGTGGAATAGGATGTGCTAGGGTCGATCGGGTCGCTGGAGCAGAATGAGAACCACAACCATGGGCACCTCGCTTAGGGGGCATCGCCTACAAAACAACAAGGACGATGGGTTAAAAGGGATCAAAATCTTACAGGCTCAACGGAACGAAGGGAATGGTCTCGGGACACGACTTGTCTTAAGCTCACAACAGATATATAATGTTATCCCAAGTCATTCTGAGATTACTTGTTATGCTCTGATACCAACTCCTATCACGCCCTAGATTCGGTGATCGGACTCACAAGGAACCTGATAGCCGGTTCCAGCTACAATAGCCTCTATAGTACCCTATTCTCAGTTCCTGGCCTGGGTTCCGATCCTAGAATCCCAAAATGAGGATTTTCATAGCATAAATCTAATTCAATAGAGCATACACAAGATCATAACACAGTAATCTCAGAAAGTAACCATAAGAAAGCATTGTAAAATCCACTAGAAATTTAAAATTTTACAGGCACATAAGGCTCAAAAGGAAATACATAAGGTAAGAAAGGAAGAGAAAAGTCTACAACGGGTCTTCAGCACGCTTCAATCTAATGCCCCACTGCTACTACACCGACCTAGGAAATCCTGCACACATCAGTCATGCATAAGCTTATTGAAAGCTTAGAGGGCAGTGAAGGTGTGTGACAATGGTGCTTAGAAGAAGATAGGAGAGAATGTAGAAGTAAACATGAATGATACTAGCCGTACCAAGGCTAAGCTATGAATGCAGTAAGTCGTACCCAGGGATATATAATGCAATACATGAAACTAGGCACCATACCAAGGTGACACGACATAAGGCTTATACAATCAATGCCAATGCAATGTGAAGTAATGCCAGTCCTCATTCCAATCCACACATCAAGTACAGTTCCATCATAAGGAATCCACCGGGGTCAAGTACACCGCAGGATGACTTCTGCTCTCCAAGACCTGCACAATCAAATGAGCGTAGGAGACCTCACTACCCGCCTATGGACAACTAATCACCAGTGAGGCTCGACGGTAGTGGACCCATTTATGAGCTGGTCAGACTTAGCCTAACTATACCCCCTCACTCAGGCGGGTAAGGCCAAACCCCATCTCAACCGACCTCACAGTAGTGGGAATTGTGGCCTAATTGTATAAGGCACTCGAGCACTCTAGATTTCCACTCAGTCTCACGTTGAGGCGTCTCCTCGATACCATGAAGGTTGAGGGGCTTTCACCCATGGACATCCTATGTGCCCCAAATGCTCAAGTATCATTTTCGGTGTTTACACACGGCCATTCATGATTTACCTATGGAGGCTTCGACCCTGATGAAGAAAGGGTGAATATCCATATGCTATGTAATGCCAGATGCATGAAACACACAATCACCCATGCATCAATCCCAAGCATCCATCGTGATCAAGAGAGGAAACTCCATCCCTCAGGGAGATACCAACATATCCTACATAATGACACAAAACCATGACCAATTATACCTTAACCAAGCGTGTATATGATGCATGTGGGAGTGGGCTATGAAGATGAATAGGGGTGCCAATGAGGTGAAGATGAACTGTCTACCCTAACCAAGAAGGGTTTAGGTACTTAACGAATTCCGCATAAGGAATATATAACCTCTAGTGGGGGCCCATTTATTTGGGGTAGTCTACGAGACTAAGCATACAAGCTACGAAACTAAATAATATAAAGATGGGCCTAACAAGGGTCTAAGGTAGGCATTCAACCACACTTAGATACAAATGAGCCTAGAGATGTCCATAATGGGGACATTCAACCATAATTTCTCAAAAAGCATAACTAACCATAATCCATATAACTACAAGGCACAAGGACCACATCCAAACCACATACATAAGCCCCACATAAAGGCATAAGAAAAAGGGGCCAATATGACCTTCAACAACATGTGCCCAAAGAGAGGAATTAAGGCCCAAGGCCCAAGGCCCAAGTCCCAATGGCCATAAAATCCATGCATTAAGTTGGACTTGGTGGACAACCCATGAACACAAATACATGGCCTAAAAATAAGTCTAAGTTGGGTGTAATGGGCCTCACAACATCACCCTAATAACTGGTAATTTAAGTGGGCACTCAAGGGGCCAATTCCACCATCACCTCAGCTCACAAGTCCAGTAAAATGGTGGAAGTAGTCCTTACATATTGCTGGGCTAAGATGGGACGTCTCAACCCAATTTGGGCCCACTGGAAGTCCTAAAATCTGGTCTATATTTGGGTCCCAAAAATGATCATCAATGGTGACCCAAAAATGCATGAATTAAGCCCAAGAATATTCTAAAATATAAGGGAGCAACAAATACCCAAATTCCTCAATATGGTGGGGCCCACATCTAATAAAAGTCTAGTAATAAGAATGTTTATTTGGGGTCCTTACTAGTCTTTTAGCCCACCTAATATCCTGGGTCTGCTGAAGTCCAAAAACTTGTCAAATCATGTGGGAATTAATCCCATAAGGGCCAACATTACTCATAGGGGGCCCCTACCAGATGGAGGAAGAGGACTTGGTGCACAAATCAAGTGGGCCTGCTGTTGGACTGTAAGTCCAGCAGCAGTCTAATTGCAGTGGACGTCCCATGGGCCTAGGTGGTCTAACGCCTGGACAGCCTGGGCTAAGGCATACTTGAAGGTGGAGTCCACATAAACTGAGGCGAGCCCCACAGGGGACGTCCACCATGGGTGGACCCTCCCATGTGGGCCACTCAAATGGGGAACCTCATGGATGAAACACACATCATGGTGGGCTTGCACGCTGGACAACCAGCCCAGCTAGACGTCCAGTAGGGGCGTTAGTCCAGCTTAATGGCCCCACAATCATGGCCCAATGTGCCATCTATAATATTAGAGGTGGGCCCCAAAAATCATACACCAAGTCCATTGGGGTGGGGCCCAAAAATTTATACACAACAAAGAGGACAACAAGGTTTGGAAGAAAATTCTGCTACAAACATGTTGCTGTCCTCAATTTGGGCACTCCATTGTAGTGGGTTCAGGGCCTCTAAAATTCTAGAAATTGGCGGCCAAGGTCCCTTAATATGTATACAAAAAGATGGAGTCCAGAAAGTGGCCCACCTATAGTAGAAAATTTATGAATTAAGGCTTTATCAGACTATATTGCTGGACTGCACAGTAGAAAATCTAGCAGTCCAACCATCTTGGCCCACTCATTTGGATTCTCAACTGAGGTCAGTTGAAGCTGAAATTTGACATGCATATAGGTGGGGTCCACACCTTTAAGAAACATATATTACATGGGACCAAACACCCCACTAAATGTCCAAAAATCTGAGCTTAAGATGACCCCAAAATCTGTCCAGACAGTTTTTGGACAGTAACCAATAACTGAATTAAAATAATTTTGAGCATCATAAAATGGTGAAATCACCCCAAATAATTTGTGATATGGACCACCCTAGTGGGCCCTATAAACATCCAGACCATCCCCACCCTTAAAAGTCCTTTGCATATATCCATTTTGGAGCATTTTGGGCCACAACGTCCAAGGAGTGGACTATCAAGAACGTCCACTCCCTTGGGACGGTCTGAATATTTTTAGACCAAAAGGTGGGCCACACACACATGATCAGAGATGTTAATCAAGAAAATCAGGAAGATTCGACCACAAGGGAAGAAGCTCGGTCACATTGAGGCCCTTCCCTTCATCGCACAAGCTCAACACATCCACTATTATAAGATTACAAAGATCTACATGATCATGAGACTTTTTACTTGAGATCTATGGTGGAGATGCTATCTCCACCAATGATCAAGGGTTTAGATGACCCAAGGATCCTTGATCAAAGAAAGAAAAGCCATGTTGTTGTATATGGAGAATGACCCTTTGCATGGAACATGCATGCACGTAGGATGTGCTATTAGCCACATTCATGAAGTCTTGGGTTCCACCACCATCATTTGATAGGCCCCACAAGCTTCTAAATGAAGGAAAAGAGAAAGGACAACTAAGAAATGATGGAAATCAGAATTTGTAACTTCATGCACACCCACCTTAATGATCTAGCTCCAAATATACACCACCATGATCCTCAAGATCTAAAAAAGGGGTTTCTAAGGGTGAGATGGATTAGAGAAGGTTGGATTGGAGGGGATTTGAGGTAGAAGGGGATGGAGAAGATGGCAGCGGTGAAATGTTTGAGGGGGTTTCTAGCAAATGGAGAAGAGAAGGAAAGAGGAGAAATGACAGGGAAAGAGAGGTAGCTAGGGAGTTGTAGAAAAAGGTAATCATTATCTCTAAAAGAGACTACCTAGATTAGAGAAATCGAATAATTAGGCTAGGGAGATATAACCAATGTTGCTAGGGACTAGGCTCTAGCTATAGGGTTTCTAGAAACCTATCCTAACCATTGACATCACCCTTGGGAAAACATGTATGACCACGGAGGGGTCCACCAATCACACATCAATGGTCCAAATCGAGTGTGGCCCATAACTTGTGATGTACTGTAAGACCCGTATCCTAGTCGGTACTGTTCCGTCAACTCCCGCGATCCTTCCCGTCAATGTCCAACAATCTGCGACCTGTAATCGACGTTTGCGCATGACCGTAAGTCGTATCCTATACATTTGAGTTGGCTTAATCTGAGACTTGTATCATTGCGACCACACCGTCGCTACGGTTTCAACACCGCGACTCATGTACCGATCCGATACCCTGACTAAGAGATGTGAGCTGACGTTTATTTTGAGAAAATACCGCGTGATATAAATCCCAAGAGAATCTCTACAATATGTCAAATCAATCCCATCAATCACCTCTCATGTCAAGTACAAAGCACCCATGCTTTCTTTCTCCACAAGTCAAGCAAACCCAAAGTCAACCAACCTCTCACCTCACCCATCACTCACCTCACCTATCACTCACTTCACATCACTCCATCACTCTTACAACTCTCTCTCTCTCTCTCTCTCTCATTTTTTTAAAAATTCCAAGCAACCAAGAGAGGCCACACGTCAAGGTTTTTCCAAGAGAGAAGTGACCTTGTGTGGCCCACTTTCCATCCCCAAAACTTCCATCTTAGCCATCCATTTTTCATCTTCCACCATCAAAGAGAAGCACAAGGAGATAGGCTTTCCAACGGACCGAGAAGATCTATAGGTGGGTGCTTCTCTCTCTCTCTCTCTCTCTCTCTCTTCCTTTCTCATTTTGTGTGATGTGTGGCCCACTTGGATGGACTCCACTTTGATGTATGTCTTATCTACACCATCCATGCATTTGGTGGCCCACCCGGACAACACCTCTAAAGGTGGGGCCCACCTTAAATGTGTTATACCCAACCGTTCGGGTCCCTGGACGTGGCTAGACAGAGAAGCGTGAACTGACGGTGTGTTACCGTCCACCAGGAAATAAAATATTAGCTTGTTTCAACAAGCTTTGGGGTGGGCCGCTTATGTATGCCCTACCTTGATGTATGTAGATAATCCACGCCGTTCATTTCGTTGCTTAGCACATTTTAGGTGTTGAGCCCAAATTCGAGACAAATCTAATAATCAAACAAGACATACCATAGGAAACATAGATATTGGCTGTTAAAGACTGTTAGGGCCCACTTTATTTATTTTTATACATGCTGAAACATACTGGATGTTAGGACCATTGGATTATTTTCAGCATAGAATGTAATGGGTGGAGTGGATCCATCTGATGTGGGCCCCACCTACAAAATCTCAAAAAAATAAAATAAACATAAAAAATGATGGGACGCTGTTGCTGTTAGCGTCCAGAGTAGCGTCCTTGCTGTTTTTTTTGCAGGTTGGAACGGTGGGCCCCATTACATGCCCTACTGTGATGTATGTTGAACATCTGATCGGTGCATTTGATGAGCCCCTTTATGAAGTGGGCCCCCTCCAAAGATCAGCCACATACAAAGCTCAGGTGGCCCACATCATAGGAAATAATGGTGATTATAGGGCTACCATTGAAACCCATGTTGTTGGGTTTTGGGTCAATACGAAATTTGTTTATCCCCTGTATCGAGGTCTACATGATCTTATTAACATATTGAATGGAAATAGACGTTATGGTGGGCCCCGCGTGGGACCCACTAGTGTATGTGATGTATCCAGTGTGTGGACCCACTAGATGTATATTTCCACACTGTCCGCTATTTCTGCACGGTGGAACTCACCTGCACATGTGGTCCCCACGCTGTCCATTGATTGGACGTGGGACCACCTTGATGTTTGTACTACATCCATGCCGCCCATAGCGATACGTGGACCCCACTTCTGTACGTCACATATGGGCCATCCATGGGACACTGTTGAACACCGTCCAGCAGCTGCAGGGATGCCCACCTTTATGCATATGTTTTGTCTTCATGTCCAGTACGTGGAACGGTGTAGCCCACCTGACATATGTATTATGCACACCGTCCATCCGTCCAGCAGTGCTGGGGACCTCACCTGATATATATGCTCTCCATACCCTTTAACGTAGGACGGTGGGACCCATGATGATATTCTAATCCACTCCATCCACTGCTTGGACGTAGATTGGCCCCACCATGATTTATGTATTTTATCCACGTCAGTCCATCCATTTTGCTGGTGGGCCCCACACGTGTGGACCCACCTGCCATGTGGGATCCAGTAGTGTATGCACCCCATCCAACATATTTGGATGGTGGACCACACTTAGATGTATTTATTTCATCCTCACCGTCCAGAACGTTTGGACGGTGTTGGATAATGTTTAGACAATGTTGTGGACCTCACCTTGATGTATATATTTCTTTATCCACACCGTCCATCACTAGACAGTGTGCTACGTGGATCCTACTCATGATGTATGTATTCTTCCATGCCGTCCATCCAATCTGGTGGGTCCCACACGTGTGGACCCACCTGGGAAACAGATTGGCTGGTACGTCACCCAGCAGCTTGCTGCTGCAGATGGCGTTAGCAATTTCTGTGGGTCCCTTTGATCCACACCGTCCATTCAAATGGTGGGACCCATCTGTGATGACGTTAGCAGGTTCTGTGTGTCCCATGTGATGTATGTGGTACATCCAAACTGTCCAACCATCTGGTGAGCTTGTCTTTAAGCTTGAGACAAGGAAATGAGGCAGATCTATTAAGTGGACCACAATGCAGAAATCAGTGGGGATTGAACGTCCACCATTAAAATCCTTTTTGGGTCACAGAAGTTTGGATCTGAATGATATTTATTTTTCCTCTCCAACCAGGTCCTT
The DNA here is from genome assembly GCA_037074715.1 of Magnolia kwangsiensis. NCBI lineage: Eukaryota > Viridiplantae > Streptophyta > Magnoliopsida > Magnoliales > Magnoliaceae > Magnolia > Magnolia kwangsiensis. Next base: position 35,686,800 of record CM073586.1, on the reverse strand, counting down.
GTGACCGTGTGAACGATTGGATGGGAAATAAAATGTTATGGTGGGGCCAACCTTACCTTGTGTATTCTGTATCCCCACCGTCCATATCTGGACAGTGCTAGTGAGGCCGATATACGTGTCGTCCAGACGTGAACCATCTTGATATAAGTATTTTAGTTATGTGGTTCAGCTGGACGTGGAACCCTTAATGCATATATTATTTTCACACCCACTGTCCATTTATTTTTAGGACGTGGGCCCCATGCAATGTACATTTTGCATTTACTCCGTCCATCTATGCTAGGTAGTTTGGACGGTGTTGTGATGCCCCACCGCAATGTCTTTGTTCATCCACACTGTCCAGATGATTTGGACAGTGCTGAACGTGTTTGGATGGTGATGAGGACTCCACTATGATGTATGTATTTTATATCCACGTTGTCCTTTTGCTGGTCCCACCTTGATGGATGTGATTCATCCACACCACCCGGTCATGTGATAGGACCCACCTTTTAATGTATAATTGAGGCCCACTTGTTGTATATGAGGCCCATTGGTGCAGCCCATTGATGTGGCTCACCTTGGTATATATATGAGGCCTACCTTGATTCATTCGTGGTTGTCCGTTGAGACTCATTTGATATATATAAGGCCCATGTGATTATGCCTATTTTGATGGATTCTAAGGCCCATGGGTTAAGGCCCATTGTTATGTATTTGGAACTCATGGGTTAAGGCCCATTGTAATGTATTAGGGCCTATGGGTTGAGGCCCATTGTAATATATTTGGAGCCTATGGGTTGAGGCCCATTGTGATGTATCAGGACCCATGAGTTAAGGCCTATTATGATGTGTTTATGGCTCATACGTTGTGACCCATTTGATATATTTTAAACCCATGTGATGAGGCCCATCTTGAGGTATTTGTGGCCTGCATGGCTAGGCCCGATGTGGTGTATATACGGCTTAAGGTGAGGAATATGCACCCGATGTGATGTATGATTTCACTATAATGCAGGCAATGATGTTTATGGCAGGTCGTGCCTTGGGAGCAATGATGGTTTGACGTCTACATTGTATGTACAATGTTGGTTAAATTTCCGCATTGTAACTCTCCTTAGGGCCCATTGATAGGCCCATACTCTTTGATATTCATCGCTTTATAATATGCTTAGTATAATCCCATGACTCATGCTCATACGCATCATATGTATGCTTGATATGAGTAGTGACTGATCATAGCATATGCTATTGGGCAGACCATTTACGGGACTCGTTATGAGACTGAGTGCCCACATGATCGCGTAGTACGCGCTGTATTGCTGCATGATTTGACGGTGTGATTCATGCATCTCGCATATGTGTGACTTGATCACTGCACGCCCTAGCGACATCAGGGATATGACCTCCACAGGCACATCGTGGATGGCTAGATGGGGCACCGAAAATATTTAGTTCTAGCACTATGGGGCTCGTAGGATGTCCTTGGGTGAAAATCTCAGAACCTCCGAGGCCAGGAGTAGCCCCAACGTCTAGATCGAGTGGAACATGAACGCCCGAGTGTCGAATATCAGTAGGCCGCGTCTCCCACTGTGTTGTGGTCAGTTGGGAGAGGGTGTGGCCTTACCCGCCCGAGGGAGGAGGCTATAAGCTAGGCTGAGTATGACCAGCTCGTAAATGGGTCTGCTATCGACGAGCCGGGTAGGTATTGGCAGACTACTAGATAGGTGGATAGTGAGGTCTCTTCCACTCGCACGACTATGCAGCCAGGGAGGAGGCAGTCGGTGTGGAGTGTAATAGACCCCGGTGATGATCCCAAAGAGTAACCGTATTGATACGTGGACTTGATATGAGGACTGACATGATAGTATGATACCCCATCACTGTTGCACATGTGGGCGGGGCTGAGGCCTGGGCGAGCTACCATACTGGGCAAGCTACCAGCGGTTGGCAGGCTACTGTGCTAACACGCTAGTGAGCAAGAGTTGCGCACTCATTCATTCATCCATTCACTAGCCACTCGGGCTGGTGGTGCGTAACTATTTGTTACGTGTACCTTCGTATAGCCAGGATTTCGGTTGGGCGTGCGACTAACCTGAGATCAGGAGTTTATCATATTGTGTCTGACTATCCAAATTTAGGTATAAGACTGGTTTAGATAGAATTCCCTTGTGATAGACCCCATAGCTTGCGATACTTCGTACTATCATCCCGACTTCACATTTCAGCATAGTCTTTTCATTCGCATCGCATATTACATTGTATTCGCAGTACTTAGTATTTTAAGTTATGATGTTTTTCACTTATATGGCCTGAATGAGATTGATGATATTTATGGCTCATCTGGATTTGCATATCGCATTACATCCTCAGCATCTGTTATTATCTTATTAAGTTTTGCATTACATGGCCTTGGTATGGCCGATAGCATTCATGCCTTGCATCGCATAGCTTTGGTACAACTAATTGTATTCATGGACTCACCGTATATTTTCACATCACTCTGATATCATATGATTCATGATCTTGCTAGTATTTCTGCTTATTCTGATTTTGTATGATTTATCAACTTTATGGTATACTTGGCACTTATCTTGTGCACACACTTTCACCACCCTTTAAGCTTTCTATAAGCTTATGCACGATAGATGCGTGCAGGTAGTGTTAGGTTGCAGCAGTGTTGAGCTTGGAGCATGCAGCTATCTTCTGGAGCTTAATTTCGATATATGTATTTCTCTTTCAGCATTGTATTCAAATGATTATATTAGTGGATATGTGGTGATGTTGTTTTGTGACTTGGTTATGCTTGTGGTTATGCTCCATTATAAAAAAAAATCATTCTGAAAATCCTCCTTGTAGGATCCCAGGTTCAGAATCTGGCATTTGATTGTCAGGAACCGAGAATGGGGCACTACGGAGGCTGTCGGCACCGGATTTGACAATCGGGATTCATGTGAATCCGATTTTTGAACTTGGGGCGTGACATGTACACATCGGATTCATGCATGGGACTTGACGTTGGAACCGCGGTGCTGATGCGAATGTATTGGCATAGGTTTTAGGTCGATTCAAATTGGGTTGACGTGACCAAACTTGAGAGTGACCGCAAACACTATCCGTAGGTCGCGAGTCATTGGGATTCCATCGATAGGACCACGGGACCTAAAGGAATGCCGTGCACACTTGAGTTAGTGTCATATAGTAAGGCATCCTTAATCCATACTCTGGGAGGGGTCAATAGATAACTCAGCAGGGATCAGGTCCATGATATCTATTATCAGCCCCGATGGGTCGCTTAACCACCCTTTAGTAGTTAACTATCCCCAGCAACTCCACAGAGGCATGACAATCAAAGATAGAAAAAGATCAGTCGGCTACTCTCCTCTAAAGCCTATCAAAGGTCCCCAGGACTAGCTCGGAGCCCTAGAGATAAAAAAAGATATTCGACTCATCCCTAACTAGGGAATAGTTTAGTCAGAAGGCCCAGTTGTTAGACCTCAATGAGATAAGTAGATCATGCCATATTGCAGTGGACCTATCACCTTTTTTTTCCCAAGACTCTAAGGATAGGGGACTACCAGATACCCAAACCAACTAGGAAATTGAAGAATAGCTAGATAAGCAGGATCCCCCATTTCTCCAATGCTAGAACCAGATTATTAGCACCAGGTTCAGCCATTATAGGGGCAAAATGAGGAGACCAACACTCTCAACATCAATGCTCCACCCTTAGAAGTAGCGGCCAATAGAGCTTCAAAAGGGAGGAGTCCAATGCAGGAAAATCACAAGGCAGTGTGAAGAAGGGGAATGGTTTAGTAAGCTTCATAGGTTGAAGTGGAGGGCCGTGTGTAAGTGCTATATTGTATAAAGCACACCTTTGTTTGTTAAATTTCGTTTAGATAAAATGGCTTATGAAGTGGTCTATCTATGGTGGATTAAGATGGAAAGTTCAAGTCTTCACTTCAAGTCAAGCAAGTTCAACATCTACTATAATTCAAGACCATACTGAAGTTCAAGACATGAAGTAGATCAAGATGAAAAGTTCAAGCTTTACTAAGTTCAAGTTCTACTGCACTTCTAGTAGAAGATCAAACTCCATCTTCAACTACTCATTCTATTGAAGAATCATGCAGAATAACAAGTTTCAAACTTCAATGTTCAGTCTTTCCACGTATAACAGACCCTAAGCGGTTTTACAAGCTCCATCAAGAAATACATCTTCAAGGTGAAGATAAGTATATTCTCATCCTTTATAATTTGGTTTCTTTGAGATAGCTTAAAAATCTCAATTGTTGGTTTGTCTGAGAAAGCCAGAAAATCTCAGTGTGGGGTTTTTGTTTGTGATAGCCCTTTAAAATCACAACTGTATTAGGTTTTAAGGTGACCCTGTGAAAACCTTGTTTGTAGTGAAAGCCAATATTAAGTGGATTATGATTATTGAGAGTGGAGCATGGGTGAATTTTTTAGAACAGTTTTTGCACACATCGAACCATTATAACTCTTCGTGTTTATTGTAAATGTTTACATTTTGCATATATGGAGAATGATTGTAATTTTATTTATACAAATGTGGTGAATGCTTGCAATAGATAGCTCTATTATTTCTTGCTTGGTTTGAGATCTTGATCCTTACAATTGTTCATGAAATAAGGTTGCCCTGCTTAAACTTTATTTTGGGTGTAGGTTGTCTTATGAACCAAGTTTGAATCAATTTTTTAAATACTAGTGAGAGTATATTTCCTGATTTATTTATTCTTTCAGCAAGTTTATTTTTATTTGGCATAGTCCTATTCATCCCCCTCTAAGACTATTAAGCTCGCCCTTTTCAGCATTAATTCAAGATGCATTACGAATGGATAACGCCCTTTTTTGAAACGCTTGAGGTGTAGATGTCCTATTCAATGTTTACTTATTTCATCTTTAGAGAGTTTGAGAGTTATACTCATGGGAGTATCAAACCTTTTACCGTTCTTGAATCTAAATTTCTTTACCAAATATAAAGCATATTTGGTTCGAGAGAAATGAAAATACCATCTACCTGTTGTTTTACTTGTAATCTAAGAAAGTAATTCAATTCTCCAACCATAAAATTTCAAACTCGAATTTCATCAGATCTGCAAACTCAATGGACAAATTAGTACTTGTAGATAACAATATCATTAACGTAGATTTGTATAATTAAGATATGCTCATTATATTTTTTGACAAATGATGTTTTATCAACACTTTCCATGATAAAGTTGTGACTAAGTAAGAATTTAATCAACTTTTCATACCATGCCCTAGGAACTTATTTTAAACCATAAAGTGTCTTTTTGAGACGATATACATGATATGAAATTTTAGGGTCTTCAAAACCCATAGGTTGTTCAACATATACTTCTTCATGTAAATCACCGTTTAAAAATGCACTTTTAACATCCATTTGATATATTTTAAATTTTTATAACAATCAATTGAAATAAATAATCTAATGGATTCAAGGCACACAACTGGTGTGAAGGTTTCACTATAATCAATTCATTCTATCTGTGTGTAGCCATGTACAACCAGTCATACATTATTTCTAATGATATTTCCCATTTCATCAGATTTGTTCTTAAAAATCCATTTAGTTCTAATTATATATGTTTATCAGATGGTCTGAGAACCGAATACTAAACATTGTTTCTAATGAATTGATTTAACTCTTCTTGCATAGCCAATATCCAATTTTCATCGACAAGTGCTTCTTTTACATTAGCTGGTTCAATTTGAGAAGTAAACCAGACATACTTACAGATGTTCTCTAATTGTTTTCTTGTCTGAACAGTAGTATGAAGGTTCCCCAATATCTGATCAGACAGATGGTCTTTGACTGATCTTAATTAAGTATCATCTGATTTAGATAAAGAGTCATGTTTATCAATAATGTTGACTTCATCATCATCTTGACTTGGTGAGGGTGTGGTCAAGTGATCATCAATTACAACGTTAATAGATTCCTGAATCACTCCCGTTCTTTTGTTAAGAACATGATATGATCAACTATTCAGAGCATAACACAAGAATATTTTCTCATCACTCTTAGCTTTGAACTTCCCCAAATTTTTTCCAGTCATATAAAATGAAACATTTACTTCCAAAAATTTGAAAGTATTTGACTATTGGTTTCTTAATAAACCATAACTCATAGGTTCTTTTATCTTTTGATTTTTTAACATACACACGATTTATAATGTTGCACGCAGTATTAACAGTTTCAGGCCATAAGTTTTTTGGTAAGTTCATGCTATTTAGTATAACATTGGCCATTTCCTGTAGCACTCCGTTCTTTCTTTCAACAACCTCATTCTGTTGAGGTGTTTTAGGAGTAGAGAACTCACGTGATATACCATGATCTGTACAATTCTTCTCAAAATTACTATTTTCAAACTCAGTACCATGATCACTTCTAATTTTGATCACATGTACTTCTTTTTTTTAGTCTGAATTCATTTTAAATTTTTTTTAACTTCATCGAGAGTCTCTGATTTCTCTTTCAAGAAAACTACCCATGTATATCTAGTAAAATCATCAAGGATAACTTAAAAATACTTCTTTCTACCTCTACTCTCCATTCTTATTGGTCCAACCAAATCTATATGGAGCAGTTCAAGAGGTTTGGATGTGCTTAAGGAGTTTACTTTCTTATGACTACTCTTGATTTGCTTGCCAATCTGACATGTGCCACAAATCTTTTCTATCTTTTCAATTTGGGTAAGCCATGAATATGATCTCTTTTGCTCAATCTATAAAGATTTCTAAAGTTAACATGTCTAAGACGTTTATGCCATAGTTCTATTTCATCTATTTGGACCATGTAACATGAAAAGTTAGAAAAGTATGAGTTATTAATAATGTAGCAATTCTTAGAAGTCCTAGACCATTTAATATCACACATCCATTCTCATTTGAAATCTCACATCCGTGATTTGTAAATTTTACACTGTGTTTGTTATTATAGATTTGAGAAATACTTAAAAGGTTATAATGTTTAAGACCTTCAACATACAAAATATTCTTAAATGGAAGAAAATTAGTGAGTTGAACAATGCCTTGGCCCATGATTCTGCAATTTCTTCCATCACCGAAAGTACTGATTTGTCGTTTACTTACTTGAAGTTGTTGAATATTTTTTTGTTACCTATCAAATATCTTGAACATCCACTATCCAGGCACCATTTTGAATGGCTAGTGGCTTTGAAGGCTGTGTAGGCAACAAGGCATGTAACCTTTAGAACCCATTTCATTATAGTTATGGGTTTAGAATTTCCATTAGTTTTTCTTTGTTTCAGGGAGTTGGAATTTCTCCCCTTCTATTAATTCCAATTCCATTTGAGTTGGATTTTAGAAGTTCTTTGAGTAAGTCCACTATTTTTCAGTTAAAAGAGGTTTGTTATATCTTAGAAATAAAAATGTATGTTTCCTACTTAAAGAGCTTCTAAATTTCAACTCAGATGGAATTAGAGTTGATAGAAAGGGGAGAAATTCCAACTCCCTGAAATAGAGAAAAACTAATTGAACTTCTAAGCCTAGAACCATAATGAAATGGGTTCCAAAGATTACATGTCTTGTTGCCCACATAGCCTTAAAAGCCACTAGCCATTCAAAATGGTACTTGGATAGTGGATGTTCAAGACACATGACAGGTGACAAAGAAATATTCACCAACTTTAAGGAAGTAAACGATGGATCAGTTACTTTCTGTGATGGAAGCAACTGGAGAATTTGTAACGCCCGAAAAAAATCCATACTTGGACTCGAGTACCAACTCGACCAGAAATCGCGTAGGATTAATTCCTTTAGAAAATAAGTGTAAGTTAGCTAGCACAACGCTAGAGTAGCTGGAAAATAGTCCCTGATCACTTTAAATACGTTCTACAAGACCCAAATCGAGTAGAACCAATGACTCTATAATACTCAAAAACCTCGGGTCAAACTCTAAGCAGGTTTGTTCTCTGGACCACTTTGAAAATCTGTATTGGATCTAGACAGCGCGTCGAAAGTCCGATACCTACTATCTTAGACCGTTAGAACCGCCTAGCTGGACTTGACAATCATTTTGAAAATCAAGTCCAACCGACATTCACAGACTATTTCGTTGAGCCTGGACAGAAGAGAGTAAGAATAGGGACAGAATTGGAATTTAAAATTCAAATCTGGCACACGACTTGACGTGTCAGTATTAAGCGTTCTGACCGTCAGAATTCAGCCAAATTACACCCTCAGATTAGGAAAAATTTCTATTTCATATCATGAGACTTGCAGGCCTGATCTACGTGCGGTGACCGCTGAACTGAAACTGGACCGCCACGGGCGATCTACGAATACTGGTGGTCTGAAAATGGGATGAGAGCAACATCCGACGAGCGTGAGCTTAAGTCCGATCGCGTTCGGCCAGGGGACCACCAGAAATGTACTTTTAGACCGAAATAGCCCCGATTTGGATATAACCTAGGTAAACTTTGTTCCCGAGCCTATTCCGGGCATTTTTGTGCTTATAAAAGGGGTTAAAACCCTCATTCCTCTCTCCCATCCGAATTTGAGAAAAACCCTAGATTGGGAGAGAGAAAAGGTGAGAGTTTGTGAGAGAGATTGGAGGAGAATTCCTTGCCGCTTGTGCTACCCGTTGCAAGTGCCTAACCAACACACTCCGATCACCTGGCCAGTGATTTCTCCACATTTTCAGGTAAGAAAATACCCTAAAAGTTACTGATTTAGTGTTCCCTTGGTTTAATAGCAAAGTAGCTGATAGATCTCGTAAATCAGGTTCCCTATTCGCCGTAGACGAAGCGTATACGCTCCGTTCAAATCACTTCACCTATAAGGGAAAAGGTGCGGATTTTAGACACTTTGATTGACTGTTTCCAACACTTTCAATGTCGTTTAATAGTAGATTATCGACGGCAACGCCGTTTAACATGTACAACATGCTGTCCGTTTCCAGTTTCGTAAACCGGGGAAGAATATGAGATTTAAGGCATTTTAGTCATTTGTAGGAAGTACTATTTTCATTCATATTTTGCTGATGTGATTGACATGGTTTATTGTCGTATTAGAATGTTAGGAATACGTGTATAATTATTTTGGTGAAGAGATTCGCCTAAATACGTACTTCGGGTCGACATACTATATGTAGACTTAAGTGTGTAGTGTAAGTGTTTGTATAAATGCTTGTATTAGACGGTATTGAATTAAATGGCATTATGAATTAGTTTGAGATTGTTTTCTCAATTAATATGCTGATGTAAATGATTTCCTACATGTTAGCTAAATGCATGATTTCATTACATGTATGGAATGCATGTGCTTGAAGATTCGCTTAAGTTTTATGTTATAACATGTGTTAACATGCTCACATGGTTGTATTTCATTTCCAATACTCTAATATGATTGCTGATGTGATTCCATAATTGTTTAGGACTATACTTAGTCCAGATAGTCGGTAACCGAGAAATTTCGTGGTTGGCTTATCTTTGCCATGAACGACGCGTCGATGAACGCGAGCCGTGTTTTGGAGTTGGCGGCAGTGGTTAGGCCACGCGAGGTGTTTTACGCACTTCATGTCGTTCGACTTGAGATGCGATCGTGCTAGTCGAGCCCGTCAAGTAACCCGACTGGCCGTTGTATGTTCACCCTGCATGAGTCATAACTGCTTGAACCTAGGGTACTGAACTTACCATTGTAAACCCTGTTAACCTGGTACCTTGATCCACGAAGACTCATGAGCCGGGCATGGTGGTATGGGACACCGTGGTCGAGCTGTCGGCCTATGCTGGGGCCACAAACCTCCCCGTAGTGACCAGTGAGCACCTAGACTCGTGAGCAGATTATGGTGTTATGGGACACTATATTCTTGCTGTCGGCCTACACTGATCAGGCGACGAGTCCTTTGTAGTGACCGCGAGCGTATTCTGAGTTTACGGGAGGCGACGACCCTTCAGTAGCAGTGAGAGTACAGTAGGCCTATATTGATAAAGTGATGGGGGAGTGGTACAACGAGTGCGAGCAACAGCCCTGACAGCCCTTGCAGCGACCTACAAAATATACATCGTATGAGATTACTAGGAGTGACGACCCTAGACAGGATCTGTGTTGGGATTGATATAAGGGAAGTACCTTAGTTTTCCAATCCTGCTGTTTGAATGGACTAATAACAACTTGGCAATCATATCACCATTACATTGCATGTGCCTGGAAGATGTGGAGCACTGAGCGGGATGCACGCATGCCGCGGGCGTTAGATGGTGCCGTATGAGGGAGAACATCGTTGAGGGCATCCATCATGTCATGTCATATTGCATTAACAACAGTATTAGGATTGTCTGATTTACTGCTTTACTATTATCGCATGATTGATTTGAGAACATGTTAATCCTTGCTCTATGATTCCACTGAGTTGATCACTCATTCCCACGTTACGGGATGGTGTTGGCAACACCCACCAGACCCTGTTTTAGATGTAGGTGATGCAGAGATCCAGGAGGTAGAGCCGGACTATGATGAGTACCAGGACGAGTTCTCATACATGCAGTACCACGACGGCTTTGCTTAGGTGACCTGGGTTGAAGGGACTCTTTAGTGGGACTATTTTGAACATTTTATTTTGGTTTATTTACATGTATATGAGACTCAGTGATGTATTCAAACTTTAGTGACAGTCGAGATCTACTTTGTTTTTCCATACAGTGATATATATATTGTTTAGACTTCCGCTTGCTTTTATCACTGGATCTGGAGTATGAATTGGAGTTTTGGTATAATTTTACTCATGTGAATGCTTTAACTCAGACAACATTGAATCATAATCATTTTTTTTGCATAAGTGATGGTCTGGAACTCGGGAGTTGAGTTTATACACGACCCCCGATTTTTAGGGTGTTACAAGTTGGTATCAGAGCATGAATAAGATATATTGGGCCTGGGTTATGTTCACGCGACGTACGCTGTCGCTTCCTTTGACTTAGGTGGGTGCGAGAAGGGTCTAGAAACACGTATAGGATCGCAGATTCGCCAATAGGCGAAGTCTACTTGTATCGATCGCGCGATCGAGTCCGTAGCGCATCTAGGGTCGCGTAAAGCGCCCTGAATAGTTCCTAGGTTATAGGTAAGTGGGTTGAGACGTTCTTCGAATGATTCTAAACCCATAAATGTGAATCCTTGGGCTGTGGGACAACCACAACCCCTGCATTCAATCGCTAGGGCTTAAAAACCCCATTTTACCTAAATTCTTCAGAATTCTTCCTCTCACCACTCCATTCTTAAATTATTTCATATTATTTTCATGTTAGACATTGATACTAATGTAAAAATGACATAAAATCATACTTCGATAAAATTTTATAATGAATAGTAAAATTTTATGAAAACTGGCCATTTAGACATTCTTAGTTCACTTTCTTTAGTAACTAATGGTTTAGATGGAAGTACTAGCTCCTTCTACTCCAAAATCATATGCTGCATGATAGGGAATTGTATTCAGGATTGCAGACTGGCCCCGAAAAGCTCCGAACACATGTTTGGGCCTATATAGGGAAATATACAATTAACCAAGGTGGAGACCATACATTTTTGGGGTCCCTGGACCATGGGGGACCAGACCCATGTGGTCCCACCGATCAGATCATCGGACGGTCGGCGATGCATCACCATCCACTGTGGCCCATTTGATCTGAAGTTTGGGATCTGGGGGTATTTTGGGTAGTGTACACCCCCATGTGCGGTTCGTCCATAGAAAACCCCAAAGAGGGGTACTTCCTTCACAAATAGCCCCTTCCCTAGCCCCATTTTCATTTTCTTGCTGCCCTAACCTAAAACCATGATTCCAAATCATTCCTAAATCCATTCCCTACTGAAAACGACCACACTCCATCACTCTAAAGTGATTTGCAGTTCTCCCACTTGCAGATCTCATCGTTTGGAGCTCTTAAAACCCCCGAATTGAGTTGAAATCGTGAGGTACTCCATTCCCCTTTTTCATTCTCTTTTCTTTCTGAAAATCCATCCTAGGGGAGCTTGAAGCATCCCTCTACAACGCCTAGATCTCCCTTTTCCAGTTTGGACAGCCATTTCCTTGAATTTTCTCCACTTTTTATGGCTTTTGTTGAAGCCATTTTGGGTCTTTTGTCACTCTCCACCATCCTCTCTTTGATGGGTAAGAGAAAGACCACAGTGGATGAGACTGGGCCTAGTCGCCCTGCTCAATCAAGAAGACTACAGGGTGGCGCCGCTAGCTCAAGCGCCGCTGTAAGTCCAAGCACAGCCCGAGAGTTCCATACAAAGCGGGATTTGGATCCCCATACTCAACTTGGGCGAGTGATTTTAGCAGAGATGCCTCACGGCCAATACACTGACTGTAAAGTATTGTTTGAGACGGACGTGGAAGGACGACTATTCGGTAAATTTCTGTTGTTCGAGCGCATTGAAGCTGCGCATTGGGGTCCGATCTTTGAAGCTCGTGCTCGTGCTAATGTGAGCACCATTCGTGCCTTCTACGCTCGTATCTAGAATCCTACACTGGAGCCATTGCAGTTCAAAATTCCTTTTGGGAGAGACCGGATGGCTACGATCGATGTTCGGTTGATTGCGCGACTTCTAAACGTGCCCCTTGGTGATGTTCATCCCAGCGCAAAGAATTTGAGGAGTAGGCGTGAACGAGATCGCCGTACTAGATTTTTATGTGGTAAATTGGTTCCATGGTAGCCTAATAATAGCCTCAAGGCATCTTACATGTCTAATGATTTGCGCCTGCTGCACCACATTTGCAGGTCGACAAATCGCATTGAATGTATGCGCCTTATGGTTAATTTCTTGTATCTGGTGGCCTAGGGAGAGAATGTATGTATGGCCACTTTCATCTTGTGACAGATTATCCTCATAGCGAGATCAAGAAGAACGTCCGAGTCACTTCCTTTTGGCTGACTTATATGCAAGATTGCGCTTGAGTTTGCTTACAGACTTGGGCCGGAATTGCCAGTTTTGATTCACAGCATTGATGAGTCTACTATGGTCAAGATGAAGATCGGGTCTCAGTACCGTGAGACTCAGCTTGAAGAGGATAGTGAGGATGATTTTGATGATGAAGAGGATCCAAGTGAAGGAGAACCTGGAGCAGAAGTTGAGGAAGAAGTCCAGGAAGAGGTAGAAGAGGAGGCTCAGGATACAGATGAGAGCCCTCCTCCTTCTGCTCAGGCTACTGGCGATGATCGCATTGCCCGAATTGAGGAGAGCCAGGTCGCCTTGCGAAGGGAAGTTCAGGAACTTCGAGCTGAGGTCGAGGATGCCAAGGCCGTTACGAAGAGGAAATTCGGCAAGGTGACTCACACCTTGAAGGCGATCCTATGTTACTTGCAGGATAAGGGTGCTCCTCCGTCACCCGACTCAGACTAGCGATGATCTTTGATGTTGTTGTTAGTAGTTAGTCATTTCCTGCTTTATATTTTGTAAGCCTGATAAGGCTAGTAGTTTACTTATGTTGCTGTTGTATCTTTAACTGCCTTAGTTCCCATGTATTTCTCGTCATGATGCTTATAAGGACATGTCCCTTGTATTGTGACAATTTTGATTAAATGAAATGCATGGAATGCCTTTGACTCCTTATGTGAATGATTGCGGTGTGTTTGTGCTATTGAGACTGACAAGGTTGCGCCCTATTTTGAATATAGGGAATGCTGCCGAAGGCTACACGGAGCACAGCTCAGCTTACATTGAGTGAGCCTATGGATCAGGCTCCTTCGTAGTCTGATGCACATGCGGACCCTACTGTGGGCCCGATTCCTGAGACAGTGCGTGCATCTCAGCCTACTGCTGGTCTTACAGTTGGACCACCGCCGTTCACACCGCCTGTCAGAGAGCCGTATTGTACGTCTTCTTCGAAGCAGTACATGCCATAGCCTGCTCCACCTCCAGATAGATTTGAGCAGATGATGGCCATGATGCAGCAGCAGCAGCAGCTCCTGACTACTATTGTGGGGACACTAGCCCAGGGAGGGAGTGTGCCTCCACCCGTACCACCTGCACATCCAGCTGAGGATGCTGATAAATATACCCAGGATGAGGGCATGGCTCATCCTGTACCACCTGCTTACCCTGCGGGGAATGTCGCAGATACACGGGGCTTGTTAGAGCGATTCCAGCGCTTACGGTCTCCCACTTTTACGGGTTCTCATAGACCCGAGGAGGCCTAGTATTGGCTCGACCGTGTGTCGAAGATACTGCGGATGCTACACTGTACAGAGGCTGAGCAGGTCGAGTTGGCTATGTTCCTGTTCGAGCGAGAGGCCAGCTTGTGGTGGGACAGTGTATTGCGGACCGTTGCCGCCTATTATATATGGACCTGGGCAGCGTTCGAGTTCTACTTCCACGAGAAATACTATCCCCAGACGTACAGGCATGATCGGGAGAATGAGTTTCTCCGCCTCAGACAGGGAGGCATGACAGTCACGGAGTATGAGCATCGATTCACGGAGTTAGGCAGATACGTCCCGACTATTTTGGCCGATGAGCAGATGCGCATGCGGCACTTTTCTGAGGGTTTGCAACCGGATATTCGGTCGAAGATGTGCTGCATGAGCATTCGCTCCTATGCGGAGCTGATTCACATGTCCATGCGGGCAGAGCAGGGTATGGATCGACTTACCCGATCTCATGGCCCTGTTGCTCCTAAGCCACGACCAGAGATGCAGGACAGGCCCTTTGCGGGCAAGAGGCCTCCCGTCGACCCTACAACTGGGGCTACAACGCCAGTACCACCGTTTTGGTGCCCCGAGTTATCATGTACATACTGTGGGAGGTCAGGCCATTTGGCTCAGAGTTATTTTGCTCGGATGCGGGACAGTGGGTTCTCGCCGCCGCAGAAGATCGACCGTACATGTCCACAGACGATATCAGCACTGCCTATATGGTTGGCTCCTACGCACCCTTCCTTCAGACCTCCGGTATTGCAGATCAGGCAGCCTCTAAGGCCCACGGCGCAGCAGCCGAACCGGCCACAGCAGACACGGGTTCATGCATTGACAGTTGAGGCAGCTGCGACGAAGACTTCTCAGCATTCGGCCTTTGAGGTCACTGCCCATATTGGAGGTATTCCTATTCTCGTAATGGTGGACACTGGATCCACGATTTCTTTGATATCACGTGCCATAGTCAGACGCATTGGGCTACAGACTATTACTATGGATGGGGTGTGAGTTTATACAGCTCACGAGTCCTTTACAGATGCCACCCAGCTGTGTGAGGGTTGTTTGGTGGATCTGGGGGGCAAGACGATGGCTCTAGATCTCATCGTCGACCCATCTCTTGTTTATCTCGACGTCATTCTTGGCATGGATTGGTTGACTACAGCGAGGGCCGAGATTGACTGCGAGACTCGTATAGTGACTGCGTCGAGCCAGAGGGTGCATCCTTCATATTTCTAGTGCGGGTAAATCTCTCCTTTCGCATACTTAGTTACACTACTTTACTGTGAGACACTGGTGCCCAGATACTTGAGCATACGCCAGTCGTTTCTGAGTTTGGGGATCTGTTCAGGAAGATCCCTGGTTTGCCGTCCCGACGAGATATTGATTTCACTATCGATCTGGTTCCTGGTTCCACGCCCATCTCACTGCCGACGTATCGCATGGCACCGTGTAAGATGGAGGAGTTGAGGACGCAGATTGATGGTCTGTTGGAGCTTGGCCTTATACGGCCTAGTGTGTCTCCTTGGGGAGCACCAGTTCTGTTCGTGAGGAAGAAGGATGGTTCGATGCGATTGTGTATTGATTATCGCAGTCTGAACCAGATCACGGTGAAGAATAAGTACCCTTTACCCAGGATCGATGACTTGTTTGATCAGTTGAGAGGAGCGCAGTACTTCTCGAAGATTGATCTTCAGTCAGGATATCATCAGTTGTGCGTCAGGGATGAGGACGTGCAGAAGACAGCATTTAGGACCAGCTTTGGCCACTACGAGTTCCTCGTGATGTCGTTCGGTCTCACGAACGCACCAGCCGTGTTCATGGATCTGATGAACCGGGTATTTCGGCCTTTCCTCTATCGATTCGTTATTGTGTTCATTTACGACATTTTGATATACTCCAGGAGTCGAGAGGAGCATGAGGAGCATTTACGTTTGGTCCTGGATACGCTCAGACAACATCAGTTGTTCGCAGAGTACAAGAAGTGTGACTTCTGGAAGCATGAAGTGAAGTTCCTGAGACATGTGGTGTCCAAGGATAGCATGGCAGTTGACCTGTCTAAGGTAGCTGCGGTTCAAGACTGGGAGCAGCCTAGTTCTGTCACTGAGGTGAGGAGTTTCTTGGGTCTCGCTGGCTACTATCGGCGCTTCATTCAGGATTTCTCGAAGATCGCAAGACCTTTATCTCAGTTGATACGGAAGGACGTGAAGTTCACCTGGAATGACAAGGTGGAGTCAGCTTTTTAGGAGCTGAAGGACAGACTTACATCCGCCCCTGTGCTAGTATTGCCAGAGCAAGGGATTAGATACACTATATACACTGACGCGTCTAGCGTTGGTCTGGGTTGTGTCCTTATGCAGAGGGACAGGGTAATTTCGTATGCCTCGAGACAATTAAGGAAGCACGAGGAGAATTACCCTACACACGACCTAGAGTTGGCAGCCGTCATATTCGCACTGAGACTCTGAAGACATTACCTCTATGGAGAGGAGTTCGAGTTCTTTTGCGACCACAAGAGCCTCAAGTACATATTCACGCAGTGAGACTTGAATATGAGGCAGCAGCGATGGATGGAGACGTTGAAGGACTTCAAGTTCGAGCTCTGATACCATCTGTAGCTCCTAGGTTTTTAAGCCCTGGCGATTGAATACAGGGGTCGTGGTTGTCCCACGGCCCAAGGATTCACATTAACGGGTTTAGAATTGTTCAAAGAACAGCTCAACCCACTTACCTACAACCTAGGAGCTATTCGGGTTGCTCTACGCGACCCGAGACGCGTTACAGGCTCGATCTTGCGATCGATTCTAATAGACTTCGCCTATCGGCGAATCTGTGATCCTGGACGTGTTTCTAGACCCTTCTCGCACCCACCTAAGTCAAAGGAAGCGACAGCGTGCGTCGCGTGACCATAACCCAGGCCCGGTCTAATCCAAATCATGCTCTGATACCATCTGTAACATCCCGAAAATCGGGGGTCGAGCAAAAACCCAACTCCCGAGTTCCAAAATGTTATTTATGCAACATAGATATGTATGTTTGAATGTTGTCTGTGATAATGTATTAAACATGAGTGAAATTAAGCCAGAACAACATATCATACTCCAGAGACAGTTAAATTAACCAGCGGAAGTCTGTAATAGTATGTATAACATATACAAACTGTTGTATGTCTCCAGAGTGTGAACATGTTACCAGGTTATACACATACATGTATACTCCAAAAGTAGATGAAACGAATATACATGAGTGCGCTAAAAATATAATATGACAAATGTCAAAGTATCTAATCAACCTCCCTGTAATCCCGTCAATCAGAACACGCATAAAGGAGGGATCCTCCTCATCATCATCAAGTCCAGCTCCGCCTCGCAGGCCGCGCCATCATCTGCAATCACAAAAGGGTCTGGTGGGTGTCCAGGAACACCGTCCCGTAACGTGGGAGTGAGTAGCTAACTCAGTGGAATAATAGAGCAAGGATTAACATGTTCTCAAATCAATCATGCGATAATAATAAAGCAATAAATCAAACATTCCTAATACTGTTGTTAATGCAATTATGACATGACGTGATGTATGCCCTCACCGACGATCACCCTCATGCGGCAACATCTTACGACCGCGGCATGCCACACTCCCTAGAGTGCTCCACATCTTCCAGGCACATGCAATGCTATGGTGATATGAATTCCAAGTTGTTATTAGTCCATTCAAACAGCAGGATTGGGAAACTAAGGTACTTCCCTTGTATCAATCCCAACACAGATCCTGTCTAGGGTCGTCACTCCTAGTAATCTCATACGATGTATATTTCGTAGGTCACTGCAAGGGCTGCCAGGGCTGTTGCTCGCACTCGTTGCACCGCTCCCCATCACCTTATCAATACAGGCCTACCGTACTCTACTGCAACGGAAGGGTCGTCGCCTCCCGTGGACTCAGAATACGCTCGCGGTCACTACAAAGGGCTCGTCGCCTGATCAGTGTAGGCCGACAGCTAGAATATAGTGTCCCATACCACCATAATCTGCTCACGAGTCTAGGTGCTCACTGGTCACTACGGGGAGGTTTGTGGCCCCAGCGTAGGCCGACAGCTCGACCACGGTGTCCCATACCACCATGCCCGGCTCATGAGTCTTTATGGATCAAGGTACCATGGTTAACAGGGTTTACAATGGTAAGTTCAGTACCCTAGGTTCAAGCAGTTATGACTCATACAAGGTGAACATACAACGGCCAGTCGGGTTACTTGACGAGCTCGACTGGCACGAGCGCATCGCAAGTCGAACGACATGAAGTGCGTAAAACACTTCGCGTGGCCTAACCACTGCCGCCAACTCCAACACGACTCGCGTTCATCGACACGTCCTTCGTGGCCAAGATAAGCTAACCACGAATTCTTTCGGTTACCGACTGCCTGGACTAGGCATAGTCCCAAACAATCATAGAATCACATCAGTAGTTGTGTAAGGGTAATGGAAATGAAATGGAACCATGTGAGTATGTTAACACATGTCATTACATACAACTTAAGCAAGTCTTCAAACACATGTCTTTCATACATATAATGAAATTATACATATCGCCAACATATAGGAAATCATCACCATCAGCGTATTAATTGAGAATTCAATCTCCAACTAAGTTATAAGAAAATCATCAAGCACATGTTATAACATACCACTTAAATGAATCATTAAGCACATGCATTTCATACATATAATGAAATCGTACATATGGCTAACATGTAGGAAATCATTCACATCAACATATTCATTGAGAAATCAATCTCAAACTAATCCATAACACCATTTAAGCCAATACATACTAATACAAGCATTTATACAAACACTTACACTACACACTTAAGTCTACATATAGTATGTCGATCCGACGTGCGCATTTAGGCGAATCTCTTCGCCAAACTAATTATGCACGCATTCCTAACTTCCTAATGCGACAACAAACCATGTCAATCACATCAGAAAAATATGAATGTAAACTGTACTTCCTACAAATGACTAAAATGCCCTAAATCTCATATTCTTCGTTAATTTACGAAACAGGAAACGGAGAGCATGTTGTACATGTCAAACGGCGTTGCCGTCAAGAATCTACTATTAAACGACATTGAAAGCTTTGGAAACAGTCAATCAAAGCGTCTAATATCCGCACCTTTTGTCTTGTAGACTCGGGAATTGAAACGGAGCGTATACGCCTCGTCTACGGCGAATAAGGAGCCTAATACACAAGATCCATAAGCTACATCGCTATGGAAACAAGGGAAACTCAAATCAACAACTATTTAGGGTTTTTACTTACCTAGGATCGCGGTGGAATCGCTGGGAAAGCGGTAGAGGTGTGTTGCTTAAGCACGTGCAACGCGTAGTACAAGTGGCAGGAAGAACTCCCCCACTCTCTCACAATCTCTCACTTTTCTTTCCCTCTCCCAAGCTAGGGCTTCTCTCAAATTCGGATGGGAGAGAGGAGTGAGGGTTTCAACCCCTTTTATAGCCTACAACATGCCCAAAATAGGCTTGGGAACAATGTTTACTTGGTGCCTAACCAAATCGGGGCCGTTTCGGTCCAAAAGGGCATTTCTGAAGGTCCCCTGGCCAAATGCGGTCGGACTTAAGCTCATGCATACTGGATCTAACACACATCCAGTTTTCAGACCGGTTGGGTTCCCAGATCGCACGTGGCGGTCCAGTTTCAGTTTAACGGTCATCGCACCAAGATCAGGCCTATAAGTCTCGTGATATATAATAGATATTTTTCCTGATCCAAGGGTGTAATTTGGCTGTATTTTGACGGTCAGAACGCTCAATATTGATGCGTCAAATTGTGTACCAGATTTGAATTTCAAATTCCAATTCTAACCCTATTCTCACTCTCTTCGGTCCGGGCTCAATGAAATAGCCTGTGATTATCGGTTTGACTTGATTTTTGGAATGAGTGTCAAGTCCAGCTAGACGGTTCTAACGGTCTAAGATAGGAGGTATCGGACTTTCGACGTGCGGTCTAGATCCAATACAAAGATTCAAAGTGGTCCAGAGAACAAACCTGCTTAGAGTTTGGTCCGAGGTTTTAGAGCATTATAGCACCATTGGTTCCACTCGCTTTGGGCCTTGTAGAACGTATTTAAAGTAATCAGGGACTGTTTCCCAGCCACTCCAACGTTGCGCTAGCTAACTTATGCTTAGTTTCTAAAGAAATTTATCCTAAGTGGTTTCTTTGGCTATGGAATTGGGTTCTGAACGATTTTTCAGGTGTTTTAATTGACCCACTGCCTAAGGACGTCAAATCCCAGGTTAGCCAAAATCCGGGGTGTTACACTTACCATCCTGGGAAGGCGAACTTTGTGGTTGACGCATTGAGCCGCAAGAAGGCGATAGAGTTTGCGGCTCCGCTGGGATATGGTTGAGTTTTTGCGAGACTTTGAGCTGAAACTCACCGTAGAGGAGCCGTATGAGTTCATCGCACATGTACAGGTGCGATCTCAGATTGATGACCGGGTCATCGAGGCGTAGAGGGATGATGCACATCTGACTGAGCTTCGAGAGCAGGCCAGTGATGATGCAAACGCCAAGTGGCGAGTTGGGATGGATAGGGGCTTACGTTATAGTGGCCGCCTATGCGTCCCAGATGTCCCTGACTTGAGACGAGAGATTCTCGAGGCTGCGCATTGTACCAGACTCTCGATGCATCCAGGAAGTACGAAGATGTATCGCGACGTGAAGAGGACTTATTGGTGGGAAGATATGAAGACCCACATAGCAGAGTTCGTGTCCCGTTGTCTCACTTGCTAGCAGGTGAAGGCAGAGCATCGCCGACCACCTAGACTTTTGCAGCCTAAGCCGATCGCAGAGTGGAAGTGGGATTTCATTTCCATGGACTTCATTTCTGGGCTGCCGAAGACGAGGAAGGGACATGATTCCATTTGGGTGATCGTCGACCGTCTGACGAAGTCGGCGCACATCCTACCGATCAAAGTCACAAACTCTGCAGACGAGCTGGCTAGACTGTACATCAAAGAGATTGTGCGTCTGCATGGAGTTCCGTTGGAGATCGTGTCGGACAGAGACACGAGGTTCACTTCTATTTTCTGGACTCGCATTCAGGAGGCTATGGGTGTGAAGTTAAAGTTCAGTACTGCCTTCCACCCACAGACCGACGGACAGACAGAGTGGGTGAACCAGATCTTAGAGGATATGTTGTGAGCTTGCGCATTGGACTTCAAGGACAGTTGGGATGATTGCCTTGCATATGCGGAGTTTGCGTACAACAACAGTTTTCAGGCGAGTATCGGTATGACACCTTACGAGGCGCTGTATGGGCGACCTTGACCCGCACCGCATTGCTGGGCATAGGTCGGTGAGCGTAGCTTGATTGGCCCAGAGATAGTGTAGGCGACGTCGGAGAAGATTGATATCATTAGACGTCGGCTTCTTACAGCGCAGAGCAGACAGAAGAGTTATACCGATACGAGACGGAGGCCACTAGAGTTCACAGTTGGGGATCATGTATTTTTACGAGTTTCTCCTATGAAGGGAGTCCTTCGGTTCGGGAAGAAGGGGAAGCTAGCACCGCGATTCATTGGTCCATTCCCGATCCTCGATCGTGTGGGAGCAATGGCTTACCGATTGGTTTTGCCCATGCCTCTCGCGAGCGTTCACAACGTATTTCATGTTTCTATGCTGAAGAAGTACGTTTTTGATCCTTCCCATATCATCAGATGGGAGCAAGTGCAGTTAGGAGAGGATATTACATATATCCTGCGACCGATGCGTATCCTAGACAGGAAGGAGCAGATACTGCGTAGCAAGGTGATTCCCCTTGTGAAGGTATTGTGGACGCATCACTCTGAGGAAGAGGCTACCTGGGAGACAGAAGCCAAGATCAGAAAGAACTACCCACAGCTTCTCGACGAGTACGAAAAGGTACAAATTTTGAGGATGAAATTATTTGTTAAGGAGGGTAGATTGTAACGCCCGGGAAAAATCCATACTTGGACTCGAGTATCAACTCAACCAGAAATCGCGTAAGATTAATTCCTTTAGAAAATAAGTGTAAGTTAGCTAGAGCAACGCTAGAGTAGCTGGGAAATAGTCCCTGATCACTTTAAATACATTCTACAAGACCCAAATCGAGTAGAACTAATGACTCTATAATACTCTAAAACCTCGGGTCAAACTCAAAGCAGGTTTGTTCTCTGGACCACTTTGAAAATCTGTATTGGATCTAGACAGTGCGTCGAAAGTCCGATACCTACTATCTTAGACCGTTAGAACCGCCTAGCTAGACTTGACAATCATATCGAAAATCAAGTCCAACCGACATTTACAGGCTATTTCGTTGAGCCTGGACCGAAGAGAGTAAGAATAGGGACAGAATTGGAATTTGAAATTCAAATCTGGCACACGACTTGACGTGTCAGTATTAAGCGTTCTGACCATCAGAATTCATCCAAATTACACCCTCGGATCAGGAAAAATTTCTATTTCATATCATGAGACTTGCAGGCCTGATCTACGTGTGGTGACCGCTGAACTGAAACTGGACCGCCACGGGCGATCTACGAATACTGATGGTCTGAAAACGGGATGAGAGCAACATCTGACGAGCATGAGCTTAAGTCCGATCGCGTTCGGCCAGGGGACCACCAGAAATGTACTTTTGGACCGAAATAGCCCCGATTTGGATATAACCTAGGTAAACTTTGTTCCTGAGCCTATTCCAGGTATTTTTGTGCTTATAAAAGGGGTTGAAACCCTCATTCCTCTCTCCCATCCGAATTTGAGAAAAACCATAGATTGGGAGAGAGAAAAGGTGAGAGTTTGTGAGAGAGATTGGAGGAGAATTCCTTGCCGCTTGTGCTACCCGTTGCAAGTACCTAAGCAACACACTCCGATCACGTGGCCAGTGATTTCTCCGCATTTTCAGGTAAGAAAATACCCTAGAAGTTACTGATTTAGTGTTCCCTTGGTTTAATAGCAAAGTAGCTGATAGATCTCATAAATCAGGTTCCCTATTCGCCGTAGACGAAGCGTATACGCTCCGTTCAAATCACTTCACCTATAAGGGAAAAGGTGTGGATTTTAGACGCTTTGATTGACTGTTTCCAATACTTTCAATGTCGTTTAATAGTAGATTATCGACGACAATGCCGTTTAACATGTACAACATGCTGTCCGTTTCCTGTTTCGTAAACCGGCAAAGAATATGAGATTTAGGGCATTTTAGTCATTTGTAGGAAGTACTGTTTTCATTCATATTTTGTTGATGTGATTGACATGGTTTATTGTCGTATTAGAATGTTAGGAATACGTGCATAATTAGTTTGGCGAAGAGATTCGCCTAAATGCGTACTTCGGGTCGACATACTATATGTAGACTTAAGTGTGTAGTGTAAGTGTTTGTATAAATGCTTGTATTAGTATGTATTGAATTAAATGGCGTTATGAATTAGTTTGAGATTGTTTTCTCAATTAATATGCTGATGTAAATGATTTCCTACATGTTAGCTAAATGCATGATTTCATTACATGTATGGAATGCATGTGCTTGAAGATTCGCTTAAGTTGTATGTTATAACATATGTTAACATGCTCACATGGTTGTATTTCATTTTCAATACTCTAATATGATTGCTGATGTGATTCCATAATTGTTTGGGACTATACTTAGTCCAGACAGTCGGTAACCGAGAAATTTCGTGGTTGGCTTATCTTTGCCATGAACGACGCGTCGATGAACGCGAGCCGTGTTTTGGAGTTGACGGTAGTGGTTAGGCCATGCGAGGTGTTTTATGCACTTCATGTCGTTCGACTTGAGATGCGATCGTGCTATTCGAGCCCGTCAAGTAACCCGACTAGCCGTTGTATGTTCACCCTGCATGAGTCATAACTGCTTGAACCTAGGGTACTGAACTTACCATTGTAAACCCTGTTAACCATGGTACCTTGATCCACGAAGACTCATGAGCCGGGCATGGTGGTATGAGACACCGTGGTCGAGCTGTCGGCCTACGCTAGGGCCACAAACCTCCCCATAGTGACCAGTGAGCATCTAGACTCGTGAGCAGATTATGGTGGTATGAGACACTATATTCTTGCTGTCGGCCTACACTGATCAGGCGACGAGTCCTTTGTAGTGACCGCGAGCGTATTCTGAGTCTACGGGAGGCGACGACCCTTCAGTAGCAGCGAGAGTATAGTAGGCCTGTATTGATAAGGTGATGGGGGATCGGTGCAACGAGTACGAGCAACAGCCCTGACAACCCTTGCAGCGACCTACAAAATATACATCGTATGAGATTACTAGGAGTGACGACCCTAGACAGGATCTGTGTTGGGATTGATATAAGGGAAGTACCTTAGTTTCCCAATCCTGCTGTTTGAATGGACTAATAACAACTCAGAAATCATATCACCATTACATTGCATGTGCCTGGAAGATGTGGAGCACTGAGCGGGATGCACGCATGCCACGGGCGTTAGATGGTGCCGTATGAGGGAGAACTTCGGTGAGGGCATCCATCATGTCATGTCATATTGCATTAACAACAGTATTAGGATTGTCTGATTTACTGCTTTACTATTATCGCATGATTGATTTGAGAACATGCTAATCCTTGCTCTATGATTCCACTGAGTTGATCACTCATTCCCACGTTACAGGATGGTGTTGGTAACACCCACTAGACCCTTTTTTAGATGCAGGTGATGCAGAGATCCAGGAGGTAGAGCCGGACTATGATGAGGACCAGGACGAGTTCTCATACATGCAGTACCACGACGGCTTTGCTTAGGTGACCTGGGTTGACGGGACTCTTCAGTGGGACTATTTTGAACATTTTATTTTAGTTTATTTACATGTATATGAGACTCAGTGATGTATTCATACTTTAGTGACAGTCGAGATCTACTTTGTTTTTCCATACAGTGATATATATATTGTTTAGACTTCCGCTTGCTTTTATCACTGGATCTGGAGTATGAATTGCAGTTTTGGTATACTTTTACTCATGTGAATGCTTTAACTCAGACAACATTGAATCATAATCATTTTTGTTGCATAAGTGACGGTCTGGAACTCGGGAGTTGAGTTTATACACGACCCTTGATTTTCAGGGTGTTACAGAATTATAGGCCAAGGTACTGTTCAACTCTCTAATCTTTCTCCATTTGAGAATGTTTTGTATGTTGAAGGTCTTAAGCATAACCTCCCAAGTATTTCTTAAATCTACAATAACAAACACAGTATAAAATTAACAAATCACAGATGTGAGATTTCAAATGAGAAGGGAAGTGTGATATTAAATGGCCATAGGAGTTCTGAGAATTGTTATATTATTAATGACTCATGCTCTTCTAATTTTTCATGTTACATGGTCCAAACAGATGAAATAGAAGTATGACATCAACGTCTTAGACATGTTAACTTTAAATATCTTTATAGATTGAGCAAAAGAGATCATATTCGTGGCTTACCCAAATTGAAAAAGATAGAAAAGATCTGTTGCTCATGTTTAATTGGCAAACAAACTAGGAGAAGTCATAAGAAAGTGAACTCCTTAGTCACAACTAAACCTCTTGAACTACTCCATATAGATTTGGTTGGACTAACAAGAATGGAGAGTGGAGATGGAAAGAAGTATTTTCTGGTTATCGTTGATAATTTTAATAGATATACTTGGGTAGCTTTCTTAAGAGAGAAATCAGTGACTCTCGATGAAGTCAAAAGAATTCTAAAATGAATTCAGACTAAAAAGAAGTACATGTGATTAAAATCAAAAGTGATCATGGTACTAAGTTTGAAAATAACAATTTTGAGAAGTAGTGTACATACCATGTTATATGACATGAGTTTCTGCTCCTAAAACACCACAACAGAATGAGTTTGTTGAAAGAAAGAATAGGGTGTTACAGGAAATGGCCAATGTTATGTTAAATAGCATGAATTTACCAAAACACTTATGCTGAAGTTATTAATACTGTGTGTTACATTATAAATCGTGTGTATATTAGAAAAACAAAAGATAAAATAGCCTATGAGTTATGTTTTAATAAGAAACCAACAGTCAAATACTTTTAAAATTTTGAAAGTAAATGTTTCATTTTACGTGACCGGAAAAATTTGGGGAAGTTCGAAGCCAATAGTGATGAGGGAATATTCTTGGGTTATGCTCTGAATAGTCGAGCATATCGTGTTCTTAACAATAGAACATTAGTGATTCAGGAATCTATTAACGTTGTAATTGATGATCACATAATCATACATACACCAAGTCTAGGTGATGATAAAGTCAACATTATCAATAAATCTGACTCTTCGTCAAAATCAGATGATGCTGAATTAAGATCAGTTAAAGACAATCTACCTGATCAGATATTGGGTAACCCTCGTACTAGTGTTCAGATAAGAAATAATTACAAAACATCTATAATCATGTCTGCTTTACTTCTCAAATTGAACCGATTAATGTAAAAGAATCACTTACTGATGAAAATTGGATATTGGCTATGCAAGAAGAGTTAAATCAATTCATTAGAAATGATGTTTGGTATTTAGTTCCCAGGCCATCTGATAAATATATAATTGGAATAAAATGAATTTTTAAGAACAAATCTGATGAAACAAGAAATATCATTATAAACAAGGCACGACTGGTTGTACAAGGTGACACTCAGATAGAAGGAATTGATTATGATGAAACCTTCGTACCAGTTGCACGCCTTGAATCCATTAGATTATTTATTTTAATTGCTTAATATAAAAAATTCAAAATATATCAAATGGATGTTAAAAGTGTATTTTTAAATGGTGATTTACATGAATAAGTATATGTTAAACAACCTACAGGTTTTGAAGACCCTAAACTTTCGGATCATGTATATCGTCTTAAAAAGACACTTTATGGTTTAAAACAAGCTCCCATGGCATGGTATGAATAATTAGCTAAATTCTTACTTAGTTACAACTTTTTCATGGGAAGCATTCACAAAATGTTATTTGTCAAAAAAATGTAATGAACATATATTGATTATACAGATCTACGTTGATGATATTATTTACGAATCTACAAGCTCTAAGATGTCCATTGAATTTACAGATCTGATGAAATCCAAGTTTGAAATGAGTATAGTTGGAGAATTGAATTACTTTATTATATTACAAGTAAAACAACAGGAAGATGGTATTTTCATTTCTCAAACCAAATATGCTTTAAATTTGGTGCAACACCCTGTACTTTCTCGTACTCGAGTGTTACCATGTAACCAAATTTGACATAAATACGAACCAAGCGTAAGTAAACACTTACGTGCATTCTAGCATAAATCCGACTGTTAAAAGTGGCCCCAATCAACTGAATGATTTTCAAGACCATTGAAGTTCAGATCAGAATCAATCCGACCACTGCATTAACGTGAACCAACAACTACAACTTAAATTAAGTAGTGGGCCCACCAAAGCTACGAATATACTTCATCCTTGGTTAGGGACCCAACTTGAAATGAAAAACCTATTAGTCGGGGTGGACCAGACTTGGGAATCCATCAGAATGACGAACTAGTAGGAATCACTAATTAATTATGGAATCACTTACCATAGCTCACTTACGGATTTAAAATAATCTAATCTTCTTATCAAGCCCTACAGATGACTGATCGAGTAAATAGATGGTGTTGATTAAGATGCCAACCATAATAAAACAACTTAGAAAAATACTAATAATAATAATAACAAAATTAATATTAATATTAGTATTTGGACTAGTGATATACTATGAAGGTCTTAAACGTACATCGAGACCCATGTATTTAGATTCACATAAACAACTTAAGGAAAAGTAGAATAAAATCTATGAGAATAATAATAATAATAATAATAATAATAATAATAATAATAATAATAATAATAATAATAATAATAATAATAATAATAATAATAATAATAATAGCAACAACAACAATGATAAAGAAATAAATAATGATAGTAATAAGTGGTGATAATTATAAAATTAATATTAATATTAGTATGCGGTTAGAAATACATTATAAGAGTCTCACATATGACCCCTAGGACCATTTTAACCATTCATAATCAAATTTAGAATGATCCAACCAATAGATTGGTGGGAAATCCATAAATGGGGCCCAAATCAGGTTGTGGGCCCCACCTAGGCATTTGATCTACTTGATATTTGGCTAAAGGCCCTAAGTGGACCCTTATAACCTAATGGACGGAGTGGATTTCATCTAAACATCACTTTGAACCCCACACCTATTATGTGTGTGCACCAGACTAGGGGCCTGGTCAAATTTGGTCTGACCCGTGTCTAGCTGAAAGAGGCAAAAGCCTCTTCCACTTTTCTGCCACCAGCGAAATTTTGAACGGAGGATGTCCGTTTTGATTGCACTGTGGCCCACCATGAGGAACCATTAAGACGATTAGAACCATCCATCATCTAGCGCATAAAATTTAGATGGAACCCCAAACATTCTGCACGATGTTACCCTCGTATGAGTTCACTGTGATGAGCGCAAGAGGCCAACATGTGAATGAGAATGAGATTGGACAACATGCATTCAATCTGAGTTTGGCCCACCATCTGGTCCCATCTTCATGATCTAAGTCGTCCATCGTGATGGGATACTAAGATTGACCAGAACCACATTGTTTTAAAAAATTCAGGCACACACATGTGCACACAGCATCTTGTGCAAGGAGAGTGTGTGCAGTTCAGAGTTTTCGAAAATGAAAACTATCGCTGATCATTTTGCTGCCGAACTAGCAACCCTCACCGCAGGCTTCTCTCAATCTCAGCCTTTGGAATGAACTATCGTAGCCATCCATTCTCCTTGAGGTTTAGGGTTCCCTGAGAAGCAAAATCGGTGCTATTTTAGGTTCCTACCCATAGTTTTGAGTGGCGGTTTCCACCAGATTGAATCTGGGACCCATTGACGATCTGATGACCCTGAGAGTAACTAGGGTAGGATATAAGGTGAGTGGATTGTGTGGCAACGGACCTCTCTCACGTTTTTATTGCAAATGAGAAAAACTAGCCGTTTTCCTTCTTCATGCAAACCCACCAAGAAAACCTTTGCAAAGCTTTGATCCATCCATCCTTCAAGCTCTATTACACTCCTAGAAACCCTTCTATGTTGTCAGATTAAAGGAAGAAGCAAAGGGAGAGAAAATGCCATTAACGACAGCTCACCTGCCCTGTTTTTCTCTTGCTGCCGCTCCACCTTGACCCGAATTAAGATCGGTCGAGGTTGGATCATCTTGTTGGCGGATGCAGGAGGAAGGAGGAAGATAGGAAGAAGAAAAAAGAAGAAGAAGAAGAAAAGAGAGTGAGAGAGAAAGGAGATCAGAGAGCGGTTGCCCTGTGTGGTAGCAACTCAAACTGAGCCAAATCTGGGTCGTGTTATGCCATGATTTGTTGTGCCCAATGCTAGACGCATCCAGCAGCCGAAGGAGAGAAGAAAAGAAGAAGAAAGAAATAGAAATGAGAGAGAGATCCAGAGAGAGAGAGAGAGAAGAGAAAATGAAGAAAAGAGACGACGAGTTTCGCCGTTGCCTACTCGACTTAGCTCGATTGAGTCGAGCTGGTTGGGACCAGTCCATTTCTAGTCATCCCTGGAGAAGAAAGGGAAGAAGGAAAGAAATAGAGAGAAGAAGGAAGAGAGAGTGAGTGCAAGGGAGTGGGGCTGCCTTGCTGCACTGCTGCCTGTGGTCCCTCCTTGTACAGCACCGAGTCAACCTAACTCACTGCTGAGTTTGGTTCAGGCCAGGATGAGTCTAATTGTCTAGTGATGATGCCGGCCTTAGCAAATGAAAGAAAGAAGAGTGAGAATGAGAGAAAGAGAAGGAAATGTGAAAAAGAGAGGAAGAGAGAGTTTTGACTTGAGTTATGGGTTGACTCGCTGAGTCAGCTATGTTGAGTCGACCATGGACCTAGTCTAGGTCCAACTAGGCTTGGGTCCAGCCCAGGTATGAGAGGATGAGAGGAGGAGAAGAAGAAGGAAGAGAGAGAGAGAGAGAGAGAGAGAGAGAGAGAGAGAGAGAGTAGATGGGTGCTTATCGTAGTCAACTTGACTTGAACCGGGCCAACAAGGTGAGGCTCTATTTTCTTTTCAGATTTAAATTACTTTAATTATCATTGTTAACATCATTTTAGGATTTTTAAGTTAGATATGATTAACCATTAGTAATTGTCCATACTTATATTAATTGATATATATATATATATATATATATGAAAATCGTTATTATCATTAAAATGTTAGTATTTTATTTATCATTCTTAAGATATTATTATTGACGATAGAGCATACCATTTCTGTTCATCACAATGATTATTAGGGCCACATTAACTAATATTAAGTACATTTTTAATGTTAATAATTATTTTGAAAATTATAAGAATTATTATTCATCGTGGGTGTCATTAGATAAATTGATATAATATTAGCCATTTTAATATTCCTAAAATTAATAACTAATTCATTTTATAAATTTTATTTATCAATGATTCCCATTAACAATATTATTAATGGCCACGCAAATTAGAGTCTAAATCCCATAATCAAAATCCTAGAACTAAAACCTAGGATGAAACCCTAAAACATAAGTAATCCAAACCCTAGGTTAAGACCCTAACCTTAAATAGCGTGTAAGATTGGACCTAATTGTATAAATTTACAATCGATGGTAGGAACTGATTCCAAGGGAACACACGCTTCTTAACGATGGTGCAAACGGTTCAAACATAAGGTGATGATTTCTTTCCCTTGAGCTTTCCATTTTACCATTAACTTAAGTTATAGTTTTATTTTAATTTATAAATGATATCTCCATTCTATAACCACATGTGTTAATTTTTAGAATTGAGTTGCTGCATCACATGCTTAATGTTTATCCTATATGTTTAATTCATGCTATTGGATCACTTGTGGATTACTTCTGGGATTTAAACTGATACATTAGTAGGAAACACCCACTTATAAATGTACACTCATACTTGAGATGTAACTCAATTGATGGTGATTGAAATAGGCCTTCGATCTAGTGGTTATTGAGTGGTGGTCTAGATGGATCATTAATATAGGTCTACCATCCAAGGTTGCTGTTTCTAAGTGGTCTTTAAAGATGGTTTTTCATTGAATGGTTTTGATACTCGCCCTATGTAGCTTACTTTGATATTAGCCTTACGTGGCTTGGTTTTGGTATTTTTCCTATAGGGTTCGATGTTTTATATTGTGCAACCATGCGATGGTAACCTCATATATTGTAATATGATTGGCCACTAGTCGACGAGTTTATATTAAACATTGTAAGATAGTAGTCTCATGAGTCGGGGATGGTGTTATGGGACGTATGCTTGAGTTATCGGCCTACGCTAGTGACAAGCCCCCGTAGTGACCTTTGAGCTCATTTAAAATGCCTGGTTATAATTGGACTAATAACAGGTTGGCTAATCATGCATACATGGCACAGACCAAATCTACTGCTATCATACGTGATGTACATATTTTTTCGAGTGGATAATTTTTCCATGTTCGATGCTTGCATGGGTGACGAGTCCAACTTCCGCATGGATGTACATCCCCGGGGCATGATTGCATTCACACATCCATATATCTAATAAGACTTGCATCATGTATTGTTTTGTATACTTTGCTTGATGACTATGCTTACCTAATGCAGTAGTGTGAAATCTTGAGGGGAATTTATATTAAGTTGGCCACTCATCCATCAAATATACAACCGTAAAGGTAGTACAGGTGGACTTAAATGATGTCACGCCCCAAACCCGGAAATCGGATTCACAGGAATCCTGGTCGCCGAATCCAGTGTCGACAGCCTCCGTAGTATCTCATTCTCGGCTCCTAGCCTCTATATGCCAGATTTCGATCCTGGGATCCTACAAGGAGGATTTTTTTTTTTTTTTTGTACATTTAACTCGTAATAAGCATAACCACAAGACTACCCAATTCACAAAGGCAACATCATCATCACATATCCACTAATATAATCATTTGAGTACAATGCTGAAAGAGAAAAACATAAATCGAAAATCAAGCTCTAGGAGACCGCTGCACGCTCCAAGCTCAACACTACTGCAACCTAACATCACCTGCACACATCTATCGTGCATAAGCTTATAGAAAGCTTAGAGGGTGGTGTAAGTGTGTGCATAAAGTAAGTGTCAAGTATTTAATACAATGTTATCATCATACAATACCGAAATTACTGATAATCCATAAATCGTACATTATCGAATAAGCAGAAATACTGACAAGATCGTAAATCATACTATAACAGAGTAAGCAGAAGTATGGACAAGTCCATAAGTCAATCAATATCGAAATACGCAATATAGAACAGTTATGCAATAAGGAGTCATAAAGAGCCAAATATCAGATGCCGAGGATGCAATGCAATATACAAATCCTGCTAAGTCTGTTTCGGCCATATAAGTGCGGAAACATAGCAACTTAAAATGTCATATGCCTGCAGATGTAATGCAATATGTGATGCGAATGAAATGACCATGCTGAAGGGTGAAGTAGGGATGATAGTGTGTAGTATCGCAGGCTACGGGGTCCACCACAAGGGACTTCTATCCAAACCAGTCCCATACCTAAATTTGGATAGTTAGACTCAACGTGGTAAACTCCCGATCTCAGGTTAGTTACGCGCTCAACCTAAATCCTTGCCATAACGAAGGTATACAACAATTAGTTATGCACCGCCAGCCTGAATGAATAGTGAATGAATGAATGAATGAGCATGTACTCCTACTCAAGAAGTCCACATATCAGTACGGTTCCTCTCAGAAAAATCATCGGGGTCTATTACACTCCAAACCTGATTGTCACCCCATCGCGCGCGACAAGGCGAGTGAAAGAGACCTCACTATCCGCCTGCCAATATCGGGCCCGGCTCATCGATAGCGGACCCATTCCTCGAGTTGGTCAAACTCAGCCTAGCTTTGTCCCCTCCTCTCGGCCAAGTAAGGCCGCACCCCCTTCCAACCGACCACGACACAGTGGGAGATGCGGCCTAATGGTATACAGCCCTCATGCGCTCATACACCCACTCGGTCTAGACGTTGGAGCAACCTCTGGAATCAAGAGGGTTTAGGGACTTTCACCCAGGGATATCTATAGCACCCCATATAGAACAGATTTTCGGTGTCCCATCTGGCCATCCACGAAATACCTGTGGAGTCTACAACCCTGATGTCGCTAGGGCATATGGTGGTCATGTCACACAAATGCGAGATGCATGAGTCACACAGTCCAATCATGCATCAATCATGCGCATACCGTGCGCTCATGTGGGGCGACTCCACCTATCAGGGAGTCTCATAACAACATGCCCAATGACGTATGCAATGGTCAACCACATCTTATAACAAACATGCAGATGATGCGTATGGGCATGTATCATGATGCTATGCTGTCACATCTCATAATCGGTATCGATAACCGGCATCAACAATCGGCCTTGACAATGTGGACATCTAACCACCATTACCCCAAGGAATGACCC
This sequence comes from Magnolia kwangsiensis, assembly GCA_037074715.1. Classification (NCBI taxonomy): domain Eukaryota; kingdom Viridiplantae; phylum Streptophyta; class Magnoliopsida; order Magnoliales; family Magnoliaceae; genus Magnolia; species Magnolia kwangsiensis. The sequence continues at coordinate 35,653,063 of CM073586.1, read as the reverse complement.
TTATAGATCCTAACATATAGTGAACCCATGAACTCATACAAGAACCTAATATACAACACAATGAGCCTCACTCGAGCGCTTAATACACATCATGATGGGCCTCACTCATGGGCCACATGTACATCAAGTGAGTCCTATCACACGGGTCTAATAAACATCTTAATGGACTGCTCACACGAGCCTAATATACATCAAGTCAAGCCTCATCATATGGGCGGGAAATATATCACAATGGGCTATGTCCCATGGGCCTCGAATACATCACAATGGGCCTCGACAATCGGAATTGGCCTCAACAATCGAAATTAATACTCCGAATCGGCCTCGATACTCGGCCTTGACAATCAAAAATCGGCCTATACCATCGACCTTGACAATCAAAAATTGACAAATCGATCAAGTAAATCAGAATCGGCAATTGGTCATGATAAATGGCCTCGATCACAAATCGGCAATCAACCACGACAATCAGAATCAGTCAATAATCGGAATCAATAATTTGGTCACGTCAATCAAAATCGGCAATCGGTCATGATAAACGGCCTCGATCGCAAATCGGTAATCGGCCACGACAATCCGCACCGATAATCAGCATTAATAATCGGCACCGATAATCAGGGTCAATAATCGATGTCGACCTCAATAATTGGCATCGATAATCAGTGGATAAACAAGGCGGGGTTCATGGATGATCAGCCGATCAACCATAACATAAAGATCAGTATTCGGTCGTAGTTATATCAAATCCAACAGCACGGAGCTATCCGTCTATGGTGAATGGGGCCTATTTATTTAGGTTAACCCACTAAGGGAATGATAGAATGGGCCTAACGAGGTCTAAGGGAAGGTCACAATGTGGACATTAAATCATCATTATCCATCAATGTGGACATTTAACCAACATTTCTTCCAAGGAGTGACTCATATAGGGCCAAACATATAGCGGGCCCCTGGCCTCTCAAGAGGGCCTCATACACAACATAATGAGCCTCATCGTATGGGCTGAAAATATATCACAATGGGCCATGAATACTTCAAGTTAGGCTTCATTCAAGGGTCCGAATGTATGGTCTTCAAATATACAACAGGTGAGCCCTGCACATGGGCCATAAATACATCACATCGGGCCTTGCCCATAGGCTGGAAATACATCATAATGAGCCACAAACCATGAGCCTTAATACACAACGGGTGGGCCCTACACATGGGCCTAATACGCATCATGATGGGCCGCAACCCATAGGCCTCAAATAAAATAAGTGGGCCACATCAATGGGCCACACTAATGGACCTCATATACATAACAGGTGGGCCTTGCTCATGGGCCCAAGGTACATCATGATGGGCCTCATGGATGGGCCGCACCAATAGGCCTCATATACATTAAATGGGCTGCAATACATGAGCCAAAAATACATCTCAATGGGCCGCATCACATGGGCCATAAGTACATCACATCAGGCCTTGCCCATGGGCCTCGAGTAAATTGCATTGGGCCACAACCCATGAGCTTCAAATACACAATAGGTGGGCCCTACACATGGGTCTCACATACATCAAATGAGCCACATATCTGGGTTTCGAATACATCAAATGAGCCACACCAACTACACCATTCATCCAACTTTAACAATCGTTTTAGAGCATTATGAATCATATAAAAAAAATCAAATGGACCATACCACGTCTAATAGTGGTGATAATGATTTCCACAATCAAATTTTGGTGGGCCCCACCACAAGGTTTATTTTCCATCCTGTCTTATTCATAAGGTCGCAAAGACCTGGATTAGGGAATACAAATATCATATTGGTTCAAACTGAGTAACCCAAGGGTTTTTAATGGTGGATGTTCAACCCACTATTTCCTGTAATGTGGTCCACCTGATATTGGATCTGTCTTATTTTTTTATCTCAAGCCCTAGGACGAGCTTGCCATAAGAATAGATGGTTCAGATGTAATACATACACTAGCGAAACCCACAAAATTTTACTGTGTCAACAGCAGCTATAGAGTTGACATATGGTACTCCAGCCAATCTGTTTCCATCCAGGTAGTAGGTAGGCCCCATATGGCAGGGATGAAACAAATTCATCAAAAATGGGTCCCACTGTCCAGCCATCTGGACCGTGTATATCCAACGTATACATCAAGGTAGGGCTCACAGGGCTGGCTATTTTTGCAAGTACAACAGTAATCCCACCGGCATGAGGTACACCAGTCAATCCAGTCCCACCGTCCAAGATATGGATGGTGAGGATGCATTTTATGGAATCAAAGTGGACCTACCATGGTGGGGGCCACATCCAGTGGATAGGCGATTAGGATATAACGAATACCTCATGGTGAGAGCCACGAGCTGACGTCCGTGCACAACAACACCTTACTGCTACTTGTCCATCAGATGGATGGGGTGGACATAACACATACTTTATGGTGTGGGTCCCACATGATATTTGAATCTGCTTCATTTCTAAGGGTGGACGGTGTGGATCAAAACCCACACGCGTCAGGTGGTTCCCATGGATCTTGGTGACGTCCCTAATATGAGGCGTACCAGCCAAACCACTCCATCCAACAGGTGGGTCCCACGTGATATTGCACTACAATATATCATATTATTATAATACTTATATTATTATTACTACTATATTTATTGAAAATAACCACCGTCTAGTCCAGACCCTGGAAATTAGGGATGGACAGTGCAGATGCAATACTCACATCTCATGGGATCCACAGAACTTGCGGACGTCAATTTAGCAGCCGTTTGCTGCTGGGTCCCACATCCTGCATCTGGACAACGTGGATAGAATACTCTTATCACGGTGAGTCCCCACGTAACTCCCTGACATCCTCAACAGTATGCCAGCCAATCTTCTTCCACTACATGTGGGTCCCACGTGGGGCCCATCATAATGTTTATTTTCCATCCATCCTGTTCGCACGATCACAAGGACCTGGATGAAGAGGAAAAAATAAATTTCACAAGGATCCAAAACTTCTGGACACAAAAAGAGTTTCAATGGTATACGTTCAATCCACTGTTTCTTGTGACGTGGGCCACCTGTTCCTCACATAAGGCTGATTTTTGGAGTGGGGCCCACTGCCCAAAGGGGCTACCAAATGCATGGTGCTGATGTCAAAAAAGACAACATGGTGGGGCCCACATATGGGACCGTGGTCCCTGCCTGACCGCCAGCCAACGCAGCAGCGTCAGCAGCAGAGGCACTGCCTCCATAATTTTTTTTCTTTGAAAAAATAGAATTTTTAGGTTTTTCTGTACGTGGGGCCCACATCAGGTGAATCCAATCCAGCTATTAGATTTCAGGGCTCAATACAGACCCATCAAGCCTAATATTCAGTATATTTTTGGCGCATCAAAACAATAGGGTGCATTTCAATGGTAAGAACGCTGTTTACTATGCTATGGCCCACCAGAAATTCGAATCAACCTCATTTTTCGGCTCAACACCTAAAATGATTTGAGAATTGGAATGGATGGATTAGATTAAAAACATAATCCAGGTGGGGCTTGCATGAGTGGCCCTCTCCAAAGCTTGGAATCAAGCTCATACTTTTGTTTTCACGTCTAGCGTCCAGGGACGCTGGACGTTCTAGCTCACACGAGCGTTCAAGGTGGGCCCTTCTTAGGTGGGTCACCATATGGTTGGGTGGTGTGAAAGAACACATATAAAGTAGGCTTCACCTACAAATGACTTGGGTCTAATACATGCTTCATGGTGAGGTCCATCCAAGTGGGCCACACGTCCATATCATCACACAAAAAATAAAAATAAATAAATACAAAGAGAGAGAGAGAGAAAAAGAGAGAAAGAAGCACCCACCTTAAGATCTTATCTTCTTCTTCCGCCTATAGCTTCTAGAGCTCCAATAGATGGACTTCAATGGTTGAGATTTATCATGGACGGCGGATATGGGAGTAAAGAAGGTGGGCCACACTAGCTTCTCCTCTTGGAAGCCATGGACATGGGTTACTTGGAGAGAGATGGAGTTTGAAAAATGAGGGAGAGAAGAGAGAGAGAGGTGATGGGAGAGAAGTAATGGTGAGTGATGTGAGTAGGTACTTTGTTGTAAGAAAATGTTGACTTTTGGGGATGGTGGTTGTACTTGGGGATGTGTGTGAGTAATGGTGAGTGATGGGAGTGTACTTGACATTTGATGTGATGAATTCTCTTGGGACTTGCAATATGCGGTGTTTTCCTCGAACTGAATGTGGGCCCACATCTCCTGGCCCGAGTATCGCCTCGGCGCGCGAGACGCGGCATCGGAACCATGTCGACGATGCGATCACATCGGTACAAGTCTCGGGTCAAACTGACTCAGATCGACATGATCCATCTCAGGATTGAGTACAGATGCCGGTTACAGATCGCGAGTCACCAAAATTCAACCGGGATGACCGCGAAAGCCTAAGGAACAGTACGAACTGGGATACGGGTCTTACAAGTGATATGTAGGTGCAGACTAATGAAGAGACGTTATGATGGTCAAGGATGCATGGTTGTACTTGTTAAGGAAGCTGCACGATCTTACGGCTTTCGTTTATATATTTTCTTTTATATTTCTCATGTATGTAAATCTTGTAAATGTTAACGTTGAAACATTGGTTTGTATAAGTCATTATGGGAAACCTATTGTATATTCTAAATGTAATTATAATTTTTCTTTTATGCTTACTTGTTCACTCTACGCTCATTTACTTACTCTAAAAGTTTAAAAAATATATATATTCGAATTTGACCATCCTTTAAGGTTAACACTCAGGTTTTGGGAAACGAGCCATATACTTAGGTCTTGAAAAGTTGGGATGTTACAATTGGTATTAGAGCATAGTTTGGATAAACTAGGCCTTGGAAAATGAGCTTATATAAACCTTGAATTTCTCAAGTTAGGACGTTTGAAATTAGAAATTTGAACTTAAGTGAATTTCCCTTGGACTTAGAAGAATAATCGAGAATGTAGAAACTCAAACTTAGTCTCCCATGGAAATTATCAGGAATAACCTTTTGAACTTATGTGAATTTTCCTTGTAGCTAGGAGAAATTGGGAACATAGGGATTCAAAATTTTAGGCCCCCTAGGAACTTCTTTGGATGGCCAGAGAACTTAAAAATGAACTTAGGTCTCTTTGAACGTTTTCGGTTTAGTTATTTAAACTTATGTAGAAGTCCCCTAGAATTGGGAGGAAATGGGAATATAAAAATTCTAGTGTTAGACTTCTTAGAAAAGTAATTGGATAACCATAGAACTTAGAAGTTTCCTTAGGTTCCTTTGGAGACATAGAAACTCAATATTTTAGGTTCCTTAGAGAGTTGTTGGATAATCTTAGAAATCAAGAACTAAATTTAAGTCCCTTGAACATTTTAAGCTTACTCAATTGAACTTAGGAATAGAGATTTAGTTCCCTTGTAGACTACCAAAATTATTTGAACTTAGCGATTAAACTCATGTGTCATGGGAGGACAAACACCCACTATGATCTATTTGAGGCTAAGCAGGAACATTCCTTGAACCTGACACTCAATGAACAACCCTTGGAAACTTAGAATTTAAATCTTTCTAATCAGCATTGTCGCAACATTTGACCAGTAAATGAAACTTAGGCATCATGGTAATTTTTCTTAACTGCCATGATTTTCATTAGATTGCACATAAGCACTCCTTAACCTGAGGAATTGTACTAAAAATTTTAATTTTAACTTCCTAATACATCTCCTTACTTATAGGTAATATTTCCTGGAAATTCTAGTGTGTGAAATTAATTAGAGGAGAAGCTATGGAAATTTAGGTAGATTTACAACCCTAAGTTACACATGTTAGGATCAGATTTGAAATCCTAGATAAATTTAGTAAAATTTCAAACTCAAAATTCCCACATAGGAGATTTGGTAAGAAAACCTTTAGGTAGTGCACTAGGTGACCAGAGTGCGCACTGGATGCATGATGGGCATTTATTCACGTAGATTTCGGGTGCTCTCGTTGTAAAATTTGAAGAATTCATGATATTTCCCATGAGTCCAGGCTGATCGGGATCATGAGTTGATGAAACCACATTTAAGCAAAGTTACGCAGTTTGACTCAAGTTCTAAGTCCTAGCAAATCTCAACAATCTCAATGCCTTGATCATGCAAAGGATAGAGATTTAATAGGATTATGAATGGATGTCAAAATCCTTTGTCCTGCATAGATAGATGATCGGTGTATCATGCTCAAACCTACTAAACCACCTATTCGTGATGGCCTGAACACAGGAAACCAGAAAATTGTATTGTTCTTTAGCTATTGGGAACTATCATTTAAAGTTTTTTTAAAAAAAATAAAGAGAAAAATATAATACTATTGGTTGCCACATAAATGAACTAATAACCTTAGTAGTTGCTATAGGAAAATTTTGATGTTGATGAGCTTTAAAATAACTCCCTAGATTTGACTAATGTTAGAATGATCCCTAACCTTGAGTGGGACTTAGATACCTTATTTGAATTGCTAGATGGGGAATGTAAGGGTTGTGAGAAATTTAAATGAAGCTCGTAGAGATTTCACGCTTAGACATATCAAGGAAACAACATGTCACTAGGACAATCCTCTTACATTGATAACCAGGATAAGCAGTATCAAATCCCGATGGTAAAAATTCTCTTTAAGGGGGGTAGATTGTAATGACTCTTATTCTATTAGTAAGTCACATGCACTTGCATGTACAAACAACCTTAGTGCAGAAAACTAGCAGATGCATATAGACACTGTAAAATAGATTGTCGTCCACATCTATAAGGGAAGTATTGAATTTCACGGGGGAAATTCTCTTTAAGGGGGGTAGATTGTAACACCTTGTACTTTCCTGTACTCGAGTGTTACGGGGTAACCAAATTTGGCATAAATACAAACCTAGCCTAAGTAAACACTAACGTGCATTCTAGCCTAAATCTGACCGTTAAAAGCGGCCCCAATCATCTGAATGATTTTCAAGACCATTGAAGTTCAGATCAGAATCAATCCGACAGTTGCATTAACTTGAACCAATGACTACGACTTAAATTAAGTAGTGGAGCCCACCTGAGTTATGGATCTACTTCATCCTAGGCTAGGGACCCAACTTGAAATGCAAAACTTATTAGTTGGGGTGGACCAAACTTAGGAATCCATCAGAATGACGGACTAGTAGGAATCACTTGGTATAGCTCACTTATGGATTTAAAATAATCTAATCTTCTTATCAAGCCCTACAGACGAATGATCAAGTAAATAGATAGCGTTGATCAAGATGCCAACCATAATAAAACAACTTAGAAAAAATACTAATAATAATAATAACAAAATTAATATTAATATTAGTATTTGGACTAGTGATATACTATGAAGGTCTTGAACATACATTGAGACCCATGTATTTAGATTCATATAAACAACTTAGGGAAAAGTAGAATAAAATCTAAAAGGATAATAATAATAATAATAATAATAATAATAATAATATTATTATTATTATTATTATTATTATTATTAATAACAATGATAAAGAAATAAACAATGATAGTAATAAGTGGTTATAATTATAAAATTAATATTAATATTAGTATACAGTTAGCAATACATTATAAGAGTCTCACACATGACCCCTACGACTACTTTTAACTGCTCAAAATCAAAATTAGAATGATCCGACCGAAAGATCGGCAAAAAATCCATAAATGGGGCTCAAATCAGGTTGTGGGCCCCACCTAGGCATTTGATCTGCTTGATATTTGGCTAAAGGCCCTAAGTGGACCCCTATAACCTAATGGACAAAGTAGATTTCATCCAAACATCACCGTGGACTGCACACTGAAATAACAGTGAAGACCGCTTGAGTTGAAGTAGGAATATGCTAATATGTCCTAGAGGGGGGTGAATAGGACTTTTTTTTATAAAGTTTTTAGTTGATTTCAAAATCCTATTCCACTAATCCTTTTAGATATGCATTTATCAGGATTACTCAAATGTAACTCTACTGTCTTACAAGCCTGGTAGAGGATCCAATCACAAACTTTTCAAGTATGAATAATATGAACTCAAGTTATGATGGATATGACTGTGTATGTGTGTGAGATGTGAGTTCAGACATATATAGATATAGCAGTATGGGAGTAAATCACATGCACAAAAGAATAGCAATCGCAAACAAGTCATTTTTATAGTGGTTCGACTACTTGTCTACTCCACTCCCGGTCACCACACTCAACCTTTGAGTGTACCGGATTTCACTAAGGAGGTTTCACATGGTTCACCTCTAACCTAAGGTTTTAAATCAAGTTCACCTTCAACCTTTACACGGAGGTTTCTACTCGGTTCACCTCTAACCCTGGAGTTTTGTTGGTGCACTCCTACCCAGATGTTTATGCCCACATAGAGAAAGGGTCCACACAATGCACCCAGATGTTTACACTCACAAAGAGCAAGGGTCCACACAACACACCCACATGTACACTCCCGCCGGAGGCCTCCTTTGAGGACTTCAAAGGGTGAGAAACACTTAAGACCCAATCCTAGAAAGGAATGATCACAAGTGTCCTCTCGACTCTAGATACTTACAAATAAGTTAATGAGTCCCATTCAGTGCAATGTCGAAGATCTCCTCCTTGTTGTTGAAGAATCTTCGGCTCCCTTGATCGAAAACACAAAAGATGTACCTGTACTTGGCTTTGGGTCAGGTTAAGGTTAGGACGAAAATCCACTATCTTGGAATTTTCCTACAAGGAAGATAGAGTGATTCCCATCATTTATTCATTCAAGGTATCCCAGCTTAATGATATGCTATTAAGATAGTTGCTGGAGGATCCTTAAATGCGGAAGTTCATTTCCCAATCCACTCTATTGAATGTCAATGGTAAGAGTGGATTAGAAGATGAACTCCCGTGAGAGAAAGGGCTTTGGGTATATGATCTGAGGGTAAGACACACAAAAACACTCTCTTCTTTCTCTACCAGCTATATGACCAAGTTTCTCTTTATATAGGCAAAAGGTTCCAACGGATATAAAACTGTCATATTTATGACAGAGTTCGATATCATCGAGCATTATCGTTATCATCGAGCGTATACTCTCGATGGGATCGACTGACCGCTCGATAACATGAACTCTAATGTCATACGCTTTTGAAACCTATTGTCAGCTGATCGATGAGATCGATACATGTGTCGATGTTATCGAATTTCAAACTCCGATTCCATCGATACTTGGACCGATTTATTAACACTTGAAGAATGAGAGAAACTGGATAAAATATTTCAGGATATAGGATATGATCGAGGGTCAACTGATGTCATCGGAATTTGAATGTCAATGATATCGAGACCTTATCGATAGGATCGATAAATCATATAGATTTACCTATAAGCACGCTGGACAGTTTGTGCCAGACTCGATCCAATCGACCAGGACTCGATGGCATCGACATAAGAATATCAATTTCCTCGAGTGGCCCTCGATCAAAGATAAGATCATTCTGAACTATTTGCGGGAAGAATACACACCCACTTTCGATATGATTAAGTGAATTCCGATATGATCGATATTTGAATTCAGATTGAATCGGAACGGTAATCGATATATCGAAGCTTATAGTAGTTTTCTTTGAAAAAACAGGGAGATTGGAAAACTGCCTGTCGATATTATCGATCCACTTTCGATGAGCTCAATTTTTGAATATCGATGATATCGATTGAAACTTCAATATATCGATAAATCGTCCAGATAAATGTGTGGTTGCTGGACGCTTTTTATCCTCACTCGATTGTATCGATTGAGATGTTGAGGACATCGACAGAGCAGGTAGATCATATCGAAAGGTGAATTGATATAATCGACAGGGCAAGCAAACTTAAAGATTTTTTGCTGATTGAAAAAGTTCACTTACCCAAAAACCCTCATGTGTTCTAAGTTATTTTTAGGGTTTTTAATCATATGGTATTTTGGGACATGGGATGTGAGGCTATGATTTACCTAAGGCGAGCTTCCACACACCCAGTTGAGACAGACACTTGAATTGATCTTCCTGTTAAGCTCTGTAGTCCGACTGACTCAACTCACATCGTAATTGAAAAACTAGGGCACTAGTAGGTGCACTTTCAATCTCCCCCTTTGTCAATTACATGATAAAATACCCAAAACACCCTAGGAAAATATCTAAACAGATACATCCTAAATTGTGTGTACATGTGATTACACAATTTTACAAATTCTAACACATTCATGTACACAACCATAATCTACTCGCCCTTACTATAAAAACCCCTCTCTTGATGCAGCTGCTCCCCCTTACACCTGCAACATATAAGAGCACAAATATCTAATTTTCCACATGGGGTGTTTGTAACTTTTCTCCCCCCTTTTGTCAGTCATTGGCAAAGGCATAACAATTGATATTTGACTGAAGATTTTAAGCATATGGGAGAACCATAGACAGATAGATGTATACAGATTTTCAATAGGATAAACATACATTAATTAAGGCAGGAAGTAAATAGATGAAACAATCAGCACAGTCATTTCATAAGCATCAAGAATGGCAATGAAATATGAATTGAATTCAGCCATATCAACCAGTATCCTAAAAGAATATATACTACCATAGATAGCAATATTTAATCCATCATCCAAACAAAACAAAGCCCATTTGAGGGCCGCCAAATATTGTAACCAATATTTCATCCCATCCGAGGGAAAACACACAAAAAAATTCAACCAGAGCTGTCACATGCACTCAAGGAAGCGTAGAACATTCAAAAAGATATCATAGTTCATACGTTGAGTTAAGAGTGTGCGTGCGTGACAGCTTTTAGAAATCAGTGCTAGGGAGCAGAATGAGAAGGAACTGTGTCATCTCGGCGACAGGTCATCAGATCTACCAACTGTTGCACAGACTATTGTACCTTGAGGACAACACGCTCCAAGACTGTAAGTCGCTCTTGCACTGATTGAATGTCTCGCTGAATTGTCTCGATCCTGTCTAGCTTATATCATTTAGTATGCCTAGGGATTGACATAGATGGGACTGGATCGACTCTGGCAGATTCACCACCTTCCATCTCAGTTTCCTCAGCCTGAAGGACATTAGTACCTTCGCCTCCTTCTTCTTGAATTCCACCTTCCTTGTACTCGTGATAAATCAGATCCATCTTACTAATGTTTTTAACATTAAAAACTTGAAGTGGAAGCACAAGATCATTTGTAGAAGAAAAGCCAATGCTTTGACAGATTCTACTAATAATCCAAGGATATGACAGATGTAAATCTCTAGATGTATGTATGGCATTGACAAACTGATTGACAATCAGTGTTGTAAGGCAAATCTTTATCCCAGTTGCAAAGGAGTATATTATTATGACCATGAGACTTGTGAGATCTAATCGATTTGTACTTCTTGGGTACAAATTTGTAGTGAAGATCTCATGCATAACTCGAAACCGGGGCTCCATGTACCTGGATTTTAAAGCATTCCTTTGATGCCATGGAATATCTCTGTTGTGACATAGATATTTGGTAATCATTGATCGAACATCTGAAAGATCGAGATCCCAATTTAGAAGGCCTTCTGGAGCCAACTGTAGATTGAAAATGTGAGTCACAATGGCTGGAGTGATAAATGCATCATCTCCATCCAGGGATACCATGAATGAAGGAGGATCAGATACTGGAGAATGACACGCAACAAGAAAGTTACATGTTTTTTCTAGTTGACAAGGTCCTCTAAAATCTAAAATAGGCACCCATCTGATTTCCGCGAATAGAGGTTCCAAATTGTATGGTGCCAAACAGCCCTTATCGACTTTTCTCTCATGGATCAACTTCCTTCCGGTGTATTTTGTAGGAAGTTGGATAGCCAGAGGAGGTGGCACTGGTTGAGAAGGTGCAAGAACTTCAGTTTAAGACCCACTGTGTCGTGATCTCTGCCGTGTGGGGGTACCATAGTCTGGGATCCTCGCTCTTCCCCTTGAGGCAAGGATTTTTTGTAAGGTAGTCCTTGAAGACTCCCCCGGACCAGATGCTACCCTTTTGTCTTTTCCCATGTGAAATAATAGTCCTTTTTAAAGTATTTTGGGGAAAAAATGATAAAAACACCCGACAAACCAAGAGTATCCAAAAAGTCTGTCGATGTTAGAAGGATATTACCTAATTTTTGGAAGGATTTGGGTAGTCCGACGTGGCTACTGGTGATTGGTCGAGAGGATCAAGCAGGGAAGATGATCGAGAAGCCCTTGAGGAATAAACCCCCTCTTTTTTTTTCTCTCGTCCTGCTGACTTTTATCGGGCGCTATGTGTCGATCATATCGACCAATGTATTGATGGTATTGAGAAGTTGCCAATCGATTCTATCGAGACTGTCCACGATGTCATCCACGGACATACGAATTTTTATATTCTAAAGAGCCATCGATTGTATCGACCCTCAGTCAATGAAATCAAAAAAGACTGACACTTGTATCGAAAGTAGGTACTATTCAAAATTTTCACAATTTCGACACACTATTGTATATTTCCTAACTTGATCTGTATATGTCACAAAAGTTTGTACTAGTTCTGTACAATTATAAACATGATAATGTTTATATACAAAAGTTTGAGATCTCCAACCTCAGATATGTAACATTGAAGGCTTAGCAAAATTGCATCATTTCAGCAGATATCCAAATCTAGATGCATAATCTGGACTTGTTCCTTTTCTCGCTTGTTACTTCAGGGTATATGGTAGTTAATCATCAGATAGTTCAGTTTTTCTTTTACTACCCATTGTGAGACAGATTTCTTCATTCTGTCCTTTTCTTTAGGTGGTAATGGATGAGTGTTTCTCCTAGATGGACTTTTAACATTCTAAGTTTCTCTGATTGGTTTGAATTTTCCAGTGTGATTTCGATCAGAGTTATATAGAGTCCGTCTAGGTGCTAAACATTCAAATTTATAATAACCAACATCACCACATAAATGACAAACTGGAGAAATTCCTATATTGCTACCTGTGGCAGCCAATTTTGTTGAGGCATTATTTTCAGTTTTCTTTTTAGTTTTCTCATATCCTAGTCCACTTTTGTCTCTTCCTAGTCTTCCCATCCCTAATAGTTTTTCTAGCTTCTCACCACTTTGGGAAAATTTGTTGTTGATTTCAGTAACTCTCCTGGATTTTTCTAAGTCAATGTTGAGTAAGTGATTCTCATTCTTGAGTTGCGCATTATCATCTCTTAACAATTCGGCCTGGTTCACTAGTTTTAACAATTCTATTTTTAGGGATAGGTTTTCTCTTTCTAACTTGTCATTGTCTGAATGATATTGTTGTAAATCGTTGACTAATTGTGTATTAATTTTCAAGGTTCTTTCCAAGTTTTTTTGCAATAGTTCCTTTTTGTTTTCAGACATACTGAGTTTTTTAAGAATATGGATGCTATGAATATACAGTTGATTATAAGCATCTTGCAGTTTATCCTTTTCAATTTCTTCTTCTTCTTCAATTTCCTCATGGTCAGATGAAAATGATTCAGTGGCTTATTTTTCTTCCTCAGATTCAGTTGGAATGATTGAAGCAGTGGAGACCATAAGTATTTTCAAGGATTTTTGATCTCCATCAATTTCTGAGTCACTATTTTCTGAGTTTGACTCTTTCGTATCATCCCATGTGGCAGCCATTGCCTTGCCCATAGTTTTTTTATTTGGGCATTCAGTAGATAGGTGTCCATACTCATGACAGGCATAACATTGTGGTTCTTTGGTCTTTTTACTAAATTTTCTTGTAGAGGGTTTGTTATTCACCTGTCTTCCTCTGAAGGGACGACCGTGATTTTTCTAAAAGAATCTTCTGAATTTTTGTGTCAGCAAAGCCACTTCCTCATCTTCATCTTCTTTTTCACTCTCACTGTCCTCATATTTTATTTTCTTAGAGGTTTTTAGGACAATTTTTTTGGATTTTTGGGGTTGTGTGAAGTGTAGTTCAAAAGTTTGTAGGGAACCTACCAGTTCTTCTACTTTCATCTCTTTAATATTTCTATACTCCTCAATTATTGTTACTTTGGGATAAAATCGTTTCGGTAAGGACCTTAGTATTTTCCTACATATTTTTGTTACCGGAACCTTTTCTCCCAATCCACCCATGGAGTTACAAATAATATTCAATTTGGTGAAGAACTCCATAAATGTCTCATGCTCTTCCATCCTGAGATTTTTAAACTGTGAATTCAGAAGTTGTAGTTTAGACTTCTTCACAGTGCTTGTACCTTCATGGGTTGTTTCCAATAAGTCTCATGCTTCTTTAGATATCCCACACATGCTTATTTGATTGAAAATATCTTGGGACATGGCACAGTAGATGATGTTCATTGCTTTTGGTTCAGTAGTTCGCTGTTCTTTGTCAAACGTCGTCCACTTTTCTTTGGGTTTGGGCTTAGTGATTGTGGTTTCATCTTCAAGTATAGTTTGTTCAGATGGTACCACATATCCCTTTTCAACTACATACCAAACATCGTGATCCAAGGATCTCAGGAAGTAATGCATTCTATCCTTCCAATATGCATAATTTGAACCATCAAATACTGGAGTTCTAGTGACAGATGAGTCCTCTCCTTTAGCCATATTCCTCAACTTCAGTCAAGATCACTCTCTAAGCGGTGAAGCCCTTAAGGAGAGACCCGCTCTGATACCAATTGAAATAGCGGTGAAGACCGCTTGAGTTGAAGTAGGAATATGCCAATATATCCTAGAGGGGGCTGAATAGGACTTTTTGGGCTGAATAGGACTTTTTTTTTAAATTTTTAGTTAATTTCAAAATCCTATTCCACTAATCCTTTTAGATATGCATTTATCAGGATTACTCAAATGTAACTTTATTAGCTTCCAAGCCTGGTAGAGGGTCCAATCATAAACTTTCCAATTATGAATAATATGAACTCAAGTTATGATGGATATGACTGTGTATGTGTGTGATATGTGATTTCAGACATATATAGATATAGCAGTATGGGAGTAAATCACATGCACAAAAGAATAGCAATCGCAAACACAGTCATTTTTATAATGGTTCGACTACTTGTCTACTCCACTCCCGGTCACCACACTCAACCTTTGAGTATACCGGATTTCACTAAGGAGGTTTTACATGGTTCACATCTAACCTAAGGTTTTAAATCAGGTTCACCTTCAACCTTTACATGGAGGTTTCTACTCGGTTCACCTCTAACCCTGGAGTTTTGTTGGTGCACTCCTACTCAGATGTTTATGCCCACACAGAGCAAGGGTCCACACAATGCACCAAGATGTTTATGTTCACAAAGAGCAAGGGTTCACACAATGCACCCGGATGTTTATTCCCACACAGAGAAAGGGTCCACACAAGGCACCCACATGTACACTCCCGCCGGAGGCCTCCTTTGAGGACTTCAAAGGGTGAGCAACACTTAAGACCCAATCCTAGAAAGGAATGATCACAAGTGTCCTCTGAACTCTAGATACTTATAGATAAGTTGATGAGTCCCATTCAGTACAATGTCAAAGATCTCCTCCTTGTTGTTGAAGAATCTTCTGCTCTCTTGATCCGAAACACAAAAGATGTACATGTACTTGGCTTTGGGTCAGGTCAAGGTTAGGTCAGAAATCCACTCTCATGGAATTTTCCTATAAGGAAGATAGAGTGATTCCCGTCATTTATTCATTTAAGGCATCACAACTTAATGATATGCTATTAAGATAGTTGTTGGAGGATCCTTGAATGAGGAAGTTCATTTCTCAATCCACTTTATTGAATGTCAATGGTAAGAGTGGATTGGAAGATGAACTCCCGTGAGAGAAAGGGTTTTGGGTATATGATCTGAGGGTAAGACACACAAAAGCACTCTCTTCTTTCTCTACCAGCTATATGACCAAGTTTCTCTTTATATAGGCAAAAGGTTCAAACAGATATAAAACTGTCATATTTATGATAGAGTTCGATATCAACGAGTATTATCGATATCATTGAGCGTATACTCTCAATGGGATCGACTAACCGCTCGATAACATGAACTCTAATGTCATACACTTTTGAAACCTATTGCCAGCTAATCGATGGGATCGATACATGTGTTGATGTTATCGAATTTCGAACTCTGATTCCATTGATACTTAGACTGATTTATCGACACTTGAAGAATGAGAGAAACTGGCTAAAATATTTCAGGATATAGGATATGATCGAGGGTCAACCGATGTCATCAAAATTTGAGTGTCGATGATATCGAGACCTTGTCGATAGGATCGATAAATCATATAAATTTACCTATAAGCACGCTGGACAGTTTGTGCCAAACTCGATCCAATCGACCAGGACTCGATGACATCGACATAAGAATATTGATTTCCTCAAGTGGCCCCCGATCAAAGATAAGATCATTTCGAAATATTTGCTGGAAGAATACACGCCCACTGTCGATATGATTAGGTGACTTCCGATATGATCGATATTTGAATTCAGATTGAATCAGAACAGTCATCAATATATCGAAGCTTATAGAAGTTTTCTTTAGAAAAATAGGGGCGTTGGAAAACTGCCTGTCGATATTATCGATCCACTTTCGATGAGCTCAATTTTTGAATATCAATGATATCGATTGAAACTTCGATATATCGATAAATCATCTAGATGAATGTGTGGTTGCTGGACGCTTTTTTTCCTCACTTGATTGTATCAATTGAGATGCCGAGGACATCGACAGAGCAGGTAGATCATATCGAAAGGTGAATCGATATAATCGACAGGGCAAGTAAACTTAAAGATTTTCTGCTGATTGAAAAAGTTCACTTACCCAAAAACCCTCATGTGTTCTAAGTTATTTTTAGGATTTTTAATCACCTGGTGTTTTGGGACATGGGATGTGAGGCTATAATTTACCTAAGGTGAGCTTCCACACCCAGTTAAGTCAGACGCTTGAATTGATCTTCCTGTTAGGCTCAGTAGTCCAACTGACTCAACTCACACCGTAATTGACAAACTAGGGTACTAGTAGGTGTACTTTCACACACCTATTATGTGTGCACCGTAGGTGCACCAAACCAAGGGCCTGGTCAAATTCGATCTGACGCATGTCTAACTGAAAGAGGCAAAAGCCTCTTTCTCTTTTCTCCCGCAAGAAAAATTTTGAATGGAGGATGTCCGTTTTAATGGCACTGTGGCCCACCATGAGGAACCATCAAAATGATTAGAACCATCCATCATCTAGCGCATGAAATTTAGATGGAACCCCAAAAATTCTACACGATGTTATCCTCATATGAGTTCACAGTGATGAGCGCAAGAGGCTAGCATGTGAATGAGAATGAGATCGGTCAACATGCATTCGATCTAAGTTTGGCCCACCATCTGGTCTGATCTTCATGATCTAAGTCATCCATCATGATGGGATACTAGGACTGACCAGAACCACGTTGTTTTTGTAAATTCGGGCAAATGCATGTGCACACAGCGTCAGGTGTAAGCAGAGTGCGTGTACTTCAGAGTTTTTGAAAATGGAAACTGTTGCTGATCATTTCGCTGCTGAACTGGCAACCCTCACAGCTAGCTTCTCTCAATCTCAGCCTCTGGAATGAACCCATCGTAGTCATCCATTCCCCTTGAGGTTTAGGGTTCCCTGACAAGCAAAACCGGGGTTGTTTTGGGTTCCTACCCACGGTTTTGAGTGGCTGTTTCCACCATATTTTTTCTGGAATGCCCATTGATGATTGTTCACTCCCCACGTGCAGGGTTGTGATGTAGTAATAACTCGGTAAGACCGAGGTCGAATCCCAAGGGACTGAACTTGTACGTTATCTAAAATTAACTGGAAATAGAACTAGAATGAGATGAAATCTGAATTGAATTATAAATTGAGGAATAATTGTAAACTATTAATCTAAAACTTATAGGAGAAATCAGAGATAAGGAAACTACGGATTCAGAGGATCCACTTGTAGAGATCAGGGAGATCTTATGCCTGTTTCATGAATCATGGAATTTATTGAACTGCCATTGATCTAGTTTTCAAAGAGATGAAAGGAAGATGAATTAGAATGGATTCCATCACCAAACCATGCCCAAAGACTATGGCAAACAACAGAATCAAACTAATTACCACCCAATCACATGTATGCAAGTTAGGAAGGGTACCGTCATCCAACCATGCCCAGGAGACTATGGTGAACAACAGGGCTTCCTGACGTCATAAACATAAAGGGGAAAAGGATATGCTCCAAGCCATTGCAGACCCATTGTAATTTTAGTCACAACAGACCATTAAAGACTAAACAAAACATGCCATTAATAATCAACTAAAATCAACGTTAATTCAAGAATTAAAATTAAATTAAAGACATAAAATAAAATCTCCCATCTCACCACAAGCTTCACCTCTTAGCCCTAGCTAAGAAGTTCAGCCCATCACAGACATGATGAAGCTGGACATGTTAAAAGAAAATATGAAGAAGGAAAAAAATAAAAATAATAAAATTTCTCTACTCCCTCTGCCCTCGTTTCCAGCCCAAGCCTCAAGCTCTCCACCTCCTGATCTCCTTCCAAGACCTGAATGAATGCTCCCCACGTCCAAAACCTCCTTTTATAGCTGCTGGAAGGCTGGAGTCAGTGACAGAGTTGTAGCAGGACACGGAGTGCAATTTTCGCAGCCAAGTTCGGTGCCTCGAAACACGCCACTTTCCTCGCTCAAATTCTAAAGAAACACTATCCCTTAGTACTTTCTTGGGTTCTCTACATGATAGACGGTTCAGATCTGCCATATGATGAAAGATGGTGGGCCAAAACTGCCTGGAAAAGTCAGTTTTCACAGATGTACGAAACCTTTCGCACCATTTCGCTGTTGTGATCGGTGGGCCCCACAGAAGCATTTTATGAAAAATCCACCCCGTCCATTGGATTCAGGACGAAATTTTAGTCAAGAATGGGTGGTTTTGAACGTCCATTGACGAAGCCCAGAGAAGAAATCACTAAAAGATCAATTTTGAACGTCCTAGGGCAGCCCTTTTGTGGCCCCTGTATCGTACACGTGTGTACGCATGGATGCAAAAGGTTAGCATGGTTTTGTAGTATTCGAACCCCTCTACAAGATGGACGGCTTGGATCAGACGTACAGTCAATGGGTAGGGCCCACAACCGTCCGCAAAAATGGCCAGTGGCCGTACGTCCGCTGCACGTTTTTTTTTTTTGAATTGTAGACGGAAACGTCGATCAACTGCGCTGACCGACTTTTGGGAAATCTCGTGCACGGCTAGTGCACATGTGCACTATGCACACTCAATCTAAAGTGGGGTCCACTATGATGTTTTTGTGAAATCTGATCGAACCATCTGATTGGTCTCCTCATTTAAGGCGTTGATACCAAATTCGAGGCAATTCCAGATATCAGGTGGGCCCAGAATCGACGGTTTATAAGCTGATCTGTCAGTTGGAGCACTTTTATAGTGATCCAAGAGCTGAAATTTGAAATGTACGGTTAATTTATGTCCCTTATCTCATGTATAAAGTTTCGAACCGATCAGATGTCGGGAACCATGTGATCTTGCATTCTGGATGCGTTTCAAGCCACTTGAGCTTCAGTTTCTTAGTTTTCTCAGATTTCTGATCGTGTATATCCGTCAATCTTGATCCTCTGAAGTCCGTCCCTTGCCCTAGTGATCATCAGAACGTTAAATCCAAGCTTTTGGCATCCTTTTTCAGTCAACTCTCCTAATCACACCCTGCAACAAAACACGATTAAAACTGGGCATTAAACACTATTATGCTCGTAAATCCGAACAATATTTGGGGTCTAATATGTACTATTTGACCCTCAACACAACTCCCAACCAGCATCTTGCTAGTCCCGAGCAAGGTATACGAAAAATAAGTTGAGAATGATAGGAGAACTTTCTATGAAATCGAGTGAGATTTTTAACAAGATACGAGAAATTTAATATTCATGAATGTTGAAAATTGTTTTCTCCTGGACTCAAGCACACATTAAACTTCATTAATCAAGTGTAAAGTATTAATCTATCAATTAGAAAAATTTTAAACATTGAGATCCATGAATGTATAGTTTAATCTCGGCTTATCATCATTAAGAGATCCAATCGTCAATTTCATGATATCATTGGTAACCAACAAGAAAATTCATGACAACCAAAACCTAATCCAAAACCTGCCTCATAGATTAACCTATTAACTTGTGATTTTTCTATTCAAAGTAATGCCAAGGAAGGGGAATCAAATCCTCACCTATAGGGAGAAAACCTATGGTGAAGATCGTACACCTGACTCTTTTTCACATATCATTCATGGGGAATTAACTCTACACCTATAGGGAGCAAACCTATGGTGCAGATTAATTATCCAACCTTTTCAATTTTTATACCATGATGGCAAGATATTTCAGGCTGGTTCCTTTCGTGCTTAGTGATTACCAAGTTAATCCTTCAATATGGAACTGAAATCTTAATGTGTAAGCAAGACGTGTCCTGAAATCATGATTCAATCAATGTTTAAAATCTCTAATCATGGATTGATAATTCAAACTCAACTGTGGAATCTATCAAGTAGCTAAATCCAAGAGTCATAAATTACCAACATCACGTATCTCGTAATTCTAAATCAAAGATAGATGTCAAAATCATATTGAATTTATAAGAAATGTCATAAAAATTTTAAACTTTTTTCACAATTTTCACAATTTTTGCTCAAGACCAAGAAAATACTGATTAGGAAGCCTAATCTCCCACCCCCAACCTAAAATCTACATTGTCCTCAATGTAAAAGATCTAAACATGGAACAACAAAAGTAAAGTGATGGGAAGATAGTACCTGGATAACGAATCAAGAGAGAGACTTTCTAAGAGATCATAGCATGGAAGCTGGTTAGCACGAGAGAAAAAGAAAAATAAAAATGACGAAAATAAAATCCTACCTATACCACTTTCACAGGTGCTCTCGATTGCATTTAGCGTATGCAACAAGCCTTTAAACCCCTAGGTTACCCCTAGTGGACGAGTTGTAGTCTCGTGAGGGTTTGCAGTAATGTTACTCACAAACATTGAATCATCTAACTAGAAAAATGAAATGAAAAGCTGGGTTGCCTCCCAGGAGCGCTAAATTTACCGTCTTCAGCCAGACAAATAAAGCAACAATCCTAGTCCTATGAAAGTGATAAACCTACCTATACCTCCATCAGACTAGGAGATCAGTCCTAGTAAACAGGAGCAATCAGAGGCATGGACATGTCCTCTGAATCAAATGTCTCGACAAATGGCTTTAATCGATGTCCATTTACTTTAAACTCCTTGCCATCGTCGGGATCTCTTATCTCGACGGCCCTATGAGGATAAGCAGTAACAACAATGTAAGGGTCGGTCCAACGAGATCGAAGCTTACCCGGAAAGAGATGTAGTCGAGAGTCATACAAGAGGACTTTCTGACCTGGCGTGAATAATTTTCGTAGAATATGTTGATCATGAAACGCCTTCATCCTGTCCTTATAAATTCTCGAGTTTTCGTACGCATCGTTCCGGATTTCTTCAAGTTCATTTAATTGAAGTTTGCGTAGCGAGCCAGCGTTGTCCAGATTGAAATTCAGATTTTTGATCGCCCAGTATACTTTATGTTCCAATTCCACAGGCAAATGACAAGCCTTTCCGTAGACAAGTCTAAAGGGAGATGTTCCAATAGGAGTTTTAAAAGCAGTACGGTACGCCCATAAGGCTTCGTTCAATCGAATTGACCAGTCCTTATGATCAGGGTTAACCGTTTTCTCTAGGATATGTTTAATCTCTCTATTAGAAATCTCAGCTTGTCCACTTGTTTTTGGATGGTATGGGGTGCTCACCTTATGCGAGATACCGTATTTCTTCATTAAACTCTCGAATGGTCTATTGCAGAAGTATGAGCCCCCGTCACTAATGATGGCTCGAGGCTTTCCGAACCGCGACAGGATATTTTCTTTCAAAAATTTAATGATCGTGCGATGGTCATTTTTGCGGCACGAAATTGCTTCGACCCATTTAGTGACATAGTCTACGGCGAGCAAAATATACAGATTTCCAAATGATTGGGGGAATGGTCTCATGAAATCGATGCCCCAACAATCAAATGCTTCTATAATAAGGATGAGATTCAAGGGCATCATATTTCGACGGGACAATGCTCCCAATTTCTGACAACGCTCACAAGTCTTGTAAAACTCATGAGTGTCCCTGAACATAGTGGGCCAGTAGAAGCCACACTGTAAAATCTTGGCCGTGGTCTTTTTAGCAGAAAAGTGACCACCACAGGCCTGTGAGTGACAGAAGGAGATGACACTCTGATGCTCATCATCTGGTACACATCTC
Source organism: Magnolia kwangsiensis (assembly GCA_037074715.1). NCBI lineage: Eukaryota > Viridiplantae > Streptophyta > Magnoliopsida > Magnoliales > Magnoliaceae > Magnolia > Magnolia kwangsiensis. The sequence goes on along the minus strand of CM073586.1, from coordinate 35,630,702 downwards.
CTTAAGATTTGGTCTGGGCAATATTTAAACAAATATGGATCATCCCACAAAAAGTTACGCACCTTGGTAAAGAATTTCTTCTTATCTTGTGACGTCCAGTGTTTCTGTATGGCACCTATAGCAAGATAATTAGCAATATCAGCGAACCAAGGTGAATGGGAGACTCTAAACAGTTGTTCATCAGGGAACATGTCATTGATATGGGTCGCCTCAAGGGAATCAGAGGTATTAAGGCGAGAAAGATGATCGGCCACTACGTTCTCTACTCCCTTTTTATCTTTGATTTCCAAATCAAATTCTTGGAGTAGAAGGATCCATCGTATCAAGCGGGGCTTAGAATCATTCTTAGAAAGAAGATACTTAAGTGCCGCATGGTCTGTGTAAATGATGATCTTGGATTCGATCAGGTAGGATCTAAATTTGTTCAAAGCGAACACTATGACTAAGAGTTCTTTTTTCGTAGTCGAATAGTTCACTTGGGCAGGATTTAGAGTCCTACTTGCGTAGTGAATGACGTAAGGCCGCTTATCTTTTCTTTGGCCTAGAACCGCTCCAAGAGCATAATCAGAAGCATCGTACATAAGTTCAAAAGGAAGACTCCAGTCGGGTGGCTGCATGATAGGTGCAGTGGTTAACCTGCCCTTAAGCTTAGTGAAAGCTTCTTGGCACTGCTCAGTCCACTCGTATGGTGTATCCTTTTGAAGAAGATTACATAAAGGACGAGAGAGGAGACTCAAGTCCTTTATGAATCGCCTGTAGAATCCTGCATGTCCCAAGAAGGATCGTACATCTCTAATGTTCTTAGGTGGAGGTAAGTTAGAGATAAGATCAATTTTTTCCTTATCTACCTCGATTCCTTTGGATGAGATGATATGCACAAGGACAATTCCCTTTTGAATCATAAACTGGCACTTCTCCCAGTTAAGTACCAAATTTTTTTCTTCACATCTTTTCAGCACACATTTAAGACTTGCTAAGCACTCGCTGAAAGATGAACCGAAAATAGAGAAATCATCCATGAAGACCTCTAAATATTTTCCCACCATGTCAGAAAAGATACTCATCATGCATCGCTGAAAGGTGGCAGGAGAATTACATAACCAGAATGGCATCCTTCTGTAAGCAAAGGTGCCATAGGGACATGTAAATGTGGTCTTTTCCTGATCTTCAGGGGCGATTTCAATCTGATTATAACCTAAATACCCATCAAGGAAACAGTAATAGGGATGACCAGTTAACCTTTCTAAGATCTGATCTATAAAGGACAAAGGAAAGTGGTCCTTCCTAGTGACGGTATTCAGCTTCCTGTAGTCAATGCACATTCTCCAACCAGTAGTAACTTTGGTCGGCACGAGTTCATTATTGGCATTGGCTACGATGGTGATCCCGGACTTCTTAAGAACCACCTGAGTTGGACTCACCCATTGACTATCGGATATGGGGTATATGATCCCCACATCCAATAGTTTGAGAACCTCGGCCTTAACCACTTCCTTCATGTTTGGATTTAATCTACATTGTGATTGCCGAACAGCCTTTGCATTGTCCTCAAGATATATACGGTGAGTACAAATCGATGGGTTAATTCCCTTGAGGTCCGCTATCGTCCATCCAAGAGCTCCCTTATGCTCAATGAGAGTAGATATCAGCATACTCTCCTGTTCTTTCTCCAGGTGGGCAGAGATCACCATCGGGTATGTCTCATCTTGACCTAAATAGACATATTTTAAATCAGAGGGCAAAAGTTTTAGGTCAAGCTTCGGTGGCTTGAGGTTAGATGGTAGAGGCACTACATCAGTTTGAGGCAATTCTTCAATGTGTGGCCTCCACCGGTTAACTTCAAGTACCGGTGCAGTATCAAGCATGGCACACATCTCCCTAATTATATCATCATTACGATCATGGGAGTGGGCCAGACACGTCTCTAGAAGATCAGAGGATAAGGTGAGAGGCGTTCTATCTTCCACAAAAGAATCAATCATGTTAACATCGTGGAAATCGTCATCATCCTCTGAGTTGCTGTCGTTATTGAAAAAGATATTCGATTCCAATGTCAAATTTTCAAAAGACATAGTCATAACACCATTTCTGCAATTGATAATTGCATTTGAAGTGGACAGGAATGGGCGACCAAGGATGACGAGAATCTGAGTGCTCATGTCATTGATGGGTTCGGTGTCCAAGATGATAAAATCAACAGGGTAGTAGAATCTATCAACCTGGACCAACACATCCTCGATGATCCCTCTTGGTACACGAACAGAATGATCAGCAAGTTGTACTGTGGTTTGGGTGGGTTTTAATTCACCCAAACCTAACTATTGGTACACCGAATAGGGAATCAGATTGACGCTTGCTCCTAAGTCAAGAAGTGCGTGATCAATTCGATAGTTCCCGATTACACATGATATGGTTGGGCAACCGGGATCTTTGAATTTTTTCGACACATCTTATTTTAGGATGGCACTCACTTTCTCAGTCAAGGAGATCTTCTTTTGAACACTTTTTCGTCGTTTGGTCGTGCATAAGTCTTTTAGGAATTTAGCATATAAAGGTATCTATTTTACAACATCAAGCAGAGGAATATTGACTTTCACTTGTTTCAACACCTCTACGATATCCTGAGAGTTAGATAGACGTTTTGGTTCAACCAACCGTTGGGGAAACGGAGCAACTGGCTTCTCTAGAGGTTCCGGTTCAAATTTTTGTGGGGCGTCACTAGATCCATCATTGTTGTCCTCTTCTGGTTCTTGAGGCTTTTCGGGCCTAACTGGAAGGGTTTTATCAATAACCTTCTCACTCCTAAGAGTGGTGATGGATTTAGCGTGCCCCATTTGATTTGAAGAGTTGGGATCACTAACTCCATAATGCGGTTTAGGATTGGGAAGAGGTTGAGCCGGGAAGCTCCCCTTGTTTCCAATCGTATTTTCAGCCTTAAGTTCATGTATTGCTTTTGTAAGGTCTTGAAAGGCTTGCATCATACCCTGATTGAAAAGCTCTTGCTTTTGAAAATATTTTAGAACCAAATCCTCTTGAGGTTTCTCTTGAGTTGGATTTTGGTTTAGGAAACCTTGAGGTGTAGCCGTTGGTCCATTCCTCCAACTGAAATTTGGATGATTTTTCCAACCAGGATTGTATGTATTAAAGGGTGGTCCATTGAAAGGTCTTTGATAGTTATTTACGGCATTAGATTGTTCATTCAATACTTCTCGAAAGGCAGGTATTGAAGGATAATTTTCAGTAGTATGAATGTTGCAATCATAGATGCCGCAAACACTTTCATTAACCTTTTCCTTCTTTCCTTCCATGGCCTCAAATTTTCTGGTGAGATTAGCCACCTTAGCGTTAAGATCATCATCCTCTTTCAGGAGATATATTCCTCCTTTTTCCCTTGAATGAGTTGGCCTAGACGTAGCGTTCGTCCTTGGGTAATAGTCCCATGATTGTGTTTTTTCAACGAGACTATCGAGGTAATCCCATACCTCGTCGACATTTTTATTGATGAAATCTCCATTACACATTGTCTCGACCATTTGGCGCATGGAAGATGTTAGCCCATCATAGAAAAAATTCGTAATGCGCTATATTTCAAAGCCATGTTGTGGGCATGCATTAACCAGATCCTTGAACCTTTCCCAACATTGGAAGAATGTTTCATCTTCCTTTTGGGCAAAGTTCATGATTGCTCTCCTGAGGGTAATTGTCTTATGATGTGGAAAAATTTTCTTTATAAATTCCCTCTGCATATCATTCCATGTGTCAATGGACCTAGGACGCAGTGAATGTAACCACGTCTTGGCTTTTTCTTTCAAGAAAAATGGGAAGAGTTTTAGCCTAATTGTATCTTCAGATACATTAGGGAAATATAAGGTGCCTATGATTTCGTCGAACTCTTTCAAATGCAAGTATGGTTCTTCAGATTTAAGCCCATGGAACTTGGGAAGGAGTTGGATGACCCCTGGCTTGATGTCCATATGTCCTGTATTCGCAGAAAAAATCATGCATGAGGGCGTACTCACCCCTGCCGGTTGTAAATAATCTCGTAAAGTACGAGGCGGGGGTGCGTGGTGTACCTCATTCTCATCATGTACTTCCTCAACCCTAGGTTGGGGTAGTGCTTGAGGTTGATTTTCAGCCATAACCTCCTCTGTCTCAGGAGAATTCAAGTGGTGTCTAGTCCTGCGATGGATAGTCAACCCCTCAACTAATCCTCCTTCAATCACGAGACATCGAGTGTTGTCGCGTGCCCACTGGGGCATAAAACACACTCAGCCCTCGATTTAAATTCTACCTAGACCTAAGAGAAAAGAAGTAGAAATTTAGAAAATAAAAGGGAAAGATGGAAAAAAGTTACTAAATTTTGAGTCCTAGGTTAAGAATCTGCAAAAAAAAACAAAATAAGTTAGTTTCTAAGAATAAAAAGTCCTAATTAAAAGTAAATTAATTTCTAGAGAAAAGAAGAAATTTCAAAGAAAGAAGAATTAGAAAGAGCTTACTAAATTCGAAGCTTCCTACAAAAAAGAAAAATAATTAGGTTAGTTCTAAAGATCAGATAGAATGAAGAATAGCAAGTTTCTAACGTTAGGAAAAATTTCTACCAAGGAAAATAACTACTTCTAAACCTAGAATTAAAAATTCTAACGAAAATATAATCTTAAACTAATCCCAAAACTAATTAATTTCAGAAAAATGCAGCCGACAGTCCCCGGCAACGGCGCCAAAAACTTGTTCACTCCCCAAGTGCAGGGTTGTGATGTAGTAATAACTCGGTAAGACCGAGGTCGAATCCCAAGGGACTGAACTTGTACGTTATCTAAAATTAACTGAAAATAGAACTAGAATGAGATGAAATCTGAATTGAATTATAAATTGAGGAATAATTATAAACTATTAATCTAAAACTTATAGGAGAAATCAGAGGTAAGGAACTAGGGATTCAGAGGATCCACTTGTAGAGCTCAGGGAGATCTTATGCCTGTTTCATGAATCATGAAATTTACTGAACTTCCATTGATCTAGTTTTCAAAGAGATGAAAGGAAGATGGATTAGAATGGATTCCATCACCAAACCATGCCCAAAGACTATGGCAAACAACAGAATCAAACTAATTACCACCCAATCACATGTATGCAAGTTAGGAAGGGTACCGTCATCCAACCATGCCCAGGAGACTATGGTGAACAACAAGGCTTCCTGACGTCATAAACATAAAAGGGAAAAGGACATGCTCCAAGCCATTGCAGACCCATTGTAATTTTAGTCACAACAGACCATTAAAGGCTAAACAAAACATGCCATTAATAATCAACTAAAATCAACGTTAATTCAAGAATTAAAATTAAATTAAAGACATAAAATAAAATCTCCCATCTCACCACAAGCTTCACCTCTTAGCCCTAGCTAAGAAGTTCAGCCCATCACAGACATGATGAAGCCGGACATGTTAAAAGCAAATATGAAGAAGGAAAAAAATAAAAATAACAAAATTTCTCTACTCCCTCTGCCCTCGTTTCTAGCCCAAGCCTCAAGCTCTCCACCTCCTGATCTCCTTCCAAGACCTGAATGAATGCTCCCCACGTCCAAAACCTCCTTTTATAACTGCTGGAAGGTTGGAGTCAGTGACAGAGTTGTAGCAGGACATGGAGTGCAATTTTCGCAGACAAGTTCGGTGCCTCGAAACATGCCTCTTTCCTCGCTCAAATTCCAAAGAAACACTGTCCCTTTGTACTTTCTTGGGTTCTCTACATGATAGACGGTTCAGATTTGCCATATGATCAAAAATGGTGGGCCAAAACTGCCTGGAAAAGTCAGTTTTTGCGGATGTGCGAAACCTTTCGCACCATTTCGCTATTGTGATCGGTGGGCCCCATAGAAGCATTTTCTGGAAAATCCACCCCGTCCATTGGATTCAGGATGAAATTTCAGTCAAGAATGGGTGGTTTTGAACGTCCATCGACGAAGCCCAGAGAAGAAATCACTAAAAGATCAATTTTAAACGTCCCAGGGCAGCCCTTTTGTGGCCCCTGTATCGCATACGTGTGTTCGCATGGATGTAAAAGGTCAGCATGGTTTTGTAGTATTCGAACCCCTCTACAAGATGGACGGCTTGGATCAGACGTACAGTCAATGGGTAGGGCCCACAACCGTCCGTAAAAACGGCCAGTGGCCGTGCGTCCGCTGCACGTTTTTTTTTTTTTTTTTTTTGAATTGTAGACGGAAACGTCGGTCAGCTATGCTGACCGACTTTTGGGAAATCTCGTGCACGGCTAGTGCACATGTGCACTATGCACACTTAATCTAAAGTGGGGTCCACTATGATGTTTTTGGGAAATCTGATCCAACCATCTGATTGGTCTCCTCATTTAAGGCGTTGATACCAAATTCGAGACAATTTCAGATATCAGGTGGGCACAGAATCGATGGTTTATAAGCTGATCTGTCAGTTGGAGCACTTTTATAGTGATCCAAGAGCTGAAATTTGAAATGTACGGTTAATTTATGGCCCTTATCTCATGTATAAAGTTTCGAACCGATCAGATGTCGGGAACCACGTGATCTTGCATTCTGGATGCGTTTCAAGCCACTTGAGCTTCAGTTTCTTAGTTTTTTCAAATTTCTGACCGTGTATATCCGTCAATCTTGATCCTCTGAAGTCCGTCCCTTGCCCTAGTGATCATCAAAATGTTAAATCCAAGCTTTTGGCATCCTTTTTCAGTCAACTCTCCTAATCACACCCTGCAACAAAACACGATTAAAACTGGACATTAATCACTATTATGCTCGTAAATCCGGACAATATTTGGGGTCTAATATGCACTATTTGACCCTCAACAATGATCCGACAGCCCTAAAAGCATTTAGGACTGGATATAAGGTGAGTGGAGCAGGTGGTAACGGACCTCTCTCACGTTTTTGCTGCAAATGAGAAAACCCAGCCGTTTTCCTTCTTCATGCGAACCCGTCGAGAAAACCTTTGCTTAGATTCAATCCTTCCATCCTCCAAGCTCCATTACACCCCTAGAAACCCTCCCATGTTGTCGAATTAAAGGAAGAAGCAAAGGGAGAGAACCTTTCATTAACGACAGCTCGCCTGCCCTCTTTTTCTCTCACTGCCGCTCCACCTCGACCCGGATTAAGATTGGTCCAGGTTGGATCATCTTGCTAGCCAATTAGGAGGAAGGAGGAATATAGGAAGAAGAAAAAAGAAAAAGATGAAGAAAAGAGAGTGAGAGAGAAGGGAGATCAATGAGAGACTGCCTTATGTGGCAGCAGCTCAAACCGAGCTGAATTTGGGCCGAGTTAGGCCATGATTTTCTACGATTTGCTATGCCCATTGCTAGATGCTTTGAGCAGTAGAAGGAGAGAAGAAAAGAAGAAGAAAGAAATAAAAATGAGAAAGAGATCCAAAGAGAGAGAGAGAGAGAGAGAGAGAGAGAGAGAGAGAGAGAGAGAGAGAGAGAGAGAGAAAACGAAGAAAAGAGACAGGGTGAGTTTTGCCGCTGCCTACTCGACTTAGCTCAATTGAGTCAAGCTGGTTGGGACTAGTCCATTGTTGGACGTCCCTAGAGAAGAAAGGGAAGAAGGAAAGAAATAGAGAGAAGAAGGAAGAGAGAGTGAGTGCAAGGGAGTGGGGCTGCCTTGTTGCATTGCTGCTTGTGGTCCCTCCTTGTACAGCACAGAGTCAACCTGACTAGCTACCGAGTTCGGTTCAGGCCAAGACTTGGCTGATCGTCAAGTGATATTGTTGGCCTTGGCAGATGAAAGAAAGAAGAGTGAGAATGAGTGAAAGAGAAGGAAATGTGAAAAAGAGAGGAAGAGAGAGAGAGTTTTGACTTGAGTTATGGGTTGACTCGCTGAGTCAGTTGGGTCGAGTCGACCATGGGTCTAGTCTAGGTTCAACTGGGCTTGGGTCTAGTCCAGGTATGGCTAGACATTCTAGTAGAAAGAAAGTAGAAAAGGAAGTATGAGAGGATGAGAGAGAGAGAGAGTAGATGGGTGCTTAGCTAAGTCAACTCAACTCGAACTGGGCCAACAAGGTGAGTCTATATTTTCTTTCTAGATTTAAATTACTTTAATTATCATTGTTAACATCGTTTTTAGATTTTTAAGTTAGATATGATTAACCATTAGTAATTGTCCATACTTATATTAATTGATATATGTACATACACACACACATATGTGAAAATTGTTATTTTCATTAAAATGTTAGTATTTTATTCGTCATTCTTAAGATATTATTATTGACGATAGAGCATACCATTTCTGTTCATCAAAATGATTATCAGGGCCGCATTAACTAATATTAAGTACATTGTTAATGTTAATAATTGTTTTGGAAATTATAAGAATTATTATTCATCGTGGGTGTCATTAGATAAATTGATATAATATTAGCCATTGTAATATTCCTAAAATTAATAACTAATTCATTTTATAAATTTTATTTATCAATGATTCCCATTAATAATATCATTAATGGCCACGCAAATTAGAGTCTAAATCCCATAATCAAAATCCTAGAACTAAAACCTAGGATGAAACCCTAAAACGTAGGTAATCCAAACCCTAAAAAGCATGTAAGCTTGGATCTAATTGTACAACTTTACGATTAATGATAGAAATTTATTTTAAGGGAACACACACTTCTTAGCGATGGTGCAAACGATTCAAACATAAGGTGATGATTTCTTCCCCTTGAGCTTTCCATTTTTCCATTAGCTTAAGTTATAGTTTTATTTTGATTTATAAACGATATCTCCATTCCATAACCACATGTGTTAATTGTTGGAATTGAGTTGCTACATCACATGCTTAATGTTTATCTTGTATATTTAATTCATGCTATTGGATTACTTGTGGATTGCTTTTAGGATTTAAACTGATACAGTAGTGGGAAACCCCCACTTATATATGTACACCCATTCTTGGGATGTAACTCGATTGATGGTGATTGAAATGGACCTTTGATCTAGTGGTTATTGAGTGGTGGTCTAGATGGATCATTAATATGGGCCTACCATCCAAGGTTGTTGTGTCTAAGTGGTTTTCAAGGATGGACTTTCATTGCATGGTTTTGATACTCATCCTATGTGGTTATTTTAATATTGGACCTGTGTGGCTTTATTTTGGTATTTTTCCTATATGGGTTCAATGTTTTATAATGTGCAACCATGCAATGTTAAGCCTCATATATTGTAATATGATTGGCCTCTAGTCGATGGGATTCCATTAAACATCGTAAGATGATAATCTCATGAGCCGAGGTTGTTGGTATGAGACCTATGCCCGAGCTGTCGGCCTACACTGGTGATAAGCCCCCATAGTGACCTTTGAGCTTATATAAATTGGCTGGTTATAATTTAACTAATAATGGATTGGATAATCATGCATACTTGGTACAAATCAGCATCTATTGCTATCGTATGTGATGTATGTATTTTTTCGACTGGATGATTTTCCCAGGTTCGATGATTGCATGGGTGAAGAGCCCAACTTTTGTATGGATGTGCATCCCCGGGGCGTGACTGCATTCACACATGCATGCATCTAATAAAACCTACATCATGTATTATTTTGTATGCTTTTCTTTATGACTATGCTTACCTAATGCGGCGATGTGAAATCTTGAGGGCAATTCACACTGAGTTGACCACTCATCCATCAAATATATAACCGTATAGGTAATACAGGTGTGCTTAAGTGATATACAGGTTCAAATTGATGAGGAGTCGTTATCATGGTCAAGGATACATGGTTGTACTTGTCAAGGAAGCTACGCGATCTTACGACTTTCGTTTATATATTTTCTTTTATATTTCTCATGTATGTAAATCTTATAAATGTTAACGTTGAGATATTGGTTTACATAAGTTATTATGGATAACCTCTTGTATATTCTAAATGTAACTACAAATTATCCTTTATGCTTACTTGTCTATTCTACACTCATTTGCTTACTCTAAAAGTTGATATATATATATATACACACATACACACACGCACTCGAATTTAACTATCCTTTAAGGTTAACACTCAGGTTTTCATATACTTGGGTCTTGAAAAGTCTGGGTGTTACATTTGGTAAAGAAATTTGGATTCGAGAACGGTAAAAAGTTTGATACTCCTATGAGTACAACTCTCAAACTCTTTAAGAATAAAACAGGTAAAAGTGTGGACTCTCGTTTATATTAAAACATGATTGGTAGTCTTCTATACTTAACTGCTAGTAAACCTGATATTGCTTTTAGCGCTGGAATTTGTGCTAGATATCAATCTGATCCTAAGGAATCACATCTAATCGCTGTTAAACACATAATCAGATATATCACAAGTACTTCTAATATCAGTCTATAGTATCTGCATGATACAACTGTACAACTTGTCGGATATACAGATGCAGATTGCGTAGGAAACATCGATGACAGAAAATCTACCAGGAGTGGATGTTTCTACGTTAGAAATTATTTAGTTCCCTAGCTTAGCAAGAAACAGAATTCTGTATCACTCTCAATAGCTGAAACTGAATATATTGCAGCTAATAATGCTACCATTTAGCTGATTTGGATGAAAAGGATGTTTGCTAATTACGAGATTATGCACGATACAATGATATTATATTGTCACAACTCAAGCACAATCATATTTGAAAAAATCCTATTCAATATTCTCGCACGAAACATATCAACATTCGATATCATTATATTCGAGAATTAGTTGAGGACAATAGTATTTCATTAGAATATATCAAGATTGAAAAGTAGCTTGCAGACATTATGACTAAACCGCATGACAGGAACAGATATTCTAAATTAAAACATGATATTGGTATGTGTACTTCTAATTAATTAAATCATGTTGTTTATGTTTTTTTTTATGTTTATAATTTTTAAAAATTGTAAAACATTTAAATTTCAAATTTTAAAAATAATTTTTTTTTTTTTTAAATGCAAAACATTTAAATTTCAAATTTTAAATTTTAAAAAAAAAGAAGATTTTTTTCAGCTGCTCGACCGATCTAGCACGTGCTCAACCTGTCGACCTTCGAGGAGTCAAGGACCATACTCGACCAGTCGAAGTGTGTGGGTTTGTTCATTAAAAGAGGGAAAAACACTTTTTCAATTCATTTTTTTTTTCTTTCTTCCTCGACTAGTCGTGGCTCCACTCATCGAACCCATCTCCATTTCTTCATTGTAAGTCGTTTATTTCACATTTCCTTCTAGATTTAGGTTCCTATTTGCTAGTTAATCTTTCATTCGTGATTTATTTTGAGATTCACATCCTTTCTATAGTGGGTTTTGTGTAAAATTCTGATTTAAGACAAACCCATCTATCATTTATAATACTCTCTATTACAATCTCTAAATGGAGCATCGCAGTAAGAGGAAGGCTACTCGCAAGGGCCCTAGCAGCTCCTCCTCCAGGTTGACTCTAGTTAGGGTGAGAACCCTAAGATCTCCCGAAGAAGATTTAGAGCATGTTAGGGATTTTTGCCCTAGGAAAATTATCATTGAAAGGACCGTGAATGTAGATCACATTGCTCCATTCTAGCTCCTACCTATCCTCACTACCATTAGTTGGGAAAATATTCTTAGTTGGGGCGGAACGACATATCACTCAATAACGCAAGGGATGTATGCTTTAATAGGTGAATTGTCCATTGATAATATGACATTCTCTATTAATTTTAGAGAAGGGACATTCCCTATTGATCGACACCTAATTTCAGGGTTGATGGATATTAATGTTAATGATGAAGGCATATCCATTACTAGCCTTGCTGAAAGAATGACTGAATCTGAGCGATGGCAAATTACCCATAAATTATGTCAGTTTAATGCCGAATTGAGTTCTGAAAATGTCCTCCATGCTAGTAAGATGTTACCCAAATATAGTGTCATTCATCGCATTTTCACATCTAATGTCTATCCACAGTTTGGGAATAAGTCTGAACTTACTCCTTTCATGTCTCATGCTTTTCATGCCATTTTGTTTGACATTCATATCTGTCTTCCCTCATTGATATGTTAATTATCGAATTTCGTATCCATCCTGGCCATGGGTCGGTCCCTTTTACTTATCTCATGACAAGACTTTCTATTCATTGTAATGTTGTCATTCCACCTACTGAGGGACTAGAGGCAGCCCTTCCATTTGATAATAGGAATATCCATAAGATGAACTTGGATTTCTTACCCGGCCAGAGAGATGAGGATGAAGTAGAGGAAGAAGACGCGCTTTTACCTGAAGACACATCCATGGATGACATCTTTGTAGAACTTGAACATCAGCCTTCCCAGGTTGATGATCGGCTTAAGTGATTGGAATAGAAAGTTGTTGAGTTGAAGGTATAACAGGATACTCTGGCTGAAAGTCACAAAACTTACATGAAAATATTTTCATCGCTTACCAAAGGACTTCACTAGATTGATCCTTCCATACCTCCTCCATCTTCCTCTGGATCCTATTAGCTTGATTTTCTTTCATGTTGGGTTGTATAAAACTTAACCATGTGAGTGCTTAGTTGTTAACTCTCAAACTATACTCTCTTTATGCTCCTTGATGATTTTGTGATAACTCCTTCATTGGCATATTTCTATGCATTTTCTAGTTATTATTATTTTACTGATTCAGTTATGATTTAATTATGTTCATATGCATGCTCTTAACTTTATCAATTTGTGACAAAAAGGGGGAGAGAATTTGCTAATTTAATGTAGAATATGAATCTGAATGATTTAATTAGAATGGAAAATGTTACTATATGGCTGTTGGAGTATTGCATTGGAATAGTATGTTATAATACAGGGGAAGTATAAAGCAGGGAGAAGCTCACATTGAGGGGGAGTAGCAGCAAATTCATTGAACATACATTAAAGTTGCACCTTCTACTACAACATGTAATTTAAGATACTACTGTAGTTGTTATATTAAGTGTTTTGTCATGAATTTGACGAAGGGAGAGATTGTAAGTGCTATATTGTATAAAGCACACTTTTGTTTGTTAAATTTCATTGAGAAAAAATAGCTTATGAAGTGGTCCGTCTAATGTGGATTAAGATGGAAAGTTCAAGTCCTCACTTCATGTCAAGCAAGTTCAACATCTACTATGGTTCAAGACCTTATTGAAGTTCAAGACATGAAGTAGATCAAGATGAAAACTTCAAGATTTACTAAGTTTAAGTTCTATTACACTTTTAGTAGAAGATCAAGCTCTATCTTCAACTACTCATTCTATTGAAGAATCATGTAGAAGAACAAGTTTCAAACTTTAATGTTTAGTCTTTTCAGGTATAATAGACCCTAGAAAGATCTTACACTTAGGTGCTTTCAAATGACAAACTTATATGAGTTTTTATACTTTTGTTAGGCTTAAGTTTGACTAGTATAGGCTTAGGTTTGACTAGTTTAAGTTGTGGCTTGACCAGTTTAAGAAAATCTTCGACTAGTCTAAGTTTAAATTCTAAAAAATGGATTTTTCTGTTGCTTCCTCGACCAGTTGAGCAGACTACTCAACCAGTTAAGGGTTGCTCGACTTAAAGTCCAACAACTAAAATTTGGCACCCTCGACCAATCGAATCCTATGATCAACCAGTCGAACAGGGCCATTGACCAGTCGAGCACGACCTTCGACCAATCGAAGAACTATTTTATCTGATCACGCTCAAAATTTAAAATTTTGTTAGATCTTAGACGAGTCGATGCAATAACGTTTCAGCTTATAAGTAGAGGCTTTCTCTAAATCCAAAATTACTAATCCAAGCTAGTAAAATCCTTCATCAAGAGAGAGAAGTCCTCATTATCTTCAAGCTATTGCATGATATTTTTAATATTTCTTTAATAGCTTTTTGTTTTAATTCCTTGATCTCCTTTTATGAATCTTATTCTTTAAAGAGAGTAGATACTCTTCTTTGAGATCTTGAGGAATTCAAACAAGTAGCCTTTAGTTTGAATCGATTTAAAATCAATTTAGAACCTAGAACCCTTGTTTATGTGACTAGACATTGAACATTCTACTACAAGAGAAGCGGTTCTACAAGCTACATCATGAGATATGTCTTCAAGGTGAAGATAAGTATATTCCTATCTTTTATAATTTAGTTTATTTGAGATACCCAGAAAATCTCAATTATTGGTTTGTCTGAGATAGCCAGAAAATCTCAATGTGGAGTTTTTGTTTGTGATAACCCTTTAAAATCATAACTGTATCACGTTTTAAGGTGAGCCTATGAAAATCTTGTTTATAGTGAAAGGCAATATCACGTGGATTGTGATTATTGGGAGTGGAGTAGGTGTGATTGTTTGAGAACAGTTGTTGTACACACCGAATCATTATAACTCTTGGTGTTTGTAGTGAATGTTTACTTTTTACATATGTGAAGAATGGTTGTAATTTTATTTATACAAATATGATGAATGCTTGTAATAGATAGCTCTATTGCTTCTTTCTTAGTTTGAGATCTTGATTCTTATGATTGTTCTTGAAATAAGGTTATCCTGCCTAAACTTTGTTTTGGGTGTAGGTTGTCCTACGAACTAAGTTTGAATCAATTTTTCAACACTAGTGAGAGTATATTTCCTGATTTATTTATTATTTCAGTAAGTTTATTTTTATTTGGCATAGTCCTATTCACCACCCCTCTACGACTGTAAAGCTTGCCCTTTTTACCGTGAATTTAAGATGCGTTACGGATAGATAGTGCCCTTATCTAGAAGGCTTGAGGTGTAAGAAATGTGCCTATAATTAGATCCATGAGAAAATTGGTTAGAAAATTTAATCCTTTGTTAGTGACTATTCCTGAGCCAATGATGAGAGAGGAAAGGCGAGTGGACGTAGGCATGAAACTTAGCTTCCATTCCTCCCTCTCAAATGGCGAGTTAGGGGGAAAATGTGGGTGTTTTTCCATAACCACCTTAATGTGTCTATTCTATTTCTAATCAAATGCTATCATTGAGTATTTGTTTGCAAAACCTCAGGGAGCCCATCCTACTGTCCATAGTGTACGTGCGCTGCTCCAAAATCCTTAGAAGAACACTATGGAATGAGATGGCTAGCCTAAGTTGGGGCATAATAGGTTCGTTGGTTGTTGGAGGTGATTTCAATGCGATTGCATCAACAGAAGAAAGGTTGGGGACCCAAGAAGCTGACCGAGCTAGCATGGTTGAATTCCCATAAGCCATACAGAATTCTGGTCTCCTAGACGCAGGCTTTGTGGGAACAGATTCACTTGGAGAAACAACCGCTCAAGTAGTGCTCGTGTTTGGGCCAGGATGGATAGGGTTCTTCTTAATGACAAGTGGACGGTTGTTTTCTAGTCCTTTAGAGTGGAACATTTACCTTGGGCCAATTTCGATCATGCTCCACTACTACTGTCCTTTCCTACCTAGCATCAGCTCAAGATCAAACCCTTTCATTTTCCTAGAATGTGGACTCTCCACAACACGTTTTGAGCAAGTCATCAACAAGGCATGGGAAGGAGAATGCTCAAGTCAGCCCATGATAAACGTTCAGCTCAATCTGAAGAAGACGAAGCAACTGTTAAAAGTCTGGAACAAGGAGGTTTGTGAAAAAGTTTTTCATCAGATCAAGAAAGCTAAGGAAGATCTAGTAAACATTGAAAACAGAATGCAGGGATCTCTTAGTGAGGAGTTACTCCAAGAAAGCTTAGCAACTAGGTTGTGGATGGTTAGTTAGAGCTTATGGAAGAGGTATTTTGGAAATAAAAAGTGAGGAATCATTGGCTGTAGGAGGGAGACAGAAATACCAAGCATTTCCATGTGTCAACTAGTGAGAAAATCAGGCGTTCTGCTATCACCTCAATTAAAGATGCAGTAGGAAATACCATCACAGGTCAAGAGGAGATAAAAGTAGTTGCTGCTAAGATTTTTGAAGATCTTTTCAAGGCCGAACCCTCCTCCCTTCAGCACGACTTAACCTCAACCATCCCTCGGCTCCTAACCCAGCAAGATAGTGAAGAGTTGCTTACCCCTCCTTCCTTAGCCAAAGCTCATGTGGGTGCTTGCGTTATCCCGAAGGACAGGGCACCAGGCCCCAACGGGTTCTCAGCGGCTTTCTTCTCCGAGTGCTGGCAGATTGCGGGGTAGGACATCTACAAAGTAGTAGTTTTCCTATTTGCAGGGGGTGAACTCCCTAGAGCTTTCTCCTCTTCCCTGATTTGTTTAATCCCTAAATCCCCCTCAGCCACTAAGTTTTCTGACTATCATCCCATTAGTCTTTCTAACGACATTTATAAAATCCTCTAAAAAATCCTGGCAGCCAGATTGAGCAAAATCCTCCCCAAGCTAATATTTAGTGAGCAAGGAACGTTCATTCAAGGTAGATTAATTGCGGAGAACATCGCGTTAGCCTTAGAGGCAATGCGAGAGATTGTAAGGAATTCTCAAGTTGGACTTGGAAAAAGCCTACGACATGGTGGATTGAAATTTCCTCAAATAGGTGCTGTCTAGATTCGGCTTCAGTGACAAATGGGTAGCACTGATGGAAACATGTCGGGGTTATAATTGGTTCTCTATCCTCATCAACGGGGAAGCGACAGGGTTCGTTAAATCAACTAGAGGGCTACGACAAGGAGATCCTCTTTCTCCAGGTCTTCTCATCCTAGCAGCTGAAGCTTGCTCAAGAAGTTTCAAGGAGCTGGTTGCTAGAGGTTGGTGTCAACCCTTCAAGCTCATTGTTGGTGCCCACTCCTCACGCATTTGTTGTTTGCGAATAACACCCTCTTATTTGTGAATGGGAGTTGGGCTACGCTCATTATAGTTAAGAAATTTCTCACGTCCTTCCAAGAGGATTTGGGCTAAAAGATTAACAGTAGTAAGAGTTGCTTCCTATGCTCTAAGAATCTGTCGACGGTTAGGATCAAAGGCATTGAGTGTCTTCTAGGCATCGCCAAAGCTAGAATCGATGTGCAGTACCTAGGAGTTCCACTCTTAAGGGGCAGAGTAAAAAGGGCAGATTTCCAGTTTCTTATTGATAAAATAAAAAGAAGAGTCAGCGGATGGAAAGCGAGATATCTATCTTAAGCCGACAAATTGACGCTAATCAGACATGTTCTGGGTAGCACGCCGCTCCACGTCATGGTAGCAGCGCACGTCCCTGCCCAGGTTATTGCAGATCTTGAGCATAGCTTCACCCATTTCTTTTAGGGATGGGTCGAGGGCAAAAGAAAATGCTAGTGGATTGCTTGGAAAAATATATCAAGGCCCATTGAGGAAGGCGGGCTGGGAGTAAGAAGATTAAAAGAGATTATGGCTACCCTTCAGATGAAAATGGCATGGGATGTTAAATACGGAGAAAATGACGGGCCTTGGGTGTCTCTCATGAGAGCTAAGCATCACAGAGATTTGGGGACGAAGAACATGAGCTCGGTGTCCAATCACGCCTCTCCATTATAGAAAACAAAATTAGAGCATTTCTGCCTTTGCTCACCTCTAACGTGTAATGGCTGGTCAGATCAAGGGAACAAAACTTGTGGGTCATAAACTAGACAGGGCTGGGCCCCCTCTAACAATTAGCTGTTAGCCTTATTCCTGATGCCCCGCATTCTTTGAAGGTCAAAGATTTCCTTGGCCCACTTGGTCCTCTCCCTCCTTCAGTTTCTTCCTGCCTACCTCAAGAGGTCCTCAACTTCATCTTCCAGCGAGGATTTGCTTTATTAGAGAACAGATCGGCGAGCATCTAGCCTCACGACCCCTCTGGCTCCTTCTGTTCATAACTCCAAGTGTAGGGTCGCGATGTGGTAATAATCTCGGTAAGACTAAGGTCGAATTCACACGGACAGAAACTTGTACGTTTCTGAAATTAACTAGAAGTAGAACTAGAAGAAGATGTGAAACTAATTCTAAAATATTTGAGAGAGTAATTGTGAATAGAGTAATTAAAACTAAGAATTTAAAGGTGGGAACTAGGGTGCCAAGGATCCACTTGTGGTGATCAATGAGCCCTCTTGCTTGATTCAAGTAACAAAATTAGAATTGAAGTTCTAACCTATCCAATTGGAACATATATCAATAAAACTAAATCTAAACTTCCATTGACCTAATTCTCAATAAAGGAGAACTATGATAATTGGCTGAGATTCCATTACCAAACCATGCCCTGGAGACAATGGAAAACAATAGGATTTACTAGTCCCATAATCTCAGAGCGGAAGAATTGTGAAGATTGGGAAGGATTCCATCACCCTATCATGCCTAAGGGACGATGATGAACAACAAGACTTACTAATTTCATAATCTCAAATCAAGAAAAGAAGATACTTAAAGCTATTACAGATTTATTATAATTTAAGTCATAAAAAAATATTAAAAACTGAAAGTATTCCTTAAATATCAAATTAGAATCCATGGAGTATAACATAAACATGAATCAAAGTAATAGAAACATCCTATCATGCTACAAGCTTTACCTTTTAGCCCTAGCTAAGAGGTTTAGCCAACCACAGATATGATTGAACTAAAATCTCTTAAGAAAAACATAAAAATAACTAAGAAAAATAAAGAAAAACTCTTGGCGACGGCTTTTTCACCCTTTTGCTCCACTCCTTAAACTATAGAAGATTAGATAGATCCCCAAAGATGCCCTGGGGACTCCTATTTATAGTTGTGTAATACCTCATTTCACACCTGTAACATCCCGAAAATCGGGGGGTCGAGCAAAAACTCTACTCCCGAGTTCCAAAATGTTATTTATGCAACATAGATATGTATGATTGAATGTTGTCTGTGTTAATGTATTAAACATGAGTGAGATTAAGCCAGAACAGCATATCACGCTCCAGAGACGGTTAAATTTACAAGCGGAAGACTGTCATAGTATGTATAACATATATAAACTGTTGTATGTCTCCAGAGTGTGGATACGTTACCGGGTTATATACATACATGTATACTCCAAAAGTAAACCAAAAGGATATACATGAGTGCTCTAAAAATATAAAATGACAAGTGTCAAGGCAACAAATCAACCTCCCTGTAATCCCGTCAATCAGATCACGCATAAAGGAGAGATCTTCCTCATTATCATCAAGTCCAGCACCGCCTCGCAGGCCGTGCCATCATCTGCAATCACAAAAGGGACTGGTGGGTGTCCGGAAACACCATCCCGTAACGTGGGAGTGAGTGATCAACTCAGTGAGATAAGAGAGCAGAGATTAGCATGTTATCAAATCAATCATGCGATAATAGTAAAGCAGTAAATCAAACAATCCTAATACTGTTATTAATGCAATATGATATGACGTGATGTATGCCCTCACCGACGATCTCCCTCATACGGCAACATCTTACGACCGCGGCATGCCACACTCCCTAGAGTGCTCCACATCTTCCAGGCACATGCAATGCTATGGTGATATGATTTCCGAGTTGTTATTAGTCCATTCAAACAGCAAGATTGGGAAACTAAGGTACTTCCCTTATATCAATCCCAACACAGATCCTGTCTAGGGTCGTCACTCCTAGTAATCTCATACGATGTATATTTCGTAGGTCGCTGCAAGGGCTGCCAGGGCTGTTGCTCGCACTCGTTGCACCGATCCCCCATCACCTTATCAATACAGGCCTATTGTACTCTACTGCTACTGAAGGGTCGTCGCCTCCCGTAGACTCAGAATACGCTCGCGGTCACTACAAAGGACTCGTCGCCTAATCAGTGTAGGCCGACAGCTAGAATATAGTGTCCCATACCACCATAATCTACTCACGAGACTAGGTGCTCAATGGTCACTACGGGGAGGTTTGTGGCCCCAGCGTAGGCCGACAGCTCGACCACGGTGTCCCATACCACCATGCCCGGCTCATGAGTCTTCGTGGATCAAGGTACCATGGTTAATAGGGTTTACAATGGTAAGTTCAGTACCCTAGGTTCAAGCAGTTATGACTCATGCAGGGTGAACATACATCGGCCAGTCGGGTTACTTGACGGGCTCGACTAGCGCGATCGCATCGCAAGTCGAACGACATGAAGTGCGTGAAACACTTCGCGTGACCTAACCACTGCCGCCAACTCCAAACACGACTTGCGTTCATTGACGCGTCGTTCGTGGCAAAGATAAGCCAACCACGATATTTCTCGGTTACCGACTGCCTGGACTAGGTATAGTCCCAAACACATGGAATCACATCAGCAATCAGGTAAGAGTATTGGAAATGAATTACAAACATGTGAGCATGTTAACACATGTTATAATGTACAACTTAAGTAAATCATCTTACACATGTCTTTCACGCATATAATGAAATTATACATATCGCCAACATATAGGAAATCATCAAGCACATGTTATAACATACCACTTAAATGAATCATCAAGCACATGCATTTCATACATATAATGAAATCGTACATATGGCTAACATGTAGGAAATCATTTACATCAGCATTTTTATTGAGAAATCAATCTCAAACTAATTCATAACCCCATTTAATTCAATACATACTAATACAAGCATTTATACAAACACTTACACTACACATTTAAGTCTACATATAATATGTCGACCCGAAGTGCGCATTTAGGCAAATCTCTTCGCCAAACTAATTATGCACGCATTCCTAGTATCGTAATGCGACAAGAAGCCATGTAAATCATATCAGCAAATTATGGATGAAAACAGTATTTCCTACAAATGACTAAAATGCCCTAAATCTCATATTCTTCATCTATTTACGAAACAGGAAACGGACAGCATGTTGTACATGTCAAACGGCGTTGCCGTCGATAATCTACTATTAAACGGCATTGAAAGCTTTGGAAACAGTCAATCAAAGCGTCTAAAATCCGCACCTTTTCCCTTTTAGGGGTGAGAGTTCGAACGGAGCGTATACGCTTCATCTACGGCGAATAGAGAACCTAATTTACGAGTTATATCAGTTTACATGCTATGGAACGGAACGAATGCCAAATCAGCAACTTCTAGGGCTATTTCTTACCTGAAAACGTGGAGGAATCGCCGGGAAAGTGCTTGGATCGCGTGGCTTAAACACGTGTAGTAGGTAGCACCAGCAGCAGGAAATTCTCTCCCACCTCTCTCACAATCTCTCACCTTTTCTCTCCCTCAATCTAGGGCTTTTCCCAAATTCGGATGGGAGAGATATGAGAGGGTTTCAACCCCTTTTATAAGCTTAAAAATGCCCGGAATAGGCTCGGGAACAAAGTTCACTTGATGCTTAACCAAAGCGGGGCTGTTTCGGTCCAAAAGATGATTTCTGGTGGTCCCCTGGTCGAATGCGATCGGACTTAAGCTCATGCATACCAGATATAGCACGTATTAAGTTTTCAGTCCGGCAGGGTTCACAGATCGCGCGTGGCGGACCAGTTTCAGTTCAGCGGTCACCGCACGTAGATCAGGGCTGAAAGTCTCATGATATAAAATAGAAATTTTTCCTGATCCAAGGGTGTAATTTGGCTAAATTCTGACGGTCAAAATTCTTAATACTGACGCGTCAAGTCGAGTGCCAGATTTGAATTTTAAATTCCAAATCTATCCCTATTCGCACTCTCTTCGGTCCGGGCTCAATGAAATAGCCTGTGTTTATTGGTTTGACTTGATTTTCGAAATGATTGTCAAGTCCAGCTGGGCGGTTCTAACGGTCTAAGATAGGAAGTATCGGACTTTCGACGCGCGGTCTAAATCCAATACAAGAATTCTAAGTGGTCCAGAGAACAAACCCGCTTAGAGTTTGATCCGAGGTTATAGAGTATTGTAGAGTTGTTTGTTCTACTCGATTTGGATCTTGTAGAACGTATTTAAAGTGATCAGGGACTATTTTCCAGCTACTCCAACGTTGCGCTAGCTAACTTATGCTTAGTTTCTAAAGGAATTAATCCTAAGTGGTTTCTTTGGCTATGAAATTGGGTTCTGAGCTATTTTCCAGGTGTTTTAGTTGACCCATTGCCTAAGGACGTCAAATCCCAGATTGGCCAAAATCCGGGGTGTTACAACACCTCTTTAAAAAATAATTTCAAAAACTACCTCAAATTTACGCACTTTGCCTAACTTTGCGTAACTTCACTTGATTCATTCGATGACATCGAACAAGTTTCAAAGTCATCGTAGGTGTCTTTTATTCGCACTTTTTCCACTCTTTTATAGCTTCATCTGAACTCTGTAATCTTCGATGTCATCGAACCTACCTTTGATGTCATCAAAGTGGCCTTAGATGTCATCGAGAATTGTTTGAGGAATCGATAATGTGTCTAAAACAGTCTACAGAGTTAATCCAATTTCTTCAATAAATTTAATGTCATCGAAGAGACCTTCGATGTCATCGCAGATCTTCGATGTCGTCGAGGAGTGCTTCGAGTAATTAAAAATGGTGCCCAATATTTCCAATGAGTTTTTTTAAAATTTCGCAGGAAATTCGATGTCATTAAGCAAAGCTTCAAGTCATCGAACACGTTCTCGAGTGATAAAAAAGTGTCTTCAATTTATCCAGTGACTAACTTGATTTTTCTTCATAAATTCAATGTCATCGACCTGTGTTTGATGTCATCAAATGTATCCTGGATGTCATTAAACAGTTTTCGATGACACATTCAATGTGTATTCAGCAATTGTTCTTTCAGTTTCATTCCTTCTCCACTTGGTTTTCTTGATTCTTGGGACCTTGAAATCGTCAATATTTATCTCGTAAGATCCATTCTTTGCCTTGGTGATCTTTGAGCATAAAATCCATGCTTTTAGGACCTTTTCCAATCCAAGCTCTTAAATCCACATTGCAACATAAACATGAGTAAAATAGGACATTAAGTAATATTATGTTCATAAAACCAATATATAAATGGGGGATAATATGCAATAATTGACCCTCAACACAATCCTCAACCAGTATTTTGCTAGTTCCGAGAAAAGTATGCAAAAAATATTTCAAGAACTATAGGATAATTTCTATAAGCTCAATGGTTTTAAAAACAATCTGGACAATAAAATTCTAAAATCATCAATGTTCTGCATTACCTTCTCCTAAACTATAGCACTCGA
The DNA here is from genome assembly GCA_037074715.1 of Magnolia kwangsiensis. Lineage (NCBI taxonomy): Eukaryota > Viridiplantae > Streptophyta > Magnoliopsida > Magnoliales > Magnoliaceae > Magnolia > Magnolia kwangsiensis. The sequence goes on along the minus strand of CM073586.1, from coordinate 35,607,700 downwards.
TAAGTTTCATAATCAAGTTCAAATCATTAATCCTCTAATTACAACAATTTCAAACATTGAGTTCCATAGGTGTATAATGAAGTCTAGACTTATCATAATCAAAGATTCAATTTGTCACTTTCATGATAACATTGATAATTAAAATAGCATTCAAGACAACCAAAACCTAAACCGAAACTTGCCTTACAGTTTATCTTTCATGATAACATTGATGATTAATTCCTTCTTTTATTTGTCATGCTTTTGATTTTTCCATCGATGACTTTTACGCTATGTTAACCTTTTTAAAGATCTTTAATAGGTATCACTTTTCGACGACAAATGTTTTTTTAACTGGGTCTTTTTTTCAATTATTCTTATTGTACATGATGGACAAATTTCCTAGGTTGGTTCCTTCCATGTATAATAATTATCAAGTTAATAATTCAATATCAAACTAACACTTTAATGTGTAAGCTGGATGTGACATGTGAAATCATGACTCAATCAATGTTTAAAACTTCTAATCGAGGATCAATGACTTAACTTAATTTTGAGATCTCCCAAGTGACTAAAATTCAAGAGACATAAGGCATCAAAATTAAGTATCTTGCAATTCTAATTCATGGATTAACTTCGAGATCACTAAAATTTATAAAAATTTCAGAAACTTTTTCAATTTTTCACAAATTTGCCCAAAGACTAAGAAAATAACTGATTAGCCTGCCTAATTCACACCCCTCCAACCTAAAATCTACATTGTCCTCAATGTAAAAGAGATAAGAATTAAATGCAAATGAAGGAGAAGTGAGGGAAAGGTAGTACCTACAAAAGGAATTTTAAGGCTTTTTCGCAAAGATCTCAATGTGAAGATGGGTTAGCACAAGAATTTAAACCAACAAAAAACAAATTATCCTAAACAATGAAAAGAAAACTATGCTAAATAGTGAAAATAAAATTATCCTAATCATAAAGTATATGAAAGAAATAATCCTAAACTAGGAAAGTAGGAGAAAGCTACTCAGTCATGCCGCAAGATTCCTTCTCCAGCCAGTATCTTGATAAATTCCTCAGTAGGTTTCTCAATAAGATCATTTAAAAGCCTTTTTTGTAATAGACTTGGATGCCCTGGAGCATTATTTTCTAGTAAAATTTATGGGCCTCAGCAAAAAATCGTCGATGAATCGCCTGAGGTATCCAAAGTGTATATGATTCTCCTGTGACAGATAAATTTTCAAAGTTAGAGAAATATGGTGAATCAGAGATTACAAGTAAGTGAAATTCAAAAAAATTCTTAGTAGGTGATGTAGCTTCAACACATTCCAAAGTTTCAGACTTAGGTTCAATTTTCAGCTCCTCCTTTGATGGTAAAATTCAGGGTATGTGGAAGGAGGTTCTTCAGAGTAAGGGTTCTCTTGGTTGGTATCAACTACTGAGGTATTGTCTTGTAAAGCATTCACTTTTTATCATGGGATCATTTGAATCTTCAAAGTGTGCTAAACAGTCTTCTAGAGAGTCAAAACATTCAATTGAAAAAAGTTCTTTCACCACACGAGATCTGTGATGATATGCCCAATAACTCCTTTATCTTTTTTTAGAGTAGAAATAAGCATACTCTCCTATTTTTTCTCAAGGTGGGATGAAATCACCACTGGGTATGTCTCTTTTTGACCTAAATAAACTTATTCAAGATTAGCAGGCAAAGGTTTTAGGTCAAGCTTCGGTATCTTGAAGCTAGACGGTAGATGCATTATAATAGTTTGGGGTAAATCTTCAAATTGTGGCCTCCACCGGTTAACTTCAAGTATCGCCACAGTTTCAAGCATGACATCCATCTCGCTAATCGTGTCATCATCCAAATTAGGGGAGTGGGCCAAACACCTCTCAAGAGGGTCAGAGTATAGAGTCAGGAGCGCTCTATCTTTCATGAATGAGTCAAACATGTTAATGTCGTGGGCCTCATCATCATCCTTTGCCTGTTTGCTCACATTGAAAAATATATTAAGCTCCAATGTCATATTTCTGAAAGATAAACTCATAACTTCATTCCTGCAATTAATTATTACATTCGATGTAGCAAGGAATGGGTGGCCAAGAATGACAGAAATTTGAGTGTCATGTCCATAATGGGCTGAGTATCTGGGAAAATAAAATCTACGAGATAGTAGAATTTATCAACCTGAACCAACACATCTTCAATGATCCCTCTCAGTACATGAACTGATCGATCGATAAGTTGTAATGTGGTCCGAGTGGATTGTAATTCACCTAGGCCCAGTTGCTCATAAAACGAGTGAGGAATCAGATTAACACTTGCCCCCAAGTTAAGAAGTGCATGCTCGATTTGGTAGTTCCCAATTAGACAAGTGATGGTTGGACTACCGGGGTCTTTACGCTTTTGCGGAACATCTTACTTAAGGATGTCGCTCACTTTTTTTGTTAGAAAAATTCTCTGTTGAATAGTCTGCTATCTCTTGGTAGTGCATAAATCTTTCAGAAATTTAGTGTATGAAGGGATTTGTTTAACGACAACCAGTAGAGAGATGTTAACCTTCACTTATTTAAACACCTCTAGAATATTCTGAGAGTTTGATAGAGGTTTTGGTGCAATCAACCGCTAAGGGAATAAAGCAATCGGTCTACCTTGAGTTTTCGATTCTAACCCATGTGGGGCAATGTTAGGTCTATCATCGGTGTCTTCTTCGAGGTCCTTAGAATTTTCAGTCTTTACCAAAATAAAATTGTCAATTATTTTACCACTCCTAAGAGTGGTGATAGACTTAGATTGTTCCAAATATTGATTTAAAGAGCTTAGGTCACTAATTTCATATTGTGATTTAGCACTGCGGAGAGGTTGGGTCAGAAAGATCCCTTTCTCCCCAATCAAAATTTTTGTTTCACACCCTTGTATAGCCTTTGAAAGATCTTGAATGGCTTGCAATATGCTCCGATTGAAAAACTCTTGATTTTGAAGGTGTTTAAAGACTGGATCCTCTTTAAGGTTCCCTTGATTCAGGAATTGGTTAGGGAATCCTTGAGGAGTAGTAGCTTATCCATTCCTCTAGCTAGAGTTGTATGTATTTGAGGTGGGTCCACTGAAATCTCTTTAGTAGTTGTTCACGACATTTGACTGCTCATTTAGAATTTCTTGGAAAGCACGTATTGTTGGACAATTTTTAGTTGTATGTATGTTGCAAGCATAAATACTACAAACTACTTCCTTAGCTTTATCCTTTTGAACTTCCATGGCCTCGACTCTTCTTGTGAGATTGACTACCCTTGCACTCAAGTCATCTTCTTCTTTTAAAGCATACATTCCTCCCATTTCCTTTGATTGAGTAGACTTAGAAGTGATGGGTTTTGGAGAGATGTCCCATGATTGTACGTTTTCAGCGAGCCTGTCTAAATAATCTCATACATCATTGACATCTTTGCTCATGAATTCCCCATTACACATTATCTCGACTAATTAACGCATAGAAGATGTCAATTCATTGTAGAAGAAGTTTGTGATACCCCATGTTTCAAAACCGTGTTGTGGGCATGAAATGACAAGATCCTTGAACCGCTCCCAACATTGGAAGAAGGTTTCATCTTCCTTTTGGGCAAAGTTTATGATTGACTTTCTGAGTGTGTTCGTTTTATGATATGAGAAAAATTTCTTAGTGAACTCCCTTGTTATGTCATTCCATCTACCAATCGATCGTGGATATAGGGAGTGCAACCACGCCTTAGCCTTTTGTTTTAAGGAGAAGGGAAAGAATTTTCACCTGACTGTGTCCTCAGACACATTAAGAAAGTATCGAGTGACTATTATCTCATTGAACTCTTTCAAGTGTAGATATGGATTTTCATATTCAAGTCCATGGAATTTTGGAAGGAGTTGGATCACTCTCGGTTTGATATTCATATGTCCTGCATTCTTTAGAAAAATCATGCAGGATGGTGTGATTACCCTTGCCTGTTGTAAATAATCTCGTAGAGTACGAAGCGAGGGTGCATGATGCACCTCATTCTCATCCTGAGCTTCCTCAACTCAAAGTTAAGGTGGATTTGCAACCATAACTTCTATTGACTTAGAGGATCTCAAGGGATTCTAATCCTGTGATGGATAGGCAATCCTTCAACTAGTCCTCCACTTAAGAGACGTTGAGTGTTATCGCGGACCCACTTGGGCATGAAACACTCACAACCCTCAGTTTATAATCTAACTTAAGAAGAAAGAAAACTAAAGCAATGAGAAATAGAGAGGAAATTAGAAAGTGGTTACCAGATTGGAGATTTCTATATTAAGATCCTACAAAACAAAAAACTCAATTAGTTTATAAAAATAAATCAGAAAAAACCGTAACCTAAATACAAAATAAAAATTTAGTTCTAAAAATAAATTCGGAAAGTTTCTAAATATAGAAAAAAAAAAAATAGTTTCTAAAAATAAATTAGGAAAGTTTTTAAATCTAGAAATACAAAGAAAAGTTAGTTTCTAAAACAAATTAAGAAAGTTTCTAAATCTGAAAATAGAAAGAAAAGTTAGTTTCTAAAAACAAATTAGGAAAGTTTTTAAAAATGAAAATAGAAATAAAGAAAATTAGAAAGAAGTAATCAATTTAGAAGTTTCTATTTTGGGATCCTGCAGAAGAAAAAGGAAAGTGAATTAATTTCAAAAACAAAACTAAGAATACAACCTAGTTTCTAAAAAAGGAAAAAAAAAAGTTTTTAAAAATAGAAAGTAAGTTAGTTTCTAAAAACAAAAAAAAAAAGGAAAGGAAATTAGTTTCTAAAAATAGATTAGGATAGTTTCTTAAAAAATAAAAAATTAGTTTCTAAAAATAAATTAAGAAATTTTCTATCCTAAAATTAGAAACTAAATTAGTTTATAAAATCAAAAAAGGAAAGTTTCAAAACCTATAAATAGAAAGCTAAGTTACTTTCTAAAATAATTCTAAAAAAAAACTTAACCTAAAAGTAGAAAGTTAAAAAAATCCTAATCTTAACCTAATTTCAAAATTAATAAAATTCAGAAAACGCAACTGTCAATCCCCTGCAATAGCACCAAAAACTTGTTCACAATCCCAAGTGTAGGGTCACGATGTAGTAATAATCTCGATAAGACTTAGGTCGAATCCACAAAGACTAAAACTTGTACGCTTCTGAAATTAACTAAAAGTAGAACTAGAAGAAAATGTGAAACTAATTCTAAAGTATTTGAGAGAGTAATTGTGAATAGAGTAATTAAAACTAAGAATTTAAAGGTGGGAACTAGGGTGCCAAAGATCCACTTGTCTTGATTAGGGAGCCCTCTTGCTTGATTCAAGTAACACAATTAGAATTGAAGTCCTATCCTATCCAATTGGAAAATATATCAATAAAATCAAATCTGAACTTCCATTGACCTAATTCAAAATGAAGGAGAACTATAATAATTGGCGAGGATTCCATCACCATACCATGCCGAGGAGACAATGGCAAACAACAGGATTTACGAATCCCAAAATCTTAGAGCAGGAGAATTGTGAAGATTGGAAAGGATTCCATCACCCTATCATGCCCAAGGGATGATGGTAAACAATAAGACTTACTAATATCATAATCTCAAATTTAGAAAAGAAGATACTCAAAGCTATTGTTGATCTACTGTAATTTGAGTCACAATAAACCATTAAAAATTGAAAGTATTCCTTAAATATCAAATTAGAATCCATGAAGTTCAATATAGACATGAATCAAAGTAATAAAAACATCCCATCATGCTATAAGCTTCACCTCTTAGCCCTAGCTAAGAGGTTTAGCCAATCATAGACATGATTAAATTAAAATCTCTTAAGAAAAGCATAAAAATAATCAAGGAAAAGGAAAAAAAAAATCTTGGCGACGACTTCTCCATCCTTTTACTCCACTCCTTAAACCCTAGAAGATTAGATAAATCCCCAAGGATGCCCTGGGGAGTCCTATATATAATTTTGTAACACCTCCTTTCGTACCTCTTTGAAAAAAATTCAGAAACTACCTCAAATTTACACACTTCGCGTAACTCTACTAACTTCGCACGATTCGTTTGATGACATCGAACAAGCTTCGATGTCATCATAGGTGTCTTTTATACATGCTTTTGTAGCTTCATCCGGACTCTGTAACCTCCCATGTCATCAAACCTACCTTCAATGTCATCGAAAATTATTTAAGGAATCGAGAATGTGTCGAAAACAGTCCAGAGAGTGAATCCAATTTCTTTAATAAATTCGATGTCATCGAAGAGACCTTCGATGTCATTGAGAAGATCTTCGATGTCATCGAGGAGTGCTTCAAATAATTGAAAATGGTGCCCAATATGTCCAACGATTTTTTCTAAAATTCCACAGGAAATTCGATGTCATCAAGTAGGTCTTCGATGTCATCGAGCAAAGCTTCGAGTCATTGAACAAGTTCTTGAGTCATTGAAAAACGTCTTGAATTTGTCCAGCGACCAACTCGATTTCCTTTCATAAATTCGATGTCATGGATCTGTGTTCAATGTCATCAAATGTGTCCTCGATGTCATCGAATGGTGTTCGATTACACAGTCAATGTGTATTCAACACTTGTTCTTTCAATTTTGTTCCTTCTACACTTGGTTTTCTTGAATCTTAGGACCTTGAAATCTCCAATCTTTGTATCATAAGATCTATTCTTTGCCTTGGTGATCTTTGATCATCAAATCAATGCTTTTATCACCTTTTTCAATTCAAGCTCTTAAATCCATCTTGCAACATAAACATGAGTAAAATAGGACATTAAGCCATATCATGTTTGTAAAACCAAGATATAAATTGGGTTCAATATGCAATATTTGACCCTCAACAAACACAAACATGAGTAAAATAGAACATTAAGCATTATCATGTTCGTAAAACTAAGATATAAATGGAGAATAATATGCAATATTTGACCTTCAACACCTTCACGATCAAGTCAGCTGGGAAGATGTTCACAACCCCAAGTGTATGGTCGTGATGTAGTAATAATCTTGGTAAGACCGAGGTTGAATCCACATGGACTGAACCTTGTACGTAATTCGAAAGTAACTAGAAGTAGAACTAGAAGAAGATGTAAACTAAATCACAAAATTTTAAGAGAATAATTGTGAACTAATTAACTAAAACTTGTAAAATTCAAAGGTGGGAAACTAGGGTTTCCAAAGATCCACTTGTAGAGATCAGGGAGATCTATGCTTGATTCATAAACACAACTGGAATTAGAGTCCCATCTTTATCCAACTGAAAGATAATTCATTAAAACTCAAATATGAACTTCCTTTGATCTAGTTTTCAATGGAAGAGAAGTATGAGAACTAGAATGGATTCCATCACAAAACCATACCCATGAGACAAAGTCAACAATAGAATTTAACCAATCCACAACCAATCTAAGAGAGTTATGAACGTTAAGAAGGATTCCATCATCCAACCATGTCTAAGGGGCGATGGTGAACAACAAGGTTCCTAAGTTCATAATCACAATAATGCAAAGAATATGCTTAAAGCTATCACAGATCTAATGTAATTTAAGTCACAACAAACCATTAAAAACTAAAACCATTCCTTATAATCAAACTAAAAGCAAAAATAGTTCAACTTAAACATGATTCAAAACCATAAAAAGCATCTCGTTATGCTACAAGCTTCACCTCTTAGCCTTAGCTAAGAGGTTTAGCTCATCATAAACATGATGATCTAAAAATCTCTAAACAAAAGAATAAGACAATGAAAGAAGAAGAAGAAGAGAAAAACTCCTTTTTGCTAGCCGTCCCACATCTGATCTCTCTCTCTCTCTCTCTCCTCTTGCTTTCCACGTCAGATGCATGTCCCTAGATGATACCATTCACGTCCTTCTCTCCCTCTCTTTTATAGACGCTGGAAGTCGGTGGCTGGGAGTGGAGAGAGTCAGTTACACAACAAAGAGTTATGCATGCGCAGAGGAAGAGCGGAAGCAACTGTGTTTGGTGGCTATGGGAGAACCCCATGATCAAAGAAAATTTGATTTATCTTTTTAGTGGTGGTTGGCCCCACCTTGGGCTCCGTTTGAATAGTTTAGATGAGCCAACTGATCAGAGGTGATGGGCCACATCTTCCCAGAATTTCCAGGCGGCGTCCGGACACTTCTTACGTACGTACATGCACTGAGGTGTTTGGTGGGCCCCTGATCAATGCTGGTGAAAGAATCCACTCTGTTCATTGAATTCTCCTCGAAAAACCAGTCGAAAATGGGTACTTTTTCTTGAGTTTGGTGCAGCCCAAGAGATGAAATCTTCTTGTCATTTATCTTGCATTTGATGGTGATCTTCGTGTGTGTACGTGCATGGCAGCAGATGGTCACCATGTTTATGGTCGGGCACACCGTTCGGGCACATTCAACAGTTCGGATCAATGAAATGGTCCATGGTGGTTGGCCATCACACGTCTCAGCAAACATCTGTCCGCTCTTGTGAGTAAGAGAAGGAGATGGGTTAGGTAAAACATCTTTAACTAGACTCCCTAATTCAGCGCGCCTCCAGTGCATGTGTAGATCATGCGCATGCATCACAGGTGAGGTCCACTGAGATGTATTTTGTGAAATCTACACCGTCTATTCGTTTTGGCTATCCAATTCATGGGTTGAGCCCAAAGTTGAGGCATATCCAGAGATCAAGTGGGCCCCAAATTAGTGATTTAGTAGGTGATCTATCTATTGGGCCACTTTCACAAAGATTCAATGGTTAAAATTTTATGTGTAGGGTTACTTTATGGTCCTCAGGTCAGACATAAAGTTTCGAGCCAAACGGATGGTGGGAACCTTGTGATCTTGCATTCAGGACAATTTTCAGGCCCCTTTAACTTTAATCACTTGATTTTCTTGGATCTATGGCATGTGAATTCTTTGATCTCGGTCCCCTAAGATCCGTCCCTTGCCTTGGTAATTCTTGTGTATTAAATTCATGCCTTTAGTATCCTTTTTTCAATCCAAGCTCTTGATTTCACCTTGCAACAAAAACATGATTAAAATAGAGCGTTAAGCATTATCATGTACATAAAACTAAGTAATAACTGGGGTCCAATATGTAATATTCGACCCTCAATAGAAGATCAGTAGAGTTTCATCCTCTACCACGAGGTGGTCGGGCTAGTTTTGGCATAACTCGATCCCTCCAAAGATGTCATTTTTCCTCTGGAGTTTGATGTAGGGTGAGACCCGAGTGGATGATAGGGTGCAGTCCAAAGGGATTTATCTAGCCTCTAAATGCAATTGCTGCGAGCTGAGACTATCTCTAGACCAGAGATAAACGTCATTTCTCTTCGGGCAGCAAGCAACCAAGATCTGACACCACTTTAGCTCTTTATTCGGGATATCTCCTCTTCCTCACCATTTGATCAAAGGTAGAATGATGCAATGGCGAAGAGCGTTGGCTCCAAGAAGAGAACCGGCCAGAATCCAAAAAATCATCCCCATCCTGATCCTTTGGGAATTGTGGCGATCTAGAAATGATGCTAGACACGACTAGAGCCCCATGAAAGCTTTAACTTCTATCGCCCGCATCAAGTGGTGGATCAAGACAGTCCTAGAAGTTAAGTCAATGTCCACTACCCTCCGAGAGCACATCATGAAAGGTTTGGGAATTCCTACTGCAACACAAAAAAAATTTCGATTGGAAATCATAAAGTGGGAGAGGCCAGCGAGAAGCTAGGTCAAATTAAATGTGGACGGATCAATGAGAGGTAATTCAGGCTTATCTGGAGGGGGAGGCATCTGTAGGGAGGACAAAAATAAGTTCATTTTTGCCTTCTTGATAGGCTACAAGACGGGAACAAACAACAGAGCTAAACTCTGTGCTATCTATGACGGTCTCAACTTGTGCCTGGAAAGAGGGATGGATAAGATTGAGGTTGAATCCAACTCCAAAGTCACAATTAACCTCCTCTCAGGGAAGGCTCACATTTCCTGGCAGTGGAGTCCATGGGTCTCGAGGATCAACAAGTTGAGACAGGTAGGTACCCTTTCTTTCAGGCTCATTCAAAGGGAAGGAAATGGCCCGATAGAAGGGATGGCTCGGGAGGGAAGCAAGAGCCAGGTTGCCTTTCTTCTCAACCAACAGAATGACCTTCCTACGAGGTGCGTGGGCTAGTCTTTTTAGATAAGGTCGAGCTAGGATTCATCTGGTTAGTCCGTGTGGAGTTGTAGAGGTTTTTTTTTCTTCTTATTCTTTGTTGGCCGTCTATGGCTGTCTTTTATGATAGGCTCCCCCCGAGTTGTTGTTTCAGGGGTCGCCTAAATGCCCATATCTCTGTACAACTATCTTCATATTAATGGTAAAAAAGCTTTTATATATATATATATATATATATATATATATATATATATATATATATATATATACACACACATTTGATTCTACATAAGGAAGGAGTGTATATGGACACTTACACATCACAACCTACTTTTTGGATTGAGCTCCTTTTGTAGTGTCTTTTTGAGTTGCTTGATCGATGCTCTTGCTTCAATCAACTCCCATTTCTTCCCTCGATCATGATGTCAATGCTTTGTCAAGGCTTCAAGTCTAAGATTAAGCACCTTGCATGTAGTGCTCCTTTGAGGCAACCAAGGTGATAGGAGGTTGGGTGGAATTTACTATAACTAATGGGAAGTTGTAAAGCGTAAGGGATTGTACTTGATGGACACTCTAATGGTTGATAAAAACTTAGATTTTCCAAGAAAGTTAGTCTTTATACTCTAAAGAAGGCTTGAGATCATGATATTCTTGTAGAGGAGCTAGGAATGCTCATTAGAGTGAAGAATTACTAAGAAAAAAGTATAGATTTTATTAGGATAGAGCTTAGGAGGTTTGGTAGAGCTTGGGATACACTAGGGTCTCTAAAATACTAAAATTCATCATCTTCAGAAAGATTTAGTTGCTAAATTTATAAGAAAAATGCTCCAGCAGATATATAATGGACAGTCTTTAATTGCACCGAGTGGAGATTCTGTCGCACCGATTTATATTCGATTACACTGAATTTGAAGTTCGGTCGAACCGAATAAGATAGGAAAGCCGCTGGACATATTTGGACACTTTCAGTTGCACCAAAGTGGTCTTGATCGCACCGAACATGGTCTTTGGTGGGACTAAAGGTGACACTCGGTAGCAGTCGAATTACATAAAATTCTGCCCCAATTTACTGTCCTGTTTTAGTCGTTTTTAGTCAGACCGAATGTTGTTTAATTTGTGCAATTTTCCCAGTAACCTAGAATCTCTAAAGCTAATTTAAGGATGATAAATTTAGGCTCTTATGGCCTAGGGGATGATCAATAAAGGGTTTACTTATTGCTTTTAAGATCATATAGAGGTTTAGGTTTTTTTGGGTCAAAGGTTCGGGTTACCATCATATTTACCTGTTCTTTGCTCCTTAATGCTCCACTTTCACTTATGTCTCCAGTCTTCAACTTCCAAGGGCTCAACTGACTACATGACATAAGAACTCACGTGATTGACAAATATCGTGCATAAATCAGTGCATTAATAGCACATTATACACATATCCCCTTTGAGAAAGCCACAGTTTCTCAGACTCTTTGTTTCTGTGTATGTCTATTCCTAGGATTTATTTTTTATTTTTTATTTTTTATTTTTGCCGTGTCTAAATCTTTCATGTTAAAGTCTTTGCTTAATAGAGACTTAAGTATGAGTATCTCATTCTTAGCATTTGTAGCAATCAACATATCATTAATGTAAAGTATCAGTAGAATATAGGACCCATCCTCAAGTACCCTGTAATATCGCAACAATCGTACTCACATCTGATATACCTAATCTTCACCATGTAGGAATTGAACCACTTGTACTACTGCCTCAGAGACTACTTAAACTCATATAATTACTTCTTCTGCTTACACGCATGGTCTTCCTTACCAAGCTCCCTGAATCCTTAAAGTTTCCTCATGTAAATGACTTCCTCCAAGTTCCTATAAAGTAATGTCATTTTCACATTGAGCTACTCCAATTCAAAATTAAACTTCACTAACATAGCTAGTTGCACCTTGATTGACGTATGTTTTACAGCCATAAAGAAAACTTCATTATAATCTATTCATATTCTCTACAAGTAACCCTTTGTTATAAGTTGTGCCTTATACTTTTTGCCCTGTTTTTCTATTAATGCTTCATTTTTATGAACACCCATTACACCTTATAGCTACTAACTCCCATGTTTGATTCCTATGTAGAGATTCAATCTCCTCTGATATGGCCAACGTTCACTTGTTGTCATCCTTTCTAGACTTAGCCTATTGAAAGGTGGAGAGAGTTCTACTCTATATAAACAATGCGAATGAAACCATGTCCTCGAACCTATATTGAACCGAGGCTCTCATGGTTCATCTCTCCCTGTTCCTCTCTATACTTCTTGCATATCTTACTGATTTTTTGGTTAGTATCTTACTCTTACTAAATTTCACCTTTAGTAACCTATTCAAGTGATTCCACCTGCACCAAAAATTTCTCTACATCACCATGTATTTCTAACTTTCCTACAACATTCTTGTTGATCTTCAACATTAATGCCTCATCAAAGATGGAATCTCTACTAGTGAACATCTTCTGTGAAACTGTATCCCAAAGCTTATACCCCTTAACACATTTCTTATACCAAATAAAGATGCACTTCCTAGATCAAGGATCCAACTTCATGCTTTGTCCACTCTATATGTAGATGTATGCTAGACACCTGAAGATCTACAATTCTGATTAATCGAGGTCCTTACATGTATAGACTTCCTTTACAACCTTGGAGTCTAGCATTATAAATGGTGATCGATTCACAATATAGCATGTCATGTTAATCACTTCTGCTTAAAAGCTATTAGGCAGTCCCACATGCAATTGCATACTTCTTACCCTCTCTAATAGAGTTTTGTTCATCATCTCAGACACCCCATTATGTTATGTAGTCCCTGGAGTTGAGTAGTTCCTTGTGATGCCTTATTCCTTATAAAATTTCATGAATCTGATCATCTCTTTGTTCTCTGTATTGTTATCTGACCTAAGACACTTAACATATCTCCTAGTTTATTTCTATACTTTCGCCTTGTATTCCTTAAATTAGCGAACACCTCAGACTTGTGATTCAAGAAGTAGACTTAAACATTACTTAAATAATCATTTATGAAGCTCATGAAATATTGTGCCCCTCCCTTTAACGGTAATGTTACTATCCCCAAACATCAGAATGTATATTATCAAGCACCCCACTGCTAGTATATTTAATGGTCTTAAACCTTATCCTGCATTGCTTCCCATAGATGCAATGCTCACAAAAATTCACCTTACACTCCTTAACTCCCTTCAATAATTTTCATTTATGGAGTTCTATCATGACCCTCTTGCTCATATGCCCTAGCCACATATGTCACAGATTAGTGTCATCTGTACCAAATTTTGTGTGTGAGGTGGTACCAACCTTCCTTAAAATCATGCTCCCAACCAACTTGTGCAGATGTCTCATCATATGTCCCTTCACTAACACCATTACACCTCTAGTGACCTTAATTACACCCCTAGATGTAGTGAACATTCACCCGTTTGTATCTTACACACCTAAGGATATCAATTTTCTTCAAATTCGGGACATGTCTAATATCACCTAGAGTCTGTATGACTCTATCAAACATCATTACCTTAATGATCCCTATTTGATGGCCTTGCATGCTGCGTCATTCACCATTGGAACATTTCCACCATCATATGACTTGTATGAATTAAACCAAGTCATATCCAGGTATATATGAACATCCTGAATTGAGTATCCAAGTATTTGAAAGATAGCTCGTACTTGAGGAGACCGAGAGGAGATATCCTTCTGAGCTCTCTTCCGGTACGCTAGTCGATTCACCTGTGTTCCTTTTACCCTTGCTTTATAAGTCATCATTTCTTTTCTGGTAGTCTCTCTTAAAGTGCCCTTTCACCTCATAGTAGAAGCATTCATCTTTAACCTTTGATTTCGATCTTGACTTTTTCTTTCTGTCAGACTGAGATTACTCCACGGATCTCCCACATCCTTAACCCCCTTTTGCAACTAACCCTTCTACTTAAGAGCCCCCATCACTTGACTTCTTCCTCATTTCATTGGAAACGAGAGCCATGGTGGTTTCTTCTATCTTCACTTTATTCTTCTCATACAACATAGTAGTAATGAGATGGTCATATCACTATAGGAAATTGCCTTTTCGCCGATGACATAATTCATCGTTATTTTATCTTTTTTCATCGGTACTGATTATTATCGACGAAATCTATCGTCGGAAAGATTGTCGTAATAAGACTATGGCTAAAGGCTTTTCCTGACGAAATATGACTTCGTCAGCAATGATAAAACAAATACCAATGACTAAAATCATCGGCAAAACGTGTTACTTTGGTAAGAAAAAATAATATATTTCGTCGATAAACACGGCTTATGCTGATAAATATCTTTGTCGGTAAAACTATGGATTAATGACATTACCGACGAGTACGTTCATTGGTAAAATAATAATACCGATGAGTATCTTCATCTGCATAAGCCTCTATTACCGACAGTATATCGCATATAGATCGTTAGTGTAAATTTTTGCATTAATTTTTACCTACGAAAGATTTCGTCAGTATAAGTTTTAGACCTACTATTACTAACAAAATATTTCATTGGTAATAGTCTATTTCTTCCTGGTTTCATTTATTTTCAAAATTCAAGAAAAAAATTCCTAATATACACCTGTTACAATACATTTTCATCATATTCACATCCACATCTATCCAAACACAAACCACATCCATCTATACACAAACAATTCTATCCACATCCACATACAAACCATATTCATCCACGCATAAATACATATAAGTTTAACACTCGTATATAAAATAAATCATTAAAAAAATAAAAAAAAATCTTATCCACATCCACATACAACCCACAATATTCATCCACACACAAATACATATAAGTTTGACATTTGTATATAAAATAAATCATAAATAATAATAATAATAAATCACGAAGATGAAGGCGGAGGTAGTGGGGCATCGGTGGAAAAGCATGCAGTGAGAGCCTGAAATATCTCTTGCATCAGTCGCTCATGCTTTACCCGCATCTCCTCGATCCTCCTCTCCTGATCCTCCCGTTGCCTCTCCTCCTTCTCCCTATGCCTCTGCTCCTCCTCCCTCTGCCTCTCTAGTTGCTCTTTTATCTCATCAACAACTCTCTCTGCCATAACATCTCTACAATGAAAAGATTAGAGTCATTTTATGAAAATTGGTTTAAGATTAGGTTAGGTTTATAGGTTTAGGATTAGGTGTAGGTTTAGGTTTAAGTTTAAGTTTAGGTTTAGGAATTCAGGTTCGGTTTCAGGTTCTGGAGTAGGTTTAGGATTCGGTTTTCAAGTTTAGGTTAGGGTTATTGGTTTAGGATTAGGTGTAGGTTTAGGTTTAGAGATTTGAGTTTAGGTTTAGGTTTAAGTTTAGGTTTAGGAATTTGGGTTCGGTTTTGGGTTTGGAATCAGGTTTAGGTTTAGGTTTAGGTTAGGGTTATAGGTTTGGGTTTAGGTGTAGGTTTGAGTTAAGTGAATCAACTTTAGGTTTAGGTTTAGGTTTAGGTTAAGGTTATAGGCTTAGGTTTAGGTGTAGGTTTAGGTTCAGGGATTTGAGAATAGGTTTAGGTTTAGGGTTTAGGGATTCAGATTCGGATTCAGGATTGGGATTGGATTTAGGTTTAGGTTTTCGAGTTTAGGTTTAGGTTTAGGTTAGGACTATAGGTTTAGGTTTAGGTTTAGGGATTTGAGAATTGGTTTAGGTTTAGGTTTAGGCTTAGGGTTTAGGGATTCGGATTCGGGTTCGGGTTCAAGATCGGGTTTAGGTTTAGGTTTTCGAGTTTAGGTTCGGCATGAGCTAAAGAATGAGACAAATCTAAAGCTCAAGTGCACTTCACCAAAGAAAATAGTGAGGATTGATCTCCTACCATTAAAAACTTCCTAGGGCCACAAAAGGTTTCGATCAATCAAATATCTGTGTTTTCCATTCTTAAGTTTAGGATCTGTTTGACCTTATCAACATGTTTGATGTCAAATTAACATTATAGTGGGCCCTACGAAGTTTTTAACGATGGGCATTCAATCACTATTGTTTTCCTGTGTTGTGATCCACACTTGATCTTTGTATGTGCCTCAATTTGGGACATCCTCTAAAATGAGCTACTGCAAATGCAGATGGACAATGTAGAGGTATAACACATAGATAGAGTTGGGTTCCACAGTTAAGGCCTAACCCACTAAGCAAGTTACGCGTGAAATAGGATTACATCCTAAGTTCCTCAGTACGCTCAGTTGGGCCCACTGTAAATATATGAAGTTTATCTACACCCTCTATCTGCTTTTCCAGATTATTTAAGGGGTTGAAACCAAAATTGAATCATATCCAAAACTCAAGTGGACCATACTATAAGAAATAGTGGGTATAATGATTTTGTAACATCTCGAAAATCGGGGGGTCGAGTAAAAACTCCACTCCCGAGTTCCAGAACATCACTTATGTAACATAAATGTATATGATTGAATGTTGTCTGTGTTAATGTATTAAACATGAGTGAGATTAAGCCAGAACAGCATATCATACTCCAGAGACAGTTAAATTTACAAGCGGAAGACTGTGATAGTATGTATAACATATATAAACTGTTGTATGTCTCTAGAGTGTGAACATGTTACCAGGTTATATACATACATGTATACTTTAAAAGTAAACAAAAAGAATATACATGAGTACTTTAAAAATATAAAATGACAAGTGTCAAGGTATCTAATCAACCTCCCTGTAATCCCGTCAATCAGAACACGCATAAAGGAGGGATCCTCCTCATCATCATCAAGTCCAGCTCCGCTTCTCAAGCAACGCCATCATCTGCAACCAAAATAGGGACTGGTGGGTGTCCGAAAATATCATCCCGTAACGTGGGAGTGAGTAGCTAACTCAGTGGAATAATAGAGCAAAGATTAGCATGTTCTCAAATCAATCATGCGATAATAGTAAAGCAGTAAATCAAACAATCCTAATACTGTTGTTAATGCAATATAACATGACGTGATGGATGCCCTCACCGACGATCTCCCTCATACAACACCATCTTACGACCGCGGCATGCAATCATCCCACAGTGCTCCACATCTTCCAGACACATACAATGTAATGGTGATATGATTTTCAAGTTGTTATTAGTCCATTCAAACAACAGGATTGGGAAACTAAGGTACTTCTCTTATATCAATCCCAACACAGATCCTGTCTAGGGTCGTCACTCCTAGTAATCTCATACGATGTATATTTTGTAGGTCACTGCAAGGGCTGTCAAGGCTGTTACTCGCACTCGTTACACCGCTCCCCCATCACCTTATCAATACAGGCCTACTGTACTCTCACTGCTACAGAAGGGTCGTCGCCTCCCGTAAACTCAGAATACGCTCGCGGTCAATACAAAGGACTCGTCGCCTGATCAGCGTAGGCCGACAGCAAGAAGATAGTGTCTCATACCACCATAATCTGCTCACGAGTCATAGGTGCTCACTGGTCACTACGGGGAGGTTTGTGGCCCCAGCGTAGGCCGACAACTCAACCACGGTGTCCCATACCACCATGCCCGGCTCATGAGTCTTTGTGGATCAAGGTACCATGGTTGACAGGGTTTACAATGGTAAGTTCAGTACCCTAGGTTCAAGCAGTTATGACTCATATAAGGTGAACATACAATGACCAGTCGGGTTACTTGACGGGCTTGACTAGCATGAGCGCATCTCTAGTCGAACGACATGAAGTGCGTAAAACATCTCGTGTGGCCAAACCACTGCCGCCAACTCCAAAACACGACTCGCGTTCATCGACGCGTCGTTCGTGGCAAAGATAGGCCAACCACGAATCTACTCGGTTGCCAACTGCCTGGACTAGATATAGTCCCAAACATTTATGGATTCACATCAGCAATCATATAAGAGCAATGAAAATGAAATACATCAATGTGAGCATGTTAACACATGTTATAACATACAACTTAAGTAAAACATCTAACACATGCATTTCATACATATAATGAAATCATGCATATAACTAACATGTAAGAAATCATTTACATCAGCGTATTAATTGAGAATTCAATCTCAAACTAATTCATAACACCATTTAATTCAATACATACTAGTACAAGCATTTATACAAACACTTAAACTACACACTTAAGTCTACATATAATATGTCGACTCAAAGTGCACATTTAGGCGAATCTCTTCGCCAAACTAATTATGCATGCATTCCTAGTATCCTAATGCGACAAGAAGCCATGTCAATCACATCAGCAAAATATGGATGAAAACAGTATTTCCTACAAATGACTAAAATGCCATAAATCTCATATTTTTCATCTGCTTACGAAACAGGAAACGGACAGCATGTTGTACATGTCAAACGGCATTGCCGTCGATAATCTACTATTAAACGACATTAAAAGCGTTGGAAACAGTCAATCAAAGCGTCTAAAATCTGCACCTTTTATCCTAGAAGTGTATTGATTCGAACGGAGCGTGTACGCTTCGTCTACGGCGAACCGGGAACCTAATACACAAGATTCGTAAGCTACTTCGCGATGGAAATGACGGAACCTCAAATCAGAAATTATTTAGGATCTTTTCTTACCTAGAAATGCGGTATAATCGCCGAAAAAGTGATTGAGGTGCGTCGCTTAAGCACGTACAGCAGCAGCAGGAGGTGGCAGGAAAATCTCTCCCACCTTCTCTCACAATCTCTCACTTTTTCTCTCACTCTTGCTAGGATTTCTAGCAAATTCCCCTTTTATAACCTAAAAACTTCCCAGATTAGGCTTGGGAATAATGTTTACTTGAGGGGTAACCAAATCGGGGCTGTTTTGGTCCAAAAGAGCATTTCTGAAGGTCACCTGGCCAAACGCGATCGGACTTAAGCTCATGCATGTCGGATGTCGCTCACATCCCATTTTCAGACTAGTAGTGTTCGTAGATCGCATGTGGCGGTCCAGTTTCAGTTCAGCGGTCACCGTACATAGATCAGGTCTACAAGTCTCATGATATGAAATAGAAATTTTTCCTGATCCAAGGGTGTAATTTGGCTGAATTCTGACGGTCAGAACGCTTAATACTGACGCGCCAAGTCGTGTGCCAGATTTGAATTTCAAATTCCAAATCTAACCCTATTCTCACTCTCTTCACTCTAGGCTCAATGAAATAGCCTTTGAATGTCAGTTGGACTTGATTTTCGAAATGATTGTCAAGTCCAGCTAGGTGATTATAACGGTCTAAGATTGTAGGTATCGGACTTTCGACGCGCGGTCTAAATCCAATACAAAGTTTCAAAGAGTTCCTAAGAGCAAACCGGTTTAGAGTTTGATCCGAGGTTTCAGGGTATTATAGCACCATTGATTCTACAAGTTTTGAGTCTTGTAGAACGTATTTAAAGCGGTCAGGGACAATTTCACAGCTTCTCCAGCGTAGCGCTAGCTAACTTATGCTTAGTTTCTAAAGGAATTAATCCTAAGTGATTTCTTTGGCTATGGAATTGGGTTCTGAGCGATTTTCCAGGTGTTTTAGTTGACCCATTGCCTAAGGACGTCTAACCCTAGGTTGGCCAAAATCCGGGGTGTTACAGATTTCCATCATTGAAACTTTTCTAGGGCCTATAGTGATGTTTATTTATCATCCAACCTATTCACAAGATCACATAGACATAGATGAAGGGGAAAAATAAATATCATCTTGATTAAAACTTTCGCGGCCCCCTAAGAATTTTTTAATGGAACAAGTTCAATTCACATTCTTCCCTGTACGTGTGGTCCATTTAAGATTATTATATACATACTTCATTTATTGTCTCAAGACATAAAATTATATGTTAAAATGGATGAACGGAGTGGATGAAACACATAAATCATGATGGACCATTGTTTACTATATTATGGTCCACTAGAGATTTGGATCCCACCATGATGTATATGTTGTATCCAACCGTCCATCCATTTGGAGATCATTTTAGGGCATGACCTGAAGAATGAGGTAGATCCAAAGCTCAAGTGGACCTTGAAACTAATTGGGGCCACAAAATTTTTTGATCAACCTGATATTTGTGTTATCCCTTCTTCCGGTCTAGGTCTATGTGAACTTACCAACAGGTTGGATCTTAAATAACCATCATGGTGGGTCCCAAGAAGGAATCAAGTGTCGGGGGCATTGTCCCCACCATGGTGTTTAGTTTTAGGTTTAGGGTTTAGGGTTTACATCTTGGAGACTCCACCAACTCACGGATAGCTCCGATGCACATTCGAGTATGCTCCACACAAACATGGGCCTGTCCAAATGGCCAGGCCACCCATATTGTTGTCCATAGAAATGAATAGCTTCGTCATGGTTAGGATCAAGTTTAGGTTTAGGTTTAAGGATTTGAGAATAAGTTTAGGTTTACATTAATTAGCATGCAATGGAAGCATTTACATTAATTAGGAAGAAAGCTTTCATTAAATGCACAGCTAGTTGGATGAGAATGTAATGTCCAACTAGTTGTGTGTGAGCATTACTCATATATATATATATATATATATATATATATATATATATATATATATATATATATATATATATATATATATATATATATATATATATATATTGTGTGTGTGTGTGTGTGTCATAGGCCCAAAATCTGGTCCATGTGATGTGGCACCCATGAAATCCCTGAGACCCAACTTTCAACTTGATTCAAAACTTTAGTAGGCCATTGCAGAAAGAGAGGCAAATTAAGGGAGGAACTTATTTCCTTTAGCCATTCATCCACGCACAAATACATATAGGTTTAGGTTAGAGTTATCGGTTTGGGTTTAGGTGTAGGTTTAAGTTAAGTGAATTAAGTTTAAGTTTGGATTTAGGTTAAGGTTATAGGTTTAGGTTGAGGTGTAAGTTTAGGTTTAAGGATTCGAGAATAGGTTTAGGTTTAGGCTTTAGGGATTCAGATTCGGGTTCAGGTTCGGGATCGGGTTTAGGCTTAGGTTTTCAAGTTTAGGTTTGAATTTAGGTTAGGGTTATAGGTTTAGGTTTAGGTTTAGGGATTTGAGAATAGGTTTAGGTGTAGGTTTAAGTATAGGGTTATACTAGGGTCTGCTCTATTAATTTCAAGCTAATACATAAACACGGGCCTGTCTAAATGGTCAAGCCACCCATATCACTATCCATACAAAATGGACAGCTTTATCGTGGTCATAACAGTAGTTCCCACCTTCCAGGGACCCCTACTCAACATCTGGATAGCTACGACACGCATCCGGGTCTGTTCCAATTCTGAGCTAATATATAAACACGGGCCTATTTAAATGGTCAGGCCACCCATATTTCTATCCATAGAAAATAGACAGCTTCATCATGGTTATAACAACAGTTCCCACCTTACAGGGACCCCCACTCAACATCTAGATAGCTCCGACGTACATTCAGGTCTGCTCCATCAATTATGAGTTAATATATAAATACAGGCCTATCTAAATGGTCAGGCCACCCACGTTGTTATCCATAGAAAATGGACAGCTTCATTATGATCATAACAGTAGTTATCACCTTTCAGGGATCCCCACTCAACATCTGGATAGCTCCGACGTACATCTGGGTATGCTCCATCAGGTGGGTCATGCTCTTTCAAAACTTAGGTGGGCTAAAGCATATAAAACAAATGGATGGATGGAAAACATCCATTTGATTGTTAGTTCACTTTGCATATTGTGGCCCACCAAGGAGTAAAACTACCTAACTTTTGAAAAAAACTACCTCACAAGTCACAACTATAAACTAACAAGTCACAATAATAATTTAAGAAAAAAATGTAATACATATTAAGCTAACTATAAACAATGCACAATAATGAGAAAAGCGAAGAAGTAATGTAATACAATTAGTTAATTATATAATTGTTAGGATTTGGATGTCTAATTTACGGGTTTAGGGTTGGCTTCTTCATGAATTTTGAATTGTTTGAGCTGGGCCTGATGGGCTAGTCCTATTTAAAATTTTGATTTTGGCGGGTTCAAACATGGCCCATTGACAGTAATTTTATCCCTAAAGCATTTGTCAAACAGATTATTGGGAGATGCTACAGTGCTTTTAGATCATTATAAGTTTCAGTGCTCTGATTTGCAGTGGTACACTTCAACAGTCTATCTGTCTAGATTTTCAAGTAGGTCCAACACACATTTCAGGTACTTAGAAATTACTTAGAATTTGCATTGGTTACATATAAGTAGTTCAAATTAAACAGTCCAGTTTAGATGGATCATTCTATCTAGGGAATTGATGTTTAATACTAAGAAATTACTTACAAATTACATATATAGCATACAAGTAGCTCAAATCAAATAGTCCAGTTTAGATGGATCATTCTATCTAGGGAATTAGTGTTTAATAATGAGAAATTACTATGAAATTGCATATGCAGCATACAAGTAGTTCAAATCAAACAATGATGTTTAGATGAATCGTTTTATCTAGGGAATTGATGTTATGCACACTCTCATTGATTTACATACACTAATTTTAAATTTACAGATTGTTACATCCGACACAAAATAAATTTTTTATTAAAAAATGGGTGCATGCAAATGGATGGAATTGGACTGTTTAATTCAATAGCCTCTTCAATCATGTGGGTGATGGGCATGCTAAAATTGAAAGAAGAATTCGAGAAGGCCAAACAAAAGAGACATGATGCAGTAAATGCCAGGGGTTAAGATCTTCAATCCTTGTTGAGCCCCACCAAATCAACAATGTCCAAATCACAGGCTTCACTTTGAATGCATGGTTTAGAAAATGGTGGATCTTCAGCCCAGGAATATGCAAAGTATCCTCTGGTTTTAAGGCTGTAGGTTTTGTGATCCAGATTGTTGGTTTGATGGAACCAACTTGATGGACCATGCTCCAAAACTCTCCCAAATTCGAACATCTTTTGCCATTTTCAGTTGAATGTGGACCATTGCTCTGCTTCTTTACCAAATCATTTGTTTTTAGATGCAACTAGTGAAAGGGTTAGGATCATCACATCTAGGAGAGTGTATAGGCATTGCCCATCTATGGTGAGATTCATCTTATCAACAGTCAAGATCAGTAAGCCATGGCTCAATCTGTGTAAACTAAAAGTAGTCATTAGTAAATGCAGTAAAGGAAAGATATGATAAGAACTTCAACATCTGTTACAGGAAGTAGAACCTACGTGATAATATCCACTCCATCCATCAGTTTTGTAAGTTATTTTTAGGATGTGATCCCAAAATGAAGCACATTCAAAATTCAAGTGGGCTACACAATAAGAAACAAAGGGGATTGGAACTCCCATCATTGAAACCTTACTAGGGCCCGTTGTGATATTTATATGCCCACCTCCATATTTATAGGATCCATTAAAATAAATAAATAAAAATTTTTTAAATAAATAAACATGGTCCACCTCAATAGACCAGACAGTGGGGAGCTTTAATGGTGGACATTCAATCACCACTGTTTCTTGTGGTGTGACCCACCTAAGAATTGGATATACTTCATGTTTGGGCTTGGGCCCTAAAATGAGCTAGCAAAACTGATCGATGGCATAAATATACCAAAACAAAACATAAATTACAGTGGGCCCCACTATCACAGCCTAACTGAATCCGTCTATTTGAATAAAAGAAAAAGAAAATGGTAACCCTAACTGCATGTAAAGAACAAGAGAGGGGAAGAGGGATGGGCACACAAAAATGCTAATTGCAGAGAGGGAGAGAGGGAGGCGCACAACGCCATTGCAGAGAGAGAGAGAGAGAGAGAGAGAGAGAGAGAGAGAGAGAGAGAGAGAGAGCTTAGTGGAGCTTCTTCAATGGCCAGAGGTTTTCGGTAATGGAGGTGCGTTTTCCCCCTCTTCCCCTTGTTTAAAAAATTAGATGGTTGGCTTGTAAGTCACTTACAGGGAAGTGACTTCTCACATCTAGCTCTTGGAAGTTTCCTGGCAGTTTTACCTGTGATTCAGTCTCACCCACAAATGATAAACAAGAAGAAATGTAATCTATAAGTAGAATCCAAGCATATTAACAAACTACAAGATAGAATATACGTGGAAAAACTCCAACAAGGGTAAAAAACCACGGGTGCAAACTTCCACTATGAAGAAAACGAAGTTACAAGCAATATACTAATCTTCTCAATGCTCCCATGCACAGAGATAGCCCTTTTCTCTTTGGACGTATATAAAAAACCCTTTTGCATACACCTTAGAATACCCTAGAATAGCCCTAGGAACCAGTATTTATAGTTTAGGCAACTTCCCTTTTACACTCTTGCAAAACCACCTCAAATTTATGCAGTCCGTGTAAAATCCGCGAAACCCTCGACTGGTTGAGCCCCAAAAAACCTGCTCACTAGACTTTGAGTCGAGCAGTGCTCTGGTGTGCCAGCTTCACACCTCAACATAGCGGTATCAAATGGCTGGATTAGGCTTGTCCGATATCAAGCTGGGTATGGGTTGTGGAGTATGAGGCCTGTGGGTCGGGCTCAAGCTTAAATTTGAAGCCTGTTTATAAACCAGCCAAGTTTGGATTAGGAAGTCTAAAAGGTCATCGATCCAGCCCGGCCTGATAGGGTTTACAAACGCCCCTTGGAGAGTGTAGATCAGGTGGGGCAGGGGGGAGATCATAGTGGGTGTGGCCCTGACCGTGGAGCTCACCTCAATTTATGTGTTGTATATCGACACTGTCCATCCAGTTTTCCAGCTCATTTTACGGCATGGTCCAAAAAATGTGACAGATCCAAATCTCAGGTGGACCACACCAGACGAAAATAGTGGTGATTGAACGTCCACAATTAAAAATTCCTAAGGCCCACTGTGATGTTTATTTGACATCTAACCTATTGATAAGGTCACGCAGACATGGATGATTGAAAAACACAAATAGCAGCTTGATCCAAAACTTTTGTAGCCCTGATAAGTTTTTAATGGTGGTAGTTAATCCTATTTGTGTGGTCAACTTGAGATTTGGATCTAGCTTATTTTTTGGACTATACCTTAAAATGCCATAAAATGAACCGACAAAATGGATGGATGATTGGATATACAACATATACATAAAGATGGGCGCCACAATCAAGGCCTCATCTACTTAGTTATTACTGATATCTCACCTACTTCGGGTCTCCTTCATTCGACTTCCAGGGCTTAATGATCATAAATGGGGGATGGGGGACCCTACTCATGGATTAGTGGTAAAGCCTGTGGGTTTTAACACTGAGGCCATGGGTTTGAGTAGTTATAGCGTGTGGGCGGGAGTGTAAAAAAAAATGTTAATAAATGGGAAGAAGAGAAGGGATTGCCAACTTATATGGGTCCCACCATTGTGTTTATTTAAAATCCATGCCCACCATCAAAATTTTCAACCCATGTTAGGCCCAAGAATAAAAAATCAGTCCTATCCATATTTTAAGTGGACCACATGATTTTAAATAGTGTACAGGGGAATGCTCACCCTTCAAACTATTTTCCTTGGTATGTCCCATCTAAATAATAGATGGAGCTGATGTTTGCGCCCTAGGCCTAAGTCTGGTGTGGTATCTAAGGATTTTAAAGGATTTTATATTATCATTAGAGTGGGCGATGTAAATATCAAGGGCGGATATTTCTTTCCCAACCTTTTTCCTTGGTATGGCCAACCCAAATCATAAGTCAGCCCGGTTTTTTGTTCATCTACTTAATGTAGGATTATACATGTAATAGTCGGAGAGGATTTCACCTACACGTTAAGGTGGGCCTTCGAAAGAATAAAGGGCATCATTCTAAAAGTGATTTTATAGTGAACATCTAAGGCATAACAGGAAAGGGATTTTTTCACACTTTTTGAGAAAAGGGTTGGTGGCTAGTGAGCTCCACCTTGGTGTTTGATGTAAAATCTACTCTATCCATTGGGTATGTTCCACCGTGTTAAATCCATGGCCTCAAAATCAACCTCATTCATAATTCAAGTGGATCACATGATTGGAAAGAATGCACAAGGCAAAGCTCACCCTCTGGATTATTTCCCCTGGTCTGACCCACCTAAATCACGGATAGGCTTGATTTTTCTGCCCCATTACTAAATATTAATTTGGAATCTCATGGTTGGAGTATATTTTATATAATCATCATAGTGATATCTATAATAATTAAGAATGTATTTCTCGTACTACTGTTTCTTTTGCCGTGGACCACCTGTATCATGGCTAAGCCTGACTTTTTCACCCTTAAGTAGCCTAACATTGGATTACACATCTAATGGTCAGAGTAGATCCTACATACACATCATATTAGGCTCCTAAAAAGATCAAGGGTTTGAGGCTTTACTTTTCAAATTTTCTTCCGGTTCGGGCTGGACTTTTTTGCTAGTCATGGGCCAACCCGGCCATTGACACCCCTATCGGATGCAAGGACCAGTACTTAACTCGTTCAGTCCATTGATAAGCAACAACGGCATCGTGTTTCAATGGAAAGCTAGGGTAGCTGGTCCAACTAGCATTGAACTGGTTTTAGGGAAAGTCTTTATCTCCACCGACTGAAACTAGCCTAGATTTTCAATCCTGAGAGTTAATCGTGGCATGTTTGGGCCTAATGCTAGGAACGAATGCAATGCCTTGGCCTCTATTACCATATATTGAATTATTAATATTATGTTACAATCATTAGTATACTATTAATATTACTTCACAGCTAGGTTAGGATGGACCAAAGACTCAATTCGTGATGACTTCTTGAGGCTTCAAAATAACTTTGGAGGCCTCATCTCTTAGGCAGTACGCTCGAGTGGTACCGGTGCCAATAAAGTGCACCCAATCTAAAGCTCTCCAATTTCTTTATAAGATAGAAATTGAGGCTATGTGGGCCTTAGCATGATGTATGTGATTTATCCATACCGTACATCTATTTTTTATATATCATTTAATGGCATGAGCCCAAAAATTAGCCAGATCCAAATCTTGTTTAGACCACACACAAGAAACATTGGTGATTAAACACCCACTAGTAAAACTTTTTGTGGGCCACCAAAGTTTTGGATGAAGATGATATTTGTATTTTCCTTTCATCTAGGTCTCTGTGACCTAATCAACAAGTTGGATGGAAAATAAACATTCCAGTGGGCCCTAGGAAGATTTTAATGGTGAGTGTTCAATCTTCGTTGTTTTCTTGTGGTGTGGTCCACTTGAATATGGATTTGTCTCATTTTCCAAATCATGCCCAAAAATTATCTTTTAAAGTACATGCACCACATGGATAAAGAACATATATCATGGTGGCGCCCCATGGAGCAACGTCTAAGTAGCCACATTGCTATTGGCAGCATCTTTTACCGATCAATTTATGGCATGAGACCAAAAATTAGATGGATCTAAATCTCAATTCAACCGCACCAAATGCTACTAATAGATTGAAACGCCGCTAAAAGTGCCGATAATAGAAATTCCTACTGAGTAATCCTTTCACACAAATTCCTGTTGATTCTGACTAATCCTTTCCTATAATTGCTATCCTACAATCAAATCTCCATCGATCTAACTATCAAATTTCTATCTACATAACTATCAAAAACCTATGATTGAATGACAAGAATTTGAATTACCCAATAATCTAACATTCATCAAGACAACAATTAGCATAATATCAACAAAACAATTAATGGTCTATTTAAAGTTTTCAAAACAAACTATAAATGTCTTCCTTTCTTAGCCTTTCACATGAATTGTTTCAGTAAGGTCCCTTCTGGACCGATCATTTGTCTTCCTTTCCTAGCCACATCTTCTGGCAAATGTCTACAACACCAACTTCATTGGCCATGATCGCGTGTCCACTGTGTGATGTAGGCCCTTTTCTTGCAATGAGCCTAAATTCCTCCCTGGGAAGTTTCCCTGCAATGGGCTGAGAAGCATAGCTGATTCGGTAAGTGGCACAACATTGAGATTATACTGCTTGGAGCTGTAGAGTGCTAATCATGTACTCCTCACCTGTAGACAAGAATAGATAGTTAAGAAAACTTGATTCATAACACATTTGATGTATACATGTGTTCCACCAGATAGCAGGTCCGTTTTACAAATTCCAGGTTGGAATGGAAAACAAGTTATTTTAGACTACTAAAGATAAAATGGACAATCCTGCAAGTGAACCTGTTAGAATTCCTGCTCCATCTTCGTGTCCTATATAACAAAATACATAAATGCGGAGAGGCTCCCAACCAGCTCTTTAACTCTCCAGGAAAAATGGTCTTTGTGAAAGCTCAAGAGCATTGGACTATTAGATCTCCTTCAGCTTTTTATGTCCAATGCACCTCACAACTTTCTGTGACTAGCTGTGGTCCTTCATTATGGTGTAGAAAACACACAAAATAGTCACTTAAATACATCCAGACAAATCACAGTAGCACTTCTCTAACATTCAAATTTTTCAAAATCGAATTAGAAAAAAGAGAATCAAAGTAGACTAAATCAGATTTGAAAGTTGGTCAAATCATAAATAGGCGTATTATGGATGGAGACATTGTTTTCATTAATAGGCCACCTAGTACTTATAAACATTCATTACAAGCATTTTCTGTCTATGTGCATGACAACCATACTGTTAAGATCAATCATCTTATTTGTGCTCCCTTAGGTGCAGATTTTGATGGGGATTGTGTTCATATATTTTATCCACAGTCTCTAGTAGCAAAGGCAGAAGTTTTGGAGCTGTTTAGTGTTGAAAAGCAAATCTGTAGTTCTCATAGTGGTAGTCTAAATTTACAACTGGTGCATGATTCTTTATTGTCACTTAAGCTCATGTTTAAGACTTTTTTCTTGAACAAAGCGACTACGCAACAATTGGCTATGTGTGTTTCACCAGTTTTACCAGAACCTGCTTTGTTTAAGGCTCACCATATAGGTCCTCTGTGGACTGTTTTGCAAATAGTATAGAGTGTTTTACCTGCATTATTGGGGAGAGGCATTTGATCAGTAAAAGTGAAATGGTGAGGATTGATTTCAATAGAGATTTACTGCAGTCATCATTCACAGAGATTGTTACTTCTGTTCTTGACAAGAAGGGAACAGAAGAGATTGTTAAGTTCTTTAATATGTTGCAACCATTGCTGATGGAGATTCTCTTTTTAGAAGGATATAGTGTTGGCTTGAACGATTTTGACATTCCCAAGGCTGTTACTAATGATATAAAGGAGAAGATTCAGGACATATCACCTTTGTTGCTTCACTTGAGATCAAATTACAGTGAACTTGTAGAGTTGCAAGTGGAAAGTTACCTGAAAACTGTAAAATTGCCTATCGTGACTCTTATTCTAAAGTTATCTGCTTTGGGTAATTTGATAGATTCTAAAAATGATTCAGCTATCAATAAGGTTGTTCAACAACTTGGCTTTTTGGGGCTTCAACTTTATGACCAAGGGAAGTTTTATTCAAGGCATTTGGTTGAGGATATGAGTTTCCACTTCCAAAATAAGTATTTTGTTAATGGTGTTGACTATCCTTCTGAGGCATTTGGGCTAGTTAAGAGCTTCTTTTTTCAAGGTCTGACCCCCTATGAAGAGTTGGTTCATTCCATATCATCCAGGGAAGTGTTGATCCGTTCTTCCAGAGGACTTACTGAACCAGGAATTTTGTTTAAAAATCTAATGGCCACACTTAGAGATGTCGTTATCTGTTGTGATGGGACAGTGGGAAACCTCTGCAGCAATTCTATAATTCAATTTGAGTATGGACAGGTGGACGAAAATAGTCCTGGGAGTTCTCTTGTTGGTGAACTGGTTGGTGTATTAGCTACTGCTGCAGTATCAAATCTTGCATATAAAGCAGTTCTTGATTCTTCTTAGAGCAACAACTCTCATGGGAATCGATGAAGGAAATACTTTTGTGCAAAGTTAACTTCAAGAATGATATTATTGATCGGAGAGTTATTCTATATTTGAATGAGTGCTTCTGCGGAAAAATGCATTGCAAAGAGAATGCAGCATATTTAGTTCAGAATCATTTGAAAAAAGTCACTTTAAAGGATGTTGCTTTTGACTTCTCCATTGAATACCAAAGGCATCGACAATTACCTGAAAGTTCAGAAGCGGATACAGGCCTTGTTGGCTGCATTCACCTTGATAAGATGCGCTTGAAAGGACTCGACCGGAGCATGGATGAGATCCTGCACTCTTGTCAAGAAGTTATAAATTGCTTTAGGAAAAAGAAGCACGCTCTTTCACCTTTTTTTAAGATGATTTATTTGTCTTCCTACGAATGTTGCACACTTCAGCAACAATGTGATGAGAAGTGGTCTCAGCTGTCATGCCTGCAGTTCTTCTACAAACAGCAGGAACATTCATATCCAACAGCACTGAGTAGATTGTCTCTTTCAGTTGTCTTCTAGATGCCTTAGCATATTCAGTATCTGAAGAAAATGAAAAATAATAAAAAAAAATAAAATTGATGGACTGTCTTCCAGATGCCTTAGCAGATTCAGTTGTCTTCAGTCCATTACTATTGCCCCTATCAAGGAGAGATGATACCATTACCAGTTAAACTTCTGATTCCCACTGGGACACTATGCTAACTACACTTTGGGCATAACTTCCTCAATTGGGCCAGGACCACATTCTCCTTTTTTTTTTTTTTTTTTTGCTCATAAATAACTTTGCATATGCATATTCCATGTTAGCACTAATGACATTAAGATCTTTCTCAATCAAGTGCAAATTTGAGAACTTGATCATGTTCTCGTACCGATAGAAGACTTTATTTATGTCAGATCTCTCCAATTAGTAGCACTCCACACTTGTTTTGAAACAACATTTATAATTATAGAGATGATATCCTGTTAGCTGAACAAAGTAAATGGAGCACAACAATAGTAGCAGCAAAAAAAAAAACAAAAGTCCATGTACCCTGAGAGTATCCAATTCAGGCCCTCCTAAGGCATCATAGTAGTGATCTATTGGTAAAACATCAATTTCAACAGTCTGTGTACTGTTAATCTCTGGTTCTCATTTTTTTGGAATTGCATAATCATAAAGCAATGGAAATAATGTGAAATTAGATGATATTTTTTTTTTGGAATTGTACCTTTTGATCACTCATAGGCTACAGATGAAACACATTCCAAAACTGGTGATGCTGGTGAGAAAAGTACAGAAAGAGAAGAGGGGAGTCTAACAACATAGAAAATCTGCTACACAAGAAAGAAATGCATCCACAACAGTCCTTGAAAATTCTGATTCAAGCTAAATTGTTGGATGTAGCTCAATGAGGCTGTTACCTGGCTGTGGTTTCTGAAGTCCTCTATTTCTCATTGCCTCTCTCACTCTTGTCACTTTGTTCCATTGGCTAACACTTGCAAACATGTTCGCTAGAAGAACATAATCCCCACTTTGAAAGAAGCAGATCCAACCATTTGCAGATCAAACTATGTATGAAGAAGTTGGACAAAGAAAAAACTTTCAAGGAAAGAAATTAGAAAAGAAAACAAATAGAAGAGAACTGCTGTAGTGTACAAACCTCAACTGTTTGAGAGCTAATGTTGACTTTTCACATCTATATAAAGGGTGGGAAAATTTTCAAGGAAATTATCGATGATGGTGCATAGAAATCTCTCATGTAGGTGTTCTATTAGGCGTTAATTGTTTGACTTCTTTGGTTAGTCGGAAAGAACCCAGGCAGGTTCATTGCAACTCTCCACCATACAATCGATTGCAACCTGTAAGATGATATAAGTTCACATCCACCTCACTATAATAAAAATGGCCTTGTGGCTAGAAATGAACAATCAACCAAACCATATACAAGAATTCCAGGACATGACAGTATATTCATATATATTTACAGATTTTAATGCATGGATTGTGACATCTTTGGAAGAATAATAGAAAGCTACTTTGTGTGTGCGTGTGCGTTTGGAAATTCATGAGAACCTATTTTCCTCACCCATGAGAACGTGTTGATGTCGGCGGTTTCATGGCAGCTTGTTAATCTTCTCTCTTTGTCCTCCCCATATTTAGAAATGTGTTCCTTGTGGCGCAGGCGCAGCTTCTCAATGGCCTTAATGATAACATCAATTCCACTATTGGCTCTCATGGACTTGGTGCTGACAGAAGTGAATGAACATATGATTTTATTCAGAATTTTCAACTTGGGACACATGAATTGCAAGATTTGCAACCATATAACAAATATTGAATTTCTGACAGCAACCCATGTTAAGGAAGTATGTATGACAGATGAAGCTACCAAGCAATAATTTCAAAAAGGGAGCAGCGACAATTGACACCCACCTTTGTCACTAGCATACAGTCGATTTTTCCATTTGGGAATTGAAATAGTACAAAAGCATAATATTTCAATTCTCACAATGGAAAAATGGTGGGTGTGGACGATATTAACTCCCTTCTTAAAATACATCAAACTCCCTTATTAAAATACATCATTTCTTAATCCATATTCATGCCCAGTCCTGTCCATGCATAGGCCTTGCATGATAGCAAACATAGGTTGCAATCAAGAAATCCATGTCCCAACATTCATGCTGCTCTATTCTTATTGACCATAACATTTGAAATAGGGAAAGTACATAGATCAATTTCACTTACAACCAAATAGAGCATGGGCCATGCCGAATATGTCAAGTGACCTGAAAATTAGTAAAGTTCTTTTGTAATTTTCTAATTGATCAACCAAAAGGAGCCCAACAAGCATATGTATAATCAGTAACATTTTGGCACCTGGTGTTGCTGATCCTCATGGAACTTGGCATGACTGCAAGCTTGATATAAAGCAGAATTTCTAGATAAAGAACATTTTGGCACCTGCTGTTGCTGATCCTCATGACATTTGGCATGACTGCAAGCTTGATATAAAGCAGTGTTTTTCCAGTCAACTTGAAACAATGAAAGGTCTACTCTATACACTTTAAGGAATTGCTATCTAACTGTGAATGCTTTCATACATGGGCAAATTTTCAACTAATTAAGATGATTTTTTTCCTAATTTTTTATGCAAAAATGGGTTTTGAAATCATAGCATTTGCAAAATGATGTAAAAATGAATCATGGTCTAAAGAACAAGAAATGAACCATGTTGTTCTCTTTCTTCATGGGAGGTAGACTTCTTTAGATGCAGTTTTATTGCTGATTGTCTTTTCCTTCCGACACCCTAATTAAATTCAAAACCACAATTTTTGACAACATTATCTGCGGACAATGGCTCTCCTCTCTACGATTAAGTAGTCATACTCAAGTCTTCAGATAGAGCACACAATATTTTCTCCTACAATACTTAACCGGTACAAACAATTGAGGTTAACTATAAAATAACACTCTAAATATAGAGAAGCAAACCATGCATTTACAAAAAAAAAAAAAAAAAAAAAACAGAAGAGCGAAGGCTTCTTAGATGCTACAATTCACCTGCTGACATGGGTCTTGTACAGAGACATTCATCACTGGCACAAAACAAGTCTCTCTGTTTGATACATTTACACAAATGAAAATTGGTGTGAGCTTCAAAGATCAAAGATACATTTACACAATTCACCTGCTGACATGGGTCTTGTACAGAGACATTTATCACTGGCACAAAACAAGTCTCTCTGTTTGATACATTTACACAAATGAAAATTTGTGTGAGCTTCAAAGATCAAAGATACATTTCCTATCCAACCAAGCCTGCGAAGGCATAGCTCTATATCCATTTGATGTTTGCATAAAAATTTCTCAAAATCTAAAGATTCTAACCATTCTATATGTCTCCAACAAATAATCAGAAAAGAAATACAACAATTGTCTACATTAAGCCAAAATAGGACCATGGACTCAACAGCTAGGATCTCGCAGTTCGTGAAACTTTTGATGCATTGACCATCCTCTGTGTTACCCATCATTAGCATTTTGGATCACTGAACCATGGGCACACATTTGTAGAAACTGAAGGCCCAAGTGTACCATTCAGATACTTGATCTGAGAATTGTACAAACCACCTTAAGCTATATAGTATACAGTTCACCATACAGTTCACCATACAAGTGTAAAAACGATTTTAGGTTTTTTTTTTTCATTTACAACCAGCAGCGGTGGCATTATTGTACATTGGCGGCCACTTAAAAACACCCCTAATTTCATCTACAGTGGCGGTTTAGCATGGCCGCCTGTGATAAAAACGCCCCTGAAACAGGTATTTTTTGTAGTGCTCCAATTTGTTTCCATGTACCTAGGTATTAGTTAACAGTATCAGCCAGCGTATTGGCATGTTGTTGTTTCCTTCTTTAGCATTCATACAGTGCATCGAGGCTTCAAATTGCGGTCACATTACTTCCAAGTTCCAAGTTGGACCTGTGAAGAACATAATTGCAATTTGAAGGCTACTTCCTCATTACAAACATTTGGAAACATGTACTTCGACCAAAGCCAAAATTCTCTCAGGAGAAATGTAAGAACAAACAACAAACTTTAGAAAGCCAGATTACAGAGAATGACATAATAATGAAATCTTTGGAATGTGTTTTCTTTCCATACAAACTCGGGGATGGTGCATCTCATGCCTAAAGATCGAGTGTAGTTGGCCTTGGCCGTGCAATTTGACAAGGTAATCTATTGATTCCGTTCACAATAATTTGGAAGGAATCTGCACGTGTAATGCTAGTAAACTAAAAGAACATTGGAATTTCAAAAGGCTAGAAAGATAACATCAAATCAAAATATGCACGTGCTGAGATGATCTGTACAATTATCTGAATTTTTTAATCTATCTGAGATGATTTGTACAATTTTAGAGCATTTCACCAATTTAAAGCTTTAAATTCCACCTAATGTGCATTTAGAAGGACCGAATCACATCTAATGTGCAAGTAAGTGCAAGCTCCTGCAAGGATTCTTCAATCTATAACTGAGGCAAAATAGTCACTTAAATACATCCAGACAAATCAGAGTAGCACTTCTCTAACATTCAAAATTTCAAAACCAAATTGGAAAAAAGAGAATCAAAGTAAATTCAATCAGACTTTGTTACTAAAAATCCAACAACATATGAATTCAGCTAAACCCATCACAAAAACAGTACTCAAACTTTTTTTTTTTTAAAAATAAAAATAAAAAATCCAACTCAATATGGGCAGGATGACCCAATCTCACCAACTTCACCCTAGATGGAGAATATAGCAAGTGCATATGAGAAATACGCTCAAAGGAAACTGAAATGGGCACCCAATGAAAAGGTTTCAACAAAGTGAAATGCAATATCGACAAATCCAACACTGCGCCAGCTAAGCTAATTGAGAACTTGCTCCGATCAACAGAGAAAATCAACAAAATAATAACATCTGCAAACTGCATCCATTTAGGAAAGATGGAGCATTTCCTGGGTACTCAGTTTTCAAACAGATGGAAGTTGCAGCTTGGATCTTCATTATGACAACCTAAATAAAAATAAAAAAAAACTCTGGTCTCTTAATAATGTAAAGAAAAGATAGGAAACAACTGCAACAAGGTCGAGAAATGCAAAATGGTTGTAGCGAGAAAATGGAACAATGAACAACATGGTACACAGATGATACAAACAGGATCAGGTTAAAATGTAACAACTATATATTATTGCTGACTCCACTGGCAATGTAGAATAAAGTCCCAAAAAAGTGCAGTAGGCAGACCAGAAAATGACAAAGCAAAA
This sequence comes from Magnolia kwangsiensis, assembly GCA_037074715.1. Classification (NCBI taxonomy): domain Eukaryota; kingdom Viridiplantae; phylum Streptophyta; class Magnoliopsida; order Magnoliales; family Magnoliaceae; genus Magnolia; species Magnolia kwangsiensis. The sequence goes on along the minus strand of CM073586.1, from coordinate 35,571,969 downwards.
GAATAGTGTCCAAAATGCCAGATAGAATTTCTTCTTTGACAGACAACCCTCTAGGCAATGCATGAAATTTTCAAAAGACGAAACATATAGCAAATATTTGTTAATAGAGGACATAATGGACTTGGTAAGCCAATATTACTTGTATGGAAACAGTCTTTCTTTCGACAATGTTGTCGACAGCAATATTAGAAGCAGCACATGCTAGAATCTTCGAACTACGTTTCACTTCCTGCAAGATAATTTCCACCATGGTTGTCGTCTTTCCAGTTCTTGGATGACTGTGCAGCAAAAAAATGTCTTGGGATGACAGGGCCTTCGTTATGGCACCTTTCTACAAAAAAAACAACAGTTCGTATTGATTGCGGGGGGGGGGGGGGGGGAAGAACCAGTTAAATTTTTAAAATGTATTTACACAGAAAACAGTGACCTGCAAGCTTAAAAAGATAACAACAATTACATAGTCGTGCAGTCCGCTTGTAACATCTCGAAAATCGGGGGTCGAGCATAAAATTCACTCCCGAGTTCCAGAACATCACTTGTGCAACATTTTTAATGATGGATGAATGTCGACGGTAATAGTATATAAAACATGAGGTGGATTAAGCCAAAACAGCATATCATACTCCAGAGACAGTTAAGTTTCTCAAGCGGAAAACTGTGATAAATATATACAATGTATAATTGATTGTAAGTCTCCAAAGTGTGAACATGTTACCATGTTAACTAAATACATGTATACTCAAAAAATGGAAAGAAAAGAATATACATGGGTGTTTAAATAAAAGGAAAAAATACCAAGTGTATTGGCATCTAATCAGTAACCCTGTAACCCCCGTCAATCAGAACCTGCATATAGGAGGGATCCTCCTCATCATCATCAAGTCCGGCTCTGCTTCGCAAGCATCGCCATCATCTGAAACTAAAATAGAGACTAGTTGGTATATACAACACCGTCCCGTAACGTGGGAGTAAGTAGCTAACTCAGTGAAAACTATATAACAAAGGTTAATATGTTATCAATTCAATCAAGGAGTAATGATAAGGCAGTACAATCAAATAAGTCCTAAATACTCTTGTTAATGCAAGGATGATATGAAGAATGATGCATGCCCTCACCACAAACTCCCTCATGCAACATCATCTAACGATCGCGGCATGAATCACTACCACTGTGCTCTCACACCAACGCCAATGGCACATGCAATGCGATGTCATGAGTATGATTACCAAGTTCTTATTAGTCCTTTTCATACAGCAGGATTGAGAAGCTAAGACACCTCCCTTGTATCATTTTCCAATGTTGATCCATTCTAGGGTCGTCGGTCCTAGGGAATCTCATACGATATTATGGTTCTAGGTCACTGCAAGGGCTGTCAGGGCTGTTGCGCGCAATCGTTGCTCCACTCCCCCATCACCTTATCAATACAAGCCTATTTATATCCTTAAGACTACAACAGGACTCGTCGCCCCTATGCAGTGTCAGGATAAACTCAAGGTCACTACAGAGGGCTACCAGGACTGTTGCGCACAATCGTTGCTCCTCTCCCCCATCACCAAGCAATGTAGGCCGACAACAAGAATATAGTGTCCCATACCACCATAATCTGCTTAGAGTAGGGTGCTCACTCGTCACTACGAGGAGGTTTGTGGTCCCAGCGTAGGCCGACAGCTCGACCACGGTGTCCCATACCACCATGTCCGACTCATGAGTCTTAGGGGATCATGGTACCATGGTTAACGGGAGTTTCACTGGTAAGCTCGGTGTCTTATATTTAAACGGTAGTGACCAAACATGGTGAACAAACATCGGTCAATCGGGTTAGTTGATAAGTTCAACTAGGCCAAGCGCACGTTGAGTTTGAACGACATGGAATGCATAAGCACTCCGTGTGGCCTAACCACTGCCGAACATCCCAAGTACGACTCAGATTCGTTGAACACATCCTTTGTGGCGAAACAACCTCAACCACTATTTACAGAACGATTACCGATTACCTAGACTGTAGCACAGCCCCAATCACATACAAATTCCATAGCAGGCATATGAGTCATATTCTACAATCATGTGGACATTCATGAAGTATAACTTAAATGTAAATACAGTACATGGAGGAAATCATATACACCTTTAACATGATTCATCTAAGTTAATCAATTCATGGAGGAAATCACATACACAGTTAATACGAATAATCTAAGTTACACAATGCATGAAGGAAATCATATACTCAAGTATTGTGATTGAAATTCATATCTCAACAACCTAACAATCACATTTTCACTAACTACTAACTCACTTAGGCATTTATACAAACACTTAGATTACACTATTCAACATACATTACGTATGTTGATTCTATTACATGCTAGGGCAAGTCCTTCCGTCAAAGGGTTATTGCCTATACAACAATCGTATATCCATGACAGTTAGTCATGGCTAGCTGAAAGCGAGTTCTATACTCATTCAAACACTTTTACATACACTTAGTCTACACATTACATTGTACATATTATGTATCTATTAGCATACGTATTAGGGCAAATCCTTTCACTAGGGAGTTGCCCCATACACCACTTGCATGTACCCACGGCAGATAATCATGGCATGTATGAATCCGGGTTCCGTATTCATTTGAACATTTTCACAAACATGTGGGTTACACACTTTAACATATATGACGTATATTGGTCGTGGCGTGATTTAGGGCAAGTCCTTTCGCTAAGGAGTTGTCACACATGTAACAAGCATATATTCACGGCAATTAATAATGTTAAGCACAAACCCGAATTTTATACGTATACGGTATTTTCTATAAATACAAGGAATACAGTATATTCAACATAATTAACGTATAACTGAAAATCGAAACGGACAACACTTTGTACATGTGAAATAGCATCCACGTCAGTAATAAATCATTAACTGACATTGAAAGTCTTGAAAACCATAACCTAAACGTATATAGTCCGCACCTTACGCCGTAGAATCACAACGAACTCGACAGAGACTCTAAGTCTTTGTCTACGGCACAAAGGTGACCTATAGCATGAAATAGATTTGTTATTTTATCACCTACGCTATTCAAACCTCTAGAACTGATTAGGGTTAGGTTTTCTTAACTAAGAACGGAGCCGGAATCACCGGAAAAAATAATACAGATGTGATAGTTGAGTACATGGGATGACAGGGAAGAAGCCCTGGATCGAACACCAACTCTCTCTCACACTTTCTCTCTCTCACTCTCTAGGGTTTGAAAAATTCGTATGGGTTAAAAAGCTAAGGGTTTAAGGCCCTTTTATAAGCCCAAACATAATGAAAACGAACTCCAAGTCAAGGTATACCTAGGTTATAACCAAAGTGGGTCTGTTTCGATCCAACGGAGCATCTCTGGAGGTCCTGTTATCAAATGCGGTCGGACTTAAGCTCACTAACATCGGATCTTTAGTTAGTTAGGTTTTCAGTCCAATCAGATTCCAGATCGTCCGTGGCGGACCAGTTTCAATTCAACGGTTACGGGAGCTCAATCAGAGCTACAAGTACTATGACATGTAAGGGCCACCTTTCCTAGTCCGAGGGTGAAATTTGGTCGAATTCTAACGGTCAGAATGCTTAAAAATGTCGCGCAAGCGACACGTGCCAGATTTATTAAAAATTGAATTAATTTTCTAAATGTTTTTCTTTTCTCACTCTCTTCACTCCGGACTCAGTAAAATGGTCTCAGGATATCGGTTGGGCTTGATTTTCGAAATGATTGTCAAGTCCAACTAGGCGGTCATACTGGTCTAAGATTATATATATCGGACTTTCGACGTGCGGTCTAGATCCAATACAAAGTTTCAAAGGGTTCCTGAGAACAAACAGGTTTGGAGTTTGATCCTAAGTTTTAGGGTAACGTAGCGTCAACGAGTATATAGGTTTTGAGTCTTACAGATCGTATTTAAAGTGGTTGGTGCTTATTTCACAGGTAATCTAGTGTAGCACTAGCTAAAACATATTAAATTTCTAAAGAATTTGGTTATAAATGATTTCTTTGGCTTTGGAATTGAGTTCTGAGAGGTTACCAAGGTATTATGGTTGACCCATTGCGTAAGGACGTCTAACCCCAAGTTGGAAAAAATCCGGGGTGTTACACCGCTGCATGACAAAAATATGTTGATGCTCTTCAAGCAGTTTTTTAAAGAAAATTTTAGAAGTAACTATTTTGTATAATCAAACAGAAAACTCCGTCAACACTTTGCAAAGTGGCCTCCACATTGAAGTTCTTTGTCAATCTACACATGCGATGCATCCTCACAAAGTGCGTGCTTGCAAAATGCACAACTAATTTAGTGAGCCCACAAGTGTATGAAGATCATAATAGCATACGCCTGACTAATTGTGGATCTGAGTATGAATAAAGAAAAGAGGAATTACTTGACACCCTGGAAAAGCATGGCAATCCATGCACACTTACGTACCTCAATCCAAACTGTAAAATCATGGGCAATGTTGTAAATGGGCGATAGAACGAAAATCAGATTCAGTCTTACCCTTCTGATCAACAGGCATTAGTCTATTGAATTTGGACCTTTATCATTTAAGCCAATCCAACAGTTAGCGTACAGTTTCAGAAAGTGTGAAGAGCAGCAGCAATAGATTTGAGTATGAGAGATGGGAGGAATCCCTATCCAGATGTTAGCAAGTATAAGCAGCTACTAAACAGGAGAGAAACCACAAGTTCAAAGTGCGAGCTCAAAGCAAAAACAACTCCTGGGTAAAAGATTCTTGCAACTGTTGGCATCATCCAGTCAATGTGACTCTATAGTGGGCCCATGATTTGGACAGCTTGGATTGAGGTACATGCATACCAATTTTATGGTGGTTATATGCATGCCTATGGATTATCATGCTCTGACTAGAGTATCAATTAATTCCTCTAAAGGATTATCCGATTCTTAATCCTTTCAAGTAACATGGATAGTAGTGGTGGGGTTAAATAGCATGATGCCATTTGCTTAGAAACCCATACAATAATTGTAACCAATGTATTGAACACCTGAGAATGGTCAAGGTTGGAGTTAAATGATGTAAATGATACAGCCTTCTTTGACACGGTCAGGCATTTCTCTCCAAATAATACAGGAATCAAATCTGCAGCAGGTCCCTTCTGAACACGCTTACTTAGTTGTACTAAGGCATCCTTCATCCTACGACAAGTTACCTACATAAACAATTGATAATTGAGAATTAGAAAACTCATGATAACAAATTCTATATCAAAATATTCCAGAATCAAGCAAAGCAATATTCCTTGCCCAGCAGTTCCACCTTATTATCTTGAACTGCAAGGCATATGTGCTCCATATGTATTCCAATATCTAATAAGCTTCTACTGTCGTTATGTGACACCACCACAGTTCGGGCATAGTTGCATCTCTCATATGCCATGCACCTCTAAAATATATGATATTAGATACACACACACACAGGTAAATGTATATGGGAATAGAGACAACTCTCCATTTACCAAAATCCAGGACACATAAGGAAATGAGTATCCCATTTGTAATATGCCATTTGTATTCAGATTTATGACTTTTGCTTGAACTATTTGACCTATTATGTTGATATCCTTGATATTCTTTTCCTTTCAAAGAAAAAGATATTTCTTGATTAATTAGTCCAATTTGGTGCAAAAATCATGAAATCTCATCATATTTGGTGCAACCAAATGCACCCTTAGGCAAAATGATGGTTTAGTCTTTCTAGCTTCTGCCAACTTAAATGGAAATATCAATCTCTAATGTATCCGCAGTACGACATTCTACAGTATGAAAATAACACGTTTTGGGATTTTAAAACATGGCAAATGGAATACATTAGGATTCAGCTAAATCAAGAAGCATCTGGCATCAGTATCAGTATCATGACCCTACACGATACACCAAGCATATAAAAATATTTTGTTTATATGCTTTGAGCTGCCAACTTGCTGTTGCAAGGTGCATGTTGAAGATACTCCCTAGCTGCCTTCAGCAACTAATGAAGAGGAGTGCTTGAGATTCCACACAGGCAACCCAAGAACGAGTAAGTTACACAATGGGTCAGCACTCAGCACTCCGTAATCCATTAGTTATCTATACATGGATGTCCTTTTCAATCATTTTTAAAGTATCTTTAAATGGTTCTCTCATGGATCTAGTACTTTTCAAATCTAGAACAGCATCAAAATTTCCTTAAGTTTGACTTCGAATTTTATGCAGAGAAGTAGTATGCATGATCCAATGAATTTTCTGTGCTTAGAGTAAATACCTGGCAGACAATAGATAGGTAAGAGTTTTATCAGTTTATTTTAAACATGAAATCACTCAAACACAATGCCAAAAAAGAAAAGAAAAGAACAGGAAAAAACCTTGACTAATCTTAATTCCCAAAACACCTTTGTCCATATGAATTGAAGGGAAGATTATACCTTCACTCTTTTCTTTCTTTCTTTCTTTTTCCCAATGTTTTCTCCTACTTTCCCATTCCTCAACTAAAGAGGGGGGGGGGGGGGGGCGGGGGGGGCGGGGCGAGAATAATAATAACAACAACAAAAAACAAAAACAAAACAGAACAAGAAACAAACCTAAGATCAATCCATTGGATCAAGATCATGCCTTGCACTGATGACCTGCCATTTCCTGTTGTCAACCACCTGCTGGTCCTGCTGGTGGCCAGCAACTCCCTCCCTACCTGCATCAGTGGTATGGCCGAGTTCCCTCTTGGAATTGTTTGTAATAAATAATAAATGGTGTGGCCAAGTTCCCTGTTTGTAGTGAGCAGGGAAGCTTCCTATTCATCACAAACAGGGAATATGCCCTTCACTCCCAATGGTTTAATCATTTTCAAACGGGTTAATCCAAACATGACATCAATATTCAATAGAAAAATCAAGCTACTTCCTATTATACAAGCTAGGTCCATAGTTTTTTTTTTTTTTTTTTTTTTTTTTTTTTTTTTTTTTTTTTTTTTTTTTGAGCATGATATAGAATTTTCCTACACTCAGTACTACATGCAGAAAATGTCCATGCTTCAGTATGCTTTGTGATGGACAACAACCCATACACCAAAAACACCTACAACAATTAATAGGAAGCTTCACATTCATCTGTAAAAATATGAATCTGCACAAGGAAAACAGAACAAAAAGGAAGAAGAAAATGTGAACTCGTGAAGATGTCAAGACATGATACACAGCTCCCAACTCAAGAATACAAACCTGCAGTCAAACAAGGAAAAGCTACACGAAGCACTCCAAATAGCGAAGAAAAAGAAATGTATTCATGTACTAATAACCAATTAGTTCCAATGTCCACTGCCATCCCCCGTCCATCCCAAAGAGTTGAACTAGCTCACGAGCAATGGATGGAAGATTCTTTTTTTTCCTCATAACAATCAGTCTGAATTCACAATATCTTGTAGCCTTAAGATTGAACAAGTGTGGACTATGGCTCAGTGATCCATACCATTGGTATGATGGTTGCCATTGTCAATGGGACATATCCCAAAGTTTTCCCTAACTGAACAATCCTCTCTTTTTGAATAGATGAATGGTCCATATTCAAAATCAATGGGAAAACAAAGATTGGATGGTGAGCATCCTATACGGGAGATTTGGGTCACAGTCTATCACCCGCTTGTCCCAACTCAAGGCTCGAGCTTACTAAGCATATCCTCAACTTAGGAAGCATATAATTATGTCAGTTTAATTGATCTTTTTTTTTTTAAAATCAAAATATAGGTGATAATATATATATATGTCTTATTCAGGTGCTTCATAAGGATATGAAACTTCCATTCATCAGTGCTGCAGCCACAACATGACAATAACAACAAAATAGACCCAAAATCAATGCACAAATACAGACCCAATAGCTGGCTGAACACAAGTGGGCCTCAATGCAGCACTCATGGAATAAAGCTTATTCTACCAAGACTTGTACAGGAACAGTTCTCAAGACCATTCATGTGTACAAGATTAAGTTTCACTCATCAATGGAGTCAGCTTCCAACAGGTGGGTAGTACACACCAATGTGGCACATTGGAGCAAGACCCAATCCATCCATCACACTCTGAGAAACAGAAGCTTCATTAAAGAAAAACAGAACAGAGAGAAACAGACTGCTGAGATAGCGAGCTGAAACTCCATACCAAAAACAAAAGGGAAAAAAACAAGAAACAACAAAAAAAACTTGAAAAAAGAAAAAAAGAAAAAGAAAAGAACATAACCAAAAGCCACACCACCAGCAAGATGCAGACAGATTTTTCCACCATCTATGACATGTATGCAATTTCTAAGTGCCTGCGTATCATCCATTACACTCTGCAAGACATTTCAGAGATGATGAAACCCAGGGAGAGAGAGTGAGAGAGAGAGAGAGAGTAGCATACTGCTGCGGCTGTTGCTGGTGCTTCTTCCTCTTGCGGGCCTTCTCGGACTTTGGCGTGTTCCAGCAAGGAGGGCAACGGCCGAGAGATCAACATCTTCAGCAAGCAATGGAAATGGAAACCATATCAAGAGAGGCCAGAGTGGAGGGACATTGGAGAGAGAGAGACTTTCGGGATTTGGGGATGGGGCGATTTGGGAGAGAAGAGGGAAGAAGGGTTTTGGGAGAGAAATATTGGCGCGTGCGATTTGGGGATGAGACGATTTGGTGAGAGAAGAGGGAAGATGGTTTTGGGAGAGAAATTTTGCCGCTCGGATTTGGGGACGCGGGAGGTGAAAAGCCCTTTTTGTTTTTGCAGCAGCGATGGCTTATTCATACAGGGGCGGCCACGTAAAAATGCCCCTCATTTCCCATTTACATGGGCAGTTCGTTGTGGCCGCCTGTGGACGTGCGCCGCTGATGTGTAAATTTCTTGTAGTGCCTGGCCCAACCTAACCCGATTCATTTCTGTCTTTGCTCCTACAAATGTCATTCTGTTCCTCAATTGAGCAACCCATCCATTATTGAATGTATAATTTTGAATCATTTAAGGGTTTTTTACATGTGTTGGCCATTTGATCAACAGATAGATTAGGAACATTTAGGTGAAAAATAAGGATTTTAACAATTCCACACCAAGCTGGGTCTGCCAAACATTTTTTCAAGCTCAGGGTTGAGCCAGCTGAGCTAGGCCTATGCCAGACATGGGCTGAGATCGAAAGTAGGGTCTCAAGTATCCTCAAGGGCTGGGTCCAGCCTACCCCGAGCAATTGCCACCCCTTGTGTATTTTGGCGAGAAAAGGCTGTGGAAGTCGTTAAAAAGAAAATCATTATTAAGAGATTAAAAATAACCACTTTTTGAGGGTTTACTAAAGTGGGGTAGATGATCATCTTTCTTATTCTTTATAATGCATTCAATATGATCCTAACGATTAATAGTCAACGAGGGAAAAGAGAATCCAACACGGTAATGTAAGAAACATACTAACTTCATATTACTAAAACCAAAACGCATAACATGCTATAATAAACGAAGTTCACATGGCCAGCATGCCATGGAAACGAGCAAAACAGAACAAGAAAAATAAAACCCTAACAAAGAAGAAAATCAAAACTAGCAAACAGAAACCCTAATCAGAAATGTGCCTTGCTGCGATGCGGTCCATTATCTTTGTAACAACATCCTTTGAATCCCTAAGCAACTTAATGCTCTTGTTCAGCCGCTCACGTTTCTGAGTAGTAGATGGCAATTCTTCCAACATCCTTTCGATCCCACAAGTGTGTGACCCCATCAATTCATTAACAATCTCCTCTTCCATTTCCCTTTCAACCAATTTCTTAACACTAAAGAGAAGATGAAGAGCCAAACTGTCTACCAACCTCAGCAACACAAGCCTCCAATATGCAGTCAATCTCATTTTCATGTCGAATGCTTGCTCAAGCATCGACAGTGAGTGTTGCCTCAAATGGCCAACCTCAACTTCACCGAAGCCCTGAAACATGATTTTTGTCCCCATATTAGGGTCCTGTATTACCTCAATAAATGGCTTTCGATTCTCCATTAAACTGCTCCATGTCTTCACATAATCAGAGTTTGAGGTGTAATCAGCAATCTTCTCCATTTCAATAATCTCCTTAACATGCTTAGCGGACCTATCCCTCATCTTGTCAATTAGATTATGGACTGCCCTTTTGGTCATTGACTGCAGCTGCAGGTACTCCTCTGAGTGCTCTGAAATGATGCGAATGACAACTTCCTCGATGTAGGTTAAGACACTTTGAATAAAATCCAATGGAGCAAGGGCAATTGGATTCACCTTCCGTTGCAATAATGCGATGAAAGCTGTCCGCTGAAGGAAATTAGGAAGCCCAATCCATTTCGACTCCTCCAAAACCCCAATTTCCAACATTAAGAAAGCACAAGATGATGTCGAATAATCATCAGAAGACTTAGATTCTAAGTCTTTATAGAACCCATCCAGCATTTCCACCATCCGAGCAGTGCAATGCATTTTCACATCATCGGGGAAATCTTCAAATTCACCACGTAAAAGCACCTTCTTAAGTGATTCTTTCGCAGCACCAACAACGCGCATGAAAGCTTGCATTGCCTCAGCAACATTTGTAAGATTCTGTGGCATGTTATTCAAATCAGTGACATTCTTGTTGAGCTTGTCATTGATTTTCTTAACGATATCTGGTAAGCATTGGGATAGGCTATTTGCTTGAATCTGAAACAGCTTTTGAGCAAGAACTGGTATTCCAACAATCGATTTATCAATTTTGGAGAGAAGAGGATGAGATTTGAATAATGTTGATTCCTCCATTCTTGCTTCTTCATAAGTTTCATCTCCAATTCGATTCCTCACGCAAACATAACCAAGGCCAATGTTCACATCATCAGCAGTTACCTTCTCTAGCAAACCTTCAGGAGCCTTATCAGCTTTAGTAACAACAGCCAATGTTCGCTCCCCAGATTTATCAACACGTTGAGACATCCGAATTGATTCACATGTTGGAAAATCAACGGTTGCTGATAAAACATTGAGAATAATGCTCTCCTTTGGTTTGATATACTCCATAATGATATTGGATATCTGCTCATAGATATCCTCAGGTTGGCCGTGGACTGGAACACGTGTTATTCCGGGAAGATCGACAATGGTAAGATCAGGAACGCCTTTTTTCTTCACTAAAAGAGTGAGAGGAGTGTTGGAGATGCCCTTTCCACTGCCTGCAATCTCATCCGTGGCCATGCTGATAGAATCTGAGATTTGATTTTCTGATGTCAGGACTATCTTTCCTTGATACTCCAGGTGCATTTGTGGTTTGTCGGTGGGGACGTTTTGCAAGCACATGATGAGTGGGACACGAGTACAGATGCCTTGTCCACGGGGAAGGCTGATACCAGCAAGTGACTCGATTACACTTGATTTGCCACTTGATTGGTCTCCAACGACGACTATGGTTGGAAGTTCAATGCCTTCTTCCATCACATTCAAGTGTCGGAGACGATCAACAGCATCAAGGAGAGGGCGGATGCGATCATTATAGGAAGAGACCAGAGGGGGAAGTACTGGTTTCTCGGGGTGATCTTTCATAGCCATTTTCTCTTGGAGAGAAGTAGCTGAACTAGGAAGAGAGTTCATATTATGTTTTCAACTGAAAAAGGAAGAGATGGTGCATGAAAGGTTGAATACCTTCAAGTTTCGGAGACTATCAACAGCATCAAGTAGGGGGCGGATGCTATCATTGTCGGAAGATGCTAGAGTGGGAAGTACTGGTTTCTCGTGGTTATCTATTTCAGGGCTTTCTAGACCAAATCTGGCCAGAGAGAGGGAGAGAGAGCGATGGTGGGGGTAGGTAGGGTGCATGAAAGGTGGCTCCTTACTCTTGCAGAGAGACAGAGAGAAGGTGGGCCCTTACTCTTGCACGGGTGGCAGACTTGCAGGAGTCACAGCACCCGGTCAAGGGTTCGAGTACCCATAGGTGGTTGAATTGCACCAGCGTGAGTGTGTGTAAAATAAATAAATAATAATAATAATAATTTATATTTTTCCAAAAGGTGCATGAAAAGTTGAATATCTGGTAGACTTATTAAGGCCGTTTGGATGGGAGTAAATAAAGGAAGTAAATGGGAGTAAATAACAGGTGTTTTTTGATTGAAGTATACGATTTTAAATAAAATGAAATGGGCGTGCAAAAGAAATCCTCTTTGCAGGAGAGGATTTAGAAGTAAAAGGGGTAAAATGTTATTTTGATGTTGCATAAGGTGATTTAGAAGTAAAAAGGGTAAAATGTTATTTTGATGTTGCATAAGGTAATCCTGAATATCCAACTCGCTGGTTTAAATGCTCACACACAACTAACTGGACCGTGAGTTTTGGTCTAACCAGCTAGGCATTCAATGCTAATAAACGTGGAGAGAGAGGCGTTTGCTTCACTTTAGCTTCTAAGAAATTTTTTGAAAATGATCTCTGGGCCTCACTTTGCTATTAATGTAAAATTCACCCCAACCATCACGTGTGTCACATCATGTTAAATTTATGGACCGAAAATAAACTTCATTGTTAGCTCGGATGGAACAAGCAATTGGAAATAGCATGCTAAAAAAGCTCACCCTCCAAAATGATTGTTTGATGAGGCCCACTTGAATCATTTATGAATATGATTTTTAAGTCCTACACCTAGTCTTTACTTTCGAATCTAATGGTTGGAGCTGATTTCACATGCTCACGATTGGGGTCCGGTAAAAATCAAAGGTGGATGTCTTCCCTTCAAATATTCCATTAGTGTGGCTTATTTTTTCTTTAGACTTACAATGAGATTGCACATCTAATGGTCGGAGTGGATCTTATTTCATGATAAGGTGGGCCATATAAAAAATTGAGGTAAGCTTTCTCTCCTGCCGTTAAACTTCTTTATATTCCCCGATAGAAAAGGCGCCTGTTCCCAAAAAAGCAGGGGTACATTGGGTGCAGCCTGTACATATGTAGTTTTGTGCATCCCTCTTCCTGGGCCTACCTTGTTAAAGTTATTGTATATCAATTCTCTACATCTATATTTTTAGCTAATGATAAGAAAGGATTTCAAAAACAAAATAGATACATATTTCAGGTGGACCACACCACAGAAATAGTGGTGATTGGCCATTTAAAACTTTTTGTGGGCCAAAAGTTTTGGATTAAGCTGAAATTTATTTTAAATTTTATTTTCCTTCATCAAGGTCTTTGTGACATCATTAATAAGTTGGGTGGCATGTAAAAAATTACGGTGGGCCCTAGGAAATTTTAATGGTAAAAGTTCAATTTTCACTATTTTATATTTGGTGTGGACCACTGGAGATTTATAATTGGTTCGTTTTTTGATCAATGTTCTGAAATGAGCTGAAAAAAACAATGGACCGCATGGATATACAATACATACATGAAGGTGGGTGATATGGTCAGGGACAAACTGTGTTGCATAAGCAATGGACTGCACTTAATCCACTTGATATTTTTCATAACATGGCTCTTTTTTTTCTTATAAGGAAGCTGGAAGAAGGTTAACAGTGGAAGAAGAATGTCTAACCTTATATTTATTAGGCCCACCATGATGTCTTGACGTGCATGTTAGATCCACCACGACCATCAAATGTGTGATCTTATTCTACATCTAGAGACAAAACATTAGAATGACTTTTGATTTAGGTAGGACACACCAATGCAAAAGGTAGAGGGAGAGACATCTACCTTTGATTTTTACAGTACCCATGATCATGAGTAAGTGAAATCCATTTCAACCATTAAATGTCGCATCAAAAGCTAGGCATGGAACTCAAAAATCAGGCCCATGCTGGATTTAAGTGTGCCTCGTGAAAGGAATTATTTTAAAAGGTGAGCTTTTTTGAACACTATTTTCAATTGTGTGGTCCACTTGAACCATGGATGGAGTTGATTTTCTGTTCTTAGATCTAACATCGGGTGGCACAGTTGCTGATCAAGGTGGATTTTACATTAACAGTATAGTGGGGTCCACCCAAGTTAGAAATCAGTTTCAAAAAAACTCTTAAAAGGCTAACATGAAACAAACGCCCCTCTCCCTCGCCATTAATTAGCATTAGATGCCAGCTAATTGGACCAAAACTCACGGTCCAACTAGTTGTGTGTGAGCATCTCTCTCTCTCTCTCTCTCTCTCTCTCTCTCTCTCTCTCTCTCTCTCTCTCTCTCTCTCTCTCTATATATATATATATATATATATATATATATATATATATATATATATATATATAACAACGAACAAAAGATAGTAACTATGGAATATTTTGCTTGAAAATTGGACCGTTCACTTACTTTTCTTAACCATTTATTTGATTAACATCAATTGGATGGTCACAGTTGCTTTGCCACTAAGATTTTTCACGATTTGGATGGTCCTGATAGACGACCATGAGTGACCGATGTGAGGAGTATGAGCCAGCACTGTTTTCAAATCGGTAGGGAATTATATCATGGGAAATGCATAGAGCTAGGCAGGATCCAACCTAATCAAACTGGTCAAATCTGATCCAACCCGATTCGAAGGCCAAGATCAGGTTGGATCGAGTAGGCCCATTAAGATCCAACCGCACAACGAGTCGAGTTCTAGTTAGTAGCCAATCCAAACCGATCCACACAACATCCATTTAACAATGTTTCCTGTGATGTTGCCCACTTGAGATTGAGATATACCTCATTTTTTGTTTAATAACATAAAATGATCTAGAAAAATAGATGGATAACATGGATGAAATAAATACATCATGGTGAGGTCCACAGAGCACCGACCACTAGCCATTGGCTGGTGTCAGGGAGAGTAGCCAATCCGTCTTATTAGATCATGGCTCCAGGTGCATCGAGCACCGAGCTTTGACACAGGAAAAGAAAGAAGGAAATCGGATTGCGTACAGTATGCGCTTATCCTACTGAGTAAACTCAGTTGGGCCGATTGTGAATGTACTTGGTTTATCCACACTGCCCATCCATTTTTCAACCTAATTTTAGGCGTTGAGGCAAAAATTAAAGCTTATGCAAAGCTTTGTTTTAGAGCTTCCTTTCAGCATTAGGGATCTCTATAGACTGGATAAAATGGGTTTGGGCTCCTTACGGGAGAGCTGATGGCTTAGTCCTTCTGTATAGGTTTTACTCGACCTCCTGACCCCTTTTTGTTCCCAGGAGTGTCCTAGAGTCTGTAAATGGGGTTGTAGTTTTCCTTTCATACAGTCAAAAAATATGATGTGTGGCAGGTGGGCTGGTCAATCTAAGGTAGCCAACTAGCATGTCTCTTGGGGTATATGATAGTTGAGGCATCACCATTTTTGTGATGCACGCCCGAAGCTTTTGTAAATCCCTCTTGATCAATAGAGTTATAGGTGGTGTGCCAGAGTGCTCCCACCTTTCTTGAAAAAAAAAAAAAAAAAAAAAGCTTATCCAAAGCTCAAGTGGACCATATGACAGGAAACCGTGGAAATAATAATTTCCATCGTTGAAACCTTGCTAGACCCCATAGTGATGTTTATTTGTTATATAAACTATTCATAAGATCAAAAAAACATGGATGAAGGGAAAAAAAAATATAATCTTGATCCAAAATTTCTATGCCCCCAAAAATTTTTCAACGGTAGACATTCAATTCACATTGTTGCTTGTGGTGTGATCCATTTTAGACTTGTATATGCTTCGTCTTTAAACTAAGGCCTTCAAATTATTTGGTAAAGTGGATGGGAGGACTTGATACAATATATAAATCAAGGTGGACCCTACAGAGTTTACTCACTATGCTTAGTGTACTGAGTTACTCAGTACGCAATCTGCTTTAGAAAGAAGATAAAGGCAGTGGATTGGCAGGTGTACCACGCACCAGGCCAGCTGGGGTATTGACATCAGAGGTTCTGTGGGTCCCATCATGAGGTATGTGTTATATCCAAATCGTCCATCTATTTGGTGGGCTCATCTTAAGGCTTGAGACGAAAAGTAAGACAAATCTAAAGATCAAGTGTACCACACTGCAAAAAGTAGTGGGGGGTTGAACATCTACCATTAAAACTCTTTTAGGGGTCATAGAAGTTTTGGATCAATATGAAATTTGTTTTTCCTCTTCAATCATGTAGTTGTGACCTTATTAATAAATTCGATGGAAAATAAACGTTATGGTGGGCCCTACGAATTTTTTAACGGTGAAAATCATGTTTTTTAAAAATTTTGAAAAAAAATTAAAATTAAAATAGAGGATTGGATCCAAACTGTACCCAACTAGATCCGACTCAGTTTCCCTGACCAAGTAGGACTCAGTTCGGGTCAGGTTAGCAGTGCAATGGATTGAATCGAGTCAGATGACCCAGACTCAGTCCCGGATTGGATCGAGTTTAGGTGAGTTCATTGAAAATTTCAAACCAAGTTAAGTTGGACCAATCTAGTCCAACTCGATGTTGAGACTTACATATTGCATAATTTCTCCCATTTATATCTTAGTTTTATGAACATGAATCAACTTAATATTTTATTTTATTCATGAATATGTTGAAAGGTGAATTTAAGTGCTTAGATTGAAAAAGAGTGTTAAACGCATGAATTTGATGCTCAAGAATCACCAAGGCAAGGAATGGATTTTAGGAGATCAATATTAAAGAATTCACATGCCAATGATCCAAGAAAGCTAAGTGAGGAATAAAGAGAATCAAAGATTTGAAGTGAAGAATCCTAAAATCATCTTGAAAAAGTGTATTCTGAAACTTTTAAGTCTATTTTGATAAACTGAGCAGCGTAAAATCTATTTAAACAAACTATGCAGCGAGAAGTTTATTTTGGAAAACTACGTATATTTAAGACGGTTTCTAGAGTTTTTTATTTTTTAAAAAAAACTTTTTATGAAAATTGAAGTTCTCTACTTATAAATAAGGCTTCTTAGGGCATTCCTAAATATCATTAAAAGCATTCAAGAACAATATTTATGGTTTTTAAAGGGTTTTCAATTTTATAAGTTATTTTTTTTTCTTTTAGATATTTTCTATTTGCATTTATTTCTTTCTTATTGCTTTCTTTTTCTATTCTAGTTATATTTTTCTAAGTTCCCTCTAGCCCAAGCTAGAAGGGAAGCACATGGGTTTAATAATTCTTTAAGTTATGATGATTGATTATTATAATGATGAGAAGAATGGTATATGCATGTTATCTATTCTTTAGGTTTTATTTTTTATCCTCTTGTGAGATCGATATGTTTTCATCAGATGAGATCCACATTGATGGATAGGCTTACCGTAGATAAATCAGATTTCCTAGATAGGAGAGGTTCTCAACCTATTATATTTCTTTGATTTTTATTATCTCATTGATGTTAAATTCTTAAAATCACTGGCGCTTGAGAGTATATATCAATGGTGAAAATCCATGATTTTCTAATATTTTATATAATTTATTTAAAATATTTAAACTATTTTATTTTCCAATTAGGCTGACTATAATGCTCAGATCGTAGTTGTGTTATCCAAGTCATCATGATTTTGGAACATTAAATTATGTGTGGAACTTTGAAGCTTGGGTGTTGTTTTAATTCAGTTAAATTACATCTATTCAAAAATCTCAAAATCAAATCAACAGATTAGTTTTTATTAGTTAGTTTGTTTCGCATTTAATTTTCTCCTTCTCGCAATTCATCTCATTGTGGGATCGACTTTGTATTCACAGGATATTACTTACGAACCTCTGCACTTGGAGGCAAGCAATCACTCGACTTGATGCCCACCTCTAGAAATGCACCATACTGGGAATGGGGGCGGATTAGGTGTGGCCACGGCCTCACCCAACAAGGCACTTTCCTGATCGTGGGGCCCACCTTGATGTCAGCTTAATATATTTATTTTGGAAGTAGATTGGTTGGTGTACTACACACTAACTATTTAGCTGTTGTAGGTACGTGTCGGGCGAGGACGAGCACTGACTCTCCTTGAGCTTCGAGTTATATGAACGGTTCAAAGGAGATCAGAGTTACATAGCGCCCACAATGATGTATTTATTATATCTACACCATTCATCAATTCTTAGAGTTCATTTTAAAGCATTATCTAAAAAATGAATCATATCCGAAGATCATCTAGACCATACCATAAATAACAGTAGAGATAATGATTTTCACCATTAAACAATTCATAAGGTCCACCATAACATTTATTTTCCATCCAATCTGTTCATAAGGTCACAAAGACCTATATGAAGAGGAAAAATAAATTTCATATTGATCCAAAACTTCTATGACCCTAAAAATGGTTTTAATGGTAGATGTTCAATCCCCCACTGCTTTTTGCATTCTAGTCCACTTGATAGTTATATCTATCTTATTTTTTATCTCAAGCCTTAAGACAAGCTCGCCAAATGGATGGACGATTTAGATATAACACGTACCATACCTCATGATCCGACCTGACATTAATACAACAGCTACATAGCTGGTGCGAGGTACACTGGCTGTCACGCCCCAAACCCAAAAATCATGCTCAAAAAATTCCTGATTGCCGAATCTGGTGCTGACAGCCTCCGTAGTACCCCATTTTCGGCTCTCAGTGCTCATACGCCAGATTCCGATCCTGGGATCCTACAAGGAGAATTTTTCAACGTACATTTATCTCATAAGAAGCATAACCACAAGTTTACCCAAATCACAAGGCAACATCATCATCATATATCCACTAATATAAACTTTGAATACAATGCTAAAAGGAAAATACAAAGGTTAAATAAAATCAAGGCTCCAAAAGACAGTTGCATGCTCCATGCTCCAATCTGCTCCAACTTAATGCAACCTGCACGCATTTATCATGCATAAGCTTATAAAAGCTTAGAGGGTAGTGAAAGTGTATGCACAAGAGTGTCAAACACACAAATACAATGCCTTAATCATATAACGTCGAAAATACTGACAATCCATAAATCGTACAATATCAGAATAAGCGAAAACACTGACTAGATCATGAATTATCAAAGCAGAAATACTGACAAGATCATGAATTATCAAAGTAGAAATACTAACAAGATCATGAATTATCAGAGTAAGCAGAAATACTGACAAGATCTTGAATCATACGATATCAGAGTAAGTGAAAATATACTGGCAAGATCATAAGTGCCATCAGCCATACCAAGGTTATGCGATGCAAGCCATAAATGCTAACAACCATATCAATATAGAAATATGGCAACTCAAAATGCTAAATGCTGTGGATGCAATGTAATATGCAGTGCGAATGAAATAACCAAGTTGGAGTGAAGTCGGGATGATGATATGTAGTATCATAGGCTGCGAGGTCCATCATAAGGGACTTCTATCCAAACCAATCCCATACCTAGATTTGGATAGTTAGACTCAATGTGGTAAACTCCTGATCTCAGGTTAGTCGTGCACCTCAATCGAAATCTTTGTTATAACAAAGGTACACAACAATTAGTTGCGCACCACCAGCCCGAGTGGATAATGAATGAATGAGCATACAACTCTTACTCGATAAGTCCACATATTAGTATAGTTCCTCCCTGAAAAATTTCTAGGGTCTATTACACTCCAAACCAGATTGTCGCCCCACGCGCGCAACAAGGTGAGTGGAAGAGACTTCACTATCCGCTTGCCAATTCGGGCCCGGCCCGTCAATAGCGGACTCATTCCTCGAGTTGGTCAGACTCAGCTTTGTAATGTACCCTCTTCTCAGGCAGGTAAGGCCACACCCTCTTCCAACCGAACAAGACACAATGGGAGACGCGGCCTAACGGTTTATGGCCCTCGTACACTCATGCATCCACTTGGTCTAGACGTTAGAGCAACCTCTGAAGTAAGAGGGCTTAGGGACTTTCACCCAAGAAAATCTATAGCACCCTATGTAGAATAGATTTTTAATGTCCCATCTGGCAATCTACGATATACCTGTAGAGGCTATGGCCCTGATGTCAATAGGGTGTACAGTAATTACAACACACAATGTAAGATGCATGAGTCCTATAATTCAGTCATGCATCAATCCTACGCATACCGTGCGCTCATGTGAGAGAATCTCCTCCAATTAGGGAGTCTCATAATAACGGGCATTATGACATATGCAATGGTTAATCATATCTCATAACAAACATGCAAATGATACGTATGGGCATATATCATGATGTTATGTTGTCAAATATTCATAATCGGTATCCATAACTGGCATCGACAATTGACCTCGACAATGTGGACATTTAACCAACATTGTCCCTAAGGCCTAACATACAGTGGACCTCACATGACCCTAACATACATCACAATGTGCTCCATCGCCTGACCCTCAAATGTATCACAATGGGCCTAATCACATAAGCCTCATGTACATCACATTAAGCCTTAAACACAGGCTAAATATACATCATAACAAGCCTCAAATACGGGTCGCAAATACATCACATTGGGCCTCAAACACGGGCTGAATGCACATCACAATGGCCTCAAATACGGGCTGCATATACATCTCATTGGGCCTCGACAATCGAAATCAGTATCGACAACCGGAATCGGCCTCGACAATCATTATCGGAATTTGCCTCAACAATCGAAATCAGAATCGGCCTCGATAATCAGCTTCGACAATCGGAATTAGCCTCGATAATCGGCATCGAAAATCAAAATCGGTATCGACAATCAGAATCGAAATCGACCTCAACAATCGACCTCGACCTCAACAATCGGCTTCGACAATCGGAATCGAAATCGAAATCGACCTCAACAATCGGCCTCGATAATCGGAATTGGTATCGACAATCGGAATTGGCTTTGACAATCGAAATCAGAATCGGCCTCGATAATCAACATCAAAAATCAGAATCGAAATCGGCCTTAACAATCAGCCTTAACAATCGAAATTGAAATCGGCCTCGACAATTGAAATCAGAATCGACAATCAGAATTAGCCTCGATAATAGGCACTGATAATCAGCATCAGAATTGGCCTCAACAATCGACCTTGACAATCTGCACTGATAATCAGCATCGATAATTGTCCTATATACACGGTGGGATCTATATATGAACGGCTGATCAAAACATAATATAAAGATCGACCCTCAGTCATGGTTATATCAAATACGATAGCATAAATCCATTCATCTATGGCTAATGGGGCCCACTTATTTGGGTTAACTCACTAAGAGAATGATGAGAATGGGCCAAATAAGGCCTAAGGGAAGGTCACAATGTGGACATCCTGAAAAGGCCGAGCTATATGTCCTAAATGAGGGTGAATAGGACTAGGAAAATTTAAAAATTAACAGTGGAATTTAAACAAATTAAATAAAGACAGCACATAAACAATTTCACAATGCTGAAATTAAATACAACCTCAAATGTATGAGTATTGAGAGATTGATACAAATGCTGTTCTAAGGCAACCTTACACCAAAAACCAAGGTTTATAGTAGGACAACTTGATCCCTAGAAAAGTCTGTGTATTAAAAACTCAAACTAATATAGAGGAATAAAGAAATGAATAGCAAGAAAAGAAATCTAAGCTATTACAACATTCCCACACATCCACAAAAGGATCACAACATTCTCCACAAATGTAAAAAGGAAAATTATAACCATCCACAAAAAGAAATAAACATCCAAACCACAAGATAAGAAATTATAGTGGTTCGCTTGTGCGTACACCAACTATTTAGAAAAATTGCCATATAACTACTCAACTCCTAATATCCTCACAGAGTGGATATTAGCGTTCACTATGAAAATAGATTTTTCCAGGTTCACCTAAAACTCTTGCAATTGTGTCTTTCAAGTGGGCTTACACAATTCAAAGAATCCCACACTCTAAGTTTTTTGAATCACCTCAGACAAACCAAAATATAGAGATTTTTCTAGCACAATCTCAATGAAATCAAAATACAGAAATTTACAATATTGTAAAATACCTGGATATTCTCTTTTTGATGCAGCCCGGAAGAATCAAGTCAGAGTAGAAGTTTAACATAGAAGTTCAATGTCCACACTCATTTATGAAATGGTTCTAGGTTCTAAATTGATTTTAGATTTAAAGCACCTTGGGCTAGCTTGATTTGATTTTGATTCCAAGAAACGGAAATGCTTCAATCCCTCTTTCAAATATAATTAGAATGAAGAATACAAAATCAAATACAATGAAAGTTAATAAAAGAGTGCACAATATAGCTTAAGAATATCACTAACTTATCTCTTAGAGCGGCATATTGATTTAGCTTGAATTGAATGTTAAACTCTGAAATTCGTGCTCTATTTATAAGTGAAGAAATCACATTCACGACTGGTCCTGTGGTTTGCAGAACTGGTCGTAGGACTAACAGATTTTTAAATTTTTGAGTGGGATAAGATAAAACTATTCCATGACTGATCGTATACCTTGCATGACCGGTGGTGTGGCCTTCATGACTGGTTGTAACCTGTCTATGTAAGACCCGTATCTTAGTTTGTACTGTTCCATCGACTCCCGCGATCATTCCCATTGAAGTCTGGTAACCTACAACATATAATCAACGTTTGGGCACGACCCTAGGTCGTATCATGTAGATTTGAGTCGGTTTAATCCGAGACTTCTACCATTGCGACCGCACCGTCACCGTGGTTCCAATGCCGCGTCTTGCATACCGATCTAATACCCTGACCAGAAGATGCGGGCCGACGTTTATTTCAAAAAAAATACCTCGCATTTGCAATCCTAAGAGAATCTCTACAATATGTCTCATCAATCAATCCATCAATCAATCACCTTATGTCAAGTACACACACTCATACTTTCTTTCTCCATAAGCAACCATCAAGTCAACTCTCATGTCAAGTACACCATCACCTCACCCATCACTCATATCCATCACTCATCTCTCTCTCTCTCTCTCTCTCTCTCTCCTTACAACCCCTTCTCTCTCTCTTTCTCAATACTCTATTCCAAGCAATAAAAAATCACACGTCCAAGCTCTTCCCATGGAGAGAAAAGTGCATGTGTGAGGCCCACTTTCCCATCCCAAATCTATCATCCTAGTTATTCAAACCTCATCTTCCACCATTAAAGTGAGACACAAGGAGACCGGCATTCCAACGGACTAAGAAGATCAAACGGTGGGTGCTTATTAGGATAAATCTTTTCATGTTTTGATGATAGGCCAAGTGAGGCCTACCAATTGATGGTAGGGATCTCATTTTCGACCCTAGGTGTGGCCGATGGCCCACGTTGATTCTCATGGTTATTCCATGATGGGGCCATTCTCCATGGACCCCATCATGATGTTTGTTTTCTTTGCATGGATAGCGGTCATCTAGACCTCGCATCTTGGTGGAGAAAGGATCTCCACCGTTGATCTTTAATTTGGTGGGCCCACATGTATTGGGACCCACTTGATGTATGTTTGAATGCTTGAAAGGGAGGACCCATAGTGGCGGGGTCCCTTCATCACGCGTGCCCCTCTATCTCTCTCTCTCTCTCTTGTTTTCTTTTTATGTGATGGTATGGCCATATGGCCCACCTGGATGGACCCCACCTTGAAGCATGTATTTGATCCAAGCCATTTGTAGGTGGGGCCCACTTTATAAGCATTGTATCTACACCATCCACCATGTGGTGGCCCATCGAAGCAGGGCCCACCTCAAATGTATGTGTTATGCCTAACCGTCCAGCGTCTAGGGACGCTGGACGTCAACTGGGAAAATAAAAATATAAGCTTGGTTCAAGCCTTGGGGGTGGACCACTCATGTAGGCCCTACCATGATATATATTTTTAATCCAAGCCGTCCATCTCCTTTACTGCCCCATTTTAGGTGTTGAGCTGAAAAATAGGGCTAATCTGACTATTTGGCGAGCTATACCTTAGCAAACAGTGATTTTCGCCGTTTAAATTCATTTAAAATTTTCTACATGCTAAGATATATTGAATATTGGACTCGTTTGGTCTATCTTGGGCCATAAAATCCAATGGATGGGGTGGATTTTGCGGATGTGGGCCCCACGTGCAAAAAACCTTGAGAAAATAGGTTTTTTTTTTAAAAAAAAACCATGCAGCAGCTGACACTGCTGTTGTTAGAGACATAGGCAACACTAGCGCTGCGCTGGCGAGCGGACGGGTAGGGCCACGGGTCCCCTGTCGTGGGCCCCACTGTGATGTATGTGGAATATCCACACCGTCCATCTTATTGACCCTTAGGGCAGTGGGCCCCACCCCAAAAATTAGCCATATATACAACTCAGGTGGCCCACATCAGAGGGAACAGTGAGATTGAACGGCTGCCCTTGAAACACTTTTCTGGACCACAGAAGTTTTGGATCAAGATGAAATTTGTTTCTCCTATTCAGTCAGGGTCCGTGTGACCTTATTAACGAGTTGGATTGAAGATAAACATTATGGTGGGCCCCACGTGGAGCCCATAGTGATGTATATGTTTTATTCCCACCGTCCACGGACGGTAGAGCCCACCTTGGGGTATGCGTTCTATGCAATGCGTCCACCCATTCTAAATGACAGTGGGTCCCACTGTCGTTGGCATAAGTAGGGTATGTGGGACCCACCATGATGTATGTGTTGTATCCATACGTCCCACCATTTTGAAAGATCAATTTATGACATGAGCTAACAAATGAGTCAGATCCATAGTTCAAGCGGACCCCACCATGATGCGTGTGTTGCATCCAATCTGTCTAACCATTTTGAAAGCCCATTTTGAGGCTTGAGATTAAAAATAAGGCAGATCTGAGATTAAGTGGATCACCCTAAAGAAATCAGTGAGTTTGACCGACCACCATTAAAATCCCTTTAGGTCAGTGTGACCTTATGATTAGATTGGATGGGAAATAAATGTTATCGTGGGCCTTGGGAATTTTAATGGTGGAAAACCATTATCACCGCTTTTATTTGGTTGTGGCCCATTTGAGGTACATATAGGCCCATGGGTTATGGCCCATTGCAATGTACATAAGATCCGTTGGTGAGGCCCATTAATGCGACCCATTTGATGAATGTAAGGCCCATGGGTTATGGCCCATTGCAATGTACATAAGGCCCGTTGGTGAGGCCCATTAATGCGGTTCATTTGATGAATGTAAGGCCCATGTGATATGGCCCATTTGATGTATTTAAGGCCCAATGAGATGTACCTAAGGTTCATTGCAATGTGTGATCCCAACATGGTTTATGTAATGATGTTTACGACAGGCTATGCCTTGGGAGCAATGATGGTTTGACGTCCACATTGCAAGTATAGTATTGGTTAAATGTTTGCATTATGACTCTCCCTAGGGCCCATTGATAGGCCCATACTTGTTGTGTGTAGGCCGTCTAGGCCCATCTTCATTGTGAGGACAGTTCATCACTTTATAACATGCTTAGTATAATTTCATGCCTCATGTCATACGCATCATATGTATGCTTGATATGAAGAATGTTTGATCATAGCATAAGCCATTGGGCTGAGACATTATGGGACTCCTTATGAGACGGAGTACCCCACATAAGCGCATGGTACTCACAGGATTGCAGCATGACTGTACGGTGTGATTCATGCATCTCGCATATGAGTGACTTGATCATTGTACGCCCTAGCGACATCAGGGTTATGGCTCCACAGGCACATCGTGGATGGCCGTATCGGATACCAAAAATGCTTGGTTCTAGCACTGTGGACACTTAGGATGT
Organism: Magnolia kwangsiensis; assembly: GCA_037074715.1. NCBI lineage: Eukaryota > Viridiplantae > Streptophyta > Magnoliopsida > Magnoliales > Magnoliaceae > Magnolia > Magnolia kwangsiensis. The sequence goes on along the minus strand of CM073586.1, from coordinate 35,546,342 downwards.
CTTTGGGTGAAAGTCCCAGAATCTTTTTGGTACCAGGAGTTGCTCCAACGTCTAGACCGAGTGGATACACGAGTACCCGAATGCCGAATACCAGTAGGCCGCGTCTCCCACTGTGTTGTGGTGTCACACCCCAAACTCGAAAATCGGGCTCACAAAATTCTCAGTCGTCGAATCCGGCACCGACAGCCTCCGTAGAACCCCATTCTCGGCTCCCAGCTCTCATTCGCCAGGTTCCGATCCTGAGATGCTACGAGGAGGATTTTCAATGTCAGTTTGATTCGTAATAAGCATAACCAAAGGCATAACCCACAAACAACAACCAAGAACTCCATTACATTTTCACTATGATAAAAAACTTTACAAGTACAATGAGCATAAAGGGAAATACAATGATGAAGAATAAAAACTTCAAAATGATCTGCAAAGCGCTCCTGCCTCAGCATTGCTGCGCTCCAACATCACCTGCACGCAACGGTCATGCATAAGCTTATAGAAAGCTTAGAGGGTGGTGAAAGTGTGTGCGTAAGATAACAATATGATCATGCAGTATCAGAGTAATGTGGAATATGTAGATGGATTCATAAATATTATGAGCCGTACCAAGGCTATGCGATGCAAGATGCAAGTCAAGCATACAATCCTCATCTAAGTCCACATGTCAATACAGCTCAACTTTGGGATATCACCGGGGTCTAGTACACTCTAAATTAGATCGCCGCCACATCAGGCGCAATAAGGTAAGTGGAAGAGACCTCACTATCCGTCTGCCAATATCGGGCTCGACTCGTCGATAGTGGACCCATTCCTCTAGCTGGTCAAACTCAGCCTAACATTGCCCCCTACACTCGGGCGGGTAAGGCCGCACCCCCTTCCAACCGATCATGACACAGTAGAGAGCGTAGCCATCTGGTAATCGGCACTCAACGATCATCTACCCACTCGGTCTAGACATTGGAACAACCTCTTGGTACCATAAGGGTTTAGGGACTTTCACCCAGGGATATCTATAACACCCCATGTAGAACAAGATTTTCGGTATCAATCCTGCCAACCACGATGCATCTGTGGAGGCTACGACCCCGATGTCGCTAGGGCGTACAATAACCATATCACATAGTGCGAGATGCATGAATCACACCATCCAATCATGCAGCAAATCCTTGCACGTAACGTGCGCTCATGTAGGGAAACACCGCCTAATCGGGATCCCATAAACAATCTGCCCGAAGGCATATGCTATGATCAGTCACTTCTCATATCAAGCATACATATGATGCGTATGATCATGAGTCATGAAACTACATTAAACATGTTATAATGAAATGAACTATCCTTACAATGCAGATGGGCCTAGACGGCTTATACACAATAAGTACGGGCCTAATAATGGGCCTTAAGGAGAGTCGTAATGTGAACATCCAACTAGCATTACACTCGCAATGTGGACGTCAAACCAACATTGCCCCCAAGGCACGATCGTCGTAAACATCGTACATAATCCTTATTGGGATCACACATTGCAATGGACTTTAGGTACGTCCCATTGGGCCTTAAATGCATCAAATGGGCCATATCATATGGGTCTTTTATTCATTAAATGGGCCGCATAAATGGACATACCAATGGGCCTTATGTGCATTGCAATGGGTCATAACCCATGGGCCTTAGATTGCATCAAATGGGGCTAATCTCATGGATCTTATATGTAACAAATGAGCCACACCAATTGGGCCCCATATGTACATCAAATGGGCCTCAACCCATAGGCCCTAGTTCTTCTCAATGGGCCTTAACCCATGGGCCCCTAAAACATCAAATGGGCCGCAACCCATGGGCCTTATACAAATCCCCAAAATGGTTGAACGGTTTGGACGAAACTCATGCATCATGGTAGGTCCTAAAGGGGTGGAAGGCAGAGATTAATCACATGGTCCATGGTAAAAAAAATCCATACTCGTGAAGGGTGTGTACACAAATCATACATAAGTGGATCCTAAGTAGGATCCACCCAAATGTTTGTTTTCCACTGGACCTTGGGCCCAACATAGTGTTTATTTGCAATCCAAACTGTTCATAGGGCCTATTGCAATATTTATTTGCAATCTAATCTTTTCATAAGGTCACGTGGACCTTGGGCCCACTACAATGTTTATTTGCAATCCAAACTATTCATAGGGTCACGTGGACCTTGGGCCCACCGTTTAGAATGAATGGTGTGGATATAACACATAAAACATGGTGGGGCCCACTGACCAGGGATGGACGGCGGGGACAGAACACAACGAGGTGGGCTCCAACTCCACCGTCTGCTGGACGGTGAGGGAAAAACACAAATATCATGGTGGTCTTCCACCGTCCGCTTGGACGGTGGATATAAGACACATACTTCACTGTGGGTCTCATGTGGGGCCCACCACAATGTTTATACGCCATCCAATCCGTTCACAAGGTCACTCAGACCTGGATGAAGGGAAAACACAAATTTCAGATTGATTCAAAACTTCTGTGGGCCCAAAGGAGATTTCAAGGGTAGCCACCCAATCACCACTATTTCCAGTGTTGTGGGCCACCTGAGCTTTGGATTGGGCTGAGTTTTGGAGGGCAACCTGCTACCCTCAGGGCCCACAAAATGGATGGTGTAGATGTACGAAATGTACATCAGGATGGGGCCCACGGCTGGGCCGTGGGGCTAGTCGTCAGACCGCCCGCTCGTCGGTGCAGCAGGCGCTGGCAATGGCAGCAGCGTTACTGCTTTCTTCTTTCTTTTTTTTTGTTTACTAAGGAATTCCACATGTGGGGCCCACTCCTTGGAAATCCACTCCGGCCAATAGATTTTAGGGCCCAAACATGCCGTACAAGTTCAATTTTTGGCATTTATTTGGCATGTAGGAACAACAAGATGGGCCCTAATAGCCTTTGAAGGGTAAGAAATACCGTTTTCTATGGTATGGCCCGCCTGATCATCGGATCAGCATCACCCTTTGGCTCAACGCTTAAAATGGTCCAAGGAATGAGGTGGACGACGTGGATTGAATACATACATTAAGGTGGGGCCTAAGTGAGGGGACCACCCCAAAAGCTTGGAAATCAAGCTAATATTTATACTTTCATAGAGACGTCCAGCGTCCTTGGACGCTGGATGGTCCTCACAACTAAGGTGGATTCGGGTGGGCCACCACACGATAAACGGTGTGGGTATAACACACATAAGGTGGGCCCCACTTGAGGATAGCTTGGACAAAATAAATACTTTAAGGTGGGGTCCATTCAAGTGGGCCACACAAACACATCATGATCTTACAAAAGAAAAATGAAATAGAGAGGGAGAGAGAGAGATAGAGAGTGGGACATGCATGTGATGGAGGGACCCCGACATTATGGGCCCTCCCTTACAATGAATCATACATCAAGTGGGCCCTAAAGCATGTGGGACATCGAAATCTAAAATCAACGGTGGAGATCCTTTCCCCACCAACATGGATGGTCTAAATGACCTTTTTAAGGCAAGGAAATAAACATCATGATGGGGTCCATGGAGAATGGCCCCATCATGGAATGATCATGATGATCCTAGTGGGCCATCGGCCACATCTTAGGGTCCCAAGTGAGATCCAAACCATTGATTGGTTGGCCTCACTTGGCCCATCTTAAAAACATGAAAAACCACTAACATCAAGCACCCACCGTTCGATCTTCTTGCTCCTAAGGGTTCCTTAGCACCTTAGCTTTGATTCCAATGGATGAGAGGAGGTTTGAATGGTTGGGATGAGAGATTTTGGGATGGAGAGGTGGGCCACACTTGAAGTTTTGAAAGAGAGGGAGAGGCTTGGAGAATTCTCATACGTATGGAGGGTTTTTGGTTGCTTAGAATGGATTTTGAAAATGAGAAAGAGAGAGAGAGTTGTAAAGGGAGAGAGAGAGAGTGATGGGTGATGGAGTGATGGATGAGAGAGAGATGGGTATAAGAACTTTTTGACTTTGGTGGCCTTTTGTGTAAGAAAAGCATGGGCTTGTAAGACCTTTTATGACTTTTGAGGCTTGCTTGGGAAGGGTGAAAAAGTGATGTGTACTTGACATGTGATGTAATGAGATTGATTGATTGATGGGATTGATGTGACATCTTGTAGAGATTCTCTTGAATTTCACAACGCATTGCGTTTTCTTCGCACCAAACGTTGGCCCACATCTCTTGACCAGGGTATCGTTTCAGCGTGTAAGTCGCGGCATCTGAACCGCAGCGATGGCGCAGTTGCTATGGTAATGGTCTTGAGTTGAGTCGATATGAGTTGACAGCATATGAATCAGGGTCACGCGTTAATATCAGTTAAGGGTCGAAGGTTACCGGAATTCGACTGGTAAGACCGCGGAAGTCTATGGAACGGTACGAACTAAGACACAGGTCTTACACGTGGTCGGTTGGGAGGAGGTGTGACATTATTCGCCTGAGTGAGGGGGATATAAGCTAGGCTGATTTTGACTAGCTCGTAAATGAGTCCACTATCGACGAGCCGAGTAGGTATTGGTAGACTACAGGTCAGGCGAATAATGAGGTCTATTTCGCTCGCTAGGCCGCACGGCTAGGGAGGCGGTAGTCAGTGTAGAGTATACTAGATCCCGGTGGTATCCAGAGAGGAACTGTACTGATATGTGTACTTGATGAGTACTGACTTGCTTGGATTGCATCTTGCATATGACATTCGGCTATGTAGGCCTCGCATTGCATCGGTATGGCCGATAGCATCCATGTTTCACATCGCATGGCCTTGGTATGACCGATAACATTTATGCCTTACATCACATAGCCTTGATACAGCCGGTTGTATTCATGGACTTACTGTATATTTCTGCATTGCTCTAATATTATATACTTGGCACTTATCTTGCACACACACTTACACCACCCTCTAAGCTTTTGTAAGCTTATGCACGACAGTTGCGTGCATGTAGCGTTAGACAGCAGCAGCGCTGAGGCAGGAGTACACATATGACTATTTTGGAGCTTTTTGATCACCTTGTATTTTCCTTTCCGCATTGTACTTAAAGTTTTTGATATGGTGGATATGTGGTGATGTTGTTTTGTGACTTGGTTATGCTCCATTACAAAAATAAAATAAAATTCATTCTGAAAATCCTCCTTGTAGAATCCCAAGATCAGAATCTAGCATATGATTGCCAGGAGCCAAGAATGGGGCACTCTCGAGTCCGAATTTGTCAATTAGGATTCTTGTGAATCCAATTTCTGGGTTTGGGGCATGATAGTCTACGACTGGTCGTGTGGAGCCTGATTTAGTCGTTGGACTTTGAGTCGTGACTGCAGGATTGGTCGAGCACGAGTCATGCACTGTTCACACGACCGGTCGAGCAGTTTCCAGGACTGGTCAAGGCTTAACAAAAAATTTCAAAAATTTATAACAAACTTAGGATTGGTCGAGGAATTGCTTGGATTGGTCGATCCAGTGCTAGGACTAGTCGAACATAGTCCAAGACTAGTCGAGAAATAGTCAATCCATTTATAAAGAGACCCAATTTGAATTATGTATTTAAAATGACCTACCCTAATGTCAATCTAAGGTCATTCATACCTTATAAGCAATGGATGAACATTGAGACTTCTTTTGCTTCAGTTGATAGATATTCTTCGAAGTTTATGAAGCTTAATGTCTTGTCATGTAGAGAATATTGAACTTGAGACTTCTGAAGCTTGAAATTGACATTCATTGAAGCTTAAGCTTAAGGTACTTGAGATGTACTTCACCTTGAGTCTTGAGTACCAAAATAAGGACTATTGTCTTACCTTTAGATGTAGCTTTAAAACCTTGCACTTTGAAGTTCTTGAAGTAAAGACCATTGTCCTTGTACATAAGATGCACAGACTTGTAGAGGTGCTACACAAGACAAGGATTCCAAGAGGTTTTGGCACTACAAAATTTGACAACTAAAGGAGCTAGAAAACATCGTACTTACAATCTCCCCCTTTGTCAAATTTTTGATAAAAACACACTTCATAATAACATATGCATTATACACATGATAAAGAATCATGCCCCAGTTATCAATATAAACCAGTTATAACCTAATTAAAGAATCATGCACCAGTTATAAAACAAAGAATCAATATAAACTAGTTACAACCTGGTTAAAGAATCATGCACCAGTTAGAAAACAAAGCATCAATTCCTCCAACAATAACTCCCCCTTACTTACTCCTCTCCCTTTCTCAAAGAAAGGCTACATATTCTCAATCCATCCACAATCCACATGCCAACCATATATCACAATCACCATATATCAAGCATGACAAAATTCTCCCCCTTTTTGTCACAATATGACAAAGGAAGAAACTAACACATGAAACAGGATGTAGAAAAATAAAGAAGAATAAGAAGAGCAATGAGGAATAATGGATTAAAATAGTCAAGATATTATAATTATAGGCAAGTAATGTTCAAGCATCATGAACCAACTTCAACAAAGTTCAACTAAATTCAATCCCACAAACTGAAAGAAAACAAAGTATCATAAGAGTTATTACAATCCATAAGAGAAACTACTTAATCAAATCTCGAAGAAGGAACAAGAATGGTAGGATCAAGTTGATGTAAACCCTTATTAATGCGTCTCATATATTTACGCATATAAGCAAATTGAGAATCCTGGGATACAAGAATCTAAGCCACTTGTTCCTCAAGAGTGCAACCTCTTAGAGAAATCAGAAGGCTGATAATTAGGATCAGCCTTAGAATCTGATTCAATCTCATCAAAGATATTGTCCGTGTTAATGTCATCTGGAGGTAAATCACCTTCTTCGTCATTCACTGCTTCAGCTCCACCAACACCCACATTGACTTGGCCATCGGCTAACCTCAAATTAATTTTGTTGATATTTGAGTTGTTAAAAATAAGGTGATGAATGGGAGCCTCTCCAACAGGCTTAACTACTAACATGTGTATCCAACACAATCATAAGATATACAAAGGGGATATCACTGTGTCTAGGATGGAGACGGAATTGTATGATGGAATGACAGATTAAAGAAGGAAGACATGCATTTGTACCAGAGATGATGGAATGAAGAATCCGAACCATAAAAGTGGTGAGTTCGGTTTTATCACGAGAACGTGGATAAAGATTTGAAATAAATATCCTGTAAAGGACCCTGTATTTGGGTAACAAATACTTTGAAGTACACGCATTTTCATTTTAACTCCATTGCACATCTATATTACACAATGCTCTAGTAAGCATACATTTTTTTTATTAAGATGGTTTAACAACTAGAGTGCTAATTGTCATACCTTCATCATTGACAGGTATGTCCATTAGGCCAGAGATCAGATGTCGGTCTACTTCAAATGGACCTTCTCTAGTTACAATAATAAATGTTAAATTTTTAGCTAAAAAATCAGAAATACAACCAAACATAGCTTGTGTAATGGACTAGTATGTTGGCCCACCTAAATGTAGAATGTTATCCCATCGTACAGATTGGAGAAGAGGAAGGAGATCCAACAGAGAAAGATGTTCAACATGAACAGGTCGTTTAACTATAACATTGTGTAACCTTAAATCCTGCACATAAGAGGGATCATCTTCGGGTGACCAAAGGTAACACACTTAAATCCTGCACATAAAAGGGATCATCTTCAAATGGACCAAACACACTATAGAATGTGTCGATCTAGAAGTTGAAGGACCTAGGAAATAGAGTGGGTTTTCTCTAGATCAGATTTTGGAGAAGAAAACCCCCAAAACCACAATGAAATAAGAAATAAATCACTCCAAAGATGAAAAAGAAGTGATATGAACTTGAATCTATAAGGGAAATGGAAATAAAACACTAACCTTGAAGAACTAGGGAGATAGGTTCGACCGGTCGAGCTAAGACCCGTTAGAGAAGAAACCCAAAATGAAGAAAAATGAGTTTTTCTCCCAAATTAAAGTACCAGACGCGCTACACGACTGGTCGAGTGCATACTCGACCGGTTGTGCCATGACTGGTCGAGTATGTACTCAGCTGGTTGTGCATATCCAAAAATATGCACTTTTCACATAATTTTAAAATTTAAACAATTAATTTAACAAATATACACATGTATATAATCAATTCAAATTGTACATACCAAGATCAAATTTCAACTTATTAAACCTTCTTTTGTTGAGCGTTTTGTGAAAATGTCAGCAAGTTGAGTCTTGGTCGGAATGTATTCTAAAGAAATTATCTTTTCTTCCACTAATTCACGAATATAGTGATATCCGATGTCAATGTGCTTAGTTCATGAATGCTGGAATGGGTGTTTAGATATATTAATTGCACTAAAATTATCATAATATATAACCATATAATCTTATGTAATTCCGCAATTACTTAACATTCTTTTCATTCACACAAGCTGAGTACATGTATTACCTGCTGGAATGTATTCAGCCTCAACAGTTGAGAGCGATACAAAACTTTATTTTTTTTACTTTGCCAAGAAACTAGACAGTTCCCAACATAGAAACAACCACCACTAGTTGATTTCCTATCATCAATGTTACCAGCCCAATTAGCATCAGTGTAACCAGCTAATTGAACACTAGTATCATGTGGATACCAAAGACCTAAATTAACTGAACTTGCGATGTTCACTCCCCAAGTGTAGGGTTGTGATGTAGTAATAACTCGGTAAGACCGAGGTCAAATCCCAAGGGACTGAAACTTGTTCGTACTCTAAAACTAAGTAGAATTAGAACTAGGCTAAGATGAATTCTAAATCAATTAACAATGTTGGAATAACTGTAGAATAATTAATCTAAAACTTAGGAAAATTCAGAGAAAGGGAACTAGGGATTCAGAGGATCCACTTGTAGAGATCAAGGAACTCTTATGCCAGTTTCAAGAATCATGGGATTTAACTAAACTTACTTTGATCTAGTTTTCAAGAGATGAAACGTATATGAATAGAATGGATTCCATCACCAAACCATGCCCAGGAGACAAAGCAACCAACAAAATTAAACTAATTGCCAACCAATCAACATGTTATGAAGGTTAGGAAGGGTACCGTCATCCGACCATTTCCAAGAGACTATGGTGAACAACAGGGCTTCTTGACATCATAAACATCAAAAGGAGTAGAATATGCTCAAAGAAATTGCAGACCCATTGCAATTTCAGTCACAACAGACCATTAAAGACTAAAAATATGCCATTAATTAAACTAAAACCATCATCCATTCAGTCTAAAAAGTACAAGCATAGAGTTCTCCCGTCACGCTACAGGCTTCACCTCTTAGCCCTAGCTAAGAGGTTTAGCCAGACATGATTTAGGCTAAATCTCTCAAAAATCAACAAAAAAACAAAAACAGCAAATAAAAAGATTATAAAAAAACCTTCCTGTATTTCTTTCTCTCCACGTCTCAGCTAAGCCTCCTCCCCCTCCCAAGCTCTCCTCCAACTCTCTCTTATAGGCAGCAACTAAGACGGTAGATGGGCTGGAATTTTTGCAAGGAGAGGCGGTCGTGTGGAGAATGCAGTTATGTCCTGATTAGAAACTTCCTGCGAAGGCTTTTACGCAGCAAAATTCAAACCCTCCCAACGCCTCTGTTTCTGTGATCCTTTTCAAAAGAATAACGTCCCTTGGGACTATTTTCTATGGCCTACATGATGGACGGCTCGGATCAGCCATCTGATCAATGATCTAATTGTGCAACCAGCCAAAAAAATGTCAGTTTCTAACGGTGAAACCGAGCCTACGTAACAGGCTTTACGCTCAACATTGGCGGGGCCCATTTTCGAAATCAAGTACAAGATCTACTTCGTCCACCGAATTCAGGACAAAATTTCGACTAAGAATGCACAATTTTTATGGTCTTTTGATGCGGCCCACTCGATTTCTTGCTCTATCATCTGTTTGTGTTTGAACGATTGGAAACCGCTCTTCGCCGCCTTGTGTGATTCCAACACCTAGGCCTGAGTGAGCAGGGCCAGGTGAGACTCACGGACGGTCAAGATTCGACTATTGATGCCCGGTGGTGGCCCACACAGCTCCGTCTGTAAGTCAAATTGCGAAACAGAGTTGTCGCATGATCGCTATGATGATGGTGGGCCCCAAGTCACTATCATTTTGAGAAATCCACTCTGTCCATTGGGGTTCACACTAAAAACCGTCCGGGAAGGCCCACTTTTGTCTCATTCCGATGTGCTCCACTAAACTTTGCTCCCACCATTCATTCTACGTTCAACGGCTAGGATTTTTCAATCGTATGCATGGTGTCAAATGAGAACCATGGTTGTGGTCGTCCCCATCGTCTGGGCACAATGAACGGTCCTGATCTTCCATATGATCCATGTGTGGGGCCCACAACATGAAAACAGATGAACAACGTCCGTCCGCTGATCGAATGCTTGGTTTTTAAAAAAGAAAACACAGGTCAAAGACCCCTCTGACCAGAGCTTGATCCGGTGCGGGTTGCGTGTGCGTGCACATCGTACACATGCAATGTACATGGGGTCCATCATGATGTATGTGAGGAATCTGCTCCATCCATTCGTCTTTTCGTCTAATTTGAGGCGTTGAGACTTGAATTGAAACATATCCAAGTATCAGGTGGGCCCCAAACTAATGATTTATGGGCTGATCGGACTGTCTGGCCACTTCCCGTGATATCCAATGGCTGAAATTTTACGTGTACGGTTAATTTATGGTTTTCCAGCCATGTATGTAGTTTCAAGCCGAACGGATGGTGGAAACCCCATGATCTTGCATTCTTGATGATTTTCAAGCCACTTGAGCTCCAATTTCTCAATTTTTGCGGATCCCTTGTGTGTAATTCCTTCGATCTTGGTCCCCTGGAGTCCGTCCCTTGCTTTGGTGTCTTCAGATTGTTAAATCCATACTTTTAGAACCTTTTTGCAGTTCATGCTCTCAATTACACCCTGCATCATAAACACGGTAAAACAGGCCATTAAACAGTATCATGCTCGTAAATCTAGGTAATAACTGGGGTCTGATATGTAATATTTGACCCTCAACATAACTCCCAATCAGCATCTTACTAGTCCAGAGCAAGGTATATGAAAAATAAGTTGAGAATTATAGGATAATTTCTATGAAACCGAGTGATATTTTGAAAAACGATTCAGTTATGAGAAATTTAAGATTCATATTCTTTCCTAGACTCAAGCACACGGTAAACTTTACAATTGAGTTCGAATATTAATCCATCAATTAGAACAATTCTAAACATTAAATTCCCTGGATGTATAATGAGATCTCAGCTTATCAACATTAAAATTCAGTTCGTTATCCCATAATATCATTGGTAACCAACAAGAGCATTCAGGATAACCAAAATTTGCCTCGTAGATCATTTTTTCATTCCTTCAGCTTTTGATTTTCCCAATAAAAGTAATGCCAAGAAGGGGAATCAAATCCTCACCTACAGGGAGCAAACCTATGGTGAAGACTGTACACCCTACCCTTTTTGCATATCATCCATGGGGAATTAAATCCGCACCTATAGGGAGCAAACCTATGGTAAAGATTATTCGCCCAATCTTTTCCAAAGGTATTTATTTTTTATTTTTATTTATTTATTTATTTATTAAATTGATCATGATGGGCAAATTTTTTAAACTAGTTCCTTGCATGCTTAGTGATTACCAAGTTAACCTTTCAATATCAAACTGAAACCTTAATGTGTAAGCGAGATGTAACATGTAAGATCATGACTCAATCAATGTTTATAGCTTCTAATCATGGATTAACAATGCAAACTTAACCATGAAGTCTAACAGATATTGAATCTAAGGGTCACAAATTATCAACATCACGATTCTTGAAATTCTAAGTCAAGGATATCCGTCAAAATCACAAGAAATTTCAGAAATTTTTTAAAAATTTTCTCAATTTTTGCTCAGGACCAAGAAAACATTGATTAGGTAACCTAATCTCCCACCCCTAACCTAAAATCTACATTATCCTCAATGTAAAAGATATAAACATGCAATGCACATGAGACAACGAAAGTAAATGAGAAGTGATGGGAGGATAGTACCTGGATAACTAATCAATAAAGATTTTTCAAGAGTTCGCAGCATGGAAGCTTGTCAGCAAGAGAGAAAAAGCAGCACAAAAATAATAACAATAAGATCCTACCTATACTACTTTTGCAGGTGCTCTCAATTACATTTAGCGTATACAACAAGCCTTTAAACCCCTAGGTTACCCCTAGTGGACGAGTTGTAGTATCGTGAGAGTTTGCAGCAATGTTACCCATAAACATTGAACTAACTAACTAAGAAAATGAAATGGAATGAAAAGCTGGGTTGTCTCCTGGGAGTGCTAAGTTTACCGTCTTCAACCAGATAAATAAAGCAAACTACCATAGTTCTATGAAAGCGATAAACCTACTTATACCTCCATCAGACTAGGAGATCAATCCTGATAAACAGGAGCGGTCAGAGGCATGGACATGTCCTTTGAATCAAATTTATCGACAAATGGTTTTAATCGATGTCCATTTACTTTAAACTCCTTGTCATTGTCGGGATCTCTTATCTCAATAGCCCCATGAGGATAAACAGTAACAATAATGTAAGAGCCGGTCCAACGAGATCGAAGCTTACCCGGAAAGAGATGTAGTCGAGAGTCATACAAAAGGACTTTCTGACCTAGCTTGAATGATTTTCGTATAATATGTTGATCATGAAAAGCCTTCATCCTGTCCTTGTAAATTCTCGAGTTCTCGTTCGCATCATTCTAGATTTCTTCCAATTCATTCAACTGAAGTTTGCGTAGTGAGCTAGCGTTGTCTAGATTGAAATTTAAATTTTTGATCACCCAGTATGTTTTATGTTCCAACTCCACAGGCAAATGGCATGCCTTCCCATAGACAAGTTTAAAGGGAGATGTTCCAATAGGGATTTTAAACGCAGTACGGTATGCCCATAAGGCATCGGTCAATCGGATTGACCAATCCTTATGATCAGGGTTAACCATTTTCTTTAGGATATGTTTGATCTCCCTATTGAAAATCTCAGCTTGTCCACTTGTCTGTGGATGGTATGGGGTGCTCACCTTATAAGAGATACCGTATTTCTTCATTAAGCTCTCGAATGGTCTATTACAAAAGTGTGAGCCCCCGTCACTAATGATGGCTCAAGGCGTTTCGAACCACGACAGGATGTTTTCTTTTAAAAATTTAATGACCGTGCGATGGTCATTGTTGTGGCATGAAATTTCTTCGTCCCATTTAGTGACATAATCTACAGCGAGCAAAATATATAAATTTCTAAAGGATTGGAGGAACGGTCTCATAAAATCGATGCCCCAATAATTAAATGTTTTAATGATAAGGATGGGATTCAAAGGCATCATATTTCGACAGGACAATGCTCTCAATTTTTGACAACGCTCATAAGCCTTGCAAAACTCATGAGTGTCCCTGAACATAGTGGGCCAGTAAAAGCCACACTGTAGAATCTTGGTCGTGGTCTTTTTAGCAGAAAAGTGACCACCAAAGGCCTGTGAGTGATAGAAGGAGATGACACTCTGATGCTCATCGTCTGACACACATCTTCTTAAGATTTGATCTGAAAAATATTTAAATAAATATGGATCGTCCCAGAAAAAGTTACGCACCTTGGTAAAGAATTTCTTCTTATCCTGTGCAGTCCAATGTGTCGGTATGGAACCTGTAGCAAGATAATTAGCAATATCAGCGAACCAAGGTGAATGGGAGATGCTGAAAGTTGTTCATCAGGGAACACGTCATTGATATGGGTCACCTCAAGAAAATCAGAGGTATTAAGGTGAAAAAGATGATCGGTCACTACGTTCTCTACACCCTTTTTATCTTTACTTTCTAAATCAAATTCTTGGAGTAGAAGGATCCATTATATCAAGCGGGCTTAGAATTATTCTTAGAAAGAAGATACTTGAGTACCGCATGATCTGTGTAGATAATGATTTTGGATCTGATCAGGTAGGATCTAAATTTGTCCAAAGAGAACACTACGGCTAAGAGTTCATTTTCCATAGTCGAGTAGTTCACTTGGGTAGGATTTAGAGTCCTACATGTGTAATGAATGACGTAGGGCCTCTTATCTTTTCTCTAGCCTAGAACCGCTCCAAGAGCATAATCAGAAGCATCGCACATAAGCTCAAAAGGCAGGCTCCAATTGGGTGGCTGCATGATAGGTGCAGTGGTTAACATGCCCTTAAGCTTAGTGAAAGCTTCTTGGTATTGCTCAGTCTACTCGTATGGTGCATCCTTTTAAAGAAGATTGCATAAAGGACGAGAGAGGAGACTAAAGTCCTTTATGAATTACATGTAAAATCCTGCGTGTCCTAAGAAGGATCGCACATCTCTGATGTTCTTGGATGGAGGTAGGTTAGAGATAAAATTGATTTTTGCCTTATCTACCTCGATTCCTTTGGACGAGATGATATGCCCAAGGATAATTTCCTTTTAAACCATGAAATGACACTTCTCCCAATTAAGTACCAAATTCTTTTCTTCACATCTTTTCAGCACACATTTAAGCCTTTCTAAACATTCGCTGAAAGATGAACCAAGGACAAGAAATCGTCCATTAAGACCTTTAAATATTTCCCCACCATGTCAGAAAAGATACTCATCATACATCGTTGAAAGGTGGCAGGGGCATTACATCACCCGAATGACATCCTTCTGTAAGCAAAGGTGCCATAGGGGCATGTAAATGTAGTCTTTTCCTGGTCCTCAGGGGTGATTTCAATCTGATTATAGCCTGAGTACTCATCAAGGAAACAATAATAGGAATGACCAGTTATCCTTTCCAAGATTTGATCAATGAAAGGCAAAGAAAAGTGATCTTTCCTCGTGATGGTATTCAGCTTTCTATAGTCAATGCACATTCTCCAACCAGTAGTAACTCTGGTTGGCATGAGTTTATTATTGGCATTGGCTACGATGGTGATCCCGGACTTCTTAGGAACCACCTGAGTTGGACTCACCCATTGACTATCAGATATGGGCTATATGATACCCACATCCAATAGTTTAAGAACCTCGGCCTTAACTACTTCCTTCATGTTTGGATTTAGTCTACGTTGTGATTGCCGAATAGCCTTTGCATTATCCTCAAGATATATGTAGTGAGTACAAATCGATGGGTTAATTCCTTTGAGGTCCGCTATCTTCCATCCAAGAGCTCCCTTATGCTCAATGAGAGTAGATATGAGCATACTCTCTTGTTCTTTCTCTAGGTGGGTAGAGATCGCCACCTGGTATGTCTCATCTTGACCTAAATAGACATATTTTAAATCAGAGGGCAAAAGTTTTAGGTCAAGCTACGGTGGCTTGAGGTTAGACGGTAGAGGCGCTACATCGGTTTGGGGCAACTCTTCAAATTGTGGCCTCCACCGATTAACTTCAAGTACCGGTGCAGTATCAAGCATGACACACGTCTCCCTATTCGTATCATCATCAAAATCATGGGAGTGGGCCAAACACATCTCTAGAGGATCAGAGGATAAGGTAGGGGGCATTTTATCTTCCACAAAAGAATCAATCATGTTAATGTCATGGAAATCATCATCATCCTCTGAGTTGCTGCCGTTATTGAAAAAGATATTTGACTCTAATGTCAAATTTCCAAAAGACAGTCATGACACCATTCCTGCAATTGATAATTACATTTGAAGTGAAAAGAAATGGGTGACCAAGAATGACGGGAATCTGAGTGCTCATGTCATTGATGAGTTCGGTATCCAAGATGATAAAATCTACAAGATAGTAAAATCTATCGACTTGGACTAATACATCCTCGATTATCCCTCTTGGTACACGAATAGTGCGATCAACAAGTTGTAGTATGGTTCGGGTGGGTTTTAATTCACCTAAACCTAACTGTTTGTATATAGAGTAGGGAATCAGATTGACGCTCGCTCCTATGTCAAGAAGTGCGTGATCAATTCGATAGTTTACACATGATATGGTTGGGCTACCGGGATCTTTGAATTTCTGCGGCACCTCTTATTTTAGGATGACACTCACTTTCTCAGTCAAGAAAATTTTCTTTTGAACACCTTACCGTTGTTTGGTCGTGCATAAGTCCTTTAGGAATTTGGCATATAAAGGTATCTGTTTTACGACATCAAGTAGAGAAATGTTGACTTTCACTTGTTTCAACACCTCTAGGATATCCTGAGAGTTAGAGAGATGGTTTGGTGCAACCAACCGTTGGGGGAACGAAGCAACTGGCTTCTCTAGAGGTTCCAGTTCTACTTTTTGTGGGGCATCACTAGATCCATCATTGTTGTCCTCTTCTGGTTCTTGAGGCTTTTCGAGCCTAACCGGAAGGGTTTTATCAATAATCTTCTCACTCCTAAGAGTGGTGATGGATTTATCATGCTTCATCTGATTTGAAGATCTTAGGTCGCTAACTTCATATTGTGGTTTAGGATTGGGAAGAGGTTGAGCTGTGAAGCTCCCCTTGCTCCCAATCATATTTTCAGCCTTAAGTCCTTGTACCGCTTTTGTAAGGTCTTGAAGGGCTTGTAGCATACCCTGATTGAAAAGCTCTTACTTTCGGAAGTGTTTTAGAACCAAATCCTCTTAAGGTTTCTCTTGAGTTGGAACTTGATTTAGGAAACCTTGAGGTGTAGCAGTTTGTCCATTCCTCCAACTAAAATTGGGATGATTTTTCCAACCAGGATTATATGTGTTAGAGGTCGGTCCATTGAAAGGTCTTTAATAGTTATTTACGGCATTGGATTGTTCATTCAATACCTCTCGAAAGGCAAGTATTGTAGGAAAGTTTTCAGTTGTATGAATGTTACAATCACAGATGCCACAAACACTTTCATTAACCTTATCCTTCTTTTCTTCCATGGCCTCAAATTTTCTTATAAGTGTGGTCACTTTATACTTAAGGTCATCCTCTTCTTTCAAGAGATATACTCCACCTTTCTCCTTAGATTGAGTCGGCCTAGACGTGGTGTTCGAATTCGGGTAATAGTCCCATGCTTGTGTTTTTTTAACAAGACTATCGAGGTAATCCCATACCTCATCGACATTTTTATTAATGAATTCTCCATTACACATTGTTTTGACCATTTGGTGCATGGAAGATGTCAGTTCATCGTAGAAAAAATTTATAATGCGCCACGTTTCAAAGCCGTGTTGTGGGCATGAACTGACCAAATCCTTGAACCTTTCCCAACATTAGAAGAATGTTTCATCTTCCTTTTAGGCAAAGTTCATGATTACTTTTCTGAGGGTAATTGTCTTATGATGTGGGAAAATTTTCTTTATAAATTCCCTCTGCATATCATTCCATGTGCCAATGGATTTAGGACACAGTGAATGTAACCACATCTTGGCCTTCTCTTTCAAGGAAAATGGGAAGAGTTTCAGCCTAATTATATCCTCAGATACATTAGGGAAGTATAAAGTGGCTATGAATTCATCGAACTCTTTCAGATGCAAGTATGGTTCTTCAGACTCAAGCCCATGGAACTTAGGAAGGAGTTGGATAACCCCTGGCTTGATGTCCATATGTCCTGTATTCTCAGAAAAAATCATGCATGAGGGCATACTCACCCCCGCCGGTTGTAAATAATCTCGTAAAGTACGAGGCGGGGGTACTGATGCACTTCATTCTCAGCTTGTATTTCCTCTACCCTAGGTTGGGGTAGTTCTTAAGGTTGATTTTCAGCCATAACCTCAACTAACTCAGGAGAATTCAAGTGGTGTCTAGTCCTGCGATAGACAGTCAACCCCTCAACTAATCCTCTTTCAGTCACGAGACGTCGAGTATTGTCGCGTGCCCACTTAGGCATAAAACACACTCAGCCCTCAATTTAAATTCTAACCTCGACCTAAGAAAGGAAATAGAAATCTAGAAGGAAAGAGAGGGTATGGAGAAAAGTTACCAACTTGGAGTCCCTAAGCTGAAAAACTGCAAAATAAAATAAAATAAGTTAGCTTCTAAAAAATAGAAAAATTTTCAAAAAGAAAATAGAAAGTCTCAAACTAGAAAGATCCTAAAAAGAAAGTAGAATAAGAAAGATCTTACCGATTAGAAGTTTCTATCTAAAAAGCATACAAAACAGCAAGGTTAGTTCCTAAATAGAAAGTCTACCAATAGAAAAATTCTAAAAATAGCAAACAAAGTTAGGATTCTAAAAGAATTAGGAACTAGCAAAAAAAAAGAAAATAAATCTAATCTAGAAATAAAAAGGAAAAATTTAAGGAAGAAATTAGCAGTTTAGAAGCTTATCTCAGAATCCTATAAAACAAAAAGACAGGTTAGTTTCTAAAAATCAGGAAAAATTAAAACATAATCTTAATCTAATCCTAAAGGGTTGTGATGTAGTAATAAGTCGGTAAGACTCGGGTCAAATCCCAAGGGACTGAAACTTGTACGTACTCTAAAACTAAGTAGAATTAGAACTAGACTAAGATGAATTCTAAATCAATTAGCAATGTTGAAATAACTGTAGAATAATTAATTTAAAACTTAGGAAAATTCAGAGAAAGGGAATTAGGGATTCAGAGGATCCACTTGTAGAGATCAGGGAACTCTTACGCCAGTTTCAAGAATCATGGAATTTAACTGAACTTACTTTGATCTAGTTTTCAAGAGATGAAAGGTATATGAATTAGAATGGATTCCATCACCAAACCATGCCTAGGAGACAAAGCAAACAACAGAATTAAACTAATTACCAACCAATCAACATGTTATGAAGGTTAGGAAGGGTATCATCATCCGACCATGCCCAGGAGACTATGGTGAACAGCAGGGCTTCCTGACATCATAAACATCATAAGGAGTAGAACATGCTCAAAGCCATTGCAGACCCATTGTAATTTCAGTCACAACAGACCATTAAAGACTAAAAACATGCCATTAATTAAACTAAAATCATCATCCATTCAGTCTAAAAAGTATAAGCATAGAGTTCTCCCGTCACGCTACAGGCTTCACCTCTTAGCCCTAGCTAAGAGGTTTAGCCAGACATGATTTAAGCTAAATCTCTCAAAAATCAATAAAAAAATAAAAAAAGCAAATAAAAAGATTATAAAAAAAACTTTCCTGTATTTCTTTCTCTCCACGTCTCAGCCAAGCCTCCTCCCCCTCCCAAGCTCTCCTCCAACTCTCTCTTATAGACAACAGCTAAGACGGTAGAGAGGCTAGAATTTTCGCAAGGAGATGCGGTCGTGTGGAGAATGCGGTTATGTCCTGATTAGAAACCTCCTGCGAAGGCTTTTACGCAACAAAATTCAAACCCTCCCAATGCCTCTGTTTTTGTGATCCTTTCCAAAAGAATAACGTCCCTTGGGACTGTTTTCTATGGCCTACATGATGGACGGCTCGGATCAGCCATCTGATCAATGATTTGATTGTGCAACCGGCTAAAAAAATGTCAGATTCTAACGCTGAAACCGAGCCTGCGTAACAGGCTTTACGCTGCAACATTGGTGGGGCCCATTTTCGACATCAGGTAAAAGATCTACTCCATCCACTGAATTCAGGATGAAATTTTGACTAAGAATGCACAGTTTTTAAGGTCTTTTGATGCGGCCCACTAGATTTCCTGTTCTACCGTCCATTTGTGTTTGAACGATTGGAAACCGCTCTTTGCCGCCTTGTGTGATTCCAACACCTAGGCCTGAGTGAGTAGGGCCAGGTGAGACTCACGGACGGTCAAGATTCGACTGTTGATGCAAGGTGGTGGCCCACACAGCTTCGTCCAGAAGTCAGATTGCGAAACAGAGCTGTCGCACGATCGCTGTGATGATGGTGGGCCCCAAGTCACTATCATTTTGAGAAATCCACTCTGTTCATTGGGGTCCACATGAGAAATTGTCCGAGAAGGCCCGCTTTTGTCTCATTCTGATGTGTTCCACTGAACTTTGCTCCCTCCGTTCATTCTACGTTCAACGGCTAGGATTTTTCAATCGTATGCATGGTGTCAAATGAGAACCATGGTTGTGGTCGTCCCCATCGTCTGGGCACAATGAACGGTCCTGATCTTTCATATGATCCATGTGTGGGGCCCACAACAGGAAAACGGATGAGCAGCGTCCGTTCACTGATCGAATGCTTGGTTTTTAAAAAAGAAAACACGGGTCAAAGACCCCTTTGACCGAGAGCTTGATCTGGTGCGGGTTGCGTGTGCGTGCACATTGTACGCATGCAATGTACATGGGATCCATCATGATGTATCTGAGGAATCTTCTCTGTCCATTCATCTTTCTGTCTAATTTGAGGCGTTGAGACTTGAATTGAAGCATATCCAAGTATCAGGTGGGCCCCAAACTAATGATTTATGGACTGATCTGACTGTCTGGCCACTTCCTGTGATATCCAATGGCTGAAATTTTACGTGTACAGTTAATTTATGGTCTTCAAGCCATGTATGTAGTTTCGAGCCGAACGGATGGTGGAAACCCCATGATCTTGCATTCTTGATGATTTTCAAGCCACTTGAGCTCCAATTTCTCAATTTTCGTGGATCCCTGGTTTGTAATTCCATCGATCTTGGTCCCCTGGAGTCCGTCCCTTACCTTGGTGTCTTCAGATCGTTAAATCCATACTTTTAGCACCTTTTTGCAGTGCATGCTCTCAATTACACCCTACATCACAAACACGATAAAACAGGCCATTAAACAGTATCATGCTCGTAAATCCAGGTAATAACTAGGGTCTGATATGTAATATTTGACCCTCAACATGCGACATATCGCATAATCCATTTAACAACAGTTAAATGTGACTCTTTAGGGTCAGATTGATATCTAGCGTAAATCCCTACGTTGAATGCAATATCAGGTCGACTCGCAGTTAAATACAACAAACTACCTATCGTACTGCGATATAATTTAGGATCAACTCTCTTACCTATAGAGTCCTTTGAGAGTTTTAAAGTCGTACTCATAGGAGTATCAAAATTCTTCTCATTCTCAAATCTAAACTTTTTAACTAAGTTCAGAACATATTTGCTTTGGGAAATGAAAAAACCATTAGGTTGTTGTTTAACTTGCAACCCTAGAAAATAATTTAATTCCTCAATCGTGCTCATTTTGAACTTAGATTTCATAAGATTTGTAAATTCAACAGTCATGTTAGCATAGGTAGATCCATAAATAATATCATCAATATATATTTGCACTATTAGAATGTGATCATTATGTTTCTTTACAAATAGAGTCTTATCAACACTTCCCATTAGAAAATTATGACTCAGCACAAACTTAGTCAACCTTTCATACCATGCCCTGAGAGCTTATTTCAAACTGTAGAGATCCTTTTTTAAGCGATAGACATGATCAGTATTCTTAGGGTCTTCAAAACCCGTTGGTTGTTCAACATACACTTTTTCATGCAAATCGTCATTTAAGAAAGCACTCTTTACATTCATTTGATATATTTTGAACTTCAAAAGCATGCAATGGATATAAATAGTCTGATTAATTCAAGACGAGCTACTGGGGCAAAGGTCTCATCATAATCGATTCCTTCAATTTGAGTGTACCCTTGTATAACCAGTCTAGCCTTGTTTCGAATTATATTACCAAGTTCATCAGACTTATTTTTGATAATCCACTTAGTTCCGATAATATATTTATCTTTCAGTCTAGAAACTAAGTACCAAACATCATTTCTGACAAATTGATTAAGCTCTTCTTGCATCGTAACTATCTAGTTTTCGTCAGTAAGATCTTCTTTTACATTAGTCAGTTCTATCTGAGATGTAAAGCGCACGTAATTACATATATATTCAAGTTGTCTACGAGTATGCACACCAGTGAGAGGGTTTTCAAGAATCTAATTAGTTAGATGATCTTTAACCATCCTCAGTTCAAAGTTATTTTGACTTGATGAAGAATCTGGTTTATCAATTAGAAGTACTTCATCATAATCTGAACTTGAGACAGGTGCATTCAAGTGATCATCAATAACCACATTAATGGATTCTTGAATTACATTGGTCCTCTTATTAAGAACTCAATATGCTCGAATATTAAAAACATATCCTAAAATACCCCTTCATCACTTTTGGTGTCAAAATGTTTTAGATTTTCTCGGTCATGTAAAATATAGCACTTGCTACCAAAAACTCATAAGTATTTGACAGTATGCTTCTTATCAAACCACATTTCATAAGCCATTTTACTATTTAATTTTCTAGTATAGACGCGGTTAATTATATAACATGTAGTATTTACGACTTCGACCCAAAGATTTTTAGGGAGCTTCATAATATTTAACATAACATTTGCCATTTTTTGAAGCACTCTATTTTTTCTTTCTACAATACCATTTTATTGTGGTGTTTTGGGAGCAGAGAATTCATGTAATATTCCCTGATCACTGCAAAACTTTTCAAAATTGCTATTCTCAAATTCTGATTTATGATCGCTACAAATCTTATGGACTTGAGTTTCCTTTTCAATTTGGATAAGTCTAAGTACCCTTTTAACTTCATTGAGAGTTTCTGATTTATCTCTTAAAAAGACTACCGAAGTATATTTGGTAAAGTCATTAACGATTACTAGAATATACTTTTTGCCACTTCGACTTTTCATTCTAGTTGGTCCAATAAGATCGATATGGAGGAGTTCGAGTGGCTTTGATGTGGCATTGGAGTCCACCTTTTTGTGAGAGCTCCTAGTTTGCTTGCCAATTTGGCATTCGCCACATATTTTATCTATTTTTTATATTTTAGGCAAGCATCTTACTAACTCTCTTTGCTCAATTCATATAAGTTGTGGTAGTGTACATGTCCAAGGCGTTTATGCCATAATTCAGTCTCATCGGTATGAACCACGTAACACGATAGATTAGATGAGCTTGAATCACTTACAATGTAGGAGTTTTTAGAAGTTCTATGACTAATTAATATTACTGAACCATTTTATTTAAAATTTCACACCCTAGGTTAGTAAATTTTAC
Source organism: Magnolia kwangsiensis (assembly GCA_037074715.1). Classification (NCBI taxonomy): domain Eukaryota; kingdom Viridiplantae; phylum Streptophyta; class Magnoliopsida; order Magnoliales; family Magnoliaceae; genus Magnolia; species Magnolia kwangsiensis. The sequence continues at coordinate 35,523,408 of CM073586.1, read as the reverse complement.
GCTATGATTTTTATCGCATATTTGAGAAATGCTTAATAAGTTATGTTTTAAACCTTTTACATATAACACATTTTCAAATAAAGGGAGGTTACAAAGTTGAACTGTACCTTGGCCAATAATCCTATAGTTGCTACCATCACCAAATGTGACCGAACCATCAGTCATGTCTTTAAGATTGGTGAACAGACCTTTGTCACTAGTCATGTGCTTGGAGCATCCACTGTCTAAGTACCACTTTGAATGGCTTGAATCTTTGAAAGCAGTGTGGGCAACCAAGCAAGTAACCTTAGGAACCCATTTGATTACAGTCTTGGGTTTAGGAGAATAGTTGGTCTTCTTATGTTTGTAGTTGATGTAAGACCGACCCATTGAGTTAGATTTTAAGAGCTCCTTATGTAAATCAACAATTTTCTCAGCTAAAGGATTACGATTCTAATTTTTATAGTTGATATTGTTGCTTTTAGGTTTTAAGGATTGAAAAGTTTTAGCATTTTTAGGATAATTTTTATTTAGACTTTTTCCTTTTGAGTTTGACGACTCTCCTTTAACAAACTTAGGATGAGTATTCTTATGTTTGGGAGGAATACTTTTGTCGTACCCCAATCTGGATTGGTCGCTACATTTTTTGGATTCGGATAAGAGTTTTTCTAACTTAGGATCACCTTGGGCATACTTCCAAGTGTCTTTCAAACTCAAAAGTGAAGAGACTTCAAGTTTTAGTTTTTCATTTTCAGATTTTAGATTTTCAATAAGAGAAGTTTTGAAATCTAAATCGCACATAGATGTTTTTAAAACAATCTAAAATGTGAGATTTTTCTAAAACAAGAGTATCAAAATTTTCTTTAAGTTTGGAAAACTTTTCTTTCTGAAGTTTTAGTTTTATGACAATTTTACAACTTTCTTTGTATAAGGTGAAAGTGCCCTAGTTTGTTAATTAGCGTGAGTGTTGAGTCAGCTAGACAGAGAAGCTCTAAAGGAAGATCAATCAACCATTTGCCTCAACTGGATGTGGACCCGAACTTGCCATCGGTAAATCTTAGCCTTACACCCTATGTCCTAAAACACCAAGTAATTAAAACCTTTAAAATTGATTAGAATATCATAGAATTTTTGGGTTAGAAATTTTTTTGTCAAACTTCAGAAAGATCTCTAAGTTTTCTGCCTCTGTCGATTTATCAATAAACTGATAGATGTAATTGAAAAGTGCTATCAATGTCCTCGAAACTCACTCAACAATATCGAAATGAGGAAAAAAGATGTCCTTCAACCACATATACTTCTGGATGGAATTATCGATGTAACAATATCATCGAAATTTGAATCTCGAGTCTATCGAAGGTGACTTGATGTAATCGAAAAGTGTTATCGATGTCCTCAAAACTTATTCGATAATATTGAAATGAGGACAAAAGATGTCCAACAACAGCATATACTTTTGGACGAAATTATTGATGTATCAATAGCTGTATCGATATCATCAAAATTTGAATCTCAAGTCTATCGAAGGTGACTTGATAAAATCAAAATTATATATGCTGTGTCTAAAGTTCTACTAAGAAAATCATGAGATCTTTGATATATCGAAGTACTCCTTGATATCCCCGGAATTCAAACTTCGATGATATCGAAAGGCCTTCGATAATATTGGAATTAGATACTCTGTTTTTCGGTAATATTATCATGCCATTTTATCTTGGATCGAGGGTCATTTGATAAAATCAATATTCAAACATTGATGATATCGAGGTTGGGTCGATTGCATCGAGAATGGACATAAACTATCTAGAAAATTTAACTAGAAAATCCTTTAGATTTATCGATGCATCGACATGACTATCGATATCATCGACATTCAAATTCCGATGATATCGAGTATCACTCAATCATTCTTTTGACCTGAAATATTTTAAAGACGAGTCTCTCTCATTTTCAAATGTTGAGGAATCGAATCTTGTGTCGATGAAATTGAAGTTCAAAATCTGATAACATCGATGCACGTTCGATTTCCTTGACCAGCTGGTAAAAGGTTTCAATAGCGTTTGACAATTAAGTTTGTGTCATCGAGCGAACAGTCGATGTTATCAAGAGTATATGCTCGATGATATCGACCCTACTCGATGATATCGAACTCTGTCATAAATATGACTCTTTTATATCCGTTGGAACCTTTTGCCTATATATAGAGAGTTTGTGTTCAGTTGCTAGTAGAGAGAAAATTGAAAGTGCTTTTGAGTGTTCAACCTTAGATCATATAACCTAAGCCTTCTCTCTCATGGGAGTTCATCCTCCAATCCACCCTCATCATTGACATTTAATAAAGTGGATTGGGGAATAAACTTTCACATTCAAGGATCCTCCAACTACCACCTTAATGGTAAATCATTAAGTTGGGATGCTTTGAATACATAGATAATTGGAATCGCTTTATCTCCCTTATAGGAAAGTATTTGAGAGTAGAATTTTATTATTACCTTGATCCAACCCGTCACTATGTATTGATACATCTTATGAGTTGCGGTTTAAGGAAGCAGAAGATTCTTTGTCATCAAAGGAGGAGATCTTCGACAACAAGCTAAACGAGACTTATTTGCTTATCTGTAAGTAATTAGAGTCCAGAGGACCCTTGTGATCATTCCTTTGTAGAATTGGGTCTAAGGTGTTTCTCACACCTTACAAGTCCTCTAGAAGGCCTCCAGCAGGAGTGTACGTGGTGGGTGCTTTGTATTGACCCTTACTCTGTGGAGAGCATAAACGTTAAGTCCTTTGTGTGGGTCCTTGACCAAGGTGATCTAAAAGTTAGGTGCGTTTTGTTGACCCTTGCTCGTGGGAGCATTAACATGTGAGGTTCCTTGAGTGGATCCTTGGCCAGTGTCCCTAAAATTGGGTGCTATGTGTTGACCCTTGCTTGTGGTAGCATAAACTGCCAGCCTAGGTGCAGGTTGTACTGGTTAGAGGTGAACCTGATTTAAAATCTCCGGTTTGAGGTGAACCTAATGTGAAACCTCCTTAGTGAAATCCGATACACTCAAGGGTTGAGTGCATCTACCGGGAGTGGAGTAGACAAGCAGTTGAACCACTATAAAAATGACTGTGTTTGTGATTGCTACCGTTGTTGATTGCTATTGCCTTTCATTCCTTATGTGATTATATGCTTTCATATTTGATTATCTGAGATCAGATTTCAAACACAATCTCATCCATCATACCTCTGATTCGCATCTTGTTTATCTTTCTAGTTTTATGACTGGATCCTCTACCGGGCTTGGAAGCCAATAGAGTTATTCTTTTGTAATAATAATGTATGCTTACTGTTAGGATTAGAGTGATAGGATTTTAAACAGTTATAAAATATTAAAAAGTCCTATTCACCCCCCCTCTAGGACATAATGGCATATTCTTACTTTAACTGAAGTGGACATTACCGTAATTTCATAGGGCATTGTAAGTATCTTGAAGATCTTCATCATTTTCATGATCACTATTCAAATTTTCTTCACTAGTTAAATGATAATTATCTAAAAAAGTGAACTTGGCTAGAGTTATAAGAGCTTTAACTTCATTTCTCGACTCGATTTTAGAATCTTTTGATTCAGAAGAGGCTTCAGAGCTAAAAGATTTATCCCAAGTAGCCAACATAACTTTCTTTTTTAGGTTTGTCCTTTTTAAGACACTTATTCGCTAAATGCCCATATTCATGGTAGCTCTAACATTGACTATCTTTTAAAGATTTCCAAGTTTTAGATTTAGATCTTTTCTTATCATTAGATTTTTAAAAATCAACCCTTTTTTTACTTTTGAAAATTTTATAAAACTTTTTAGATAAAAGGGTCATATCATCTTCAGAATTTTCTAAATTATAATTACTACTATTTCCTTGAGAAAAACATTTTGAAGATTTATAGGTGATAGATTTACCTTTAGGAGCTTTAAAGTTTAACTCATAAGTCTATAATAACCTAACTAATTCTTCTCGCCTCATATTGTCCATATCACGAAGTTACTGGATCGCAATCACCTTTAAATTGAACCATTCAGGTAGTGAGCATAGTATCTTTGCACAGACTTTACTTTCTGGGATTTTATCATCAAGACCCCACATAGAGTTAACAATGTCATTTAATCTAGTATAAAAGTCCATGAAAGTTTCACTTTCCTCCATTCGTATTTCCTCAAATTTGGTTGTGAGGATTTGAACTTTAGATTTCTTGACAATTGTTGTTCCCTCGTGTGTCATTTCTATAATATCCCAAGCTTGCTTTGTAGTATCACAGGATATAATTCTTTTGAATTCATCTGGTGATAATGCGCAAGTGATTGCATTTAGTACTTTTGCATTGTCACTACTCTCACCTTTTTGAAGAGTGGTCCAAGAGAAATAAGGTGTGACTCTCATAGTTTTGGGTCTGTCGATACCAGTTACTTTAGTGGTAGGAGGGGTCCAATCAATCACTGAGGCTTGCCACACGCTCTCATCCATGGATTTTAAGAAAATTCTCATCCTGGCTTTCCAATAAACATAATTGGAGCCATTAAATGGTGGAGGCCTGGTGACTGAAATACTATCAAAATTTGACATCTTACAAAACTCAGATCGATTAACTTAGAAAATTAATCCAAAAAGTAATAGCAATTAAAGTGATCTATTAAGCTTTGATACCACTTGAAAAGGCCGAGCTATATGTCCTAGAGGGGTGGGGGGGGGGGGGGGGGGGGGGGGGGGGGAGGGATTTAAAAATTAACAGTAGAATTTAAACAAATTAAATAAAGATAACACATAAACAATTTCACAATGCTGAAATTAAATACTACCTCAAATGTATGAGTATTAAGAGATTGATACAGATGTTGTTCTAAGGATAACCTTATACCAAACACCAAGGTTTATGGTAGGACAACCTGATTCTTACAAAAGTCTGTGTATCAAAAACTCAAACTGATACAGAGGAATAAAGAAATGAATAACAAGAAAAGAAATCTAAGTTATTACATCATTCCCACACATCCACATACGGATTACAACATTCTCCACAAATGTAAAAAGGGAAATTACAACCATCCACAAAAGAAATAAACATCCAAACCACAAGATAAGAAATTATAGTGGTTCGCTTGTGTGTACACCAACTGTTTAGAAAAACACCCACATAACTACTCCACTCCTAATATCCTCACACAGTAGATATTAGCGTTCACTATGAAAATAGGTTTTTCCAGGTTCACTTAAAACCCTCACAATTGTGTCTTTCAAGTGGGCTTACATAATTTAAAGAACACTCTGAGTTTTCTAGATCACCTCAGACAAACCAAAATAGAGAGATTTTTCTGGCACAATCTTAATGAAACCAAAATACAGAAATTTACAATAATGTAAAATACCTGGATATTCTCTTTTTAATGTAGCCTGTAAGAACCAAGTCGGAGTAGAAGTTTAACGTAGAAGTTTAATGTCTACACTTACTTATGAAATGGTTCTAGGTTCTAAATTGATTTTAGATTTAAAGCACCTTGGGCTAGCTTGATTTGATTTTGATTCAAAGAAATGAGAATGCTTCAATCCCTCTTTCAAATATAATTGGAATGCAGAATACAAATCAAATACAAAGAAAGCTAATAAAAGAGAATATAAAATGTGCACAATATAGCTTAAGAATATCACTAACTTATCTCTTAGAGTGGTGTATTGATTTAGCTTGATATGAATATTAAACTCTAAAGTTCATGCTCTATTTATAAGTGAAGAAATCACATTCATGACTGATCCTCTGCTCTGCACGATTGTTTGTAAGACCAACAGATTTTTGAAATTTTGAGCGCGATAAGATAAAGTCGTTCCACGACTAGTCATAAACTTTGCACGACTAGTCGTATGGCCTCCACGACTGGTCATGACATGTTGTAACGACCCGAAAAATCTCGTACCAAGACCCGAGTACCACCTCGATCAGAAATCACTTAGGACTAATTCTCTTAGAAAATGAACCTAAGTTACCTAGCGATACGTTAGACTGGCTGTGAAATTAGTACTGTTCGATTTAAATACGTTCTGCAAGACCTAAAACTTGTAGAATCAATGGCGCTATAATACCCTGAAATCTAGGATCCAACTCTAAACCCAGTTGTTTTAGGGCATGTTTAGTAACTTTGTATTGGATCTAGACCACGCGTCAAAAGTCCGATATCTACAATCTCAGACCATTATGACCGCTTAGTTGGACTTGACAATCGTTTCGAAAATCAAGCCCAACTGATGTCCTAACACTATTTTACTGAGTTCGGAGTAAAGAGAGTGAGAAAAGGAAAAGATTTAGAAAATTAATTCCATTTTAATGAAATCTGGCACGTGTCATTTGCGCGTTATTTTTAAGCGTTCTGACCATCAGAATTCAACCAAATTTCACTCTCGAATCAGGAAAATTGGCCCTTTCATGTCATAAAACTTGTAGTCCTGATTTAGGTTCGGTAACCATTGAATTGAAACTGGTCTGCCACGGACGATCTGAAAATCCGATCGGACTGAAAACTTAACTGATTAAAGATCCGATGCTAGTAAGCTTAAGTCCGACCGTAATTGATAACAGGACCTCCAGAAATGCTTTGTTGGATCAGAAAGATTCTGATTTGGTTATAACCTAAGTATACTTTGACTTGGAGTCCGTTTTCGTTATGTTTGGGCTTATAAAAGGGACTTAAACCCTTAGCTTTTTAACCCATACGAATTTCCCAAACCCTAGAGAGTTGAGAGAGAGAAAAGAGAGAGATTGTGTGGGAGTTGTGAGGGAAAGTCCCTGTCACTCTAACCTGTTACTATTCGTACCTAACTATCGCGATCAAATTACTCTTCCGGTGATTCTGACTTCATTCTAGGTAAGTAAACCCTAACCTTAACCTGTTTTAGAATTTCTATCGATACAAGTAGCGAAGTAGCTAACTTACCTTGTGTAATAGGTGGACATATCGTCGTTGGCGAAGGCGTAGAGTTCTTATTCGATTCATTACGCTCCTACGGCGTAAGGTGCAGATTTTAGATGCTTAGGTTATCTGTTTTCAAAGTTTTCAATGCCGTTTAATAGTAGATTAGTGACAAGGATGCTGTTTGACATGTAGAACATGCTGTCTGTTTTTCATTTCGAATACGTACAAAGAATATGAGATTTAGGGTATTTTAGGTATTTATAGAAAATACTGTATACGTACGTATTTTGCTAATATGATTGCCATGTGTATTTGTCGTGTACCTATGCTAGTTATGCGTGTATGATCCGTTCGGCAAAGAGATTCGTCCTAATGTACATTATTGGCCGACATACGCTATGTAGGCTAATGTGTGTAGATTAAGTGTTTATATAAAGTTTTGTATAAGTAAGTGTTTAGTAAATGTTGTCGTAGTTTAGCGTTGAGATTGGATTCTCAACTAGTTTGATGATGCACATGATTTCCTCCATGCTTATTGTATTTGAGTTGATTACCTTGTGCATGAAATACTCATGTATGTTTAACTGCTTGTGATGTGTGTTATAACATGCTAATATTATGCTAGAATTTCGTGTATTGTAATTCTGTCCCTCCTACATGATTATAGATTTAGATTACAAGTGTTTGGGACTATACTCTAGTCCAGGCAGTCGACAACAGATTCGAAATCGTGGTTGGATTCTATTCGCCACGAAGGACGCGTCGACGAACCCAAGTCGTGCTTGGGTTGACGGCAGTGGTTAGGCCACACGATGTGTTTATGCACTTCATGTCGTTAAGCTTAAGGTGCTGTAACACCCCGAAAATTGGGGGTCGGGTAGAAACCCAACTCCCGAGTTCTAGAACGTCACTTATGCAACATAGATAATGATAAATGTATGTAGTCTGTAGAATGACATTAAACAAGATTGAGACTAAGCCAAAACAACATATCATACTCCAGAGACAGTTAAATTAGCAAGCGGAAGACTGTGATAAATATATAAAATATATAATTGATTGTAAGTCTCCAGAGTGTGAACATGTTACCAGGTTAATTAAATACATATATACTCCAAAAATGGAAAGAAAAGAATATACATGAGTGCTCCAAAAATATAAAATGACAAGTGTCATGACGTCTAATGAACCTCCCTATAATCCCGTCGATCAGAACACGCATAAAGGAGGGATCCTCCTCATCATCATCAAGTCCGGCTCCGCCTCGCAGGCCGCGCCATCATCTGTAATTACAAAAGGGTCTGGTGGTGTCCGGAACACCGTCCCGTAATGTGGGAGTGAGTAATTAACTCAGTGGAATCATAGAGCAAAGATTAGCATGTTATCAAATCAATCACGCGATAATAGTAAAGCAAACAATCAAACATTCCTAGATACTGTTGTTAATGCATGCATGAAATGACATGATGGATGCCCTCACCGACATACTCCCTCATGCGGCACCATCTGCGTCCGCAACATGCTTTCTTCCCACAGTGCTCTACATCTTCCAGGCACATGCAATGCGATATGGATAATGATTACCGGATTGTTATTAGTCCTTTTCATACAGCAGGATTGGGAAACTAGGGTACCTTGCTTATATCGATCCCAACACAGATCCTATTTAGGGTCGTCATTCCTAGTAATCTCATACGATGTTATATTTGTAGGTCGCTGCAAGGGCTGTCAGGGCTGTTGTTCGCACTCGTTGCACCGCTCTCCCATCACCTTATCAATACAGGCCTATTTATCCTTAAGACTACATCAGGACTCGTCGCCCCCATGCGGTGTCAGGATAAACTCAAGATCACTATAAAGGGTTGCTAGGGCTGTTGCTCGCACTCGTTGCTCCACTCCCCCGTCACCTTATCAATGTAGGCCGACAACAAGAATATAGTGTCTCATACCACCATAATCTACTCAGATTAGGGTGCTCGCTGGTCACTAAGGGGAGGTTTGTGTCCCAAGTGTAGGCCGACAGGTCGACCACGGTGTCCCATACCATCATGCCCGGCTCATAAGTCTTTATGGATCAAGGTACTATGGTTAACAAAGTTTCCAATGGTAAGTTCAGTACCCTAGGTTCAAGCAGTTATGACTCATACAGGGTGAACATACAATGGCCAGTCGGGTTATTTAACGGGCTCGACTAGCACGAGCGCATCTCGAGCTGAACGACATGAAGTGCATAAAATACTTCGTGTGGCCTAACCACTGCCGCCAACTCAAAACACGACTCGCGTTCATCGACGCGTCCTTCGTGGCAAATAGAAGCCAACCACGATTTCAATCCATTACCGACTTCCTAGACTAGGTCATAGCCCCAAGCATTTGTGTATCAACATCAGTAAGCATATGTGAGTAACATAAATGAAATACAACATTCTATACATGTTGACACATGTTATAACATACAACTTAAGAAAATCATCCAACACATGCATTTCATACATATAAAAAAATCAATACATATTGCCAACATGATGGAAATCATTTACATTAGTATATTACTTGAGAATTCAATCTCAAAACTCATTCACAACACCATTTACTCAACACATACTAATACAACATTTATACAAACACTTAGTCTACACACTTTAGTTTACACAGCGTATGTCGACTCAAAGTGTACTTTTGAGCGAATCTCTTCGCCAAACTGATCATGCACGCATTCCTGATATCATAACACGACAAATAGTCATGGCAAACATTTCAGCAAAATGTGGTTGTAAACAGTATTTCCTACAAATGACTAAAATGCCCTAAATCTCATATTTTCCGTACGTTTACAAAACGAAAAATGGACAGCATGTTGTACATGTCAAACGGCATTGCCGTCGATAATCTACTATTAAACAACATTTAAAGCTTTAAAATCTGTCAATCAAAGTGTCTAAAATCCTTACCTTTTGCCCTAGACGCGTATTGTTTCGAATAGAACGTATATGCTTCGTCGACAGCGTAGCGGCGACCTAATGCTCAAGATACATAAGCCATTTTGTTATTTGAATCGAAAGAACCCTTAAACAGTAAGTGGATAGGGTTTTCTTACCTAAGAGTGCGTTGAAAATCACGGGGAAAGTAATTTGAACGCGTTGCTTCTGTATGTGCAGAGGATGAAGCAATCGGCAGGAAGTTCTCTCACAAGGTCTCCCACAATCTCTCACTTTCTCTCTCTCTAGCTAGGGTTTCTAGCAAATTTGGATGGGTGAGATATGTGAGGATTTAAGGCCCTTATATAGGCTAAAACCTCACCGTTTTAGACTTAGGAACAAAGTATACTTGGGTTATAACCAAATTTGGACTGTTTCGATCCAAAAGAGCATTTTTGGAGGTCCCCTGGCCGAATGCGGTCGGACTTAAGCTCATGGATACTGGATCCTGCTCACATCAAGTTTTCAGTCCAGTAGTATTCGCACATCGCACGTGGCGGTCCAATTTCAGTTCAGCGGTCATCGCACCTAAATCAGGTCTACAAGTCTCATGATATGAAAGAGAAATTTTTCCTGATCCGAGGGTGAAATTTGGCTGAATTCTGACGGTCAGAATGCTTAATAGTAATGCGCAAAGTCACGTGCCAGATTTAGATTCAAATTTCCAAATCCTTACCCTTTCTCACTCTCTTTACTCCAGGCTCAATGAAATAGCCTCTGAACGTTGGTTGGGCTTGATTTTCGAAATGATTGTCAAGTCTAGCTAAGCGGTCATAGCGGTCTAAGATTGTAGGTATCGGACTTTCGACGCGCGGTCTAGATCCAATACAAAGTTTCAAAGGGTTCCTGAGAGCAAACAGGTTTAGAGTTTGATCCTAGGTTTCAGGGTATTATAGTGTCATTGATTCTACAAGTTTTGGGTCTTGCAGAACGTATTTAAAGTGTTCAGGGACAATTTCACAGCTACTCTAGCGTAGCGCTAGCTAACTTACGCTTAATTTCTAAAGGAATTAATCTTAAGTGATTTCTTTGGCTTTGGAATTGAGGTCTGAGAGGTTACCAAGGTGTTATGGTTGACCCATTGCCTAAGGGCGTCTAACCCCAGGTTGGCAAAAATATGGGGTGTTACAATCTACCCCCCTTAAAATAAAATTTCATCCCCGAAATTTGCCTAAGGGTAATAAAGAAAGACTAATCACTCTATACGTGGTAGGGTGTATACAATCTATATGAGTCTGATTCCTTTTGGTCTACCCCCCTTAAAACTTACTTCTTTATGCATCACTTACATATCCCAAAGGTTTACTACAATTCATTCCTTTACCTATTTGACGTCTTGATGACAATTCCCATCTACTTAGAGTAAGATATATATTTCAGTGCTTGACCTGTACAGAGAGACGGTTGTAGTGGGCTTGATCCCGATACGTCGAGTGTCCGCCTAGCCAGGGTAGACAACGTTGTATCCCTTCTTAATCTTGTTGGATCCTGGTCTTCTGCTCGGATAAGAAGTGAGTCCCTTGATAGTCATCCAGGATTGAGAATTGGGTCAAGCCGCGAATGTTTCGCATTTGTTCATTTCAGTAACTCCGTAGTCTGATCACTCTAAAAGCTTAGGGAATGTCAATCACTAAAAGGTTCAAAATCCTATTTATAAGGTTGCTCTTTGGGTCTTGATCTAAGGGAGTCCTCATTTGAAGCTATGTCCAAGGTAGGGGTTAAGGGTCTCTATCCTTTCATCTAACCTAGACCAGTTTCTTTCGATCCTGGGCCAGTGGGGAAGGGCTAACCATGCTTCCACTGCACTACTCTGATCCAATGGTTGCGTTAGCTAATCCTAACTAGATTGGGCTCAATACGTTCTACCCTCCTCAAAACATGGTCCTACTTAAGGCTCAAGTATCTATGTCTCGATCCGTATATCGGAACGAGCTGTAACTTAGGGCCTATCCTTATCAATGTAGGCAGACAGCAAGAATATAGTGTCCCATACCACCATAATCTGCTCAGAGTAAGGTGCTCCCTGGTCACTAAGGGGAGGTTTATGGCCCCAGCGTAGGCCGACAGCTCGACCACGGTGTCCCATACCACCATGCTCGGCTCATGAGTCTTTATGGATCAAGGTACCATGGTTAACAGAGTTTCCAATGGTAAGTTCAGTACCCTATGTTCAAGCAGTTATGACTCATACAGGGTGAACATACAATGGCCAGTCGGGTTACTTAACGGGCTCGACTAGCACGAGCGCATCTCGAGCTGAACGACATGAAGTGCATAAAACACTTCATGTGGCCTAACCACTGCCGCCAACTCAAAACACGACTCGTGTTCATCGACGCGTCCTTCGTGGCAAATAGAAGCCAACCACGAGTTCAATCCATTACCGACTGCCTGGACTAGGTCATAGCCCCAAGCATTTGTGTATCAACATCAGTAAGCATATGTGAGTAACAGAAATGAAATACAACATTCTAAGCATGTTGACACATGTTATAACATACAACTTAATCAAATCATCCAACACATGCATTTCATACATATAATGAAATCAATACATATGGCCAACATGATGGAAATCATTTACATCAGCATATTACTTGAGAATTCAATCTCAAAACTCATTCACAACACCATTTACTCAACAAATACTAATACAACATTTATACAAACACTTAGTCTATACACTTTAGTCTACATAGCGTATGTCGACTCAAAGTGCGCTTTTGAGTGAATCTCTTCGCCAAACCGATCATGCACGCATTCCTGATATCATAACACGACAAATAGTCATGAAAAACATTTCAGCAAAATGTGGATGTAAACAGTATTTCCTACAAATGACTAAATTGCCCTAAATCTCATATTTTCCGTATGTTTACGAAACGAAAAACGGACAGCATGTTGTACATGTCAAACGGCATTGCCGTCGATAATCTACTATTAAACAACATTGAAAGGTTTGAAATCAGTCAATCAAAGCGTCTAAAATCCTCACCTTTTGCCCTAGACGCGTATTGTTTCGAATAGAACGTATACGCTTCGTCGACAGCGTAGCGGCGACCTAATGCACAAGATACATAAGCCATTTTGCTATTTGAATCGAAAGAACCCTTAAACAGTAAGTGGATAGGGTTTTCTTACCTAAGAGTGCGTTGAAAATCACGGGAAAAGTGATTTGAACGCGTTGCTTCTGTATGTGCAAAGGATGGAGCAATCGGCAGGAAGTTCTCTCACAAGGTCTCCCACAATCTCTCACTTTCTCTCTCTCTAGCTAGGGTTTCTAGCAAATTTGGATGGGTGAGATATGTGAGGATTTAAGGCCCTTATATAGGCTAAAACCTCACCGTTTTAGACTTAAGAACAAAGTATACTTGGGTTATAACCAAATTTGGACTGTTTCGATCCAAAAGAGCATTTTTGGAGGTCCCCTGGCCGAATGCGGTCGGACTTAAGCTCATGGATACTGGATCCTGCTCACATCAAGTTTTCAGTCCAGTAGTATTCGCACATCGCACGTGGCAGTCCAATTTCAGTTCAGCGGTCATCGCACCTAAATCAGGTCTACAAGTCTCATGATATGAAAGAGAGATTTTTCCTGATCCGAGGGTGAAATTTGGCTGAATTCTGACGGTCAGATGCTTAATAGTAATGCGCAAAGTCACGTGCCAGATTTAGATTCAAATTTCCAAATCCTTACCCTTTCTCACTCTCTTTACTCCAGGCTCAATGAAATAGCCTCTGAACGTCGGTTGGGCTTGATTTTCGAAATGATTGTTAAGTCTAGCTAAGCGGTCATAGCGGTCTAAGATTGTAGGTATCGGACTTTCGACGCGCGGTCTAGATCTAATACAAAGTTTCAAAGGGTTCCTGAGAGCAAACAGGTTTAGAGTTTGATCCTAGGTTTCAGGGTATTATAGTGTCATTAATTCTACAAGTTTTGGGTCTTGCAGAACGTATTTAAAGTGTTCAGGGACAATTTCACAGCTACTCTAGCGTAGCGCTAGCTAACTTACGCTTAATTTCTAAAGGAATTAATCCTAAGTGATTTCTTTGGCTTTGGAATTGAGGTCTGAGAGGTTACCAAGGTGTTATGGTTGACCCATTGCCTAAGGGCGTCTAACCCCAGGTTGGCAAAAATATGGGGTGTTACAATCTACCCCCCTTAAAATAAAATTTCATCCCTGAAATTTGCCTAAGGGTAATAAAGAAAGACTAATCACTCTATACGTGGTAGGGTGTATACAATCTATATGAGTCTGATTCCTTTTGGTCTACCCCCCTTAAAACTTACTTCTTTATGCATCACTTACACATCCCAAAGGTTTACTACAATTCATTCCTTTACCTATTTGACGTCTTGATGACAATTCCCATCTACTTAGAGTAAGATATATATTTCAGTGCTTGACCTGTACAGAGAGACGGTTGTAGTGGGCTTGATCCCGATACGTCGAGTGTCCGCCTAGCCAGGGTAGACAACGTTGTATCCCTTCTTAATCTTGTTGGATCCTGGTCTTCTGCTCGGATAAGAAGTGAGTCCCTTGATAGTCATCCAGGATTGAGAATTGGGTCAAGCCGCGAATGTTTCGCATTTGTTCATTTCAGTAACTCCGTAGTCCGATCACTCTAAAAGCTTAGGGAATGTCAATCACTAAAAGGTTCAAGTCCTATTTATAAGGTTGCTCTTTGGGTCTTGATCTAAGGGAGTCCTCATTTGAAGCTATGTCCAAGGTAGGGGTTAAGGGTCTCTATCCTTTCATCTAACCTGAACCAGTTTCTTTTGATCCTGGGCCAGTGGGGAAGGGCTAACCACGCTTCCGCTGCGCTACTCTGATCCAATGGTTGCGTTAGCTAATCCTAACTAGATTGGGCTCAACACGTTCTCCCCCCCTTAAAACATGGTCCTACTTAAGGCTCAAGAATCTATGTCTCGATCCGTATATCGGAACGAGGTGCAACTTAGGGCCTATCCTTGACACGAAATGGGAAGCAACCTCTCACTACATTATTCTTCCTTTGATAATGATGCGTTCTATGGCATTGGTACCTATGATTTATAGAAAGGAGCTGAAAAGATGGGTGTTGTGGTTAATTCCAAGAACGGATGTGAGTTTGTGGCAAGAGGTCTAATCTCTATTTGGCTGTATGTCCTCAACATTTCCCAAAGGTAAAGCAACAACTTTTGGTTGTAGGTGGTTGTGCCAACACGGAAGAAAAGTTGTGTAGTGGGTCTGAGCCGGATACATTGACCTTCTGTCTAATCAGGACAGAAATCTCGTTGTATCAGTTCTTAATCCGAGTCGATGCCGATCTCCTGCTTGATCAGAGCATTTGATTCATTGGTAACTACCAGGATTAAGAAGTCGATTCAAACCGTGAATACATCGCTTACATATACAGTTCCTTTACTCCGCGATCCCGAATGCAATAAGCCCTTGGGGAAGGTAATTCTAAGGGGCGTGCTGGTTTATTCTAAGTTCAATCTTAGGGATGTATAAGTTTTCCCTAAGAATGAATGGTTCTAAGTGAAAACAACTTTCCTAAGGGTTATGACAGAAGTCTACAAGTATGAAGAGGATCTATCGAAGGAATGAAGTTTCACCCCAACCAAATCTAACCTACTATTCCTTAGCATGTACAGGCTTTACACTACTTAAGGTAACTAGTAGACTAGTCTGTAACTCACTGGCTATAAACTAGAGTCTAGGCTCATACGCTAGATGGTTTCATACCATTTCCACTACAGGGGATTGTTCTATCGCTTAGACTCAGGATTGTCTAAATGAAATTAGATTTCCTATATCGTCAGATCTTTTAAATCTAGGAGTACTAACTATAGGTCCAAAACGCCAAGGGCCTATATGGCCAGTAGTATTAAGTTGTATTAAATGGAACTGCATTCCTAATCTTACGTCGGGATTGGGAATGACATGCTTGGTAGGAGGGTGGGGTGGGATAAAAACTAATTTTTGTAGGCTTAATCCTGGGGTTTACAACATGGCAGTGGAAACTATAGGATACACCCAATCTAGGGACAATACCTTACAGCGAACGAAACTGCTTGCACTTCATTTAACAAAATATGTCACAATATATGTAATAAAGTTCCACATGAATTATGACAGGAACGCATTCGGCTATATTAAGCCCAAACCACTAAACACAAACACACTTTCTACCAATGACTTCACTAGACACAACAACAACAAAACATATAAATCTTTAAAATGGTAAACAAACAATCTACAGGACAACGACATAGATGCCTAATTCTACCAAAGGACTTTTACCACTGTCCCGACTTACCTTCTTTAATACTGTCTAGTTTAACACTGTCTGTTGCCCATTAGAGCTCTATCGACCATGTATTTTCACTACTCCTCAAGCGAAGAAAATGGAGAAATGAAATTTGAGGTTTGCACAATTTTGAGACCAAAAGAGTGTAAAGGCTCAAATAACAGGGACATGAGAGGGAGGATGGTGGAAAGGGAGAAAAATGCTAAAATAGCCTTCACAAGAGCCATGAAAAAAGAGAGAAATGGGGAGAAACGACTGCCCAAATGGATTGAAGCAAATCTAGGCACTGTAGAGGGATGAATCAAGCTTCCAAAGGCTAGATTCTCAAAGGGAAAAGAGAAAACTAAATGGGAATGGAGCTCCACACGATTTCAGCCTTGATTGGAGGTTGTGGGAGCTTCAAACAACAAAAATGGAGAGAGAGGGGACTTCCTACTACCGTGGGCGATGGAGTGGGATCGTTTTTAGCAAAAAATGGGATTGGGAGTGGTTTGGAGACGTGATTTGAGAGGGAGGCAGCAAGAAAACCGAAAAGGGAGGGCTTGGGGACATTTTTTTGTGAAGGGAGCATGGGTGTTAGGGGGTTTAAAGGTGCAAACCACCCATAGGGGAGGTGCCCTAGCCACAAAAGGGCGTCGACCCAATTTTCAAATCAAGTGGGGCCCACTGTACGGCGATGCCATCGCCGACCAACTTTCAATCCGGCCGGCCCGACCATATGGGTCGGGTTCCCCCTGCCCTAGGAACCCTAAATATGTGTGGGACCCACCCTAGTTCATTGTATTTTGGCCTAGATAGGCCCAAAACTCCATTTGGGACATTCCGGGGCCAGTTTGTAAACCAGAATAATTTTATACATCATGTAGCATATGATTTTGTGGTAGGAGAAGCTAGTCCATCCAATTAACCCATTTTTTACAAGAGATTCCATAATTGGAATGACCAAAAGTCAAATTCTTACCTATATTTACTATTTATAGTATATTTTTGTCTAAATATGATTTTCTATCTTTTACACATTAGGATTTATGCCTAGTGTGAAAATACTTAGAAAAATTTAAAGAATGGGGTGGTAAGAGGAAGGATTTTGAAGGAATTGGAGAAAACAGGGTTTTCAAGCCTTGAAATTGAGTGTAAGGGTTGTGGTTGCCCCACAACCTAAGGACTTGCATTTCTGGGTTCGGAATTCTTCTGGAATCATCCTAAATCCACCAACTAACGACCTAAAAGCAACTTAGGTCGCTTCACGCGACCAAAGATACGTCATGAACTCGATCAAAACGATCGATTTGGGTAGACTTCGCCTATTGGCAAAACTGAAGTCCTACGAGTGTTTCTAGATTTTTCTCGCACCCACCTAAGTCAAAGGGGCGATAGCGTACGTCACATGGCCATAACCCAGGTCCAGTTTAATCTCAATCATGCTCTGATACCAACTGTAACACTCCGAAAATCGAAGGTCGGGTAGAAACCCAACTCCCGAGTTCCAGAACGTCACTTATGCAACATAGATAATGATAAATGCATGTTGTATATAGAATGACATTAAACAAGATTGAGACTAAGCCAAAACAGCATATCATACTCCAGAGACAGTTAAATTAGCAAGAGGAAGACTGTGGTAAATACATAAAATATATAATTGATTGTAAGTCTCCAGAGTGTGAACATGTTGCCAGGTTAATTAAATACATGTATACTCCAAAAATGGAAAGAAAAGAATATACATGAGTGCTCAAAAAATATAAAATGACAAGTGTCATGGCGTCTAATCAACCTCCCTGTAATCCCATCGATCAGAATACGCATAAAGGAGGGATCCTCCTCATCATCATCAAGTCCGGCTCCGCCTCGTAGGCCGCCCCATCATCTGTAATTACAAAAGGGTCTGGTGGTGTCCGGAACGCCGTCCCGTAATGTGAGAGTGAGTAATTAACTCAGTGGAATCATAGAGCAAAGATTAGCATGTTATCAAATCAATCACGTGATAATAGTAAAGTAAACAATCAAACATTCCTAGATACTGTTGTTAATGCATGCATGAAATGACATGATGGATGCCCTCACCGACATACTCCCTCATGCGGCACCATCTGCGTCCGCGGCATGTTTTCTTCCCGCAGTGCTCCATATCTTCTAGGCACATGCAATGCGATATGGATAATGATTATCGGGTTGTTATTAGTCCTTTTCATACAGCAGGATTGGGAAACTAGGGTACCTTGCTTATATCGATCCCAACATAGATCCTGTCGAGGGTCGTCATTCCTAGTAATCTCATACGATGTTATATTTGTAGGTCGCTGCAAGGGCTGTCAGGGCTGTTGCTCGCACTCGTTGCACCGCTCCCCCATCACCTTATCAATACAGGCCTATTTATCCCTAAGACTGCATCAGGACTCGTCGCCACCATGCGGTGTCAGGATAAACTCAAGGTCACTACAAAGGGCTGCCAGGGCTGTTGCTCGCACTCGTTGCTCCACTCCCCCGTCACCTTATCAATGTAGGCAGACAGCAAGAATATAGTGTCCCATACCACCATAATCTGCTCAGAGTAAGGTGCTCGCTGGTCACTAAGGGGAGGTTTATGGCCCCAGCGTAGGCCGACAGCTCGACCACGGTGTCCCATACCACCATGCCCGGCTCATGAGTCTTTATGGATCAAGGTACCATGGTTAACAGAGTTTCCAATGGTAAGTTCAGTACCCTAGGTTCAAGCAGTTATGACTCATACAGGGTGAACATACAATGGCCAGTCGGGTTACTTAACGGGCTCGACTAGCACGAGCGCATCTCGAGCTAAACGACATGAAGTGCATAAAACACTTCGTGTGGTCTAACCACTGCCGCCAACTCAAAACACGACTCGCGTTCATCGACGCGTCCTTCGTGGCAAATAGAAGCCAACCACGAGTTCAATCCATTACCGACTGCCTGGACTAGGTCATAGCCCCAAGCATTGGTGTATCAACATCAGTAAGCATATGTGAGTAACAGAAATGAAATACAATATTCTAAGCATATTGACACATGTTATAACATACAACTTAAGAAAATCATCCAACACATGCATTTCATACATATAATGAAATCAATACATCTGGCCAACATGATGGAAATCATTTACATCAACATATTACTTGAGAATTCAATCTCAAAACTCATTCACAACACCATTTACTCAACACATACTAATACAACATTTATACAAACACTTAGTCTACACACTTTAGTCTACATAGCGTATGTCGACTCAAAGTGCACTTTTGGGCGAATCTCTTCGCCAAACCGATCATGCACGCATTCCTGATATCATAACACGACAAATAGTCATGACAAACATTTCAGCAAAATGTGGATGTAAACAGTATTTTCTACAAATGACTAAAACACCCTAAATCTCATATTTTCCGTACGTTTACGAAACGAAAAACGGACAACATGTTGTACATGTCAAACGGCATTGTCGTCGATAATTTACTATTAAACGACATTGAAAGCTTTGAAATCAGTCAATTAAAGCGTCTAAAATCCTCACCTTTTGCCCTAGACGCGTATTGTTTCGAATAGAACGTATACGCTTCGTCGACAGCATAGCGGCGACCTAATGCACAAGATACAGAAGTCATTTTACTATTTGAATCGAAAGAACCCTTAAACAGCAAGTGGATAGGATTTTCTTACCTAAGAGTGCGTTGAAAATTACGGGAAAAGTGATTTGAACGCGTTGCTTCTGTATGTACAGAGGATGGAGCAATCGGCAGGAAGTTCTCTCACAAGGTCTCCCACAATCTCTCACTTTCTCTCTCTCTAACTAGGGTTTCTAGCAAATTCGGATGGGTGAGATATGTGAGGATTTAAGGGCCTTATATAGGCTAAAACCTCACTGTTTTAGACTCAGGAACAAAGTATACTTGGGTTATAACCAAATCTGGACTGTTTCGATCTAAAAGAGCATTTCTAGAGGTCCCCTGGCCGAATGCGGTCGGACTTAAGCTCATGGATACTGGATCCTGCTCACATCAAGTTTTCAGTCTGGTTGTGTTCGCACATCGCACGTGGTGGTCCAATTTCAGTTCAATGGTCATCGCACCTAAATCAGGTCTAGAAGTCTCATGATATGAAAGAGAAATTTTTCCTGATCCGAGGGTGAAATTTGGCTAAATTCTGACGGTCAGAACGCTTAATAATAATGCACAAAGTCACGTGCCAGATTTAGATTCAAATTTCCAAATCCTTACCCTTTCTCACTCTCTTTACTCCAAGCTCAATGAAATAGCCTTTGAACGTTGGTTGGGCTTGATTTTTGAAATGATTGTCAAGTCTAGCTAAGCGGTCATAGCGGTCTAAGATTGTAGGTATCGGACTTTTGACACGTGGTCTAGATCCAATACAAAGTTTCAAAGGGTTCCTGAGAGCAAATAGGTTTAGAGTTTGATCCTATGTTTCAGGGTATTATAGCGTCATTGATTCTACAATTTTTGGGTCTTGCAGAACGTATTTAAAGTGTTCAGGGACAATTTCACAGCTACTCTAGCGTAGCACTAGCTAATTTATGCTTAATTTCTAAAGGAATTAATCCTAAGTGATTTCTTTGGCTATGGAATTGGGTTCTGAGAGGTTACCAAGGTGTTATGGTTGACCCATTGCCAAAGGGCATCTAACCCTAGGTTGGCAAAAATCCGGGGTGTTATAGGTGCGCTTGTACTAGTCGAGGTCGTCAAGCAACCCGACTGACTGCTGTATGTTCACCTTGTATTGGTCATAACTACTTGAACCTAGGGTACTGAACTTACCAGTGATAACCCTGATAACTGTGGTACCTTGATCCACTAAGACTCATGAGCCGGGCATGGTGGTATAGGACACTGTGGTCAAGCTGTCGGCCTACGCTGTGGCGACGAGCCTCCCCGTAGTGACCAGTGAACACCTCAGACTCGTGAGCCGATTGTGGTAGTATGGGACACTACATTCGAGCTGTCGGCCTACTTTGATTGGTGACGATCCCTTTGTAGTGACCTCGAGTGTATTCTGAGTCTACGTGAGGCGACGACCCTTCCGTAGCAACAAGAGTACAGACCAGGCCTGTGTTGATAAGGTGATGGGGGAGCGGTGCAACGAGTGTGTGCAACAGCCCTGACAGCCCTTACAATGACCAAAAAATATATCATCGTATGAGACTACTAGGAGTGACGACCCTAGACAGGATCTGTGTTGGAAATGATAAAGGAAAGTACCTTAGTTTTCCAATACTGCTGCATGAAAGGACTAATAAAAACTCGGTAATCATATTCATATCGCACTGCATGTGCCTGAAAGATGTGGAGCACTGAGGGAAGAAAGCATGTCGCAGACATAAGATGGTGTCGCATGAGAGAGTATGTCGGTGAGGGCACGCATCATTACTGCATCTCATCCTTGCATTAATAACAGCATCTAGGAATGTCTGATTGTTTTCTTTACTATTATCGCGTGATTGATTTGATAACATGCTAATCTTTGCTCTATGATTCCACTGAGTTGATCATTCACTCCCACGTTTCGGGATGGTGTTTGCAACATCTACCAGACTCTGTCTTAGATATAGATAGCAAGGAAATTCAGGAGCTGGAGCCGGACTACTACGAGGACCAGGACGAGTTCTCGTATACGCAGTTTTCTGACGGCTTTGCATAGGTGGCCTGGATCAGTGGGATTTTGCTAATTGTACTATCATATGACATTTAATTTTAGTTTGTTATATGTATTTGTGACTTAGAGTTATATTCATACTTTGGAGATAGATCGAGATTGTTTTGTTTTACATGCAGTGATATATAAATCTTCCAGTCTTCCGCTTGCGTTTTATCACTGGATCTGGAGTATGAATTGCAGTTTGGTAAAATCTCACTCATGTTAATGCACTAACTCAGACAACATTTAATCATAAGCATATTTTTTGCATAAGTGATGGTCTGAAACTCGGAAGTTGAGTTGTCATTCGACCCCCAATTTTTAGGGCGTTACACATGTCCATGGCTGGTCGTGTGGAGCCTGATTTAGTCACCGGACTTTGAGTCATGACTGCAAGACTAGTCGAGTATGAGTCGTGCACTGTTCACATGACCAATTAAGCAGTCTCCAGGACTGGTCGAGGCTTAACAAAAAATTCTAAAAATTTATAACAAACTTAGGACTGGTCAAGGAATTTCTTGGACTAGTCGAGCCAGTACCAGGACTAGTCGAACATAATCCAATACTAGTCGAGAAACAGTCAATCCATTTATAAAGAGACCCAATTTGAATTATATATTCAAAATGACCTACCCTAAGGTCAATCTAAGGTCATTCATACCTTATAAACAATGGATGAACATTGAGACTTCTTTTGCTTCAGTTGATAGATATTCTTCGAAGCTTATGAAGCTTGATGCCTTGTCATGTAGAGAATCTTGAACTTGAGATTTTCGAAGCTTGAAATTGACATTCATTAAAGCTTGAGCTTGAGATACTTGAGATGTACTTCACCTTGAGTCTCGAGTACCAAAATAAGGACTATTGTCTTGCCTTTAGATGTAGCTTTAAAACCTTGCACTTTGAAGTTCTTGAAGTAAAGACCATTATCCTTATACATAAGATGCACAGACCTGTAGAGGTTCTACATAAGACAAAGATTCCAAGAGGTTTTGACACAACAAAATTTGACAACCAAAGGAGCTAGAAAACATTACACTTACACATCCAACCATCATTGCCCATCAATGTGGACATCTAACCAACACTGCTCCCAAGGAGTGTCCCACATAGAGCCAAACATATAGTGGGCCCATGGCCTCACACAAGGGTCTCATGAAAGTGCCCTGGTTTATCAATTAGTGTGAGTTTTGGGTCAGTCAGACTGCAGAGCCTCATAGGAAGATCAATACAAAAGCGTTTACCTCAACTGGATGTGTGCAAGCTCACCACAGGTAAATCTAAGCCTCACATCCCATGTCCCAAAACACAAGGTACTTAAAACCCATAAAACAAGTTAGAGCATCATAGGGTTTTTAAGTTAAGAAAACTTTTTCAAAATCAGAAAATCTCTAAGTTTTCTTGCTTTGTCGATTTTATCAATACACATATCAATATGATCGACTTGCGTTGTCAATGTCCTCGATGAGAAATCGTTTTCATCAGAATGAGGATAAAAGTATCTAGTAACTACATATCTTTGGATGGAATTATCGATGTATCGATATACCTATTGATATTATCGATAATTGAATCTCAAGTTCATCAAAGGTGACTCGATAATATCCACAGGCAGATCTTTGGTGCTCCTGTTTTCACTTAAGAATATCATATGTACATCGATATATCGAAGTCCTCCTCGATACCATTGTAATTCAAATCTTAAAGACATCAGAAAGCTTTCGATGATATTGGTCATGGGCATGAAGATTTTCAACAAAATATTTCAGGATAGTTTATCTATGATCGAGGGTCACTCGATAGAATCGATATTCAAATATCGATGATATCGGTACGGTCTCAATGGCATCAAACAAAGACAAAAACTATCTAGCAAACTTAAACAAAAAGTCTTTGGATTTACCGATGCCTCGACACATCTATCGATATCATCAACATTCAAATTCTGAGGATATCGAAGGTCCCTCGATCATTCTTGTAAACCTGAAATATTTCAAATCAAGTCTGTCTTATTTTTAAATGTCGAGGAATAGAACCTCATATCGATGCAATCGCAGTTCGAAATCTGATGACATCGACATATGTTTCGATTCCCTCGACTAGCTGGAAATAGGTTTCAAAAGTGTATGACATTTGAGTTTATGTCATCGAGCGGACCATCGATGCTATCGAGAGTATATGGTCGATAATATCGATCTCGGTCGATGATATCGAACTCTGTTATAAATGTGACCATTTTATATCCGTTGGAACCTTTTGCCTATATAAAGAAGACTTGTCTATTATTACTGGTAGAGAAAGAAGAGAGTGCTTTTGAGTTTTTTAACTTAGATCATATACCCAAAGCCCTTTCCCTCATGAGAGTTCATCCTCCAATCCACCCTCATCATTGTTATTCAATAGAGTGGATTGGAGAATAAACTTCCGTATTCAAGGATTCTCCAGTTACTATCTTAATGGCAAATCATTAAGCTGGGATGACTTGAATGCATAGATGATTGGAATCGCTCTATCTTCCTAATAGAAAAATATTTAGAGAGTAGGATTTCATCATAAACCTTGACCCAACCTGCCGTCATGCATTAGTATATCTTCTGAGTTGTTGATCAAGGAAGCAGAAGAGTCTTCATCAACAAAGAAGGAGATCTTCGTCAATGTGTTGAATGAGACTCATCCACTTATCTGTAAGTATCTAGAGTCCAAATGACCCTTGTGATCATTCCTTTATAAGATTGGGTCAAAGGTGTTTCTTACCCTTACAAGGCCTCATAAGAGGCCTCTGGCGGGAGTGTACATGGTGGGTGCATTATGTTGGCCCTTGCTCTATGGAGAGCATAAACAGTTGAGGTCTTGTAGAAGATCCTTGGCCAGTGTGCCTAAAAGTGTTTGCATTGTGTTGACCCTTGCTCGTGAGAGTATAAACAGTGAGGTTCCTTGTTTGGATCCTTAGCTAGTGTGCCTAAAATCGGGTGCCATGTGTTGACCCTTGCTCAAGGAGCATAAACAGTCAGCCTAGGTGTTGGTTGTAAAGGTTGAAGGTGAACTTGATCTAAATCCTTAAGTTTGAGGTGAACCGCTTTGAAACCTCCTTAGTGAAATCTGGTACACTCAAGGGTTGAGTGCGGTTACCGGTAGTGGAGTAGACAAGCAGTCGAACCACTATAAAAATGACTATGTTTGAGATTGCTATTCTTTTATTTGTGTGATTTACTTTAATATTTTTATATCTAAATATCTGAGATTACACCTCACACACATACATAGTCATATCCATCATAAACTAGTTTGCATATTTTTCACTTCTTAAATAGTTTGTGATTGGATCCTCTACCGAGCTTAGAAGATAGTAGAGTTACTTTTGAGTAATCCTAATATGTGCTTGTTGTTAGGATTAGTATAATAAGATTTTAAATAAACCATCAAAACTTTAAGAAGTCCTATTCACCCCCATCTAGGACATATTGGCATATTCCTACTTTAACTAAAGCGATCTTTACCGTAATTTCAATTGGTATCAGAACGGGTCTCTCTTTAAGGGCTTCATCGCCTAGAGAGTGATCTTGACTGAAGTTAGAATCATGGTCAACGGTGTCTCAGAAGGTGTGACAAATCGGAACAATTACCTAGTAATCCATACTGCTCTGAAAGTTGATAATAGTTTAAAATGGTACCTTGATAGTGGATGCTCCAGAAACATGACTGGTGATCAAACTTACTTTTGTGAATATTCAGACTTTGATGGAAGATCAGTCACATTTAGAGATAGTAGCTCTACCAAAATTGTTAGACAAGGAACAATAGTTGTACCATGCCTTCCAAAAATTAAACATGTTCTTTGTGTAGAAGGTCTGAAACATAATCTCTGTAGTATCTCCCAAATATGTGACAAAGAACATCTAGTTACTTTTTCAAAAGATGCGTGTAGGATTTTAGATCATACAGGAAAATCTCTCATAAAATGTTTACGTACTAATGATAACTATTATATTATTAAGAGTAGAAATGAGAGTGTGTTATCCACAAAATGTAATATAACTGTAAAGAATGAATCCAAATTATGGCACCAAAGGTTGGGACATGTTCACTACCAAAATTTAGCTAAGTTGAGTTCAAAAAATTTAATTAAAGGTCTTCCCAAGATTAAAAAAAAAGAAAAAGTTGTTTATGGAGAATGTTTAAAACAAAAATAGATAAAAGTTGGCTATAAAAAGACAACCACCATAGTAATAACAAAACCTTTGGATTTGCTGCATATGGACTTGGTTGGCTCGACCAAAGTGAAAAGCCATGGCAAGAAAAGATACTTCCTGGTGGTAGTAGATGACTACACCAGATTTACTTGGGTTGCATTTCTTCGAGAGAAATCAGATGCCTTTGAAGAATTTATAATTTTAGCAAAGCGACTTCAAAATGAAAAAGGATATTGCATCAATCGCATTGGAAGTGATCATGGTGAGGAATTTGAAAATGAAAATTTTGAAAAATATTGCAATGAGAAAGGAATTCATCATAAATTCTCAGCCTAAAAACCCCACAACAAAATGTAGTCATTGAAAGAAAAAATGGAGTATTGTAAGAAATAGGGTTAGTTATGCTAAATGGGAAAGATATGGTAAAAAATTTCTGGGCAGAAGCTGTCAATACTGCCTGCTACATTATTAATAGAGTATATCTTAGAGGAGGCTTGAACAAAACTCCATATGAATTACGGTATGGGAAACTACCTAGTGTGAAATATTTTGGGGTGTTTGGTAGTAAATGCTACATTTTAAGAGACAGAGATCACCTTGGAAAATTTGAGTCTAAAAGTGATAAAGTTATTTTTCCGAGGTATGCCATGAATAGTCGTGCTTATAGAATGTGCAACCTAAGAACTCTCACTATTCAAGAGTTTATCAATGTGGTGATTGATGATCATCCTCATGAGGAAGATACCCTGGTAAATGAATTAGAAGATGATGTAGATTCATGCATACTAGAAAAATCTGATAATAAATCTCCATCATCCATTGAAACTCAACCATCATCTGACATACCCATCATAAAGGATCACCCTAGAGTGAAAATTATTAGAGATCCTAATGACGGTGTGAAAACTAGACAGCAGATAAAAAATATCTATAGCCATTTCTACTTTACCTCAAAGAAAGAACCCAAGAATATTATAGAAGCTCTTTAAGATGAACACTGGATAAATGCTATGCATGAAGAACTTCAACAATTCTAGAGAAATGAGGTATGAAAATTGGTTCCCAGACCAACTGATACAAATGTCATTGGAACCAAATGGGTCTTCAAGAATAAATCTGACGAGTCAGGTAATGTGATCAGAAACAAAGCAAGGCTAGTTACTCAAAGATACTCACAGATAGAAGGGATTGATTTTGATGAGACATTTGCCCCTGTTGCTCGTCTTGAGTCTATTAGAATTCTTATGTCCGTTGCATGCACACTAAAATTTAAACTGTTTCAAATAGATATTAAGAGTGCTTTTCTTAATGGGGATCTTGTCAAAGAAGTTTATTTAGAACAACTAAAAGAATTTTTGGATCCTAAGCACCCCTATCATGTTTATCGTCTGGACAATGCTTTGTATGGTCTTAAACAAGCACCATGTACTTGGTATGAACGATTAAAAAAATTTCTTTTAAACTATAAATTTTGAAGAGGAAGTGTAGATAAGACACTGTTTACCCAGAGAATAAATAACTCATTTCTTATTGCACAAATTTCTGTGGATGATATAGTGTTTGGGTCAACATGTGGAGATGTTGCACACAAATTTGCCAACCTTATGAAATTAGAATTTGAAATGAGCGTGGTAGGTGAATTAAACTTCTTTTTAGGATTATAAGTCAAGCAACTAAATGATGGAATTTTCATAAATCAGACCAAGTATGAAAAAGATTTGGGCTTGAGTCTGGACGCACTTATCACATGCTTATGAATACCACACTTAACATTCCAAAGATACTAACGGCAAAAGTGTGGACCAACATCTCTATCGGAGTATGATCGAAAGCCTACTATACCTCACAGCTAGTCGTCTAGATATATCCTTTAGTGTAGGAGTGCGTTCTTGGTATCAGGCAGATCCTATGGAATCCCACCTAATAGTTGTTAAAAGGATTATCAAATATGTAGCAGTAACTACCACCTTTGGTTTATGGTGTTCATTTGAAACATCCACCATTATTGCAGGCTACTCTGACGTAGATTGGGTTAAAAATTTGAACGATCAAAAATCAACAAGTGGAGGATGTTTTTATGTTGAAAATTGTTTGGTCTCGTGGTAGAGAAAAAAGGAAAACTCAATATCATTATCCACTGTTGAGGCTGAACACATTACTATAGGAAGTTGTTGTGCACAACTCCTTTTGATGAAACAAATGTTGTTGGACTACAGAATCAAATAACCCACAATGAGTCTGTTTTGTGATAACATAGGTGCGATCAACATTTCAAAGAATTCCGTCCAACACTCTAGGACCAAATACATTGACATTCGTCATTACTTTATCCGAGAACTCGTTGAAGACATGATTATTACATCGGATTATGTTGCCACAGAAAAATAACTCGCAGATATCCTCACTAAACCTCTTAATATAAATAGGTTTAGTGATCTTCAGAAATCCATTGGAGTATGCACTTACTGAATATATCCTAGTGACCTTGATCCTCATAGGTAAACCCTCACACTAGGACATTCATGGTTAAGTTCAGCCGCAAGTTTAAACCTCATAAATTAACCATGTTAGTTTTGGGATGCCAAATTATAACATTCTCGATGATATCTGCACCCTGTCGATACCATCAAAATTTACAGTTCGATGATATCGATATTCAACATTGATGAAATTGAAGAATCTCGAGAATGCAAGGTAATAACCAACAATCCTTTCAAACAGTTAGATTGAATCCACTAGATATTGGCATGTTCCCAATGGTCATCATCATGGTGTTTAATGTCATTATGAGTGTGAGATCAATGCCATCGATGGTGGATCGATTTGATCGATAATGCTGCTATAAGAATGAGGGTGCATTTAATTTCAAGTTCTCATATCCCCTCCCTTCTCTAGTTACTTCTTCTTCCTTGTACCTGGTTCACACACTAAAAAAATCATGATCAAAGGGAAAAGTAAGTCTCTTCACTCAAAGAACATGTAATCAGAATCGAGTAGGCATTAACCTATTCCAATGGAAGGACGTCCATTCACCATAGCTGAACGTCTAGTACTCAATAGTGCCATTGAGCCCTTTGGAGTGGACCTACTTTTAGAAGTAATAGGTTAGCAGAACATCCTCAATCTTAGAGGATCGTATCAACTGGGGGTGATCCAAGAATTCTTCAATCATTGTCATATCATTAGTGATGATCCCCCTACCATTCGAGTTGAACTAGCACATTACTCAAAACTTATCACTCCGATCACCTTGGCTCATCTTCTGGATCTTGATGTCACTCGAATACCAATGACTAAAAGGAATCTCAATGGTTTGGGTGTGGGGGGAGAAATAACACTTGTGGACATAAGACAACCTAACATGGTCTAAAGTCCCACAGATGTGACCATGGCACGTGCGGTCTTGTGGTGAGGACTAGAGGTGGATGTGTTTGTACATGCAACATTTTCAGTGAATCAAAAGAACCATAGTTATATAATGTGGTAATAACCAAATGATATGATTCATCCAAGTGGTGTCTTTTTTATTTATTTTTATTTTTTAACTCTGTATTCTAGATGAAAACTATGATCCTTGGGTCCGAGGATACGTGGTGTCCTTGTTCAATTATCTAGGCCATTGATACAAGTTAAAAGAAAACTCTATGCAGCTTGCAGGTCATAGCATTTGCCACATACACTATTGTATTTAAAATGGTTATGCGAGTTAAAAGAAAATTAACTATTGGATAAAGTAGGTGTGTGCTGTTCATGAGGCCTTTAATTGGTAGGGGATGTTTGGGGTAGGGATTTGTGATATTTATGTATTTCAAGTCTCTCCTATTTTTTTTTTGTTTTTCAATGAGGATTTGTAGTAGGTGAATTTCCCAAGTCCACACCACCACACAATCCATGGACTAGGTTAGATCTAAATCCCCCAAACACATTATCCAATTTGGTTTGGTTGACTAGCATGCGTACTTGATTTAAGATGACTTGTGGAATGAAACTGAAAATGTTAGTTCACTAGATCTCTTTTCAAAGTAATATATATATATATATATATATATATATATATATATATATATATATCTCAAATAAGCATTTCATATTTGCATGTGTGGCTGTGTTTATGTGTATAGCCCTACAGGTGTGTGGAATTGGAAAATCTCTTTTTAAATATAAAATTTCAAAAAATTACCTATTTATCACAATGTTTAAGAGATAAGCGTTCATGCCCATGGGCCTATATGACACTTAAGTGGGATATCATAGTTCTCCATAAGGTGAGACAATATGACTAGATCTTCTCCCTCAAATCAGGTCATTGTGCCCAAAAATGAGTAGGTTATTTTATTTGGCTAACACTGCATTGTTGTTGCCTATTTTCAACTTGCTTAGATACTAAGCCAAATCCAAGATTTCCTCGAAGAGGGATTTTCAGGTATCTGTATAGAAGAGATTTGCTTCTCTTATGGTTCATCTTGTGGTACTCTTAGTTTAGGCTTGACTTGTGTTTATGGTGCAAGTTCAAGCTTATCAGTCATGAATTAAGCATAGTAAGATATTTAGAAGTTGGAAGTGTTTTTTATACGAATAGACCCATTTTAACACCAGAATTTTTAATTGTTTACAATTCCAAATGAATAAATTCAGTCCCATTGTAATTGTTCAAACCAACATAATACACAATTTTAACATCTAGAAAGTTATGGTCTTGTTTTCACTACTTTTATTCTTGTTACCATTCCTGTGGATTGCAGAAAGGAATTGATGAGAACTGGGCTGCAGCACTAGAGTACAATCCTGAAGCTTTTGATGGGTGGTATGTATCATCTCCTACTGACTGTGTGATCTCTAGTTTTTCTATGTCCAGGCTTAATTTTGTGTTTTTACATGTCATGTTATATGTGGATACGGATGTAAATGGAGTACCTTTGAAGGTCAAGGCATTATATATTATTTTTCTTTCTTTGGTCTAGGCACAATTGATCTCACGATCTTTCAATAGGTTTTTATTAACAAAATATCATAGTAAAATACACATTGACACAGTTTTTTTATTTGTTTATGGGTCATTGCAACATGTCGATATTGTGCTAAGATTAATGAAACTAGTTTGACATGCTTATTTAATGTTAGTGCCAGTCCTATGACTGCTAAATTGCGCTGTTACAATATTGTAGTCATCTTTGGGTGCCTACACAATTCATTTTGCAGAGATGCACAAGTCATGTGGGATCATAAAACTAGGTGTTCAAGAGGATTTGGCTTTGTTTCTTTCTGTAATCATCAAGTATTATTCCCAATCTTAGTTATCACTGTTTAAAAGCATGTAGTTGACTTCTTCTTCAACTTTCAAAAGCCTGTAGCTGGCACATGAATTATACATGAATTTATGAGGTGGGGTTGGGCATGTTGAGTATTGATTTCACTAATTGTAATAGAAATGAGCCCTTGGTTTATTGAAGAACTGTGATGTTTAACAATAACTAGTGATATTTTATAGTGTTTGAAGTGATGCAGAAAATATGACCTGCACTAAGAGGGCTAGTGTGCTCTTATTTTGGATAAGAACAGGGTCAACTATAGTCTGATGGTCTACTTGTCGGCCTTGAGAACCATGAACACTCAAACATATCCTAAGGTTAGGAGCCAACGTTCAATTAGCATTAGTTAAGTCCAGTCATATATTGCATCTAACCATTGTTACTATAGTGAGAAGCGAATGCGGGTAAGATGCATATGGATGAGTGAAAATCTCACTTTGTGATATTAAATGTTTCTCATGCTAAGCACCCTCATTACCATAGTACAATGGCATGGGTTTGTACACTTGATTACACTACACTAAAATCGTCATTTAGGAATGGTTTTAAACTGTTCCTAAAAGAGGTGTCACAAAAAACATGGAACGGCTCAACCGTTTTGTGTACCGTTTCAAATTTTAGAGATGGAACGGTTTTAAACCGTTTTGGTTCCAATGATCAACTTTAAGAAATTGCCAACTGTCAAATTGTAGAAACGATATTTTTTCTATAGTCCCCTTTAACCTTGACCCTTTCCAATCTCAAAGCCAAGATGCAAACAAAACAAAATAATTTTTTTTAGAATAAAACCCATTACTCCAAATAATCTTGTAGTCCCCTTTAACCTTGACCCTTTCCAAAGGACTCCCCTTTTTTCATGAATCCACCGACTTGGTGGTTGTAGATAAGGACATGTGAACCTGGCCATTATCATTGCAATAAACTCCAACCACACGGTAGCCCCGCTTACCCACACAAGAACCCATAAAGTTCAATTTCCACCAATGTAAGGATGGTGAAAATAATTTGTAGTATTGAATGGAACAATTCATTCAGATTTAAGATAAGATGCAATGGTAATGGAATCTAACTAGATCTTGACAGCCAGAAAAATATAAATGGACCTTCATAACTGAGGCTAATGAACAAGATGGTCAAAGACAAGTTTGTTAGAGGCTCATAAAAAGGTATAAGAGTGTTACCAATACGGCCAATTTTCATTCCAGATCGAGCAAGGGCCCTGAGAGCAGACTGGGCACCTGCACTAGTCGTCTTCATTTTGTTACCACCAATTGTGCGCAACTTAATGTGTAGAGGAGTGATTCTAAGCTCCTACAAAAAGCATTAGGAAATGAACATCAACAGTGAATGTCACTACTAAAACACCATCACTGCTATCATCATCACAGACCTAGTATGCATGTTCTAATCCGTGATGAAGTTATCGATGTGATTGCATGGAAAAACATGCATGAATCCTAAATAACTATTGAAGAAGATTTCCAGTTCACACAATGGATGCATGTACATGCAAACCAATGACCTCAGTCAATTCATAAGAGTGAAAGCAATATCAACCAATGATTTACCAATTTCACCTAAATACCAACAAGTGAGAGTGGAAATGGAAGTACATACCTTGCAGCATTGTGCAACATCTTATGCTGCAAGCATGACAGCATAGGGAGAGGACTCATCCCTATTTGCCTTGACTTTCGTCCCGCCTGTATAAAATAAAGATGTAACCAATCATTTTAACTTCATCAATATTAACCAAGATGAAGTCCTAACACTGGAAATATAATCACAAAATGGTAGAAAATTAAATGACCAATAATCAAACTTTAAGTTTTAGGAACAAATAATAACACTGCTTTCAGATTTTTATAGCAGTCTTTAGAGAAGTAGTGTCTCTTGGACACGTTTTAAGTTAATGCAGAAGGATGAAGTAATATATGGTTTTCGTTACAATTGAAATTCAAGGGCCTATTTTGGAAGCTTGGAAAGTGTTTGGGCAGAAAATACTTTCCATGAAAATGACAATTTTCCCTAATTGGGAGTTCAGTTTTTGGTGGAAAACATTTTCCAAGAATGTGTTTCCATATAGATCCTAAAAAATTCCCAACTCTCCACTCAATGTTTTTATTATTTTTATTATTTTTTGTATCTACTCTCCAAATGCTTTCTTGAAAAAGAAAATGTTACTTCCTCTCATATTATTTTACAAGCTCCCAAACAGTCCCTAAAGATCTACTTTGGCATAGGGCTAGAAACAGTCTAGGCCTGGGGTTGGCTTCGACTTGTATTTTGAACCGTTCAGACTGGGCCTGAGGGGCTGGTCCTATTCAAAATTTTGATTTTGCAAGGCCCAAGACCTACCCATTGATAGCCCTACTTCAGAATAGTCAATTTCGAATGCAGTTTGTATGTTTTCTTTTCTAAATAGAAAATTGAATTTTAACCTTCAAGTTAGGAGTAAATTTATACAGCTGTTTTTAAATTCTTTATAGCAAAAAAGGATATCTTGTTCACTTAAATTAGCATAGATGTTGCACCAACTCTTCTTCAAAAAACATCTAACCAAAAAAGTTCAAAACTAAAGGCATCTCATACCAGTAACGCGGACCATGGTTTCTCTTCTAGATAAATCTATCACACGTTGCAATCCAGGAAAAAAAAAGATTGGGGCCTCTAATAATGTTAGGAGAAGCAAAAAGGAACTGAAAGAAAAGAAATGAGACTTACGATAAAAGTATCATTAATAGATGCAAAGATGTGGGCAATACCGAAAACATTCTCTCCCTCTCGTACAGTTGGTCCAAGTGTCACATTCTCCTACTTGGGCTCCCTGGTCTTCCTTCGTGATTGTAAAATGCCTTGCCAAAAAAAAGGCACCTAGATTAAAAATGACATTTCCCTAGAATGGTTTGCATTTAATTCAAGCTTTGAAAAAAAAAAAAACTTGTCATGTGTTACATAAATGTTGCCAATGGCTAAATTTTAAAATTAGACCCAGATGACATTCAGGGCAATAAATTTGAATCATATATATTTAAAAAAGAATGCATTGATTCCTTTGAATATTAGAATCTACAAACTAAAATAATTGTCAGGAATCAATACAAATGATGGGAAGTTCATTGTGTTAAGTACTAATCTATTGAACACTTCATTGGATTCAAAGAGCAACATACATAAAAAAGAAATAAATGCTTGGAATAGTATCTGACTTGGAGTTGTTATTTGTAATATTTTAGTATTGCCAAATGCTTCAAGAACTGGATTCGACTGCAGTCATATTAATCAATACAATGTCAAATTCACTGAGAAGAGATGGTTTCAATGTATTTGGAAAAAATATCATGATGACTATTGAGAGAGATTACCCAACAAGCCAATGAAAGATGGATCCATCAAGGCTCCTGCTCATAAAATATTCCTCATGGAATGGGTGTCAAGCCAAGGCTAGCAAAACAATAAGCCACACATGCAACACAATGAGTATCCAAACTTCATCACAGATGGAAAGCATTAAGATAGATAATGTAACTACAGGAACATTGGGACCTGCACTGATGTCAGAAAGTGTTCTACAAAAATAATGAAACATTTTGTAAAGAATCCATACTTCATGATCTCATAAAACTGAACCTGATTTGCCCAACTTGAGTTTGGGTCATATTGGACATTTTCTTTAGAAGATCGCATCAAGACTCCTAACCAAGAGGCTCATCATAGAAGTATGATTTTAGATTAGTGAAAATTTCCTAGTAATAAGAATCTCAGATGCAGAAATATCCATAAGAATGAAACAATTTGGTAAAATAAAGTAGTTAGGTATACATTAAATGAGAACAAGTTTATCTAGAGATAAGCACCGATGCAAATACATGCAGCTACATGAATTTCATGCAAACGTATGGTGAAGAACCATTCTTGGTTGGAATCTCAAAATAGAGGGAATTATTGAATTAATAATTGAAGATACCTTACAACTTCCTCTTTGAAAATCTTCATAAGCTGTTTGTCAAGCAAAGCAAATAGCTCCCCATTTGGGCAAAATCTGTTATCAAACAGGCATGTGTAGAAGTCTGTGGAGTAAAAGAAAATTATCAGTATATAAGATAGCATGAAACAACAGACCTTTGCCGGTGCGAGCCAAAACTAGGCACTGGCAAAGGGCCCTATAAAATAATAATAATAATAAAAAAACCTACCCCTTATAGCTATAAAACAATTCTATTCAACTTAACCATAATGTGCTAGTAGTTAAACATTTGAGATATTTCTTGCTTTCTGTTTGTGTGGATCCTACTGGCTAGATGGAAGGTCCCTTCTTAGGCAGTGATAGCATCATGCCCTTCATAAGGCAATTCCATTCAATTTGAAGCATTTTAGCTTAAAAATCTAGCCAGTCAACCAAGAAACCATTTCATTGTCTTTTCTAAGTATACATGTGGCCCACTTAATGACTTAACCAGACTAATTTTCAGGCAATGTAAACTACATAGTGGAGTCCACCCGGAACACTGCTCGGATATCCTCACATCCGGCGAATTGTTGAGGTGCAAACAGAGAGGTGGGCACTTGTTTAGCAAAATTTTCTGAGAAGATATTTGGATATAGCCTAAAGAAACTTAGAACAGCTTAATATGCAAACATATGGCATGACTAGCAAAATTTTAGAAGCGAATTTTCAAAGAAAAACACTCACATTTTCATCTCTAAACCACCTTCCATGGAAATTGCGCTTCTAACCAGCAGATGTGAACTTCAGTTCTCTCCCTTGATGTGCTTGCTGCTCCACAAGAATCTCTCCATCTGCCCTGTTTTCTCATTTGCTACTTCTGTCATCAAGATCCCAAGGCTCAGGTCTCACACTTGGTGATGGCTCTATTCCCCTTTTAGAAGCAGAATGGCAATTCAAATCAAAGAAAGAAACATTTCCCCTGAATTTCACATCATGGCAACCATTTACAGCATTTGGTTCAGGCATTTGGTTATGTAGTGCCTCAAAAGCCACCTTCCGTGTCTGTTCAATCAATGGCTTGCTGGATAACTAGAATTGTTGGTTAGATGGACTTGAACTCGTGGAACCAGTAGAATCACCCGATAGACTATTCTCTTCTTTATCTCTTCTTGTTTCCATAATTCCCTCTCTCCTTGAGTATAGATTCAGTGGCCATGTGATGTGAACCCCTGATATGAATCTGTGAAATTACGGTGACACTCAGTCAAGCAAAAGTGAGAGAAAATTCTAGGCATTTCTTGAGCCATCTCCAAGACATGGAACGGACGACCCCCCCCCCCCCCCCCCCCCCCCCCAGCTTGTAAGAGTTTTCCTTATCAATGATAAAGTGTTAGTCTAGAGGATTGAATAACGCAATAGGGAACAGAGGATTTTCATTTGATCTAGAAAAAATGCTATTAGTCATGAGAAAATAGGCATTGGTATTCAACTGGTTAATTGGTTTTCAATTGCAAATCTTGTCGGAGACTTTCTATCTTCTCATCTGCATGAAAAGGTTGGATGGTTTTTCGATTCCCATGGCATTGCTACCACCAAATGCAGAGAAACTACCACTCCCTTGTGGGTTGCTAAAGGCCCCAAAGACACGAAATAAACGAAATAAGTTGCTTTTGGAAGTTGAAAAGCAAAAGAAGTAGCTTACTTTTTCTTAAGATATACTTATGTAAGTTTAATCACCCAACGAAATAAGAAGTAAATTCTTGACTTACAGAAGTTAAAAAAAAAAAAAAAAAATCCAGTCAAGCATCTTTTCAAAAATAACTGGGACATCTAATGCATGATTGTCATTCTCTTCATCTTATTTTTCTTTTTCATTTTTTTTTTTGGTAAATCTGGGCTCATTGCTCCGTTGGGTCCCACTTGGAATGAGTTTTAGTGTTTCATTTGGCATATGGCCCAAGCATTTAGCATCAACCCCCACTTTATCAATGGCTTTCTTCATTACTTCTAGTGGAAATAGCAGCAGAGAAGTCACCCTCTCTCAAATCTCAATGTCTAGTTAATAGATCTGAAGGCATGCACATCAAAGGTTGAATATCAGTTCGGGAAGCAAATGCTTGCTTACATGTCTAATTGAAAATTTCTGCCTCTTTTGCTTTCCACTAATTGCCTTTTGATCAATAGTCTCCTCTTATGAAGCATCACAAAAATGCAGACTAGAAAATCATATATTTAGTCGAGATGGACCAGAAAAGAAATGCAACAATGATATAAAACTAGCATATGGTCATGTTATCTACTACAATAGTTTGTGAATTAGCTCAAAATCTAGCTATTTAACAAATGGTCCAATCATTTTATTTTATTTTTTAATACAGAGAACATCCATTAAGCTGAAAAGTATCAAACAGAAGAAGTATCAAAGCCTAGATAAAAGGAAGGTTGATCTCCAGGCTATGAAACTTTCACTAATTTACCATTTACAAGTTGACTGCATATTCCTAACAATGAATAACTAGATGTAACATGGGAATCTGTTGTGCCTGAATGATGAGCATGTTCCTATATACAAATTTCTATAGTTCAATCGAGCTGAAATGTGTAATGTGAATGGGATCATGCACTTTAGGAGATTTTTTTTTTTTTGTGCCATTCTTTGCATTTGCAAAATAAAGGAATAAATTTGCAGATAATCAAAATTCTAGAGTGTACAATATGATTAAAGAAAATGCCATTACTTAAAATAAATAAATAAATAACAATCAGCAACCCACTAAGACGCATGCCCAAAAGTCTGTTGATTTCATGGGCCCTGCCATGATGTATGTGTTTTATCCACGTCAGCCATCTATTTTTCCAGCTTAGTTTAAGGCATGAGTAAAAAAAAATGAGGCAGATTCGAAGCTCAATTCGACCACACCACAAGAAACAGTGGAGGTGTAATATCAAAGGAGATGATAAAATTATGATGAAGTATATTACAAAGGAGATTATAAAATTATGATGAAGGACGTAGAGCCCAACACAAAACAGTTGACCTAGTAAGAATTGGGTTCTTAGGATTCCTTTCAACAGATCAACTGTAACACAAAAACCGACGTCTCATTCAAAACCGTGAGGCTGCTTCAAAATGACTGACTCACAAAGCAACAATTGACTCAAGTCATAGAAACACCACCCTATTTTTCCCCAGTTTTTTTCTTTTTCTTCTTCAAATGGTAAATCCCATATCTATCTAAATAGCAACTAAAAAATACAGCATGGTATATCAAAAAATAGCATTTTTTCAGAAGTAATATCTCAAGTAGAAAAACAAAAGCTCTAAACTGAATTTCAGACTGTAACTTAACTGATATTTTAGGAAAGCCCTAATCCGTTTATCTATAGATCTAGATAACAAGGAGACTCAAAATTTTGGGGAAAAAAACAATAGATCTTATTCTAGTTCTAAGATCTAAACTTATTTCACCTAGAATTCTTATCCGGTTATCGATTTACAGGAAACGGAACCAAATTCCATTATTATATCCTCTGGTAATCTGTGGATTTGCAGATCTAGGGCTTATGAAGACCTGAAGATCAGAAAATGAGCTACGATTTAGAGAGCTGAGATTGAATCGTGATTAATAAAACGAGATATGAACCTTCACTAACCTTATTATCGATTTCCACAACCGATTCGAACAGAAATGTTGAAATTTCAACGATTCACAAATCTAGAAGATAAGAAAACCTATAGCTTTTTTAATTGGCGATCGATCTAGAATCCTCATTTCGAAGCGAAAGTTCAAAGGAGAGAAGTGCGAAGGAAATGGTGAATAACGCACCTGCGAGATTAGCACGATCCAGGAGTGTGAAAAAAGGGAATGTCGAGATGAGATGTTAGGTTTTGAAGAGGAGAAGGGGATTGGAGTTTTGGTGTTGAAGAGGAAGAATAAGAGCAAGATGAGATTAGAGATTTGAAGAGAGAGAGAGAGATGCGAGATGGGGGCGATTGAAGAAAAGGGGAAGCAAAAGAGCGTAACGTGGAAAGATGATACTCATGGGTTTTGAAAAATGTGTCTGCGCTTAAAAATAGTTTAGAACCATGTGCACTTAAAAATGATTTAAAATTGTACCTGAACCAAAGCATCAGCCGTTCCTGATAAACGATTTTGGTGTAGTGTTATTTTTCCAAGAGCCATAACTAAGTAACCCTTTTGTACACTTGTCTTAAATTTGCACCATGTATACATGTCGTTTTCAAATTTCAAGTTGATATACAAGTCCTTGCACATGTTGTGGAGCTAACAAGAGAAGGGGCAGTCGACAGGTTGAGATTTGCTAAAGGAGATCTATTTCAAGCATTTCAGGTTCTTTTTCATTTTTTATTTAATCACCGGAAATTGTTTGGCTCTGTTTCTTGTTGGTGGCTTTTACACAATT
Source organism: Magnolia kwangsiensis (assembly GCA_037074715.1). Lineage (NCBI taxonomy): Eukaryota > Viridiplantae > Streptophyta > Magnoliopsida > Magnoliales > Magnoliaceae > Magnolia > Magnolia kwangsiensis. Next base: position 35,483,675 of record CM073586.1, on the reverse strand, counting down.
TAATGTGGTAATTTTTTTTTATAATTTGTTATTTTCATGATGAAAAGTTTTGTGCTCGAAGTCTGATAGACAAATTCCATTGATCAGACCAGTCACATAAAATATTCTTGTTCTTATAGGTTTAATTGCTTAAGAGTTGAGAATTGCTTGAACATATCACTTTTATATCCTCTTCAGTCTAGATATTCTAAATGTAGAGAAGAATTTCAACTGCAGTCTGGCCTGCTATTCATTATTAAAGTTCTTGAAATGCATTTTCTATGTAGCGTTATTTTAGAAATGGAACAAGAAGGGCCTTTCCTATCTTACTATTTTTGTCTTTTGATGTTTTGTCTCAGAATGAATTGTGCCAGATAAAACTTGATGTTCCAATGCTTGATGAACTTGTTCATGAGTACTGTGTTGATAGGGGAATTGAGCATGGTGGCCTTGTACTACCATCAGGCGAACATCATGTTTGAATGATGTCTTTAATCTATAATACAAAATTTTTTAATGCGCGTACTTTTCTCATTATAATTATGCTTTGAATTTCAACATCAGCCCACTTTCGTACGAGCAGCTAGCTGAGCCATTGAAGAGAGGGAGGAACCTTTTCTTTGCGTGTAGCTTGGGTTTGTAAAAGAGTAAGGATTGTAGCTATAGTAGGTTTCTAAGACGCAAGACAAGAATTGTTAAATTATAAAAGCTTGGAAATGAAATGACGTTGGATTGAAATTGGAAATTGAAATTAATATTGAAATTAAAATTGAAATGTGTACTAGAATACAACTAATCATATAATACAAGTAATCATTCAAAGGGTTTAAAATTGTTCTTAAAATTTCATCCTAAAATTCAATCATTGGCAACATTAAGAAGGGTTTAAAATTGTTTCTAAAATTTCATTCTTAAAAGTTGACCGTTGGCACTAGGACAGTTTAAAACTGTTCTTAAAATTGTCTCTAAAATTTGAAATGGTATCCGAAACGGTTCTGAACCATTAATATTTTTTTGCAATGCCTCATTTTGGAACAGTTAAAAACCGTTCCTAAATGATGATTTGGGTGTAGTCTTTGTGAGGACACGACTTTTGCATGAAGCATCTGCGCTGGGATGCTATGTAGGGCTTACCATGATGTTTTGAAGAAATACATTTCCCATCAGCTTTGAGATCTTGCTTTAGGATATGTGGCAAAAATGAGGTTATCAAAATCTTAAGTGGGCCATATGAGAGGGAAAACTCTAGAAAGAAGTGCATACCATTGAAACCTTCTTAGGCTTCACTTTAATTTTTAAATGCCACCCGAACGATTTATAATGTCATTCCTACCTGAATGAAGTTAAAACACTCAAATATTATGTTAATACAAAACTTTCGTGGCCATACAAGTGTTTCAATGGTGGTAATTGAATCTCCGCTTTTTCCTCTCCTATGGCCCCCTAAGTTTTTGATCCACCTCACTTATTTTTATTTTATTTTATTTTTATTATTATTATCTTTATTTTTGCATGTTGAGCTTTTGAAAGGGAAGGACGGAGTGAATTGATCACAAACATCATGATGGGTTCACCTAGAATCCCACCCGAGGACCTTTACGCCAAAGGCTTTCACAGGGAATCCGGTTCGATTTTTGTATGAGAGTCGTCTTTTGGGAGCCAGAATAGGCGATTCTTTCCCCTTTCCTTAGCGGAGTTATTTTATGTTATTAGATACTCCGCCAAGATATGGCGCTTGATACACAAGCACTTTGATATTGCTATATTGTCATATGTTATATAAACGTAAAACCAACTAAAATTGTGGAACTCACTGAAGATTAGTCACTGTCCCCAAATTAGATTGGTTGAGTAATACTGATCTATGATTCATGGAAGGTTGTGAGTTGAAGGACGGATGGATATTTTATATTTTTAACCCTCCAGTAAATTGACACAAATCCAATAGTCAGATAATGTCTCCGTTTGAGTCGTTACCTAATCTATGATTCATAGAAGGTTGTTAGTTGAAGGAGTTTCAACACAAGGTCCTGCGTTCGAGACCCATAGGCGGTGAAATCCCGCTGAGGTGTGCCTGGGTGTGTGTGTGTCCGGTGCGTGAGTAAAAGATACTGTCTGAGTTCATGACACGTCTAAACGGGCTATTCCCTCTGCCACCGGGCTGGTAATTGGTGCTCTGTGGCCCATCATGATGTATGTTCCATCCATCCATTTTTACATATCATTTTAGGAGTTGAACCCATAAATGAGGAGGATATAAGTCTCAGATGGACCACACCACAGAAAAACAATAGTGATTGGTTATCTACCATTAAAATCTTCCTAAGGCCTACTGTACTGTTTATTTAACATCCAATATGTGGATTAGGTCATACATACCCAGATGAAATGGAAAAGCAAATAAGAGCTTGATCCAAAACATTTATGGCCCCAAATTTTTTTTAATGGCTGACATTTATTCAACATTGATTCATGTAATGTGGTCCCTTGAGATTGGGATATACTTAAATTTTTTCCCTCATTCGATGGACAACATCGTTGAAACACATACATCATGGCGGGGCCTACAGAGCACGACCACCAGGGGTAGCCAATCCATTCCCACCCCGTATGCAATTTTTTAGTACCTGAGTATCATCCATCAATCTCTACCGGAGTAACATGGTTTTTATGAGCTGTTATGACAGGACGAAGGTACTCTGCTTTATGTCAATGGTTGTTTGGTTTTTCAATTCATCGGTGAACACGGTGTAAGCATGTAATGATTGTTTTTACTTTATTTACTTCACTTTTTTCATCGCTTGATTTGACTACTTTTATATTATATATATATATATATATATATATATATATATATATATATAAAAAATTTCACGACATATGTGTAAGTCTCACCGTAATGCAAATTGCTTCCTCACACCGTTCATCTATTATGCCTAATAAATTTGTGGCATGAAGGAGATAACGAGGCATATCCAAAGCTCAAGTGTCATGGGAAAAAAGAATTGAATACTTGCCATTAAAAACTTTTAAGACTGTTGTTTATTTCAGTGTGTTATTTGGTGTTGGGTCTACTTCATTTTTTGGCTCAAGCTTAAACTTATGATAGTATAACTTAGGTATGAAATAAATATATCATATGCATCACTTTAGAGTCTAAAAAGTTAAATGATTTTTTTAAACTAATTAACAAGATAGAAAGTTGGATAGATTATCAAAATGAGAGAAATGGAAATAAGTATCCATTTCAAAAATATCTACACTTGCTTTACAAAAATTAAATCTTAATTGGAAGTAGATCGCGTCCGAGCCCTCCACCTTTCTCCCCGCAGTCTATCCCCGTTCTCCGATCATTGTAAGATATGGATATAAAAATGAAGAAGATATAATGTTCCAGTGAACCAAGCGTGGTTGCAATTAATTATCAAAGCATTAAATGCAAGAGTAACATGTGGCATGGTGTATTACAGCGCTGGATTTGCTTTTTTTTTAGCCTACTCCTCGACGATGATCTGAAAAACACGGATGGCGCCGTAGATAACCTGATGAATCGCTATAGGCTCCCTATAGATCCAATCGGACTTTGATACGTCCATTAGGGTCGGACGCAATCCCTTTCGTGTTAAGAATATCGGCCTGATGTGAAACCATTCACTACTTTATGTTAGTGGGAGCATAAAGCGGATGCCGATTAGGTGCTGGCATTGTCAGTAGCGAGACCACGTCAAAAGTTCTGCGGGTCCTAATATGATACATGGGTTACAGCCACACTACGTTCATTCGAAAAGATTAGTTGAATGAATTACTGACAGGAGGTAGGCTCAAGTATACCCCACAAAAACAGCAGTGATTCAATACGTCACTGTAAAAATGTACCGACAAAGAAGACAAGGAGTCCAGCATTGACAAGAAATCCGGCCTTAATCCTCTACTGCAGCATCCAAAGGCAGGTCAGTGATCTGTTCAATGAAAACCCAGACATTGACTCATTAAGAGAACCCACGCCAGAGAAACTCTTATGTGGAACGACTGTCCACCTCAGATGCCACAACGTGCTTCTAATGGCTCTGACCTTACTCTAACTGACCTTACCCGAGAATCCAGCTGAGGATCGATCCTGGGAGACTACACTACCCCAACATGGATACGTCAGAGATCTTCACCGAAGATTTCAAAAGCTCATTGTGATATGCCAAGGATCTGAATCCCACCACAATATGTTCCTAATAAATAGGGAATCCCTCTCTACGCCACAGGCATCTCCCAATTATAAATAGAGTATCCCTAATGGTGAGATGTATGCACAATCTTAAACTCAAAAATCCTTCTTTCTACTAGACCTAGACTTTGTCCCTTGACTTAGGCATCGGAGGGTCCCTTGCTACAACCAAGGTCTCCTTTGTCTACTTTGCTGCAGGTATTCAAAGGTTCAAAGGGTTAACTAGATTTCTGCATCAACAGTTTTACGTCATCTGTGGGAATGATGCGAAAGCCGTTTTCATCATCTGCAACGATTCGACAATGGTGAAAGGGAGAAAGAAAGCCCAAACCACCACGGTTGTGCCCAGCCCTGCGCCGTCGGAATAGTCTATGGATTGTTGGGACTTATCTTCCCAACCAGAGGCTGATTTCACACTTGGAAGCCCAGTGCAGTAGTTCCGGAATCGAGGAGGTTGACTTGTCTCTTTAGAGCACCAAGTCGAAGTCCTAACTAACAATATTAATCAAATAAGGCGAATGCTAGAGCGACAAAATCCTCCTCCCGACCAGGGGGCTGAGGAGGTTATTGCTTTGGCAGCCACAGAAGTTTTTGCACCATCTCAAGCACCCTCCAGCTCTTGGAGGAGCAGACGGGTTGACGAAGCACCAAGACGAGCACCTTCCCACACTTCGAGTACTTCCGCGCTGGCTACCTCTAACTTATGCGTTGGAGAAGAAGAGGCATGACAAAGCTCTTGAGATAGTGGCCTAGAACGAGGATCCCTAGGAGCCCGAGCTCAATGAACTGTGATGTTAGATCAGCGACATACAGTAGGCCTACTGTGTGCACGCTCTGACCTCGATAGAAGCCATGTTGGAAGAAACTGAACCACCATTTACTACTGACATCATGCACACTCAACTCCCGCCCAGCTTCTGGATGTGGCAGATCACATCTTATTTCAAAGCCACCGACTCGTCCAAGCATCTGGAATCTTTTAGGGCATGGATGAAGTTTTATAGTGCATCGACTGTGGTAATGTGCCAAGCATTCTCCTTAACCTCGATGGGAGCAGCTCGGAAATGGTTTAGGCAATTGAAACCGTAGTCCATTAGCTTATTCACACAGCTCAGTAAGGCCTTCATCACCAACTTCATCAGAGGGAGAGAAAATTTGCAACCAACTCCTCACCATCGTCCAGAAGCAAGATGAGCTATTGAAGGATAACATCAAACGCTTCTACCTGAAAGCGATGCAAGTGGAGGGCTATTCGGATCAGATTGCCCTGGCCACTATAATGGCCGGCTTGAGGGAGGGGAGATTTCTCTTCTCACTCGGCAAGAACCCCCAACGACATTAGTTAATCTCCTTAACTAAGCCCAAAAATACTCAAACACTGAGGAGCACTTTATTTTGTGAAAAGCTACTTAAAACAGAGGAAGCTCAAGCAATGAGAAACAACTTAAGAAAGAACAAGCATCGGCTCCCAGCAACAAGCGAATACAAGATGATGATCTGACTAGAGGTCAATGTTCGAGCAAACGACCCGAGAGCAGATTTAGCTCTTACACTTCGTTCAACGTGATGCCCGAGCAAGTCATCATGAAAGTTCATAACAAACAGCTCCTGAAATAGCCAAACAGGATGAAGACTGATGTCACCAAGTGGATAAATAAAGTACTGTCACTGCCACCCTGACCACAGCCATTCCATTAGTGACTGCTTCGATCTTAAGGAAGAAATTAAAGCCTTCATTTGTGATGGACACCTACGGGAGTACGTCGACAAGAGGGAAGAACGAGTAGGTCAAAAGAACAAGAAGCCCAACATGATAACAATAATGAGGCTACATGAGAGATGAAAGTGCCCTTATTTGTCAATATATGTGAATGTTAAGTTAATCATTTCAAGTGAACTCTTAGAAGAAGATGTCAAGACCAAGCCTCAACAAATGATGAAAGCCATGTTCAAGATCAAACCTATTAGCCATAGCCTCATTATCCAAACAATAAACCCTAGCAGGTATATGAGCCCACGTAATCCCAACTTACACCTAAAATGAATTAAAACATCCTTTGGTAGAGTTGATATATATAATACCAAGAATATAAAGGGAAGAAAGAAACAAAACCTCAAAAATCACAAGTCCTGGTCGAGTGCATCAAACTGCAATCGAGGGAGTCTTCGATCCATCGAACATCACTCAATAGCATCGAATGATCACTCATTCTATCTAGTAATAAAATGAAAGATATGTTGTAGACCTTAACATCAACTGTTATTCGATATCATCAAAGTCCATTATTTGATAACATCGAATGACCCTCGATTACTTGGACCTTGAAATTCTCTAAAAGAAATAGAAACTTATGAGACCTGACCTGAGTTCGCATGTGTGCATGTGTGTGTGAGTATGCATTCCGTCCATTTTGGTCCCGCGGTCCTACCGGTCAAATTCCAGCGACCCGCAACTATCGAATAGTGCTTGCGGTCATCCTTAAGTTCGGTCATGTAGAACTGAGTCGGATTGACTCGAGACCTATGTCATTTTGTCCGCCACGTCGCCGTGATTCCAACGCCATGTCGTGTGCAACCATTCGATGTATAGATCATAATATGTAGGCTTTTCATTTCAAACCTTGATCATGATCATGTGGCCCACCTAGTGTGGAGGGCACGTTTTTGAAGATGGCTAACCACATTTATGCAAATTCCAACACACACCACCCACACACTACCTAAACCTCATCCTCTACACCACCCACTACCCACACACTACCCCAAGCATATGAGTCTATAAGCATTGTTTATATCACCCTAGTTTCATGATGGATTTGTCTATCCTAGGAGAGAGAACTCATGATGACTCTCTCTCTCTCTCTCTCTCTCTCTCTTTTCTAACAATTTCTCTTCTTTCCCTCTCATTTCTCTCTACTCTCTTCTCTCTCTTCTCCTAGCAACACCTCTACATGTCCCCACCTTCTCCTTCTATCCAGCCCCTTCTCCCTCTAATCCCCTCCCATCTAACCTTCAACAATCCATCTCACCCATTGAAACATGTCCCTTCGAGCATGAAGAGTAGATTGATGTAACTTTAGAGTAGGATCCATTAAGGTGGGTCCTTCTTCTTCTTCCCTTTCTCCCTTTCCTTTTGCTACATACATGGAAGCATGTAGCCCCACCAATCCATGGTGGAGATCCTACATGGCTCCTAGGATGGAGGCAATGGGCCTAGATCTTACTCATTCCTTCCATGGTGGGCCATTATCCATGGACCCACCATGATATACTTTCTCTTCATTCTAGTATCTCATATACTATTTAGGTCTTTGCATGTATAGTAGAGAAAGGTGTCCCCACTCTCTAGCAACTTTTCTTAATGAATAATAGCTTACATATAATATATGTACATGTGGATGGCGTGGATTGTAGTATGGAAGGTCCATTAGTGGCTGGACCTCCCACTAATGGACGGATTTTTCTCCTTCTCTCTCCCATTCTCTCCTTTTTCTTCTATTTATTTCTGATGTAGTGTGACCCACTAAGAAGGTCAGCAACATCTCAGATCCATCAGGGAGATGGGACGTCCAAGCCCACCTTGTTGGATGTCCAGGCCCACCATGCATATATGGGTTGTGTGGCCTCCAAACTTGATTTTTCATGGAGATTTTAATGCACTAATGGATCTAAAATTTTTTTAACCCATCAAGGTAGACCCCACTTGATGGATCAGGGTATTAAACCCTTGGATTTATTTATATGGGCTGAAATATGGCCAGCATATGTTGCTGTCCATAATTCAAACCCAGTTGGAACATGACTTTTGAGCTAATGTTTGGATCTATTTGCATGTCCTTTTCTCCCAAATTTTCTCCAAGATTTTACAGTGCATGGACCCCACTTTGATGTGGAATGGGTCCCACACCATTTTCCCCATGATTGAGACCCATAGGATGGGCAAAACTAGGCTAACTGTCTAGAAATTTTTAGACAGTTCAGCGACACTATAAATTGGAAATGAGAATTTTTACCTGAGTTTTTGGAATAAGTGAGCCACCCCAGTGGACCCCACTTGTTGTACAGATATAGGGCCACCTTTTTCTTAATTTTTCAAGGGTTTGGGTGGGTCCAGGCCCACCCCATGTGGTCCGAAACATAGGGACAGTCACATTTCCAGTAATATTGTTTTAGCAGTAGATTTCTTCACGAATCCCTATCTGTCCATAAATTGCAAGAGTTAAATAAAATATTTTTATTATCCCAAAAATTCTAAAATTTTACAAGTGAGTGTCTCACCCATGGTAGGATGTACCTGCAAAATATTAGAGCCAATGGACCCAATATGGGTATCTAAAAGGGTGAGCCAACATACTGGACTGCCAGAAATTTCTGCTGTGCAATCTAGCAGCATAGTCCCATGAAAAATGAAGATTTAAAAATACTTTCTAAGAAGGTGGGCCATATTTCTAGGTCCCACCTTATTTTAGGCATAATGAGGGACATTGTATCCAAATTTCAAGAATTTTGGAGGCCTAGAACCCACCCATTGGATGACCCAAATTCAGCACAATTATATTCCAGCAATATTCCACCCTGGACAGATTATATTCCTTAAATTAATTAAAATACTTCTGAGTACCTTAAAATCATAAAAATTTACAAGGAGGTGTTCCACCCATATGAGACTCAACTACCAAATTTCATAGCCAATAGACCCCTGTGCACATCGTGATGAGGGTCGGACTGGCCCACCACGTTGGGACGTCCAAGTCCCAAGTCTGTCCAATTTTCTGGACAGACTGTTTTATTTAAATTAATTAAAATACTTGAAAATATTCAAAAATTCTAAAATTTTGTGAAAGTGTGGCCCACATATGGACGTATCATCCTACAAAATCTTAGAATTTTAGATATTCCTAAATATTTTAATTAATTTAAAGTGTGGCCCACTTAGGAAGTATCGAAAAATGGACATATGAGCTGGCCGTGGTGCGGCCAGGAGTAGCGCACTAGGCAGGGACACCCAGGCTGGGGCGTCCAGCCTGGACTGGTCGTCTAGCTTGCTTCGTGAGCCCACCTTGATGTGTTGTATATCCCACCACCCATCCACGTGGGGTCCTTAGGCGATTGATCATCCTCCTCTTTTTTTGGGTATTTAATTGGGGCCCATTGGGTGAATTTTTAGGCCAGATACCCCGGGCCCATAACGCTACCTACATATGGGACATCCCTGCCTTAGGCTACTGCTAGGCCTGCATTCCTATGGCTTAGCCCACTTGATATATTTGTTGTATATCCTCTCTCATCTGGTGGGGCCCACAATGATGTGTGTGTGCCATCAGAGATTAAATATACTAAGAAATGCTTCTATTGTTGGACTCCAACCAACCTAGAAATTTGGGTGGGCTGGAATTTGGCATTGAGCCGAATAGTTGTTAACTATGAATGTTCTTTTGAAGCAATATGACCCACTAGATATGAGGAGGATTTAAGTCAATTATCTTCTCATCTTAATTTTATTTTTGGGCTTAATTAGTGCATGATTAAAGGCCCATTCCAATTGGAGTCTTATTGGGCTAGCCTTCTAATTAATTGATGGGCCTTATAGCCTTGGTTGGGCTAGAACTTTTGATAGGCCTGTTGGACCCTTGGGCCCTACATTTACCATGCCATTATGATGGGTCCTATAGGCCAAATACTTAAGTAGTTGGGCCCTTGCTTGTCCCCTATAATAAATATATACTTGGACCGAGATGTGGGGCCCAATTTACTTGTGTTAAATATAAGAATTTCCCATATGTTGAGATAATGGGTTGCCCATTAGCCCCACCACAATGAGTGAGCCCATGAACCTTATGGTTAGGCCCTAACCTTTCTTAAGGACCCGCCAGGTTTCCTATGTATTGAGCTTAGTGTATGGCTTACTAGGCCATGGATTTCTTAGGCCTTAGGCCTTATCTCATGCTAGAGTAGTGGCGGGCTACCTCTTGGAAGCTCGTTAAGGTTGGATGTCCTCCTAGGTAATCCTAAGGTAGGCCCATGGGTTTCTCTATGGATGGTTAAAGGCCCACCATAGACATTAGGCCGTTTATTTGAGCCTCAATATGGATGTATGTAGAGCCTACCTCAGCATATGTTGGTCCAAGTCATTCAAGCCTTAGATCGCCCGATCATGGAAGCACTCTCTGCCTTGGGTTGCTGCTGGACTCACAATCCAGTAACTGGCCCACTTGATCTTTTCATGATATATATGCACTCTCCATTTGGTGGGGTCCCCCAGCAAGTATAGTTGGCCTTCATGAGATTATTTTCACGTAATTAACTAATTTCTAGACCTTAGCAGGTCCAGGAAGTCAAACAGGCCAAAAGTTTATCAAAGGGTCTTAAATGTAAAATTATATGGTTAAAAATTTATTAGGTTATGGGACCCACCATATTGAGAACTTGTATACGTGTTACATACTTATATTTTCTTATAATCTTTGGGCTTAATTAATGCATTCTTCTGGGTCACATTTAATGATCACATGAGGACACCATCTTAGATCAGATTTTTGGGGCATCCCATGGGCCTAAAGTGGGTCAAAACGTCCTAGCTTGGCCCAACCATATATTGGGCCAATTTCTATCATTTTAATGGACTTGTGAGCTAAGATAATGATAGTATTGGGCCCTTGGTTGCCCACTTAAATTGTTAGTTATTGGGCTGATGTAGTGGGGCCCATTTCATCCAAACTTAAACTTATTTTTGGGTCGTATATTGTGTACGCGGGCTACCCACCAAGTCCAACTTAATGCATGGATTCTATGGCCATTAGAAATTGAACCTTGGGCCTTAATTTTCCTCTTGGGGCCCATGTTGTTAAAGGTGGTATTATATCCTTTTCTCATGGCCTATTATGAGGGATATATGTTTGTGGTTACCTGTGTTCTTATCTTGAATGTAGGCTTTGGGCCTCGTATCCATATAGTTCGTGGTTGTGATGACTCTTGGGGGAATGGTGGTTAAATGTCCCCATTATGGACCCCTCTAGGCCCAATAGTATCTAAATGTGATTAGATGCTCCTCTTAAACTCTTGTTAGACTCACTTCTGTATTACTTAGACATGTAGTTTGTACGCTTAGTCTCATGGGCCACCCTAGGTAAATGGGCCCCCACTAGAGGTGGGATTCCTTATGGATATTGTCTAAATACCTAGTCTCGGTCCCTTCTTAGATAAAGGAGTGTACTACTTTGTATATCACCGCATAATGCGTCTAAACCTATCTTCATGGCCCATGTGCATTATCGTATGCTTGGAAGACGGTGTGCGTGTGGTTATGATTGTGCCATTAGGCATTGCATGATGTCTTCTAAGGGACGTAGTATCCCCACTTGAGCACGTTGGATGCTTGGAATTGATGCATAGTTGATTGTGTGATTCATGCATCTGGCATTGCATCCACTGTCATGTAGTTGGTTGGATAGGGGTGTGGCCTTACTCGCCTGATGTAAGGTGGCATTGCTAGGCTGAGTCTGACTAGCTCGTGAATAGGTCTGCTACCATCAGGCTTTCCTAGTGATTGACTATGCACAGGCGGGTAGTGAGGTCTCTTACGCTTGTTTAACTGTGCGGGGTCTGTAGAGCGGCAGTCATCTAGCAGTGTAATGGACCCCGATGATTTTCTTATGATGAAAATGTTCTTGATATGTAGATTGGATATGAGCACTGACATTACTTTGCATTGTATTTACATTGGCTATGGAAGCCTCATATTGCATCACCTTGGCATTGCGCCCTATACTCATTGTAATACAGTACTCATTGCACTATATAGCCTTGGTATTGCTTCTTGCATTTTCGTACTACCTTGGTATAGCTTCTTGTGTTCATGATAACCTTGGTAAGGCTAGTGGTATTGGTATTGATCATAACTCTCTTCTGCATTCTCTATCTTCTTCTAAGCACCATTGTCACACACTTTCACCACCATCTAAGCTTTCTAAAAGCTTATGCACAATTGATGTGTGCAAGAGATCTTAAGTTGGTTCTTAGCAGCGGCGCTTGGATAGGTGTGCGGACCGAGGACCTAGTGTTGCAGCTCCTCTTCCTTCTTTCTTCTTTTATCTTATGTATGTCCTTTTGAACCTTATAAAAATTTATAAAAGTTTAAGTTCATAGTGGATTTTGCGATGTGTGCCTTTGTTATTCTTAGATTTACTTGTTATGATCTTAGGTATGCTCGTATTGAAAATGATTATATTGTTATGGAAATCCTCCTTGTAGGATTTCAGGATTGGAACTTGCCTCAGGAGCCGAGAATGGGATACTACGGAGGCTGTTGCTGCCGAAACCGGCCATTGGGTTCCTTATGAGTCGGGTTACCAAGTCTAGGGCGTGATAGGAGTTAGTATCAGAGCATAGTAAGTAATTTTGGAATAACTTGGGATAATATCACATATCTGCTGCGAACTTAGGTCAAGTAGTGTCCAGAGTGCGTTTTCCTCATTTCATTTGAGCCTTCAAGTATTGTAATTCCTACGTGTCTATCACCTTTGTTCTTTCTTTAGACCATGTCGTCTAGTCGAGGTGCCCATGATTGTGACGCCCGTGGCCATGGTGCCCATGGACATGGTTCTCATTCCGCTCCAGCGACCCGAGCGATTTCTGTCCCACCATATGAGATTCCTATTTCCCCTCTAGACCCTTCCGCACCTATTCCTGAGGCTCACACCATACCTGTGCCTCCGTCAGAGCTCAGTGCTACCCTCGCTTATCTGATAATTCCTGTAGGAGTTGAGCATCTCCAACAGTTGATGTAAGTTGTCACTGATGTTCTTCAGACCTGTCAGCCCATTCCTAAGATGCTCGAATAGGCGGAACCGGAGTGTGTAAGTCCCCTTTTGTGAGACTCGACTCAACAGTAACCTCCGTTGGCGGTATTTGTACTTCAGGACTAGGTCGAGTGGACCGATTCATAGAGGGATCGTGATCGGAGGAGAGGCCAGAAGAGGCAATCCCCCTCCGATAGCTCCTGGCAGCGTCGACAGCGGTAGAGGTGTGTAGCCTATCGAGCCGTCAGAGCATCAACATTGCATACATCGACTTCTTCTTCTAGGCCATTTACTGGCATTTGCTTCGATTATGAGCAGACGGGACACCGTAAGAGCGAGTGTCCCCATTAACAGGATGGACCTTTGTAACGACCGGAGAAGCAAAAGAGACCATAGATGTAGAGGAGACAAACACCTCCCCAGCCACCTTAGGCTTGATTTTACACGACTCAGCAGGACCCTTAGTTAGCCACCTCATGCTTGATTTTGCACGACTCAGCAAGACCCTTAGTTATTAGGGGAGTCGTTATGGGTATTCTCCTTGTCTCGGTATGTAAGTCTTATGTTTTGGTGCATCGCACCCTTTCGTATCCAAGGGCTTTTGTTTGATCAGATTACTACTAGAGTTTATTGTTAGGGATTGTCAGTATTGATATTTTTAGGAAGGTCGCTATGTTAAGCCGATGGTATTATCGTGTTCCGTTTTGGTCGATTAGATGTTCTTGCTTGCTGAATAGTTTGGTATTGCCAATGTTGAGCTTGTTGGCTTGCTTTGTTGTTAAGGAAGTACTTCTGATAGGGGATGAAGCGCCAGATTGCTAGTTTTGTGGCCACGTGTGACACATGCCAGCGTGTCAAGGCCGGTCACCAGAGACTACTGGGTCCCTTGCTCCTATTGAGCGTTTCAGAGTGGGAGCACATATTGATGGACTTCATCGAAGGTTTGCCGAGGACTCAGCGCGGGAACGATGTCATCTAGGTTATCGTCAATTGTTTGACGAAGTCGGCTCATTTCATTTCAGTGTGTGCTTCTTGGTCTATGGACTGACTTACAAGGTATTTATTGAGGAGATAGTGAGACTACATGGCTCCTTTTGAGGCACTTTATGGTAGACTGTGTAGATCTCCTAGTTATTGGACCGAGGTTGGAGAGCGTCATCTCTTAGGTCCCGAGCTTGTGCAACAGATGTCTGAGGCCAATGATGTTATCAGTCAAAGGATGCGCACAGCTTAGAGTCGGCAGAAGAGTTTTGCTGATCGTTGGCATTGACCCCTCGAGTTCATAATCAGGGACATGATATATCTCAAGGTCTCACCTATGAAAGGTGTAGTTCTCTTTGGTGTGAAGGGCAAGCTCACCCTGAGATTTATTGGACCTTTTGAGATTACTGAGTGCATAGGCATTGTGGCCTATTGGCTTGCCTTAACTCTTGAGTTGTCCGCAATCCACGACGTATTCCATGTTTTCATGTTGCGAAAATGTGGGTCAGACATTATTCCTATGGTTGATTGACAGCCTCTTGATGTTCGTGAGGATGCTTCCTACATTGAGTAGACGATTTGTATTCTTGAACGGAAGGAGCAGGTCCTCAAGACCAAGGTCATTCTCCTTGGTGAAGGTGTAATGGGGTCATCATTCGGATGCTAAGGCATCCTGGGAACGCGAGGCTGAGATTAGAAAGCGTTATCCTCATTCATTTGTTGATTGATATATGCAGGTTGTATTGCCTTCTCTTTTGATGATTGATATATGATGATGGTGTTTGATTTTCATTTTGTCCTACATTGGTTAATTTTGGGGATAAAATTTCTTTATTGGTGGGGAGGGTTGTGAGACCCGACCCGAGTTCGCATGTGGGCATGTGTGTGTGTGTGTGAGTATGCATTCCTTCCATTTTGGTCCCATGGTCCTACCTGTCAAATTCCTGCGACCCGCGACCTTCAGATAGTGTTTGCGGTCATACTTAAGTTCAGTTATATAGAACCGACTCGGATTGACCCGAGACCTATGCTATTGCGTTCACCTCTTCGCTGTGATTCCAACGCCGCATTTCATGCGTCCATCCGATATATAGATTATAATATGTAGGCTTTTCATTTCTAGCTCTTGATCATGATCATGTGACCCACCTAGTGCGGAGGGCACATTTTTCAAGATGGCCACCCACTTTTATGCAAATTCCAACACACACTACTTAAATCTTATCCTCTACACCACTCACTACCCACACACTACCCATCCCTATCCCAAGCCTATGAGTCTATAAGCATTGTATATATCACCTTAATTTCATGATGGATTTTCCTATCATAGGAGAGAGAACTCATGATGACTCTCTCTCTCTCTCCCTCTCTCTTTCTCTCTCTTTTCTAGTAATTTCTCTTCTTTATCTCTCATTTCTCTCTACTCTCTTCTCTCTCTTCTCCTAGCAACACCTCCACTTGTCCCCACCTTCTCATTCTATCCAGCCCCTTCTCCCTCTAATCCCCTCCCATCTAACCTTCAACAATCCATCTCACCCATTGAAACATTTTCCTTCGAGCATGAAGAGTAAATTGATGTAACTTTGGAGTAGGATCCATTAAGGTGAGTGCTTCTTCTTCTTACCTTTCTCCCTTTCCTTTTGCTACATGCATGAAAGTATGTAGGACCCACCAATCCATAGTGGAGATCCTACATGGCTCCTAGGATGGAGGTCATGGGCCTAGAACTTACTCATTCCTTCCATGGTGGGTCATTCTCCATGGACCCACCATGATGAACTTTCTCTTCATTCTAGTGTCTCATAGACCATTTAGGTCTTTGCATGCATAGTAGGGAAAGGTGTTCCCACCCTTCAGCAACTTTTCTTGATGAATAATAGCTTATATGTTATATATGTACATGTGGACGGCGTGGATTGTAGTATGGAAGGTCCATTAGTGGTGGGACCTTCCACTAATGGCTGGATCTTTCTCCTTCTCTCTCCCGTTCTCTCCTTTTTCTTCTATTTATTTATGATGTGGAGTGACCCACTAAGAAGGTAAGAAACATCTTAGATCCATCAGGGAGATGAGACGTCCAAGCCCACCTTGTTGGATGTCCAGGCCAACCATGCATGCATGGGTTGTGTGGCCTCCAAACTTGATTTTTCATAGAGATTTTAATGCACTAATGAATCTAAATTTTTTTTAACCCATCAAGGTGGACTCCACTTGATGGATCAGGGTATTAAACCCTTGGATTTATTTATATGAGCCAAAATATGGACAACATATGTTGCTGTCCATAATTTAGACCCAGTTGGAACATGCTTTTGAGGTAATGTTTGGATCTGTTTGTATGCCCTTTTCTCCTAAATTTTCTTAAGAATTTTGTAGTTCATGGACCCCACTTTGATGTGGAATTAGGCCCACACCATTTTCCTCATGATTGAGACCCATGTGATGGGCCAAAGTGGGCTAGCTGTCTAGAAATTTTTGGATAGTTCAGCAACACTATAAGTTGGAAATGACCATTTTTTACTTGCATTTTTGGAATAAGTGGGCCACCCCAGTGGACCCCACTTGTTGTCCAGATGTAGAGCCACCTTTTTCCCAATTTTCCAAGGGTTTGGGTGGGTCTAGGCCCACCCCATCTGGTCCCAAACATAGGGACAGTCACATTTCCAGCAACATTTTTTTAGCAGTAAATTTCTTCAGGAATACCTATCTGTCAATAAATTGTAAGAGTTAAATAAAATATTTTTAATATTACAAGTGAGTGTCCCAACCATGGTAAGGTCTACCTGCAAAATGTTATAGCTAATGGACCCCATTTGGGCTTCCAAAAGGGTGGGCCAACGTACTGGACTGCCAGAAATTTCTGTTGTGCAGTCCAGCAGCATAGTCCCATGAAAAAGAAAGTTTTAAAAATACTTTCTTAGAAGATGGGCCATATTTCTGGGTCCCACCTTGTTCTAGGCTTGATAAGGGACCTTGGGTCCAAATAACAGGAATTTTGGAACCCCAGAACCCACCCATTAGATGGCCCAAATTCAACATAGTTATATTCCTGCAATATTCCACCCTGGATAGATTGTATTCCTTAAATTAGTTAAAATACTTCTGAGTATCTTAAAATCATTAAAATTTATAGGGAGGTGTTATACCCATGATGAGACTCACATGCCATATTTCAGGGCCAGTGGACCCCTGTACACACCGTGATGAGGGCTGGACTGGCCCACCACATTGGGACGTCCAGGTCAGTCCGATTTTTTTGACAGGTTGTTTTATTTAAATTAATTAAAATACTTAAAATTATCAAAAAATTTTGAAATTTATTTAAAGTATTGACCACATATTAAAGTATCACCCTACAATGTTTTAGACCCAACGGACATTTTGGCTAGCCGTGGTGTAGACAGGAGTGGCCCACTAGGCAGGGATGCTCAGGCTGGGGCGTCCAGCCTACTTTGTGAGCCCACCTTGATGTGTTGTATATCCCACCACCTATACATGTGGAGTCCTTAGGGGATTTATCATCCTCCTTTTTTTTGGTATTTAATTGGGGCCCATTGGGTGAATTTTTGGGCCATATATTGTGGGCCCATAGGGCTGCCTACACATGGGACATCCTTGTCTTAGGCTACTGCTGGGCCTGCATTCCAATGGCCTAGCCCACTTGATATATGTGTTGATATCCTCTCTCATCTGTTGGGGCCCACATTGATGTGTGTGGGCCATCAGAGATTAAATATACTAAGAAAACGTCTATTGTTGGACTCCAACCAACCTATAAATTTGAGTGGGCTGGAATTTGGCATTGAGTCCAATAGTTGTTAACTGTAAATGTTCTTTTAGGGAAATATAGCCCACTAGACTTGAGGAGGATTTAAGTCAATTATCTTCCCATCTTAATTTTATTTTTGGGCTTAATTAGTACATGATTAAAGGTCCATTCCAATTGGAGTCTTATTAGGCTAGCTTTCTAGTTATTTAATGGGCCTTATAGCCTTGTTTGGGCTGGAACTTTTGATAGGCCCATTGGACCCTTGGGCCCTATATTTACCTTGCCATTGTGATGGATCTTATTGGCTAAATACTTAAGTAGTTGTGCCCTTGCTTATCCCCTATAATAAATCTATACTTGGGCCGAGATGTGGGGCCCAACTTACTTGTGTTAAATCTAAGGATTTCCCATATATTGGGATAGTGGGTTGCCCATTAGCCCCACCACAATGAGTGAACCCATGACCCTTATGGTTGGGCTCTAACCTTGCTTAAGGGACCACCAGGTTTCCTATGTATTCAGCTCAGTGTATGGACCACTAGGCCAAGGATTGCTTAGGCCTTGAGCCTTATCCTATGCTCAAGTAGTGGAGGGCTACCTCTTGGAAACCCGTTGAGGTTGGATGTCCTCCTGGGTGATCCTAAGGTAGGCCCATGGGTTTCTCTATGGATGGTTAAAGGCCCACCATAGACCCTAGGCCATTTATTTGAGGCTCAATATGGATGTATGTAGAACCTACCTCAACGTATGTTGGTCCAGGCCATTCAAGCCTTGGATCGCCCGATCATGGAAGCACTCTCTTCCTTGGGTTGCTGCTGGACTCACAATCCAGTAGCAAGCCCACTTGATCTTTTCATGATATATATGCACTCTCCATCTGGTGGGGTCCCCTAGCAAGTATAGTTGACCTTCATGAGATTATTTCCACGTAGTTAACTAATTTCTGGACCTTTGTAGGTCCAGGAAGTCAAACTGGCCAAAAGTTTATCAAAGGACCTTAAATGTAAAATTGTATGGTTAAAACTTTATTAGGCTGTGGGGCCCACCATATTGAGAACTTGTGTATGTGTTACATGCTTATGTTTTCTTATAATCTTTGGGCTTAATCAGTGCCTTCTTTTGGGACACCTTTAATGATCACATGACGACCCCATCTTAGATCAGATTTTTGGGGCATCTCATAGGCCTAAAGTGGGTTGGGAATGGCCCAACCATATATTGGGCCGACCTCCACCTTTTTAATGAACTTGTGGGCTGAGATAAGGATATTATTGGGCCCTTGGTTGCCCACTTAAATTGTTAGTTATTGGGCTGATGTAGTGGGGCCCATTTCATCCAAACATAAACTTATTTTTAGCCATGTTCAAGATCAAACCTATTAGCCATAGCCTCATTATCCAAACAATAAACCCTAGCAGGTATATGAGCCCACGTAATCCCAACTTACACCTAAAATGAATTAAAACATCCTTTGGTAGAGTTGATATATATAGTACCAAGAATATAAAGGGAAGAAAGAAACAAAACCTCAAAAATCACAAGTCCTGGTCGAGTGCATCAAACTGCAATCGAGGGAGTCTTCGATCCATCGAACATCACTCAATAACATCAAATGATCACCCATTCTATCTAGTAATAAAATGAAAGATATGTTGTAGACCTTAACATCAACCGTTATTCGATATCATCAAAGTCCATTATTTGATAACATCGAATGACCCTCGATTACTTGGACCTTGAAATTCTCCAAAAGAAATAGAAACTTATGAGACCTGACCTGAGTTCGCATGTGTGCATGTGTGTGTGAGTATGCATTCCGTCCATTTTGGTCCCGCGGTCCTACCGGTCAAATTCCAGCAACCCGCGACTATCGAATAGTGCTTGCAGTCATCCTTAAGTTCGGTCATGTAGAACTGAGTCGGATTGACTCGAGACCTATGTCATTGTGTCCGCCACGTCGCCGTGATTCCAACGCCATGTCGTGTGCAACCATTCGACGTATAGATCATAATATGTAGGCTTTTCATTTCAAACCTTGATCATGATCATGTGGCCCACCTAGTGTGGAGGGCACGTTTTTGAAGATGGCTAACCACATTTAGGCAAATTCCAACACACACCACCCACACACTACCTAAACCCCATCCTCTACACCACCCACTACCCACACACTACCCCAAGCATATGAGTCTATAAGCATTGTTTATATCACCCTAGTTTCATGATGGATTTGTCTATCCTAGGAGAGAGAACTCATGATGACTCTCTCTCTCTCTCTCTCTCTCTCTCTCTCTCTCTCTCTCTCTCTCTTTCTAACAATTTCTCTTCTTTCCCTCTCATTTCTCTCTACTCTCTTCTCTCTCTTCTCCTAGCAACACCTCTACATGTCCCCACCTTCTCCTTCTATCCAGCCCCTTCTCCCTCTAATCCCCTCCCATCTAACCTTCAACAATCCATCTCACCCATTGAAACATGTCCCTTCGAGCATGAAGAGTAGATTGATGTAACTTTAGAGTAGGATCCATTAAGGTGGGTCCTTCTTCTTCTTCCCTTTCTCCCTTTCCTTTTGCTACATACATGGAAGCATGTAGCCCCACCAATCCATGGTGGAGATCCTACATGGCTCCTAGGATGGAGGCAATGGGCCTAGATCTTACTCATTCCTTCCATGGTGGGCCATTATCCATGGACCCACCATGATATACTTTCTCTTCATTCTAGTATCTCATATACTATTTAGGTCTTTGCATGTATAGTAGAGAAAGGTGTCCCCACTCTCTAGCAACTTTTCTTAATGAATAATAGCTTACATATAATATATGTACATGTGGATGGCGTGGATTGTAGTATGGAAGGTCCATTAGTGGCTGGACCTCCCACTAATGGACGGATTTTTCTCCTTCTCTCTCCCATTCTCTCCTTTTTCTTCTATTTATTTCTGATGTAGTGTGACCCACTAAGAAGGTCAGCAACATCTCAGATCCATCAGGGAGATGGGACGTCCAAGCCCACCTTGTTGGATGTCCAGGCCCACCATGCATATATGGGTTGTGTGGCCTCCAAACTTGATTTTTCATGGAGATTTTAATGCACTAATGGATCTAAAATTTTTTTAACCCATCAAGGTAGACCCCACTTGATGGATCAGGGTATTAAACCCTTGGATTTATTTATATGGGCTGAAATATGGCCAGCATATGTTGCTGTCCATAATTCAAACCCAGTTGGAACATGACTTTTGAGCTAATGTTTGGATCTATTTGCATGTCCTTTTCTCCCAAATTTTCTCCAAGATTTTACAGTGCATGGACCCCACTTTGATGTGGAATGGGTCCCACACCATTTTCCCCATGATTGAGACCCATAGGATGGGCAAAACTAGGCTAACTGTCTAGAAATTTTTAGACAGTTCAGCGACACTATAAATTGGAAATGAGAATTTTTACCTGAGTTTTTGGAATAAGTGAGCCACCCCAGTGGACCCCACTTGTTGTACAGATATAGGGCCACCTTTTTCTTAATTTTTCAAGGGTTTGGGTGGGTCCAGGCCCACCCCATGTGGTCCGAAACATAGGGACAGTCACATTTCCAGTAATATTGTTTTAGCAGTAGATTTCTTCACGAATCCCTATCTGTCCATAAATTGCAAGAGTTAAATAAAATATTTTTATTATCCCAAAAATTCTAAAATTTTACAAGTGAGTGTCTCACCCATGGTAGGATGTACCTGCAAAATATTAGAGCCAATGGACCCAATATGGGTATCTAAAAGGGTGAGCCAACATACTGGACTGCCAGAAATTTCTGCTGTGCAATCTAGCAGCATAGTCCCATGAAAAATGAAGATTTAAAAATACTTTCTAAGAAGGTGGGCCATATTTCTAGGTCCCACCTTATTTTAGGCATATTGAGGGACACTGTATCCAAATTTTAAGAATTTTGGAGGCCTAGAACCCACCCATTGGATGACCCAAATTTAGCACAGTTATATTCCAGCAATATTCCACCCTGGACAGAATGTATTCCTTAAATTAATTAAAATACTTCTGAGTACCTTAAAATCATGAAAATTTACAAGGAGGTGTTCCACCCATATGAGACTCAACTACCAAATTTCATAGCCAATAGACCCCTGTGCACATCGTGATGAGGGCCGGACTGGCCCACCACGTTGGGACGTCCAAGTCCCAAGTCTGTCCGATTTTCTGGACAGACTGTTTTATTTAAATTAATTAAAATACTTAGAAATATTCAAAAATTCTAAAATTTTGTGAAAGTGTGGCCCACATATGGACGTATCATCCTATAAATCTTAGAATTTTAGATATTCCTAAATATTTTAATTAATTTAAAGTGTGGCCCACTTAGGAAGTATCCAAAAATGGACATATGAGCTGGCCGTGGTGTGGCCAGGAGTGGCCCACTAGGCAGGGATGCCCAGGCTGGGGCGTCCAGCCTGGACTGGTCGTCCAGCCTGCTTCGTGAGCCCACCTTGATGTGTTGTATATCCCACCACCCATCCACGTGGGGTCCTTAGGTGATTGATCATCCTCCTCTTTTTTTGAGTATTTAATTGGGGCCCATTGGGTGGATTTTTAGGCCAGATACCCCGGGCCCATAACGCTACCTACATATGGGACATCCCTGCCTTAGGCTACTGCTAGGCCTGCATTCCTATGGCCTAGCCCACTTGATATATTTGTTGCATATCCTCTCTCATCTGGTGGGGCCCACAATGATGTGTGTGTGCCATCAGAGATTAAATATACTAAGAAATGCTTCTATTGTTGGACTCCAACCAACCTAGAAATTTGGGTGGCCTGGAATTTGGCATTGAGCCGAATAGTTGTTAACTATGAATGTTCTTTTGAAGCAATATGACCCACTAGATTTGAGGAGGATTTAAGTCAATTATCTTCTCATCTTAATTTTATTTTTGGGCTTAATTAGTGCATGATTAAAGGCCCATTCCAATTGGAGTCTTATTGGGCTAGCCTTCTTATTAATTGATGGGCCTTATAGCCTTGGTTGGGCTCGAACTTTTGATAGGCTTGTTGGACCCTTGTGCGCTACATTTACCATGCCATTATGATGGGTCCTATAGGCCAAATGCTTAAGTAGTTGGGCCCTTTCTTGTCCCCTATAATAAATCTATACTTGGACCGAGATGTGGGGCCCAACTTACTTGTGTTAAATATAAGAATTTCCCATATGTTGAGATAATGGGTTGCGCATTAGCCCCACCACAATGAGTGAGCCCATGACCCTTATGGTTAGGCCCTAACCTTCTTAAGGACCCGCCAGGTTTCCTATGTATTGAGCTTAGTGTATGGCTCACTAGGCCATGGATTTCTTAGGCCTTGGGCCTTATCTCATGCTAGAGTAGTGGTGGGCTACCTCTTGGAAGCCCGTTAAAGTTGGATGTCCTCCTAGGTGATCCTAAGGTAGGCCATGGGTTTCTCTATGGATGGTTAAAGGCCCACCATAGGCACTAGGCCGTTTATTTGAGGCTCAATATGGATGTATGTAGAGCCTACCTCAGCATATGTTGGTCCAAGCCATTCAAGCCTTAGATCGCCCGATCATGGAAGCACTCTCTGCCTTGGGTTGCTGCTGGACTCACAATCCAGTAACCGGCCCACTTGATCTTTTCATGATATATACGCACTCTCCATTTGGTGGGTCCCCCAGCGAGTATAGTTGGCCTTCATGAGATTATTTTCACGTAGTTAACTAATTTCTAGACCTTAGCTGGTTCAGGAAGTCAAACAGGCCAAAAGTTTATCAAAGGGTCTTAAATGTAAAATTATATGGTTAAAAATTTATTAGGTTATGGGACCCACCATATTAAGAACTTGTATACGTATTACATACTTATATTTTCTTATAATCTTTGGGCTTAATTAATGCATTCTTCTGGGTCACATTTAATGATCACATGAGGACACCATCTTAGATCAGATTTTTGGGGCATCCCATGGGCCTAAAGTGGGTCGGAACGTCCTAGCTTGGCCCAACCATATATTGGGCCGATTTCTATCATTTTAATGGACTTGTGAGCTAAGATAAGGATAGTATTGGGCCCTTGGTTGCCCACTTAAATTGTTAGT
This sequence comes from Magnolia kwangsiensis, assembly GCA_037074715.1. Classification (NCBI taxonomy): domain Eukaryota; kingdom Viridiplantae; phylum Streptophyta; class Magnoliopsida; order Magnoliales; family Magnoliaceae; genus Magnolia; species Magnolia kwangsiensis. Next base: position 35,459,816 of record CM073586.1, on the reverse strand, counting down.
TATTGGGCTGATGTAGTGGGGCCCATTTCATCCAAACTTAAACTTATTTTTGGGTCGTATATTGTGTACGCGGGGTACCCACCAAGTCCAACTTAATGCATGGATTCTATGGCCATTAGAAATTGAACCTTGGGCCTTAATTTTCCTCTTGGGGCCCATGTTGTTAAAGGTGGTATTATATCCTTTTCTCATGGCCTATTATGAGGGATATATGTTTGTGGTTACCTGTGTTCTTATCTTGAATGTAGGCTTTAGGCCTCGTATCCATATAGTTCGTGGCTGTGATGACTCTTGGGGGAATGGTGGTTAAATGTCCCCATTATGGACCCCTCTAGGCCCGATAGTATCTAAATGTGATTAGATGCTCCTCTTAAACTCTTGTTAGACTCACTTCTGTATCACTTAGACACGTAGTTTGTATGCTTAGTCTCGTGGGCTACCCCAAGTAAATGGGCCCCCACTAGAGGTGGAATTCCTTATGGATATTGTTTAAATACCTAGTCTTGGTCCCTTCTTGGATAAAGGAGTGTACTACTTTATATATCACCGCATAATGCATCTAGTCCCATCATCATGGCCCATGTGCATCATTGTATGGTTGGAAGATTGTGTGCATGTGGTTATGATTGTGCAATTAGGTATTGCATGATGCCTTCTACGGGATGTAGTATCTCCTCTTGAGCATGTTGGATGCTTGGAATTGATGCATAGTTGATTGTGTGATTCGTGCATTTGGCATTGGATAACATATGAGCATTATCGCCCTTGCTTCATTAGGGTTGTAGCCTCTACAGATACATCGTGGATAGCCATGTTTGGACACCAAAAATATTACTTGAGCATACTGGGGGCATAGGATGCCCATGGGTGAAATTCTCTAAACTTCCATGGTACCAAGGATTTACTTCAACGCCGTGACTGGGTAGAATATATGAGCGCATGAGGGCTTCATACCGTTAGGTTCTGACTCCCACTATCGTGTAATCGGTTGGATAGGGGTGTGGCCTTACTTGCCTGATGTAAGGAGGTATTGCTAGGCTGAGTCTGACTAGCTCGTGAATGGATCCGCTACCATTAAGCCTTGCTGGTGATTGTCTATGCACAGGCGGGTAGTGAGGTCGCTTATGCTCGTTTGACTATGCGGGGTCTGTAGATCGGCAGTCATCCAGTAGTGTAATGAACCCCAGTGATTTCCTTATGATGAAAATATTCTTGATATGTGAATTGGATATGAGCATTGGCATTACTTTGCATTATATTTGCATTGGTTGTGTAAGCCTCATATTGCATCGCCCTGATATGGCACCCAGTACTCATTACCCTATATAGCCTAGGTATGGCTTCCTGCATTTTTGTACTGCCTTGGTATAGCTTCTTGTGTTCATAATAGCCTTGGTAAGGCTAGTGGTATTGGTATTGATCATATCTCTCTTTTACATTCTCTATCTTCTTCTATGCCCCATTATCACGCACTTTCACCACCCTCTAAGCTTTCTATAAGCTTATGCATGATTGATGCGTGTAGGAGATCCTAAGTTGGCATCTTAGCAGTGGAGCTTGGATAGGTGTGCTAGCCGAGGACCCAGTGTTGTAGATCATCTTCTTTCTTTCTTTTGTTATCTTATGTATGTCCTTTGGACCTTATGGAAACTTGTAAAAGTTTAACATAGTGGATTTTGTAATGTGTGCCTTTATTATTCTTAGATTTACTTGTTGTGATCTTGGATATGCTCATATTGTAAATACTTATATTGTTATGGAAATCCTCCTTGTAGGATCCTAGGATCGGAACCTACCTTAGGAGCTAAGAATGGAGTACTACGGAGACCGTCGCGGCCAGAACTGGCCATCGGGTTCCTTGTGAGTCCAATTATCTAGTCTGGGGCATGAAACAAATATTCTAAGTGCTCCTAGATGACATCAAAGCCTCCTCAATGTTATTGAGAGTAAGTTGTTGATAACATCGAAGTCCGTTCGATAGAATCGAAACTTACTCAATTTTGTCCAGCAAGTTTTTTAAAGAAAAACTATTTTCTTTGAGTACATCAAAGATCATTCGATACCATCAAAATTCAAAGTTTGATTAATTGAAGGGCTCTTCGATTATATCAAACATGAGACAAAACTATCCAACAACCTTTATGTATTTTACAAAAGAAAATCTCGATAGATCGAGAGTCCCTCAATGAATCGAAGTGCGCGTTTATATCATCAAAGGATACTCTATGAATGACAGTCAAGATTTTTCCTATACCCAAATAAAAATCTTATGTAGGAATTCGATGCAATCAAAGATGGTTCAATGATATCAAAATTTAAATTTTGATAACACCAAACACCCTTCGATGACATCGACAAGTTCAAAATTCTTCCCCTTTTTTACCATTGAGATCTTGTCTTTATAAATACATAGGTATTGTTCTAGTTATAACGAGCTAGAATCTAAGAGAGTTTGAGCCTATTATTCTAATATCTGTCTACCCTCTTACCCACTCTCTCCTTCCCATTAGAGTTCATCATTCAATCCCTTGCTTGAGCATAAACTCATGTCATACATGCTTGGATTGAATTATGAACTCTAGTATTCTTGAAGTTTCTAACTAATTATACTATCTTTGGAACTTTTGAATGCTTAGCTCATGGGAACCTTCTCTATTGATTTAAATTCCATCGTTTAAATAGAGAAGATCAAAAACCCTAAACCTCACAACCTTAGAGACTTCGTGAAAACATCATCAACAGGTTGCGGTGAAGTTTCTTTATCATCATCGAAGACCTTCTCACTGTGCAACAATGGGATTCACCAACTTACTTTATAGGTACTTAGAGTCTAAAGTGTCTGAAGCTCTCTCATTGTATAAGATTAAGATTCAGAGTTTGAGTGTCAAACTTGCTAAGTCCTAGTTGTAGGCCTCTGACAAGAGAATATGTTGTGTCGTTGTGTATGAAGATTAGCCTTACGTAGGTTGTGCCTTGTGTAGGCTTGGGTTACCATGTGTAGGCTCCTAGTGTTGAATCCTTAGGTAGAACGTGTCGCCTTGTGTAGGCGTCTACGAATCTTGTGTAGGTGTCCTAGCTTAACCATGTGTAGGTTGTGAAGGTTCATGGTTAACCTGATTTAAAACCATTGGATAGTGAAATCCGGTATACTCTAGGAGAGAGTGTGTCTGCCGAGAGTGGAGTAGGCAAGTAGCCGAACCACTATACATTTACCTAATTATGCTTATGTTTGTTATATGTTCACATTGATGCATGATTCAGTTTATGTATAAGTATTGATAGAAGTCACATCCCACACAAAATATACACTATCCTTATAGGATTTGATTTTACATATGTATCTTGTATAAGCCTATGTGAATTGGACCCTCTATTGGCTTGTTAGCCATAGAGTTACTTTGCCTTACTTTCCTGTTTATAAAATTTAGGCATAGGTTGTTACTAATAGATAACAAATTTTGAAAAAGTCCTATTCACCCCCTTTTAGGAAAATTATTCATACTTCATACTTCAGTACTAGCGCTTATAATGCAATTTCAAGAGATCCACACCATCTTTGGTGGACTTGTAGGAGGAGGAGATTTGAACCTATCACACAAAGCTCATGCTCGGAGAATCATCCATGGCAGCTCGGAACATCAAATCCACCTCACATCCTGATCTCTAAAGGAATAGGAATAACTCCCTCTAAACTGACCTTCACCTCATAGGATACCTAAGGTGTGCATCACCACTATGACAACGCCCTAATGGTATTCATGACCATAGCTAATGGCAAAGTGTTTCGAATCTTGGTGGACATCAGCAGTTTGGTCAATATCCTCTTCATCGATGCCTTCAGATGGGGGTTGGAAGGTCTTGAATTTGACCCATCAAAACTCCTTTGCTCGAGTTCACAGGGGACAAGGTTACGTCCGATGGGTCCATACTCCTCCTAGTTACAGGGGACAATGATCGACTTCCTTATGGTCAACTGCCCTTCTATCTATAACGTTATCCTCGGACAACCCTCTCTCAACACTCTGCGAGCAGTGTTATCAACATACCACCTTACAATGAAATTTCTAACTAAACATGGGGTTAGATAGGTCAGGGGAGACCAACAAGAAGCTCGTCAGTGCTACTCCATGGCTTTGAGGACACAACATTGAACGATGGCCATCACTTCCCTTGATCCCTGGGAAGAGTCGGTCGAGAGAGGATCTCCAATAGAAGATCTTATAGCCGTCCCCCTCCGCAATTCCAACTTGACCCTCACTGTACAGGTTGACTCATCACTGGCTCCAGCTCCAAGGGATGAGATTGTTGATCTCCTCCGATGACATGCCAATGTATTCTCCTGGTCCCATCGGGATATGCCTAGCATCATCCCAAAGGTGATGGTCCACAAACTGCATGTTGACCTCGACCACCGACCAATCAGGCAAAAGTGACGGGTGTTCGAACTGGAATGTTACGCTATCATTAGTGAAGAGGTCAGCAAGATCCTCGAATTAGGTTTTATCGAAGAGATCTACTATCTTGACTAGATCGCCAACATTATCTTAGTGAAAAAGTCCATTGGGAAGTGGCAGATCTGTGTTGATTACACCGACCTGAACAAAGCCTACCCTAAAGACAATTTCCTCTCCCATGGATTGACCAACTCATTGACATCATGGCCGAGCACGAGCTCCCTAGTTTCATGGATGCTTATTCAGGTTATAACGAAATTGCCATGCATCCCCACGACAAGCAAAGGACAACTTTTGTCACCAGCAAGGGACTCTACTGCTATAAGGTCATACCCTTTGAGATAAAAAATGCTAGGGCCACATACCAGTGACTCATCAATAAGATGTTTGCTGAACAAATTGGACGCTCTATGGAGATCTACATCAACGAGGTGCTCATCAAGTGCATCAAAGCTACAGGCTACACTGCCTAACTTGATGAGATGCTCGCAATCCTGCGAAAATATCAGATGAAGCCGAATCCGAGCAAGTACGCCTTCAACATTAGCTCGGGAAAATTCACTGGCTTTCTAGTCAGCCAAAGGGGGATAAAAGTGAACCCCTACAAGATCCGAGCTTTGCTGGACATGAACTCGTCCTAGACAATGGACGAAATTCAGTGCTTCATTAGAAGAGTAGTTGCTCTCAATCACTTCATCTCCCAAGCCATTGACAAGTGTCTCCCTTTTTTCAAATGACTGAAAGTAAAATAGAAGATGGAATGGCTCAAGGATTGTGAGCTAGCCTTCTAAGAGCTCAAATAGTACATAGGATCGCCTTCACTACTCTTCAAGCCCAAGCAAGGAGAACCACTATTGCTATACCTAGCGGTCTCGACAATAGCAGTCAGCTTAGCCCTTATTCGGGAACAAGAAGGGATATAAATACTAGTATACTATGTCAATAAAGCTTGGTCCCACCTGAGACTAGGTACCCAGACATCAAGAAGCTCACCCTAGCTTTGGTTGTGTCATCCCACTGTCTTCGACCATACTTCCAGGCTTATGCAATCATAATCTCAACCAACCAACATCTCCATCAAGTGCTACAGAAGCCTAAGGTGTTAGGGAGACTCACAAAGTAGGCAATCTAGCTCAGTGAATTCGACATCAAATACAGACCCTGGACCACCATCAAAGGGCAAGCGGTGGCCGATTTCATTGTTACTCTTGCATGCAGCCAAAATCTGAAAGTCAATTTAAGCAACGAAACCAACCAACAAACTAATGATGATTAGGTAGTCAGTCTCGACCCACCGACCTAGACATTATACGTCAATGACTCATCCAATTCTAAAGGTAGTAGGGTCGAGGTAATCCTTAAGGCTACTGATCAGACCTGCACATAATATGCCTTAAGATTTAGATTTCAAACATCAAATAACATGGCAGAGTACAAAGCATTACTCGCTCGAAGCAATGGGAGCCCAAAACCTAAAAGAAAAGTCTACATCAATTCACAACTCATCGTCAACAAGGTTGTCAATGAGTACTAGGAAAAGGAGGAAAGAATGATTGTTTACTTATAAAAGGCCTAGGAACTTATCAACAAATTCCCCAAATGTGACTTCAGCCTAATCCCCAGGTCAAAAAACTCTAAAGCAGATACACTAGCGAAGCTAGCCACAGCAGCCGAGGATGACATCCCAAGGTCAATCCCAGTCGAATTACTGGCTAAGACGAGCATTAACAAGCCTGATCAAGGTGCAGTTCTTCCAGTAAATTCAGTTTCAAGCTAGATGAACCCAATAGTCAACTATCTTTAGGATGACAAGCTCCCCGAAGATAGACTCGAGGCATGTAGACTTCGATCCAGGGCGACTTGGTACACCATGGTTGGGAACATTTTATACAAAATGGGATTTTCTCTACCTTATCTCAGATGTCCCCGACTTGAAGAGGCCGAGAACATTCTGAGAGAGATACATGAAGGTATTTGTAGCAACCACTCCAGCAATCGTGCCCTTGCCAAAAAAGTCATCTAAGAGGCCAAGAACATTCTGAGAGAGATACATGAAGGTATTTGTAGCAACCATTTAGAAAGATGTCAAGTAATACACCCAAAGTGCGATAAATTCCAAAGATTCAGAACAATACCTCATCAGCTACCTGAGAAGCTAACCCCCCATGACCGAGTCCTAGCCGTTTTCCCAATGGGGTTAGGCATTATTGGTCCTCTACTAACTAGTAAAGGTCAGATGAAATTCGTTGTCGTTACGGTTGATTACTTCACCAAATGGGCCAACGCCGAACTGTTGGCCAAGATCACCGAGAAGAAAATCACCGACTTCTTTTGTAAAAACATTATATGTCGGTATGAAATCCCACATACGATCATCTTAGACAACGGGAAGTAGTTCGACAATGATCAGTTCCGAGGCATGTGTGGGGGAATACGAAATTCCTACTCATCACCTCAACACCCCAAGTAAACGATCAGGTCGAGGCAGTCAACAAGATCATCAAAAATCAGCTTCAAACCAAGCTCGAGAAAGCTAAAGGGGCTTAGGTCGAAGAGCACCCCCATATCCTCTGGGCATATCGAACCATTTCTCTGTGGCCTTCGGGGGGAAGGCCATTATCCCAGTCGAGATCGGACTCCTTATTGCATGGACTCGTTTCTATGATGAAATCAAAATGCTGAGCAAATGACACTGGATCTCGAACTGCTCGAAGAAAAATGAGAGAATGCCCAATTTAAGGTCACAACTTGATAACAAAAGGTCACCTAATTCTACAATTCCCGAGTAAGGGTGAGAAGGTTTTGAATAAGAGATCTGGTCCTCCATAGAACCTTGTAAAACACCAAAGAGCTCGGCTCGAGAACCTTAGGGCCAAACTAGGAAGGGCCCTACAAGGTAACGGGCACAAGCTAACTTGAAACTATCGACTTAAAGATATGGAAGGATGACCTCTGTCATATTCGTGGAACGCTGAACATCTGAAAATCTATTACCCATGAAATTTCTAAAAATTTAGACCGCTCATTGTTTTACTTTTGACCATTTATTTGATTAACATCAATTGGATAGTTACAGTTGCTTCATCGCTAAGTTTTTTCACGACATGATTTAGATGGTCCTGATAGATGATCATGCGTGCCTGATGTGAGGTGGATTATCCACCAGCGTTTTCAAATTGGTAGGAAATTATATCATAGGAAATACACCGTACTGGGAAAGGGGGTGATTAGTTACGGCCACAGTCTCATCCCAACAGGGTGCAACCATGACCATAGGGTCGACCTTCATGTCACCTTGATATATGTATTTTATATCCATGTTCTTTGTTGATGCAGTTTTTCAGCAAACTCTCCGTGGTTGATCCTCCTCAACCCGCACAGGTACAAAAGAGAAACAAAAGAGACCCTAGAAAGTGCAGGGGACTCTCCGATGCCTAAGTCAGGAACGAGGTCTTTTTTATAGGGTAAGGTCTCTAGAAAAGAGACGCTAGTCGAGTGTTAGGGTAAGAATGAACATACCTTTGATGGTTGGGGACACCTTTATATAGGGAAGGGAGTCCAATTACACGAGGACTCTTCCTGATATCTTGGAGATTCTTTCGGATCCGGAATCTTTATGAGATTATTAGCTTGCAAAGTTATTTGGATCTGATTTTACCCCCCGAAGATCTGGGGAGAGATCGTCGGGATGTAAGGAGATTCCTCGAATCTGTAGCTCAGATTAGGTCGGCTCCTATAGGCGGGTGACGACCTAGGAATAAGCAACACTGATCTTCTTGACAGATCAACATTCACCATATTTGACCAATGGTTGAATCAGAGGATCTGTGTTCCCTTCAGCTAGGCGTTAATGGTCCTTGACCTTGTCGTGGGACGTCGCCGACTTGTAACCGAAAGTTGGCCGATCTATGGTCATCCAATGGCCGAGCTATGGTTAGATAGTAACCAATCTGGGGTTGATCTATGATCAACCTACATCCGACCTATGATCAATCTGTAATCGACCTATTAGGTTAGAATATGGCTTATTCGAATGGGCTCATAGTCGTGTTCTTTGAGTGTCCTTACAGTTGGCTCGACCTCCTTAAAGGTCAGCCTGTTTCTGGATGTAGACACCTTATCAGGCTCGAGTTTTACTAGGCCTGTGCTGGTTAAGTAGAGTTGGTCCATTCCATAAGCAAACTTATTGACTTGTCAATTTTTCCCCAACAGTGAGGCCCCTTACTTTTTGAGCCGATCTATGGAGGTTCGGAAAGTAAGGTAGTCGTAGTTAGGTCAGGTTATACGTGGACTAGGTCGAGTCTTATTGTCATAGATGCTAGGTATGGTGGCCAGCACGGTAGTCGAAGCATGTTAGTTCATAATCATGACATGTCGTTTCGTGGCTGAGGTCACGTGGGGTGCTAAACCATCTTTTCGATGATGGACTAATGAGATCGTGATGCGTGGCATCGTTCTCAATATCAGGGTTGAGCAACGCAAGGGGTCACCCCACCTGTCAAGTTGGGGGTCGTTGTACAGGCACACATTAATGGGCATCTTTAATGACTGCCACGTGACACGACTATATAAGGAAAGCCCTAACCCTTGGGACCTCTTCATCTTCCTCTTTTTTTCCTAGATGATTTCTGGTGTTTGTTTCCTTCCCCAATCAAGCTAGAGACTTGCCTGCTCTCTTCCCAGTGAGTTCCATCTCCCCCTCCTCCTTTTGCTTTTCCATTTCTGAGTAGTTTTATTTGAAAAAATCATCATGTCAAGCTCATTGAGCTCGCAGGAGGGGGCCTCTGATAGCGATAATTGGGCAAGTTGTCACCTCATGGTAATGTCGAACCCACCGTCGCCACTTGTGATGATGGTGGATGTCGACTTCTGGTCATCATCGTCAAGGGTATTGGAGAGGTCTCCGACATAGAGGCTGACACCCATGGCTAGGGCATTGAATTTATCCTAAGCGCAGAGGCCAATGCCCGTGCTTAGGGAACTAAGTATATCTTTGGCAAAGGAGTCGATGGCTGTGGGGCGTGACCCTTCTAGCGAGGTAGATTTGGAAGAACTCGATGATGAGGAGGGTCCGAGGGGGCCAGTGCCCTCGACCCTGACTGAGGAGGAGTTAGCCCAGATCATGCTTGGATATCATGACCTTGAATCTATAGTTCTCTGACTTCCTTTGTCGAATGAGCTTCCGGACCAACCTCTAAAAGGAGTCGTTGTGATCTTTCAGGTTGAGCTTCAGTGCGGCCTGCAGATTCCTCTACAGGAAGTAGTCAGGCGTCTGTTAGCTTGCCTAGGCTTAGCCCCGGGACAAATGATTCTGAATGGGTGAAGGGCCTTGATCGACTGTATGCCCTATGGGCCGAGCTAGACCATCCCGAGCTCTCTGTGGACGAGTTCCTCCACCTATACCAATTAAAGCTGAACAAGATTTAGCCCAGCTGGTACTACTTCTCTGTTTGGCAGAGCACTAGTGGGGCCCTTATAATCGACCCTCCGACCTCCAATAAAAATTGGAGGGACAAATGGTTCTGGGCCTCTGGGTGTTGGGAGATGGCTGAGCCAAAATCGACTCATTCCCTTGTCCCCCGAGCTTTCTCTGACCTAGGTCAATATTTTTATTATAATAGTCATCCTTTAGTTTATTAGTTTTCACTGCTACCCAACCTTGTAAAATGTATTTTTTGTTGTAGCCATTCCCAAGCATCCTCTGTTGCTCAGCAGCGGGTCTATTGCCTTAATCAAGGATTTGTGGGCGATAGACTAGGATAAGTGGTCTTGAAGAGTACTTCTCCAGCCTAAGCTACTCCTTAAATCAGGCTTGGACTCATAACTCACTGATAAGAACTTGGGTAAGACCTTCAGTTGAGCTCCATAACTTAGAATTTTCTCAAGAAATTTTCTTACATATTGTTCTTAAGCGTTGACACAGAGATGCCTGAAGCTCGACCTTTGCTACGTCCTCCCTCCAAAGTTCGTGTGACCCCTTGAGATGAATTGGCGGCACCAAAGAAGAAATAGAAGACCTCCTCTAAGGCCAAGGGGAAGGTCGGCCCCTCTTGCCCAGTCATCCTAGAGGTCGAGGGAGAGCACATGGAGGTGGAGACCTCCTTTGGAGCGGCGAGAACATTCATTCTAGAAAACCTCGCCCCCACTGAGGTTTAAGGGGCTTTTGAGCTTCTTGCTGAGGCTCGGCCTTCGGGGAGGGGGGAAGCTGAAGTGAGACGAGGGAGCCTACACCGAACCATGGAGGAGATCCTCCCTTGGCCAGACCAATATACGGTCGAGGAGGAGTACATTAGCTTATTCGACTCTCCCATGGAAATGGCTCTTACACATGTGTCGACGAGCCTTCTTAAAGTAAGTACATCACCTGAAGCTAATTTGATTTCTATTTCTGGTTACTCATGTTCACCTTTTTTTCTTTTTTCTATAGTTTTCCCTGTGCGTATTGAAGGTACACACGGAGTTTGCTCAGATGCGTGATTGGGCGGAGGAGGCCGAGCAAAAGGCAACCCAATTGGAGAATTAGGCTTCGACTGGTGAAGCCAAGCTAAGAACTGCAAAGATGACACTTGAAGCATCTTTTATTGAGAAGGTTGAGGTAGTTGTCAGGCGGGAGGAAGCCAAGGGCTGGCATGATGAGTGTCATGCTCGACACATCAAGACCGAGGCAAAGCTAGAGAAGCTGAAGAAGGAGACCAAGGCTGTGATCGCCCTGGCTTGGAAGGAAGCTATTTAGGAGTTCAAATCATCTCAGGCGTTCCTGTTATTGCACTTATTTACACACATTTTTGTCAATCATGTGACTAGTTGTGTCAAGTAATCAGATGAGTCCTTTACAAATGAAGACCGACGACGCAACTAGAGCAGAAGTTCGAGCTACAAAATCAAATTCCAAAGAGGCTTATACGATAAGGATCTTGCCTATAGATTAAACAGGAAAACCCACTTAGGTCATCCATCCAAAGCAAATTCCAAGCTCATACTTTCTATCCTTTTAGTCTTGGCCTTAGGAAGTTCCAAGTAGTTGAATGATTTAATAGATAATGAGTTTAAACAGAAAAATCTATCCACATTCGGTAGGAGAAAGTGTCATTGAACAGCACCTTTGGTAGCACCGAAGATATCTTTGGTATTACTAAAGGTGCCCAAAATAGTCCAACAGCTTTTCAAAGAATATTCGGTACCATCGAATGTTAATTCAGTACCACTTACTCCTACCGAAGAACAAATTTCAGTACCACTGAAAATAATAAAAATCATCCAACAAATTTAGGATCTTATTCGGTACCACTGAACTATAATTCAGTACCATCGACTACGTTTCGATACTACCGAAGGTTCACTCGGTAGCATCGATAACTAGCTGTTATAGATCAATTGGGCCCTTTTCTCTAGAAGTATAGGACTCAAAACTTTGTAAAAATTATGAATTTAGGCATTTCAGAGTCCTTAGGTTGTCCCAAGCTCAAATAACTCATCCTAGACTCTATCCACATGAGATTCATGTTCTATTCATCGTCATTCATCACTCATGAGCATTCAAACCGCTTATATATGAAGAACATGATCTCAAGCCTTCATTAGAGTATTGATACCAAACCTATAGGTATATCCTTAGTCTCAACCATACCCTAGTGCATCCATCAGTTAAATCTCTTAAAAAATTCATTCATAACCTTTGTTAGAGATTCAAACAATTCCCATTACCTTAGTTACCTTTATAGGAACATCACATATAAGGTTCTTTATCGTGAAGTTGAAACAATAGGTAAACTATAGCATAGTATCGGGGGAGCATCGGGGAGATGATTCAAGACAAAAGAGTGAAGATCAAGCAACTTAAGACAAGTTACAAGAGAGGACTCATTCTGACAAGTAAGTGTCATTTTTAAGAGTCTAAAGTTTAGTCTTTATCCTCGTGTAGGATTGAGGCTAATGAGTTTGCTATCAACAAACTCATGTAGGTGCCTTGAGTTGGACCTTGGCCACTGGGCCTAAACGTAGGTTCTTAGTGTACGACCTTTGCTCATGTGAAGAGCATAAATTGTTGCGTCCTTTATATAGAGCTGTAAAGGTTAATTGTGAACCTGATTTAAAACCATTCATAGTGAAATCCGACACACTCTAGCAAAGAGTGTGGTTGACAGGAGTGGAGTAGGAAAGTATCCGAACCACTATACATGGTTATGTTTGGAATTGATATTTACACATCATTTTATTATGCTTATGTGTTTGAATGCTTAAGTATATATGTATGATTAGATGAATGCCAAAGATTGATAAGTACAATATTTTATACACACATGTTCACTATGCTATAGGCTAGTCACTTAATTTGTTTATCTTGAATAGCCTATGTGATTGGATCCTCTATTAGCTTGGAAGACTTTAGAGTTAAGTTGCCTTGCTTAGTTTAAAGTACTGAGTAGTTTATATTAGGCAATTAGGATTTTTTTAATAGGCAAAATATTTGAAAAGTCCTATTCACCCCCCTCTAGGACTCTTGGAGTATTCATACTTCTACTACAACAGTCTAAACCGCAATTTCAATTTGGTATCAGAGCAAGGTTCCTCTTGAAGGGTCTAACAACATAGAGGGAGATCTTGACAAAAGTAGTAGTTATGGATACTGAAGAGATAATTGAACATCAAATCAATGAGGAAAGAGAAGAAGAAGAAAAAGAGATTATATATAATTCCTATGATCATCTCTACATACATATCGTTAGTATTCTTAGAAAACTTGGCATTTCAGAAAATAAAAATAAACAATTGCAAAAAGATCTGGATGAAACATCAGAAATAAATACACAAATGATAAATGATCTTCAACAATATCATATTGAAAATGACAAGCTTGAAAGAACCTCAATATACCTTGAGTCTGAAAATTAAAAACTAAATAAACAGATCAAACCCCTAGAATCAGAGAATGAAGGACTCAAAAATGAAAACCACAAACTAAGATTCAATTTAGAGAAGTCAAAAGGGTCTATTGAACTTAGTTACAAATTTTCACAAAGTAGTAAAAAATTGGATAAAGTATTAGGGATGTGAAGAAGCCATAAAGACAAAAGAGGGTTAGGCTATGAATCTAGAAAATCAAGACCGTTTCTGTACCACCTATAATTAGGAAGATGGTTACATCTAGAAGCAACACAAAAAATACTCCAATCTATCACTCTTGTGGAGATTTGGGACACTACAAATTTGAATGTCATGCATCTAGTAGGTCTCACTCCATTTCTATGTTGAACCATACAGGAAAATTCAAATCAATTGGAAACATCATGAAAATAAAGAATTCTCCAAAGGATATACCATATGAAGGAAGGAAATATCTTACACCACCTAAAATGACTGATAGGATGGTGGAATTGATAAGTCAAGTTACTTAATTAAATAAAAAAGCCCAAGACTTGAGGAATCAAGGAAATCTGGTTCAGACAGCTGAGAAATACAATAAACCCTAAGGTGAAACCACATTTCCCAAGAAGATTGTCAACAAATGGGTTGTAAAGAACAAGAACAACTACCTTATGATCCACACTGCACTTAAGGAGGCAACAATTCTAAGTGGTATCTTGATAGCAGGTGTTCCAGACATATGATAGGTGATCGGACCCAATTTTGTGATTATTTAGAATTTGATAGTGTGTCAGTCATATCTGGTGATGGGAGCTCTGCTAAGATTGTTGGAAGAGGGACAATAGTTGGGCATGACCTACCCAAAATTGAGGATGTTCTTTGCTTGGAAGGGTTAAAACATAACCTCCCAAGCATTTCCCAAATCTGTGATAAAGAACACTCAGTCACATTCTCCAAAAATTTGTGCAAGATCTCAAATCTTATAGGAAAACTTATCATGAAAGGTCTTTGCACAAGTGACAACTGCTATATAATTGAAAGAAATAAAGATAGCGTCCCATCCACAAAATGTCACATGACCTTAAACAATGAATCCAAGTTGTGGCACCAAAGACTTGGACATGTCCACTACCAGAATTTGGCCAAATTAAGTTCAAAAAATTTGGTAAGAGGTCTTCCTAAAATCAGAAAGAAAGAGAATATTGTGTGCGGTGATTGTCTTAAAAGTAAATTGATTAAGGTTAGACATAAAAAGACAACCACCGTAGCAACTTTTAAACCACTTGACCTATTACACATAGATCTAGTGGGACCTACCAAAGTTGATAGCCATGGGAAAAAGAGATATTTTTTGGTAGTAGTAGATGATTATACCAAATCTACTTGGATAGCTTTTCTTCAAGAAAAATTCGATGCTTTTGATGAATTCTAAAAGATGGCAAAATGACTTCAAAATGAAAAAAAAAGATATTGTATAAGTCATATTAGGAGTGATCATGGTGGGGAGTTTGAGAATGATCAATTTGAAATATATTGTGACAAATATGGAATTAGACATGAATTCTCAGCTCCAAAAAGACCTCAACATAATAGAGTGGTGGAAAGAAAAAATAGGGTATTCTAGGAAATGGGCTTAGTTATGCTCAATAGTAAAAATATGGCTACAAGTTTCTGGGTTGAAGCTATCAATACTGCCTACTATATAATTAATAAGGTATATCTGAGAGTAGGATTGAATAAGACTCTGTATCATGAATTATGGTGTGGAAAACAGCTTAGTGTAAAATATTTTCGTGTCTTTGATAGTTAATGTTATATTCTTAATAACAAAGAACATCTAGGTAAGTATGACACTAAAAGCGAAAAAAGTGTTTTTCTGGGATATTCTACTAATAGTCATGCTTATAGAGTATACAATTTAAGATTACTAACTATTCAAGAATCAGTCAATGTGGTTGTTGATGACCAACCACATGATGAAAATAGTCCTGAAATTGATATAGAGGATGAAGTAGACACATTCACAATAGGAAAATTAGATAACAAAGTCACTTCACCTCATGAACCTCAACCATTGAAAAACTTGCCTTTCATTAAGGATCATCCTATCAATCAAATCATTGGAGATCCTATTGATGGTGTGTAAACTCAATGCCAACTTGAAGATATTTTTAGTCATCTGTACTTCACTTCTAAAATTGAGCCCAAAAATGTTATAGAAACTCTCCAAGATGAGTTTTGGATTGCAGCTATGCAAGATGAGCTCCAACAATTTGAAAGGAATGAAGTGTGGAAACTAGTTTCTAGGCCAGTTGATACTAACATCATTGGAACAAAGTGGATATTCAAAAACAAGTCCGATGAATTTGAGAATGTGGTAAGACATAAAGCAAGACTTGTAGCACAAGGCTACTCTCAAATTGAGGGCAATGATTTTGATGAGACATTTGCCCTTGTAGCTCATGTTGAGTCTATAATAATTCTCATGTCTATTGCATGTGTGCTGAAATTTAAATTATTCCAAATGGATGTAAAAAGCGCCTTCCTCAATGGTGTACTTGAGGAAGAAGTATACGTCGAATAACCAAAAGGATTCTTGGATCCTAAGTGTCCTCAACACGTATACAAATTGAGCAAAGCGCTTTACGGACTAAAACAAGCACTCTGAGCTTGGTATGAGTGTTTGATGCAATTTTAGATAGATCACCATTTTTTTAGGGGGAGTGTTGATAAAACATTATTCACTTAAAAGATTGAAAACATCTTGTTCATTGCCCAAATTTATGTGGATGACATAGTCTTTGCACCCACTCGTGAAGTTACTACTCATGAATTTGTCGAATTGATGAAATTTGAATTTGAAATGAGTATGGTTGGTGAGCTGAATTTCTTTCTAGGATTATAAGGGAAACAATTGGCAAATGGTATATTTGTATGTCAGTCCAAATATGCAAAAGATTTGGACTTGAATCTAGTCGTATTCAGAACACTCCCATGAGCACCACTCTCAAACTTTCTAAAGATGTCAATGGGAAGAGTGTGGATCAACACTTGTATCGCAGTATGATAGGCAACTTACTCTACCTAACCACTAGTTGGCCTAACATTGCTTTTAGTGTTGTTGCATGGCTAGATTTCAGGCCAATCCTAAAGAATCACACATATTCGTGGTAAAAAGAATTATATAATTTGTGGTTGGGACTACTGATTTTGGCTTATGGTACCTATTTGAAACATCTACCATCATTGCTAGGTACTCAGATGCCGATTGGGCTGGGAACATTGATGATCGCAAGTCCACAGTGGCGGTTGTTTCTATATTGAAAATTGTCTTGTATCATGGCATAGAAAAAAGAAAAATTCAATCTCATTGTCTACTGCTGAAGCCAAATACATTGTAGTCGGTAGTTGTTGTGCATAACTTCTTTAAATTAAGCAAATGTTGATGGATTATGTCATTATACAATCTATAATGACACTATTTTATGACAATACAAGTGCCATCAATATCTCTAAAAATCCAGTTCAACATTCACGAACAAAGCACATAGATATTTGACATCACTTTATACGTGAACTTATTGAAGAAAATATTATCACATTACAACATGTGCCTACCGAACAACAATTTATCGATATTTTGACAAAACCATTGGATGCTAATAGATTTAGAGATCTCTAAAAATCTGTTGAAGTTTGTGCCATTTAACATTACTTAAAGGCCCACTGTGTTTAAGTGCAATACTTGAGGAATCTTAGCCTCAGTCCTTTTTTTTTCTTTTTGAACATATATGTAAATTCAATTTTAATCCATGAGCTTTACTCGTCTTTTAGACATATATGTTATTCATTTTTGGATGTACAAAATACAAATGAAAGAGATTTTCTTGTACATTGTAAGTGCTATGTTATATATCAAGCACCCTATATTGTCAAATTTTGTAGTGACAAACCATTTTGGAATGATGGACTTGTTCATGATGGAAAGTTCACCTTCATACGAAGATGTGTTATGAGCCATGAAGACTGTTCTATCTACATCAACTTCATGTCCAACATCAACTTCAAGTTCAAGACCAAGTTCAATTACATGTTCAAGTTCTAGACCAAGTTCAAGTGCTACTTCAAATGCAAGATCAAGTTCAAGTACACTTCATAGTCAAGAAAAAGATCAAGTTTCAGGTATACAAGTTCAAGCTTTAAATACTTCAAGAAGAAGATGTACCAGATATACTAAAGCTACAAGTTCAATGCTCAACATTTTATGTATAAATGACCTTAAAGAGACCTTAGGTTTATGTCATTTATATTGCACATTTAATTTAGGTCATTATGCTTATTATAGGCTTTACTTCGACTAGTCCTAGTCAATGTTTGACTAGTCCAAGCTCTGGCTCAACCAGTATAGGGTTTTTCTTGACCAGTTCAGGATTTATTTCAAATTTTCAGATTTTTCTACTAGGGTCATCGACCAGTCGAGCATCCTACTCCACCGGTCGTGGAGACTGGCTTGACCAGTCAAGTAGGGCTTGACTCGAACTCCAACAACCATTTTGAGCCCCACTTGACCAATTAAGTAGGCCACTCGACCAATCGAGGGTCAATTTTATCTGATTGTACCAGAATTTTTTGAAATTTAGTTGTACCCAGGACTAGTCGAGGTTGACTTTAGACCTGTCGAGGGAACCGTTTTTATCCTATAAATAAAGGACTTTTCTCAATTTTTTTTATTCATTCCAAGCCAATTCAAGTCACCACTCTGAGAGCTAAGTCCCCATGATTATCAAGCTATTGTATGGTAATTTAAGATTCTTTTTATAGCCTTTTGATTTCTAATTTCTTGATCTCTTGCTACATCAATTTGATTTGATAAAAGGGAATTCTGATCTACCCCTTTTGAGATCTAAGAAATTGAATCAAAGTAGCCTAAGGTTAGATTAATTTAAAATTCATTTAGATCTAGAACTCTTCCATTTGTGTGATTGAACATTGGACATCTTCATCTTCAAAGAAGCGATTCTACCACTACCAAAAAATCAAGCAAAGGGCGCGGACTTTGAAAGCTTTTGGGTATGGATTAAATCCATAGCAATTAAACTATGGATTTAATCCGTAGCTAAAACATGATTGATCTGTAGTTAAAACCTACCTCTTTGCTATAGCCTTATTACATATTGATGTTGCTTAAGGGGCTCCATGAGGCCTATTGGAATTATTTTTTCTTATCTAAGCCGCCCATCAATTTTTATATACAATTTAAGTCGATGAGCCCAAAAATTATGTTGATTAAGGGTCTAAGTGGACCACACCATAAGAAATAATAAAAATTAAATTTCTATGGTTAATATGTTATGTGGTCTTCTTACAACTTTGATCTGACTCATTTTTCTCATTAATACTTAAAATAATATTTTAAAATTAATGAATAGAGTGGATAAATAAAATACATCACGGTGGGCCCCATGGTCCTAAAACCCAAATGATTTATGGGTCATCCGTCACGCCCCTATCCTAAAATTAAACGTGCCCTCCCCAAAAATTAGTCCGCCCTCTTCTCCCGTGCATAGTAAAGCTCCCAAAACCCATCTCTTAATCTCTCTCTCATCTCTCTCTCGCACTCAGCCTCTCCATCTCTCTCCCCTTCTCTCGATCTCACGCTCTCGCTCATGCGCTCAGCCTCTCCATCTCAGTCCACCCTTTTCTCCTACGCGTAGCAGACCTCCAAAACCCATCTCTCAATCTTTAAAACCCCCTTTCACCGTAAGAAGGAGAATAAGAAGGTGATGGAGAAGGAGAAGAAGATCTCTATAGAGGTAGAGCCATTTCTCACGGCTGCAGCAATCATCGGACACAATGGAAGCGTATGGGCTCAGAGCGAGACTTTTCCTCAGGTTTGTTTTCCTTGTTTCTGTTTGTATTCATTGACTGAAATCTAAGATGGGTTTTCTTTTGATTGCTTATGTGGATTGTATAAGATGTACCAGTCCAATCGGGTCTTGTTCTAATGCTTCGATGGAGATTTTCGATTAGGTGTTTTCTTGTTTGTTTAAATAGCTCATGAGATTTGGTGATTGATTGGATCTCTTGTTTGATCTGTAGGAAAACTCAACCAGGTGTTGTTGATTTTGTTAGATTTGGTGTGGAATTGCTCTGTTTTGATCTGCAAATTTGATGTGGGTTTTTGATTTTTTATCATTGTGGATGATTTTTGGGATTGGTTTGAGGCTTAACATTCATACATTTGATTTAGGTTTACCATTTTAATCTAGGTTTGAGAAGATATTGGATGTGGGTTTTGTTTATTTTTGGGTTCGGATTTGAGGTTGCAGAGGTGATGTGTTTGTCATCGAAAGGGCCAAGGATTCCCTATTGTTACAAAAAAGAGAGAGAGACTAATGATGTGGGAAATTGCAGCATTTTTCCTTGGGGGCTTTATATCATGTGAACTTGTTCCATATCCTTTTATGGTTCTCTTGTAGCTTCTTTCAACACAATTATTTACCCCTTGCTCCCATCAGAATTAAGGAAATTAATTAGGATTTCCCTTTTCCACAATTGATCTTGCTTTCATTCCCAATAGTTGATTTCCTCTTCCCTCCCATGCTCTAATGCAGCCTTTGTTTCCTACATCTCGTCCACATCTTCTTGAAACTATAGACTCCATTCCTTGCCCATCTTTTGAATGGATTTTCCAACTCATTGAGTGTTCACAGATGTTTAATTCATCCTTAGTTTTGAATTGATGGAACATTCTGATGAAAAATCTAAGAAATCTACATGTCTAATTAAAAAAACTTAACTAGGATATTCTAGAACCTGTTTCCCTCAAACCAGACTTGGGTGCTGTTTAATGAAACTTATTTTCAGCACTTATACTATTCAGATCGTTTGGCAAATCCAGATTATTAAGTGCTTAAATTAATTTTCATTGAAAATATGGGTCTTTGAATCCCGGGCTGTATATGTCAAAGAAAGCAGATGTCTTCTGGATTACCTAGAGAAGAAGAGTCCCAACTGCATTCAAACTATTTATAGGTGTAGAATGCAATCTTGCCATTGATTTGGATCTTATTTATCCTTCTTTTGAATTTTGAGGGTGCATTTAGATACTTAGTTGCAGTTGGTTGTGAAAATTCAGTTAAACATAGAGGAAAGGACTGAAATGGAGGTGGACTGTTTCAATACATTGTGATGGTCAGCCCTTAAATGCAATTCCATGTGGTTTGAGTTCGGCTTGAAATAATCTAAATTGCTATTTGGGGTTGGATCTTCATTGTGGATGGAAAGGGGTTATTCCAATGACGGTCATTTCAATTTCATTGAATTGAATGATTTCAATTCAATTGAGCATCCAAATGTAGCCTGGTGTGTGCGATTTATGTTATTTCAGTCTTTCTTAAAAATGGTCTTTCCATACTCAACTGGCTTACCAATCTTGGAAAAAAAAAAAAACTCAACTAGTTTACCCCATTTGTAACAAACGAGCAAACTGAGCAAACTGAAATGAATTCGATGCTCTTATAATCATCAGAATTTTCTTGTTGGTTTGGAGCTGATAAGTCGTAACTAACAAGAAATTATGACTGCTTCCAATTCATGCATATAAGCACATTTGGTGGGATGTAGTTAGGTTTGGAAGATTTCAAACAAGAAAGATGTAACTGTGGACTAGATGAGTTGGATTCATGAATTGAACAAATTGAAGTTGCAAAAAAAAAAAAAAAAAAAAAAAGAAAAGAAAAAGAAAAAAAGAAAAGAAAAAGAAAAAGAAGAAGAAGAAGAAATAATAATGCCCTGAATTGAATGGACTTATTTTGCAAAGTGATATCAGCAAATCGAATTCTATAGGCATCCCATGAATAATTGTTGACTAATCCCATTTCAAATCAATCATGAAACTGAAAACTAATAGCAATATTTCTATCAATCTGATGTGTACGTGCTTTTGTTATTTGTGTTGTTAGAAATTTTGACTGTTGAGTTTTGAGCAGTGGAGTGGGTTTCAATCTAAATAGAACTGATCACCAACAGATGGTCCTAGGGAATCTAAATAGAACTAATCACCAACAAGTCATGGTGGACCATGGACATTATAAAGGTGTTAGATTGGCATCAGTCGAGATCTATTTGGCCCATCAGCTAATTGCGGATCTATCTTTTACAGTTTCACCACTAGTCTTCCAATAGCTTAGATTTGTAGCATGGGAGTTTTGAAAGTTCAAATATGAGAGATGTTAGACAAGGTTCAAGCCTGGGTTCAAAAGTCACTAGGGGAATATGTGTAGCACGCACTTCCATACAATAAGATTTTTCTAACCTAATGGTGGTTTTTTCCTCCTAGACGTAAGCTCTGCTCCTGCCTCTACTAGTCTATTTGTATAAAACATACAGCTACAGTCCATGCCATTTGGTTTTTTGCTTCTTTTACTAATACATTTTCTTTTGGCAACATGTATCCAATCACCAGCGTAGTATCTAACATGCATTTGAATTTTTGGCTAGAAAATTTTTTTCCTGCAGCTTTGCATGCTGAGTAATCGACCTCAGTTCGAGCTCTCCAGTTAGGTAGCAATGTAGCAGTTTTTCCTCCATGCTTGTAAGTTTTACCACTTTTTCAAGGAAGATTCAAAAATTAAGCATTCATAGATAAAATCAGCATTCCTAAAACATTTGTGTAACATCTATTTAGTCTGTGTGGCATGAGGCCCATCCCACCATTTGTGTGGAATCTAATTAACCTATCCAATTGGGTTATTTTTTCTTTTTGATTTGGATGAAGAAATTTCCAGTAAAATCCTTTTTTTATTTGATTTGGTGTTTTAATGCTAATTTTGATCTTCTTCTTCTTATTGTTTTTAAAATTTTTATTTTATATTTGGATGCAGGGATTCCTTGTGAAAGAAGTTCTTTCTCATTTTTTCTTGTCCCTTTTTTTTATTTGTTGACTTTGGATTCTCAGTCAACTCACTGATTGGGTTTTGCTTTTCATTGGGGATTGCTTTTTTTTTTTTTTTCCAATTGGATGATTCTGCTTTCGCTCTCCTCACACTTCATATTATTGTTAGATTTAGATGTTTTAATGACCATGGATAAATGGGTCTATTTTCGGTTTCAGGTTTGTAGGAGATTGGTTTAAAGGCTTGTCTACAAAACTTAATGTAAGAACTTAAAACTTGACTCACCTAGAACGGATGTTGAGTCAAGCTGAGTTTAGTGACCATGGTATTTAATTTGTTCTGTTCCTTCTAAATTTAGAATCTAGGAATCTGGTTTTTCCAAAAGAGAACTGCTGAAGAGATCATTTGCATGAGTAGAGATTGAGGAGTGATCATCTGCAATTTCAAATTAATGAGCATCATTCATTTGAAAATGGGTTGATGTGTTATTGAATTCCATTTATTTGTAAAGAGTCCAAAACATAATGACTTACTATCTGTTCCAATCAAAAATCTGTTTTTAAAATTTGAATTCATTGTGACATCGATTTCTGTTAGTTTTAAAGCAAAGTTAATGACATTGTTACTTGACATTCACACACACTTCCAAAATATCTTGTTATGTTTCTTATAATATGACCTTATTAATTATTTATCTCTGTTCCCTAAAGGCTCTTGGACATGGTAGAAATTATTATTAGAAACTTCATATGGGGTGATTAAAATGCTAGATCCAGTAAATCGATGAAATGGAATCAACTTTGTTAACCTACGCAATCTGGTGGGCTAGGCATTTGCAATCTTTGGCCTGATCAGATTGGCCTGCAAAAGTAACAATTGGAACAATGGTACGCATTCAACCAACAAAACTCACAACATGATGGTTAGAGTAGCCCAACCATCAAAATCTCACCATGTGGGCAATCAACCTTCAATCAGTTTCTGGAGAACCAAACAATGGGCCTTTCTGACTCATTGGCAATTTGACTCATCTATATACTATATGATTTGGTATCTAAACTTTTAATATTATCCAATCAACATCCTCACCAATTCTAATTGTCATTATTTTATCTTTTATACAGGAGCATCTGTGTAGAGATAATTTATCTTTTGTACAGAAGTCAGTCAGGACTGTAATGAGCAAGTCCCCTAACAAGCACAATCGTCTCTACACGGAGGCCTGTCCCTTGGAAGATGGGCTTGCTGAAGCCATTGACGAGGGGCGTATCGGCCCTAGGGATGACCCAAAAGCCTGCTCAAAGATCCTAGCTGAAGAGTTCGGGTGGGCAAGGATCTTGCTAAGAAGATCTGGTGTTTTGGACCCGAAACTATTGGCCCAAATATGGTTGTTGACATGTGCAAGGGAGTTCAGTACTTGAATGAAATCAAGGATTCTGTTGTGGCTGGGTTCCAATGGGCATCAAAGGAAGGAGCATTGGCTGAAGAAAACATGCGGGGCATATGCTTTGAGGTCTGTGACGTTGTTCTTCATGCTGATGCAATCCACAGGGGTGGTGGACAGATCATTTTGATAGCAAGAAGGGTCATATATGCCTCCCAGCTGATTGCGAAACCCAGGCTTTTGGATCCTGTCTATTTGGTGGAGATACAGGTACCTGAACAAGCGCTCGGTGGCATCTATGGTGTCCTGAACCAGAAGCGTGGTCATGTCTTTGAGGAAATGCAGAGGCCTGGCACGCTGCTCTACAACATCAAGGCGTACCTACCTTTCATTAAGTCGTTTGGGTTCTGAGGGACTTTTAGGGCAGCAACATTTGGACAGGCCTTCCCACAATGCGTGTTTGATCACTGGGACATGATGTAGTCTGATCCAATGGAGGCGGGATCACAGGCGGGGCAGTTGGTGGCTGATATTCAAAAGATGAAGGGTCTGAAGGAGCAGATGACACCTCTTTCTAAATTCGAGGACAAGCTTTGGGGCGTTTGATTGGCAATGAAGAGATTCAAGTAGTAGGTAAGTTGTTGTCCTTTTTTTTTATTTTTTTTATTTTTTTGGTTTTTGTTCTTGTTTGGTTCAGATGTTGCCAGTCTCTGTTGGCTAAGTGGTTGTTTTTTATCCAGAGTTTCGTCTGTCTACATGTTCTAAGGGGATGAGGATATATACTCTGTTTTACCTAACTTTTTTATAAATTTTTTATTATTATTTTTTAAATTTGTGATTCTGTTTTGAAAAGGATTCCCGAAGCTGACTCCAAATACCTGGGACAAGTCTAAGGTGATGATGATGTCGAATTGAATATTATTGCTGATATGCAAATGCATATGCTGCTGATCAAATTAGCTGGGACAGTGATTTGACTTTTTTTTAAAAATAAAAATAAAAAATAATGATGACAACTCTACCATGATGCTGGTGACGACCCATGTAAATGCTGTATATTTCTTTTTCAAATTCCTTCAGCATAGTTGATGGCATATAATATAACGTTTCTGCTTTCATAGAATCTTAAGTCTCAGGTTTACATCATTATGACTAAATTACTTCTCCCAGTTGTTTATAGATCGCACGGGCATTTGGGGCTTCTGAAATTATTGATGTTGATGTTCAAGATGATAAACTTCGTAAAAAATTTTGTTTGAAGGGAACCAGTTGGACTCGGGGACTTGGTGGTTGCATCAATTCCCAACAGAAGGTAGGTGTTTCTGCTCTTGTTATCTATTGTTTTGTATTGTAAGAAGTCTGCCTTTCCAAAAAAAAAAGTAGAAGAAGGTAGGTGTTTCTTCTCTTGTTATCTATTGTTTTGTATTGTCTTTCCTTTTCAACCAACCCTCTCTTTTTCTATTGCAATCTCATCTTTCCATTTTCTTCCAGTAACTCAGGTGATGTAAGTCTACTTCGTTTATTCATGGGTATTTGGTTCTTTCTTATGACTGAGATTGATAGGCCATTTGGGCATTTGTTATAATGTTGAATGAGTCTGGAGAATTTCTGTTAGCATTTGTCGCCTGTCGGTTGAATCCAGATCAAGGTAAACAAATTGATGTTTCAGTTTTACTAAATTGTATCTTGAATTCAAGCGATTTCCATGAACACAACATTTCTCATTGTTTAAAATTCTTTTGTTATTTGTTATCATCTTGTTGGTTTACGTTTGAAATCAATTCTGTTTTGTTAGAGTTGTTTGGAGATTTCACAATGATTCCTGTCACAAACATGTGTCACAGGCCAGGTCATGTTAACAGTCCTCATAACTGAAGAGCCAGGATCATGCACATGTGCCAATACTTGAGAAAAACTTTGATACTCTTGCAGAGGGTGATGGATGCTATGTAGGCATTTATAACTTAGAAATTGCATGCAAGTGAAATTAAACCATCCAAATTATGCTTTCTGGTTTAAATGTATCATGAACCAAAAATCTGTGCTAATTTGATTACTAACTGTCAGATTGGTTGGTACTCAATGGACAGTTAAAACTGAAAAATATCGAATGGTTCTATTTCAACAAAAAAGTGTCCACAAATCAGTTTTGGATCATTCAAACACTTCGATTTTGGGCCTGTGACTTAATGGCAGTAGGTTCCACAATCTAGACAGTTTAATTTGAGTTAATGTATGCCTCATGTACTGAGGGCTTGTATATCAGGTGTAATAAGCTGCTTGAGTATCATAGAACTCCCTTTAATGCTTTTCACTACTACTTTTAAGGGCCTGTTGGAAGCACCATGAAAAGTAGATTGGTTCGGTTTGGCTTAATTTGACTTAATGTATGCCACATGTACAATCTCTGAGTGCCTGCATATTAGACATCATAAGTTGCTTGAGTATTATATAAATCTCCTCAATGCTTTTCATTACTACTTTAAAGGCCTGTTAGAACTTAGAAGCACCGTGAAAAATGGATTGGTTCTGTAACTTGAGTGGAACCCCTCTTCTTTGCATTTGGGTGGTGTGGAAAATGGAAAATTGCATTGCCTATTAAAAAAAAGTGAACTGTGTTATTTGGGATTTTGGTTTGTTCCTTTTTCACTTCAATTGGCAATTGGGATAAGAATGGGTTCACTTAATGTTGGATGGTGTGCATTCCACTCACTGCTTCCTTTTTTTTTTTTTCAAAAAAGAAAGAAAGAAAGAAGCAAAATGGCCATTGGTCCAAATGATCATTTTAATGCATGCCTTTATTTTAGTACATTTTCCCAATTTATGCTACTATAAATTGATACAATATACAACTAGTAAAGAAAATACAGCAAAGATCCACATTCAGGATACATGTATCTTCCAACATGGTGGGTTTTTGGTGCATGTGTAACCCATGGTTGAGACCATCATGTCAATGGTTTGGATTGTTGAACCATCAGTCTTACTTGTATTGATAGGGGTAAGATCACTTCATATAAATGCTCCATGCGGGATCTTAATACAAAAAATTCACATTACAACTATAGACAGTACTAAACCATCCATGTTACATCTTCAATATTAATCACCATGGGACACCATATATATGATTTTTCTGTATTGCTTGTCAAAACCAGTTTTGAAACAATCATTGTAATTCATAAGGAGGTGGCATTGGAGGACAATCTGAAACAACACATGGAAGCTCTGGAGAAGGTGAGTCTTTCTTGCATGGCTGTCTGATTTTCTTGTTATTGGTGCACATATATATATATATATATATATATATATATATATATATATATATATATATATATATATATATATATATATATAAATTTTCACTCTATATTTGAAGATATATTGTTGGTAAAACTATTTTTTGTTTATGTTTCTCTGTTTCTTTGAATCCCATGAAATTGTATTGCCTAGATTAGGAGTTTGTTTGGAATTTCTTAATTTGCAGCTGATTGGATGCACTCCTCCATAATTGCAGGTGGAATAATAACAGCTTTCAGTGCTGTTCCTATCCCACTTGCTATATGGAGTAGAAAAATGGGGAAATAGGATCCTTCCTGATGCAGTTCTTGCTTCACACTCTCACCCCAATTGCAAGGCGGATTAGTTCTTCATTCTGAGTATCTTGGACTCAGAGGTAACCAAATTGCAATATATTACTTTCAAGTTGGACTTGTGTGAAACTTAACTGCAACTTGATGGATACTCGTGCATCTTGAGTCGTGACAATTAGGAAACATCTTAAAACCTTTTATATTCTCTTAATTAAACTGAACTTGTCAATATTCTCTTTTGTAATGATCTCCTATTAACCAGTTTGTAAATAACTTCTGTGAGAACTCATCCCATGTATTGTGTGCATGACATCCAGCCCATTCATCAGATGTGTTACCTCATGAAACCTCTAGGCCCAAAAATCAGCCTAATTCAAAATTTAGGTGAGCTATAACAAAGGGAACCAAAGCGAGACGACACCCTGCCCTTGATTTTCACTAGGGCCCAAATAAGTTGCAAAACAGCCTAATTTTTTGCATAACCCTTCAACCAAGCCAGATGAAAGGTACACATGGGATTAGTTCTTGAAGGGTTGTCACATGTTCTCATGAAAACTGGTTTGTAGGAGAAATTTTTCCTCCAAACATAGTGTAAAATATGAACTATCATCTTTCTACGTCTTCCCCCACCCTAACTTCTACTGTAGAGCTAAATGCTATTTATTGATGGAAATTTGATTTTCATTCCTGGAATCATGAAACTTAGAATACTTTAAACTAATTCAGGTCTCTTCCTTACACCTGCAAGGCCACATTCTTCTGGGTTCCTATAGGTAGTAACCAATCATGGTTTACTTCCAGTCCTAGACAGATTCTGTGATGACTGTTTTTAGCATTTTCATTTTCTAATTTTCCTATGGTTGAATAATGCAACTAAGCAATTACTTCCAAACCTTCATTTTTTATTTTTTATTTTTTTGTCAATTTCATTCCTCTTTGAGTTTTTATTAATTCATTAAGAAAAAAAAGAAAATGATCATACATGATGGACTTCTTTCACTTTATCTTTTTTCAGGGTGAAGTTGAGCAAATATCTCTAATAAAGCCAAAGGCTAGGATGAAGGATGTACCTAGCCATATGCGAGTACACACAGACTCACCAAGTTTTGTATTTTCAGCATTATTTAAATGAAGGATTGTAATTAAATGAATGAAGGATTATAATTGAATGAATGAATGATTGTAATTGAATGAATGAATGAATGATTGTAATTGAATGAATGAATGAATGATTATGCAGGTGGTAATTGAATGCATGAATGAATGGTTGTAAAAATTTTTAAATGTAGGCAGTAGCTACGGATATTAACCGTAGCTGTTAATTTAACAATTGTAGCCATTGTAGAATTCGGTATATTTCTACGGATCCAACACTACTTTTGGCTACTAATAATATCCGTAGCTACAGGTGCTTTTGGCTACATAAATATTTGCTACGGATTATATCCATAGCTATTACAAGATATAGCTACGGATTAAATCTGTAGCCATAGGTTTTTGACCTATTGCTTCGGCAACTACGACGACGGTCGTGCTACGGATTTAATCCGTAGACATAGGTCTATGGCTACAGATTAAATCCGTAGCCTTTGTCCATTTTTCTAGTAGTGTACCGGGTTACATCAAAGAAGAATCTTTAGATAAGTATTTTCATTTATAGCTTTTGGTTTTTGAGATTGCTAGAAAATCTCTATTGTGGTTTTGATTGAGATAGTTAGAAAATCTCAGCGTGGAGTTTTTAATTGTGGTAGCCCATTGAAAACACAATTGTAAAGGTTTTAAGGTGAACCTTGAAAAATCTTCTTTCATAGTGAAAGCCAATATCACGTGGATTGTGATTATTGGGAGTGGAGTAGGTGTGTCTATTTTAGAATAGTTGGTGTACACAACGAACCATTATAATTCTTGGAGTTTGGTGGATGATGATGTATGTGATTTATGTGTGGTGAATGCTTGTATTTATTTTATGTACTTATGGTGAATGTTGTAATAGCTAGATTTGTTTCAATTGCTTCTTGCTTTAGTTTGAGTTTTTTTATCCTTATTAAGTTCAAGAAATCAGGTTGTCCTTTGAACAATGTTTGTATTAACCTCTCAATACTATTGTAATTGAGGTTGTTATTTGTTTCAGCTATTTGTGTTTATATTCTACATTTATTTTTATCCATCCCCCCCCCCCCCCCCCCCCCCTTCCCCCCCTCTCTAAGACTAGGAGCTCACCCTTTTTTAAGTGGTATCAGAGCTAAGTAGCTCATTCTATTAGATTTATTTCCTAAGCTTATCGATCTAGAGCTTTCAGTATGTCAAATTTTGATAGCCTATCTATTACTAGGCCCCCACCGTTTTATGGCTCTAACTATGCTTATTGGAAAGTTAGGATGAGGATATTTTTGAAATCCATTGATGAAAGCGTGTGGCAGCCACAATGACTAGATGGAAACCACCAATGTCTGAGCTTCTAGGTAGTGATGGAACCAAGTCCCTAAAGGAAATACCATTTTATATGTGGACTACTCTTCAGAAAAATGAGAGCAGTGCGAATGCTAAGGCTTTAAATGCAATCACTTGTGCACTATCACCTGATGAATTTAAAAGAATCATTTCTTGTGATACTATTAAAAAAGCCTGGGACATTCTTGAAATGACACATGGGGGTACATCTATTGTCAAAAAGTTTAAAGTTCAGATCCTCACCACTAGGTTTGAGGAAGTTCTTATGGAAGAAAATGAATCTTTCATGGACTTCTATACGAAACTAAATGACATAGTTAACTCTATGGGGGGTCTTGGAGATGATATCTTAGAAAGTAAAGTCTGCGCAAAAATACTACGATCACTTCCTGAGAGATTTAATTCCAAGGTGACTGCCATTCAGGAACTTAGAAACACAGATCACATGAAGGTTAAGGAACTTGTTGGTTCACTTCAAACATACGAGTTAAATTTCAAAGCTCCAAAAGGTAAATCTATAGCTTTAAATCATTAAAATCTATTTCTCATGATAGTAATGTCAATTCTAATTGTGAAAACTCAGAGGATGATATCGCTTTACTTGTAAAAATGTTTTACAAGATTTTTAAAAGTAAGAAAAGAGTTAATTTTTAAAAACCCTCTGAGAAGAAAAAGGGTAAATCTGAAACATGAAAATCTCTAAAAGATAGCCAGTGTTTCAACTCCCATGAATATGGGCATTTGGAAAATAAGTGTCCAAAGAGGAACAAGCCAAAGCGAAAAGGCATGTTAACCACATGGGATGAATCATCCAGCTCTGAAGCTTC
The DNA here is from genome assembly GCA_037074715.1 of Magnolia kwangsiensis. Classification (NCBI taxonomy): domain Eukaryota; kingdom Viridiplantae; phylum Streptophyta; class Magnoliopsida; order Magnoliales; family Magnoliaceae; genus Magnolia; species Magnolia kwangsiensis. Next base: position 35,429,345 of record CM073586.1, on the reverse strand, counting down.
TTTTAAGTTGGATGAATTTGAACCTGAAACTTCAATTGAAGTCAAGGCTTTAATGACTCTTGCCAGAGTCACCTCCTTTGATAGTAGCAACACATCTGAATCTCTAAGGAGTGACCCTAAAAATGATAATGAAGATGATCTTCAGGATGCCTATAATGCCCTATACAGGGAAAGTTATAAGATTGCAGTCAAGCTAAAACTTCAAAAAGAGAAATTTCTGAAATTAAAAGAGGAATTTGAAAATTCTATTTTAGAAAAATCTCATATTTCTAATTGTTTTGAAAAAGTGATTTTAATTTCAAAACATATGAACTTGAAAAATTAAGAACAGAAAATGAGAAACTAAAATGCAAAGTGTCTTCCCTATTGAGTTCCAAGGATACATGGAGGTTTGCCCATGGAGACCCTAAACTTGAAAAGTTATTAACTGCATATATAACATGTGAAGATAGATCGGGTTTGGGCTATGACAAATACATGCCTCTAAAAAATAAGAGTATATCTCCTACATTTGTCAAATGAGAATCCTCTAACTCAAAAGGAAAGATCTTGAAATATAATAATAAAAAAAACTCTAAAAATGTAAAAACTTTTCAAGCTTCTAAAGTCAATACTAATAATATCAGCTTTAGAAAATAATGCTATAATCCTTTAGCTGAAAAAATTGTGGACTTACTTAAGGAGCTTCTAAAATCTAACTCTAATATGAGAATTAATAATAATTTCAAGCGAAGGAAAACCAACAGTGCTCCAAAACCCAAATCTACAATGAAAAGGGTTCCTAAGGTTACTTGTTTGGTTGCCCACACCACCATGAAGGCTTCGAGTCAATCAAAGTGGTACCTAGACAGTGGTTGCTTAAGACACATTATAGGTGACAGAGATTTGTTCACCAGTTACGAAGAAATGACTGATGGCTCAGTCACTTTTGGTGATGGAAGCAACTGCAACATAATTAGTAGAGGTGCAGTTCATATTTCTAACCTTCCTCCTTTTAAAAATGTTTTATTTTTAGGACTTAAGCACAATCTTTTGAGCATATCTCAAATCTGCAATAACAAGCATAATATTAAATTTACAAATCAAGGATGCAAGATCTCAAATGAGAAAGGTTGTGTGATATTAAATGGTCATAGAACATCTAAGAATTGATATATTGTGAATGAATCTTGCTCATATAAATTATCTTGTTACATGGTCCAAACTGATTATAACGAATTATGGCACAAACGCCTTGGACATATGAATTACCAAAATTTGTATAGATTGAGCAAAGCCAATCTTATTAGAGGTCTACCCAAATTGAAGAAAATAGATAAAATATGTGGCGCATGTCGAATTGAAAAATAAACAAGGAGTAGTCATAAGAAAGTGAACTCCTTTACCACATCAAAACCTCTTGAACTTCTCCACATTGATCTTGTTAGACCAACCAGAATGAAGAGTAGAGGTGGTAAGAAGTATTTCTTGGTAATTGTGGATGACTTTACCAAGTTTACTTAGGTTGCATTCATGAGAGAAAAATCTAAAACTCTTGATGAAGTTAAAAGAATACTCAAGCATATTCAGACTGAAAAAGAAATGAATGTTGTTAAGATCCGAAGCGATCATCGATTGGAATTTGAAAATAGCAATTTTGAGAAGTTTTGTAACGATCATGGAAAATCGCATGAGTTTTCTCCTCCTAAGATGCCTCAACAAAATAGGGTTGTTGAAAGGAAAAATAGAGTGCGATAAGAGATGACCAATGTAATGTTAAATAGCATGAAGTTACCTAAAAATTTATGGGCTAAAGCTGTTAATCTTACATGTAATATTATAAACTGTGTTTATATTAGAAAATTTAAAGATAAAACGGCTTATGAATTGTGGTTTAATAAGAAACATACATTTTAATGCTTTTGAATTTTTAGAATTAAGTGCTACATTTTACAAGACCAAAAAAATTTAGGGAAGTTTGATACTAAGAGTGATGAAGGGATATTCCTAGGTAATGCTTTGAATAGTCGAGCATACCATGTTCTTATCAAGAGAATTGGTGCTATTCAGGAATCTATAAATGTTGTTATTGATGATCACCTGAACACACCAACATCTAGTTCAGAAGATGATGAAGTCACTGTAATTGATAAACTTGACTCCTCATCTTGTCAAATCAATATTAAACTATGATCAATTAAAGACCATCCTACTAACCAAATACAACGTAACCCTCTCACTAGTGTGTGTACTCAAAACAACTAGAAAACATATGTAATTATGTGTGTTTTACTTCCCAAATCAAACCAACCAACGTAAAAGAGGCAATCATTGATGAAAATTGGATAGTTGCCATGCAAGATGAACTAAACCAATTTGTTAGGAATGATGTATGGTATTTAGTTCTAAGACCAGCTGATAAACATATAATTGAAACCAAGTGGATTTTTAAAAATAAATCTGATGAGTTAGGGAATATAATAAGAAATAAGGTTAGACTGGTTATAGAAGCGTACACTCGGATAGAAGGAATTGATTATGATGAAACCTTTGCCCCAATAGCTCATCTTGAGTCCATCAGATTATTTATATCTATTGTATATTTTAAAAAGTTTAAGATCTATCAAATGGATGTTAAAAATACATTTCTAAATGGTGATTTGCATAAAGAGGTTTATGTTGAACGACCTAAGGGTTTTGAGGACCCTAAACACTCTAATCATGTGTATTGCCTTAAAAAGGAACTTTATGGTTTGAAACAAGCTCCCAAGGCATGGTATGAGAAATTGACTAAGTTCTTATTAAGTCATAATTTTGTTATGGGGAGTGTTGATAAAACTCTTTTGTTAAAAAATTCAATGAACACATACTAATAGTACAGATCTACGTTGATGATATTATTTATGGTTCTAATTGCTCTAACCTATCCATTGAGTTTACAGAGTTGATGAAATTCAAGCTCGAAATGAGTATAGTGGGAGAATTGAACTACTTTTTAGGTTTACAAGTTAAACAATTAGAAGATGATATTTTCATTTCTTAAACCAAGTATGCTTTAAACCTGGTTAAGAAATTTGGATTTGAGAATGACAAACAATTCAATACTCAGATGAGTACGACTCTTAAGCTTTCAAAGGATGCAACAAGTAAAAGTGTAGATCCTCGGTTATATCGTAGTATGATTGGTAGTTTGTTATATTTAACTGTGAGACGACCTGATATAACATTCAATATAGGTATTTGTGCTAGATATCAATCAGATCCTAAGGAATCTCACCTTATTGCTATCAAGCGAATTATTATATATGTCGCAAGTATGGCTAATCTAGGCCTCTGGTATCCGCCTGATACAAATGTTCAATTAGCTGGTTATATGAATGCTGACTGGGCTGGTAACATAGATGATAGAAAATCTACCAGTGGTGGAGTTTTATGTTGGGAATTGTTTAGTTTCCTAGCACAACAAGAAACAGAGTTCTGTATCATTATCCACAGTTGAGGCTGAATATATTGCAACCGGAAATGCTTGTACCCAACTTGTGTGGATGAAAAGAATGCTCAATGATTATAGTATTGCGCAAGATACAATGATATTGTATTGCGATAACTCTAGCACAATTAATATTTTTAAAAATCCCATCCATCATTCTCGTACCAAACATATTGACATTTAGTATCATTATATTCGGGAATTAGTAGAAGATAAAATCATTTCATTGGAATATGTTAAAATGGAAAATCAGCTTGTGGATATATTTACTAAATCACCTGACAAGAATAAGTTTTCTAAGTTAAAAATGGATATTATATGTGTAATTCTAACTAAGTTTATCATGTTTGCATGTTTTATTTTTTTTATATTTTTATGTAAATAAAATTGAATAAAATTTTAAATTTTTAGAGGTTGCATGACCAGTCGAGTTGTGCGGTTGGGACCCCTTTATGAGTTAGAAAATCACTTTTTCACCCATTTTCTCATCTCCCTCACTTGTCCCCTCTCTGACCCGTCGAATCCATCTTCGATTAATGCTTGGTAAGTGCTCCATTTTTTATTTCATTTCATATTTGGGTTTTTTGGATCACATATTGCTAGATTCTTGGGTTGATTTGAGCTTTTCTAGTGGTTTCTAAGGATTTCTAGTTAAAAATTTGTTGGGTTTGAAATCCTTATTTCCTTTGTTACATTTCTTTCTTTTTTTTTTTCAATGGAAGGAAGACTTAAGAAGAAAGCTACTAGAACTTCCTCTTCTCGATCCATTCCAATTAGGGTACGAACCCTTCGTCCTCCCGAAGAGGATCTCGAGTATGTGTGGGATCTTCATCATCACGAGGTTATTGTTGAGCGGTTGGTTAATTCAAATCACCTTGCTTAATTTCAGATTCTTTCCCTCCTTACCACTATAGGTTGGGACAACATCTTGAATTGTGGCGGACTGGCATATCGCTCCATTGGGCAAAGGATGTTCGCTTACATTAGTGATGTATCTCTTAATGAATTGACCTTCACAATTGTCTTTAGAGAAAGATCATTTAAAGTCGATCGTTATTTAATTTTGGGCTTACTTGATGTTAATGCAAATGATGATGGTATTCCAATACTGACCTTAGCCAAAAGATTGACTGAGTCGAAAAAGCATACACTAACTCACAAATTATGTAATATAAACTCCAAATGGAGTGCGGAAAATGTGCTCCAGGCTAACCAAATGTTGCCCAAATACAGGGTTTTGCATCAAATTTTTATTTCAAATGTCCATCCCCGATCTGGCAACAAAGGTGAATTAACATCATTTATAGTTTGTATTATTCACTCCGTTGTGTTGGGTATTCCTATTTATTTTTCTTTTTTGACCTGTTACATTATTATTCAATTTTATCTTCACCCAGGCCACAACTATATCCTATTTGCTTACTTGATGACCACCCTAGCTTTGCATTGTAATGTGGTCATGCTGCCTAGTGAGGCTCCTATACTTCTTCCTTTTAATAATTCAAATATAAACAAGATGAACTTGAAGCTCAATCCTAGTCAAAGGTATGGGGAAGCAAATGAAGTTGAAGGAGAAGATGCACTACCAACCAACACCATGATAGAAGATATATTTGATGAGTTAGAATCAGATGATTATGAGGCTGATCTTGATTATCAGCCACCTGAGTATGATGAGTGCCTTCGCGCTTTAGAGGAGAATGTGGATACATTGAAAATATCCCAGGATAGTCAAATGAAATATATGCGTAAGTATTTTCGACATGTAACTAAGGGATTGCATCAGATTAATCCATCCATTCCACCTTCTTCTTTATCTAGATTAGACTAGTTTTTCTTGATATTTTAGGCATGTATTAATGTTAAACTTTAACTTTCACTTCTTTTTGAACTTGTTATATATAACTTTCTAATGTTGATACTCTGCTTAATTATCCTCTTAACTTTAACTCTTTTTCTACTACTCTCTATTATTACCATAATCATAGAAATGTTTGCACTATATTATTTATCTGCCTTTGTCAAGTTGTGACAAAAAGGGGGAGAATTTAGTAGTTCTGTGGTTGTGTTCATGAGATTACATGGTGTATGGTGTAGAGTTACATTTTTTTTGAAAAAATGTATTTGTTAATATAGGTACTCTACAAGTCACCAAGCTTAGATTGAGGGGGAGTAGATTGAGGGGGAGTTTTTTGAAAGAGTGTCATATCATGAAGAGGAGTTGTGATGTTCGTAGACTTGTGTGTTATTGTGAAATCTTCTAAGTTGGTTTTGTCACAAATTTGACAAAGGGGGATATTATAAATGCTATATTGTATATCAAGCACCCTGTATTGTCAAATTTTGTAGTGAAAAACCACTTTGGAATGATGGACTTGTTCATGATGGAAAGTTCACCTTCATACAAAGATGTGTTACAAGCCATGAAGACTGTTCTATCTACATTAACTTCAAGTTCAAGATCAAGTTCAATTACATGTTCGAGTTCTAGACCAAGTTCAAGTGCTACTTTAAATGTAAGATCAAGTTTAATTATGCTTCATAGTCAAGAAAAAGATCAAGTTTCAAGTATACAAGTTCAAGCTTCAAATACTTCAAGAAGAAGATCTTTCGGATCTACCAAAGCTACAAGTTCAATGTTCAACATTTCAGGTATAAATGACCCTAGAGAGACCTTAGGTTTAGGTCATTCATATTGCACATTTAATTTGGGTCATTGTGCTTATTATAGGCTTTGCTTCGGCTAGTCTTAGTCAATGTTTGACTAGTCTAGGATCTAGCTCAACTAGTCCAAGATTTATTTCAAAATTTCAGATTTTTTTGTTAGGGTCCTCAACCAGTCGAGCATCCTACTTGACCGGTCAAACAAGGCTTGATTCAAACTCCAACAACCATTTTGAGCCCCACTCGTGCCATGCTTGACCAGTCGAGCAGGCCGTCAAGGGTCAGTTTTATCCGATCGTGCTAGAATTTTTTAAAATTTGGTTGCTCCTAAGACCAATTGAGACTGACCTTAGACCAATCGAGAGAACCATTTTTAACCTATAAATAGAGGACTTTTCTCTGCTCTTTTCATTCATTCTAAGCCAATTCAAGCCACCACTCTAAGAGATAAGTCCCCATGATTGTCAAGCTATTATACGGTAATTTAAAATTCTTTTTATAGTTTTTTGATTTCTAATTTCTTGATCTCTTGCTACTTCAATTTGATTTGATAAAAGGGAATTCTGATCTACCCCTTTTGAGATCTAAGAAATTAAATTAATGTAGCCTAAGTTTAGATTAATTTAAAATTTATTTAGACCCAGAACCCTTCCATTTGTGTGATTGAACATTGGACATCTTCATCTTCAAAGAAGCGGTTCTACTGGGCTACATCGAAGAAGAATTTTTAGATAAGTATTTTTATTTATAGCTTTTAGTTTTTAAGATTAGTAGAAAATCTCTATTGTGATTTTGATTGAGATAACCAAAAAATCTCAGCGTGGGGTTTTTAATTGTGGTAGCCCATTGAAAACACAATTTAAAAGGTTTTAAGGTGATCCTGAAATAGCGGTGAAGACTATTTTAGTTGATGTAGGAATATGCCAATATGTACAAGAGGGGGGTGAATAGGACTTTTTAAATTTTTTATGGTTTATTTAAAATCCTATTACATTAATCCTAACAATAGACACTTTTCAGGATTACTCAAAATTAACTTTACTGGCTTCCAAGCTCAGTAGAGGATCCAATCACAAACTATTTAAGAAGTGAACAATAAGCAAACAAGTTTATGATGGATATGACTGTGTATGTATGTAAGGTGTGATCTTAAATATTCAGATAAGAAAATATTAAAGTAAATCACACAAACAAAAGAATAGCAATCTCAAACACAATCATTTTTATAGTGGTTCGACTACTTGTCTACTCCACTCCCGGTAACTGCACTCAACCCTTAAGTGTACCAGATTTCACTAAAGAGGTTTCACAGTAATTTACCTCAAACCTATGATTTTAAATTAGGTTCACCTTCAACCTTTACAACCTACACCTAGGTTGACTATTTATGCTCCCTGAGCAAGGGTCAACATATAGCACTTGGTTTTACCCACACTGGCCAAGGATCCCACAAGGAACCTCACTGTTTATGCTCTCACGAGCAAGGGTCAACACAACACACTCACTTTTAGGCACACTAGCCAAGGATCTTTCACAAGACCCTAACTGTTTATGCTCTTTATAGAGCAAGGGTCAACACAACGCACCCACTACGTACACTCCCACCGGAGGCCTCCTTGAGGACTTACAAAGGGTGAGAAACACCTTAGACCCAATCCTACAAAGGAATGATCACAAGGGTCCTCTGGACTCTAGATACTTACAGATAAGTGGATGAGTCTCATTCAGCACATTGTCGAAGATCTCCTTCCTTATTGATGAAGAGTCTTCTACTTCCTTAATCCGTAACACAGATGATGTACTAATATACGACATCGGGTTGGGTCAAGGTTATGATGGAATCCTACTCTCAAATATTTTCCTATAAAGAAGATAAAGTGATTCCAATCATCTAAGCATTCAAGGCATCCCAGCTTAATGATTTGTAATTAAGGTAGAAGCTAGAGGATCCTTGAATGCAGAAGTTCATTCCCCAATCCACTCTATTGAATATCAATGATAAGGGTGGATTGGAGGATGAAAGTGCACCTACTACGTGCCCTGGTTTGTCAATTACGTTGTAAGTTGAGTCAATCGGACAACAGTGCTTAACAGGAAGATCAAGTCAAGCGTCTGCCTCAACTAGATGTGTGGAAGCTCGCCATAAGTAAATCATAGCCTCACATCCCATGTCCCAAAACACCAGGTGATTAAACCCTTAAAAAGAACTAGAACATCTTAGGATTTTTGTGTAAGAAAACTTTTTATCAAAAAGAAAAATCTTCAAAGTTTTTCTTACACTGTCGATTATATCGATTACCCCTTCGATATAATCGACCAGCTCTGTCGATGTCCTCGGGATCTCAATCGATACAATCGAGTGAGGACAAAAAGCGTCCAACAATCAAACAATCATCTGGACGATTTATTGATATATTGACTTGGTAGTCAATAACATCGCTATTCGAATATCGATCATATTTAAAGTGGATCGATAATATCGACAGACTGCTTTCCGGTGCCCCTATTTTTCTAAAGAAAACTAACATATGCTTCGATATATTGATGACTGTCCGATTCAATCTAAACTCAAATATCGATCATATCGGAAGTCAGTCGATCATATTGATTGTGGGCGCATGTTTTCACCAACATGAATTTCAGGTTGTTTTTAATATTGATCGGGGTGCTAGTCGATAAATCGATATTCATATATCGATCATATCGAGACCTCGTCGATTGGATCGAGTCCAGACATAAATCGTCCAGTAAGCTTATAGGTAAATCTATATGATTTATCGATCCCATCGACAAGGTCTCCGATATGATTGATGTATAAATTCTGATGTCATCGACTGTTCCCCGATCATATTTGTTAAACTTGAAATTCTTCAAGGCTTCTCTCTTATTTTCATCTGTCGATAGATCGATCCATCTCTCGATGGAATCGGAGTTCGAAATCCGATAACATCAATGTGTGTCTCGATCCCATCGACCAGTTGGCGAAAGGTTTCCAAAAGCGAAATGACAATTGAGTTTGTATCATCGAAAGGTCTGCCGATACAATCGAGAGTATATGCTCGATCATATCGACAACTGCTTGATGATATCAAACTCTATCATAAATATGACCGTTTATATCCGTTGGAACCTTTTGCCTATATATAGAGAATTAGTCTTCATTGCTGGTAGAGAAAGAAGAGAGTGCTTTTGAGAGTTCTAACCTTCCTATCATTTACCTAAGCCCTTTCTCTCAGGAAGTTCATCCTCCAATCCACCCTCATCATTGATATCTCATAGAGTGGATTAGAGAATGAACTTCCGCATTCAAGGATCCTCCAGCTACAACCTTAATCATTAAGCTGGGATGCCTTGAATGCATAGATGATTGGAACCACTCTATCTTCCTAATTGAAAAATCTTTAGAGAGTGGTATTTCATCATAACCTTGACCCAACCTAAAGCCTAGTATCAATATATCTTTTGGACACAGATCAAGGAAGCTGAAGACCCTTCAACATCAAGGAGGAGATCTTCAACATTGCGCTGAATGAGACTCATCAACTTATTTGTAAGTATCTAGAGTCCAGAGGATACTTATGATCATTCCTTTCTAGGATTAGGTTTTAAGTGTTACTCACCCTTTGAAGTCCTCGAAGGAGGCCTCCGACGGGAGTGTACATGCAGGGTGCATTGTATGGACCCTTGTTCTGTGGAGATCATAAACATCTGGTTAGGAGTACGCCAGCAAAACTTCAGGGTTTGAGGTGAACCAAGTAGAAACCACAGGGTGCGTTGTGTGGACCCTTATCCTATATGGGCATAAACATCTGGTTAGGAGTACGCCAGTAAAACTCCAGGGTTTGAGGTGAACCGAGTAAAAACCTCTGTAAAGGTTGAAGGTGAACCTGATTTAAAACCTTAGGTTTGAGGTGAACCATGGGAAACCTCCTTAGTGAAATCCGGTCACTCAAGGGTTGAGTGTGGAAGCCGAGAGTGGAGTAGACAAGTAGTCGAACCACTATAAAATGACTGTGTTTGAGATTGATATTGTCTTTCATTTATGTGATTTCCTTACATGCATTTTTAAATGATTATCTGAAATCACATCTTATTCACATACAGTCATATCCATCACAATCTCATCTATAAATTGTTTGTCTCTTAAACAGTTTGTGATTGGATCCTCTACCAGGCTTGGAAGCCAGTAGAGTTAATTTTGAGTAATCCTAATCTGTACTCTGTGATAGGATTAGTGTGATAAGGATTTTTAATAATTCATAAAAAATTTAAAAAGTCCTATTCACACCCCTCTAGGATATATTGACATATTCCTACTTCAACTCAAGCGGTCTACACCGCTATTACAGAGGATGAACTCCTTTGAGAGAAAGGGCTTTGGGTATATGATCTAAAGTAAAACACTCAAAAGCACTCTCTTCTTTCTCTACCAGCAATAACAAACAAGTCTTCTTTATATAGGCAAAAGGTTCTAACGGATATAAAATAGACACATTTATGACAGAGTTCGATATCATCAAGCGAGATCGATAACATCGAGCGTATATTCTCAATAGCATTGACAGTCCGTTCGATGACACAAACTCAAATGTCATACGCTTTTGGAACCTCTTGCCAGCTGGTCGAGGGAATAGAAACATGTGTCGATGTCATCAGATTTCAAACTCCGATTTCATCGATACGAGGTTCGATTCCTCGACATTTAAAAATGAGAGAGACTTGCTTTAAAATATTTTTAGTTTTACAAGAATGATTGAGGGACCTTCGATATCATCGAAATTTGAATGTCGATGATATCGATAGCTATGTCGACGCATCGGTAAATCAAAAGGATTTTTGTTTAAGCTTGTTGGACAATTTTTATCCCTATTCGATGCCATCAAGACCGTACCGATATCATCAATATTTGAATATCAATTCTATTGAGTGACCCTCGATCATAGATAAACTATCTTGAAATATTTTGCTGGAAATCTTCACGCCCATGACTGATATCATTGAGAGCCTTTCGATGTCATCGAGATTTGAACTATAATGATATCGAGGAGAGCTTCGATATATCAATGCACATATGATATTATTAAGTAAAAATAGGAGCACCGAAGATCTTTCTCTCGATATTATCGAGTCACCTTCAATGGACTCGAGATTCAAATATCGATGATATCGATAGGTATATCGATACATCGATAAATCCGTCCAGATATATATGTGGTTGTTAGACACTTTTGTCCTCATTCCGATGGAATCAATTTGTCATCATGGACATCGATAGCGCAGGTCGATCATATCGACATGTGTATCGATAAAATCGACAATGCAAGAAAACTTAGATATTTTTTTTATTTTGAAAGAGTTTTCTTACTTAAAACCCTATGATGTTCTAACTTATTTTAAGGGTTTTATTTACCTGGTGTTTTAGGACATGGGATGTGAGGTTTATATTTACCTGTGGCGAGCTTGTACAGATCCGGATGAGGCAGAAACTTTGAATTGATCTTCCTATGAGGCTTTGCAGTCTAATTGAGTCAACACTCGTGCTAATTGACAAACCAAGGCACTTTCAGATCCTTGGAAAACCTTCTTTCATAGTGAAAGTCAATATCACGTGGGTTATGATTATCGGGAGTGGAGTAGGTGTGGCTATTTTAGAACAATTGGTGTACACACCGAACCACTATAATTCTAAGAGTTTGGTGGATGATGATGTATGTGATTTATGTGTGGTAAATGTTTGTATTTATTTTATGTACTTGTGGTGAATGTTGTAATAGCCAGATTTGTTTCAATTGCCTCTTGTATTATTTTGATTTTTTGATCCTTAAAAAGTTCGAGTTCAAGAAATTAGGTTATCCTTTAAACAATGTTTGTATCAACTTCTCAATACTATTGCAATTGAGGTTTTTATTTCGGCCAACTGCATTTATATTCCGCATTTATTTTTATTTCACATCATCCTATTGCGCCCCCCCCCCCCCCCCCCCCCCCCCCCCCCAAGACTAAGAGCTCACCCTTTTCATACATTGTTTTAAGTACCTTCGGTAGCACCGAATTGACTATCGATGGTACTGAAATCGGATGGGTGTGCCTATATAAGTTGGTTCACCAAAAAGACCCCTTTTGCCTTAATTTTTGTCGGTTTCCCTTACCCTTTGACTGGAAGTTTTCCTACCGAAACCAACTATTTCCAAGGCATTCCTCAGTTATTTTCCCTCCATCTATTCATTTCTTCATTTAAATTTATTCTTTTTGTTCCACCCATGTCATCTCTACTCCATTCCCGTATGGAAGGTCATGGTTATTCTCCTCCAAGGGAGGGATGAACCAAAAAGAAACACGATCGGGGAGAATCGTCTGGCACCAAGACCAAACTATGTGCCCCAAAAAGAGGTCGAAATATCCGTCAAAATAGTCAACCTTCCAGTCCTCAAAATGATCCCTCTCCCCCTCTGAGTCCCATCGTGGCCTATTTTTCTTCTTGAAAAATCATATGTGAAAGGAATGTTGATGTCTCATGTCTCGAACCATATAATATCTATGACATTCTTCACAACCGTGGTTGGGCTCCTATTTTATCCCTTGGAGGGGAAGTCAATGTTAATCTAGTCAAATCCTTTTTTCTCATTGTACATAGCCGAAAGATCATGACTCCCTTGCCATTGCAGTAAACTATCATGGGAGAACTTCTTCTATTACCCCTACCCGAATAGCTTTCTTGATTAAAATTCCTATCTTCTTGGAATGTCCATCTAAGACCGATGGTGAAAAAAGCATTGTTTGGACCGAATATCTCTGCAATGGTCATAATATTGATTGGAGCAATGGGAATGCTCTCCGTGCTACTGAAATCTCAAATCACTATTGCATTCTACATCTCATTTTCATGTCCAATGTCTACCCTCAGTCAGGTAATTATACAGAATTGACCTCGTTCATGGTTAAAACTCTATATAAACTTGGAACGGGGGAACCCATGCATCTTCCCACCATGATATTCCGTTAAATTGTATCAGCCTTTGAATCAAATAATAGTGGAATCCCATTTGGATAGTTGCTCTGTCGGTTGGCTAACCAGTTTGGGATAAAGGGAAACACAGGAGAAGTTCTCACTGCCCCCGGCATCGTAGCTATCATCATTACCCGAATGCAACTTTCAGCTTGACATGGGACGAGACCTCACACTGAGACTGATGCACCTTCAACAGCGGCTCTTGTATCCACCGAAGATGATGCAGCTGCACATCCTGCTACTTCCGCCTCCTTAGAGGAAACTCTTAGCACTCTCAAAGAGCAACAAAAGGAGATCATTGAACACTAGTCCCATTTAGAAAAGATAGTTCACTCTATTTAGAAGACTATGGAACGGATTGTAGCGCATCTGTCTTATCATCAAGATGATTCTGTGGTCACTAAGTGTAAGTGTTATATTGTATAAAGCAAACTGTTGTTTGTTAAATTTCATTTAGAAAAATAGCTTGATTTACAGTCCATCTAATGTGGATCAAGATGGAAAGTTCAAGTCTCAAGTCATTCAAGTTCAACATCTACTATGGAGACCAAGCTTAAGTACAAGTCATGAAGTTGGAAAGTACAAGTTATGAAGTTAGCAAGTTCAAGCTAAAGTTCAAGCTGGAATGAGTTCAAGTTCTACTACACTTTAAGTAGAAAATCAAATTCCACCTTCAATACACTTCAAATTGAGGATCTACTATGCTCTATTAAAGATTTAAGAAGAAGAACAGGTGTTAAACTTAAACGTCCAGTCTTCTTAGGTATAATTGAGCCTGGAAAGACCTCAGACTTAGGTGCTTTCAAAAGATAAACTTATATGGGTTTTTATATTTTGATTAGACTTTTTGTAACACCCTGAAAATCGGGGGTCGTGTATAAACTCAACACCCGAGTTCCAGACCGTCACTTATGCAACAAAAATGATTATGATTCAATGTTGTCTGATTTAAAGCATTCACATGAGTAAAAGTATACCAAAACTGTAATTCATACCTCAGATCCAGTGATAAAAGCAAGCGGAAGACTGAACAATATATATCATTGTATGGAAAACAAAGTAAATCTCATCTGTCTCTAAGTATGAATACATCACTGAGTCTTATATACATATACATGAACAAAATTAAATGTCCAAAACAGTCCCACTGAAGTCCCATCGATCCAGGTCGCCTACGCGAAGCCATCGTGATACCGCATGTACGAGAACTCGTCCTAGTCCTCGTCAAAGTCTGGCTCCACCTCCTGTATCTCAGCCTCACCTGCATCTACAACAGGGTCTGGTGGGTGTTGCAAACACCATCCCGTAACGTGGGAGTGAGTGATCAACTCAGTGGAATCATAGAGCAAAGATTAGCATGTTCACAATTCAATCATGCGATAATAGTAAAGCAGTAAATCAGACAATCCTAATACTGTTGTTAATGAAAGATGACATGACGTGATGTATGCCCTCACTGACGATCTCCCTCATACGGCAACATCTTACGACCGCGGCATGCCACACTCCCTAGAGTGCTCCACATCTTCCAGGCACAAGCAATGCTATGGTGATATGGTTTCCAAGTTGTTATTAGTCCATTCAAACAGCAGGATTGGGAAACTAAGGTACTTCCCTTGTATCAATCCCAACACAGATCCTGTCTAGGGTCGTCACTCCTAGTAATCTCATACGATGTATATTTCGTAGGTCACTGCAAGGGCTGTCAGGGCTGTTGCTCGCACTCGTTGCACCGCTCCCCCATCACCTTATCAATACAGGCCTACTGTACTCTACTGCAAGGGAAGGGTCGTCGCCTCCCGTGGACTCAGAATACGCTCGCGGTCACTACAAAGGACTCGTCGCCTGATCAGTGTAGGCCGACAGCTAGAATATAGTGTCCCATACCACCATAATCTGCTCACGAGACTAAGTGCTCACTGGTCACTACGGGGAGGTTTGTGGCCCCAGCGTAGGCCGACAGCTCGACCACGGTGTCCCATACCACCATGCCCGGCTCATGAGTCTTCGTGGATCAAGGTACCATGGTTAACAGGGTTTACAATGGTAAGTTCAGTACCCTAGGTTCAAGCAATTATGACTCATACAAGGTGAACATACATCGGCCAGTCGGGTTACTTGACGGGCTCGACTAGCGCGATCGCATCTCAAGTCGAATGACATGAAGTGCGTAAAACACTTCGCGTGGCCTAACCACTGCCGCCAACTTCAAACACGACTCGCGTTCATCGACGCGTCGCTCGTGGCTAAGACCAGTCAGCCACGAATTCGCTTGGTTACCGACTGCCTGGACTAAGTCTAGTCCCAAACACTTATGGAATCACATCAACAAATTATGTAAGAGTATTGGAATTGAAATACAATCATGTGAGCATGTTAACACATGTTATAACATTCAACTTAAGTGAATCTTCAAGCACATATATTTCATGCATGTAATGAAATCATGCATATAATCAACATGTAGGAAATCATTTAGGTCAGCATATTAATTGAGAAATCAATCTCAAACTATCTCATAACATCATTTAATTCAATACATACTAATACAAGCATTTATACAAACACATACACTACACACTTAAGTCTACATATAGTATGTCGACCCGAAGTGCGCAATTAGGCGAATCTCTTCGCCAAACTAAATATGCACGTATTCCTAACTTTCTAATGCGACAACAAACCATGTCAATCACATCAGAAAAATATGAATGTAAACAGTACTTCCTACAAATGACTAAAATGCCCTAAATCTCATATTCTTCGTTAGCTTACGAAACGGGAAACGGAGAGTATTTTGTACATGTCAAACGGCGATACCGTCAAGAATCTACTATTAAATGACATTGAAAGCGTTGGGAACCGTCAATCAAAGCGTCTAAAATCCTCACCTTATCTCTTACGGATGCGTGATTTTGAACGGAGCGTGTACGCTTCGTCTACGGCAGTAGGAGAGCCTATTTTACAAGTTATGTTAGCTAACACGCTATGAATCTAAGTAACCCCTAAATCAGCAAGTTCTAGGGTTGTTTCATACCTGATAAAGCGGAGAAATCACCGGCCAGGTGATTGGGAAGAGTTGTTGTAGCACGTGGAAGTAGCGGCACGAAGGCGGGAAAAATCCTCTCACTTTCTCTCTCAAACTCCCTCCTTTTCTCTCTCCCAAATCTAGGTTTTGCAATTTTTGGATGAGAGAGAGGAATGAGGATTTCAACCCCTTTTATAAGCTTAAAAATGCCGAAAACAGGCTCCGGAATGAAGTTTACTTAGTGCATATTCATTTCGGGGCTGTTTCGGTCCAAAAGATACTTTCTGGTGGTCCCCTGGTCGAATGCGATCAGACTTAAGCTCATGCGTACCAGATATAGCACGTATTAAGTTTTCAGTCTGGCAGGGTTCGCAGATCGCACGTGGCGGACCAGTTTCAGTTCAGCGGTCACCGCACGTAGATCAGGGCTGAAAGTCTCATGATATAAAATAGAAATTTTTCCTGATCCGAGGGTGTAATCTGGATGAATTCTGATGGTCAGAACGCTTAATACTGACGCGTCAAGTCGTGTGCCAGATTTGAATTTAAAATTCCAATTCTGTCCCTATTCGCACTCTCTTCAGTCCGGGCTCAATGAAATAGCCTGTGATTGTCGGTTTGACTTGATTTTTGAAATGAGCGTCAAGTCCAATAAGGCGGTTCTAACGGTCTAAGATAGGAAGTATCGGACTTTTGACGTGCGGTCTAGATCCTATACAAAAGTTCAAAGCGGTCCAGAGACCAAACCTGCTTAGAGTTTGATCCGAGGTTATAGAGTATTATAGAGTCGTTTGTTCTACTCGATTTGGGTCTTGTAGAACGTATTTAAAGTGATCAGGGACTATTTCTTAGCTATTCTAACGTTGCACTAGCTAACTTACGCTTAATTTCCATAGAAATTAATTCTACGCGATTTCGGGTCGAGTTGGTGCTCGGGCCTAAGTATGGATTTTTCACGGGCGTTACAATCTACCCCCCTTAACAAATAATTTCATCCTCGAAATTTGTACCTTTTCGTACTCCTCGAGAAGTTGTGGGTAGTTCTTTCTGATCTCGGCTTCTGTCTCCCAGGTAGCCTCCTCCTTAGAGTGATGCGTCCATAATACCTTCACAAGGGGAATCACCTTGCTACGCAGTACCTACTCCTTCCTATCTAGGATACGTGTCGGTCGCAGGATATATGTAACATCCTCTCCTAACTGCACCTGCTCCCATCTGATGATATGGGAAGGATCAGCAGCGTACTTCTTCAGCATAGAAACATGAAATACATTGTGAATGCTCGCGAGAGGCGTGGGTAAAGCCAATCGGTAAGCCACCGCTCCCACACGATCGAGGATCTAGAATGGGCCAATGAATCGTGGTGCCGGCTTCCCCTTCTTCCCGAACCGAAGGACTCCCTTCATAGGGGAAACTCGCAAAAACACATGATCCCCAACTGTGAACTCTAGTGGCCTCCGTCTCATATCGGCGTAGCTCCTCTGTCTGCTCTGCGCTGTAAGAAGCCGACGTCGAATAGTATCAATCTTCTCTGACGTCGCCTGCACTAACTCTGGGCCAATCAAGCTACGCTCACCGACCTCTAACCAGCAATGCGGTGCGCGACAAGGCCGCCCATACAGCGCCTCATAAGGTGTCATACCGATACTCACCTGGAAGCTGTTGTTGTACGCAAACTCCGCATATGCAAGACAATCATCCCAACTGTCCTTGAAGTCCAATGCACAAGCTCGCAACATATCCTCTAAGATCTGATTCACTCGCTCTGTCTGTCCGTCCGTCTGTGGGTGGAAGGCAGTACTGAACTTCAACTTCACACCCATAGCCTCCTGAATGCGAGTCCAGAAAATAGAAGTGAACCGCGTGTCTCTGTCTGACACGATCTCCAACGGAACTCCATGCAGACGCACAATCTCTCTGATGTACAATCTAGCCAGCTCGTCTGCAGAGTTCGTAACTCTGATCGGTAGGAAGTGCGCTGACTTCGTTAATCGGTCGACGATCACCCAAATGGAATCATGTCCCTTCCTCGTCTTCGGCAGCCCAGAAATGAAGTCTATGGAAATGAAATCCCACTTCCACTCTGCAATCGGCATAGGCTGTAAAATTCCAGGTGGTCGGCGATGCTCTGCCTTCACCTGCTGACAAGTGAGACAACGGGACACGAACTCAGCTATGTGAGTCTTCATACCTTCCCACCAATACGTCCTCTTCATGTCACGATACATCTTTGTGCTGCCTGGATGCATCGCGAGTCTAGTAGAATGCGCAGCCTCGAGAATCTCTCGTCTCAAGTCAGGGACATCTGGGATGCATAGGCGGCCACGATAACGTAAGCCCCCATCCATACCAACTTGCCAGTCGGCGTCAGCATCATCACAGGCCTGCTCTCGAAGCTCAGTAAGATGCGCATCGTCCCTCTGCGCCTCGATGACTCGGTCATCGATTTGAGATCGCACCTGTACATGTGCGATGAACTCAAACGGCTCCTCTACGGTGAGTTTCTGCTCAAAGTCTCGCAAAAAATCAACCATATCCCACTCAGCAACCATCAGCGGAGCCGCAAACTCTATCGCCTTCTTGCGGCTCAATGCATCAGCCACAAGGTTCGCCTTCCCCGGATGGTAAGAGACTTCAAACTTGAAGTCCTTCAACGTCTCCATCGATCGCCGCTACCTCATATTCAAGTCTCGCTGCGTGAATATGTACTTGAGGCTCTTGTGGTCGCAAAAGAGCTCGAACTCCTCTCCGTAGAGGTAATGTCTCCAGAGTCTCAGTGCGAATATAACGGCTGCCAACTCTAGGTCGTGTGTAGGGTAATTCTCCTCGTGCTTCCTTAATTGTCTCGAGGCATACGAAATTACCCTGTCCCTCTGCATAACGACACAACCCAAACCAATGCTAGACGCGTCAGTGTATATGGTGTATCTAACCCCTTGCTCTGGCAATACTAGCACAGGGGCGGACGTAAGTCTGTCCTTCAGCTCCTGAAAAGCTGACTCCGCCTTGTCATTCCAGGCGAACTTCATGTCCTTCAGTGTCAACTGAGATAAGGGTCTCGCGATCTTCGAGAAGTCCTGAATGAAGCGCCGATAGTAGCCAGCGAGACCCAAGAAACTCCTCACCTCAGTGACAGAACCAGGTTGCTCCCAGTCCTGCACCGCAGCTACCTTAGACAGGTCAACTGCCATGCCATCCTTGGACACCACGTGTCCCAGAAACTTCACCTCCTACTTCCAGAAGTCGCACTTCTTGTACTGTGCGAACAACTGATGCTGTCTGAGCGTATCCAGGACCAAACGTAAGTGCTCCTCATGCTCCTCTCGACTCCTAGAGTACACCAAAATGTCGTCAATGAAAACAACGACGAATCGATAGAGGAAAGGCCGAAATACCCGGTTCATCAGATCCATGAACACGGCTGGTGCGTTCGTGAGACCGAACGACATCACGAGGAACTCGTAGTGGCCAAAACTGGTCCTGAATGCTGTCTTCTGCACGTCCTCATCCCGGACGCGCAACTGATGATAACCTGATTGAAGATCAATCTTCGAGAAGTACTGCGCTCCTCTCAGCTGATCAAACAAGTCATCGATCCTGGGTAAAGGGTACTTGTTCTTCACCGTGAGCTGGTTCAGCCTGCGATAATCAATACACAATCGTATCGAACCGTCCTTCTTCCTCACGAATAGGACCGGTGCTCCCCAAGGAGACACACTAGGCCGTATAAGGCCAAGCTCTAGCAGACCATCAATCTGCGTCCTCAACTCCTCCATCTCACATGGTGTCATGCGATACGTCGGCAGTGAGACGGGGGTAGAACCAGGAACCAGATCGATAGTGAAATTGATCTCTCGTCGAGGCGGCAAACCAGGGATCTTCCTGAACAGATCCCTGAACTCAGAAACGACTGGCACATGCTCGAGTACCTGGGCACTAGCGTCGCGCAATAAAGTGGCGTAACTAAGTATGCGGAAAGAAAGATTTACCCGCACTGAAAATGTGAAAGGCGTGCCCTCAGGCTCGTACACCGTCACCATACGAGCCTCGCAGTCAATCTCGGCCCTTCTAGCAGTCAACCAGTCCATGCCAAGAATGACGTCGAGATAAACGAGCGAGGGATCGACGACAAGATCAAGAGCCACCGTCCTGCCTCCCAGATCAACTAAACAACGCTCACACATCTGGGTAACATCCGAAAAATCCCCATGAGCTGCAAAGACCCGCACGCTATCCATAGTGATAGTCTGTAACCCAAGACGCCTGACTACAGCACGCGATATCAAAGAAATCGTGGAACCAGTGTCCACCATCACAAAAATAGGGGTACCTCCAATATGGGCTGTGACCTCGAAGGCTGAATGCTGAAGAGTCGGTGTCGCAGCTGCCTCAGCTGTCAATGCATGAACCCGAGCCTACTGTGGCCGGTTCGACCGTTGTATCAAGGGCCGTGGAGGCTGTCTGATCTGCGATACCAGAGGTCTAAAAGAAGGGTGCGCAGGAGCTAACCGTAGAAGCGGTGCTGATATCTCCTGTGAACGAGCACGGTCAATCTTCTGCTGCGGCGAGAACCCGCTGTCCCGCATCCGAGAGAAACAGCTCTGCGCCAAGTGGCCTGTCCTCCCACAGTATGTACATGTCAAATCAGGGCACCGAAACGGTGGTACAGGCGCTGTAGTCCTAGTAGGAGGATCAATGCGAGGCCTCTTGCCCGCGAGGGGCCTGTCCTGCAAGTCTGGTCGTGGCCTAGAAGCAACAGGGCCACGAGATCGCGCAAGCCAATCCACATCCTGCTCTGCCCGCATGGACATGTGAATCAACTCCGCATAAGAGGAAATGGTCAAACAGCACATCTTTGACCGAATATCCGGTCGTAAACCCTCCAGAAAGTGCCGTATGCTCATCTGCTCATCAGCCAAAATCGTCAGGACGTATCTTCCCAACTCCGTGAACCGATGCTCATACTCTGTAACTGTCATAGCTGCCTGTCTGAGACGAAGAAACTCATTCTCCCTGTCGTGCCTGTAAGTCTGGGGATAATACTTCTCATGGAAGCGAAACTCAAACGCTGCCCATGTCCATACATCGTCGGCGGCAACGGTCCGCAGTACGCTATCCCACCACAGGCTGGCCTCTTGCTCAAATAAAAATGTAGTCAGCTCTACCTGCTCGGCCTCTGTGCAATGAAGCATCCGTAAAATCTTCGACACACGGTCGAGCCAGTACTCAGCCTCCTCGGGTCTGTGAGAACCCGTGAAAGTGGGAGGCCGTAAGCGCTGAAATCGCTCTAATAGGCCCCGTGTATCGGCGGGATTCCCCACGGGGTAAGCAGGCGGCGCAGGATGAGCCATGCCCTCATCCTGGGCGTATGTATAAGCATCCTCAGCTGGATGCGCAGGTGGTGCAGGTGAAGCCACACCCCCACCCTATGCTAGTGTCCCCACGATGGTAGTCAGAAGCTGTTGCTGCTGCTGCATCATAGCCAACATCTACTCAAATCTGTCAGGAGGTGGAACAAGCTGTGGCAGATGCTGTGTGGAAGTAGATGCACGATATGGCTCTCTGACTGGCGGTGTAAATGGCGGTGGTCCAACTGTAGGACCAGCAGCAGGCTGAGACGCACGAACTGTCTCAGGAATCGGGCCCACAGCAGGGTCCGCATGGGTGCCAGACTGCGAAGGAGTCTTATCCATATGCTCAGTCAGTGCAAGACGAGCCGTGCTCCGCGTAGCCTTAGGCGGCATTCCCTATATTCAAAATAGGGCGCAACCTTGTCAGTCTCAATTGCACAAATACACCGCAATCATTCACACAAGGAGTCAAAGGCATTCCATGCATTCCATTTAATCAAAATTGTCACAATACAAGGGATATATCCTCACAAGCATCATGACGAGAAATACATGGGAACTAAGACAGTTAAAATTGCAATAGCAACATAAGCAAAGCACTAGCCCTAACAGGCTTACACACATAAAGCAGGAAATGACTAACTACTGACAACTACATCAAAGGTCGCATCGCTAGTCTGAGTCTGGGGACGGAGGAGGAGCACCCTTATCCTGCAAGCAACATAGGATCGCCTTCAAGGTGCGAGTCACCTTGCCTAATTTCTTCTTTGTAACGGCCTTGGCATCCGCGACTTCTATTCGAAGTTCTTGAACTTTCCTTTGCAAAGTGGTCTGACTCTCTTCCAACCGAGCAATGCGATCGTCGATAGTAGCCTGCGCAGAAGGAGGAGGGCTCTCATCTGTATCCTGAGCCTCCTCTTCTGCCTCTTCCTGAGCTTCTTCCTGAACCTCTGCTCCAGGTTCTTCTTCGCTTTGATCTTCCTCATCATCAAAGTCATCTTCGCTGTCCTCCTCGAGCTGATTTTCACGGTACTGCGACCCAATCTTCATCTTGACCATAGTCGACTCATCAATGGTATGAATCGATACTGGCAATTTCGGCCCAAGTCTGTAGGCAAACTTAAGCGCAATCTTGCAAATCAGTCGGCCAAAAGGAAGCGATTCGGATGTTCTCCTTGACTTGGCTATGAGGATTATTTGTCGTAAGATGAAAGTAGCCATGCATACATTCTCTCCCTGGGCCACCAGATACAGGAAATCAACCATAAGGCGTGTACATTCAATGTGATTCGTCGACCTGGGATACACATTGTACGTGCAGATATGGTGCAGCAGGCGCAAATCATCAGACATGTACGTCGCCTTAAGACTATTATTAGGCTGCCATGGAACCAACTTACCGCACAAAAACCTGGTGCGGCGATCCCATTCACGCCTACTCCTCAGATTCTTCTCACTAGGATGAACATCACCAAGAGGCACGTTCAGAAGTCGCGCAATCAGTCGCACATCAATCGTAGCCATCCGATCTCTACCAAAAGAGATTTTAAACTACAATGGCTCCAAGGTAGGACTCTGGATACTAGCGTAGAAGGCACGAACGGTGCTCACATTAGCACGAGCGTGAGCTTCAAAGATCGGACCCCAATGCGCAGCTTCAATGCGCTCGAACAACAAAAATTCACCGAACAGTCGCCCTTCCACGTCCGCTTCAAATAACACTTTACGATCAATGTATTGGCCATGAGGCATCTCTGATAAAATTACTCGCCCAAGGTGTGCATGGGGATCCAAATTCCGCTTTGTACGACACTCCAGGACTGCAGCTGGACCTGCGGCGGTGCTTGAACTTGCGGCACCACCCCGTGGTCTTCTTGATTGAGCAGGGCGGCTTGGCCCAGCCTCGTCTATTGTGGTTTTCCTTTTACCCATCAAAGATATGATGGATGAGAGTGATAAAAGGCCTAAAATGGCTTCCACGAAGGCCATGAAAAACGGTGAAAATACGGAGAAGTGGTTGCCCAATCTGGAAAAAGGAGATCTAGGCATCGTAGAGGGATGCTTCAAGCTTCCCAAGAGTGTATTTTTAAGGAGAAATGAAAACGAAAAAGTGGAATGGAGCACCTCACGATTTCAGCTCGATTTGGGGGTTTTTGGAACTCCAAATGATGAAATCTTCAAGAGGAAGGGCTGATAACTCCAAAGAAGTGATGGATGATGGTCGTTTTTGGTCAAGGAGGGATCTAGAGGTGATTTGGAATCCTAAATTTTGGAAACGGTTGCTGGAAAATGAAAATAGAGCTATGGGGAGGGCTGTTTGTGAAGGAGGGGTGTGATTTGGGGGTTTTCTTTGGACGGGAGACCCATGGGGAGGGTTTACATACCATTTAAGGGCGTGCGCCCGAAAAGCACCTCAAAGGGGCCCACCTGTACGGCGATGCATCGCCGGATCGGCGATGGCATCGCCGACCGGTGGTGCATCCGGCCAGTGGGGCCAGATGGGTTCGGTCCCCCATGGTCCAAGGGCCCCAGATCTATAAGGTTCGACCCCTGGTTCATAGTATTTTGGCCTATGTGAGCCCAAACATGTGTTCGGGGCTTTCCGGGATCACTCCACAATCTCGAATACCAAACCCTATGATGCAGCATATGAATTTAGGGTAAAAGGAGCTAGTACATCCATCTAGATCCTTAGTTGCTAAAGAAAGTGAAGTTAGAATGGCCTTATGGCCATTTTTCATGAAATTTTACTATTCACTGTAAAATTTTATGAAAGTGTCATTTTATGTTATTTTCACATTAGGTTTGATGCCTAACATGATTTGGATAAGAAAAAAATGATGATTTTTGGTGAAACGGGATTTTTAAGCCCTGGCGATTGATTACAGGAGTCGTGGTCATCCCACGGCCCAAGAATTTACTTTTACGGGTTTAAAATCATTCATAGGATGTCTCAACCTGACTTCCTACGGCTTAGAATCTATTCGGGTTGCTTTACGCGACTCGAGATGCGCTACAAACTCGATCGTGCGATCGATCCGAATAGACTTCGCCTATCGGCGAATCTGTGATCCTAGAAATGTTTCTAGACCCTTCTCGCACCCACCTAAGTCAAAGGAAGCGACAGCGTACGTCGTGAGACCATAACCCAGGCCCAGTATACTCTTATTCATGCTCTGATACCAACTTGTAACACCCTGAAAATCGAGGGTCGTGTATAAACTCAACACCCGAGTTCCAGACCGTCACTTATGCAACAAAAATAATTATGATTCAATGTTGTCTGATTTAAAGCATTCACATGAGTAAAAGTATACCAAAACTGTAATTCATACCTCAGATCCAGTGATAAAAGTAAGCGGAAGACTGAACAATATATATCACTGTATGGAAAACAAAGTAAATCTCATCTGTCTCTAAGTATGAATACATCACTGAGTCTCATATACATATACATGAACAAAATTAAATGTCCAAAATAGTCCCACTGAAGTCCCATCGATCCAGGTCGCCTACGCGAAGCCATCGTGATACCGCATGTACGAGAACTCGTCCTGATCCTCGTCAAAGTCTGGTTCCACCTCCTGGATCTCAGCCTCACCTGCATCTACAACAGGGTCTGGTGGGTGTTGCAAACACCATCCCGTAACGTGGGAGTGAGTGATCAACTCAGTGGAATCATAGAGCAAAGATTAGCATGTTCACAATTCAATCATGCGATAATAGTAAAGCAGTAAATCAGACAATCCTAATACTGTTGTTAATGCAAGATGACATGACGTGATGTATGCCCTCACCGACGATCTCCCTCATAC
This sequence comes from Magnolia kwangsiensis, assembly GCA_037074715.1. Classification (NCBI taxonomy): domain Eukaryota; kingdom Viridiplantae; phylum Streptophyta; class Magnoliopsida; order Magnoliales; family Magnoliaceae; genus Magnolia; species Magnolia kwangsiensis. The sequence continues at coordinate 35,404,009 of CM073586.1, read as the reverse complement.
GGTAACATCTTACGACCGCGGCATGCCACACTCCCTAGAGTGCTCCACATCTTCCATGCACATGCAATGCTATTGTGATATGGTTTTTAAGTTGTTATTAGTCCATTCAAACAGCAGGATTGGGAAACTAAGGTACTTCCCTTGTATCAATCCCAACAGAGATCCTGTCTAGGGTCGTCACTCCTAGTAATCTCATACGATGTATATTTCGTAGGTCACTGCAAGGGCTGCCAGGGCTGTTGCTCGCACTCGTTGCACCGCTCCCCCATCACCTTATCAATACAGGCCTACTGTACTCTACTGCAAGGGAAGGGTCGTCGCCATCCGTGGACTCAGAATACGCTCGCGGTCACTACAAAGGACTCGTCGCCTGATCAGTGAAAGCCGACAGCTATAATATAGTGTCCCATACCACCATAATCTGCTCACGAGACTAGGTGCTCACTGGTCACTACAAGGAGGTTTGTAGCCCCAGCGTAGGCCGACAGCTCGACCACGGTGTCCCATACCACCATGCCCGGCTCATGAGTCTTCGTGGATCAAGGTACCATGGTTAACAGGGTTTACAATGGTAAGTTCAGTACCCTAGGTTCAAGCAGTTATGACTCATACAAGGTGAACATACATCCGCCAGTCGGGTTACTTGACGGGCTCGACTAGCGCGATTGCATCTCAAGTTGAACGACATGAAGTGCGTAAAACACTTCGCGTGGCCTAACCACTGCCGCCAACTTCAAACACGACTCGCGTTCATCGACGCGTCGATCGTGGCTAAGACCAGTCAGCCACGAATTCGCTTGGTTACCGACTGCCTGGACTAAGTCTAGTACCAAACACTTATGGAATCACATCAACAAATTATGTAAGAGTATTGGAATTGAAATACAATCATGTGAGCATGTTAACACATGTTATAACATTCAACTTAAGTGAATCTTCAAGCACATATATTTCATGCATGTAATGAAATCATGCATATAATCAACATGTAGGAAATCATTTAGGTCAGCATATTAATTGAGAAATCAATCTCAAACTATCTCATAACATCATTTAATTCAATACATACTAATACAAGCATTTATACAAACACATACACTACACACTTAAGTCTACATATAGTATGTCGACCCGAAGTGCGCAATTAGGCGAATCTCTTCGCCAAACTAAATATGCACGTATTCCTAACTTTCTAATGCGACAACAAACCATGTCAATCACATCAGCAAAATATGAATGTAAACAGTACTTCCTACAAATGACTAAAATGCCCTAAATCTCATATTCTTCGTTAGCTTACGAAACGGGAAACGGAGAGTATTTTGTACATGTCAAACGGCGATACCGTCAAGAATCTACTATTAAATGACATTGAAAGCATTGGGAACCGTCAATCAAAGCGTCTAAAATCCTCACCTTATCTCTTACGGATGCGTGATTTTGAACGGAGCGTGTACGCTTCGTCTACGGCAGTAGGAGAGCCTATTTTACAAGTTATGTTAGCTAACACGCTATGAATCTAAGTAACCCCTAAATCAGCAAGTTCTAGGGTTGTTTCATACCTGATAAAACGGAGAAATCACCGGCCAGGTGATTGGGAAGAGTTGCTGTAGCACGTGGAAGTAGCGGCACGAAGGCGGGAAAAATCCTCTCACTTTCTCTCTCAAACTCCCTCCTTTTCTCTCTCCCAAATCTAGGTTTTGGAATTTTTGGATGAGAGAGAGGAATGAGGATTTCAACCCCTTTTATAAGCTTAAAAATGCCGAAAACAGGCTCCGGAATGAAGTTTACTTAGTGCATATTCATTTCGGGGCTATTTCGGTCCAAAAGATACTTTCTGGTGGTCCCCTGGTCGAATGCGATCGGACTTAAGCTCATGCGTACCAGATATAGCACGTATTAAGTTTTCAGTCTGGCAGGGTTCGCAGATCGCACGTGGCGGACCAGTTTCAGTTCAGCGGTCACCGCACGTAGATCAGGGCTGAAAGTCTCATGATATAAAATAGAAATTTTTCCTGATCCGAGGGTGTAATCTGGATGAATTCTGATGGTCAGAACGCTTAATACTGACGCGTCAAGTCGTGTGCCAGATTTGAATTTAAAATTCCAATTCTGTCCCTATTCGCACTCTCTTCAGTCCGGGCTCAATGAAATAGCCTGTGATTGTCGGTTTGACTTGATTTTTGAAATGAGCGTCAAGTCCAATAAGGCGGTTCTAACGGTCTAAGATAGGAAGTATCGGACTTTTGACGTGCGGTCTAGATCCTATACAAAAGTTCAAAGCGGTCCAGAGACCAAACCTGCTTAGAGTTTGATCCGAGGTTATAGAGTATTATAGAGTCGTTTGTTCTACTCGATTTGGGTCTTGTAGAACGTATTTAAAGTGATCAGGGACTATTTCTTAGCTATTCTAACGTTGCGCTAGCTAACTTACGCTTAATTTCCATAGAAATTAATTCTACGCGATTTCGGGTCGAGTTGGTGCTCGGGCCTAAGTATGGATTTTTCACGGGCGTTACAATCTACCCCCCTTAACAAATAATTTCATCCTCGAAATTTGTACCTTTTCGTACTCCTCGAGAAGTTGTGGGTAGTTCTTTCTGATCTCGGCTTCTGTCTCCCAGGTAGCCTCCTCCTTAGAGTGATGCGTCCATAATACCTTCACAAGGGGAATCACCTTGCTACGCAGTACCTACTCCTTCCTATCTAGGATACGTGTCGGTCGCAGGATATATGTAACATCCTCTCCTAACTGCACCTGCTCCCATCTGATGATATGGGAAGGATCAGCAGCGTACTTCTTCAGCATAGAAACATGAAATACATTGTGAATGCTCGCGAGAGGCGTGGGTAAAGCCAATCGGTAAGCCACCGCTCCCACACGATCGAGGATCTGGAATGGGCCAATGAATCGTGGTGCCGGCTTCCCCTTCTTCCCGAACCGAAGGACTCCCTTCATAGGGGAAACTCGCAAAAACACATGATCCCCAACTGTGAACTCTAGTGGCCTCCGTCTCATATCGGCGTAGCTCCTCTGTCTGCTCTGCGCTGTAAGAAGCCGACGTCGAATAGTATCAATCTTCTCTGACGTCGCCTGCACTAACTCTGGGCCAATCAAGCTACACTCACCGACCTCTAACCAGCAATGCGGTGCGCGACAAGGCCGCCCATACAGCGCCTCATAAGGTGTCATACCGATACTCGCCTGGAAGCTGTTGTTGTACGCAAACTCCGCATATGCAAGACAATCATCCCAACTGTCCTTGAAGTCCAATGCACAAGCTCGCAACATATCCTCTAAGATCTGATTCACTCGCTCTGTCTGTCCGTCCGTCTGTGGGTGGAAGGCAGTACTGAACTTCAACTTCACACCCATAGCCTCCTGAATGCGAGTCCAGAAAATAGAAGTGAACCGCGTGTCTCTGTCTGACACGATCTCCAACGGAACTCCATGCAGACGCACAATCTCTCTGATGTACAATCTAGCCAGCTCGTCTGCAGAGTTCGTAACTCTGATCGGTAGGAAGTGCGCTGACTTCGTTAATCGGTCGACGATCACCCAAATGGAATCATGTCCCTTCCTCGTCTTCGGCAGCCCAGAAATGAAGTCTATGGAAATGAAATCCCACTTCCACTCTGCAATCGGCATAGGCTGTAAAATTCCAGGTGGTCGGCGATGCTCTGCCTTCACCTGCTGACAAGTGAGACAACGGGACACGAACTCAGCTATGTGAGTCTTCATACCTTCCCACCAATACGTCCTCTTCATGTCACGATACATCTTTGTGCTGCCTGGATGCATCGCGAGTCTAGTAGAATGCGCAGCCTCGAGAATCTCTCGTCTCAAGTCAGGGACATCTGGGATGCATAGGCGGCCACGATAACGTAAGCCCCCATCCATACCAACTTGCCAGTCGGCGTCAGCATCATCACAGGCCTGCTCTCGAAGCTCAGTAAGATGCGCATCGTCCCTCTGCGCCTCGATGACTCGGTCATCGATTTGAGATCGCACCTGTACATGTGCGATGAACTCAAACGGCTCCTCTACGGTGAGTTTCTGCTCAAAGTCTCGCAAAAAATCAACCATATCCCACTCAGCAACCATCAGCGGAGCCGCAAACTCTATCGCCTTCTTGCGGCTCAATGCATCAGCCACAAGGTTCGCCTTCCCCGGATGGTAAGAGACTTCAAACTTGAAGTCCTTCAACGTCTCCATCGATCGCCGCTACCTCATATTCAAGTCTCGCTGCGTGAATATGTACTTGAGGCTCTTGTGGTCGCAAAAGAGCTCGAACTCCTCTCCGTAGAGGTAATGTCTCCAGAGTCTCAGTGCGAATATAACGGCTGCCAACTCTAGGTCGTGTGTAGGGTAATTCTCCTCGTGCTTCCTTAATTGTCTCGAGGCATACGAAATTACCCTGTCCCTCTGCATAACGACACAACCCAAACCAATGCTAGACGCGTCAGTGTATATGGTGTATCTAACCCCTTGCTCTGGCAATACTAGCACAGGGGCGGACGTAAGTCTGTCCTTCAGCTCCTGAAAAGCTGACTCCGCCTTGTCATTCCAGGCGAACTTCATGTCCTTCAGTGTCAACTGAGATAAGGGTCTCGCGATCTTCGAGAAGTCCTGAATGAAGCGCCGATAGTAGCCAGCGAGACCCAAGAAACTCCTCACCTCAGTGACAGAACCAGGTTGCTCCCAGTCCTGCACCGCAGCTACCTTAGACAGGTCAACTGCCATGCCATCCTTGGACACCACGTGTCCCAGAAACTTCACCTCCTACTTCCAGAAGTCGCACTTCTTGTACTGTGCGAACAACTGATGCTGTCTGAGCGTATCCAGGACCAAACGTAAGTGCTCCTCATGCTCCTCTCGACTCCTAGAGTACACCAAAATGTCGTCAATGAAAACAACGACGAATCGATAGAGGAAAGGCCGAAATACCCGGTTCATCAGATCCATGAACACGGCTGGTGCGTTCGTGAGACCGAACGACATCACGAGGAACTCGTAGTGGCCAAAACTGGTCCTGAATGCTGTCTTCTGCACGTCCTCATCCCGGACGCGCAACTGATGATAACCTGATTGAAGATCAATCTTCGAGAAGTACTGCGCTCCTCTCAGCTGATCAAACAAGTCATCGATCCTGGGTAAAGGGTACTTGTTCTTCACCGTGAGCTGGTTCAGCCTGCGATAATCAATACACAATCGTATCGAACCGTCCTTCTTCCTCACGAATAGGACCGGTGCTCCCCAAGGAGACACACTAGGCCGTATAAGGCCAAGCTCTAGCAGACCATCAATCTGCGTCCTCAACTCCTCCATCTCACATGGTGTCATGCGATACGTCGGCAGTGAGACGGGGGTAGAACCAGGAACCAGATCGATAGTGAAATTGATCTCTCGTCGAGGCGGCAAACCAGGGATCTTCCTGAACAGATCCCTGAACTCAGAAACGACTGGCACATGCTCGAGTACCTGGGCACTAGCGTCGCGCAATAAAGTGGCGTAACTAAGTATGCGGAAAGAAAGATTTACCCGCACTGAAAATGTGAAAGGCGTGCCCTCAGGCTCGTACACCGTCACCATACGAGCCTCGCAGTCAATCTCGGCCCTTCTAGCAGTCAACCAGTCCATGCCAAGAATGACGTCGAGATAAACGAGCGAGGGATCGACGACAAGATCAAGAGCCACCGTCCTGCCTCCCAGATCAACTAAACAACGCTCACACATCTGGGTAACATCCGAAAAATCCCCATGAGCTGCAAAGACCCGCACGCTATCCATAGTGATAGTCTGTAACCCAAGACGCCTGACTACAGCACGCGATATCAAAGAAATCGTGGAACCAGTGTCCACCATCACAAAAATAGGGGTACCTCCAATATGGGCTGTGACCTCGAAGGCTGAATGCTGAAGAGTCGGTGTCGCAGCTGCCTCAGCTGTCAATGCATGAACCCGAGCCTACTGTGGCCGGTTCGACCGTTGTATCAAGGGCCGTGGAGGCTGTCTGATCTGCGATACCAGAGGTCTAAAAGAAGGGTGCGCAGGAGCTAACCGTAGAAGCGGTGCTGATATCTCCTGTGAACGAGCACGGTCAATCTTCTGCTGCGGCGAGAACCCGCTGTCCCGCATCCGAGAGAAACAGCTCTGCGCCAAGTGGCCTGTCCTCCCACAGTATGTACATGTCAAATCAGGGCACCGAAACGGTGGTACAGGCGCTGTAGTCCTAGTAGGAGGATCAATGCGAGGCCTCTTGCCCGCGAGGGGCCTGTCCTGCAAGTCTGGTCGTGGCCTAGAAGCAACAGGGCCACGAGATCGCGCAAGCCAATCCACATCCTGCTCTGCCCGCATGGACATGTGAATCAACTCCGCATAAGAGGAAATGGTCAAACAGCACATCTTTGACCGAATATCCGGTCGTAAACCCTCCAGAAAGTGCCGTATGCTCATCTGCTCATCAGCCAAAATCGTCAGGACGTATCTTCCCAACTCCGTGAACCGATGCTCATACTCTGTAACTGTCATAGCTGCCTGTCTGAGACGAAGAAACTCATTCTCCCTGTCGTGCCTGTAAGTCTGGGGATAATACTTCTCATGGAAGCGAAACTCAAACGCTGCCCATGTCCATACATCGTCGGCGGCAACGGTCCGCAGTACGCTATCCCACCACAGGCTGGCCTCTTGCTCAAATAAAAATGTAGTCAGCTCTACCTGCTCGGCCTCTGTGCAATGAAGCATCCGTAAAATCTTCGACACACGGTCGAGCCAGTACTCAGCCTCCTCGGGTCTGTGAGAACCCGTGAAAGTGGGAGGCCGTAAGCGCTGAAATCGCTCTAATAGGCCCCGTGTATCGGCGGGATTCCCCACGGGGTAAGCAGGCGGCGCAGGATGAGCCATGCCCTCATCCTGGGCGTATGTATAAGCATCCTCAGCTGGATGCGCAGGTGGTGCAGGTGAAGCCACACCCCCACCCTATGCTAGTGTCCCCACGATGGTAGTCAGAAGCTGTTGCTGCTGCTGCATCATAGCCAACATCTACTCAAATCTGTCAGGAGGTGGAACAAGCTGTGGCAGATGCTGTGTGGAAGTAGATGCACGATATGGCTCTCTGACTGGCGGTGTAAATGGCGGTGGTCCAACTGTAGGACCAGCAGCAGGCTGAGACGCACGAACTGTCTCAGGAATCGGGCCCACAGCAGGGTCCGCATGGGTGCCAGACTGCGAAGGAGTCTTATCCATATGCTCAGTCAGTGCAAGACGAGCCGTGCTCCGCGTAGCCTTAGGCGGCATTCCCTATATTCAAAATAGGGCGCAACCTTGTCAGTCTCAATTGCACAAATACACCGCAATCATTCACACAAGGAGTCAAAGGCATTCCATGCATTCCATTTAATCAAAATTGTCACAATACAAGGGATATATCCTCACAAGCATCATGACGAGAAATACATGGGAACTAAGACAGTTAAAATTGCAATAGCAACATAAGCAAAGCACTAGCCCTAACAGGCTTACACACATAAAGCAGGAAATGACTAACTACTGACAACTACATCAAAGGTCGCATCGCTAGTCTGAGTCTGGGGACGGAGGAGGAGCACCCTTATCCTGCAAGCAACATAGGATCGCCTTCAAGGTGCGAGTCACCTTGCCTAATTTCTTCTTTGTAACGGCCTTGGCATCCGCGACTTCTATTCGAAGTTCTTGAACTTTCCTTTGCAAAGTGGTCTGACTCTCTTCCAACCGAGCAATGCGATCGTCGATAGTAGCCTGCGCAGAAGGAGGAGGGCTCTCATCTGTATCCTGAGCCTCCTCTTCTGCCTCTTCCTGAGCTTCTTCCTGAACCTCTGCTCCAGGTTCTTCTTCGCTTTGATCTTCCTCATCATCAAAGTCATCTTCGCTGTCCTCCTCGAGCTGATTTTCACGGTACTGCGACCCAATCTTCATCTTGACCATAGTCGACTCATCAATGGTATGAATCGATACTGGCAATTTCGGCCCAAGTCTGTAGGCAAACTTAAGCGCAATCTTGCAAATCAGTCGGCCAAAAGGAAGCGATTCGGATGTTCTCCTTGACTTGGCTATGAGGATTATTTGTCGTAAGATGAAAGTAGCCATGCATACATTCTCTCCCTGGGCCACCAGATACAGGAAATCAACCATAAGGCGTGTACATTCAATGTGATTCGTCGACCTGGGATACACATTGTACGTGCAGATATGGTGCAGCAGGCGCAAATCATCAGACATGTACGTCGCCTTAAGACTATTATTAGGCTGCCATGGAACCAACTTACCGCACAAAAACCTGGTGCGGCGATCCCATTCACGCCTACTCCTCAGATTCTTCTCACTAGGATGAACATCACCAAGAGGCACGTTCAGAAGTCGCGCAATCAGTCGCACATCAATCGTAGCCATCCGATCTCTACCAAAAGAGATTTTAAACTACAATGGCTCCAAGGTAGGACTCTGGATACTAGCGTAGAAGGCACGAACGGTGCTCACATTAGCACGAGCGTGAGCTTCAAAGATCGGACCCCAATGCGCAGCTTCAATGCGCTCGAACAACAAAAATTCACCGAACAGTCGCCCTTCCACGTCCGCTTCAAATAACACTTTACGATCAATGTATTGGCCATGAGGCATCTCTGATAAAATTACTCGCCCAAGGTGTGCATGGGGATCCAAATTCCGCTTTGTACGACACTCCAGGACTGCAGCTGGACCTGCGGCGGTGCTTGAACTTGCGGCACCACCCCGTGGTCTTCTTGATTGAGCAGGGCGGCTTGGCCCAGCCTCGTCTATTGTGGTTTTCCTTTTACCCATCAAAGATATGATGGATGAGAGTGATAAAAGGCCTAAAATGGCTTCCACGAAGGCCATGAAAAACGGTGAAAATACGGAGAAGTGGTTGCCCAATCTGGAAAAAGGAGATCTAGGCATCGTAGAGGGATGCTTCAAGCTTCCCAAGAGTGTATTTTTAAGGAGAAATGAAAACGAAAAAGTGGAATGGAGCACCTCACGATTTCAGCTCGATTTGGGGGTTTTTGGAACTCCAAATGATGAAATCTTCAAGAGGAAGGGCTGATAACTCCAAAGAAGTGATGGATGATGGTCGTTTTTGGTCAAGGAGGGATCTAGAGGTGATTTGGAATCCTAAATTTTGGAAACGGTTGCTGGAAAATGAAAATAGAGCTATGGGGAGGGCTGTTTGTGAAGGAGGGGTGTGATTTGGGGGTTTTCTTTGGACGGGAGACCCATGGGGAGGGTTTACATACCATTTAAGGGCGTGCGCCCGAAAAGCACCTCAAAGGGGCCCACCTGTACGGCGATGCATCGCCGGATCGGCGATGGCATCGCCGACCGGTGGTGCATCCGGCCAGTGGGGCCAGATGGGTTCGGTCCCCCATGGTCCAAGGGCCCCAGATCTATAAGGTTCGACCCCTGGTTCATAGTATTTTGGCCTATGTGAGCCCAAACATGTGTTCGGGGCTTTCCGGGATCACTCCACAATCTCGAATACCAAACCCTATGATGCAGCATATGAATTTAGGGTAAAAGGAGCTAGTACATCCATCTAGATCCTTAGTTGCTAAAGAAAGTGAAGTTAGAATGGCCTTATGGCCATTTTTCATGAAATTTTACTATTCACTGTAAAATTTTATGAAAGTGTCATTTTATGTTATTTTCACATTAGGTTTGATGCCTAACATGATTTGGATAAGAAAAAAATGATGATTTTTGGTGAAACGGGATTTTTAAGCCCTGGCGATTGATTACAGGAGTCGTGGTCATCCCACGGCCCAAGAATTTACTTTTACGGGTTTAAAATCATTCATAGGATGTCTCAACCTGACTTCCTACGGCTTAGAATCTATTCGGGTTGCTTTACGCGACTCGAGATGCGCTACAAACTCGATCGTGCGATCGATCCGAATAGACTTCGCCTATCGGCGAATCTGTGATCCTAGAAATGTTTCTAGACCCTTCTCGCACCCACCTAAGTCAAAGGAAGCGACAGCGTACGTCGTGAGACCATAACCCAGGCCCAGTATACTCTTATTCATGCTCTGATACCAACTTGTAACACCCTGAAAATCGAGGGTCGTGTATAAACTCAACACCCGAGTTCCAGACCGTCACTTATGCAACAAAAATAATTATGATTCAATGTTGTCTGATTTAAAGCATTCACATGAGTAAAAGTATACCAAAACTGTAATTCATACCTCAGATCCAGTGATAAAAGTAAGCGGAAGACTGAACAATATATATCACTGTATGGAAAACAAAGTAAATCTCATCTGTCTCTAAGTATGAATACATCACTGAGTCTCATATACATATACATGAACAAAATTAAATGTCCAAAATAGTCCCACTGAAGTCCCATCGATCCAGGTCGCCTACGCGAAGCCATCGTGATACCGCATGTACGAGAACTCGTCCTGATCCTCGTCAAAGTCTGGTTCCACCTCCTGGATCTCAGCCTCACCTGCATCTACAACAGGGTCTGGTGGGTGTTGCAAACACCATCCCGTAACGTGGGAGTGAGTGATCAACTCAGTGGAATCATAGAGCAAAGATTAGCATGTTCACAATTCAATCATGCGATAATAGTAAAGCAGTAAATCAGACAATCCTAATACTGTTGTTAATGCAAGATGACATGACGTGATGTATGCCCTCACCGACGATCTCCCTCATACGGTAACATCTTACGACCGCGGCATGCCACACTCCCTAGAGTGCTCCACATCTTCCATGCACATGCAATGCTATTGTGATATGGTTTTTAAGTTGTTATTAGTCCATTCAAACAGCAGGATTGGGAAACTAAGGTACTTCCCTTGTATCAATCCCAACAGAGATCCTGTCTAGGGTCGTCACTCCTAGTAATCTCATACGATGTATATTTCGTAGGTCACTGCAAGGGCTGCCAGGGCTGTTGCTCGCACTCGTTGCACCGCTCCCCCATCACCTTATCAATACAGGCCTACTGTACTCTACTGCAAGGGAAGGGTCGTCGCCATCCGTGGACTCAGAATACGCTCGCGGTCACTACAAAGGACTCGTCGCCTGATCAGTGAAAGCCGACAGCTATAATATAGTGTCCCATACCACCATAATCTGCTCACGAGACTAGGTGCTCACTGGTCACTACAAGGAGGTTTGTAGCCCCAGCGTAGGCCGACAGCTCGACCACGGTGTCCCATACCACCATGCCCGGCTCATGAGTCTTCGTGGATCAAGGTACCATGGTTAACAGGGTTTACAATGGTAAGTTCAGTACCCTAGGTTCAAGCAGTTATGACTCATACAAGGTGAACATACATCCGCCAGTCGGGTTACTTGACGGGCTCGACTAGCGCGATTGCATCTCAAGTTGAACGACATGAAGTGCGTAAAACACTTCGCGTGGCCTAACCACTGCCGCCAACTTCAAACACGACTCGCGTTCATCGACGCGTCGATCGTGGCTAAGACCAGTCAGCCACGAATTCGCTTGGTTACCGACTGCCTGGACTAAGTCTAGTACCAAACACTTATGGAATCACATCAACAAATTATGTAAGAGTATTGGAATTGAAATACAATCATGTGAGCATGTTAACACATGTTATAACATTCAACTTAAGTGAATCTTCAAGCACATATATTTCATGCATGTAATGAAATCATGCATATAATCAACATGTAGGAAATCATTTAGGTCAGCATATTAATTGAGAAATCAATCTCAAACTATCTCATAACATCATTTAATTCAATACATACTAATACAAGCATTTATACAAACACATACACTACACACTTAAGTCTACATATAGTATGTCGACCCGAAGTGCGCAATTAGGCGAATCTCTTCGCCAAACTAAATATGCACGTATTCCTAACTTTCTAATGCGACAACAAACCATGTCAATCACATCAGCAAAATATGAATGTAAACAGTACTTCCTACAAATGACTAAAATGCCCTAAATCTCATATTCTTCGTTAGCTTACGAAACGGGAAACGGAGAGTATTTTGTACATGTCAAACGGCGATACCGTCAAGAATCTACTATTAAATGACATTGAAAGCATTGGGAACCGTCAATCAAAGCGTCTAAAATCCTCACCTTATCTCTTACGGATGCGTGATTTTGAACGGAGCGTGTACGCTTCGTCTACGGCAGTAGGAGAGCCTATTTTACAAGTTATGTTAGCTAACACGCTATGAATCTAAGTAACCCCTAAATCAGCAAGTTCTAGGGTTGTTTCATACCTGATAAAACGGAGAAATCACCGGCCAGGTGATTGGGAAGAGTTGCTGTAGCACGTGGAAGTAGCGGCACGAAGGCGGGAAAAATCCTCTCACTTTCTCTCTCAAACTCCCTCCTTTTCTCTCTCCCAAATCTAGGTTTTGCAATTTTTGGATGAGAGAGAGGAATGAGGATTTCAACCCCTTTTATAAGCTTAAAAATGCCGAAAACAGGCTCCGGAATGAAGTTTACTTAGTGCATATTCATTTCGGGGCTATTTCGGTCCAAAAGATACTTTCTGGTGGTCCCCTGGTCGAATGCGATCGGACTTAAGCTCATGCGTACCAGATATAGCACGTATTAAGTTTTCAGTCTGGCAGGGTTCGCAGATCGCACGTGGCGGACCAGTTTCAGTTCAGCGGTCACCGCACGTAGATCAGGGCTGAAAGTCTCATGATATAAAATAGAAATTTTTCCTGATCCGAGGGTGTAATCTGGATGAATTCTGATGGTCAGAACGCTTAATACTGACGCGTCAAGTCGTGTGCCAGATTTGAATTTAAAATTCCAATTCTGTCCCTATTCGCACTCTCTTCAGTCCGGGCTCAATGAAATAGCCTGTGATTGTCGGTTTGACTTGATTTTTGAAATGAGCGTCAAGTCCAATAAGGCGGTTCTAACGGTCTAAGATAGGAAGTATCGGACTTTTGACGTGCGGTCTAGATCCTATACAAAAGTTCAAAGCGGTCCAGAGACCAAACCTGCTTAGAGTTTGATCCGAGGTTATAGAGTATTATAGAGTCGTTTGTTCTACTCGATTTGGGTCTTGTAGAACGTATTTAAAGTGATCAGGGACTATTTCTTAGCTATTCTAACGTTGCGCTAGCTAACTTACGCTTAATTTCCATAGAAATTAATTCTACGCGATTTCGGGTCGAGTTGGTGCTCGGGCCTAAGTATGGATTTTTCACGGGCGTTACAATCTACCCCCCTTAACAAATAATTTCATCCTCGAAATTTGTACCTTTTCGTACTCCTCGAGAAGTTGTGGGTAGTTCTTTCTGATCTCGGCTTCTGTCTCCCAGGTAGCCTCCTCCTTAGAGTGATGCGTCCATAATACCTTCACAAGGGGAATCACCTTGCTACGCAGTACCTACTCCTTCCTATCTAGGATACGTGTCGGTCGCAGGATATATGTAACATCCTCTCCTAACTGCACCTGCTCCCATCTGATGATATGGGAAGGATCAGCAGCGTACTTCTTCAGCATAGAAACATGAAATACATTGTGAATGCTCGCGAGAGGCGTGGGTAAAGCCAATCGGTAAGCCACCGCTCCCACACGATCGAGGATCTGGAATGGGCCAATGAATCGTGGTGCCGGCTTCCCCTTCTTCCCGAACCGAAGGACTCCCTTCATAGGGGAAACTCGCAAAAACACATGATCCCCAACTGTGAACTCTAGTGGCCTCCGTCTCATATCGGCGTAGCTCCTCTGTCTGCTCTGCGCTGTAAGAAGCCGACGTCGAATAGTATCAATCTTCTCTGACGTCGCCTGCACTAACTCTGGGCCAATCAAGCTACGCTCACCGACCTCTAACCAGCAATGCGGTGCGCGACAAGGCCGCCCATACAGCGCCTCATAAGGTGTCATACCGATACTCGCCTGGAAGCTGTTGTTGTACGCAAACTCCGCATATGCAAGACAATCATCCCAACTGTCCTTGAAGTCCAATGCACAAGCTCGCAACATATCCTCTAAGATCTGATTCACTCGCTCTGTCTGTCCGTCCGTCTGTGGGTGGAAGGCAGTACTGAACTTCAACTTCACACCCATAGCCTCCTGAATGCGAGTCCAGAAAATAGAAGTGAACCGCGTGTCTCTGTCTGACACGATCTCCAACGGAACTCCATGCAGACGCACAATCTCTCTGATGTACAATCTAGCCAGCTCGTCTGCAGAGTTCGTAACTCTGATCGGTAGGAAGTGCGCTGACTTCGTTAATCGGTCGACGATCACCCAAATGGAATCATGTCCCTTCCTCGTCTTCGGCAGCCCAGAAATGAAGTCTATGGAAATGAAATCCCACTTCCACTCTGCAATCGGCATAGGCTGTAAAATTCCAGGTGGTCGGCGATGCTCTGCCTTCACCTGCTGACAAGTGAGACAACGGGACACGAACTCAGCTATGTGAGTCTTCATACCTTCCCACCAATACGTCCTCTTCATGTCACGATACATCTTTGTGCTGCCTGGATGCATCGCGAGTCTAGTAGAATGCGCAGCCTCGAGAATCTCTCGTCTCAAGTCAGGGACATCTGGGATGCATAGGCGGCCACGATAACGTAAGCCCCCATCCATACCAACTTGCCAGTCGGCGTCAGCATCATCACAGGCCTGCTCTCGAAGCTCAGTAAGATGCGCATCGTCCCTCTGCGCCTCGATGACTCGGTCATCGATTTGAGATCGCACCTGTACATGTGCGATGAACTCAAACGGCTCCTCTACGGTGAGTTTCTGCTCAAAGTCTCGCAAAAAATCAACCATATCCCACTCAGCAACCATCAGCGGAGCCGCAAACTCTATCGCCTTCTTGCGGCTCAATGCATCAGCCACAAGGTTCGCCTTCCCCGGATGGTAAGAGACTTCAAACTTGAAGTCCTTCAACGTCTCCATCGATCGCCGCTACCTCATATTCAAGTCTCGCTGCGTGAATATGTACTTGAGGCTCTTGTGGTCGCAAAAGAGCTCGAACTCCTCTCCGTAGAGGTAATGTCTCCAGAGTCTCAGTGCGAATATAACGGCTGCCAACTCTAGGTCGTGTGTAGGGTAATTCTCCTCGTGCTTCCTTAATTGTCTCGAGGCATACGAAATTACCCTGTCCCTCTGCATAACGACACAACCCAAACCAATGCTAGACGCGTCAGTGTATATGGTGTATCTAACCCCTTGCTCTGGCAATACTAGCACAGGGGCGGACGTAAGTCTGTCCTTCAGCTCCTGAAAAGCTGACTCCGCCTTGTCATTCCAGGCGAACTTCATGTCCTTCAGTGTCAACTGAGATAAGGGTCTCGCGATCTTCGAGAAGTCCTGAATGAAGCGCCGATAGTAGCCAGCGAGACCCAAGAAACTCCTCACCTCAGTGACAGAACCAGGTTGCTCCCAGTCCTGCACCGCAGCTACCTTAGACAGGTCAACTGCCATGCCATCCTTGGACACCACGTGTCCCAGAAACTTCACCTCCTACTTCCAGAAGTCGCACTTCTTGTACTGTGCGAACAACTGATGCTGTCTGAGCGTATCCAGGACCAAACGTAAGTGCTCCTCATGCTCCTCTCGACTCCTAGAGTACACCAAAATGTCGTCAATGAAAACAACGACGAATCGATAGAGGAAAGGCCGAAATACCCGGTTCATCAGATCCATGAACACGGCTGGTGCGTTCGTGAGACCGAACGACATCACGAGGAACTCGTAGTGGCCAAAACTGGTCCTGAATGCTGTCTTCTGCACGTCCTCATCCCGGACGCGCAACTGATGATAACCTGATTGAAGATCAATCTTCGAGAAGTACTGCGCTCCTCTCAGCTGATCAAACAAGTCATCGATCCTGGGTAAAGGGTACTTGTTCTTCACCGTGAGCTGGTTCAGCCTGCGATAATCAATACACAATCGTATCGAACCGTCCTTCTTCCTCACGAATAGGACCGGTGCTCCCCAAGGAGACACACTAGGCCGTATAAGGCCAAGCTCTAGCAGACCATCAATCTGCGTCCTCAACTCCTCCATCTCACATGGTGTCATGCGATACGTCGGCAGTGAGACGGGGGTAGAACCAGGAACCAGATCGATAGTGAAATTGATCTCTCGTCGAAGAACAGTTTTATTCGATCGCACCTAAAATTTAAAATCTGGTTAGATCTTAGACGAGTCAAAGGTGACCTTAGATGAGTCGAAGCAACAACTTTTCAGCATATAAATAGAGGGCTTATCTCAATCCGAAATTAATTATCCAAGCTAAGAAAGGCCTTCACCATGAAAGAGAGAAGTCCCACTATCTTCAAGCTATTACATGGTATTTTAATATTTTGTTTATATAGGTATTTATTTTAATTCCTTAATCTCTTATCGTGAATCTTACATTTTAAAAGAGACTAATCACTCTTCTTTAAGTTCTTGAGGAATTCAAACAAGTAGCCTTTGGTTGGAATTAATATAAAATCAATATATAACCTAGAACCCTTGTTTGTGCTATTGGACATTGAACGTTCTACTTCAAGCAAAGGAGTTCTACAGGCTACATCAAGAGATTTTTCTTTAAGAAGAAGATAGGTACATTTTTATACTCTGTATTTTTAGTTTCTTTGAGATAGCCAAAAAACCTCATGTGTTGGTTTTGACTGAGATAGCTAGAAAATCTCAGCGTGGGGTTTTTGTTTGTGATATCCCTTCTAAAATCACAATTGTATAAGGTTTTAAGGTGAGCCTGTGAAAACCTTATTTTTAGTGAACGCCAATATCAAGTGAGTTGTGATTATTGGGAGTAGAGTAGGTGTAGCTATTTGAGAACAATTGGTGTACACACTGAACCACTATAACTCCTAGTGTTTGTGTTGGATGTTTAGTTTTTGCATATGTGGTGAATGATTGTAATTTATTTATGTAATTTTCGTGAATGATTGTAATAGATAGCTCTCTTATCTCTTTCTTGGTTTAAGATCTTGATCCTTAAAAACATTCATGAAATCAAATTGTATTACCTAAAACTTTATTTTTAGTGTAAGGTTGTCCTACGACTAAGTTTGAATCATTTTTTTAATACTAATGCTATAGAGATTTTTGATTTATTCTGATTTATTTATTATTTTAGTACTTTAAATTTTTATTTGGCATAGTCCTATTCACCCCCTCTAGGACTATTAAGCTTTCCCTTTTCAAGTGGTATCAGAGCTAAGTTGCTCATATTTTTGGATTAAATTCCTTGAGTTTAAAGATCTAAAGCTTTCATTATGTCAAATTTTGATAGCTTATCTATTACTAAGCCACCACCTTTTGATGGCTCCAACTATGCATATTGGAAAGCTAAAATGAGGATTTTCTTAAAATCCTTAGATGAAAGTGTGTGGCAAGTCACTATAACCAAATGGAAACCACCTATGTTTGAAGTTCTAGGAAGTAATGGAACCAAATCTTTGAAAGAAACTCCATTTTATTTATGGACTACACCTCAGAAAAATGAAAGCAGTGCAAATGCTAAGGCCTTAAATGTCATAAATTTGTGCTCTATCACCTGATGAATTTAAAAGAATTATTTTATGTGATATAGCTAAACAAGCTTGGGATATTCTTGAAATGACACATTAAGGAACTACTATAGTTAAGAAATCTAAAGTTCAAATCCTTACTACAAAATTTAAGGAAGTTCGTACGTAAGAAAATGAAACTTTTATGGACTTCTATACGAAATTAAATGATATAGTAAATTCCATGTGGGGTCTAGAAGATGGAATCTCGAAAAGCAAGGTCTGTGATAAAATACTGCTATATCTTCCTGAGAGATTCAATTCCAAAGTAACAACTATTCAGGAATTAAGAGACACTAATCTAATGAAGGTTGAAGAGTTAGTTGGTTCTCTCTAAATGTATGAGTTAAATTTTAAAGCTCCTAAAGGTAAGTCCATTGCTCTTAAATATAAATCTGTTTCAAAAGGTAACTATGTTAATTCTGATGTTAAAGATGCAAAAGATGATGTCTTTACTTACTAAGAAATTTTACAGAATTTTTAAAAACAAGAAAATAACTAATTTTCAAAAACCATCTGACAAAAGAAAAGGAAAATATAAATCTTTAAAATTTATAAAAGATAGTTAATGTTTCAACTGCCATGAATACGGGCATTTGACGAATAAATTTCCTGAAAGGAATACATAAAAAAGAAAGGGCATGATAGCTACTTGGATGAATCATCCGGCTATGAAGTTTTTCTGAGTCAGATGAATCAGAATAAGAAAATTCAAATGAAGAAAAAGCACTGATGACTATAGCTAGAGTCACCTCCTTAGATAGTTGTAACTTATCTGATTATGATAATCTCAGGAGTGACCTTGAAAATTAGAATAAAGGTGATCTTCAAGACGCCTACAATGCCCTATATAGGGAAAGTTACAAAATTACTATTAAACTAAAAATTTAAAAGAAAAATATCTTAAAATAAAAGAAGAACTTAAAAACAATATTTTAGAAAAATATCATCTTCTTGATTGTTTTTAAAAAAATAAAACTTGATATAAATTTCAAAACCTTAGAGTTAGAAAAACTCAGAATTGAAAATGAGAATCTAAAACTCGAAGTTTCTTCTCTTTTGAGTTCTAAGGATACTTGGAGATATGCCCATAGAGACCCTAAGCTGGAAAAACTATTAACCACATCCAGAAAATGTGGTGATAAATCGGGTCTAAGCTATATCAAAGATAGTCCACAGAAAAATAAAAATGCATCTTCTATATTTGTAAAAGGTGAATCCTCAAACTCAAAAGGTAAGAATTTGAGAAACTATAGTCAAAATGATTTCAAGCTTCTAAGATTAATTCTAATGGCATCAGGTAATGAGAAACTAATAATTAAATATCCATAAAAGTTGTTTTCCATTTGTTAGTTGATTGAAAAAGCCTCCATTCACATTTCAAATGAAGGATTTCCCAAAACAATCATCTAACCTCCTAAATGTGGAATTCCTTGCCACAAGTACCAAGCATTATGTGTATTAGATAGGGAGAGTATGCATGCTTTTAAGTAGGTGCCCAGAAATGAACCTACTATAGATAAATAATCCTTTTTGGCACCAATCTGCAAACAAAGAAAAACTTTCATGCCAAAGCCAAGCAAGTTAGCCCCACTGAATGTGGCTAACCCAAAAAAAAAATTAAAAAAATAGGACCATTCAGGTGGGCCGACAGGTAAGTTAAAAGTGGAATTACAAAAGAATGAATCCTATCAATGCCCCCGCTCACAAGATGCCAATTTTACAAAAGGATTTCTTGATAGGAGCCATTATGCAATCCTAGAAATATAAGAGATGTGGAACTAATTCGAAAGGAAATTTTAGAGAGAATTGGCTGTCATTAGAACATAGATTTTGAAAATTAAGAAAATAATGGGAAAAATTAATTTTGATGCAAGAAAACGCACCTTTGGCCATTTAATGCAACCAACCGCTATAACGGAGACTGTTATCGGCAAAAGAAGATATATAAGATGATTTTTTTTTTTTTTAAAAAGGCAATTACTACAATTTTAATCTTTTTGTTGTTGCATAAGTAGGCCAACAAAAGTGGATGGAAGCTACACAAAAATCTATGGGCCAGCAGAAGTGGATGGACAACAAGCGAACTTGCTTCTAGTAGTGAGGACTAAACTAAGACTCTCCACACTCTTCTTGGACAACCCGTGACTTGAAATTCCACAACTGAGTAATTTCTCCTTGCTTTATTCCTCTTATGTGTCAGGGTTGATTTCAATAACCATCTCAGGTTTTGGCTTTATAGTAACCTTTGGTTTAGCTACCTTCGCACATCCTTCCCTCTAATGGCTCCATCAACAACAATTATTGATTTCTACACAATTACACTACAATTAGTGATGGGAAAACATATTTTCAAATTCTGACTGTTTGTATTTCAAATTCAAATAAAATAAAAACATCAATTACATTATTCGTTGCAGCCCATATAGCCCCTATTTGCACTGTCGCAAGAAGCTAAGAAATAAAACTCCTGCAGATAGAAGCAAAGAAGTACGTTACAAGACCAAAAAGTGAAGGAAATGTTGGAATCAGCATAGTATAGGAGTGGTTTGACTTTGGGTAAATTTAAGCAATTGATTTGGTAGAGGTGGAATGGGATAAATGGACCATGCCCACAATCACCTTCCTTGGAGAAATTAAATGATTAGAATTACCTAATCATAATATGTGTATCGGTAAAAGTGGGCCCGCCTGTACAATTTCAATGGGCCAAAATTTAGAATATAATGGGGAGATTTTTATGCAACTTCCATCCACTTCTATTGGCCCACAAAATTTATAATTGATGATGTCCATGACCACTAATGTATGAAGAAAAAAAATCCTGACAGCATTCCACACTAAAAGTATACATGTGGCCCACTTGATTAGTGGAATGGCTATCTTTGTTTTGTTTTGTTTTTTTTTTTCTGCGCCAGGTTGTATACACTTTAGGCCATGATGCCTGGATTGGATGCCTCACCCTTGTGCAAGGATTGATAGTAAGATTCTAAAAGGTAATACGAGTGCAGGCACTAAAATGATTATAAAAAAAAATATGTGCATGCACTAGATATCTAAACTGAATTTGTGCTAGTAGAGAAAATAATCACAAATGGACTAACAGTAAGGTTCTAAAGGCGATTCTACGAGAAGTACTCAGCTGCTGCAAGGGAATGGAAACGAACCTACTATTTGGGAGATTCTTCAATGCATTAAGTACAAAACTCTTGTATAACCCAATGAAACCATCACTGCATTCATATTGGGCAATCAGAAGATTGTTTTCCTTCGCAATAGGCAATTTCTATTGGAAGCAAATCAGAGATCAAACAGTTGCACAACAAAAGACTACATGAACTAAACCAAGAACTACAATAACATTGTACACAGGCTGGATACAGGACTACCTTTTCCCACTAAATAACTAAAATCGGCATCATTAATCATGAAAATTCAAATAGTCAAATTTCTTGTAGATTTACAGGTGGTTCACCAAATGGGAAACATTAAGTCCATCCACAAAAATGGAAGAGTGTGAGCCTTTCATGATGATTACTTAACCCAAACATAGAAACTCTTTATTCATCGCCTCCCTCGAGGTAACTTTTACTCCAAGTACTTTATTTACATGCATTGAAAATCACATAATATCCGAATTAGAATTATAAATGACACTACAAATGCAAGCCCACCCAAAATCTCAGGTGGCCTCACATCACCAAGGAAAGATGGCCTAGAATTTCAAGCTGCATTCAATTTCATAATGTTCGTAAACATAGAGAATTTCACTTTTAAAGTTTGTATTTTTGTCCAACTCAAGTCACAAAATAGTGGAAAAGATTCACACTTTGGTTTTATCCAGTTACAACTGCAATTTTGTTCTACTTCCCATTACAATTTGAGTGTTACTTCCCTTTACAATGAAGACTAGAGGCACCAAAGAAGAAAAGAAAATTAAAAGGATAAAAATAATATAAAAGACAGGTTTGAAAATTCATCACAATTTTTCTATCATCCTCTTTTTAACACCTAAAATGATGGGATTTTTCCTTCTCAGTCCAAGCTGCTCGACTGGTCGAGTGAGCTGCTCGACTAGTCGAGTGAGCCACTTGACTGGTCAAATGGTGTTCGACTCAAAAGTCCAATGAGTTTTTGGTTTTGAAATCTCATGGTGCTCAACTAGTCGACGGTCAGGCTCGACCGGTCGAGTGGGCCACTCGACCGGTCGACGACCCTGCTTGACTAGTCAAAGTTACGTAGATTCAGTCTGAATTTGGTGCATACTGTGTAAATTTGAGGCAATTTCACAAGATGTGCAAAAGGGAGTTGCCTAAACTATAAATAGGGGTCCTAGGGTTATTTTAGGAAAATGCAAGAGAGTTTCTTAAAGCTTTACAAGGTTTTTCTAAAGGGTTTAGAGCCATCAAAGGGTGAGAGAGAGAGAGAGAGAGAGAGAGAGAGAGAGAGAGGAAGCTTGTGGAAGGGAGGTTCTTCTCGTAGAGGGATCTACTTCGTAATCGACGTCTCAGCGCTTTTATGTCCTCTTAATCGTTGAGATCTCTCAGTTTTTCATTATTCTCTTATTGTTCATCCACTCCTGCGTGAGTGAAGAAGGTTTGATCCAAGCGGTGTGTGCTTGTGATTGGTTGTAACATTCTACTTCATAGTGAATTATTGCTTTGGACGAGGTCCTGTAGTGTTTACCTCTTTGAGGGTTTTCCACGTAAAAATCTTATGTCTTGTGGTTTGTGCTTTGATTTATTTCATTGCTTTATTATCCTATAATTCTGGTGTTTTTAGGAGGTTAGATCCTGAGGTTTCGTGTAACGACTCCCAACAAAGTGGTATCAGAGCGTTCAGGTTGGTTGAACGGAGTGGGATCAATTTTGAATTATGGACGGTGGCTCATCAAGGATAATCAATCTTAATGGTTCTAATTGGACTATATGGAAGGCTAAGATGGAAAACTTGCTTTATTGCAAGGACTTGTATTCTCCAATTCAAGGCATATCAGTAAAGTCAAAGGATATGTCAAATGATGATTGGAAGAATTTGGATAGGACGGCGGTGGGGTTTATTAAATAATGGCTGGATGATTCCTTATTCCACCATGTGTCTACGTAGACCTCAGTCGCTAGCTTATGGTTGAAACTACAAGGGCTGTATGAGAGGAAGATAGCTGACAATAAAATTTTTCTAATAAGATGACTTATGAATCTTAAGTTTAAAGATGGTGGTTCTGTGGCTAAGCACATGAATGAAGTCAGCAATATATTAAACTAGCCCTCTATTATGAAGATGGTCCTGGACAATGAATTACAAGCTTTGCTATTCTTAGCTCATTGCCTTATAGTTGGGAGACATTGGTAGTATCTTTGAGTAACTCCATGCCAGACGAAAAAGTGTCCATGGAACATGTAACTAGTTGTCTCTTCAATGAGGAGACAAGGAGCAAGTCTCAGGGGTCTACTTAGCAAGAGGCCCTTGTGACACAGGATCGGGGGAAAGGAGAGAATAGAAAAGGCGGGAAGGACCGACATAAATTAAGAGGCAAGTCAAGTACCAGGAAGGATGTTAAATGTTAGTATTGTGGCAAGAAGGGCCACTATAAGCATGAATGTTATAAGAAGAAGAACGACAAGAAAGAAAAAGGAAAGGAGAAGGAAGATGAATCAGATTCCACTACGGTCACTTCATATTACGATGTTATAGTTATTCTTTCAGCAGATCATGATGTTTGTCACATGGCTACAAGTCAGGACACCAACTAGGTGATAGACTCGGGAGACTCGTTTCATGTGACTCCACGCAAGGATTTCTTCACAAGCTATAAGCCAAGTGACTATGGGACTATGAATATGAAAATTTTTGGCATATCGAAGATCGTAGGGGTTGGTGATATTTTTGTGAAGACCAATGTGGGATGTACATTAGTTTTTAGGGATGTGAGGCACATTCCAGACCTTTGCCTCAACTTGATGTCAACGGGAAGGTTGGATGATGATGGCTATGAAAGCTGATTTGTTGGTACGCACTGGAAGCTCATCAAGGGTTCATTGATCATGGTCAAAGGAAAAAAGTGTTGCACCCTTTACAAGGTAAGTATCAGTGTATGCAAGGGTGGGTTGAACGTAGTGGAAGATTCACCTACTGACATGTGGCACATGCGTCTAGGCCACATGAGTGAAAAAGGGCTTCAATTATTAGCAAAGAAGCAACTCCTTCCAGACGTGATAGGTATATCTCTCAAAACCTATATTGATTATTAATCAGGGAAACAGTATAGAGTTTCATTTGTTAAATCTGTTTCTCATGTTAATAAAGTGCATTCATTAGATTTGGTTTATTCTGATATTTATGGTTCTTTGAAGACAAAAACCTTGGGTGGGGCATTGTATTTTATCACTTTTATAGATGATGCATCTAGGAGGTTTTAGGCTTATGCTTTGAAATCTAAAGACGAGGTCTTTGATGTATTTAAATTGTTTCATGCTATGGTCGAGAGAGAGACAGATCATTGAAGTGCATCCGCATTGACAATGGTGGTGAATACATCAGTGACTTTCATGAGTATTGTAAGTCTCTGGGTATATGGCATGAACAAATGGTTCCCAAGACCCCCAGCATAATTTTATGGTTGAGTGAATGAATTGCACCATTGTAGAAAGAATCAGATGCATGTTATCCCATGTAAAGTTGCCCAAGACATTTGAGAGATAAGCAATGCACATGGCAGTGTATTTGATAAACAGGTCTCCATCAGCCCTATTGAATGGAGAAGTACCTAAGAAGGTGTGGACTGGACAAGATCCATCGTACAGTCATCTAAGGGTGTTTGGATGCAAGGCATCCATTCACGTACTAAAGGACAAGAGGTCCAAGCTTGACACGAAGATCAAACAATGTGTGTTCTTGGGGTATGGTGATGAAAATTTCAGCTACAGATTGTGGGATCCGACCGAGAAGAAGCTCGTCAGTAGCAGAGATGTGGTTTTCTTTAAAGATCAATGTATAGAAGACATTTGTAAGCTAGAGAAGACGCAGCATAGTTCAAGAGAGCTAAAAATATGGATTCGGTTATTCCTCCCATGGTGCCTGATGACGGAGGAGTACAACAAGGTGCAGAGGACGAAAAAGTTCCTATAGAAGATGGACTGGGGGAGCAGCCCCCACTTGATCTACTTATTGAGCCACAGGTGAGGAGGTCATCTAGGGACAGTCATCCATCCAAGAAGTACTTGCTGCATGAGTATATTATGCGCACTGATGGTTGAGAGTCAGAAGATTATTTTGAGGCCCTAGTCGACAAGCATAAGGGGGAGTGGTTGAAAGCTATGCAAGAGGAGATGAAATCCTTGCATAAAAACCACATCTATGATATGATAAAGTGGATACTGTTGTATCTAAGAGGTTAATCCAGGTTGAGCCTATGCTATGGTGACAGAAAACCTGTATTAGAAGGCTATATAGATACAAATTCTACAAGTGACATAGACTCCAGGAGGTCTACATCGAGGTTCATGTTCACATTTGTAGGGGGAGTAGTCGCTTGGTAGAGCAAGCTACAGAAGGTTGTAGCATTATCGACAACAAAGGCCGAGTACATTGTCGTCACAGAGACATGTAAAGAGATGCTTTGGATGAAGAGGTTCCTACAGAAACTTAACCTGAAGCAAGAGTAGCATGTGGTCTATTGCGATAATTAAAGTGTTATACACTTGAGTAAGAATCCAAGTCAGCACTCCAAGTCGAAGCACATAGAGATTCGGTATCACTAGATCAAGGATACTTTGGAACAGAAGGTATTACAACTTAAGAAGGTTCACACGGACCATAATGGGTCAGACATGATAACTAAGGCATTGATCAAGGGTAAATTTAAGGTTTATAGAAACTTGGTTGGCTTGAAGAAGGTGAATTCCTCTTGAGTCAGAAAAGGGGAGATTTAATGAGATTTTTTCTCCTCAGTCCGAGCTATTCGATCGGTTAAGTGAGCTGCTCGACTGGTAGAGTGGTGCTCAACTCAAAGTCCAACAAGTTTTTAGTATTGGAATCCCATAGTGCTTGACCAGTCGAGGGTCAGGCTAGACCGATTGAGGACCCTGCTCAACTAGTAGAGGTTATGCAAATTCAGTCTGGATTTAGTGCAGACTATGTATATTCGAGGCAGTTTCACAAGAGGTGCGAAAAAGAGTTGCCTAAACTATAAATAAGGGTCCTATGGTTATTATAGGGCAATGCAAGAGAGCTTCCTAAAGCTTTACAAGGTTTTGCTAAAGGGTTTAGGGCTATCAAAGGGTGAGAGAAAGAGAAAAAGAGAGAGAGGAAGCTTGTGGAAGGGAGGTTATTCTCATAAAGGTGATCTACTTCGCAATCGACATCTCAGTGCTTCTACATCCTCGTAATGGGTGAGATCTCTCCGTTTTCATTATTCTCATATTGTTCATCCACTCCTGCATGAGTGAAGAAGGTTTGATCCAAGCGGTGTGTGCTTATGATCGGTTGTAACGTTCTACTTCATGTTGAATTGTTGATCTGGATGAGGTCTCATGGTTTTTACCTCTTTGAGGGTTTTCCACATAAAAATCTCTTGTGTTGTGTGGTTTGTATTTTGATTTATTTCATTACTTTATTATCCCATAATTCTCGTCTTTTGGGGAGGCTAGATCCTAAGATTTTGTAAGACGGCTCCCAACATAAAATTTCACCCCAAATTCTTGATTTCATGGGAATAAAAATTTAGGCTACCAGATGCAAGTAAAAGAATACAAAATACATGTTTGAAAATTATGGGTTTAGATTCTTAAGTCAAAATCCATATCCATGATACTAAATGATTCCTCAATTAATTTATTTAAGAGAAAGATTTGGGCCATCCTGATCTATCGTCCACAATCTACCTAGTAGTTCCAACTTAAAATTAATCCATATTCTAAAAGAGTACATAACACAATCGAGAATATTGGTTGAAGTATTTCTTCAAATATGTAGGGGGCCATGGACAGTGGCACATATGATTGTTACCCAATTTCTATCCATTAAAAGAGGAAATGAGAGAGAAAGAGAGAGTACCTTCAATTGCCTCCTCTGATTTCTTCTCTTCTCTTCAGTACTATTGAAGAGATATCGATGAAAGGACTTTTTCTAAGAGAATGAGCTAGGAGGCTTCAATCTATAAGCGTGATCCTCAATCCATTGGAATGATCCTTGGATCAGATGCTGGACATTAATTTTATTTGGCCATTAACCACTGGCCATTGATTAAGGTTGTTAATTGTTCATCGTTGATGACCACGTTCGCAGGTTATCGGGCCTACTCGATCTATAACTCTAGATATGATTTAAGAACCTGAGAATGAGAAGAAAGAAAGAGAAATAAAAGTGAGAATGAGATTTGGAGGCAAGATGGGAGATTAAAAGTTCCAAATCTAAGATGGGAGAAACACACGAGACGAGAGAAAGAGAGAGATGAGGAAGGGAGAGCAATAAAAGAGGAACAAAGAGTGGGAAATGAAAAACCCTCTCGGCACTTAAAAAAAAATAAAATAACCAACATTTATCAATGCCCATGCACATACCAAAATCAGGGGTGTTTTTGGATAACTGTTGATGATTCTCATTATCTCCGGTAGTTATAGATGGCCAACAGTAAAAACTGTGCCAGTAAAGGTGCGTTTTCTTATAGTGACTCCCACTAAAACTCCTACGGAGCTAAATGCAACTGTGTCCAGTAGCCTACATAAGGACTTTTATTTAGGCCCTACATAAGTGCCAAGGTCCTACAGAAGAACCTAGATTTAGGTCATCCATGGGAGCATGTCCGCCCACGAAAACCCCCACCCCACCGTCCCCCTCACCATATTCGTAGCAAATCTCACTTTTGACACAAAAAAAGATGATCTGCTTCACATTTTCAGAAGATTTGGGAAAGAGATGGGAGTGTTCATACAATGGGATGGTAGCCACTTCAAATTATGGGGTTTCACCTTCATTCGATTTCATTATGAACAAGAAGCCTACAACACGAACAATGTCTAAATGGGAGAAGAATTGATGGCAGAATTGTCTCCATTGTCAGAGCCAAGAACCAAAAGGGTAGTTCCAATGCAGAGAGGATGCATTATCCTTAGCCGAACCCCCCCTCAAATCTACGCAAAAAACCTACTTGGAGAAGGTTAAAGAATCTCCTCCCAAAGGCTTGGGCACATCTAAAGGAATTGAGAAGATCTCATTGAACCTAGTCCCCAGTCTAGGCCCTTTCACATTCGAGGAAGATATAAGGGAGGTCAAGAAGATGAAGGAAGCCCTATCCTTTGCACTTATTACCTCCTCCACCAAGTAATTTTTCTCAATTCTGCATCTCATAGACACGTGTTATAAATCCAACTTCTCAGCCTTACAAGTGGATTTCACTAGAATCGCCCCTAAGCAATTCCTCCTGAAATTCTAATCTAGGCAGGAGATGGTTACTTTTGCTACTCATTTAAACCTTCATACTTTGATAGGTTATCAGGTGTGGCAACATGGTCAGTAGAATCAACCTCCCTCAACCAGGGAGTTTGGGTTCATCTTTTGGGAATTCTAGCACATTCTTGGTTCCCAGCAGCTATCGAAGGTTTAGCGAGAACCTTTGGGGAAGTAGTAGAAATTGACAGTGTGACATTACTAGGGACCTTCCAGGCCTTTACTAGAGTTAGAATCAAGCCTAAGCTGGGGTCGGATCTTCATAGCCTAAGATATTTGATGGCCAATGGTAAATCCTTCCCAATCATTAGAGTTTTAGAGAGCTTATGGATCAAGGAACGACATGAACATCCAAGCCAAGCAGAGTATAAATAGACAGAATTGACCAAAGATTGGGTCACTAAGTCCTTCCACTCGCCCAAAGACCCCTTGATTTCTTGCATCCCAACTGTTTACAAGAATCCCCATATGCCTCTCATATCCTCTCTGCCCAATCAAGATCCCCATACCCTCTCCCTCCTCATGAGTGGTGTCCATCCCACTCCTCGAGTCACCCCCAACCCTCCAAGCCATCATCCCCATTGTATGATGGGCCAGAGCCAGACCCTCAATCATCAGCTTCCTCATTGGTTCGACAACTAAAACAACCTTCTCCTCTTATAGTGGAGCCTATCAGGTCCAGCCCCCACCCTCTTGTGGTAGAAGATTTGCCCCCTACTGCTCGTTCAGGCTCTATTCAATCGTGAACATCTCCTGGACCCTCAAGTGCATGGAAGGGGTTCTCATGTCACTTTAGCAGTAGTAGAACATAGGTCATCCCTGCCTAATCCCAAAGGTATGGAGACACCTATAACTCAGTATGGAGTAGACCAAAACCTTCAAAATGAGGCGTCTCAAGTCTCTGGAGGAAATGTTAGGAAGGTAAGGCATCCTCAATCCATACCCCAGGAGGGCTCAGTAGACAACCCAGCAGGGATCAGGTCCAAGGTATCCGCTATCAGCCCCAATGGGTCGCTTAACCAACCTCTAGTAGTTAACTCACCCCAGCAGCTCCACATAGGTATGACAATCAAAGCTAGAGAAAATTCAGTAGGTTGCTTTCCTCTAAAGCCTATCAAAGGTCCCCATGACTGGTTGGGGGCCCTAGAGATAAATTAGATATTCGACTCACACCTAGCTAGGGAATGGTTTAGTTGGAAGGACCATATGGTGGACCCCAACAAGATAAGTAGATCAGGCTAGATTGTAGTGGACTTGTCACCTTATTTTGCCCAAGACTCTAATGATAGGGGACTACCGAATACCCAAACCAACTAGGAAATTTTATAGCAGCTAGATAAGCAGGACCCCCCCCCCCCCCCAATTTCTTCAACACTAAAACTAGATTGTCAACACTAGGTTCAGCCATTATAAGGGTAGAATGTAGAGAACACCACTCTCAGCATCAATGCTCCACCCTCAGAAGTAGCGGATAATAGAGCTTTAAAAGGAAGAAGGAGAAATCTCTAGTGTAGGAAAATCACAAGCCAGAATGAAGAAGGGGAATGGTTCGACAAGCTTCGCAGGTTGAAGCGGAGGGCCGTGTGTAAGTGCTATATTGTATAAAGCACAATTTTGTTTGTCAAATTTTGTTTAGACAAAATAGCTTATGAAGTAGTCTATCTAATGTGGATCAAGATGTAAAGTTCAAGTCCTCACTTCAAGTCAAGCAAGTTCAGCATCTACTATGATTCAAGACCTTACTAAAGTTCAAGACATGAAGTAGATCAAGATGGAAAGTTCAAGCTTTAGTAAGTTCAAGTTCTATTACACTTCTAGTAGAAGATCAAGCTCCATCTTCAACTACTCATTCTATCGAAGAATCGCGTAGAAGAACAAGTTTTAAACTTCAATGTTCAGTCTTGTCAGGTATAACAGACCCTAAAAAGACCTTAGACTTATGTGCTCTCAAACGACAAACCTATATGGGTTTTTATACTTTTGTTAGGCTTAAGTTCGACTAATCTAAGCTTAGGTTCAACTAGATTAAGTTGTATCTCGACCAGTCTAAGAAAATCTTTAACCAGTCCAAGTTTAAATTCTAAAAAATGGATTTTTCTATTGCTTCCTCGACTAGTTGAGTAGACTGGTTGACCAGTCGAAGAGGGACCTTCGACTAGTCAAGGGTTGCTCGACTCGAAGTCCAGCAACTAAAATTTGGCACCCTTGACCAATTGAAGCCCATGCTCAATCAGTCGAACAAGGTGCTCAACCAGTTGAGTAGGGCCTTTGACCAGTCGAAGAACCGTTTTATTCGATCACACTCAAAATTTTAAAATTTGTTAGATCTTATATGAGTCGAAGCAACAACTTTTCAGCTTATAAATCTTATTCTTTAAAGAGAGTAGATACTCTACTTTGGGATCTTAAGGAATTCAAACAAACAACCCCCCCCCCCCCCCCCCCCCCCCAAAGGATAGTTAAGCTTGCCCTTTTCACCGTGAATTCAGGATGCATTATGGATGAATAGCGCCCTTATCTGGAATGCTCGACGTGCAGGAAATGTGCCTATAATTAGATTCATGAGAAAATTGGTTAGAAAATTTAATCCTTTGTTAGTGGCCATTCTTGAGCCAGTGATAAGAGATGAAAGACGAGTGTCCATAGGCTTGAAATGGGCTTTCATTCCTTCCTCTCAAATGATGAATCATGGGGAAAAATATGGGTGTTTTTCCATAAACACCTTAATGTCATTATCCATTCTATTTCTAATCAAATGCTATTGTTGAGTATTTTTTTGTAGAACCTCAGGGAGCCCATCCTGTTGTCCATAGTGTACGCGCACTGCTCCAAAATCTTTAAAAGAATACTGTGGAATGAGATGGCTAGCTTGAGTCGGGGCATAACAAGTTTGTGGGTTGTTGGAGGTGATTTCAATGTGATTGTTGCAACAGAAGAAAGGTTAGGGACTCGAGAAGCTGACAGAGCTAGCATGGTCAAATTTTCAGAAGCCATACATAATTCTGGTCTCCTAGACGCAGGCTTTGTAGGGAACAGATTCACTTGGAGCAATAACCACTTAGCTAATGCTCGTGTTCTTAATGACAAGTGGACGACTATTTTCCAGTCCTTTAAAGTGGAACATTTACCCTAAGCCAATTCTGATCATGCTTCACTACTACTATCCTTTCCTACCCAACATAGGCCCAAGATCAGACCCTTCCGTTTTCTCAAAATGTGGACTCTCCATGACCCGTTCCAACAAGTCATCAAAAAAGCATGGGAAGGAGAATGCTCAAGTCAACCCATGATAAACATTCAGCTCAAACTGAAGAAGACGAAGCAACTATTAAAAGTTTGGAACAAGGAGGTTTGCAGAAACATTTTTCATTAGATCAAGAAAGATGAGGAAGATCTAGTGAACATTGAGAGCAGAATGCAGGGATCTCTTAGTGAGGAGTTACTCCAAGAAAGATCGGTAGCTAGGTAGTGGCTAGCTCAGTTAGAACTTATGGAAGAGGTATTTTGGAAACAAAAAGTGAGGAATCATTAGCTACAGGAAGGAGACAAAAATAAGAAGTATTTCCATGCGTCTGCCAGCGAGAAAATCAGGCATTCTACTACCACCTCAATTAAAGATGCGGTAGGAAATACCATCACAGGTCAAGAGGAGATAAAAGTAGTTGTTGCTAAGTTTTTTGAAGATATTTTCAAGGCCGAACCCTCCTCCCATCAGCACGACTTAACCTTGGCCATCCCTCAGCTCTTAACCCAGCAAAATAATGAAGAGTTGCTAGCCTCTCCCTCCTTAGTTGAAGCTCATGTGGTTGCCTATGTTATCCCAAAGGACGAGGCACAGGTCCCGATGGGTTCTCAACATTTTTCTTCTCCGAGTGCTGGTAAACTATGGGGCAGGACATCCACAAAGCAGTAGTTTTCCTGTTTGAAGGGGGCGAGCTCCCTAGAGATTTTTCCTCTTCCCTGATTTATTTAATCCACCTTAGCCAATAAGTTTTCTGACTATTGTCCCATTCACTACGTGAAAAGGGGAAAAATAAGACAAATTTTGAGACGGTTATGAACCATTCCTAAAATCCCTTGGTTTAATGACGGTTATAAACTACCTCTAAAATTTTAGACGGCTCTTAAACGTCTTTAATATGAACCAAAATTGTCTTATAAATGTTGATCATCCAAAAATCATTTAAGATGGTCAAAATCCATCAGTAACTGCTTAGAAAATATGGTTATCGACCGTCTGGAATAAAAGACGGTCCTTAGCTATCTTATAGGCAGTAATCTGAGACTGTTTGCATTAGAGACAGTCCTTAGCCATCTTATAGTGGTCATTTGAGACGGTCAGAGACCATCTGCATTTGAGACGGTCCTTACCCATCTTACAGTGGTCATCTGAGACGATCGAAGACCGTCTGCATAAGAGACGATCATTAGCTATCTTATAGGCCCAAAACTACCTTACCCTTCCATCGTCATAACTCCCTCATGTAAGGAAGAGCATGCCTTAACATGGGGTTACTATGGGGGCCACCTTGATGTATATATTACGTATCCAGGCCATCCATTAGTTTCTCACTCTTCATCCTTCTTATTTTATTAAAAATCGATATTTTAGGAAATGAAGTTCAAAAAAAAATGAGATTTAAAAAATCAAGATTTTGATAAATAATATTGACATTCTGAAAAGGAAAATAGAGAAGTTTAAAAAAATTTTGAATTTGAAAAAAAATAACATAATAGAGAAGCTTAGAAAAACAATTAACAAAGTTTGAGAAAACTTGAGATAAAAATTTTTTTAAAAAAAAAACAAAAACTGTGATTTAACAAAAATCTAAATTTTGAAAAAAAAAATTAAGAACTTTAAATAAAGTTGATCATTTGTAAAAATAATTAGACTTCCAAAAAAAATAAATAAAATTATATTTTGAAAAAGAAAATTGAAAATATTAAAAAAATTGTGAAAATTTTGACAACTTTGAAAAAAAGTATTTCAAAAAAGAAACTGAGATTTTGTATTTGAATTTTTTATTTTTTATTGAAAAGTTCGATAACAAAAGTGAGATTTTGATGATGTGTTGTATATTCATGCCGTCCATATGTTTTTTCGGCCCTTTTTTGGGCGGGGTATAAAAAAGTGTAGATTTAAATCTTAAGTGGACCGCACCACCAGAAAAAGTGGTAATATAGTGCCTTTCCATTAAAAATTATAAATAGCCCATCATAAGATTTTAATAGTGATTATCTGTAATCTAACTTGTTGATTATGTAAAGAAGATATGGATGAAGGGAAACTACAAAGATCAAATTAATCCAAAACTTTTGTGGTCTTCAAAAGGTTTCTAATGGTTATTCATCATTGTTTTGATTGGTATGGCCCACTTGAGATTACCGAGTTCTTATGATTTGGAATCACATCCTAAAATAAGATGGAAAAATATATGGATGGTATTGATATACACAAAATATATTAAGGTAGGCTCTACACGGTTAGGATAACACCCATGAAGGAGTTACCTAATTAGTGAAATGGAAGATCGATTTCATGGGAACTTCCCGTGAGGTCAATCTGTATGGGCCCCACCATCATGTGTGTAGAACATCAACACCATGCATTTGATGTATCCCTTTTAGGTTGTGGGATATCCTAAAAACTTGTCGTATTTGAAACTCAGTGGGCCATAACATCTAAAACTATGTGAAGACATCCCTAAAGGATATAAAAGCACTTCGTGGGGCCCACATAAGTTTTGGATGTGGCTAAAACTTGGTCTCACCCATCATCCTACATAATGCATGGGTTGGATTTGTGAACCACATCTAGGTGGGCCTAATAAATGATTATGAATGTTTTAATGAGAGGGTAACCCCTCTTAACTATAGTATATGGTGTGGCCCACCCAAGTCAATGTACTTTATTTTTAAACCCATGGCCACAATGGAATGGTGCATCTAACTGATAGGGCAGATTCAAAGTTCAAGTGGACCCCACAATAGAAAAGAGTGGGATAGTGACACCCATTGTTGAAACTTTCTCAGCGCCAACCATGATGCTTATTTGAGATCCAACTTGTTTGTAAGTTAATATAGACATGGAATAAGGGAAAACATAAATATTACTTGATCGAAAACTTCTATGGCCAAAAGAAGTTTTTAATGGTAAGCGTTCAATCCCAATTGTTTTATGTGGTGGGGTTCACTCAAACTTTAGATCTGCCTCATACTTTGGCACATACTCTAAAATTATATGGTAAAATGGTTGGATGGTGCGAATAAACCACATGCATTCACTTGGGTTATTGTGGGGGCCACTTAGATGCTTGTATTATGCATCCATGCCATCCATTAGTATTTTCAAATCATTATTGGGGAAAGCCAGATTTTTAATGGTGGACATCCAATCACTATTATTTTCGCATTGTGTGGTCCACCCAAGCTTTAATTTATGCTCATTTTTTTAGATCGATGATAAAATTACGTTGAGAAATGGATGGACGGCATGGATGAAATAAATCGATCATGGTGGGATCCTCTTAAGCATTCAGTCTGCATCCTTTTTGGTATGGTCCCGTAAAACTAACTTTCAAAATAAATGGACGGAATGGATAAATCAAATACACCATGATGGGCCCACAGAACCCCTGATATGACTGTCCGTATCTGCCTTTGTGTGGGGTATTACCCAATCTGCGCCCATTCTTTGATAGCCCGGGAGAATGAAAATTTCTCTGCCTTCACCGCGCCCATTGCTCCTAAAACCCCCTCCTCCCAAAACTGAATCTCTCTCTCTCTCTCTCTCTCTCTCTCTCTCTCTCTCTCTTATTCTTCTCATCTTCGGCAGCGGAACCGCCATCATCACAAGAAAAGGCAGCTCCCATCTCCATCAAATTAAAGAAGACGACCAGGTCAGAAGGGTATTGGCTACAGGGGCTGATTATGGTGGAGATGGAAAGAGGCAAGGTGGAAGAAGATCACCGAGTCAAAGCAGATGAATCTCCTTAAGGTCATACTAGATGAGATCTTCGCAAAGAAGAAGAATTTGGTCAGATTGAATTACAAGAATTTTGTTTTGATTTATTTCTTTTCTTGATGGTTTTATTGCGAGATTAATGGATTTAGGAATTAGCGTTTTGATCTTGCGAGTTGTTGTTATCAGTATGGAATTTATGGATTTGGAAAATAGATTTAAAACAAATAAATTTACAAACACCCATTTCGGATTTTTGGTGCATGGACCATCATTTTAGGTCACCGAACAATGGCTCCACTAGTAAAAACTAAAAAGCCCATTGTGTAATACCTCCTATATTACATACACGCGAACTGTTTGATGAAATGGCTCAACAAGGAGTTTTTGTGTATTGTGTTTTACTTGCACCCAACTAGAAAGCCCATTGTGTAATACCTCCCATATTTATGCTAATTGAAAACCTGTATATGCCATATATACTATGTTTGAGCATTGTCAACTAGCTCCTTTTTTATTAGTGGATTGCTTTCTATGGTTGGCTAATTTATTTGGCAAACAAACATTTAAACACCACAATTTCATCAAGGAATGCAATTGAGACTAAAACAAATGAGATGGAGAAGGGGCCTAGTAGCACATGTGCTATCCTTGTACAGTTGTAGGACAATGAGCAAAGGGCAGTTGGTGGTTGAACTAAAAATCAAGCCGACCTACTTAT
The DNA here is from genome assembly GCA_037074715.1 of Magnolia kwangsiensis. Classification (NCBI taxonomy): domain Eukaryota; kingdom Viridiplantae; phylum Streptophyta; class Magnoliopsida; order Magnoliales; family Magnoliaceae; genus Magnolia; species Magnolia kwangsiensis. The sequence continues at coordinate 35,368,319 of CM073586.1, read as the reverse complement.
CAGGTGAGCAACAAGCTTATATTGAATGTCACTCAATAGTTATTTTCTTTGTAAACTTTTCATTTTTGTGCTACAAATGTGGCGCAACCAATGTAAGTGGAGTGTTTGCCATCCAGGTTGCAACTTAACAAACTTTGAATGTCTAAAAATCTATGGTTGTCTCCATTTACAATGGGATGCGAGAAGGAGAAAGACGACGATTGGCACAAGATTGCACACATCTCATACATTCAAATTGGATGGCCACCCGATTGTAAGTACCACTTCTTACTCAACTTTATCTTTGCTTTATAATATATGATTTTACCAAATACTGCCTTTAGTAACTATTAAGTACTATTTAGTTCTTTTGGGGTTCAACATGGCATTCTACTACCTGGGGTTATTAAGTGAAAGTCTAGAATAATCTTCAACATGGCATTCTACTACCAGGGGTTGCAGGTAGCGGCCAACTACTATCGGACTAAGGTGAAAAACTCATATATGAAAAATTAGCTTGAACCTTTTGATGTAAATTATTTCCATTTTTCCTTCTTTTTTATTTTTCCTTTTTTCCCCTACTTTTTCATTGTTGTTCAAATTCACCACTCAAATTTCTTCTCTTGTAGAAAACTACTTAGTGTTTTGTTTCTACAAATGATCATTTTTTCAATATGTAGGTATATATCAATCATGAACATTTCAATATGAGGCTGGTAGTTGCTGCTCGGTTTGACCCACAATTTAGAAAAACCTGGTCTAGATATTGATTGAAGAGTCCGGATCCTTTGCTGTAGGGAAGCAGGGAATTCCTGCTCCTTACATTTTTGTTAGGCCATGTCATCGCTGATGACACCAGCACTATTGCAATGATTTCATCAATGATGACATGGGTCAATGAAAATGCAGGGAATGAAATCCCTATTTCACAGCAGTAGAGGATCTGGATTCATTGATTGAATTACGGTAATTAGTTCAAGAAAGTTGATATGAGCAACTTCTAGCACTTTCCTTAGTATTCATATTAAAAGGATTACTCAATTAAGAGTACACTACTTTCAATTCGAAGTTGAAGCTTGAAAAGAATGAAACAATAATTTGATGGTTAGTTCGTAATGAATGATAAGGTAATTACAATTTTTCCATTTCCCTTCTATGTTACTAGCAATTGCAAAATTGCAATGCCTGTCAATGGTGCATTCATAGACTGCTAACTAAGAATTTATTGCTCTAATTGGATGTAGTTTAATTAGTCAAGATATATATGGCTGACATTAGGGCTTGTAGGTTAGGCATGATACAAGTTGATACACAAGGACCTTTGAAGTAGGTAGGGAGGGATTATAAATCTCTCTCTATGTATGTGTCTGTCTCCTTTTTTTTTTTCAACTATTGAGTTCTTTTCCTTTTATAGTCTGAAAGATCTTGTTTGTTACTTCTGGTTGAACTTGTGAAGTTTGTCCTATCAAGCAAGTTGGTTGAAAAAACACTGGTAAATTTATGCTTTTACAAGTTAATTATTTTATGTTCTTTTGGTTTTGCAGAATTTCTAGCCGCAAGCATGGTGTCACTCAAGTTGCAAAAGTGCTTGGCCTCTAGTGTTCTCAAGTGTGGCAAGGGCAAGGTCTAGCTTGATCCAAATGAAGACGGCGAGATCTCAATGGAAAATTCTAATTTCTCCTTTTCTTTTTATTTCCTTATTTAATTTTGGAGGATATTTTAGATTGACAGGTGAATGGTTAACCTTGTGTAAGTGTTGTGGTTTGAATCCTCTTTGGTTGTCAAATTTTGTGTGTCAAAACCATGATATGTGTCTTGTGTTTGTATCTTGTTAAATATGTTCGAGACACCACATCAACACTTTGAGATAAGAAGATGAACGCCTCAAGCTAGTTCAAGCTACAATATTGACTATATTAAAGAAGAGTCCAAGTTGAAGACTCTAGCTCAAGTTCAAGTTCAAGACTCAAAGTTCATGTATATTCAAGATCAAGACTCCAACATAGTTAGGGAACTGAGCGCAACTCAAATTAATATTGACTTCAAAGCTTGTGAAGTGTTCAAGCTACATTAAGAAGAACTCAAGCTTCGTAAAGTTTAAAGTCTAAGAAAATGAAGGTTCAATGTCCTTACTTATTGAGATTTGATTGACCTTAAGTTGACCTTTAGAGTAAGTCACTTTGGATACATAATTCATATATCTTTTACAAGTGATTTTGGTCTATTCTAAGACTAGTCCTGGACCTTATTCGACTAGTCCAAGCACTGGTTCGACCAGTCCAAGAAATTTCAAGACCAGTCGTAGTTTTGTTGTAAATTATCAAATTTTTCTGTTCGGCTATGACCAGTCCTAGAGTCTGCTCGACCGGTCGTGGGATGGTATCGACTCGACCTTCGACCAGTCGTGGAGCTACGACTCAAACTCTAGTGACTAAATCAAGTGTCGCACGACCAGTCATAGAGGGGTCTCGACCGGTCGTAGACTGCCTTCGACCAGTCGTGGATTGCCTACAACCGATCGTGTAATGGTTTTATCCGATCGAGCTCAAAAATTTAAAAATCTGTTTCTTCTTCGACCAGTCGTGGTGACCCTAAGACCAGTCAAAGACGAATTTCTGCAGCTATAAATAACACATGAATTTTAGAGTTATTCATCGATAATTAAGTGAATTCGAAGCTCCACTCTGAGATAAGTCTGTGTTTGTTCTTAAGCTATATTGTGCATAATTCTATTTCCTGTTGTTAGCTTTTTACTATTTGATTTTATTATATATTCCAATCTGATTTGAAAAGAGAAAATATTATTTTTCTTCTTCTTGGAATTAAAATTAAATAGAGCTAGCCCAGTCTAATTTAATTTAAAATCAATTAGAACTTAGAACCATTGTAAAGTGAGTATTGACATTGAACTTTCATATTTGAACATCTACTCCAATTGGTTCTTTCGGGCTGCTACAAGAGGAGAAATCCAAGTATTTTATAATTCTGTAAAATTTTCATTCTTTTGATTTTTGTTTGGAATTTGCCAGAAAAATCTCAATGTGTATGGTTATCTGAGGAGAGCCAAAAACTCAAAATAGTGTGGATTTTTGGATTGTGTAAGTCCAATTTAAAAAGACACTATTGTGAAGGTTTTAGGTGAACCTGTGAAACCTATTTTGATAGTGAACGCTAATATCCCTATAAGGATATTAGGAGTGGAGTAGCATTCTGTGTGGCTGTTGTGAAACAGTTGGTGTACACACAGGCGAACCACTATAACTCCTTGTCTTGTGGATTGAATGCTTGCTTAATTCTTTATCTTTCATCATTCAGTTTTGTGGAATGTACATGTGGATGTGAATGTTGTAACAATTTAAATTTCAAGCAAGTGTGGAGAATGGTGTAATAGTTTAGAGTTTTATTTCAGCAATTTATCTCTTGATATTCCTTTATCAATCTGAGCTTCAATTTCTAAAATTATTCTAGCAAGGTTGCCCTGCCATTTTTATGGTGCATGGTTGTCCTTAGAATAATCAATTCTTAAGATTGTAATTTATTTCAATTCCTTGCTATTTATTTATTTCTATTCAGATTGAGTTCTTGATTCAAAAGACGTTCTAGAAATAAAGTTGTCCTACTAAAAGCCCTTGTTGATTATGGTGTAAGGGTGTCCTTAGAACTGAATTTGTATCAACCTCTCAATGCTTGTTTATTGAGATTGATTTAATTTCAGCATTGTGAATTGATTTATTAGTATAAGGCTATTTCTTTAATTTATTCCACTGTATTTAATTTTAATTTGACATAGTCCTATTCACCCCCCTCTAGGACATATAGCTTGGCTATTTCACCTTGCTTGACAAATTAAGAAACTTAGGTTGATGAACTTCTCTTCGATTCCAAGTTTATTGTCAATTCTTAGACAGTTGGCTTAGTAGCTTGTAGATTAAAATTTGTATGGCTCATATTACACTAATGGCATTGATCTTTTAATGCATTGTGCTTTGGCTTCTTAAAATTTAAAGTTTTGAGTACTATTCTTTTCAGAGATTCTCAAAATATGATACTAATGGACTAGAACAATAATAAAAGTAAATTGGTGTTGCTAGGAGAACTGATTAATTGGATGGGGATTGGGTAGTATGAGAAATAGATTGTAGTACGTATAAGAAGAAAGTAAGGAAGGGATGGATCAGGCACCTTTACATCATATATAGAGAGAGATGCTATAAGGTGTTGTTTGGCCATCTATTTTCTTCAAATTTTGAACATGTATGCTACTTTTATCTCTAGGAGCAGAGTAGTGTAGAGGGTAAATATCTAAATATGGCAATCTTGGTCTCAGGGTTTGAGGACCTTCAAATTTGTTTATGTATCAGTCTTTTTTCTTTTTCTTTTCAATGTACGATGAATATGATATTAGATTTTTTTTTTTTTTTTCTTTCCAATGTATGATGAGTAAGAGATGAGAGGAGAATGATTGCGGGTGAGATTCTTGTCTTCTTTATATTGATTTTTTGGAATTTTATTACTTGGGATTTGGAAATTTCTTTTCTTGGAGTTGTGTTTGGCCTTTGGGTTTTGGGTTTCCCTATGTTAGAGGGATGTTATTACAACAACATGTGCATGTATGGATTCCGAATGAGTTGTTCCCTTCAATAGCTGGGAACTTTTGTTACAAAGCCAATGTCCTACTTGCTGATCAGTAGACATCCAATGAACGATTAATTTGAAAAATATTCTTCTCCTAACCTGATGAACAACTATCAATTTAATCAGGGGAGGTAGTTTTGTGCACCATGGTCTAATTGATGAGTAGGTGGGTCACCATGGATTAGACTTGCATATTCAAATTTTTTTTTCTTTTGTTATGCTTGGATTAAGGTCAATGCCTGAATGGTTTCTCAGTCAAGGCCTACCTAGTTGCAGTCCGATTTCTGTCTTCTCTTTCTAGTTGAATAGACTAGCAGACATGTTTTAATCTAAGAATTAGCTGCTCTAATTTCTCAATCATTGGTTATTTCTATGTTCTCTTTCTAGTTGAATAGACCAACAGACTGCTGGAAATTACTTCCACAATTCATTTAATGGTTGGTTCTTAGCTTTTCTAAATTAGATATTTTATATGATTATAGGTCCTGTTGCTGGTGACATGTTCCATTAGCAAGTAACGATTATAGGACCAATAACTAGCCCCTTTGCAGGTGGTGTATTTTTGGCGTCACTGCATTTCAAATGGACATAAAGGTCCAGACAAATCAAATCAACAGAACTCAGTTTCTTCAGGAGATTCTTTGTTTCTTGTGCATTGGAAAGATAGGTTTTTGAATGTTAAGTTTTTTGTCATGTTGATTCCAGTTTTTATTTTTATTTTGTTTCTGAAGCATGTATGTTTCTGGATCTGTTCATCTATTTGTACATTTAGTTTTCCTAGTTTGATTTTATTGCCACTTGTATGCATGTCATAAATCCGTATATTGTATTGTTGAAAGCTAAAGATGTGCTCGTGGAGAATGAGAGATCTGATATTAATGGAGGACATGAAAAAAAAATCAATTAGTCCAGTTATTTATTTTTATGAATTATTGATTGTATTATTTTCTTTCCAAAAATCAGGTCTCCACCAAAACTTTCTAAGCTTCTCTATTCTACATAGGTCAATTTTCTTCAATTCTAAAATGAAAATTCTAATTTGGAATTAGATATGAGATGCTTTCTTGGTTTGAGTCAGGGTTAACAGCTTAGTGGGTGAGGCCATGACCGTGGGACCTACCTTAATGTATATGTTGTATATCTACACTGTTAATCTATTTTGCCACATAAGAAGGGATTGAATTCCCACCATAAAAAACTTCTTGGGGTCCATGAAAGTTTGGATCAAGCTGCTATTTTTGTTTTCCCTTCATCCTGGTCTGTGTGAACTTATCAATAGGTTGGATGGCAAATAAACATCACTATGGATCTAGGAAGTTTTTAATGGTGGGTTTTCAATCACCACTATTTTTTTATCGTGTGGTCCACCTGGGATTTGTATCTGCCTTAATTTTTGGACCATGCTCTAAAAAGAGATGGTGAAACGGATGTATGACGTGGATATACACCACATACATCAAGGTGGGTCCCACATCAAGGCCTCACCAACCAAGCTGTTACCCTTGCCTCACCTAATCCATGTACATGTCATGTGCAGCAATGACATGGGGCATGGTACCTCCCATGCATCCAATGGCATTAGATCTTGTCCCTTTCTAGTTACTTGTGTGTGAATTTCACACAAGTTTGCTTTGTGCACTACATCTTGACTCATGTGTTTGTTGTCTCATTTGAATTTTTTGTTATTTGCAGAGTTTTTCAACAATAGTGGGTCTAAATGGAAGTGTTAAAAACAACGTCATAGATGCAATGCTCTTTGTATTTGGGAAACAAGCTAAGCAGGTAAGCTCCATTTATATGTGGGAATCCAATCAGGGTCGACATTATTGGTTTATCTAGTGCTCAGAAACCTGTTGAATTGACTGGTTTGATAAGTTTTAGAATCTAATAGGACTTCACATTGTTGACTTGGTTTGAGTCAAGGAGGTAACTTGATATTTTACTTTGAGATAGGTCAGTCATCATCCAATGATTATTGCATGCCACTGTGAAGGTAGAGGATGGAAATTTTAGGGAGAAGGTAATTTGAAAAGCAAATTTTGGGAACTTTTAATCCAACTTGTTCCTGTTGGTCTTCTTACTCTCGAGTTTGATGATGAAGTTTTTCAATGGAGCAAGGTATGAAAATCATGAATGAAAATAGTAACATTTGTTTCCTCATAGGGTTAAAGTTGAAATGTGTATTTTTTTTTCATTTTTTCATTCAGGTCACAACTTCCATTTGCATCCTTATTCTAGGAAAGCTCTACTGCAATCACTATGGTACCATGCGAATAGAAGGAAATTTTGAATATTCGTGTAAGCTAAAATTCAAGGAGCAATCGATCATACACCGAAATCCTCACCAGGCAATTAATTCACTATAGTACCATATGTGATTGCACACAAACTCACCAAGATCTGTATTTCCAGCATTATTGTAATTGTAATTAATTGAATGAATGAATGATTATGCAGGTGGTAATTGAATGAATGAATGATTATAATTTTTTTTAAAGTAGGCAATAGCTACGGAGATGGCAATTTGGGACCCATATTGCTACAGATCCATTACTACTTTTAGCTATAGATACTATCCGTAGTTGTAGGTACTTTTGGCTATAGAAATGATTGTTATGGATTATATCTATAGGTATTGTAATATTTAGCTATGGATTAAATTCGTAGCCATAGGTTTCAAACCTATGGCTACGACACCTACGACAGTCGTGCTACGGACTGAACCCTTGCCATAAGTCTTTAGCTACGGCTTTTATTCGTAGCCTTTTCCCAGTTTTCTAGTAGTGATTTTTCTAAAATATTGAAATTCGAGACGGTCCATAATAGACCTTTTATTGTCCATCTTTAATGGCGGTCCATGACCGTCCTTCTTTACAGACAGTCCATAACTATCCTTTTAATGTCCATCTTTAATGACGGTCCATGACCATTCTTCTTTACAGATGGTCCATAACCGTCCTTTTAATGTCCGTCTTTAATGACGGTCCATGACCGTCCTTTAACTAATACGACGCAGCAAAATAGATCGGCCCATGTGACGGTTCAAAACCGTCATTTATTGAGATTTGAGACGATTTTCAGCCATCCTTTTTTCACTGTTTTGGCGTAGTGATTAGTCTTTGCAACATCATGTATAAAATCCTCGCAAAAATCCTGGCAACCAGATTAAGCAAAATCCTCCCCAAGCTAATATCTAGTGAGCAAGGAGTGTTCATTTAGGGTAGATCAATCACGGAGAACATCGCGTTAGCCCTAGAGGCGATGCAAGAGATTTCCAGGAAGGTTCTGGGGGGTAACATCATTCTCAAGTTGGACTTAGAAAAAACCTATGACAAGGTGGATTGGAATTTTCTCAAATAGGTGTTGTCTAGGTTCAGCTTCAGCAACAGATGGGTTACATTAATGGAAACATGTTGGGGTAATAATTGGTTCTTTATCCTCATCAACAGAGAAGCAATGGGGTTCTTCAAATCAACCAAAGGGCTACGAAAAGGTGATCCTCTTTCTCCAGGTCTTTTCATCCTAACAGCCAAAGCTTTCTCAAGAAGTTTCAAGCAACTAGTTGCCAGAGGCTGGTGTCAGCCCTTTAAGCTACATCGTGTTTGCCCACTCCTCACACATGTATTGTTTGCAGATGACACCCTCCTATTTGTGAATGGGAGTTAGGTTATGCTCATCACACTTAAGAAATTCCTCACGTCCTTCCAAGAGGCTTCAGGCTAGAAGATTAACAGTAGTAAGAGCTACTTCCTCTGCTCTAACAATCTATCGGTGGTTAGGATCAGGAACATTAAGTGTCTTTTAGGCATCGCCAAAGAAAGAACTGATGTGCGGTACCTGGGAGTTCCACTCTCGAGGGGCAGAGTAAAAAGGGCAGATTTCCAATTTCTTATTGATAAAGTAAACAGAAGAGTTAGCAGATGAAAAGCGAGATATCTGTCTCAAGCCGTCAGATTGACGCTAATCAGACATGTTCTTGGTAGCACGTCGCTCCACGTTATGACAACAACACACATCCCTACCTAGGTTATTACAAATCTGGAGTGCAGCTTCACCCATTTCTTTTGGGGATGGGTCGACGGAAAAGGAAAATGCCAGTGGATTGCTTAGAAAAAAAATATCAAGGCCCATTGAGGAAGGCGGGCTAGGAGTAAGAAGACTGAAAGAGGTAATGGTTGCCCTTAGGATGAAAATGACATGGGACATTAAATATGGAGAAAAGGACGGGCCTTGGGTGTCTCTCATAAGAGTTAAGCATCCCAGAGATCTGGGGATGGAGAACAAGAGCTCGGTGTCTTGTCACACCTCTCCGTTATGGAAAAAAATCAGAGCATTTCTGCCATTGCTCGCCTCTAACATGCAGTGGTTGGTGGGATCAGGGGAATAAAACTCATGGGGGCATAAACTAGACAGGGTTGGGCCCCCTCCAATAGTTAGTTGTCAACCCTATTCCTGATGCCTTGAATTCTTTGAAGGTAAAAGATTTCCTTGGTCCAACTGGTCCTCTCCCTCCTTCAGTTTCTTCCTTCTTACCTCAAGAGGTCCTCAACTTCATCTTCCAGGGAGGATTTGCTTCATCAGAGGACAAATCAGCGAGCTTTTAGCCTCACAACCCCTCCGGCTCCTTCATGATCAAGTCAGCCTGGAAGATCAATAGAGTTTCGTCCCCATCCACGAGGTTTCGACTAGTTTTGGCATAGCTCGATCGCTCCAAAGATGTCAGTTTTCCTTAAGAGATTGATGCAGGGTGCGACCCTAGTGGATGATAGGGTGTAGTCCAGAGGGATTTATCTAGCCTTTAAATGCAATTGCTACGGAGATGAGACTATCTCTATACCGGAGACAGAATCATTATTGCACCTATTTCTATTCAGGTAGCAAGCAACCAAGATTTGGCACCACTTTGCTCTTTATTCGAGATATCTCCTCTCCCTCACCATTCGATTGAAGGTAGAATGATGCAATGGCGAAGAGCGTCGGCTCCAGGAAGCACACCAGCCCCAATCCAAAAAATCATCCCCATCCTAATCCTTTGGGAATTGTGACGATCTAGAAATGATGCTAGACATGACCAGAGCCCCATGAAAACTTCAACTACTATTGCCCACATCAAGTGTCGGATCAAGATAGTCCTAGAAGGTAAGTCAATGTTCACTACCCTCCGGGAGCATATCATGAAAGGTCCAGGAATTCCGACCTCACCATAGCAGAAATATCGATCGAAAATCATAAAGTGGGAGAGGCCAGTGAGAGGCTAGGTCAAATTAAATGTGGATGGATCAATGAGAGGTAATCTGGGCTTATCTGGAGGGGGAGCCATCTGTAGGGGGGACAATGATAAGTTCATTTTTTCCTTCTCGACAGGCTACGGTATGGGAATAAACAACAGAACTGAACTCTGTGCTATCTATGATGATCTCAGCTTGTGCCTGGAAAGAGGGATGGATAGGATTGAAGTTAAATTTGACTCCAAAGTCGCAATTGACCTCCTCTGGGGGAAGGCTTGCATTTCCTGAAAGTGGAGTCCATAGGTCTTGAGGATCAACAAGTTGAGATAGGTAGGTACCCTTTCATTCAGGCTCATTTAGAGGGAAGGAAATGGCTCGACAGACGAGATGGCCTGAGAGGGAAGCAAGAGCCAGGTCACCTCTGTTCTTAACCAGTAGAATGACCTTCCTACCAAGGTGTGTGGGCTAGTCTTTTTAAACAAGATCTGGCTAGGATCCATCAGGTCAATCCGTAGGGAGTTGTAGAAGTTTTTTTTTGTTTTCTTATTCTTTGTTGGTCGTCTATGGCCGCCTTTTACAATAGGCACCCCCCGAGTTGTTATTTCAGGGGTCTCCCGAATGCCCATATCTCTGTACAACTATCTTCATATTAATGGTACAAAAATGTTTCTTATATATATATATATATATATATATATATATATATATATATATATATATATATATATATATATATATAAATGCCCTACATTCGATTCTACACAAAGGAGTGTACACAGACACTTACACACCACAACTTACTTTTCGGATTGAGCTTCTTTTGTAACGTCTTTTTGGGTTGCTTGATCGATGTTCTCTTGTGCTTCAATTAACTCCCATTTCCTCCCTTGATAATGAGGCCAATGCTTAGTCAAGGCTTCAACTCCAAGATCAAACACCCTGTATGTTGTGTTCCTTTGAGGTGACCAAGGTGATGGGAGGTTAGGTGGAATTTACTATAACTAATGGGAAGTTGTAAAGCCTAGAGGATTGTACTAGATTAACACTCTAGAGGTTTATAGAAACTTGGATTTTCTAAGAAAGGTAGTCTTTAAACTCTAGAGAAGGCTTGAGATCATGATATTCTTGTAAAGGAGATAGGAATGTTCATTAGAGTGAAGAATCACTAAGAAAAAAGCATAGATTTTATTGGGATAAAGCTTAGGAGGTTTAGTAGAGCTTGGGATATACTAGGGTCTCTAACATACTAAAATCCATCATCTCCACAAAGATCTAGTTGCAGTCTCTAAAATACTAAAATCCATCATCTCCACAAAGATCTAGTTGCGGTCTCTAAGATACTAAAATCCATCATCTCCACAAAGATCTAGTTGCTAAATTTATAAGAAAAATGCTCTAATAGATATATAATGGCTAGTCTTTGGTTGCACCGAGTGGAGATTCGGTCGCACCGATTTATGTTCGGTCAATTTGAAGTTTGATCAAACAGAATTAAATGGGAAAGATGTTGGACATATTTGGACACTTTCAGACACACCAAAGTCATCTTTGGTCACACTGAACATGGTCTTTAGTGGGACCAAAGGGTAGTAGCCGAATTACACAAAATTCTGCCCCAACTTGTCGTCCTGTTTTAGTCATTTTCGATCAGACTGAATGTTGCTTAATTTGTGCAATTTTTCTAACCACCTAGGATCTCTAAAGCTAATTTAAGGATGTTCAACTTAGGCTCTTATGGCTTAAGGGATGATCAATAAAGGGTTTACTTATTGGATTTAAGATTATATAGAGGTTTAAGTTGTTTTAGGTCAAAGGTTCAGGTCACTAAGGCACCATATTTACCTGTTCTTTGCTCCTTGATGCTCCACTTTCACTTATGTCTTTAGTCTTCAATTTCTAAGGGTTCAACTGACTACAAGCACTACCAAAAAAGTGGGAAAAGGCTACAAATAAAACCGTAGTTATAGATCTGTGGCTATGGTTTTAGTCTATAGCACGACCATAGTCGTAGGTGTCGTAGCCATAGGTCTAAAACCTATAGCTATGGATTTAATCTGTAGCCGTAGATTGTAATAGCTACAAATATAATCCGTAGGAACCATTTCTGTAGCGAAAAATACGTACAGCTACGAATAATATTTATAACTAAAAGTAGTGAGGTATTTATAGAAATATGCCGAATTTAATAGCAACTATGGTTGTCAGATTATTATCTACGGTAAATATTTGTAGCTATTGCCTACATTTAAAAAATATATATAATCATTTATTCATTATAAGCCATGTATCGTAGAAAGTACCGTTCCGTAGACTTCCGTGATCTTCCCGGTCGAACTTTGGTAACCTTCGACCTTTATCCGATGTTTGCACGTGATCCTAAGCCAAGTCCTGTCAATCCGAGTCAGCTCGAACCAAGACTTGTACCCTAGTGACCGCGTCGTTTTCGCGGTTTCGATGTCGTGTCTTGCGCGCCGAGGCGATTCCCAGGCCGGGAGATGTGGGCCCGCATTCAGTTCAAGGAGAAGCCGCGCTTTTACAAAACCAAGGCAATCTTTCAAATTAATCACATCACATCCCATCCCATCAATCAAGTACCACATCACACCTCATGTCAAGTACACATCACTTTTCACCCATCCCCAAGCAACCCCAAAGTCAATACTCTCTTACAACTAAGTACACTTCCATCACCCATCACCGATCACTCTCCCATCTCTCTCTCTCTCTCTCTCTCTCTCTCTCTCTCTCTCTCTCTCTCTCTCCCCCTCTCTCTCATCTCTCTCCCTCATTTCTCCAAGCACTCCAATGTCTCAACCTCTCCATGAGAGAAGGCATGTGTGGCCCACCTTCCTACCTCCCATCTCCACCATCAAAGCCTCATCTCCACTATTGGATCACGTTCCATGGAGCTCTAGGATGCGTTGAGGAAAGAAGAAGTCCAAGAAGATCAAAGATGGGTGATCTTTATTTAATTTTATGTGATTTAAGGGCCCACATTTGGTGGGACCCATTTTGATGATATGCATTGCCTACACCATCCATCTGTTTGGAGTGTATGGCCCACCTACCCTAGACGTATCTGCATATATCCACGCCTTCCATAGATGTGGGCCCACATGATGCAACGTTTTATCCATGTTGTCTGTCCAACGGGCGGGTTTCACCTGCCTTTCCATTTGGACAGGCCCTTGGTGAAGGGAGAAACAAGTATCAGCTAGATCCCTCCGTGGTGACCCACCACGTGGAACCCACATACGTGTGGATCTCAATCCATACCGTCCGTCCTGGTCAGGCCCTGGATGAGGGCAGAACACGAATATCATCTTTATTCAAAGCTGAGGTGGGCCACACGTGTGGACCCACCTCAGATACATGCCTTTCAGTCTACACTGCCCAGGTGATGTACGTGCCTTACATCAGGCTATACGTCCGTGTATGGGTCCCACGTGGTACTCCCATGATGTATGTGTATTACCCACTATTCATATGTGGGACCTACCTGATGTAGGTGATTTATCCACATCGTCCAGGCCTTGAGGCCGTATGATGCAGGTGTTTTACCTACACTGGTCATCAGCCGTGGGGCCCACCTTGATGGTACGGGGTGTCCACATGTGTGGACCCACCTAATTACACCGTCCATCCATTGCTGCCCAGTAGCAATAGCTGTTGTATTGACGTAGTGCTGTATTGACGCAGCAGGTGCTGTAAGACCACCTCGATGTATGTGTCATCTCATCCATTGCAACACGTGTGGGGGTGGGACCCACCTTGATGTAAATGTTTTAGCCACGTGGTTCACCCCTGGACGTGGGACCCCACTTGGATGAATCATCCAGACCGTCCAACAGTGGGACTTCACCGTGATGTTGAAATCCACCCCATCCATGCACGGACGTGGAGCCCACCTTGATGGATGCCTTGCATCCACACGTGTGGGGCCTTACCTTGATGTATATGTTTTACATGCACCGTCCAAGGTGTTGCAGTACTGTGGATTCCACTGTGATGCATGTATTCTATTCAAACCGTCCCTCCATTTTCAGTGGAAGTGTGGGACCCACCCACACGTGTGGGCAGGTAGGACCCACCTTCGTGTATTTATTTTACATCCACACCATTCACTGGATTTGGGACGATGGGGCCACTGTGATATACGTGTCCATCTACGCCTTCCGTCCAGCAACAACATAGTTGCTGGATTAATGTCAGCAAGCTCTGTGGGGCCCACCATAAGGTAGTGTTCTATCCAAACCATCCAAAGGGATAGTGGGTCCCACCTGATGACATCAACAAGTGAAATAGGTCTGGTGATCCAGACCGTCCATCCACTGGGCGAGTATTCTGAGGCTGTTGTATTGGTGCCAGTTGTGGGTTTTATTCACACCGTCAATATATGTGCACCCCACCCAGATGTATGTTCTTGGGTCCCCACTGTCCAGATGGTTGTACAGTGGGCCACGCCGTGATATATATGTTGTAATCCGCACTGTCCAGATGGCTGGATGGTGGGCTACTTGTGATGTATGTGATTTATATCCTGGTCATCCATCCATGGTTGGGACGTGGACCCCTCATGATGTACGTGTTGTATCTACTTTGTTCATCCATTTGGTCACCTGTATCATTTATTTAGTGGACCCATTTGGAAGGTATAGGCCCATATGCAGGGCCCACCTGTTGTGTGTTTGTGGCCCACGTATGAGGCCCATGGTGATGCATTTACGACCCATTTGATGAGGCCCATCGTGATAGGTGGAAGGCCTATGGGACGAGACCCATTATGATATATCCGAGGCCTATGAGCGTGGCACGATGCGATGTATGTGAGGCCCATGTGCGGGGCCCAATGTGATATATGTGTGACCGTTATATTGTGTATGAATTCCTTATGTAGGCCACTCCGGGAGCAATGTTGGTTGGACGTCCAGATTGATGGGCAATGATGGTTAGATGTCCTCATTGTGACCTTCCCTTAGGCCTTATTAGGCCCATTCTTACCTATACTGCTTGTCATGACCGATTGCCTATACCGATTAACGTGACCTATTTGCTGATTCTGATTATCGATCGATCCCGATTGACACGACCGATTGCCGATTCCAATTGTTATGACCAATTGCTTATACCAATTGACGTGACCGATTTATCGATTCTGATTATCGATCAATCCCGACTGACACGACTGATTGCCGATTCTGATTATTATGACTGATTGCCTATAGCGATTGACGTCATCGATTTGTTGATTTCAATTATCGATCAGTCCCAATTGTCAAGACCGATTGTCGATTCTGATTGGCGTGACCGATTTGTCGATTCTGATTATCGATCGATTTCGATTTTCATGACCGATTGCTTATACCGATTAACATGACTGATTTGCCGATTCTGATTATCTATCGATCCCGATTGACATGACCGATTGCCGATTCTAATTATCATGACTGATTACCTATATCGATTGACATGATGAATTTGCTGATTTTGATTATCGATCAATCCCGATTATCATGACCGATTACCGATTCTGATTAACGTGACTGATTTACTGATTCTGATTATCGATCGATTCTGATTGTCATGACTACTTGCCAATTTTGATTGACGTGACTGATTTGCCAATTATGATTATCGATTGATCCAGATTGCTGATTCTGATTGAAGTAACTGATTTGCTAATTTTGATTTGTCGAGACTGATTGTATAGGTCGAGTCTGATTATTGAGGCTGAGTATCAAGGTCGAATCTGATTTGTCGAGGCCGATTGTATAGGCCGATTCTGATTGTTGAGGCCGATTATATTGGTCGATTGTCGAGGCCGATTATCGAGGCTCATTGTGATGTATATGGGACCTGTATTTGAGGCCCATTGTGATGTGCATTTAGCCCGTGTTTGAGGCCCAATGCAATGTATATGTGGCCCGTATTTGAGGCCTATTGTGATATGCATTCAACCCGTGTTTAAGGCCCAATGTGATGTATATGAGGCCTATGTGATGAAGCCCACTGGGGTGCATTTGTGGGTGTTTTCTCCATTGTGATGTATTTAAGGGCAATGGGTCGTAACCCATGGTGATGAATATTAGGCCCATGTTTAAGGCCCGTATGTTAAGGCCCATATGATTGTTAAGGTCCATTGATGCGGACCATTGATGCAACCTACCTACTTGATGTATATAAGGCCCATTGTTATGTATTTGAGGCCCATGGGCAAGGCCCATTGTGATGTATTCATGGTCCATGGACAAGGCCCATTGTGACATATTCATGGCCCATGGGTAAGGTGCATTGTAATGTATTCATGGCCTATGAGCGAGGCCCATTATGATGTGTTCATGGCCTATGGGCAAGGCCCATTGTGATATGTATTAAGCCCATGAGCAGGGTCCGCCTATTGTGTATATGTGGCTCTTGAGTAAGGCCCACTATGTTGTATATTAGGCTTATGTGCGAGGCCGTGGGCCCATTATATGTTTAACTCTATGTAGTCATTCCTTGGAGGCAATGTTGGTTAAATGTCCACATTGTTGAGGCTGATTGTTGATGCCTGTCATTGATACCGATTATGAGTATGTGACAGCATCGCATCATGATACATGCCCATACGCATCATCTGCACGTCTGTTATGAGATATGATTGACCATTGCATAAGTCATAGTGTCGGTTGTTATGAGACTCCTGATAGGCGGAGATTGTCTCACATGAGTGCACGGTATGTGTAGGATTGATGCGTGACTAGATTGTATAACTCATGCATCTTGCATTGTGTGCTGTGATTACTGTATACCCTAGCGACATCAGGGCCATAGCCTCTATGGGCATATCGTGGATGACCAGATGAGACACCAGAAATCTGTTCTATATGGGGTGTTATAGATATCCCTGGGTGAAAGTCCCTAAACCCTCTTGGTTCTAGAGGTTGCTCCAACGTCTAGACCGAGTGGATGCATGAGCGCATGAGGGCTGTATACTGTTAGGCCGCGTCTCTCACTTTGTCGTAGTCGGTTGGAAGCGGGTGCGGCCTTACCTGCCCGAGAGGAGGGGACAATGCTAGGCTGAGTCTAACCAGCTTGAGGAATGAGTACGCTATTGATGATTCAGGCCCGATATTAGCAGGCAGATAGTGAGGTCTCTTCCACTCACCTTGTTGCGCGTGATGGGGCGGCAATTTGCTTTAGAGTGTAATAGACCCCGGTGATTTCCCAGAGAGGAACCGTACTGATATGTGGACTTATTGAGTAAGAGTGCATGCTCATTCATTCATTCATTCATTCACTATCCACTCAGGCTGGTGGTGCACAACTAATTGTTATGTACCTTCATTATGACAAGAATTTAGGTTAGGCACACGGCTAACCTGAGATCAAGAGTTTACTGCATTGAGTTTGACTATCTAAATTTAGGTACGGGACTAGTTTGGATAGAAGTCCCTTGTAGTGGACCCCGTAGCCTGCGATACTACGTACTATCATCCCGACTTCACACTTCAGCATGGTTATTTCATTAGCATCGCATATTGCATTACATCCACAGGCATATGACATCTTGGGTTGCTATGTTTCTGTACTTATATGGCCTAGATAGACTTAGCAGGATTTGTATATTGCATTGCATCCTCGACATCTAATATTTGGCTCTTTATGACTCATTATCACATAGTTGTTCTATATTGCATATTCTGATATTGATTGACTTATGGACTTGTCCATACTCCCGCTTACTCTGTTATCGTATGATTTATGATCTTGTCAGTATTTCTTTTTACTCTAATAATTTATGCTCTTGTCAGTATTTCTGCTTACTCTGATAATTCATGATTTTATCAGTGTTTCTTCTTATTCAAACATTGTATGGTTATGGATTATCAATTTTTCAGTATTGTATGATTATGGAATTGTATTGAATACTTAGCACTTACCTTGTGTACACACTTACACCACCCTCTAAGCTTTCTATAAGATTTTGCACGATAGATGCGTGCAGGTGATGTTAGGTGCAGCAGTGTTGAGCTTGGAGCATACAGTTGTCTTCTAGAGCTTGATTTTCTATTTATGTATTTTTCCTTTCAGTATTGTACTCAAATGGTTATATTAGTGGATATGTGATGATGATGTTGCCTTTGTAAATTGGGTAATCTTGTGGTTATACTTATTACGAGTTAAATGTACAAAAAAAAAAATCCTCCTTGTAGGATCCCAGGATCGGAATCTGGCATATGAATGCTAGGAGCCGAGAATGGGATACTACGGAGGCTGTCGGTACCGAATTCGGTGATTGGAATTCCTGTGAATCTGATTTTCGGGTTTGGGGCGTGACATTCATTCAATTACAATCATTCATTCCTTCAATAATGAATCAATTACAATCCTTCATTCAATTAATTATAATTACAATAATACTAAAATTACAAAGACAAATATCGAATGAGGCCTTCCACATGAATTTCTCTTTTCACAGATGGACATCCATGGATAACAAGCCTACAAGTATAACACTATTAAGGATTATTATTATTATTTTTATTTTTAATGCGTATTAATGCTGAATTGGTTAACTGCTTTAGCACAATAATAAAAAGGAAACAACACAAATTGTTGACTGCTTACCACAATTCAAAAAAGGAAACTTATGTTATAAGGGTTCTCATCTTTACAGATTGAAGCTCCTAATATTTTGATCAATGTCCTACAAAAGACAATAATGAAAATAATACATTAATTGCCCAAAAAAAGATGACCAGAGATTGGATGTCATGAAACTCCCAATTAGATTTAGGTCATAATTCATAACAAATAGAGAAGTTTTAAAATTATAGGAACATTGAACAGGTTAACTTTCAAAAAAAATTAAAAAACTAACACAAACAAGTTTCAAGCTCATGATGTGAATATGGACTTAAGATCGTGGAATGAATGCAAATAAATCTGAAAGCATTGGCTTCTCAATGAGTTCTCTATATACAATAAAAACTACACTACTGCAACTGAACATTATACATGTTGTAGCACCAACTATCATATGGGACCAAACAAGTGAAAAACCGAATGAAGTAAACATAAAACAGAGTTTAAGCCCACACTTGTGTAGATTCATGACCATCCACATGTAGTCACACATGCCAATATGGAAAATGTGTGTGAGATGCTAGCTTATCCTTAGATGAGCCATGTGCAAATTCAGGCTTTTGTTCCTAAAGTTGGGCACAATATATAAAAGAAATGGATGGCTAATACAACTCTTTCTGACATCCATATGTTTGTATACAATGGTCCATTAAAGGAGTGAAACACTTAATTTTTAAGCCAGAAGTTCTAAAAATTAAAAGTGTAACCCACTTGATAGAAAGCGTTGATCTCACATCCTTGTGCGACATTGGTGTATGTGCTACATTTTGTTAGGCAATGCTCCGGACACTCGTGGACTTAGGAAACCTCACCAACAACTTCTGCGTGAGTCCAAGAATCAGGTTGGATGCAAATCAGGTGAGGTAATCTTATGTGAATGAAATACATACATGTATGACACCATTCTAGATAAGAACATTTTCTATCAGTGGAGTCATTGAGGTTCTTTGCTTGGCTTATTCATGGATGACAGTTTGCTAATTCATCGTCAGACATATTTAATTCATCCAAACAATCGTCTTAGCAAGCTTATTGTGAATGACTACTATTTGAAAATAAAACTGAAAAGATGATGCTGATCATATAAACAATGTCCTTCAAACAAAAAATGGCCTATAGTCTGCATATAACAAGGAATAGTCATTGATCTAACAAATAAAATTGTCAAATCATTGAGAATTTATACAATGATCCATCAAAGAAGAGTTAGGTGAACTCGATGGCTAATACAGTGATTTCTTCCTACCGTACAATGACCTATGTGTGTTAAACTGGAGGACCTCTAGCATGGTTTCATCCTAAAAGGGTCTTGGTTGAGTCATTTCTTCAAACAATGCACAAATTTCTATTTATCTATATATATATATATATATATATATATATATATATATATATATATATATATATATATATATATATATATATATATATATATATATATATATATAATAAAAATAAAAATTGAATTCTTTACAAAACTACAAATTAATATCTTCCTTACAATTCATAGATATAAAGCAGTATGTTTAAGAAGCTTACTGATGACGATTGTTGAATTATATCCTCTTCCAATATGTAGTATGCATGCATATTCGAGAATGATTACTATGTGAACAACTGCAACAAGCTAAAATGAAAGACATGGCTGCTATTAAGTGCATTTAGGAAGCCCCACCGACTACAACCAAGCAATATATCTAATTGCCACCTAAAATGATGCATAGGTTGCCACTAGAAGCCCCATGTTAGGAAAATGAAAGACGTGGCTGCTATTTTCTGAAGCGTTATTATCAAGTCCCAATCACCATAAATGTACACAGAATGACTTGTATTGAACTCAATGGAAAACCAAAAAAATATATTCCAAAACAGAGTTTAAATATCCATGGCTCCTACCACTAAACGTATGCAGGTTAAGAACCAGCCCATGTTCTATGACAATCAAAGACTAAAAGTGACATGCTAATGCTTATAGTTTGAATTTCTATAATGCTGCTAAGAAAAATGATATTAGATTGATACTTTGGCTAACACCTAAAGACCTTTTGTAAGGATCAAATATCAAATTACATATATGTCCAAACAGAGGTAGTTAGCTAGCTGCAGTCACGAAACTCTCTACGTTTTAGGGGTGATCATATCAGAACAAGAGATGTTGTTTCTCAAGTTGAGAGCTTGTTTGAAATAAGTTTCCTTGAACAATTAAGTTTCAATTGAGATGCCCAAAATGAAGCCCAAACTGAGATGCCCAAACTGAAGCCAATGCAAAATCCTCTATACTGAACCAACTAGACCCAAATACACATGATTATTCCAAATCCAACCTTTTTCCTAAAACAAACCTGATTTCAAGTTGGGTATGCGTTTTCTAACCTGAATGTGAGCCAAGGGCCTTGGCACCTATCCTTTTTTTTATGGAAGAATGGGCTACAAAAATTTATTTCTAAAAGAAATAATCATAGCCAAGTTTTACAGTGTATTGGGAACAGAAGTCACTTACCTCTTGAATCCATCAAGATGAAACTATACAACACCCTTTATCAGCAGACCCATTGATTCCATAACACTACACACCTTTAAATCCAACCATCCATAACCCATTCTACCAGCACATTCTGAAATTAAAAAAGGAAATGCACCTTCTCATCAAGCAGACCTGGTAATGAATAGCCATTATCCATATCCATTTCTTATATATATATATATATATATATATATATATATATATATATATATATATATATATATATATATATATATATATATAATGGTGTCTCTTACCATTGCTAGTACATGCCCTGATTGATCAACTCATCTAAGCTAATACAAATAAAGACTCCATGGCTTACAAACCCATATACCCAGCTAAACTAATACAAATAAATAATAATAGAATATAAACATACGAAGTGATTCACACCCATCTTCCACATAACTTCACCTTCTAAAACTATTAGAAAATTGGCATTAAAAGGAAGAATCAAACAATTTATTGCTTACCTTCACTTCAAATTCAATTTCAAGGTAGAAATTGTGATAGTAGAAATGATAATCATTCTCAATCAAAAAACATGCAATCATCTCAAGTTGTTTCTATTTGCTGCAAATTTGGGTGATTTCAGGCAATTGAGAATTATGAAAGATTCATCTCCATCTTCAAGGTCCAAATGCCAACAAACCACACATGTTGTGATGGAATACAACTTGAAAATCTTATAATTGGGTTCCACCAACCCAAGTTTTTCCAATAACAAGAAATAAATAGTAGTTCCACTCATCACATAAGCCTTTATCCCACCAAGTTGAGATCGACTAATAAATGTATGCTTGGTGTATACATGAATGTTTCAAGATATACAACAACAAATTCAGTTGGATAAAATTATCAAGGTTTTTTATGCTGCTCTCTAAAGGCTCAGTAAAGAAATGACCAAAATGACAAAAAATAAAGAATAAAATAAAAGTGTGCCCATGAATTATGCAAACTTCCATCATAAAATATAAATATTATATTTGACATTAATTAGCAATGGCTAGACATGCAACTAATCATTAACCACGGGATTTAAGAAAGGGATTCTATCATTCTAGTTGGAACTGATCAAGGTATGCCATTTCCGGGAAAGACGGTGAGCCCACAACACATTTTCAATCATAAAGTCTTAAAAGAAATAGTAAAGTACCATATCAAAAAAATATTGAAAGCTTCATGCTTGTTTTCCATCACCATAAATTGTCGAAGGCTGTTTATAGAGTGCCTGTAACACATATCTCAGCATGATTAAAACACTTACATCTTTATAACAAAAATGTAGCTGCAAAGGCTACAATATTTCCCATCTACAAATTAAGAAGAAAAAAAAGGAAAGAAAGAAAAAAGAAAAAGAAAAAGAAAAAGAAGGTAAAAGAAAGAAGATCATAAATGTATAAAAGTGAGATCGGACTTTCCTTTATAAAAAAAGAAATTAAAAAAAAGGATAAAAAGTGAGTAAGCATGCTGGGTATTCAAAACAAGATAAGTTGGAGATCATTTACAGTACCGACACATTGCCTAAGCAACCCTACCTAAGGAAATGCCACTAAAATAGAAAGTAAAATGTGGATTAGTGAGTGAGATGACAAAGAACAATTTAAGCACCTACCTCGAAACCTGGAGTGGGAAGTGCATACAAACCCCCAACATTACCAACATTACCATAGCCAGGTTGTTACAAAAATAGTAACAAAAATGCACATTAGGCATTTCAGTATCAAATCTAATGATGGTATTTCTTATTTCTTATTTTTGTCTTTTATGAAGGTTGAAATATAATAATGCCATAAGACTTGTGGGTGAATATGAGTTGACACCGTCATTTCTACTATGAGTTAAAATGGCTCAACATGGTATATTTCAATGATAACATTTAATTACAGATATCTATAATTTTCAACAACAAATTTTAGAGAGTTTTACTAAGTCCACATGCATATACAAGTCAGCTAATGCACAAGCCACCACTTATGCCAGCTTGGCACATAGGTTGGCTTCGACTGTATTTCCTTAATCTAAAACTGCAGCAGATATTATCTAATATACTTAGAAAGTTGTGATCTTCTAACAATCTTAGAAAACATTCCTTTGACGGGACAAAGGAAACACTCTTGGTTGACATAAGGTATTTCACATGTCATACAAACCCAAGAAGTAATATCTGGAATGTTTCTTCATAGCATTCCTTGAAGGCTAATGGTTCAAAAATCGATAGCCTTCAAAGAAAGATCCCACGTCAATGAAATTTTCAGTTAATACTATATCAATGAGACTTGTCATCAGCTTCACCTTGAAACATAAATAAACAAGTAAAAGAAATATAAAACAAGGAACAAAAAATCCCTTAGAAAAAAAAAAGAAGGAAAAGCATGAATAGTAAATAAATGAAAGATCCATAGAATGGAAGCAAGTTAGGCGTATGTAATAGCATGAAACCCAATCATAACATCAAATCTCTCTATACTTTTATGTGCAAAGACAGTAATGCAATACCATCTGGATGGTAACCAGTTGCTATAGTCTAAGATGGAAAAGGAAATCCCTTTTTTGGGCCTTAGAAAAAAAAAATATCTCATTTCAATATATTTAATGTCAAGCACAAATGCAACACACACTTAGGATGTGTGCTATTTGGGATCCCAAATGTCCATCATATGATCCCACAAGTCCATGTGTCTTTATCCAAAAAAATAAGTTATCCACTCATCAGGTGACACATGCCTTTTGAACAAAATGCTAAACATTTAAACTAATCAGCTATTTGGAGAAGGTTCTTAATTAATCAACTACTTCAACTCAAAACTAATCATTTCTGCAATCAAATATTATAGAATTAGAAATAAGAATCTGTGAGGGAAAAAATAAACCAATGAAACTTCAATTACATGAAAGGATACAAAGCATCATACCATTGCAATTGAAGGGCAAACAATAACCATTTTCCTATAAATGACAGATGATACAATCCAACTTATCCATTAATGTTTAAAAGGAAAAAAATCTTTCTTGCACACACCATTGGTCTACTTCACCTAACCCAAATTTCACATATTTTGCATTGCTGAAGGTGCACTAGTCACGACGCAGGAGAAGGTTGTAGCAACATTTCATAGTTCTCCAATATAAGCCAAGCATCCAAACGAATTGCCCATGATGCTTAGAAATCTCATTAGGACCAACAAGCTTTACAGGAAAAAAAAAAAAAAAACAAAAAACAAAAAATAAAAGAAAAAGAAAATCTATAAAATTCTCATATTTTTTCATCAAAAGAAGAACAACCCAACATTTGATTCTATGACTAAAACCACAAATGAGAAATATGAAATATACCCATTAAAAGAAGAACAACCCAACATCAGTTTGAAGTGTCATCAATATACAATGAGGAGAGAAGCATCTTCTTTTCTACCAAAATGCAAAGGATTAAAGAGTACATACTAACTTCTATTTACAGTCATGTTCTTCATGATTGTGGTGATGATGATGATGGTCATGGTTGTGATCATCCATCGAACATTCAGCATTGACAACACTCTCTATCCTAGCAGTGTTTAAATGAACAATTAAGATAATCTAGGAAAAATGTTAAGATATTAAAGAAACAGAACAGTTAGCATAAGATCTGTGATCAAACCAGAAAGCATGTGGACTTTAGAAAAAATGAAAACTAAGTAATGGGAATGGGAGAAGTTCAAGAGAGAGAAATGAGTTGAACCATGATCTATCAAGCAGCCTAGCTATATTGTCAAAAATCCCCTATGCATCATCCTGCCACAAATCTCGAAATCCCTCAAAATGAGAATAAACAGATGCCCATTTAAGAAATTCATGTATTTGAAAATGTACAATAAAAAAAATCTCTGATTTTAAAAAGTTACAATTCATGTATTTGACAATGTACAATAAAAAAAATAATCTCTGATTTTAAAAAGTTACAAGTAAGATTGCTTGAAGAACATGTATAAGCTCTTCATCTTGATAGACTATATTGTCATCGAATTTTAGCTCAATGTTGAAGCCTTGGTTTTTAGTAAATGGTGGGTTTCTTCAATGAGGACCCAAAAACTACAATCGCATTTGGATACAATTTTGAATTCAATTGCAATTATTAGTCTAGTAAATTAGGGAAAAGAAACAAAAAATAAAACCCAAATTGGCGTTTTTCTTCAATTAGGACCCAAAAAGCACAATGGCATTACTTATCAAATTAGGCATAAAAGAAACGTAAATACAATATGAGGGCGACCTCTTTTTTTATATAATTAATTTCATCTTTGATTAAACTGAAATTTCACATCCAAACAGGACATGAGCAACTTACTAATTTCAAATTATGTTGATGATATGTTGGTGCAAGTGGGGCTTGCTCTGATCACTCAAAAACCTAAAATCTGCTAAATAGGTAGCCAATTACCAGAGCATTGCCAACTCTTTCATGTATAGACTGCGGAGTTTGAACATGCGGGCTTCATTATCAACGAATTTACAACATTTTCCTGTTAGAATTTGGCAATTGCATAGATATCGTTAAACTCTAGTCAAGATCAAATAGATGAAGTACAATAGAAAAAAAAAAATCAACCGAAGGAGCAAATGAAAATGACTAACCATTGTATAAGTGGTGATGGACAGCTTCACTATCCTTACAGACGAGATTCTTTATTCAAATCACTCTTCAACTACAAAACATGGATGGATTCACATATTGGAATGAAATGTAACTAAACCAACTCAATATGATGTGCATTTTTAGATGAACCATTCTTCATCCTTGTAACCATCTCTGGTAAATGGATTTCATCCTTAAAAAAAGGAAAAATATAAAACACTAACCCTAGAAACAAAGGAAGGGAACAAAATCAAATACTTGTCTGTGGATTCTTTAACTTCTTCAGCAATAGAGAAATGGGATTAGAAGTAACTACAAGGGTATGTAAAGGGAAAGGGGGGGGGGGGGGGGGGGGGGGGGGTTTACGAGTGAGATCGAGTTGGGATTACAATTTGGGTAGGTGATTTGAGCAAGGGGCTGCAATTTTAACAAGGGCAAGGGATGTGATTTGGGGAGGAGCTTCACGGCTTCATTGGAGAGAGAGGGAGGAGAATGAGATGGTGGAGATGCATTGTGGAGAGAGGGATGAGAATGAAAGAGATGGAGCAGGTGAGGTAGGGAAAAAAGAGAATCAGGAGCAGAGGTTGGGAGAGAGAGAGAGAGAGAGAGGATTGGGGTTTTGGATGGGCATGACTCTATTTTAAGCGTGCGCCCATTCTAGGTGTCAAATTTGATGACAACCAAATGGACAGCCTACCAGGGGCCCGCCATGATGTATGTGGTTTATCTATGCCGTTCGTTAATTTTAATAATATTTTTTTTGATCATGATCCCAAAACTTAAGTAGATTGAAGGCCCAAGTGGACCACACCATAGGATACAGTGTGATTTAATCTCCATGTTTCCTACTGTGTGGTCCACTTGAGCCTTCGATCTACCTGATTTTTGGTTTCATGCACTAAAATGATATATTAAGATAGATGGATGGCCTAGATAGAATACATATATTTTGGTGGGCCCTATAAAGCTCCTTACATTACTGTTAATTATTAATGGTGTGGCAAGTTTTTAGCGACGGATTAAATCTGTAGTATATATAGCTACGGTTTATATTCGTAGCAAAAAGCTACCATAGTCCGTAGCTTTTGCTCAATTTTATGGTAGTGATGACACAAGAACTCACATGACTGATAAATATGGTGCATAAATCAATGCATTAACAACACATTCTACACATCTCCCCTTTGAGAAAGCCACAGTTTTTCAAACTCTGTCTATGTGTATCTCCATTCCTAGGATCTTTTTTGTGATGTCCAAATCCTTCATGTTAAACTCTTTGCTTAATAGAGACTTAAGCAAGAGTATCTCATTCTTAGCATTTGTAGCAATCAGTATATCATCAATGTAAAGTATCAGTACAATATAGGACCCATCCTCAAGCACCCTATAATATACGCAGCAACCGTACTCATATCTGATATACCTAATCTTCACCATGTAGGAATTGAACCACTTGTACTACTGCCTCAAAGACTGCTTAAACTCATATAATGACTTCTTCTTCTTACACATGTGGTCTTCCTTACCAAGCTCCCCGAATCCTTAAAGTTGCCTCATGTAAATGACTTCCTCTAAGTTCCTATAAAGGAATATTGTTTTCACATCGAGCTGCTACAATTCAAAATTAAACTTCACTAACATAGCTAGTAGAACCTTGATTGACGTATGTTTTACAACCATAAAGAAACTTCATTATAATCTATTCATATTCTCTGTGAGTACCCCTTTGCTATAAGTTGTGCCCAACGTAGTTATTTTCCAAGATTCCATCGGGTCGATGGTCAAAAATCCATTTCATTCACCTTGCGGTCAATTTCATTCATTTTATTCACTTCGCGGTCAATTCACTTCACTTCACGGTCATTTCCATGTATTTCACGGTCATTTTCGGCGATTCCGTTTAGATTTACGATCATTTCCATGCACTTCACAGTCAATTCCCTTCACTTCACTGTCATTTCCGTGCATTTCATGATCAATTCTGGTGATTCCGTTTATATTCACGATCATTTTCATGCACTTCACGGTCAATTCCCTTCACTTCATGGTCATTTCTATGCATTTCACGATCAATTCGCTTCACTTCAGGTTCATTTACATGCATTTCACGGTCATTTTCGGTGATTCCATTTAGATTCATGGTCATTTCCATGCACTTCATGGTAAATTCCCTTTACTTCATGGTCATTTTGTAACATCTCAGAAAAATCCGTATAAAGACCCGAGTATCACCTCAGGCAGAAATTAATAAGGACCGAATCCTTTAGAAATTAGATGAAAATTAATTAAGTGCTAAAATGAATTGATTAGTTTATTAGCTTGAACGACTTTCCATATGAACTGCAAGATCCAAACCCAGTAGAATCGCTAACTCAACATTACCTAAAAATCGAGGAGAAATCTCAAAACCCAGTTGCTCTCGGGAGCACATTGAAAATTTATATCGGACCTAGACCATGCGTCGAAAGTCCGATTACCGTGAAACTATTTGGTTATAACCATCTTACTGGGCTTGAAAACTATCGTGAGAATCAAATCCAAATAGTATTCAGAAACGCACAACTTGAGCCCAGAGCGAAATGTGTGAGAAACACGAATATCTTTAAAAAATGAACTCAAACTTAAGTAATTTGGGCCATTCGCTTGCAAGCCAAATTTACATTTTCAGACCATCAAATTCTGACCCAACTACACCCTTGGTTCAGGAAAATTTTCCTACATATGTTAGTGTACTTGTAGCCCTGATCGAGTGACGATGATCGTTGAACTGAAACTAGTCCTCCAGGTGGATTTACAAATCTGATTGGACTGAAACTTTAACCTAGCATAGATCCATTATCAGGAAACTTTCTTCAGACCGTAGGCAAGCAATAGACCTTCAGATGAGCTCCGTTTGCATGAAATGGATGACTTTTGGCTATAACCTAAGTATACCATGGCCCTGGGGCCATTGACATCAGTTCTAGGTCTATATAAGGGCTTTAACCAACCTCTCTCTCATTCCATATGAATTTTCTAACCCTAGGAGAGAGAAGAGAGAAAAGAGAAGGAAAGAGTTAGGAGAAGAGAGAGAAAGAGAGTGAGAGAGATACTTGCTGGGATTCGTTCTCACCACTCCACGTGCTGAATCATCCCTTCTGTATCACTACATTGTTGAATCTAAATCCATTTTTGGGTGAGAAATCCTAACCCTAATCTGTTTTAGGGATCCAAATAGAGGAATTGGTGAAATAGCTAACCTATTTCATGGTTTAAGTAGTCGTTGTGTCGTAGACGAAGGTGTAGTGTACGACCCGAGTTCGTAATCAGCGTATCGACGAAAGATGCAGACTATAAACATTTAGATTATGGTTTTCAAGGCCTTCAATATCAATTAATGATTTATGACTGACTTGATTGCTGTCACATGTACTTAGATGCGATAGTTTCTGTGTATTACACATATATATGAACTACGTTGAATATAATGCATTCCATGTGTTTGTTGAAATGTTTGTATGAATATAGAATTATGATTTATGCTTGCTATGATTATTGATTAAGAATACATCATTGTTGTATGTGTGGCAACTCCTTTGTGAAAGAATTTGGTATAATATATGATATAACAAAGTTATTACATGTATGTTGATATATGTAGTCTAAGTGTTTAATAAAATGCCTAAATGAGAAAATTCTTGTTGAAATGTATTTAATGAGTGTGTTGAGTTAGGATCCTCAATTCACCTTACCTATAATTATAACTTCCTTCATGGAACCTATCTCGCTACTACATGCTATATGGATGAAATGCTTATGTATGATAACATGAGTTATGTGTTTGTTAAAATGCTTAGATGAGATTTATATTTGAATTGTTTGTCACATGTTATTCTTGACTATCACATATGAATTCTTATTGTGTTTGAGTATGATTGAGACTGATACATACTCCAGACAATCAGTAACGATTTATGATAAGTGGCCGAACTAGTTTCGCTATGACAGATATGTTCAATGAATTCGAGTCATACGGTGATTATCGACAGTGGTTAGGCCACAAGGAGTGCGTATACACTCCATGTCGATTTATTTAACATACGTTCGTACCAGTCGAGCTTGTCAAGTAACTCGATTGGCCTAATGCATGTTCACCATGTATGGACGCTACTGTTTGAATCTAAGGTACCACTTTCCAATGTAAACCCCATTTAACCTTGGTACCCTGATCTGCTAAGACTCATAAGCCGGGCATGGTGGTATATGACACTGTGGTCGAGTTGTTGGCCTTCGCTGGGGTGACGAGCCTCCCTTAGTGACCAGTGAGCAACCCAAACTTGTGAGCTGAATATGGTAGTATGAGACACTGTATTCAAGCTGTCGGCCTACACTAAGGTAACGAGCCTTTCTCGTAGTGACCTCGAGTATAAACGAGGCCTACGCTAAGGTGACGAGCCTCCCGTAGCGACCTGAACTTGACTATCTACTACTTTTAAATCAAGGGTGACGTTGTCCTATAACTTGCCTATCGTATGTGATTAACTAGGATTGACGACCCTAGATGGATCATCATTTGGGTAAATATTATAAAGGGAGGTACCTTAGCTTCCCGAATCTGCTATATGAATAAGCCTAAATAAATTATTTGGCTAACACGACCATGTACCGCATTGTATGTGCTTTGGCGAAGAGGGGCACGTTTAGGGAGTTTGTCATGTGCGATCGTGAGATGATGTCATTGAGGGAGTGCAGGCGAGAGCATGCATCATTACAGCATACCATTCTTATATTAACAAGAGAACTTAGGATATGATTGTTGCACTACCTTATCATTACTGCTTGTGTAAGGTCCGTATCCTAGCCCGTACTGTTCCATAGGCTTCAGTGGTCCTCCCGGTCTAATTCCAGCGATCCGTGATTTGTTATCGGTATTTACGCACGACTCTAAGACATATCCCGTATTTCAGAGTCTGCTCGAACCGAGACTTGTACCCTAGCGACCGCGTCGTTGCCGCGTCTCGTGCACCGAGGCGATACTTAGGCCAGAAAATGTAGGCCCGTGTTTAGTTCGAGGAAAACATTGCATATTGCAAATCAGTAGAGAATCCATCACATCAATCACTTCACTTATCAAAGTACACCCATCAAGTTAAGTACCCTATCCCATTTCCCAAGTACACAACACCATCCCCAAAGTCAACCTTTCCATCCCATCTCTTACACACCCCATCACTCCTCTCCCATCATCTCTTTCTTTTTCATTCTCTCTCTCATTTTCCTCTCCAAGCAACCCACATCCATGGCTCTCCATGGGAGGAGCTTTGTGTGGCCACTCTCTACCATCCAATCCAATCCTTTAAAGTCGATCTCAGCCGTTGAATCACACCCATTTGAGCTCTAGATCGCATTGGTGGAATAAGGAAGAGAAGATCAAAGGTGAGTGCTTCTTTCCTTCTTTCCTCTCTCTTTTTCTTTTATTTTTTGGGTGATTTTATTTATTATTTTTGATGATTTGAGGGCCCACATATGGTGGGACCCATCTTGATGAATGCAGTGTATCATGGAGGAGCTCATAGTGGCGGAGCTCCTCCCATCATCACCGTTCTAACTCTCTCTCCCCCCCTCTCTCTCTCTCGATGTGTGTGGCCCACCATGATGAATGTATCTTATCCACGCCATTGTCCATTTTGTGGGCCACATCGCTGACCAAGTGAGGGCCACCTCATTGTCATGGTTGGGGCCCATTCTAGATGTACATTTGGACTAGTCCAGACCTTAGGAGGCCACCAACATCAGTTTGATCCCTACTAGGTGGGCCACTTATGTGTGGGACCCAAGTGGTGTGTATGTGTTTTATCTATACCGTCCATTCATGGACCTCACCCCCTGACATGGTGCATTGTCCAGGTCGTCCAGGGCCTGGACGCTGGAGTTATTTCACAAAGAAAAGAAAAGGAAAGAAAATAAAAGAAATTATTATAATATAATATATATATATATATATATATATATATATATATGTGTGTGTGTGTGTGTGTGTGTGTGTGTGTGTGTGTGTGTGTGTATTATATTAGTTTGTATGTATGTCATGTGGGCCCCATGTGGGACCCATCTAAGCAGACTGGCTAGTGTATGTTTACAGCAACAATAACTGTTGTATTTACGCCCCCAATCTGTGGTCCCATCACGAGGTATGGGTTAAATCCTAGCCGTTCATCTGCTGAGGACGTGGACCCCACCACCATTCAACCATATGTCTTATATCCCCACTACACATCCATTTTAAACATGGCCCACCAGATCTGGACGGTGGGCCCTATCTTAATGCATGTGTTCATCCATGCAATCCACTGTCTAGATAGGGACGGTGGGACCCATGTGCTGTATGTAGCTTATATCCTGGCCATCCGTCCACTGATGGGACCTGAAGCCACCCTGATACATGTGTTTTATCTATCGTCCATACATATGGATGCCAATAAGTGGGTCTGACCATGAGGTTGTGTTATATCCAAACCGTTCATCCATTTTCAGCAGTATGTGGGGCCCACCCCACACATACTGCATGTGTGGGATGGGACCCACCTCGGCGTACGTATTATCTCTCCACCATCCGTCCATCTACCAAGACGGTGGATCCCACCATGTTATATACGTGTTTTCCTCCAGTCGTCCCATTTTTTTGGGACGTGGGCCCACCCCACATGTGTGTCGCGTGTGGGTGGGACCCACCTTAGAGTATGTACTGAATATCCACCCCAACCATCTATCCCTGGACGGTCGTGTGGACCCCACTATAATAGCAATGAATGTGTCTTATTCCACACTATCCATTCATTTTGGATGGTAGGCTCCATCGCTGATTGACGTCAGCATACTCTGTTGGCTACCATGATGTTTGTGTTTATCCCCATCATCCATTCCTTTGGCAGGACGTGTGGGATGAGACCCACCTTGCTATATGATTTATCTGCACCATCCACTACTTTGGACGATGCTGTAGGGCCAACAATATGTATATATTTTATCCGCACAGTTCACTTGATCAGGACAGTGGGACCCACCTTGATTATTATAATCCACGTCGTCCATCGGGATGGGTGGTGTGGGACGCACCACGATGTAATTGTTTCATCCATGCCATCCAACCATGTGGGCCCACCTTGACATATGTGTTTATATCCCATTGAACGTCCGTTTACTGGGTGGGTAGGGCCCACTATTGTGATGTATTCGGGGCCCATGGAGAAAGCCTATTGTGACATATTTATGGCTTAGGGGCAAGGCCCCTTGTGATATGTATTAGGCCCAGTAGTGCGGTCCATTGATATAGCCCAATTAATGTATATGAAGCCCATTGGTGCGACCCATTCATATGGCCCACTTGGTGTATATGAGGCCCGTTGGTGCGACCCATTGATACAGCCCACTTGATGTATATTAAGGCCCATGGGTTATAGTTCATTGTGATGTATTTGAGGAGCATGGGTCGTGGCCCATGGTGATGTACATTAGGCCCGTGTATTCTGCCCATTGTGATATATATTAGACCCTTGTATGAGGCCGTGGGCCCACTGTATGCCCGACCCTATGTGGGTCACTCCTTGGGAGCAATGTTGGTTAAATGTCCACATTGATGGGCAATGATGGTTGAATGTCCAGATTGTGACCTTCCCTTAGGCCTTTTAGGGCCTATTCTCATCATTCCCTTAGTGGGTTAACCCAAATAAGTGGGCCCCATTCACCATAAACGGATGGCCCCGTGCTATCGGATTAATATAACCATGGCCGAGTGCCGATCTTTATACTATGGTTGATCGGCTGATCATCTACGGACCCCATTTTGTTTATCTACAGATTATCGGTGTGATTGACGTGACCAATTTACCGATTCTGATTATCAATTAATCCCTATTGTCGCGGCCGATTGCCGATTCCGATTGACGGGACCGATTTATCAATTCTGATTTTTGATCAATTCTGATTATCACGGTCGATTGTCGATTCTGATCGACGTGACCAATTTGCTGATTCTGATTACCCATAGATTCCGATTGACGTGACCGATTGCTGATTCTTATTACTGACTGATTCCAACTATCATGACTGATTATCTAGGCCGATTATCGATCGATTCTGATTATCTTGGCTGATTACCGATTCTGATTATCGTGGCTGATTGATTGATTAGCGATCGAGGCCGATTATCGTGACCGATTGCCGATTTCGAGTATTGAGGCCGATTATTGATAAATTCTTATTATCGTGGCCGATTTACAATTCTAATTGTCGTGACCGATTCTGATTACTGAGGCTGATTCCGATTCCGATTGTCTAGGTCGAGTCAGATTGTCAAGGCCGATTGTATAGGCCAATTCTGATTGTCGAGGTCAAGTATCGAGGCCAATTCCAATTTATCGATGCTGATTGCTGAGACCGATTTCGATTATCGAGGTCGATTGTTGAGACCTATATAATGTATATGCGGCCCGTAGTTGAGGCCCAATGTGATGTATATGCGGCCCGCATTTGAGGCTCATTATAATGTGTATTAGGCCCTTGTGTGAGGCCATGAGACTATTATATGTTAAGCTCTATGTGGGTCACTCTTTGGGGGCAATGTTGGTTAAATGTCCACATATCGAGAGTGATTTTCAATGCTGATTGACGATGCCGATGGTCGATGCCTATTATTGATACTGATTATGAGTATGTGACAGCGTAACATCACAATACATGCCCATACACATCATCTGCATGTTTGTTATGAGATGTGGTTGACCATTGCATATGTTATTAGGCATGTTATTATGAGACTCTCAGATAGGTAAGATTGTCTCACATGAGTACATGGTATGCGCAGATTGATGCATGACTGGATTCTATGACTCATGCATCATGCATTTTGTGTTGTGATTACTGTACGCCCTAGTGATATCAGGGTCATAGCCTCCACAGGTGTTTAGTGGATGACCAGATGGGACACCGAAAATCTGTTCTACATGGGGTGCTTAGATATCCTTGGGTGAAAGTCCCTATACCCTCTTGGTTCCAGAGGTTGCTCCAACGTCTAGACTGAGTGGATACATGAGCGCATAAGGGCAGTATACCGTTAGGCCGCATCTCCCACTGTATCGTGGTCAGTTGGAAGGGGGTACAGCCTTACTTGCCCTAGAGGAGGGGGCAATTCTAGGTTGAGTTTGACTAGCTCCAAGAATAGTTCTGCTATTGACAAACTGGGCCCGATATTGGTAAGTGGTTAGTGAGGTCTCTTCCACTCACCTTATTGCAGGTGATGGGGCGACAATCTGGTTTGGAGTGTAATAGACCCCGGTGATTTTTCAGCGAGGAACCGTACTGATATATGGACTTATTGAGTAGGAGTTGCATACTCATTCATTCATTTCATTCACTATCCCTTCATGGGTTGTTTCTAGTAAGTTTCATGCTTCTTTAGATGTCCCACACATACTTATCTGATTGAAAATATCTTGGGACACGGCACAGTAGATGGCGTTCATTGCTTTTTCTTCAGTATTTCACTGTTCTTTGTCAAAAGTCATCCACTTCTCATTAGGTTTGGGTTTAGTGATTGTGATTTTATTTTCAAGTACAATTTGTTCAGATGGTACCACATATCCTTTTTCAACTACATCCCAAACTTCATGATCTAAAGATCTCAGGAAGTAATGCATTCTAGCCTTCCAGTAAGCATAATTTAAATCATCAAATACAGGAGGTTTAGTGATAGATGAGACCTCTCCTTTGGCCATATTTTTACTTCAGTCAAGATCACTCTCTAGGCGGTGAAGCCCTCAAAGAGAGACCCGCTTTGGTACTAATTGAAATAGCGGTGAAGACCACTTGAGTTGAAGTAGGAATATGCCAATATGTCCTAGAGGGGGGTGAATAGGACTTTTTAAAGATTTATAAGTTATATTTCCATCCTATCACACTAATCCTATCATAGAGTACAGATTAAGATTATTCAAAAATTAACTCTATTGGCTTCCAAGCCTGATAGAGGATCAAATCACAAATTACTTGTAAAATAAAAAACTTTATGAATCAGATTGTGATGGATATGACTGTGTGTGCACAAGATGTGATTTCAGATGATCATATACAAAGGCATATAAAGAAATCACATAAATGAAAGACAATATCAATCTCAAACACAGTCATTTTATAGTGGTTCGACTACTTGTCTACTCCACTACTAGCTTCCACACTCAACCCTTGAGTGACCGGATTTCACTAAGGAGGTTTCCCATGGTTCACCTCAAACCTAAGGTTTTAAATTAGGTTCACCTTCAACCTTTACAGAGGTTTCTACTCAGTTAACCTCAAACCCTGGAGTTTTGCTAGTGCACTCCTAACCAGATGTTTATGCCCATACAAAGCAAGGGTCCACACAACGCACCCAAATGTTTATGCCCACACAGAGCAAGGGTCCACACAACGCACCCGGATGTTTATGCCCACACAGAGCAAGGGTCTACACAACGCACCCAGATGTTTATGCCTACACAGAGCAAGGGTCCACACAACGCACCCAGATGTTTATGCTCTCCACAGAGCAAGGGTCCACACAATGCACCCACGCACGTACACTCCCGTCGGAGGCCTCCTTTGAGAACTTCAAATGGTGAGCGACACCTACGACCCAATCCTAAAAAGGAATGATCATAAATGTCCTCTGGACTCTAAGTACTTACAGATAAGTTGATGAGTCCCTTTTAGCTCAGTGATGAAGATCTCCTTCTTGTTGATGAAGAGTCTTCAGCTTCCTTGATCCGCAACACAAAGATGTACCTATGCTAAGTTTAGGTTGGGTCAAGGTTATGATGGAGTTCCACTCTCTGAAGATTTTCC
Organism: Magnolia kwangsiensis; assembly: GCA_037074715.1. Taxonomy (NCBI): domain Eukaryota; kingdom Viridiplantae; phylum Streptophyta; class Magnoliopsida; order Magnoliales; family Magnoliaceae; genus Magnolia; species Magnolia kwangsiensis. Next base: position 35,331,853 of record CM073586.1, on the reverse strand, counting down.
TATAAGGAAGATAGAGTGGTTCCAATCATCTATGCATTTAAGGCATCCCAGCTTATTGATTTGCCATTAAAGTAGTAGCTGGAGGATCCTTGAATGCGAAAGTTTATTCCCCAATCCACTCTATGAAATATCAATGATGAGGGTGGATTGGAGGATGAACTTCCTGAGAGAAAGGACTTAGGATAAAGGATATGAAGTTTAAAATACTCAAAGCACTCTCTTCTTTCTCTCACAGTAATAAAGACTAATCTCTCTATTTATAGGCAAAAGGTTCTAACGGATATAAACGGTCATATTTATGACAAAGTTCGATATCATCGAGCAATCGTCGATATGATCGAGCGTATACTCTCGATTGTATCGACAGACCACTCGATGATACAAACTCAAATATCATTTCGCTTTTGGAAACCTTTCGCCAACTGGTCGATGGGATCGATACACACATCGATATTATCGAATTTCGAACTTCGATTCCATCAAGAGATGGATCGATCTATTGACAGGTGAAAACAAGAGAGAAAAGCCTTGAAAAATTATAGGTTCTACAGATATGATCGGTGAACATTCGATGTCATTGAAATTTCTATATCGATGATATCGGAGACTGTGTCGATGGGATCGATAAATCGTATAGATTTACCTATAAGCTTGCTGGACGGTTTGTGTCCGATTTCGATCCAATCGACGAGGTCTCGATATGATCGACATATGAATATCGATTTATCAACTGACACCCTGATCAACATTAAAAACAACCTGAAATTTATGCTGGAGAAAATAAGAGCCCTCAATCGGTATGATCGACTGACTTCCGATATGATCGATATTTGAGTTTAGATTGAATCGGACAGTCATCGATATATTGAAGCTTATGTTAGTTTTCTTTAGAAAAATAGAGGTGCCAAAAAACAGTCTATTGATATTATCAATCCTCTTCCGATAGGATCTATATTCGAATATCGATGATATCGACTCACCAGTCGATATATCGATAAATCATCCAGATAATTATTTAATTGTTGAACGCTTTTTGTCCTCACTCGATTGTATCGATTTGAGATGCCGAGGACATCGACAGAGCTGGTCGATCATATCAAAAGGAGAATCGATTTAATTGACAGTGTAAGAAAAACTTAAATATTTTTCTATTTGATAAAAAAATTTCTTACACAAAAACCCTAAGATGTTCTAGTTCTTTTTAAGGGTTTTAATCACCTGGTGTTTTGGGACATGGGATGTGAGGCTATGATTTACCTATGGTGAGTTTCCACACATCCAGTTGAGGCAGATACTTGACTTGATCTTCCTGTCAGGCGCTGTTGTCCGACTGACTCAACTTACAACGTAATTGACAAACCAGGGCACTTAGTAGGTGCACTTTCAATCTCCCCCTTTGCCAATTACATGACAAAATACCCAAAACACCCTAGAAAAATATCTACACAGATACATCCTAAATTATGTGTACATGTATTAACACAATTTTACAAATTCTAATCACCCATGTACACACCTTGTAATTTCTCTCCCTTTCTTCAACAACTCCCCCTTGTCTTATTGCGGCTGCTCCCCCTAACACCTGCAACACAGATATACAATTTTCCGCTTGGGGTGTTTGAATTTTTCTCCCCCTTTTTGTCAGTCATTGACAAAGAAATAAAACATGATATTGACTGAAGAAGGCATATGGGAGAATCACATAGGGATGCATTAGAAGTAAACTCGTGTGAATCAGGCCTCAGATAAAGTCTCATGTATCCCAATAATGCACCAGATAAACCAAGATGGTAGTAAAGATAAATAAGTGAAACAGCACATGCCATGCAAAAACTATGGATGCATTAAGATTAGACAGAGTAAAACAGTCAACAAGAATCTATCACAAGCAGTCCGTACCATAAGTATGATATTTTGAATCCTAAAAAGAACTTCTTCAAAACAGCAACCCGCACGGGGTATGTTCAAACCTAAAACAACCTTGGCAAGTCTGTAATTCATCAAATTCACAACTGTGATCTCAGGCATTCAAAAGATTTTTAGGCCCGGAGCATTTCAAGAGGACTTCATGGATGTGATGGATGTATATCCTGAGCACGCTTATGGAGCAGGTAGACGGTTCAGAACTCATTTAGTTGCGCATTGCAGGATCATCAGTCGTTGTCGAGCTTCAGAAAGATAGGCTTCGCAATCATTTACTTTTTCTAAAATGTGAGCTTGTTCATCCAGAAGATCTTGTATGCTATCTCGCACAGGGATATTTGGAATGATTCTAACAGAGTCAGAATTGTGCACCAGTCTGCTGCTGCCAGGGATTGAACCAGTTCTTCCATCACAAAACACATTTTCAAGGATGTTTAGTTTATGTATGTCTTCAAACTTGAACCACGCACAAGGATGAGGAAGATCATAAGTCGGTGGTAATCCGAATTGACGTGAAAGCTTAAATAGAAGACACGGATATGGTAGTGTAGTGATGGATGTTTTTGTAAGCACGAGAATCATCTATTGTACAATCAGAGTGGGTAGGCATATTGGAATTCTCAGATGAATGTCATACAGAATGTTAAGAATGTATAGTGTGAGTTTGTTGTCAGAGATTTCACAGGGATAGACATTAATGCTGAAAATGCTGTGAAGGAGTCGAAACAAGATTCCTAGGTATTTTACTGGAAGAATATTGCTATCATTTCTAGGAATTTTCATACCCTGGCACAGTGCTTGTGTAATTTCCTCCCACTTACCCAAATCGTTTAGATTTCTACTGGAGACAGGGATTTGTGTCACTTCAATGTTTAGAACATGACCAAGGACTGATGGAGTAATGTGTTTGGTGTGTTGAATTTTAGGCATATGCAAGGTGGGTAATCTTGGACTACACGGCAACAGTTGAAGAACTGTTGGATCATTTCAAACTGATATGGGCCACCCATATTAAACATATTCTTCCATCCTATTGTCTCCATCATGAGATCCACCCTATAGGGTTTGAAAGTACTAACGAGACTAGTACGATCGATTATCATGACTTGTTCCCAGTCTGACTGGTTTTGAGGTGGTCTAGAATATTTCTCTTTCTTATTCTTGGAAGATTTTGCAGATGAGAGAGCCTTACCTTTTCCTTTAGTCATCTTCCTTGTGTCACTTGGATGCTGAGATTTCATTAAGACGTCGACCAAATCAACAAAAGGAATTGATTAAGGGAGAGAGGTAGGACTGACTATTGAGAAATGAAAAATAAATCTTTCCAATCAGCCTTTTATATGGGCGTCATCTGTCGATCATATCGGCCAACATATCGATTGTATCGAGAAGTTGTCGATCGATTCTATCGAGACAGCCCACGAAGTTATCCACGGTCGCCCGACTTTTCATATTCTGAAGAGCCGTCGATTGTATCGACACTAAGTCGATGAAATCGAAAAGAGGCCAACACTTGTATCGAAGGTAAATAGCATTTAGAATTTTCACAATTTCGATACACAATTGGGTATTTCTTGTCTTGATCAGAATATGTCAAAAAATTTGCACCAATTCTGTACAAATATAAATACAAAAATTCAAGGTCTTCAACCTTAGATGTTATAGTGAACGCTTAACAAAATTGCATTATTTCAGCAAATATCCATATCTAAATCCATAATCTGGACCAATTTCTTTACTCTCAATGTTTCTCAATATCACTCCTGCCTTTTCCTACAATAATATAGCAGTGGTTATTTGTGCGAAGACCTTTCATAATTGTTTTCCTGATTAATCTAGAATCTCGCGTTCTTCTTTGTTGAAATTTACTACAAGCCCATTATCGCAGATTTGAGAGATGCTTAGCAGGTTATGTGTCAATCCTTTTATGCAAAAAGCATTCTCATTCTTAAATAGATTAATTCCTTCTATAATTCCCTGTCCAATTACATCAGTAGTTGTTCCATCTCCATAGGTGACTACCCCTTTGTGAAGATCTTTATAGTTTGAAAGGAGAGACTTGTCACCTGTGACATGTCTTGAACAACCACTATCCAGGTACCATTTAGCCATATTGCCTGATAAATGATCTGATTGTGTAACAAGGTAATTTGTCTTTTCCTTAATTACCCACTTTATGACAGGACTTTTATTCGTGGTAGATTTGTTCTTCTTATCTGATTTGTCCACATGACTTGACTGCTTCTTCATCCTGTCAACTATCTTAAGTCGTGATGATTGTATACTTCTTTTGTTTAGCTCATACACTGACTCCTTATTTTTGTAATGAGCTGGGATAGGTTTGGTGTTAATACCGGATGCAACAGATTTTCCAAATAGTTGTGCATTATATTTAGTGTTTATTCTAGCCTTTTCATAACCTAATCCCTCTTTGACCTCTCCATATTTTTCCATTCCTAACAGTTTTTCTAATTTCTCACCACTCTGGGAAAATTAACAGTTTATTTTGGTAATTTTTCTAGATTCTTCTAGATCATTTTGAAGTGTATAATTTTTATTCTGAAGAATCAAAATTTTCTCATTTAGTTCTTTAACTTGTTTCTTTAATTTCTCTGACTCAGATTTCAAGGAGTTGTTAGTTCCTTTAAGTCTATCATTGTCTGAGTGACATTGCTGCAAATCAGTGATTAGATGAGTATTAATATTTGAAACTTTATACAGATCTATTTGCAGCAATTCCTTTTTATTTTCAACTATTCCAAATCTCTTGACAATATTAATGCTATGGATGTAAAGTTGATTGTAAGCGTCTTATAATTCATTTTCCTCCTTATCTTCTTTTTCTTCAATTTCCTCATTGTCAAACGAAAATGATTCGGTGGCTTGTTGTTCTTTCTCAAGTTCATTTGAAATGATCGAAGTAGTGGAGGTTATGAGAATTTTCAATGATTTCTTATCTCCATCACTTCCTGAGTCACAAGTTTCTGAGTTTGACTCTTCCTTATCATCCCATGTGGTAGTCATCGCCTTGCCCTTGATTTTTCTGTTTAGGCATTCGGTAGATAAGTGTCCATACTCATGACAGGCATAACATTGTGGTTCTTTGTTTCTTTTCCTAAATTTTCCTAGAGGAGGTTTGTCATCCACCTTTCTACCTCTAGAGGGGCAGCCGCGATTCCTTTGAAAGAATCTTCTGAATCTTTGTGCCAGCAGAGCCACTTCCTCATCTTCATCTTCTTTTTCACTCTCACTGTCCTCATGTTTTATTTTCTTAGAGGTTTTTAGGACAGTGTTTTTGGATTTTTAAGGTTGTATGAAGTGTAGTTCAAAAGTTTGTAGGGAACCTACTAGTTCTTCTACTTTCATCTCATCAATATTCCTACACTCCTCAATTGTTGTTACCTTGGGATTGAACCGTTCTGGTAAGGATCTTAAGATTTTTCTACAAATTTTAGGTGCCAGAACTTCTCTCCCAATCCACCCATGGAGTTACAAATGATGTTCAATTTGGTGAAAAACTCCATAAATGTCTCATGCTCTTCCATCTTGAGATTTTTAAACTGTAAAGTTAAGAGTTGTAGTTTATATCTCTTCACAGTGCTTGTGCCTTCATGGGTTGTTTTCAGTAAGTCCCATGCTTCTTAAGATATCCCACACATACTTATCTGATTGAAAATATCTTGGGACACGACACAGTAGATGGCGTTCATTGCTTTTGCTTCAGCATTTCGCTGTTCTTTGTCAAACGCCATCCACTTCTCATTAGGTTTGGGTTTAATGATTGTGGTTTCATTTTCAAGTACAATTTGTTCAGATGGTACCACATATCCTTTTTTAACTATATCCCAAACTTCATGATCTAAAGATCTAAGGAAGTAATGCATTCTAGCCTTCCAGTAGGCATAATTTAAACCATCAAAACTGGAGATCTAGTGATAGATGAGCCCTCTCCTTTGGCCATATTTCTACTTCAGTCAAGATCACTCTCTAGGCGGTGAAGCCCTTAAAGAGGGACCCGCTTTGATACCAATTGAAATAGGGGTGAAGACCGCTTGAGTTGAAGTAGGAATATGTCAATATGTCCTAAAGGGTGGTGAATAGGATTTTTCAAAGATTTATAAGTTATATTTCCATCCTATCACACTAATCCTATCATAGAGTACAGATTAGGATTATTCAAAAATTAACTCTATTGGCTTCCAAGCCTGATAGAGGATCCAATCACAAATTACTTGTAAAATAAAAAACTTTATGAATCAGATTGTGATGGATATGACTGTGTGAGCACAAGATGTGATTTCAGATGATCATATATAAAGGCATATAAAACAATCACATAAATGAAAGACAATATCAATCTCAAACACAGTCATTTTATAGTGGTTCGACTACTTGTCTACTCCACTACCAGCTTCCACACTCAACCCTTGAGTGACCGAATTTCACTAAGGAGGTTTCCCATGGTTCACCTCAAACCTAACCAGAGGTTTATGCCCACACAGAGCAAGGGTCCACACAACGCACCCGGATGTTTATGCCCACATAGAGCAAGGGTCCACACAACGCACCATGATGTTTATGCCCACACAGAGCAAGAGTCCACACAACACTCCCAGATGTTTATGCTCTCCACAGAGCAAGGGTCCACACAACACACCCAAGCACATACACTCCCGTCGGAGGCCTCCTTTGAGGACTTCAAATGGTGAGCGACACCTACGACCCAATCCTAAAAAGGAATGATCATAAATGTCCTCTGGACTCTAAGTACTTACAGATAAGTTGATGAGTCTCTTTTAGCTCAGTGATGAAGATCTCCTTCTTGTTGATGAAGAGTCTTCAGCTTCCTTGATCCACAACACAAAGATGTACCTATGCTAGGTTTAGGTTGGGTCAAGGTTATGATGGAGTTTCACTCTCTGAAGATTTTCCTATAAGGAAGATAGAGTGGTTCCAATCATCTATGCATTCAAGGCATCCCAGCTTATTGATTTTTCATTAAAGTTGGAGGATCCTTGAATGCGAAAGTTCATTCCCCAATCCACTCTATGAAATATCAATGATGAGGGTAGATTGGAGGATGAACTTCCTGAGAGAAAGGACTTAGGATAAAGGATATGAAGTTTAAAACACTCAAAGCATTCTCTTCTTTCTCTCACAGTAATAACGACTAATCTCTCTATTTATTTGCAAAAGGTTCCAATGGATATAAACGGTCATATTTATGACAGAGTTTGATATCATCGAGCAATCGTCAATATGATCGAGCGTATACTCTCGATTGTATCGACAGACCACTCAATGATACAAACTCAAATGTCATTTCACTTTTGAAAACCTTTTGCCAACTGGTCGATGGGATCGATACACACATCGATATTATCAGATTTCGAACTCCGATTTCATCGAGAGATGGATCGATCTATCGACAAGTGAAAATAAGAGAGAAAAGCCTTAAAAATTTTCAGGTTCTACAGATATGATCAGGAAACAGTCGATGTTATCAGAATTTGTATATCGATGATATCGGAGACTGTGTCGATGGGATCGATAAATCGTATAGATTTACCTATAAGCTTGCTGGACAGTTTATGTCCGATTTCGATCCAATCGACAGGGTCTCGATATAATTGACATATGAATATCGATTTATTGACTGACACCCCGATCAACATTAAAAATAACCTGAAATTTATGCTGGAAAAAACAAGCGCCCTCAATCGATATGATCGACTGACTTCCGATATGATTGATATTTGAGTTCAGATTGAATCGAACAGTCATCGATATATCGAAGCTTATGTTAGTTTTCTTTAGAAAAATAGGAGCACCAGAAAACAGTCTGTCGATAATATCGATCCTCTTCCGATAGGATCTATATTCGAATATCGATGATATCGACTCACCAGTCGATATATCGATAAATCGTCCAGATAATTGTTTGATTGTTGGACGCTTTTTGTCCTCACTCGATTGTATCGATTTGAGATGCCGAGGACATCGACAGAGCTGTTCGATCATATCGAAAGGGGAATCAATATAATCGACAGTGTAAGAAAAACTTAAAGATTTTTCTATTTGATAAAAAGTTTTCTTACACAAAAATCCTAAGATGTTCTAGTTATTTTTAAGGGTTTTAATCACCTGGTATTTTGGGACATGGGATGTGAGGCTATGATTTACCTATGGCGAGCTTCCACACATCCTGTTGAGGCAGATACTTGACTTGATCTTCCTGTCAGGCGCTGTTGTCCGACTAACTCAACTTACAACGTAATTGACAAACCAAGGCACTTAGTAGGTGCACTTTCACACGCATATAGCATTTTAGGTTACTATGTTTCTGCACTTATACGTCCTAGACGGACTTACCAGGATTTACGTATTGCATTGTACCCTTGGCATCTGATATTTGGCTCTCTTTGACTCCTCATTTGCATAGTTGTCTTATATTGTGTATTCTGATATTGATTGACTCATGGACTTGTCCGTATTTTCGCTTATTCTATTATCGTATGATTTATGATGTTGTCAGTATTTTTATTTACTCTAATAATTCTTGCTCTTATCAGTATTTCTGCTTATTCCGATATTGTACGATTTATGGATTACCCATAATTTCAGTACTGTATGATGATGACATTGTATTGAATACTTGGTACTTACCTTGTGCACACACTTACACCACCCTCTAAGCTTTCTATAATCTTATGCATGATAGATGTGTGCAGGTGATGTTAGGTTGTAGCAGTATTGAGCTTGGAGCGTGCAGCGGTCTTCTGGAGCTTATTTTTCAATTTATATATTTTCCTTTCAACATTGTACTCAAATAATTATATTAGTGGATATGTGATGATAATGTTGCCTGTGTGAATTGGGTAATCTTGTGGTTATGCTTATTACGAGTTAAATGTATAAAAAAATCTTCCTTGTAGGATCTCAGGATCAGAATCTGGCGTATCGACGTTAGGAGATGAGAATGGGGTACTACGGAGGCTATTGGCACCGGATTCGGTGATCGGGATTCCTGTGAATCTGATTTCTAGATTTAGGGCGTGATAGCTTGACTGAATTGATAACATGTTAGCCTTTGCCTTATAGCTCCACTAAGTTGATCACTCACTCCCACTCTAGGATGGTGTTTTAAAACACCAACTAGACTTTGTTTTAGCTATAGATGATGGCGATGCTTACGAACAAGAGCCGGACTTTTATGATGATGAGGACGAGTTCTCCTACATGCAACTCTTTGGTGGGTTTATGTAGACCTGGAGTTGTGCTGATAGGATTACAGGGATACAAACTTGTTGGACATCACATTATATCATTTTGTGAATTTTGGAACTATATATGTAATTTTTTAACCTGGTGACATGTTCATACTTTGGGGACTTACAACCACTTATATACTTTATATATCTATCATAGTCTTCCACTTATGTAATTTAATTGTCTCTGGAGTATGATATACTGATTTAGTATAATCCCATTCATGTTTAATGCACTAATACAGACAATATTTAATCATCATTATCTATGTTGTATAAGTGATGCGTTGGAACTCGAGAGCAGAGCTTTTGCTCGACCCCCAATTTTCAGGGCATTACAAGTTGGTATCAGAGCATGATTTTGAATAAACTAGACCGAGGTTATGGACACACGATGCATTCCGATGTACTTTGACTTCAGAGGGGGCGATAAAACGTAGAAACGAATGTAAGATTCCAGGTTTCGCTGACAAGCGAAACTGACCATAGAAACGGGACTTATATGCATTTGTGATCATGTGAGATGATCTCAATTCTTTCCTAGACCATCAATTGATGGGTTTACATGATAATTTAACGTATTCCATACCCAAATAACCGAAACGTGTGAATTTATGCGAGATAGACTCCGAAAACGTCTCAAACGGACTCGGGGGCCTAAACGGTACAAATAGGGGAAAACCAAAGTGGACCTCGCACATATTCGGCACCCTGGGAGGGGGATGCCATCGCCCCTAGGGCGAGCCATCACCCACATGTCCAGCGGACAGCGATGGCATTGCCCCAACCGCGAGGCCTCGCAGTCCACGGTTAGCAGGCCTGTCGGGCCGCAGCAGGCCGGGCAGGCCGATTGATGTACCCGTGTGTGGGTCCATGTACGATCATGTGGGACCACTCTATGTCCCTTTTAGCTTCATTCTTCCATTTTAAGTTTCTAAACCCCTTCGAGCTCTCAAAAATCTGATTTTCCTCTCTCTAATCTCCCTACCATTCTCAAATCTTCTTCTTCATCATCACTACATACACACTTCCCACCATTCCTTTCAAACCCATCTCCTATCTTCCTTATTTCCTCCCATTTGGGCACACAAACACTCCTTTGTATCTCAAAAATCTCAAAGTCCAACAACCCATCCTATCCTTTCATCTTGTTTTACTCTCATAGTTCTTTTTGAGCTCGTGGTGCTATTTTCTCTCTCTCTACACTTCTTTCCCTCATGGGAAAGAAGAGGGCTTCCCCAGATGAAGCTGGACTTAGCTTCCCTACCCACCCAAGAAAGTAGAAATCAGGAGCTGAAGCAATTACAAGCGCCGCACGAGAGCTGCGGACGAAGCGGGATCTCGATCCCCAAATTCTGCTCGAAAGGGCCCTATAGCCGGACATGGCACATGGTAGGTTCTGGGGTCATAGAGTTTTCTGTGAAGAACACGTGGACGAAAAGCTATTTGGGTTATATTTGGCAATGGACCTGATCCTGTTGGATGCCAAATGGGGTCCCATATTTGAAGGAAAGTCACGTGCATGTGAAAGCACCGTCTGAGCCTTCTACACTCACATACGGAACCCATTGTTGGAGCCTCTACAGTTCACTATTCTCGTGGAAAGGCAGGAAGACACAGTTGATGTTGGTGTGATACTCGGATCATGGGGATGGAGCGTGGTGAAGTTCATGCTAGCGTGAAGAATCTTAGGAGTGTGCGTGAAAGAGATCGCTGTACGCGATTTCTTTGCGGTCAACTGATCCACTAGAATCAAGGCAATTGCCTCCTAGCGACTAAGATGACTCATAAATTCCGCCTACTCCACCACATATTCACACACAATGTGTATCCTAGGTGGAGCAATCGCTCCAAATGCATGCGTTTGATGGTGGACTTCCTATACAAAGCTGGGCAGGGAGACAAGTTGTGCCTGCCTACATTTGTCCTACTATAGATAATTCAAACCGCACGCTCTCCTAGGATAGACATTTCACTCTCATTTGGTCGACACATATGCAAGCTTGCTTAAGAGTTTGGCTACCGACTTGACACGGAGCTTGTGCCAATTCATTTAATTAATGACACTATGCTCAATAGCATGAGATTTGGCCCTCGACAACGTTAAGCCCAACTCGATGAGAGTGAGGATGAGATGGGAAGTGAAGAGGAAGAAAGTGATGAAGGAGGGGACGGAAATGAAATAGAGGAAGAATGTGAAGAAGAGGGAGAGTAGGAAGAGGAAGAAGAGGAGGCCCAAGACTGTGATGAGGACTCTCCACCTGTTACCCATGAGCACCATCGTGATTGGGCTACTTTAGAAGTTTGCTTGGCTCAGATCAAGGAGGGCCAAGTCGCCCTGCAACAGGAGGTCAACGAGACTCGGGCCGAACTTGAAGAGAATAGGGCCTTCATGAAACAAAAATTTAAGAAGGTGTCTCACACCTTGAAGGCTCTCCTGTGCTGTCTCTAGGACAAGGGTGCTCCTCCACCATCACCAGATTCAGACGACTAGTCCTATGATATAGTTGTCATTGGGTCTTTTCTTTCCTTATTTTTCCTTACTTTCTATGTTATAGCCTTGATAGGCTTAGTAGTAGGGTAGAGTTATTGGTGTGTTTGGTGTTTAAAGCTTTGTTAGATTAGCTCACATGCATCTTTTGTCATGATTCATGTAAAACTGTATCTCATGTATTTTGAAAAAATTTGGTAAATGAAATGCATGAAGCTTCTTTTGACTCTAAATGTGAATGATGTTTGGATGAGTGTTTGTCCTTATGCTAAATCTCATACAAGTTGCACCCTATATTTTATATAGGGAATGCCACCTAAGAGCACTAAGAGTACGGCATGTCTTACACTTGGCGAATCAAGTGACGGGGCACCTCCCCTCAGCGATAGCCACACGGACCCCAGTTTGGGCCCGAATCACAAGACCATGTCGGATTCCCTACCAGCCACTGGCCCCAAAAATGGGCCAACACCTAGGGCACCACCGGTTCTGGAACAGAACCGTGTGTCCTCGTCAACGCCCCACATGCATCAGGCTCCTCCTCCTGATAGGTTGGAACAGATGATGCTCCTTATGGAGCAGCAACAACAGATTTGGACTACCATCGCTGGGGCCCTTGCTTAAAACATAAATGTGATTCTGCCTGCACCACCTATGCACCCTACTGGAAACCTGAATGCTAGCGGCTTATTCGAGAGATTCCAGCGCTTCCGACCTCCCACTTTTGCTGGTACTCATAGACCTGAGGAGGCTGAATATTGGCTTGACTGCATCTTTAAGATGCTGAAGCCACTGCATTACACTAAGGTAGAGCAGGTTCAGTTGGTCACGTATATGTTTAAGAAGGAAGCTAGTCTATGGTGGGACAACATCCTACGGACAGTCGCGGCTGGGTATGTGTGGATATGAGAAGCTTTTGAGACTTTCTTCCATGGGAAGTACTTCCCACTCACGTACCGTAACGAGGAGGGTGAATTCCTTTTCCTCCATCAGGGAGGAATGGTTATGGCCGAGTACGAAAACAAGTTTACAAAGCTGGCCAGATACACTCCTTTGATACTAGCAAATGAGCCGATGAAGATGTGGTGATTTTCTGAGGGTTTGTAGCTTGAGATCCACTCGAAGATGTGTTGCACTAGCATTAAAAACTATGCTGAGCTAGTAAGCATGTCCCTGCGAGCTGAGCAGGATGGGGATAGGCTATTCTGTACACGTGTACCCATGGGTCCGAGGCATCAACTAGATTTACCGAGCAGGTCGTTCCTCGGCAAGAGGCCACGTGCAGATTCGCCTTCTCTGCTTACGGCTTCACAGACCTAGCTGAGGCGAACAGACCTGTGGTGCACCTACTACAAGAGGTCAGGCCATACAGATATTGTTTCACCAAAATGATGGATAACGGCTTCTCGCCGCCTCAGAAGATCAATCGCCAGCTTCCTCAAGCTATCTCGACACCACCTCTATGTTCAATACCACCAGCACAACCTTTCTATAGGCTGAATGTACGTCGTAGTAGGCCGCCTCAACGACCTATGGTACCATAGCCAACTCGTCCTCAACAAGCTCGTGTGCACTCACTTGTAGCTGAGGCATCCAAGACACTAACTGCAGCACCACTGGCTTTCGAAGTCACGACACATATCCAAGGTACACCAGTCTTCCTATTGGTGGACATCGAGCCCACCATTTCAATCATATCATGTGCGACAGTCAAGCAACTAGTGTTAGAAGCTACTCCTATGGTTAGGGTGAGACTCCTCACTGCCACAGTGACCTTCTCAGATGCCACCAAGACTTATAGAGGTTGCTCGATAGACCTAGGGAGCAGAACCGTGCTCGTTGACCTGATGGTCGCCCCATTATGTCATTATGATGTCATTCTCAGTATGGATTGGCTCAGTAAGATGAAGGTAGAGATCGATTGTGATACTAGAGTGGTGACAGCCCATGGACCTAAGGGCATAACCTTTACTTTTCCAGTTTAGGTCAGTTGGTACTACCGCATTAGTTGTTATGCTACCTTGTTAGAGCATGTTGATTATCCGACACTTGAGAACACACATGTTGTTAGCCCTAAACCCCGAAATTGGATTCATAGGAATCCCGATTGCCGAATCTGGTGTCGATAGCCTCCTTAGTACCCCATTCTCGTCTCCCTGCGTCCACCTGCCAGGTTCCGATCCTAGGACCCTACAAGGAGGATTTTTCAACGTAGATTTGTCTCATAAGAAGCATAACCATAAGTATACCCAAATTATAAAGGCAACATCATCATCACATATCCACTAATATAATCATTTAAATACAATGCTGAAAGGAAAAATACATATGTCGAAATTAAAGCTCCAGAAGACAGCTGCATGCTCCAAGCTCAACACTGCTGCAACCTAACGCCACTTGCACACATTTATCGTGCATAAGCTTCTAGAAAGCTTAGAGGGTGGTGAGAGTGTGTGTAAGGTAAGTGCTAAATATACAATAAAGGTCATAAATCATACATCATCGGAATAAGTGAAAATACTGACAAGATTATGAATCATACGATATCAGAGAAAGAGGAAATATACTGACAAGTCTATAAAATATCCAATACCAGAACATGCAATGTGGATCGGCTATGCAAATGCAAAAACCAAATATCAGATGCCGGTGATGCGTTGTAATATGCAAATCCTGCTAAGTCCATTTAGGCCATATAAGTGCAAAAATGTAGGAATCCAAAAATGTTAAGTACTGTGGATGCAATGTAATATGCGGTGCGCATGAAATGACCATGCTGGAATGTGAAGTTGGGATGATAGTACGTAGTATCACAGGTTACAGGGTCCATCACCAGAAACTTTTATCCAAACCAGTCTCATACATAAATTTGGATAGTCAGACTCAATGTGGTAAACTCCTGATCTCAGGTTAGTCACGCGCCCAACCGAAATCTTAGTCATACGAAGGTACGTGTAATAAATAATTACGCACTACCATCCTGAGCGGATAGTGAATGAATGAATGAGTATGTAATTCCTGCTCAATACATCCACATATCAGTACGGTTCCTCTTTGGAAAATCACCGGGGTCTATTACACTCCAAAAGAGATTGCCGCCCCATCGCGCGCAACAAGGTGAGTGAAAGAGACCTCCATATTTGCCTACCAATATCAGGCCCAGCTCGTTGATAGCAAACCCATTCCTTAAGCTGGTCAGACTCAGCCTAACATTGTCCCCTCCTCTCAGGTAGGTAAGGCCACACCCCCTTCCAACTGACCACGACATAGTGAGAGATGCGGCCTAACGGTATACGACCCTCATGCGCTCATCCATCCACTAGGCCAAGACGTTGGAGCAACATTTAGAACCAAGAGGGTTTTGAGACTTTCACCCAAGGATATCTATAGCACCCCATATAGAATAGATTTTTTATGTCCCATCTGGCCATCCACGATATGCCTGTGGAGGCTACAGCCCTGATATCACTAGGGCATACGGTAATCATAATCACATAATACGAGATGCATGAGTCACACAGTCCAATCATGCATCAATCCTACGCATACCGTGCGCTCATGTGGGGCAACTTTGCCTATCAGGAATCCCATGAACAACTAGCCCTATAGCATATGCAATGGTTAACCATATCTCATATCAAACATAGAGATGATGCGTATGAACATATATCATGATGCTATGCTGTCACATACTCATAATCGGTGTCAATAACGGGCATCAACAATCAGCCTCGACAATGTGGACATTTAACCAACATTGCCCCCAAGGGGTAGCCTACATAGAGTCTATCATATAGTGGACCCATAGCCTCACAAAGGGCCTGATATAAAACATCATGGGTCTCACTCAAGAGCTTAATACACATCACAATGGGCCTTTCACATGGGCCTAATGTACATCACAATGGGCTCCATCCCCGAGCCCTCAAATGCATCACAATGGGCCTTATCACATAGGCCTCATATACATCACATTAGGCCTTAAAAACAGGTTGAATACACATCACAATGGGCCTCAAATACGGACCGCATATACATAACATAGGTCTCGACAATCGGCCTTGACAAATCAGAATCAGCTTATTCAATCAGTCTCGACAAATCAGAATCGGCCATGATACTCGGCCTATATAATCGGCCTTGACAAATCAAAATGGACAAATCGATCACATCAATCGGAATCGACAATTGATCATGACAATCGGAATCGATCGATAATCAAAATCAGTAAATCGGTCATGTCAATCGGAATCGACAATCGGTCGTAATAATCGAAATCGATCGATAATCAGAATTGGTAAATCGGTCATGTCAATCGGAGTTGGTAATTGGCCATGACAATCGGAATCGATAATCGGAGTCAGTAATTGGTCACGAAAATCAGAATCGATAATCGGTCACGGCAATCGGGATAAATCAATAATCAGAATCGATAAATTGATCGTGTCAATCAGAGTCAGTAATTGGTTACGACAATCGAAATCGATCGATTATCAGAATCGGTAAATCGGTTATGACAATCAGAATCGGCAATCGGTCATGATAATCGGCCTCGATCGCTAATCGGCAATCGACCATGACAATTGAAATATAAATAAGGCAGGGTCCATAGATGAACAGCCAATCAACCTAATATAAATATTGACCCTCGGCCGTGGTTATCTCAAATCCGATAGCATAGAGTCAACCGTCTGTGGTGAGTGGGGCCCACTGATTAGGGTTAACCCATAAGTGAATGATGAGAATGGGACTATCAAGGCCTAAGGGAAGGTCATAATGTGGACAATCAACCATCATTGCCCATCAATGTGGACATCTAACCAACATTGCTCCCATTGAGTGGCTCACATAGGGCCAAACATACAGTGGGCCCACAGCCTCACACAAGGACCTAATATACATCATCATGGGCCTTACCAAAGGTCACAAACACATCACAGTGGGCCGCATGATATGGGCCTAATACACATCACAATGGGCTGCATCAATGGACCACACTAATGGGCCTCATACACATCAGGTGGGCTGTATCAATGGGCCGCATCAATGGGCCTAATACCATAGGCTTTATATATCACAATAGTCGTTCACACGGGCCTGATGTACATCACAATGGGCCACACAACAGGGCCATGAATACATCACTTTGGGCCTTATCAATGGGTCACAAATATGCCACATTGGGCCCCATCATATGGGCCATAAATACATCACTGTGGGCCATAAAAATGGACGTCATGGATACACAATACATACATCACGGTGGGTCGCATACATGGGCCTAATATACATCACCAAGGGGCTATGAATACAAGTCAATGGACCACGCCAAAAGGGGCCATGAATACACCTCAATGGACCATGCCAAAAAGGGCCCTGAATATATAACAGGTGGGCTCTGAACATTGGGCCAATATACATAATAGGTGGGCCTTGCACTTGGGCCTCATACACGACAAGTGGGTTACATAAATGGGCCACACCAATGGGCCTCATAAGCATCACAATGGCCTACAATTACATCAAGGTGGGCCTCACAGATAGGCTATAAAATACATCAAGGCGAGCCTCATACAACAGGTGGGCCTCATCTATATCAGGTGGGCCTGATGAGGCAGCCCAAGGTCTAACAAAATAGATGGACAGCATGGTTGAAACACGTCCATCATGGTGCATCCCACAAAACACACATACATAGGTGGGCCTCATTCCAAAAACAAAATGGATGGACAGCGTGGTAGACTCGAACATCAAGGTGGGCCACTACACAGACGGCGCATACCCAACACTGCATCATGGTGGGGTAGTACAAAGCACTATCCAAACATTGCCCAAGTAAATCAGCACCATCTGGCCAGTGTGGATGAAACAAATACATCATGGCGGTGTCCACCATCCCATGGATGGAGCGGATATACAACACACCATCAAGGTGGGTCCCATCATCCCGTGGACGGTATAAATGAAGCACATCATGGCGCGGACCCATAAAACTACACAGCAGGTGGCTCCACCTTTTGGACAGTATAAATTAAACACACACAGGGTGTGGGACCCACAGAGCTGCTGATGTCAAACAGCTGGTGGACCCATAGAACTGCTTCCGTCATAACAGATGGATGGTCTAGATGTAGCGCACGCATAATGCTGGCCCATATAGCTAGCTGACGTGCACAACAGCTACATAGCTGGTGTAGCCAGCCCATGTCACAAAGGTGGGTCCCACGTGGGGCCCAACAAATATATATAAACTATATTATATAATGTTATATTTTATTATAAGCATCGACATCCAGCCCTAAACGTTAACTGATGGACAGCTTGGATGATGCACATCATCATGGTGGTGCATGAAATTGTTGATGCCAAAATCATAGTAGCTTTACAACTGCTGGGACCCACCATCCTCATCAATGGACGGTGTGGAAAAACTCATACATCGTGGTGACATCCCATGCAGCAGCGAACGGTGTGGATCTCACACATATTCCATGTAGGCCACGGCTGGATGGAGTAAAAATAAAATAAAATAAAATAAATACATCATGGTAGATATCCATCGTTCAAACAATGGACGATGTGATATAACACAGCTCAAGATGGCTGCCACCGTCCAGCACCTTTGGACGGTGCAGATCAAACATGTATATCAAGGAGGGGCCATGTTGGATGGCCTTTATGAAACAGAAACGCCAGGTGGGTCCACACATGTGGACGGTGGATACAACACCTATACCAAGTGGTCCCACATGTGGACCGTGAGCTCCACCTGAGATTTGGATTGTTACATTGTAACACCTCAGATTTTTGCCAACCTAAAATTAGACGTTCTTAGGCAATAGGTTAACCATATCACTCTTAGAGCTCAATCCCAAAGTCTAAACATCGCTTTTTAACCCATTTCGTTTAAAATCTCACCTTTCACCACCTCATTCTTCAAATTTCTCCAAGTACTTTCATATTAGACATAAAATCTAAAGTTTAAAAGGTGAAGAACTATACTTAAACTAAAACTTACTATAAATGGTTCATACATGCATAAAATGGGATTTTGACTATGAAATTCTTGGAATCTCATGATGTAGATAGGTTATTTGGTTATATTAGCTTCTCCTACCCCAAAATCATATGTTGTATGTCATGTAACTCATTCCGGTTTGCAAATGAGACTCGATAAATGCCTCGACGGACTCGTGGGCCCAAACGGCTCAATTTGAGGGGACCAAGGTGGGTCCAGGGGGGGGGGAGGACCTCACCCCTAGGCTGAGCCCTTGCCAAATTTTTCAGTGACTGGCGAGGTCCTCGCCTAGTTGGCGAGGCCTCGTCCATACAGCGGTCAGGCAGCTCATTTTCTAGGCATTTTATACAAGTTTAAAAAAATCATATCTCCCTCGTTATAACTCTAATTTATGTGATTCAAAAATTATATTGAAGCTAAATGAGTCTAGTTTTATATAAAAATATTTGAAAAATATAATAAAATATTTAATATAGTTTAAAGTAGGTCGTTGTGACAACTGTCCAAAAATCACTAGTTGGACAACTGCTGCTTCTGGAATTTTTAGAATTGTTTTACAACTCAAAATATTATGAAATTTTGTAAAGATGGGGTAAAATTGATGATGAACCACTAAAAAAATAATTAAAATAATATAACAACTAGAAGTTCCCAAAATGGGGCATAGAATGGCCCTAGGACCGTATTCTGCCATAATTAGGGTAGAATTTGGTTAAGTACCAAACTAAATACTTAGTAGAATTAACTTGAACTACTTTAAATATGAAATACAAGACTAAAAATGAGTAGTAACACTAATTCTACGTTACGTACAAACCTAGGTCAATCTCTAAACCCAGTTGCTCTTGGGAGCATCGTAAAACTTCGTATCGGACCTAGACCGCACGTTGAAAGTCTGATAGCGATGAATTTAGACGAACATGACCATCTTGTTGGGCTTGAGGACCAGCTCAAAAATTAAGACCAAACGATGTCCTGAGACCATTTCATTGAGTCCGGAGTGAAGAGAGTGAGAAAGTGAAGTTTTTTAGGAAAATAAATATGATTTTATGAAATCTGAGTCGTGTCGCTTGCGCGTTATTTCTAAGCATTCGGACCATAAGATTTAGACCCAAATTCACCCTCAAATCAGGATAGCTGGCCCATACATGTCATAACACTTGTGGCTCTGATCGACTTTTAGTGACCGCTGAACTGAAACTGGTCTGCCATGATTCATCTGAAAACCCGACTGGACTGAAAACTTAGCTTGACCTAGATCTGATATTAGAAAGCTTAAGTCCGACCGCATTTAGTAACAGGACCTCCAGAAGTGCTTCGTTAGATTAGAACAAGCTCGATTTGGTTATAACCTAAGTATACCATAGCCATAAGGCTATTTCATCGATTTAGAGCCTATATAAGAAGCTTAAACCCCCTCTCTCATATCCCATACGAATTTTCTAAACCTAAGGGAGAGAGAAGAAAGAAAGAGAAGGAAAGAGAGAGAGAAAGTGAGGGAGAGTGTGAGGTTTGTTCTTGGCAGTTGTTCCTATCATTCTTCGTGCACATCTACCATATTTGGATCATTAAGACAATGATTCTGGTATCATTCTTAGAAAAGAAAAACCTAACCCTAGCTTGTTTCAGGGTTTCCATTAAAGCTAGTAGCTAGATAGCTAATCTAGCTTGTATTACAGGTTGATATTCCACGTATACGAAGACTTAGAGTTTCTAGCGTGTTCGTTACACTTCTATGGCGTAAGGTGTAGACTTTAGACATTTAGGTTGTCATTTTTCAAAGCTTTCAATGTCGGATAATGATAGATTCATGTGGATGCTTTTTCACATGTAGAATATGCTATCCATTTTCCATTTCGGTTAAATATGAAGAATATGGAATTTTGTGTATTCTCTATATTCGTAGAAAATACCGTATACATACAAAATATGAAAGTGTGTTTGCCATGATTAACTGGCGTCTATGTATACTAAATGTATGTGTAACAACTCCTGGGCTAAGGGTTTAGCCCAAATACATGATATATCAACATATGTTTCATATATTATATTGTGTCGGTTAAGTGTTTGTGAAAATGATTAAATGAGTATGGAATTTGCTTTCGTGCTCGCCTTGACTAACTGTCATGGATATATGATTGTTGTATATGTGATAACCCTTTAACAAAAGGATTTGCCATAATACGTATGTTAACTAATACACAGTATGTATGATGGAATGTGTATGCTAAGTGTTTGTAAAAGTGTTTGAATGAGTTAGTAGTTAGTAAGGTGTACTTATATGCGGGGTGAGATATGCTTCTCAACTACCTTGTCTAAGTGTATGATTTCCTCCATGAATTGTGTAGCCTAGATTATTCATGTTAACTGTGTGTATGACTTCCTCCATGTATTTCATATTGCATATGAGTGGATTCATGTTTAAGTTGTATTCTATAACATTCAAAAACAAAACCGTGAAGGGTGATGGGGGAGTGGTGTAACGATTCCGTGCAACAGCCCTGACAGCCCTAAAGCGGACAATATCGGACCTTTGATTGTATAATTTGATATATGATTCATTTACTGCTTTGACTATATCATTGGATAACATGTCATAATTGAATGTGGTTAGGGCTATTGTATAGCCCAGGCAATCGGTAATACGCCTTGAGTTCATGGCCGAGACCTATTCACCACGTAGGACGTGTTTAATGAACTCGAGCTGTGCATTGCTTGTCGACAGTGGTTAGGCCACACGAGGTTCTTATGCTCTTCATGTCGATCAACTCAACGGGTGCTCGTACTAGTCAAACTCGTCAAGCAACCCGATTAGCCCGATGTATGTTAACCATATATGGATGCTACTGCTTGAATCTAAAGTACCAAACTTACTAGTGAAAATCTCGTTAACCGTGGTACCTCGATCCGCTAAGACTCATGAGCCGGGTATGGTGGTATGGGACACCGTGGTCGAGCTGTCGGCCTACGCTGGGGCGACGAGCCTCCCCGTAGTGACCAGTGAGCAACCTTGTCTCGTGAGCCGATTGTGGTGGTATGAGACACTACATTCGAGCTGTCGGCCTACTCTGGGGCCACAAGCCTCCTCGTAGTGACCAGTGAGCAACCCAGACTCGTGAGCCGAATATGGTGATATGGGACACTGTATTCGAGCTATCGGCCTACACTGATTTGGTGATGGGAGAGTGGTGTAACGATTGCGTGTAACAGCCCTGACAGCCCTATGTAGTGACCTCGAGCGTACTCTGAGTCTACGTGGAGGCGACGACCCTTCCATAGCAATAAAAGTACAAACTAGGCCTGTATTGATTAGGTGATGGGGGAGTGGTGTAACGATTATGTGTAACAACCCTGACAGCCCTTGCAGTGACCTAGAACCGCACTTCGTATGAGATATAATAGGACTGATGACCTTAAACTGGATCATTATTGAGAAATGATACAAGGGAGGTACTTTAGCTTCCCAATCTTGTTGTATGAAAAGGCCTAATAACAACTCGGTAATCATATTCATATTGCACTGTATGTGCCTGGAAGATATGGAGCACTAAGGGATGAAAGCATGCCGTGAACGTGAGATGGTATCACATGAGGGAGTATGTAGGTAAGGGCATACATCATTATTGCATCTCATCCTTACATTAACAAGAGTATCTAGGAATGTTGATTGTACTACTTTATCATTATCGCTTGACTGATTTGATAACATGTTAATCAGCCCCACATTAGCTACTCACTGAGTTAGCTACTCAGTTAGCTACTCACTCTCACGTTACGGGACGGTGTTGTACACACCAACCAGACCCTATCTTAGTTTCAGGTGAGGGCGATGCTTATGAAGCGGAGCCGGACTTTGCTTTTGATGATGAGTTCTCCTACTTGAAACTCTTTGGCGGTTCTATTTGACCTGGAGTTGCACCAACGGGGCTTCAGTATTTGGGATAGAAGACATTATATTTTTCTCATTTTGTACATTTTGTAATCAAACTTGTAATTGTTAACCTAGTGACATTCATACTCCGAGGGCTTACTATCACTCTTATCTAGTTTAAATACTTATCAGTCTTCCACTTGCATAATTTAAACGCCTTTGGAGTATGATATGCTGTTTTTGGTATAATCCCAATCATGTTTAATGCCCTTCTACAGACAACATTCATTCATCATTATCTATGTTGCATAAGTGATGTTTTGGAACTCGGGAGTTGAGTTTCTACTCGACCCCCCAATTTTCAGGATGTTACATACATCTCCTAGCTTGTGGCTTGGGAGCCTGGATGGACGGTGTGGATCCACTCGTTCATCAGCGGGTCCACGTCCCATTTACGAATGGTGTGGGTATAACCCATACAACATGCAGGTCCTACACGAATGGTTAAAACAAATGCATCAAGTGGGCGTGGCCCGCCAGCTTCACAAAGAGATGATATTTATGGTTTCTCTTCATCTGAGTGCTGGCTTGTCCATCTGGACGGTCCAATGAGGCAGGCCCCATATGGATGGAATGGACATAATACCTAGTGCATGGTGGGGCACATGAGGCTGGGCCACACACATCAACAAGAGAGAGAGAGAGAGGCACCCACCTTTTTCGCTTCTTCTGGGATTAATGACAAGCTAAGCTCCTCGGCTTCAACTTCAACAGAGAATGATGGAGTCTGGACAGTTGGATGGTGGAGATGAGAGGTAAGAAGTGGGGCACATGAGGCTGAGCCACACACATCAACAAGAGAGAGAGAGAGGCACTCACCTTTTCCGCTTCTTCTTGGATTAATGGTAAGCTAAGCTCCTCGGCTTCGACTTTAACGGAGAATGATGGAGTCTGGACGGTTGGATGGTGGAGATGAGAGGTAAGAAGTGGGCCACACAAAGCTCTCATACCTTGGACGGTACTTGCTTGAAAATGGGGAAGTGAGAGAGAGAGAGAGGGATGGGTGTGAGTGATGGGTGATGTGTGATGTGTACTTGACATGTAAGGGATGGGTTTGTAAGAGAGAGTTGACTTTAGGAGAGGGGTGGTTGTACTTGACATGATGTGGTGATTGATGGGATTGGTAAGATTGATTTGACATTATCTCTCTTAGATTTTGCAACTACGGGGCATTTTCCTTAAACTGAACGCGGGCACACATCTCCTGGCCTGGGTATCGCATCGGTGTGCAAGACGAGGCGTCATAACCGCGGTGACGGTGCGATGCACTGGTACAAATCTCATGTTTAGCCAACTCTAGAAAATGGGATAGGACTCAGGATTACGTGCAAACATCGAAACAGATCGCCGATCACCAGAATTCGACTGGGGGGAACCGCGGAAGCCTAGGAAATACTACGGCTAGGATACAGGTCTTACACCTATAGTCTGAGACTTCACGAATGTGTTCAGGATGATACCTGAATTACCTCCTCGGTGTGAGATCGATTTTACCATTGATCTAGTGCTAAGTGCGACACCTATATCTTTACCGACGTATCGCATGCCTCCATGTGAGATGGAGGAACTGAGGAGACAGATCGTGATCTGTTGGATGGGGAGTGCCCATGTTGTTCGTGACGAAGAAAGATGGATCATTGCGATTGTGTATTGATTATCGCAAGTTAAACCAAGTGATAGTAAAGAACAAGTATCCTTTAACCAGGATAGATGATCTGTTTGATCAGTTGAAAGGGGCCTAGTATTTTTCAAAGATTGACTTGCAATCAGGGTATCACCAATTATGTGTTAGGGATGAAGATATGTAGAAGACAGCTTTTAGAACCAGCTTTGGGCACTACGAGTTTCTTATGATGTCATTTGGACTAACAAATGCACCGGCCGTGTTCATGGATCTGATGAACCAGATGTTTCGGCCATATCTATATCGATTCGTCAGCGTATTTATAGATGACATCTTGATATACTCTACGAGTCGGGCAGATTATGAGGAGCACCTACGAGTAGTCTTTGATACACTCAGGAAGAACCGGTTATTTGCTAAGTAAAGGAAGTATGACTTCTAGAAAGAAGAAGTTAAGTTCCTGGGACATGTGGTGTCTAAGGAAGGAATAATTATGGACCTTGCTAAGGTGACCGCAGTACAGGACTGGGAGCAGCCCGGTTCGGTTACTGAAGTGAGGAGCTTCCTGGGAATTGTTGGCTACTACCGTCGATTCATTCGGGACTTTTCCAAGATAACCAAACCGTTGTCTTAAATCACTCAGAAGGATCTCAAGTTTGCTTGTAATGAGAAGGCAGAAGTAGCCTTTTAGGAATTAAAGGACAAGTTGACATCTCCACCCGTGCTAGTATTGCCAGAGCAGGGGGTCAAATATGCAATATACATCAACGTGTCTCTTGTTAGTTTGGGTTGTGTTCTTTGTAGAAGGACAGAGTGATTGCTTATGCCTCGCGACAGTTGAGGAAACACGAGAAAAAATATCCTACGCACGACCTAGAGTTGGTAACCGTCATCTTTATATTAAAGCTTTAGAGACATTACCTCTATGAAGAGGAGTTCGAGCTCTTTTACGGCCACAAGAGCCTCAGATACATATTCCCGTAGAGGGATTTAAATATGAGGTAGCAACAGTGGATGGAAACCTTGAAGGACTTCAAGTTTGAGGTCTCCCACCATCCCACCAAGGCCAACCTTGTGGTAGACACATTAAGCCGCAAGAAGATAATAGCATTTGCAGCTCCGCTGATGATCGATGAATGGAACAAGGTAAAGTTTGTGTGAGACTTTGAGTAGAAACTTACGGTAGAGGAACCGTTTGAGAGCATCACACGTATTCGTGTGCAGCCACTTATTGTTGACTAAATCATTGTGGCTTAAAAGGAAGATGAATAGTTAGTTAAATTGAGAAAGTGAACTAGTGACGATGAAGACTCCGAATGGAGAGTTGGTACGGATGAAGGTTTACGTTATCGTGGCCGCCTATGAGTCCTTAATCTTCATGACTTGAGAAGGGAAGTTCTCAAAGTTGCTCACAACTTGAAAATGGGTAGTACGAAGATGTATCGAGATATAAAGCACTAGTACAGGTGGAATAACATGAAGGCCCACATAGCAGATTATGTATCCCATTGTCTCACGTGCCAGCAGGTCAAGGCAGAGCATTGCCGACCTCCTAGACTGCTTCAGCCCATGCTCATAGAAGAATGGAAATGGGATTTCATTTCAAGGTTACCGAAGACGAGGAAGGGGGATGACTCCATTTGGGTGATTGTGAACTGGTTGACGAAATCGACTCATTTTCTCCCTAATAGAGTTTCAAACTCAGCAGACAAATTGGCCAGTATATCAAGGAGATAGTATGTCTGCATGGAGTTCCTATAGAGATCATGTCGGATAGAGACATGTGATTCACATCCATCTTCTGAACTTGTATCCAGGAAGCAATGGGTGTGAAACTGAAGTTCAGTACCGCATTCCACTCACAGACTGACGGGCAGACAGAATTGGTAAATCAGGTGTTGGAAGACATGTTGCGGTCATGTGTGCTCGATTTCAAGGATAATTGGGATGACTATCTTCCCTATATTGAGTTCGCTTATAAGAACAGTTTTCAAATGAGTATTGGCATGACTCCCTACGAGGCCTTGTATGGGCGCCCATGTCGAGCACCGCATTGTTGGGCTGAGGTTGGCGAGAAGAGTTTAATTGGCCCAAAGTTAGTGTAGGTGACTTAAGAGAAGATCGACATTATCAGGCGTCGACTTCTTGCAGCACACATCAGACAAAAAAGTTACGTCGATACGAGACGGCGACCGCTAGAGTTTGAGGTTGGGGACTATGTATTTCTTAAGGTTTCCCCCATGAAGGGAGTCTTTCGATTTGGCAAGAAGGAGAAACTCACGCCATGATTTATTGGGCCGTTCCAGATTCTAGACCAATTGGTGTAGTAGCGTACTGCCTTGCTTTGCCCACACCACTCGCATGCGTGCACAACGTATTTCATGTATCGATACTGAAGAAATACGTTCCTAACCATTCCCACATTATTAAATAGGAGCAGGTATAGTTAAGTGAGGATGTTACTTATGTACTACGACTAACACGTATCCTAGACCAGAAGGAGTAGGTACTGTGCAGTAAGGTTATCCCTCTTGTTAAAGTGTTGTGGACGCATCACACTCAAGAAGAGGTTACTTGGGAAACAGAGATCGATGTCCGCAAGAACTACCCTCAGATTCTTGAGGAGTACAAAAAAGTACTGATTTCAAGGACAAAATTTTTCTTTTTGGGGGTAGATTGTAACATCTCGAAAAAATCCATACAAATCCCAAGTATCACCTCAGGTATAAATCACTAAGGACCGAATCCTTTAGAAATTATATAAAAATTAATTAAGTGTTAAACTGAATTGATTAGTAAATTAGCTTGAACGTCTTTCTATACGAAGTGCAAGACCCAAACCCAGTAGAATCGTTAACTCAACATTACCTAAAAATCTAGGAGAAATCTCAAAACCCAGTTGCTCTCAGGAGCGCATTGAAACTTCATATCGGACTTGGACCACATGTCAAAAGTCTGATTACCGTGAAACTACATGGTTATGACCACCTTACTGGGCTTGACAACCATCACGGGAATCAAGTCCAAATAGTATCCAAAAATGCACAACTTGAGCCTGGAGTGAAGTGTGTGAGAAACACGAATATCTTTAAAAAATGAACTCAAACTTAAGTGATTTGGGCCGTTCGCTTGCAGGCAAAATTTAAGGTTTCAGACCATCAAATTCTGACCCAACTACACCCTTGGATCAGGAAAATTTCTCTACATATGTCAGTGTACTTGTGGCCCTGATCGAGTGAGATGACCGTTGAACTAAAACCGGTCCTCCAGGTCGATTTACAAATCTAATTGGACCAAAACTTTAACCTGGCATAGATCTATTATCAGGGAACTTTCTTCAGAGCGTAAGCAAACAATGGACCTCCAGATGAGCTCTGTTGGCCCGAAACACACGACTTTTGGCTATAACCTAAGTATACCATGGCCCTGGGGCTATTGACATCAGTTCTGGGCCTATATAAGGGCCTTAACCCACCCCTTTCTCATTCCACACGAATTTTCTGACCCTAGGAGAGAGAAGAGAGAAAAGAGAAGGAAAGAGTGAGGAGAAGAGAGAGAGAGAGAGTAAGAGATACTTGCTGGGATTCGTTCCCACCGCTCCACGTGCTGAATCATCCCTCCTGTATTGCTACACCATCGAATTCAAATCCATTTTTGGGTGAGAAATCCTAACCCTAATATATTTTAGGGATCCAAATAGAGGAATTGGTGAAATAGCTAACCTCTTTCATGGTTTAAGTAGCCATTGTGTCGTAGACGAAGGTGTAGTGTACGAACTGAGTTTGTAATCGGCGTATCGACAAAAGGTGAGGACTATAAATGTTTAGGTTATGGTTTTCAAGGCCTTCAATATCAATTAATGATTTATGACTAACTTGATTATTGTTACATGTACTTATATACGATAGTTTCCATGTATTACACATATATATATGAACTATGTTGAATACAATGCATTCCATGTGTTTGTGGAAATGTTTGTATGAATATGGAATTATGATTTGTGCTTGTCATGATTATTGATTGAGAATACACCATTGTTGTTTGTGTGGCAACTCCTTTATGAAAGGATTTGGTATAATATATGATATAACAAAGTTATTACATGTATGTTGATATGTGTAGTCTAAGTGTTTGATAAAATGTCTGAATGAGAAAATGCTTGTTGAAATGTATTTAATAAGGGTTTTGAGTTAGGATGCTCAATTCACCTGACCTATAATTATAGTTTACTTCATGGAACCTATCTCGCTACTATGTGCTATATGGATGGAATGCCTATGTATAATAATAAGCTCTATGTCTTTGTTAAAATGCTTAGATGAGATTTATATTTGAATTGGTTGTCACATGCTGTTCTTGACTATCACATATGAATGCCTATTATGTTTGAGTATGATTGGGACTAATACGTAGTCCAGGCAATCGGTAACAGTTTACGATAAGTGGCCGAACTAGTTTCGCCACAACAGATATGTTCAATGAATCCGAGTCGTACGGTGATTATCGATAGTGGTTAGGTCATCAGGAGTGTGTATGCACTCCATGCCAATTTATTTAATGTGCGTTCATACACTAAGGTGACGGGCCTCCCGTAGTAACTTGAACTTGCTTGTCCATTGCTTTTAAATCAGGGGTGACGTTGTCCTATAACTTGCCTATCATATGTGATTACTAGGATTGACGACCCTAGATGGATCATCATTTAGGTAAATGATATAAAGGGAGGTACCTTAGCTTCCTGAATCTTCTGTATAAATAAGCCAAAATAAATTACTTAGCTAACACGACCATACACATCATTGCATGTGCTTTGGCGAGGAAGCGCACGTTTAAGAAGTTTTCCATGCACGATCGTGAGATGATGTCGCTGAGGGAGTGTAGTTGAGGGCATACATCATTACAACATACCATTCATATATTAACAAGAGTACTTAGGATATGATTGTTGTACTACCTTATTATTACTGCATGACTGAATTGATAACATGTTAACCTTTGTCTTATAGCTCTACTGAGTTGATCACTCACTCCCACTCTAAGACGGTGTTTTAAAACACCAACAAGATTCTATTTTAGCTGCAGATAATGGCAATGTTTACGAAGAGGAACCGGACTTTTATGATGACGAGGAGTTCTTCTACATGTAACTCTCTGGCGGGTCTATGTAAAGCTAGAGTTGTGCCAATGGGATTACAGGGATACAAACTAGTTGGACATCACATTGTATCATTTTGTGAATTTTAGAACTATACATGTAATTATTTAAGTTGGTGACATGTTCATACTTTGGAGACTTACAACCACTTATATGCTTTATATATTTATCACAATCTTTCACTTGTGTAATCTAATTATCTTTGGAGTATGATATGTAGATTTAGTGTAATCCCATTCATATTTAATGCACTAATACGGACAACATTTAACAATCATTATCTATGTTGTATAAGTGATGTATTGGAACTCGTGGACTGAGTTCTACTCGACCCCCCGATTTTCAAGCGTTACACATTTTCATGCATTTCACGATCAATTTGCTTCACTACACAGTCATTTCCATTCATTTCACAATCATTTATGACGATTCCATTTAGATTCATGGTCATTTCCATGCACTTCACGTTCAATTTCCTTCACTTCATGGTCATTTCCACGCATTTCACAATCAATTCGCTTCACTTCATAGTCATTTCCATTCATTTCATGGTCATTTTCAGCGATTCCATTTAGATTAATGATCATTTCCCTGCACTTCACAGTCATTTCCATGCATTTCACGGTCATTTTGTTTCACTTCATGGTCATTTCCATGCATTTCACGATTAATTTCAACGATTCTCTTTAGATTCACGGTCATTTACATGCACTTCACGGTCAATTCCCTTTACTTCATGGTCATTTCCATGCATTTCACAGTCAATTCGCTTCACTTCAGGGTCATTTCCATGCATTTCACAGTCATTTCCAGCAATTTCGTTTAGATTCACGGTCATTTCCATGCACTTCACAGTAAATTTCCTTCAGTTCACGGTCATTTTCATGCATTTCACAGTCCACTCGCTTCACTTCACGATCATTTTCATTCATTTCACGGTCATTTTCGATGATTCATGTAAGACTCGAATCCTATCCCGTACCGTTTCATAGGCCTCCGCGGTCCTCCCGGTCGAATTTCGACGACCTGTGATCTGTTATCGGCGTTTGCGCGTGATCCTAAGACGTATCCCGTTTATCAAAATTAGCTCGACCTGAGACTTGTACCAGTGCGACCGCGCCGTCGTCATAGTTCCAATGTCATGTCTTGCATGCCAATGCGGTACCCTGACCAGGAGATGTGGGCCCGTGTTCAGTTCGAGGAAAATGCCGCGTGTTGTAAATCCCGAGAGAATCCATCACATCAATAACCTTACTTGTCAAAAGTACACCCATCACTTAACCCATTACTCTCCCCATTCCTAAATACAAAAGTACTCCCAAAATTCAACTTTCTCATCACCTCACCATCCTCCCTCCCATCACTTCTCTTACACCTCTCCCTCTCCCATTTTTCAAACTCCATCTCTCTCTACAAGCAACCCACGTCCGTGGCTTCCAAGAGGAGAAGCTAGTGTGGCCCACCTTCCTTACTTCCATCTCCACCGTCCATGATCAAATATAAACTGTTAAAGTTCGTCCATTGAAGCACTAGGATACTTTGGCGAAAGAAGGAGGAGAAGATCATAGGTGGGTGTTTCTCTCTCTCTTTCTCTCTCTCTCACTCTCTCTTTCAATATGTTGGTGTGATGATGTGGCTGTGTGGCCCACCCGGATGTACCCCACCTTGATGTATGCCTTATCCAAACCGTCCAAGTCATGTAGACCATATCCTTTGGTGATGGGCAGACACAAATATCAAATTGATCCAAGTCAAGTGGGCCACCTCCATGTGGGACCCACCAGCCGTAGTCCCCACACGTGGGGCCCATCTTGATGCAATGCATAGCCCAGCGTCCCTGGACGCTGGACGTGGCCTAAAGCATGAACAAGTACCCACTGCAACATAAAAAAAAAGGTCATTACTTTAGCCTTTTTGAGTGGGCCACTCATGCAGGCCCCACCTTGATGTATTGTTCAAATCCACGCCGTCCATCCCATTCCCTAGATCATTTTAGGCATTGAGCCAAAAATTGAAGTTCAACTGAATCTCTGGAGGGCCATATTGTAGAGAACAAGTGTTTGGACGATGTAAACTGTTAGGGCCCGCTGTGATGTTTCTACTCACTGGATATATCGAATGCCGGGCTCCTTAAGCCTGTCTCAAGCCCGAAAACCCAACCGATGAGGTAGATTTTCCTAATGAGGGTCTCACCTATGAAAACACACAAATATATATAATGTGGGGACACTGTTGCTGGACGTTGCAGCAAGCAGCGTCCTTGCTACCTTTGACGGGTGGAACCGTGGGTCTTACCACAGGCCCCACCATGATATATGTTCTGTATCTATACCGTGCATTTGATGGGACCCATCTAGATAATGGGTCATCCCAAAAATCAACTGTACATAAAAGTCAGGTGGCCCACACCATCTTCAATCATATGAAGACATGTTTAACGTAAATCACTTGTTGGGAAGGACCGACCGTGATGTATTTGTTATCACACCTGCCTGTCCATTTTTGGTAGGACGAGGGACCCATCCACACGTGCTGCACGTGTGGGGTGGGGGCCACTTTGATATATATTGTGTCCACGCCATACATACCGTTGGACCCACCTTGATGAATGTTCTTGTCAGCACAGTCCAGTCCCTGGACGTGTGGACCCCACATTAATGATGTATGTATCCACGCCCTTCACTGGCTGAAAAGGTGCACCCCACCATGAGGTATGTTTTTATCCAGACCATTCATCTGCTGCTACCCAGCAGCTGGAGCTGTCATTGATGACAGCAGGCTAGGTAGGTCGTTCTTGAGGTATGTGTTTTATACCCTTACCACCCCTCTCTCTCTCTGAACGGTGGGTGGTCACCATGATGTATGTGATCTGCACCGTCCATCTGGACGGTGCTGGATACCGATCTGTACGGGGCTGTGGCCACTAAATGTGATGTATGTGTACAGCCACACCTTTCATCTATTTTTCGTGGACGTGGCCACCTCACACGTGTGGCTCGTGTGAAGGTGGGGCCACCTACAAGTATGTATTTTATCCCGCATCCATCAATGGACGCTGGATGTTATTGCCTACTGATATAAAAATAAAAATAAAATAGATATGACGATATATATAAATATTATATTATATATAAATAAATATATGTATGGCAGGTCTCACGTGGGACCCACCTTTAATGCATGTAACGTGTAGTTAGCTGGGACCTGTTATAATGTATGGGTGTGCATCCTCACCGTCCAGACAGTTGGGACGGTGGGACCACATGATATGTGTGTTATATCAGTCGTTCATCATGTGGGGCCACCGTGGTATATGTGTTTCATTCACGACGTCTATCTATTTCACACCCAAGCCGTCCATCTATTTTGACAAATTGGGATGCCCTCCATGATGTATTTATTTCATCCACACTGTCTAGATTGTTCTGGACAGTGCTGGATGATGTTTGGACAGTGCTGGTTTACATAAATAATGTGCGAATAGTGTTGATCCACGTGGACAATGTTTGGATGGTGTTGATTTACATGGAAAGTGTTTGGATGGTGTTGATTTACATGGAAAATGTTTAGATTGTGTTGAATTACCTGGACAATGTTTAGACAATGCTGATCATCATTGGTGGGCCGTGTACCCAATGAAATGATAGTATATAGTGACACACATGTTACACCTACAACTATTGAAATAATTTTTGGGGTGGTCCAAGCCCACTTGAGACCCATTGGTGTGGCCCATCCATGGGGCTCATCTGTCTTGTATTTGAGGCCCATGAGCAGGGCCCACCTATTATGTGTATGAGGCCCATTAGTGCGGCCCATCCATGGGGCTCATTTATCTTGTATTTGAGGCCCATGAGCAGGGCCCACCTGTTATGATTATGAGGCCCATTAGTGAGGCCCATTGATGCAACTCACTTGATGTATGAGGCCCATTAATGCGGCCCATTGATGCAGCTCACTCGATGTATGAGGCCCATTGGTGCGACCCATGGATGCGGTCCACTTGATGTATATGAGGCTCATTGGTGTGGCCCTTGGCTACGATCCGCTTGATGTATTTGATGGCCCACGAGTTGATGCCCAATGTGATGTATATAAGGGCTACGAGTGAGGCCCAATGAGATGCATGCGGGGCCTTTGAATGGGGTCGAATGTGATGTATATAAGGCCCAAGTTATGTGGCCCACTTGTTGCATATGCGGCTCATTCATTGAGGCCCTTGTGTGAGGCCATGGGCCCATTATATGTTTGACTCTACGTGGGCCACTCTTTGGGAGCAATGTCGGTTAAATGGCCACATTGATGGGCAATGATAGTTTAATGTCCACATTGTGACTTTCCATTAGGCCTTATTAGGCCTATTCTTATCGACTCCGATCGACGTGATCGATTGTCGATTATCGATCGAGGTCGATTACCGATTCAGATGTCCAATTACTGATTCTGATTCGTCGTGATAGATTTTCAATTATCGATCGAGGCTGATTACCAATTCTGATTTGTCGTGGCTGATTATCGATTACCAATCGAGTCCAATTACCGATTCTGATTTGTCATGGCCAATCGTCGATTATCGATCGAGGTCGATTACCGATTCAGATGGCCGATTACCGATTCTGATTCATCGTGGTCGATTGCCGATTATCGATTGAGGCCAATTACTGATTCTGATTTGTCGTGGCCGATCACTGATTATTGATCGAGATCGATTACCGATTCAGATGGCCGATTACCGATTCTGATTCATCGTGGTCGATTGCCGATTATCGATCGAGGCCGATTACCGATTCTGATTTGTCGTGACTGATTGTCGATTATCAATCGAGGTCGATTACCGATTCTGATTTGTCGTGGCCGATTATCGATTATCGATCGAGACTGATTATCGATTCTGATGGCCGATTGTTGATTCCGATTGTCGGGGCCCAATGTGATGAACATGCGACCCGTATTTGAGGCCCGACATGATGTGTATTCAGTCCGTGTCTAAGGCCCAATGTGATGTATATTGAGGCCTAGGTGATGAGGCCCATTGTGATGCATTTGAGGGCCAGGTGAAGGAGCTCATTGTGATGTATGTTAGGCCCATGAGTAGGGCCCACCGGTTGTGTACATGTAACCCTTGAGTAAGACTCGTTGTGTTATATATTAGGCCCTTGTGTGAGGCCATAGGCCCATTATATGTTTGGATCTATGTGGGTCATCCCTTGGGGCAATGTTGGTTAAATGTCCACATTGTCGAGGCCGATTGTTGATGCCGACTATGAGTATGTGACAGCATAGCATTATGGTGCATGCCCATACGCATCATCCGCATGTTTGTTATGAGATGTGATTGACCATTGCATATGTCATTGGGTAGGATGATATGAGACTCCCTGATAGGCGAAGGTTATCTCACATAAGCGCACGACATGCGCAGGATTGATGCATGACTGGATTGTATGATTCATGCATCTTGCATTGTGTTGTGATTACTGTATGCCCTAGAGACATCAGGGTCGTAGCCTCCACAAACATATCATGAATGGCCAGATGGGACACCAAAAATGTTTGGTTCTAACATACGGGCGCCATAGATGTCCCTGGGTGAAAATTCGTAAACCTTCGTGGCCAGGAAACTCCCCAACGTCGAGATCAAGTGGATACATGAGCGCCCGAGTGCCAAATACCAGGAGGCCGCGTCTCCCGCTATGTTGTGGTCGATTGGGAGGCGGTGTGGCCTTACCCGCCTGAGCGTAAGGGGCATAGGTTGGCTGAGTTTGACCAGCTCATAAATGGGTCCGTTATCGATGTGCCGGATAGATATTTACAGACTATTGGCCAGGCGAATAGTGAGGTTTCTTACGCTCACTTGGACTGTGCTGCTGGGAGAGGGTCAGTGCCATTTGGAGTGTACTAAACCCCAGTGATGATCCCAGAGATGAACAATATCGATATGTGGACTTATTTAGCAGGAGTTACATACTCATTCATTCATTCATTCACTGTCCACTCGGTTTGGTGGTGTGCAATTATTTGTTACGTGTACCTTCGCAATGGCCAGGATTTCAGTTGGACGAGTGACTAACCTGAGATCAGGAGTTTACCACATTGATTCTGACTATCCAAATTTAGGTATGGGACTGGTTTGGATAGAAGTCCCTTATGATGGACTTCATAGCCTGTGATACTACGTACTACTATCCCGACTTCACACTCCAGCATGATCATTCCATTTTCATCGCATATTGCGTTACATCCGTGGCATTTTGGGTTACTATGTTTCTGCATTTAAATGGTCTAGATACGGCTAACGCTATCCATGAACTCATCACGAATTGTATATTACATCACATCCTCGGCATCTAATATTTGGCTCTTTATGACTCTTCATTTGCATAGTTATTTTATATTGTGTATTCTGATATTGATTGACTCATGGACTTGTCCATATTTCTGCTTACTTTGTTATCGTATGATTTATAATCTTGTCGATAATTCTGCTTACTCTGATAATTCATGATCTTATCAGTATTTCTGTCTGTTCCGATATTGTATGATTTATGGATTACCGGTATTTTCGGTATTGTATGATGATGACATTGTATTGAATACTTGGCACTTACCTTGTACACACACTTACACCATCCTCTAAGCTTTCTATAAGCTTATGCATGATAGATGCGTGCAGGTGATGTTAGGTTGCAACAATATTGAGCTTGGAGCGTGCAACTGTCTTCTGGAGCTTGATTTTCTATTTATGTATTTTTCTTTCAGCATTGTACTCAAATGATGATATTAGTGGATATGTGATGATGATGTTGCATTTGTGAATTAGGTAATCTTGTAGTTATGCTTATTATGAGTTAAAGGTACAAAAACAAAATCCTCCTTATAGGATCCTCAGATCGGAATCTAGCGTATGGACGCTAGGAGCCGAGAATGGGGTACTATGGAGGCTGTCTGCACCGGATTCGACGATCGAAATTCTTGTGAATTCGATTTCTGGGTTTGGAGCGTGACAATTCCATTTTGATTCACAACCATTTCAATGCACTTCACGGTCAATTCCCTTCACTTTATGGTCATTTCCGCACATTTCACGGTCAATTTGCTTCACTTCATGGTCATTTCCATTCATTTCACTGTCATTTCCGGCAATTCCGTTTAGATTCACGGTCATTTCCATGCACTTCACGATCAATTCCCTTCACTTCACAGCCATTTTCAAGCATTTCACGGTCAATTCACTTCACTTTAGGGTCATTTTCATGCACTTCACGATCAATTCCGGTGATTCTGCTTAGATTTATGGTCATTTCCATGCACTTCACGGTCAATTCCCATCACATCACGGTCATTTCCATGCATTTCACTGTTAATTCGCTTCACTTTAGGGTCATTTCCATTCGTTTCATGGTCATTTCCATCGATTCCGTTTAGATTCACAATCATTTCCATGCACTTCACAGTCATTTCCAGCCATTTCACGGTCAATTCGTTTCCCTTCATGGTCATTTCCATTCATTTCACGGTCATTTCTGGCAATTCCATTTAGATTCATAGTCATTTCCATGCACTTCACGATCAATTCCTTTCACTTCACGATCATTTCCACGCATTTCATGATCAATTCGTTTCACTTTAGGGTCATTTTCATTCATTTCACAGTCATTTTCGGGGATTCCATTTAGATTCACGGTCATTTCCATGCACTTTACGATCAATTCCCTTCATTTCACGGTCATTTTGCTTCACTTCATGGTCATTTCCATGCATTTCATGGTCATTTTCCGCAATTCCATTTAGATTCACGGTCATTTCCATGCACTTCACAGTCAATTCTCTTCACTTCACAGTTATTTCCACGCATTTCATGGTCAATTCTCTTCACTTCAGGCTCATTTCCATTCATTTCACGGTCATTTCCGGCGATTCTGTTTAGATTCACGGTCATTTCCATATGCTTCACGGTCATTTTGCTTCACTTCACGATCATTTCCATGCATTTCACGGTCATTTTGCTTCACTTCACTATCATTTCCATGCATTTCACGGTCATTTCCGACAATTCCGTTTAGATTCACGGTCATTTCCATGCACTTCACAGTCAACTCCCTTCACTTCACGATCATTTCCACGCATTTCACGGTCAATTCGCTTCACTACATGGTCATTTCCATGCATTTCACGGTCATTTTCGACAATTCTGTTAAGATTCACGGTCATTTCCATGTACTTCACGGTCAATTGCCTTCACTTCACTGTCATTTGCAGGCACTTCACGATCAATTCCCTTTACTACATGGTCATTTCCATGCATTTCACTGTCATTTCTGGCGATTCCGTTTAGATTCACGGTCATTTCCATGCACTTCACGGTCAAGTGAAGGGAATTGACCGTGAAGTGTATGGAAATGACTGTGAAGTGAAGGCAATTGACCGTGAAGTGCATGGAAATGACTGTGAATCTAAATGGAATCACCGAAAATGACCGTGAAATGAATGGAAATGACCATGAAGTGAAGCAAATTAACCGTAAAATGCATGGAAATGACCGTGAAGTGAAGGGAATTGACCATGAAGTGCATGGAAATGACCGTGAATCTAAATGGAATTGCCGAAAATGATCGTGAAATGAATGGAAATGACCATGAAGTGAAGCGAATGGACCGTGAAATGCGTGAAAATGACCGTGAAGTGAAGGGAATTTACCGTGAAGTGCATGGAAATGACCGTGAATCTAAATGGAATCGCCGAAAATGACCGTGAAATGCATGGAAATTACCCTGAAGTGAAGCGAATTAACCGTGAAATGTATGGAAATGACCGTGAAGTGAAGGGAATTAACTGTGAAGTGCATGGAAATGACCATGAAACAGAATCACCGGAATTGATCGTGAAATGCATGAAAATGACCATCAAGTGAAGCGAAATGACCCTAAAATGCATGGAAATGACTGTGAAGTGAAGGCAATTGGCCATGAAGTGCATGGAAATGACCGTGAATCTAAACACAATCGCCGGAAATGACCGTGAAATGCATAGAAATGACAGTGAAGTGAAGCGAATTGACCGTGAAGTGAATAAAATGAATAAAATTGACCACAAGGTGAATGAAATGGATTTTTTACCATAGACCCAATGGAATCTTGGAAAATAACTATATTGGTTGGCTAAATTAGCTTCTCCTATCCCAAAATCATATGTGGTATGTTAAGTAACTCATTCTAGTTTAGGAGATATGCTTGTTAAATAAATAGGTAAAGAAATGAATTAAAAGATAGAAAAATATTTTTATATACTTATATATACATATTTACATAATTATGTATTAGAGAAAAATATAAGGGGGGAAAAGTTCTCCTCGTTACAAAAAAATAAAAAATAAAAAATAAAAAATAAAAATTCTACTAGACTGGCACAACACTACCACCAGTTTGGGCTTCTTTTTTTTTGCTTGGAATTTTCGTTGCTTTTGTGGGTCCCTTCATGAGGTCTGTGTTATATCCAAACCATCCATCTATTTGGCGAGCTCAAATTAAAGTTTGAGACGAAAAATATGATAGATCTAACTATCAAGTGGACCACACTGTAAAAACCAGTGGGGAATTGAACGTCTACCATTGAAACCCTTTTAGGGGTTACAGAAGTTTTGGTTCATTATGATTTTTTTTTCCTCTTCATCCAAGTCTTTGTGACCTTATGAATAGATTGGATGAAAAATAAATGTTATGGTGGGCCCTACAAAATTTTTAACGGTGAAAATCAATTTTCCCGCTGCTCTTTATGGTGTGGTCCAGTTGATCTTTAGGTATGATTTTATTTTATTTTTTGATAATGCTCCAAAATGATCTCGAAGTATGGATGAACGTTGTGGATATAATAAATACATAACTGTGAGGCCCATGTAACTTTGATATCTTTTGAACCGTTCATACAACTCGGAGTTCGAGGAGAGTCAGCACTCGTCTTTGAGCACCAGCCGATCCTCTTACGGAAGGAAAAGCAGGGGCATTTTCAACCTTTGGGAAGCCATCTGTACGTATGGGGCTTATTCTTACAAGGTAAAAAGAAGTGGGCTTACAAATGTAAATGGGCCATAAATACGTCGTACAGTCACAAATTTCTCAAGTTACTTAGTACACTATTATCGTACTGAGTAAACTCTATTGGGCCCACCTTGAATGTGTGTAGTTAATCAACACTGTCCATTCATTTTTTCCAACTCATTTAAGGGTTGAGATCAAAATTAAAGCATATAGAAAGCTCAAATGGATCATACTACAGGAAACAGTGTGAATAATGATTTTCACCGTTGAAACCTCGCCAGGCTCCTCAATGATTTTTATTGATCATCCAACCTGTTCATAAGATCGAAAAAACATGGATGAAGGGAAAACACAAATATATGCTTGATCCAAAACTTTAGTGCCCCTCAAGAAATTTTCAACGGTAGATGTTCAATTCACAATGTTTCCTGTGGTATGGTCCATTTGAGATTTGAATATGCTTAATTTTTGGTTTCAAGCCCTAAAATTATCTGATAAAATGGATGGAAGGAGTGGATAAAATATATAAATTATGGTGGAGCCCACAGAGTTTACTCAGTACGCTTATGGTATTGAGTAACTCACTACGCAATCCGTTTCCTAATTCACAAGCCAACAAGAATGCTAAGGGCCTGTTTGGCTAGGCAGAATGGATGGGATTAGATTGTATTGGAAGGGATTGGAAGGAGCAATCCCAGGATTGGCCGGGCATGCCAAACAGGCACGTTGAACTTCTACCTGGATTGGAGCAATCCCATGGGATTGCCCGCAATCCACTGACATCACCATCATTACCTTGAAATCCACCCAATCCCTCCTAATCCTATCTATTTTGCCTAGGACATGTTTGGGTGGATGGATTGGAAGGGATTGGCCAGGCGTAATCCTGGAATTAGACAGGCGGGCCAAACATACTCGGTGGTAGATTCCCTGGATATAGCAATTCCATGGGATTGCCAACAATCCATTGACGCAGCCATCATTACCTGTCATCCACCCTAATACAATCTAATTCCATGGGATGGGCCCGTCTAAACACATCCTTAGGGCCTATTTGGCCGGACCGATCCCACGATATTAGGAGGAATGGGATCGCAATATCCCGGGATATGCATGACAAGCCAAACAGACCTGGTGAGTTTGTCCCAGGATATAAGCAATCCCATGGATTTTAAAATAATCCACTGACATCACCATCATTACCTTAAAATTGATCCCATCCCTTGGTTGGATGGATTAGAAGGTAAAATCCTGAAATATGCTGGGTGTGCCAAGCAGACCCAGTGAACTTGTCCCGGGATTTGGTAATCCCGTGAATCTTAAACCAATCCACTGATAGCACCATCATTACCTTAAAATCCATCCCATCCCTCTTAATCCCATGGGATTCGGCTGGCAAATTAGATGGTATTGGAAGATAGATTCCAGGATTGGCCAGGCGTGCCAAATGAACACGCTAATCCTAGGGTATAGCAATCCCATGGATCTTAAGACAATCCACTGGCATCACTATCATTACCTTTAAATCTCATCCAATCCACCCTAATCCTTCCAAAATTGCCAGGAACATATTTGGTTAGAGGGATTGAAGGGTTTAATCCCAGAATGGCGTGCCAAACGAATCGGATACGGCAATCATATATATCTTGCACCAATCCACTGATGCAGCTGTCATTACTTTGAAAACCGTACAATCCAGTCTAATTCGGCCGAAGAGGCCTTAAGTGCAACAACTTATGCTACAGGGACAGTACACTGCTCAAAGCACTCTCCCTGCATTCTCGGAACGCGACCACTGCAAGGAGCCACGTTGCTACTGGACGGTGAGCGGTGGGATCCGCGATGATGTATATATTTTATCGACCGTTCATTTATTTTAGATAATTATTTTAGGGAAGAAGCTCAATAACGATGCACAACACGTGCATCATGGTGGGGTCCACAAGGTTTGGTGACGTCACTTTAATAGTCAGTTGGCTACTGACCTTGTCAGCATCTAATCCGGGCCGATCCAGTTCTCAGGGGAACCACAATGTAGGAAAACAGCGGTACTCTCACCGTTAAAAACTTCCTAGAGCCCACTATAATATTTATCTGCTATTCAACCTGTTAATTAGGTCGAACCGAACTGGATGAAGGGACAACACAAATATCTTGATATAAAAGTTTTGTTGCCCCTGAAAGTTTTTAATGGAGACTGTTCAATTACTACCTTTTCATGTCATGTGGTGTAGTTTACCTGGGATTTGGATCTGCCTGATTTTTCGGTTCATTCCCTAATATATGAGCTGGAAAAATGAATAGACAGCAATAGATAAAAGACGTACATCCTGGTGGAGCTAAGCAGGCCTCCACATTCTGATTACAGGGGCGCATGTTGTAAATTTATCGATTAATCTGGACCATCCACTTAGGTGTATCCAACATTTCATGGGCCAACAAGTAACGGTACACTAAGGTGGAGCCACTATAATTTACTTATCACTGTTTGAATGAGAACTTAGATCAAATAATCTTGACAGTTCAATCCATGATTGTAAATGGGAGCGTGACCAATCAAGTCTACCGCTGGACACCGCTTCATGTTGACTGATGGGCGAGGAACCCATATTTCTTTCTGGTTGGATGCATAATGAATCCATCTCGGTGAAATAGGACAATTCATGGATGGCCCATTGTACAAAAGCCCGTTTACCAGAGCACTACTTGCTTCGATTTTTTATTTTTATTTTTAATGTATACCAACTTTCCTCGTCGTCCATTTGAAGGCAGCAAATCATATCATGACTTGTTATGATGTAATGTGCGCAGCTACAGTGGGTCCCCGGATCCACCGAAGAGAGTGGATCCCTGATCATGGCCCACCCTGTTGTACTTTCCTTATATACACGCTGTACACTCGTTTAGGAAACTCAATGTAGGGTAGAATCCCAAAACTGAAGCAATTTAAATTGTTGTGCTTTATTATTATTATTTTTTTAATTTTATTTTTACTGTTTTTACATCAGTTAATTAAAGAAAGATATGTTTTTACATGGGATGCATAGTGTATTTAAAATTTGTTCAGATACTTGAAGAGAATTTTACTAATTTATTATTGGTGTCTAATGAGCAATGTTAAGTCATTCATAAAACAATAGTGGGCGATCAGAATATGTTTGAGTCAAAAAGGAGGCTTGAAGTGGTTATCGGTATAGGTGGCAAGCTAAGAAGAAAAAAGCTTCAGAGACAGTAGTATCAAAATAATTATAGTAACTATCAGAATGTGAGAACCATATGAAGGATCAGTTCAAGGCTATAAATAACAATGAAGTTTAGCAAAACAAATCATCTCATATCAAATCAAAAAAAAATCTATTTTTCAATTATTTATCATTTACATTCCTTAGTGTAACCATTTACTTTTATCTGTCATTTGCATTTCGTAGTGTAATCCTTTATTTTTATCCGTCATTCACATTCATTAGTGTAATCCAAATAGTAATCAAGTAGTTGTTAACTTTAGTTGTAATTTGAATTTATGCTCATACACTGGAATCACTTCGAGTATGAATAAAAGTTCTTCATCTAGAAAGGTGTTCTATAATTGTTATTCTTGGCCGACCGTATGAATTTCATATTTGTTATATTTGTACTGAAGAGAATAGGTCCTTCCATATGGAAGGCAGAGGTGTATCCATTTTCAGAGGACGAACCCCACCCTCTGGCTATTGCCCGATTGTAAGTGTTGTGGACACTTCTGTTTTTGTGCACACTTTTATTTTGTCAAATTTCGATGAGACAAAACACCTACAAATTCAACTTCAAATGATGAAAAGTTCACCTTTAAGAACAAACCATGAAGTGTGTATAGTTTAAAAACAAGTTCAAGATGTGGATAGTGCAAGCTAAAGAATACTCATGTTCTACTACTAGCAGAAGATCAAGCTCCACCGAGTAGAAGATTCGTTCTATATACTTCAATGTCCAGCTTTGTTATGTATAAGTGACCTTAGAAAGACCTTAAGACTAGGTTCTTTCAAATGTTAAACTTATACAGGGTTTTATACTTTTATTAGGCTTTAGTCTGACTAATCTAAGCCTTGGTTCGATTAGTTCAAGCCTTAGTTCGACAAGTCCAGGAAAAACTTTGACTAGTTCAAGATTCAAACTCGAAAAACGGGTAATTCTGGTGGTTTCTCGACCAGTTAAGAAGGGTGCTCGACTAGTCAAAGGAACACCTTCGACTAGTTGAAAGGGGCTCAACTTGAAATCTAGTGGCTGATTTTTTGCACCCCTCGACCAATCAAATAGGGCCCTCGACCAGTCAAGCATGGCCTTTGACCAGTCAAAAAACAGTTTTATCCAATCGCACCGAAAATTTAAAATTTTGCTGGATCTTAGATGAGTTAAAGGAGACCTTAGACGAGTTGAAGCAACCAAATTTCAACCTATAAAAAAAGACCTTCTTTCATTATAAATTAATTAATTCAAGCTAGGAAAAGCCTTCATTAAGAAAAAGAGAAGTCCCCACTATCTTCAAGCTATTGTGCGGTATTTTAAATTTATGTTTATAACCTTTTTTTTTTAATTCTTTGATCTCTGGGTTATGAATCTTTTTTTTTTATTATTATTTAAAAAAAGAGAGTAATCACTCTTCTTTTTGAAATATAAAGGATTCGAACAAGTAGTCTAAGGTTTGAACTAATTTAAAATAACTTAGAACCTAGAACCCTTGATTGTATTACTGGACATTGAACGTTCTACATAAAAGGAAGTGGTTTTGCAGGCTACATCAAGTTGGTCTTCCAAAAGGAAGATAAGTATCATTTTGTATTTTTATTTTTATTTCTTTTAGCTAGAAAATCTCAGTGTGGGGTTTTGTTTATGAGAGTCCATCTAAAAACACAACTGTATAGGTTTTAAGGTAAACCTGTGAAAACCTTGATTGTTAGTGAATGCCAATATCACATGGGTTTTAATTATTGGGAGTGGAGTAAGTGTGATAGTTTAC
This sequence comes from Magnolia kwangsiensis, assembly GCA_037074715.1. Classification (NCBI taxonomy): domain Eukaryota; kingdom Viridiplantae; phylum Streptophyta; class Magnoliopsida; order Magnoliales; family Magnoliaceae; genus Magnolia; species Magnolia kwangsiensis. The sequence continues at coordinate 35,287,413 of CM073586.1, read as the reverse complement.
GAACAGTTGGTGTACACACCGAACCACTATAACTTCTGGTGTTTGTGGTGAATGGTTTGAATTTCTGTTTATGTGGTGAATGATTATAATTTAGTTGTGTGGTGAATGCTTGTAATAGATATCTCTCTTTTGTCTCTTATTTAGTTTGCGATCTTGATCTTTATTACGTTCAAATTAGGTTGTCCTACCTAAAACATTTGTTTTTAGTAAAGGTTGTCTTATGAACAAAGTTTGAATCAAATTCTGAGATCGGTGATTTATTCTGATTTATTCATTATATCTGTGCTTTGATTTTTTTTAAATTTGTTATAGTCCTATTCACTCCCCCCCCTCTAGGACTGTTAGCTCGCCTCTTTCAAATGGTATCAAATCCAAGTTACTCATTTATTTAGATTAAGTTCCTTGAGTTTAAAGATCTAGTAGAGCTTTCATTATTTTAAATTTCGATAGATTGTCTATTATCATCAGGAAACCACCCTTTGATGACTCTAACTATGCATATTAGAAAGTTAGAATGACGATTTTCTTAAAATCCTTATATGAAAATGTGTGGCAAGCCATGGTAACCAAATGGAAACCATCAGTGTCTGAAGTTCTAGGCAGTGATGGAATCAAGTCCATGAAAGAAACTTCTTTTTATTTATGGACTACACCTCAGAAAAATGAAAGCAGCGTAAATGCTAAGGCTTTACATGCAATTACTTTGTGCTCTATCACCTGATGAATTCAAGAGAATCATTTCATGTGACATAGTTAAACATGTGGTCATTCCTCCTACTGAGGTACCTGTAGCAGTCCTTCCATTTAATAACTCCAACATTCACAAGATGAATTTAGACTATCTGCCTGGCTAGCAAGATAAGGATGATGTTGTAGAAGAAGAAACGCCCTTGCCTGCAAACATGACTATGGATGACATATTTGATGAGTTAGAATTAGACGATGAAACGAACCTGATTTTCAGCCTTCTCAGGTTGATGATCGGCTTCGTTCCTTAGAGGAGAAGGTTGTTGAATTAAAGGTATCCAAGGAAAATCTGACGGAAAGTCATAGATCCTCAATGAAGTGTATGCATAAATACTTCCATCACATTGCTAAAGGACCTTGATACCTCCTCCATCCTCCTCTGGTTCTGATTAGTTTAATTTGATTTTGATTCACTTTGGGGCTGTATAACTTCTTTTTTTTTGTTAGGATGTTACAGTTTTTAGAACATACTCTCTTTATGCTTTGGTTATATGTTGCACTTGCTGAACTTTATTATATTCTCTATCTCATAGTTTAGTTATATTAATCTAGTTCCTGTTCTACTAATTCAGCCATATATCTGTCTACTTTGATACTCTTTCCTTTGTCAATTTGTGACAAAAGGGGAGAATTTAGTATTTTGATGGTATGGTATGGTTGATAATGATTTGTTAGAATTGGAATTGGAATTGTGCATTGCATTGGGAGAATATGTATATGTTCTAATACAGGTAAAATACAAAGAGTAGCTCTTATTGAGGGGGAGTAGCAGAGTAGCAGTGGAGAGAATCAACTACTCTATTTTGTGGTTAATGTACATAGTGTTTTGTCACGAATTTGACAAAGGGGGAGATTGTAACTATTTTACACACTTTTATTTTTTCAAATTTTGATGAGACAAAACACCTATAAGTTTAACCTTAAATGATGGAAAGTTCACCTTCAAGTTTAACTTCAAATGATAGAAAGTTCACCTGCAAGTTCAACTTCAAGTGCTGAAAAGTTCACCTTCAAGAACAAACCATGAAGTGTGTATAGTGTAAGAACAAGTTCAAGACGTGGATAATGCAAGCTAAAGAATACTCAAGTTCTACTACTAGCAGAAGATCAAGCTCCACCTTTAAGTAGAAGATTTGTTCTATACACTTTAATGTCCAGCTTTGTCAGGTATAAATGACCCTAGAAAGACCTTACACTTGGGTTTTTTCAAATATTAAACTTATACGGAGTTTTATACTTTTATTAAGCTTTAGTTTGACTAGTTTAAGCCTTGGTTCGATTAGTCCAAGCCTTGCTTCGACCAGTCCAAGATTCAAATTAAAAAAAATAGATAATTCTGGTGGTATCTTGACCAGTCGAGCAGGATGCTCGACCATTTGAAGGGGGCTCGACCAGTCGAATAGGGCCCTCGACCAGTCGAAGAACGGTTTTATCCGATCGCGCCAGAAATTTAAAATTTTATTGGATCTTAGACAAGTCAAAGGAGACCTTAGATGAGTTGAAGCATTAGAATTTCATCCTATAAATAGAGGCCTTCTCTCATTCCAATCAATTAATTCAAACTAGGAAAAGCCTCCATTAAGAAAGAGAGAAGTCTTCACTATCTTCAAGCTATTGCGTGGTATTTTAAATTTATGTTTATAGCTTTTTTATTTTGATTATTTAATCTCTAGTTTATGAATCTTATTTTTTTTTAAAAGATAGTAATCACTCTTGTTTTTTTAAATCTAAAAGATTCAAATAAGTAGCCTAAGGTTTGAACTAATTTAAAATGAATTAGAACCTAAAACCCTTGATTTTATTACTGGACAATGAACGTTCTACATCAAACGAAGCGGTTCTACGGGCTACATCAAATTTGTCTTCAAAAAGGAAGATAAGTATCATTCTGTATTTTTATTTTTGGTTTCTTTGAGATATCTAGAAAATATCAGCGTAGGGTTTTATTTGTGATAACCCATTTAAAAACACAACTGTATATGTTTTAAGGTGAACCTGTGAAAACCTTGATTATTAGTAAACGCCAATATCACGTGGGTTGTGATTATTAGGAGTGGAGTAAGTATAGTTGTTTAAGAATAGTTGGTGTACACACCAAACTACTATAACTTTTAGTGTTTGTAGTGAATGGTTTAAATTTCTGTTTATGTGGTGAATGATTATAATTTGGTTATGTGGTGAATTCTTATAATAGTTAGCTCTCTCTCTCTCTCTCTCTCTCTCTCTCTCTCTCTCTCTCTCTCTCTCTCTTGTATCTTGCTTAGTTTGAGAACTTGATCCTTACCATGTTCATGAAATCAGGTTATCTACCTAAAACATTTTATTTTTTTTGGTGTAAGGTTGTCCTATTAACAAAGTCTGAATCAATTTGTCAATACTACTGCTATTGAGATTAGTGATTTATTAATTATATTTGTACTTTGATTTTTTATTTGGCATAGTCATATTCAACCCCCTCCTCCTAGAACTGTTAGCTCGCCTCTTTCATCAATTATTTGAAGCAACTCTATGCAAGTAGCTAAATAGGTGACTGATCTTATTAGAACTCGATCATATACGTTCGATTTTTGGATGTATCTACCCATCTTGGTGCTTAAGGTCGTAGTTGTTCAGTTTGAATTGAACCACACATTCAATTCTAGCACACCTGCACTAATCAAGTAATCGAGATTTAAATACCGACAACATATCTTGGCATGCCCGATGCAACACTCATCCTAGTTTACTTACTGGTTCGACGGTTCAATTTAATTAATCAAAAATATGAATAGAAAGGGCAATCAAATTATTAAGATTGAACCCTTAACACCAACCGCAGTACCTCCAACTAAGGAAGTACCTATTTAAGTAGTTCCCAAATCATTGAATCTAAATAATAGTCCAACACTTAGTGTAAGACTCGTATCCTAGACCATACAATTCTGTAGACTCCCACGAGCCTCCCGGTCGAATTTCAGCAACTCATGATGCGTATATAGCATTCGCGCATGACCCTGAGTCGCACCCTGTTAACCTGAATCTACTCAACTCGAAACTTGTACCCTAGCGACCGCGCCGTCGCCACGGTTCCAACGCCGCAACTCACACGCCGATGCGATACCCAAGCCAGGAGTTGTGGGCCCGCGTTTATTTCAAGAAAAATTTCGCACGTTACGAATTTTAAGAGAATCTCTACAACTCATCATATCAACCAATCAAGTACAAGCAAGTACACAACCCATGCCTCTCTCATCCCTTTCTTACCAACAATGACAAGCAACCCGTACCCCATGCCACCTCACCCCCCATAAGTCAATTCTTTCTTACACACACCCGTCCCTCTCTTACACTACCTATTCCTCTCATCTCATTCTTCTTACACGACACCACTCCTCTCGCATTTCACTCCATCCCTCTCTCATTTTCTCTACCATTTCCTAAGCTTCCATGAGAGAAAATCTCTAAGGAGAGAAAAGATCAAGGCCCACTTCCTACCTCCACATCTCACCATCCAACCCTTCAATCTTCATCATCCTCCATCAAAATCAAAGCTTAGGAGCCAAGGATTCTAAGGAGCTAAAGAAGAAGGTAATTGGGTGATTGATAAGGTAGATCTTTGTTTTAATTCATGAAAAAGTGAGACCTACCGGTTAATGTTAGGGATCTCATTTTGGACCCAAGGTGTGGCTAATGGTCCACCATGATACATATGTTTATTCCATGATGGGGCCATTCTCCATGGACCCCACCATGATATTTATTTGATATGAAACTAGTTAATGGTCATCTAGGCCTTGATTTTGTGGTGAGGATAGGATTTCCCACCTGATTTTTTTAGGGCCCACCTATTTTGGGACCCACTTGATGTATGTTTTTGATTACATGGAAGGGAGGGCACATAGTACCGGGGGTCCCTCCATCGCACGCCGTCTCTCTCTCTCTCTCTCTCTCTCTCTCTATCTCTCTCTCTCTTCTTTTGATGATGATGATGATGATGATGTGAGTGGCCCACCTATGTCGTATGTATTATATCTATACCATCCGTTTTAGGACATATGAACCCAACCATGATGAATGGATTAAATCCACATTGTTCATCTGTGGACCATGTATATGTGGGGCCACCTTAATGTATGTGGTTGGTGGGACACGTGTAAGTGAAGCCCACCTTAATGAATGTATTATAGCCATACATTAGACGTCCAGCAACCTCTACTGCTAGACTGTATAAAGGGGAAAATACAATCAGTCAGCTTGATATAATATATATATATATATATATATATATATATATATATATATATATATATATATATATATATATATATATATATATATATATATATATATCTATTGGGTCTCACGTGGGACCCACCCACCACGAGAACAGATTGGTTGGTCTACCACGTACTAGCTATATAGCTATTGTACTGCCAACAAGTTTTGTGCCGTCCATTTGCTAGACGGTGGGACCCAGCCACACGTGTGAAGTCCTCACTGTCCAGCTGGGACATGGACCCCACTTACGACGTATGTGGTCTATAACCACACCGTCCATCCATGGTTGAAACCCACCTAATGTGTTGATATTCACACCGTCTACTATCTGGATGGTGGAGACCCTCCCCGCTCTAGTGACGACAGCAAGTTCTGTGGGACCCATTGCTGATGTGTTGGTCTTATCCACACCGTCCAGATGTCTAAACAGTGGGACCCACCGTTGATATATGTATTTTATGTCTGTGTCATCCATCTGTCAGGCCCACCTTGATGTATGTGTTATATCCAAACCATCCATTTGGATGGTGAGCTCATCTTAAGGTTTGGGACTAAAAATTAAGACAAATTTATTTATCATGTGGACGACACTACAAAAACTGTGGGGATTGAACATCTACAATTGAAACCCGTTTGGGGTCCCAAAAGTTTTGGATCAGTATGAAAATTATTATTTTTCAATTAATTCAGGTCCTTGTGACCGTATGAACAGATTGGATAGAAATAAACATAATGGTGGGTCCTAGCCCGGTGAATTGTTTAACAGTAAGAATCATTATCTCCACTATTATTTGTGGTATGGTCCAAATGATCTTTCGATATGATTCATTTTTGAGAAATGCTCTAACATGATCTCTAAAATAATGAATAGTGTAGATGGACCAGCTAGGTTGGTGGGCCCATTGGTGCGACCCATGTGATGCGGCCCACTTGATGTATATGAGGCCCATTAGTGCGACCCATGTGATGTTGTCCACTTGATGTATATGAAGCCCATTAGTGCGACCCATGTGATGTGGCCCATTTAATGTATATGAAGCCCATTGGTGTAGTCCATGTGATCCACTTGATGTATATTGGCCCACATGAGAGGCCCATTGTGATGTGTTTGAGGCCCATGGGTTGTGCCCCTTTGTGATGTATTTGGGCACATGGGACGTGGCCCATTTGATGTATATGAGGCCCATATAGTGCGACTCATTTGATGTATATGAGATTCATGTATTATGGCCCATTTGATGTATGCGAGGCCCATCTGACGAGGCTTGATCTGATGTATATGAGGCTCATGAGTGAGGCCCAATGTGATGCATATGTGACCCATGAGTAAGGCCCATCATTATGTGTATTAGGGCCTTAAGTGAAGCCCATGGTGATGTATATTAGACCTTTGTGTGAGGCCATGGGCCCATTATATGTTTGGCTTTATGTAGGGCCACTACTTGGGAGTAATGTTGGTTAAATGTCCACATTGATGGGCAACGATGGTTAAATGTCCACATTGTGACCTTCCCTTAAGCCCTTTGTTAGGTCAATTATCGATGCCGATTAGCGATGCGGATTATCAAGGCCGATTATCAATGCCAGTTATCAATACCAATTATGAGTATGTGACAACATAACATCATACATGCCCATATGGATCATTTACATGCTTGCAATGAGATAAGGTTGACCATTGCATATGCCTTCTGACAAGTTGTTTATGGAACTCCTTGATAGGCAGTGTTATCCCTAATGAGTGCATGGTATGCACAGGGTTGATGCATGACTGGATTGTATGACTCATATATCTTACATTGTGTGATGTGGTTACTCTACGCCCTAGTGATATAAGGGCAATGGCCTCCACATGCACATCGTGAAGGGTTGGATTGGATACTGAAAATACTGTTATTAGCATTGGGGTGCAATAGATGTCCCTGAATAAAAATTCCTAAACCCAATGGTACCAAAGGATGACTCCAATGTCGAGACTGAGTGGATACATGAGTGCACAAGGGCCGAATACCAGGAGGCCACATCTCTCACTGTGTTGTAGTCAGTTGGAAGGGGGTGTGGCCTTACCCCCCCAAAGGGTAGGGGGCAATTGCTAGGCCGAGTACGACCAGCTCATAAATGGGTCCGCTATTGATGTATTGAATAGGTATGGCAGATTATTACCTAGGCGGATAGTGAGGTTTCTTACGCTCACTTGGACTACGTGCCTGGGAAAGGGACAGTGTCATTTGATGTGTAGTAAACCTCGGTGAATATCATGAGTGAGAACTGTACTGATATTTAAGGCTCTAGTGATGAGCTGCATTGATATGTGGACTTGGATGAGGATTGGTATGCTTGAGTTACATCTCGCATTGCATGGCCTTGGTATGGCTGACATCATTCATGCCTTACATCACATGGACTGGATATGGCCGATGACATTCATGCCTTGCATCGCATAGCCTTAGTACAACTCATGGCATTCACGGACTTACCAGTATAGTCTGCATTACTCTGATATTACATTCTTAACACACTTATATTATGCACACACTCTCATCACCCTCTAAGCTTTCTATAAGTTTATGCATAATTGATGCGTGCAGGTGACACTAGGACATAGACGTAGCTTAATAGATGTAGAAGCGTGCAATCGAGCTTCAGGAGTTTTTGTATCTATTATCATTGTATTTCTCTTTATGTGCATTGTACCTTAAATTTTTTTTAAATAGTAGATTTTATGATAGTGTCTTGGTTATTGTTTGTGGGTTATGTTTATGGAAATGCTTATTACGGAATGAATTCATGCTCCAAAAAAATCCTCCTCATAGGATCCCAGGATTGGAACCTGGTATATGGGTGCTGGGAGCCGAGATGGGGTACTACGGAGGCTATTGGCACCGGATTCGGCGATTGGGAATTTTTTGAGCCCAATTTCTGAGTTTGAGACATGACACTCGGTCTCATGAACTAGGAAGGGGCATGAACCTCTCGGACCGCATCTCTTAAAGAGATAACAGTCAGACTCCAGGATGTATAAATAAGTATTTGAAACATTCAAGAATATGGGAGAGCTTAGATAGAGTTGGTACGTACTTAGGCCATGCAGTTCCATGTCCAAACTGAGACTAAACAAATGGATGGCTAACCAAATCGAGGTCATGTACCAATTATGGTCATCATCACAGAAAGAGCACTTACGGCAACACAGTATAATGTCTAGGGTAGTTCTGTAGGTAACATGGTTTAACTGCCATCAATACCTCCCTTATAGTGGAACTCGCCTCCCATTCTAATCCAAGATGGGTGGAATGATTTGTTGCACATCGATATTAAGCGTACAGAGTGGGAGGTCAGGAATTTTATTCCTGAAGTTTAGAATCAGGGTATGCCAGACGGACAACCCTTCCAGCATTTTCTCAGAATTCTTTTGTTTCATAATGGACGGAACAAAGTAGGTCTTGATCCATCGTGCATGGTTAAACTGCAGCGGATAGATCATGACCAGATCATGAAATGGTCTAAAAGGTCGAGGGCAAGTCGTCGGTGCAATACCATCCCGATCTACCATATATAAGCCTTATCCCCGAATGGATTGAACGATAACACCCATTACCAAGGAACTATCAATTAGATTTTTCCCTATTCTTAGGCGATCCCGATTAATCGACCATTGAGCATGTTGGTCGATTCACTATGCAGTGTGGTGAATTAGCTAACAATGAATATTACAAGTTACAATTATTTTATCATTCATTAACGACAACGTCCTTTACAAGGTACTCCAATTTATTACCGAATTCAATCCATACCTAGTAGGAGATGGAGGAAAATTTTCATGCCCGGTTCTTTCTAAGGACAAGGAGTTAACCATGGCCGATCTAGCATGTTTCTGACAGTTTCTTGGGGAATCTCGCAAGAGTTATATCACCCAATTTAAAAGAGCAAAAAGGCAGCATAAGGTCGTCACGACCGACGCTGAATTTGTGCAACTTGCACAAGATGGTCTAGAATACAAACTCTAAAATAAATTCATTGGACTGGAGTTTGTGAATTTGTATGATTTAACCAGGAAAATTTTTAAATATGAGAAGCTTCTCCAGGAAGGAGGCAGGCAAAAGAACTCAAAAATCGAAACATATTATCATGACCCCAACTATAATGTTATGATTACCAAGATAATAGTAAAAAGCCACTCATTTGCTTAACACTGGTCAAGGCAGAAACAACTACACCCACAATGCAAAAGCCTCAAAAGATATATACCTTTGATATCACCTAGGCCAATGAAATATTCAAGATATTACTAGTAAGAAAATTTATTAAAGTTCCTAGTAATCACAAAATACCCACAGCCGATGAGTTAAAAAAGGATGAATATTGTAAGTGGCATGAAATGTGTTCTCATTTCACTAACAAGTATGTTGTATTCAAAAACGCCATCTTGGATAACATTGATCGCGAACTGTTGAAATTAGTAGAAAAGGCGAAGAAGCAATGGTGATAGATATTGACCCATTCTCGCCTAATCTAGACATCAACGTAGCCACGGTGAACATGTGGAGATTGAATCGACCAAGGAAAATGGTTGATCTTGGTCCTAGTCATTACCACGGTGCACCACAACGACCGAGATTGGGACAATATCAGTCCTATACAACGACAACAAGTTTTGTAGAACAATTGAGAGCAACGCAACGCGATGGTCGAGTCTCACCACTTTGCAACTGTTCACATCCCCAAGGGCAGGGTTACGATGTATCAATAACTTGGAGAGAACAAGGTCGAATCCATAGGTACTAAACTTGTATGTATTCTGAAATATAATTATAACTAGAACTAGAATTAGAACTAAACTAAAATCTGGAATAGTTGAGAATAATTGTGAATAAACTATCAATCAAAAGAGGAAACTAGGGCACTAAGGATCCACATGCAGCTGTTAAGATGCTACCTCACTTAATTCAATAAACACAACTGGAATCAAAGTCCTATCCTTTCTAGTTAGAAGATGGAATAATTAAACAATCTTGAACATTTCAATGAATTAGTTCCCTCATGAAGAGTCATTGTGATGATCAGAAGAGAATTCAACCATCCACCATGCCCAAGAGACAATGGTAAATCACAAATTTCACAGATCCCATAACATAAAAAAATTTACAAGATATTTAAATCTCTCACAACATCTACTGTAATTGGAGTCACAATAAGCCATAGAAAACTGAAAATATTCATTTAATCAAGCTAGAAATCAATGAAGTTCAAAATAAACTTGAATCAAAGTAAGATAAACATCCAAAAAAAATATAAGCTTCACCTCTTAGCTTCAGCTAAGAGGTTTAGTTAACCATAGACATGATTATGACTAAACATTTCAGACAAAACATTAAAAATAAACTAAGGAAGAAGAAAAACTCTTTAGGAGGTTGCTCCACCCTTTGCTTTGTTCCTTAACCCTAATTCATCCGTAAACTCCTTGAAGAACCTAAATATATAAGCTTCATTCGAATAATTCTGAAAATTGCCTTAAATTTATGCACTTTGCATAATGCCTTCAATGCCATCGAATATGCCTTTAATGTCATCAAAGGTGCATCCTAGTTCAAATCGGATTTAGAAGATTACTCTTTTACGCATTGCGTAAGTATTCGATGCAATTGAATGTGCCTTCAATGTCATCAAATAAACCTTCGATGTCATCGAAGGGTGTTCGATCAATCGAAAAATGTGTCCAGAAAGTTCTAGCAAGTTGCTCTAGAAATCTTTGAATTTCTCGATCCCATTGAACGGGTTTCAATGTCATTGAACTGGTCTTCGATGAATCAAATGGGTCTTCAATGAATTGAAAGATTGTGCCCAAATAGTCTAGCAACTAACTAAATTTTCATGTAATTCTTGATGCAATCGAACGGACTTCGATGACATCGAGCGCTTACTTCAATGTCATTGAAGGGTGTTCGATGTTATCAACAGTGAAGTTTAGCATCTTCTGATTTCTGCACTTTACACTTTCAACTTTCATTCTTCTCCACTTGGTTTCTTTGAATCTTGGGATCTCAAAATCTTCGATATGGTCTGCTAAGATCCATCCCTTACTTTAGTGATCCTTAAGCATCATTTTCCATGCTTTCAACATTCTTTTCAATACAAGCTCTCAGACTCACCTCGCAATACAAACATGTATAAAATATATTAATTAAGCATTATCATGTTCATAAAACCAAGATATAAACAGGAGAAATATGCAATATTTGACACTCAACAACAGTTGTGTGCTAGAATGACCCAAGACATGGAAGCTCCACTTAACCATTGAGGTAAGTCGACATGCAATTCCAAAAAGGTCCGACATGAGAGAGACCTATCGACTATGAAAAGTGATTCGGCCCTTTGACTACTGGCCTTAATAGAGAACTCTGAGTCAAAGGATGGTCAAGTCTTCACTGACTCAGAAGGAAGTTTAGAAAGGGGTCATGTATCCCAAATTCCCGGCTACCCTTGAAACAATGACTTAAACTAAGAAACACCTTTGGCAATGGCATCAAGTGACCATGAGAAGAAAATTGGAAGAGACGGAGAGTGCATCTCGGTCAGGAGATGTGCCGCTATGACCATTCTGGAGAATTCCTAATCTGAGGAACATGCAACCGTAAACATGGTTGAAGAAATTTTGAAACTTGTTGTGCATGGTCTAGTCACAGAAGATGGTACCCACCTAATAGTATCATAGAATTGAGCAATATTGGCAATCATGATGACTTATTTGATTATCTCAGTAATGGGTAGTTTTCAGGGGACGATCTACTGATTGAGGAACTAATGGTGACAACCAAAGCGTTAAAAGTATCATCACCCATTTTTAAGCAGGTCGAGGCAACTTCAATGGCTGTTAAGAGTGTTGAATGTTCTAGTATAGGTTCTTATGAGAAGCATAACTTGGAAACACTTGGGAGGCAATGCCTAGATTCAGACATCATTTTTGGATCATTACACCTACGGTGTTTCATTACAACATGGTACTCACTCTATCATCCAGTATTGAAGCTACATCCTCTCAACCCAGTTAAATGGTAGGTGATGTAGAGGAACTTGGTCATCCTGTATTAATACAACATGCTTCTTTTCTCCTATAAGATGCAATTAAGGGAGCACCGAGAGTCAAAGAGACACCACGGGTAAATACTATTAACGTGGAATCAGGAATGTCATCTGGAAGGGTAATCATTGAAAGACCCACCTATGATATGACTGAGCATCTTAAACCATTGTACATATCTGCCCACATTAAGGGCTACCCAATCATAAGAATTTTGGTTGACATTGGGGTTGTTATTCTTCTCCCAGTAAAAATGATGCCAAAATTGAGAAAAACTACGACTCATTTGACCCCGTCTAAGGTAACAGTTAGTAACTTTGCTGGACATGTTACCAACACTCATGGTATACTACAGGTTGACTTGACCATAGGCACTAAAAGAGTATTGACCCCTTTCTTCATGCTCGATATTTCATCCAGTTACAATGTGTTACTCAAGAGACACTAGATCCATTCCTTTGCGTGCATCCTACCGTCCTTACATCAATTCATAATATTTTGGAATCAAGATGAAGTCAAATTGGTGTTGGCCGATAACAAGCCATTTTTTGCTACCTTAAATGCCAATAAGTCCTATTACTATGGAGATGAAGTAGGACCAATTCACTTTATCGGGAGAAACAAGCATGGACGTCCAACTAGGATACTGTAAAAAAGAATCTAGAGTGTCATGCGCGACATTATTGACATAATTCATCCAGTTGATAACTAGCCGAGGGACATTTTATCTGCTCGGTCGATTCCACACTACACCATCGAAGAGATTTCATGACTAGTACACTGTTTAGTATGAAACGAATGATCAACTTCATAGCTAGGATAAAGAGGCTCAAGGAGAGCTTAAAAGATGTTAATAATGGTTGCTTCGTAAATCTAGTTGATATGGTTGATTTGACCAATGGATCAAATGAAGATGAAACAGGCCTCAACTTAAAAGAAGCCCTTGATAAGTTGAATGATTCTTAAGATCAAGTTTAGGATCCCTTGGTTGAGGTGAACCTGAGAACTAAGTAGGAACCCAAACCAACTTTTATCAGTGGATTGCTCAAGCCATAAGAGAAGCTAAACTCACTGATTTGCTCAAAGAGTTTGATGACTACTTCACGTGGGTTTACCATGAGATGTCAGGACTAGATCAAAGACTAATTAAGTACATGTTACCAACAAAGGAGGGCTATCAACGTTCAAGAAGCCACCTAGGCAAATGATAATAGAAGTTACTTAGAAAATAAAGGAAGAGATCGAATGGTTGTTAAAGGTCAGTTTCATCAGGCCTATTAAGTATATCGAATGGATCTTGAATGTGGTGCCAGTGGTAAAAATGAATGGTAAGATACGGGTATACACAGATTTTAGAAATCAAAATCTAGCGACACCCAAGAATGAATATCTGATGACCGTGGCCAACTAGTGGATCAACCGAACAGTCGGACACTAGATGGTTTCCTTTATGGATGGCCACTCCAAATTTAGGTATCACCTAATTATCTCAAAAATCAACCATTTTAAATGTACAACATGATACCCAAATGTAAGAGAATCAACTTGGTATAGGTCGTCAGCCAAACATTAAATATGATCACTTAGTTCTAAGGTGCGAGCTTGTCACATAAAACCAATTCACCACAACGGAAAGGACTCGTCACCTAATTCCATTCATGCCCAGGTCATTCGAATGCTACTCTTACACAAACCCATCAACTAGATAATTTGACGGGGGCCATTTGAATAATGATCTCTTACCTTCATTAGTCTCACCAGTCACTACGAGGAGGCTCATCACCCCAGCATAGCTCGAAAGCTCGGACACAGTGTCCCATACCATCATGCCCAACTCATGAATCTTAGTGGGATGGTATCGCCCTAACGGTTATAAATGGACTCATCCACTATGAACGGAGTATCTTAGATTCTATTGGTCGTTTGTCATACATTGTGAACACACATGATCAATCGACTATTAGGCTAACTCGATTGATTTGGAAAACTCTTACACAATCAGCATTGAGAGTAAGCGTCCCGTGTAATCCAACTATTGTCAATTGTTCATGTTCGACGCAGGGTCTATCAAACAAGCCTAGGGTGGCTAACCTTGAAAAGGCCTAGCTATAAGTCCTAGGGGGGGAGGAGGGGGGGTTGAATAGGACTATGACAAATTTAAAATAATAACAGCGAAATTAAATAATGAGATAGCCAAATAAAGAAAATCAATTCTCATTACTGAAATGAAAAGCAACCTCAATAAACAAGTATTGAGAGGTTGTTACAAATGTTATTCTAAGGACAACCTTACACCAAAAACCAAGGGTTTATGGTAGGACAACCTTATTTCTAGAAATGTCCTTATATCAAAAACTCAAACCGAAGAGGTATAAACAAATAGCAAGGAATTGAAATAAATTACAGAAATTTAAAACTAAATTATTACAACATTCCCCACAATGCTTGAAATGTAAATATTACAACATTCACACTCACATATATATCCCACAGTTCTGAATGATAAAAGATAAAAAATATAAATCACACATCCACAAAACACAAAGAGTTATAGTGGTTCGCCTGTGTGTTTACTAACTATTAAACAACAGCCACATAGCTTGCTACTCCACTCCTAATATCCTCACACAGTGGATATTAGCGTTCACTATCAAAATAGGTTTCATCGGTTCACCTAAAACCTTCACAATTGTGTCTTTCTAATGGGCTTACATAATTAAAAAAACCCACTTATGAGTTTTCTTAGCTCTCCTCAGATAATCAATAGATTGAGATTTTTCTAGCTTAATCTCAAATAAAACTAGAATAATGAAAATTTATACAAATGTAAAATACCTGAAATTCTCCTTTTGTTGTAGCCCGGAAGAACCAATCGGAATAGAAGTTCGAATAGAATTTCAATGTGCAATACTCACTTTAAAATGGTTCTAGGTTTAAGTTAATTTTAAATTAAACCAGTTGGGCTAGCCAGATTTGATTTTGATTCCAAGAAGAAGGAATACAACAATTTCTCTTTTCAATTCCGATTGGAATATATAAATAAAATCAAACTAATAAAGCTAACAAAAGAGAATATTAAATATGCACAACGTAGCTTAAAATAAATACAAACTTATCTCAGAGTGGTCCCTTAATTTTCCTTGAATTGAGTTATTAATCTCTAAAATTTGTCGTCTATTTATAGCTGCAGAAATCGCATCTACGACTTGTCTTGAGGACACTACGACTGGTCGTAGGAGAAACGGATTTTAAAATTTTTGAGCACTTTCAGATAAAACCATTCCACGACTGGTCGAAGGCCATCTACGACCGGTCGTAAGAACCCTATGACTGGTTGTGAGACACTTGATTTTGTTGTTGTACTTTGAGTTGTAGATCCAGGATTGGTCGTAGAACAAGTCAACACTATTCATACGACTAGTTGAACAGTCTCCAGGAGTGGTCGTAGCACAACTAAAAATTTTAAAAATTTATAACAAACTTAGGGCTGATCTTGAAATATCTAAGACTAATTGAGCCAGTGTTAGGACTAGTCAAACAGAGTCCATGACTAGTCTTAGAACAGATCAAATACTTATAATAAGATTCAAATTGAATTATGTATACAAAATGACCTACCCTAAGGTCATTCTAAGGTCTTCATACCTGGAAAGTGAGATATGAACATCACAACTTCATTTCTTTAGAAGATGGTTGACCTTTGTAGATTATGAAGCTCAAGATCTCTACATGATGTAGCTTGAACCTTGAGATCTTCAAAAATTTAAAAACTTCTTCTTGAGTTGTACACTTTCTTGAGTCTTAAATTGTACTTGTCTTTTGTTATAGCTTTTGAAAGACTCTTATCATTGAAGTTTATAGGAGTAAACAATGTACTTGACCTCACATACCTTGTACGTCTTGACGTAGAACTCCATTCTCAACTTGTAACATTGTGATGCAGTGTCTTGAACATATGTATATATCCTCATGTTACATAAGACGTAGGTTGATGTTTTGGCACCATAAAATTTGACAACCAAAGGAGCTTAAAACCATAACACTTACAAACCTAACTCGAGTCACCCCTTAGTTCAGGCAATTAGTCGACTTTCTTAACATTATAAGTAATCTAAGCATCACTACAGCCTAACAATTTTTCATGTCATCATAGCATATATTTAACAACATAACCACTTAGGAACTTCATAAAATATTTGAGCATCAATAGTACAACACAACCACTTAACCATTTTATCAAACATATGAGCATCGATAGAACCACACATCTACGTTGGCATTTTATCGAACATGTGAGCATCAATAAAACCACACATCTACCTAGGTATTTCATCAAAGCATGTGTGCATCAATAGATTAACACATTCAATCACTTAGACATTTTATCAAACATGTGAACATCAATAAATGACTAACCACACATGTTGTAATCAAACTGGAAATATATGGATATGCTAACGATCAATAAAACATTCACCATAAAAACCATAAAAGATCATTATCTGGGACCCTCAAAGGTTGATAAAAAGTAACCTAGGGATAATGGTCCACACCTTTGCAATGATTCGTCTGACTTAGAGCCTTCAAGGTTTGAATTTTAGGAAAAAACAACAATTCTTAGTCAAATCAAAGAAAACTTAAGTAAGATTCATAAAATCTAACATGACATCGTTCAAACATTAGGTATGGAGCATTTCTTATCTTCGATCGTGCCTAGGGGTGGATTTGACAAAAGAAAATGATAATAACTTGGGTTATGTCAAATGAATTCTAAAGCAAGCAAACACTAAGGACCTCACTCTCTCTCTCTTCCTCTCGTTCTCTTTCTCTCTCCCTTTCTCACTTTCTCCTCTCTCCTCTAAGGCTAAGGCATGATATTCATATGGGGAGAGGTGGTGTGAAATAAATGGGTATTTATAATGTCAGAAAGTATATGAAGTATTTATAATGTCAGAAAGTATATAAATGGCCCCAATGGCCCTTTGTTCATTATTCTAACACTAAGGGAGGTTGTTTCCCACTAATGGGACCCAGTGGAAGGCATATGGGTCAATCTAAGCCATGAAATTGGTGTCCCATAATGTGATCTTTGTTTGGATATAAATATATGATGATTAGGCATGTCGATCAACTGGAAATGCCCTAACTTAGATCAACGGTCACTGATAATCAATCATGGCCATGACTATACAGATATGTATGAAGAAATATCTTTAATCGGTACCCCGAATTTGGTCATGAATCGATGGTCTGAAAGTTATAATTTTATGCAAGAGCAAAGTGTTAGTTTCACTTAAATTTTAGGTTTTCATTGAAGGCATTCAAACATCCCATGTACTTGGCTTGTAGTCCAAGTTGAGGAATTTAAGACACGATCTCAGTTCGATGTCCCGCAATGGACATTAAGCCCACTAGGAAGAACGTCTTTCTAAAGTCTCGGATTTAGTGGGTCACTAAAGAGCGGTCTAGAGTTTGTTTAGATAATCAAGGTATTTCTGTAATGAATTGGATATCGAGATTTCTTGTGCGCAATGATTAGGGTTTGTATTAGCTAAGTTTATAGTGTGACATATTTGTAATTAGCGGAAGCTGCGATTCTTAGGATAAGGAGTAACTGTATTGATTTGGATTATTAATTAAGATTTGACCCCTAATTGTCTCAGCTTTTAGTAGGTCTTTATTTAGTTATGGTTGTCATAATTAGTCATTGATGGGCCAGTTAGGTTTGGGCCCCAGATGAACGAATCACGAGACTAGATTCAAGGTTTAAGTAATTAAGTGGATTCGTTGGGTTCATACGGTTAATTAATCGAATTTGTGTGGTTCTTTACAGGTATCACTTGCTATAGGCTCACTTCGAGCATTAAGTGTCAGTTAATGACAAGGTAGGCTAGTTTTATAAAAAAAAAAATAAGAATTTTTAGAATTTAAAAATAGAAAAAATACAGGACGTTACATATGATTATATCAATATCATTTGATACAGGAAAATGATGTCACATAGGGCTAATAAAAGCCACAGTTCTCAAGAAGATCGTTCAACTAGTTGATGTAGTTTTCAAGGGTGCAAAATTTCATTCCAATATATGAAAGACAAAAAGCCACTTTAAGGACCTTGAGTAGGTATTTTGAGACACCTCACCCAAGATAGAACAACTTATTTGTATGCCTTTAAACCCTAAAAACAAAAGCCTACTTCTAAGCCCAGCCTAATCCCAAACCCTAGCCCATTTAGCCTTATGCCCTTAACAACCTAAGAGTGAGAAGCCCAACGAGGTACCCAAGTCACACCGAAGCTCCTGGTGAAAACTGGGCCCCATCCACGTGGCAGGTAACCCATCATGCTCCACCTACACCATGGATTATCTCAAAATTTGAGATGTAGTTAGGTGAAGGAGAGAATTCTAACCCCTCCTAAATCATATTGCTTGAGCTATAATGACCACTCTACACCGAGTTTTCCCAAATGACACATTTTTCCATCCTTCCAACCAATGGTAAGGTTCCATGTGGCATACCCATACCCTTAACCAACCACAACCCTCCTGACATTCTTTAACCCCTAAACTTAAAAAATCATCATGGTGCCATCCTCGATACCTATAAATACCTCATTCCTCTTCACTTACACCCATCACCTAAGATCATCCATTCTAAAGAGAGGATGTAACGCCCTGGAAAAATCCGTACTCGGTCTCGAGTACCAACTCAACCAGAAATCACGTAGGATTAATTCCTTTAGAAAATAAGTGTAAGTTAGCTAGCGCAACGCTAGAGTAGCTGGGAAATAGTCCCTGATCACTTTAAATACGTTCTACAAGACCCAAAGCGAGTAGAACCAATGACACTATAATATTCTAAAACCTTGGATCAAACTCTAAACCGGTTTGTTCTCAGGACCTCTTTGAAACTTTGTATTGGATCTAGACCACGCGTCGAAAGTTCGATACCTACAATCTTAGACCGTTATAACCGCCTA
This sequence comes from Magnolia kwangsiensis, assembly GCA_037074715.1. Classification (NCBI taxonomy): domain Eukaryota; kingdom Viridiplantae; phylum Streptophyta; class Magnoliopsida; order Magnoliales; family Magnoliaceae; genus Magnolia; species Magnolia kwangsiensis. The sequence goes on along the minus strand of CM073586.1, from coordinate 35,268,349 downwards.
GCTAGACTTGACAATCATTTCAAAAATCAAGTCCAACCGACATTCACAAGCTATTTCATTGAGCCTGGAGTGAAGAGAGTGAGAATAGGGTTAGATTTGGAATTTGAAATTCAAATCTGGCACACGACTTGACGCGTTATTATTAAGCGTTCTGACCGTCAGAATCCAGCCAAATTACACCCTTGAATCAGGAAAAATTTCTATTTCATATCATGAGACTTGTAGACCTGATCTACGTGCGATGACCGCTGAACTGAAACTGGACCGCCACGTGCGATCTACGAACACTACTGGTCTGAAAATGGGATGTGAGCGACATCCAACGTGCATGAACTTAAGTCCGATCGCGTTCGGCCAGGGGACTACCAGAAATGCCTTTTTGGACCTAAACAACCCTGATTTGGTTAGGTATCAAGTAAACATTGTTCCCAAGCCTATTTTTGGCAAGTTTTAGGTTATAAAAGGGGCTTAAACCCTCACTTCTCTCACCCATCCGAATTTGCTAGAAATCCTAACTGGTGTGAGAGAAAAGGTGAGAGATTGTGAGAGAGAGTGGGAGAGAATTTCCTGCTGCTTGCACCACGTGTTGCATGTGCTTAAGCAACGCGCCTCAATCACTTTCCCGGCAATTTTGCCGTGATTCTAGGTAAGCAAATACCCCAAATACTTACTGATTTAAGGTTCCTTTGGTTCCTTAGCACGGTAGCTGATGCATCTTGTAAAATAGGTTCCCGGTTCGCCGTAGACAAAGCGTACACGCTCCGTTCGAATCAATACACCTATAGGAGAAAAGGTGTGGATTTTAGACGCTTTGATTGACTGTTTCCAACACTTTCAATGTCGTTTAATAGTAGATTATCGACGGCAACGTCGTTTGACATGTACAACATGCTTTCTGTTTCCTGTTTCGTAAGCAGACGAAGAATATGAGATTTAGGTCATTTTAGTCATTTGTAGGAAATACTGTTTTCATCCATATTTTGCTGATGTGATTGACATGGCTTCTTGTCGCATTAGGATACTAGGAATGCGTGCATAATTAGTTTGGCGAAGAGATTCACCTAAATGCGCACTTTGAGTCGACATACTATATGTAGACCTAAGTGTGCAGTTTAAGTGTTTGTATAAATGCTTGTATTAGTATGTATTGAATTAAATGGTGTTATGAATTAGTTTGAGATTGAATTCTCAATTAATATGCTGATGTAAATGATTTCCTACATGTTAGCTATATGCATGATTTCATTATATGTATGAAATACATGTGTTAGATGTTTTACTTAAGTTGTATGTTATAACATGTGTTAACATGCTCACGTTGTTGTATTTCATTTCTATTACTCTTATATGGTTACTGATGTAAATTCATAAATGTTTGGGACTATACCTAGTCCAGGCAGTCGGTAATTGAGTAAATTCATGGTTAGCTTATCTTTGCCACGAACGACGCGTCGATGAACGCGAGCCGTGTTTTGGAGTTGGCGGCAGTGGTTAGGCCACACGAGGTGTTTTACGCACTTCATGTCGTTCGACTTAAGATGCGCTCGTGCTAGTCGAGCCCGTCAAGTAACCCGACTGGCCATTGTATGTTCACCCTGTATGAGTCATAACTGCTTAAACCTAGGGTACTGAACTTACTATTGTAAACCCTGTCAACAATGGTACCTTGATCCATAAAAACTCATGAGCCGGGCATGGTGGTATGGGACACCGTGGTCGAGCGTCGGCCTACGCTGGGGCCACAAACCTCCCCGTAATGACCAATGAGCACCTATGACTCCTGAGAAGATTATGGTGGTATGGGACACTATATTCTTGCTGTCGGCCTACACTGATCAGGCGACGAGTCCTTTGTAGTGACCGCGAGCGTATTCTGAGTGTACGGGAGGCGACGACCCTTCTGTAGTAGTGAGAGTACAGTAGGCCTGTATTGATAAGGTGATGGGGGAGTGGTGCAACGAGTGCCAGCAACAGCCCTGACAGCCCTTGCAGCGACCTACAAAATATACATCGTATGAGATTACTAGGAGTGACGACCCTAGATAGGATCTGTGTTGGAATTGATATAAGGAAAGTACCTTAGTTTCCCAATCCTTCTGTTTGAATGTACTAATAATAATTCGGTAATCATATCACCATCACATTGCATGTGCCTGGAAGATGTGGAGCACTGAGCGGTACGCAAGCTGCCGCGACGCAGATGGTGCCGTGTCAGGGAGAATGTTGGTGAGGGCATCCATCATGTCATGTCATATTGCATTAACAACAGTATTAGGAATGTTTGATTTACTGCTTTACTATTATCGCATGATTGATTTGAGAACATGTTAATCCTTGCTCTAGGATTCCACTGAGTTAGGTACTCACTCCCACGTTACGAGATGGTGTTTGCAACACCCACCAGACCCTGTCTTAGATACAGGTGAGGTAGCGATTCAGGAGGCAGAGCCGGACTATGATGAGGACCGGGACGAGTTCTCATATATGCAGTACCACGACGGCTTTGCTTAGGTGGCCTGGATTGGCGGGACTACTCAGTGGGACTATTTTGACATTTGATTTCTATTTATTTACATGTATATGAGACTCAGAGATGTATTCATACTTTGGAGACAGTCGAGATCTACTTTGTTTTCCATACAGTGATATATATATTATTTAGTCTTCCGCTTGCCTTTATCACTTAATCTAGAGTATGAATTGCAGTTTTGGTATACTTTTACTCATGTGAATACTTTAACTCAGGCAACATTGAATCATAATCATTTTTGTTGCATAAGTGATGGTCTGGAACTCGGGAGTTAGGTTTATACACGACCCCCGATTTTCAGGATGTTACAGAGGAAGTGAAGGAGAGAACTTTAGCTTATCCCATCCATCCAACAAGGAGAGAAGGCACGTGTAAGGAGAGGGAGTCCTTCTAGCCCTGAGTCAAGCTACCTATGTCTAAATCCTAACAACTTGAGCCATCAGAAGATCAATCCAACTCACACTCAAATCAATCCTTGCAATAACCCGTCCACCCATTCGGCTAGCCACAAATCAGATGCATTCATCTTGACTTTTCAATCATCATCATTTCTCTTCTCAACCCCCTACTCTAGTCAATCTGAGTGTATAATTTTAAGTGTGAAATATTGCATATTCTCTCTATTTATACCTTGGTTTTATAAACATGATAGTGCTTAATCGATTTAATTATATATGTTTTCATGTGTGAGGTGATTTTTAGAGCTTAAAGGTGAAATTGATGCCAAAAGGAATATTGTGACGCCCTGAAAAAATCCGTACCTGGACTCGAGTAACAACTCGACCAGAAATCGCGTAGGATTAATTCCTTTAGAAAATAAGTGTAAGTTAGCTAGCGCAACGCTAGAGTAGCTGGGAAATAGTCCCTGATCACTTTAAATACGTTCTACAAGACCCAAAGCGGGTAGAACCAGTGACGCTATAATACTCTAAAACCTCGGATCAAACTCTAAACCGGTTTGTTCTCTGGACCTCTTTGAAACTTTGTATTGGATCTAGACCGTGCGTCGAAAGTCCGATACCTACAATCTTAGACCGTTAAAATTGCCTCGCTGGACTTGACAATCATTTCGAAAATCAAGTCCAACCGACATTCATAGGTTATTTCATTGAGCCTGGACTGAAGAGAGTGAGAATAGGGTTAGATTTGGAATTTGAAATTCAAATCTGGCACACGACTTGACGTGTCAGTATTAAGCATTCTGACAGTCAAAATTCAGCCAAATTACACCCTCGGATCAGAAAAAACTTCTATTTCATATCATGAGACTTGCAGAACTGATCTACGTGCGGTGACCGCTGAACTGAAACTGGACCGCCACGTGCGATCTACGAACACTGCTGGTCTGAAAATGGGATGAGAGCGACATCCGACAAGCATGAACTTAAGTCCGATCGCGTTCGGCCAAGGGACCACCAGAAATATCCTTTTGGACCGAAACAGCCCCGATTTGGTTAGGTATCAAGTAAACATTGTTCCCAAGCCTATTTCGGGGAAGATTTAGGTTATAAAAGGGGCTTAAACCCTCACTCCTCTCACCCATCCGAATTTGCTAGAAACCCTAGCAAGAGTGAGAGAGAAAGTGAGAGTTTGTGAGAGAGAGTGGAAGGAAATTTCCTGCTGCTTGTGCCACGTGTTGCACGTGCTTAAGCAACGCGTCTCAATCACTTTCCCGGTGATTTTGCCATGATTCTAGGTAAGAGAATATCCTAAATACTTGTTGATTTGTTCTTCCATCATTTTCATATCATGTTAGCTTATGGATCTTGTGTATTAGGTTCACAGTTCGCCGTAGATGAAGCGTATACGCTCCGTTCGAATTAATCCACCTATAGGAGAAAAGGTGCGGATTTTAGACGCTTTGATTGACTGTTTCCAACGCTTTCAATGTCGTTTAATAGTAGATTATCGACGGCAATGCCGTTTGACATGTACAACATGCTGTCCGTTTCCTGTTTCGTAAGCAGACGAAGAATATGAGATTTAGGGCATTTTAGTCATTTGTAGGAAATATTGTTTTCATCCATAATTTGCTGATGTGATTGACATGGCTTCTTGTCACATTAGGATACTAGGAATACGTGCATAATTAGTTCGACGAAGAGATTCGACTAAATATGCACTTTGAGTCGACATACTATATGTAGACTTAAGTGTGTAGTTTAAGTGTTTGTATAAATGCTTGTATTAGTATGTAATGAATTAAATGGTGTTATGAATTAGTTTGAGATTGATTTCTCAATTAATATGCTGATGTAAATAATTTTCTACATGTTAGCTATATGCATGATTTCATTATATGTATGAAATGCATGCGTTGGAAGATTTACTTAAGTTGTATGTTATAACATGTGTTAACATGCTCACATGGTTGTATTTCATTTCCATTACTCTTACATGATGGATGATGTGAATTTATAATTTTTTGGGACTATACCTAGTCCAGGCAGTCGACAACCGAGCAAGTTCGTGGTTGGCCTATCTTTGCCACGAACGACGCGTCGATGAACGCGAGCCGTGTTTTGGAGTTGACGGCAGTGGTTAGGCCACGCGAAGTGTTTTACGCACTTCATGTCGTTCGACTTGAGATGCGCTCGTGCTAGTCGAGCCCGTCAAGTAACCCGACTGGCCTTTGTATGTTCACCCTGTATGAGTCATAACTGTTTGAACCTAGGGTACTGAACTTACCACTGTAAACCCTGTCAACCATGGTACCTTGATCCATAAAGACTCATGAGCTGGGCATGGTGGTATGGGACACCGTGGTCGAGCTGTCGACCTACGCTGGGGCCACAAACCTCCTCGCAGTGACCAGTGAGCACCTATTACTCGTGAGCAGATTATGGTAGTATGGGACACTATATTCTTGTTATCGGCCTACACTGATCAGGCGACGAGTCCTTTGTAGTGACCGCGAGCATATTTTGAGTCTACGGGAGGCGACGACCCTTCCGTAGCAGTGAGAGTACAGTAGGCCTGTATTGATAAGGTGATGGGGGAGTGGTGCAACGAGTGCGAGCAACAGCCCTGGCTGCCCTTGCAACGACCTATAAAATATACATCGTATGAGATTACTAGGAGTGACGACCTTAGACCGGATCTGTGTTGGGATTGATATAAGTGAAGTACCTTAGTTTCCCAATACTGTTGTATGAAATGGACTAATAATAACTCGGTAATCATATCACCATCACATTGCATGTGCCTGGAAGATGTGGAGCACTGTGGGATGATTGCATGCCGCGGGCGTAAGATGGTGCCGTATGAGGGAGATCGTCGGTGAGGGCATCCATCATGTCATGTCATATTGCATTAACAACAATATTAGGAATATTTGATTTACTGATTTACTATTATCGCATGATTGATTTGAGAACATGCTAATCCTTGCTCTATTATTCCACTGAGTTAACTACTCACTCCCACGTTACGGGATGGTGTTTGCAACACCCACCAGACCCTGTCTTAGATGCAGGTGAGGTGGCGATTCAGGAGGCAAAGCCGGACTATGATGAGGACTAGGACGAGTTCTTATATATGCAGTACCACAACGGCTTTGCTTAGGTGGCCTGGATTGGTGGGACTTCTCAGTGGGACTATTTTGACATTTTGATTTTTATTTATTTACATGTATATGAGACTCAGAGATGTATTCATACTTTAGAGACAGTCGAGATCTACTTTGTTTTCCTTACAGTGATATATATATTCTTTAGTCTTTCGCTTGCTTTTATCACTGGATCTGGAGTATGAATTGCAGTTTTGGTATACTTTTACTCATGTGAATGCTTAAACTTAGACAACATTGAATCATAATTATTTTTGTTGCATAAGTGACGGTCTGGAACTCGGGATTTGAGTTTATATACGACCCCCGATTTTCAGGGTGTTACAAATATTTATACTCAAAATATTACTAAATGAAGATTTAGAGATTTGGAAGTCATTAATGAAGAATTCACTCGCTATAGATCCAAGAAAACCAAATGAGGAATGAAGAGAATAAAATATTTGAAGTGAATAAAAGGAATTCTAAAACTGTCCTGAAAATCAACATATTCTTGAAATTGTCTTGAAAAGGAATATTTTGAAACTCCGATTCTATTTTTAAAAACTTCATAGAGTGTATAAATTTGGGGCAGTTTAAACTCTGAGCATATTTTGGAAAACTATGCATAGTATGTAAATTGGAGGCAGTTTATAGATTTTTCTAGCTTGGTGCGAAAGTTGGAGCTTCACAACTATAAATAGGACTCCCCAGGATACTCCAGAGCATCTTATAGGGCTTGGAAAGGTCTTAAGGAGCATAGCACAAGGGTGGAGTAGCCGTCAAAGAGTTTTTCTTCTTCCTTAATTTATTTTTCATGCTTTGTTTAAGAGATTTGATTTCAATCATATTTATGGTTGACTAAACATCTTTGATAAGGTTAAGAGGTAAAGCTTGTATCATATTTGGATAATTATATTGATTTAATTCTTATTCTTATTGAACCTCATTAATTTTTAGTTTGATATTAAAGGAATATTTTCAATTTTCTATGATTTATTATGACTTAAAGTACAATAGATGTTGTGATAGCTTTCGATATCTTCTTTTCCTGTTTTGAAATTGTGAGTTTGCAAAATCCTATTGTTCAACATCGTCTCCTGGGCATGGTAGAGTGATGGAATCCCTTCCAATCTTCACAATTCTTCTTCATTGAGAATTAGGTCAATGAAAATTTTAAATTTTATTTAAATTACTTTTTCTTCCAATTGGATAGGATAGGACTCTAATTCCAATTATGTTACTTGAATCATGTAAAGTAGCTTCTTGATAGCTACAAGTGGATCCTTACCACCCTAGTTCCCACCTTTATTTGATAGTTTAAACAGTATTCACAATTACTCTCTTTTATTTCAAAATTCATATTTAGATCTTCTTCTAGTTCTAGTTCTTTTAAGAATATGTACAAGTTTAGTCTCTATGGATTCGAACTCATTCTCACAAGTTACTACTACATTGCGACCCTACACTTGGGGTTGTGAATAAGTTTTTAGCACTGTTGTCGAGGACTGCAGCTACATTTTTTTGGAATTAAGTGGTTTTACAATTAGGTTAAGATTAGGGTTAACTTTTTACTTTTTTTTTAGGTTATGATTTTTCTGAAATTGTTTTTAGAAAATAACATTATTTTCTATTTTTTAGGATCTTAACATAGCAATTCCGATCCGGTAACCTCTTTTCAATTTTCTCTTTCTTTTTTAGATTTCTTATTTTCTTTAGTTTTCTTTCTTCTAGGTTTTAGTTATTTGGTGCTTGAGGGATATACGTGTTTCATGCCCTAATGGGTTCGTGGAAACACTCAACGTCTCTTGAGTGAATGAGGATTAGTCAAAGGGTTGCCTATCCCTCAAAGGATTAGACATCACTTGAGATCTTTTTAGTTAATTGAAGTAATGGCTACAAATCTACCTCAACAACCAGTTGTGAAAGTTCAAGATGAAAACGAGGTGCATAATGCACCCCCGCCTCATACTATATGAGATTATTTACAACCGGCAGGGGTGAGTACACCTTCCTACATGATATTTCCATTGAATACAAGAATTGTGAATATTAAACCAGGGATAATTCAACTCTTTTCATAGATTAGAATCTGAAGTCCATAATTGCATATGAAAGAGTTTGATGAAATCATATCTACATTACACTTCCCAAATGTGTTTGAGGACAGAGTTAGACTGAAGTTGTTTCCTTTCTCTATGAAAGAAAACGCTAAGTCGTGGTTACATTCCTTAAGACCAAGGTCCATTGGCACATGGGCTGAGATGACAAGGGTGTTCCTTAAAAGTTCTTTCCCTATCATAAAATAAATATCTTAAGGAAATAAATAATGAATTTTGCACAAAAAAAGAATAAGTGCTTCTTCCAATGTTGGGAGCAATTTAAGGATCTCATAAATTCATGTTCATAACATCGCTACAAAACATGGCGTATAACAAGCTTTTTCTATGAGGGATTGACCTCATCCATGTGCCAATTTGTGGAGATGATATGTAATGGGGAATTCATGAATAAGGAAGTCGATGATGTGTGGGATTATTTTGATAAACTTGTTGAAAATGCATAATTATGAGATACCTCTTCAAGAATTACCACTTCTAAGCCTACTCAATCAAAGGAAAGGGGAGAAATTTATGTTGTAACAGAGGAAGATGATATAAATGCAAGAGTGACCAAACTCATAAGAAAGTCGAGGCTATAAAACTTAAGAAGCTAGAACTTGAAAAGGTTGCAGTTGTTTGTGGTATTCGTTCTTGTAATGTACATACAACTGAGAATTGCTCAACAATTCCTGCTTTTCAAGAGATATTGAATAAGCAATCAAATATCGTAAATAACTACCAAAAACCTTTTAGTAAAACCACCTCAAATACATATACCTCAAGCTGGAGGAACCATCCAAACTTCAGTTGGAGGAATGAAAAAATGTCTACTCCTCAAGGGGTCCTTAACCAATTTCTAAATCAAAGGAAACCTCAGGAGGATCTGGTCTTAAAACATATACAACACCAAGAGCTTCTTAATCAGGGTATGTTGCGAGCCTTTCAAGACCTTATAAGGGTCACAAGGGCTTGAAATAAAAAAATTGATTGGGGAGAAAGGGATCCTTCCGGCTCAGCCTCTCCCCAACCCAAAAAAGTAATATGAAATCAGTGATCCAAGCTCTTCAAAATAGATAGAGTAGGCTAAGTCTATGACCACTCTTAGGTGTGGGAAGAAAATTAAAAAATCTATTCCGGTGAGGGCTGAAATTGTTAAGGGCCCGAAAATAGATGAAAATGATAGACCTAGCAATGCTCCACATGGATTAGAACCGGAACCTCAAAGTAAGCCGATTATGTCATTCCCTCAATGTTTGATTGCACCAAAACCTCTCTCTAACTCTCAAGATATTCTAGAGGTTCTTAAGCAAGTGAAGTTCAACATCCTTCTACTAGATACCGTTAAACAAATCCTTTCATATGCCAAATTTTTGAAAGATTTATGTATGACCAAAAGACGGCAAAACATACAAAAGAAACTCTTTTTGATAGAAAAAGTGCAATCCTCAAGTAAGATATGTCATAAAAATACAAAGATCCTGGTAGCCCAACCATCACTTGTGTAATGGAAACCATTGGATTGAGCATATAAGACCTGTATCCTAGACCGCACCGTTCCTTAGACTCTCGCGGTCCTCCCGGTCGAATTTCGGCGACCCACAATGTGTAGATAGCATTTACGCGTGACCCTAAGTAGCATCCTGTTGATCTGAGTTGACTCGGCCCAAGACTTGTACCATTGCGACTGTACCGTCACCATGGTTTTAACGCTAGTCTTTCGTACCGACGCAATACCCAAGCCAGGAGATGTGGGTCTGCGTTTATCTCGAAGAAACACCGCGTATTTGTAATCCCGAGAGAATCTTTACAACCCATCCCATCAATCAATCAATGTACAAGTCAAGTACACATCCATCACTCACCCATCCCTCTTTCAACCAAAGTCAACTCTTAAGTCAAGTACACATCCGTCACTCACCCATCCCTCTCTCAACCAAAGTTAACTCTTAAGTCAAGTACACATCCATCACTCACCCATCCCTCTCTCAACCAAAGTTAACTCTTAAGTCAAGTACACATCCATTACTCACCCATCCCTCTCAACCAATGTCAACTCTTAAGTCAAGTACACATCCATCACTCACCCATCTGTTCACTCCCCAAGTGCAGGGTTGTGATGTAGTAATAACTCGGTAAGACCGAGGTCGAATCCCAAGGGACTGATATCTGTACGTTATCTAAAATCAATTAGAAATAAAACTAGGCTAAGATGAAATCTAAACTGAATGTAATTTGAGGAATAATGATGAAAATATTAATTTAAAATTTATAGGAGAAATTACAGATGGGAAACTAGGGATTCAGAGGATCCACTTGTAGAGATCAGGGAGATCTGATGCTTACTTTAAAAATTATGGAAATTAACTGAATTGTTGTAGATATAGTTTTAAAGTGATGAAAGGTATATGAATTAGAATGGATTCCATCACCAAACCATGCCCAGGAGACAAAGCAAACAACAGAATTAAACTAATTACTAACCAATCACATGTATGAGGGTTAGGAAGGGTACCGTCATCCGACCATGCCCAGGAGACTATGGTGAACAATAAGGCTTCCTGACGTCATAGACATAAAAGGAAAATAACATGCTCAAAGCCATTGCAGACCCATTGTAATTTCAGTCACAACAGACCATTAAAGACTTAAAACATTCCATTAACAAAACTAATAATCAACATCAATTCAGTTTTTAAACAAAAAGCACGAGCAAGGTCTCTCCCATCACGTTACAGGCTTCACCTCTTAGCCCTAGCTAAGAGGTTTAGCCAAGCATGACTAAGCTAATCTCAAAAACAGTAAAAATAAAAAAACTCTTCCTGTAATTTGAATCCAAGCTTTCAGCTGTAGATGCCCCAAGATCTGATCTCCTCCCCTCCAAGATGCAACGTCCCCTGCTTTAGCTCTCCCAGCTCGTCCTCTTTCTCTCTTTTTATAGGTACCAGGGAAGGTCGGTGGCTATTTACGCAGCCAGTGCGTAGCCATTACGTATGACAGATTGTCGATGGACCCTTGATTGAGGACAGACAGGAAATCCACTCCATTCAGTGGGTGCACATCAGATTTTTGGTCGGGAATGGATTGATTTGGCTCGGATTTGGTGAGGCCCACAGGCTCTTTCTTCCATCGTTCAGCTTGCATTCAGCGGCTAAGATCTCACGATACCTTGCATGGAGTCAAACTGACACCTAGGCGAGGGTGAGACGGCATGTGAGAATCGAATGGATGGTTCCGATCAAACTTCTGCAGTACAATGGTGGCCCACTAAGCTTCGTCCGCAGGCTCTGTTGCGAAACAGAGCCTGCGCGTTCTGCGTTGTGATGACCGGTGGGCTCCATAGTGATGTTTTTGGTGCAATCTACCCCGTTCATTGTAATCACGACAAAAAATCAGTAAGAAGTAGTTGGTTTCAAATTGAATTCGGTGTGGCCCACCGATCTATCTACTCCACCGTCCATTTTACTTTTAATGGCTAAGATTTTGCAATGGCTTGCATGGTCTAAAAAGGCCACCTTGGTGAGGTTAACATCCCCCCTTTACACGCAATGGACGGCTCTGATCTTTCAAATTATCGACGAGTGGGGCCCACAGTCGATCCCCGGCGTCGGCAGCGAAGACGCTGTTGCGTCTTCTGATTTTTGAGAGAAATCGTCGGTCAACGCAACGCTGACCGACATTGCTTGCTTCGATGCATGGCCGGTGTAATTGAGCTATGCACACACGCCATGTAAAGCAGGTCCCATGTTGATGTATATGAAGGATCTACTCCGTCTATTCCTTTCCTCATCCTATTTAAACCGTAGGGACCATCTTCGAAGCATATCCAAATAGCGGGTGGGCCCTAAATTGACGATTTGAGGGCTGATCTAGCCATTGGGACACTTCCACAGGGATCGAACATCTGAATCTTGACGTGCACGGTTAATTTATGGTCCCTTGACCCTGTATGAAGTTTCGAACCGAACGGATGGTGGGAACCCTGTGATCTTGCATTCTGGCTGACTTTCGGGTCACTTGAACTTCAGTTTCCTGATTTTCTCGGATCTCTGCCATGTAATTCCATCGATCTTAGTCCTCTGGAGTCTGTCCCTTGCCTTTAGTATCATCAGAGCATTAAATCCATGCTTTAGGCACCTCTTTCAGTCCAAGCTTGTAAAATCACCTGCCTCACAAACACGGTTAAAGTGGGTCATTAAATGGTATTATGTTCGTAAATTCAGATAATAACTGGGGTCTAATATGCAATATTTGACCCTCAACACCATCACACCCATCCCTCTCCCTTACAATCACTCTCTCTCTCTCACTTCTCTCTTCACTCCCAAGTAAGCAAGAAGAGTGGACGTCAAAGCTCTAAGGAGAGCAAGGAGAGTTTTGTGTGTGGCCCACTTCCCACCCCAAGATCCTCACCATCCAATCCTTCAACTCTTATCATCTACCATCAAAGAAGAAGCTAAGGAGTTTATCTTATCATGGATCTAAGAAGAAGAGTAAACGGTGGGTGATCTAGGATTCCCTCCATTGATCTTGATGATTTGAGGGCCCACAAGTGGTAGGACCCATTTAATGTATGCATTGTAAGAAATGGAGGGCCCATAGTAGTGGGGTCCCTCCCCTCCATCACGATCTCTCTCTCTCACTCTCGTGATGGGTGTGGCCCACTTGATCCACATCATACAAAGGCGTATGGGCCCACTTGGATGAATGTAGCTAGTGGGCCACGTGTATGTGGACCCCACCTTGATGGACGTATTGTATTCACCATCCAGTCGTGGATCATCCAACAGCTGAGGCTGCTGGACTGCGTGAAAGGAAAATAAATATCATCTTGAATGAAGCTGCCAGTGGGTCCCACAAGTGTGGACCCACCCCCATGCATGCGATCCATTTAGGTCGTCCATCTGATGGACAGCCAGCAGCTGAAGCTACTGTATTAACACAACAAATCCTGTGGGTCCATCATGAGGTATGTGTTATCTCCATACCGTCCATCCATGCATGTGTGAGGCCCACCCCCCACGTGTTACACGTGTGGGATGAGACCCACCTTGATATATGTATTATATCCCAACCATCCATCCATCCATTTTTAGGATGGTGACCTCCCTGTAGTAACGTCAGCAGTGATGTGGGATGCATTGCGATGTATTTTTTTCAACCATGTCGTCCCCCTTTTTGGGGTGTGGGCCCACCCCACACGTGTGACACATGTGGCAGGTGGGACCCACCTTGATGTATCTATTTGTCCAGGACAGTGGGACCCCCTATAATCTATGTTTTATACACATCATTTATCTATCTTGGACGTCGGCCTGCCCCACACGTGTGACACGTGTGGGGGTGGGACCCACCTTGCTGTGTGTATTTTGCCCCTCACCGTCCATGCATGTGGGGGGCTAGCTGTGATGTATGTGTCTTATACATGTCGTCCATTTGCCAGTTGAGTGCGATGCACCATGATGTATGTGCACTATCTCACCGTCCACATTGTGACCTTCCTTTAGGCCTTGTTAGGCCCATTCTCATCGATGTCGATTATCGATGTCATTATCGGTGCTGATTATCGATGTTGCATCGGTGCTGATTATTGATACTGATTGTTGATGCTGATTATCAGTGCCGATTATTGAGGTTGATTATTAATGCCGATTATCCAGGCCAATGCTGATTATCGAGGCCGATTATCGATGTTGATTATCGGTGCTGGTTATCGATACCGATTATGAGTATGTGACAACATAACATCATAATACATGTCCATAAGCATCATTTGCATGTTTGTTATGAGATGTGGTTGGCCATTATATATGCCATAGGTTAGGTTGTTCATGGGACTCCTTGATAAGCGGAGTCATCCCACATGAGTGCATGGTATATGAAGGATTAATGTATGATTGGACTGTGTGACTCATGCATCTTTCATTTTGTGATGAGTACTGTACGCCCTAGCGATATCAGGGCCATAGCCTCCATAGTCATATCGTGGATGGCCAGATGGGACACCGAAAATGTTTGGTTTAAGCATTTGGGCATGTTGGATGTCCATAGATGAAAGTCCTTAAACCTCCGTGGCTAAGGGATGCTCCAACATCTAGACCGAGTGGATATACATGAGTGCCTGAGTGTCGAATACCAGTAGGTCGCATCTCCCACTGTGTCATGGTCTGTTGGAAGGGGGTGTGTCCTTATCTGCCCAAGTGAGGGACTATAAGCTAGACTGAGTTTGACCAACTCATAAATGGGTCCGCTATCGATGAGCCAAGTAGGCATTAATATACTGTTGGCAGGTAGATGGTGTGGTCTCTTTCCCTCACTGGGCTGTGCAGCTGGGAGATGGTAGTCAGTGTGGAGTGTTCTAGACCCTGATGATGATCCCATAGATGTACAGTACTGATATGTGGACTTATTGAACAGGAGTTGCATACTCAGCATTTTACTCGTTCATTCTTTCTTTCACTATCCACTCAGGCTGATGGTGCATAAGTAATTATCATGTACCTTTGCAATGACCAGGATTTTAGATGGGGCGTGTGACTAACCTAAGATTAGGAGTCTACCACATTGAGTCTGACTATCCAAATTTAGGTATCGGACTAGTTTGGATAGAAGTCCCTTATAATGGACCTCATAGCCTGCGATACTATGTACTATCATCCTGTAAGACCCATATCCTAGTCCATACTGTTCCTTTGACTCCTGCGATCCTTCCTGTCGAATTCTGACAATTTATGACGTATAATCGACGTTTGCGCATGACCCTAAGTCGTATCCTGTAGATTTAAGTTGGCTTAATCCAAGACTTATACTATTACGACCACATCGTCACCTTGATTCTAATGTTGCGTCTTGCATACCGATCTGATTCCCTGGTAGGGAGATGTGGGCCGACATTTATTTTAAAGAAAACACCGTGCATTTGCAATCCCAAGAGAATCTCTACGACATGTCCCATTAATCAATCACTTCATGTCAAGTACACATCGCCTTTCACCCCATCCCCAAGCAACCACCAAGTCAACTCTTTCTCACCCTCTCTCTTACACAACCATACATGTTAAGTACACATCACACATCACTCACCCTTTCACCCATCACACCCATCCCTCACTTCTCTTACAACCCTCTCTCTCTCTCATTTCCCAACACAATTCCAAGCAATAAAAAGAAACCCACATCCAAGTTCTTCCCATGGAGAGAAAAGTGCATGTGTGAGGCCCACTTTCGCATTCCAAATCCATCATCCTAACCATTCAAACCTCATCTTCCACCATCAAAGTGAGACACAAGGAGATTGGCTTTCCAACGAACCGAGAAGATCGAATAATAGGTGCTTCTATAGGTTTAGATTTCATTTTTTTAGATGAAGGGCCAAGTGAGGCATACCAATTGATGGTATGGATCTCACTTTGGACCCTAGGTGTGGCCAATGGCCCACCTTGATCCTCATGATCGTCCCATGATGGCGCCATTTTCCATGGACCCCATCATGATGTTTATTTTCCTTGTATGGATAAGGTCATATAAACCTTACATTTGGTGGAGAAAGGATCTCCACTGTTGATTTTTGATTTGATAGGCCTACGTGTAATGGGACCCACTTGATGCATGATTGAATGCAAGGGATGGATCATAGTGTTAGGGTGTCTCCATCACAAGTGTCCCGTCTCTCCCTCTCTCTCTCTCTCTTCCTTTTTTTGTGTGATGAGGTAGTTGTGTGGCCCACTTGGATGGACCCCACTTTATATGTATTGTATCCACACCATCCATCATTTGGTAGCCCACCTGAGCAAATCCTACCTTGCTACATGTGTTATGCACAGACTGTCCACGTCCAAGGACGTCCATAGACGTGAAATGAAAACACAAATATAAGCTTGTTTCAAGCTCTTGGGAAGGGCCACTTGTATAGGCCCCAACTTAATGTATATTTTTAATCCAAGGCATTCATTTCATTCCTTAGATCATTTTAGGCATTGAGCTAAAAAATGAAGTTGATCCGAATTTCTGGTGGGCCATAGCATAGCAAACTGTGATTTTTACCATTGAAAAATCACCTGATGATTTTATACGCCAAAACACCTACAATATTGGTTTTATTTAGCTTATTTAGGGCCATGGGACCTAGTCGATGGGGTGGATCTACCTGATGCTCCATTTCAAAAAAAAATACAGCAAGCATTACTGCTGCTAGAGGCGCAAGCAGCACCTGCTCGTGTAGGAGGGCGAACAAGGACCCACAGCCCCAGTTGTGGGCCCCACCATGACATTTTTTCATCATCCAACTCGTTCATTAGGTGGGCCCCTTCCTGAAGCAGGCCCCACCCAAAAATTTGCTCCCTCGGGAACTCATGTGGCCCACATCACAGGAAATAATGAGATTGAATGACTACCATTGAAATCTGTTTGGGTGGTCTAGAAGTTTTGGATCAACATGAAATTTATTTTCCCTCTTCATCTGGGCATACGTGGCCTTATCAACGGATTGGATGGAATATGAACATTATGATGGGCCCCACGTGGGACCCACAGTGATGTATGTGTTTTATTCACACCCTCCCCAATACGGGACAGTGGAACCCACCGTGGTGTATGTGTCCTCTCCAAACTGTCCACTGCCGTGGACGGTGGATCCCACCATGATCTTTGTGTTTTATCCACACCGTCCACATCAGACTTACCATGATGCATGTGCTGCATCCAGATGGTCCATCCATTTTAAGAGATCATTTTATGGCATGAGCTAAAGAATAAGACAGATCTAGGGTCAGGTGGATCACAATATAGAAATCAATGGGTTTGAACGTCCACCATTAAACCCTTAGGCTACCAAATTTGGACTAATATAATATTTATTTTTCCTCTTAATCTAGGTCTTTAAGACCTTATGATCAGATTAGATGAGGCATAAATGATATGGTGGGCCTTGAGGATTTTAATGGTGGAAATCATTATCACCACTTATTTTGAGTGTGGCCCAATTAATATACATGGGGCCCAATTGGTGTGACCCATCTGATATACAAAAGACCCATGTGATTAGGCCCATCTTGCTGTATTTGTGGCCTGTTGTTAAGGTCCACTTTGATGTATACGAGGCCCATGTTACGATGCCCATTGTGATGTATTCAAAAGCCCAGGGGTTGTGACCCATTGCAATGTACATAAGGCCCATTGATGTAGCCCACTTGATTTATATAAGGCCCATATGATGCGGCCCATTCAATGTATCCAAGGCCCATAGGTCGAGGCCTAACGGGATGTCCTCAGGGTCCATTGCAATGTGTGTTCCCCATGATTTATGTAATGATATTTATGACAGGCCGTGCCTAGGGAACAATGATGGTTTGATGTCCACATTCTAAGTACAATGTTGGTTAAATGTCCGCATTGTAACTCTCCTTAGGGCCCATTGATAGGCCCATACTTGTTAATAATTCATCACTTTACAGCTTTCTTAGTATAGCTCCATGATTTATGCTATATGCATCATATGCATGCTTGATATGAGGAATGTTTGATCATAGCATAAGCCATTGGGCTGAGACATTTACAGGACTCCTTATGAGACAGAATGCCCCCACATGAGTGCGTGGTACGAACAAGATTGCTGCATGATTTGACGATGTGACTCATGCATGCCACATATGTGTGACTTGATCATTGCATGCCCTAGCGACATTAAGGTCGTGGCCTCCACAGGCATAACGTGGATGGTCGTATCGGATACCAAAAATATTGGCTCTAGCATTATGAGTACTTAAGATGTCCTTGGGTAAAAATCTCAGAACCTTTTTAGTACCAGGAGATGCTCCAACGTCTACACCAAGTGGATATACGAGCGCCAGAGTGCCGAATACCAATAAGTCGCGTCTCCCACTGTGTCGTGGTCAGTTGGAAGGGGGTGTGGCCTTATCCGCCCGAGTGAGGGGGCTATAAGCTAGGCTGAGTTTGACCAGCTCATAAATGAGTCTGTTATCAATGAGCTGGGTAGGTATTGGCAGACTACTGGT
This sequence comes from Magnolia kwangsiensis, assembly GCA_037074715.1. Taxonomy (NCBI): domain Eukaryota; kingdom Viridiplantae; phylum Streptophyta; class Magnoliopsida; order Magnoliales; family Magnoliaceae; genus Magnolia; species Magnolia kwangsiensis. Next base: position 35,250,160 of record CM073586.1, on the reverse strand, counting down.
CAGGTGGATAGTGTAGTCTCTTCCACTTGCTTGACTGTGCAGCTAGGGAGGAGGTAGTTAGTGTGAGGTGTATTAGACCCCGGTGATATTTAAAGAGGATCTGTACTGATATGTGTACTTGATGAGGACTGGCATTCTTGCTTTGCATCTCGCATATGACATTTGGCTACATAGGCCTTACATCGCATGGCCTTTGTATGGCCGATAACATTCATGTCTTACATCATATAGCTTTAGTATAGCTGATAACATTCATGGACTTACCGTATATTTTCGCATTACTCTGATATTATACACTTGGCACTCACCTTGCGCACATACTTACACCACCCTCTAAGCTTTTGTAAGCTAATACACGACCATAGCGTGTAGGTGGTGTTGGATAGCAGCAACGCTGAGGTAGGAGTGCGCATCTGACTATTTTAGAGCTTTTCAATCACTTGTATTTCCCTTTCCGCATTGTACTTAAAGTTTTTAATATAGTGGATATGTGGTGATGTTATTTTGTGACTTAGTTATCCTTGTGGTTATGCTCTATTACAAAAAAAAAAAAATTATTTTGAAAATCCTCCTTGTAGGATCCCAAGATTGAAATCTGGCATATGATTGCTAGGAGCCAAGAATGGGGCACTACAGAAGCTATCGGCACTGGATTTGGCGATTAGGATTCCTGTGAATCTGATTTTCAAGTTTGGGGCGTGACAGAAGTTGGTATTAGATCATAACTTGGGAATACCTGAGGTCACATCGCATATCTGCTATGAACTTAGAATAAATAGATTCCGAGTCCGAATGACTTAGAGATTTTCTGAAATAAACTCTTAACGTTTATGCCTTTGAGAATTCTCAAGGCTGATAGGCCCTTGTTCCTTCCTGTAAGACGTGATGCCTAGAAGAGCGACCCGAGTGAATCCCGCTCCACCACCTGCGACTCCCGCACCACCACCTGCAACTCCTACTCTACCACCTACTACTCCCACTACACCACCAGGTATTCCTGCTTTCAGCTTGAGGATGTTACTCCTTTACCTAAGACTAGTGCGGATCCGACCATACCCGTGAGTGCCACCTAGCTTCAGCAGATGCTACAGGCAATGACCACTATTCTTTAAGGGCAGAGCAGGCATCCCACTATGACACCGGCCGAGGCTGAGCAGGAGCGTGTGAGAGCCCTTCTCAAGGACTTCCGACAGCACGATCTTCCACATTTCTGGAGTGAGTCAGACCCTACTACAATGGAGATATGGTGCTCCGAGGTGGAGAAGATATTTGACACCATGAGATGTACGACCCAGCAGCGAGTACCCCTAGCCGTATTTCTTCTTCAGGGTGAGGCTCAGCATTGGTGAGCATTTGTTGCCCGATCGGTAGCCACTGATTTTGAGTGGACCTGGGAGGACTTTGTAGACCGGTTTGACAGGAAGTTCTTTCCCGAGCATGTGCAAAAGCAGTGCGCATTAGAGTTGAGACTCTGGTCCAGGGGGACATGATGTGTCCCAGTATGGGGCACGTTTCATTATGTTATCGAGATTCGCGACATATCTTTTTGATGATGAGGGGTGAAAGGCCCACTTTTTTGAGAAAGGGTTGCGTCCTGCCCTCAGAAGCGGTGTGATCGGACACATGCTTCCGACATTTGAGCAGATCGTGGAGAGGGTACAGATTTATGAGTCAGATTGGGCCAGTTTGCAAAGAGCTCATGACCAGAGGGGAGATCAAAAGAGGAAGGGACTCTCTGGTAGTTCCCAGCAGCAGCAGCATCATTCACAGCAGTAATGCGTGACCCGCCCACCATTTCGAGCACTGGCAGTGCCCCCAACACCATCTCTGGGACCGTTTATAGGTACTTACTTTGGGTGTGGTAGAACAGGACATCTGTGCATGGGTGTCCCTATTTGCAGCGGTAGCAGCCGAGGACACCGCATCAGCCTCCATGATAGCCACCACAGCAACAGCAGCGATCGCAGCACCAGCCTACGAGGTCTCCCCCACAGCAGTAGAGGGAGCAGATCATGCCACGATAGCGGCATCAGTAGAGACCTCAGAGGGGACCTGCACCTCCCTAGTAGGCCTAGGCCAGATTTTATGCCACCCAGCAGGACCCTCAGTCATCAGGATGGGTCGTCAATGGTACTCTCCCTATTTCTGCATGCATTGCACGTGTATTGTTTGACTCTGGTGCATCGCATTCCTTTGTGGCCGATGATTTCTGTCGATCGACCAGTTTTTCGATAGAGTCTACCCGCGAGGGTTTGTCAGTATCAAAGCCCTTGAGAAAGACTATAGTATTAGATTGAGTTTTCTCATCTTGCCCCATTCTATTGGGAATATCTTCTTGCCTGCCGACCTATTCATATTGCTGATATCCGAGTTTGATGTCATTCTGGGCATAGATTGTGAAAGGGCCTAGCTATATGCCCTAGAGGGGGGGTTAATAGGGCAATGCCAAATAAAACTTAAAACAGCGGAATAATAAAAGAAATAAACCACAATGCTGAATTAAAAATCAATCTCAATAAACTAGATTTAAGAAAATGATACTATATCAGTTCTAAGGACAACCTTACACCAAAAACCAAAGGTTTAAGGTAGGACAACCTTATTTCTAGAACGTCCTTTGTATCACAAACCAATGACAAATAAAAAGTAAGGCAACCAAAATAATTTACGAAAATAAATCCTAAGTTATTACAACATTTCCCACACTTGCTTGAAATAAAATGATTACAACATTTATCCACAAACACAATCCACAAAACTGAATGAATAAAGAAATAAAAGAATAAAGCACATCCACAACACAACGATATATAGTGGTTTGCCTGTGTGTACACCAACTGTTATCCAATAGCCACACAGAATGCTACTCCACTCCTAATATCCTCACACAGGGGATATTAGCGTACACTATCAAAATAGGTTTCATAGGTTTACCTAAAACCTTCACAATTGTGTCTTTTTATCTCAGGCTTACACAATTCAAAAACTCACACAATCTGAGTTTTCTGGCTCTCCTCAGATAACCAAAACAATGAGATTTTTCTAACAAATCTCAAACAAAATCAAAGAAAGTAAATTACACAAATGTAAAATACCTGAATTTCCTTTTGAAGTAGCTCGGTAAAACCAATCGGAGTAGAAGTTCGATTCAATGTTCAAAGTCCAATACTCACTTTAAGAATGGTTTTAAGTCTAATTGATTTTAAATAAAAAGGGCTAGTTCTATTTGATTTTGAATCCAAGAAGAAGGAATATCAGAAATTTTCCTTTTCAAATAAGATTGGAATGTAGATCAAAATCAAATAATAAACAAGCTAGCAAAAGGAATATCAAATGAGCACAAAGTAGCCTAAAAACAAACACGAACTTATCTCAGAGTATAGCCTAAAGATTGCTTAAATAGATTTGAATTGAATTAAAAAACTCTGAAGTTCGTGCTCTATTTATAGCCTGAAAAATCTCATCTACGATTGGTCTTAGGATCCTAAGACTGGTCGTAGCTCCAAAGATTTTCAAATATTTTCACGGGATAAGGATTAGTTGTTCCATGACTGGTCCTGGGTAGTCTACGACCGGTCGTGGGCCACCTACGACTGGTCGTGGGCCACCTACGACCGGTCGTAGGACCCCCAGTTCAGTTACTGGAGTTTGAGTCGTAGGGCTAAGATTGGTCGAAGGACAAGTCGTATAGCTCACAGGACTGGTCGTAGGATGTCCAGGACTGGTCGTAGGACAACCAGAAAAATTTAAAAATCTTTAACAACATAGGACTAGTCCTGAAAAACTTAAGACTGCTCGTAGCAGAGCTAGTACTGGTCTTGAAGTCCCTAGGACTGGTCTTAGAACAGCCCGAATAAGCATATTAAAATATACAAATTATGTATCCAGAATAACCTACAGTAAAGCCCTTCCTAAGGTCAATCTAAGGTCAAACAAACCTTAAAAGTGAGATGGACATTGATAGTTTGTACACTCAGATGACCCTTAAGAGAAGCTTGAGAATTTACGAATCTTGTTGTAGGCCTTCTTGAGATTGATCCTTTCTTGAGTTGACAAAGTCTTCTTCTATACTTGTACTTGTTTGAATCTTGAACATGCATACTTGGAGACTTCTATTCTTGAATTCTTCATCCATGACTTGAGACTTTCTACATTTAAGTTCTTGTCTTAAAATACGATGTCTTGAAGCAATGAATAGTTATGAAACACAAGATATACAGGACATAAATATAGGTTTTGGCACCATAAAATTTGACAACCAAAGGGATATGAAATCATGACACTTACAGATTGGCTCACTGAGTACCACACCATATTAGACTACTTCGCGAGGACAGTCACGTTCTGTATACCCAGTGTACCAGAGTTCCAGTTTATTGTCGAGCCCAAAGGAGAGCAACTTTCTTGCATGTTATTGTGTGCCATTGAGGAGTCAGTTACTTTGAGTATCGACCAGCTGCCAGTCATTTGTGGTTTTCCCGATGTGTTCCAAGAGATTCCCGGATTATCACCTCATCGACACACTGAGTTCCAGATTGATCTCATGCCCGGTACTGGGCCCATTTCGAAGGCCCCTTTATCATATGGCACCATTGGAGTTAGGGGAACTGCAAAAGCAGTTGGACGAATTGCGCGAGATAGATTTTATTCGTCTGAGAAGTTCATCGTGGGGAGCGCTGGTACTCTTCGTGAAGAAGAAGGATGGCTCGTTGAGGCTTTACGCACATTTTCGCGAGCTCAACAAGGTCACGATCAAGAACAAGTACCCGCTTCCGAGGATCGATGATTTATTTGATCAGCTGTAGGGGACAGTTCTTTTCAAAGATAGACTTGTGGTCCGGTTATCATCAGGTTTGGGTTTAAGATGAGGATATCTTGAAGACAGCCTTCAGGACGCATAATGGTCATTTTGAGTTTCAGGTCATGTCCTTCAGATTGACCAATGGGCCCGCAGTATTCATGCAGCTGATGAACAAGGTCTTTCATCCGTATGTCGACCAGTTTTTTGTTGTGTTCATCGACAAAATTCTGTTATATTCGAGGACTCGTGAGGAGCATGAGTGGCATCTGGAGATTACCTTGCAGACCCTCCGTGCACACCAGCTTTACATGAAGCTGGAGAAGTTCGAGTTCTGGTAGGAGGAGGTGAAGTTTCTCGGTCATGTAGTGACGAGACAGGGTATCGTAGTGGACCCCTCGAAGATTGATGTCGTGCATCAGTGGGGTCAGCCCACGAATGCATCTAAGTTCCACAATTTTCTTGGTTTGGTGGGCTACTACCGACGTTTCATTAAGGGATTCTCTCGTATTGCAGCCCCGTTGACCAAGTTAACTCGGAAGGGTGCTGAGTTTGTTTGGAGTGACGCTTGTGAGCAGACATTTATAGAGCTAAAGGACCACCTCACATCCGCTCCTTTCCTCACTCTTCCTTCTGGGAGTGATGGATTTGTTGTATTTACCGATGCCTCGCGAGTTGGCTTGGGTTCTGTCCTAATGTAGCACGGGAAGCTGGTGGCTTATGCGTCTTGCCAACTTAAGGTTCATGAGCTGAATTACCCCACGCACGATTTGAATTTGGTAGCAATTGTCTTCTCATTGAAGGTGTGGAGGCACTATCTTTATGGGGTGAGGTTTGAGCACTTCTCTGACCACAAGAGCTTGAAGTATCTGTTCTCTTAGTCCTAGCTGAACATGAGGCAGAGGCATTGGATGGAGCTCTTGAAAGACTATGATTTTGATCTCCAATACCACTCGGGTAAGGAAAATTTGGTGGCGGATGCTCTCAGCCATTAGCCACGAGACTTGGTGTTTCATACGATGATTCAGGAGTGGAGGATGCTTGAGGATATAACAGAGTATGACTTCGATTTTGGTCTGCAGTCATCTATTATTCAGCTATTGAGCCTGTCGATTCAACCCTCTCTTATCGCAAGGGTGATCGAGGCTTAGCAGACAGATGAGTAGTTACAGGATTACCTAGCAGAGGCAACATCTGAGAGTCAAACGGATTGACAGATTGATTCTGATGGTGGACTTCACTTTAGAGGCCGATTATGTGTCCCGGATATTTCTAAGTTGCGCCGAGATCTTATGACTGAGGCACATCAATCGCGGTTCTCTATCTACCCTAGCTCAATGAAGATGTATCACAATTTAAGGCGTCAGTATTTTTGGGCGGGGATGAAGCGCCAAATAGCCAGTTTTGTGGCTGAGTGTGACACGTTCCAGCGTGTTAAGGCCGATCATCAGAGACCTTCTGGTCTATTGAAGTCGTTGAGCATCCCGATGTGGAAGTGGGAGCACATATCTACTAATTTTATTATGGGTTTACAGAGGACTCGGCGTGGTCATGACGCCATCTGGGCTGTTGTAGACAATATAACGAAGTCAGTACATTTTTTCACGATTCATGAGACTTGGCATATGGATTGGCTCGCCAAGCTATTTGTTGATGAGATCGTGAGACTACACGGTGTTCCTGTCTCGATCGTTTCAGACCGAGACCCGATGTTTACGTCTCAGTTTTGGAGGAGCTTCTAGAGAGTGATGGGTACTAATTTACAACTTAGCACCACGTATCATCCGCAGACCGATGGGCAAACCGAAAGGGTCAACCAGATCCTCGAGGATATACTTCGGGCCTACGCGATTGATTTCTCGGGTAGTTGGGACAAGCACCTGCGATTGGCTGAGTTATCATATAACAACAGCTATCAAGCAACCATTGACATGACTCCTTTTGAGGCATTATATGAAAAATCGTGCAGATCTCTGAGTTATTGGACCAAGGTTGGAGAGCAGCGTCTCTTAGGTCCTGAGCTTGTGCAACACACGTCAGAGGCTATCATGTAAGACCCGTATCTTAGCCTGTACCATTCCATATGCCTCCGCGGTCCTGCTAGTGAAATTTCGGTGACCCGCTATCTACTATCAATATTTGCACGCGATCCCGAGTCATATCCGATATTCCAGAGTCGGATCAACTCGAGACTTGTACCCTGACGACCGCACTATCATCGCAGTTTCAATGCCGCGTCTCACGCACTAATGAGATACCTGGGCCAGGAGATGTAGGCCCGTGTTCAGTTTGAGGAAAACACCGCATGTTACAATCCCTAAAGAATCTCTACGATACATCACATCAGTCAATCAAAGTACAACCCATCACTCCATCCCATCCCCAAGTACAACTACCCTCCCCAAAAGTCAACACTCTTCTTACACAAGTACACATCACTCACCCATCACACCCCATCACTCACCCATTCCTCTCTCTCTTACACCTCTCTCTCTCATCTATCTTTTCTCTCTCATTTCTCCCAAGCTCCATGGGAGCAACTCACGTCCATGGCTTCCATGGGAGAGAGTAGTGTGGCCCACCTTTCTACCACTTGATCCCACCATCCTAAGCCCATCTCAACCGTTGAAATTGTCCCTTTAAGACACTATCATGCATTGGCAAAAGAAGGAAGGAGAGATCTCGAGGTGGGTGATTTCATTTATTTGATTCGTGATTTAAGGGCCCACATATGTGGGACCCATCTTGAAGTATTTATTGTATCAAAGAGGGACCCATTGTAGCGGGGTCCCTCCACCAAGAGATCTCTCTCTTTCTCTTGATCATGTGGTCCACCCATATGATCTGCACCATGAGCTGGTGTGGGCCAGCAAGTCTGGATGGTCCAGTTGCTAGTACCTTCCAGCAAGTCCTTGTGAATGGAAAAATACAAATATCTACTTGGTCCCTGGGACCCACCATACTGTGTGCGTGACAATCCTCATCGTCCAACTGGACTGGACACGGGACCCACCTTGATGACGTGAGATCCACACTGTCCATCAGTTTCCAAGACGTGGGACGTGTGGACCCCACTGCAATGTATGAGTTTTATATGGACCGTCCATGTGGGACCCATGATGGATGTGTCTCACATATAGAATGTTGGTGTTCCTCATATTAAATAAAATAATATTAATTATATAAAGAGAGGAAAGTGGGATGGCCCACCAATGTGGGACCCATCAACCATGGAAGTGGATTGGATGGCCCACCACCACACCAACTATATAGCTGGTGTACAGGCGCCAGCAGTCCTGTGGGACTGATATTCAAGACGTCATATGTTTTGTCATCGTGGCCCCACACGTGTGGGGGTGGGTCCCACCTTGTTGTATGTATCATGCACCCTCACCGTCCACATGTACATGGGACGGTATGGTGCCTTATCTCCACCGTTTAGTGATCTGGACGGTGGACACTGCCATGTTGTATGTGTGCATGCAGCGTCCAGACCTTAACAAAAGCTGGATGTTGTTTTTGCAAAGAAATTAAAATAATAAAATAAATATAAATATATATAATAACAATATATACATACCTATATGTATACCAGGTGTGGACCACGTGTGTGGAGCCCCACCATGATATGTGTTTAACCAGTGCTGTCTTGTCCACGTGTGTGGACCCCACCTGATGCAAACATTACATCTAGGCCATCCATCCTTGTTGGACGTGGGCCACCTTGTTGCATGTATTTTATCTGCACCGTCCACCATGTGGACCACCTCGATGTGCATGTACATCCAGCTGTCCATCTGTTAGCTGGCCCAGCAATCCAGTAACTGGATGCTGCTGCTGTGGGTATTGACGCCACTAAGCTCTGTGGGTCCCACTAACGTCAGGAAGTGGTTGCGGGTCCCACCACCTACACTGTCCATTTATTTTGAGGATGGGCCAGCAGCTGCTGTACGTGCAGCAGCACTTTGTGGGTCACTGTGATGTATGTGGAAATCCACTCCATCCGTTTGTTTGGGCAGCAGCAGCTGCAGTTTGATCGTGGGGTGTTGTGACAATCCAGACCGTCCATTAGACGGACATCCAACCCACCCGGGATGCTGGATGATGGGGAACAAGAATATTAGCTTGATCATAGGATTCTAGTGGGCCACACTCGCGTGGACCCCCACCAAATGTATGTCGTTCATCCAGATTAGGTGGGACCCACCTTTCATGTATGTGTTATATACACGCCGTCCGTGGATCCCATCCACGTGGCCCACCCTTACATGATGTGTGGGTTTAATCCACACCGTCCTCCCCTTTTTTTCTGCATGTGGGGGGCCCCCCCACACGTGTTGCACGTGTGGGGGTGGGGCCCACCTTGTGCATGCGTTAAATCTATACCGTCCAGCCATTGTAGAGACCGTTTTATGGCATTGAGAATAAGATGGATCTAAGTCTCAAGTAGGTTCCGCCACGTGTACGTGGGGCCTACCATGATGTGTTCTATCCACAGTCCACCATGTGGGCCCACTTGATGTACCTTCATCCACACCGTTCAGGACTAGAATGGTGTGTGGGGCCAGCTCTGACATGTGTATTGTATACACACCGCCCATTTGTGGGGCCTGCGTGGGATGTATCTGATTGTCCACGCTGGTCATCCAGCAGGGACGTAAGTCCCACATGATATATGTATTTTGTCTATCCCATCCATCCACGGGACGTGGACACTGCCTAATGTATTTGTTATGCCTACCGTCCATATTCCTAGGTGGTGGGGTCCACTGTGATATATGTATAATACCCACCTGTCATGTGTGAGGCTCCAGCCATGATATATGTGCTTTATATTTGCACCGTCCAGTGGCTTGGACGATGGGGACCACCATGATGTATGGGCTTTATAACCACGCCGTCTACCCATTTTTAGGCCCACCTACGGTATGCAGGGCCCATCATGATGTATTCGAGGCCCATAGGCGTAGCCCAATGTGATTCATTGGAGACCCTTGTATGAAGCCCAACGCGATATATGAGAGGCCCATAAAGGGGGCCCAACGTGATGTTTGTGTGGCCAATACGTTTTGTATGAATCCCTGATGTGGGTCACTCCTTGGGAGCAATGTTAGTTAGATGTCCACATTGATAGGCAATGATGGTTGGATATCCACATTATGACCTTCCTTTAAGCCTTGTTAGGCCCATTCTTATCATTCTCTTAGTGGTTTACCCTAGATATGTGGGCCCTATTCGCCATAGACGGATGGTTTCACGCTAACGAATTTGATATAACCACAGCCGAGGGCCGATCTTTATATTATGGTTGATCGGTTGTTCATTTATGGATCCCGCATTGTTTATATGCTGATTATCAGTGCCGATTATCGATGCTAACTATCGGTGTCGATTATCGTGCCCGATTATCTATCGATTCCGATTATCGTGGTCAATTGCCGATTCTGATTGTCGTGGCTGATTGTCGATTTGAGATCAAGGCCAATTATCATGACCGATTGCTGATTTCTGATTGACGTAACCAATTTGACGATTCTGATTATCGATCGATTCCGATCAACATGACCGATTGTCGATTTCTGATTTACGTGACCGATTTATCGATTCTGATTATCGATCGATTTCGATCATCATAACCGATTGCCGATTTCTGATTGACGTGACCGAATTACCAATTCCAATCATCGACCAATTTTGATTGTCGTGGCCAATTGCCCATTAGCGATCGAGGTCGTTTATCATGACCGATTGCCGATTCCGATTGACATGACTAATTTACCAATTTTGATTATCGCTCGATTCCGATTGTCATGGTCAATTGCTGAATCCGATTGACTTGGTTGATTTGCCGATTCCGATTGTCGAGGTCAATTATAGATGTCGATACCGATTGTCAATTCTGGCTCCAATTATCGAGGCCAATTTTGATTGTCCAGGCTAATTGATGAGACATATATGATGTACATGCAACCCATAGTTGAGGCCCATTGTGACTTGTATTAGGCCATAATGCATGGCCCATTTGATGTATTCAAGACCCATGTGTAGGGCCCACATGTCATGTATTTGGGGCCCATGGGTAAGGCCATTGTGATGTATTCATGGCCCATGGGCAAGGCCCATTGTAATGTATTTATGGTCTATGGGCAAGGCCCATTATGATATGTATTAGGCCCATGAGCAGGGTCCACCTGTTATGTATATGTGGCCCTTGAGTAAGGCTTATTGTGTTATATATTAGGCCTTTGTGTGAGGCCATAGGCCCATTATATGTTTAGCTCTATGTGGCCATTTCTTGGGGGCAATGTCGGTTAAATGTCCACATTGTCGAGGCCGATTGTTTATGCCGGTTATTGATGCCGATTATGAGTATATGACACATAGCATCATAATACATTCGCATTATCTGCATGTTTATTATGAGATGTGATTGACCATCGCATATGCCATAGGGCAGGTTATTTATAGGGCTCCCTGATAGGCGTGGTTGCCCCACATGAGCACACAGTATGCACAGGATTTATGCATGATTGCACTGTGTGACTCATGCATCTCGCATTTATGTGACATGACCACCGTACGCCCTAGCGACATCAGGGTCGTAGCCTCCACAGGCATATCGTGGATGGCCAGATGGGACACCGAAAATCTGTTCTACATGGTGTACTATAGATATCCCTAGGTGAAAGTCCCTAAACCCTCTTAGTTCTAGAGGTTACTTCAATGTCTAGACCGAATGGATGCATGAGCGCATGAGGGCCGTACACCGTTAGACCGTGTCTTCCACTGTGTTGTGGTCGGTTGGAAGGGGGTGCGGCCTTACCTGCCCAAGAGGAGGGGGCAATACTGGGATAAGTCTGACCAGCTTGAGGAATGGGTCCACTATCGACAAGTCAGGCCTGATATTAGCAGGTAGATAGTGAGGTCTCTTTCACTCACCTTATTGCGCGCGATGGGGTGGCAATTTGGTTTGGAGTGAAATAGACCCCAGTGATTTTCCAGAGTGGAACTGTACTGATATGTGGACTTATTGAGTAGGAGTTGCATGCTCAGTCATTCATTCATTCACTATCCACTCGGGCTGGTGGTGCGCAACTAATTATTATATACCTTCGTTATAACAAGGATTTCGGTTGGGCGCGCGACTAACATGAGATCAGGAGTTTACCACGTTGTGTATGTCCATCCAAATTTAGGTATGGGACTGATTTGGATAGAAGTCCCTTATGGTGGACCCCGTAGTCTACGATACTATATACTATCATCCCGACTTCACACTCCAGTATGATCATTTCATTCGCATCGCATGTTGCATTACATCAGCAGGCATATGACATTTTAGGTTACTATGTTTCTGCACTTATATGGCCTAGGCAGACTTAGCAGGATTTATATATTGCATTACATCCTCGGCATCTGATATTTGACTTTTTATGACTCCTTATTGCATAGCTGTTTTATATTGCATATTCTGATAACTGATTAACTTATGGACTCGTCCATACTTCTTCTTACTCTGTCATTGTATGATTTATGATCTTGTCAGTATTTTTGTTTACTCTAATAATTTTTGCTCTTATCAGTATTTCTATTTTTTTCGATAATGTACGATTTATAGATTACCAGTAATTTCAGTATTGTATAATGATGATACTGTATTGAATACTTGACACTTACTTTGTGCACATACTTACACCACTCTCTAAGCTTTCTAAAAGCTTATGCACGATAGATGCGTGCAGGTGATGTTAGGTTGCAGCAGTGCTAAGCTTGAAGCGTTCAGCGGCCTTCTGGAGCTTGATTTTTAATTTATGTATTTCCCTTTCAGCATTGTACTTAAATGATTATATTAGTGGATATGTGACGATGATGTTACCTTTGTGAATTGGGTAATCTTGTGGTTATGCTTATTACGAATTAAATGTACATTGAGAAAAAAAATCCTCCTTGTAGGATCTCAGGATCGGAATCTGGCGCATGGATGCTAGGAGCCAAGAATGGGGTGCTACGGAGGCTGTCGGCACCGGATTCGGCGATCAAAAATTTTATGAGCCTGATTTACGAGTTTGGGGCGTGACATATCGACATCATCAGGTAGAGGATGTGCATAGCTCAAAGTTAGCAGAAGGGTGTGGTTCATTTTGGAGCAAAGGACAAGTTTTCCCAGAGATTCATAAGACCTTTTGAGATAACTCGGCGCGTTAGCGCCGTGGCCTATCGGCTTGCCTTGTCATCTCAGTTGTCTAGCGTCTACAACGTTTTTCACTTTTCTATGTTGAGGAAGTGTGGGTCAGACATTGTTCCTGTTATTGATTAGCAGTCATTGGAGATTCGTGAGGATGCTTCTTACATTGAGCAGCCAGTTCATATCCTTGATCAGAAGGAGCAGGTCCTCCGGACCAAGGTCATTCCCTTAGTGAAGGTGCAATGGGGCCATCATAATGTGGATGAAGCGTCTTAGGAGCGCGAGGCAAAGATTTGAGAGCGCTTGCCCATCTTTTCGATATTTGATTGTATGATGTATGGTGTTATGATTATATATGCTGTTATGTTTTCTATTCCCTCATGAGTTATGTTTTAGCTGCGATGGTAGTGTAAATTTCGAGGATAAAATTTTTATTAGGTAGGGAGATCTGTAAGACCCGTATCCTAGTTTGTATTGTTTCGTCAACTCCCGCGATCCTTCCCATTGAATTTCAGCAATCCGTGACGTATAATCGACATTTGCGCACGACCCTAAGTCGTATCCTATAGATTTAAGTTGGCTTAATCTAAGAATTATACTATTGTAACTGCATCTTCGCCGCAGTTCCAACGCCGCATCTTGCATACCGATCTGATACCTTAGTAGGGAGATGTGGGCCGACGTTTATTTTAAAAAAAAAACCACGCATTTGCAATCCCAAGAGAATCTCTACGACATATCTCATCAATCAATCAATTAATCACTTCATGTCAAGTACACATCACCTTTCACCCCATCTCCAAGTAACCACTAATTCAACTCTTTCTCACCTTCTCTCTTACACAACCATACATGTCAAGTACACATCACACATCACTCACCCTTTCATCCATCACACCCATCCCTCACTTCTCTTACAACCCTCTCTCTCTCTCTCTCATTTTCCAACACAATTCCAAGAAAGAAAAAAAACCCACGTCCAAGCTCTTCCCATGGAGAGAAAAGTGCATGTGTGAGGCCCACTTTCCCATCCCAAATCCATCATCCTAGCCATTCAAACCTCATCTTCCACCATCAAAGTGAGACACAAGGAGATTGGCTTTCAACGGACCGAGAAGATCGAACGATGGGTGTTTCTATAGGTTTAGATTTTATTTTTTTAGATGAAGGGCCAAATGACGCCTACCGATTGATGGTATGGATCTCACTTTGGACCCTAGGTGTGGCCGATGGCCCACCTTAATCCTCATGATCTTCCCAAGATGGGGCCATTCTCCATGGACCCCATCATGATGTGTATTTTTCTTGTATGGATAGGGTCGTCTAGACCTTACATTTGGTGGAGAAAGGATCTTCACCGTTAATTTTTAATTTGATGGGCCCACGTGTAATGAGACCCACTTGATGTATGATTGAATGCAAGGGAGGGCCCATAGTGTCGAGGTCCCTCCATCACAAGTGTCCCTTCTCTCCCTCTCTCTCTCTCTCTTACTTTTTTTGTGTGATTAGGTAGTTGTGTGGCCCACTTGGATGGACTCCACTTTAGATCTATTGTATCCACACCATCCATCATTTGGTGGCCCACCTGAGCAAAGCCCTCCTTGCTACATGTGTTATGCACAGACCATCCACGTCTAGGGACGTCCCTAAACGTGAAATGAAAACACAAATATGAGCTTGTTTCAAGCTCTTGGGAAGGATCACTTGTATAGGCCCCACCTTGATGTATGTTTCTAATCCAAGCTATTCATTTCATTCCTTAGATCATTTTAGGCGTTGAGCCAAAAAATTAAGTTGATCCGAATTTCTAGTGGGCCATAGCATAACAAACTTGATTTTTACCGTTGAAAAATCACCTGAAGAATTTATACGCCAAAACACCTCCAATATTGGTCTTGTTTAGCTTGTTTAGGGCCTTGGCACCTAGTGGATGGGGTGGATCTACCTGATGCGGGCCCCATGTATGAAAAACCCTCGAAAAACTCCATTTCAAAAAAAAATGCAGCAGGCACTGCTGCTGCCAGAGGCGCAGGCAGCGCCTACCCGTGTAAGGGGGCAGACAGGGAGCCACGGCCCCAGCCATGGGCCCCACCATGACATTTGTTCGTCATCTAACCCGTTCATTAGGTGGGCCCCTTCCTGAAGCAGGCCCCACCTAAAAATCAGCTCCATTGGGAACTCATGTGGCCCACATCACAGCAAATAATGGGATTGAATGACTGTCATTGAAATCTGTTTGGGTGGTCCAGAAGTTTTGGATCAACATGAAATTTGTTTTCCCTCTTCATCTAGGCATACGTGGCCTTATCAATGGATTGGATGGCATATGAACATTATGGTGGGCCCCACGTGGGACCCACAGTGATGTATGTGTTTTATTCACACCGTCCCCAATACGAGACGGTGGAACCCACCGTGGTGTGTGTCCTCTCCACACCGTCCATTGCCGTGGATGGTGGATCCCATCATGATCTTTATGTTTTATCCACACCATCCGCACCTGGACGGTGGGACCTACCATGATGCATGTGCTACATCCAAATGGTCCATCCATTTTAAAAGTTCATTTTATGGCATGAGCTAAAGAATAAGACAGATCTAGGGTCAGGTGGATCACACTATAGAAATTATTGGGTTTGAACGTCCACCATTAAACCCTTGGGCTACCAAATTTGGACTAATAAGATATTTATTTTTCCTCTTAATCTAGGTCTTTAATACCTTATGATTAGATTAGATGAGGCATAAATGATATGGTGGGCCTTGAGGATTTTAATGGTGGAAATCATTATCACTACTTATTTTGAGTGTGGCCCATATGATATACATAGGGCCCAATTGTGTGGCCCACTTTTCGTCGGATTACTCGTTTCGAACTCAGTTCGAATCCTACGTTCCCGTATACCGAACAACAGTTACCTAAATCTGGAAAATCTGTTAGCTAGATTGATAAACAACTATTTTATACCTTAACTGTGGTGTTAGGATTTGGATGTCTTACCCAAATCGCCGTTAGAACGAGTCGTGTAGCGTAATAGAGAGGCAATCTAGTGCGTGTAGTCGTGGGAGAGAAACACTGCAATGATCTCCCAAGCTCTCTCTCTTCTCTTCACTCTTTTCTCTTCTTTTCTCTCTTCTCTCTCCTAAGGTTTGGAGAAAATTCGTATTGAATGGGAATGGGGTGGTTCAAGGTCTTTAAATAGGCCCAGAAGCCCCAGGGCCATGGTATACTTAGGTTATATCCAAAGGGTGTCTGTTTCGAGCAAACGGGACTCATCTGGAGGTTCATTACCTGTTTATGCTATAGAGTAAGTCCTCTGACAATAGATCTAAGCCAGGTTATGATTTTAGTACGTTTGGATAGGCTAATCAACCGTGACAGACCTATATCAAATCAACGGTCGTTGTCACTCGATCAGGGCCACAAGTATACAAATATGTGCAGGGAAATTTTTCTGATCCATGTAAAAAACTAACAGTCTAAAGTCTTCAATTTCACCCGCAAGCAAATGGTCCAATCCACTTAAGTATGGGTTCATTTTCTAAAGATATTCACGTTTCTCACATGCCTCTCTCAAGGCTCAAGTTGTGCGTTTCTAGATACTATTCGAGCTTAATTCCCACAATGGTTGTCAAGCCCAATAAGACAGTCGTATTCCTATAGTTTCATGATCATCGAACTTTCAACGTGTGATCCAGGTCTGATATGGAGTTTCAATGTACTCGTGAGAGCAACTAGGTTTTGGGATTTCCCTAAGGTTTTCAAGTAATGTTAAGCTAACGATTTTAATGGTTTTAGGTCTTGCAATTTGTATAAATATTGGTTCAAGCTAATCTGTTAATTAATTTAGTTGAGTACTCAATTAATTTTCGTCTAATTTTCACAATATAAGGTCTTTAGGGATTTCTACCTGAGGTGGTACTCGGGTCTTTGTACGAATTTTTCTAAGACGTTACAATCTACACCCCTTAAAGAAAAATTCATCCCCAAAATTAGTACCTTTTCGTACTTCTCGAGGATCTGAGAGTAGTTCTTACAGACTTCGGCTTCTATTTCCCAAGTAGCCTCTCCCTCAGTGTGGTGAGTCCACAATACTTTCACAAGTGGGATAACTTTGCTGCGTTTCACCTATTCCTTCCTATCCAGAATGCGTGTTGGTTGCAGTACATAGGTAGCATCTTCACTTAGCTGCGCCTGCTCTCACTTGATAATGTGAGTGAGATCAGGAAGGTATTTCTTCAACATGAACATGTGAAATACATTGTGCACGCCGGCGAGTGGTGGGCAAGGCGAGACGGTATGTTACCACACCCACTCGATCTAGAATCTGGAATGGACCTATGAATCTCGATGTAAGCTTCCCTTTCTTGTCAAAACAGAGTATTCCCTTCGTGGGGGAAACCTTAAGAAACACATGGTCCCTAACTTTGAATTCCAACTGCCACTGTCGTGCATCGGCGTAACTATTTTGTCTGCTCTAAGCTGCAAGATGTCGACGCCTGATAATATCAATCTTTTTTGAAGTCGCCCGAACCAAATCTGGGCCAATCAGGCTCTTCTCGCAAACTTTCACCCAATAATGGATGCTCGACATGAGCGCCCATACAATGCCTCATAGGGAGTCAAGCCAATGCTCGCTTGGAAGTTGTTGTTATAAGAAAACTCGGTATAGGGAAGGTAGTCATCCCAACTGTCCTTAAAATCAAGCACACACGCCCACAACATGTCTTCTAATATTTAATTTAGAAATTCCTTCAACCCATTGGTCTATGGGTGGAATACGGTACTGAACTTCAGTTGCACTTCCATTGCTTCTTGGATTCGAGTCCAAAAAATGGACGTGAATCGTTTGTCTCGATCCGACACAATCTCCATACGCACTCTATGCAGCTGTATAATCTCCTTGATGCGATCCGACACAATCTCCATACGCACTCTATGCAGCTGTATAATCTCCTTGATGTATAACTTTGTTAAATCATCTGTTAAGTTTAAAACTCTAATCGGGAGGAAATGAGCCAATTTCGTCAATCAGTCCACAATCACCCAAATAGAGTCATGTCCCTTCCTTGTCTTCGGTAACCCAGAAATGAAATCCATAGATATGAAGTCTCATTTCCATTCATCTATGGGCATGGACTGAAGTAAACCAGGAGGTCGGCGATGCTTGACCTTGACCTGCTGGCATGTGAGACAACGGGATACATAATCTGCTATGTGGGCCTTCATGTTGTCCCACCAATACAAACGCTTCATGTCTCTATATATCTTCGTACTACTCAGATGCATTGTCATCCTTGAATTGTGAGCAGCGTCTAGTACTTTCTTTCTCAAGTCATGGAGATTCGGGACACATAGGCGGTCACGATATCTCAAACCTCCATCTAAGCCAACCCTGCATTCGGAGTCTTCACTGTCACTTGCTCATTTTCTCATCTTCACCAACAGTTCACCTTCTTTCTAAGCCACAATGAGTCGGTCATCAATAAGTGGTTGTACGTGGATGTATACGATGCTCTCGAACAGCACCTCTACTATAAGCTTTTGTTCAAACTCTTGCACAAACTCTACCATGTTCTATTCTTCTATCATTAGCAGAGCTGTAAATTCTCTTGTCTTCTTGCGGCTCAACTCCTTGGCCACAAGGTTCACCTTGCCAGGATGGTAGGAGACCTCAAACTTGAAGTCTTTAAAAGTTTCCATCCAATGTTATTGCCTCATGTTTAGGTCTCTCTGAGTAAAGATGTACTTGAGGCTTTTGTGATCGGAAAAGAGCTCGAACTCCTCTCTATAAAGGTAATGTCTCCAGAGCTTTAATGTGAAGATGACTGCCACTAATTCCAAGTCGTGAGTGAGGTAGTTTTCATCGTGTTTCCTTAACTACCTCAATGCATAGGCGATCACTCTAACCTTTTGCACAAGAATATAACCCAAACCAATAAAAGATGCGTCAATGTATATAATATATTTGACCCCTTATTTTGACAATACTAACACGAGTATGGACGTCATCTTGTCCTTCAATTCCTAAAAGTCTGCTTTTACTTTCTCGTTCTAGGAAAAATTAAGATCTTTTTGAGTGAGTTCAGACAGTGATCGAGATATCTTGGAAAAATTCTTAATGAATCAGCGATAGTAGCCTGCAAGGCCGAGGAAACTCCTTACTTCTGTAACTGAACCGGGTTGTTCCCAGTCCTATACCATGGTCACCTTGGAAAGGTCCATGATGATACCTTCCTTGGACACTACGTGTCCCATAAACTTGACCTCTTCCTTCCAGAAGTCACATTTTCGGTACTAAGAAAACTGATTCTTCCTGAGAATATCGAAGACTGCTCGGAGGTGCTCTTCATGATCCTTTCGGCTCTTAGAGTATATCAAAATTTCATTTATAAATACGATGACAATCCGATACAGATATAGCCAAAACACCTGGTTCATGAGGTCTATGAACACAGCCGGTGCATTTGTAAGTCCAAACAGCATCACAAGGAATTCATAGTGCCCAAAACTAGTTTTAAATGTTGTTTTCTACACGTCTTCATCCCTGACGCACAACTGATGATACCCAGACTGTAAGTTAATTTTTGAGAAATATTGTGCCCCTTTCAACTGTTCAAACAGGTCATATATCATGGGCAAAGGATGCTTGTTCTTGACCGTGACGTGATTCAATCTACGATTATTAATACATAACTGTAGCGATCTGTCCTTCTTTACAAATAATACAGGTGCTCCACAAGGAGATACACTCGGTTGAATGAAACATGATTCCAGCAGATCATCTATCTGTCTCCTCAATTCCTCCATTTCACACAGAGGCATGCAGTAGTTTGGTAAGGAAATGGGTGTCGCACCAGGCACAAGGTCGATAGTAAAGTTGATCTCGTGCCGAGGAGGTAGTCCAAGTATTGTTCTGAACATGTCCATGAAATCTTGGACTACAAATGTGTCCCCAAGTGTTGGACCATAAACATTTTCTAATAAGGAAGCATAACAACTTATACGGTAGGTCCAACTGACCTGAACTGGGAAAGTTAAGGTCGTGCCCTTAGGTCCACACGCTGTCACCAATCTAGTATCATAGTCAATCTCTGCCTTCATTTCGGTGAGCCAATCCATGACGAGGATGATGTCGTAATGATGCAGTGGGGTGACAATCAGGTCAATGCGCACGTTCTGCTCCCTAAGTCTATTGAGCAATCTTTACAAAACTTTGTAGCGTCAGAGAAAGTCCCTGTTGCAGTAAGGACTCTCACCCCAATCATAGGGCTAGTGCTCAACCCTAATCACTTGACTGTAGAGCACGATATTATCAAAATAGTGGACCCGGTGTCCACCAATAGAAATACAAGTGTACCTTGAATGTGGGCAGTGACTTCAAAGGCTATGGAAATATAATTGTTGTCTCAGATGCTCCAGCTGCTAGTGCATGTACATGTGCCTATTGAGGATGATTTGGTTGTGCTGTCATAGGTCATTGAGGTGGCCTATTTCGAGGTACAGGTGGTCGGTAAAATGGATGTGCTGGTGGTGTCAATCGTAGAGGTGGAGCTCATGGCTTGCGGAAGCTGACGGTTGATCTTTTGAGGTGGCGTAAAACCATTATCCCTCATCTTAGTAAAAAAAAATAGGTGTCTATATAGCCTATCTTCTTACAGTAGGTGCACCACAGATCTGATCACCTCGGCTAAGTCGGTGAAGTCATAAGCCTAGGAGGCGAATCTGCACATGGTCTTTTGCCAAGGAATGGTCGGTTCAGCAAATCAGGTCGAGGCCTCGGGCCCATGGGCATACGTGTCTGAGACAGTTGATGACGGTCAAATATTGCATCTTAGACCCCGATTATTACCTGATTTTACGTACATAATAATGTTTAACGTCATATTTCAATCATGCTTTTGTTACAAGGTGTAATTAGGAGCATGGACTGAAAAAGGATACTACAAGTATGGATTTGACGCTCATAAATCACCAAAGCAAGGGACGAACTCCAGAGGACCAAGATTGATGGATTTACATACCAGGGATCTGAGGAAATCAAGCCGTTTACGTTAAAGAGGTCCGAAATTGGTCCAAACTTCAAGATCACATGGTTCCAACCATCCATTCGGCTCGAAGCTTCATACATGGGATGGAGGCCATAAATTAACTATACATAATAAATTTCATCCATTGAATATTGTGAAAAGTGAGCCAACGGCCAGATCAGCCCCTTAATTCATTAAGTGGGGCCCACCTGATCTCTGGAAATGCTTCAATTTTGGTCTCAACCCTTTAAGTGAGATGAGAAAAAAAGGATGGACAGATCAGATTTCTCATGACCATCATGATGGTGGCTCATGAACATCGCATGTATAAAGAGTGTATGTGCATTCAACATGCACTGGACCGGATGCATCGGTCAAAGTCAGTGTTATAAGACTCCTCACACAAAAATAGAAACTTCTGGTTATTTTCAATAGCATTAACGATTTTCGGGATCTGTTGCTGTTGTGGGCCCCATACATTGTCCAAATGGACAATCTAAACCATTCAATAGATTTGCAGAGGCCTACTCACCAAGGCATAGGTGACGATTTTTGAGGAAACAAGGAGGATGGGATCGCAGACATCCAAAAGGAAGACTGATGGTGGAATGAAATCATGCATGGCTCACCAAGAAGTTGATCCAAAAATGATCATGTCCGACCGATTTTTTGTGACTAAGCTAATGGACGATGTGGATTTCTCATCCAATGATGTTCATGGGCTCCACCAACATCACAACGCATGGTTGTGCAGACTCTATTTCGCAGTCCGGGAAAACTAGACGTTCCGGGAGGTGGTGACCCACCACTGATGATCAAACGGGTAATCCAAACCATCTATCGTGTAGCTCGTCCACAAATACCCTAAGGGATATTGATTTTTAGAAAGAAGACAAGGAAAATGGGGAGTTTTAGTACTATTTTCTTGGCTGTGAAAAGGGCTTATGCACCAACCGACTTCTCCCCGTCTCTTACGCACTGCCTCCTTATGCGAAAGTTCTACCGCCTCCAACAGCTATAAAAAGGGGGCTGAGACGTCTATAAAAAGAGGAGAAAAGCCTAGGGAGCAGATCCAGAGCTAGGGAGAGCAGATCCAGAGCATCTTGGGAGAGAAGAAAGCGGAGAGAGAGAGAGAGAGAGAGAGAGAGAGAGAGGAAGAAAGAAGGGAGAAGGATGTCTTTCTTTATTAAATTTTATTTTTCCTTCTTTTTATTTGAATTTATGGATTGCTAATTTTTTAGCTTGGGCTGAGATGAAGCCCCTAATTTAAATAACTCTTATTTATTGTTGAATTTATCTTGATTTGATTGATTTGTTTCTTTCTCTAGTATGCTTAACTGAAATTTTTGTACTTCTCCATTCTATGAGCTTAACCAAAGTCTAGATGTGGATGTTGTTTGGAATCTTATTCCAAATACTTGTGTCTGATCATGAACAGGTTTCCTATAGAGAAAGAAATAGGAATCTACATCTCTTCATGCCTGACCATGGATGGAAAGATGTGATCATTATGATTTAAGGGATTATATATTTTGTGTGCCCGACCAAGGACATAGAGTGTGCTTTATTTATTTATATCAATCTAAATTAGGATGAATCAACAGGTAAAACAAGGGTTATGATAATTATGGGTGGATTTGAAAGTCCTAGTATTCTCCTTGATTGAATTTTTCTTATTGCTCTTAGTTATTTTTTATAGATTTGTGTTGGTAGTTTGTTAAACTATTTGTTGGATTAGTTAAGAAGAATTGTAAATTTTAAATTGTGACAACCAGTCCTCATGGGAATGATCTCGTAATATGTACCGTATCTACACCTGATTCGTATACTTGCGAGTTTAAAAATCATTTAAATCAGGTTAGTTTAAATAAAACATCAACAGTCTGTCTCCATCCTACTCGACTCGCAAGGACATGTTCACTAGCTCAGCATAATTGGGAATGCTAGCGCAACACATCTTCGTGCGGATATCGGGCCGCAAAGCCTCTGAAAATTATCGCATTCTCATCGGCTCGTCTGCTAGGATCAGTGAAGCATATCCGGCCAGCTCCATGAATCTGTTCTCATATTTTGACTCGGTCATTCCTCCCTGACGAAGGTAAAGAAATTCACCCTCCTTTTCATTACGATAAGTGAGAGGGAAATACTTTCCATGGAAGTAAGTTTCAAATGCATCCCACGTCCACACATGTCCTATGGGAACTGTTCGTAGGATGTTGTCCCACCATAAACTAGTCTCCTTCTCAAACATATAGGTGACCAGCTCAACTTGCTCTGCCTCAGTGCAGTGCAGCGGCTTCAACATCTTAGAGATGCGATCTAGCTAGTATTCGGCTTCCTCAGGGTTGTGAGTGCTTGCAAAGGTAGGAGGATGGAAACGCTGGAAGCGTTTAAATAGACCGCTGGTATTTAAATTTCCAGCAGGTTACATAGGTGGTGAAAGTGGGACCATACTCATGTTTTGGGAGATGACCCCCGCAATAGTGGCCAAAAACTGTTATTGTTGCTGCATTAAAAACATCATCTGCTCCAACCTATTAGGAGGAGGAGCCGACTGAGGTACTTGTGGCATCGACGTAAACGCACGGTTCTGTTCTAGAACCGGTGGTGCAAAAGGTGTTGGCCCATTGGTGGGGCAAGTGGATGGCTGTGACTCCTGCATTGTGTCACTATTTGGGCCCAAACTGGGGTCCGTATGGCTATCGCTTAGGGGAGATGCCCCGTCAATCGATCCTTCAAGTGCAATCGGTGCTATGTTCTGAGTGTTTTTAAGAGGCATTCCCTATATACAACATAGGGTGCAACATTTGTGAGATTTAGAATAACATTACTCAATTTTTCCAGGTATTCTACACATTCCAAATCCAAAGAAGATTCATATATTTCATTTAACCAAAAATTTTCACAATACATGAGGTGTAGTATTACATGAATCATGACAAAAGATACATGTGAGCTAATCTAACAAAAGATTTAAACACTAAGCGCACCAACATCCAACTAAGCCTACCAAGGCTATTATAAAGGAAAATAAGAAACAAGTAAAATACAAAGATGACTACAACATATGACTAGTCGTCCAACTCTGGTGAAAGTGGAGGTGCACCCTTATCCTGCATACAACATAAGAGGGTCTTTAGAGTGCGAGACATCCTCTTGAATTTTTATTTTAGGTAGGCCTGATTCTCTTTAATTTCCTGTTTCAGGGCGGCTTGATTCTCTTTAATCTGAGCCATGCAGGCTTCTAAGGCAGCCCGATCATGGCAGTCCTCACGAGTAGCAGTAGGAGGTCCCCCATCTGAACCTTAGGCCTCCTCAGCCTCACTGCTTTCCTCATCATTTCCTTCCTCAATACTTTTTACTTCACTGCCTTCTTCCTCTTCACTCTCTTCTTCAATTTCATCCCCAGACTCATCAAGCCTTGCTTGTCGTTGCATGCGGCCTATGCCCATATTGTTGAGCGTAGTGTCACTGATGATATGGATCGGGGCATGGTTCTCCATATGGAGTCGGAAGCTGAAATTTCGAGCAATCTTACAAATAAGTTGACTGAAAGGAAGTGAGGCATCTGCTCATGTAGATCATATAGTATCCATAATCTGAGACAAAATGAATGTAGACAGGCATAGCTTGTCTCCCTGACCAGCTTTATATAGGAAATTCACCATGAGTCGAGTACATTCCGTGTGGTTACTCCACCTTGGATATACATTATACATAAATATGTGGTGGAGTAGGCAGAAATTGTTTGTCATTTTACTTGAAGCAAGGCTATTTCCTTGCCTCCACCACTCAAGCAGGCTGCAAAGAAAACATGTGCAACAATTTCTTTCTCGTTCACTAGCGAGGTTCTTCTCACTGGTGTGTATGACTCCACGCATCATTCCCATGATACAAGCCACCACATCTACATTAACTATGGCCTCCTCTCTCCCCAAAGGGATAGTAAATTGAAGAGGGTCCAATAGTGGGTTTTATATATGAGCGTAGAGGGCCCATACGGAGCCCACTATTGGACCCTCTTCAGTTTACTATCCCTTTGGGGAGAGAGGAGGCCATAGTCAATGTAGATATGATGATATGAGCCACCACATCTACATTGACTATGGCCTCCTCTCTCTCCAAAGGGATAATAAACTAAAGAGGGTTCAATAGTAGGTTCTGTATATGAGTGTAGAGGGCCCATATGGAGCCTTCACTCGCATGAGTATTTCCCTCAAATATGGGACCCCATCCATTTTTCAAGAGCATGTCCATCACTGGGTACAACCCAAAAAGCCTTTCATCCACATGAGCCTCAAATACCACTTTACGGTTATGGAACTTACAAAGTTCAATGGCCGGCGGTAGAGATCTTTCGATGGGGATCAGCAAGTCAAGATCCCTTTTTGACCTTCTCTTTCGATCGACGCGTATGCTAGCCTCGACACTCATCTTCTTCCTTGAACGGGTAGGGAAGCTAGGCTTGGCTTCATCTGTGGATGCCCTCTTCTTCCCCATGAGGGAAAGGAGTGCGGAGATGGAGAAAATAGCGGTAACTAGCTTAAAAATAGTCATGGAAGTGAAGACACTTGAAGGGTGAGATGAGTTTGTGGGTTTTAAAGATTATAAGACACAAAAGAGAGCTTTTGTGCTTAAATAGGTGGAAAATAGAAGATGGAGAGTTGTATGAGAGGGTTTTTGAGGAAAATGGTGGAGGTGGGAGTGAAATGCAGAAGAAGAAGAAGCGTGGTGTGTATGGAAGGGAGATCTAAGAGAGAAAATTGGATTTTGGAGGGGTTTGGAGGGTTTGTAAGCTTGAAATGGGGAAAATGAGGCAAAAGGGAAGAAATATAGTGGCCCCACATGTGGGCAGGTCCTACATGTTTGTGTGGAGGGCGGTGGGCCACTGAAACCATAGGCCCACCACGGCCTGCTGGAGGTGCGGGCAGTGAACTACCTTTCGGGCAGTGCCGCCGCCCTTCTCTGGAGGTGCTGGCGGTGGCTCCACCCTGAGGCAGTGGCCACCCCCTCCCAGGGTGTCGTACATGTGTGGGGGACCTCCTAGGTCCCACCAGAATTTATGCTTTGGACCCCTACGCCTGTGTGATGCACTTCCTCAGTCCAACTCGCGCATATTCCCACATTTTAGGGTGTTTTAAGTTTAGAATTTGTTGATTTATAGCTTAAACCCATCAATTAATAGCCTAAAAAGGAATCGAGATCATCTCACATGATCTCGGACACGTACGGGTCACATTTTAATGGTCAATTTCGCCTGTTGGTATAACCTAGGGATCCTATGATTATTTCTACATTTAATTGCCCCCACCTAAGTCAATGTGCATCAGAGTGCATCATGTTACCATAACCCAGGTCTGGTTTAATCTAAATCATGCTCTAATACCAACTTGTAATGCCCCAAATTTCAAGGGTCGAGCAAAGTTCAACTCCCAAGATCAAACGCATCACTTATGCAACATAGATAATAATGTTTAAATGTTGTCCATATTAGTGCATTAAACATGAGTAAGATTACACCAAAATGGCATATCATACTCTAGAGGTAATTTGATTAAGTAACCAAAAGACTATAACATGCATATTTGAACAAGTAAGCGATTTACAACCTCCATAGTATAAGTATGTAACTGGGTTGAATGTTTACATGTATTATTTTTAAAATCTACAAAATGGCAAAACATAGTGTCCAAATATTCCATAACCCTGTAATCCCAGCGACACAATTATAAGTCTACACAGACCCACCTGAGAGCTACACGTAGGAGAACTCCTCGTCTAAGAAATCCAACTCCCTAGTGTAAGCCTCATCGTCATCTGTGACTAAAACAGAGTTTGTTTGGTGTTTTAAAACACCATCCTAAAGTGGGAGTGAGTGATTAACTCAGTGGTAGTATAAGGCAAAGGTTAGCATGTTATCAATTCAGTTAAGCATTAATGATAAAGCAATACAACGAGCATTTCCTAACTACTTTGGTTAATGCAGGGATGATATGCAGTAATGATACATGCCCTTGCCAACACTCCCTCAGTGACTTCGTCAACCATTCACGCATAACAAACTCCCTAAACGTGCACTTCCTCGCCAAAGCACATGCAGTGCGGTGCATTGTCGTGTTAACCAAGTACTTAATTAGGCTTATTCATACAATTGGTTTGGGAAGCTAAGGTACCTCCCTTTATATCATTAACCTAAACGGGGATCCATCTAGGGTCATCAATCCTAGTTAACCACATACGATAGGCAAGTTGTAAGGCATCACCCCTAATGAAAGCAGTGAATAGGTAAATTCAAATGTTTATACTTAAGGTCACTACAGGAACGCTTGTCACCTTAGTGTAGGCCGACAACTCGAACATGGTGCCTCATACACCACCATGCCTGGCTCACGAGTTTGGATTGCTCACTGGTCACTACGGGGAGACTCATCACCCCATCGTATGCCGACAGCTAGACTACGGTGTCCCATACCACCATGCCTAGCTCATGAGTCTTACCAGATCATGGTACCATGATTGAAACAGGTTTTACATTGGTAAGTGGTACCTTAGATTCAAGAAGTAGTATCCATACATGGTAAACACATAATAGGCCAATCAAGTTATTTAAAAAGTTCGATTGGTACGAGTGTATGCTAAATTAATCAACATGGAGTGCATAAGTACTCTATGTAGCCTAACCACTGTCGACAATCATCATACAGCTTGGATTTATCGAACGTGTCCAATTTGGTGAGACTAATTTGGTCACTCAATCGAGAAACGTTACATATTGCCTGGACTACATTATAGTCCTAATCATACTCAAATGAAGCATGTAGATACATGTGACAATCATATAAGCATTTAACAACGATCCAAGTACAACATTCATTTGAGTATTTTATCAAACATATTGAACATGTTACCAAACATTATAATTTATCCTTAACTTGTGTAGTTGAAATTAAGGTCACATAGAGGAAATCATACATATAATTAAGGTAATTGAGAATCTTATCTCAACACCCTTATTAAATACAATTCATCAAACAATTTCTCATTCAGACATTTTATCAAACACTTAGCCCGCACATTACTAAATACATAGACTAGATTAGTTATGACATGAACTATAGCAATTTCCTACGCAACCTAGGCTATAACGCATATAACAAACATAAATCTTAGATTAGATATCATGACAAGTACAAAATCATAATTTCAAGTTCATTCAAATATTTCAACAAACACATGGAATGCATATTTGTCCAATATAGTTCATACATGTATAATATATGGAAAACGTCGCAACTAAGATCATATGGCAGCAATCAAGTCAAACATAAATCATTACTGACATTTGAAAGCCTTGAAAACCATAACCTAAATGTTTATACTCTGCACCTTTCATCGAATTACTCGTTTCAAACTCGATTCGAATTCTACGTTCCCGTATACCAAAAAACGGTTACCTAAATTGGGAAAATCTATTAGCTAGGTTGACAAACAACTATTTTATACCTTAAGTACGGCATTAGGGTTTCGATTTCTTAACCAAATTATGTCGGAACGAGTCGTGTAGCGTAATAGAGAGGCAATCTAGTGCGTGTAATCATGGGAGAGAAACACTGCCACGATCTCCCAAGCTTTCTCTCTTCTCCTCTCTTTTCTCTTCTTTTCTCTCTTCTCTCTCCTAGGGTTTGGAGTAAATTCGTATGGAATGGGAATGGGGTGGTTTAAGGTCTTTAAATAGGCCTAGAACTGGTTCAACTGGCCCTAGGGCCATGGTATACTTAGGTTATATCCAAAGGGTGTTCGTTTCAGGTAAACGGGACTCATCTGAAGGTCCATTACCTGTCTATGCTACAGAGTAAGTCCCCTAATAGTAGATCTAGGCCAAATTACAATTTCAATGCGTTTAGATAGGCAGATCAACCGTGACAAACCTGTATTAGATCAACGGTCGTTGTCACTCAATCAAGGCCACAAGTATACAGATATGTGTAGGCAAATTTTCCTGATCCATGGGTGTAGTTAGGTCAGAAACTAACAGTCTGAAGTCTTCAATTTCGCTCGCAAGCGACTGGTCCACTTCACTAAAGCTTGCATTCATTTTCTAAAGATATTCGTATTTATCACACACTTTGCTCAGGGCTCAAGTTGTGCATTTCAAAATACTATTTGGGCTTGATTCCTATGATGGTTGTCAATCCCAATAAGATGGTTGTAACCCTTTAGTTTCGTGGTCATTGGACTTTCGACGCTTGGTGCAAGTCCAATACGAAGTTTCAATGTACTCCCGAGAGCAACTAGGTTTTGGGATTTCCCCAAGGTTTACAAGTAATGTTAAGCTAGCGATTTTAATAGTTTTGGGTCTTGCAGTTTGTATAGATAGTGGTTCAAGCTAATCCACCAATTAATTTAGTTTAGTACTTAATTAATTTTTTCCTAATTTCCACAGTATACGGTCTTTAGAGATTTCTACCTAAGGTGGCACTCAGGTCCTTGAACGGATTTTTTCGAGAGGTTACATTTCTCAACTTGACATCCCTAATTCCCTTGAGCCAACACTAATAAGCGATATTTTCCTTGATGAAAAATTGTTTAAACTCTCCCAACTACCTTGGTTTGTTGACATTGCAAATTATCTTGCTATAGGTTTCATGCCAACATATTAGACTGCGCAATATAAGAAAAAATTCTTTGCCAAAGTACGTAATTTTTTCTAGGATGATCCTTATTGGTTTAAATATTACCCAGAATAAATTCTAAGGTGATGTGTATCAGACAATGAACATCAGAATGTCATCTCCTTTTGTCATTCTCAGGCCTATGGTGGTCACTTTTCTGCTAAAAAGACCACGACCAAAATTCTGCAGTGCGGCTTTTACAAGTCCATGATGTTCAGAGATACTCATGATTTTTGTAAAGTTTCTAAGCATTGTCAGAAATTGGGAGGGTTGTCCCGTCGAAATATGATGCCTATGAACCCCATTCTTATCATTGAAGCATTTGATTGCTCGGGCATCGATTTCATAGGACCATTCTCCCAATCCTTTGGGAATATTTATATTTTGTTAGCAATAGACTATGTCACTAAGTAGGTCGAAGCAATCCTATGATGGAATAATGATCATAAAATGGTCATTTGATTCTTAAAAGAAAATATCATTTCCCAGTTCGAAACGCCTCAGGCCATCATTAGTAATGGAGGTTCACACTTTTATAATAGACCATTTGAGAACTTAATGAAAAAATATGGCATCTCTCATAAAGTGAACAGTCCATACCACCCGCAGAGAAGCGGGCAAGCCGAGATTTTCAACAGAAAAATTAAATAAATTCTTGAAAAAATAGTTAACCCTGACTGTAAAGATTGGTCAATCCGTTTAACTGATGTTTTATGGGCTTACCATACAACTTTTAAAACCCCCATTGGAATGTCTCCCTTTAGACTTATTTATGGGAAAGTTTGTCACTTGCCTATGGAGCTGGAGCATAGAGCCTACTGGGCTATCAAAAATCTGAACTTTAACTTGGACAACGTTGGCTCGCTGCACAAGCTCCAACTAAATAAACTTGAGAAAATTCAGAACGACGATTATAAGAACTCGAGAATATACAAGGACAGGATGAGGGTGTTCCATAACAGGAACATCCTTTGGAAATCATTCATAACTGGTCAAAAATTCCTTCTGTAGAATTCTTAGTTACATCTTTTTCTAAGAAAAATTTGATCTCGTTGGACCGGCCCTTTCACTGTTACTGATGTATATCCTCATGGGGCCATGGAGATAAAGAATCTGACAAATGACAATGTTTTCAAAGTGAATGGACATCATCTCAAGCCATTTGTTAAGAAGTTTGATTCAGAGGACATGTTCATGCCTCTGACTGATCCTCTGTTCCAGGATTGACCTCCTAGTCTGATGGAGGTGTAGTTAGGTTTATTGCTTTCATAAAATTTAGGATTAGGATAGTTTTGATTTCAATTTGTTTAGTCTTAGTGCTAACTCATTTACATGTTAAGAACTTTGGAAAAGCTTCAATTCTCCTTCGTCAGGTATTATCTTCTCATCACTTAACATTTCTTTTCGTTGTTTTATGTGCATTTCATGTTCATATATTTTACATTAAGGACAATGTAGGTTTTAGGTTAGGGGTGTTGATTAGGTAAATTAATCAATGTTTTCTTAGTTTTGAGTAAAAATCATGAAATTTTTTAAAATTTTAAGCTAAAAACATGTTTGGAAAATGATAATTTGTGGAATTATGAATGTTATGAGTATGATGATAAGATGGAGATTGAACTTTGAATTGTTGGAGTTTAATCAACTGAGTAGACTATAGTCTAACTTCTTACATTTAATTAATTAAGGGGAAGTTTAAATATTAAATTAATCTAAGTCACAAGACACGTTCAATTTTCTTTATATGAATAGTACTAGAATTTTTTACTGTTAGTATGTATATCATTGAAAGATATTGAGAATTAAGTCTGTAGAATTTTATCCACCTTAAAAAGATGAAAAGAACCAATTAAAAAACATAGAAATCAACAAATAGGTCATATATGATGAAAAGACCGAAAATGAATGAAAAGTCTAAAAAGAATAAATAAATAAAAGGAACCATCGATATAAAAATAAAAACTGAAAAAAGAAAGAAAAGGTGATAAGTTCGGAATTAGTACTTGATTATTCAATAAAAATTACGATGATGAACATGGCTAACATTATGAAATAATACTATATTATGGAAAGTAAATAGAATTCACTAAGTACATTGAAAATTTTTATAATTATGAAGATTAGAAGGGATTCCATCACCCTATCATGCCCAGGAGATGATGGTAAACAACAAGATTTACCAATCTCATAATCTCAAAACAAGAAAAGAAGATATCAAAAGCTATCACAACATTTATTGTAATTTGAGTCACAATAAATCATAGCAAACTGAAAATATTCCTTTAATATCAAACTAGAAATCAATTAGGTTTAATAAGAACAAGAATCAAAGTAAAATAATAATCTAAATACGTTACAAGCTTCACCTCTTAGCCCTAGCTAAGAGGTTTAACTAACCATATACATTATCGAAACCAATCTCTTAAACAAAGCATGGAAAATAAACTAGGGAAGAAGAACTCTTTGGCGGCTGCTCCACCCATATGTTATGCTCCTTGAGACCTTTCAAAGCCCTAGAAGATGCTTTGGAGCATCCCAGGAAGTCTTATTTATAGTTATGGAGCTCCAACTTTCGCACAAAGTTTGAAAAATTCTACAAACTGCCTCAAATTTACGCACTCTGCACAGTTTTTCAAAATATGCTCAAAGTTTAAACCACCTCAAATTTACGCACTCTGCACAGTTTTTAAAAATAGACTCGGAGTTTAAGAATGTGTCTTTTCAAGATAATTTCGTGAATATGTTTGTTTTTAGGACAATTTCAAGATTCCTTTTTCTTAACTTCAAATCTTTAATTCTTTTCATTCCTCACTTGGTTTTCTTGGATATTTGGCAAGTGAATTCTTCAGGAATGACTTCCAAATCTCCAAATCTTCATTTGATAATCTTTTGAGCATAAATCTTCCTTTTGACATCAATTTCACCTTTAAGCTCTCGAAATCACCTCACACATGAAAGCATGCATAATTAAATCGAAAGCACTATCATGTTTAGAAAACCAAGGTATAAATATGGAGAAATATGTAATATTTCACACTCAACACACCCCCAACCAACATTTTGATAGTCCTGAGCAAAACATGCATGAAGTGATCTTCAAAAATCACATCCAGAAAATAATATTTTGTGCAATTAAGTATGAATGAGATTTTCTTGCTTATCTAAAATATATAACACTAAGATTTTATGGCTATCTAAGAAAAATTAAATACAAAATGTAAACATATACTTAGAAGAAGCTGTAGCCAAAAAACTACTTTTTTTGAATGTCAAATGTTAAATATTCAATTCAATAGAAAAGGTCCAGGATTCTATTGATTTTGATTAATATTAAACCAAGTGGCTACTTGTATTAATTCTTTTAAATCTCAATAAGAAGAGTATTCACTCTCTTTTTAGAATCAGAATGAAAGAGTTTGAGATTAAGAGAATTAAACGAAAAAAATATAAAATAATTTTTATAAATACCATTCAATAGCTTGACAATAATTGAGCTTCTTTCTCTCTTGTAGAAGGATTTTGATAAACTTGAATGCATTTTCAGATTGAGAGAGAACCTCAATTTATAGGCACAAAAGTTGTTTCTTTGACTGGCCCAAGCATTAGATTCAGTTCCAATGGATTTTCATATTTGAGTGGGATAATATTTAACAGATCTTCGATTGGTCGAAGGTGGTCTTCAACTAGTCAAACATGTTCTTCGACTGGTCAACGGAGCTAAAATTTGAACTAATTTAGTTGTTAAACTTTGAGTCGAGAAACACTCGACTGGTCAAAGATTGTCCTCTAACTGGTTGAGAAGACCACTCTACTAGTCGAAGGTGTAATAAAATTTCTATTTTCACTCAGTTTGTACTAAGACCAGTTGAGGAAATTCATAAGCTGGTCGAGCCAAAAATTAGGCCGGTCAAAACTCAACCAAATACAAGCATAAAATCCAATTTTAGATATATTTTGAAAGCGCATAAACCTAAGGTCTTTCTAGGGTTTATAATACCTATATAAACTGAACTTGAAGTAGATTAGAGACTAGAACTTCTTTTAGGAGCTTGATCTTCTACTAGAACATTAATAAATCTTGACTTCATGTTGTCTTCCAAGCTTAATGTTCAACTTGATCTTGAGCTTGATCTTATACTAGATCTTAAATTTGTTTTGAACCTTGATCTTGAATCATACTTGAAGATCACCTGTCAAGATGTTTTGACTAAACGAAATTTGACAAACAAAGTGTGAAGCGTGCTTTAAACATTATAACACTTACAATCTCTCCCTTTGTCAATTTCGTGACAAACAACTTATTATTACAATTATTTGAATGAAGCGTTGTACTCTTATACTCATGTTGTAGAAGATTGTTGAAGATTTTTTACTCTCCCTCAATTTGTATTTCCCCTAAATTAATAGCATAAAACATTTCATTCCAAAATATTCCATTCCATAGCATTCATTAATTCTCCAAGCATTTATGTATCATCCATATATTTAAAACATTTCATTCTTCAAGTAATAACAAACTCTCTCCCCCTTTTTGTCACAAGTTGACTAGGGAAAGAATAGTTTATTGATCAAGTAAATAAGACATTTAACACAAAAACTTATTAGAAGAAGAAATAGGCATATGAACTGTAACACCCCGGTTCCCAAAACCCAAGTATACTCTTATTTTTTGAAAACCCTAGTGTTAGCCTTTGAAGATATCCCAAATTTCACGTACATTTTTTTTCGAAGTTAGCAATTTAGCGGAATAAAAATAAATCAAGTATAAGAAGGAGTCCAACTATACATAACCAAAATTTCAAGTGGTTACCCAAAAATTTATACAAATCAATGTCTTACATTTTTAATATACATAACAGTACAAATTAAATACAAATGTAATCAGGAATAGAGAGTCGCAAGATCTTCTGGCTCCTCTTACTTCACATGAACATCAGCATGCGCATCCTCTGCGTCTCCTATACACTGATTACCGTTTGATAGCGTCAATGACTATTACAGTGAAGTATAACCCCTAAGAATTATTGTATCATTAAGATAATTAGGCATAGTTATTAAAAATGGTCTACATTGTATATTTCACAATGATCATCATAATATAAAGTTCATCAGATATGCATATATTGAATAAATTCCACCAAGATATTCTTGTTTAAATGCATGGATGCATGCACATGCTCATGGACCTGTGGATGCACATCTACCTAGTAAAAGGTTGCCTAAGGAGAACTAGCCACTTAAAAAAGTACTTAAAGTTACGCACAAAGGAGAACTAACCACCCAGAGAAGACCATGCAAAGAAGACACCCAAGGTGACTTAGCTTCTTGGAAGAGTACCCTATATACGTCCAAGGAAAACTAGACACCCGAAAAAGTCCATACGAAAAGGACAACCCATGGTAGTCGAATGCACAGAACGAAAACTTAAGATCACTTGGTAACATACTCTACAGTACAACCCGTAATGACCCAATAAAACCCCACGTCTTGTATTAACCACCTGATAAAATGTTTATTCTATGAAGATGCATGATTAGCCCAACCATTATTATTCCAATTTTTAACAACCATTTTAAGAAAGTGTTCACTATCCCAAGTATAGGGTTACAATGTAGTAATAATCTCGGTAAGACCGAGGTCGAATCCACAGGGACTGAACCTTGCACGTAATCTGAAAATAACTCAAACTAGAACTAGGAGAAGATGTAATCTAAACCAGGAAAATATAAAAAGAATAATGGTGAAATATTAAACTAAAACTTGTGAAATTCAAAGGTAGAAAACTAGGGTGCCAAGGATTCAATTGTAGAGATCAGGGAGATCTATGCTTAATTCATGAACGCAATTGGACTTAGTCCCATCTTCATCTAGTTGGAAGATATAACCTTAAAAATTGAATCTGAACTTGCTTTGATCTAGTTTTCAAGAGGCGAGAGGTATGAGAATTAGACTTGATTCCATCAAAAAATCATACCCATGGAACAAAGTAAACAGCAGAATTTAACCAATCCACATCTAATCTGAGAGAGTTATGAATGTAGGGAAGGATTCCATCATCCGACCATGTCCATGAGACAATGGTGAACAATAGAGTTCCCACGACCATAACCTTTATACAAGTATAGAAAATACTCAAAGCTATCTCGCAGATCCATTGTAATTTAAGTCACAAAAAACCATTAAAAACTATGAATATTTCATATAATTAAACTATAATCAAAGAGAGTTCATAAAACATGAATCAAAGCCATAGAAAAAACCCCATCATGAGACAAGCTTCACCTCTTAGCCCTAGCTAAGAGGTTTAACCGATCATAGTCATGATCAAACTAAAATCTAAGGAAAAACATAAAAAGGAAGTAGAAACTGAAGGAGAAAAGGCGAAGAACTCTTTTGCACCAATCATCCACCCTCTCTTTCTCTTTCTTCACGTCCAAAAGATGATTTTCATACTCTCTCTTCGCTCCTTTTATAGGCAGCATGGAGAGTTGGTCGAAAGCTTGGAGTCAGTGGCTGAGAACTCCTTTCGCGGCACAACGCGTGTACGTAGAAAAAATGCAAATTTGGTTTTATTTGAGTGGAATTTTTGGCCAAAAGACTATCCCCCGATCTAATTTTACTCCATGGTTGGGGCAAAGACCCTCTTCCCGTGCTTTTGGATGGTTCGAATTAGAGATCAAACCATCATCTGGGCTGTACAACACCTCGCAACATCCGAGAAAACTAAACGTGCGTAAGGCGTGAAAAATCCTATGTTGAGATGCTCAGTGGACCCCACAATGATGTTTTCAGCGAAATCCACCCCGTTCATTGGATTCCTGGTGAAACTTCGATCAAAAAGGGGTAGTTTTGGTCAAGTTTGGCACGGCCCACTATATCAAATCCTCCCGCTATTAATCCTACTTTTTCCTACGATCCATGTGTGTACGTGTGCATGGGGCCAAAAGGAAAGCATGGCTGGGGTCGTGGCCACCACTCGGGGTGAATGGACGGTCCCGATCATCTAATGGAACCGTGATGGTGGCCCACTATGATGCACCGGTTGGACAGCATCTGCCCACTGGATTCTTTACATGGGAAGAGTCGGGTCAGCCCGTCTTTGACTAGGCTGACCATCCGGTGCGGTGCAGTTGTGCACCTACGGTGCGCATGCATCACCCTAAGTGGGGTCCACTATGATGTTTATGAGAAATCAGCTCCGTTCATCCATTTTTCCACCTCATTTAAGGGGTTCATACCAAAATTGAAGCATATCTAGATATCAGGCGGGCCTCAAATCGATGATTCATGGGCTAATCTAACCATTGGGCCACTTCTACAGGGATCCAATGGCTGAATTTCGACGTGCATAATTAATTTAGGGTCCTCAGGCCAAATATAGAGTTTTGAGCCAAACGAATGGTGGGAACCCTATGATCTTGCATTCAAAACAACTTTCAAGCCCCTTTAACTTCAATCACTTGATTTTCTCAGATCTTTAGCATGTAAATTCTTCGATCTCGGTCTCTTAGGATCTGTCCCTTACCTTGATGATTCTTGAGCATTAAATCCATGCTTTTAGTACCCTTTTCCATTACAGGCTCCTAAATTCATCTTGCAACATAAACACGATTAAAATAAGACGTTAAACATTTCATGTTCATAAAATCAGGTAATAAATGGGGTCTAATATGTAATATTTGACCCTCAACACAATCCCCAACTAGCATTTTGCAAGTACTGAGCAAAGTATATGAAAAATATTTTAAGAATTACAGGACAATTTCTTATAAACCTGAGTGTTTTTTGAAAAATAATCTAGTCAATAGAATTCTAAAACTTATGAATGTTGGGTATTACTTTCTCTTAGACTCAAGCACATGGTAAACTTCATAGTCAAGTTCAAAGTATTAATCCATCAATTGGAACAATTCTAAACATTGAGTTCCATAGGTGTATAGTGTAACCTTGGCTTATCATCATTAAGAGTCCAATCGTCAATTTTCATGATAATATTGATAATCGAACAGAGCATTCCTGGATAACTCAACATAAATTGAAACGTTCCTTACAGTCCAGCCTTCTTATTCTTTCAGCTTATGATTTTTCCATCGATGGCTTTACGCTGTGTCAACTTTTTTAAAGATCTTTAACAGGTAGACATTTTTCATGACAACTGTTTTTTAGCTGGGTATTCTTTTCTTTTTTTTCAATGATCATGATGGACAAATTCCCTGGGTTGGTTCCTTCCATGCTTAGTGATTATCAGGTTAACAATTCAATATCGAACTGAAACCTTAATGTATAAGCTAGATATGACATGTGAAATCATGACTCAATCAATGTTTAAAACTTCTAATCATTGATTAATAATTTGAAATTAACTATAAAATCTAACAGATATCTAAATCCAAGAGTCATAAATCACCAATAGTACGTATCTTATACTTCTTAAACCAAGATTCTCCTTTAAAACCTCTCGAATTCACAAGAATTTTCAGAAAAAATTTCCAAATTTTTCATAATTTTTACTCAAGACTGAGAAAGCACTGATTAGGTAACCTAATCTCCCATCCCCAACCTAAAATCTACATTGTCTTCAATGTAAAAGATATAAGCATGTAATGCTCATGAGACAACAAAAGTAAAGAAGTGATGGAAAGATAGTAACTGATGAAGGAGATAAGAGGCTTTTTCCAAAGAGATCTTAGTGTGAAAGTGGGTCAGCACAAGAGTGAAATCAACAAAAAGCAAACTATCCTAGAGCAAATAGAAAGCAAACTATCCTAACAGCATAAAGTCGACTATCCTAGAATGACAAAAAGCAAACTACCCTAGACTAGGAAAGCAAGGAAAAAGCTATTCAATCATACCGCAAAGTTCCTCTTCTAGCCAATATCTTGATAAATTTCTCAGTAGGTTTCTCAACAAGATCATCTAAAAGCTCTTTTTACAATAATCTTGGATGCATGAATTTCTAGAGAAATTTATGGACCTCAGTAAAAAATTATCGTTGAATCGCTTGAGGTATCCAAAGTATATATGATTCACTTGTGATAGAAAAAGTTTCAACGTTAGTACTCCATAGTGAATCAGAGACTACAAGTAGATAAAATTAAAAAAAAAATCTCAGAAACTGATGTAGTCTCAACACATTCTGAAGTTTCAGACTCTGGCTCAATTTTCAGCTCCTCCTCCTTTAATGATAGACATTCAAGATCTAAGCAGGAGCTTCAAAATAAGGGTTCTCTCAGTCAATAACAACTACCGATGTATTATCTTGCAAGGTATTCGTTAAGTCTTATATCATGGGATCATTTGAAAGAAATCATTTAAAGTGTTGAAAAATTCAGTTGAGAGTGACTTATTTTTCACATTGAAGTTTATGATGATCTGCCCAAGGATTCCATTGTCTCTAGAAGTGGATGGACACATGCTCTCTTGTTCTTACCCTACACAGACAAATTGAAAATCAATAGGGAAAGCATTGATGTGAACACTCTGTTCATTGAAGCTACTTAGTAGAGGTATTGAATCGTCAAAAGTGTACAGCTCAGATGGTGGCCTCAACTGGATGGTTTCCAATTCTAGAGTCATAACGAGCAACTCGTACCTCTCCTAACTTATATTATCATTCAATTCAGGGGAGTGGTCCAAACATGTCTCACAAGAGTTAGAAAGGTCAGTCGTAAGGGGCTCATCCTCCACATTTAAATTGGCCATGTCAAATAGGTGGAGTAGATCACTTTGGTCGACAACCTCCTGAACCTCTTAATCCCTAACCTGGGCCAAAATTGAGATTGATTCCAGTGAAATTTGGGCTGCACATTCATGATCGTCATCCCAATACTAATCATCTTCCAATTTAGTGCAGTACACACTTAGGATGGGATTGCTTCCCTCACATTCTACTCCTAAATTGGGTTGCGGTTGGAATAAACTAACCTCTCCCACATCATTAAAACTAGGTGTGTCATGTGAGTGAAGTGTGTCATCATCATTATATTTGAAAGACACCAACATCTCTTGATCATTCTTTTGAACAGTCATCGAGATCGACTCATCAAGAAATTGAACCGTATGCTCATTAACGGAATCCAACTCCTCATTCCAAATTCCAGAGTTCTCCATAATCACATCTCGTGAACTCCACTATTGAATGTCTTTTCTAAGTTCTTGCAGTCTTTGGAGTGTATTTTGTTGGCTAAGCTCTAGAGTTTGGAAGAAATTTTAAATTAAATTCTCTCAGATCATTTTTAGTTGAATTTCAAAGGTAGAAGACCCAAGAGAATTATCACTATAATACATTGCTGGTTCATCTTCCCAATGTTGATGTGTTCATTGATCATAGTCATAAGGATCATAGGTGGCAGAATATGATGGTTGTTGAGACATATTATCAGCCATAATATAATCTCTCATTGTTTTCTTCCTATTTGATGGTTAATTATAATTCTCACTCCCATAATTCTAACAACCCCAACATTCACACATTGTTCTCTTAATCCATGGGGTATAATTGCTCTCCCGCATATGATCACGTAAAGACTTTTTAATCGATGGAGCATTATATTTTGTTTGGTTTCAATGATGGTTTTAGAAAATTTTTATGACATAGGTTAATTTCTATCATAATCATCATACATCCCTTTACACTTTTTAGCATTCTCAAAAGATATCTCAGCATATTGACATTCCCACTCATGCATATATATGGTAAAACCCTAATCCTGAACCTAATCTTAAAAAAATCCTACAGCAAATATGGAAAGTAGAAAGTTAGAAGGAAGTTACCAAATTAGAAGTTCCTATGTTAAGATCCTACAAAAGAAAACAAAAGAAATTAGTTTCTAATAATAGAAATTCTAAAGTTAGAAAGATCCTAAAATATGAAAGTAAACTAGTTTCTATAAAAGAAAATTCTAAAAATAAAAAACCAGAAATTTTCTAAAAACAAATTAAGAAAGTTCTAAACCTAAAATTAGAAAGTACATTAGTTTCTAAAAATAAAAGAAAACCTAGAATTAGAAAGTTTCTGAGAATAGAAAATAAAACCCTAATCCTAAAAATAAAAAAATCAGAAAGAGATTACCAATTTAGAAAGCCTATATCAGGGTCCTACAAAACAGGAAAGTTATGTTAGTTTCTAAACATCAAACAGGAAAACCCTAAACCTAGAAAAACCATAATCTTAACCTAATTCTAAAACCAATTAATCTTAGAAAAATGTAACCATCAATCCCCGGCAACAACGCCAACAACTTGTTCACTACCCCGAGTATAGAGTTGCGATGTAGTAATAATCTCAGTAAGACCAAGGTCGAGTCCATAAGGACTGAACCTTGTACGTAATCTGAAAATAACTCAAACTAGAACTATGAGAAGATGTAATCTAAACCAAGAAAATACAAGAGAATAATGGTGAAATATTAAACTAAAACTTGTGAAATTCAAAGGTGGGAAACTAAGGTGCCAAAGATTCACTTGTATAGATCAGGGAGATCTATGCTTAATTCATGAACACAACTGGACTTAGAGTCCCATCTTCATCCAGTTGGAAGATATAACCTTAAAAATTGAATCTGAACTTCTTTTGATCTAGTTTTCAACAGGTGATAAGTATGAGAATTAGACTTGAGTCCATCACAAAACATCACAAAACCATGTTCATGAGACAAAGTAAACAACAGAATTTAACAATCCACATCCAATCTGAGAGAGTTATGAACATAAGGAAGGATTCCATCATCCGACCATGTCCATGAGACAATGGTGAACAACAAGGTTCCCACGACCATAACCTTTATACAAGCATAGAAAATACTCAAAGCTATCGCGGATCCATTGTAATTTAAGCCACAACAAACCATTAAAAACTATGAATATTCCATATAATCAAGATATAATCAAAGAGAGTTCATAAAATATGAATCGAAGCAGTAGAAAACACCCCATCACGCTACAAGCTTCACTTCTTAGCCTTAGCTAAGAGGTTTAGCCGATCATAGTCATAATCAAACTAAAATCTCAGGAAAAACATAAAAAGGAAGAAGAAACCAAGGCGAAGAAGAACTCATTTACACCGGCTGTCCACCCTCTCTTTCTCTTTCTTCACGTCCAAAAGATGATTTTCGTGCTCTCTCTCTTTTCTCCTTTTATAGGCAGTAAGGAGAGTCGGTGGAAATCTTAAAGTCAATGGCTGGGAACTGCTTTCGTCGCACAATGTGCGTACGTAGCAAAAACGCAAAGCTAGTTGCGTTTGAGTGGAATTTTTGGCCAAAAGACTGACCCCCGATCTTATTTGGCTCCATGGTTGGGGTAAAGACCCCTTCCTGAGCTTTTGGAAGGTTTGGAACAGAGATCAAACCATCATCTGGGCCGTACAACACCTCGCAACATTCAGGAAAACCAAACATGTATAAGGTGCAAAATATCCTAGGCTGAGATGCTCGGTGGGCCCCACATTGATGTTTTTAAAAAAATCCACCCCGTTCATTAGATTCCTAGAGAAATTTCAATTGGAAAGGGGAGGTTTTGGTCAAGTTTGGCATGGTCCACTATATCGAATCTTCCCGCCGTTCATCCTCTATTTTTCGGCGATCCACGTGTATACGTGTGCATGGGGCCAAAAGGAAAGCATGACTAGGGTCATGGCCACCCTTCTGGGTGAATGGATGGTCCCAATTGTCTAATGGAACCGTGATGGTGGCCCACTACGATGCACCGGTCAGATAGCATCCGCCCGTTGGACGATTTACGTGGGACGAGTCCGGTCAGCCCATCTTTAACCTAACTAACTGTCCGGTGCGGTGCGGCCACGATGCACATGCATCACCCCAAGGGGGGTCCACTGTGATGTTTACGAGAAATTTACTTCGTTCATCCATTTTTCCACCTCATTTAAGGGGTTCATACCACATTTGAAGCATATCCAGATATCAGGTGGGCTCCATATCGATGATTCATGGGCTGATCTAATGTTGGGCAACTTCCACAGGGATCTAAGGGTTCAATTTTGATGTGGGCGGTTAATTTAGGGTCTTCAAGCCAGATATAGAGTTTCGAGCCAAACGGATGGTGGGAACTCTATGATCCTGCATTCAAGATAACTTTTCGGCCCCTTTAACTCCAATCACTTGATTTTATTAGATATTTAGCATGTAAATTCTTTGATATTGGTCTACTAGGATCCGTCCCTTGCCTTGGTGATTCTTGAGCATCAAA
The DNA here is from genome assembly GCA_037074715.1 of Magnolia kwangsiensis. NCBI lineage: Eukaryota > Viridiplantae > Streptophyta > Magnoliopsida > Magnoliales > Magnoliaceae > Magnolia > Magnolia kwangsiensis. The sequence goes on along the minus strand of CM073586.1, from coordinate 35,207,271 downwards.
TCCATGCTTTTAGTACCCTTTTTCAGTCCAGGCCCTAAAATTCACCTTGTAACATAAACACGATTAAAATAAGATGTTAAACATTATCATGTTCATAAAATGAGGTAATAACTGGGCTCTAATATGTAATATTTGACCCTCAACAGAAAGCTTAAAGGTCACTATGGGGGTTTGTCACCTAGCATAGGCCAATAGCTTAGGCATAGTTCCCATTCCACCATCCCTAGCTCATGAGACTAATAAATATGATATTTTCAGGGCAACCTCTTCAACTAGTGGCTGATCATAGGTTAACAAGTGGAACTTATCATCATGAGATTATTTGAAAAAAATTCATCAAAGTTACAAAGGGTAAGTAGTTGATGAAAGCCACATAGGGCAAATAATCTATTTAAGGATGCAATAGAAGGGATTGTCCCCAAACGCCACATGGGCACAAATGGTCAACAAGATGGTTAGTCCACAACAAAGAAATTTCATTTAATCTATTAGATAGAGTAGTCACTAGTTTAAGGACTTCCAAAAACACCATCAATTAATCACAAGTGGTAAAACAAGCTACACACAATATCAATAGCATTTACACATATAAAGCGGTATATTTGAGATATATCGCATGTTCATATCTGAATGCAAATCCAACGATTAATTATTATGAAGAATCAGTAAAATAAAAACTAATATATATCATCATTTTCATTGAGTTGTTATATTAGGTAATTAATGAAATATACGAGCTAAGCTAACTATCAAGATATAGAAAAAGCTTGAAGGGTGATCCTTAACTTTCAAGTTGGGTCCACTTTTCAATGCTTGTTGGAATTCGTGTGCACACTTTAGAATCGAATCCCATCATGAATTGCCAATTTGTACAGTTAGATCTAAGTTTACACAGTATATATGGTTAAGATCATAACCTATGTTTTGAATTACTTAGGTTTAGGGTTTCATTTTAGAGTTTTGGTCTACGCCTAGATTTTATGATTGGAACTATAAATGATGTATAATTAAGCACAATGTTAATTATATGGGTAACTACAATATAATTATTATCATAACGGAATGATTAATACTATCTAACATGGTAATAATTAAGATGATATTAAATGGCATAATGATAATATTTTAGAATGATAAACAAAATACTAATATTTAATAATTAAGATTTTGTTCATAATAACTAATATTAGCATAAATAGTCCACTAATGGCTAATCATTTAATAATCATAATAACTATTGTAATAACGATTAATGGCAAATCAAAAATCTAATTTGGGGAAGACAAGTTATCTCACATTAGTCAATTTAATTGCTCGACTCGGTGTGCCACAATTCTCTCTCTCTCTCTCTCTCTCTCTCTCTCTCTCTCTCTCTCTCTCTCTCTCTCCCCCCCCCCCCCCCCCCTTCCTCTCTAGTAGCAAGGCCAAGAACCACTCAACCCAACTCGTTTTAACGAGTCAATGAGTCGAGACTCAGTCAAACCCAACTACCTCTCGAACTCCCTTCTTCTTTCTTTCTTTCCACTCGCTGGACCCCTTCTCCCAACATTACATGTCCAATAAGGTGGCTGGATTGGACCAGCATACCTGACTCAACTCCACTTGACAACCTCAACAATTTCCCACGATACAATGAGTCAACTCATCTATAATAGTGACCCGACAATGAGTTGACAATGGCAACAACTCGGCACACATACGTACACCCTGCTAATTCTTTTCTCCTTCTTCTTTCTTTTTCTTCTTTTATTTCTTCTCTCATCTTCGGTCCCTACACATTTAAGCGAGTCGGGACTCGACTCAGATGCTCCCCAAACTTGGTAAATTTGGGCTGAGTCTTGGTGCATCATGGCAACAACAGCCCTGCTCTCGAGTTATCTCTATCTCTCCTTCTCTCTTCTTCTATTTCATCCTTCCTTCTTCTGCTTTTCCCTCTCCCTCTTCCACTACTCTTCCAAAGAAAAACTGGACTTAGCCTTCACTCGATTGCGACTCGAACCGAGTTGACTCGACTAGGTGCAGCAACCCGATGTGGCGCCCTTTTTCTTTTCTCTTTCTAGCTTTACTTTTCTAGAAAAGGTTACCCTAAAAGGAAACCTCTTATAGCCCTCCCTAATCCTATTCTAGAGGCTTCTATAAGGGCAATTAATCCATGGGATTAGTTACACCTAAGTGCAGTTTAACCCGAGCACCATTAACCAACTTCTCTCCTAAAACTGACCAAGATGGATGCATAGGATTGATCTAATGCTACATCCATTTTTTGACATCATGGTCCTTCTCCTTCGAATGGACAACCCTCATCAGGAAATGGGCCCCATCACCAGGTGATGGTTTTAGTGGACGAACGGAGAAGATGCATTAACCAGTAATGGCGGATTGTGATTGGATGGTTATTCTTCCGATCTAATTTGTATGGATGGTATGGATTTGATTAATGATCATTGTAAGACCCATTCTTTGGATGATAACAATGAAAACTCAGTGGGTTCTTTAGTTTTTAAGTTGCAACAATTCTTTCATTGTGAAGGAAGCCCTAAAGTCGACTTGGATTGTAGGGCAGGGATTCGTTGAGGTGGAGGGCTAAGATTGAGGGAGATTCTGCATGTGCGTAGCCATCCTAGCAACAACATAGAGCCTCCATTTTCAGAAACCATTGCCCGCCATACCTTCTTACAGTGGAATCTGTGAGCATGCATGCATGTATTAATGTTAAAAACCAGATGGGGTTTTATCGAGTCTTCTGTTCGAACATGATGGACGGTTCAGATTATGGTCACGTTCAAAGATGATGGGCTAAAAAAGCCTTAAACGGACGTCTTTCATTTAAACTGTGAGTGGCGGGAAGTGCGGAAGAAAGAGAGGAAAAACCTCTTTTTCTGGCGAGTTCGGGTCAAACCCAGTTTGACCCAAACTTAGGTTTGGTATACCGCAGATGTTCATGGGTTGTACCCAAACTTAGGTTTGGTGTACCGCGGATGTTCATGGGTTGTGCACATGCATCATAGTGACGTGGGGTTCATGGGTTTCATCTGTGAAATCCACACCATCCAACAGGTTTTACCGGCCTAATTAGGACCTCTAGACATAGATGAGGTTAATCTAAGGCTAAGGTGGAATAAACTTCAAGGTTCCTAGGTTTTAATTGTGGAATTCCATCAAACCACTGGTATGATTATTTCCAATTTAATCACTAGTGGTTATAAAGGTTTCTGATCTAAATTTACAGATTTTAACGATTGTTTTAACAATTAATCCATTGCATCATGTGATCAAGTGGTAGATCGATGGATAAGATTTTGGGGTTAATAAACAGTGGATATGATTATTTATGCCTCGAGATAGAATAATGACAGTTCATTCTACCCAACAGGGCGTCACACTTAATTTCATCTAGGTGGAATTTCAACAATGGGTCAAGTGAATCGATTATACACCTTTCAGTATGAATGATGATGTAATGGTAGAGTTCATATGCTGACCTTGAGGTATTTAGGATACCACATGCCTTAACGTCTGAATTCGAAAGCATGGGTTGGATAGTCATTTAAGATTTAATCTACATTGAGAAGTTAGGGTCAAGCAAGGGTGGACTATAAGTAATTAATTATTGTGTAAGTTATAAACTATGTGTGTTCTAGCACGCGTTCATGCTAGATTTGATTTAAATGGTAACACCTTAGTATTGAGAGGTACAGGGTGTTACATGAATACAACAAGCAGATAATGTAAATTAGCATATGAAGTTGTCAAAGTTAGGGAAATAACATTCAAGGAGTTTAAGAGAATGTGAAGAAATCATCTAAGCAAACATGTGAAGTTTAAGTTTTACAGCTCCATAAATATAAGTACTAAAAAGAAATTATCTCAATCGGTTCCAGATGATGAAGGAGTAGGCATAGAAGGGTCAAGTTGGTGTAAACTCTTGGTGATACAATGGAAGTACTTTTTCATGTACTTTATTGAAGTTTTTTTTTTTTACTTTGAACTAAGTTCTCCTTAGAGACCTACAAAGCATTAACCTTCGCCTCTAAAGATTTAAGACGATTATCAATCTAAGAAGGTTGATAATCTGGATCTTCTGGATCATCCAACTCATCGAGTTCAACAAAAATGTCATCCATTGAAGTGACTTTAGGTGCAAGTGCTTCGTCCTCTCCTTCTTCATCATGTTGGTTAGGAAGAAATTGCAGATTCATCTTATTCAAATTTATGTTATTTAATGGTAATTCCAACTTCGGTGCCTCAGACGCGGGAATGATGAAATTATAATAAAAAGTAATGCATGTCATGAGGTAAGCAAATGGAATCAAACCATGACCAGGATGTAGACGAAACTAAATAATAATATAGCATAGTAGAGAAGGAAGACAGACTTGAATACCAGATGAAACCGAATGGAGGATACGAGTCATGAAGGAAGTAAGTTCAGACTTATTCCCTGATTAGGATAGACGTTAGACGCAAAAATCCTATGAAGAATTCGATATTTTGTGAGCATTTGTTTAGCATGGAGAGCATTACTGTATTTCCATTCAGCATTAAAATGACATAATTTATGAGTAATCATTTGTCGTTTAGAATGAGTCATTTTATCAGTTAAATTATCAATTGGAATTACATCTTCTGTAAGGGTAATCTCAGTAAATGCCAAGATAGTATACCGATCAACTGTGAAGGTCCCTTCTACGAATTTAATCACAAATGTAAGATCTTCTAGAGACATCAAAAATAGAAGCATACATTCCTTATGCTATGGAATGGTAAACCATTCCGCCCCAACCAAGGATGCATTCCCAACCGATATTAAAAACAAGAGGAACAAGTTCAAACGGTGCAATGTGCTCAAGATTGACAATAGGCTCAATAATTATATCTCTTGAGCGTAGATCCCTAACTTGCTCCAAATCTTCTTCAGGGCCCCTTAGGGTTTTCACATTAATTGGACTCGGCCTAAAGGATGAGCTACCATGACTCTTGCATGTTTCCGTTCTTTTAGTATGATGCTCCATTTAAAGGTTGCACAAGAACTAATTAAAGAGAGTACATGGATTGAAGCTAGATCAGATTTTACACAAAACCCACTACAAAGAGGGTTTGGAATAAAAAAATAAACCCCAAATATGAGATTAACTAGCAAAGATCTACCCAAAACATGAAGAAAATCGAAAAATAAACACTTACAACCAAGTTTAAAAGTTGGGTTCATCGAGTGGGGCATCGGCTAGTAGAGGAAGAATGTGGAAATGAAATGGAAAAAGTGGTTTTTCCTTTTTAGGGTGAAATCGCGTGGTCCTCAACCGGTCAAGCACGTACTTAACTCGTCGAGGGTTCGACTGGTCAATCACGTACTCGACTTGTCAAAAAATACATAAAACTTGAATTTTTTTACATGAATTTTTTTATTTTTAATTTTAATTTTATTATCATTTTATACATTTAATAAACATAAAACAACTAAATTCATAAACAAGATGATTAATTAATAGTGCACAAACTAATGTCATGCTTTAAATTGGAAATTTTATTTCTGCTAAGCAATTTGGTAAGTATGTTTGCAAGCTGCTTCTTAGTTTAAATGTATTCTAACACAATACTTTTGTCTTCAAGTAATTATTGAATATAATGGTATTAAATATTAGAATTTTTAATACAAGAATGTTGGATTGAATTTTTTAAAATATTAATTGCGCTCAAATTATCGTAATATAGTGTCATAGTATCTTGCACAATACCATAATCAACTAACATTCTTTTCATCCAAATAAGCTAAGTGCAATCATTACCAAGTGCGATATATTCAGCTTCAGCTGTCGAGAGAGATAAAGAATTTTATTTCTTACTGAGCTAGAATACTAAACGGTTCCTTACATACAAACATCCACCACTGGTAGATTTTCTATCATCAATATTACCTACCTAGTCTGCATCAGTATATCCAGCAATTTGTATGGATGTATCATGTGGATACCAAAGTCCTAATTTAGTAGAACTTGCGACATATTTGATTATCTGTTTAACAACAATTAGATGTGATTCTTTGAGATTAGATTGATATTTGCACATATTCCAACACTAAAAGCAATATCAGGTCTACTAGCAGTTAAATATAAAAGACTAATAATCATGCTTCAATATAAATAGGACTCTACACTTTTACCTTATTCATCCTTTGAGAGTTTAAGAGTTGTACTCATTGGAGTTTCAAAATTATTTTCATTCTCAAACCCAAACATTTTTACAAGGTTCAAGGCATATTTGGCTTATGAGATGAATATACCATCTTTAAGTTGCTTAACTTGTAATCTATGAAAGTAGTTTAGTTCACCAACCACACTCATTTCAAACTTGGATTTTTATCAACACTACCCATAATAAAGTTATGACTAAGTAAAAATTTAGTTAATTTTTCATACCATGCCATGGGAGCTTATTTCAACCCATAAAGTGCCTTTTTAAGATGGTACATATGATTTGAAAGTTTGAGATCCTTAAAACCCTTAGGTTGTTCAACATATCCTTCCTCATGTAAGTCACCATTTAGAAACACACTTTTGACATTCATTTGATATATTTTAAATTTCTTATGACATGCAATTAAAATAAACAATCTTATGGATTCAAGGCATGTAACTGGTACAAATATTTCATCGTAATCAATACCTTTAATTTGAGTGTACCTTGTACAACCAGTTGAGCCTTATTTCTGATAATATTACCTACTTCATCAGTTTTATTCTTAAAAATCCATTTGGTTCCAATACATGTTTATCAATAGGTATATTAAACCAAGTACCATACATCATTTCTGACAAATTGATTTAATTATTCTTACGTGACAATTATTCAACTTTCATTGATAAGTGCATCATTTACATTGGCTGGTTCAATTTAGGAAGTGAAGTAGACATAATTATAGATATTTTCTAATTGCCTTCTTCTCTAAACACCAGTACTAGGGTTACCAAGTATTTGATCAGTAGGATGGCCTTTGGTTGATCTTAATTCAGTATTAACTAATTTGGATGAAGAGTCAGGTATATCAATTATATTGACTTTATTATCATCTTGACTTGGAGTGGGTATAATTTGTTGATCATCGATTACTACATTTATTGATTCTTAAATCACCCCAGTTCTTTTATTAAGAACCCTGTAAGCAAGACTATTTAAAGCAAAACCTAGAAAAATTCCCTCATCACTCTTCACTTTGAATTTTCCTAAATTTTCTTGGTCACATAAAATAAAGCATTTACTTTCAAAAATCTAAAAATATTTAACAATGGGCTTTTTATTAAACCATAGTTCGTAAGCTATTTTATTTTTTCTTTGTTAATGTAAACACGATTTATAATATAACAAGCAATATTAACAGCCTCAGGCCATAAATTTTTTTGGTAGTTTCATGCTATTTAAAATTACACTAGCCATATCCTATAAAACTCTATTTTTCCTTTCAACAATTCCATTTTGTTGAGGAGTTTTAAGAGTAGATAATTCATGTGATATATCATGATCATTACATCACTTCTCAAATTACTATTATCAAATTCGGTGCCACGATCACTTCTAATTTTGACCATAGATATCTCTTTTTCAGTCTAAATATGATTTAAGTTTTTTTTAATGTCATCGAAAGTATCTGATTTTTCTCTTAAAAAAGCTACCCATGTATATTTGGTATAATCATCAAAAATGACCAGAAAATACTTCTTTTCACCTCCACTCTTCATTTTATTTAGTCATATCAAGTCCATATGGAGTAGTTCTAGAGGTTTGGATGTGGTAAGGGAGTTCACTTTCTTATGACTACTCCTGATCTATTTGCCAATTTGACATGCGCCACATACTTTTTCTATCTTTTTTAGCTTTGGTAAGCCATGTAATTGATCTCTTTTGCTCAGCTTATAAAGATCTCTATAGTTCACATGCCCAAGACATTTATGCTATAGCTCTATTTCGTCTGTTTGGACCTGGTAACATGAATGGTTTAATGAGTAAGAGTTATCTATAATATAGCAATTTTTAGAAGTCCTCAACCATTTAATATTACATTACTCTTCTCATTCACTATCTCACATTCATGATCAGAAAATTTTATAATATGTTTATTATCAAATATTTGAGATATGCTTAAGAGGTTATGTTTTAAACCTTTAACATAAAGGACATTTTAAAGAGAGGTAAGTTAAGAAGTTGTACAGTACCTTGGCCTATTATTTTATAGTTGCTTCCATCACTAAAAGTAACTAAGCCGCTATTTACTTCTTTGATATTCATGAATATCGCCTTTTCACCTATCATGTCTCGAGCATCCACTATCTAAGTACCATCTTGAGTGGCTAATGGCTTTAATAGTTGTGTGGACAACAAGACACTTAACCTTTGGAACCCATTTCATTACGGTTCTAGGGTTAGGAGTGTCTCTTGATTTTCGTTACATTTGGGAGTTAGAATTTTTCCTTTTTCTATAAACTCCATTTTCATCTAAGTTAGATTTTAGAAGCTCTTTAAGTAAGTCCACAATTTTTCAGCTAAGGTGATTTATTATTCTTTTGATGTTTATAGTTGTTAGTATTATAATTAATTTTAGGAACTTAAAAAGATTTTGAGTTTTTAAATTATTATGATTAAAATCTCTTAAAGTCTTACCTTTAGAGTTCGAAGATTCTCCTCTTACATAAATAGGAGTAAAATCCTTGGATTTCAAAGAATTATCTTTAATATAACCCAGGCCAAACTTTTCACCACATTTTTTATATGAGGTTAACAATTTTTTCAGTTTTTGGTCACCATGGGCATATTTCCAAGTGTCCTTAGAACTCAGAAGGGAAGAAACTTCAAGTTTTAGCTTCTCATTTTCTGTTTTGAATTTTTATAATTTAGAAGATATAAAACTTAAATCTAATTTTATTTTTTCAAGACAATCTGAAAAATGAACATTTTCTAAAACTATGTTTTCAAGTTCTTCTTTTAGTTTAGCATTTATTTTATTTTTTTAATTTTCAATTTAACAACAATTTTACAACTTTCTCTGTATAGGACATTGTAGGCATCTTGAAGATTGTCTTCATTTTCAATTTCAGGGTCACTCCTGAGATTTTCATAGTCAGATATATTACAGCTATCTGAAAAAGTGACTCTGGCTATAGTCATGAGGGCTTTCACATCATTTGCATTTGGATTTTCTAGGTTTGATTCATTAGACTCAGAAGAATTTTCAGAGTTAAATGATTCATCCTAAGTTACTATCTGTTGAGGGTTAAATATTGCATATTGAACCTCATTTATATCTTAGTTTTATGAACATGATACTGCTTAATGTCCAATTTTTCTCATGTTTGTATTACAAAGTGAATTTAAGAGCTTGGATTGGAAAAGGTGCTAAAAGTATGGATTTATTGCTCAAAGATCACCAAGGCAAAGAATGGATCTTAGGACACAAAAATTGAAGATTTTAAGGTCCCAAGATTTAAGAAAACTAAAGTGAAGAATGAGCAAAGTTGAAAGAACAAGTGCAGAATTCACATTAACTGTGTCATTGATCACCGTTCGATGACATCAAACACGGGTCGATGACATTCAACTAACAAACGAACAGGTCTTTCAAACAATTAACTCACTTAAGCAAGAATAAGTCTTTCAAACAGTCGGCTCATTCAAGCATGGGGGTGGGCCTTTCAAACAGTCGCCTCATCCCTAGTAAGAGAATGGACCTTTCAAACAGTCAGTCCATTTAAAATGCAACTGTCATGAATGCATGATTAATCCCATCCATTATTATTCCACTTTGCAAGCAGCCAATTTAGAAAAACTCAAAGGACACTATGGGGGGTTTATCACCCAACATAAGCTGACAGTTTGGGCATAGTGTCTCATTCCACCATCCTCGGCTCATGAGACTCCATGATTAGGATGTTCAATGGCATCCCCCTCAACCAGTGCCAATCATAGTCTATCAAGTGGGACTTGCCATCGCATGTCACAGAAAATAACCAATCAAGCCACCGAAGGCAAATATGCAATAATCATGGCTACAATGGGCAAATATCAAGCAGGAAAAAGCCACATAGGCACAACAATCCATGGATGGTATGCCCACATTAATGTTTCATTTAATCCATCAATCAAAGTAGCCACTAGGTGAGGGTCCATTATAATCACAATTGGTCAAGTTACATCCCAAGTCTAGGTGTACATATATAAGTGGGTTTTTCCACTGATAAATGTAGCAGTTCAAGTTCTTAAAGCAATCCATAAATAATCCATAAATATGAAAGATACCCAAGTACAACATATGGATATTCATACGAGCTAAGTATTGAGCATATGATTGATAATCAGATCCAATATCTAACACGAGTTATCATGAATTAAAGTTATCAATTATCAGTTGAAATAAAATGAACTATTACTTAAACTAACAAGGAAGAGGAAATCTAAAGGGGAAAGATTCATCACCTTATGAGTCAAATTGTTCCCAATGTTACTAGGAAGTGTGTGCACCCTTAGATTTAAATCCTACCATGAATTGTAAGTCGTATGGTTAGATCAATGTTTTACAGACTATCTACTGTTAGGATCGACATTAGGGTCTTAATTATGTTATATAATGAACTTCAACCTACAATCTAACCTAAGGTTAGGGTTTTAAGAATGACAAGCTTCATAGATATAATATCTAATTAAATAATCAAATTTAAATTACAAAAAAGAGGATAGAGAGTTTATACGTTTGTAGGAGTTGGATGCGGCTCAACTCAGACTCAGCGTGTCAAGTCTACTTAACCCGTCAACAGGTTGGACTTGCACCAGAATGGACCCAACTCAGTCCATGAATGGCTCAAGTCGTGTTGGTGTGGCAAATGGCCACCATATGCACTCTTCATATCTTTCTTTCTCTCTATCTACCTCCATCTCTTAGACCCCAGCCAAGCCTGAACCTGGCCCAAGCATGACTCGACCCGGTTGGACTTGGTTCCAAACAAGTTGACTCGGTTCCAGCCGAGTTGACTCAGTCTCCTCTCTAGTTTCTCTTCTTCTCTCCCTTCTTCCTTTCTATCTTTTCTCTCTTTTTCTGCTTCTCTTTTCTTCTCCCTTTTTTTTTCTTTCCTGTTGGAACGTCTAATAGGCCCCCAACTCTGGCCAATTGACACGGCAGTGAGTCAGCTTACGCTTAAACCTAAACTCTCCCTCTCTCTCTCTTTCATTTCTCTTTACTATTCTCTCTTTATTTCCTCTCCCACTCTCTCTTTTTAATTTCCCGCACACCAAGTGAGGTGTGAGTTCTCCTAAACTCAGCCAAGAAACTCAGCCAAAAAAATGGCCAGTGATCCAAGTGACTCAGCTTTGTGTGGCACAACAGCTTGGCCTCTCTCTCTCTCTCTCTCTCTCTCTCTCTCTCTCTCTCTCTCTCTCTCTCTCTCTCTCTAAGAAGACTTAAATTGCGCCTGGGCTCAGCCCAACCGTGACCCAAACTCACTGCAGAGTAGTGACTCAAGCAGGCCATGCGGTGCAGCACCAGTTCAATCCATCTCTCTCTCGTTCTCTCTTTCTTTCTTCTTCTTTCTTTCTTTCTTTCTCTCTTACTTCCTAGTCCCAGAGCTACTAGTTATTCCCCGACTTGGACCCAACTAATTTCAGTTGGTTGACTTGATGCAATGCAGCACCGAGTTGTGCATGACTCTTGCACTCTCCTCTCTCTCTCTCTCTCTTTTTGGATTCTTGGTGGGAATCCCGAGGAAGTCACGACCTTATATAGGCTTAGGGTTAGCTCTACCAGCACCCGAAAGTAATTATTTTATGTTGTAATGGTTTAGATGGGATGATTTCACCCGTCCATTTTATTTACATGGTGCTGGTTTTTTGTGTGAGATGAGTCTCCACCATCGTGGCCCACCAAAGGTACGTCCCTGATCGAGAAATGGAGCCCACTTCATCATGGTGGGTTCCTCATTAAAACGGAGAAGATGAAGTCGTCTCTCATGGCGAGTTCTAATCAATGATGTAAGATGGCCATCCAAGCTATTGGGATGGGCTATATGGGACCACTGACCTCTATGGGGCCAACTAATCTTGCCCCTGATCGAGATGTGTAAGTGCTATGTTATAGATATAACACCCTGTATTGTCAAATTTTGTAGTACCAAACCACTTTGGAGTGATTGACTTGTTTTGATAGATGGAAAGTTCACCTTCATTTGAAGATGTGTTTCAAGTCATCTACATCAACATCAAGAGTTACAACAACTTCAAGTCAGTGTGCATGTTCATCTACTAGAACAAGTTCAAGTTCACTTAGTATAAGTATGACTTCACGTCCAAATGCCTAAATACTCAAGTCTTAAGTACACAAGCTCAAGTTCAAGTACACAAGCTCAAGGCTCAAGAGCACAAGCTCAAGTTCAATTATACAAGGTCAAGCTACATGTTCTGCGAAGTTAACTATCTACCGAAGCAACCAATGTTACAAGTTTTATGCTCACATTTAAGGTATACATGACCCTAAAAAGAGCTTAGGCATAGGTCATTAATGTTACATACTTAAATTGGGTCATAGTACTTATTTTAAGCTTTGTTTCGACTAGTCCTAGTCATTGTTCAACTAGTCCAGGCACTAGCTCGACCAGTCCAGGATTTTTCTTGACCAGCCTAGAGTTTAACTTAAAAATTCAGATAAGTCTGGTAGATCTTCAACCATTCAAGCACCCTGCTTGACCGGTCGTGAAGACTAGCTCAACCAGTTGAGCAGGGCTCGACTTGAACTCCAACAAGGAGATTTTTACCCACTCAACCAGTGGAGAGTTTGTTTTATCTGATCGCCCCAGAAAATTTAAACATTGGTTCTGTCAGGACCAATCGATCCGAACCTTAGACCAATCAAGGGAACTGGATTACAGCCTATAAATAGAGGACATTTCTCAAATTTTATCATCATTTCCAAGCCAATTCAAGCCACCACTCTAAGAGGTTAGTCCCTACTATTGTGAAGCTATTGTAAGGTATTTAAAATTATTTTATATAACTTTTTGGTTTATCAATTTCTTGATCTCTTGTTATTCCATTCTACTTGATACAAAGGGGATTTTCCTTTAACCCTTTTTTGAGATCTAAGAAATTGAATCCATGTAGCTAAAGGTTGGATTTAATTTAAAATACATCTAGACCTAGAACCCCTTCATTTGTGAGATTGAACAATGAACATCTACATCTACAAAGAAGTAGTTCTACCGGCTACATTGAAGAACATTCTTCAGATAAGTATTGTTTTCAGTTTTCGGTATTTGGTTTAAGAGATTCAGTCAGAAAAAACTCCATTTGCGATTTTGACTGAGATCAGCCAGGAAAATCTCAGCATGGGGTTTTTTATTGTGTAAGCCCAATTGAAAAACACATCTGTAAAGGTTTTAAGGTGAACCTTGAAAAACTTTCTTTCTTAGTGAAAGCCAATATCACGTGAGTTGTGGATATTGGGAGTAGAGTAGGTGTAGATGTTTACGAACAGTTGGTGTACACACCGAACCATTATAAGTCTTGGTGCTGTGGTGGATGTTGTATCTGGTATATGTGTATAAATGCTTGTATCTATTTTATGCATTTATGCTGATTGTTGCAATAGCCAGATTTATTTCTTTTACCTCTATATCAATTTGAGTTTTTGATACTTACCAAAGTTCTAGAAATCAGGTTGTCCTACCATAAACCTTGGTTTTTTGTGTAAGATTGTCCTTATAACAATACCTGTATCAACCTCTCAAGACTAGTGCATTTAAGGTTGTTATTTATTTCTAATATTTGTAATTATTTTTTACATTTTATTTTTATTTGGCATAGTCCTATTAACCACCACCCCCCCCCCCCCCCCCCCTTCTAGGATGTAGAGCTCGCCCTTTTCAAGTGATATCAAAGCCTAATAGCTCATTCCATTGAATTTATTTCCTAAGCTAAGCGGTCTCAAGCTCTCAATATGTTAAATTTTGATAGCCTTTCTATCACTAGGCCACCACCATTTGATGGCTACAATTATGCTTATCGGAAAGCCAGGTAGAGGATTTGTTTGAGGTCCATTGATGAAAGCATGTGGCAAGCCACAGTGACTAGATGGAACCCACCTACGTTTAAAGTTCTAGGCACTGATGGAACTAAGTCCTTTAAAGAAACATGTAATGTCTTGAAAAAATTCGTATAAAGACTCGAGTTCCACCTCAGGCAGGAATCGCTCAGGACCAAATCCTTTAGAAATTAGATAAAAATTAATCAAGTGTTAAACTAAATTATTTATGAAATTAGCTTGAACCACTTTAAATACGAACTGTAAGACCCAAAACGTGTAGAATCATTGACACTACATTACCCTAAAACCTAGAATCTATCTCAAAACCCATTTTCTCTCGAGAGCATCATGAAACTCTATATCGGACCTGGACCGTGCGCTGAAAGTTTGATTACCGCAAAACTATACATTTATGACTGCCTTGCTAGACTTGATAACCATCTCAGAAATTAAGTCTTAAAGGTATCCAGAAATGTACAACTTGAGCCCGAAGCGAAATGTGTGAGAAACGTGAATATCTTTAGGAAATGAACTAAAACTTAAGTGAATTGAGTCGTTCGCTTGCAGGTCAAATCTAAGGATTCAGACAGTTAGAATATGACCCAACTATACCCTCAGATCAGGGAAAATTTCAACACATGTCAGTGCACTTGTGGCCCTGATCGAGTGTCAGTGACCGTTGAACTGAAACAGGTCCCCCACGGTCGATCCACTAATCTGATCAGACCAAAAACTTATCTTAACCTAGATCCAATATCAGGGAGCTTAATCCCAACCGCATATAAAAAAAAAAGTGCCCTCCAAATGTGCTCTGTTAGACCGAAACGGCTACTCCTTGGCTATAACCTGAGTATATCATGGCCCTGTGGCCATTCCTATCAGTTTTGAGCCTATATAAGGGCCTTAAACCCTCTCTCTCCCTTCACATACGAATTTGAAATCCTAAGAGAGAGAAGAGAACAAAGAGAGAAGGAAAGAGAAAAAGTGAGAGAGAGTTGGAGTTGTCCTTAGGATTCGATCCCACCACTCCACAAGTTGAATCACCGCTTTCGTGTTGCTATACTGGTGATTCTGATTCTATTATTGGGTAAGAAATCTTAACCCTAATCTATTTCAAATAGAGTAAATGATGAAATATCTAACTTATTTCATGCTATAGGTTGTCGTCGTGCTATAGACAAAGACTTAGGGTTTAAACTGAGTTCGTTACGAGTCTACCAAAAAAAGGTATTGACTATAAATGTTTAGGTTATGGTTTTCAAGACTGTCAATATAGGTTAATGATTTATAACTGACCTGGTTGTCATTTCTCATGCTATATACGTTGTTTCCCTCGCTTTACAGATATATATATGAACTATGTTGAATATAGTGTAATTCACGTGTTTGTAAAAATGTTTCAATGGGTATGAAATTTGGATTCATGCTTGTCATGATTATCCATCATAGATATATGATTGTTGTATATGTGACAACTCCTTGGTAAAGGATTTGCCCTAATACATGTTATGACTAATATACGTCATGTATGTTGAAGTGTGTAGTCTAAGTGTTTGTAAAAATGTTTGAATGGGTATGGAATTTGGATTCGTTCTTGCCATGATTATTCATCGTCGATATATGATTGTTGTATATGTGACAACTCTTTGGTGGAAGGATTTGCCCTAATACATGTTATAACCAACATACGTCATATATGTTGAAGTGTGTAGTCTAAGTGTTTGTAGAAATGTCTGAATGAGTAAATATTTGGTAAATTATATTTTATATGGGTATTGAGATAAGATTCTCAACTACCTTATCTATGTGTATAAATCCATTCATGTAACTTAGATTATTTAATGTGATTTATGTATGAAATGTATAGGTGTGAAAGCATATTTACTTGTACTTCATAAAAATGCTCAAGTGGTTCCTTGGTTTGAATTAATTGTTTATTAGTGCTATGCCTATCACATATGTTTTCCTGTTATGTTTAAGTATGTTTGGGACTGCTACATAGTCCAGGCTATCGGTAACAACTCCCGATCGAATGACATAGTTAATTTCACCACCACAGATATGTTCGAGGAATCCGAGTCGTACGAAGATTGCCGGTAGTGGTTGGACCACACGGAGTGCTTACACGCTCTATGTCGACCAATTCAAAGTACACTCGTATCAATTGAGCTTGTTTAGTAACCTGATCTGCCCATTGTATGTTTACCATGTATGGATATAACTACTTGAATCTAAGGTACCAAATTACCAGTGAAAATTTTGTTTAACCTTGGTACCTCGATCCACTAAGACTCATAGCCAGGCATAGTGGTATGGGACACCGTGGTCATGTTGTCAGTCTATGCTGGGGCGACGAGCCTCCTCGTAGTGTCTAATGAGCATCTGTAACGCCCTGAAAATCAGGGGTCGTGTAGAAACCCGACTCCCGAGTTCCAAACCATCACTTATGCAACAAATATGATTATGATTCATTGTTGTCTGAGTTAGAGCATTTACATGAGTAAGATTATACCAAAACTGCAATTCACGCGCCGTGGGCCAAGTCTGCCAACAGTGCTCTTTCTATGTGAGTACGGGGATCCAAATCCCGCTTCGTATGCAGCTCTCTCCCAACACTTGGACTAGCGGCGGCACTTGAACTAGCGGCGCCACCTCTCAGCTTCCTTGAACGTGAAGGGCGACTAGGCCTAGCTTCATCTGCGGCGGTCTTCCTCTTTCCCATGAGAGAGAGGATGGTGGAAAGGGAGAAAAAGGCCAGAATAGCCTCTACAAAGGCCATGGAAAATGAAGGAAAGGGGGAGAAATGACTGGGATTTTTGGTCCTCTGCGAGTTTGAGACCCAACAGGGATTGTAAAGGTCCCAAACACAAAGCTTGAAGAAGGGAAAATGAAGAGATGGGCTGAGATGGAAGCTTACACGATTTTTACTTCAAATGGAGGGTGTAAAAGCTCCAATCGACGAGAATGGAGAGAGAGGGGACTGTGTATGGCTATGAATCGATGGATTGGCGTCGGTTGTGACCGAAAATGGGAATGAGAGTGATTGGCACCGGGATTTGAGAGAAAAAATAGTAAAAATGTGGGAAAGGGAGAGCTTGGGAGTAACTTTTGTGAAGGAGGTAAGGGTTTGGAGGGGATTTAAGGTGCGGCCCATATCTATGGGGCCTTCCCTAGCCCCCAAACTGTGTCGGCCCGACGCCCGGCCCGATCCAGGCCCAATGTACGGCTAAGCCTCGCCGAACCGGCGAGGTCCTCGTCGGTCAACTTGGTTTTCGGCGATGGCCCACCATTTGGGCTGGGTCCCTCTGTCCTAAGGGCCCAAAATTGATATGGGTCCCACCCTAGATCATGTTGAATTAACATGGGTGGGTCCTCGACTCCATTTTGATCCATTTCGGGTCATTTCGGGTGTCAACGGCTGCATATTCACTTTTAGCTATTTTTGACAGCTGGGATTGAGTCCAGAGAGGTCTAGACCCGATCACACACGAATTAGAAGTGGTCCGAGGTCCTTTCATGCGACCACGGACGCACACGGACTTGATCAAAACAATCGATTTGACTAAACTTCTCCAATTGGCGAAACTGAAGTCCTAGGAGTGTTTTTAGGTTTTTCTCGCACCCACCTAAGTCAAAGGGGAGACAGCGTACGTCGCGTGGCCATAACCCAGGTCCGGTTTAATCCAAATCATGCTCTGATACCAACTTGTAACGCCCTAAAAATTGGGGGTCGTGTAGAAACCCGACTCCCGAGTTTCAGACCATCACTTATGCAACAAATATTATTATGATTCATTATTGTCTGAGTTAGAGCATTTACATGAGTAATATTATACCAAAACTGCAATTCATACTCCAGATCCAATGATAAAATGTAAGCAGAAGACTGAAAGATATATATATCACTGTGTATGAAAGTAAAATAATCTCGAACTGTCTCCAAAGTATGAATACATCTCTGAGTCACAAATACATGTAGTAAACCAAAAATTAAAATGTCGAATGGTCCAACTAGCATGTCCCACCGATCCAGGCTACCTACGCAAAGCCGTCAGCGAACTGCATATACGAGAACTCGTCCTGGTACTCGTAGAAGTCCGGCTCTACGTCATGAATCGCCTCATCACCTACATCTAAGACAGAGTCTGGTAGGTGTTACAAACACCGTCCCGTAACGTGGGAGTGAGTGATCAACTCAGTGGAATCATAGAGCAAAGATTAGCATGTTATCAAATCAATCACGCGATAATAATAAAGCAGGTAATCAGACATTCCTAGATACTGTTATTAATGCAAGCATGAAATGACATGATGGATGCCCTCACCGACATACTCCCTCATGCGACACCATCTTACGTCCGCGGCATGCTTTCTTCCCTCAGTGCTCCACATCTTCCAGGCACATGCAGTGCGATGTGGATATGATTACCAAGTTGTTATTAGTCCTTTCATACAGCAGTATTGGGAAACTAAGGTACCTTCCTTATATCAATCCCAACACAGATCCTGTTTAGGGTCGTCACTCCTAGTAATCTCATACGATGTTATATTTATAGGTCACTGCAAGGGCTGCCAGGGCTGTTGCTCGCACTCGTTACACCACTCCCCCATCACCTTATCAATACAGGCCTAATGTACTCTCGTTGCTACGGAAAGGTCGTCGCCTCCCATAAACTCAGAATACGCTCGAAGTCACTACAAAGGGCTTGTCACCAATCAGTGTAGGCCGACAGCACAAATGTAGTGTCCCATACAACCACAATCGGCTCACGAGTCAAAGGTACTCATTGGTCACTACGGGGAGGTTTGTGGCCCCAGTGTAGGCCGACAGCTCGACCACGCTGTCCCATACCACCATGCCCGGCTCATGAGTCTTTATGGATCAAGGTACCATGGTTATCAGGGGTTCCACTGGTAAGTTCAGTACCCTAGGTTCAAGCAGTTATGACTCATACAAGGTGAACAATCAACGGTCAGTCGGGTTGCTTGACGAGTTCGACTAGTATGAGCGCATCTCAAGCTGAGCGACATGAAGTGCATAAAATACTTCGTGTGGCCTAACCACTGCCGCATACCCAAAACACGACTCGCGTTCATCGACGCGTCCTTCATGGCAAATAGAAGTCAACCACGAATTCAATCTGTTACCGACTGCCTGGACTAGGATATAGCCCCAAGCATTTGAAATCAACATCAGTGATCATATGAGAATGATAAAAATGAAATACAGATAATCCAAGCATGTTAGAAACATGTTACAACATACAACATAAGCAATTCAATCAAACACAGGCATTTCACATATATGAGAAAATTAATTGATATAACAACATGGAGGAAATCGTAAACAGATCATATTAATTGAGAATTCATTCTCAAAGCTAACCTACAACTACATTAGCTCAATACATACTAATACAATCATTTATACAAACACTTAGTCTACACACTTTTGTCCACATAGTGTATGTCGACCTAAAGTGCGCATTAGGGCGAATCTCTTCGCCAAACAGATCATGCACGCATTTCTAATATCATAACACGACAAATACCCATGGCAATCATTTTAACAAAATACAGATGTAAACATTATTTCCTATAAATACCTAAAATACCCTAAATCTCATATTTCCCGTACGCAGTCGAAATGGAAAACAAACAGTATGTTCTACATGTCAAACAGCATTCTCGTCGATAATCTACTATTAAACGACATTGAAAGCTTTGAAATCAGTCAATCTAAGTGTCTAAAATTCTCACCTTTCGTCATAGATGCGTATCGATTCGAATAGAACGTCTACGCTTTGTTAACGGCGATATGTCGACCTATATCACAAGTTACATCAGCTACTTCGCTATTTGAATCGAAGGAATCCCTAAAACAGGTAGTGGTTAGGGTTTTCTTACCTAAAAATGAGTTGGAATCACCGGGAAAGTGATTTGAATGCGGTGATTAACCACGTGTAGAAGCTGGAGCAAGTGACAGGAATTCTCTCCCACAACTCACTCATAATCTCTCTCTTTCTCTCTCTCTCTTTCTGGGGTTTCTTGTAAATTCGGATGGGAGAGATATGAGAGGGTTTAAGGTCCTTAAATAGGTTAGAAAGTCACCTATTTAGACTTGGGACAAAGATATACTTGGGTTATAACCAAATCGGGTCTTTTTCGATCCAAAAGAGCATTTTGGGAGGTCCCCTGGCCGAACGCGGTTGGACTTAAGCTCATGGATGCCGGATGTTGATCACATTAAGTTCTCAGCCCGGTAGTGTTCCCAAATCGCACGTGGTGGTCCAGTTTTAGTTCAGCGGTAACGGAGACTCGATCGAGGATTCCAAGTACACTGACCTGAGTAAGAAATGTTCCCTGATCCGAGGGTGTATTTGGGTCAGATTCTGACGGTCTGAATGCTCACACTTAACCCGCAAGCGAAACATGCTAGATTTATTTAAATCTCATTTAATTTTTAATGAATTTCACTCTTTCTCACACTCCTCGCTCCAGGCTCAATGAAATAGCCTCAGAACATCGGTTGGGCTTGATTTTTGAAACGATTGTCAAGTCCAGCCAAGCGGTCCTAATGGTCTGAGATTATAGATATCGAACTTCCGACGCGTGGTCTAAATCCAATACGAAGTTTCAAAGGATTCCTACGAGCAAACAGGTTTAGAGTTTGCTCCTAGATTTTAGGGTATTATAGCGTCATTGATTCTACAAGTTTTGGGTCTTGCAGAACGTATTTAAAGTGATCAGCACTAATTTCATAGCTAATCTAACGTAGCGCTAGTTAACTTACGCTTATTTTCTAAGGGAGTTAATCCTAAGTGATTTCTGATCGAGTTTGAGTTGGTACTCGGATCTCTATACGGATTTTTTTGAGGCGTTACAACAATCCAAACTCGTGAGCCAAATACGGTGGTATGGGACACTATATTCGAGCTGTTGACCTACGATTAGGTAACGAGCCATTCGTAATGACCTCGAGCATACACTTGGTCTACTTTAAGGTGATGAGCCTTTTCATAGAAACCTCAAGTATAAACCAGGCCTACGTTCAGGTGACGAGCCTCTCCATAGTGACTTGGAACTGCCTTGCATATGAGACTAACTAGGATTAACGACCCTAAATGGATCATTGTTTGTGAAATAATATAAGGGAAGTACCTTAGTTTTCCAAACCTGTTGTATGAATAAACCTAATTATTTATTGGCTAACACGATCATGCACCACACTGCATGTGCTTTGGCGAGGAAGTGCACGTTTCGGGAGGATGTCATGCGTGAACGTGAGATGAAGTCACTGAGGGAGTGTAGGCGAGGGCATGCATCATTATCGCATACCATTCTTGCATTAACAAGAGTAATTTAGGACATGATTGTTGTACTGCTTTATCATTACTGCTTGACTGAATTGATAACATGTTAACCTTTGCCTTATAGTTCCATTGAGTTGATCACTCACTCACACTCTGGGATGGTGTTTTAAAACACCAACCAGACTCTGTCTTAGTTACAGATGATGGCGAGGCTTATGAAGAGGAGCCCGATTTTATGATGATGAGGAGGAGTTCTCGTATATGCAATATTCTAGCAGGTTCATGTAGGCCGTATTTTGATCATCAGGGCTATAGGGATTTCATGATGTAGATGGACCTACACATTTTGATATTTTGTATTTTGAAATGATACATGTAATTGTTTAACCTGGAACATGATTATACCCTAGAGATGCACCACCACTTATATGTTTTATACATACTTATCATAGTCTTCCACTTGCATAATTTAACTGTCTCTGAGGTATGATATGTTGATTTGGTATAATCCCACTCATGTTTAGTGCGCTAATACGGAAAACATTTAATTATTATTATCCATGTTGCATAGGTGATGCATTGGAACTCGGGAGTTGAACTTCTGCTCGACCCCCGATTTTCAGGGCGTTACAAAACATCGTATTATATGTGGACTACTCTTCAGAAAAATGAGAGTAGTGTAATTTTCAAAGCTTTAAATGCAATCACTTGTGCACTGTCACCGGAAGAGTTCAAAAGAATTATATCTTGTGATACTTCCAAAAAAAGCCTGCGATATCCTAAAAATGACACACGAGGGTACGACTATTATCAAAAAGTCAAAAGTGCAGATCCTCACCACTAGGTTCTAGGAAATACGTATGGAAGAAAATGAATCATTCATGAACTTCTATACGAAACTAAATGGCATAGTCAAATCAATGTGGGGTCTTAGAGATAGCATCTCAGAAAGTAAAATTTGTGCAAAAATACTGTGATCACTTCCTGAGAGATTCAATTCCAAGGTGACAGCCATTCAAGAACTGAGAGACACTGATAATATGAGGGTGGAAGAACTTATTGGTTCTCTTTGAACCTACGAGTTAAATTTTAAAACTCTAAAAGGTAAGTCTATAGCCCTTAAATCATCCAAATGTGTTTCTCAAGAAAGTAATAATTTTGATTGTGAAAACTTAGAAGATGATATGGCCTTATTAGCTAAAAAGTTTTATAATATTTTTAAAAGTAAAAAGAGAGTTGATTTTTAAAAACCCTTTGAGAAGAAAAAGGGTAAAACTAAAAACTTGAAATCTCTAAAGGACAGTCAGTGCTTCAGCTACCATGAATATGGGCATATGGCAAATAAGTGTCCAAAAAGGAACAAGTCAAAGAGAAAAGGCATGTTAGCCACATGGGATGAATCATCCGTTGAGAGTCAAATATTGCATATTAGACCCCAATTATTACCTGATTTTATAAACATGATACTATTTAACGTCTTATTTTAATCATGTTTGTGCTGCAAGATGAATTTAGGAGCCTGGACTGAAAAAGGGTACTAAAAGTATGGATTTAACGCTCAGAAGTCACCAAGGCAAGGGACGAACCCTAAGGGACTGAGATCAAAGAATTTACATGCTAGATATCTGATTAAATCAAGAAATTGACATTAAAGGAGCCTAAAAGTCATCCTAAAAGTAAGATCACAAGGTTCCCACCATCCGTTTGGCTAAAAACTTTATATCTGGCCCGAGGACCATAAATTAATCGTATACGTCAAATTTCAGCCATTGGATCCTTATAGAAGTCCCCCAATAGACAGATCAACCCATAAAACACTGATCTGGAGCCCACCTGATATCTGGATATGCCTCAATTTTGGTCTCAACCCCTTAAATGGGGTGGCAAACAGAATGGACGGAACAGATTTTACACAAACGTCACAGTGAACCCCACCTTATGGTGTGTGTACACCCTACGCATGAAATCCTGAGCTACGCCAGACTACCGAGTTCGGTCAATAAGAGAAGACGCGATCTGCGTCCTCTTTATGCATAGCATCCTCATGGTGTGGATGCTGTAATGATTAGTGGGCCTCCCCCATCATTTCGTTGCATGATCTGGATCGTCCATTGCGTCCAGGGGGTGGCCATGACCCTGACCATGGTTGCCTTTTGGTCCCATGCACGTGTACGCATGTGGATCGTCAGAAAATGCAGAATGAATAGTGGAAAGATTTGATACAGTGGGCCGCACCAAACTCGACCTAAACCACTCTTTTTTTACTAAATTCGTGCCAAGAATCCAATGAACGGGGTGGATCACTCTGAAAACATCACTGTGGGGCCCACCGAGCATCTCAGCGCAAGATTCTTACTAGTACGCACGAGCAGATGCAACCAACCACAGTGGGCCATTCAGTGATCATGGGAGTGATCGGACGGTCAATCTTGATCGTCCATATGAAAGCCAAGATGGGGTCGACCATTGGCAAGGTGTCAGATACAACGGTCAGGCCTCCACCATCCCTAAAAAAGAGTCTAAACGTAACTTAGCTTGCATTTCGTGGCTGCGCACGCACCTACTATGCATAAAATGTTCCACCGACTTCAGCATCACTGACCTCCTCTTGCTCTCTATAAAAGGGAGAGGGAAAGAGAGAGATTCATCATCTTAGAGACGTGAAAGTGTGGAGAAAGAGAGAGAGAGAGAGAGAGAGAGAGAGAGAGAGAGAGAGAGAAGTGGCAGGCAGCGACACCATCCTTCTTCCCTTTATTTTTTTTTTCTTTCCTTAAATGTTTTTCTTTAGTTTGATCATGACTATGATCAGCTAAACCTCTTAGCTAGGGCTAAGAGGTGAAGCTTATAACATGATGGGTAGTTTTCTATGGCTTTGATTCATAATATGTTGAACTCTCTTTGATTATAGTTTGATTATATGTAATATTCATAGTTTTTAATGGTTTGTTGTGACTTAAATTACAATGGATTTGCAATAGCTTTAGATATTTTCTATGCATTATAGAGGTTATGGTCATAGGAACCCTATTGTTCATCATCATCTCATAAACATGGTTAGATGATGGAATCCTTCCCTACATCCATAACTCTCACAGATAGGATGTGGATTGGTTAAATTCTATTATTTGCTTTGTCTTATGGGCATGGCCTTATGATGGAAACAATTCTAATTCTCATACATCTTATCCATTAATAGCTAGATCAAAGGAAGTTCATAGTTGATTTTAATGAGTTTTCTTCCTACCGGATGAAGATAAGACCTTGATTCCAGTTGTGTTCTTATATCGAGCATAGATCTCCCTGATCTCTTCAAGTGGATCTTTGGTGCCCTAGTTTCTCACCTTTGATTATTACAAGTTTTAGTTTAATAGTTCACCATTGTTCTCTTAAATTCTTCTAGTTTAGATTACATCTTCGTCTAGTTCTAGTTCTAGTTCTATTTACTTTCAAATTACGTGCAAGGTTCAGTCCTTGTGGATTCGACCTCGGTCTTACCGAGATTAATACTACATCTCAATCCTATACTTGGGGTGTGAACAAGTTTTTTGCACCGTTGCTGGGGACTAACGGTTACATTTTTATGAGATTAACTAATTTTAAAATTAGGTTAAGATCAAGGTTTTTCTAGTTTTTAATTCTAGGTTTAGGTTTTTTAAAAATTAACCTAACTTTTCTATTTTGTAGGATTTTGATATAGGCTTTCTAAATTGGTAATCTCTTTCTAATTTTTCTTCCTTTTTAATTTTAGGATTAGGTCTTATTTTCTAATCTTTAGAAACTTTCTATTTCTAGGTTTTTAGAAACTTACTTTCTAAATTTAGGTTTTTAGAAGTTTCCTAATTTAGTTTTTAGAAACTTTCTATTTTCAGTTTTTAAAAGTTAACTTTCTAAGTTATTTTGTTTTATTTTACAGGTTTTTAACTTAGGAACTTCAAATTTGGTAACTTCTTTCTAACTCTTTTCTCTTTATTTCTAGATTTTTATTTATTTTCTTCTTTTTTAGGTTTAGTTTAGAATCCGAATTGAGGGTTGCAAGTGTTTCATGCCCAAGTGGGTTTGTGATAACACTAAACATCTCTTGACTAAAGGAGGATTGGTTGAGGGGTTAACTATCCATCGCAGGACTAGACACTGCTCGAGATCCCCTGAGTTAATTGAGGTTATGACCGCAAATCAACCTGAAGCACTACCTCCACTTAGGGTTGGGGAAGTCTATGATGAGAGTGATGTACATCAAGCACCCCTACCTCGTACTTTATGAGATTATTTACAACTGGCAGGGGTGAGCACGCCCTCATGCATGGTTTTTCCTGAGAATACTGGACACATGGATAACAAGCCAGGGGTAATCCAACTCCTTCCTAAATTTCCTGGGCTTAAGTCAAAAAATCTATATTTACACCTAAAAGAATTTTTTGAGATCATAGTCACTTTATATTTTCCAAACGTATCTGAGGACACAGTCAGGCTGAAACCCTTTCCCTTTTCTTTGAAAGAGAAAGCTAAGACGTGGTTGCATTCACTACGTCCTAGATCTATTGGCACATGGAATGATATGACAAGGGAGTTTATAAAGAAAATTTTCCCATACCATAAGACAACCACCCTTAGAATGTCGATCATGAACTTTGCCCAAAGGGAAGGTGAAACATTCTTCCAATGTTGGGACCCGTTCAAGGATCTTGTCAGTTCATGCCCACAACATGGTTTTGAAACATGGTGCATTACAAACTTTTCTATGATGGACTGACATCTTCCATGCACCAGTTGGTCGAGACAATGTGCAATGAGAAATTCATGAATAAAAATGTCAATGATGTGTGGGACTACTTGGATAAAGTTGCTGAAAATGCACAAGCATGGGACACAGCCAAAATCAAGCACCATGTCTAGGCTGACTCAATCTAAGGAGATGGGTGGAATGTATCTCCTGAAAGAGGATGATGATATCAATTCTAAAGTGACTAATCTCATAAGGAAATTTGAGGCCATGAAAGTAAAGAAGGATAAGGTTAATGAAACTGTTTGCGGTATTTGTGATAGTAACATTAACACAACTAAAAATTTTTCAACAATACCTACCTTTTGAGGATTGCTGAATGAGGAATCCAATGTCGTGAACAGTAACCAAAGACATTTCAATGGACCTACCTCTAATACATACAATCCTAGTTAGAGTAATCATTCAAACTTCAGTTGGAGGAATAGACAAACAGCTACCCCTCAAGGTTTCTTCAATCAAATTCCAAATTAAGTGAAATTTTGAGAGAATCTAGTTCAAAAACATATTCGAGACCAAGAGCTACTCAACTAGGAAATCAGATCGACTTTAAGATCACTTATGTCATCTATTTAAATAATAGAGTCACACTTAACAATTGGGGGAAAGATGATGCTTCCTACTCAACCTCTCCCCAATCCTAAACCGGAATATGAGATAAGTGATCCAAGCTCTTCAAATCAGATGGAGCAAGCTAAGTCTATCACCACTCTTAGGAGTGCGAAGATAATTAATAAATCTATTCCGATAAGGGATGAAAATCCTAAGGACCTGATAGAGGACAATGATGATAAACCTAGCACTGCTCCATAAGAATTGAAACTGAAAATTCAGGGCAAGCCAATTGCTCCATTCCCCCAATAATTGGTCGCACCAGAATCTCTCTCTAACTCTCAAGACATTCTAGAGTGTTGAAATAAGTGAAGGTCAATATTTCTCTACTTGATGTCATAAAATAAATACCTTCATATGCCAAATTCTTGAAATACTTGTGTACGACCAAAAGACGGTAAAATATTCAAAAGAAAATCTTCTTAACTGAGAAAGTGAGTGTCATCCTAAAGAAATATGTGCCACAGAAATCCAAAGATTCCGGTAGCCTAATCGTACCTTATGTAATTGAGAACTACCAAATTGAGCACGCACTTCTTGATTTAGGAGCAAGCATAAATCTGATTACCTACTCGATGTACAAATAGTTAGGGTTAGGTGAATTAAAGCCCACCTTAACCATACTACAACTTGTTGATCGCTCTATTTGTGTACTGAGATGGATAATTGAGAATGTGTTAGTCCAGGTTGACAGATTCTACTATTATGTAGATTTTATTGTCCTGGATACCGAACTCATTAGTAATGTGAGCACTCAAATTTCTACCATTCTTGGTCACCCATTCCTTATCACTTCAAATGTAATTATCAATTGTAGGAATGGAGTCATGAGTATGTCTTTCAGAAGTATGATATTAGAGTTAAACATCTTTTTTAACACGAGCAGATAGTTAGAGGATGATGATGATTTTTAAAACATTAACATGATTGACTCTTTTGTGGAAGATAGGGCACCTCTAACCTTATTCACTGACCCTCTAGAGACGTGCCTGGCTCACTCCCATGATTTTAATGATGACATGAGTGGGGAGATGGTTGTCATGCTTGATACTACGTTGGTACTTAAAATTAACTAGTGGAGGCCATAATTTGAAGAATTGCCTCAAACTGAAGAAACGCCTCTGCCGTCTAACCTCAAGGCACCAAAGCTTGACCTAAAACCTTTTTCCTCTAATTTGAAATATGTCTATTTAGGTTAAGATGAGACCTACCCGATGGTGATCTCTGCCCACCTGGAGAAAGAATAGGAGAGTGTGCTCATATCACTCTCATTGAGCATAAGGGAGCCCTTAGATGGACGATTGCAGACCTCAAGAGAATTGATGCTTCGATTTGTACTCACCACATTTATCTCTAGGATAATGCGAAAACCTCTTAGCAATCACAACATAGATTAAATTCAAACATGAAGGAAGTGGTTAAAGTCGAGGTTCTTAAACTATTGGATGTGGGTATCATATACCCTATATTTAATAGTCAATGGGTGAGTCCAACTCAAGTGGTTCCTAAGAAGTCTGGAATCACCATCATAGCCAATGTCAATAATGAACTTGTGCTAACTAGAGTTACTACTGGTTGAAGAATGTGCATTGACTACAGGAAGTTGAATACTGTCACGAGAAAGGACCACTTTCCTTTACCCTTCATTGATCAGATCTAGGGAAGGCTAGCTGGTCATTCCTATTTCTATTTTCTTGACGAGTATTCAGGCTACAATCAGATAGAAATAGCCCCTGAAGATCAGGAAAAGACTACATTTACATGTCCTTATGACACCTTTGCTTACCGAATGATGTCACTCGGACTATGTAATGCCCCCGCTACTTTCCAGCGATACATGATGAGTATTTTTGATATGTTGGGGCAATATCTAGAGGTCTTCACAGACGATTTCTCTATCTTCAGTCCATCTTTTAACGAGTACTTAAAAAGTCTTAAATGTGTGTTGAAAAGATGTGAAGAAAAGAATTTGGTACTCAATTGGGAGAAGTGTCATTTCATGATTCGTAAGAAAATTGTCCTTGGAGATATCATCTCATCCAAAGGAATCGAGGTAGATAAGGCTAAAATTGATCTTATCTCTAACCTACCTCCACCTAAGAAAATACGAGATGTACGATCCTTCTTAGGATACGGCGGGTTTTACAGACGATTCATAAAGGACTTTAGTCTCATCTCTCATCCTCTATGTAATATACTTCAAAAGGATGCACCATACGAGTGAACTGAGACATGTCAGGAAGCTTTCAATAAGCTTAAGGGCATATTAACTACTGCACCTATCATACAGCCAACCGACTGGAGTCTTCCTTCTAAACTTATATGCGACGCGTCTGATTATACACTTGGGGTGGTTTTAGGCTAGAGAAAAGAAAAGAAGCCTTACATTATTCATTACGCAAGTGAGACTCTAAATCTTTCCCAAGTGAAGTACTCGACTACGGAAAATGAACTCTTAGTCGTAGTGTTCGCTTTGGACAAATTTAGGTCCTACTTGATCGGATCCAAAATCATCATTTACACAGATCATGCGACGCTCAAGTATCTTCTTGCTAAGAATGATGCTAAGCCCCGCCTGATAAGATGGATCCTTCTACTCCAAGAATTTGATTTAGAAATTAAAGATAAAAAGAGAGTAGATAACATAGTGGCTAAATATCTTTCCTACCTTAATCCCTCTGATTCCCTTGAGACGGTACATATCAATGACATGTTCTATGATGAACAATTGTTCAAAGTCTCTCATTCACCTTGATTCACTGATATTGTTAATTATCTTGCCACAGGTTTCATACTGACACATTGGACTACATAAGATAAGAAGAAATTTTTTACCAAGGTGTGCAACTTTTTCTGGGATGATCTATATTTATTTAAATATTATCCAGACGAAATCTTAAGGAGATGTGTGCCAGACGATGAGCATCAGAGTGTTATCTCCTTTTGTCACTCACAGGCCTGTGGTAGTTACTTTTCTGTTAAAAAGACCACGGCCAAAATTCTACAGTGTGGCTTTTACTAACTCACTATGTTCAGGGACACTCATGAGTTTTACAAGGCTTGTGAGCTTTGTCAGAAGTTGGGAGCATTGTCCCATCGAAATATGATTCCCTTGAACCTCATTCTTATCATAGAGGCATTTGATTGTTAGGGCATCGATTTCATGGTTCCCCCAATCCTTTGGAAATATATACATTTTACTTATTGTAGATTATGTTACTAAATGAGTTGAAGTGATTTCATGCCAGAATAATGACCATTGCACGGTTATTAAATTCTTAAAAGAAAACATCCTTTCCCGGTTCAGAACGCCTTGAGTCATCATTAATGATGGGGGCTCACACTTTTGTAATAGATCATTTGAGAGTTTAATGAAGAAATACAGTATCTCTCATAAGGTGAGCACCCCATACTACCCACAGATAAGTAGGTAAGCTGAGATTTCCAATAGGGAGATCAAACACATCTTGAAAAATATAGTTAACCCTGACCATAAGGATTGGTCAATCCAAGTGACCGATGCTTTATGGGCTTACCGTACTGCATTTAAGACCCCTATTGGAATGTCTTCCTTTAAACTTATCTATGGGAAAGCCTACCACTTACCTATGGAGTTGGAACATAGAGTCTACTAGGTGATCAAAAATCTGAATTTCAATCTAAACAATGCTGGCTCGCTACACAAACTTCAGTTAAATGAACTTATAGAAATCTGAAACGATGTGTACGAGAACTCGAGAATTTAGAAGGACAGGATGAAGGCGTTTTATGACCAATAATTCATTAAAAATCATTCATGCCAGGTCAAAAAATCCTTTTGTATGATTCTTGATTACATCTCTTTCCAAGTAAGCTCCGATCTCGTTGGACCGGGCCTTTTACAGTTATCAATGTTTATCCTCATAAGGCTGTCGAGATTCGAAATCCAAACAAAGACAATAAGTTTAAAGTAAATGGACATCGATTAAAGCCATTAGTTGAGAAATTTGATTCAAAGGACATGTCCATGCCTCTGAATGATCCGGTGTACTAGGATTAATCTCCTAGTCTGACGGAGATATAAGTAGGTTTACTGCCTTCATAGGACTAGGGTAATTAACCATTCTAGGTTAGTCGGTTTTTTGCTCGTAGAATAGTTTTCTTTCCACTGTTTTAGGATAGTTTGCTTTGTTGGTTAACTCTTGTGCCGAGCCGCCTTCACGTTGAAATCTCTTTGGGAAAAATCCATATGACTCTGTCATCGGGTACTATCTTTCCATCACTTCTCCTTTACTTTTTTTGTCTCATGTGCATTACATGCTTTTATCCTTTACATTGAGGACAATGCAAATTTTAGGTTGAGGATGGGAGATTAGGTTACCTAATCAGTACTTTCTTGGTCTCAAGTAAAAATTGTGAAAAAATTTTAAATTTTTTCTTGAAATTCTTGTGAATTCAAAGTGATTTTGAAGGCCAAGGAAGCATAAGATATGTAATGTTGGTAATTTATGACTCTTGGATTCAGCTACTTGTTAGATTTCACAGTTAAGTTCGGATTATTAATCCATGATTAGAAATTTTAAACATTGATTGAGTCATGATTTTATGTCACATCTAGCTTACACATTAAGGTTTCAGTTCGATATTGAATTATTAACCTGGTAATCACTAAGTATGGAAGGAACCAACTTGAAGAATTTATCCATCATACTCTTTGAAAATGGGGGGGGGGGGGGGGGGGGGGAGGAATACCCAACTAAAAAATAGTTGTATTCGAAAATGACTACCTATTAAAGATCTTTAAAAAGGTTGACATAGCATGAAACCATCGATAAAAAAATCAAAAGTTGAAAGAATAAAAAGGCTAAACTGTAAGGCAAGTTTTGGTTTGGGTTGAGTTATCTAGGAATGCTCGGTTTAATTATCAATGTTATCATGAAAATTGATGATTGGACTCTTAATGATGATAAGCCGAGGTTTCACTATACACCCATGGAACTCAATATTTAGAATTGTTCTAATTGATGAATTAATACTTTGAACTTGACTATGAAGTTTACCGTACGCTTAAGTCTACGAGAAAAGCAATATCCAACATTTATGAATCTTATAATTATATTGACTAGATTGTGTTTCAAAAATCACTCAGGTTTATAAGAAATCGTCCCGTAATTCTTAAATTACTTTTCTCATACTTTGCTCGGGACTAACAAAATGTTGGTTGGGGATTGTGTTGCAGGTCAAATATTGCATATTAGACCCCATTTATTACCTGATTTTACAAACATGATACTGTTTAACGTCCTATTTTAATCATATTTGTGTTGCAAAGTGAATTTAGGAGCTTAGACTGAAAAAGGGTATTAAAAGTATGGATTTAACGCTCAGAAGTCACCAAGGTAAGTGATGGACCCTAGGGGACCGAGATCAAAGAATTTACACGCCAAAGATCTAAGAAAATCAAGAAATTGACATTAAAGGAGCCTAAAAGTCATCCCGAATACAAGATCACAGGGTTCCCACCATTCGTTTGGCTCAAAATATTATATCTTTCTCGAGGACCATAAATTAACCGTACACGTCAAATTTCAACCATTGGATCCTTGTGGGAGTAGCCCAATGGACAAATCAGTCCGTAACACACTGATATGGGGCCCACTTGATATCTAGATATGCCTTAATTTTGGTCTCAACCCCTTAAATGGGGTGGAAAACTGGATGGACGGAATGGATTTCTCATAAACATCACAATGGACCCCACCTTACAGTGCGTGTACACCCTGCGCCCAAAATCCTGAGTTGCACTGGACTGTCAAGCCCCCTCAACAAGAGAAGACCCGATTCGTGTCCCCTTACCCACAACATCCATAAGGTGCTGACAATGTAATGATTAGTGGGCCTCCCTAATCATCCATAAGGTGCTGACAATGTAATGATTAGTGGGCCTCCCTAATCATTTCGTTGCATGATCTGGACCGTTCATTGCATCCAGGGGGTGGCCATGACCCTGGCCATGGTGGCCTTTTGGTCTCATGCTCGTGTGTGCATGTGGATCATCAAAAAATATAGAATGAATGGCGGGAAGATTTGATATAGTGGGCCACACCAAACTCGACCAAAACCACTCCTTTCCGACTAAAATCGTGCCATGAATCCAATGAACGGGGTGGATCTCTCTAAAAACATCACTGTGGGGCCCACCAAGCATCTCAGCACAAGATTCTTGCTATCATGCATGAGCAAACGCAACCAACCATAGCGGGCCATTCGGTGATCATGGGAGTGATCAGACGGTCAATCTTGACCGTCCATATGAAAGCCAAGGTGGGGTTAACCATTGGCAAGGTGTCAGATACCACGGTCAGGCCTCCACCATCCCTAAAAAATAGTCCAAACACAACTTGGCTTGCGTTTCGCGGCTGCATATGCACCTGTTGTGCATAAAACGTTCCACCAACTTCAGCAGCACTGACCTCCTCTTACTCTCTATAAAAGGGAGAGGAAAAGAGAGAGATTCATCATCTTAGAGACGTGAAAGTGTGGAGAAAGAGAGAGAAGTGGCCGGCAGCAACACCATCCTTCTTCCCTTTATTTTTTTCTTTCCTTATATGTTTTTCTTTAGTTTGATCATGACTATGATCAGCTAAACCTCTTAGCTAGGGTTGAGAGGTGAAGCTTGTAGCGTGATGGGTAGTTTTCTACGGCTTTAATTCATAATATGTTGAACTTTCTTTCATTATAGTTTGATTATATGGAATATTCAAAGTTTTTAATGGTTTATTGTAACTTAAATTACAATGGATCTGGGATAGCATTGGATATTTTTTTATGCATTATAGAGGTTATGGTTGTAGGAACCCTATTGTTCACCATCGTCTCATGGACATGGTTGGATGATGGAATCCTTCCCTACATTCATAACTCTCTCAGGTTGGATGTGGATTGGTTAAATTCTGTTGTTTGCTTTGTCTCATGGGCATGGCCTTGTAATGGAATCAATTCTAACTCTCATACATCTTATCCATTGATAACTAGATCAAAGGAAATTCATAGTTAATTTTAGTGAATTATCTTCCTACTGGATGAAGATAGGACTCTAATTCCAATTGTGTTCTTGTATCGAGCATAGATCTCCCTGATCTCTACAAGTAGATCCTTGCCACCCTAGTTTCCCACCTTTGATTATTACAAGTTTTAATTTAATAGTTCACCATTATTCTCTAAAATTCTTCTAGTTTAGATTACATCTTCGTCTAGTTCTAGTTCTGGTTACTTTCAGATTAAGTACAAGGTTTGGTCTCAGTGGATTTGACCTTGGTCTTACTGAGATTATTAATACATCGCAACCCTATATTTGGGGTGTGAACATCGTCCTACTCTCAAGCCTCTTCTGAGTTGGATGATTCAGAACCCGAATCTACAAGTGAAGTCAAGGCCTTAATGACTCTAGCCAGAGTCACTTCCACCGATAGTTGTGATACATCTGAATATGAAAATCTGAGTAACCTTGAAAATGAAGTTGATATTCATGATGCCTACAATGCCCTATACAGGGAGAGTTGTAAGATTGTTGTCAAGCTTAAACTTCAAAAAGAAAAATTCCTAAAACTAAAAGAGGATTTTGAAAACTTAGTTTTAGAAAAGTCACATATTTCTAATTGTTTTGAAAAAGCTAAATGTGACTTGAATTTCAAAACATATGAACTTGAAAAACTAAGATCAGAAAATGAGAAACTAAAAATTGAAGTTTCTTCCCTCTTGAGTTCAAAGGATACATGGAGGTATGCCTAGGGAGACCCTAAACTTGAAAAGTTACTAACCACATCTAGAAAATGTGGAGATAAATTAGGTCTAGGCTATGATAAAAACATGCCTCTAAAAAATAAGTGTATCTCCTAAGTTTGTTAAAGGAGAATCCTCTAACTCAAAAGGAAAGGCTTGAATCAAAATAGCTTTAAAAATCTGAAAACATTTCAAGCGCCCAAAGTTAATACTAACAATATCAGCTTTAGAAATCAAAATTATAACCCTTTAGCTAAAAGATTGTGGACTTACTCAAGGAACTTCTGAAATCTAACTCGAATGTGAGAATTAATAATAATTATAAGTGAATGAAAATCAACAGTGATCCAAAACCCAAAATGATAATGAAATGGGTCTCTAAGGTTACATGTCTAGTAGCCCACACAGCCTTCAAGGCTTCGAGTCAATCAAAGTGGTACCTAGACAGTGGTTAGTTTAGACACATGATAGGTGACAAAGATTTGTTCACCAACTTTAAAGAAATGACTGACGGTTCAGTCACAATTGGTGGTGGAAGCAACTGCAAAATAATTCAACTTTTCAATCTTCCTCCTTTTAAAAATATTTTATTCGTAGAAGGTCTTAAGCACAATATTTCTCAAATCTACGATAATAAGCATAGTGTTAAATTCACTAATCAAGGACGTGAGATCTCAAATGAGAAAGGTTGTGTGATATTGAATGGTCGAAGAACATCTAAGAATTGTTATATTGTAAGTAATTCTAGCTTGTCTAAATTATCTTGTTACATGGTCCAAACCAATGAGACCGAATTATGGCACGAAAGCCTTAGACATGTAAACTACCGGAATTTATAAAGACTAAGCACAACCGATCTAATAAGAGGTCTACCTAAATTGAAAAAAATTGATAAAATTTGTGGCGAATGTCAAATCTGGAAACAAACAAGGAGTAGTCATAAGAAAGTGAACTCATTTGCCACATCTAAACCCCTTGAACTCCTCCACATGAATCTTGTAGGACTAACCAGAATGGGGAGTCGAGGTGGAAAGAAATACTTTTGGTAATTGTGGATGATTTTACCAGATTTACATGGGTATCTTTCATGAGAGAAAAGTCTGAAACTCTCGATGAAGTGAAAAGGATACTTAAGCGTATCCAAAATGAAAAAGAAACGAATATTTTTAAGATCTGAAGTAACCATGGATCAGAGTTTGAAAATAGCAATTTTAAGAAGTTCTGTAGCGATCACGGAATATCACATGAGTTTTCTGCACCTAAGACACCTCAACAAAATAGGGTTGTTGAAAGGAAAAACTGTGTGTTTCAAGAAATGGCTAATGTTATGTTGAATAGCATGAAGTTACCTAAAAATCTATGGGTTGAAGCTATTAACACTACATGTTATATAATAAACCGAGTTTATATCAGAAAATTAAAAAATAAAATTGTTTATGAACTATGGTTTAACAAGAAGCCCACAGTCAAATACTTTTGAGTTTTTGGAAGTAAGTGTTATATTTTGTGTAACCACAAAAATTTAGGAAAGTTCGACACTAAAAGTGACAAAGGGATCTTCCTAGGATATGCTCTAAATAGTCGAGTGTATTGAGTTCTCAACAAAAGAACCGGTGTCATTCAGGAATCTATAAATGTGGTTATTGATGATCACCTGAATACACCAACTACCAGTTCAGATGATGATGAAGTCAATATAATAGAAAAACCTGACTCCTCATCTAATCAAATCAACACTGAACTTCAATCAGTTAAAGACCATCCTACTGATCAAATTTTAGGTAACCCTCTCACTAGTGTGCCTACTCGAAAACAATTAAAAAATATATGTAATTATGTGTGTTTTCCTTCCCAAATTGAGCTGACTAGCGTAAAAGAAGCACTTACTGATGAAAACTTGATAGTTGTCGTGCAAGATAAGCTGAATCAATTCATTCAGAATGATGTATGGTATTTGGTTCCAAGACCATCTGATAAACATATCATTGGAACCAAGTGGATCTTTAAAAATAAATCTGATGAGTTAAGGAATATAATAAGAAACAAGTAAAGACTGGTTGTACAAGGGTACACTTAGATAGAAGGAATCGATTATGATAAAACCTTTGCCCTAGTAGCTAGTCTGGGATCCATCAGATTATTCATATACATTGTATGTTTCAAAAAGTTTAAAATTTATCAAATGGATGTCAACAGTGCTTTCCTAAACGTTGATTTACATGAAGAGATTTATGTTGAACAATCTAAGGGTTTTGAAGACCCTAAACACTCTGATCATGTGTATCGCCTGAAAAAGGCACTTTATGGTTTGAAACAAGATCCCACGGCATGGTATGAGAAACTAAGTTTTTACTAAGTCATGACTTCACTATGGGGAGTGTTAATAAAACTTTATTTGTTAAGAAAAATAATAAACACATACTTATAGTACAGATATATGTTGATGATATTATCTATGGCTCTACATATTCTAACCTGTCTACTAAGTTTGCAGAATTGATGAAATCCAAGTTTGAAATGAGCATGGTGGGAGAACTGAATTACTTCCTAAGTCTACAAGTGAAACAACTTAAAGATGGTATTTTCATTTCTCAAACCAAGTATGCCCTAAACTTGGTCAAGAAGTTTGGATTTGAGAGTGGTAAAAACTTTAATACTCCTATGAGTATGACTCTTAAGTTTTTTAAAGATACATCAGGTAAAAGTGTAGACCCTAGGTTGTGTCGCAATATGATTGGAAGTTTATTATATTTAACTGCAAGCCAACCTAATATAGTATTCAGCGTAGGTATCTATGCTAGATATCAATTATATCCTAAGGAATCTCACCTGATTGTTGTCAAGAGAATTATTAGATATGTCGCCAGTTCGGTTAATTTAGGCCTATGGTATCCTCATAATACTAATGTTCAATTAGCTGGTTACTTGGATGCTGACTGGGTTAGGAATATAAATGATAGAAAGTCCACTAGTGGTGGATGCTTTATGTTGAGAACTATTTGGTTTCTAGGCATAGAAAGAAACAAAGTTTCGTGTCTCTATCCACAGTTGAGGCTAAATATATTTGCAGCCAGAAATGCTTGTACTCAGCTAGTGTGGATGAAAAGAATGTTAAATGACTACGGTATTGTGCAAGATATAATGATTCTGTATTACGATAACTCTAGTGCAATCAATATTTCTAAGAATCTCATCTAGCATTCCCGTACCAAACATATTGACATTCGGTATCATTATATTTGGGAATTAGTGGAAGAAAAAATTATTTCATTAGATTATGTACAGACTAAAAATCAACTTGCAAACATATTTACTAAACCACTTGATAGAAATAGGTTTTCTAAATTAAAAAAAGATATTGGTATGTGTAATTCTAAGTGAGATTATCATGTTTACATGCTTGTATTTTTGTATATTTTTCTGTAATTTATTTTTTGAATTAAAATTGATAAAATATACAATTTTTGTGCTTATACGACCGGTCGATCACATACTCGACCAGTCGTGGCACGACCGGTCGAGCATGTACTCGATCAGTCGTGGTACACGGCTAGAAACCCCTTTTTAGTGTGAAAAAGTCATTTTTCTCCAAATTTCTCATCTTCCTC
Organism: Magnolia kwangsiensis; assembly: GCA_037074715.1. NCBI lineage: Eukaryota > Viridiplantae > Streptophyta > Magnoliopsida > Magnoliales > Magnoliaceae > Magnolia > Magnolia kwangsiensis. The sequence goes on along the minus strand of CM073586.1, from coordinate 35,169,144 downwards.
ACTTGTCCCTTCTCTAGCCCGTCGAACTCATCTTCTATTCGTGTAAATAAGTGCTCCATTTTCAATTTCCTTTTGGATTTAGGTTCTTCGAGTCTCACTTTGCTAGAATCTTACTTTTATTTCATCTTTCCTTATGGTTTATTGGGTCTTTTTTCAGAAAATTCTATTAGATTTGAAACTCTTACTTTCTTTGTTGAATTTTCTTGTTTAATCTTGTTATGGAAGGCCGTCCAATGAAAACTAGAGCTTCTTCTTCTTAAAGCACTCATGTTAGGGTGAGAACCCTACGGCCTCTTAGAGATGACCCCGAATATGTGTGGGATTTTCGTCAACAAGAGGTCATTATTGAGCGGCCTGTAAATGCAAACCATCTTGCTCAATTTCAGATTATTTCTCTCCTTGTTGCTGTAGGATGGGAAAACATTTTGAATTAGGGCGGACCAGCATACCGCTCCATTGTGTAGGCCATATTCGCTTGTATAAGCGATGTCTTGATTGAGGAATTAACCTTCACAATCACATTTAGAGAAGGTTTATACAAAGTAGATCGATTCATTATTACTGACCTACTTGATGTTAATATTAATGATGACGGTATACCTTTACCGATTTTAGCCAAGAAAATAACTGAATCAGAAAAACGTCTTTTGACTCACAAACTGTGCAACATGGACTTGGAATGGAATTTGGGGAATGCGCTCCGGGCCAACCAAATTGCCCAAATATAGAGTTTTGCATTGGATCTTTATTTCTAATGTTTATCCCCAATCTGGAAATAAAGCCAAGTTGACATCTTTTATGGTTCGTATTCTTCATTCCATAGTGTCTGGTAATCCTGTGTGTCTTCCCTCTTTAATTTGTCATATCATCATCCAATTTACACTTCATCCAGGTCACATTTATATTCCTTTTGCTTATTTGATGACCGCACTTATTTTGCACTATAATGTGGTCATGCCACCGAGTGAAGCTCCTATTATGCTTCTCCCATTCAACAATTCAAACATCAATAAGATGAATTTGAAGCTTGCTCCTGGTCAAAAGGATAGGGAAGTAGAGGAAGTTGGAGAGGAAGATGCGTTGCCCACTGACACTATGATGGATGACATTTTTGATGAATTAGAAGGAGATGATCCTAAGGCTGATCCTGATTTGCAGCCTTCTGACTTTGATGAGTGCCTTCGCGCCCTAAAGGAGAAGGTGGATGGATTAAAAATATCCCAAGATAGTCAAATGAAGTATATGCATAAGTATTTTAGATGCATAACTAAGGGATTACATCAGATAGATCCATCCATTTCACCTCCTTTTTCATCTAGTTCTGATTAGATTTCTTTATGTTTAATGTTGGACTAGTATTAATGCTTAAATTTACTCTCACTTGGTGACTACTTTAACATTTGAACATGAATAATTGTGTGATGTTGATACTCTACATTTGTATGTCTTAAATTGCTAACGTTCACTCTCTTTCTAATACTCTTCTCATAATTTTATAACCACAATCATATATTTCAATCATTTCTTTCTTTGTCATTTTGTGACAAAAAAGGGGGAGAATTTGTGTATATGCTTAATTTATGTATGATTGGTGGATGTAGAGAAACGAAAATCATTTGGCATGGGAAATTTTTTAAATTTTTTGGATATGTATATGTTGATGCAGGTCTCTACAAGTCTCTCTACTCAGCTTGAGGGGGAGTTGTAAGTGCTATAGTTTATAGCCCCTTGTTATTGTCAAATTTGTGGTGACAAAGACACTGCATTGAAGCTGTATATGTGATGAACAAAAGAAGCTTTCAAGATCTCAGAAGTATTCAAGATCTCGAAAGTTTTCAAGATGATCTTAGAAGTTTTCAAGTTCAAGAAGCTTTCAAGATCTCAGAAGTTTTCAAGTTTAAGAAATCTTCAAGTTCATACTCAAAGATCACTTGTCTTCAAGTTTTAATGTCCTTGCTTCACTATTGAGGTATGACTAACATTAGGTTGACCTTTAGAGTAGGATATTTTGGTTACATAATCCATTATATGTTTTATACGTAAATTTGGTTTGTTCTAAGACTAGTCTTAGACCTTGTTCGACTAGTCCTAGCATTGGTTCGACTAGTTCAAGAAATTTCATGACCAATCCTAAGTTGTTACAGATTTTCAAAATTTTTTGGTTACTCTACGACCAGTCCTGGAGACTATTCGACCATTCGTAGGAACAGTGTCGACTGGTTCTTCGACCAGTCATAAACCTTCGACTCAAAGTCCAGCATTGAAAATCTTGTGCCTACGACCAGTCGTGAGCATCCTACAACCAGTCGAAGGTGACCTATGACCAGTCGTAGGGTACCTACGACCAGTCGTGAAACCGACTTATCTTATCGCGCCTGAAAAATTCAAATGTTTGTTATTCTATGACCAGTCGTAGAGGTTCTAAGACCAGTCGAAGTCATGTTTTGCTCAACTATAAATAGAGCACGAATCTCAGAATCAAACATAGAATTCAAGCTAATTAATTTGACCTTCTGAGAGATAAGACTATGATCCATTCTAAGCTAAGTGTGCGTATTTAATTTTCTCTTTCATTAGCTTCATTAATTGATTTTGTTTCTTGTATTCCAATCTAATCTGAAAAGAGGAATTGATGTTTCCCTTTCTTTGGAATTAAAATCAATTAAAGCTAGCCTATTTTGATTTAATTTAAAATCAATTAGAACTAGAACCATTGTAATGTGAGTTTGGACATTGAACTTGGACATTCGATCGTCTTCTCAGATTTGGTTCTACGGGGCTGCTACAACGAAGGAGTAAATCAGGTATTTTACATTTAATTGTAAATTCCTTTCTGTTTTATTTTCTTTTGGGATTTGTCAGAAAAATCTCATTGTATTGGTTATCTGAGGAGAGCCAGGAAAACTCAGAAGTTGGGTTTTTTAATTGTGTAAGCCCACAGAAAAAGACACAATTGTGAAGGTTTTAGGTGAACCTGTGAAAACCTAATTTGATAGTGAACGCTAATATCCCCTGTGTGAGGATATTAGGAGTGGAGTAGCATTTTGTGTAGCTGTTATTTAACAGTTGGTGACCACACAAGCGAACCACTATAATCCCTTTTGTTTCATAGTTGAATGGTTTATATTTCATATCTTTTATTATTCATTTGTGGGATGTATATGTGGATGTGAATGCTATAATCATTTATTTCAAGCATTGTGGGAATGTTGTAATAATTCAGCAATTATTTCTTGCGATTCCTTTATCAGCATTCTTATTTGTTCTAGTAAGGTTGCCTTGTCATTTCTATGGTGTATAGTTGTCCTTAAAACAGTATATAATTAATTACAGTTTATTCTTCAGTGCAATTTGTATTTTATTTTTTTTTTCTCTTCAATTTGAGATTTGATACAAAGACCTTTCTAGAAATAAGGTTGTCCTACCATAAACTCTAGTTTTTGGTGTAAGGTTGTCCTTAGAATAACTTTTGTATCAACCTCTCAAGATCTGGATTTTGAGGTTGCGTTACATTCTTTACATTCTTGCATTGGGATTGGTTTACTTTAATTGTTGGCTATCGTATTTGTTTAATTTCCGTTGTTACAAGTTTTTTTTGGCATTGACATATTCCCCCCTCCCCCCCCTCTTCTCTAGGACATATAGCTAGGCCTTTTCAGGAGTCGATTGAGGAGGAGTTTGTGAATGTTGGATTCATCATGAAGAAGTTTTTGAACTTTGTGAATCTGTGTATTATAATAGGTTAATCTTCTAAGTAGGTTTTGTCACAAAAAATTGACAAAAGGGGAGATTGTAAGTGCTATGTTGTAGATCTAGCACCCTTGTATTGTCAAATTTTGTAGCACCAAACCACTTTAGAGTGCTTGACTTGTTTTGATAGATGGAAAGTTCACCTTAAATCGAAGATGCATTTTAAGTCATCTACATCAACATCAAGAGCTACCACAACTTCAAGTCAGTGTGCATGTTCATCTACTAGAACAAGTTCAAGTTCACTTAGTACAAGTATGACTTCACGTTCAAATTCCTAAGTACACAAGCTCAAGTTCAAGTACACAAGCTCAAGGCTCAAGTACACAAACTCAAGTACAAGTATACGAGGTCAAGCTTCATGTTCTTCAAAGTTAACTATATATCGAAGTGATCGATGTTACAAGTTCTATTCTCACATTTAAGGTATACGTGACCCTAGAAAGACCTTAGGCTTAGGTCATTAATGTTGCATATTTAAATTGGGTCATAATATTTATTTTAGGCTTTGCTTCGACTAGTCCTAGTCATTATTCAACTAGTCCAGGCACTAGCTCAACCAGTCCAGGGTTTAACTCAAAAATTTGAGTTTAACTCAAAAATTTGGATAAGTTTGGTAGGTCTTTGACCAGTCGAACACCCTACTCAACCGGTCATGGAGACTGGCTCGACTCAAACTCCAACAAGGATATTTTTACCCACTTGACCAGTCGAGAGTCTATTTTATCCGATCGTGCCAGAAAATTTAAAAATTGGTTCTGCCAAGACCAGTCAAGTCGAACCTTAGACCGGTTGAGGGAACCAGATTGCAGCCTATAAATAGAGGACATTTTTCAGATTTATCATCAATTCCAAGCCAATTCAAGTCATCACTCCGAGAGATTAGTCCCCACTATTGTGAAGCTATTGTAAGGTATTTAAAATTATTTTATATAACTTTTTGGTTTCTTAATTTCTTTATCTCTTGTTATTTCATTCTACTTGATATAAAAAGGATTTTGTTTTAACCCTTTTTTGAGATCCAAGAAATTGAATCCATGTAGCCAAAGGTTGGATTTAATTTAAAATACATCTAGACCTAGAACCCCTTCATTTGTGAGATTGAACATTAAACATCTACATTTACAAAGAAGCAGTTCTACCAGCTACATTGAAAAACATTCTTCAGATAAGTATTATTTTCTATTTTCTGTGTTTAGTTTGAGAGATTCAGCCAAAAAAATCTCCATTTGTGGTTTTGACTAAGATCAACTAGGAAAATCTCAGCTTGAGATTTTTTATTGTGTAAGCCCAATTTAAAAACACATCTGTAAAGGTTTTAAGGTGAACCTTGGAAAACCTTCTTTCTTAGTGAAAGCCAATATCACATGAATTGTGGATATTAGGAGTAGAGTAGGTGTGGCTGTTTGCAAATAGTTGGTGTACACACTGAACCACTATAATTCTTGGTGTTAGTGGATGTTGTATTTGGTATGTGTGTGTGAATGCTTGTATCTATTTTATGTATTTGTGGTGATTGTTGTAATAGTCAGATTTATTTCTTTGGCTCTATATCGGTTTGCGTTTTTGATACTTACCGAAGTTCTAGAAATCAAGTTGTCCTACCATAAACCTTGGTTTTTAGTGTAAAAATGTCCTTAGAACAATGTTTGTATCAACCTCTCAAGACTAGTGCATGGTTGCTATTTATTTTTTCTATTTGCATTTATTTTTTGCATTTTATTTTTGTTTAGTATAGTCTTATCCCTCCCCCCCCCCCCCCCCCCCCTCCCCTTTCCCTCTAGGACTTAGAGCTCGCCCTTTTCAAGATGCCCTAGCATTTCATGAGTTTTTTCGTCAAAGCTTTTTTCTCATGCGGGGAGAGAACTCCTTGCCCTAACGACTAGTTGCGGGGTTACCCTAGCTCTAACGGTTGGGATTGCGTTGCAGGGCTCGGGTGTGAGGCTAGGATTAAACCAGCACATTTCCCTAAAGAGGAAAGCATCCTTCTATCTTTCATCCATCAGCAGCGTGTTCCTCCTCTCTTGGCGATGGATGAAAGGCTGAGATGACTCACCACGAGTGGTCGGGATTTGCGGAGAAGGGATCTCACGCGGATTACCAGCCTAGTAAGAAGAATGGAAATGAAACTTCCATTTTTGGCAAAACAGCCAAACGTAGGTGGGATTGCGCTTGAGATCGTGTGCCTTCATGAGTGTCCCAAGGCGTGAAAATTATTGGGGTTTGGTCGTACTTGAGGGATCTACAAGATGGACGGCTCTGATCATCACGGTGGTCCTTGATGGTGGGCCATAGATCAACACACGGATAACTGCTCGTTTTAAATAAGTTTGGGAGGGAGATTAGAAAGGAAGAAGGAAAACTCCTCATTATGGAAATGTCGGGTCAACTCGACTTTAACTGGAGGTGCAAACCAATGCATCGCTACTGCACGTGAACTATACTCACACACCGCCCTAGAATGGGGTCCACCAAGGTGTTCAGGTGAAATCCACTGCATCCATTCTCCTTGGAGGCCCTAATCAGGTACTCTGACTTTTTTAAAAAAAAAAAAAAGGCAGACCCAAAGCTCAGGTGGACCATACTCTTAAATTTCTAGTTTTGATGGTGGATTTCTGTCGATCTAATAGTCGGATCATCCTGAATTTGAATCTCAATGGTTAAAAGGGTTCCAGGGATCATAAGGGATGTTCAGGTGTGATACAGGGGTTAATCCTGAAATTGAATGGTTCGATGTGTCTCCAAAATATGATTTATCTTTAAAATTAACATATAAATCACTTGATTTAAGGATGGGGATTTCTTCCAATAATCTTAAGAGTCTTAAACTAGTTTAGGTGCACCCTAATAGTTAGCATTACCATCATACAGTTGGATTCACATGATTTGGCATTAGATCGTTGAATAAGGATTCACAGACTTGATGAACTGTGGATCTTTAGATCTCGGGCTTGCAGTCAATGATGAACGGTTTAATTGGTCTATTGGAGCGATTTAGATCCTAAAATAAATGTCTCTAAAGTTGTGATGGATTATTTTGGAGATCAATCAGATGGATGGTTTGTTATATGAATGAAGGTTGTGCTAGATGGTTAAGACAGATAGATTGGGAGTTGTCGAATGATGACATGTAATGTAAGTTACGTGTGTTCCCACACACGTGTAAATTAAATTGGATCTCCATGGTGACACCCGAGTACTGAAAAGTATGGAGTGTCACAAAAATAACCTAATGACTCAAGACCGCCTGTCTAACCTGGCCAATTGCCTCTGTTTGAGCCTTGAAAAATATAGTCAGGTCCCTGATTTCCTTCCCCTTCTGATCATGCTCAGCTCTCTTCTCCTCAAATTTTCTCTTCAGCACCATCAGTTGTGCTTCTAGAGCGATAATCTGCACGCTCATATCCTCTAACTTGGCCTCAAAACTTCTCCGGTTCTTCATGTCTGGCTGAAAGTCTTTTAGCAATGTTACTAACTATAGCTACTTAGAAAGCTATAGTCGTGTACTCAGATTCAAGATGTTCAATCATAACATGGAGATCACGACTCTCTTTAACTAGATCTAGAAAATCCCTTAGTACTGGTAGTTTGACCGAAGGGCTCTTATCTGAACGAGAGAAGACTTGATACTAGTCAATAAGCTCAGTAAGTTTCTCAATCAATTTGATCAATGCAACCTTTAGTACCCTTGAGCGTATGAGTGTTTAGATTTTTCCTCCTTGAGATGTTTTAGCTTGATGGAGGGAGCGGAAGACTCGGCTATAGAGATATTGTCGTAAAGATCTTACTAAAGAGAGGAGAGAATGTCTTCGATTGGAAGCATATTATGGTCTGAACGATCTCTGTTTCATTAGTCGTTGCCTCTTGAATGGGAGGAAGATGGAGAAGTTCATTGCTTACTGTCCTTTCAGAGTCAGTGGCCTACTGCTCTGTTGTTTCGATGGCCTCAGTAGATGGTTCGACTTGTTGAAGTGTTGGTTCAAGAACAACTTTCCTTTTCACAGCCGACAACTCCCGAGTTACTATGAATAAAGAAAGTAAAGTTAGAAGTAAGATGGCAGAAAGGAAAAAAAAATGTGAAAAGGCAGGAATGAAGTTAACATCCACCTAAATCAGAACAAACCGTGATGATGGTGAATTGATTGTCTATTGACCAGGGATTTTTAATGATTGTTGCCATCGGTCGAGTAGAAGTTGGAAATGGTGGCGAATTAGGTTTATAAGGAGTGAGATATTTATCATCAAGATTAAGTTTTGGATCATTCAATCTCTCCCTATCTTACCACCATCTGATTCAGCATCGATTATAATGTCACCATGATAAACAAAAAGAAGAGAGTGTGGGACTCCCTTCAATTGGTTGTTCAGACTATAATATGTTAGAGAAAAGAGTGTCATTATATCTGAAGGCTCTAAATACCGGGGATGACTCCCTACGGATTGCCACAGTGGAGACGAATGCGACTTCGCCACTACACAAAAATGGAATGGAAGTTATCTAAGAGTTGCGAGTTTTCTAGGTTAGGGCGGGTCCACTGAGATGCTTGGTGATAAATGATGCAAGGATGAATGTGATGAGGTTGATCACTGTCTTCCTCAAGGATAACTACTCCAAATCCACGGAGCTTCTCTGGACTCCTCACAGAGACTTCTCGAATCTACGAGGAAAGAAAGCAAGAGAATAGAAATAAATTCTAATAAAATTCGAAATTGATTAATGAATGAATAAAGACGAGTTCACATCCCTTTAAATAAGGGAACCAAGCAATAAGAAAAAAAAAATTAGACTCAAACTACAACTAAAACTCCTAAAATCCGCGACTTATTATAAATAGTAAACTTACTATTTATAGACGGTCGTGATGTCTACTAGTGCGCAAGGTTTTCGACCAAAAATAGTAAGTGTCCTATTTGGCTTCACCAAACTATTCTCCTAATTATTCTAAGCACTTTTCATGTTGGACACAAATCCTAAAGCCCAACAGATGAAGTGGTATAATGAAACTAAAACTTACTATTTATAGTAAAAACAAAAATAAAACAGGAAAACAACCGTCGATCAGGGGGTTTCTCACAAATCAAGGCTGCGCAACCCGGCATAGCAGAGTTGGTTGGCTAAAGTAGCTCATTCTACCCCAAAATCATATATTTTACATCAAATAACTCATTCCGGATTGCGAGATACGTCCGACCTAAGGTCCAACAGTCCAAATCACTTCTGTCGTCGACCGGGCCTTTTCTGATCTATCTTGGCCATGAAACTGTCTACGACCCGCTCTACATCAATAAATCCACTACGTCTGTCAATCTTTCCAGATCAAGATGAGACAAGAGCCTAAAAATGTGATCAAACGGAGCTTCAAGTGGGCCGCATGGAGGGTTTAGTTAAGGAACGGTTAAGGTTGAGTGTTACACCGATGTATGGATCAAGTGGACAATTTCGATCATACAGAAGGACCCACTATGATGAACGACCATGAACAGATGAGTACAATTGTGGTTTAAGCGGAAAGAAACAAGAAGGAGAAGTCGATGAGGAGGGCTTGGCTCAGGTTCAATACAGGTCAACGTTGGTCGAGGCTGAAGTTATTTTATTTTATTTTTATAGCAGATAAATATGTGGGGGTCACTAGAACTAGATATGGGCAGATCCACTCCTTATATTTGATCAATCGAGTCAGGTCAGGGCGTGGGTATAAAATTGAGATGATACGAAGCTCGATTGCACGGTTGCGATAGATCTAATTGACTATTGTCTAGCTTATAATGATTTAAAAACTCATTACGAAATTAGACAGTCTAAAAGAATGCGAATGGTCTAATGTCTTGATTTGGTGATGAGAGACTATTTCAATAGTTAGTTTGACAATGGGTCAGGATATCTTCGGTCTTGAGTGTTGTCATAAGGTGTACGATGATCTTCGTTGTGCAAATTCCGGTGTTGATATTCGAAAAAATGTCGGTTCACCTTAGGATGTACACGTGTTTAACCACTCGTGTTCATACATGAGAGAATTTTTTAGGGTATTACAATTGCAATTGGTATCCCTGTTGAGGTTACTATGGTTGGTACTACTGGTATTGTCGATGTCCATGTTAGAGAGTATTAATTTCTTTAAGCAGATGCAATGATGTTGTTGACTTATGTTATACCTTGGGAGGGGACATTGTCGTTCCCATTCTCATATCCAATGGGTCTTCTTTCAACCTTGTTCTGTTTCACTAGGGTAGCCTAGTGACACCACAGGTAGATCGTCCCAACCCTTTATTCTGGCTTTAACTTGTTCCTAGATGTGGATAAGTTGAAAAAATAAAAATAAAAATTATGTATGTATATGAGATTAAATGTCTAAAAATATTCAAATTTTCCAAGTGGACAATCGTGAAAATTTGTTCCAGTTAATAGAAGTTCTCATTCTAACAGTCATGGCCTGCCAACATTCAACATATGAAGACAACAATTCATCACTTCTCTACTTTAAGGCAGCTAGGTATGTTTTTCCTAAGTATCATGTTCAAGCTATATACAAATCGATTGACAAAGGCTTGAGAAAATTATTTGCAAGTCCGAATTCAATGATTGTCGAGAGATGTATAACAATCCAAAGAATCGCCGTTTAAGGATTTTTTTTTTTTTTCTTTTTCTTTTTTTAAGCTACATCAATGCCCAATCATTCCCTACCACTGCCTTAAGTTCCCCACAAGATGGTTTTAGGTGCATTGTAGGGCACCCACTACTATCATTTCTCTTGAATTTAGTACCTCGAAGTTTTAAGTCACCTTAGCATCTAGAAAGGGACGTAAGTTCTTGAATTTGGTGTATGGAGGATCAAATCCCCACTGTCCTTGGAATTTATTTTGTATTAACTAGAGCTATTCTTGCAACTCGGCAATTTCAGATTAGCTCATTTGAGGGGGCTTTTGTCCCTTATAGCATGGCCTAAACTGCTTCTTCATTATAGTGATCTATTCCATTAACCCTATAAGTCTCGTGAGGGGGAGGCTATTGGAAAGAGACTAGCACTCAGCCACGAAAGGTTTCTGGAATTAACTACCATCCCGATAGGGGGAGGGTAAGGGACTCGGAAATGGTTCCCACCAAGGCATCTGACCAGACTATTTCTCTCATTAGAGAGAGTATGTTGGACAAGAAACTAGCCCCTCCTTCATAGCCATCCACCAGTTCATTGGTGGCTTCCATTAGGGGGAGCTTGTGCTTAAAATTGACTGGAGCTCCCGGTTGTGGGAAATTGTGCTAGAAAAATGCTCCTATTCATGGGAGGATGGAGTCTTGAACGGACCCCAAAGGAAAGGAAGAGACTGAATTAACAACTGGGGGAGAAAGAAAGCAAGAGGGAGCTGTGGAACTGGCTTGGTTTGAGCACTAGACGTTGATGCATATGCACTTTGTGTGACTCTGATTTACATGAAGTGGATCATCAATTCTTACATCACCTTGATATTCTAGACCACCTCATCCATGAATGTGATGGTTGTTGGATTTGTAGGTATGGGTTCCAACAATTATGGGGGTGGCAGGGCTATGTTTTATTCTTCTTCACTTTCTATGACTGCTCTGAATCAAGTAAGCATGGGGAGAGCATGAGCTTTGAATGGATACAATTCTTACTTTCGAGCAGGAATATCAAGGTCCACTCTCTTTTATGCGAAGTATGAATGCGATGTATGAAAAAAATCTCCTAGGTTCAAATAACCACACTATTTCAAGTTAGGTTTTGGCTAGTGAAAGCTAGCACTTTTCCAGTGGAATTGTCATCCCGTGAATGTCAATTTTCTATGCGCACAGGTTTTTTTTTTGCTTTTGCGTGTGTGGGCTGACTTGTTTATATGTAGTTAACTTGCAGTCGCCATTAGCAAGTTAGCTGAAAATCCTACATATAGCTAGACCCTTTAGAATTTATAAAAGCTAGAGAATTCAGATAACATCTGCTCTTGAAATGACTCCTGATCTATGACTTGGGATTCCGGGGAAGGTGTTGAGAACACTCTTTGTCTACACAAGTGTGTGGTCTCTGCTTCTTTATAGTTACTTGATTTTTAAGGAATTTGATAATTCTACGCCAAAATGCAATCAAATACCGAAAAATAAAACTAGGCAAACTCGAGTTTCTAATATGTCAAGATCCAAGTAAGTCACAAAGCTTATGTTTAGAGAATGCCTCAAGAAGCAAGAGGGTTAAGAGACGATACGATGATATGGGTGGCAATATGTAAAGGGACTACGCGACCGAGTTTTTGATGTGATAGGATCCAAAAGTCCAAGTTCCAGATCAAACGCTCAAGGAAAATGTAGAGTAGGGGGTTGAGAAGGGATGCAATGATGTGCGTGGCATGATGTAGATATAAATAATGGTGGTTTGATCTTAGGCTTGCAACTAAAAGTGGTTTGGATGCTTGAGAGGCTCAAGTGTGGTGGATGGGCAAGGGTGTGCTATGGTTTGAAACCGTAGCTCGGGTGAGTGTAAGCTTGGGGGAATGCTATAGTGGACTAAGAGACTTAGAGAAGATTGGAGGAGGCTAGATTGTTGGACGTAGACCAGTGGGGCCCACTTGTGAGCAATCACTAATGGATACGATTACCTTCAATTAAATTTCAAATTCAAATATGAATTTGATTTTTAATTAAAGATAGGGATGTGAGTGAATCGTGTGGCCTTATCCCAATCCCACTTAAACTCTCCTTCTTCTGTTAGGATGTGATCGGCTTACGTGTGACCGTATCTCAATCCCACTCAAACTCTCCTTCCTCTGTTATAAAAGGGAGCGTGCTTCTCTCATGTAAGGCATCGAATCATACGAAACACGAGAGTATACAGAGAGAAATAGAGTGCGCTATAGTCTGTCTATTTTGGCTTGTCCTTGGGACGATCTGATCCATATATCGCAATCCGGGGCCACTATATACCGTAGGATCAGAGGTGTGAATAGTTCGATCTGCTCCAGTAGTAGATAGGCGGGCCATTGGAACACCGTTCTTCTGCTTTGTGAGGGTCCCAAACTTCGTGTAGACCGTCAGATCTTGAGGGCTCATCTTCTGCGCTTCCCAACATAGATGAGGTAGGGATGGATGAGATCTTGTAAGTTCTCTCATCTTGTAAGCTCTCTCTCTCTCTCTCTCTCTCTCTCTCTCTCTAAGTAAGAGTGGAAAGGATAATTGTTGTTGAAATGGGAGAGATATGGATAGCATTTTGGCAATATGAAAGACTTGGGAAGGCAAATGCTTATGTGCAAGCTTGTGGTTGGTGGAGAGGATAGAGATGTCACATGACACTTCCTCGTTAGCAGAGAGGATTGGTATACGTATAAATATAGGAAAGAATTTGGGCATTTGACATTCAAGTACAAGTTTCTCTTCCCGAGGTGCGGCTTCTAACTATCTTTGACAGTTCCACATACAAAGAAGGGACTTAGAGTGCCACCTCCTAATGTAATTTTGCTTGGGTTTGTCTTCCTTATCTTTTAGAGGATTATGGTTTGGGTTTGGACGGGCTCCTAGAGTGTGAGGGATTTTTCATTTGTATCTTTAGTGGTTTTTTAATTTGACTTGCATTTAGTTTGAATTTGGCTTGAATTTAGCTGAATTTCAGGGATTTTAGATAAGACTTGGTTTGACTGGGAAAAAATGGCAAAGGCTTAGTTTGGCTTGAATAGGCTTGGTTTGCCTTGATTAATGGCTAAGGCTTGGTTTGACATAAGGATTTAAGGAACATCTCTATCTCCTGTTTATGATCATTAAGCAATTAGCCAGGGTGAAGTGTCTACACCCTTATATATTACTCAAATAACCCCCCTAGTAGCCAAGGTGGCTCAATACCAGGGCAAAATCCTAGCGTGGACAACACACCGCACCCACAGCCAAGTTGGAGAAAAAAATTATCAGGCCCAGGCCCAACTCAAATGGCTGAAAATTGATCAAATCCCTCTCTCTGAAGGCCTATGTTCCTAATTCATCATAGATAAGGTGGGCCACATGCATTGACAAATGAACATATAGAAAATGAAAACAATAGCGTGTGTTGCCTACAGTGATGATTAGGACTGAGTTTTTTTATAGAATACAGCAAATGTACACATTGAGTCAGGATGGGTGGGTCCCTGGGGCCAAGCCCAGCTGGAAAATTGCACCCCCACGCATTCTAGGACCAGCCCCGGTCCATAAGTATACTATGGGTTTCAATTCGGGCTAGTGGGACCCATCATGCAATGATCTTGGATAATTGGTCTGATGTGTCCAACTTCGATGGACTTGATGCCCCACCAAAACCTCCGGAAGATCCTAGCCATCAATCTTGTCCTTTTTTCTAGTTGAATTTGGACTGATCTCTTTTTCAATTTGCAAGCCATGAATTGAAAGGCCAGGGTTTCCACCACATGAGTAATTTTAAGTGTAAATGGTGTCTGATGGACCAATGCTCATGTTGGCTGAGGCCAACTGTTTGAGGATCCAGACCATAGATATGAAGGATTCCACAATGAGTGTGTGATGATGAAAAATGTTCACAAAATTAGAGGACTCCAGCCGTTGGATCAGTGGCCTAAAAATAAACGAGGAGCTAAAAACAAAGTAGTACTTCAAGCTAACGTGACTTACTAAAACTTACAATAAATAGTAAAAACAAAATTAGAAAGGAGTTTTGACCGTCGATCTAATGGAATCTCACAAATTCTGCGTGGGCAACATGACATAGCAGGGTTGGTTGGCTAAAGTAGTTTCTCCTACCCAAAATCATACATGGTACGATTGAAAAATTCGTTCCGGTTCGCGAGATATCCCTGTTTTGCGATTCTTACAGTCATGATCACTTCCGCCTCTGATCGGGCCTTCTGTGGTCCGTCTTGAACATGAAAGTGTCCACGGCCTGCTCTACATCAGGAAATCTTTTGGAACACGCTCTATCCACACTGTTGAAATAATACAAACAACCCACATCACCATGCATCCGGACCTTCCAATACATTTATCCAATTGAGGAAGCTCCTGGGACAACCGTCTGTTTGCAAGTCACAGACTTAAAGGTTAGGAATGTCCTCATGCTGGGGATTTTCCGGGCAAGGTCCATCCATGGCAGCGTCGAACCCACCAACAGTCAAGATATATGAACCGTGGGTCCCACATATACAAACTGAAAAACTAGAAATCGGATTTCCACTGTTACTCAATTGGCTCTTATGGTACTGAGTAAACTCAGTTGGGCCCACCTTGAATGTATGTAGTTTATCCACGTCCATTCATTTTTACATCTAATTAAGAGGTTGAGCCCAAAATTGAAGCATATCCAAAGATCAAGTGGATCATACCACAGGAAACAGTGTGGATAATGATTTCCACTGTTGAAACCTTGCTAGGTCCCACAGTGATGTTTATTTGTCTTCCAAAACTTTTCATAAGATCATATAAGACATGGATGAAGGGAAAAAACAAATATAATCTTAATCCAAATCTTCTATGGCCCCTAAGTATTTTTCAATGGTAGACATTCAATTCAACCGTTTCTTATGGTGTGGTCCATTTGAATATTTTATATGTTGAATTTTTGGCCTCGAGCCTAAAATTATCTTTTAAAATGGATGGACAGATCAGATAAAATACGTAAATCATGGTGGACCTCACACAGTTTACTTAGTACGCTAAGCATAGTGAGTAACTCGCTACGCAATCCGCTTCCAAAAAACTAAGGGTCCCACATATACAAACTGAAAAACTTAAAATAAATAAATAAAAAGCAATATAAACCCTTTCAAACAGATTGTTGCAACAGAAATTTGAGACTTTCAAAGTCACAATTACCACACATTTATAGATACAAATGAATACACATTAGGTGTGTACAAAGAGTCATAAAAAAGAAAACAATACTCACAAATGTTCAAGAAAAGCCCATATGCAATAGGAAATGGATACTCCTTTACCCATTTCCCCTATAAAAAAATAAAAAGGATAAAAGAATCCTACTGCACTAATCCTATCTGTCCTTGATACTTTGATTGCCTGGCATTGGAAGGATGATTGGATTCTCCCCAGTTTTGCAAACCTAGGCATCCTGCTAGATCACTAGCATGACAGAGTGGCCCATCTACCACTCTCTGTCACATTCACCTTCCCCTGAAAATGTGATGGTGGGTCCCATAAGAGAACCCCACAAAAAACTTGGGCTTACTTAGAAAACATCAGAGAAGAGGGGGGGGGGGGGATGTGAATGCAGACTCCATTCTGGTCTGCTTGGACACAGCTTCAACATCAAACAACCAAAACAGGACCCTCCATCCATGGAGGGAGTGCCATATTTCAGATGGCCACCATCATATGAATACCATGAATCCTTACCATGGTATGCCTTCTTCATGTGGTCTGTCAACCAATGACCGGATCAACTCAATCAAGCGACCTGCATCCATCGACAAATGAAATGTATTAAAAATTTGAATGACAATAAATTGACATAGCGATGGTGTGTTTCTAGTGTTATATATAGATTTAACGGTTTTTGATTAACTTGCATATGAGAATGTAGTGTGAGTTGGTAATGTCTTCACATGAATCTCTGTGATGCTCGTCTGCAAGGTCAAATAATAGATGGGCCATAAACCCAATAATCACAGTAGTTGAATGATCCAAACCATTCAAGCAGAAGCATGAGAGGAAGGTGGGAGAACTAAAAAATCGACCAAGTTCAAATTCAACGGAAGTCCATTCAGGCAGTAAGATTGTATAGTTTCTCTTATTATTTGGCCCATGGCCCATCCATTGATGGGCCCTCTGATGAGCAGTTCGGAATTTGAACACAAATGCCACATCACTCTATGGAGTTTGTGATACTAGCATTCCTTGAAAAATGAGGGCCACAAAGTGGTGATATTACTAGAACCTTAAAAAAGAGAGTTATTTAGATGTTGTATTACCATTTAATCTTGCTCAAGCTACGCTGAAATTCATGATAGAGCATCCCCAGCACTCCTTACCCGAAGCTCCATGCTCCTCAGATCACGAAGATGCCGCAATATCTCTTGAAGAAGATCCATGCCCTTCTCTCCCTTCTTCAGTGAGCTGATACAATGCTTTAGAAACTCTCGGTCTGCCTCAAGAGCTTGAAGCCTCTCATAGACTTGATCCACCTCCTCTTCAATGGCAACCTTCTTGTGCTCGTCAGTGACCTTCACAACAGAATTTTGCAATTCCAATGTGTGTTTTTGTTCTTCATGTAACCCGTCTTCGTTTTCCATAGTAATTGCATCAAAAAGAGGAAGCAGCCTCTTTGCCTTGGGACCCATGTTTCTTCTCTCGTGATGGTGCGGCTCATCGACACCCGATTCATCAGACGCACCATTTTCCACCCCGTTCACATCATGAATGCAAAACTCACAACGCTCACTAACAAGATTGCCATTTTCTGCAAAATGCTGAATTGGTTTGATATCCTCCAAGTGCTCCTCTTCATCATCCAATGTGAAAAGCTTCTCCTCCAACGCCTTTAGCTTCTCTAAAATGGATAGCCGCTCTTGTTCGAAATCTGCTAGTGATTCATCAAGTGTACTCAATTGCCTCACGCCTTCTAGCCCTGCTCCCAAGCTCAAGACCTCATCGACAGGGGTGTTTTGAGTACTTTCTTGCACTCTATCAATGCCATCGTCCCTCTCATTAAAATCAATGGATATGTCATCGCTGTCCTCAGCACTCGATGAAGCAGATGAGATTCTGGCCCGCCCATTAGCCTTCCCCTTCCTCATCGACCTCTTCTCTTTTGACTCATAAAGAAGAACCTTCTTACGGTACAATTCCAATTCCTTCTCAAGCTCTTGCTTATCCTTCTCCCTCCTGACCATGATCTCGTTCAAAAGCTGTAACGCTTCTTGGTCATACTCGGATTGCTCTTCCATCATCCGCTGGTATTGCAATGCCTCCATCTGCATGGCAGCCTTCTCTTCCTGAAGCCGTGTTATCATTGCCATAGTCTGATTGGCTGCGATTGCTGAAGCGCTCCGCTCTTCTTCTAGTTCAGCATACAACGCGCTGAGGGCCTTACGTTCAGATCTTAGGGCTGATTTTAGGCGTTCCATGGTCACTCCCTCACCACCATCAACCTCACTTATGACACTTCCATCCAAAGACTCTGGCCCCGATTCTCTTCTCTCGAAAAGTAGTCTCTTATGTAGAGTGGAGATGCCTTGAATGTACGTTGGCGTGTCAGGCGCTTTCTCTTCGTCTAAGTCATTAAATTCCGAACATGCAGATATATGATGGTTTGAACCTTGTCCAATCTGTGCAACCGATTCAATATCAGGAATTGGTTGAGATGATGAGCTGAAATCTCCCGTCTCCATGATTGATTCAATGGCTTGCTTCGTACCTGAATATATAAAATTTACATTTAAGAGCATGCACTCAAAGAAGATGGTATCATTGACATAAGAGATGTCATTTCTAGTCTATATGCTTCTATTTATGAAAATTAAACAAATCATAATATAATGATTGAGAAATTGCAAAAGAAAAGAAAAACCGGAGGTTTGTGATGATTTTGAGATCTTTTCTACTTGGTAATGTGTTATCCTTTATGTGTGAAGATAATAAATTCAGTCATTGTGGTTGGACTCTATATGAATTTCTGACCACATTTACCATGGGGCCCTCTTATCTCTTCCTTCTCTGAGCTTGGGTTATGGAAGAAGAACCAGGGTGGTATTTGGGGGCTTCCCTCATTAGGGCTGGCCCATTTCATATTGAGATCCGACCGAAAGCTCCCTGCCTTAAACATCAAATGTAATTTTTTTGCTGTGTTTGGATGCACAGATAAATTGAATTGCAGATATCCAATTTAATAAAGCAGAAATGGCAAGATGTGCTGATGCTTTCTAGTACCCATAACAACCAAGTAGCCCTCAAATTGCATATATTTTTCTTTCCAATCCAACTTGAAAGTAATTTAAATGCAATTTGCAGCCCAAACACTCAATATGAATAATGACGGAATTGATCTTCAATTTAGTTATTTCCACTTAGTTTGACTACTAATTGCAATTCAGTTTGGTACTGCATCCAAATGCAGACCTGGTTATCTGTCCATCACCAAATCTACCCTGACACCGATTTGGCGACCATCCAAACACATCCTAAAATTCGATCTAGATTCATAACTCAACATTTCATAGAATTCAAAAATTAGAAATAATAATAATAATAATAATAATAATAATAAATAATCAAAATGTGGTAATAGTACCTTGGTCATCAGCAAGGGGTTCATCACTAGTAGTAGAATCGCAGGCAACGTTGTAATTATGGGAAGGCTGATTGTTCTTAAGGCAAGCCAATGAAGGAATCCGGTCATGGATTTGAGGCTGATCCATAGGTTCTTCGTCACAAATCTCTCTCTCTATAAAGCTTTCACATTTCCGCTCAGTATCCATCATATTACCATCTTCTTCAAATGCTGTATATATGTCAATGAAATATAGATTTTAGAACTTCAACAGAGAAATACAGAAACATAATAAACAGTCTATGAATTCAGAAACATAATAAACAGTCTATGAATTGAGAAATCAGCATCTTTCTATTTCTTCTTTTACCTGGGAATTGATCAGATTCTCTGTCTTCCATTTGAATGTCATCTTCATTGCAACGCACAACTTGTGCTTCTAGAGTAATAGCATCTTGATCATATCCCTCTTCAAACAAATCCCGCTCAAAATATTGAGCATTAGATATTTGTGAGCTCCCGTTCCCAACCATAGTATTACAGATTTCTGATCTTGCATTATTCATGCTTTTGCCGGTTGAAAGAACAACCGCTTTCTCTTCCAAAACATTTCCCACATCAACAACAGGAGCAACATATTTCTCTAATTGTGATTTGGTTTCTTCATCACATTCTCTAGATTTTGATGAATTTTGGTTCCTCACCGTAATAGAATCAATCAATTCGATCGGAAGCAATCGATCATCATGAAAGAATTCATTGAAACAGGGATTGACAATTTCGAAAGATGGATCTTGCATATGACATACACGAATCGCAATCTCATTATTGCAATAAGATTGAAGAACAACGGTACCTTCCAATGGATCTTGCTCTGACTCAATGGCACCAATCTCATCTTCTCCTTCTGTCTCACAATCCAAACACTCTTCCGTCCTTTTGACTTCTTCATTGGCAGAACCATCAGAAAGCATCTGATTGTCCGCCACCCCATCTCCGTGTCCAATCTCATCATCATCACAATCCGTTGGCCAATCTGATCTAGATGGATCAGAGCACCCTCCATGCATACAAACATCACAATCCTCATCTCCCTCACCCTTCTCCTTGATCAAATTCCTTTTCTGAGAATATTCCAAAACATCCCAAGAATGCTTAAAAAGCAAGTAAGGTGGCGGATAGAATCGGCCACATAAGCTCTTACCACAGCAAGAACACCTCGAATCCTTCTCACCATTCTCAATTCTCAAACCCCCATCTGCTGAAATCACACCCATATCCTTCACGATTGAGAACAATGCGATCCGACCATCAGTTCTGCTCTGTGCAGGCCGTGAGGATGAGCAGTCCTCGCACATCCCTGCAGATTCGGCCAGCTTGCGATGATTTGAGCAGTAGCTCAATTTGGAGACCTCGATTGAGTGGGCCTCACAGAGAAGATTTCTGTAGGAATTTGGTTCGGGTTTTGGATCCAGGACTCGATCAAGCCTCGAACACCAGAGGCAGGGAGGTTTGAGGCCGAAGAAGGCAGCAAATTTGGAGATGAGGAAGGAGAAGAAGGAATTGAGAAGGAGGAGAAGGATTAGAATCCATTCGAGGAGGGTATAGATTAGAACTATAATGATTCTGTGGTTGTTTTTATGTAGCATGGTTGCGAATTTGTTGGAAGCCATGGGAGCTGGGTTTGGTTTATTTACAGAGGGGGGAGAGAGAGAGAGAGAGAGAGAGAGAGAGAGAGAGAGAGAGAGAGAGAAAAGAAATGGAAGAATTGAAAATGGTTTGTGGGTTTTTGAAAAAGAAGGTTGGGAATAAAAGAAGAGAGCGAAATAGATATATATATATATATATATATATATATATATAGAGAGAGAGAGAGAGAGAGAGAGAGAGAGAGAGAGAGAGAGAGAGAGGAGAAGAGGAGAAGAAGTGGAAAAGGTGAAAATGGAATTTGGGTTTATGAAGAAAGAAGGTAGGGAATAAAGAAGCGAGAGAGAGAGAGAGAGTGGAGAAGAAGAAGAGGAGAAAATGGTATTTGGGATTATGAAGAACGAAGGTACGGAATAAAGGAGAGAAGAAGAAGAAGAAGAAGGAGATATGATACTGGTATTTGGGTTTATGAAGAAAGAAAGTACGGAATAACTAAGAGAGATTTGTAATCTGCAGGCCGAAGGCCAAAACATGCGTATTTAAGTTACGGGTGAAATGACGGAAATATCCCCGTTGTATAGTACGAGGAAGGAGATATTTGTGAGTAGCCATCAAGATGCTTATCTCCTGATGAGTACAAATCTGAAACGTTTATGGGAGATCATAATCGTCTATATAATGGGTCCACCTTTATGTACAAATCTAAAAAATAAATAAGGCAGGTTCAATAATTAGATTAAAAGTTACACAAGTCTTAAGTATGGACGGTTAAAAAATATACCAACAGTTCAAATTAAAAGTATATGCATGGCCCATTTGGTGAGAACACCGGCCTAGTATTTTATGCTACCGACATATCAAGTAGGAATCAACCTAATGAACGGTTCAAATCTATCCTGAAAGTGTCAGACTGACCCATCGAAAGAGTAGGATTGGATGGATACTCGCGCGAGTAGGTATCCCATGATACCACTTGCCGAGAGGTAATTAATGTCACGAACTTTTTCTGGACCATAATGGTAGTTTTGCAAGCTGAGAAAGCAAAGAGGGTATGAATACTCCCGTTAGCTGAGGTGGTGGGGCTCACCTGTGCACTACGGTGTCCCACAGTTTTAAACTATTTTCTGTCCTTGGACAACCAAACTGGAGCCCCTCTCATTTTTTCTTTACCCCCAAGCTTCAATCACATTTGTAAGATCTAATCTTTTTTAAGAGCAAGTATCATAGAAGACACTACATTAATGAGTACATAACTATCTTAACCGTGGCCCATCATGTCAATGGTCCAGATCACCCAAAAACTGAACCCACTTGTGGGGTTAGGGTTTCAAGCACCTTCACAACTAATCATTCATTGGCAATATTTTCTAACTGGTAATTCTAAATTGAATCATCTTAATCAATATTGGATCCAATTTCCGGTCAAAAAATAGTTACCACATATGGGCAACTATTTTCTAACTGGTAATACTAAATTGAGTCATCTTCATACATGTGTATTGTAAGGGAAAAGTTTGTTTGGTACAGAACTTGTTAGTTTGCGATTGGCAATATTGATCAATTATTTTTTAAATTATTTTTTAAAATATTATTCAAAAAATTAATCTTTAAATGTAAGAATGTTGAGGTGGTGGAATACCATACACATGCATTCTTATAACTTTTCCTCGTAGTATGTACATATATCTAGCCTTTCTTTTGTTCACGTACTTATATTTTGTGGGCGTAAGGCCAATTTTCCTATGTTTCATCACATGCTCTCTTTTAAAGTGTTGTTTATATAAATTGAACATCTATAGAAAGTATTGTACACTCGTTCGAGCGGGAGATTTGTTGCATAATGAAAGGATGGAAGAGAGAGATAAGTCATGTTTTTTTTGTTCTTCTCTTATTTTAATAAAATTGAATTTCTCGCTACTCCACTATATAAAAAATCACTTACTAATAAATACCTAAAAAATAAATGATATCTCTACTTGTTTTTCTCTTTATACATGCTACATTTATAAAGAGAACACTTGTTAAAACTTAGGCTTCACCACCTCATGTATGTATGTACTTTTGCCAGAAGGGAGGGCTCGTTTCCTAAAATCCTACTTCCTAATGTTGAAAAGGCACCGCCTTAACACTTTTTTATGCTCAAAAGAGAAAATCCTCTCTTTGCTTCATATAACGTACCCTAGTTTGAAGACACGGGTGAAAAGACTTTTTTATCCTAAAATGATGTTCCTCACCTAATGTACAAATATTGATCATTTTACCATTAAAAAATATCCCTTATAAAAAGCCAAGGTGATGGCCCATTTCTCCCAACACCACGGTTATGATCTTGATAATTCATTTGGAGACTAGTCATGGATGGGCCAGGCTACGTAATCTCTCTCATTAGACAATCATTTTAATTAAATTGTTGGTTTTAAACAAACTGAAAATAGCCCACATTTAATAAAAAGGTTCCATCAAACAGTTGGGATATTTTCTAACCAGGACCACTGGATGTGCAATATGGATAAACAAAAGACACCCTTGTGCTCTCTACACCATAATAAATTTCTTTTCTGTTTCTTTTTTTTTTTTTTCTCAATTCTTAAATAATTTTAATAAAATTTAAGTCAAGTTTGGGTGCTACCTAAAATTGCATTAATTTTCCAATTTTGTCACGCTCTAAAAAAGAGAAAAAAAAAAAATTTCATGTGGGGAGGCACTGATTTACTTTCTACTGCACGTGTAATGTGTGACACGTTTTTTAAGACACGTGTGTAAGATCCAAACCATCCATCCACGAGACACATCGCCACAGGAAAGGCTTCCCCTAATTTTGTAATGATGAAGATATCTGTGTGTGTATGTGTATGTGCATGAGTGAATAAAACCACTTTAGAGGACAGCTAAACATCTAAGTATAGCATCTCACTTTTCATGCAACGGCAGTTACACTCGAGCTAAACTGTTCCATCCTAAGTTGAGTCTCTTGGACAAGTGTCGCAAGGATGAAGTGATGAGATCCTTGGAGATAACTACTCTAAATTCATATAGCTTCCCTGGACTTCTCCACGGATATTTTTCAAAATCATGAGAAAAATTAAGAAACATAAATAAATTATAATAAATTTGAAAATAGATTGATAAATGATAATAACAAAATTACAATCCTTTTAGTAATCTCAAATCTACTAAGAATTTTTTGAATCCAACTCCAGCTCAAAATTTTTAAAATCGTGACCTAATATAAATAATAAACTTAATATTATAAATGGTCATGATTTCTATTAGACTTTATTGTTTTCGGCCAAAAATAATAAGTGTCCATTTTGGCCTAACCACATCATTCTCTTAATTTTTTTAAGCCATTTCATGTTGAGCATGACTGCTAAAGCTTGAAGGATCAAGAGTTATGATCAAATTAAAACTTACTATACATAGTAAAAACAAAATTAGAAAGAACTTTCAACCATTGATTTGATGAAATCTCACAAATCCGGCATCGCACTCTAATTTAACAGGGTTGGTCAACTAAAGTAGCTTCTCTTATCTCAAAATCATGTGTTACGTCCAATAACTCATCCTAATTTGTGAGAAATGTTTGTTTTAGAGTTCTTAAGGTTTGGATTACTTTCACCTCTGATCCAGCCTTCTCTAGTCCATCTTAGACATGAAAGTATCTATAGTCCTGCTCTACATCAACACGTTAGGATTCCTCGGCTCACTAGGTTCTTTTTGTTCTCAACTTATAATGAAAAAGATCAAATAATATGTTAGAAAAAAAAAAAAAACAACAACAAATATATTAATATATGAGCTAAGAATATAATAAGAAATAATATTTTTTAAAAAATATTAAATTAATAAACTTTTGGGAGAGGCCCTAAATTATTAGGGAGGGAAATAGCATGGGGAAAAGTGGATGGAAATTGACAGAAAACCGTAACAAATGTTTTAGTCAGGCCGAGTTAGAGTCAGACCGAGTTAAGGGATCTGACTTGCACTGACACACACAAGCCTAAAGCGATTGGTCCGAGTCAGCCCAAGTCTATCGGCCAGCAAGACCCGCTACATCAACTCAAGCCAAGTGGTCCAACCGAGTCTAAGTTAACTCAGGCGAAATTGTATCCAACTGGAAGGAGTCTGTAGCCCATGATTCCATCTTCTCCTACCAACACCACCGTTAATACACTATAAATAAATTCTAAATAAAATTAAAAAGATTAAATGCCATATATAAAAATCGTGGGTAATATTAAAAAAATAAAGGCATAATGCCCATTTTATTTTCCTTGTATTTAGCTTTTGGTAAACTTTGGAAGGAAGAAATGATGAGACATAGCTGTCAAGTGTACAAATAGACCATAAAAGTTTAAAATGGGAATTGCAATGATAGTGATTTGTGGTGTGAGATACACAGAGAAGAGTTATACGGTCCCCACGTTATCAGGGTCCTGATGCATCAGTTTTGTGCAAGTGAGGCTCATTTTAGTTGATCTAAACCATTAATTTGATGGACCCACCATTGATATATTATGCCTAAGAAAAAAACTCATAGGTTGGCTGATTCTTTAGATCCTATCTATGACTGTTATTTCAGGCCGTTGTCGTGATTTCTCTTCTCTGTTCATTTGTAGGCAGCTAATCCAATGTTGGAATTGTCCGATCTTGGAGAATCTTTTTTTGGAACCAGCCATCTATTGCGTGCTTGTACAGATCAACAGTCAGATACCCGAGTGGTGGGCCTTACGTGTGTGAAAAGGCGCATATAGGCACTGTTCATGTGATGGAGCATGAGGACCCTGTTACTCCTCCGGAGTGAAAGTTAGGTAGTGGGATGCGATTCTTTCTCTTTTGCTTTTTGCGCCCGCTTTCACTCTCCCTCGTTAGCCTTTCAAACCCTCTTTCTGTGGCAGCTTAGACCCTCTCTCCATGTGCGATAAGACCATTTTGTGCGTTTGCCACCATTTACTATCTTGTGGAGTCAGTTCTCATCCCATTTGGGCTATTCTGAGCATAACCCAAAAGCCATATTATGATTTGACAATCTTAACCTTCTGATTTCATCCACTGAATTTTGAACATTGACCACTTCAACAATTGATAGCTAGGATCATCTGATCAGAATGATCACACAAGTGGCCACAACTTGTATGGTATGAATTGATGTCCATGATGTCATACGTAGGGTCGATAATTTCCACAATTCAAGAATTTGTGATGAAAGGAGTGATAAGAACATTAAAATATAGACTAACATCAATACCGGACTTGTATTTTAAGGGATGGATGAAGAAAGGTCCGATAAAAAAATTCCATTGAGTAGAGAGAGTTGGCAAAGTATCCAAAGACAGAAACAGCCCAAAGGTGGGAAAAGCTTACTCAATGCCATCAAATGCCCTTTTTCTCCGATGAGAAATCAGTTTGTAAGGCGAGGCTCACCGATGGGAATTTTGGTCAACTGAAAAAGTCCCAGAAGGGGTCCAAAATGGTGTCCTTGGACCTCTTCCCAATACGAGGCCACCTTGGGTAACTTGAATCGTTGGTTCAATGGATCCCACACACGGCCTATGGTGTAAAACGGCCTCTGTAGGGCCAATTCGAAAAGAAAAGAAGGGAGAGAAAAGAACAGAAAAGAGAAAAGGATCTCACGTTAGCCTCCAAACGGTCTAAAGGTCACAATGAAATAGACCAAGTGTTTTTACCTGATCTAACGGAGTCCGATCAAACAGCTAGTAATCCGACACATAAAAGCACTAATGTATGGAAGATCAGGAAAAGACTCTTATAGCCAGTGGAAAAATAAGACAGGACATAAGTTTCATAGAAACCTGAGGAAGGCATTCACGGTGGTGGTGGGCACAGACCAATGCCACTCGTCCGACTTGTTTAGATCGAGTCGATTCAAACCGTGTGGGTGTGTCGATACAAATTAAGTTGACTTTATCCAATCCAAACTCAAACTGAGTTGAGTTCGAGTTACTCGACTCGACTCGACCCAAAATCCAACTTGGTACTGTCTGGACTAGATCCGAAGCTCCACTCATACATATATATTGAAAAAATATTTTAAAAAAAATAATAATTTAAAATATCAGATTTGAGATGCTGATGGAGAGGCTACAATTCTAGCAAGTGAATCTAGGTCTTGAGTTGTGATTTTGGCCCGTGGATTGCCACGCCATAAACTCGGAAACTGGGCTCACAAAATTTTCGATCGCCGAATCTAGCGCCGACAGCCTCTGTAGAACCCCATTCTCGGCTCCCAGCGCTCATTCGCCAAGTTTCGATCCTGAGATACTACGAAGAAGATTTTCAACGACAGTTTCATTCGTAATAAGCATAACCAAAGGCATAACCCACAAACAACAACCAAAAATTTCATTACATTTCTACTATGATAAAAAACTTTATAAGTACAATGAGTATAAAAGAAAATACAATGATGATATACCAAAAGCTCCAAAATAATCTGTCACGTGCTCAAGCCTCTGTGCTACTGCGATCCACGTGTATAAGCTTATAGAAAGCTTAGAAGGTGATGAAAGTGTGTGCGCAAGGTAGTAATATGATCATACAATATCAGAGTAATGCGGAATATGCTGATGGATCCATGAATATTATTGGTCGTACCAAGGTCATGCGGTGCAAAGCATGAATGATGTCGGTCATACCAAGGCCATATGATGCGAAATGTAACTCAAGCATACAAATCCTTATCTAAGTCCACATATCAATACAGCTCGACTCTGAAATATCACCAGGGTCTAGTACACTCTAAACCAAATCTTCGCCCGTCACGCGCAATAAGGTAAGTGGAAGAGACCTCATTATCCGTCAGCCAATATCGGGTTCGACTCTTCAATAGCGGACTCATTCCTGAAGCTGGTCAAACTCAGCCTAGCTTTTTCCCTACTCTCGGGCAGGTAAGGCCACACTCCCTTCCAACTGACCACGACACAGTCGAAAGCGTGACCATCTGGTAATCGACACTCGACGCTCCTATACCCACTCGGTCTAGACATTGGAGCAATCTCTTGGTACCATAAGGGTTTAGGGACTTTCACACAGGGATATCTATAGCACCTCATGTAGAATAATATTTTTGGTATCCAATCCTTCCAACCACGATATGCCTGTGGAGGCTACGGCCCTGATGTCGCTGGGGCGTACAGTAACCATATCACACAATACGAAATGCATGAATCACATCATCCAGTCATGCAACAATCTTACTCGTATCGTGCGCTCATGTAGGGCAACACCGCCTAACCGGGAGCCCATAAACAATTTATCCGAAGACATATGCTATGATCAGTCACTTCTCATATCAAGCATACATATGATGCGTATGATCATGAGTCATGAAACTATACTAGCATGTAATAAAGTAACGAACTATTTTTACAACGCAAATGGGCCTAGACGGCCTACACGCAACAAGTATGGGCCTATCAATGGGCCCTAGGGAGAGTCGTAATGCGGACATTTAACCAACATTATACTCGCAATGTGGACATCAAACCAACATTGCTCCCAAGGCATAGCTCATTGTAAACATTATTACATAAACCATATTGGGATTACACATTGCAATGGACCTTAGGTACATCCCATTGGGCCTTAAATACATCGAATGGGCCATATCATATGGGCCTTATATTCATCAAGTGGGTCACATCAATGGGCCGCACCAATGGGCCTTATGTGCATTGCAATGGGCCATAACCCGTTGGGCCTTAGAATATATAAAAAACGGGCCTAATCACTTGAGCCTTATATATATATATATATATATATATATATATATATATATATATATATATATATATATCAAATGGGCCTACTCCCAAACATAAGTGTTAGTAATGATTTCCACCATTAAATTCCTAAGGCCCAACATGAAATATGTTTCCCATCCAACCTTTTCATAAATTACATATTGATAGGTGAAGTAGAAACAATGGTGGGGTCCACATGAGCTAAGGATCTGACTCATTCTTTAGTTCATGTTATGAGCTTTCAAAATGGGTGGACGGACTAGATGCAACACATGCATCATGGTGGGCCCCACTGTCATTGGACAGTGTGAATAAAACAAATGCATCAGGGGCTCCACCGTTCAGGCGGACGATGTGAATAAAACCCATATATCATGGTGGGTTCCACTGTCCACTGGCGTGGACGGTGTGAATAAAATACATACATCATTGTGGGTTCCCACGTGGGGCCCACTGAAATGTTTGCTTGCCATCTAAACCGGGCATATGGTCACAGGCACCTGGGTGAGGAGGAAAAACAAATTTCTTCTTGATCCAAAACTTTTATGGCCTAAAAAAGGTTTTCAAGGGCAGCCATTCAATCACACTGTTTCCTATGTTGTGGGCCACCTGAGTTTTGGATATAGCTAAAATTTGGAGGGGGCCTACTTCAGGAGGGGGCCTACCAAATGAATGGGTTGGATGGAAAATACACATCACGGTGGGGCCCACGGCTGGAGCCGTAGGTCACTGCCCGGTCATCCGCCGTCCCAGCGTAGGCGCTGGCAGCGCCTCTGACAGCAACAACAGCAATGTTGCTGCATGTGTATTTATTATTATTATTATTATTTTATTTCCTGTGGTTTTTCACAAGTGGGTCCCACATCAGAGAAATCCGACATCGCCATTGATCCTCATGGCTCAAGACAATCTGAACGAGTCCAATATTCAACATATTTTGGGGTGCAGAAATGTCAAGGTGAAGTTCAACGGTAAAGCCACTGTTTACTATGCTATGGCCAGCCAGATACTCGGATCAGATTCATCCTTCGACTCAATGGGTAAAATGATCCCGAGAATAGAATGGACGACATAAATTAACAACATGCAGGAAAGTGGGGCCTACACAAGTAGTCCACCCAAATAGCCTTGAACCAAGGCTGATATTTGTGTTTTCCTTTCAACGTCCAGCGTCCAGGGACGCTGGACGGCTGTGTATTTCAGGTGGGCTACCCACGTGGGCCACTAAATGATGGGTGGTGTTGATATAATGCTTATAAAGTAGGCCCCACTTACAAATGGCTTGGCTAAAATACATACTTCATGGTGGGGCCCAGCCGAGTGGGCCACACGGCCATATCATCATACCAAAAAAAAATAATGTGAAAGAGAGAGGGAGAGAAATAGAGTAGGACACGTGTGATGGAGGGACCCCGACACTATGGGCCCTCCCTTGCATTCAATCATACATCAAGTGGGTCTCATTACACATAGGTCCATTAAAATTAAAAATCAACAGTGGAGATCCTTTCCCCACCAATATAGACGGTCTAGATGACCTATTTAATGCAAGAAAATAAACATCATGATGAGGTCCATGGAGATTGGCCCCATCATGGAATGATCATGATGACCAAAGTGGGCCATCGGCCACATCTTAGG
Source organism: Magnolia kwangsiensis (assembly GCA_037074715.1). Lineage (NCBI taxonomy): Eukaryota > Viridiplantae > Streptophyta > Magnoliopsida > Magnoliales > Magnoliaceae > Magnolia > Magnolia kwangsiensis. Next base: position 35,139,125 of record CM073586.1, on the reverse strand, counting down.
GTCCCAAGTGAGATCCAAACCATTGATCGGTTGGCCTCACTTGACCCATCTTAAAAACATAAAAACTACTCTATCAAAGCACCCACCGTTCGATCTTCTTGCTCCCTTGGGTTCCTTAATTCCTTAGCTTGATGGTTGAGATAGGAGATCTTGGGATGGAAAGGTGGACCACACTTGGAGTTTAGAAGAGAGGGAGGGGCTTGGACGTATGGAGGTTTTCTTTTGCTTGAGAGAGTAGTTTGAAAATGAGAGAGAGAGGGTTGTAAAGAGATAGAAAGAGAGATGGGTGATGGATTGATAGATGTGGTGAGTGATAGGTGTAAGAGCCTTTTTGACTTTTGTGGCTTTTTGTATAAGAAAGGTATGACTTGTGTAAGAACTTTTTGACTTTTGGGGCTTGTTTGCGAAAGGGTAAAAGGTAATGTGTACTTGACATGTTGAGATTGATGGATTGATGTAACAAGTCATAGAAATTCTCTTGAGTTTTGTAACGCGTGGCGTTTTCCTCACACCGAACGTTGACCCATATCTCCTGACCAGGGTATCGCCTCGGCGCGCGAGTCGCAGCATCGGAACCGCGGTGATGGTGCAGTCGCTATGGTAAAGGTCTTGGGTTGACGGCGTGTGAATCAGGGTCGCACATAAATACCGGTTAAGGGTCGAAGGTTGCTGAAATTCGACCGGAAAGATGACAGAAGTCTACAGAATAGTACGGTCTAAGATATGGGGCTTACATGGATACCCGCTGCACCCGACCTAACTTGTTGCCGACTTGACCCGACTCGGTACTTGTGATCGGGTCGGACTCGGTCCGGATTAGTACAGGCTAGACCCGGACTCGAATCGGGTCAAACATGTTGGACTCAATACCGAGTCGAGTCGAGTTCGAGTCAAGCCTATTTCAAAACCGATCGAATTGGATCAACCGTAACTCGGTCCAACGCGACTCGATGCCCACATCTAGTTCACAGCTGCCTTTTCAACTGGTTGTGATCCTTGTCATAATACATAGCAGAAAATTAGTTACGCTTACATTGAGCTATAAGCAAAATGCTCTGAAAATGAACGATTACTTAAGGTGATGATCAAGACCAATTGTAACACCCTGAAAATCGGGGGGTCGAGCAAAAACCCAACTCCCGAGTTCCAAAATGTTATTTATGCAACATAGATATGTATGATTGAATGTTGTCTGTGATAGTGTATTAAACATGAGTGAGATTAAGCTAAAACAGCATATCACGCTCCAGAGACTGTTAAATTTACAAGCGGAAGACTTTGATAGTATGTATAACATATATAAACTGTTGTATGTCTCCAGAGTGTGAATATATTACCAGGTTATATACATACATGTATACTCCAAAAGTAAACCAAAAGGATATACATGAGTGTTCTAAAAATATAAAATGACAAGTGTCAAGGTATCTAATCAACCTTCCTGTAATCCCGTCAATCAGAACACGCATAAGGAGTGATACTCCTCACCATCATCAAGTCCATCTCCGCTTCTCAAGCAGCGCCATCATCTGCAATCACAAAAAGGGACTGGTGGGTGTCCGGAAACACCATCCCGTAACGTGGGAGTGAGTGATCAACTCAGTGGGATAAGAGAGCAGAGATTAGCATGTTATCAAATCAATCATGCACTAATAGTAAAGCAGTAATTCAAACAATCCTAATACTGTTGTTAATGCAATATGACATGATGTGATGTATGCCCTCACCGACGATCTCCCTCATACGGCACCATCTTACGACCGCGGCATGCCACACTCCCTTAAGTGCTCCACATCTTCCAGGCACATGCAATGTAATGGTGATATGATTTTCAAGTTGTTATTAGTCCATTCAAACAGCAGGATTGGGAAACTAAGGTACTTCCCTTATATCAATCCCAACACAGATCCTGTCTAGGGTCGTCACTCCTAGTAATCTCATACGAGGTATATTTTGTAGGTCGCTACAAGGGCTGCCAGGGCTGTTGCACGCACTCGTTGCTCCACTCCCCCATCACCTTATCAATACAGACGTACTGTACTCTACTGCTACTGAAGGGTCGTCGCCTCCCGTAGACTCAGAATACGCTCGCGGTCACTACAAAGGACTCGTCGCCTGATCAGTGTAGGCCGACAGCAAGAATATAGTGTCCCATACCACCATAATCTGCTCACGAGACTAGGTGCTCACTGGTCACTACGGGGAGGTTTGTGGCCCCAGCGTAGGCTGACAGCTCGACCACGATGTCCCATACCACCATGCCCCGCTCATGAGTCTTCGTGGATCAAGGTACCATGGTTAACAGGGTTTATAATGGTAAGTTCAGTACCCTAGGTTCAAGCAGTTATGACTCATGCAGGGTGGACATACAACGGCCAGTCGGATTACTTGACGGGCTCGACTAGCACGATCGCATCTCAAGTCGAACGACATGAAGTGCGTAAAACACTTCGCGTGGCCTAACCAATGCCGTCAACTCCAAACACGACTCGCGTTCATCGACGCGTCCTTCGTGGCAAATACAAGCTAGCCATAAATTTTCTCTGTTACCGACTGCCTGGACTAAGTATAGTCCCAAACAATTATGAACCCACATCAGCAATCAGGTAAGAGTATTGGAAATGGAATACAAACATGTGAGCATGTTAACACATGTTATATCGTACAACTTAAGTAAATCATCTGACACATGCCTTTCATACATATAATGAAATTATGCATATCACCAACATATAGGAAATCATTTCCATCAGAAAATTAATTGAGAATTCAATCTCAAACTAAATCATAATGAAATCATTAAGCACATGTTATAACATACAACTTAAGTGAATCATCAAGCACATGCATTTCATTCATATAATGAAATCATGCATATGGCTAACATGTGGGAAACCATTTACACCAGCATATTAATTGAGAAATCAATCTCAAACTAATTCATAACACCATTTAATTCAATACATACTAATACAAGCATTTATACAAACACTTACACTACACACTTAAGTCTACATATAGTATGTCGACCCGAAGTGCGCATTTAGGCGAATCTCTTCGCCAAAATAATTATGCACGTATTCCTAACATTCTAATGCGATAATAAACCATGTCAATCACATCAGTAAAATATGAATGAAATCAGTACTTCCTACAAATGACTAAAATGCCCTAAATCTCATAGTCTTCGTTGGTTTACGAAACATGAAACGGACAGTATGTTGTACATGTCAAACGGCGTTACCGTCGATAATCTACTATTAAATGACATTGAAAGCGTTGGAAACAGTCAATCAAAGCGTCTAAAATCCACACCTTATCTCTTATAAACGTATCGTTTCGAACGGAGCGTATACGCTTCGTCTACGGCGAATAGAGGACCTAATTTACAAGATACATCAGCTATCTAGCTACGGAAATGAAGAAACACTAGATCAGCAACTTCTAGGGTATTTTCTTACCTAAAAATGTGGAGGAATCACTGGCCAGGTGATTGAAGTGTGTTGCTTAGGCACTTGCAACAGGTGGTGCAACGGCAGGTAAATTCTCTCCTACTCTCTCACACAAACTCTCACCTTTTCTCTCTCCCAATCTAGGGTTTTTCTCAAATTCGGATGGGAGAGAGGAGTGAGAGTTTCAAGCCCTTTTATAAGCTAAATCTTGCCCGAAATAGGCTCGGGAACAAGGTTCACTTGAGGGGTAACCAAATCGGGGCTGTTTCGGTCCAAAAGGACATTTCTGGTGGTCCCCTGGCTGAATGCGGTCGGACTTAAGCTCATGCATACTGGATCTAGCATACATCAAGTTTTCAGTCCGACAGGGTTCCCAGATCGCACGTGGCGGTTCAGTTTCAGTTCAGCGGTCACCGCACGTAGATCAGGTCTACAAGTCTCATGATATGAAATAGAAATTTTTCCTGATCCGAGGGTGTAATTTGGCTGAATTCTGACGATCAGAACGCTTAATACTGACGCATCAAGTCGTGTGCCAGATTTGAATTTCAAATTCCAAATCTGTCCCTATTCGCACTCTCTTCAGTCCGGGCTCAATGAAATAGTCTGTGATATCGGTTGGACTTGATTTTTGAAATGATTGTCAAGTCCAGCTAGGCGATTCTAACGGTCTAAGATAGTAGGTATCGGACTTTTGACGCTCAGTTTAGATCCAATACAGATTTTCAAAGTGGTTTAGAGAACAAACCTGCTTAGAGTTTGATCCGAGGTTAGAGAGTATTACAGAGTCATTGGTTCTACTCGATTTGGGTCTTGTAGAATGTATTTAAAGTGATCAGGGACTATTTCCCAGCTACTCTAGCGTTGCGCTAGCTAACTTATGCTTAGTTTCTAAAGGAATTAACCCTAAGTGATCTCTTTGGCTATGGAATTGGGTTCTAAGCAATTTTCCAAGTGTTTTAATTAACCCATGGCCTAAGGACGTCTAATCCTAGGTTGCCCAAAATCCGGGGTGTTACACCAATATAGGGCGGAACATAAATGGCCACAAGCATTTGAAAACAGGTTAATTACTTGAAAATCATAAGGATTTATTTTAAGATAGAAATGTAATCAGGGAGAAAGATAATAAAAACTCATCTTGAGTTAAAAGAATAATCAACCATGTTTGCTAATTAGCCAATTAATTTAAAAAAGATCGTTGAGGTCAATTCCGATATGACTAATAATCTGCCTTAAAATTTTATAAATTTAGCAGATAATAAAGAGCTCATGGCCCACATCACTACTCTTTAAGCGTTAAGTGTTACACTATATGTTCTTCATCTATCATAAACATTTATAATAATTATTATTTAATATAACTTAGATTGATTACATTAGAATTAGTTAGCTGTCATCATATGTCCACGATCACATCATCGAACATAGAAAGATCTCTATGTCGCAAATTGATGACTAGCGAGGCCATCTTGCAATACGCCTTGAGATTTTGTTGACCATCTCGTTATGAAGTTCGATCGAAGACACAAATAGGTTGTCATTTAACTACAATCACCTGACTATGAAGCCCAGTCGAGTGACGAATATGTGGTCATCACAACAACCTTACTCAGGCAGTGAGATTCCAAGCTATGAATAGATAATCATTCCCATGACTACCTTGTTATGGAGTGAGGACATGAAGTGACGAATAGGCTGTCACCCCACCAATCTTCTCACCATAAAGTACGTGATTGAATAACCAACAATCAATCGTCTAACCATGAATGAGTCCACCACGAAGCTCAGTCATGTGGGGTAATGAATGAATTGTTGTTCTTAACAACCATCTCACCACCAAGTCAGTCATGTGATAAATAGATTGTTGAAGATTTAACTACAATGACCCTTTTGCTATGAAGTCAGCCGAGCGACGAAAAAACGACCATCTTTCCATGAACCATGATTTTCTCGTATACATAAGCTTAACTGTGCAACAAATGAACTATCGTCCCTAACGACCATCGTGCCACAAAGCTAGCTAACCAGGTGATCCAACTTTCATGCTTAACAGCTTTCTTACCTATGAAGTCTTATATTCTATCAGACGATGAATGTATTATCGTTAGTCATATTTTTTTTCTCACATTTTCAGCTGATTCTGCACTTAATTAAAAGCTATTTTAGAAGGGCAAACTCTCAGGTATGTCAATCGCCTAATTTTTCATAATAGGTGGCTAGATATAATGTTGATCTATATAGCCCCAGGCTGAATTGGCCTATTTTGATGCTTAAGGCTACAAGTAGAGTTGCACATAAGCTGAACTGAACTAAGTTTGACCCAAGTTTGGTTTGACTTGTTTATGTGACACCCCCTGTTCGAGTGTTACACGAGCCGAGCTTCGAGCTTATCCCTACTATTTAAGTTTGTTTTGGTTTGGTCCAAATATCTGAGTTGAGCCAAATTGAGCCATCAAGGTGAGCCCCATGCAGCTTTTCCAATACTGACCAACAGAATTCAATTCCAATTAAAAGACTAGTTCCATTTGAATTTTTTATGGGGCCCACCTAAATGTATGTGTTGTATATCCATGCCACCCATCCATTTTTCTAGATCATTTTAGGACATGGACTCAAAAATGAAGAAGTTCCAAATCTCAGGTAGGCCATACCATAGGAAATAGTGATCATTGAACGACAACCATTATAACTTTCCTAGTGTCTTCTGTAATGTTTATTCACCATCCAAACTGCTGATAATGTCACATCGACACAGATAAAGGTGATTGACCATGAAATAATTTTTTTGGGCTACAAATTTTTTAGATCAAGCTGATATTGACACTATGATGATTTCAATGGTGGTCGTTCCTTAATCAATGTTTTCATGTGGTATGGCCCACTTGATGTTTGGATCTACTTCATTTAATGGCATGGGCCAAAAAATGAGCTGGAAAAAGGGATGGGTGGTGTGGATATGCGTCACATATATTGAGGTGGGCCCTACCATAGGAAAACAATATTGATCCAAAACTTTTATCCCCCAACAAGTTTGGATATTATGTTGTGGTCTACCGGAGGTTTGGATCTTCCTTATTTTTGGTCTCATACTGTAAAATGATCTAAAATTTTTTATGGACGGCTGGATAAAACACACACACACACACACACACACACACACACACACACACACACATATATATATATATATATCAAGGTGGGGCTCACAAAGCTTTGACACCAGCTACATAGTGAGCGTTTAGGTCACCATCCAATTCAAATCCTACTTTAGCACATCGAGTAAACTTTGTGGGCCCATCATCATGTATATGTATTATCCATGCCATCTATCTATTTTTAGATATCATTTTAGGACATGATTCAAAATTGAAACATATCCAAAGCTTAAGTGGACTAAACCACATGAAAAAGTGTGCATTCATGTAAATGTATTAGTATTATTCATGTCATCATGTATATATATAATCCACATTGTCCATTTGTTTTTACATATCATTTTAGGACATAATCCCAAAATTGAATCATATTCAAAACTTAAGTGGATCACACCACAAGAAACAATGTACATACAATCTACGAGCCAAATCAAGCTGAATCAAACTAAGTTGAATTTGAGCTTTGAGTCCAGTCGAGCCGATACTGCCCTAGTTTGAGCTTAATTTGTTGTTTTCTTTAAACAAGCGTAATTATGAGGCTTGGTTTGGTTTGAACTTCTATTTGAACTAATATAAGCTGAGCTTTTTCAAACTAATCTGGAGTCGACCTTTTTGAGTTGGCTTGGTTTATGTCTAACTCTAGCTACAAGGTGTTAGATTTAATTCTATCCATATTTGGCTATGACACATCTGACATGTACACATCATATAAATGTGATGGGGATTTTCTCCTCATGGCTCGACCGGTCGAGTGCCTTGCTCGACCGGTCGAGGGTAGTGCTTGACTAGTCGAGGCTGACTCGACTCAAAGTCTAGTGAGCAATTGGTTTTGGAACTCTGTGGTGCTTGACCAGTCGACTGGAGTGCTTGACTGGTCAAAGACCCTGCTCAACCAGTCAAGGTTATGCAGATTCACAGAGGTATGGAAAGGAGTTTCAGTTTCCTAAACTATATATATGGGTCCATAGGGCTGTTCTATTGATGCAAGAGAGTTTTTTAAAGTTTTGCAAGGGTTTGCCAAAGGGTATGGGGATATCAAAGGTGAGAGAGAGAGAGGGAAAAAGAAAGAGAGAGAGGAAGCTTGTGGAAGGGAGGTTCTGCTCGTAGAGCTGATCTACTGTGCACTCGACATCTCGGCGGTTCTATGTCCTCATGATCGGTGAGATCTCTCTTTTTTTTTTCTATTCTCTTTTTATTTATCCACTGTTGCATGAGTGAAGAAGGTTTGATCCAAGTCGTGTCTGCTTGTGATCGGTTGTAATGTTTTACCTCATGGTGGATTGTTGATCTAGACAAGGTCTCGTGGTTTTTACCTTTTTAAAGGTTTTCCACGTAAAAATCTCTTGTGTCATATGGTTTATGCTTTGATTTATTTCATTACATTATTATCCCATAATTTTGGTATTTTTTGGGATGCTAAATCCTAAAGTTTTATGCAACGACCCTCCCAACAAAGTGGTATCAGAGCGTCCAAGTTGGTTGAACGGAGTGAGATTGGTTCTGAATTATGGAAAGTGGCTCATCAAGGATGATCAGTCTCAATGGTTCTAACTAGACCATATGGAAGGTTAAGATGGAGGACTTGCTTTATTGTAAGGACTTGTATGCTCCAATCCTGGGCATATCGGCAAAGACAAAGGATATAATAGATGATGATTGGAAGAATTTGGACCGGAAGAAGCTGGACGATTCTATATTCCACCATGAATCTATAGAGACCTTAGCCGCTAGCCTATGGGTGAAATTACAAGGGTTGTATGAGAGAAAGACAACCGGCAATAAAATTTTTCTAATAAAATGACTTGTGAATCTCGAGTTTAAAGATGGTGGTTTTGTGGCTGAGCACATGAATGAGGTCAGTAATATATTGAAATAGCTCTCCACTATGAAGATGGTCTTGGACGATGAATTACAAGCTTTGCTATTACTTAACTCATTATCTGATAGTTGGGAGACATTGGTGGTGTTTCTAAATAACTCCGCACTAGACGAAAAGGTGTCCATAGAACAGGTAACTAGTTGTCTCTTCAATGAGGAGACAGAGGAAGTCTCAAGGGTCTACTCAACAAGAGACCATTGTGATACAAGATTGAGGGAGAGGAAATAATAGAAAGGATGAGAAAGCCCAAGATAAATCAAGAGGTAAGTCGAGTACCAGGAAGGATATTAAATGCTGAAATTATGACAAAAAGGTCCACTATAAGCATGAATGTCATAAGAAGAAGAATGATAAGAAAGGAAAAAAGAAAAGAGAAGGAAGAGAAATCAGACTTCACTGTGGTCGCTTCATATGGTGACGTTATAATTATTCTTTCAGTAAATCATGATGTTTGTCTCACGGCTACGAGTCAAAACACCAACTGGGTGATAGACTCAGGAGCCTCATTTTATGTGACTCCACATAGAGACTTCTTCACAAGTTACAAGTCAGGTGACTTTAAGACCATAAAGATGAAAAATTTTGGCATATTGAAGATCGTAAGGGTCGGTGATATTTGTGTCAAGATTGATGTGGGTTACACATTGGTTCTTAGGGATGTGAGACATATTCCAGACCTTCACCTTAACTTCATATCGACCGGAAGGTTAGATGATGATGGCTATGAAAGCCGATTTGTTGGTGGGCGTTGGAAGTTCATCAAGGGTTCGTTGATCGCAGCAAGAGGAAAGAAGCGTTACACCTTGTACAAGGCAAGTGTCAGTGTGTGCAAGGGTGGGATGAACACAACGAACGATTCAGCTATTGACATGTGACACAAGCATCTAGGCCATATGAGTGAAAAAGGGCTTCACCTTTTAAAAAAGAAGTGGTCCTTTCAAACGTGACAGGTATACCTCTTAAAACATGTATTGACTGTTTATCAGGGAAATAACATAAAGTTTTATTCGTTAAATCTGTTTCTCATGTTAATAAATTGCATGCATTAGATTTTGTTTATTCTAATGTTTGTGGTCCTATGAGGATAAAAACCTTGGGTGGGGCATTGTATTTTGTCACTTTTATAGATGATGCATCTAGGAGGGTTTGGGTTTATACTTTAAAATCCAAGGATGAGGTCTTTAGTGTGTTTAAATTGTTTCATACTATGGTCAAGAAGAGACAGATAGATCATTAAAGTGCATCCGCACTAACAATAGTGGTGAATACATTGGTGACTTCCATGAGTGTTGTAAGTCCTTGGGTATACGACATAAACAGACGGTTCTCAAGACCCCCAGCATAATGGTGTGGCTGAGAGAATGAATCGCACCATTGTAGAGAGAATCAGATGCATGTTATCCCATATAAAGTTTTCCAAGACGTTTTGAGGAGAAGCAATGCACACGGCAGTGTATTTAATAAACAGGTCTCCATCAACCCCGTTGAATGGAGAAGTACCTGAGAAAGTGTGGACTGGACAGGATCTATCATACAGTCATCTTAAGGTGTTTGGATGCAGGCATCCGTTCACATACCAAAAGATGAGAGGTCCAAGCTCAATATGAAGATTAGGTAGTGTGTGTTTTTGGGGTATGATGATGAAAAGTTTGATGGATTCGACTGAAAAGAAGCTCATTAGGAGTAGAAGTGTGGTATTCTTTTAAGATCAATGTATAAAAGATATTTGTAAGACAGAGAAGATCCAGCGTAGTTTAGGTGAGATAGAGGATATGGATCCGGTTATTCCTCTCCGTGGTGCCTGATGACGGGAGAGTACAGTAAGGTGCAGAGGATGAGGGAGTTCTTATAGAAGATGGACTAAGGGAGCAGACCCCACTCTATCCACCTGTTGAGCCACAGGTGAGGAGGTCATCTAGGGACAGACAGTTGTCCAAAAAATACTTTCCGCATGAGTACATTATATACACTAATGAAGAAGAACCAGAAGATTATTCTGAGGCCCTAGCCAACGAGCATAAGGGGGAGTGGTTGAAACCTATGCAAGAGGAGATGAAATCCTTGCATAAGAACCATAGTTATGATATGATGAAATTGCCTAAGGGCAAGAAAGCTTTGAGCAACAAGTGAGTTTCAGAAAGAAGGTTGAGCAGAAGAATTTATAAACAAAGTTCAAGGCCAGACTTGTGGTAAAAGGGTTTGGTCAAAGGAAATGTATTGACTTCGAGGAGATATTCTCACCAGTAGTGAATATGACATCCATACGGGTATTGCTTGGGTTGGTGGCTAGCATAGATCTAGAGATAAATCAGTTAGATGTAAAAATTACCTTTATCTATGCTGACTTGGAAGAAGAGATCTACATGCACCAACCAAAGGGGTTCGAAGTTAAGGGCAAAGAGCATAGGTGTATAGGCTAAGGAAGAGCTTGTATAGGATAAAATAAGCTCCACGACAATGGTACAAGAAGTTCGACTCATTCATGTTAAAGCATGGATATGACAAAACAGAGTTAGACTACTGTGTGTTCATGCGTAAATTCTCAGATGGAATTTCTTAGTCTTGTTGTTATATGTTGATGACATATTCATCATGGTAGAGACATCAAGAAGTTCAACTAACTAAAATAGGAGTTGGGCAAGTCATTTGTGATAAAAGACTTGAGCCCGGCTAAACAGATTCTAGGAATGGAGATCACTCATGACAAAAGCATCAGAAAGCTTTGGTTGTCACAATAGCGGTATATTGAAAAAGTCCTATAGCGGTTCAATGTGAATGCAGCAAAGCCGGTTAGTACTCCACTGGATGGTCATTTAAGATTGAGCGATAGGCAGTGTCCCAAGACGAATGTAGAGCTGGATGAGATGAAGAAGATACCCTATGCATCAACGAAGGAAGTTTGAAATATGCTATGGTGTGTACGCACCCAGATATAGCATGTGGTTAGTGTTATTAGTTGGTATCTTGTCAATCCTGACAAAGAACATTGGATAGCAGTGAAGTAGATAATGCGGTATCTAAAAGGTTCATCCAGGTTTATCCTATGCTATGGTGACGGAAAACCTATGTTAGAAGGCTATACAAATGCAGATATATCAGGTGACATAGACTCAAAGAAGTCTACATCAGGATTCATGTTCACATTTACAGGGGGAGCGGTCTCTTAGTAGAGTAAGCTATAGAAGGTTGTAGTATTATCGACGACAGAGGCCGAGTACATTGTGGTCACAGAGACATGTAAAGAGATGCTTTGGATGAAAAGGTTCCTACGAGAACTTACCCTAAAGCAGGAGTAACGCGTGGTCTATTGCGATAATCAAAGTGCTATACACTTGAGCAAGAATCCAAGTCAGCACTCCAAGTTAAAACACATAAATATTTGGTATTCTTGGATCAGGGATGCTTTGGAACAGAAGGTGTTACATCTTGAGAGGGTTCACACGGACGATAACGGGTCAGACATGATGACCAAGGCATTGCTCAAGGGTAAGTTTGAGGTTTTTAGAAACCAGGTTAGCTTGAAGATGGTGAATTCCTCCTGAGTCTAAAATGAAGAGATTTGATGGAGATTTTCTCTTCATGGCTTGATCGGTTGAGGGTGGTGCTCGACCAGTCGAGACCTGACTCGACTCAAATTCTAGCGAACAATTAGTTTTGAAACTCCGTAGTGCTCCACCAGTCGAGTGGGGTGCTCGACCGATCGAGTGGGCTGCTCAACTAGTCGAGTACCCTGCTCAACCAATCAAGGTTACGCAGATTCATGTCGAATTTTGTGTGGACTGCGTAAATTTCAGGCGATTTTCATAGAGGTGTGGAAAAGAGTTTCCTAAACTATAAATATGGCTCCCTAGGGCTATTCTAGTGATGTAAGAGAGTTTCTGAAAGCTTTGCAAGGGTTTTTCAAAGGATTTAGGGCTATCAAAGGTGAGAGAGAGAGAGAGAAACAGAGAGAGGAAACTTGTGGAAGGGAGGTTCTGCTCGTAGAGGTGATCTACTGTGCACTCGACATCTCAGCAGTTCTACATCCTCTTGATCAGAGAATATTTTTATTCTCTTATTATTTATCCACTCCTACGTGAGTGAAGAAGATTTGATTCAAGCGTTGTGTGCTTGTGATCGGTTGTAACGTTGTACTTCATAGTGGATTGTTGATCTGGACGAGGTCCCATAGTTTTTACCTCTTTGAGGGTTTTCTATATAAAAATCTCTTGTGTTGTGTGGTTTATGCTTTGATTTATTTCATTACTTTATTATTCCATTATTCTGGTGCTTTTTGGGAGGCTAGATCTTAAGGTTTTGTGCAACGGCCCTCCCAACAAAATGATCATATTTGAAGCAAACACTAAGGCCATTAAATTTTTTATATTTGAAATTCATAAAGCATATCACATGATTAATTGCTCTATCACCGAGGGTGGGACTCATGTGTAGTGGAGGAGGAGATGGACAACGGTTTGTGTGGTATCGTGCACTCCTAAATTGGTCCTTTAAAAGATAGGGTGTCGAATTGCCTAGAAACCCACCTTGTTGGGCCCAATATGATATATATGTATTATCCATGCCCTTAATGCATTTTTTAAGCATATTTTTGGGATTGAGTCCAAAAATAGGCAGATTCAATGCTCACGTAGATCACACTATAGGAAATAGGGGGGATTGAATATCTATAGTTGAAAAGTTCTTCAAGTTTTTGATCAAGTGGATATTTGTGTTTTCCCTTCATCTAAGTTTGATGTTATGAATAGGTTCGATGGCAAATAAAGATCATGGTGGATGTTAGAACCCTAAATTTATGTGAATGTAAAACTGCGATTGGTGGTTAAAAAGTTAATTTTTTTTTACTTAAGAACAAAAATAAGTCAATAGCTGAGTTGGTAAAGACACTCTTAGTTTATAAAGATATTGAGGGATTGACTCTTATCGCGATCAATTTATGAGGTAGTGATGAGATCTTTTTCATTTTAAGCTAATCATTGCATAGATGCAAAGCAAGGACTTTGTGATTGTCAATGGATGGTTCAGATCTCATTATTTAAAATAACAAAAATAGTAAAGGTGAGGAAACTTTAAAAGTTGCAAATTTTGGAACGACTGGAAAATTCAACTGATCGAAATGGACAAAAAGTGCCCATTGAATTTTGTTAGAAATTTAATTTAATTCGACCGATCGAAGTATGTTTTGATCGAACGTTGACTGGTCGAAGGTAGTGTGGACCGATCGAGTACACTAGAACTTTCTGAACTTTAATATTTTAATATTGTGAATTAAATTAGTAACAACCATTGATCATATAAAGATAATGGGAATATCAAAGCACTTTGGTTGATCAAGTCATCCCCACATGATAAGATGACTAACTATAAGTATGAGATGTAGGAGAATTTAGAATCTAACGGTTGATTTCACCGTATGGGTTGTCCCTAGTTAATGAATTGATTAACCCGAAGTGAACTATTCAATTAACTTTAGGTAGATGCAATTAGTGAGTTAACTGACATATGTAATTAGGCATTTACTAACCGATTGATCTTGAGGTAACATATCGGAATCTACATCGCCAAATTTCAGGTGACTGATCTCAACATGTTTCCTCTCCGTTGTAATTAGAATAGTTATCTAATTGTTTTCATGATTGTGATCCTTTGAATTAAATATTTGTTGAATTTGTTGAGAAGTTAAATGTCATATGATGTTATGTATATATGTAACAACTGTTAATACCAGGCATCAATCATTCTCATACATATATTACGTACCATGCATCACATAACTAGGCTGAATACCTAGGGGCACTACCTAGATGACATATAGGTACTTACTGTACCAGGTGACCTAGGGGACCATCCTTGCTTGCCCATAATATGTGGAAGCCTACTCCAGAAGGGGAGATACAAGTTGATGGAATCTAACTCAAGTAAGTCGATTGATCAACCCATTTGATGCATTAACACATTCATGCATCTTATGACATTCATGCATTTTTAATTTACTTATGACGTGTATAAACCATGATGGGTTCACTCACTGTGCCTAGCTAACTTACATTTTATTGATAAAAAAATCATACAAATTTAGTTAACGATGAATTAACTACTCAAGTTTCAAGGGAGGAAGGTGAACCAGTGAACGAATCATAAGGGCAATGGCCCTATCTTAATAAAGACGAGGTAGATATATTACATCAGTAGCATATTTAGTTGAACTTATGTTATTTTTTAAAAACTATATCTTGAAACAAATTTTAAGTTAAATAGCATAAAGTTATGAATAGTTAAAAGTCTTTGTTAGTAAATGGTTTAATAAAGCTCAAATGAGTGGTATGTGGTGCCATGCTTAACTTTTGTAGATGTTATCAATATATAGATTGAATGCCTGTAAATGATCTTGATAGTGGATATATATATATATATATATATATGTGTGTGTGTGTGTGTGTGTGTGTGTGTGTGTGATTGAAATATTTAATTGTGAGATGTTTTGATTAAGGTTTAAGATTAAAAACTTAGGCCGTGTTTGTTAATGCTGAATTTTTGCACTTAAGATGGAATGGAGAAAATTTTCCATGTTTAGTGGTGTTTGTTAATGCGTTGTTAACGCGGAAGATGGAAAACGGTAAGTGGTTTTTCACTGAATTCTTTCCATGATAGGAGTCTAGCTTAATGGTGAACGCGGAATGCGCTCTGTCATTTTTCATTTAACGAAAATTTTTTGCTTCCAAAAGTACCCCTTTTTAGGTTATATGGAAATTTTTTCTTTTCTGCACAATACAAAATAAACCTTTAACCTGTGAAACTTCTTTATGCCCCACCATGATTTATGTGTTTAATCCACACCGTCCATCAACTTTTTCAATTAATTTAAAGTGTGATCCAATAAAAGAAGTAGGTCCAATGATTAATTAGACCATAAAGTGGGGATTGAACGTCCACTGTTAAAAACTTCTTGAGAGCTGGAGAAGTTTCAGATCAAGCCGATATTTGTGTTTTCACTTCATCCACGTCTACATGACCTAATGAATAGGTTGGATGGTAAAAAACATCACAGTGGCCCATGTAACTTTGATCTCTTTGAAGTGTTCGTACAACGAATGCGGATTGCGTACTACCCTCACCTGTCCCTAGCTCCGAACGGGTAGTTCTGTGGGTGGGCCCATCGTGATGTATCTATACATCCAAACCCTTTATCCCTTTTCTCATATTATTTTAAGGCATCAAAACAAAAATGAGTCAAATCCAATGATCAAATGGACCACATCATAGATGACTCTTGCATTTAATGCAACTGGTGCATTTTAATGCAACCAAGATTATTATTTGGTGTGGTCCACTTGAGCGTTGGATCTACCTCATTTTTGTGTTCATGCCTTAAAATAATATGAGAAAAGGGATTGACGGTTTGGATGTACGTATACATCATGGTGGGCCCGCCTACTGAACTTCCCGTTCGGAGCTAGGGACGGGCCAACGTGGATTTCCTGCGCTCGAAACCTAGGTGGGGACCTTTGTGATGTTTGTGAGAAATCCACCCCGTCCATCAGTTTTATGACATTATTTTAGGCCATGGGACCAAAAACCATCCGGATCCAATACTCAAGTGGGCCGAAAATATGAGGATTAAACTTCCACAGTTGAAATATTTATGGAGCCACGGAAGTTTTGAATCAGTTGATATTTATGTTTTCAGTTCATCCCAGCAAGAATGACATTATGAATGGTATGGATGGCATGTAAACATCACTGTCGACCCCAGGGAGTTTTCAACAGTAGGAATTTCCTTACCCACCTTTTCCTTTAGTGAGGCCCACTTGAGTCTTGGATCCCTCTAATTTTTGGTTTCAAGTCCTAAAATGAGCTAAAAAAAATGGATGGACTGCGTATATTTCTCACGACCATTACAGTGGGTCCCCACCTAGATTTCCAACGCAGGAACCTCCTGCGAAAGGCTTTCGCAGAAATCCGCGTCCGGGATGGGCGGGGTAGTACGGACACGGATTGCGTACTGACAGCGTCTGTAGCGAGGTTGCTACTAATAGTGCTCTGTGGGTCCCATAATGATGTATGTGTCCTATCCATGCCATTCATCTATTTTTTCAGTCTATTTTATTCCTTAAGACCATAAATTAGGCTGATCAAAATCTCATATGGACCACACCACAGGAAAGAGTGGTGATTGAACACTTACCATTAAAAACTTCTTAAAGGTCACAAAAGTTTTTAATTAAGCTTATATTTATTTTTTCTCTTCTACCATGTGTGACTGGCCTAATCAACAGGTTGGATGACAAATAAACATTACAATGCGCCTTAGAAAGTTTTTTAATGGTGAGCATTCAATATCCACTGTTTTCTTGTGGTGTGGTCCACTGGAGATATTAATATCTCTAATTTTTATTATAATGCTCTATAATGATCTGTAAGATTATATGAACGGGTTGGATAAAATAAAAATACATCATACGGGGTCCACAGAGTATTGTTATTAGCCACATTATTACTGACAGTACACAATCCGTGTCCTCGTTAAAGACGCCGCCTACAGAACGGATTGGCTACTCCCACTGCCACCGACCAGTGGCTAGTGGGTGGTGATATATGAGTCGTACCATGATGTATGTGTTTCATCAATGCCATCCATCTATTTTTAAGTTCATTTCATGGCATGAGACAAAAAATTAGGTATATAAAAATCTCAATTGGGCCACATTATAGGAAATAGTGTTGAATGAGCGTCGAACATTAAAAACCTTTTGGGGGTCATAGAAGTTTTAGATTAAGCTGATCTTTTTTTTTCCCTTCATCTGGTCCTATATGACCTAACAAAAATATTGGATGTCAAATAAACAGTACAGTGGGCCTTAAGAGGATTTTAATGATGCATATCCAATCATTATTGTTTTCCTATGGTGTGGTCCACCTGAGATTTATATCCCTCTAATTTTTGGGTTGAAGCACTATAATGATCTTTAAAAATAGATGAACAGAATGGATGAAACACATACATCATGGAGGGACTAACAGAGCACCGACCACGGTGGGTGGGGGAGTACTCAATCCGTTTCTGTCTTGAACTAGAAGCAGATCCCAGTGAAAGCCTTTTGTGGAAAGTTCTTGTGCTGGGAATGCAGGTGGGACCACTGGAATGTTTGTGAGAAATCCTCACCGTCCATTCGTTTTGTGAGTTCATTTTAGGACATGAGGCCAAAGATGAACCATATCCAATGCTCAGGTGGGCTGAAAACGTGATAACTAAACATCCACACTAAATGTCGACAGTTGAAATATTCGTGGAGCCGTTGAAGTTTTAAATCATGCTAATATTTGTGTTTTCAGTTCATTCTAGTAGGACTGACGTTATGAACGGTATGGATGGCATGTAAACATCACTGTTGAATCAGGGAGGTTTTAACAGTAGAAATTTCCCTAAATACCTTTTCCTTTATGAATAATAATATTTTAGTTTTCTATTAAGTACTTTATAGTTTATTTGAATTAAATAAAATAATTTTATTTTTATTTAATAAAAAATAATTTTTTATAATATAAAGCATTTTCAAATAGAGGCAAATGTGTCAAATTAATATATTTCAAACATTTCAGATGTTTGTTAACAAACAGATTGTTTCAAATTAAATACTTGATTTTCAGACTATAGTCATAGTCACCAAACAAGTTTTCTGACATCCGATTTCAGATTCAGGCTTCAACTTCAGATTTAACAAAGGCGGCCTTAGTTTACATTTTAACATGTCCTTTAAAAAATGGTACGAATGAATGATTTTAATACACTTAGTGTAAGAGTCTTGTATGTAGCTTGAATATGAGGGTGCACACTCTATATCTGCAGTGGACCCTAAAAAGGTTTCAACCGTGGGGCGACACTATCTCATTGTTCTGCCTGTGGTGTGGTCCAAGCTTCCTAATTTTTCGGCTAGTGGCCTAAAATGATATGGAAAAACGGATGGACGGCAGGGATAAAATACATATATCACGGTGGACCGCACAGATTTGGTCATCAGGATCTTGTCTCGAGGCAATCCGGAACCGAAAGGTGGAGGCGTTTTGCCCGCGATTCACTTGTGTTTGTCGGCGACCACGGAAAGAAAAGGTTGCAGGTAGCATATGCTCTCGCGTGAGCTAGGAAAAGGGCTTCCTGGCACATCTCTCAAAATGGCACACGTGCAACAGATTCATGACGTTTTTTTCGTCATGAATAACCATTTAAAAAATTTATAAAACTTTATCCATCATAAATTCACACTTGTGCATCAAATAATTAGTGTTCCTCCATTTCCTTCACATGTGTTTTCCCGGCTCGGATAAGAAAAAACCGTTTTCTTTTTATAGTTAAAATAAACATAAATATACGATGAATCTAATGAACGGTTTGGATCTCTCTCATGCTCTCCAGGACTCTACTTATGAGAGCCAAATGAAGAAAAGCATACTCGCACGAGTTCACTTCCCATTCTTTTAAGGGTAAGGCGCTTTCAGGTGTACATGATACATTGATGCTCGGCGACAGAGACTACACGTGTGGAGCCCATTGTTCAGATGCAAACCGTTGATATTATGGGCCTCTTTGTGGATGGTCAAATCTCTCATATCGAAAAGTTCTATACATTTCAATAAGTGGCCAATGGAAATACGGCCAGAAGAGTTCCATGGTGAGGATCTTCGATTATGGGATTTTAGGTAACTAGGCGAACCTGGTGATTTCCATCGTATCAACGTTTTGGATCACTTAATCATGGCCACTTGTACAAACTTAAAGCCCGAACATACGATCAGTCGTTCGGAGAGAGTGAGCCATACAAATCCCAAGCCGCTTCGGTGGTTTCCTGACCGTGGGGCCTACCATGATGTATTTCAATTACATCCATGCCATCCATCCATTTTGAAATATCATTCTAAGTCAATAATAAATCATATCCAAAGATCAGGTGGACCACACCACAGGAAGCAACGGTGATTGGATACCCACCATAAACAACTTCTTGGGGCCACTGGAATGTTTATTTTCCATCCAACATACAAAGGACCTGAATATTTAGATTGATCCAAAACTTTTGTGGACCACAAGAAGTTTTAAATTGTCAATCACAACTGTTTCCAGTGGTGCGGTCCACCTGAGATTTATGTCTACTTCAACTTTGGGATCGTGCTCTAAAATGAGCTTTCAAGACTGATAGACGGCGTGGATGTAATTCACATACATCAAGCTGGATCCGGAGGCAGGGATCCACTGAAGCCGAGCCCTGTTCAGCTATACTAAACGTTGATGTTGTAGGTCTCGTTCTCCAAAAATCACTATTACGGGAGATTACTTTAACGATTACCTTTCAACCAATAAAAGGTAAGGAACCTTACCATCTTTACCGCCAAAATGCGGCTTGTGGACATCAGGACCATAAAAATGCTAGGCCCAGTCATGAGATTGTAGACACCCCACTCAGACTACATCTTGAGAAGGTTAAAGCTGTCCAGGAATCATGATCATACCTTAATCAAATCCCTAGTCCCAGCCTAAACCGAACCCCAATCTAAAGACTCCAAAACTCCAATCCACAATCTGAAATCCCGATCCAAACCATTCAGCACACATGCAACCCTGCCTATACCCTATATCATGACCCAGATCCTCTCTACCCAAGCCGAAACCCATCTTTCTGAAGCCAAAAAGCCCAAAAGGAGACTTCCAAACGAACCCGCACAGTGTACAAGGCTCGGACGCGCGAAACCGGCCCAAACTGAGCCCAGGCGATAGTATGAATACTGCGGGCGGTAGTCTGACTACCGCCTGCAGTACTTCAGGTACCGCCGCTCGCGGGCCGCGTGCGGACAGCTGTCCCAGCGTCTAAAAGTCAACTTTCCTTCAAAATTACCCTCTCAGATTTCACTATTTAACTTTTTACCGCCCCCCATAGCAAATGAGAGTGTGTCATGTGACATTCCTCTCTCTCCTTCCTTTCTCTCCAACTAACTATAAATTGTCACCTTACCTTTTACCCTTCTCAAACCCAGAATTTACAGCAATGCCATTGGAGAAGGCTATAAATAGCCCTGTCTTCTTCAAAGAAAGGGGAAGATCTTCTCATCCAAGAGAGAGAAAGTGAGAGGGAGAGAGAGTGAGGAAGAGAGTGAAGGAAAGGGAAGGAGCTCCCAAGCCTTCAAAGATCTGATCTTTCCAGCCACCCCCTAGCCTTCCTCTCAATCTTTCCAACCTATAAGCCTAGCACAGATCTGATCATGGTCCGGTTCATGTCTTAGTTAACTCAAGAGCAAGCCAAAGATCCATTCATTTTACAAGCATCCATCATGACATTTACTCCCTTCTCAACCCCCCTACGTCTCTAGATCTCTAGTGAACGTATGATCTGTGGTTTGCCGTACATCGGGCTCTGTCACATCAGAAATTCCTAGAGATCTAGTCTATTTTTCTTACCTCTTTTTGCATAAACATCATCACATCCGCCTTCTAGACACGCCATTGGATGTATGCTCTGTGGTTTGCCGATATCTCAGATTTTACTGCATCAGAAATCCACGAGTGTGCCTAGTCCCATCACGGCCAGAACATCCATCATCCCTTGAGATTATTTTACCATACTAAGTAGAGACTGTACATCTGTACGGGCAGAGAGGGTGCCTAACACCTTCTCTCTTTGTAACCGAGGTCCCTTACCTGGAATCCCGAATCGTAGACCAGGAGTCAGTTTAAGGTCGGGAAGTCTTCGGATTTCCCTCACCTTGCGTATTTCATGGTTCTATCCGACCGCGAGATTTCGAGATTATTCGGCTAGTGGCGACTCCAACATCCATAATCAGCCAATCACCCCCAATCAACCATACAAATTGCAAATCAAGCGTGGACGCTAATTTTCAGTGTCTACAGAATGACGACTCCACTGGGAATTTTGATAGAGCATACTAGTTGAGACCCGACTCGAACACGTGTGGTACTCTAATCTCGAGAGATATTATCATTTGCATTCATACGAAAAGACAACAAAAATAAAAAAATCTTCTGGCTTATTCTTGTTTAGGCACAGATCCGAATCATGACTACTCGATCCCGCGCAGCCATGACTTCTCAAGCCTCTCATGAAGAAGAGCCGGCAGCTCAGCCAGCTCCCGAGGCCTCAGCACCCACACCTGCACCTGCACCCGCACCTACACCCGTATTACCACCAGTAGTCCAAACAAACCCCCAAGCCGATGTAACCACCCAAGAGTTGCTCCTTCGAACAATGCAAGAATTACTACTTCACTTGGTGCCAAATCCATCTCCAAATATACAGGCAACTCATCCTAGTGTACAAAATAGTTCACTCCCACAAACCCCCTTTGCTTTTTCTCTCATTCCTCCAGCAAATCTCGTACTCTCTCTCTCGGAAGAGTCAGCACAAGAACAACAACAACCAGCAAACAGGAGCAACCCTCCCGCACATCCTTACTCAATACATCATAACAATCAGGTTAAAACACAGGCTCCCCCTAACGGGAACCACCGATAAGAACTGGCGGATGCCCATGAAGGGGGTCAGTTTTGAGTCCAATTCACTCCCCCTAACGGGAGCAATGTCTCGGATCTGGCAGATACCCCAGGCGGGAGCCATTTTCGAACATTACACCCTCCTCCAAAAGGGAGCGGTGTTCAATTCCAGCCACCTCCCACCACCGGGAGCCCATCTTCATTCTAACAACATCCCATAATTGATCCTTATGAAGAAGAAGCAGCACAAGCCCTGCAGCAAGGGGCAAGATACCCGTAGCAAGGCAAGTCAGAAATCGAGGAACTACGCGAACAATTACAGATGATACAAAACTAGCTTTAGAGACAACAAACAGTGGATCACCCATCCACCAAGTTCAGGGATCTCTGTCCCTTCCTGGATGCCCGAGTACATCCAAATTTCGAGGTACCAAAATTCAAAAGGTATGACGGTAGTGGGTGTCCCACAACACATCTAAAGGCATTTTGTGGGGAACTCAATGCGATAGAAGGGAATGATAGAGCCTTGATACGACTCTTCCAGAAATCCCTCAAGGGCGATGCTTTGGATTGGTATACCTCTTTAGACAGCCATCAAATTAAGACCTGGGAAAAACTCTCCCAAACATTCATTGATTGATTTTCCTACAATTTGAACATGGCTCCAAGAAAATCTGATTTGGCTGCCTTGAGACAGAAAACTGATGAAACATTGTCGGCATGCGTAGGATGATAGTGGGCCATGATAGCCCGAATGAGAAATCTCATCGATGACGAGGAACAGATTCCATGATCGTACACTCGGCAAGTCCTAGCATTTCAGGATATCTAATCTCGTACCCATACGTAAACTTTTCTCAACTCATCCGAGCTGGAGAACAAGTTAAGGCAGGGATCAGAGCCGGAACCATTTTTCCATGGCCACATCAGACCCCTACAATTAAAAGAAACAAAGTCGAAGGGAAATCTGTTGGTTATGGGAATGGAAACGGCACCGTTCCTGCGCAACACACTACAGAAGTTAACAACATTGTTGCTAACGCTCAAGGCAGTCAGTATGCTCCACAACAGGAAAGGCAATACCAAACGCAATCAAACAGGCATTACCAATCACAGCAAGCCCAGCAGGGATATCAGGGACAGTTGTCTCAACAACAGCAACAACAGCTTAGGGGAAATGCGCCAGGCCCGTACAAACAGGCAATGTTAGGGAGGAAGTTCACCCCTTTAGTACAAACATACAGTCAGGTCTTGACAATGTTGATGCAAAAATAACTCCTGACACCTCTCTAACCTCGACTTCCTCCTAACCCTTTGCCACCTGGTTATAATGAAAATCAATACTATGCATATCACTAGGATCTTGGCCACCTAACAGACCGCTACTTCACCCTGAAACATGCGGTCCAAGATTTGATAGAAAGCCAGAAGATTGCAATCACCCCACAGGCTAACAATACAACTCAGGCCAACATTCTCCAAAATCCCCTGCCATCGCATCAAACAGGACCCAGCACATCTGGCGCCTCTACTGTCAGCCACATTGAAGGAGGACAACCCAGGTATTCCTCCCCACATCATTCTATACAAGCAATCATGCAAGACACAACGAACCGGGCATGGGGATACCAACAGGCATTGCCTGGGCCACAGATATTCCTCGAAGCAGCACTAACCATTTAACCCCTTATCTTTCTAGAAGCAGCACCATCAACACCGTCTCTTGTGACCCTTGAAGTCGCATCCAACAGATCGCATTTGCAACATCTTGCCTCTCAAGGGGCACATCCCGCATGTCTAATAAGGTCAAATTCTGTACCTGTCATTCTTCCAATAGGTCTTCCTGATCTCTCTTCGCTGACTTTGCAAGGGGCACCCCCGGTTTAGGGTCCCAAATTCCTAATGCCTCACCAACTGGCACATGGCCAGAAAATCTCCCTTGCACATCAAAAAGTGGAAGAAGACACCAATATCAAAACCTGTCAAACTCCGATGGCACTTCAAGAGAAACCATCAAGTCTTCCACAAACTGTCACAACCACAACCCCTCAGCCTCAGGACCCCCTGATATATTTGGAAGGGAGGGTAGTTCCATCCTACAACCCGAAGGCAGTCCCATGACATTACTCGGAATGCACCGAAGTAGGTAACAATGGGAGATACTTCAGGAGAGATAACCAGAATCTAAAGGAAACTCGGGGAGCTTTGTCGGGAACCACCTACAAAACCGACGCTACTTATGACATAGCAGCCCAGCTCAAAACCATTCCCGCACAGATATCCATCTGGGAACTTCTATGCACGTCAAGATCGCATCGAGAAATATTTGCGAAGACTCTGAAGGATGCACATATCTCTCCTGATGTACCCCCGAAATGGTGACAAGTATGATTGGACAACTCCTCGCACTACGAGCCATCACCTTCTCTGATGATGAATTACCACCTGAGGGACGCAAGCACGGGCGCTCACTAAATATAGTGGCACGCCACAAAAACTTCAAAATCCCACTTGTGCTAGTTGATAATGGATCTATCCTTAATGTTTGCCCTCTAAGGACTATTGAACGATTAGGGATAAAATCATTCTCTTTTAGGCCCAACACTATGAGTGTCAGAGCCTTCGATAACTCCCGAAGGCAGGTTGAGGCAGATATTGACATTGAGCTACAAATCGGACCAGACCTGACCCTTGTCACATTTCAGGTCATTGATATCCCTGCCTCGTTTAACCTTCTGCTGGGGCGGCCATGGCTCCATGCTGTTGGAGCCATCCCCTCAACCCTCCATTAAAGAGTCAAATTCCCTTCAGGAAATTGAATCATCTCAGTGTTGGCCGAACCAGAAACTGTCCTGCCAGTAACGGTTAATATATCAGAAACTGACATCCCTGTAATCGACATCCAACACGCAGAGGGTGATGTATCATATCACAGCTTCGAGTTCGAAGTTATAAATTCAATCACTAATCCACGCCCTCTCACTGTTGAACATGTCATTTCCCCCGCTGAACGATTAATCTGGAACTACCGTACTGAGTTCCATGAAAAAGGTATAGTAGTACAATCAGCACGTGCTAATATGTAGAAACAGGGACTGAGATATCAACCAACACCGGAGGATCAAGTTGAAAGGCCCAAGAAGAGACAACCATTTAGGTGCACACCCATCAAGTTCATCAGGGCTGGGACAGTTTGTGAAGACTTAGTGATTCCCCTTGAGGACCACTTCCAAAGGCTCAAACCCTCAGATCATTCCCATCCGGAGTCTGTCTAGCCACCCATAAGATGTGATAAGATTCTCGAGGCATCAAAAACATATCTGACATAAGGGGCAGAACCCCCAGGTCCACCACAAAAAGAAAGGGGCATGGAAACAAGTCCACCCATAAGGGATCCAGAATTAGGGGTGCCTTTTGAAAAGGATGCAGGAAAATCCAGGGAGACACCCATTCCCGTACATAGTCAAGGGAACATGTCCCCGACACCAGCCCAACAACATAGGGGGCAGAAGCAGCCCATTCATTGGATTGACAAAGGGAAGTGGCCTGCCCTTGACTGGACTGACATCAAGGTCCCATCACAGGACCAACCAGAGGAACCAGAAGAATTTCAGCTCTTGGGCGAGGACGTGGAAACGGATTCCAACTCTGAGCCTAGCCCAGCAGACATCATGGTCATCAAAGCAGGTGACCCATGGGAACACACAGATCCGAACAGCAAGATTGGAAGGAGGGAAGAATCACCATGAACAACTATCCCCCTAACAATTGAATCGGTCGATCGATCTTCCAAGGATGCCCACCTCAAAAAAAAAAATGCCGATATAAATAGCAGTTGGTACCCCAGACTAGGATAGGGTCAATCTTGGTTCGCAACACCGTCCTGTTCGGGACCTCCAGGCGATATAAAAAAATTTAAAAATTTTCAAAATACAAAAACATCATATATCCCCAAAAGCACAAAAGAATCAGATATTTATCAAAATCACAAAACATTAGAAAATCCTCAAAACATAAAAATAACAAAAAAGCTTTCAAAAATCACTGTGCCAAATATCCCCCACACACCGCAGGAGTTCAAGGTCGATTCGTATGATTTCGATCTCGAGTTGGACTTCGAGCTCATAGGTTTGGATGAAGCCCCGGATGAGGGAAATGATGATACAGCTCTCGAATTCGAGGACTCCCTTGAAAATTTTGAAATAAAGGCCAATGTTGTGGCAGATGATTTCGAAATTGTGAACTTAGGGTCAGTGGAACTCCCTAGGGAGGTGTGCATCGGAAGATCGTTGTCTCCAGAACATAAGCAGAGGATGATGGAGTTTCTAAAGCCGAGGTTGTCCAACTTTACTTTCTCGTATGAGGACATGCCTGGGCTTGGCGAAGATCTGGTGGTGCACCATCTACCAACAAAGCCAGACATGAAGTTAGTCAAACAAAAGCTACGAAGAATGAAACCAGAATGGGCCCTAAAGGTCCGTGATGAAGTGATCAAGCAATACAATGCGGAGTTTCTGGTAGTCTCCAACTACCCGGAATGGCTCGCAAATATCGTACCAGTTCCAAAGAAGGATGGAAAAGTCAGAATGTGCATCGATTTCAGAGATCTCAACAAAGCAAGTCCTAAAGATGACTTCCCTCTGCCTCACATCGACACACTGGTAGATAATACTGCCAGACACAAGATCTTCTCCTTCATGGATGGATTCTCCGGATAAAATCAGATTAAAATGGCCATCGAGGATCGCGAGAAGACCTCCTTCATCACACCATGGGAAACTTTCTGCTACCGGGTCATGCCCTTTGGATTGAAGAATGCAGGAACTACATATCAGCGAGCCATGACTGCCTTATTCCAACATGATAAATAAGGAAATGGAAGTTTACGTGGACGACATGATCATCAAGTCTTGCACAGTCGAAGGACACTTCGAAGATCTCAAGAAGCTTTTCGACAGGCTAGAAAAGTTTAAGCTCTGACTCAATTCACAAAAATGTGTCTTCGGGGCAACCGGGGGCAAATTGTTGAGCTTCATCGTCAGCGAGGATGGTATTCAGGTAGATGAAACCAAGACCAAAGCAATCATCAAAATGCCGCCACCCAAGACCGAAAAAGAAATTAGAGGCTTCCTCGGGAGGATCCAGTATATTAACCGATTCATCGCACAGCTCACCCCAGTCTGTTAGCCCATATTCAAGCTCCTGCGGAAGAACTCACCAAAGGAATGGAATGACGACTGTCAAGCGGCCTTCAACAAAATCAAAGAGTACCTGCTAAAACCTCCAGTGCTGATGCCGCCTGTTCCAGGAAGGCCATTACTGTTAAACGTCTCCGTCGTAGCAGAAGCAATTGGATGCGTTCTAAGCCAACACGATGACACAGGAAGAAAAGAGCAGACAATCTACTATTTGAGCAGACGATTCACGAGCTATGAAGCCAAATACTCCAGCTTAGAGAAAACGTGTCTAGCCCTAGTCTGGGCAACACAACGGTTGCGACAATACATGATCGCTCACCCAGTCCTTCTGCTCGCTCGCATGGACCCATTGAAGTATTTGTTCGAGAAACCAACACTAACGGGTAGGATTGCAAAATGAAAATTGTTGCTTTCTGAGTTCGACATCACTTATGTCATGTAGAAGGTAATCAAGGGACAAGCACTGGCCGATCATTTAGCCGCACATTCCCTGCCTGACTACCAACTACTGAAGACCTTCTTCCCTGATGAGGACATCCTCCTAATTGAGGAAGAAGAAGAAAGGAAGGCAGAAGAATGAACACTCTTCTTTGACGGAGCTACAAACTCGAAAGGAAGTGGAGTAGGCGCCATCTTTACTCTCTCGAAGATGTCCCAGTTCCCATATCCAGAAGGCTAGCATTTCAGTACACTAACAATGTAGCAGAATACGAGGCATGCATCGCTGGTCTAAGAGAAGCCATAATCCTTAATGTGAAGAAATTACGGGTCATCGGGGACTCGCAACTCATCATTAATCAGACAAATGACGACTAGAAGACCAAGGACGAGAAGTTGATCCCGTATCATGTCTACCTGGAGAATTTAATCGAAGGGTTCGAGGAGATCACTTTCTCTTACATGCCTCGAGTGAAGAATCAATTTGCAGACTCTTGGGCTACCCTCGCCTCAATGTTGAAAATCCCAAAAGGAGTTGCTGAATGGGAACTCACTGTTGAGCTTCAGGAGGAACCTGTATTTTGCCTACAAATCAATGAAGCTGATTTTCCCTCAAGCGATCAGCCGTGGTACACAGACATCAAGGAATATCTCGAGCACCAAAAGTACCCAAAAGAAGCAACTCTGACAGATCGTCGTACCATACAATGGTTGGCGGCGCAATTCGGAATCACCGGCGGCATCCTCTACAAGCGATCCTTCATCAAGTCCTTCTTCGCTGCGTGGATGAAACATAAGCAACGCATGTCATGTCAGAAATCTACGAAGGACTGGGCACGTGATGGCGAAAAAGATCCTGCGACTTGGCTATTACTGGCTCACAATGGAGACAGATTGTTGCAAGCATGTCAGGAAATGTTTCAAGTGTCAGGAACATGCAAACCAGATCCATGCCCCTACATCCGAACTCTACAACCTGACATCTCCATGGCCTTTCTCTGTATGGAGGTTAGACATCATCGGCAAAATCAGTCCTAAAACTTCAAATGGGCATGAATACATCCTGGTAGCAGTAGACTACTTCACCAAATGGATAGAGGCAGTATCCTACACCACCATCGCAGCATCTCATGTGGTAAAGTTTATGAAAAACAACATTATTAGCCGTTATGGGGTCCCTCAGGCCATCATCACTGACAACAGAACCCCGTTCGTCAATAAAAGGATGAGCGATTTCCTCGATAAATTCAAGATCCAGCGCCATCGATCAAGCCCCTATCGTCCCCAGATGAACGGTGGGGTTGAGGCAGCAAACAAGACTATCATCCGCATACTAGAGAAGATGGTGAAAACATATCGTGACTGGTCGGAGATACTTCCCTATGCAATTTGGGCCTATCGAACGTCTGTACAGTTTGCTATAGGCGCAACTCCATATGAGCTTACATACAGAATGAAGGCAGTACTACCAGTTGAGATCGAAGTCCCATCACTGCGGATATTGTTAGAAAGCGAAGTCGAAGAGGGCGAGTGGCAGCAAATAAGGTTCGATCAACTGCATCTGGCAGATGAAAAACGTATGCGGGCGCTAAGCCACTCTCAATGTTATCAAAGAAGGATCGCTCGGGCTTACAATAAAAGGGTCCGCAAAAGAAGTTTTAAAGTCGGTGACATGGTCATGAAGCGTATCTTGCCACCACACCTACCAGATCTCAGAGAAAAGTTCAAACCCTTGTGGGAAGGACCATTAATCATCCGAGAAGTACTCCCAGGAGGCGCCCTCCGGCTCACCAGTTTGAAGGGAGAAGATCTTCCCGAGCCCATCAACGCCGATAACATAAAAATCTATCACGGGTAACCCTATCTGACTTTGTCGATGCTTACAATTGTGAAGCTGCACTCATCGTTTCCCCACAAAAAAAAAAAGGAAAAAGGGGGTATATCCATCACTTCCCCCATCAGAAAAAAAAACCAATCGTCTATCCTCAAAAAAAAAAAGAAGGGAAAAGAAGAAGAGAAGATAAAAAAAAAAATTAAAAAATAAGCCTAAAAGAAAATGATGAAACAAATCCCTCCCAAAATTTTCTCCTCACCAAAGGAAGCTTTCAATTGTACTCAAAGACAAGGACAAGATAGTAATCAGTTATTCGACAATGAACTCTCCATCTCCTCCATCACTCCTGGCGCGCCAAAAAAAAAAAAAAAGACATGCCTAAGAAAAATGGGCGAGTTGAAAACCCGAAAGGGCGGCTTGAGTAAAAACAGTAGGCATGTAGCGGACTTGGTGAAAACTTAAAAAGACGCTAAGGGTAAAAATAGCACAGCTGCCAAGGGGCAGGCAAGATCAAAAATCTGGGACATAGTGAAAATCTGAAAGGACGCTACGGGCAAAAATGACTGGAAAAGGCTGGACGTAGTGAAAACCTGAGAAGGAGCTACGAGTAAAAATAACAAGAAAAATAAAAAATAAAATAAAAGTGTAGGTACACGAAAAGTCGAAGCAACAAGTGCCCCAATGAGATACAAAGGAAAGATCAGCTACGGATCAACACTCTATCAAACTCTGTCCAAATCCTCGAGATGCGATCTCGGATGCCCCTTCAGGGAACCAAGACCCTAAGAACATAATTTAGGGTACTGCAAACAACGTGGGTTGAGCCCCAAGATTCTGATCTCAATCATCCAAAACATAAATCCAAACACAAGTAAAAACATTTAGCATAAACCAAAATTTTCTTTCATTCCTTTAAAATTTTCTTACAAGTATTTTGTCTTCCTATTTTTAAAAAGGGCTGAGAAGGAGCTACGAGTAAAAATAACAAGAAAAATAAAAAATAAAATAAAAGTGTAGGTACACGAAAAGTCGAAGCAACAAGTGCCCCAATGAGATACAAAGGAAAGATCAGCTACGGATCAACACTCTATCAAACTCTGTCCAAATCCACGAGATGCGATCTCGGATGCCCCTTCAGGGAACCAAGACCCTAATAACATAATTTAGGGTACTGCAAACAACGTGGGTTGAGCCCCAAGATTCTGATCTCAATCATCCAAAACATAAATCCAAACACAAGCAAAAACATTTAGCATAAACCAAAATTTTCTTTCATTCCTTTAAAATTTTCTTACAAGTATTTTGTCTTCCTATTTTTAAAAAGGGCCAAAAACACCAAAAGGGGGGGGGGGAGGGGTTTAGGCACTCAAAACAATCAGTCGGCCTCAAGCATCACAGGTGAGCTACTATCTCTCATACATCGACAATCTCTGCCTAAGCCTCTCTATCTCCATGCGCAGGTAAAAGACCTCATCCTTATCTAGGCGGTGTGTCGCAAGCATACTCTCATCATATCGCTGCCCCACTGCCAGAAGACGAGCCATGTCCTCGCATGTGTGTCGGAGGAAAGCAATCTCGCTGATCAAGTGGCCATGGGTGGCCGACAAGAAGGAAGGATCAATGAAGGGTCGCTCCTCAAAAGCCTCAAACGAGTCGATAATACATGAAGAGGATGAAGCAGTATCACCCACCATGTCTAGATCAGCAGCCTCATCCTCCAAGTGCCAGCCCGGAACCTGTCGATAAAGAGATTGCTCCACAACCCACCTCTGATACGACACTGTGGCCAAAGGAGTCCAGGACTCAAGCTCTAGCATCGCTGCGTCCAAGGACCCTTATCAGGAAATCCAAACCCGTTTGAATAAGGCAATTAGGTCGGAAGGAAAAGAAGCATGGCCAAATCCAGAAAAGGCAAACTCTGGGATGTCCTGCCAAAAGCTAAATTGATGAAGAAAACGCATAGGATGATAAGAGCAGTAACCCCGAAGGCCTAACAATAGCAAGGGAGTGCGAGCCGCACTGCTGATCAACGGCGGGCGACAGAGCCAAGTAGCTTCCCAATTAACCTCCTAACCCTGAAGCTGAGAGAGCATGAAGCAGTACAATGACTCAGTGGCCTCAGCACCAGAGGGCATGCCATTAAGTATCAAAGAAAACACCTCATTACGGAGGGAATCAGGCCAAGAAAGTATAGGGGTCATATAAAGATGTTACCATAGCCACACCTGGGGGGGGGGGGGGGGGGGAGGGGGGGAATAAATTAAACTTAAGATATAAGAAAAAAAGAGAAAGAGAGAGAGGAGGGAGCAGAGTAAAGAGTACCTAAAGGGACGAGCAACAACTCCACAAGATGCGGGTGCGTCCGAGAGAGCACTCAGTCAGTCCTAAGAAGAGCTCCGCCAGCACCACAGAAATGATGCTCCTGTGATGCAATATACGATGGAATACATTTAATAAAGCTCCCAACGACGACCGTCTCCATCCTGAGAAGAGTAGCTCAGCCAAGACACAAAATATCAGCGCATTCAGGCATTGAAGCTGACGATCGGATCCAGGGATACCTCAAGAAGTAGAGCAGCGGTCATACAATATCTCAAGTGACAACTCACCAGCCCTACCTTCCGCAGTGGGAAGGGCCGTATGAAATCCAAACCAGGCGATCAAATCAGAAGAACGAACTGGCTCAGATGAAGGAACATAGGGCTCCCGAGTAAGAGGCAGACCAGACAGATGAGAAAACTCCTCCAATGACGGGCCAAACTCCAAGTCATTAAAAGAGAACAAATTCAAGGATGGAGCCCAATTCTATAACGCTACACTCAACAACCGCCAATCTAAGCGGACTCGATGCAAGTGCAGAACCTCTCGGAAACCTAGGGAGCTCAACTCGAAGATCTCGGACTCGGTCAAACTCTCGATCCAAAGATGCAATCGCTCGAAACATGTACCACGAGGCTGCAACCGATCAATAGGAGAGTCATCAAAAATGGGCATCCCCTCATCCAGTAAGTCGATCTCATAGTGATGGAAGAAGCCAACATCTCCCATCACATCACGCAGAGTGTCCTGAAAAGCAGTAACAGGCAGGTCCGAGCCGCCAATAACTGTCACCTCAGGAGCCGACTGAAACACATGAGCCCCAGGAGCCGCAGCACCTGTGGACTCCCAATTGCTAACAAGACTGACACCACGAGCCCCGAACGTGACTGTCTGTCCCAACACTGTCTCAATATCTGCGCCGAAGATCTGAGCCAAGCCATCTGCGAGTGAATCATCACCCACCAAATCCAAGCCGCTTGCGCCACCGAAGTAGAGCCCACCATCCACCCCATCTATGGATATCGACCCATCGATCAAGCCATCCATTCTCGCCAAACTCACATTCATAAACCCTAGCGGCCCATCTAGCATGGATCCATCAAACCCTTCTATCCCATCCAATCCAACCTCATGTCCACCATTAATGGTGGTTGAAATGCCATAAATAGCATTGATCTCCCTAAAAGAACCCTCTACTCCCCCACCAACCTCCATCAACTCTTCCATAAATGGATTCCCTCCACCATTATTGGACCCACCAACTCTCTCACCACTCATAAGCCCATCATTGCTCCCATCATGGCTAGCCATAACCAGCACCAAAAGGGAAAAAAGAGAGGACAAAAGGGGAAGAGGACAAAGAGAAGGAGATAAAGGAGGATGGATAAAAAGAGAAGATTGGACAGACAAGGACAACAAGAAATGTCTGAAATGGGTTAGCAAGAATGTAACACCCCGAATTTTGGCCAATCTGGGATTTGACGTCCTTAGGTAGTGGGTTAATCAAAACACCTGAAAAATCACTCAGAACCCAATTCCATAGCCAAAGAAACCACTTAGGATTAATTCCTTTAGAAACTAAGCATAAGTTAGCTAGCACAATGCTGGAGTAGCTGGGAAATAGTCCCTGATCACTTTAAATACATTCTACAAGACCCAAATTGAGTAGAACGTATGACTCCATAATACTCTATAACCTCGGATCAAACTCTAAGCGGGTTTGTTCTCTGGACCACTTTGAATTCTTGTATTGGATTTAGACCGCGCGTCGAAAGTCCGTTACTTCCTATCTTAGACCGTTAGAACCGCCCAGCTGGACTTGACAATCATTTCGAAAATCAAGTCAAACCGATAATCACAGACTATTTCATTGAGCCCGGACTGAAGAGACCGCGAATAGGGACAGAATTGGAATTTCAAATTCAAATCTGGCACAGGACTTGACACGTCAGTATTAAGCGTTCTGACCGTCAGAATTCATCCAGATTACACCCTCGGATCAGGAAAAATTTTTATTTATTATTATGAGACTTCCAGCCCTGATCTACGTGCGGTGACCGCTGAACTAAAACTGGTCCACCACGCGCGATCTGCGAACCCTGCCGGACTGAAAACTTAATACGTGCTATATCTGGTACGCATGAGCTTAAGTCCGATCGCATTCAACCAGGGGACCACCAGAAAGCATCTTTTGGACCGAAACAGCCCCGATTTGGTTACCCCTCAAGTGAAACTTGTTCCCGAGCCTATTTCGGGCAAGTTTGGGCTTATAAAAGGGCTTGAAACCCTCACTCCTCTCTCCCATCCGAATTTGCAAAAACCCTAGATTGGGAGAGAGAAAAGGTGAGAGTTTGTGAGAGAAGGTGGGAGAGCTTTTCCTGCTGCTGCTGCACGTGCTTAAGCGGCGTATTCCAATCACTTTGCCGGTGATTTCTCCGCATTTGCAGGTAAGAAAAACCCTAAAAAGTTGCTGATTTGATGTTTTTCCGTTCCATAGCTTGATAGTTAGTAAATCTCGTAAAACATGTTCTCTTATCGCTGTAGACGAAGCGTATACGCTCCGTTCGAATTTCAACATCCATAAGAGACAAGGTACGGATTTTAGACGCTTTGATTGACTGTTTCCAAAGCTTTCAATGTCGTTTAATAGTAGATTCTTGACGGCAACGCCGTTTGACATGTACAACATGCTGTCCGTTTCCTGTTTCGTAAACTAATGAAGAATATGAGATTTAGGGCATTTTAGTCATTTGTAGGAAGTATAGATTTCATTCATATTTTGCTGATGTGATTGACATGATATGTTGTCGCATTAGGGAGTTAGGAATGCTTGCATAATTAGTTCGGCGAAGAGATTCGCCTAGTTGCGCACTTTGGGTAGACATACTATATGTAGACTTAAGTGTGTAGTGTATGTGTTTGTATAAATGCTTGTATTAGTATGTATTGAATTAAATGATGTTATGTAGTAGTTTGAGATTGATTTCTTGGTTAATATGCTGACCTAAATGATTTCCTACATGTTGACCATATGCATGATTCCATTACATGCATGGAATGTATGTGTTTGAAGATTTGCTTAAGTTGAATGTTATAACATGTGTTAACATGCTCACATGATTGTATCTAAATTCCAATACCTTTACATATATTGCTAATGTGATTCCATAGATGTGTGGGACTAGACTTAGTCCAGGCAGTCGGTAACGGAGCGAATTCGTGGCTGACTGGTCATAGCCACGAACGACGCGTCGATGAACGTGATTCGTGTTTAGAGTTGGCGGCAGTGGTTAGGCCACACGAAGTGTTTTACGCACTTCATGTCGTTCGACTTGAGATGCGATCGCGCTAGTCGAGCCCATCAAGTAACCCGACTGTCCGATGTATGTTCACCTTGTATGTGTCATAACTGCTTGAACCTAGGGTACTGAACTTACCATTGTAAACCCTGTTAACCATGGTACCTTGATCCACGAAGACTCATGAGCCGGGCATGGTGGTATGGGACACCGTGGTGGAGCTGTTGGCCTACGCTGGGGCCACAAACCTCCCCGTAGTGACCAGTGAGCACCTAGACTCATGAGCAGATTATAGTGGTATGGGACACTATATTCTAGCTGTCGGCCTACACTGATCAGGCGACGAGCCCTTTGTAGTGACCGCGAGCGTATTCTGAGTCCACGGGAGGCGACGACCCTTCCGTTGCAGTAGAGTACGGTAGGCCTGTATTGATAAGGTGATGGGGGAGCGGTGCAACGAGTGCGAGCAACAGCCCTGGCAGCCCTTGCAGTGACCTACGAAATATACATCGTATGAGATTACTAGGAGTGACGACCCTAGACAGGATCTGTGTTGGGATTGATACAAGGGAAGTACCTTAGTTTCCCAATCCTGCTGTTTGAATGGACTAATAACAACTTGAAATTCATATCACCATAGCATTGCATGTGCGTGGAAGATGTGGAGCACTCTAGGGAGTGTGGTATGCCGCGGTCGTAAGATGTTGCCGCATGAGGGTGATTGTCGGTGAGGGCATACATCACGTCATGTCATAATTGCATTAACAACAGTATTAGGATTGTTTGATTTACTGCTTTACTATTATTGCATGATTGATTTGAGAACATGTTAATCCTTGCTCTATTATTCCACTGAGTTAGCTACTCACTTCCACGTTACGGGACGGTGTTCCTGGACACCCACCAGACCTTTTGTGATTGCATATGATGGCGCGGCCTATGAGGCGGAGCTGGACTTGATGATGATGAGGAGAATTCCTCCTTTATGCATGTTCTGATTGACGGGATTACAGGGAGGTTGATTAGATACTTTGACACTTGTCATTTTATATTTTTAGCGCACTCATGTATATTCTTTTTGTCTACTTTTGGAGCATACATGTATGTATATAACCTGGTAACATATCCACACTCTGGAGGCATACAACAGTTTATATATGTTATACATACTATCACAGTCTTGCGCTTGTTAATTTAACCGTCTCTGGAGTATGATATGCTGTTCTAGCTTAATCTCACTCATGTTTAATGCGTTATCACAGACAACATTCAATCATACATATCTATGTTGCATAAATAACATTTTGAAACTCGGGAGTTGGGTTTTTGCTCGACCCCCCGATTTTCGGGATGTTACAGATGGTATCAGAGCATGATTTGGATTAAACCGGGCCTGGGTTATGGTCACGCGACGTACGCTGTCACTTTCTTTGACTTAGGTGGGTACGAGAAGGGTCTAAAAACACTTCTAGGATCCCAGATTCGCCAATAGGCGAAGTCTATTCATTTCGATCGCGTGATCGAGTCCGTAGCGCATCTAGGGTCGCGTAAAGCAACCCGAATAGCTCCTAGGTTGTAGGTAAGTGGGTTGAGATGTTCTTTGAACAATTCTAAACCCGTAAATGTGAATGCTTGGGCTGTGGGACAACCACGACCCCTGTATTCAATCGTCAGGGCTTAAAAACCCCGTTTCACCGAAAATCTTCGAAATTCTTCCTCTCACCACCCCAATCTTCAATTATTTATTATTCATTTCATGTTAGGCATCAATCCTAATGTGAAAATAACATAAAATCCTACTTTCACAAAATTTTACAGTGAATAGTAAAATTTCATGAAAAATTGCCATAATGCCATTCTAAATTTACTTTCTTTAGAAAATAATGAGCTAGATGGATGTACTAGCTCTTTCTACCCCAAAATCATATGCTTCATGATAGGGTTTTGTATTCGGGATTGAAGATTGGCCCCGAAAATCCTTGAATGGATGTTACAAATGTTTTGGCCTCCCTAGGGCAATCTACAATGAACCAAAGTGTGAACCATACCTTTTTGGAATCCCTAGGGAAAGGGGAACCCATCCCATATGGCTTCAGTTGCCAATTTGCAACTTTACCGGCGATGCCATCGCCGATTCGGCGATGCATCGCCGGTCAAACTCTTCGAATGGGTCTGATCTTTGGGCTGGAGTATGCGGTCCGTACCTTGAAACTCCCTAAAAGATGTACTTCCTTCACAAAAGTCCCCTTCCCTAGCCCCATTTTCATTTTCTTGCTGCCCTAACCCAAAACCGTGGTTCCAAACCACCCCTAGATCCATTCCCTGCCAAAAACGACCAACCTCCATCGTTCCTTTGAAGTTGGAAACCCTCCCTCTTGAAGGTTTCGTCCGTTGGAGCTCCTAAAACCCCCAAATCGAGCTGAATTCGCGAGGTGCTCCATTCCCCTTTTTCATTTTCATTTCTTTCTGAAAATACATCCTAGGGGAGCTTGAAGCATCCCTCTACAATGCCTAGATTTCGTTCTGTCTATTTGGGCAACCATTTCCCTGCATTTCCTCCTCCTTCCATGGCTATTGTTAAGGCTGTTTCAGCCTTTTCCTCACTTTCCATCGTCCTCTCTCTCATGTCCCTTTTATTTGACCCTCAGACTCGTGGAAACCTGCTTACCTATCCCATTTCTCCACGTTATTCGCTTGTTTGATTACTGTTTTGAAATTTCTGTGTTTTGTGTTGTTAGGTAGAAAATGTGTTTGTGTTGTGGTTTGAGCTTAATATAGCTAAAAATTGTTGAATGGAGTGCATGCCGTTCATTTTTTTTTTGTTAGGTATTGTCCCTAGATTGGGAGTATTGTAACTCCCAGGATTCAGTCTACAAATGAATTTTTATCCCACCCCACCCTCCTACCAAGCATACCACTCCCTATCCCAACATGGGATTAGGAATGCGGTTTCATTTAATACAACTTAATGCTACTGGCCAATAGGCCCTTGGCGTTTTGGACCTAGTGTTAGCACTCCTAGATTTGAAGGATCTGACGACATAAGAAATCCAATTCCAGTTAGACAAATCTTGACCCTAAGCAATAGAAGAATTCCCTATAGTAGAAATGGAATGGAAAGCCATTTACCGTATAATCTTAGGCTTTGAATTATAGCTACAGAGTTACAGACTAGGCTACTAGTTGTCTTAGGCAGTGTAAGGCCTATATATACTAAGGGATAGTAGGTTAGATTTGGTTGGAATGGGACTTCCTTCTTTCTTTAAATCCCCTTATGACTTATAGACTTCTGTTGTTACCCATAGAAAGGAACCATACGCTCTCAGGGAACATTTATAACTCTCTCAGATTGAACTTAGAATGTACTAGCACACCCCTTAGAATTGCCTCCCCCAAGGACTTATTGCATTTGGGAATGCGGAATAAAGGAACTACATGTAAGCGATGTATTCGCGGTTTGAATCGACTTCTTAATCCTAGTGGTTACCAATAAATCCAAAGCTCTGATCAAGCAGAGGATCGGCGTCGACTCGGATTAAGAACTGATACAACGTATTTTCTGTCCTGATTAGACAGAAGGTTCAACGTATCCGGCTTAGAGCCACTACACAACCTTTCTTCTATGATGGCCCAACCACCTACAACCAAACAGGATCACATTGTCTTTGGGGAATGGCGAGGACTTAAAGCTAGTAGAGAACTAGACATCTTGCCACCAACTCATACCTACCCCTGAACTCAACCACTATAGAGCTTAGGCTCGTCTCTATCACCATAGATACCAATGCCATAGAACGCATCATTAGCAAGGAAAACCATGTAGAGAAAGGTTGTTTCCATTTTAGGTTAAGGATAGCTCCTAAGTTGCGCCTCGTTCTGATATATGGATCGATGCTAAGATTCTTCAACCTTAAGTAAAACTAAGTTTTAAGGGGGGTAGAACGTATTGAGTCCAATCCAGTTAGGTTCGTCAACGCTACCGTTTGATCAGAGTGGCGCAACGGAAGAGTGGTTGGCCTCTTTCCCACTGGCCCAAGATCGAAACCTTTGAGTTCGGATATACATACGATTAGGTTATTAAATAGGATTTGAACCTTCCTTAGAGAAAGTACTCCTTGCTCTTTGCCAATGTCGGGGACGACATTGTGTTTTAAGGGGGGTAGATTGTAACACCCCGAATTTTGGCCAATCTGGGATTTGACGTCCTTAGGTAGTGGGTTAATCAAAACACCTGAAAAATCACTCAGAACCCAATTCCATAGCCAAAGAAACCACTTAGGATTAATTCCTTTAGAAACTAAGCATAAGTTAGCTAGCGCAATGCTGGAGTAGCTGGGAAATAGTCCCTGATCACTTTAAATACGTTCTACAAGACCCAAATCGAGTAGAACGTATGACTCCATAATACTCTATAACCTCGGATCAAACTCTAAGCGGGTTTGTTCTCTGGACCACTTTGAATTCTTGTATTGGATTTAGACCGCGCGTCGAAAGTCCGTTACTTCCTATCTTAGACCGTTAGAACCGCCCAGCTGGACTTGACAATCATTTCGAAAATCAAGTCAAACCGATAATCACAGACTATTTCATTGAGCCCGGACTGAAGAGACCGCGAATAGGGACAGAATTGGAATTTCAAATTCAAATCTGGCACACGACTTGA
Organism: Magnolia kwangsiensis; assembly: GCA_037074715.1. Classification (NCBI taxonomy): domain Eukaryota; kingdom Viridiplantae; phylum Streptophyta; class Magnoliopsida; order Magnoliales; family Magnoliaceae; genus Magnolia; species Magnolia kwangsiensis. Next base: position 35,099,393 of record CM073586.1, on the reverse strand, counting down.
CACGTCAGTATTAAGCGTTCTGACCGTCAGAATTCATCCATATTACACCCTCGGATCAGGAAAAATTTCTATTTATTATTATGAGACTTCCAGCCCTGATCTACGTGCGGTGACTGCTGAACTGAAACTAATCCACCACGCGCGATCTGCGAACCCTGCCGGACTGAAAACTTAATACGTGCTATATCTGGTACGCATGAGCTTAAGTCCGATCGCATTCGACCAGGGGACCACCAGAAAGCATCTTTTGGACCGAAACAGCCCCGATTTGGTTACCCCTCAAGTGAAACTTGTTCCCGAACCTATTTCGGGCAAGTTTGGGCTTATAAAAGGGCTTGAAACCCTCACTCCTCTCTCCCATCCGAATTTGCAAAAACCCTAGATTGGGAGAGAGAAAAGGTGAGAGTTTGTGAGAGAAGGTGGGAGAGCTTTTCCTGCTGCTGCTGCACGTGCTTAAGCGGCGTATTCCAATCACTTTGCCGGTGATTTCTCCGCATTTGCAGGTAAGAAAAACCGTAGAAAGTTGCTGATTTGATGTTTCTTCCGTTCCATAGCTTGATAGTTAGTAAATCTCGTAAAACAGGTTCTCTTATCGCTGTAGACGAAGCGTATACGCTCCGTTCGAATTTCAACATCCATAAGAGACAAGGTGCAGATTTTAGACGCTTTGATTGACTGTTTCCAAAGCTTTCAATGTCGTTTAATAGTAGATTCTTGACGGCAACGCCGTTTGACATGTACAACATGCTGTCTGTTTCCTGTTTCGTAAACTAAAGAAGAATATGAGATTTAGGGCATTTTAGTCATTTGTAGGAAGTATAGATTTCATTCATATTTTGCTGATGTGATTGACATGATATGTTGTCGCATTAGGGAGTTAGGAATGCTTGCATAATTAGTTCGGCGAAGAGATTCGCCTAGTTGCGCACTTTGGGTCGACATACTATATGTAGACTTAAGTGTGTAGTGTATGTGTTTGTATAAATACTTGTATTAGTATGTATTGAATTAAATGATGTTATGTAGTAGTTTGAGATTGATTTCTTGGTTAATATGCTGACCTAAATGATTTCCTACATGTTGACCATATGCATGATTCCATTACATGCATGGAATGTATGTGTTTGAAGATTTGCTTAAGTTGAATGTTATAACATGTGTTAACATACTCACATGATTGTATCTAAATTCCAATACCTTTACATATATTGCTAATGTGATTCCATAGATGTGTGGGACTAGACTTAGTCCAGGCAGTCGGTAACGGAGCGAATTCGTGGCTGACTGGTCATAGCCACGAACGACGCGTCGATGAACGTGATTCGTGTTTAGAGTTGGCGGCAGTGGTTAGGCCACGCGAAGTGTTTTACGCACTTCATGTCGTTCGACTTGAGATGCGATCGCGCTAGTCGAGCCCGTCAAGTAACCCGACTGGCCGATGTATGTTCACCTTGTATGTGTCATAACTGCTTGAACCTAGGATACTGAACTTATCATTGTAAACCCTGTTAACCATGGTACCTTGATCCACGAAGACTCATGAGCCGGGCATGGTGGTATGGGACACCGTGGTCGAGCTGTCGGCCTACGCTGGGGCCACAAACCTCCCCGTAGTGACCAGTGAGCACCTAGACTCGTGAGCAGATTATGGTGGTATGGGACACTATATTCTAGCTGTCGGCCTACACTGATCAGGTGACGAGCCCTTTGTAGTGACCGCGAGCGTATTCTGAGTCCACGGGAGGCGACGACCCTTCCGTTGCAGTAGAGTACGGTAGGCCTGTATTGATAAGGTGATGGGGGAGCGGTACAACGAGTGCGAGCAACAGCCCTGACAGCCCTTGCAGTGACCTACGAAATATACATCGTATGAGATTACTAGGAGTGACGACCCTAGACAGGATCTGTGTTGGGATTGATACAAGGGAAGTACCTTAGTTTCCCAATCCTGCTGTTTGAATGGACTAATAACAACTTGAAATTCATATCACCATAGCATTGCATGTGCCTGGAAGATGTGGAGCACTCTAGGGAGTGTGGTATGCCGCGGTCGTAAGATGTTGCCGCATGAGGGTGATCGTCGGTGAGGGCATACATCACGTCATGTCATAATTGCATTAACAACAGTATTAGGATTGTTTGATTTACTGCTTTACTATTATCGCATGATTGATTTGAGAACATGTTAATCCTTGCTCTATTATTCCACTGAGTTAGCTACTCACTCCCACGTTAAGGGACGGTGTTCCTGGACACCCACCAGACCTTTTGTGATTGCATATGATGGCGCAGCCTGTGAGGCGGAGCTGGACTTGATGATGATGAGGAGAATTCCTCCTTTATGCGTGTTCTGATTGACGGGATTACGGGGAGGTTGATTAGATACTTTGACACTTGTCATTTTATATTTTTAGCGCACTCATGTATATTCGTTTTGTCTACTTTTGGAATGTTACAAAGAATGAACAGGAAGAGGGGACGGTCGCTGGAAGAAAAGCTGAACGTAGGCGGCATTCCGATTTTTGCCTACGGTAATCTGATCACAGACCTGCCATCTTTGTGTCATTGATTCAGCACTGACAGGGCAAAATGGCTGGAAAAAAGTCATCGGGCGGCAGTCCGATTGCCCCCCGAGGCAGTCCAACTGCCGCTCGGGCCCACTTTCGGCCACATTTTGAGTGGGACCCACCTCGGGAAGCTAGGACCCTAGAACAAACATCTATACACCGAAAAGGAGTCCCAAAAGTGCAGAAAAGGAAGGATTGAAAGAAAACAACATTAACAAATTAAAGTTCATGAGCATAAAGATTTTATATACAAGAAAAGCAAGATACGACAAGCTAATCGTCATCAAGAAGATATGCATCAGTATCCTGGCGATGAAAATGGGGCCCTAAGATCCCTCCTCCAACAAAACGCGCACCACCGCCGGGAGCATAGCCAGGCTGTAGAATGGGGCCCATACCATGCTGCTCACACCAGGTATTATACTCTCTAGATGGATTTATAAAGGCACTAGGGTCATAACCCTTCAGTACAGCATTTAGCTCCCTTTCAGGCACCAATCTCTAATCAAAAGGATCAGACGAAGGACTAAGTGGCACCATAGGACTACCGGTCAGCTGCTAGAAAAGTCTCTCTCCCAAGTACCATTTCGTCACACGAGGATCCTCAAGAATACGGTGTCGACGAGAAGCTTAAAAAGCTTCCTGGGCCTCAGGAGTAAGTGTCGCATTCGATCGGAGATACGGCCTGGATAGGAACTGTAAAAAAGGAAATCAAAGATTTGAGCAAAAAAGGATAACACATGGGCAACACAAAAAAGGACGAGATCACTCACATCACTCGGAACAAGGGCATCAACATTTGATCTTCAGGTAAGGTTAAAAAATAAATGCGTGCGGCTGCGGTTATCCTTGTACCACAACATCATGCAAGGAAATGGAGGCAAATGGTCGATTAAGGTGGGGGCTAAATGTGGAAAGTGGTCGAAAAAGTAAACCTGCATGAATCACGGTCAGAGGAGGACAAACCAGTTCATCCCCAGGGAAAATGTCGCAAAGACGGAAATCAAAGAGGATACCTCGATGACGAGGTAGAAGCCAGTCAGGGATCGACTGATACAACGACTGGCCTTATCCAGTCCTTCGTACAAGTGGGCCAGGAGGGCTGCATTCTAATTGTACGGTGTGAGAAAGGTGATATCTACCACGAGCAACAACAAATGAGAACTTACCAGCTCATTCCTGTGACAGAAAATCATCACACCCATAGTGTACAAAATCAGGACATGCGCCTTCACCACAGCCACCGCTTCGGTTTCTGGGATGCGTTTGGCAAAATTCGATGATAACCAGAGGAGTTTGAAGCGATGACCAGTAAAGTCCGCTGCGTCTGACATCATCCCCAGGAGATTCATCCAATCCTCCTCAGTAGGCACCGGAAGGTCATCCTCAAAAGGGACAGACCCCCCATCATATCGAAGGCTTAGCTGCATATAAATGTCATATGAGGTAATACCCCACTCGCTAAAAGGAAGCTGAAAGGTATGAGTCTCAGGGTGTCATCTCTCAACCAGAGCAGACAAGAGAGACATGTGTGTCCTGATCCCGTGTCATCTCTCAACCAGAGCAGACAAGAGAGACATGAGCGAAGGGAGTCCGCTCTAAAACATCGAAGAACATCGGTTGTGGATCCTCAAACCAATCAGGCCAGTGTGTCCTGATCCCATGCCCTCTCAAAACCTCTCGGGCGATGTCAGACAAATGTCGGCCCTCACGGGGCACGAAACAAGGATCAGGTGACTGGCGTGAGGAGCTAGCCTCATTTTTACCACGTCGAGCCATGCTGCATATACAAAGTATCCGAGTAAGTACCCCAGCACATTCTAAGGCCCATTTCAAAAAACCCATGACCAAGGCCTATCTCAAAAGCCCATTCTAAGGTCCATTTCAAAAAGCCCATGTCCAAAGTCCATGTCTAAAGCCCATTTTTAAAAAAACCATGTCTAAGGCCCATTTCAAAAAGACCCATGTTTAAGGCCCATTTCAAAAAAGCCCATGTTCAAAGCCCACTTTTCAGGCCCATCTTTAAAGCCCACTAAAAGGCCCATGTCTGGATCCATACCAAAAAGGCCCATTAGACTCATGATTCAAGGCCCACCTGGCTCATGCCAAAAGACCCAGTACACATTCCATAAGTCCATTACCAACATCCCTGCATCTGGACTAGCCAAAATCATGAGGTGGGGCCCACTTTGAAAATCTCATCCACCCATCATTCAAAAAATATCACTTTCACCACATCCATGCATGTAGACCGATCAAGATCATGATGTGGGGCCTATCTAAAAAATTCCATCTGTCCATCATCCATCATAAGCAACCGATCATCGTTCACATCATCCATACACACAAATAGGCCCCAAATCATCAATCTGACAGTTCAGATCATCACCCACAAAAATGAGAATAAAAAAATGATGTAAATGCAAAAAATAAAGGGTGGGGCCCTTTCCTTATCACACCCCACTCCACCTCAAAACAAACAAATAAATAAAAAATAATAATACAATAATAGTCCAGCCAACCATCTGGCTTGAACAAAACAATTTCGACAAAATTCAACAGTTCAGATCCAATCAAGGTGGTCCAATGGCCATGATCAAAGCCTTCTTCAAACTTCAAGAAGAAATCCAACCCATCAAAAGCTCCTAAGATGAATGGCCCAACATGGTTCAGTAAGAGTGCAATGGCCAAGATTACCCGAAATGGAAGGAAATAAGAAAATATAAGGAAAATGTGCTTAGAAAATCTCTCCAAAAAATAGCTCCAATGACCACAATGGGTCCCTTGACGTCCAAATGGAAGATTCAAATAGAGGAGAAGGCTGCACCGGACGGACCAGTGCGTGGCTTGGACTGGTGGACAAAATGGGCAACCGACAGTAGTCAGATTGCCACCCGCGGCAGTCCGACTGCAGCCCAACCGTAAGCGTGCATGGGGCAGCGGGCTGTCCCCCTAGGGTAGTTGCAAGTAAACGGTTTTTACTTCTAACCACTGGACAATACCCAAAATATTTTCAAAAATAAACCCAAACTCTCAAAGATTTTTAAAAAATAGTCCCGCATTTTAAAAAAATTATAAAAATAGCCTCCAAATCTTCAAAAGTCACCAAAACAGTCCCCAAGTCTTCAAAACTTACCAAAACAGGCTCCTTTTCAAAAAAAAAAAATTCCAAGAAAAATTCCAAATAAACCCCAAAAATTACCAAAATAAGCACATAATAAATCCCTAGTAAGTATAACCTTAAAAGGATCCGCTTTTTCTAAGCTATTAGCCCCATTAAGCTATTAGTGGATGCCATCTGACTTTTGTACAATGAAAACCGAACGACGATGCCCACCCGCGAAATCGAACGGATGTTTCAAAAAATTAAAAAAATATATTTTCAAATAAAATTCCCAAGGAGTCTAGCTCCAAAGGGAATAGCTTTCAAACAAAGTTTTCTCCATCGCACGCGACACGCAGTACACTGAGGAATCTTCCATGTTCTCCAGTTGTGGCTAGTGCATACAGCTAAATAAGATTCGATCTCTTCCGGTTCCCCCAATGGATGATCGAATCCGTACATGATACAAGTACAGTTGGCCCAATTTCTATATCTGGACAGTCGTACGAATGCTAGTAAAATGAGTGGATCCATATCTGGAAAGAATAATTAAACTCAAAGTGACAACAATCCATTGTAACCAAAGTATCAGAATCAGCAGACTGCATGACAAAAGATTACTCGCACATATCTAGTCCGGGATGTTCAGAAAATTTGATTGAGTCCAAGTTGGTGTAGTGAGTTCCCCGTAAGACCGCACCAACGCGAAGGGCAGCTAACCACTTTGACAATCAAACAGACTAAATACTCCTAGGGTGATTACGTGGCAAAGGAACGACAGACCAAACAGTATGGGAATCCTCGTAAAGCCGCGACAAATGCGCAGAGGCCTTTACTTTTCAGACTTACCCTCTAATGCTATTAACAATCAGACGTGAAAGGATTGTGATTAGTATTCCGTAAAGCCGCGACAAATACAAGTCATATGTGCAAGTCATCTCTTTTCCAGACAGTCGACTGATAATGATACAATGACAGACAACAGATTCGAGTCACTATCCCTTTTTCTGACCAGAAAGGTGGGGTGTCTACTAACTTTGACCTTCGGTTGCTCGCAACCTCGGTCAAAGAGGGGCATCTCTAGACACCCCACCCAGACTACATCTTGAGAAGGTTAAAGTTGTTCAGGAACCATGATCATACCTTAATCAAATCCCTAGTCTCAGCCTAAACCGAACCCCAATCCAAAGACTCCAAAACTCAAATCCGCAACCTGAAACCCCGATCCAAACCATTCAGCACACATGCAACCCCACCTATACCCTATACCATGACCCAGATCCTCTCTACCCAAGCTGAAACCTATCTTTCTGAAGCCAAAAAGCCCAAAAGAAGACTTCCAAGCAAACCCGCACAATGTACAAGACTCGCACGCCCGAAACCGGCCCAAACTGAGCCCGAGCGGTAGTTTGACTACCTCCTGTGGTACTTCAGGTACTGTCGCTAGCGGGTCGCGTGTGGATAGCTGTCCCAACGTCCAAAAGTCAACTTTCCTTCAAAGTTACCCTCTCAGATGTCACTATTTACCTTTTTACTGCCCCCCATAGCAAATGAGAGTGTGCCATGTGGCATTCCTCTCTCTCCAACCAACTATAAATTGCCACCTCACCTTTTACCCCTCTCAAACCCAGAATTTACAGCAATGCCATTGGAGAAGGCTATAAATAGCCCTCTCCTCTTCAAAAAAAGGGAAAGATCTTCTCATCCAAGAGAGAAAGTGGGAGGGAGAGAGAGCGAGGAAGAGTGTAACACCCCAGATTTTTTGCCAACCCGGAGTTAGACGTCCTTAGGTAATGAGTCAACCATAACACTCTCAAAGCTCAATCCCAAAGCCAAAGAAATCACTTTTCAATCCATTTCCTTCAAAACTCACCTTTTACCACCTCATCCTTTAAATTTCTCCAAGTACTTTCATATTAGACACGACTCCTCAAGTTTAAATAGTAAAGAACACCAATCCTAGGGTATTAATGATGAAAAAAATATCGAAGCTAAAAATTACCGTGAATAGTAAATAAATGGGTAAAATGGGTTTCGACCCTTAACCTTTTGGAATATAACAAAATAAATAGGTTAGTTAGATATATTAGCGTCTTCTACCCCAAAATCATATACTATACGCCACATAAATTCATTCCAGTTTTCCAGCTGGCCTCGAAACACCTCGAACGGAGTCGTGGGCCCACCCACGCTAATCCATAATGATCCAAGGTGGGCCCCACATATTTTTGGGCACCCCAGGGCAGGAGGACTCAGCCCAGATGGCTGGGAATCTCCGAAATCAAGTTCGGTCGACGAGGACCTCGCCCCTTCGGTGAGGCCTCGTCGGTCAACGGGCCAGGCTGGGTCCAGGCTTCGGGCCGACGCAGTTTGAGGGGTAGGGTACCTCCCCTAGGTGTGGGTCGTCCCTTAAAACCTCCCCAATCAGGTACTTCCTTCACAAAGTGACCCTCCAAGCTCTCCTTTCTCACCAAAACGCCTGACTTTTGGCAAAAACTACCCTTCCAAACTCTTCCTTCTTCCGTTTCCAAGCACCCTCACTCCACCCTTCAAATCTCATTTCAAACAAAAATCAGTAAAGGCTACTTCCTTTAGAAATCTAACGAGAATCAACTAGCGCTGCGTTAGACGACCAGTGAAATGCTCACCAATCACTTCGAATACGATCTGCTAGAGTCAAAACGTATAGAATAGTTGACGCTACAATACCGTAAAATTTAGGATCAAACTTTATTCCCGATTGCTCTCGGGAGCACCTTGAAACTTTGTATCGGCTCTAGACCGTACGTCGGAAGTCCGATTACCCCTAACTTAGACAATCCTGACGGCCTAGTTGGATGTAACGCTCTAAAAAAATCCGTACTTGGACTCGAGTACCAACTCGATCAGAAATCGCGTAGGAATAATTCCTTTGGAAATTATGTGTGAGTTAGCTAACACAACGCTAGAGTAGCTGGGAAATAGTCCCTGATCACTTTAAATACGTTCTACAAGACCGAAAGCGAGTAGAACCAATGACGCTATAATATTCTAAAACCTCGGATCAAACTCTAAATCGGTTTGTTCTCAGGACCTCTTTGAAACTTTGTATTGGATCTAGACCGCGCGTCGAAAGTCCAATACCTACAATCTTAGACCGTTATAACCGCCTAGCTGGACTTGACAATCATTTCAAAAATTAAGTCCAACCGATATTCAGAGGCTATTTCATTGAGCCTGGAGTGAAGAGAGTGAGAATAGGGTTAGATTTGGAATTTGAAATTCATATCTAACACACGACTTGACGCGTTATTATTAAGCATTCTGACCATCAGAATTCAGCCAAATTACACCCTCAGATCAGGAAAAATTTCTATTTCATATCACGAGACTTGTAGACCTGATCTACGTGCGATGACCGCTGAATTAAAACTGGACCGCCACGTGCGATCTACGAACACTACTGGTCTGAAAATGGGATGTGAGCGACATCCGACGTACATGAACTTAAGTCCGATCGCGTTCGGCCAGGGGACCACCAGAAATGTCTTTTTGGACCGAAACAGCCCCGATTTTGTTAGGCATCAAGTAAACGTTGTTCCCAAGCCTGTTTTGGGCAAGTTTTAGGTTATAAAAGGGGCTTAAACCCTCACTTCTCTCACCCATCCGAATTTGCTAGAAACCCTAGCTGGTGTGAGAGAAAAGGTGAGAGATTGTGAGAGAGAGTGGGAGAGAATTTCCTACTGCTTGCACTACGTGTTGCACGTGCTTAAGCAACGAGCCTCAATCACTTTCCCGACGATTTCGCCGCGATTTTAGGTAAGCAAATACACCAAATACTTGCTGATTTAAGGTTCCTTTGGTTCCTTAGTGTGGTAGCTGATACATCTTGTAAAATAGGTTCCCGGTTCGCCGTAGACGAAGCGTACACGCTCCATTCGAATCAATACACTTATAGGAAAAAAGGTGCGGATTTTAGACGCTTTGATTGACTGTTTTCAACGCTTTCAATGTCGTTTAATAGTAAATTATCGACGGCAACGCCGTTTGACATGTACAACATGCTGTCCGTTTCCTGTTTCGTAAGTAGACGAAAATATGAGATTTAGGGCATTTTAGTCATTTGTAGGAAATACTGTTTTCATCCATATTTTGCTGATGTGATTGACATGGCTTCTTCTCACATTAGGATACTAGGAATGCGTGCATAATTAGTTTGGCGAAGAGATTCACCTAAATGCGCACTTTGAGTCGACATACTATATGTAGACTTAAGTGTGTAGTTTAAGTGTTTGTATAAATGCTTGTATTAGTATGTATTAAATTAAATGGTGTTATGAATTAGTTTGAGATTGAATTCTCAATTAATATGCTGATGTAAATGATTTCCTACATATTAGCTATATGCATGATTTCATTATATGTATGAAATGCATGTGTTAGATGTTTTACTTAAGTTGTATGTTATAACATGTGTTAACATGCTCACGTTGTTGTATTTCATTTCCATTACTCTTATATGATTGCTGATGTGAATTCATAAATGTTTGGGACTATACCTAGTCCAGGCAGTCGGTAACTGAGTAAATTCGTGGTTGGCTTATCTTTGCCACGAACGACGCGTCGATGAACGCGAGCTGTGTTTTGGAGTTGGTGGCAGTGGTTAGGCCACACGAGGTGTTTTATGCACTTCATGTCGTTCGAATTGAGATGCGCTCGTGCTAGTCGAGCCCGTCAAGTAACCCGACTGACCATTGTATATTCACCCTATATGAGTCATAACTTCTTGAACCTAGGGTACTGAACTTACCATTGTAAACCCTGTCAACCATGGTACCTTGATCCATAAAGACTCATGAGCCGGGCATGGTGGTATGGGACACCGTGGTCGAGTTGTCGGCCTACGTTGGGGCCACAAACCTTCCCATAGTGACCAGTGAGCACCTATGACTCGTGAGCAGATTATGGTGGTATGGAACACTATATTCTTGCTGTCGGCCTACACTGATAAGGCGACGAGTTCTTTGTAGTGACCGCGAGCGTATTCTGAGTCTACGGGAGGCGACGACCCTTCCGTAGCAGTGAGAGTACAGTAGGCCTGTATTGATAAGGTGATGGGGGAGCGGCGCAACGAGTGCGAGCAACAGCCCTGGTAGCCCTTGCAGCGACCTACAAAATATACATTGTATGAGATTACTAGGAGTGACGACCCTAGACAGGATCTGTGTTGGGATTGATATAAGGGAAGTACCTTAGTTTCCCAATATTGCTGTATGAAAAGGACTAATAATAACTCGGTAATCATATCACCATCACATTGCATGTGCTTGGAAGATGTGGAGCACTGAGAGGTACGCAAGCATGCTGCGGACGCAGATGGTGCCGTATGAGGGAGAATATCGGTGAGGGCATCCATCATGTCATGTCATATTGCATTAACAACAGTATTAGGAATGTTTGATTTACTGCTTTACTATTATCGCATGATTGATTTGAGAACATGTTAATCCTTGCTCTATTATTCCACTGAGTTAGCTACTCACTCCCACGTTACGGGATGGTGTTTGCAACACCCACCAGACCCTGTCTTAGATGCAGGTGAGGCGGCGATTCAGGAGGTAGAGCCGGACTATGATGAGGACTAGGACGAGTTCTCATATATGTAGTATCACGACGGCTTTGCTTAGGTGGCCTGGATTGACGGGACTTCTCAGTGGGACTATTTTGACATTTTATTTCTGTTTATTTACATGCATATGAGACTCAGAGATGTATTCATACTTTGAAGACAGTTGAGATATATTTTATTTTCCATACAGTGATATGTATATCTTTTAGTCTTCCTCTTGCTTTTATCACTGAATCTGGAGTATGAATTGCAGTTTTGGTATACTTTTACTCATGTGAATGCTTTAACTCAGACAATATTGAATCATAATCATTTTTGTTGCATAAGTGACGGTCTGGAACTCGGGAGTTGAGTTTATACACGACCCCCAATTTTCAGGGTGTTACATTGGACTTGACAATCACCTTAAAAATCAAGTCCAGATGATGTCTTACGACGATTTCCTTGAGTCTAGAGTGAAGAGTGTGAGAAATGTTAGAAATTAATATAAATTATAAAATCTGGCACGTGTCGCTTGCGTACCTTTTTCTAAGCGTTCTGACTGTCAGAATTCAATCAAAATTTACCCTCGGATCAGGATAGGTGACCCGTACATGTCAACGCACTTGTGGCCCTGATCGAGTACCGGTAGCCGTTGAACTGAAACTGGTCCGCCACGTGTGATCTGGGAACACTACCAGACTGAAAACTTGATGTGAGCAGGATCCAGTATCTATGAGCTTAAGTCCGACCGCATTTGGCCAGGGGACCTTCAGAAATGCTCCGTTGAGACGGAACAGTCCGTATTTGGACATAAAATAAGTATACTTTGGCCCCAAGTCTATTTCAGTCACTTTTGGACTTATAAATAGGGCTTAAACCCTTATTCTTTTATTCCATACGAATTTGGAGAGAGAAGAGAGAAAAGAGAGAGAAAGGGAGGGAGATTTGGAGCTCTCTCCTGGGTTCTTCCCTGCTGCTCCATGTTCCATAGCCACCGCTTCTACACCGCCATTCCGGTGTTTTCAGCTCCATTCTTAGGTAAGAAATCCTAACCCTAACCTGATTTGAAGCTTAGAATAGTTGTAGTATTGGTATAGCTAACCCGTTTCATGCCATAGGTAGCGTACCCGCCGTTGACGAAGACTTATCGTCTGAATCAACTCCGTTTCACAATTTCTGGTTTAAGGTGCGGATTTTAAACGCTTAGATTACCTGTTTTCAAAGCTTTCAATGCCGTTTAATGGTAGATTGCTGATGAGGATGCTATTTGACATGTACAACATGCTGTCCATTTTTTATTTCGTATACGTACAAAGAATATGAGATTTAGGGTATTTTAGGTATTTGTAGGAAATACTGTATACGTACGTATTTTGCAGATATGATTTCCATGGGTATTTTCCGTGTATCTATATTAGTTATAGATGTATGATCTGTTTGGCGAAGAGATTCGCCCTAATGCACATATTGGCCGACATATGCTATGTAGATTAATGTGTATAGTATAAGTGTTTGTTGAAATGCCTAAATCAATATGAGTTATGCCTGCCATATGTTTTGAATGTAAGAACATGATTGTGCGTACTAGATAACTCCTTGATATAAGGATCTGTCATATTATATGTTGAAATTAACATACGTCAAGTACGCTGGAATTGTGTGGACTAAGTGTTTGTATAAATGTCTGTATTAGTAAGTATTGAGTAAGCGGCATTGTAGATTAGCGTTGAGAATGGATTCTCAACCAATTTAATGATGCACATGATTTCCTCCATACTTGTTGTATTTGAATTAGTTACCTTATGTGTGAAATACTCGTGTTTGGTTAACTGCTTATGATGTACGTTACAACATGCTGATAACATGCTGGAATTTCTTGTATTTCAATTCTGCCTCTCTCATCTGATTACTGTTTCACATTACATGTGTTTGGGGCTATACTCTAGTCCAGGCAGTCGGTAACAGTTTATAATTCGAGGTTGGATTCTATTCGCCACGAAGGATGTGTATGACGAACCCGAGTCGTATTAGAGTCGTCGGCAGTGGTCAGGCCACACGAAGTGCTTGTGCACTTCATGTCGGTCGATTCAACGTACGATCATGATAGTCAGACTCACCAAGTAACCCAACTGACCATTGTATGTTCACCTTGTATTTGTCATAACTGCTTGAACCTAGGGTACTGAACTTACCATTGAAAACCCTGTTAACCATGGTACCTTGATTCATAAAGACTCATGAGCCGGGCATGGTGGTATGGGACACCGTGGTCGAGCTGTCGGCCTACGCTAGGGCCACAAACCTCCCCGTAGTGACTAGTGAGCACCCTACTCTGAGCAGATTATAGTAGTATGAGACACTATATTCTTGATGTCGGCCTACACTGATTGGTGACGAGCCCTTTGTAGTGACCTTGAGTTTATCCTGACATCGCATGGGGGCGACGAGTCCTGATGCAGTCTTAAGGATATAAATAGGCCTGTATTGATAAGGTGATGGGGGAGAGGAGCAACGAGTGCATGCAATAGCCCTAACAGCCCTTGCAGCGACCTATAAAGATAACATCGTATGAGATTACTAGGAGTGACAACCCTAGACAGGATCTGTGTTGGGATCGATATAAGGAAGGTACCTTAGTTTTCCAATCATGCTGTATGAAAAGGACTAATAACAACCCGGTAATCATTATCCATATCGCACTGCATGTGCCTAGAAGATGTGGAGCACTGCGGGAAGAAAGCATGCCGCGGACGCAGATGGTGCCGCATGAGGGAGTATGTCGGTGAGGGCATCCATCATGTCATTTCATGCTTGCATTAACAACAGTATATAGGAATGTTTGATTGCTTGCATTACTATTTTTGCGTCATTGATTTGATAACATGCTAATCTTTGCTATATGATTCCACTGAGTTAATCACTCACTCTCACGTTACGGGACGGTGTCGCGCACACTAACCAGTCCCTGTTTTAGTTGCAGATGATGGCGTAGCTTGTGAAGTGGAGCCGGACTTGATGATGATAAGGAGGATTTCTCCTATATGCGTGTTCTGACCGAAGGGATTACAGGGAGGTTGATTAGATGCCATGACACTTGTCTTTTTTATACTTTTGAAGCACTCATGTATATTCTTTTTATTCATTTTCAAAGTATACATGTATATGTTTAACCTGGTAACATGCTCACACTCTGGAGACTTACAATCAATTATACATTGTTAAATATTTATCACAGTCTTCCGCTTGTAAAATTTAACTGTCTCTGGAGTATGATATGCTGTTTTGGCTTAATCCCAATCTTATTTAATATCATTCTACAGACGACATGCATTTATTATTATCTATGTTGTATAAATGACATTTTGGAACTCGGGAGTTGGGATTCTACCCAACCCCCAATTTTCGGGATGTTACAAAGAGAGTGAAGGAAAGGGAAGGAGCTCCCAAGCCTTCAAAGATCTGATCTTTCCAACCACCCCCTAGCCTTCCTCTCAATCTTTCCAACCTATAAACCTACCCCAGATCTGATCATGGTCCGGTTCATGTCTTAGTTAACTCAAGAGCAAGCCAAAGATCCATTCATTTTATAAGCATCCATCATGACATTTACTCCATTCTCAACCCCCCTACTTCTCTAGATCTCTAGTGAACGTATGCTCTGTGGTTTGCCGTACATTGGACACTGTCACATCAGAAATTCCTCGAGATCTAGTCTATTTTTCTTACCTCTTTTTGCACAAGCATCATCACATCCGCCTTCTAGACACGCCATTGGATGTATGCTCTGTGGTTTGTCGAAATCTCAGATCTTGCTGCATTAGAAATCCACGTGTGTGCCTAGTCCCATCACGGCCACAGCATCCATCATCCCTTGAGATTATTTTACCATACTGAGTAGAGACCGTACATCTGTACGGGCAAAGAGGGTGCCTAACACCTTCCCTTTTTGTAACCAAGGTCCCTTACCCGGAATCCCGGATCGTAGACCAGGAGTCAGTTTAAGGTAGGGAAGTCTTCGGATTTTCCTCACCTTGCATATTTCGTAGTTCTAACCTATCGCGAGATTTCGAGATTATTCGGCTAGTAGCGACTCCAACATCCATAATCAGCCAATCACCCCCAATCAATCATACAAATTGCAAATCAAGCGTGGACGCTGATTTTCAGTATCTACAGAGATCATCTGGGACAAAATTCAAGCCGTTCGCTGCATCAGGTGGGCCATAACATTTGTAATCAATGGACAAAAGATGGTCTGATTCAACATGCAAGTGTGGCATAGATGGGATCGGAAATTGGAGAAATGCAAAGTGCACTCTGCTCGCACGTGGAAGGGAATACAAGTGTGTGAAATCAAGTCGACATGTGATCTGCACGGTTCCATGCATTCTTAAAATCCGGCAAACAGGACGCGGATTGCATGCTGACGCTACAGTTGCGACGTCTCTACTGGACGGTACTCCGTGAGCCCCACAATGATGTATGTGTTTTATCCACTCCGTTCATCCATTTTGGATCATTATTTTATATTATAAACACAAAAATGAGGCAGATCCAAATCTCAAATCTCAAGTGGACCACACCATAGGAAAACAGTGGTGATCGAATGCTCACCATTAAATATTTCCTAGGTCCCAGTCTAATATTTATTTTCCATCCAACCTGTTGATTAGTTTATACAGACATAGATGAAGGTAAAACACAAAGCTCAGCTTATTCAATATTTTTGCGGTCCCATTATTTATTTAATGATAGGTGTTCAATCACCACAGTTTCCTGTGGTGTGGTCCGCCTGATAATTTGATTTGCTTCTTTTTCGGGCTGATACTCTAAAATGAACTGAAAAAAAAATGTATAGTCGGCTTAGATAAAACACATACATCATGGTCGGCCCCACAGCACCGTCCACTGGCAGCGTTGGTATGCACTTGACCCTATTCCCTCTTGGCTCGATTCAGAATCAAGCGCCGGTCGCCCCCTTCTGGGGCCCACATGCTGGATGGCCATCTCATGGAATCTATGCTATATGGCCCTTCGTTAGCAATTTACTCTGAACGGTTGATTTTAGCCATCGCTTGCTGTAGATGAACAATGAAAAGAATTTTCAGGGGCTCGAATTCAACTTTAAAAATCAATGGTTATGATCATCACATAAGCATTTGATGGGTCCCGTTTAAATTATGGGATATCCCAAAAATCAGCCGTATACGTGTGATACCATATAAAATCATTTGAAGACATGACTAAAACATATAAACGCACTTGGTGGGGCTCACCTGAAATTTGGATGCTTCTGAAACTTGCTCTGGCCCCTCATCCAAGTGGGACACATATAATGGATGGTCTGGATTTGTGAACCACATCTCGGTGGGCCCAAAAATGACTATGAATGTTTTAATGGAGGGCAGCCGCTCTCAACTTCTACATGTGGTGTGGCTCACAAAAGCCACGGATTACCTTATTTTGGAGACCTAGGCCCACCATGGAATGGTGCATTTGACTGATGGGGTAGATGTTCGACACGCATCACGGTGGGGCCCACACAGCTCGACCTCATGGGAAGTTCCCATGAGCTCGACCGCATAGAGCCTTTTCTATATGTATATATGTGTGTGTGCGCGCGCGCGTGTGTTATTAACTAGAATATAGACGTTTCAAATCACTCGACCATTTTTGCATGTGGACCCCAGTGGGAGGGGACGCGCTGGATCCTAAGTCGCGGCAGAAGCAAAACGAGCGACTGGAGAATTAGGCCGGACCCACCTTATGATAATGCCCCACACGCTCTTTTCAAGCTTCAACCACCCGAGTCTTATCGATGTGGCCGTACAGTGGGTTCCGTTATTAATGGGCAAGCCCCGAAAATCAAATGGAGCAGACGATCTTAACCGTCAGATTGGTGACCGCACACCTGCTATATATGGACCGTTACCCTCTTTTTATTATAGTCATCAATCTCTTTATTATGGTTAGCTGTACAGTGCCTCGTATACCCAGATTGAAGAGAGAGAGAGAGAGACGTCACACCTTTTCCTCCGTAACAGCCGCTTGCAGCGTACGGGACGTGGATCAGGTGGTGCTGCCAACACCACCGCTCGTGTTGAGCGCTGTGGGGCCAACGTGAGCTATGTGTTTTATATCTAAGCCGTCCATACGTTTTATCCCCTCTTTTTATTTCATAAAAACAAAATTAAAACAGTTCTAAAGCTGAAATGAACCACACCAAGGGAAAGAGTGTTGATTGAACTCCTACAATTAAAAACTTCTTAGGGCTATAAAAGTCTTGTCTCAGGCTGCTATTTGTCTTTTCCCTTCGTCCAGATCTGAGTTACATTATCAACGGGTTGGATGACAAATAAACATTACGGTGGGCCCTAAAATGGTTTCAACCGTCGGTGTCATTATCTACACTGTTTTCCAGTGGTGAGGTCCACTTCAGCTTCGGATCTGCTTCTGTTTTGAACTCATGCGCTAAAATGTGAGGGAACAACAGAAGGACATCGTAGATATAAAACACGTACAGCGCCCAACGCATCAACACAACCATTGGGGTTGTGTTGGCAACACCACCTAATCCACGTCCCATAATACGACACTAATATCCGTATCCGTTGAATACGTGTCACTCAATCAAACCGTCTAAATCATGGGTCCCAATGTAATTGTGTCTTTACCCAAATGTACGGTCTGAAACACATGACGGTCAATTAAAACAAACAAATTTCCAACAATAATCAACCTTAGTCCACCCTCTTTCTGTTGTGCCCCAATAGGGGAGATAATTCCCTAACCATCTGCTGCATGTTCTTGTTCATCCAGTCCCTCCATTCAATGGCCCACCATTGACAGACAACGGACACGAAATCAGACTGATCCAAGTCGTCCAGTCAACTGATCTCCTATCCTTGTAGACAATTGGTAGACCACTATCCAGTTTATTCCCAAACTTCTATATACAAGCGACCAATCAGCCCGTTAATTTGGCTGAGACCCATTTTATTGTGGGACCCACTTAGTAAATCATTTGAATCTCCACGTGCATGGTGGGACATGTTGTAGGGAACATGATTCGTAGTAGCAGCAATAGGAACTTGGCCTTCTTTTGGAGGAATCATGCATCACCTGCGATACACTTAATTCAACTTCCTTTCTTTGGACACAATCATACACTGCGACAAAAAGACATCACTCGCATACCAACGCTTGAGTGTCTTCTTCCCTCTCAATAGTCAGGAATTATCATACAAGACGTAGGTGGACCGTGGCTCATTGGATCTGGACCATTGGTCCACTGGGTCCTTCCTTGGATGGACTATTCCATAAAAATTTCACAAGATTTAAATATTCCGGCCACCAATCTTGAGCCTCTTGTATTCTATGAAAGAAATTCTTAGGACATAGTCCCTTGGTGGGGTGGATCAAACCAATGGTTTGGACCAATAATCCACGCTTCCTATTCAACAATCTAAAATCCGAGGACACCATGCACATCTTTGGTGGGATCCTATAATTTCTTTTCAATAATGCCCTCGTGTCTCCGTAGTTTGGCAGACCATGTGGGCCCATGAAGGTAAAATAGCTGGCCATGTCTCTTACATTGTAGGACTGAAATGTTTGAGTTTAAGATCAATCTTTTGATGAAAATTCAAACTCAGAAGCGCCATCATAATAATTTTAAGCGTGCTTTAAAATTTTTTTATGTCTTATACTCTTCAGCAAAAATTTTGAATCGTAAGAGCAAAAATATATTTATATATTTTATTAAATCTTTCTTCTTTTTTCTAATGCATGCCATCCATAGGTTAGTGAATAATATCAGTCCTAACTCATTGAAATGAAAATTGCTTGGATTAATCAGGACCAACCAATTGAATGCCCACCTCGTAAACCGGCCAAAAAGCAAATTTTGCAGCCGTAACAACAGCTTTGATCCATTTGATTAGGGAATTATTTCAGACCATTGATCTAATTTGTTTGACTGCAACCAATCCAACATCTTATGGACATCCAACTGGCAATATATTTGTGCAATCCTTCATCATATAGATGCCATCCGCTTATTAGATAGCCTGTATCTATTCCTAAAATGGTTCATTGTATGTGAGGCTGATATTATTAAATATAGGACGTTGGCGTGGCAGTTTCCAAACCCACATCATGCATTGTAAGCTGTTTGGTTACGAAAGGATATATTGAAAACCGTGAAATTCATCGCCATAATTCAAGATGGACCCACTTGGATTTTGAGACTAATCACCACATGTGGTTGCATGCTCTTGAATCAAGATCACCATCTACGGGTTCCAATTTCTGATGGCCTATAGTATGAAAACTTGAACCATTGGATCGATTTTGTTGCATTGAATGAGTCCTTCGAATGAATGGTACAAGAAAAAGACCAGGTCCAAAGTAAATGAAACATACACCTAGTGTTGTCCAATAGGGAAGTTCTTACGTACGATCTTGGGCTAATTAATTGAGAACGCACTAGGTGGACAATCAAGATTCAAATTTAATATTATCCAGTGTTTGGATAAAAAATCTAATAAGAATAATATAAAATAATAAAAAAGGACATATTTTGGATCCCTTGAAGGTACCTGATCCGTGAAAACTAAGGAAAAAAAATGCTGCTCAAATGAGTAAAATAGGAAGAGCTTTTGATCAATCACATCACAACTAGAATATTCGTACATTTGATTTAAGATGAGAAGATCTATTTTTATAAGGAAGCCATTTGATACTCTGGCCGAATATGATGGTTGATAATCAGGCACAAAGACATTCTAACCGTGGTATACATCAACTCAATCTAAAGGATATATCCACTACAGATAGGTCATCTAAGAACGGAAGATTGATTAAACTATCCTGACCTCTGATTAATGGCCATCTCTTTGTTGAATTCAGACGGTTGAATGTTTCCACTTTGACCGTCCATAAGATATCCTCTAATCAGCCTGTTAAAAACTCAAAATCAGTGAAAATTATGGTTTACAAACTAGCTAAATTGGGACCCACAACTTTGACGGTCTAATTTAAGCTACCTGCTTGCCACGTATGCAATTTCATAGCGCCTGTGTATCATTGATGACACTACTAAAGTATCAAAGTTCTCCTCACTATTTTATTTTTTATTTTTTTGTACGAGAAGCAGCATGATGTACATCACTAAGGAAACTTGATTACATCAACTACATAATGCATATTCAAATGAAGGCATGGAGTAGAAGTGAAGGTTAGGGCAAATGGTGACCGTAGCCCCACTCTCTTATGCTCAAGTGATGTTAGATAAATTAATGATCCATGGCCCACAGTAGGGTGGTAGTTCCCCACTATTTATAGAACCATGGTTCACCGTACACCAATTGGGGGGCAATGGGTTAGGTTCGGACTGGCTCAGGGTCAGCCCAAGCCCAAGCCATTTACCAGACAGGTCAAAACTCTTGCAATACTTGACCCGTTACTCATTATCCTCTAACTCATCTTGACACACTTGCCTATACTCGACCCATGACTCATTACCCCCTAACTCGTCTTGATCCACTTAAACTCTATCAAACTTGACTTGACCCATTTAATTGTAATTGAGTCAAGCTGGCCATTACCCAACTTGATGTAAGAATGAAATATCACATTAACGTTATACATAACCTAGCTCACACAGTGGATACCCATGTACGTTGAGGGACTGTTTGAACACAACTTAACTTTTTGAGTTAATATCCTTTTAGAATATATCTCATTTTATTTATAAATAGACATCGTTTTCAATTTCAAATACAAGTAGGCCATTGGGTTATCCCACTAAAGATTATAATTTAAAGTTTTTTTAAATTCTTTTTCTATTTGGAAAACAATTCTTTTATAAATTATTTAGTAAAATCATACCCACATGTATTGCTAGGATCCTCCGTTGGCATCTTTAATTGCTCGTGGCTCCACCATTTATTGGATGGTTAAAGGTCATTAGATCAAAGGTGATATTTTTAGTAGGGATTGATTATGAAAGGTAGACCCCACAAGGTGGAAGCTACACATCAGGAATTGATTAAAATTAGAAATGCATGGTTCCATTGACCTTATAATATTCAAGAACAATAGTTTGATTGGGTGTATATTGAAGATTAACAGATTGAATGGATCGTCATTAATGGTGAGTAGTCTTATTGCGCCAAATTGGAGATGAATTGTCCAATTGAATAAAATTAATGATAAACCGATTGGGCCAATATTAAACATGAATAGTCTGATTGATTGATGTTAAAGTCCAATGGTCTGATTCAAATGATATTGAAGGTCAATGGTCTAATTAAGCCAAAGTTGAAGATAAGTGACCTGATTGGACTAAATTAAAGATTAGTAGTCAGATTGGGTAGATCTCTCAGAGATGAATGGTTTGATTAGGCTGAGATTCAAGATCAATAGCCAAGTTGTGTCAATATTGAAGATCAATGGTTAGTGGAGATCAATATCAAAGATGAATAGTCTGATGAGCCAAAATTGGATATAAATGGTTTGATTTGGACAATATTGTTGATTAGTGGACTAATTTGGCCAATATTGAAGTAAGTGGTTGGATAGGCCAATAATAAATATGAAAGATTTTATTGAATTAATGTTAAAGTTGAATGATCTAATTCAAGTGATATTAAAGATTAATGGTCTACTTAGGCCACAATTGAAGATTAATGGTCTAAATGGTCAAATACAATGAAGAAAAGTTTTGATTAGGTTGAAATTAGGGATAAGTGGTATGATTAGCTTGAAATTAGAGATGAGTGGTCTGATTAGGCTAATATTCAAGACCAATGTCCAAATTGAGTTGATATTAAAGAGTAATAATTAGATTGAAAATTATTAAAGATGAAAGGGCTAATTAAGCCAAAATTGGAGATAAGTGGTCGAATTGAGCCAATATTGATGATTAGTTATCTAATTGGGTCAATAATGAAAACAAATGATCTAATTAGATTGATGTCATAGTTGACTAGTTCATTTTAAACAATATTGACAAAGGCTAAAATTGAAGAACAACTATATAAATTAGACCAATATAAGACAATTCATCTTTAATATTAGTTCAATTATATCGTTGAATTTTAATATCTATCAAATCATAGTCTATCTTCAATATCGAACCAATTACACTATTCATCTCAATTTTTTGCCAATTTAGACTATTTAACTTCGATATCAACTTAATCAAACTGTTGATTTTCGATATCCACCCAATTTGACATTTGATCATTAAAAAGACTCAATCAAACCGTTCATCTTGAATTTTAGTCTACTTAGAT
The DNA here is from genome assembly GCA_037074715.1 of Magnolia kwangsiensis. Taxonomy (NCBI): domain Eukaryota; kingdom Viridiplantae; phylum Streptophyta; class Magnoliopsida; order Magnoliales; family Magnoliaceae; genus Magnolia; species Magnolia kwangsiensis. The sequence goes on along the minus strand of CM073586.1, from coordinate 35,076,833 downwards.
TGTTCACCTATGATAACAGTCCAATTATATTCTTAATCTTGAATATTTTTTCAATCAAACTATTGGTCTTCAATATGGCTCCATTTGCATCATTCATCTCCAATTTAGGCCAAATCACACTCCTCATCTTTGATATTGTCCAATCATATCATCGATCTTCAATTGGACTGTTGATCTTCAACATTAAACAATCAAACAATCAGACCATTCATCTTTAGTTTTAGCCAAATTAGAGCATTCATCTTTAATATCAGTTCAATCATATTAATATTCTTTAACATTGACCCAGTCAAACCATTGATCTTTGATATCAATGCAGTTAGACCGTTGATATTCAGTTTGGACTCAATTGGACCGCTCATCTTTTATATCAATCCAATCATATAGTTGATCTTCATCGTTCGCCCAATCATAGCATTGATCTTCAATATCTAACAAATCAGACCATTCATGTCCAATTTTGGACAAATTAGGCAATTATCTTTAATATTAGTCCAATCATATCATTAGTGTTTTACATTGACTAATTAAACCGCTGATCTTTAATATTCAATCAATCATACCATTCATCTCTAGTTTTGGCAAATCTAACCGTTTAATATCAGTCTAATCAAACTATCCAATTAATATCAAATTAACCCATTCATCTTTAATATTAGTCAAGTCAACCTATTAATATTCAATACTGGTACAAGTAGACCATTCATCTCCAACTTTGGGCCAATTAGACCATTGATCTTCGATATCAGTATAGTTAAACCGTTGATCTTCATTTATAGCCTAATCAAACTGTTCATTTTGATATTATTCTAATTAGATCATTGGGCTTTAACATTAGGTCAATCAAATTGTTGGTCTTCAAAAACACCTAATTAAACCATTGATCTCTAATATCAACCCAATCAGACTATTCCTCTCTACAATTTTAGTTCAATCGTATTGTTCCTCTTCATTATTAGTCCAATCTAACTGTTCATCTTTAATGTTGGCCAAATCTAACCATTGAACCTCAATATTGACCCAATTGGACTATTCATCTCTAATTTCAACCATATCAAACCATTCATCTTTAGTGTTTTTCAAACCAGACCATTTAGCTTGAACATCGGTCCAATCATACTATTAATTATCAATGGGCCTTTGTTTTTAAATGCAAGAAATATCTATTACTAACAAAGAAGGGCCAAATTATGAAAGTTTATTTTTTATTACACAGACACTCATAAATGACAAACTTATATATTGTTAGACACTCATAAATAACAAAAACTCATACATTGTTGGACACTCATAAATGACATGAAACTACCATTTTAAAGGTGATTTCAAGATAAAATAAACAATGCAACAAAATTATCAAACAAGCTCTAAATGTAAAGTAATTACAAAAGTAAATAATTACAAAATGAAATAATTACGAACTTGTCATAATTACAAAAGTAAATAATTATAACACATTTACAACCATTCTCGGTTATAATTAGAAAATTAAATAGGCCATAAATATAAAGTAAATGGTCCAACAATGAGAATGCTTAAGTAATTATAATTTGGTCATTTCCACAAATTAATTAATGAAGTTCAATCCAAACCATGCATTCAAAAGAAATCGAAAAGACCAATGATTTCACTATAAGTAGTTCATAATGAGGGGTTGAGTTTTAATTTTTTATTTTGACTAAACTCTCCAATAACAAATGAGAGAGCTTCCTACATACTTATCATTGTGATAAGATCAGGTCATTGCAGTTCATCTTTCTCTTTTCCAAATTAATAGTGATGGTTGATCTGCAGTGGAAGATGTCGACCATCTTCCAGTGAATGAACGAAGAATAAACATTACTTTAATCTAGGCTGCATATTCATAATTAAAGTAAACTATACCTAGCTTTGAAATGATAGCCTGAAACTTGAATACACGTTTAATAAAAGAAAAATAGAAATTCAAACATATCTAATCACAAATCTATAATCCATAATACATCTGATAAACATAGTTTATATAATCTAAAATCACCATAATTCACAGTTTTTTTTACTTTTTCAATTAAAATAAAATGCAATACGATTAAAATATATTGAAAATTTGACATGTTTGTCTTCTTCTACAGACTTATAGACATCATGTGTATGGTGTTCTTTTTGAACCATCTTCTGTCCATCCATATTGGTCAATATTCATTTGCTCAGGTTTGACAGATCGATGATGCCATGCAATAATCCTTCAGCATCTGCTTGAGCGAAACCAATATTGAATTTTATATTAGTTTGCTGATCTTCCTCGCTCTGACAATGAATAACCATATTATGTGATTATTGGCTTCAATCATCATTGAAAGTGCTCGGGTTTGTAATTAGCATGAATGTTGAGTTAATGAGTCAAGTGAGCCCCATATGAAGATTGTTCAAGACATTTCCTTAATTAGATGTGTGTTCATATCTCATCACAAGTAAACCTAGCCTCACATCTCAAATCCCAAAACACCCAAGTAAACAAAAGCCTTAAGAAAAACTTAGAATAACATAGGTGTTAAAAGTCTGAAAACCTAGTTTCAAAATGAAAAATTCTCTAAGTTTTCAGCTAAGTTTGATATCATTGATTCTTGGTCGATACAATTGAACATTCAATCTCGATGATATTAAATTGATCTCGATAACATCGAATTGAGTCCTCTTTTTGTCTAACAACCACAAAGTATTTTAGACAACATATTCGATAAATCGAAAGTACCTTCAATAACATTGAATTTCAAATATCGATGATATCGAAGGATAATCGATGATATTGAAAAGTCTTAGAGTTCTATCCAACAACGGCTTAGTAAATATTATTGATATTGCTCGAGGAATCAAAGGACAATCGATATCATCGAAATTCAAATCTCGATAATATCAACACAGTATCAATAACATCGAAATGGGATAAGTTGTGTCCAGCGAGTTTTTAAAAGAAAAACATCTAAATGTTTGAGAAATCGAAACCCACATTGATATCATCAAAATTCAAATAACGATAATATCGATATAGACTCGATACGATCAAATCAGGACAAAACTGTTCCAGCAAACTTGAAAAGGAAAATCTTATGTGAATGATCGAGGAATCGATACTATCTCGATATGATCATAATTCAAAAATCGATGAAATCGATATCATTGAATTAGGTTAAAAAGTGTCCAGTAAGCTTTCTTAAAATATTCATTGAAAAGATTGATGAATCGAAACCATTGTCAATGATATCGGAATTCAAATTTCGATAACATTGACAAATGTTCGACGTCATCGATCTTTAGTAAAAAAGTTTCGAGTTTGTGCTTGAGCTGAGTTTGCATCATCGAACCTTGACTCGATGGAATCAAAAGTATACATTCAATGACATCGAGTCAGGACTGATGAGATTGAATTTAATTAAACTTGACATATATATTATGTTGGGACATTTTGCCTATATATAGGAAGCTTTCTCTTGGTTGCTGGAGTGAGAAAAATAGAGAGAGCCTTGAGAGAGTTTTTGCATACTACTTACCCTAAGCTCCTTTTCTCATGGAAGTTCATCCTTCAATCCACCCTCATCATTAATATTCAATAGAGTAGATTGAAGAATGAACTTCCTCATTCAAGGATCATCCAGCTACTATCTTAATGGAAAATTATTGAGCTGGGATACCTTGAATGTTTGAATGCTTGGAATCATTCCGTCTCTAAAATAGAAAAATATTTAATAGAGTAGGATTCCAATATAACCTTAACCCAACCAGTCGCCTTTATTGAAAAATTATCAAGTGTTGCGGATCAAGGGAGCTGAAGAATCTTCATCATTAAGGAGGAGATCTTCATTAGAGTTTAGAGACCCCGTTGACCATTCCTTGTGTAGGTTTGGGTCACAAGTGCTTCTCACCCCTTTCAAGTCCTCACAGAAGACCTTTGATGGGAGAGTACGTGTGGGTGCTGTGTGTTGACCCTTGCTCTTGTGTAGGGCATAAACTCTAGATTCATTGTATGGATCCTTGTCCTATGTGACCTAAAACTGAGGTTCCTTATATGGATCTTTGGCCCATGTGGCCTAAAACTGAGGTTCTTTGTGTGGATCATTGGCTTGTGTGGCCTAAAACGGAGGTTCCTTGTGTGGATCCTTTGCTCTTGTATAAGGCATAAAACTTAAGTGCTTCGTGTTGACCTTTGCTCTTGTGTAGGGCATGAATTTGTATTTTGTGTAAGCACGTTTTAGATACCTTGTGTAGGTCATAGAGTCATCCTTGTGTAGGTTGTAACGGTTTGAGGTGAACCTGATTTGAAACCTTCATTAGTGAAATCCGGTATACTTAAGGGTTAAGTGCGTTCACCGGGAGTGGAGTAGGCACATAGCCGAACCACTATAAAATGACTATGTTTGAGATTGTTATTTGTATATTCTCTTATTGTGTTTACTTTGAAAGATCATGTGATGCATGATTATTTAGAATTGATAAGTATCACATCTCACAAACAGTCACTCAGTGCATCCATCATAAAATAAATTTAGATATTGTGTAGATATTAAATAGTCTTGTGATTAGATTATCTATTTGGCTTGGAAGAAATTAGAGTTAAATTAAAGATATCTTGATAATTGTTATATTAGATCAAGATAATTGTAATAGGATTTTAAATTGTTATAAAATTTTATAAAGTCTTATTCACCCCTTCGAGGACACTTTGAACTATTCCTACTTCTACTAGAGCGGCCATTACCGCAATTTCAATCGTAACATAAATCACAAGTATACAAAATTTTATGTAAGAAATATATAATAATGTACAATTAAACTTGCTATCCAATACTTCTATGTTAATAGAAGTGAACATAAGTAAGAAGATCGACTTCTTCGAGTTTTTTTTCCTATATTACTCATTCCAAATGATTGCCTAAAAAAATTGTTAACATCATTTTTTTAGAGGCAACATGAACTGGTAGATAAAATATGTATTACAACAACAATACCTACATTAATCCAATTACTTAAGTGGTAGTGTTTTTTTTTTTTTTTTACTATACTCTCTGTAACCAATGAGAGAGTTACCTACATACTATAGATACCCCACCCAAGGCCAATAATATGATTGAGTTTGAACTAATGGATAGTCAACTAAAACCCTAATCCTAAACCCTAAACTTAATCCAGTCAACCTAATTGACCTAATCCTAAACCCTGGAACCCTAAAATCCTAGAGCCTTGAGTCAACTTAAAGAGTCAACTCACCTAGTCAACTCATTTGGTCAGCCTACCTAGTCCAGTCAAATCACCTAATTAAGCCCAAACCAAAGCCTAAAATCAAGCCCAATTAGAATACAATGCACAAATTAATGTAACACCTTTCACAACAGAGCCTCCACACCAATGAGAGAGGTGGCCTTCCAAGTGGGGGAGGGGGGGTTCCAAGTGTGGACCAACGACAACCTGATTGTTACCGGCCATGTGACATTCCTCTTCTTCAGGATGACATCCCTCAAGCATGTGGAGCTCCTCTTTTCCATACTCTAAGTGTGCAGTTGATGTGTTTTTACTCCGATGCCCATCTCCTTGTCCAAATTTACCCTTTTACCACCCCATCTAACCCATGAGATGATGTCATGTGAAAATCTCCAATCCTAGCCCTTTAACCACCTTTTGCACTTAGACTTTGTAGGAATTACAAGAAAATCGGGTTTGGAGCCTAAAATAGCCCCTCCCCTTCTCATTTCAAAGCATCCAGGAATCAACAAATAGTGTGGAAAAACATTGACTACATTCAGCCATCCCTCCACCAAGTAGAGTGAGAGTGAAAAAGAGAGTCTAACCCTTGTTTAGCCTAGACTAGCCAAAACCTGAGTCTCCTCAGCCACCTAAGTCCTAATTTGAGCCACTCAATCTAAGCTTTGCGACATCACCATCCATCCATTCAAGTTTCACTCAACTACATCTAAGTTAGAGCATTATCATTGTGCAACACTCATTCCCTTCTCAACCCTCTTGCTCCTCAAATGCATCATCACTGCATTTCATCATTTTCTCGTATCTAATTGGCAGGCGTATGCTCTATGGTTTGTTAATATAATCAGATCCTACCCACTAGAAACCTAACCAATTAGTCATTGTTTTGTCATAAGCATCAACACAACATCAAGCATCCCACACATTTCATCTCTACATACTTTGCACCTTACACTCGGTCGATTCGAATGCATGCTCAACAACTAGTCGATATAATCGGATCCTACCCGTTAGAAATTTGGATTGATTAGTCATCATTATTGTTGTATTACATTTCAATTTTTATGTGTGAGAACTAAAATTATTTCTTAAAAATTAGTCATATCTTGTGAAGTAAAGACCATACATATGTATAGAAAAAGTGGGTGCATAAGACATTCCCTCTCTGTAATCGTGGTCCCTTACTCATAATCTTTGGAACGTAAACTCGAGAGTCAGATTAGGGCTAAGGATCTTTGAATTCTCAATATTAAGGGTTTCTACAGGGTCCAACAGACCATAAGATTGAAATAATTGGTTAGTGACGACTTTAGTCAAACATAACACCCTCTTAACCCCCAAAAAATCCATTAAGCGAGGCAACCCATGGAAAACGAGTTAATTCCTCCATTCGGGATCCATTGTCCATAGAATGACAACTCTGTTGGGGATAAACTAGTCACACTAGCCACGACTTGACTTGAAAAATAAGTTTGTATGAATTCCTGGGGAATACCAGTTCTCACACATCTGTATCTGCATCAACATCCATTCCAAAAAACTAAAAAAGAATAAAAAATTCTACCTCTATGAGTCAAGGGCTTAAAAAACCCCCTCTTATCATAACATAGTCCGCACTAGATCATAAATAGCTATGACCAACCAAGGAGAAGATGTCCAACCCTTCCACACTCTTGATCTCCCTGAAGTTTATCTTTCATGGCTACAATAAGCAGAAGTCGCATCAATGCCTTGTATCCAGGAATTGGCACAAGGCATAAAAGCATTGTAGGAAATGTTCCTACAGTTCATGCAAGCGTAAGCCACTAAAGCCAGCAACCAAGCTGACCTAGTTCAACAATAATAATAATCAGCTACTAGGCTCTTTCCAACCTTCAACTTAAATTAAGCACCCTCATTGGAGTCTACATAGGACCACCGATACCAACTAACACAACCCTTGACCACGGGGCACTTCTTTCAGTAGTCTCCCCCAACCGGGAGTCAATTTCAAAATAATCCCTCAACCAGGATTCCCAACTAATTTTAGAACAACCTTGAAGCCTGGGTTTCCATTCAATTTCCATATAACCTCATAATTAGGGTTTCAAATCAATTTCAAATGGATCCTGTAAGTAAGATCTCTAGTCGATTTCCAACACATCTTGCAACCGGGATCTTAAATCAATTCCAAGCACTAACTTTCCCGATCGAAAGGGAAAACACTGATGAATGACCACAACGGGGTCAGTGTCAAGCCCAGTTCAACAAATGGAATGTGGCGAATGCTCAATTGAAAGTGCCCTTGCAAGTGCCCTGATTTGTCAATTAGCGTGAGTGTTGAGTCAGTTAGATTGCAGAGCCTTATAGGAAGATCAATTCAAGCGTCTGCCTCAACCGGATGTGTGAAGGCTCACCATAGATAAATCTAAGCCTCACATCCCATGTCCCAAAACACCAGGTGAATAAAATCCTTAAAAAAAGTTAGAACATCATAGAGTTTTTAAGTGAGAAAATTTTTTCAAAAATCAGAAAATATCTAAGTTTTCTTGCTTTGTTGTTCTTATCAATACACGTGTTGATATGATTGACCTGCGCTGTCGATGTCCTCGGGAACAAATCGATCCCATCGGAATGAGGACAAAAGTGTCCAGCAACCATATACATATCTGGATGGAATTATCGATGTATCGATATACCTATCGATATCATCGATATTTGAATCTCGAGTCAATCGGAGGTGACTCGATAATATCGACAGGAAGATCTTCGGTGCCCCTGTTTTTACTTAAGAAATTTATATATGCTTGATATATCGAAACCATCCTTGATACCATTGGAGTTTAAATCTGGATGATATCGGAAGGCTCTCAATGATATTGGTCATGGGCATGAAGTTGTCCAACAACATTTTTTTCAGGTGGTTTTCAATTTTGATTGGGGTCACTCGATAGAATCGATATTCAAATATCGATAATATCAAGGCCGGATCGATTGCATCGAGAATGGACATAAATTTTCTAGTAAGCTCACTGATAAAATTCTTGGATTTATTGATGCATTGATACAACCTTCGATATCATCGACATTCAAATTCTGATAATATCGAGTATCCCTCGATCATATCTAATGACCTGAAAAATATCAAGCAAGTCTCTCTCATTTTCAAATGTCAAGGACTCAATCCTCGTATCGATAATATCAGAGTTCAAAATCCGATGGCATCGACATGAGTCTTGATTCTCTCAACCAGTTGGTAAGAGGTTTCCAAAAGCGTATGACATTGAGTTTGTATCATCGAGTGAACCATCAATACAATCGAGAGTATATGCTTGATGATATCGACCCTGCTCGATGATATCGAACTCTGTCATAAATGTGACCGTTTTATATCTGTTGGAACCTTTTGCTTATATAAAGAGAGCTTGTCTTTAGTTGCTGGTAGAGAAAGTAGAGAGTTCTTTTGAGTGTTTAACCTTAGATCATTTACATAAAGCCCTTTCTCTCAAGGGAGTTTACCCTCCAATCCACCCTCATCATTGATATTCAATAGAGTGGATTGGGGAATGAACTTCCGTATTTAAGGATCCTCTAGCTACAACCTTAATGGCAAATCATTAAGCTGAGATGCCTTAAATGCATAAATGATTGGAATCACTCTATCTTCCTAATAGGAAAACATTTAGATAGTAGGATTCCATCATAACCTCGACCCAACCCGTTGCTATATATTGGTGCATCTTTTGAGTTACAGATTAAGGGAGCAGAAGATTCTTCATCAATAAGGAGGAGATCTTCGTCAGCATGCTGAATGAGACTTATCCACTTATTTGTAAGTATCTAGAGTCCAAAGGACTCTTTGATCATTCCTTTGTAGGATTGGGTCTAAGGTGTTTCTCACCCTTACAAGTCCTCAAGGTGGCCTCCAGCGGGAGTGTACGTGGTGGGTGCGTTGTGTGGACCCTTGCTTTGTGAAGAGTATAAACATCTGGTTGAAGGTGAACAAGTCAAAACCTTAGGTTTGAGGTGAATCGTGTGAAACCTCGGGTTAGAGGTAAATTGCGTAAAACCTCCGTTAGGGTCTAATGGAAGATCCTTGGCCAGTGTGCCTAAAAGTGGGTGTGATATGTTGACCCTTGCTCATGAGAGCAAAACAGTTAGCCTCAATGTAGGTTGCAAAGGTTGAAGGTGAACCTGATTTAAAACCTTAGGTTTGAGGTGAACCGCTGTGAAACCTCCTTAGTGAAATCCGGTACACTCAAGGGTTGAGTATGGTTATCGGTAGTGGAGTAGACAATTAGTCAAACTACTATAAAAATGACTGTGTTTGAGATTACTATTCTTTAGTCTGTGTGATTTTCTTTAATATTTTTATATCTGAATATCTAAGATCACACCTCACACACATATACAGTCATATCCATCATAAACTAGTTTGTATATCATTCACTTCTTAAATAGTTTGTGATTGGATCCTCTACCGGTTGGAAGCCAGTAGAGTTACTTATGAGTAATCCTAATATGTGCTTATTGTTAGGATTAGTGTAATAGGATTTTATATAAATCATAAAAATTTTAAGAAGTCCCATTCACCCCCTCTAAGACATATTGGCATATTCCTACTTCAACTCAAGCGGTCTTCACCACTATTTCAATTGGTATCAAAGCGAGTCTCTCTTTAAGGGCTTCACTACCTAGAGAGTGATCTTGACTGAATTTTGGAATATGGCTAAAGGAGAGGGCTCATCAGTCACTAGGCCTCTAGTATTTGATGGTTCAAATTATGCATACTGGAAGGCTAGGATGCATAACTTTCTGAGATCTTTGGATCATGACGTCTGGGAGATAGTTGAAAGTGGATATGTGCATCCATTTGAACAAATTGTACTTAATAATGGCACAACCATCACAAAACTCAAATTCAAAGAAAAGTGGACAGCGTTCAACAAAGAAAAATAGACTGCTGAAGTAAAAGCTATGAACACCATCTACTGTGCCATGTCTCAAGATATATTCAATCAAATAAGTATGTGTGGGACTTCCTAGGAAGTATGAGATCTATTGGAAACAACCCATGAAGGCACAAGCACTGTGAAGAAGTCCAAACTATAACTTCTGACTTCACAATTCGAAAGTCTCAGAATGGAGGAGCATGAGACGTTTATGGAGTTTTTCACCAAGTTGAATATCATTTGCAACTCCATGGGTGGATTAGGAGAGAAAGTTATGGTACCGAAAATTTATAAAAAAATTCTAAGATCCTTACTAGAACAATTTAATCCCAAGGCAACGACAATTGAGAAGTGTAGGAACATAGACGAGATGAAAGTAGAAGAACTGGTAGGTTCCTACAAACCTTCAAACTACACTTCAAACAAACCCAAAAATCCAAAACATCTGTCCTAAAAACTTTAAAGAAGACAATACATGAGGAAAGTGGAAGTGAAAAGGAAGATGAAGATGAGGAAGTGGTTTTGCTGGCACATAGATTCAGAAGATTCTTTCAGAAGAATCGTGTCCGTCCATCTAGAGGTAGAAAGGTGGATGAAAAACCTTCTGCAGGCAAATTTGGTAAAAGGACCAAAGAACCAAAATGTTATGCCTGTCAGAAGTATGGACACCTATCTACCGAATGTCCAAATAAAAAAACTAAGGGCAAGGCAATGGCTGCCACATGAGATGATAAAGAGGAGTCAAACACAGAATTTAGTGACTCAGAGAGTGATGGAGACTAGAAATCATTGAAAATTCTCATGGTCTTCATTGCTCTAATCATTTCCACAGAATCTGAAAGCCAGGAAAAACAACAAGCCACTGAATCATTTTCATCTGATAATGAAGAAACTGGACAAGAAGAAGAAGAAATAGAAAAGGATAAACTGCAAGATGCTTATAATCAACTCTATATTCATAGCATCCACATACTTAAAAGACTTGGAATGTCTGAAAATAAGAAGAAATTTCTACAAAAAGACTTGGACAAAACCTTGGGAATTAATACACATTTGATCAATGATTTGCAGCAATATCACTCAGACAATGATAAGTTAGAAAGAGCTAATCTATCCCTAAAAATGGAATCTTCAAAGCTTATAAAACAAGTTAAATTATTAAAAGATGAAAATGAGCAACTTAAGAATGAAAATTACACAATCCGCTTTGACTTAGAGAAATCCATAAAATTTTCTAAAATAAACTACAAATTTTCTCAGAGTGGTGAAAAGCTAGAAAAGTTGTTAGGGATGGGAAGACAAGGAAGAGACGAGAGTGGTCTGGGGCATGATAAAACTAAAAGAAAAACTAGAAATGCTGCCCCAACCACTAAAAGATCTATTGCTTTAGGTAGTAATAAGAGAACTTTTCCAGTTTGTCACTTATGTGGTGATATAGGTCACTATAAGTTTGAATGCTTAGCTCCTAGAAGGACTTCATATAACTCCGGTCAAAATCATATTGGTAAATTCACACTAGCTAGAGAAATACAGAATGTCAAAATTCCACCTAGGAGAAACACTCACCAATCATCATCTAAGAAGAAAGACAGGATAAGGGAATCATTAGATCAAGTGGGTAAGATAGACATGAATACTAAATCTACCACAACAAAGAAATCTATCTCTAAATGGGTAGTAAAAGAAAAACTAAATTGTCTGTTAACTAATTTTCATATACCCTGAAGTATCAAGAATAAAAGGACAGTCCAGGTTATGCATCTAGATCTGTTTATTTGCTAAAATGATGTAAATTTTTTTTTTGCTGAGCTCTAAATGATATATCTGAGGTTCCTGACCTCAATTTTTGCAGATAAACATTTTAATGTTTATAATTTTGGTGTGTACAGTGATTGTACATTCTGTTGATATGTATACGATTGATTCATAAAATCATTAAAGTATACATGAAGAGATGTTTGAATGCTAAATATTGAAAATACTCAACTTTGATATGACTGTTATGGGCATTTTCGATCAAATTGGTAAACAGTCAATATCATCGATATCTCTTCAGAACATGAAAAGGCACATGAGTAAGGATGTCATCAATGACAGTCTCGATAACATGGGAAGAGTTACATCGATATCATCAAACACTAGTCAATGATATTGAAGACTGCCGCTTGATAAAAGGCAGTTGAGCGGAAAAAGTTTCTTTTCTGAAAAAAAAAAGACTTTTCATTTTTTTTTCTTCTCTACTCAAACCCTTGGCCGTAAGAACATCCGTGGGTCTCGGAGTCACCTCAAAAATTGGTATTATCCTTCCATTACTTCCATTCCAGATTCTATCTGCCTTTTGGTCGGGTATTTACACTTTCTTTAAAAAGGGGATTTTTGTCTGTTCTTCCCAAATTTGTCGGTATGGGTAAGGACAAAGAAACAGTGTCGGGTCCTGGGGAGTCATTCAGAGCCTCTCGATGAAAGAATCTTGCCTCAAAAGAAAAGGCAAGAGCTCCCGAACGTGGGACCCCCACTTGTCAAAATCTCGACAAACCCCACGTGGCGGGTCCCAGTCTAAACCATCGGCACCTCCTCCGGCTAGAGTAACTTCACATCCACCAAAATACATGGGGAGAAAGCTAATCCATGAGAGAAATGCAGACAGGGATTGTCTAAAACCATACAATCTGGAATCCCTATTTGCTACAATCGATTGGTTGCCCGTTCTAGATTTTGGTGGACCATGCCAACTTGAACGAACATGCAACTTCCTTGCCGCGTGTCACTCACTTGTGTCTAATCCTTCTTCTCTCATGGTCTCTCTAGATGGAGATGATGCGATGATCATGCTTGCTATAATGGCTAATATCCTCAGACTAACCATGGTCACGGAGGGACTCCCTGATATGGACCTTAAAAATGTTGAGATTCGGTCCATGGTAACTAAGTACCTTTTTCATGGTAGGGACATCCCTTGGTATCAAGGGAATGTGTTGAAATATACGTACATGGAACCAAGATTTTAGGTTTTGCACAGTATCTTCACTACAAATATATATCTTAGAAGTAATAACCAGTCCGATCTCACGGGTTTTATGACCATACTAGTGTACTTAATTGCCAAAGGGACAAAGATCTGCCTTCCGACTTTGCTTGTCTATTAATTGGTGAACGCCATTCATACATCTAGAGACCTTCATATGCCATATCCCTGGATCATAAACATGGTATGCAACGCCATTGGCTTCCCAACAACCACTGATTCAGTACATCCTCTCCAAGTTTTTAACAAAAGCAACATTCATAAAATGGACTTGAGGTTTCACAAGTACCCTGAGGACCCAGAGGAAGATATTCAAGCAGAAGAAGCTGGAGGTGAAAGTGGCGCTCCCATGGAAGGGACTGAAATGGCCAGAGATGAACCCCCTGAACCCAATCCAGAACCATCAACGTCAATGCCTGGGTATGCCAAACGGTTCAAGCTGGACAGGATTGACGCAATTCAGAAGGATGTCCACTTGGTGCAAGAGAGGCTTACTGTCCTGGAATGACTGTTTCAAGGAGTACAACAAACTATCCAACAACTGGTTGATCTGATGACTTGCCGTCGGGATGACACGACGCCATCCTAGTCAGCTTCATAGTGCTAGTCGATGAATGCTATAATACACACCTCACTCTTATTTCCACGTACGAACATTAGTATCTTTTTGGATGTTCTACGCTCCCATGAGTGTATGTGATAGCTCTCTAACTTGCATAGTTATTTTTATTTTCTCTTGGTTGGTTGTTTACGCCCACAGTTGGGCTAATATGAATGGTTATTTTTGGGTGCCCATACATGGGCTTGATGTTTTTTTTTTTATATGGGATAACTGTTAATCTATTGCTGTCTGTGGTATTATATGGTTTGAATATTTTCTAGATTTGGCTGGTTATAATTCGAATCCTTTTATTGTCATGCTTATATCTCATAGGTCCCTTGGTTTCTCTTATTTTTGATATGAAATGCATGTGATGTCCTTTTACTAATTATTTACTGCTTTAATTAATCTGACATGCATCCATATCTTCTGAAAATGATGTATGCTTTAAACCGATTTAAATCCTTATACATCTATATTTGTTGGATCTCCCATTTGCCATTAGTCTTCAGTCAATATCAATCATATCTTTGTCAATGACTGATAAAAAGGGGGAGAACAGTTCAAACACCCTGAACGAAAAATTATATATCTACTTGAATGGTGTTGTAAGTGTTAGGGGGAGCAGCTGCACCAAGAAAAGGAGAGCTGTGAAGTGAGGGGGAGCAGATACTGGGTTGTGTACATGGTTCACTAGAATTTATAAAATTGTGTAAAATGTATGTACACATAATTTAGGATGTGTTTGTCTAGATACTGTCCTATGGTGTTTTGGGTATTTTGTCATGTAATTGACAAAGGGGAGATTGAAAGTGTCATTGCGAGTGCTCTGGTTTGTCAATTTGCGTGAGTGTTGAGTCAGTCAGACTGCAGAGCCTCATAGGAAGATCAATTCAAGCGTTTGCCTCAACTGGATGTGTGGAAGCTTACGGTAGGTAAATCTAAGCCTCATATCCCATGTCCCAAAACACCAGGTGAATAAAACTCTTAAAACAAGTTAGAACATCATAGGGTTTTTAAGTGAGAAAAATTTTTCAAAAAATTAAAAAATCTCTAAGTTTTCTTGCTTTGTCGATCTTATCGATACACGTGTCGATATGATTGACCTACGTTATCGATGTCCTCGGGAGCAAATCGATTCTATCAGAATGAGGAAAAAAGTGTCCAGCAACCACATACATATCTGGATGGAATTATCGATGTATCGATATACCTATCGATATCATCGATATTTGAATCTCGAGTCAATCGGAGGTGACTCGATAATATCGATAGGTAGATCTTCAGTGCCCCTATTTTTTACTTAAGAAATTCATATATGCTTCGATATATCAAAGTCATCCTCGATACCATCGAAGTTCAAATCTTGATGATATCGGAAGCCTCTTGATGATATCGGCTATGAGTGCAAAGTTGTCCAACAACATTTTTTTCAGGTAGTTTTCAATTCTGATCGGGGATCACTCGAAAGAATCGATATTCAAATATCGATGATATCTCTGGATTGATTGCATCGAGAATGGACATAAACTATCCAATAAGCTCACTGATAAATCCTTGGATTTATCGATGCATCGACACGACCTTTGATATCATCAACATTTAAATTCTGATGATTTCGAGTATCCCTCGATCATATCTGATGACCTGAAAAATATCAAGCAAGTCTCTCTCATTTTCAAATGTCAAGGACTTGATCCTCGTATCGATAATATCGGAGTTCAAAATTCAATGGCATCGATATGAGTTTCGATTCCTTCGACCAGCTGGAAAGAGGTTTTCAAAAGCGTATGACATTGAGTTTGTCTCATCGAGTGGACCATTAATACAATTGAGAGTATACGCTCAATGATATCGACCTTGCTCGATGATATCGAACTCTGTTATAAATGTGACCATTTTATATCCGTTGGAACCTTTTATCTATATAAAGAGAGCTTGGCTTTAGTTGCTGGTAGAGAAAGTAGAGAGTACTTTTGAGTGTTTAACCTTAGATCATTTACCAAAAGCTCTTTCTCTCAAGGGAGTTTATCCTCCAATCCACCCTCATCATTTATATTCAATAGAGTGGATTGGGGAATGAACTTCCGCATTCAAGGATCCTCCAGCTACTATCTTAATAGCAAATCATTAAGCTGGGATGCCTTGAATGCATAGATGATTGTAATCACTCTATCTTCCTAATAGAAAAATATTTAGAGAGTAGGATTTCATCATAACCTCGACCCAACCCGTCGCCATATATTGTACATCTTTTGAGTTACGGATTAAGGGAGCAGAAGATTCTTCATCAATAAGGAGGAGATTTTTATCAACATGCTAAATGGGACTCATCCACTTATCTGTAAGTATCTAGAGTCTAGAGGACCCTTTGATCATTCCTTGTAGGATTGTGTTTAAGGCGTTCAGCGAGAGTGTACATGGTGGGTGCGTTGTGTGGACCCTTGCTCTGTGGAGAGCATAAACATCTGGTTGAAGGTGAACCAGTCAAAATGTAACACCCTGAAAATCGGGGGTCGTGTATAAACTCAACTCCCGAGTTCCAGACCGTCACTTATGCAATAAAAATGATTATGATTCAATGTTGTCTGAGTTAAAGCATTCGCATGAGTAAAAGTATACCAAAACTGCAATTCATACTCCAGATCCAGTGATAAAAGTAAGCGGAAGACTAAAGAATATATATATTACTGTATGGAAAAACAAAGTAGATCTCGACTGTCTCTAAAGTATGAATACATCTCTGAGTCTCATATACATGTAAATAAATAAAATTAAAATGTCAAAAGTAGTCCCACTGAGAAGTCCCGTCAATCCAGGCCACCTAAGCAAAGCCGTCGTGGTACTGCATATATGAGAACTCGTCCTGGTCCTCATTATAGTCCGGCTCTGCCTCCTGAATCACTGCCTCACCTGCATCTAAGACAGGGTCTGGTGGGTGTTGCAAACACCATCCCGAAACGTAGGAGTGAGTAGCTAACTCAGTGGAATAATAGAGCAAGGATTAACATGTTCTCAAATCAATCATGCGATAATAGTAAAGCAGTAAATCAAACATTCCTAACACTGTTGTTAATGCAATATGACATGACATGATGGATGCCCTCATCGACGATCTCCCTCATACGGTACCATCTTACGCCCGCGGCATTCAATCATCCCACAGTGCTCCACATCTTCCAGGCACATGCAATGTGATTGTGATATGATTTCTGAGTTATTATTAGTCCATTCAAACAGCAGGATTGGGAAACTAAGGTACTTCCCTTATATCAATCCCAACACAGATCCTGTCTAAGGTTGTCACTCCTAGTAATCTCATACGATGTATATTTTTGTAGGTCGCTGTAAGGGCTGCCAGGGCTGTTGCTCGCACTCGTTGCACCGCTCCCCCATCACCTTATCAATACAGGCCTACTGTACTCTCACTGTTACGGAAGGGTCGTCGCCTCCCGTAGACTCAGAATACGCTCACGGTCACTACAAAGGACTCGTCGCCTGATCAGTGTAGGCCGACAGCAAGAATATAGTGTCCCATACCACCATAATCTGCTCACGAGACATAGGTGCTCACTGGTCACTACGGGGAGGTTTGTGGCCCCAGCGTAGGCCGACAGCTCGACCACGGTGTCCCATACCACCATGCCCGGCTCATGAGTCTTTTTGGATCAAGGTACCATGGTTGACAGGATTTACAATGGTAAGTTCAGTACCCTAGGTTCAAGCAGTTATGACTCATACAGGGTGAACATACAATGGCCAGTCGGGTTACTTGACGGGCTTGACTAGCACGAGCGCATCTCAAGTCGAACGACATGAAGTGCGTAAAACACCTCGTGTGGCCTAACCACTGCCGCCAACTCCAAAACACGGCTCGCGTTCATCGACGCGTCGTTCGTGGTAAAGATAAGCCAACCATGAACTTGCTCAGTTGCCGACTGCCTGGACTAGGTATAGTCCCAAACAATTATGAATCCACATCAGCCATCATGTAAGAGTATTGGAAATGAAATACAACAATGTGAGTATGTTAACACATGTTATAACATACAACTTAAGTGAATCATCTAACACATGCCTTTCATACATATAATGAAAGTATGCATATAGCCAACTTGTAGGAAATCATTTACATCAGCATATTAATTGAGAAATCAATCTCAAACTAATTCATAACACCATTTAATTCAATACATACTAATAAAAGTATTTATACAAACACTTAAACTACACACTTAAGTCTACATATAGTATGTCGACTCAAAGTGCGCATTTAGGCGAATCTCTTCGCCAAACTAATTATGCACGAATTCCTAGTATCCTAATGCGACAAGAAGCCATGTGAATCACATCAGCAAATTATGGATGAAAACAGTATTCCCTACAAATGACTAAAATGCCCTAAATCTCATATTCTTCGTCTGCTTACGAAACATGAAACGGACGACATGTTGTACATGTCAAACGGCGTTGCCGTCGATAATCAACTATTAAACGACATTGAAAGCGTTTGAAACAGTCAATCAAAGCATCTAAAATCCGCACCTTTTATCCTATAGGTGTATTAATTCGAACGGAGCGTATACGCTTCGTCTACGGCGAGTCGGGAACCTAATACACAAGATCCATAAGCTAACATGCTATGAAAATGAGTGAACAACAAATCAGCAAGTGTTAGGGGTGTTTTCTTACCTAGAATCACGGCGGAATCACCGAAAAAGTGATTGAGGCACGTTACTTAATCACATGCAACACGTGGCACAAGTAGCAGGGAATTCTCTTCCACTCTCTCTCACAAACTCTCACTTTCTCTCTCACTCTTGCTAGGGTTTCTAGCAAATTTGGATGGGTGAGAGGAGTGAGGGTTTCAAGCCCTTTTATAAGCTCAAACATGCCCAAAACAGGCTTCAGGTCAAGGTATACTTAAGTTATATCCAAATCGGGACTGTTTCGAATTAAAAGACATTTCTGGTGGTCTCCTTGCCGAATGCGATCGGACTTAAGTTCGTGCACGTCAGATGTCGATCACATCCCATTTTCAGACCAGTAGTGTTCGTAGATCACACGTGGCGGTCCAGTTTCAGTTCAGCGGTCACCGCATGTAGATCAGGCCTACAAATCTCATGATATGAAATAAAATTTTTTCCTGATCCGAGGGTGTAATTTGGCTGAATTCTGATGGTCAGAACACTTAATAATAACGCGTCAAGTTGTGTGCCAGATTTGAATTTCAAATTCCAAATCTAACCCTATTCTCACTCTCTTCACTCCAGGCTCAATGAAATAGCTTGCGAATGTCGGTTGGACTTAAGTTTTGAAATGATTGTCAAGTCCAGCTAGGTGGTTATAACGGTCTAAGATTGTATGTATCAGACTTTCGACGCGCAGTCTAGATCCAATACAAAGTTTCAAAGAGGTCCAGAGAACAAATCAGTTTAGAGTTTGATCCGAGGTTTTAGAGTATTATAGCGTCATTGGTTCTACTCACTTTGGGTCTTGTAGAACGTATTTAAAGTGATCAGGGTCTATTTCCCAGCTACTCTAACGTTGCGCTAGCTAACTTACACTTATTTTCTAAAAGAATTAATCCTGCGCGATTTCTGGTCGAGTTGGTACTCGAGTCCAAGTACTAATTTTTCCAGGGCGTTACACAAACCTTAGGTTTGAGGTGAACCGTGTAAAACCTTGGGTTAGAGGTAAATTGCATAAAACCCCCGTTAGGGTCTTATGGAAGATCCTTGGCTCATGTGCCTAAAAGTGGGTGCGATGTGTTGACCCTTGCTCGTGAGAGTAAAACAGTCAGCCTCAATGTAGGTTGTAAAGGTTGAAGGTGAACCTGATTTAAAACCTTAGGTTTGAGGTGAACCGCTGTGAAACCTTCTTAGTGAAATCCATTACACTCAAGGGTTGAGTGCGGTTACCGAGAGTGGAGTAGACAAGTAATCGAACTACTATAAAAATAACTATGTTTGAGATTGTTATTCTTTGGTTTGTGTGATTTGCTTTAATATTTTCATATCTGAATATTTGAGATCGCACCTGACACACATATACAGTCATATCCATCATAAACTAGTTTGTATATCATTCACTTCTTAAATAGTTTGTGATTAGATCCTCTACTAGGCTTGGAAGCCAGTAGAGTTACTTATGAGGAATCCTAATATATGCTTGTTGTTAGGATTGGTGTAATTGGATTTTAATAAACCATAAAAATTTTAAGAAGTCTTATTCACCCCCCTCTAAGACATGTTGGCATATTCCTAGTTTAACTCAAGCAATTTTCACTGCTATTTCATCAACATGGTCGGGCATTTTCTGAAAGTATTCATGGACAAATTCTCTATTTTTGGAAGTACATTTGACAAGTGCCTCAAGCACTTGAATTCAGTTTTGACAAGGTGTAAAGAGAAGAACCTTGTCTTGAATTGAAATAAAATGGCACTTCATGGTTTAGAAGGGAATTATCGTTGGACTTATGATCTCGTTTAATGGAATTGAAGTGGATAAGGCCAAAATAAATCTAATTGCCAATTTGCCGGCTCCCAAAAACATACGTGACATTTGCTCTTTTTTGGGTCACGCGGGATTTTATAGGAGGTTCATTAAGGACTTTAACCAAATCTCTAGACCATTGAGTAACCTCTTTCAAAAGGATGTCCCATTTGAGTGGACCGATTCATGTTAGGAGGCTTTTACGAAGCAAAAGGGTATGTTAACAATGCACCAATCATCCAGCCACTTGATTAGAGTAGTCCTTTTAAAATCATGTGTGATGCTAATGACTATGTTATTGGAGCTGTGTTAGGCTAAAGGAAGGACAATAAACCTTGTGTTATCTACTACGCAAGTAGAACATTGAATGGTGCCAAGATAAATTACTTCACCATGGAAAAGGAACTCCTTGTCATAGTATTTTCTCTAGACAAATTCATATCTTACTTAATTGGGTCAAAAATTATAATTTTCACTAACCATGTGACACTTAAGTATCTTCTTTCAAAAAAGGATGCTAAGCCTTCTCTTCTGTGATGAATCCTCATACTCCAAGAATTTGACTTAGAGATAAGTGACAAGAAAGGAGTAGAGAACATAGTAGCAGATCACTTGTCTCGATCTGTTCTTTTATATTCCATTGAGAGTTCACCAATCAAAGACACTTTTCCAGACGAACAATCATTTGTTGTCTCCTAATTACCTTGATACACTGACATAGCAAATTATCTTATGACAGGTAAATGGTTGAACCATTGGACATCACAAGATAAGAAAAGATTTTTAACTGAAGTACATAGCTTTTCAAGGACGATCCTTATTTTTTCAGGATTGAGCCATTGTCGAGGAGGACCAGTGGAACTTTTAGGTTCTCATAATGCAGAGCTATGTTGATCTTCCATGATTTTGACCTTTAGGAAGAAGCTCATCGTCCATGAATGTGATGGTCCTGAGAGCAAGGAGTTGTCTAATCATGAATGAAATCATTTCGGGTGGAGTACCTGAGGTGATATAAGTGTCGCTCAATGTTTTTGCAAAGACCATCTGGTGCATTTGTGATGTGCATAACAACTTCCATATGGATATTTATGTTAGGACTGTTTTAAGCTGTGTTGCCACATCATATGGTGTCTCTCTTCCTAGCCCTAATCAAGCGCCATTGTGATCTCCATTGTCTCTTTGAGTACAACGTATGTTAAGGTTCATGTTTCCTACTTTGTCACACTCTGGATAGTGATAAGGAACTAACTTGTAACATGGAGGCTCTTTTTCCTTGAGGGTTACTAGTTCTTTAGTGATTGGTAGTTGTGCTGATGCAGGGAGTAAAGTTTCTTATGAGTGAGTGTTAGATTGTAAAGGAATGCATCATTTCATAATTCCATATTTATATTTATTAAGAGTATTTAGGAAGTGGTTGTTTACCTGCTTCATCATTACTTACCCTGATTGAGTTGATAACATGTGTAGGTTAGAACTAATGGAACCATTGATTTAGCCACTCACTCCTACATAGGATGGTGTTTTAAAACACCAACCATATGCTATTACTGATACAAATACCATCAAGATCAATACATTAGACAAGACATAATGGACCCTATTGATGGCGCTTTGTACTTCCAGTTGTCGGATGGGCAGGCTTGGGCAAAGTGCCTCACTTCTCTCCTTTTTGTATATTTTGAGAATTGTTATTTTTGGAGTCCCCAACTGGGTGGACTCCATTAGTTGAATGTGTATTGTGGCTTGTGTAGCCCCTATCTAGGCAAACACCACTTTTGGACTTGTATATTTTAAATACAAGGCATATATTTTTGGGTTTAATTATTTCTACTTAACTTTTGATACTGCTGATTTAAAGCTAATATGATTTTTGATCATCTGTAAATGTTAACCGGACTATGCAAGCATGTGGGAACTCATCCATGTGCATTTTGCTAGGTTCACACTCGAGAACTCGGGATCAGATTCTCCGTGCATGGGTTCCAATTTTTAAGGTGTGAAAAGTTGGTGTCACGCCCCAAACCCGAAAATCGGATTCACATGAATCCCGATTGCCGAATCCGGTGTCGACAGCCTCCGTAGTGCCCCATTCTCGGCTTCTGATAATCTAATGCCAGATTTCTGATCCTGGGATCCTACGAGGAGGATTTTCAGAATGAATTTTTTGTAAAGGAGCATAACCACAGATATAACCAAGTCACAAAACAACATCACCACATATCCACTATAACAACAATTTTAAGTACAATGCAGAAGGGGAAATACAAGGTGATCAAAAAGCTCCAAAAGGTCCTGATGTGCACTCCTGTCTCAGCGCTGCTGTCGTCCAACGCTACCTGCACGCAACTATCGTGCATAAGCTTACAAAAGCTTAGAGGGTGGTGTAAGTGTGTGCGTAAGGCAAACGCCAAGTGCACAGTATCAGGACAATGCGTAAGTTTGTGGTAAGTCCATAAATGTACCAAGGCTGTGTAATGCAAGGCATGATGCGAGATATGAATGCCATCGGCCACACCGATGCAATGCAAGGCCTATGTAGCCGAATGTCATATGCGAAATGCAATCCAAGCAAGTCGGTACTTCTCAAGTACGTATATCAGTACAGTTCCTCTCTGGATATCACCGGGGTCCAATACACATGCAGAGACTGCCACCTCCCTAGCTGCACAGTCAAGCAAGCGGATAAGATCTCACTATCCGCCTGACCAGTAGTATGCCAATACCTACCCGGCTCGTCGATAGCGGACTCATTTGCGAGCTAGTCAAACTCAGCCTAGCTTATAGCCCTCTCACTCAGGCGGATAAGGCCACACCCCCTTCCAACCGACCCCGACACAGTGGGAGACGCGGCCTACTGGTATTCGGCACTCGGGCGCTTGTATATCCACTCGGTCTATACGTTGGAGCATCTCCTGGTACCAAAAAGGTTCTGGGACTCTCACCCAAGGACATCCTAAGTGCCCACAGTGCTAGAATAAGTATTTCCGGTATCCAATACGGCCATCCACGATGTACCTGTGGAGCCACGGCCCTGATGTTGCTAGGGCGTGTAGTGATCAAGTCATACGTATGCGAGATGCATGAATCACGCTGTCAAAACATGCAGCAATCCAACGCGTACTGCGCGATCATGTGGGGTGCTCAGTCACCTAACGAGTCCCGCAAATGGTCTGCCCAATGGCGTATGTTATGATCAGTCCTTACTCATATCAAGCATACATATGATGCGTATGGGCATGAGTCATGAGATTATTCTAAACATGTTATTAGGCAATGAATAGTAACAGGTATGGACCTATCAATGAGCCCTAAAGAGAGTTACAATGCGGACATTTAACCAACATCGTACATACAATGTGGACGTCAAACCAACATTGTTTCCCAGGCACGACTTGCCATAAATATCTTTTCACGAACCGTGAGAAATGTACATTGCAATGAACCCTAAGTACATTCGTTAGGCCTCGATCCCTGGGCCTTAGGTATATTAAATGGGTCGTATTACATAGGCCCCACATTCACCAAATGGTTTGCATTAATGGGCCTCACTAATGAGCCTTATGTACATTACAATGGTCCATGATCCATGGGCCTTGAAATATATTAAAGTGGTCTCACAACTTGGGCCTTAAATATGCTAGATGGGCCCATGCACATAAATATATCAACTAGGCTACTCCATTTGTGCCCCATGCACATCAAATGGGCTTGTTCCCATGGGCTTTATATAGAGTAGGTGGGCCGGATCCCATGGGTATTGCATATGTCAAATGGGCCCAAACCCATGGGCATTATAATGCCAGATAAGCTTAATCCCATAGCCCTTATATGTATCAAATGGGCCTGACCATTTAGGCCTCAGATATATACCAAGGTAGGCCTCAATGAATGACCAAAGTTAAATCAGTAAAGGGCCCTATACACATGTCATGGTGGCCCATTTGTACCATAGATCTGGCTCATTTTGGCTCAAGCCATAAAACAATTAAATGAACGGTTTAGGTGCAACACATGCATCATGACGGGGGTCACAGGAAGGCCCACCAAAATTTTAATATACTATATAATATATATATAGTATATATACATAGGTATGTATATATATAAATATATATATACACAATATTATAGGAAATATATATAATATTATATATACATGTATATATACACACACATACCTACATGCACACACACATGCGTACACACATGCATACACACACGTGCACTCACACGCACTCACACACATGCATACACACACGTGCACTCACACGCATTCACAGACACTCACACACACGTGCACTCACATGCACTCACAGACACTCACACACACGTGCACTCACATGCACTCACAGACACTCACACACACGTGCACTCACATGCACTCACAGACACTCACACACCGTCCCCTGGACGGTGTGGATATATCATACATACAGTGGGCTCCACCGTCCGTGCGGACGGTGGAGTCAGGCATGAACATCTCTGTGGGTCCCATGGGGGGCCACCATAATGTTTACTTTCCATTCAGCCTGTTGGTAAGATCACAAGGCCTGGATGAAGGGAAGAAAACAAATATCATCGTGATCCAAAACTCCTGTGGCCACCAAAAGTTTCAGTGGTGAGCACTCAATCAATACTGTTTCTTATGGTGTGAGCCACCTGAGCGTCATCTCGGCCTGATATTTGGAGGGGGGTACGTCAGGGAGCTGGCCCACCTAATGAATGGGTTGGATGGTGAAATGGTCATCAAGGTGGGGCCCACGGCCCTAGCCGTGGGTCGGCCTCGTCCGCCCGCCGCTGGAGAGTGCAGGACGCCAAGCGTCCTGCATTAGGTCAGAGGCAGCAGCGCCTCTGCTGCTCCTTTTAAAAAAAAAAGTTTGGAAGGAAAGCGGTTTTTCCGCAGTTTTTAGCCTGTGGGGCCCGTTAAAATGAAATCTACTCCGGCCATTACGATCAGTGGCCCGAGGCCATCCAAATGAGTCCAGAGTTTGAATTTTTTTGATGCATGGAAGTGAAATAAACTAAGAAAGTGATATTTGAATGGTAAAGGTGCGACCTTTGACGCTATGGCCCACCAGGTGATTGGATCAGCTCCAAACTTCTACCCAACGGCTACAATGCCGTGGGTAAGAGGATGGACGGCTCAGATCGGATATAAACATCAGGGTGGGGCCTATGCAAGGAGGCCACCCAAAATCTTTCTTTCAGTCTTCTTTTTTTTTTTTTCTTTTTCCTTCCCAACGTCCAGCGTCTGGGACGCTGGACGGTTATATAATTTTATTTATTATATATATATATATTTTTTCCTCAAATGGTAGGCCCTGATGAAGTGGGCCACCACATGATGGGCGGCATGGAAATGGCGTGAAAGGTGGGCCCCACTTGGATAACATAAATACATCAAGATGGGATCTATTCAAGTGGGCCACCCCATCCTTTTGTAATAAATAAAATAAAATAAATTAAAATAAAAATAAGATAGAGAGAGAGACATGGAGAGTGGGACACGGCTTATGATGGAGGGTCCCCGTCATTATGGGCCCTCCCTTACAAGAAATCATACAACAACGGACCCCTTTGAACGAAGGACCATCAAAAATGTAAATCAACGGTGGAGATCCCTTCTCCACCGTTATGGACGGTCTAGATGACCTTTTTGAAATGAAATAAACATCATGATGGGGTCCATGGAGAATGGCCCCATCATGGAACGATCATGATGATCCAAGTGGTCCATCGGCCACAAATAAAGGTCCCAAGTGAGATCCACACCATTGATCGGTGGGCCTCACTTGGTCCACCATAAAAAACACATAAATCTACCCTATAGAAGCACCCACCTCTTGATCTTCTTGGCCCGTTGGATAGCCGGTCACCTAGAGCTTCACTTTGATGGTGAAGATGGGAAATGGGTGGCTAGGATGATGGGATTTGGAGATGGGAAGTGGGCCACTAAAATCACTTCTTTCTCATGGAAGAGAGCTTGGACGTGAGCTCTCTCTTGCTTGGAGTTGGAGTGTTGAGAAATGAGAGAGAGAGGTGTGATTAATGAGAGATGGAGTGATGTGAGGTGAGTGATGGGTGAGGTGAGTGATGGGTGAGGTGATGTGTTAGTTGACTTGGGTGGTTGCTTGACTTGTGGAGAAAGGAAGTATGGGTGCTTGTACTTGACATGAGAGGTGATTGATGGGATTGATTGATGTGATTGATGGGACACTTTGTAGAGATTCCTTGGGATTTGCAACGCGCGGTGTTTTTGTTCGAACTGAACGTGGGTCCGTATCTCATCGTCTGGGTATCGGATCGGTGCGTGAGTTGCGGCGTTGGAACCGCGGCGACGGTGCGGTCGCAATGATACAAGTCTCGGATTAAGCCGGCTCAAATGAATAGGATACGACTTACGGTCGTGCGCAACGTCAACCATAAGTCACGGATTGCCGGAATTTGACGAGAAGGGTCGCGGGAATCAACGGAACAGTGCGAATTAGGATACGGGTCTTACAGTTGGTATTAGAGCAAAGTATTGAGATAACCAAGACCTTCGTAATCAGGACTATACAAACTATAATAAATCAGTATTAAGACACTTAAAATTAGAAGTTCGAACCTTACGGGGATCTCCCTTGTTTTAGGAGTATTTGGTAGTGTAGGAAATTCAGTAAATTAGGAACATTGAACCCTAGGACCAAAATCCTCAGTTTTCTACAATTCTAAATTTAAACTTAAAAATGATGAACCATAGGATCAAATTTCAAAATTTGTGATACTTTTGAACCTAAATCTAAAAATTTGAACATAAGAATCGCCTTGATCTTATCGTGTAAGAAGTGTTTGAGTGCACGTTTTTTCAACTTAGAATGAGTAAATTCGGTAAATCATAGCTTTAGGGAGATAAATTTAGCATAGATTAGTTATTTGGGCTCGGTAGAAACCCAACCAATAAGTGCAAAGTTTAAGTTTTACAAAAATATGGACAGTAGGGATCAGTGCCACCAAGTGACAATTAAGAAAATTTGAAAAAAAATGGGAAATGAATGAATGAAAAAAAATAATGAATGAATGATGAAATGAAAAAAAATGAATGAATGAAGTGATGACAAATGAATGAATGAATGATTTTTTAAAAATGAATGGTGATAAATGAATGAAATGAATAAAGAAATAAAAAATTAAAAGAAATAAAAAAGAGAAAAATACATATATTAGAGATTCTAAGAGCC
Organism: Magnolia kwangsiensis; assembly: GCA_037074715.1. NCBI lineage: Eukaryota > Viridiplantae > Streptophyta > Magnoliopsida > Magnoliales > Magnoliaceae > Magnolia > Magnolia kwangsiensis. Next base: position 35,049,329 of record CM073586.1, on the reverse strand, counting down.
GTTGGAGAGGGAAGTGAAGACCCTAAAAAAATTTATAGTGGTGCCACCATTGAAATCGGACATGTAACAGCTCCCCTACTGGATTCAGGCAAGCAACAGTGGCGCCACCGCAGGAATCGAACAGGCGACAACGGCTTCACCACCGGATTCGGGCAGATCGTAGTGACATTATTATCGAATTTGGGTAAACGGTGGCAATGCCACCAGTGGAGTAGTATCTCCACCATCAGAATTGGATAGACGGTGGCGGTGGCGGTGCCACCACTATTCAACAATCTTCATTAGTGTGCTAACTTTAAAAATTTGTATTTCATTCAATACAACTCTGATTTGGGTGATTCAAAAGCCAAATCGAAGTTTGATGAGTCTAGTATTATATAAAAATAAAGAAAAATAAAATTTAAGATATAGTTAATTTTAGGATGTTTTGGAAACTATATAGAAATTGTTAGTTTCGGACATCTGTTACTTCTAGAATTGTAATAATTTTTCTAGAGCATGAAATGAAATGAAATTTTTGTAAGATAAGAGTAAAATTAATGATAAATTAGCATTGAAAAATATTGAATAAAATTACCAAGAATGATATAAGTAATAGAGACATTTTGGAATCATATAAAAAATCATTGGTTTTAGACAACTAGTATTTTTGGAACTTTTGTATTTTTTATGGAACTTGAAATGTAATGAAAATTTGTGGGGCAGAATATAATGATAATTCACTAAAAAAATTCATAAAAATAATTCATTAACTAAAAGTATAAAAAATATTACAAGATAGAGATGTTTCAGAATTATATAGAAAATCATTGGCTTTGGATAAATGGTATTTTTGAAAAATTATAATTTTTTATGAACTTAAAATAGAATAAAATATTGTGGGAAAAAAGTGAACTTAATTATGAATTATTAAAAAAATTTATAAAAATAATTCAGTAATTAAAAGTGTAAAGTCGTTACGAACAATAGACATGTTGAAACTGAAAATTTTTACAACTACGAGTTACCGATGGACTGGACATATCTTTTTCATCTTAGAGTTTTAGTATTCGATATCTGTTTAGGAATTGCTTCTAATCATACCAGGAATAACCCCGTATGATTAAATTAGATTTTATTTTTTAGTATATTTTTCTATTTCAAGTACTTTCCAGTATAGTTGAATTAGGACCCTTGAGTAGGGTTGAGTTTCATTGTTTAAGATTCTGTAAGCTCATATTCAAGGCAGACTTCACTAAAATATTTTAAGTTTCTTATTATCTTGTGGATTCAAGGTTCATAGCATATTGAGGAGATAATGTTCTTCCTCTTTCCTTTTATGTGCCCTTCCTTGTGTCACCAACCCTCCAAACCTTCGAAATATCTTAGAATTTCTTATTCTTCCCTCCCTCTCAAAATTAAGGAAACTGAAGCATGGTGGGCCCATAACCCATAGGCTACAGGATCAAAACGACAATATACAAATAAAAAATTAGGCCCATGAAAACCCTTTTATTATGGACGTTTAACCATAGGCACCGTGGAAAATTCATTATCCACAAAATTAAACATAGATTAAACAAGAACACCTTCTGAACTTGTCCCAAGGGAGGGGGGGATCTCAAAAGTTGAAACTTAAACTTCTCAATAACTTTTGATATTCTCCAAGTGTCTAGAATGATTGGGACCACAGACTTATAAAACCAAGATTAGGTGAAGTAGTTGTGGTTTGATTCAAATTCTTAATCCTAGGAAATTACCAATGAAATCAATGTCATGCTCAAGAAAAAGTCTGAATTAACCAATATTAGGAAAGGATACCAATGAACTCATTACCCCGATCAGGAGAAGGTTGATGTATCAGACTCAGACCCAATACAATCGTCTTTCCATGTTAGCCGAACATTGAAAATAAAATTTTTTACTCTAGATAGAGGGGAACTATCATCACGAATCCAAAGCCTTTGAAAATTTTTAAGAAATATTTAGGGTGAACAATTTTAAGGGGGTTAGATCTTCGTAATAACCTAAGTACATACCCACATGCTAACTTATCATGATGAACTCAATGGTAACTCAGGCATCATTAATTACAATGTCGTTAGCAGTTTATATAATAGAAACATTTGGAAATTTCGTGGATGAAAGTTGTTTTAAGGAGGGTATATTGCAACGTCTTGGATTTTCACTATTTGGATTTGAAAAATCCTCAATTTTTTTTGCTATAATTAGCTTATGTTGTCCCTTACTAACTCTTAACAATTGAATATAGCCTATACGCGGGTATTACCAGTAAAGAATCACATAAATCCAGTTAATTAACCGTATGAAGCTAATGAATCCACTCGATTACTTAAACATCGAGTCTAGCCTCGTGATTTATTCATCTAGGGGCCTAAAACTAGCTGACCTATCACTAACTAATCAAGACAACTGGAACTAAATAAAGACCTACCTAAAGCCGAGACAACTAGGGGTCAGATCTGTATTAACAAACCAAACTGAGCTAATTACTCTTTTAGCCTAAGAACCAACAATTTAGGGTGATTAGGATTGAATCTCCATTTTTGCTAATTTTGAATAGGCCACACTATCAACTAGCCAATCCAAACCCCAATCATCAAGCGCAAGAAATCTCGCTTCCAAATTCATTCCATAAATGCCCTAATTATTTGAACAAGCTCTAAATCACTCATTAGTAGGCCACTAAACTTGAGATTATATAAAAATATTTGACTTAGTGGGCTTGATGTCCATTATGGAACATTAAGACAAATCGCATTTTGAATTGCTCAACTTGGACTTGTAAGGCTAGTGCATGAGATGTATGAATATTTCTAAAATTAATCAAGAACTTAATTTAGTTATTTGTATCTGGTCTTTACCAAAGTTGTGTCTTTAGGACCATTAAATCATGACCAAATTTTGGGCACCAATCTAAGTTAATACCTTACACCTATCCTTATATCCGCAGCCGAGGCCTCAATCAATGATCGATGAACGTCAAACTGACTTCTAATTATACTTGTTGATTGACGCATCCAAATGGCGACATATCTTATCCATGCATAGATCATCACTAGGGCCATCTATCTCATGATGTATATGGACCCATACACCATCTAGTGGACACAAAATAGTTGGAAACACAATCCGATAGTGTCAATGCACCAAAACCATGGCCTCTGGGAGACATTGCACTACTTCTGGCACTATAAAAACTCAACTTTAGGTAGCCCCTTTACTCCATACTAATTGCCCTAGTAAGAGAAAAGAAGAGAGAAAGGGAAGAAAAGAAAGAGGAAGAGAGTGAGTGTGAGAGAGAGAGGGAATGATCTTTGTGCTTAGGGGTTAGTATCTCATCGATCAAACCCTTGGAATTATCGAATCCACCCCCACTTGCTATTGGAGGTAAGACTTGCATCGACCCTTTGATTTCACTACCTATACCTAGTTAGCTTGCTATTAATGGTCTTTCCTTTCTTTACATTAGCAATTGTTAATTTTTTCCCAAAACCCTAACCTTAAGTGCTATTAGGTTGAGTGAAACCCTCTAAGGTGTGGACCATTATTCATTGGTTACCATTTATTGACCCTTGAGAGTCTTAGTTAATGATTACTTATTGTGAATGGCTTGATACATAATAACATATATATATATATATATATATATATATATATATATATATATATATATATATATATATATATATATATATATATATATATATATATATATAAAATTTAAATGCAAATCATGCTATTAGTTGCTTATTGATGCTCACATGTTTAATGAAATGCTTGAATAAGTTACTAAATTTAGGGTTTATATGAAATCTCATTATGACTGTATAATGAATTGTTAGTCCTTAATGATGTTTAGAACTGCTTACAATGTTAGGTCAATTGGAAAATTGCTCAAACTAAGGGGTGGCTGGAGTTAGGTCGGCCACTGAAGCTTGTTCGATTGAGTCGGGTCGAACATGGACGGCCAATAGTAGGTAGACTACGCGGGATGCTTGCACCTAATATCAGTTGCACTAGGGTTCTCCTAAGTTAATCAAATTAGTCTAATGGCTGACTGGTCATGTATGTTCACAATGTATGACAAAGACCAATTAAATATAGAATAACTCGTTCCTATTGAATGAGTCTATTTATAACCATTATCAAAATGATCCACAAGAATCATGAGACAAGCATAGTGGTATAGGACACCATGTTCATGTTGTCGGCCTACACTAGGGTGACAAGCATCCCTGTAGTGTTTGTTGAGCAATGTTATTGACAATTTGCCTATCATATGTGTTTAATTGGGAGTGATGAACCCAAAATGAATCAAGGGACACAATCAAGGAGCCACTACGGCCCTTCTGATCCTAGTCTATTTGCTGACGAAGCTAGAGATAGAGCCAGTAAAGGGAAAGCTTAGAAGAATAAAGGTAGAATGGGTCTTGAAAGTTTATGACGAAATCATCAAACAATACAGCGTAGGATTCTTGGTAGTCTCTAACTACCCTGAATGGCTCGCCAACATTGTACTAGTACCAAAGAAGGATGACAAAGTTCTAATGTGCATTGACTTTCGAGATCTTAATAAAGCCAGTCCTAAAGATGACTTCTCCCTGCCACACATTGACACTCTGGTCGACAACACTATAGGGTATAAGATCCTCTCGTTCATGGATGGTTTCTTAGGTTACAATCAAATCAAGATGGCCATCAAATATTGTGAGAAGATTTCATTTATCATGCCATAGGTAACATTTTTCTATAGGATTAAGCCGTTCGGTCTGAAGAATACATGAGCTACATACCAACGAGCAATGATAGCCTTGTTTCACAACATGATGAATAAGGAGATGCAAGTATACGTAGATGACATGATCATCAAATATTACACGATTGAAGGACACTTTGAAGACATGAAGAAGCTCTTCGACATATAAGAGAAGCACAAGCTCCACCTAAACCCTCAAAAATGAGTCTTTGGTGTAACTAGAGGCAAACTTCTCGACTTCATAGTAAGTGATGAAGTTTAAGACCCGTATCTTGGTCCGTACCTTTCTGTAAACTTCCGCGGTCTTACCGGTCGAATTTCCGGGAACTTTCGACCCTTAACCGATATCGACGCGCGACCCTGATTCATATGCCGACAACTCGAGTCGACTCAGCCCGAGACCAATACCACAGCGACCGCGCCATCGTTGTGGTTCTGATGCCGTGACTCGCGCGCTGAGGCGATACCCTGGTCAAGAGATATGGGCCAACATTCGGTGCGAGAAAACGCCGCGCGTTACGAAACCCAAGAGAATCTCTACGATGTGTCACATCAATCACATCAATCCCATCAATCAATCACCCATCAATCCATCACATGTCAAGTACACATCACTTTATTCCATTTTCCCAAGCAACCACAAAAGTCTTTATCACCCATACCTCTCTTACACAAAAAGCCACAAAAGTCTTCATCTCCCATACCTCTCTTACATAAAAGCCTCAAAAGTCAAGCTTTTCTTACACAACCATCACTCACCCATCCATCCATCACTCTCTCTCTCTCCCTTACACCACTCTCTCTCTTTCTCTCTTTCTCATTTGTAAAACTCCAAGAAAAGGAGCTCCATACGTATGGAATTTTGCAAAAGCTCCTAAGCTCCAAGTGGCCCACCTTCCTACCCCAAAATCTCCCATCTCAACCCTCCATTCTTCATCTTAACCATTGAAGTTGAAGCTAAGGTGCCAAGGAACCCCTAGGAGCGAGAAGATAAGATGGTGGGTGCCTCTATAGGGTACATTTACTTATTTTTATGGTGGACCAACTGAGGCCCACCGATCAATGGTGTGGATCTCACTTGGGACCCTTATTTGTGGCCAATGGACCACTTGGATCATCATGATCATTCCATGATGGGGCCATTCTCCATGGACCCCATCATGATGTTTATTTCACTTAGAAAGGTCATCTAGACCGTCCATATCGGTGGGGAATGGATCTCCACCGTTGATTTACATTTTTGATGGTCCCATGTTCAACGGGATCCGTATATTGTATGATTCATTGCAAGGGAGGGCCCATAATGACGGGGCCCCTCCATCATAGGCCGTGTCCCACTCTCCATGTCTCTCTCTCTCTTTTATTACTTTTATTTTTATTTTATTTTATTTTATTTTATTGTTTATGCTATAGGGTTGTGGCCCACTTGAATGGATCCCACCTTGATTTAATTATTTTTATTCAAGTGGGGCCCACCTTAAACGTTAAACCATGTTACCCATCATGTGGTGGCCCACTTCATCAGGGCCCACCATTTTCAAAAAAAAAATAATATAGAACTGTCCAGCGTCTGGGACGCTGGACGTTGTAAAGGAAGTTGAAAAAAAAAAGAAAAGGAAAGAAAGGGACTTGGGTGGTCCCCTTGTATAGGCCCCACCCTGATGTTTATGTTCGATCCAAGCCGTCCATCCTCTTACCCATGGCATTTTAGCCGTTGGGTAGAAGTTTGGAGCTGATCTAATCACCTGGTGGACCATAGCGCCAAATATTGCGCCCTCACCATTCAAACTCTATTTTCTTATTTTATTTCACTTCCTAAGCTCAAAAAAAAATTAAACTCTGGACTCATTTCGTCTGTTTCAGGCCACTAATCGCAATGGCCGGAGCGGATTTCGTTTTAGCGGGCCCCACGCGTGAAAAACCTCGGAAAAACATTTTTCTCCCAAAAATATCAAGAGGCAGAGCCTCTGCTCCTGCCAACGTCAACGTGCAGTGCTGCACGCTGCTGCGTGCAGCCGTGCAACGGCGGGCGAACGTCCAGCAGGGGCCCATGGCCCTGCGTGTGGGCCCCACCATAATGTTTATTTGTGATCTAGCCGGCTCATGAGGTGGGCCGTCCCAGCAGCGGGCCCCTCTCTAAAAATGGGACAGATCCAAAACTCAGGTGGCCCACACCACGTGAAACAGTGTGGATTGAATTCTACCATTAAAGATTTTTGGGGCCCACAGAAGTATTGGATCGAGCTGAAATTTATGTTTTCCCTTCATCCAGGTCTAAGTGGCCTTATGAATGGGTTGGATTTCAAATAAATATTACGGTGGGCCACATTTGTGGGACCCACGGTAATGTATGTATTTCACTCACACCGTCCACAGCCCGTGGACGGTGAGGGTCACCATGATGTATTGTTTCACCCACCGTCCAGTGGACGGTGGGGCCCTGTTGAATGTGTTTTACACACGCCGTCCACCTGCCTTTGTTGATGGGGCCCACTGTCCGCTGCCCGTATTGATTTTGTGGGGCCCACCATTATATATTTATGTATGTTATATAGTTTATAATGTATATTTTATAATATAAAATTTGTAGTGGGCCCTAGACCATGTGTCCCTATGAATAGTTTGGATGGAAATAAATATTTTGTAAGGCCCATGAGTCGCCCATGAGTCGGGACCCATTTAATATCAAAAGGGCTATGGGTTAGGCCTATTGATTTATAAAATGCTTATGGGTTTAGGCCCACTTTGTTATGCATGCAAGGCCTATGGGTTAAGCCCATTTGGACTATCTAAGGCCTATGAGCTAGGCCCATTTGCTTTGTAAAAGGCTTATGAGTTTAGGCCCACTTGTTATGTTTTAAGTCCATTAGACTAGGCCCATTTGATTGTTTAAGGCCTATGGGTTTAGGCCCACTTGTTATGTTTTAAGTCCATTAGACTAGGCCCATTTGATTGTTTAAGGCCTATGGGTTTAGGCCCACTTGTTATGTTTTAAGTCCATTAGACCAGGCCCATTTGATTGTTTAAGGCCTATGGGTTTAGGCCCATTTGATGTACAAGAAGGCCTAGGGGTTTAGGCCCATTGAACTCATATAATGCCTAAGGGTTAACGCCCATTTAGCGTTCATATGGGATTCAATTGGTGTGACCCATTCGACCCATGAGTTAAGCTCATTTGATGCAATCCAAGGCCCACGGGTTTTGACCCATTGCAATGCACATAAGACCCATTGGTGTGACCCATTTATATGGCCCATCTGATAAATAAAAGGCCCATAAGATATAACTCATTTGATATACATGTAAGGCCCAATGGGAGGAACCTACGGTCCATTGCAATGTGTAATTTCCATACAGATTAACCAGCAATGTTTACGGCGATCGTGCCTTGGGGGTAATGTTGGTTTGACGTCCACATTGCGAGTGTAATGTTGGTTGGATGTCCACATTACGACTCTCCTTAGGGCCCATTACTGGGCCGTACTTATTGTATTTCGGCCGTCTAGGCCCATCTGCGTTGTAAGGATGGTTCATCACTCATTTACATGTTAGTATAGTTTCATGACTCATGATCATACGCATCATATGTATGCTTGATATGGGGATTGACTGATCATAGCATATGCCGTCGGGCAGGTTGTTTATGGGCTCCCGGTTAGGCAGAGTTACCCTACATGAGCGCACGATATGTGCTGGATTTATTGCATGACTGGATAGCGTGAATCATGCACTTCGCATTTGTGTGACATGTTTATTATACGCCCTAACGACATCAGGGCCATAGCCTCCACAGACGCATCGTGGTTGGCAGGATTGGATACCGAAAATCTTATTCTACATGAGGTACTATAGATATCCCTGGGTGAAAGTCCCTAAACCCTTATGGTACCAAGAGGTTGCTCCAACGTCTAGACCGAGTGGGTAGATGAGCGTTGAGTGCCGACTACCAGACGGTTACGCTCTCCACTGTGTCGTGGTCGATTGGAAGGGGGTACGGCCTTACCCGCCTGAGTGTAGGGGGTAATGCTAGGCTGAGTCTGACCAGCTCGAGGAATGGGTCCGCTATCGATGAGTCGCGCCCGATATTGGTAGACGGATAGTGTGGTCTCTTTCACTTACCTTATTGCGCGTGATGTGGTGGCAATCTGGTTTAGAGTGTACTAGACCCCGGTGATATTCCATATTTTGAGCTGTATTGATGTGTGGACATAGATGAGGATCTGTATGCTTGAGTTGCATTGTACATCACATGGCCTTGGGGTGGCCGATACCATTCATGTCTTGCATCGCATAAGCCTTGGTACGGCTCATGATATTATGGTTCCATCTGCATATTCCGCATTACTCTGTCATTGCATGTTCATGTTACTACCTTGCGCACACACTTTCACCACCCTCTAAGCTTTCTGTAAGCTTATGCATGACCGTTACGTGCAGGTGACATTGGATCGCAGCAGCGCTGAGGCGGGAGCACGTTGCAGAGTGTTTTGGAGTTTTTGTTCTACACCACTGTATTTTCCTTTTTGCTCATTGTACTTGTAAAGTTTTTAATCATGGTGGAAATGTAATGGAGTTCTTGGTTGTTGTTTGTGGGTTATGCCTTTGGTTATGCTTATTACGAATCAAACTGATGTTGAAAATCCTCCTCGTAGCATCCCATGATCGGAACCTGGCGAATGGGAGCTAGGAGTCGAGAATGGGGTTCTACGGAGGCTGTCGGCGCCGGATTCGACGATTGGAAATTTTGTGAGCCCGGTTTTCGAGTTTGGGGCGTGATAGAAGTTGGTATTAGAGCATAACTTGGGAATAATCGAGAACAACATTACATGTCTGCTATGAGTGTAGAATGGCTAAGTTCCGAAGTTCGGATAGCTTCGCGACCTTCCAATTCTGACCGTTAATGTGCGTACCTTCGAGAGTTTTGAAGTTGATAGGCGCCTTCCCTCTTTCCTGTAGGACATGACACCTGGGAGAGTTGCCCGATCGACTCCCGCACCACCACCTGAGGATTCTGCTTCACCATCGGAGGCTCCAACTTTACCACCTGCATCTCCCGTTCCACCCTCAGAGATCCCTGCTTCTTTCCCTGAGGATGACATACCTCCACCTGAGGCCGATGAGGAGCCGACCGTGACTGTGAGTGCCTCACAGTTACAGCAGATGTTACAGGCTGTGACAACCGCACTACAGGGACAGGGCAGACGCCCAGCTGTTTCACCAGCTCAGGCAGAGCAGGAGCGCACGAGCACCTTACTTCGTGAGTTCAGATGGCTTGATCCCCCACATTTCCAGGGCGAGCCAGATCCGACTGCAACAGAGAGATGGCGCTCCGATGTGGAGAAGATTTTTGATACCATGTCATGTACGACCGAGCAGCGCGTCCGGTTAGCTGTATTTCTCTTCCAGGGTGAGGCCGAGCATTGGTGGACCTCTGTTACCCGTGTTGCAGGACCTGAGTATGTCTGAACATGGGAGGACTTTGTGGACCGATTCGAGGAGCAGTACTTCCCCGACCATATCCGTCGTCAGCGAGCTTTAGAGTTCGAGACTCTGGTGCAGGGAGACATGACCGTGGCACAGTACGCGGCCCGTTTTGTGGCTCTATCGAGATTCGCACCATACATGGTTGATGACGAGGGGCGGAAGGCCCGCCGTTTCGAGCACGGCTTACGTTACGGCCTTCGAGGTCGTGTTATTGGGCATGAGCTCCCTACCTTCCAGGCAGTAGTGCGGAGTGCTCAGGTTTACGAGACTGAGTGGGTCGGTTCTCAGTCTGAGCGTGGTCAGAGGGGAGACCGGAAGAGGTAGGCTTTTTTCAGTCCTTCCCAGCAGCGTCGACTACATCAGCAGAGGCGCACAGGTCGCCCAGCTTTTCGAGCACCATCAGCACCAGCAGCACCTCCACCACCACCTCAGAGGCAGTTCACCGGCACTTGCTTCAGGTGCGGTGCGACAGGACACCGTTCATGGGAGTGTCCCAGCCCCCAGCAGTAGCAGAGAGGTCCGCAGCAGCAGAGACCTCTACCACAGCAACAGAGACCCCCACAGCAGCAGCGACAGCAGCCTCCACCACCGAGGCCACCTCAGCATCAGCATCAGCACCAGCCTCAAAGGCCGCAGCAGCAGAGGCAGCAGTTTCGACCGCCTCAGCGACCCCAGCAGCATCAGCAGCACGTTTAGAGGGGACAGGCACCTCCCCAGCCAGCTCAGGCTAGATTTTATGCAGCTCAACAGGATCCGCAGTCATCCGGAGGAGTCGTTGAGGGTATACTGCTAGTTTTTGCATGCATTGCACGTGTACTGTTTGATTCTGGTGCATCGCATTCTTTTGTGGCCGAGAGCTTCTGTCGATTGGCTGGCTTACCGTTAGAGTCCGCTGATGAGAGCCTATTAGTGTCGACTCCCTTAGGGAGGACTACAGTGTTAGGACAATTTTGCTCGTCATGCCCCGTTCTGGTTGGGGATACCTTTCTGCCTGCTGATTTGTTCGTTTTGCCGATGTTTGAGTTCGACGTTATCCTGGGCATGGATTGGCTTGCCCAGTACTATGCTATATTGGACTGCGCCGCGAGGACCGTCACGTTCTGTATACCCGGCGTACCACAGTTTCAGTTCGTTGCAGAGGCCAGAGGAGAGCGGTTGTCTTGTTTGATGTCTTGCTCCATAGAGGAGCCTGTTGCCGCCTGCATCGACCATTTGCCCATAGTATGCGATTTTCCCGATGTGTTCCAGGAGATTCCGGGATTACTGCCTCGTCGACTCACCGAATTCCAGATCGATCTTGTGCTCGGTACCGCGCCTATTTCGAAGGCCCCGTATCGTATGACACCGTTAGAGTTACGGGAACTGCAGAAGCAGTTGGACGAGTTACGTGAGTTGGATTTTATCTGTCCGAGCAGTTCACCGTGGGGAGCGCCAGTACTCTTCGTGAAGAAGAAGGATGGCTGGTTGAGGCTCTGCGTTGACTACCGCGAGCTCAACAAAGTCATGATAAAAAATAAGTACCCGCTCCCTAGGATTGATGATTTGTTCGACCAGCTACAGGGTGCACAGTTCTTCTCGAAGATTGACCTGCGTTCCAGTTATCATCAGATTTGGGTCCGAGATGAGTACATTTTGAAGACGGCTTTCAGGACACGTTACGGTCATTTTGAGTTTCAGGTCATGTCCTTCGGACTGACCAATGCACCCGCGGTCTTCATGCAGCTGATGAACGAGGTTTTCTGCCCATATCTAGATCAGTTTGTTGTAGTCTTCATCAACGACATTTTGATCTACTCGAGGACCCATGAGGAGCATGAGCAGCACTTGGAGATTACTCTACAGACCCTCCGCACACACCAGCTGTATGCGAAGCTAGAGAAGTGCGAGTTCTGGCAGGAGGAGGTGAAGTTCCTCGGTCACGTGGTGACGAGGGAGGTGTCGCAATGGACCCCTCGAAGGTCGAGGCAGTGCGTCAGTGGGGCCAGCCCACGACTGCGACAGAGATCTGTAATTTCCTTGGTCTAGCGGGCTATTATCGACTTTTCATTGAGGGCTTTTCTCGTATTGCGGTCCCGCTGACCAGGTTGACTCGGAAGGGTGCAGAGTTTATTTGGAGTGACGCTTGCGAGGGAGCATTTATGGAGTTGAAGGACCGTCTGACGTCCGCTCTTGTCCTCACTCTTCCCTCTGGGAGTGACGACTTCATTGTATTCACTGATGCCTCGCATATCGGTTTAGGTGCTGTCCTGATGCAGCACGGGAGACCAGTGGCCTTTGCGTCTCGTCAGCTTAAGGTTCATGAGCTGAACTATCCTACGCATGACTTAGAGCTGGCTGCAGTTGTCTTCGTACTGAAGGTGTGGAGGCACTATCTTTACGGGGCTAGGTTCGAGCTCTTCTCTGATCACAAGAGCTTGAAGTACCTCTTCTCGCAGTCTGAGTTGAACATGAGACAGAGGCGCTGGATGGAGCTCCTGAAAGACTATGATTTTGATCTCCAGTACCACCCGGGCAAGGCGAACGTGGTGACAGATGCCCTCAGCCGTCAGCTATGAGGCCTAGTGACGCATATGATGATTCAGGAGTGGTGGATGCTTGAGGATATCGCAGCGTATGACTTTGAGTTCGGCCTGCAGTCTTCCATTGTACAGTTATCGAGCCTGTCGATTCAACCCTCTCTTGTCGCTAGGGTGATCGAGGCTTTAGCAGGTTGATCAGTCGTTACAGAGTTATATGGCTGAGGCGGCATCTGAGGAGCAGGCAGATTGGCAGATCGGTACAGACGGTGGACTTCGCTTCAGAGGCCGATTATGTGTCCCGGATATTCCAGAGTTACGCAAAGATCTTATGACCGAGGCACATCGATCACGGTTTTCTATCCACCCGGGCTCGACGAAGATGTACCGTGACATGAGGCGACAGTATTTTTGGGCGGGGATGAAGCGCCAGATCGCCAGTTTTGTGGCCGAGTGTGACACGTGCCAGCGTGTCAAGGCCGATCATTAGAGACCTCCTGGTCTATTACAGCCGTTGAGCGTCCCGATGTGGAAGTGGGAGAACGTGTCGACTGATTTTATTATGGGTTTGCCGAGGACTCAGCGCGGTCATGACGCCATCTGGGTTGTTGTGGATCGTCTGACGAAGTCGGCACATTTATTTGCGATGCGTGCGACTTGGTCTATGGACCGGCTTATGAGATTATTTATCGAGGAGATTGTAAGACTGCATGGCGTTCCAGTATCGATCGTTTCTGACCGAGACTCGAGGTTCACGTCTCAGTTTTGGAGGAGCTTCCAGCGTGCGATGGGGACTGATTTGCAGCTCAGCACCGCGTACCATCCGCAGACCGATGGCCAGACCGAGAGGGTCAATCAGATACTTGAGGATATGCTTCAGGCCGGCGCGATTGACTTCAGGGATAGCTGGGATGAGCATCTGCGATTGACTGAGTTCGCGTACAATAACAGCTATCAGGCGACCATCGGCATGGCTCCTTTTGAGGCACTATATGGCAGACCATGTAGATCACCGAGTTGTTGGACCGAGGTTGGAGAGCGCCGTCTCCTAGGTCCCGATCTTGTGCAGGAGACTTCAGAGGCTATAGATATCATCAGGCAGAGGATACGCATAGCTCAGAGCCGACAGAAGAGTTCTGCTGATCGTCGGCGTCGTCCCTTGGAGTTTGATGTATGGGACCATGTGTATCTCAAGGTCTCACCCATGAAGGGCGTAGTTCGATTTGGAGCGAAGGGCAAGCTTGCCCCGAGATTCATAGGACCTTTTGAGATCACTGGGCACGTTGGCACAGTGGCCTATCGGCTTGCCTTGCCATCACAGTTGTCTAGCGTCCACGACATTTTTCACGTCTCCATGTTGAGGAAGTGTGGGTCAGACATAGTTTCCGTTATTGATTCGCAGCCATTGGAGGTTCGTGAGGACGCTTCTTAAATTGAGCAGCCAGTTCGTATCCTTGATCGGAAGGAGCAGGTCCTCAGAACCAAGGTCATTCCGTTAGTGAAGGTCCAGTGGGGTCACCATTCTGTAGAGGAGGCTTCGTGGGAGCGTGAGGCTGAGATTCGAGAGCATTATCCTCATCTCTTTGATTTTTGATCATGTGTTGTATTTTATATGCTGTCTCCGATTCTATATGATGATATTATGACGTTTCTTTTTCATGACTTATGCTTAGTTGCGATGCTTGTGTAAATTTTGAGGATGAAATTTTTATAAGGAGGGGAGAGCTGTAAGACCCGTATCTTGGTCCGTACCTTTCCGTAGACTTCCGCGGTCTTACTGGTCGAATTTCTGGTAACTTTCGACCCTTAAACGATATCGACGCGCGACCCTGATTCATATGCCGACAACCCGAGTCGACTCAGCCCGAGACCAATATCACAGTGACCGCACCGTCGTTGCAGTTCCGATGCCGCGACTCGCGCGCCGACGCGATACCCTGGTCAAGAGATATGGGCCAACGTTCAGTGCGAGAAAACGCCGCGCGTTGCGAAACTCAAGAAAATCTCCATGATGTGTCACATCAATCACATCAATCCCATCAATCAATCACCCATCAATCCATCACATGTCAAGTACACATCACTTTATTCCATTTTCCCAAGCAACCACAAAAGTCTTCATCACCTATACCTCTCTTACACAAAAAGCCACAAAAGTCTTCATCTCCTATACCTCTCTTACACAAAAGCCTCAAAAGTCAAGCTTTTCTTACACAACCATCACTCACCCATCCATCCATCACTCTCTCTCTCTCCCTTACATCACTCTCTCTCTTTCTCTCTTTCTCATTTGCAAAACTCCAAGCAAAGGAGCTCCATACGTATGGAATTTTTCAAAAGCTCCTAAGCTCCAAGTGGCCCACCTTCCTACCCCAAAATCTCCCATCTCAACCCTCCATTCTTCATCTTAACCATTGAAGTTGAAGCTAAGGTGCCAAGGAACCCCTAGGAGCGAGAAGATCGGACGGTGGGTGCCTCTATAGGGTAGATTTACTTGTTTTTATGGTGGGCCAAGTGAGGCCCACCGATCAATGGTGTGGATCTCACTTGGGACCCTTATTTGTGGCCAATGGACCACTTGGATCATCATGATCATTCCATGATGGGGCCATTCTCCATGGACCCCATCATGATGTTTATTTCACTTAGAAAGGTCATCTAGACCGTCCATATCGGGGGGAATGGATCTCCACCGTTGATTTACATTTTTGATGGTCCCATGTTCAACGGGATCCGTATATTGTATGATTCATTGCAAGGGAGGGCCCATAATGACGGGGCCCCTCCATCATAGGCAGTGTCCCACTCTCCATGTCTCTCTCTCTCTTTTATTGCTTTTATTTTATTTTATTTTATTTTATTTTTTTATTTATGCTATAGGGTTGTGGCCCACTTGAATGGATCCCACCTTGATGTAATTATTTTTATTCAAGTGGGGCCCACCTTAAACGTTAAACCATGTTACCCATCATGTGGTGGCCCACTTCATCAGGGCCCACCATTTTCAAAAAAAAAATAATATAGAACTGTCCAGCGTCTGGGACGCTGGACGTTGTAAAGGAAGTTGAAAAAAAAAAAGAAAAGGAAAGAAAGGGACTTGGGTGGTCCCCTTGCATAGGCCCCAACCTGCTGTTTATATTCGATCCAAGCCTTCCATCCTCTTACCCACGGCATTTTAGCCGTTGGGTAGAAGTTTGGAGCTGATCCAATCACCTGGTGGACCATAGCGCCAAATATTGCGCCCTCACCATTCAAACTCTATTTTCTTATTTTATTTCACTTTCTAAGCTCAAAAAAATTTGAACTCTGGACTCATTTCGTCTGTTTCGGGCCACTGATCGCAATGGCCCGTGCGGATTTCATTTTAGCGGGCCCCACGCGTGAAAAACCTCGGAAAAACATTTTTCTCCTAAAAATATCAAGAGGCAGAGCCTCTGCTCCTACCAACGTCAACGTACAGTGCTGCACGCTACTGCGTGCAGCCGTGTAGCGGCGGGCGAACGTCCAGCAGGGGCTATTCATATATGGGCTAGGCCCATTTGATTTATGAAATGTTTATGGGCTAGGCCCATTTGATTCATTTAAGGCCTATGAACTTGGGCCCACCTGATATGTAAAGCCTATGAGCTTAGGCTTACTTGATATTTAAGGCCTATGGGTTTAGGCCCACTTGATATGTTCCAATTCCATAGGAATAGGCCCTTTTGATGTGTTCCAAGGCCCCATAAAATTGGACCCATTTGTTGCACTCTTAAAGCCCATGGGAGTGAACCCATTTGATTATAAAAAGGGTCAATGGGATTAGGCCCACTAGACTTATTTGAGACCCATGAGTTAGGCCCATTTTATTTGATTATGGCCGAGGGGTTTAGGCTCATTGAACTCATGTTAGGTCTATGGGTTGAGGCCCACTTGATCTACATGTGGGGCCCAATTGGTGTGGCCCAGTGGTCATATATTAGACTCATGAGACTAAGCTCATTTGATGCAATCCAAGGCCCACGGGTTTGACCCATTGCAATGCACATAAGACCCATTGGTGTGGCCCATTTATGTGGCCCATCTGATGAATAAAAGCCCATAGAATATGGCCCATTTGATATATATGTAAGGTCCAATGGGGACAACATACGGTCCGTTGCAATGTGTAAATCCATTACAGACTAAGTACTGATGTTTACAAAGATCGTGCCTTGGGAGCAATGTTGGTTTGACGTCCACATTGCGAGTGTAATGTTGGTTGGATGTCCACATTACGACTCTCCTTAGGGCCCATTACTGGGCCGTACTTGTTGTATTTCGACCGTCTAGGCCCATCTGCGTTGTAAGGATGGTTCATCACTCATTTACATGTTAGTATAGTTTCATGACTCATGATCATACGCATCATATGTATGCTTGATATGGGGATTGACTGATCATAGCATATGCATTCGGGCAGGTTGTTTATGGGCTCCCGGTTAGGCGGAGTTGCCCTACATGAGCGCACGATATGTGCTAGATTTGTTACATGACTGGATAGCGTGAATCATGCATTTCGTATTTGTGTGACATGTTTATTATACGCCCTAACGACATCAGGGCCATAGCCTCCACAGACGCATCGTGGTTGGCAGGATTGGATACCAGAAATCTTGTTCTACATGGGGTACTATAGATATCCCTAGGTGAAAGTCCCTAAACCCTTATAGTACTAAGAGGTTACTCCAACGTCTAGACCGAGTGGGTAGATGAGCGTTGAGTGCCGACTACCAGACGGTTACGCTCTCCACTGTGTCATGGTCGGTTGGAAGGGGGTGCGGCCTTATCCGCCTGAGTGTAGGGGGCAATGCTAGGCTGAGTCTGACCAGCTCGAGGAATGGGTCCGCTATCGACGAGTCGCGCCCGATATTGGCAGACGGATAGTGTGGTCTCTTCCACTTACCTTATTGCGTGCGATGTGGCGGTAATCTGGTTTAGAGTGTACTAGACCCTGGTGATATTCCATATTTTGAGCTGTATTGATTTGTGGACATAGATGAGGATCTGTATGATTGAGTTGCATTGTACATCGCATGGCCTTGGGGTGGCCCATACCATTCATGTCTTGCATCGCATAAGCCTTAGTACGGCTCATGATATTATGGTTCCATCTGCATATTCTGTATTACTCTGTCATTGCATGTTCATGTTACTACCTTGCGCACACACTTTCACCACCCTCTAAGCTTTTTGTAAGCTTATGCATGACCGTTGCGTGCAGGTGACATTGGATAGCAGCAGCGCTGAGGCAGAAGCACGTTGCAGAGTGTTTTGGAGTTTTTGTTCTACACCACTGTATTTTCCTTTATGCTCATTGTACTTGTAAAGTTTTTGATCATAGTGGAAATGTAATGGAGTTCTTGGTTGTTGTTTGTGGGTTATGCCTTTGGTTATGCTTATTACGAATCAAACTGATGTTGAAAATTCTCCTCGTAGCATCCCAGGATCGGAACCTGGCGAATGGGAGCTAGGAGCCGAGAATGGGGTTCTACGGAGGCTGTCGGCGCCGGATTCGGCGATCGGGAATTTTGTGAGCCCGGTTTCCGAGTTTGGGGCGTGACATGAAGGCATCAGGGTCAATGAAACAAAGACAAGAGCCATCATCAAAATTCTGCCTCAGAGGACGAAAAGGAAATATACGGCTTCCTCGACAGAATTCAATACATCACCCGCTTCATTACACAACCCACTCCCATTTAGGAGCCAATATTCAAGCTCCTTCAAAAAAATTCACCCAAGGAATGGAATGACGATTGTTAAGCTACCTTTGATCGCATCAGGAGATATCTCATGAATCCACCAGTTCTAGTGCCACCAACTTTTGGATGACCATTACTATTATATATCTCGATGGCAGTGGGCTCCATCAGTTGTGTCCTTGGTCAACACTATGAAACATGAAGGAAGGACCAAGCAATTTATTATCTAAGTCGCAAGTTCACTGATAATGCGAACTGATATTCAATACTCAAGAAGACACGCCTGGCCTTAGTCTGGGCAGCTTATTAACTTTGACAATATATGATCGCATATCCTATCATTCTCCTCGCTCGCATGGATCCACTCAAATACCTGTTCGAGAAGCCAATGCTTACTGGAAGGATAACCAAATGACAACTACTTCTGTCTGAGCTTAATATCACCTATGTCACTTATATGGCAATTAAGGGGCAAGCCCTAACTAATCATCTCAATGCCCACTCACTGCCCGATTATCATCCATTGAAGACCTTCCTCGATGAAGATCTCTTACTCATTAAGGAAGAAGAATAAAAGAAGGTAGATGAGTGGATGTTATTCTTTGATGGCGCAACAAATTCCAAGGGAAGTGGAATCAGAGCTATCTTCTACTCTCCTAATGATGTCCTAATTCTTGTCTCCAGGTGAACAACATTCAAGTGCACCAACAACATGGTAGAGTACGAAGCTTGCATTGTTGGTCTAAAGGAAGCCATAATCTCGAGTATAAAGAAGCTATGAGTGTTTGGAGATTCACAACTTGTCATCAACCAAACCAATGACGACTAGAAGACTAAAGATGAGAAGTTGACATCATACCAAACACACCTCAAAATTTTAATTGAAGAATTCATAGAAGTCACCTTCTTGTACATGCCGCGAGTAAAGAATCAGTTCTCCGTTGCTCTCGCCACATTAGTATCGATGTTGAAAATTCCAAGAGGAGCTTCAGAAGGAGAGTTCACAGTTGAACTTCAAGATGAACCTAGCTATTGCCTCAAATTGAAGAAGTTGAAGCCACTCCTATCAGAAAACCTTGTTATACCGACATCAAAGGGTATTTGACAAGCCAAGAGTAACTAAAAGAAGCTACATCAACTGACCACCGAACCAGCCAACGTTTGGTGGGACAATTCACGATCGGCGATGAAATTCTCTACAATCGATTCTATAATTAAGTTCTCCTTTAGTACGCTGACAAATCTAAAGCTACAAAGATCATGGAAGAAATTCACTATGAAGTGTGTGGCCCACACATGAATGTACACATTATGAAAAAGAAGATTCTACAGCTCGACTATTACTGAATGACTATGGAGACATACACTGCTAGCTTGTCAGGAAGTATTTCAAATGGAAAGAGTATTCACATCAAATACATGCCCCATCCTCAAAACTACACAACTTAAATACATCATGGCCTTTCTCTATGTGGAGTATTGACATCATCGGAAAGGTAAACTTGAAAGCTTCAAACGGTTACAATATGTACTTGTGGCAGTTGACTACTTTACAAAGTGGGTAGAAGTGGTATCCTATGTTACCATAGAAACATCTCAAGTAATCTAGTTTATGAAGAAAAATATCATTAGCCGGTATGGAATCTTGCTGAGACAAAATTAAGTGTTCAATGGCATCAACAGATGATTGATTGCATCGAGATTAAATGGAAAATTATATTTCTTGCTAGACAAATGTAAGACCCGTATCCTAGACTGTACCATTCCATAGACATCCACAGTCTTCCCGGTCGAATTTTGGCAACCTTCGACCCTTAACCAGTATTTGCGCGCGACCCTGATTCGTATGCCGTCAACTCATATCGACTCAACCGAAGATCTTTACCATAGCGACCGCACCGTCGCTGCGGTTCCGATGCCGCGAATCGCGCGGCGAGGCGATACCCTAGTCAGGAGATGTAGGCGACGTTCGGTGCGAGGAAAACGCCGCGCGTTTTGAAACCTAAGAGAATCTCTATGATGTGTCACATTTATCCATCAATTAATCAATCAATCAATCCCAACTCATGTCAAGTACACATCACCTCACACCCATCCCCAAGCAACCCCAAAAGTTAAAAAGTTCTTACACCCATCACTCACCACATCTATCACCCCATCACCCATCTCTCACCCATCACATCCATCCCTCTCTCTCTCTCTCATTCTCTCTTTTTCATTCTCTCTCTTTCATCCTCCAAGCAAGAAACCATCCATGGCTTCCATGGAGAAGCTAGGTGTGACCCACTTTCCTACCATCAAATCCAACCCTTGGATCATCATCTCAACTGTTGAAAATGTCCTCTTGGAGCTGTAGAATGCATAGGCGGAAGAAAGAATGGGCGATCAAAGGTGGGTGCTTCTCTCTCTTTCTCTCTTCCTTCCTACCCCTCCCCTTTTTCTTTCTTTCCCTGATTAACGTGGCCCACCTAATGATGCATGTATGATATCCAGACCGTCCATTCAGTGGGACGCCCACTGTCCAGCGAACAGCCCCATTACTACCTGAGAGGAAAACACAAACATTATCTTGATTTCCAAACTCAATGGGCTACTGCGTGACCCCCACTTTGGTGTATATACTTCATCCACACAGTCCAGCAAGTGGACTGTGTTGCAGACTATGTGGGTCTGCATGACCAGTTGGTCATGCAGAGTCATTTGGATATAGGGAAATCGAAAATATCAATTTGATTTTCTTACTGGAGTAGAGTGGCCCACCCCTCGTGGACCCCACCTTGATGTACGTACTCTGTATCCGCACTGTCCATTTGGAGAGGCCACCTGGACGTAGGCCAGATGGGCCAAGTGCACTGGACCTGCTGCTGTCCAGCAGCAGGCGCTGTTTGAAGGAAAGATACAAATATCTGCTTGATTTCAAAGTAGCTGGTGGGCCACACGTGTGGACCCACCTGATGAATGCGTTACCTCCATACCATCCACCGTCTCTTGACGGTGGGGCTTGCCGTTATGTGTTGCCATCCACACCGTCCAGCTCTTTGGGATGGTGCTGGATGCACCTTAATAAATGTGTTGTATACCCACACCGTCCAACCCTTCTTCACGGTGGGACCCACCTTGTAGTTTTTTTTTCACAGCCGTGCAGTCCACTGGACGCGGAACCACGTGATGTATGCGTATTATATCCATACCATCCATCCATTTTTGGCAGCCGTGGGACCCACTCTACACGTGCTGCACGTGTGGAGGTGGGGCCCTGTAACGCCCTGGAAAAATCTGTACTTGGACTCGAGTACCAACTCAACCAGAAATTGCGTAGGATTAATTCCTTTGGAAAATAAGTGTAAGTTAGCTAGCGCAACGCTAGAGTAGCTGGGAAATAGTCCCTGATCACTTTAAATACGTTCTACAAGATCCAAAGCGAGTAGAACCATTGACGCTATAATATTCTAAAACCTCGGATCAAACTCTAAGCCGGTTTGTTCTCAGGACCTCTTTGAAACTTTGTATTGGATCTAGACCGCACGTCGAAAGTCCGATACCTACAATCTTAGACCGTTATAACCGCCTAGCTGGACTTGACTACCATTTCGAAAATCAAGTCCAACCGACGTTCAGAGGCTATTTCATTGAGCCTGGACTGAAGAGAGTGAGAATAGGGTTAGATTTGGAATTTGAAATTCAAATCTGGCACACGACTTGGTGAGTTATTATTAAGTGTTCTGACCATCAGAATTCAGCCAAATTACACCCTCGGATCAGGAAAAATTTCTATTTCATATCACGAGACTTGTAAACCTGATCTACGTGCGATGACCGCTGAACTGAAACTAGACCGCCACGTGCGATCTACGAACACTACTGGTTTGAAAATGGGATGTGAGCGACATCCGACGTGCATGAACTTAAGTCCGATCGCGTTCAGCCAGGGGACCACCAAAAATGTCTTTTTGGACCGAAACAGCCCCGATTTGGTTAGGCATCAAGTAAACATTGTTCCCAAGCCTGTTTTGGGCATGTTTTAGGTTATAAAAGGGGCTTAAACCCTCACTTCTCTCACCCATCCGAATTTGCTAGAAACCCTAGCTGGTGTGAGAGAAAAGGTGAGAGATTGTGAGAGAAAGTGGGAGAGAATTTCCTGCTGTTTGCACTAATAGTTGCACGTGCTTAAGAAACACGCCTCAATCACTTTCCTGGTGATTTCATCATGTTTCTAGGTAAGAAAATATCCCAAACACTTACTGATTTAAGGTTCCTTCGGTTCCTTAGCATGGTAGCTTATAGATCTTGTGTATTAGGTTCCCGGTTCGCCGTAGACCAAGCGTATACGCTCCGTTCGAATCAATACACTCCTAGGATAAAAGGTGCAGATTCTAGACGCTTTAATTCACTGTTTTCAACGCTTTCAATGTCGTTTAATAGTAGATTATCGACGGAAATGCCGTTTGACATGTACAACATGCTGTCCGTTTCCTGTTTCGTAAGCAGATGAAAAATATGAGATTTAGGGCATTTTAATCATTTGTAGGAAATACTATTTTCATCCATATTTTGCTGATATGATTGACATGGCTTCTTGTCGCATTAGGATATTAGGAATGCATGCATAATCAGTTTAGCGAAGAGATTCACCCATATGCGCACTTTGAGTCGACATACTATATGTAGACTTAAGTGTGTAGACTAAGTGTTTGTATAAATATTTGTATTAGTATGTATTGAATTAAATGGTGTTATGAATTAGTTTGAGATTGAATTCTCAATTAATATGCTGATGTAAATGATTTCCTACATGTTAGCTATATGCATGATTTCATTATATGTATGAAATGCATGTGTTCAATGTTTTACTTAAGTTGTATGTTATAACATGTATTAACATGCTCACATTATTGTATTTCATTTCCATTACTCTTATATGATTGCTGATGTGAATTCATAAATGTTTAGGACTATACCTAGTCCAGGCAGTCGGCTACCGAGTAAATTCATTGTAGGCTTATCTTTGCCACGAACGACGCGTCGATGAACGCGAGTCGTGTTTTGGAGTTGACGACAGTGGTTAGGCCACACGAGGTGTTTTATACACTTCATGTCGTTCAACTTGAGATGCGCTCGTGCTAGTCAAGCCCGTCAAGTAACTCAAATGGCCATTGTATGTTCACCTTGTATGAGTCATAACTGCTTGAACCTAGGGTACTGAACTTACTATTGTAAACCCTGTCAACCATGGTACCTTGATCGACAAAGACTCATGAGCCGGGCATGGTGGTATGGGACACCGTGGTCGAGCTGTCGGCCTACGCTGGGGCCATAAACCTCCCCATAGTGACCAGTGAGCACCTATGACTCGTGAGCAGATTATGGTGGTATGAGACACTATATTCTTACTGTCGGCCTACACTGATCAGGCGACGAGCCCTTTGTAGTGACCGTGAGCATATTCTGAGTCTACGGGAGGCGACGACCCTTCTGTAGCAATGAGAGTACAGTAGGCCTGTATTGATAAGGTGATGGGGGAGCGGTGCAACGAGTGCGAGCAATAGCCCTGGCAGCCCTTGCAGCGACCTACAAAATATAAATCGTATGAGATTACTAGGAGTGACGACCCTAGACAGGATCTGTGTTTGGATTGATATAAGGGAAGTACCTTAGTTTCCCAATCCTGCTGTATGAATGGACTAATAATAACTCGAAATCATATCACCATCACATTGCATGTGCCTGGAAGATGTGGAGCACTGTGGGATGAAAGCATGCCGTGGGCATAAGATGGTGCCGTATGAGGGAGATCTTCGGTGTGGGCATCCATCATGTCACGTCATATTGCATTAACAACAGTATTAGGAATGTTTGATTTATTGCTTGACTATTATCGCATGATTGATTTGAGAACATGCTAATCTTTGCTCTATTATTCCACTGAGTTAGCTACTCACTCCCATATTACGGGATGATGTTTGCAACACCCACCAGACCCTGTCTTAGATGCAGGTGAGGCAGCGATTCAGGATGCAAAGCCGGATTATGATGAGGACCAGGATGAGTTCTCATATATGTAGTACCACGACGGCTTTGCTTAGGTGGTCTGGATTGGTGAGACTTCTCAGTGGGACTATTTTTGACCTTTTGATTCTGTTTATTTACATATATATGAGACTCAGAGATGTATTCATACTTTGGAAATAGTTGAGATTTATTTTGTTCTTCATACAGTGATATATATATCCTTTAGTCTTCCGCTTACTTTTATCACTGAATCTGGAGTATAAATTGCAGTTTTGGTATACTTTTACTCATGTGAATGCTTTAACTCGGACAACATTGAATCATAATCATTTTTATTGCATAAGTGACGGTCTGAAACTCGGGAGTCGGGTTTATACACGACCCTCGATTTTCAGGGTGTTACAGGCCCACATCAATGTATGCATTCTGTATCGACGCCGTCCGTTGGAGGGACGTAGATCCCCACAACAAAGATGTCGTACTACTGACAACAAGTTCTGTGTATGTGGTCCACATGGTGTTTATATTTCATCCACACCCTCCATGTACAAGGCCCACCATCATGCACGTTTGCTTCATCCACATCATCCACTTGTGTAGACTGTGCTGGACATGGACCCAGCATGACACGTGTGTTATATCCAGGCCCCCAACGTCTGGACGTGGCCAAGAGATGTATGAGTTTTATACTTACCGTCCATGGCTTAGACGAGGGGCCCACTTGATGTTTTTGCTGCATCCACACTGTCGAGACCATCTGGATGGTGCTGGACAGGCTATACAGTGTTGTAGTGGGCCATCGTGATGTATTTGTTTCATTCACACCATCCATTTCATGGACGTAGACCACCTTGTTGTATTCATTTAATCTGCACCGTCCAACAGATCTGGACGGTGGAGATCTGGCCACCTTGATGTATTTTATTACATCTACACCGTCCAGCAGATCTGGACGATGGCCACACCATGATGTTTGTGTTTTATCAACACCGTCCATCTCACGGTGGAGTGGACCCCATTTATGTGGTCCGTGTGACATCCAGACCGTCCAGACGCTGCGGTTCGGATGGTGGCAAATTCTTGCCCAACTCCTTCAAGCGCTGGTGGGTCCACATGTGTGGACCCTTGATGTGCGTGTGAAGCCCTGACCGCCCATCACCCACCGTGATGCATGTTTGTAATCCACACCGTTCGTCCAGACATGAGTCTGGACATTGGACCATTGTAATTTAAAATAAAATGATAATAATAATGATAATAAGTAAATAAATAATATTATTATATTACATGTGATGGGCCCCATGTGGGACCTATGCACCCTGGTGCAGCGTCCTGTATCCTCACCATCCAGACACGTCTGGACAATGCCGTGGACTCCAGTGAGGTGTGTGTTCTTCACACACACCGTCCATCTACTTTCAGCCCAGGTGGGGCCATCCCACACATGTTGTACGTGTGAAATGGGACCCACCTTGGTATTTGAATTGTATATTTACACTGTCATCTGTCCAGTTGGTGTGGTCCCCACTATAAGATATGTGTTTTATGTCCACACCGCACACCTGATGGATGGTGCCATGTGGGCCACACCGTGGTGTGTTTGTTTCATCCACACCGTCCAAACCATCTAGACGATGCTGGCCTTAATGGACAGTGTTATGTGAGCCACACCATGCTGTATCTGTTAGCCACGTCATCCATCTATGTTTTGGATGAGCAGGGCCCACTTTGATGGCGGGTTATATATTCATACATCCATCCGCTTCTCCTTGTCATCATCTGGGACCCACCATGATGTATTATTCCACCCACACCGTCCAGATTATGTTGAACGGTGATGCACAATGCGGGACGGTGCTATCCAAAGTTTGGACGTGCTATCCAGTGTTTGGATGGTGCTGATTCACTTAGGCAATATTTGGATAGTGCTGACCATCATTAGGGGGCCATGTGCCCCATGGGATTATAGTGTACAGTGGTACACATGTTACACCTACAACTATTGAAATGATTTTTGGTGTGGTCCACGCCTACTTGATGTGTATGTGGCCCATTAGTGCGGCCCATTGATGTAGCCCGCTTTAATGTACCTGAGGCCCAAGTTTGAGGCTCACTTGATCGTATTAGGCCCATATGATGAGGCCCAATTTGATGTATTCAAGACACCGTTACGTGGCCCATTAGATACATATGAGGCCCATGTGTAGGGCCCGCATACTGCATATTTGATGCCCATGTACAGGGCTCACCTGTCATGTATATGAGACCTATTAATGCGGTCCACTTGTTGTATAACGAAGCCCATGGGTCGTAGCCCATTATGATGTATCTGAGGACCATGGGTCGTGGCCCATGGAGATGTATATTAGGCCAATGTATTTGGCCCATTATGATGTATATTAAACCCTTGTAAGAGGCTACGATGGGTCGTGGCCCATGGAGATGTATATTAGGCCCATGTATTTGGCCCATTATGATGTATATTAAACCCTTGTAAGAGGCTACGACCCACCATATGTTTAGCCCTGTGTGGGCTACTTCTTGGAAGTAATGTTGGTTAAATGTCCACATTGATGGACAACGATGGTTAGATGTTCACGTTGTGACCTTCCCTTAGGCCGATTGTCGATCCCAATTTTCATAGACCGATTACCAATTATGATGGTTGTGGTCGATTGTCGATTATCGATCGAGGTCGATTACAGATTCTGATTTGTCGAGGCCGATTGCAGATTATCGATCGAGGCCGATTACCAATTCTGATTTGTCGTGACCGATTGTCGATTATCGATCGAGGTCGATTACCGATTCTGATTTATCGTGATCGATTGCCAATTATCGATCGAGGTCGATTACCGATTCTGATTTGTCGTGGCCGATTGTCAATTATCGATTGAGACCGATTATCAATTCTGATTTATCGTGATCGATTTTTGATTATCGATCGAGGCCGATTACCAATTCTGATTTGTCGTGACCGATTGCCGATTATCGATCGAGGTCGATTACCGATTCTGATTTTTTGTGGCCGATTTCCGATTATCGATTGAGGCCGATTACCAATTCTGATTTTTTGTGACCGATTTTCGATTATCGATCGAGGTCGATTACCGATTCTGATTTGTCGTGGCCGATTGCCGATTATCGATTGAGGTCGATTACCAATTTTGATTTGTCGTGGCCGATTGCCGATTATCAATCGAGGTCGATTACCAATTCTGATTTGTCGTGGCCGATTGCCAAATATCGATCGAGGTCGATTACCGATTCTGATTTTTCGTGGCCGATTGTCGATTATCGATCGAGGCTGATTACCGATTCTGATTTGTCGTGACCGATTCTGATTACTGAGGCCTACTCTGATTCCGACTTCGATTGCCAAGGCCGATTGCCGAGACCTATATGATGTACTTGCAACCCGTAGTTAAGGCCCATTATGATACGTATTAGGCCCATGATGTATGTCCCATTTGATGTATTTAAGATCCATGTGTAGGGCCCACATGACATGTATTCAAGGCCCATTGTGATGTATTCATGGCCTATGGGCAAGGCCCACTGTGATATGTATTATGCCCATGAGCAGGGTCTACTGGTTGTGTATATGTGGCCTTTGAGTAAGGCTCATTGGATTGTATATTATGCCTTTGTATGAGGCTATGAACCCATTATATGTTTGACTCTATGTGACCATTCCTTGGGGGCAATGTTGGTTTAATGTCCACATTGTCGAGGCCGACTGTTAATGCCAGTTATTGATATCGATTATGAGTATGTGACAGCATAGCATCATAATTACATGCCCATACGCATCATCTGCATATTTGTTATGAGATGTGATTGACCATTACATATGTCATAGGGCAGGTTGTTCATGGGGCTCCCTGATAGGCGGAGTTACCCCACATGAGAACACGACATGTGTAAGATTGATGTGTGATTGGACTGTGTGACTCATGCATCTCGCATTTGTGTGACATGACCACCGTACGCCCTAGCGACATCAGGGTCGGAGCCTCCACAAGTATTTCGTGGATGGCCAGATGAGACACCAAAAATCTGTTTTACATGGGGTGCTATAGATAATCCTGGGTGAAAGTCCCTAAACCCTCTTGGTTCCTGAGGTTGCTCCAACGTATAGACCGAGTGGGTAGATGAGCGTTGAGTGCTGATTACCAGATGGCTGCACTCTCCACTATGTCGTGGTCTGTTGAAAGGGGGTGCGGCCTTACCCGCCTGAGAGTAGGGGGCAAAGCTAGGCTGAGTTTGACCAGCTCGAGGAATGGGTCCGCTATTGATGAGCCGAGCCCGATATTGGCAGGCGGATAGTGAGGTCTCTTCCACTCATCTTATTACGCGCGATGGGGCAGCAATCTGTTTTGGAGTGTCATAGACCCCGGTGATTTTCCAAAGAGGAACTGTACTGATATGTGGACTTATTGAGTAGAAATTGCATGCTCATTCATTCATTCATTCACTATCCACTCGGGCTGGTGGTGCGCACTAAATTATTGTGTACCTTTGTTATGGCAAGGATTTCAGTTGGGCGCGTGACTAACCTGAGATCAGGAGTTTACCATGTTGAGTCTGCTATCCAAATTTAGGTATGGGACTGGTTTGGATAGAAGTCCCTTGTGGTGGACCCCGTAGCCTGCGTTACTACGTACTATCATCCCGACTTCACACTCCAGCATGGTCATTTCATTCGCATCTCATATTGCATTACATCTGCATGCATATGGCATTTTGGGTTGCTATGTTTCTGCACTTATATGGCCTAGACAGACTTAGCAGGATTTGTGTATCGCATTGCATCCTCAGCATCTGATATTTGACTCTTTATGACTCCTTATCGCATAATTATTCTATATTACGTATTCTGATATTGATTGACTTATAGACTTGTCCATACTTCCACTTACTCTGATTATTCTTGCTCTTGTCAGTGTTTCTGCTTATTCATACATTATATGATTATGACATTGTATTGAATACTTGACACTTACCTTGTGCACATACTTACATCACCCTCTAAGCTTTTTATAAGCTTATGCACGATAGATGCGTGCAGGAGATGTTAGGTTGTAGCAGTGTTGAGCTTGGAGCGTGCAGTGGTCTTCTGGAGCTTGATTTTCTATTTATGTATTTCTCTTTCAGTGTTGTAATCAAATGATTATATTAGTAGATATATGATGATGATGTTGCCTTTGTGAATTGATTAATCTTGTGATTATGCTAATTACTAGTTAAATGTACAAAAAAAAAATCCTCCTTGTAGGATCCTAGGATCGGAATCTGGCATATGAATGCTAGGAGCCGAGAATGGGGTACTACGGAGGCTGTCTGTACTGGATTCGGCGATCAGAATTCTTATGAATCTGATTTTCGGGTTTAGGGCGTGACACAAAGGAGGGAAACTATTGATCCCATCAAAGACCATTCGATTCCATCAAAGACTTACAGTCGATTCCATCAACCACAGTTTGATGCCATTGAGAATTTTTAGATTTTGGACTTAACTCGTTGGACAGTTTTAGGCACTTATCAATTGCATCGAAGACCTGTTCGTTGGCATCGAAAGCCTACCGATTTCATCGATAGGATACGTAGTGCGAACGCGCAGAATTCGGATTCAAGAAGGAAAGGTACCTTCGATACCATTAAAGACTTGTTCGATGACATCGAAAGATACATGGATCGCATAAATTAAGTTGGTTTTCAAAGTCAATATACCAAAGGCTATATGTATGGGTTTTCTGAGAGTTTTAAAGGAGAAATTATGGTTCAAGGAGCATAGAAAAGGGTGGAGTTGCTACCAAGGAGTTCTTTTTCTCTTAGTTTATTTTTCATGTTTTCGTTTGAGAGTTTTAGTTTAATCATATCCATGGTTAACTAATCTCTTAGCTAGAGCTAAGAGGTGAAGCTTGTAATTTATTTTAATGTTGACTTTACTTTGATTCAAGTTCATGTTAAGCTTTCATTGATTTCTAGTTTGAATGAAGAAATATTTCTAGCTTTCTATAATTTATTGTGACTTCAATTACAGTAGATGCTCCGAAAGATTTTGATATCTTCGTCTCTCTTTTTATAATTGAGTGATCTGCAGAATTCATGATCCACCATTGCCTATGAGTATGGTTGATGCATGAAATCCTTACACTCATGAGATTGGTGCTTCAAGTGTGAACTAATTCAATGAAGTTCAACACCACTTTGATATAACTGTGTTATCTTCCATTTGGATAGAATAGGACTTCGATTCTAGTTGCGATCATATTGAATTAAGTAACATCTCAATAGCTAAAGTAACACCACTTTGTTAAGTTTTTTATATTTTAATTACTTCAATTACACAATAATTCCCTCATTATTATAGTTTTTAGATTCTAGTTCTAGTTCTAGTTATTTTTAGATTTCATACAAGTAAAGTCTTTGTGGATAAGATCTTGGCCTCACCAAGTTATTACTACATTTTGACCCTATACTTGGGGCTGTGAACAATTTTTTGGTGCCATTGCCAGGGAATTTGGTTGCGTTTTCTGAAAGTGATTAGATTTGGAATTAGTTTAGGATTAAGATTTATTTTTCTTCCATACTTTTATGACTAATCTACTTTTTTTTATTTTGTAGCAATCTGAAAGTGCCCTTGCTAGTGCCCTTGTTTGTCAATTTGCGTATGTGTTAAGTCAGTCAGACTGCAGAGCCTCATAGGAAGATCAATTCAAGCATCTGCCTCAACCGAATATGTGGAAGCTCGCCATAGGTAAATCTAAGCATTACATCTCATGTTCCAAAACACCAAGTGAATAAAACCCTTAAAACAAGATAGACATCATAGAGTTTTTAAGTGAGAAAGCTTCTTTCAACAATCAGAAAAATCTCTAATCTTTCTTGCTCTATCGATTGTATCGATACACATCTCAATATGATCAACTTGCACTATCGATGTCCTTGGAAGAACAATCGATAAAATCAAATGAGGACTTAATATGTCCAGCAACCACATACATATCTGGACAGAATTATCAATGTATCGACACACGTATCGATATCATCGATTTTTAAATCTCAAGCCCATCGAAGGTGGCTCAATAATATCGACAGGAAGATCTGACACCCTTGTTTTTACTCAAAAAAATTATATATGCTTCGATATATCGGATCTCTCATCGATTCCATCGGAGTTCAAATCTCGATGATATCGGTGGGCTCTTGATGATATCGGTCATGGACACGAAATTCTCCAGCAACATTTTTCAAGTGGTT
The DNA here is from genome assembly GCA_037074715.1 of Magnolia kwangsiensis. Lineage (NCBI taxonomy): Eukaryota > Viridiplantae > Streptophyta > Magnoliopsida > Magnoliales > Magnoliaceae > Magnolia > Magnolia kwangsiensis. The sequence continues at coordinate 35,017,575 of CM073586.1, read as the reverse complement.
TTCAACTCTGATCGAGGGTCACTTGATATAATCGATATTCTAATATCGATTATATCGGGGCCAAATCGATTGCATCGAGAATGGATAAAATTGCTCAACAAGTTCACTGATAAAATCTTTAGATTTATCGATGCATCGACACGACTTCCGATATCATCGACATTCAAATTCTGATCATATCGAGTATCCCCCGATCATATCTGATGACCTGAAAATTTTTAAGCAAGTCTCTCTCATTTTCAAATGTTGAGGAATCAAATCTGTCCTTGATCAAATCGGAGTTCAAAATCCGATGACATCGACATATGCTTCGATTCAATCGACCAGCTGGCAAGAGGTTTTCCAAAAGCATATGACATTGAATTTGTGTCGAGTAGACCATCGATACAATCGAGAGTATACACTCGATGATATCGAACCCAATCGATGATATTAAACTCTATCATAAATGTGGCCATTTTATATCCGTTGGAACCTTTTGCCTATTTAAAGAGAATTGTCTTTAGTTGCTGGTAGAGAAAGAAGAGAGTACTTTTATGTATTTAACCTTAGATCATATACCCAAAGCCCTTTCTCTCAAGGGAGTTCATCCTCCAATCCATCCTCATCATTGATATTTAATAAAGTAGATTGGGGAATGAACTTCTGCATTCAAGGATCCTCCAGCTACTACCTTAATGGTAAATCATTAAGCTGGGATGCCTTGAATGCTTAGATGATTGGAATCACTCTATCTTCCTGATAGGAAAACATTTAGATAGTAGGATTCCATTATAACCTTGACCCAACCCAGATCAAGGGAGCAGAAGATTCTTCATCAACAAGGAGGAGATCTTTGTTATCGTGCTGAATGAGACTCATCAACTTTTCTGTAAGTATCTAGAGTCCAGAGGACCATTTGATCATTCCTTTGTAGGATTGGGTCTAAGGTGTTTCTCACCCTTTGAAGTCCTCAAGGAGGCCTCTGGCAGGAGTGTACGTGGTGGGTGCGTTGTGTGGACCGGACCCTTGCTCTGTGGAGAGCATAAACATTTGATTGAAGGTGAACCAGTCAAAACCTTGGGTTTGAGCTAAACCGTGTAAAAACCTCCGTTAGGGTCTTATGGAAGATCCTTGGCCAGTGTTCTTAAAATGTGTGCATTGTGTTGACCTTTGCTCGTGAGAGCATAAACAGTCAGCCTCCATGCAGGTTGTAAAGGTTGAAGGTGAATCTGATTTAAAACCTTAGGTTAGAGGTGAACCACTATGAAACTTCCTTAGTGAAATCCGGTACACTCAAGGGTTGAGTGCAGTTATCGGGAGTGGAGTAGACAAGTAGTCAAATCATTATAAAAATGACTGTGTTTGCAATTGCTATCTTTCTGTGTGTAATTTATTCATATTCTTCCATCTCTATACATCTGATCACACCTCACACACTTACATAAGTCAATTCCATCATGAACTAAGTTATATATTGTTGTTTCTTAAATAGTTTGTGATTAGATGCTCTACTAGGCTTAGAAGCTAGTAGAGTTACATTTGAGTAATCCTAATAATTGCACATCTACATGGATTAGCGTAACATGATTTTTTAAATATATCCGAAAAACTTTAAAAGTCCTATTCACCCCCCTCTAAGACATATTGGCATATTCTGACTTCAACTAAAGCGGTCTTCACCACTATTTCACAATCAACATAGTTCTCTTCTTTTGGTAACTTCTTTATAACTCATCCCTTTTAGATTCCTTAATTTTTGTAGTTTCTTAGTTTTAGTTTTAGAACTTGAGGGCTATGAGTGTTTCATGCCCTAGTGGGCCCGTGACAACACTCAACACTTCTTAAGTGAAGGAGGTTTGGTCGAAGGGTTTCCTATCCCTCACCAGGTTAGACACCATCCAAGATCACCTAACTTGATAGAAACCATGGCTACGAATCAACCACACCAACTAGTTGACGAACACCAAGATGAGAACAAGGTGCATAATGCCCCTGCACATAGAATATTAAGAGAGTATCTCCAACCTGTGAGGGAAAGTACACCTTCCTACATCATGTTTCCACAACATAGTAAATGTGGACTTCAAACCAGGGGTGATCTAACTCCTTGCCAAATTCTATAGGTTTGATTTTGAAAGCCCATACCTATATCTTAAGGAATTTGACGAGATTGTAGTGACTTTGCACTATCCGAACGTGTCTGATGACATCGTTCGACTTAAATTGTTTCCTTTCTCTTTGAAAGAGAAGGCTAAGTCATGACTACATGCCCTATGAGCATGATCTACAGGGACATGAGCTTAGATGACCCGAGAGTTCCTTAAAAAGTTCTTCCCGGTTCATAAAACCAATACTTTGATGAAAGCAATCATGAATTTCTCCTAGAAAGAGGAAGAGACCTTCTTCCAATGCTGGAAAAGATTTAAGGATCTTCTAAACTCCTATCTATATCATGGCTACGAAATTTGGTGGGTTATAAGCTTTTTCTATGATGGACTGACTTAGCCAATGCGCCAATTTGTAGAGATGATGTGCAACTATGAGTTTATGAACAAAGAGGCCGATGACGCATGGGATTATTTCAATCTAATAGCTGAGAATGCACAGTCATGGGATACCTCCTCAAGTTAGTGCATTATTTGCACCCATGTTTGTCAATTATGTTACTAGTTGTGTCTTATAGTCGAATGAGTTCTTAGCAAGTGAAGACCGGCGTTGTAATTGGATCAGAAGCATCAAAGTAATAATGAAGAAAAAGAACAACTTCCATAATTATAAGTTTACAAATAGATGATGAAAGTGCCCTGGTTTGTCAATTAGCGTGAGTGTTGAGTTAGCAAGACAAGTGAGACCCATAGGAAGATTGTTTAAGCGTCTGCCTCAACAGGATGTCTGCTCGAACTCATCAAAGGTAAACCTTAGCCTCACATCCCATATCCTAAAACACCAGGTATATAAAATCCTTAAAAAATGCATAATTAGGAAAACTACTAAGGTTTAAGGTGAGAAAACTACTCTGCAAAATTAAGAAAAACTCTAAGTTTTCTACCTTTGTCGATTTATCGATAAGTTGTTCGATGAAATCGAACTCTGCCAATGTCCTCGAAACTCACTCGATATTATTGAATTGAGGACTTCAGATGTCCAGCAACTTCAACGAATTCTGGACTAAATTATCGATGACTCGATGCCATATTTGATATCATCGAATGTCGAATCTCGAGTTCATTGAGAAGGCCCGATAACATCAACATCTGTCAGTTGTGTCCAATATACTGTTAAGCAAAATCATGTGATTCTTGATATATCGAAGAGAGCCTCGATATCCTCAAAATATAAAATTTGATGATATCGACAGACCTTCGATGATATCGGATTGGGACACAAAGCTATCCAGCAATCTTTCAGGTAAAATCTTTTAAGTATCGAGGATCACTCAATAAAATCGATATTCAAATATCGAGACTAGCTTGATGTTATCAAAATAGGACAAAAACTGTCTAGCAAGCTTATAGGAAAATTCCTTCAAAATATCAATGAATTAACGCTGTTATCGATATCATCGACATTCAAATTCTGATGATATTGAGAGATGCTCGATCATATCAAATACCTATTATGCTTCAAAGGCAAGTCTACTCTCATTTTTTCAAATGTCGAGGAATCGAACTTTGCATCGATAAAATCAGAGTTCGAAATTGGATGACATCGGTGAGTGTTTGATTTCCTCGACTAGTTGGCAAAAAGGGTCAAAAGTGTTTGACAACTTGAGTTCGTGTCTTCAAGCGGTCATTCGATGGTATCAAGAGTATACACTCGATGATATCGAATCCTGCTTGATGATATTGAACTCTATTAAAAATATGACTATTTTATTTCCATTGAAACTTTTTACCAATTTAATGAGAGCTTGCCTTTGGTAATTTGTAGAGAAAATAGATAAAACTTTTCAGTGTTTAATCCAGATCATATACCCTAAGCCTTTTCCTCTCATGGGAGTTCATCCTCCAATCCACCCTCATCATTGATATTCAATAGAGTGGATTGGAAAATTAACTTTCGCATTTAAGGATCCTATAGCTACCATCTTAATGACAAATCATTGAGCTGGGATACCTTGAATGCATAAATGATTGGAATCACTCTGTTTCTCAAATAGAAAAACATTTTAGATTGTAACATAACCTTGACCCAACCTGTCGCCTTACATTGGAGCATCACTTGTGTTATGGTTCCAGAGAGCTGAAGATTCTTTATCATCAAAGGAGGAGATCTTCATCAATGTGCTAAATGGGGCTCATCTACTTATCTGTAAGTCATTAGAGTCTAGAGACCCTTTTGATCATTCCTTTTGTAGGATTGGGTCAAAGGTGTTTCTCACACCTTTCAAGTCCGAATAGGAGACCTCTGACGGGAGAGTACGTGGGGGTGTTGTGTGTTGACCCTTACTCTGTGGAGAGCATAAACCTAGGTCCTTGACCTATGTGGTTTAAAATCTAGGTGTTGGGTGTTAACCTTTGCTCTTGTGTAGGGCATGAACTGGTAGGTTCCTTGTGTGGATCCTTGACATGTGTGGTCTAAAATCGGGTGTTGTGTGTTGACCCTTGCTCCCTTATGGGGTATAAACTTGTGTCTCGTGGAGACACGTTACACTCAACCTGGTGTAAGTTGTACTGGTTTGAGGTGAACCTAATTTGAAATCTCCGTTAGTGAGATCTGGTACACTCAAGGGTTGATTACGTCCGCCAGAAGTGGAGTAGACACGTGGTCGAATCACTATAAAAATGATTGTGTTTGAGATTGCTACTTATTTTTCCTGCTCATGTGAATTCTTTGAATGTTCTCATATTGCATGTTATCTGGAACTAAGTAGAATCACACCTCACACACAGTCACATCCATTAGGAACTATGTTATACATCCTATTTATGTTTTGATTAATCTTATGATTAGATCCTCTATTTGGCTTGAAAGTCATTAGAGTTACACTAAAGAAATCCTGTTATTTGCATATTAGTTCAGGATAGGGTTGATAGGTTTTTAATCATCATAAAATATTAAAAAGTCTTATTCACCCCCTTTAGGACATCTTGACATATTTCCACTTCAACTAAAGCGGTCATTATCGCAATTTCAATTGGTATCAGAGAGGGTCTCTCTTAGGGGTTTCACCACCTAGAGACTGATCTTAACTGAAGTTGGTAATATGGCTAAAGGATAGGGAACATCTGTAATTAGACCTCCTATATTTAATGGTTCAAATTATGCGTATTGGAAGGATAGAATGCACTACTTTCTAAGATCATTAGATCATGATGTTTAGGAAATTGTTGAAATTGGATATGTGCCGCCAACTGAACAAATAGTACTTGAAAATGGCACAACCATATCTAAACCAAAACCCAAAGAAAAATGGATAGTATTCAATAAAGAAAAATAAACTGCTAAAGCAAAAGCAATGAACGTGATTTACTGTGCTGTGTCCCAAGAAGTCTTTAATCAAATCAGTATATGTGGTACTTCTAAAGAAGCATGGGACTTGTTGGAAACAACTTATGAGGGAATCAACACAGTGAAAAGATCCAAACTTCAACTCCCAACATTACAGTTTAAAAGTCTCAGAATGGAAGAGCATGAGACCTTCATGGAGTTTTTCACAAAACTGAACATCATCTGTAACTCCATGGGTGGATTAGGAGAAAAGGTTCTGGTTCTAAAAATCTGTAGAAAAATTCTGAGATCCTTACCGGAATGGTTCGACTCGAAAGTCAGAACTATTGAAGAATGTAGAAACATGGATGAGATGAAAGTAGAAGAACTCATAGGTTCCCTATAAACATTTGAACTACACTTCAAGCAAGCTCTTAAACCCAAAAATACTGTCATCAAAACTTCAAAGAATACTACAAATGAGGAAGATGAAAGTGAAAGGGAGAATGAAGATGATGAACTGGTTCAGAAAATTCTTCAATAAAAATTGTGGTCGATCATTTAAAGGTAGACGGTTGGACAACAAACATTTTACATGTAAATCTGGTAAAAAGTCTAAGGAGCCACAATGCTATACTTGCCGAAATTTTGGACATTCGTCCACTAAATGCCCAAATAAGAAAACTAAAGAAAAGGCAATGGCAGCCACATGGGATGATACTGAAGAGTCAAATTCAGAATGTAGTGACTCAGAGAGTGATGGAGACTGAAAATCCCTGAAAATTCTTATGATCTCTATAGCCTCCAACATTCCCATAGAAACTGAGAAAATCAAAGAATCTCAAGCCATTGAATCATTTCCATCTGATGATGAGGAAACAGAGAAAGAAGAAGAAGAAAAGGAAATACTGTAGGATGCCTATAATTATCTTTATATCCATAGCATCAATATCCTTAAAAGACTTGGGATAAATGAAAACAAAAATAAATTGCTGCAAATGGGTCTAAACAAAACATTAGAAATCAATACACACTTGATTAATGATCTACAAAAATATCACTCTGAATATGATAAGATAGAAAGAATCATTGAAACTTACTAAACAGATTGATCTATTGAAAGATGAAAATGAGCATCTAAAGAATGAAAATCACACACTCATGTTTGATGTAGAGAAATCCAAAAAATTTGTTGAACTGTATTATAAATTTTTCCAAAGTAGTGAAAAATTAGAAAAACTCTTAGGGATGGGAAGACCTGGGAAAGATAAGAGTGGATTAGGATATGACAAATTCAAAACAAAATCCACAAATCCAGCACCAATGTTTGAGAAATCAGCTGCATCAGGAAGTACAATTACTTCTATTTGTCATTCTTGTGGAGACTCTAGCCATTTCAAATTTGAATGTATTGCTCCAAGGTGGACTCAATCTGATTCTGGTTCGAATCATACTGGTAACTACAGACAAACCAGAAAATCAATACAGAATACTAAAAATCCACTAAACAATATGGAAAAAGGAACATACCATCTCCACCTAGAGTGACCAAAAGAATGAAGGAGCTATTGAATCAGGTGACTGAATTAAATCAGAAAACTAATGAATTTTTGAAACAAGGAAACATGGTTCAGTTACCCAACATGCCTACCAAAATCTCTAATGACACAAAAACTACCATAATAAGATATCCTGTTTCAAAATGGGTAGTGAACGAAAAGAACAATTGTCTTGTTATTCACTCAAATCATTCAACAAGCAATAGTAAATGGTACCTAGACAGCGGGTGCTCAAGACATGTCATGGGTGACAAATCTCTTCTTTCAAACTACTCAAATCTTGATAATTGGATAGTCACTTATGGGGATGGAAGCACCGCTAAGGTAATAGGGCAGGAAACTATCAAAGGAATGGATATGCTTAAAAATGAGAATGCCTTTTGCATAAAAGGATTGACACATAATCTTCTAAGCATATCTCAAATATGTGACAACAAACATGTGGTTACCTTTGACTAACTAAAATGCAAGAACCTGGACCTATCAGGAAAATCAATTATGGAGGGTATTCGCACTAGTAACCACTGTTATGTGATTAATGGAAATGGGAAGGCTGATCCATATGCTGGTAACAATTGAGCATGGAAAACATGTCCAGGCTATATCATCTAAGTCTGGATGAATACATGCAAATGATGCTTTTTTTAATGATTATATGATATATCAGAGGTTTCTATACCTTAGGAACTTCTTTTTGTGTATAAACATTATTAATGTTTATAATTTTGGTACAACGTTTGTACAAATTTTGATGTATACAGACTGATATGAAAATATACTAAGTTATACATATATGAAAGAACATCGAAATACTGAAATGAATTTTATATACCTTCTCTTCGATAAGTCTATCGATGAGTCGTATGAATCCTCGATTAGATCGAACAAATATCGATATCATCGATGCCCCTTTGGAATCAGAAGAGTCACACGATCTAAAAATGTTATCGAGGATATATTCGATAACATCAAATGGGGTATATTGATATCATCGAAATAAATTTCGATGATATCGAAGTTCACACCTGATAAATAGCTGATGAGTGGGAAAAATTCATTTTTGCCTCCCTTTCTCACTGTTCGATTTCTCAGGGAGTTTCTTCCGTGGCTCTCATCTTTTGTCAACCATATGCCATCTAGGGTGCCTTGAATCAAGTAATGTCTTGCACAATATATACTTCATTATGTTAGGACATTTTTAGATTGATTGACATCCTTTAATTGGAAATTTTGGGTTTGTCCTCATAATCCTCAGATTCCTTTTCTTTGATATTTCCTTATGAGTTATTCTAATAAGTAGAAAGGAAAGTCTCCTATCATTGGTGAGTCATCCAGGCCCACCAAAAAGAAATTCGTGGCCTCACGAGAAAGAGGAAGGGCTCAGTCTCAACGACCCTCTGCACACCCATAGAGCTCCTCTACTCGCTAGTCGTCTCGTAGAGAAGCTCCGGTTGCAGCACCTGCACCACCACATATTGTTGTGGGTCGTCCTCCACACATACTTGAAAAGTACTTAGGGAGGCGCTTGGTGTATGATGTCTTATTTAAACCAATCTGATTTAAATGATTTTAAACTCGCAAGTATACGAATCAGATGTAGACATGGTACGTATTATGAGATCGTTCCCACGAGGACTGGTTATTATAATTCAAAATTTATGATTCTTTCTTAACTAATCCAACAAATAGTTTAGTGAACTACTAAGATAAATCTATGAAAAATAACTGAAAGTAATAAGGAAAATTTAATCAAGGAGAATACTAGGACTTTTTAATCCATCCCTAATTATCTTGACCCTTGTTTTACCTGTTGATTCACCTTGATTCAGATTGATATAAATTTAATAAATAAAGCACACTCTATGTCCTTGGTCGGGCACACAAAATGTATAATCCCTTAAAGCATAAGGATCACATCTTTCCATCCATGGTCAGGCATGAAGAGATGTAAATTCCTATTTCTTTCTCTATTGGAAAACCTGTTAATGGTCAGACACAAGCACCTAGAATAAGATTCTGAAAGGGCCTAGCTATATGCCCTAGAGGGGGGGTGAATAGGGCAATGCCAAATAAAACTTATAACAGCAGAATAATAAAATATATAAAACATAATGTTGAATATAAAACAATCACAATAGCCTAAAATAAAGAGATTGATACTATATCAGTTCTAAGGACAACCTTACACCAAAAACCAGAGGTTTAAGGTAGGACAACCTTATTTCTAGAACGTCCTTTGTATCACAAACCAAAGAGGAATAATAAGCAATGAAATCAAAATAACTTACAGAAAATAAATCCTAAGTTATTACAACATTCATCCACACTTGCTTGAAGTGATTACAACATTCATCCACAAACACAAACCACAAAACTGAATGAATAAAGAAATGAAAGAATGAATCACATCCACAACACAACGATATATAGTGGTTCGCCTGTGTGTACACCAACTGTTATCTAACAGCCACACAGATTGCTACTCCACTCCTAATATCCTCACACAGGGGATATTAGCATGCACTATCAAAATAGGTTCACAGGTTCACCTAAAACCTTCACAATTGTGTCTTTGATCTTGGGCTTACACAATCTGAGTTTTCTGGCTCTCCTCGGATAACCAATACAATGAGATTTTTCTGGCGAATCTCAAACAAAAACCAGAGAAAGTAAATTACAAAACATGTAAAATACCTGAATCACCTTTTGAAGAAGCCCGGTATAACCAATCGGAGTAGAAGTTCGATTCGACATTCAAAGTCCAATACTCACTTTAAGAATGGTTCTAAGTCTAATTGATTTTAGATCAAACGGGCTAGATCTATTTGATTTTGAATCCAAGAAGAAGGAATATCAGAAATTCTCCTTTTCTAATAAGATTGGAATGTAGATCAAAATCAAATAAGAATAAGCTAGCAAAAGGAATATTAAATAAGCACAAAGCAGCTTAAAATAAATATAAACTTATCTCAGAGAATAGCCTAAAGAATGCTTGAATAGAATTGATTTGAAGTGCTAAAACTCTGAAGTTCATGCTCAATTTATAGACTGAAAAATTCTGCCTACGACTGGTCTTAGGAACCTAGGACTGGTCGTAGCTCCAATGACTTTCGAAAGATTTCCGCGGGATAAGATTTTCAGTTCCACGACCGGTCCTCGGAGGTCTACCCGGTCGTGGGTCATCTACGACTGGTCGTGAGACACCTACGACCGGTCGTAGGACCCCAAAAATGGTTGCTAGAGTTTGAGTCGTAGGGCTACGACCGGTCGAAGTATGAGTCGTAGAACTTCCAGGACTGGTCATAAGATGTCCAGGACTGGTCGTAGGACAGCTAGAAAGATCCAAAAATCTTTAACTAGCTAGGACTGGTCCTGAAAAACTTAAGACTGGTCGTAGCAAAGCTAAGACTGGTCTTGAAGTCCCTAGGACTGGTCTTAGAACACTCCAAACAAGCATATTAAAATATATGAGTTATGTATCCGGAATGACCTACAATAAAGCCCATCATAAGGTCAATCTAAGGTTAAACAAACCTTAAAAGTGAGATGGACATTGAAAGTCTGCTCTCTCAGATGACCCTTAAGAGAAGCTTGTGAATATTCAAAACTTGTAGTAGGCCTTCATGAGCTTGATCTTGACTTGACAAAGTCTTTTAGTAAACTTGAACTTGATCAAACCTTGAACATGCAACCTTGAAAACTTCTATTCTTGACTTCTTCATCCAAGACTTGAAAACTTTCTTCATTTAAGATTTTGTCTTGAAATGCAATGTCTTGATATGTCTTAATTGCAATGAATAGACTTCAAATATAAAACATAAGACATAGATATAGGTTTTGGCACCATAAAATTTGACAACTAAAGGGATATGAAATCATAGCACTTACAATCTCCCCCTTTATCAAATTTGTGACAAAACACATAGCATCAAAGATAATAAGGAATGATAAGTCATGAAATCACAAAATACTCTACTCCCCCTGAGTAATACGAGTATTGCTCATACAATTAGTACACAACATGAAAACCTCAAGACTTCAATCCACATATCCAACAATCCACATATCCATCTCAATTAATACAAACAAATTTACTCCCCCTATCCGTATTACTTCCCTTTTAGCAGCAATGCTTACTACTCCCCCTTTTTATCATAAAATGACAAGGGAAAGGCACAATAGGAAGAAGAACATAGAGAGTAAAAGGCAAATAATGAGAAATTGATATGAAAGGACATAAAATTAACCTGAAGTGTCAAGCCATAATCCATACTACATATCCAAAATAAACGACAATGTTATCAAACCATAATCCATAATATATATCCAAAATACAAAGATAATGTGAAACTATCCAGAAGATAATTCACCTAATATGATCCAGAGGAGGGAGCAGGGATAGTTGGATCAATCCGGTGTAAGCCCTTATTTATGCGACGAAGATATTTTCGCATGTACTTGAATCTCATATCATGAGCTATATTCATATTATCAACTTTTTCTTCCAATGCACGAAGGCGTGCATCAAAACCAGAAGGATCATAATCTGGATCATTAGATGAATCAGTTTCTATATCATCAAATAAGTCATCCATATTAACATCTTGTTGTGGAAGATCGTCACCTTCCTCTTCGTTTCCAGCATCACCACCATCACCACCAACACCACTAACACCAGCTTCATTAAATTGGCCAGGGAGCAGATCCAATTTCATCTTATTAAGATTGGCATTGTTGAAAATAAGATGATGAATTGGTGCCTCATTAACAGGTTTATCAACAAGTATGTGAGTGGCTAAAACAGTCATAAGATAACCGAATGGAATATCACTATGACCCGGATGGAAACGAAATTGAATAATGAAATAACAGATCAAAGATGGAAGACAGACCTTCATACAAGAAGCAATAGAATGCAACACACGAACCATGAAAGAGGTCAACTTGGTTTTATTATCGGACCGAGGATATACATTAGAAATGAAGAAACGATGTAATATTCTGTATTTGGGTAACAGATACTTTGCAGGGAGCGCATTCTCTTTATGAGTCCAAGGCACATCAATTTGGCGTAAATCTCTGGTTAACATGCGTTTTTTCGATTCTGAAGGTTTGTCGTATAAAGTATGAATCGGTATTCCTTTATCATTAACAGGTATATCCATAATACCTGATATTAAATAACGGTCAACTTCAAATTTTCCTTCTCTAGCATCAATTGAAAATGTTAAATTATCAAGGAAAAAATCTGAAATGCATGCAACCATTGATTGAGCAATGGAGTGGTATGCAGACCCACCCCAAAGCAAAATGTTAGTCCAGCCTACAGATTCAAGAAGGGGAATGACACCATATGGAGTAATGTAATTTAGATCAGCGGTATGCTCAACGATAATATTACGGACACGCAAATCCCGTACATCTTGAGTATCATCTTCGAGTGACCGAAGGTGCCGTTTAGTTATAAGTGTAGATATGGATGAAGATAGACCACGGGATGTTTTCTTTTTTCCTCTAGCATCCATATTCAAAAAGATATACAAAGAACAAGCAAGATACACAAATGAAAGATGGGCTTTCTCTAGATCAGCAAATAGAGAGGAAACCCTTGAAAAACTCAACAAGAGATGAAATCAAGCTGTACTATGAACAAATCAAAGCATAAAGATCATGAATCTTCAAGAAAAATGATGAAATAAGACTTACCTTGAAGAAAAACTAGAAATCATATGACTGGTCGAGCCACGACTCATCGTAGGTCGGTGTGGAAATGAAGAAGAAGGGGATTTTCCCCAAATTATATGATGTTCACGAGATCCACGACCGGTCGAGTGCTGTGCACGACCGGTCGTAACACGACTGGTCGTGTACATCCACAACCAGTCGAGCATCGACCAAAAATTCATTTTTAATGAAAAAATTTAAAATTTAAATAATTATAATATGAAATATAATACACTATGATACATGCAAGAAAGAATATTCAATATAAAATGCACATACCAAGATCAAATTTCAATTTATTAAACCTGCTTTTGTCAAGGAGTTTAGTAAATATATCAGCAAGCTGAGTTTTGGTTGGTATATATTCCAATGAAATAACTTTTTCTTCAACCAACTCACGAATGTAATGATACCTAATGTCAATATGCTTAGTACGTGAATGCTGGATTGGGTTTTTGGAAATGTTTATAGCACTGAAATTATCACAATGTAAGATCATTGAATCTTGATTAATTCCATAATCGCTAAGCATGCGTTTCATCCAAACTAGTTGAGTACATGCATATCCAGCTGCAATATATTCAGCCTTAGCAGTAGAGAGTGATATTGACCTTTGCTTCTTGCTGAACCAAGAAACTAAGCAATTTTCAATGTAAAAACAGCCACCACTGGTTGATTTTCTATCATCAATATTTTCGGCCCAATCAGCATCTGAATACCCGGCTAATTGAACATTAGTATCAAAAGGATACCAAAGTACCAAATTTATAGAACTTGCGACATATCTAATAATCCGTTTAACAGTAATAAGATGTGATTCCTTAGGATTAGACTGATATCTCGCACAAATACCAACACTAAATGCGATATCAGGTCTACTAGCAGTAAGATATAATAAACTACCAATCATACTGCGATATAATTTAGGATCTATATCTTTACCTGAAGATTCTTTTGAGAGTTTAATGTTGTATTCATAGAAGTATCAAAGTTCTTACCATTCTCAAATCCAAACCTTTTAACCAAGTTTGAGGCATATTTGGTCTGAAAAATGAAAATTCCATCAGGTTGTTATTTTACTTGCAATCCTAGGAAATAGTTAAGTTCGCCAACCATGCTCATTTCGAACCATGATTTCATTAACTCTGCAAACTCAGTAGACATGTTAGAACAAGTAGATCCATAAATAATATCATCAACATATATTTAAACCATCAAAATATCATTGTTATTCTTTTTAACAAAAAGCGTCTTATCGACACTACATACTTGAAAGCTATGACTAAGTAAGAATTTAGTCAATTTTTCATACCATGCCCTGGGTGCTTGTTTTAGACCATAGAGAGCCTTTTTGAGACGGAATACATGGTCAGATAACTTAGGGTCTTCAAACCCTAAAGGTTGTTCAACATACACTTCTTCATGTAAATCGCCATTTAAGAAAGCACTCTTTACATCCATCTAATAGATTTTAAATTTTCTAAAACATGCGATAAAAATAAAAAGTCTGATTGATTCAAGGCGAGCGACTGGAGCAAAGGTTTCATCGTAATCGATGCCTTCAATCTGAGTGTACCCTTGTACAACCAGTCTAGCCTTGTTTCGTATAATATTTTCGAGTTCATTAGACTTATTTTTAAAGATCCACTTTGTTCCAATAATATTTTTATCTTTAGGTCTAGGAACAAGATGCCAGACATCATTACGAACAAATTGATTAAGTTCATCCTGCATAGCGACTATCCAATTTTTGTCAGAAAGTGCTTCTTTTACGTTGACCGGTTCTATTTAGGATGTAAAACAAACATTATTCAATATGTTCTCAAGTTGTTTGTGAGTACGAACTCCAGTGAGAGGATTTCCAAGTATTTGATTGGTTGGATGATCTTTAACAGTCCTTGGTTCAGATTCTTTTTGACTTGATGAGATATCTAGATTGTCAATAATAAGAGCTTCATCATCATCTGAACTTGGAGCTGATGTATTCAAATGATCATCAATGACCACATTGATGGACTCTTGAATCACACCAGTTCTCTTATTTAGAACCTTATAAGCTCGACAGTTCAAAGAATAACCAAGAAAAATTTCTTCGTCACTCTTCGTACCAAACTTACCCAAATTTTCACGATCCCGTAAAATATAACACTTGCTGCCAAAAACTCGAAAGTATTTGACAATAGGTTTCTTTTCAAACCATAATTCATAAGTGTAACGCCCGTGAAAAATCCTGACTTGGAATCGAGTACCGATTTGACCCGAAATCGCGTATAAATAATTTCCATGGAAATTAAACGTAAGTTAGCTAGCGCAACGCTAGAGTAGCTGGGAAATAGTCCCTGATCACTTTAAATACGTTCTACAAGACCCAAATCGAGTAGAACAGACAACTCTATAATACTCTATAACCTTGGATCAAACTCTAAGCAGGTTTGTCCTCTAGACCATATTGAACTTTTGTATGGGATTTAGACCGCGCGTCGAAGGTCCGATACCTCCTATCTTAGACCGTTAGAACCGCCCAGCTGGACTTGACAATCATCTCGAAAATCAAGTCAAACCGATAATCACAGAGTATTTCGTTGAACCCGGACTGAAGCGACCGTGAATAGGGACGAATTGGAAATTTCAAATTCAAATCTGGCACACGACTTGACGCGTCAGTTTTAAGCGTTCTGACCGTCAGAATTCATCCAGATTACACCCTCAGATCAGGAAAAATATCTATTTATTATCATGGGACTTTCAGCCCTGATCTATGTGCGGTGACCGCTGAACTGAAACTGGTCCGCCACGTGCGATCTGCGAACCCTGCCAGACTGAAAACTTAATACGAGGTACATCTGGTACCCATGAGCTTAAGTCTGATCGCAATCGACCAGGGGACCACCAGAAATCAGTTTTTGGACCGAAACAGCCCCGAAATGGATAGGCATTAAGTAAACTTCATCCCGGAGCCTATTTTCGGCGTTTCCAAGCTTATAAAAAGGGGTTGAAACCCTCATTCCTTCCTTGCATCCGAATTTCACAAACCCTAGAAAAGAGAGAGAGAGTTTGAGAGAAAGGGAAGAGGAGATTTTTCCCGCATCCGAGTCCCTGACAGTGCTGCTTCAACACTTCATTCCAATCACCTGGCTGGTGATTTTTCCACTTTTTCAGGTATAGAAAAACCCCAAAAACTTGCTGATTTAGGGTTTACATAGATTCTGAGCATGTTAGCTAACGTAATCCATGAATCAGGTTCTCTTACCGCCGTAGACGAAGCGTACACGCTCCGTTCAAATTCCCGCGACCGTAAGAGACTAGGTGAGGATTTTAGACGCTTTGATTGACGGTTTACAACGCTTTCAATGTCGTTTAATAGTAGATCATCGACGGCATCGCCGTTTGACATGTACAACATGCTCTCCGTTTCCTGTTTCGTAAATTAACGAAGAATATGAGATTTAGGGCATTTTAGTCATTTGTAGGAAGTACGGTCTCCATGCATAATTTGCTGACGTGATTGATATGATTTGTCGCCGCATTAGAGAGTTAGGAATGTTTGCATAATCAGTTTGGCGAAGAGATTCGCCAAGTTGCGCACGTTGGGTCGACATACTATATGTGGACTTAAGTGTGTAGTGTATGTGTTTGTATAAATGCTTGTATTATTATGTATTGAATTAAATGATGTTATGTAGTAGATTGAGATTGATTTCATGATTAATATGCTGACCTAAATGATTTCCTACATGCTTACCTTATGCATGATTACACTACATGCATAGAAAGTACGCCTTGAAGATTTGCTTAAGTTGAATATACATGGGAAGTATGCCTTGAAGATTTGCTTAAGTTGAATGTTTTAACATGTGCTAATATGCTCACATGATGTATTTCGATTCCAATACCTTGGTATATAATGTTAATGAAATTCCATAGATGTGTGGGACTTGACCTAGTCCAGGCAGTCGGTAACCGAGCGAATTCGTGGCTGACTGGTCATAGCCACGAACGACGCGTCGATGAACGTGATTCGTGTTGAGAGTTGGCGGCAGTGGTTAGGCCACGCGAAGTGTTTTACGCACTTCATGTCGTTTAACTCGAGATGCGATCGCACTAGTCGAGCCCGTCAAGTAACCCGACTGGCTGATGTTTGTTCACCTTGTATGTATCATAACTGCTTGAACCTAGGGTACTGAACTTACCATTGTAAACCCTATTAACCGTGGTACCTTGATCCACGAAGACTCATGAGCCGGGCATGGTGGTATGGGACACTATATTCTAGCTGTCGGCCTACACTGATCAGGCGACGAGCCCTTTGTAGTGACCGCGAGCGTATTCTGAGTCCACGGGAGGCGACGACCCTTCCGTGCAGTAGAGTACAGTAGGCCTGTATTGATAAGGTGATGGGGGAGCGGTGCAACGAGTGCGAGCAACAGCCCTGGCAGCCCTTGCAGTGACCTACGAAATGTACATCGTATGAGATTATTAGGAGTGACGACCCTAGACAGGATCCGTGTTGGGATTGATACAAGGGAAGTACCTTAGTTTCCCAATCCTGCTGTTTGAATGGACTAATAACAACTTGGTAATCATATCACCATAGCATTGCATGTGCCTGGAAGATGTGGAGCACTCTAGGGAGTGTGGCATGCCGCGGTCGTAAGATGTTGCCGCATGAGGGTGATCGTCGGTGAGGGCATACATCACGTCATATCATCTTGCATTAACAACAGTATTAGGATTGTCTGATTTACTGCTTTACTATTATCGCGTGATTGAATTGTGAACATGCTAATCTTTGCTCTATGATTCCACTGAGTTGATCACTCATTCCCACATTACGGGATGGTGTTTGTAACACCCACCAAACCCTGTTGTAGCTGCAGGTGAGGACGAGATCCAGGAGGTGGAGCCGGAGATTGACGAGGACCAGGATGAGTTCTCGTATATGCAGTATCACGACGGCTTCCCGTAGGTGACCTGGATCGAGGGGGACTTCAGTGGGACTATTTTGAACTTATTCTTTTGTTTATTTACATGTATATGAGACTCAGAGATGTAGTCATACTTTGGAGACAGCTGAGATTACTTTGTTTTTCCATACAGTGATATATATATTGTTTAGTCTTCCGCTTGCTTTTATCACTGGATCTGAAGTATGAATTGCAGTTTTAGTATACTTTTACTCATGTGGATGCTTTAAATCAGACAACATCGAATCATAACCATTTTTGTTGCATAAGTGACGGTCTGGAACTCGGGAGTTGAGTTTATACACGACCCCCAATTTTCAGGGTATTACAATAAGCAATCTTATTATCAAATTTACTAGTATAAACCCGATTAATAATATAACATGCGATATTAACTGCTTCAGCCCAAAGATTTCTAGAGAGCTTCATACTATTCAACATAACATTAGCCATATCCTGAAGCACTCTATTTTTCCTTTCAACTATACCATTTTGTTGTGGTGTTTTGGGCGCTGAGAATTCATGTGATATTCCCTGATCGCTACAGAATTTCTCAAAACTACTGTTTTCGAATTCGGATTCATGATCACTACGGATCTTACTAACAAGAGAATCTTTCTCATTTTGGATTCGTTTGATAACCTTTTTCACTTCATCCAGGGTTTCAGTTTTATCTTTTAAGAATGATACCCAAGTGAACCTGGTATAGCCATCTACGATAACCAAGATGTATTTTTTACCTCCTCGACTCTCTGATCTGGTTGGTCCAATAAGATCCATATGGAGAAGCTTGAGTTCTCTAGATGTGTTATTGGAGTTCACTTTCTTGTGAGAGCTCCTAATCTGTTTGCCCAATTGGCATTCACCACATATTTTGTCTACTTTTTACAATTTGGGTAGACCTCTAATTAGTTCTCTTTTGCTTAATCTAAATAAGTTCTGATAGTGTACATGTCCAAGACGTTTATGCCATAATTCAGTCTCATCGGTATGGACCATGTAACATGATTGAGTATATGAGCTAGCATCACTAACGATGTAGCAGTTTTCAGAAGTTCTGCAACCAGTTAATATAACAGAACGCCTTTTATTAACTATCTCACAACCTTGATTAGAAAACTTTACACTATGGTTGTTATCACATATCTGAGAAATGCTTAATAGGTTGTGTTTTAAGCCCTCAACATATAAGACATTCTTAAATAAGGGAAGGTTATTGAGTTGAACCGTACCTTGGTCAATAATCTTGCAATTGCTACCATCACCAAATGTGACTGACCCGTCAGTCATATCTTTAAGATCGGTGAATAAAGCTTTGTCACCTGTCATATGCCTGGAGCAACCACTATCTAGGTACCACTTTGAATGGCTTGTTGCTTTGAAAGCAGTGTGGGCAACCAAGCTGGCAACTTTTGGAACCCATTTCTTAACTGTTTTAGGTTTAGGAGTATAGATGGTCTTTTTCTGTCTATTGTTGTAGGAACGACCTATAGAGTTTGACTTTAATAGCTCCTTGAGAAGATCAATAATTTTTTCAGCTAATTGATTTCGGTTTTGAAAATTAAAGTTGACATGGCTACTTTTAGATTTTTGAAAAGTTTTTAAATTTTTAGAAAAACCTTGAAAAGTATTCTTTTCTTTTGAGTTTGAAGACTCTCCTTTTACAAATTTAGGAGCAGTGTTCTTTTGTTTAGGAGATGTATTCTTATCATAGCCCAACCTGGATCGATCGCCACATTTTCTTGATCCGGACAATAATTTTTCTAATTTTAGATCACCTTGGGCATATCTCCATGTGTCTTTTAAACTCAGAAGAGAAGCTTCCTCATTTTTTAGTTTCTCTTTTTCGGATTTCAAATCTTCAATTTTGGAGGTTTCGAAATCTAAATCATTTTTGGTTTTTTCAAAAGAATCAGAAATAAGAGACTTTTCTAAGACAAGAGA
The DNA here is from genome assembly GCA_037074715.1 of Magnolia kwangsiensis. NCBI lineage: Eukaryota > Viridiplantae > Streptophyta > Magnoliopsida > Magnoliales > Magnoliaceae > Magnolia > Magnolia kwangsiensis. Next base: position 34,997,972 of record CM073586.1, on the reverse strand, counting down.
CTCATAATCTTCCTTAAGCTTAGAAAATTTTTCTTTTTGTAATTTAAGCTTGACAACAATTTTACAACTCTCTTTATAAAGGGCATTATAAGCATCTTGAAGATCATCTTCATTATCGCAATCACTATTCAGATTTTCTTCACTAGATATATCATCATGATCTGAATAGGTGATCTTGGCTAGAGTCATAAGGGCTTTAACACCATCGCCCGACTCGGTTTCAGAATCTTCTGATTTAGAAGAGGATTCAGAATCAGATGATTCATCCTAAGTAGCCATCATGCTTTTCCTTTTTGATTTGTCCTTTTTAGGACATTTGTTAGATAAGTTCCCATACTCTTGATAGTTATAACATTGACCATCTTTCAAAGATTTACGAGTTCTAGGTTTAGATCGTCTCTTGTCATTTGATTTTTGAAAATCAACCTTTTTCTTATTTTTGAAAATTTTGTAAAACCTTTTTGCTAAAAGTGCCATATCATCCTCGGTATTTTCTGAATTTGAAGTACTCTCTTGTGTAACATTTTTAGAAGATTTGAGAGCAATTGATTTTCCTTTAGGAGCTTTAAAGGATAACTCATACGTTTGAAGTGAACCAACTAATTCCTCAACCCTCATAGTATCCGTATCACGAAGTTCCTGAATCGCGGTCACTTTAGAATTGAACCGTTCAGGAAGTGAACGTAGTATTTTTGCGCACACTTTACTTTCAGGGATTCTATTACCAAGACCCCACATAGAGTTCACAATGTCATTCAATCTAGTGTAGAAGTCCATAAACATCTCATTCTCCTCCATATAAATTTCTTCAAATTTAGTTGTGAGGAGTTGGACTTTAGATTTCTTGACAATAGATGTACCCTCGTGTGTCATTTCTAATATATCCCATGGTTGTTTTGCATTTTCATAAGAGATGATTCTTTTGAATTCATCTGGTGATAATGCACAAGTAATTGCATTTAGTGCTTTTGCATTAGTACTACTTTCACTTTTCTGAAGTGTGGTCTAAAGTGAATAAGCCGTACTTTCATAGTTTTTGAACCATCGTCATTAACAACTTCAGTGATAGGAGGATTCCATTCATTCACTGTGGCCAGCCACACACTTTCATCCAAGGATTTGAGGAAGATCCTCATCCTGGCTTTCCAATAGGCATAGTTTGTGCCATTAAAGGGTGGTGGCCTAGTGACTGATAGGCTATCAAAATTTGACATCTTAATATAGCTTAGATCGTTAGCTCAGGAAATAAATTCAATAAATAAACAATAAGCATGAGCTATTAGTCTCTGATACCACTTGAAAGGGCCTAGCTATATGCCCTAGAGGGGGGGTGAATAGGGCAATGCCAAATTAAACTTATAATAGCGAAATAATAAAATATATAAAGCACAATGCTGAATATAAAACAATCACAATAGCCTAAAATAAAGAGATTGATACTATATCAGTTTTAAGGACAACCTTACACCAAAAACCAGAGGTTTAAGGTAGGACAACCTTATTTCTAGAACGTCCTTTGTATCACAAACCAAAGAGGAATAATAAGCAATGAAATCAAAATAACTTGCAGAAAATAAATTCTAAGTTATTACAACATTCATCCACACTTGCTTGAAGTGATTACAACATTCATCCACAAACACAAACCAAAAAACTGAATGAATAAAGAAATGAAAGAATGAATCACATCCACAACACAACGATATATAGTGGATCGCCTGTGTATACACCAACTGTTATCCAACAGTCACACAGATTGCTACTCCACTCCTAATATCCTCACACAGGGGATATTAGCATGCACTATCAAAATAGGTTTCACAGGTTCATCTAAAACCTTCATAATTGTGTCTTTGATCTTGGGCTTACACAATCTGTGTTTTCTGGCTCTCCTCAGATAACCAATACAATGAGATTTTTCTGGCGAATCTCAAATAAAAACCAGAGAAAGTAAATTACAAAACATGTAAAATACCTGAATCACCTTTTGAAGAAGCCCGGTAGAACCAATCGGAGTAGAAGTTTGATTCGACGTTCAAAGTCCAATACTCACTTTAAGAACGGTTCTAAGTCTAATTGATTTTAGATCAAACGGGCTAGATCTATTTGATTTTGAATCCAAGAAGAAGGAATATCAGAAATTCTCCTTTTCTAATAAGATTAGAATGTAAATCAAAATCGAATAAGAATAAGCTAGCATAAGGAATATTAAATAAGCACAAAGCAGCTTAAAATAAACACAAACTTATCTCAGAGAATAGCCTAAAGAATGCTTGAATAGAATTAATTTTAAATGCTAAAACTCTGAAGTTCGTGCTTAATTTATAGATTAAAAAATCCCGTCTATGAATGGTCTTAGGAACCTAGGACTGGTCGTGGCTCCAAAGATTTTCGAAATATTTTCGCGGGATAAGATTTTCAGTTCCACGACTGGTCCTGGGAGGTCTACGACCGGTCGTGGGTCACCTACGACTAGTCATGAGACACCTACGACCGGTCGTAGGACCCCAAAAATGGTTGCTGGAGTTTGAGTCATAGGGCTACGACTGGTCGAAGTATGCATCGTAGAACTTCCAGGGCTGGTCGTAGGATATCCAGGACTGGTCGTACGACAGCTAGAAAGATCCAAAAATCTTTAACTACTTAGGACTAGTCCTGAAAAACTTAAGACTGGTCGTAGCAAAGTTAGGACTGGTCTTGAAGTCCCTAGGACTAGTCTTAGAACACTCTAAACAAGCATATTAAAATATATGAGTTATGTATCCGGAATGACCTACAATAAAGCCCATCCTAAGGTCAATCTAAGGTCAAACAAACCTTAAAAGTGAGATGGACATTGAAAGTCTGTTCTCTCAGATGACCCTTAAGAGAAGCTTGTGAATATTCAAAACTTGTAGTAGGCCTTCATGAGCTTGATCTTGACTTGACAAAGTCTTTTAGTAAACTTGAACTTGATCAAACCTTGAACATGCAACCTTGAAAACTTCTATTCTTGATTTCTTCATCCAAGACTTGAAAACTTTCTTCATTTAAGATTTTGTCTTGAAATGAGATGTCTTGATATGTCTTGATTGCAATGAATAGACTTCAAACATAAAACATAAGACATAAATATAGGTTTTGGCACCATAAGAATTGACAACTAAAGGGATATGAAATCATAGCACTTACAGATTCTAAACAACATTCACATCTAGACTTTGGTTAAGCTCATAGAATGAAGAAGTACAGAGTTTTCAGTTAATCACACTAGAGAAAGAAACAAATCAATCAATTCAAATGAATTCAACAATAAACAAGAGTCATTCAAATTAGGGGCTTCATCTTAGCCCTAGCTAAAAGATTAACAATCCATAGAATCAATTGAAAAGAAGAAAAAATAAAATTTGATAAAAGAAGACATCCTTCTCTCCCTTCTTTCTTCCTCTCTCTCTCTCTCTCTCTCTCGTTCTCTCTCTCTCCTCTTTCTTCTCTTTCTTCTCTTTTCAAGCTTTTCTTCTCTTTCTTCGCTCCTCTCTTTCTTCTCCAAGATCTTCTCCCTCCCAAGCTCCTAGGATCTGGCTCCCCCTGCTCTCTCCACATCCTCCTCCTTTTATAGCTGCAAGGGGCGGTGGAGGGTTGAAGTCGGTGGAAATCGGATGCAGCTGGCAACGTAACACTTTTCGCGGCTGGAAGACAACACCAAAAACTCCCATCTTCCTTTGCTTTCTTTCCAAAGAAACAACGTCCCTTGGGTATTTGTGATCTTAGATTCTGTACAAATTTCAGGATAAATATCAAGTTTCGAAATGAACGGATAGTGGGAACCCTATGATCTTAGATTCTGTACAAATTTCAGGCCTCTTTAATGTGAGTGGCCTAATTTTCTTGAATCTCTATCATGTAAATCCATCAATCTTGGTCCTCTGGAGTCCGTCCCTTGCTTTGGTGACTTTGAAGCGTTAATTCCATGCTTGTAGTATCCTTTTTCAGTCGAAGCTCCTAATTACACCTTGCAACAAAAACACGATTAAAGTATGACGTTAAGCATTATCATGTATGTAAAAACATGAGATAATTGGGGTTTAAGATGTAATATTTGACCCTCATCAGTGTATGAGCATAGGATTGACAGAGAATGCATAAAACCCTACAATGTGGAAACTCTGTTAGAGGTAATCGACTAGTTGCCTCTTCTTGATTTTTGGGGTCCATGTCATGATGAGTGAACATACCGCTTCCTTGCATACTGTCATTCTCCAACACTAGAACCACCATCCATTACTATCACAGTCGGGGATGATAGTGTTGACATTACTACAAAATCCATCGCTAGTATTTTCAGTCTAACCCTGTCTCCAGTTAGGTTGTCTGACCTTGATCTTGAAAATCCCATCACTCGATCTACAATTACAAAATTCCTGTGTTAGGATTGAGATATCCTATGGTACCAAGGGAATGCATTGAAGGCAAAATATATGCACCCTCAATACCGAGTCTTGCATGGTATATTCTGTTCAAAAGCTTATCCTTGTGGACCCAATCGCACTGATCTTACCGAGTTCATGGTCATGATTATGTATTGTGTTGCCACTAGAGTCAAACTATGTCTTCCTAACTTGATCCTTCACGAAATAGCAAGTGTCATCCACCAGTCTAGAGAAGTTCATTTGCCCTTTCCTCACATCATTCATGTGATATGCGATACAATCGGTATTCCTTAGATAGACGATCCTAAGCGTCCTCTCAAACATTTTAACAAGGTCAATATTCGAAAACTGGACCTTAAACTTCATGTCTATCGAGAAGAACAATCTGAGGAAGCTATTCATGAAGGTGGTGAGACGGAAGAAGGCACAACACCAACTGGTGGAGATCCTCTAAAGTCACAACAAGTTCCAGATCTGAGTGGTTCAACTTAGACCCAACGCTTCAAGTTTCACCAAGATAGGGTCGGGGCAACGCAGCGAGGATTGAATTGAATAGAGGATAAGCTGGGGAGACATGATGCGCGATTCTCAGTAATGAAGAAGATGATGTCTAGCATACAACAGTCAGTGCAGCAATTGGTTGATCTGATAACATGCCGACAAGACGATACAACATCGTCTTCATTAGCCCCTCCACCATAGTATTGATAGTCCTTGTGCAGTCACATACACCAGATACTCATCTCGGTGTTTGGGCATGGATATCTTTTTGGAATGCCCTGCGATCTTATGAGTGTATGTGATGGCTAGCTAACATGAAAAGTCTAACATTTTTTATTTTTTATTTTTAAGAATGGTTTATGGATATCCTCTGCATGAGAAAAACACTTTTTTTTGTATGCCCATGGTTGGGCTAGATATTAGGTTTTGTTGGTTTGGGATAGATGTTGCTAGCGATGAATCAATGTTGTTATTGATGAATCAACGTTGTTATCGATATCATCGACATTCAAATTTTGATGATATTAAGGGATGCTCGATCATATCAAATACCTATTATGCTTCAAAGGCAAGTCTGCTCTTGTGTTTTCAAATGTCGATGAATCGAACCTTGCAACGATGAAATCATAATTCGAAATCTAATGACATTAATGAGTGTTCGATTTCCTCGACCAGTTGGCAAAAAGGGTTAAAAGCTTTTGACAACATGAGTTCGTGTCATCGAGCGGTCATTCGATGGTATCGAGAGTATACACTCAATGATATTGAATCCAGCTCAATGATATCGAACTCTGTCAAAAATATGACTATTTTATTTTCATTGGAACTTCTTTCCTATTTAATGAGAGCTTGCCTTTGGTTGTTTGTAGAGAAAATAGATAAGCTTTTCAATATTTAATCTAGATCATATACCCTAAGCCTTTTTCTCTCATGGGAGTTCATCCTCCAATGCACCCTCATCATTGATATTCAATAAAGTGAATTAGGGAATGAACTTTCGCATTCAAGGATCTTGTAGCTACCACCTTAATGGCAAATCATTGAGCTAGGATACCTTGAATGCATAAATGATTGGAATCACTCTATTTCTCAAAAAGAAAAATATTTAATAGAGTTAGGTTCCAACATAACCTTAAACCAACCTGTCGCCTTACATTGGAGCATCATCTATGTTGTGGTTCAAGGGAATTGAAGATTCTTCATCATCAAAGGAGGAAGTCTTCATCAACGTGCTAAATGGGGCTCATCTACGTATCTGTAAGTCATTAGAGTTGGGTCAAGGGTGCTTCTCACCCCTTCTAAGTCCTCATATGAGGCCTCCGACGAGAGAGTACGTGGGGGTGTTGTGTGTTGACCCTTGCTCTGTGGAGAGCATAAACCTAGGTTCTTGTGTAGGTCCTTGACCTGTGTGGTCTAAAACCTAGGTGTTGTGTGTTGACCTTTGCTTTTGTGTAGGGCATAAACTAGTAGGTTCCTTGTGTGGATCCTTGACCTATGTGGTTTAAAATTAGGGTGCTATGTGTTGACCCTTGCTCCTGTGTGGGGCATAACCTTGTGTCTCGTGGAGACACGTTAGTGTCAGCTTGGTGTAGGTTATACCGGTTTGAGGTGAACCTGATTTGAAACCTTCATTAGTGAGATCCGGTACCATCAAGGTTTGAGTGCGTCCGTTGAAAGCGGAGTAGACACATAGTTGAACCACTATAAAAATGACTATGTTTGAGATTGCTATTTACTTTTCCTGCTTGTGTGAATTCTTTTAATGTTGTCATATTACATGTGTACATGATTATCTGGAACTAAGTAGAATCACACCTCACACACAGTCACATCCATCCAAAACTATTTATACATCCTGTTTATGTTTTGATTAGTCTTATGATTGGATCCTCTATTTGGCTTGGAAGCTATTAGAGTTACACTAAAGAAATCCCACTATTTGAATATTAGTTTAGGATAGGGTTGATAGGTTTTTAATTATCATAAAAAATTAAAAAGTCCTATTCACCCCCCTCTAGGACATCTTGGTATATTCCCACTTCAATTAAAGCGGTCATTACCATAATTTCAGATGATCCCAACCCAAGTAGGAAATACCTACTTAGGTCATCTATTTCAAGCAAATCCCAAGTCTATAGTCTATATCCTATAAGTATTGGCTTAAGCAAATCTCAAGTTGTTGAATGATCAAAAGGACAAAATAGGAAAAATAATCCAATTTTGATAGGAAAAAGGTGTCAATGAATGTCACCTTCGGTATCATCGAAGATACCTTTGGGGTTTACCGAAGGGACTTAAAACTATCCAGCAATCTCACGCATGTAATTTAGTATCACCAATTGGGTAATTCGGTGACACCGATAGCCACCGATGAACAGTTTTCAATGCCATTGAAATAGACAGATTTTGATAAGAAACTTGAGAAATTAATTTGGTACTACCAAATGATATTTCGGTACCACCGAAGTAAGTTTGATGATACCAAACTTGACTTCGGTAACATGGTAAACTAATCATTTTATTGCCATTTTATATCTGTTGGAAGCTCTTTCCTATAAATATGGCTTGTAGAAACTTGCAGAAAGTGTGGATTAAGGCTTTTTAGAGTCCCTAGGTTGTCCCAAGCTCAAATATCTCATCCTAGACTCTATCCACATGAGATCATGTTCCACTAATTGTGATTTATCACTCATGAACATTCAAAGCTCTTATTTATGAAGAACATGATCTCAAGCCTTCATTAGAGTATTGAGACCAAATATGTAGGTATATCCTTAGTCTCAACCATACTCTAGTATATCCATCGGTTGAATCCTTTAGGAAATCCACTCATTATCCTAGATAGGAGATTCAACCAACTCTCATAACCTTGGTCACCTTTTTAGGTACATCTTATGTAAGGTTCTTAATTGTAACGCCGAGCCAACAAGTATATCCAAGCTACGCGATCTGAGGAGCACTGGGGAGCTGATTCAAGCACGTGAGCACGAAGACCAAGCAACCCAAGATGAGCTACAAGAAAGAACTCAATCCAACAAGTAAGTGTCATTTTAAAAGAGTTCAAAAGTTTAGTCTCCTTCCCCATGTAGGATTGAGACTAAGAGTTTGCCATTTACAAGCTCGTGTATGTTCCTAGTGTGGGACCTTAGCCGGTGGGCCTAAAAGTATGTGCCTTGTGTAGGACCTTGGCTGGTGGGCCTAAACTTAGGTTCTATGTGTAAGACCTTTGCTCTTGAGGAGAGCATAAATTGTATCCTTAGTGTAGGACTGTAAAGGTTAAGGGTGAACCTGTTTTAAAACCATTATAGTGAAATCTGGTGCACTCTGGGATTGAGTATGGATGTCAGGAGTGGAATAGGCACGTAGCCAAACCACTATAAATGCTTACTTTTGGGATTGTTATTTGCACATTTGTTTAATCATAGTTAAATATGCTTGAATGTTTAAATTTTGTATACATGATTGAATGAATGTTGTTCATTGGTAGGAAACATATTCCACACACAAGTTCACAACAATAGGCTAGTCATTATAATTGCATATCTTAATAGCCTTTGTGATTGGACCCTCTAACTAGCTTGGAAGCCATTAAAGTTACATTTGCCTTGCCTTAAATTGAAAGATCATTTAAGTTACGCAATCAAATTTTTGAATAGGCAGAACTAATTAAAAAGTCCTATACACCCCCCTTTAGGACACTGCATCATATTCTTTCTTCAGTATCAGCAGTGTAAACCACAATTTCACCTCAAAGACCTCGACTTCTAAGCCTACTCAAACAAAGGAAAATGGAGGAATTTACGTCCATAAGTGTAAGGGTGGCCAACCTTACTAGAAAAATTGAGGCCATGGAACTAAAGAAGGTAGAGACGGTCAAACCCAAAGAGACTGTTGAAGTTGTATGTGGCATTTTCTCTAGTAACATTCACTTGACACGGGATTGTCCTACCATTCTTGCTTTTTAAGGGATATTACATGAGTAATCTAATGCCATGAACAACTATCAAAGGCCTTTCAGCACCCTATTCTCTAACACATATAACTTGAGTTGGAAGAACCATCCCAACTTCAGCTGGAGGAGTGGTCAATCGACCAACACAAATCAACAAAGATTCGAAGAGGATCCTGTTCTTAAACATATCCAACACCAAGATCTCTGCAATCAAAATACCTTACAGGCATTCCAGGACCTTAGAAAGTCCATACAAAGGATTGAGTTACACATGACAATTAGAGAGAAGGGGACTTTTCTAGCCCAGCCTCTCCCTAATCCAAAACCACAATGTGAGATAAGTCCTAAGATAAATCCATCACCACTCTTAGAAGTGGAAAGGAGATAGAAAAAACCATCTCAACGAGGGATAAAAGGCCTAAGGACTCAGAAGAATCTAAGAAGCATGATGGATTTAGCAACATCCCACTTCAGAAAGAACCGGATAGACAATACAAGTCAGTTGCACCATTTTCGCAATGGTTGATTACACTTAAGCCTCTGACCAGCACTCGTGATATTTTGGAGGTGCTTAAATAGGCGAAAGTCAATATACTTCTATTGGTTACCAAATAGATTCCCTCCTATGCCAAGTTCCTAACGAACCTATGCACGAACAAAAGACGACAAAACATACAAAGCAAGATTTTTCTGATTGAGAAAGTGAGTGCGATCCTAAAGTAAGATATGCCGCAAAAGTTTTAAGGATCCAGGTAGCCCAATTGTTTCATGTGTTATTGGAGAACACCAAATCGATCATGCACTTCTTAATTTAGGAATTAGCATAAACTTAATCCTATACTCCGTTTACAAGCTACGTGGCCTTGGTGAATTAAAACCCACCAAAAATGCACTTCAACTTACTGATCATTCTATTCATATACTGAGAGGGATAATTGAGGATGTGCTTGTCCAGGTCGGTAAATTCTACTACCAAGTAGATTTTATTATTCTAGACACTTAGTCCATCATTGAGATGAGTACTCATATTCCAATCATCCTTGGTTGCCCATTCCTAGCCACATCTAATGCCATCATCAGTTGTAGGAATGAGATCATGAAATTATCATTTGGGAATATGACTTTGGAGCTAAACATCTTCTATAACATGAGCAAACAACCAAAGGATTTTGATGATTCCCACGAAGTAAACATGATAGATTCGTTCATGGAAGATAGAACACTTTTGACTCTATACTCCAAAACCTTAGAGATGTGCTTAGCCCACTCCCATGATTTGGATAATGACATGATTCGGGAGATGAATGCCTTACTTGATGAGACACTGATACTTGAAATTAATCGGTGGAGGCCATAATTTGAAGTTTTGCCCCAAACTGATTCAATGCCTGGACCATTTAGTTTCAAGGCACTGAAACTTGACCTAAAGCCTTTGCCCACTGATCTTAAATATACATAGTCAAGATGATACTTATCCGGTGGTGATTTCTTCCCACCTTAAGAAAGAACAAGAGAGTATGCTTATATCTACTCTAAAAGAACATAAGGGAGCCCTTAGATGGGCGATTGCGGACCTTATGGGAATTGACTCCTAGATTTGTATTCACTGCATTCATCTTGAAGATAATGTGAAGACCTCTTAATAACCACAACACCAGTTAAATATGAATATGAAGGAAATGGTTAAGGGTGAGGTCCTTAAATTGTTGGATGTGGGTATCATATACCCTATATCCGACAATCAATGGGTGAGTCCAACTTAGGTGGTTCTTAAGAAGTCCAGAATCACCATTGTAGCCAATGCTGATGATGAACTTGTGCCAACCAAAGTAACTACTGGTTGAAGAAAGTGCATTGACTATAAAAAGTTGAGTACCATCATGAGGAAGGACAACTTTCCTTTGCCCTATATTGATTGAATTTTAAAAAGGCTAGCTGGTCACTCTTACTATTTCTTCCTTGACAGCTATTCGAGCTACAACTAGATAGAGATAGCCCTTGAAGATCAAGAGAAGACAACGTTCACATGTCCCTTTGGCACCTTTTCTTATCGAAGGATGCCATTTGAACTATGTAATGCTCCTGCCACCTTTCAGCGATGTGTGTTGAGCATATTTTCTGATATGGTGGGGCAATATCTAGAGGTCTTCATGGACAACTTCTCTAAATTTTGTCCATCATTCAGTGATTGTTTGAAAAATCTTAAATGTTTGTTGAGGAGATGTGAGGAGAAAATTTTTGTTCTGAATTGGGAGAAGTGTCATTTTATAATTCCTAAGGGAACAATGCTTGGACAAATAATTTCGTTCAAGGGAATTGAGGTAGAGAAGGAGAAAATCGATTTAATCTCTAACTTACCTCTACCCAAGAGCATACGAGATGTATGTTCCTTCTTAAGACAGGCTAGATTTTATAGATGATTTATAAAAGGACTTTAGCCATCTGTCTTATCGTTTATATAATTTCCTTTAAAAGGATGTACCATATGAGTGGACCAAACAATGCTAAGGAGCTTTCACTAAGCTCAAAGCCATGTTGACTACTGCTCCTATCATGCAACCACCCGATTGGAACATACCTTTTGAGATGATGTGTGATGCGTCTGGCTATGCTATTGGGGCGATATTAAGCCAGAGGAATGAGAAGAAGCCCTGTGTTATTTACTATGCAAGTAGAACTCTAAAATTTTTCCAAATAAACTACTCTACTGCGAAAAAGGAACTCTTAGCCGTAGGGTTCACTTTGGACAAATTTAGCTCCTACTTGATGAGATCCAAGATCATCATCTAGACTAATCATGTAGTGCTCAAGTACCTTCTTATTGAGAAGGATGTTAAGCCTCTCCTAATAAGATGAATGTTTCTACTCCAGGAATTCGACATAAAAATATGAGACAAAAGGGGAATAGAAAACATAGTACCTGACCATCTCTCCAAGCTTGTCATAATTGATTCCCTTGAGCTGTCACCTATAAATGACATGTTCCATGATGAAAAACTATTTAGGCTCTCCCAATTACCTTAGTTTGATGAGATTCTGAATTATCTTTCCACAGGTTTCATGCCAATACATTGGACTGCGCAAGATAAAAAGAAATTCTAGGGCAATGTACATAAGTTTTTTAGGATGATCCTTATCTATTTAAATATTGCCTATACCAAATTTTGAGGAGATGTGTGCCTAATGATAAATACCAAAGTGTTATTTCTTTCTGCCACTCTCAGTGTAACGCTCGAACTTTTTGATACTCGGGTACAAAAAGTTCTCGAGCATTACTGTAACGCCCTAGAAATCGGGGGTCGACCAGAAGCTCAGCCCTCGAGTTTCAACGCTTCACTTATGAAGCATAAATAATGATGATTGAATGTTGTTTGTATTAGTGCATTAAACATGAATGAAATTACACTAAATCAGCATATCATACTGCAGAGATGATTAAATTAAGCAAGCGAAAGACTGTGATAGATATATAAAGTATATAAGTGGATATAAACCCCAGAATATGATTATATCACTAGGCTGAATAATTACATGTATAATTCTAAAATATACAAAAATATAAATTATAATGTCATCTAATCCATATCCCTGTAACTCTGGTGATGCAACTTCAAGTCTACATAGACCCACCAGAGAGTTGCAGGTAGGAGAACTTCTCCTCATTATTGTACAAGACATGCTCCATCTCGAAAGCCTCACCGTCATCTGCAGCTACAACAGAGTCTGGTTAGTGTTTTAAAACACCATCCCAGAGTGGTAGTGAGTGATCAACTTAGTGGAGCTATAAGGCAAAGGTTAACATGTTATCAATTCAATCAAGCAATAATGATAAAGTAGTACAACAATCATATTTTAAGTACTCTTGTTAATGCAATAATGGCATAAATTAATGATACATGCCCTCGCCTACACTCCCTCTGCAACATCATCTCAGTGTCGCACATGCTAAACTCCCACTGTGCTCAACACCTACGCCAAAGGCACATGCAATGCGATGCAAGGTCGTGTTAGCCAAGTTCTTACATAGACTTATTCATATAACAGGTTTGAGAAGGTAAGGTACCTCACTTTGTATTATTTACCCAAACAATGATCCATCTAGGGTCGTCAATCTTAGCTAATCATATACAATATTTAAGTTCGTGAGTTTACACTATAGGTCGCTACGGGAGGCTCATCACCTCAGCGTAGGCTTAATTCACACTCGAGGTCACTACGAGAGCCTCGTCACCTAATCGTAAGCCTATTTTAGGATCATGGTCATTACGGAAAAGGCTCGTCACCTTAGTGTAGGCCGACAGCTCGAATATAGTGTCACATACCACCGTATTTGGCTCACAAGTTTGGTTTGCTCAATGGACACTACGGGAAGGCTCGTCACCCTAGTGTAAGCTAACAGTTCGACCACGGTGTCCCATACCACCATGTCCAGCTCATGATTTTTAGCAGATCATAGTACTAAGGTTAAACAGGCTTTTCACTAGTAAGTGGTACCTTAAATTCAAGCAATAACATCCATACATGGTAAACATATATTAGGCCAATCAGGTTACTTAGACGAGCTCGATTGGTATAAGTGCACATTGAATTAATCAACATAGAGCACGTAAGAACTCTGCGTAGCCTAACCACCATCGACAAACAACATACGACTTAGATTCATCGAACGTGTCTTGTGTGGCAAAACTGATCCAACCACTCGATTGGAAGTCGTTACCGATTTCCTAGACTATGGGATAGTCCCAAACACACTCAGTTGTAAGACCCGTATCTTAGACCGTACCATTCCGTAGGGTCCCGCGTTCTTTTCTGTCGAATTCCGGCAACCTTCGACCCTTAACCGGCATTGCACGCGACCCTGATTCATACGTCGTCAACTCGAGTCGACTCAACCCGAGACTTGTACCCTAGCGACCGCGCCGTCGCCGCGGTTCCGATGCCGCGTCTCACGCGCCGACCCGGTAACCAGGCCAGGAGATGTAGGCCCGCATTCAGTTCAAGGAAAACACCGCGCGTTGCTAATCCCAAGAAAATCCATCACATCAATCACATCATTTGTTAAAAGTACACCCATCCCTAAGTACAACTACCCATCCCCAAAAGTCAACCTTCCCATCACCTCACCCATCTCTCTCCCCATCACTCCATTCTTCACATCACCTCTCTCTCATCTCTCTCTCTCTCATTCTCTCCCAAGCTCCATGAGAGCAACTAACGTCCAAGCCATCTCCAAGAGAGGAGAGCTTGGTGAGGCCCACCTCCCTATCTTCAATCTCCACCGTCCAATTACTATCATCCTCCATCAAAGTAGTAGCCGAGGAGCTTAGCTTGCCATTGATCCAAGAAGAAGCAAGAAAGGTGGGTGCTTCTCTCCCTCTCCTTCTCATTTCATTTTGTGTGATGTATGGCCCACTCAGATGGACCCCACCTTCATGTATGTCTTATCCATACCATCCAACCTATTTGGTGGCCCACTTGAGTAGGGTTCATTTTAAACGTTGGATTATGCCCAAACCGTCCAGCGTCCCTGGACGCTGGACGTGACCTGACAAAAAAAAATATATCCATTTGATTCAAGGCCTTGGGATGGGCTGCTCATACTGGCCCCACCTTAATGTATGGATTTAATCCACACCATCCACTCCTTTTCCTATCTTATTTTAGTCGTTGAGCCGAAACGTGAAACCGATCTAAACCTCTGGCGGGCCATAATGCAGGAAACAGTGGTTTTATGTCATTTAAACAGTTAAGGTTTTTTTTTTGTGATGTTTTTATACGCAAAAAATATTACATATTGGACTCATTTGTTCTATTACGAGCCAGGGAAACAAGTAGTCGGTGTGGATTTTTTCTAATGCGGGCCCCACATATAAGAATCCCTTGAAAAAAAAAAAATAAATAAATAAATGAGCAAACACATCACATGGGACGTCCCTGCTGCTGTCAGCGCCTCTGGATGCTGCAGTAAGCAGCGTCCACGCTGCTGGTTTCAAGGTGGAATGGTGGGCCCCACCATGAAGTATGTTACACAATCTACACCGTGCATTTGATGGGTTCCCTTTTTAGAACTGGGTTCCTCCAAAAATCAACCATATTTACAACTCAGGCTGCCCACATCACAGGAAAGAGTTGGATTGAACATCTGCCGTTGAAATCCTTTTGGGTGTCATAGGAGTTTTGGATCATTGTGAAAATTTTTTTCCCCCCCTCATTTGGGTCTGCGTGACCCTATCAACAGATTGGATGGCAGATGAACACTATGGTGGGCCCCACATGGGACCCACAATGGTGCATGTGTTTTATTCACACCAACCACACCCTTGAATGGTGGGGCCCTCCTTTATATTTGCGTGGCTGTGGGCTGCCCATTTGCTAGATAGCCAGCGGTGCTAACTGCTGTGTTGACGTCATCAATGTGGTGGGCCCCATCATGCGAGGTGTGGTATCCCGACCGTCCATTGATGTGGACCCCACCATCTGTATGTGTTGAATGCACACCGTTCAGCAGCAACCGTCCATTGATGTGGACCCCACCATCTGTATGTGTTGAATGCACACCGTTCAGCAGCTGTTGCTGCTGGACATTGGTAAACATAAATATCAGCTTTTTCCAAAGCATGTGGGTCCACATGTGTGGATCCCACGTGAGGTATGTGCCTTATTTATGCCATCCAGATCATGGTCCCCACCTATCGGGCACGTGTGGTGCATCCACGCCCTCTCTACTACGGCAAATACAAATTTGTGGCGGGCCATGTGTATATTTGAATCCACACCGTTCATATCAAGGTGGGTCCCATGCAGTTGGTAGCTGCTACTGCCCACTTGCGTCAACAGGCCAGGTGGGGCTGACCATGATGTATGGACCACATCCACACCGTCCACTTCACGGTGGACCTCACCATGATGTACGTGTGGATCCTCACCATCCATTGGTTGGATGGTGGGCAACATCTATACAGTGCATGTGTTTGATCCGGTGGTCCACATATCTGGATGCTGGCTACTTTTCTACAAAAAAAAAAAAAAAAAAAAAAAAAAAAAAAAAAAAAAAAAAAAACAAAAGGGGTGGGGGCAGACTCAAGAGGGCTGGTGGGCCATGTATGTGGACCCCACCTCCAATGGATTTGTTCCATCCAAGCCGTCCATTCTTGTGGCAATCTCATTTTAAGGTTTGAAACTAAAAATGATGCTGATCCGGTGATTAGGTGGACCACACTGTAGAAAACAGTGGGATGAACGTCCACCATTGAAACCCTTTTTGAGTACACAGAAGTTTGGATGGTGCTGATTTATATGGTCAATGTTTGGGTAGTGCTAGTCATCATTAATGGGCCATGTGTCCCATGCATTGATATTGTATAGTGATACACAGGTTACACATACAACTACTAAAATGAATTTTGGTGCAATCCAAGCCACTTGAGGCCCATGAGTGTGGCTCATCCATGGGGCCCACCTGGATGTACTTGTGGCCCACGTCAGGTGGCCCAATGTGATGTATACGTAGCCCTTGAGTGAGACCCGTTATGATGTATTTTTGGCCCATGTACGGGGCCCGCCTGTTTATAATATTAGCCCATATGACAGGGCCCACTTGCCATGTATTTTGAGGTCCATATGATGGGGCCCACCTGCTTGAATCTGAGGCCTAAGGGCAAGGCCCACTGTGATGTATGTATTTTAATATCCACACCGTCCTCATATGGACGGTGCAAACCACCATGATTTATGTGATATTCCACACCGTCCATCGTCTGGTCAGTGGATGCCTCACAGTGATGTATTTGTTCCATTCACACCGTCCAGATTGTGTTGGATGGTGCTGGGCGAGGTTTGGACAGTGCTGATGTACATGGTCAATGGGTGGGCAGTGTTGTTCACATTAGTGAGCCATGTACTCCTATGATAGTATACAGTGATACGTATCTTGCACTTGGCACTATTGAGATGATTTTTGATGTAACCCAAGCTTACCCCATCCATCCGGATGTTGGACCCGCCGTAGTATATGTGTTATATATCCACATCATCCATTCTTGTGGCCCCATCGTGATGTGCATGCTTAATCCGGGCTGCCCATGTCATGCGGCCCACTTTGATGTATTTGTGGCCCGTTGTTGAGGCCCACTTTGATATATATGTATATGAGGCTTATGTGATGAGGCCCATTGTGATCATTTGAGGGTCAGGCAAAGGAGCCAATGTGATGTATGTTAGGCCCATGAGCAGGGCCCACCTGTTGTGTACATGTAACCCATTAGTACGATCCATTGATGTAGCCCACTTGATGTGTATATTAGGCCCTTATGTGAGGCCACGAGCTCATCATATGTTTTGGCTCTATATGTAGGCCACTCCTTGGGAGCAATGTTGGTTAGATGTCCACATTGATGGGCAATGATGGTTAGATGTCTACATTGTGACCTTTCCTTAGGCCTTGTTAGGCCATTCTCATCATTCCCTTACTGGGTTAACCCAAATAAGTGGGTCTCATTCGCCGTAAACGGATGACTCCGTGTTATCAGAATTGATATAACCACGGGTGAGTGCTGATCTTTGTACTATAGTTGATCGGTTGATCATTTATGGACCCTGTTTTGTTTGTCTACTGATTACCGTTTCGATTTTGATGGCCGATTGCCGTTTATCGATCGAGACCGATTCCCGATTCAGATGGCCGATTTGCCGTTTATCGATCGAGGCTGATTATCGATCAAGGCCGATTACCGATTCTGATTTGCCGTGGCCGATTGCAGATTATCGATCGAGGCCGATTACCGATTTTGATGACCGATTGCCGTTTATCGATCGAGACCGATTCCCGATTCAGATGGCCGATTTGCCGTTTATCGATCGAGGCTGATTATCGATCAAGGCCGATTACCGATTCTGATTTGCCGTGGCCGATTGCCGATTGTTGATCGAGGCCGATTACCGAATTTGATTTGTCGTGGTCGATTGTCGTGGCCAAATGTCGATTGTCAATGCTTGCTATTGATACCGATTATGAGTATGTGACTGCATAGCATCATGATCATGCCCATACGCATCATCTGCATGTCTGTTATGAGATATGATTGACCATTGCATATGTCATAGTGCTGGTTGTTATGAGACTCCCTGATAGGTGGAGATTGTCTTACATGAGCGCACGACATGCGCAGGATTGATGTATGATTGGATTGTATGACTCATGCATCTTGCATTGTGTGTTGTGATTACTATACACCCTAGCGACATCAGGGTCGTAGCCTCCACAGGTATTTCGTGGATGGCCAGATGGGACACCGGAAAATCTGTTTTACATGGGGTGCTATAGATATCCCTGGGTGAAAGTCCCTAAACCCTCTTGGTTCCAGAGGTTGCTCCAACGTCTAGACCGAGTGGGTAGATGAGCGCCGAGTGCCGGTTACCAGATGGCTGCGCTCTCCACTGTGTCGTGGTCGGTTGGAAGGGGGTGCGGCCTTACCTGCCCGAGAGGAGGGGGCAATGCTAGGCTGAGTCTGACCAGCTCGAGAAATGGGTCCGCTATTGACGAGCCAGGCCGATATTGGCAGGCGGATAGTGAGGTCTCTTCCACTCACCTTGTTGCGCGCGATGGGGCGGCAATCTGGTATGAAGTGTAATAGACCCCGGTGATTTCCCAGAGAGGAACCGTACTGATATGTGGACTTATTGAGTAGGAGATGCATGCTCATTCATTCATTCACTATCCACTCGGGCTGGTGGTGCGCAACTAATTGTTGTGTACCTTTGTTATGGCAAGGATTTCGGTTGGGCGCGCGACTAGCCTGAGATCAGGAGTTTATCACAATGAGTCTGACTATCCAAATTTAGGTATGGGACTGGTTTGGATAGAAGTCCCTTGTGGTGGACCCCATAGCCTGCGATACTACGTACTATCATCCCGACTTCACACTCCAGCATGGTTATTTCATTCGCATCGCATATTACATTACGTCCGCAGGCATATGGCATCTTGGGTTGCTATTTCTGCACTTATATGGCCTGGATAGATTTAACAGGATTTGTATATTACATTGCATTCTCGACATCTGCTATTTAGCTCTTTATGACTCCTTATCGCATAGTTGTTCTATATTGCATATTCTGATATTGATTAACTTATAGACTTGTCCATACTTCCACTTACTCTGTTATCGTATGATTTACATCTTGTCAGCATTTTCGCTTACTCTGATAATTCCTGCTCTTGTTAGTGTTTCTGCTTATTTAGACATTGTATGGTTTATGGATTACCAATTTTTCCGGTATTGTATGATTATAGCATTGTATTGAATACTTGGCACTTACCTTGTGCACACACTTACACCACCCTCTAAGCTTTCTATAAGCTTATGCACGATAGATGCGTGCAGGTGATGGTGGTTTGCAGCAGTGCTGAGCTTGGAGCGTGCAGTGGTCTTCTGGGGCTTGATTTTTATTTATGTATTCCCCTTTCAGTATTGTACTCAAACGATTATATTAGTGGATATGTGATGATGATGTTGTCTTGTGAATTGGGTAATCTTGTGGTTATGCTTATTATTAGTTATATGTACAAAAAAAAATCCTCCTTGTAGGATCCCAGGATCGGAATCTAGCATATGAATGCTAGGAGCCGAGAATGGGGTACTACGGAGGCTGTCGGCGCCGGAATCGGCGATCGGGAATTCTGTGAGCCCGGTTTCTGAGTTTGGGGCGTGACACACTAGTAAGTGGTACCTTAAATTCAAGCAATAACATCCATACATGGTAAACATATATTAGGCCAATCAGGTTACTTAGACGAGCTCGATTGGTATAAGTGCACATTGAATTAATCAACATAGAGCACGTAAGAACTCTGCGTAGCCTAACCACCATCGACAAACAACATACGACTTAGATTCATCGAACGTGTCTTGTGTGGCAAAACTGATCCAACCACTCGATTGGAAGTCGTTACCGATTTCCTAGACTATGGGATAGTCCCAAACACACTCAGTTGTAATAGGCATTCATACGTAACAGTCAAACAACATTTAACAACCAAATCACATATATATCTCATTTGAGCATTTTATCAAACATGTAGTGCACATGTTACCACGCATAGGCATTTCATACATGAATCACATAGCCGAATGTAAATTACATGAAGGAATATATTCATATATCTAAGGTAATTGAGGATCTCGTCTTAACACCTTTAATAAATGCATTTCCTCAAACAACTACACATTCAGACATTTTATCAAACACTTAGACTACCCATTTCAAGCATACACATAATGAATTAGTTATAACGTATATTATGGTAAATGCTTTTACAAAGGAATTGTCACACATACTACGATCATGTATTCTCAATTATTAATCACGGCAACCACAAATCATAATTCCATGTCCATTCAAACATTTTATCAAACACATGGAATGCATAGTTAATAAGCATAATTCATACACATGTAATATATGGAAAGCATCGTATTTAAGGGTATATGGTAGCAATCAAGTCAGTCATAAACTATTAGTGACATTGAAAGCCTTGAAAACCATAACCTAAACATTCATAGTCTGCACCTTCCATCGGTAAACTCATATCGAACTCAGTTTGATCACTACGCCTTTGTTTATGGTACAATGGATACCTGAATCACGAAATAGGTTAGCTATTTTGTCGATTCTTCTACTTGGATACCTAAAACATATTAGGGTTAGGATTTCTTATCCAAAATGGAGTCAAAATCGCTGGTATAGTGACAGGGAAGAGGGGATTCAGCACATGAAGTAGCGGGAATGAATCTCAGCAACAAACCACAACTCTCTCTCACTTCTCCTCACTCTTTCCTCCTCTTTTCTCTCTTCTCCCTCCTAAGGTTTGGAAATTCATGTGGAATGAGAGAAGGGTGGCTTAAGGGTCTTACATAGGCCCAGAAGTGAAGTCAATGGCCCCAAGGCCATGATATACTTAGGTTATAGTCAAAAGTCATCTGTTTCAGGCCAACGGAGCTCATCTAGAGGTCCATTACCTGCATACAGTCTAGGAAAAGTTCCTTAACAATGGATATATGTCAGGTTAGATTTCGGTTCGATCGGATCAGTGGATCGACCATAGAGGACCAGTTTCAGTTCAATGGTCATCATCACTCGATCAGGGCCACAAGTACACTGACATGTGTAGGGAAATTTTCCTGATTCAAGGGTGCAGTTGGGTCAGAATTTGAAGGTTTGAAACCTTAAATTTGGCCTGGAAGTGAACAGCCCAATTCACTTAGATTTGAGTTCATTTTCTAAAGATATTCGTGTTTCTCACACACTTCACTCCGGTCTCAAGTTGTGCGTTTCTGGATACTATTTAGATTTGATTCCCGAGATGGTCGTCAAGCCTAGTAAGGAGGTCATAATCGTATATTTTCATGAAAAATTAGACTTTCGACGCGCGGTCCA
Organism: Magnolia kwangsiensis; assembly: GCA_037074715.1. Classification (NCBI taxonomy): domain Eukaryota; kingdom Viridiplantae; phylum Streptophyta; class Magnoliopsida; order Magnoliales; family Magnoliaceae; genus Magnolia; species Magnolia kwangsiensis. The sequence goes on along the minus strand of CM073586.1, from coordinate 34,976,675 downwards.
GGTCCAATGCAAAGTTTTAAGATGCTCCCGAGAGCAATTGGGTTTTGAGATTTTCCTAGGTTTTCAAGTAATGTAGAGTTAGCGATTTTACTGGTTATGGGTCTTGCAGTCTGTAATGAAAGTAGTTCAGGATAATTTGCTTATTAATTCAGTTTAGTACTTAATTAATTTTCATCTAATTTCTAAAGGATTCGGTCCTTAGCGATTTCTCCCTGAGGTGATACTCAGGTCTTTCTATGGATTTTTACGAGATGTTACAATCTACCCCCTTAAAGAAAAATTTCATCCTCGAAATTAGTACCTTTTCGTACTTCACAAGAATCTGAGGGTAGTTCTTACGGACCTCGGCTTCTGTTTCCCAAGTAGCCTCTTCCTTAGTGTGATGTGTCCACAATACGTTCACAAGCAAAATAACCTTAGTACACTGCACTTGTTCCTTCCTATTTAGGATACGCGTCGGTCGCAGTACATAAATAACATCTTCACTCAACTGTACCTATTCCCATTTGATAATGTGGGAAGGTTTAGGAACATATTTCTTCGAGATCGATAAATGAAATATGTTGTGCACGCCTGCGAGTGGTGTGGATAAAGCAAGGCGATATGCTACCACACCCACTCGATCTAAAATCTAGAACAGACCAATAAATCATCGGCGTAGCTCTTCTGTCTGCTCTATAGTGTGGACAAAGAAGAGTTTCCCCTTCTTACAAACTAAAGGACTCCCTTCATGGGAAAAATCTTAAGAAACACATGGTCCCCAACTTTGAACTCTAGCGGTCGCCCCCTCATATAGGCATAGCTCTTCTTTCTGATCTGTGCTGCCAGAAGTCGACGCCTAATAATGTTGATCTTCTCTGAGGTAGCCTACACTAACTCTGGGCCATTAAACTTTTCTCGCTAACCTCTGCCTAGTAATGTTCTGCTCTACACGGATGCCCATATAGTGCTTCGTAGGGGGTCATGCCAATACTCGCCTGAAAGCTGTTGTTATAAGCGAACTCAGAGTATGGAAGACAGTCATCCCAACTGTCCTTGAAATCAAGCAAACAAGCTCGCAGCATATCCTCCAACACTTGATTCACCTGTTTTGTCTACCCATCCGTTTGTGGGTGGAACACGGTACTGAACTTCAGTTCCACACCCATTACTTCCTAGATACGAGTCCAAAAGATAGATGTTAATCGCGTGTCTCGATCCGATACGATCTCCATAGGCACTCCATGCAGACGTACTATCTCCTTGATGTATAACCTAGCTAAATCATCTGCTAAGTTAGAGACTCTAATAGGGAGAAAATGAGCTGATTTCGTCAACCGGTTCACAATCACCCAAATGGAGTCATGCTCCTTCCTCGTCTGCAGTAACCCTGAGATGAAATCCCATTTTCATTCTGCTATGGGCATGGGCTGAAGTAGTCCAGGAGGTCGGTGATACTCTGCCTTGACCTGCTGGCATGTGAGACAATGGGACACATAATCTGCTATGTGGGCCTTTAGTTATCCCACCAGTATGACCTCTTCATGTCTCGATACATCTTCGTACTACCATGATGCATCGCTATCCTCAAATTGTGAGCAGCTTCGAGAACTTCCCTCCTCAAGTCATGAAGATTTGGGACGCATAGGCGGCCACGATTATGTAAACCCCCATCCATACCAACTCTCCATTCTGAGTCTTCACTGTCATTCACCTGCTCTCTCATCCTTGCCAATAGTTCATCATCTTTCTAAGCCGTAATAATCCTGTCATCAATGAGTGGTTGCACACAAACATGTGTGATGCTCTCGAATAGCTCCTCTACCATAAGCTTATGCTCAAAATCTCTCACAAATTCTACCATATTCCACTCCTCCATCATCAGCGGAGCCACGAATGCTATCATCTTCTTGCGGCTCAACGCATCTGCCACAAGGTTAGCCTTACCAGGATGGTAGGAGACCTCGAACTTGAAGTCTTTCAAGGTTTTCATCCATCGCCGCTGCCTCATATTCAGGTCGCTCTGCATAAATATGAACTTGAGGCTCTTGTGGTTACAAAAGAGCTTGAACTCCTCTCCATAGAGGTAATGTCTCCAGAGCTTTAATGCAAAGATGATGGTTGCTAACTCTAGGTCATGCATAGGATAGTTTTCCTCGTGCTTCCTCTGCTGTCGCGAGGCATAAGCAATCACTTTGTCCTTCTTCATCAGAATACAACCCCAAACCAACACGAGACACATCGGTGTATATCGTATATTTGACCCTTTGCTCTGACAATACTAGCACAGGGGCAGACATCTACTTGTCCTTCAATTCCCAAAAAGCTGCTTTTGCTTTCTCATTTCAGGCAAACTTAAGATCCTTCTGAGTCAGTTGAGACAATGGTCTAACAATCTTAGAAAAGTTCCTAATGAATCGACGATAATAACCTGCCAGGTCAAGGAAACTCCTCACTTCAGTAACCAAACCGGGCTGCTCCTAGTCCTGAACTGCGGTCACCTTAGAAAGGTCCACAACTATGCCTTCCTTGGATACCACATGTCCTAGAAACTTAACTTCTTTCTTCCAGAAGTCGTTCTTCTTTTACTAGGCAAATAACTGGTTCTTTCTAAGCATATTAAAGACTGTTCGAATGTGTTCCTTGTGATCTGCCCGACTCTTAGAGTATATCAGGATGTCATCTATAAATATGATGATGAATCAGTACAGATATGGCTAAAATACCTGCTTCATCAGGTCCATGAACATGACCAGTGCGTTTGTGAATTTAAACGACATCACAAGGAACTCATTGTGCCCAAAACTGGTCCTAAAAGTTGACTTCTGCACGTTTTCATCCCTCACGCATAACTAGTGATACCTTGACTGTAAGTCGATCTTGTGAAGCACCGTGCCCCTTTCAACTGATCGAACAGATCATCTATCTTGGGCAAAGGATACTTGTTCTTCACCTTCACTTGGTTCAATCTATGATAATCAATATACAATCGCAGCGATCTGTCCTTTTTCTTCATAAACAATACGGGTGCTGCCCAAGGAGATACACTTGGTTGTATGAAGCCTGCATCCAACAGATCATCAATCTGTTTCCTCAGTTCCTCCATCTCACATGGAAGCACGCGATACATCAGAAGAGATATAAGTGTCGCACCAGGCACAAGGTCGATAGTAAAGTTGATCTCGCTCCAAGAAGGTAGTCCTGGGATCTTCTCGAACATGTCCGTGAAATCTTGAACTATCGGTGTGTGCCAAAGTGTCAGACCATCAACATTCTCCAATAAGGAAGCATAAGAACTTACACAGCAGGGCCAACTGACCTGAACTGAAAAGGTAAAGGCCCTGCCCTCAGGTGCACGGGCTGTCACCACTTTGGTATCACAATCGATCTCTGCCTTCATCTCGGTGAGCCAATCCATACTGAGGATAACGTCGTAATGCCATAGTGGGGCAACAATCAGGTCAACGAGTACTGTCTTGCTTCCTAAGTCTATCGAGTAATCCTTACAAATCTTGGTAACGTCTGAAAAGGTCCTTGTGGCGGTAAGGATTCTCACCCCCTTCGTAAGAGCTATATCCAACACTAGTCGCTTGACTGCTGCACATGATATTATCAAGATAGTGGACCCAGTGTCCACCAATAAGAAGATCAGTGTACCTTGGATGTGTGTCGTGACTTCGAAAGCCATTGGTACTGCGGTTGCTGTCTCTGATGCTTCAGTTACAAGTGAGTGTACACGAGCCTATTGAGAACGATTTGGTTGCGGTGCCATAGGTCACTGAGGTAGCCTAAATCGAGATATAGGTGGCCTATAAGAAGGTTGTGTAGGCGGTGCTGATGGTAGAGGTGGAGCCGAGATAGCTGGTGGCATCTGACGATTAATCTTCTGAGGGAGCATGAAGCCGTTGTCCCTTATCCTGGTGAAGCATTAAGTGTCAGAATAGCTCGACCACTTGTAGTAGGTGCACCATACATCAAGTCACCTTGGCTATGTTGGTGGAGTCATAAGCCGAGGAGGAGAATTTACTCGCGGCCACTTACTGAGGAACGGTTTACTTGACAAGTCTAGTTGAGGCCTAGGACCTATGGGCACACATGTATGGGATAGCCTGTCCCTGTCCTGCTCAGCTCACAGAGACATGTCCACTAGCTCAGCATAGTTGAGTATGCTAGCGCAACACATCTTCGAGTGGATCTCTAGCCGCAAACCCTCAGAAAATCATCACATCTTTATCGGCTCATTCTCTAGGATCAAAGGAGCATATCTGGCCAGCTCCGTGAACCTATTCTTGTATTCTGCCACTTTCATCCTTCCCTATTGGAGGTGAAGGAACTCTCCCTCCTTCTCATTACGGTAGGTGAAAAGGAAATACTTCCCATGGAAGCGTGTCTTAAAATCTTCTCACGTCCATACATGTCCTATTGGAACTATCCGCAGGATGCTATCCCACCATAAACTGGCCTCCTTCTCGAACATGTAGGTGACCAGCTCAACCTGCTCTGCCTTAGTGCAGTGTAGCAGCTTTAGCATCTTAGAGATGCAGTCAAGCCAATACTTGGCCTCCTCATGTCTGTGAGTACCTGTAAAAGTATGAGGTCGGAAGCACTAGAATCGCTGGAATAAGCTGAAGGCACACATATTTCCAACAAGGTACACACATGGTGTAGATAGGGCTATGCTCATGTTCTTGGCAAGGGCCCCTGCTATGGTGGTCCAAATCTGCTGCTGCTACTACATAAGGAGCATCATCTGCTCTAACCTATCAGGAGGAGTAGCTGCCTGAGGCATGTGAAGCATCGAGGTAGACGCATGGTTCAGCTTTGGAACCGATGGTGCAAAAGATGTTGGCCCATTGGTCTGGCCAATGGTCGGTAGAGAATCTGGCATGGTCTCGTGATCCGGGCCCAAACTAGGGTCCATATGGCTATCGTTGAGGGGAGGTGCCCCATCTCTCAATTCGCCAAGTGTAAGACATGCCGTATTCCAAGTGGCCTTAGGTGGCATTTCCTATATACAACATATGGTGCAACCCGTATAAGATTTACCATAAGAACAAACACTCATCCAAACATCATTTACATTCCAACTAAAAAGAAGCTTCATGCATTTCATTTACTAAAATTTTTCACAATACATGAGATATAGTTTCTACATGAATCATGACAGAATATGCATGAGAGCTAATCTACCCAAGCTTTTAAACACCAAAACACACAACTCTACCCTACTATTAAGCCCATCAAGGCTGTAACATAGAAAGCAAGAAAAACATGGAAAGAAAAGACTTAATGACGATTACAACATAGGACTAGTTGTTTGAGTCTGGTGATGGTGGAGGAGCACCCTTATCCTACATATAGCACAAGAGAGCCTTCAAGGTGCGAGACACCTTCTTAAATTTTAATTTCATGAAGGTCCTATTCTCTTTAAGTTTGGCCCGGGTCTCTCTAATCTCCTATCGCAGGATAACTTGACCCTTCTTGATCTGAGCTAAGAGGGCTTCTAATGCACCCGATCATGATGGCGCTCATGTGTAACGGGAGGAGAGTACCCATCAGAGTCTTGGGCCTTCTCTTCTTCCTCTTCCTGCTCTTTCTCTTCCTCACTTCCTTCTTCTATTTCATTCTCATCCCTTTCTTCGTCACTTTCTTCCTCTTCACTTCTCGTCTCATACTCACTCTCATCGAGCTAGGCTTGACGTTATCGTGGCCCAATATCCATGTTGATGAGAGTAGTGTCGTTGATGAAATGGATTAGTCTAAGAATTTCAGCGCCAAGTCTGTAGTCAAATTCATGAGCAACCTTACAGATAAGTCGACCGAATGGGATTGAAATGTCTGTCCTAGGAGAGTATGCAGTTTGAACTATCTGTAGTAAGACATACGTAGGTAGACACAACTTGCCTCCTTACCCCGCTTAGTATAGGGAGCCTACCATCAAACGCGTGCATTCACTGCGATTACTCCACCTGGGATACACATTGTATGTGAAGATTTGGTAGAGCAGGTGAAAGTTAGGAGTCATTTCAAACACCAGGAGGCAATTTCCTCGATTCCAGTGGACCAGTCGACCATAAAGAAATCGCATGCAGCGATCTCTTTCACGCATGCCCTTGAGATTTCTCTCACTAGCATGCACTTCTCCACGTGGAATTCTCATGACTTGGGCTATCAAGTCTATACCAATAACAGCTTCCCACCTTCCCACAGGGATAGAGAACGATAAATGCTCCTGTAGTGGCTCTTGTATCTGGGCGTAGAAGGTTCGGACAGTTCTCTCATTCACACGTGACTTACCCTCAAATATGGGACCCTACCCGACGTCCAACAGGCAATCCATCACCGGATAAAGCCCAAATAGTTTCTCGTCCATTTGAGCTTCAAAGAGAATTCTACGGCCTTGAAACCTTTCATGTGCCATATCCACCAATAGATCTCTTTTGAGAGGAATCTGGGGATCGAGATCCCGCTTTATCCTTATCTCCTGATCGACGCTTGAATTTGGTTCGACGCCTGATTTCCTCCTCACGTGGGTAGGGCGGCTAGTCCTGACTCCATCTGTGGAAGCCCTCTTCTTTCTCATGAGAGAAAGAAGTGTGGAAAGTGAAAATATGGCTGCCACTAGCTCAAAAAGAGCCATGAGAGTGAAGTAAGATTTGTAAAATGAGATGGGTTGGGAGATTTTGAGATTTATGATACACAAGGTGGGTTTGTGCACTCAAATGAGAAGGAAGGAAGGGGATTGAAGGTAGTAGAAGATGGATTTGAGAGAAATGATGGGAGGTAGGTATACAATGAAGAATATATGAGAATGGAGGAGTGGATTTGAGGTGAAAATTTAGGTTTTTGAGAGCTTGGAGGGGCTTGAAAACTTAAAAATGGAAGAAAGAAGAAAAAAGGGGAGGTATAAGGGGTCCCACACGTGTTTCATGGGCCCCAGATGCGTGTACATTAGTTGGCTCGCCCGACTCGCTGTCCGTGGACCGTGAGGACTTGCGGTTAGGGCGATGCCATCGCGGTTCACTGGACCTTTGGGAGATGGCTTTCTCTAGGGGCAATGGCATCCCCCCAAGGGGGGTAAAAACGTGTGAGGTCCACTTTGGTTCCCCCCGATTTGCACCGTTTAGGCCCCCAAGTCCGTTTGAGGCGTTTTAGGTCCAATCTCGTGTATATTCACACTCTGCGGGTTATTTGAGTGTGGAACACACTGAATTATCGTCTAAACCCGTCGATGGATGGTTTGGAAAAGAATTGGGATTATCTCGCATGATCATAGATGTTTACGGGTCCGATTTCAATGGTCAGTTTCGTTCATCGGCGAAACTTGGAATCCAAAGACTGTTTTTACTTTTCATTGCTCTCTCCTAAGTCAAAGTACATCAGTATGCATTGTGTTACCATAACTCAGGTCCAGTTTAATCTAAATCATGCTCTGATACCAACTTGTAACGCCCTAAAAATTGAAGGTCAAGCAGAAGCTCAACTCCCAAGTTCCAACGCATCACTTATGCAACATAGATAATGATGATTGAATGTTGTCCGTAATAGTGTATTAAACATGAATGGTATTACACTAAATCAACATATCATACTCCAGAGATGATTAAATTAAGCAATTGGAAGACTGTGATAGATATACAAAGTGTATAAGTGGATATAAATCCCAGAGTATGATCATGTCACCAGGCTAAATAATTACATGTATAATTCTAAAATATATAAAATGATAAAGTGTAATGTCATCTAATCCATATCCTTGTAGCCCAAGTGATGCAACTCCAGGTCTACATAGACCCGCCAGAGATTTTCATGTAGGAGAACTTCTCCTCATCGTCGTAGAAGACATGCTCCATCTTGTAAGCCTCGCCGTCATTTGCAGCTACAACAGAGTCTGGTTGGCGTTTTAAAACACCGTCACAAAGTGGGAGTGAGTGATCAACTCAATAGAGCTATAAGGTAAAGGTTAACATGTTATCAATTCAATCAAGCAGTAATGATAAAGCAGTACAACAATCATGTCCTAAGTACTCTTGTTAATGCAAGAATGGTATGCATTAATGATGCATGCCCTCGCCTACACTCCCTCTGCAACATCATCTCACGGTCACACATGCTAAACTCCCACTATGCTTAACACCCACGCTAAAGGCACATGCAATGCAGTGTATGGTCGTGTTAACCAAGTTCTTACCTAAACTTATTCATATAGCAGGTTTGGGAAGCTAAGGTACCTCCATTTGTATCCTTTACCCAAACAATAATCCATCTAGGGTTGTTAATCCTAGTTAATCACATATGATAGGCAAGTTCGTGAGTTTACACTATAGGTCACTACGGCAGGTGTAATGCCCTGAAAATTAGGAGTCAAGTAAAGCTCAGCTCGCGAGTTCCAAAACATCACTTATGCAACATATTTAATGATTATTGTATGAGTGCATAAAACATGAATAAGAGTAAACCAAATCAGCATAACATAATCTAGGGACAGTTGTTATACGCAAGTAGAAGACTGAAACGAATATGTATAATTGTATAAACTAGTATGGGTCCCCAAAGTATGTATGCATTGTCAGGTCAATAGTTACAAGTATTGTTTCAAAATACAAATGTCAAAAATGTGATAGTCCACTACAAGTATAACCCTGAAGCCCTGTCGATCAGGACACGACTTACATGAACCTGCCTGAATACTGCATATATGAGAACACCTCCTCATCATCCGTGAACTCTGGCTTCGCCTCGTGGGTCGCATCATCATCTGCAACTAAGACAGAGTCTGGTTGGTGTTTAGACATCATCCCAGAATGTGGGAGTGAGTTATCAACTCAGTAGAGATATACAACAAAGGTTAACATGTTATCAATTCAGTCAAGTAGTAATGATAAAGCATTACAATCAAACAACCTTAAGTGTTCTGATTAATGCAAGGATGTACGTAGAAATGATGCATGCCCTCGCCTGCACTCCCTCTGCGATCTTCATCTCACGGTCGTGCACTGCCCATCACCAAACAGCACATGCAGTGTGGTGCATGAACATGACTACCAAGTTCTTATTAATCCTTTTCATACAGGTGGATTGGGAAGCTAAGGTACCTCCCTTATATCAATTCTCAAACAATGATCCATTCTAGGGTCGTTAATCCTAGTAAATCTCATACGATGTTGTGGTTCTAGGTCACTACAAAGGGCTCGTCACCTGATCAGTGTAGGCCTAGTTTATACTCTAGTTGCTACGGAAAGGCTCGTCGCCTCAGCGCAGTCTCAAAATATGATCGAGGTCACTACAAAGGGCTCGTCACCTGATCAGTGTAGGCCTATAGCTCGAATACAGTGTCTCATACCACCATATTCGGCTCACGAGTCTGGGTTGCTCACTGGTCACTACGGGGAGGCTCGTACCCCAGGGTAGGCCGACAGCTCCACCACGGTGTCCCATACCACGATGTATAGCTCATGAGTCTTAGTGGATTGAGGTACCAAGGTTAACAGGGTTTCCACTGGTGAGTTTAGTATGTTAGGTTCAAGCAGTAGCATCCAAAGATGGTAAACATACATCGGGTCAATCGGGTTAATTGATGAGTTCGACTAGGACGAGCGCACGTTGAGTTAATCGACATGAAGTGCATAAGAACTCTGTGTGGCCTAACCACTGTTGACATCCCAAGTACGGCTTGGATTCATCGACCACATCTTGTGTGGCAAAATAAATTTAGCCACCAAAACAAGGCCTATTATCGATTGCCTGGACTATGATATAGTTCCAACCGCGTGCAATCACAATAAATAAGCATATGAGATAATCAAAGCAGTAATGAATAATTAATTCCAATCCTACAATCATTTGAGCATGCTATGGAATATAATGTAAACATGAATATACAGTATATGGAGGAAATCATACACATAATTAAACATGAATAAACAGACTATACAGTACATGGAGGAAATCATACACACAGTTAAGATAGTTGGGAATCATATCTCAATTCCCTTGATATACAACCTGGCCAACTTGTCTACAGAGTTCGAAACTCTGATAGGGAGAAAATGAGTCGATTTCGTTAACTAGTCCATGATCACCCAAATGGAGTCATGTCCCTTCCTCATCTTCGGTAGCCCAGAGATGAAATCCATAGAGATAAAGTCCCACTTCCATTCCGCTATGGGCATGGGCTGGAGTAATATAGGAGGTCGGCGATGCTCTACCTTGACTTGTTGGCACGTGAGACAACGGGACACATACTCTGCTATGTGGACCTTCATGTTGTCCCATCAATACGATCACTTCATGTGGTAATACATCTTCGTGCTACTAGGATGCATCGCAAGCTTCAAACTATGGGCTGCCTCGAGAACTTCCCGTCTAAAGTCATGAACGTCTGGGACGCATAGGTGGCCACGGTAACGTAAGCTCCCATCTATACCAACACTCCACTCTGAGTCTTCATCTGCACTAACCCGCTCTCTCATCTTCTCCAATAGCTCATCATCTTCCTGAGCCACGATAATCTTATCATCAATGAGGGGTTGTACTCGAATATGTGCGATGGCTTCATATGGTTCCTCCATCGTGAGTTTCTGCTCAAAGTCTCACACAAACTCTACCATGTCCCACTCTTCTATCATTAGCGGAGCCACAAACTCTATGGTCATCTTGCTACTTAACGCATCTGCCACAAGGTTTGCCTTGCCCAGATAATAGGAAACCTCAAACTTAAAGTCCTTTAAGGTTTCCATCCACCGCCTTTATATCATATTCATGTCCTGCTGAGTGAATATGTACCTAAGGCTCTTGTAATCGCAAAAGAGCTCAAACTCTTCTCCATAAAGGTAATGTCTCCAGAGCTTCAATGCGAAGATGACGGCTACCAACTCTAGGTCATGTATAGGGTAATTCTCCTCATGTTTCCTCAATTGTCTCGTGGCGTAAGCAATCACCCTGTCCTTCTGCATAAGGACACAACCCAGACCAATGTGAGACGCGTCGGTATATATAGTGTACCTAACCCCTTGCTCTGGCAATACTAGCATAGGGGCAGACGTTAACTTGTCCTTCAACTCCTGAAAATCTGCTTCTGCCTTCTCCTTCCAAGCGAACTTTAGATCCTTCCGTGTCAATTGAGACAGCGGTTTGGTAACCTTGGAGAAGTCCCTAATAAATCGACGATAGTACCTTGTCAGACTAAGAAAACTCCTCACCTCAATAATCGAACCGGGCTGCTCCCAGTCCTGAACTGTGGCTACCTTAGCGAGGTCAACCGTTATCCCTTCCTTGGACACCATATGCCCCAGGAACTTGACTTCCTCTTTTCAGAATTCATACTTCTTGTACTGTACGAACAACTGGTTCTTCCTGAGAGTGTCCAAGATCGCTCTCAAGTGCTCCTCATGTTCTTTCCGACTCGTGGAGTATATCAAAATGTCATCTATAAATACGATGACGAATCAGAAAGGAAACGGCCTAAACACTCTGTTCATCAAGTCCATGAACACAGTCGGTGCATTTGTGAACCCAAATGACATCATAAGGAACTCGTAATGGCCGAAGCTGGTCCTGAATGCTATCTTTTGCATGTCCTCTTCCCTGACGCGCAACTGATGATATCCCGAATGTAAGTCTATCTTTGAAAAGTACTGTGCCCCTTTCAACTGATCAAATAGATCATCTATCCTGGGTAAAGGGTACTTGTTCTTCACCGTCACCTAGTTCAGCCTGCGATAATCAATACATAATCGCAGTGAACTGTCCTTCTTTGTAAACAGAACGAGCACTCCCCAAGGGGACACACTAGGTTGTATAAAGCCCAAACCTAACAAGCCATCAATTTTCCTCCTCAATTCCTCCATTTCACTGGAGGCATGCGATAAGTGGGCAATGAAATAGGTGTCGCACCAAGCACGAGATCGATTGTAAAATCAATCTCGCGTCGAGGAGGTAATCCAGGAATTGTCTTGAATACATCCTGAAAATCTCAAACCACTGGCGTAGCCCCCAACATCGGACCACCAATACTTTCTAATAGTGAAATGTAACAATTCAGACAAGAAGGGTGACTGACCTGGATAGGAAAACTAAAAGCTATGCCCTCAGATCCATGGGCTGTCACCATCCTAGCCCCACAGTTAATCCCTTCTCGCATCCTAGTGAGTCAATCCATACCAAGAATGACGTCGTAATGAAATAGGAGAATGCCAATCATGTCGACTAGTACTGTCATGCTCCCTAAGTCTATCGCGTAACCCTCACAAATCCTAGTAACATTAGTAAAAGTTCTGGTGGTGGTGAGGACCCTTATTCCCTCCTTAGGAACAGTGCCCAATCTCAGGCGCTTGACTGCTGTGTATGATATGATAGAGATAGTGGACCCGGTGTCCACCAATAAGAAAACTGGAGTACCTTGGTATGAGTCATGACCTCAAAAGTTAAGGGTGGTGCGATAACTGCTGCCTCGAATGCCTCAGCTGTCAGTGAATGTACCCGAGCCTACTGCTGACGGTTTGACTGCGATACTATAGGCCGTTGTGGCGGCCTAAAGCGAGAAGCAGGTGGCCTGAAGGATGGATGTGCTGGTGCTGTCCGTAGGGGTGGAGCAAAAATGGCCTAAGGCATCGAACGGTTGATCCTCGAGGTGGAAAATTTTTTTTTTCCCTCATCCTGGTGAAATAATTTATCTCTGTGTGGCCAGGCTTCTTGCAGTAGGTACACCACACATCTGGTCGCCTCACCGAAGCAGGCGAAGCCATAAGCCTCAACAGTGAATCTACGCGCGGCCTCTTACCGAAGAATGGTCTACTCAGAAGATCGGGTCGTGGCTTAGGATCCACGGGCATGTGAGTATGGGCCAATCTGTCCTTGTCTTGATCACCTCGCAGAGACATGCCTACTAGCTCAGCATAGGTGGAAATGCTAGCATAACACATCTTCGACCAGATCTTGGAAAATCACTGCATTCCCATCAGATGATCTGTTAGTATCAATGGGGCACACCTGCCTAGCTCTGTGAATCAGTTCTCGTATTCTGTCACCGACATCCCTCCCTGACGGAGGCGAAGGAACTCACTCTCCTTCTCATGTCGGTAGGTGAGGGGATAGTACTTCTCGTGAAAGCGGGTCTCAAATGCGACCCATGTCCAAACATACCTGACCGCAACAGTGCGAAGAATATTGTCTCACCATAAGCTGGCCTCCTTCTCAAACATGAAGGTGACTAACTCAACCTGCTCTGCCTCAGTGCAGTGTAGCGGCTCAACATCTTAGAGATGCCGTTAAGTCAATACTCAGCCTCCTCGGGTCTATGAGTACCGACAAATGTGGGAGGCCATAAGCGCTGGAAATGCTCAAATGTGCCGCTGGCACTCGCGTTCCCAGCTGGGTGCATAGGTGAGGCAGGTGAAGTCACCCCCATACTTTGAACAAGGATGCCAGCCTTGGAGGTCAAGAACTGCTACTGATGTATCTGCTACTGTTTCATTAACAGCATCATCTGCTCTAGCCTATCAGGAGGTGAAGCAGACTGTGGCATATGAGGTGTTAAGGTAGACGCACGGTTCAACTCAGGAACCGATGGTGCAGCTGGTGGTGCCACAGGTGGTGTAGTAGATGACGGTCCATTCGTAGGGTTAACGGCCGGCTGAAAATTCGGTAGAGTGTCAGTGTGAGACGGGCCCGTACTGGGGTCTATATGGCTATCGCTCAGGGGAGGTGACCCAGTAGACAAATCGCCAAAAGTGAGATGTGCCGAACTCCGTACAACCTTAGGTAACATTCCCTATATTCAACATAGGCTGCAACCCGGGTCAGATTCAGCATAGTCAAAAAACTCATTCAAGTAACATTCATACACAAAGTAAAGAAACTTCATGCATTTTATTTACCAAAATTGTCACAATACATGGAATAAAGTCCTACATGAATTATGACAGAAATGCATGCAGCTATACTAAGCTCACACTAGCAAACACAAACACACTTCCTACTAACCACACTAATAAACCCATCACCCATACAACACAAACAACCAAAAATAGTAACAAAATAAACTACAGGGCAATGACATGGATGATTAGGCATCCGAATCTGGGGATGGAGGAGGAGCACCCTTATCCTGCAAGCAGCACAGGATAGCTTTTAAGGTGCGAGTCACCTTCTTGAACTTGTGTTTCACAAGGGCCCATGTATCAATAATATCATGTCGCAGAGTAGCCTGACCCTCCTCAAGTAGAGCTAGATGGGCATCCCTGGCAGCTTGATCAGTGTCATACTCTAATGCTACAGAAGGAGAGCTCTCATCCGTGTCCTGAGCCTCCCCTTCTTATTCATGTTCCTCCTCTATCTCTTCTCTATTTTCTTCCTCGCTTTCATACTCCTCACTAGTTGTCTCATCCTCACTCTCCTCAAGTCGGGCTTGTCGCTGCTATGGCCCAATATCTATCTGATTGTGAGTAGTTTCTTTAATGTAATGGACCAGCACCGGGATTTTCGCCCCAAGTCTGTAGCCAAACTCACATGCAATCCCGCATATGAGCCGGCTAAATGGGAGTGAATCAGACACTCTAGTAGAGTATGCAGTAAGAACTATCTATCACAGAATATACATAGGCACGCACAGCTTCTCTCCCTATCCCACTTGGTACAGGAATCTACCATCAGGCGCGTGCACTCACCGCGATTGCTCCACCTGGGGTAGACGTTGAACGTGAAAATGTGGTGACGTAGGTTGAAATCGTCTGTCATATTAGACACTAGGAGACTATTGTTTGGTTACCAATGAACCAGTCGGCCATAAAGGAATCGCGAGCGGCGATCCCTTTCACGAGCACTCCTCGAATTCTTCTCGCTTGCATGGACCTCGCCGAGCAGCATCTTCAAAAGTTGAGATATCAACCCAGCATCAATTATGGCCTCCTAATCTCTACCCAATGGGATCTTAAACTGTAAGGGATCCAGCGTATGCTCTCGTATGTGGGCGTAGAAGGCTCGGACAGTGCCCACATTGGCATGATACATACCCACAAATATTAGACCCTAACAGGCCTCCACCAGGCGTTCCATCAATAGATGCTCCCCAAAGAGTTTCTCATCCACGTGTGCTTCAAAAAGAACTCTGCGGCCCTCAAATCTTCCATGAGATAACCCTATAAGAAGCATTCGATCGAAGGGAGCATGGGGATCGAGGTCTCGCGTAGTCCTTATCTCATGTTCGATGTTAGAACACGCGGGTCTCCTCTCGGTCTTCTCGAACGAGTGGGGCGACTAGGCCCAATGTAATACCCCAGATTTTGGCCAATCTGGGATTTGACGTCCTTAGGCAATGGGTCAACTAAAACACCCAGAAAATCGCTCAGAACCCAATTCCATAGCCAAAGAAACCACTTAGGATTAATTCTTATGGAAATTAAATGTAAGTTAGCTAGCGCAACGTTAGAGTCGCTGGAAAATAGTCCCTGATCACTTTAAATACGTTCTACAAGACCCAAATCGAGTAGAACCAATGGCTCTATAATACTCTATAACCTCGGATCAAACTCTAAGCAGGTTTGTTCTTTGGACCACTTTGAATCTTTGTATTGGATCTAGACCGCGCGTCGAAAGTCCGATACCTCCTATCTTAGACCGTTAGAGCCGCCTAGCTGGACTTGACAATCATTTCGAAAATCAAGTCAAACCGATAATCACAGGCTATTTCATTGAGCCCGGACCGAAGAGAGTGCGAATAGGGACAGAATTGGAATTTCAAATTTAAATCTGGCACACGACTTGATGCATCAGTATTAAGCGTTCTGACCGTCAGAATTCAGCCAGATTACACCCTCGGATCAGGAAAAATTTCTATTTCATATCATGTGACTTTGAGCCCTGATCCACGTGCGGTGACCGCTGAACTGAAACTGGTTCGCCTTGTGCGATCTGCGAACCCTGCCAAACTGAAAACTTAATACTTGCTAGATCTGGTACGCATGAGCTTAAGTCCGATCGCATTCGACCAGGGGACCACCAGAAATCATCTTTTAGACCGAAACGGCCCCGATTTGGATATGCACTAAGTGAACTTTGTACCGAAGCCTATTTTCGGCATTTTTGGGCTTATAAAAGGGGTTAAAACCCTCACTCCTCTCTCCCATCCGAATTTGAGAGAAACCCTAGATTTGGAGGGAGAAAAGGTGAGAGTTTAAGAGAGAGTGAAGAAGAGATTTTTCCAGCCTTCGTGCCACCTGTTGCTAGTGCCTAAGCAACACCTCCTGATCACCAAGCCGGTGATTCTTCCACGTTTTCAGGTATGAAACAACCCTAGAAGTTGCTGATTTAAGGTTTACTAGGATTCGTAGCATGTTAGCTAACGTAACTCCTAAAACAGGTTCTCTTATCGCCGTAGACGAAGCCTATACGCTCCGTTCAAATTTACGCATCCATAAGAGACTAGGTGAGGATTTTAGACGCTTTGATTGACTGTTTTCAAAGCTTTCAATGACGTTTAATAGTAGATTATCGACGGCATCGCCGTTAACATGTACAACATGCTATCCGTTTCCTGTTTCGTAAATCAACGAAGAATATGAGATTTAGGGCATTTTAGTCATTTGTAGAAAGTACTGATTACATTCATATTTTGCTGATGTGATTAACATGATTTGTTGTCGCATTAGAAAGTTAGGAATACGTGCATAATTAGTTTGGCGAAGAGATTCGCCAAATTGTGCACTTTGGGTCGACATACTATATGTAGACTTAAGTGTGTAGTGTATGTGTTTGTATTAATGCTTGTATTAGTATGTATTGAATTAAATGATGTTATGAATTAGTTTGAGATGGATTTCTCAATTTATATATTGATATAAATGATTTCCTACATGTTGACTATGTACATGATTCCATACTATGCATGAAATGTATGTGCTTGAAGATTTGCTTAAGTTGAATGTTATAACATGTGTTAACATGCTCACATGATTGTATTTCAATTCCAATACTCCTACATAAATTGCTGATTTGAATTCATATGTGTTTGGGACTATACTTAGTCCAGGCAGTCGGTAACCGAGCGAATTCGTGGTTGGCTGGTCTTGGCCACGAACGACGCGTCGATGAACGCGAGCCGTGTTCTGGAGTTGGCGGCAGTGGTTACGCCACGCGAAGTGTTTTACGCGCTTCATGTCGTTCGACTTGAGATGCGATCGCGCTAGTCGAGCCCGTCAAGTAACCCGACTGGCTGATGTATGTTTACCCAGCATGAGTCATAACTGCTTGAACCTAGGGTACTGAACTTACCATTGTAAACCCTGTTAACCATGGTACCTTGATCCATGAAGACTCATGATCCGAGCATGGTGGTATGGGACACCATGGTCGAGCTGTCAGCCGACGCTGGGGCCACAAACCTCCCCGTAGTGACCAGTGAGTACCTAGTCTTGTGAGCAGATTATGGTGGTATGGGACACTATATTCTTGCTGTCGGCCTACACTGATCAGGCGACGAGTCCTTTGTAGTTACCGCGAGCGTATTCTGAGTCTACGGGAGGCGACGACCCTTCAGTAGTAGTAGAGTACAGTAGGCCGGTATTGATAAGGTGATGGGGGAGCGGTACAACGAGTGCGAGCAACAGCCCTGGCAGCCCTTGCAGCGACCTACAAAATATACATCGTATGAGATTATTAGGAGTAACGACCCTAGACAGGATCTGTGTTGGGATTGATACAAGGGAAGTACCTTAGTTTTCCAATCCTGCTGTTTGAATGGACTAATAATAACTCAGAAATCATATCACCATAACATTGCATGTGCTT
The DNA here is from genome assembly GCA_037074715.1 of Magnolia kwangsiensis. Taxonomy (NCBI): domain Eukaryota; kingdom Viridiplantae; phylum Streptophyta; class Magnoliopsida; order Magnoliales; family Magnoliaceae; genus Magnolia; species Magnolia kwangsiensis. The sequence continues at coordinate 34,958,912 of CM073586.1, read as the reverse complement.
GGAAGATGTGGAGCACTTGAGGGACGATTGCATGCCACGGTCGTAAGATGGTGCCGTATGAGGGAGATCGTCGGTGAGGGCATACATCACGTCATGTCATATTGCATTAACAACAGTATTAGGATTGTCTGATTTACTGCTTTACTATTATCGCATGATTGATTTGAGAACATGTAAATCTTTGCTCTATTATTTCACTGAGTTAGCTACTCATTCCCACGTTACGGGATGGTGTTTACAACACCCACCAGACCCTGTTGTAGATGCAGGTGATGCTGAGATCCAGGAGGCAGAGCAAGACTTTGACGAGGACCAGGATGAGTTCTCGTACATGCAGTATCACGATGGCTTTGCTTAGGTGACCTGGGTTGACGGGACTTCACAGTGGGACTCTTCTGGACATTTATTTTTTTATCATTTATATGTATATGAGACTCAGTGATGTATTCATACTTTAGTGACAGTCGAGATCTACTTTGTTTTTCCATACAGTGATATATATATTGTTTAGTCTTCCGCTTGCTTTTATCACTGGATTTTGAGTATGAATTACAGTTTTGGTATACTTTTACTCATGTGAATGCTTTAACTCAGAAAACATTGAATCATAATCATTTTTGTTGCATAAGTTACGGTCTGGAACTCGGGAGTTGAGTTTATACACGACCCCCGATTTTCAGGGTGTTACAAGTTGGTATCAGAGCATGAATAAGAGTATACTGGGCCTGGGTTATGGTCTCGTGACGTACGCTGTCGCTTCTTTTGACTTAGGCGGGTGCAAGAAGGGTCTAGAAACATTTCTAGGATCGTAGATTCGCCAATAGGCGAAGTCTATTCGAATCGATCGCACGATCGAGTTGTAACACAACTTGGGTCGCGTAAAGCAACCCGAATAGCTCCTAAGTCGTAGGAAGTCGGGTTGAGACATTCTTTGAACGATTTTAAACCCGTAAAAGTGAATCCTTATGCCGTGGAATGACCACGACCCCTGTATTCAATCGTCAGGGCTTAAAAACTCCATTTCACCAAAAATCTTCAAAATTCTTCCTCTCACCACTCCAATATTCATTTATTTCTTATCCTTTTCATTTTAGGCATCAAACCTAATGTGAAAATAACATAAAATAATACTTTCACAAAATTTTATAGTGAATAGTAAAATTTTATGATAAATGGACATAAGGCCATTCTAACTTCACTTTCTTTAGAAACTCATAGTCTAGATAGATGTACTAGCTCCTTCTACCCCAAAATCATATGTTGCATGATAGGGTTTTGTATTCAGGATTGCGGATTGATCCCGGAAAGGCCCAAACACATGTTTGGGCCTATATAGGTCAAAATACAATGAACCAAGGTTGGGACCATACATATCTGGGGTCCTTGGACCATGGGGGACCAAACCCATGTGGTCCCACCGGTCGGATACACCACCGGTCGGTGATGCATCGCCGTACAGGTGGGCCCACTTGCTGCAAATTTCGGGCGCACGCCCTATCTTGGGTCGTGTACCCCCTCCCCCCCTCCCCCGCCCCCCACATGTAGGGTTCGTCCATAGAAAACCCCTAAAACTTGCACTTCCTTCACAAACAGCCCTCCCCATAGCTCTATTTTCATTTTCCAGCAACTATCTCCAAAATTCATGATTCCAAACCACCCCTAGATCCATCCTTGGCCAAAAACGACCACCATCCATCATTCCTTTGAAGTTGGCAGCCCTTCCTCTTGAAGATTTCATCTTTTGGAGCTCCAAAAACTCCCAAATCGAGCTGAAATCGTGAGGTGCTTCATTCCACTTTTTCATTTTCATTTCTCCTTGAAAATGCATCCTAGGGAAGCTTGAAGCATCCCTCTACAATGCCTAGATCTCCCTTTTCCATTTTGGACAACCACTTCTCCGCATTTTCTCCATTTTTCATGGCTTTCGTGGAAGCCATTTTAGGCCTTTTATCACTCTCCTCCATCTTATCTTTGATGGGTAAAAGGAAGACTGCAGTAGACGAGGCTGGGCCAAGTCGCCCTGCTCAATCGAGAAGACCGCGGGGTGGTGCCGCAAGTTCAAGTGCCACCACAGGTCCAGCTACAACCCGAGAGTGCCGTACAAAGCGGGATTTGGATCCCCATACTCACCTTGGACGAGTAATTCTATCAGAGATGCCTCATGGCCAATACACTGATCCCAAAGTGTTGTTTGAGGCGGATGTGGAAGGGCGATTGTTCGGTAAATTTTTGTTGTTCGAGCGCATTGAAGCTGTGCATTGGGGTCCGATCTTTGAAGCTCGCGCTCATGCTAATGTGAGCACCGTTCGTGCCTTCTACGCTTGTATCCAGAATCCTACCTTGGAGCCATTGCAGTTCAAAATCCCTTTTGGTAGAGATCGGATGGCTACGATTGATGTGCGACTGATTGCGCGACTTCTGAACGTGCCTCTTGGTGATGTTCATCCTAGTGAGAAGAATCTGAGGAGTAGGCGTGAACGAGATCGCCGCACCAGGTTTCTGTGCGGTAAGTTGGTTCCATGGCAGTCTAATAATAGCCTCAAGGTGACGTATATGTCTGATGATTTGTGCCTACTGCACCATATCTGCACGTTCAATGTTTATCCCAGGTCGACGAATAGCATTGAATGTACACGCCTTATGGTCGATTTTTTGTATCTGGTGGCCCAGGGAGAGAACGAATGTATGGCCACTTTCATCTTACGACAGATAATCCTCATAGCCAAGTCAAGAAGAACATCCGAATCGCTTCCTTTTGGCCGATTGATATGCAAGATCGCGCTTGAGTTTGCTTGCAGACTTGGGCCGGAATTGCCAGTTTCGATTCATAGCATTGATGAGTCGACTATGGTCAAGATGAAGATTGGGTCTCATTACCATGAAAATCAGCTTGAGGAGGATAGCGAGGATGACTTTGATGATGAGAAGGATCTAAGTGAGGGAGAACCTGGAGAAGAAGTTCAGGAAGAAGTCCAGGAAGAGGCAGAAGAGGAGGCTCAGGATACAGATGAGAGCCCTCCTCCTTCTGCGTAGGCTACTAGCGATGATCGCATTGCTCGGATTGAGGAGAGTCAGGTCGCCTTGCGAAGGGAAGTTCAGGAACTTCGCGCTGAAGTCGAGGATGCCAAAGCCGTTACGAAGAGAAAATTCGGCAGGGTGACTCCTACCTTGAAGGCGATCCTGTGCTGCTTGCAGGATAAGGGTGCTCCTCCTCCGTCACCTGATTCAGACTAGCGATGAAATCGTTGATGTTGTTATCAGTAGTTAGTCATTTCCTGCTTTAAGTTGTGTAAGCCTGTTAAGGCTAGTGCTTTGCTTATGTTGCAGTTGTAATTTTAACTATCTTAGTTCCCATGTATTTCTCATCATGATGCTTGTAAGGACATATCCCTTGTATTGTGACAATTTTGATTAAATGAAATGCATGGAATGCCTTTAACTCCTTGTGTGAATGATTGCGGTGTATTTGTGCTATTGAGACTGACAAGGTTGCGCCCTATTTTAAATATAGGGAATGCCGCCTAAGGCTACGTGGAGCACGGCTCGGCTTGCATTGACTGAGCCTATGGATCAGGCTCCTTCACAGTGTGACACACATGCGGACCCTGTTGTGGGCCCGATTCTTAAGACAGTTCGTGCATCTCAGCCTACTACTGGTCCTACAGTTGGACCACCGCCGTTCACACCGCCAATCAGGGAGCCTTATCGTGCATCTACTTCGACGCAGCACACGCCACAGCCTGCTCCACCTCCCGACAGATTCGATCAGATGATGGCCATGATGCTGCAACAGCAGCAGCTCCTGACTACTATTGTGGGGACACTAGCCCAGGGTGGGGGTGTGACTCCACCTGCACCACCTGCTCATCCAACTGAGGATGCTGATGTATATTCCCAGGATGAGGGCATGGCTCATCCTGCACCACCTGCTTACCCTGCGGGGAACGCCGCAGATACACGGGGCTTGTTAGAGCGATTCCAGCGCTTACGGCCTCCCACTTTTACGGGTTCTCATAGACCCGAGGAGGCTGAGTATTGGCTCGACCGTGTGTCGAAGATATTGCGGATGCTTCATTGTACAGAGGCTGAGCAGGTAGAGTTGGCTACGTTCCTGTTTGAGAGAGAGGCCAGCTTGTGGTGGGACAGCATATTGCGGACCGTTGCTGCCGAATTTGTATGGACATGGGCAGCGTTTGAGTTCCTCTTCCACGAGAAGTATTATCCCCAGACGTACAGGCATGACCGGGAGAATGAGTTTCTCCACCTCAGACAGGGAGCCATGACAATCACGGAGTATGATCATCGGTTCACGGAGTTGGGAAGATACGTCCCAACTATTTTGGCTGATGAGCATATGCACATACGGTGCTTTTTTAGAGGGTTTGTGACCGGATATTCGGTCGAAGATGTGCTGCGTGAGCATTCCCTCCTATGCGGAGCTGATTCACATGTCCATGCGGGTAGAGCAGGATGTGGATCGGCTTACGCGATCTCGTGGCCCTGTTGCTCCTAGGCCACGACCAGAGATGCAGGACAGGCCATCTGCGGGCAAGAGGCCTCGCGTCGACCCTCCTACTAGGGCTACCATGCTAGTACCCCCGATGCGACGCTCTGATTTACTATGCACATATTGTGGGAGAGAGGGCTACTTGGCGCAGAGTTGTGTTTCTAGGATGCGGGACAGTCGGTTCTCGTCGCCGCAGAAGATCGACCGTACACGTCCACAGGCGATATCGGCATCGCCTATACGGTTGGCTCCTGCGTACCCTTCCTTCAGACCTCCGGTATCGCACATCAGGCAACCTTCACGGCCCATAGCACAGCGGCCACAGCAGGCTCGGGTACATGCCTTGACAGCGGAGGCAGCTTGTAACACCCTGAAAATCGGGGGTCGTGTATAAACTCAACTCCCGAGTTCCAGACCGTCACTTATGCAACAAAAATGATTATGGTTCAATGATGTCTGATTTAAAGCATTCACATGAGTAAAAGTATACTAAAACTGCAATTCATACTTCAGATCCAGTGATAAAAGCAAGTGGAAGACTAAACAATATATATATCACTGTATGGAAAAATAAGGTAAATCTCATCTGTCTCCAAAGTATGACTACATCTCTGAGTCTCATATACATGTACATAAACAAAAGAATAATGTTCAAAATAGTCCCACTGAAGTCCCCTCGATCCAGGTCGCCTACGGGAAGCCGTCGTGATACTGCATATACGAGAACTCGTCCTGGTCCTCGTCAATCTCTGGCTCCACCTCCTGGATCTCGTCCTCACCTGCATCTACAACAGGGTCTGGTGGGAGTTGCAAACACCATCCCGTAACGTGGGCATGAGTGATCAACTCAGTGGAATCATAGAGCAAAGATTAGCATGTTCACAATTCAATCACGCGATAATAGTAAAACAGTAAATCAGACAATCCTAATACTGTTATTAATGCAAGATGATATGACGTGATGTATGCCCTCACCGACGATCACCCTCATGTGGCAACATCTTACGACCGCGGCATGCCACACTCCCTAGAGTGCTCCACATCTTCCAGGCACATGCAATGCTATGGTGATATGATTTCCAAGTTGTTATTAGTCCATTCAAACAGCAGGATTGGGAAACTAAGGTACTTCCCTTGTATCAATCCCAACACAGATCCTGTCTAGGGTCGTCACTCCTAGTAATCTCATACGATGTATATTTCGTAGGTCACTGCAAGGGCTGTCAGGGCTGTTGCTCGCACTCGTTGCACCGCTCCCCCATCACCTTATCAATACAGGCCTACCGTACTCTACTGCAACGGAAGGGTCGTCGCCTCCCGTGGACTCAGAATACGCTCGCGGTCACTACAAAGGGCTCGTCGCCTGATCAGTGTAGGCCGACAGCTAGAATATAGTGTCTCATACCACCATAATCTGCTCACGAGTTTAGGTGCTCACTGGTCACTACGGAGAGGTTTGTGGCCCCAGCATAGGCCGACAGCTCGACCACGGTGTCCCATACCACCATGCCCGGCTCATGAGTCTTCGTGGATCAAGGTACCATGGTTAACAGGGTTTACAATGGTAAGTTCAGTACCCCAAGTTCAAGCAGTTATGACACATACAAGGTGAACATACATCGGCCAGTCGGGTTACTTGACGGGATCGACTAGTGCGATCGCATCTCAAGTCGAACGACATGAAGTGCGTAAAACACTTCGCGTGGCCTAACCACTGCCGCCAACTCTAAACACGAATCACGTTCATCGACGCGTCGTTCGTGGCTATGACCAGTCAGTCACGAATTCGCTCGGTTACCGACTGCCTGGACTAAGTTTAGTCTCAAACATTTATGGAATCACATCAGCAATCTAAGTGAGAGTATTGAAATTGAAATACAATCATGTGAGCATGTTAACACATGTTATAACATTCAACTTAAGCAGATCTTCCAACACACATATTCCATGCATGTAATGAAATCATGTATATAGTCAACATGTAGAAAATCATTTAGGTCAGCATATTAACTAAGAAATCAATCTCAAACTACTACATAACATCATTTAATTCAATACATACTAACACAAGCATTTATACAAACACATACACTACACACTTAAGTCTACATATAGTATGTCGACCCAAAGCGCGCAACTAGGTGAATCTCTTCGCCAAACTAATTATGCAAGCATTCCTAACTCCCTAATGCGACAACAAACCATGTCAATCACGTCAGCAAAATATGGATGTAGACCGTACTTCCTACAAATGACTAAAATGCCCTAAATCTCATATTCTTCGTTAATTTATGAAACAGGAAACGGAGAGCATGTTGTACATGTCAAACGGTGGTGCCGTCGATAATCTACTATTAAACGACATTGAAAGCGTTGTAAACCGTCAATCAAAGCGTCTAAAATCCTCACCTAGTCTCTTATGGTTGCGGGATTTTGAACGGAGCGTGTACGCTTCGTTTACGGCAGTAGGAGAACCTGATTTATGGAATACGTTAGCTAACATGCTATGAATCTAGGTAAGCCCTAAATCAGCAAGTTCTAGGGTTATTTTATACCTGAAAAAGTGGAGAAATCACCAGCCAGGTGATTGGGAAGAAGTGCTGAAGCAGCAGCAATCGGCGGCTCGGAAGTGGGAAAAATCCCTTCCAATCTCTCTCTCAAACTCTCTCTCATTTTCTCCTAGGGTTGCAATTTTTGGATGGGAGAGGGAAATGAGGGTTTCAACCCCTTTTATAAGCTTAAAAACGTCGAAAATAGGCTCCGGAACGAAGTTTACTTAGTGCCTATCCATTTTGGGGCTGTTTCGGTTCAAAAACTGCTTTCTGGTGGTCCCCTGGTCGATTGCGATCGGACTTAAGCTCATGTGTACTAGATGTAGCTCGTATTAAGTTTTCAGTCTGGCAGGGTTCGCAGATCGCACGTGGCGGACCAGTTTCAGTTCAGCGGTCACCGCACGTAGATCAGGGCTGAAAGTCTCATGATAATAAATAGAAATTTTTCCTGATCCGAGGGTGTAATCTGGATGAATTCTGACGGTCAGAACGCTTAATACTGACGCATCAAGTCGTGTGCCAGATTTGAATTTGAAATTCCAAATCCCTCCCTATTCGCGGTTGCTTTAGTCCGAGTTCAACGAAATAGTCTGTGATTATCGGTTTGATTTGATTTTTGAGATGATTGTCAAGTCCAGCTGGGCGGTTCTAACGGTCTAAGATAGGAGGTATCGGACCTTCGACGCGCGGTCTAAATCCAATACAAAAGTTCAACGTGGTCCAGAGGACAAACCCGCTTAGAGTTTGATCCGAGGTTATAGAGTATTGTAGAGTTGTTTGTTCTACTCGATTTGGGTCTTGCAGAACGTATTTAAAGTGATCAGGGACTATTTCCCAGCTACTCTAGCGTTGCGCTAGCTAACTTACGCTTAATTTCCATGGAAATTATTTCTACGCGATTTCGGGTCGAGTTGGTACTCGAGCCCAAGTACGGATTTTTCACGGGCGTTACACAGCTGCGACACAGACTTCTCAGCATTCAGCCTTCGAGGTCACTGCCCATATTGGAGGTACTCCTATCCTCGTGATGGTGGACACTGGTTTCACGATTTCTTTGATATCACGTGCTATAATTGGGCGTCTTGGGCTACAGACCATTACTATGGACGGGGTGCGAGTTTATACAGCTCACGGATCCTTTACAGATGCCACCCAGATGTGTGAGGGTTGTTTGGTGGATCTGGGGGGGTAAGACGATGGCTTTAGATCTCGTCGTTGATCCCGATCTGGTTTATCTCGATGTCATTCTTGGCATGGACTGGTTGACTGCAGCGAGGGCCGAGATCGACTGCGAGACTCGTATAGTGACAGCCTACGAGCCAGAGGGTACATCCTTCACGTTTCCAGTGCGGGTAAATCTCTCTTTCCGCATACTTAGTTACGCCACCTTATTGCGAGACGCTGGTGCTCAGATGCTTAAGCATACGCCAGTCGTTTGCGAGTTTGGGGATTTATTCAGGAAGATCCCTGGCTTGTCGCCCCCACGAGTGATCGATTTCACTATCGATCTGGTTCCTGGTTCCTCGCCCGTCTCACTGCCGACATATCGCATGGCACCGTGTGAGATGGGGGAGTTGAGGACGCAGATTGAAGGGTCTGACAACATAAGAAATCCAATTCCATTTAAACAATCTTAACCCTAAGCAGTAGAAGAATTCCCTATAGTAGAAATGGTATGAAACCATTTAACGTATAATCTTAGGCTTTAGATTATAGCTACTGAGTTACAGACTAGCCTACTAGTTACTTTAAGTAGTGTAAAGCCTGTAGCTGCTAAGGAATTGTAGGTTATATTTGGTTGAAGTAGAACATTATTCCTTCGATAAATCCTTTATGACTTATTAACTTATGTTGTTGCCCATAGGAAAGAACCATTCACTCTCAGGGAATATTTATAAATCCCTCAGATTGAACTTAGAATGTACAAGCACGCCCCTTAGAATTGCCTTCCCCAAAGGGCTTATTGCATTCAGGAACGCGGAGTAAAGGAAATGTAATTATCTGCGAAGTATTCGCGGTTTGAATCGACTTCTCAATCCTGGTAGTTGCCAATAAATCCAATGTTTTGATCAAGTAGAAGATCGGCATCGTCTAGGATTAAGAACTGATACAATAAATTTCTGTTCTAGGCAGAAAGTCTATGTATCCGGCTCAGACCCACTATACAACTTTTCTTCCGCGTTGGATCGACCACATATAACCAAAAGTTATTGCTTTGTCTTTGGAAAATGGCGAGGACTTAAAGCCAGTAGAGAATTCGATATCTTGCCACCAACTAATACCTGCCCCTAAACTTAACCACAATAGAGATTAGGCTCATCTCTAAGATCAAAGGTACCAATGCCATAGAACGCATTATTAGTAAGGAAAACCCTGTAGAGAAAGGTTGTTTCCATTTTAGGTTAAGGATAGCCCCTAAGTTGCGCCTCGTTCCGATATAAGGATCGATGCGAAGATTCTTCAACCCTAAGTAAAACCAAGTTTTAAGGGGGCTAGAACGTAATGAGTCCAATCCAGTTAGGTTAGTCAACGCTGCCGTTCGTTCAGAGTGGCGCAGCGGAAGAGTGCTTGGCCTCTTTCCCACTGGCCCAGGATCGAAACATTTGAGTTAGGATGTACGTACGGTTAGGTCATTAAATGCGATTTGAACCTTCCTTAGAAAAAGTACTCCTTACCCTTCACTAATTTCGAGGATGAAATTGTGTTTTAAGGGGGGTAGATTGTAATACCCTGGATTTTGGCCAATCTGGGATTTGACGTCCTTAGGCAGTGGGTCAACTAAAACACCCAGAAAATTGCTTAGAACCCAATTCCATAACCAAAGAAACCACTTAGGGTTAATTCCTATGGAAATTAAGCATAAGTTAGCTAGCGCAACGTTAGAGTAGCTGGGAAATAGTCCCTAATCACTTTAAATACGTTCTACAAGACCCAAATCGAGTAGAACCAATGGCTCTATAATACTCTATAACCTCGGATCAAACTCTAAGCAGGTTTGTTCTCTGGACCACTTTGAATCTTTGTATTGGATCTAGACTGCGCGTCGAAAGTCCGATACCTCCTATCTTAGACCGTTAGAGCCGCCTAGCTGGACTTGACAATCATTTCGAAAATCAAGTCAAACCGATAATCACAGGCTATTTCATTGAGCCCGGACCGAAGAGAGTGCGAATAGGGACAGAATTAGAATTTCAAATTCAAATCTGGCACACGACTTGATGCATCAGTATTAAGCGTTCTGACCGTCAGAATTCGGCTAGATTACACCCTCGGATCAGGAAAAATTTCTATTTCATATCATGTGACTTTCAGCCCTGATCCACGTGCGGTGACCGCTGAACTGAAACTGGTCCGCCTCGTGTGATCTGCGAACCCTACCGGACTGAAAACTAATACGTGCTAGATCTGGTACGCATGAGCTTAAGTCCGATCGCATTCGACCAGGGGACCACCAGAAATCATCTTTTGGACCGAAACGACCCCGATTTGGATATGCACTAAGTGAACTTTGTACCGAAGCCTATTTTCGATGTTTTTGGACTTATAAAAGGGGTTGAAACCCTCACTCCTCTCTCCCATCCGAATTTGAGAGAAACCCTAGATTTGGAAGGAGAAAAGGTGAGAGTTTGAGAGAGAGTGAAGAAGAGATTTTTCTAGCCTTCGTGCCACCTGTTGCTAGTGCCTAAGCAACACCTCCTGATCACCAAGCCGGTGATTCTTCCGCGTTTTCAGGTATGAAATAACCCTAGAAGTTGTTGATTTAAGGTTTACTAGGATTCGTAGCATGTTAGCTAACGTAACTCGTAAAACAGGTTCTCTTATCGCCGTAGACGAAGCCTATACGCTCCGTTCAAATTTACGCATCTATAAGAGACTAGGTGAGGATTTTAGACGCTTTGATTGACTGTTTCCAAAGATTTCAATGACGTTTAATAGTAGATTATCGACGGCATCGCCGTTTGACATGTACAACATGCTATCCGTTTCCTGTTTAGTAAATCAACGAAGAATATGAGATTTAGGGCATTTTAGTCATTTGTAGGAAGTACTGATTACATTCATATTTTGCTGATGTGATTAACATGGTTTGTGGTCGCATTAGAAAGTTAGGAATACGTGCATAATTAGTTTGGCGAAGAGATTCGCCAAATTGCGCACTTCGGGTCGACATACTATATGTAGACTTAAGTGTGTAGTGTATGTGTTTGTACAAATGCTTGTATTAGTATGTATTGAATTAAATGATGTTATGAATTAGTTTGAAATGGATTTCTCAATTTATATGTTGACATAAATGATTTCCTACATGTTGACTATGTACATGATTCCATATTATGCATGAAATGTATGTGCTTGAAGATTTGCTTAAGTTGAATGTTATAACATGTGTTAACATGCTCACATGATTGTATTTCAATTCCAATACTCCTACATAAATTACTGATGTGAATTCATATGTGTTTGGGACTATACTTAGTCCATGCAGTCGGTAACCGAGCGAATTCGTGGTTGGCTGGTCTTGGCCACGAACGACGCGTCGATGAACGCGAGCCGTGTTCTGGAGTTGGCGGCAGTGGTTAGGCCACGCAAAGTGTTTTACGCACTTCATGTCGTTCGACTTGAAATGCGATCGCGCTAGTCGAGCCCGTCAAGTAACCCGACTGGCCGATGTATGTTCACCCTGCATGAGTCATAACTGATTGAACCTAGGGTACTGAACTTACCATTGTAAACCCTGTTAACCATAGTACCTTGATCCACGAAGACTCATGAGCCGGGCATGGTAGTATGGGACACCGTGGTCGAGCGGTCGGCTTACGCTGGGGCCACAAACCTCCCCGTAGTGACCAGTGAGCACCTAGTCTTGTGAGCAGATTATGATGGTATGAGACACTATATTCTTGCTGTCGGCCTACACTGATCAGGCGACGAGTCCTTTGTAGTGACCGCGAGCGTATTCTGAGTCTACGGGAGGCGACGACCCTTCAGTAACAGTAGAGTATAGTAGGCCTATATTGATAAGGTGATGGGGGAGCAGTGCAACGAGTGCAAGCAACATCCCTGGCAGCCCTTGCAGCGACCTACAAAATATACATCGTATGAGATTACTAGGAGTGACGACCCTAGACAGGATCTGTGTTGGGATTGATACAAGGGAAGTACCTTAGTTTCCCAATCCTGCTGTTTGAATGGACTAATAACAACTCAGAAATCATATCACCGTAACATTGCATGTGCCTGGAAGATGTAGAGCACTTGAGGGACGATTGCATGCCGCGGTCGTAAGATGGTGCCGTATGAGGGAGATCATCGGTGAGGGCATACATCACATCATGTCATATTGCATTAACAACAGTATTAGGATTGTCTGATTTACTGCTTTACTATTATCGCATGATTGATTTGAGAACATGTAAATCTTTGCTCTATTATTCCACTGAGTTAGATACTCATTCCCACGTTACGGGATGGTGTTTGCAACACCCACCAGACCCTGTTGTAGATGCAGGTGATGCTGAGATCCAGGAGGCAGAGCCAGACTTTGACGAGGACCAAGATGAGTTCTCGTACATGCAGTATCACGATGGCTTTGCTTAGGTGACCTGGGTTGACGGGACTTCGCAGTGGGACTCTTCTGGAGATTTATTTTTTTGTCATTTATATGTATATGAGACTCAGTGATGTATTCATACTTTAGTGACAGTCGAGATCTACTTTGTTTTTCCATACAGTGATATATATATTGTTTAGTCTTTCGCTTGCTTTTATCACTGGATCTGGAGTATGAATTACAGTTTTGGTATACTTTTACTCATGTGAATGCTTTAACTCAGACAACATTGAATCATAATCATTTTTGTTGCATAAGTTACGGTGTGGAACTCGGGAGTTGAGTTTATACACGACTCCCGATTTTCAGGGTGTTACACCCAACTTGGTCCACAGGAGCTCTTTTCTTCCCCATAAGGGAAAGAAGTGCGGAAATGGAGAAGATGGCCACAACAAGCTCGAAAAAGGCCATGGAAAAGGAAAGAAAGGAGGGAAATGAGAAAGTTTATGGGGTTCCCACGGATTTGAGATAACCAAGGGGGTTTGAATGTTCAAATGAAGGGGAATGAAGGAGAGCAACGACTATGGATGAAGGTTTTGAAGGGGTGGTGAGAATGGTACATGAAATTGGAAGAAAATAACACTTGGAGGGGTGATTTGAGTAAAAATCATGAGTTTTCTTAAGAAAAGGAAAGCTAGGAGGGGTGAAGTATGCAAAGGAGCAGATGGGGGAGTGTTTAAAATCATTCCAACCCAAAACCGTGGGCCATACAATGCCCTAGGGGAGTCGGCCCACACCAGCCAGCCCGCTTAGCCCGTTAAGCGGCAAGACCACTCCAAATCAACGAGGTCCTCGCCGGTCTCTGGACTCTCCGATGAGGGGTCGTCGATGAGGCGAGGTCCTCCCCCCCATAGGTCCTAAAAATGTGTGAGACCCACCCTGGGTCCCCCTGGAAGTGCCCCAATTGGCCCCCTACTAGATTTTGAGTCATTTCGGGTCCTTTTAGGCATTTTCTGATGTGTATCCGTATTTAGCGATGATTGAAGGCTGGGATAGGGTAAATCGTGGTCTAAACCCATCGATTGAGGTCTAAGGGTGATCCGGGGTCGTCTAAAGTGATCACGGATATGTACGGACCTGATCTCGGTGATCAATTTGCGGTGAATTTTGTCAATTGGCGAAATTGAGAAACCTAAACTTGTTTCTACATTTTTCTCGCACCCTCTTACATCAAATGTGTGTCAGCGTACGTTGTGTGACCATAACCCAGGTCCATTTTAATCCAAATCATGCTCTGATACCAACTTGTAACACTTTGAAAATTGGGGGTCTAGTAAAGCTCAACTCCCGAGTTCCAAAACATCACTTATGTAACATATTTAATGATGATTGTATGTTGTTTATATGAGTGCATAAAACATGAATAAGATTAAACCAAATCAGCATAACATAATCCAGGGACAGTTGTAATACACAAGCGGAATACTGAAATAAATATGTATAACTGTATAAACCAGTATGGGTCCCCAAAGTATGTATGCATTGCCAGGTCAATAGTTATACGTATTGTTTCAAAATACAAATGTTAAAAATGTGATAGTCCACTACAAGTATAACCCTGAAGCCCCGTTGATCAGGACACGGCTCACATGAACCCGCTTGAATACTACATATAGGAGAACGCCTCCTCATCATCCTCGAACTTCGACTCCGCCTCATGGGTCACATCATCATCTGTAACTAAGAAAAAGTCTGGTTAGTGTTTAGACACCGTCCCAAAATGTGGGAGGGAGTGATCAACTCAGTAGAGGTATACAGCAAAGGTTAACATGTTATCAATTCAGTCAAGCAGTAATGATAAAGCAATACAATCAAACAACCCTAAGTATTCTGATTAATGTAAGGATGTATATCGAAATGATGCATGCCCTCGCCTGCACTCCCTCTGCCATCTTCATCTCACGGTCACGCATGTCAGTCACTTCCTCAGTGCACTACCCAATACCAAACAGCACATGCGGTGTGGTGCATGAACATAACTACTAAGTTCTTATTAATCCTTTTTATATAGCTGGATTGGGAAGCTAAGGTACCTCCCTTATATCAATTCTCAAACAATGATCCATTCTAGGGTCGTCAATCCTAGTAAATCTCATATGATGTTGCGGTTCTAGGTCACTATAAAGGGCTCATCACCTGATCAGTGTAGGCCTAGTTTATACTCTAGTTGCTACGGAAAGGCTCGTCGCCTCAGTGCAGTCTCAGAATATGCTCAAGGTCACTACAAAGGGCTCGTCACCTGATCAGTGTAGGCCGACAGCTCGAATACAGTATCTCAAACCACCATATTCAGCTCACAAGTCTGGGTTGCTCATTGGTCACTACAGGGAGGCTCGTTGCCACAGCGTAGGCTGACAGCTCGACCACGTTGTCCCATACCATGATGTCTAGCTCATGAGTCTTAGTGGATCGAGGTACCAAGGTTAACAGGATTTCCACTGGTGATTTTGGTACGTTAGGTTTAAGAAGTAGCGTCCAAAGATGGTGAACATACATCGGGTCAATCAGGTTAATTGACGAGTTCGACTAGGATGAGTGCACGTGAGTTGATCTACGTGAAGTGCATAAGCACACCGTGTGGCCTAACCATTGTCGACATCCCAAGTATGGCTCGGATTCGTCGACCACATCCTGAGGGGTGAAACAACTTCAGCCACCAAAACAAGGCCTATTATCGATTGCCTGGACTATGATATAGTCCCAACCATAAGCAATTACAATAAATAAGCATATGAGATAATCAAAGTAATAATGGATACTTAAGTCAAATCCTACAATCATTTAAGCATGTTATGGAATATAACTTAAACATGAATATAGAGTACATGGAGGAAATCATACACAGTTAAGATAGTTGGGAATCATATCTCAATTCCCTTATAAGTTACAATTTACTAACTACTTACTCATTCAAACATTTTAACAAACACTTAGACTATACATTCCAATATACATGACAGATGTTGGTTATATTATGTATTAGGAAAAATCCTTTCACCGAGGAGTTGTCATGTATACAACAAGTATAAACATATGACAATTAATCATGGCAAACATGCTTTCAAATTCTATACGTATACGATCCTTTCTACAAATATATGGAATACACTAAACGCAACATAGTTCACATATAACTGAAACGCGATACAAACATCGCATTTGACATGTGAAATAGCACCCACGTCAATTATAAATCATTAACCGATATTGAAAGCCTTGAAAACCATAACCTATATGTATATAGTCTGCACCTTATGCCGGTAAACGTGTAATGGATTCGTTTTAGACGTTTAGTCCTTGTCAACGGTGAATTGGCAATCTATAGCATGAGTTAAGTTAGCTATTTTATCACTTACGCTATATGAAGTCCTAAAATAGATTAGGGTTAGGTTGTCTTACCCAAGTACGTTGTCGAAAACGTCAGATTTGTGATTCAAATAAGGTAACTAAGTGCGTGGAGTAACGGAATCAATTCCTAAGATAAATCTCCAATTCACTCTCTCTCTCTCTCTTTTTCCTTCCTTAGGGTTTTAAAATTCATATCGAATATGAGAGAGAGGGTTTAAAGCCCTTATATTGGCCCAGAACTTATGGGAATGGCCCTAGGGCCAAGGTATACTTAGGTTATAGGTAAATCGGGTTTGTTCCGATCCAACGGAGCACTTCTGGAGGTCCCTTTACTGAATGCGGTCAGACTTAAACTTCCTGACACTGGATCTTAGTCAAGCTAAGTTTTCGGTCCTATCGAGTTTACAGATTGACCGTGGCGGACCAGTTTCAGTTCAACGGTCACCGGCACTCGATCAGGGCCACAAGTGCACTGGCATGTTTAGGACATTTTCTCTGATCCGAGGGTGTATTTGGGTCAAATTCTGACGGTCTGAATCCTTATATTTGGCCCGTAAGAGAAATGACTCAGATTACTTAAATTCGAATTCAATTCTAAAAACATTCACGTTTCTCACACACCTTGCTCCGGGCTCAAGTAAATAGTCATGGGATACCATCTGGACTTGATTTTTGAGGTGGTCGTCAAGTCCAACAAGACGGTCATATTCGTCTAATTTTGCCGCTATAAGACTTTCGTCGTACGGTCCAGGTCCGATACGGAGTTTCTATGTACTCCCGAGAGCAACTGGGTTTAGAGATGGATCCTAGATTTCAGGGTAATGTAGCGTTAATAATTCTATAAGTTTTGGGTCATGCAGATTATATTTAAAGTGGTTGGTACTAATTTCACAAGTAAACTAGTTTAGCGTTAGTTAATTCTCGTTTAATTTCTAAAGGATTTGGTCCTTAGTGATTTCTGCCTGAGGTAGTACTCGGGTCTTTGTACAGATTTTTTCAGAATGTTACAAGAGGCTCATCACCTCAGTGTAGGCTTAATTCACACTCGAGGTCACTACAAAAGGCTCATCACCTAATCATAAACCTATTTTATACTCGAGGTCACTATGAAAAAGGCTCGTCACCTTAGCATAGGCCGACAGCTCGACTACAGTGTCTCATACCACCGTATTCAGCTTACGAGTTTAGTTTACTCAATGGACACTAGGTGAGGCTCGTCACCCTAGTGTAGGATGACAGCTCGACCACGGTGTCCCATACCACCATGTCCCACCCATGAGTCTTAGCAGATCGTGGTACTAAGGTTAAATGTGCTTTTTACTGGTAAGTGGTACCTTAGATTCAAACAGTAGCATCCATACATGGTAAACATACATTAGGCCAATCGGGTTACTTGGATGAGCTTGATTGGTACTACCGCACGTTGAATTAATCGACATGGAGTATGTAAGCACTCCGCGTGGCCTAACCACTGTCGACAAACAGCGTACGACTCAGATTCATCGAACATGTCTTGTGTGGCGAAACTGATCCAACCACTCGATCGGAAGTCGTTACCGATTGCCTTGACTATGCGATAGTCCCAAGCACACTTAGTCACTATACACACTCATACATCACAGTCAAACAACATTTAACAACCAAATCACATATAAATCTCATTTGAGCATTTTATCAAACACGTAGTGCACATGTTACCACGCATAGGCATTTCATACATGAATCACATAGCCGAATGTAAATTACATGAAGGCATCTATTCATATAGCTAAGGTAATTGAGGATCTTGTCTCAACACCTTTAATAAATGCATTTCCTTAAACAACTACACATTCAGACACTTTGTCAAACACTTAGACTACCCATTTCAAGTATACACATAATGAATTAGTTATAATGTATATTATGGCAAACCCTTTCACAAAGGAATTGTCACACATACTACGATCATGTATTCTCGATTAATAATCATGGCAATCACAAATCATAATTCCATGTTTATTCAAACATTTTAACAAACACATAGAATGCATAGTTAATAAGCATAGTTCATACACATGTAATATATGGAAAGCATCGTATTTAAGGGTATATGGTTGTAATCAAGTCAATCATAAACCATTACTGACATTGAAAGCCTTGAAAACCATAACCTAAATTTTTATAGTCCGTACCTTTCATCGGTAAACTTGTATTGAACTCAGTTCAATCACTACACCTTTGTTTATGGCACAACGACTATCTGAATCACAAAATAGGTTAGATATTTTGTTAATTCTTCAACTTGGATACCTAAAACAGATTAGGGTTAGGATTTCTTATCCAAAAATGGAGTTAAAATTGTTGGTATAGTGACGGAGAAGCGGAGATTCAGCACGTGGAGTGGCGGGAATGAATCCCAGCAACAAACCATAACTCTCTCTCACTTCTCCTTACTCTTTCCTCCTCTTTTCTCTCCTCTCTCCTAGGTTTGAAAATTCGTATGAAATGAGAAAGGGGTGGGTTAACGGTCTTATATAGGCCTGAAAGTGAAGTCAATGGCCCCAGGGCCATGATATACTTAGGTTATAGCCAAAAATCGTCTATTTTGGGCCAACGAAGCTCATCTGGAGGTCCGTTGCCAACATATGGTCTGGGGAAAGTTCCCTGACAATGGATTTGTGTCAGGTTAAGATTTTGGTCCGATCGGATCAATGAATTGACCGTGGAGGACCAGTTTCAGTTCAACAGTCATTGTCACTCAGTCAGTGCCATAATTACACTAACATGTGTAGGGAAATTTTCCTGATCCAAGGGTGTAGTTGGGTCAGAATCTGACGGTCTGAAATCTTAAATTTGGCCCGCAAGCGAACGGCCCAATTCACTTAAATTTGAGCTCATTTTCTAAAGATATTTGCGTTTCTCACAAACTTCGCTCTGGGCTCAAGTTGTACATATCTGGATACTATTTGGATTTGATTCCCGAGATGGTGGTCAAACCCAGTAAGGCAGTCATAACCATATAGTTTCACAGAAATCAAACTTTCGATGCACGGTTCAAGTCTGATACGGAGTTTCAAGATGCTCCCGAGAGCAACTGGGTTTTGAGATTTATCCTAAGTTTTCAGGTAATGTAGAGTTAGCAATTCTACTAGTTTTGGGTCTTATAGTCTGTTTAGAAAGTGGTTTAGGCTAATTCTCTAATTAATTCAGTTTAGTACTTAATTAATTTTTATCTAATTTTTGAAGGATTCGGTCCTTAGTGATTTCTGCCTGAGGTGATACTCGGGTCTTTGTACGGATTTTTCTAAGACATTACAGTTACCAAGAAAGAAAAAGTTAAATGTATACGTTGGAAATAAGATCATGTATACATTTAACCACCAAAATCAAGGCATCTACCCTTGAGTTGGAAATAAGATCATGTATACGTTTAACCACACCAACAAACTAGTAGATTACTTCCCCTTTCATAACAATGTAGATATGACTTCTTTTAGGAAAATTACCTAAAAACATGTGTACAATCATGTGGAACCATCGGATCTCCCAAACCTCCTAAATCAAAAACAATTACAAAAATGCCATCACCTTAAACCCAAACTCTAAGATCACATGAATTGCCAAGATCCAAAATGTGTAATAAGCTAATGACAAGCACAATCAAGATAGATTAACCGTACACAACAAATTTCAGCCCTTAGATCATCATAGATGTGGTCTAAACGTAGGAAGGACCCATGATCATGGGATATGAGATCCCCTGATCATTAGATATGCACCTGCTTTGGAACGCGGCCCCTTAGATAGGAGAATGAACTAATGGACGGTGTGGATTTTCCTAGAGGACATCACTAGGGGTCCCACTTACAGTGCACATGTACCGCACTCATACATCGGTGGAGCACTAGATTGAAGACTAGGTCAAACGCTGTTCAACCCGATGGAATCCCATTCTAAGTGGGATTTCTCCCTCTGTTACGCACGTCGAACAACAAGTCCAACTGGATGGAAGTGTGGCCCACCGTAGATGATCAAAGGATTGATCCAGACCATCCATCATGTCCAGACGACAAATCTGACCATAAAGAAACTGGTTTCCCAACTGGGAAATCCTTCACCCACGCGTGATCTGGTCTATAGCTAGGTCTGGCTGAAGCTCTATTTTGCACCTCCTTCCGTGTTCGGGTATACAATCTGGCACCATGTGAGGATTCGGTAGGGCGCACTGCCAAGGTGATGAGGCGGATCTGGACCATTCATCTAATAGAATGACCACGACCAGACCAAACCTCTAAAAAATTTGGGTGATCAGACAACAAACGATCACCGTATTGTGTTTGGTCTCTGCTGCATAACAAGAAGATTTCGCAGAGGATTTCTGAGGCTTCTTGCGTAATAGTTACACAGGGCAGCTGAGAACCAACGTAGGGACCTGAAAATTTCTCTCCCGGTCTATAAAAGGGACTGTCGTCCGACCGTGGAAGAGAAAGTAAGGAAAGAAAAAGAGAGAGAGAGAGAGAGAGAGAGAGAGAGAGAGAGAGAGAGAGAGAGAGAGAGTCCGGCCAGGGGAGAAAGAAAGAAAAAGAAAGAATGGAAAGAAGGAAGAACGAGGAGCCACAACAGCTACCTATTTGCACAGCTTATGCCAAATCTTCCGATCCTTCCATCCTAATCCCTGATTTTCCAACGAATCTAGAAAGGTCACCTAGGATTGAGCCTAACGAGTTAACTTAGTAAGAAGTCTCGGCTGAAGGCTAGGACCTGATCTAATTAATACTAATGATTATCATACAGATTCTCCTTCCCTTTTTCTTTCAAATCCAATTTCCTAAGACTTACTAAACCTAATTATAAGCTAACATAAACAAATCCAAACCAGGTGAATTAAAGTAGAAGGTGATTCCACGAGCTAAGGTGAGGGTTTCATCCTTTAAGCTTACATGAATTTAAGATGATATATTTATTTCACCTTTCAGGTCTTGTTGATATTTTATCGCGCCTATTACGCAACTTTTCCTTAATTGAATTCGTGTATTTTATACTGCCCTTTTTGTTCCTTTTATCTATTTTTGAATTATCATTACATTCTCTCGGTTTTCATTTTAATATGTTATCATCAACTACTGGCCCTTTTTAGATTATGACATGATGTCAAATACAAGTGGGACATGCCAGGGAATATCTATAGTATGGGATGCGGGTCGAGTTGGATAACTATAACCATATTCCACATTGTGGCGATTTCTAAGTGTGATACACCACATATACTTTGCTAGGCATGCACCTCATATAGATTCTTTGCGCATTGATATCTCTTATAGTGTGGATTACTAGACGTATCAGAACATTTATCTTACTTTCATGAATCTCTTGAATTACTATTAATTTTAAAGGATAACCTTCACTATGAGTACGACATTGACCCTCTCCCAACCGTACAGATGATGTAGGTAACGTACAGGTCGAGGACCCAGAAGACCAGGCTTCGACAGAATAATTTGCTGAATAGGTTGGAAGAATTAGTTTATAGTTTATTTCTTTATAATTCTGCTAAGCAACTCAGACTTTGTAATAAGCTCCCATTGTGTGAGCAATTGATTATTATTTGGATTATGGAATGATGAATTTAGTTATCTTTGTTCTTATGATTGCTACCTTCTTGAGTGTAAATGGGATGTGATCTATAACAAGGGTGGAACGTGATCCCTAGAACATCCAAGTTTTACATCATTAACACCCGACTTTCTTGGGCACGAGTATAAACTCTGCCCGTGAAAATTTGGGATGTTACACTCAGGCTTATGATGGTGTAACACCCCAAAATTGGCACCCTCGTAGATAAACTCTGATCCCAAGTTTTTTTATGTTAACTTAATAAAATTCATATGTGTCTTAATTCAAATTCACATTTATTTCATACATAAATAATCAGAGCAACACCTAGAATATTTATTTATTTCACACATAAATAATCAGAGTAAAGATAACAAGATCTAAGAATATAGAACTAACACCTAGAATTTACAATTCTAAAAGTGGTGACCACCCATGTGAGAATTATACAAATCACAACAATTACAATAGGAATAGAAGAACAACTACTAAGTGGGAAGAAGCTAGGGATCTACTCACCCTGAGCACACCACCGACTGGTCCTATTCCTGAGTTATCTGCATATGTCAAATAGGAACCATCAAACGCCAACATAGTGAAGAAATATCCCCAAGATTGTTACTTGGGACATTTTAATGATTAGCAGGTTCATAACAAATACATATTAATACATATTATACACTCATGCATGTTATCTTTAACGCACAATTACTAAACAAATTACCAACACAACAAGACGCAAGTAATAACAAACAGTTTCCTATTCTATTTGGTAAGTATATTAATGCGATAATGAAATGATACATGCTCCTCACAATTAATCCAACACTCCCTCACAAGTGACTTGTATCACCCCGCACCTCTAGTACACGGGTGTTACCTTTAAAACCTTTGCTAGTATAATTGTAAACCTAATTAATAAATGGTTTTAACTTAAACCAAGATAGTGAGAATAACCTTCCACCGTTCACCAAAATTGTCCATCAACACTTGGACAAGTCGACAAAATCTCCTAAAAACTAAACGAAACCATACACTAGTCCCATGGATAAAACTAACAACCATTAAATCATGGGGTCCAATCGCAAACTGCTCAAAGAGTAGACGTGCCTTGGGTGGCCCACATCGACGATCCTGACAAGGAGTAGACCCTATGGACAAATGAATGGATGAATGGGTGTCCAGGTGTACACATGTAGTGGCAGCGTGTGAAAGGCATGATGTGCGAATGGCATTATTAGGAGTGCTCAATGGATGAAGTAATTGGGCCTGAACACACCAGTAACTCTAGGATTCCTTTTGATTGTTTATATCTGAAACCAAAAAGATTTGACCCTTAGATCAGTAGGGATTCATAAATGAAAGCCCCAATCACAACATATGGGCCACCCATATGTTGGATCAGTTTGATCACTGGTCCTATGCCTCTAGTAAGGTCCCCAAGGAGAATGAACGGTGTAGATCTCATGACTTTATCGTGATAGGGCCCAAACTAGAGTGCATGTGCACCATGGACGGTATACACGTAGTGCACCAGACCGCCAAACCGGTGAAATAGGCATTGACCCACAGAAAATCTTAAAGTGCTGATATTTCCTGCCCGGGGCGGATTTGAACAAATGACGTTCGTTTTGGACGAGATGTGTCCCACCTACAGCCACCATCTGCATGATCTAGACCGTCCATCGGGTAAGGAGACCCCAGACGACCAGGTTTATGATGACTAATCAGACCCATGCAAGCATGTATGCATGTAAGAAGAGATCAGACGTTTGGGTGTGTTGATTTCCTTTCAAAAAGGAGAGTTGGATGGCTGCCATGTTAGCAATCTAAGGTAACAATCCGCATTTAACCTCGACCGTCCGATGGGAGCTCATCTTGGCACTTCCTTCAATGTTAAAAAGGGACAGACATCGACTGAGAGGCGAGAACAAACGTGGGAGACATTTCCTCTTAGGGAAAGTCTTACTAGCATAATCCAAACCTCCCACAGAGCCACGTAGGATGATCTCCACCATCCCCTCTAGGGCAGCAACATCTCTACTAGGGGAGGATTTCTCATCACATGAGAAGGCACAATCGGTGGAAATTTTCATGAGATGGATGAAATGGCAATGAATGGAGGGATTAGTGGCCCCTACAGTGATCAATGGTCCCATCTGAACCATTCAAACGGACCAGATCGTCCTGATAGGCCATAAACAAAAATTTATCATTACCAGCCATGTCATCTTCTTCGTTAGATCAAAATACCCACCGTGATGGGGTGGGCCCGATTGAAGATAAAAAGATGCTTTTTCGATGGGCCACAGTAGTAGAAATCCATCCCTCGTGATGGATGGACCCCATACATTAAAAAAATCAGAGAAGAATGCACGAGTTGGCCACCAAATCTCGACCGTTGGATGGACAGTTCGAGCATGCTTCAAATCCTATAAATAAGGGTCATTCGCCTTAGGATCTGCACCAAGCAATCAGGAGAAAAGAGGGAGAGGGAGGGAAAATAGGAGAGGAAAAAGGCAAGTGAACTCGGTGACGCATTGCACCAAGTCGACCTGGTTAGTTCAGATCGAGTTGGGTCAGTGCAGACTAGTATCACCACAGCTAGAGAGAAAGAGAGAAGGAAATCAAAGAAAGAGGGAGAGTGAACGAGAACTCATTGTCATTTCTAAGGCAGCAAAGTTTGTCATCCAACTCGAAAAAAGTTGTGTCGGATGAGCTAAAGGCTCCGTGACAAAGGAAAGATCGTAGGAGAGGAGAAATAGAGACTGAGGAGAAGATCAGGTGAGTGTGTTGCTTCACTCCCATTCGAGTCCAAATCGAGCCAGACCGAGTTCGCAGGGCTTAGGACGTGTTCGAGTAAAGACGAAGTACGGTGGGCTCTGATTGAGGGAAGGAAAGGAGAAAGGGAAGCAAAAGGAGATTAGACTACTGGTCTAACTGCCAGCGTTGCTGGAACATCAGGAGGGGCATTAATCAAGCCACTGCAGCGGCTGTGCACGACACCAAGTCAACTCAGCTAATGTAAAGGATGGCATAGGTAACGCCCGAACACCCCACCTCTGTAAGGAATGAATGTGATTGCCTATTTAGTTGCATCCATCAAGCTGCCATGATTAGGACAGACAATAACGGATAGAACCGTTCTGTCGATTAGACTTCTGTGGATCTCAACACCGCAAATGCCTTAGCCAGTGAAGAGGGAAGCCCTGTTTATAATGATATGTAAGTGATATGTTTGAATATCACTTTAATCTAATTCACAATATTGTAATTGATATGTTGTAAATCTAGCAACCCAGATTGTCAAATTTTGTTGTACCAAAATACTTTGGAATGTTAGACTTATTTTGATAGATGGAATGTTCACCTTCAAGTTCAAATAGATGGAAATTTCACCTTCATTTGAAGATAAGCTTCATGTTATCTACATCAACATTGAGTGTGCTACAATTGTGCATGTTCAACTATGAGAACAAGTTGAAGTACTCGAGTTCAAACTCAAGTTCAAGCTTAAAGCTCAAGTTCAAGTTCAAGTACATTTGCTCAAACTTAAGTCTCAAATCACTATATCAAGACACAAGTTCGAGACACAAGCTCAAGTGTACGAGGTCAAGCTTCATGTGGTTCAAAGTGACCTATCTACCGAAGCATCCGATGTTTCAATTTCAATACTAACATTTAAAGTATATATGACCCTACAAAGACCTTAGGATTAGGTCATATTACTTATTTTAGGCTTTGCTTTGACTATTCTAATCATTGTTCAACTAGTCTGGGTACTGGCTCGACCATTCCAGGGTGTTTCTTAGCCAGTCTAGAATTTTTTTCAAAAATCGAATAAGGTTGTTTGGTCTTTGACCAGTCAAGTACCCTGCTCGACCGGTCGTGGAGACCTACTCGACCAGTCGAGCAAGGCTCGACTCAAAGTCCATCAACACAATTTGTATTCACTCAACCAATCGAGCGCTGTGCTCGACCAATTGAGCGAGCCACTTAACCAATCAAGAGTCTATTTTATTTGATTGCGCCACAAATTTGAAAATTAGTTTTGTTAGGACCAGTCAAGCTGAACCTTAGACCATTCGAGGGAACTGAATTGCAACCTATAAATTGAGGACATTTCTCAGATCTTTTCATTCATTCCAAGCCAATTCAAGTCATCACTCTGAGAGATTAGTCCCCACTATTGTGAAGATATTTTGAGGTATTTATAAATCATTTTAATAGCTTTTTGGTTTCTTAATTTCTTGATCTCTTTATTCCATTCTACTTAATATAAAGTGGATTTTTATTTTACCCTTTGTGAGATTCAAGAAATAGAATCCAAGTAACCTAAAGTTGGATTTAATTTAAAATTCATCTAGACCTAGAACCCCTTTTTCTGTGTAATTGAACATTAAACATCTTCATCTACAAAAGAAGCAGTTCTACCGGCTACATCGAAGATCATTCGCTAGACAAGTATATTTCATTTATTACATTGTAGTTTGTAAGATTGCCAAAAAATCTTTCATTTTGGTTTTAATTGAGATAGCCAAAAAATCTTAGTGTGTGGGGTTTTTTATTGTGATAGGCCGTTAAAAACAAAATTGTAAAGGTTTTAAGATGAACCTTGGAAAACCTTCATTCTTGGTGAAAGACGATATCCCATGGGTTGTGGATATTGGGAGTGGAGTAGGGTGGCTATTTGAGAACAGTTGATGTACATCTGAACCACTATAATTCTCAAAGTTTAGATGATGATGATGATGGTGGTGGTGATGTATGTGATGTGTTCAATGTTGTATTTATTTTCATGTACATGTGGTGAATGTTGTAATAGCCTGATTCATTTCCTTTGCCTCTGTATCAGTTTGAGTTTTTGATACTTACCAAAATTCTAGAAATCAGGTTTCCCTACCATAAGTCATTGGTTTTTAGTGTAAGGTTGTCCTTAGAACAACGTTCGTATCAACCTCTCAATACATGTGCATTTGAGAGGTTGTTTTAAATTTCTGTTATCTGTGTTATCTTTCCGCATTTAATTTTTATTTGGCATAGTCCTATTCAACACCCCCCCCCGTTTTAGGACTTGGGGCTCATCCTTTTCAAGTGGTATCACAACCTAATAGCTCATTTCATTAGATTACTTTTATGAGCTAAGCGATCTCGAGCTCCTAATATGTTAAATTTTGATAGCCTCTCTATTACTAGGCTGCCACCATTTGATGGCTTCAATTATGTTTATTGGAAAGCCAAGATGAGGATCTTTTTGAGGTCCATCGATGAGAGCATGTGGCTAGCCACAGTGAATGGATGGAACCCACCTACGTCTGAAGTTCTAGGCACCGATGGAACTAAGACTATTAGAGAAACACCATATTATATGTGGTCTACTCTTCAAAAACTGAGAGCACTACCAATGCCAAAGCTTGAAATGCAATCACTTGTGCACTATCACTAGATGAGTTTAAAAGAATTATATCTTATGATACTGCAAAACAAGACTGAGATATCTTAGAAATGACACACGAGGGTATGACTATTGTCAAAAAGTCAAAACTTCAAATCCTCACCACTAGGTTTGAGGAAATACATATTGAAGAAAATGAATCATTCATAGACTTCTATACAAAACAGAATGACATAGTCAACTCAATGTGGGGCCTTGGAGATAGCATCCTAAAAGTAAAGTTTGTGCAAAGATACTACGCTCACTTCCTGAGAGATTCGATTCCAAGGTGACAGCCATTTAGGAACTTCGAGACACGAATAATATGATGGTGAAAGAGCTTGTAGTTCCCTATAAACCTACGAGTTGAATTTTAAGGCTCCTAAATGTAAGTCTATAACCCTTAAATCATCTAAATATATTTCTCAAGATAATAGTAGTAATTCTGAATGTGAAAACTCATAGGATGATATGTCCTTATTAGCTAAGAAGTTTTACAAGATTTTTAAAAGAAAAAAGAGAGTTGATTTTTAAAAACCCTCTGTGAAGAAAAAGGGTAAAACTAAAATTGAAAATCACTAAAAGACAGCTAATGCTTCAACCCCCATGAATACGGGCATCTAGCAAACAAGTGCCAAAAAGGGATAAATCAAAGAAGAAAGGCATGTTGGCCAATTGGGATGAATCGTCCTACTCTAAAGCCTCTTTTGAGTCAAATGATTCAGAACTTGTATCTACTGGTGAGGTCAAGGCCTTAATGACTCTATCCAGAGTCACTTCCACAGATAGTTGTGATACATCAAAATATGAAAATTTGAGGAATGACCCTGAAAATGAAGACGACCTTTAAGATGCCTACAATGCCCTATACAGGGAGAGTTGTAAGATTGTTATCAAACTTAAACTTCAAAAAGAAAAGTTTCTAAAATTAAAAGAGAATTTTGAAAACTTAGTTTTAGAAAAATCACATATTTTTGATTGTTTTGAAAAAACTAAATGCGATTTAGACTTCAAAACATCTCAACTTGAAAACCTAAAATCAAAAAATGCGAAACTAAGACTGGAAGTCTCTTCCCTCTTAAGTTCAAAGGATACTTGGAGGTATGCCCAGGGAGACCCTAAACTAAAAAAATTACTAACCAGATCAAGAAAGTGTGGAGATAGATCAGGTCTGGGCTATGATAAAAACATGCCTTTGAAAAATAAGATTACAACTCTTAAGTTTGTTAAAGGAGAGTCCTCTAACTTAAAGGGGAAAAGCTTGAATTAAAATAGTTTAAAAAATCCTAAAACTTTTCAAGCTATTAAACCTAATATCAACCATATCAATATTAGAAATTAAAATTATAACCCCTTAGCTGAGAAGATTGTCGATTTACTTAAGGAGCTTCTGAAATCTAACTTGAATGTGAGAGTTAATAACAATTTCAAGCGAAGGAAATCCAACAGTGCTTCAAAACCCAAAATGATATTGAAATGGGTCCCTAAGGTTACATGTTTGGTTGCCCACACCGCCTTCAGGGTTTCGAGTTAATCAAAGTGGTACCTAGACAGTGGTTGCTCTAGACACATGATGGGTGACAGAAATTTGTTCACTAACTACAAAGAAATGACTGATAGGTCAGTCACATTTAGTGATGGGAGCAATTGTAAAATAATTGGCCAAGGTACGGTTTAACTTTTCAATCTTCCTCCTTTTGAAAATGTTTTATTCATATAAGGTCTTAAGCATAATCTTTTAAGTATTTCACAAATCTGTAATAATAAACATATTGTCAACTTCACTAATCAAGAATGTGAGATATCTAATGAGAAAGGTTGTGTGATATTGAATGGTCGAAGAACATCTAAAAATTGTTATATTGTTAGTGATTCTAGCTCATCTAAGTTATCATGTTACATGGTCCAAACCAATGAGATTGAATGAAGGCACAAACGCCTTGGACATGTAAACTACCAAAATTTACATAGACTAAGCAAGGCAGATCTAATAAGAGATCTACCCAAATTGAAGAAAATGAATAAATTTGTAATGAATGTCAAATCAGGAAATAAATAAGGAGTAGTCACAAGAAAGTGAGCTCCTTTGTCACATCTAAACCCCTTAAACTTTTCCACATGGATCTTGTTGGACCAACTAGAATGGAGAGTCGAGGTGGAAAGAAATACTTTTTGGTAAATGTGGATGACTTTACCAGATATACATGGATAACTTTCATGAGAGAGAAGTCTGAAACTTTTGATAAAGTGAAAAGGATACTTAAGCGTACTAAACTGAAAAGGAAACGAATATCTCTAAAATCCGAAGTGACCATGGATCGAAATTTGAGAATAGTAATTTTGAGAAGTTTTGTAGCGATCACGGAACATCGCATGAATTTTCTGCACCTAAGACACCTCAACAAAATGGGGTTGTTGAAAGGAAAAACCATGCGCTTCAAGAAATGGCTAATGTAATGTTAAATTATATGAAATTACTTAAAAATTTATGGGCTGAAGTTGTAAACACTGCATGCTATATAATAAACCATGTTTATATCAAAAATCAAAAGATAAAATAGCTTATGAACTGTGGTTTAACAAGAATCCTATAATTAAATACTTTCAAGTTTTTAGCAATAAGTATTATATTTTACGTGACCGCAAAAATTTAAGGAAGTTCGACACTAAAAGTGACAAAGGAATTTTCCTAGGGTGTGCTCTAAATAGTTGAGCATATTGTGTTCTCAACAAGAGAACTTGTGTCATTCAGGAATCCATAAATATGGTTATTGATGATCACCTGAATACACCATCTATAAGTTCAGAAGATGATGAGTCAATATGATTAGCAAACCTGACTCCTCATCTAGTCAAATCATCATTGAACTTAGATTAGCTAAAGATCACCCTACTGATCAAATACTAGGTAACCCTCTCACTAGTGTGCGTACATGAAAATAATTAGAAAACATATGTAATTATGTGTGTTTTACTTCCCAAATTGAGCCGACCAATGTAAAAGAGGCACTTGCTGATGAAAACTGGATAGTAGCCATGCAACATAAATTGAATCAATTCATTAGAAATGATGTGTGGTATTTGGTTCCTAGGCCGGCTAATAAACATATCATTGGAACTAAGTGGATCTTTAAACATAAAACTGATGAGTTAGGGAATATAATAAGAAAAAAAGCAAGAATGGTTGTACAAGGGTACACACAGATAAAAGGGATCGGTTATGATGAAACCTTTGCCCCAGTAGCTCGTCTTGAATCCACTAAATTATTCATATCTATTACATGTTTTAAAAAGTTTAAAATTTTTTAAATGGATGTCAAGTGTACTTTTTTGAATGGTAATTTACATGAAGAAGTTTATATAGAACAACCAAATGCTTTTGAAGACCCTAAACACGCTGATCATGTGTATCACCTGAAAAAGGCACTCTATGGTTTAAAATAAGCTCCTAGGGTATGGTACGAGAAACTGACTAAGTTTTTACTAATTCATAACTTTGTTATGGGGAGTGTTGATAAAACTTTATTTGTTAAGAAAAATAATGCTCACATACTTATAGTGCAGATATATGTTGATGACATTCTCTATATCTCTACTTGTTCTAACCTGTCTACTGAGTTTGCAGAATTGATGAAGTCTAAGTTTGAAATTAGCGTGGTTAGAGAACTGAATTACTTCTTAGGTCTACAAGTGAAATAACTTAAAGATGGTATTTTCATTTCTCAAACCAAGTATGCTCTAAACTTGGTTAAGAAGTTTAGATTTGAGAGTGGTAAGAACTTTGATACTTCTATGAGTACAACTCTTAAGCTTTCTAAAGACGCATTAGGTAAGAGCATAGATCCTCGATTGTATCGCAGTATAATTGGTAGTCTGTTACATTTAACTGCAAATTGACCAGATATTACATTCAATGAAGGAATCTGTGAAAGATATTAATTAAATCCTACGAAATCGCACCTGATTGCTGTCAAGAGGATTATTCGGTATGTCGCAAGTACAATTAATTTAGGTCTATGGTATTCACATGATACTAATGTTCAATTACCTGGATACTCGAATGCTGACTAGGCTGGGAATATAGATGATAGAAAATCCACTAGAAGTGGTTGCTTTTACGTTAAAAATTGTTTGGTTTCCTAACATAGCAAGAAACAGAGTTTCGTATCCCTATCCACAGCTGAGGCTGAATATATCGCAATCGAAAATGTCCGTACTCAACTTGGGTGGATGAAAAGAATGTTAAATGATTACGGCATTGAGCAAGACATAATGATTCTATATTGTGATAACTCTAGTGCAATCAATATCTCTAAGAATCTCATCAAGCATTCCCGTACAAACATATTGACATTTGGTATCACTATATTTGGGAATTAGTGGAAGAAAAAGCTATTTCATTAGACTATGTGCAGACTGAAAATTAACTTGCTGACTTATTCACTAAATCACTTGACAGAAATAGGTTTTCTAAATTAAAAATGGATATTGGTATGTGTAATTCTATTTGAAAATTTCATGATTGCATGCTTGTATTTTTATATATTTTTCTCTAATTTATTTTTATTTTAAAAGTGTAAAAATATGCTTTTTTTTGCTCTCATAACCAGTTGAGCACATACTCGACCAGTCGTGGCATGACCGGTCGAGCATGTACTCAACCAATCATGGTGCGTGGGCCTACACCCCTTTTAAGGTGAAAAGTCTCTTTTTCTCCAAAATCTCATCTTCCTCTCTTGGCCCTTCTCTGACCTGTCGAACCCACCCACTATTACTACTTAGTATGTGCATCATTTTCATTTTCCTTTCAGATTTGGGTTCTTTTATTGTCATTTAGCTTGATTCTTGCCTTTATTTCAAGTTTTCTTGTAATTTTCTTAGAGTATTAGGGAAAAATCTGTTGGGTTTGAAACCCTTAAATCCTTTCTTGCATTTTCTTGCTTACTCTTACAATGAAAGGTAGACCGAAGAAGAAACCAACTAAAGCATCTTCTTCTCATTCCATTTCGGTGCGTACTCTTCGACCACCCAAAGAGAAACCAAAATATGTGCAGGATATTCGTCACCACAACATAATTGTTAAGCAGACCGTCAATGCAAACCATCTTATTCAATTCAACATTATTCCCCTCATTGCTGCAGGATGGGATAACATTTTGAATTGGGGAGGACCGACATACCACTCCATTGCACAAGCAATGTATGCATGCATGGGTGATGTATCTATTAAAGATTTGACCTTCACTATCATGTTTAGAGAAGGTTCATATACAGTAAATCGTCACTTAATTTCTGGGTTGATGGACATTCAGGTGAATGATGAAGGCATTCCTATTTTAACATTGGTTAAAAGATTAAATGAGTTGAAAAAATGCTTATTAACCAAAAATTTATGTAACATGGACTCGAAATGGAGTTCTGGGAATGCACTCCGGGCCAACCAGATGTTTCCCAGATATAGAGTATTACGTCGAATCTTTATTTCCAATGTTTACCCAAGATCGGGTAACAAGGCTAAACTGACCACCTTTATGGTGCGTATTCTTCATTCTGTCATTTTTGGCATTCCTGTGTGTCTTCCTTCATTAATCTATTATTTCATTATCTAATTTCATCTTCATCCAAGGCATAGTGATATTCCATTCACTTACTTAATGACCACCCTTGCTTTACATTGTTTTGTGGTCATGCCTCCTGAAGAAGCTCCTACTTCTCATCTTCCATTTAATAATTCAAATATCAACAAGATGAATTTGAAGTTAGCACCTGATCAAATAAATAAGGATGTTGGAGAACTTAAAGAAGATGTTGGAGAAGAAGATACGTTGCCAACTGACGCTGATATGGAAAATATTTTTAATGAATTGGAATCTGATGACATTGAGGTTGATCCTAATTTTTAACCTTCTAATTGAAGGTCGATGAACTAAAAAAATTTTAAGATAATTAAATATAGTACATGCGTAAGTATTTTAGATGCATAAATAAGGGATTACACCAAATTGATCCATCCATTCCACCTCCCTCTTCATTTGGTTTGGATGAAATCTCTTTCTTGTGTTGGACTTGTAATAACTTTTTTACTTTACTCTTCTTGATGACTCTTATATTTGGACTTGTTTAATAGTGTGTGATGTGGATACTCCATTCCATTATGTTTTAATTTGCTAACTTTCACACTCTTTCTTACTCTCTTCACATATTAGATACCACATTCACATACTTTTCATCTTTTCTTCCTTTTTCATTTTGTGACAAAAAAGGGCAGAGGGTATTGTTTATATTTCTTATTGCTTAATCTGTTTATTATTATGTGGTGAGATGTAGAGATGTGGATATGCATGTGTTTTTTTATATGTATATGTATATATTAATACGAGTCTCTACTGAGTTTAAGTTGAGGGGGAGTTGATTGAGGAGGAGTTGTGATTGTTGGATTTTATATGAAGGATTTTTTAACTGAGTGAATCTACGTATTATAATAGGTTAATCTTCTATAAGTTGGTTTTGTTACAAATTTAACAAAGGGAGAGATTGTATGTGCTATGTTGTAATTCTAGCGACCTGGATTGTCAATTTTTGTTGTGACAAAAAACTTTGGAATGTTTGACTTGTTTTGATAGATGGAATGTTCACCTTTAAGTTCAAATAGATGGAAAGTTCACCTTCATTCGAAGATGAGCTTCATGTTATCTACATCAACATTGAGTGTGCTACAATTATGCATGTTCAAATACAAGAACAAGTTGAAGTACTCGAGTTCAAACTCAAGTTTAAGCTTAAAGCTCAACTTAAAGCTCAAGTTCAAGCTTAAAGCTCAAGTTCAAGCTCAAGTACATTTGCTCAAGCTTAAGTCTCAAGTCACTATCTTAAGACACAAGTTCGAGACACAAGTTCAAGTGTACAAGGTCAAGCTTCATGTGCTTGAAAGTGACCTATCTACCGAAGCGTCCGATGTTTCAATTTCAATACTCACACTTGATGTATATGAGGCCCATTGGTGCGCCCATGTGATGCGGCCCACTCGATGTATATGAGGCCCATTGTGATGTATTTGAGGCCCATGGTTTAAGTCCAATGTGATGTATATAAGGACCATGAGTGAGGCCCAATGAGATGTATGTGAGGCCTTTGTGTGAGGTTCAATGTGATGTATATGAGGTCCACTGCAATGTGTGATTCCACCATGACGTATGTAATGATGTTTATGGTGGGCCATGCCTTAGGAGCAATGATGGTTTGACGTCTACATTGTAAGAGCAATGATGGTTAAAATTTTTGCATTGTAACTCTCTTTAGGGCCTATTGTTAGCCCCATACTTGTTGTGTGTAGGCCATCTAGGCCCATCTTCGTTATGAATAGAGTTTATCACCATATAACATGCTTAGTATAGCTTCATGATTCATGCTTATATGCATCATACGTATGCTTGATATGAGGAGTGACTGATCATTCATATGCCTTCGGGTAGATTGTTTATGAGGCTCCCTAATAGGCGTAGTTGCCCCACATGAGCGCCCGGTACGCGCAAGATTACTGCATTATTGATAGTGTGATTCATCCACCTCGCATTTGTATGGATGATTATTATACGGCCTAACGACATCAGAGCTGTGACCTCCACAAGCATATCGCGGATGGAAGGATTGGACATCAAAAACACGGTTACTAGCATCGAGGCACCATAAATGACTCTGGGTGAAAATTCCTAAACCTAATGGTACCAGAGGATGACTCCAATGTTAGATCGAGTGGATACATGAGCGCACAAGGGCCGAATACTAAGAGGTCGCGTCTCTCACTATATCATGGTCGGTTAGAAGGGGGTGAGGCCTTACCCGCCCGAGGGTAGGGGCATTGCTAGGCTGAGTATGACCAGCTCATAAATCGATCAGCTAGCAACGTACCGGATAGGTATTGGTAGGCTATTGGTCAGGTGAATAGTGAGGTTTCTTATGCTCACTTAGACTGCGCACATGAGAAAGGGGCAGTCTCATTTGGAGTATATTAAATCCTAGTGAATATCCAGTGTGAGAACTATACTGATATTTAATGCTCTAGTGATGAGGTACATTGATATGTGGATTGGTATGCTTCAGTTGCATCTTGCACATGACATTAGATGTGGAGGCCTTATATCATATAGCCTTAGTGTGGCCGATAGCATTCATATATTACATCGCATAGCCTTGGTACGGCTGATTACATTCATGGTCTCATCAGTATGATTTCACATTACTCTGATATTGTATTCTGAGCATGCTCATATTACGCACACACTTACACCACCCTCTAAGCTTTCTATAAGCTTATGCATGATTGATGCATGCAGGTGATGCTAGGACATAACCGTAGCTTAGCCGCAGGAGGAGCGTGTAGTTGAGCTTCAGGAGTTTTTATTATTATTATCATTGTATTTCCCTTCATGTGCATTGTACCTTAGAGTTTTTAATCATAGCGGATTTTGTGATGGTGTCTTAGTTATTATTCGTAGGTTATACTTATGGTTATGCTTATTATGAATCAAATTCATGTTAAAAATCCTTCTTATAGAATCCCAGGATCGGAACCTAGTGTATGAGAACCGGGAACCGAGAATGGAGTATTATGGAGGCTATCGGTGCCGAATTCGGCGATCAAAAATTTTATGAGCCCAGTTTTCAAGTTTGGGGCATGACAAAGTATATTTCATTTATTACATTATGGTTTGTAAGATTGCCAGAAAATCTTTCATTTTGGTTTTGACTAAGATAGCAAAAAAATCTAGATTTTGACTGAGATAGCCAGAAAATCTCAATGTGTAGGGTTTTTAATTGTGATAGCCCATTGAAAACATAATTGTAAAGGTTTTAAGGTGAACCTTAGAAAACCATCTTTCTTAGTGAAAGCCGATATCCCGTGGGTTGTGGATATTGGGAGTGGAGTAGGGTGGTTGTTTGAGAACAGTTGGTGTACACCCGAACCCCTATAATTCTCAGAGTTTGGATGATGATGATGATGATGGTGATGTATGTGATGTGTTCAATGTTGTATTTATTTTCATGTACATGTGGTGAATGTTGTAATAGCCTGATTCATTTCCTTTAACTCTATATGAGTTTGAGTTTTTGATACTTACTAACATTCTAGAAATCAAGTTGTCCTACCATAAGCCATTGGTTTTTGGTGTAAGGTTATCCTTAGAACAACGTTTGTATCAACCTCTCAATACTTGTGCATTTGAGGTTATTTTAAATTTCTGCTATCTGTGTTATCTTTCCACATTTAATTTTTATTTGACATAGTCCTATTCACAACCCACACCCCCCCCCCCCCCCCCCCCCTCTAAGACTCGGGGCTCGCCCTTTTCAAATGTTACACTTAACTTATTTTCTATGGAAAAGATTAGAATTTTTTATGATAGTGTGAATATCACATATAGAGATTGAGAACTAATTTTGGAGAATTTTTTTCCACTTTAAAAGATGAAATGAACCAGTTTGAAAATAGTTAAAATCAACAAAAAGGCCATTCAATAAGACTTCTTTAAAAAGACTAAAAAAGAACATGAAAAAGGCCATTAATAGAAATATAAAGCTGGAAAAAGAAGGAAAAAGAGGATGAGTTGGGAATTAATACTTGGTAATCTATTCGTCTTGAAGTGATGAGCATAGCTAACATTATGAAACAATAGTTCTTTTCTATAAAAAAATAAGTTGGTTTTCATCGAGCCCGTTAGAGATTTGATATGTGAACTTTTCTTAATTAATTAAAGTAGGGAGACTCAACTTGATTACTTACTCATAAGATTCAGCTCTAGGTTTTGAATTTTTTTACTCTCTCATCCTTGATTTTTACTCATTCAAACTTCATTATATAAAATATTATTTTCAAAAAGTGGTTTAAAACTTAGGAGTTCAGAATCACTTCATGCATGTTTTGCTCGAGACTAGCAAAATGTTGGTTGGTGTGTGTGTTGAGAGTCAAATATTGCATATTTTCCCCTCATTATACCTTGGTTTTATGATCATGATAATGGTTAATAGATATATTTTATGTATGTTTCTCTTATAAGGTTATTTTGAGAGCTTAAATAAAAAAAAGGATGTTAAAAGCATACAATTAGATGCTCAAAGATTACCAAGGTAAGGATGGATGTTTAAAAATAAAGATTGAAGATTTCAAGGGCCCAAGATCCAAGAAAATCAAGTGGAGAAAGAAGAAAGTCCAAATTGTAAAGTGCAGACATCTAGAACTGCTGAAAAGAGATTGTTGATGCCATCAAGCACATTTTAATTCCATCGAAGAAAGTGTTTGATGCCATGATGGATGATCAACTGTATCGAGATTAGATGAAAAATCATATTTCACGCTGGAAAAATGAGGGAAAATATCAATCCCATCGAAGACCCTTCGATTCCATCAAAGACTTACAGTTGATTCCATCGACCATAGTTCGATACCATCGAGAATTTTATAGTTCTAAGCAGCTACAATTGCATCGAAGACCAATTCGATGGCATCGAGGACAATTTGATGGCATCAAAATCCTACTGATTCTGTCGACAGGATACACAATGTGAACGCACGAAATTCAAATTCAATTAGGAAAGGTACCTTCAATGCCATCGAAGACCTATTCAATGACATCGATAAATACGTGGATTGTGTACATTGAGTCAGTTTTCAAAGTTGGTCGATCAAAGGCTATATATATATATATGAGTTTTTTGAGAGTTTCAAAGGAGGAATTAAGATTCAAGGAGCAGAACAAAGGGTGAAGTTGCTTCCAAGGAGTTCTTTTTCTCTTCCTTAGTTTTTATTTTCATGTTTTCCTATGAGAGTTTTAGTTTAATCATGTCCAAGGGTGAAGCTTATAGTTTATTTTTATATTTACTTTGATTCAAGTTCATGTTAAGCTTTCATTGATTTCTAGTTTAAATGAAGAAATATTTCCAGTTTTATATGATTTATTACGACTTCAATGACAGTAAATGCTCTAAAAGCTTTTGATATCTTTGTCTCTCTTTTTATAATCAAGTGATCTACGGAATTCGTAATCCACCATCGCCGATGAGTATGGTTGATGCATGAACTCCCTACAATCATGAGATTGGTGCTTCAAGTGTGAACTAATTCAATAAAGTCAAAACCCACTTTGATATAACTATTTTATCATCCATCTATATAGAATAGGACTTCGATTCCGATTGGAATCTTGTTGAATCAAGTAAAGTAACATCTCAATAGCTACAAGTGGATTCTTAGTGCTTTAGTTTTCCTTATTTTGATTACATCAATTACACAATTATTCCCTCATTATTCCAGTTTTTAGATACTAGTTCTAGTTATTTTTAGATTTGTACAAGTCCTCGTGGATAAGATCTTGGTCTCACCGAGTTATTACTACATCGCGACCCTTCACTTGGGGTTGTGAACAAATATCACACACCATCATCATCGATAATGGTTTTCCTTTCATCAACAAAAAAGATGAACAACTTCCTTAAAAAGTTCAAGATTCAGCACCGACGGTCTACCTCCTACAGTCAAATTTTCCCATCATTTTTAGCACATCCTGAATATTTGATCTTACATGCCCCTTGGTAGCTATGTTGTTTTTACCCTTAGTACTCTTTTAGGTTTTTACTAAGCCCACTATGTGCATACTGTTTTTACTTAGAGCGCCTTTTTAAATTTTCATTCTGCCCTTTTTTTAGGCACTTTTTTTCTTTTTAGCAGCAGTTAAGGGATCAGAATTCCATCGTTACCAACCGACTGGCATCTATTCCAACATTATCTTAAGTTACAATGGCAAAGTTGTAGACCTTAGCTAGGCTCATCCTAAGGTGAATGAGTGGTTGTTTGTGCTTCAAGGTCAATCTTTCTTTTCTATTTTGTTTGCTTTTGGATTGTGCACTCTCTTTTTTTCCCCTTATTCCATTTTTTCCTGTATTTTTCCTCTTTTTTTGTTTTTTATTTTTACACTTTGCTTGAAGCACTTATTGGTGGATGGGAGGGGTGATTTTCAGGATGACTAGCCTTGGTCTTTTTTACTCTTCAGCTTTATTAATATAACTGTATATGAGATTAAACCGACTTACCCGTGAAAGATTTTCACGTTGTCGTCATTGATTTTCTCTAAAAGATCATCTCCCTTGATGTTGGTGAGTCGAAGAGTGCCTTTTGGAAGTACTTCTCTGATGATCAGCAGTCCTCCTCCAGTTAATGCGATTTTCTACTTCCCACTAATGGATTCGTCATTGATTACAACGATAGCATAGGATCACTGTCAAAGAGGGCCATAGGGAAAGTTCGATCAGTCGCAACTGGAAACAGAAAAAAAAAAACAGATGATGTCGGGATTGATTTCCACTTCACCAACATCATAAGAAAATGATGAAGAATGGACAGTGGTAACATTCAAGAGGGAAAAGACCCGGTCTCCTCCAATGAGAAATACAATCCCACTGCAGGAAGTTAAAGGGCCAATTACATATAATGCCACAAGATGCAACCCCATGCTAGCTCCTCCCTCGCTTTACCTCAAACAGGCCAAAACCACTCTTTTCACTCTACAGGACTTTCCTATCTGGCAAATCACAGCTTCGCGACCTACACGAAAAGAAAAAGGGAAGACCCCCTTAACAAATGGGTCATCATCTCCTTCATCCAGACATCGACTGTGATGGCCGACAAGATCTTAGCTTTAGTACGCATGCACCATAAGAAGGAAGGCCCATTAATGACATCCAATGGAGTAATCTCCCACTCACTAAAAGGTAGTTAAAAGGTGTAAGTATTGTCCCACCAACACTCATAAAGGGCATTAACCAACATCCTGTAGGCTTGAGGAAATCGGAGAGTTAGAAATCCAACGAAGGGAGATGCCTCCAAGATGGCATCTAGTCAGGGTTGGGGCTAGGAAACCACTCCCAAATCACACGATCTCCCGACCCTAGATAGAAGGCAACGATACACCAGGACAAGCCCCGGATGACAAATGGTCATCTTCAAGGAGAATATGGGAGGGATCAAGGTTGGGCATGGACAAAGAACTGGCTTGGTTGTGCTCCGACAAGGCACGACTACACAAAAGCGGATAGAGGTAAGTATCCCATTCCATCTCCTTCAAATCTTCAAATGACTCGCTTAAGTGGGACATGGAGAAGGTTCCATAAGATATATCAAGTCCAAATACATCTCAAAGGAGCTTGTCCCATGCCCCACTTCAAGATAGATAAGGTGGACAAAAGTGGAAAATATGGGAGGGATCAAGGTTGGGCATGGACAAAGAACTGGCTTGGTTGTGCTCCGACAAGGCATGACTACACAAAAGCAGATAGAGGTAAGTAACCCATTCCATCTCCTTCAAATCTTCAAATGACTCGCTTAAGTGGGACATGGAAAAGGTTCCATAAGACATATCAAGTCCAAATACATCTCAAAGGAGCTTGTCCCATGCCCCACTTCAAGATAGATAAGGTGGACAAAGTGGTACCCAATGAAAGAACAAAAGCCCATTCAAGATACGAACTTCAAGTGCTAGTCCACGAATGGTTTTAAGGTGGAAAATGGAACATCTCAAGTCATGATGGACTCATCTCACCATTGATGGTGAACCTTGTCAAGTTCCACACTACAAGACCAACTTCTTTAAAAATACAAGGCAACAATGAAAGGATCAAAGTTATACTAATGCGGTACATGAGAAGGGTCAAGTGCGAGTCCATTCAAGCACTAAAAAGCCCATAAGCCCATTTCAAAGAAAAAGCCAAGAGACGGACCAAGGAAGTCTCATTTTCTGCACTTACAAGTGTGAGTCCACCTATAAACAACAATGGAAAATGCCACATTTACATGTACAAATGAACTTGAGAATTCCAAGTCAAGGCCCATGAGAGGTGGCCAAGTAAATGATCTTCTTAAAGTGAACCCATAAAAAAGATTCGGGCCTTACATAGACATCAAGAAGCTAAACTCTTGACTAACATTTACATGAGCCTCAACAGCTATTCAAGGCCCACCAAAGAAAACCAAAGGGCTTAACTATCTTAGCCCAAGGTATTTGAGCCTAAAGGATATTAAAAGTCCAAGCAAAACTAAGAGTCTCAAAAGAAGGATGGGTCATTTTCCCAACTTGGGCCCAACATGGAATTTTAAGCCCACTTGAACATAAGAGTGTAAACATATGCAGTGTGGGTTACTCTTTCTTGTCCATAGGATTCCCAAACATAGTGTGGGTTACTCCTAAAGCCAACCCTGCTAAGATTGTAAGATAAGGGAATCAGCGCAGGGGCGTAAAAGAAATAAAACAGCATGCAGACTAGGGTACAAGGCATGAAGGATACGTGGAGAAATGTGCAACAACCTTGAAGGAAATGAGTATGTCCCAGGGCACAATCTATCAACTCCTAGAACAACTTGGCCATAACAATGGTAATGATGTTCTTCCCATAGTAGGTTTAACGCAACACAATCGGTACAAAACTCCTTGTACAAAAAATTTAAAGAAAATACCAACACATCACCAGCACGCTCCGCAACCTAGATGAGGTATGGAATACTAAACCACTATGTAGGTGTCACACTCTTCAACGAGTGCTTCCCAAGGATGTAAGGGTAGAGATTCATAGAAAGACCTGTCAACTGAACAAATTCCTCCAAAGACGATCCCATCTCCAAATTGGTGAACACAAATAAGTTCAACGAAGGGACCCAATTTTCCAAAGCTGCATGTTGAGTATAAAATATCATATATTTTCCTCTTATTGTGCATGGGTTTTATACGCACAAGTGTGTTTAATTAATCTAATTACATTTTTATTATTATGCAAGGTGATTTAGAGAACTAAGATGAAAAGAATGACTAATGTGAAGATTTAATGCTCGAAGAATGACCAAGTGAAGAATTTAATATTTGGAGGACATTCATGAAGAATTTACATGCCAAAGATTCAAGAAAACCAAGTACAAAAGACCGAAAAGACTGAAAAAATTGCAAAGTATATTAACAAAAATAACACTGTTCGGTCCATCATTAAGGGAGAGAGAGAGAGAGAGAGAGAGAGAGAGAGAGAGAGAGACTATGGTTCCTTCTCATCCATCTCTTCTTCACTCTTCTCCATCACAAGTGTGATCTTGTGTGGTCCACCTAATAAATGGTGTGTGTCTCCCCAACACCTACTAGAGAAGCAGGTGATAAGTTTCTCACCATTCTCACCCGAGATAGATTAAGGAGAGATGTAACACCCCACATCTTTAGTACACGGGTGTTACTAACAAACATTTCTAATACAATGATAAGCCTAGTTTCAAACCAAAACTAAAGACAAGGGATAGACCTACGCATCAAGCTACCTATCAACACCTAAGGCTTGACACCAGAGTCTCCTAGGAGGGACAGGACTCTCTTTGGACCATTGACACTCAAACTCAAAGTGATCTGGCCCTCAGAATAGCTAGAAAACTCTAAACAATGCTTCAATCACAACTTGAGGACCACCCAAGCACTAGATTGTCCCGATCAATGGCCAAGTACCCCAAATAGAACTCCTTAAGGGAGTGGACAGAGCAGATCTCGAGATCTCACCATGTTGGAACCCATGTGGGAGTGAATGTGCACCACATTTAGTGTATGCACCGCACACCAAATCATTGGGGCGGTCAAATGAAGGCTGACCCGACGCATATTAGAAAAAGTGGAAATTCTTCCACTCTCCTCGCCATGCACTCGTCCAAACAAATGGACAATCATCCAGACTGTGTGGTGGCCCATCTTAGGCTCCATCAGAAGGATCAAAGCCGTCTATCTTAACCAGGTAGAAGATCCGGCCAGACCCATGTCATCCAAGGAGTCCCATGCACACGTGCATGTGTACGTGCAGCAGACAGTCTCAGACAGATAGCTGTATCTTCCAAAAATAGAGTTGTTATGGAGTCCTCCACGTCAGCAATCTGCATCTACAATTCTATCTCAATCTCAACTATCTCTATGGGTAGAAATTCAAGCTTTCCATCCGTTACCAAAAATGGACAAGTAGCAGTCTGTAGGAACAAAAGGTGAGGGAGACAATTTCATCTTTGGGCTCCGTGGAGGGATCTAATCCATCCCCTCTAGAGCTACAGCTGTTCTCTCGTTAGAGACATCTCATCTCGTGAGAAAATCAGAGGGGGTGAAAAATATCATCGGGTGAGAGAAAACGGCTATGATGGGTGGTAAAAATGGGCCCCACCATGATCACGGGTCCCATCTGATTTGTTCAAATAGACCAGATCATGGGAAAACACCATGAGAAAAAATTGACCAAGATCGACCACATCATCTTCCTCATTGAGTTAAAAACCCACCATCATATCATGGGCCCCACTAGAGCTAAAAACTTGCTTTGCTTGTGGGCCATAGCAGTAGGAACTCATCCCCAGTGTTAGATGGATTCCATACATTCAAAAATTCGAGAGGAATGCGTGCATTCAGCCACCAAATCCCAGCTGTTGAAGGGTCCGTTCGGATGTGTCCCAACTCTATAAGAGTAGACTGTTTATCTCGGGATTCTCGCTAAGAAGCTTGCAAGGAGAGAGAGAGAGAGAGAGAGAGAGAGAGAGAGAGAGAGAGAGAATGAGAGAATGAGAAAGGGTGTAAACCTAGGTGCCGCACTACACCAAGTTGAACTGTTTGAGTCAGATCAAGTCGAGTTAGTGTAGCCCAAGACACCATCAGGTGTTGGAAGATATGCTGCGAGCTTGTGTGCTGGATTTCAAGGACAGTTGGGACGACTGTTTTCCTTATGCAGAGTTCGCGTATAACAACAGTTTTCAGGTGAGTATTGGCATGGCTCCATATGAGGCCTTATATGGGTGTCCCTATTCTTGAGGGTCAAATATTACATATTAGACCCCCGTTATTGCCTAAATTTACAAGCATGATACCGTTTGATGGCCAGATTTAATTGTATTTGTGATGTAGAGTGTATTTATGAGCTTGACCTGAAAATGGGTATTAAAAGCATAGTTTTAGTGCTCAAGATGCACCAAAGTAAGTTATGGGACCCCAAGGGACCAAGATCGATGAATTTACATGCCATAGATCCGAGAAAATTGAGAAACTGAAGTTCAAGTGGCTCGAAATTGGTCCAAAATGCAAGATCACAGGGTTTTCACCATCCATTTGGCTCGAAACTTCATGCATAGCCTGAGGACCATAAATTAACTATACACGTCAAATTTCAGCCATTGAATCCTTGTATAAGTGGCTAAACGGTTAAATCAGCCCACCAAATCCTAATGTGGGGCCCACCTGATCTCTAGATACGCCTTAATTTTGGACTCGACAACTTAAATTATATGGAGAACAAGATGGATGGAGGAGATTTTGTACGTACATTATGATGGACACCACATGTGCACTGCATGCACACAGTGTGCTCGTGCACCAGCAGCGCACCCATGCACGTAAAGTCGGTCAACGACAAAAATCTAAAATTTTCTAAAAATGCAACAGCTTTAACGCTGTCCGTCGCCAGTTTCACTCAGTGGGGTCCACACATCTCACATTTCAAAAATCTGAACCATCCATTAAGTCCAGAGGGAGGGCTTAACCCTCACCTAGATGATATTTTGAAACATGCAATCTATGAAAAAATCCTAGCCATTGAACGCAGGATGGATGGTGGAGTAGAAGATCATGTGAGCCACACCGAAATCAACTTGGTTTTGGCCTACCCGAACGGTTTTTCATCCTGACGCCAATGGATAGTGTGGATTTCCC
The DNA here is from genome assembly GCA_037074715.1 of Magnolia kwangsiensis. Taxonomy (NCBI): domain Eukaryota; kingdom Viridiplantae; phylum Streptophyta; class Magnoliopsida; order Magnoliales; family Magnoliaceae; genus Magnolia; species Magnolia kwangsiensis. The sequence continues at coordinate 34,914,118 of CM073586.1, read as the reverse complement.
AACCGATGTTAATTATGGGCCCCGCCAGCAGCGTAGTGGAAGAAATCTGCTTTTCTCTCTATTTACGCAAAAATAAATACTGCAGACGATCTTAGTGGCCCACCAGTGCTGATCAGATTGATGATCTGGACCGTCTATCATGAAGATGAGCTTGATAATGTCAAACCCTAGTTATCCGTTTTCAGCTATACAAGCATACATGTCCGCTACAGCGATCACAAGAGAACCATTCAAATACCATTGTAGCAGGAATTCTTCCCTAGGCCGCATCAATGGATGATCAAAATAGACCATCTCCAGTCAAAATTCTGAGGAGAAGCTGATGGACGGCATGGATCTCTCAAATGACAGCTAAAGTGGGCCCCACCAATCATCCTTACGCAGGAAGCCATGTTGTTGCGTGAAACAGAGTCCAGCCCTATTGCAAACAAGCCTACGGAAGGCAAGATGGTGCTCTACACACATCCACCGTCTTCAGCGCCTATAAAGGGTGAGTGAGAGAGGGGGGAGAGGGCCATCAGTTGCTGGGGTTGAACATCAGTAGAGAGAGAGAGAGAGAGAGAGAGAGAGAGTAAGAGTATTTTTTATAGTTTTTTTATTTGCTATTTTCTTTTCTTTTTTTATTAATTTTGTGAGATTAAGCCCAATCATGTTGGGCTGAACCTTTTAGCTAGGGCTAAGAGGTGACGTTTGTAGCCTGATTGGGACTTTTTACTATGCCTTTCATTTATACTGAACTGATGGTGATTTTCATTTAATTAAAGGGAATGTTTTTAGTTTTTAATGGTCTGTTGTGACTGAAATTATAATGGGTCTGCAATGGCTTTGAGCATGTTCTTTTCCTTTTGTGTTAATGACGTTAGGAAGCTCTGTTGTTCACCATCGTCTCCGAGGCATGGTCGGATGACGGTACCCTTCCTAGCCTTCATACATGTGATTGGTTGGTAATTAGTTTAATTCTGTTATTTACTTTGTCTCCTGGACATGGTTTGTTGATGGAATCCATTCTAATTCGTATACCTTTTATCTCTTGAAAACTAGATCAAAGTAAGTTCAATTTGATTTCCATGGTTACACTCTTTAACTAGATGAAGATGGGACTCAAAGTCCAGTTGAGTTTTGATGCAGGAATAGGATCTCCCTGATCTCCTCTGAATCCCTAGTGTCCTTTCCCTGATTTTCTTAAGTTTTAGATTAATCTCTCACCATTATTCATCAATTTATATTCGATTTAGATTTCATCTTAGGCTAGTTTTATTTCTACCTAGTTTCAAATAACGTACAGGCATCAGTCCCTTGGGATTCGACCTCAGTCTTACCGAGTTTATTACTACATCACAACCCTGCACTTGGGGAGTGAACAAGTTTTTGGCACCATTGTCAAGGACTAACGGTAACATTTTTCTGAGATTAACTAGATTTAGGATTAGTTTAATATTAGGATTTTTTCTAATTTTAGTTTAGAATTTTTTCTGTTTGATTTCTAGAAACTAACCTGTTTCCCTGTTTTATAAGATTCTGAGATAAAAACTTCCAATTTGGTAATCTCTTTCTAATTTCTTTATTTTTCTATTTTTAGGAACTAGTTTATTTTCTAACTTTAAACTTTCTTAGAAACTAACTTATTTTGTTGCACAGGTTTTTAACTTAGGAACTCCAATTTGGTAACTTCTTTCCAAATCCTTTCTTTCTTTCTAGATTTTTGTTTCATTTATCTCTTTTAGGTCTAAGTCTAGAATCTGAATTGAGATTATGGCTGCAAATCAACCTCAAGCACTACCTCCACTTGGGATTGAGGAAGTCAATGATGAGAATGAGGTGCATCAAAAATCCTCGCCTCGTACTTTATGAGACTATTTACAACCGGCGAGGGTGAGCACGCCCTCATGCATGATTTTTTCAGAAAATACGGGACACATGAACATCAACCCAGGGGTGATCCAACTCCTTCCTAAATTTCATGGGCTTGAATCTGAAGAATTGTATCTATACTTGAAAGAGTTTGATGAGATTATAACCACTTTATATTTTCCAAACGTGTCTAAGGACACAGTCAGGCTAAAACTCTTTCCTTTTTCTTTGAAATAAAAAGCTAAGACATGGTTACATTCACTACATCCTAGATCTATTAGCACATGGAACGATATGCAAAGGGAGTTCATAAAGAAATTTTTTCCATATCATAAAACGAACACCCTTAGAAAATCAATCATGAACTTCGCCCAAAGGGAGGAGGAAACATTCTTCCAATGTTGGGAGCAGTTCAAGGATCTTGTCAGCTCTTGCCCACAATACAGTTTTGAAACGTCGCGCATTACGCACTTTTTCTATGATGGTCTGACATATTCCATGCGCCAATTGGTTGAGACAATGTGCAATGGAGAATTTATGAATAAAAATGTCAATGATGTGTGGGATTACTTGGATAGACTTACTGAAAATGCACAATCATGGGACACATACCCAAAATCGAGTACCACTTCTAAGCCCACTCAATCAAAGGAAAGGGGCGGAGTATACCTGCTGAAAGAGGATGATGATATTAATGTTAAAGTGGCTAGAAATTCGAGGCCATGGAATTGAGGAAGGATAAGGGTAAGGAAGTTGTTTGCAGTATTTGTGGTTGTAGTAGTCCACAACTGAAAATTGTCCAACTATATTTGCCTTTTAAGAGGTTCTGACTGAGCAATCCAATGTCGTAAATAATTATCAAAGACCTTTCAATGGACCCACCTCTAATACGTACAATCCTAATTAGAGAAATCATCCAAACCTCAGTTGGATGAATGGACAAACTGCTACCCCTCAAAGTTTCTTCAATCAAATTTCAAATCAAGGGAAACCTCAAGAAGATGTAGTTCTAAAACACATTAAAGACCAAGAGCTATTCAACCAAGATATCAGATCAGCAATAGGATCACTTACATCATACATTCAAAGGATAGAGTCACACATAATGATTGGGAGAAAGGGATGCTTCCTGCTCAACCTCTCCCCAATCCCAAACTGCAATATGAGATAAGTGATCCAAGCTCTTTGGATCAGATAGAGCAGTCTAAGTCTATCACCACTCTTAGAAGTGGGAAGACCATTCACAAAACTATTTCAATTAGGGATAAAAAGCCTAAGGACCCAGAAGAGGATAACAATGATAGACCTAGCATTGCTCCACAAGAATTAGAACAGAAACTTCAAAAAAAGTCAATTACTCCATTTCTCCAACGGTTGGTTACACCAAAACCTCTCTCTAACTCTTAGGATATTCTAGAGGTGTTGAAACAAGTGAAAGTCAACATTCCTCTACTTGATGTCGTAAAATAAATACCTTCATATATCAAATTCTTGAAAGACCTATGCACAACCAAAAGACGGTAAAGTATTCAAAAGAACATCTTCTTGACGAGAAAGTGAGTGTCATCCTGAAGCAAGACGTGCCGCAGAAATTCAAAGATCCTGGTAGCCTAACCATATCATGTGTAATCGGGGATTATCAAATTGATCACGCACTTCTTGACTTAAGAGCGAGCGTCAATCTCATTCCCTACTCGGTATACAAACAGTTAAGTTTGGGTGAATTAAAACTCATCCTAACTACACTACAACTTGTTGATCACTCTATGTGTGTACCAAGAGAGATAATTGAGGATGTGTTGGTCTAGGTCGATAGATTTTACTACCCTATAGACTTTATCATCCTGGACACCGAACCCCTCAATAACATGAGCACTCAGATTTCCATCATTCTTGGTCTCCCATTGCTTGCCACTTCAAATGTAATTATCAATTGCAGGAATGGTATCATGACTATGTCTTTTGGGAATATGACATTGAAGTCAAACATCTTTTTCAATAACGGCAGAAGCTCAGAGGATGATGATAATTTCCATGACATTAACATGATTGATTCTTTCGTGTAAGATAGAACGCCTCTGACCTTACCCTCTGACCCTCTAGAAACATGCCTGGCACACTCTCATGACTTGGATGATAATATGATTAGGGAGAGGTGTGCCTTGCTTAATACTGCGCCGGTACTTGAAGTTAACTAATGGAGGCCACAATTTGAAGAATTGCCCCAAACTGATGTTGTGCCTCTATCGTCTAACCTCAAACCACCGAAGCTTGACCTAAAACCTTTTCCCTCTGATTTCAAATATACCCATTTAGGTCAAGAAGACACATAGCCAGTGGTGATTTCATCTCACTTTGAGAACAAACATGATAGTATGCTCTTTTCTACTCTCGAAGAAGATAAAGGAGTCATTGGACATATCATCACAGATCTCGATAGGATGAATGAACTCGTTTCAACTGAATGTTTCAATTCTTTGGATGATTACTTGGTATACTTTGTAGATTCAAACGATCCCATGATACAAGAAATAGTGGATGCCTCACAAGACAATACCTCGGTAGTTGTCACGGACCGAGAGAACCCTTATTTTGAAGTACCTCCTCCCCCAGATCCTGAATGTTTATCATTAAAGGAGGAGCTGAAAATTGAACTAAAGAGTGAAACTTCAGCTTGTGTTGAGACTACACCACCTACTACAAATTTTTTTAAATTTCATCTACTTGTAGTCTCTGATTCATCATAGTGTACTAACTTCAAAATTTTATCTGTCACAAGTGAATCGTATATACTTTGGACACTTCAAACAATTAAAAAAAACTTTATGCTGAGGTCCCTCAATTTCTCTGGACATTCATGCTCCAGGGTGACCAAGCTTATTACAAAAAGGGCTTGTGGATGATCATGTTGAAGAACTTACTGAGAAACTTATCAAGATACTGGCCAGAAGAGGAACCTTGCAGCATGATTGAGTAGTTTTTCTCTACTTTCAAAGGACTAGGGTAGTTTTCTTTATGTTGTTCTAGGTTAGATGGTTTTATGCCATTAGGTTAGTTTACTTCCTGCATTGTTTTAGGATAGTTTGCTTTCATGTCTTCACTCTCATGTTAACCGGCTTTCATACTGCTATCTCTTGAAAAGTCTCCCTCTCGATCCGTTATCCAGGTACTATCTTCCCATCACTTTTCCTTTACTTTCATTGTCCCATGTGCATTGCATGCTTGTATCTTTTACATTGAGGACAATGTAGATTTTAGGTAGGGGGTGGGAGATTAGGTTTCCTAATCAGTATTTTCTAGGTCTTGATCAAAAATTTTGAAAATTTTTAACATTTTTCTGAAATTTCTTGTGAATTCGAAACAATTTTTAGGGACATTCGTGATCTTAGAATTTTAAGACACGTGATGTTGGTAATTTATGACTCTTGGATTCAGTGTCTATTAAATTTCACAATTAAGTTTGAATTGTTAATCCATGATTAGAAGTTTTAAACATTGATTGAGTCATGATTTCACATGTCACATCTCGCTTTCACATTAAGGTTTCAGTTTGATATTGAAGGATTAATTTGGTAATCACTAAGCATGTAAGGAACAAGCCTGGAAAATTTGCCTGTCATGATCAATTGAAGAAAAAGTAGTTACCTTTGAAAAGGGTTGGGTGAATAATCTTCACCATAGGTTTATTCCCTATAGGTGTAGATTTAATTTCCCATGGATGATATGTGAAAAGTGTTGGGTGTACAGTCTTCATCATAGGTTTGCTCCCTATAGGTGAGGATTTGATTCCCCTTCTTGGCATTACTTTTAATGAAAAAAATCAAAAGTTGTAAAATGAAAAGATGATCTGAGAGGCAAGTTTTGGTTTAAGTCTTGGTTAGAATGAATTCTCTTGTTGGTTACCAATGATATCCTGAAATAGAGAAGTGAATTTCAATGATAATAAGCCGAAATTAGACTATATACTCATGGATCCTAAGGTTTAGAATTTTTTTCTAATTGATGGATTACTGCTGTAAGTTGACTATGAAATTACTGTGTTCTTGAGTTCAGAAGAAAATAATGCCCAACATTCATGAATCTTAGATTTCTTGTTTCTGAATTTCTTTTCAAAATATCACTCGATTTCATAAAAATTGTCCTGTAGTTCTCAACTTATTTTTCACATATTTTGCTCGAGACTAGCAAAATGTTGGTTGGGGGTTGTGTTGAGGGTCAAATATTACATATTAGACCCCAGTTATTGCCTAAGTTTACAAGAATGTACCGTTTGATGGCCCGATTTAATTGTATTTGTGATGCAGAGTGTATTTATGAGCTTGAACTAAAAATGGGTATTAAAAGCATGGTTTTAGCGCTCAAGATGCACCAAGGCAAGTTACGGGACCCCAGGGAACCAAGATCAATGAATTTATACGCCATAGATCTGAGAAAATCGAGAAACTGAAGTTCAAGTGGCCTGAAATTGGTCCAGAATACAAGATCATGGGGTTTCCACCATCCATTCGGCTCGAAACTTCATGCATAGCCTGATGACCATAAATTAACCGTACCGTCAAATTTCAGCCATTGGATCCTTGTATAAGTGGCTCAATGGTCAAATCAGCCCACCAAATCCTGACATGGGGCCCACCTGATCTATGGATACACCTCAATTTTGGACTCGACAACTTAAATTATATGGAGAACGAGATGGATGGAGGAAATTTTGTACGTACATCATGACGAACACCACATGTGCACTGCATGCGCACAGTGTGCCCATACACCAGCCACTCACCCATGCACTCAAAGTCGATCAGCAGTCGCTGACTGACAAAAATCTAAAATTTTCTAAAAACTCAATAGCGTTAACGCTGTCCGTCACTGATTTCGCTCAATGGGGTCCACACATCTCACATTTCAGAAATCTGAACCGTCCATTAAGTCTAGAGGGAAGGCTTGACCCTCGCCTAGGTGATATTTTGAAACCATGTAATCTATGAAAAAATCCTAGCCGTTGAGCATAGGAAGGATGGTGGAGTAGAAGATCATGTGGCCCACACCAAAATTAACTTAGTTTCGGCCTACCCGAACGATTTTTCATCCTGACGCCAATGGATACTGTGGATTTTCCAATCGATGTTAATTATGGGCCCCGCCAGCAGCACAACGGAAGAAATCCACTTTTCTCTCTATTTACGCAAAAATAGAGACTGTGGATGATCTTGGTGGCCCACCAGTGCTGATCAGATTGATGATCTGGACCGTCTATGATGAAGATGAGCTTGATAATGTCAAACCCTAGTTATCTGTTTTCAGTCATACAAGCATACATGTCCACTACAACGATCACAAGTGGACTATTTAAATACCGTTACAGGAGGAATTCTTGTAAGACCTATATCCAAGCTCATACTGTTCTGTAGGCTTCCACGGTCATCCTGGTTGAATTCCGACAACCCGCGATCGGTTATCGGCGTTTGCGCGTGATCCTAAATTGTGTCCCGTATATTATAATCGGATCGACTCGATACTTATACCTTTACAACCACGTTGTCGCCGTAGTTCCGATGCCACGTTTCGTGTACTAATCCGATAACCGAGCCAGGAGATGTGGGCCCATATTCAGTTCGAGTAAAACGTCGCGTGTTACAATCTTGAGAGAATCCATCACATCAATCTCATCAATCAAAGTACACATCACACACCATCACTCACCCATCCCCAAGTACAACCACCCCCCCTAAAGTTAACTCTTTCTTACACAAGTACACATCACACCTATCACACCCATATCTCTCTCTCTTACACCTCTCTCTCATCCATCTCATTCTCCAAGCAAGCATCCCACATCCAAGCAAGCTTCCATGGGAGAGCTTGTGTGGCCCACCTTTCTACCATCAAATCCAATCCTTAGATCATCATCTGAACTGTTGAAAATGTCGTCTTGGAACTCTAGAGTGCATAGGCGGAAGAAGGAATAGGCGATCAAAGGTGGGTTCTTCTCTTTCTCTCTCTCCCTCTCTTTTTCTTTTGTTTTGTGTGTGAAGATGTGATTGTGTGGCCCACTTAATGAGTTGTGAGATGTCCAAACTGTTCATCAAATGGACCTCACTTTGATGTGTGTATTACCCACATCATCCAACCATTTGGGTGGCCCACCTGGACAGCATGTCTGTAGGTGGGGCCCACCTTAAATATATGTTTTATTCAGCCGGACGCTGGACATTTCAACTCAATGAAATGAGAGCTGACAGTGGGTGTACTAACGGCAGAGAAGAAAAAAAAAAGGCGGTTTTGAGTGGGCCACTCATGCAGACCTCACCTTGTTATATATTTTTAATCCAAGCCGTTCATCCCCTTTCCTACCTCATTTCAGGCGTTAAGCCAAAAAATGGAACCAATCCGAGGGTCTAGCGGGCCATAACATAGAAAATAGTTTCTTTACCATTGAAAACTACCTTGCTATTTCTGTACCCCGAAACATGCCCAATATTGGGTTCGTTGCATTTCTTATGGGTTGTATGAACTAATGGGTGGGGTGGATTCACCTAGTTCAGCCCCACATATGAAAAACTAAGGAAAAAAAATCCCTTTTCAATAAAAAAAAAAAAAAAAAGATGGTAGTAGCAGTGCCTGTTGCTGAGCTTCCTGAGGACGCGCAAGCGTCCTGTGCTGTGACATGATTCAAAGACGGAATGTGGGTCCCCATATGTGGGCCCCACTGTGATGTGTCTTACACATCCACACCATACACTTGATGGCCCCTTAGGGCAGTGGGTCCCCCTCCAAAATTCAACCGTATACGTGGCTCAGGTGGCCCACATCATAGGAGACGGTGAGATTGAACGGCTGCCATTAAAACCCTTTTGGGTGTCCCAGGAGTTCTGGATCATCCTGAAATTTATTTTTCCTATTCATCTGGGTCCGTGGGACCTTATCAACAGATCGGATGGAAAGTAAACGTTATGGTGGGCCCCACGTGGAACCCACCATTAATGTATGTGTTTTACTCACACCGTCCACGGCTGTGGACAGTGGAAACCACCATGATGTATGTGTTACATCCACACCGTCCATTGTTTGGACAGTGGGACCCACGTCCCACCGTGATGTATGTGTCTCATCCATGCCATCCAGCCATTTATCTGGTGGGCCCACATCAAGGAAACAGTGTTGATTAAACGTCCACTATTGTGACCCTTTTTGTGGTCAAGAAATTTTGGGCCAACATGAAATTTGTTTTTTCCCTTTTCCTTTTCATCCAGGTCTGTGTAACCCTGTTAACGGGTTGGATTGCAAATAAACATTGTGGTGGGCCCCAGGTTTATGTGACCATACCAACAAGTTGGATGGAAAATAAATGTTATAGTGGGCCACACATATGGACCCACCTTATAAAGCGGAATGGCTGGCGTGCCACACACCAGCTATACAGCTGGTGTATGTGACGTCACCAAGCTATGTGGGCCCCACCCGTTTCACCCTCGCCGTCCATCTACGGGACCCACCATGATCCATGTGTTACATCCAAAGCGTCTAACCAATTTGAAAGCTCATTTTATGGAAAGAGCTAAAGAACGAGTCAGATCTAAAGTTCAAGTGGACCCCACCATTGTAAATAGTGGGGACAATGACATCCACCATTCAAAATTTTTAGGGGCTACAGTAAATTTTTAGTAAGCTGATATTTGTCATCACTTCATCTATCAATATGTTAACTTATGAATGGGATGGATTTGTGAACTACAAATTGGCGGGGGTCCACCTAGATGTATGTATTTTGTATTCACACCGTCCATTCACGTGGTCCCCACGTGATGTACTTATTTTATCCAAGTTGTTTATAGATGGGTCCATTTAGAATGAGCAGGGCCCAACCCATTGAGATGCATTTGAGGTCCATCTGTGAGGCCTACCTTTGATATGTTATGGCCCACGTGTGAGACCTACCTTTGATATGTTTATGAGGCCCATTGTTGAGGCCCACCTTAATATGTATGTGAGGCCCACGTGATTAGGCCCATCTTTATGTATTTGTGGCCCATTGTTGAGGCCCACCTTAATATGTATATGAGGCCCACGTGATTAGGCCCATCTTTATGTATTTATGGCCCGTTGTTAGGTCCACTTTGATGTATATATATATGAGGCCCATGTTATGAGGCCCACCTTGGTATTTGAGGCCCATGGGTTGGGGCCCAATGAGATGTACATAAGGCCCATTTCAATGTGTGATCCAACCATGATAAGTGAATTGTATATCTGCACCAGCTAGCTGTTGAATGGTGAGACTCACCCCGATGTATGTATTTTATATCCGCACTGTCTACCCATCTTGATGGCACAGGGGCCTCTTCCTGCATGTCCTGGGCCCACCTACACTATACAGGCCCACCATGTTGTGCATGTTTCACCCATATCGTCCACTTGTGCAGCCCACTCATTGTATTTAAGAGGCCCAATAAGTTGTATTTGTGTCCTATGGGCAAGACCCATTATGATATGTGCTAGGCCCATGATGTGTAGCCACTTAACGTATTCGAGGCCTAGGTATGTGACCCATTTGATGTATTCAAGACCCATGTGTAGGGCCCACATGTTGTATGTTTGAGGCCCATGTGCAGGGCCCACCTGGCATGTATATGAGACCCATTAATGCAGTCCACTTGATGTATATTGAGGTCTATGGGTCGTAGCCCATTATGATGTATCAGAGGACCATGGGTCATGGCTCATGGTGATGTATATTAGGCTCATGTATTCGGCCCATTGTGATGTATATCAAACCCTTGTATGAGGTCATGAGCCCACTATATGTTTGGCCCTATGTGGGCCACTTCTTGGGAGTAATGTTGGTTGAATGTCCACATTGATGGGCAATGATGGTTAGATGTCCTCATTGTGACCTTCCCTTAGGCCTTGTTAGGCCCATCCTCTTCGTGAGTTAATCCAAATAAGTGGGCCCCATTCGCCATAGATGGATGGCTTCGTGCTATTGGATTTGATATAACTACGGTCGAAAGTTGATCTTTACATTATGGTTGATTGGTTGTCCATCTATGGACTCTGCCTTGTCTATATATGCTGGTTGTCATGGCCGATTATCGATGCTTATCATCGGTGCTGATTACCGATGTTGATTATTAGTACCGATTATCTAGGCCGACTACCGATTCTGATTTGTCGTGGCCAATTGCCGATTATCGATCAAGGCCGATTACCGATTCTAAATTGTCATGGCCAATTGCCGATTATCTATCGAGGCCGCTTACCAATTCTGATTTATTGTGGCCGATTGCTCATTATCGATCGAGGCCGATTATCGATTTTAAATTGTCATGGCCAATTACCGATTATCTATCGAGGTCGCTTACCGATTCTGATTTGTCGTGGCCGATTGTCGATTATCGATCGAGACTGATTACCGATCTAATTTGTCGTGGCTGATTCTCGATTTTGATTGTCGGGGCCTAATGTGATGTATATGTGGCCTGTATTTAAGGCCCGTTGTGATGTGTATTCAACCCTTGTTTAAGGCCTATATGATGAGGCCCATTGTGATGCATTTGAGGGCCAGGAGATGGAGCCCATTGTGATGTATGTTGGCCGTCGATTGTCGATACCAATTATGAGTATGTAATAACATGACATCATGATACATGCCCATACGCATTATCTGCATGTTTGTTATGAGATGTGGTTGATCATTGCATATGTCATTGAGCATGTTGATATGAGACTCCCTGATAGGCGGAGGTTATCTCACATGAGCACACGGCATGCACAGGATTGATGCATGACTAGATTGTATAACTCATGCATCTTACATTGTGTGTTATACGCCCTAGCGACATCAGGGTCGTAGCCTCCACAGGCATATCGTGGATGGCCAGACGGGACACTAAAAATATTTGGTTCTAGCATACAGGCGTCATAGATGTCCCTGGGTGAAAATCCCTAAACCTCCATGGCTAGGAGATGATTCCAACGTCGAGACCGAGTGGATATATGAGCGCGTGAGGGCTGAGTATCAGGAGGCCGCATCTCCCACTGTGTCGTGGTCGGTTGGAAAGGGGCGTGGCCTTACTCGCCCGAGGGTAGGGGGCAATACTAGGCTGAGTTTGACCAGCTCGTGAATGGGTCCACTATCGACATGCCGGATAGGTATTGGCAGACTATTGGCCGGTCGGATAGTGAGGTTTCTTACGCTCACTTGGACTGTGTTGTTAGGAGAGAGACAGTGTCATAGGAGTGTACTAAACCCTGGTGATGATCCCAGAGATGAACTGTACTGATATGTGGACTTATTGAGTAGGAGTTGCATGCTCATAAATTCATTCATTCACTATCCACTTAGGCTAGTGGTGCGCAACTAATTATTTTGTACCTTCGTTATGGTAAGAATTTTGGTTGGAGCGCGCGACTAACCTAAGATCAGGAGTTTACCACATTGAGTCTGACTATCTAAATATAGGTATGGGACTGGTTTGGATAGAAGTCCCTTGTGGTGGATCTCGTAACCTGCGATACTACGTACTATCATCCCGACTTCACACTCCAGCATGGTCATTCTATTAGCACTACATATTACATATTGCATTACATCCTCGGTATATGGCATTTTGGGTTGCTATGTTTCTGTATTCCTGTGACTTAAATGAGAGTGATGGTATTCGTTAGCTCTTTCGAATTGCATATTGCATTATATCCTTGGCATCCGATATTTGATTATTTATGACTCCTCATTTGCATAGTTGTCCTATATTGTGCATTCTAATATTGATTGACTTATGGACTTGTCCGTATTTTCACTTATTTTGTTATCGTATGATTTATGATCTTGTCAGTATTTCAGTTTACTCTGATAATTTCTGCTCTTATCAGTATTTCTGCTTATTCCGACATTGCATGATTTATGGATTACCAGTGTTTCCGGTATTGTATAATTAAGGCATTATATTGAATACTTGGCACTTACCTTGTGCACACACTTACACCATCCTCTAAGCTTTCTATAAGCTTATGCACGATAGATGTGTGCAGGTGATGTTAGGTTGTAGCAGTGTTGAGCTTGGAGCGTGCGGTGGTCTTCTGGAGCTTAATTTTCTATTTTTGTATTTTTCTTTGAGTATTGTACTCAAATAATTATATTAGTGGATATGTGATGACGATGTTGCCTTTGTGAATTGGGTAATCTTGTGGTTATGCTTATTATGAGTTAAATGTACAAAAAAAAAATCTCCCTTGTAGGATCCAAGGATCAGAATCTAGCATATGAATACTAGGAGTCGAGAATGGGGTACTACGGAGGCTGTCGGCACCAGATTCGGCGATCGGGATTCCTGTGAATCCGATTTTTGGGCTTGGGGTGTGACAATTCTTCCCTAGGCCGCATCAACGGATGATCAAAACAGACCATCTTCGGTCGAAATTTCGAGGAGAAGCTGATGGACAGCATGGATCTCTTAAATGATAGTTAAAGTGGGACTCACCAATCATCCTTACGCAGGAAGCCATGTTGTTGCTTGAAACAGAGTCCGGTCCTATTGCAAACAAGCCTACGGAAGGCAGGGTGGTGCTCTACACACATCCACCGTCTTCACCGCCTATAAAGGGTGAGTGAGAGAGGGGGAAGAGGGCCATCAATTGCTGGGGTTGAACATCAGTAGAGAGAGAGAGAGAGAGACAGTAAGAGTATTTTTTATAATTTTTTTTATTTACTATTTTTTTTCTTTTTTTATTAATTTTGTGAGATTAAGCCTAATCATGTTGGGCTGAACCTCTTAGCTAGGGCTAAGAGGTGAAGCTTGTAGCGTGATGGGGACTTTTTATTATGCCTTTCGTTTATACTGAACTGATAGTGATTTTTGTTTAATTAAAGGGAATGTTTTTAGTTTTTAATGGTCTGTTGTGACTGAAATTGCAATGGGTCTGCATTGGCTTTGAGCATGTTCTTTTCTTTTTATGTTTATGATGTTATGAAGCTCAGTTGTTCACCATCGTCTCCTGGGCATGGTTTGATGACGGTACCCTTCCTAACCTTCATACATGTGATTGGTTGGTAATTAGTTTAATTCTGTTGTTTACTTTTGTCTCCTGGACATGGTTTGGTAATGGAATCCATTCTAATTCGTATACCTTTCACCTCTTAAAAACTAGATCAAAGTAAGTTCAGATTTATTTACATGGTTACACTCTTCAACTGGATGAAGATGGGACTCTAAGTCCAGTTGAGTTTTGATGCAGGCATAGGATCTCCATGATCTCTACAAGTGGATCCTCTAAATCCCTAGTGTCATTTCCTTGAATTCGTTAAGTTTTAGATTAATCTCTCACCATTATTCATCAATTTATATTCGGTTTAGATTTCATCTTAGGCTAGTTCTATTTCTACCTAGTTTCAGATAACGTACAGGTATGAGTCCCTTGGGATTCGACCTCGGTCTTACTGAGTTTATTACTACATCACAACCCTGCACTTGGGAAGTGAACACCTGTCGGGCACTACACTGTTGGACAGAGGTTGGTGAGAAGAGTATGATTGGCCAAGAGTTAGTATAGGCAACTTCAGAGAAGATCGACATTATCAGGCGTCAACTTTTGGCAGCATGGACCAGATAGAAGAGCTACGCCGATACGAGGTGGCGACAGCTAGAGTTCGAGATTACGGACTACGAATTCTTAAAAGCTTCCCCAATGAAGGGAGTTCTTTAGTTTGGTAAGAAGGGGAAGCTCACGCCGAGATTTGAAGGGGAAGCCCATTTATATACTGGATCAAGTGGGGGTGGTAACATACCGGCTGGCTTTGCCCACACCACTCGTAGGTGTGCACAATGTATTTCATATGTCGATGTTGAAGAAGTACATTCCTGACCCTTCTAACATTATCATATGAGAGCAGGTACAGTTGAGTGAAGATGCTACTTATGTACTATGACCGACGCGTATTCTGGATAGGAAGGAGCAAGTGTTGCACAGTAAGATGATTCCACTTGTGAAGGTATTGTGGACACCACACTGAAGAGGAGGCTACTTAGGAAACGGAAACCGAGATCCAAAAGAACCACCCTCAGATTCTCGAGGAGTATGAAAAGGTACTAATTTTGAGGATGAAATTTTTTTTTAAGGGGGGTAGATTGTAACATCTAGAAAAAATTCGTACAAAGACCCGAGTACTACCTGAGGCAAAAATCGCTTAGGACCAAATCCTTTAGAAATTAGACATGAATTAATCAAGTGCTAAATTAGATTATCTATAAAATTAACACTAATCACTTTGAATACGATCTGTAAGACTGTAACGCTCGGGAAAAATTCATACTTGGACTCGAGTACCAACTCGACCCGAAATTGCATAGAATTAATTCCTTTAGAAAATATGACTAAGTTAGCTAGCGCAACGCTAGAGTAGCTGGGAAATAGTCCCTGATCACTTTAAATACGTTCTACAAGACCCAAATCGAGTAGAACCAATGACTCTATAATACTCTATAACCTCGGATCAAACTCTAAGCAGGTTTGTTCTCTGGACCACTTTGAAATTTTGTATTGGATCTAGACCGCGCGACGAAATTCCAATACCTCCTATCTTAGACCGTTAGAACCGTCTAGCTGGACTTGACAATCATTTCAAAAATCAAGTCAAACCGATAATCACAGGCTATTTCATTGAGCCCGGACTGAAGAGAGTGCGAATAGGGACAGATTTGGAATTTGAAATTCAAATCTGGCACACGACTTGACGTGTCAATATTAAGCGTTCTGACCATCAGAATTCAGTCAAATTACACCCTCGGATCAGGAAAAATTTCTATTTCATATCATGAGACTTGCAACCCTGATTTACGTGCGGTGACCGCTGAACTGAAACTGGTCCGCCACGCGCGATCTGCGAACCCTGCCAGACTGAAAACTTGATGCGTGCTAGATCCGGTACGCATGAGCTTAAGTCCGATCGCATTGGGCCAGGGGACCACCAGAAAGCATCTTTTGGACCGAAACAGGCCCGATTTGGATATGCCCTAAGTAAACATTGTACCTGAGCCTATTTTGGGCATTTTTAAGCTTATAAAAGGGGTTGAAACCCTCACTCCTCTCTCCCATCCGAATTTGAGAAAAACCCTAGATTGGGAGAGAGAAAAGGTGAGAGTTTGTGAGAGAGATTGGAGGAGAATTTTCCTGCCTTCGTGCCGCTTGTTGCACGTGCTGTAGCAACACAATTCCATCACTAAGTCGGCAATTCTTCTGCGTTTTTAGGTAAGAAATAACCCTAGAAAGTTGCTGATTTGATGCTTCTTTCGTTCCATAGCTTGATAGTTAATAGATCTTGTAAAATAGGTCCTCCAGTAGCCGTAGACGAAGCGTATACGCTCCGTTCGAAACGACACATCCATAAGAGATAAGGTGAGGATTTTAGACGCTTTGATTGACGGTTTCCAACACTTTCAATGTCGTTTAATAGTAGATTATTGACGACATCGCTGTTTGACATGTACAACATGCTATCCGTTTCCTGTTTCGTAAATCAACGAAGAATATGAGATTTAGGGCATTTTAGTCATTTGTAGGAAGTGTTGATTTCATTCATATTTTGCTGATGTGATTGACATGGTTTTTTGTCGCATTAGAAAGTTAGGAATACGTGCATAATTAGTTTGGCAAAGAGATTCGCCTAATTGCGCACTTCGGGTCGACATACTATATGTAGACTTAAGTGTGTAGTGTATGTGTTTGTATAAGTGCTTGTATTAGTATATATTGAATTAAATGATGTTATGAATTAGTTTGAGATTGATTTCTCAATTAATATGCTGACATAAATGATTTCCTACATGTTGATTATATGCATGATTTCATTATATGCATGAAATGTATGTGCTTGAAGATTTACTTAAGTTGTATGTTATAACATGTGTTAACATGCTCACATGGTTGTTTTTCAATTTCAATACTCTCATATGATTTGCTGATGTGATTCCGTAATTGTTTGGGACTATACTTAGTCCAGGCAGTCGATAACCGAGCGAACTCGTGGTTGGCTGGTCTTGGCCACGAACGATGCGTCGATGAACGCGAGCCGTGTTTGGAGTTGGCGGCAGTGGTTAGGCCACGCGAAGTATTTTACGCACTTCATGTCGTTCGACTTGAGATGCGATCGCGCTAGTCGAGCCTGTCAAGTAACCCGACTGGCCGATGTATGTTCACCCTACATGAGTCATAACTGCTTGAACCTAGGGTACTGAACTTACCATTATAAACCCTGTTAACCATGGTACCTTGATCCACGAAGACTCATGAGCCGGGCATGGTGGTATGGGACACCGTGGTCGAGCTGTCAGCCTACGCTGGGGCCACAAACCTCTCCGTAGTGACCAGTGAGCACCTAGTCTCGTGAGCAGATTATGGTGGTATGGGACACTATATTCTTGCTGTCGGCCTACACTGATCAGGCGACGAGTCCTTTGTAGTGACCGCGAGCGTATTCTGAGTCCATGGGTGGCGACGACCCTTCAGTAGCAGTAGAGTACAGTAGGCCTATATTGATAAGGTGATGGGAGAGCAGTGCAACGAGTGCGAGCAATAGCCCTTGCAGCGACCTACAAAATATACATCGTATGAGATTACTAGGAGTGACGACCCTAGACAGGATCTGTGTTGGGATTGATACAAGGGAAGTACCTTATTTTTCCAATCCTGCTGTTTGAATGGACTAATAATAACTTGGAAATCATATCACCATACCATTGCATGTGCCTGGAAGATGTGGAGCACTTGAGGGTCGATTACATGCCGCGATCGTAAGATGGTGCCGTATGAGGGAGATCATCGATGAGGGCATACATCACGTCATGTCATACTACATTAGCAACAGTATTAGGATTGTCTGATTTACTGCTTTACTATTATCGCATGATTGATTTGTGAACATGCTAATCTTTGCTCTATGATTCCACTGAGTTGATCACTCACTCCCACGTTACGGGATGGTGTTTGCAACACCCACCAGACCCTGTTGTAGATGCAGGTGATGCTGAGATCCAGGAGGTAGAGCCAGACTTTGACGAGGACCAGGACGAGTTCTCGTACATGCAGTACCATGATGGCTTTGCTTAGGTGACCTGGGTTGATGGGACTTCAGTGGGACTATTTTGAACATTTGATTTTGTTCATGTATATGTATATGAGACTCAGAGTTGTATTCATACTTTAGAGACAGATGAGATCTACTTTATTTTTCCTTACAGTGATATATATATTGTTTAGTCTTCCGCTTGCTTTTATCACTGGATCTGGAGTATGAATTGCAGTTTTGGTATACTTTTACTCATGTGAATGCTTTAACTCAGACAATATTGAATCATAATCATTTTTGTTGCATAAGTGACGGTCTGGAACTTGGGAGTTGAGTTTATACACGACCTCCGATTTTCAGGGTGTTACAAAGACCCAAAATGAGTAGAACCGTTAACGTTACATTAACTAAAAACTTAGGATCCATCTCAAAACCCATTTGCTCTTGGGAGCATCATGAAACTCTGTATCGGAGCTGGACTACACGTCGAAAGTCCGATTATCCCGAAACTATACAATTATGACCGCCTTACTGGACTTGATAACCATCTCAAAAATCAAGTCCTAAAGGTATGTAGAAACGCATAACTTGAGCCCAGAGCGAAGTGTGTGAGAAACACGAATATCTTTAGGAAATGAACTGAAACTTAAGTGAATTGAGTCGTTTACTTGCAGTCTGAATCTAAAGATTCAGACCATTAGAATCTGACCCAATTACACCCTCGGATCAAGAAAAATTTCTAACACGTGTCAGTGTACTTGTGGCCCTGATCGAGTACCGATGACCGTTGAACTGAAACTGGTCCCCCATGGTCGATCCACTGATCCGATCGGGCCAAGATCTTAACGTGACCTATATCCAACCTCTGAAAACTTAAGTCTAACTACATGTAGAAAAGGGGCCTCCAGATCAGCCCCGTTGGATCGAAATGGCCAGTCTTTGGCTATAACCTAAGTATATCATGGCCCTAGGGCCATTCTCATCAGTTTTGGGCCTATATAAGGGCCTTAAACCCTCTCTCTCCCTTCACATACGAATTTACAATCCTAGGAGAGAGAAGAGAGCAAAGAGAGAAGGAAAGAGAGAGAGTGAGAGAGAAAGTGGAGGATTGTTCCTGGGATTTTCCCTGCCAGTCCATGTGCTTAACCATCGCTTCCGTATCACTATACCGGTGATTTTAATCCTATTGTTGGGTAAGAAATCCTAACCCTAATCTGTTTTAGATATCCAAATAGAGGAAATGATGAAATAACTAACCTATTTCATACTATAGGTTGCTGTCGTGCTGCAGACAAAGACTTAGGGTTTAAACTCAGTTCGTTACGAGTCTACCGACGAAAGGTGCGGACTATAAATTCTTAGGTTATGGTTTTCAAGGCTTTCAATGTCAGTAATAATTTATGACTTGTTTGATTGTTATAACATGTGTGTAGATACGACTTGTTCCATATATTACATATATATGTAGGGTATGTTGATTTTAATGCATCCCATATTCTTGTTGAAATGTTTGAATGAGTATGGAATTATGATTTATGCTTGCCATGTTCATTTCCTGAGAATACATGATTGTTATACGTATGGTGAATCCGTTGTAAAGGGATTTGCTACAATACCTGTTATAACTACTTTATTATTTGTATATGATATGTATAGTCTAAGTGTTTGATAAAATTCCTGAATGAGAAGATGTTTGTTTAAATGTATATAATGAGGGTGTTGAGATAGGATTCTCAATACCCTTATTTATACTTATAGTTTTCTTTATGTAACCTATTTCATTATTGTGTGATTTATGGATGAAATGTCTAAGTATGGTAACATGTGTAGTATATGTTTTGTCGAATTGCTCAAGTAAGATTTATATTTTATTTTAGTTGTCACATGCGGTCTTTGGCTACTACATGAGAATACTATTGCTTGGAGTGTGTTTGGGGCTACGACGTAGTCCAGGCAATCGGTAATGACTTTTGAGTTAGTGATCAAGGTCGTTTCACCACATCAGATAGGTTCGAGGAATCCGAGTCATACGCTGCTTGTCGACAGTGGTTAGGCCACACAGAGTGCTTACGCGCTCCATGTCGATCAACTCGATGTACGCTCATACCAGTCAAGCTTGTCAACCAACTCGATTAGCCTAATGTATGTTAATCATGTATGGACACTACTGTTTGAATCTAAGGTACCAACTTACTAGTACAAAGCCCATTTAACCATGGTACCACGATCTGCAAAGACTCATGAGCCGGGTATGGTGGTATGGGACACCGTGGTTGAGCTGTCAGCTTATGCTGGGGTAACGAACCTCCCCGTAGTGTCCAATCAGTAACCCAGACTCGTGAGTTGAATACGGTGGTATGGGACATTGTCTTCGAGCTGTCGGCCTATGATTAGGTGACGAGCCCATAGTGACCTCAAGCATACACTAGAAATTACGTTGAGGTAACGAGCCTTTCCATAGTAAACTAGAGTATAAATCAGGCCTGCGCTGAGGTAATGAGCCTCTTCATAGCAACATGGAACTATCTATCGTATGTGACTAACTAGGATTGACGACCCTAGATAGACGACCCTAGATAGATCATTATTTGGGTATATGATATAAAGGGAGGTGCCTTAGCTTCTCAATCCTACTGTATGAATATGTCTAATTAAGAACTTGGATAACATGACCATGCATCACATTGCACGGTGAAGGGGTACATGACGCGATTGTAAGATGATGTTGTAGAGGGAGTATAGGCGAGGGCATGCATCACTATCACATACCATCCTTGCATTAATAAGAGTACTTAGGACCTGATTTTTATACTTCTTTATCATTACTGCTTGACTGAATTGATAACATGTTAACCTTTCATTCATAGCTCCACTGAGTTGATCACTCACTCCCACGTTATGGGACGGTATTTTAAACACTAACTAGACTCTGCGTAAGATGCAGATACTAGCGCGACGTATGAGGTCGTGCCAGACTTCTACGATGATGAGGAGGAGTTCTCATACATGCAATTATCAGGCGGGTTTATGTAGGCCACTCTGATCAACGGAATTGTAAGGATATATGATTAGTGGGACATTCACATTTTTTCATTTTATATCTTTGGAATAAATATGTATTTATTCAGCTCAGTAATACCATCATACTATGGAGGTTGGGAAACACGTCTATGTACCTTATATATTTATTACAGTCTTCCACTTGCGTAAATTCAAATATCTCTGGAGTATGATATGCTATTTTGGTATAATCCTCCTCATGTTTAAGGCACTAATACAGACAACATTTAATCATCATATCTATGTCGCATAAGTGATGTGTTGGAACTCAGGAGTTGGGCTCCTGCTCGACCCCCAAGTTTTAAGGTATTACAAGTTAGTATCAGAGCATGATTTAGATTAAACTGGACCTGGGTTATGGTCACACGATGCACACTGATGTATTCTGACTTAGGAGGGTGCGATATAACGTATAAACAGTCATAGGATCCCCAGTTTCCCCTATCGACGGAATTGACCAAAATTAACCCTTAGAATCGGGGCCCGTACGCATTTGAGACTATGCATGGTGACCCCAGATCTTTTCTAGACCATCAATCGACAGGTTTAGATGATAAATTGACAAGTTCCACACTCAAACAACCTGAAACGCGTGAATATACGCGAGATAGGATTCGAAATGATTCAAACGAACTAGGGGCCCAAACGGTGTAAATCGGGGGATCCAAAGTGGACCCTGCACACATACAGCACCTCGGGGTGGGGATGTCATCACCCACGCGGTGAGGGCTCACCCGGATGTCTAGCGACTGATGATGTCATTGCCGGATCGGCGAGGCCTCGGGCTACAGCGGGCCGATTGGGCTGGCTCGTGTCTAAGGCCGTGGGGCCCACTAAAACGTGTGGGGACCCCTATAACCTCCCCATTTGCTTCCCTCTTCCCTCATACACCCCTCCAAGCTTTCGTTTTTCCCTAAAAGTTCTTTTTCTCCTCTCATATTTCCTCTTTTCTTCATCACAAACATCCCTCCACCACCTTTATCAAAACCCATCTTCTATCTCCTTCATTTTTCTCCTTTTTGAGCACACAAGATCAAATTTGTGTCTCATACATTTCCAATCGAACAACTCATCCTATCCCCCATTGTTATTTCACTCAAATGGCTCTTTTCGAGATCGTGGCGACGATATTCTCCATCTCCACACTTCTTTCTCTTATGGGGAAGAAGAGGACTTCCACGGATGAAGCCGGGCCTAGCCGCCCTACTCAATCAAGGAGGTAGACAGGCACTATCACAAGTGTGAGCATCGATTGGGAGATAAGGACAAAGCGAGATCTCGATCCCCAGGCTCCCCTCGAAAGGGCTCTGCTGGTGGAGTTGTCTCATGGAAGATTTGAGGGCTGTAGGGTCCTTTTTAAAGCACACATGAATGAGAGGCTCTTTAGACAATATCTGGTGATGGACCGCCTGGTGGATGCCGAATGGAGTCCCATATTTGAGGGCAAATCTCGTGCAAATGTGAACACTGTCTGAGCCTTCTATGCGCATATATGGGAGCCAATGTTGAAGCCTTTGCAGTTTAAATTTCCTATGGGAAGGCTAGAACTCACAGTCGATATTGGCTTGATAGCCCGAATCATGGGAATGCCGCTTGGCAAGGTCCATGTTAATGAGAAGAGTCTTGCGAGTGCGCATAAAAGGGATCGCCGCATGCAATTCCTTTGTGGCCAACTGATCCACTAGAATCCAAACAATAGCCTCCTAGCATCCAAAATGACCAACGACTTCCGCCTGATCCACATCTTCACATACAATGTGTACCCCAGGTGGAGCAATCGGAGTGAGTTTACGTGCTTCATGGTAGACTTCTTGTACCGTGTTGGGTAGGGAGACAAGTTGTGTCTACCTACCTTCATCCTACAAGAGATAGTCCTGACCGCATGCTCTACTAGGATGACCATTTCACTCTCATTCGGAAGACTCATATGTAAGCTTGCATGGGAATTCAGCTAAAGACTTGGCGTAGAAATTCCTATGCTGATCCATTTCATTAACGACATTACTCTCAACAACACGGAGATTGGGCCATGACAGCGTCAAGCTCGACTCGACGAGAGTGAAGATGAGACAGGGAGTGAAGAGGAAGAGAGTGATGAAGAAGGTAACGATGCGAGAGCATGATAGTGATCGAGCTGTTATAGAAGCCTGCTTGGCTCAGCTTGAGGAGGGTCAGGCTGCGCTGTGACAGGAGGTCAGTGAGACTCGGGCCTTAGTGAAACAAAAGTTCAAGAAGGTGTCTCATGCTTTGAGGGCTATCCTGTGCTGTGTACAGGACAATGATACACCTCCACTATTACCAGATTCTGACAACTAGTCGCACATGTAGACATCTTTTTGGTTTTCTTTATGTATGTCTCTTTTCTTATTGTTATGTATAGCCTTATTAGGCATAGTAGTGTGGTAGAGTGGTTAGTATGTTTTATTGTTTGAAACCTTATATTAGCTCACATGCATCTTCTATCATGATCCATGTAATACTTCATCCCATGTATTGTGATAATTTTGGTAAATGAAATGCATGAAGTTTCTTTAAGCTGTATGTGAATGTTATGTAGTTGAGTTTATGAGTATGTTGAATCTGACCTGGGTTGCACCCTATGTTGTATACAGGGAATGCCACCTAAGGCCACATAGAGTATGGCACGTCTCACACTTGGCGACTAGATTGACGGGGCACCTCCCCTGAGCAATAGTCAGACGGACCCCAGTTTAGGCCCGATTCAAGACACTATGTCGGATTCTCAGCCGACCACTGACCCCACTAATGGGTTGACACCTATTGCACCACCGGTTCCAGAGCAAAACCATGCATCTAATTCGATGTCGCACGTGCCTCAGTCAGCTCCCCCTACTGATAGGTTAGAGCAAATGATGCTCTTGATGCAGCAGTAATAACAGTAGCAACAACAGCAGCAACAACAATTTTTAGCCACCATTGCAGGGGTCTTTTCCCAGGGCATGGTGTGGTTCCGCCTATACCTCTTATGCAACCTACGGGCAATATGAACCCTAGAGGCCTGTTTGAGTGATTCCAGTGCTTCCGACCTCCTACCTTTGTGGGTACTCATAGACTCGAGGAGGCCGAGTATTAGCTTAACCGTAAGATGCTGAAGCCGATACACTACACTAAGGCGGAACAAGTGGAACTGGTCACCTACATGTTCGAGAAGGAGGCCAACCTTTGGTGAGACAGCGTCCTTCGGACCATTACGGTCGAATACGTCTGGATGTGGGAGGCCTTCGAGACCCGGTTCCATGAGAAGTACTTTCCCCTCACGTATCGGCTTGAGAAGGAGAGTGAGTTTCATCACCTCCGTCATGGAGGGATGACAGTGGCGGAGTACGAGAACAGATTCATGGAGCTATTTAGGTATGCTCTGTTGATATTAGCTGATCAATCGATGCGGATGCGGTAATTTTCTGAAGGCCTAAGGCCCGAGATACACTCAAAGATGTGTTACATTAGCATTTCCACCTATGCTGAGCTAGTGGGCATGTCTTTGCAAGCTGAGTAGGATGGGAATAGATTATCGAGCACCTGTGTGCCTGTGGCTCCTAGGCCACGTTCAAATTTGCCGAACAGGCTGTTCCTCGGCAAGAGGCCTCGTGCAGACTTGCCTCCTAGGCTTGCGACTCCACCAAACTTGTGGTGCACTTACTGCAAGAGGTTGAGCCATGCAAATACCTATTGTTTCACCAAGATGAGGGACAACGGCTTCTCGTCGCCTCAAAGGATCAACCGCCAGCTTCCTCAGATAATCACAGCTCCACCTCTGTGGTCAACACCAGCACATCCATCATTCTAGGTGCCTGCACCTCAATTTAGGCTGCCTCAGCGGCCTATGGTGCCACAGCCCAACCATTCTCAACAGGCACGAGTACATGCTCTTATAGCTAAAGCGTCTGATTCGATAGCTACAGTGCCTTTGGCTTTTAAGGTCACTGCCCACATCCAAGGTACCCCTGCATTTATGTTGGTGGACACCAGGTCCACTATTTTAGTGATATCATGTTCTGCAGTCAAGCACTTAAGGTTGAATACGACCCCGATGGTTGGGATGAGAGTTATCATAGCACCAAGAACTTTTTCAAATGCCTTTAAGTTGTATAAGGGTTGTTTGATAGATCTAGGGAGCAGGATGATATGCATTGACCTAATTGTCACACCGATATACCATTTCGACGTCATCCTTGGTATGGATTGGCTTACTGAAATGAGGGTCGAGATTGACTGCGAGACCCGACTAGTGACGGCTCATGAGCCTGAGGGCAAGACTTTTACATTTCCCATGCAGGTCAGTTGTCATTTTCGAGTTCTTCGTTACGCTTCCTTATTGACGAATGATGATGGTCCACCACTTGGGAAAACACCAGTTGTTCGAGATTTTTAGGATGTGTTCAGAAGGATACCTGGGTTACCTCCTTGGCATGAGATCGACTTTACTATTGATCTTGTGCCTGGTGTGCCACCCATTTCGTTACCGACTTATCGCATGCCTCCATGTGAGATAGAGGAACTGAGGAAACAGATCGATGATCTGTTGGATGTAGGCTTCATATGACCTAGTGTGTCTCCATGGGGAGCACCTGTGTTGTTTGTGAAGAAGAAGGATGGATCTTTACGATTGTGTATTGATTATCCCAGGTTGAACCAAGTGACGGTGAAGAACAAGTATCCTTTGCCTATGATAGATGACCAGTTTGATCAGTTGAAGGGAGTGCAGTATTTCACAAAGATCGACTTATAGCCAAGGTATTATCAGTTGCGTGTCAGGGATGAGGACATGCAGAAGACAGCTTTCAGGACTAGTTTTGGGCACGAGTTCCTTGTAATGTCTTTTGGACTCACAAATGTACCGGCCATGTTCATGGATCTAATGAACAGGGTGTTTCGGCCGTACTTGTATCGATTCATCATCGTGTTTATAGATGACATCCTGATATATTCCAAGAGTCGGGAGGAGCACGAGGAACACCTGTGAACAATCTTTGATACTCTCAAGAAGAATCAGTTGTTCACACAGCACAAGAAGTGCGACTTCTGAAAAGAGGAAGTTAAGTTCCTGGGACATGTGGTGTCTAAGGAAGGGATAACTGTGGACCTTATTAAGGTAGCGCAGTTCAGGACTAGGAGCAGCCTGGTTTGATTACTGAAGTGAGGAGTTTTCTTGGCCTGACAAGCTATTACCGTCGATTCATTAAAGATTTTTCCAAGATAGCTAGAAGTTGTCTCAACTGACTCGGAAAGATCTCAAGTTTTCCTGAAATGAGAAGGCCAAAGTAAATTTTCAGGAACTGAAGGACAAGTTGACGTCCGCCCCTATGCTAGTATTGTCAGAGCAAGGGGTTGAGTATACGATATACACGACGTATCTCGTGTTAGTTTGGGTTGTGTTCTGAGGTAGAAGGACAGGGTTATTGTCTATGCATCACGACAGTTGAGGAAACACGAGGAAAATTACCCTACACATGACCTGGAGTTAGCGGCCATCATCTTTACATTAAAGCTCTGGAGACATTACCTCTACGAAGAGGAGTTCAAGCTCTTTTGCGACTACAAGAGCCTTAGATACATATTCACACAGAGGGACCTGAATATGATGCAGCAGTGATGGATGGAAACCTTAAAGGACTTCAAGTTCGAGGTCTCCTGCCATCCTGGCAACCACCCTGGCAAGGCTAACCTTGTGCCAGACGCGTTGAGCTGTAAGAAGACTATAGCATTTGTAGCTCCGCTGATGATAGCAGAGTGGAATATGGTAGAATTTGTGCGAGACTTTGAGTAGAAACTCACGGTAGAGGAGCCATTTGAGAACGTCACACATATTCGGGTGCAGCCACTCGTTGATGACAGGATTATCACGGCTCAGAGAGACGATGAGCTATTGACGAAGATAAGAGAGCAGATTAATGACGATGAGGACTTGGAATGGAGAGTTGGTATGGATGGGGGTTTACGTTATCGTGGCTACCTAAGAATTCCAAATCTTCATGACCTGAGGAAGGAAGTTCTCGAGGCTGCTCACAATTCGAAGATGGCAATGCATCCTGACAGTACGAAGATGTACTGAGACATAAAGTGTTTGTACTGGCGAGACAACATGAAGGCCCACATAGAAGGGTATGTGTCCCGGTATCTCACGTGCCAGCAGGTCAAGGTAAAGCATTGCCGAGCTCCTGGACTGCTTCAGCCCATGCCCATAGCTGAATGGAAGTAAGACTTCACTTCTATGGCTTTTATCTCAAGGCTACAGAAGATGAGGAAGGGGCATGACTCCATATGGGTGATCGTGGACCGGTTGACGAAATCGGCTTATTTTCTCTCCATTAGAGTTTCAAACTCTATAGACGATTTGGTCAGGCTGTACATCAAGGAGATTGTGCATCTGCATGGAGTTCTTATGGAGATCATGTCGGACCGAGACACGCGATTCACATTTATCTTCTGAACTCGTATCCAGGAAGCAATGGGTGTGAAACTGAAGTTCAGTATCGTGTTCCACCCACAGACTGACGGGCAGACGGAATGAGTAAATCAAGTGTTAGAAGATATACTGCGAGCTTGTGTGCTGGATTTTAAGAACAGTTGGGACGACTGTCTTCCTTATGCAGAGTTCGTGTATAATAGTAGTTTTCAAGCGAGTATTGGCAAGGCTCCATATGAGGCCTTGTATGGGCATCCCTGTCGGGCATCGTATTGTTGGGCAGAGGTTGGTGAGAAGAGTTTGATTGGCCTGGAGTTAGTACAGGTGACTTCAGAGAAGATCGACATTATCAGGCATCGACTTTTGGCAGACAGAAGACCTACGCCGATACAAGGCGACGACAGTTAGAGTTCAAGGTTGCAGACCACGTATTCCTGAAAGGTTCCCCAATGAAGGGAGTTCTTCGGTTTGGCAAGAAGGGGAAGCTCACGCCAAGATTTATTGGCTCATTCTAGATACTAGATTGAGTGGGGGTGGTAGTGTATCGCCTAGCTTTTCCCACACCACTCGTAGGCGTGCACAACATATTTCATGTGTCAATGTTGAAGAAGTATGTTCCTGACCCTTCCGACATTATCAGATGGGAGCAACTACAGTTGAGTGAAGATGCTACTTATGTACTACAACGGACGCGTATTCTAGATAGGAAGGAGCAAGTGTTGCACAGTAAAGTGATTCCACTTGTGAATGTACTGTGGACACATCACACTGAGGAGGAGGCTACTTGGTAAACAGAAGCTGAGGTCCGAAAGAACTACCCTCAGATTCTCGAGGAGTACGAAAAGATACTAATTTTGAGAATAAAATTTTTCTTTAAGGGGAGTAGATTGTAACATCTCGAAAAAATCCGTATAAAAACCCGAGTACCACTACAGGGAGAAATCACTAAGGACCAAATTTTTTATAAATTAGATGTGAATTAACTAAGTGTTAAAATAGATTATCTGTGAAATTATCACTAATCACTTTAAATACGATCTATAAGACCCAAAATGAGTAGAACCGTTAACACTAAATTACCTAAAAACTTAGGATTCATCTCAAAACCCAATTGCTCTCGGGAGCATCATGAAACTCCATATCTGACCTGGACTGCGCGTCAAAAGTCTGATTACCCCAAAACTATACGGTTAGACCCCCTTGCTAGACTTGACAACTATCTCAGAAATCAAGTCCTAAAGGTATGCAGAAATGCACAACCTGAGCCCGGAGCGAAGTGTGTGAGAAACGCAAATATCTTTAGGAAATGAACTGAAACTTAAGTGAATTGAGTCATTCGCTTGCAGGACGAATTTAAGGTTTCAGACCATCAGAATCTGACCCAATTACACCCTCAGATCAGGAAAAAATTTCAACATATGTTAGTATACTTGTGGCCCTGATCGAGTACCGGTGACAGTTGAATTGAAACTGGTCCCTCGCGGCCGATCCACTGATCCAATCGGGCCAAGATCTTAACCTGACCTACATCCAATGTCAAGAAGCTTAAGTCTGATCTGTAAGACCCATATCCTAGCCCGTACCATTCCGTAAACTTTCACGGTCCTCCCAGTCGAATTCCAATGACCCGAGACGCTTAGATAGCATTGGCACGCGCTCTTGAGTCACACGGTACTTGTTGCTAGAAGGTAGGAAGCGTCTGTCGCGCTGACAGACGGACGAACTGGCTAGGACCGTGGATCCCAGCCGTGGGCACCACTGTGATGTATGTGGACATCAACACCGTGCATTTGATAGCCCTTTATGTCAGCGGGATCCCCTCCAAAGATCAGCCGTATATAGTACTTAGGTGGCCCACACAGCAGGAAACAAAGGGATTGAACATCTACCATTGAAATCTTTTGGGTCACGGAAGTTTTGGATCTGTATGAAAATTATTTTTTTTCCTTAATTCAGATATTTGTGACCTTGTGAATGGATTGGATGGAGAATAAATGCCATGGTGAGCCCCACATGGGACCCACTTCTATGAAGTGGATTGGCTGGAGTACGGTGTATGGCAGCTTTATAGCTGTTGTATCAACGCCAGCAAGTTCAGCGGGTCTGAACATGAGGCACGTATTATATCCATTCTGTCCACAGCCATGGACCTCACCTAATGTATATGTCCTGTACTCGCCATCCTGATGTGCGGGATGGTGGGACCCACCTGATGCATGTATTTCATCTACATGCGATCAAGGTCGTCCGTCCTTGTTGGACAATGTTTAGACGGTGTTGTGGACCGCACCATGTTGTATGCTTTTCATCCACTGTCCACAATGTCTGGACGGTGCTGGGTAGAATTTTGGACAGTGTTGTGGGGCCTTGCAATGATGTATGTGTTCATCTACACCGTCCGTCCAAGGGACCCCGCGTGATGTATATGGTTTATCCAGGCCACCCATCCAGGGCTGGGCACTGGATCAATGTTAATATAATATTATATATATACATATATATATATATATATATATATATATATATATATATATATATATATATTCATGTATATACCTAGTGGGCCCCACGTGGGACCCAACCACCATGAATGGATTGGTCGGGCTATCACACACCAGCTATATAGCTATTGTGTGCAGTGTATGGGTTTGATCCACACTGCCTATCTGTTCAGCCCACCTTAATGATGTATGTATTTTACCTGCACCGTCCAGCTGGCACAGTGCTGACTCACCTAATGTATGACTTCCATCCACGCCATTCCGTCCATGTGCGTGAGACCCACCTTGATGTGTTGTAAATCCTCACCATCTAGACCTCTAGATGGTGGGCTAGTCACAAGGTATGTGTTATATCTAAACCGTCCATCCACTAAATGAGGTAGATCTATCAGGTGGACTACACTGCAAAAAATAGTGGAGAGTTGAACGCCTACCATTGAAACCCCTTAGGGATTTCAGAAGTTCTGGATCAATATGATATTTATTATTCCTCTTGATCCGGGTCTTTTTGATCGTATGATCAGATTGGATGGAATATTAAATGTTTAGGTGGGCCATGTCAATTACTAACAATGAAAATCTTTATCTCCACTGCTATTTTTGGTATGGTTCAGGTGATCCGTGGGATTTGATTCATGTGTGATAATGCTCTAAAATGAAGTCTAACTATAGATGAATGGTGTGGTTGGTTTGGGCCCATTCGACTTAGCCCATTTAATTCGGCCCACTTGTTGTATATGAGGCTCATATGTGTGGCCCAATGTAATGTATGTATGGCCTATGTTCGAGGCCCAATATGATGTATATCCGACCCAGGTGTTGGGGCCCATTGGGATGTATCTGAGGCTCGTGTATTGCGGTCCATATGATGTATGTGAGGCCCATGGGTTGCGGCCCATTGCGATGTATATTGAGGCCTATGGTTACGGTCGTTATGATATGTTTGAGGCCCATGGTTGTGGCCCGTTATGATATGTTGGATGCCCAGGGTTGTGGCCCATTATGATGTGTTTATGGTCATTTGGTAAGACCCACTGAGATGTATTTTTGGCCCATGGGTCGAGGCCCATTGTGATGTATTTTCAGATCGTATGTCGTGGCCCATTGTAATATGTTTCTGGCCCATTTATTGAGGCCCGACTTTATGTGTATAAGGCTCATTAGTGTGGCCCATTAATGCGGCCCACTTGTTGTATATGAGGCCCATTGGTGCCGCCCAATGATGTGACCCACCATGATGTGAATATTAGGCCCAATGGTGCGGTCCAATGTATCGACCCACCGTGATGTGTAAGGCCCACCTGTGATGACTATTTGAGGCCCACTTATTGGATATTTAGGCCCACCTTATGTTTGAATCTATGTGGACCACTGCTTGGGAGCAATGTTGGTTAAATGTCCACATTGATGGGTAATGATGGTTAAACGCCCACATTGTGACCTTCCCTTAGGCCTAATTAGGCCAATTCTCATCGATACCGATGGTATTGGCTGATTCTAATTTTTTGAGGCCAATTCCGATGGTTGAGGCCGATTCTGATTGTCGAGGCCGATTCCGAGGGTCGAGGTCGATTTCGATTATCGAGGTCGATTTCGAGTGTCGATTTTGGATTACCAAAGCCGATCGTAGAGACTTATGTGATGTATATGCGACCTGTAGTTGAGGCTCATTGTGATGTATTCATGGCCCATGGGCAAGGCTCATTGTGATGTATTCACAGCCTATGGGCAAGGCCCATTGTGATATGTATTAAGTCTATGATGCATGGTCCATTTGATGTATTCAAGACCCATATACAGGGCCCACATGTCATGTATTTGAGGCCCATGAGCAGGGCCCACCTGTTGTGTATATGTGGCCCTTGAGTAAGGCCCATTGTGTTATATATTTGGCCCTTGTGTGAGGCCATGAGTCCATTATATGTTAGGCCCTATGTGGGTCACTCTTTGGGGGCAATGTTGGTTAAATGTCCACATTATTGAGGTTGATTGTCGATGTCGATTATCGATGCTGATTATTAATACCGATTATGAGTATGTGACAGCATAACATCGCAATACATGCCCATAGGCATCATCTGCATGTTTGTCATGAGATGTGGTTGACCATTGCATATGTCATTAAGCATGTTGTTATGAGACTCCCTAATAGGTGGAGATTGCCCCACATTAGCGCACGGTATGCGCAGGATTATGCATGATTGCACTATGTGACTCATGCATCTCACATTTGTATGAGATAACCACCATACGCCCTAACAACATCAGGGTTGTAGCTTCCACAGGCATATCGTGGATGGCCAGATGGGACATTGAAAATCTATTCTACATGGGGTGCTATGATTTATGATCTTGTCAGTATTTCTGTTAACTCTGATAATTCCTGCTCTTGACAGTATTTCTGCTTACTCTGATAATTTATGATCTTGTCAGTATTTCTGCTTATTTCGATAATGTATGATTTATGAATTACCAGTAATTTTTTTATTGTATGATGATGGCATTATATTGAATACTCGATACTTACCTTGTGCACACACTTACACCACCTTCTAAGCTTTTTATAAGCTTATGCACGATAGATGTGTGCAGGTAATGTTAAGTTGCAGCAGTGTTGAACTTGGAGCGTGCAGCGGTCTTCAGGAGCTTAATTTTCAATTTATGTATTTCTCTTTCAGCATTGTACTCAAATGATTATATTAGTGGATATGTGACATTGATGTTGTCTTTGTGAATTGGGTAATCTTGTGGTTATACTTATTACGAGTTAAATGTACCTTGAAAAAAAAATCCTCCTTGTAGGACCCTAGGATCTGAATCTGGCGTATGGACACTAGGAGCTAAGAATGGGGTACTACAGAGGCTATCAGCACCGGATTCGGCAATCGAGATTCCTGTGAATCCGATTTTTGAGTTTGGGGCGTGACACGATCGCATGCAGAAAAGGGGCCTTCAGATCGGCTCTGTCGGACCGAAATGGCCAGCCTTTGGCTATAACCTAATTATACCATGGCCCTAGGGCCATTCTCATCAGTTCTGGGCCTATATAAGGGCCTTAAACTCTCTCTCTCCCTTCACATACGAATTTACAACCCTAGGAGAGAAGAGAGCGAAGAGAGATGGAAAGAGAGAGAAAGTGGGGGACTGTTCCTGGGATCTTTCTCTGCCACTCTACGTGCTTAACCACTGCTTTCGTATTGCTATACCGGTGGATTTTATCTTGTTGTTGGGTAAGAAATCCTAACCTTAATCTGTTTTAAATATCCAAATAGAGGAAATGATGAAATAGCTAACCTATTTCATACTATAGGTTGTCATTGTGCTGTAGACAAGACTTAGGGTTTAAACTCAGTTCGTTATGAGTCTACGGCGAAAGGTGAGGACTATAAATACTTAGATTATGGTTTTCAAGGTTTTTAATGTCAGTAATGATTTATGACTGACTTGATTGCTGTCACATGTGCGTAGATACGACGTGTTCCATATATTACATATATATGTAGGGTATGTTGATTTTAATGCATCCCATGTGCTTGTTGAAATGTTTGAATGAGTATGGAATTATGATTTATGCTTGTCATGTTCATTTCCTGAGAATACATGATTGTTATACGTATGGTGAATCCTTTGTAAAGGGATTTGCTATAATACCTGTTACAATTACTTTATTACATGCATATGATATGTGTAGTCCAAGTGTTTGATAAAATACCTGAATGAGAAGATGCTTGTTTAAATGTATGTAATGAGGGTATTCTCAATCCCCTTATCTATGGTTACAGTTTTCTTCATGTAACCTATTTCATTACTGTGTGATTTATGGATGAAATGTCTAAGTATAGTAACATGTGTAGTACGTGTTTTGTTGAATTGCTCAAGTAAGATTTATATTTTATTTTAGTTGTCACATGCGATCTTTGGCTACTACATGCGAATACTATTTCTTAGAGTGTGTTTAGGGCTACAACGTAGTCCAGGCAATCGGTAACAACTTTCGAGTTAGTGGCCGAGGTCGTTTCGCTACATCAGATAGGTTTAAAGAATCCAAGTCATACGCTACTTGTCAACAGTGGTTAAACCACGCGGAGTGCTTACGCACTCCATGTCGATCAACTCGACGTACGCTCGTACCAGTCGAGCTTGTCAAGTAACCCGATTAGCCTAATGTATGTTAACCATGTATGGACGCTACCGTTTGAATCTAAGGTACCAACTTACCAGTGCAAAACCCGTTTAACCATGGTACCATGATCCGCTAAGACTCATGAGTGGGGCATGGTGGTATAGGACACCGTAGTCGAGTTGTCGGCCTATGCTACTTGTCAACAGTAGTTAGGCCACATGGAGTGCTTACGCACTTCATGTCGATCAACTCGACGTACGCTTGTACCAGTCGAGCTTGTTAAGCAACCCGATTGGCCTAATGTATGTTAACCATATATGGACGCTACTGTTTGAATCTAAGGTACCAACTTACCAATGCAAAGCCCGTTTAACCATGGTACCACGATCCGCTAAGACTCATGAGCCGAGCATGGTGGTATGGGATACCGTGGTAGAGCTATCGGCCTATGCTGGGGTGACGAGCCTCCCCGTAGTGTCCAGTGAGCAACCCAGATTCATGAGCAGAATACGGTGGTATGGGACACTGTATTCGAGCTGTCGGCATATAATTAAGTGACGAGCCCGTAGTAACCTCGAGCATACACTAGAAACTATGTTGAGGTGACGAGTCTTTCCATAATAAACTATAATATAAACCAGGCCTAAGCTGAGGTAACGAGCCTCTCCTAGCGACATGAAACTATCTATCGTATATGACTAATTAGGATTGACGACCTCAGATAGATCATTGTTTGGGTACATGATATAAAGGGAGGTACCTTAGCTTCTCAATCCTGTTGTATGAATATGTCTAATTAAGAACTTGACTAACACAACCATGCATCGCATTGAACGGTGAAGGGGTGCATGCTGCGATCGTAAGATGATGTCGTAGAGGGAGTGTAGGCGAGGGCATGCATCACTATCATATACCATCCTTGTATTAATAAGAGTACTTAGGACCTGATTGTTGTACTGCTTTATCATTACTGCTTGACTGAATTGATAACATGTTAACCTTTGCTTCATAGCTCCACTGAGTTGATCACTCACTCCCACATTCTGAGACGGTGTTTTAAACACCAACTAGACTCTGTATTGATGCAGATACTGGCACGACGTATGAGACTGAGCCAGACTTCTACGATGATGAGAAGGAGTTCTCATACATGCAGTTATCAGGCGGGTTTATGTAGGATACTCTGATCGACGGGATTACAGGGATATATGATTAGTGGGACATTCGCATTTTATTATTTTGTATCTTTGGAACAAATATATATTTATTCAGCTTAGTAATGTCATCATACTCTGGAGGTTGGGAAACACGTTTATGTACCTTATATATCTATTACAGTCTTTCACTTGCATAAATTTAAATATCTCTGGAGTATGATATGTTATTTTGGTATAATCTCACTCATATTCAAGGCACTAATACAGACAACATTTAATCACCATTATCTATGTCACATAAGTGATGTGTTGGAACTCGGGAGTTGGGCTCCTACTTGACCCCCGATTTTCAGGGCGTTACAACACGTCTCCCTTGCATGCACATTAGAAAGGACCCTTACATGGGACGATAGGATCTTTTCTTGGCTTTAAATAAGAGCCTAGATCCATTTGGGCCAAGTAAGGCCCAGTTTGGCCCTTGATTGTTGGGCCAAAAATGGCCCAATTCACATGTAGAAGGGCACTTACAAACTTACTCACTTGTTATGACTTAGACAAATTAGTGGTCTTGAGAACACTATCTAATACAACTCTTAGGTTGGAAATAATTATAAGTAATCAAGCTTATGGTGTTGGACCATTAGTTAACCACAAAAATCCAAATTAAGGAAAGAGCTACGAGCCGCCAGGTGATGACTTTTCCCTTTGGACTTTCTATCCCTAAGTTCGTCTAAACATAGAACCCATCTAGATCATAATTGTTAGTTCAAGGTTCGAATTATTTGTATTAAAATTTCTAGTAGCAGCCCTATCTTGACCTGTGATTGATAAACCACGTTTGCATGAAATAAGGGCCACGTGCTAGGTTCACATATTAGTTGATAATTCATAAATATTGTTCACATGCAATGATCATTAATTTCTATGTTTTAACATCGCACTACTTGATAGTTCATACTTTAATTTCATGATGCCTTGTTACAAATTCTATTGCCATTATTAAATTTTACATACCTCTGCATGTTAATTGGATTGTTGCGAGTCACCCGTAAGATTCAATTCACAGCATTATATGTTGAAAAATTCTACTATTGCATGTGAGCTATACTTGGGATGCAACTAGACAGATGATGTAGGAAATGAGACCCCCGACTTGAAGTTATTTTTGATCGACCACTTGTGGAGGATTTCTATTAAACATCCTGAGGTAGAACCTCGTAAGCCGGGGATGGTGGTCATGGGACACTATGCCTGAGCTGTCAGCTTACGCTGGGTAACAAGCCCCCCATAATGACCATTGAGTTTCTCAAACCGGATAATTGTAACTAAAATAACAACTATTTAGCTAATCATGTATTCAGAGCATATTGGTGATGACGAGTAACTAATTCTAAATGTTATAGCAAGTGCCTTGGATTTATCGGGTATTATTTCGCTAGCTCCCAAACCACCGACTATCGATCTACGAGATGACTTGGTCACTATGTTGTACGAGTTATGCTACGCTAGTGACCAATCTTATGCATGGGTGACGAGCCCAAGTCCGACTAGATCAGCATCCCCTGGTCAATGTGCATTCATATATCTATGCATTTTAATAAGATTGCATCCTATATGTTTTGGAATGTTTCATTGCTTTTCTTTAAACTATGTTTGCTAAAGCGGCAGTGTGTAATCTTGAGAAAAATTCACATTGAGTTGGCTACTCATTCATCGAATATCCAACCATATAAAGTATGTAGTAGATGGAGATGATGGTAGCACCAGCCCTGAGGGTGTGATGGCAGAACCTAAAGATGGATATTATGATGATGAGCCGTGGCAAGAAGCGGCTGAATACTTTGGACTTAACCAATAGACACAGTATTTCTTTATGGATGTTTGGTACTTCGAAACTTATAAATTTTGTAATTAAGGCGTCCAGCTGGGTGAGCCAAATATTCGGATTATATGATACCATTCTCGCTTGTTTATGCTATCACACTTTGATTTTGATATTTTTGCTAGTTATCTGATTTATTAACATTCGGGTTTCTGAAACGAGTCTCGTACTCGAACTCTGGAAACCAGGGCGTTATAAGAGACACCTTCTGTTAGAAGGATCCACATTAGCAATCAATGTTAAAAAATTGTCTTCACGATTCAATCACAACAAGGTAAGATCTAAACCAGTCCTTTTGATTGTTTTAATGACAAATATGATATTATCAAAAATAGAATTACTGAGTGAAATGAATTAATTGAATCTTTAGATTAGTTTCCACTGCATCTAAACACAAAAATCCAAGTCCAAAAATGGAAACTTCCCCAATTTTGGTCGAGTAATTCTTACAGAGTCCAAAATGGGACCTAGATTCATTAACATGGGGTCAATTCCGTTGGGTACTTGCGGGTCCGAGCACCCATTGACCATCCTTAGGTTGGAGGACAATTTACCAACCTTCCACTTGTTGAAAATACCTGTTTGGACGACCAGCTAGGGTAATCCCGGCTGCAATAATCGAGTTCTCATCTTAACACACCTATTTCCCCCTAAAATTTGAAAATCCAATCAAGTTCTCACCTTAACACACCCATTTTCCCATAAATTTTGAAAATCTAGTCCGTGAAAATGCTATCTAAATTCCTGCCAACTATTTTAAATGATGGGAGATGGTGCACGCACCTGCTCTCCTGCTCGTGCCTTTATCTTTCGGAGGGCCGTCTCAAACTCAAGGAATGATTTGGCATGCCACGTGGTGGGACCATGAAAGTATATTATGATGGCTTGGAATCTTGCCCATTTGATATCTAATACTGAAGTGGATCGGCCCGTGTACCACACACCATGGACGCCGATTTCCTAATAAAGCCTTCCACGGTGAGTTCCTGTGCAAGGATTCTGGTGGGGCTCACTGCGATGTTTTATAAGAAATCCAACCTGTCCATCCATTTTCCAAGATCACTTTAGGGCATTTTATCAAAATTAAGGTGGATCTAAAACTCAAATGGGCCACATAAGAGGAAACAATGGAGATTTAGTGACCACCGTTGAAATATTTATGTGGCCACAAAAGTTTTGCATTTGTCTAAGTTTTTGGTTTTTTCACTTCAACCCAGTGAAAATGACTTTATAAACGGTTTGGATGGTATATAAACATTGAGGTAGAGCCTAATAAGGTTTTAACTGTAGGAATTCCTTTCCCCACTCTATCATCCTGTATGGCCCAGTTGAGTTTTGGATACTCCTCATTTTTTGGTCTCACCTTTTAAAATGAATTTGAAAAATGGATGAACCAATTGGATTTCTCTCAAACATTAATTGAGTTTTGAATACTCCTCATTTTTTAGTCTCATGTTCTAAAATGAATCCGAAAAATGGAGAGCGAATTAGATTTCTCACAAACATCACGGTGAGCACCTCCTTGCATTCCAGCGCAGGAAAGCTTTGGCAGGAAATCGTGTACACACACCACTATAGATTTCTGATAAACATTACAATGGGCCTAAATAAGGTATGTGGTTTTATCTAGGCTGTCTATCCATTTTCTATATTATTTTAGGGCATCAACTCAAGAAAAGAAAAAAAAAAACCGAGGCAATCTAAACCTCAGGTGGACCGCAACATTGAAAATAGTGGGGATTGTATGCCTATCATTCAAAATTTATTTGGGGCACAAAAGTTTTGAATCATGATGATATTTTTATTTTCTCTTTATATAGGTCTGTGTAATTTCATAAACAGGTTTAATGCAAATAAACATCATGGTGGGCCTTAGAAAGGTTTTGGTGCATATCATTATTCTCATCCAATTGGACTTTGGATCTATCTCATTTTTGAGCTCACACCGTATAATGGTATGGCAAAATAATTGGGTGGCATGGATAAAACGCATACATCTTAGTAGGGCCCATGGACGTTTTTAACGAGGCCGGTAATGTGCTCTACACTACACAAACCAGTTGGCATCAACCTGAGAATGGTGATCTTCATGGTGGCACCCATGAAGACCATCCGGAACAAAAATCTATCAGATCCACTCATCCTGGTGGGCAGACCTGAAAATAATGAGATATCTACGTTATATATATATATATATATATATATATATATATATATATATATATATATATATATATATATATATATCTGTGTGTGTGTGTGTGTGTGTGTGTGTGTGTGTGTGTGTGTGATTGTCAGTTCAATAACTAGCATGATTTTTAGTCTTGTTGGACGGCTTGGATGTTAAGCAAGCATGACATGTTAGTCCTATAGGCAAGGTGGACTGGAGCCACACCGTCCGTCGGTGTATATTTGAATGCCCCACTTGAAAATTTGAAAAACGAGCAAAAACTCAAAAGTAAATATTGAAACATTTCATATCCTCCACTGATGCTTGGGTGAGCCTCATGTTTGTGCTGCATAATCTATATGGGAGTTCACCCCTTATTGATAGCTATATGCTGTATAAAGTGGAGAGTAGCATTATAGGTTGAATGAGGTGCAGTTTAACTTTCATGAAACAACATAAAACTAATGAAAGCAAAAGCTTACTAATAGGAAAATGAGAAGGTCTCGAGTCTAATTGGTTGGACCCAAGTTTGTGGTCCACCTAGTAGATTACTGAGAAACCCATTGAGTGCTTGTGAAATCCAATCCTCCCAATCAGTTGGGCCCACCATGAGGTTAACCTATTGCAAAAATTAGCCTTGTCCAATCATCAAGTAAGCCACAACAAAGAGAATAGTGTATAGTCATTGATAAATTTAATATATACACACACACTGATTTTTGCATGAACTGTTTCTCATGTAGGATCTAATCTATTGAATGGGTTGGGTGTCCCATATACTTAGTAAGTTTGAAGTTATATGCTGGGTGGACGATAACCGGTCGTCCAACTAGTTAGAATTCAGACTACTTAAAAATAATAATATTTTTTAAAAGGGTTTTGCTAACCTCTCTTAGCCTTTTAAATGACATGTGGAATGTCCAACCATCAAACCATGGTGTGTAAAGAAGTATACAGAATCAGATGATCCTAACCCTTTAAATTAATGGAGTCAAGTTGTTACGATGACCGGTGTTTATGAGCCATACATCACACGGTTAAAAGCTTCATGGCCCATCTGGCAACATCCAAAGACCATCTTTACTCGTTCTTGCGAAACAGGCTTTAAATAGCTGTTAGGACCTATCCGCAAACTCAATTACGGTTTAGATTCTCTCAACAGCTATAACCCATGTGAAGAACGGGAATGGTTGATTTTAGGGCCCAAATCGTTTTATGGGACAGAAGTTCCGTATCATGTGCCTGTGAGATGCATCAGCACGTGTCCCGGTTGACTGTCAAATCCCACATAAGAAACTCATTTCTTGGGGGTTAAAAAGTAAAAAACCAATTAACGCAAATCACCGTTTGATATTGGGACGCTACGTTCTTTTAAAAGTGAAGAACCCACTGGTTCGACTGGTTCAGCATACGCATGACAAAGCTGTATGGTGACCTTTTTATGGTTGATATGGTGGGCCACAGTAGGTAAACGTGGGGAATTGAGAGTAAATGAAAATAAATAACAATTAAAGTGTGTTTAAATGAGAGTAAATGCATGGAAATGAAATAAATGAGAGTTAATTATCTTATAAATGAAATCATCTTTATATGAGAAGATATGAAAATACGTGAGGTAAAATGCCTTTTTAAGATTTTTAAAAGAGTCGCATAAGTAAACAAAAGTTATGCTAGGCAC
This sequence comes from Magnolia kwangsiensis, assembly GCA_037074715.1. Classification (NCBI taxonomy): domain Eukaryota; kingdom Viridiplantae; phylum Streptophyta; class Magnoliopsida; order Magnoliales; family Magnoliaceae; genus Magnolia; species Magnolia kwangsiensis. The sequence continues at coordinate 34,873,212 of CM073586.1, read as the reverse complement.
ATATCCATTACACGTGGGATACCGACGATACTCATAAACAATTTAATTATCAACTACATTATTTAAATCACACTAATGAATAATCCAAACCATTCAAAAATGGCCTGTTTAAATAATAGTAAAAAACGCTAGCAAGTTGCTTAATTATGATCCTTACATTGTAGCTAATTGAAGCTCAATATTTCTTCATTTTTTTACTAAAGTATATATTTCAATGAGCTTATTACAATCATTTTATTAAGTATCACATAATTTCTTAAATATATTTAAAATTTTCATTGTATTGCAATACTTTTAACTCCATACCAATATATTATTTGAATTCTGAAAGCATTTGATTTACTCACATCCAACACAGCCATGCTAGTTTCTCCTTATTTATTTACCTTCAATTTCATTTCCTATTTACTTTCCTTTACAAGCTATAAAAAGCACATTAATTTCCTTTGCTACATGTGAAATTGTAAATCAAAGCTAAATATATGTTGCTCCCAAGGATCCCTTGTATCCAAACAAGCCCTTTGTTTTGAATAGAGTCATTCAAACTTTCCATGCTCCAAAGTCATCTCCATGCATGATCATCTTGTGTCAACGGATGTTTCTTAGATTGTCCTACAGCATACGATCTGGAATATGAACCATTCAAATAATCATTTAAGATATAATTCAGGAGTGAAAACCTATCTTTTATTGTAGATCTGGTACGGTGGCAATTTAACCCATTAAAGCCCTCACGGAAACTATAACCCATCCCAATGGCCCACCAATCGACATGAGATGCTATGTGCAGCATAAAAGCATTTGTTCTTGAGCTAGTATCCCAAGTCATCGTCATGGTCACAAAGGTGGAAACGGATTGGCTACTCCGCCAATGGCTGGTGATTAGTGCTCTCTGGGCCCCACCATGATGTATATGTTTCATCCATGCCGTTTATACATTTTTAAAGATCATTTTATGGCTTGAAAAAAAATAATGAAGGGATATATATCTCAGTTGGACCACACCACAGAAAACAATGGTGATTGGATATCCACCATTAAAATCATCCTAAGGCCCACTGTACATTTTATTTGACATCCAATATGTTGATTAGGTCATACAAACCTAGATGAAGGGAGAAAATAAATATCAGCTTGATCCAAAACTTTTATGGCCCCCAAAAAAGTTTTTAATGGTCGAAGTTCATTCAACACTGTTTCCTGTAATGTGGTTCACTTGATATTGGGATATAACTCATTTTTGGTCTCACACACTAAAATGATCTAGAAAAATAGATAGACAGCATGGATGAAACATATACATCATGATGGGGCCCACAGAGCACCGACCATCAGCCAAATGGCTGGTAGCAGGGGAGTAGCCAATCCGTTTCCGGTTTGATGGAGCCAACCACTGCCAGCATACGCTGCGGCACTTCAAATCTGCAACACCCAGATAGTGGGGCCGATTCATAATCTGAAGACAAGATCTTCTAATAAATGTGATTTTGACTGCGGGAGGGGGCGCAAATTATTTGGGTGGCTGGGTTTCAAAGTACATGCCACGTGTACGGTGGGAAAACACTCCTGTGTCTTAGCTACAGCGCATAGGAAGCGGATTAGCCGCGACCCCGGATCCAGCAATGTGGTGCGACCCTGACAGTAGGGGTCACCTTGATGTGTGTTGTGTATATCCACGCCGTCCATCCATTTTTTTTTACAGCTCATTTTGTACGCGGGTTTCCAGCTAAGCTGGAAGTTTATGTGCAACGATACTGGGTGGGGCGCACTTCTATGTTTGTGAGAAATCCGACCCGTCCATCCGTTTTTAGAGCTCATTTTAGTACACGAGACTAAAAAGGAGGTGGATCGAAAAATCAATTGGGCCACACGAGAGGAAAAGTGGGGATTCAATGAACACCGTTGAAACAATCGTATGACCATAAAGTTTTGTAACAGGCTATTGTTTTTTGTGTTTTCATTTCATCACAGTGGGATTGACCTTATAAACGGTGTGGATGGCATATAAACATCAAAGTGGAGCCCAAGAAAATTTCAACGGTAGGAATTTCTTTCCCAAATTTACCTCCTGCGTGACCAACTTTAGTTTTTTATCCAGCTCATTTTTACGTCCCATGTCTTAAAATGATATCGAAGAACGGATGGACGGAGTAAATTTCTTACAAACATTAGGGTGGCCCACCCATCATCCTTGCGCAGGAACTCCCTGCGCGTCTGCATTCCTATGACACGAAACAAAAAATGAGATAAATCCAAATTTCCCGTGACCGCGCCACAGAAAACGGTGGCTTTTGAACTTGCACATTAAAAAAACTTACTAAGGCCCGCTGTAATGTTTATTTTCCACCCAACCTATTGATTAGGTCACACAGATCTTAATGATAGAAAAATATAAACATCAAATTGATCCCAAAACTTTTGTGGGCCCACAAAAAGTTTTAAACGGTGGAAATTCAATTCCTACGGTGTAGTTCACTTGAGATTTAGATCTACCTAATTTTTAATTCATAGCATAAAATATGCTTAAAAAATAATTAGAAGGCATCGATATAAAACAGACGTATCTAGGCGCGCCCCACGTTAAGGGTTGCAGCTAGTCCGCTTTCCAGCGCTTACAGCTGAACCGTACCAAAACCCTGGTAAGTTTGGACAGACGGTACTGTTTCTCTGTCAAATCTTGTCTGCATGGGATCATCCAAAATCCTTTATGGATGGACGACACGTGGGACCCACATGTCCCGTTTCTTCTGTGACTGATGGGATATGGCGTGCACCTCATCTTTTAGCACAATAACTGCTGGCCACTCGGGGGTATCAGTTTCAAAGAGTAGGCCCGTGGTTTACTAACCCAAGCAATCGACCTGATGTGTCCCTCAATCGTCGACCCATTCACATAATCTCCTCTACTTGAGATCCTAACCATCAACCTTTGGGCCGTTTTTGGTTGATAATGGACTATTTGAGATACTTTCATCTTTAACCATTTATTTTCGGGACATCAATTGAAAGGCTAGGATTTTTCCGACAAGGAAGATCTTCGGTGCATCAGCTTTCTAGTGTACAATCCTTGTTATCAACGGTTTGGACCACCGAATGTGGACCCACCTGTACAAGATTTTGAGAACTGATCACATTCAGGTAGGTACCACTTGTGGTACGGTACCATCTTTCCCGGCAACTAAAGGAAATGGTAGACTTCACCATGAAGATTAGCCAGGACAAAACTCATGCCATTCGGCTCATTAGCTGGGCCTCACCGTTGGAATAAATGGACAACCAATGGTCGTAGTCTAGGTGAGATTGGCTTACCATCTTCGTCTTGCCCATATTTTTGTGGGAAGTTGTGGAACTATTTCCCTTTCCCTAACCTACTAGGAAATTTTTGGAACGCATAGTTATTTATGCAAATTAACCTACAAAATCAGTAATTATAAAATGGAAAGCAAAAAAAAAAGATGATGGAGAGAGAAGTAAACACTGATTTTACAGAGAAAATATTTTCAATTCAAGAAAGAAAAATTACAAGGCGGTGAAATAAAAAAGAAGCTATATTATAAAGAATTCTTGAATAAATTTCATTAATAGAAAATTATGAATATATAGAGAAGGGAGAGAGATCTATGAGGTTGATCTCACCGGAACTTTCCATGAGGTCGACCTATGTGGGGCCCCACTGTGTTGTGTGTTGAACATCAACACAGTGCATAGTCCCCTTTAATTATAGGATATCCCCACTGTAATGTGTGTTGAAGATCAACACTATGTATTTTATGGGTCCCCTTAATTATGTGATATCCCAAAAATCAGCTGTATATTGAACTTGGTCGGCCATACCATCTAAAACCATGCGAAGAGATGCATGGAACATATAAAATCACTTGGTGGGTCCATTTTAGTTTGGGATGTGATTGAAACTTGATTTAACCCCTCATCCAATTAGGACACACAATGGATGGGCTGGATTTGTGAACCACATCTTGATGGGCCTAATAAATGATTATGAATGTTTAAATGGAGGTTAACCCCTTCTCAACTGTTGTATATGGTGTGCCCCACCCAAGTCATGAATTGACTTGATTTTTAAACCTGTAGCCCACCATGGAATGGTGCATCTGACTAATTGGGTAGATGTTCACCACACATCACAGTGGGGCCCACACAGCTCAACCTCGTGGATAGTTCTCATGAGGTTAACCTTTTATATATATATATATATATATACAGACGGGTTTTGGGTGAGTCGGGTAAGTTCCAACCCGAGTTGGATTTCAGGTCGACTGTCGAGTTATGGGTGGCCCAAACTCTACTTGGTTTGAGTTCATATTGAACAAAGTCTCCTTGGCTGGGATCACGTCGGTACAAACGAGTCAATCCTACCAAGTTATCCTGTGCCCAGCCCTGGTTACTGCCTACCCTAAGGTGAGATTCTTCTTTGGACACGTTTTCAAGGTATGATTGTCACAAGGTACAGACTGGTCAGAGGTTCAAAGAATTATAGATGCAGTAGAATTACAGAAATTTATCACCGTAGACGATAGCAGTTTTTACGAAGGAATACAAACTTAAGTTACCAACTTAGGCTAGAAACGTGCAGACATCAAATTTGAGGATGAAAATATCCTTACATTTTAAGTAAGCTAGTCTATGGCTACGGATTTGGCAACACTCTGTAGCCACCAATCTGACAACTGACCTTGACAGTGGGACATGTCATTGAATTAGGGTCAACCAAGTCAGTAAGACAGTGAGCAGGATGTGGCTTTTTTTTTGGGGGGGGTGGGGGGGGGGGGGGGCTGGGTTAGCTTGTTAGTATACACCCATGTTCATACATGCACTCCAGAATGAATTACTCAATGTGCCATATGAATTTAGGATAGCAGAATCTACTCTATCCAAATATCCTAGTTATTTTACAAGATTCCATTAGGTTAATTATCTAAAATTCATTTTATTTATACTTTTGTTTTTTAGTATAAATTTTAGTTTAATTATAGCTCTTCATCCCCTGAGTTTTAGGAGTTGTGTTCAACATGAAAAGTACTAAAAAATTTGAAGTATAAAATGGTGAAATGTAAGATCGAGATTTAGGGATTGAGTTTTGAGAGCTTGGGAAGATAATATGGTGATGATTTGAGAGCGAAAAGAGTAAAAAGGAGTAGAAATAGGATAAGAATGAAGTAGAAATAATCTTAGATAAGAATGGAATAACTATGCATAGTATGTAATTAGGTATGTATGTAATGTTTGACATAATGTTTATAATAATCCCATTAAAATATATATGTTACCTCAAAATGATGAAATTTCAAGTCTTGGATATGCCACAAGCACATGATCACATCCGAGACAACCTACAAATTGAGTGAGGTAATGTAGAAATTGACCGAAGTAACCTAAAAATTAAGCGAGGCAACCTACATATTAAGCGAGAGAAGCTAGGAATTGAGCGAGGGAAGCTAGAAATTGAGTGAAGGAACCTAGAAATTCAGCGAGGCAACCTATAAATTGAGCGAAGGAACATAAAAATTCAGTAAGACAACCTAAATATTGAGCGAGGGGACTTAGAAATTGATCTAGAGATTCTAAAAATTGAGCGAGGCAACCTAGGAATAAAGCGAGGCAACTAAGGAACTGAGCGAGGCAACCTAAGAATTGAGCGAAGCAACCGAGGAATTAAGCGAGGTAATGTAGAAATTCAACAAGGCAACTTACGAATTGAGCGAGGCAACCTAAAAATTGAGCTAGGGAACCTAGAAATTGAGCAAGGCAATCAAGGAATTGACAGAGGCAACCTATAAATTGAGCGAGGTAAGCTCAAAACTGAGAGAGGAAACTTAGAAATTGAGTGCGGGAACTTAGAAATTGAGCAAGGCAACGTAGAAATTAAGCGAGGCAAATTATAAATTGAGCGAGACAACCTACGAATTGAACAAGGCAACCTAGAAATTGAGCGAGACAATGTAGAAATTGAGCGAGGGAACCTACGAATTAAGCGAGTGAACCTAGGAATTGAGCAAGGCAACGTAGAAATTGAGCGAGACAACCAAGGAATTGAACGAGGCAATATAGAAATTGAGCGAGACAACTTAGGAATTGAACGAAGGAACACAAGAATTGAGCGAGGAAACCTATGAATTAAGCAAGGCAACGTACAAATTGAGCAAGGCAACATAGAAATTTAGCGAGGTAACTTAGAATTGAGTGAGGGAAGCTAGAAATTGAACGAGGGAACCTAAGAATTGAGCGAGGCAACCTATGAATTGAGCGAGGGAATATAGAATTTGAACAAGGCAACATACAAATTGAAAGACAACGTAAACATTGAGCGAGGGAAGGTAGAAATTGAGAGAGGCAACCTACAAATTGAGCATGACAACCTAGGAATTGAGTGAGAAAGCTAGAAATTGAGCGAGGCAACCAAGAAATTGAGTGAGGTAAATTACAAATTGAGCGAGGCAGCATAGAAATTCAGCGAGGCAACCTAGGTTTAGAACGAGAGAAGCTAGAAATTAAGCGAGACAACGTAGGAATTGAACGAGGGAAGCTAGAAATTGAGCGATGCAACCTATAAGCAAGGCAACCTATGAATTAACCTAGGAGTTGAGCGATGTAACGTAGGAATTCAACGAGACAACCTAAGAATTGAGCAAGGAAACCTAAAAATTGAGCGAGAGAACCTAAAAATTCAGCGAGACAACCTTAAAATTGAGCGAGGCAACCTAGAAATTGAGCGAGGCAACATAGAAATTGAGCGAGGGAAGCTAACAATTGAGCGAGAGAACTTAGAAATTCAGTGAGACAACCTATGATTTGAGTGAGGTAACCTAGGATTTGAACGACGGAAGCTAGAAATTGAGTGAGGCAACCTAGAAATTGAGCTAGGCAACCTGGGAATTGAGCGAGGGAAACTAGAAATTGAGCGAGGCAACTTAGGAATTGAACAAGGCAACCTATAAATTGAGCAAGAGAAGCTAGTAATTGAGCGAGGGTAGGTAGAAATTGAGTGAGTGGAGCCAGAAATTGAGCAAGACAACCTACGAATTGAGCGAGGAAAGTTAGAAATTGAGCGAGGGAACCTACGAAATGACCAAGGGAACATATGATTTGAGTGAGGGAATCTACTAATTGAGCGAGGGAACCTACTAATTGAGCGAGGGAAGCTAGAAATTCAACAAGGGAACATAGAATTTGAGCGAGGCAACCTAAAAATAGAGCGAGGCAACCTACGAATTGAGTGAGGGAAGCTAGAAATTGAGCGAGAAAAGCTAAAAATTCAACGAGGGAACCTATGAATTAAGCGAGACAACCAACGAATTGAGCGAGGCAACCTAGGAATTGAGCGAGGGATGACCTAGGAATTGAGCGAGGGAACCTACAAATTCAACTAGGCAATGTATAAATTGAGCGAGGGAAGTTAGGAATTGAGCAAGGCGACGTAGGAATTGAGTGAGAGGACATAGGAATTGAGCGAGGATAAGTATAAGGTGAGATAGGAAAACTCGAAATTAGGTGGGGCAAACTAGAAGTTGAACAAAGCAAGCATGAAAGTTGAGAGACGGAAACATTTACACGATATGAAATTTAATTCATAATAAATTTTCCTAAAGTACAAATTATATGGGGTATATACAACACTATATATAATACAACATTCCACAAATTTATCCTCTTCATCTCATGCCTACGACAAGTATCATTTATAGGTTACAAACAAACAATCATACGCTATCGACTTCCTCCAATGTATAGTGAATTTTTGCATGTCTGTTCCCTCCAAGGTGTGACCGCTGCACAGTATATCGATGAATTTCATTACAAATATGCCACAATCAAAACCATTCACTACCAGAAAAGGGGTAAAGGCTACAGATGGTACTTCTGCTAACAAGATTTTTCTAATCCCAATCTAAGAATATCTGAAGAATTTCTCAAGTCAAGGCACTAACTTTAAGAGATAGAAGCCCACTATGTTTGCTATCATGCAAGGACTATGCATGGATAGGAAAACTTACAACATGCTTTAAATATCACATAAGACAAACAGAATATTGAGTGATGAAACCTAGAAATTGAGCAAGGCAACGTACAAATTGAGCGATGGAATGTAGAAATTGAGCAATGGAATGTAGAAATTGAACGAGAGAAGCTAGGGAAGTTAGAAATTGAGCAAGAGAAGCTACAAATTCAGCGAGGCAACCTATAAATTGAGCGAGGTAACCTATAAATTGAGCAATGTGAAAATTAAGCGAAGAAACCTAGGAATTAGGCTAAGAAAGCTAGAGGAAGCTAGAAATTAAGCGAAGAAAATAAGAAATTAAGAGAGGCAACCTAAAAATTCAGCGAGGAAACCTATAAATTGAACGAGGCAACCCAGGAATTAAACGAGGGAAGCTAGAAATTCAACGTGGCAACCTAGAAATTGAGCGAGGGAACCTAAGAATTGAGCGAGGCAACGTAGAAATTCAGCGAGGCAACCTAAGAATTGAGCGAGGGAAGCTAGAATTGAGCGAGGGAACATAGAAATTCAGCGAGGCAACGTAGAAATTCAACGAAGCAACCAGCGGATTAAGTGCTAGTTAAATCATCAACAAGGATGAGAACGACTTTTTTTGAGAGACTATTTATCCTCTCATAGATAGAGGAATAGATAGAACAAAGAAGATCTCTATATCTTTTCTTATAGATATAATATAAAAGAGAGATCATTCTCGTTTTTTATCAGGAGAGAAATCTTTCTTCTCCGAGAGCTTTGAATTCAACAATTTTTAAGAACAAGACAAAGAAAGAAGCGTTGAGATAATACCTTTCATCCTAATCTCATCTATTGGAAAAGGGGGCTCTCTTGATCACCTAAAAGAGATTTGTAGGCAGAATTAGTATAATTATGACCGCGAGGATTGAGCTGCCAAATGAGATTATCCTCATTCCTCGATTGGGGTTCTGAAAGATAAGATTTATGCAGTTAAAAAAAAAAAGAGAAAAAAGTCTTCTGAATTGAGCGAGGGAAGCTAGAAATTGAGCGAGGCAACCTAAAAATTGAGCAAGGGAACCTAAGAATTGAGCAAGGCAACGTAGAAATTTAGCGAGGCAATCGATAAATTGAGTAAGGGAAACATGAATTTGAGCGAGGCAAGCTTAAAATTGGGTGAGGCTAATATAAATTAGAATGCACTTTAAATGTAAATGACCTAGCCTAACAATTTGCTCTTTAGTGAATTTGATCGAGCAGTTAATGAAATTGACCTAGCTTTACATGAAATTCTCTTTAGTGAATTTAACCGAGCAATTAATGAAATTGACTAATCGGTTCATAAAATTTTCTGTTACATTACATGAATCTGTGGAAGTTTCCCATCATATTTTTATGATATCTCCATCAATTTTATGAATTGCTCGGTCGATCATTTGCTGGTTCACTGCCCATTCATGACTAAAATTCAGGCCAACTTTTGTCAGCATTTTTCGGTCTCGTGGTGTGCTCCTCCGTCAACGGGCAACTTGCTATCCAGTTGGAAAGGGCAAAAAGTAGAAAAGGTCAAAACGATCATTTAGCGTATGGCCATCATCGCCATTTGGTGGGTTGTTTGGGAGGAAAGAAACAATCATTGCTTCAACAATGCTTCCTCCTCTAGTTTTGTGGTTGGAAGGAGGGCTAAAAAGCTGCTGATCGAATGGGCTACGAATGTTTCCATTTTAAAATCTCTTGATCTTTCTTTTCTTAATTGTTAGGGGCGGTCTGCCATCTCAGCAACTTTGTCCTCTTTTTCTGTCTTTGTTGTTTTCCTGCTTAGTCTCCTTTCTCATTTTAATGAAGTTGCTTTTAAGAAAAAAATAATAATTATGAATTGCTCTGGAAATTCCACCAATCATGAATCAAAAAGTACGTCAAATGGACCAAAACCTCTCACAAATTGGATTTATAGTTTGCTCAATACGCACTTATAGTGCTGAATTAATTGAGTTGGGCACAGCCAGATCCATAGCTCAATTGGCAAATGGAGTGGAGATACCTCCATGTCAACACTTGAGGTCTTGGTATTGATCCCTAACGGGTGTGGCTAACATGGAGTGTGTACTGACATGGGCTTGTACTAACAAGCTAACCCAATAATAATAATAATAATAATAATAATAATAATAATAATAATAATAATAATAATAATAAAATAACTAAGTTGAGCCCACCTTGAATATATGTGGACTATCCACGACGTTCTTCCGTTTTCCATCTACAGTAACAGTTTCAACCCAAAATGGTAGCATTTTGAAATATCAAGTGGATCATACCGCAGGAAACAGTGGTTCCATCATAGAAACCTTTTTATGCCCCCACAATGATATTTTATTTGTAATCCATCACGTAAAATAAAAATTTATAATGTTTAGGTAATGTACTACATTATACCTGTGGTGCGTGCTTTCTTCCATAGAGAGACCATTTTCAGAAAAACGAGATAATGCTGATGAATAAAGAGGGTGGGATCCAGCTAGAGGGTGGTGCGATCTAAGCAAGCAGAAGTAGTGCAGGATTTTTCGTCTCTTGTTTTTTTAAAATGGAGGGAGGGAAGGGAGGGAGAGGAAACGCAACAGCAGTGAAAGGAGGGGTAGTTTCGTCCTCAAATTCGCTGTCCGCACGTGATAGTCTAAGTTGGTAACTTGAGTTTGTATTCCTTCATAAAAACCGCTGGAGAAAAGGTTTGTCCACGGTGGTCATTTTCTCAAAGAATTACCCGAATTGACCCGAATTGTCTTACACGTAGAATCTCTAAGTAATCTAATTAAATCACCTAACCATTTTTGGATAATGGGGACTGTAATTTTTAGGCCTGAACAAACGTAACAATGGGCCCTATAAAAATCAAGGGTGGACATCATTCTCTGTATGGCTCACCTGAATCACAGACCTGCCTGATTTTTGGGCCGCCTTGGGCGTAACTGAATTTCACATACACATTCCCGTGAGGCCCACACGAGCTGCTAACCATCCTCTTTGGAGGTAACCCAGTTTACAAGAGACTGTAATACACACGCACACATGGCAATCCCCTACATGAAAGTGCCAATTCATCTCCCAAATCAAAATTCAATTACATTATTAGCTGAAGCCTAATGCCATCATTCATGCTAAAAATATGATTAAAACCCAAATAGGGGAGAACAAAGAGGTAAATAATAAATTTATAAAAATAAAATAAATAATAAATAATAAATAAAAGAAGAAGCGTATTCAAGCCAGACAAGAAACCGGTGGTAGTTCACCATCATTTTAGAAAAACAACCGATGACTCGTCCTAACATGTGGCACACGTGCAAGGATATCGCATGTGGCACATGTGAATGAAGCATAGCTCAAAAATCACACTGATCACGCAATTCTAACCATCCAATGGATGGATAAATACAATAATGGTTAAAAGTAAAACAATTATCCAGATTCAAAAGACAAGATCAGATGGTTACCGTCACTATCTCAGTAATTTTTGGGCTATGTTTCATCCACAGCTGGATAAGCTATTTGGACGGTCTAGATTGCCATACAACTATGACTTGCACACGATGGATGGTCGAGCCACCATCGTTTTCGAAATGGTGATGAACTGCCAAGGTAATCGAGCCCAGTCACCCACCATGAATTCCTTTGAAGATTACTCTCCCAATGAGAACTCAAACAACATGGTGTGCCTATACTTCTCACCAGGCTCTACCACCACAGAAGGGAAGTTTGGCTGGTTTATGGCATTCGGGAATCCCTGTGTCTCCAAACACAACCCTGCATGCTTCCCATAGATGACCCCACCTTTACCGACAACACCATCGACGTAGTTTGCGCTGTAAAACTGCACCCCAGGCACATCGGCCCACACATTGAGGACCCTCGTGCTTGTTGGGTCCCGCACTCTAGCCACATGTTTCAAACCCAATTTCTCTTCTCCAAAATCAAGTATGTAATTGTGATCATACCCGCCAGGGACATGACCAATCGTAGAGCCAATCTTTTTTGCAGTCGTGAGATCAAAGGGAGTGTCCTCAACTGGCATGATCTCACCTGTTGGGATCGAATTCTGATCCACCGGGGTAATGTGGTTTGCCAATATTTGAACTGAATGATTGAGAATGTTGCCAGAGTTGTGGCCAGCTAGGTTCCAGTAGGTGTGCTGAGCTAAATTGATTGGAGTAGCTTTATTCTTAGGCACAGCTTCCATGTCGAGTCGTAATGTCATGCTCGAAGTCAATGAGTATTTTGCTGTCACATTGACATCGCCAGGGTAACCTGGTTTCTAAAATCAACAAATTAGTCATGAAAATGCTCCAGTCCTATCTATTTATTCAAAATGGTCCATTGATTTTACAGCAGTGCTAAGCTGGCATTGCAACAGGTTGACATGGGCACATTCCAATAAATTGGACAGGACAGTTGGTTCATTTTGTCTAGTTTGCTCTTCATGGGCCACCCCACAGATCATATTCCTATCTGTCAAAAAATTGAGCTGTTGCGACCATCAGTTTGCAAGCCACATATGGGATGATCTTGATCATCTGCTCAAATGATTCTTGAGACCCATGGGCAATATATGGCATTGCCCCCCCTCTCTACACACACACACGGGAATGCTCAGCTGCACACCAGTTCTCATGAGAACTTTTTGAGAACTCATTTCAGGTGATATGAGCCCAAAATCTGAACCGTCCACCTGATGCAGTCCCCTATGAAACCCCTGAGGCCTAACTTTTACCCTGATCCAAAACTTTGGTGGGCCATGATGAAAGACATAGGAAAATCAAGGGGGGAAACTATTTCCTTCTACAATGGCCAACCAGAGTTTTGGATCAAGATAAAAGTTGAGCCCTGAAGGTTTTATGGGATACTGCATCAAGTGAACGGTTCAAATTTTGGACTCATATCACCAGAAATGAGTTCTCAAAAAGTTATCACGAGAACTAGTGGGCAGCCGAGCATTCCTCTCTCTCTCTCTCTCTCTCTCTCTCTCTCTCTCTCTCTCTCTCTCTCTCTCTCTCTATATATATATATATATATATATATATAGGGAAATGGTACTATGAGGTTGAGTTGTGTGGGGGCCACCGTGATGTGTGTTGAACATCAACACCATCAATCAGATGCACCATTTCATGGTGGCCCATGTGCTTAAAAATCAAGTCAACTCATGACTTGGGTGCGCCACACCACATACAACAGTTGAGAGGGGTTATCCTCCCATTAAAATGTTGATAATCATTTATTGGGCCCGCTGAGATGTGATTCACAAATCCAGCCCATCCACTATGTGTGTCCCACTAGGATAAGGGATCATACCAAGTCAGCCATATTCAAAACTCGGGTGGGTCCCACCAAGTGCCTTTACATGTTTTAGGCATGTCTTCACATAGTTTTAGATGGTATGGCCCACCTGAGTTCCTTATACGACTTATTTTTGAGATATCCCATAAACTAAAGGGGACCCACCAAATGCACGGTGTTGATGTTCAACAGACATCACGGTGGGGCCCACACAGCTTGACCTCATGGGAAGTTCCCATGAGGCTGACATTATAGTACCTATATATATATATATATATATATATATATATATATATATATATGAGTGAGAGAGAGGAATGCTCACTTGCGTACCAGTTTGCACGTCATTATATGCGAACATTGATGTCAATCGTAGGATCTGACGTATGGTCTAGATTACATGCGAGTTTTAGATTGAGTTTCGGTCACGCGCACATCGGAGAGAGATGTTCTCCCACTCACACCCTCCTAATGCGGGTTTCCTACGGAAGCCTTTTGCTATATATAGCGCGCGCGCGCGCGAGAGAGAGAGAGAGAGAGAGAGAGAGAGAGAGTAATGCTCACCTGCACACCTGTTCGCTCGTCATTACATGCAAACCTTAATGTTAGTTGTAGGATCTGACATATGGTCTAGATTACATGTGAGTTTTAGATTAAGTTTCGGTCACGTGCACATCACGGAGAGAGATGCTCTCCCACTCACACCCTCCTAATGCGGGTTTCCTACAGAAGCCTTTTGCAAGAAGTTACTGCGTTGTGATGCAAGGTGGGGCCCGCCATCATGTTTGTAAGAAATCCAACCCGTCCATCTATTTTGTGAGATCATTTTAGTGCATTAACCCAAAACTAGAGTGGATCCAAAACTCTAGTGTGTTGCACAAGAGGAAACAATGGGGATTCAGTGACTACCGTTGAAACATTCATTCGGCCACAAAAGTTACTTATCAGGCAAAGTTTTTTGTAATTTTACTTCATCTCATTAGGGATGACCTTATAAATGGTTTGGATGACATATAAACATCAAGGTGGAGCCCAGGAAGGTTTCAATGGTAGTAAAGTCTTTCCCCAGTTTTTCATCTTATATGGCCTACTCAAGTTTTGAATATATTCCATTTTTGGTCGTATGTCCTAACATGATCTTGCAAAACAGATGAACAGGGTGGATTTCTCACAAACATCACGGTGATCCCCAGATAGCATCCCAGCACGCCAACTTCCTGCGACAGGCTTATGCGGGAAACCCACTGCCAAGACTCTCTATAGATTATCGAACACAAATGTTGGTAATGTGGTGGCTACTAACGGTGCTTTGTAGCCCCCATCATGATGTATGTATCCTATTCATGCCTTCCATCCGTTTTTCAAATTATTTTATGGCATGAGCCCCAAAAATGGGAAAGATCCAAATCTCATATGGACCACACCATAGGAAAGAGTGTTGATTGAACACTTACTATTAAAAACTTCTTAGAGGCCACAAAAGTTTTGGATAAAAATGATGTTTTCATTTTTTCTTCATCCAGGTGTACGTGACTTAATCAACAGGTTGGATGACAAATAAACATTACAGTGAGCCTTAGGAAGTTTTTAATGGTGGGCATTCAATCACCACTATTTTCTTGTGGTGTGGTCCACTTAGGATTTGGATCTCCCTCATTTCGGGCTAGTAATTGATAGTGATCTGAAAAACTAGATGCACAACTTCGATAAAAACAATATATATCATGTGGGGCCAACAGAGCACTCTCAGTAGCCACCTCGCTACATACGCTATCAGTACGCAATCCGCTACTGGATTCTCGCAGTTTGCATCCTACCCCCGCCCATCTCCAACTGGGAATGGGCAGCAGCTTTGAGTGGCCACCATGATGTAGGGTCTTATCCACACCGTCCATCCATTTTTTCATATCATTTTAGGGGATAAGCCCAAAAATGAGCTAGATACCACATCACAGGAAGTATTAGTGATAATGATTCTCACCATTGAAATTTTTACTAGGGCCCACCGTGACATTTATTTTCCATCCAACCTATTCATAAATTTATATAGACCTGGATGGAGAGAACACAAATATCAGCTCCATCGAAAACTTTTGTGGCCCACAAGAAGTTTTCAACGATAAAAGTTTAATCCCCTTTGTGTAGTGCACTTGAGCCTTGGATATGCCTCATTTCTGGGTTTATACCCTAAAATGATACGAAACAATGCATAGACGGTGTGGATAAGACCTACACATCACGGTGGCCAGTCAAAGTAGCTGCCCTTTCCCAAATGGAGATGGGCGGGGGTAGGACGTAATTCGCATCCAATCCAGTTGCATATTGAGGGCGCGGTTTGGCTAGTGACATTGCGACTAACTAGGTGGCTAGTGGTCGGTGCTATATGGGCCCCACCATGATCTATGTGTTTTATCAACACCGTTCACCAATTTTTACACATAATTTTAATAATTTATCCCATAAATGAGGCATATCAAAATCTTAGGTGGACCACACCATGGGAAAACAGTAGTGATGAACGTCTACCATTAAAAACCTCCTATGGCCCACTGTAATGTTTATTTCACATCCAACATGTAGATCAGGTCATACAAACCTAGATGAAGGCAAAAAACAAATATCAACTTGATTCAAAACTTTTGTAGCCCCAAGAAGTTTTTACTGGTGAGAGTTCAATCAACACTGGGTGGCCCACTTGATATTTTGACCTACCTCAGTTTTGGGTTCATACCATAAAATTATCTGAAAAAATGGATGGACAGCATGGATGAAACACATACACCATGTGGGGGTCCACAGAGCACTGACCATTAGCCATTGGCTAGTGGCAGGGGGAGTAGCCAATCCGTTTCCATTTACATTGGGTTTCTTGCAGAAGCCTATCACAAGAAGTAGGCGTGCTAGGATGCTATATGTGGCCAACCGTGATGTTTGTGAGAAATTCATCCCATTCATCTGTTTTATGAGATCATCTTAGGCTATACGACCAAAAATGGGGCAGATTCATAACTCGAGTGGGCCATACAAGATAGAAAACTGGGGAAAAACTTTCCTACCATTGAAACCTTCCTAGGCTCCACCTTGATGTTTACATGTCATCCAAACCGTTTATAAGGTCATTCCTAATGGGATGAAGTAAAATCACAAAAAAATTATCCTGATAAGTAGCTTTTGTGGTCGTATGAATGTTTTAATGGTAGTCACTGAATCCCCATTGTTTTCTCTCGCGTAGCACACTAGGGTTTTGGATCCACTCCAGTTTTAGTCTAATGTACTAAAATGATCTCGCAAAACGGATGGATGGGTTGGATTTCTCACAAACATCATGGTGGACCCCACCTAGCATCCCAGCACAGTAACTTCCTACGAAAGGCTTCCGTAGGAAGCTCGCGTCAGGAGGCGTGCAAGTGGGAGTGTCTCTCTCCTCGCAAGGTGCGCGTGACCGAAACTCACTCTCAAACTCGAACGTCATCTAGACTATACGTCACATTAACAAATCCTTCAGCTGACATCAAGGTTCGTACGTAATAACGTGCGAACCGGTGAGCATTCCTCTCTCTCTCTCTCTCTCTCTCTCTCTCTCTCTCTCTCTCTCTCTCTCTCTCTCTCTCTCTCTCTCTCTCTCTCTATATATATATATATATATATATATATATCCAGACCATCCAGTCTGGATGACATTGAATGGATGGATGGGGTGGTCCATCAGTGTGATTTTTGCATGTGGTGCATGCAGAGGGGGTTGGGCCATATCGAGAGTCCAGATCAATTGACTAAAGAGTCAAGTGTCCAAATGCAACTCATATAACTGTAATTTTGTGCTACAAGCAAACTTTAAAATTTCTCTATTTTCTATTTTATAGGGAAAAGGAAAAGATTTACCTTCCTCACCATCTGGACTGTGATATTTGAAGGTGATAGATGGGGTTTCACCATCTTTACGTTCTACTACATCCCAAAGCACTTTATCGAAACCCTTGTTTCCCCCTGAATCGAAGAAAATTTCAGAAAATGGGGTTGTTAGAAATTAGGATTTTGAGAATTCTTGATCTCGGAACTGCAGTTCAATGTGAAGTAGGAAAGAATCTAATCTAATTTGACATGTATGCAAACCAGCAACATTGTCAACATTTTGTGTTTTCAAAATGATTGAAGTACTTATGGGTGCATTTGGATGCAATATCAAATTGAATTGCAATAATTAGTGTAACGAAGTGGAAAAACCCACACTATGAATTCCTCAGCATTCATATTGAGGATCTCCAAACTGCAATTACATTACCTTCAAGTTGGATTTGAAAGAAAAGTACATTCATTTTGAGTCCTGCATCCCATGATGAGTGGTAGAAAACATCATTAAGTTTTGCTATTTCTTCAAGTCCCGGAAGAATATTCATAATTCAAATCACTTGTGCATTCATACACAGTCTAAGGGTGTCTGAATTTTAAGCTTGCTTACATTCTTCATCAAAAAGGTATAAAGATGTCTTGGATTTTTTTAAGAGTGCATTTGGATGCATTATCATACGGAACTGCAATTATTAGCACAGTATAAGGCTGCATTTTCATGATATTTGGTGCAACCAAACACGCCCTAAGTGAAATAACCAAATTGCAATTTCTTCTTTGGCATGATTGAGAGTTTGTGCTCCAAATTGCAATTATTTTTTCAAGTTTGGTTTAAAAGCAATGTAACTGCAATTTGAAGGCTTCTTCCTCACTACAAATAGCAGGAAAACTCAAAAATGATAGTCATCTGCCATCAATTAAATTAAAGAAATTAAAGGTTTGCTCAAAACAAGGAATTAAAGCTATGGCAGATCATTTGTGAAAAGAAAATGCTTTTGCAGTTTTGGAATTTGTAGAGACGATAATTACCTAGTTCGTTCCTTACACACATGAACTGCTAATTGATTTTGCAAACCAAGTAGTTTATTTAGGCTGCATTTTGGATGCACTAGCGAACTGAGTTGCAAAAAATTATTTCAATAAAGCAGCAGCAATAACCAAATTGAACTAACTTTCATTGATATCCGTAATGACCTAACCTACAAATTTCAATTATGTTACTTTCAAGTTGGACATGAAATCTCTCTTTATGTTTGGAGGGCACACATGTAGGACGATTTAGAAGACTGATCTGTTATGCATGAATTTTTTTAAAAAAAAAATTTAGAAAGCTTTGTTTTGCGCATTTATTTTTACTTTTGTTATAGGGGTATTTTAGTCATTTTCTTTTAAATGCGAATTTTATAAATAGGGTTAGGAGGGCACACGTGTAGGACGATTTAGAAGACTGAAATCTCTCTCTCTCTCTCTCTCTCTCTCTCTCTCTCTCTCTCTCTCTCTCTCTCTCTCTCTCTCTCTCTGTGCGTGGGTGCAAGTGTGTGGGTGCGTGTGTTGGACATGAAATCTCTCTCTCTCTCTCTCTCTCTCTCTCTCTCTCTCTCTCTCTCTCTCTCTCTCTCTCTCTCTCTCTCTCTCTCTCTCTCTCTCTCTCTCTCTCTCTCTGCGTGGGTGGGTGCGTGTGTGTGGAGTGGGGGAAGGGGTGTATAAAGCACTTGGCAATGCCCACCTGAGTTTTGGAATGGCCTGAAATTTGGGGTGAGCCCTGATCCAAATGGAACACAATGGATGGTTTGGATGTCTGAACCACATCTTGGTTGACCCTATAAACAACCAGGAAGGTTTCAATGGCTGGGCATCCACTCCCAACTCTTGTCTATGGTGTGGGCCAGCTAAGCCATGGATTAGCCTGATTTTAGGCCCAAGGCCCTCGCAAGGGTAGATGTAATGAGTACTTAGATAACAACAAATTGTTCATTTCTTCTCTATTCAAGTAATTATTGCAGTTCTACACAATACTATATATAGAACACAGCCTTAGGGCCTATTTGATTTTTCAAACTCATTGTAAATGCCCTGTAAATACCTACTTATTACAATTTCACCCTGTTTGGAAATAGGCAGGTACTGCTTGGGAAAACGGTCCAAAAGGATTAACTTAAATTTGTTGGCCCCACCATGATGTTTATGACATATCCACGTTGTCCATTTGCTTTACTATGACATTTTAAGGCATGATCCGAAAAATGAGGCAAATCCAACGTTGAAGTGGCCCACACCAAAGTAAACAGTGGCCCTAAGAAAGTTTTAACGGTGGGTGTTCGATTCCCTTTTTCCTGTGGTGTGGTCCACTTGAACTTTAAATCTAGCTAATTTTTTGGCTCATGCCCTAAATTCAGTTGGCATAACAGATGAACATTGTGGATAATCCACATACATCACGGTGGGCCCCACAAATATTTGGCAGTATCCTCGATTTTAGCATTGAGAAAAGTAAGAGTCAAATAAATCCTAGAAAATGATGTCGTAATTACACATGTAAATAATTATTACCTATTTACAATGCAATTACGTTTACTTTAGAAAGTCAAACAGGCCTTTAAGCTATTTCACTATAGTCTCTAAGACGGTAGCAAAATGCGAACTGTGTTGGAGTAAACTGACCACAAGCCGGATAACTATGGGACAGAATTCTTCATGGCCTTTCTAGGAGAAACGAACTAAATACTAGTTATGAATATGAAGAAGTTACTTGTCAAACCATTTGCATTCAACTGGGAAAAAAAGGCCAAAAAGATTGGTGGCTAAGATGGGGCATAACAGAACAATGGACTGGATTTACAAAGTATAAGCCCCACTTGTCAGATTTGAAAGCCCCTAAGACTGTGCAAAGCCTTAGGCTATGTATCATATAATCCTCTAAATTCCACAGTAAAAATGGGATTTTTTATTTTTTATTTTCAGTGCTTCATCATTTCAGGGGGATCCCTTTTTTATTGAGGCCATTTTTAAGGCTATTCAGTTAACGACTAAGAAATCAAGATCCACTAAATTTTATCAATTTGTCATAATCAGAAGTTATATAGATTTCCATTTTTAATTGACAGTACAAACCTGCAAGACTATACTTGTGCTCAATCCCATTTAAATGCAATCAGACAAGTTCAACATTTCAAACATAATCAGGACCTTCTAACTTATGTTACAGTCATATGATTGGATGACGAAAACATTTCAAAATTTCCGGAGGTAATGATCCTTTACCATGGAGACTGTTAGGCGGATTGTTGATGGGCAATGAATATTCCACCCCTTTGAGAGTAAACTTCCCCTCCTTGATTCTGTTTGCCACTCGACCAACAATGCAGCCGAAGTATGGTGCATTGCCTTTCTGATCAAAGAATGTAAATCGAGTGTAAGAATATGTAATTGTAGTTATCACTGAATATTTGGAACAGAAACTATGTGATACATAACGAGTGAAGCCCATGGTCTGGTAATTCGAAGCATTAGTGATGCAGGACGGTCTAAACTAGAATGCATGTGTGAGCACAAAAATGATCCAGCGAAATAAACTAAGCAAATCAATTGAAATATTCACATTCCACATCATAGGAAAGATAATAATAAAGGGAACATGCAATGGTTGCAGACCATCATCACAATCCTGTGGTATTGTATTCAAATCATGCGTGGATTGGATCCGGCGAGAGTTGGGACCTCCCAATCTTGTATGTTTTCAATCCAACAATCAATGCAGCTTCTCTAGTCCAAGAAATCAAAGGATTTCTAGAATAGGGACGGCTGGAAAATCCGAGAGAGGGTTGGGATCAATTCTCAGATTTTCAAGGTCAATAGCAACTAAAAGAGAGAGAGAGAGAGAGAGACCAAACATAAAAAAAAAAAAAAAAAAAAAAAAAAAAAAAAAAAGAGAAGGTTCGAGGGCTAGAAATAGAAGTTAGAAGAAGAGAAGAGATTAGGGGAAGAGAAGAACTTACCACAGAGAGAAAGGGAAAAGAGGCACCAAGCTTTCATTAAAAAAAAAAAATTTATTAGGTTTAGGGTAAAAAGCACCTTATTTATAAAATTCGCATTTTAAAAAAAATGACTAAAATACCCCTCTAACAAAAGTAAAAATAAATGCGCAAAACAAAGCTTTCTAAAAAATTTTAAAAAAAAAAATTCATGCATAACAGATCAGTCTCCTAAATCGTCCTACACGTGTGCCCTCCTAACGCGGGGCCCTCAATTAATCCAAGGACGTGTTAGGTCTTCAAAATCATCCTTAGTTTTGCAATCAACCATATCTTCAAAATCATCCTTGGTTGTGTCAAGAACCATTATCGAGCCATAAAGATGTATTCGTTAGCTGCCTTCGTCTTTGATAAACTTTGAAGGGTCTGATATCTGCATCAACTCCCCTGGAGTGAGAAGAACTAGGCTCCGACGAGTTAAAACTTTTGTACGTCTCGAGAAGGTCCGGATCAATCCACCGCAATTTCGCTCTATAAGCCACGTGGAATCGGATAGTGTTTGGTTTTTCCATTTGATGAGGTACCTTTGGAAGCCCCCATCTCGTGTGGAAATAATCTCCTCATTCACTATCCTTTCAATCTCTTCCTTACGGTCAATTGATGGCAGAAGGGGTGGAGTAGTTTGAGAAATAGAGTCAGAAAGTGCTCAAGGGTGAGAAGAAGAAAAAATGGAAGGATTAGGATAGAGGACTAGATCTTCTACATTAATCGTTGGATTTAATCCCATTTCAGGTGGAAGGTCTACCCTGTACACGTTAGACCCAATTTTACGCAATACTTTGAATGGTCCAGTACTGTGAGCTTGTAATTTCTTAGCGGAACCCGAAAGAAACCGTTCTAATCTAATCAACCATTACATAATCCCCTTCATTAAATTCTGTTCACCTACGATGTTGGTCAACTGAACATTTATAATTATCATTACTCACATTTATTCGTTGTCTAACATGTGCATGCAAATCATGGATGTGTCGTGCAAATGCATTGGCTAACTCAGAAGATCTTTGGGTAACTGACATGGGCAACAAGTCCATGGGCATCAGAGGTTTGTATCCACTAATAATTTCAAATGGACTCAACCTTGTAAATCTATTGACTGAACTGTTGTAGGCGAACTTAGCTATAGGTAAAATTAAATCCCAAGTTTTCACATGTTCACCCACTAAGCATCGTAAGAGGTTTCCAAGGCTGCGATTAACCACCTCAGTTTGGCCATCAGTTTGGGGGTGGTATGCAGTAGAAAACTTCAAACGTGTTCCCTTCATGTGCCATAGTGTCTTCCAAAAATGGCTGGTAAATCTAACATTATGGTCTTAGGTAAACTATGGAGTCGGACCACACCATCGAAAAAGACCTTAGCAATATTGGACACATCTGAAGTTTTAGAACATGGGATGAAATGCACCATCTTAAAGAAGCGGTCCACAACAACAAAAATGGAATCATGCTTTTTAATCATCTTTGGAAGCCCAAGCACAAAATCCATGCTAATATCTTGCCACGGAACATGTGGCACAGGAAATGGCGTATATAATCCAGAATTATTTTTTTTGTTGTTTCACCATCTAACATGTTCTACAATACCCTAAAATTTTGGCAACATCTCGCTTGAGACTTCGCCAATAGAAACAATCCTCTACGAGGGCAATAATCTTATTGCGGCCAAAGTGGCTAGCTATCCCTCCCAAATAAAGCTCCTAGACGAGGAATTCACGGAGGGACGTACGGGGAATACATAAACGATTTCCTTTAAAAAGGAATCCGTCTCTCAACACGAAATCCCCCGCACCATGCTGATCACTCGAGAGTGACGTATAGGTACCCCCAAAATCTGGACATGTGAGGTACTCATCTCTCAGTTGCTCAAAGCTGACAATTCCTACACTCAAATAATTGAGTAACGCCACTTTACGACTAAGGGCATCGGCTAGTTTATTCTCTACTCTGGCCTTGTGTTTCAAGACAAATGAATACTCTTAAAGGAACGCAACCCACTTAGTATGTCTTGGGTTAAGTTTCTTCTGGGAGTGAAGATAATGTAAGGCCTCATGATCAGAGAATAAGACAAATTCTTGCGGTAGGAGGTAGTGGTGCCAATGTCTCAAAGACTGCACTACCGGATAGAATTTCTTATCATAAGTAGAGTATTTTTGTTTTGCCTCATTCAGTTTCTCACTGAAATAGGCAACATGATAACTCTCTTGACTCAGAACTCCACCAATACCAACACCAGATGCATCACACGTAACTTTAAAGATTTTAAAAAAGTCGGGAAGGCACATGACGGGAGCTTCGACCATCTTGCCCTTAATTTCTTTGAAAGCCTTAAATACGACTTTCGACCACACGAATTCTCCCTTCTTAATACACTCTGTAATGGGAGTTATAATCGTGCTAAAACTCCTAATGAACCAACGATAGAATGTGGCTAAGCCATGGATGCTTCGCACTTCATAGACGTTCCTCGGTTCAAGCCAATCAACTATAGTCTTGACTTTTTCTGGGTCTGCACACATCCCTTCTGTTGACACTATAAACCCTAAGAACACAACCTGATTAGACATGAACGAACATTTTTTAAGGTTAGCGTATAATTTCTCTGCCCTAAGGATGCTACAGACCAACTTCAAATATTCAAGGTATGATTCTCTAATGGTGCTATAGATTAAGATATCGTCAAAGTACACCACTAAGAATTTTTCCATTAACGGTCTCAAAACCTGAGTCATCACCCACATGAAAGTGTTGGGTGCGTTAGTCAAGCCAAAAGGCATGACTAACCACTCATATAGCTCACCCTTCATCTTGAAGGTTGTCTTCCATTCATCACTGGGGCGTATACGAATTTGGTGATATCCACTCTTGAGATCTATTTTGGAGAAAATGGTGGGACTTAGCCATCATGTCTAACATGTCATCAAGCCTAGGTATGGGAAACCTATACTTGACTATGATTTTGTTGATGGCTCTACTGTCTACACACATGCGCCAAGTGTCGTCTTTCTTAGGTGTTAGTAAAGCAGGTATGACACACGGGGCTCATGCTCTCCTAGATGAAACCCCTTCGCAGGAGCTCATCTACCTGCTTCTTCAACTCTGCATGCTCTGCAGGGTTCATCCTATAGCGAAGAAGGTTTGGTAGAGTCAACCTAGTGACAAGATCAATGGCATGTTAGATATTCCTCATGGGTCGCAACTCATCCAGCAAATCCTCAGGGAATACATCTCTATACTCCTCTAAGACCGAGGCTACCTCGTGCGGTAACCTTACTGGTACCTCTAGTGTAGCCTCTCTAGCTACTAAGGCATACACCGTAGAATCCTCCTCAGTCTCTCTTTCAAACTCTTTAGTTGTGATGATGTGGAAAGACTTGGGTATGGATTTCCTCACTTCTTTAGGCTCACTAGCCTTCTCACCTTTCTTTTGTGCATAAAGGTACACGCATTAGAACGGCCGTAGATTGTGACGTCATTATCGAATAGCCACATTCTGCCTAGGATGATGTGACCTTCATCCATGGGCAACACATCACACCACACGGACTCCTTATAAGACCCGAACTTGATCGGTAGAAGACATTGATGGGTGACAGGAAGGGAAGTCTTGTCTACCCATGCGACTTTGTACAGGTCAGGATGAGGGGTGGCCTCTAACTTTAGACGGCTTGAGATGCTAGTGGAAATTACATTCTAGCAACTCCCACTGTCCACTATCACCTTATAATTTTTCTCGCCACACTTGACAATCATGTAAAAGATAGTATTGCGACGCCAGTTAACACTACTTCTAGTTTGGGCTAGCATACACCTAACAACTGCTAGTGTGGCATCATCACCCACCTCATCCTCATTACTCAATGATCCTACGAGCTGATATTCTTCAACTTCAGAGTTGCCCTGATCATACTCACTATCTTAGGAATCGCCTATGACTAAGGCTTTTCCTTTGCTCTTAGTGGGACACCGAGTTGCAAAATGGCCAATATTCCCATATTTGTAACATCACACATTTTGTCCTCCACTTGGACCAGCACCAAAGACGCCTTTTCCCTTGTCATCCCTAGGCCTAGGCGGAACATTTGCCTGCACCCTGGGTTGATTGCCAATGTTGGATCTAATTCCCTGAGAACCAATCCTGACATTAGAGTCTTGGGAATCGAACCGTCTTTTGACAGGAGTCTTTAAATACTGCTCTAATTCCTGCACCACTTGGTACATATCGTCCAAATCTGTCACAGGACGAGCCCAAAGCTCACGCTGAAGAACCGATCGAAGGCCCGTCTTGAAACGCGTGAGCATTACTAGAGGGTCTTCCTCAATGTCACATCGCATCATAAATTCCTCAAATTCCTCAAAGATTGTCATTGTTCCAGGAGCTTCTAGCAATAAGAGAGAGAGAGGGGTACTTCTCTCTTAGCATAGTTTTCATCTCACTTCATTAGGTAACGGGAGCTCCTCCCACCCGTTCAATCCTACGCTCATTATTGGTCCAATCAGTGTTCGAGTTGTCGGTATTGCTACAAGTTTCGTTGGCCAGAGATAAAAATATAATATCGTTATCGCCGATAATATCGCCGATAATCGAAAATGCAGGGAAAAGGGGGGGAACTTGGGGAAAATGATGGAATTTTTCAGTGAAACTTCAAGACATGACTAAATACACATATTTACATATTTAGGAATAAAAAAATTGCGAAAAGAATACATTACATAATAAGTTTTCATTTAATGGGGACCCAAAAAGCATGTGATGCCATAAAAAATCACTTTAATAGCAACCAAAATGAGTTTATATATTACAGATGCAGCTGGCATACAGTAATTAAGACATGTAAAAGTAAATGAACTCAAAGAAAAAAACAAATATATGATCGATCTAGAACTTTTGTGGCCCATTAATCGTCGATCGCCACTTTTTCCTTAGTATGGTCCACTTGATAATTGGATGTGCTTATTTTTTGGATAATAAGCTAAAATGATTTGGTATCTACACCGTTAACTCATTTTGACAAATCATTTTATGGTATGGGCCAAAAAATGAAACGAATCCAAATCTTAGGTGGACCACACCACATGAAAAAGTTATCATTGAATGACAACCATTAAAAAAATTACGGGGGCTACATAAGTTTTGGAGCAAGCTAATATTTATGTTTTCCCTTCATCCAGGTCTATTAAACCTTATGAACAAATTGGATGGAAAATAAACATCATGATGGGCCCCAGGAAAGCTTCAACAGTAGATATCATTCCCACCACAACTTCCTGTGGTGTGGACCACCTGAGCCTCATATCTGGCTACATTTTGGGCTCATTCCCTAAAATAACATATCAAAATGGATGGACGGTGTAGATAAAACAAATATATCATGGTGGGCCTTATAAAGCCCTGATAAACCATCCATCTCTAGGCTCCTAGTCCGCGCCCACACCGATTTTCCCAGCAACAAAGGTGCCTGAGAACTTTCTAAGAACTCATCATATGTGATGTGAGTCCAAAATCTGAACGGTCTAAGTGATGCAGCAATCCATGAAACTTCTATGGTTCAACTTTTGCTTTCATCTCAGACTTCAGTGGGCCATTATAAAAGAAAACAATTTTCTCCCTTGATTTGCATTTTTCTTTGCTATGGCCCACCAGAGTTTTAAATCGGGGTAAAATTTGGTTCCTGGGAGTTTCATGGGATGCCACATCACATGAACAGTTCAGATTGGAGGCCCACTACACGTGTGAAAAGATGCATACGTGCCTCATGTAGTCGTGCCCGATGAAAAAGGAAGCGGATTAGCTATATGACAGGTTGAGTAGCAAGATTCGCTACTGAAGTAACGTCACCAAGTTATGCGGATCTTATCATGATGTATGTGTTGTATCCACACTGTCCATCCATTTGGAGAGAAAATTTTAAGGCATGATCCAAAGAATTAGGCAGATCCAAAACTATAATGGACCCCACCATGGAAAACAGTGGAGTGAGTTACACCCACCGTTGAAACCTTCCTAAGGTCCACCGTAATGTTTATTTGAGATCTAATCTGTTCATAAGCCAACACAACCATTAAATAAGGTAAAACACAAATATTAGCTTCATTGGAAACTTTTGTGGCCATTAGAAATTTTTAATGGTGAGCGTCACTCTCCACTTTT
This sequence comes from Magnolia kwangsiensis, assembly GCA_037074715.1. Lineage (NCBI taxonomy): Eukaryota > Viridiplantae > Streptophyta > Magnoliopsida > Magnoliales > Magnoliaceae > Magnolia > Magnolia kwangsiensis. Next base: position 34,845,884 of record CM073586.1, on the reverse strand, counting down.
TCTGTGGTGGGGTCCACTCGAGATTTGGATCTGAATCATTCTTTGGCTCATGACCTAAAATGGTCTCTCAAAATGGATGGACGGCGTGGATACAAAACATACATCATGGTGGCACCCATAGAACTTGGCAGGGTGGGCCAAATCGGTTACGTATCGGCCGTATCGGCCGATACGTACCGGTAATGGTGGCAACCGTTACGCGAATCGGCCTCGTATCGGCCGATTCGGTTTTTTGCACCGTATCGGCCGATACGGGGCCGATACGGGCCGATACGGGGCGTATCGGCCGATACGGGCCGATACGGGCCGTTACAAGCCCGTAACAGGCCCGTATCGACATTTTTTCATTTTAAGCTCTGTTTTTACTATTTTTTTGAAACTTCTTCCTTCTAAAATGTTTCTCACTCCTTCTACTACTAATTTCGACCAACCTTGGCTGGGTATTTGAGATAAAAACATATTATATTATGGATTTTCTTGAATCAAAACTCGGTGGGCCATTTTTCAAAAATTCGTCTAAAATAGTTACTTATACTTTTTTTAATATGATTTTTTGTTTTAATCATACCATATGATGTGTTAATCATAGTAAAACATGTTAATGTGCATTTTACAGATTTGGGGTGCCATTTAATATTTTTTTTTTATTTTTTTCTATTTACGCATGAATTTTGGCCATTTTTTTTAAAATTCGAAAAATCAATTTTTAATGGTTGTATTGCTGTTTTAATCATGACATTTGATATGTTAATCATAGTAGAACATTTTAATGTGCATTTTACAGATTTTGGGTGCCATTTTATATTTTTTTTATATTTTTTTCTATTTACGCATTTATTTTGGCCCTTTTTTTGAAAATTCGAAAAATCATTTTTTAATGATTCTTTTGTTGTTTTAATGATGCCATATGATGTGTTAATCATAGTAGCACATGTTAATGTGCATTTTATAGATTTGGGGTGCCATTTTATATTTTTTTTATATTTTTTTCTATTTACGCATGAATTTTGGCCCCTTTGTTTAAAATTCAAAAAATCAATTTTTAATATTTGTTTTGTTGTTTTAATCATGTCATATGATGTGTTAATCATAGTAGAACATGTTAATGTGCATTTTATAGATTTGGGGAGCTATTTTATATTTTTTTCTATTTACGCATTTATTTTGGCCCTTTTTTTGAAAATTCGAAAAATCATTTTTTAATGATTCTTTTGTTGTTTTAATGATGTCATATGATGTGTTAATCATAGTAGAACATGTTAATGTGCATTTTACAGATTTGGGGTGTCATTTTATATATATATTTTTTCTATTTATGCATTTATTTTGGCCCTTTTTTTGAAAATTCGAAAAATCATTTTTTAATGATTCTTTTGCTGTTTTAATGATGTCATGTGATGTGTTAATCATAGTAGAACATGTTAATGTGCATTTTACATATTTGGGGTGCCATTTTATTTTAGTTTTTTATATTTTTTTCTATTTACGCATGAATTTTGGCCCTTAAAAATAATTGCAAACACCTAAATGTAAGATATTTTCATATTACATTCATTCTAATATATCTATCATTGATACTAGATAGTTAGAAAATTAAATATATGAATTTTGTAGTCAAATTCAGGTTATCTGGTTCATAAATTCATCAGACAGTTCGATACAACTTCTGACTAAAGAGTGGACCGTTACACCACCATAAACATGTTCCAATTTATAAATGAATACATATTTGGAATGCTTAGAATATTCCAGATTTAATCCATATTTTTTCATATTTTTTTGGCAAAAAAAAATTTTTGCGCCGTTATGGGCCGTTACGCCCCCGTATCCGTATCGGTTTCGGAGGGCACCGTTACACCAACCGATACCGATACGGGACACCTTGGAACTTGGTGACGTCACTTCAGTAGCGAGTTCGCTACTCTACCCGTCAGTAACACATCCGCGCCCGATAAAAAAGGGCTCCAAACCCATTTTTCATCCGAGAGACCCTGAAACCCTGGATTCTTCCCCAAATCTCCGGATTTCTCTGGATTTTTTTTTCTCATTTTCATCCCAAATCAATTCCGTTAACAATCTAATAGAAGAAAGAAGAAAAGAGAATCGAGATTTTCTTTGCGGTAACCTACGAATGGCGAGCTCCGATTCAAATGGCCCACCAAATACAGCTCTCTCTCTCTCTCTCTCTCTCTCTCTCTCTCTCTCTCTCTCTCTCTCTCTCTCTCTCTCTCTCTCTCTCTCTCTCCAATTTTTTCAGAATATTTCTTCCGACGTGTTTCATATCATTGGACTGCGATACCGACACTATCGGCCAATATATTGGCCGATATTGCAAACACTGAGTGACAACTGGACTTTTTGCAAAAAATCAATAAAATCGCCGAAAAATCGGCGATATTAGGAAGAGAAGCGAAAAAAGGGAGTTTCGGTGTCGCAGCTCTAGCGATGCCGAAATTATCGGCGATAATTCGATAATATCGCCGATAATTTAAACATTTGGTCCAATACATCTTCGCTTGCCCCACAAGCTTCATTTTGCCAAACTGCACTTGTTGATTCTCTGACATCTCATTCCACTCAAAATAGCAATCCATGTCAGCTAACCAATCAAGGAATGCATTGGGGTCAAAGCGACCATCAAAGCTCGGGACATCAATCCTGACATTCTTCATGGCCCTCTCATCGGGATCAAAGCAGTCCTGATATGCCCGTTCTCTACCCACATGCCCGCCATTGGTGGGGGTTTGTCTTGGGGCTGGCCCCTCACCAACACCACCTGCCTGCGATTGCACGTCTCCCCCAACAGTGGGGTTCTCCCTTTGGGATGCCTCTAATCGCTCAAGTCTAGCCTCGGTGGCGGTCAGTTTTCATTCGATATTTTTGTTGGATGTCTCTATGGCAGTTATCTTTTGGAGTAATTGAGCGAGGTAGTCACTTAATTGCTCGTTACTCATGATGGAGTGTTGGCCAAAACCTTTACCACTTCTAGCCGGCATACACCAAAAACTCGAACTCAATTTTCCTAAACTCGACTCTGAGGTTTGAACAGATCTCAATATGGATGTATGATCCTATTTCTATATTATGTATAAATGCTGCAGATTTTCAGATTTAACTAGAATGAAAAAATAAATCTGGAAATTCAAATTTATATCTCACAGGACTGTGAATCTGAAAAATCAGGTTCGCAATTTCTATGAGATGTAGATCTGGAATTATCTAAACAATCCTAGATGAGAAAACGGATGATCCTAAGTTCAGATAACTTGATCTAACAAAAACCATGCAAAACCTAAAGCTCTGATACCAAATTTAATGTAGGACAGTCTAAACTAGAATGCATGTGTGAGCACAAAAATGATCTGGCGAAATAGACTAAGCAAATCAATTGAAATATTTACATTCCACATCATAGGAAAGATAATAATAAAGGGAACATGCAATGGTTGCAAACCATCATCACAATCATGTGGTACTATTTAAATCATGTGTGGATTGGATTCGGCGAGAGATGAGACCTCCCGATCTTGCATGGTTTTAATCCAACAATCAATGTAGCTTCTCTAGTCCAGGAAATCAAAAGATTTCTAGAATAGGGACGGCTGGAAAATCTGAGAGAGGGTTGAGATCAATTCTCAGATTTTCAAGGTCAATAGCAAAAAAAAAAAAAAAAAAAAAAAAAAAAAAAAAAAAAAAACAGAGAGAGAGAGAGAGACTAGGCATAAAAAGAAAAGAAGAAGGTTGGAGGGATAGAAATAGAAGTCAAAAGAAGAGAAAAGAACTTACCACAGAGAAAGAGGGGAAGGAGGCACCAAACTTTCATTAAATAAATATTATTAGGTTTAGGGTAGAAAGCACCCTATTTAAAAAATTCAAATTTAAAGAAAATGACTAAAATACCCCTATAACCAAAGTAAAAATAAATGCGCAAAACAAAGCTTTCTAAAAAAAAATAAAAAATCATGCATAACAGATCAGTCTTCTAGCTCATCCTACACGTGTGCCCTCCTAACGTGGGGCCTTCAATTAATCTAAGGACACGTGTAAGGTCTTCAAAATCATCCTTAGTTTTGCAACCGTATTTTCAAAATCATCCTCGGTTGTGCCATGAACCATCATCGAGCCATAAAGATGTATTCGTCAGCCGCCTTCGTTTTGATAAACTTTGAAGGGTCTAATGTCCGCATCAACTAGTCTGCTGTAGCATTCAACCATAAGTAGACCATGTCCCAAAAATCTCCTAGATTGAAAGATGCTGGCCACCAATCTTGGGACGTCTTTCAATTGACTATATCTTTTCCTATCCACTTATACATTCGATACAAATTGAAACATAGTACGTTAGCATTGTCTGCTGAGGAGATATTTGGACGTGAAGCACACATTATGTGATGCAGCAGACCAGTGGTCTAAATTACTGAACCACGGCCGATTCTCGGAATAGCCTTTGATCACAAATCGTATAGTTCCACTTTCCATAAAACAAATAAAATAACTCTGATTTTCTCTTGTTTTTTTTCTTTTTTCCCTTTTTTAAAATATACTTTTTTCAAACTCTGTCTATACACAAACACTTGCAATTCCTCAATAGCAATTAACTAAAATGTTAATGCAATGAAACCAAATGGCCTGTTTGGATAACTAGCTTCCTTTTGTTAGTGCACTTATTTGTGCACCTTGTTTATTAATCATGTGCGTCTGTGTGTCACGGAGTCAGTTGAGCCCTTGGAAGTTGAAGACTAAAGACACATGAAGACATGAACATCAAGGAGTAAAGAACAAGTATATGAGATATCATGGTGACCCTAACCGTTGACCCAAAACAACGCAAACCTCTAGATGATCATGTCTTAATAGGCAAACCCTTGATTAATTATGACATAGCCTTAGAAGCCCCAATTGAACATACATAGAAAGGCTATAGAGGTATCGGGCTGCTGTGAAACAAATTGCCCAAACAGCAGCCCAACCATCGAGCAGTCATTGATCGATCGTTCGATCAATCAAGCGACCCTCAATTAATCTCAATCGATCGAACTTGGACAAAACTATCCAGCAAGCTTTTTAGATAAATTTGAATTTTATTCGTTCGATCGATCGACAGCCCTCAGTCAATCGATCAAGGGAAGCACAAATCGTCCAGCAAGATTTTCTAGATATAAGATGGATCTAGTCGATCGATCGATAGCTTGGTTGATCGATCGTCAAAACCGAATTCTAGCCGTTTTTTTACCATTGGAGCTAAAATGTTTATAAAGGGCATTCGATTTTTGGGCATTTGCAGCGGTTTTTGGTGCATATAGAAGCTAGATATTTTTCCACTCATGTCACACATCCTAAACCTCCATCCAAAGAGTTTCATGCCAATCTTCTTATAATTCTTCGCTCTAATGAGTATCTCATACTCCTATTCGAAGATGTTGATGAACTCTCACCTTTCTAGAAATTAGACACTATCCCTATAGTCAAATAATTTCTCTTAGAATTATAACAATCCCATGTGTTGTAGGAGATTCACCCAACCTCCGTTGCCTTGGTCACTTCATTGGCACAACATATGCAAGGCAAACGACTGTAAGAGTTGAAGCATCAGTATCAACGTTCGGGAGAGCAATTTAAGAGTAAATTCAAGCATGGGAGAGCTTTAAAAAAATGACTCAAGCACGGCGCTACAAAAGTGGCTCAATCCGGCAAGTAAATTGTCAATTGTAAGAGTTCATTCACACTCATTCCTAGTGTAGGATTGAGTGTAGAGTTTGTAACCCAAACTCGTGTAGGTTCTTGTATAGGACTGCATTGCCACCAACATGGGTGAGTACGTGTGTAAGTCCATGTTTAAGCCACCGACACAGGTGTGTATGTAGTCAGTCCTTGTGTAAGCCACCAACACGGGTGTGTACTTGGTAAGTCCTTGTGTAGACCTCCGATAGGAGTGTACGCTTGCATAGGTTAAAGATGAACCTGATTTAAAACCTCCGATTATGAATACTGATACACTCAAGAAGATGTATTCTTTGGGAGTTGAGTAAAGAAACCGAACCATTATACATGTGTTTGTGGTTATGAATTGCCTACATTCTTATTCATGCTTATATATTTGATTAGTTAAATTATATGAATGCTTGAATTGAATTGTATGTTAGACAATTAACTTGTAATGCACACACAAGCTCACTATCAATTGCAGACCAGTTACATAATTGGCTCATCTTTTGTAGTCTATGTGATTGAACCCACTATTGGCTTGGAAGCCTTAGCGTTGTCTGTCTTGATTAGTTTAATTGGTACATTAGTTTAAATAAGACAATTGCATTTTAATTGGCATAACCCCCCTCCCCGTTATAGGACATAGCTATTCATTCCTTAATTCCACCAAGCTTCTACTTTGCGCGGTTAAGCCTTTCAGGAGGAATTTGCTTTAATACCAATTAACATTGCACGGGGTCGTTCCTGTTTTGATGATCCTTTCTCCAGCACGGGTGACGGGTGCGTAGGCATGCCAGAATTGGGATTGCTGTTCCAATTCAAACCGAACAATAATGACCCCGAGCGCCAAAGTAGGAAGACACTGAGTATGACCGAGATTTGAGGAGATCGGTCGCCTATTCAGCCACTCGCTCAAAGTGTAAATGGATCATGCGATGGCCAGAGGGCGGGGTTCGTCCTCTGATGATGGGTTTCTCCTTGCCTTCCGTACAAAAGGACTTTCTTATGCATGAAAAGTGGAATGTTAAACGAGAGATTAAAATTGATCGCTAAAGAGTGCTTTGATTACAACTATAACTATCGACTACTGTATTTATACTACAAATTAAGCTAAAGAAAGCAAGTAGCAAATACGGTAAGTAAATGATTACTCTAAAGGAAAGGAATTACTTAATAAAAGTTGAGATTACACTATGGAATGTAAATTTGATAGGATAATTCAAAGGTAATTGATTTGTTGATTTGTTTGGGTTGGTGTGAGACGACTTTTCTTGCTGAAATCCTCTTCTATTTATAGCTTTGATCCAGTTGTTATGGATCCTTCCCATGATCCGACAGTTATCATAATCATTTCTGCCCTTTCTCTGCTTCTAGATTTTTCCCACGATCTAGCATTCCCTGAATTCTTGACATCTATAAACAAACTTGACTACTGGCTAACTGATTGTTTAGTCACCTGAACTCGATCACACCACAACTACTACTTACAATGTACTCGACATCTGATAGCATTCTTTCGAAATTCGGTGCATATTCTCGCAATAATCTTTCAACCGTTAATCACACACGTGTGATTCGCACTAGTTTGACCAAAAATAGGATCCGGTTGAATAGGGTATAAACATTGCCCCCCTCGTCGTTGTCTTTTCAAAGAGAAGGGATGCGACGTTTGAGTATTTTAAATTAAGCATTCACACGTGTCGCCTATCGCCAATATCAATCATATTGATATAAAACAACGAATGCAACTTGAACAGACACATATCTTCAAAAAGAGTTGTTCTGCTACGAAGAGGCGTGCTCCCTAATTAATGCAGCCTCTAAATCTATGTGTGTGTGTGCGCGCGTGTGCGGCTTTGTATTCACATTCCTTACAATTCCCTATTTCCTTCTTCTTTCTTCTTTTACTTTACTCTTTATCTTCGATCGTGGCTTCTTCTTCATCTAATCCTACCTTTGACCAAAAAGACATCATATCCATGATGGATCTCTTTGCAGACCATTGTTCAAAGGATATGATTTTTAAATCTCTAGTTCACGAAGACACTTATGGTTTAGGTCCTTCATTCTCTCGAGACATTTCAGTCGAATCACTACAACTCTTAGATTCATTCTTCCCAATCTTATTCAAGAAGCAATATATTGATCCAATCTGGAATTATACCTAATACAGCAAATGCATTCAAAATACCAAGGTTATGGTCAAAACCTCTTCCTGGATGGGAAGATTGGTTCAACAAAGTATCGGCCCAATACGGAGATCTATGGAAAGAACTAGCCATCTTCGAATGTATCAAATTCTCTCTTTCCAAATATTTCCCCAATATCCCTCTTTTTCTAGCCTTAACATCATTTTGGAGCATCTCTACCAACACCTATATGTTTGGCTATGGATCGATGAGTGTTTCCATTAAGGACATTTGCCATCTCGCCAAACTTACCCCTTTCGATATACCTTATCATGCAAAAGTGAAAGCCGGACAACGCAAGAATTTCCCCAATAAGAATGTTAAAGGGTACACTAATTTCATGAACTCTTACCGCAAACTCACAGGACCGGTCGAGGAGCTCGAACATCTTGCTTTTCTTCTTTTTTAAATCTACCGCCATCTCCTATGTGTTAATGCTTAACAAGTTACGATCAAGTATGTTGCTTTAGCCGAATGCCTTGTCCAAGGTCAACGAATAGCATTAGCGCCATTCGTTCTCAACCATTTGTACAAGGATCTCTATAAAGTTAATTCGAGAGGATTATATTCAGCCGGAGGTCCTATATGGCTTGTACAGATGTGGCTCGTCGCGTATTTTCAACCACAACTCTTTAGTCAAGAACACATCGATCAATCATTCTCCTCATATGGCGACCGAATTTTACATATCCCGGTAGAAATTGCTATCGTCGATAAGTATCTGCAAGAATTCCTCTATCTTGATCTTCCTAACAATAATCCATCCTTCATACCCTTTGTAGAAGAAAATACTTATAGACCAGAATGGCTTAATAGACAGTTTGATCCTACTAACGAACATGCGATCGGCCAGCTTCATTATGCTTGGAATTGTTTTGTTGTCGGTTGAGATTTGGCTTTTGGAGGTGTGATTGAGAAAGGAAAAAATGCGAAAGCTGGAATTGAACAGTATCATCCTTCTATGTTCGCTTGGCAATTAGGCTTCGTACAGCACATCCCATGTCCTCTCATTCAAATAACTAATAACCAACCTCCATTCGGTCTTGTGGTAGTCACTAATAAAGAATTTTAAATCTCTTAACTATCTTACCATAAAGAAGTAGTCGCTCTACAAATTGCCAGTGTATCCAAAACACCCTGCAGTGCTGGATAACTTTATATCCTAGTGGAAACGTCAATATGCCAAGCTTTTAGGCGGTTGAAGCACTAAGGAACTTTCACATCGGCTCTGCTCTCACCTAGGCCTAACAAAGAGTAAGAAGAGAGCTCTTCCTGCTTTCCCCGTTACCACTGCCAGGAGGAGGACAAGAGCGAAGACAAGATTGACTAGTACAGTCTCTACCCCAACGGCTGAACTTCCGTACCCAGATGTTCCACAAATCACCCAAGAACATCTCGACATTTTGGCAGCTGCTCGGCCACAACGGATGGCTTCGAGGAAGATTTCTTAACTAGGAGGTATCAGTCCTCCCCCAAATCCTCTTGTTTTTTCTTTGCAACAATCAAATCCTCCAGAATACTCTTCATCCACAAAACACCAATCGCAAAAAAGAACTAAGAAACCAATAGATACTTTTTCTGTCGAGGCCATTCGAGCTTTTGAAAAATACTTCAAAGTAAAATATTGGCCTGCGAAGTGGATAATTCTGAAGAAATAGCCTCAAGCATTCAGCAACATGAAGAAGCTCATATAAATAAATGCTTTTGCAAATGGATCCAAGACAGAGAGAGACTGGACGACCCTAATCTTCCGCTTGACAAATACCTTAAACCCTATCATTTGCAAGTGTTCTAAGTATTGATATCGCTACAAGTTTCACTGGCCACGGAAACGGAAAGAATATCGATATTGCCGATAATATCGCTAATAACCGGAAATGCGAGCAAACATGGGGAAAACGGTGAAATTTTTAGCGAAACTTCAGGAGATGTTAAAATGTACATATTTGCATTTTTAAAAATAAAAATTTTGAAAAAAGAATGCATACATAACAAATTTCCATTTAATGGTGCCTTAAAAGCATGTGTTGTTATCAGAAATCAATCTAACCATCCCATCCAACCTTACATCTAAACATCCATCAATATTACAAAATATCAACAACACATGATATTTCACCAAGAAATCATCAACAACTAGAAAGGAAACGAAAGATTGTGGTCTCAATATCGCACATGTTGCAATATTCTCAATATTATCGATGGCAAACTAAACACTGCATACAGCCATGTGCCCAAGAAAAAAAAAAAAAAAATTGAAATAAAAATTTTTCCAATAAACAAAATTTTGATGATTTCAATACGTTGGCGATATTATTGAAATATCGGCGATACATTTATGATACAAGCATTACCTAGAATTTACATAGTCGAAAATATTAGTGATACATTAGCAATACAAGCAACACCTAGAATTTACATAGTTGAAAATATTGGCAATTACATTAGCGATATTGATACATTGGCAATATTTAGAGATACATTGCTAATACCTGAAATTTTTTATACTACTACCGTTATCAGTATCGCTTAGTTGGAGATAAAGATAATATCGGAGATATTTCGATAATATCGAAGATAATTTGAACATTGTTTGCAACCACCACCATTTCCCACTGCACCTCTAACATTTTCGACTACCATAAAAAATCTCACATCTATTCATGGAGAGAGTCTGAACTACATTCCCTCTCGGTCTAGGTGGAGACTACTTGCTTTACTTTCCTACTTACCCTGACATTCTCATTTTAGCACTGATCATACTTACTTTGATCTTGTAGCGACTCAGGAATTGCCTAGATCGGCACTTGCTCAAGGACAGAACACAGAGCCGATATTAGTAATTCTGTTGGCTGCACTTCCCCTGATGTCTCACACCTTCACTGGTGAGACAGAAACTGCAGTCGTCACTCCCATAACTCTTGAAGACTCTACCCCAGCAGCTACAGTGGTGTTAGATTCAAACACTACAACCAGCAGGATGATACCTTCTCAAGTGATGTATCCGAGACCGGTATTCTTTCTGGTGGTGCGGAGAGTACCCCAAAAGAAACATCTCCTTCTCCATCACCTTCACAACAAAAAATTCTGATTTCTTTCATCCGGCCTTTCAAGCTAACTCTGGCTTCCGCACTTCCTTTGCCATCCACTAACGATGACTCTTCAATACCAACTGAGCCAGTGACGACCGATGTACAAACCAATCCCAAACGGGTGGTTGAGACCGAGAAAATAGCTTTCAAAGAGGCGGCGGCCGTCGATATTCATGCGGAGATAATTGATCCAGTAGTGACAGTTGTTGAGAAAAATCAATCGGTCGAGTTTGAGCGATCAACCACAATTGATCTGACCGAAAATATGACAACGTCGACCGCAACTGAGATGGTTGTCGTGACTGCTTCTCATCCTCATTCGGTAATAGCTTCCAGAGACGGAACTTCTACCCCTGTCAAACCTTCTTCAGTCAATGACACTCTTTCCAGAATAGAGAAAGCTTTGGCTAGAGAGATGCATAGAGAAAAATCCCCTATTTGCCACAATGACTTCCAAAACCTACTATCTGAGCTATATGATCTCCTTGGGAAAGGATTATCTGAATCCTTTGATGTTAAATTGACAGATAAGATTGGCCGACTTACTGATTTAGCCTACATGCTATCTCAATCGAATCCATCTTTGACGATCAAGGCATCATCACTTCTAGATCTCCAAGGTATGCTTGACATATATTGCCATGCTCGGACAATGGTCGGTCATTTAGAAGCAGAGAAACGAGTGATCGATCTCAAGAAAGCTAACATACAAGAGATTGCTCGTGTTCTTTCAACCCAAAATACTGCAGCGAGGCTCTCTGAAGCAAAGATCGAGAGCCTTGAACAGAGAATCACAGTTTTAAAGGCAGAATTGATAATGTTAAACCAACAATTAGAAGACGAACGTGCAGAGCGAGCCAAAACCGAGGACGCAATATTTCAGTTGGTCGATGCAGCCCATTCACAACTAGAAGATGTGAATCAACCATCCAGATCCTTGGTCAAAGGAGAAGCATCACTGCTAGCGGCCAAAAGACAAATGGCAAATGCTGAAGAATTTTTCCAAGAATTTTTATCTTCCAGCTTGTAATATTTCCGTGTAAATAAATGGCTCTTAAGCTACTTTTTGAGAATAAGAATTGGGTGCCTTACAATACAGTTAGACACCTTACGTGTTTCCTCCATTTTAGTCAATCGTGGCACATTTCCGTTAAGTTTGCCTTAAATGTCCATACTGTGAACAAGCTTAAAACATGTGGCTTCCATAACCGCGCATATTATGAGTAATGGGCTATCCAATTAGGCTATTTAAATAATCCCATACTCCAAATTCCGCCATTCATCCCAACGATACCAAGGCCATTGAATCGCCTCCTTTGATCACTGGAGCTGAGTTGTATCTTCAGGAAATTTTAGAGAATAGGTTGAAAGATTTCTCATTTTCTTTCCTACCCTCCGACGTAAAGAGATTCATTACCGACGCCTCATGCTCACTCGGCCGTAATCCTTCGGCTGAACTAAACGATCAGCTAGAAGCAGTGTTCAAAGTATCGGTATCACTACAGGTTTCGCTAGCCAAGGATACAAAAACAATATCGATATCACCAATAATATCGCTGATATCCAGAAATGCAGGGAAACATAGGAAAAACAGTGGAATTTTCAGCGAAACATCAGGAGATGTTAAAATGTACATATTTGCATATTTAGAAATTAAAAAAATTGCAAAAAGAATGCATACATAACAAGTTTCCATTTAATGGGGCCTTAAAAGCTTGTTTTGTTGTAAGAAATCGGTTCAACCATCCCCTTTGACCTATTTAACTATCCAACCTTCCATCTAAACATCCATTGATATTGCAAAATATCAACAACACATGTTATTTCACAAAGAAATCATTATCAATTGGAAGTGAAATGAAAGATTGTGATCTCAATATCTCACACGTTGCGATATTGATAATATTGAGATATTATCAATAGTATCAATGACAAATTAAACACTACATACAACCATGTGCCCATGAAAAAAATTGAAATATTTTTTTTTCTAATAAATAAACTTTTGATATCAATACATTGGCAATACTATTGAAATATCACCAATACACTTGTGACACAAGCGTTACCTATAATTTAAATAATCGAAAATATTGGCAATATATTGGCGATATTGATGCATTGGCAAGACAAGCGATACCTGGAATTTACATAATTGAACATATTGATGATTACATTAGCGCTATTGCTTTGTTGGCGATACTTTGCGATACATTTCTAATACCTGGAATTTCTGATACTACTAACGTTATCGGTATCGCTACTAGTGTTATCAGTATCGTTGAGCTAGAGATAAAGATAATATCGGAGATAATTCGAACACTGGCTGGAAGAACTACTCCAGAAACTAAAGCGGCTAACCACCATGGCGGATCGCTATGAAAAAGCTTCCTTCCGTCTTAGTGTAAATAAATGCCATCTCGAGCAACAAGAAGCGGCCGTAAAAGATTCGGCCAAAATGAGCAGCAACTATGAACAAGCTTGGTACCACAAAATACGCTGCATTCAGGTTCATCAATTCAATCGATCAATGATCTGAATTTTATAATCGTATTGATCTGGCATGACATATGAACTACAAGAACAAGGCAGTGCCTTTTATGCCAAAGATACAACTGATTCGACAGATTTAGAATTTACATATGAACAGATTCATATATATCGAGCTCGATCGATTGCGAGTTATACTGCACAGAGAACGGCTGAGTTTGAGGTTCATACGATCGCTACTTGCGTTGATCGACTACTTCATTTCCTACCAATTCTCATTGAAGGAGACTGTTGGGGGCCCGCCAAGGAAAAAGACGAAGCGAAAATGCAAATGCTCCTGAACGAGTTCGAAGATCTAAAGGCATAGTTTGATTGGCATTTTCACTTTTAAGTTCTTTATGTATCAGCGTGGTTGGTGACCATCATCATAATAAAACAAATCTTTTGGCTAGTACTTAGACTCCTTGCATCTTATACTCTGAACACGCACATGCATGGGATGAATAACTTATTTGTACACTCCTCTTGACTTTTATACTACGGTATGGCTATCAGTACTTAGCCATTCTCATGTGTATCTTCTCTTGCAGTGATACGTGGCGTCAAATGAAATCACCTCTCGCTATTTTTCAATGCCTCCATAATAACTGCATTTATGCCTTGGAAAACTCAACCGATGCCCTTCCTTTACATGCATTAACCCTGATTCGCTTCATCCTACCTATAACATGGAGACTTTGGGCTTCAAGTTCTCACAACCCAATGATCTACCTTACGCCCATCTTTGATTAAGATAAATCTCCCTTCTCCAACTCCAGAACCAGAAGACCTTTTTAAATCTTAGATCTTACCCAAACCTATGTCCTCTTTCTCCCCCTTTCTTCTAAATACTACCGACCGTATAACAAATGGTCGGTCAACACAGGCGATCATGGGAATTTTACAGCTAGCCCAAAAACTAAGAGATGATGCTATGGCAATCGAGCGTCGACCGTTTTATCATTCCCTTTCTTTCTCCTAATTAAGGGATTCCACCAACTATTCAAGAAATGGCTTGGCAGAACGTAATGGAGAGATCTCGTGGACAAGACTCTTTTAATGAGAGGCCATGGTCGGTGAGGCTTTTCGTAAACAAGGATGACTTATGGCTCAGTTTAGGTCCACAAGCTATACCGAGACTGAGCTAATCTGCTCATCAAGAAAGAAATAGCTCATTGACCAAATTCCCAATTACCTTTCGGCCAGAAATTTCAATCTCCGGCGAGAATGATCATGTATCGGCCAAAAGGGATTCAAGAATCAAGCCATCTAAGACCTTACCACTTTTGTCAAGAGATGGCTTGGTAGAATGTAATAGGTAAGACTACTTCAAGGGAAACATCACCTAGCATGATAGGTGGGTTGATATATGACCGACCAGAGACGCGGTCGTAGCATTGACCATTTTCTTTGCCACAACTTGTCCCATGCATCCTCTTCTTTCCATTTAGGTATCTTGTAATGAGTAGACCTAGGCCTTGATGCCATCCTTACCATCAAAGGAAATCCTCCAATCGTATGTAACGGTTTGAAACCAACAGAGTAATGAAATGATATAGGCCTGTTTGGTCGAAAAGCCTTTTCTTTTATAAATGTTTGCCTTGCAGCCATGGAATAGTTATGCTTGATAACCTCATATTTTAGCCCGATTATCAAAACAATCGGCTGCTATTATGATAGATATATATAAATTTAATCGAAGGAAAATGGTTCTACTTGCCCAAATTGGTCACTGACCCTTAAAGAAACCATGGTTCTTAAGTTAGAACCATTTATCTTAATTACGCACAGCCACCCACTTCGCAATCATGCGTGTTTGGTATTTTAAACCATAGATGCAGCACTTAGACATTTCAGGACTTGAACTATTATTCTCGAATAAAGCTCCAATTGTTCAGCTTCCTCCCATGACTCCTGGAATATCTCATTTATTATCGAGAACTTAATCGTCATTCAATTAATCGTGCACATTAATTGTCGCCAGTGTTTGAGTTAACAGCGAGAAATCAATAATATCGCCAATATTATTGGTGTCGCCAGACCTATGATACCGAAACCCCAATATTTTGTTCCTCTTCTGGATGTCGCCGATATTTTCGATATTATCGGCAAGATTTTCGGATCATTGGCCAAATCAGTCAACTACCCTATAGATTTCGATAAAATAAGCAAAACAAATGCAGTGTTTTCGGCAACATTAGGCGATGACCCTCTTACCATTCCAAAAATTCGGAAAAAATATTGGAGAAAAAAAAAAGAAGAAGAAGAAGAAGAAGAAGCCCTCTTACCTTTTTACTCAAGATCTACCTCAAGGACTGGCCTACGGCTGGATTTGGTTGGCCAATCGCGGTCAACAGCACTGGATCTTTCACAAGTAAGAAAAACCGAAAACCCTTTTTTTCCTTCTAATAGAATTTCTTTGAAAGGAAACTAGATTTCCACCTAGGCTTACAGGGATTTGATTTGGGATTTGAAATAAACATGAATTTAGGTAGAGATTTTTGGGAGTTTTAACGGAAAAAGCATCGAAATCACCATTGCCATTTGCGGGTTTACCAAAAAAGAGGACTCTTTTGTTGAACTCTCTCGACCTCTCCCATCACTTACGAGAGTCGATTTGGCGCGACTTGGGCTGCAATGAAATGGTGTGACCCTTATGGTAGGGCCCAATTTGATGCATGTATTGCATATCCATTTCGTTTGTACGTTTTTTCAGATCATTCTATGGCATGAGGAAAAAATTGAATTGGATCAAAATCATAGGTGGACCATACTCTAAGAAAGAGTGTCACTTGAACCTCTACCGTTAAAAACTTCCTAAGGTCCATTGTAATGTTTCTTTAATGTTTATTTGTCATCCAACCTCTCTATAAGGTCACATAAACGTGGATGAAAGTAAAATGATAAATATCAGGTTGATCCAAAACTTTTGTGACCCATTAGAAAGTTTTAATGGGCAATAACATTGTTCCTATGGCATGGCCCACTTGAGATTTAAATCTGATTTATTTTGGTATCACGCCCTAAAATGATTTTTAAAAACGTATGGATGATGTGGATGTACAATAAATACACCAAGGTGTGCCCCACCATAAGTGTTGCACCGTCTTAGGTCAGGCCAGACCGCACCTAATCCTCTACCTTTAAAAGCAAACGAATGATGGGGGAGTCTGTAGGGCCCACTTTGATGTATGTATTGCATATCCACGTCTTCCATCTTCTTTTACAGCTTATGTTAGAGCATGGTCCAAAAAATGAAATTGATACAAGTTTCAAGTGGATCATGCCACAAGAAACAGTGGTCATTGATCTCCTACCATTAAAAACTTCCTAGGGTTCACTATAATGTTTATTGACCAACCAACCTATTGATAAGTTCATATAGATTTGGATGGATGAAAAAAAAAAAAAAAAAAAAATTCAGCTTGATTCATAATGTTTGTGGCACACAATTTTTATTGGTCAATAACCACTATTTTGTGTTGAGTGGTACACCGTCTACCTAAAATTTTTATCTACTTTATTTTTATGACAATCCCTAAAATCATGTGGCAAAACAGATGGATGGCATGGATATACCATGCATACATCGATGTAGGCCCTACTATTGAGGTTCCACTCACATGGTTGGTTCTCTGTCGAAGCTAAGCATGGACTAGGTATTATACCTGCCAAGACCTAGTTAGAGACAGATTGTCCTGTCAGGGGCACTATGCAGCCCACCGTTATGATGTGTTTCATCCACACCGTCCATCCATTCTTTTTAGTTGATGAGCCCACAAATGAGGCAGATCAAATCCTCTAGTGGACTACACCACAAGAAACAGTAGGGATTGAATGCCTACCGCTGAAAACCTCTTGGGGGCCACAAAAGTTTTAGATCAATATAATATTTATGTTTTCCCTCCATACAGATATATGTGACCCTATGAACATGTTGGATGATAAATAAACATCACGGCGGGCCCTAGGAGGTTCCATATAGATCTATGTGACCCTATGAACATGTTGGATGATATGAATGTTTTCCCATTAAATGAAAACTTATCATGTAATGCAGTCTTTTTTGTAGTTTTTTATTCCTAAATATACAAATATATGTATTCAGGCATATCCTGAAGTTTCACTGAGAAATTCCACTATTTTCCCCATGTTTCTTCCATTTTCCCCAAATTTTCGGTTATCGGCGATATTATCGACGATAATGATATTATATCTTTATCTCCGGCCAACGAAACTTATAGCGATACCGACAACTCGAACACTGACTATCGCCTTTAATCTCAGTCTATAAAAGAAAGACTTAAGAGTCAAACGGACTAACCTTCATCAATGCTTCTGCAAAAATTATATCTTTAATGGATTACTTTAAGCTCTTGGATGAAGTTGTTGACGAAAGTATAAAGACTTTCTTACACTCCTCGACGGATGAACAGTTCTTTTTTCTCTAGGACATCAGCAAGGTCCCTAAGCAAGAGCGGCCTTCTTGGGAACTTTTAAATACCTTCTTAGAACTCCAACACCTCAGGCATGTATTTACAGAAGTAGACACCAAATTTGACCACTGCACGACCGCCTTAAGACGCCTATCGGCTCTCAGCAGAGAGTGTCGTGCTCTATCAGCCTGTTCTGAAGCTACTTGGAAGAACCAGCTGCATTGGACCCGCGAGAATGAGTTCAACCAGAAGATGTTGCGGTTATTGACCCATTCTCGCAACCGCATACTTCATGACTTGGCCGAGACCAATCGGCTATTTTCGGATAGTGATCATCCAAGGAGCACTGAGCTTGTCGCATTTGTGGATGCCCAACTGGAACTCTACTGAGGTCATGTCGCCATCAATGAATCTGAAGAAAAATCGGCCGAGATGGGAAAAAAGGGCCTTAGATAGCCACCTGGCCTACATCGAGCGCTCTTCCGCTAAGCTTGTGAGTCCGCGGGCGTCCTAGAATGAGAGAAAGAACCGGGCGAAGGATACAAGAGTTGTTGTTGGCTGCTGCTCAAGCCTTCGCTCACGCCGAGTGGGCTAAGGGGTGACTTAGCCATCTGACCCTCTTTTTTTAATATATATTATGACTTTTCCTACCCCAGCGTGGGTAAAACTTATGGCCTCCGAGCCTTTATTTAATTAGATCAACTAGGCCCCTATTATCTAGGGCTTTTATTTAATTGCGATTTAATACTTTTACTAAACTGGTTCGACCTAATTTCTTACGACCTCCCATAGTAGAGGAAAGTATTGCTTTAGAAATCGGTTGTTTATAGGCGATGGAGCAACATTACCATCTAAATCTCTAAGGAGGTAAGCACCCACCCTTAGAACTTGTTCTATGACAAATGGTCCATCCCACGTGTGACCATTTTCCCAATGTTCAGCCCTTTTGACCGATTGTAAGGACCATTTTCCAAACTGTCTCCTTCCTTAAAGGCTTTTCCTTTAACCTTTTGTTATCTGCTCGAGTTACGGCCGCCTTGTTGGCCACAATAGAATTCAATGCTTTAATGTGAGTCTCGTCCATTTCTTCCAGCTCGGCCAACAATGCCTCTATGAATTCAATCGAACTTAGCTTATGATTGATGGGAAACTCGCATAAATGGAACTATAACTTCCAGAAGCAAAACCGCTTCATGCTCGTAAGTCAACATAAACGGGCTGACCCCTGTGCTAGTACGAGGTGAATCTTATAGGCCCATAGGGCCTCGGATAGCTTAAGGTGTCATTCCCTTGGGTTTTCCTCGTATCATTTTCCTCAGGATATTTTTTATCACCTTGTTACTGGCTTCGGCCTGACCATTAGCCTGAGCATAATATGGAGTTGAATCGAGAATTTTTATCCCATATCGATTGGCCATAGCCTTTGTCTCCTTGGCCATGAATGTTGCACCTCGGTCCATGGTAATAGATTCCAGAATACCAAAACGATGAATGATATTAGTTTCTATAAAACTGATAATATCCTCTTGATCGACCTTACGCATAGGTTTTGCTTCGACCCATTTGGTAAAATAGTCGGTTGCTACAATAATAAATGAATCCATCTTAGTTGAAGGCGAATAGATCTGCCCAATCAAGTCAATCGCCCATCCTCAAAATGGCCAAGGCTTTATAATAGGATGTAACTCGGCCGTTGGAACATGTTGAACTGGCCCATTCCTCTGACAAGCTTCACAACCTTTTGCATATTGAGCACAATCAGCCATCATTTCAGGCCAAAAGTATCCATAACACCTGAGCACGAGTTTCATCTTCCTTCCCGCTTGGTGGGCCCCACAAACACCTTCGTGGACCCCTACCATGACAATCATCGCTTCATTCTTTGACAAACATCGAAGTAGAACTCCATCGGCTCCTTTACGATACAGCTCGTCATCCATCCTAACATAATTTATGGCCGATCTTCTTGTGTGTCTGTTGGTTCTAGTTCGAGGGCTCTGCAAATAACCCATAAGAGGGGCTCTCCAATCATTTTCTTCTGCATCGATTAGACAAACCTCCGCTATGTTTCCCCTTCGGAAGACCGAAGGCAACGATTTTTTTTGAATTGTGATCGACCAACCGGCCAATCCCTTCCATATTTCCAATCCTATTGCCAATTGTGCAATTTCATTAGCATCTATATTGTAATTTTGAGTAACGTGCCTTAATTGGACGTCATCGAATTGCTCTATCAGTTGAATGGCCACCGCGTAATACGACAATCAAGATGGGCTAGTGCACTTGAACGAACTAACCATCTGCTTTATCACCAGTTAAGAATCCTCGATGATCATCACATCCTTTACCCATAATTCTAACAAATATCTCTAAGCCGATTATCATAGCCCCATATTCGGCATGATTATTAGTGCACCCAAATTCCAATTGAAACGCGAACTCTTGTCGATTCCCATTGGGAGCAATCAACACTACCGGCCCCAGATGTCTCATGGGTTCTTGATCCATCAAAGATTAATTTCCAAGGGTTGATTTGCACAACACATACATCCATAATACCAAGAGGAATATGCTCCTCTAAGTCTGATGGATGGCTGGCCAAGAATTCTGCTATGGCCCTACCTTTTACCACTTTCGGCAGTACATAATGCAAATCAAATTCGGACAGTGCCTACACCCATTTACCAACTCGGCTGCTTAGAATAGGCCGACTTAACATGTATTTGATTAGATCAGTGATTGAAATTACATTAACCATTTTCGCCAACAAATAATGTCTTAACTTAGTAGCTGCGAAGTATAAAGATAAACATAGCTTTTCTATGGACGAATATCGAGTCTCTGGATCGAACAACACTTGGCTTAGATAGTAGATTGCTCTCTCTTTCCACAAATCATCTTCTTGAGCTAAGAGGGCTCCGATCGACCCTACAAAGGCAGCTATATATAGCCTAAGTGACCGGCATTTGATAGGAGGCATCAACACGGGTGGCTTCGCCAAATACTCCTTAATTCGGTTAAAAGCCAACTGATGTTCCTCTTCCCATAAAAATTCGGCCCCTTGCTTTAATTTCAACAATGGAGAAAAGATGTTAGTCTCACCGGCACAGT
Source organism: Magnolia kwangsiensis (assembly GCA_037074715.1). NCBI lineage: Eukaryota > Viridiplantae > Streptophyta > Magnoliopsida > Magnoliales > Magnoliaceae > Magnolia > Magnolia kwangsiensis. The sequence goes on along the minus strand of CM073586.1, from coordinate 34,824,821 downwards.
TAGATATGAATCATCGCAAGAAATTAAGTTGGCCTAAAAACCTCTGTAACTCGACCTTATTCCTTTGTGGCCTTGCATCGATCACAACATGAGCTTTATTTTGATCGATTTCGATTACTCTCTGATGTACAAGGAACCCTAGAAAATTACTGGCCGACACTCGAAAGGCACATTTCATTGGGTTCATTCTTAATTTCTGGATCCGCATTCACTCGAAGGATTTACGTAAATGGGCCAAATGATCTTCCACATCGATCGATTTAACTACAACGTCGTTAATGCAGACCTCCATAAATCAGCTAATCATATCATGAAAGAAAGCGTTCATCACCCTTTGACATGTTGCTCCCGCATTTTTTAAGCCGAAAGGCATCACTACCTAGCAATAAGTACCCAAGGGTCCCGGGCACCTAAACATTGTTTTTGGTACGTCATCCAAGGCTATATATATCTAATTATACCCTGAATGCCTGTCCAAGAATGACGCAATCCCATGCCCAGCAACTCGATCGATTAACTAGTCGGCCATAGGCATAGGATACTCGTCTTTAGGAATGGCTAGATTTAAATTTCTAAAATCTACACATACTCTTATCTTACCGGTCTTCTTCATTACTGGGACCACATTTGACATACATTCTGCATATTTGATCAGTCGGATAAACACGGCTTTCAAAAGCCGTTCGATCTCTTCTTTGACTTTAAGAGTGACTTCGGCCGTCATCCTCCTTGGAGGCTGTTTATACAGCCGATATCCCTCTTTGGTCGGTAACCTGTGCTCAACCAACAATCTATCCAATCCTGGCATGTCGTGATAGTCCCACGCGAAACAATCCATGAATTCTTGCAATAACTTTATTATTTTGTCCCGCTCGGGTGGACGTAACAGGTTGCTTATAAACGTGGGTTTCGGATCTTGATTTGTCCCTAGATTCACTTCATCTAGCGGGTCTTGAACCTGCGGTCGACGTTCTTCCAGTTCTTCTAGTAGATCTTTTGTATCAAAACTATCTTCCTCAGCCGATCCATCCAATTCAACCAAGTTCATAAAGATTCCCTCATCACTTCCTTCCAGGCTCTCTTCGAGCCTCTTTATCCTGGCCGTGAAATCAGCCAGGCATGATACACCTTCAGTCGTTACGATCATGGTATCTCTTCGATAATGCAACTTACAGCTGGCCAATAGAGGTCTAAGCCCTTCGGTTGGGTCCCGTTTTCTTGTGCCGACATAACCTGAATCATGTTGTCTAGGTTCTTCTTTACTAAAATACCCATTGACCGCCCATATTTGTTCCTTCTAGTGAACCTGATAGGCCCTATTTCCTCACCATAGTAATAAGCTTCAATGGCATCTAATGTGGCCAAAAAGGGCTTGTTATCGGCCAAAACAAGCTCCACCCTATTCTAATTCCAAAACATAACAAACTGGTGAAGAGAAGAAGGAATGCATGCAAAAGAGTGAATTCGGTCTCTTCCAAGTTAGGCATTGTAGCTTGACGAAGTATCAACTACAAAGAACAGTGCCAGAACAGACTTAGTGCCTACTGTAAGATCGACCGGTAGAACACCATGCGTATTGGTAACGTGGCCGGTGAAATTGCTAACAATTACTTCGAAAGGGATCAAATAGACCACAGTTTTCTCTAGTTTAGCCATCATTCTCTTTGGGAATAAGTTCATTGCAGCCCCATTGTCTACTAAAATTCTAGTAACTGGACATCCATCCAAATGAGCTGAGATATACAACGACTTGAGGTGTTGTGTCATGTCAGTGGTGGGTCTATCGATAATTACTCTATCGATGGCCCCATCGGTCACTACGGTGACCGTGTCAATGTGTGATACTTTTCCTTGTTTCCCTTCATCGTACAGGAAAGAAGCGTGCCGAATAACAATTGGGGAAACATGTTCTTCCACATCGCCAAGCATTGTGTTTGGTTGAGTAGCTCTTGCCTGAAAATCAGACAACAGCATGAGCATCATATTAAAACGAAATACCGTCGAAGGCAATGAACCAAACACAATACTATTAACAAAACCTTGACCCCCTAATGTATCAGACATGATCCCATCAGTCTGACTGGGAGCTCCGTTCCTCGTGGGGCCGATCAGCGAATCCGCCATCATATCTTCTGGCTTGTTAATGGTGGTCATGAATTCACCGGGCAACCATTCTTCTGTGGGGAGGCAATCCTCACTAAACTAATCCGACAAGTTGCCGGCACTGTCTTCTTTTTCTTTAAACTCGGCCGATGTTTCGATATTTTTGAGAGTAGCCTTGCTCTCCTGATCGACAGGCAAAGTAATCACTTCAGTCGAAGAAGATCTTCGTTCTCTTTTCTTCCCCCTCTCATTGCAGCCCTATTTCTTTGTCACTAGTGCTTCCAAGTTCTAGTTAGATTTTCCGATGCCACTGGGAATTTTGGATGTGTAAGTCACTTCCATACCCCTTCTCGTGTAGCGGGGGGTTTGACCATCCTAGTCGAAAGCGATCCCCAATGCAGCTGCGATGAGACGCTACTTGCCTTGGCCACTGGCGATCTCAACCGTTGCCTTGATGGTGATTTTCCGGTTTGGAACAATCTTTAGGTCGCCAAGGGATTTCTCCGGCACAGCGATCACATAACCGGTGGTTCTTCTACCCGTGTGTGCCCTGATATTGAGATGCCCACTGCTGTCTAGGAACGTATCGACCACTCATTTTGCGCAGATTTCCTGAACCAAGTTCTATCTTCAGTTGAGGTCGATCTCTCAAGTCGATTGTGATTGTATTTACCGCCATGCTAGCCGAAAATGGGTCGATATCAATCAGCATGGCTTCTTTTTCCTTTTCCGAAAACTTTAGTAATTCATGGTAGATGTATTCCTGAATAAATTTCCTGAAAATAACGTATTTGTTAATGGAATGGGAGCGGGATCTACGCCATTTACAATAGTCAACCTTCTTAGGTTCCTCGGCCAAAGGTATCTTGTTGTTAATAGGAACTTTGATGAACTTTGTTTCTAACATGAAGTCAAATATCAAAGGTGTATACTTTCTGAGTCTTTTAAGTTGTTGGAGCGGCTGACTCTGCCTTAACCAACATCGGGTAGATTAGTTGTTTCTTAGCCACCACTTCAGCGATAGCAATTTCGTGATTAGGATCATTGTAATACATCCCGATTGACGAGTTTACTTGCCTAGCCCTTTCCTGAAGTAAATCTTCATATCAAGAGACCTTCTTAGTAAGGTCGTATACGTTAGCAAACTTCGTGCTTACGATTGGTAGAATCCCATTGGTGGTCCTTGATTTCTATTATCATAATTTCTAGCTTCCTGCTCCAGTCGTTTGACCTCTGCCGAAAGCGGCATATTTCTGACATCTTGAGTATATGGCGTATTACGCTGCAATGGTGGCGTCGGCGAGAAAGGGACAGCATTACCGACCAAACTACCATTATTTTGCTGCGTAGGTTGCGTCCGCTCCGTCACAACAACCAATAATCGTTGCATGGCCTCAGTCTGACCAGACATATAACGATTGGTATTTTCCACCTATTGATGGAGCTGTTCCGCTTGAATTCTCGCATTTTCCTGCACCATCTAAAATAATTGTATGTACATCCCTTAGTACCATTGATACCTCGTCCAGAAGAATAGGGCGAGCCGTCGGTGGCCCTACTTGGTTTCCGGTCGAGTTGACATTCAAATTAATTTCACTTGGAGGTGCCTGAACCTGCACATCATCCACCAAGGGTGGTGCGGTTGGCATTGTAGGTTCGTTCCCGACAATTCTACCACTCCTTCGTTACATTCTGGCAATAACTAAATCGGTGGTTTATAATAGGGTCCGACCCAGCGTGCTAGAAACTTGTTCGTCGTTGTTTTGACGATCCATTCTCTAGCACGGGTGACGGGTGCGTAGGCGTGTCAGAATTGGGATTGCGGTTCCAATTCAAACCGAACAACAATGACCCCGAGCGCCAAAGTAGGTAGACACTGAGTATGACCAAGATCTGAGGAGATCGATTGCCAATTCAACCACTCGCTCAAAGTGTAAATGGATCAGGCGATGGTCAGAGGGTGGGGTTCGTCCTCTGATGATGGGTTTCTCCTTGCCTTCCGTACAAAAGGACTTTCTTATGCATGAAGAGTGGAATGTTAAAAAGAGAAATTAAAATTGACTGCTAAAGAGTGCTTTGATTACAACTATAACTATCGACTATTGTATTTATACTACAAATTAAGCTAAAGAAAGCAAGTAGCAAATACGGTAAGTAAATGATTACTCTAAAGGAAAGGAATTATTTAATAAAAGTTGAGATTACACTATGGAATGTAAATTTGATAGGATAATTCAAAGATAATTGAAGATAATTGATTTGTTGATTTGTTAGGGTTGGTGTGAAACGACTTTTCCTGCTGAAATCCTCTTCTATTTATAGCTTCGATCCAGTCATTCTGGATCCTTCCCTTGATTTGACGGTTATCATAATTGTTTCTGCCCTCTCTCTGCTTCTAGATTTTCCCCACGATCTAGCGTTCCCTGAATTTTTGACATCTGTATACGAACTTGACTACTGGCTAACTGATTGCCATAACTGATTGTTGGGAGGTGGCTCATTCTCATGTTAGTGCAACAAATCAAAGGTCTTGATATGTGCTTGAAGCACATGCATCATTGTTCGATGAGAAAATGAGGTGTGGCGCAGGGGAAGACTCCTATGTTAGTTCTGCACAATTTTTTAAAAAAACAAATGGTAGCAGCTCTTGCCAATCCATGTGGCAGTGATGTACAGCTATCGAGACCATCCAAATTGTGGCTCCCATTGCAGACATAGCATATCTGTAAAATCACACTAATCAAGCAATCCCAACCATCTAAATAATTGCTATTGAATGGATGGTTAAGAGTAAAATAGTGAACTATGAAAATTTTGAATGGAAAAATCAGACATTTAATATTATCTTCACATGCAAGTTGGAGGTTAAGCTCCATCCGCAGTTGGGTTAGTGATTAGGACAGTCCAGATTGCTGTAAAACTGTGCAATGCGTACGGTTGAAGAGTTTCCAACACCATTTTTTTGAGTTGTGCAAAACTAACATACAAGTCTAGTATTTGTGATGCTCACCAGCAAAATAGTGTGTTCCTGCTTGGCCTAGCAACACTACAGGCATTATGCACCTTTTGTTGATCCGAGCATAATTCAGGCGAGCTCTGCCATGGATGGGCCATGCCTGAATAATCTCCACCATAGAGGGTATTAATCTTGGGATGCAAAAGGACAATTTAGCCAATGGTCACAACTTGAAAATTTCACTGATCATTTGGGTAGGGTCCTACCAGATTAACAGCCTAGATCACAGAAATACTGGCCAATCACTACACGATAGTAGCTCGCAGAACAGAAATGCAGCGCGCATGCGACACACACACATATCGAGAAATACCTCCTCTAGACCATAATTGAGAATTGGCAACAACTAGCTAATTGTGGAAACTCGACCATTTGTATGGCATGCATGAATACAATCTGGACCATCCAAATTGTGGGCCCAGATGGATTTTAGAACAAAAATTACACAAATGAAATGATATCTACCATCTGATGTGGTAACTCTCAACTGATGGTCATCAATTAGACAATTAGGCCACCCACAGTGAGCCAACATTTTGGGTGATCTCAATTTGGTGTTCTTCTGCACCACTGTACGGTGGATTACTAGTCACAATTTAGGAAGTTGCGCCAAGCTCATATTCTAGTCTAGCCTTTTGCTAGAAGTAAAAAATCAAGGAATAAAACTCAAAAGCAAGGTTTTTTATTTTTTTTTTGAAGGGAAAAATAAAAAGAGTCATAATGTCGGCCGTAACGACTGTTACAACAGGAAGGACCATTCTAAGCAGTGTCGAGCAAAGACAAAAGCCCATTAAATAATGGTCATTATTTTCCAAATATGGGATGTTGTATGTGGAAGACAGGCTTTATACAGTTCTGCTCATCAGCAAACTCAGTCTTTGTTGACATGTAGTATTATGTACATATTAGGAGATATTTCAAGGATCCAAGTCACTTATATGATGGTTTTCACTGTGGAAGGAGTACATCCAAATAAATCCCTTAGATTGAAATATTCTAATCTTTGATTATTGGACTATTTTCCTTTTAATATGGATTGTCTACTCAACCATATTTTGTAGACCACCAATCAAATTGTCAGGATCTTCCAATCTTCAAGATTTTTTAGGCAGCCAACATCACTGTACATGCACAGAATTAGAGTTGTACATGAGTTGAGATAGCTCGATAAACTCGCTCAAATCGACTCGTTTGAGCTCGTTCCAACTCGACTCGCAAAAAGTTTCGGATCAGGCCAAGTGCAAATAACTGTAGCTCGAATAAAATCGAGTCGAGTTCAAGCTTGGTCAGGTTCGAATCAACTCAACTCGAAACAGAGCTCGAATCTGACTCAAACTCGACTCGCTCGATGTTTGTGTGTGTGTGTGTAGGGGAAAAGGTACTATACGCTCAACCGCATAGTACCTTCCCATAAGGTCGAGTGCTGGCACTATACTAGCGGTCGGATGGTGAAAGTTTCAAAAGAAAAGTGAGATTTTATAGGGAGAAAGGTGAGATTTTATAGGTAGAGTGGAGAAACAAAACTGGAGTCCACCTCTCTCTCTCTCTACCCTACAAACCTTGGTGGAGCCTACCGTGGGATTTTTTGAGAAATCCACCCAATCCATCCATTTTTCCATATCATTTAAGGGGTTGAGCCTAAAATTGAACCAAATCTAAATCTCAAGTTGATCATATCACAAGAAACAGTGGGAATAATAATTTCAACCATTGAAACCTTGCTAGGCCCCACAGTGATGTAAGTTTTTTATCCATGCCGTTCATCGTTTTTCTCGTATCATTTTAAGATATGATCCAAAAAATGAGTCAGGTCCAGGGATCAAGTGGACCACAAGTTGGGGATTGAACGTCCACCATTAAAAACTTCTTGTGAGATGGAGAAGTTTGGAATCAATATGGTATTTGTGTTTTCACTTCATCCACGTCTACATGACCTTTGGAATAGGTTGTATGGTAAAAAAAATCATCACGGTGGCCCTTAGAAAGGTTGCAGCGGTGGGTGTCATTATCACTGCAGCTTCCTTTAGTGTGGTCCACTGGAGCTATGGAGCTGCTTCTTTTTAGTATCATACCTTAAAATGATATGAGAAAAGTAACTAAAGATATGGATAAAACACATCACATTGGGCCCCACAAAGCCCTGCCCGGACGGATTACCGTCCGAGTGGGGAAGGACGCAATCCACGTAGTTACTCAAGTGAGCTCTTACCATACTGAGTAAACTCAGTTGGATCCACTGTGAATACATATGGTTTATCCACTCCGTCCATCCATTTTTAAAGATCATTTTAGGCGTTGAGACCAAAATTCAAGTATATCCACTCCTTAAATGGACCATACCATATAAAACAGTTGAAGTATTGATTTCCACCGTTGAAACCTTTCTAAGGCATGCAATGATGTTTATTTTTCATCAAATTTGTTCATAAGATCAAACAAAAATGGATGAAGGGAAAGAAACAGATATAAGATTGATCTAAACCTTCCGTGGCCCCCAAGAAGGCAAGAACTTTTCAATGGTAGAAGTTCAATTCACACTGTTTACATTGGTGTGGTCCACTTGATCTTTTTATAGACTTAACTTTTAGGCTAAAGCCCTAAAATTATCTGGTAAAATGTATGAACAGGTTGGATAAAATGCATGAATGAAGGTGGGCCCCACAAAGTTTATTCACTACACTTAGGGTACCGAGACAGTACGCAATCCGCTTCCCTTTCTTTTGCGTTAGTGCGGAACGGGCGAAAACAGTGCCACTAGCCCGTTGGTGGTGGTTGGTGCTCTATGGACCCCACCATGATGTACGTGTTTCATCCATGTCATTCATCCATTTTTACATATCATTTTATGGCTTTATCTTAAAAATGAAAGGGATATAAATCTCAGGTGGACCACACCATAGGAAAACAATAGTGATTGGATATCCACCATTAAAATCCTCCTAAGACCCACTGTAGTGTTTATTTGACATCCAATCTATTCATTAGGTCATACAGACATAGATGAAGTGAAGAAACAAATATCATCTTGATCTAAAACTTTTTTGGCTCCCAAAACGTTTTTAATGGTCGACGTTCATTCAACATTGTTTCCTGTAATGTTGTCCACTTGAGATTGGGATATACCTTAGTTTTGGTCTCATATTCGAAAATGATCTAAAAAATAGATGGACAGCATGGATGAAACACATACATCATTGTGGGGCCCACAGAGCACTGACCACCCACCATTGGATGGTGGCAGGGGAGTAGCAAATCCGTTTCCAGAACGGCCTGTTTGCCAGGAAGCAGATTGCGGGGCGAGTAACTCGCTACGCATAGTGTACTGAGTAAACTTTACAAGGTCCACCATGATTTATATATCTGATCCGCTCTGTCCATCCATTTTACCATATAATGTTAGGGCCTGAGCCCAAAAATTAATCATATAGAATGTTCAAATGGACCACACCACATGAAACAGTTGAATTGAATGTCTATTGTTGAAAAATTCTTAGGGGCCAGGGAAGTTTTTGGATCAAGCTTATATTTGTTCTCTCTCTTCATCCATGTCCATATGATCTTATGAACAGATTGGATGACAAATAAACATCACTGTGAGGCCTAACAAGATTTTAATGGTTGAAATCATTATTCCCAATGTTTTCTGTGATATGATCAACTTGAGACTTGGATTTTAGGCTCAACCCCTTACATGATATGGAAAAACGGATGAACGGGGTGGATTTCTTAAAAAATCCCATGATAGCCCCACCTAGATTTTCAGAGCATTACCTCCATGCTAAAGCTTTCGCAGGAAATACAGGGAGTCGTATTTTAATAACCGGTTTCTTCGGTTTTGTTTCTTCACTCGTCCTATAAAATCTCACCGTCCTTTTGAAACCTTCACCATCTGACCACTAGCATAGTGCCAGCACTCGACCTTATGGGAAGGTACTATGCGGTCGAGCGTATAATACCTTTTCCCTATATGTATACACACATATATATATAAGTTTTTTTTAAAGTAAAACTTTAAAATTTAAACCCTACTAAACCCTTCACTTTCCCACTCTTATCTTTTCCTTTTGCTACCCTACCCAAGCCGAGTGACTATGCGAGCGTTCCGACTTCCAAGCAGAAATTCGGCAACACCACCCGACCGACGAGCCGAGCGTCCGACTTCCGAGCGAAAATTCAGCAAGCACCACCCAACCGACGAGTCGAGCGTCTGCAGACCCCACACCTCTCTCTCTCTCTCTCTCTCTCTCTCTCTCTCTCTCTCTACTTCAGGTAAATATTTTTTTAATGCAATCGAGTTGGGTCAGGGTTGTGTCGGGTTGGGTCAGGGTTTAGGTCACGTTGCGTCGGGTTGGGTCAGGGTCGAGTTAGGTTAGGGTGTGGGTTGGGTCAAGTTGAATCAAGGTCGGGTTGGGTCAGGGTTGGGTCAGCATCGGGTTTAGGTCAGCGTTGGTCTAGGTTGGGTTGGGTCAAGGCCAGGTTGGGTCACGATTGGGTCAGCGTCGGGTTACATCGGGTTGGGTCAGCGTCGTGTTGGGTTGGGGTGTGGGTTGGGTCAGCGTCAGGTTGGGTTGCGTCGGATTTGCGTTTTATGAAAGTAATTTACTTGGATTGAATATGATTTTTTATTACTTGAATAGTTGAATTTGAGATTATTTAAGAAATTTTAAACTTGTGTATACTTGTATTTGATTACTTAAATTTGATTTATGCTTAATTCAAGTATTCAACTACAAACCATATATTAAATATATGATTTATAGTTGTATACTTCAATTAAACACAAATCAATTAGTTTTAGAGCGACTCCACTTAACACTTGATACTTGACACACTTGATAGATAAATTTAATAATCTACCTACCCGTTTAAGAATTCATATACAATAAATTATATTCAAATCAATTATTAGTTTTATATATATATATATATATGAATTCTTAAATTGTCCATGTTGGACAGTTTAGTAATATATCATGTACCTTAAAATTGCTTACACAATTTACATAGAGTTCAAGATTCAGTGCATCAACCCAATTTATTCTCTGAATATATGGTTCTCAACTGGTTGACTGTCTCCCATCTGTGAATAACAGATAATGGTGATAACACCCAACCAGTAGAGAATTTTTACATATATTTGGAGAATTATAGGGAGATGCTGCCGAATTTTCGAATCGCATGTAAATTGTGTGAGTAGAGTACATGATATATTACTAAATGGGATAAAAAGTGAAATTAAATGTTAGGAGACGTTAGAAAACGCCTACTTACAAATCACACCTTCGAACTTCATATATATTACACGTGTTTTCTTATTTTCATATTTAAAGATGGCTAGTAAGGATGTCCCTACTACCCCTGGTGTTAGTGCATCTGCCACATCCCCTCTAGTTATTAAAGTGGAACAAGATGAAAGAAACTTAAATTCAGATACGTCGAATAAATGGAGGAAAAAAAAGATCAGCAGTTTGGGATGATTTTGAAGAGGTTGAGGTGAAAGAAGGTTCGAACCGTGTTATAAAGGTTAGATGCAAGCATTGCAAGTAAACATTCGCAAAACATTCTGGAGGATCAACTTCACATTATCACAGACATACAATTAATTGTGCTAAGAGTCCAAAAATCTCACGTTCAAGCCAACAATTGCTCTCATTTGCCTCATCTAGAAGAAGCGACTCCGACATGCAAGCTGTTCTCATCACTCATAAAAATAATTGACAGCACGATTGAGAACATAAGAGAGCGTGAAGTATATACAGGGGTCACCATCAAGACTTAGTATCTGGAATGACGTACTCCAACGTTTAAATGTTGGAACTCAAAAAACATTGAAGTTAGATGTGTGCACCCGTTAGAATTCAACATATGAAATGTTGGATGCGACAGTTGAGTTGAAAATTGCATTCCCAAAATTTGCAGTTCGTGATAAAGCATATGCTTGGTTACCTAGTGAAGATGATTGGAGAAGAGCGAAAGATGTTCGTAGTTTTCTTCAAGTTTACTATGACTGCACGAAATTATTTTTCGGCAATAAATATCCAACGGCAAATCTATTTCTTCCAAAGCTTTAGAAGACTAAGGATGCTCTTCAGAGAAGTGTCATAACAGGTCCAGATTATATTCAAAATATGGCACTAAGCATGCAAGTGAAATTTGAAAAGTACTGGAGCGAATGTCACCTATTGACGGCTTTTAGCTATTGTACTTGAACCTCGTTATAAAATGGGACTAGTTAGTTACGTTTATAAGAAAATTTATCTATTTGACAAGGCAGCAATTGAAACATCTAATGTTCGTGTGGCAATTGAAGAATTGTACTCTTCTTATGTGAGTAATTCTACCAAAAGTCAAGACACACAACTTATGCATGAACGTGGCTCCAGTTCGTCTATAGGTGATGACAATTTTCTCGATGAGTACTTCTCAACCTTAGAACAAGATGAAGCGAGTTAGCAAACAAATGAATCAGAATTATATGTATATCTCAAGGAGTCAATCATAAAGGTCTCCAGTCAAGACTTTGACGTTTTATACTGGTGAAAGACTATAGCTCGTGAAGGAAAATACCCTACACTATCATTGATGGCTCGAAATATTCTATTAATTCCGATAACAACAGTGGCATCAGAGTCTGCATTTAGCGCCGATAGTAGGGTGGTGAACAAGTATGAAAGCTCTCTTGCACCTAAAATAATTGAAGCGCTCGTTTGTACGCAAGATTGGTTATGTCCAATTTGGGGTGGCAGTTCATTTGATGAAGAGGACGAGACCAAGAGTCTAAACGAGACTAGCACTACAGCTTCATATGTTTAAAGTTTAAACATTGTTTTAAATATTTTCGACATCTTGATCTTATTACTTGTTCTGTAAGAATTTAATTTCTGTTATTTTTGGAGTAGAGTATTTGACATAGACATTGAAATTTTGAACCTACTATAATTTATTTCTTGAAAATTATATCGGCCTCATGAATTCTCCTAAAAATGTTATTCTTTATTAACAAAAATCCTTGTGCAGAAATGTCGTTTGATAACCCATCCCCCGACATTTGGGATTACGGTACCTAAGTCTACTCTCTAACATCTAGAAGAATGAAGATTAAATGCCGTTTGTGTGTAGACATTCATCAATTAAACAAATCAGCTAAGAATACACCTATCTGGTCAGGGAGGAGACGCAAAACCATGTCCTAATGCCTCACAGGAAGTACAAATTCTATTTCAGGCTCTCTTAGACTCAAATAAGAAAACTCTCACCCCCTCCACACCAATTTCAACAAGCCACTAAAATATCATAACAAGCCTATTATAATAGATGAAGATTCATAAATAGAGAGAGTGTAACAAATTAGTAAGAAAGAAGAAGAGAAAAATGCCAAATTAAAAGCTCTACAAGAAGAAGAACTAAAAATTGCCTTGAAAATAAGTAGGGAAGAGGCGAAGGCATCTAGATATCAATGTCCTTCAAGATATCATGACGTCGAGGCAAAGCCGAGCATGGAAACAAATAAGAGCCACAAAACATCAAAGTTTCTCTCCAGGCTCTCCTCATTCTATAATATGTTGGGAACTCCTTATAAATCCGCTCATAAAGAAGATTGAAAAAGTTAGCCAAATTTATACAGGAACACGATGATGAAGTTTCACCACCTTCTTATTCAGAAGAAGTAAACAATTACCCTGGAGAAGATAACACGTCTGAATCTGCAAACATATTTCCTATCAACGAAAGTGATACTGATGGATCAGGTTCAGATGAAGGTGATAACTCTCTTATCTGTTGGTCAGGAAGGCGTTCCTTATATGGACCATATTAACAAGATGCCGATGAATTTTGAGTGAGTTTATGGTTTTCTTATAACATTCTCATATTGTTATTTGCTAGCTTGTATTAACTTGTTATGCACTGCCATTACACCTATCTCAGTTCTAACAATCTTGATTTTTTATCATTTATTTGTGAAATAATATTAACTCAAATCGACTCGAATAGCTCGTTCGACCCGACTCAATCCCAACTCAACTCGACTCAAACTAGCGAGCCAAGTTGAGCTAAAGGGGTGAGCTCAAAGACCAAGTTGAGCTGAGCTCGAGCTTGGGTCATGGTGGGGTTGAGCTGAGTCGAGCTTGGCCTAGCTCGACTCGAACTCAACTCGTGTACAGCTCTACACAGAATCATGGGTGTAGTCAACAAGCAGGCTAAGCAGAATAACTGCCATCATTTTCACAAGTCCATTTTTAAATATAACAGCAACAGTTATGGTATATAGAGGTCACTTCGTCTACAACTTTTGTCAATAAGCTTATTGTACAACATTGTGTTTGACAGTGATGTGCTAACAACATCCATTCCATCCATCATGTATGCCCCCTCAAGTTCTCATTAGATACAAAAACTCAAACGGAAACAAAGCTCAAGTAGGCCACTCCAATGTAAAATCATGCTAAAATCACATGTTGTGGCCCACCACCATATTAGGATGGCCTGACTTTTGGGGCGTCCACTCATCTAGTGGGAGGCATCTTATGAATGCATTGGATGGCATATATAAAACAAGGTGCGTCCCACACACAATCTAAACCCCTGCTTTGGATTTGTCTCATTTTTTGGGATAAGAGTGAACTCATAGGGTTGCATCTTATGGATGGAGTGGATGTGGGCCATACATCACGGTATCCCCACACTAAAAATTGTAGAATAAGCTTGGGCTCGTTTGGATGCTGGTAGATTTTGTATGTGGTAAAATGATATGCAAGTATAAATCATTTACAGCCTGTAATGTTTGGCTTCAAGTTGTAACATATTCACAGGTAAATAGTTGTCTGTGTTTGGATAGCCTATAAGTTGTTTTAAGGGATTTCATTTGCAGCTAAAAGTTCAAAATTATAGCTGTTAGGCTGTAAATAATTTGCAGGTAAAAGAAATCACAACTTTTCAGAGGGATTTCATTTGCAGCTAAAAGCTGTAAATGATTTACAGGCAGTTTTCCGCATCCAAACACTGCCTGCCTGTAAATCATTTACATCTAGCCCAATGTACAGGCATCCAAATGACTAATTTTAAAATTGTTTATAGAGGAACCGACCTCAATAACAACGAGGCCATCCTTTTTCTAGTGTGCTTCTTCCTTTTTTTTTATTATACATTTTTACCATTAAATAGCCATTAACGCCAATCAGCCGTTACTCTGTCAAACACCATCTTTCTAACCTTAATTTAAAAAATAAAAATAAAAACCCAGCTAGGAAATTGATATCTACACCCACCCGATGGATAGATACACCCTTTCCCTTTTCTGCCTTTTGTAATCACAACAGTGCAATCTTCTACTATCAATACTACCAAAACTAGAAAGAAAGGGTGCATCTATCAAAAAGGGGGGGTTCAAAATTCAAAAAGGGTGCTCAGATTGTGGTAGTTGTAGAGAACTCACAAGATATGAGTCGAGAGAGTCGAATCCAAGAACCACATCGGCGAGATTTCCTGAAACATTCACACCCCCAAAAAAGAAGAAATTAATACAATTGCTCTCGTAACCAGAGAGAAAGAGAGAGACGATAACCATACCATGGACGTCAGGAAGGAGAAGGGAAGTAATGGTAGCGCCCCAATTACTGATTTTAACGACAAGGGTTCCATTGTTGAGTTCGAACACTTCTGCTTTCTTCTCTGTCATTTTCCTTCTCCAAACTCCTCACCAATGCGATTGCGATTATCCAGGATCTTGATTTCGATTCTTCTTCAACAGCTTCGCTACCATACATCGCGACGATTGCAATACCATACGTCGCGGACTTTAACTTTGGATTCACCGGAAGGGATTAGGTGCGGGCCACGCCTTACAAAACACGGTGCGGCACTGATAGTGGGGCCCACCTTGGTGAATGTATTGTATATCCACACCGTCCATCCATTTCCGGCTCATTTTAAGCATAATTCCAAAATTGAAGCAGATCCAAATCTCAGGTGGACCATACCATAGAAAGCAGTAGTAATTGAACGTGCACCATTAAAAACTTCCTAGGGCCCACCAAAATGCGTAATGTAATGAATAATGATTTTTTGAAGGTCAAAAAGACCTGATGAAGCAAAAGAACAAATATCATCCAATATATTTTTTAATGGCCAAATCACCATTATTTCCCATGATGTGGTCCACCTGAGATTTGGATTTCTTCGTTTTTGGGCTCATGATCTAAACTGATCTAGATAAAAGGAAGGACGGCGTATATATACAGTAAATACATTGAGGTGCGACCCACGATCAGGGCCGCACTGTGTTGGCCAGGCTGGGTCGCACCTAATCCTCTTCCCTAACAGAGAGCCACCTGTTCTAACTTCCATGAGATCCACCCCGTACATCGATAGCATCATTTTAACCAATGAATCTAAAATACATGATTATCCAGAATTAAATTTAAGTAACACTCACTGTTTTGTGTGAGGCCGACTTCAGTTTTTACGTATGATGTGTCTCGTTGGGATAAAAGAATTACTAAAAATTCCAGCATTCTAAAACTTAATGTGCCATGTCACCAAAGTTTAAGAGTTTTTAGGTATATTTTTTTCTTTAAATCATTCTATTTGGGCGATAATGATAAAAAGGATGGTTTAAGATAATCTACTGCTTAGATTTTATGCATGTTAAGTTGCTTCTCTATTTTAATGAGATTGATTCAAAAGAATAAGAACTTCAAGTGTAGAGTTGTGATGTAGTTTTAACTCAATGAGATCGACATCAAATTTTCAAAAATTTATATTTGTGCATTTTCAAAATACTTTAGAACTAAAACTAAAGCTAAAATTAATTATGAAACTTGAATTAGAAGAAGTAATGATAAAAATCAAAGTAATATAGAAAGAAAATGAGTAAAATAAAACACTAGAGCCTCAAGAATTCACTTCTAATTATTCTAAATGCCTAATTTATTTGATTCAATTAGCTAATACAACTAAAATCAAAATCTTATCTTATTCCGCTGGATGATAGAGCGATTAATTCAAAATTAATAAACAATACATATTTGAATTTCAATTGATTAAGTTCACACTTGAATAACTAAGTTATTAATCATAGACAATTCAAAATATCTATCATGCACATAATATACAATAAATTCATGAATTTTACAAATTAATTACTTGTAGAATATTATGCCAACAATCATATCATTCATAAGCATCCAAAATGTGCGGAGTCGACAATAAATCAAAGTAAAATAAAATTAAAACTTTATTTAAACTAAAATTACTAAATCATTTAACATTCAAACCATATAACTTAAATGAAAGTAAATTAAAATATTAAAAATAACTGCAAGCTTCACATCTTAGCCATAGTTAAGAAGTTTAGCCAACTATTGTCATAATTGAACTAAACTCAAACAAAAATATGAAAAGTAACTTAGAACTGAAAGATTGAAGAAGAAAAAGACTATGTAAAAGCTTTACAACATCTTGCTCTCTCCCAAACCTAAATCTGTATCTAGAACAATTTAAATTGTCCATTTAAATAGAAAAATTCCACACTAACTTTGCACTGACTTCAATTTTTCACATTTTTGTTATGCTTCGGTCGCACCGATGATAATCTTTGGTCACACCAAAGTCGAACCAAATTAACTTTCTATTGTAGCCAAAATTCTTCAAATCATATTTGAACTCTCTATCTCCGTTAGATTGCATTAAACCTTCCTTTGATGGCACGAACATCACTCGATCGAACATATTAATCAAGCCGAATTTATTCTGAAAATCGTTGTTTCTTGTTTGATTGTTTTTAGCACTTTCAGTGAGACTAAACCTACATTTGGTGGGACTGAACATTTTGTTAATTCTGTTATTATATTGTGTGATTTTTTAGACTTTTTTTTCATCGTTGCCATTTGGTTTTCTTGAATCTTTGGCCCTTGAATTTTTCAATATTATCTTCAAAACATCTAATCCTCCTCTTGATCATTTTTTTAGCCTTAAATTTTTGTTTTAATCATCATTTGCATCTTAGCTCTCCAAATCATATCACATAGCAAAACGCATATAATTAGATCAATTTAGTACACATAAGCGTATAAAACCAATACACAAATGAGGGTAAATATACAATATTTCTTATTTAACACCCTCCCCCCCCCCTCTCGGCATTTTCCTAGTCCTAAGCAAAACATGCGAAAACTAAGTTCATATCTCAAACTTCAAACGTCTTTCAAAAGAATATCATTTTATATAATCCAATACATATATATATATATAATATTCAAAAACATAAATATAAGATATTATCAGTCTAAAACTGAATATGACTTCATCAATCAACTAATTGAATACATTCAAACATTATGTTTCTAGTGTACTTAGTGAATTTAACTCATCATCACTATAAGTCATCCTTCCCACCATAAGGTTAACTATGACTATTATCCAAAAGCAGCTAGATCAACACAAGTCAACGATTTTAAACCCATCTCTTTTTCCACTTATTTTTTCAACTTTTAATTTTTCATCGACGGCTTTGACACTATCTACTTTATTCTTCTTCTTCTCTTCTTTTTCATTTAAGCACATGTAATAGGTATTCCTTTTCAATTCTTCTATTTTTTTTAGCTGGCCCTTTCCTTCTTTTTTATATTAAGGTAGACAGGGATTTCCAGACCTTGTTCCTAACACTTTTAAGTAATAATCAAGCTAACACTAGGAGTTCAAGTTGACCTTAAGGACTATGAGTCATATGTGGATTGTGAACTAGAGTCAACTGATGTTTAAGACTTCCTATCAATTAATTCATTAAAGGAACTTGTTCAAAAATCTAGTAATCAACTAGACTCTAGGCCTTCAAAAATTATTCTGTATCTCATCATCTTATACCTAAACACACTTAAGTACATAAAAAATCAGACTTCAAAAAGCATTTTGAAATTTAAGGATTGAATATTTTAGAAAAAAAAATTCTAAAAAACCCAAAAAAAATGTTGCTAATTCCATCGAATCTCACCCCTCAACATGAAATCTACATTATCCATAATGTCAAAAGATATGCAATGCTTCATAACATGACACAACAAAAGGAAAAAAAAAATATGTGAGTAAGAGACAGTACCTGAGAAGGATCAAAGTAATTGCATGAATTCTACTTCCATTAAGTGGGTTTTTCAGGCCAAAAAAAAAAAAAAAAACTCAAGCAAACCTAAACTACTCTAACCTAACCTAAGAAAGTAGTAAATGGGGAGGGGGACCTCTATCAGACTAGAATGTCAGTCCTGGTAAACAGGATCTTTCACAAGAATGTACATATCCTTTGAATCAAAGTTCTTGGCAAAGGCTTAAGACGTTAACCGTTCACTTAAAAATGTTGTCATTCATCGAATTCTCTATCTCGACAACCACATGAGGATAAACCATTTTGACTACAAAGGGGTCAGTCCAACGAGATCTCAATTTTTCTGAAAAAAATATGAAGTCTCAAATTATACAGAATGACTTTCTAGTATGGTTCAAAAAAAATTCAAAAGATGTTATTGTCATGGAACACCTTCACTATGTCCTTGTATATCCGAGAGTTCTCGTAAGACTCGTTATAGATTTCTTCAAGTTCATTCATTGGAATTTGTGTAGCATGCCAGCTTTGTCAAGATTGAAATTTAAAGTCTTTATAGCCCAATGTGCATCATGCTCAACTTCACAAGCAAGTGACAAGTCTTTCAAGATTTGTTTGATCTTCCTATTTGATATTTTAGCTTCGCTCTCGTATATGGGTGATGGGGGTATTTCAAAAGAAACAAGTACTTCAAATTGAAATATCAACATTTAATAATAACAAAGGACGAAGAACAAACATCATCGCTTATTTTATTGATTCTAAATTTTTATTACATTCTCTTGTGTTTCCCTTGATTCTAAAATAAAGTACACTCAAACAATGTAATGAAGAGATAGTCTAATGATTATTTTAACAACATCTAGGCTTATATGACATCCGTCGCAATGACAAAGGAATTGTGTTGGTTGATGCTTCACCACAATATTCGAAGAATACATGCATAGGAGGGTGAGTCATGGATGAATCTGCAAAATCATACAACAAATAGGCCATTGGGGCCTCTATTGCATGGTCACACAAATGAGCTTTGTTGAGCGGGCGTGCAACAGGCCAGCATCCTGCAATGTTGTCTTCTTCCTTTCATTATCCCGGTGTAACACGTAGAACTTTTTAATACCCAAGTATTAAAAGTTCTCAAGTGTTACCATAAAATTTAACTTATTATGTATATGTGTACTATATTAATCTAGCTATCCTAATCTTATATCTTTTCTCCAATATGAATATGACCGTTAGGAATAATCTCAATTCATACATCAAGCAATCTGATCGTTGATTTTAAGATATGATCATCATATACCCAAAAATTCTCACTTATTCATCATAACCAACCGTTCAGTCAAATATGCACTGCTAGATAGAGACGTCTAACTGTCTACTTTGGTTTTGGACCACTCGATCGTAATAAATTACCTACTTGATCTCTACATCCGCTTATACACGCATCAAGTTGAGATTCCAATCCATTCATCTTGTTCATCACCTATGAATATGTTTAACCCATTATCAAAACTATAATCTGAAAAACTTATACATGTGAACAAGACACTCGAATATAACGATATACATGTTCTACCTCTTGACCACTCTAAAAACTCACTTATGATCATCTGTTTATAAACTGACCATACACCCACTTACATATATGATTAGAGTATTAACCATTAAGTTTTTCTATTTTTAACATGTCATTTAACCATTCATTATGTTGGTTGATATATGTACATTCTCTTAATTAGTTTGGTGAATAATTTCTTATTCATAATGATTTAGATATAAGTTCTTTTATAAGAATTACTTAGAAACGTACCTATAACCATCTAGAACTATTAGATTTCTAAAAACTTTGATATCAGCAATAATTATGAAAATGTTATTAACCTAAACCCCTAAATTCTAGATCACATGGTTCTCACAATCTATTTGATGTGAAATTTTATACCATGCCTATGTATCATAAATTAATCATAAAAGTCAAATTTCAGCACTTAAATCATTATAAAAGTAACCCAATTGACAAATCATCCCCTTAACCGTTAATTTTGATGTCCATCGAGTGCAGAAACTTCGTGGGTAGTTATAGTAGGATATTTTCCTTCATATGAACAACTTCGATTTCCCATAGTATGGAGCAAGTGTGAAATATGAATACCTCACTTTAGTAGGCTTTTTCTTAAGAACGAAGTTATCCTGTCAAGGCTTACCAACTCCTTATAAATTTGGATATTTCGATTTGATCATTTCCTTTCGTCTATCGCAATTTAAATTTGGACCAAACTTTGGTCTCATATGACTACGAGGTTATACAAAATTTAGGACTTGATCTATGATCTTATATCGTTGAAGATTGAAGCCAATTCCTTTCTTTTGGTACAAAAGGTGAAATTTTAGATTTATACTTTTTCCACCATTGATTAATCACCAAATTTTGTTCAACCATTTTCCTATCTTGACTACACATATTTCGACTACACATATCTCCCAAAATTGGGCCCTGATTATTAACTGTGGACCGTTAATTGAGATCAAGTTCGTTTTGGCACCCGTTAGGAGAATTTTCAAGATAGGTCAATATAAATTTCGGATCACTAAGAAAATCATATACCCCGACTCTATTCAACAACCTTGATATAATAAATGAATTATATTTAAAGAAAGATCGTCATAAAGTGGAAAATTGGAGAAGCTCAATCCAAGTGGGATTTGAAATACACCCCTCTCACATGCCTACTCCTTTTAAAAGGGGTGTGCATTCCCCTCTCCACTCACACACCCAATCTCCAACACCCAAGGAGTGAGAGAGAGAGAGGCCTAAACACCCTCTTCCCTCTTCCTTCTCTATATATATGGTGTATCCCTCTTGCTCAAGCAAGGTCGTGATTCATGTGGAAGTTTTTCATGTACAAGCTTTTCTACATGGATATCTATCTAGGGTTTAGATATAAAGCTAAGGTGAGAGATTCCTTTAAGCTTACCTTAACTTGAGTTGATATGAATTATTTTACTTTTTATATGCTTTCATATTACTGTAATTTTCT
This sequence comes from Magnolia kwangsiensis, assembly GCA_037074715.1. Lineage (NCBI taxonomy): Eukaryota > Viridiplantae > Streptophyta > Magnoliopsida > Magnoliales > Magnoliaceae > Magnolia > Magnolia kwangsiensis. Next base: position 34,803,571 of record CM073586.1, on the reverse strand, counting down.
CCCTGCAATTGTTTGATTTACCACCATCAATTATTTATCATTTTAAAATTATGGTTAATGTATGATTTTAATTATTAATTTATGTAAGGCAATGGATACAAGCCTTGCCCTTGCCTTTACCAATTTTGTTGAGTTAGCCCTTACTACTCTCCTCTTTTGTTAAGTTAGCCCTTGTCACTCTCCTCTTTTGTTGAGTTAGTCATTGCTACTCTTCTCTTTAGTCGAGTTAGCTTATTACTACTCTTCTTTATTATGTTAACCTTTTGCTACCTCCCTTTAAGGCTTAGGCATGTGTCTTGAAATTCCAAAACTCTAATTATTCAATTTATTTCTTCTTTAGTGTAAGTGATGTGTTAGAGGTATCACACCTAGTGATTCAAATATTTATCATGGACATAATGCGCCCTGGGTAGTGACCTTCTTGGTCGACACATAATTTCATAGGTTTGAGTAGTAGTGCACAAATCGATGTAAGTAATTCACAATGCTTGTTACATCACTTCCGAGATTGGATGTCACAAATGGTTACTCCAGGAACAAATCGTGTCATGTAATTCATCCGACTTATGTGTTGTGCTGTCTTGAGGCATTCACGTAAATCCACAGTAATGTCGGACATGCCAGTAAATCCTGTAATTATGGGATACGGGGTGAGTTGGGTTTTTATAAATTATATTTCACATTGTGTGATCACTACGTATGATGAGCCATTCATACTTTGCTTGGCATACACACATACACACACATACACATATATATACTGGTTATGCATACTGATACCCCTCGTAGTGGAGTACGAGATGTATCAGAACCCTTACACTACTTCTATGAATCTCTTGAATTATTGTTTATCTTAAAGGATAACCATCACTATGAGTAGGGCATTGACCCTCTCCAACTGTATATATGATTCAAGTGATGAACATATTGAAGACTTAGAAGACCATCTCCTTATGGAAGATTTTACTTAATGAATAAGAAGATAGTTTTATGATTTAATTTTATACTTCTGCTGCAAACTCGATAATGTAATAAACTCCCATTGAGAGGGCATTTGATATTTTGTTGAATGAAATAATAGATGCAGTTGATTTTATTCTCGTGCATGGTTACCTTCATAAATGTAACTAGATGTGATCTAAATGAAAAAAATAATATATGCTGCGATTTTTAAATAATCCAATTCATTTTATTATAAACACCCTATTTTCTCGGGCACGAGTATAAATGCTGGCCGTGAAAATTGGGGGCATTACACTCGGGTTGTGGGATACTTAAAGTCTTCAACTTTAAACTTTGAGAGCTCCCGTATACTCTTTAAACTTCGTTGATGATCTAAATGAGAGGGGGAATGTGTATTTATAGGCATTTACATGTGTGAACCACCAAATATGCACAACAAAGCGTTGTTGCATGGGCGCACAAAACACCCATTATAACACCTTGAACTTTTCAATACTTGAATATTGAAAGTTCTCGAGTGTTACCACGAAATTTAATTCAGTATATACATGTGTATGTGTAACACTCCGAACTTTTTAATATTCGAGTATTGAAAATTTTCGAGTGTTATCATAAAATTTAATTTAGTATATACATATATATGCCACCAATTTAGCCTACTTTAACCTTACATCTATTCTCTAACTTGAATTTGACCATTTTGAATAGTCTTTATGTATAGATTAAGTCATCTAAGCGTTGATTTTTAATATATGATTGTCAGATATCCAAGTATTCTCACTTATCCCTCATAACCAACCATTTAATCAACTATTTACCACCGGATAAAGATATCTGATTGTGCACTTTGATTTTGGACCACCTAATCATAGTAAACTAATTACCTGATCTCTACATCTGCTTGTATATATATCGAATCAAGATGTTAATCCGTCAATCTTGTTCACCACCCATGACTACCTTTATGGCTTGGGCATGTGTCTTGGAATTTCAAAACTATCATGATTCAATGTACATTATCTTTGATGCAAGTGATGTGTTAGAGGTATCACAACTAGTGATTTAAATATTTATTGTGGACGTAATGCACTCTGGGTAGTAACACTCTTAGTTGACGCATAATTCCATAGGTTTGGATAATGGTGCACAAATCGATGTAAGTAATTTGCAATGAGTGTTACATCACTTTCAGGATTGGATGTCGCAAAAAGTTACTCTATGAACAAATTGTGTCAGGTAATTCATCCAATTCATGTGTTGCGCCACCTCGAGGTGTTCACGTAAATCCACGGTAGCGTTAGACACGCCGACAAATCTTCATAGTTATGGGATGAGGGGTGAGTCGAGTTTTCTATGAATTATATTCCACACTGTGATGATCACTACGATGATGAGCCACACACACTTTACTAATCATGCATATATATATATATATATATATATATATATATATATATATATTGGTTGTGCATATTAATACCTCTCGTAGTTGTGGAGTACGAGACGTATCAGAATCTTTATATTACTTTTATGAATCTCTTAAATTATTAATAATCTCATAGGATAACCATCACTATGAGTAGGGCGTTGACCCTCTCCAACTGTACAGCTGATGGAAGTGACGTACAGATTGAAGATCCAGAGGACCATCTCTCAATGAAAGATTATGCTGAATCAATAAAAAAATAGTTTATGATTTAGTTTTATTTTTCCACTGCAACTTTAGATAATGTAATTGGTTCCCATTAATAAGGAATTTGATAATTTATTCAAATCTAATAGAATAATAAATATAATTGATTTTACTCTCATGAATGGTTACCTTCGTGAATGTAATTAGATGTAATCTAAATGGAAGGAAAATTAAGGTAAGATATTGAATCATCCAAATCTTTACATCATTGACACCCAGAATTCTCGGGTACAAGTATGTACTTGAGCCACGAAAATTCAGGATGTTACACTGTGGAAGATGGAATTGTGGCCTTGTTTATCGAAACACGTTCTATGTTGATATCTACATCCAGAGATTGCCAAGAAGATTGTTATGTCCTGATCAATCTCCACATTGCATGGGGAGGATAAAGATTTGTTCGAAGAACTGCCTATGTCATCGGCATAAAAAGTTTCATTTCCCTCAACATCTAGTAAGGAAGAGAGGAATGGTTGGCACTGAAAGTCATGAAGACATTAGTTACTGGTGAGTGGCTAGATTCTTGTAATCGAGTGCCTCTTCCTCCGCAGGAGAGTTCGCTTGATCAATTGTTATAAATATATCTTGCGAGACCTTTTGACCAACCATAGGGACTTCATCTATGACGTATCATACATAGTGACCACCACATTATAGAATATAATTCATCAAAATCTGGCTTACTACGCATCTCATAACTATGGAGATTTATTGACGTATCCGACATTACCGTGAATTTATGTGAACACCTCAAGATGACACAACAGATGTATTGGATGAATTACGTAATACGATTTGTTCATGGGGTGACTAATTGCGACATCCAATCACAGAAAAGTGATAGAACATGTGTTGCGAATTACTTATATCGATGTGTACACCACTAACCAAATCCAAGGATTTACACATTGACCAAAAGGGTCACTATCCATAGTGCATTAAGTCTACGATAAATACATATAATTCACTAGTTGTGAGACCTTCAACACATTACTTGCATCAAAAGAGAAATAAATCTAACTATGAGAGATTTGAAATTCCAAGGCACATGCCCAAACCATAAAATAAGTGAGGTGGCACAAGTCTAACATAATAAAAGAGAAAAATAGTAATAAGCTAACTCAATAAAAGAGAGGTGTAGAAAATATGCTAACTCAATAAAATTAGAGGGAGGAGTAAAAGGCAACTTAATACAGAAGAAATCCCTCTCCAGAAATGGTAGCCTTGTGTGGAAACACGTGTTACTCTCAAAATCAGCAAAGAGTAAGGCTTGTATCCATCACTCCTCGTGAATTCATAAAAAGTCTATCGATATTTTCATGGACTAATTAATCTAGAATTATAATAAAATAAACTCCAATAGGGTATAAAATAGTTTATTTACTTCAAAGTGACTTCATAGGAACAACAATGCGATTTCGGGTCAGACGAGTAACCTGATAAGTCCAAAATACTCCAAAAGTGAGTCCCACTGCCCTAAGGTTTAAAATATAAATTTTACGTTAGATTAATTTTATTAAAATTATAAGATTTATGAGCATAACTATTTGGTCCATTGGATTCTAATTTATACACAGTTCGGGACCCAAACGCGTGTAGTTTCACGATTTAAGGCATAGTTTTGTGATCTGACTCATAAAATATTTTCAAAATGATTAAAATCATATGTCAAACATTATAAAAAATTCATAATTATCTAGCAACTTATTAACATATAAATCATATTAAAAATTAAAATCTACACAACTTTAATTCAAAAATAAGAGAACTATGTACAAATTCAACTTAAATTGGTGTAACCTTAAAGTAATCCCTCACCTTAGCTTTATATGTAAATCTTAAATAGATATCGATATAGGAGGGCTTCCACATGTATGAACCACGATGTCTCTCAAGCAAGAGGGAGACATTACACGTGTGGAGAAGGAAGATAAGGGATAACGTCTAGGCTTAGATGTTTCACTCTCCCCCATTCTCTCTCTTTATCTCTCTCTCTCTCTCTATTTCTTGGACGTAACAAAGTGGTGCATGGGTTTTTAGAGTGAAGAAGGGACGCATGCCCCCTTTTTGTAATAGAGTAGGTGTGAGAGGAGATATATCACATCCCACTTGAATTAGGTTTCTCAAATTTATCTTTTTTAGCAAACTTTCTTTAAATCTAATGCATTCACAGTGTCAGAGTCATCAAATAGAGTCAAGGTACATAATTTCATAGTGATCCGAAATTTAGATTGACATATTTTGAAAATCCTCCTATCGGGTGCTAAAACGGACTTAATCTCAATTAATGATTCATGCTTAATGATCAGGTTCCAATTTTAAGGGAAATATGTGATCAAGATAGAAAAATGATTGAAAAAAATTGGTATTTGATCAATAGTGAAAAATGCCTAAATTTAAAATGTTACTTGATGCACCAAAATGAAAGAATTAACTTTAAGACGATCATCATTCAACATTGTAAGATCATAGATAGTTGTTTAAATTTTGTATGAGCCCAAAGTATGGCCCAAATTTGAGTTGCGATTGACAGTATAAAGTGGGTCAATTGGAAGGTCTAGATTTAAAAAGAGTTAATAAGCCTAAAACGACTAAGTTTGCGCCTAAGGAAAAACCTACCAAGTTAGGGTTCTCACATGTCACACTCACTTCATATGATGGGCTATCTAAGTCTTTAATATGAATGAATATATCCTACTATGACTATCCATATGCTTTCCTCACTCGATTGACTCCAAAATCAATGGTTAAGGGGATAATTTATCAATTGGTCTACTTTTACAATGCTTTAAGGGATAATATCGATGTGTATAGTTAATTTATGATACATAGTCATGGTAAAAAATTTCACATCAAACGGATCATCAGAACCATATGATCTAGAATTTAAGGATCTAAGTTAATGACATTTTTATAATTATTGTTGGTCTGAGAGTTTTGGAAAGTCTAATGATTTTACTTGGTTATAGGCACGTTTTTAAGCAATTTTTATAAAAGAATTCATATCTAAATCATTACAGGTAAAGAATTATTCACCAAATAAGTTAACATTCTTATTAATTAAGGGAGACTACATATATCATGCAATAGGATTAACTTACGATAAAATAGTAATATATAGGATGTTATAATTGATCATATTCAGTTAGAAAATATATGTAAAATTAGGATAAGATAAATTGGTAACATATTGTAATGCAATTTTCACGACTCAAGTACATACTTATGCCCGAGAATTTCAGTTGTTAATTATGTAATAATTAGATGCTCAAAAATTGCACGTTATTTTTTTTTCTTTTTCTTTTTCCATTTAAATCACATTCACTTACATTCATGAAGGCAACCATTCATAAGAATAAAATCAACTGTATTTCCTATTCCTTTAAAGTATAAAATCAATTAACTGTTTAACACCCTTTTAAGCGCAAGCTTATTAAATTATTTAAACTTTTGTAACAAAAAATAAATAAAGTTAAATGTAATGATATCCTTCTTCTTTATTCAGAACAATCTTCCATAAAGTGATTATTATCCGCATATTCGGTCTGTGCTTCACCTGCAAAGTCTGTATGATTAGAGAGGGTCAATGCCCTACTCATAGTGATGATTATCATTTAAAATTAATAATAATTTAAGAGATTCATAAGAATAATATAAGGGTTCTGATACATCTCGTACTCCACGAGTGGTATTAGCATGCAGAATGCATGCATATTATAATGTGTGTGGTCCATCATATGTAGTGATCATTGTGCAATGCTATCATGGATTTACGTGAACACCTCAAAACAATACAATACACAGATCGAATGAATTATGTGGCATGATTTGTTCATGAAGCGACTATTTGCGACATCTAATCCCGGAAGTGATGTAATATATATTGCAGATTACTTACATAATTTTATGCATAACTACCCAAAATCCATATAATTATATGTCGACTAAGATGGTCATTATCCAGAGTGCATTACGTCAATAATAAAATATATGAACCAGTAGATATGAGTCTCTAACATATCACTTTCATCAATAGAAAAATAAATTGAGCCATAGGAGTTTTGAAATTCGAAGACAAATGCCCAAGCCATAAAGAGAGGTGGCACAAGGCTAACCTAATAAAGAAGAAGAGTGACATTAGTCTAACTTAATAAAAATAAAGGAAGATGAGCAAAAGCCAACTCAACATAGAGTGAAAAGATGCATCGCTCTTAAATCAACGAAGGGCAAGGCTTGTATCCATCACCCCACACAAATTCATAAAAATCACGCATAATTAAAATTATATATTAACCATAATTCTCATAGGGATAAATATCTATAACGGTCCATCAATTAATAGTATGAAAATCACAGTAAAAGAAAAAATATGCAAAAATAAGATAAATAATGTATAAATTAATTCAAGTAAGTGTAAGCTTAAATAAATCCCTCACCTTAGTCTTAGATGTAAACTAGGGCTTTTACATAAACCACGATGTTGCTTGAGGAACATAAACCACGATGTCACTCAAGGAAGAGGGAGATAACACACGTGTGGGGAAGGAAGAAAATGGACGGGTGACTAGGCTTAGACGTCTCTCTCTCTCTCTCTCTTCCTTAGATGTGAGAAGGTGGTGGCCATGAGATTTTGAGAAGAGAAGGGATACACGCCCTCTTTTGTAAAGGACTTCTCAAATTGGTTTATCATTCTAGTTGAATTGGGTTTCTCCAATTTGTCTCTTCTGGTGATCTTTCTTTAAATCTAATTCATTCACGGTGACAGGGTCGTCGAATAGGGCTAGAGTACATAATTTTCTTAATGATTCAAAATTTAAATTGACATATATTGAAAAATCTCCTGAAGGGTGCCAAAACGGATTTAATCTCAATTAACTGTTCACACTTAATGATTAGGGCCCAATTTTGGCAGAAATTTGTAGTTAAGATAGTCAAATTAATGGGTAAAATTTAGTAGTTGATCGATGGTTAAAAAGCATAAATCTTAAATTTCACATTTTACGCCAAAAGGAAGGAATTGGCTTTAAAGTGGTCAACATTCAACGGTTTAGGATTATAAATCGAGGTTCTCATATTTACACTCGGTCCATATAATGGACAATTCAAGTCGTTCATATGAAGAAAAATATCCTACTACAACTCTAACATCCCGGATTTTTTCCAACTTGGTAATGGACGTCCTTAGACATAGAACTGCCCTAGGACCTTATTCTGTCATATTCGGTCATAATTAGGGCATAATTTAGTTAAAAAATAAATAGCCTGAATCACTATCTATACAAACTACAAAGACTCGAGTACCACCTCAAGCAGAAATCTCCTAAGATCAAATCCTTTAGAAATTAGGTGAGTATTGGCTAGTGCTAAACTAGTTTACTTGTGAAATTCGCACTAATCATTTTAAATATGATCTGCAGGACCCAAAACTTGTAGAAACCTTGACGCTAGGTTACCCTAAAACTTAGGGACAATCTCTATTCCCGTTTGCTCTCGGGAGCACTTTGAAACTTCGTATTGGAACTGGACTGCATGTCGAAAGTTCGATAGTGATGAACTTAGACCATTATGACCGCCTAGTTGGACTTGACTATCACCTCGAAAATCAAGACCATACGATGTCCTGGGACTGTTTCCTTGAGTCCAGAGTGAAGAGAGTGAGAAAGCGAAGATTTAAAAAAAATTAAATATAATTTTAAGTAATCTGGATCGTTTCGCTTGCTATTTCCAAGCGTTCTGACCGTTAGATTTCGACCCAAATTTACCCTCGGATCAGGATAGGTGGCCCATACATGTCATAACACTTGTGGCCCTGATCGAGTTTCGGTGACCGCTGAACTGAAACTGGTCTGCCATGGTCGATCTGGAAACCCGATCGAACTGAAAACTTAGTTTGATCTAGATCTGATATGAGAGAGCTTAAGTCCGACCACATTTAATAACAGGACCTCCAGAAATGCTCCGTTGGATCGGAATAAGGTCGATTTGGTTATAACCTAAGTACACCTTAGCCATAAGGTTATTTTCATCGATTTAGAGCCTATATAAGATGCTTAAACCCCCTCTCTCATATCCTATACGAATTTCCTAAACCTAAGAGAGAAAGAAGAAAGAAAGAGAAGGAAAGAGAGAGAGAAAGTGAGGGAGAGTGTGAGGATTGTTCTTGGCAGTTGTTCCTACCATTCTTCGTGCACATCTACCGTATTTGAATCGTTATTCCAACGATTCTGGTGTCGTTCTTAGGTAAGGAAACCAAACCCTAATCTATTTTAGGGTTTCGATAGTTGCAAGTAGCGAAATAGCTGGCTTACCTCGTGTTATAGGTTGTCATATCAATGTTGACGAACACTTAGAGATTCCATCGACTTCTTTACGCTTCTATGGCATAAGGTGCGGACTTTAGACATTTAGGTTGTCATTTTTCAAAGCTTTCAATATTGGATAATGATAGATTCCTGACGTGGATGATATTTCAAATGTAGCACATGTTATCCATTTTTCGTTTCGGTTAAATAGAAGAATATGAAATTTTGTGTATTCTCTGTATTCGTGGAAAATACCATATATGTATAAAATATGAAAGTGTGTTTGCCATGATTAACTGCCGTCTATGTATGCTAGATGTATGTGTAACAACTCCTGGGCTAAAGGTTTAGCCCAAATACATGATATACTAACATACGATATGTATTTAGTATGTGTAGCCTAAGTGTTTGTGAAAATGACTGAATGAGTATAGACTTTGTATTTGTGCTCGCCATGAGAAACTGTCGTGGATATATAATTTTTGTATGGGCGACAACCCTCTGACGAAAGGATTTGCCCTAATACGTATGCAAATTAACACATAATATGTATAATGTAATGTTTAGGCTAAGTGTTTGTAAAAGTATCTGAATGAGTTAGTAGTTAGCAAGATGTACTTGTGTGGGGGTTGAGATATGATTCTCAACCACATCAATGATGTGTATGATTTTCTCCATGTATGACTTATTTTGATGTCTGCTTGATTATGAATTGAATGTGTGTGAATTCATGTTTACAATGCACTTCAGAACATGTTCATATGATTGAATGATTTATAATCTTGATCCATTACTGCTTTGACTATCTCATAGGACATCATGTTGTAATTGAATGTGTTTGGGGCTATTGAATAGTCCAGGAAATCGGTAACCGGACTTGAGTTCGTGACTGAGTTAAATTTGCCATGCAAAACGTGTTTGACGAACCCGAGCCGTGCGTTGCTTGTCGACAGTGGTTAGGCCACACGAGGTGCTTATGCACTTCATGTCGATCAACTCAACGGGCGCTCGTACTAGTCGAAATCGTCAAGTAACCCGATTAGCCCGATGTGTGTTAACCATGTATGGACGCTACTGCTTGAATCTAAAGTACCAAACTTACCAGTGAAAATCCCGTTAACCATGGTACCTCGATCCGCTAAGACTCATGAGCCGGGCATGGTGGTATGAGACACCAGTGGTTGAGCTGTCGGCCTATGCTGGGGCCACGAGCCTTCCCGTAGTGACCAGTGAGCAACCCAGACTCGTGAGCTGAATATGGTGGTATGAGACACTGTATTCGAGCTGTCGGCCTGCACTGATAAGGTGATGGGGGAGTGGTGCAACGAGTGCGAGTAACAGTCCTAACAGCCCTTTGTAGTGACCTCGAGCATACTCTGAATCTACGGTGAGGCAACGAGCCTTACCGTAGTAAACAGAGTATAAACTAGGCCTGTATTGATAAGGTGATGGAGGAGTGGTGTAATGAGTGCGTGCAACAGCCCTGACAGCTCTTTATAACGACCTAGAACCACATCATCATATGAGATTATCTAGGACTGATGACCCTAGAATGGATCCTTGTTTGAGAATAATATAAGGGAGGTACTTTAGCTTCCCAACCCTGCTGTATGAAAAAGATTAATAACAACTCGGTAATCATGTATATATCGCACTGCATGTGCCTGGAAGATGTGGAGCACTGAGGGACGAAAGCATGCCATGAACGTAAGATGGTGTCGCATGAGGGAGTATGTTGGCGAGGGCATACATCATTATTGCATCTCATCTGTGCATTAATTATAGTATCTAAGAATGTTTGATTATACTGCTTTATCATTACCGCTTGACTGATTTGATAACATGTTAATCTTTACTCTATTGTTCCACTGAGTTAGCTACTTACTCGCACGTTACGAGACAGTATTGTACACACCAATCAGTCACTGTTTTAGTTTCAGATGATGTCGTTACTTGTGAAGTAGAGCCAGACTTTATGATGATGAGGAGGATTTCTCTTATATGCAGGTTCTGATCGACGAGATTACAGGTTTACTGATTAGATGTCATTACACTTGTTATTTTGTACTTTTAAAATACTCATGTGTATTCCTTTTGTTCAATTTTGGAGTATACATGTATATAATTAACCTGGTAACATGTTCACACTTCGGAGAGTTACAATAAATTATACATTTTATATATTTATCACAGTCTTTCGCTTGCAAAATTTAACTGTCTCTGGAGTATGATATGCTGTTTTGGCTTAATCCACTTCATGTTTTATACATTAATACATCCGACATTCATCCATCATTGAAAATATTGCATAAGTGATGTTCTGGAACTCGGGAGTGGGGTTTCTACTCGACCCCCGCTTTTCAGGATATTACAGATGGTATCAGAGCATGATTTAGATTAAACTGGACCTGAGTTATGGTAACACGACGCACTCTGAACTAAGAAGGGGGCGATAAAACCTAGAAACCATATTAGAATCCCAAGTTTCGCCAACAGGTGAGACTATATGGTAATTTAGTCCATAACATATCTTTGGTCGCGTCTAGCGACCTAGGTCGCCTCTAGGCCGTCAGTCGATGGGTTTGAGTCGTTCCCTGAAGAATTCCAAACCTAGAAATGAATGTCCTTAGGTTGTGGGTCAACCATAACACCTTACACTCAATTTCAAAGCCTAAAATCCCTTTTTATCCAATTCCTTCAAAATCTCACCCTCCACCACTTTATTCTTCATTTGTTTTTAAGAACATTCATAATACACACCAATCCTAGTGTATAAATGAGGAAGAACAATATCGAAACTAAAACTTACCATAAATAGTAAATAAATGGATAAAATGGGTTTTGACCCTTAACATTTTGGAATCTAACAAAATAAATGGGTTAGTTGGATAGATTAGCATCTCCTACCCCAAAATAATATGCTACACATCACATAAACTCATTCCGGTTTGCAAATTGGCTCCAAAAATGCCTTAAATGGAGTCAGGGGCCAAACGGAACACTTACAAGGGGACCCAAAGTGGGACCCACATACATTTGGGGTTCAGGGGGTAGGAGGACCTCGCCCATCCATCCAGGGACCAGCGAGGCCCTCGCCGAGTCGGCGAGGCCTCGCCGATTACCGGGCTCGACCGAGCGGGCCGGTCGGGCCGACACCATGTGGGGTGTTTTATGGCCCCTTGGTATGTGGTGTTTCATTTTTAAACACTCCAAACACACCCCTCCTTCACAAATCACCCCTCCAAGCTCTCCTTTCTCCACAAAGTTTCTGATTTTTCATAGAAAATACCCCTCCAATCACTCCTTCTGTTTAGTGCACCACCGTCGTCACCCATTCGAAAACTCCCTCCTACAGTTGCGGTCTCTCTTATTTCCCTTTCATTTAAGCCTTAACACTCTCTTTTTGGTCTCAAAATCATGCAAACCCCATATCCCACCTCCTTCTTCCTAGAATAGTGATCTTCCTTTATCATTTCATGCATTCATCTATCTTCTACATACATACCCGTCCCCACCATCATGATGGGTCATTTAGGGCCCGTTGGACCTACTGCATTAGGGGAGATTATGGTGGATGAAATTTTAAAAGTAATGAAAAATGTATGTGGAAGGTATTGTCCCTAGACTGGGTGTATCCCGTGGTTTCCAATACTATGCGTGGAATGTATGCAATTAAAAGTAAATCCTGGGTTCTCCTTTCATATTACCCTTGAAAATTCATCATCATGGGATTTGAAAATCCCATCTCACTCTTTCCAGCACAAGGTCCATTTTCCAAAGCCCATGGAATTGATTTTAATCCCACCCCACCCCCTACCAAACATGCCATTCCCAATCCTGAGTAATGCAGTCCCATTTAATACAACTTAAGACCACTGGCCACATAGTCCTTAGAGTTTAGACCTAAAGTTGGTACTCTTAGATTTCAAAGGATCTAACAGTGTAAGAAATTCAATAAATTAATAACGTGAATAATGTGAATCGTAAGACTTTCTTAGCTAGTATGAGCATGTGTGTAGTGCTCAAGCGTAGTCAAATTCAAGTTCGGGCAACTCAAATTTCACTCAGGCAACTTTGACCCTAAGCGATAAAATAATTCCTTGTATTAGAAATGATGTAGAATCATCTAGGGTATAAACATAGACTTTAGACTACAACTAGTGGATTACCGCTACTCATAAGATAAGATTAGGCTAGTGGTAATACTAAGGAATGTAGACGACTGATTATGCTAGCTAATTGAAAAATAGACTTAGTTAGTTGACTTGATTAGGTTGGAGTGTGACCTCTTTCGTTGAATTGAATCCCCTTACTACTTATCGGCTTCTTTAGTAACTCTTAGGAAGCTTGTTTGACATAAACTCTTTACGCTCAGAGAAAATTGATATATCCCTCGGATTGAACCTTAGGTCAAATCAATATACCCCTTAGAATTGCCTTCTCAAGACATACGGATCAGGACATAAAGTCTTGAGTCTAGAGAGTAGAATTATTTTAAGGGGGGTAGAACGTTATGGTCCCACTCTAGTTAGTTCAGTTAGACATCCACTTGATCAGAGTGGCGCAGCAAAAGCGTGGTGGACCCCTACCCCACTGGCCCAGGATCGAAGGAAGTTGATCTACGTTGTGCGTAAGGATAGGCCCTGAATCTTCCTTAGAATGTCAACAATGAAGTACTAGAATAACAATAATTAGGGTTTAAGTGTTAAACCAATTCGTAACAATAGGTATGAGTTGAAGTACAATAGCCGAGGTCAGTGTATCTAAAAATCCGCTCATTATGTACAAACCTAATAGAAGTCTTAGCACATGATGCGATTAAAAATCTTTTAGGGCGATCTAGTAAGATATTTGTAAGCCCCTACCTCGGACAAAGGTTAAAATGAGGACTCTCTTAGACTAAGATCCAAAGGATAACCTTATACATAGGAAATTTGAACAATTTCGTGATGGGCATTCCCTAAGCTTTTAGAGTGATCGGACTACGGAGTTACTAAAATATATAATTATGAAGCATTCGTGGCTTGACCCAATTCTCAATCCTGGACGACTACCAATGGACTCACTGCTTAGCCGAGCAGAAGACTCGGATCCACCAGGGTTAGGAAGGGATACATTGAGCCTTCTACCCTGGCCAGGTAGATAATCAATGTATCGGGAACAAGCCCACTACAACCGTCTCTTCGTATTGGTCGACCATTAAAAATGAATATCTTACTCTATATAGTTGGAAATTATCGTAAAGACTCCAAATAGGTAAAGAAATAAATTGTATCAAACCATCAAGGTGTAAGAAATGGATAAAGAAGTAAGTTTTTAAGGGGGGTATACCAAAAAGAACCGGACTAATATAGATCGTATACACCCTACCACGTATAGAAACTTGAAATCAACAAAACTTAGGCAAAAGAAATAATTAATCTTTCCTTATTACCCTTAGGCAATTTCGGGGATGAAATTTTATTTTAAGGGGGGTAGATTGTAACATCCCGAATTTTTTCCAACTTGGTAATGGACGTCCTTAGATATAGAACTGCCCTAGGACCTTATTCTGTCATATTCGGTCATAATTAGGGCGTAATTTAGTTAAGAAATAAATAGCCTGAATCACTATCTATACAAACTACAAAGACCCGAGTACCACCTCAAGTAGAAATCTCCTAAGATTAAATCCTTTAGAAATTAGGCGAGTATTATCTAGTGTTAGACTAGTTTACTTGTGAAATTCACACTAATCGCTTTAAATATGATCTGCAAGACCCAAAACTTGTAGAAACCTTGACGCTAGGTTACCCTAAAACTTAAGGACAATCTCTATTCCCGTTTGCTCTCGGGAGCACTTTGAAACTTCGTATCGGACCTGGAAAGTACGTCGAAAGTCCGATAGTGATGAACTTAGACCATTATGACCGCCTAGTTAGACTTGACTATCACCTCAAAAATTAAGACCATATGATGTCCTAGGACTGTTTCCTTGAGTCCAGAGTGAAGAGAGTGAGAAAGCTAAGATTTTTAGAAAATTAAATATAATTTTAAGTAATCTGGATCGTTTTGCTTGCATGTTATTTTCAAGCATTCTGACTGTTAGATTTTGATCCAAATTCACCCTCGGATCAGGATAGGTGGCCCATACATGTCATAGCACTTGTGGCCCTGATTGAGTTTCGATGACCGCTGAACTGAAACTGGTCCGCCATGGTCGATTTGAAAACCCGATTGGACTGAAAACTTAGCTTGACCTAGATCCGATATGAGAGAGCTTAAGTCTGACCGCATTTAGTAACAGGACCTCCAAAAATGCTCCGTTGGATCGGAACAAGGTTGATTTGGTTATAACCTAAGTACACCTTAGCCATAAGGCTATTTTCATCAATTTAGAGCCTATATAAGAGGCTTAAACCCCCTCTCTCATATCCCATACGAATTTCCTAAACCTAAGGGAGAAAGAAGAAAGAAAGAGAAGGAAAGAGAGAGAAAGTGAGGGAGAGTGTGAGGATTATTCTTGGCAGTTGTTCCTGCCATTGTTCGTGCACATCTACCGTATTTGGATCATTATGCCAACGATTTTGGCGTCATTCTTAGGTAAGGAAACCAAACCCTAATCTGTTTTAGGGTTTCGATAGTTGTAAGTAGCGAAATAGCTGACTTACCTCGTGTTATAGGTCATCATATCAACGTTGACGAAGACTTAGAGATTTCATCGACTTCTTTACGCAACTATGGCATAAGGCGCGGACTTTAGACGTTTTGGTTGTCATTTTTCAAAGCTTTCAATGTCGGATAATGATAGATTCCTGAGGTGGATGCTATTTCACATGTAAAACATGTTATCCATTTTCTGTTTCGGTTAAATGCGAAGAATATGAAAATTTGTGTATTTTCTGTATTCGTAGAAAATACCGTATACGTACAAAATATGAAAGTGTATTTTCCATGATTAACTGCCGTGTATATATGCTAAATGTATGTGTAACAACTCCTGGGCTAAAGGTTTAGCCCAAATACATGATATACTAACATACGATATGTATTTAGTATGTGTAGCCTAAGTGTTTGTGAAAATGACTGAATGAGTATAGACTTTGTATTTGTGCTCGCCATGAGAAACTGTCGTGGATATATAATTTTTGTATGGGCGACAACCCTCTGACGAAAGGATTTGCCCTAATACATATGTAAATTAACACATAATATGTATAATGTAATGTTTAGGCTAAGTGTTTGTAAAAGTATCTGAATGAGTTAGTAGTTAGCAAGATGTACTTGTGTGGGGGTTGAGATATGATTCTCAACCACATCAATGATGTGTATGATTTTCTCCATGTATGACTTATTTTGATGTCTGCTTGATTATGAATTGAATGTGTGTGAATTCATGTTTACAATGCACTTCAGAACATGTTCATATGATTGAATGATTTATAATCTTGATCCATTACTGCTTTGACTATCTCATAGGACATCATGTTATAATTGAATGTGTTTGGGGCTATTGAATAGTCCAGGCAATCGGTAACCAGACTTGAGTTCGTGACTGAGTTAAATTTGCCATGCAAAACGTGTTTGACGAACCCGAGCCGTGCGTTGCTTGTCGACAGTGGTTAGGCCACACGAGGTGCTTATGCACTTCATGTCGATCAACTCAACGGGCGCTCGTACTAGTCGAAATCGTCAAGTAACCCGATTAGCCCGATGTGTGTTAACCATGTATGGACGCTACTGCTTGAATCTAAAGTACCAAACTTACCAGTGAAAATTCCGTTAACCATAGTACCTCGATCCGTTAAGACTCATGAGCCAGGCATGGTTGTATGGGACACTGTGGTAGTGCTGTCAGCCTACGCTAGGGCCACGAGCCTCCCCGTAGTGACCAGTGATCAACCCAGACTCGTGAGCCGAATATGGTGGTATGAGACACTGTATTCGAGCTGTCGGCTTACACTGATAAGGTGATGGGGGAATGGTGCAACGAGTGCGAGTAACAACCCTAGCAGCCCTTTATAGTGACCTTGAGCATACTCTGAATCTACGGTGAGGCGACGAGCCTTCCCTTAGTAAACATAGTATAAACAAGGCCTGTATTGATAAGGTGATGGGGGAGTGGTGCAACGAGTGCGTGTAACAGCCCTGACAGCCCTTTACAGTGACCTAGAACCGCATCATCGTATGAGATTATTCAGGACTGACGACCCCTAGAATGGATCCTTGTTTGGGAATGATATAAGGGAGGTACTTTAGGTTCCCAATCCTACTGTATGAAAATGACTAATAACAACTTGGTAATCATGTACATATCGCACTGCATGTGCCTGGAAGATGTGGAGCACTGAGGGACGAAAGCATGCCGCGAACGTAAGATGGTGTCGCATGAGGGAGTATTGTTCACTCTCTAAGTGCAGGGTTGTGATGTAGTAATAACTCGGTAAGACCGAGGTCGAATCCCAAGGGACTAAAACTTGTACGCTATCTGAAACTAAGTAGAACTAGAACTAGCCTAAGATGAATTCTAAATCAATTAGAAATTGTGGAATAATCGTGAAATACTTAATCTAACACTTAAGAAAAATCAGAAATAGGAAACTAGGGATTCAGAGGATCCACTTGTAGACATCAGGGAGATCTTATGCCTGCTTCAAGAATCATGAAATTAAACTGAACTTACTGTTGATATAGTTTTAAAGAGATGAAAGGTATATGAATTAGAATGGATTCCATCACCAAACCATGCCCAAGAGACTATGACAAACAACAGAATTAAACTAATTACCAACCAATCACATGTATGAAGGTTAGGAAGGGTACCGACATCTAACCATGCCCAGGAGACTATGGTGAACAACAGGACTTCTTGACGTCATAAGCATAAAGGAAACAGAACATACTCAAAGCCATTGCAGACCCATTGTAATTTCAGTCACAACAGACCATTAAAGACTAAAAAAGCATTCCATTAATAAAATTAAAATTAACATCAATTCAATCTAAAATAAAAGGCACAGGCACAGGTCCTCCCGTCATGCTACAAGCTTCACCTCTTAGCCCTAGCTAAGAGGTTTAGCCAGCCATGAATGGGCTATCCTCTTAAAAGGAAAAAAAAAAACAAAAGAAAAAAATAATTTACTCTCCTTCTCTTCCCTGCTTCACGTATTCACCATACCGAGACTGCCCCCTAAGATCCCTTTGCCTCTCTCTTTCTTCTCCTTCTTATAGCCGATGTAGTCTGTGCATAGTCGGTGGATAACTGTCGTAGTGGGAGTCGGACGAAAAAAAACTTTCACGTAGCCAAGATTCCTTACATAAATCCGTTTGCGCAGCCAAGAAATCGAGTCGAGATTTGCCCACTTTCCATTGATTTTGTCCAAAAGAAAAACATCCCTTGGTGCATTCTTGGACGAGGTACATGATGGACGGTTCAGATCAGTCGTCCGATCACCAGCATGGGCGCGCAATGGCCTGTGAAAGCCGGGCGATTTTCGGACGTGCGTTACTACGTAACGCCTGCGAAAACTTGAGTTTGCGTAATCAGAAGAGTCCACATTCCTTAATTTTTGAGAAATCCACACCTTCCATCCGCTTCAGCTTGAAAAACCGTTCAGATATGGACGGTTTTGGATTGGGTTGAGTGTGGCCCATTGAATTTCAAACCTACCGTCCATTCTCCGTTTGGATCTTTCAAGTGCATGAAATAACTGAGGAAATCCATATGTAGATCAGGGAACGGTCGGTTTTGCCCCATGAATCTAATGAACGGTGTGGATCAACGAAATGCATCATGATGGTGGCCCACCTGGAGTTGAGTGCAACTCCCTGTTTGCGAACAGAGCACGCGTAACCGCTATGCTGTGATGAAGGTGGGACCTATGCTTGGTGCAATTGCAAAATCCAGTCCGTCCATTGAATGAGGCTCGAAAAATCGGTCGGGTATGATGTTTTTGAATTGGATTTTGTCGCGGTCCACGGACTGATTCAGTTCGCCGTCCATCTTGGTTTCGAATGAAGTTTTCTTGTGATCTGGTGCATGTGACAAAAATGTCACCTTGTTGAGAATCGTGGCCATCGTCTGGAGTTATTGAGCGGTTCAGATCATGCGAAGGAAGGACGAGTGGGGCCCACTAGTGAAAAATGGACAGACGCTGTCCGTCCGTTGCCTTATTTACGCACGGGCTCGGGTTAAAGTCAGTCAAACCGACTTTGGTTTGCAGTGCACGGCCGGTACACGTGCACATTGTACACATGCAATGTACATGGGGTCCATCATGATGTATGTGAGGAATCTGCTCCGTCCATTTGTCTTTCCGTCTAATTTGAGGCGTTGAGACTCCAATTGAAGCATATCCAGGTATCAGATGGGCCCCAAACTAATGATTTATGGGCTGATCTGACTATTTGGTCACTTCCACTGGGATTGAACGGGTGAAATTTGATATGTACAGTTAATTTGTGATCCTCAGGCCATGTCTGAAATTTTGAAGCTGATCAAATGGTGGAAACTCTACAATCTTGCGTCCTGGACGAATGTTTGGCCTCTTTAATGTGAATGGCTTGATTTCCTCCAATTTCTAGCGTGAAAATTCATCGTTCTTGGTCCCTGGAGTCCGTCCCTTGCCTTTGGTGTCCTCAGAGCGTTAAATCCATGCTTTTAATACTCTTTTTCAGTCAACTCTCCTAATCACACCCTGCAACGAAACACGATTAAAACCAGGCGTTAAACGATATTGTGCTCATAAATTCGAGTAATAAATGGGGTCTAATATGTAATATTTGACCCTCAACACAACCCCCAACCAGTATCTTGCTAGTCTCGAGCAAGGTATACGAAGAATAAGTTGAGAACTACAGGATAATTTTGATGAACTCGAGTGATTTTTGGAAAATAATCCAAATACTATAAGTCTAAGATTCATGAATGTTGGGCATTAATTTCTCCTAGACCTAAGCGCACGGTAGACTTCATAATCAAGTGTAAATTATTAATCCATCAATTAGAAAAATTTTAAACATTGAGATCCATCGATGTATAGCGTAATCTCAGTTTATCATCATTAAGAGATCCAATCGTCAATTTCATGATATCATTGGTAACCAACAAGAAAATTCATGACAACCAAAACCTAACCCAAAACTTGCCTCATAGATTAACCTATCAACTTTTGATTTTTCTATTCGAAGTAATGCCAAGGAAGGGAATCAAATCCTCACCCATAGGGAGCAAACCTATGGTGAAATCCAATCGCCTAACATTTTTCGAATGTCAACCATGGAGAGTCAAATCCTCACCTATAGGGAGCATACCTATGGTGAAGACTATTCGCCCAAATCTTTCCAAAAGTATCTTCTTCTTCTTCTTTTTTCTCTCTTTTTTTTAATATATATATATATATATATATATATATATATATATATATATATATATCAATCCTGTTAGGCAAATATTTCAGGCTAGTTCCTTTCATGCTTACTGATTACCAAATTAACTCTTCAATATCAAACTGACATCTTAATGTGGAAGCAAGTTGTGACATGTGAAATCATGACTCAATCAATGTTTACAACTTCCAATTCCGTATTAACAATTTAACCTTAACTGTGGAGCCTAACAAATGCTGAATCCAAGAGTCATAAATTACCAACATCTTGTATCTTAAGTCACAGATGGATGCCAAAATCGCTTCGTGTTCACAAGAATTTCCATAAAATTTTAAAAAAATTTCACAATTTGTTCTTTGCTTGTGCTTTGCTCAAGACCAAGAAAACACTGATTAGGTAACCTAATCTCCCACCCCCAACCTAAAATCTACATTATCCTCAATGTAAAAGATATAAACATGCAATGCACATGGGACAACGAAAGTAAATGAGAAGTGATGGTGAGGCAGAGCCAGACTTTATGATGATGAGGAGGATTTCTCCTATATGCAGGTTCTAATCGACGGGATTACAGGGTTACTGATTAGATGTCATTACACTTGTTATCTTGCACTTTTAAAATACCCATGTATATTCTTTTTATTCATTTTTGGAGTATACATGTATATAGTTAACCTGGTAACATGTTCACACTCCAGAGACTTACAATAAATTATACATTTTATATATTTATCACAGTCTTTCGCTTGTGAAATTTAACTGTCTCTGGAGTATGATATGATGTTTTGGCTTAATCCACTTCATGTTTTATGCATAATACTGCCGACATTCATCTATCATTAAGTGATGTTCTGGAACTCGAGAGTGGGGTTTCTACTCAACCCCCGATTTTCAGGATGTTACAACAACTACTCATGAACTTTCCTCACTTAATGGACATCAAAATTAACAGTTAAAGGGCTAATTTGTCAATTGAGCCACTTTTACAATGATGTAAGGGTTGAAATTTTACTTGTATGGTTAGTTTATGATAAATAAACATAATATAAAATTTTATATTAAACGGTTCATGAGAACCATGTGATATAGAATTCAAGGGTCTAGGTTAATGACATTTTTTAATTATTGCTAGTATGAGAGTTTTGGAAAATCTAATAGTTCTACACGGTTAAAGGAATATTTTTAAGCAATTCTTACAGAAGAACTCATATATAAATCATTATAAACAAAGAGTTATTCACCAAATAAGTCAAAATTATCATTAAAGGACGGTACATATACCAAACATCATCATGGATGGTCAGACAACATGTTAAAAATAGTAAAACTTAATGGTTAGTATTCTAATTATGTATGTAGGTGGTTTTACTATCAATTTCGTAAACAGATGAACAGAAAGTGAATTTGTAGAGTGATCAAGAGGTAGAATATACATACTAATAGATTCAATTTACTTGCTCAGGAGAGTAACAATGACTACTCAATAAAGAGGAGAGTAGCAATGACTAACTCAACAAAATTGATAAAGGCAAGGGTAAGGCTTATATCCATTGCCCCATATAAATAATAAAGATCACTCGTAATTAATATCATACCATAATTCCCAAAGGTTAAATAATTTTTGGTGGTAAATTAAACAATTACAGGAAGAGAATCATAGTAACATGAAAGAATGTAAGAGGTAAGATAAATTATATCATCTTAAATCAAGTAAGCTTAAAGGAATCCCTCACCTCTAGTTGTCTGGCCGGTCTCTATTAACTCAAATGCTGAGAGTTATGCCTCAAGATTTTGTTTTATCCTATTTTGCACAGATCGAATGCTTAAGTTTATAGTTTGGTCTATAATATTATTAAAGTTAACTAAGTTGGTAAACTTGGAGGGGATCTTGATTTCATCCATTTATACTTTAAAATTTCCTAACATTCTTGGCATGTTATTCAACCGAAGCAACTTATTTCATCACGATGAATTTACCATATCTATTAGTAGGAAAGAAAGAGAAAGGGCTCAGGAGAAAAGATCAACAGTTAGATAGTCAACCTGTGCCAAATTCAGCCGTAGTTTGTTGGTGAATTACCGGCATTCAGTCCTTGCATCCTCGTTCATTTCCTCTCTCATTCTTTTTCATCTTCCTCTCTTCCTCTCTTTCTCTCTCTTGCTGTGCATTCTCTAAGGTTGGAAGGAGAGTGAATTTATAGGGTGTAAGAGTTCTAGGCTGTAAGGCCTGTATCCTGGACTGTATTGTTCATTAAGCTTCCACGGTCTTTCCGGTCAAAATTCGGCAATCCGCGATCTATAATCAATAGTTGCGCACAACCCTGATCCATATCCCGTATTCTAGATTCAGCTCGACCAGAGACTTGTACCCTTACAACCGCGCCGTCACCGCGGTTTGAACACTGCGTCTCGCGCGCTGAGGCGATACCTGGGCCAGGAGATGTAAGCCCGCGTTCAGTTTGAAGAAATGCCGTACATTTGTAAACCCAAGACAACCTTTCAAATCATATCCCATCAATCCCATCAATCCCATCAATGTCAAGTACAACACATCAATCAACCCATCACCCAACACATCACTCACCCCATTACAACTCATACCTCTTACACAACAACCCCAAAAGTCAACTTTTCATCACCTCACCATCCCTCTCTCCTATCACTTCCCTTACATCACACACTCTCTCATCTCTCTCATTCTCCAAGAAATCCCAAAAAAACTCCCAACGTCCAAGCTTTCCTCCATTTTTCACCCACTATGAAGCTTCATACCCCATCATTCAACCTCTAAAATCCAATCTCGACCATTGATTCTTTCTCCTTGGAGCTAGATCGCCCTAGTACGGAAGAAGGAGGAGTAGTTTTGAAGGTGGGTGCTTCTTTCTCTCTCTTTTAAAATTTTTTTTTTTTTTGTGTGATGTATGACCCACTTGGATGGACCCCGCCTTGACAGAACATAGGCCACGTAAATGTGCAACCCCTCGTGATGTTGTGTTTATCCAAGCCGTCCAGCATCCCCGGACGTTGGACGTGAAGCTCCCTGTGCCTAACGTGGAGTGCGTAACTGACATGGGTGTGTATTAACAAGCTAAAAAAATAAATTTTATATATATATATATATATATATATATATATATATATATATATATATATATATATATATATATATATATATATATATATATATATAATGTCAGTGGGTTTTTAGATTTTTGGGTGGGCCATTTATATCGGCCCTAGCTTGATGCATTAATTTAATCCAAATCATCCATTCCACTTCTCAGCTCATTTTAGGCGTTAAGACATAAAATTAAGTGAATCTGATTATCTGGCGGGCCATACCAAAGAAAATTGTCTTTTTACCACTAAAACTCACCCTGATGTTTCGGTACACCGAAATATTACTGAATATTGGGCTCATTTGGTTGGTCATGAGCCGTGGAGTGTAATGGATGGGCTGGATTCAGCTGTTACGGGCCCCACGTATGGAAAACCTAAAATCTCAGTTTTTCAAAAATAAAACTAAAAACAACACCAGCATTGCTGCTGTGGGTTAATGACCAGGGACCCACAGTCCCAGCCGTGGGCCCCACCATGATGTGTATTTTTCATCCATGCCGTTCAGTTGGTGGGCCCCTTCTTGAAGTGGGCTCCCTCCAAAAATCAGCTTGATCTGGGACCCAGGTGGCCCACATCACAGGAAACAGTGTTGAATTAAACTTTTACCATCGAGACTCTTTGAGCGTCCAACAGCTTTAGATCAACATGAAATTTGTTTTCCCTCTTCATCTGGGTCTACGTGACCTTATCAACGGGTCGGATGGCGTATAAACATTATGGTGGGCCCCACGTGGTACCCACAGTGATGTACGTGTTTTATTCTTACCGTCCAGGTGGACGATGGAGCCCACATAGATGTATGTGTTTTATTAATGCCGTCCAGCTGCTGCTGGACGGCTAGTGGACCCCACCAATGGCGTGTTTTTCTATTCACACCACCGTCCACACTTGGACGGTGGGACCACCCCATGCGTGGGGCTGATGTGTGCGTGCGTGTGTGTGTGTGTGTGTGTGTGTGTGTGTGTGTGTGTGTGTGTGTGTGTGTGTGTGTGTGTGTGTGTATTATATTGTATATATTGTATATATGATATATAGATTTTATATTATATTATATAATATATACATGATGGTGGGCCTTCATGGGACCCACCATAATGCATGTGTTGCATCCAAGCTGTCCATCCATTTTGAAAGCTCATTTCATGGTGTGAGCTAAAGAATGAGTCAGATCCATAGCTCATGTGGACCCCGCCCTTGATGCATGTGTTGCATCTAAACTGTCCAACCATTTGGCAAGCTCATCTTCACAGGCTTAAGACAAAAAAAAAAAGAAAGTTAGATCTAAAGTTCAAGTGGACCCCACCATTTAAGGTAGTGGACAATGACGTCCACCGTTCAAAATTTCTAAAGCCCATGAGAGTTTCCTATTAAGCTGATATTTGTTCCACTTCATCTATCATTAGGTTAATTTATGAACATGTTGGATGGGAAACATATGTTATGGTGGGTTTTAGGAACTTAAAGGGTGGAAACCATTATCACCACTTTTATTTGGGTGTGACCCATTTGATATACATGGAGTCCATTGGTGTGGCCCATTTGATGTACGTATGACCCATGTAAGGAGGCCCATCTTGATGTATTTTGAGGCCTGTTTGTTGGGCCCACTTTGATATATTTTGTGGCCCATTTTTCGGGCCCACTTTGATGTATTTTGTGGCCCGTTTGTCGGGCCCACTTTGATGTATTTTGTGGCCCATTTGTGGGGCCCACTTTGATGTATTTTGTGTCCATTCGAGGTGCCCACCTTGATGCATCTGTTGTGCACATGGATCCCACATGATATATATGTTTTTATATCCATACTGTCTAACTATTTGGATGGGATGCACCATGATGTATTTTTATCCACGCCATCCAGGGCAGGCATCCCATTATGATATATATCAGGGCCCATGGGTTGAGGCCCATTGAGATGTGTTCAAAGCCCATTTGGTAAGGCCCATTGTAATGTATTTGGAACCCGTGATCAGCGACCACCTTTTATGTTCCACCTTAACCGTCCAGGTCATATAGGGCCAGCCTCGATGAATGTTTTATTCACACCATCCATGGGATGTGTGACCCACTAGATGTATGCATCCTATATCCACACTAACTATCTGGTGGGGCCCATCTTCTGCATGTGCAGGGCCTACCTATTGTGCATTTGTGCGGCCCATTGATCCAACCCAGTTGATTGTATGGGCTCCATTAGTACGGCACATTGATGCAAGGTTTGTTATGATATGTTAGAGGCCCATGGTTGAGGCCCATTAGGATGTGTTTATGGCCCATTTGGTAAGGCCCATTGAGATGTATTTTCGGCCCATGGGTCGAGGCCCATTGTGACGTATTCCCGCCCCGTATGTTGTGGCCCATTGTGATATATTTCCAGCCTAGTTAACAAGGCCCAACTTGATGTGTATAAGACCCATTAGTGCAGCTCATTGATGCGGCCCACTTGTTGGATATGAGGCCCATTGGTGCGACCCAATGATGCGACCCATTGTGATGTGTATAAGACCCATTAGTGCGGCCCAATGTATCGACCCGTCGTGATGTGTAGGCCCACGTGCTACATGTGTAAGGCCCACCTGTGATAACTATTTGAGGCCACTTGTTAGATATTTCGGCCCACCTTATGTTTGACTCTATATGGACCGCTGCTTGGGAGTAGTGTTGGTTGAATGTCCACATTTTGGGTAATGATGGTTAAACGCCCGCATGGTGACCTTCCCTTAGGAGTAGTTAGGCCCATTCTCATCGATACCGATTGTATAGGCCAATTCGTTGAGGCCGATTCTAATTGCCGAGGCCAAGTATCGAGATCGGTTCTGAGTGTTGAATCCGATTGTTAAGGCCGATTTTGATTACCAAGGCCTATTGTTGAGACCTATATGATGTATATGCGACCTATAGTTGAGGCCCATTAAGATGTGTATTAGGCCTGTGTAATGTATGTGCAGCTCGTGTTTAAGACTTAATGTGATGAGTAAGAGGTCTATGTTATGGGGCCCATTGTGATGTACTCGAGGTCCATGGGCAAGGCCCATTGTGATGTATTCGTGGCCTATGGGCGAGGCCCATTGTGATATGTAATAGGCCCATGAGGTATGGCCCATTTGATGTATTTGAGGCCCATGAGCAGGGACCTGCTGTGTATATGTGGCCTTGAGCAAGGCCCATTGTGTTGTATATTAGGTCCTTGTGTGAGGTCATGGGTCCATTATATGTTAGGATCTATGAGGGTCATTCCTTGGGGCAATGTTGGTTAGATGTTCGCATTGTCAAGGCTAATTTTTTATACCGGTTATAGATACCGATTATGAGTATGTGATAGCATAGTATCATGATACATGCCCATACACATCATCTGCATGTTTGTTATGAGATGTGGTTAACCATTGCATATGTCATTGTGCATATTGTTATGAGACTCCCTGATAGGCGAAGATTGTCTCACATGAGCATATGGTATGCGCTGGATAAATGCATGACTGGATTGCATAACTCATGCATCTTGCATTGCATTGTCTTGTACTGTACGCCCTAGCGACATTTGGGTCGTAACCTCCATAGGCATTTCATGGATGGCCAGATGGGATACCGAAAATCTATTCTACATGAGGTGTTATAGATATCTGTGGGTGAAAGTCCCTAAACCCTCTTGATTCCAGAGGTTGCTCTAATGTCTAGACCGAGTGGATGTATGAGTGCATGAGGGCCGTATACTGTTAGACTGCGTCTCCCACTGTGTCATGGTCGGTTGGAAGGGGGTGCGGCCTTACCTGCCCGAGAGGAGGGGGTAAAGCTAGGCTGAGTTTGACCAGCTCGAGGAATGGGTCCGCTATCGATGAGTCGGGCTCAATATTGGCAAGCGAATAATAAGGTCTCTTCCAATCACCTTGTTGTGCGCGATGGGGCGACAATCTAGTTTAGAGTGTAATAGACCCCGGTGATATCTTAGAGAGGAACCGTACTGATATGTGGACTTATTGAGTAGGAGTTGCATGCTTATTCATTCACTATCCACTCGGGCTGGTGGTGCGTAACTAATTTTTGTGTACCATCGTTATGAAAATGATTTTGGTTGGGCAGGCGACTAACCTGAGATCAAGAGTTTACCACATTGAGTTTGACTATCTAAATTTAGGTATGGGACTGGTTTGGATAGAAGTCCCTTGTGGTGGACCCCGTAGCCTGCGATACTACGTACTATCATCCTGACTTCACACTCCAGCATGGTCATTTCATTCACATCACATATTACATTACATCCGCAGACATATGACATTTTGGGTTGCTATGTTTCTGTACTTATATGGCCTAGACAGACTTAGCAGGATTTGTATATTACATTACATCCTTGGCATTTGATATTTAACTCTTTATGACTCCTTAGTGCATAGTTGTTCTATATTGCGTATTTTGATATTGATTGACTTATGGACTTGTTCATACTTCCACTTAATCTGTCATCGTATGATTTATGATCTTGTCAGTATTTCTGTTTACTCTGATAATTCATGATCTTTTCAGTATCTTTGCTTATTTCGATAATGTATGATTTATGGATTACCAGTAATTTTGGTCTTGTATAATGATGACATTGTATTAACTACTTGACACTTACTTTGTGCACACACTTACACCACCCTCTAAGCTTTTTATAAGCTTATGCATGATAGATGCATGCAGGTGATGTTAGGTTGCAGTAGTGTTGAACTTAGAACGTGCAGCAGTCCTCTAGAGCTTGATTTTTTATTTATGTATTTTCCTTTCAGCATTGTACTAAAATGATTATATTAGTGGATATGTGATGATGATTTTGCTTTTGTGAATGGGTAATCTTGTGGTTATGCTTATTACAAGTTAAATGTACATTGAAAAAAATAATCTTCCTTGTAGGATCTCAAGATCGGAATCTAGCGTATAAACGCTAAGAGCTGAAAATGGGGTACTAAGGAGGCTGTCGACACCAAATTCGACGATCGATATTCTTGAATCCGATTTTTCAAGTTTGGGGCGTGACATAGGCTCTTCCTGTGTAACTCCTATGTTGTTCTGGTTGCGCAAGAGTGGGACATGCGATCGCTGTCCACAACTGTCCCATTTCCAATTTTCTTACTAATCTCTCCCTTTTCTTTCGGATATCCAGTCATATTTGGATGTATCACCGCCTAAATGTCTTGGATCTTTTGGTGGAGTCGGTGATCTCTATTTTGATCGTGGTTTCTGGTAGGGGTGCACACGAGTCAGTTTGGTCCAGTTTTGGGGTGAAACCGGAATCGAACCGTTCCTAACGATTTTAGGATATTTGGAACCGGAACCGGAACCGGACCGTTAGCACACTAGAACCGAACCGGAACCGGACTATTAAAACTGATTTGGTTCTGGATCGGTTCCACGGTTCTGGGCTTTTTATGATCTAATCCAATTGAATCTTTTATTTTATAATTGAGCTCATGTCCATTCGTGTTGTGATCCATTTGATGAATGGCTTAGATATTGTATATGGTATGCAAAAGAACATTTATGGAAATAATTAAATGATGCATTATAAACCATAAATCATGAGTTAAATATGGAAAATATCAAAGGGTTCTTCATTCGGTTTCAAGTTTGATTCCAGGTTCGGTTCCACGGCTCAGTTCCACGGTTCAGATCCACAGTTTGGTTCTCCGGATCGGTTTGATTCTACATACCCCCAAACCAAAAACCAAACCAATGTAATTGGTTATTTGATTTTGGGAACCAAAACTAGTGCACTATAGAACCAGACCAAACCGGATCGTTTGGTCAGTTTCGGTCTGGTTCCACCGGTTCGATGTGCACCCCTAGTTTCTTGGCGAGGAAGATGCTTCTTCTGTAATGTCGAATTGTCTCCTGCTCTAAATTCGTTCAAGATGTTTCTTTTGTATGGTTAGGATTTACCAGGGAGGCTTGGGATCGTCTATAAATAAGGATTCAGATTCGTCCGATTGGTGGGTCCTATGATAATGCAAAATCGTCATTTTTCCCATAGCTTGCGAAGGGATCCCCTATTTTCTAGAGTCGAGGAATTCTTTCTGATTTCTTTGGTATTCTTGGTTGGAGGTAGATTCTCTTGTGGCGTAGATTGGATGACAGAGATGAACTTCATCCAATGACCGTCATTACCGTCCAGCTGTGACTAGACTCGTGCCCTCATGTGAGCTCGTCTTCATTTGAAGCAAACTAGGGTTTGCTTGGAATTCACTTGGTTTCAAAATGGACGGTTTGGATTGTGTAGATGAATGGTCATGATGGGCCACAACAAGTCCCAAATAGACGCTGTCCATTCGTCCAGATGCGGGAGGGGATGTTTTTTTTTTATTAAAGAAGTCGGGTCAGACTTCCTTTGACTGTCCTTTAATTTTGGTGTGGTGCAGGTGTGCAATTTCTGTGTGCACGCACCTGTCCAAATGTGGGGTTCACATGCAGTCCTGGGAAATTTACTCTTTTCATTGTTTTTGTCAACTCATATTAGGGCGTCATCCTAAAGTATGGGAGCACTATCAATGTCATGCCCCAAACTTGGAAACCGGACTCACAAAATTTTCAATCGTCTAATCTGGTGCCGACAGCCTCCATAGTACCCCATTCTTGGCTCCTAGTGCGCATACGCCTTATTCCAATCCTGGGATCCTACAAGGAGGATTTTTCAATGTACATTTATCTTGTAAGAAGCATAACCACAAGTTTACCCAAATCACAAAGACAACATCATCATTACATATCCACTAATATAAACAGTTGAATATAGTGCTAAAAGGGAAATATACATATGTCAAAAATTAAAGACCCAGAAGACCGCTACAAGCTCCAAATTTAATGCTAATATAACCTAACGCCACCTACATGTATCTATCGTGTATTAGCTTATAGAAAGCTAGAGGGTGGTATAAGCGTGTGCGATGCATGTGCTAAGCATATAAATATCAGAGTAAGCGGAAATACTAGCAATCCATAAAGCATATAATATTAGAGTAATGCGGAAACATGCTAGTAAGTCTATAAATACCATCGGCCTTATCCTGGCTATGCGATGCAAAAACATAATAAGTCAATATCATATATTGAGGATATAATGCAATATGCAACTCCTTATAAGTCCACGAATGTCGTCAACCTCATCTATGCCATATAAATGCAGAAACATAGCAACCCAGAATGCCATATGCCATGGATGTAATGTAATATGCGGTGAGAATGAAATGACCAAGTTGGAGTGTGAAGTCGGGATGATAGTACGTAGTATCGCAGGCTACGGGGTTCATCACAAGGGACTTTGATCCAAACCAGTCCCATACCTAAATTTAAATAGTCAGACTTAATGTGGTAAACTCCTGATCTCAGGTTGGTCGCTTGTCCCAACTGAAATCTTAGCCATTGCAAAGGTACATGTTTCAATTAGTTACGAACCACCAACCTGAGTGGATAGTGAGTGAATGAATGAATGAATGAGTGAAATGCTGAGTATGCAACTCCTGCTCAAAAAGTCCACATATCAGTACTGTACATCTTTGGGATCATCACCGGGGTCTATTATACTTTACGCTAACTTGCCGCCCCTATTCGAGCGCACAACTAGGTACGTGGAAGAGACCTCACTATTCGTTTGCTAAAATCGGGTCCTGCTCGTCGATAACGGATCCATTCCTCAAGCTGGTCAAACTCAACCTAGATATTGCCCCCTCACTAAGGCGACTAAGGTCACACACCCTCCCAACCGACCACGACATAGTGGGAGACGCGACCTATTGGTATACGGCCCTCATGTGCTCATGTATATCCACTCGGTGTAGATGTTGGGGTGTCTCCTGGCTACGGAGGTTTAAGAATTTTTACTCAGGGACATCTATGACGCCCATATGTTAGAACCAAACATTTCTGGTGTCCCATCTGGCCATCCACTATATGCCTATGAAGGCTACGGTCCTGATATCGTTAGGTTGTATAGTAGTCATATCACAAAATGCGTGATGCATGAGTTATATAATCTAGTCATGCATCAATTCTACACATGCCGTGTGCTCATGTGGGATGACTCCACCTATTAGAGAGTCTCATAAACAACATGTCCCATAGCATATGTAATGGTTAACCACATCTTATAACAAACATACAGATGATGTGTATGTGCATGTATCATGATGCTATGCTGTCACATACTCATAATCAATATCGATAACCGGCACTGATAATCAATATTAATAATCGGCCTCGACAATCGGCACCAATAATCAACATCGATAATCAACACTGATGAGAATGAGCCTAACAAGGCCTAAGGGAAAGTCACAATGTGGACATTTAACCATCATTGCCCATCAATGTGGACATTTAACCAACATTGCTCCCAAGGAGTGGCCCACATAGAGCCAAACCGGCCCATGACCTCACACAAAGGCCTCATACACAACATAATGGGCCACATACAGTCTCAATGGGCCTCATATAATCATAATGGGCCTTACGGAAGGGTCTCATACATCACAATGGGCCTTACAGAAGGGTCTCATACATCACAATGGGACGCATCACTTGGGCCTATATACATCACAATGGGCCGCATTACGGTGGACCACATATATCACAATGGGTCGTATCACGGTGGGCCACATACAATCTCAATGGGCCACATCCCATGGGCCTCAAATATATCATTGTGCCTCAGCACATGGGCCAAACACTCATGGTGGACCCCGGCCCCATGGACGGTGTGAATATACTTCAAGGTAGGGTCCACGTCTAGCAATAGATGGACGGCTGGTTATCGAATGCATGCATCAAGAGGCCCACAGTCCCCAACAAATAGTCAGTGCGGATATAGAATATATATATGAAGGTAGGCCCTACCCATCCCAGCATATGGAAGGTGTGGATAAGACCCATACATCACGGTGAGTCGCACACAGATGGATGGTGTGGAATACAACACATACATCAGTGGACCACCGTCCTTGGACTGTGTGAATGAAACACATACATTATGTGGGTCCCACATGTGGAGCAGCGTGCCACCAGGGTGAGCCCCATAGATGGATCGAGTAGATAAAACACTTACATCGGTGGGACCCACCGTCCTTTGCTAGACAATGTGGATTTCACACATTTCACATGGAGGGGTCCACAGACTAATAGAGTGGATAAAACTCTACACCATGGTGGTGTTCCACCGTCCAGCAACAGACGGGCAGTGGAGATACAACATTGACATCATGGTGGGGCCCACACGTGCCATCAAGGCAGGCCCCATAGCTTGCTGACATTAATGTCAATACAACAGCTGTATAGCTGTTGTGAGGTACATCAGCCGATCCAACCTCCCACCGTCTAGAGGTTGGACGGTGAGGATAAAACACATCCATCGTGGTGAGGCAACACGTGTGGCCCACCACAACATTTGTCTTCCATCTAATCTATTGATAAGGTCACAAAGACCTAAGTCAGGAGGAAAAACAAATTTCATATTTATCCAAAACTTCTGGGACCCAGAAAGGGTTTCAAAGGTAGACGTTCAACCTCCTACTATTTGGTGGTGTGGACCACCTGAGTGCCATGTTCGGCTAATTTTTAGGATGTCCCAATAATTAAAGGGGACCATCAAATAGACATTGTTGATATTCAACACGCATCAAGGTGGGGCCTGTGGTGGGGACCACTGACCCTGCGTCCAACCAAGCAGCAGACACTGCTTGCTGTAGCGTCCTCTAGACGCTGGTAGCAACAACGTCTACTATTTAAATTTTTTTTACAAGGTTTTTCATAGGTGGGGCCCACATCATATGGATCCACTTCGCCATTTGGGTCCCTGGGCTCATGACAAGCCCAATAAGCCCAATATTGGATATATTTTAGTGTGTAGAAACATCACAGTGGGCCCTAACAGTTTAAATCACCCAAAACCACTGTTTTCTACATTATGGCGTGCCAGAGATTCAGATTGGCTTCATTTTTCAGTTCAACGCCTAAAATGAGCTAGGAAGTAGGGTGGGCGATGTGGATCAGATACACACATCAAGGTAAGGTCCATGTGAGTGGGCCACCAAAATTTATGGATCAAGCTAATATTTCAGTTATTCCCTCTAGTAGTGCCTATTGCTGGCTGTGAATATGCAACACATACCAAGTGGGTTCCACCGTCCCTTACTGGACGGTGGATAACATTGATGAAACACATATATCAGGTGGGGTCCACGTTAGTGTGGTGCACCTGTTTAAGATCAAGGCTAATATTAATGTTTTCCCTTTGTCCACGCCTGTCCCAAAATGGACAAGGCTCCACCAACTAGACAGATAGCTTGGATAAAATGCATCATGGTGGGCCTGCTAGCCCTGGACAGTTTGGATGTGCTGTACACATCAGGTGGGCCACACATCATCAAAAAAATAGAGAGAGAAAAAGAGAGAGACATGGTAAGATAGAGGGGCCTCGCCACTATGGGCCCCTCTTAGATCACAACACATACATACAAGTGGGTCCCATCATAAGTGGGCCCTAAATCTAAATCACGATGTAGAGCTACGAATACTCACCATTAGGTCTTGGACTCCTCTTTCCACCGATGCATTCTAGAGCTCCAAGGAATGAATTTCAATGGTTAAGATGATCTTTGGAGGGTGGGATTGGGTGGTAGGAAGGTGGGCCACACCTATCTCTTTCTCATGAAGAGCTTGAACGTTCTCTCTCATGGTGGGGTTGCTTGGGAGTGAAGAGAGAGATGAGAGAGAGAGAGAGGTGATGTAAGGGATGGGTGATGGGTGGAGAGAGAGAGAGGTGATGTAAGGGATGGGTGATGGGTGGAGAGAGAGAGAGGTGATGTAAGGGATGGGTGATGGGTGGAGAGAGAGAGAGAGTTAACTTTAGGGTACTTATGTAAGAGAGAGGTAAGGGTTGCTTGTACTTGACTTGAGGTGTGATGTGTACTTGATTGATGAGAATGATTTGAAAGGTTCTCTTGGATTTTACAAATGCACGGTGTTTTCCTCAAAATGAACGCGGGCCCACATCTCCTGCCCTGGGTATTGTATCGGTGTGTGAGATGCCACATCGGAACCGCGGGGACGACGCAGTCGCAAGGATACAAGTCTCGGGTTGAGCTGACTCAAGAATACAGGATATAACTCAGGGTTGCGTACAAATACTGATTACATGTCGTGGGTTGCTGAAATTCAACCGGGAGGATTGCGAAAGCCTACGGAATGGTATGGTCTAGGATACGAGCCTTACAATCAAGCTGAACCATAGGCCAGGAAAGCAAGCAATTCGCAGAGGGTTTTGTATTCGACATGACTTCTGATATTTCATCTGAAAACATCAAGTTCTTGAGAATTGTGGCCTGCGAAGTTGAATAAGTGGTGAAAATGGAAATATAATTATTAAATAAATATCAAGATTACATGGTATATAAAAAAGAAGTAGGAAGTATACTGCAATTCACAAGAGAAATGAGCTATCCATCTAAGAGGGGAGATCCTATCAATATTTAGAAATTTAGCCATCTCCTTGAAAAGATTTATGGCAGTCTCTGAGATCTTGGGTCGATAGTTTACAAGTGAGAAAGCTGCAAACTCCTCATTTGTAGGCACGTATTCATCGAAAAAATTGCTAGTAATGGGAAGGCCTGCCATCTAGTAAAAATCCCATAGAGTGATACTAACTTCACCTAAAGGAAGATGGAATGAATTGGTTATTAGACACTAACATTTGAGAAAACCTTGAAGATGGTCGTATCTTCTCAGAAGTACTCTGACGTGGTTTTGATCGTGTTCAAGAGATCAATCTATATTAAAATATCAGAATGTTTCTTGATAATGGCCTACGCTCATGCAGTGTAATAGTTATGTGAAGATGAAAGGGCTTTACTTATGAACTCCCTTGTCCCCCACAATGATTCTCTAGTACAAAAGCGAGGTTGAACAGTCTCGAAGTAATGAGTGGGGTAATGGTGATGAGGGTCGTGTCATCCTAGTAAAAATTACATCAAGCAGATTCTGTAGGTTTTCTGACGAGATCCTTTCTTTATAAGATATCCATCCATGATCATAGGCTCTATCATAGTCCAATGGCTTGTGAAGATGAGTCTGTTATGAGTTATTGGGTCTTTTGGTTCACTGTGGGGGATTTACCAATGGCGGCGTAAGTTCATATGAATAATGATCATTCCATCCCTGAATGAACTGCGGAACTTAATCATGTCTTGAAAGACTTTTACGCAATCCCAAGTGTTTTGAAGTCCCCGCTTGATCTTCTCTTGGGGTTGTCACCTCTTATTCTTCTACTCTTTTTTCTCCGAGATGATAGGAGGTGGAGTTGTTTTTCTATCAATAATGATACGACCCAGTTCCTTGAAGAATAAGGGGTTTCTGGTGGTGATCTTTTATCTTTTCACAGGTCAGCCTTCATGTTGAATAGGCCGAAAGTGTTCAGACTGTCAGGGAGTTGGGTGTTCTTGCAAAGCACTGGATGTCCTTTTACTCTTTGCCATTTGATTACAGAAATAAAGTGTAAGGCAAAGGAAAATCTGCCAAAGTTTTAGTACTTGGACAGTTTTTTCTGTTGAGGCGGACCGTTTCACGGTCACGCAATCAAAGTGTGTTGTGCGGCATTACAGTAGAGAAGAAAAAATTCTGGAAGTTGAAAGTGAAGTGATGTAAATGGAGCAGAGTCTGGTATATAGTCATCAGGACCCGACAATTGTTGCGTAAGACCCAATCGCGCAATGAAGATTGCGTGGTCGTGCAATGAGCTCTAAGAGAATTTTTACGCAAGAATGAAGTTCGATCCTTAATTAATTCTTGAATGAATTAAAATAGGATCGATAGGGCATCTATTGGAGCATAAAAATGATAAAGCTTGCATACTTTTTTTTTTATTGTGCGACCATGCAACATGGATGCGTTGCACGACCGCATAACATAAGAGAAACTGCCATATTGATGGTGTAATATAATGGCAATTTGGGGGCTGAAGAGGGGGAGGGGGGGGGGGGGGGGGGGGGGGGGGAGAGGTGGTTGTTCTTTCTTATTATTTAATCATAACCAATCTTGAAGTGGGTAATTTTAACCATTTTAACCAAGATTTGTGATAATCCGTCCAATGGATCACCAATCCAAACCATGAATCATCGATCAAAACATCTAAATTAAATAGTAATTGATTAATTTAGATTAAGAGGACTGTATTTGTGGGACCCACATCTCCATGACACTTATGCACATGATTAAGGCCATGATCGAATTAGGCAAGTTATTTTTTCTTAAGAAAGAAAATTTTGTAGGGAAGGCATATAAAATAAATAAGATATAAAAGCTTTCTATTGATATGAATAAATTTTCTTCTTCTGCTACTTACTTTGTTAGTGTCAATAATGAGAATATATGGCATGATAGATTATGCCACATCAATTTAAAATATGTGAAAGGAATTCTGACCTCTTAGGCCTTATTCACACGGATTTTTATGATCTGAAAGAAACACAAACCAGATATGGTAAAATATATTTTATTACATTTATAGACGACCATTCTAAGTTATGCTATGTATACCTCATTAGGTATAAGAATAAAGCCTTAGACATGTTTAAGATTTACAAGGATGAAGTAAAAAAAATTAGCTTAGTCACAAGATCAAGAGCCTTATAAATATAGGGTAGGTGAATATACCTCACTAGTCTTTAGTGAATTTTATGAATCCTAAGGCATTATATATCAATTCACTGCTCCTTATACTCATCAGCAAAATGGAGTTGCTTAGAGAAAAAATAAAACATTGGTAAATGTGATGCTTAGTTCTTCAAGTCTACCTAACAACGTGTAGGGCTAAGTTATTCTAACAGCTATCTATGTCCAAAATAGGGTTCCTTTTAGTAACAATGATAAATATGTATAAGAATCGTAGAGAGGTAAGGTTCCTAACCTAAATTACCTTAGGACATAGGATTGTCTATCTAATGTTAAACTAGTTGACCCTAAACAATCCAAATTAAAAGATAAAATTGTTAGTTGTATGTTTGTTGGACATGCACTTAACAATAAAGCTTATAAGTTTTTAACATTAAGTAACTCTTATTTTTTATAATTTAGAGGCATTGACTTTTTTAGGACTCATTTCCTTAAAAGTCAGAAAATAGTGGGCGTGATCCTTTAGACTTCAGGTCTAAAACTATTGATTTATCCAAATCCTTCAGTATTAGTGAAGCTGATATATTACCTAGAGTTAGTAAGAGGGCTAGATTAGCAAAGGATTTATCCAAAACAAATATTTTTTTACTTCTTCCATCCATATACTTTTCGGCCATTATTATAGTACGAATTCAAGTGTATCTGACAAATGAATAAGTGTGAATACCTTAAAGAGAGAAGTAGAAGGTAGATATGAAAAATGGAAAGGATTGAAAATCATGGACTTTGTAACTTTTCTTTTAAGTTTGAAAAAAAAGGGTTCAAAATCCTAGGTTTTAAATTTGTTTAGAATTGAAATGCATAATTTACATGGATGCTAAACATGACCTTTTTAAAAAGTCTTAGATTTCAATTCTCAACTGCCCTAAAATCTAGGATTTTCAAGGATAGATTTGAAAATTCTAGATTCTAAACTCATATTTTAAATCTTGGATTTTCATTTGTGTTTGGCATCTTGAATTTAAAAAATCTTAGATTTCAAAATTTGTTTTTGATAACAATTTTAATTTAGGAGATTCTTAAAATTATTTTTTTGTATATTCACATAATAATAAATGTAATGAGGTAAACAATTTCTAATATTTTAATGTGATTATAAGTGTAACATTTAAGAAAAATATTATTATAAGTCCATAATAAAATAACCTTAACAAAAAAAAAACTTCAAGCATTAAGTGGCTTATTAACTTTATAAATAATCGCATAAGTGGTTTAAAAAATCCATATTTTGGTGGTTGTTAACTTTTTTATAGTGTGATCCACATAATGGTTGCATAAGATTAATTTTTATAACATCCCATTATCATGGCACGCACAAAAATGAATATATCAAACATTGTGAATGAGTGTGAATACTTTGAAGAGGAAAAGAGGGTACTTATTATAACAACTCCAAATGTAAAACACATAAACCCTCCACTTTATCAATTAAACAGGTTTAAGAATTTAATGACATACTTAAGAAACAAAAGTAATCAGCTCGTCAAGTAGTAGAAACACTCTTGGTTGTGTTGGGAATTTATATAGATTAAGATAATATCTGTATAATGTGGAAACCAAAAATCACTATGATCAGAACTTAAGGGCAGGCTGAAGCACGTATGAAACGCTGTCCTTAAAGCGTTATTTGCCCCTACTCAAGTGAATTGAGTAAGCCAATAGGTTACAGGCAAACTGCTTCTAGGATATGACAAGCCTAGTATGGGTCTGCGTTCAGCAAACATGAAGGCCCACTAAATGGAACTCTATTACACAATTTTTGGCAGAATTACAAAAAGAGAGAAAAATCCCAAAAGAAGAAAAGGAAGAGAAAAAGAGTTCTTCGACCACTGCACTGGTCAGTTCAAATCTTCAGCCACTGGTTCAGTTGAATTGTCCTAGACCACATCGCTGGTCTATTCTTTAAGCTAAGGTTCAATCCTTACTATGTTGTTGGAAACACTAGAATATATGTGTGGAGAAGGGCTGACTATCTCAGTTCGTTTGGGTTTGTTGGAGTGAGTTGAGATGGTTTGGAAACCCATCTAGGCACTCATTTTATAGGCTCAGATGGCTGGGAGTTATGGTCTAGGGACATAAATCCCACTAGCCATTTTATGGCTGTTGGACACTAGCCGTTATATGACTGTTGAAAACTAGCTATTTTATGGCTGTTGTGAGAGAGCTGGCTAGTCGTTTATAGCTGTTGGGCTAGCCATTTTATGACTGTTGGCAACAATGTCTAGTAATTAAGTCTATAGCTGTTACACATTTGTGTAATAACTATATTTCCAGCCACTATATAATCAGAGGGACTCTCATTCAGTCCTCTAATTTTTGTTCAGCCATCCATCTGCCTTAGCCACTTTGTTGCACTGCGACTCGCACCCGTCTCGCTCCGGTTCGCGAAGTGAGCAACCCTCTGTGACACGATGCACACATGCGAAGTGCAAAGTGCGCCACTAGCGCCTCCATAACCACACTGCCTCACATGCCCACGCCTTCGCTCCGAGCCTGTGATCGAGACCGAGCGCGAGCGCGTGTGCGTGCGCAGTGTTCGCACTGGAACATGCAAGTCCTATAGTCCATGGACTAGGTAAGCAAATATTATGGTACTCCACACTTTTCATTTAAACACCTTTTTTCTCTCTTCCCTTTCCCATGTGGGACTATTCTCAAAAACCCACAAAAAGTATTTTTTCAAACAACTTTTTATATATTATATATTACTTTTATTATTAAAAATGTATTTTATTTAAAATTAATATTTTACAATATGTTGTACAATAGGTTGAGGGATTGATACCCTCTATTGCAATTATATTATCCTTATCTCTCTTCTTAAGGGAGGGAATTGAGGATTTCTTCAGAACTCTTAAGAAAGAAACAGAAAAAGAGTAATGGAGAGAGGAGAGGAAAATTCTAGGAGAGTGAAAAAGCATTTCAGGTTGGTGATGCATTTTATTTTATTTTACTTATCAATTACTATTTATGGTACGATCTACATGATGGATTGGTCGGATTAACCATAGGACCATCATATGTACAAGTGTAACAACATAGGTACATTTACTTGGTGTACAAGGGAATGCTCCATACTTAAAACCTATCTCTTTGCGTAGCTGTTTCTTTTTGGCTTTAGCATGGGAAATTGTGGCGGGCCCTCATTGATGTGTGGGGTCTGATCCACTTGGTCCATGTGATTGATGAGATTGAAATATGATAACATCTAAAAATTAGGCCGATTTAACAATCCAAAGAGTCTTACAGATTAGATAATGATTTTAAAGGTAGAAATTACATTTAAAACAGTTTGGGCCCATGAGAGAATTAGATCAAATGGATATTTGGTTCCCATCTCTAACCATACATTAATGGGCCGATGTTCGGATTAGATATGATATGTATACCTCGAGTGGGCCTAGATCTAGGTTAAAAGAAAATAAAAATCGAAAAAACTCTTGATTCAATTTGTAAAAAGCGAAGTGATTCCGGACTCTGTCAGTCTGACCCATAGGGTCATCAATCCCTTAATACTTCTAGTGCTTAAGTTAGATAAACGTGCTATGACATTTTGCATTTCCACCTAGACATCGAAGTCCCTTTATACTTCTAGTATTTCTTCATTCTTACATTTGCATTTGGGCTACAACAGGGGACAACTTATGGCTGAGCGCATAGGCTACCACATTATCCTTCCCTTGATGATACTGCAATTCAAAATCATAGTTTTTAAGGAATTCCATCCAATGGTGTTAACGCATGTTAAGCTCCTTCTGTGAGAATAAGTACTTCAAGCTTTTGTGATCTTAGAATGATTCAAACTTTTCCCTGTATAAGTAATGTCTCTAAACCTTGAGTGTAAAGACAATGACTACCAATTCCAAATCATGGGTCAAATAGTTCCACTCGTGCACCTTCAGTTGCCTTGATGCATAGGCTATTACCTAACCCTCTTGCATAAGAACACAACCCAATACTTTGTGAGAGGTGTCATTATACACTATTAAACCTCTACTACTAAAGGGTATGGTTAGGACAAGTGCAGTCACCAGCTTCTTCTTCAGTTTGGTGGATGTTTGTTCACACCCCTCATTCGATACGAACTTTACTTCCTTCTTTGTCAATCAAGCTAATGGTGTTGTTAGAAGGGAGAATTCGCAATAAATCGGATGTAATGACCTGCTAATTCCAAAAAACTAAGGATTTCAGAAACATTAGAGGGTCATCCCCAGTTCCATAGATCTTCTACCTTAGATGGATCGACCAAAATACCATTCCGAGAGATTACATAGCCTAAAAATTTGCTTCGCTTTTTTTTTTCTTCTTCTAAAATTCACATTTTTCTGCCTTGGCATACAATTGATGATCTCTCAATATCTTGAGTGCAATTCTCAAATACTATTGGTGCTCCTCTTCTATCTTTGAGTAGATTAAAATGTCATCGATAAACACTACCACAAAGTAATCAAGGTACAATTTAAACACTATGTTCATCAAATTCATAAAGACTATTGGGGCATTAGTCTATCCAAGAGGCATAACCAGGAACTTGTATTGTCCATACCTAGTTCGAAAAGCATTTATCTGAATGTTTTCTTCCTTGATTTACAACTAATGACATCCTAAACACCGATCAATCTTTGAAATGATGGTTTCTTAAGTACTTGAAATGTAATAATTTTCTTTGAATAATTGATTTGGGCACGGTATGCTACTAGCCAATCCATTCCTAGTATGACTTCGAAATCTTCCATCTCCAGCACTATCAGATGGGATGGGACTTGCCGTAATACCTTGAAAACCAAGAATTGATTATAAATAAAAATTTTAAAATTTTAAATGTCACTTTTAATGCAAATGATTAATTTAATGACATGAATTTATAAGGCATCAAACCATAGTAAAGAAACTTAACCTCAATAGTGTATGCATGTAGCAACCATGTAAACAATAGTCCACTCAAACTAGGGGACTCAACATATACATGTCCAAAAAAAAAAAAAAAGTCTAAGTTTGTCATATCCCACTGGTCTCCAAAATGATAAAATGGAAACAAAGGCTTAACAACTTACAACCGATCATCAGTAAACTGATAGAATGACCCACTGGAAATAGGGTCCACCACTCCATTTCTCCTGTTCCATTGGTACCTATGTGAGAAGCATTTGGTTGATGTTTTAAAATGCCATCTTAGAAGGGAGTGAGTGATAAACTTAGTGTCACCATTACCTAAGTTAAACATAATATCAACATGATCAAGTTCAAGTAATGAAGTATATCATTCAAGCAGGTGTTATTATACTTGTTTAATGCATGTGTGCAATGCATGAATGCATGGTCCAGACAACATAAATGCGGGGCTCTCTCACCTACCATGAAGTGGGCCTTTTGCCTCACACAATATGCGAGGGTAGACTTCACCACTGATTCTCGTCGAGCAACCAGACACTCAAACGCCCATAAGTACCTACGCACATGAATGCACGATTGTTCAGCCTTTATTATTCTGTATTTGAGTAGTAATATTAGTGAAGGTAGATTACCACATTTTATTTTTTTTTACAAGTCAATTACTTAGGAATCACAAGGCTTACCACTGGTGTCCTAAAACCATTCTGGTAATCAACTATCAAATTTTATTAGTTTTGGCATTAGCCTAAAACATAATCTCATACGATCATATGTCATCGCTTAAGATCGATGATGGCAGGTTCGTCACCACGATCAATGCTCAAGAGTCACTGTAAGGTTTGCTCACCTATATAGGTCGGAGACAACACAGACACGGTGTCCCATACCACCATGCCTGGCCCATGAGTTGTAATGAGTAGCACGTTAAACCATATTTATTAACGGCTATGAATGGTGACTATTCATCAATGGTAATGATGGTAAACTGGATTCAATTGGATATGTGACAACATTCACCAATGAATGATTATCCATGTATTAGACAAATTCGATGGATTAAGGGCCTGTTTGGTTTTCCAAATACCGTGGTATTTGGTTGTAAAGAGGTAATGATTGTTGTTTTACTTGTATTGCTAATGATTGTTGATATGTTGGTTGACTACAGTCACATGTTTGTTTTCTACAATATTTTGAGTGGAGTCTAGACCAAATCACCAGCCTTGTGTTTGGTGTGAAGGTGTATTACAAGCATCACACTGGCTGGATTGTTATGGCGTCCATCACCTCATTTCTATTTTCACTGCATTGGCTGTTTGATTTCTAGTGTTTCCATTGCATTCTCATACTAAGTAGTGGATTGTTGGTCTCTCCCACACAGTGGACCAGCGGTCATGGTTAATGTGTTGTGGGCCCTGCCTTCTGTGCATATTAGCCCTACATTTTTACACATGTTTCATCCACGCTGTGCATCAGTGTGCCACACCTTCATTAATTGATTCATCCACGCCG
The DNA here is from genome assembly GCA_037074715.1 of Magnolia kwangsiensis. Taxonomy (NCBI): domain Eukaryota; kingdom Viridiplantae; phylum Streptophyta; class Magnoliopsida; order Magnoliales; family Magnoliaceae; genus Magnolia; species Magnolia kwangsiensis. The sequence continues at coordinate 34,760,035 of CM073586.1, read as the reverse complement.
TTCATCTTTGGGCCTCACTTTCTGACGGTGTTATATCCACACCGTTCATCTGTGGGCCCCACCATTTTAGCATTATCACCAACAAAATAGATAGTTGGATTAGCAGAACTCCCAATGGCCCTCACCATGTTCTCACCATCACAAACAAAAGAGGCGGTTGGATGAGCGAATGTCCTAAATGGCCTCCCCCATGTTAGGACCGGCCATTGCAAAAATGGATGAACGGAATAGACTACAATCGTAGCTGTGAAACCTGAAAATTCATTGTCAACTAAAAATAGAAAAACAGTAACCATTGTCTATATAGAAAGGTAAATACGAAGTTGTCCAAAACCAGAACATTTACAGTCCATACAAACACCACCTGTGCTCACTACTTCAGCTTTGATATAAGCCGAATGAGAAGAACCAATACCAAGATTCTAAAGATGAATCTGACTAATGACCCTCTGTCTCCCTTGTCTACAACACCTCCTTGTTTCTTTGTGCCAAAGTCATATGGGGCACAAGAGGTCATTGCCGAGGTCTGTCCAATAGGATGACTCAAGCAGGTGGCACTGTAGTGCTCTCTATGCTGCGACCTAACACTCTCCTGGTCATCTACCATCTCGTCCTATGGGACAGCTGGAAGACCCATTTTCTCGGACCATTCAGACCATTCACGATATGCCTCGACTACTGACTTGTATCCACGGAAATGTGCCAATGAAAATCCCTCCACTCGCACCCTACACTCCACCTAGTCATAATATAATCTAGGGAGGTGACCGTTGAACACAACATATAGCTTTTTCACCATCTACACATTATCAAAAAAGTAGAAATATCTAAGTGGAATATACAAAAAATTAGATGATCAAATTTAAATATCACCTGGGTGGAATGTACAACATGTTATTGAAGTACTTCTTCTCACATACCTGAACTGGCCTTGCGAACACCTGTAAAATCTGACGAAATGGTTTACAAAAAAAACTTACAATTATTGTAAAGATCATTGATAGAGTAAACCAATAATACAAGCAGGTTATGCAGTGTAACAGACAGTTACGTATCAACAAATCGTAGCCACCAAGTCTTAAAAAATGCAAATAGTCATCAAAATATCAATATGATGACAGTTTATCCAACACTGCCAACCTAGTAGCAAGGTCCTTCCAAAGCCTGTTCTATACAAGCACATCCATGACATGTTCTATACATGCACATCCATCCACATAATGTCACCTATAGTTATCCAAAACAACCAAAAGCAATTGTTCAAAAAAATATTCAAAGAAACAAACAAAGTCCATGTACGTCAAGCAACCATCAGTCAGAGGAGTGGTTTGGTGCAAGCAGCATCAACACGAAGTCCAACCTCCTATGCTCGGGGAGTGAAAGGAATGAGGCAAACTGCTACTCATCTTTCAATAGAATCTTTTTAGTGCGAAGGATCTCATGTCTTGTCAGCCTTTCAATCTATTCCAAGGTGGGAACAATTTGTGACATCCAGACCATGTCCTTTCCTTGGTGAATTGTTATCGCTAGTGACTTCACTGCATTGGCGACCTCGCTCATTCCTTGCCCTATTACGTCACAGGGACTACTCATCCATGCTCTCTTCCTTGACGTGGAAGTGCTGCCTGTGTTAACAGAATTATTTTTGTTTCCATTTAGACTTCGAGGGGCTCTGTGACTGCCGTCACGACTATGGTACGACCAATGAATACCTTCCATTGTCACCTACGTCATCGCTCGACAGCACAAGCGTATCATCGTTCTAATCAGTAAACGTTCTCGGTGAAATTTTGGTATCCCTAGATCGTCAAGAAGCCATAGAATTTGGAATGTTGCCTACACTTGAACGACGTCCACTAACAGGATCATTACAGAATAGGAAGGCTAAGTCATCGTACCTCCGCATCGCTTTGCCCTGTACATGTTGAGCGTAAGGATGTGACTATTCACAAGAAGAATGAAGGTATCAGTATAAGGTTACTTTTACGTATATCACATTTACTAATTATAAAGAAAATAAACAACTCTAATGAACGTATGAAAAAGTTGAATTGATCTCGTTCTCATCTGTATGTAATCTTCCCATACATTATCTAGAGTAGTGAGTACCTTCCTGTTGTCATCTCATCCAAAACCAGAAGCAATGTCTCGCGCACTTCAAAATACAACCTTTTCAGCGTACGGAGGTTATTCCTGACATATTTCTCCCATAACACTATTCCTATGGCACCCTTCACAGTATTAACAACCGTCTTATATGTCTCCTTCTTAAATTCGTTAACACTTTTACAGCCATTTGCAATAACTTCCATAAGAGTGTCAATAAAACAGTCGTCCATCTTATCGGTCCATCGCATTACACCACCAGATGACCCATTTTCATCGGTTGATTTCTGCTTAATTTTCCTCGAGGTCCTCCGTGGTGTAACACGTGGTGATGGACAAAATGCTTTCGGAGGCGTCGATTGAGTGTTACTCTTGTTAGGTGACATATCTCCGTCGAAATCTTCAGACATCTACATAGATTCAAATGAACAACTTAAAATAATCAGTAAAATCAAAGGTTGTCAACTTAAAATGATTGATAGTTTGCAACATACATGCCCACACATTCATATTTATAAATATTAGTTGACATAGTATACAAAAAACTAACAAATGTTTGACCAACAGGGAGATGTATACTATAGACAAGTGAGTGATGGAAAACAAGTACAAATGTCCCTTTCTCCCTCATATAAAGAAACTAATAATCGAGATATTTTCATAAATTATAATGCACAGGATGGTAATCATTCCACATCCTAGTAGCAATATTGTCTCAAAACTTATTCTATTCGTCTCTCTCACGTTATGTGGCATTCATAACTATCAGTCCATCTTCTTGAGAACTGAACTCAACTGGAGATGGATCTATACCATCTGTTATATCCATTGATGGGTCCTCATTTACAACAATACCATCTCCCCTAAATTCTCAGATAACGTTGTGTAAAACACAATATACGATAACTATCTTGAGTTGTGTTAAAAGTGAATATGGTGGAGCTGATCTGAGGATTGGAAACCGAGCTTTCAGTACTCCAAAAATCTGCTCTACAACATATCGTAGTTGATCATGTATGTAGTTGAATAATTCTCTTTTGTTGCAAGGCTTATGACCCGCGTAGTATTTATTGAGATGGTACCGTACGTCTTGGTATGGAGCCATGAATCCTGGTGAATGCGCATAACCAGCATCAACTACATAGTACTTACCTACAATTTATTACGAGTAATTATCAATATATAGCTTAACATTAATTAACTTAATAAATAACTTCTATTACATAGGTGAACACTATAATACCCTTTGGGATTGTGAAACGATCGTGTGAATGTGTCAACACACTCTATAAGATGCGTGCGTCGGAGGCTGAACCTTTCCATCTAGCCAGCACATATACGAACTTCATATCAAATGTACAAGCGGCCATTATGTTTCGAGATAGAAACCCTTTCTGGTTATGATAGGTGATACTGTCCATCGTAGGAACAAAAGTGGGTATATGGGTTCCATTAATTTCACTAATACAATCTTAAATTGAAAACGAATTATTAGGAAGAGAAGTGGACAGAGACATAATCTTACAACAACGATGTTCATGGATAATAGTAATTAGCATGATCCATACCTGAAAATACGTGCTTTAATTGGGATTGGATGAAATCTCCATTGGTATTTCTACACTGAAGAGCTTTACAAACTCAGGATATAGTCCCACAATTGTGTCCAATGCTTTAGAAAAATATTTGCTTACTGTTTGTCTTGACCGTATAAAGCGATGTCCAATGACACAGTTTCACACATTTTGCCCTACTGTATGCAGGAACATGACAAGTTCTTCCTCCATACTTACATGTTTCCCATCGAGTAGCAGATTCCTATCCATGAGAAACAAGCATAAGTGAAAGAAAATATTCTTATTCATTTGGAGTTGTGTCAGGCACTTATTATCTTTGGCTCTAATTATCCCATTAATTATCTTACTTCTTTCATAGTCACTAACTCTTTAGGGTGTCTTAAGAAAGAGACTATTGTAAAATTCTTCAATTGCAATGACTGTAGTTGCTGCTGCAACTGAAGTTACAAAGACAGCCATCTCCTCTTTCGTCCATTCATGTCCTTCCATGTTATGATATGAACTTGTACAAAATATGTATGAAATAGAGTCAGCATCCACTAGTCCAAATATCAAACCATCTCGTTAGCCACCCCCACTAGGGCTCATTACCAGTGCATATAGCATCAGATGTCTGTTTACAAGGTCAGATGGATTCAACTTCGTTTGAGTTTTGTTATATTTTTTTTGTTTTACAACCATCAAACCAGTATGTGGATTGTCTTAACCTTTAAAGCTAGGTTCGGTTTAAAGGATTTTATTATAATGTGAGTTTTTTTAAAAAATTAAACAAGTTACATGGCTGATTACAGTCCAATTCAATCGAACTTCAGGCCCTATCCTTGATATAAACATATAATACTCTATATGGGCCCAATTTTACATATTTTATAAACTTTTTGTCTGCTGCATAATTGAGATACAGAAACCAGATAATGTTTTTTCCTTTACGCTTTACACAAGACCATACTTATGTATACTATATGTCTTGGCATGCAATTTCTGCATTTGGATCACTAATCCAATGAGACTGACCATTGCTGGGCCACGATTTCAATACAACCATTTCCACAATAAAAGTTTAATCCAGACATGATGATAGTTGAGCCATGCCAATGATGGACTGTATTGTAGAACTAATTAATACAGTGAACTATCTTAATCAACCAAAGTTTAATCCAGCCCGTTATACACAGTAAACAACACATTTGGATAATGAAGCCCTAGAATGAGTGAAATTTCAAATCTCAAAATTGATCATTCCAGTTAGAACAGTTAAACAATAAGAAAGCAAAATAAAAAAAAATAAAAAATATTATTTGATTTCACTGGTATGATATTATTTAATTTCACTGTTAGAGTAGACATATATTGAGTAATTATTATCAGCATGAATTAACTGTTGGATATACAGATATATGTTATTCCAACTTTTAATTAATGAAGCTGTAAGAGTGGAAAAGTCATAGTTACCCATTACAGGCCGATTACTGTTATCTGGTAAAACCAAATAGGCCCTTATTAACGTCTTCCCAAACACCAAGTTAATTTTGAAACTGATCACAACTACATATTTAACCCAATTCTGATTTGGGGCACTTACAGACAGTCTTTCAACCAAATGCTGACCTGAGATCAACATCGGGCACTTGGACTGTCAATAGAGTAATGTAGGCCAAATAGGTCGATTACTATTAGCGCCTGTATGGTTGATCCAGATAGCAACTTCTTATTTATAAAGCTGTAAAATTGCTAAAGAAAGGTGCTATTGTCCAAAACAATTTGATAGAGAAAATGAACACCAACATTTAGAAGACTTACTGCATGTATATAATAAATCGATTATAAAGACATATTTTCCCTTATGATGATCACTTTTTGATTTCAATTGATTCGAAGCAAATATGAACAATATTATAAAGTTGAGAGCAAGAAAACGTAAATAGAAAGCAATCAAAGAATCACACTTATCTCAATCACAGATGAGTTTGTCAGTTCTATATGGAAGTTAGTCTTTGCCTATATACAATGAGCAAAGACATATTACATGGAAGGTGGGAACAAGACAATCTCTTTAACAGATCATGCTACAGTCTGATAGCACTACGAAGATTCTATATATTAAAAAAGATAACGAATATAGAAAACTGCATCCAAGCTCCAAATGGCCAAAACCTCATTATATGTTTCTCACATATAGTAATGAAAGGAAAAACAATCAGATGATTCATATTATTTTCCTTATAGTGCATTGATTGCGAACTAATGATTTGAGAACTAAAATAGATGTTGAGAGGAGTACAAATTGTTTATATATAACATGCAGTACTCATTGATATAAATCATGAATGTAAATTCCTAATAGTGCATTGATTGGGAAATACCAATTACATAGTGCATTATGTAGAGAATAGTTTATGTTATGTTTTTATTTAGTATCATATGGTATTCTGCAGATCATAGGGCCATGCTGCATGGGGACAAGTTGTATAGACTTAGCCCCAAGATTTGGTTATCCACATTGTCGTTTTGGTTTGGGCGTCCCATATGTTGGCTGAGGAATGCACTATAACATTTCGAAATAAGAAGGTGCTTTGATCCGTAGCATAAAACAAACCATTACTAAAACAAATAGCAAGTGCGGAAGATCTTTCATAGTGGACAGAGAGGATCTTCCACTCTAAAAGCCTTGGGACATCCAAATTCAGGCCGATAAGATTAGTCATCTGGATTGCCAAACATGCCCCTTTCTTAGGTGAACTATCCAACTGAAGATTCAAGTAGATACTCCTCCTGAATGAATAGTGGCGAACCACACAAGTGTGGTTTCATAAAGGTTGCAGTTGGTTTTAAGAGCTGACTTCGGCCGGCATCCTCTACATGTTACGCATGGCGTGTGGGACAATTAGAGGTAGCCAAGGACTAAACGTCAGCAATGTCTCTACATTCCACAACTGGTAAGGAATAAAGAGAGGACCAATGACACCCCGTTTAGGCAAAATACGCCATGAGCGGTTGTAACGCCCTGGAAAAATCAGTACTTGGGCTTGAGTACCAACTCGACCAGAAATCGCGTAGGATTAATTCTTTTAGAAAATAAGTGTAAGTTAGCTAGCGCAACGTTAGAGTAGCTAGGAAATAGTCCCTGATCACTTTAAATACGTTCTACAAGACCCAAAGCGAGTAGAACTAATAACGCTATAATACTGTAAAACCTCGGATCAAACTCTAAACCGGTTTGTTCTCAGGACCTCTTTGAAACTTTGTAGTGGATATAGACTGCGCGTCGAAAGTCCGATACCTACAATCTTAGACCGTTATAACCGCCTACCTGGACTTGACAATTATTTCGAAAATTAAGTCCAACCGACATTCTCTATTTCATATCATGAGACTTGTAAACCTGATCTACGTGCGGTAACCGCTGAACTGAAACTGGACCGCCACGTGTGATCTACGAACACTACTGGTCTGAAAATGGGATGTGAGCGACATCCGACATGCATGAACTTAAGTCCGATCGCGTTCGGACAGGGGACTACCAGAAATGTCTTTTTGGACCGAAACAGCCCCGATTTGGTTAGGTATCAAGTAAACATTGTTCCCAAGCCTGTTTTGGGCGAGTTTTAGGTTATAAAAGGGGCTTAAACCCTCACTTCTCTCACTCATCCGAATTTGCTAGAAACCCTAGCTGGTGTGAGAGAAAAGGTGAGAGATTGTGAGAGAGAGTGGGAGAGAATTTCCTGCTGCTTGTACTACCTGCTGCACGTGTTTAAGCCACGCAATCCAATCACTTTACCAGTGATTTTGCCGCGTTTCTAGGTAAGAAAATACCCCAAATACTTGTTGATTTAAGGTTCCTTTGGTTCCTTAGCTTGGTAGCTGATGCATCTTGTAAAATAGGTTCCCGGTTCGCCGTAGACGAAGCGTACACGCTCCATTCGAATCAATACACTTATAGGAGAAAAGGTGCGGATTTTAGACGCTTTGATTGACTGTTTCCAATGCTTTCAATGTCGTTTAATAGTAGATTATCGACGGCAACACCATTTGACATGTACAACATGCTGTTCGTTTCCTGTTTCGTAAGAAGACGAAAAATATGAGATTTAGGGCATTTTAGTCATTTGTAGGAAATACTGTTTTCATCCATATTTTACTGATGTGATTGACATGGCTTCTTGTTACATTAGGATATCAGGAATGGGTGCATAATCAGTTTGGTGAAGAGATTCGCCTAAATGCGCACTTTGAGTCGACATACTATATGTAGACTTAAGTGTGTAGTTTAAGTGTTTGTATAAATGCTTTTATTAGTATGTATTGAATTAAATGGTGTTATGATTTAGTTTGAGATTGAATTCTCAATTAATATGCTGATGTAAATGATTTCCTACATGTTGACTATATGCATGATTTCATTATATGCATGAAATGCATGTGTTAGATGATTCACTCAAGTTGTATGTTATAATATGTGTTAACATGCTCACATTGTTGTATTTCATTTCCATTACTCTTACATAATTGCTGATGTGAATTCATAAATGTTTGGGACTATACTTAGTCCAGGCAGTCGGTAACTGAGTAAATTCGTGGTTGGCTTATCTTTGCCACGAACGACGCGTCGATGAACGCGAGCCGTGTTTTGGAGTTGGCGGCAGTGGTTAGGCCACACGAAGTGTTTTACGCACTTCATGTCGTTCGACTTGAGATGCGCTCGTACTAGTCGAGCCCGTCAAGTAACCCGACTGGCCATTGTTTATTCACCCTGTATGAGACATAACTGCTTGAACCTAGGGTACTGAACTTACCACTATAAACCCTTTTAACCATGGTACCTTGATCCATAAAGACTCATGAGCCGGGCATGGTGATATGGGACACCGTGGTCGAGCTGTCGGCCTACGCTGGGGCCACAAACCTCCCCATAGTGACCAGTGAGTACCTATGACTCGTGAGCAGATTATGGTAGTATGGGACACTATATTCTTACTGTCGGCCTACACTGATCAGGCAACGAGTCCTTTGTAGTGACCGCGAGCATATTCTGAGTCTACGGGAGGCGACGACCCTTCCGTAGCAGTGAGAGTACAGTAGGCCTGTATTGATAAGGTGATGGGCGAGAGGTGCAATGAGTGCGAGCAACAGCCCTGACAGCCCTTGCAGCGACCTACGAAATATACATCGCATGAGATTACTAGGAGTGACGACCCTAGATAGGATCTGTGTTAGGATTGATATAAGGAAAGTACCTTAGTTTCCCAATATTGCTGTATGAAAAGGACTAATAATAACTCGGTAATCATATCAACATCACATTGCATGTGCCTGGAAGATGTGGAGCACTGAGCGGTACGCAAGCATGCCGCGGACGCAGATGGTGCCGTATGAGGGAGAATGTCGGTGAGGGCATCCATCATGTCATGTCATATTGCATTAACAACAGTATTAGGATTGTTTGATTTACTGCTTTACTATTATCGCATGATTGATTTGAGAACATGCTAATCCTTTCTCTATTATTCCACTGAGTTAGCTACTCACTCCCACGTTACGGGATGGTGTTTGAAACACCCACCAGACCCTTTCTTAGATGCAGGTGAGTCGGCGATTCAGGAGGCAGAGCCGGACTATGATGAGCACCAGGACGAGTTCTCATATATGCAGTACCACGACGGCTTTGCTTAGGTGGCCTGGATTGGCGGGACTACTCAGTGGGACTATTTTGACATTTAATTTCTGTTTATTTACATGTATATGAGACTCAGAGATGTATTCATACTTTGGAGACAGTCGAGATCTACTTTGTTTTTCATATAGTGATATATATATTCTTTAGTCTTCCGCTTGCTTTTATCACTAGATCTGGAGTATGAACTGCAGTTTTGGTATACTTTTACTCATGTGAATGCTTTAACTCAGACAACATTGAATCATAATCATTTTTTTTGAATAAGTGACGGTCTGGAACTCGGGAGTTGGGTTTATACACGACCCTCGATTTTCAGGGTGTTTCAAGTTGGTATCAGAGTATGAATGAGATTATACCGGGCCTGGGTTATGGTCACGCGACGTACGCTGTCACTTCCTTTGACTTAGGTGGGTGCGAGAAAGGTCTAGAAACACTTATAGGATCGCAGATTCGCTAATAGGCGAAGTCTATTCGTATCGATCGCGCGATCGAGTTCGTAACGCATCTAGGGTCGCGTGGAGCGACCTAAGTAGCTCTTAGGTTGTAGGTAGGTGGGTTGAGACGTTCTTTGAACGGTTCTAAACCTGTAAATGTGAATCTTTGGACTGTGAGACAACCACAACCCTTACATTCAATCGCTAGGGCTTAAAAATTCCGTTTCACCTAATTTCTTCAAAATTCTTCCTCTCACCGCTCCATTCTTCAATTATTTCTTTGAATTTTCATGTTAGGAATTGATCATAGTGTGAAAATGATATAAAATTGTACTTCAATAAAATTTTACAGTGAATAGTAAAATTTCATGAAAACTGGCCATTAGACCATTCTAAGTTTGTAATATTTAGCAAATAATGAGCTAGATGGATGTATTAGCTCCTTTTACCCCAAAATCATATACTACATGATAGGGGATTACATTCAGGTTTGCAGATTGGCCCCCGAAATCCCTGAATGGAAGTTTGGGCCTCCCTAGGTCAAATTACCATGAACTAGGGTGGGGCCCATATATATCTGGGACCTCCAGGGCAGGGGGGACCCAGCCCACCAGGCCAGACTAGCCGGATGTACCACCGGTCGGCGATGCCATCGCCGATCCAGCGATGCATCGCCGATGGGTGGGGCCCATTTCCAATGAAACTCGGGCGCACACCCTTATGTGGCTAGGGTACCCCTCCCATGTGTGGACCGACCATCGAAAACCCCTAAAAAGGGCACTTCCTTCACAAATAGATCCCTCCCTAGCTCCCTTGCTCGTTTTCTTGCTGCCCTATCTCAAACCGTGACCCCAAATCACTCCAAAATCCTCCCATTACTGAAAACGACCCTATCCCATACCTCCAACGTGATTAGCAACCCTCTCTCTCTCCGATCTCATCCGTTGGAGCTCCTACAACCCCCAAAAATGTGCTGAAATCGTGTGGAGCTCCATTCCCCTTTTTCTTTCTCTTTTCTTTTTGAAAATCCACCCTAGGGGAGCTTGAAGCATCCCTCTACAACACCTAGATCTCCTTTTTTCTGTTTGGGCAGCCATTTCTCTACATTTCTCACATTTTTCATGGCTTTTGTTGAAGCCATTTTGGGTTTTTTCTCTCTCTCCACCATCCTCTCTTTGATGGAAAAGAGAAAGACCACAGTGGATGAGGCTGGGCCTAGTTGCCCTGTGCAATCAAGAAGACCGAGGGGTGACGCCGCTAGCTCAAGCGCCGCCGCAAGTCTAAGCACAGCCTGAGAGTTCCATACAAGGCGGGATTTGGATCCCCATACTCAACTTGGGCGAGTGATATTAGCAGAGATGCCTCACGGTGAATTCCTGTTATTCGAGCGCATTGAAGCTGCACATTGGGGTCCTCTCTTTGAAGCCCGTTCTCGTGCTAATGTGAGCACCGTTCGTGCCTTCTACGCTCGTATCCAGAATCCTACATTGGAGCCATTGCAGTTCAAGATTCCCTTTGGTAGAGATCGGATGGCTACGGTCGATGTTCGGTTGATAGCATTCTGAACGTGCCCCTTGGTGATGTTCATCCCAATGCGAAGAATTTGAGGAGTAGGCGTGAGCGAGATCGCAGTACCAGGTTCCTATGCGGTAGTCTGGTTCCATGGCAGCCTAACAATAGCCTCAAGGCGTCTCATATGTTTGATGATTTGCGCCTGCTGTACCACATTTGCACGTTTAACGTGTATCCCAGGTCGACAAATTGCATTGAGTGTACGCGCCTTATGGTTGATTTCTTGTATCAGGTGGCCCAGGGAGAAAATGTGTGTATGGCCACTTTCGTGTTGCGACAGATTATCCTCATAGCGAAATCAAGAAGAACGTCTGAGTCGCTTCCTTTTGGCCGACTTATATGCAAGATCGCGCTTGAGTTTACTTACAGACTTGAGCCGGAGTTGCCAGTTCCGATTCACTGCATTGATGAGTCTACCATGGTCAAGATGAAGATCGGGTCTTAGTACCGTGAGACTCAGCTTAAGGAGGATAGCGAGGATAATTTTGATGATGAAGAGGATCCAGGTGAGGGAGAACCTGGAGCAGAAGTTGAGGAAGAAGTCCAGGAAGAGGTAGAAGAGGAGTCTCAGGATACAGATGAATGCCCTCCTCCTTCTGCTCAGGCTACTAGTGATGATCGTATTGCCCAAATTGAGGAGAGCCAGGTCGCCTTGCGAAGGGAAGTTCAGGAACTTCGGGCTGAGGTCGAGGATACCAAGGCCGTTATGAAGAGAAAATTCGGTAAGGTGACTCGCACCTTAAAGGCGATCCTGTGCTGCTTGTAGGATAAGGGTGCTCCTCCTCCGTCACCCGACTCAGACTAACAATAAGATTTTAGGTGTTGTTGTTAGTAGTTAGTCGTTTCCTGCTTTAAGTTATGTAAGCCTGTTAAGGCTAGTGCTTTACTTATGTTGCTGTCGTAGCTTTAATTGTCTTAGTTCCCATGTACTTCTTGTCATGATGCCTGTAAGGAGGTATTCCTATTCTTGTGATGGTGGATACTGGATCCACACTTTCTTTGATATCGCATTTCATAGTCAGGCATTTTGGACTGCCGACCATTCGTATGGATGGAGTGCGAGTCCTTACAGCTCACGGGTCCTTTACAGATGCTACCCTGTTGTGTGAGGGCTGTTTGGTGGATCTGGGGGGCAAGAAGATGGCTCTTGATCTTGTTGTCGACCCCTCTCTTGTTTATCTCGATGTTATTCTTGGCATGGACTGGTTGACTGCAGCGAGGGCCGAGATTGACTGCGAGACTCGTATAGTGACTGCCTACGAGCCAGAGGGTACATCCTTTACATTCCCAGTGCGGGTAAATCTCCCCTTCCGCATACTTAGCTACGCTACTTTACTACGGGACGCTGGTTCCCAGATGCTTGAGCATACGCCAGTCGTTTATGATTTTGGAGATCTGTTCAGAAAGATCCCTGGTTTGCCGCCTCGACGAGAAATTGATTTCTTTATCGATCTGATGCCTGGTTCCACGCCCGTCTCACTGTCGACGTATCGCATGGTACCATGTGAGATGGAGGAGTTGAGGACGCAGATTGATGGTCTGTTGGAGCTTGGCCTTATTCGACCTAGTGTGTCTCCTTGGGGAGCACCAGTCTTGTTTATGAGGAAGAAGGATGGTTCGATGCAATTGTGTATTGATTATCGCAGGCTGAACCAGATCACGGTGAAGAATAAGCACCCTTTATCCAGGATCGATGACTTGTTTGATCAGTTGAGAGGAGCGCAGTACTTCTCGAAGATTGATCTTCAGTCAGGATATCATCAGTTGCGCGTCAGGGATGAAGACGTGCAGAAGACAGCATTCAGGACCAGCTTTGGCCACTATGAGTTCCTTGTAATGTCGTTCGGTCTCACGAACGCACCAGCCGTGTTCATGGATCTGATGAACCGGGTATTTCGGCCTTTCCTCTATCGATTCGTCATTGTGTTCATTGACGACAATTTGGTATACTCCAGGAGTCGAGAGGAGCATGAGGAGCACTTACGCTTGGTCCTGGATACACTCAGATAGCATCAGTTGTTCGCACAGTACAAGAAGTGCGACTTCTAGAAGCAGGAAGTGAAGTTCCTGAGACATATGGTGTCCAAGGATGGCATGGTAGTTGACCTGTCTAAGGTAGCTGCGGTTCATGACTGGGAGCAGCCTGGTTCTGTCACTGAGGTGAGGTGTTTCTTGGGTCTCGCTGGCTATTATCGACGCTTCATTCGGGATTTCTCGAAGATCGTGAGACCTTTATCTCAGTTGACACGGAAGGATGTGAAGTTCGCCTGAAATGACAAGGCAGAGTCAGCTTTTCAGGAGCTGAAGGACAGACTTACGTCCGCCCCTGTGCTAGTATTGCCAGAGCAAGGTGTTAGGTACACTATATACACTGACGCGTCTAGCGTTGGTCTGGGTTGTGTCCTTATGCAGAAGGACAGGGTAATTTCGTATGCCTCGAGACAATTAAGGAAGCACGAGGAGAATTACCCTACACACGACCTAGAGTTGGCAGCCGTCATATTCGCACTGAGACTCTGGAGATATTACCTCTATGGATAGGAGTTCGAGCTCTTTTTCGACCATAAGAGCCTCAAGTACATATTCACGCAGCGAGACTTGAATATGAGGCAGCGGCGATGGATGGAGACTTTGAAGGACTTTAAGTTCGAAGTCTCTTACCATCCTGGGAAGGCAAACCTTGTGGCTGACGCGTTGAGCCGCAAGAAGGTGATAGAATTTGTGGCACCGCTGATGGTTGCTGAGTAGGATATGGTTGAGTTTTTACGAGACTTTGAGCAGAAACTTACTGTAGAGGAGCCATATGAGTTCATCGCACATGTGCAGGTGCGATCTCAGATCGATGACCGGGTCATCGAGGCGCAGAGGGATGATGCGCATCTGACTGAGCTTCGAGAGCAGGCCAGTGATGATGCGGACGCCGAGTGGTGAGTTGGCACGGATGGGGGCTTACGTTATCGTGGCCGCCTATGCATCCTAGATATCCCTAACTTGAGACGAGAGATTCTCAAGGCTGCGCATTGTACCAGACTCGCGATGCATCCAGGTAGTACGAAGATGTATCGCGACGTGAAGAGGACCTATTGGTGGGAAGGTATGAAGACCCACATAGCAGAGTTCATGTCCTGTTGTCTTACTTGCCAGCAGGTGAAGGCAGAGCATCGCCGACCACCTGGACTCTTGCAGCCTATGCCGATCGCAGAGTGGAAGTGGGACTTCGTTTCCATGGATTTCGTTTTAGGGCTGCCGAAGACGAGGAAGGGACATGATTCCATATGGGTGATCGTCGACCATCTGACGAAGTCGGCGCACTTCCTACCGATCAGAGTCACGAACTCTGCAGACGAGCTAGCTAGACTATACATCAGAGAGATCGTGCGTCTACATAGAGTTCTGTTGGAGATCGTGTCGGACAGAGACACGCGGTTCACTTCTATTTTCTGGACTCGCATTCAGGAGGCTATGGGTGTGAAGTTGAAGTTCAGTACTGCCTTTCACCCACAGACAGACGGACAGACAGAGCGGGTGAACCAGATCTTAGAGGACATGTTGCGAGCTTGCGCATTGGACTTTAAGGACAGTTGGGATGACTGTCTTGCATATGCGGAGTTCGCGTACAACAACAGTTTCTAGGCGAGTATCGGTATGGCACCTTACGAGGCGTTGTATGGGCGACCTTGTCCCGCACCACATTGCTGGGCAGAGGTCGGTGAGCGTAGCTTTATTGGCCCAGAGTTAGTGCAGGATACGTCAGAGAAGATTGATATTATTAGACGTCGGCTTCTCACGGCGCAGAGCAGACAGAAGAGTTATGCCGATACGAGACAGCGGCCGCTAGAGTTCACAGTTGGGGATCATGTATTTTTGTGAGTTTTCCCTATGAAGGGAGTCCTTCGGTTCGGGAAGAAGGGGAAGCTAGCACCACGATTCATTGGTCCATTCCAGATCCTCGATTGTGTGGGAGCAGTGGCATACCGTTTGACTTTACCCACGCCTCTCGCGAGCGTTCACAACGTATTTCATGTTTCTATGCTGAAGAAATACATTTCTTATCCTTCCCATATCATCAGATGGGAGCAGGTGCAGTTAGGAGAGGATGTTACATATATCCTGCGACCGACGCGTATCCTAGACATGAAGGAGCAGGTACTGCGTAGCAAGGTGATTCCCCCTGTGAAGGTATTGTGGACGCATCACTCTAAGGAAGAGGCTACCTGGGAGACAGAAGCCGAGATCAGAAAGAACTACTCACAGCTTCTCAAGGAGTATGAAAAGGTACAAATTTTGAGGATGAAATTTTTTGTTAAGGGGGATAGATTGTAACGCCTTGAAAAAATCAGTACTTGGGCTCGAGTACCAACTCGACCAGAAATCGCGTAGGATTAATTCCTTTAGAAAATAAGTGTAAGTTAGCTAGCGCAACGCTAGAGTAGCTGGGAAATAGTCCCTGATTACTTTAAATACGTTCTACAAGACCCAAAGCGAGTAGAACTAATGACGCTATAATACTCTAAAACCTCGGATCAAACTCTAAACCGGTTTGTTCTCAGGACCTCTTTGAAACTTTGTATTGGATCTAGACCGCGCATTGAAAGTCCGATACCTACAATCTTAGACCGTTATAACTGCCTACATGGACTTGACAATCATTTCAAAAATCAAGTCCAACCGACATTCACAGGCTATTTCATTGAGCCTGGAGTGAAGAGAGTGAGAATAGGGTTAGATTTGGAATTTGAAATTCAAATCTGGTACACGACTTGACGCGTCAGTATTAAGCGTTCTGACCGTTAAAATTCAGCCAAATTACATCCTTGGATCAGGAAAATTTTTTATTTCATATCATGAGACTTGTAGACCTGATCTACGTGCGGTGACCGCTGTACTGAAACTGGACCACCACGTGCGATCTACGAACACTACTGGTCTGAAAATGGGATGTGAGCGACATCCGACGTGCACGAACTTAAGTCTGATTGCGTTCCGCCAGGGGACCACCAGAAATGTCTTTTTGGACCGAAACAACCCCGATTTGGTTAGGTATCAAGTAAACACTGTTCTCAAGACTGTTTTGGGCGAGTTTTAGGTAATAAAAGGGGCTGAAACCCTCACTTCTCTCACCCATCCGAATTTGCTAGAAACCCTAGCTGGTGTGAGAGAAAAGGTGAGAGATTGTGAGAGAGAGTGGGAGAGAATTTCCTGTTGCTTGCCACGCAATCCAATCACTTTGCCGGTGATTTCGCCGCGTTTCTAGGTAAGAAAATATCCCAAATACTTGTTGATTTAAAGTTCCTTTGGTTCCTTAGATGGTAACTGATGCATCTTGTAAAATAGGTTCCCGGTTCGCCGTAAACGAAGCGTACACGCTCCATTCGAATTAATACACTTATAGGAGAAAAGGTGCAGATTTTAGACGCTTTGATTGACTGTTTCCAACGCTTTCAATGTCGTTTAATAGTAGATTATCGACGGCAATGCCGTTTGACATGTACAACATACTGTCCGTTTCCTGTTTCGTAAGCAGACGAAAAATATGAGATTTAAGGCATTTTAGTCATTTATAGGAAATACTGTTTTCATCCATATTTTGCTGATGTGATTGACATGGCTTCTTGTCGCATTAGGATATTAGGAATGCGTGCATAATCAGTTTGGCGAAGAGATTCGCCTAAATGCGCACTTTGAGTCGACATACTATATGTAGACTTAAGTGTGTAGTTTAAGTGTTTGTATAAATGCTTGTATTAGTATGTATTGAATTAAATGGTGTTATGATTTAGTTTGAGATTGAATTCTCAATTAATATGCTGATGTAAATGATTTCCTACATGTTGACTATATGCATGATTTCATTATATGCATGAAATGCATGTGTTAGATGATTCACTCAAGTTGTATGTTATAACATGTGTTAACATGCTCACATTGTTGTATTTCATTTCCATCACTCTTACATGATTGCTGATGTGAATTTATAAATGTTTGGGACTATACTTAGTCCAGGCAGTCGGTAACTGAGTAAATTCGTGGTTGGCTTATCTTTGCCACGAACGACGCGTGAACGCGAGCTGTGTTTTGGAGTTGGCGGCAGTGGTTAGGCCACACGAGGTATTTTACGCACTTCATGTCATTCGACTTGAGATGTGCTCGTGCTAGTCGAGCCCGTCAAGTAACCCGACTGGCCATTATTTGTTCACCCTGTATGAGACATAACTGCTTGAACCTAAGGTACTGAACTTACCACTGTAAACCCTTTTAACCATGGTACCTTGATCCATAAATACTCATGAGCCAGGCATGGTGGTATGGGATACCATAGTCGAGCTGTCGGCCTACGCTGGGGCCACAAACCTCCCCGTAGTGACCAGTGAGCACCTATGACTCGTGAGCAGATTATGGTGGTATGGGACACTATATTCTTGCTATCGGCCTACACTGATCAGGCGACGAGTCCTTTGTAGTGACCGTGAGCATATTCTGAGTCTACGGGAGGCGACGACCCTTCCGTAGCAGTGAGAGTACAGTAGGCCTGTATTGATAAGGTGATGGGCGAGAGGTGCAATGAGTGCGAGCAACAGCCCTGACAGCCCTTGCAGCGACCTACGAAATATACATCGCATGAGATTACTAGGAGTGACGACCCTAGATAGGATCTGTGTTAGGATTGATATAAGGAAAGTACCTTAGTTTCCCAATATTGCTGTATGAAAAGGACTAATAATAACTCGGTAATCATATCAACATCACATTGCATGTGCCTGGAAGATGTGGAGCACTGAGCGGTACGCAAGCATGCCGCGGACGCAGATGGTGCCGTATGAGGGAGAATGTCGGTGAGGGCATCCATCATGTCATGTTATATTGCATTAACAACAGTATTAGGATTGTTTGATTTACTGCTTTACTATTATCGCATGATTGATTTGAGAACATGCTAATCCTTGCTCTATTATTCCACTGAGTTAGCTACTCACTCCCACGTTACGGGATAGTGTTTGCAACACCCACCAGACCCTTTCTTAGATGCAGGTGAGGAGGCGATTCAGGAGGCAGAGCCGGACTATGATGAGGACCAGGACGAGTTCTCATATATGCAGTACTACGACGGCTTTGCTTAGGTGGCCTGGATTGGCGGGACTACTCAGTGGGGCTATTTTGACATTTGATTTCTGTTTATTTACATGTATATGAGACTCAGAGATGTATTCATACTTTGGAGACAGTCGAGACCTACTTTGTTTTCCATACAGTGATATATATTCTTTAGTCTTCCGCTTGCTTTTATCACTGGATCTGGAGTATGAACTGCAGTTTTGGTATACTTTTACTCATGTGAATGCTTTAACTCAGACAACATTGAATCATAATTATTTTTGTTGAATAAGTGACGGTCTGGAACTCGGGAGTTGGGTTTATACACGACCCCCGATTTTCAGGGTGTTACAGCGGTATATCCAAAGGTCCATAATAAAAGGCAACATTATAAGAAGCTACTTCTTTACATATAACTCATCAGACATGTCTCCTTCACAGAAGCTGTACTGAAAGTTGGCGATGGTTGGACCATTTTACCGTCCTCAACATACCAATGAAAAACTAATTCATGGTACGAACCCCCCACCAGATTGTGAGAGTTCATCCCAATAAACATAATCAGAGGACCCACTCAACGCAACAAAATAACTATAATCACAAACCGTAGAGCAATCACAACTCATACCTTTGATTAGAGTATCCTATTTGTAACAGAACACGTTGTGGTGAAGATGGTATTTGGTAGTCTAGAAGTAAGATCTAACCTTCATGGTTTGTTAAACCGAGAGACAGGTATTGTTAGTATGTAGATTGATAGAGAAGAAGATCACCATGCATGGAGGGGAAGCATCAATGTAACAATCGAAAAGGAGGATTTCTGAATATGGGGCTAGCTCCTAGATGATCATACCTAGGTGGTGGATCTGTCAATCTCGTCTCGCTGGGAAGACGATTTCTAGAACATATGTTTGAATGGAGAAGCCTTTCACAGTTTAAAATCGAGTGTTATACACTACCGTGCAATGGTGTCCCGCGGACCACCGTAAACATTTCGGATGGCAAAATCTGAGCGTCAAACGCAATCCTCGATTACCTGCATTTGCAGTGGATTTAGCGACTGTAAAGGATCCAAATCCTTCCAACTACAGCCGCCCTTTAATTGCAGCCGAATACATTAAAAAACAAACTCTTGTGAAAAGTAATAATTGCCCATCGCAGCTCATTTATTGTTATTTGGGAAAACCAAACGGGCCCTAAAGGAACATGGATTAGACCGGCCTTGGGTGCAAAGTAGCCCATGAGTAGCCCAGGCTATAGTCTGTCAGCCTAGTTTTGCTTCAATCAATCAAACATGTCATTGACTGCTAGATCTAAAACTGGCTATCATAATACCCATAGTTTTCAGGGGCTAATCCCCAATAAGGCAATTTCACAATATTCTAAACATGCCACACGCGTAATATAATCAAATTTAATTAAAAATCCCACTCATGTATTTAATCAAAAACCTAAAATGCCAATTTCATATTTCATGTTTTTATAACAAAATTCAATCCATATAAGGAATAACTCAAACAACTCAAAATCACATTATCAAATAAACACAAATATTATGAAATTTATAATAAGATAATATTTATAATTTACAAATAGAAATAAATTTAAATAAAACCAAATTTCACTAACTGAAAACTATTAGGGGCTGATAGAAGCTAACTTAGAAGAATAGTCCTCACCTACAAACTCGCTTTTGTATTTTGCTTACAAATAGAGCCTAAAATTCTAAGAGAAAACTAACACTCTATACAAATTTCAAACAAATTTCAATTACGGTGGGAAATAAATGATTTTTAACCTCTAAATTGGGTGTGTGATGTAAACTTACCTTAGATACCAATTTGGAGTCGATCAGACTGTAAAATGACAATGATTTTGAAGGATTCTATCTTAAACCCCAAATAGGACACTTACTATTTTTGGTTGAAAAACCATGTGCACTAGTAGGAATCACAATCATCTATAAATAGTAAGTTTACTGTAAATAGTAAGTCGCGATTTCTAGGAGTTGTAGTTGCCATTTAATAACGAAACTTCTTCCATAGCTTAGTATCCCTATTTAAAGGGTTATAATCTCGTTTATTCATTCATCAATCAATTTATGAATTTTCTAGAATATTATTTCTATTTTCTTACTTTTTCCTCATGGATTCAAGAAGTCTCTATGAGGAGTCCAGAGAAGCTTCATGGATTCGAAGTAGTTATCCTAAGGAAGATGATGATCAACCTCATCATGTTTATCTTTGCGTCACGTGCCATATATGATTTTGGAGTAGGACGAACTACTTTAGCCACCCAACCCTACTATGCCGGGTTGAACACATCGAATTTGTGAAATACCACTAGATCTACAGTTGAATTCCTATTTTATTTCAGTTTTTACTATTTATAGTAAGTTTTAGTTTGATTAAACTCTTCATCTGTTGAACTTTAGGAGTTGCGTTCAACATGAAAAGCGCTTAGAATAATTAGGAGAATAACTCGGTTGAGCCAAATATGATACTTACTATTTTCAGCCGAAAACTGTGATGTCTAGTAAAAATCATGACCTTCTATAAATAGTAAGTTTACTATTGATAGCAAGTCGCGATTTCTTGGAGTTTTAGTTGTAGTTTAATTTCGAAACTTCTTCCAAGGCTTGGTATGCCTATTTAAAGAGTCGTAAACTCGTTTATTTCATTCATCAATGTAACGCCCCAACCTTTTAGGACCCGAGTATATAACCCGTGTCCCAAAAACCTGAGTGTTAACCTTAAAGGATGGTCAAATTCAAGTGTACATTTTTTTTCTTCATCAGAGTAAGCAAATGAGCGTAGTGTGGACAAATCGACATAAAGGAAAATTTCATTATCATTCGAATATATAAGAAGCTGCCCATAATAACTTATACAAACTAATGTCTCTGAATTTAACAAGTACAAGATTTACAAGAATTTAATACATGATGAATAACAGAAAGTATATAAATATAAGCCGTAAGATTATGTAACTCCTCCAGGCAAATACAGTCATACATCCTTGGCGATCGTACCCTGCTCCTCATCAAGTCCAAACATGCATATTACTTAAGCCACCTGTACTACCTGTACGGTTGTATATTTGATGGATGAGTAGCCAACTCAATGCGAATTTTTCTCAAGATTACACACCACCGCATTAGGTAAGCATAGTTATAAAATAAAGCATACAAAATAATACATGATGCAGGTCTTATTAGATGCATGGATGTGTTAAGTATGAAATCACGCCTCGGGGATACTCATCCGTGTTGACAGTGGGCCATCACCCATGCAATCATCGAACCTAGGAAATATCATCCAGTCGGAATCATCGAACCTGAGAAACATCATCCAGTCAGAACAATACGTGTCATGTATGCATGATTAGCCAAGTCATTATTAGTCCATTTACAACCAGCCAATTTAGATATACTCAAAGGTCATTGCGGGGAGCACATGGCCTAGTGTAGGCCGACGGCTCGGGCATAGTGTCCCATTACCACCATCCTCAGCCCATGAGACTACAACCTTAGGATGTCTAATGGAAACCTATCGACTAGTGGTCAATCATATTACAGTATATGGGACTTACCATTACATGGTTGCACATTTATAAAATATCAAACCCATATAGTGAAAAGATTAAAACAAAACCACGTAGGGCAAGTATCAAAATATGCCACATAGGGCGAATATCAAAACCATATGATGAAGACCATCCTTAAAAACCATTGGACACAACAACCCTGGATGGTAGGCCCACATCAATGATCCATTTAGACCACCCCTCAATAACCATTAAGTTGAAGGTCCATTTTAATCACAACCAGTTGGGTTATATCCCAAGTATGGGTGTACATTTATGGGTGGGGGTTTTCCACTAATGTACCAGTTTAAAGTTCATAAGCAATACACAAATAATCCACAAGCATGAACAAATATACAGGATGAACATTAAGCAGGCAATATAATAATTCAAGTTCCACCAGCTAACACATGTGATTATAAGAGAGAGATATCAATTATAATTTTTAATAAAAACTATAACTTAAACTAATGAGAAGATGGAAAGCTCAAGGGAAAGAATCATCACCTTATACTTGAACCGCCAACTGATATTGCGAGGAAGCACGTGTACCCTTAGAACTGAACCCTACCATGAACGGTGAAGTTGTACATGAGATAATGTTTTACCAAGTACCTATGGTCAAGACCCATACATCCTAGGGTTTGGGTTACTTATGCTCAGGGTTTCACCCTAGAGTCTAGGTCTAGGCTTAGATCTTAGGGTTTGAACTTTAGTTGGTGTACAATTGATTTTAGTGTTAACTTAATTATATTTATTAACTTTAGTGTTATAGTTATATTAGTTAACAATCATCGTGGTGATAATTAATATTGTGGTCTACTATTTATTGTCAAATGATACATTAGTTTTTTAGTAGTGATATTATTTAGATTTCTTGTGTATAATAACTATTAATAGAATCGATAATTTACTAATGGTCATGCATTCTTAATATTTGCAAATCCTGATGCTGATGGGAATGATAACAAGTCACTTTAATTAGATAATAATTGTTAACATTACTAGTGGCTAATAATTAATAGGATCTACTATTAAGGGTAATATTTGAGAGAGATAACTTAAACTAATACAATTTGTTAGTTACAATTTTGTTTATCCTAACTAACTTGAGCACAAGTAACCTACTAATGGTTAGCCATATTTAATAATTACAATAATTATAATAACACTAATGATGATGATATTTAATAATAGAGTCATAATTGATGATAATAATAACAATAGCACTAATTAACACATTGTAATATTTATTTAAATTTTCTAGTCGTTGTCATTAAAATGGCATTAGTTGTTACAATAGGTAGAAAATAATAGCAATATAATTAAAATCACAATGACTGATGACGAATCTGGAAATAAATGGAAATCCTAACCTCGTTGACTCAGTTCGAGTCGAGTTGATTCGGCCTGACACAATCACACACTTAGCCCGAACTTGGCTCGATTCGAGCTGCTGCCATGGTGCAGCAGCTTGGTGCGGCTGCCCAACACACGCACCCTCACACTCCACTGATTCTCTTTTCTCTCTATGCTTTTCTTTCACTTTCTTTTTCCTTCTTTCTCTTCCAACGCCATCACCAGGTGGTGAGAGTAAAAAAACAGCATCCCGAGCTAAGTCTGACTCAGTTGGAACGGTGAAAAAGATGGTTGCCATTAATGACGGATCTCGAACGGAGGCTCCCTCCAATCCGACAACATGGGATGGTTCATATATACTGTAGGAAGCTTATGGATAGGATTTTTCAAAGCTCTAGGATCGTTTGGGTGGTGGGTTCTAATGGAGAAGGGAAATGGTTGGTTGACAAGCTACGGCAAGGGTGTGAGAGAGAGACCCATTGCAACTCCATTTTCTCGACTTAAATCGGCCCTAAACTCTCTCAGGGTCATTGGATGAGGACTGGATGATTCGGATTGAATACTTTTGTTCGATTTTCTTAAAACCGTGGGAAGGAATGAAAACCGGTCGTGGTTTCTTTTGGAAAGCCCTATGCGAATGGGACGGCCGAGATCTCTCTAGGATGGAGGGTTGAGATGGCGTAGGAGCAGCTCACGTGGATCGCTGAGTTGGTTGGGTGAGTAGTTTCTTCTTTTGGAAATGGTGTGTTTGCAGGACCGGATTGCAGCTATGATCGTGTGTCCGCACGTGCATGAAAATTGGTTTTGATAGTTGGATTTTGGTCAGGGCTGAAGGACGTACGTGATGGATGGCTTGGATTATCAAGATGGGTGATGAAGGTGGGCCATTTCACGTCCCAAACGAACTCTGTCTGTCAGCTATGCAGAACGAAGAGAGAGAGAGAGAGAGAGAGAGAGAGATCTCTTTTATGGAAATTGCGGGTCTGACAGAACGAAGAGAGAGAGAGAGAGAGATCTCTTTTATGGAAATTGCGGGTCTGACAGAACGAAGAGAGAGAGAGAGAGAGAGAGAGAGAGAGAGAGAGAGAGAGAGAGAGAGAGAGAGAGAGAGAGAGAGAGAGAGAAATCTCTCTTTTATGGAAATTGCGGGTCAGACCCGTTTGACCATTTTTGAGAAGCTGGTGCACTGCAAGTGTGCACACGCACTCCACTAGGTGGGGTCCACCATGATGTTTGTGGGAAATCCTGTCACGCCCCAAACTCGGAAACCGGGCTCACAAAATTCCCGATCGCCGAATCCGGCACCGACAGCCTCCGTAGAACCCCATTCTCGGCTCCTAGCTCCCATTCGCCAGGTTCCGATCCTGGGATGCTACAAGGAGGATTTTAAATATCAGTTTGATTCGTAATAAGCATAACCAAAGGCATAACCCACAAACAACAACCAAGCACTCCATTACATTTCCACTATGATCAAAAATTTTTTTACAAGTACAATGAGCATAAAGGGAAATACAATGGTAAATAACAGAAAACTCCAAAATGATCAGCGACGCGCTCCTGCCTCAACGCTGCTGCAGTCTAACGTCACCTGCACGCAACGGTCGTGCATAAGCTTACCGAAAGCTTAGAGGGTGGTGAAAGTGTGTGCGCAAGGTAGTAATATGAATGCAATGTCAGAGTAATGCGGAATATGCAGATGGAACCAAAACGTCATGAGCCGTACCAAGGCTATGCAATGCAAGACATGAATGGTATCGGCCATCCCAAGGCTATGCAATGTACAATGCAACTCAAGCATACAGATACTCATCAATGTCCACATATCAGTACAGCTCAGAGTATGGAATATCACCGGGGTCTAGTACACTCTAAACCAGATTGCCGCCACATCGCGCGCAATAAGGTAAGTGGAAGAGACCTCACTATCCGTCTGCCAATATCGGGCGCGACTCGTCGATAGCGGACCCATTCTTCGAGCTGGTCAGACTCAGCCTAGCATTGCCCCCTACTCTCGGGCGGGTAAGGCCGCACCCCCTTCCAACCGACCACGACACAGTGGAGAGCGTAACCGTCTGGTAATCGGCACTCAACGCTCATCTACCCACTCGGTCTAGACGTTGGAGCAACCTCTTGGTACCATAAGGGTTTAGGGACTTTCACCCAGGGATATCTATAGTACCCCATGTAGAACAAGATTTCCGGTATCCAATCCTGCCAACCACGATGCGTCTGTGGAGGCTATAGCCCTGATGTCGCTAGGGCGTACAACAACCATATCACACAAATGCGGAATGCATGAATCACGCTATCCAGTCATGCAACCAATCCTGCGCATACCGTGCGCTCATGTAGGGCAACACCGCCTAACCGGGAGCCCATAAACAACCTGCCCGAAGGCATATGCCATGATCAGTCAATCCTCATATCAAGCATGCATATGATGCGTATGATCATGGGTCATGAAACTATACTAAACATGTTATAATAAAATGCATTATCTTACAATGCAGGTGAGCCTGAACGGCCTAAATACGATAAACATGGTCCAGTAATGGGCCCTAAGGAGAGTCGTAATGTGGACATCCAACCAACATTACACTCGCAATGTGGACATCAAACCAGCATTACTTCCCAGGCACAATCTTCTTAAAACACCGCTACATAATCGGTATTGGGTTTACACATTGCAATGGACCTTAGGTTCCTCCCATTGGGTCTTACATATATGTCAAATGGGCCATATCTTATGGACCTTTTATTCATCAGATGGGCCATATAAATGGGCCACACCAATGGGTTTTAAGTGCATTGCAATGGGTCAAAGCCCATGGGCCTTGGATTACATCAGTTGGACCTAGTCACATGAGTCTAATATGTAACAAATGGGCCACACAATTGGGCCCCCAAATGTATATCAACTGGGCCTCAACCCAGAGGCCTTATATGAGTCGAATGGGCCTAAATTCCTAGGCTTTAAACAATTCTAATGGGCCTAGTCCATGAGCTTGCATGCATATCCAAGTGGGCATAATCCCATGGACCCTTTCTTAATCAAATGGGTGTAGTCCCATGGGTCTTACAATATAACAAATAGGTCCAATTTTATGGGCTAGAAGTACATCAAATGGCCTAGTCACCTGGCCTTAGATCATATCCATTGGGCCTAAAACCATAGGCCTTGAATATCAAGTTAAGCCCATAGGCTTTACATATCAAGTGGGCCCAAGTTCTTGGGCCTTACATGAATCAAATGGGCCTAGCCCATAAGCATTTTCTAATTTAAATGGGACTAGCCCATAGGCCTTTTATGATACAATGGACCTAGCCCATAGGCCTATTGCAACCCAAAAGGGGCTAACCCATATGTGAATGGCCCACCCAATCAGTGGCACCATGTTATAAAATGATCCCACCAAGGGGATGGACGATCCGGATGCATCACGTGCATCATGGTGGGTCCCACTGTTGCTGGTGAGGGACCAGACATACTCTCCAAGGGGCCCCACCGTCTGCTGGACGGTGGATGGGCAGATACAAAACGGTGGGTGCCACCGTCCTCTGGACGGTGGACTTTGTTTCTTTTTTTTTTTTTTTTTTTTAAAAAGAATGTGGGTCCCATGTGGGGCCCACACAGTAATATCTATTTGCCATCCAACCCATTCATAAGGTCACTCGGACCTGGATGAAGGGATGACATAAATTTCAGCCTGATTCGAAACTTCAGTGGGCCCCAGGAAGATTTTTAATGGCAAAAATTCAATTACATTGATTCACTTGGTGTGGGCCACCTGAGCTTTGGATCTGATTCGTTTTTGGAGGGGGGCCCGCCACTGAGGTGGCCCACCTAGTGAACAAATTGGATGACAAAATAAATATTATTGTGGGGCCCACGGCTGGAGCCGTGGGTCCCTAACCGGATGCCACCGCCCGCCAAGACTACTGCACGCAACAGCGTGCGCTGGTGCCTGACACCCAAAAAAAAATGCAGAGGCATTGCCTCTTTTCAATTTTGGAAAAAAAGACTGTTTTTGGGGTTTTTCACCCGCGGGGCCCGCTAAAGCGAAATCCGTCCCAGCCATTGCGATCAGTGGCCCGAGGCCGTCCAATTAAGTCCAAAGTTTGAATTTTTTTGACGCCAGAAAATGAATAAAATGAGAAAATGGTTCCTTGAATGGTCGAGGTACATTATTTGATGCTATGGCCCACCAGGTCTTCAAATCAACCCCAAACTTCCACCCAACGGTTAAAACTCTGCAAGTAAGAGGATGGACGGCTCGGATTGAGCATAAACATCAGGGTGGAGCCTATGCAAGGGAGCCACCCAAAAATCCTCTTTTCTTCTTTCCTTTATTCTCCTTTCATTACAACGTCCAGCGTCTGGGACGCTGGACGGTTTTAACTTTTATTTGTATATATATTTTTTTTTTTGATGGTGGGCCCTGATGAAGTGGGCCATCACATGATGGGCGTCATAGGAGTAACATCTAAGGTGGGCCCCACTTGATTAAAATAAATACTACATTAAGATGGGATCCATTCAAGTGGGCCACACCATCCTTTTTGCAATAAATAAAATAAAATAAAATAAAATAGAGAGAGAGGCATGGAGAGTGGGACACGGCTTGTGATGGAGGGTCCCCGTCATTATGGGCCCTCCCTTGCAATGAAACATACAATAAATGGACCCCTTTGATCATGGGACCATCAAAATTATAAATCAACGGTGGAGATCCATTCTCTACCGTTATGGACGGTCTAGATGACCTTTTGCAATGAAAATAACCATCATGATGGGGTCCATGGAGAATGGCCCCATCATGGAATGATCATGACGATCCAAGTGGTCCATCGGCCACAAATAAGGGTCCCAAGTGAGATCCACACCATGGATCGGTGGGCCTCACTTGGTACACCATAAAAATAAGAAAATCTATCCTATAGAAGCACCCACCGTCCGATCTTCTCGCTCCTAGGGGTTCCTTGGCACCTTGGCTTCAACTTCAACGGTTAGGATGAAGAATGGAGGGTTGAGATGGGGGATTTTGGGGGTAGGAAGGTGGGCCACTTGAAGCTTAGAGGGACATGGGAAATTCCATACGTGGGAGCCCTTTGGAATTGTTGTTGCTTGGAAATTTTGAAATGAGAAAGAGAGAGAGAGAGAGAGTGATGTAAAGGGAGAGAGAGAGAGTGATGGATGGATGGGTGAGTGATGGTTGTGTAAGAAAGGTATGGGTTAGGAAGACTTTTGTGGCTTTTTGTGTAAGAAAGGTATGGGTTGAGAAGACTTTGGTGGTTGCTTGGGAAAAGGGATGGAAGTGATGTGTACTTGACATGTGATGGCTTGATGGGTGATTGATTGATGGGATTGATGTGATTGATGTGACACATCGTTGAGATTCCCTTGGTTTTCGCAACGCGCGGCGTTTTCTCGCACCGAACGTTGGCCCATATCTCTTGATCAGGGTATCGCCTCGGCGCGTGAGTCGCGGTATCGGAACCGCAACGACGGCGCGGTCGCTATGGTATTGGTCTCGGGTTGAGTCGACTCGGGTTGTCGGTACATGAATCCAGGTCGCGCGTCGATATTGTTTAAGGGTCGAAAGTTGCCGAAATTCGACCGGTACGACCGCGGAAGTGTACGGAAAGGTACGGACCAAGATACGGGTCTTACAAATCCACCCCGTTCATTCTACTTGGAGGTCCCAAGCAGGGCCCGTGATCAAAGATTAGGCCGATGAAAAGCCTGGGTGGGGCCCACCACTTGATTTGGGTCATATCTGTGGGTTTTCCGTTAATCTAAGGGTCGGATAATTCCGAATCTAGATACCAACAGTCGAAAGGTTCCTACGGACCATTCGGTTGGGAATCAGTGGTTGAAGTAGGGATTAGATGCCCTGATTTATGCTTAGAGCAATTAGTCAAGTAATTTAATTAATTCTAAAACATGTTCTTAAACAAACTAATCAAATATTTTAATTAATCTAAGACATGTATTTAAGCCAACCTATCAAGTATTCTAATCACTTCTAAGGGATTGGTTTAAGTGAACTAATCAAGTGTTCTGATCTATTCTAAGACATTTATTAAGTAAACTAATTGAGTATTCTAACTAACTCTAAGACATTTATTAAATATAGTAATTAAATATTCCAACTAACTCTGGACATTTGTTTAAGTAAACTAACTAATCCCAAGGCATTTGTTCAAGTAACTAATCAAGTATTCTAGCATTATAATTAGTTCCAAGATGTATGCTTAAGAGGGCTAATCAGATGATCTAATCACTTCTAAGACAAGAATTCAAGTAAGCTAACCGATGATTGTCCAAGTGTTGATGAATAGTTGGGTGGCTCGAGGAATGGATGCATGTTACTCCTATCAGTCTAATTTAGGATAGAACACGTGAACATTCGACTAAGTTAGGTTAGTATTCATACTAAGTTGGGTTTCCCGGTAATACCCGAGTATGGAAAACTACGGGGCGTTACAATCAATCAATTTACGAATTTTCTAGAATTTATTTTTATTTTTCCTTGCTTTTTTCCATGTGGATTTGAAAAGTCACTGTGAGGAGTCCAGAGAAACTCTATGAATTCTGGCTAGTTATCTTTAAGGAAGATGGTGATCGACCTCATCACATTTATCCCTGCATCACCCCACCATGATGTATGTGTTTTGTCCACGCCGTTCATCTATTTTTCTAACTTCATCCCACAAATGAGGTAGTTCTAAATCTCAAGTGGTAATTGAATGTACATCATTGAAAACCTCATGGAGACCACCAATATGTTTGTTTGACATTCAACCTGTTACTTTGGTCATGAGGGGAAAAATCAAATATTAGCTTGATCCAAAACTAGTGCCTCCAAGAAATTTTTAATAGTAGCAGTTTAATCAACACCGTTTCTTGCAATATGGTCCACTTGAGATTTGAATTTATCTCATTTTTAAGCTTATACTATAAAATGATCTTAAAAAATGGATGGGCTGTGTGGATGAAACACATACATTATAGTGAGACCCATAGTGAGACCCATAGAGCAACTACCACTGACCAATATTGGTAAGCTCACTGGCTAAACCACATTAGCCCAAAGGTGATCAGTTCTTCAGAAATAATTGGGTTGGGCCCACCTAATGAGTGTTCCTACTTGACTTTGAGAAAATGTCTTAGTTGACGGATGGATACATACAATGATCTCTAGGTGTGCCATGTTACGGCCTGGAGTTTATTTATGTACAACTATCAAACGTCTGTATATGGTTTTTGAAATTTGTGTAGTTTTCTGTAAATGTTTCTTTATTTGACTCTTTGATTATGATTTTAGAATTTGTTTAGAATTATTTAAAAGTATAAAACTCATTGTTATGATAAGCTATTAATTAAAATTTTGTAAAAATCCTATTTCTTTTTCTAGGTTCAAGATTTTCTAACGTAGATTCAAGGTACCTATCAATCAAGAAGCAGGTGATCCACCTTACCACGTCCTCCCCTACATCAGGGGTGTTAGGGGCTGACGTTGATGTATCTATTTTGTACCGTATTACCATCCGTGTTTTTCCAAATCATTTTAAGGAAGTCCAAATCTAAGGTGGACTATACTCAAGGAAACGGTAGCAATTGAACACCCTACCGTTTCTACCATTAAATGCTTCTTAGGACACACTTTTACATTGATAAGGTCACGTAAGCCTGAATGAAGTGAAAAACCAAAAAAAACAAAGAACAAAAAAACAAATATGAGCTTGATCTAAAACTTGTTTGGTCCATTAATGGTCAATCACTACTGTTTCTTAAGGTATAGTCCACCTAATAATTGGACCTGCCTCATTTTTGAGATCATGCACTAAAATGATCTAGAAAAAATGATAGGCCACATGGATACAGAATAGATATAGGAAGGTGGGGCCCACGGTAATAGCCGCACCACTGTCTTGGGTGAGGCCAGGGTCTCACCTAACCCGCTCCCATGTAGGGTTCACATAACTTGGTGATGTGAACACTAGAAATTTACCACTGTAAGACCCCTTTACCTGTTTAAGCCCACTTCTTTTTACCTTACCAGAATAAGCCCTAGCTATATGGACAACTTGCCAAAGGTCGAAAATGCTCCTACTTTTTCATAACACGAATTCTGAAAGCTACAGTTAAATCTATGGCTACGGATTATAACCATAGCTATAGATACCATACTACGTAGCTATACAGGACCGTTCAGGGTGGGCTCACCGAAGTAGCACTGTTGAGGGTCAAATATTGCTTATTAAACCCCAGATATTGTCTGGATTTATGAACAAAATATTGTTTAACGGCTGATTTAATCGTGTTTATTCTGCAGGTTGAATTTAGGAACTTGAGCTAAAAATTGATGCTAAAAGCTTGAATTTAATGCTCTGATGATCACCAAGGCAAGGGACGGACCCAAGGGGACCAAGATCGATGAATTTACACGCCAGAGATCCGTGAAAATCAAGAAACTGAAGCTTAAGTGGCCCGGAAGACGCCCAGAATGTAAGATCACAGGGTTCTCACCATCCGTTTGACTCAAGACTTCATGCATGGCCTGAAGACCATAAATTAACCATACACGTCGAATTTCAGCCATTGGATCATCATGGAAGTGTCCCAACAGACAGATCAGCCCCTTAAATCCTTAAATGGGGTCCACCTGAGTTGTGGATATGCTTCAAAAATGCTTTGGACGGCTTAAATGAGATGGTGAAAAGGATAGACGGAACGGATTTCTCACAAACTTCAAAGTGGACCCCACATGGAGGCCGTGCATCGCAAAAGTCATAGTCGGTCTGCGTCGAGCTGACCGACACTTCTCCTTCTCTTTCTCGGTTTTAAACAACGGATGCACCAGCGTCCGCCGTTTTCGTGTAATAGGACCCACACATCTCAACTTTCAGAAATCTGGACCGTTCATAGCATCTAGAGGAGGGGTTTAACTTACACCTAGGTGTCATTTTGACCCCATGCATGCACTTAGGTAACCTCCATCGTCAAACGTCGGATGGACGGCAGAGCTAAAAAATCCATGGGCCACACTGAATTTGACCCGAAACCAGTCATTCCCAGATGGTTTTTCGATGCCGATATAATGGACGGTGTGGATTCCTCAGCTGACGCTGATCATGGGCCACCATTCATCACAGCGCAACATCTGCGTACGCTCTGTTTCACAGTAGAGCCTGTGATTAATCCCTGTGGGCCACCATCAGGGTTTATACGATGAATCTGGACCGTCCATCAGGCCCAAAACGGCCTTATAAATGTGACTTAGGCGACAAAATTTGAAGATACATCAAACATCAGTTTCTGATCTTTCAAACACCAGACGAACAGTCGGGTGAGATCTCTGGTGTACCACACCTAAATCAACCCAGTCTTGGCCTTCCCGAACGTTTTTTCGTCCTGAAGCTAATGGACGGCATAGATTTCTCGAAAGACAAATGAAGTGGGCCCCACCAAGCGTTCCAGCGCAAGAACTTCCCCTTTACGCACGATCGGACGCACCCGACTTCTGTAGGCCGTTCTGCGACCAATATCGTGGTCAGATGGATGATCTAAACCATTCAGAACTTTCAGAGGGGGGTCATTACCCCAACCATGTAGCCAAAACAGGTTTCTTGGCCATGTAGCATCCCAAAATTCGGTCCAACCGCAGCTGTCTTTACGTTGCTGCGTAACTGGTTGTGTAAAAGCCACGCACACCGACTTTTCTCCAAAACATCGACCTTTCCAGCCTATAAAAGAGAGAGGGAAGGACGTGGGAAGGGGATTCATCTGGGACGTGGAGAGGAGCACAAGAGAAAGAGCTGTGAGCAGCCCGGCTTCATTGGTTTTTTTTTTTTTTTTTTCTATTTTTGTTTCCATTCAATGTCTTTTTTTTTTTTTTTTTATAGAGCCATTAGACTAATCATGTCTGGCTAAACTTCTTAGCTAGGGCTAAGAGGTGAAGCTTGTAGCGTGATGGGAGACGTTTGATTATGCCTTTTGTTTAGATTGAATTGACGTTGATTTTGGTTTTATTAATGGAATGTTTTTAGTCTTTAATGGTCTGTTGTGATTGAAATTACAATGGGTTTGTAATGGCTTTAAATACGTCCTTCTCCTTTTTATGTTTATGACGTCAGGAAGCCCTATTATTCACCATAGTCTCCTGGGCATGGTCGGATGACGGTACCCTTCCTAACCTTTATACATGTGATTAGTTGGTAATTAGTTTAATTCTGTTGTTTGCTTTGTCTCCTGGCCATGGTTTGGTGATGGAATCCATTCTAATTCATATACCTTTCATCTCTTAAAAACTATACCAACAGCAGTTCAGTTAAATTTCATGATTCTTGAAGCTGGCATAAGATCTCCCTAATCTCTATAAGTGGATCCTTTGAATCCCTAGTTTCCTATCTCTGAATTTTCTTAAGTTTTAGATTAATTATTCCATAATTATTTCTTACTATTTGATTTAGAATTCATCTTAGTCTAGTTCTAGTTCTACTTAGTTTCAGAATACGTACAAGTTTCAGTCCCTTAGGATTCGACCTCGGTCTTACCGAGTTTATTACTACATCACAACCCTGCACTTGGGGAGTGAACAAGCGCCCCCCTTGTTGCTGGCCTGTCGGGAGGAGCCACGCCCATCTAGCGGCACCCTATGGCTATGGATTATAATCGTAGCCATAGAGAGACTGCCGCGGTAACAGTCTATGTATTTTTTTTTACATGGAGAATTTTATTCTACCTACAATTTTCTCTAATACATATTTATATAAATATGTATATAGAAGCATATAAAAATTTTTTCTCTCTTTTTTTCATTTCTTTCTTCATTCATTTAACAAGAATATCTTCTAAATCAAAATTAGTTACTTGACGTACCCTATATGATTTTGGGGCAAGAGAAGCTAGTTTAGCCAACTAACCTAGTTATTTTCCAAGATTTGATCAGGTCAATGGTCAAAAATCCATTTTACTCACTTCGCAGTCAATTTCAATCAGTTCGCGGTCAATTTCATTCATTTCATTTACTTCGCGATCAATTCCATGCATTTCATGGTCAATCTCGGCGACTCTCCTTCACTTCACGGTCAATTCCATGCATTTCATGGTCAATTCCCTTCACTTCATGGTCCATTCTATGCATTTCACGGTCAAATCCCTTCATTTCATTGTCAATTCCATGCATTTCAAGTCAATTCCCTTTACTTCACGGTCAAATTCAATGCATTTCATGGTTAATTCCCTTCACTTCACGGTCAATTCCATGCATTTCACGGTCAATTTCGGCGATTCCCCTTCACTTCATGGTCAATTCCATGCATTTCACGGTCAATTCCCTTTACTTCACAGTCAATTCAATGCATTTCATAGTTAATTCCCTTCAATTCACGGTCATTTCCATGCATTTCAAGATCAATTCCGGCGATTCCCCTTCACTTCACTGTTAATTCCATGCATTTCACGGTCAATTCCCTTTACTTCACGGTCAATTCAATGCATTTTACGGTCAATTACATGCATTTCATAGTCAATTCCGGCGATTCCCATTCACTTCACGGTCAATTCCATGCATTTCACGATCAATTCCCTTTACTTCACGGTCAATTTAATGCACTTCACGGTCAATTCCATGCATTTCATGATCAATTCCCTTTACTTCACGGTCAATTTAATGCACTTCACGGTCATTTCCCTTTACTTCACGGTCATTTCCATGCATTTCATGGTCAATTTCGGCGATTCCCCTTCACTTCATGGTCAATTTAATGCATTTCATGGTCAATTCCCTTTACTTCGCGGTCAATTCAATGCATTTCATGGTCAATTCCGTTCATTTCACGGTCAATTACATGCATTTCATGGTCAATTCCGGTGATTTCCCTTTCACTTCACGGTCAATTCCCTTTACTTCACGGTCAATTCAATGCATTTCACGGTCAATTCCCTTCACTTCATGGTCATTTCCATGCATTTCCCAGTCAATTCCCTTTACTTCTCGGTCAATTCAATGCATTTCAGGTCATTTCCCTTCATTTCACGATCAATTCCATGCATTTTATGGTCAATTCCGCCATGGTCAATTCTCTTCACTTCCCGGTTAATTCCGTGCATTTCATGGTTAATTCCCTTCCTTTCATGGTCAATTCCGGCGATTCCCCTTCACTTCACAGCCAATTCCATGCATTTCACGGTCAATTCCCTTTACTTCATGGTCAATTCAATGCATTTCACAGTCAATTCCCTTCACTTCATGGTCAATTCCATGCATTTCACGGCTCGAAGTCATATATTCTTAATATACGGCGATTCCAAGAAAGTAACATTAGACCCTCTGAAATTACCTCACATACATCCTTTGCATTGACCTTCAAGCCAATTGCTTTCAACGGGTCCTAGTATAAAGAAGAAGTGGAGCCCAATTTTTTTAACTGAAACGGGGTCGGCCCCATCTAGACCCGGTCAACCTCGCGAAATGCATGGAATTGATCGTGAAGTGAAGGACAATCGCCAAACTTGGCCGTGAAATGCATGTAGTTAACCGTAAAATGAAGGGAATTGATCATGAAATGCATTGAATTGATTGTGAAGTAAAGGGAATTGACCATGAAATGCATGGAATTGACCATGAAATGAAGGGAATTGATCGTGAAATGCACGGAATTGACCATGAAATGAAGGGAATTGACCGTGAAATGCACGAAATTGAACGTGAAGTGAAGGGAATTGACCGTGAAATGCATGGAATTAACCGTGAAGTGAAGGGGAATTGCTAGAATTGATCGTGAAATGCAAGGAATTAACCGTGAAATGAAGGGAATTGACTGTGAAATGCATTGAATTGACTGTGAAGTAAAGGGAATTGACCGTGAAGTGAAGGACAATCGCCGAACTTGGCCGTGAAATGCATGTAGTTAACCGTAAAATGAAGGGAATTGATCATGAAATGCATTGAATTGATTGTGAAGTAAAGGGAATTGACCGTGAAATGCATGGAATTGACCATGAAATGAAGGGAATTGACCGTGAAATGCACGGAATTGACCGTGAAGTGAAGGGAATTGACCATGAAATGCATGGAATTAACCATGAAGTGAAGGGGAATTGCTGGAATTGACCGTGAAATGCATGGAATTAACCGTGAAATGAAGGGAATTGACCGTGAAATGCATTGAATTGACTGTGAAGTAAAGGGAATTGACCGTGAAGTGAAGGACAATCGCCGGACTTGGCCATGAAATGCATGTAGTTAACCGTAAAATGAAGGGAATTGATCATGAAATGCATTGAATTGATTTTGAAGTAAAGGGAATTGACCGTGAAATGCATGGTATTGACCGTAAAGTGAAGAAGAATCGTCGAAATTGACCGTGAAATGCATGAAAATGACCGTGAAGTGAAGGAAATTGACTGCCAAAATGCATTGAATTGACCATGAAACAAATAGAATTAATTGTGAAATGCATGGAATTGACTGTGAAGTGAAGGGGAATCGCCAGAATTGATCATGAAATGCATGAAATTGAGCGTGAAGTGAAGGAGAATCGCCGGAATTGACCATGAAATTCATTGAAATGACCGTGAAGTGAAGGGAATTGACGGTGAAATGTATTGAAATGACCGTGAAGTGAAGGGAATTGATCGTGAAATGCATGGAATTGATTGTGAAGTGAAAGGGAATCGCCGGAATTGACCGTGAAATGCATTGAATTGATCGTGAAGTAAAGGAAATTGATTGTGAAATGCATGGAATTGACTGTGAAGTGAAGGGGAATAGCCGAAATTGACCGTAAAATGCATGGAATTGACCGTGAAATGAAGGGAATTGACTGTGAAATGCACGGAATTGACCGTGAAATGAAGGGAATTGACTGTGAAATGCATGGATTGACCGTGAAATGCATAAAATTGGTCGCGAAGTAAATGAAATGAATGAAATTGACCGCGAAGTGAATGAAATGGATTTTTGACCATCGACCTGATGGAATCTTGGAAAATAACTAGGTTGGTTGGCTAAAGTAGCTTCTCCTACCCCAAAATCATATAGGGTACGTCAAGTAACTAATTTTGGTTTAGAAGATATTCTTATTAAATGAATAAAGAAAGAAATGAAAAAAAGAGAGAAATTTTTTTATATGCTTATATATACATATTTATATAAATATGTATCAAAGAAAATTGTAGGTAAAGTTCTTCATGTAAAAAATAAAATAAAATAATAAAATAAATGCACAGGCCGTTGCCCCGGTAGTTCATGTATGGCTACAGTTATAATCCGTAGCCATAGGAGGCCGCCAGATGGACGTGGCCTTGCCAGACAGGCCAGCAACCAGCAGGGGGTCTCCAGTTCGGCGAGCTCACCCCGGACAGTCCCTCTATAGATATGGATTATGGTATCTATAGTTATGGTTATAATCTGTAGCCATAGGTCTGACTATAGCGTACGACCTTACCATTCTGCTTTGAACGTCTACTGTTGAAACCCTTTTAGGAGTCACAGAAGTTTTGGATCATTATGAATTTTTTCTTCTTCTTCATCTAGGTCTTTGTGACCTTATGAATAGATTGGATGGAAAATAAATGTTATGGTGGGCCCTACAAAAGTTTCAACGGTGAAATTCA
Source organism: Magnolia kwangsiensis (assembly GCA_037074715.1). NCBI lineage: Eukaryota > Viridiplantae > Streptophyta > Magnoliopsida > Magnoliales > Magnoliaceae > Magnolia > Magnolia kwangsiensis. The sequence continues at coordinate 34,722,007 of CM073586.1, read as the reverse complement.
ATTTTCCCCTGCTCTTTGTGGTGTGGTCCAGTTGATCTTTGGATATGATTTATATATATATATATATATATATATATATATATATATATATATATATATATATATATATATATATATAATGCTCCGAAATGATCTCAAAATATGGATGAACGTTGAGGATATAATAAATACATAACTGTGGGCCATGTAACTTGGATCTCTTTTGAACCTTTCATACAACTCGAAGTTTGAGGAGCGTCAGCGCTCGTCTTCGAGCACCAGCCGATCCGCTTGAAGGAAAAAGCATGTGGGCATTTTCGACCTTTGGCAAGTCATCAGTACAGCTGAGGCTTATTCTGGTGAGGTAAAAAGAAGTGGGCATAAATAAGTAAATGGGCCGTAAATGGGTCATACAGTGGTAAACTTCTCCGTGAACACAGTTACACACCATTGATGGTGTTGATGTGGCTAACCCAAGTCCAATTACACCTCCAGTTTGTTACTTGTGGAATATGGGAGCCAGGAAAAAGGTAACCACACCGTTATAACAGATTTCGATGCCAATATGTCACCGTGAACACCACCTGAAGTGAAAATTAGGCCAATCCTACCAGGGGGCCTAACCTAGATGATGGGTTTATCAACGGATGTCCATTGCTTTCCATGCTGCATGACACTGGATGAATGGATCTTCGTCACTTTCACACCAAGTGATCTTCCAATAAACTGGATTCACTTGGATATGTGACAACGTTCACCAATGAATGATTTCCCTGTATTAGACAAATTCGACGAATTAAAGGAACTTGGATTAGAACGGCCTTAGGTGCAAAGCAAGCCATGAGTAGTCCAGGCTATAGTCCGTCAGCCTAGTTTTGCTTCAATCAATCGAACATGTTATTGACTACTAGATCTAAAACTGGCTATCATAATACCCATAGTTTCCGGGGGCTAATCCCCAACAAGGCAATTTCATAATATTCTAAACATGCAGTTCACACCCCAAGTATAGAGTTGTGATGAAGTAATAATCTTGGTAAGACTAATGTTGAATCAATAGGGACTAAACCTTGTACGTAATTTGAAAGTAACTCGAATTAGAACTAGGCGAAGATAAAATCTAAATCAGGGAAAATTAAGGGAATAATTATGATTAAAGTGAGTAAAACTAATGAAATTAAAGGTGGAAACTAGGGTGCTAAGGATTCACTCGTAGCAATCGAAAAGTTACCTTGCATTGATTCAAGGACACAATTGGAACCAGAGTCCTATCCTATTGAATTGGTAAGAAGAGATTTGTCAGATCTCTGAACTTCTCATGGATCTCATCATTAATAGATAAGAATGGTAAAGATTTGGAAGTGATTCCGTCACTTAACCATACTTAGGAGACGATGGCAAACAACAACAATTTACCAATCTCATAGCCAATCATAAGAGAATTGTGAAACTTAGGAAGGATTCCGTCACCCTATCATGGCCATGGGACGATGGTGAACAACGGGTCTTACTAATTTCACAATTTTAATAATAGAAAACATACTTAAAGCTATCGCAGATCCATTGTAGTTTAAGTCACAATAAACCATTAAAAAGTAAAAGTATACCTTCATAATCAAGCTAAAATTCAAGAGTATCTATAAAACATGAATTAAAGTAAAATAAACATCCTAATTACGCTACAAGCTTCACCTCTTAGCCCTAGCTAACAGGTTCAGCCAACCATAGATATGATCAACTAAAGTCTCGTAAAACATTAAAGGAAAGAAAGAAATTAAAGAAGAAAAGGAAAAGGAAAACTCCATGCTGATGGTCGTCCACCCTCTCTCTCTCTCTCTCTCTCTCTCTCTCTCTCTCTCTCTCTCTCTCTCTCTCTCTCTCTCTTCCCACGTCTAAGCTCCCAAGGTGCCTCTACGGCTGCCCAAGATGCCACCACTCTCTCTCTCACGTCTCCTTTTATAGAGTAGGATGTAGTCGGTGCTGGTTTACGCAGCAAGAAGTAGTGCAGAAGTCCTTACATAGCAAAAACAACATAAAAACAATGCAAACTTATTGCGTTTAGACTGAGTTTTAGGCTAAAAGATCACCCCATGATCTGATTTGGTTTCATGATTGGGATAAAGACCCCCTTCTGGAGATTATAGATGGTCCGGATCATCGATCCGACTATGATTGAGATCACATAATGGCCCATAACGGCCAGTTTTCACGAACGAGTGTAGCCTGCGAAATTCATTGCGCTGACATGTTCGGTGGGCTGGAGAAATTTTAGTCGAAAAGGAGTGGTTTTGGTCGAGTTTTGGTGTGGTCCATTGTATTAAATCAGCTCACCATTCATCCTACATTTTTTTATAATCCATGTGCATACACATGTATAGGGCCAAAAGGCCACCTAGATGAGTGTCACACCTAGTTTAGAGACGCAATGGGCGGTCCAGATTAGTGAAATGTGAGACAAGTGGGGCCCACAAGTGAAAACCGATGGTTGGTTATAAGGACATTGGGCGTTTCTTGTTTTCTTTAAAGAAATCATGGGTCACAGACCCTTTGATTGAGAACTCGATCTTGTGCGTGACGGTCGTGTACATGTTATGCACAAGCATTGCATGTGTGGGTCCCACGGTAATTTGTTCGAGAAATCCGATCCGTAAACCATTTTTTCACCCAAATTAAGGGATTGAGAACAAATTTGAATATATCCAGATATTAGGTGGGCCCCAAATCAGGATTTTAGGGGCTGATTTATCTGTTGGGCCACTTTCATAAGGATTTAATGACTGAAATTTTACACGTACGATTAATTTATGGTCCTCAGGCTATATGTGAAGTTTCGAACTGAACAAATGGTGAGAACCCTGTGATCTTGCATTCTGGATGATTTTCGGGCCCGTTCTACATGAGTGGGACCTGAATTTATCGGATCTCTGGTGTGTAATTTCTTCGATCTCAGTCCCTTGGGGCCTGTCCTTTGCCTTAGTGATTTATGAGCATTAAATCTATGCTTCTAGTACCCTTTTTCAGTCTAGGATCCTAATTACTCCTTGCATCACAAACACAATTAAAAATAGGGCATTAAACATTATCTTGTACGTAACAACAGATAATAATTGGGGTCTAATATGCAATATTTGACCCCCAACACATGCCATATGTATAATTTAATAAAATTTAATTAAAAATTCCACTCAAGTATTTAATCAAACACCTAGAATGCCAATTTCATATTTCATGTTTTTATAACAAAATTCAATCCATATAATGAATAACTCAAATAACTCAAAATCATATTATCAAATAAACACAAATATCATGAAATTCATAATAAGATAATATTTACAATTTATAAATAGAAATAAATTTAAATAAAGCCAAATTTCACTAACTGAAAACTATTAGGGGCTGATAAAAGCTAATTTAGAAGAATGGTCCTCATCTACGAACTTGCTTTTGCATTTTACTTACAAATAGAGCCTAAAATTCTAAGAAAAACCTAACACTATACAAATTTCAAACGAATTTCAATTGCGGCGGGAAATACATGATTTCTAACCTCTAAATTGGGTGTGTGATGTAAACTTACATTAGATTTCAATTTGGAGTCAATCAGACCGTAAAACGACAACGATTTTGAAGGATTCTATCTTAAACCCCAAATAGGACACTTACTATTTTTGGTCAAAAACCATGCGCACTAGTAGGAATCACGACCATCTATAAATAGTAAGTTGCGATTTCTAGGAGTTTTAGTTGTAGTTTGACAAGGAAACTTTTTCCATAGCTTAGTATCCCTATTTAAAGGGTTATATACTTGTTTATTCATTCATCAATCAACTTACGAATTTTCTAGAATATTATTTTTATTTTTTTACTTTTTCCTCATGGATTTGAGAAGTCTCTATGAGGAGTCCAGAGAAGCTTCGTGGATTTGAAGTAGTTGTCCTTAAGGAAGACGATGATCAACCTCATCACATTCATCTTTGCATCACATGCCATATTCGATTTTGGAGTAAGACGAGCTACTTTAGCCACCCGACCCTGCTATGCCGGGTTGCACATGCCAAATTTGTGAAATACCACCAGATCTGCAGTCAAATTCCTGCTTTATTTCAGTTTTTACTATTTATAGTAAGTTTTAGTTTGATTAAACTCTTCATCTGTTGGACTTTAGGAGTTGCGTCCAACATGAAAAGCGCTTAGAATAATTAGGAGAATAACATGGTTGAGCCAAATATGACACTTACTATTTTTGGTTGAAAACCATGATGTCTAGTAGAAATCACGACCGTCTATAAATAAGTTTACTATTGAGAGTAAGTCACGATTTCTTGGAGTTTTAGTTGTAGTTTAATTTCAAAACTTCTTCCAAGGCTTGGTATCCCTATTTAAAGGGTTGTAAACTCATTTATTTTATTCACCAATCAATTTATGAAATTTCTAAAATTTATATTTATTTTTCCTCGCTTTTTTCCTCATGGATTTGAGAAGTCTTTGTGAGTAGTCCAGAGAAACTTTGTGAATTCAGGGTAGTTATCCTTGAGGAAGATGGTCATCGCCCTCATCACGTTTATCCTTGCGTCAGCCCCACCATGATGTATGTGTTTTATCCACGCCGTCCATCTATTTTTCTAACTTCATCCCACAATGAGGTAGATCTAAATCTCAAGTGAACTAGAAAACAATAGTAATTGAATGTACACCATTGAAAACCTCATGGAGTCCACCATTATGTTTGTTTGACATTCAACCTGTTATTTAGGTCATGAAGGGAAAAATCAAATATTAGCTTGATCCAGAACTTGTGCCTCTAAGAAATTTTTAATAGTGGCTGTTTAATCAACACCATTTCTTGTAATATAGTCCACTTGAAATTTGAATTTATCTCATTTTTAAGCTTATACTACAAAATGATCTTAAAAATGGATTGGCTGTGTGGATGAAACACATACATCATAGTGAGACCCATAGAGCAGCGACCATTGACCAATATTGGTAAGGTCACTAGCTAATCCACATTTGCCCAGAGGTGATCAGTTCTTCATAAATAATTGGGTTGGGCCCACCTAATGAGTGGTCCTACTTGACTTTGAGAAAATGTCTTAGTTGATGGATGGATAAAATGATCTCTAGGTGTGCCATGTTAGGGCCTTTTTATTTTTATTTATTTATTTATTTTGGGTTAGGTTGTTAGTACACACCCATGTCAGTACACACACTCCATGTTAGCCACCCTTGCTAGGTATTGATACCAAGACAAGTGTTGAAACAAGGTATCTCCACTTAGTTTGCCAGTTGAGCCATGGATCTGGGTGCGTGCCATGTTAGGGCTTGGAGTATATTTGTTGATAACTATCAAACCTCTTTATATTGTTTTTGAAATTTGTGTAGTTTTCTGTAATTGTTTCTTTATTTGACTCTTTGATTATGATTTTATAATTTGTTTAGAATTATTTAAAAGTGTAAAACTCATTTTTACAATAAGCTATTAATTAAAATTTGGTAAAATTTCTTGTGGGTTCAAGATTTTCTGCCATAGATTCAAGGTACCTATCGATCAATAAGCAAGTGATCCACCTTATCACGTCTTTCCCTACATTAGGGGTGTTAGAGGCTGACGTTGATGTATCTATTTTTGTATAAGGCTGAAAGTTGGGCGGGTTCAACCCGACCGACCCGTGACCAACCTGACATTGGGTTGGGCTCGGGCGGAATGTATCGAGTCCGATGTCAAGCTTGGGCCATATGAACACCAACCCGATAAAACTTGGGTTGGGCTTGGGTTGAGGTCTCAGGTTGCCCAACCTAACCCGAACCCAATCAATATATTAGTTACTTATAAATTATAATTGAGTGTGGATCGTTTGTGTTGAAGGCACACTAATGATGTTAGGTCTCATTTGTCCACATCATTTCCAAGGACTCAAGCTAACAAGATATGCCGGATTTCTCTCTCCCAAATAGATTGCGTGCTATGCTACATGACTTTTAAAAGAGTAGTTGTCCTATATTTTAGCTTTTTTTTTTTTAAAGAAAAACATGAAGTTCTTTATAATAAATAATCACATATATAATTAATAAAATTATAGGTATAAAAAAAAGTCCTATATTGAAATATAATAAACTAATGTAATAACGAAAATATTAGCACGTATACATCCGAGCAACCCGATTAACCTGACCGAGCCCGCTTGTGTTGGACTTGGGTTGAGAATTCCCAATCCGAAATTGGGTTGGGTTGGGTTGGGTTGGGTTGGGTTGGGTTAGGGTTGAGGTATACGAACCTTGAGTTGGGTTAGGGTTGAACACCAACCCGACCCAACCCAACCCAACCCAACCCAACCCAACCCAACCTACTTTCAGCCCTAATTTTGTACCATATTACCACTCATGTTTTTTCAAATCATTTTAAGGAAGGTCCAAATCTAAGGTGGACTATACTCAAGAAAACCGTAGCAATTGAACACCCTCCTATTTCTACCATTAAAAGCTTCTTAGGACACACTTTAATGTTGCTTTAGTGTTTATTTGCCATCCAATTTGTTGGTAAGGTCAAGTAAGCCTGAATGAAGTGCAAATAAAAATAAAAATATAAATATCAGCTTGATTGTTTAGTTCATTAATGGTCAATCACTACTGTTTTATAAGGTATAATCCACCGTATAATTAAACCTACTTCATTTTTGAGATGATGCATTAAAATAATCTAGGAAAAAATGATGGACGGAGTGAATACAGAATAGATATATGAAGGTGGTGCCCACGGTAACATCCGCACCACCCTCTTGGGTGAGGCTGTGGTCTCACCTAACCCGCTCCCATGTAGGGTTCACAGAACTTGGTGATGTGAACACAGTCACACACCATCGATGGTGTTGATGTGGCTTACCGAAGTCCAATTACACTCCAGTTTGTTACGTGTGGAATATGAGAGCCATGAAAAAGGGACCCCACCGTTATATCACATTTTGATGCCAGTATGTCACATGTGTCGGACAGGAGCCATGAAAAAGTAGACCCACCGTAGACACCACCTGAAGTGAAAATCAGGCCAATCCTACCAGGTGGGCCTGACCTGGATGATGGGTTTATCCACGGATGTCCATTGCTTTCCATGCCGCATCACACTGGATGGATGGATCTTCGTCACTTTCACACCAAGTGGTCTTTCAATCCCATCTAATCTTCCACTTCTATTTCCCACCGTTCATCAACCGTCGGTCCCGATGATCTCTAAAGATGCAATGCATTGCATCAGATGAAATTACACCAACCGTTGAAAACTTCCTGAGTGGCAGAGAAGTTTTCGATCAAGCTGATATTTGTATTTTACTCTATCCACGTCCGTTTGCAGTTATGAATACGATTGGATATGATAAATAAACATCATGTTGGCTTTAGGAAGGTTTCTGGAAGCCATCATCCCCATGAAATATGGTGTGGTTTACTTGAATATTAGATATGCTTTTATTTTGGAATCCTACCCTAAAATGAGATAGAAAAATAGATGGACGGCATGGATATAATACATACATCCACGGCGGCCCCACAGAGTTTACCCAGAGGTACTCAGGATCCAATCAGCGTCCGTGTACCACGGCATCAATATGATATTCACAGATTATTTGCATCATCGGTTGGTGGGCCCGGCATCATCGGTCAGGAGACGCTGGTTTCTGCAGCATCTGTTTCATGGACTTCCTTGAGCATGAAACTCTGTCGGAATCTCCTCTATGTGTATGTAAAATCCACTCCGTCCATCAGTATCATCGATACATCATGTTATAATAAGATTACAAAAACAAGTTGGATCAAAGATTCAAGTGGGCCACACTAAAGTAAAGAAACGCCTACCATTGAGCCTTCCTGGGGCTCACCGTGATGTTTATATGCCATCGAACCCGTTGACAAGGTGATCACCCTGATGAAGGGAAAATACAGATACTATCCTCGTCAAAAACTTCTGTAGGCTCCACTAAGGTTCTAACGGTGGGCTTTCAATCAGTATTTTTCTTTTGGGTTGTGGCCCACTTGGGTCCTGGAACTGGTTCCTTTTTTTTGCTGTCAACCTCAACTGATCTAGAGAAACTGATGGACGGAGTGGATTTTACACCGACATCTCTGTGAGAGCCACAGGACTTTGTTGGACTGTCTACCTTAGACCATCGACCCAACTATCCGGCTCTCTCTGCTTTTTCTTTTAACAGGTTGCAGAGCTCTCTCTATCGTGCAATCTGATCGCTCTGATCCTATCAAGTTATTGCAATCTCATCTCTCTCTCTCTCTCTCTCTCTCTCTCTCTCTCTCATTTCTTCAGTCATCGGTCTCTCCCTCTCAATTTCCTGTGATCTGATCACTCTCTACCTCTCAATTTCCTGCATCTCTCTCTCTCTCTCTCTCTCTCTCTCGTTTATCTGGGGTTTCAAAGCTCTCTGTCTCTGGTTTATCCGGGGTTTCAAAGCGCTCTCTCTCTCTCTCTCTCTCTGCTTTATCGGGGGTTTCAAAGCTCTCTCTGTCTCTGCTTTATCTGGGGTTTCAAATCTCAGCTCTCTTTCTCTGCTTTATCTGGGGTTTCAAAGCTCTCTCTCTCTCTCTCTCTCTTGTTTATCTGGGGTTTCAAAGTTCTCTCTGTCTCTGGTTTATCTGGGGTTTCAAAGCTCTCTTTCTCTCTCTCTCTCTCTCTCTCTCTCTCGTTTATCTGGGGTTTCAAAGCTCTCTGTCTCTGGTTTATCCGGGGTTTCAAAGCGCTCTCTCTCTCTCTCTCTCTCTCTCTCTCTGCTTTATCGGGGGTTTCAAAGCTCTCTCTGTCTCTGCTTTATCTGGGGTTTCAAATCTCAGCTCTCTTTCTCTGCTTTATCTGGGGTTTCAAAGCTCTCTCTCTCTCTCTCTCTCTCTTGTTTATCTGGGGTTTCAAAGTTCTCTGTCTCTGGTTTATCTGGGGTTTCAAAGCTCTCTCTCTCTCTCTCTCTCTCTCTCTCTCTCTGCTTTATTGGGGGTTTCAAAGCTCTCTCTCTCTCTCTCTCTCTCTCTCTCTCTCCTGGAACAATGGCAGAAGCGCTTGCTTCAATGGTTATGAAGAAACTTGGAGATGCGCTTGCTTCAAAGGTTATGAATAAACTTGGAGAAGAGGCTTATTTGGTTGGTGATGCCCATGCAGAACTTGTAAAGCTATCTTCTACGTTCGAATCCATTCAAGAACTTCTTTATCATGCTGAGATTGAGATGATTCCATGGCCAGAACCTGAATCAGGGACCCACAACGGCGACCATCGGCACACGGGAAACCAGGCATGTGCATGCTTATTTTCACTTTTTTCGTGTTTTGGTTTAGAAGATTGGATAAGGTTGGCTCATGAATCATGGACCTACGGCAACGAAACTGATATTGGCAACATCAGAGATAAGGTGCAGACATTTCTCAATAAAGTTGCGTCACAACGCGATTTTGCGCATCAGATAAAAGAAGGGCGGGCGGAACTGGATCAGATTGTAGACGACAAAAATAAGTTCAATTTTAAGGAGAATCACAGTTTCCGTGGAGGTAATGAGCTTGACAAGGTCGAGTCTCAAACGAGTTCACTCGTAGACGAATCGAAGATGCTCAGGAGAGATGGAGACAGAGATTGGGTAATAAGCAAGTTGGTCAGCGGGAGCAGTTATGAGGAGGGACGGATTCATGTCATTTCGATCGTAGGCATTGGCGGACTGGGCAAGATGACTCTTGCTAGATTGATCTTCAAGGATGGAAGGGTAAGGAGCCATTTCAATGTGTTTCTATGGGTTTGTGTGTCTGATGATTTTGATGTGAAAAGGCTTACTAGAATAATTATAGAGGATGCGGGGGAGAAAACTGAGTTTTCTGAGCTAAACTCATTGCAAAAGCACCTTCTCAAGACATTACAAGGAAAATGGTTCTTGCTTGTCCTTGATGATGTGTGGAACGATAATAGTGAAAGGTGGGAGGAACTATGGCTTTCCTTCCAAAGCTGTGCTCATGGAAGTAAGATTTTGGTCACCACTTGCAGCGTGAAGGTTGCACATGCAATGGATGCTGCTTACGTGCATAAATTGGAAGGATTATCCAAAGATGATTGTTGGTCACTGTTCAGGAACAAAGCTTTCGCCGACAGGAAAATGGAAGATTGTCAGGAGTTGGAAAAGATTGAAGAGATAGGAAAGAAAATCGTGACGAAGTGTAAAGGAGTTCCTCTTTCAGCAAAGGTAATCAGAAGTGCAATGCGTTCCAAGACAATGGCACAAGATTGGCAGGACATTTTGGAAAGTGAAACATGGGAAATTCTGAACATCATGAAAGGTATCTTACCGGCTTTGTTGCTGAGCTATTATAATCTGCCTATGCATTTGAAGCAATGTTTTGCATATTGGTCGGTATTTCCGAAAGATCATGTGCTGGAGAAGGATAAATTGGTCAAGTTGTGGTTAGCTCAGGGTTTCATCATGCCCGAGGGAAAAAGAGAGATGGAAGCAATTGGTGGAGAGTACTTTGATGATCTACTGGCGCAGTCTTTGTTTCAAGATGTGGAGCTTGAAGAAGAAGAAGTCCGATGTAAAATGCATGATCTCCTTCATGATCTCACCCAATTCATTACAAAGAATGAATATTGCATCTTTGAGAATGGAAAGTCGGACTCCAGCTCTGTTACGGCTCGTCATTCATCTTTTATTGTCAACTGGGAAATGTCACAAATTCCTGCTCGTCTATGTGATGCAAAAAAATTGCGAACACTCCAAATTGGACATTCAGTAATTGATACCATCCCTGATAATTTATTTCAATGTGCTAGTTCCCTTGGGGCATTGGGTTTCGGTGGTACTCCCATGAGTATTAAAGAATTGCCAAGCTCAATTGGGTTGCTGAAGCATTTACGATATCTTGACTTGTCTTTTACGAAGATAGCTGAGTTGCCGGAATCAGTGACTCAACTCCTCAATTTACAGACCTTGAAGTTGAATTATTGCCTAAAGCTCGCTAGATTACCAAGAGGGATGGGCAAACTGGTTAGCTTGAGACATCTTGAAATTGTCAAGGCACATAAACTTTTCTTCTTACCTGAAGGGTTGGGGGGAATAAGTTCCCTTCGGACGTTGTGTAGGTTCATGGTGGGAAGCAATGGAGGATGTAAGATTGGAGAACTTAAATGACTTAACTCTCTCCAAGGAAAGCTAGTAATAGAAAACTTGAGGAGAGTGGGTAGTGGGGATGAGGATAAGGAAGCGGAACTGTACAGTAAGTTACACCTTCGTTTATTGTTTCTTCAAATGTCAGGAGATTATGATTTTGAAATGTACGAAAGTGATGAAGTGTTACCAGATGATGATCTTGAAATGCCCAAAGGTGATGATCCTGAAGTGTCAAGAGACAATGAGGTGTCATGGGATGGTGATCTTAAAATATCAGTAGATGATGAGGTGGATAGGATGGACGATGTAATTGAAGCCCTCCGGCTGCCCCATACAAACCTAGAAAAGCTAGTAATTGAGAGATGCATTGGTTCAAAATTCCCAACTTGGATGGAAGATTTGCCTTTCTCAAATTTAGTCAACTTGAGATTAATCGATTGCTATAAGTGTATGCAGTTGCCTGGTCTCGGGAGACTACCTTCTTTCAAATGCCTTCACATAGAGGGAGGTCATATAAAATGTGTGGGTCATGAGTTTTATGGGAATAGCTGTGGTGGGGTCATAAATGGAGTGGCATTCCTGAAGCTGGAAGAGCTCAAGTTCAGTGACATGTATGAATTTGAGGAGTGGGAGTTGAGATTAGAAGATGGAGAAATAATGCCGTCTCTGCAGACATTACGAGTTGATGACTGCCCGAAATTGAAGGCATTGACGCAACACCTTCCAGAAACTCTAATGTCCTTCAAGATCCAGGAGTGTTCTGAAATTAGTGGGATGAATTGCTTCCTACCACTTCTCGAAGATTTTGAAGTGTTTATTAGCAGCAGGATTTTGTCAATGCCATTACAAAGCCTCCAAAGCCTCAAGATGTTTCAGATCAGTTATTTAGAGAACATGACGTTGCTCCCCGACGGATCGGAACAGTTCAAGTCACTAGAGAGTCTTACTATCAGCAATTGCTCTAAATTGAGGTCTCTTACTGATGATTTGGGACAACTCAAGTCGCTTAGGAGCCTCGAGATCAAGAACTGTCCTGAGTTGTGGTTATTGCCTCAAGGGTTGCAAGGGCTTATTTCTCTTGGAATCTTCCACAGCAGCGGGATTTTGTCAAGGCTGTTACTGAAACTCCCAAGCCTCAAGACGTTTCGTATCAGGATTTCAATAACATGACATCACTTCCGGACAGATGGGAACAGTTGGAGTCACTAGAGAGTCTTCCTCTCTTCAATTGCTCTAAATTGAGGTCTCTTCCTGATGAATTGGGACAACTCATGTCACTTAGGAGTCTGGTGATCTTCAACTGCCCTGAGTTGTGGTCATTGCCTCAAGAGTTGCAAGGCCTTACCTGTCTCAAAATCAACTACTGTCTGATGCTGGTGGAGAGATGCAGAGGGGAGGATTGGAGCAACATATCACACATCCCAAACATCAATGATTCATTTGGAAAGAATCAAATGAGGCGCTGAAGACGAGAAGATCCATCAGGTAGACAAGGTTCAAACAATATCGCGGTCAACCAGGTACTCTCTCTCTCTCTCTCTCTCATCAGATAAATGAGTATAGTAGCTATATAGTTGATTGGTTCATTCAGTTGCTACTATTTTCATGCTTTCATCCATCCAGATGGCCCAAATGCTTTGGATTCTTGTGACCCAAAAGAAATTGCGTCGCCCAATTTTCATCCGCTGGATAGGTTTGATGGCTTTCATAGAAGACAGTGGGGCCCACACACATCTAAACCTTTTAAAATACCCTATCGTCCATTATAGACACCTCAGGGTTCAGATAAACCCTACCCAGAATATTTTCACAGGTAAAATAATGCCAGTCAGATCAAAGTCGGGCCAGATTGAGTCGAATTAAGCTAGGATGTGAAACAGGGAATAGTCCCTTATTTTCACAAATTATCTACTGCTTCTGCTCTACTGAGTCTAGCAAAAATGCATCCTCAGTCTCGAACTGGTTAGGCTTGTTTAGTTTATCTATTTTTTCACTTACATGTAACCCTCAATATGCCTATTTAAAGGGACTTCCACAAGTGGATTCGCAAACAGAGGAAGGAATAGTAAGTAGACGATCCAAGCCGTCCAACAATTCAACATAGTGGGTGTTTTCCGGTTTACCATGATGTTTATTTTCCCTTTTAAATCATGAACCATGCAGGTATGGAGGATGGAAAGGTCCTTGGGGTGCCCCAAACAGAAGATGGGTGGGCCAGGCTAACACAACCATTTTTGTGCGGAGACGTGCTACAATCGTCTTCACATAAAAAACTGGCGAATCTTTCCTAAGGCCCTTTGTGGGGTCCATCATGATGTACATGTTGTATCTATTCCGTTCATCTATTTTGCAAGTTCATTTTAAGCCATGGGTCTAAATATGAGGAAGATTCAGATCTCAAATGTACCATACCGCCTGAAACACTTATATCCATTGTTGGAAACTTTTCAGGGCGTGGGCCCTTTTGTTTTTTTTTTTAAAAGGCCGTTAGAACGAACTACGCCCAGAGGACACTTCCGTCCAGCAACAGAAGTCAGAAGGGCAGAAACCCTTTGGACGCTAGATGGCACCCAGTCAAGGGACCCACCTTGATGTATGTGTTTCATCTACGCGGTCCACCCATTTTCCCATATAATTTTAGGGATGGATCCTAAAAATGAGACAAATCAACATCACAGGTATACCACACCACAGAAAACAGTGAGACAATGACGTCCACCATTGAATCCTCCCTAGCGCCCACCATGACATTTATTTTCCATCCAACCTGTTCATAATGTCAGACAGACCTAGGTGAGGGGAAAACACTAAGTATCAGCTTCATCCAGAAGCTCCGTGGACCCCCCTATCCACCATCCAACGGTTGAGACCACTTTGGGGTCCACGGAGACATCTGTGTTAAATCCACTCTATCTATTTTTCCCTGGGCAGTGGGTCCCATGATACTATTGAGAAATCCTCACCATCCAAACTTTTTGTCCCCGCCCTTCCATTAAAAGGCAAATCCCAATCCCAGATAGACCATGCCATGGGAAACAGTGGAGATTTGACTCCCACCATTGAAATCTGTCGTGGGGGACCACCATGATGTTTATTTGCCATCTAACCTGGAGACGAGTTCACTCAGGCTTGGGCGTAGCCAGACCTCAAATCTGAGGCAGATTCAAAGCTCAAGTGGGCCCCACCACATAAGACAGTTGAGATCGAATTTCCCAGCGTTAAAATCTTTATGGGGCTCGCCATGATATGTTGGCCATCCAACCTATTGAGGAGGTCGTATAGACCTGCATGAAGAGAAAATGCAAATATCAGTTTAATCCAAGTCATTGTGGGCCTCACCGCTCAAACAGTGGAGCTGGGGAAGCTACCGTGAAAAGCTCCCTAGGTCCTGCATCAACAGTTGTTCATTTATTTTTCCAGAATATTTTAGTGGACCCAATGATCAGTGGGGCCCACATGATAGGTGCATGAAATCCAGAACGTCCATCCATCTCCCTAGCCCATGTGCATGAATCAGATCCAAACCTCGGTTAGACCGTACCAAAAGAAATAGTGGTCATTGATACCCACCGTTGAAACTTTCGTTGGATCCATTGGTTGTCTGTGTTATAGCCATTCATCCATCTGTTTTACCAACCCGCTGCCAGCCACGAGCCCACCCCAGGGAACGGTGGTGATGCAGACAGCTACCGTTGATACACTTCAAGGGCTGCCGTGATGAGAAATTCCTCCATTCCATCCTTATCCGCCAGATCATGTGAAACATGGGCCCACCTTGTTGTACATGCCTTCCAGAAGTGAGGCAAATCCAATCCCTGGTGGGCCACGGTATTGTTCGTATGCCTGCCATGGAAACCGTTTACGCGGTTTGGCTAGTGACGCTGCCACCAGCCAGGTGGCTAGTTGTTGGTTCTATGTGGACCCCACCATGATGTATGTGTTTTATCCATGCCGTTCATTCATTTTGAAAGGTAATTTTAGGTTTTTATCCCAAAAATGAGGTAGATCTAAATCTCAGGTGGACTACAACATGGAAAACAGTTGTGGTTGAACGTCCACTTGTAATGGCAATTTGACATCTAACCTGTTGATTAGGTCATACATACTTGGATGAATGGAAAAAATATATATCAGCTTGATCCAAAACTTTTGTGGCCCAGGAAGTTTTTAATGGTGAGTGTTCAATCAATACTGTGTGGTCCAGTTGAGATTTGGATCAACATCATTTTTGGGCTCATACCATAAAATGATCTGGAATAATGGGTGGACGGCATGGATGAAACACACACATCATGGTGGGGCCCACAAAGCACCGACCACTAGCCATTAGATAATGCAGGGTGAGTAGCCGATCTATTTCCTTAATACGGTAGATTCAAATCTTAGGTGCGACATCCCCTAGTGACATGCACCTTGGAAACTACCGTCCATCTGATTTGACAGTACATTTTGGGCCGGGGGCAAGAGAATGAGACGGATTCAAATCTCGGGTAAACCATACAGTAGAAAACAGTAGGGATAACCATACGTTAGAAAACAGTAAGGATATATTATATATATAACCATACGTTAGAAAACAGTAAGGATATATTATATATATACACACACTCTCATGGGAACTTCCCATGAGGTTGAGCTGTGTGGCCCCACCGTGATGCATGTCAAACATCAATATTGTACATTTGATGGGTCCCCTTTAAATTATGGGATATCCCAAAAATCAGCCGTATATGGAACTCAAGTGGGACGTACCATCTAAAATTATATAAAGACATGCCTAAAATATATAAAAGCACTTGGTGGGGCCCACATGAAAGTTGGATGCATCTAAAACTTGGTCTGACCCCTCATCCAAGTGGGACACACATAATGGATGGGCTGGATTTGTGAACGACATCTCGGCGAGCCCAAAAAATAATTATGAATATTTTAATAGGAGGATAACCCCTCTCAACTTTTGTATGTGGTGTGGCCCACAAAAGTCATGGATTGACTTGAATTTTAAAGCTGAGCCCCACCATGGAATGGTGCATCTGACTGATGGGGTAGATGTTTGACAAGCATCACGGTGGGGCCCACACAACTTGACCTCATGGGAAGTTCCTATATATATATATATATATATATATATATATATATATATATATATATATATATATATATATATATGTCGTTCACAAATCTAGCCCATCCATTATGTGTGTCCCACTTGGATGAGGGGTCAGACCAAATTTTAATGCATCCAACTTTCATGTGGGCCCCACCAAGTACTTTTATATGTTTTACGCATGTCTTTATATAATTTTAGATGGTATGTCCCACTTGAGTTTCATGTACGACTGATTTTTGGGATATCCCATAATATAAAGGGGACCCATCAAATGCATGGTGTTGATGTTTGACACACATCACGGTGGGACCCATACAACTCGACCTCATGGGAAGTTCCCATGAGCTCGACCGCGTAGAACCATCCCATGTTCTACGCGGATTTGTGAACCACACCACGATGGGCTGGATTTGCGAACCACACCTCGATGGGCCAAACAAATGATTATGAATGTTTTAATAGGAGGGTAACCCCTCTCAACTTTTGTATGTGGTGTGTCCCATAAAAGTCATGGATTGACTTGATTTTTAAGCTTAAGGTCCATCATGGAATGGTGCATCTGATTAATGAGGTAGATGTTCGACATGCATCACGGTGGGCCCACACAGCTCAAACCTCATGCGAAGTTCCACACACACCTGCGCATGCTCACGTGTGCACCTACACACATGCACACCTTTGCACATGTGTCATGGGTGTCTAATCTGAATGGTCCATATGATGCAGAATTGCATGAATACAAATTTTCACCCTAATCTAAAATTCTGGTGGGCCATAGCAAAGAGAAATGCAAATAAAGAGAGGAAACTGTTTTCATTTTTCATGATCCACCAAAGTTTTGGATCAAAGTAAAACTTGGGCTCAAGACGTTTCATGAGGTGCTGCTTCATATGGACGGTTCAAATTTTGGATCCACATAATGTATGATGGGTTCTCAAAAAAGTTCGCACCAGTTCCGTGCAAACTGGTGCGCAGGTGAGCATTTCCCTACACACACACACACATGTAGGTGATTATTTCTATATATATATATATATATATATATATATATATATATATATATATATATATATATATATATATATATATATATGTATGTATGTATGTATTCTCCACACCATCTATCCCTTTTGTGAGACCATCTTAGATCTTGGGATACACTTGATGTACGTTGTCTATCCATGGGGTACAACAAGAAAAGACACTTTTACCTACGAAAATTTTCATAAGTAAAAGCCTATTTTTTGTAGGCAAAAACTTTTGCCGATAAAAATTTTCGTTGGCAATTTCGTTGCTAAATGAATAATGGAGAAAACTTTTACCAACGAAAAAAAAATTTCGTTGGCAAAAATAAGACTTTTGCCGACGATTTTCGTTCGTAGGTAAAATATTTTACCAACGTTTTTTTTTCGCAGCAAAAAATATTGACAAATATTTTTGTAACTAAAAAAGATTTACAAAACTTTTACCTACAATTATTTTCGTAGCCAAAAAGATTTATAAAACGTTTACCTACCAATTTTTTCGTAGGTAAAAATTATGACAAACTTTTACCTACAAATAATTTTGTAGCTAAAAATATTTATAAAAGTTTTACCTACGAAGTTTTTTCGTAAGTAACAATTATGACAAAACTTTTACCTACAAATAATTTCGAAGCTAAAAATATTACAAAAGTTTTACTTACGATTTGTTTTCGTAGGTAAAAGTTATGACAAACTTTTTACCTACGAATTAGTTTGTAGGTAAAAATTCTTACAAAAGTTTTACCTACGAATACTTTCGTAGCTAAAAATATTTACAAAACTTTTACCGATGAATATTTTCGTAGGTAAAAATATTTACAGAACTTTTGCCTACGAGTCTTCTTGTAGCTAGAAATTTATACCTACGAATTGTTTAGTAGGTGAAACCATTTTGAAAATATATACCTATGAATATTTTTGTAGGTAAAAATATTTCAAAACTTTTACCTACGAATATTTTCCTAGCTAAAAAAATTTATTGAACTTTTCCCTACGAAAAGTTTCGTTGGTAAAAAACTTGTATGATACTTTTACTTACGAAAAGTTTCGTTGGTAAAAGTGTCTTTTTTTTTTTAAAAAAAATTTCAACAAAATATTCCTGATATACACTTGTTATAATATTCCTGATATACACCTGTTACAATATTCCTGATATACACCTGTTATAATATTCCTGATATACACCTGTTATATATAAATATTTCATCATATTCACATTCACATCTATTTAAACCCAAAGTATGTAGATCCATCCAAATATAAACTACGTCCATCAACATGACATTCATTCACACATAAATACATATAAATTTAACATAATAAATAAAATATAGAAAATCACAAAGATGAAGGCAGAGGAGGTGGAGCATCAGTGGTTATGTGTGCAGCAAGAGCCTGAAACATCTTCGTCAGCCGTCGCTCATGCTCCACCTGTATATCCTCCATCCTCCTCTCCTGCTCCTCTCTCTCCCTCGCCTGATCCTCCATTCTCCTCCTCTCCTTCTCCTCCCCCTGCCTCGTCAAATCCTCTATCCTCCTCTCCTACTCCTCCCCCTGCCTCGTCAGATCCTCTATCCTCCTCTCCTGCTCCTCCCTCTGCCTCGTCAAATCCTCCATCCTCCTCTCCTGCTCCTCCATCTACCTCTCAAGCTGCTCACTTGTGAGATCTGACTTGAGTTCGCATGTGTGCATGTGTGTGTGTGAGTATGCATTTAGTTCATTTTGGTCCCGTGGTCCTACCGGTCGAATTTCGACAACCTGCGACCTTCAGATTGTGCTTGCGGTTATCCTTGAGTTCGGTCATGTAGACCCAACTTGGATCGAGCTGAGACCTGTGCCATTACGACAGCATTGTCGCCGCGTCTTGTGCGTCCATTCAATGTATGGATCATAAGTTGTGTACATTTCATTATATGACCTTTGATTTTGATCATGTGGCCCACCTTGGAGTGGTGCATGTGGCCTACACTTTCTCTTTTGCACAAGTTTCAACATACACCACCTAAATCTCAATAACACACTACCAAGACCTCACACACCACCCACACCTAACTTACCCTAACAAACATTGTTTGTATCACCATAGGTTATGATTATTTCCCTTAAAAAGATTTTTCCTCTCTTTCCCTCTCATTTCTCTCTTCTCTTCTTCTCTAGCAATTTCTCTTCATTTCTTCAACCCATTTTTCTTCATTTTTTCAGTCACCTTTCTCCTAATCCCCCACCATCTAACCCTTGAAACCCCATCTCAACCATTGATTCATCTCCCTTGGTGCTAAAGGACCTTAGTGTGAAAGTTTGGTGGTCATCTTTGATATGGGTGCCTATTCTTTTGTTGAATTCCTTTCTTTTCCTTAATCTCATTATTTCTTCATGGATGGATCACATGGGGACCCACTAATCCATGGTGGGGATCCCATTTGATCCCATGGATGTGGCCCTTTGGCCCATCCTATATGCGTGTCATGATCCATGATGGGGCCATTCTCCATGGACTTTGTTCACTCCCCAAGTATAGGGTTGTGATGTAGTAATAAACTCGGTGAGACCGAGGTCGAATCCACAGGGACTGAAACCTGTACGTAATCTGAAACTAACCAGAACTAGAACTAGAATAAGATGTAATCTAAATCAGATGGATTTTAAGGAATTAATGGTGAAATCTGAACTAAAACTTGTGGAAATCAAGGGTAGGAAACTAAGGTGCCAAGGATCCACTTGTAGAGATCAAGGCGATTCTACGCTTGATTCAAGAACACAACTGGACTTCGAGTCCCATCTTCATCCAGTTGGAAAATATAACCTGTAAATCAATTCTGAACTTCATTTAATCTAGTTCTCAAGAGATCAGACAGGTGTAAATTAGAATGAATTCCGTCACAAAACCATGCCCATGAGACAAAGCAAACAACAGAATTAAACCAATTCACAGCCAATCTGAGTGATGTATGAATGTCAGGAAGAGTTCCGTCATTCCACCATGTCCAAGGGGCGATGGTGAATAACAGGGCATCCTATCTTCATAATCACAAGAAAAGAAAAGGAAATACTCAAGCAATCGCAGATCTATTGTAATGTAAGTCACAATAAACCATTAAAAACTAAAGCATTCCTTAAAATCAAAACCAAATCAAAATCAGTTCAACTAGCATGAGTCAAAGCTATAGAGTCTTCCCATCACGCCACAAGCTTCACCTCTTAGCCCTAACTAAGAGGTTCAGCCCAACATGAATGGTCTGGATCCCTTACCAAATACAAAAATAAAAAGAAAAAGAAAAGAAAAGAAAACTATCTGTCTCTCTCTCCTACACGTTCAAGCCCAGCCCCCCGATTCCTCATGCTCTCTCTCGGGGTCGGCTGGTGCGGTAAAGAACTGGTTTTGGAAAGCCGACGTTATTGGAGGCGGTGGAGAACAGCTGGTGTGAAATCTTTACGCAGCTGGCCGCTCAGCTCCTTACGCAGACCGAAACGGAGCCTCCCAACACCTTTCTTCCTTTGATTCTGTCCAAAAGAATAACGTCCATTGGGGCATTTTGGACAGGACTATACGATGGATGGTCCAGATTAGCCGTCCGACCCATGCTATGGATCCACAACAACTCGGAAAATCTGAGTTTCTCTGGATCGCGTAACAGAGCCTGCGTAACCGAACACTGTGCTGACGGTGAGTCCCACTTCACTGCCATATTGCGAAATCCACTCCGTTAATTGCATTCTACTTGAGAAATCATGCAGGAAAGGTGGATTTGTTTCAAGTTTTTCGTGGCTGATTGTACCAGATCCTCTCATCGCTCGTCTTGCTTTGGATGATCAAAAACAGATATTCGGTACCTTTTGAAATTCCGCCATCTAGGACTATGTTAAAGGGACCTCGTGAATCTCATGGACGGTTTGGATTGTCCATATGGATAATGGATGGGGCCCACAACACGTCCCAGCGTCCGGCCGTGTGGACGCTGGTTGAAAAATGGAACTTTCTGTTTTTGAAAGAGATGCGGGTCCAAGGCTATTTAAGATTGTCTTGGGGATGTAGTGCATAGCTAGTTCACTTGCACATTATGCACACTCCAGACAAGGTGGAGTCCACTGTGATGTTAATCCAAAATCTGCTCCGTCCATTCATTTTATAACCTCAATTAAGGGGTTGAGGCCAACTTTGTCGTATATCCGTATATCAGGTGGGCCGCAAATCATGATTTTAGGGCTGATCTGTCCGTTGGGCCACTTACAGAGGGATCCACTAGTTGAAATTCGACGTGTACGGTCAATTTAGAGTCCTCAGGCCACATATAGAGTCTCGAGCTGAACTTATGGTGAGAACCCCATGATCTTGCATTCTGGATGATTTTTGGGCCACTTGAGCTTCCATTTCTCGATTTCCTCGGATCTCTGGCATGTAAATCCACTGATCTTGGTCCCCTGAGATCCGTCCCTTGCCTTGGTGAATCTTGAGCGCTAAAACCATGCTTTTAATATCCATTTTCAGTTCAAGGTCCTGAATACATCCTGCATTGAAAACACGATTAAAATGGGCCGTTAAACAGTATCATGTTCGTAAATCTAGGCAATAACTGGGGTCTAATATGTAATATTTGACCCTCAACACAACCCCCAACCAGCATCTTACTAGTCCCAAGCAAAGTATGCGAAAAATACCTTGAGAATTATAGGACAATTTATATGAACTAGAGTGATTTTTGAAAAGCAATCTAGATCCTAAAATTTTAAGATTCATGAATGTTGGGCATTACTTTCTCCTGAACTCAAACACATGGTAAATTCCATAATCTGGTTCAAAGTATTAATCCATCAATTAAAGCAATTTTAAACATTGAGTTTCATGGTTGTATAGTCTAATCTCGGCTTATCATCATTAAAATTCACTTTTCTATTTCAGGATATCATTGGTAACCAACAAGAGAATTCATGATAACCAAAACTTGTCTCACAGATCAGTCTTTCAACTTTCTAGCTTTTGATTTTTCTATTAAAAGTAACACTAAGAAGGGGAATCAAATCCTCACCTACAGGGAGCAAACGTATGGTGAAGACCGTATACCCAAACCTTTTTCATATATCGTCCATAGAGAATTAAATCTACACCTATAGGGAGCAAACCTATGGTGAAGGTTATTCTCCCAACCCTTTCCAAGTGTGTCTGTTTTTTTTTTTTTTCAATTGATCATGATAGACAAATTTTTCAGGCTGGTTCCTTACATGCTTAGTGATTACCAAGTTAACCCTTCAATATCAAACTGAAACCTTAATGTGAAAACAAGATGTGAAATGTAAAATCATGATTCAATCAATGTTCAACTTCTAATTTTGGATTAACAACTTGAACTTAACTAGGAATTCTAACAGACAACTAAATCCAAGAGTCATAAATTACCAACATCACGTGTTTTGAAATTCTAAGTCACAGATGGATGTCAAAATTGCTTCGAATTCACAAGAAATTCTAGAAAAATTTAAAATTTTTCAAAATTTTTGCTTAAGACCAAGAAAATACTGATTAGGAAACCTAATCTCCCACCCCCAACCTAAAATTTACATTGTCCTCAATGTAAAAGATATGAGCATGCAATGCACATGGGACAACGAAAGTAAATGAGAAGTGATGGGAAGATAGTACCTGGATAACGTATCGAGAGAGAGACTTTCCAAGAGATCGCAGCATGAAAGTCGGTCAGTACGAGAGTAAAGACACGAAAGCAAACTATCCTAAAATAACGCATCAAGCAAACTAACCTGATGGCATAAAACCGTCTATCCTAGAACAATATAAAATAAACTACCCTAGTCCTATGAAAGCAGGGAAAAACTACTCGATGATGTCGCAAAGTTCCTCTTTCGGCCAATATCGTGATAAGTTTCTCAGTAAGTTCCTCAACAGGATCATCTAAAAGCCCTTTTTGCAATAAGCTTGGACACCTTGGAGCATGACTTTCTAGAGAAACTGATGTACCTCATTAAAAATTTTCCATTGATTCGCATGAGGTATCCAAAGTATATATGATTCACCTGTGTCAGAAGAAGTTTCAAAGTTAGTATCCCATGGTGAATCAGAGACTACAGGTAGATCAAATTGAGAAAATTTTTTCGGAAGTGGTGTAGTCTCAACACATTCCGAAGTATCAAACTTCTGTTTAATTTTCAACTCCTCCTCCCTTAATGGTAAACATTCAAGATCTGTGGAAGAAGGGGCTTCAGAGTAAGGGTTCTTTCGGTCAGTGATGACTACCGAGATGTTGTCTTGTAAGGCATTCACTATGTCTCTTATCATAGGATCGTTTGAATCTGCAAAGTGTGTCAAGCAATCATCCAAAGAGTTGGAACATTCAGTTGAAAGAAGTTCATTCATCCTATCGAGATCTATGATGATATGTGCAATAACTCCTTTATCTTCTTCGAGAGTAGAAATGAGCATACTCTCTTGTTTATTCTCCAGGTCAGATGAAATCACCACCGGGTATGTTTCTTCTTGACCTAAATGGGCATCTTCTAAATCAGAGAGTATAGGTTTTAGGTCAAGCTTCGGTAGCTTGAGGTTAGATAATAGAGGCACGACATCAGTTTGGGGTAATTCTTCAAATTGTGGCCTCCACTGGTTAACTTCAAGTACCAACGCAGTATTAAGCAAGACACACCTCTCCCTAATCATGTCATCATCCAAGTCATGGGAGTGTTTCAGGCACGTCTCTAGAGAATCAGAGGATAAGATCAGAGGTTTTTTATCTTCCACGAAAGAATCAATCATGTTAATATCGTGAAAATCGTCATCATCTTCTGAGTTTCTACCGTTATTGAAAAAGATGTTTGACTCCAATGTTATATTCCCGAAAGACATAGTCATGACACCATTTCTGCAATTGATAAGTGCGTTTGAAGTGGAAAGGAATGGGCGACCAAGAATGACGGGAATCTGAGTGCTCATGTTATTGATGAGTTCGGTGTCTAGGATGATAAAATCTACAGGATAGTAAAATCTATCGACGTGGACCAATACATCCTCAATTATCCCTCTTGGTACACGAACGGAGCGATCAACAAGTTGTAGTTTGGTTAGGGTGGGTTTTAATTCACCCAAACTTAACTGTTTGTATACCGAGTAGGGAATTAAATTGACGCTCACTCCTAAGTCAAGAAGCGCGTGATCAATTCGATAGTCCCCGATTACACATGATATGGTTGGGCTACCTGGATCTTTGAATTTCTGTGGCACGTCTTGCTTCAGGATGGCACTCACTTTCTCAGTCAAGAAGATTTTCTTTTGAATACTTTGTCGTCTTTTGGTCGTGCATAGGTCTTTCAAAAATTTGACATATAAAGGTATTTATTTTATGACATCAAGTAGAGGAATGTTGACTTTCACTTGTTTCAACACCTCTAGAATATCCTGAGAGTTAGAGAGAGGTTTTGGTGTAACCAATCGTTGGGAAAATGGAGCAACTGGCTTCTTTAGAAGTTTCGGTTCTAATTTTTGTGGGGCATCAGTAGATCCAACATTGTTGTCCTCTTCTGATTCTTGAGGCTTTTCGGGCCTAACCGAAAGAGTTTTATCAATAATCTTCTCACTCCTAAGAGTGGTGATGGATTTAGCGTGCTCTATCTGATTTGAAGAGCTTGGGTTGCTAACTTCATATTGCAGCTTTGGATTGGGAAGAGGTTGAGCTGGGAGGCTCTCCTTATTCACAATCGTGTCTTCAGCCTTAAGTTCTTGTAGTGTTTTGTTAAGGTCTTGCAAGGTTTGTAGCATACCCTGATTGAAATGATCTTGCTTTTCAAAATGTTTTAAAATCAGATCCTCTTGAGGTTTCTCTTGTTGTTGTTGTGAAGTTTGATTAAAGAAACCTTGAGGAGTAACAGTTTTTAGATGATTTTTCCAATCAAGATTGTACGTATTAGAGGTAGGTCCAT
Source organism: Magnolia kwangsiensis (assembly GCA_037074715.1). NCBI lineage: Eukaryota > Viridiplantae > Streptophyta > Magnoliopsida > Magnoliales > Magnoliaceae > Magnolia > Magnolia kwangsiensis. The sequence continues at coordinate 34,696,837 of CM073586.1, read as the reverse complement.
TGAAAGGTCTTTGATAGTTATTTACGACATTGGCTTGCTCATTTAACACTCCTCGAAAGGCAGGTATTGTGGGACAATTTTAAGTTGTGTGAATGTTGCAATCACAGATGCCGCAAACAATTTCATTAACCTTTTCCTTCTTTCCTTCCATAGCCTTGAATTTTCTTATGAGAGTCATCACTTTATAATTGAGATCATCCTTTTCTTTCAGGAGATACAATCCACCTTTCTCCTTAGATTGAGTTATCGTAGACGTGGTGTTCGAATTTGGGTAATGGTCCCATAATTGTATTTTTTCAGCCAGTCTATCGAGGTAATCCCAACCTCATCGACATCTTTATTCATAAATTCTCCATTACACATTATCTCGACTAATTGGCGCATAGAAAATGTCAATCCATCATAGAAAAAATTTGCAATGTGCCACGTTTCAAAGCTGTGTTGTGGGCATGAACTGACAAGATCCTTGAACCTTTCCCAACATTGGAAGAATGTTTCATCCTCCTTTTGGACGAAGTTCATGATTGTTTTTCTAAGGGTAATCATTTTATGATGTGGAAAAAATTTCTTTATGAATTCCCTCTGCATATCATTCCATGTGCCAATAGATCTGGGACACAGTGAATGTAACCACGTCTTAGCCTTCTCCTTCAAGGAAAAGGGAAAGAGTTTCAGCCTAACTGTATCCTCAGATACATTAGTAAAGTATAAAGTGGCTATGATCTCATCGAACTCTTTCAAATGTAAGTATGAACTTTCTGATTCTAGCCCATGAAATTTAGGAAGGAGTTGGATAACCCCTGACTTGATATTCATATGTCCCGTATTTTCAAGAAAAATCATGCATGAGGGCGTACTCACCCCCGCCGGTTGTAAATAATCTCATAAAGTATGAGGCGGGAGTGCTTGGTGCACCTCATTCTCAGCTTGTACCTCCTCAACCCTAGGTTGGGGTAGTGCTTGAAGTTGATTTTCAGCCATAACTTCAACTAACTTAGGGGAATTCAAGTGGTGTCTAGTCCTGCGATGGACAGTCAGCCCTTCAACTAATCCTCCTTCGGTTAAGAGACGACGAGTGTTATCACGGGCCCACTTGGGCATGAAACACTCGCAGCCCTCAAATTCTAAACCTAATCCTAAGAGAGGAAATAAAAATCTAGAAAAATAAGAGAGGGTTGGAGAGAAGTTACCAGATTGGAGTCCCTAAACTACAAACCAAATGAGAAAGTATACATCAGAATCCTACAAAACAGGAAACATAGGTTAGTTTCTAGAAATTAGGAAAACTTAAACGTATAATTAGAAAAATTCTAATCTTAAACTAATCTTAAAACTAGTTAATTTTAAAAACACAACCGTCAGTCCCCGGCAGCGGCGCCAAAAACTTATTCACTCCCCAAGTATAGGGTTGTGATGTAGTAATAAACTCGGTGAGACCGAGGTCGAATCCACAGGGACTGAAACCTGTACGTAATTTGAAACTAACCAGAACTAGAACTAGAATAAGATGTAATCTAAATCAGATGGATTTTAAGGAATTAATGGTGAAATATGAACTAAAACTTGTGGAAATCAAAAGTAGGGAACTAGGGTGCCAAGGATCCACTTGTAGAGATCAGGGCAATTCTACGCTTGATTCAAGAACACAACTGGACTTCGAGTCCCATCTTTATCCAGTTGGAAAATATAACCTGTAAATCAATTCTGAACTTCATTTAATCTAGTTCTCAAGAGATCAGACAGGTGTAAATTAGAATGGATTCCATCACAAAACCATGCCCATGAGACAAAGTAAACAACAGAATTAAACCAATTCACAGCCAATCTGAGCGATGTATGAATGTCAAGAAGAGTTCTGTCATTCCACCATGTCCAAGGGGCGATGGTGAACAACAGGGCATCCTAGCTTCATAATCACAAGAAAAGAAAAGGAAATACTCAAGCAATCGCAGATCTACTGTAATGTAAATCACAATAAACCATTAAAAACTAAAGAATTCCTTAAAATCAAAACTAAATCAAAATCAGTTCAACTAGCATGAGTCAAAGTTATAGAGTCTTCCCATCATGCCACAAGCTTCACCTCTTAGCCCTAACTAAGAGGTTCAGCCCAACATGAATGGTCTGGATCCCTTAACAAATACAAAAATAAAAAGAAAAAGAAAAGAAAAGAAAACTATCTGTCTCTCTCTCCTACACGTTCAAGCCCAGCCCCCCGATTCCTCATGCTCTCTCTTTTTTAATAGGTGCTGGGGGTCGGCTGGTGCGGTGAAGAACTGCTTTTGGAAAGCAGACGTTGTTGGAGGCGGTGGAGAACAGCTGGTGCGAAATCTTTACGCAGCTGGCCACACAACTCCTTACGCAGACCGAAACGGAGCCTCCCAACACCTTTCTTCCTTTGATTATGTCCAAAAGAATAACGTCCATTGGGGTATTTTGGACAGGCCTATACGATGGATGGTCCAGATTAGCCGTCCGACCCATGCTATGGATCCACAACAACCCGAAAAATTCGGGTTTCTCCAGATCACGTAACAGAGCTCGCGTAACCGAACACTGTGCTGACGGTGAGTCCCACTTCACTGCCATATTGCGAAATCCACTCCGTTAATTGCATTCTACTCGAGAAACCATGCAGGAAAGGTGGATTTGTTTCAAGTTTTTCGTGGCTGATTGTACCAGATCCTCTCATCGCTCGTCTTGCTTTTGGATGATAAAAAACGGATATCTGGTACCTTTTGAAATTCCACCATCTAAGACTATGTTTAAGGGACCTCGTGAATCTCATGGACGGTTTGGATTGTCCATATGGATAATGGATGGGGCCCACAACACGTCCCAGCGTCCGGTCATGTGGACGCTGGTTGAAAAATGGAACTTTCCGTTTTTGAAAGAGAAGCGGGTCCAAGGCTGTTTAGGATTGTCTTGGGGATGTAGTGCACAACTGGTGCACTTGTACATTATGCACACTCCACACAAGGTGGAGTCCACTGTGATGTTAATCGAAAATCCACTCTGTCCATTCATTTTATAACCTCAATTAAGGGGTTGAGGCCAACTTTGAAGTATATCCGTATATCAGGTGGGCCGTAAATCTTGATTTTAGGGCTGATCTGTCCGTTGGGCCACTTACAGAGGGATCCACTAGCTGAAATTCGACGTGTACGGTCAATTTAGAGTCCTCAGGCTACATATAGAGTCTCGAGTTGAACGTATGGTGGGAACCCCATGATCTTGCATTCTGGATGATTTTTGGGCCACTTGAGCTTCAATTTCTCGATTTTCTCAGATCTCTGGCGTGTAAATCCACTGATCTTGGTCCCCTGGGGTCCGTCCCTTGCCTTGGTGAATCTTGAGCGCTAAAACCATGCTTTTAATACCCATTTTCAGTTCAAGCTCTTGAATACATCTTATATTGAAAACACGATTAAAATGGGCCGTTAAACAGTATCATGTTCATAAATCTAGGCAATAACTGGGGTCTAATATGTAATATTTGACCCTCAACAGACCTCATTATGATGTATGTAATGATCCACTCCATCTCAAGGTCATATAGACCTTAAGGATCATGTTGGGATGACATCCCAACCATCCATAACAATTATATATCATGCATGTTGTGATTTTATATTGCATGTACAATCAATATAGTTGCATGGGTATGATTCATTCTTGGGAGGGCTCATTAGTGGCGATGCCCTATCCCATGGCCGGATTGTGTTTCTTCTCCATATTTTCTTTCCTTTCTTTATAGTGAATCTGATGTATGTGTGACCCACTTGATGTGCTATGCAACTAGGCCTAAGTGGTTAGACATCCAGGCCTACCTTGTTGCCCCATATTATTGGCATGTTTTGAACAACCTTTGGGCTTGATTTTATGGATGATCTTAGAAGGGTCTTGGGTCTAAGAGTTGTGTGACCCATCTAGGTGGACCCTACTCTGAGGAAATGGTGATTTATTTCCCTTTTAATTATCTATTGGGGTAGTTTGGATAGCAACATGTTGCTGTCCAAATATGCCTGGACAGATTTTTGGGCCACCTCGGGGCTTGATTTCTAGATCTTTGGTGGGAATAATGAAACAAATTTATATATGATTCTTATAGCCTCATGACCCACCTACAACCATACCAAATTTCAGCCCCATCTAACATTCATTGGGGTCGTGTGGTCCAAGTGAGGTGGATAGTGTGGATTTTTCTGCACTGTTCCAGCAACATTTCACCCTGGACAGGTTGGAATTCTGAAATTTATTAAAATACTTTTAGGTATTTAAAAATTTTAAAAATTTATAGAGAGGTGGCCCACCCATGATAAGACCTACCTACCAAAATTTGGGGCCAATGGACACCTGTACGTACCATAGTGGTGGTTGGACTAGCCCACTATAATATAATGTTCAGATCAGTCTGATTTTCAAGACAGATTGATTTCTTTAAATGAATTAAAATATTTATAAATGTCCAAAAATTATGAAATTTTTTAGGGGTAGGGTATGGTCCACTCATGTTACGACCCACCTAACAAATTTCATGGCCAATGGACCCTTATACACACTGTGGCAAGGGACGGACTGGCCCACCACGTTGAGACGTTTAAGTCTGTTTGATTTTATGGATAGACTGTTTTTTTTAAATTAATTAAAATACTTAAAAATATTCAAAAATTCTAAAATTTTGTAGGGGTGTGGCCCACCTATGAAAGTGTCACTCTGTAAAATTTCAGCCCTAACTGACCCCATTTGGGTATCCAAAAGAATGGGCCAAGATGATTGGATTGCCAGATGTTTTTGCTGTGTAGTCCAGCAATATGCCTTGATAAAAATCATAATTAAAGAATATTTTCTCTGATGGTGGACCACCTTTTTGGGTTTCCTCTTATTGTATACATGATGAGGGACCTTAACCCTCAATTTTCAGAATTTTTAAGGCCCTGGACCCACTCCAATGGAGTGTCCAAATTTAGGACAGCAGCATGCATTGCAGAAACTTCCTGTACATTATTGTCCTTTGTTATTTTAGAACTTTTGGGCCCCAGCCCATTGGAATTTGTGTATGATTAGTTGGGGACCTATCCCTGATGTTCTAGGGCCCATTGGAGCCATGATTGTGGGGCCCACCATATTGAGAAAATTGGGTATTTATTGCTCCCTTATATTTTAGAATATTCTTGGGCTTAATATTAAGGCCTTTTTGAGTCTCCATTGATGATCATTTGTGGGACCCAAATATAAACCAGATTTTGGGACTTCCTAATGGGCCCAGATTGGGCTGGAACGTCCCAGCTTGGCCTAGCTATATTGTAACGCCCTGAAAAAATCTGTATTTGGACTCGAGTACCAACTCGACCAGAAATCGCGTAGGATTAATTCCTTTGAAAAATAAGTGTAATTTAGCTAGCGCAACGCTAGAGTAGCTGAGAAATAGTCCCTGATCACTTTAAATACGTTTTACAAGACCTAAAGCGAGTAGAACTAATGACGCTATAATACTCTAAAACCTCAGATCAAACTCTAAACCGGTTTGTTCTCAGGACCTCTTTGAAACTTTGTATTGGATCTAGACCGTGTGTCGAAAGTGTGATACCTACAATCTTAGACCGTTATAACCGCCTAGCTGGACTTGACAATCATTTCAAAAATCAAGTCCAACCGACATTCAGAGGCTATTTCATTGAGCGTGGAGTGAAAAGAGTGAGAATAGGGTTAGATTTGGAATTTGAAATTCAAATCTGGCACACGACTTGACGCGTTATTATTAAGCGTTCTGACCGTCAGAATTCAGCCAAATTACACCTTTGGATCAGGAAAAATTTCTATTTCATATCATGAGACTTGTAGACCTGATCTACGGGCGATGACTGCTGAACTGAAACTGGACCGCCACGTGCGATCTACGAACACTACTGGACTGAAAATGGGATGTGAGCGACATCCGACGTGCATGAACTTAAGTCCGATCGCGTTCGGCCAGGGGACCTCTAGAAATGTCTTTTTGGACCGAAACAGCCCCGATTTGGTTAAGCATCAAGTAAACATTGTTTCCAAACCTGTTTTGGGCATATTTTAGGTTATAAAAGGGGCTTAAACCCTCACTTCTCTCACCCATCCAAATTTTCTAGAAACCCTAGCTGGTGTGAGAGAAAATGTGAGAGATTGTGAGAGAGAGTGGGAGAGAATTTCCTGCTGCTTGCACTACTTGTTGCACGGGCTTAAGCAACGCGCCTCAATCACTTTTCCGACGATTTTGCCGCATTTCTAGGTAAGAAAATACCCCAAACACTTGCTGATTTAAGGTTCCTTCAGTTCCTTAGCTTGGTAGCTTATACATCTTGTAAAATAGGTTACCTGTTCGCCGTAGACGAAGCGTATACTCTCCGTTTGAATCAATACACTTCTAGGATAAAAGGTGCGGATTCTAGACACTTTGATTGACTGTTTTCAACGCTTTTAATGTCGTTTAATAGTATATTATCGACGGAAACGCCGTTTGACATGTACAACATGCTGTCCGTTTCCTGTTTCGTAAGCAGATGAAAAATATGAGATTTAGGGCATTTTAGTCATTTGTAGGAAATACTGTTTTCATCCATATTTTTCTGATATGATTGACATGGCTTCTTGTCGCATTAGGATATTAGGAATGCGTGCATAATCAGTTTGGCAAAGAGATTCGCCCAAACGCGCACTTTGAGTCGACATACTATATGTAGACTTAAGTGTGTAGACTAAGTGTTTGTATAAATGTTTGTATTAGTATGTATTGAGTTAAATGGTGTTATGAATTAGTTTGAGGTTGAATTCTCAAATAATATACTGATGTAAATGATTTCCTACATGTTGACTATATGCATGATTTTATTATATGTATGAAATGCATGTGTTAGATGTTTACTTAAGTTGTATGTTATCACATATGTTAACATGCTCACATTGTTGTATTTCATTTCCAAGACTCTTATATGATTGCTGATGTGGATTCATAAATGTTTGGGACTATACCTAGTCCAGGCAGTCGGCAACCGAGTAAATTCGTGGTTGGCTTATCTTTACCACGAACGACGCGTCGATGAACGCGAGTCTTGTTTTGGAGTTGGCGGCAGTGGTTAGGCCACACGAGGTGTTTTATGCACTTCATGTCGTTCGACTTGAGATGCATTCGTGTTAGTCGAGCCCGTCAAGTAACCCGACTGGCCATTGTACGTTCACCTTATATGAGTCATAACTGCTTGAACCTAGGGTACTGAACTTACCATTGTAAATCCTATTAACCATGATACCTTGATCCATAAAGACTCATGAGCTGGGCATGGTGGTATGGGACCGTGGTCGAGCTGTCGGCCTACGCTGGGGCCAAAAATCTCCCCGTAGTGACCAGTGAGCACCTATGACTCGTGAGCAGATTATGGTGGTATGGGACACTATATTCTTGCTGTCGGCCTACACTGATCAGGCGACGAGCCCTTTATAGTGACCGCGAGCGTATTCTGAGTCTACGGGAGGCGACGACCCTTCCGTAGTAATGAGAGTACAGTAGGCCTGTATTGATAAGGTGATGGGGGAGCGGTGCAAAGAGTGCGAGCAACAGCCCTGATAGCCCTTGCAGCGACCTACAAAATATACATCGTATGAGATTACTAGGAGTGACGACCCTAGACAGGATCTGTGTTGGGATTGATATAAGGGATGTACCTTAGTTTCCCAATCCTGCTGTATGAAAAGGACTAATAATAACTCGGTAATCATAGCACCATCATATTGCATGTGCCTGGAAGATGTGGAGCACTGTGGGAAGAAAGCATGTCATGGGCGTAAGATGGTGCCGTATGAGGGAGATCGTCAGTGAGGACATCCATCGTGTCACGTCATATTGCATTAACAAAAGTATTAGGAATGTTTGATTTACTGCTTTACTATTATCGCATGATTGATTTGAGAACATGCTAATCTTTGCTCTATTATTCCGCTGAGTTAGCTACTCACTCCCATGTTATGGGATAGTGTTTGCAACACCCACCAGACCCTGTCTTAGATGCAGGTGAGGCAACGATTCAGGACGTAGAGCCGGATTATGATGAGGACCAGGACGAGTTCTCATATATGCAGTACCACGACGGCTTTGCTTAGGTGGCCTGGATTGATGGGACTTCTCAATGGGACTATTTTTGACATTTTAATTTTGTTTATTTACATGTATATGAGACTCAGAGATGTATTCATACTTTGGAGAAAGTTGAGATCTATTTTGTTTTCCATACAGTGATATGTATATCCTTTAGTCTTCCGCTTGCTTTTATCACTGAATCTGGAGTATGAATTACAGTTTTTGTATACTTTTACTCATGTGAATGCTTTAACTCAGACAACATTGAATCATAATCATTTTTGTTGCATAAGTGACGGTCTGGAACTCGGGAGTCTGGTTTATACACGACTCTCGATTTTCAGGGTGTTACACATATGCTGGGCTGACTTCCACCATTTTGATGGACTTATGGGTTGAGATAAAGGTGGTATAGACCCTTGGTATCCCACTTAGATTGCTAGTTATTGGGCTGATGTAGTGGGGCCCATTTCACACAACTTAAACTTATTTTTAAGCCATGTTTTTGTGCTCATGTACTTCTCATTAAGTTCAACTAAATATATGAGTCCTATGGCCATTGGGCCTTGATTCCTCTCCTTGGGCCCATGTTATTGAAGGTAGTATTGGCCCCTTTTTCTCATGCATTTTTGTGGGGCTTATGTATGTGGTTTGGATGTGGGCCTTGAGCCTTGTAGCTATATGGATTATGGTTGGTTATGCCTTGAGAAAATAGTGGTTAAATATCCCATTATGGACCCTTTTAAGTGTGGCTGAATGCCCACCTTAATTTCTTGCTAGACCCATCTCTATATTATTTAAGCCTGTAGCTTGTATCCTTAGTCTCGTGAGCTACCCTAGGTAAATGGGCCCTCACTAGAGGTTGTATCCCTTATTAGAAATTGGTTAAGTACCTAGACCCTCCATAGTTAGGTAGAGAGTTCATCTTCACCTCGTTGGCACTCCTACTCAACTCCATGGTCCACTCCCATACGCATCATATGCATGCTTGGTTGAGGTATGATTGACCATGATTGTGCCATTATGTAGGACATGTTGGTATCTCCCCGAGGGGTAGGGTTCTCTCCTCTGGAGCATGATGGATGCTTGAGATTAATGCATGGGTGATTGTGTGATTTATACATCTGACATTTGTATAGTATGTGGATATCCGCCCTTGTTTCATCAGGGCCTTACCTCCACAGGGATATTCGTGGATGGCCACATGTGTGGACACCGAAAATATTAGTTGAGCATACCGAGTGCATAAGATGCCCATGGGTGAAATTTTTAAAACTTCCATGGTACTAAGGATCTGCTCCAACACCGTAATTGGGTGGAATACATGAGCGCACGAGGGCCTTATACCATTAGGCTGCGACTCCCACTGTCGTGTAGTCGGTTAGATAGGGGTGTGGCCTTACCTGCCTGGTGTGTAGGGGGCATTGCTAGGCTGAGTCTAATCAGCTCGTAAATGGATCCGCTACCGTCAGGCCTTGCTAGTGATTGGTTGTCCACAGGCAGGTAGTAAGGTTTCTTACGCTCGTTTGACTATGCGGGGTCTATAGAGCGGCAGTCATTTAGTAGTGTAATGGACCCCAGTAATTTCCTTATGATTGGAAATGTATTTGATTTATGGTTTGGATATGAGCACTAACATTACTTGCATGGCATTAACATTAGCTGTACAAGCCCCTTCATGCATTGTCCTGGTATGACATCTAGTACTCATCACATCGTATTTATGATAAGTCTTGGTAGGACTAGTGATTTTTCGATTAAACATATTTCCCTTCTTGCATCTCCTACTATTCTTCTGTGCACCATTGTCACACACTTTCACCACCCTCTAAGCTTTTATAAGCTTATGCACGATTGATGCGTGCAGGAGACTCTAGGCAGGCGTCGTAGCTGCAGGGCACAGAGTTGAGTTGATCTTGAGGACCTGGTGTTACTGATCTTCCTTTCCTTCTTCTATTATCTGATGTATGTCCTTTTATACCTTCTGAAAGTTGTAAAAGTTTAAATTTATAGTGGATTTTGTGATGTGTACCTTTGTTATTCTCAGATGTACTTGCTGTGATCTTGGATATGCTCATATTGGTAATGATTACATTGTTATGAAAATCCTCCTTGTAGGAACTCAGGATCGGAACCTATCTCAGGAGCTGAGAATGAGGTATTATGGAGGCTGTTACGGCCAGAACCAGCCATCGGGTTCCTTAAAATTTTGGTTACCGAGTCTGGGGCGTGACATCACTCTTCTTCTCCAGCTACTCTTTGATGTCATGCACGACAACCTATAGCTGCTAAACCTCTTTCTCTGCAATATCAGCTCGGCAGGTGACGCTCTCGCCAATGACTATGGATCATATGGAGACAGCTCTAGCCGGTGCCATGAGCTTGGCACTATGGCCAAGCCCACGCATATATCCAGAACGAGTGCCAAACATCTCACTCAGGATCTCTGGCTCACTCCGCCGAGTACCATCGGGAGTGGGCTGATTGCGTAAGGTGTCTATCGCCGCCTGTAATGAAAACATATGAATTTTCTTTAAAAATGATATTATTATAATTTAATGTAATTAAATTCTACAATGTAAGGATTTTTATCCAAATCTCATCAGCTCTAGGATGTACCCAAGATCCCATAGCCTGTTGATAGTGAGTCCCTCTATAGAGGTTTACTGGTCTGGACTCCTAGCCAGTGACGGAATCTCGTTGCGCTATCGAAAGGACAATAAAGTTTATATAAATGCATGAAAAGAATATATCAACTTAATAATTACCAGTAATTTTTTACCATGTTGTGACGAATTTCTTCAAATGACTTTGAACCAGCCAAGTGGTTCACTTCTAACTTTCCCCTGTCGTCAAAATTTATTTTGATCCTCTTCTGAACACATGATTCATAATACATTGTTATTAATAGTGAATTTAATTGTTACCTTAAGATATCATAAATATGTAAATATTACTTGAAAAGAATCAGATAAAAATCTATCGCAGAGTATCAGCCAGTCGTCATCGGTCACGTGTGGCGGTGCGGACAGTGCGCCCTCCTCGTGGCTCATACACTGCTTGTACCACTATAGGTTTGGGTTATAGGTATATGTTTATGTTATAGGTTAAGGTTCTAAGTATAGGTTATAGGTTAAGGTTAAGGTTTAGGTTTCGGTTATAAGTATAGGTTTTGGAATTTGAGAATAGGTTTAGGTTAAGGTTATAGGTATAAGTTTTGGGATTTGAGAATAGGTTTAGGTTATAAGTTAAGGTTTAGGTTTAGGCTATAGGTATAGGTTTAGGTTATAGGTTAAAGTTTAGGTTTGGAAAATTGGGTTCGGGATCGGGATCGAGTTTAGGTTTGGGTTATAGGTATAGGATTTGGGATTTAAGAATAGGTTTAGGTTAAGGTTATAAGTATAGGTTAAGTTTATAGGTATATGTTTAGGTTATAGGTTAAGGCTTAGGTTTAGGTTAAGGTTGTAATTATAAGTTATAGGTTAAGATTAAGGTTTAGGTTTCGGCTATAAGTATAGGTTTTGGGATTTGAGAATAAGTTTACGTTAAGGTTATAGATATATGTTTTGGGATTTGAGAATAGGTTTAGGTTAAGGTTATTAGTTTTAGGTTTAGGCTATAGGTATAGGTTAAGGTTTAGGTTTAGGAAATCGGGTTCGGGTTCGAGATCGGGTTTAGGTTTAGGTTATAGGTATAAGTTTTGGGATTTGAGAATAGGTTTAGGTTAAAGTTATAAGTATAGGTTTAGGTTATACGTTAAGGTTATAGGTATATGTTTAGGTTATAGGTTAAGGCTTAAGTTTAGGTTAAGGTTGTAAGCATATGTTATAAGTTAAAGTTAAGGTTTAGGTTTCAGCTATAACTATAGGTTTAGGGATTTGAGAATAGGTTTAGGTTAAGGTTATATGTATAGGTTTTGAGATTTGAGAATAGGTTTAGGTTATAGGTTAAGGTTTAGGTTTAGGCTATAGGTATAGGTTAAAGTTATAGGTTAAGGTTTAGATTTAAGAAATCGGGTTCGGATTCGGGATCGGGTTTTGGTTTAGGTTATAGGTATAAGTTTTGGGCTTTGAAAATAGGTTTAGGTTAAGGTTATAAGTATAGGTTTATGTTATAGGTTAAGATTATAGGTATATGTTTAGGTTATAGGTTAAGGCTTAGGTTTAGGTTAAGGTTGTAACTATAGGTTATAGGTTAAGATTAAGGTTTAGGTTTCGACTATAAGTATAGGTTTTGAGATTTGAGAATAGGTTTACGTTAAGGTTATAGGTATATGTTTTGGGATTTGAGAATAGGTTTAGGTTAAGGTTTTAAGTACAGGTTTAGGTTATAGGGTAAGGTTTAGGTTTAGGCTATAGGTATAGGTTAAGGTTTAGGTTTAGGAAATCGGGTTTGAGATTAAGATCGGGTTTAGGTTTGGGTTATATGTATAGGTTTTGGGATTTGAGAATAGGTTTAGGTTAAGGTTATAAGTATAGGTTAAGGTTATAGGTATATGTTTAGGTTATAGGTTAAGGCTTAGGTTTAGGTTAAGGTTGTAAGCATAGGTTATAGGTTAAAGTTAGGGTTTAGGTGCTATAAGTATAGGTTTAGGGATTTGAGAATAGGTTTAGGTTAAGGTTATAGGTATAGGTTTTGGGATTTGAGAATAGGTTTAGGTTATAGGTTAAGGTTTAGATTTAAGCTATAGGTATAGGTTTAGGTTTAAGAAATCGGGTTCGGGTTTCGGATCGGGTTTATGTTTGGGTTATAGGTATAGGTTTTGGGATTCGAGAATAAGTTTAGGTTAAGGTTATAAGTCTAGGTTTAGGTTATAGGTTAAGGTTTAGGTTTAGGCTATAGGTATAAGTTTAGGTTATAGGTTAAGGTTTAGGTTTAGGAAATCGGGTTCGGGTTCAGGATCGGGTTCGGGTTTGGGTTATAGGTATAGGTTTTGGGATTTGAGAATAGGTTTAGGTTATAGGTTTAGGAAATCGGGTTTAGGTTCAGTATCGGGTTTAGGTTTGGATTATAGGTATAGGTTTTGGGATTTGAGAATAGGTTTAGGTTAAGGTTATAGGTATAGGTTTAGGTTATAGGTTAAGGTTTAGGTTTAGGAATCGGGTTCGGGTTTAGGTTTGGGTTATAGGTATAGGTTTTGGGATTTGAGAATAGGTTTAAGTTAAGGTTATAAGTATAGGTTTAGGTTATAGGTTAAGGTTTAGGAAATTGGGTTCGGGTTCGGGATTGGGTTATAGGTATAGGTTTTGGAATTTGAGAATAGGTTTAGGTTAAGGTTATAAGTATAGGTTAAGGTTTAGGTTTAGGCTATAGGTATATGTTTAGGTTATAGGTTAAGGTTTATGTGTAGGTTTAGGCTATAGGTATATGTTTAGGTTATAGGTTAAGGTTTAGGTTAAAGAAATCGGGTTCGGGTTCAGTATCGGGTTTAAGTTTGGGTTATAGGTATAGGTTTTGGGATTTGCGAATAGGTTTAGGTTAAGGTTATAAGTTTCGGTTTAGGTTATAGGTTAAGGTTTAGGTTTAGGCTATAGGTATAGGTTTAGGTTATAGGTTAAGGTTAAGGTTATAGGTATAGGTTTTGGGATTTGAGAATAGGTTTAGGTTATAGGTTAAGGTTTAGGTTTAGGAAATTGGGTTCGGGTTTAGGTTTGAGTTATAGGTATAGGTTTAGGGATTTGAGAATAGGTTTATGTTAAGGTTATAGGTATAGGTTTAGGTTATAAGTTAAGATTTAGGTTTAGGAAATCGGGTTCGGGTTCGGGTTCGGGATCGGGTTTAAGTTTGGGTTATTGGTATAGGTTTTGGAATTTTATAATAAGTATAGGTTAAGGTTATAAGTATAGGTTTAGGTTATACGTTAAGGTTTAGGTTATAGGTTAAGGTTTAGGTGTAGGAAATCGGGTTCGGGTTTAGGTTTGGGTTATTGGTATAGGTTTTGGGATTTGAGAATAGGTTTAGGTTAAGGTTATAAGTATAGGTTTAGGTTATAGGTTAACGTTTAGGTTTAGGCTATATGTATAGGTTAAGGTTTAGGTTTAGGAAATCGGGTTCGGGTTCGGGATTGGGTTTAGGTTTGGATTATAGGTATAGGTTTTGGGATTTGAGAATAGGTTTAGGTTAAGTTTATAAGTCTAGGTTTAGGTTATATGTTAAGGTTTTATTTTAGGATATATGTATATGTTTAGGTTATAGGTTAAGGTTTAGGTTTAGGAAATCAGGTTCAGGTTCAGGATCGGGTTTAGGTTTGGGTTATAGGTATAGGTTTTGGAATTTGAGAATAGCTTTAGGTTAAGGTTATAGGTATAGGTTTAGGTTATAGGTTAAGGTTTAGGTTTAGGAAATCGGGTTCGGGTTTAAGTTTAGGTTATAAGTATAGGTTTTGGGATTTGAGAATAGGTTTAGGTTAAGGTTATAAGTATAGGTTTATGTTATAAGTTAAGGTTTAGGTTTAGGCTATAGGTATAGGTTTAGGTTATAGGTTAAGGTTTAGGTTTAGGAAATCGGGTTCAGGTTTGGGAATGGGTTTAAGTATGGGTTATAGGTATAGGTTTTGGGATTTGAGAACAGGTTTATGTTAATGTTATAAGTTTAGGTTATAGGTTAAGGTTTAGGTTTAGGCTATAGGTATAGGTTTAGATTATAGGTTAAGGTTTAGGTTTAGGTTAAGGGTTCGGGTTCGGGATCAGGTTTAGGTTTGGGTTATAGGTATAGGTTTTGGGATTTAAGAATAGGTTTAGGTTAAGGTTATAAGTATAGGTTTAAGTTATAGGTTAAGGTTTAGGTTTAGGCTATTGGTATATGTTTAGGTTATAGGTTAAGGTTTAGGTTTAGGAAATTAGGTTTGGGTTTGGGATCGGGTTTAGGTTTGGGTTATAGGTATACGTTTTGGGATTTGTGAATAGGTTTCGGTTTAGGCTATAAGTCTAGGTTTAGGTTATAGGTTAAGGTTTAGGTTTAGGCTATAGGTATAGGTTTAGGTTATAGGTATAGGTTTTGAGATTTGCAAATAGGTTTAGGTTAAGGTTATAAGTATAGGTTTAAGTTTTAGGTTAAGGTTTATGTTTTGGAAATCTGGTTCGGGTTCGGGATCGGGTTTAGGTTTGGGTTATAGGTTTAGGTTTTAGGATTTACGAATAGGTTTATGTTAAGGTTATAAGTCTAGGTTTAGGTTATAGTTTAAGGTTTAGGTTTAGGTTATAGGTATAGGTTAAGGTTTTGAGATTTGAGAATAGGTTTAGGTTAAGGTTATAAGTATGGGTTACAGGTTAAGGTTTATGTTTAGGAAATCGGGTTCGGGTTCGGGTTTAGGTTTGGGTTTAGGTTTTAGGTTATAGTTTATAAGTATAGGTTATAGGTTAAGATTAATGTCTAGGTTTAGGTTATACGTATAGGTTTTGAGATGTGAGAATAGTTTTAGGTTAAGGTTATAAGTCTAGGTTTAGGTTATAGGTTAAGGTTTAAGTTTAGGTTATAGGTTATAAGTATAGGTTTTAAGTTATAAGTATAGGTTATAGGTTAAGGTTATGGTCTAGGTTTAGGTTATAGGTTAAGGTTTTAGGATTTGGGAATAGGTTTAGGTTAAGTTTATAAGTATGGGTTATAGGTTAAGGTTTAGGTTTAGGAAATCGGGTTCGGGTTCGAGATTAGGTTTAAGTTTTAAGTTTTAGGTTTAGGTTTAGGTTTAAGTTTATGTTATTAGTATAGGTTTTGGGATTTGAGAATAGGTTTAGGTTATGAGTATAGGTTTAGGGATTCGAGTATAGGTTAAGGTTTAGGTTTATGCTATAGGTATATGTTATATGTTAAGGTTAAGGTTAAGGTATAGGTTATAAGTTTTGGGATTTGAGAATAGGTTTAGGTTAAGGTTATAAGTATAGGTTTAGGTTAAATGTTAAGGTTTAGGTATAGGTTTAGGTTATAGGTATAGGTTTAGGTTATAGGTTATAGGTTAAAGTTAAGGTCTAGGTTAATGTTATAAGCATAGGTTAAGTATAGGTTATAAGTTTAGGTTTAGGTTGTAGGTTAATGTTTTTGGATTTGAGAATAGGTTTAGGTTAAGGTTATAAGTATGGGTTATAGGTTAAGGTGTAGGTTTAGGAAATCGGGTTCGGGTTCGGGATCGAGTTTAGGTTTGGGATTAGGTTTAGGTTTTAGGTTACAAGTATATGTTATTGGTTAAGGTTAAGGTTTAGTTTTAGGTTATAGGTTAAGGTTTTGGGATTTGAGAATTGGTTTAGTTTAAGGTTATAAGTCTAGGTTTAGGTTTAGGTTATAGGTATAGGTATAGGTTATAGGTTATAAGTATAAGTTATAGGTTAAGGTTAAGGTCTAAGTTTAGGTTATAGGTTAAGGTTTTGAGATTTGAGAATAGGTTTAGGTTAAGGTTATAAGTATGGATTAGAGGTTAAGGTTTATGTTTAGAAAATCGGGTTCGGGTTTAGGTTTTAGTTTAGATTTTAGGTTATAGGTTATAAGTATAGGTTGTAGGTTAAGATTAAGGTCCAAGTTTAGGTTATATGTATAGGTTTTGGGATTTGAGAATAGTTTTCGGTTAAGGTTATAAGTCTCGGTTTAGGTTATAGGTTAAGGTTTAGGTTTAGGTTATAGGTTATAAGTATAGGTTTATGTTAAGGTTATGGTCTAGGTTTAGGTTTTGGGATTTAAGAATAGGTTTAGGTTAAGGTTATAAGTCTAGGTTTAGGTTATAGGTTAAGGTTTAGGTTTAAGTTATAGGTTTAGGTTTAGGTTATAGGTTATAAATATAGGTTATATGTTAAGGTTAAGGTCTAGGTTTAGGTTATAGGTATAGGTTTAGGTTATAGGTCTAGGGAAAGGTAAGGTTTAGGTTATAGGTTTTGGGATTTGAGAATAGGTTTAGGTTGGGTTTTAGGTTAAGGTTTAGGGATTTGAGTTTATGTTAATGTTTGGGTTTAGGTTAAGGTTATAAGTTTAGGTTAAGGCTATAAGTATAGGTTTAGTTTATAGGCCAAGGTTTGGGTATATGTATAGGTTATAGGCATTGGTTTAGGTTGTAAGTATATGTTTAGGTTATAGGTTATACGTATAGGTTATAGGTTAAGGTTAAGGTCTAGGTTAAGGTTATAAGTATAGGTTTAGGTTATAGGTTAATGTTTTAGGATTTAAAAATAAGTTTAGGTTAAGGTTATAAGTATGGATTATGGGTTATAGGTTTAGGTTTAGGAAATCAAGTTCGGGTTCAGGATCGGGTTTAGGTTTAGGTTAAGGTTTTAAGTATAGGTGTAGGTTATATGTTATAGGTTTAGGGTGCAATTTAGGTTAAGGGTATGATCCCTGCAAATACAGATATAAACAAGATATAAACACGGCCTGTCCAAATGGTTAGACCCTTCCAATACTATCCATAGGAAATGGACAACTTCATCATGGTCATAATAGCGGTTCCCACCTTTCAGGGAACCCGCTCATGTAGATAGCTCTGATGCACATCTGGGTCTGCTCCATTAATTTTGAGTAAATATAAAAACACGGCCTGTCCAAATGGCCAGGCCCCTCCAATGTTGTCCATAGGAAATGGACAGCTTCATCATGGTCATAATAGCGGTTCCCACCTTCCAAGGATCCCTGCTCATCCGAATAGCTCCGACGCACATCCGGGTCTACTCCATTAATTTCGAGCAAATACATAAATACGGCTTGTCCAAATGGCCAGGCCCTTCCAATGTTGTCCATAGGAAATGGATAACTTCATAAGGGTCATAATAGGGGTTCACACCTTCCAAGGACCTCCGCTCATCCGGATAGCTCTGACGCATATCCGGGTCTATTCCATTAATTTTGAGCAAATACATAAAGCAATAGCTACTGAGTGTGTGTTGGGGGGCATGCGTGTGAGTGTGAAGATGATGTATATGTGAAAAGATGTCAGGGAAGTTAGATTAAACCAAGAAGAGAGGTGAAATGGAATCAAACTAACCATTTTGATGAACTGGTGCATTTGTATCTTTTAATGGAGACTGCTTTTTTGCACTAGATCTTGTGGGCCACTGGTCCATGGGATGAATAACCAGTGCCCTTAGATTCTCCCGAGGAATGAAAAGAGCATCCACCTTTGACGTACTTGGTGTTTCTTCATCGTCATTGAAGAATGGCACCTGCATTGAAAGAAAATTTGAGAAAGGCTTAGAGGAGCTGTCAGAATGATATATTTTACAAACTTTTATTGTATTTCTCTAAGGAAAACAGTCACACCTTCAGACCATCATTTCTAGGATGATATTTCCTTGCTGGCAACCTACTCCTTCTCTGAGACAAGTGCCTAGGAGTCAGTAAGGGTGAAACTCTGACAAGAGTGGGCTTGTTGCCAACCTGTTTGTAAACAATTAAAATAAATAAATAAATAAATAAAAATAAACTCCTACATCTTCAACGAAAGCTCATCATTTTATCTACCCACAATGTGTGTAATTCATTGCAATGTTCAAAATCACAGGCTAGAGTCTAGACTCAATTTTTTGGTCTAACTATTTCCAAGTTCAGTTCAATGAAAGACTCGTGGATTTATAAAGAGTTCCTTGAACAGTTGCATAAACCAAAATCTTAGACTCGATGGTTAGAGCCTGCCAAACAAAGTCGACATAAAAAATGCATGTCGTATAACAAAAATCACTATGAGTTCGAATTTAAGCCTAGATGAAAATTTAATTGAGTTAGAGAGGAAATAAAATAATAGTCCATTCAATCACATAAGGGCCAGATATTCAATGGCTGTTAGCATATTAACTGTAGAAATGCCTGTCTACATAAAAACAAAATGAAAGAAAATAAGAAATTTTTACAGTTGAGGCAGTGAGCTCCTTTCAAGCATATTGCCTCAGCATGCTGCTAACTTAATTATGCATGTTTATTGAGTTAATAAGAAAAAAACAAGTTTAAGAGGGAATGCTCACCTACAGATGGTATGTTATAAACCTCTTTTTTTTTTTTTCTTCATTCACCTTCATTTTTTTATGCTTGCAGTTTTGACCTTGAAAATGGAAACTACTATGATAGGATTTACTGCAAAATAGGATGTAGGTAAACCTACAACTGATTGTGGGTGTTGATAATAGGATGTAGGTAAACATTACTCAACATTCAAAATGCATATATATATATATATATATATATATATATATATATATAAGCAGAAAAGGGACGATTAATGAGGTGAAAAAGGTGATCTCATCTTTCCTGTTTGTAGTACCGAACGTGGTCATATTAAAGTGGGAAAGCAGTCTGCTATTTCCAGCAGTAGCATGCTTACTCCCTATTGGGTTGAACCTGCCCCTAGAAATGATTGCACCCACAAAAAAAATAAAATAAAAATCCTATGGTTATTATCAACTGGAAAAAGGGCCGGTCCCACCATTCTATGTGCATTCTTTATTTAACATGAAGATAATCAATCTTCTGGCTAATTTTGAAATGTGCAGAGCTCTCCAGACTGGAACAAAGGGATGGTGGTTGAAAGTTTCAAAGAAGATTCAAGTAATCCCCTGTTTGATTGGATGGCCAAGACAAGCCCAAAATATAACAAGTATTTGGGAAGGAAAAAAAATTAGGGGGCACTTGGAAATATTTTTAGGACTTCTATGAAAAAGCTATCTTAGAAAATGTTTTGCACAAAAATGTGAACTTCCAATCAAGTGAAATGTCATTTTCTTGAAATATATTTTTCCACCTGTCACGCCCCAAACTCAGAAACTGGGCTCACAAAATTTTCGATCGCCGAATCCGGCGCCGACAGCCTCCGTAGAGCCCCATTCTCGGTTCCCAGCTCCCATTTGCCAGGTTTCGATCCTGGGATGCTACGAGGAGGATTTTCAACGTCAGTTTGATTCGTAATAAGCATAACCAAAGGCATAACCCACAAACAACAACCAAGAATTCCATTACATTTCCACTCTGATAAAAAACTTTACAAGTACAATGAGCATAAAGGGAAATACAATGATGATGAATAAAAAACTCCGGAGTAATCTGCCACGTGCTTAAGCCTCAGCGCTGCTGCGATCCAACGTCACCTGCACGCAACGGTCGTGCATAAGCTTATAGAAAGCTTAGAGGGTGGTGAAAGTGTGTGCGCAAGGTAGTAATATGATCATGCAATATTAGAGTAATGCGAAATATGCAGATGGATCCATAAATATCATGAGCCGTACCAAAGCTATGTGATGCAAGATGCAAGTCAAGCATACAATCCTCGTCTAAGTCCACATATCAATATAGCTCAACTCTGGGATATCACCAGGGTCTAGTACACTCTAAACCAGATTGCCGCCTCATCGCGCACAATAAGGTAAGTGGAAGAGACCTCACTATCCGTCTGTCAATATCGGGCTCGACTCGTCGATAGCGGACCCATTCCTCGAGCTGGTCAGACTCAGCCTAGCATTGCCCCCTACACTCGGGCGGGTAAGGTCGCACCTCCTTCTAACCGACCATGACACAGTGGAGAGTGCAACCGTCTGGTAATCGGCACTCAAAGCTCATCTACCCACTCGGTCTAGACGTTGGAGCAACCTCTTGGTACCATAAGGGTTTAGGAACTTTCACCCATGGATATCTATAACACCTCATGTAGAATAAGATTTTTAATATCCAATCCTGCCAACCACGATACGCCTGTGGAGGCTACGGCCCCAATGTCACTAGGGCGTACAATAACCATATCACACAAATACGAAATGCATGAATCACACTATCCAATCATGCAGCAAATCCTGTGCGTATCGTGCGCTCATGCAGGGCAACACCGCCTAATCGGGGTCCCATAAACAATCTGCCCGAAGGTATATGCTATGATCAGTCACTTCTCATATCAAGCATACATATGATGCGTATGATCATGAGTCATAGAACTACACTAAACATGTTATAATGAGATGAACTATCCTTACAATGCAGATAGGCCTGGATGGCCTATACACAATAAGTACGGGACTAACAATGGGCCCTAAGGAGAGTCGTAATGTGGACATCCAACCAACATTACACTCGTAATGTGGACGTCAAACTAACATTGCTCCCAAGGCACGATCGTCGTAATCATTGTTACATAATTCGAGTTGGGTTTACACATTGCAATGGACCTTAGGTACATCCCATTGGGCCTTAAATACATCCAATGGGCCATGTCATATGGGCCTTTTATTCGTCAAATGGGCCACATAAATGGATCACACCAATGGGCCTTACGTGCATTGCAATGGGTCATAACCCGTGGGCCTTGAATACATCAAATGGGCTTAATCACGTAGGTCGAGTCGAATGGGCTTCGTGTATATTAAATTGGCCACACCAATGGGCCAAACGAAACTTAAACTGACCACACCAATGGGCCTAACCTTTATCAAGTGGTCGCGCCATTTACACTATTCATTTATTCTTAAGGATCATTTTAGAGTATCCAAAGGAATATATAAATCACATGGACCACACTCCAACTAACCGTGGTGATAATGGTTCCCATCATTAGAATTCTCAAGGCCCACCATAGCATATAATTCCCCATACGATCTGTTCATAAGGTCACATAGACATGACCTGAATCAAGATGAAAAAAATTTTCAAATTGACCTAGAACGGCTGTGAACCCATCCAAGAAGGATTTCAATGGTGGACGCTCACACGACATTGTTTTCTGCAGTGTGGTCCTCTTGATATTAGACATGTCTTATTTGGTCTCAAGGGACCCACAGAAATCACTGAGGGCAGCTGGCAGTGGGTCCCATCATCAAAGGCAGATGGACGACATGTGTAAAACACATGCAACAGGGCCCCACCGTTTGCTGGACGGTGGGAATTAAACAAATATATCTGGTGGGTTCCACCGTCCACAGCCGTGTGGACGATGTGGCAATCACATGCATCAATGGTGGGTTCCACGTGGGACCCACTGTAATGTTTACTTACCATCCAGACCGTTCATAAGGTCACAGGGGTCAGGATGAGAAGGAAAAACAAATTTCATGTTGATTCAAAACTTCTGTGGACCCCAGGATGGGTTTCAATGGTAGATGTTCATTCACACTGTTTCCTATGGTGTGGTCCACCCGAGCGTCGGATTGGCCACATTTTTGGAGGGGGCCCACCTCAAGGGGCGGCCCACCATATGAACGGTGTAGATAAAACATATACATCATGGTGGGGCCCATGGCAGCAGCTGTGGGTGGCTGACTGATCGCCCGCCCACCTGCTGTGGCAGCGCTGTCAGCACTCCCTCTTTCCTTCTTATTTTTTTTTTGAAAATTTTATTTTCCTGTGGTTTTCCACAGGTGGGGCCCACATTTGAACTATCCATCCCAGTCATGGGATTCTTCAACTCGTAACAAACCAAATGAGACCAAAGTTTGGGATTTTTGGGTGTATAGAATCATCAGAAAAAATTTTAAGGGTAACCACTAAAGTTTCCTATGCTATGGCCCACTAGATGCTCAGATCAGGCCCATTCCTCTGCTCAACGGCTAAAATCATCCAAGGAATAGGATGGACGGCTTGGATTGTTCCCAAACATCAAGGTGGGGCCTACATAAAGGCCCACCCCCAAAGCTTGGAACCAAGCTTGTATTTGTGTTTTCCTTACTGACGTCTAGCGTCCCTGGACGCTTGACGGTTGACATGCATTGAGATGGGCCCAGCTCGAGTGGGCCGCCAAATGATGGAGGGTGTGGGTACGACATATATCATGTGGGCCCCACTTGTAGATGGTTTGGGACAAAATACTTACATCATGGTGAGGTCCATCCAAGTGGGCCACACAACATCATTATCATACAAAAAAAATATGAAAGAGAGAGAGAGAAAGAGAGAGACACACGATGATGGAGGGACCCCGACACTATGGGCCCTCCATTTCAAGATCTACAACGTACATCAAGTGGGTCCTATTGCATGAGGACCCACCGTTCAAAATCAACGGTGGAGATCCCTTCTCTACCAAGATTTAAGGTCTAGATGACCCCTTTCTTTTGCAATGAAATAAACATCATGATGGGGTCTATGGAGAATGGCCCCTTCATGAAATGATCATGATGATCCTAGTGGGCCATTGGCCACATCTTAGGGTCCCAAGTGAGATCCAAACCATTGATCGGTTGGCCTCACTTGGCCCATCTCAAAAATTAGGAAAAACTACTATGATTAAGCACCCATTGTCCGATCTTCTGGCTCCTAGGGGTTCCTTAGCACCTTAGCTTGGATTTCAATGGAGGAGATGGGGAATGGATGGTTAGGATGAGAGATCTTGGGATGGAGAGGTGGGCCACACTTAGAGCTTTGGAAAGCTTGGAGGATGTCTCATACGTGGGATTTTTGCTTGAGAAAATGAAATGAGAAATGAGAGAGAGAGAGTTGTAAAAGGGAGATGTGAGATGATGGAGTGATGGAGTGATGGATGGGAGAGAGAGGGGTGTGTAAGAAAATCTTGACTTTAGTGCCCTTTTGTGTAAGAAAAGCATGAGCTTTGTAAGACCTTTTTGACTTTTGAGGATTTTTGGTGTAAGAAGGTATGGGCTTGCTTGGGAAGGATGAAAAAGTGATGTGTACTTGACATGTACTTGACATGTTGATGGATTGATTGATTAATGGAATTGATGTGACACCTCGTAGAGATTCTCTTGAGTTTCACAACACGCGGTGTTTTCCTCGCACCGAACATCGGCCTATAACTCTTGACCAGGGTATCGCCTCGGCGCGCAAGTCGCGGCATCGGAACTGCAGCCACAGCACGGTCGCTATGGTAATGGTCTTGGGTTGAGTTGATACGGTTTGACGACATATGAATCAGGGTCGCGCGTGAATATCGGTTAATGGTCGAAGGTTGCCGAAATTCTACCTGTAAGACCGCGGAAGTCTTCGGAACAGTACGGACTAAGATACGGGTCTTACAGCTCTCCCCTCCTAATAAAAATTTTATTCTCAAAATTTACACAATTATCGTAACCAGGCATAACTCATGAAGAAGAAGAGACATAACATCACTATATAAAACCAGAGATAATCATACAAAATACATCACATGATCAACCGACAAAGAGATGAGGATAACGCTCTCGAATCTCAGCCTCACGCTCCCAAGAAGCCTCCTCTATAGAATGGTGACCCCACTGAACCTTCACCAACGGAATGACCTTGGTTCTGAGGACCTTCTCCTTCCGATCAAGGATACGGACTAGCTGCTCAATGTAAGAAGCTTCCTCACGAACCTCCAGCGGCTGCCAATTAATGACGGGAACTATGTCTGACCCACACTTCCTCAACATGGAGACGTGAAAAATGTTGTAGGCGCCAGCCAACTGAGATGGCAAGGCAAGCCGATAGGCGACGACGCCAATGCGCCCAGTGATCTCAAAAGGTCATATGAATCTCGGGGCAAGATTGCCCTTCGCACCGAATTGAACTACGCCCTTCATGGGTGAGACCTTGAGATACACATGGTCCCTTACATCAAACTCCAAGGCACGACGTCGACGATCAGTAAAACTCTTCTGTCGGCTCTGAGCTGTACGCATCCTTTGCCTGATGATATCAATAGCCTCAGACGTCTCCTGCACAAGCTCGGGACCTAGGAGACGGGGCTCTCCAACCTCGGTCCAGTAACTCGATGATCTGCATGGTCTGCCATATAGTACCTCAAAAGGAGCCATGTCGATGGTCACCTGATAGCTGTTATTGTACGCGAACTCAGCCAATCGCAGATGCTCATCCTATCTACCCCCGAAATCAATCGCGTAGGCCTGAAGCATATCCTCAAGGATCTGGTTGACCCTCTCAGTCTGGCCATCGGTCTGCGGATGGTACGCGGTGCTGAGTTGCAAATCAGTTCCCATCGCTCGCTGGAAGCTCCCCTAAAACTGAGACGTGAACCTCGAGTCTCGGTCAGAAACAATCGAGACTGGAACGCTATGCAATCTCACGATCTCCTCGATGAATAATTTCGTAAGCCGGTCCATAGACCAAGGGACACGCATCGCAAGGAAATGTGTCGACTTCGTCAGACGATCCACAACAACCCAAATGGCATCATGACCGCACTGAGTCCTCGGCAAACCCATAATGAAATCAGTCGACACGTGCTCCCACTTCCACATTGGGATGCTCAATGGTTGCAATAGACTAGGAGGTTTCTGATAATCGGCCTTGACACGCTGGCACGTGTCACACTCGGCCACAAAACTGGCGATCTGGCACTTTATCCCCGTCCAAAAATACTGTCGCCTCATGTCACGGTACATCTTCGTCGGGGCCGGGTGGATAAAAAATCGTGATCGATGTGCCTCGTTCATAAGATCTCTACGTAACTCCAGAATATCCGGGACACATAATCGGCCTCTGAAGCGAAGTCCACCGTCTGTACCAATCTTCCAATCTGCCTGACTCTCTGATGTAGCCTCAGCCATATAACTCTACAACGACTCATCGGTCTGCTGAGCCTCGATCACCCTAGCGACAAGAGAGGGTTGAATCGACAGGCTCGATAACTGTACGATGGAAGACTGCAGGCCGAACTCAAAATCATACGCTGCAATATCCTCAAGCATCCGCCACTCCTGAATCATCATATGTGCCACCAGGCCTCGTGGCTGACGGCTGAGGGCATCTGCCACCACGTTCGCCTTGCCCGGGTGGTACTGGAGATCAAAATCGTAGTCCTCATGAGTTCCATCTAGCGCCTCTGTCTCATATTCAACTCAGACTGCGAAAAGAGGTACTTCAAGCTCTTGTGATCAGAGAAGAGCTCGAACCTGACCTCATAAAGATAGTGCCTCCACACCTTTAGTGCGAAGACAACTGCAGCCAGCTCCAGATCATGCGTAGGATAGTTCAGCTCATGGACCTTGAGCTGATGAGACGCAAAGGCCACTGGTCTCCCGTGCTGCATTAGGACAACACCTAAACCAATATGCGAGGCATCAGTAAATACAATAAATTCGTCACTCCCAGAGGAAAGAGTGAGGACATGAGTGGACTGCAGACGGTGCTTCAACTCCATAAATGCTCACTCGCAGGAGTCACTCCAAATAAACTCTGCGCCCTTCTGAGTCAACCTGGTCAGTGGGGCTACAATACGAGAGAAGCCCTCAATGAAACGCCGGTAATAGCCTGCCAAACCAAGGAAACTAAGGATCTCTGTCGCAGTCGTGGGCTGGCCCCACTGACGCACTGGCTCGACCTTCGAGGGGTCCACTGCGACACCCTCCCTCGTCACCACATGACCGAGGAACTTCACCTCCTCCTGCCAGAACTCACACTTCTCCAGCTTCGCATACAGCTGGTGTGCGCGGAGGGTCTGCAAAGTAATCTTCAAGTGCTGCTCGTGCTCCTCACGGATCCTCGAATAGATCAGAATGTCGTCGATGAAGACTACAACAAACTGATCCAGATATGGGTGGAAGACCTTGTTCATCAACTGCATGAAGACCGCGGGTGCATTGGTCAGTCCGAAGGACATGACCTGAAACTTAAAATGACCATAACGTCTCCTAAATGCTGTCTTCGGAATTTCCTCATCTCGGACCCGAATCTGATGATAACCGGAACGCAGGTCGATCTTCTAAAAGAACTGTGCACCCTACAGCTAATCGAACAAATCATCAATCCTAGGGAGTGGGTACTTGTTCTTGATCGTGACTTTGTTGAGCTCGTGGTAGTCAACGCAGAGCCTCAACGAACCATCCTTCTTCTTCACGAAGAGTACCGGCGCTCCCCACGGTGAACTGCTCGGACGGATAAAACTCAATTCTCGCAACTCGTCCAACTGCTTCTGCAGTTCCCATAACTCCAATGGTGCCATGCAATACGGAGCCTTCGAAATAGGCGCGTTACCGGGCACGAGATCAATTTGAAACTCAGTGAGTCGACGAGGCGGTAATCCCTGAATCTCCTAGAACACATCGAGAAAATCGCAAACCACAGGCAAATGGTCGATACAAGCGGCAACAGGCTCCTCTATGGCGCAAGACATCAAACAAGACAATCGCTCTCCTCTGGGCTCTTCAACGAACTAGAACTGCGGCACGCTGGGTATACAAAATGTGACTGTCCTCGTGGCGCAGTCCAAAATGGCATAGTACTCGGTGAGCCAATCCATGCCCAGGATGACATCGAACTCGGACATCGGCAACGCAAACAGATCGGCAGGCAAAAAGATATCCCCTACTAGAATGGGGTAAGATGAGCAAGATCGGCCCAACACTGCAGTCCTCCCCAAGGGAGTCGATACTGATAGGCTCTCACAAGAAGACTCCAACGGTAAGCCAGTCGATCGGCAGAAGCTCTCGGCCAAAAAAGAGTGCGATGCACCGGAATCAAACAACACTCGTGCAACGCATGTAGAAACTAGAAGTATAGCCTCAACGACTCCGCTAGACGACTGTGGATCCTGCTGAGCTGCATAGAACCTAGCCTGAGCTGGCTGGGGAGGTGCTTGTGTCCTCTAAACATGCTGCTGCTGCTGTTGAGGTCGCTGAGGTGGTCGAAACTGCTGCCTCTGCTGCTGCGGCCTCAGAGGCTGGTGCTGAGGTGGCCTCGGAGGTGGGGGCTTCTGTCGTTGCTGCTGTACGGGTCTCTGCTGCGACTGTGGTAGAGGCTGCTGTGGACCTCTCTGCTGCTGCTGGGGGCTAGGACACTCCCATGAACGGTGTCCCGTCGCTCCGCACCTAAAATAAGTGCCGGTGAACTGTCTCGGAGGTGGTGATGGAGGTGCTGCTGGTGCTCGGAAGGCTGGGCGACCTGTGGGTCTCTACTGCTATGGTCGACGCTGCTGGGAATCACTGGAAGGAGCCTGCCTCTTCCAGTCTCTCCTCTGACCGTGATCAGACTGAGAACCGGCCCACTCTGTCTCAAAAATCTGAACCTTCCTCACCACTTCCTCAAAAGTCAGAAGCTCATGGCCAATCACACGGCTGCGAAGACCGTAACGTAAGCCGTCCTCAAAGTGGCGGGCTCTTCGTTCCTCATCATCTATTAGGTAAGGTGAAAATCTGGACAGTGCTACAAAACGAGTTGCATACTGAACCACTGTCATATCGCCCTACACCAGGGCCTCGAACTCCAACACTCGCTGTCGTCTGATGTGATCAGGGAAGTACTGTCGGTCAAACCGATCCACAAAATTCTCCCATGTCCATACAAAATCGGTGCCTGCTGCTAGGGAAACTAATGCCCACCAGTGCTTAGCCTCACCATGGAGAAGAAATATGGCTAGTCGAACTCACCGCTCTGTCATACATCCCATCGTCTCGAATACCTTCTCTACATCGGCGTGCCATCTCTCAGCTACTGTCGGGTCTGGCTGTAACGCCCGTGAAAAATCTATACTTGGGCTCGAGTACTAACTCGACCCGAAATTGCGTAGAATTCATTCCTTTGGAAAATTTGACTAGGTTAGCTAGTGCAACGTTGGAATAGCTGGGAAATGGCCCCTGATCACTTTAAATACGTTCTACGAGGCCCGAAGCGAGTGGAACCAAGG
This sequence comes from Magnolia kwangsiensis, assembly GCA_037074715.1. NCBI lineage: Eukaryota > Viridiplantae > Streptophyta > Magnoliopsida > Magnoliales > Magnoliaceae > Magnolia > Magnolia kwangsiensis. The sequence continues at coordinate 34,668,233 of CM073586.1, read as the reverse complement.
GTGCTATAATGCTCTAAAGCCTCGGATCAAACTCTAAGCCGGTTTGTTCTCGGGACCTCCTTGAAACTTTGTATTGGATCTAGACCGCGCGTCGAAAGTCCGATACCTCCTATCTTAGACCGTTAGGACCGTCTAGCTGGGCTTGACACTCATTCCAAAAATCAAGTCAAACCGATGATCACAGGCTATTTCATTGAGCCCGGACCGAAGAGAGTGTGAATAGGGACATAGTTGGAATTTCAAATTCAAATCTGGCACACAAATTTGACGCATCAGTATTAAGCATTCTGACCGTCAGAATACAGCCAAATTACACCCTTGGATCAGGAAAAATATCTATTATATATCACGAGACTTATAGGCCTGATCTTGGTGCGGTGACCGTTAAACTGAAACTGGGCCGCCACGTGCGATCTGGGAACCCAACCGGTCTGAAAACTGGATGTATGCTAGATCTAGTATGCATGGGCTTAAGTCCGACCGCATCTGGCCTGGGGACCTCCAGAAATGCCCTTTTGGACCGAAACGGCCCCGATTTGGTTAGGCACCAAGTAAACATTGTTCCCAAGCCTATTTTGGGAATGTTTTAGGCTATAAAAGGGGTTGAAACCCTCACTCCTCTCTCCCATCCGAATTTGAGAGAAGCCCTAGCTTGGGAGAGAGAAAAAGAGTGAGAGATTGTGAGAGAGTGGGAGAGTTCTTCCTGCCACTTGTGCTACGTGTTGCACGTGCTTAAGCAACACTCCTCTACCGCTTTCTCGGCGATTCCACCGCAATTCTAGGTAAGTAAAAACCCTAAATAGATGTTGATTTGAGTTTTCCTTGTTTCCATAGCGATGTAGCTTATGGATCTTATGTATTAGGCTCCTTACTCGCCGTAGACGAAGCATATACACTCCGCTTCAATTCCCGAGTCTACAAGACACTAGGTGAGGATTTTAGACGCTTTGATTGACGGTTCCCAATGCTTTCAATGTCGTTTAATAGTAGATTCTTGACGGCATCGCCGTTTGACATGTACAAAATGCTCTCCGTTTCCCGTTTCGTAAGCTAACGAAGAATATGAGATTTAGGGCATTTTAGTCATTTGTAGGAAGTACTGTTTACATTCATATTTTGCTGATGTGATTGACATGGTTTGTTGTCGCATTAGGAAGTTAGGAATGCGTGCATAATTAGTTTGGCGAAGAGATTCGCCTAGTTGCACACTTTGGGTCGACATACTATATGTGGACTTAAGTGTGTAGTGTATGTGTTTGTATAAATGCTTGTATTAGTATGTATTGTATTAAATGATGTTATTTGATAGTTTGTGATTGATTTTTCAATTATTATGCTGACCTAAATGATTTTCTACATGTTGACAAAATGCATGATTTCATTACATGCATGGAATATATGTGCTTGAGGATTTGCTTAAGTTGAATATGCATGGGAAGTATGCCTTGAAGATTTGCTTAAGTTGAATGCTATAACATGTGCTAACATGCTCACATGATGTATTTCAATTCCAATACCTTCTTATAGTGTTAATGTAATTCCATAGATGTGTGGGACTTGACTTAGTCCAGGCAGTCGGTAACCGAGCGAATTCGTGGCTGACTGGTCATAGCCACGAACGACGCGTCGATGAATGTGATTCGTGTTGAGAGTTGGCGGCAGTGGTTAGGCCACGCGAAGTGTTTTACGCACTTCATGTCGTTCAATTCGAGATGCGATCGCGCTAGTCGAGCCCGTCAAGTAACCCGACTGGCCGATGTTTGTTCACCTTGTATGAATCATAACTGCTTGAACCTAGGGTACTGAACTTACCATTGTAAACCCTATTAACCGTGGTACCTTGATCCACGAAGACTCATGAGCCGGGCATGGTGGTATGGGACACCGTGGTCGAGCTGTCGGCCTACGCTGGGGCCACAAACCTCCCCGTAGTGACCAGTGAGCACCTTGACTCGTGAGCAGATTATGGTGGTATGGGACACTATATTCTAGCTGTCGGCCTACACTGATCAGGCGACGAGCCCTTTGTAGTGACCGCGAGCGTATTCTGAGTTCACGGGAGGCGACGACCCTTCCGTGCAGTAGAGTACAGTAGGCCTGTATTGATAAGGTGATGGGGGAGCGGTGCAACGAGTGCGAGCAACAGCCCTGGCAGCCCTTGCAGTGACCTACGAAATGTACATCGTATGAGATTACTAGGAGTGACGACCCTAGACAGGATCCGTGTTGGGATTGATACAAGGGAGGTACCTTAGTTTCCCAATCCTGCTGTTTGAATGGACTAATAACAACTTGGTAATCATATCACCATAGCATTGCATGTGCCTGGAAGATGTGGAGCACTCTAGGGAGTGTGGCATGCCGCGGTCGTAAGATGTTGCCGTATGAGGGTGATCGTCGGTGAGGGCATACATCACGTCATATCATCTTGCATTAACAACAGTATTAGGACTTGTCTGATTTACTGCTTTACTATTATCGCGTGATTGAATTGTGAATATGCTAATCTTTGCTCTATGATTCCACTGAGTTGATCACTCATTCCCACGTTACGGGATGGTGTTTGCAACACCCACCAGACCCTGTTGTAGTTGCAGGTGACGACGAGATCCAGGAGGTGGAGCTAGATGATGACGAGGACCAGGATGAGTTCTCGTATATGCAGTATCATGACGGCTTCCCGTAGGCGACCTGGATCGAGGGGACATCAGTGGGACTTTTCTTTTTGAACATTATTCTTTTGTTATGTACATGTATATGAGACTCAGAGATGTAGTCATACTTTGGAGACAGTTGAGATTACTTTGTTTTTCCATACAGTGATATATATCTTGTTTAGTCTTCCGCTTGCTTTTATCACTGGATCTGAAGTATGAATTGCAGTTTTGGTATACTTTTACTCATGTGAATGCTTTAAATCAGACAACATTGAATCATAACCATTTTTGTTGCATAAGTGACGGTCTGGAACTCGGGAGTTGAGTTTATACACGACCCCCGATTTTCAGGGTGTTACACTGGCTCACCCTGAAAACAGGCTGGAAACTCACGAAGGAGAGCACTCGCACGATCCTGCTCTGCCTATGCTGGTGAAGCAACTGGCTGCCTGCCCTGTCCCTGAAGTGCAGCCGTCACAGCCTGTAACATTTGCTGCAACTAAGAGGCACTCACGGATACGGTCGACTCCGCACCGGTCTCTGGTGGAGGAGCAGCATACTCAGGATGGGCAGTAGGAATCTCTGGTGGTGGAACGGGCATCGCAGGTGATAATGTAGGAGCCGTAGGTGGTGGAGCGGGATCCTCAGGTGGTGGTGCAGGAGTCGAATGGGTCACTCTCCCACGCGCCATGTCCTACAGGAAAGAGCGAAGGCGCCTATCAACTTTAAAACTCTCGAAGGTACGCACGTTAAGGGTCTGTAACAGGAGATCGCTAAGCTATCCAAACTTCAAGACTTAGTCATTTCACACTCATAGCAAATATATAATGTTGTTCTCGGTTATTCCCAAGTTATGCTCTGATACCAACTTCTTATTTTTTTTTTTAAATTTTATTTTCCTGTAGTTTTCCACAGGTGGGGCCCACATTTGAACAATTCATCCCAGCCATGGGATTCTTCAGCTCGTAACAAACCAAATGAGACCAAAGTTTGGAATTTTTGGGTGCATAGAATCATCAGGAAAAATTTTAAGGATAAACACTAAAGTTTCCTATGTTATGGCCCACCAGATGCTCAGATCAGGCCCATTCCTCTTCTCAACGGCTAAAATCATCTAAGGAATAGGATGGACGACTTGGATTGTTCCCAAACATCAAGGTGGGGCCTACATAAGGGACCACCCCCAAAGCTTAGAACCAAGCTTGTATTTGTGTTTTCCTTACTGACGTCTAGCATCCCTGGACGCTTGACGGTTGACATGAATTGAGGTGGGCCCAGCTCGAGTGGGCCACCAAATGATAGAGGGTGTGGGTACGACATATATCATGTGGGCCCCACTTGTAGATGGTTTGGGATAAAATACTTACATCATGGTGAGGTCCATCCAAGTGGGCCACACAACATCATTATCATACAAAAAAAAATATGAAAGAGAGAGAGAGAAAGAGAGAGACACGCGATGATGGAGGGACCGCGACACTATGGGCCCTCTATTTCAAGATCTACAACGTATATCAAGTGGGTCCTATTGCATGAGGACCCGCCGTTCAAAATCAACGGTGGAGATCCCTTGCCCACTAAGATTTAAGGTCTAGATGACCCTTTTCTTTTGCAATGAAATAAACATCATGATGGGATCCATGGAGAATGGCCCCATCATGGAATGATCATGCTGATCCTAGTGGGCCATTGGCCACATCTTAGGGTCCCAAGTGAGATCCAAACCATTGATCGTTGGCCTCACTTGGCCCATCTCAAAAATTAGGAAAAACTACTATGATTAAGCACCCACCGTCCGATCTTCTTGCTCCTAGGGGTTCCTTATCACCTTAGCTTGGATTTCAATGGAGGAGATGGGGAATGGATAGTTAGGATGAGAGATCTTGGGATGGAGAGGTGGGCCACACTTAGAGCTTTGGAAAGCTTGGAGGATGTCTCATACGTGGGATTTTTGCTTGAGAAAATGAGATGAGAAATGAGAGAGAGAGAGTTGTAAAAGGGAGATGTGAGGTGATGGGGTGATGGATGGGAGAGAGAGGGGTGTGTAAGAAAATCTTAACTTTGGTGCCCTTTTGTGTAAGAAAAGCATGAGCTTTGTAAGACCTTTTTGACTTTTGAGGATTTTTGGTGTAAGAAGGTATGAGCTTGCTTGGGAAGGGTGAAAAAGCGATGTGTACTTGACATGTACTTGACATGTTGTTGGATTGATTGATTGATGGGATTGATGTGACACCTCGTAGAGATTCTCTTGGGTTTCACAACACGCGGCGTTTTCCTCGCACCGAACGTCGGCCTACAACTCTTGACCAAGGTATCGCCTCGACACGCAAGTCGCAGCATCGGAACCGCAGCGACGGCGCGGTCGCTATGGTAATGGTCTTGGGTTGAGTCGATACGGTTTGACGGCATATGAATCAGGGTCGCGCGTGAATATCGGTTAAGGGTTGAAGGTTACTGGAATTTGACCGGTAAGACCGTAGAAGTCTTCGGAACAGTACGGACTAAGATACGGGTCTTACACCACCCAAAATACTTTTTAAGCTCCTAAAGATTGCCTTTTTTGATAAAAAGTTGTGCAAGTCTTTTTTTTTTTTAAAAAATAACCTACCCTTTCGTTTTTCCCCACTCTGTAAATGCTTTCTTGGTACATGTCTTTCAAAGAAAATGCCGCACTCTCTCCTTTAATTTTTGAAGCTCCCAAATAAAATCATATTTTACTTTATACCAAAAAAGTTAACTTTATTTTTTTTACCATAAAATATTAACATTATCTCATATATGAAAAGCTGTGGAAAAATGAGTTTAACAACAAAAAGTAAATCATTTTCTTGAAAAAAGATTTTCCTCCCAATTATTTTGAAAGCTCCCTAACAATCCTTAAAAATACACATCTAATTATTTATTTCGGGACTTCTAAACAAGGAAAAAGAAGATGGTTACAATAAGGTTAACCTGTAGTTCTTTGGAGCACCTGGTCATCTAGCAAAAATCCTCTATTCCAAAATGAGGAGGTTTATTCAATTTATGTGAACTTTGGGATATATCAATGATACATAAGGCCCTCTTGATGAATTTTTGTGAAGTATTTGTGAAGCATCCAATGAACCAAGCCTTCAAAGTAAAAATTCAACAACTATTTGACAAGTGGGGATAAATATCCAACAGTTAGAAATGATTTGCAGCAAATAGCTGGAATTTTCCAGCAAGTTGGAAATGATCTCAGCATTAAAGGAAAAAGTTCCAGTAGTCAATTCTAAGATTCCAGTAATCAGAGAAACTGTTTAACACACACAAGATGCACTTGCCAACACTAACAAGAGAAGAAACTTCTACTTAAGAAAATGAATGTTTACAAGCCCCAAATTTTCAATTCCGTACATTTATCTTGAAAAGGAAAAAAAATATATATCAAAAATCAGCTACTGTTCTTCCGATCTCTCCAAAGACCTAACATGAGAACTATTTACACTACCGATAACCCAAGGACCTAAACTAAATTTTAGCCCTTGATTTAAAACTAATCTCAGTCATTTATACTACCTATTCTAGAATTCTTAATGAAAGGAACAATAAGCCTTGCAGAAGTCCCTAACTAAGACATACATGGTGGCCCACAAGTGGACCAAGAAAGGATTGAAAAATTGTCCCTTATTGGCTGATATGGGCGTTTCTAGACGACACCTTCTTGCCCAATGACATGATATGGGCTTGTGTTAGTCCTGATACACTCCTACATGTCACCTATTAGAGGCTACTGTTCAATTATTTTCACTTTTTTCTTGTGAGTTTCATGTAGTTTCTTCTTTTCAAGCATATAGGAAGGCTAGGACTCACTTTCGGTACATCTCTGCCTATTTTAGAGATGACAACACAAGTGTTGTGTGTGATTTGATGAATTGAAGCAGAAGAACTAATTAATGTGACTTTTGGTTAAAATGTGTAACTAAATGTGTTATAACAAGAATTGACAATCAACTGGGGTGGCATGTATTAACTTTTCACCTGATGGTTAGTTAAATCTAGCTAAATAAAGCTTCTCTCTCTCTAGGTTTTGGTTAATTCATCTTTGTTGTGCAGTTAACACTTCCTGTTAAAACTCTGATTAATATTGGTGTAGTTTTAGAATTTTGAATAAATTTACCGATTTTCTATTTTGGATGCTTTTCTTGGAAAGCATTTGGTGTCTATTGGATTTCCTAATGATGGGTACCTCTGTCTCTGGGACTGACGAAGTGGAAGGCTGGTAACCAAGCTTAAAGCAAGTACATCTTGCGTTGCAATTTCATTTGTTTGCTTCTCATTAGATGGAATCTCTTTTGTAACTGCTTGGAAAAAGCACTCGAAGCTCTGGACATTGGGGTTATCTACAAAGCCTCACTCACACGCAGGAGCTGGGTTGATGAAACAGAATGACTGTTAGCATATTAACTGTAGAAATGCCTGTCTACATAAAAATAGAATGAAAGAAAATAGGAAATTTTCAGCATTAGTTTAGTGAAGAAAAGGCTGATTTGTCATGCCAGCATCAGAACATCAGCGGCAACATCACAGAGATCTTTACTACAAATGATTTCTCTCAGCAAGAGAGAATGAGAGATTCATCATCTGCTACAAAAATGCATAAAGGCCGATTTGTTATGGAAGCATCAGAATATCAGTGGCAACATAATAGAGATCATAGGTACAAATGATTTCTCTCAACAAGAGTGAATGAGCGATTCATCGATCTGCTATAAAAATGCATTAGTAAGACCATCATGATAACCACAAGTGATGCAAACATGCCTGTGTGGAGAAATCTGCAACGTTATATGCAACATGTGATCCCTGGCTTTTGAAGTCATCACCCAAGAAACCTTGACAAAGCATGGCACAATACACGACTGTTGCAATGGAGAGGAGCTTCACGGCGTGAGTTTCTTTAGGTACAAGATTCACGACTGCTGCAATGGAGAGAGAGAGAGAGAGAGAGAGAGAGAGAGAGAGAGAGAGAGTTCACTGCCTATGTTTCTTCACGGCTGAGGCATTGGAGAGAGAGGGAGGAGAAAGAGAGATGGAGCAGAGATCGGGAGGGAGACAGAGGATTAGGGAAAGAAGGGTTTAGGGAATGCAATGGAGAGAATGAGAGAGAAGAGAGAGACCGTATGAAATCCCTCTTTTTGGGCGCGGCTTTGTTTTGAGCACGCGCCCAAATTTGGGAGGCGGATTGGTTACTGTGGTGGGTGCTCTGTGAGCCCCACCATGATGTATATGTTTCATCCATTCCGTTCATCTATTTTTAGAGATCACTTTAAGGCTTAGTACAAAAAATGATAGGTATATAAATCTTCGGTGGACTACACCATAGGAAATCAATAATGGTTGGATATCCACTATTAAAATCTTCCTAAGGCCCATTGTACTGTTTATTTGAAATCTAATATGTTGATTAGGTCATAAAGACCAGGATGAAGGGAAACGATAAATATCAGCTTGATCCAAAACTTTTATGGCACCCAAAATGTTTTTAATGGTCAACATTCATCCAACACCTTTTTTTGTAATGTGGTCCACTTGAGATTTAGATATACCTCATTTTTTCTCCCATATCATAAAATGATCTATAAAAAAGATGGACAGCGTGGATGAAACACATACATCATGGTGAGGCCCACAGAGCACCGATCACTAGCCATTGCCTGCTAAATAGATATTAGGCCAACCACACCACATAAAAACAATAATAATTGGTTATCCATCATTCAAACCCTCCTAAGGCCCACGTTACTTTTTATTTGACATTCAATCTGGCGATTGGGTCATATAGGCCTAGATAAAGGGGAAAAATAAAAATCATCTCGATCTAGGACTTTTATGGCCCCTCGAAATGTTTTAAATGGCTGACGCTCATTCAACACTGTTTCCTGTTAATGTGGTCCATTTCATATTGGGATATGTCTCATTATTTGTCTCATGCCATAAGATGATTTTTAAAAATAAATAGACGACATGGATTAAACACATACGTCAGGGAAGGGCCCACAGAGCATCAACCACAAGCCATTGGATGGTGTCAGGGGGAGCAGCTAATTTGTTCCCCTTATTTTTTATGAGACTCGACCCGAGTTCGCATGTGTGCATGTGTGTGTGAGTATGCATTCCGTCCCTCTTAATCCCGCGGTCCTACCGGTCAAATCCCGACAAACCGTGACCCTTGGATAGTGCTTGTGGTCATCCATAAGTCCAGTCATGAAGACCCGACTCAGATCGAGTTGAAACGTGTGCCATTGCGGCCACATTATTGTCGTGATTCCAACGTCTCGTCTCATGCGTAAATCCGACGTGTCCATCAAAAGTTATGGGCCGCACCATTTTAGACCCTTAATCATGATATGGGGCCCACTTTACCCATGTGCTCATTTTCCAAGAGTGGATCCCACCTAGTTCGCTTATCTAAACAAGCTATCATACCTACCCCTAGCCTAAGTAGTAGGCTACCTTCTCTATAAACCCATCATTAGCCTTGGGTTCTTCCCCCCATGTGCCTTGATTACAACCCTCTTTCCTAGCCTAGAAAATAAATGATTGCCTTGCTATATCCCTCTCTCTCCCTTCTCTCTCCCTCATTTTCTCTCCTTCTTTCTCCCTTGCAAAAAAATTCAGCCCCTCTTCCCTTCATTACAGCCCCTTCTCCTCCTTTTTCTTCTCAATCTCTCCATTAAAAATTCATCCCAACCATTGATCCATGTTGCTTGGAGCCTCTAGATGATGGTGATGTAAATTTCAAGGTTGATCTAGGTGGGTGCTTTCTTCATCAAGTAAATCTTTTCTCTCCTCATGTAATCTCTTTCCTCTCTCTCATTTGGATGTGTAGGACCCACCAATTAATGGTGGAGATTTTACACAACCATTTAGAAGTGGCCATGAGGCCCACATTGTAAATGCATGTCCATGCATGGGATTCTTCCCTTGATGGACCCCTTGCATGTGGATTTCTCCTATTTTTCTAAGTATGATGGGTCATCTAGGCCCTTTCATGTGGCTAGGATGGCATCCTAACCACTCATTTTAAAGATCTAGGCATGCATCATAAGATCTAGTTGTATAATATGTTTATATTATTATTTGTGGTTGTGATTGTGTGGGGACAGCTCAATAGTGGCGGAGCCCTCCCCTGATGGCCGGATGCTCTTCCTTCTCTTTTCTTAGTTAGCAATCTGATGATATTATGTGTGGTCCACTTAGTGGGCTTGTATTGCCCAAAAGAAAAAGCCCAGGAAGAAAGGGACATCTATACTCAACCTACACCATGGTTTAAATGCCGCTTTTTGTCACCTTAAATGTTCTTGCAAGGGTGAAAATTTGAAGGTTTGTTCTGAAAAATTGTGGGGCCCACTAGGGTGGGCCATGACACCCAATTTATGGGCCAATCCCTTCCTTAATAGGCCCATAAATTTGTTTTATTCCATGCATGCATTGCTGTCCAGAAATTTCTGGACAGATTTTTTTTGTTGGACTTGGGCTTGAATTTAGGACTGATTAGGGGACCTTTTGTACCCATCAAATATATTTTTCTAAAATTTTGGGATCTCATTTTAATGTTTCCCCAAATTTTAACCCCATCCAATCTTGATAGAGGTCCCAAAAGTGTGGTCCAAGTGGAGTGGACAGTCTAGATTTTCTGCACTGTTCCAGCAACATTCCACCCTGGACAGGTTGGAAATTTGAAATTTATTAAAATAGTTTTGGGTGTCTAAAAATTTTGAAAATTTACAGAGATGTGTTCCACCCATGGTAGGAACTACCCGCAAAAATTTAGGGCTAATAGACCCCATTTGGACATCTAAACGGGTGTTCCAACATAGTGGACTTCCAGAAACATTCTGCTGTGCAGTCCAGCAGTATAGTTCCATAAAAATAAAATTTTAAAAATATTTTTCTCAGAAGGTGGGCCATATTTCTGAGCTCCATGTTGATTTAGACTTGATTAGGGACCTTGGGTCTAAATTTTAGGAATATTGGAGGCCCAAAACCTACCCATTTGGATGGAATAAATTTAGAACAGTTACATTCCAGCAATAGTTCACCCTGGACATATTATATTCTTAAAATTTATTAAAATAATTTTGAGTGCCTAAAAATTGTAACGTTTTGCAGAGATGTTTTAAACTCATGTTAGGACATACCTGCAAAATTTTGGAGCCATTAGACTCCTGTACATACCATGGTGGTGGTTGGACCGACCCACTATAATATGGTGTCCAGATCAGCCCGAGTTTCAGGACAGATTATTTTATTTGAGTTAATTAAAATATTTTAAGATGTCCAAAAATTATAAAAGTTTATGGAGGTGTTGCCTACCCATGGAAGGACCACCCTATAAATGTTCAGGGCCATCGGGCCTCTGTATCAACCGTGGTGTGGCCTGTAATTTGGACCAGTTTTGGATAAAATACCCAGGCACACCCTTACCTTAGGTTGCTGGGCCTGCATTCTAATGTCATGGCCCACTTGAAGTAAGTGTTGTATAAATCTCTTTTATCTGGTGAGGCCCACTGTGATATATGTGAATCACCATGGGTCAATAACCCATCTAAATTAAATAAATTCCTGGACTCCAGCAGGCTCAGAAAATGGGTGGGCTGGAATTCCAGCAAGGGGCCCAAAATTTGCTACATGGTTGATTGTTTAGGAACTATTGTGGCACACCCGATTTGAGAGAGTATTGTACACACTCCTTACTTTCCTTCCTTAGATATTTTAGGCTTAATAAGTGCCCCTTGAGGCCCACCTTTGTGGTGATTTTGTGGGCTAGCCTTAACCAGAATTTTTAATAGTTTTATAGGCTCAATGGGCTGGGAACTTCTTTCTTGAGCCCAAGATTGTGCAAGGGCTGACCTTATTGATTTACGAACCTAATGGGCTGTCTATAAGCTGACCATGTGTATTAATGGGCCTTGATGCGCTCATGAAGTGTTTAATTATGGGCTGACTTGCAAAGCCCACATAAATACATATTGCGAAGGGCCTTGTTAAATCTTTGTCTGATGAGGCAAGGCCCACCCTGTCGGTATAGGTCTCGCCCTTGTGTATTCTTGGACTTATGGGCTGACCTCTAGTCCACCATAATATATGAATTGGATGACTTTTATTTTGGGCCATTTCCTTAGGGCCCATTATGTAATATAGTATATGCATGGCCACCCCTTTTGTGGCAGTGATTAGGCCTTTTGGACTCACTTCTTTTGGATAGGCCCATTGATCTTGGGGCTATACTCTCCCTTTTATTGTGATGGGCTTAAGGGCAATAATATGCAAGAAGTTGGGCTCTTGGTTGCCCATTAAATTGACCCTGTACTTAGGCTAAAAGTGAGGCCCAACTCACTTGTGTTAAATGTAAAACTTGCCCATGTAAATGAATTACTAGGCTGCCCATGAAGCCCACCACAATATGTAAAATTATGACCTTTATAGTTGGGCCCAGACCTTACTTGAGGGTCCACTATTTGGCCCATAAGTTGGGCTTGGTGTATGGCCCAGTAGGCCATGTATTGCGTGGGCTTTAGACCTTATATTATATGAGTAATGGCGGGCTACCTCTTGGAGGCCAATTGAGGTTGAATGTCTTCCTGGGTGATCCTAAGGTAGGCCCATGGGTTTCTCTATGGATGGTTAAAGGCCCACCATAGACCCTAGGCCGTTTGTTTAGGGCTTAATGTATATGTATGTGGAACCTACCTTAACGCATGTTTGGTCCAGGCCATCCAAGCCTTGCATCGCCCGATTATGGATATATTCTCTGCCTTGGGTTACTGCTGGACTCACAATCCAGTAACAGGCCCACTTGATCTTTTCATGATATATACACACTCTCCATCTGGTGGGGTCCCTCAGCGAATATAGTTGGCTTTCAAAGAATTATTTCCACATAGTTAACTGATTTCTGGACCTTAGCAGGTCTAGGAAGTTAAACTGGCCAAAAGTTTATCAAAGGGCCTTAAATGTAAAATTTTATGGTTAAAACTTTATTTAACTGTGGGGCCCACCATATTGAGAACTTGTGTGTGTATTACATGCTTATAATCTTTGGGCTTTATCAGTGCATTCTTTAGGGTCACCTTTAGTGATCAGATGAGGACCCCATCTTAGATCAGATTTTTTTTGGGGCATCCCATGAGCCCAAAGTGGGCAGGGTCATCCCAGTTGGGCCTAACCATATATTGGGTCAGCTTCCACCATTTTGATGGACTTGTGGGCTAAGACAATGATAGTATTGGGCCCTTAGTTGCCCACTTAAATTGTTAAGTTTTTGGGCTGATGTAGTTGGGCCCTTTTCATCCAAACTTTAACTTATTTAGTCGTATATTGTGTACGCGGGCTGCCCACCAAGTCTGACTCAATGCATGGATTCTATGACCATTGAGAATTGAGCCTTGGGCCTTAATTTTTCCTTGGAGTCCATGTTGTTAAAAGTGGTATTTTATCTTTTTATGACCTATTATGAGGAATATATATATATATATATATACACACACATATATGGTTGGTTATATTTATTTTTATCTTTAATGTAGGCCTTGGGCTTTCTATCCATATCATTCATGATTGATATGCCTTTTTGGAGAATGGTGGTTAAATGTCCCCATTATGGACCCCCTCTAGGCCCAGTTGTATTTAAGAGTGATTGGATACTCATCTTAGACTCTTGTTAGGCTTATTTCTATATTGCTTAGACCCATATTTTGTATACTTAGTCTCGTGGGTTATCCCAGGTAAATGGGCCCCCACTAGAGGTGTCACGCCCCAAACTCGAAAACCGGGCTCACAAAATTTCCGATCGCCGAATCCGGCGCCGACAGCCTCCGTAGAACCCCATTCTCGGCTCCTAGCTCCCATTCGCCAGGTTCCGATCCTGGGATGCTACGAGGAGGATTTTCAATGTCAGTTTGATTCGTAATAAGCATAACCAAAGGCATAACCCACAAACAATAACCAAGAACTCCATTACATTTTCACTATGATCAAAAACTTTACAAGTACAATGAGCATAAAGGGAAATACAATGGTAAAGAATAAAAACTCCAAAACGCTCCGCAACGTGCTCCTGCCTCAGCGCTGCTGCGAACCAACGTCACCTGCACGCAACGGTCGTGCATAAGCTTATAGAAAGCTTAGAGGGTGGTGAAAGTGTGTGCGCAAGGTAGTAATATGAACATGCAATGTCAGAGTAAAGTGGAATATGCAGATGGATCTATAATATCATGAGCCATACCAAGGCTTATACGATGCAAGACATGAATGGTATCGGCTATCCCAAGGCCATGCGATGTGCAATGCAACTCAAGCATACAGATCCTCATCAATGTCCACACATCAATACAGCTCAAAATATGGAATATCACCGGGGTCTAGTACACTCTAAGCCAGATTACCACCACATCGCGTGCAATAAGGTAAGTGGAAGAGACCTCACTATCCGTCTGCCAATATCGGGCGCGACTCGTCGATAGCGGACCTATTCCTCGAGCTGGTCAAACTCAGCCTAGCATTGCCCCCTACACTCGGGCGGGTAAGGCCGCACCCCCTTCCAACCGACCACGACACAGTGGAGAGCACAACCAACTGGTATTCGGCACTCAGCGCTCATCTACCCACTCGGTCTAGACGTTGGAGCAATCTCTTGGTACCATAAGGGTTTAGAGACTTTCACACAGGGATATCTATAGTACCCCATATAGAACAAGATTTCTAGTATCTAATCCTGCCAACCACGATGCGCCTATGGAGGCTACGGCCCTGATGTCACTAGGGCGTACAATAACTATGTCACACAATTGAGAAATGCATGATTCACGCTATCCAGTCATGCAACAAATTCTGCGCATATCGTACGCTCATGTAGGGCAACACCGCCTAACCGAGAGCCCATAAACAACCTGCCCGAAGGCAAATGCTATGATCAGACAATTCTCACGTCAAGCATACATATGATGCGTATGATCATGAGTCATGTAACTGCACTAAACATGTTATAATAAAGTGAACTATCTTACAATGCAGATGGACCTGAATGACCTAAACACGATAAGTACGGCCTAGTAATGGGCCCCAAGGAGAGTCGTAATGTGGACATCCAACCAACATTACACTCGCAATGTGGACGTCAAACCAACATTGCTCCCAAGTCACGATCTTTGTAAACATCAGTACTTAGCTTGTAATGGATTTACACATTACAATGGACGGTAGGTTGTCCCCATTAGACCTTACATATATATCAGATGGGCCATATCCTATGGGCCTTTTTTTTTCATCAGATGGACCACATAAATGGGCCACACCAATGGGTCTTATGTGCATTGCAATGGGTCAAAACCCGTGGGCTTTGGATTACATCAAATGGGCTTAGTCTCATGAGTCTAATATATGATCAATGGGCCACACCAATTGGGCCCCACATGTAGATCAAGTGGGCCTCAACCCATAGACCTAACATGAGTTCAATGGGCCTAAACCCCTAGGCCTTACATATATCAAATGGCCTATTTCCATGGGCTTTAAGTTTCAACAAAAGGGTCCAATTACATGGGCCTTGAAGCACATCAAATGGGCCTAGTCCCATGGACTTGCAACACATCAAATGGGCCTAAGTCCATAGGCCTTATATGAATCAAATGGGCCTAGTCCCATGGACTTGCAACACATCAAATGGGCCTAAGTCCATAGGCCTTAGAATATATCAAATGGTCCAATCCCATGGGCCGTACATCCACATCAAAGTGGGCCCCAATAAATGTCACAACTACATTTAAGATGATCCTTAAATCATGCTAAGATGGGGTCCACTTGGACCATGGATCTGGCTCATACTTTGGCTAATTCCATAGAATGATCTGCTTAAAATGGATGGGCAGATTGGATGCAGCATCTGCATCACGGGTGGAGCCCACGTGAAGGCCCACCATTGTGAATGTTGTGTACATATATAGTATATAAACCATGTATATAAATATATATACAATATTTTATATATATACTATATAATATAAGTATGTATGCATATGTATGTATACACACACACGCATGCATACCCATACCACACACACAACACACACACACTCTGCACACACGCCGCACGCATGCTGTGCTGGCGTGCATAAAACACATGCATCAAGAGGGCTCCACCGTCCAGCAGACGGTGGAAGCAAAACAACAGCAAGGTGGGCGCCACCGTCCACTGGACGGTGGACTTTAAGATACACATCATTGTGGGTCCCATGTGGGGCCCACCTTGTAACATTTATTCAGCATCCAAGCCGTTCACAAGGTCACTCTGACCTGGATGAAGGGAAAACATAAATTTCAGCTTGATCCAAAACTTCTGTGGGCCCCAAAAAATTTTCAATGGTAGAATATATAAGTCCACTATTTCAAGTGGTGTGGGCCACCTGAGTGTTGGATCAGTCTCATTTTTGGAGGGGGGCCACTTTAGGGGGTGGCCCACCTCATTAACGGGTTGGAGTTCAAATAAACATCATGGTGGGGCCCACACGCAGGGCCGTGGGCCCCCCTACGTCCGTCCGCGTCCTCACGCATGCAGCGTCTGCTGCTTCAGACGGTGGCAGCAGCGCTACCACCTTTTCTTCTTCTTTTTTTTTTGAAAACTTATATGTGGGGCCCACACATAGATAATCCACTCCACCCAATAAATTCTAGGGCCCAAACATGCCGTGAAAATCCAAGGGTTGACATTTAATTGGCGTGTAGAAATGACTAAATGGGCCCTAAAAGCCTTAGAAGGGTAAAAGCATCATTTTCTCTGGTATGGCCCGCCTGATCATCGGATTGAACCCATTCTTTGGCTCAACGCCTAAAATGTTATGGGAAAGAGGGTGGATGGCTTGGATTACACTCATACATCAAGGTGGGGCCTACACAAGGGGGACCACCCTAAAACTTCTCTTTTTCACCCTTTTTTTTTTTGGTTACAGGGACGTCTAGCATCCCAGACGCTGGAAGATGGACCTCTCCTTAGAAAATATTGTGGTGGGCCCTGATGAAGTGGGCCACCACTGATGTTTGTCAGGGATTCAACATATAAGGTGGGCCCCACTTGAATAAAAATTTGAATGAGATAAATCTCAAGGTGGGGTCCATTCAAGTGGGCCACACAACCTCATCACATAAAATAAGATAAAATAAAATAAAAAAATAAAAATAAAAGAGAGAGAGAGAGACACACATGGAGAGTGGGACACGGCTTGTGATGGAGGAACCTCGAAAATATGAGCCCTCCCTTACAACGAATCATACATCAAGTGGGCCTTAAAGCATGTGGGACCACCGAAATTTAAAATCAACGGTGGGGATCCTTTCCCCACCAACATGGACGGTCTAGATGACCTTTGAAGAGAAAATAAACATCATGATGGGGTCCATGGAGAATGGCCCCATCATGGAATGATCATGATGATCCAAGTGGTCCATCGACCACATTTTTGGGTCCCAAGTGAGATCCACACCACTGATCGGTGGGCCTCACTTGGTCCACCATAAAAATAAGAAAAAACTACCCTATAGAGGCACCCACCGTCCGATCTTCTTGCTCCTAGAGGTTTCTTGGCGCCTTAGCTTCAACTTCAATGGTTAAGATGAAGAATAGAGGGTTGAGATGGGAGATTTTGGGGTAGGAAGGTGGGCCACTTGGAGCTTAGGAGCTCTTACAAAATTCCATACGTATGGACTCTTGTTGCTTGGAATTTTTAAAATGAGAAAGAGAGAAAGAGAGAGAGAGTGATGTAAAGGGAGAGAGAGAGAGTGATGGATGGATGTGGTGAGTGATGTTTGTGTAAGAAATCTTTAACTTTTGAGGCTTTTGTGTAAGAGAGGTATGGGAGATGAAGACTTTTGTGACTTTTTGTGTAAGAGAGGTATGGGTGGTGAAGACTTTTGTGGTTTCTTGGGAAAAGGGATGGAAGTGATGTGTACTTGACATGTGATGGATTGATGGGTGATTGATTGATGGGATTGATGTGATTAATGTGACACATCGTAGAGATTCTCTTGGGTTTCGCAACGCGCGACGTTTTCTCACACCGAACGTTGGCCTATATCTCTTGACCAGGGTATTGCCTCGGCGCGCGAGTCGCGGTATCGGAACCACAACGACGGCGCGGTCGCTATGGTATTGGTCTCGGGTTGAGTCGACTCGGGTTGTCGGCATATGAATCAGGGTCGCGTGTCGATATCGATTAAGGGTCGAAGGTTGCCAGAATTCGACCGGTACGACCGCAGAAGTGTACGGGAAGGTACGGACCAAGATACGGGTCTTACAAGAGGTGAGATTCCTTATGAATATTGTCTAAATACATAGTCTTAGTCCCTTCTTAGATATGAGGAGTGTACTACTTTGTGTATCAACACATAATGTGTCTAGACCCATCTTTATGGCCCATGTACATCATTGTATGCTTGGTTGACACTATGTGTGTGCGGTCATATTGTGTCATTGGACATTGCATGATACTTTTCCCGAGGGACATAGTATCCCCTCTTGAGCACGTTGGATGCTTAGGATTGATGCATGGTTGATTGCGTGATTCATGCATCTAGCATTGCATAACATATGAGCATTATCACCCTTGCTTCATCAGGATTGTAGCCTCCACAGATACATCATGGATGGTCATGTTTGGACATCGAAAATGTTACTTGAGCATACCGGGTGCATAGGATGCCCATGGGTGAAATTCTCAAAACTTCCATGGTACTAAGGATCTGCTCCAGTGCCGTGACCGAGTGGAATATATGAGCGCACGAGGGCCTTATACCGTTAGGCCTTGACTCCCACTGTCGTGTAGTCTGTTGGATAGGGGTGTGACCTTACTCGCCTGATGTAAGAGGGCATTGCTAGGCTGAGTCTGACCAGCTCGTGAATGGGTCCGCTACCTTCAGGCCTTGTTGGTGATTAGTTGTCCACAGGCAGATAGTGAGGTCTCTTACGCTCGTTTGATTGTGCGGGGTCTGTAGAGCGGCAGTCATCCAGCAGTGTAATGGACCCCGGTAATTTTCTTATGTTGGAAATGTACTTGATATGTGGATTGGATATGAGCACCGGCATTACTTCGCAATATTGCATTTGTATCGGCTGTGTAAGCCTCATATTGCATCCCCTTGGCATGGCGCCCAGTACTCATTGCATTACATTACACATTACATTATATAGCCTTGGTATGGCTTCCTACATTATCATACTACCTTGGCATAGCTTCTTATGTTCATGATCGCCTTAATAAGGCTAGTGGTATTAGTATTGATCGTGACTTCCTTCTACATTCTCTATCTTCTTCTGAGCACCATTGTCACACACTTTCACCACCCTCTAAGCTCTCTATAAGCTTATACACGATTGATGCATGCAAGAGATCGTAAGTTGGCGTCTTAGTAGCGGAGCTTGGATAGGTGTGTGATCTGAGGACCCAGTGTTGCAGATTCTCTTCCTTCTTTCTTCTGTTATCTTATGTATGTCCTTTTGGACCTGATGTAAGCTTGTAAAAGTTCAAATTCATACTGGATTTTGTGATGTGTGCCTTTGTTATTCTCAGATTTACTTGCTGTGATCTTGGGTATGCTCGTATTGGAAATGATTATATTATTGTGAAAATCCTCCTTGTAGGATCCCAGGATCGGAACCTGCCTCAGGAGCCGAGAATGGGGTACTACGGAGGCTGTTGTAGGCAGAACCGGTCATCGGGTTCCCTATGAGGTCCAGTTACCGAGTCTGGGGTGTGACATTTGTGGTGTGGTTCATTTAATTAATCTTTTAATATGAATAATTTTTTAGATAGTTCTCTAAAATGATATCGAAAAATATACAAATCAATGATCCCGAATTTTTGTTGAATCCAAAACTCAAGTGGACCATGCCACAGGAAACAGTGTGGAATAATGATTTCTAATGTTTATTTGACATCCAACATGTTCATAATATCAAGAAGATATGAATGTAGATAAAACACAAGAAGATATGAATTAATGTGGGCCAACTATGATGGCAGTGTTAAATATACTCCGTCCATCATTTTCTCTGAACCATGATAGAATGAGATCTAAAAAATGAGATATATCCATTGTCGAAGTGGGCCATACTATGAGGAAATAGTGAGACCCAAACTTTAATGGAACATTGGGATATATGGTCCAGGCTGGATTGGTTCATCTAGCCCATCCCATTGGTTATTTATATGGCTGGGTTGGATTAGGTTGGATATGGTTCAACCCTACTCAGACCCATACCCATTTGTCTTACTCCAACCTTCATTAGGAACAGCTCGGGTCTGTAAACCTACTAGCTAACCCAATACATTGTCACTTGTAGTTTACAATGTGAGAACAGACTAACTGAGCCAGGGCCCTTGGACAGCCCTAATTGATGGTTATGCTTGAAGCCATCCAGGTCCATTGCCAATTATGGATAGGGGCACCATGTGAATTATGGCTCGCAAACAATGGATGGTTGTTAGCAAATTGGCTCCATTCAAAGGGCTATGATCATCCGACTGGTATGATTATTACACCATGGCTTGTTCCTAATTGTATGAATGAGTGAATGGTTAAGGTAGTGGCATCTATCCAAAAATGTTGTAACTTGCCAGGTCCTTGTTCTGGTGCTAAATGTACATGTGGTGATCCAGTCTGTCCATCTACTGGGCCATGCCAATTGGCAAAAATGTACGTAGTCATCTCATCACGAGATATTGGAAATTTCAGGAGATAGCAACTAGCAAGATATTATCATTTCCTAACTTTGGTGGGCCTTATAGGTTGGTGGCTGTTTGTATCACTACTTTTAAATTATTGTAAGTGTACCATTGTTTATGTACCTAGACAGGAAAGGAGTTTTTCAGTTTTTATTTTTAATATCCTTTCATGTAAAGGTCGACATCCTTTCGGCCAACCATACTACAAAAAAATCATCGGCAACTTCCTTAAAGAAAAAATGCATAGAGAATGGACATGGATTAGGTGGATCCTTGAATTTGGGGCCCACCATGCCCCATAGTCAAGGATCCACTAAAGCCCCATTCACATAGAATGAGATTTTATAAAGATCATCAGGTCAAGTCAGTCCTTGAGAAAATCACTAGCAACTTCCTTAAGTAAAAAAAAATCACACATATCAGGCAATTAGTACAACTATGGCCCACCAGATCAAAAATTCTAATCACTGTATATATGCTACATCTAAGATAATTAGCCGTTCATGCTGAAGAGAGTTGGGCCATGGCCCAACACCTAAGATGAACCATACATGTCTATGGTGGTACCTCAAATTGTGTCCCTCGCCAAATTCATGGCAAGAAAGCCTAACTAGATGGCCCCATCAACTAATTAGTTGCGATCAAGATTACACACATGTCTATGGTGGAGATAGAATTGAACACAATTTGTGAAAGAGCTTCCTAGAAATGTAAACCTGATTAATGGAGTTGATTAAATATATACCACATGGTGGCCCATGCACAAACAAACCTATATATGGTTGACATCCCATTTACATCATTTCATGTGGCGTGGCCCATTTAATTTGTGGATCTAGTTGATTTTTTTAACCTCAAGACCTAACATCGAGTATAAAATTTGATTAGCAGAGTGAATGTTGTAATTAAAACATGGTGGGGCTCCTAGACTTGGTCACTGGTATCGAACATCTACCGCATCAGTCAGATGTACCATTCCATGATGGCCTAAGGCTTAAAAATCAAGACAATCCATGAATTTTTTGGGCCACAACACATACAAAAGTTGAGAGGGGTTACCCACCATTAAAATATTCATAATCATTTGTTGGGCCCACCGAGATGTGGTTCACAAATTCAGACCATCCTTTATGTGTGTCCCACTTGGACGAGGAGTCAACCAAGTTTCATATGCATCAAAATTTCAGGTGTGCCCCACCAAGTGCTTTTATATGTTTGAGCCATTTCTTCACATGATTTTAGATAGTATGGCCCACCTAAGTTCCGTATACGATTGATTTTTGGGATATCCCATAATTTAAAGAGGGCCCATCAAATGCACGGTGTTGTTGGTCGACATGCATCATAGTGGGGCCCATTTAACTTTGACATTCTTTAAACCGTTCATACAACTCGGAGCTCGAGGACCGTCAGTGCATAAATGCTCTCTCGACCCTCTCTCTCTCTCTCTCTCTCTCTCTCTCTCTCTCTCTCTTTATTCCTCTCTATCCCTCCTCTCTCTCGTGCCCTATTCCTGTCCATCCTCTCTCTCTCTAATCCTCTCCATCCCCCCCCTCTCTCTCTCGGGAGCGTCTAATCATCTCTCTCTCTCTCTCTTTGATCCAAAAAAGGGAGGGACCCGAACCGATCTGCACGTCGGCAGCCATTTCAGCAGTGAGGGGCCAGTGCAGCAGGTATTTCTCTCCTCTCCTCTCCTCTCCTCTCCTCTCTCTTCAATGTCAAATATCCAAACCCTAATTAGGGTTTTCCAATGGTGTATGTATTTGGGGATTTTCTTTTTTTAATCCCTAATTAGGGCTTTCCAATGTTGCATGTCTTTGGGGATTTCCATTTTTTAATCCCTAATTAAGAATAGTTCATTAGATTGCTATTTTCTATTTATTGTTACAAATGGTTGTCACTGTATGCATTGGGTGGGGCCCATCAAGTAGGACCTCTTCAAAATTTTACGTTTGGTCGACACACGCACACCCTAAGCAAGCACACCCTGACACTTAGATTTGAAAATGGGAGAAAATAACCAAGGTACACTATCCTGTGAGTCCAAACACTTCCAGAAGAACATAAAAAAGAAATGGTACTACTTGGTAGTTGGAAGTTGTAGGCTCAAATATCAAAATGAGGCTACCCTACAAAAAAAAAAAAAAGGAACAGAGATCACCATGAGTCCCAACAAGTGTTGATTTATGCCTGTTTGTTGATGATTTTTAGGCCTAATCCAAGTTCTACTTTGGAGGGTTTTAGTTGAAGATTTTTAGACCTCAATTCAGGGTCTACTTTGGAGGATCTAGGTGAAGATTTTACTAATTCTTTGAAGATCTTGAGGGTTGATTCTCTGGATTTCCATAAGCTCTTTTAGGACATTACAGCATGGCAACATCATTGTAGATTCATTTCTTGCTATTTTGATAGATTCAATTGATATTTAATAAATTCAATAGTTGGAAATCTTGTTAAATTGGGGTTGTTCTAGGAGGTGAAAGCATTACATTTTCAGACTTTTATGAGGTTTCATTTAAATAATTGGAAGTACAGATATTCCAATTTCAATGTAGTTTATTTTTCACTATTCTAATATTCTTCTGAGTGTATAATTCATTATATTCTTGCCATTTGGGTATTGAAATTGTTTTTTATCAAAGAAAAATTGAAAATCATCATCATTATCATCCAAGCCTTATTCCAATTAATTGGGGTCGGCTCATGGTATGCCAAAACAGTTACTGAGTTCCACAACAATTTACGTTTTGTGAACAAGTATAACTCTAGGGAGTACTATGTTAAAATGCTCCAGGCCATGGTCAGATAATTTCTTATGTTATTCGTATTCTTTACTTCTCATAGTTATGCATGACTTGTGACTTCTTCACACAGATTTGAAGCCGAAAAATATTCTTCTTGTTTCTGTAGAATATGTGAAGGTGCTTGATTCTAAGGTGTACTATGTTAAATTACAAACGTTTTCTAATAGTCTATGAGTGTGCACACTAGTGAGAGGGTTCCTAAGAATTTGATCAGTTGGATGGTCTTTAACTAATCGCAATTCAATGTCATTTTGACTAGATGAAGAGTCTAATTTATCAAATCAAGAGACTTCATCATCTTCTGAACTTGAGACAGGTGTATTCAGGTAATCATGTATAACCACGTTAATGGATTCTTGAATTACACCGGTCCTCTTGTTGAGAACACAATACGCTCTACTATTTAGTGTATATCCAAGAAAAATACCCTCATCACTTTTAGTGTCGAATTTACCCAGATTTTTTCGGTCACGTAGAATATAGAATTTGCTGCAAAAAACTCGAAAGTATTTGACTGTTGGCTTCTTATTGAGCCACAGTTCTTATGTAGTCTTATTATTTGATTTTCTAGTATAAACACGGTTAATAATATAACAAGCTATGTTTATATCTTCAAACCATAAATTTTTAGGAAGTTTCATGCTATTTAACATTACATTAGCCATTTCTTGAAGCACATGATTTTTTTCTTTCAATAACCCCATTCTGTTGAGGTGTCTGAAAAGGCCAAGCTATATGTCCTAGAGGGTGGGTGAATAGGGCTATCAAATTAAAAATGATAACAGTGGAATAAAACAACAAGATAACCAAGTAAAGGAAAGATAGCAGTCCACAATATATAATGTAAAGCAACCTCGAATTCAAATATTGAGAGGTTGATACAAATGTTGTTCTAAGGACAACCTTACACCAAAAACTGAGGTTTATGGTAGGACAACCTTATTTCTAGAACTGTTTGTGTATCAAAATCCCAAACCGAAGAGGAAACAAATAGCAAGAATAGAAATTCTAAACTATTACAACATTCCCACAAAGCTTGAAATGAAAAATTACAACATTCACATCCACATATACATCCCATAAACTTAAGAAATAAAAGATACAGAAAATAAATCACACAACTACAGCACACAAAGAATTATAGTGGTTCGCCTGTGTGTACACCAACTGTTAAACAACAGCTACTTCACTCCTAATATCCTCACACAGTGGATATTAGCATTCACTATCAAAGTAGGTTTTCCAGGTTCACCTAAAACCCTCACAATTATGTCTTTCTAGTGGGCTTACACAATTAAAAAAAAAAACCCCACTCTGAGTTTTCTGGCTCTCCTCAGATAACTAAAACAATGAGATTTTTCTAGCTCAATAAGAAAGGAAATTACAAAACTCTAAAATACCTGGATTTCTCCTTGTTACAGCTCGAAAGAACCAAGTTCGGAGTAGAAGAATAGTTCAATGTACAGTCCAATACTCACATTTAAAATGGTTCTAAGTTCTAATTGATTTCAAATTAAAACAGGTTGGACAACTTAATTTGATTTTGCTTCCAAGAAGTGAAATATTATGATTCCTCTTTCAAGTCAGAATGGAATGTAGAAACAAAATCAAATGTAAAAGCTAAAAAGGGAGAATATTAACTAAGCACAATTTAGCTTAAAAAGAGCACAAACTTATCTTTCAGAGAGGCGTATTGAATTTTCTTGAGTTCTATATCTGAAACTCTGAGATTCTTACTCTATATATAGGTGATCATATCGCACCTT
Source organism: Magnolia kwangsiensis (assembly GCA_037074715.1). Lineage (NCBI taxonomy): Eukaryota > Viridiplantae > Streptophyta > Magnoliopsida > Magnoliales > Magnoliaceae > Magnolia > Magnolia kwangsiensis. The sequence goes on along the minus strand of CM073586.1, from coordinate 34,643,268 downwards.
CGACTGGTCTTGAGGACACCACGACTGGTAGTAGGACTAATGGATTTTTGAAATTTTGAGCGCGATCAGATAAAGTTGTTTCACGACTGGTCGTAGGCCATTCACCACTGGTCGTAAGCCTCACACGACTGGTTGTGACCTATCCACGACTGGTTGTGCAACACTGAATTAGTCATTGGAGTTTGAGTCGTAGATGCACGACTGGTCGTGAACAAATCGGCACTGTTCACACGATCGATTGACCAGTCTCTAGGACTGGTCATGGATTAATAAAAAATTCTGAAAAAATTCTAACAACTTAATACTAATCTTAGAATTTCTTGGACTGGTAGAGCCATTGCTAGGACTAGTCCAACAGAGTCCAAGACTAGTCGAAGAATAGACCAAACACCTATAATATCAATATTTGAATTATGTATCCAAAATGACCTACCCTAAGGTCAATCACACAAACCTTGTTAGAGATGAATGGACATTGAACTTTTTTTCCATATAGTTGGTAGTATTTCTTTGAAGTCTATGAACCGAGAATCTTAAACCTTGAGATCTTGAAGTTGTAGTATATTGTCCTTCACATAAAGTCTTGGACCATACACATATTTTTTTTTATGTCGCTTTATTGATTGACACTTGAAGCTTCGAACAACGTACTTGATCTTGCATTTGAAGTAGAACTTTGTTCTTGACTTGAAGTACTTGTCATGTCACGAACATGTCATACATTGCCTTGAACATATATAAAGCAATGTGCTACACAAGTCAAAAATAGTAGTTTTGGTGCTACAAAATTTGACAACCAAAGGAACGATAACACTTACAATCTCTCCCTTTGTCAAATTTGTGACAAAACATACATCATAACCACCATACACAAGGAAGATCATACACCAGTTAGCATGTACACAGAAACATATCAAATGAAACCAGTTCTAACCTGGTAAAAGAATCATGCATAACTTGGTTAAAGAATCATGCACCAGTTACCAACAACGTGCATAAACTCTGCTTCAACAATACTCTCCCCTTAATATTCACAGCCCATGCCAATCACAGAATATATCATAAAGATAATAGGGAATAGGCTATAGATAGGCAAGCCAACCATCTCCATACATACTCTCCCTGAGTAACACACAAAAAAAAATAAAATTGCCTACTACCCACTAACCATAAATATTCTCCCCCTTTTTGTCACAATAAGACAAAGGGAGCAACCAAGAGATGAGAGATAGAAGTAAAAGAAAACATAGTAATCTATAGTAATAACCAGAATAAACCAAAGTCATCCAGAGATAAGCAGTATAAGTATCATAAAAGTTATTACAAAAAAAAAAAAAAAAAAAACTTAGTCAGAGCCTGAAGGAGCAGGTATGGTAGGATCAATTTGATAAAGGCCCTTGTTAATGTGCATAAGGTGCTTGTGCATATATTTAAATTGTAAATCATGGGTAACATTTATATTTTCAACCTTCTCCTCAAGTGCACGAAGACGTGCATCAAAATCTGATGGCTCATAGTCAAGATCATTTGTAGAATCTGACTTAATTTCATTAAAGATGTCATCCATATTTATATCATCAGGAGGAAGATTATCATCTTAGTCTTCATTCATCCCTTCAGCTCTACCACCAACATCTACTTGACCATAAGCTAAATGAAACTTCATCTTGTTCATGTTTAAGTAGTTAAAGATGAGTTAATGAATAGGTGCCTCTCCATCAGGTATAGCGACTAGCATGTGAGTAGCTAATACAGTCATAAGATAGGCAAAGGGAATATCACTATGGCCAGGGTGGAGACAAAATTGAATGATGAAGTGGCAAATTATGGAGAGAAGACAACATTGGCTCCACAAATAATAGAATGCAAAACCCGAACCATAAAAGCAGTAAATTCTATTTTGTTACCAGATCTAGGATAAACATTAGAAGTAAAAATCCCATGAAGGACTCTGTATCTGGGTAACAAATACTTACTAGGGAGCGCATTCCCGTTCTAAGTCCATTGCACATTAATGTTGCATAAAGTTCTAGTAAGCATGTGCTTTTCCATTTTAGATGGTTTTTCAACTAGAGGGCTAATAGGGATACCGTCATCATTGCCTTGTATTTCCATAAGGCTAAAAATTAAATGTCAATCAACCTCAAAAGGGCCTTCTCTAGTAGTAATTACGAAAGTTAGATTTTCAGTTGAAAAATCAGAAATACATGCAAACATGGATTGTGCAATAGACCGGTACGCCAGCCCACCCCAATGTAGAATGTTATCCCATCCTACAGATTGGAGAAGTGGAAGGAGTCTAAAAGGAGCAATATGAGCAACATTCACTGGTCGCTCAACTATCACATTGCGCAATCGTAAATCCCACACATAGGGAGGATCGTCTTCGGGTGACAAAAGATAACGTCGTGTGATAGGTGTTGATCTAGAGGATGATGCACCACGAGATGTTCCTTTACAACCTCTGGCATCCATTTAGCAATAGGAAATCAAAGAAACAAGGAGTTTCAAAGAATGGAGAATAGGTATCCTCAAAATCAGATTTTTGAAAAGATAACCCTAAAAATTTTAAGAGAACTTGAAATCAAACAATCCAAGGAAGATAATGAAGATTTTAGAGCATAAATCTAGAAAGTAAACTAAAATATAGCACTCTCCTTTAAGAATCAAAGAGTTGGGTTCGTCTAGTTGTGCTTCGGCCCGATGGAGAAGAAAGGAGAAATGAAGAAGAAACCGTTTTCCCTAAAATAAAAAGGGTCACCACGCACCACGACTGGTCGTGGCTGTCCTCGACCGGTCATACCACGACTGGTCGAGTATAACCTCGACTAGTCGTGCAAACATAAAATATGCATTTATCATATAATATTTTAAAATTTTTAAAAAATAAATATATAAACTATAAATCAGAAATGCATGCATAATCAATTTAAGTTGTACATACCAAGTTCAAATTTTAATTTATTAAACCTACTTTTGTCGAGCGGTTTAGTGAAAATATCAGCAAGTTGAATCTTAGTTGGAATGTATTCCAAAGAAATAACTTTTTCTTCCACTAATTCACGAATGTAGTGATATCTAATGTCAATGTGCTTGGTTCATGAATACTGGATTGGATTTTTTGAAATATTAATTGCACTAGAATTATCACAATATAAAACCATTGAATCCTATGCACTTTCGTAATCGTTTAACATTCTTTTCATCCATACGAGTTGAGTACATGCACTTCCAGCTGCAATGTATTCAGCCTCAGTTGTTAAAAGCGAAACGGAACTCTGTTTCTTGCTAATTCAAGAAACTAAACAATTTCCAATATAGAAACAACCACCACTAGTTGATTTTCTATCATCGATATTACCAGCCCAATCAACATCTGTATACCTAACTAATTGAACAGTAGTGTCATATGGATACCAAAGACTGAGATTTAATGTACTAGCGACATTTCGCATAATCTGCTTAACAGCAGCTAAATGCGACTCTTTAGGGTTGGATTGATATCTAGCACAGATTCCGACACTAAAGGCAATATAAGATCTACTATCAGTTAAATAGAGTAAACTACCAATCATATTGTGATAAAACTTAGGATCTACACATTTACCTGTAGAGTCTTTTGAGAGTTTTAAAGATGTACTCATAAAAGTAAAAAAATTCTTTCCATTCTCAAAACTAAACTTTTTAATCAAGTTCAGATCATATTTGGACTGAGGAATAAAAATACCATCAGGTTGTTGTTTTACTTACAACCCTAGGAAATAAGTTAATTCTCCAACCATGCTCATTTCGAATTGAGATTTCATGAGATCTGCAAACTCAATAGTCATGTTAGAACAAGTAGATCTATAAATAATATTATCAACATAGATCTGCATTATTAAGAAATGTTCATTTTGTTTCTTTACAAATAGAGTTTTATCAACACTGCCCATTAGAAAAATATGACCAAGTAAAAAGTTGGTCAATTTTTCATACCAAGCCCTAGAAGCTTGTTTTAAACCATAGAGAGCATTTTTTAGGAGATACACATGATCAGTATTTTTAGAGTCTTTAAAAGCTGTAGGTTGTTCAACATATACTTCTTCATGTAAATCGCCATTTAAGAAGGCACTTTTTGCATCCATTTGATAGATTTTTAATTTTTTGAAACATGCAATGGATATAAATAATCTAATTGATTCAAGACGAGTTACTCGGGCAAAGGTTTCATCATAATCGATACCTTTAATTTGTGTGTACCCTTGTACAACTAGTTTAGCCTTGTTTCGAATTATATTACCAAGTTCATCAAACTTATTTTTGAAAATCCACTTGGTTTCGATAATATGTTTATCTTTAGGTCTAGGAACTAAATACCAAACATCATTTCTTATTAATTGATTAAGCTCCTCCTACATCACAATTATCTAGTTTTCATCAGTAAGAGCTTCTTTTACATTTGTCGGTTCAATCTGAGATGTAAACCACACGTAATTACATATATCTTCTAGTTGTCTACGAATGCGTACACCTGTGAGAGGGTTTCTAAGAATTCAAGTGGCTGGATGATCTTTGCCAGTCCTTAGTTCAAAATTATTTTAACTAGATGAAGTATCTGGTTTATCAATTAAGAGAACTTCATCATTATCTGAACTTGAAGTAAGTGTATTCAAGTGATCGTCAATGACCACATTGATGGATCCTTAAATGACATCAGTCCTCTTATTCAATACACGATATGCTCAAATATTTAAAGAGTATCTTAAGAAGATCCCTTCATCACTTTTAGTATCAAAATTTCTCAGATTCTCAAGGTCACGTAAAATATAACACTTGCTGTCAAAAACTCGAAAGTATTTAACAGTTGGCTTCTTATCGAACCACATTTCATAAACAGTTTTATTATTTGACTTACTAGTATAAACCCGATTGATTACATAACAGGTAGTATTTATAGCCTCAGCCCAAAATTTTTTAGGGAGCTTCATACTATTCATCATTACATTAGCCATATCTTGAAGCACTCTATTTTTTCTTTCAACAATACTATTCTGTTGTGGAGTTTTGAGCATAGAGAATTCATGTGATATTCCCTGATCGCAATAAAATTACTTAAAACTGTTATTCTTAAATTTCGATCCATGATCACTATGGATCTTACAGACTTGAGAACCTTTTTCAGTTTGTATCCATTTGAGAACTCTTTTCACCTCATCAAGGGTTTCTGATTTATCTCTTAAAAAGGTTATCCATGTGAATCTGGTATAGTCATCCACTATTACCAGTATATATCTTTTGCCCCCTTGACTATCCATTCTAGTTGGTCTTATAAGATCCATATGGATGAGTTCGACTGGTTTGCACATGGCATTGGAGTCCACCTTTTTGTGAGCACTCCTAGTTTGTTTGCCAATCTGGCATTCACCACATTTTTTGTCTACTTTCTGTAATTTAGGTAGACCTTGTATCAGTTCTCTTTTGCTCAATCTATATAAATTACGATATTGTACATGTCCAAGGTGTTTATGCCATAATTCAGTCTCATCGGTGTGGACTATGTAACACGATTGATTAGATGAGCTAGAATCACTAACGATGTATCAGTTTTTAGAAGTTCTGCGACCAGTTAATATTATAGAACCCTTTTTGTTCAAAATTTCACAACCTTGGTTAGTGAATTCTACGCTATGATTATTATCACATATTTGAGATATTCTTAGTGTAAGATCCGTATCTTGGTCCATACTTTTCCGTAGACTTTCGCGGTCTTACCGGTCGAATTCTGGTGACCTTCAACCCTTAAAAGATATTGACGCGCGACCCTGATTCATATACCGACAACCCAAGTCGACTCAACCCGAGACCAATACCATAGCGACCGCGCCGTCGTTGCGGTTCTCATACCACGACTCGCGCGCCGAGGCGATACCCTAGTCAAGAGATATGGGCCAACGTTTGGTGTGAGAAAACGCCACGCGTTGTGAAATCCAAGGGAATCTCTACGATGTGTCACATCAATCACATTAATCCCATCAATCAATCAATCCATCAAGCTATCACATGTCAAGTACACATCACTTTATTCCATTTTCCCAAGCAACCACAAAAGTCTTCATCTCCCATACCTCTCTTACACAAAAAGCCACAAAAGTCTTCATCTCCCATACCTCTCTTACACAAAAGTCACAAAAGTCAATATTTTCTTACACAACCATCACTCACCACATCCATCCATCACTCTCTCTCTCACCCTTACATCACTCTTTCTCTTTCTCTCTTTCTCATTTCAAACCTCCAAGCAACTTCCAAGCTCCATACGTATGGAGTTTTCCAAACTCTCCTAAGCTCCAAGTGGCCCACCTCTTCATCCCAAAATCTTCCATCTCAACCCTCCATTCTTCATCTCATCCATTGAAGTTGAAGCCAAGGTGCCAAAGAACCCCTAGGAGCAAGAAGATCGGACGGTGGGTGCCTCTATAGGGTAGATTTACTTATTTTTATGATGGGCCAAGTGAGGCCCACCGATCCATGGTGTGGATCTCACTTGGGACCCTAAAAGGTGGTCGATGGACCACTTGGATCATCATGATCATTCCATGATGGGGCCATTCTCCATGGACTCCATCATGATGTTTATTTTCTTTAGAAAGGTCATCTAGACCATCCATATTGGTGGGAAAAGGATCCCCACCGTTGATCTTCAGTTTTGATGGTTACATGTGTAAAATGACCCACTTGATGTATGATTTCATGTAAGGGAGGGCCCATAATGTCGGGGTCCCTCCATCATAAGCCGTGTCCCACTCTCCATGTCTCTCTCTCTCTTTTATTGCTTTTATTTTATTTTATTTTATTTTATTTTATTTTTATGCTATAGGATTGTGGCCCACTTGAATGGATCCCACCTTGATGTAATTATTTTTATTCAAGTGGGGCCCACCTTAGACGTTAAACCCATGTCACCCATCAGTGGTGGCCCACTTCATCAGGGCCCACACTCTTTAAAAAAAAATAATAAATATAAAACCGTCCAGCGTCTGGGACGCTGGACGTTTCAACAGAAAGAGAAAAGGGAAAGAAGAAAAGAAGTTTTTGGGGTGGTCCCCTCGTATAGGCCCCACCCTGATGTTTATGTTCAATCCACGCCACCCACCACTTTCCCTGGGATATTTTAACCGTTGAGCCAAAGAATGAGGCCGACGTAATCATCCAGTGGGCCATAATATCAGAAACTTGGGCGGTCACCCTTAAAGACACGTCCTGATGAGTCTATACATCCAAAAATCCTGAACCTTGGACTCATTAGACTTGTTTTGAGCCCCTGAAGCCAATGGACGGGGTGGATCTGCTGGATGTGGGCCCCAAATGCAAAAAACCCCAAAAATGAGGGTTTCTATTTTTTTTGTTAAAAATTGTAAAGAGGCTAAGCCTCTGACGCTGCAGCAGAGGCTGCAGCAGGTGGGCGGCGGGCTGACGTGCAGCCACCCACGGCTGCTGCCGTGGGCCCCACATGATGTATATGTCTTATCTACGCCGTTCATTAGGCAGGTCCCCTCCTCAGGTGGGTCCCCTCCAAAATTCGGCTCGATCCAAAACCCAGGTGGCCCACACCACAGGAAACAGTGGAATTGAATGTCTGCCATTGAAATCTTCTTTGGGGCCCACAGAAGTTTTGAACCAAGCTGAAATTTGTACTTTTCCTTCAACCGGGTCTGTTTGACCTTATCAACGGGTTGGATGCCAAATAAATATTACAGTGGGCCCCACATGGGACCCACAAATGATGCATGGGCTTAAGTCCACCGTCCAGTGGACGGTGGCGCCCACCTTGATGATGTATTGACTCCACCGTCCGCCGTAATGCATGTGTTTTTCCCTCTGTTCAGCGGCAGTGGGACCCGCCATGGTGCATGTGATGCACCCAGACCGTCCATCCACTTGTAAAGATCATATAATGCCTAGGGGTTTAGGCCCACTTTATTATGCATGCAAGGCCTATGGGTTAGGCCCATTTGAACTATTTAAGGCCTATGGGCTAGGCCCATTTGCTTTGTAAAAGGCCTATGGGTTTAGGCCCACTTGTTATGTTCTAAGTCCATAGGTCTAGGCCCTTTTGATGTATTCCAAGGCCATTGAAATTGGACCCATTTGTTGCATTTTTGAGCCCATGGGATCAGGCCCATTTGATTGTTTAAGGCCTATGGGTTTAGGCCCATCTGGTTTATACAAGGTCTACGGGTTTAGGCCCATTTGATGTACCATAAGGCCTAGGGGTTTAGGCCCATTGAACTCATATAATGCCTAAGGATTAAGGCCCTTTTGGCGTTCATATGGGATTCAATTGGTGTGACCCATTCGACCCATGAGTTAAGCTCATTTGATGCAATCCAAGGCCCACGGGTTTTGACCCATTGCAATGTACAATAAACCCATTGGTGTGACCCATTTATGTGGCCCATCTGATAAATAAAAGGCCCATAAGATATGACCCATTTGATATACATGTAAGGTCCAATGGAAAGAACTTACGGTCCATTGCAATGTGTAAATCCATTACAGACTAAGTACCGATGTTTACAAAGATCGTGCCTTGGGAGCAAAGTTGGTTTGACGTCCACATTGCGAGTGTAATGTTGGTTGGATGTCCACATTACGACTCTCCTTAGGGCCCATTACTGGCCCGCACTTGCTGTGTTTCGTCCGTTTAGGCCCATCTGCGTCGTAAGGATGGTTCATCACTCATTTACATGTTTAGTACAGTTTCATGACCCATGATCATACGCATCATATGTATGCTTGATATGAGGATCGACTGATCATAGTATATGCTTTCGGGTAGGTTGTTTATGGGCTCCTGGTTAGGCGGTGTTGCCCTACATGAGCGCACGATATGCGCAGGATTTGATGCATAACTGGATAGCGTGAATCATGCATATCGCATCTGTATGAAATGGATATTGTACCCCCTAGCGACATCAGGGCCGTAGCCTCCACAGATGTATCGTGGTTGGCAGGATTGGATACCGAAAATCTTGTTCTACATGGAGTACTATAGATATCCCTGGGTGAAACTCCCTAAACCCTTATGGTACCAAGAGGTTGCTCCAACGTCTAGACCGAGTGGGTAGATGAGCACTGAGTGCCGAATACCAGTTGGCTGTGCTCTCCACTGTGTCGTGGTCGGTTGGAAGGGGGTGCGGCCTTACCTGCCCGAGTGTAGGGGGCAATGCTAGGCTGAGTTTGATCAGCTCGAGGAATGGGTCCGCTATCGACGAGTCGCGCCCGATATTGGCAGATGAATAGTGTGGTCTCTTTCACTTACCTTATTGCGTGCGATGTGGCGGTAATCAGGTTTAGAGTGTACAAGATCCCGGTGATATTTCATACTTTGAGCTGTATTGATGTGTGGACATAGATGAGGACCTGTATGCTTGAGTTGCATTGTACATAGCATGGCCTTTGGATGGCCGATACCATTCATGTCTTGCATCGCATAGCCTTGGTACGGCTTATGATATTATGAATCCATATGCATATTCCGCTTTACTCCGACATTGCATGTTCATATTACTACCTTGCGCACACACTTTCACTACCCTCTAAGCTTTCTATAAGCTTATGCACGATCGTTGCGTGCAGGTGACGTTGGATCGCAGCAGTGCTGAGGCAGGAGCACGTTGCGGAGCGTTTTGGAGTTTTTGTTCTTTACCATTGTATTTCCCTTTATGCTCATTGTACTTGTAAAGTTTCTGATCATAGTGGAAATGTAATGGATTTCTTGATTGTTGTTTGTGGGTTATGTCTTTAGTTATGCTTATTACGAATCAAACTGACATTGAAAATCCTCCTCGTAGCATCCCAGGATCGGAATCTGACGAATGGGAGCTAGGAGCCGAGAATGGGGTTCTACGGAGGCTGTCGGCGCGGATTCGGCGATCGAAAATTTTGTGAGCCCGGTTTTCGAGTTTGGGGTGTGACACTTAGTAAGTTGTGTTTTAATCGTTCAACATACAAGACATTCTTAAATAAGGGGAGGTTGGATAGTTGAACCGTACCTTGGCCAATGATCCTACAATTGCTACCATCACCAAATGTGACTGAACCATCAGTCATGTCTTTAAAAGTGGTGAATAAACCTTTATCACTAGTCATGTGCCTGGAGCATCCACTGTCTAGGTACCACTTTCATTGGCTTCAAGCTTTGAAAGCCATGTGGGCAACTAAGCAGGTAACCTTAGAAACTCATTTCATAACTGTTTTGGGTTTAGGAGTATAGTTGGTCTTCTTTTATTTGTAGTTGTTGTAAGAGTGACCTATTGAGTTAAATTTTAAGAGCTCCTTAAGCAAATCAACTATTTTTTCGGCTAAAGGGTTTTGGTTCTGATTTTTATAGTTGATATAGTTGTTTTTAGGTTTTAGAAAAGTTTTAGTATTTTTAGAAAGATTGGTACTTTTTTCTTTTGAGTTTAAGATCTCTCCTTTTACAAACTTAGGAGGCGTATTCTTCTATTTAAGAGGAATATTTTTATCGTAGCCCAAACTGGATCGATCGCCACATTTCCTTGATCCATATAAAAGTTTTTCTAACTTTGGATCTCCTTGGCAATACTTCCAAGTATCCTTCAAACTCAAAAGTGAAGAGACTTCAAGTTTAAGTTTTTCATTTTCTGATTTAAGATTTTCAATCAGGGAGGTTTTGAATTCTAAATCACATTTAGATTTTTCAAAACAATCTGAAATGTGGGATTTTTCTAAAACAAGTGAATCAAAATTCTCTTTAAGTTTTAAAAACTTTTCTTTCTAAAGTTTAAGTTTTACAACAATCTTACAACTTTCCTTGTATAGGGCATTGTAAGCATCTTGAAGATCACCTTCATTTTCACAATCACTATTCAGATTTTCTTCACTGGTTGAATCATCATTAACTGAAAAAGTAAACTTGGTTAGAGTCATAAGGGCTTTAACTTCACTACCCAACTCGGTTTCAAAATCTTCTACTTCAGAAGAGGCTTCAGAATCAAAGGATTCATCCCAAGTAGCCAACATACCCTTCATTTTGGGTTTGTCCTTTTCAGGACACTTGTTTGCTAAATGCCCATATTCATGGCAGTTGTAACATTGACTATCTTTTAAAGTTTTCTGAGTTTTAGGTTTATATTTCTTCTTATGATTAGATTTTTGACAATCAACCCTCTTTTTACTTTTAAAAATTTTGTAAAACTTTTTCGCTAAAAGAGTCATGTTATCTTTAAAGTTTTCTAAATTAGAATTATTATTATCTTCATGAGAAATATTTTTAGAAATTTTAAGGGCAATAGATTTACCTTTAGGAGCTTTAAAAGTTAACTCATACGTCTGTAAAGAGCCAACTAATTCTTCTACCTGCATATTATCTGTATTATGAAGTTCCTGGATTGAAGTTACCTTAGAATTGAACCGTTCATGAAGAGAGCATAGGATTTAGCACATATTTTACTTTCTGTGATTTTATCGTCAAGGCCCCACATAGAGGCACAATGTCATTCAATCTTGTATAGAAGTCCATAAACATTTCATTTTCTTCCATACGTTTTCCCTCAAATTTAATTGTGAGGATTTGAATTTTAGATTTCTTGACAATTGATGTACCCTTGTGTGTCATTTCTAAAATATCCAAGGCTTGCTTTGCCAAATCACAGGATATAACTCTTTTCAATTCATCCGGTGATAGTGCGCAAGTTATTGCATTTAGTGCTTTTACATTTGCACTACTCTCACTTTTCTTAAGTGTGGTCCAAGAGAAGTAAGGTGTTACTCTCATAGATTTGGATCCATTGATTCCAGTAACGCCAGTGGTAGGAGGGGTCCATTCATTCACTATGGCTAGCCACACACTTTCATCCATGGATTTAAGGAAAATCCTCATCCTGGCTTTCCAATAGGCATAATTGGTGCCATCGAATGGTGGAGGCCTAGTGACTAAAAGACTATTAAAATTTGACATCTTAAAAATAGCTTAGATCGATTAGCTCAGGAAATAAATCCAAGAATATAACAATTAAAATGAGCTATTAGGCTCTGATACCATTTGAAAAGGCCAAGCTATATGCCCTAGAAGGGGGGGGGGGGGGGGGGGGGGGGGGGGGAGGGGGGGAGGGGGGGGGGGGGGGGTGAATAGGACTCTGCCAAATTAAAAATGATAACAATGGAATAAAACAACAAGATAGCAAAGTAAAGAAAAGATAACAGTCCACAATACAAAATGTAAAGCAACCTTGATTCAAGTATAGAGAGGCTGATACAAATGTTGTTCTAAGTACAACCTTACACCAAAAATTGAGTTTATGGTAGGACAACCTTATTTCTAGAACTGTTTGTGTATCAAAATCCCAAACCGAAAAGGAAAAAAATAACAAGAATAGAAATTCTAAACTATTACAACATTCTCACAAAGCTTGAAATGAAAGATTACAACATTCACATCCACATATACATCCCACAAGCTTAAGAAATAAAATATACAGAAAATGAATCACACAACCACAACACACAAAGAATTAGGGTGGCTCTCCTCTGTGTACACCAACTATTAAACAACAGCCACACAGCTACTCCACTCCTTATATCCTCACACAGTGGATATTAGTGTTCACTATCAAAATAAGTTTTCCAGGTTCACCTAAAACCCTCACAATTGTGTCTTTCTAGTGGTCTTACATAATTAAAAAAAAAAACCCCAGTCTGAGTTTTCTGGCTCTCCTCAGATAACCAAAATAATGAGATTTTTCTGGCTTAATCTCAAAAGAAACCAAAATAAAGGAAATTACAAAACTATAAAATACCTGGATTTCTACTTGTTGTAGCCCAGAAGAACCAAGTTCGGAGTAGAAGAATAGTTCAATGTACAGTCCAATACTCACATTTAAAATGGTTCTAAGTTCTAATTGATTTTAAATTAAATCAGGTTGGGCAGCTCAATTTGATTTTGCTTTCAAGAAGTGGAATATTACGATTCCTCTTTTAAGTCAGAATGGAATGTAGAAACAAAATCAAATGTAAAAGCTAAAAAAGGAGAATATTAAATAAGCACAATTTAGCTTAAAAAGAGCAAAAATTTATCTTTCAGAGAGGCATATTGAATTTTCCTGAGTTCTATATCTGAAACTCTGAGATTTGTACTCTATATATAAGTGATCATATTGCACCTTCGATTGGTCTTGAGGATACCATGACTGGTTGTAGGAGCAACGAATTTTTAAAATTTTGAGGGCGATCGGATAAAGTCGTTTCACGACTAGTCGTGAGCCTCTCACGAATGGTTGTGACCTATCGATGAATGGTCATGCAACACTGAATTAGTCGTTGGAGTTTCAGTCGTAGACGCACGACTAGTCGTGAACAAGTCGGCACTGTTCACACGACCGGTCGAGCAGTCTCCAGGATTGGTCATGGCTTAACAAAAAAATTAAAAAAAATTCTAACAAATTAGGACTGGTCTTGAAATTTCTTAGACTAGTCGAGCCAGTGTTAGGACTAGTTGAACAGAGTCCAAGACTAGTCGAGGAATAGACCAAACACCTATAATATCAATATTTGAATTATGTATCCAAAATGACCTACCCTAAGGCTAATCTATGGTCACACAAACCTTGTTAGAGAAGAATGGACATTGAACTTTCTTTCCATGTAGTTGGTAGTATTTCTTTGAAGTCCATGAACCAAGCATCTTGAACCTTGAGATCTTAAAGTTGTAGTATATTATCCTTCACATTAAGTCTTGGACCATACACATATTTTTCTATGTCGCTTTATGTAAGGCCCACCCCCACAACACATGATATTGTCCGCTTTGCCCGGTAGGCTCACGCCTTTAAAACGCGTCATGTCTGTTAAGGGAGGAACCCAACATATAACCACCACAACTCCAGACAACTCTTCCGATATGGGACAAGTTACGCTACAGTTAACTGCAACAGTAGCTCGCTCAGCACAGTAGCCTGCCAGCCACACAGTAGCCTGCCAGCCAGCTTGGAGCCCGCCCACATGTGTGCCCGCCCACATGTGCCCGCCCACATGAAGCAGTGACCGGGGCGTCACACTTTATTCATTGACACTTGAAGCTTCGAACACCGTACTTGATCTTGCATTTGAAGTAGAACTTTGTTCTTGACTTGAAGCACTTGTCATGTCATGAACATGTCGTACATTTCCTTGAACATATATAAAGCAATGTGCTACACAAGAGAAAAATAGTAGTTTTGACACTACAAAAGTTGACAACCAAAGGAGCCATAACATTTACAATGTCTTAGGAGAAAAAAATTCATGTAATATACCATGATCGCTACAAAACTTCTCAAAACTGCTATTGTCAAATTCAGAACCATGATTACTACTGATTTTAGAGACATATGATTCCTTCTCAGTTTTGATATGCTTAAGTACCCTTTTCACTTCATCGAGACTTTCAGATTTCTCTCTCATGAAAACTACCCATGTATACCTAGTAAAGTCATCTACTTTTACCAGAATATATTTCTTACTGCCTCGACTCTTCATTCTAGTAGGTCCAACAAGATCCATGTAGAAGAGTTCAAGGGGTTTGTATGTTGTAACACCCCGGATTTTGGCCAATCTGGGATTTGACGTCCTTAGACAGTGGGTCAATTAAAACACCTGAAAAATCGTTCAGAACCCAATTCCATAGCCAAAGAAACCACTTAGGATAAATTTCTTTAGAAACTAAGCATAAGTTAGCTAGCGCAACGTTGGAGTGGCTGGGAAACAGTCCCTGATTACTTTAAATACGTTCTACAAGGCCCAAAGCGAGTGGAACCAATGGTGCTATAATGCTCTAAAACCTCGGACCAAACTCTAAGCAGGTTTGTTCTCTGGACCACTTTGAATCTTTGTATTGGATCTAGACCGCACGTCGAAAGTCCGATACCTCCTATCTTAGACCGTTAGAACCGTCTAGCTGGACTTGACACTCATTCCAAAAATCAAGTCAAACCGATAATCACAGGCTATTTCATTGAGCCCGGACCGAAGAGAGTGAGAATAGGGTTAGAATTGGAATTTGAAATTCAAATCTGGCACACAATTTGACGCATCAGTATTAAGCGTTCTGACCGTCAGAATACAGCCAAATTACACCCTTGGATCAGGAAAAATATCTATTATATATCACGAGACTTATAGGCCTGATCTTGGTGCGATGACCGTTAAACTGAAACTGGACCGCCACGTGCGATCTGGGAACCCAACCGGTCTGAAAACTGGATGTGTGCTAGATCCAGTATGCACGAGCTTAAGTCCGACCGCATTTGGCCAGGGGACCTCCAGAAATGCTCTTTTGGACCGAAACAGCCCCGATTTGGATATACTTTAAGTATACCTTGACTTGGAGCCTATTTTGGGCATGTTTAGGCTTATAAAAGGGGTTGAAACCCTCACTCCTCTCTCCCATCCGAATTTGCAAAAATCCCTAGATTGGGAGAGAGAAAAGGTGAGAGTTTGTGAGAGAGATTGGAGGAGAATTCCTTGCCGCTTGTGCTACCTGTTGCAAGTGCCTAAGCAATGCAACTCAATCACGTTGCCGGTGATTTCTCCACTTTTCTAGGTAAGAAAGTACCCTAAATAGTTACTGATTTGAGTTTCCTTTGTTTCCATAGCGATGTAGCTTATGGATCTCGTGTATTAGGTTCCTTATTCGCCGTAGACGAAGCGTATACGCTCCGTTCGAATTCTCATCCCTAAAAGGGAAAAGGTGCGGATATTAGACGCTTTGATTGACTGTTTCCAAAGCTTTCAATGTCGTTTAATAGTAGATTCTTGACGGCATCGCCGTTTGACATGTACAAAATGCTCTCCGTTTCCTGTTTCGTAAATTAACGAAGAATATGAGATTTAGGGCATTTTAGTCATTTGTAGGAAGTACGGTCTACATGCATATTTTGCTGACGTGATTGACATGGTTTGTTGCCGCATTAGAGAGTTAGGAATGCTGGCATAATCAGTTTGGCGAAGAGATTCGCCTAGTTGCGCACTTTGGGTCGACATACTATATGTAGACTTAAGTGTGTAGTGTATGTATTTGTATAAATGCTTGTACTAGTATGTATTGAATTAAATGATGTTATGTAGTAGTTTGAGAATGATTTCTTGATTAATATGCTGACCTAAATGATTTCCTATATGTTGACCATATGCGTGATTCCATTACATGCATGGAATGTAGGTGTTTGAAGATTTGCTTAAGTTGAATGTTATAACATGCGTTAACATGCTCACATGATTGTATTTCAATTCCAATACCTTTGCATATATTGTTGATGTGATTTCATAGATGTGTGGGACTAGACTTAGTCCAGGCAGTCGGTAACCGAGCGAATTCGTGGCTGACTGGTCATAGCCACGAGCGACGCGTCGATGAACGTGATTCGTGTTTAGAGTTGGCGGCAGTGGTTAGGCCACGCGAAGTGTTTTATGCACTTCATGTCGTTCGACTTGAGATACGATCGCGCTAGTCGAGCCCGTCAAGTAACCCGACTGGCCGATGTATGTTCACCTTGTATGAGTCATAACTGCTTGAACCTAGGGTACTGAACTTACCATTGTAAACCCTGTTAACCATGGTACCTTGATCCACAAAGACTCATGAGCCGGGCATGGTGGTATGGGACACCGTGGTCGAGCTGTCGGCCTACGCTGGGGCCACAAACCTCCCCGTAGTGACCAGTGAGCACCTAGACTCGTGAGCAGATTATGGTGGTATGGGACACTATATTCTAGCTGTCGGCCTACACTGATCAGGCGACGAGCCCTTTGTAGTGACCGCGAGCGTATTCTGAGTCCACGGGAGGCGACGACCCTTCCGTTGCAGTAGAGTACGGTAGGCCTGTATTGATAAGGTGATGGGGGAGCGGAGTAACGAGTGCGTGCAACAGCCCTGGCAGCCCTTGCAGCGACCTACGAAATATACATCGTATGAGATTACTAGGAGTGACGACCCTAGACAGGATCTGTGTTGGGATTGATACAAGGGAAGTACCTTAGTTTCCCAATCCTGCTGTTTGAATGGACTAATAACAACCTGGAATTCATATCACCATAGCATTGCATGTGCCTGGAAGATGTGGAGCACTCTAGGGAGTGTGGCATGCCGCAGTCGTAAGATGTTGCCGCATGAGGGTGATCGTCGGTGAGGGCATACATCACGTCATGTCATAATTGCATTAACAACAGTATTAGGATTGTTTGATTTATTGCTTTACTATTATCGCGTGATTGATTTGAGAACATGTTAATCCTTGCTCTATTATTCCACTGAGTTAGCTACTCACTCCCACGTTACGGGACGGTGTTCCTGGACACCCACCAGACCCTTTTGTGATTGTAGATGATGGCGCGGCCTATGAGGCGGAGCTGGACTTGATGATGATGAGGAGGATCCCTCCTTTATGCGTGTTCTGATTGACGGGATTACAGGGAGGTTGCTTAAATACCTTGACACTTGTCATTTTATATTTTTAGAGCACTCATGTATATTCTTTTGGTTACTTTTGAAGTATACATGTATGTATATAACCTGGTAACATATCCACACTCTGGAGGCATACAACAGTTTATATATGTTATACATACTATCACAGTCTTCCGCTTGTTAATTTAACTGTCTCTGGAGTATGATATGCTGTTCTAGCTTAATCTCACTCATGTTTAATGCGTTATCAAAGACAACATTCAATCATACATATCTATGTTGCATAAATAACATTTTGGAACTCGGGAGTTGGGTTTTTGCTCGACCCCCCGATTTTCGGGATGTTACATATGTGGTACTGGAGTTCACTTTCTTGTAAGCACTCCTAGTTTGTTTTCTAATCTGGCATTCGCCATAAAACTTATCCATATTTTTTTAACTTGGGTGGACCTCATATTACTTCACCTTTGCTCAGTCTATAAAGATTACGATAGTGTATATGTCCTAAGCATTTATGCCATAGTTCGTTCTCATTGGTTTGGACAATGTAACATGATAACTTAGATGAGCTTAAATCACTGACTACATAGTAGTTCTCAAATGTTCTGTGACTAGTTAATATCACAGAACCATTCTCATTAAAAAACTCACACCCTTGGTTGGTGAATTTGACGCTATGTTTATTATCATAAATTTGAGAAATGTTTAAGAGATTATGCTTAAGGCCCTCTACAAACAATACACTCTCAAATGGAAGAAGATTAAAAAGTTAAACCATACCTTGGCCAACAATTCTTCAGTTGTTACTATCACCAGATGTGACTGAGCCATCAGTCATATCTTTAAGATTGGTGAACAAATCTTTGTCACCTGTTATGTGTCTAGAACAACCATAGTCTAAGTACCACTTTGATTGACTCGAAGCCTTGAAAGAGGTGTGGGCAACCAGACAAGCAACCTTAGGGACCCATTTCATTATTATTTTGGGTTTTAGAGCATAGTTGGTTTTTCTATCCTTGTAGTTGTTATATATTCTACTATTTGAGATAGATTTTAGAAGCTCCTTGAGTAAATCTACAATTTTCTCAGCTAAAGGGGTTATGATTCTGATTTCTATAATTGATATGGTTGCTTTTAGGTTTCATAACCTGAAAAGTTTTAAAATTTTTGAGACTATTTTGATTCACACTTTTTTCTTTAACAAACTTAGGAGGAGTGGACTTACTTTTAGGAGGTGTATTCTTATTGTAGCCCAGACTAGATCTATCGCTACATTTCCTTGATCTGGTTAGTAATCTTTCTAGTTTAGGATCACCCTGGACATACCTCCAAGTATCCTTCAAACTTAAGAGAGAAAAGACTTCTAGTTTTAGTTTTTCATTTTCTGATTTAAGGTTTTCAACTTGGGATGTTTTGAAATCTAGATCACACTTAGCTTTTTCAAAAAAATCAGAAAAATGTAATTTTTCTAAAACTAAGTTATCAAAATCTTCTTTTAACTTTAAAAACTTTCCTTTTTGAATTTTTAGTTTTATAGGTATCTTGCAACTTTTCCTGTATAAGACATTATAGGCATCTTATAAATCATCATCGTTTTTAGGGTCGCTTCTCAAATTTTCATCAGAAGTTGAATTACAATTGTCTAAGGAAGTGACTCTAGCTAAATTCATTAAGGCCTTGACCTCATTAGTAGAGTCAGGTTCAGAATCATCAGAATCAGAAGAAGCTTCAAAGCAAGATGACTCATCCCATGTGGCCAACATACCTTTCTTCTTAGGTTTATCCCTTTTTGGACATTTATTTGCCAGATGCTCGTATTCATGGTAGTAGAAATATTTCTTGTCTTTAATCGATTTTCAATCTTTAGATATGGTCCTTTTCTTTTCAGAGGGTTTTTGAAAATCCACCCTCTTTTTACTTTTGAAAATTTTATAAAACCTCTTGGCTAATAGTGTCATATCATCTTCAGAATTTTCACAGTTAGAATTACTAGCTTTGACATGAGAAATATTTTTAGAAGACTTAAGGGCTATGGACTTACCTTTACAAGCACTTTAACCCTCATATTATTTGTATCATGAAGTTCCTGAATGACAGTGACCTTAGAATTGAACCTATCAGGCAATGAGCACAATATCTTTACACGGACTTTACTTTCTAGGATACTATCACCAAGACCCCACATAGAGTTGACTATGTCATTTAACTCAGTATAGAAGTTCATGAAAGTTTCACTTTCTTTCATTGTATCTCCTCAAACCGAGTCGTGTGGATTTGAAGTTTAGATTTCTTGACTATAGTCGTACCCTCGTGTGTCATTTCTAGAATGTCTTAGGTTTACTTTACATTATCACAAGATATAATTCTTTTGAATTCATTCGGTGATAGTGCGCAAGTGATTGCGTTTAAAGCCTTTGCATTGGCACTATTCTCATTTTTTTGAAGTGTGGTCCATGAAAATAAGGTGTAACTTTAACAGATTTAGTTCCATCAGTGCCTAGAACTTTAGTAGTGGGTTGGTTCCATCTAGTCACTGTGGCTTGTCACACGCTCTTATCTATGGACCTTAAAAAGATCTTCATTTTGGCTTTCCAATAAGCATACTTAGAGCTGTCAAAAGGTGGAGGCCTAGTAATTGAGAGGCTATCAAAATTTGACATCTTATAAGCTCAGATTAGTTAGCTCAGGAAGTGAATCCAAATAATAAAAGGAGCTATTAGGCTCTGATACCACTTGAAAAGGCAGAGCTAAACGTCCTGGGGGGTGAATAGGACTATTCCAAATTAAAAATAAATGCGGAATACAAAGATAGATAGCACAATTAAATAATAAAATAACATTAGTAAATAGCAACATCAAATGCACTAATCTTGAGAGGTTGAAACATACTTAGTTTTAAGGACAACCTAACACTAAAACCCAAAGGCTTATGGTAGGACAACCTTACTAGAACGTTTGTAAGCATAAAAACTCAAACTAATAAAGAGGCAAAGGAAATAAAATAAATTATTTCAGCATTCACCACAAGTGCATAAAGTAAATTATAACATTCACACGCATAAACAAATCTAGCCATCCACGACAACTCCAGGAATTATAGCGGTTCGTTTATGTGTACACCAACTGTTAAAAAATAGCCACATAACTACTCCACTCCCAATATCCACACCCATGGGATATTGGCTTTCACTATGAAAAAGGTTTTCCAAGGTTCACCTTAAAACATTCACAATTGTGTCTTTTGATGGGCTTACACAATAACAAAAACCCCACACTATGAGATTTTCTGGATTACCTAAGACAAAACCAAAAATGAGATTTTCCTAGCATAACCTCACAAACCATAAAAGATACACAGAGTAAATGGTACTTATTAAAAAAATTCTCCTTCTGAAGAAGCCCGTTAGAACCAATTCGATGTAGAGGAAGATGTTCAATGTTTAGTCTCACAAATGAAAGGTTATAGATCTAAATAATTTTGAGATTAATTCATCCTGGGCTAGCTTGATTTGATTTTGATCTTAAAGAGGGTAAAATCACCATTCCCTTCTTTAAAGAAATAGAGTCGAATGGAGATCACAAAATCAAACTATTTAAGAGAATTAAGAATGAACACAATATAGCTTAAGAAATGCAAGAACTTATCTCTCAGAGTGATGGTTTGATATAGCTTGGAATAAATGAAAAATTCTGAGATTCGTCTTCTATTTATAGGTGAAAATACTGTTCACTCTACTGGTCTAAAGGGTTGGTTCGACTGATGGAAGGACCAACCAAATTTTAAAATTTTTGACGCAATAAGAAAAGGTCGTTACTCAACTGTTCGAGTGACCTGTTCTACTGGTTGAGTAATGCACTCAACTGGTCAAGTGGGACCAAAAAACCTTGTTGGACTTTGAGTCGAGCCTGCACGACTGGTTGAGCACTGTTCACTCGACTGGTTGAGCAGTCTCCACGACTGGTCGAGGGTCCAATAGAAAATTCTGAAAATTTATAACAAATCTTGGACTGGTCGAAAAACTATTGGACCAGTCGATCCAGAGCATGGACTAGTTGAACAAAGGCTAGGAGTGGTCGAGAAAATGACTTATAAGCGTATGAAATGACCCACATAGCATATGCAATGAATATGACCTAACCTATGGTCAAGATAGGGTCATCCATACCTTGATTGTGAGTTTGAACAATTGAAACATCGTTCGCTCTCCTAATTCATACGCTTGAAATACTTGAAGCTTGTCTTCAAATCTTGAACTTGAGCTTGAGTAAAAACTTGAGTTCTTGAGTCTTTTAAAGTACTGATCTTGAAGATTATACTCGAACTAGAGCCTTGAACTAGTAATTGAACTTGAGCTTGAAATCTTAAACTTCGACAATGTTTCTTCAACTTGAATACATAGAGAAGTTCGACGAACACTTGGACAACTTTAAAATGTACAAAGTTGATTTAATCATCTCATCAAAACATGATACAGATTCTAAATAATTTGGCACAATAAAATTTGATAACTTTGGGTGCTATATTTACAATATATCATTTACAACAACAAACAGAATCTTTCGTTTTTGAAAAAACTGTCACACATAGGCTATCTTATGCATGTGATTGTGTGAAGATAGGTATGTATCAACACACGAGCTTTTAGGGATTTTATATCCAAGACCCCACATGGAATTTACTATGTCAGTCAGTTTTGTATAGAGGTCCGTAAAAGACTCATTTTCTTCCATTTGAATCTATATGAAACTGAATGACATAATACTTGTACTTGAGCTTGAAATCTTGAACTTCGACAACACTTCTTCAACTTGAATACATAAAGAAGTTCGACAAAGACTTGGACAACTTTAAAATGTATGAAGTTGATTTAATCATCTCAGCAAAACATGATACAAATTCTAAATGATTTGGCACAACAAAATTTGACAAGTCCGGGTGCTAGATTTACAATATAACATTTACAACAACAAACAAAATCTTCCATTTTTGGAAAACAGTCACACATAGGCCATCTTGTGCATGTGATTTTGTGAAGATAGGTGTGTATCAACACGCAAGCTTTCATGAATTTTATATCTAAGACCCCACAAGAAATTTACTCTGCCATTCAGTTTCGTATAGAAGTCCGTAAAAGACTCATTTTCTTCCATTCAAATTTCCTCAAATTTAGTCATGAGGATTTGGATTTTAGATTTTTTTTTACTATAGTAGTACATTCATGTGCCATTTCAGGAATATCCCATGCTTGTTTAGCTGTATCGCAAGAAATAATTTTTTTGAATTCATCTTAAGATAGAGCATAAGTTATTGCATTTAAGGCTTTTGCATTTGCACTGCTTTCACTTTTCTGAACCGTAGTCCAAAAGGTATATGTAGTTTCTTTCATTTATACTATTTCATCATCGGCTACTACTTCCATCATAGGAGGAATCCATTCAGTTACAATAGCTTGTCACACACTTTCAGTAATGGATTTGAGGAAAATCCTTATCATGGCTTTCTATTATGAATAATTAGAGTCATCGAAGGGAGGTGGCCTGGTAATGGATAGGCTTTCAAAATTTGACATCTTGTAGCTCTGGATCTATCTCAAGGAGGTAAATCCAAAAAATAAAAAGAGCAACCCGTTTCGACACCACTTGAAATGGAGAGCTAGTGATGTCCTAGAGGGGGTTGAATAGGACAGTACCAAATAATCGAAATAAATGTGGAATATGTAAAGATTATAAAAATCTCAATCACTTGAGTATTGTAACCTTAATTCCAAATAATTCGCAGGACAACCTTCACCTAAAATATTAGCAGGATAACATTATTCCACGAATGTCTTTAAAATCAAACTTTCAAACTAACAAGAATATATAAAAGGATTACAACATTCATCACTAAAATGAAATAATAAATTACTTCCAATCACCAAAAATAATAAAGCATTCATTATATGACACAAGGAGTTATAGTGGTTTGGTGCTTAAAACAACCACACCTATTCCACTCCTAAAATTACTACCATCGTAATTTTAGATTTCACTATAAAAATATTTTCACAAGTTCACCTTAACAACCTGATACTGTTCCTTATGGTTTTCACGGGCTATCACAATAAAAACCTTATTGAGATTTTCATAAGCTATTTCAGACAAAACCTCAACTAAAAAAATCCTAATGAGTACACACATGTGTGTTGTGTGTCCTGCATGCAAGCAAGATAAATATGTCACGAAGAAATCCTGTATGGTGAAAGGCATGTAGTACGTAAGCTATGATGCCAATGGCATGTAGTACGTAAGCTATGATGCCAATGCCAATGCAATACATATGCATCATAGTAATACTCCGAGTCAATGCTACCAACATCACCAAGTCATATTTTCACTTCTCCCATACCATGGCCATAACCATATTACACGCATTCATAATCACATCATCATCATCATATTGTCATGCCATATCATAACTGTATATCTTGAGTAACACCGTAGTCAACACCCATGCACCAAACACTAGTAATCGACCTCGCATACCTGCCTTGCGTAGACTTCCACCAACTGTATATCATGGGAAATACTATGGTCGACACTCATGCACCATACACCAATAATCAACCTCGCATACCCGCCCTGTGGTGGACTTCCACCTAGCATGCCAGTAGTGGACCTCATTTGTGCTTCTCCTCGCTGGCGAGTCAGACTGGTCCCTATTTGCACCTGAGCCCTTAAGCAGGTTGGACCCACCTCTTCTCAACCCAACCTCGTCAATGGGAGTAAAATCCATGACTCATGTATCCACTCGGCTTGACGGTAAGGTATCCCTAGCTAGCATCGGGGTTTAGGGACTTTCAACCCAATGGGCACATCATCCCCTACTATTTCTACACTTCAAGTGTCCCATCCCTTTTCAGGGATAACCCAAGTCATCATCATAAATGCACATTTCACCGTTAAGATTCAACTCATGTTATAAGGCGTGACTATGGTATTTTGATCATCATGTATGTCATGATTATGCATGAATTCAAGCAATTATGATAAGGCATACATTCAAGTGTATGTGGTATGCATATAATGCCATGAGTTTAGGGTCTGTTTAACCTTTAAGTCAAAAATGACATACAATCATCATGTGTCACTAATAACTATATCAATCCATGGTCATGTGACTAAATTGAAGAGGACATATCTTACACATGAACAAATGTATTGAAGTACACTTGCACATACCATTATTCCATGGTGCATGAGTATGATCAATATCAACATGGTCAAGTAAATGAATTTAGTATACTAGGAAGTGGAACAACATTAATCAAGATATTAAATCACATACTTCTATTAACCATAATCACTAACATCATTAATATCATCCATAGCTATCATAATCACGAGCATTAATTGTATTCAGAGTTACACCATATCCTTCACAAGATAGATATTCCATTAGTGGCTTTGGCCCTACGTGATTTTCTTCTATTAAAACCACATGAATATACCCTAACTGGGCCTTATGGTTAATGAGTGGTTGTGACGCAAAGTACATACACCAAGTGGTTATGAGATGAAAGGCATAAATATAGTATATAGTAAATAAGTCACAGGATGGATGGTACTGGTGAAACTCATATAATGTAGTGGGCTTCACCTTCAAGTGGGCTATTAGTAGGTTGGATTTGTAAATAATTATCGTAGTAGTTGTACAATGGTTTGCAAGGCACAGGTAAACCGCATAAGATAGAGTGAGCCCTAAGTTGAACGACTTGGGTATATAATATACACATAAGAATCAGTTACGGTTGGATGACGTGGATTCATCTCATAAGATATAGTGGGTTCATCTTATACAACGTAGTGGGTCCTACTTTCAAGTGGTACTGCAAGTAGATGGGTTCACACACAAACATTACGGTGGGTTTCATCAAGTAGATAGTATAAGTAACTCACATACATTAAGGTGGTACAAGGAAGAACAGTTCATATGTATAAGGCACACATCACCAAGCTCCATGATCAAATTGTTTGGTTGGCAAAATAATTGAACAGTGCAGATGAAATACGTACATTAAGTGGGTTCACATGCGTTTGAAAGTTATACATTCAATTAACACTATTTCATATTGTCTGTCTTATTTAGGAATTGGATCTAGGTCATTTTGGAATCATGTTCTAGAATTAACTAGCCTAATGGATAAATCATGAAATATGCAATTCTTACATCAAGGTAGGGTCCATAATCAATCTGGCACACGTCCTAAGTTCACATACCCAAGAGGTTACACTATCGTCATAGTCCATGAGTCTGAGTAATCACACAATTCTCATATGCCCACATGGTCTTATGACCACTCCATTATTAGAAAATCATATGGTTGAGTGGTCACACAAATGTCACTCTACTTGTCATAATAAAGGATTTAAGGTAACATGATTACTTATTTTTAGTACACCATAGCTCATACATCTATGGGCAACCACTTTATTAAGCTCCCACATGATAAGGTTGTCGATGCCATAATTTCACTTGTTTGAGTGGACATATAATTATTATCATGGTCTAGTGACGGCATCTCAAAGCATCCAAGGCACAATCACAAACATACCCACCATACTTGGTTACACTATGTTACACTAACTCTTAAACTATGACTGCCCAATACTTCATACGGAGAATGACTCAGATTCGATGTCACATGATCAAGAGGCTAAGAACTAGCTTCCATCACATTAGATACAGTTTAGTGGTCTCCGCATCTACCTCACCTATGAGTGTAATGTAAGGGTTGTATTTATGTCGCATGATACCGAATTGAGGGGCACACCATTATCAAGTTGTATAATTCAACATATATCATAATCCTCAATCTACATGTACAACCCGATTATTCATGGTTTAGGTGACTATGGCTATGCCCATAAGCACATGGTCATGTCATTGAGTGGTCATCAATGCCACCTAATTTCATGTAGTTGGTTGGCATTGTGTGCATTTCACAATCATATAGTTAGACAACTATATATACTCCACAATTGTATATGATTGGGTGGCCATACATACGTCACATGCCCACATGATTAAGTGGCCAAATACATATATCACATCCTCACACCACTAGAGTTTGCATATTTGTTATAATTAAACATATTTATGGCTTTAACACATGTTATATGATCCTACTACTTAGGGCCACACTCTAACCAAACTGTCAAGTGGTGAAGGGTTGTGCACTCGTTATATAATTAGGTAATCTAAGGAAGCAATACAATACAACCTATATCACATGCCAAGTGGTGAAGGGCTATACACACAACAAAACTTTACATGATTCAAAATAGTATACATTCAACACACGGAGATCACAAACTCTTGCCGAAGAGGGCCAATGGTTGGCCTAACAAGGCTACCACTGATGGGCTCACATAACATTCACTCAAAATGGGCCTTAACATTGTTGGGCCCACACATCAATGGAATTTACAATGGGTTATATGTGGTGGAGCGCATAGGGTTATGCATTCGTCATATTTGTATCAATTTTAGGTTGTCCACGCACTACATGGTCACATGATTGTACACCATCAATATATAGAAATTTTAACGAAGTTCTGGACCATTCACATATTACATTTATAAATAATCCAATTTGCATAATTAATGGGCCACCAATCCATGCTGGGCTTGGGGCTTAAATTCAAGTCAACCTATGGCACATGTGAGCCACACCACACACAAAAATTGAGAGGATTACCCTCCATTAAAACATTCATAATTACTTGTTGGGCCACTGAGGCGTGGATCACAAATCTAGCCTATCCATTATGTGTGTCCCACTTAGTTAAGGGGTCAGGCCAAGTTTTAAATGCATTCAGATTTCAAGTGGACCCCAACAAGTGATTCTATATCCTCGAGCTCCGAGTTGTACAAACGGTTCAGGGAGATTAAAGTTACATGGGTCCCAAAGTAATGTATTTATTATGTCTACACTGTTCATCTATATTTAGAGATCATTTTAGAGAATTATCCAAAAATGAATCATATCTAGAGATTATCTGGACCTCACCACAAATAGTAGTGAAGATAATGATTTCACCATTAAACAATTTACAGGGCCCACCATAACGTTTATTTTCCATTCAGTCTGTTCACAAGGTCACAATGTCCTGAATTAAGAGGAAGAACAAATTTCATATTTGTTCAAAACTTTTGTCACCCAAAAAGGGTTCAAATAGTAGTCGATTCAATCCCCTAGTGCTTTTGTAGTGTGGACCACTTGATAATTAGATCTGTCTTATTTTTCTTCTCAAGCCTTAAGACGACTCACCAAATGGATGGACGATTCTGGATATAATACATTCCTCATGATCAGACCCACAAATATTGCTGGTTTATCCAGCTTCCTATTTTTTTTATTATTCTTTTATGGTGTGCGCCACCTAAGTTCCATGTACGGCTGATTTTTGGGGGGTGACCCATTTTTAAAGGGGACCCATCAAATACATGGTTTAGATGGTCGACAAGCATCATGGTGGGGCCTATGGTGGGACCCACCATCCTTGGCTATAACACAAGCAGCAGGACGCTGCTTGCTGCAGCGTCCCCTGGACGCTGACAGCAATATCATCCAACATTATTGTAATTTTTTAATTCTTGTGGTTTTTAATAGGTGGGGCCCACATCAAGATAATCCATTCCATCTGTTGCATTCTATGGCTCATGACAGACCGAATGAGCCCAATATTCAGTATTTTTTGACGTACAGAAACATCACAGAAGGCCCTAACAGTTTATCACTATTAAAATAACTTTTTTGATGGTGTGACTTACCAGAGATTTGGATTGACTTCATTTTTTGGCTTAATGCCTAATATGATCTGGAAAATAGGATGGACGGTGTGGATCAGATACTTAATCATGGTGGGGCTTGTGGTGGTCCCATAACCCCTAGCCATTTGAAGTAGCTGGGATGCTGCTTGCTACAGCGTCCTCTGGACGTTGACAACAACAACGTCCCTCCTTTTTTTAATATTTATTTATTTATGTATTTATTATTATTATCTTTGATGGTGTGGTGTGCACATGTGTGCATGGGTGTGTGTGTGTGTGGCTAGCCCTATGGGCTACACTAGAATGTTTGGATGGCATACAAAGGTTCTGGTGGGGCCCACTATCAATGGGTCCCACATAAAGCCTATAAGAAATTATTATTTTATATTTTTTATGAATCCTCCTATACATCCACACCATTAATTACATCATTATCATCATATCATCACCACTATTAACTATCTCTTTATATGCATTCTCCTATGCATCCATACCATTAATCACATCATTATCATCAAATCATAACCACTATTAATCATCCAAATAATAAGAAAGAAAACAAACCATAAGAGTGGAGGGGGTTGTCATGCCCCAGACTCGGTAACCGGACCTCACAAGGAACTCGATAACTGGTTCTGGCTGCAACAGCCTCCGTAATACCCCATTCTCGGCTCCTAAGGTAGGTTCCGATCCTGGGATCCTACAAGGAGGATTTTCATAACAATATAATCATTTTCAATACGAGCATACCCAAGATCACAACAAGTAAATCTGAGAATAACAAAGGCACACATCACAAAATTCACTATGAATTTGAACTTTTACAAGTTTCCATAAGGTCCAAAAGGACATACATAAGATAACAGAAGAAAGAAGGAAGAGAATCTGCAACACTGGGTCCTCGGCCTGCACACCTATCCAAGCTCCGCTACTAAGATGCCAACTTAGAATCTCCTACACGCATCAATCGTGCATAAGCTTATAGAAAGCTTAGACGGTGGTGAAAGTGTGTGACAATGGTGCTCAGAAGAAGATGGAGAATGCAGAAAGGAGTCACGATCAATACTAATACTACTAGCCTTACCAAGGCGATCATGAACATAAGAAGCTATACCAAGGCAGTATGATAATGTAGGAAGCCATACCAAGGCTATATAGTGCAATGAGTAATGTAATACAATGAGTACTGGGCGCCATGCCAAGGCGATGCATTATGAGGCTTACATAGCCGATGCAAATGCAATGCAAAGTAATGCCAGTGCTTATATCCAATCCACATATCAAGTACATTTCCATCATAAGGAAATCACCGAGGTCTATTACACTGTTGGATGACTGCCACTCTATAGACCCCGCATAGTCAAACGAGCGTAAGAGACCTCATTACCCGCCTGTGGACAGCCAATCACCAGCAAGGCCTGAAGGTAGCGGACCCATTCACGAGCTGGTCAGACTCAGCCTAGCAATGCCCTCTTACATCAGGCGAGTACGGCCACACCCCTATCCAACTGACTACATGACAATGAGTCTGACCATCTTGGCGCTGGAGCAGATCCTTGGTACCATGGAAGTTTTAAAAATTTCACCCATAGGCATCATATGCACCCGGTATGCTCAAGTAACATTTTTGGTGTCTAAACATGGCCATCTATGATGTATCTGTGGAGGCTACAGCCCTGATGAAGTAAGGGCGATAATGCTCATATGTTATGCAATGCAAGATGCATGAATCACACAATCAATCATGCATCAATCCTAAGCATCCAACGTGCTCAAGAGGGGATACTACGTCCCTCGGGGAAGGTATCATGCAATGCCCAATGACACAATATGACCACACACACATAGTGTCAACCAAGCATATAATGATGTACATGGTCATGAGGATGAATTCAGTCACACTACAGGGTGATATACAATGTATATTACATTCCTCTTATCCAAGAAGGAACCAAGACCAGGTACTTAGACAATATCTTTAAAGAATCCAACTTCTAGTGGGGGCCCTTTTTGCCTGGGGTAACCCACGAAATTAAGTCTACGAGCTGCGGATCTAAGTAATATAGAAATGAGCCTAGTAAGAGTCTAAGATGAGTATCCAATCACTCTTAAATACAACCGGGCCTAAAGGGGTCCATAATGGGGACATATAACCACCATTCTCCAAAAAGGCATATTAACCATGAATGATGTGGATAGAAGGCCCAAGGCCTACATTAAAGATAAAAATAAATGTAAACAACCATATACATATATATTTCTCATAATAAGTCATAAAAAGATAAAATACCACTTCTAATAACATGGGCCCCAAGAGGAGAATTAAGGCCCAAGGCTCAATTCTCAATGGCCATAGAATCCATGCATTGAGTCAGACTTGGTGGGCAGCCCGCGTACATAATATACGACTAAATAAGTTTAAGTTTGGATGAAATGGGCCCAACTACATCAGCCCAATAACTTAGCAATTTAAGTGGGCAACCAAGAGCCAAATACTATCATTGTCTTAGCCCACAAGTCCATCAAAATGGTGGAAGTTGGCCCAATATATGGTTGGGCTAAGCTGGGATGACCCTGCCCACTCTGGACCCATGGGATACCCCCCCAAAAAATTGATCTAAGAGGGGCTCCTCATCTGATCACTAAAGGTGACCCAAAAGAATGCACTGATTAAGCTCAAAGATTATAAGAAAACATAAGCATGTAACACATACACAAGTTCTCAATACGGCGGGCTCCCATAGCCAAATAAAGTTTTAACCATAAAATTTTACATTTAAGGTCCTTTGATAAACTTTTGGCCAGTTTAACTTCCTAGACCTGCTAAGGTCCAAAAATTAATTAACTATGTGGATATAATCTCATGAAAGCCAACTATATTCGCTAAGGGACCCCACCAGATGGAGAGTGCATATATATTATTAAAAAATTAAGTGGGCCTATTACTAGATTGTGAGGCCAGCAATAACCCAAGACAGAGAGTGCATCCATAATCAGACGATCCAAGGCTTGGATAGCCTGGACCAAACATGCGTTAAGGTAGGTTCCACATACATACACATTAAGCCCTAAATAAATGGCTGAGGGCCTATGGTGGGCCTTTAACCATCCATAGAGAAACCCATGGGCCTACTTTAGGATCATTCAGGAGGACGTTCAACCTCAACTGGCTTCCAAGAGGTAGCCCGCCACTACTCATATAATATAAGGTCTAAAGCCCACGCAATGCATGGCCTAATGGGACATACACCAAGCCCAACTTATAGGTCAGATAGTGGACCCTCAAGTAAGGTTTGGGCCCAATCACAAAGGTTATAATTCCACATATTGTGGTGGGCTTCATGGGCAGCTCAGTAATTCATTTACATGGGCAAGTTTTACATTTAACACAAGTGAGTTGGGCCTCACTTTTAGTCCAAGTACAGGGTCAATTTAGTGGGCAGCCAAGAGCCCAACTTCTTGCATATTATTACCCTTAAGCCCATCACCATAGATGGGAGAGTATAGCCCCAAGAACAATGGGTATATCCAAAGGAATTGAATCCAAAAGGCCTAATCACTACCAGAAAAGGGGCGGCCATGCATATACTATTTTACATAATGGGCCCTAAGGAATTGGCCCAAAACAAAAGTCATCCAATTCATACATTATGGTGGACTTGAGGTCAGCCCATAAGCTCAAGAATACACATGCATAAGGCCTATACTGAAAGTGTGGGCCTTGCCACTTCAGCCCAAATACTTAGCAAGACCCTCCACATTATACATTTATGTGGGCCTTACAAGTCAGCCCACAATTAAGCATTTTATGAGGGCATCAAGGCTAATAAATACACATGATCAGCTTGTTGACCGCCCATTGGGCCCATAAAGCAATAAGGTCAGCCCCTGCATAGTCTTGAGCTCAAGGAATAGGTTTCTAGCCCAAATTTCCTATAAAACTATCAAAAATCTGGTTAAGGCTAGCCCATATTATCACCTCAAAGATGGGCCTTAAGAGGCACTAATTACACCAAAAAAAATTATCTAAGGAAAGAAAGCAAGGAGTGTATGCAACACTCTCTCAAATCTGGTGTGCCACAATAGTTCCTAAACAATC
This sequence comes from Magnolia kwangsiensis, assembly GCA_037074715.1. Classification (NCBI taxonomy): domain Eukaryota; kingdom Viridiplantae; phylum Streptophyta; class Magnoliopsida; order Magnoliales; family Magnoliaceae; genus Magnolia; species Magnolia kwangsiensis. The sequence goes on along the minus strand of CM073586.1, from coordinate 34,610,907 downwards.
AACCATATAACAAATTTTGGGCCCTTTGCTGGAATTCCATCTCACCCATTTTCCGAGCCTGATGGAGTCCAAAAATTTATTTAATTTAGATGGGTTACTGACCCATGATGATCCACATATATCATAGTAGGCCCCACTAGATAAAAGGGAGATATATAACACTTACTTCAAGTGGGTCATGCCATTAGAATGCAGGCCCAACAACCCAAGGTAGGGGCGTGCTTGGGTATTTGGCCCATAACTGATTCAAATTGTAGGCCACAACACGATTGGTACAGAGGCCTGATGGCCCTGAAAATTTATAGGATGGTCCTTGAATGGGTGATTCACAGCCCCATAAAATTTTATAATTTTTGGACATCTAAAAATATTTTAATTAATTCAAATAAAATAATCTGTCCTGAAACTCGGACTGATCTAGACACCATATTATAGTGGGCCGATCCAGCCACCACCATGGTGTGTACAGGTGTCCAATGGCTCCAAAATTTTTCAGGTAGGTCCTAAAATGAGTGTAACACATACTTGTAAATTTTTATAATTTTTAAACACTCAAAAGTATTTTAATAAATTTTAAGAATATAATCTGTCTAGGGTGAACTATTGCTGGAATGTAACTGTTTTGAATTTGGGCCATCCAAATGAGTAGGTTCTGGGCCTTCAAAATTCCTGAAATTTGGACCCAATGTCCCTCATCAATCCTACATCAATATGGGACTCAGAAAGATGGCCCACCTTCGGAGAAAATATTTTTAAAATTTTATTTTTATGAAACTATACTGCTGGACTACACTACAAAATTTTTTTTGGCAGTCCACTATGTTGGTCCACCCGTTTGGATGCCCAAATGGGGTTCATTGGCCCTAAAATTTTGTAGGTAGGTCCTACCATGGGTGGGTCAACTCACTGCAAAATTTTAGAATTTTTGAGGTAGTATGAATATTTTATTTATTTCATACAAATTATGGACAGCAAGGTCCAGATTTTATTTTCCTGCTGCAGCAATGCTGCTGTCCTTGACTTGTGTACCCCATTAGAGTGGGCCCAGGTCTGCCAAAATTTGAAGAAATACAAGTCCAACATCCCTTTATAAGTATAAAATAATGTGGGGTCCACAAAGGTGACCCACCATTTCAAAAACTAGCTGACATTTATGTTTTTCGAGCAAGCAGAGTGGCTGGACAGTCCAGAAAATTTGGACCATCCAACCTCCTTGGCCTACCCTTTTGGGTGATCAAACAGGGATGGATGAGGGTAAAATTTGTCATACTTATAAGTGGAATCCACACCTCTAGAAATAATTAAAAAGTGGAGGTAAAACATCCTCCAAATCAGCCCATAAACTATGCCAAAAATAATCCAAAAATAGTCCAGAATTTTTCTGGACAGCAAGGTCTATCTGAAAATAACTGATTATAGCTACTGAATAAAGGGGAAAATACCCCACAAAAATTGTGTTGTGGTCCACCTCAGTGGGCCTCACAAACTTCCAGACAAAAACCCCCTTCACAAAACCCATTGCATGCATCCAAATAGGAGCAAATAGGGTGTCAATGTCCAAGGAATGGACAACCATGAGCGTCCACCTTGCTTAGACGGTCTGGATATTCCGGTGCCAATAAGTGGGCCACACATGTTAAGAAATCAAAAATAAAATAATATAAAATAAAGATAATCCAGCCACAAGAGAGAAAAATGACATGCATCAAAGGAAGATGCCATGATAGGGTCCATAGAGAATGGCCCCATCCATGGATCAAGCATGCAAGGAAATGGGCCATTGGCCTTAATTATGGAGACATGGGGGACCTCCATCATCACTTGATGGGTCCCACAAATTTCTAAGGAAGATGAATGAGAATTTAAGAGCACCCACCTCAAAGCTTATCCTTCTTCTTCCACACTTGGGTTCTATAGCTCCAATGGTGAAGTTTTAATGGTTGGGATGGATTTTTGAGACTTAGATTGAGAGAGATCTAGCTTGGAAGGGGCTGGAGGAATGAGTTTTCATGGACGTCCAAGGACTTTCTCTTGGTTTGCTAGAGGAGAGAAATGAAGGAAATGAGAAGAAAATGGCGTGTTGTAGAGAACTCATCATAGCAATATAAGGAAATCATTGCTTTTTGGGAAGAAGGCTCATGATGACTTTTTGGGAAGAAAATCCATGATGACTTTTTGAGAAGAAAATTTATGATTGCTAGGGAGTAGGGTGGTGTAATTTCTAGGTATATGCTTTCTAGAAAAGTACACCTAGGTGGGCCCACCATGGAAAATGTGCAAACCAGGTGGGTCCCACCAAAATGTAATCAATGGTCCAAATAATGAGTGGCCTACAACTTTTGATGGACATGTCAGATTTATGCATGAGACGCGGCGTTGGAACTGCGGTGGCGATGTGGTTGCAATGGCATAGGTCTCGGGTCAATCCAAGTCGGGTCTACGTGACTGAACTTAAGGACGACCGCAAACACTAACCGAAAGTCGTCGGTCGCTGAAATTTGACCGGTAGGACCGCGGGACCAAAATGAACGAAATGCATACTCACACACATGCATACATACATGTAAACTAAGGTCGGATCTCACAGGGGTGTACTCACCTTGATGGATGGTTGAGATGGATAGAAGGGATGTGATTGATGGAGTTGATGACCCACCAAGATCACTCTCTCTCTTGTGTAGAAAGATGGTGAAATGCTAAGGGATGAAGGACTATTTGTAGAGAAATTGTTAGAATGTGGTTAAATTCAATTAATGTGATCTTGGTTAGCTTAGACTAGGATTATGGCAATTAATTCATGATTTGTAATTAATGGTGGATTAAAGGGATATATGGGATGACATGGTGTGATGATGTCATGCATAGGGTATGGTATGGAGAAGAGTTGACCTTGCATGCACATGAGAGAGGGGAGGTATGGGTTGTGACATCATACACATGGGTAGAGATTCTCTCACCCATGTGTGGCATGTGCATGTATGCATGGCATGTCTTATGCACATGTGTGGAATGGAGTATATGGCATCATGCGCATATGAAACACTAACGATTCTTTGCAGCATATCTCACTAACGGAGTATTGTACAGACACACGGGTGGTACCTACATGATCATGGTGACGGGGCAGTCGATATGAAATAAGTTCCGAGGTCATGAGGTTTTAGTTAGCTGGGTGTGCACTATGCATGGCTAGTCCAGGTTTAGCTAAGGGCATCAATCATCGTGCACATAGGCATAGAAAATGGTATGGAATGGACAGGGTCTTATAGTCTAGGGTTCTATAGATTTTAAAAATTGAAAACTCAAATGCTACTTGATTCAATTCTGTTAGATCTCAAAGAAGAGTATAGTTTAATCTCTTAGATTAAGTCTAAAATGATCTTGAGAAAAAGGGAATTGAATAAGCTATTAAAGTAAAATTTATAAATACTAACAAATAGCTTGTCGAGAACTTGAGATTCTCTTTCTCTTGCAGAAAAATTATAGTAATTTTCGTTGTAATTTAGAATGAAAGAAAGACTCAATTTATAAGTAAAAAGGTTACAACTTTGGCTAGCCTAAGATAGGCTTCAACCAGCCCGAGTTCACCAAATTCTGTTCAATGGATTTCGAATTGCACGGGATAAGAATTATCCAAATATTGGCTGGCTAGAGGTTAAATTCGGCTAAATGAAATTCACAATTCGGCTAGCCGAATTTTCTATTCGGCTGATCGAATTCCTGCACATTCTAAAAGATTGTATTGCTGAAATTTCACCCGAACTTTCTTAAGCTGACTGAATTTCAAGCTTAGGCTAGCCGAACCAAAAGTTAGGCTGGCTGAATTCCATAGCAAAAACACATATAATAACCCATGATAAAGAATTTTTTGAAAGCACCTAATCCTAAGGTCTTTCTAGGGTTATACCACCGGAGATATATCAAATATCTGAGTTACTTTATCTTTAAACTTTGATTTGGACTTTGTCTTGAACTATGTCTTGGATACTGGAGACGATTTCTTTGAGAAAATGTGCCGATCTTGTCTTGACAATAAGTCAATCTTGAATTGATCTTCAGTTCTACCTTGAAGCACTTTTTCTTACAAAATTTGACAATTTATGTGTGCTCAACATCATAGCACTTACAATCTCCCCCTTTGTCAATTTCGTGACAAAACACACAAAATTACACAAACACTCATTCATTAATATGATCAACCATACACATCTGTAATAACCTTGAAGATGCCCTTGTAATCTTCGTAGCTAACAACTAATTATGCTCAACTGACACTCCCCCTAAGAAATACACATACAGCATTGTAGCATTCCATTCTACCAGAATTTTTATCCATTAGTGTATACAATTCATTATTCCATACTAACATGCATTCAAAGTATTCATTCCAAACACACACTATTCTCTCCCATTTTTTGGGAATTTTTAGCCAACCCATAGCTGACTGAAATCTTCGGCTAGTTGAGCACGTGCTCGAGCTAGTCGAAGATCACGCGGGTTTGCCTAAAAGTGGAAAAAACCCCAAATCTATTTTATTCCACATCTTCTTCCTCGATTAGCCAGTGCCCCATTCAACCAACCCATTAACCAAACTCTCTTGTAAGTGATTTATTTTCAAATTCTTTCAAGTTTTAGGTTGTCTATTGGTAGATGGAATGACATGACAAGGAAGTTCATAAAGAAAATTTTCCCATATCATAAGACGGACACCCTTAAAAAGTCAATTACGAACTTCGCCCAAAAAGAAGGTGAAACTTTCTTCCAATGTTGGGAGTAGTTTAAGGATCTTGTCAGTTCATGCCCACAACACAATTTTGAAATGTGATGCATCATGAACTTTTTCTATGATGGATTGACATCTCCAATGTGCTAATTAGTCGAGACAATGTGTAATGGGGAATTTATAAATAAAAGTGCCGATGATGTGTGGGACTTTTTTGATAAGCTTGCTGAAAATACACAATCATGGGACATCTCCTCAAAATCAAACACCATGTCTAGGCTGACTTAATCCAAAGAAAGGTATGGAATGTATCTCCTAAAAGAGGACGATGATATCAATACTAAAGTGACTAATCTCACCGGAAAACTCGAGGCCATGGAATTAAGAAAGAATAAGGTTAAGGAAACTGTTTGCGGTATTTGTGCTTACAACGTTCACACAACTGACAATTGTCCAATAATACCTGCCTTTCAAGAGGTGTTGAATGAGCAATCCAATGTCATGAACAATTACCAAAGACCTTTCAATGGACCTATCTTCAATATATACAATCCTGGTTAGAGAAATCATCCAAACTTTAGTTGAAGGAATGGACAAACTGCAACCCCTCAAGGTTTCTTAAACTAAATTTCAAATCAAGAGAAACCTCAAGAGGATCCGATTCTAAGAAATCTTCAAAAGCAAGAGCTTTTCAATTAGGGGACGCTACAAGCCTTTTAAGACCTTAAAAAAGACATACAAGGGCTTAACACAAGGAATACGATTAGGAATAAGGGGAGCCTTCCAGGTCAACCTCTTCCCAATCTAAAACCACAATATGAAGTTAGCGACCCGAGCTCTTCAAACCAAATGGACCGAGCCAAACCTATCACTACCTTAGGAGTGGGAAGACCATCGACAAAACCATTCCAGTTAGGGTTGAAAATCCTAAGGACCTAAAAGAGGATAATAATGATAGCCCTAGCTTTGATCCATAAGAATTAGAACCGAAACTTCAAGGTAAGCCAATTGCCCCATTTTCCCAACGGTTGGTTGCACCAAAACCTCTCTCTAACTCTCAAGACATTCTAGAGGTATTAAAATAAGTGAAGGTTAATATTCCTTTACTGAATGTGGTTAAATAAAGGCCTTCATATGCTAAATATTTGAAAGACTTGTGTATGTGTGAGACCCGACCCGAGTTCGCATGTGTGCATGTGTGTGTGAGTGTGCCATCTTGGTCCCGCGGTCCTACCGGTTGAATCCCGACGACCCGTGACCCTTGGATAGTGTTTACAGTCATCCGTAAGTCCAGTCATGAAGATCCGACTCGGATCGAGTTAAAACGTATGCCATTGCGACAGCATCGTCGCCACGGTTCCAACGCCACATCTCATGCATAAATCCGACGTGTCCATCAAAAGTTGTGGGCCGCACCATTTTGGACCCTTAATCATGATATGGGGCCTACTTTACCCATGTGCTCATTTTTTAAGAGTGGGTCCCACCTAGTTCTCTTATTTAAACAAGCTATCATACCTATCCCTAGCCTAGGTAGTAGGCTACCTTCTCTAGAAACCCATCATTAGCCTTGGGTTCTTCCCCCCATGTGCCATGATTACAACCCTCTTCCCTAGCCTAGAAAATAAATGATTGCTTTGCTATACCCCTCTCTTTCTCTTCTCTCTCCCTCATTTTCTCTCCTTCTCTCTCTTGTAAAAAAATTCAGCCCCTCTTCCCTCCATTCCAGCCCCTTCTCCACCTTTTTCCTCTCAATCCCTCCATTAAAAACTCATCTCATCCATCTATCTTGGTTCCTTGGAGCATTTGGAGCTTGGTGGTCCAAGTTTGGAGCTATCTAAGGTGGGTGTATCCTAGGATCTAGGATTTCTATTCTCATATTCTTAGACCTCTTTTCTTTTTATATAAGATGTTTAGGACCCACCAATCAATGGTGGAGATCCTACATCATCCATTAGTTGTGGCCAAATGGCCTATTTGATGCATGCATGCCCGTGCATGCGGTTTTCCCTCTATGGGCCCCCATCATGGAGGATTACTTCGATTCCATGGCATGATAGGTCATCTAGACCTTAGAATCATGGGTGGGATGACATCCAAACCATTGATCTTTAATCTAGGACATGCATGTGGTGGATCTTTGTTGTAGCATATGAATAGAAGGAATGTATGGTATGATTGATGAAGGAGAGGGCCTCAATGTGACAGAGCCCCTCCTCTTGTGACAGATTCTTTATTTTTATTTATGATAGAATTCTAATCTTGCATGTGTGGCCCACCTTGTAGGCCAACAAAAATTCAGAACAACCATGGAGCTTGGACGCCCATAGCGGTCCATCCTTAGACATGTGGCCCCAAAATCTACCTAAATGGGGCACATGCAACGGGTATTTGATGATGGAGAAGGACTAGACATCTGTGGGGCCCACTGGGGTGGTCCACCATACAAATTCCTAGGGTTAAATCCCACGGAAATAATGTTTATATTTTAATTCTTTCTATTACAGTTGCTGTCCAGATTGCTGGAATTGTTTCTTTTATGCTGTAATGTATGGGTTGTAGGCATTGTTTGTGGCTTCTTTTTCCCTGATTTCTTAGAATTTTACTTGAGGTGTGGATCCCACCTAAGATTATGTTAAACCTCACCCTCATCCATCCCTGTTTGATCAACCAAAAGGGTGGGCCAAGGAGGGTGGACGGTCCAGATTTTCTAGACTATCCAGCCACTCTGCTTGCTGGAAAAACATAAATGTCAGTAGGCTTTTGAAATGGTGGGCCACCTTTGTGGATCCCACCTTATTGTATACTTGTAAAGGGATTTTGGCAGACCTGGGCCCACTCTAATGGGGTACACAAGTCAGGGACAGCAGCATTGCTGCAGCAGGAAAATAAAATCTGGATCTTGCTGTCCATAATTTGTATGAAATAAATAAAATATTTATACTACCTCAAAAATACTAAAATTTTTTAGTGAGGTGGCCCACCCTACAAAATTTTAGGGCTAATGGATCCCATTTGGGCATCCAAACGGGTTGGCCAACATAGTGGACTGCCAGAAAAATTCTGCAGTGCAGTCCAGCAGTATAGTTCCATAAAAACAAAGTTTTAAAAATATTTTTCTCAGAAGGTGGGCCATATTTTTGGGTCCCATATTGATTTAGGCTTGATGAGGGACCTTGGATCCAAATTTTATAAATTTAGGAGGCCCAGAATCCACCCATTGGATGGCCCAAAGTTAGGACAGTTACATTCCAGCAATAGTTCACCTTGGATAGATTATATTCTTAAAATTTATTAAAATACTTTTCAGCGTCTAAAAATTGTAAACATTTATGAGGATGTGTTAAACTCATGGTAGGACTTACCTAAAATATTTTGGAGCCATGGGATGCCTGACACACCATGGTGGTGGCTGGACCGGCCCACTATTATATGGTGTATAGATCAGTTCGAGTTTTAGGATAGATTGTATTATTTGAATTAATTAAAATATTTTTAAATGTCTAAAAATTATAAAATTTTATGGGGGTGTGGCCCACCCCTGGAAGGACCACCCTATAAATTTTTAGGGCCATCAGGCCTCTATACCGACCGTGGTGTGGCCTGCAATTTGGACTAGTTTTGGGTCAAATACCCAGGCACACCCTTACCTTGGGTTACTAGGCCCGCATTCTAATGGCATGGTCCACTTGAAGTAAGTGTTGTATATCTTCCTTCTTATCTGGTGGGGCCTACTGTAATATTTATGGATCACCATGAGTCAATAACCCATCTAAATTAAATAAATTTCTGGACTCCAGCAGGCCCAGGAAATGGGTGGGCTGGAATTCCAGCAAGGGGCCCAAAATTTGCTACATCGTTGATTGTTTAGGAACTATTGTGGCACACTAGATTTGAGAGAGTGTTTCACACACTCATTGCTTTCCTTTCTTAGACATTTTAGGCTTAATGAGTTCCCCCTTGAGGCCCACCTTTGTGGTGGTTTTGTGGGCTAGCCTTAACCAGAATTTTTAATAGTTTTATAGGCTCAATGGGCTGGAAACTTCTTTCTTGAGCCCAAGATTGTGCAAGGGCTGACCTTATTGATTTATGAGCCCAATGGGCTGTCTATAAGCTGATCATGTGTATTAATGGACCTTGATGCCCTCATAAAGTGTTTAATTGTGGGTTGACTTGCAAAGCCCACATAAATGCATATTGTGGAGGGCCTTGTTAAGTCTTTATCCGATGAGGCAAGGCCCACCCTGTCGGTATAAGTCTCGCCCTTGTGTATTCTTGGACTTATGGGCTGCCATTAAATCCATCATAATGAAGGAATTGGATGACTTTTATTTTGGGCCCATTATGTAATATCGTATATGCATAGCCGCCCTTTTTGTGGTAGTGATTAGGCCTTGTAGACACAGTTCTTTTGGATAGGCCCATTGATCTTGGGGCTATACTCTCCTATTTATTGTGATGAGCTTAAAGGCAATAATATGCAGGAAGTTGGGCTCTTGGTTGCCCACTAAATTGACCCTATACTTGGGCCAAAAGTGAGGCCCAACTCACTTGTGTTAAATGTAAAATTTGCCCATGTAAATGAATTACTGGGCTATCCATGAAGCCCACCACAATATGTGGAATTATGACCTTTGTGATTGGGCCCAAACCTTACTTGAGGGTCTACTATCTGGCCTATAAGTTGGGCTGAGTGTATGGCCCATTAGGCCATACATTGCGTGGGCTTTAGACCTTATATTATATGAGTAGTAGTGGGCTACCTCTTGGAAACCAGTTGAGGTTGAACGTCCTCCTGGGTGATCCTAAGGTAGGCCCATAGGTTTCTCTATGGATGGTTAAAGGCCTACCATGGAACCTAGGCCATTTATTTAGAGCTTAATGTGTATGTATGTGGAACCTACCTTAACGCATGTTTGGTCTAGGCCATCTAAGCCTTGGATCGCCCGATTATGGATGCACTCTCTGTCTTGGATTACTGCTGGACTCACAATCCAGTAATAGACCCACTTGATCTTTTCATGATATATACGCACTCTCCATCTGGTGGGGTCCCTCAGCGAATATAGTTGGCTTTCATGAGATTATCTCCACATAGTTAATTGATTTCTGGACCTTATCAGGTTTATGAAGTTAAACTGGGAAAAAGTTTATCAAAGGGCCTTAAATGTAAAATTTTATGGTTAAAACTTTATTTGGCTGTAAAATTTTATGGTTATCTCCACATGGTTAACTGATTTCTGGACCTTAACAGGTTTAGGAAGTTAAACTGGCCAAAAGTTTATCAAAGGGCCTTAAATGTAAAATTTTATGGTTAAAACTTTATTTGGCTGTGCGGCCCACCATATCGAGAATTTGTGTACGTGTTACATGCTTATGTTTCCTTATAATCTTTGGGCCTAATTAGTGCATTCTTTTGGGTCACCTTTAGTGATCAGATGAGGACCCCATCTTAGATTAGATTTTTTTTTAGGGCATCTCATGGGCCCAAAGTATGCAGGGTCGTCCCAGCTTAGTCTAACCATATATTGGGGCGACTTCCACTATTTTGATGGACTTGTGGGCTAAGACAATGATAGTATTTGGCCCTTGGTTGCCCACTTAAATTGTTAAGATATTGGGCTGATGTAGTTGGGCCCATTTCATCCAAACTTAAACTTATGTAGTCGTATATTGTATATGCGGGCTGCCCACCAAGTCTAACTCAATGCATGGATTCTATGGCCATTGGGAATTGAGCCTTGGGCCTTAATTTTTCTCTTAGGGCCCATGTTGTTAAAAGTGATATTTTATCTTTTTATGGCCTATTATGAGGAATATATAGGTATATGATTGGTTATATTTATTTTTATCTTTAATGTGGGCCTTGGGCCTTCTATCCACATCATTCATGACAGATATTCCTTTTTCGGGAATGGTGGTTAAATGTCCCCATTATGGACCCCTCTAGGCCTGGTTGTATTTAAGAATGATTAGATGATTATCTTAGACTCTTGTTAGGCTCATTTTTATATCGCTCAGACCCATAGTTTGTATACTTAGTCTCGTGGGTTATCCCAGGTAAATAGGCCCCCCACTAGAGTTGAGATTCCTTATAGATATTGTCTAAATACCTAGTCTTGGTCCCTTCTTAGATAGGAGGAGTGTACTACTTTGTATATCACCGCATAATGCATCTAGACTCATCTTCATGGCCTACGTACATCATTGTATGCTTGGTTGACATTACGTGTGTGTGGTCATATTGTGTCATTGGGCATTGCATGATACTTTCCCCAAGGGACGTAGTATCCCCTCTTGAGCACGTTGGATGCTTGGGATTGATGCATGGTTGATTGTGTGATTCATGTATCTTGCATTACATAGCATATGAGCATTATCGCCCTTCCTTCATCAGGGCTGTAGCCTCCACAGATACATGGTGGATGGCCATGTTTGGACACCGAAAATGTTACTTGAGAATACCAGGTGCATAGGATGCACATGGGTAAAATTTCTAAAACTTTCATGGTACCAAGGATTTGCTCCAGCGCCGTGACCGGGTGGTATATATGAGCGCACGAGGGCCTTATACAGTTAGGCCGTGACTCCCATTGTCGTGTAGTTGGTTGGATAGGGGTGTGACCTTACTCGCCTGATGTAAGAGGGCATTGCTAGGTTGAGTCTGAATAGCTCGTGAATGGGTCTGCTACCTTCAGGCCTTGCTGGTGATTGATTGTCCACAGGCGGGTAGTGAGGTCTCTTACACTCGTTTGACTGTGCGGGGTCTGTAGAGCGGCAGTCATCCAGCAGTGTAATGGACCCCGGTGATTTTCTTATGATAGAAATGTACTTGATATGGGTATTGGATATGAGCACTGACATTACTTCTCATTGCATTTACATCGGCTGTGTAAGCCTCATATTGCATCGCCTTGGCATGGCGCCCCAGTACTCATCGCATTACATTATGCATTGCACTATATAGCCTTGGTATGGCTTCCTGCATTATCATACTGCCTTGGTATAGATTCTTGTGTTCATGAAAGCCTTGGTAAGGCTCGCGGTATTAGTATTGATTGTGACTCCCTTATGCATTCTCTATCTTCTTATGAGCACCATTATCATACACTTTCACCACCCTCTAAGCTTTCTATAAGCTTATGCACGATTGATGCATGCAGGAGATCGTAAGTTGGTGTCTTAGCAGTGGAACTTGGATAGGTGTGCGAGCCGAGGACCCAGTGTTACAAATTCTCTTCCTTCTTTCTTCTATTATCTTATGTATGTCCTTTTAGACCTGATGTAAGCTTGTAAAAGTTCAAATTCATAGTGGATTTTGTGATGTGTGCCTTTGTTATTCTCAGATTTACTTGTTGTGATCTTGGGTATACTCGTATTGAAAATGATTATATTATTGTGAAAATCCTCCTTATAAGATCCCAGGATCGGAGCCTGCCTCAGGAGCCGAGAATGGGGTACTACGGAGGCTGTTACGGCCAGAACCAGTCATCGGGTTCCTTGTGAGATCCGGTTACCGAGTCTGGGGCATGACAGAAGTTGGTATCAGAGCATAGCAAGTAATTTTAGAATAACTTAAGATAGTATCACATATCTGCTGTAAGCTTAGGATAAGTGTTGTCCCGAGTGCGTTTCCCTCATTTCGTTTGAGCCTTCAAGGATTCTAATTCCTAGGTGTCCATCACCTTTGTTCTTTCTATAGATCATGTTGTCTAGTCGAGGTGCCCATGATTGTGACTGCCGTGGCCATGGTGTTCATGGACGTGGTTCTCATTTCGCTCCAGTGACCCGAGTGTCACACCCCAAATCCGGAGATCGAGCTCACAGGAACCCCGATCACCAAATCCGGTTCCGATAGCCTCCGTGTACCCCATTCTCGGCTCTCAGCTCCCATATGCCAGATTTCGATCCTGGGATCCTACAAGGAGGATTTTTCAACGTACATTTATCTCGTAAGAAGCATAACCACAAGTTTACCCAAATCATAAAGGCAACATCATCATCACATATCTACTAATATAATCATTTGAATACAATGCTGAAAGGGAAATACATATGTCAAAATCAAAGCTCCAGAAAATAGTTGCACGCTCCAAGCTCAATGCTGCTGCAACCTAACATCACCTGCAGGCATCTATCGTGCATAAGCTTATAGAAAGCTTAGAGGGTGGTGTAAGTGTGTGCACAAGGTAAGTGTCAAGTATTCAATACAAAGCCATAATCATACAATACCAAAAATACTGGTAATCCATAAATGGTATAATGTCAGAATAAGCAGAAATACTGACAAAAGCATGAATTATCATAGTAAACAGAATATTGACAAGATCATAAATCATATGATAACAAAGTAAGAGAAAATATAGACAAGCCCATGAGTCAATCAATATCAGAATACGCATTATAGAACAGCTATGCAAATGAGTCATAAAGAGCCAAATGTCAGATGCCGAGGACGCGATGCAGTACGCAATTCCTGATGAGTCCACGAATAGCGTCAGCCGTATCTAGACCATATAAATGCAGAAACACAGTAACCCAAAATGCTACATGCTGCGGATGTAATGAAATATGCGGTATGAATGGAATGACCATGCTGGAGTGTGAAGTCGGGATGATAGTACGTAGTATCGCAGGCTATGGGGTCCATCACAAGGGACTTCTATCCAAACCAGTCCCATACCTAAATTTGAATAGTCAGACTCGATGTGGTAAACTCCTGATCTCAGGTTAGTCGAGCGCCCAACCGAAATCCTTGCCATAACGAAGGTACACAACAATTAGTTGCGCACCACCAGCCCAAGTGGATAGTGAATGAATGAATGAATGGATATACAATTCCTACTCAATAAGTCCACATATCAGTACGGTTACTCTCTGGGAAAATCACTGGGGTCTATTACACTCCAAATGGCACCATCGCTCTCCCTAGCCGCACAGTCCAAGTGAGCGTAAGAAACCTCACTATCCGCCTGGCCAATAGTTTTTCAATACCTATCCGGCACGTCGATAGCAGACCCATTCCTCGAGTTAGTCAAACTCATCCTAGTAATGCCCCCTGCGCTCAGGCGAGTAAGGCCGCACCCCTTCTCAACCGACCACGATGCAGTGAGAGACGCGGCCTACTGGTATTCGGCACTCGGGCGCTCATGTATCCATTCGGTCTTGATGTTGGGGCGTCCTCTGGTACCAAGAGGGTTTTAGGAATTTTTACCCAGGGTCATGTATGGCAGCCCGATGCTCGAACCAAACATTTTCGGTGTCCCATTTGATCATCCACGATATGCCTGTGGAGGTTACGACACTGATGTCGCTAGGGCGTACAGTAATCACAACACATAATGCAAGATGCATGTGTCATACAATCCAGTCATGCATCAATCTCCCGCGTACCATGCGCTCATGTTGGGCACTCCGTCTCATAAGGAGTCCTGTAAATGTCTCAGCCCAATGGCTTATGCTATGATCAAGCATTCCTCATATCAAGCATACATATGATGCATATGACATGATGCATGGAATTATACTAATCATGTTATAAAGTGATGAACTATCCTCGCAACGAAGATGGGCTTAGACGGCCTACAAGTATAGGCCTAACAATGGGCCCTAATGAGAGCAACAATGTGAACATTTAACCAACATCATCCTTACAATGTGGACGTCAAGCCAACATTGTTCCCTAGGCACGGCCTGCCATAAACATCATTACATAAACAATGGTGGAATCACATTACAATGGGCCTTATGTACATCCCATTGGGCCTCGACCCATGGGCCTCCAATACATCAAACGGGTCGCATCATATGGGCCTTATATGAATCCAGTGGGCCACATCATGGGCCTTATATGAATCCAGTGGGTCACATCATGGGCCTTATGTACATCCCATTGGCTATATCCCATGGGCCTTTGCAGACATCATAATGGGCCCTAATACATCACAATGGGCCTTTAACCTATGGGCCTTAGAATCCATCAAAATGGGCCCAATCGCGTGGGCCTTATATATATATATATATATATATATATATATATATATATATATATATATATATATATATATATATATATATATATATATATATATATATATATAATAGGTGTCATCAGACGGCCGTAAATAAATTCAAGATGGGCTTTATAACTTGGACCTCATATATATCAAGGTGGCCTCAACAACGACCATAAATAAATCAAAGTGGGCCTGACGGATGGGCCATAAGGTACATCAAGGTGGGCCTCACATATGGACCACGAAATACATCAAGGTGGGGCTTTAACGGATGGGCCACAATACATCAAGATAGGCCTAATCACATGGGCTGAAAATATATCAAATGGGCCACAACATATGAGCCAGAAACACATCACAATGGGCTTCAACCGATGGGCCCTAAATACATCACAATGGGCCTCAACCCATGGGCCCAAATACATCACAATGGGCCTTAACCCATGGGCTCCAAATAGATCACAATGGGATGCTTGGATCAAGCATGTACATCACGTGGGGGCCATGTGGATGGACGGTGTGAATATACAACACATCTTAAGGTGGGCCCTGCCCGTCCTACGATAAAATAAAAGGATGATTGGGTATAGGACGCATGCATCAAGGGGCCCACCGTCCCACAAAACAGATGGATGACATTGCTGCAAAGCACAAACATCATGGTCAACTCATACAACATCGCAAAAATGGACGGTGTGGATATAACATACATATATCAAGGTGGTCCGACGGCCTCGCTCATGAGACTTACATACATCAGGTGGGCCTAAAAATGGGTAGGCGACGTGGGAAAGCCTATACATCATGATGGGCTACAAGTATATCCAAGTGGGCCTCTCGAATGGGCCACAAAACATATCAAAGTGTGCCCCCAACCACGGGCCACAAATACATCAAATGGGCCCCATATCATGGGCCTTATGTTCACATCAAAGTGGGCCTCAACAACGGTCTCGTACACATCAAGGTGAGCCTCAATAATGGGCCATAAATATGACGAGATGGGCCTATTCTCTTGGGCCTTATACCAAGTGGGCCACATCAATGGGCCGCACCAATGGGCCTTATGTATATCAGATGGGCCACGCCAATTGGCCCCATATATATCAAATGGGCCACACCCAAATACAAATGGTGATGATGTCTTCCACCATTAAAATTCTCAGGGCCCACCCTAGCATTTATTTCCTATCCAATCTATTCATAAGGTCACCAGGACCTGGATTTATAGAAAAAGCCAATATCATAATTGTCCAAAATGGGTGGCCCAAGGGTTTTAATGGTGGACATTCAAACCCACTACTTTCTATAATGCGGTCTACCTAATCCTAGATCTGTCTTAATTTTGGTCTCAAGCCCTAGAATAAACCCTCAAAACGGTTGGACAGATTGGATGTGACACATGCATCATGATGGGGTCCACACCAATCGACCCACCAATAAAATGGATGGTTTGAATATAACACAAAACATCAAGGGTGAGCCTACTGTACCATGGATTAGACTCATTCTTAGTCTTAAGCCTTAAAATGGGCTTTCAAGGTGGATGAACGGTTTGGATGTAACACATGCATCATGAGGGGGGGGGGGGGGGGGGGGGGGGGGGGGGGGGGTCGTCTACATGAACCATGGATCTCATTTATTCTTTAGCTCATGCCCAAAAATAAGCTTGCAAAATGGATTGACGGTTTGGATATAATGCATATCTCATGATCAGCAAACCATCCAGAGGTCTGGATGGTGTGGATTTGAGGCACATGCATCACATTGGAGCCCACTGCACTGTCCTGGACAGTGGGGATACATAGCACATGTGTCAAGGTGGGTCCCACCGTCAGGACAGATGGATGGATTGGAGGAAATACAAACGAACGGCTTGAATGAAACACATCTCACGGTGGCTAGCATCCCACTCCACTTGCTGATGGTCTGAAAATCAGATACACACGTCACGTGGCTCACATGCATGAACGATGGATGAAACACCTTCACCAAGGTGGGTCCCACATCCTGAGCCTAGGACCGTAGGGATGAAGTACATACCTCATGAGGCCCTCAACAACTGCTGGACAAAAGGTCCAACAGCGTCCCTCTTGATTTGGATGACTGAATGAAACGCATGCATGGTGGGTCCCACGTGTGGCCCACCAGCTTTGGATGAAAGATGATATTTATGTTTTCTCTCATCCAGGCTGGATGGTGCTAATACAGCACATCCATCAGGTGGGGTCCATGGACGAACAAGGTGGATACAACACATATCATTATCATGTGAGACCATGATGTGGACAGTCCGGATGGCCCATGTATGGACGGCGTGGATGAAATATACATGCTAAGGTGGGGTTCCACCGTCCGCCTGGACGGCGTGAAAGAAGCACAAACATCACTGTGGGCTCCATCGTCCGCCTGGACGGTGGAAATAAAACACATAAATTATTGTGGGTCCCATGTGGGGCCCACCATAACGTTTACTTTCCATCCAACCCGTTGGTAAGGTCGTACGGACCTGGAATGAAGGGTAAAAACAAATTTCATCTTGATCTGAAACTTCTGTGGGTCCAAAATAGGTTTCAATGGTAGACGGTCAAACAACACTATTTCCAATGATGTGGGCCACCTGAGTCTTGGATTCGGCTGAAACTTGGAGGGGACCCACCTGAGAAGGGGGCCCACCAGATGAATGGGTTAGATGGCAAACAAACATCAGGGTGGGGCCCACGAATGGAGCCATGGGTCTGAGTCCGTCCGCCTGCCAGCCGCAGTTACGGCCTGCACCTCTGACACAGTAGCAACAATGCTGCTGTGTGTATATATATATATATATATATATATATATATATATATATATATATATATATATATATATATATATTTGAAAAGATTCATTTTTCGGGGGGTTTTCATATGTGGGGCCCGCATCAGGTAGATCCATCCTATCCACAGGTTCCCATGGTCTTAGACAAGCCAATCAAGCCCAATATCTGATATGTTTCGGCGTATAAAGATATCAAGGTGTATTTCAAAGGTTAACAGACTGTTTGCTATGTTACGGCCCGCTAGGACATCGGATCAACTTCATTTTTTTAGTTTAACGCCTAAAATGATCTAAGGAAAAGGATGGACGGTGTGGATTAAAAATATATATCAAGGTGGGGCCTATATGAGTGACCCTCCTCCAATGCTTGCAACCCAAGCCAATATTTGTGTTTTCTCTAACGTCCAGCGTTTTTCTCTAACGTCGATGGCCTGTCCATGCGAAGGTGGGCCTGCTCAGATGGGCCACCACATGATATATGGTGCGGGTACAACACATATAAGGTGGGCCTCATTTATAGATAGTTGGGGTGAACTAGATACTTCATGGTGGGGTCCATCCGGACGGGCCACATGGCCATATTATTATCCAAAATGATAGAGAGGGAGAGAGAGAGAAAGAAGCACCCACCGAATGATCTTCTCGGTCTGTTGGAACACCTATCTCCTTGTGCTTCACTTTGATGGTGGATGATGAGAAGTGAAGGGTTAGGATGAGAGATCTTGGCATGGGAAAGTGGGCCACACAAAGTCACTTTTTCTCTCTTGAAATGGTTAGACGTGTGTAGCTTTGGTTGCTTGAGAAATGAGATGAGAAATGAGAAAGAGAGAGAGAGTTGTAAGGAGATGTGAGGTGATGGGGTGATGGAGTGATGGATGGGAGAGAGATGGGTGTGTAAGGCTTTGTTGACTTTAGGGAGGGGGTGATGTAAGAAAGGTATGGGGTGTGGAAGAAACTTTTGACTTATGGGTTGCTTGGGGATGGGGTGTGAGGTGATGTTGTACTTGACATGATGTGAGGTGATTGATTGATGGAGTGATTGATTGATGGGACATATTGTAGAGATTCTCTTAGAATTTGCAACGCGCGGTGTTTTTCCTCGATCTTAATGCGGGTCTGTATCTCCTTGCCAGGGTATCGGATCGGTGCACGAGTCGCGGCGCTGGATCCGCGGCGATGGTGCGGTCGTAATGGTACAAGTCTCAGATTGAACCGACTCAGATATATAGAATACGACTTAGGGTCGAGCGTTAATGTCGATCATTGGTCACAGGTTACCGAAATTCGACCTGGAGGATGGCGGGAGTTGACAGAACAGTACGGACTAGGATACGAGTCTTACACCGAGTGATTTCTGCCCCACCATCTGAGAATCTTGTTTCCCCTCTAGAGCCTGTCGTACCTATTCCTGAGGCTCCCGCTGTACCTGTGCCTCCGTTGGAGGCCAGTGCTACCCCCGCTTGTCTAGCGATTCCTGTAAGAGTTAAGCATCTCTAACAGTTGATGCAGGTCGTCACTGATGTTTTTCAGACCCATCAGCCCGTTCCTGAGATGCCCGGATAGGCGAAATAGGAGAGTGCGAGTCCCTTTTTGTGAGATTCGACTCTGCAGCGTGCTCCGTTGGCTGTATTTTTACTTCAAGGCGAGGCCGAGTGGACCAGTTCGTAGAGGGATCGTGATCAGAGGAGAGGCCGGAAGAGGCAGGCCCCCTTTAGTAGCTCTCGACAGCGTCGACAGCGGCAGAGGTGTGTAGCCAATCGAGCCGCCAGAGCATCAGCATCGCCTACATCAGCTTCTTCTTCTAGGCCCTTTTCTGGCATTTGTTATGGATGTGGGCAGACAGGACACCGTAGGCGTGAGTGCCCTCTTCCTTTGTAGCAGCGACAGTGGCTCCTGCCACCAAGACCCCGACAAAAGCCGAGACTACAGGATGGACCTTCGCAGTGGCCTTAGTAGCAGCAGAGACATCAGATGCAAAGGAGACAGATACCTCCCCAGCCACCTTAGGCTTCATTTTGCGCGACTTAGCAGGACTCTTAGTTATTAGGGGAGTCGTTATGGGCATTCTCCTTGTCTCTGTATGTAAGTCTTGTGTTTTGGTGCATCATACCTCTTTTGTATCCAAGGGCTTTTGTTCGATCAGATTTCTATTAGAGCCTGTCGTAAGAGATTGTCAGTATCGACATTTTTTGGAAGATCGTTGTGTTAGGTCGATGATATTATCGTGTTCCATTTTGGATGATGGGTTGTTCTTACCCGCTGAATAGTTTTGTATTTCCAATGTCGGGCTTGTTTTGTTCTCAAGGCCGATCATCTGAGACCCCCCTGGTCCCTTGTAGTCGTTGAGTGTTCCAGAGTGAAAGTGGGAGCATGTATCGATGGATCTCATTGCAGGTTTGCCATGATTAGGGAGCGTTATCCCCATTTGTTTGATGATTGATACATATATGATGATGCTATGTATTTTTTTATTTAAGTTTTGTTAATTTCGAGGACTAAATTTTTTTGTTGGTGGGGAGGATTGTGAGACCCGACCCGAGTTCGCATGTGTGCATGTGTGTGTGAGTATGCATTCCGTCCATCTTGGTCTCGAGGTCCTACCGGTCGAATCCTGACGACCCGTGACCCTTGGATAGTGTTTGTGGTCATTCGTAAGTCTAGTCATGAAGACCTGACTCGGATCGAGTTGAAACGTATGTCATTGCAACCGCATCGTCGCCACGGTTCCAACGCCATGTCTCATACATAAATTCGACATGTCCATCAAAAGTTATGGGCCGCACCATTTTGGACCCTTAATCATGATATGGGGCCCACTTTACCCATGTGCTCATTTTTCAAGAGCGGGTCCCACCTAGTTCCCTTATCTAAACAAGCTATCATACCTACCCTTAGCCTAGGTAGTAGACTACCTTCTCTAGAAACCCATCATTAGCCTTGGGTTCTTCCCCCCATGTGCCATGATTACAACCCTCTTCCCTAGCCTATAAAATAAATGATTACTTTGCTATACCCCTCTCTCTCTCTTCTCTCTCCCTCATTTTCTCTCCTTCTTTCTCTCTTGCAAAAAAATCCAGCCCCTTCTCCTCCTTTTTCCTCTCAATCCCTCCATTAAAAACTTATCTCATCCATCTATCTTGGTTCCTTGGAGCATTTGGAGCTTGGTGGTCCAAGTTTGGAGCTATCTAATGTGGGTGTATCCTAGGATCTAGGATTTCTATTCTCATGTTCTTAGACCTCTTTTCTTTTTATATGAGATGTTTAGGACCCACCAATCAATGGTGGAGATCCTACATCATCCATTAGTTGTGGCCAAATGGCCTATTTGATGCATGCATGCCCATGCATGCGGTTTTCCCTCTATGGGCCCCCATCATGGAGGATTACTTGGATTCCATGGCATGATAGGTCATCTAGACCTTAGAATCATGGGTGTGATGACATCCAAACCATTGATCTTGAATCTAGGACATGCATATGGTGGATCTTTGTTGTAGCATATGAATAGAAGGAATGTATGGTGTGATTGATGAAGGGGAGGGTCTCAATGTGACGGAGCCCCTCCTCATGTGGCCGATTCTTTATTTTTATTTATGATAGAATTCTAATCTTGCATGTGTGGCCCACCTTATAGGCCAACAAAAATCTAGACCAACCATGGAGCTTGGACGCCCATAGCGGTCCATCCTTAGACATGTGGCCCCAAAATCTACCTAAATGGGGCACATGCAAGGAGTATTTGATGATGGGAAAGGTCTGTACATCTGTGGGGCCCACTGGGGTGGTCCACTATACAAATTCCTGAGGTTAAATCCCATGAAAATAATGTTTATATTTTAATTCTTTCTATTGCATGTTGCTGTCCAGATTGCTGGAATTGTTTCTTTTATGCTGTAATGTACGGGTTGTAGGCATTGTTTGTGGCTTTTTTTTTCCTGATTTTTTAGAATTTTCCTTGAGGTGTGGATCCCACCTAAGATTACGTTAAAAATCACCCTCATCCGTCTCTGTTTGATCACCCAAAAGGGTGGGCCAAGGAGGGTGGACGGTCTAGATTTTCTGAACTATCCAGCCACTCTGCTTGCTGGAAAAACATAAATGTCAGCAGGTTTTTGAAATGGTGGGCCACCTTTGTTGATCCCACATTATTGTATACTTGTAAAGGGATGTTGGCTTTGCATTTCTCCAAATTTTGGCAGACCTGGGCCCACTCTAATGGGGTACACAAGTCAGAGACAGCAGCATTGCTGCAACAGGAAAATAAAATCTGGATCTTGCTGTCCATAATTTGTATGAAATAAATAAAATATTTATACTATCTCAAAAATACTAAAATTTTTCAGTGAGGTGACCCACCCATGCTAAGACCTACCTGCAAAATTTTAAGGCTAATGGATCCCATTTGGGCATCCAAATGGGTGGGCCAACATAGTGGACTGCTAGAAAAATTCTGCAGTGCAATCCAACAGTATAGTTTCATAAAAATAAAGTTTTAAAAATATTTTTCTCAGAAGGTGGGCCATATTTTTGGGTCCCATATTGATTTAGGCTTGATGAGGGACCTTGGGTCCAAATTTCATGAATTTAGGAGGCCTAGAACCCACCCATTGGATGGCCCAAAGTTAGGACAGTTACATTCCAGCAATAGTTCACCCTGGATAAATTATATTCTTAAAATTTATTAAAATACTTTTGAGTGTCTAAAAATTGAAAAAATTTATGAGGATGTGTTAAACTCATGTTAGGACCTACCTACAAAATTTTGGAGCCATTGGACGCCTGTACACACCATGGTGGTGGCCGGACCGGCCCACTATTGATTATATTCTTAAAATTTATTAAAATACTTTTCAGTGTCTAAAAATTGTAAACATTTATGAGGATGTGTTAAACTCATGGTAGGACCTACCTAAAATATTTTGAAGCCATGGGACGCCTGTACAGACCATGGTGATGGCTGGACCGGCCCACTATTATATGCTGTCCAGATCAGTCCGAGTTTTAGGATAGATTGTATTATTTGAATTAATTAAAATATTTTTAAATGTCTAAAAATTATAAAATTTTATGAGAGTGTGGCCCACCCCTGGAAGGACCACCCTATAAATTTTCAGGGCAATCGGGCCTTTGTACCGACCGTGGTGTGGCCTGTAATTTGGACCAGTTTTGGGTCTAATACCCAGATACACCCTTACCTTGGGTTGCTAGGCCTACATTCTAATGGCATGGCCCACTTGAAGTAAGTGTTGTATATCTTCCTTCTTATCTGGTGGGGCCTACTGTAATATATGTAAATCACCATAGGTCAATAACCCATCTAAATTAAATAAATTTCTGGACTCCAACAAGCCCAGGAAATGGGTGGGCTGGAATTCCAGCAAGGGGCACAAAATTTGCTACATGGTTGATTGTTTAGGAAATATTGTGGCACACCAGATTTGAGAGAGTGTTGCACACACTCATTACTTTTCTTCCTTACACATTTTAGGCTTAATGAGTGCCCCCTTGAGGCCCACCTTTGTGGTGGTTTTGTGGGCTACCCTTAACCAGAATTTTTAATAGTTTTATAGGCTCAATGGGCTGGAAACTTCTTTCTTGAGCCTAAGATTGTGCAAGGGCTGACTTTATTGATTTATGAGCCCAATGGGCTGTCTATAAGCTGATCATGTGTACTAATGGGCCTTAATGCCCCCATGAAGTGTTTAATTGTGGGTTGACTTGTAAAGCCCACATAAATGCATATTGTGGAGGGCCTTGTTAAGTCTTTATTTGATGAGGCAAGGCCCACCCTGTCGGTATAGGTCTCGCCCTTGTGTATTTTTAGACTTATGGGCTGCCCTTAAATCTATCATAATGAAGGAATTGGATGACTTTTTTTTGGGCCCATTATGTAATATCGTATATGCATAGCCACCCTTTTTGTGGTAGTGATTAGGCCTTGTGGACACAGTTCTTTTGGATAGGCCCATTGATCTTGGGGCTATACTCTCTCATTTATTGTGATGGGATTAAAGGCAATATTATACAGGAAGTTGGGCTCTTGGTTGCCCACTAAATTGACCCTGTACTTGAGTCAAAAGTGAGGCCCAACTCACTTGTGTTAAATGTAAAACTTGCCCATGTAAATGAATTACTGGGCTGCCCATGAAGCCCACCACAATATGTGGAATTATGAACTTTGTGATTGAGCCCAAACCTTACTTGATGGTCTACTATCTGGCCTATAAGTTGGGCTTGGTGTATGGCCCATTAGGCCATGCATTGCGTGGGCTTTATACCTTCTATTATATGAGTAGTGGTGGGCTACCTCTTGGAAGCCAGTTGAGGTTGAACGTCCTCCTGGGTGATCCTAAGGTAAGCCCATGGGTTTCTCTATGGATGATTAAAGGCCCACCATGGACCCTATGCCATTTGTTTAGAGCTTAATGTGTATGTATGTGGAACCTACCTTAACGCATGTTTGGTCTAGGCCATCTAAGCCTTGGATCATCCGATTATGGATGCACTCTCTATCTTGGATTACTGCTAGACTCACAATCCAGTAACAGACCCACTTGATCTTTTCATGATATATACGCACTCTCCATCTGGTGGGGTCCCTCAACGAATATAGTTGGCTTTCATGAGATTATCTCCACATAGTTAACTGATTTCTGAACCTCAGCAGGTTTATGAAGTTAAACTGGCCAAAAGTTTATCAAATGGCCTTAAATGTAAAATTTTATGGTTAAAACTTTATTTGGCTGTAAAATTTTATGGTTATCTCCACATGGTTAATTGATTTCTGGACCTTAGCAGGTTTAGAAAGTTAAACTGGCCAAAAGTTTATCAAAGGGCCTTAAATGTAAAATTTTATGGTTAAAACTTTATTTGGCTGTGGGGCCCACCATATCGAGAATTTGTGTACGTGTTACATGCTTATGTTTCCTTATAATCTTTGGGCCTAATCAGTGCATTCTTTTGGGTCACCTTTAGTGATCAGATGAGGACCCGATCTTAGATTAGATTTTTTTTTAGGGCATCCCATGGGCCCAGAGTAGGCAGGGTCGTCCCAGCTTAGCCTAACCATATATTGGGCCAACTTTCACCATTTTGATGGACTTGTGGGCTAAGACAATGATAGTATTGGGCCCTTGGTTGCCCACTTAAATTGCTAAGATATTGGGCTGATTTAGTTGGGCCCATTTCATCCAAACTTAAACTTATTTAGTCGTATTTGTGTATGCGGGCTGCCCACCAAGTCTAACTCAATGCATGGATTCTATGGCCATTGGGAATTGAGCCTTGGGCCTTAATTTTGCTCTTTGGGCCCATGTTGTTAAAAGTGATATTTTATCTTTTTATGGCCTATTATGAGGAATATATATGTATATGATTGGTTACATTTATTTTTATCTTTAATGTGGGCCTTGGGCCTTCTATCCACATCATTCATGACAGATATGCCTGTTTAGGGAATGGTGGTTAAATGTCCCTATTATGGACCCCTCTAGGCCTGGTTGTATTTAAGAATGATTAGATGATTATCTTAGACTCTTGTTAGGCTCATTTTTATATCGCTTTGACCCATAGTTTGTATACTTAGTCTCGTGGGTTATCCCAGGTAAATGGGCCCCCCACTAGATTTGAGATTCCTTATAGATATTGTCTAAATACCTAGTCTTGGTCCCTTCTTAGATAAGAGGAGTGTACTACTTTGTATATCACCGCATAATGCATCTAGACCCATCTTCATGGCCCACGTACATCATTGTATGCTTGGTTGACACTATGTGTGTGTGGTCATATTGTGTCATTGGGCATTGCATGATACTTTCCCCGAGGGACGTAGTATCCCTTCTTGAGCACGTTGGATGCTTGGGATTGATGCATGGTTGATTGTGTGATTCATGCATCAGGCATTGCATAGTATATGAGCATTATTGCCATTCCTTCATCAGGGTTGTAGCCTCCACAGATACATGGTGGATGGCCATGTTTGGACACCGAAAATGTTACTTGAGAATACCGGGTGCATAGGATGCCCATGGGTGAAATTCTCAAAACTTCCATGGTACCAAGGACCTGCTCTAGTGCCGTGACCGGGTGGTATATATGAGCGCATGAGGGCATTATACCGTTAGGCCGTGACTCCCACTGTTGTGTAGTCGGTTGGATAGGGGTGTGGCCTTACTCGCCTGATGTAAGAGGGCATTGCTAGGATGAGTCTGACCAGCTCGTGAATGGGTCCGCTACCTTCAGGCCTTGCTGGTGATTGGTTGTTAACAGGTGGGTAGTGAGGTCTCTTGCACTCGTTTGACTGTGCGGGGTCTGTAGAGCGGCAGTCATCTAACAGTGTAATGGACCCCAATGATTTTCTTATGATAGAAATGTACTTGATATGTGTATTGGATATGAGCACTGACATTACTTCGCATTGCATTTGCATCGACTGTGTAAGCCTCATATTGCATCGCCTTGGCATGGCGCTCAGTACTCATTGCATTACATTATGCATTGCACTATATAGCCTTGGTATGGCTTCCTGCATTATCATACTGCCTTGGTATAGATTCTTGTGTTCATGATAGCCTTGGTAAGACTTGTGGTATTAGTATTAATCGTGACTCCCTTCTGCATTCTCAATCTTCTTCTGAGCACCATATCACACACTTTCATCACCTCTAAGCTTTCTAAAAGCTTATGCACGATTGATGCGTGCAAGAGATCGTAAGTTGGTGTCTTAGCAGTAGAACTTGGATAGGTGTGCGAGTCGAGGACCCAGTGTTGCAGATTCTCTTCCTTCTTTCTTCTGTTATCATATATATGTCCTTTTGGACCTGAAGTAAGCTTGTAAATGTTCAAATTCATAGTGGATTTTATGATGTGTGCCTTTGTTATTCTCAAATTTACTTGCTGTGATCTTGGGTATGCTCGTATTGAAAATGATTATATTGTTGTGGAAATCCTCCTTATATGATCCCAGGATCGGAACCTGCCTCAGCAGCCGAAAATGGGGTACTACGGAGGCTGTTGCGGCAGGAACCGGTCATCGGGTTCCTTGTGAGATCCGGTTAATGAGTCTGGGGCGTGACAGTACGACCAAAAGATGATAAAATATTTAAAAGAAAATCTTCTTAACTGAAAAAGTAAGTGTCATACTAAAGCAAGATGTGCCACAGAAATTTAAAAATCCCAGTAGCCCAACCATACCCTGTGTGAACTACTGAATTGAGCATGCACTTCTTGACTTAGGAGTAAGCGTAAATCTGATTCCATATTCGGTCTATAAACAGTCAGGTTTGGGTAAATTGAAACCCACCCTAACCACATTACAACTTGTTGATCGCTCAGTTGGTGTACCGAGAGAGATAATTGAGGATGGTGGTCCAAGTTGACAGATTCTACTACCCAATAGATTTTATCGCCTTACATACGGAACCCATCAATAATATGAGCACTCAAATTCTCATCATTCTTGATTGCACATTCCTTGCCACTTCAAATGCATTCATTAATTGCAGGAATGAAGTCATGACTATGTCTTTCAAAAATATGACATTAGAGTTGAATATCTTTTTCAACACAGGCAAACAGGTAGAGGATGATGAAACTTTCCACGAAATTAACATGATTGACTCTTTCGTGGAAGATAGAACATTTTTTACCTATTCCTCTGACCCTCTAAAGACATGCTTGGCCCACTCCCATGATTTAGATGATGATATAATTAGGGAGACAGGTGTCATGCTTGATACCGCGCCAGTACTTGAAATTAACCGATGGAGGCCACAATTTGAAGAATTGCCCCAAACTAATGTAGTGCCCTACCGTCTAGCCTCAAGGCACCAAAGCTTAACCTAAAACTGTTGCCCTTTGATTTAAAATATGTCTACTTAGGTCAAGATGAGACATACTCGGTGGTGATTTCATCCCACCTTGAGCAAGAACAAGAGAGTATGCTCATATCTACCCTCATTAAGCATAAGGGAGCCTTTGGATGGGCGATTGCGGACCTCAAGGGAATTGACCCTTCAGTTTATACTTATCGCATTTATCTTAAGGATAATACAAAGACCTCTCAGCAGCCACAACGTAAACTAACTCCAAACATGAAGGAAGTGGTTCAGGTTAACGTTCTTAAGCTGTTGAATGTGGGTATCATATACCCTATATCCGATAGCCAATGGGTGACTGCAACTCAGGTGGTTCTTAAGAAGTCCGGAATCACTATCATAGCCAATGCCAACAATGAACTCGTGCCAACTAGATTTACTACTAATTAGAGAATGTGCATTGACTATAGGAAGTTGAATAACATCACGAGGAAGGACCACTTCCCTTTGCCCTTCATTGATCAAATCTTAGAAAGGCTAGCTGATCACTCATATTATTGTTTCCTTGATGGGTATTCAGGCTACAACCAGATGGAGATAGCTCCTGAAGATTAGGAAAAGACCACATTTACATGTCCTTAAGGAAGCTTTGCTTATCGAAGGATGTCATTCGGGCTATGTAATGCCCCCGCCACTTTTTAACGATGCATGATGAGTATTTTTTCTGACATGGTAGGAAAATATCTAGAGGTCTTCATGGACGACTTCTCTTTCTTGGGTCCATCTTTCAGCGACTGCTTAGAGAATCTTAAATATGTGCTGAAAAGATGTGAAGAAAAGAATTTGGTACTCAATTGGGAGAAGTGCGATTTCATGGTTCTTAAGGAAATTATCCTTGGACATATCATCTTGTCCAAGGGAATTGAGGTAGATAAGGTTAAAATTGATCTTATCTCTAACCTACCTCCACCTAAGAACATACAAGACGTGCGATCCTTCTTAGGACATGCTGATTTTTATAGGAGATTCATAAAGTATTTTAGTCACCACTCTCGTCCTTTATGTAATCTACTTCAAAAGGATGCACCATTCGAGCGGACAAAGCAATGTCAGGAAGCTTTCACTAAGCTTAAGGGCATGTTAACCACTGTACCTATCATGCAACCA
Organism: Magnolia kwangsiensis; assembly: GCA_037074715.1. Taxonomy (NCBI): domain Eukaryota; kingdom Viridiplantae; phylum Streptophyta; class Magnoliopsida; order Magnoliales; family Magnoliaceae; genus Magnolia; species Magnolia kwangsiensis. The sequence goes on along the minus strand of CM073586.1, from coordinate 34,582,368 downwards.
CCCTATTAGAGCCTTCTTTTTGAACTTATGTGGGACGCGTCTGACTATGATCTTAGGACAGTTTTAGGCCAGAGAAAATAAAAGAAGCCTTACATTATTCATTATGCAAGTAAAACTCTAAATCTTGCCCAAGTGAACTACTCGACTACAGAAAAGGAACTCCTTGCCATAATGTTCGCTTTGGACAAATTTAGGTCCTACTTGATCAGATCTAAGATTGTCATTTACACAAATCATGCGATGCTCAAGTATCTTCTTTCTAAGAATGATGTTAAGCCCCACTTGATTAGATGGATCCTCCTACTCCAAGAATTTAATTTGGAAATAAAAGATAAAAATGGAGTAAAGAACGTAATGACTAACCATCTTTCCTGCCTTGATCTCTCTGATTCCCTTGAGACGACATATATCAATGACATATTCCCTAAAGAACAACTGTTCAAAGTCTCCCATTCACCTCGGTTTGTTGATATTGCTAACTATCTTACCACAAGTTTCACACCGACACATTAGACCACGTAAAATAAGAAAAAATTCTTCGCCGAGGTGCGTAAGTTCTTCTAGGATGATTCGTATTTGTTTAAATATTGCCTAGACCAACTCTTAAGGAGATGTGTGCTAGACAATGAACGACAAAGTGTTATCTCCTTCTTTTGGTGGTCACCTTTCTGCTAAAAAGACCACGACCAAGATTTTGTAGTGTGGCTTTTACTGGCCCACTATGTTCAGGGATACTCATGAGTTTTACAAAACTTATGAGCGTTGTTAGAAATTGGGAGCATTGTCCTGTTAAAATATAATGCCCTTGAACCCCATTCTTATCATAGAAGCATTTAATTGATGGGGCATCGATTTCATGGGACCATTCCCCCAATCCTTTGAAAATCTATACATTTGGCTCGCCATAGATTATGTCACTAAATGGGTCGAAGCGATTCCATGCCAGAAAAATGATCATCAAACAATTATTAAATTCTTAAAAGAAAATATCATTTCCCATTTCGAAATGCCACGAGCCATCTTTACAGACGGAGGCTCACATTTTTGTAATAGGCCATTCATGAATCTAATGAAGAAATATGGCATCTCCCATAAAGTGAACACTCCATACCACCCACAAACAAGTGGGCAAGCTGAGATTTCTAATAAGAAAACTAAACACATTTTGGAAAAGACGGTTAACCCTGACTGTGAGGATTAGTCACTCCGATTAACCGATGTCTTATGGGCTTACTATAACGCCTTTAAAATCCCTATTGGAATGTTTTATTGCTTATGTAGCTTACCCTTTAGACCTTTTTGAAGAAGGTTCTATTACTAACATGTTTACTTCCATTATAGGTAAACATGTAGCTTACCCTTTAGACCTTTTTATATTTGGGTTCAAAGCCCTACGAGCTCTACGTCTGGAGGATCTACGAATTCCTACTGCTTATGTCAAAACTTTCCAAGGCCCGCTGATGGCATCCAAGTTGAGAGAGATAAATTGAACAAGTACGGTCATCCACTGTTGGGATGTACTATTAAACCAAAATTGGGGTTATCCGCCAAGAACTACGGTAGGGCAATTTATGAATGTCTCCGTGGTGGACTTCCTTTAGACTTGTCTATGGGAAAGTTTGTCACTTACATATGGAGTTGGAGCATAAAGTCTACTGGGTGATTAAAAATTTAAATTTCAATTTGGACAACGCTGGCTCGCTACGCAAACTTCAGTTGAATGAACTTAAAGAAATCAAGAACGATGTGTATGTGAACTCGAGAATTTAGAAATACAGGATGAAGACATTTCATGACCAACACATTCTTCGAAAATCATTCACACCAGGTCAAAAGGTCCTCTTGTATAATTCTCAGTTACATCTCTTTTTATGTAAGCTCTGATCTTGTTGGACCGCCCCCTTCACTGTTACCAATGTTTACCCTCATGGGCTTGTCGAGATTTAGAATCCAACCAATGGCAATGAATTCAAAGTGAATAGACATCGATTAAAGCCATTTTTTGAGTAATTTGATTCAGAGAACATATCCATAACTCTGAATGATCTTGTTTATCAAGATTAATCTCCTAGTCTGACGAAGGTATAGTTAGGTTCTCTATTTTCTGTTCTAGGATAGTCGGCTTTATGCTGTTAGGGATAGTTGCTTTTTGTTTGTTTTAGGATAATTTGTTTTCTTTTATTTGTTAAAGTCTTAAGTTAACCACCTTTAAGCTGAGATCCATTGAAAAAAAAAAAAGCCCTAAAATCTTGTATTTTTCTTCCAATTACATTGTCTCTTTTATAAATCTTGTATATTTCTTTTATATTGAGGACAATGTAGATTTTAGGTTGGGGATGGGGAATTAGGTTACCTAATTAGTGTTTTCTCTATTTTGAGCAAAATTTACAAATTTTTGAAAAATTTTCAATGTTTTTCTATATTTAAGATTGTTTTGAGTATGATAAAAAGGTAAAAATCGAGTTTTGAATTGTTGAAGTTGGAGCAACTGAGTAATTTCTCATTTATAGTTCTTACATTCAATGGGTTAAGAGGATGTTCGAATATTATGTTATTCAACTTGTTCTCTGTGATTAGTATTAAATTTTCTAATTGTTAGTATAATAATTATTGAAAGATATTGAGAACCAAGTTTGGAGAATTTTATCCACCTTAAAAGAAGAAAAGAACCAATTAAAAAAATAAGAGATCGACAAAAAAACATAAATGACAACATCTTTGAGGAGAATAAAAAATGTCTTTGAAAAGAATGTAATGTCTTAAAAAAAAAATGATGAAAAGAATAAATGAATACAAATGACCGTCGATATAAAATCAAAAACTGAGAGAAGAAGGAAAATGGGATAAGTTTGAATCGGTATTTGGGTTTTCAACCCATCTTGAAGTGATGAGCATGGTTAACATTATGAAAAGATAGTATTTTCACTGAATGTTGAAAAACTTGATATGCGAAATATGCTCTGACCTAATAGATTAAGAATTTATTTGATTGATTACTTATGTGGTTTGGTTTCAGGTTTTCAACAACTCACTTTCTCATCTTGAGTCTACTCATGCATACTTAAGATTGTTTTCTAAAAAAGGTTGAACATTGCGCATTAAACTTATTTTTCACATACTTTGCTCAGGACTAGCAAAATGTTGGTGGGGGATTGTGTTGAGGGTCAGATATTGCATATCAAACCCCATTTATAACTTGGTTTTATGACCATGATAATGCTTAATGTTCTATTTTAATCATGTTTGTATTGTAAGGTGAATTCAAAAGCTTGGATTGAAAGGATGTTAAAGGTATGGATTTAACGCTCAAGATTCACTAAAGTCAGTGACAAAGCAACCGATCAACCACCAGCCCCTTAAATTATATGGGAAACCGAATGGACGATGTGGATTTCCTACAAAACATCATAGTGAACCCCACTTACAATGTGTGTACCCCATCCACATGCACCAGCAGTGCACCAAATCAAGTCAGAACAGTCAACTGGCGCTGACCCGCACAATCCCATCCGGATTCGGAAATCCAGACTTTCGCCTGCGAAAGTTTAAACAAGGGCTTGCTGATGATCTCTGTGGGCCACCATCTTGGCCCAGACGACTAATCCAGAACGTCAGTAGAGTCCAATGGTCCGACTGATCCAAACCTAGAAGGGGGAATTGGAAGAGGACAACTATATCAGTTTTCAATCGTTCAAATGCAGGATGAACGATAGAATAGAAATTCCGTGGGTCACACCCAATCCAATTAAAAACCGTCCATCTCCAACCGTATTTCGAGGAGAATTTAATGGATGGAGTAGATTTCTCCACTAACACTGATTAGGGGCCCACCAATCATCACAGTGCAAGAATTTGCACAAGGCCTGCGTCCAAGAAAATCGGACGATTTGGTGCGATAGGCAATCAAATATGGGATCAAAACAATGATCCAAACCGTTCAAGCTTCGAAACAGGGGATTTAGACCCTTCCTATGTGGTCAGATTTTGTGGATTGGAGGATCTTTCCTCTCAATCTTGGTCCAAACACAACCAATCTTTGCATTTTCGCTACGCAGAAACAGGAGTACACAAGTCAGTTTTGCGTAAGGTTTTACGCACCACCTTGCTGCCTAATGACAGTTCAAACGGCCTATAAAATAGGAAGGAAGAGAGAGAGAAAGGTGGCAAGCAAGGGGAGGAAGCACAGAATGATAACGTGGAGAGGCGGGTTCCCATCAAGAGTTTTCTTACCTTTTTCTTAATTCTTTTATTATGGTTTTTTTCTAAGCGATTATAGTTTAATCATATCTATGATTGACTAAACCTCTTAAATAGGGCTAAGAGGTGAAGCTTGTAGCATGACGAGTTGTTTTCGATTACTTTGATTCATGTTGGTTGAACTCTCTTTGATTGTAGTTTGATTATAAGAAATACTTTCAGTTTATTTTATGATTTGTTGCGACTTAAATTACAATGAATTTATGATAGCTTTGAGTATGTTCTTTTTATTAAGCTTGTGAATTTAGGTAATCCTGTTGTTCACCATCATTTCTTAGGCATGGTTAGATGATGAGATTTTCCCCAAATTTCATAATTCTCTCAGATTGGTTGTGGATTGGTAAATTCTATTGTTTACTCTATCTTATAGGCATGGTTTTGTGATGAAATCAATTTTAGTTCTTATACCTCTCATTCATTGAGAATTAGATCATAGGAAGTTCAGATTTGATTTTTAATGAGATATCTTCTAATTGGATGAAGATGGAACTCTGATTTTAGTTGTGTTCATGAATCAAGTATAGATTGCTGTGATCTCTATAAGTGGATCCTTGGAAACTCTAGTTTCTCACTTTTGAATTTAATAAGTTTTTCATTAAGATTTTCATAATTATTCTCTCACATATTTTAGATTTAGGTTTTTTACTTTCTTATAATTCTAGTTCTAGTTACTTTCAGAAGACACACAAGTTCAGTCCCTATAGATTTAACTTCGGTCTTATCATAATTATTACTACATTACAACCTTATACTCGAGGTTGTGAGTGTCCATTCACTACTATTTCTCATGGTGTGGTTCACTTGACAGATTTGGATGTCTACTTGATGTTTGAGCTCATGCTCAAAACCTGAGCCGGTAAAATGGATAGATCGCATGGATTAAAACACATGCATTGTGATGGACCCATAGTGCTATTGACAGCGTCATATGCAATCCGGCTCCCTCCCTTTCTTATATAAACTACCTAATGGCTTACGTCATGGCTTACTTTAAGAAATTTTTAATGGTTAGCGTTAAATCACCCATGTTTCCTATGGTGTGGTTCACTTGAGATTTGGAATTGCCTCCTGTTTATGCCATAAAATAAGTCCGCAAAATAGAGACATGATGGATAAAACACATGCATCATGGTGAACGATAATACTGTTGGCAGTGTCATATGCAACCTGCGTCTGTCCCTATGTTACGTAAAGCTTACTTAATGGCTTACCTCACAGCTTACGTAACTTAAAAAGGTTATGTAAAGGTTGCCTGCATAGGGCGGCGGACCGTATTTACTAAATTCATATCATGACCTAACGTGTTAGCTACGACACTGCACAGTTCAATACGCATTCTAATATTAGACGTACGATTCAAAAATCAGATCGATCTAATATTCAGGTGTATTACACGATTGAGAACAATGTATCACTTCAACCTTTCAGTCTGTTTTCCTTAATATGGCCCACCTGAATTTCGGGCCTCAGGCCTAAATTATTGTGTGGCATTAGTAGTCCGTTGGGATTTCACGTAATCATCAGTGTGGATCCTATAAAAGATCAAAGGTGCATATTTCTTTTCCAATTGTTTTCTTTGTATGGCCCACCTGAATCACCAGACAGACTGATCCTTTTGCCTTAAGCCTAACAGTAGATGAATCAGCTATTAGTCGGAGTGGATTCTGTGTACACATCCCGATGGCACCCATACAAAATAAGGAGTGGGCAATCCACCATCGCAGGAATATATATATATATATATATATATATATATATATATATATATATATATATATATATATATATATATATATGGAAAAGGTACTATATGCTCGACCGTATTATCCCTCATATAAGGTCGAGAGCTGGCAGTATATTATTCGTCAGAGGCTATAAGTTTTCAATAGTGGGGAGATTTTATTGGAAAATTAGATAAACAAAATTAGTGTTATGTGGACCCCACTATGATGTGTATGTTTTATTCATACTGTCCATCCATTTTGAAATATCATTTAAGAGATTTATACTAAAAATAAATTATATTTAAATCTCAGATGGACCACACAATGGGAAAACAGTTGTTATTGAATTTCTACCGTTATAAACTCCTAGAAGTGCACTGTAATAGTTATGTAAGAAAAATAAGTTGTTATTGAATTTTTACCATCAACCTATTCATAAGGTCATGTAGACGTGAATGAAGTGAAAATACAAATATCAGCTTGATCCCAAACCTCTCTAGCCCGTAGGAAGTTTTTAATGGAGGACGTTCAATCCCCACCTTGTGGTCCACTTAAGCCTTGGACTTGCCTCATTTTTTGGTTCATACATTAAAATGAACTGAGAAAATCATTGAATAGATATAAAATACTTACATCATGTTGGCCCCCATGGAGCCCTACCTAGATTACCTTCTGGGAGGGGGTAGGATGCAATCCGCGTTTAGGCACGTGTCGTGCGAGACGCGCACTGACGCTCCTCCAGCGAGCGGTTTAAAGCGATCGAAGTTACATGGGCCCACACTGATGTATTTATTATATCAACTTGGTTCATCTATTTTTAGAGATCATTTTAGATCACTATTCAAAAAATGAATCATATCCAAAGATCATCTTGACCAGACCATAAATAGTAGCGGAGATAATGATTTTCATCGTTGAAAAATTTGTAGGGCCTACTATAATGTTTATTTTCTATCCAATCTATTCATAAGGTCAAAAGGACTTGAATGAAGAGGAAAAAAAAAATAAAAAATTGTACTGATCCAAAACTTCCATGACCCAAAAAGGGTTTCAATGGTAAACGTTCAATCTCATACTGCTTTTTACAGTGTGGTCCAATTGATAGTTAGATCTATTTTCTTTTTTGTCCAAAGCCTTAGAACGGGTTCACCAAATGGATGGACAGTTTGGATATATATAACACATACCTTATTATTAGAACAAAAAAATGCTTGCTAACCGGCCAATCCGCTTCACCTTGTAACCTGGACGATAGACGTACGCACAGTTGAGTAGCGACTCGGCTACTGGAGCTACGTCACCAAGTTCTGTGAGCCCCACTATGATGTATGTGTTGTATCCACACCGTCGATCCATTTTGAAATATCATTTTAGAGTAAGAGTCAAAGAATGAGACATAAAATTTGGTAGTGGACCCACCACAGAAAACAGTGGGGAGAGTGATTCCTACCATTGAAACTATCCCAAGGCCCACCATAATGTTTATTTGAAATCTAACCTGTTTAAAAGTTAAAAAAGACATGAAATAAGAGAAAACACAAATATCAGCTTGATCTAAAACTTTCGTGGCCTTTAGAAGTTTTCAATGGTGGACCTCACTATCCCCACTGTTTTCTATGTTGGGTCCACTGGAGCTTTGGATTTAACTCATTCTTTGCATATTGCCTTAAAATGATCTCTCCCGATGGATGGAAGGTATGGATATAAAACATACATCATGGTGGGCCCGCGGAGCATGGTGACGTTGCTTCAATAACATTTCTAGCTATGGTAATATCTAAGCCACATCCACAAGCTGTGTTTCTTCGGTTCCTATAAAATATCCCCCTTGTTTAAAACTTTTACCGTCGGACGAATGTTCTGCCAGCACTCGACCGTATGGAATGTATAATACGGTCGGGCGTATAGTACCTTTTCCCATATATATATATATATATATATATATATATATATATATATATATATAAGTGAAAACGACAGAGGCGCACCTCGTACAATGTTACATCTGAAGCTTCTGCCTTAGTCAATTTTGGTAGTCTGTGCAGCTTTGAATTATAAGTCCTGCTTGACATCAAATGTAGGTGGGCCAAAAGTCGGGTGATCCAAACCCTGGATCTGCCAGAGCCCAATCAACATGATTGAATGATGTCAATTCTGGATTTGATGGCCTCACGTCTTCTGGTGGCTAAATGAGGCTCATCAGATGAATGGTTCGTATCACCAATCCATGTACCGACATTTAGGTCAGATGAGTTTCAACAATATAAAATTATAATTAGAAAGCTATGTACCTAACCAAACCTGTGGATTAGAACGGTTTCAAACTGACCAAAACATGCGGAAAAATCAATTGCTTTTTTAAGTATTTTATTAAGGGGACCTAATCTGTACATAATATTAAAGAATATCACTCCCATCACACATCTTGACTTTCTCTCATTCACTTCCCCACTCTACAAGTTATTCCTAAATGTTGGCTCGCCACCTCTGCATCCGTCCAGCTGTGCGGCGCAAGTCACAGCCGTATCTCATGTGGACCCCACCTCGTAGACAACCTGGGACATTTCAGTCTACTGATTGGACTTCTAGCCATCTTCCAAAACCGGTTGTTTGTCGATGAGTTCTGTAGCCTGACTTCTGCACCAGGCCAAACGAATGCATGGATCCCATGTCCCCACACGCCAGACAGGTGGTTGCACGTGTAGGAGTTGCCTGTGGTTTTAGTAAAACTCTACCAAACAAATACAATCAATGTTATATGATACATACAAAAGAATGAACAAAATTTCAACGAGGCATAGCCCCAGCCTAGTCAAACCCAACCTAGCCATGCATGGGTCGCTTCTCGTGGGAACGGGGTCTCGGGCTTCTCGTGTGTGTAGATGTGGTGGCGGTGTTCGTTTTCGAGGTGGTCGTGTTTGTTTTCGAGGTAGATGCTGAGGCGGAAGTGGACGCAGGATGAGATGATGATTCAGCAGGGGATGATGACTCGACAGAGGAGCGGCTATGGGGCCTGTTAGGCTGCCTATATCTCGTCCCGGTGTAGCCGGGCCTGGATGGCTCATCGAGGGTGCCAGGCTTCTTTGATAACATCACCACCACCCGTTGCATGGTGGGCCGTTGGTTTGGATCGACCTGAGTGCAGAGAAGCCCAATTTGTATGCATGATGCAACTTGTTCAGTTGCTGCTGTGAAGGCTAAAGTTGGGTCCATTATCTCTAAACTCCGGCCTTTCTTGTAGAGATTCCATACCTACAACAACAATGTAGAGTTCGGTCAGCCAGCAGAGAGGATTGCACCATTACCCAGCTGGGCATTTTGACATGAATTCGGGCACACAAGTTAGCCTTTCTGAAGATAAATCCAAATCATTTACCCATGACCACTCCCAGGATAGGCCGCGAGCGGTCCCAATCATTTGACCAATAGCCATTTGCTTCATTTGACCAATAGCCATTTGCTCATTATGTACAATAGCTCTCCTTTTCTTTTCCCACATGTTCATTTGCAGCCAGCCAACGAGCAGTTAGGACTTTGATAGTCTGACCAGTGCATTTTTCAAAGTGAAGATGGCTCAATTACAGGGGTGCAAAATGAGTCAGGTCAACTCAATGGGTCATTGGACCCGACCCAGAACCGACCCAACAATAAGTGCAACTGGGTCGAAAGTTCGGACCCATTGAATGGGTATGAGTCCAAATGGCCTACATGTTGGTCGTGAGCAAGGCTGTCACATGTGGCTGCGCTCATGTGGTACATGTGCACCCAACTAGCCTCTACCTTGTAAATATTTGGTTTGGGGTCTCACCCATTTGAGCAGGCACTGCCCATCAGGCTCACTGCAGAAAGTCGAGTTCTTCTTGCCGCAGATTATCTCCAGAACCAAAACCCCATAGCTAAAGACATCAGCTTTCACTGACAGTGAACCATGCATGACATACTCAGGGGCCATGTATCCACTGCATGAAAAAAAAAAAGAACAGGAAACGATCATCTTGCAGAAATGTTGAAAATGAGATCATATCCCATGCATTTTGAACAAAGTTTAAAAGACCACCTAGCCTTGACATATAATGCAAAGAAAATACATTTTCAGACACCGCCCCTGGAAGAAAAACACCAGCCTTATTTTTCTGGTAGACGGCGTAATTCGAACAACCATGTAAATGATCAAAGGGGAATGATTATTAGAAATCTCTTGTTAGAAATTCGGTCAAAGAAACATCGCAGTTGGGCCCACCCAAGGGACACAGCAGGCCAGATCAATGCCCAACAATCATCACCAATTTGATAATCCTGACTGTAGAATTGTGGCCCCGCAATTTGGGACTCAAAATAAAAGGAGAGAGGGACCATCATCAACAGGAAGAAGCACCTAGCTAGATTTGACGGTCGGGATCATCTGATGAAATGTTTTCAGGCTACAGACCTTCCAGGATGGGTCCACAGCATGATTGGTCAGGATCACGTTGACCTCAATTGGGTCGACCCAATGATTAAAGTCGGACAGAAGTTCCTCACAACATGGTTACATGATCAAATATGGATTTAAAAGGGTTTGCTGTATCCTATTTTTTATCGTAATTGGAAAATTCAATTGGAACAGACGCGTGTTATATCAAGGAAAATATATAACATGTTAAAGATCTTCAAGGATACTTGAAGTGCTTTTTACGAAATCGCAATTGATAGAATAACAAGACATAAAGCAGTTGAAAGGTATTCAAAACTAAATCAAGTAACCGAGAGCCATCCATGAGGTATGGCTAAAAGGTGTCTAAAAGTAGATCGAGCAGCCAAGAGAAGCCAGGAAACAGATTGCGATCAACGAGCTCGGTTGAGCAGTTGAAACGGAAAGATGCAGAAAGCGATCGAGTGAAGCACGGGAAAGTGACCAACCAAAGGGATGCGGCCAATGTGTGGTCAAATGGTGAGTAATGATCGAGAGAAACAAAACTTGGTCGAGAGGAAGAGGAATCGTCGTAAATAGAAATGTATTAAAAGAATAATCGAGAAAAGAGAAGACTCTAGAAAGGCTTTTGGACTGTTGTAACTGCGGTATAATGGAGGAAGGATCTGGAAGAACAAGTTTCAACATAACTCTACAAATAGCAGAGGAATCCAATAGAGAAAACCCCAACCAATACATCTCGAAAAACAATTAACCAACGACAATCGATTAAATCTATCAATTTATCTTTTATCTCAGTTTTAATTCTAATCCAAGTCTATGCTAATATACTAGATTCGTTCTTAATCCAATATCAAGCAGTTCTTTCAAGAGACGCATTCTTGCAGTTGCTCCTAATGTTTTTTCCTTTTGTTTGATTTACATTGATATTTTGAATGTCATTTATTATTAAAGGCACAAAGTAACCCATCTTCTGAGGAAGAACTTTACCCTTCGATTATCGCCCGATCGTTATAAACTTCTATAACTGGCTGAGTAAACAACCAATCTTCCCATAATTTGGTTATATACATTTATATTGAATGTATCTGCTTATTTTGGCGATTAGGGTCAAAGTTGATCAATTTGGATTAAGTCGCTATATCAATTACGGCATGCTGGCACAATAGAAAACAGACCAAGCGACCAACAAGGTTATCCAGCTTATCCAAGGATGAGTATTTGACGTAGGACGTGGCATAGAGACATTCTTAGCACGGTTGGACCAAAAGAAGGTGAACCAACAAGGTTATCCAGCTTATCCAAGGATGAGTATTTGACGTAGGATATGGCATAGAGACATTCTTAGCATGGCCGTGACTTTTGATCCGGGTATCGTTATGAGGTGCACAACCTATAAATCTTTATTGAAATCTTTATTGAAATGGGCCATCTGAGGTGAATCGACCCACAAAGTAGGTCGCGTCTGTATGTTTTGCTAGAAAACGATCGCTTTCAGCTCAAAAAAGAAAATTTATGGGAAAATTACTATTTTTAGTCATTCCAATTTTTTTTATTAATATTTTCTTATTTTTACAGTTTTAGATTTTCTTTTTATTTTTTAGAAATAACTTTTAAACATGCTAAGATTCTTCTAGCAAAAGTTTATTTGAATTTTTTATTTTAAAAAAATTAAGCTTTAGAAGAGTTTTACTAGAATTAGGATTTTTATTAGAATTAGAATTTTGTTATTTTTGATAATTACGAATTTTGATTTAGTTTTTTTTTTCTTTTATTAATAGTTTAAGGAGGACACATATAGAAGAGACAATTATCTATCAATCAAATTTCTAATTTCTAAAATTTATTTCTATTTTCTTATTTTCATTTGTAGAGGTATCTCTATGAGGAGTCTAGAAAAGCTCAGTAGATTCAGAGTATTATCCCTGATGGGGTTTTCCTCCTCAGTTTAGAGGAGAGATAGTGCAGCAGGTTGAAAATCGAAGTGTTTCACCGCGCTGTTCGACCATTCGAGTGGGCTACTCGATCGGTCGAGGATGGCGCTCGATCAGTCGGGTGGGGCTCAAGTCAAAGTCTAACGACTAATTGAATTAATTCCTCTGAGGTGCTCGACCGGTCGAGGTTACGCAGATTCATCTTCGGATCTTGTGCGGACTGTGTAAATTTGAGGTGGTTTTCAAAGAGGTGCGGAAGCAAGTTACCTAAACTATAAATAAGGGTTCCTAGAACTTTTCTAGGGTATTGAGAAGACTTTCTAAAACTATTGTGTTAAGGATTTTTTACGGCCAAGGTGAGAGAGAGAGAGAGAGAGAGAGAGAGAGAGAGAGAGAGAGAGAGAGAGAGAGAGAGAGAGAGCTAGCTTATGGAAGGGAGGGTTATGCTCGTAGAGGTGATCTATTGTGCAATCGACGTCTCAGCGCTTCTACGTCCTCGTGATCGGTGAGATCTCTCCATTTTTCTTTTATTCTCTTATTGTTTATTCACTCCTGCATGATTGAAGAAGGTTTGATCTAAGCGATGTGTACCTGTGATCGGTTGTAACGTTCTACTTTATAGTGGATTGTTGATCTGGACGAGGTCCCGTAGTTTTTACCTCCTTGAGGGTTTTCCACGTAAAATTCCTTGTGTCGTATGGTTTATACTTTGATTTATTTCATTACTTCATCATCCCATAATTCTGGTGCATTTGGGAGGCTAGACCCTAAGGCTTTGTGCAACGGCCCCCAAAAAAGTGGTATTAGAGAGTTCAGGTTGGTTAAACGGGGTGGGATCGGTTCTGAATTATGAAAAGTGGCTCATCAAGGATGATTAGTCTCAATGGTTTTAATTGGACCATATGGAAGGTTAAGATGGAGGACTTGCTTTATTGCAAGGACTTGTATGCTCCAATTCTAGGCATATCAACGAAGACAAAGGATATGTCAGATGATGATTGGAAGAAATTAGACCGAAAGGTAGTGGGGTTTATTAGACAATGGTTGAATGATTCTGTGTTCCACCATGTGTCTACGGAGACATCAACCGCTAGCCTATGACTGAAACAGCAAGGGTTGTATGAGAGGAAGACAACCGACAATAAAATTTTCCTGATAAGACGACTGTGAATCTCAAGTTCAAAGATGGTGGTTCTGTGGCTGAGCACATAAATGAAGTCAGCAATATTTTGAACCAGCTCTCCGCTATGAAGATGGTCCTGAATGATGAATTACAGGCTTTGCTATTGTTTAGCTCATTGCCTGAGAGTTGGGAGACATTGGTGGTGTCTCTAAGTAACTCCATGCTAGATGGAAAGGTATACATGGAACAGGTAACTAGCTGTCTCTTCAATGAGGAGACAGAGGAAGTCTCAGGGGTCTACTTAGCAAGAGGCCCTTGTGACACAAGAACGGGGGAGAAGAAAGAACAGAAAGGGCGGGAAGGCCCGAAATAAATCAAGAGGCAAGTCGAGTACCAGGAAAGATGTTGAATGCTGGAATTGTGGCAAGAACGGCCACAATAAGCATAAATGTTGTAAGAATATGAACGACAAGAAAGGAAATGAAAGGAGAATGAAGATGAATCAGATTCCACTGCGGTCGCTTCAGATAGTAACATTGTAGTTATTCTTTCTGCAGATCATGATGTTTATCTCACGGCTACGAGTTAGGACACCGACTGGGTGACTCGAGAGCCTCGTTTCATGTGACTATACGCAGACTTCTTCGCAAGCTACAAGTTAGGTAACTTTGGGACCGTGAAGATGAGAAATTCTAATGTATCGAAGATCGTAGGGGTCGGTGATATTTGTGTGAAGACCGATGTAGGTTGCACATTGGTTCTCAGGGATGTGAGGCTTATCCTAGACGTTCGCCTCAACTTAATATCAACGGGAAGGTTGGATGATGATGGCTATGAAGGCCGATTTGTTGGTAGGCGATGAAAGCTCATCAAGGGTTCAATGATAGCAGTAAAAAAAAAGAAGTGTTGCATCCTTTACAAGGCAAGTGTTAGTGTGTGTAAGGATGGGTTGAACGCGGCGAAAGATTCAACTATTGACATGTGGCACAGACGACTAGGCCACATGAGTGAAAAGGGGGTTCGACTACTAGCAAAGAAACGACTCATTCCAGACGTGACAGGTATACCTGTTAAAACCTGTATTGATTGTTTATCCGGGAAACATAGAGTTTCATTTGTTAAATTTGCTTCTCATGTTAATAAAGTGCATGCATTATATTTGGTTTGTTGTGATGTTTATGGTCCTATGAGGACAAAAACTTGGGTGAGACATTGTATTTTGTCACTTTTATAGATGATGCATCTAAGAGGGTTTGAGTTTATGCTTTGAAATCCAAGAATGAGGTCTTTGGTATATTTAAATTATTTCATGTTATAGTCGAGAGAGAGACATGTAAATCATTGAAGTGCATCCGCACTAACAATGGTGGTGAATACATTGGTGACTTCCATCAATATTGTAAGTCACTGGGTATACGGCATGAACAGACGGTTCCCAAGACCCCCCCATCATAATGGTGTGGCTGAGCGAATGAATCGCATAGTTGTAGAAAACATCAGATGCATGTTATCTCATGCAAAGTTGCCCAAGACATTCTAGAGAGAAGCAATGCACACGGCGTTGTATTTGATAAATAAGTCTCCATTAGCCCCATTGAATGGAGAAGTAGCTGAGAAAGTGTGGACTGGACAGAATCCATCGTACAGTCATCTTAGGGTGTTTGAATGCAAGGCATCTGTTCACGTACCAAAGGACGAGAGGTCCAAGCACAATATGAAGATCAGACAGTGTGTGTTCTTGAGGTACGGTGATGAAAAGTTCGGCTACAAATTATGGGATCCGATTGAGAAGAAGCTCGTCAAGAGAAGAGACATAGTTTTCTTTGAATACCAATGCATTGAATACCTTTGCAAGCTAGAAAAGACGCAGTCTAGTTCAAGAGAGCTAAAGGATATGGATCTGGTTATTCCTCTCATGGTGCCTGATGACGGGGGAGGTATAAAGGACGAGGGAGTTCCTACAGAAGATAGAAAGGGGAGCAACCCCCACTTGATCCACCTGTTCAGCCACAGGTGAGGAGGTCTTCTAGGGACAGACAGTCATCTAAGAGGTACTCGCCGCATGAGTACATTATGCTCACTGATGGGGGAGAGCCAGAAGATTATTCTAAGGCCCGAGTTGACGAGCATAGGGAGAGTGGTTGAAAGCTATGCAAGAGGAGATGAAATTTTTACATAAAAACCACACCTATGATATGGTGAAATTGCCTAAGGACAAGAAGGCTTTGAGCAACAAGTTGGTGTTTAGAAAGAAGATTGAGCAAAAAAATTCACAGACGAGGTTCAAGGCCAGACTTTTAGTGAAAGAGTTTGGTCAGAGGAAAGATATAGACCTTGAGGAAATATTCTCACCAGTGGTGAAGATGACATCCATACAGGTGTTGCTTGGGTTAGCAGCTAGCATGGATCTGGAGATAGAGCAGTTAGATGTTAAAACTGTCTTTCTCTATGGTGACCTGAAATAAGAGATCTATATGCACCAACTAGAGGGGTTTGAAGTCAAGGGCAAAGAGCATATTGTGTAGGCTTAGGAAGAGCGTGTATAGACTGAAACAAGCTCCAAGGCAATGGTACAAGAAGTTCAACTTGTTCATGTTAAAGCATGGGTATGACAGAACGGAGTCGAATCACTGTGTGTTTACGCACAAGTTCTCAGATGGTAATTTCTTAGTTCTGCTATTATACGTTAATGACATGCTCATCATGGGAAAAGACATCAAGAAGATTGACAGGCTAAAACGGAAGTTAGGTAAGTCGTTTGCGATGAAAGATTTGGGCCCAGCTAAGCAGATCATAGGAATAGAGATGACTCGTGACAAAAGTAGCAAGAAGCTTTGGCTGTCACAAGAACGGTATATTGAGAAAGTCCGAAAGCGGTTTAATATGAATGCAACGAAGCTAGTCAGTACTCCACTAGATGGTCACTTCAGATTGAGCGACAAGCAGTATCCCAAGACGAAAGCAAAGGTGGATGAGATGCAGAAGATACCATACGTGTCAACAGTAAGAAGTTTGATGTATGCTATGGTGTATACGCATTCATGCATAGCATATGTGGTTGGTGTTGTCAGCCGGTATTTTTCCAGTCCTAGCAAAGAGCATTGAGCAGCGATGAAATGGATGCTGCTGTATCTAAGAGGCTCATCCAGATTGAGCTTATGCTATGAAGACAAAAAACCAGTGTTAGAGGGCTACACAGATGCAGATATAACAGGTGACATAGATTTCAAGAAGTCTACATCGAGGTTCATATTCACGTTTGCAGGGGGAGTAATCTCTTAGTAGAGCAAACTAAGAAGGTCATAACATTATTGACGACAGAGGCCGAGTACATTGCAGTCACAGAGGGATATAAAGAGGTGCTTTGGATGAAAAGATTCCGACAGGAACTTAGCCTGAAGCAGGAGCAGCACGTGGTCTATTGCGATAATTGAAGTGTTATACACTTGAGCAAGAATCCAAGTCAACACTCCAAGTCGAAGCACATAGAGATTCGATATCACTAGATCAAGGATACTTAGGAATAGAATGTGTTACAGCTTGAGAAGGTCCACATGAACGATAATAGGTCAGACATGATGACGAAGGCTTTACTCAAAAGCAAGTTTGAGGTTTATAGAAACCGGGCTGGCATGTTGAAGAAGGCGAATTCCTCCTAAGTCGAAAAGTGGGAGATTTGATGGAGTTTTCCTCCTCTATTCAGAGGAGAGATAGCGCAGCAGGTTGAAAATTAGAGTGTTTCAGCGCGCTGCTCGACCAGTCGAGGATGGCACTCAACCAGTCGAGTGGGGCTCGACTCAAAGTCCAGCGACCAATTGAATTAATTCCTCCATGGTGCTCGACCACTCAAGGTTACGCAGATTCATCTCCGGATCTTGTGTGGACTGCGTAAATTTGAAGCGGTTTTCAAAGAGGTGAGGAAGCAAGTTGCTTAAACTATAAATAGGGGTCCATAAGGCATTTCTAGGGTATTGAAAAGGCTTTCTAAAACTATTGTGTTAAGGGTTTTTTATGGCCAAGGAGGGAGAGAGAGAGAGAGAGAGAGAGAGAGAGAGAGAGAGAGAGAGAGCTTGTGAAAGAGAGAGTTATACTCGTAGAGGTGATCTATTGTGCAATCGACATTTCAGCGCTTCTACGTCCTCGTGATCTTTTTCTTTTATTCTCTTATCGTTTATCCACTCCTGCGTGAGTGAAGAAGGTTTGATCCAAGCGGTGTGTGCTTGTGATCGGTTGTAACGTTCTACTTTATAATGGATTGTTGATCTGTACAAGATCTCGTGGTTTTTACCTCTTTAAAAGTTTTCATGTAAAATTCCTTGTGTCGTGTGGTTTGTGCTTTGATTTATTTCATTGCTTCATTATCCCCTAATTCTGATGCATTTGGGAGGTTAGATCATAAGGTTTTGTGCAATGGCCTCCAACAATCCCCTCGAGGAAGATGGTGATCAACCTCATCACATCCATCCCTGTGTCAGTATTTCTATCAAAATCCAAAGGTACATGGATGGTTTTCCTTTTTAGCAAGATTAGCCATGGGAATTAAGCCATGTTCCCCCTAAAATGAACCAACACCCATTTTAAGTGGGACACAAGGCAAGGGACCCAACATGGTGGGTGAACCCTGCCTGACGATATCAACCAATGTTTTAAAACCTGGACCCGACTGGCCAATCAGACTGGTTTGGATTGGAATTAGTGGCGTTATAACGCCATATTACTTTAAGATCTATTTTTCTTAGCCCAGCTGTTGAACCGTTTGACCTGGACAGTGGAGAATGAAACCATCATACTTTTCTTTTATCAATCTTTAACTAATTTTGAATCATGATGATGCTATCAAACAGGTCTGGACCAGACCCATCTGAGCTTTGAACCATTGATTTCTACTTCCGCATACAGATCGACAAAGACAGATAATCAATCAATATAAATTACTAAGATCTTACTTGGTCCCAGCCACTCGTGTGTGGACGTGCGTCTCCTCTTCGGAAAATAGCCGGGCCATACCAAAGTCAGCAATCTTGGGGGTCCACTTGTCATCGAGGAGGATGTTGCTGGCCTTGATGTCCCGGTGGATGATGCAGCTATGAGAATCCTCATGCAAGTATAAGAGCCCACGTGCCACACCGACTATCACATCATAACGCCTCTTCCAATCCAATTCCCCACGCCTTCCAGCATCTGCGTGCCATCAATGCATTTTATCAAAGGGCTCACTTTCGCCAAATTGTTATGGAATGCACTGAGAACATAAACCACATTTAGCATGCTTGTCAAAATGAAAAAGGCAAAAAGAAGAAACCAAGAAGCTTCGTGGCGGTTGACTTTTCTTCATCCATGTAACATTTCTCATAAAAAATGCCTAGGATTATTGGGAAGGATCAGACCACCTAATCTTTAAGAAATGTATGTAGTCAAGGTCAAGACATCAGATGTCCCACCTAACGACGGAAGCGCGACTATTTTCAGCCATGTTACCACACCCGAATTACCACAATAACCTCATTCTACATGGGAGCTCACCCTCCTTGATGGGGTCCACCGCAAAGTACGAATGACCCATTGTGTAAGGGAAGGTTTGCCTTTGTCAAACGCTTGATGTCAATCCATTCATGACGAGACCAACATGGCCGTATTATCATCTGGTCCATCCATTCAGCTCCACTTAACCTGATTTCTCTACTGAAACTTTCTTATACCGACCAGCTCTAGTTGCAATCGTCCATCTGCACATGACCTCCTATCATGTCACGACGGCACACATGACTTAGGATCTCCGCCGTCCATTGGTCATACTCAATAGGGATCTCGACTATCACGCCTGGCCTATTAAAACTTTTGTTAGGCCCAGCCCAAGTCAGAGCGATTGCCAACCCAACTCATAACCAATGCAAGTTTGCTCATCTGGAGGACCACAGATGTACATTGAATTTGAATAGTCCGTGTTCTTTTCTACCATCTCTTTTTCTTGCATGCGTTCCCATTGATCTTCGGGACGAAGCACATTCACAATGAGAACAGCTCGATGAGTGGCCCCGAATCCTGCCAACGCTCCACGTGCAAGCATACGGCATTTTCAAATGGACTTTTGCAGGAAGGCATCCATTCATTATGACAAGTTACAGGTGTGAAGGTAGGTGAGTGAATCAGCTGGTGCCTTGGAAACCACCAGTGTATAAGATCCTACTTATTTTCAGGTGATAGATCATTTTCCATCCCCATGATAAACACAAACCTCGTATAGATGTATAGGGGAAACGGCTTGGCTACTCTCCGTAACACCAGCCCGGTGGCTGGTGGTCGGTGCTCTGTGGGCCCCACCATGATGTCTGTTTTTTCATCCATTCTGTTCATCCATTTTTACCGATCACTTTAGTGTTTGATCCCAAAAAAGAGAGATATAAATCTCAGGTGGACCACACCACAGGAAATCAATAGTGATTGGATATCGGCCGTTGAAATTCTCCTAAGGCCCACTGTACTGTGTATTTGACATCCAATATGTTGATTAGGTGATATAGACCCAGATGAAGGGAAAAAAAACAAAGATCAGCTTGATCCAAAACTTTTATGGCCCTGAAAAGTTTTTAATGGTCAACATTCAATCAACACTGTTTCATGTAACGTGGTCCACTTGAGATTGATATATACCTCATTTTTGGGCTCATACCATAAAATTATGTAGAAAAATAGATGGACGGCATGGATGAAACACATATATCATGGTGGGGCCCACAGAGGGGGCAGGGGGAGTAGCCAATCCGTTTCATGGATAGGATGGTCTGACAAAAGTTTAGGTAAGGCTCCATCCACAAATCAACTCGACTCAGCCCGACTCTGTCTTTATCTAGCAACTCGCCCACCATAGGAATCACAGCGGCAAATCCAGACTATCCAAATCGGGTAATTCTAAGCATCCGTTTTATGGCCATCGACTTGTCAGTCTTCCTAATGCAATGGTCAAGATCACCTGATGAGTGTACCTTGGTTATGATGCATCCCTAATGGGGCCCATCACTCTAGCCCATTCGTGTTGGCGACTGCAACTCGGATTCAGTGCAACCTCATCCTGTTCGATCCCACCCGACTCGAGCGAGTCAGACCGATTCAGCCCCTATTCAGGTGAGTTTCAACTCGACTGATCCAAATCACCGAGTTTTTAACAAGAGCTGGACCTTCGTGATCGTCTCTGATATGCATATGAGCCAGCAAAAGCTCCGAGTCACTCCCGCCGAATGGCTGGGCCTAACCTTGCACTCGTGTGAAACTTTAATCGCGGGCTGTGCGATTCAGCTCTTCCATCTCTCATCGTGCTCATGGCCGCATAGTTGATGAAGGGCCGAGATCAAGTACTGTGTGCCATGTTGCACAAATCCACCAATGCACCTACTTTTCCCTGGCCCAACCAATGAATTGCCAGAGGTACCACACGTGTGCAACCCGGGCACTTGTCTTCCCAGAAAAATTCACAATTTATTTTATATTTTCAAAAAAAAAAAAATGGTGGGAGAGATTTGCTTACTGAAAAGTAGCTTGTCGAGGCTCTCGTTAGCAACATATTCGTAGACGAGAAGCTTCTCTTCGCCATGTGCGCAGTACCCAAGCAGGTTCACCACGTTCCGGTGCTGCATACGTGCGAGAAGCCTCGCCTCGTTCGTGAATTCTTTCTTCCCTTGGTTCGAGCTATGCGACAGCTTCTTCACCGCAATCTCTGTCCCGTCCACCAACTTCCCCTTTTTCAATAAATAAATAAATATAAATAAAACATTTTCACAACCCTAAAAAAATTGGTATCTACACCCTACTTTTTTAATAGACGCACCCCTTTTCTACTTTTGGTGCTACTCTGATACCCAAAACTCAGGGATCCAAAGGCGATTTCCGCATACCGTGTGCAAGATCCGAGCAGATGCACACCGTCATCATGCCGTGGTACAAAAATCAGTCCTGATGCCAGGCTCATGGCATGTTAACGGTGGGACCCAGCTGATGGACGGCTGGGATCTATGGAAAGAGAAGAAGAGAAGAAAGGATTAATACCTTGAAGACGGGTCCGAAACCGCCCTGGCCGAGCTTGTTCTTTGGGTGGAAATCTTGGGTAGCAGAGACGAGGGTTTCGAAGGGGAAATGCTTCTGCTCCTGAGCAGCGATCGACTCCACATCCACCTCTCTCTGCTGCGAGTCTGATACAAACCTTGTGAGTAGATTTAAAAAATAAAAAATAAAAATAAACAGAGAGAAAGAGAGGATGGGCTTTTTTCGTCATTCTCGATTTTACCTCTGTCGGAGAGGAATTTGAATGGCTTCAAGAGGCTATTCAGAAATTTTCTGGGTTTCGTCATCCGGAAAGACAGAAATCGTATGGATTTCTGAGATTATACCATGAATTGAAGAGAAGGTGATGGTGATTCTCTCGCTTGCACGAGCCACGCGTGCGGACAGTAGTACGATTATGTGCGTGGACCGTCTCCGTGTTGAAGAGCGACGCGGTGAGCGTATTCCTTTATGTATTTTAATTATTATTATTTTGTACTTTCTTTTCTTTTTCTTTTTTAAAATTAAATCCGAGTGGCAAAGAAACCTCGGATTGGGATTGGCGGTGAATGATTCAGATATCTGACAGCTGGAAAGAGTAGGTCACAAGACCAACCGGTTTAACCATAAGTATCCGTCCAACCAATTATAACTCCCAACCTTTCATGTCCCTACGACATCCAAACCGTCCAACGGTTTGTACACATTATCTTATGTTAAAAATCGTCGAATTCACTTGCGAATATATTATAATTTTATGTTTTTAAATTTTTCAATGGTTAGAATTTATTTTCTATTTTATAGCCCGCATTAATATTGGATCTGGTTAATTTTTGAAGAAAATGATCTTCATGGTATGACCTACCTATTGAAAGAATTGGATGCCACACTAACATGACCGGATGAAAGTTACATTCTTGGTGAACAGTAAACTGGATGCCATCAGTTGAACTTGACACTTCCATGGGAATCATTTACAGGCCGAAGTTCCTGGTAATCTAGGTGGGGCCACCGTGATGTGCAAAGTTAGGGTTGAACGTGCACAGCTGAAATTTCGTGAGGCCACGGACGTTTAGAATCAGGCTAATATTTTTCTTTTCGGTTCATCCATTAGAAATGAACGGTGTGGATGTAATACTTTCGACCTCAGGTAAGTTTCCACGGTAAGAATCTCCCTGCCCAGCTTTTCTTTTAGTGCAGCCTACCGGTTTCGGTTCGTTTTTATTCTAATATCTTAATACGAGCTCATGAAACAGATGTACGGAGTGTATTTATCACAAACAACCCTGTAGGCCCCACCTAACGTCCCAGGGCAGGAACTTCTGTGAAAGCCGGGAAGTGGATTGGCAGACCCAACACCCCGCCGTGGAGACCGGACTCTATCAAGCCTACAGTGATATATGCGTTTCATCCATGCGTTATTGTATGTCTTGCACGCACAATTTTTAAGACGTGAATATAAGAAAGATGCACGCACAATTTTTAAGACGTGAATATAAGAAAGAAACATTTCCAACCATGATAGAAAATAGAGGGAACAATAACCACCACTTTTGATACTTCTAAAGCCTATTGAAATGTTTATTTATGTTGAGGGTCAAATATTGCATGTTAGACCCCAGATATTATCTGAATTTACGAATATAATGTTGTCTAATGGCTCGTTTTCTCATTCTTGTGTGGCAAAGTGATTTTATGAGCATGGATGGAAAAAGGACGTTAAAAGTTGAGATTTAACGATCTGATGACGCTAAAGGCAAGGGACACACTCCAGGGGACCAAGATTGACAAATATACACGGTCAGAAATCCGAGAAAAGTTAGAAATTGAAGCTCAAGTGGCCTGAAGGACGTCCAGAATGCAAGATCACGAGGTTCCCACCATCCATTCGGCTCGAAACTTCATACGTCGCCTGAGGACCATAAATTAACCGTACATATAAAATTTCAGCCATTGAAGATCTCGGGAAGTGCCCCAACTGACAGATCAGCCCATAAACCGTTGATTCTGGGCCCACCTGATATCTGGAACTGTCTTAAAATTATTGTTGACGCCTTAAATGAGGAGTCAAAACAGATGGACTGTGCAGATTTCTCCTAAACAGTGCAATGGATCCCATATGAGATGAGTGTGTACAGTGCACATGTGCACTCGTCGTGCACCAAACGAGTTAAGTCGGTCAGCAAGACGCTGACCGACTTTCTTCTTAAAAATAAAAAAATAAAAAAATAAAAATAAAAAAATAAAAAATTGCACAGCGGACGCACAGCCGCTGGCCGTTTTTGCGAACGGTAGTGGGCCCCACCCATTACTCGTTTGGCCAATCTGATCCGTCCACCGTGTAGAGGGCTTCGAGAACTACAAAACCATGCTGACCTTTTGCACCCATGCCTGCACACGTGTGAGATATAGAGGCCACAAAAGGGCTGCCCGGTAGCGTTCAAATCTGATCTTTTAGTTATTTCTTCTCTGGGACATGTCAATGAACGTTCAAAACTACCCATTCTTGACTGAAATTTCGTTCTGAATCCAATGGATGGGGTGAATTTTCCAGAAAATGCTTCTGTGGGGCCCACCGATCACAACAGCGAAATGGTACGAAAGGTTTCGCACATCCGCGAAAACTGACTTTTCCGGACAATTTTGGCCCACCATCTTTGATCATATGGCAGATCTGAACCGTCTATCATGTAGAGGACCCAAGAAAGTACTAAGGGACGGTGTTTCTTTGGAATTTGAGCGAGGAAAGTGACGTGTTTCATGGTACCGAACTTGGCTGCGAAAATTGCACTCCGTGTCCTGCTACAACTCTGTCACTGACTCCAGCCTTACAGCAGCTATAAAAAGAGGTTTTTGGACGTGGGGAGCATTCATTCAGGGTCTTGGGAGGAAGAACAGAGGGCTCGAGCTGGGGTTTCAACGTGGGCAGAGGAGAGAGAGAGGAGTTTGGTTTTTTTCTTTCCCTTTTCTTTTCATTTTCTTTTTCTCTTTATTTATTTGGATTGAGCCCATCCATGGCAGGCTAAATCCTCCTAGCTAGGGCTAAGAGGTGAAGCTTGTGGTGAGATGGGAGATTTTATTTTATGTCTTTAATTTAATTTTAATTCTTGAATTAACGTTGATTTTAGTTGATTATTAATGGCATGTTTTGTTTAGTCTTTAATGGTCTGTTGTGACTAAAATTACAATGGGTCTGCAATGGCTTGGAGCATGTCCTTTTCTCCTTTATGTTTATGACGTCAGGAAGCCCTGTTGTTCACCATAGTCTCCTGGGCATGGTTGGATGTCGGTACCCTTCCTAACCTTCATACATGTGATGGGTTGGTAATTAGTTTAATTCTGTTGTTTGCCATAGTCTTTTGGGCATGGTTTGGTGATGGAATCCATTCTAATTCATACACCTTTCATCTCTTTGAAAACTAGATCAACGGCAGTTCAGTAATTTTCATAATTTTTGATGCGAGCATAAGATCTCCCTGATCTCTACAAGTGGATCCTCTGAATCCCTAGTTTCCTTCTCTGATATCTCCTAAATTTTAGATAAATATTCCATCATTATTTCTTAAAATTCTATTTGATTTAGAGTGCATCTTAGTGTAGTTCTAGTTCTATTTAATTTTAGATAACGTACAAGTTTCAGTCCCTTGGGATTCGACCTCGGTCTTACCGAGTTATTACTACATCACAACCCTGCACTTGGGGAGTGAACAAGTTTTTGGCGCCGTTGCCCGGGACTGTCGGCTACGTTTTTTTGAAATTAATTAGTTTTAGGATTAGTTTAAGATTAGGATTTTTACTAACTTCAATTTTAGGTTTAGATTTTTCTGATTTTTTTTTGAACTAACTTGTCTTTCCTGTTTTGTAGGATTCTGAGATAGAAACTTCTAATTTGGTGATATATTTTCTAATTTCTTTATTTTTTCTCTATTAGGGTTTTTAGAAATTTTATAATCTTAGACTAACTGTTTTAGAAACTAACTTGTTTTTTTTTTTTTTCTGCAGGATCTTAACATAGGAACTTCTTATTTGGTAACACCCTTCTAACTTCTTCTCTTTCTTTCCATATTTCTATAGGACTTTTCTTTTGTTCTAGGATTAGACTCAGAGTCAGGGTTCTACCATGGAATCGTGGGTACATGCATACGCTGAGATGGATAGGAGATATTGGGGAATGCCCGAGGGTTGTGGAATTCAACGTATACCTCAAGATTTTTCTCCATCACAAACAGACATTGAGAACCGACTAGAACGTTATCTTCCATCAGTTAATAGGGCTGTATACGATCGTAATTATGGGAATGAGGATTATTATCAGCCATCATATTCTCCCATGTATGATCAGTATGACTATAACCAGTGGAAACATCAAAGCTGTGAAGATGAACCAATAACATGTTATAATGATTATTCTCTTGGATCCCCTACCTTTGAAATCCATCCAGAAACGATCCAAGAGGATTCGTATCAGCGTAATCTTTCGGCCTGTCTTGTGGAAATGAGAAAAGTAATGGAAACAATGAAAGGACTCGATGCGCGTCTTGATAGGATAGAGGAGGCTCGGTCATCCCAGCCACGACCTAATCTAGAAAAACAATGCGAAAAAAGTGATCCGCACCAACTTTTAAAAGAATTCGGAATTTGGAATGAGGAGTTGGATTCCATTAACGAACATATGGTCCAATTTACCGATGAGTCGATTTCTATGACTGTTCAAAAGAATGGGGAAGAGACATGGCTGTCTTTCAAATATAATGATACACTTCAATCACATGATACACTAGATTCTAATGATGATGAAGATGTTAGTTTATGCGAATCTCAACCCATTATAGGTGAAGAATATGAGGAAAGTGATTTCATCCCAAGTGTGCGCTGCACTGAACCAAAATATGATGAGTATTGGGATGACAATCCTGAATGTATAACCACAATTCCCCTGGAACTAATCTCAAGTTTGGTCCAAGTTAATGATCAAGAAGTACGCGAAGAGAACGGTCATAATGAGATACTTCACTCACCTGACATGTCTGATCTAAAAGTGGAGGAGCCCCTTATGACCGACCCTTATAACTCTTGTGAAACATATTTGGACCACTCCCCTGAATTGAATGATGATATGATTCGGGAGAAAGAGGAGTTGCGCGCTACGACTCTGGAATTTGAAATCACCCAGTTGAGGCCACCATCTAAACTGTTGAATGTGGACGATTCAATGCCTCTTCTGAGTAATTTCAATGAACAGAGTGATCATATCAATGTTTCGCATACTGACCCTCAATCTGTCTGTGCAGGGCTGGAGCAAGAGAGCATACATCCGTCCACTTTTAAGGATGATGGATTCCTTGAGCAGATCATCACGAGCTCCAAGGTGAAAAATAAGTCACCCTCAGAAGAATGTCCCAACTCTTTTGATGATTGCTTGGCATACTTTGCAGATTCAAATGATCCCATGATAAGAGACATAGTGAATGCCTTGCAAGACAACATCTCGGCAGTCAGCACTGACCGAGAGAACCCTTACTCTGAAGCCCTTTCTTCCACAGATCCTGAATGTTTACCATTAGGGGAGGAGGAGCTGAAAATTGAACCGAAGTTTGATACTTCGAAAAGTGTTGAGACTATACCACTTCCTGAAAATTTTTCTCAACTTGATCTATCTGTAGTCTCTGATTCACCATGGGATACTAACTCTGAAACTTTTTCTGACACAGGTGAATCATTTATACTTTGGATACCTCAGGCGAATCATCAACACATTTTTAATGAGGTAAATAAGTTTCTCTGGAAAGTCAAACTCCAGGGTATCCAAGCCTATTGTAAAAAGGGCTTTTGGATGATCCTATTGAGAAGCTAACTGAGAGACTTATAAAGATATTGGCCGGAAGGGGAACCTTGCGGGATGATCGATTCAATGTTTGTGGGTAACATTACTGCAAACCCTCACGAGACTACAACTCGTCTACTAGGGGTAACTTAGGGGTTTAAAGGCTTGTTGCATTCCCTAAATGCAATCGAGAGCACCTGCGAAAGTGGTATAGGTAGGATTTTATTTTCGTTATTTTTGTTCTGCTTTCTCTCTCATGCTGACAAGCTTCCATGCCGTGATCTCTTGGAAAGTCTCTCTCTTGATTCGTTATCCAGGTACTATCTTCCCATCACTTTACTTTCGTTGTTCCATGTGTATGGCATGTTCATATCTTTTACATTGAGGACAATGTAGATTTTAGGTTGGGGGTGGGAGATTAGGCTTCCTAATCCGTATTTTCTTGGTCTTGAGCAACAACTGTGAAAAATTTTTAAATTTTTCTGAAAATTTTTATGAATTCAAAGTGATTTTGATGGATACCCTTGATTTAGAAGTTCAAGATAAATAATGTTGGATTTATGACTCTTGAATTCCGTATCTGTTAGATTTCATAGTTAAGTGAATTATTAATCCATGATTAGAAGTTGTAAACATTGATTGAATCATGATTTCAGGACACGTCTTGCTTACACATTAAGATTTCAGTTCCATATCGAAGGATTAACTTGGTAATCACTAAGCACGAAGGGAACCAGTCTGAAATATCTTGCCATCAGGGTATAAAAATTGAACAGGTTGGGCAATTAATCTTCACCATGGGTTTGCTCCCTACAGGTGAAGGTTTGATTCCCCAAGGTTAAACATTCAAAAAAAAAAAAAAAAAATTTATTAGGTAATTGGTCTTTTGCCATAGGTTTGCTCCCTATTGGTAAGGATTTGATTCCTCTTTTTGGCATGACTATTAATGGAAAAATAAAAAGTTGAAAAGATCAAAAGATGAAATTTATGAGGCAAGTTTGGTTATCATGAATTCTCTTGCTGGTTACCAATGAGATCCTGAAATAACAAATTCAATCTTAATGTGATTAGCTGAGATTACACTATACATCCATGGATCTCAATGTTTAAAATTTTTCTAATTGATGGATTAATGCTTTACACTTGATTATGAAGTCTACGGTGTGCTTGAGCTCAGGAGAATACAATTTCTAACATTCATGAATATTAAATTTCTCGTATTTTGTTCAAAATCTCACTTGATTTCATAGAAAGTTCTCCTATAATTCTCAACTTATTTTTCACATACTTTGCTCGGGACTAGCAAAATGCTGGTTGGGGGTTGTGTTGAGGGTCAAATATTGCATGTTAGACCCCAGATATTGTCTGGATTTACGAATATAATGCTGTCTAATGGCTCATTTTCTCATTCTTGTGTGGCAAAGTGATTTTATGAGCATGGATGGAAAAAGGACGTTAAAAGTTGAGATTTAACGATCTGATGACGCTAAAGGCAAGGGACACACTCCAGGGGACCAAGATTGACAAATATACAAGGTCAGAAATCCGAGAAAAGTTAGAAATTGAAGCTCAAGTGGCCTGAAGGACGTCCAGAATGCAAGATCACGAGGTTCCCACCATCCGTTCGGCTCGAAACTTCATACGTCGCCTGAGGACCATAAATTAACCGTACATATAAAATTTCAGCCATTGAAGATCTCGGGAAGTGCCCCAACTGACAGATCAGCCCATAAACCGTTGATTCTGGGCCCACCTGATATCTGGAACTGTCTCAAAATTATTATTGACGCCTTAAATGAGGAGTCAAAACAGATGGATGGTGCAGATTTCTCCTAAACAGTGCAATGGACCCCATATGAGATGAGTGTGTACAGTGCACATGTGCACTCGTCGTGCACCAAACGAGTTAAGTCGGTCAGCAAGATGCTGACCGACTTTCTTCTTAAAAAAAAAAAAATAATAAAATAATAAAAAAATAAAAAAATAAAAAAATAAAAAATCGCACAGCGGACGCACGACCGCTGGCCGTTTTTGCGAATGGTAGTGGGCCCCACCCATTGCTCGTTTGGCCAATCTGATCCGTCCACCGTGTAGAGGGCTTCGAGAACTATAAAACCATGCTGACCTTTTGTACCCATGCGTGCACACGTGTGAGATATAGAGGCCACAAAAGGGCTGCCCGGTAGCGTTTAAATCTGATCTTTTAGTTATTTCTTCTCTGGGACACGTCAATGAACGTTCAAAACTACCCATTCTTGACTGAAATTTCGTTCTGAATCCAATGGACGGGGTGGATTTTCCAGAAAATGCTTCTGTGGGGCCCACCGATCACAACAGCGAAATGGTACGAAAGGTTTCGCACATCCGCGAAAACCGACTTTTCCGGACAATTTTGGCCCACTATCTTTGATCATATGGCAGATCTGAACCGTCTATCATGTAGAGGACCCAAGAAAGTACTAAGGGACGGTGTTTCTTTGAAATTTGAGCGAGGAAAGTGACGTGTTTCATGGTACCGAACTTGGCTGCGAAAATTGCACTCCGTGTCCTGCTACAACTCTGTCACTGACTCCAGCCTTACAACAGCTATAAAAAGAGGTTTTTGGACGTGGGGAGCATTCATTCAGGGTCTTGGGAGGAAGAACAGAGGGCTCGAGCTGGGGTTTCAACGTGGGCAGAGGAGAGAGAGAGGAGTTTGGTTTTTTTCTTTCCCTTTTCTTTTCCTTTTCTTTTTCTCTTTATTTATTTGGATTGAGCCCATCCATGGCAGGCTAAATCCTCCTAGCTAGGGCTAAGAGGTGAAGCTTGTGGTGAGATGGGAGATTTTATTTTATGTCTTTAATTTAATTTTAATTCTTGAATTAACGTTGATTTTAGTTGATTATTAATGGCATGTTTTGTTTAGTCTTTAATGGTCTGTTGTGACTAAAATTACAATGGGTCTGCAATGGCTTGGAGCATGTCCTTTTCTCCTTTATGTTTATGACGTCAGGAAGCCCTGTTGTTCACCATAGTCTCCTGGGCATGGTTGGATGTCGGTACCCTTCCTAACCTTCATACATGTGATGGGTTGGTAATTAGTTTAATTCTGTTGTTTGCCATAGTCTTTTGGGCATGGTTTGGTGATGGAATCCATTCTAATTCATACACCTTTCATCTCTTTGAAAACTAGATCAACGGCAGTTCAGTAATTTCCATAATTTTTGATGCGAGCATAAGATCTCCCTGATCTCTACAAGTGGATCCTCTGAATCCCTAGTTTCCTTCTCTGATATCTCCTAAATTTTAGATAAATATTCCATCATTATTTCTTAAAATTCTATTTGATTTAGAGTGCATCTTAGTGTAGTTCTAGTTCTATTTAATTTTAGATAACGTACAAGTTTCAGTCCCTTGGGATTCGACCTCGGTCTTACCGAGTTATTACTACATCACAACCCTGCACTTGGGGAGTGAACAATTTATCATCCCACATGTTCATAAAGATAGAAAGATTCAAGTGAAAGTGAAACACAAATATCAACTTAATCTAAAACTTGTAGGCCTAAGAATCTTATACCCAAAATGACTTGACAAAATGGATGGCCGGCATGAATAAAATACATGGATCATTCATAGTGGGCCAAATAGGATCATTGAATAGTTTTTATTTTCAACCGTTCATGACACTATAAATTATAATTTGGACCGTTAAATTTGAATTATTTCCCGGTCAAGTGTACAGTTTTGGGTTAATTTTAAGTGCATGCATATCATCCGTTAGGCTCGCCTAGAAGGAAGAGGAAACTGCTGATACGTGAGTCGCTGTAGACGACTTAATATAGTTGACGTTTTCGGTACACGTGGAAGATAACTTTGGTCATCAGGACTGTTGTTGTGGCGGACCACCACGTGGGTAAGCCATATCTCAAGATTGCTGAGGCGGGATTCTCTTACGGCCTGTTTGGGAGCAGGGATTTGGAACCCCCTGGATTCGCAACCCCTAGGATTGGAAACCCCTTGGATTGGTAATCCTCTCGGTGCGTTTGGCACCTTGAAGTGTAAATCAACTTAAATTCAAAAATACCTATGCATAATATGTTTGCAGGGGTTTGAATTTAATTACTAAATCAACTTTAATATCTCCAATTAGTGAGATATATAATTTTTGACATTATAGTTGTGATAAGCCCGCTAAAATATATGCTTTGGCTAAAAATGATGAAATTCCAAGTCTCGGATGGACCGCAAGCACAAGATCATGTTTGAGTGACTAACAAACGATTTTTAATCGTTGATTAACATGGACAATGTTTGGACGTGCTAAAAAATATTTGGACGGTGCTGATCTACATGAACACTGTTTGGATGGTGCTGATCATTGTTAGTGGGCCATGTGCCCAGTAAAATGATAGTGTACAGTGACATACATTTATACCTGCAACTATTGAAACCATTTTAGGTGTAATCCAAGCTCTCACTGTGGATTACAAACCCCCTCAAAGAGGGGATTGGGAATCCCCTGGATTGACAATCCCCTGTTGCTTTATGCTGCCAAACAACCAAGGGGATTTCAAACCCCCTCTAATCCCCTCCAATCCAAGGTGTCAAACGACCCCTTAGCCATTCCTTAGGGCCCCCAAAAGGATGGTTAGTTCAACAGACCACGTTCAACGAATAAAAACTAACGTGTATGAATTGATTGTGCTGCTCAATTCAAGCTAAACAAGTAGGGCTCTAATAGCCAAGATATGCAGAATCATCATATAAGACTGAGACTGAATAATATCAGTCACCTATCCAGCCACTTGCTGAGCCTATTATTCGGCAATTATCCTATTATAAGGTTTGTCCTCTAAAAATGGATTATGCTTTTGCCACTGCAAGAAAATAGGCTTTACCAGTGGCTAAAATGATGTAGAGCGGGTCACGGAAAATTTCATGGACAAGATGGATCAGAAAAGGCCCAGTCGACAATAGAAATGATCCGGACCATTGGACCTTAGATTGGGCGTATCTCGCAATCCAGAATGAGTTATCTGACATAAAATATATGATTTTAGAGTAGAACGAGCTACTTTAGCCAACCAACCCGGCTATGCCGGGTTGTGCAACCCGGATTTGCGAAATACCCCTTGATTGACGGTCATTTCCCTATTTTATTTTTGTTTTTACTTTAAATAGTAAGTTTTAATTTGATTATAACTCTTCATTCGTTGGGCTTTAGGAGTTATGTCCAACATGAAAAGTGTTTAAAATAATTAAGAGAATGGTTTGGTGAAGCCAAATAGGAAACTTACTATTTTTGGCCGAAAACCTTGTACACTAGTAGACATCACGACCGTCTATAAATAGTAAGTTTACTATTTATAGTAAGTCGCGGATTCTACGAATTTTAGTTGTAGTTTGATTCTAATTTCTTTCCTATTACTTGGTACTTTTATATAAAGAGTTGTGAACTAATTTTTATTTATTCATTAATCAATTTCAAATTTTATTAGATTTTATTTCTATTTTCTTGCTTTCTTTCCTCGTGGATTCGAAAAGTCTCTGTGAGGAGTCCAGAGAAGCTCCGTGGATTCGAAGTAGTTATCCTTGAGGAAGACAGTGATCGACCTCATCACGTTCATCCCTGCATCACAAAATCACCCCTAAAAGTCCCAAAAACTGCTGGTACAAGTATTACCCGCGGTCGGGCAAGTGCTGTCAAAGTGGGGCGTTATTGTATCTTTTACCGGCGGTCACACTTTTTTAATGGTCGCTGCTAAAAGTTGAACTTTATCCGGCGCTTATATCCTTTACCAGCGCTTCTAGTGACTGCCGCTAAAAACTACAAAAGCGCTGGTAAAAACTGTACGAAACGCAGTATGAGAAACGCCAGTAAAAACTGTAAAAAAACGCTGCTAAAAGTTATAATAAACGTAGGTAAAATTTGTTTAAAACATCGGTAAAAGTTGCTACAAACGCCAGTAAAAGCTATAACAAATGTCGATAAGAGATTGAAAAAATGCTAGTAAAAGCTGTAAAAAAAATCAGTAAAAGTGCCGATAATAGAAATTCTTACTGATTCTTTACTAATCTTTTAACACAAATTCTTATTGATTCTGACTAATCCTTTCCTATAACTGTTATCCTACAATCAAATCTCTATCGGTCTAACTATCAAATCTCTATCGGTCTAACTATCAAATCTCTATCTACATAATTATTAAAATCCTATGACTGAATGACAAGAATTTGAATTACCCAATAATCCAATTTTATAAAAACTAAAATGAGAATAGAGATGAAAAGATGGTGAAGCAGACAAGAGTTATAACCCGGCCCAAAATTCAACAGACTCCTATTTGGATCATTCAAGGAAGTCTTCAAACTACAAGGTAGATAGTTTCAAATGTTTTCAATTAAAAATATTTATCGATATACAGAACTTGTGTGACAAGCCCCTGTTTGGTAACAAGACTAACAGATATCAAGTAATGCAGATATGGAACACCTATTACTCAAGGCAGAGAAATACTATTGGCAGATATAAAAAAAATACTACCAAAGAAATAGTTATCATTCAGATAAACTTCATCAGAAATTACCTTAGTATGTTCTTGAAAGTTTTTGAAGCAATACAACATGACATGATGACCATTCACATCATTCGTTAGAATGCTTGCATCATTTGTCACACTATAAGCACTGATGAGAAACATGCAATTCTGTCAACTCATTCAATACATTATCTTGCCAATACTGGTGGAAAATCAAGCTAATGCATAAGTATTTAGTATCATGCAGATTTTCATGTTGAATATGGTAAATTCAAGCTCCATAAAACCTGTTATTTCATACTGTTTGAACCCACCTGATGGATGGCTTGGATCTTGCACCTGCTTGTCATGCTGGGACATATGGTGGCATGTAGATGGTATGCCTTGTACAGGCATGGGGGCTACAGACATATTTTAAAAAAGGCATCCATAATTGACTTAAGATTGAGTTGGTTCCTAACCAAGTCAATAATTAAGCCAGAATCAAACCACGTGAGCACAAAGTGAGTTTACTGCATCATTCGGTGCTTGGTTTCTAGAAAAATTGAGTGACTCAGTAGAATACAAAGTCTCAGCTCCAAGTTTCAAATCATACCCAATGTCCATGTGGTAAAGAGAAAGACTACAAGAACGAAGTCATGGGCTTGATTCCATCTTACCCACAAAACAAAAGAGAAAAGAAAAGGTCATGAATTATAAAACTGCAAAAAATGCTTCAGGAACAAAAGAATTACTTGGGGAGTGTTTGCCACAGGACTTCCACATGAAGCATCAGTTCCATCTGCAGCCTTATGATTGCCAAGGAAGAAAAAATTCAAATAATCTTGCGGCACATATATTTTCTTGAGCCCAATCTCTTCCAAGGCCTTATAAATTATGTCATACATCATTTACATTGTTTTATTTTGCAACAATCAAAAGGTCTCCATATAAATAAACATTACATCATACAAAGTACAAAAGGATGAATGATAAAATTTATGATTAAAAAAAAATGTAAATTAAATTTCTCATTCAATGTCTAAAGCCTCTCAAGATGTCCAAGATTCCTAATAAAAACTAAAATCAAAGACAGTCGGTGGAGATCACCTACCAAAAAAGAATCCTCTGTGTAGGAACACTTGTCGGATCACCTTTAGGCCACATTGGGATAACTATATAGGCAAAAAATCTCTCATTCGCTTTGATCTTGTTTGCAATCTTAAGAGCAATTTCCATTGGTATTTAATTGTTAGCACCTGCACAATAACCAAAACTCCTTGAAATTCTTAAGTTGGAAATGTTGAACTCAAGAAAATTTTGAAGTAAATTAACTGTGAGACCTGACCTGAGTTCGCATGTGTGCATGTGTATGTGTGAGTGTGCATTTCATTTCTTGTGATCCCATGGTCCTACCGGTCGAATTTCGACAACCCGCGACCCGTAGATTTTGTTTGCGGTCATTCTTTAGTCCGGTCACGTAGACCCGACTCAGATCAAGCTGAGACTTATGCCATCTTATCCAATTCGTCGTTGCGGTTCCAACACCGTGTCTCATGCATAAATCTGATATGTAGATCAAAAGTTGTGTACATTTCATTATATGACCATTGATCATGTGGCCCACTTATGTGGAATGCATGTGGACCACAATCACCCATGGCTCAAGTTCCCATACATACTACACACACACCACACAAATCCTATGGAAACACTATCCATCTCAACAAACACCACACAAACCTAGTCTAAAGGCCTAAATATTGTAATCTCCTCCCTATGTCATGATGGATTTTCTTACAAAATAATTATGACATTTTTCTCTCTCTCTTTATTTCTCCCTCCCTCTCATTTCCCTTCATTGCTAGAATTTTCAGCAACTTCCCTCCCATCTCCTTCTCTTCTCCAGCCCCTTCTCCCTCTAATCGCCTCTCGTCTAACCTTCAACAATCCATCTCACCCATTGATACATGTCCCTTAGAGCATGGAGAGTAGATTGATGTAACTTTGGGTGGAATCCATTAAAGTGAGTGATTTTAATTTTTTATTTTCTTTTTTAGCCTCGATCTTATTTTTTTCCTTTCTAGATGGATCATATGGGACCCACCAATCCATGGTGGGGATCCCATTTGACCTCATGGATGTGGCCTTTGGGCCCATATTACATGCATATCATGAAACATGATGGGGCCATTCTCCATGGACCCCATCATGATGTATTGCATCATCCACTTTATTTCAAGGGTATCTAGACCCTATAAGTCATGTTAGGATGACATTCCAACCGCTCATTCTAATCATAGATCATGCATGCATTGGTATAATGTTGCATGTTGAAGTAACATTGTTGTATGGTTGACATTAACTCTTGGGAGGGCCCATTAGTGGCGAGGCCCTACCCCCATGGTCGGATTACTTTCTTTTCTTCTTCTCTTTCCTCTGATGTGTGGATGATGGCATGTGTGTGGCCCATTTAGTAGGCCTACGATGTCCCAAAATAAATAAAAATTAAAATCCAACAAGGTGGGACACCCTTACCACCCGACTCCATGATCTTTGGACATCTTATTCAATGCATGTAATGTCCTGGTCTTAGTTTGTGATCTGGACTTATGAGGGACCCACTGAGAAAGGCCACACACCCTTTTTATAGCTGAGATTATTGAGATATAGGCTGATGTGTCTAGCCATGTATTGCTGTCCAAAAATCTGGATTGTTGCATGGACTGTCATGTTCAATCTTTGGCATGAATTTTTGGATCATGATTTCCCTTATTTTATTTTTGATTATAGGGTGTAATGAGAAGGTGTGGACCCCACCTTGAGGTGTGGTGGGTCATGCCTCAGATGACCCATGAAATGGTACCCAAAAAGGAGGCCCACAGGGGTGGGCGGTCCACCTTGTTGGGCTGTCCAGCCCATTTGTATGGAGGGAAAACATACACTTTAGCTTGGTTTCTCTGAGGGATGGACCACTTTTTTGGACCCTACCTTACTGTATTTTATGAAGAAAATACTAAACCTCCATTTTTTCCCTCCTGGATGAATTTTGGGCCCACCTTATTGGGTAAACAATGCATGAACAACAACATCCCTTCTTGGAAAGATTGAAATTTCTAATTTAATTAAAATATTTATGAGTATAAAAAAATTATAAAATTTTTTAAAAAGGTGTTCACCCATGATAGGACCCACCTATAAAATTTTGGGGCCAATGGACACCTGTACGTACCATAGTGGTGGCTAGACTGGCCCACTATAATATAGTGTCCAGATCAGTCCGATTTTCAGAATAGATTGATTTCTCTAAATGAATTAAAATATTTATAGATGTCCAAAAATTCTGAAATTTTTTAAGGATGTGGTATACTCATGGTAGGACCCACCTACCAAATTTCAGGACCAATGGAACGCTGTGCACACCGCAGCGAGGGCCGGACTGGCCCATCACATTAGGACGTCCAGGTCTGTTTGATTTTCTGGATAGACTATTTTGTTTAAATTAATTAAAATACTTAAGAATATATAAAAATTATAAAATTTTGTGGAGGTGTGGCCCACCTATGAAAGTGTCACTTTGTAAAATTTCATCCCCAAATGATCCCATTTAGATATCCAAAAGAATGGGCCAAGATGGTTAGACTGCCAGATTTTTCTGCTATGCAGTCTAGCAATATGCCTTGATAAAAATCATAGTTCAAAAATATTTTCTCTGATGGTAGGTCACATTTTTGGATTTCCTCTCATTGTATGCATGATGAGGGACCTTAGCCCTCAATTTTTAGAGTTTTAGAAGCCCTGGACCCACTCAAATGGAGTGCCCAAATTTAGGACAGCAACTTGCATTGCAGAAATTTTCTGTACATTATTGTCCCTTGTTATTTTAGAACTTTGGGCCCTAGCCCATTGAGCTTTGTGTGTGATTAGTTGGGGACCCATCCTTGATGTTCTAAGACCCATTGAAGATATGATTGTGGGGCCCACCATATTGAGAAAATTAGGTATTTATTTCTCCCTTATATTTTAGAATATTCTTGAGCTTAATTAATACCTTTTTGGGTCTCCATTGATGATCATTTGTGAGACCCAAATATAAATTAGATTTTGAAACTTTCTAGTGGGCCTAGTTGGACTGGAAAGTCCCAGCTTGGCCGAGCCATATGTTAGGCTGACTTCCACCATTTTGATGGACTTATGGGCTGAGATAAAGGTGGTATTAGGCCCTTGGTTGCCCACATAGATTGTTAGTTATTGGGCTGATGTAATGGGGCCCAATTCACCCAACTTAAACTTATTTTTAAGCCATGTTTTTGTGCTCATGGGCTGCCCATTAAGTTTATCTAAATGTATGAGTCCTATGGCCATTGGGGCTTGGGCCTTGAGCCTGATTTCTCTCCTTAGGCCTATGTTGTTGAAGGTAGTATTAGACCCTTTTCTCATGCCCTTTTATGGGACTTATGTATGTGGTTTGGATGTGGGCCTTAGGCCCTTTAGCTATATAGTTATGGTTGGTTATGCCTTGGGGAAATGATGGTTAAATGTCCCCATTATGGACCCCTCTAAGTGTGGTTGAATGTCCACCTTAATATCTTACTAAGCCCATCTCTATATTATTTAAGCCCGTAGCTTGTATCCTTAGTCTCGTGGGCTACCTCAGGTAAATGGGCCCCCACTAGAGGTTGTATTCCTTATAAGGAATTGGTTAAGTACCTAGACCCTTCATGGTTAGGTAGAGAGTTCATCTTCACCCCATTGACACTCCTATTCACTTTATGGCCCACTCTCATACGCATCATATGCATGCTTGGTTAATGTATGATTGACCATGGTTGTGCCATTGAGTAGGACATGTTGGTATCTCCCCGAGGGGGTGAATTTTTTTCCTTTAGGGCACGATGGGTTCTAGGGATTGATGCATGGGTGATTGTGTGATTCATGCATCTGGCATTGCATAGCATGTGGATATCTGCCCTTGCTTCATTAGGGCCTTGCCTCCACAGGGATATTCTTGGATAGTTGTATGTGTGGACACCAAAAATATTAGTTAAGCATACCGGGTGCATAGGATGCCCATGGGTAAAATTTTTAAAACTTTCATGGTACCAAGGATCTACTCCAACGCCGTAACCGGGTGGAATACATGAGTGCACGAGGGCCTTATACCGTTAGGCTGTGACTCCCACTGTCGTGTAGTCGGTTGGATAGGGGTGTGGCCTTACCTGCCCGGTGTGTAGGGGGCATTACTAGGCTGAGTCTGACCATCTCGTAAATGGGTTCGCTACCGTCAGGCCTTGCTGGTGATTGACTGTCCACAGGCGGGTAGTGAGGTCTCTAATGCTCGTTTGACTGTGCGGGGTCTGTAGAGCGATAGTCATTCAGCAGTGTAATGGACCCCGGTGATTTCCTTATGATTGGAAATGTACTTGACTTATGGTTTGGATATGAGCACTGACATTACTTGCATCGCATTATCATTGGCTGTGTAAGCCCCTTCATGCATTGCCTTAGTATGGCGTCCAGTACTCATCGCATCATATTCATGATAAGCCTTGGTAAGGCTAGTGATATTTCCATTGAGCATGTTTCCTTTCTTGCATCTCCTACTATTCTTCTGTGCACCACGTCACACACTTACACCACCCTCTAAACTTCTATAAGCTTATGCACGATTGATGCGTGCAGGAGATTCTAGGTAGGTGTCGTAGCAGCAGAGCGTGGAGTAGAGCTGATCATTTAAGGGCTCCAGTGTTGCTGACCTTTCTCTCTTTTCCTTTTATCTCATATATGTCCTTTTGGACCTTATGGATAGTTGTAAAAGTTCAAATTTATAATGAATTTTGCGATGTGTGCATTTGTTATTCTCAGATGTACTTGTTGTGATCTTGGGTATGCTCGTATTGGTAATGATTATACTGTTATGAAAATCCTCCTTGTAGGATCCCAGGATCGGAACCTTCCTCAGGAGCCGATAATGGGGTACTATGGAGGCTGTTACAGCCAGAACCGGTCACCAAGTCCCTTGTGATTCTGGTTAACGAGTCTGGGACATGACAGGAGTTGGTATCAGAACATAGCAAGTAATTCTAGAATGACTCAGGAGAACATCGCATGTCTGTCATGAACATGGGGCAA
This sequence comes from Magnolia kwangsiensis, assembly GCA_037074715.1. Classification (NCBI taxonomy): domain Eukaryota; kingdom Viridiplantae; phylum Streptophyta; class Magnoliopsida; order Magnoliales; family Magnoliaceae; genus Magnolia; species Magnolia kwangsiensis. The sequence continues at coordinate 34,542,429 of CM073586.1, read as the reverse complement.
GTAGTGTCCTGATATCCTTCATTTCGCTCCGTATTGAGCCTGTAATTGTCCTGATTTCTTGTGTCGTCATTATTTTGTAGACTATGTCGAGTGGTCGTGGCACCCGTGGTCGTGGAGCCCATGGTCGTGGTGCCCGTGGATGAGGCGCCCGAGGTACCCATCCTACTCAAGCACGTCCTGCTCTAGTAGTTAAGGATCCGATTCCTGAGGTCCCGATCCGGCCTGTTTCTCCAGTTGAGCCCGTAGTGCCTGTACCTCCAGTTGCTCCGATTTCCTCACCTATTTTCCCTACTCAGCCTGCTGTTCCAGTTACTGAGGCTCTTACCCTGTCGGCCGCACCCGTGCCTCTGCATGAGCGCGCTGCCGCCCCTGCCTTTCCGACAGTACCTATAGGAGATGAGCATTTTCAGCGGTTGATACAATTTGTTGCCACCGCATTACAAACTCGTCAGCCAGCTACCGTTGAGGTTTTCGGGCAGTCTGAATTACCGTGTGCTAGTGCCATAGCCAGAGAGTTCTGACAGCATGATCCCTCGAGGTTTAGTGGTGATCTTGACCCTTCTGCCGCTGAGGCTTAACGCACTGAGGTTGCGAGGATTTTTGACACTATATAATGTCCTGCGGGCCAGAGAGTATCTCTTGTGACCTATCTCCTTCAGGGTGAGGCTCGTCATTGGTGGTCATCCGTATCTAGGATGATCAGGCCTCAGTTCGTTTGGACATGGGAGGAGTTTGTGACCCGCTTCGACTAAAAGTTCTTCCCTGAGCATGTTCAGATTCAGCGGGCGATCGAGTTTGAGACCCTAGTGCAGGGTGATATGACTGTATCTCAATATGAGGCCCATTTCTTGGCCCTATCTAGATTTGCTCCTCACCTCACCAGCAATGAGAAGATGAGGGCCCGTCGTTTTGTGACTGGGTTGTGTCCTGCCCTTCGTAGCCGTGTGGTAGGACATTGTTTGGAGACATTTGACTAGGTTGTTCATAGAGCATTGGTTTATGAAGAGGACTGGGCTATGACCCAGAGGTTGAGAGAGCAGAGTTCTGGTGGAGACTGTAAGAGGAGAGTGCCAGCCGGCAGTTCTAGGCAGCACCGTCAGCAGAGACGGAGGGGCAGATCAAGATTTCAACAGCCTGCGGTTCAGACAGTGGCTTTTTCATCATCTTCAACACCGCCAGCTACCTCATCTTCTGGCTCTTTTTTGTGTGTATGCTTCGACTGTGGACAAGTCGGGCATCGGAGGCGTGAGTGCCCTCTCCCCATTCAGCAGCAGAAGCCACCGCAGTTGCCTCCTCCTCGTCCTCCTCAGCAGCAACAGAGAGCTCGGCTTCCACCCGCCGTCCCTAGGGCTCCTCCTCAGCAGCAGAGGAAGCCAGGCAGACCTCCTCAGCAAAGACAGTAGCAGCAGAAACAACAACAGCAGCGACAGCAGCAGCCGCAGTACCAACAGAGGGAATATCTATATGTTGTTCGATCCCTAGGTCCAGTGTGTATAGCATCCTAGCAGGCTCAGACTCAGGACCCTCAGTCTTCCGGTTTGCTTCCCCTACCAGCTCAAGGCCATTTTTATTCTGCACAGCAGGCACCAGGCCAGGACCCGCAGTCATCGACCAGTGGAGTCATTGAGAGTATTCTCCTTGTTTCTGCTTGCATTGCTCATGTTTTGTTTGATTATTGTGCTTCCCATTCGTTTGTGGCCGAGCAATTTTGCCGATCGACCGGTATTTTATCAGAGTCCGTGTCCGAGGCCTTGACTGTTTCGACTCCCATGAGAAAGTCTGTGATATTGACCCATCGCTGTCCTTCTTACCCGGTGCTAGTGGGTGAGATATTTCTTCCCGCCGACCTGTTTGTGATGTCGATGTCAGGATTTGATGTGATTCTGGGTATGGATTGGCTTGCGGAGTATCATGCCGTCTTAGACTATACTGCAAGGATAGTTACATTTCATATTCCAGGCTTGCCAGTGTTCCAGCTCGTCGCCGAGCCTAAAGGAGAGCTGTTATCTAGCTTCTTAGCTTCGGTCGTTGAGGATTCTGTGGCAGAGAGTATTGAGCAGCTGCTAGTTGTTTGTGAGTATCCGGATGTGTTTTAAGATATCTCAGGTTTGCCGCCGTGTCGACAGGTGGAGTTCCAGATAGATTTGGTGCCCGGTACCGTGCCTATCTCAAAGGCCCCCTACCGGATGACACTCTTGGAGTTGTGGGAACTGCAGGAGCAGTTGGATGAACTCCGGGAGTTAGGTTTCATTCGTCCCAGTAGTTCACCCTGGGGAGCCCTGATATTGTTTGTAAAGAAGAAGGATGGTTCGTTGCGACTTTGTGTGGACTATCGAGAGCTCAACAGGGTCACCATTAAGAACCGATACCTACTTCCCCATATTGATGATCTGTTCGATCAGTTGTAGGGGGCACAATATTTTTCCAAGATAGACTTGCGTTCCGGTTACCATCAAATTTGGGTCCGAGAGGAGGACATTCCTAAAATAACTTTCTGGACACGGTATGGTCACTTCGAGTTTCTGGTCATGTCGTTTGGGCTGACCAACGCACCCGCCGTATTCATGCAGCTGATGAACGAGATTTTTTAGCCGTTCCTCGATCAGTTCGTGGTGGTATTCATTGATGATATTCTTGTATATTCGAGGACCCGAGAGGACCATGCTGAGCACCTACGAATTGTGCTTGAGACCCTCCGTGCCCACCAGCTGTATACGAAGCTAGAGAAGTGTGAGTTTTGGTAGGAGGAGATGAAGTTCCTCGGTCATGTGGTGATGAGGGAGGGTGTCGCCGTGGACCCCTCGAAGGTTGATGCAGTGCGTTAGTGGGGTCAGCCCACGAATGCATCTGAGATTCGTAACTTCCTTGTTCTAGCGGGATATTATCGACGATTTATCAAGGGTTTCTCCCATATTACAGTACCGCTGACGCGGTTGACGCTAAAGGGCGTCGAGTTCATCTGGATTAATGCTTGCGAGAAGGCATTTACAGAGTTGAAGGACCGCCTCACGTTCGCTCCTGTTCTCACTCTTCCTGATGGGAGTGAGGATTTTGTTGTTTTTACTGATGCCTCTAGAGTTGGCTTGGGTGTTGTACTGATGCAGCACGGGAAGCCAGTAGCGTATGCCTCACGCCAGCTCAAGGTCCATGACCTGAACTACCCCACTCATGATTTGGAGCTTGCAGTAGTTGTCTTCGCACTGAAGGTGTGGAGGCATTATCTATATGGGGTCAGGTTCAAGCTGTTCTCGGATCATAAGAGCTTGAAGTATCTATTTTCGCAGTCCGAGTTAAACCTGCGGCAGAGGCGATGGATGAAGTTGCTAAAGGATTATGATTTTGATCTTCAGTATCACCCGGGCAAGGCAAACATGGTGGCGGATGCTCTTAGCCGTCAGCCACGAGGCTTGATGGCACATATGATGGTTTGACAGTGGCAGATGCTCGAGGATGTTTCAGAGTTTGACTTTGAGTTCGATCTGCAGTCTTCCATTGTTCAGCTTTCGAGCTTGTCGATTCAACCCTCCTTGGTGGCTAGGTTGATCGAGGCTCAGCAGACGGACGAGTCAGTTTAGGAGTACCGAGCAGAGGCCGCCTCCGTGGAGCAATCAGATTGGCATATTGGTTCCGATGGTGGATTACACTTCAAAGGCCGGTTGTGTGTCCTAGACATATCAGAGTTGCGTCGTGATCTGATGACCGAGGCACACCAATCGAGACTTACTATCCACCCGGGCTCCACGGAGATGTATCGTGACATGAGGAGGCAGTACTTCTGGCAGGGGATGAAGCGCCAGATTGTGAGTTTTGTGGCCGAGTGTGACACATGCTAGCATGTCAAGGTCGATCATCAGAGGCCCCCTGTTCCCTTACAGCCGCTGAGCGTTCCAGAGTGGAAGTGGGAGCACGTATCGATAAATTTCATCACAGATTTTTCGAGGACTCAACGCGGTCACGATACCATCTGAGTTATCGTCGATCATTTGACAAAGTCGGCTCATTTCATTCCAGTACGTGCTTCCTAGTCTATGGACCGGTTGGCGAGGATATTTATTGAGGAGATAGTGAGACTGCACGGCGTCCCAGTTTTGATTGTTTCAGACCGAGACTCCAGGTTTACATCTTAGTTTTGGAGGAGTTTTCAGCAGGCATTGGGGATCACTTTGCATCTCAACACTGTTTATCATTCGCAGACAGATGGGCAGACCGAAAGGGTCAACTAGATCCTTAAGGATATGCTCAGGGCTTGTGTGATCGACTTTGCGGGCAGTTGGGATGAGCATATGCGCCTCGTCGAGTTTGCATACAATAATAGTTATCAGGCGACTATCGACATGGCTCCTTTTGAGGCATTTTATGATAGACCGTGCAGATCTCCTAGTTGTTGGACCGTAGTTGGAGAGCGTCGTCTCTTAGGTCCCGAGCTTGTGCAGGAGACGTCAGAGGCTATTGATGTTATCAGGCAGAGGATGCGCACAGCTCAGAGCTGGCAGAAGAGTTATGCTAATCGTCGGCGTCGACCCCTCAAGTTCACAGTCGGGGACATGGTGTATCTCAAGGTCTCGCATATGAAAAGCGTGGTTCACTTTGGTGTGAAGGGCAAGCTCGCCTCGAGATTTATTGCACCTTTTGAGATTACCGAGCGCGTAGGCGCTGTGGCCTATAGGCTTGCCTTACCTCCTGAGTTATCCACGATCCATGATGTATTCCATGTTTCTATGTTGTAGAAATGTGGGTCGGACACTATACTTGTGATTGATTGGCAGCCACTTGAGGTCGGTGAGGATGCTTCCTACATTGAGTAACCGATTCGTATTCTTGATCGGAAGGAGCAGGTCCTCAGGGCCAAGGTCATTCCCTTAGTAAAGGTACAATGGGGTCATCATTCGGAGGCCGAGGCGTCTTGGGAACGTGAGGCCGAGATTAGAGAGCGTTATACCTATTTGTTTGATGATTGATTGATATATGATTGTTTGTATTACCTTCCTTCTATGATGATTGTTATATAATAATGGTGTTTTGTCCTAGTTTGGTCAATTTCGACGATGAAGTTTCTTTGTTGGTGGGGAGGGTTGTGAGACCTGACTTGAGTTTGCATGTGTGTGTGAGTGTGCATTTCATTTCTTGTGGTCTCACAGTCCTACCGGTCAAATTTCGACAACCTGCGACCCTCAGATTTTGTTTGCGATTATTCTTGAGTCCAGTCACTTAGACCTGACTCAGATCAAGCTGAGACCTATGCCATCTTGTTCGCTTAATCGTTGTTGTTCCAACACCGTGTCTCACGCATAAATCTGATATGTAGATCAAAAGTTGTGTACATTTCATTATATGACAATTGATCATGTGGCCCACTTATGTGGAATGCATGTGGACCACCATCACCCATGGCTCAAGTTCCCATACACACTACACACACACCACACAAATCCTATGAAAACCCTACCCATCTCAACAAACACCACACAAACCTAGTCTAAAGGCCTAAACATTGTAATCTCCTCCCTATGTCATGATGGATTTTCTTACAAAATAATTATGATATTTTTCTCTCTCTTTATCTCTCCCTCCCTCTCATTTCCCTCCATTGCTAGAATTTTCAGCAACTTCCCTCCCATCTCCCTCTCTTCTCCAGCCCCTTCTCCCTCTTATCCCCTCTCATCTAACCTCCAACAATCCATCTCACCCATTGATACATGTCCCTTGGAGCATGGAGAGTAGATTGATGTAACTTTGGGTGGAATCCATTAAGGTGGGTGATTTTAATTTTTTATTTTCTTTTCTACCCTTGATCTTATTTTTTTCTTTCTAGATGGATCATATGGGACCCACCAATCCATGGTGGGGACCCCATTTGACCTCATGGATGTGGCCTTTGGGCCCATATTACATGCATATCATGAAACATGATGGGGCCATTCTCCGTGGACCCCATCATGATGTATTGCATCATCCAATTTATTTCAAGGGTATCCAGACCCTATAAGTCATGTTGGGATGGCATCCCAACCGCTCATTCTAATCATAGATCATGCATGCATTAGTATAATGTTGCATGTTGAAGTAACATTGTTGTATGGTTGAGATTAACTCTTGGGAGGGCCCATTAGTGGCGGGGCCCTACCCCCATGGTCGGATTACTCTCTTTCCTTCTTCTCTTTCCTCTGATGTGTGGATGATGACATGTGTGTGGCCCATTTAGTAGGCCTAGGATGTCCGAAAATAAATAAAAATAAAAATCCAACAAGGTGGGACACCCTTACCACCCGACTCCATGATCTTTGGACATCTTATTCAATGCATGTAAGTGTCCTGGTCTTAGTTTGTGATTTGGACTTATGTGGGGCCCACTGAGGAAGGCCACACACCCTTTTTATAGCTGAGATTATTGAAATATAGGATGATGTGTCTAGCCATGTATTGCTGTCCAAAAATCTGGATTGTTGCATGGACTGTCATGTTCAATCTTTGGCATGGATTTTTAGATCATGATTTCCCTTATTTTATTTTTGATTATAGGGTGTAATGAGAAGGTGTGGACCCCACCTTGATGTGTGGTGGGTCATGCCTCAGATGACCCATGAAATGGTACCCAAAAAGGAGGCCCACAGGGGTGGGCGGTCTACCTTGTTGGGCTGTCCAGCCCATATGTATGGAGGGAAAACATACACTTTAGCTTAGTTTCTCTGAGGGATGGACCACTTTTTTGGACCCCACCTTACTTTATTTTATGAAGAAAATACTAAACCTCCATTTTTCCCCTCCTGGATGAATTTTGGGCCCACCTTATTGGGTAAACAATGCATGAACAGTAACATCCCTTCCTGGATAGATTAAAATTTCTAATATCATTAAAATATTTATGAGTATCAAAAAATTATAAAATTTTTTAGAAAAGTGTTCCAATCATGATAGGACCCACCTATAAAATTTGGGGGCCAATGGACATGTATATGTACCATAGTGGTGGCTGGACTGGCCCACTATAATATAGTGTCCAGATCAGTCCGATTTTCAGGATAGATTGAATTCTATAAATGAATTAAAATATTTAAAAATGTCCAAAAATTATGAAATTTTTTAAAAATATGGTATACTCATGGTAGGACCCACCTACCAAATTTCAGAGAAAATGAACCCCTGTGCACACCGCAGCGAGGGCCGGACTGGCCCACCACGTTGGGACGTCTAGGTCTGTCCGATTTTTTGGATAAACTGTTTTGTTTAAATTAATTAAAATACTTAAGAATATATAAAAATTATGAAATTTTGTGAGGGTGTGGCCTACTTATGAAAGTGTCACTCTATAAAATTTCATCCCCAAATGACCCCATTTGGGCATCCAAAAGAATGGGCCAAGATGGTTGGACTGCCAGATTTTTCTGCTGTGCAGTATAGCAATATGCCTTGATAAAAACTATAGTTCAAAAATATTTCCTCTGATGGTGGGCCATATTTTTGGGTTTTTTCTCATTGTATGCATGATGAGGGACCTTGGCCTCAATTTCTAGAGTTTTAGAAGCCCTGGACCCACTCCAATGGAGTGCCCAAATTTAGGACAGCAACATGCATTGCAGAAATTTTCTGTACATTATTGTCCCTTGTTATTTTAGAACTTTGGGCCCTAGCCCATTGGGCTTTGTGTGTGATTAGTTGGGGACCCATCCCTGATGTTCTAAGGCCCATTGGAGTTATGATTGTGGGGCCCACCATAATGAGAAAATTTGGTATGTATTGCTCCCTTATATTTTTAGAATATCCTTGAGCTTAATTAATGCCTTTTTGGGTCTCCATTGATGATTATTTGTAGGACCTAAATATAAATCAGATTTTGGGACTTTCTAGTGGGCCCAGATTGGGCAGGAACGTCCTAGCTTGGCCTAGCCATATGTTAGGCTGACTTTCACCATTTTGATGGATTATGGGCTGAGATAAAGGTGGTATTAGGCCCTTGGTTGCCCAGTTAGATTGTAAGTTATTGGGTTGATGTAGTGGGGCCCAATTCACCCAACTTAAACTTATTTTTAAGCCGTGTTTTTGTGCTCATGGGCTGCCCATTAAGTTTATCTAAATGTATGAGTCCTATGGCCATTGGGGCTTGAGCCTTGGGCCTTGATTCCTCTCCTTGGGCCCATGTTGTTGAAGGTAGTATTAGACCCTTTTCTCATGCCCTTTTATGGGACTTATGTATGTGGTTTGGATGTGGGCCTTGGGCTCTTTAGCTATATAGTTATGGTTGGTTATGCCTTGGAGAAATGGTGATTAAATGTCCCCATTATGGACCCCTCTAAGTGTGGTTGAATGTCCACCTTAATATCTTGCTAAGCCCATCTATATATTATTTAAGCCCATAGCTTGTATCCTTAGTCTCGTGGGCTACCCCAGGTAAATGGGACCGCACTAGAGGTTGTATTCCTTATAAGAAATTGGTTAAGTACCTAGACCCTTCATAGTTAGGTAGAGAGTTCATCTTCACCCCATTGACACCCCTATTCACTTCATGACCCACTCTCATATGCATGCTTGGTTAATGTATGATTGGTCATGGTTGTGCCATTGAGTAGGACATGTTGGTATCTCCCCAAGGGGGTGGATTTTTCTCCTCTTGAGCATGATGGGTGCTTGGGATTGATGCATGGGTAATTATGTGATTCATGCATTTGACATTGCATAGCATGTGGATATCTGCCCTTGCTTCATCAGGGCCTTGCCTCCACAGTAATATTCATAGATAGTCGTATGTGTGAACACCGTAAATATTAGTTGAGCATACCGGGTGCATAGGATGCCCATGGATGAAATTTTTAAAACTTCCATGGTACCAAGGATCTGCTCCAACGCCGTGACCGGGTGGAATACATGAGGGCACGAGAGCCTTATTCCGTTAGGCTGTGACTCCCACTGTCATGTAGTCGTTGGATAGGGGTGTGGCCTTACCTGCCCGGTGTGTAGGGGGCATTACTAGGCTGAGTCTGACCATCTCGTAAATGAGTCCACTACCGTCAGGCCTTGCTGGTGATTGACTGCCCACAGGCGGGTAGTGAGGTCTCTTACGCTTGTTTGAATGTGCAGGGTCTGTAGAGTGGCTGTCATTCAGCAGTGTAATGTACCCCAGTGATTTTCTTATGATTGAAAATGTACTTGACTTATGGTTTGGATATGAGCACTGACATTACTTGCATCGCATTAACATTGGTTGTGTTAGACCCTTCATGTATTGCCTTGGTATGACATCTAATACTCATCGCTTCGTATTCATGATAAGCCTTGGTAAGGCTAGTGATATTCCCATTGAGCATGTTTTCCTTCTTGCATCTCCTACTATTCTTCTGTGCACCACGTCACACACTTACACCACCCTCTAAGCTTCTATAAGCTTATGCACGATTGATGCGTGCAGGAGATTCTAGGCAGGTGTCGTAGCAGCAGAGCGTGGAGTAGAGCTGATCATTTGAGGGCTCCAGTATTGTTGACCTTTCTCTCTTTTCCTTTTACTCATGTATGTCCTTTTAGACCTTATGGATAGTTGTAAAAGTTCAAATTTATAGTGGATTTTACGATGTGTGCCTTTGTTATTCTTAGATGTACTTGCTGTGATCTTGGGTATGCTCGTATTGATATTGCTTATACTGTTATAAAAATCCTCCTTGTAGGATCCCAGGATCGGAACCTGCCTCAGGAGCCGAGAATGGGGTACTATGGAGGCTGTTACGGCCAGAACCGGCCACCGGGTCCCTTGTGATTCCAGTTATCGAGTCTGGGGCGTGACATTAACAGCAGCGAATTCTTGTCTGGTTAAAAAGATCTTAGAATTTTAAAGCTGCCAACGAGTAGAATTAGGTACCATCATAAGCAGCTAATTACTAAGATAGCAGAAAAAAAGAACCCTAGAAAAAATAGCCTTGCACAAATATTAAAGAGAAATATGCAACAGACAGGTATACTCCCCCACACACTAAATTCTGATAATCACTACCTCTGACTCCAAATGTACGAACCATTGAATAACATATGCCCCAACTTGTAAGTGTACATGCACCAATATCAGGTAATAAAAAAAGATTTTGAGGCAAGGCATAAACAAAGGTTTCCTGACAAGCTACTTCAATTTAACCGCCCTACCATTAAAGACTTCCTAAAGCTTAGCATAAAGTTTCTTAATGTTTATTTATCATCCAACCTATGAATAAGATCATATAAATCTGGATGAAGCAAAACTGATCATCGGGTCTCAACCACAAAGCCTGATTGTAAAACCAACAAAGCTTTTAAATATTGTTCAATTGTGAATAGCAAAACAAAATCGGGCAAAAAAATTCAAAGTTGCATTCACTTAATTAATTTATTTTCTGCCAAATGGAAAAAAAAAACTTGTAGTTCAAGATGATGATGATGATAAAAGGAATAAATACTATTAGCTAAAAATGATAGAATGCATAAATTGGAGTTCCCCTATAACACGGGAAGGAAATTTGATCATATTCTATTTGATTCCATGGATTTTACAATTTAAACTAACGCGCAAATTTCAAGTATTGCAATAGCAACAAAAATGGCTAGTAGTATCTGACCTTATGGCAATATGCAATTACATAATTGAAATTATCCTGAAAAAGAAAACAACAATCATCAAGACATTGGAATTATTGGACTGAAATGGAATTCGTCTACACTTGTGAGATAATTGCTTTCTAGGTACAAAGGCAAGAGTAAGAAGCCCTTCAGAATTTCGATTCATTTAGAGAGAAAAGGGCATAACACATTGCATCCACCACAAAAGGCATAAATACCCAAATGTACTAAAAAGAATATATAGATTGGTGTTGCTAATATCCGGATTGGTGTTGCTGATATCCAGCACTTAATATTGCAAAACTAGCTTAAGTACAAAAGCAATTGGGGCAAGCCTCTTCTATCTAGATTTTTGCTTTAGGTGTGAGGGCCTATCTGTTTACCAATCATGGTTGAAACATTTCTTCAAACATGGAAGCAAGTGAACCCTCCACACTTGGAAGATCATGGAAGCCATCTTAAAATCAAAAAGGAAAAAATAAAAAGATAGAATGTCTAAAAGAAATTGATGCAAACATGTTCAAATGGAGGAAAAAAGCTAAAGGAAAGAAGATGAAAGTTGGTGAAACATTCAAGAACTATACCGCTGGTTAGTTATACCTCCTGTTCAGTCACAGATTCAACATGGTTAGCTCTTTCAGGAGACTACACCTTTGGTGTAAAATCCACAATATCATTTCCATCCTTTGACCTGTTATTCATATCTGAATCTTCTATAGTGGAAATTCCATCATCACCCAACACCAAAAAAGGACAAAATGTTGAATAAATATACAGATCAGAAATGTAGCTGTAATTTGACACCCTAAACAGCTCATCGCCACAAACGTGCCCAAAGTGCCGAGGCAATTCTTGCATTATAATCTTGCAGAAATGACACTCCACCCTGTCCCAATTTGTGGGGAATCCAAACAAGCACAAAAATATCCAATCTAACAGAATAAAAAACAACCAAATTTCCAAAAAGAATGGTAACAAAAAGCCACTTACAGAGCTCAAACGGTGAATATAGCTTTCTTTGCTCTTGACTTTGCGCCACTCAAGTTTAGGTGGCAAAAAAAGAAGAAGAAGAAGCAACTTCAGATAGTAAAAAATAAATCTATAATTAAAAAACAACCCAGATGATAATTAGGTGTTAGAGAAGATAATGTCTCTGTCAAGTGAAAATAAGAACTGGATCAGACTTAGAACTGCATTAACTCAAATCTTATAAAATTTATCCTTGCACTGTCTTATAAAATCTCACCACTTCCTTTTCAACTCAAATCTCATCACTTGCACTGTCAATTATTCCACCATTTGAAACAAAAGAACATGAAATTTTAATGACAATGGGAACAATTAACCAATGGTCTAATCTCAAGATAAAATGCAAAAGACACATTCATTAATAACAGTCATCATAAATAGTTTTGTTGTTGAAGTTAGGTAGATAGGTAGCTAGCTAGCTAGCTAGCTAGATAGATAGATAGATAGATAGATAGATAGATAGAGAGAGAGAGAGAGAGAGAGAGAGAGAGAGAGAGAGAGAGAGAGAGAGAGAGAGAGAGAGAGTGATGTAGTTCTAATTTGATTAGTATGAAGTTATCTTAAATGGTTTTGTTGCTAGTAATTTTAATTTACCTATAGATAGATAGATTGGATAATTAGACAATTTTTTATTTTTTATTTTTTTTTACATTTGAAAGAAAGAAACATAAATAGATAGATAAAGGTTTTAACAATTTTAACAGAGAGAGATTAACAATAATTAAGAGAGAGAGAGAGAGAGAGAGAGAGAGAGAGAGAGAGAGAGAGAGATAGTTTAACAATTTTGAGAAATTCAAGTATATCAAGATATACCTCTTATATACAATAGATATAAACTAGTGGTAGTCCAGAACTTTCCAAGAAAGATATTTCCCTTGGTGATGATCTTCTTCTGTTGACTATTTTAGTTCTCTTAACCATTCCATATTAGTATAAACAAATGAGGTTGTTCCCTACCACAGCAATTGCCATAATTTCAAATGCTTGAATCCCTAAAGCACAACCACCAACAAAACAAGAAAGGAAAATTGAGTTAAAAAGGTTTTTATTATTATTATTATTATTATTATTATTATTATTATTATTATTATTATTATTATTATTATTATTATTATTATTATTAAAAAACATATCATATGTTCATAAAATAAATAAATGCTTAAAAACATAAAACACCCTTTAAAATCTCAGGGGAATGCCGAAGTCACTTAAAGGTTCCTGTTGGTCCTTCTAGTTCACATTTATTGATATTTGAATGGTTTTGTGGCCGACCTCAATTTTTTGGGGAATGAGGCTTAGACGGTGATGATGATTTTGAAAGTCTTTCTTTTTTTTAGCAGTTTTAATCCCTGCAGATGTGTTGAAGAGAATATCCCAATTCCATAAGTGTTTCTTATTTGTTGAAAGTTTGGCAATCCATTCTAATCTAATGTAATTCATTACTCTGAAATACTCTAGTGCCTGCTTGGTTGCCCCATAAGAACAGTTACATATGATTTCTGCCCATTTTTGTGTTATTTATGTTTTTGGGTGTAACTTTTGAAACAAAGGCATTATACTTGAATGATGATACTCATATAGTGATGATGATGATAGGTAAATGAGGATGGTGATTTATGATGCCCTAATGATGCTGCCCAAATGGTAACGATGATGTCCAGATGGTGACAACGATGACAATGATAATGATGATGATTATATTTGGATGATGTTGGTGCTTATTGACGTTTGATGATGATTATCCCTGGAAGTAGATTGCACGTGGCACCCGCCATAGGAATATCCCTGTAGCATATTTAGGTTGTTTATCCATTTTTCCAGCTCCTATTACGAGATGAGTGCAGAAATGATACCGAACCAAAGAAGCAAATGATGCCGATCCAAAGCTCAAGCTGACCCATCATAAAAAATAAAATAAAAAATAGTGGAGATGTGTCTCGCATTATCATGGAAACCTTCACGGATTAACCACAAAAAAAGTTTTATGGTGTTAAAACTAGAACCATTTGAAGGTTGAATGTTCACTGCATTTTCATCCATATGCAACAAACTCCATATGTGTGAGTGTAGAAACATTGGTGTGAGATTTGGGTCTAGGCTGGTTGCACTACGTTAGTGCCCTGACTGAAGCCAATCCACTCATCGAATGAGCCACATGCATATGTAAAGTGAGATGTGCTCATATATGAAAGAAAAAGGAAAAAAAAAAAACATGTACAGTCTAAGGTCTGCCCATATAGAAAAGAAAAGGAAAAAAAAATGACCCAAAACAGGGGATGCACATCTAGCCACATGTCATGCCCCAGACTCAGTAACCGGACCTCACAAGGAACCCGATGAACGGTTCTAGCTACAACAACCTCCGTAGTACCCTATTATTGGCTCCTGAGACAGGTTCCAGTCCTGGGATCGTATAAGAAGGATTTTTATAACAATATAATTATTTCCAATACGAGCATACCCAAGATCACATTAAGTAAATCTGAGAATAACAAATGCACACATCACAAAATCCACTATGAATTTGAACTTTTACAAGCTTACATTAGGTCCAAAAGGACATACATAAGATAATAGAAGAAAAAAGAAAGAGAATCTGCAACACTGGATCCTCATATCGCACACCTATCCAAGCTCTGCTGTTAAGATGCCAACTTACGATCTCCTGCACGCATCAATCGTGCATAAGCATATAGAAAGCTTAGAGGGTGGTGAAAGTGTATGATAATGGTGCTCAGAAGAAGATAGAGAATGCAGAAGGGAGTCACGATCAATACTAATACCACGAGCCTTACCAAGGCTATCTGTAACATCCCGAAAATTGGGGGTCGAGCATAAACTCCACTCCTAAGTTCCAGAACATCACTTATGCAACATTTTCAATGATGGATGAATGTCGGCTGTAATAGTTCATAAAACATGAAATGGATTAAGCCAAAACAACATATCATACTCCAGAGACAGTTAAATTAGCAAGCGGAAGAATGTGATAGGTATATAAAATATATAAATGATTGTAAGTCTCCAGAGTGTGAACATGTTACCGGGTTAACTAAATACATGTATACTCCAAAATAGAAAGAAAAGAATATACATGGGTGTGTAAATGAAAGGTGAAATACCAAGTGTATTGGCATCTAATCAGTAACCCTGTAAACCCGTCGATCAGAACCTGCATAAAGGAGGGATCCTCCTCATCATCATCAAGTCCGGCTCTGCTTCGCAAGCATCGCCATCATCTGAAACTAAAATAGGGACTGGTTGGTGTGCGCAACACCGTCCCGTAACGTGGGAGTGAGTAGCTAACTCAGTGGAATCATAGAGCAAAGGTTAACATGTTATCAAATCAATCAAGCGATAATGGTAAAGCAAGCAATCAAATATTCCTAAACACTGTGATTAATGCAAGCATGAAATGACATAATGGATGCCCTCACTGACATACTCCCTCATGCGACACCATCTTACGTCCGCGATATGCTTTCTTCTCTCAGTGCTCCACATCTTCCAGGCACATGCAGCGCGATATGAATATGATTACCGAGTTATTATTAGTCCTTTTCATACAACAGGATTGGGAAACTAGGGTACTTCCCTTATATCATTCCCAACATGGATCCTATCTAGGGTTGTCACTCCTAGTAATCTCATACGATGATATATTTCTAGGTCGCTGCAAGGGCTTCCAGGGCTGTTGCACGCACTCGTTGCTCCACTCCCCCATCACCTTATCAATACAGGCCTAGTTTATATCCTTAAGACTGCATCAGAACTCGTCGCCCCCATGCGGTGTCAGGATAAACTCAAGGTCACTACAAAGGGCTACCAGGGCTGTTGCTCACACTCGTTGCTCCACTTCCCCATCACCTTATCAATGTAGGCCGACAACAAGAATATAGTGTCCCATACCACCATAATCTGCTCAGAGTAGGGTGCTCACTGGTCACTACGGGGAGGTTTGTGGTCCCAGCGTAGGCCGACAGCTCGACCCCGGTGTCCCATACCACCATACCTAGCTCATAAGTCTTAGTGGATCAAGGTACCATGGTTATCAGGGTTATCATAGGTAAGATCAGTACCCTAGGTTCAAGAAGATATGACGAATACAAGGTGAACATACAATGGTCAGTCGAGTTACTTGATGAGTCCGACTAGCACGAGCGCACGTTGAATCGACCGACATGAAGTGCATAAGCACTTCGTGTGGCCTAACTACTGCCGACGACTCTAGTACGACTCGGGTTCGTCATACACATCCTTCGTGGTGAATAGAATCCAACCACAAATTCTAGACTGTTACCGACTACCTGGACTAGAGTGTAGTCCCAAGCACATGTAATGTGAATCAATAATCATATGAGAGAGACAGAATTAAAATACAAGAAATTCTAACATGTTATCAGCATGTTGTAACATGCATCATAAGCAGTTAACCATACACGAGTATTTCACACATAAGGAAACCAATTCAAATACAACAAGTATGGAGGAAATCATGTGCATCATCCAATTAGTTGATAATCCATTCTGAACGCTAATCTACAACACCACTTACTCAATACTTACTAATACAGACATTTATACAAACAGTTAGTCCACACAATTCCAACGTACTTGACGTATGTTGATTTCAACATATAATATGACAGATCCTTATATCAAGGAGTTGTCTAGTACACATAATCATGTTCTTACAGTTAAAACATATGGCAGGCATAAATCATATTGATTTACGCATTTCAACAAACACTTAGTCTACTCACATTAGTCTACATAGCATATGTCGGCCAATATGTGCATTAGGAAGAATCTCTTCACCAAACAGATCATACACGTATAACTAGTATAGATACACGGTAAATACTTATGGCAATCATACCGGAAAAATATGTACGTATACAGTATTTCCTACAAATACCTAAAATACCCTAAATCTCATATTCTTTGTACGTATGCGAAATAAAAAATGGACAGCATGTTCTATATGTCAAACAGCATCCTTATCAGCAATCTACCATTAAAAGGCATTGAAAGCTTTGAAAAATGGTAACCAAAGCGTCTACAATCCGCACCTTTCGCCGTAGAAGCGTATCGATTCGAATAGAAAGTCTACGCTTTGTCAACGTCGTTATGACGACATAATTCACAAGATAGGTTAGCTACTTCGCTACTGGTATTGCTAGAATCCCCAAAGCAGGTTGAGGTTAGGATTTTCTTACCTAGAATGGCGTTGGAATCGCCAAAATAGCGATGTAGGTGGATGGCTTTGGCATTTGGAGCAGCAGGGAAGGATCTCAGGAGGAATCCCCAACTTCTCCCTTACTTTCTCTCTTTTTTCTCTCCTCTCTCCTAGGGTTTTTCCCAAATTCGTATGGGTTAGAAGGCTAAGGGTTTAAGGCCCTTTTATAAGCTCAAACATAACCAAAACAGACTCCAAGTCAAGGTATACTTGGGTTATAGCCAAATCGGGTCTTTTCCGATCCAAAAGGACGTTTCTGGAGGTCCCCTGACTAAATGCGGTCGGACTTAAGCTCATGAATGTTGGATCCTGATCACATTAAATTTTCAGCCCGATAGTGTTCCCACATCGCACGTGGCGGACCAGTTTCAGTTCAGCGGTCACCGAGACTCTATCAGGGATTCCAAGTACACTGACCTAAGTGGAAAATGTTTCCTAATCCGAGGGTGTATTTGGGTCAGATTCCGACGGTCTGAATGCTTATACTTAACCCGCAAGCGAACTGTGCCAGATTTATTTAAATGACATTTAATTTTTAATGAATTTCACTCCTCACACTCCTTGCTCCAGGCTCAATGAAATAGCCTCAGAACATCAGTTGGGCTTGATTTTCGAAGCGATTGTCAAGTCCAGCTAAGCGGTCATAATGGTCTAAGATGGTAGATATCGGACTTTCGACGCGCGGTCTAGATCCAATACAAAGTTTCAAAGGGTTCCTGAGAACAAACAGGTTTAGAGTTTGATTCTGGATTTTAGAGGAAGGTAGCGGTAACAATTCTAGAGGTTTTGGGTCTCACAGATCGTATTTAAAGTGGTTGGTGCTAATTTTGTAGGAAATCTAGTGTAGCGCTGGCTAATTCACGTTAAATTTCTAAAGAATTAAGTTCTAAATGATTTATTTGGCTTTGGAATTGGGTTTTGAGAGGTTACCAAGGTGTTATGATTGAGCCATTACCTAAGGACGTCTAATCCCAGGTTAGCAAAAATCCAGGGTGTTACACTATCATGAACACAAGAAGCTATACCAAGGCAGTATGATAATGTAGGAATCCATACCAAGGCTATATAGTGCAATGAGTAATGTAATGCAATGAGTACTGGGCACCATGCCAAGGCGATGCAATATGAGGCTTACACAGCCAATGCAAATGCAATAATACGAAGTAGTGCCAGTGTTCATATCCAATCCACATATCAAGTACATTTCCATCATAAGGAAATCACCGGGGTCCATTTCACTACTGGATGACTGCCGCTCTACAGACCCCACACAGTCAAACGAGCGTAAGAGACCTCACTACCCGCCTGTGGACAACCAATCACCAACAAGGCCTGAAGGTAGCGGACCCATTCACGAGCTGGTCAGACTCAGCCTAGCAATGCCCTCTTACATCAGGTGAGTAAGGCCACACCCCTATCCAACCGACTACACGACAGTGGGAGTCGCGGCCTAACGGTATAAGGCCCTCGTGCGCTCATATATTCCAGTCGGTCACGGCGCTGGAGCAGATCCTTGGTACCATGGAAGTTTTGAGAATTTCACCCATGGGCATCCTATGCACTCGGTATGCTCAAGTAACATTTTTAGTGTCCAAACATGGCCATCCACGATGTATCTATGGAGGCTACAGTCCTGATGAAGCAAGGGCGATAATGCTCATATGCTATGTAATGCCAGATGCATGAATCACATAATCAACCATGCATCAATCCCAAGCATCCAACGTGCTCAATAGGGGATACTACGTCCTTCGGGGAAAGTATCATGCAATGCCCAACAACACAATATGACCACACACACATAGTGTCAACCAAGCATACAATGATGTACATGGGACATGAAGATGGTTCTAGACACATTATGCGATGATACACAAAGTAGTACACTCCTATCCAAGAAGGGACTAACACTAGGTATTTAGAAAATATCCATAAGGAATCTTACCTCTAGTGGGGGCCCATTTACCTAGGGTAATCCACAAGATTAAGTATACAAACTATGAGTCTGAACGAAATAGAAATGAGCCTAACAAGAGTATAAGATAATCATCCAATCATTCTTAAATACAACCAGGCCTAGAGGTATCCATAATGGGGACATTTAACCATCATTCTCCAAAAAGGCATATCAACCATGAATGATGTGGATAGAAGGCCCAAGGCCCACATTAAAGATAAAAATAAATGTAACCAATCATATACATATATATTCCTCATAATAGGCCATAAAAAGATAAAATATCACTTCTAACAACATGGGCCCCAAGAGGGGAATTAAGGCCCAAGGCTCAATTCCCAATGGCCATAGAATCCATGCATTAAGTTGGACTTGGTGGGTAGCCCACATACATAATATTTGACTAAAAAAGTTTAAGTTTGGATGAAATGGGTCCAACTACATCAGCCCAATAACTTAGCAATTTAAGTGGGCAACCAATGACCCAATACTATCATTATCTTAGCCCACAAGTCCATCAAAATGGTAGAAGTTGGCCTAATATAAGATTGGGCTAAGCTGGGACGACCCTGCCCACTCTGGGCCCATTGGATGTCCCAAAAAAAAATCTGATCTAAGATGGGGTCCTCATCTGATCACTAAAGGTGACCCCAAAGAATGCACTGATAAAGCCCAAAGATTATAAGCATGTAACACATACACAAGTTCTCAATATGGTGGGCCCCACAGCCAAATAAAATTTTAACCAGAAAATTTTACATTTAAGGCCCTTTGAAAAATTTTTGGCCAGTTTAACTTCCTAAACCTGCTAAGGTCCAGAAATGAGTTAACTATGTAGAAATAATCTCATGAAGGCCAACTATATTCGCTGGGGGACCCCACCAGATGGAGAGTGTGTGTATATCATGAAAATATCAAGTGGGTCTGTTACTGGATTGTGAGTCCAGCAGTAACCCAAGGCAGAGAATACATCCATAATCGGGCGATCCAAGGCTTGGATGGCCTGGACTAAACATGCGTTAAGGTAGGTTCCACATACATACACATTAAGTCCTAAACAAACGGACTAGGGTCTATGGTAGGCCTTTAACCATCCATAGAGAAACCCATGGGCCTACCTTAGGATCACCCAGGAGGACATTCAACCTCAACTGACCTCCAAGAGGTAGCCCGCCATTACTCATATAAAATAAGGTCTAAAGCCCACGTAATGCATGGCCTAATGGGCCATACACCAAGCCCAACTTATAGGACAGATAGTGGACCCTCAAATAAGGTTTGGGCCCAACCACAAAGGTTATAATTCCACATATTGTGGTGGGCTTCATAGGCAGCCCAGTAATTCATTTACATGGGTAAGTTTCACAAGTGAGTTGGGCCTCACTTTTGGCCTAAGTATAGGGTCAATTTAGTGGGCAGCCAAGATCCCAACTTCTTGCATATTATTACTTTTAAGCCCATCACAATAAATGGGAGAGTATAGCCCCAAGATCAATGGGCCTATCCAAAAGAACTATGTCCATATGGCCTAATCACTACCACAAAAAGGGCGGCTATGCATATACGATATTACATAATGGGCCCAAAATAAAAGTCATCTAATTCCTTCATTATGATGGATTTAAGGATATCCCATAAGTCCAAGAATACACAAGGGAGAGAACTATACTGATAGGGTGGGCCTTGCCTCATCAGACAAAGACTTAACGAGGCCCTCCACAATATGCATTTATGTGGGCTTTGCAAGTCAGCCCACAATTAAATACTTCATGAGGGCATCAAGGCCCATTAATACATATGATCAGCTTATAGACAGCCCATTGTGCTCGTAATTCAATAAGGTCAGCCCTTGCACAATCTTGGGCTTAAGAAAGAATCTCCCAGCCCATTGAGCCTATAAAACTATTAAAAATTCTGGTTAAGGCTATCTCACAAAATCACCACAAAGGTGGGCCTCAAGGGGGTACTCATTAAGCCCAAAATGTCTAAGAAAAGGATGCAAGGAGTGTGTGTAATACTCTCTTAAATCTGATGTGCCACAATAGTTCCTAAATAATCAACCATGTAGCAAATTTTGGGCCCCTTGCTGGAATTCCAGCCCACCCATTTCCTGGGCCTGCTGGAGTCCAGAAATTTATTTAATTTAGATGGGTTACTGACCCATGGTGAACCACAGTGGGCCCCACCAGATAAAAGAGAGATATACAATACTTACTTCAAGTGGGCCATGCCATTAGAATGGAGGCCCAACAACCCAAGGTAAGGGTGTGCCTGAGTATTTGACCCAAAACTGGTCCAAATTGCAGGCCACACCAAGGTCGGTACAGAAGCCTGATGGCTCTGAAAATTTATAGGGTGGTCCTTCCATGGGTAGGCC
Organism: Magnolia kwangsiensis; assembly: GCA_037074715.1. Lineage (NCBI taxonomy): Eukaryota > Viridiplantae > Streptophyta > Magnoliopsida > Magnoliales > Magnoliaceae > Magnolia > Magnolia kwangsiensis. The sequence continues at coordinate 34,521,255 of CM073586.1, read as the reverse complement.
ACACCCATATAAAATTTTATAATTTTTGGACATCTAAAAATATTTTAATTAATTCAAATAAAACAAGCTGTCCTGAAACTCGGACTGATCTGGACACATAATAGTGAGCCGGTCCAGCCACCACCATAGTGTGTACAGGCATCCAATGGCTCCAAAATTTTGTATGTAGGTCCTAACATGAGTTTAACACATCCCTGTAAGTTTTTATAATTTTTAGACACTCAAAAATATTTTAATAAACTTTAATTATATAATCTGTCCAGGGTGAACTATTGCTGGAATGTAACTGTCCTGAACTTGGGCCATCCAATGGGTGGGTTCTGGGCCTCCAAAATCTCTGAAATTTGGACCTAACGTCCTTCATCAAGCCTACAACAATTTTGGAGCCAGAAATATAGCCCAACTATAAGACCCGTATCTTGGTCCGTACCTTTTCGTAGACTTCCGCGGTCTTACCGGTCGAATTCCGGCAACCTTCGACCCTTAACCGATATCGACGCGTGACCCTGATTCATATGCCGAAAACCCGAGTAGACTCAACCAAGACCAATATCATATCGACCGCACCGTCGTTACGGTTCCAATGCCGCGACTCGCGCGCCAAGGCGATACCCTGGTCAAGAGATGTGGGCCAACATTCGGTGCGAGAAAACACCACGCATTGCGAAACCCAAGGGAATCTCTACGATGTGTCACATCAATCACATCAATCCCATCAATCAATCACCCATCAATCCATCACATGTCAAGTACAAGCCAAGTACACATCACTTTCACCCATTTTCCCAAGCAACCACAGAAGTCTCCCAAAACCATACCTCTCTTACACAAAAAGCCACAAAAGTCAAGCTTTTCTTACACCTCCCATACCTCCCTTACACAAAAGGCCACAAAAGTCAAGACCTTCTTACATAACCATCATTCATGCATCCATCCATCTCTCTACAACACTCTCTCTCTTTCTCATTTTCTCATCTCAAACCCAAGCAACAAAGCTCCATACGTATGGAACTTCTCCAAGCTTCCTAAACTCCAAGTGTGGCCCACTTCTTCACCCCATGATCTCCCCATCTCAACCTTCCATTTTTCATCTCATCCATTGAAGTTGGAGCTAAGGTGCCAAGGAACTCCTAGGAGCAAGAAGATCGGATGGTGGGTGCCTCTATAGGGTAGTTTTTATTGTTTTTATGATGGACCAAGTGAGGCCCACCGATCCATGGTGTGGATCTCACTTGGGATCCTAAGTTGTGGCCGATGGTCCACTTTGATCACCATGATCATTCCATGATGGGGCCATTTTTCATGGACTCCATCATGATGTTTACTCCATTGCATTTGAGAGGTCATCTAGACAGTCCATATCGGTGGGGAATGGATCTCCACTGTTGATTTTCAATTTCGGTGATTCCATGCATAGAGGGATCCATTGATGTATGATTCCATTTAAGGGAGGGCTCATAGTGGCGGAGCCCTCCATCACAAGGCGTGTCCCACTCTCCATGTCTCTCTCTCTCTCTCTCTCTCTCTCTCTCTCTTTATTTCTTTTTATTTTATTTTATCTTATTTTATGCAATAGGGATTGTGTGGCCCACTTGTATGGACCCCACCTTGAGACATTATTTTTGTTCAAGATTTATTCAAGTGGGGCCCACCATATACGTTGTACCCACGTCACCCATCAGTGGTGGCCCACTTCATTCAGGGCCCACCACAAGCTATTTAAAAAAAAAAGAAACAAAACCGTCCAGCGTCCCAGACGCTGGACATTTCAAAAAAAGGAAGAAAAGGGAAAGAAGAAAAGGAAGCTTGTGGGGTGGTCCCCTTGCTTAGGCCCCACCATGATGTATGTAATCAATCCATGCCGTCCATCCCATTCTCCACCTAATTTCATGCGTTGAGCCAAGATTTAGAGCCGATCCAATCACCTGGTGGGCCATAGCGTCAAAAATTGCATCCTCACCATTCAAACATCATTTTCGTATTTTATTTCACTTCCTACGCTTATAAAAATTCAAACTCTGGACTCATTGGGACGGCCTCGAGCCACTTAACGTAATGTCCGGGACGGATTTTGGTGCAGCGGGCCCCACGTGCGAAAAACCCCGGGAAAACGGGTTTTTCCCAAAAATGTCAAGAGGCAGAGCCTCTGCATTCTCTGTCAGCGGACAGCAGCTGCACGCTGCTGCGTGCAGCCGTGAGGGCGGGCGGATGGATGCAGGGGCCCACGACTCTGCGTGTGGGCCACACCATAATGTTTATTTGTTATCCAACCTGCTCATGAGGTGGGCCACCCCAGTATTGGGTCCCCCTCCAAAAATGAGACAGATCCAAAACTCAGGTGGCCCACACCACATGAAACAGTGAAAATGGAACATCTACCATTGAAATCTTTTTGGGGGCCCACAGAAGTGTTGGATCAGGCTGAAATTTATGTTTTCCCTTCAACCAGGCCCGAGTGACCTTATGAACGGGTCAGATGGCATCTGAGTAGTACAGTGGGCCCCACATGGGACCCACAATGATGTATGTGTTTCAAGACCACCGTCCAGGCGGACGGTGGCACCCACCTTGAATGCATGTTGCCTCCACCGTCCAGCGGACGGTGGGGCCCTGTGTGATGTATGTGCTTTATCCGCACTGTCCACTGGACAGTGGGACCCACCATGATGCACGTAATGCATCCAGACTGTCCATCCACTTGGTGGGATCATCTTAAGACATGAGCCATTGGTTGGGTGGGCCATTCATATATGGGTTAGGCCCATTTGATTTGTAACAGGCCTATGGGCTAGGCCATTTGATTTATGAAATGCTTATGGGCTAGGCCCATTTGATTCATTTAAGGCCTAAGAACTTGGGCCCACTTGATATGTAAAGCCTATGGGCTTAGGCTCACTTGATATTTAAGGCCTATGGGTTTAGGCCCATTTGATATGTTTCAAGTTCATGAGACTAGGCCCATTTGATGTACTTCAAGGCCCATGAAATTGGACCCATTTGATGCATTTTAGAGCCCATGGAAGTGGGCCCATTTGATATATGTAAGGCCTAGGGGTTTAGGCCCACTTTTATATGCATACAAGGCCTAGGGTTGAGGCCCATTTGGCATACATATGGGGTTCAATTGGTGTGGCCCATTCGTTACCTTTAAGACCCATGAGTTAAGCTCATTTGATGCAATCCAAGGCCCACGGGTTTTGACCCATTGCAATGCACATAAGACCCATTGGTGTGACCCATTTATGCGGCCCCTCTGATGAATAAAAGGCCCATAAGATATGGCCCATTTGGTATATATGTAAGGCCTAATGGGATGAACCTACGGTCCATTGCAATGTGTAATTCCAATATAGACTAAGTAGCGATGTTTACAAAGATCGTGCCTTGGGAGCAATGATTGGTTTGACGTCCACATTGCGAGTGTAATGTTGGTTGGATGTCCACATTATGACTCTCCTTAGGGCCCATTACTGGGCCGTACTTGCTATGTATAGGCCTTCTAGGCCCATCTGCGTTGTAAGAATGGTTCATCACTCATTTACATGTTTAGTATAGTTTCATGACCCATGATCATACGCATCATATGTATGCTTGATATGAGGATTGACTGATCATAGCATATGCCTTCGGGCAGGTTGTTTATGGGCTCCTGGTTAGGCGGTGTTGCCCTACATGACCGCACGATATGCACAGGATTTGTTGCATGACTGGATAGCGTGAATCATGCATTTCGCATTTGTGCGACATGGTTATTGTATGCCCTAGTGACATCAGGGCCGTAGCCTCCACAGACGCATCATGGTTGGCAGGCTTGGATACCGAAAATCTTGTTCTACATGGGGTGCTATAGATATCCCTGGGTGAAAGTCCCTAAACCCTTATGGTACCAAGAGGTTGCTCCAACGTCTAGACCGAGTGGGTAGATGAGCGTTGAGTGCCGACTACCAGACGGTCGCGCTCTCCATTATGTCATAGTCGGTTGGAAGGGGGTGCAGCCTTACCCGCCCGAGAGTAAGGGGCAATGCTAGGCTGAGTCTGACCAGCTCGAGGAATGGGTCCGCTGTCGACGAGTCGCACCCGATACTGGCAGACGGATAGTGTGGTCTCTTCCACTTACCTTATTGCGCGTGATGTGGTGGCAATCTGGTTTAGAGTGTACTAGACCCTGGTGATATTCCATATTTGAGCTGTATTGATGTGTGGATATAGATGAGGACCTGTATGCTTGAGTTGCATTGCACATAGCATGACCTTGGGATGGCCGATATCATTCATGTCTTGCATCGCATAGCCTTGGTATGACTCATGATATTATGGATCCATCTGCATATTCCGTATTACTTTGACATTGCATGTTCATATTACTACCTTGCGCACACACTTTCACCACCCTCTAAGCTTTCTGTAAGCTTATGCACGACCGTTGCGTGTAGGTGACGTTGGATCGCAGCAGCGCTGAGGCAGGAGCACGTTGCAGATCGTTTTGGAGTTTTTGTTCTTTACCATTGTATTTCTCTTTATGCTCATTGTACTTGTAAAGTTTTGATCATAGTGGAAATGTAATGGAGGTCTTGGTTGTTATTTGTGGGTTATGCCATTAGTTATGCTTATTACGAATCAAACTGACGTTGAAAATCTTCCTCGTAGCATCCTAGGATCGGAACCTGGCGAATGGGAACTAGGAGCCAAGAATGGGGTTCTACGGAGGCTGTCGGCGCCGGATTCAGCAATCGAAAATTTTGTGAGCCCGGTTTTCGAGTTTGGGGCGTGACACCAACTTCTTAGAAGGTACTTTTAATATTTTATTTTTTGGGACTATGCTACTGGTCTGAACAGCAGAAATTTCTAGCAATCCAGTATGTTGGCCCACCCTTTTGGATGCCCAAATGGGATCCCTTGGCCCTGAAATTGTGTAGGTAGGCTCTACCATGGGTGGGACACCTCCCTACAAAAATTTAGAATTTTTGGGAAAATAAAAATATTTTATTTAACCCCTGCAATCTGTGTACAGATAAGTATTCCTGGAGAAATTTACTGCTAAAAAAATATTGCTGGAAATGTGACTGTCCCTATGTTTGGGACCACATGGGGTGGGCCTGGACCCACCCAAACCCTTGAAAAATTTGGAAAAAAGGTGTTCCTACATCTGGATAACAAGTGGGGTCCACTGGGGTGGTCCACTTATTCCAGAAACTCAGGTAAAAAAAAAAGCTCATTTCTAACTTATAGTGTTGCTGAACTGTCTAGAAATTTCTGGACAGTTAGCCCACTTTGGCCCATCCCATGGGTCTCAATCATGAGGGAAATGGTGTGGGCCCCATTCCACATCAAAGTGGGGTCCATGCACTGCAAAATCCTCAAGAAAATTTAGGAGAAAAGGGCATGTAAACAGATCCAAACATTAACTCAAAAGTCATGTTCTAACTGGGCCTTGAATTTGGACAGCAACATATGTTGTCCATACTTCAGCCCATATAAATTAATCAAAGGGCTTATGGCCTTGATTTAACATGTGGGGTCCACCTTCATGGGTTAACAAAATTTTAGACCCATGAGCTCACTCAGACCTCCATGAAAATGTCATTTTGGAGGTCACCCAAACCATGCATGCATGGTGGGCTTGGACATCTAGTCAAGTGGGCTTGGACTTCCCATCTAGCTAAGGGTTTGAGATGTTGCTGACCTATCCTTGGTGGGTCACACATCATCAGAATACACAGGAGAAAAAAAAAAGAGGGAAAGGGAGAAGGAAGAAGCAATCGGCCATTAGTGGAAGGTCCCGCCACTAATGGACCTTCCACTCCACAATTTACACCATCCACCATGTATATACTTACATGCAAGCTATTATGTATCAAGATAATTTGCTAGAGGGTAGGGACACCCTCTCTACATGCATGCAAAGGCCTAGATGGCGTATGAGAAGCAAGAATAAAGGAGAAGGCATCATGGTGGGTCCATGGAGAATGGCCCACCATGGAAGGGAATGAGAAGGATCTAGGCCCATGGCCTTCATCCTAAGAGTCATGTAGGACCTCCACCATGGATTGGTGGGTCCTACATGCTTCCATGCATATAGAAAAAGGGAAGGGAGAAAGGAAAGAAGAAGAAGCACCCACTTGTAGAGATGGCCACAAAACTCCACCACTATATTCTAGGCTTGAAGGAGAATAGGTTTGAAGGTGAGAGATGGATTTCTAGTGGTTAGATTGTGGAGGGAAGAAGGAAGAAATGTGGTTGAAATTTTCAGTAAGGTAGGATGTTTTAGAGGTTCTAGCAATGGGAGAAGAGAAAATGAAGGAAGAGAGAGAGATGAGAGAGAGAGAGAGAGAGAGAGAGAGAGAGAGTTGTAGGGAGGCAATCATGGCCTCTCTCCTTGGTTAGAGAAACCATAATGGCCTATGGTGACAATAACAAAGTGTGATGCTTAGTAGGTCTCTTGGTGGTATTTTTGGTTAGTAGTGTTAGTTATGGATCTTTGTGTAGTGTGTGGGTAGTGTACCTTGGAACTTGTGCCAAAGGAGGTGGTGGTCCACACATGCACTCCACTTAAGTGGGCCATATGATCAATGGTCATATAATGAAATGTACACAACTTTTGATCTACATATCGGATGGACGCACAAGATGCGGCGTTGGAACCGCGGTGACAATGCGGTCACAATGGCATAGGTTTCAACTCGATCCGAGTCGGGTCTTCATGACTAGACTTATAGATGACCGCAAATACTATCTAAGGGTCACGAGTCGCCGGGATTCGACCGGTAGGACCACGGAACCAAGGTGGACGGAATGCATACTTACACACACATGCACACATACGAACTCGGGTTAGGTCTCACACCACATCTCCCCAAGGGTTACTCCTTTGTCATCTCTTCTTTCTAAACATACCAGAACCTGTATAGTCTAAGGTCAGTGCCCCTCTAATCAGCCTAGGGAGTAATTAAAAGTTTAAGTATGGAAGTGAGATGAATACACCTTAGCATAAGACTACATAGGATCTTTTTTCCCTATTTTTGTATTTATATTTAATTCAAAATGACACTATGTTGACTTCATTGGTTGGACCAGTTTGACCAAACTACCCACAAAAATGGGTCCAAATCGCATCCAGATTTTAAAACATCAGTTACTTACACCCATTGGAAATATAAGCCACATGAATATGACATTTAAAAAAATGGGTCCAGATTGCATCCACATTCTCAGCTGTGAGTAATATGGCTTCAGCAATACCATGTGCATACAAAGCTGCAGGAAAAGAAGTAAAAGTTGCCCAAATGAAAAAAATTAAAGTTACCTCTCAAAAAAAAAGAAGAGAAAAAAGAGTAAATGTTCCCACTTGGAATAATAATACAAGAGTACGAATAGTGCATACTAGTACATTCACTTTAACATAGTAAAATAGTATGTTAGTGTAAGACTATAGATAACAATAATAAAAAAAAAACAATGAAAAAAAGGACTGGAATGGTAAAAGCATCCATATTTAATGAATCTATTTATCCAATGAAAGAAAGTAAATGAAAAGACATTGACCAGTAAAGAAGATCTTTATCATACACAAGGGTAAAAAAAAACTGACTTAGCTACAATAGCCTGAGCCCATATAGGGGATTTTGGCTTGATGATACCCAATCTGAAATCGTTTATATCTTTTGTCCATTTTATGTTGAATGTAAACCATAACTATATAGGAGACCACTTGTTAGATGATTAGAAACTTCTACTGGTTTGGAGATAAATGGATATATTTTAAAATCAAGTTGTTATTTCTTGCGTTCCGCAGCCTTTGTTTTGAAGGTAAATGGAAAATTTTTTAATATGTTTTGAAACATCAACAACATGATGTGATTCCTATGCAATCTAAATGAACTGTATTTTTAGAAGGCTGGAGCATTGCTCACAAATGTAACAAAGGTGTCATTAGGCTAATAATCCACTGTATGCATGGTAGGTTAATGATACTCCAAGACAATCCAAATAACAATTACAACACTAAAATCACATTAATAGAATGATCTAAACCATTTAAACGTTGGACATCTAAATGGATAGTTAAAAGATGTCGGTGATCACTCGTTTATGATCCTAATGTTTAAGGCTCACCCAAGGCTTGGAATTTCGTCATTTTTTGCTACAAGCTCTCAAATATAAAATGCATATTTCAGGGCATTTCAATCAAATACAACTGAGGATTTGGATTTACATGTGCACATGTGCAGAAAAATTATCATAAGGAGCATTTTAATCAAGAAAAAGTTCTGAAATAATAAATTATTTTTAAAAAGTCTAAAATTTTATTTGACTTTTTATAATAGTTGTATAGATATAGATAGTCTGGCATTTAAGCAATATAAAGAACTTGAAAGCAAATGATAGTTTAAAATATTGCATAGAAAAATTGATAGTAAATAAGTCAGCAAAGGAGATGAAAATCAGGGACTTGATGATAATGGCCACTTGTGCACTACTAATTTAGCTTGCAAGACAACAAGAAAATGAGAAATGGCTCCCTTGGGCCAAAAACAAAGTGATTTTTCCATTCACATATTGCAACCAAGGCTAAATAGTAGAATTATTAATTTGAAGTGGGAGCAGCACATGTTTAGATAATGCAACTAAGAGTCTCAGTATTACAGTTAACGTCAGTTCACATATTGCAATGAAGGCTCAAAATAGTAGAATGTATTGTAAGAATGCATTGTGATACACCCTTGGGGCAATATGATAAAAATGTTTGATAAAATTGAATTGTGCTGGTATTGGTAATGTATTGCAAAAAAAATAAAATTGTATGGTGTTCAAATGATAATTTGAACCCTGACTACAACTGACTATTTTCAATATCAACAATACTGAGTACAAACTTCTTGTAATGAGAAAAGAAGTCCAAATCCGAGTATCTGCATCAGTGTAAGATAAACTTAAGGAATAACCTAAACACTTAAAATGACAGATAGTGTTGGCTTACCTATGCAAAGTGCTCGAAAATTCTCTACAACAATGAAAAAAAACAAATAGAGATTAGTTGACATCCAAAAGCCATATGAGAAAGCACTGGAACAATCAACAAAATGGCAATGGGTTGCAACTTGCAAGGAAAACAAAATTGCAAAACAAAAGTAAATGAACTGAAAAACTTGAAGACCATGTCTTCCAAAAACTAGTGTACCTATTGTTTTAGGCACAGTTTTACCAAAGAGGCCCATGACAACACAACCTGCAAGAGATTAGACCATCATTATTATGGACTATAGAGACAAGATGCAACAATCGTTTAAGTATCTGCAAGAGAGAGTTTAAAATGGTTGACATGTAAATGAACTATGTTTTGTTTGGAGTTGTAACATCTAAAATTGCCTAGCCAAGTACTGGAACCAATATAAAAATTAGTTTCATAGATTAAAAAAGAAAAGAAAAAAGAAAAGAATAGGATGGTCCTTTTAGCAGTCGTGATACAGAAGTTTCAAAACTCACAGACCGAAGATGCTTCTGAGCTATTGCCTACCATCTATAAGGAAGTTTTGTAAAAGTGTTTCTACCTTTTTACAATGTTTATGGTTGTGAATGCGATCAAGAACCAATTTTGAAAAGGGTGAAAATACAATTCACAGCCCATTTAAACAGCATCACATTGCATTTAAAATTGGCTTTTTTAGGGAAGTGTAGAGACCACAATTTGTATTGAATAGAATGGAGAAAGCAGACAACTTTAGATCCTGTCATGAACTAAATAAAATAAAAATAAAAATTTCCAATGAGAACTGGCGACATGCAAGTTTTTCAAAAGCTTAAATCATCTTGTAAAGTTATAGAAAACACAACTTCCATTAGATGCCCTAAATCAAGGAGTTAGGATTATAATTAGTGTGAATTTTCATCTAAAACCTATTTAAGCAGGTCCCACTACTTAGGCAGTTCATATCAGAAGTATGTGACATGTGTATGGTAGAATAGCCTCACCTTTATCCTACCAATGTAATTTGAGGTGGAACCTTCAGAAATATGTAAACATGTGAGTGTGCAATCTAATCCATTCAATAAGTGAATATAAAAATTCTTAAAACAGAGACATTTCATTAAACACATGTTGTGCACACCTTAAAAATTCACAACAAATGATGAATAGCAAGACTATTCTATATTTTCATCCATTGTATAAATGGCATACATCTATAAAAACCCAGACCATTTAGATCATTGGTCCCATTATTTACCAGAAATGGCCGGGGATGAGGTGAAGGGAGGGGGGCTACTGGCCGCACTTAGAGTGGTGAAGATGATGCTGGAGAGGATGCATTGTTGCTGTAGAGGGAGAGATAGATTGAGAGAGAGAGAGAGAGAGAGAGAGAGAGAGAGAGAGAGAGAGAGAGGGAGAGATAGGGAGATCGAGAGGGATACATAGATGCAGATCAAGAGAGACAGGGACATCGAGAGAGATAGAGGGAGAGGGAGAGGGAGATCGAGAGAGACAGAAGGAGAGGGAGATGTGGAGAGTGAGAGGAAGAGGAGGGTTTTGGGGCGCACTTGGAGGAAGAATGGAGATCGAGAGAGAGAGAAAGAGAGAGAGAGAGCCATTTGGTAGGTTATTACAAGGGAGGAGAGGAGGGGAGAAGGGTTTTGGTAGAAAAGAGGTGGCAGAAGAAGGCACGATGGATTTGGGGATAGGCGTACGCGCGTTTTGGATATTTGGGGATAGGGCATGTGTTTTAGATTCGGGGATGGGGCTTTTGGGTTTTTTTTTTTAAACCAGCGGTGGTGGCCTGTTTTGTACACCTGCGACCACTTAAAAATGCCCCACTTTTCATCTACAGTGGTGGTTTGTTGTGGCTGCCTGTGATGAAAACGCCCTTAATAACTATATTTTTTATAGTGTGCCTCTTGTACGAAATGACATTTTCAATATAAATAAAATAAAAAGAAAATTCTTATAGTCAACTATGAAGAATAACTGTATAGCACCTTTCTGAACAACGAACTTATTTGCTACTCGAATTAAGTTCAGTGTGTGTGACCATATATATGTTCCAATGTTCTGACGGTTATCATAACCGTTTTAGCATTACTGACCTTCCGGAGACTTTCCTTCTTAACTTGCCACTTGTCTCGATAACTACTCCAAGCTTCCTTATTACTTGACCACGTTCCGCTCGGCCACCCTTTCTTTGTAAATAATGTGACATCGCTCAATAGATGCAAGCTGTATTATCGCAAAATCCTCTTCAAATATTTCTGTAAATCTCGCATACACTGCAATTCCCACAAAATTACACGTATCCCTTTTTAATTGGTTATCAAAGGAAATGACACAAATAGGGTCGAACATTACCCCCCCCCCCCCCCCCCCCCCCCCACGCTACTTCGCCTTGGTAAAAGGTGAAAGCAGTGTGACCCCTCATAAATGTGGTTATCCTTTAGGCCACATGGCGGCGTTTCCTTTACCATACCTAATCGAGACAATTTTGAATGAAAGTCGTGCTTTTCTTCTTATTTTTTTTAACAGAGAGATACTCCCGCGATGACCCATGTATAAGTATCGTATCATACGAGATCCTAATTACATCCTAATTAATGTACCCAATTTCGATCGATATAAACCTAGGGGTGTACACCGAGTCAAGCTGGCCTCAGCTCGACTCGACTTGGTCAACAGACACACTCAGCTCATGTTCGGCTCAGCTCGGTGAATGAGCCACCATGTCCAGCTTAACTCGGCTCGATCAGCAGATTGGACCAGTTCGAGTCGAGTTTGAGTTTTCGAGCTGAGTTCGAGTTATAGTTTTCAAGTTATCAAATTTGAGTTTGAGTTTAATTTTTGAGATGAGATCAAGTTCGATGTCGGAACTCGAAAGTATCGAGTTAAAATATAATTATACATAACATTTAATAACACAATAAAGAAGAAAATAAAAAATAAAATACAAACTGAATACTAAAAATATTCTTATTACAAAAACATTAGAAAAGTTTTTTACTATCCTCTATCGTTACTTACTAATTACTATTAGAGAAAAGATTCGTTTGTTGAGCTCAAGCTGCCATCCAATGCTTCAGATACGTACTCGTTCACCTCTCCCAAATCAGAAGGTGGAAATAGCTTTTTATCGTCCTCTTGTATAGTTTGAATTTGATTTTTCAAACTTTCTTTGTAAGAATATTTATATGTAGTTTCCAACGCCCTGTAAAACACACTAAAACTGGAGAGAAACTTGGATAATTTATTACTCTTCTTCTTTTTATTCATGCAACTTGAATCTGCTTTGACATCATATTGTCATAGAGGACATTGTTGATGTGTACAAGCCTCTTTCATACTACGCTTTAAGGTGAGTTGGAATTGTTCTTCTTCTAATACTAATAATTTAGCCTCCTCCTCTGCCTTAGAAAGCTTGGATGAGGGAGTGGAAGGTTTTTTATTCGAATCAATAAGTGCTCGAAAAAGAAGTTGAATTTCCTTTGGGGCTTTAGGATACTGTTTTACATCTCCACCCTGACATGATAAGTGTAACCTAATCCGATTAGTTTTGTTAACAAACTTGGCCCTATACAAATGACACAAAATCTTCAATTTTTCAGACTTTGGAGAATAGACTAAGGAACCATAGTCCCAAACGTTAGTCGATGGTCCGCTTGAAGACATATCTACATATTGTATTGAAACAAAAAATAGTATTTTAGTAATGCTGAAGTATGAAAATGTATAATAAAATAAAATATTTATATGAGATATAAAGCAATAATGAAATATGACATATAAAAACAATAATAAAATGTGACATAAAATAAAAGCATTATATGAAAAATAAAAATAAAAATAAAAAGATATTGATGCATTGCAATTATAGCATCCATCAACATAACATAAAATAAAAAGTACACACTGCATCATTTTTCATGTTTTAATAAATTAACAAGAAATGTTAACCTAACTCCATTCATGTTGTTGTGATTGCATGTGCTATGTCTTGGAACTCATTCTCCTCATCATCTTCATCATCAATATTAGAACTATTACCTCCCTAACTCAGACGCAACTAATCTTGTGTACAAAATAACGCTTCAATTATATTTGGTGCAAGGGAGCTTCGAGTCTTGCTCATAACCCTACTTCTTGCACTAAAAGCAGATTTTGATGCCACTGTTGAAATAGGAATTAACAATATATCATGTTCCATTGTTGAGGGTCAAATATTGCATATCAGACCCTAGTTATTGCCTAGATTTACGAACATGGTACTGTTTAACGGCCCAATTTAATCGTGTTTGTGATGCAAGGTGTATTTACGAGCTTGGATTGAAATAGGGTGCTTAAAGCATGCATTTAATGCTCTGATGACACCAAAGGCAAGTGACATATCGCAGGAGACCAAGATCGATGGATATACATGCCAGAGATCAAAGGAAATCAATCCGTTCACGTTAAAGAGGAATAAAAAGTGTACAGAATGCAAGATCACAGGGTTTTCGCCATCAGATTGACACGAAACTTCATACATGGCTTGAGGACCATAAATTAACCATACATATAAAATTTTTACCATTGGATATCTCTAGAAGTGGGCCAACGGATGGATCATCCCCGTAATTCATTAAGTGAGGCCCACATGCTATCTGGATATGCTTCAAAATTGGCGTCGACGGTTTAAATAAGATGAGAAACAGGATGGATGGATTGGATATCTGAAAAACATCACAGTAGACCCCACACCATGGAGTGTGCATACATAGTGCGTTTACACATGGACGAGCACCGAACCGGCTAAGGCAGGTCAGCGGCTGCTGACCCGCATCTCTCTCAGAAACAGTAATTTCCATTTCCAGCATCCGGGTAACAGACGGACTCTGTCCGTCTTGCGGAAGTTAGTGGGCCTCATATATCACCTGTACGACCGATCCAAGCCATCCATCTTGTAGAGGGCCTCGGACACTACAAAACCATGCTGACCTTTGGCACCCATGCATACACACGTGCATGATATAGAGGCCACAAAAAGGTGGTCTTGTGATGTTCAAAACAATTTTTGGCGTGATTTCTTCTATGGGCCGCGTCAATGGACATTTAAAATCATCCATTCTTGATTGAAATTTCGTCCTAAATCCAATGGACGGGGTGGATTTCCCTGAAAATATTTTTATGGGGCCCATCGAGCTACATAGCTAAGAGGTGCGAAAGCTTTCACACATCTGTGAAAATCTGAATTTTCAGGCAGTTGTGGTCCACCATCTTTCATCATATGGAAGATCTGAACCGTCCATCATGTAGAGGACTCAAAAAAGTCCTAAGGGACAGTGTTTCTTTGGAAATTAAGTGAGAAAAGTGGCGAGTTTTGAGGCACTGAAACTTGGTTGTGAAAATTTACACTCTGTGTCCTATTGCAACTTTACCACTGAATCCAGCCTTTTAGCAGCTATAAAAGGAGGTTGTGGACGTGAGTGGGGGCAATCAGATCTGGGGTGCTTAGATGTGAAGCACTGGGCAGAGTTTGTTTTGTTTTTTAGTTTTTATTTTTTTTCCTTTTCTTTTCTTGTGAGATTTAGTTAATCAAAACTATGATTGGCTAAACCTCTTAGCTAGGGCTAAGAGGTGAAGCTTGTAGTGTGATAAGGAAGGTGGCTTTGCTTTGATTTAGGTTTATTAAACTCTCATGAATTCTAGTTTGATTATAAGGAATAATTTTTAGTTTTTAATAGTTTGTTGTGACTCAAATTATAATATATTTGCAATAGCTTGAGATATTGCCTTTTCATGTATTGAGGTTGTGCATTTAGGAACCCTGTTGTTCACCATCATCTCATGGGCATGGTTGGATGACGAAAACCTTCCTAACTTTCACAATTCTCTCATGATTGGCTGTGAGATTGGTAAATTGTTGTTGATTGCCATAGTCTCCTATGCATGGTTAGGTGACAGAATCACTTCCAAATTTACACCAATCGTATCTGTTGATGATTAGATTTATGAGAAGTTCAAAGATCTGACAAATCTCTTCTTACCAATTGGATAGGATAGGACTCTGATTCCAGTTGTGTCCTTGAATCAATGCAAGGTAGCTTCCCAATTGCTACAAGTGGATCCTTGGCACCTTAGCTCTCACCTTTATTTTTATTAGTTTTTAATTAATTTATTCACAATTATTCCCTCAATTTCATTCAGTTTAGATTTCATCTTAGTCTGGTTCTCGTTCTACTTAATTTCAGATTACGTACAGATTTCAGTCCCTTGGGATTCGACCTCGGTCTTACCAAGTTTATTACTGCATCACAACCCTGCACTTGGGGAGTGAACATCCATTGCTGATAGTGTAAGGTATTTTCATTCACTAACTTTCATTTTCCACCACTCCAGAACATTAAAGTCTAAATCCTGTCGCCTTACGATCGACTCTTTGAAAAACAAGTCTAACTCTGATTCTTTCATTTCATTGTTTGTATCTTCTTGTGCTAAAAAGGACATGTATTCATCGTCGAGCATAGTATCAACGCTTGTAGAAACAGCATGAGTTCTAACTTCTGTATCACTTGATGTGGACCATGTGGTTGTGTACATATTATACAATGCTTCGATTGCGTCAGGAACCTTTGACGTTTCAGTTACTGCCCTTTCATCAGAATAAATCTTCATAAAGATGAACTTAACATATTTCATCTTGCACCGAGGATCAAGAACAACCACTAAGAACATTAACAAATGTCATTCATCACAATACTTGTCGAACTTCATTTGCATACCAAGTGTCATAAGTTGCACAAAATCTAGACTTTCACTCACACTTTTTCTTAGGGCTTTCTTAATCTTCCAAATATATTTTCTATGGGAAACTTATTTCCAGAAAATATCTTTGTACAGTAATAAAAAACTTTTAAAAAACTTGTGAACTTTTTATGCTTTGCTCCAATCTTCTTCAGTAGGTGTTGAGGGTCAATATTGCATATTATCTCCCATTTATTACTTAGTATGATGAAGATGATAATGCTTAATGTTATATTTTAATCATGATTGTGTTGCAAGGTGAATTTAAGAGATTGGATCGAAAAAGATGTTAAAAACATGGATTTAACACTTAAGAATCACCAAAGCCAAGGATGGATCTTATGAGACCAAGAATGAAGAATTCACATATTAAAGATCTAAGAAAACCAAGTGAGAAATGAAGAGAATCGAAGATTTGAAGTGAAGAAAAAGAACACTAAAAATCTGTTTGCTTCGACTAGTCAAAACCCTCCTTTGACCAGTCTAAGCTCTTCCTCGACTAGTCGAAGGAACTTCGACACGAACTTCAGCAATCAAAATCCTCTAAATTCTTATCATCCTCGACCAATCGAAGGTAACCCTTTACCAGTCGAAGGTGATCCTCGACCAGTCGAAGGCTGTCCTTGACTAGTCAAAGGTTATGCAGACAGCACCCATACTGCATAAATTTGAGGTAGTCCAAGATCGATTTGTAAATTTTCAAGATTGGTTCGCAAGAGGGAGTTCCCCAACTATAAATAAGAGTCCCTAGGATGTTCCTAGGCATCTTATAGGGTTTAAAGAGTGGAACACAAGGGTGGAGAAACCGTTGCCAAGAGTTTTTTCCCTTCTTCCTTAGTTATTTTCATATTTTATTTAAGAAACTTTGGTTCAATCATGTCTATGGTTGGTTAAACCTCTTAGCTAGGGCTAAGAGGTGAAGCTTGTAGCATGATGGGATGTTTTTATTACTTTGATTCATGTCTATGTTGAACTCTCTTTGATTCTAGTTTGATTATAAGGGATATTTTTAGTTTTTAATGGTTTGTTGTGACAAATTACAATAGATCTGTAATAGCTTTGAATATCGTCCTTTCCTATTTTGATATTGATGGATTGGTAAATCCTGTTATTTGCCATCGTCCCATGGGCATGGTTAGGTGATAGAATCCCTTCTAATTTTTCCAATTCTCCTTATTTGATGACTAGATTCATGAGAAGTTTAGAGATCTGACCATCTCTTCTTCCAACTGGATAAGATAAGATTCCGATTCTAGTTATGTCCTTGAATTATGCATAATATCACCCAGATTGCTACAAGTGGATCCTTAGAAACCCTAGTTCCCAACTTTAAATTTATAAGTTTTAATTACTTTAATTACAATTACTTTCTCAATTACTTCAGAATTAGATTTGCATCTTCTTCTAGTTCTAGTTTTACTTAATTTCAGAAATGTACAAGTTCAGTCCTTATGGATTCGACCTCGGTCTTACTGAATTTATTACTACATCATGACCCTACACTTAGGGTTATGAACAAGTTTTTGGCGCCGTTGCCGGGGACTAACAGTTGTGTTTTTCTAAGATTAACTAGTTTTAGAATTAAATTAAGATTAGGGTTTTTTTACTTTCTATTTTTAAGTTAGATTTTTTCTGATTTATTTTTAGAAACTATTTTACTTTCCTACTTTGTTCTTAGAAACTTACTTTTTATTTTTAGAAAATTTTCTAATTTATTTTTAGAAACTAGGTTGCTTTCTTATTTCTTTTTTAGAAACTAATTTGGTAACTTCTTTCTAATTCTCTCTCTTTCTATTTTTAGTTTCTATTTTCTTTTTTTCCTTTTAAGTTTAGGTTAGATTCTGAAATTGAGGGTTGAGAGTGTTTCATGCCTAAGTGGGTTCGTGACAACACCTGACGTCTCTTGAGTGAAAGAGGATTGGTTGAAGGGTTATCTATTTATCATAGGATTAGACACCACCCGAGATCCACTGAATTAAATGAAGTTATGGCTGCCAATCAACCTCCAAATCCACATCAATGTAGGGTTGAGGAAATCCAGGATGAGAATGAGGTGCATCAAGCACCTCCGCCTTGTACTTTATGAGATTATTTACAACCGGTGGGGGTGAGCACGCCCTCATGCTTGGTTTTTCATGAAAATATGGGACATATGGAGATCAAGCTAGGGGTGATCCAACTCCTCCAAAAATTCCATGGACTTGAATATGAAAATTCATATTTACACTTGAAAGAGTTTGATGAGATCATAGCCACTTTATATTTTCCTAACGTGTCTGATGACAAGGTCAGGTTGAAACTCTTTCCATTTTCTTTAAAAGAGAAAGCTAACACGTGGTTACATTTGCTACATCTTTGATCTATTAGTAGATGGAATAATATAACAAGGGAGTTCATAAAGAAAATTTTTCTGCAACATAAAACGAACACCGTCAGAAAGTCGATCATGAATTTCTCCCAAAAGGAAAATGAAACATTCTTCTAATGCTGGGATCGATTCAAGGATCTTGTCGGTTCATGCCCACAACATGGTTTTAAAACGTGGTGCATTACACACTTTTTCTTTGATGGACTGACATCCTCCATGCTCCAATTGGTCGAGACAATGCACAATGGGGAATTCATGAACAAAAATGTCAATGATGTATGGGATTATTTGGATAGACTTGCTGAAACACATAATCATGGGATGTCTCCCCAAAATCGAGCACCACCTCTAGGCTCACTCAATCAAAGGAGAGGGGTAGAATATACCCTCTGAAAGAGGATGATGATATCAATGCTAAAGTGGCTAATCTCATAAGGAAATTTGAGGCCATGGAACTAAAGAAGGATAAGTCTAAGGAAACTGTTTGTAGTATTTGTGCTTGCAACATTCACACAACTGAAAATTTTCCACCTGCTTTTTAAGAGGTACTGAATGAGCAATCTAATGCCGTGAATAATTACCAAAGGTCTTTCAATGGACCCATCTCTAATACATACAATTCTAATTAGAGAAATTATCCAAATTTTAGTTGGAGGAATGAACAAACTGCTACTCAAGGATTTCCTAATCAAATTCCAAATCAAGGGAAACCTCATGAGAAACCGGTTCAAAATTCCACACAAACTCAAGAGATGACTCACGCATTATGAGAACTTGTAAAATTTATGCAAAAGATGGATTCACGTGTTACGGTTGTAGAGAAGATGATGCTTCCTGCTTAACCTTTTCCCAATCCTAAACCACAATATGAAATAAGTGATCCAAGCTCTTCAAATCAAATGGGGCAAGTTAAGTCTATTACCACCCTTAGGAGTGAGAAAATAATTGAAAAATCTATTCCGGTAAGGGTTGAAAAGTCTAAGGACCCGAAAATAGATGAAATTGATAGACCTAGCATTGCTCCACAAGAATTGGAACCGGAACTTCAAGGCAAGCCGATTGCACCATTCCCCCAATGGTTGATTGCACTAAAACTTCTCTTTAACTCTTAGGAATTCTAAAGGTGCTGAAACATGTGAAGGTCAATATTCTTCTATTATATTCTGTTAAACAAATACCCTCATATGCCAAATTTTCAAAAGATTTGTGTACGACTAAAAGAAGGCAAAGTATTTAAAAGAATATATTTTTAACAGAAAAACTGAGTGTCATCCTAAAGAAATATGTGCCACAGAAATACAAAGATCCTGGTAACCTAACCATTGCTTATGTAATTAGGAATTACCATATTGAGCACACACTTCTTGACTTAAGAGCGAGCATAAATTTGATTCCATACTCGATCTACGAACAACCGGGTCTAGGTGAATTAAAATCTACCCGGACCACATTACAACTTGCCAATCACTCAGTTCGTGTACCAAGAGGGATAATTGAGGATGTGTTAGTCCAAGTTGACAAATTCTACTACCCAGTAGATTTTATTGTCGTGGATACTCAACCCATCGTGGACATGAGCAGTCAAACTCCTGTCATTCTTGGTCGCCCATTCCTTGCTACATCAAATACAATCATTAATTGTACGAATAGAGTCATGAGTTTATCTTTTGGAAATATGATATTAGAGCTAAATATCTTTTCCAATATAGGTAAATAGTTAGAGGATGACGATGATTCCCACGATATTAACCTGACTGACTCTTACGTGGAAGATAGAACTCTTCCACGTAACCTGACTGACTCTTATAGGTAAATAGTAAGAGGACGACGATGATTCCCACGATATTAACCCTCTAGAGACGTGCCTAACCCACTCCCATGGTTTAGAAAATGATATGATTAAGGAGATGAGAGCCAAGATGGATACCATGTTAGTACTTGAAGTCAACCGGTGGAGGCCACAATTTGAAGAATTACCCCCAAACTGATGTAGTGCCTCTACCGTCTAACCTCAAGGCACCGAAGTTTGACCTAAAACTTTTACCTTCCAATTTAAAATATGTTTATTTAGGTCAAGACAAGACATACCCGATGGTGATTTCTTCCCACCTCGAGCAAGAACAGGAGAGTAGGTTTATTTCTACACTCATTGAGCACAAGGGGGCCCTTAGATGGTTGATTGCGAACCTCAAGGGAATTGACCCTTCGATTTGTACTCACCGCATTTATCTAGTAGATAATTCGAAGACATCCCACAACCACAACATACATTAAATCCAAACATGAAAGAAGTGGTTAAGGCCGAGGTTCTTAAGCTATTAGATGTGGGTATTATGTACCTTATATCGGATAGCCAATGGGTAAGTCCAACTCAGGTGGTTTCTAAGAAGTCCGGAATCACCATAGTAACTAATGCCAACAATGAACTCGTGCCATCTAGAGTTACAACTGGTTGGAGAATGTGCATTGATTATAGAAAATTGAATACCATCACAAGGAAGGGCTACTTTCATTTGCCCTTCATTGATCAAATTTTGGAAAGGCTAGTTAGTCACTCATACTATTGCTTCCTTGATGGGTATTCGGGCTATAAATAGATAGAGATAGCCCCTGAAGATCAAGAAAAGACTATATTCATATGTCCCTTTAATACCTTTGCTTATCGAAGGATGTCATTCAGATTGTGTAATGCCCCCACCACTTTTTAATGATGCGTGATAAGTATTTTTTCTAACATAGTGGGGCAATATTTAGAGGTCTTCATGAATGACTTCTTTGTCTTTAGTCCATCCTTCAGTGATTGTTTGGAGAATCTTAAATGTGTGTTAATGGGTGAGTCCAACTTAGGTGGTTCCTAAGAAGTCTGAAATCACCATTATAACCAATGCCAACAATGAACTCGTACCAACTAGAGTTACTACTAGTTGGAGAATGTGCATTGACTATAGAAAATTGAATATCGTCATGAGGAAGGATCACTTTACCTTTCATTGATCAAATTTTGGAAAGGCTAGCTGGTCACTCATACGGTTGCTTCCTTGATGGGTATTTGGTCTATAACCAGATAGAGATAGCCCTAAAAATCAAGAAAAGACCACATTCATATGTCCCTTTGACACCTTTACTTATCAAAGGATGTCATTCGGAGTGTGTAATGCCCCCACCACTTTTTAGCGATGCATGATGAATATTTTTTCTGACATGGTGGGGCAATATTTAGATGTCTTCATGGACGACTTCTTTGTCTTGAGTTCATCCTTCAGCGATTTTTTAGAGAATCTTAAATGTGTGTTGAAGTGATGTGAGGAAAAGAATTTGATACTAAATTGAGAGAAGTGTCATGTCATGCTTTATAAGGAATTGTCCTTGGACATATCATCTCCTCCAAAGGAATTGAGGTAGATAAGGCTAAGATTGATCTTATCTCTAACTTACCTCCACCCATGAACATACGAGATGTATGATCCTTCTTAGGACAAGCCAAATTTTACAGAAGATTTATAAAAGACTTTAGTTATCTCTCTCATCCTTTATGTAATATACTTCAAAAGGATGTATCATACGAGTGGACTGAGTAATGCCAGGAAGCTTTTTTCTAAGTTCAAGAGCATGTTAACCACTGCACCGATCATGTAGCCACCCGATTAGAACTTTCCTTTTGAGATTATGTGTTATGCATCCGACTATGCTTTTGGGGAAGTGTTAAGCTAGAGAAAAGAGAAGAAGCCCTATGTTATACACCATGCAAGTAGAACTTTAAATCCTACTCAAGTGAACTATTCTATTACGAAAAAGGAACTCATTGTCATAGTGTTCACTTTAGACAAATTTAGGTCCTACTTGATCGGATCTAATATCATCATATACATAGATCATGCGGTGCTCAAGTATCTTCTTTCTAAGAATGATTATAAGCCTCACTTGATAAGATGAATCCTCCTACTCCGATAATTTGATTTAGAAGTAAAAGATAAAAAATGGAGTAGAGAATGCAGTGACTGATCATCTTTCCCGCCTTGATTTCTCTGATTCCCTTGAGATGACACATATAAATGACAGATTTCCTAATGAACAATTGTTTAAAGTCTCCCATACATCTTGGTTTGTGGATATTTCTAATTATCTAGCCACAGGTTTCACGCCAACACATCAGACTGCACAAGATAAGAAGAAATTCTTCACTGAGGCACTCAAGTTCTTCTGGGATGATCTATATTTATTTAAATATTGCCTAGACCAAATCTTAAGGAGATGTGTGCTGGACAATGAATACTAAAGTGTTATCTCCTTCTGTCATTCTTAGGCCTGTGGTGGTCACTTTTTTACTAAAAAACCATGGCCAAAATTTTACAGTGTGGCTTTTACTGGCCCACTATATTAAAGGACACTCATGAGTTTTGCAAAGCATGTGAGCATTGTTAGAAATTGGGAGCACTGTTCCATCAAAATATAATGCCTTTGAACCCCATTCTGATCATTGAAGCATTTGATTATTAGGGCATCGATTTCATGTAACCACTCCCCCAATCCTTTGGGAATTTATATATTTTATTAGTAGTAGACTATGTCACTAAGTAGGTCAAAGCGATTCCGTGCCAGAACAATGACCAGTAGACGATCATTAACTTTTTAAAAGAGGTTTACATTTTTTGGTTTGGAACGCCTCGGGCCATCATTAGTAATGGAAGTTCATATTTCTATAATGGGCCATTTGCAAATTTAATGAAGAAATATGACATGCATCTCTAATAAGGTGAGCACTCCATACCACCCATAGACAAGTGGGCAAGATGAGATTTTCAACAAGGAGATTAAATACATTTTGGAAAAGACGGTTAATCCTGACCGAAAGGATCGGTCAATTGGATTGACCGATGCTTTATGGGCTTACCATACTGCATTTAAGACCTCTATTGGAATGTCTCCCTTTAGACTTATCTACATGAAGGCTTGCCACTTACCTGTGGAGTTGGAATATAGAACCTACTGGGCTATCAAAAATTTAAATTTTGATTTGGACAACACTAGCTCGCTACGCAAACTATAATTGAATAAACTTGAGGAGATCCAAAATGACGCATACGAGAACTTGAGAATTTACAAAGACAGGATGAAGGTGTTCCATGACAAGAACATCTTTTGAAAATCATT
Source organism: Magnolia kwangsiensis (assembly GCA_037074715.1). Lineage (NCBI taxonomy): Eukaryota > Viridiplantae > Streptophyta > Magnoliopsida > Magnoliales > Magnoliaceae > Magnolia > Magnolia kwangsiensis. Next base: position 34,497,979 of record CM073586.1, on the reverse strand, counting down.
CTTAGTTAGTTAAAAAGTCCTTTTGTACAATTCTCGGTTACATCTTTTTCCTGATAAACTCTGATCTCGTTGAACCGGTCCTTTCATTGTTACTAATGTCTATCCTCATGTGGCCATCGATATTCAAAATCCAAACAATGATAATGTTTTCAAAGTGAATGCAAAAATAGGAGATAAATAAAAAAAAGAGTCATGTATGGTAAAAAGACCGCAAAAAACTGGAAAAGAATGCAAAAATAATACAAGGTCTGTAAAAGAATAAATAAAAATTAAACGTTGATATAAAATAAAAAACTAAAAAAAGAAGGAGAAGGAGATAACTTTGGAATCAGTACTTGAGTTTCAAACCAATCTTAAAGTGATGAGCATGGCTATCATGATGAAAAGATAGTATTTTTATGGGAAGTAAGTTGATTCTCACTGAGCACATTGAAAAACATGATAGATAGACTTATACACTGATTTGATTGATAAAGAATTTATTTGATAGATCACTTATATGATTCAGCTCTAAGTTTTTAAAATTTCACTTTCGTATCTTAATTCTACCCATTCATGCTCGAGTGTACAAAAGATTATTTTCTTAAAGAGGTTTTGGACATTGAGTATTGACGTTTATTTCATGCATAATTTGCTGGTGGCTAGAAAAATGCTTGTTGGGGATTGTGTTGAGAGTCAAATATTACATATTATCCCTCATTTATTACTTGGTTTTATGAACATGATTTGCTTAATGTTCTGTTTTAATCATAAATATGTTGCAAGGTGAATTTAAGAGCTTAAATCGAAAAGGATGCTAAAAGTATGGATTTAACGCGCAAGAATCACCAAAGCCAAGGACGGATCTTATGAGAATAAGAATGAAGAATTCACATGCCAAAAATCCAAGAAAACCACATGAGGAATGAAGAGAATCGAAGATTTGAAGTAAAGAAAAAGAACCCTAAAAATCTGCCTGCTTCGACTAGTCTAAGTCCTCCTTCAACCAGTCTAAGCTCTTCCTCAACTAGTCGAATGAACTTCGACTCGAACTCTAGTGATCAAAATCCTCTAAATTTCTGTCATCCTCGGCCAGTCGAAGGTAATACTTGACCAGTCGAAGGTGATCCTCGACCAATCAAAGGCTGTCCTCGACTAGTCGAAGGTTACGTAGATAGCAACCGGACTGCGTAAATTTGAGGCAGTTCAAAGGTTGGTTTACGAATTTTCAAGGTCGATTCGCAAGAGGAAGTTCCCCAACTATAAATAGGGGTCCCTAAAATGTTCCTATGTATCTTCTAAGGTTTGAGAAGTTGAGCAAAAGGGTGGAGAAGCCGTCGCCAAGAGTTTTTTCACTTTTTTCTTAGTTGTTTTCATATTTTATTTAAGAGACTTTGGTTCAATCATGTCTATGATTGGCTAAACCTCTTAGCTAGGGCTAAGATGTGAAGCTTAAATGTGATGGGATATTTATATTCCTTTGATTCATGTCTATGTTGAACTCTATTTGATTCTAATTTGATTATAAGGAATATTTTCATTTTTTAATGGTTTGTTATAACAAATTACAATAGATCTACGATAGCTTTGAATATCGTCATTTCCTATTTTGAGATTAATGGATTGGTAAATCCTATTCTTTGCATCGTCCCATGGGCATGGTTATGTGACGAAATCCCTTCCAATCTTCCCAATTCTCCTTCTTTGATGACTAGATTAATGAGAAGTTTAGAGATCTGACCATCTCTTCTTCCAACTGGATAAGATAAGATTCCGATTCTAGTTATGTCCTTGAATTATGCATAATATCACCTAGATTGCTACAAGTGGATCCTTAGAAATCCTAGTTCCCAACTTTAAATTTATAAGTTTTAATTACTTTAATTACAATTACTTTCTCAATTACTTCAGAATTAGATTTGCATCTTCTTCTAGTTCTAGTTTTACTTAATTTCAGAAATGTACAAGTTCAGTCCTTATGGATTCGACCTCGGTCTTACTGAATTTATTACTACATCATGACCCTACACTTAGGGTTATGAACAAGTTTTTGGCGCCGTTGCCGGGGACTAACAGTTGTGTTTTTCTAAGATATGAAACTAACTTTTAGGCACTTATTAACCCAAATAGTGTGTTATGTGTGTATAAATGTCCTTTAAATTTTTAAAAATTTTTAAGTGTCTAAATTAGTCACTAATTTAATGTTGAATAGATTGTAATGCTTTCATTATTCAATTTAAATGGCAGCATCTCCCCTTATCTCTCTAGAATATATTAATCTTGTATTTGGTTTTCACGTCAACTATTCACAAAAAGTATAGATATTTGATGAGAAAATAAATACAAGAAATATATCTATAGAGAATAGGAGAGACGAATCGAAACAAGAATGTACATTTAAATTAAAATAAATGAAAATATTATTATATATCCAACATTGAACTGTTCAAAAAGGGACAATTTGAGAATTTCTATGTATCCAAAAACACACTGAATCTATGTTTGGCAACATAAAAATATGCAAATAGGTAATTGATTAACCTACACTACAACAATAAAATATTTTTAAAAATAATGATACTGATTAAATAATAAGAAATTGACAATAACAATAACATTAATTAAACTAATAATAACATTAATATTAATGTTAAATTAATTTAATTTAATAATATTATTAAAAACCTAACATTAACAATAACAAATTAACAATTAGCAATAACAATTAACAATAACAATAAAATAACACTAAAATAAACATTACTTTACTATGAGGATTGAGCAATATTTAAAATCAAATAATTGTAAATGATAACTAATCTAATAATAACATTAAGTCATATGATTATCAATCTAACATTAATTTAATATATATAATAATATTGACATATTATAGTATAATCCAACCAAACCAATCATTTATGCATCCATCCATCCATATATTTATATTTAATATATAAATATAATATAGGGTTTAATGTTTAAAATTTTATATTTAATAAGTAATATATAATTAATTAATTATGTATATTATAATATATAAATATAATATTACAATTTACAAGTGCCAAGTGGTGTGTTTTTATTCATTGGAATTTTTATTACTATATAATATAATATCTAATATTTTTTTTACTATATAATAATATAATATATACTATATAGTATTTACTATTTAAAAATTTCTTATTTTATAAATAATATATAATATATTTTTATTTATTATTTTCATATATAATATATATTTATAATATATAAATAATATTAATAAATTATAATGCTATAAAAATCGAGTTCAATTCGAGTGCTTACCGGCGGACAGCGTGACGGTCGAACTAGCGAGTGGCGGTAGGAGGAGGGCGGCGAGACGAGACAGGCGGCCGAGCATGTGAGCAGCAACCAGATGGGACAGAGGGTCAAGCAGGCGAGCAGCAGCCGGACGAGACAGACGGCCGAGCAGGGCAAGAGGAGGGTGAGCAGGCGAGCAACAGATGGTTGGGTAGGGAAGGGACCATCGAACAGCGTAGGGCAACTGTCGGACTGACGGTAGGGGCAGGGTGAGCAGTAGTCAGACACGGGCAGGCCAGACGACTGGGAAGGGCAGGGATAACTGAACCATCTAGGGACGGGTAGCTGAGTAGGGGCAATGACGACGACAACTAGTGCGCACCACCAAGTTAAGTAGAGAGAGAGAGAGAGAGGGAGGGAGGGGGATAAATATTAGGGTTATTTATTTATTTATTTTAAAACTACCTCATCGAGTCAAGTCAAACTGAGTTCGAGCTATATATCGAACTGAGTCAAGTTGAGCTCGGGCTAGCTCGAACTCGGCTTGAAAATTTTTTGAGCTCTAAAAACTAGCTCAACTCAGATCGAACTCAATTTCAAACTAGTCAAATCAAGTTTTTTTAAGCCAAATAGACCCCATTTTAATATGTTTCCCAATTTCTCAAGCTCTCTTCCATGTTTCTTCATCTTCAAAACTTTAACTTTATCCTTCTTGCGATGGATACTTCCTCATCCTCTATCTCCCCAACGTTCCAACAAGATAATCTAATATAAACATTAAACAACCTTTCCAAAAGGTTCACCAATGAAATCATCTTCAAATCACCAATCGATTACAGATCCTCCCAATGCCTTGAAATCCTCATGATCTTAGCCGAAACCGTTACTGGGATGACACAATTGGTTTGACCACATTGTTACACAATATGAGGCTTCTTGGAGAGAGATTAGCATCTATGAATGCATCAAACTGTTACTGTTTGATTATGTATCAGATCCTTCTCCTCTTACTATAGTATTAACATTTTGAAACCAGTCAGCTAACACTTTCTTCTTCGGATATGTGAAAGTGCACCTACTGCGTGCCCTTGTTTGTCAATTACGTTGTAAGTTGAGTCAGTCGGACAACAGCGCCTAACAAGAAGATCAAGTCAAGCGTCTGCCTCAATTGGATGTGTGGAAGCTCATCAAAAGGTAAATCATAGCCTCACATCTCATGTCCCAAAACACCAGGTGATTAACCCTTAAAAAGAATTAGAACATCTTAGGGTTTCAGTGCAAGAAAGCTTTTTATCAAAAAAGAAAATCAATAAAGTTTTTCTTACACTGTCGATTATATCGATTACCCCTTCGATATGATCGACCAGCTCTATCGATGTCCTCGGCATCTCAATCGATACAATCGAGTGAGGACAGAAAGCGTCCAGCAATCAAAACAATCATCTGGACGATTTATCGATATATCGACTTAAGAGTCGATATCATCGATATTCGAATATCGATCATATCTGAAGAGGATCGATATAATCGACAGACTGCTTTCCAGCGCCCTTGTTTTTTTAAAGAAAACTAACATATGCTTCGATATATCGATGTTTGTCCGATACAATCTGAACTCAAATATCGATCATATCGGAAGTCAGTCGATTATATCGATTGTGGGCGTATATTCTCATCAGCATGAATTTCAGGTTGTTGTTTTATGATGATCGGGGTGCCAGTCGATAAATCAATATTCAAATATTGATTATATTGAGACCTAGTCGATTGGATCAAGTCAGGACATAAATCGTCCAGCAAGCTTATAGGTAAATTTATACGATTTATCGATCCTATCGACAAGATCTCCGATATGATCGATGTACAAATTTCGATGACATCGACTGCTTCCCCGATCATATCTGTAGAACCTGAAATTCTTCAAGGCTTCTCTCGTGTTTTTCACCTGTCGATAGATCGAACCATCACTCGATTGAATCGGAGTTCGAAATCCGATAACAACGATGTGTGTCTCGATCCCATCGACCAGTTGGCGAAAGGTTTCCAAAAGCGAATTGACAATTGAATTTTTATCATTGAGAGGTCTGTCGATACAATCGAGAGTATACGCTCGATCATATCGACGACTTCTCGATGATATCGAACTCTGTCATAAATATGACCATTTATATCCGTTGGAACCTTTTGCCTATAAATAAAGAGAGTTGTCTTCATTGCTGGTAGAGAAAGAAGAGAGTGCTTTTGAGAGTTTTAACCTTCCTATCATTTACCTAAGCCCTTTCTCTCAGGAAGTTCATCCTCCAATCCACCCTCATCATTGATATCACATAGAGTGGATTGGAGAATGAACTTCCACATTCAAGGATCCTCCAGCCACTATCTTAATGGCAAATCATTAAGCTGGGATGCCTTGAATGCATAAATGATTGGAACCACTCTATATTCCTTATAGGACAATCTTTAGAGAGTGGTATTCCATCATAACCTTGACCCAACCTAAAGCCTAGTATCGGTATATCTTTTGGGTATGGATCAAGGGAACTGAAGACCCTTCAACATCAAGGAGGAGATCTTTAACACTGCGCTGAATGGGACTCATCAACTTATTGTAAGTATCTAGAGTCCAGAGGACATTTATGATCATTCCTTTCTAGGATTGGGTTTTAAGTATTGCTCACCCTTTGAAGTCCTCAAAAGCGGCCTCCGACGGGAGTGTATGTGCGGGGTGCGTTGTGTGGACCCTTGCTCTGTGGAGAGCATAAACATCTAGTTAGGAGTACGCCAGCAAAACTTCAGGGTTAGAGGTGAACCGAGTAGAAACCTCCGGGTGCGTTATGTGAACCCTTGCCCTGTGTGGGCATAAACATCTGGTTAGGAGTACGCCAGCAAAACTCTAGGGTTTGAGGTGAACTGAGTAGAAACCTCTGTAAAGGTTGAAGGTGAACCTGATTTAAAACCTTAGGTTTGAGGTGAACCATGGAAAACCTCCTTAGTGAAATCCGATCACTCAAGGGTTGAGTGTGGAAGCCCAGAGTGGAGTAGACAAGTAGTCGAATCAATATAAAATGACTGTGTTTGAGATTTATATTGTCTTTCTTTTACGTGATTGTCTTACATGCCTTTATATATGATTATCTGAAATCACATCTTATGCACACACAGTCATATCCATCACAATCTGATTCATAAATTTGTTTATCTTACAAGTAGTTGTGATTGGATCCTCTATCAGGCTTGGAAGCCCGTAGAGTTAATCTTTGAGTAATCCTAATTTATACTCTGTGATAGGATTAAAAATAACTTATAAATCTTTAAAAAGTCCTATTCACCCCCCTCTAGGACATATTGACATATTCCTACTTCAACTTAAGCGGTCTTCACCGCTATTTCAATTGGTATCAGAGTGGGTCTCTCTTTAAGGGTTTCACTGCCCAGAGAGTGATCTTGACTGAAGTAGAAATATGGCCAAAGGAGAAGGCTCATCTGTCACTAGACCTCCAGTATTTGATGGATCAAATTATGCTTACTGGAAGGCTAGAATGCACTACTTCCTGAGATCTTTGGATCATGAAGTTTGGGATGCAGTTGAAAAAGGATATGTGGTACCATCCGAATAGATTGTACTTGAAAATGAAACCACAATCAATAAACCCAAACCTAATGAGAAGTGGACGGCGTTTGACAAAGAACAGCGAAATGCTGAAGCAAAAGCAATGAACGCCATCTACTGTGCCGTGTCCCAAGATATATTCAATCAAATAAGTATGTGTAGGACATCTAAGGAAGCATGAGATTTACTGGAAACGACCCATGAAGGCACAAGCACTGTGAAGAGGTCTAAACTATAACTCTTAACTTCACAATTTGAAAATCTCAGGATAGAAGAGCATGAGACATTTATGGAGTTTTTCACCAAATTAAACATTATTTGTAACTCGATGGGTGGTTTGGGAGAGAAGGTTCCGGCACCTAAAATATGAAGAAAAATCTTAAGATCCTTATCGGAACGCTTCAATCCCAAGGTAACAACAATTGAGGAGTGTAGGAATATTGATGAGATGAAAGTAGAAGAACTAGTAGGTTCCCTACAAACTTTTGAACTACACTTCACACAACCCCAAAAATTCAAAAACACTGTCCTAAAAACTTCTAAGACATCAAAACATGAGGCCAGTGAGATCGAAAAAGAAGATGAAGATGAGGAAGTGGCCTTGCTAGCACAAAGATTCAGAAGATTCTTTCCGAAGAATCGTGACCATCCTTCTAGAAGAAGAAAGGTGAACTACAAACCTTCTACAGGCAAATTTGGTAAACAGACCAAAGAACCACAATGTTATACCTGTCATGAGTATGGACACCTATCTACTGAATGCCCAAACAGAAAAACTAAGGGTAAGGCGATGGCTGTCACATAGGATGATACAGAAGAGTCAAAATCAGAAAATAGTGACTCAGAAAGTGATGGAGATCAAAAATCCTTGAAAATACTTATGGGCTCCACTACTTCGATCATTCCAACTGAATCTGAGAAAGAACAACAAGCCACTGAATCATTTTTATCTGACAATGAGGAAATTGAAGAAGAAAAAGATAAAGAGCAAAATGAATTACAAAATGCTTATAATCAACTTTACATCCATAACGTTAATGTTGTCAAGAGACTTGGAATAGTTGAAAACAAAAAGGAAATGCTGCAAATAGATCTGGATAAAGCTTCAAATATTAATACTCATCTAATCACTGATTTGCAGCAATGCCACTCAGACAATGATAGACTTAAAAGAACTAACAATTCATTGAAATCTGAGTCAGAGAAATTAAAGGAACAAGTCAAAGAACTAAATGAGAAAAACCTGATTCTTCAGAATAAAAATTATACACTTTAAAATGATCTAGAAGAATCTAGAAAAATTACCAAAATAAACTATAAATTTTCTCAGAGTGGTGAGAAATTAGAAAAACTGTTAGGAATGGGAAAATATGGAGAGGACAAAAAGGGATTAGGTTATGGTAAGGCTAGAACAAAAACTAATGCACAACCATTTGAAAAATCTGTTGCATCCAGTAGTAACACCAAACCTATCCCAGCTCATTACAAAAATGAGGAGTCAGTTTGTGAGCTAAATAAAAGAAGTATACAATCATCACCACTTGAGATAGTTGACAGGATGAATGAGCAGTTAAGTCATGTGGACGAATCAGATAAGAAGAACAAATCTACCACAAGTAAAACTCCTGTCACAAAGTGGGTGATTAAGGAAAAGACAAATTGCCTTGTTACTCAATCAGATCATTTATCAGGCAATATGGCTAAATGGTACCTGGATAGTGGTTGTTCAAAACACGTCACAGGTGACAAGTCTCTCCTTCCAAACTATAAGGATCTTCACAAAGGGGTAGTCACCTATGGAGATGGAACCACTTCTAAAGTAATTGGACAGGGAATTATAGAAGGAATTAATCTGTTTAAGAATGAGAATGCTTTTTGCATAAAAGGATTGGCACATAACTTACTGAGCATCTCTCAAATCTGCGATAATGGGCATATGGTAAATTTCAACAAAGAAGAATGCGAGATTCTAGATGAATCAAGAAAATCAATTATGAAAGGTCTTCTCACAAATAACCACTGCTACATTATTGTAGGAAAAGGAAGGAGTGATATTGAGAAACACTGAGAGAGAAGAAATTAGTCCAGGTTATGCATCAAAACCTAGATATTTGTTGAAATGATGCAATTTTGCTAAGCTTTCAAGAAACAATCTGAGGCATCTCACCTCACTTTTTGCACATAAATATCCAAATGTTTATACTTTTTAATGTACAGATGATATATAAAATTTTGCTGATACTCTCTGCTACGAACTTCATTAAGATACTATTCTGTATAAGAACAATCGTTAGACTGAAGAAAAACTTGAAAAGATCCACCTTCGATATGAGTGTCGATAGGCCACTTGAGAATGTCAATCAAATCGACTGAGAATCGATAGAATCAATGACTCTCTGGATAGTTGAAACGTCGGGACGGTTGTTCTTCCCTAGAGCTTGAAATTAGAAATCAACATTTGGAATCAGAAAATATAATCAAAGGGATAGATAGTAGTTACTTGGTGAGAATCAGAAGAACAAAAGGAGAGCTGCATCTGGTGCTCTCAGACCTGGACATTTCATCTCCCCAAGATGGAAAAAGAAAAAGGATTGCTTCATTCACAGCATGCATCAACTAAAAAGAAGAAAGGTAAGCATGATGTAACCACCTCTTCTTCTTTATTCAACTTAAACCTTGTGGTGGAGCGGATGGTTTACAAAACGAGCATTGAACCCTTCAAAATCATCGATCTTCTAAAACAGATTGGATGGGAAAATGTTGTGAATCTTGGTGGAACGTTTCAACATAATCTGGTACATCAGTTTATTAGCTTAATCTTCAATGTTGATAACAATCCTCCAATCATCTCAGTTGCGGTCGTCAATCGAGTCGAATACATCACGTCCAAACTGATAAGTAGGCTGATTAACATCGGATTCACTAGAATATCTGTAACTGATCGCAATATGAACGGTCTTAGTGTATGGGGGGAAATTACTCGTGCTTTGTACAATGGTGCCACAATTCTCAGGAATGCAAAAAATGTTCTCCATATCAAGTATCTTGATCCTACCTATAGGATTCTTCACAGCATTTTTAGCACTAATATCTATCCCTGTGAAATCTCTGACAACAAACTCTCACCGTACATTCTTAACATTCTATATGACATTCATCTGAGAATTCCAATATACCTACCCACTCTAATTGTACAACAGCTGATCCATGTGCTTAAAGAAGCATCCATCACTACACTACCATTTTCATGTCTTCTATCTAAGCTTTCACGTCAATTCGGACTACCACCGACTTATGATCTTCCTCATCCTTGTGCATGGTTCAACTTTGAAGACATACATAAACTAAACATCTTTGAAAATGTGTTTTATAGTGGAAGAACTGGTTCAATTCCTGACAGTAGCAGATTGGTGCAAAATTCTGACTCTGATATCCCTGTGCGAGACAGCATACAAGATCTTCTGAATGAACAAGCTCACATTTTAGAGAAACTAAATGATTGCGAAGCCTATCTTTCTGAAGTTCAACAGCAACTGATGATCCTGCAACGTGCAACTAAATGAGTTCTGAAACGTCTACCTGCTCCATAAGCGTGCTCAGGATACACATCCATCACATCCCTGAAGTCCTTTTGAAATGCTCCGGGCCTAATCTTTTTGAATGCCTGTGATCACATTTATGGGTGTGATGAATTACAGTCCTTGCCAAGGTTTTTCCTCTTTGGTTTGAATATACCCCGTACAGATTGCTTGTGATAGATTCTTATTGACTATTTTTTCTATCTTATCTCAATGCATCCATAGTTTTGCATGGCATGTACTGTTTTTACTTATATATCTTTACTGCCTTCTTGGTTTATCTAGTGAATTATTACAGTGTATGAGATTTTAAATGAATATCTTATCTGCTATTGCTCTCATAATATTTTATCACTGATGCATCTCTATCTGGTTCTCCCATATGCTTCAATCTTCAGTCAATATCATGTCTTATACCTTTGTCAATGACTGACAAAAAGGGGGAGAACAATTCAAACACCCTGAGAGGAAATTGTATATCTATGTTACAGGTGTTAGGGGGAGTAGCCGCAACAAGAAAGGGGGAGTTTTTGAATTATGAGGGAGAAGTTAATTGGGTGTGTACATGGGAGTTTATAATTTATAAAATTGTGTTAAAACATGTACACACAATTTAGGATGTATCTGTTTAAATATGTTCCTAGGGTGTTTTGGGTATTTTGTCACGTAATTGACAAAGGGGGAGATTGAAAGTGTACCTACTACGTGCCCTTGTTTGTCAATTATGTTGTAAGTTGAGTTAGTCGGACAACAACGCCTAACAAGAAGATTAAGTCAAGCGTCTGCCTCAATTGGATGTGTGGAAGCTCACCAAAAGGTAAATCATAGCCTCACATCCCATGTCCCAAAACACCAGGTGATTAAACCCTTAAAAAGAATTAGAACATCTTAGGATTTCAGTGTAAGAAAGCTTTTTATCAAAAAGAAAAATCAGTAAAGTTTTTCTTACACTGTCGATTATATCGATTACCCCTTCGATATGATCGACCAGCTCTATCGATGTCCTCGGCATCTCAATCGATACAATCGAGTGAGGACAGAAAGCGTCCAGCAATCAAAACAATCATCTGGACGATTTATCGATATATCGACTTAAGAGTCGATATCATCGATATTCGAATATCGATCATATCTGAAGAGGATCGATATAATCGACAGACTGCTTTCCGGCGCCCTTGTTTTTTTAAAGAAAACTAACATATGCTTCGACATATCGATGTCTGTCCGATACAATCTGAACTCAAATATCGATCATATCGGAAGTCAGTCGAACATATCGATTGTGGGCACATATTCTCACCAGCATGAATTTCAGGTTGTTGTTTTATGATGATCGGGGTGCCAGTCGATAAATCGATATCCATATATCGATTATATCAAGACCTAGTCGATTGGATCCAGTCAGGACATAAATTGTCCAGCAAGCTTATAGGTAAATCTATACGATTTATCGATCCCATCGACAAGGTCTCCGATATGATCGATGTACAAATTTCGATGACATCGACTGCTTCCCCGATCATATCTGTAGGACCTGAAATTCTTCAAGAATTCTCTCGTATTTTTCACTTGTCGATAGATCGAACCATCACTCGATTGAATCGGAGTTCGAAATTCGATAACATCGATGTGTGTCTCGATCCCATCGACCAGTTGGTGGAACGTTTCCAAAAGCGAAACGACAATTGAGTTTTTATCATCGAGAGGTCTGCCGATACAATCGAGAGTATACGCTCGATCAAATCGACGACTTCTCGATGATATCGAACTCTGTCATAAATATGACCGTTTATATCCGTTGGAACCTTTTTCCTATAAATAGAGAGAGTTGTCTTCATTGCTGGTAGAGAAAGAAGAGAGTTCTTTTGAGAGTTTTAACCTTCCTATCATTTACCTAAGCCCTTTCTCTCAGAAAGTTCATCCTGCAATCCACCTTCATCATTGATATCACATAGAGTGGATTGGAGAATGAACTTCCGCATTCAAGGATCCTCCAGCTACTATCTTAATGGCAAATTATTAAGCTGGGATGCCTTGAATGCATAAATGATTGGAACCACTCTATATTCCTTATAGGACAATCTTTAGAGAGTGGTATTCCATCATAACCTTGACCCAACCTAAAGCCTAGTATCGGTATATCTTTTGGGTATGGATCAAGGGAGCTAAAGACCCTTCAACATCAAGGAGGAGATCTTCAACACTGCGCTGAATGGGACTCATCAGCTTATTGTAAGTATCTAGAGTCCAGAGGACATTTATGATCATTCCTTTCTAGGATTGAGTTTTAAGTATTGCTCACCCTTTGAAGTCCTCGAAAGAGGCCTCCGACGGGAGTGTACGTGCGGGGTGCGTTGTGTGGACCCTTGCTCTGTGGAGAGCATAAATATCTGGTTAGGAGTACGCCAGCAAAACTCTAGGGTTAGAGGTGAACCAAGTAGAAACCTCCGGGTGCGTTGTGTGGACCCTTGCCCTGTGTGGGCATAAACATCTGGTTAGGAGTACGCCAGCAAAACTCTAGGGTTTGAGGTGATCCGAGTAGAAACCTCTGTAAAGGTTGAAGGTGAACCTGATTTAAAACCTTAGGTTTGAGGTGAACCATGGGAAACCTCCTTAGTGAAATTCGATCACTCAAGGGTTAAGTGTGGAAGCCGGGAGTGGAGTAGACAAGTAGTCGAACCACTATAAAATGACTGTGTTTGAGATTTATATTGTCTTTCATTTATGTGATTGTCTTACATGCCTTTATATATGATTATCTGAAATCACATCTTATACACACACAGTCATATCCATCACAATCTGATTCATAAATTTGTTTATCTTACAAGTAGTTGTGATTGGATCCTCTATCAGGCTTGGAAGCCCGTAGAGTTAATCTTTGAGTAATCCTAATTTGTACTCTGTGATAGGATTAGTGTGATAGGATTAAAAAATAACTTATAAATCTTTAAAAAGTCCTATTCACCCCCCTCTAGGACATATTGACATATTCCTACTTCAACTTAAGCGGTCTTCACTACTATTTCAATATGGCCCCATGAGTTTGACAATTTTGGATGTATGTTCTCTTGCCCAGCTTCTTCCTTTTGGTAAGGCAATTTTTCCAAGCTTCACTCATAATGAAGAAAGATATTGTAGCAATAAGACCAACAAGGCTTATTCTCATTTTATGCTCACGTATAGTAAATATGAAGGTCGAGTCGATTATGAAGAACACACAACCTTCTTATTATTGTGGATATGCTGCCATTTTCTATGTGTAAATGCTCTCCAAATCGCTAATGAATACATGTAACTGGCCGAGGCACTTGCATAGGGCCGAAAATTAGCCCTTGTACCCTTTGTACTCTACCACCTATTTGAGCTAACCACCAAAGGTCTATTTCACAATGAAGCACCATTATGACTTCTTCAAATGTGGTTGTATGAATATTTTCATTCTTCTCCTATATATTCTCATCCTTCCTCTGTTATCATCTATACTTCCTATGGCCATCGCAATATCCATTTTCCTCAAGATGTCCATATGTTTTCTACATATACGGACTCCCTTTTCTCTTCCTCTTGACGATGGTAGCGTTATCTCATTTTCACTCCCTTCTACCTCAAAAAGTTCAGTCGAGCAGGTCCTTGTTCTTACCCAGGTGGTAGACTCCTTGGAGTTTCAACATTGGGTCAAGGGTTCGAGTACCCATGGTGGTGAAATCCCACGGTGTTGTGTGCGTGTGGCGTGAGTGTGTGGGGGTGTGTGTGCGTGCGTAAAACAAAAAAAAAAAAGTTCAGTCGAGCCTAGTTCACAAGCCATTTTGAAGAAAAGTATTAACAATCAGCATCATTGATGCTCTAGACTTGGAAAAATTACCTTATCTTCAGTGACCTCCCTTACGGCAGCACTATAGAAATTGGAAAAAATGTCGATGTTAGAATCGAACAATATTGTATGACTTTTCTTGTTTGACAATTTGGACTCATCCAATGTATCCCCTGTTGAAACGCCTCGATCTTTGGAACTCGAGTATATGACCCGTTCTCCAATAACCCGAGTGTTAGCTTGTAAAATTCAGTGTAAATTTGAATCGCTTAATCATTAATCAGAGTTAACAGCGATGAAGCTAGAGTAAACCATGCATTGTATAAAAGCATTCCAACCATAATGAAAATTCAAGTGTAGCGCCCAACAGGACGTATACAATCTCAAATAACAAAGTTCATGTAAGCAAAAACATGAGTCTATCAACTAGTGGTGGAGATCAATATAGGCTGCAGGGACCTCGTCTAACTCCTCGACTACCCAATTTTCTTTAGCAACTCAGTGAACAACATCGGCTCGCTCTATACCTACATCAATTGTTATGGTTTGATAGCGTCAATGGTTATCGCAGTGAGGAGCACCGTCTAAGATTGCACACTCATCATTCATAATCAATATAGAATAAAAGTCATGAATTTAGGTAATTAAATAAGGCATTTCTCAATCATACTCATATACTCAAAAATTAAACCAATTAATAGAATCCCATCATAAGAAAAATATGATAACATTCGCAACATAGGGAAACATGTTGAGATAATCAAATAATCACACATATAACTTTCTATTGCACCCGAAATCACATTGTACGTGAACTCCGCAAGATGGATAGAAAATCAATAGATAAACTTCAGCTTCACCTGAAAATCATGATACAAGCGAGATCCATAAGGTGAATGGAAAATCAACATTTAAACCTCTACTTCACCCGGGAATCGCATCGTATGTAAACTCCACAAGATGGCTAGAAAATTGATAAATGAACTTCATCTCCACCCGAAAATTATGGTACAACTGAACTCCGTAAAGTGAAGAAACAATCAACATACAACCCTCTGCTTCACCCGAAAATCATATCGTATGTGAACACCGCAAGATAGATAGAAAATCGATAAACAAACTTCATCTCTACCCGAAAATCACCATACGACTGAACACCACAAGATGAAGAGAGTATCAACATAGGAACCTCACCGTCATTCAATAATCGTATGAACTCTGCAAGATTGCTAAAAAAATCGACAAATGAATTTCAACTTCACTCGAAAATCAACAGGATAAGCAAATATAACCAACAAGCCACTGAATGACGTCAATATTCCGACAAAGCCATGAAGAGCAAATAAACGATCCAAGCCACGTAGGGCAATGTGCGATCGAAGTCACGTAAGTCAATTATGGACGCAAGATAGTAGGATCACAACAAGTTACATTCAACTCATCAAATGATCGTAAATGACACTCACACAATTAATTAACATGTGTACAACTAAAGAAAGCATATTATCATCAATCATTTATGATTACCAAAATTAGAGTGATATGTTCATTATCTACCACAGGAATCAGGTGCGTAACACATTATCATATTCACATATTCATATAATAAGTTAAATAACATAATCAAGTAACTTAGGAGACACTAAATGGAAAGGATTAAGGCATCATTTATGGTTAATGAATTTAAGTACACTACACCAAAATTGGTTATTAAGTACGGCTAGTGCTTTGGTTCAGAAACGGTATTAAGTTGTTTCTGATTGCACACGGTTCTAAACCGTTTCTGAACGCAGGAATGTACCCTCTTTCCATGTACGGCTCTTTTTCTTTCCTCTTTTCTTCAATATCTTGTCTCTCGTCTCGCATCTCTCTCTCTCTTCAAATCTCCAGTTTAGGTCATTCTGCCCTCCTGCTCGTCCTGCTCTTCTTCTTCTCTACACTCCTTAAAAAGCATCCCCATTACCTCAGATCTACGCCTCCAGATCTATTACCTCTCTCATTCTCCGTCGTTCTTCCTCCTCCATTTCTCAATTTCTCTCTAGATTTCTTCAGTTTCCTCAGATCTAGGGTTTACAGATCCCGTTTATGGAATCAGATCCATGTTTCTTACATTATGGCCACGGATCTGTCTCTTTTATAGCTGATTTTATCTCTTAATTTCATCAAAAGTGGGTTTTAGGAAGAGAGAGAGGGAAGAAACTGATGTCTCTGTTTTAAGCGCAAAAAAAATCTCCCAAATCTCTCTTCAAAAAATCTAGGGTTTCTTTCTACAACTGATCACGGCAGAAACCCTAGGCTCAAAGCGGAGCAGCTGATCGACATCCCTGCATTGCCGATGAACGAGGTCCGCAATAGCAACAGCATCAATGTCATCCTTTCTCCCAACCTCACAATGGCTGTGATCATCACATCCTGGTATTCGTCCAACATAGGCGTCCTCCTCTTCAACAAATACCTCCTCAGCATCTACGGCTACCGTTACCTCATCTTCCTCACTCTCCTCCACATGCTATCGTGCGCACTCTACAGCATCCTAGCCATCCATTGGCTGGAGCTGGTCCCTTACCATCCCATTGTCTCTCGACGCCGGTTCTTCAAGATCGCGGATTTTAGTGCAATCTTCCGCTTTTCGGTGGTCTGCGGGAACACCTCATTACGGTACCTTCCAGTCTCGTTCAACCAGATGATCAGTGCCATGACGCCCTTCTTCACCGCCATCTTCGCCTTTATCATCACCTGCAAGAAGGGATCGCGCGAGGTCTACCTGGTGCTGGTGCTGGTGCTGGTGGTGCTGGGGATCATGCTCGCGAGCAATAGCGAGCCCCTGTTCCATCTATTCAGATTCCTAGTCTGCGTTGGATCGACGGCCGGGCGCGACCTGAAGTCTGTGGTGTAGGGGATCCTGCTGACGTCGGAGGGGGAGCGGCTGCATTCGATGAATCTGCTCATGTACATGGCACCGAAGGCAGCGGTGATATTGCTGCCATTCTCTGTTTGCAAGACAAGTTGAAACATAGTTCATGACATATCATTTGATATCTAAACTCCAAGTTCTGAATCTCAACCTTGTTTATTTCAATAATTGAACCACATGATGCTCGGTGACCATTTCGCTTGGTTTTTAAAGGAGATCTCATTCTTTCCAATTTGCTCCTGTTGGTGTGATTCTTCTACAGCATTTTAAAGGGCTAAGTTTTCCAAAAATTTCATCAGTTGGTCCAAATGCAGCAATTATTCATTATTCACCAAATGCAAAATCATGTTCAGAACTTGATGCTGATAGCATATATCTATTTGACTCTAGAGAGCAGGTTTGCTTACAACTCTTTCTTTTTTGTTATTACATTATTATTAATGATTTTTTTTTTAATTGAGTGATTTAATAAAATAAATAGATACACTTCATGTCTGATGCAAGGAAAACTCATCATGTAGTAGTACCACACCATTTTTTTATAGGTTGTTACCTCTTTCTTGTGTCCCGCTAAACACATAACAAAAGATAATGGCTGAAGAACATGCTAGCTCCCAAATGCTAGCACGGAATAATAGTTCCAAGGTTCCAAGTCTTTCATAGGCACCCAATGGGTAACGCTTAGTGAGTCACATCATACAATCGCAGCATGAAGGACTCCAAAAATTTGAAACCTTATCTAAACTCCCGAGTCCTGGATGTGCTTCATTCATATTCTTCATATCAGTTGATCCAAAGCATCATCTTAATTTCTGTTAAAAACCTTAGTTTTTATCATGGCCTCTCACATTCATATTAGTTGCCAAAGCCTACTATACTGCTGTAGATGGACTCTTTTGCTAACTCTAGGCCCCTACATTCCTTGTAATTTATTTCATTTCTCTTGATGCTTGCTTTCATGTTAGTCATGTTCATAGCTTTTGAAGAGGTGCAGTCGGATACTTCTTTAATCTCATTAGTTGTTTTAGAACTGGAGTTATTATTGTTGTCTTCTGTTTTATGAGAGTGTTGCTCATTGATGCTAATTGCATTGTTGGACTAGTGCCTTGCTAATAGTGTAGTCTTGTTGAACTGTTTTCTTTGTTAGTAAGTTGTCTTCTTAGATGATCAACTATTACTTATTTGCTACTATATAGAGTAAAACATTTTATTCAGACTTCACCTTTGAAAGTTAGCTATTATTTGAAATTTCCATTTTTTTTTCATTAAAACAGTTGTGGTTAGTTTGAAGTTCTAGACAGTTTTCTTTGGGTAATGGAGGAGTTCGTCTCTGCAGAGCTTTACTTGTCTTGAATTTCTTACTAGGATGTGTATCTTTCATCACCAAAGAAAAGATTATAGCATATCTGTTAAGACCAACTTCAGTATCAGGGTGTCTTTTGTGAGACTTCAAATTTCATGGACGGTTCTTTCTCCTGCTATCAGTTATTAATTTGTTTGCTTGTAGCGTATAATTCTCTTCAATGTTTCAGCCCGGTGTTGCTTTGAAACATCCTAAGGAGGGAACAAAGAGCTCTGCATTCTGGTTTGCACTTGGAGGGAAGCAAAGTTACATGAGCAAAACGAGTGCTCAAGAGACTGTTAGAGATCCCCATTTGTACACGTTTTCATCCAATAAAGGTGTTGGTTCTCCATATTACTAGTTCTAGCTTTGAGTATTTGAAACCGTTGGATGAAGTCAATCTCTTTTGACTCTTTATTCTTGACCCCATGCTGGTGCCCAGGAAAGTTTGAGGTATGTTCCCAATTCGCTTTTAGTGGAATTCTTATTTTCTCTGTTATACTAGTTGCTTATTTTATAGCATTCTTCCCTCCTTTTTTTTTGGTGGCAGGTTACTGAGGTTTACAACTTCTCTCAAGATGATCTATTGAATGAGGATATGTTGATACTACCTCAAATTTGTTTCAGAATTGACCTACCTCAAATTGTAACAAACGCATTCATATGATAAAACTTTTTGCGAATGTCTGACTTCTTTAAATTGCGAATTGGCCACAATTTTATTTTGGCATTCACAAAGCTACATAATCTTTTTCATCTTAACTTCTTCAGGTATCAGGTCAACTCGACAACAACGCTGGGGAGAATCTTGTAGGAAATGCTATATTTCACCGGCAGAGGTGGAGACAGATTACTTTCTTCAGTTGCTATTCTAGTGCAAAATATTAGGCCGTGTTTGTATGCACTGTTGAATTGCATTGCAAATATTAGACCGTGTTTGTATGCCAAATATTATGTCCTTTTCTCCTTCTATTTAATCCAACTGATAAGTGAATGGCTTCAACTTATATTGACAGTGAAGTAAAAATGCATCGGGTTAGCAAAGGTGCACCAGAGCAGTTAATCTTCCTTTTACTCTTCCTTTGGCTCCCGATGATTTGTTTCTTTCTTCTCTTTTGATGTTTGGCAGTGCCAACATCTCAGTGGGAGTGAAAGAAGACCAGTTGGTGATGACAGGAATGCACACAGTTGCTGACATATTTTGTGTCGGTTGTGGGTCAATCGTGGGGTGGAAATATGTAAGCTTGGGGGGCAAGGCTTTGGCATTATGGTCCATGTATATATTAAAACAATGGTTGGTTAATGATTTTGCTTTCAGGAGGCCGCACAAGTTCATTTTATGTTTTCATCATGGATGTATCCTAAATAAGTTCTCTACTATGTTAGACATGTCGTCATTCACTATGTTAAACTTATTTTACTTTTCTTTGATGATGGACTAACAGAGAAATCCAAAAAGCAACTCATAATTTTACATTAGTAATTGTCTTTTCAATCTATTGACTTATTTTATGTTTGTCTAGTTGTCCTTGCTGAATTGGTACTAAATCTGATGCAGACTCCTAATGTCATGAATAGTCTATGCGGTTACAAGATAGTGACTGGCCAACCATCTGACAAGATCAGGGAGGATTTTTCAAACCAGTACAACGACTTCACTGAGAGGTAAAACCGTCATCAAAATAATTTGATCACTATTTCCTATTTCATATACGGTAGACATTAATGCTTAATTTTGTGAACATCTACCAATGAAAAGTTTGTAAAAAAAAAAAAAGAAAAAAGAAAAGATCCTTAGCTTTGGCATTCTTACCATAAGAAATGTTGTTTTTTTTTTTTTACTCTTTATAATTTTTTAATTTCATTTGCAAGTCATTGCTTAGAGGTTAAATCTTTGTATTGGTATATGAAGTAATAGGAGTAATAGTACCTCTTCTAGAATCTCTCATCATGAATGTTCAAATGAAATACGCCCTAATCCCTTCAAAATGCCCAAAACTCCTCCCTCTCCCGATATAAACCCTCAGTGATGTTCGGGTTTTACGGACATTCATACCCACCAGTTTCGAAAGTTTCCTTCGCATTTGCAATCTGCGCATCCAAACGCCTTAAAAAAAATATAGGGTTCCTGATGCCGATCTCTCTCCGATCCTTCAATCGGCCTTACCCAGTATTTGTTGTAGTAGATGTAGGATTTGTAGTTAGGGATACAATATGCTATAAACTCTTGTAATTCACTTCATCTACACTCCAAACATCAGAGACGGGATTTTCGAGATCTCGTTTTCTTCTTTCTCGGACATGGATCGGTTTCAACAGAAGAAATCATCGGTCGGAGAAGGTCAGTGGAAATCGCTCTTATGATGATTTTTTCACCTTTGGATTTTGGTGTTTTGATGAGGCTGTATTTTGAATTCTAGGGGTTGTAGGGTTTGATTTTGTTTTCTTGTTAAAGATTGTTCGATTCTACTAGTAGTGTTTAGAAACTAACCTCTGATTGATTTGATTCCATTTGGGAAAAATTCTGTCTGTGTCAATGTCATGTGTTTCTGTAAGTTTTAGGGTTTCTGGTGAGATTTATGTGCCGTGTTTTACTGTTTTGGAGTCCTTGGAGCTAATATGTGGGGGCTAACTGTGGATGGGTGGTGGGCTGGGAATGTCTTTCATGAAACAATCTTTGCCGCCTGATTGGTGGACTTGGTACGATTGGATAGATGTCGGTTATCTTCTTTTCCAGCATCACCTGTCCAAAGTGGGCTGGGTACGATTGGATAGATGTCGGTTATCTTCTTTTCCAGCATCACCTGTCCAAAGTGGGCTGGGAATGTCGGTTATCTTTCTTCCCCTCCCCTACAGTTTGGCATGCCCATTACATAAAGTTTTAAAGCCTACCTTATCCAGCAATGATCAGACAATCGTAACCATCCAATAACAGAAAGTCGTATCTGGTGGCTTACGCTTTTTTTTTTAAAAAAAAAAATGCGGAACGTTGCATGTGAACTTTCACATCCACCACTTTACCGAATCCACTAAGGTGACCTATGATGGTGATGTTGTTATTGAGGGGGTTGCATATTCTTCTCTCAGTAACATGTGAAGGCTTAGGTCCTTTTGAATAAACGAAATCCTTTGTTAACAAATAGAGCTTCTTCTCCTCTTTCACTTAAGATTTTGGTATTGTTTTTTATTTGTTTGTTTTTGAGCACATATTCTTCATATGTGTAGACTTCTGTAGCTGACTGTTTGATTTCATCAATGCAGAGACGATATCAAAGTTCGGCTCAGGACTGTTTCTTCTTGTACAAGTTATTCTGTTGTTGGATTTTGTACATGGATGGAATGAAAATTGGGTTAGCAAAGATGAACAGTTCTAGTTGGTTAAGCTATCTTTTTACTCTCTTTTTTTATTTTCCTCTCTTGATGCTCTAGCTGCATGACCTTCGGACTTTTTTTTTTTCACATCCTTGATATGGTTCTCTAATTTCAATTTGTGGATCAGCATGTGTATACTTCTTTCTTTCTTTTATGTAAATTTCCTGATTAGTAAGACTTTCTTAAATTTTTCTAATGTTTTTTTATGTTGAATCTAGGTACATGGCATTGTTTGTTGTCTCACTTGTTTGTTATGTGGAAACATTTTCCTTCTCAGGGCTGCTCTTCCACTGGTTTACTCCCTCAGGACATAACTGTGGTCTTAACACCTTTATCGTTATGACTTTGATTCTGGTTTTCATTTTTGCTATTGTGGCACTGCATCCAGTTGTAAGTTGTTACCTGTTTTATCTAAATCATATGGAACATTTTTTTTACCTAATTAGAAAGGCATGCACTAGCATTTAGGGTCTCACGCAAACTAGTTTGGGAGTCGTATGGATGAAAATGCATGAAAAAACAGTGTGTATACAGTTTGAATTTATCTTCAATCATTTGCTCAAGGCCCAAATATTCATAAGTAAAATGTGATGAATAGCCATATTTACATGATTTTTCTTTCGAGTGTAATTGGTGTGTTCAAGCTTCTTAATGTGTAGACGATTTATACGCGCATCATCTTCATTTGAAATTGTTTCATTTACATTTATTGAGCTGTTGGTTGTTTATTTGTGTGATGGGATTGGACGAAATTGAGTAGCGTTGGTTTAAAAGAACAAATACTACATTCTTACAGATAGCTGCTGATCTATGAATTACTTTTTGAGTTTGATATTCGTAAGAACCTCAATTTGTTCCAAGTGTTATTCAATTGGAGTTCTTCCTACAAAATAGCTTACAACAGATCATCTTACTAAAGTGAACAAGTATAACACCAATGCTGGTCATTTTTTAGTTGTATGTGTAGTGTTGTTGTATTCCTCTTCTCAACTATTATGTTGAGGCCACAATTTGAAAGGTTGGGTTTTCTATTGAGGAGGTTCCTGGGTCACAGTTCATCCACGTTGGGGTCCAACATACCAATGGATGAGGATCAAGTAATTCCTAGTAATATAAATATGTTCACATATAGTCCCAAAATGCAAACTGTTATAAAATAGTGTTTCTGTTACCATTGTTATGTAGTAGGGAAAAATTGCTAATATTTGTTTTGTGGGTTCAGGTTGGTCTATTGAAAAGTTTGGGTTTGATGATGCTTTCAACCACAAGGAAGAACCTGACTTGACTGTAGCTTTAAAAAGGTAAGTATTCGTGTTAGCATATGAGAATCTCAAACACCATTGATTTAATTATCTTCGAAACATTGTTGTTTATTTGTCCACAAGCCCTTACACATAGCTAAACAAACACACCGTCCATGTGTTGACATATAAGCTGCACATCAGCTGGGTCACACAATGTAAATGATGTGGCCTCATAATCAAGTTGGCCCACCCAATAGGCAAGCCACACATGTTGAAGTTTCTTTAGAAAGAATTACCAAAATCTCACATTCTACATGTGTGATGTCCACTTGTTGATTGGATAACTTGATTATTTAGACAAGTCATCTACCCAGACCTTTGCACGTGAATGTGGGCTTAGCAAAGCTCTGCACTGTGGTTGGAAATTTCAATTTTCAAAATAAAGAAAACGGTATATGGGTGTCTCGTTTCCTAGTTTATACAAATGTTTAGAATTTATTGTCAGGCATTTTCCTAAGGGCATCAACATTTACTTTGAGAGCATGGGCGGCAAAATGCTTGATGCAGTACTAGCGAACATGAAGTACCATGGTCGCATTGCAGTGTGCGGTATATTCTCTCAATACAACCTCGAGAAACCTAATGGTGTGCACACTTGATGTATCTCATCAAGATGTGCATCTGAACTTGTGCTTGATTAGGGAGAATCTAGCTTAGTTGCATTGTCCAGGATAATTTCGATGACCATTGATCAGGGACAGGAGACCCACCATACACATGGTCAACATGTTTCTGATGACCATTAATCTCATGGGCCACCATGTGGCTGGGTTAGAAGCCAAAAGGTCAAAAATCACTAGAAATTTAAGCTACTCTGCTCATTTCAAATATAGCAACTTCTAAACTCAACCATAGAGAACATCAACCATAGAAACCACATCTTCTTTCTTCTTTTTCTTTTTCCCTTTTCTTTTTCTATTTAACTCAGCAATGACAAAGGAAGCACCCACATTTCAATAATCTAAACTGTTCATCTATTGAGCCCACCATGGAATGGGACTTGACCATTCATGGTTTGCAAGTGTAACTTCATGGAATGGACTTTTCAAGGCCAGTTCACTTTGTTTCTTGTGATCAGATGGGGGAGATATTCTGCGTTTCTCCCACTCACTGTACAGTCGTGGGACTGAGCAAATTGCTATGTCAATTTCAGATTATTTACCATTTAAGAAACTGAACTTTCACTGTCATCTAATTGAATTAATAGATAATGGATGTAAGAATGCTAACAATGGTAAGTATCTCATGCACATAGGAAAGCTCTATGCATAGAACCCGATAAAAACAAGCAATACAATCTGGCCATTTGTTTAATGCAAACAGGAAGAATTTCAGAAGCAAAATCTCTCCTTGAAAGGATCCAACCTTCATCTTCAAACACAAACAAGCGTGGCCCGGATTCATATATGAAATCCTTTGAACGTGCACGTGAAATGCTAGCAGGTATCCAGTGTCAGTTGGATGAATGGAGTGATAGGAACAAAAATCCAAAGATCTTTTACTTCCTCTATTACAGGAATCTTGAATTCCCCAGGTTCTGGTGAGGTAAAGAAGAACTGTGGACTGTAAGTCCAGGACCTGACAGAAGTAGAAATGCATGATAGGGCTGTGGATATATGCAAATGGGTGAGGTCCAGTCATTCAGTTGGGCTCCACAAGGGCTAAAAATCAATGGTAGGATCGAGTCATCTGAATGCAGAGTCAAATTTCAGTTGGGAATGAATGGTCTTTTTAAGCGTGTTCTGTTTTTTTTTTTTTTAAAAGGCTATGTAAGAAATTATTCTTTCTTTGCTCATAATAATTTGCTTGTTCCAATAATGGGTGTGGTCCATTCATCAGGTGTGCCCCCAACATGTTTTGTTTGATGATGTTGCTCCCTAATGCATGGACAGGGCATTCTATTTCAAAGAATGTGGAAACAGCTTCAAAATTCAGATGAGATTATGTAGTTCGGTATTCTTTCTTTGTTCATAAAATTCAATCAGAAATTACTTGGTTGTATGCCTAGATCTAATAACGAGGCTGGTCCATTCATCAGGTGGACCACATTCAAATGTTTTTACCGCCTAATGAGTGGAGTTGGTCCTGTTTCTCAATGAAGGTGGAAAACAGCTTCAGTTTCTGTTTGTATAAATAACGAGGCTGAGCCTGTGGAGCTGGTCCTGTTTCAATGAAGGTGGACACAGCTTCAGTTTGTTTGTATTAGTAATGGGTTTAAAACTGTTGGCAACATTAATCAGGGTTTAAAACTGTTTTTAAAATTTCATTCCTAAAATGTGACCGTTGGCACCAGAACGGTTTAAAACCGTTCCTAAAATTGGTACTTAAAACGGTTCTGAACCGGTCCTGATTTTCTGCTACGCCTCATTTAGGAACGGTATTAAATCGTTCTTGAAGCATTTAGGAACAGTTTAAAACTGTTCCTAAATGACGATTTTGATGTAGTGGTGAGAAGCTCAAAGGGTGAGTCCTCACCTTGGTCAAACAACCTAGTTGTGTGTGGCCCGCTAGGTATCATGGATGTAGTCCGATCAAGTCAAACCTAATCGATAAACATGTGACCACGACTCAATCAAAACATCAAGGAAGATAGTAAATACTTAGCTTCTACGGTCAGTATACTAAAAGAAACAAATGAAGTGAGTTGCGATTTACCTCAACTCAATAGCTTATCTTGGCAACTCAGATCTGGGCAAAACGACAAGTCATGGATTTAACTACAACCCGCTGAGTCGACTTACTCCCTCTCTCTCTCTTCTCTACCCTCCTTCACTTTCTCACTCCCTTCCTTCCTTCCTTTCTTTTTTTTTTAAAATTATTATTGCTGGAACATCCAGCCAGAATATGGACCGAGTCAACTCGGACTCAACTCGTTAGTGAGTTGACTTGACTCGTAACTCTCTCTCTCCTCTTCCTTACTCTCTCTCTCTCCCTCTCCTCTTCCCCTTTTTTTACCTAGCTAGAATCCTACCTGGACTACGCCACTCGACCCAGTCAACTCTGTCAGACTCGGTTCCAGCTGAACAGAAGCCCCACGTTGCCTCTCTCTCACTTTTCTTCCCTTTTTCTTCTTCCTTTCTTCTTCCTTTCTCCTTCCTTTCTTCCTCAATTTTTTCCTCTGCTGGTCTAGACAGCGTCTGGACCTGACCGGCAGTGACCCAACTGGGTCGGGCAGCAACGTGGTGCAACCGCATCTCTCTCACAAACTTCTCTCTCTTCTTCTTCTTTTAGTCTTATCCTTCTATTCTTATTCTTTCTCTTAAGATTGCATGGGTCGTACGGCCAAACCCAGACCGAACTCGATCCGAATCAAGCTGGTGCGACAGGAGGTTGGCATCAAGAAGAGTGGCAGCAAGAGGACATTGTTCTCTCTCTTTTTCTCTCGGTCTCCTTTCTTTCACTCTCGCACTCCCTCGTCCAGACTGCGTGGATGGAGTGGGTGCTGCAACATGGTTAAATCGCCCTTGCCAGTTTAGTGCAGCAAGTCAGCAGCTCGGTTCGTTTGCTTGGCAAGGAAGATGACTGGCTCTAATGGCAGACTTCAGGCGATGGTGATTTTCTTCGAGCTGATGTTTCTAGATGCTTCAAATCTAACCTAGGAAGCTTGTAGATGATGGATTTCAAAGCTCCAGGCCCGTTTGGGTGGTGGGTTCAGAGCTAGGAAGAAATAAATGTCTTCTCCTTAGTGCGGCTGCAATAACCAAAGAAGGATGCCCTAATCCACGTAAAATGCATCGGATGAATGAGATAATGCCATGTGGATGGTCTAGATTGAAGGAGAACGGACTCACACAGATTACCAGCGTGGATCTTTCTGTTTTTTGGAAAGAGAAGAAACACATACAGCTCACTTGCACGGGTGTTTGTGATCATGCATGAGTGAGAAATCTCGTAAAACTGGGTAGGGTTTGCATGGATTTGGGTCCTTGATAAGATGGACGGTTTAGATTGGTCGAGCCAATCATGGAGGTGGGCCATGATTAACACAAGCGGACGGTTATATGTCCATTCAAAAATGCATGGGCACGGGAAAGGAAAGAAAGAATTTCCTTCTTTGGAAAGTTTCGGTCAGAGTCGATCTGACCGGTCTCCTTGGTTCAGTGCACAGCGGGTGCACGTACTTGCTGTGCATACGCATCAATTATGGGGTCCACATTGATGTCTGTGATCTGATCCAACCCGTTCATTCATTTTCTCAGGTTAAATTAGGGCCCGGCCCAAAGAATGAGGTAGATCCATGGCTTATTTAAGACCCATATCTTATTCCGTACCGTTCCGTAGACTTTTGTGGTCTTACCGGTCGAATTTCGGCAACCTTCGACCCTTAATCGATATTTATGCGCGACCCTGATTCGTACGCTGTCAACCCGAAGTCGGCTTGACCCAAGATCTTTACCAGTGCGATCGCGCCGTCGCTGCGGTTCCGACGCCGCGTCTCGCGCGCCGAGGCGGTACCTAGGCCAGGAGATGTGGGCCCGCGTTCAGTTTGAAGAAAATGCAGCGCGTTGCGGCTATCGAGGGAATCTCTACGATACGTCACATCAATCAACCAATGTACAAATCAAGTACATTCCATCACAAGCCATCACTCACCCATACCCCTCTCTTCACCAAGTCAACAATACCCATGCCCAACCATTCCTTTCTTACCAAAAGTCAAAAGAAACCATACCCTCCATCCCATTTCCCTTACAACAACCCATCCTATCTCTCATTTCTCACTCCATCCCAAGTACCAAGGAAGCATCCAACGTCCAAGCAAGAGAGCTCCATGAGAAAAGCTTTATGTGGTCCACTCCCTACTACTCAATCTTACATCTTAGCCATCCAATCATCATCTTCCTCTATTAAAGTTGAAGACAAGGAGTTAAGGAGTCCATGGAGCTTAGAAGAAGTGAAATTGGTGGGTGCTTCTCTCCCTCTCCTTCTCATTTTTTTATGTGATGTGTAGCCCACTTGGATGGACCCCACCTTAATGTATGATTTATCCATACCATTCACCCATTTGGTGGCCCACCGGAGCAAGGTCCACCTGTATGCCAAGACCGTCCAGCGTCCAGGGACGTTGGACGTGGAAAGAAAACACAAGTATTAGCTTGGTTTACCAAGCTTTGAAGTGGGCTGTTTGTGTAGGCCCCACCTTGATGTATGTATTCAATCCACGCCGTCCATCTCATTCCCTGGATCATTTTAGGCCTTGAGCCAAGAGTTGGGGTTGATTGGAAGATCTGGTGGGCCATAGCGTTGGAGATTACATCATCATCATTCAAAGATCATTTTTCTATTTTATTTTATTTTATTTTCTAAACATAAAAATATCCTATATTAGACTCATTGGGACGGTCTTGAGCCACTGAAGCCAATGGACGGGATGGATCTACTTGATGCGGACCCCAGATGTGAAAAACCACGAAAAAATGAGTTTTTCCAATTAAAAAAAAAAATAGGTGCAGAGGCAATGCCTCTGCCTCTTACGCTACAACAGCAGCAGTGTTGCCACACGGGCGGGCGTCTCAGCAGCTGCCCACGGCTGCTGTCGTGGGCCCCAAAATGATGTATTTGAGAAATCCAACCTGTTTTTGAGGTGGGCCACTCCTAGAAGTGGGCCCCCTCCAAAGATCAGTTGCATCCAAAACTCAGGTGGCCCACACCACACGAAGCAGTGTAATTGAACATATGCCCTTGAAACCTTTCTTCTGGGCCATGGGAGTTTTGGATCAAGATGAAATTTGTGTTTTACCTTCACCCAGGTCCAAGTGACCTTATCAACGGTTTAGATGGCATCTAAACATTTTAGTGGGCCCCATATGGGAACCCACTGTGATGCATGTGTTTTACCTCCACCGTCCAGGCGGACGGTGGAGCCCACCCTATTTGCGTTCTTTCTGCACCGTCCACCCTAGACGGTGGGACCCACCATGAGTATGTGTTATATCTGCACCGTCCACCTTTGGACGGTGGGACCAGCCCCACCCCAGGTCTGTTTAACCTATCAGCAGATGGATTAAAAAAAAATAATAAATAAATATTATGGTGGGCTCCCTATCCGGGTGGCCTCATCAACAGGTTGGCTGGAAAATAAATATTATAGCGGGCTCCCTGGCCCACACATTGGCTAGAAAATAAATATTATAGTGGGCTCCCTGGCCCACACGTTCAATGGCAAACAAATATTATAGTGGGCCCCCTGGCCCACACGTTGGATGACAAATAAATATTGCAGTGGGCCTAGGCCCATGCGACCACATGAACAGTTTGAATGGCATAGAAACAGTATGGTGGGCCTAGGTTTGGCTGGCCTTATCAATAGATTGGATGATAAATATACATTATGGAGGGCCCCTGGTCCGTGTGGTCTCATCAATAGGTTGGGTGCAAATAAACATTATAGTGGGCCCCCATGTCTGTGTAACCTTGCCAATAGGCTGGGCAGGAAATAAATATTATGGTGGCCCCTGGTCCATGCGACCTCATTAACAGGTTTGGATGGAAAGTAAACATTATGGTGGGCCCCAAGTGCGACCCATTGATGTATGTGATGTAATCCACCATAACACGTGTTTCATCCAAACAGTTCCAACCATTTTGAAAGAAAAGACTCTAAGGCTTGAGACAAAAAAAAAATAAGGCAGATCTAGAGTCATGTGGACCACACTATAGAAACAGTGTTGGACTGACTGTCCACCATTAAAACCCTTGGGTCAAAAGGTTGGTCAAGTATAATATTGCCTTCCTTTAATCCAGGTCTTTGTGACCTTATGTATTGATTGGACGGGAAATAAACGTTATGGTGGGCCTTGAGAATTTAATGGTGGAAACCATTCTTGCCACTGTTATTTGGGTGCGGTCCAGTTGATCTTTTGATATGATTCATTTGTGTATATTATATGTACATTTTTATTTATTTATTTGTGGTCATCCCTTGAGACCCACCTTGGTATTTGTATGAGGCCCATCTTATCATATTTATGGCCCATTGTTGAGGCCCACCTTAATGTGTATGGGGCCGTTGTTGAGGTCCACCTTGATATGAACGTAAGACCCATGTTATTGGGCCCATTTTAATGTATTCTAAGGTTCATGGGTCATGGCCCATTGCAATGTACATAAGGCCTATTAGTGAGGCCCAATAACACGACCCATTGATGAATGTAAGGCCTATGTGATACGGCCTATTATGATGTATGCAAGGCTCATGGGTTATGGTCTATCGCAATGTATGTAAGGCCCAATTGGGTGACCCATTCGATGTATATATGAGGCCCATGTTATTAGGCCCACCTTTGAGGTGTTTATGGCCTATCCATGAGGCCCACCTTTGAGGTGTCTATGGCTCATCCGTCAGACCCACTTGATATACTTGTGGCCCATTAGTGTGCCCATTAATGCGGCCCACTTTTTGTATATGAGGCCCATTGGTGTGGCCTAATGATGTAACCCATCGTGATGTGTGTGTTATCCAAGCCGTTCTTTAGCTGGACCTCTGGTGAGCCCAGTTATGATGCGTAGACCACTTGCTATAAGTACAAGGCCCACCTCTGATGAATGTTCAAGGCCCACTTGTTGGATATTGGAGGCCCACCTATTATGTATTTTTAGCCCATATGGCATGGCTATTGTGATGTTTTGCAATCCATTTAACGAGGCCCATTATGATGTGCATTGGCCCATGGGTTGTGGTCATGCGATGTATCTGAGGCCTATGTGCAGGGCCCACTTGTTATATATATATCCTTTGTATGAGGCCCAATGTGATGTACATTAGGCCTTTACATGAGTCTATGGGCCCACCTTATGTTAGACGCTATAGGGACCACTCCTTGGGAGCAATGTTGGTTTGACGTCCACATTGATGAGCAATGATGGTTAGATGTCCTCATTGTGACCTTCCCATAGGCCTTGTTAGGCCCATTCTCTTCATGGGTTAACCCAAACAAGTGGGCCCCATTCACCGTAGACGGATGACTCCGTGCTATCGAATTTGATATAACTATGGCCGAGTGCCGATTTTTATACTATGGTTGATCGGCTGATCATCTATGGACCCCGCTTTATTTATCTGCTGATTATTGGTGTCAAATATCGAAGCCGACGCCGATTATCAACCTTAAGTATCGGTGTCGATTATCGATTGACGTGGTCGATTGCCGATTCTGCGTGTCATGGCCGATTGACCGATTACCGATCGAGACCGATTACCGACCGTGGCTGATTGTCGATTGACGTGACCGATTGCTGATTCTACTTATCGTGGCCGATTGATCGATTCTGATTATCGAGGCCAATTACTGATCGAGGCCAATTATCGTGGCCGATTGTCGTGGCTGATCGCCGATTCTGATTGTCGAGGCCTAATGTGATGTATATGCGGCCCGTTGTGATGTGTATCCAGCCTGTGTTTAAGGCCCAATGTAATGTATATGAGGCTTATGTGATGAGGCCCACTGTGATGCATTTGAGAGCTAGGCGATGGAACCCATTGTAATGTATATTAGGCCCATGTGAAAGGCCCATCGTGATGTATATTAAACTCTTGAGTGAGACCCATGGTGTTGTATATTTGGTCCTTGTGTGAGGCCATGAGTTCACTATATGTTAAGCTTTATGTAAGTCGTTCCTTGGGGGACAATGTTGGTTAAATGTCCACATCGTCTATGTCGATTGTCAATGCTTGTTATTGATGTCGATTATGAGTATGTGACTGCATAGCATCATGATATATGCCCATACGCATCATTTGTATGTCTGTTATGAGATATGACTGATCATTGCATATGTCATAGTGCCGAATGTTATGAGACCCCTTGATAGGCGGAGATTATCTCACATGAGTGCATGGTATGTGCAGGATTGATGCATGACTGGATTGTATGACTCATGCATCTTGCATTGTGTGTTGTGATTACTATATGCCCTATCGACATCAGGGCCGTAGCCTCCACAGGCATATCGTGGATGGCCAGATGGGATACTGAAATCTGTTTTACATGGGGTGCTATAGATATCCCTAGGTGAAAGTCCCTAAACCCTCTTGGTTCCAGAGGTTGCTTCAACGTCTGGACCGAGTGGGTAGATGAGCGTTGAGTGCCGATTACCTGATGGCTGCGCTCTCCACTGTGTCGTGGTCGGTTGGAAGGGGGTACAGCCTTACCCGCCCGAGAGTAGGGGGTAAAGCTAGGCTGAGTTTGACCAGCTCGAGGAATGGGTCCGCTATCGACGAGTTGAGCCCGATATTGGCAGACGGATAGTGAGGTCTCTTCCACTTATCTTATTGCGCGCGATGTGGCGGCGATCTGGTTTAGAGTGTACTAAACCCCGATGATTTCTCAGAGAGGAACCGTACTGAGATGTGGACTTATTAGATAGGAGTTGCATGCTCACTCATTCATTCATTCATTAACTCACTATCCACTCGGGCTGGTGGTGCGCAACTAAATATTGTGTACCTTCATTATGGCAAGAATTTTAATTGGGCGCGCGACTAACTTGAGATCAGGAGTTTACCACGTTGAGTCTAACTATCCAAATTTAGGTATGGGACTAGTTTGGATAGAAGTCTCTTATGGTGGACCCTGTAGCCTGCGATACTACGTACTATCATCCCGACTTCACACTCCAAGCATGGTCATTTCATTCGCATTGCATATTGCATTACATCCGCAGGCATATGATATTTTGGGTTGCTATATTTCTGCACTTATATGGCATAGATAGACTTAGTAGGATTTGTGCATTGCATTGCATCCTCGGCTTCTGATATTCGGTTCTTTATGACTCCTTATCGCATAGTTGTTCTATATTGTGTATGCTGATATTGATTAACTTATAGACTTGTCCATACTTCCGCTTACTCTGTTATCGTATGATTTATATCTTGTCATTATTTCCACTTACTCTGATTATTCTTGCTCTCGTCAGTGTTTTTGTTTATTCAGATGTTGTATGATTGTAGCATTGTATTGAATACTTGGCACTTACCTTACGCACACACTTACACCACCCTCTAAGCTTTCTATAAGCTTATGCACGATAGATGCGTGCAGGTGATGTTAGGTTGCAGCAGTGTTGAGCTTGGAGCGTGCAGTGGCCTTCTGGAGCTTGAATTTTTATTTATGTATTCCCCTTTCAGTGTTGTAATCAAAAGATTATATTAGTGGATATGTGATGATGAGGTTGCCTTTGTGAATTGGGTAATCTTGTGGTTATGCTTATTACTAGTTAAATGTACATTGGAAAAAAAAAATCCTCCTTGTAGAATTCCAGGATCGAAATCTGGCATATGAATGCTAGGAGCCGAGAATGGGGTACTATGGAGGCTGTCGGCACCGGATTCGGCGACCGGGATTCATATGAATCCGATTTTCGGGTTTTGGGGCGTGACAGCTTAGGTGGGCTATACATGCCAAGTTCAGGCTTAATTAGTGGTTTGTGCGGCCCATGGTAACGTTAAGTGAAATCTGGCCCATCAATTAGTTTCGACATTAGTATAAAAATAATATATATTAAGTAATAATAACTACATCAGTATATAATATAATATAATATAATATAATATATATTATAAACATATATATAACTTATAATAAATTGATTGTATTATTTTATATTAATAATTATTTATCAATTAATAAAGTATTTAATTTTTAATATTATATATATTATTAATAAATTCAAAGTGTACAATAATTAATTAATACAATATTCATTATAATAAATATTAGTAAATGATATTTTGGATTATATAAAAATATATTTACATATTCGTTTAGTAGAATACATTACTAGTTATAGATAAGTATTTATTTATAATCATTAATATGTACAATGTATTTTTGTGATTATATATGCATATATTAGTATAACAAAATTAATATTAAGTGATATATATTTTATGTATATAGTATAATATATTAATATATAGTTAAGATTATAAGATGTAAATGTTAATTAATATACATCAATTATATAATAATGTGTTGGTATACAATTTATTTTATATATAGTTTAAATAATATACATAAATAATTCAAGTAACATATGTATTATTACAAATAATTATAAAAAAATTTTGCATCATAATATATATACAAATACATCACATTTAAAAATATTTATTTGGTCTTCCTAGTAACACCCGAGTACTAAAAAGTACGGGGTGTTACAATCTACCCCCCTTAAAGAGAATTTTGCCCCCGAAATTCAATATTTCTACCTTAAATGGGAGCAACAATGTCTCTATACATTTACCAATTTTCTACTACTTGTATTTATATGCGCAAGCATTCACGATTAACTATTAGAACCGAGGTTGTTACAATCTACTCCTCTTAAAGAAGAATCTCGTCCACGAGATTCGATTATGGTCATCCTAATTTCCTTTAGTATCAATTAAGATCGACGGTTTGCTCACATGTCGTAAAGAAGGGTTTTATTATGATTATCCTATTTATATATATAAGTTTGAAATTCATGATGAGAATTCTATGTCATCTCAAAGGAAGAGTAGTTTATGTTTTTAGTGTTTGAGTAAATACGAACGGACAGTTATAGTTAGTCTGAGCCTAATACGCCAAAATTCTGCCTGGCCGGACAATGAGTTTACTAGTATCTTTCTTAATCCCCGTGAGTATCAATCTTGTGCTTGATCCAGGCATTGAGATTGTTGTAATCATTAGGATCTAGAATTCACGTCAAACCGCACATATTTCTCTTAGACATGGTTTTGTCGGTTCATGTTCTCGATAACCTTAGTCTTTTGAGATAGGCTATTTAATTTCCTGCTTTCTTAAAGAATAAGCTTAAATGATTCATTACGCTTTAACATTGCAATTTAGCTTTTTCGGGTGTTATCCTAAAATCTTTAATTTAATCATTTCTAATTGTTTTAGTCACATTACTATACATTCTTCACAATTTATAATCCTTACGAACTATCTTATAACTATTAAGGAAGATTTATAAAAGTCGTACCTTGGTGGCTGAAGTCGTTGTACTGGAGGGAAGATTCTCTCATATCGTCATTTCTTAAAACACTATTTCAAGAAGTGAACTGGCCTTCCACAATAGTCGCAAAGCATATCCTAGCCCAAAGAATGAGTTGGGTGAGACATTAATTCCATCCTCTCTTCAGTCATAGGAGATGCAATTGGTGCCGTCTTAGCTTTGCTTGCTGAACCTCGAATAAGAGTACATGTTTTGGCCTTATGCTCAAAGTCCTCTACTCGCATGACTTTGTCTACGATACCAGTGAAGTCAGTAAAATCGAAGGTGCACAATCTTGACTGGATTTTAGGTCGGAGACCTTCCTTAAACTTTTACAATTTATATTCCTCGTCCTCAACAGCCTTTAGTACATATCGTGACAATTCGTCGAAGCGCGCTTCATATTGTAACACTATTGTATTCCCTTGTTCCAATTTGAGAAACTCAGATATTTTCTTGTGACGATAGCATGGAGGAAAGTATCTTTTATTGAACCTCTTCTTAAACTCAGTCCAGGTCCACTCATAATTAGATGGGACTCTTCTTAACATACTTTCCCACCATATATCAGCCTCGCTTTCTAGAGCATAAGTGGTGAGAAAAACCTTCTAGGCGTCCGAATAACCTAGCGGTTTCATCATCTTGGCCATTCTAATCAGCTAGTGTTCTGCTAGAACTGGATCTGGTGCTCCTGAGAAGGATGTTGGCCTCAACATCTGAAATCATTCAAACATATTTGCGCCACTCACTTCTTTAGTCTTTGAGGCCGATGCACCCATATTATGTTAGAGAGCTTCCAATAGTGTGGCAATCGAAGCCTGTTGTTGTTGTACGATGGTAGTCAACTGACTAATAACATTGCCAAGTGGGGTTTTAGGTTACGCATTTGGTGGAGGTGTGCCCATATGACTCACAGTTGATTGAGACGGGATAGTTCCTGACATAAGCTCTCTTTTAGGGCCACTTGGCCTAATTGGAGGTACAGGAGAGCGCTCAGGACTCCCTTCTCTAACCACCTCATTTGTCGGCAAAGTTAGCAAATGGAAAGTTCGCGATCTTGAACGACGGGAATTTGAGGCCATAATCCTGTTGAAAGAAATGATTTATCATTGTCCTATCCTCAAAAGTTTAAACAAGTCTTAACCTAAAATCGTAAGGTAGTTTATACGAATTATGCAACTGAAGCATTATTCAAATCAATAGGTGCTCAACAACTCCCTACCTTTTGCGATTGGGTGCAATAAACTCCACAGATCCTAAGATGACCATCTAAGCATCCTTATACCCATGTCTTCTAGTCTTTGACTTGCAATTAAGGTTCTACGATAATCTTAAGGTTATCTTTGTGTCTTGAGATGGACTACAAGGGGTTTAGACTTATGATTTCTTGAATTTAACCCCAACTTTCCACAACACCTAAAATCTAGGTTTGAGATCTGCTAACTTATCTAAATTTCAAGGTTTAGTCTCGATAAGCCTAACCTAGGGTTGACGGTTTTACCTAAAATTCTAAAATTTCTTCATTAGTTATTTATGGTTATTGAAACATGCGATGAATGTCTCTTCTAATTAAAGAGATATATTGGGAAATTCAAATTATAATTCCTAGTATGATTTCTTACATTTATAGAATGCTCATATTTGATCTAATGTACAATGTGGTTGGATTTGTCTTCTTATAGTACCTAAGTTTAGTTTCTGAATTCAACAATCATAATTCACAAAGGAACGTAGGTGTATGTTTCTAAGTTCAAATGGTTCACCCTAAACATTTCAAGGGAGCCTAAAATTTAGATTTTTAGGTTCATAAATTACCCTAACACTAAGGGAATGAAACCTAGTTTCAAGTTCTTATTTCTTCAATGCAACTATAGATTATTTGAGGTCATATAAGTCTCATTTTTCTCAAGGCCTAGTATATCTAAACTCGCTCTGATACCAACTGAAACGCCTCAGTTTTTGGAACCTGAGTATATGACCCGTTCTCCAAAAACTCGATTGTTAGCTTGTAAAATTCAGTGTAAATTTGAACCGCTTAATCATTAATCAAAGTTAATAGCAACAAACCTAGAGTAAACCATGCATTGTATAAAAGCATTCCAACCATAATGAAAATCCAAGTGTAGTGCCCATACAAGACTTATACAATCTCAAATAACAAAGTTCATATAAGCAAAAATATGAGTCTATCAACTAGTGGTGGAGATCAATATGGGCCGCAGGGACCCCATCTAGCTCCTCAGCTACCCGATTTGCTCTAGCAACCCAATGAACAACATCGACTCGCTCTATACCTGCATCAACCATTACGGTTTGATAGCATCAATGGCTATCGCAATGAGGAGCACCCTCAAAGATTGTGCACTCATCATTCATAATCAATATAGAATGCAAGTCATGAATTTAAGTATATTAAACAAGGCATTTCTCAATCATACTCATATACTAAAAAATTAAACCAAGCAATAGAATCTCATTATAAAAAAAATATGATAACATTCGCAATATAGGGAAACATGTTTAGATAATCAAATAATCACACATAAGAATTTCTATTGCACCCAAAATCACATTGTACGTGAACTCCACAAGATGAATAAAAAAATTGATAGACGAACTTCAGCTCAGAAATCATGGTACAAGTGAGATTTATAAGGTGAATAGAAAATTAACCTTTAAACCTCTACTTTACCTGGGAATCACATCGTATGTGAACTTGCAAGATGACTAAAAAATCGATAAACGAACTTTATTTCCACCCAGAAATCATGGTACGATTGAACTCCTTAAAGTGAAGAGACAATTAACATACAACCCTCTACTTCACCCGAAAATCATATCTCATGTAAACATCGTAAGATGGCTAGAAAATCAAAAAATGGACTTCAACTCCACCTGAAAATCATGGTACGATTGAACTCCGCAAAGTGAAGCGACAACCAGCATACAGCCCTCTGCTTCACCTGAAAATCATATCGTATGTGAACACCGCAAGATGGCTAGAAAATCTATAAATGAACTTTAGCTCCACCTGAAAATCACCATACAACTGAACACCGCAAGATGAAGAGAATACTAACATAGGAACCTCAACATCATTCAAAAATCGTATGAACTCTACAAGATGGCTAGCAAATCGACAAGCGAACTTCAGCTCCACCCGAAAATCATAACGAACTTCACATAATGACCCAAAAATTAAAAGGATACACAAATATAACCAACAAGCCATCGAATGGCATCAATGTTCTGTCAAAGCCACGAAGGGCAAATAAACGATCCAAGCCACGTACGGCAATGTGCGATCCAAGTCACGTAAGTCAATTACGGACCGCAAGATAGTAGGATCACAACAAGTTCCATTCAACTCATCAAATGATCATAAATGATACATAAAATTAATTAACATGTCTACAACTAAAGAAAGTATATTATGATCAATCATTTATGATTACCAAAATTAAAGTGATATATTCATTATCTACCACAGGAATCAGGTGCGCAACATATTATCATATTCACATATTCATATAATAAGTTAAATAACAGAATCAAGTAACTTAGGAGATACTAAATGGAAAGGATTAAGGCATCATTTATGGTTAATGAATTTAAGTGGGAAGCTCAAAGGGTGAGTCCTCACCTTGCTCAAACAACCTAGTTGTGTGTGGCCTGCTAGGTAGCACAGATGTAGTCCAATCATGTCAAATCTAATTGATAAACATGTGACCACGGCTTAATCAAAACATCAAGGAAGATAGTAAATACTTGGCTTCTACGGTTAGTATACTTAAAGAAACAAATGGACTTATAATTTACCTTGACTCGATAGCTTAACTTGGCAACTCGGATCTAGGTAAAATGAAAAATCATGGATTCAACTACGACATGTTGAGTCAAATCACTCCCTCTCGCTCTCTCTTCTCTATCCTCTTTCACTTTCTTACTCCCTTCCTTTCTTTTTTTAAATTATTGCTGGAACATCCAGCCATAATCTGGACCGAGTCAACTCGGACTTAACTCGTCAGCAAGTTGACTCGACTCGCAACTCTCTCTCTTTCTCTCTCCTCTTCCTTACTCTATCTCCCTCTCCTCTTCCTTAGTCTCTCTCCCTCTCCTCTTCCCTTTTCCCTCCTAGCTGGAATCTAACTGGACTAGGCCACTCAACCCAGTTAACTCAGTCAGACTCGGTTCTAGCTGAACAGCAGCCCCACATTGCCTCTCTCTCACTTTTCTTCCCTTTTTCTTCTTCCTTTCTTCCTCTTCCTCTGCTGGTCGAGACAACGTCTGGACCCGACCAGCAGTGACCCAACTAGGTCGGGCAGCAATGTGGTGCAGCTGCACCTCTCTCGCGATCTTCTCTCTCTCTCTTCTTCTTTTATTCTTATCCTTTTCTTCTTGTTCTTTCTCTTAAGACTGCACGGGTCATATGGCCAAACTCAGACCGAACTCGGTCTGAATCAAGCTGGTGTGGCAGCAGGTTGGCATCGAGAAGAGCAACAATAAAAGGACGTTATTCTCTCTCTTTTCTCTCGGTCTCCTCTCTTTCATTCTCACACTCCCTCGTCCAAACTGCATGACTGGAGCGAGTGCTGCAACACGGTCAGATCGCCCTTACCAGTTTAGTGCAGCAAGTTAGCAGCTTGGTTTATTTTCTTAGCAAGGAAGATGACTGGCTCTAATAGCGGACTTCAGGCGATGGTGATTTTCTTTGAGCTGATCTTTCTAGATGCTTCAAATCTAACCTAGGTAGCTTGTAGATGAAGGATTTTAAAGCTCCAGGCCCATTTGGGTGGTGGGTTCGTAGCTAGGAATAAATAAATGTCTTCTCCATAGTGGGGAAGGAAGCCCTAATCCGCGTGAAATGCATCAGATGGTTGAGATAACGCCACGTGGATGGCCGAGATTGAAGAAGACCAGACTCACGTGAATTAGCAGCGTGGAGCTTTCCATTTTTTGAAAAGAGAAGAAACACAAACAGCTCACTTGCACGAGTGTTTGTGATCGTGAATAAGCAAGAAATCTTGTGAAACTGGGCAGGGTTTGCATGGATTTGGGTCTTTTATAAGATAGACAGTTTGGATTGGTCGAGCCAATCACG
Organism: Magnolia kwangsiensis; assembly: GCA_037074715.1. Lineage (NCBI taxonomy): Eukaryota > Viridiplantae > Streptophyta > Magnoliopsida > Magnoliales > Magnoliaceae > Magnolia > Magnolia kwangsiensis. Next base: position 34,457,695 of record CM073586.1, on the reverse strand, counting down.
GAGGGAGGCCATGATTCGAACAATCAAATGGTTATCCATTTGTTCAAAAATGGCTGGGAGCGAGAAAGGAAAGAAAGAATTTCCTTCTTTGGAAATTTTTAGTCAGAGACACTCCAATCGGTCTCCTTGGTTCAGTGCACAGCGGGTGCACATACCTGTTATGCATACGCCCCATTGTGAGGTCCACAGTGATGTTTGTGATCTAATCCACTCCGTTCATTCATTTTGTTAAGTCAAATTAGGGTCCAGCCCAAAGAATGAGGTAGATCCATGGCTATGGAGGGCCATACATGCCAAGTTTGTGCTTGATTAGTGGTTTGTGCGGCCCATGGTAACGTTAAGTGAAATCTGGCCCGTCCATTAGTTTCAACATTAGTTTAAAAATAATATATATTAAGTAATAATAACTACATTAGTATATAATATAAAATAATATATATTATAAACATATATACAACTTATAATACATTTATTGTATTATTTTATATTTTATATTAATAATTATTTATCAATTAATAAAGTATTTAATTTTTTATATTATATATATATATTATTAATATTCAAAGTGTACGATAATTAATTAATACAATATTCATTATAATAAATATTAGTAAATTATATTTTGGATTATATAAAAATATATTTACATATTTGTTTAGTAGAATACATTACTACTTATAGATAAGTATTTATTTACAATCATTAATATTTATAATGTATTTTTGTGATTATATATACATATATTAGTATAGAAAAATTAATATCAAGTGATATTAATTTTATGTATGTAGTATAATACATTAATATATAGTTAAGATTATAAGATGTAAATGTTAATTGATATACATCAAATATATAATAATATGTAGGTATACAATTTATTTTATATATAGTTTAAATAATATACATAACTTAAATAATTTAAGTAACATATGTATTATTACAAATAATTATAAAAAAAATTTGCATCATAATACACACACACACACACACACACACACACACACACACACACAATTACATCACATTTAAAATGAATTATTTGGTTTTCCTGGTAACACCCGAGTACTGAAAAATGCGGTGTGTTACACCTGTCCCTTTACCGAGAAGACTTGCAACCAACTCCTTTACTCTCACCCAATCATCGATTAAGTCGAACTCTACCATTCTCTCCATTCTAGTTTCCAATGGGCCATTATGTCTTTTGAGCTTCCAGCATTTCTAAACCATTCCTAGATAGTGGACACTTTTTTTGAATGGTGGTAGGCATTACAAGCAGTTGGTTGCCATGTCTGCTAAGCTCATCGCTACTCACCTCTATTCCTTGATAGATTTACGAGGAAAGAGGAAAGTAGCATCCCCCTCGGTCATAACTTCCGGCCGAAAGACAAGAAAGTCAAAGAATACATTAGCTGACACTACAACTACAGCAGCAACTCAACTGATCAAGACTGCTCCTAAACCAAAATGCTAAAAAGTCTCTGTGAATGGGTCTGTTTCTTAAAAACTTCCAGCCTAATCTTCTCCGTCCGCTCCCACAAGGATCACTGACCTAGGACCTCCTTTAGGTTTGGTTCACAAACCTCCTATTTTAGTCATTGTTTGAGCTAAAACGACCACACAACTGACATCAACAAGTCAGGCAACGTCAATCATAACATGCGGGTGAGCATCGTCACAAAAATTAAGTACTTCTTTAGCTAATGTTGTGTCTTCTTTTTAAAAATATTTCAAAACTAAGTACTGGCCAGGGCTCTCCATTAAATATTATGCCACAAAATTGAGGAATGCCTCAAATGTCATAGAGACGCTTATTATAATCGGTGTTGGACCAGATGGCAGCAAGATAGGGAAAGATCGAATAACTTGAATCTTCATATTGATGACAAATATCTTATCCCCTATAAACCTAATCCACCACCATTCCCAACTTCTGCTCAACCAGTGACAACGATCATTAAAAATCCTCAGTCAATAAACCGTAGATTCACCACTGTTGTTGTCTATTCTGACTTAATTTAATGTTACTTTCATTCCTACCTTTTCACGTTTGTTTTCATCATTTTCTTTCTAACCCTGCTCTCTTTACTTGTAGTCAATTAGAGTTATCGACCACAGAAAGGCAAGCTATTCGAGAACCAACACTTCAACATATCAAACAAGCTACTGAAGTCGTGTCAAGATAGCAGATTTGCATGCTACCAATTTTAAAGGAACTTTAAGCAGTGAACTTCTTTGTCTTCCTCCAATCTAAGAAACAATAGTTGACGAAACAGAACCTTTGAATATAGTTGACCAACCTTAAATGCCCATCATTTTTCTTGACAATGGGGACGAAGAAGACGAATGTGAAGTGGGCAACCGCCCTATAGTTGATACTCCCCAAAGTTTTTGGAGCGTATCATCCTCATGATCCACTTTGGCATCCACTTGACATCCATCTCCAACTATAGGATCCACCCATGATGATGATGAATTGTTTCATTCATGCACAATACATGAGGTTGTTGCCTCTGGGTAGGCTATAATGGCAGAAGTTCAGGCGACTAATGTTGTTGTCCCTCATTTAGAGCCAATACCTGATCTAGTGCCAATGTTAGTTGATGGTACTTCGATCTCTTACGGTGACTGGAGACATGCTTCCAATTGAGGACATTCTCTCCTCCCCTTAACAAGCTCTTAGCAGTGAAATTTCCATGACTGAGTCTCCCATGCCTTTTATTGAGCTACAACCGCTTAAAGAGGAAATCCAGGCACTCGTAGCTTGGGGGTGCAGGAGGCTGCGTCGACCGAGTTGATCGAGAAACTTAACGAACTCATCGAGGCGATCGGCTAGATCAGATGTACAACCTTAAAACATTAGGTGGTTATGGCCAAAAAGAAGAATCCAAAAATATGTTACCTCTCGGTTTCAATTTCGATCACGTTGTCTGTGTGGGCATGCCATATTTGAATGTGTGGCTTAACTCAAACCGAACAACTAAGACCCCAAGCGCCAAGATAGGTAGATACTTCGGAATCTACCATATATGACCGAGATCGAATAAGATCAGTAACTTATTCAGTCACTTGCATAACATTGTTTAAGATGATTAGATGATTATCATAGGGCAGGGTTCGTCCTCTAAAAATGGTTTACACCTTTACCTTTAACTTCCGTATAAAAGGACTTTTTCAATACAGTTAAAATAAAAGGAAATTCTTGCAATTGGCCGCGAAGAACAACTTTAGAGTGTCATTTCGAATTGAGAACTTGCTTGATACTCGAACTCAATCTAGTGCACACGTATGTAGACCCAAATTACAGCTAAGATTAACAACTACTTGATTACTGCTATTTATTACACTAAGGAATGTAAATGACTGATAATGTTAAGGAGCACAAAGTAAACAAAAGATAGATTTGATTTGGTTTGGTTCATATGAGACGCTTTCTTCTATTGAATTTTCTTGTCATTTATAACCTTAAACCGATCATCGGGATGCTTCCATTGTTCTGATGATTACCATAACCATTTTAACATTACTAACCTTCTGAAGGCTTTCCTTCTTAGCTTGTCACTTGTCCCGATAACTGCTTTAAGCTTCCTCATTGATTCGATTACGTTCCGCTCGGCCACCCTTGCTTTGTGAATGATGTGGCATTGTCCGATTGATATATGTCAACTGTATTACCGCAAAATCCTCTTCAAATATCTCTTTAGATCTTGCATATACTATGTAATTTATGCAAAATTATATGTATTCAAAGGAATGTATAGAAACAGAGTAGAACAGTCACTATTGTCTAATCATTGCTCAATGCTCACGATCTAACCGGAGTGCTCCGACACACCTATTGTATGGATCTAGCACAACACCCAAGTTCCATGGTCCCACTATGTGGTGTTTGTGAAATCCATGCCATCATGTTAACTATCCATCTAATAAATTAGCCCTATGCAAAACTTAGGTAGGCTAGGCAACGGGATCAATGTTAATGATACTTGGAATATACTCAATATGATTAAGCAAAGTAGCTTTAATATTCTAAAATAATATGTTTTTAAATTTTTATTTAGATGATCAATATTTGGACACTCCATATCAATTCTATTGATGTGATTTTAGGGCCTGTTTGATTCCTTGAAATAAAATGACAATAGGGTGCAAAAGTCACATCACTACTTGCAGTCAATTGGATAAATCATGTTGTCAAATCATAATAATATGTAAGAATTACAGAAGACTTGGATGGGAGAGGTGCGTTGATGTATCCTAATTTTGTTGGCCCTACTATGCGTTGATGTATCCTAATTTTATGGGCCCTACGATAATGAATAATGTATATGTTATATCCATACCATCCATCCACCTTACGATATCATTTTATGAAAAGAAACAAAAACTGAAATACATTTTAAAAAAATGAAATTAAACACACCATATAAAGTAACTGGAATTAGAAAGAGATAAAAAATGAAATACATCCAAAAAACAAAATTAAACACACCACTAAAGTAACTGAAATTGAACACTTACCATTGAAAACTCCCTGCGGTCCACAAAAGTGATGTAGCTGATAATTAAATTAATTTCATTTGTTAAAGTAGTTTTTGGGTAGACCTTCTGTGGTTAACCCTTCTATACCTACACAGGTATAAAAGAGAAACAAAGGAGACCCTGACTAGTGTAGGAGACTCTCCGATGCCTAAGTCAGGAACGAGGTCTTTTTTATTTGATAGGGTCTCCAAAAAAGAGACACCGATCGAGTGCTAGGGTAAGAATAAGCGTACCTTTGATGGTTGGAGATATCTCTATATATAGGGAAGGGATCCCAATTGCACGAGGACTCTTCCTGATATCTTGCAGATCCATTTGGATCTGGGATCTTTATGAGATTACCAATTTTTGAAGTTATCGAGATCGGATCTTATCTCCTGAAGATCTAGGGAGAGATCTTCGGGATGTTAGGAGATTCCTGGGATCTCTAGCTCGAATTTAGGTCAGCTCCCATATGCGGGTGATGACTTTGGAATAAATGATATCGATCTTCTTGACAGATCAACATTCCCCATCTTCGACCAATGATGAGATATCAGCATTCACCATCTTCGACCAATGATGAGAGATCAAAATTCACCATCTTTGACCAATGGTTGAGTCGGAGGATCCGTGTTCCCTTTAGCTGGGCACTAATGGTCCTTGACTTTGTCATAGGATGTCGCCTGACTTGTAACTAGACGTTGGCCGATCTATGGTCGTCCAATGCCCAAGCTATGACTGAGCTATGGCCGAATAGTAGCCTATCTGGGATCAATCTATGGTCGACCTATATCCGACCTATGATCGACCTACGGTCTATCTATAATCGACCCATTAGGTCAGAACACATCTTATTCGAATGGGCTCGTAACCATGTTCTTTGTGTGTCCATACAATTGCATCGACCTCCTTGGAGGTCGGCCTGTTTTTAGACGTAGACGCCTTATCAGGTTCGGGTTTCACTAGGCTCGTGCTGGTACAGTTGGTCCATTCCATAAGCTGACTTATTAACTCGTCAATTTTTCTCCCAACATCATTAGCATGCCATAGTTATAAGGTGAACTAATAGCCTAATGTAGGACTCTTATCTTTAAAAGGAGTAAAAAAAATAAAATAAAAAGGATTTCACCACAAAAGATTTCGAAACACATGTATTTGAAATACATGGTTGCCCGAGAGGTTTATTTGTTATCGTTCAAAAGGTCACATATACCTGGACAAAGGAAAAATAAAAAACAGATACCAGCTTGATCGAAAACTTCTATGGCCCCCTCAAGGTTTTCAAGTCATTTTAATCACCACTTTGTGGTCCACTCAAGCCTCGAATTTTCCTCATTTTTGGGTTCATACCTTTAAATAATATGGAGAAATGTATGGACGGTGTGGATTGTTTATGGTCCCTTTCAATTATCAAAGTAGAGCATAATCCCAGTGGCCCCTCAAAGTCCCATCCTGGACAAGAAGGGATAGTACCGAATCCACGTCTGATTGTTTATGGTCCCTTTCAATTATCAGAGACAAGAACCATGTATACAACCAGGTAGTTGGATCGACTCTTCTGCACAGACATGTGCATTCCACGACTCATGGGTGTAATAATTTGACTCGTTTCCTGATATATGCTTCGTTGATTTCGCCTCACGGGTGAGGTACCCAACAAATCTTACAAGTTGGAAGGTTCTAGTTTTTTATTATCTTGGCACTTTCGTGGACCACTGTTATGTTTCTCCTGGAATATTGATGGAATGATTAAGAATACAAGGCCATCATTATTTCTCCCCATGGTTTGATTGAAAGAGCAATTGCTGCCTAAAAAACCATGTGATTTCTATGAATTTTGTATTTCCATGTGCTTATAAACTATGAGGCCCACTGTGATGAATATGTCATATCCATGCTGTCCATCTTTTTCACTAGCTCATTTTAATGCACGAGTCCAAAAATGAGAAAAATCCAAACTCAAGTGGTCCACGTCGTATGAAATAGTGATTCTAATGGACCTCAACAGTTTAAAGCAAAAACCTTCTTGGAGCCCATAATGAGATTTGCTTGTTATCTAACCTATTCATAAGGTCACATAGACATTAATAAAGAGAAAACATACAATCTGCCTCATGCAAAACTTTTGTAGCCCTCGAGAAGTTATCAACGGCATGTGTTCAATTCCTACTGTTTACTATGGTGTGGTTCACTTGAGCTTTAGATCTGCTTCATTTTTTTGGCTCATATCTTAAAATGAGCCAGCGAAATAGATGGACAACATAGATACGACATATACATCATGGTGAACCACAGTTTTTGTGCCAAAACATTGGACTTGTGAATGTGAACTTTAGAGCAAAGAGGTAATTATTTTGAACACGTTGTTTTGTACAGCTACGATAAAAAGTGTAGTAATGATGGCTATTGTACCACGTATATAAATTATAATTTGAAAATCAAGCCATCCTTATTTGATTTAGAGGCATCAATGGGTTGGGTCGGGCTAGCTGGAATGGCATGGGCCTCCAATCTGGGCCCAAGGGCCAAGCCCATGCTTGAAATATAGGCCTAGTATCTAAGGCTGGGCCAGACCCGAGCTACTATCAATGGCTCCCTTAGCCCATTGGCTATGTCCAACCATCTAAGTAGGTCACTCATTATACAAAATTGTATAAACTAGTGGATGGATTAAAATTGTTACTTATTTTAAAGAATAGACTGTTTTAAACCATGGATCATTTTAATTCAAATCTTGGCTTTCAATGTATTTAGTAACATGTATTTTAAAAATTTTGGATTCTAAAAATTTACTTTTCAATCTTGGATTTTCACTATTGAAATTGTTAAATTTATTCTATAATGTATTCACAGGATAACAAATGTGATAAGATAAATGTTTCAAAATATGTTGAACTTGACATTCATTACATCGTTAGGATGATTATTATATGAGCCTATTACAAGATAGCCTTAGCCCAATAATAAGGACAATTGAAGCTTCTAATAACCTACAAAAGTGGACTCACAATGTTATAATTGTGAAACATTCAAATGTTTAAGAAAATGAAATTATGATGCATAATATTTCAAATCAAATTAATTAACTTATTTTTATACTTAATGATTCTAATTAAAATGCAACATGTTATGGGAAAAATGGTCAACCTACTATCCATAGGCCAGGTTAGCAATTCAAATAACAACAGGTGCGATCTAGTGATTCGACCCTCGTTTCCTTGACCAAGTGTGGAGAAAGGCCAAGCTTGACCTCTAAGCACAAGGTTGGGATAATTATTAACCAATCGTGATTTGAAAGAAGTAAGCTAACTCACTCAGGTCGGCATGACCCGTCCTTAGACGAATGCAACTCGACCTCAGTTGTGGAACAAGATGGAATACTTCAGGACAGCTAAACCTGCTCTCCAAAGAATCCGACCTGACCTCTATCTAGTCAGTTCGCGATCTCATCCGAAGATCTAGGAAGCCAACTCCAAAATGCCTCTACCCGAGATTCTAGCCGAAGGATCTGAAAATATCCTCCTGCCAAGTAAGGGGTCTAAATCCTACTATAATCTGTTCATACCAAAACAGAGAGAGGCGCCCTCTACGCCACTACCTCTCCCCATCTATAAATAAGAAAGCCCCCAATGGTGAAAGGTACGCACTATCTTTAGATCTAAACCTTCAATACTCAACTAGACACAGATCATTTTCCTGAGGGTCCCCTGCTCTAGCTAGGGTCTTCCTTGTCCATTCCTTATGCAAGTAAACAAATCTAGAAAGGGGCTAACCAGATTTCTGCATAAATAGTTTGGCGCCGTCTATGGAAACGACATTAAAAGTTATTCTCATATCACCACATCTCGACAATGGCGAATGGGAGCTGTGCCCAATCTCGCATCACCGGATTAGTCAACCAACCACCGACACTCCTCTTCCCAACTGTAGGCTGATTCCATGCTTGCAGGGCCAAGGCAACGATCCCGGAGTTAGAGCAACAAGTTGAGATGTTAATCAATAACATGAATTCCATGAAGCAGTTATTGGAACAGCTACAACCCTGCTCCACACAAGGGGATAATCTAGTGGCGGGACCGAGGGTTCGAGAGCTCCCCAAGCCATTCGATGTGCCTGCCGCCTCTTGTAAGAGCCGGTAGCTCAAAACATTAAGGCTGATACCTTCTCAAGCATCTAGCACCACCGTGCCAGTAGCTTCTGATCCGCGTCACGAGTTGAATAAAAAGAAGTGCGACAAGGCACCTGAGGCAACCGTTGAGGCCATGGCTAAAAGCGCGACCCCCAGGAAGCCGAGCTCAATGACTTGCGAGGTCAGATCGATGACATACAACAAGCTTGCCGATCGAACATTCCGACCCCTGGGAAGCCAACCTCGGTGGAGGCGATATTAGAAGAAACTGAGCCTCTGTTCATTGCCAACATCATGCACGCACAACTCCCATTGATGTTATGTATGCCTCAAATCGCCCCGTACTCTGGAACCACTGATCCTGCCAAGAACGTAGAATCTTTCAGGGCTTGGATGGAATTGCACGGCGCATCGACCGCGGTCATGTGCCATGTATTTTCATTAACCCTAATAGGAGCAGTTTAGAAGTGGTTCTAATAACTGAAGCCACAATCAATTAGTTCTTTCACGCAGCTCAGCAAAGCCTTCATCACCAACTTTATCAAGGGGAAACAAAGCCTCAAACGGGGCTTCCTACCTTCTCCATATCGTTTCGAAAGAAGGCGAGCTGCTCAAGGACTACATCAAACATTTCAACTTGGAAACGATGCAAGTGTAAGCACATTCTGAGGAAATTCCTCCGACTGTCATGATGGGATGTTTAAAAGAAGGAAGGTTTCTCTTTTCGTTCGACAAAAGTCCTCCTATAACGGTGGCCGACCTCCTCAACAGAGCCTAAAAATACTCCAACACTGAGGAAGTCGCTTGCCTATAGAGGGCGGCATGGCACAAGGATAGCTCGACCAAGGAAAGCGACCCAAGGAGGAGCTGACCAGAACCAACAACAACAAGAGGAGGAAAGATGCGAACATCCTAGAGGCCAACGTTCGGGCAAACGACCTAAGAGCAGATTCAGCTCATACACCCCTCTCGACGCAACACCCAAGCAGGTCTTTATGGAAGCTTGAGACAAATGGATTCTCAAGTGGGCGAGCAAGATGAAATCCGACTTCGACAAGTGAGATAAGAGAAAATATTGTCATTTCCATAACGATCATGGCCATTTAACAGGAAACTGCTTCGATCTGAAAGAAAAAATTGAAGCCCTCATTCGCAATGGGCACTTGCGAGAATACGTCATTAAAAAAGAAGAACAGATGGACCTAAAGGATGAGCAACCTATCAATAGCGAACCCATTGAAGAAATCCACACTATTTTTGCGGGCTCGCCATGGGATGTGACTCAAACAGATCTCAGAGAGCCCACGACTGAAGTATCAGCTACTGCAGCTCAGAACACTAGATTTGTGTCACTAGAAGACCTTCAAAGGAGTAAAGAATGATACCTTGCGATCGAACCTTTACCGAAGAGGATGCTCGAGGTGTCCACCACCCCCATGACGACACACTGGTAGCGGCTATGACCAAAACTAATCGCAGAGTATTTTAAATTTTGGTGGACACCGGCAGCTTGGTAGACATCCTCTTCGCCGAAGCATTCCATAAGACCCCATTGCTTAGGTTTGTAGGGAATAAAATCACATTAGAAGGGTCAATCCAGCTTCTGGTCATTACAGGAGATAGGCAAAACCATTTAATGACCATGATCGACTTCCTAGTGGTCGACTGCCCCTCCGTCTATAATGTCATCCTTGGATGACCTTCCCTTAATACTTTCCAAGCAATCATTGTTAAGTGTTAAATATTTCATATTATCCCCTATTTATATCTTGGTTTTATGAACATCGTAATGCTTAAAGGTATATTTTATACATGTTTGTGTTGTAAGGTGAATCTGAGAGCGTGGATTGAAAAGAATACTAAAAGTATGGATTTGATGCTCAAGAATCACCAAGGCAAAGGATGGATCTTAGGAGACCAAGAAAGAAGAATTCATATGCCAAAGATCTAAGAAAAATAAGTACAAAAGCTGAAGAAAGGACTTGAAAGACTTCAGAATCTATAGTAGAAAACAGATAGGTTCGGTCCGATCAAACCCATGTTTGGTCCGATTGAACTTGCACAAAACAATCTAATGACAAGCAATGAAATTCAGAAGCTAATTCGGTTCAACCGATGGACAATTTGGTCCGATCAAAAATCCAGTTTGGTTTGATCGAAGGAAGGATTCAGTGCGACTGAAAGTGCACAAAAAGCTCTAGCGCTGAAAGGAGTTAATTCAGCTCGATCAAAGATTAATTCAGTCCAAACGACAACTTAAGTTCGGTCTGACCGAACCCAGCTCGGTCCTACTAAAATCAGGCAACCGCTGAAATAGGATCCTTTCCAAATTTAGACTCGACTTCAGATTTAACTTCAGTCTGATCGATGCATAACGTAGCTGCATAAATTGAGGCGATTTTGTGATTGAATTGCAGAAATTCTAAGTCGGTGCGTAAGGTGAAGCTTCACAAGTATAAATAGGAGTCCCTAAGACGTTCCTATGCATCTTCTAGGGTTTAAGGAGTGGAGAAAAAAGGTGGAGAGCCACCACCAAGAGTCTTTCTTCTTCTTCCTTAGTTGTTTTTATATTTTATTTAAGAGTTCTTAGTTCGATCATGTCTATGGTTGGCTAGGGCTAAGAGGTAAAGCTTGTAGCGTATTTGGAATGTTTATCTTACTTTGATTCTTGTTTATGTTGAACTTCATTGATTTATAGTTGATTTTAAGGAATATTTTCAATTTTTAGTGGTTTATTGTAACTCAAATTACGGTAAACGCTGTAATAGCTTTGAGTATTTTCTTTTTTATTTGAGATTGTGGGATTGGTAAATCTTATTATTTGCCATTGTCTCCTGGGTATGGTTTGGTGATAGAATTTCTTTTAAATCTTCACAATCCTCTTCCATTAAGGCTAAATCAATGAGAAGTTCAAAGATTTGATCATCTCTCTTTCCAATTGGATAAGATAGGACTCTGATTCCAATTGGATCTCTTGAATCAAGTAAGGTAGAATCCCATTAGTTACAACTGGATCCTTGGTACCCTAGTTCCCACCTTTAAATTCATAAGCTTCAATTACAATATTCACAATTACTCTCTCTATTATTTCAGATTTAAATTTAGATCTTCTTCTAGTTCTAGTTCTAATTACTTTCAGAAATGTACAAGATTAGTACTTGTGGATTCAACCTCGGTCTTACCTAGATTATTACTACATAATGACCCTACACTTGTTTAACACCCTGGTTCTCAAAACCTGAGGATAGTTACTCATCACTAAGAACCCGAGTATTACATTATGAGGTGGACTAACATGCATCTAAATAGCAGTAAATTTCATAACATGGAGTAAGACAACATTACATAAACTAAGGATATCATGAGTAACAAAAGGAAGTTTAATACATGTAAATGGAAGTCAAAATGAAATCCCAGAATAGGGAATTATTATTATAATTCAAGCAGAATACAAAGTTTGACATATGAAAGTAAATAAATCTTAAGATATAAATTGAGCTCTAATGGCTCAACTACATTGGGATAAAGGTCCTTCTTTGTAAGCCCCGTATCCTATACTGTACCGTTCCATAGACTTTCACGGTCTTACCGGTCAAATTCTAGCAACCTTCGACCCTTAACCGATATTTACGCACGACCTTGAGTCACACGTTGTTAACCTGAGTCAACTCAACCCAAGACCTTTACCATAACGGCCGCGTCGTCGCCGCGGTTCCAATGCCGTGACTCGCGCGCCGAGGTGATACCCTGGTTAGGAGATGTGGGCCAATGTTCAGTGTGGAAAAAATACTGCACGTTGCAAGACCCAAGAGAATCTCTACGACTTGTCACATCAATCCATCAATCCATCAATCTCAACATGTCAAGTACACATCAACTTTCACCCATTCCCAAGTAAGCCTCAAAATCAAAAAGTCTCTTACACACTCATGCCTTTCTTACACAAATGGCCACAAAAGTCAAAAAGCTCTTACACCCATCACCACCACATCCATCACTCCATCACCCATCACTCCTTCTCTCCCTTTACAAGTCTCTCTCTCTCTCTCTTTTCCAAGCTCATTCCCAAGCAAGAAAAACCTCCATATGTATGAGCTTCTCCAAGCCTTCCTAAGCAACAAAGGTGGCCCACTTTTCTACCCTTCATCTCCCATCTCAACCATCCAAACCTCATCTCCCCCATTGGAATCGACCCTAAGGAGCTAAGGAAGCCAAGGGTGTAAGAAGAAGTCGGTGGGTGATCTTATATCTTTATTTTTTATTCATTTTGTTTGATTAAGGGTCCATATATGTGGGACCCACTTTGATGTATATTTGTATGCAAGAGGGGCCCATAGTGGCGGGGCCCCTCCATCCTCACCTATCTTTCTCTCTCTCTCTCTCTCCCTTTTCCTTTGTGTATGATGGCTTGTGGCCCACTTGATGTATGTATCTCATCCATACCAATGGTGGGCCACCTTGATTTCCTTGTTGTTATTTTTGGTATGGGCCATCCAAATAGTTGGCCACCTGGATGAAAGGGAAACACAAATATCAGCCGAATCCAAAACAAGTGGGCCATGTGGGACCCACCATGACAAGGCATGCCACCCCGTCCATCAGTGGAGGTAGCTAACAGTGAAGTGTTAACTGACAGTGGGAGTAGCTAACAGTGGTGTGTGTATGGACAGTGGGTCCATGGGACCCATCCATGCCCTCCACCCCACGTGTGGGGTCACTCCAAGGTGTATGTGCTCTATCCAAACCGTTCACTGCCCTGGGCAGTGGGACCCACCCCACTTGTGGTGTGGATCCCACCATGGTGCATGCATCCATGCCCAAAATCCATAGCTCAACTGGTAGACGTGGTGGAGATACCTCACTGCAACACTTGAGGTCCTAGTTTCGATCCCTAGAAGGGGTGCTAACGTACACCCAGATCCATAGCTTAACTGGCAGACTGAGAGGAGATACCTCCTTCCAGCGCTGGGGCCCACACATCCTACCTCACTGGCAGACTGAGTGAAGGTATCTCGTTTCAATGGTGGGCCCCCTGGCTCACGTAGCAATCTGAGTGGAGCTACCTCCTTTCAACGTCGAGGTCATGGGTCCGTGGGACCCATCCACGCCGTCCATTCATTGAATATGGCCCTACCGTGTTGCATGTATTGGGTCCACCATCCATCTGACGGTGGGACACACCCCATGTGTGGGGCCCAACCTTGATGTACGTGACCATCCAGGCCATGGCCTGGACGTTTTCCTTATATAATATATATATTATTATATTATATATATAATATATACTAATAAATGCTATGGTGGTGGGCCCTACGTGGGACCCACCTCTATTGTGTCAGGGTAGAAAAAAAAAAGAAAAAGAAAAGGAAAAAGAAAAGAAAAGAAAAAGAAAGAAAGAGTGAGATCAGAGGCAGCCACGTGCTGCTCTCTCTCACTCTCTCTCTATATCTCTCTCTTTAACTCTTTGTCTCTCTCTCAATGTCAGCAGCTAGTACCGTGGGTTCCATTTGTCTCACCCACACCATCTATCTATGGGACCCACCATGGTGCGTATGTTGTATTTAAACCGTCCAACCATTGGTGAGATCGTTTTAGGACATGGGTGAATGAGTGAGACCCAAAGTTCAAGTGGACCCCACCATTTGCATTAATAATGGGGTATAGTGACATCCACCATTCAAAAACTTCTATGGGCCACCATAGTCCTCAATATTGTTTCTACTTCATTTATCTCTATGTTAACTTGTGAATAGGTCGGATATCAAATATACATAAGGGTGGGCCCGATTTGATATACATGAGGCCATCGGTGTGACTTATTTGTTGTACGTGAAGCCCGTTGGTGTGGTCCATATAGTGTAGCCCATGTGATGTGGCCCGCTTGACGAAAGGGGCCCATTGAAATATATTCAAGGCCCTGGTGTGAGGCCCACCTGTTGTGTGTATTCGAGGCCTAATGTGATGTATGTTGGCCCATGTGACGAGGCCTATGTGACGTAAATGAGGCCCATCATGATTGTACGCGAGGCCATGGGCCCACTATATGTCTAGCCGATGTAGGCCACTCCTAGGGAGCAATGTTGGTTTGACGTCCACATTGACGAGCACTGATGGTTAGATGTCCTCATTGTGACCTTCCCTTAGGCCTTCTAGGCCATTCTTTTCATGGGTTAACCCAAATAAGTGGGCCCCATTCGCTGTAGATGAATGACTTCATAACCACGGGCGACGCTGATTATCGACCCTGATTATCGGTGCCGATTACCGATACTGATTATCGGTGCTGATTATCGAGGCCGATGCCGATTGTTGACTTTAATTATCGGTGCCGATTTTCGATGCGGATTATCGGTACCAATTGTCGTGACCGATTGTCGATTAACGATCGAGGCCGTTTATCATGACTGATTGCCAATTTCGATTGACGTGACCGATTTATCGATTCTGATTATTGACCGATTCCAATTGTCATGGCCGACTGCCGATTTGCGATCGAGGCCGATTGTCATGATCGATTGTCGATTTCTGATCGACGTGACCGATTTGTCGATTCTGATTATTGATCGATTCTGATTGTCGTGACCGATTTGCCATTTTCGATTATTGTGGCCGATTGTCTATTCCGATTGACTTGACCGATTATCGATTAGAGACTGAGACCATTTATCATGACCGATTTGCCAATTTCGACTGTCGAGGCCGAGTATCGAGGCCGATTCCAAGTGTTGATTCCAATTGTTGGGGCCGATTCCGATTATCGAGGCCCACTGTGATGTATTCGAGGCCCATTAGATGTGGCCCATTGTGATATATTTTTATCCTATATGGTGAGGCCCGACTTGATGTATATTAGGCTCGTGGGAGTGGCCCATTGCGATGTATATTAGACCTGTGAGATGCGAACTACTTGATATATATGTGGCCCATGAGTGAGTCCCATCGCGATGCGTATTAAGCTCTTAAGTGAGGCCCATAGTGTTGTATATTTAGCCCTGGTGTGAGGCCATGAGTCGACTATATGTTAGGTTCTATATGGGCCATTCCTTGGGGGCAATGTTGGTTAAATGTCCACATTGTCGAGGTCAATTGTCGGTGTCAGTTATTGATACCTATTATGAGTATGTAACAACATTGCATCATAATACATACGCATCATCTGCATGTTGGTTATGAAATGTGATTGACCATCGCATATGCCATAGGGCAATTTATTCATGGGGCTCCCTGATAGGTGGGGTTGCCCCACATGAGCGCACGGTATGCGCAGGATTTATGCATGATTGTACTGTGTGACTCATGCATCTCACATTTGTGTGACATGACCATTATACGCCCTAGCGACATCAAGGCTGTAGCCTCCACAGGCATATCGTGGATGGCTAGATGGGATATCGAAAATATTTGGTTTGAGCATCGGGCTGCCATAGATGGCCTTGGGTGAAAATCCTTAAAACCCTCTTGGTACGCCCCAACGTCAAAATCGAGTGAATACATGTGCGCCCGAGTGCCGAATACCAGGAGGCCGCGTCTCCCACTGTGTTATGGTCGGTTGGGAGGGGGTGTGGCCTTACTCGCCTGAGCGCAGGGGGCATTGCTAAGCTGAGTTTAACCAGCTCATGAATGGGTCCGCTATCGACGTGCCGAATAGGTATTGGCAGACTATTGGTCAAGCGAATAACGAGGTTTTTACACTCACTTGGATTATACGGCTAGGGAAAGTGGCAGTGCCATTTGGAGTGTACTAAACCCCGGTGATGATCCCAGAGAGGAACCGTACTTATATGTGGACTTATTGAGTAGGAGTTGCATGCTCATTCATTCACTATCCACTCAGGCTGGTGGTGCACAACTAATTATTGTGTATCTTCGTTATGGCAAGGATTTCAGTTGGGCGCACGACTAACCTGAGATAAGGAGTTTACCACGTTAAGTCTGACTATCCAAATTTAGGTATGAGACTGGTTTGGATAGAAGTCCCTTGTGGTGGACCCCGTAGCCTGCGATACTACGTACTATCATCCTGACTTCACACTCCAACATGGTCATATCATTCGCATCGCATTTTGCATTACATCTGCATGCATATGGCATTTTGGGTTGCTATGTTCCTGCACTTATATGGTCTAGACAGACTTAGCAGGATTTGTATATTGCATTACATCATCGGCATCTGATATTTGGCTCTTTATAACTCCTTATTGCATAACTATTCTATATTGTGTATTCTGATATTGATTGACTTATGGACTTGTCCATACTTCTACTTACTCTGTCATCGTATGATTTATGACCTGGTCAGTACTTCTGTTTACTCTGATAATTCATGCTCTTATCAGTATTTCTGCTTATTCTGATAATTCATGCTCTTGTCAGTATTTCTGCTTACTCTGATAATTCATGATCTTATCAGTGTTTCTTCTTATTCAGACATTATATGGTTTATGGATTATCGATTTTTTGGTATTGTATGATTATGACATTGTATTGAATACTTGACACTTACCTTGTGCACACACTTACACCACCCTCTAAGTTTTCTATAAGCTTATGCACAATAGATGCATGCAGGTGATGTTAGGTTGCAGCAGTGTTGAGCTTGGAGCGTGCAATGGTCTTCTGGAGCTTGATTTTCTATTTATGTATTTCCCTTTCAGTGTTGTACTCAAATGATTATATTAGTGGATATGTGATGATGATGTTGCCTTTGCGAATTGGATAATCTTGTGGTTATGCTTATTACTAGTTAAATGTACATTAAAAAAATCCTCCTTGTAGGATCCCAGGATCAGAATCTGGCATATGAATGCTAGGAGCCGAGAATGGGGTACTACGGAGGCTGTCGGCACCGAATTCGGCGATCAGGAATCCTATGAATCCGATTTCTGGGTTTGGGGCATGACATCCTTACCGAACACCTACTCAGTAGTCTCTGAAATCCTGTCATAAGGGTCTTCACCTGTAGTCAATCCTGCGTCTATTTGGTGCAACCGCACGATTGGGTGAGTGAAAACTCGGTAAAAAAATTTTGCAAGGATTCATGCATATCATGTCATTCCAAAATAGTTTGAACCAATCATATTCAATCACAATGAGGATAATATAAACTCGAATGTACATGTATGAATGTATGAATGTATGCTCAAGTCACAGATCTGGGGATGCACATCCAGCTATCAAAATTAAGGGTCGCTACGCTAGTAGACTACCTGAAAAAGACCATACAGACCGCCCACAGTAGATTAACTACCTGAAAAAGGCCATTGAGACAAGTGCGCCCAAGGATATCTCTTGAAAAAATACACGGGGTACGCCCGAGGAGAGTCTAATCCTAAAAAAGCCTCATGTAAAGAAAGAGCGCCCAAAGTAGCACAAATGCACATGCTCTAAAAGTTTAACTGAAGTAACAGTACTTACAGAAATTTAGACAGAGTATGACTTACATTGAGCACTCGGAAAAGCTCATGTGTCATGCGTGGATGTCATGCACTATGATACTCATGTATACTCCATATGATTAACAAGGTTGTTTTCATAGACGTTGTCAAAGATCACAATATATTAAACATCCAAGCATGAATTCAATCATAGATTCATTTACATTTTTTTAAGTCTAAATGAGGGCCCATAAACCTGTCATTTCAAGCATACTAAATTAGTGATAGATTCATTCTACTACATAAGAAAGGTGATGTTCCACACCTATGCATTTGTTGTACAACTTGTGAGATAAAAGGAATGGAAGTATCATGGTTCCTTTTTACTATGTCTAAAATGGGGCAATTTCTAGGATAGCATAGAGAATGCAAGACTAAACCCTAATCACATAATTATGAATTGAAGGACTTGAATAGTAGAAGTTAATACAATATCCCATGTTCATCAATTCCAAATGGAAATCCAAAGAACTAAGTTACCATTTGTAACATTCTAAAACTATATTAGATTCAATTTATAACTAAACTAGTATATACAAGGGGTTAATGGAGCAACTCACCATTAGAATAGAAGCAATATCTCTAACCTCTTAGTGTAACTAATAGAAGTACACATGTACATAAGCAATTTCAAATGGGGCATAATGAGCATAATACAATTCTTATAAGATGGATTAAAGTAACAAGATTCAAGACAATTCTATAGGATTATCAATGTCGATTCAAATCTAAAGAAACACAACTACTATTCACACAATTAAAATATCTTATGCAACTATCTTAGAAGTCAATGAAATGATGAAGCCATGTGGGATATCCCTCACCTTGGTTAAGTGTTGTTTTTAATCCAGACGTTCTCACGAGATGGATTCAAGAGTCTAATTCTCTGGTTTTGATGAGGTTTTTCAAGCTCTCCTAAGATGATCTTTAACACCAATTCAAAGAGGGTTTTAGTTTCTACCTAGTTAGGGGTTTGGATGAGTCAACTTGTCACTGAGTTGAGAGGAGTTTCAAATATAAACAACATGGTTTGGGTATATACCTGGATTGGGATTACTCTATGTTGCTGATGAGGTAGAATTGCCCCTTCAAATGGTTAGTTAAAGACACCCCTGGATGAATCATTCTACGTGTCATCACTGAGTCAACTCGGTCTAGTCATTTAGGCAAGTAAGTAAATGAATAAGAGAGTCCATTGCAATCTGTTTCTGGTTTATTCAACTCAGGAATATTGTGTTATCTCTAGGGCTTGTTCGGCTGATTTCAAAGTGGATTTCTAGAGGTAACACATCATTCAGCTCGGTTAGGTAAAGTCAACTCGTTAACGAGTTGAGTTTAACTCGTTGCAATGACTGAGATTGGACTGAGATCCCTGATGGTGTGGTTATGGGGATGCAAACCGACCTCCCTCACTGATTTGCATATGGGTTTTTACCCTGAAGTGTAGTCCTGAGTCATGCCAACTCATGACCGAGTTTGAAGTGGTACCTCAACGATTGAGTGAGACCAGTTGCAGTGACTGACCAGGGACGTTGCTTGGATGATGAGAAAGGTCTAGATGTGGCGTGCCCAGCACCTGGTTCGCCGGAATGTAGAACTAAGTCTCCCTGCCTGGATCCCAGGCGTTGTCTTGGGCAGAATCAGACCTGGACCGAGGCTGGAGATTGACAGAACAAGGTCTGTATCGAGTCTGAGAGACACCAGATGGCCAACTAAAGATGGACGGTCGGAAACTCACATCAGCGGCATGTCTTCTCTCTATTTCCCTCCTTCCTTCTTCTTCCTTAATCTTAACCTTACTTCTCTCTCTATTTTCTTCACAGCAGAGGACGACTCAAACCAAGTCAAGTTGTCGCTCAAACAGCGCCCGAAATTCCTATCTCCCTCTCTTTCTATTTCCTATCTTTTTCTTCTCCTTGGGGTTCGCCCTAATGCATGCCTTTATATAGTTTTTCCGTTTCTAGAAAGATCTACAGCTAATCATGAGGATTAGCACAGAGATAACATGAGTTAGCTAAAGATGGTTAGGCGTCAAGATCTATCATTGCTTTATATCTCATATATGGGTCCATTTGATTGTCCCTGATGGACATTAAATGTGGTGGGCCACACGATGAACGGATCAGATCAGTGAATGGGTCCGATTTTGTAGAAGGTGGGTTTCACAATCAATTTGAGGAAGATGAGGGATGATAATGGTGTTTTTCATATGGGTGGTTGATTCATAGATCAAGGCCGTTTGGACAGTCCTAATATGGTCTAAAAGTAGTGTGGTGTCCATCTTATGGTGTAAGGAAGTGTCATTGATTAACACAATCCGCCGCAGCCGAAACCCGTGGGCCGTTATAACTTCTCATCGATTTCTTGTTGCTAAGACAAATATTCGGTAGCCCTATTTCAGATGTCTGAGATTTGCCTGAGGGAAGCTTCTAGGCGCCAATGAGTGGACGAGGTACATTATTACTAAAAGTGGAAAGATCTTTTCTGAATTCTGACGTGTAGGCGTTCATTTCTGGAAACGGTAGGGCTGACTGGGAATTTCTTGCGTGCACGAGTGAAAACCGACCATTCCGAACGGTCGGATCCTCCAGCAACATGAGCGACGTGGATCTTCTTTCCCCGTCAACACCCACCACTTGCAACACTGATCCAGTCATTGATCGTTCTTACGTAGGGGACTTTCAATCACAACTTCAGGCGTGGTTAGGGTTGGTGGGACCTTAGCAATCAGATGGACGGTCTGGATCTAATTATGTATTCAGAAGGATGGCCATTTGCATCGTCAAATGGACGGTTAGGTTTGGACGAGTGACGGGCGGGAGGATTTTCTTTTCCATTAAGTTATCGGGTCAGCGTGGTCAAAGCCGCATGCACAGTTCTAGTGCGATGCGGGTGCACGCATAAAAGGTGCACGCATACTTCCAAGGTGGGGTCCACAGGGTTGTTCGTGGGTGATCCACACTGACCACTTGTTTCAGTTGATCATTTTAAAGTCATAGACTAAAGGTAAGGTAGATTTGAATCTTGGGTGGGCCATAATAATGGGTTTGTGCGTCTGAATGGCAATATCTGATGGTCATTGAAGATTTGACGGTCAGATCTTTTCCTAATCTATTCATTAGTGATTCTTAGGATTTCTAGCCCTGCCCATATGGAATTCCATTAGTATAATTGATGATCTTAGGGTTCAATCACAAAGATCGAGTGCATCTAATTAATGTTTATCGATAATTTAGCGATTGGAAGATTTTGAATCTGCATATCAATGATCCGAATGTCCTAAGGTTCATCCGGATGAAGATCTATGGTTGGATTAGTTCTCTAAGGGTCTAAGTGTGATGATTAAGTGAAAGACCTTCAAGTTGGACCCTGATGAATGGTGAATTTGACGATTCGGGTCTCAATCCTTAAGATGATCCAAGATTAGGGCCTTCTATGATTCGTATTGGATTGTCTGATTTGTCTATCAGAGCAATAGGTCTATCAGGGTGGTTGAACCCCTAAAATAGAGTGACTTGATGATGTAGTGATCCATAAATAATAATAAAAAATCAACGAATGTATAACTTGTTCTAAAGATGAATATTACACCTAATGGTCATATTTAGACTTGAGTGACACCAAATGTACAAAAACAAAATACCAAGTTAAGTTACATAGTAACACCCGAGTACCGAAAAGTATGGGGTATTACAACTTGGGGTTATGAACAATCGTATCAACATATCATCTCACGATGAAGTTCCCAATTGACCACAACACCAGCCTAATTAAAGGAGATCAACAGGAAGCTCGATAATGCTACTCAACGTTGAGAAAGTAACAAGCAATAACCATCACTTCCCTCAACCCACGAGAAGACTCTATTGAGAGGGCATCCTGTGGAGGACCTCATATCAATCCCACTTGATGAATTGACCTGAGTAGCACTATCCAAGTCAGGTCATCGATAGCTCCAGTACTACGAGATGAGATGATGAACCTCCTTTGACGATATTCTGACGTATTCGCTTGGTCGCACCAAGACATGCTCAGAATTGATCCGAGGGTAATGGTTCATAGGGTAAATGTCAACCTCGACCACAGGCCAGTCAGGAAAAAGTGGAGAGCATTTGAAGCCGAATGATATGCCACCATAGGAAAAGAGGCTGAAAAACTCCTCGAAATAGGATTCGTGGAAGAAATATACTATCTAGACTGGATGTAACACCCTGAAATTCGGGGGTCGAGCATAACTCAGTTCCCGAGTTCCAAAACATCACTTATGCAACATAAACAATGATGGATGTATGTTGTCTGTATTAGTGCATAAAACATGAAATAAATTAAGCCAAATCAGCAGACATAATTCAGGAATATTGCGAAAATGTAAGCGAAAGACTTAAATACATATATAAAATAAAATAATCCCCAAAGTATGCGTGCTCTGCTAGGGAAATAAATACAACTGTGTCTCAAAATACATGTATCGAACTGTGCAAAATCATCATATACATATTCCAGAATCCCCGCTGGTCAGGACAAGGCTCACACGAACCTGCTTGAGAACTGTATAAATGAGAACGCCTCCTCGTCCTCCTCAAACTCCGGCTCCGCCTCGTAAGCATCGCCATCACCTGCAACTAAGTTAGAGTCTGGTTGGTGTTTAAGCACCATCCCAGAACGTAGGAGTGAGAATTCAACTCAGTGGTACTATATAACAAAGGTTAACATGTTATCAATTCAATCAAGCAAAAATGATAAAGCAGTACAATCAAATATATCCTAGATACTCTTGTTAATGCAAGAATGATATGAGAGAATGATGCATGCTCTTACCATAAACTCCCTCTTGCGACATCATCAAACGATCGTGGCATGAATCACTTCCTCAGTGCTCTTACACCAACATCGATAACACATGCAATGCGATGATATGAATATGCTTGCCAAGTTCTTATTAGTCCTTTTCATACAACAGGATTGGGAAGCTAAAACACCTCCCTTATATCAATTTCCAAACATTGATCCATTCTAGGGTCGTCAATCCTAGGAAATCTCATACGATGTTACAGTTCTAAGTCACTACAAGGGCTGTCAGGGCTGTTGCACGGAATCGTTACACCACTCCCCCATCACCAAATCAATACAGGCCTAACTTGTACTCTTGTTACTACGGAAGGGTCGTCGCCTCCACGTAGAATCAGAGTACGCTCGAGGTCACTACAAAGGGCTCGTCACCTTATCAGTGTAGGCCGACAGCTTGAATGTAGTGTCTCATACCACCACAATCAGCTCACGAGACAAGGTTGCTCACTGGTCACTAAAGGGAGGTTCATCGTCCCAGCATAGGCCGACAGCTCAGCCACGGTGTCCCATACACCATGTCCTGCTCATGAGTCTTAGGGGATCACAGTACTAAGGTTAACGAGAGTTTCACTAGTGAGTTCGGTGCCTTAGATTCAAACAGTAACGACCAAACATGGTGAACAAACATCGGTCAATTGGGTTAGTTGATAAGCCTAACTAGGCCAAGCGCACGTTGAGTTGAATGACATGGAATGCATAAGCACTCCGTGTGGCCTAACCACTGTCGAACATCCCAAGCACAACTCAGATTCGTTAAACTCATCCTGTGTGGTGAAAATGACCTCAACCACCCTTTGAAGAACAGTTACCGATTACCTAGATTGTCATACAACCCCAATCAAGTACATGCTCAATAACAGGCATATGATTCATATCCTACTTCCATATGAACATTCGTGAAATATAACTTGAACTTAAATACAGTACATGGAGGAAATCATACACACAGTTAAGGTGAATAATCTAAGTTATACAATTCATGGAGGAAATCATACACACAGTTAAGGTGATTGAGATTCATATCTCAACAATCTAAAAAGTCACTCTTTACTAACTACTAACTCATTTAAGCATTTATCCAAACACTTAGACTACCCTATTCAACATACATCACGTATGTCGATTCCATTACATATTAGGGAAAGTCCTTTCGCCAAGGAGTTGCCACATACATATCATGCATAAGTCTACGATAAATAATCATGGCAATCACAATAGCATATTCCATACGTATACAGGTATTTTATCATATACATGAAATACTCTATTTCTAACATAACTTATACATATACGTACATAGAAACAGATAGCGCATTTGGCATATGTAATAGCATTCACATCATGAATAAATGATTATCTAACATTGAAAGCCTTGAAAACCATTACATAAATGTATACAGTCCGCACCTTAAACCAAAAAATGCATATTAGATGTGATTCAGACAATAAGTCTTCGTCAACGGCGGATACGTTACCTATGACATGAAATAGGTTAGCTATAACTTCAATACAGCTATTCTAAGCTTCAAACAGGTTAGGGTTGGCTTAACTTAAAACGGAATCAGAATCATCGGAATAACGATTCGGATACGCAGGTTCGATGCGTAAATGGACTGAGAAGAATCCCATGGAGAATCAACAGGTTCTCCCTCACTTTCTCTCTCTTTTCTCTCTTGAAAAGCTAGGGTTTAGGAAATTCGTATGGAATTTGGGAATGAGGGTTTAAGCCCTTTTTATAAGCCTAAAGTCAATAAAAATAGTCTTAAGGTCAAGGTATACTTAGATTATAACCAAATCGGGCTCTTTCTGATCCAACGGAGCACTTCTGGAAGTCCTCTTATCGAATGCGGTCGGACTTAAGCTCACTAGTATTGGATCTTAAGTAAGTTAAGTTTTTAGTCCAATCGGGTTTCCAGATTGTCCGTGACGGACCATCTTCAATTCAACGGTTACAGAAATTCGATCAGGGCTACATGTACTTTGACATGTAAGGGCCACCTTTCCTGATCCGAGGGTGAATTTGGGTCGAAATCTAACGGTCAGAACGCTTAGAAACATTGCGCAAGAGAAACAATCCAGATTACTTAAAATCATATTTAATTTTCTAAAAATCTTCGTTTTCTCACTCTCTTCACTCTGGACTCAAGGAAATGGTCTCAGGACATCGTTTGGGCTTGATTTTTGAGGTGATAGTCAAGTCCAACTAGGCGGTTATAATGGTCTAAGTTCATCGATATCAGACTTTCAACGTACGGTCTAGATCCAATACGAAGTTATAAAGTATTCCCGGGAGCAACTGGATTTAGAGTTGGATCCTAGATATTGGGATAATGTAGCGTCAATGATTTTATAGGTTTTAGGTCTTACAGATCATATTGAAAGTTATCGGTACTCATTTCACATGTAATCTAGTTTAACGCTAGCTAATACACATTAAATTTCTAAAGACTTAAGGCCTAAATGATTTCTGCTAAAGGTGGTACTCCGGTTTAAGTATGTATTTTTCTAAGACGTTACAATCTACCCCCCTAAGAAAAAAATTAGTCCTCAAAATCCATACCTTCTCATACTCCTCGAGGATCTGGGGGTAATTCTTCCTGACCTCAGCTTCAGTCTCCCAAGTAGCTTCTTCTTCGCTGTGATACATCCATAGTACCTTCACAAGTGGAATAACCTTGCTACGCAATGCCTGCTCCTTCCTATCCTAAATACGCGTCAGTCACAGTTTATAAGTGGAATCCTCGCTCAACTACACCTGCTCCCATCTGATAATGTGCCAAGGATCGGGAACATACTTCTTTAACATAGACACATGGAAAACATTATGCACGCCTGCGAGTGGTGTGGGCAAAGCAAGGTGATACGCTATTGCCCCCACTCGATCAAGTATTTGGAATGGGCCAATGAATCTCGGCGTGAGCTTCCCTTTCTTACCAAACCTAAGAACTCCTCGCATAGGGGAAACCTTAAGGAACACGTGGTCCCCAACATCAAACTCAATCGGTCGCCATCTTGTATCTGCGTAGCTCTTCTGTCTGCTCTGTGCTGAGAGCAGTCGACACCGAATAATATCGATCTTCTCTGAAGTCGCCTGAACCAACTCTGGGCCAATCAAAGTCTTCTCGCCCTTTCTGCCCAATAATGCGGTGCTCTACACAGGCGACCATACAGTGCCTCATAGGGAGCCATACCAATACTCGCCTGGAAGCTGTTGTTATACGCGAACTCTGCATAAGGAAGACAGTCATCCCAACTGTCTTTGAAGTCCAACGCACAAACTCGCAACATATCCTCTAAAATCTGATTCACACGCTCCGTCTGCCCGTCTGTCTGCGGATGGAACGCGGTACTGAACTTCAACTTCACACCCATCGCTTCCTGGATATGAGTCCAGAAGATAGATGTGAATCAGGTGTCTCTATCTGACACAATCTTTAAGAGAACTCCATGCAAGAGTACTAGCTCCCTGATATACAATCTAGCCAACTCGTCTGCAGAATTTGTGACTCTGATCAGTAGGAAATGAGCTGACTTCGTCAACCTATCAACGATCACCAAAATAGAGTCATGTCACTTCCTCATCTTCGGCAGTCTAGAAATAAAATTCATGAAAATAAAGTCCCACTTTCATTCAGTTATGGGCATAAGCTGAAGCAATCCAGGAGGTTGGCGATGCTCTACCTTAACCTGCTGACACGTGAGATAACGGGATACGAACTCAGCAATGTGGACCTTTATATTGTCCCACTAGTACGATCTTTTCATATTCTGATATATCTTCGTTCTACTAGGATGCATCGCAAGCCTCGAACTGTGGGCTGACTTAAGAATCTCTCGTCTCAAGTCAGGTATGTCTGGAACGCATAGGCGACCTGGATATCGCAAGCCCCCATCTGTACCAATAGTCCACTCAAAGTCCCCGTCAGTACCAACCTGCTCCTTCACCTTCTTCAGAAGCTCATCGCATCCTGAGCCTTAATAATACGGCCATCTACGAGCTGTTGTACACGAATATGTGCGATGACTTCATACGGCTCTTCCACTGTGAGCTTCTGCTCAAAGTCTCGCACAAACTCTACCATATCCCATTCTGCAATCATAAGCGGAGCCATAAATTCTATAGTCTTCTTGCGGCTCAACGCGTCAGCCACAAGGTTTGCCTTGCCCTGATGGTAGGAAACCTCGAACTTAAAGTCTTTCAAGGTCTCCATCCATCGACGCTCCTCATATTCAAATCTCGCTATAAGAATATATATCTAAGGCTCTTGTGGTCGCAAAAGAGTTCGAACTCTTCTCCGTAGAGGTAATGTCTCCAGAGCTTTAATGCGAATATAATAGCTGCTAACTCTAGGTCATGCGTAGGGTAATTCTCGTCGTGCTTCCTTAATTGTCTCGAGGCATACCCAATCACCCTGTCCTTCTGTATAAGGACATAACCCAGACCAATGCGAGACGCGTCAATATATATCATATACTTAACCCCTTGCTCTGGCAATATTAGCACAGGGGCGAACGTCAACTTGTCCTTCAGCTTCTAAAAAGCTGCTTCAGCCTTTTCATTCCAGGAAAACTTCAAGTCTTTCCATGTCAACTGAGACAACGGTCTAGCAATCTTGGAAAAGTCTCGAATGAATCGTCGATAGTAACCTACCAGACCCAGAAAACTCCTCACCTCAGTAACTAAATTAGGCTGCTTCCAATCCTGAACTGCAGCTACTTTAGCGAGGTCAACCGCATTACCTTCCTTAGACACCACATGTCCCAGGAACTTAACTTCTTCCTTCCAGAAGTCGCGTTTCTAATACTGCGCGAACAATTGGTTCTCCCTAAGAGTATTCAATACCGTTCTCAGGTGCTCCTCGTGTTCTTTCCGATTCGTGGAGTATATCAAAATGTCATCGATAAAGATAATGACGAACCGGAACAGAAATGGCCGAAACACTCTTTTCATCAGATCCATGAACACGGCTGGAGCATTCGTGAGTCCAAAGGAATCATAAGGAACTCATAATGACCTAAATTGGTCCTGAACATAGTCTTCTGCACGTCCTCATCCCTGACGCATAACTGATGATACCCAGACTGCAAATCTATCTTCGAGAAATAATGTGCCCCCTTCAGCTGATCGAACAGATCATCAATCCTGGGCAAGGGATACTTATTCTTCATTGTTACCTGATTCAGCCTGGGATAGTTGATACACAACCGCAGGGAACCGTCTTTCTACTTCACGAACAAGACAGGCGCTCCCCAAGGTGACACACTCGGTCGAATAAAGCCTACCTCAAGCAAAATATCGATTTGTCTCCTCAATTCCTCCATCTCACATGGAGGCATACGATACGTCGGCAGGGAAATAGGTGTCGCACCGAGCACAAGATCAATAGTGAAGTCAATCTCGCGCCGAGTGGGAAGCCCTGGAATCTTCTCAAACACATCAGAGAAATCACGAACTACTGGCATATCTTCTAACATCGGAACAACAGAACTCTCTAACATGGAAGCATAGGTGCTAACACGACAGGACGAACTGACTTGAACTGGAAAAGAAAAGACCATGCCCTTAGGTCTGTAAGCTATCACAACTCTGGCCTCGCAATCAATCTCTGCGCTCATCTTCGCGAGCCAATCCATCCCAAATATAACATCATAATGACACAGTGACAATCAGGTCGACAACAACTGTCTTGCTACCCAAATCTATCGAGCAAGACTCATAGGTCTGAGTAATATCTGACGTAGTCCCTGTAGCTGTCGAGAGTCTCACTCCCTTCGCAGGAGCCGTAACCAAACCTAGCCGCTTGACCGCAGCACAAGAAATGATCGAAACAGCGGACCTAGTGTCCACCAACAAGAAGATAGGTGTATGTAGGATGTGAGCTGGAACCTCAAATGATGACGGTGCTGAATCTACCTCGTGCGCCTCAGCTGTGAGCGCATGAACTCTAGCCTGTTGTGGGTGATGTGGTGGAGGAACCATGGGCCGTTGTGGTGGCCTGAAACGAGGTGCTGGAGGTCTAAAGGAAGGATGAGCTGGTGCTGATCGAAGGGGTGGTGCAGAAATAGCCTGAGGCATCGGACGATCGATCCTCTAAGGCGGTGAGAACCCACTGTCTCGCATCTTGAAAAAATAAGAAATCTCAGTGTGGCCAGACCTCTTGTAATAGCTGCACCACACATCATGACACCTTAAATCGGTAGGAGATGCAGAAAACCCCTGTGGGAAATCGAACCGAGGCCTCTTATAGAGGAAAGGCCTACTCATGAAATCAGGTCACGGCCTGAGAACCATAGGTGCTCATGTGCGAGATAACCTCTCCTTGTCTTGCTCTGCTCGCAGGGACATACTCACCAGCTCCGCATAGGAAGAAATGCTCGCACAGCACATCTTCGATCAAATCTCGGGCCGTTAACCCTCAGAATCCTCAACGACTGATCACCCAGAATCAAAGGAGCATACCTGCCTAGCTCCGTAAACTGATTCTCATACTTAGTCACCAACATGCCTCCCTGGCGAAGGCGAAGGAACTTACTCTCCTTCTCGTGCCGGTAAGTGACCGAAAAATACTTCTCGTGGAAGCGAGCCTCGAATGCCGCCCACGTCCACTCAAATCCCTCCTCAACTGTGCAGAGAATGCTATCCCACCATAAGCTAACCTCCTTCTCAAACATGAAGGTGGCAAGCTCAACCTGTTCCGCCTCAAAACAGTGCAACGACCTAAGCATCATAGAGATGCGGTCGATCCAATACTCACCCTCCTCGAGTCTGTGAGTACCCAAAAATGTAGGAGGCCTCAAGCGCTGAAATCGCTCGAATGTACTGCTCGTACTAGTATGCCCAACAGGGTGTAGAGGCAAGGCAGGTGGAGTCGCCCCCATCGACTGAGAATAGATACCAGCTATGGAGGACAAGAACTGCTACTGCTGCTGTTATATCTGCTGCTGCTGCATCAACAGCATCATCTACTCTAGCCTATCAGGAGGCGAAGCGGACTGTGATGTAGAAGGCGTCAACGCAGAAGGCACCACAGAAGGTGTCATAGGAGGTGGCCCAGCAGCAAAGCCAGAAGCCGGCTGAGAACTCGGCATGGGATCTGAACGAGATGGGCACGAATGAGGGTTTATAGGAGTATCACATAGGGCAAGAGCCCCATCTAGCGAATCACCCAGAGAAAGACGGGCCGAAAATCTTAAGCCCTTAGGTGGCATACCATACACACAACAGAGGCACTACAAGAAAAGGGGTTTTTTGAGACGAAACTTTTAGCGACGAAATTTATTTTCGTTGCTAAAAGTGACTTTTAGCGACGAACTAAAGATTCGTTGCTAAAACTTTACTTTTAGCGGCGAAATAGTGAATCCGTAGCTAAAAGTCACTTTTGGCAATGAAAAATTTCATCGCTAAATGTTGTGAACAACTTTTTAAACTTAAGGGATCGAAAGCAAAGGTTTACTTTTAGCAACAAAAATTTTCCTAAGTAAAAACTTGGATGAGACTTTTAGCGACGAAAGTCCCATCGCTAAATGTCTGAACACTTTACTTTTAGCTACGAACATTTTTGTAGCTGAAAAACGTGGCTGCGACTTTTAGCGATGAAATTAGTGTCGCTAATGTGTGAACAGTTTTTGAAAAAAATCCAAAGGTTTACTTTTAACTACGAACATTTTCGTAACTAAAAAACCGTGGCTGGGACTTTTAGCAACCAAAATTTTGGTCGCTAAATGAGTTGAAAGAAAATTTAAAGGGCTTTTAGCTACGAAAATTTTCGTAGCTAAAGAACATGCCTCCATCTTTTAGCGACGAAAATTTTCGTCGCTAAAGTCTTTTTTTTTTTGTAATTTCATCTCAAATTTCCTTTCATTGTATCTTTCCTGATATACACCTGTTATATAAAATATTTCATCATATTCATATTCACATCCATCTAAATTGAAACCACGTAAATCCATCCAAACATAAACTGCATCCATCCAAACATAAACAATCCTATGGAAAAAAATTAATGAATAGAGAGAGAACATATGAGAGATGATCCAAACAAATGAAAAGAAAAACAACCTTAACCTAGGTTAAGGTTTAGGTTATAGGTTATGGTTTAGGTTTAAGGTTATAAGTTTTGGTTTAGGTTAAGGTTTAGGTTTTGGGTTTAGGTTAAGGTTATAGGTTTAGGTTAGGTTTAGGTTATAGGTTATAGCTTTAGGATTTGAGAATATGTTAAGGTTTAGGTTTAGAAATTCGAGTCGGGTTCGGGATCAGGTTTAGGCTTGGGTTTTCAAGTTTAGGTTTAGGTTTAGGTTAGGGAGTTGAGATTGGGATTTGGTGTAGGTTTAGGTTTAGGGATTTGAGAATAGGTTAAGGTTTCGTTTTAGTAAATCGGGTTCGGGTTCGGGATCGGGTTTAGGCTTAGGTTTTCAAGTTTAGGTTTAGGTTTAGGTTTAGGTTTAGGTTAGGGAGTTGAGATTAGGGTTAGGTGTAGGTCTAGGCTTAGGAATTTAAAAATACATTTAGGTTTTAGTTTATGTTAAGTTATAGGTTTAGCTTAGGTTTAGGTTATAGGTTATAGGTTATAGCTTTAGGGAATTGAGAATAGGTTAAGGTTTAGGTTTAGGAAATCGGGTTCGGGTTCGAGATCGGGTTTAGGTTTAGGTTTTCAAGTTTAGGTTTAGGTTAAGTTGTTGAGATTAAGATTAGGTGTAGGTTTAGGTTTAGGAATTTAAGAATATATTTAGGTTTTAGGTTTAGGTTATCGGTTTAGGTTATATGTTATAGGTTATAGTTTTAGGGAATTGAGAATAGGTTAAGGTATAGGTTTAGGTTTAGGAAATTGGGTTCAGGTTTGGGATCGGGTTTAGGATTGGATTTTCAAGTTTAGGTTTAGGTTAAGTAGTTGAGATTAGGATTAGGTGTAGGTTTGGGTTTAGGAATTTGAGAATACATTTAGGTCTTAGGTTTAGGTTTAAGTTTTGATTTTGGTTTAGGTTATATGTTATAGGTTTAGGATAAGGTTTATGTTTAGGTTTAGGTTATAGGTTTTGTGATTTGGGAACAATTTTAGATAATAAGTATAGGTTTAAGTTAGGTTATAGGTTTTGGGATTTGATAATGGGTTCGGGTTTAGGTTATAGATTTTGCTTTTGCTTTAGGTTATAGTTATTGGTTTAGGTTATAGGTTATAGGTTTAGGATAAGGTTTAGGTTTAGGTTTAAGTTATAGGTTTTGGGATTTGAGAATGGGTTTGGGTTTAGGTTATAGGTTTTGGTTTTGGTTTAGGTTATAGGTTTTGGTTAAGGTTATAGCTTACAGGTTTAGGTTTAGGTGAAGGTTAGGTTTAGGTTATAGGTTTTGGGATTTGGGAATAGTTTTAGGTTATAGGTATAGGTTTAGGTTAGGTTATAGGTTAAGATTTAGGGATAGGTTATAGGTTTTGAGATTTGAGAATGGGTTCAGGTTTAGGTCAAAGGTTTTGGTTTTGGTTTAGGTTATAGGTTTTGAGATTTGAGAATGCGTTCAGGTTTAGGTTATAGGTTTTGGTTTTGGTTTAAGTTATAGGTTTTGGGATTTGGAAATGGGTTCGGGTTTAGGTTATAGGTTTTGGTTTTGGTTTAGGTTATAAGTTTTTGTTAAGGTTATAGGTTATAGGTTTAGGTTTAGGTTTAGGTTAAGGTTAGGTTTAGGTTATAGGTTTTGGGATTTGGGAATAGTTTTAGGTTATAAGTATAGGTTTAGGTTAGGTTATAGGTTTTGGGATTTGATAATGGGATCTGGTTTAGGTTATAGGTTTTGGTTTTGGTTTAGGTTACAGGTTTTGGTTTAGGATAAGGTTTAGGTTTAGGTTTAGGTTTAGGTTATAGGTTTTAGGATTTGAGAATGGGTTCGGGTTTAGGTTACAGGTTTTGGTTTTCGTTTAGGTTATAAGTTTTGGGATTTGAGAATGGGTTCAGGTTTAGGTTATAGATTTTAGTTTTGGTTTAGGCTATAGGTTTTGGTTAAGGTTATAGGTTATAGGTTTAGGTTTAGGTTAAGGTTAGGTTTAGGTTATAAGTTTTGGGATTTGGGAATAGTTTTAGGTTATAGGTATAGATTTAGGTTAAGTTATAGTTTAAGGTTTAGGGATAGGTTATAGGTTTTGGTATTTGAGATTGGGTTTGGGTTTAGGTTATAGGTTTTAGTATTGATTTTAGGTTATAGGTTTTGGGATTTGAGAATGCGTTCGGGTTTAGGTTATAGGTTTTGGTTTTGGTTTAGGTTATCGATTTTGGTTTAGGTTATAGGTTTTGGGATTTGAGAATGGGATCGGGTTTAGGTCATAGGTTTTGGTATTGGTTTAGGTTATAGGTTTTTGGATTTGATAATGGGTTCGAGTTTAGGTTATAGGTTTTGGTTTTGGTTTAGGTTATTGGTTTTGGTTTAGGTTATAGGTTAAGGTTAGGTTTAGGTTATAGGTTAAGGTTAGGTTTAGGTTATAGGTTTTGGGATTTGAAAATGGGTTCGGGTTTAGGTTATAGGTTTTGGTTTTGATTTAGGTTATAGGTTATAGGTTTAGGATAAGGTTTAGGTTTAGGTTTAGGTTACAGGTTATGGGATTTGAGAATGGGTTCAGGTTTAGGTTATAGGTTTCGGTTTAGGTTATAGGTTTTGGGATTTGAGAATGGGTTCGGGTTTAGGTTATAGGTTTTTATTTTCGTTTAGGATATAAGTCATAGGTTTAGGATAAGTTTTAGGTTTAGGTTTAGGTTATAGGTTTTGGGATTTGAGAATGGGTTCAGGTATAGGTTATAGGTTATGGTTTTGGTCTAGGTTATAGGTTTTGGGATTTGAGAATGGGTTCGGGTTTAGGTTATAGGTATTGGTTTTGGTTTAGGTTATAGGTTTTGGTTAAGTTTATAGGTTATAGGTTTAGGTTTATGTTAAGCTTAGGTTTTGGTTATAGATTTTGGGATTTGGGAATAGTTTTAGGTTATAAGTATAGGTTTAGGTTAGGTTATAGGTTAAGGTTTAGGGATAGGTTTTAGGTTTTGGGATTTGAGAATGGGTTCGGGTTTAGGTTATAGGTTTTTATTTTGGTTTAGGTTATAGGTTTTGGTTTAGACTATTGGTTATAGGTTTAGGATAAGGTTTAGGTTTAGGTTTAGGTTTAGGTTTAGGTTATAGGTTTTGGGATTTGAGAATCGGTTCGTGTTTAGGTTATAGGTTTTGTTTTTGGTTTTGGTTATAGGTTTTGGTTAAGGTTATAGGTTATAGGTTAGGTTTAGGTTAAGGTTAGGTTTAGGTTATAGGTTTTGGGATTTGGGAATAGTTTTAGGTTATAGGTATAGGTTTAGGTTAGGTTATAGGTTAAGGTTTAGGGAAAGGTTATAGTTTTTGAGATTTGAGAATGGGTTCGGGTTTAGGTCATAGGTTTTGTATTGGTTTAGGTTATAGGTTTTGGGATTTGAGAATGGGTTCGGGTTTAGGTTATAGGTTTTGGTTTTGGTTTAGGTTATAGGTTTTGGCTTAGGTTATAGGTTAAGGTTAGTTTTATGTTATAGGTTTTGGGATTTGAGAATGGGTTCAGGTTTAGGTCATAGGTTCTGGTATTGGTTTAGGTTATAGGTTTTGGGATTTGAGAATGGGCTCGGGTTTAGGTTATCGGTTTTGATTTTGGTTTAGGTTATAGGTTTTGGTTAAGGTTATAGGTTATAGGTTTAGATTTTAGGTTTAGGTTAGGTTTAGGTTATAGGTTTTGGGATTTGGGAATAGTTTTAGGTTATAGGTATAGGTTTAGGTTAGGTTATAGGTTAAGGTTTAAGGATAGGTTTTAGGTTTCAGGATTTAAGAATGGGTTTGGGTTTAGTTCATAGGTTTTGGTATTGGTTTAGGTTATAGGTTTTGGGATTTAAGAATGGGTTCGGGTTTAGGTTATAGGTTTTGGTTTTGGTTTAGGTTATAGGTTTTGGTTAAGGTTATAGGTTATAGGTTTAGGTTTATGTTTAGCTTAGGTTTAGGTTATAGGGTTTGGAATGTGGGAATGGTTTTAGGTTATAAGTATAGGTTTAGGTTAGGTTATTGGTTAAGATTTAGGGATAGGTTATAGGTTTTGGGATTTGAGAATGGGTTCGAGTTTAGGTTATAGGTTTTGGTTTTAGTTTAGGTTATAGGTTTTAGTTTAGGTTATAGGTTATAGGTTTAGGATAAGGTTTAGGTTTTGGTTTTGGTTTAGGTTATAGGTTTTGGGATTTGAGAATGGGTTCGGGTTTAGGTTATAGGTTTTGGTTTTGGTTTAGGTTATAGGTTTTGGTTTAGGTTATAGGTTATAGGTTTAGGATAAGGTTTAGGTTTTGGTTTTGGTTTAGGTTTAGGTTTAGGTTTAGGTTATAGGTTTTGGGATTTGAGAATGGGTTCGGGTTTAGGTTATAGGTTTTGGTTTTGGTTTTGGTTATAGGTTTTGGTTAAGGTTATAAGTTAGAGGTTTAGGTTTAGGTTAAGGTTAGGTTTAGGTTATAGGTTTTGGGATTTTGGAATAGTTTTAGGTTATAGGTATAGGTTTAGGTTAGGTTATAGGTTAAGGTTTAGGGATAGGTTATAGGTTTTGAGATTTGAGAATGGGTTCGGGTTTAGGTCATAGGTTTTGTATTGGTTTTGGTTTTAGGTTTTGGGATTTGAGAATGGGTTCGGGTTTAGGTTTTAGGTTTTGGTTTTGGTTTAGGTTATAGGTTAAGGTTAGGTTTAGGTTATAGGTTTTGGGATTTGAGAATGGGTTCGGGTTTAGGTTTTAGGTTTTGGTTTTGGTTTAGGTTATAGGTTAAGGTTAGGTTTAGGTTATAGGTTTTGGGATTTGAGAATGGGTTCGGGTTTAGGTCATAGGTTTTGGTATTGGTTTAGGTTATAGGTTTTGGGATTTGAGAATGGGTTCGGGTTTAGGTTATAGGTTTTGGTTTTAGTTTAGGTTATAGGTTTTGGTTAAGGTTATAGGTTATAGGTTTAGGTTTAGGTTTAGGTTAGGTTTAGGTTATAGGTTTTGGGATTTGGGAATAGTTTTAGGTTATAGGTATAGGTTTAGGTTAGGTTATAGGTTAAGGTTTAAGGATAGGTTATAGGTTTTGGGATTTGAGAATGGGTTTGGGTTCAGGTCATAGGTTTTGGTATTAGTTTATGTTATAGGTTTTGGGATTTGAGAATGGGTTCGGGTTTAGGTTATAGGTTTTGATTTTGGTTTAGGTTATAGGTTTTGGTTAAGGTTATGGTTTATAGATTTGGGTTTATGTTAAGGTTAGCTTTAGGTTATAGGTTTTGGGATTTGGGAATAGTTTTAAGTTATAAGTACAGGTTTAGGTTGAGGTTTAGGGATAGGTTATAGGTTTTGGGATTTGAGAATGGGTTTGGGTTTAGGTTATAGGTTTTGGTTTTGGTTTAGGTTATAGGTTTTGGGATTTGAGAATGGGTTCGGGTTTAGGTTATAGGTTTTGGTTTTGATTTAGGTTATAGGTTTTGGTTTAAGTTTAGGTTAAGGTTAGGTTTAGGTTATAGGTTTTGGGATTTGGGAATAGTTTTAAGTTATAGGTATAGGTTTAGTTTAGCTTATAGGTTAAGGTTTAGGGATAGGTTATAGGTTTTGGTTTTGGTTATAGGTTATAAGTTTTGGTTTTGGTTAAGGTCAGGTTTAGGTTATACGTTTTGAGATTTGAGAATGGGTTCAGGTTTAGGTTATAGGTTTTGGTTTTGATTTAGGTTATAGGTTATAGGTTATAGGTTTAGGATAAGGTTTAGGTTTAGGTTTAGGTTATAGGTTATGGGATTTGAGAATGGGTTCGGGTTTAGGTTATAGGTTTTGGTTTAGGTTATAGGTTTTGGGATTTGAGAATGGGTTCGGGTTTAGGTTATACATTTTGATTTTTATTTAGGTTATAGGTTATAGGTTTAGGATAAGGTTTAGGTTTAGGTTTAGGTTATAGGTTTTTGGATTTGAGAATGGGTTCATGTAACACTCCAAATTTTTACCAACCTGGGATTAGACGTACTTAGGCAATGGGTCAACCTTATCACTTTTAGAGTTCAATCCCAAAGCCAAGGAAATCACTCTTCAACCCATTTCCTTCAAAACTCACCTTTCACCACCTCATTCTTCAAATTTCTCCAAGTACTTTCATATTAGACACGACTCCTCGAGTTTAAATCGTAAAGAACACCAATCATAGGATATTAACGATGAAGAACAATATCGAATTTAAAAATTACCATGAATAGTAAATAAATGGGTAAAATGGGTTTCGACCCTTAACCTTTTAGAATATAACAAAATATATAGGTTAGTTGGATAGATTAGCGTCTCCTACCCCAAAATCCTATGCTATACGCTGTAGAAATTCATTCAGGATTGCAAACTGGCCCCGTAACACCTCGAACAGAGTCGTGGGCTCACCCACGCTAATCTACAATGATCCAAGGTGGGCCCCACATATATTTGGGACCTCCAGGGCATGGAGAAACCAGCCCATATGGCCGGCATCGTCGAATTACGATTTCACCGGCGAGGCAACGGGCCACGTTGGGTCCGGGCTTCGGGCCGACGTAGTTTGGGGGGTAGGGTACCTCCCATAGGTGTGGGTCGTCCCTTATAACCTCCCTGATCAGGTACTTCCTTCACAAAGTGACCCTCCAAGCTCTCATTTCTCACCAAAATGTCTAATTTTTAACAAAAATCACCCCTTCAAACTCTTTCTTCTTCCGTTTCCAAACACCCTCGCTCCACCCTTCAACTCTCATCTCAAAAAAAAATTAATAAAGGCTACTTCCTTTAGAAATCCAATGAGAATCAACTAGCGCTGCAGTAGATGACCTGTGAAATTGTCACCAATCACTTTCAATATGATCTGCTAGAGTCAAAACCTATAGAATAGGTGACGCTGCAATACCGTAAAACATAGGATCAAACTCTATTCTCATTTGCTCTCGGGAGAAACTTGAAACTTTGTATCGGCTCTGGACCGCACGTCGGAAGTCCGATTACCCCGAACTTAGACAATCCTGACCGCCTAGTTGGACTTGACAATCACCTCAAAAATCAAGTCCAGATGATGTCCCACGACGATTTTCTTGAGTCCAGAGTGAAGAGTGTGAGAAATGTTAGAAATTAATATAATTTAGGAAATCTGGCACGTGTCGCTTGCACGACATTTTCTAAGCGTTCTGACCATCAGAATTCGATCAAATTTTACCCTCGGATCAGGATAGGTGGCTTTTATATGTCAAAGCACTTGTGGCCCTGATCGAGTACCAGTAGCTGTTGAACTGAAACTAATCCACCACATGCGATCTGGGAACACTACCGGACTGAAAACTTGATGTGAGCAGGATCCAGTATCCATGAGCTTAAGTCCAACCGCATTCGACCAGGGGACCTCCAGAAATGCTCCGTTGAGACGGAACAGTCCGTATTTAGACATAAAATAAGTATACCTTGGCTCCAAGTCTATTTTCATCTCTTTTGGACTTATAAAAAGGGCTTAAACCCTTGCTCTTTCATTCCATACGAATTTGGAGAGAAGAGAGAAAAGAGAGGGAGAAAGAGAGAGAAAGGGAGGGAGATTTGGAGCTCTCTCCTGGGATTCTTCCCTGCTGCTCCATGTTCCATAGCCGCCACTTCTGCACCGTCATTTCGGTGTTTTCAGCTCCATTCTTAGGTAAGAAATCCTAACCCTAACCTAATTTGAAGCTTAGAATAGTCGTTGTGTTGGTATATCTAACCTGTTTCATATCATAGGTAGCGTACCCGCCGTTGACGAAGACTTATCGTCTGAATCAACTCCGTTTCACAATTTCTGGTTTAAGGTGAGGATTTTAGACGCTTAGATTACCTGTTTTCAAAGTTTTCAATGCCGTTTAATGGTAGATTGCTGATGAGGATGCTATTTGACATGTACAACATGTTGTCTGTTTTTCATTCCGTATACGTACGAAGAATATGAGATTTAGGGTATTTTAGGTATTTGTAGGAAATACTGTATATGGACGTATTTTACCGATATGATTGTCATGGGTATTTTCCGTGTATTTATACTAGTTATGGACGTATGATCTTTTTGGCGAAGAGATTCGCCCTAATGCACATATTGGCCGACATATTCTATGTAGACTAAGTGTTTGTTGAAATGCCTAAATCAATATGATTTATGCCTGCCATATGTTTTGAATGTAAGAACATGATTGTGTGTACTAGATAACTCCTTGATATAAGGATCTGTCATATTATATGTTGAAATCAACATACGTCAAGTACGTTGGAATTGTGTGGACTAAGTGTTTGTATAAATGTCTGTATTAGTAAGTATTGAGTAAGTGGCGTTGTAGATTAGCGTTGAGAATGGATTCTCAGCCAATTTAATGATGCACATGATTTCCTCCATACTTGTTATATTTGAATTGGTTACCTTATGTGTGAAATACTCGTGTTTGGTTAACTGCTTATGATGCATGTTACAACATGCTGATAACATGTTGGAATTTCTTGTATTTCAATTCTGCCTCTCTCATCTGATTACTGTTTCACATTACATGTGCTTGGGGATATACCTAGTCCAGGCAGTCGGTAATGGATTGAATTCATGGTTGGTTTTAAATTGTCACGAAGGACGCTTCGATGAACGCGAGTCGTGTTTTGGGTTGGCGGCAGTGGTTAGGCCACATGAAGTATTTTATGCACTTCATGTCGCTCAGCTTGAGATGCGCTCGTACTAATTGAGCCTGTCAAGTAACCTGACTGGCCATTGTATGTTCACCATGTATGAGTCATAACTGCTTGAACCTATGGTACTGAACTTACCATTGAAAATCCTATCAACCATGGTACCTTGATCCATAAAGACTCATGAGCTGGGCATGGTGGTATGGGACACCGTGGTCGAGCTGTCGGCCTACGCTGGGGCCACAAACCTCCCCGTAATGACCAGTGAGCACCCTACTCTGAGTAGATTATGGTGGTATGGGACACTATATTCTTGCTATCGGCCTACACTGATTGGTGACGAGCTCTTTGTAGTGACCTTGAGTTTATCCTGACACCGCATGGGGGCGACGAGTCCTGATGTAATCTTAAGGATATAATAGGCCTGTATTGATAAGGTGATGGGGGAGAGGAGCAACGAGTGCGTACAACAGCCCTGACAACCCTTACAGTGACCTATAAATATAACATCGTATGAGATTTTTAGGAGTGACGACCCTAGACAGGATGTGTTGGGATTGATATAAGGAAGGTACCCTAGTTTCGCATTGCATGTGCCTGGAAGATGTGGAGCACTGCGGGAAGCAAGCATGCCGCGGGCGTAAGATGGTGCCGTATGAGGGAGTATGTTGGTGAGGGCATCCATCATGTCATTTCATGCATGCATTAACAACAGTATCTAGGAATGTTTGATTGTTTGCTTTACTATTAACGT
This sequence comes from Magnolia kwangsiensis, assembly GCA_037074715.1. Lineage (NCBI taxonomy): Eukaryota > Viridiplantae > Streptophyta > Magnoliopsida > Magnoliales > Magnoliaceae > Magnolia > Magnolia kwangsiensis. The sequence continues at coordinate 34,417,345 of CM073586.1, read as the reverse complement.
GTGATTGATTTGATAACATGCTAATCTTTGCTCTATTATTCTACTGAGTTAATCACTCACTCCCACGTTACGGGACGGTGTTTTTGGACACCCACCAGACTCGGTTGTAGTTGCAGATGATGGCGCTGCTTGTGAGGCAGAACCGGACTTGATGATGATGAGGAGGATCCCTCCTTTATGCGTGTTCTGATCGACGGGATTACAGGGAGGTTGATTAGACGCCTTGACACTTGTCATTTTATATTTTTGGAGCACTTATGTATATTCTTTTCTTTCTATTTTTGGAGTATACATGTATTTAATTAACCTGGTAACATGTTCACACTCTGGAGACTTACAATTACTTATATACTTTATGTATTTATCACAGTCTTCCACTTGCTAATTTAACTGTCTCTAGAGAATGATATGCTGTTTTGGCTTAGTGTCAATCTTGTTTAATGTCATTCTACAGACAACATGCATTTATCATTATCTATGTTCCATAAGTGACGTTCTGGAACTCGGGAGTTGGGTTTATACCCGACCCCCGATTTTCAGGATGTTACAGTTCAGGTATAGGTTATAGGTTTTGGTTTTGGTTTTGGTTAAAGGTTTTGAGATTTGAGAATGGGTTCGGGTTTAGGTTATAGGTTATAGGTTTAATTTTAGGTTAAGGTTAGGTTTAGGTTATAGGTATAGGTTTAGGTTAGGTTATAGGTTAAGGTTTAGGGATAGGTTATAGGTTTTGGGATTTGAGAATGGGTGGGTTTAGGTCATAGGTTTTGTATTGGTTTAGGTTATAGGTTTTGGGATTTGAGAATGGGTTTGGGTTTAGTTATAGGTTTTGGTTTTGGTTTAAGTTATAGGTTTTGGTTTAGGTTATAGGTTAAGGTTAGTTTTAGGTTATAGGTTTTGGGATTTGAGAATGGGTTCGGGTTTAGGTCATAGGTTTTGGTATTGGTTTAGGTTATAGGTTTTGGGATTTGAGAATGGGTTTGGTTTTAGGTTATAGGTTTTGGTTTTGGTTTAGGTTATAGGTTTTGGTTAAGGTTATAGGTTATAGGCTTAGGTTTAGGTTTAGGTTAGGTTTAGGTTATAGGTTTTGGGATTTGAGAATAGTTTTAGGTTATAGGTATAGGTTTAGGTTAGGTTATAGGTTAAGGTTTAAGGATAGGTTATAGGATTCGGGATTTGAGAATGGGTTTAGGTTTAGGTCATAGGTTTTGGTAATAGTTTAGGTTATAGGTTTTGGGATTTGAGAATGGGTTCAGGTTTAGGTTATAGGTTTTGGTTTTGGTTTAGGTTATAGGTTTTGGTTAAGGTTATGGGTTATAGGTTTAGGTTTATGTTAAGGTTAGGTTTAGGTTATAGGTTTTGGGATTTGGGAATAGTTTTAGGTTATAAGTATAGGTTTAGGTTAAGGTTTAGGGATAGGTTATAGGTTTTGGGATTTGAGAATGGGTTCGGGTTTAGGTTATAGGTTTTGGTTTTGGTTTAGGTTATAGGTTTTGGTATTTGAGAATGGGTTCGGGTTTAGGTTATAGGTTTTAGTTTTGGTTTAGGTTATAGGTTTTGGTTTTGGTTTAGGTTAAGGTTAGGTTTATGTTATAGGTTTTGGGATTTGGGAATTGTTTTAAGTTATAGGTATAGGTTTAGGTTAGGTTATAGGTTAAGGTTTAGGGATAGGTTATAGGTTTTGGTTTAAGTTATAGGTTATAGGTTTTGGTTTTGGTTAAGGTTAGGTTTAAGTTATAGGTTTTGGATTTGAGAATGGGTTCAGGTTTAGGTTATAGGTTTTGGTTTTGGTTTAGGTTATAGGTTATAGGTTTAGGATAAGGTTTACGTTTAGGTTTAGGTTATAGGTTATGGGATTTGAGAATGGGTTCGGGTTTAGGTTATAAGTTTTGGTTTAGGTTATAGGTTTTGGAATTTGAGAATGGGTTCGGGTTTAGGTGATAGGTTTTGATTTTCGTTTAGGTTATAGGTTATAGGTTTAGGTTTAGGTTTAGGTTATAGGTTTTAGGATTTGAGAATGGGTTCAGGTATAGGTTATAGGTTTTGGTTTTGGTTTAGGTTATAGGTTTTGAGATTTGAGAATGGGTTCGGGTTTAGGTTATAGGTTATAGGTTAAGTTTATAGGTTATAGGTTTAAGTTTAGGTTAAGGTTAGGTTTAGGTTATAGGTTTTGGGATTTGGGAATAGTTTTAGGTTAGGTTATAGGTTAAGGTTTAGGGATAAGTTATAGGTTTTGGGATTTGAGAATGGGTTCGGGTTTAGGTCATAGGTTTTGGTATTGGTTTAGGTTGTAGGTTTTAGGATTTGAGAATGGATTCGGGTTTAGGTTATAGGTTTTGGTTTTGGTTTAGGTTTTAGGTTTTAGGTTTAGGATAAGGTTTAGGTTTAGGTTTAGGTTTAGGTTAAGGGTGTGGTCCCTGCAAATACAAATACAAATATAAACACGGCATGTCCAAATGGTCAGGCCCTTCCAATGTCGTCCATAGGAAATGAACAGCTTCATCATGGTTATAACAGCAGTTCCCACCTTTCAGAGACCCCCGCTCTTCCGGATAGTTCCGACGCACATCCGGGTCTGCTCCATTAATTTTGAGCAAATACATAAACACGGCCTGTCCAAATAGTCAGGCACCTCCAATGTTATCCATAGGAAATAGATAGTTTCATCATGGTCATAATAGTGATTCCCACCTTTCATGGACCCCCGCTCATCCGAATAGCTCTGACGCACATCCGGGTCTGCTCCATCAATTTCGAGAAAATACATAAACACGGCTTGTCCAAATGGTCAGGCCCCTCCAATGTTGTCCATAGGAAATGGACAGCTTCATCATGGTCATAACAGCAGTTTCCACCTTCCAGGGACCCCCGCTCAACATTCGGATAGCTCCAACGCACATCCAGGTCTGCACCATCAATTTCGAGCAAATACATTTAAAAACAGGGTAGGCATCTATTTTTTTATGGATGAAAACCAATCTTGAAGACTATTCATCAGGCAGTCCATACAATGGATAGTAGTTAGACATTGAATGATTAAAAGCATTAACCACTTCTGTTGCTTTTCTGCATATACATAAGATTCATAGGCTGAAAAATTACCATTAAGTTCATGTTTTATGTTCGGTTAGTAGAGACGGACAAGCTCTTTATACCATATGACCTATAACTGATGAAAATTTCAAGTAAATTGTACGAGGTTTATAGTAATCATGGAGATTAAAAAATTTTCAAGTATGTGCATTTCAATCTGAGTTATTTTTCTAATCATGATAGCCTTGGGAGGGTTGATACGAGGGATGGGTTAATTACAAGAGGCCTGATTAAAACTGTATTGGGTTATCTTGCCGGACATAATCATTTCTAGACCAGCAAGATAACCCAATATAGTTTTAATCGGCCTCTTGCAATCAACTCATCCCTCGTATCAACCCTCCCAAGGCTATCGTCATTAGAGAAATAACTCAGACTGAAATGCACATACTTCAAAATTTTCTAATCTCTAAGATTACTGTAAACCTCGTACAATTTACTTGAAAATTTTATAACATAAAATAGTACATGAGTGAGAGAAGACAACGTAACCTTTTATATAGAAGCCAGAAATTGATAGGTTGGGATTGTCCTATCGAGGAGATTCTTAGGCATAGTCCATCTGTTGTTGGGACAAACACGCATGGGTTTGGATTATTAGACCATGGACCCCACCTGTCATTGAAAACCAAGGATTAAAATGGTGTGACAATCTATATGTAGTAAGATATATATATATAAATCCCTTGTGTAGTATTTGTGGATTATGTATTTGTGGATAATGTGTAGTTGTGTACTATCATTTATACAAGAACATGTCTTGACTATACATGGACACACATGCTAAGACATACGTATGTGAGATTGGTGAAGCTAAATTTCAATGGATCATATTAACTCGACAAAATCAAATGTCAAGATCAGTCTTGGGGTGTTGTCATTCCACTATTAGTTCATATATGATAGTTACACATATGATGAACGGTTCCAATCTTTGGATCATCTATACATGTGGGCCCATGATGGTGATCCTGAACCGGCACATAGGGGAAGAAAAACCCATAAAGAAGATCTACCCCTAGCCAAACAACCACACAAACTATAACAACCATCAAACTACATTCATACAGGTCATAAAGAAACAAGTTAAGGAAAAAAAAATAAGGCATCATTTTTTAATCCATGTCTTAACCCAATCCGTTGATTTCTCACAAACATCACGGTGCTCCCTTTTCTTCCCGCCTACTATGACAGGTAACCCTCTCCTTACCATAGCAATCCTCATTTTGGATGGCAGATACTCACCATCTCTTCAGATACTCACCAATATTGGACATTTGTTTGTCTAATTTAGACCACTTATTCTTTTTCATTTACCATTCCTTTTGATTTTCACAGTTTGACACCTAGGATCATTCAGTTGGTATGATTTTCAAGTTGTCGCTGACTTATAATGGGCCTTATTTATCTGGATGGTTTCAATTGAGAAACATAAATGCCTGGCTAGGGGTATACACATGCATGGATTTTAACACCCTGTAAGTGTATGGAATGAATTGTTTCAAATTGTGCTTTCACATAATCATACATATGCATGGATGTGAATAACTGCCAAAAGCATATCAAATGAATCCCTTCAAACTGTATGTTTACTGATGCAACACTTCATCCTGTCTAATAATGTAAAAAACAGGTATAAGAGCACAAGTAAATTCATAATGGAGTGAGAATTTTCCTGATGTTCATCCCTACCTAGAAAACAATGACAGCATAAGGCACTGTTTTGATGTACTTCGATTTGGGTGTATGAATATTCCGCGCAAAGTTAAGCATCCATGTCTTTGTTGTGTTTAGTGCATAAGTCTGTGTATATGTCTTTGTTGTGCTTTCAATATGTTTGGTACATATATATCATAGATCATCTTCTCAAACTTACTCTGAAGGTATGATGCCAAAAGGGTTTTTTTCTTTTCTCTTCTTTTTTTCCTTCTCTTTCAATGATAGGCCACAAGCATATCGCTCTTGGGGTTGTAAAAGAAACCCAGGGACAATCATTCTTCAGATGCATTCGCAATCACGCGATGCTCGACGCTCTTGTAATTGACATTGCTCAACACCTGAGATTTCATTTGTTTACCAACCAATCCTTATTACCCAAATAATTAACCATTTCTCAACTATTTCCTTTCTCTATAATAATAATAATAATAATAATAATAATAATAACAAAAGCTGCCTGCAGCACGTGCCTTCAGATATATCCATGAAGCATGGCGTGGGTTTCGGACACTACTGGTCAGTTTTGGAAAGGATTTGTAATCCCACCACCATGAATGTGTTTTGCCCGGGCTGTATATACATTTTGCCATCTCATTACAGGGCATGGCTAGGAAATGTACAATCCATTCTCCGTGGACCACACCATAAGAAACAAGGGTGATTGAACGCCCACCATTAAAAACTTCTTGGCTACCATAAAAGTTTTCGATCAAGCTGATATTTGTGTTTTCCATTCATCTAGGTCTGTGTGACCTTGTAAACAGATTGGATGGAAAATAACATCATGGTGCGTCCTAAGAAGGTTTCAACAGTGAGCTCCATTTTCCCAGTTATTTCCCATGGTGCAGTTCACTTGAGCTTTGGATATGCCTTATTTTTTATCTCATGCTCTAAAATGAGCTGGAAAATCTGATAGAAACACATATATCATGGTGGGCCCTACAAAGTTTGGGCTATGTCGGTCCAGGGATATTCCTTGAGACAGGTGCTGCGGGCAATTGGCCTTTTCATCCTAGTGCAACCCACCCTTTTCACCATTCTGAGCTTCTACTCCAGTGTCATAAACAGGAAAAAAATCCCACCAAACATCATATTTTAGACTAACAACAGGTTGGATGGCAAATATGTAATTTTAGGCTTCAGCAATAGTTATCAAACAAATTTTTCGGCTTCAGATTTAGATTTCATGTTCGGATTTCAGATTCAGGCTTTAGACTTTAAATTTAACAAACGGTGCCTAAATATCACAAAAGATGGCTCAGATGAGTGGGCAATCCAATAGTCTACACAATCTTGGGACCTTTCCATCTAAAGATCCACCTAACCACTAGCAAGAGGATCTTAATCATTCCTCTGATTCTACAGTTGATATGGCCCCCAGATAATGATCAATGGCTTAGATCATCCAAAGGTGGGCCAAATGAACATATGAGTATGATCTCTCTCAAGTATTTTTCTTAGAATTTATATACCTTATATGAGGGATTGCCACCTAGGAGGCTTTGGATGAGAGAGAGATTATCCCATTTCATCCGAATCTTCCCCTCTTCCCAATCATATTTATGTTGAATCTGAAATTCAACTCAAAAATACAAATAATAGAGTGGAGAAATTAATTAAAAGGAAACTTGAGTGGGACCCATACTCTAATGGTTGCCCACAAGAGGGCCCCATGAGCCCATATACAACATATCACACCAATCAAACAACCACAATCATCTTATTCCGACTATTGAAGTTAGACCCAGCATGTACTACAATCCAGACCGTCCAAATAGGCAAGCCCATTGTGGATGGATCAACATAGCCTGAAAAATCACACTGATCAAACAGCCGCAAACATCTGATTCCAGCCATTATCTGGCTGGCATCAAATGGTTATGGTTGTTTGATTAATCTGACTTTGAGGATATGCACCATCCACAACCAACTCCACAATTTAGACGGTTAAGATCCATGCCACGTGCACGGTGATCAAACCACCACCATTATGAAAATCACGACAGACTATTACCATAGTCAGCACCCATATAATACCAAATTATCCAATTTGAGCATTCTTCAAAAATAAATAAATAAATAAATCCATTTTTATGAAATACAATTAATGAAAAATCAAATTAACTTTCTACACTTATGATCTCTAATGCAGAATAAAAAGAATTAAAAATCAAACATATAAATACTATGAAAAATCATAAGAACTTCCACTTAATTCTAGCAGAAATTTCAGTTCAATTTCTATAGAAATGAAGAACATCACCATGCAAAAACCTCTGTTATCTCCTAGAAATCCTTGGAAAAAGAGAGCAAGAACAAAAAACTTCCGTGGGATAGTGGGCCCCACAGCGTATACATGTATTGGCCCCATCGTGGTCCATTCCATTGATAGTCGTGGGGTCCATGGACACCATTAAAAACTTCCTAGGGTCCAATGTAAGGTTTATTTACCATCCAACCCTAAATCCCCAAATCCATAAATCCCTAAATCTCCAAATCCCTAAATCCCCAAATCCCTAAATCAGTATTGAGATTGAGAGAGATTGATAGAGAGAGAGAGAGATACCTCACGGTCAACCGAGCTTCAGAGAGAGAGAAGATGTCTGGGTGTGCATGGGTAGGGCGTCCGGCAACGGTCCGCGAGAGAGAGGAAGAGAGATATAGAGAGACAGAGGAGGTGAAGGATACGAGAGAAACAGAGAGGGGACAAGGAGGAGAGATCAGAGAGAGAGGAAGAGAGAGTCAGCGAGAGAGAAGAGGGAGAGGAGGGAGAGAGCACTGGAGGAAGAGAGACTAGAGAGAGAGAACCGTAGGGAGGGGTGTCGTTTGGGTGTAGGACGTCTCTTGAACGCTCCACTTTGACTGACAACCCCAAGTTCTATGGGCCCACCATGATGTATTTGTTATATCCACACTGTCCATCCATTTTGAGATATCATTTTAAGTCAGGAGCCTAAACCTAGGGCAGATAAAAATCTGTAGTGGACCCCACCATAGAAAACAGTGGGGAGAGTGATTCTCACCGTTGAAACTATGTTAAGGCCCATCGTGATGTTTATTTGAAATCAAACTTCTTCAAACGTTAAAAAATACCTTAAATAAGGTAAAACACAAATGTCATCTTGATATAAAACTTTTGTTGCCGTTAAAAGTTTTTAATGGTGGGCGTCACTGTCCCACTGTTTTTTGTGTTGAGGCCCACTGGAGCTTTGGATTTAACTCGTTCTTTGGATATTGCCCTAAAATGATCTCTACAAATGGATGGAAGGTGTGGATATAAAACCTACATCATGGTGGGGTCCAAAAATGAGAGTACATAAAATATCAGGTGGACCACACCACATGAAAACAATAGTGATTAGATATCCATCATTAAAATTCTCATAAGGCTGTAACATTTATTTGGCATCCAATCCTATTAAACGAAGCAGACGTAAGGTTGTACTGTTTATTTAGCATCCTTTAGAAGTTTTCAAGGGTAAGCATTCCATGGATCCTTTATATTTTCTTTATTTTGAGCTTAGCACAGATATTGTCAAGTCGGTAGTTCTCAATAACATGTTCAAATAATTTGGTGTCAATTCATATTTTAGATATGAAAATCCTGAACTTATTTTCTTTTGTCACCTCAATCTTAAGGCCTATTTATGATCTGGCTGCATCTCTGGTTAAAAGCAACACTTTTGTATAAGGAGCATTTTGACTAATAAACCATGCCTTGATTCCTTGTTAAATCAATCATAAGTTACGAACTAAAAACTTGAGGTCTTTTTTCTGTTTAACATTTGGGTATGAGGAGCTTTTTTTTTTTTTTTTTTTAACAGGTAAAATGCCTATTGATCTATACACATACATGTAAATAAACTAACAGCATGCTTAGTCATCTTTCACGCATAGATATAGACCATAAACATGAGAAAATATCACATAAGGGGCCACCACCTTTCATGCCAATACATCATGCTGGTAAGACATCCCAGCTGCACAAAATATGCATCGCACCATGATCATTTCATGTCATCAAAATTTGGTCCATTGACTCACTAGGTGAGTAACACACCTGCATTGAGTAGGACCATTGGCTTTCGATTGATTTCAACGATGCGGCCCATCCATTAAGGGGACCAACCTGATTTGCCATAGGTAATTTTCATAAGTGGCCAACTTTTTACTTATGGGGATGTATGTGAAAGTCCATATTTGTCCAGTTGGTGCAGTCTTTCTTCGAGTGTCCAACCTTCCCACACTTGAAACAAATCGAGTTCATTTGGAGAGGTCATTTCAGGACATCAGCCAAGGAATGAGTCAGATCAAAATCTTTAGTAAACTCGACCTAGAAAATAATGTAGAGAGTGACACCCACCATTTAAAACTTCTAAGGGCTGTAAAAGTCTTTGATCAAGCTGATTTTCACTCTTTTCACATATTTAATGTCCGTGTTAACTTATGAACAGGTTGAATCTCAAATAAACATCATGGTGGACCTTTAGAAGGTTTTAATGGTGTATCACTCTCTCCACTATTTTCTACGGTGGAGTCAATCCAGCTTTCGATCACTCATTCTATTCTCTTGATCATGCCCTAAAATGATATCTCAAGATAGATGGACGGTGTGCATAAAATACATATTTAATGGTAGGGCTTATATAAGTTAGTGACGTCACTTTAGTAGCCAATCTTGCTACTCATGTTAGTAGCTAATCCAAGTGTAAATTTGGATTAAGATTATATTTATGTTTTCTTTCATTCATGTCATATGCTAAAAAAATCATTACAGTGAGCCCTAGGAAAGTGTACCTACACTTAACATTAATTTCCTATGTTTTGGTCCACTTTAGATTAAGGATCTGCCTCATTTTTTTTATCATGTCCCGAAGCAATCTGGCAAAATGGATAGACCGTGTAGATAAAACACACAACATGGTGGGCCTATAACACCTTGACACAAATAAGCAACAGTGGTGATTAATATCCACTAATAAAATTTCTTGCGGTCTACAGAAGAGTTGGATCAAGCTTGATATAGGTTTGTGTGATCTTGTTAAATGGTAAATAAACGTAACGGTGGACCTTAAGAAGTTTTTAACAGTGGACCATCAATCACCTTAGATTTGGATCTGCTTCATTTTTTGGCACAAGCTCTAAAATGAGCTGGCATACCCAATGGGTGGCGTGGATATATCAAAACATCAGGTGGGCCCCACTATCACAACTTCCCCGAATCAGAACCAATCCCGATTCCAGTGCAAGAAAGAAAAGAAAAGAAAACCCCAAGTTAGGGTTAACCTGACTTGACCCGGTTTTGAAATAGACCTTGTCTGAACTCGACCCAACTCGGCACTAAGTCCAGCATGCCTGGCCCAATCTGAGTTTAGGTCTAGCCTGGACTAATCCACATACATCACAGTGGGCCCCACAAGACTTAAAAATGGAAATCGGATTGTGTACTGAGTTACTCGGTACACTCTTATCGTACTGAGTAAACTCTGTTGGGTCCACCGTGAATGTATCTGGTCCATCCATGCCATCCATCCATTTTTCCATCTTATTTTACATGTTGAGACAAAAATTTAAGCATACCCAAAGATCAAGTGGACCATACCACAAGAAACAGTTGGAATAATTATTTTCACCGTTAAAACCTTTATAGGGTCCACAGTGATGTTTATTTCTCATCCAACCTGTTCATAAGATCACAAAAACATGGATGAAGGCAAATCACAAAAACAAGCTTGATCCAAAACTTTTGTGGCCCCCAAGAAATTTTCAATGGTAGATGTTCAATTCACACTGTTTCCTGTGGTGTGGTCCAATTGAGGTTTGGATATACTTCATTTTTTGGGTCAAGCCCTAAAATTATCAGGTAAAATGGATGGACGGAGTGGATAAAATACATAAATTAAGGTGGACCCCACAGATCAGTACGCAATCCGCTTCCTAAAAACGAGCCTGAACCAAAAGTTAAAAACATTCCCCCGCCCGCCCCTCCCAAAACCCAAATCTCGCGCCCGCCTCTCTCTCTCTCTCTCTCTCTCTCGCCCGGCCATCGGTTTCCAACCCCTCTCCCACAAGCAAATGCACCCGGCCCTCTGTTTCCCAACACCTCTCTCTCTCTCTCTCTCTCTCTCTCTCTCTCTCTCTCTCTCTCTCTCGCTCGCTCGCTCGGTAGGGTTTCAAAATCCCCCATTCACCACAAACCCACCATAGATCTGTGAGAAAGACTTGGAGAGCACTCGAAAGAAGAAGAAGAAGAAGAAGAAGAAGGAGAGAAAATCCAGACATCTCAGACATCTATCCTGAGAACCATTTACGATCTCTAGCTCCTCAAAACAATGGTTACTCTCTCTCTCTCTCTCTCAATGCCAATTTATAGATTTGGGGATTTAGTAATTTATGATTTTTTGATTTTATAATTTACTGTTTGGAGTTGTGTACACAACCATCCTAGCTATGCATCAGATTGGCCTAGCTATGGAGATAACGTGGTCCAATTTAGGATGGTACACTCATCAGGCAGACCATTTTTGTATGTTGAATGTGGACAGTAGTCCACCTGATGAGTGGGACCAACCCTTTTCAAACTGGGGTGAGTTGACCCAGTTGAGTTTTACGAGTCGGTTCAACTGAGTCACCATTCAAAACTCATTGCAATTGAAGTTTTGTGACCCACAATATCATTAATGCCTGAAATCATGCTCGTTGAACAATCTTAGAATGGTAGAGTCATCCAACGACTGCAGTTTTTGGGCAATGGCTTGAAGGATTCCTTAGAATCACATAAACTCTGTAAGATGATTAGGGCCCTTCAATTAAAAGACCTTTCAATGGACATAACTAGAAAATTGAAAATAGCTGCCATTATTTCGAGAGCAACAACATTTCTTCATTATACAACACCATATAGAGTGACCTTGTTTGTCTAAACCTTGCTCCATAGTTCTAAAACTTGGTGACTCAACTTGACCAGAAATCAAGCTGAGTTAGTGGAACTCACTGAGTCAACCCAACACAACTATGTTTCGAGTCAAATGAGTTTTTAAACCATGCCTTGCTCAAAATGAAGCTGCCACCCCTTGATGTACTCCACCAAAATTTGATTTTGGTGTACCATACAAACGCCACTCTAAATTACAATTTCAATATGAACTTAGAAAGCATTTAACCCAGGTTATACAGTGCAAACTTCAGTTCTTAAACACACATGGAGCCCTTGTATATTTCCTTCATACAACTAAAAAAATCATTCTCTTATTTCTCTCCAAAAAACATATACAAAGTACTTTGACCTTAAACTCTCAGCAAGCAATGAATTTTCTATATCCCAAGTAATTACAATTTCCGTTAGATGTTAGCACTCTGTAATGTGGCCTCTCTGCACAGTTTTTTTTTTTAAAAAAAAAAAAAAGAAAGAAAAGAGGCTAGAGATCACCTACAATCATCTGCAGGTTAACTAAAGCTAGTGATCAGGCCTCCTGGCAGTGATTAGACATTTTCAGCCTTCCTAATAATCAAACAGGTTGTATTCTATCATCTAGTGATCTCAATGGTAGGGCCCACATTTTGCATGGCCTGGATGTGGTATAACTTTATATGTTGGAACCTGTTGTCGCTTCTAGCTTACCCGAAATTATGACTGTTTGTAGGTGATCATCCCTTTCAAACAAAATGGAAATTGAATGAAATAATGAAAAATATGAAAACTATAATGAATCATGATACCATCCCCTGCATATGTACGTCTCTTGATCCTACCAAAGCATGGGTGCGTCCTGTCTAAAATGGACCGTATCTGTTTGTAACTAGAACCTTGGATTAAGCTCCATGAATGACTCCTGCTCAAATCTTCTAAATGTAATCTGTACAACCTCTGAAAAACGACAATGTTTTTCATCCTCAAAGAATCTGTACCCCATACTCTATAAGTGATTGGCTTGATCATATCCTAGTTGCTGATACATCATTATCATGAACGGGCACTGTTGCAAGGCCCCAATGGAAGTATCAGTAAAAGATCTTTATGTGTATATAAGGAGACCTGACCATTGGGTTGGTCCCACTCATCAGGTGGACTACTGTGCACACGACATGTATTATGGTACTATCCACATTTAACATATTATTTTAGTACATGTATTATGGTAGCTGACTTGACCTGTTTATGTCTCCTTCATGTGCTGAATGTATCGCCATGTCTAGAGATGTGTGTCAACTTAACCTGTTAGTGTTACTGTTAGAGGGCAACAATCTTGGTATAGCATCTTACTATTGTCTGGAGTTCTTGTTTGCTTTTGCTCTATCTGATTCTCCTATTGGATGATCCTAACCATCAAAGAGAATTCATTTCTGTTCTTTGCTATAAAATCAAGAAGTGGGGTGTGTTTCTTTTTAAAATTGCTAGCATATCTCTTGCATAGTTTATCTGTTTAGGATGTGTTTGGATAAACAACTGAATTGATTCAGTTCATTCAATAGGATATGACATTTTCTACTTCTCAAATAGATAAGCTTGCTTGAAATTGCTACTAGTTGCATTTCAGATCCAACTTGTAAGTTAGATAATTAGTTACTCGTTTGAGGATTTCTATGGGGCCATACATAGATAAGGTGTGTTTTTAGTGCATAGAAATCGCTCAAATTGTCCCATTTTGGACAGTTCAAGGTTAGATGGATAGTATGCTTTCATATAATCTATTTCAATGTTCATGCTTGATCTGTGGTCCATCTCCTCATTTCTCTCTAGATATGTTTCTTCCGTTCCGTATCCAATGCCAAATATCTTTACATTGCTTTAGATATTTGGCATCAGAATGTAATGTAAGATAAACTTATCTGGAGAGGCATGGGGAGATGCTGTCAGATTTTCAGCGTGGACGTTTAAATGGGAATATGAAAGTAATACAATCTATCCAATCTTGGATGAGTAACTAATTTAGGATTTCATTGTATTAGCTTAAAAAATGTTTGAGTAGACCTGGATGTGCGTCAGAACTATCTGGATGTTGAGCGGGGGTTCCTGGAAAGTGGGAACCGCTACTTATGTTCGGGTAAGATAAGATGCATGGTTTTCCTTTTCAACTGTTTGTCATAGACTGACAGTACTTGTTTCAATTTTCTTGGATGGATGATGAATGTATTTGCAAATGTAAATGAAAATAAACAACTTATGATATATATATATATATATATATATATATATATATATATATATATATATATATATATATATATATATATGTTATCAATGGAGGATACCTTGGTTAGGGGGACATGAAATTCTTGTAACTTATGGTATGGTGCCTCAATATAAGTTGTATGTTACTAGTATGTAGTAGATAATACTAGGTTCAATAGTAGATAATACTATAGAACACTTAAACCTGATCCATAACTCGAAACCGAACCTGATTCCCTAAACATAGACCTAAACCTATAACCTAAACCTAAACCTAAACCTATGACCTAAACCTATAACCTAAACCTAAACCTATGACCTAAACCTAAAAATTATAACCTAAACCTAAACATATAACATAAACCTATACTTATAACCTTAACCTAAACTTATAACCTATACTTATAACCTAAACCTATACTTATAACCCTAACCTAAACTTATAACCTTAACCTTAACCTTAACCTAAATCTAGACTTATAACCAAAGCCTAAACATTAACCAAAACCTAAACCTAAACTTAAAAACCTAACCCTAAACTTAAAAACCTAAACCTAAACTTATACCTATAACCTATAACCTAAACCCAATCCCGAACCCGAACCTTAACTTATAACCTATAACCTAAACCTTATCCCATAACCTATAACCTATTCTCATACCCAAAACCTAAAACTATAAACTAAACCTAAACTTATAACCTTAACCTAAACTCATAACCTTAACCTAAACCTAAACATATAAGCTAAACCTATAACATAGCCTAATCTTAAAGCTATCTTCGTAGACTAACTCTAGTCTTTTCATTGTAGAGATGGATAAGAGTTGGATGTGAGCTAAGAACAGGTTTGGCCCAGAGTATAAACAAGGGGTTCAAGAGTTCATGGAATTTGCGCGAAATGGGGTAGATTCAGGGAATAGGATTAGGTGTCCATGTTGAAAATGCATGAACTTGATATACAAGACTTTAAACAAAGTAGAGAATGATTTGTTCATAGTTGGGATTGACCCGGGTTACACTTGGTGGGTCCATCATGGTGAAGATATGACCCATAGAGATGAGGCCACTGAAGTCAACGAAGACCCAATTGTGCCAGATGATGAGGGTGAAGACATTGACGAAATGCAAGATATCATAGGTGATGTGTTCAAGGGAACAACTGCGGATACTGATTTTGCAGCGATAAGCAGTAGCCAAGATATTCCTCCAACAGGTGATGTCAAATCAGATAAGTTTAGTAGGTTGTTGAGGGATGCGCAACGGCCACTTTATCCAGGGTGTGAGAACTTCTCCAAGTTGAATTTTCTTACAAAGTTACTTCATTCGAAGACAATAAATCATTGGAGTAACAAATCGTTCGACATGTTGCTTGAGTTACTGAAAGAAGCATTACCGGCTGGTGAGACATTGCCCAAGTCTTATTATGAGGTAAAATCCTTGATGCGAGACTTGGACCTTGGTTATGAACGAATTCATGCATGTATAAATGATTATTTATTATATAGAGAAGAGCATGATAAGGATGATCAGTGTCAAAAATGTGGAGAGTCTAGGTGGAAGTATGATAAAGTCAGGCGTAAGAAAATCCCGCAAAAGGTCTTAAGGTACTTCTCATTGAAACCCAGATTGAAAAGATTATTTATGTCTCGTAAGACGGCTGAAGATATGAGGTGGCATAAGGAGAAACGCGTTCATGATGATAGTACCCTAAGGCACCCTGTGGACTCTGAAGCCTGGCAAAATTTTGACAAGTAACATGACTGGTTTGCAGAGGATTCTCGCAATGTTCGACTAGGTCTTGCAAGTGATGGTTTTAATCTATTTGATAATATGAGTAGCTCGTACAGTATGTGGCCAGTGGTACTTATGCCCTACAATTTACCTCTTTGGTGGTGTATGAAGGAGTCATTTTTCATGATGTCATTACTTATTCCTGTACCCAGGTCACCTAGAAATGACATTAATGTGTATTTGTGACCGTTAATAGATGATTTAAACGAGTTGTGGAGTCAAGGTGTAGAAACATATGACACATTTGCAGGACAGACATTTCGATTGCACACAGCGGTCTTGTGGACAATAAATGACTTTCCTGCTTATGAAAATTTGTCTGGGTGGAGCACGAAGGGCAAGTTGACTTGTCCTACATGTGGTATTGAGACTTGTTCATTGTCATTGAAGTATAGTAGAAAAACGCGTTATATGGGCCATCGTCGCTTCCTTCCGAGCGATCATAGTTGGTGCAGGAAGACGATGATCTTTGATGAAAAACAAGATCATAGGCCACCCCCGAAAGAGATATCTGGAGAAGATGTGATATAACAACTGAGTAACATTGGAGAAGTTACATTTGGTAAGGCATTCCACTTGAAGAAGAGGAAACGTACAGTACTGGAATATAACTAGAGGAAGAAGAGCATCTTTTTTGAGTTTTCCTATTGGAGTGATCTGAAATTACGACACAACTTAGATGTCATGCATATTGAGAAAAATATATGTGATAATGTCTTCAGAACATTGATGAACATAGAGAAGAAAATAAAAGATAGTGTCAAGGCTCGATTGGATCTACAAGAAATGGGTTTAAGGAAAGAGTTACACTTGCAACCACATGGAAATTCGTATACTATACCAACAGCCTGTTATACGTTGATAAAACTAGAGAGAAAGCGTTTATGTGAATGGTTGAAATCGGTGAAGTTTCCCGATGGGTATGTGTCAAACATATCTTGGCGCGTAAACGCTACAGACTGTAAGGTAACAGGCCTGAAAAGTCATGATTGTCATGTCCTTCTGCAACACCTACTACCGGTTGTAATTCGTGGATTCTTGAGCAAGGATATCAGTGCTGCGTTGATTGAGTTGGAGATATTCTTTAAGGATTTGTGTTCAAAATCGTTAAATGTAGATGTTATTAAACGACTAGAGAGGGACATTGTCGTAATCCTTTGCAAACTTGAAAGAATATTTCCACCTACATTTTTTGATGTCATGGTATACCTAGCGATTCATTTACCGCACAAGACAAAGCTTGCAGGCCCAGTACAATATCGTTGGATGTATCCGATCGAAAGGTGGTAGAACCTATTAAATTTTTTTTCATTCCGTAAACTGCATATATCCATGTTTAAAAGCCTGTTAACATATTAGTTTTGTGTACAAATACCTTCACACACTTAAATGATTTGTGAGGAACAGGGCACGCCCGGAGGGATCCATAGCTGAGGCGTACATTGATAATGAGTGCCTTATATTTTGCTCCTTGTATCTTCATGGCATTGAGACTCGATTCAACCGAGAAGATCGGAATGCCAATGATGGGCAGGAGCATGAACAAGGACTCATATCTATGTTTGCACATAACGTTCGTCCTTTAGGATCCCCGACATTTTAAGATATGGATGTTAGGGATCTAGCAAAGGCGAGGTGGTATGTGCTGTATAATTGTAAAGAAATAGAATCGTACTTGGAGTAAGTCTTCCACCTGATTATTGTTTTCTCTGTAAACTCAGAACCTTAATGTTTCTTGCTGATGGCATGTCATTTATGTGTAGCGAACACTTAGACGAGATGAAGTCCAAATTCCCCACAAGTTATAATCGAATGCATCAGGATCAGTTTCCACAATGGTTCGAAAAACGTGTAAGATTTCACATTATATCTCTCCACACTTAGAATTTTCGTTGTATTGCACATTATTTAAACCTAAGAAAATCCCTAAATAATTATATTCTGTACATGATAATAGATGAAGATGTTGCGCACAAGCAACTCTGCGGATGCGTCTGATGCACTATACTCGTTGGCGTGTGGCCCTGATAGACGTGTATCTAGATATACAGGTTGTATTGTAAATGGGATTTGATTCCACACCGAAGAAGATGACAAGTACAGGTCCACACAAAATAGTGGGGTGGTTGTGAAGAGAACGAATGAGAAGGATAAAATTGACTTTTATGGCATTTTGACGAATATTATTGAGCTGAATTATTGTATGAGAAAGCAGGTGTACTTATTTAGATGCGATTGGTGGGACGTTGGAAATAAAAAGTTGGGAATACAGACTGATAACTACTTTACGAGCGTAAATTTATCTCGAAAGTGGTTTAAGGATGACCCATTTGTCCTTACCAGTCAAGCCGAACAAGTATTTTACCTCGCTGACATCAAGTTAGGAGGCTCTTGGCACGCGGTGTAGAAAATAAAGCCCAGGAATGTATTTGACGTTCTCAAACTAGAAGTTGACGATAGCGAGGACGGGAGAAATGACACGTCTAGGGTTGAACAAGCATATCAAGAAGACGTGTCGTCTGCGGATATAGGGACTGATTCAAGTGTTGATATTGATGTGGTGTAACTGGACAGAGATGATGTGCCACCTGATCATGTTGATGCCTCAATAGTACGTGACACTGTTAGAGATGATAGCGGTTTCATTGAGGGATCCATTGCAGACGATGAAGAGGAAATACTGATCAGCGATAGTGATGGTAAAGAAGAAATAGTCCTAAGCGATAGTGATACAGACGACGATTATCAAATGTACACATGATTTACATGTCATTTTTCAATTCGAATATGTACTTTTAATATAGAATGACAATGTGTAATGGAATTTAACAGGGTTATAGATTAAAGTTTACAGTTTTAATATATTCTGCTTACATTATAGTGTAATGGTCTAATCATATTTTAATCATCTCTCTAAGCATAAGCATAAATGCATTGTACCGTGAACACTACTTGTATAATGTTTTAGTATATTTCACTTGTATTGACATTGTTTAAATTTATAATTTCGTAGCTCGCACATATTCAGTGATGGCACCAGGTGGAAGAGTACGTCATTCGCGCACTGAATCTACCCCTTCTACCCGTGATGGGACGAAACCAGCATCGCCACCACATGTTGCATCATAGTCCTCGGATCCCTCAGTCACGCATACACTGGGCACTGCATGTAAGTCTATATATATATTTCTTTTAATGACTTTGGTTTATGTTTATACTTACATATTTCTTTTGCAGCAGCGTCGTCGACCAGCCGACGAGGACGTGGACCCACGCGTGGGTTTCTTTCACAGCAACTTACACGCAAGGGTAAGGTGACGGTAGAGTTCCCATAGGACTATATTAGACCTGTTGGGAACAATGCCAGATTGTTTACGTCGAAGGTCGGTGTCTTATGCCAATCTATGATCCCCACCATCACCTCCCGTTGGGCAGACGTGACAGATGACGTGCGGCAGCTCATCCGTCAGCGCCTTCAGGTAAATTTATATGTTATGTGTTTTATTTATATATGTATTACTCAAAATTAATGGAGCAGACCCGAATGTGCGTCGGAGCTATCCGGAAGAGCGGGGGTCCCTAGAAGGTGGGAACTGCTGTTATGACCATGATGAAGCTGTCCATTTCCTATGGACGGCATTGGAGGGGCCTGGCCATTTGGACAAGCCGTGTTTATGTAATTGCAAAAAAATTAATGGAGCAGACCCGGATATACGTTGGAGCTATCCGGAAGAGCGGGAGTCCCTGAAAGGTGGGAACCGTTGTTATGACCATGATGAAGCTGTCCATTTCCTATGGACGGCATTGAAAGGGCCTGGCATTTTGGACAGGCCATGTTTATATTTATATTTATATTTGCAGGGACCACACCCTTAACTTAAATCCAAACCGATTCTCAAATCCAAAAACCTATAACCTAAACTAAAAGTAAAACTTGTAACCTAAACCCGAACCCATTCTCAAATCCCAAAACCTAAAACCTAAACCTAAACCAAAACCTATAACCTAAACCAAAACTAAAACATATAACCTAAACCCAAACCCATTCTCAAATCCCAAAACCAATAACCTAACCCTAAACCTTAACCTATAACCTAACTTAAACCTATACTTATAACCAAAAACTATTCCCAAATCCCAAAACCTATAACCTAAACCCAAACCCATTCTCAAATCCCAAAAATTATAACCTAAACCTAAACATAAACCTTATCCTAAACCTATAACCAATAACCTAAAACAAAACCTATAACCGAAACTAAAACCAAAACCTATAACCTAAACCCAAACCCATTCTCAAATCCCAAAACCTATAACCTAAACCAAAACCAAAATCTATAACCTAAACCCGAACCCATTCTCAAATCCCAAAACCTATAACCTAAACCCGAACCCATTCTCAAATACCAAAACCTATAACCTAAACATAAACCTAAACCTAAACCTAAACCTTATCCTAAACCTATAACCAATAACCTAAACCAAAACCTATAAGCTAAACCAAAACCAAAACCTATAACCTAAACTTGAACCCATTCTCAAATCCCAAAACCTATAACCTAAACCCGAATCCATTCTCAAATCCCAAAACCTATAACCTAAACCCAAACGCATTCTCAATTCCCAAAACCTATAACCTAAATCTAAACCTAAACCTTATCCTAAACCTATAACCAATAACCTAAAACAAAACCTATAACCTAAACCAAAATTAAAACCTATAACCTAAACCCGAACTAATTCTCAAATCCCAAAACCTATAACCTAAACCAAAACTAAAACCTATAACCTAAACCCGAACCCATTCTCAAATCCCAAAACCTATAACCTAAACCCAAACCCATTCTCAAATCCCAAAACCTATAACCTAAACCCGAACCCATTAGCAAATCCCAAAACCTATAACCTAAACCTAAACCTAAACCTTATCTAAAACCTATAACCTATAACCTAAAACAAAACCTATAACCTAAACCAAAACCAAAACCTATAACCTAAACCCGAACCCATTCTCAAATCCCAACCTATAACCTAAACCAAAACTAAAACCTATAACCTAAACCCGAACCCATTCTCAAATCCCAAAACCTATAACCTAAACCCGAACCCATTCTCAAATACCAAAACCTATAACCTAAACATAAACCTAAACCTAAACCTAAACCTTATCCTAAACCTATAACCAATAACCTAAACCAAAACCTATAAGCTAAACCAAAACCAAAACCTATAACCTAAACTTGAACCCATTCTCAAATCCCAAAACCTATAACCTAAACCCGAATCCATTCTCAAATCCCAAAACCTATAACCTAAACCCAAACGCATTCTCAATTCCCAAGACCTATAACCTAAATCTAAACCTAAACCTTATCCTAAACCTATAACCAATAACCTAAAACAAAACCTATAACCTAAACCAAAATTAAAACCTATAACCTAAACCCGAACTAATTCTCAAATCCCAAAACCTATAACCTAAACCAAAACTAAAACCTATAACCTAAACCCAAACCCATTCTCAAATCCCAAAACCTATAACCTAAACCCAAACCCATTCTCAAATCCCAAAACCTATAACCTAAACCCGAACCCATTATCAAATCCCAAAACCTATAACCTAAACCTAAACCTAAACCTTATCTAAAACCTATAACCTATAACCTAAAACAAAACCTATAACCTAAACCAAAACCAAAACCTATAACCTAAACCCGAACCCATTCTCAAATCCCAAAACCTATAACCTAAACCAAAACTAAAACCTATAACCTAAACCCGAACCCATTCTCAAATCCCAAAACCTATATCCTAAACCTTATCCTAAACCTATAACCAAAACCAAAACCAAAACCTATAACCAAAACCCGAACCCATTATCAAATCCCAAAACCTATAACCTATCTTAAACCTATACTTATAACCTATAACCTAAACCAAAACCAAAACCTATAACCTAAACCCGAACTCATTCTCAATTCCCAAAACCTATAACCTAACCCAAAGCTATACTTTTAACCTAAAACTATTGTCAAATCCCAAAACCTATAACTTAAACCTAACCTTAACCAAAAGGAAAACCTATAACCTATAACATTAACCAAAACCTATAACCTAAACCTGAACCCATTCTCATATCCCTAAACCTATATCCTAAACCAAAACCAAAACCTAAACCTAAACCCGAACCCATTCTCAAATCCCAAAACCTATAACCTAAACCTAAACCTAAACCTAAACCTTATCCTAAAACTATAACCAATAACCTAAAACAAAACCTATAACCTAAACCAAAACCAAAACCTATAACCTAAACCCGAACCCATTCTCAAATCCCAAAACCTATAACCAATACCAAAACCAAAACCTATAACCTAAACTCGAACCCATTCTCAAATCCCAAAACCTATAACCTAAACTTAAACCTAAACCTTATCCTAAACCTATAACCTATAACCTAAAACGAAACCTGCCACCTAAACAAAAACCAAACCTATAACCTAAACCTGAACCCATTCTCAAATCCCAAAACCTATAACCTAAACCAAAACCAAAACCTATAACCTAAACCTATAACCTAAACCTAAACCAAAACCTATAACCTAAACCCGAACCCATTCTCAAATCCTAAAACCTATAACCTAAACCTAAACCTACAACCTAAACCAAAACCAAAACCTATAACCTAAACCCGAACCCATTATCAAATCCAAAAACCTATAACCTAACCTAAACCTATACTTATAACCTAAAACCTATAACCAAAACCAAAACCTATAACCTAAACCAAAATCAAAACCTATAACCTAAACCCTAACCCATTATCAAATCCCAAAACCTATAACCTAACCTAAACCTATACTAAACCTATACTTATAACCTAAAACTATACTCAAATCCCTAAACCTATAACCTAAACCTAACCTTAACATAAACCTAAACCTATAACCTATAACCTTAACCAAAACCTATAACCTAAACCAAAACCAAAACCTATAACCTAAACCCGAACCCATTCTCAATTCTCAAAACCTATAACCTAACCCAAAACTATACTTATAACCTAAAACTATTGTCAAATCCCAAAACCTATAACCTAAACCAAAACCAAAACCTATAACCTAAACCTAAACCCATTATCAAATCCTAAAACCTATAACCTAACTTAAACCTAAACTTATAACCTAAAACCTATAACCAAAACCAAAACCTATAACCTAAACCAAAACCAAAACCTATAACCTAAACCCGAACCCATTCTCAATTCCCAAAACCTATAACCTAACCCAAAGCTATACTTATAACCTAAAACTATTGCCAAATCCCAAAACCTATAACCTAAACCTAACCTTAACCAAAACCAAAACTTATAACCTATAACATTAACCAGAACCTATAACCTAAACCCGAACCCATTCTCATATCCCTAAACCTATAACCAAAACCAAAACCAAAACCTAAACATAAACCCAAACCCATTCTCAAATCCCAAAACCTATAACCTAAACCTAAACCTAAACCTTATCCTAAACCTATAACCAATAACCAAAAACAAAACCTATAACCTAAACCAAAACCAAAACCAATAACCTAAACCCGAACCCATTCTCAAATCCCTAAACCTATAACCTAAACCAAAACCAAAACCTATAACCTAAACCCGAACCCATTCTCAAATCACAAAACCTATAACCTAAACCTGAACCCATTCTCAAATCCCAAAACCTATAACCTAAACCGAAACCTAAACCTTATCCTAAACCTATACCCAATAACCT
Source organism: Magnolia kwangsiensis (assembly GCA_037074715.1). NCBI lineage: Eukaryota > Viridiplantae > Streptophyta > Magnoliopsida > Magnoliales > Magnoliaceae > Magnolia > Magnolia kwangsiensis. Next base: position 34,393,794 of record CM073586.1, on the reverse strand, counting down.
AAAACAAAATCAATAACCTAAACCAAAACCAAAACCTATAACCTAAACCCGAACCCATTCTCAAATCCCAAAACCTATAACCTAAACCTAAACCTAAACCTAAACCTTATCCTGAACCTATAACCAATAACCTAAAACAAAACCTATAACCGAAACCAAAACCAAAACCTATAACCTAAACCCGAACCCATTCTCAAATCCCAAAACCTATAACCTAAACCCAAACCCAATCTCAAATCCCTAAACCTATAACCTAAACCCAAACCCATTCTCAAATCCCAAAACCTATAACCTAAACCTAAACCTAAACCTAAACCTATAACATATAACCTAAAACAAAACCTATAACCTAAACCAAAACCAAAACCAAAACCTATAACCTAAACCCGAACCCATTCTCAAATCCCAAAACCTATAACTTAAACCAAAAATAAAACATATAACCTAAACCTGAACCCATTCTCAAATCCCAAAACCTATAACCTAAACCTAAACCTAAACCTTATCCTAAACCTATAACCTAAACCAAAATCAAAACCTATAACCTAAACCCAAACCCATTATCAAATCCCCAAACCTATAGCCTAACCTAAACCTATACTTATAACCTATAACCTATAACCTTAACCAAAACCTATAAACTAAACCAAAACCAAAACCTATAACCTAAACCCAAACTCATTCTCAATTCCCAAAACCTATAACCTAACCCAAAGCTATACTTATAACCTAAAACTATTGCCAAATCCCAAAACCTATAACCAAAACCTAACCTTAACCAAAAGCAAAACCTATAACCTATAACATTAACCAAAACCTATAACCTAAACCCGAACCCATTCTCATATCCCTAAACCTATAACCTAAACCAAAACCGAAACCTAAACCTAAACCCGAACCCATTCTCAAATCCCAAAACCTATAACCTAAACCTAATCCTAAACCTATAACCAATAACCTAAAACAAAACCTATAAGCTAAACCAAAACCAAAACCTATAACCTAAACCCGAACCTATTCTCAAATCCCAAAACCTATAACCTAAACCAAAACCAAAACCTATAACTAAAGCCCGAACCCATTCTCAAATCCCAAAACCTATAACCTAAACCCGAACCCATTCTCAAATCCCAAAACCTATAACCTAAACCTTATCCTAAACCTATAACCTATAACCTAAAACAAAACCTATAACCTAAACCAAAACCAAACCTATAACTTAAACCCGAACCCATTCTCAAATCCCAAAACCTATAACCTAAACCAAAACTAAAACCTATAACCTAAAACCGAACCCATTCTCAAATCCCAAAACCTATAACCTAAACCTAAACCAAAACCTATAACCTAAACCTGAACCCATTCTCAAATCCCAAAACCTATAACCCAAACCTAAACCTAAACCTTATCCTAAACCTATAACCTAAACCAGAACCTATAACCTAAACCAAAACCAAAACCTATAACCTAAAGCCGAACCTATTATCAAATCTCAAAACCTATAACCTAACCTAAACCTATACTTATAACCTAAAACCTATAACCTATAACCTAAACCAAAACCAAAACCTATAACCTAAACCCAAACACATTATCAAATCCCAAAACCTATAACCTAACCTAAACCTATACTTATAACCTAAAACTATACCCAAATCCCTAAACCTATAACCTTAACCTAAACCTAAACCTATAACCTATAACCTTAACCAAAACCTATAACCTAAACCAAAACCAAAACCTATAACCTAAACCGGAACCCATTCTCAATTCTCAAAACCTATAACCTAACCTAAACCTATACTTATAACCTAAAACCTATAACCTAAACCAAAACCTATAACCTAAACCAAAACCAAAACCTATAATCTAAACCCGAACCCATTATCAAATCCCAAAACCTATAACCTAACCTAAACCTATACTTATAACCTAAAACCTATAACCTAAACCAAAACCTATAACCTAAACCAAAACCAAAACCTATAACCTAAACCCGAACCCATTCTCAATTCCCAAAACCTATAACCTAATCTAAAGCTATACTTATAACCTAAAACTATTGCCAAATCCCAAAACCTATAACCTAAACCTAACCTTAACCAAAACCAAAACCTATAACCTATAACCTATAACATTAACCAGAACCTATAACCTAAACCCGAACCCATTCTCATATCCCTAAACCTATAACTAAAACCAAAACCAAATCCTAAACCTAAACCCGAACCCATTCTCAAATCCCAAAACATATAACCTAAACCTAAACCTTATCCTAAACCTATAACCTATAATATAAACCAAAACATATAACCTAAACCAAAACCAAAACCTATGACATAAACCCGAACCAATTATCAAATCCCAAAACCTATAACCTAACCTAAACCTATACTTATAACTAAAAACTATTCCCAAATCCCAAAACCTATAACCTAAACCTAAACCTAAACCTAAACCTATAACCTATAACCGAAACCAAAACCATAACCTAAACCTAAACCTAAGACCTAAATGTATTCTCAAATTCCTAAACCTAAACCTACACCTAATCCTAATCTCAGCTACTTAACCTAAACCTAAACTTGAAAACCCAAACCTAAACCCAATCCCAAACCCGAACCCGATTTTCTAAACCTAAACCTTAACCTATAACATAACTTAAATCTAAACCTATAACCTACACTTATAACCTATAACTAAACCTAAACCTAAAACCTGAATTTATTCTCAAATCCCTAAACCAAAACCTACACCTAACTCAACTCCCTAACTTAAACCTAAACTTGAAAACCCAAGGCTAATCCTGATCCCGAACCCGAACCCGATTTGCTAAACCTAAACCTTAACCTATTCTCAAATCCCTAAACCTAAACCTACACCAAATTCTAATCTCAACTCCCTAACCTAAACCTAAACCTAAACTTAAAAACCCAAACCTAAACCCGAACCCGAACTCGATTTCATAAACCTAAAACCTTAACCTATTCTCAATTCCCTATAGCTATAACCTATAACTTAAACCTAAATCATAACCTTAACTTAAACCTTATACTAAACCTAAACTTAAACCTTAACCTTAACCTTAACCTTATGAATTCTAATTTATTTTATAAAAGTTCATTTACAACTAAGTTATTTTCTTAATAAGTTTATTGTCTTAATCTATTATTTACGAAACTGCAGGATAAATTTTACTTGGATTTGAGTGTTCCGCACATATCCTATGTTGTCGACGACATGATGAAGGAACGGTTCAAGGCTAACCGCGATAAGTTATACCAGCAATACAAGCAGTCCAGGAGCCATGAGGATCCCCCACAGTCCGCACCGCCTCACGTGACCCATGAGGACTGGGAGATACTCTGCGATAGGTTTTCGTCTGATTCTTTTCAGGTAATATTTGCATATTTATGATATCTTAACGTAATAATTAAATTCGTAATTAATAACAATGCATTATGTATAATGTGTTCAGAAGAGGAGCAAAATAAATTTTGACAACAGGAGAAAGTTAGAAGTGAACCACGTAGCTGGTTCAAAGTCATTTGTACGACTTCGTCAAGACATGGTAAGAAATTACTGGTAATTTTTATATTCTTTCCATGCATTTATATTAACTCTATTTTTCTTTCGATTGCGCAGCGAGATTCTGTCACTGGCCAGGAGCCCGGACCAGTAGACTTCTACAAAGGGACTCACTGTCAGCAGGCGAGTGGATCTTTGGTATATCCTAAAGCCAGCGAGATTTTGGTAAAAATCATTACATTGTAAAATTTAATTGTATGAAATTATAATAATATTATTTATTATGAAAATTCATATATTCTTATTACAGGAGGAGATGGACACCTTACGCAGTCAACCCACTCCCGATGGTACTCAGCGGAGTGAGCCAGAGATCCTGAGTCAGGTGCTTGGCACCCGTTCTGGATATGTCCGTGGGCTTGGCCATGGTGCCAAGCTCATGACACCCACTAGAGCTACCTCCAGCTGATCCGTCGTAGTTGGCGACAGCGCCGTACGCCGAGCTGATACAGCAGAGAGAGGTTCAGCAGCTACGGGTTGTCATCGATGACATCAAAGATCAACTGGACAGGTAGTGGGAGGAGCAGGAGAGGAAGATGATGGAGGATCTGACGAGGCAGAGGGAGGAGCATGAGAGGAAGATAGAGGATCAACTGGCGAGGCAAAAGGAAGAGCAGGAGAGGAAGATGGAGGATCAACTGGTAAGGTAGAAGGAGGAGCAGGAGAGGAAGATAGAGGAGATGCGGGTGAAGCATGAGCGACGGATGACAGAGATGTTTCAATCTTTCGCAGCACGCTTACTTACCAATGCCCCACCACATTCGCCTTAAGCTTTATATTTTTTTCTTTTTTATTTATGATGTTAAACTTTTATGTATTTATGCATGAATGACTATGACGCGTATAAGATTGGTTGTGTTTGAATGTATGTAGTTTATGTTTGGAAGGATTTACTAGTTTGGGTTAGATGGATCTGAATGTGAATATGATGAAATTTGACAGGTGTCTTATGATATAACAGGTGTATATTAGGATGTGAATATGAATATAATGATATAATAGGTATATCAAGATGAATATGATGAAATATATTACAACAGGTGTCTATAAGGTATTTTGCACGAAATTTTCAATCGGACATTGTTAAAAAAAAAGAGACTTTTAGCAATGAATTTTTTCGCCGCTATATGTTTTTAGCGACGAACAATTTCGTTGCTAAAAGTTTTTGAAAATATTTTGTGGACAAAATTTTCGTTGCTAAAAGTTTTTGAAAATATTATAAGGACAAAATTTTCGTTGCTAAAAGGTTTTTACAATATTATAGGGATGAAAATTTTTGTTGTTAAAAGTTTTTGAAAATATAATAGGGACGAAAGTTTCGTTGCTAAAAAGTTTTAAAAATATTATAGGGATGAAACGTTTCGTTGCTAAAAGATTTTGAAAATATTATAGGCACGAAATTTTCGTTGCTAATAGGTTTTTAAAATATTATAGGGACGAAACATTTCGTTGCTAAACGTTTTTTAAAATATTATAGGGACGAAATTTTCGTTGCTAAAAGTTTTAAAAATATTAAAGGGACGAAATTTTTGTTGATAAAAGTTTTTTAAAATATTATAGGGACGAAATTTTCGTTGCTATAAGTCTTGTAAAGCATTTTTCGCTGTGAAATTATTCGCTGTGAAAAATAAAAATATATTTTTAGCAACAAAACTTTTCGTTGTAAATAGTCTTGTAATATTTTTTTAGCGATGAAAAGTGGCGTTGCAGAAAGATGACTGAATATTTTTAGCAGCGAAAATTTGCGCTGCTAAAAGTTTCCCAAAGATTTTTTAGTAACGAAAATTTTCGTTGCTAAAAGTGGAATAATTATTTTTTGCAGCGAAACGTTTCGCTACTAAAAGTCTTGTACAATTTTTTTGGGACGAAATTTTTCGCTGCTAAAAGTCCTCCGCAGCTTTTTTTAGCAACGAAAGTGGTACAATTATTTTTTGCATCGATACATTTCGCTGCTAAAAGTCCTCTACAGTTTTTGTTGCGATGAAATTTTCGTTGCTAAAAAGCTTACATTTAGCAACGACTTTAACTTTTTGGCTGCTGAAAGTTTGTAGTGACGGTGTATTAGAGCAACGAAAATAGCGACAAAAATTTTTGTCACTAAAAACCTTTAGCTACGAAATGTTAACGTTTAGAGACGAAAATTTTCGTTGCTAAAAGTAGGAATTCTTGTAGTGAGGGTAGCAACCAATGAGATTAGGCATTCACACAGTCCATCCACAGCAGAAACCTCATAAGCCAAAGAAACAACATGCATTTCATTAACAAAATTGTCACAATACATGATGTACAACATTACATGAATCGCGACAGAGAAAGCATGTGAGCAAACAACTAAGCTTCAAACACTAAGCCATTACACTAAACAACTATTAAACTATCAAACCACTACCAAACCACACATAAAAAAAAGAAACAATAAACAAACAACAACTACATAAAGCCTATTCATCAAAATCTGGCAATGGAGAAGGGGCACCCTTATCCTTCAGGCAGCACAGGATGGTCTTCAGCGTGCGGGTTACTTTCTTGAACTTACGCTTCACGAGGCCCCGTAAATCCACAATATCCTATCGAAGAGTGGCCTTGCCCTCCAAGCCTAACCAAACCGGCTTCTCTATCAGCCCTATCAGGATAATGCTCCTGAGTCACAGGAGGAGGACTCTCATCAGTATCTTGAGCCTCCTCTTCCTCTTCGTCCTGCTCTTCTTCCTCTATCTCTGCCCCACCTTCTTCTTCACTTCTTCTTCTTCGCTATCAAACTCATCCTCGCTTTCATCAAGTTGGGCCTCACATTGCCAAGGCCCCATCTTCATCTAGTTAAGAGTAGTCTCGTTGATATAATGGACCGACACTAGCAACTCCACCCCAAGTCTGTAGCCAAACTTAAGCACAATCTTGCATATGAATCGGCCGAAGGGAAGCGACTCAGTCGTTCTTCTTGATCGCGCGATAAGGATGATCTGTCGCAGTACAAACGTAGGCACGCATACCTTCACTCCCTACCCCACTTGATATAGAAAATCTACCATGAGATGCGTGCATTCACTTTGATTGCTCCACCCGGGATAAACATTGAACGTGCAGATGTGGTGAAGCAGATGGAAATCGCCCGACATATGGGTCGCTAAGAGGCTCTTGTTATGCTGCCACTCAACCAAACGACCACAGAGAAACCTGGTGCAGCGATCCCTCTCACGAACACTATTTAGATTCCTTGCACTTGGATGTACCTCGCCAAGTGGCACATTCAGGAGTCGAGCTATCAACCCAACATTGATTGTGGCTTCTCGGTCTCTGCTAAAGGGGATCTTGAACTGCAAGGGCTCCAACATAGGGTCCCGAATTTGAGCATAGAAGGCACGAACAGTGCTCACATTTGCACGAGACTCGCCTTCAAATAGCGGACCCCACCTGGCTTCTTCCAAATGCTCGAACAACAAATACTCGCCAAAGAGTCTCCCATCCACCTCGTAGATGTCATGAGCCAACTCTGCCAACAACGATCTTCTAAATGGAGCATGGGGATCTAAATCCCGCTTCGTCTCCACTTCTCTCCCAACACTTGAACTCGCGGTAGCTCCTCTAGGCCGCCTCGAACGAGCAGGACGACTGGGCCCAGCCTCGTCCACAGGGGCCCGCTTCTTGCCCATCAAAGAAAGGATGGTGGAAATGGAAAATAGAGCCGTGACAAGCTCCAAGAAAGCCATGAAAAGTGAAGAAAAATGGAGAAAGGGCTGAGATCTTTAGATCTCCACGAATTTGGATCTGAAATAGGAGTGTAAAGGATCAAAGAAAGGGAGAATGGAAGAAAGAAAATAATAAAATGAGATGGGTAGGGGGCTAGCATGATTTTGAGGCTTAAATGAGAGATTTGAAAGCTTAAATCAAAGAAAATAGGAGTAGGTGATGGGTATGGCTGAGAACGGTGGAGGGATGAAGGATCTAACGAGAAATGCAAGAAAACGTGATTGGAAGGATGATTTGAAAGAGAATGAAGCAGTTTTGAAGAAAAGGGAAAGCATATAAGGCTGATTTATGAAAGAAGTGGTCATTTGGGGATGAAATAGGGGATGAACCCTGCACCAGTGGGTCCCACTAGGCCCCACGTGCCATCGGCCCGAAAGCCCGGTCTCAACTGGCCCTCCAGTCAGTGAGGCCCTCTGTAAGACCCGTATCATAGACCGTACCGTTCCGTAGACATCCACGGTCCTCCTGGTCGAGTTCCAACAACCCTTGACCTATATCCGATGTTTGCGCTCGATCCTAAGTCGAGTCCTGCATACCGAAGTCAACTTGATTCGAAACTTATACACTTGCGACCTCATCATCACCGCAGTTCCAATGCCACATCTCATGCACCGAGGCAATACCCGGGCCAGGAGATGTGGGCCCATGTTTAGTACGAGGAAAAATATCGCGCGTTGTAAATATCGATAGAATCTCTACGACACATCACTTTAGTTACATCAATCAAGTACACATCACTCCCATCACTCACACCCATCCCTAAGTACAACTAGCCTCCTCAAAAGTCAATTTCCTCTTACAAACAAGGCACACACCCATCACTCCCCATCACCTCATCACCTCTCACCCATTCCTCTCTCTCTCTCTCTCTCTCTCTCTCTCTCTCTCTCTCTCTCTCTCTCTCTCTCTCTCTCTCTCCTTACATCACTCTCTCTCATCTCTTTTTCTCAAAATAATCCCTCCATGGAGCAACCCACATCCATGGCTCCCATGAGAGAGCTAGTGTGGCCCACCTCCCTATCTCTCATCTCCACCATCCAATGATCATCTCCACCGTTGAAATGCATCTCTCGAAACTCTAGGACACATTGATGAAAGAAGAGGTCTAAGAAAAATCAAAGGTTGGTGATTTTTGTATGATTTTGATGATTTTAGGGCCCACTTATGGTGGGACCCATCTTGATCTATGTTTTGTATCTTGGAGGGGCCCATAGTGGTGGGACCCATTTTCTTCGTCCTCTCTCTCTTTTTCTCTTTCCCTTTTCTTTGATGGTGAAGATGATAATGGGTGTGGCCCACTTGATCCACACCATACAACCATGTGGACCTAGCCATGGTGCATGTGTTTCACCAACGCCGTCCATCCGTTCGGATGTGGATTTGATCCACAGTGATTTAGGTATTTGGGGGTCCACCATCCGTCTGATGGTGAGGATCCAGTGGCATATGGCTATGAGAAGGACGTCAACAAGCTATGTGGGTCCCACATGTACGTCAGATGCAGGCCATCCATTTGTGCATCCCATGAGTAGCATAGCTGCTGTACTGGCGCCTACAAGTTTCGTGGGGCCCTATTCACAATGGGTGATTTGATCCACACCACCCAACCTAAGTGAAGTAGATTCAAATTTCTGGTGGGCCACATGCGTGGACCCCACCCTGATGTATTGTGTCCACGCCGTCTAAGGCCAGTAACCCTCCTTGATGATGGTTGTCCAGACCGTCCAGCAGCACCCGCTGCTGGACTATATGCAGAGATAAATGCAGTAGCAGCGGCTGGTGAGCCACTCATGTGGACCCCACCTTACTGCATGTGCAGTGCATCCACGCCATACATTTGGAGAGATCATAAGCCCAGATTGGGGCAAATCCGTGGTATTGAATGGTAACAGTTTGCAGCAGGCCCTGATGCAGCAGATAATACAAATAGTGGCTTGGTCTTTCACTTTGGGGTGGCCCACCAATGTGGACCCTACCCTTGTATGCATGTGCTTTAGATCTACTCCGTCCGTATCTAGTGACCCATCACGATATATGAATTTTATCCCACTGTCCATCTGGACAGTGGGGATCTCCATCTTTGAAGATGTTGTTGACGTCAGTGAGACGTGGACCTGAGCATGAGGTATGTGTAATGTCCATGCCGTTCACCATTGGCACACGTGTGGGGCTTACCCACACATGCTTCACATGTGGGATGGGACCCACCTGATGTATATATTTCTTTATCCACACCGTCCATCGCTGGACGGTGTGCTACGTGGAGCCTACTCATGATGTATGTATTCTTCCATGTCGTCCATCCAATCTGGTGGGTCCCACACATGTGGACCCACCTGGGAAACAGATTGGCTAGTACCTCACCCAGTAGCTTGCTGCTACAGATGGCGTCAGCAATTTCTGTGGGTCTCTTTGATCCACACCGTCCATTCAAACGGTGGGACCCACTGCTGTGAATGACGTCAGCAGGTTCTATGGGTCCCACATGATGTATGTGGTACATCCAAACCGTCCAACCATCCGGTGAGCTTGTCTTTAAGCTTGAGATAAAGAAATGAGGCAGATCTATTAAGTGGACCACACTACAGAAATCAGTGGAGATTGAACATCCACCATTAAAACCCTTTTTGGGTCACAGAAGTTTTGGATCTAAATGATATTTGTTTTTCCTCTGTAACCAGGTCCTTGTGACCGTGTGGACAGATTGGATGGGAAATAAAATGTTATGGTGGCCCACCTTGCCTTGTGTATTCTGTATCCCCACCGTCCAGATATTTGTGCCATCCGATGTGAACCATCTTGATGTAAGTATTTTAGCCACGTGGTTTAGCTGGACGTGGAACCCTTGATGCATGTATTCTATCCACACACACAGTCCATTTATTTTTAGGATGTGGGCCCCATCTAATGTACGTGTTGTATTTACTCCGTCCATCTATGCTAGGTAGTTTGGACGGTGTTGTGCTGCCCCACCGCGATGTATTTGTTCATTCACACCGTCCAGATGATCTGAACAGTGCTGGACGTGTTTGGATGGTGATGAGGACTCCACTTTGATGTATGTATTTTATGTCCACGCCATCCTTTTACCGATCCCACCTTGATAGATGTGATTCATCCACACCACCCGGCCATGTGATAGGGCCCACCTCTAATGTATATTTGAGGCCCACTTATTGTATATGAGGCCCATTGGTGTGACCCGTTGATGCAGCCCACTTGACATTTATGGGGCCCATTGGTGTGACCCATTAATGCAGCCCACTCGACGTTTATGAGGCCCATTGGTGTAACCCGTTGACGCGGCCCACTCGACGTTTATGAGGCCTATTGGTGTGACCTGTTGATGTGGTCCACTCAATGTTTATGAGGCCCATTGGTGTGACCCGTTGATGCGGCCCACTTAATGTTTATGAGTCCCATCGGTGAGACCCATTTGATATGGCCCATTGAATGTATTTGAGGCCCATTTGGAAGGGCCTGATGTGATGTATATGAGGCCCTTGTATAAGGCCCAATATGATATATTTAGGGCTCATGGATCGAGGCCCATTGAGATGTATTTGGGGCCCATGGGTTGAAACCCATTGAGATATATTTGAGGCCCAGGTGCAAAGCCTACCTGTCACATATTTGAGGCCCGTGTGATAAGGCTCATCATGATTGTATGCGAGGCTATGGGCCCACTATATGTTTGGCCCTATGTAGGCCACTCCTTGGGAGCAATGTTGATTAAATGTCCACATTGATGGGCAATGATGGTTGGATGTCCACATTGTGACCTTCCCTTAAGCCTTGTTAGGCCCGTTCTCATCATTCTCTTTGTAGGTTAACCCAAATAAGTGGGCCCCGCTATTGGATTTGACATAACCACGATCGAGTGTCGATCCTTATACTATAGTTATCGACTGATCATTTATGGACCTCTCTTTGTTTATCTACTTATTATCGGTGCCGATTTTCGTGATCAATTACCGATTATGACCGATTATCGATTAACGAGGCCGATTGCCGATTCTGCTTGTGGCCGATTAACCAATTATCAATCGAAGTCGATTATCGTGACCGATTCTAATTGATGTGACCGATTTATCGATTCTAATTATCGATCGATCCCGATTGTCGTGACCGATTGCCAATTAACGATCAAGGCTGATTATCATGACCGATTGTCGAATTCGATAGACGTGATCGATTTGTCGATTCTGATTATCGATCGATCCCGATTGTCATGACCGATTGTCGATTAGCGATCGAGGCTGATTATCATGACTGATTACCGACTGTCGATTGACGTGGCCGATTCTAATTATTATGGTCGATTGACCAATTATCGATCCAGGCCGATTATCATGACCGATTGCTAATTTTGATTGTCTAGGCCGATTATCGTAGCCGATTATAGATTGACGTGGCCGATTGTCGATTTTGCTTGTTGTGGCTGGTTGTCAATTCTAATTGTCGTGGTCGATTGTTGATTCTGATTATCGAGGCCAATTATCGTGGTCGATTGTCGATTCCGATTGCCGATTGTCGAGGCCCAATATGATGCATATGTGGCCCATATTTAAGGCCCATTGTGATGTACATTCAGCCCATGTTTAAGGCCCAATGTGATGTATATGAGACCTATGTGATGAGGCCTATTGTGATGCATTGAGGGTCAGGTGATGGAGTCCGTTGTAATATATGTTAGGCCCATGTGAAAGGCCCATTGTGTTATATATTAGGCCCCTGTGTGAGGCCGTGAGCCCATTATATGTTTGATTCTATGTGGGCCATTCCTTGGGGGCAATGTTGGTTAAATGTCTATATTGTCGAGGTCAATAGTTGATACCGATTATGAGTATGTGACAACATAACATCATGATACATGCCCATACGCATCATCTGCATGTGTTGTTATGAGATATGATTGACCATTGTATATGTCATTATGTAGGATGATATGAGACTCCCTGATAGGTGGAGATTGTCTCACATGAGCACACGATATGCGCATGATAGATGTATGACTGGATTGCATGACTCATGCATCTTGCATTTGCATTGTGTTGTACTGTACGCCCTAGTGACATCAGGGTCGTAGCCTCCATAGGCATTTCGTGGATGGCCAGATGGGATACCAAAAATCTATTCTACATGGGGTGCTATAGATATCTGTGGGTGAAAGTCCCTAAACCCTCTTAGTTCCAGAGGTTGCTCCAACGTCTAGACCGAGTGGATATATGAGCACATGGGGGCCGTATACAATTAGGCCATGTCTCCCACTGTGTTGTGGTCAGTTGGAAGGGGGTGCGGTCTTATCTCCCCGAGAGGAGGGGACAAAGCTAGGCTGAGTTTGACCAACTCGAGGAATGGATCCGCTATCGACGAGCCGGGCCCGATATTCGCAGGCGAATAGTGAGGTCTCTTCCACTCGCCTTGTTGCGCAATGGGGCAGCAATCTGGTTTGGAGTGTAATAGACCCCGATGATTTCTCAAAGAGAAACTGTACTGATATGTGGACTTATTGAATAGGAGTTGCATGCTCATTCATTCATTCATTCACTATCCACTCGGGCTGGTGGTACGCAACTAATTATTGTGTACCTTCATTATGGCAAGGATTTCGGTTGGGCGCGCGACTAACCTGAGATCAGGAGTTTACCACGTTGAGTCTGACTATCCAAATTTAAGTATGGGACTGGTTTGGATAGAAGTCCCTTGTGGTGGACCCCATAGCCTACGATTGTACGTACTATCATCCCGACTTCACACTCCAGCATGGTCATTTCATTCGCATCGCATATTGCATTACATCCACAGGCATATGGCATTTTGGGTTGCTATTTCTGCACTTATATGGCCTAGACAGATTTAGCAAGATTTGTATATTTCATTGCATCCTCGGCATCTGATATTTAGCTCTTATGACTCTTTATTGCATAGTTGTTCTATATTGTGTATTCTAATATTGATTGACTTATAGACTTGTCCATACTTGCTTACTCTGTTATCGTTTGATTTATATCTTATCAGTATTTCTTCTTACTCTGATAATTCCTGCTCTTGTCAGAGTTTCTGCTTATCCAGACATTGTATGGCTTATGGATTACCAGTTTTCTGGTACTGTATGATTATGGCATTGTATTGGATACTTAGCACTTACCTTGTGCATACACTTACACCACCCTCTAAGCTTTCTATAAGCTTATGCACGATAGATGCGTGCAGGTGATGTTAGGTTGCAGCAGTGTTGAGCTTGGAGCGTGCAGTGGTCTTCTGGAGCTTGATTTTCTATTTATGTATTTCTCTTTCAGTGTTGTAATCAAATGATTATATTAGTGGATATGTATTGATGATGTTGCCTTTGTGAATTGGGTAATCTTATGGTTATGCTTATTACTAGTTAAATGTACATTAACAAAAAAAATCCTCCTTATATGATCCCAAGATCAGAATCTGGCATATGAATGCTATGAGCTGAGAATGGGGTACTACGAAGGCTGTCGGCACCGGATTCGGAGATCAAAATTTTTATGAATCTGATTTCTGGGTTTGGGGCGTGACACCCTCGCCAGCCACTGGACAATCTGGCGAGGCCTCGCCCCATGGGCAAGGACCTCCCCACCCCCTGGGTCTAAAAATGTTAGGGTCCCACCCTGAAACCCCCTAAAAGTTGTTCATTTGGCCCCCTCTTCTGATTTGAGCCGTTTCGGGTCATTTCGGAACTAATCTGACCTTTATTCACTTTTAGCGATTTCTAACGGCTGGAATGGGATGAAATGCGGTCTATACCCATCAATTCATAGTCTAGACATAATTTGGGGTCATCGTGTGTGATCAGAGTGTGCACGGACTCAATCTCGGTAATCATTTTTAGTAAACTTTCGCTGAATGACAAACTGGGAAACCTAAACCTATTTCTAGATTATTCTCGCACCCTCCTACACTATAGTAGCGTCAACATGCGTCGTGTGACCCTAACCCAGGTCCAGGTTAATCCAGATCATGCTCTGATACCAACTTGTAACGCCCTGAAAATCGGGGGTCGAGCATAACTCAGCTCCCGAGTTCCAAAACATCACTTATGCAACATAAACAATGATGGATGTATGTTGTCTATATTAGTGCATAAAATATGAAATAGATTAAACCAAATCAGCAGACATAATTCAGGGATATTGCGAAAATGCAAGCGGAAAACTTAAATACATATGTAAACCAAAATAATCTCCAAAGTATGCGTGCTCTGCCCAGGGCAATAAATACAACTGTGTCTCAAAATACATGTATCGAACTGTGTAAAATCATCATATACATATCCCAAAATCCCCGCTAGTCAGGACAAGGCTCACACGAACCTGCCTGAGAATTGTACAAATGAGAACGCCTCATCGTCCTTGTCAAACTCTGGCTCCACCTCGCAAGCATCGCTGTCACCTGTAACTAAGTCAGAGTCTAGTTGGTGTTTAGGCACCATCCCAGAACGTGAGAGTGATCAACTCAGTGGTACTATATAGCAAAGGTTAACACGTTATCAATTTAATCAAGCAGAAATGATAAAGCAATACAATCAAACATGTCCTAGATACTCTTGTTAATGAAAGAATGATATGAGGGAATGATGCATGCCCTTACCACAAACTCTCTCTTGTGACATCATCTAACGATCGCGGTATGAATCACTTCCTCAATACTCTTACACCAACACCGATAGCACATGCAATGTGATGATATGAACATGCTTGTCAAGTTCTTATTAGTCATTTTCATACAACAGGATTGGGAAGCTAAGACACCTCCCTTATATCAATTTCTAAACATTAATCCATTCTAGGGTCGTCAGTCCTAGGAAATCTCATACGATGTTAGGGTTCTAGGTCACTGCAAGGGCTGTCAGGGCTGTTGCACGGAATCATTACACCACTCCCCCATCACCAAATCAATACAGGCCTAGCTTGTACTCTTGTTACTACGGAAGGGTCGTCGCCTCCACGTAGACTCAGAGTACGCTCGAGGTCACTACAAAGGGCTCGTCACCTGATCAGTGTAGGCCGACAGCTCAAATGTAGTGTCTCATACCACCACAATTGGCTCACGAGACAAGGTTGCTCACTGGTCACTACGGGGAGGTTCGTCGTCCCAGCGTAGGCCGACAGCTCAGCCACGGTGTCTCATACACCATGTCCTGCTCATGAGTCTTAGGGGATCACGGTACCAAGGTTAATGGGAGTTTCACTAGTGAGTTCGGTGCCTTAGATTCAAACAGTAACGACCAAACATGGTGAATAAACATCGGTCAATCGGGTTAGTTGATAAGCCCAACTAGGCCAAGCGCACGTTGAGTTGAACGACATGGAATGCATAAGCACTCTGTGTGCCCTAACCACTGTCGAACATTCCAAGCACGACTCAAATTCGTTAAACTCATCCTGCGTGGCGAAAACGACCTCAACCACCCTTTGAAGAACAGTTACCGATTACCTGGACTGTCGTACAGCCCCAATCAAGTACACACTCAATAACAGGCATATGATTCATATCCTACTTCCATATGAACATTCGTGAAATATAACTTGAACTTAAATACAGTACATGGAGGAAATCATACACTCAGTTAACATGAATAATCTAAGTTACACAATTCATGGAGGAAATCATACACAGTTAAGGCGAATAATCTAATTACACAATTCATGGAGGAAATCATACACACAATTAAGGTGATTGATATTCATATCTCAACAACCTAAAAAGTCACTCTTTACTAACTACTAACTCATTCAAGCATTTATCCAAACACTTAGACTACCCTATTCAACATACATCACGTATGTCGATTCCATTACATATTAGGGCAAGTCCTTTCGCCAAGGAGTTGCCACATACATATCATGCATATGTCTACGACCAATAATCATGGCAATCACAACAGCATATTCCATATGTATACAGGTATTCTATCATATACATGTAATATTTTATTTTTAACATAACTTATACATATACGTACATCAAAATAGATAGCGCATTTGGCATGTGTAATAGCATTCACGTCATGAATAAATCATTATCTAACACTGAAAGCCTTGAAAACCATAACCTAAACGTATATAGTCCACACCTTAAACCAGAAAATGCGTATTAGATGTGATTCAGATGATAAGTCTTCGTCAACGGCGGATACGCTACCCATAGCATGAAACAGGTAAGCTATAACTTCACTACAGCTATTCTAAGCTTCAAACAGGTTAAGTTTGACTTAACTTACCTAAAAATGGAATCAGAATCGCCGGAATAATGATTTAAATGTGCAGATTCGATGTGTAGATGAACTGAGAAGAATCCCACGGAGAATCAACAGGTTCTCCCTCACTTTCTCTCTCTTTTCTCTCTTGAAAAGCTAGGGTTTAGGAAATTCGTATGGAATTTGGGAATGAGGGTTTAAGCCCTTTTTATAAGCCTAAAGTCGACGAAAATAGTCTTAAGGTCAAGGTATACTTAGGTTATAACCAAATCGGGCTCTTTCTGATCCAACGGAGCACTTCTGGAGGTCCTCTTATCAAATGCGGTCAAACTTAAGCTCACTAGTATTGGATCTTAAGCAAGTTAAGTTTTCAGTCCAATCAGGTTTCTAGATTATCTGTGATGGACCAGCTTCAATTCAACGGTTACCGAAATTCGATCAGAGCTATAAGTACTTTGACATGTAAGGGCCACCTTTCCTGATCCGAGGGTGAATTTGGGTCGAAATCTAATGGTCAGAATACTTAGAAACATTGTGCAAGCGAAACGATCCAGATTACTTAAAATCATATGTAATTTTCTAAAAATCTTCGTTTTCTCACTCTCTTCAGTCCGGACTCAAGGAAATGGTCTCAGGACATCGTTTGGGCTTGATTTTCGAGGTGATAGTCAAGTCCAAATAGGCGGTCATAATGGTCTAAGTTCATCGATATCAGACTTTCGACGTGTGGTCTAGATCCAATACGAAGTTACAAAGTATTCCCGAGAGCAACTGGGTTTAGAGTTGGATCCTAGATTTTGGGATAATGTAGCGTCAATGATTATATAGGTTTTGGGTCTTACAGATCATATTGAAAGTTATCGGTACTCATTTCACATGTAATCTAGTTTAGCGCTAGCTAATACACATTAAATTTCTAAAGACTTAAGGCCTAAATGATTTCTGCTAAAGGTGGTACTCGGGTCTAAGTATGAATTTTTCTAAGACGTTACACTGGATAACCAACGTTGTCCTGGTGAAAAAATCTAAAGGGAAGTGGTGGGTCTATGTAGATTACACCGATCTGAACAAATCCCGCCCCAAAGATAGCTTTCTCCTCCTAGGATCGACCTGCTCGTTGACAGCATGGCTGAGCATGATCTCTTGAGCTTCATGGATGCCTACTTAGGCTACAACCAAATTGTAATGCACGCCTATGACAAACAGAAGATAACCTTCGTCACCGACAAAGGCCTTTATTGCTATGCCCTTTAGGCTAAAGAATGTTGGAGCCACATACCAATGACTTATCAATAAAAATATTTACCTAGCAGATTATGTGCACCATGGAAGTCTACGTTGATGACATGCTAGTTCAGTGCATCAGAGTTAAGGATCACCTCTCCGACCTGAAGGAGATGTTTGCAGTCATCAGAAAATATTAAATATCAATCCTCGGGTTCATGGCAAGCCAAAGGGGGATAGCATAACATCCCGAAATTTCCACGACCTAAGTACATACTTGTTCCCGAGAATTCTGGGAGTTAATAATGTATAAATTGGATGCTTTAAAATTTGCATCATATATTTTTTTTTACCATTTAGATCACATCCAATTACATTCATGAAGGTAGTCATTCACAAGAATAAAATCAACTGTATTTATTATTTCATTATAGTAAAAGAATTCAACAAATTATCAAATGCCCTCTTAATGGGAGCTTATTACATTATCAAGTTTACAACGAAAATATAAAACTAAATTATGAAACTATCTTCTTATTTATTCAATATAATCTTCCATAGGGGGATGGTCCTCTAAATCTTCAATTTATACATCACCTACATTATCTATACGGTTGGAGAGGGTCGATGCCATACTCATAGTGATGGTTATTCTTTAATATTAACAATAATTCAAGAGATTCATAAAAAGTAATGTAAGTGTTCTGATACATTCGTACTCCACCACTATGAGAGGTATCAGCATGCGCAACTAATATATATGAATGCATGCCTAGTAATACGGCTCATCATACGTAGTGATTATTACCACAATATGGAAAGTAGTTCAAAATATCTGACTTATGCCGCATTCTCACACTAAGGAGATTCGCAGGCATGTCCAACGTTAACATGAATTTATAGGAACATCTCAAGGTGACACAATAACGTGGTTGGGAGATTTACATAACACAATGTATTCATAAAGTGACTATTTGCGACATCCAAAATTGAAAAGTGATGTAACACGCATGACAATTTACTTACATCAATTATGCATCACGCCAACCAACCCATAGAATTACGTGTCCACCAAGAGGGTCGCTACTCATAATGCATTACGTCCACAATAAATATTTGATTCATTAGCTGTGATACCTTTAACACATCACTTGCACCAATAGAGAGATAAATTGAATAATATGAGCTTTGAAGTTCAAAGACACATGTCCAAGCCTTAAAGGGAGGTAGCACAAAGCTAATATAATAAAAGAGAAGAGTTGCATTAAGCTAACTCAACATAAGACAAGAGTAGCAATGACTAACTCAACAAAATTGGTGAAGGCATGGGCAAGGCTTGTGTCCATTGCCCCATATAAATTAATAAAGATCACACGTAATTAAAATCATTCCTTAACCAAATTTTCAAAGAATAAATAATTGTTGGTGGTAAATTAAACAATTACAAAAAGAGAATCATAGTAACTTGAAAGCAAAGCATATAAAAGGCAAGACAACTCATATCAACTTAAATTACTGTAAGCTTAAAAGGAATCTCTCACCTTAGCCTTAGATCCAAACCCTAGGTATATATTCATGTAAGAAAACTTTTACATGAAAAGCTTCTACATGAATCACAACATCGCTTGAGCAAGAGGGAGATACCATACATGTGGAGAAGGAAGAGGGCGTCTAGGCTTCTCCTTCTCTTTCTTCTTCTTTCTCTTTCTCTCTCTCTCTCTCTTTTCTCTCTCTCTCTCTTTCTCACTCTCCTTGGGTGTTGGGAGATTGGGCATGTGAGAGAACAGGGGAACGCACACTCCTTTTAAAAGGGGTGTGTTTCACATCCCACTTAGATTCGGTTTCTCTAATTTTTCCTTTTCTGATGATTTTTCTTTAAATCTAATTCATCCATTGTGTTAGGGTCATCGAATAGATTCAGGACGAATGATTTTCTTAGTGATCTAAAATTTAGATTGGCCTATCTTAAAAATTATCCTAACGAGTGCCAAAACGAACTTGATCTCAATTAACAGTCCACACTTAATAATCAGGGCCCAATTTTTGGAGAACTATATATTCAGGATAAGTAAACAGTTGAAAAAAAATTGGCGGTTAATCGATGGTGGAAAAAGCCTAGATCTAAAATTTTACCCTTTGTACTAAAAGGAAGGAACTAACTTCAACCTTCAACAATGTAGGATCATAGATCGGGGCCAAAATTTTGTATAACCTCTTAGTCATATGAGACCAAAGTATAGTCCAAATTTGAGTTGCGATGGACGGAAGGAAGTGGTTAATTCGGAAGATCCAGATTTATAAGGAGTTGGTAGGCCTTAACAGGATAACTTCGTACCTAAGGAAAAGCCTACCAAAGTAGGGTCTTCATATTTCACACTTGATCTATATCATGGACAATCCAAGTTGTTCATATGAAGGAAAATATTCTACTATGACTACCCACAAGGTTTCTTCACTTCATACCAAAATCAACGATTATGGGGCTGATTTGTCAATTGGGCCACTTTTACAATGATCTAAAAGCTAAATTTTGACATGTATAGTTAATTTATGATACATAGGCATGGTATAAAATTTTACAACAAACGGATCATAGAAACTAGGTGATTTAGAATTCAGGGGTCTAGGTTAATGATATTCTCATAATTATTACTGATTTAGAGTTTTGAGAAATCTAATGGTTCTACATAGTTATAGGCATGTTTCTAAGTAATTCTTACAAAAGAAATTATATCTAAATCATTATAAATAAGGAATTATTCACCTAACTAATTAAGGGAATGTACATATATCAATCAACATAATAAATGGTCAGATGACATGCTAAAATAGAAAAACTTGATGGTTAGTACTCTGATTATATATGTAAGTGGGTATATGGTCAGTTTTGTAAACGGATGATTACAAGTGAATTTTGTGGAGTGATCAAGAGGTAGAATATGTATACCGTTAGATTCAAGTGACTTGTTCACATGTGTAAGTTTCTTAGATTGTAATTTTGATGGTAGGTTAAGCATATTTATAGGTAGTGAATAAGATGAATGAATCAGAATCTCAATTTGATATGTGTACGAGTATATGCTGAGATCAAGTAGCTAGTTTACTATGATCAGGTGGTCCAAACTCAGAGTGGACGGTTAAATATCATTACTTAGTGGTGAATAGTTGGTTATGATGGATAAGTGAGAATACTTGGGTATATGATAATCATATCTCAAAATCAACGGTTAGATGGCTTGATTATGAATGGAGATTATTTTTAATGGTCAGATTCGTGTTAGAGAATAGATGTAAGGTTAGGATAGCTAGATTGGTATTGTACGCATGTATAAATAAGTTAAATTTCATGGTAACACTTGAGAACTTTTAATACTTAAATATTAAAAATTTTGGAGTGTTATAGATAGAAGTTAACCCAGAACAGATCCAGGCTTTGCTCGACATAAGCTCACAAAGAACAACGAGAGAAATCCAATGCCTCACAGGAAGAATAGTTGCACTCAGTCGCTTCATATCCCTAGCTACAGACAAATGTCTTCCTTTCTTTATACAGTTAAAGGGAAATAAAAAAGCAGCATTGTAATGCCCCAACTTTTCACGACCTAAGTACACGACCAGTTTTCCAAAAACCCGAGTGTTAACCATGAAGGATGGTAAAATTCGAGTATACATTTTTTTTATCCATTCATTTAGAATAAGCAGATGAGCGTAGAGTGGACAAATCAATATAAACAAAAATTTCATTTACATTTGGAATATACAAGGACCTACCCATAATGACTTATGTAAACCAATGCCCCCATTCTTACAATTATAAAATGAAATAATATTACATGTGGAATAAAGTAAATTATAACAATCTTGGAATGTGAAATCCTATAGCAACCCTTAGCAATTACAATCATGCATCCTTATCAATTATAGCATGCTCCTCATCAATATAAACATGAATGTCACCTGGGCCACCTGTGCTACTTATAGGGTTATATAATTGATGGATGAGTGGCTAACTCAGTGTGAATTTTTCTTAAGATTACACACCGCCGCATTAGATAAACATAGTATAAAATAAAGCATACAAAATAATACATGATGCAAGTCTTATTAGATGCATGGATGCGTGAATGCACTCATCGCCCCGGGGATGCTCATCTATGTGGACAATGGGCTCATCACCTTGAAATAGCCGTGAAGACCGCTTGAGTTGAGGTAGGAATATGCCAATGTGTCCTAAAGAGGGGTGAATAGGACTTTTTAAAGTTTTACAATGTATTTAAGAATCCAATTACACCAATCCTATTAGATATATAATTACCAGGATTACTCAAATGTAACTCTACTGACTTCCAAGCCTAGTAGAGGGTCCAATCACAAACTATTCAAAAGATAGTAATATAGAACTTAGTTCATGTTGGATATGACTGTGTATGTGTGTGAGGTATGATCTCAGAAATTTAGATATTGAAATAATAAAGAAAATCACACAAACAAAGCAATCGCAAACACAATCATTTTTATAGTGGTTTGACTACTTGTCTACTCCACTCCCAGCTGCCGCACTCAACCCTTGAGTGTACTGAATTTCACAAGGAGGTTTCTCAGGGTTCACCTCAAACCTAAGGTTTTAAATCAGGTTCACTTCAACCTTTACACGGAAGTTTCTACTCGGTTCACTTCTAACCCTTGAATTTTACTGGTTCATTCCTAACCAGATGTTTACGCTCTCCATAGAACAAGGGTTCACACAACACACCCGGATGTTTATGCTCTTCATAGAGCAAGGGTTCACATAACACACCCGGATGTTTATGTTCTCCACAGAGCAAGAGTCCACACTACGCACCCACTACCTACACTCCCGCCGGAGGCCTCTTATGAGAACTTCAAAGACACTTAAGACCCAATCCTAGAAAGGAATGATCACAAGTGTCCTCTGGACTCTAGATACTTACCGATAAGTTGATGAGTCTCATTCAGCATAATGACAAAGATCTCCTCCTTGTTGTTGAAGAGTCTCCGGCTCCCTTGATCCGCAACAAAAGATATACCAGTACTTGGTTTCAAGTTGGCTCAAGGTTAGGACAAAAATTCACTCTCTTAGAATTTTCCTATAAGGAAGAAAGAGTGATTATCGTCATCTATTCATTCAAGGCATCCCAACTTTAATGATATGCTATTAAGATAGTTGTTGAAGGATCCTTGAATGCGAAAGTTCATTTTTCAATCTACTCTATTAAATGTCAATGAATGAGAGTGGATTGAAAGATGAACTCCTGTGAGAGAAAGGGCTTTGGGTATATGATCTAAAGGTAAAACACACAAAAGCACTCTCTTCTTTCTCTACCAGTAATATGGACAACTCTCTTTATATAAGTAAAAGGTTTCAATGGATATAAAATAGTCATATTTATGATAGAGTTCGATATCATCGAGCAGGGTTGATATCATCGAGCGTATACTCTCGATGGGATCGACTGGCCACTCGATAACATAAACTCGAATGTCATACACTTTTGAAACCTTTTGCTAGTTGGTTGATGGGATCGATACTGGTGTTGATGTCATTAGATTTCAAACTCCGATTCCATCGATACTAGGATCGATCTATCGACATTTGAAGCATGAGAGAGACTAACCTTGAAATATTTCAGATTTTTAGGATATGATTCGAAAACAACCGATGTCATCAGAATTTGAATATCGATGATATCGAGGTCATGTCGATGAGATCGATAAATCGTATAGATTTACCTATAAGCACGCTGGACAGTTTGTGTCCAGTATCGATCCAATCGACTAGACCTTGATGGCATCGACATAAGAATATCGATTTCCTCGAGTGGCTCCCGAAAAAAGTTAAAAATAATCTGAAATATTTGCTGGAAGAAATGCGCTCCCACTATCGATATGATCGATGGCCTTCCGATATGATCGATATTTGAATTCAGATTGAATCAGGAAGGACGTCGATATATCGAAGCACATAGTAATTTTCTTAAGGATATAGGGGCGCTGAAAATCTACCCATCGATATTATCGAGCCACTTCTGATGGGATAGATATTTGAATATCGATGATATCGATAGGTGTATTGATATATCGATATATCCGTCCAGATGAGTATGCGGTTGCTGGACACTTTTAGTCCTCTTATGGATAGTATCAATTAAGAGTCGAGGACATCGACAGCACAGGTCGATTATATTGAAATGTGTATTGATATAATCGACAGGGCAAGCAAACTTAGAGATTTTCTGATGTTTGAAAAAGTTCACTTACCCAAAAACCCTCATATGTTTTAACTTATTTTTAACAGTTTTAATTACCTGGTGTTTTGGGACATGGGATGTGAGGCTATGATCTAACTATGGCGAGCTTCCACACATCCTGTTGAGGCAGGCGCTTGAGTTGTTCTTTCAGTGAGGTTCTATAGTCCGACTGACTCAACACACATGGTAATTGACAAACCAGGGTACTAGCAGGCGCACTTTCACACCCATGCAATCATCGACCTGGGAAAAATATCCAGTCGGACAAATACGTACATTACATACGATAGCAATAGATGTTGCTCTATGCCATGTATGCATGATTAGCCAACCTATTATTAGTTCAATTACAACAAGCCAATTTAAATAAGCTCAAAGGTCACTATGAGGGCTTGTCACGAGCATAGGACGACAGCTAGGGCATAGGTCCCATATCACCATCCTCGACTTATGAGACTACCACCTTAGGATGTTTAATGGAAATCTGCCAACTAGTGGTCAATCATATTACAGTATATGGGGCTTACTATCGCATGGTTGTACAGTATAAAACATCGAACCTATATAGGAAAAGTACCAAAATAAAGTCACGTAGGCCCAATATTAAAATAAGCCACATACGGAAAATATCAAAATAAGCCACATAGGGGGAGTATTAAAACCATGTGATGCGGACACAAGCGCATTCAAGGTGAATCAACAAAAAAAGTACCAACCACAAGTGTCGTCCTTGTGGATAGGCGATTATTAAGGAGCTGAAGACCTTTCACATATGATTGGACATATAGAAGACCCCACTGAGGGAAGACACATGTGAAGAAAGATTGGAGAAAGAAGATCAAGCGAAGACCGAGTGCTCAAACTTTTTCATACTTATACTATTTGTGCATTTTTGTTTAGTTTAGGGTATTTTAGTAATTTTATGTCTTTATTTGCTTATTCTAGAGGTATTTTAGTAATTTTATGTCTTATTTGCTTATTTAAGTGGGCTAAAGCCCTAAACTCGAATTTTAACTATTGATTAATGAAAAGTAAACCCTTTGGTTGCCTCCTTCCTCTCTTCTCTCTAACGGTGCTTCTTCTCTTCCCTTGATCTTCTTCTTTTAATTTCTTCTTATGCCCCTCCAACTTCTTTAAGGTAATTATTTTCTTCTTTCTATTTTTCAGTTTTAGCTAATCCTTCTTCGATCAAAATCTTGAGAATCGATCTAAACCCTAAACCTCCAAATTCTCAAATCCCTAATCCGAGAAACTTCCTGGTTCTTTAGACTAATGATCTTCATTGATCGATTGGGTGTGACCATATAAGATCGGAAGGTCTCATCCCTCACTGGATCCAACATAAGTAATAATTGAATTTCATATTCCATGGTTGTGATGATGGCCCGCTCCATTGCATATTTTCTTTATGATTTTCTCAGTTATGATGATTACTGCTAGAATTTTAGATCATTTATTCCTTTTATTTCCACTGATTAATTATGTTCATGAGCATGCATCATAATTAGGGCTGTCCTGCGTCAAATTTGGTATCAAAGCCTAGGCTTGCATGGTTTTTGTCTAGATCGAGTTATCAAATTAGGGTTTTGATTTTTAGGTTTAATTTGGGAAAGTTCCAGATTTAGAAAGTTTTCAATTTTAGAAACTTTTCAATTTTAGAAAGTTCCTAATCTGAAAAATTTTCAGATTTGAGTTGTTTCCTGTTTCAACTTAATTGTGACAGTTCATAATAGTTTTCATTCATCGCATTCATCTTGAAAGTCATAACACCTAGTAGTCTAGTTGGATAGAGTTTGGTTCAAGTCTTCATTGTATGCCCACGAGAAGAGGTAGAGGTTTCAGACTTCAACCTACCATGAATAACGAGCAGTTATCTGAGCAACTTGCTCAATTAATACAAAAGATAACCGCCCTATAAGTGGGTCAAAAGCGTGAATTTGCCCGCCTTGAGGACCAAATTACCACTACCATGACTAAGGTCGAGCAACTAGAGGCGTCCCAAAAAGAAAACCCCGTTGTAGGGAATGATGCGTACTCCCAAGTGGGAGGAATCATTGAAGAACGCCCGACCACACGTGGTGGTAGTGCGAATAGAGATCGTGGTAACGGTCGTGGTGTGGTGCGAGAGGCACGAGCCACATGTGATCATCAAGATCACTATGATCTAAATGAGCGTGTGATGAAGAGTGTGAGAGTTGAGGTCCCGAGTTTTGATGGGCGCTTAGATCCCAAGGCATTCCTTGACTGGGTTGCTGACATGGACCACTACTTTGAGTGGTATGGCATGTCGAAAAATCGTCAAATGCGGTTTGCTAAGATGAAGCTTGTGGGTCAAGCTAAGCTCTTCTGGATCAACACTGAGCGTAGGATAGAGAGAGTTAGTAGGGCCCCTATCACACATTGGTATGAGATGAAAGAGAAGTTGAAGGAGAAGTACCTTCCTCTCTCATACCGTCAGAAGCTCCTTGACCAATGGCAATCCTTACGCCAAGGGTCAATGTCTGCCACTGACTACATCGCTAAATTTGAAGAATATGTGATGCGATGTAATATCCAAGAAGACCCTCTAATAACGCTCTCGCATTTCAAGACGGGCCTTCGTGCGGATCTTCAGCGCGAGCTTATGACTCCGCCCTTAACGGACTTGGATGAAGCATATCAAGTCGTGCAGGAGTTAGAGCAATATCTGAAGGCTCCTGTCGTTCATCGTTTTGAGTCCCGAGACTCCAGTGCTAGATCTAGTTTTCAGGAAACTAGACCTAATGTCGGTAGTCAACCTAAGGCACAGGCGACCATTCCGCCTAGGCATAGGGAGGACAAGGGCAAAGGGGTTCTTGGTGCCAGTCCTAGTAACATGAGCCAAGTGAGGTGATATGAGTGTGGCAATCTTGGCCACATGTCTAATCAGTGTCCTACGAAGAGCCGTGGGAGAGCCTTAGTTATAGGCGAGTCCCACGAGGGTGGAGATGACCAGGGTGATTATGAAGTTGAAGAGTATCACCCTGAAGGAGGATTTACTGATGAAGAAGAAGTGGATGGAGAAGCAATGCTTGCAGTAGTCAGACGTGTGCTAGCTCAGTTTAGAAGTAGTGCTGACTGGCGTCGAAGCACTATCTTCTACATTATTGCCAATGTGGTGAAAAGAATTGTAAGGTGATAGTGGACAATGGAAGTTGTCAGAATGTGATTTCCACTAGCACCTTAGATCGCTTAAAACTGAAATCCACACCTCATCCAGACCTATATAAAGTTTCTTGGGTTGACAAGACATCCCTACCTTTCACCCAGCAATGTCTAGTCCACATCGAGTTTGGGTCATACGAAGAGTCTCTGTGGTGTGATGTTTTACCTATGGATGTGGGACATGTTATCCTAAGTAGACCGTGGCTATTCGATAATGATGTCATGATCTTTGGCCGTTCGAATGTGTGTACTTTTATATATAAAGGTAAAAGATCAAACTTAATCCCATGCCACCTGAGAATACATTAGGGAAGAAGAAGGATGAGAAGGCAAGTGAGCCTAGAGAAATGGAAAAATCCAAACTTAAGTCTCTACATATAATCAGCGCAAGAGAGTTTGAAAAAGAAGCTAAGGAGGATTCTATGGTGTATGCCCTTGTGGCTAGAGAGATTACACCTGAGGTTCCATCAGAGTTGCCCCGTGAGGTGACCTCGGTCCTGAAGGAATACAGTGATGTATTTCCTGAAGAATTACCGAATGAGTTACCACCTATGAGGGACATACAGCATGTCATTGATCTTATCCCAGGGTTTACTCTACCGAACCTTCCTCACTACAGGATGAACCCTGCGGAGCATGCAGAGTTGAAGAAGCAAGTTGATGAGCTTCTGCAAAAGGGTTTCATCTAAGAGAGTATGAGCCCTTGTGTCGTGTCTACATTGTTGACGCCAAAGAAAGAAGGCACGTGGCGCATGTGTGTGGACAGTCGTGCCATAAATAAAATTACTGTCAAGTATAGGTTTCCTATACTTAGACTTGATGATATGCTTGACATGATGGTCAGGTCCACTATATTCTCTAAGACAGACCTCAAGAGTGGATATCACCAAATCCGTATACGCCCAGGAGATGAGTGGAAGACGGTGTTTAAGACGAAAGATGGGTTGTATGAGTGGTTGGTCATGCCCTTCAGCTTGACTAACGCACCCAGTACTTTCATGCGGGTGATGACACAAGCTTTGAGGCCGTTCATGGAAAAATTCCTAGTGGCGTACCTTGACGATATTCTTATTTATAGTACCACTAAGGAATCACACCTTGAACATTTTAATAAGGTCTGTAGTGTCCTTAGGGAGGAAAAGTTGTATGTTAATCTTAAGAAATGTGCATTCATGTCTAGCTAAGTTGTGTTCTTAGAATTTATAGTGTCATCTGACGGGATGCGTGCAGACCCTGAAAAGGTCAGGGCCATAGTTGAGTGACCAGAACCAAGAAACATTCATGAGGTACGAAGCTTTCACGGCCTAGCTACTTTTTATCGTCGATTCATTAGGAGTTTTAACACGATCATGGCTCCCATTACCGAGTGCATGAAAAAGGGAGAGTTCGTGTGGTCTAAAACCGCAGTCAAGGCTTTTAAAGAAATTAAGGGTAAGATGGTGGAAGCTCATGTCATGCGTCTACCTGACTTTTCTAAAGTCTTTGAAGTAGCGTGTGATGTGTCTGGTGTCGGGATAGGTGGAGTGTTGAGTCAAGAAGGACACCTAATGGCCTATTTCAGTGAGAAATTAAATGAGGCAAAATAAAAATACTCCACTTATGACAAAGAATTTTATGCGGTAGTGCAATCCCTGAGACATTGGCGACACTATCTCGTACCACAAGAATTCATTTTATTTTTTGACCATGAGGCTTTAAGATATTTGCATTCTCGGAAGAAACTCAACCCAAGGCATGCCAAGTGGGTAGCATTTCTTCAGGAATATTCGTTTATTTTGAAACATAAGGCCGGGGTTGAAAATAAACCAGCGGATGCCCTTAGTAGGAGAGTGGCGTTGCTCAACTCCTTTAGTGTAGAGGTAGTCGGATTTGAGCAACTGAAAAATGAATACCCCATATGTCCTGATTTTGGGGGTACTTACACGTCGCTCTCTAATGACCAGCATATTATGGGTGCATATTATGGGTGAATATGTTTTTAAAGCCGACTTCCTTTTCGAGGGAGACAGACTTTATATTCCCCGTATGTTCCTTCGTGAATTCCTCATATAGAAGCTTCATTCAGGAGGGATAGCTGGCCATTTTGGTCGTGATAAGACCATTGCTCTCGTGGAAGATCGTTTCTATTGGCCAAGTCTCAAGCGAGACGTAGCCAAAGTTTTAGGACAGTGTCGAACATGTCAGCTAGCAAAGCAAAGAAAGTAAAATATCGGGCTGTACATGCCATTACCAGTGCCACATGCTCCGTGACAGGACATTAGTATGGACTTCGTGCTTGGGCTTCCCAAGACTATAAAAAAACACGATTCTGTTTTTGTCGTTGTGGACCATTTTTCTAAAATTGCGCATTTCCTCCCATGTTCGAAGACATCAGATGCGTCTCATATTGCTCGTCTCTTTTTTGATGGTGTGGTGCGTCTTCATGGGTTACCTAAAACCATAGTGTCTGATCGTGATATTCGATTTACTAGCTATTTTTGGAAGACATTGTGGCACATTATGGGAACTCGTTTGTAATTTTCTACTGCTTACCACCCACAAACAGATAGTTAAACTGAAGTGGTAAACCGTAGCCTTGAAAATCTTCTACGCTGTCTAGTGGGTGAACATGTTAAGACTTGTGACCTAATTTTACCAACTGCTGAACTTGCTTATAATGGGTCAGTTAATAGATCTACAGGGTTGAGTCCTTTTAAAATTGTAAGTGCTTATAAGCCTAGAATGCCCATAGATCTCTTACCCATGGCTGTTACCCAAAGGTCTTCTGAGTCAACCGATGCATTTGCATGCCATATTCATGATTTGCATACACATATTAGATAGTGGTTAAATAAGAGCAATGATGATTATAAAGTTTCAACTGATTCTCATCGTAGAGTGCAAGAATTTCAAGAAGGAGACTATGTAATGGTGCGAATAAGGACAGAGCGATTCTCTCAAGGATCTGCTAAAAAATTACAAGCGCGTAGTGCTGGACCATTTAGGATATTACAAAAGGTTAGGTCCAACGTGTATCGGATTGACCTTCCACCTGCAATAAGCATTAATTCAACTTTGAATGTGAAAGATCTAGTTCGTGCCCATACTCCCATTGTTGATACATCGTCCCTTTCATGGCCTTTTTTCTGAGTTTGCTACCCAACCTCTTCCACCCCTTCCTCCACCCATTACCCATATAGAAGAAATTGAGGAAATCTTGGATGACGAGATAGTATCCACGAGAGATGGAGGTTTCCAAAGGTATCTTGTTAACTGAAAGAACAAACCATCGTCTAAATCTACGTAGCTGTCGGGCAATGCATTGCAGGTTATTGATCCAGATCTACTATAGCGCTACAAAAGTTTCAACTCGTCATAGTCGAGTTTTTCTCACCCGAGGAGAATTGATGCGGACACAAGCACATTCAAGGTGTACCAACGAAAAAAGCGTCAACCACAAGTATCATCCTTGTGGATAGGCGATTATTGAGGAGCTGAAGACCTTTCACATGTGATTGGACATATAGAAGATCCCACTCAGGGAAGACATATGTGAAAGAAGATTGGAAAAAGAAGACCGAGCGCCCGAACTTTTCCGTAATTATGTTATTTGAGCATTTTTACTTAATTTAGGGTATTTTAGTAATTTTATGTCTTTATTTGCTTATTCTAGGGATATTTTAGTAATTTTATGTCTTATTTGCTTATTTAAGTGGGCTAAAGCCCTAAACTCAAATTTTAGGATTAATGAAAAGCAAACCCTTTAGTTGCCTCCTTCCTCTCTTCTCTCTAACGGTGTTTCTTCTCTTTCATTGATCTTCTTCTTCTAATTTCTTCTTATGCCCCTCCAACTTCTTCAAGCTAATTATTTTTTTCTTTCTATTTTCTAGTTTTGACAAATCCTTCTTCGATCAAAATCTTGAGAATCGATCTAAACCCTAAACCCCCAAATTCTCAAATCTCTAATCCGAGAAACTTTCTGATTCTTCGGACTAGTGATCTTCATTGATCGATTGAGTGTGACCATGCAAGATCGGGAAGTCTCATCCCTCACCGGATCCAACTAAGTAATAATTGAATTCCATATTTTATGGTTGTGATGATGGCCCGCTCCATTGCATGTTTTCTTTATGATTTTTTCAGTTATGATGATTACTGCTAGAATTTTAGATCATTTATTCCTTTTATTTTCGCTGTTTAATTATGTTTGTGAGCATGCATCATAATTAGGGTTGTCCTGCGTCACCATGCGATAAAAGATCATCCTTGAAAACTACATAGACATAACAACTTTAGACGGTAGGCCCACATCAATGATCCATCTAGACCACCACTCAATAACCACTAGATCGAAGGTTCATTGTAATCACCATCAATCGAGTTACATCCCAAGTATGGGTGTACATTTATATGTGGGGGTTTCTCACTAATGTACCAGTTTAAATCCCAGAAGCAATGCACAAGTAATTCAATAGCATGAATTAATCATACAGGACAAACATTAAGCATGTGATGTAATAACTCAATTCCAACAATTAATACATGTGGTTATAGAATGGAGATATCATTTATACATTAAAATAAAACTATAACTTAAGCTAATGGGAAAATGAAAAGCTCAAGGGGAAGAAATCATTACCTTATACTTTAAATCGTTTCTTAGTGTCGCTAAGTGCTTACGCCCTCAGAATCATATCCTACTACAAATCATGAACTTGTACAATTAGATCCAAGTTCTGCACACTACCTAGGTTTAAGATCATAGCCTAGGGTTTGAGTTATCTGTCTTAGGATTTTAATGTAGAATTAGGGTTTTATCTCAAAGTTTAGTTTGATGCTTAGGTTCATAGGGTTTGAATCCTAAGTTATTATTAATATTATTATCGTACAATGGATCGAATAATACTTGTAATAGGAGTATTAATTCATCAATATTAATAATGATGGTTCATATGTTCACATTTGAATGTACCGATTTCATCTAATATTCTTATAATGACTAGAAATCTTTTAAATAATATGGGTAATAGAATATTTTCTAAGGACTAATTGTATTAACAAGTATTATAGTAATCTTATAAGGAAAATGATAAATATTTTTCAATGTTAATAGTCATAACTATTACTAATGAATCTAGTCATAATAATAAATACTATGACCTACCATGAATTATGAAATTAATTACTAATGAATCTAGTCATAATAATAAATACTATGACCTACCATGAATTATGAAATTAATTAAATCCATACTTAACTTACTATTTACGTTTTAAGTGTAAGCCTAGGGTTTAGATTAATTAGGTTTAGGATTTCACCCAAGGGTTTTAGGTCTAGGTTCAGATTTTTGGATTGAATTTTTAATTAGTGTACAATTCTAATATTATTAATAATCACAAAATCGTCATTGATATTAGTGATATATATAATAATTATTAACTGACATGGCCCCAATAATCATTATGATAATAATGTTACAATATACTATTAACGCTAATATTTAAGAGTGGTAAGTGAAATACAACCATTTACTAATTGTAATTTCATTTATAATCACTAGCTCTAGCACAAATTATCCGTAAATGGCTAATCATATGTAATGTTAGCAACCCTAATAATAAGAGTGTAACAATGATATTAATACAATGAAATGAGTCTAGAATGGGAAGAAAGTGTTAACTCACCCACTGACTCGGCACGATTTTGAACCCAATCGCAACTCGGCGTGGATGATTTGACATGGCTCGATCTCCATTGCTGCCATTGCCAAGATATTTGAGCCCCGCACAATCTGGATCCTGTTTGCTGGACTGAAATGAACCCGACCCAGATCTGATACTCACTGGACTGGTGGATGGAGCAAATCACAGTATACCCTTCTTGTGCAAGTTGTCGGAGTGTCTCCATCACCCTCTCTGCCTGGAATGCATCAAGTCCTGTTGTTGGCTCCTCTGCAAATATTACAGATGGGCTTGCAATCAATTTACAGGCAAGCGATAGGCGTTTCTTATCACCACCACTGATTCTTTAAACTTGGCATCACCAACATTTGAATAAGCACTACTTACCAGGCCCAATCGGAGCAAGAGATTGTTCACATACTCGTCTCTCTCTTCTGCCGAGAGTATGTCAGGAAGCTGGAGCTCTGCAGCAAGAGTGTTTCCCCCACCGTCAGCTGCAAGAAGAAAAGGTCCTCTTGCATTACAAAAACAACCTTATATGTTCTTCTTGATCTTGGCCGTCCATTAACATCCAAATGACCTGTTAGACGCAATCGGGGCGATGATGCAAGCTTCCCAGCAAGAACGTTGAGCAGAGTAGTCTTTCCCGATCCCGACAAGCCCATGGTTGCAAGCAATCTTCTTGGTTTTGCATCTCCATTCACATTTGAAAGAAGAAATCTCACAGTTTTTCCAGATTTGTCCAAAAGCGAGCACGTGATGTTGGTCCACCGTATGGTGACCGGGAAAACTTTCCCGGTGGACGGAGCTTCATCAGCGTCAGATTTTCCAGCCGACCCATCAGCGCTGTCGTCATACTCTAGCTCAACTTCAGGCAATTGTGCGGGGCCCAGTCCAGACATTATACGGAGGAGGAATGCTGTATCTATGGCTACCCGCGTCTAGCCCACTCCTTTCCCGCAAAACCGAACTCCATCTCTCTCTTTATCTGTTTCTTCTTCCATTTCTCTCCTTCTCCTTCCTCTTTCTTTTCTTTACTTCTCCATTTGCTGGGTACTCAGCATGGCACGAACCGGCCCGACTTGGACCAGACTCGACTCATTTCAAGTCGCCTGGTGTGGTGGAACGTCAGAGAAGGTGGCTAGCATTAATGGAGTTCTTGCCATCACCACCTCTTCTTCGAATCCGACTCCATCAGGCCATCCATGAGGACCTTAGAGAGCTTGCCAACGAGCTCCAGCGAAGCTTGGAGG
This sequence comes from Magnolia kwangsiensis, assembly GCA_037074715.1. Classification (NCBI taxonomy): domain Eukaryota; kingdom Viridiplantae; phylum Streptophyta; class Magnoliopsida; order Magnoliales; family Magnoliaceae; genus Magnolia; species Magnolia kwangsiensis. Next base: position 34,359,637 of record CM073586.1, on the reverse strand, counting down.
AGATTCGAGCGGTGGGGAGAGCTTGGGGAAAAACGGTTGTTCTCTCTCTCTCTCATCCTCTTTCCTTTTCTAAAGACCTAGCTAGGACGGCTAGGATCTCTCCACGACGGACGACTGGGATTGCAGGTTCTCTTCTCACGCGGATCGCGGAGCTGGAAGAAAAATAGATTCCATTTTTTGATATAGTGTATTTGTCGGGTCGTTTTGCAGCGAGGTTTGTGTGTCCAAATATACGGGAAACCTTGTTATAGCAGAAGTTATGGTCAGCCCCTCTCCCTGAAGCTGATGGACGGTTCAGATCATCTTGATGATTGATCCAGATGGCCCACCGATCCAACGCATGGATAGTTTCTTTTCAAAAAGCCCGTACACGGAAACTGCGGGAACAGGAAAGAAAGAGATGATTTCTCTCTTTTTTTAGAAACTTGCAGGTCTACGTGGTTTGATCGAATCCCTCGGTCTGGCGCACTTTATGCACGGGCTGCCATGGCGTACACGCACCCCGTGTGGGGTCCACTGTGATGGTTGAGATAAATCCATGCCGTCCACTCGATCGTGAGGCCCCACCTTGGACCCCTGAATAGAAGTCGAGTGGACCCTGAACCGTGGTGGGCGACATCAAGTGATCTTGGCCTTTCTTTCAGGATTCTTGCCAAACTAACTGTCCGATTTCACTGATTCCAGTTATCTACTATGATAGGGGTCCCCAGTTCCAGCCTAATGGACTTCAGCAGTAGATCTGGTCACTAGATTCAGCCAAGGATGATCGATGGATAGGTGGACTTGCTAAATTGAGTATTGGCCTTGATTTGCGATGCTCAACACTAACTAAGAGGTTTTATGGGTTTACATAGTAGACCCGCGAAGAGATGGGGCAGATCTTATGCTTAGATGGGTGAAACTTTCTAAACTTATGGTTATTTTAAGGAGCTATGAAGATTTGTCAGTCAGATTTTTCCACAAAATGATCCAGGGTTTTGACCGATCATCTGGGACTACTGGATGGTTTGTTGTACGGGTGAGGTTTATACTAGACGATTGAGATGGACAGATTAAGAATTAATGCATGGTAACATGCATATAAGGGAATGCACGTATAATTTAAATTAGATCTCCATGGTGATGACCGAGTACTAAAAAGTTCGAAGTGTTACAAGAATGGACAGGGGAATGCAAGCTTGCCTTCCAGGAATTCAAACAATACATGGAGTCTCCGCCACTACTTTCAAAACCTGAACAGGGCGAGCCGCTTCTACTATATCTAGAAGTCTCTTCAGCCGCAGTTAGCTCAACTCTCATTAAGGAGTAGGGAGGGAAGCAATTGCCCATATACTACATCAGCAAGGCCTTGGTCCTAACAGCAACCAGGTACCCGGACATCGAGAAGCTTACCTAACCTTGGTTGTTTCAACATGACATCTTCGATTGTACTTCCAAGCTCACACCATCGTGGTCTCGATAGACCAACCCTTTCGCCATGTACTCTAGAAACCCGAAGTTTCGAGAAGATTAACAAAATGAGCAGTCGAACTTAGCGAGTTCGATATCCATTATCGGCCTTAAACAACCATCAGAAGCCAAGCAGTAGCTAACTTCATCATCAAGCTCATGACCAAGAACGATCAGATAATAAGCCACAATGAGCAGATCGAGTGAATAAAGGATGAGATTGCCAAGCCAGATATGCAGACATGAACATTGCATGTAGACGGTTCATCCAAATCTAAAGGCAATGGGGCCAGGATAGTGCTGGAAGCTCCTGAACAGACTTGCATTAATATGCCTTAAGATTTAGATTTCAAGTGTCGAACAATGCAGTGGAATATGAAGCCATGTTAGCCAGACTCAGGCTAGTAGCAGCAATGGGAGCTCAACATCTGGAAGTCTGCAACAACTCATAGCTCATCGTCAATCGAATAACTAGTGAATATTAGTTTAAGACGGAAAGGATGAAAACCTATTTACAAAAGGCTCGAGAAATGATCGACAAATTATCGAAGTGCAATATGTAAGTGCTATGGTCTCTTGTTCCTTTGATTGTCAAATTTTGTAGTGCCAAAACCACTATTTGTGTCTTATGTAGCACATTGTATTGTTCAAGGCATTGCATCTTAAGTTCAAGGACAATACTTCAAGATAAGAACACGATCTATGTCAAAGAATTGCAAGATCAAGTACATTGTTCTCATTTTAAGCTTTAAAGCTCAATGTCTCAAAGCAACATCGAAAATCAAGAGAACTAATCGTACTCAAGACTCAAGATGATCGACAACTCAAGTACTACAAAATCAAGCTTTAAACGACAACTCAAGTACTACAAAATCAAGCTTCAAACGATCACAAGTTCAAGCTTCATTATGTGTCAAGAACTCAAGATTCATGAACTTCAAAGATCATCTACCATCTGAAGAAAAGAAGGTTCAATGTTTATACATCACTTTCAAGGTATGAAAGACCTTAGATTGACCTTAGGGTAGGTCATTTCAGATACATAATTCAATTGCTTATTTTATAAGTGTTTTGATCTGTTCTTATACTAGTCTTGGACTCTCTTCGACTAGTCCTAGTACTGGCTCGACCAGTCTAAGATTTTCCTCGACCAATCCTAAGATTGTTGTAAATTTTTAAAATTTTTTTTGAGCCACGACCAGTCCTGGAGATTACTCGACCAATCGTGTGAATAGTGCTCGACTCATCCTCGACCAGTCCTTCAGCTACGACTCGAACTCCAGCGACTATTCCAGATTCGACACGACTAGTCGTGGAAGTCCCTTGACTAGTCGTGGATGGCCTGCGACCAGTCGTGGAATAGTTTTATCCAATCGCGCTCAAAATTTTAAAAATTCGTTGGTCATATGACCAGTCGCAGTGTCCAAAGGACTAATCGAAGGTACGACTTCTGCACCTATAAATAGAGCACGATTTTCAGAGTTTGATATCCAATTTAAGAAAAATTAAGACATCACTCTGAGAGATAAGTTAGCCATTTATTTAAGCTATATTGTACTCATTTAATATTCTCTTTTTGTATTTTTCATTGCATTTGATTTTGAATTTCTGCATTCCAATTATATTTGAAAGAATAATTGAGGTATTCCCATTTCTTGGAATCAAAATCAAATCAAGCCAGCCCAAGGTGCTTTAAACTCTAAAATTAATTTAGAACCTAGAACCATTTCATAAGTGAGTATTGGACATTAAACTTCTATTCGAAGTTCTACTCTAATTTGGTTCTTCCGGGCTACAACAAAAGGAGAAATTCACGTATTTTACATTTGTGTAAATCTTTTATTTTTTGTTTCTTTTAAGATTGAGCCAGAAAAATCTCATTGTTTTAGTTGTCTGAGGAGATCTAGAAAACTCAGATATTGGGGTTTTTGAATTGTGTAAGCCCATTTGAAAGACACAATTGTGAGGGTTTTAGGTGAACCTAGAAAAACCTATTTTCATAATGAACCCTAATATCCACTGTGTGAGGATATTAGGAGTGGAGTAGCTGTGTGGCTATTGTTTGATAGTAGGTGTACACACAGGCGAACCACTATAATTCTTTGTGTTCGGATGTGTGATTTAATTTCTATATCTTTTATCATTGAATATTGTGGAATGTATTTGTAGATGTGAATGTTGTAATCTTTTACATTTCAAGCATTGTGGGGAATGTTGTAATAACTTAGATTTCATTTATTTATTTATTTATTTATTCCTCTGTATCAAGTTTGAGTTTTTGATACAAAGACCTTTCTAGGAATCAGGTTGTCCCACCATAAACCTTGGTTTTTGGTGTAAGATTGTCTTTAGAACAACATTTGTATCAATCTTTCAATACTCATGCATTTGAGATTGCTTTACATTTCAGTATTGTGGACTGATTATAGTACAATCTTTCCTTTAATTTTTAAATTCTGCTATTATAATTTTAAATTTGGCATAATCCTATTCAACACCCCCCCCCCCCCCCCCAGCAGGACATATAGCTCGGCCTTTTCAAGTGGTATTAAAGCCTAATAGCTCATTTTAATTGTTATATTTTTTGGATTTATTTCCTGAGCTAATCGATCTAAGATATTTATAAAATGTCTAATTTTGATAGCCTTTTAGCCATTAGGCCTCTACCATTTGATGGCTCCAATTATGCCTATTGGAAAGCCAGGATGAGGACTTTCCTTAAATCCATGGATGAGAGCGTATGGCAAGCCACAATGACTGAATGGACCCCTCCTACCACTGAAGTGACTAGTATCGATGGATCAAAATCTATGAGAGTAACAACTTATTTCTCATAGACCACACTTCAGAAAAATGAAAGTAGTATCAATGTAAAAGTACTAAATGCAATTACTTGCCCACTATCACCTGATGAATTCAAAAGAATTATATCCTATGATACTGCAAAGCAAGCTTAGGATATTTTAGAAATGACACGCAAGAGAACATCAATTGTTAAGAAATATAAAGTCCAAATCCTCACAACCAAATTTGAGGAAATACATATGGAAGAAAATGAATTGTTCATGGACTTATATAATTAAATTAAATGACATTATGAACTCTATATGGGGTCTTGGCGATAAAATCCTAGAAAGTAAAGTGTGTGTAAAGATACTACGCTCACTACCTGAATGGTTCAACTCAAAGGTGACCGCGATCCAGGAACTTCATGATACAGACAATATGAGGGTAGAAGAATTAGTTGGCTCTTTATAGACTTATGAGTTAACTTTTAATCTCCTAAAGGTAAATCAGTTACCCTTAAATCTTCTAAAATTGTTTTTCAAGAAATAGTAGCAATTCTGATTTAGAAAACTCTGAAGATGATATAGCCCTTTTAGTTAAAAAGTTTTATAAAATTTTCAAAAGTAAAAAGAGGTTTGATTTTCAAAAATCAAATGATAAGAAAAGATCCAAATCTAAAACTTGGAAATCTTTAAAGATGGTCAATGTTACAACTACGATGAATATGGGCATCTAACAAACAAGTGTCCTAAAAAGGATAAACCTAAAAAAAAAGGAACGTTGGCTACTTAGGATGAATCTTCTGGCACTAAAGCCTCTTCTGAATCAGAAGATTCTGAAACCAAGTGGGGCAATGAAGTTAAAGCTTTATGACTCTAGCCAAGTTCACTTTTTCAAATCATGATGATTCAAATAGTGAAGAAAATCTGAATAGTGATCATGAAAATGAAGATGATCTTCAAGATGCTTATAATGCCCTTTATAAGGAAAGTTATAAAATTGCTATTAAATTAAAACTTCAAAAATAAAAGTTTTTAAAACTTAAAGAAAATTTTGATTCTCTTGTTTTAGAAAAATCCCTCGTTTCAGATTATTTTAAAAAATCGAAATGCGATTTAGATTTCAAAACCTCCCTTATTGAAAACATCAAATCTGAAAATGAAAAACTTAAACTTGAAGTCTCTTCACTTTTGAGTTTAAAGGATACATGGAGGTATGCCCAAGGTGATCCAAAGTTAGAAAAGCTTTTGTCTAGATCAAGAAACTGTGGCGACCAATTCGATTTGGGCTACAATAAAAATGTTCTTCCTAAACAGAAGAATACTCCTAAGTTTGTGAAAGGAGAATCTTCAAACTCAAAAGGGAATAGTTCAAATTAAAAGTTTTCTAAAAATACCAACACCTTTTAACCTTTTAAACCTAAAAGCAACCATATCAACTATAAAAATCAGAACTGAAATCCTTTAGTTGAGAAAATAGTTGATTTACTTAAAGAGCTCTTAAAATCTAACTCAGTAGGTCATTCTTACACCTACTACAAATATAAGAAGACCAACTATACTCCTAAATCCAAAACAGTTATGAAATGGGTTCCTAAGGTTACTAGCTTGGTTACCCACACTGCTTTTAAAGCTTCAAGCCATTCAAAGTGGTACCTAGACAGTGAACGCTCCAAGCATATGACTAGTGATAAAGGTTTGTTCACCACTCTTAAAGACATGACTAATGGATCAATCACATTCTATGATGGTAGCAATTACAGGATTATTGGCCAAGGTACGGTTCAACTTTTTAACCTCCCTTTATTTGAGAATGTCTTATATGTAGAAGGTTTAAAACATAACTTATTAAGCATTTCTCAAATATGCGATAAAAATCATAGTGTAAGATTTTCTAACCTAGGGTGTGAAATTTTAAATAAAAATGGTTCAATAATATTAACTGGTTGTAGAACGTCTGAAAACTGCTAATTGTAAGTAATTCTAGCTCTTCTAATCAATCATGTTAAATGGTCTATACCAATGAAATCGAGTTATGGCATAAAGCCTTGGACATGTATACTACCACAATTTGTATAGATTGAGCAAAAGAGAACTAATAAAAGGTCTACCTAAACTACATAATGTAGACAAAATATGTGGTGAATGCCAGATTAGCAAGCAAACTAGGAGTGCTCACAAAAAGGTAGACTCCAATGCCACATCTAGACCACTCAAACTTCTCCACATGGATCTTATAGGACCAACTAGGACGGAGAGTCAAGGTGGAAAAAAATACATTTGGTAATTGTGAATAATTTTACCAGATTCACTTGGGTAGCCTTCTTAAGGGATAAATCAAAAATTCTTGACGAAGTAAAAAGAGTTCTCAAACGGATTCAAACGGAAAAAGGTGCTCAAGTCTGTAAGATCCGTAGTGATCATGGATCAGAATTTGAAAATAGCAGTTTTGAGAAATTATGTTGCGATCAGGGAATACTACATGAATTCTCTGCACCCAAAATACCTCAAAAAAATGGAATTGTTGAAAGAAAAAATAGAGTGCTTCAAGAAATGAAAAATGTAATGTTGAATAGTATGAAGCTCCTTAAAAATCTATGGGCTGAGGCCGTAAACACTGCCTGCTATATAATTAACCTAGTTTACACAAATAAGTCAAACAATAAAATGACTTATGAAATATGATTTGATAAGAAGCCTACTGTCAAATACTTTCGAGTTTTTGGCAACAAGTGTTACATTTTACGTGACCATAAAAATCTGGGTAAGTTTGACACCAAAAGTGATGAAGGGATATTTTTAAGATATGCTTTGAACAGTCGAGTGTATTAAGTGCTGAATAAGAGGACCGGTGCAATTCAAGAGTCCATCAATGTGGTCATTGACGATCACTTGAATACAGCTGCCTCAAATTCAGATAATGATTAAGTTCTCTTAATTGACAAACTAGATACTTCTTCAAGTCAAAATAACTCTGAACTGAGGACTGTCAAAGATCATCCAACCACTTAAATTCTTAGAAATCCTCTCACTGGTGTGTGCACTCATAGACAACTAGAAGATATGTATAATTACGTGTTCTTTACATCTCAGATCGAACTGATAAATGTAAAAGAAGCTCTTACTGATGAAAAATGGATAGTTGCGATGCAAGATGAGATTAATCAATTTATTAGAAATGATGTTTGGTATCTTGTTCCTAGACCTAAAGATAAACATATTATCAAAATTAAGTGGACTTTCAAAAATAAGTCTGATAAACTTGGTAATATAATTCGAAATAAGGCTAAACTGGTTGTACAAGGGTACACTCAAAATGAAGGCATCGATTATGATGAAACCTTTACCCCAATAGCTCGTCTTGAATCAATTAGACTATTTATATCTATTGTATTCTTTAGAAAGATCAAAATATATCAAATGGATGTAAAGAGTGCCTTCTTAAATAGCGATCTACATGAAGAAGTGTATGTTGAACAACCAACGGGTTTTGAAGACCTTAAGAATGTTGATCATGTCTATCGCCTAAAAAAGGCTCTCTACAGTTTGAAATAAGCTTCCAGGGCATGGTATTAAAAATTGACTAAGTTTCTACTAAGTCATAATTTTCTAATGGGAAGTGTTGATAAGACTCTTTTTGTTAAGAAATATAACGATCATATATTAATGGTGCAGATCTATGCTGATGATATTATTTATGGATCTACCTGTACTAACATGACTATTGAGTTTACAGATCTTATGAAGTCTAAATTCGAAATGAGCATAGTTGGGGAATTAAATTATTTCCTAGGGTTGCAAGTAAAACAACAACCTGATGGTATCTTTATTTCTCAAACCAAATATGCTCTAAACTTAATTAAAAAGTTTGAATTTGAGAATGGAAAATTTTTTGATACTCCTATGAGTACAACATTAAGACTCTCAAAGGATTCTACAGGTAAAAGTGTGGATCCTAAATTATATCATAGTATGATTGGTAGTCTACTTTATTTAATTGTAAGTAGACCTAATATTGTGTTCAGCGTTAAAATTTGTGCTAGATATCAATCTGACCCTAAAGAGTCACATTTACCTGTTGTTAAGCAAATTATGCGATATGTCACAAGTTCAGCTAATCTGGGTCTATGGTATCCACATGATACTAGTGTTCAATTAGTTGGGTACACTGATGCTGATTGGGCTAGAAATATCGATGATAGGAAATCAACCAGTGGTGGTTGTTTCTATATTGGAAACTGTTTAGTATCTTGGTTTAGCAAGAAACAAAGTTCCATATCGCTCTCAACTGTTTAGGCTGAATACATCGCAGTTGGAAATGCATGTACTCAGCTTATATGGATGAATAAAATGTTAAGCGATTATGAAATTGCACAAGATTCAATGATCTTAAATTGTGATAACTCCAGTGTAATTAATATATTTAAAAATTCAATCTAGCATTCACGAACCAAGCACATTGACATTAGATATCACTACATTCGTGAATTAGTGGAAGAAAAGACAATTTCATTGGAATACATTCCGACCGAGACTCAACTTGCTGATATTTTCACTAAATCGTTCGATAAAAGTAGGTTTAATAAATTAAAATTTGATCTTAGAATATTTAATTTAAATTAATTATTCATGTATTTCTGTATTATAACATATTTATTTATTAATTTATTTGTTTAAATTTTAAAATTATGTGAAAAATGCATATTTTTGTCTATGCACGACCAGTCAAGGATGTACTCGACCAATCGTGGCACGACTGGTCAAGGACATCCCACGACCAGTCATGTAGCACGCTGGTGCTTTTAATTTGGAGAAAAATTCCTTTTTTCCTCATTTGCTCTTCTTCTCCAACGAGCCTACGCCCGACCAATCGTACCCAGCTTCCTAGAACTTCAAGGTTAGTGTATCATTTATGTTTTTCTTGTAGATTCAAGTCAATACTACTTCATTTTCACTCTTTGAGTAATTTATTTTGTGTTTCCTTGAGTTTTTGTGATTTTCTTTTATAAAATATGATCTAGCAAAACCCCACTCTACATCCTTTGTAATCTCTTGATTTTTTTATATTCTTAGTTACAAATGGATTTTAGAGGTAGGAAGAAAACTTCTCGTGGTATGTCATCTTCCAGATCGACAGCTATCACACGGCGTAACCTTCGGTCACCCGAAGATGATCCTCCCTATGTGAGAGATTTGAGGATGTGCAATGTGATTACTGAGCGAGGATGTGCAATGTGATTACTGAGCGACCTGCACATATTTCTCCTTTTGATCTCCTTTCACTGCTCCAATCAGTAGGATAGGATAACATTCTACATTGGGGTGGGTCGGCATACTAGTCTATTGCTCAGTCTATGTTTGCATGTATTTTTGATTTCTCTGCAGAAAATTTAACTTTTACAATTGCTACTAGAGAAGGCCCATTTGAAGTTGATCGTTATCTAGTATCTGGCCTAATGGATTTACCTATTAATGATGAGGGTATTCCTATTAGTTCTCTAGTTGAGAAACCTTCTGAATCAGAAAAACGTATGCTTACTAGAGCATTATGCAATATAAATGTGCAATGGAGTCGGAATGGGAATGCGCTAGCTTCAAGGTACTTGTTACCCAGATATAGAGTCCTTCACAGGATTTTTATTTCAAATGTCTATTCTCGGTCTGGTAACAAAACTGAACTCACTTCTTTCATGGTTCAAATTTTACATTCCATTATATCTGGTGTTAATGTCTGTCTTCCTTCATTAATTTGTCATTCTATTATCCAATTTCGTCTCCATCCTGGCCACAGCGATATTCCTTTTACATACCCTATGACTGTGTTGGCTAACTATATGTTAGTAGTTATGCCTGTTAGAGAGGCACTCATTCATCACGTTATCTTCAATAACAAAAATATAAACAAGATGAAGTTGCAATTAGCTGAGGGTCAAGTAAATGAAGGTGGTGGTGGAGTTGAAGCAGTGAATGAAGAAGAAGGCGGTTTACCTGATGATGTTAACATGGATGATATATTTGATGAGTTTGAGTCAAATTTTGAGGCTAACCTTGACTATCAGCCTTCTAATTTTGCTGAGAGGTTGCATTCTCTTGAAGAACAGGTGGCTCAAATACGTGTAACCCAGGATTCTCAATTTGCTTATATGCGCAAATATATGCGGCACATTAATAAGGGTTTACACCAAATTGATCCATCTATTCCTGCTTCCTCTTATGGATCTGATTAAGTGTTTTCTTTCCATATGGCCTATAATAATTCTTATGATACTTTATTTCAATTTGTATGACTGACTTTGGATGCCTTTGGATCATGTTGGTTACTTATTTATGCACATTATTTGCTTACGTCTTAACTCGTTTGCTCCGTTACTCCTCTTTTGTATATTTTTCCATATCTTGTTTCCTTTCTTTGTCATATTGTGACAAAGGGGAGAGAAGTTTGGCATGCCTAATATATGGAGTATGTGGTAATTGTGGATATATTTTTTTGCAGTATGTGGTAATTGTGGATATATATTGGCATGGATATGTAGTTTTTCTCTTGTGAAAGGGGAGGAATTAAGTAAGGGGAAGTAGTGTTGATGCAAGTTGACGATAACTGGTGCATAATTCTTTAACCAGGCTGTAACTGGTTTCTTTTGATAACTGATGCATGATTCTTTGTGTATATTGGTTATGTTATTGTGAAATGTGTTTTGTCACAAATTTGACAAAGGGGGAGATTGTAAGTGCTATGGTCTTTTGCTCCTTTGATTGTTAAATTTTGTAGTGTCAAAACCACTATTTGTGTCTTGTGTAGCACATTGAATTGTTCCAGGCAATGCATCTCAAGTTCAAGGACAATGCTTCAAGACAAGAACAAGATCTACATCAAAGAATTGCAAGATCAAGTACATTATTCTCATCTTAAACTTTCAAGCTCAATGTCTCAAAGCAACATCGAAAATTAAGAGAACTGATCGTACTCAAGACTTAAGATGATAGACAACTCAAGTACTACAAATGACAACTCAAGTACTACAAAATCAAGCTTCAAACGATCACAAGTTCAAGCTTCATCATGTGTCAAGAACTCACGATTCATGAACTTCAAAGATCGTCTACCATCTGAAGAAAAGAATGTTTAATGTTCATACGTCACTTTCAAGGTATGAAAGACCTTAGATTGACCTTAGGGTAGGTCATTTCGTATACATAATTCAATTGCTTATTTTATAAGTGTTTTGATCTGTTCTTAGACTAGTCCTGGACTCTGTTCAACTAGTCCTAGCACTAGTTAGACCAGTCCAAAAAATTCCTCGACCAGTCTTAAGATTGTTGTAAATTTTTAAAAAATTTTGTTAAGCCACAACCAGTCTTGGAGACTGCTCGACCGGTGTGAACAGTGCTCAACTCGTCCTCGACCAGTCCTTCAGCTATGACTCAAACTTCAGTGACTATTCCATATTCCACACGACCAATCATGGAGGTCCCTTGACCAGTCGTGGATGGCCTACGACCAGTCATGGAACGGTTTTATCCGATCGCGCTCAAAATTTTAAAAATTCGATAGTCCTACGACCAGTCGTAGTGTCCACAAGACCAGTCGAAGGTGCGACTTCTGTACTTATAAATAGAGCACGATTTTCAGAGTTTGATATCCAATTCAAGAAAAATCAAGACATCACTTTGAGAGATAAGTTAGTCATTTATTTAAGCTATATTGTGCTCATTTAATATTCTCTTTTTGTAGCTTTCTTTGCATTTGATTTTGAATTTTCGCATTCCAATTATATTTGAATGAGGAATTGAGGTATTCCCATTTCTTGGAATCAAAATCAAATCAAGCTAGCCTAAGGTGCTTTAAACTCTAAAATCAATTTAGAACCTAGAACCATTTCATAAGTGAGTATTGGATATTAAACTTCTATTTGAACTTCTACTCCGATTTGGTTCTTCCAGCCTACAACAAAAGGAGAAATTCAGGTATTTTACATTTGTATAAATATTTTATTTTTTATTTCTTTTGAGATTAAGCCAGAAAAATCTCATTGTTTTGGTTGTCTGAGGGGATCCAGAAAATTCAGAGATTAGGATTTTTGAATTGTGTAAGCTCACTTGAAAGACACAATTGTGAGGGTTTTAGGTGAACCTAAAAAATCTATTTTCATAGTGAACGCTAATATCCACTGTGTGAGGATATTAGGAGTGGAGTAGCTGTGTGGCTGTTGTTTGATAGTTAGTGTACACACAGGCAAACCACTATAATTCTTTGTGTTTGGATGTGTGATTTAATTTCTATATCTTTTATCATTAAATATTGTGGAATGTATTTGTGGATGTAAATGTTGTAATCTTTTATGTTTCAAGCATTGTGGGGAATGTTGTAATAACTTAGATTTCATTTCTTTGTTATTTATTTATTTATTTATTCCTCTGTATCAAGTTTGAGTTTTTGATACAAAGACCTTTCTAGGAATCAAGTTGTCCCACCATAAACCTTGGTTTTTGGTGTAAGGCTATCCTTAGAACAACATTTATATCAATCTCTCAATACTCATACATTTGAAGTTTCTTTACATTTCAGTATTGTAGATTGATTATAGTGCTATCTTTCCTTTAATTGTTTAAATTTTGCTGTTATAATTTTAAATTTGGCATAGTCCTATTCACCCCCCCCCCCCCCTTCTTCTAAGACATATAGCTCATCCTTTTCACAATATCAGCCTAATCCCCAAGTCAAAAAATTTTAAGACAAACGTGCTAGCAAAGCTAGCCTCATCGTTAGAGGACGATATCTCAAAGTCGGCCCCAATCGAGTTCTTGACAAAGTCAAGCATCTACGAGGATGACTCAAATATAGTCTTCCCAATAAATTCAGGACCAACTTGGATGGATCCAATAATAGACTATCTCAAAGAAGAGAAATTGCTGGAAGATTGACTAGAAGCATGTAAACTTCGATCTAGGTCAGGTCGGTATACCATGGTTGAAAACGTCTTGTATAAGAAAGGATACTCCCCGTCCTACCTTAGATGCCTCCGACATGATGAGGCCAACTATGTCCCAAGAGAAACACATGAAGGCATCTGTGATAACCACTCCGACAGCCGAGCCTCGTCCATAAAGTTATCTGACAAGGATATTTCTGGCCAACCATCCAGGTAGATGCTAGATAGTATACCCATAAATGCAACAAGTGTCAGCGATTAGCGGTAATACCCCATCAACCCCCTAAGCAGCTAACTACCATGACCGGACCATGGCCCTTCGCCCAGTGAAGAATCGACATCATCGGCCCTCTACCAACCGACAAAGGGCAGAGCAAATTCGCAGTCGTCACAGTCGACTATTTTACTAAATGGGCCAAGGTCGAGCCCCTGACCACCAATACTGAGCAAAAGATCACCGACTTCATTTGAAAGAACATTACATGCCAATACAGGATCCCCCACACGATCATCTCAGACAATAAGAAATAGTTCGACAATAACCAATTCTAAGGCATTTGCGAAAACCTCAGAATCTAACTACTGCCCGAATAGCCAGAGGAGAAACCCTTTTTTCCTTGGCCTTCGGCGCAAAATTTGTTGTCCCAATTAAGATGAGACTCCCAACTACTCGAACCCGCTCCTACAACGAAGAACAGAACATCGAGCAGATGACATTAGAGCTGGACTTAGTCGAGAAGAGAAGGGAGTAAGCCCAACTCAGAGTCGCAGCTCAGCAACAACAAGTAGCTTATTTCTATAACTCCAGAGTGAAGATGAGGAGATTTTGAATGGGGGACGTAGTCCTCCGTAGGACCTTAGAATACCAAGGAACCCTGTTCTGAAATTTTGGGGGGAAGGCCCCTACACAGTGACGAGCACGAGCTGACCAGAAACTTACTAACTCGAGGACATGGAAGGGCGACCCCTACCGCATCCATAAAACGCCGAGCACCTAAAAAATCTCCCATGGATGATCGACTGAGCTCGAGCTCAAAACTCGCTTTCCTTTGTTGGATTTGTCTACATGGTTCCTTAGGAAACTACAATAAAATCCCAAATTATGAGAATTTTTCAATCTACTTTCTTGTCTACTAGCGCTTGACAAATAAAAATCTACTATGGGCGTCCCTTCATACAAGGGAAAAGATACCTTCACTAATGGTCCAACCCTCAAAGAAGAGGTCAAACCTACAACTATCATTATTACTTGAGCAACGCGCCCTAGAAAGATTAACTCGACCGTTAATAATACGTCAAACTGACAAGCATACTTAGAAAATTTGCACCATAGACCATTGCTTTCATTGATATAATTAAGGAGTATAAAAATGAGAACATGCAAAAAAGTAGAAAGATTAAAGTCGATCCTCAGGGAATGTCCTTAGCTCTGGGCTTGACAGAAGTGGCCTCAGCCATAGCTTTAGTAGAAGTGGGGTTCTCGACGGCGTCCTTGGCCAGGGCCTCCAGATCAATGCTCAGATGCTTCAGGTTGATCAGCTCCTCACACCAAGCATAGCCAGGTTGAAGTACTTTTTGAGCTCCTCGGTCCGCTCCTTAGAAGCCTTAAAAGCTTCTATTGTGGCCGACTAGATGCTTAGGATAGAGGCCTCAACCTTGGCTAGTTGACACCAAAGTCTCTGTTAACTCGTAGACCGCCTCCTCAAGAGCAACCTCCAACCATAGCTTCTCAGCCTCAAAAGTAGCCACTGATCTCAATTTCTCAGCCTTCAGGTCCTCCAAAGAAGACTGTTTTGAAGCACTCTCTAGGAGGGCCTCATCTAACTGAATTCTTAAGACCCTTCGATCCTCTCACAACACCTGTAGGGCTCCTTGTAGAGCCTTCGACTGGGCCATGGCGGCGTCTCTAGTACTTGCCTTGACCTTGAGTTCAGAGGTCAACCTCCAACTTCTCATTACTGAAGTTGACCTCCTCGAAAACTAATCAAGCCGACAAGAGAGTGGGGGCCACCTAAAAGAGGAAAATAAAGTCAACACTGCAAGAACTATGCAAATAAAATTCAAAGGATTGCCTAAGGATATACCTTCAGCAAAGAGATGGCCGCTTCGTGCAGCACACCATCAGGTGTAGGGAGGACAAAGTGTAAGAGCTATAAAGTATAAATGCTTGTTTGTCAAATTTTGATGGGACGAAACAACTTATGGAAAGTCCACTTTCAAGTAAATCAAGATGGAAAGTTCACCTTCAAGTACCAGCCATGAAGTTGGAAAGTGTAAGCATAAGCACAAGTCATGAAGTTGGAAAGTTCAAGCTAAATGAATTCAAGTTCTACTACACTTCTAGTAGAAGATTAAGCTCCACTTTCGACTGCACTTCAAGTAGAAGATCAATTGTGCACTATTGAAGATTCAAGCTTTATGCTTCAATGTCTAGTTTTCTCAGGTATAATCGACCCTAGAAAGACCTTAGACTTAGGTGCTTTCAAATGATAAACTTATAAGAGTTTTTATACTTTGGTTAGGCTTTAGTTTGACTAGTCTAAGCCTTGGTTTGACTAGTTTAAGTTGTGGCTCGACCAGTCTAAGATTGGTTTCGACCAGTCTAAGTTTGAATTCCAAAAACGGATATTTCTGGTGATTTCACGACCAATCGAGCAGACTGCTTGACCAGTCGAAGAGGGACCTTCGATCATTCGAGGGGTGCTCGACTTGAAGTCCAACAACTATATTTTAGCACAGCCTACTAGTCGAAGCCCGTGCTCGACCAGTCGAAGAAGGCCCTCGACTAGTCGAGCAAGGCCTTCGACCAGTCGAAAGACTATTTTATCCAATCGCGCCCAAAATTTAAAATTTAGTTAGATCTTAGATGAGTTGAAGGAGACCTTAAACGAGCCGAAGCAACATCATTTCAGTCTATAAATAGAGGCCTTCTCTCAATCCGAAATTACTCGTCCAAGCTAAGAAAATCCTTTACTTAGAAAGAGAGACGTTCCCACTATCATCAAGCTATTGCACGATATTTTATATTTTTATTTTTATAGCTTTTGTTTTTAATTTCTTAATCTCTTTTCATGAATCATATACTTTAAAGAGAGTAATCACTCTTCTTTTGAGATCTGAGGGATTCAAACAAGTAGTATGTGGTTTGAATTAATTTAAAATCAATTTAGAACCTAGAACCTTTTTTTGTATTGGACATTGAACATTCTACTTTAAGCGAAGCGGTTCTACAAACTACATCAAGAATGTCTTCAAAGAGAAGATAATATTATTCTACATCTTTGTATTTTGGTTTCTTTGAGATATTTAGAAAATCTCAGCGTGGGGTTTTCATTTGTAATAGCCCTTCTAAAATCACAACTGTATAGGTTTTAAGGTGAACCTGTGAAAACTTTATTTATTAGTGAACCCCAATATCACGTGGGTTGTGATTATTGGGAGTGGAGTAGGTGTGACTGTTTGAGAACAGTTGGTGTACACACCGAACCACTATTACTCCTGATGTTTGTGGTGAATGTTTAATTTGTGTATCTATGGTAAATGATTGTAATTTAATTTATGCAAATGTGGTGAATACTTATAATAGAAAGCTCTCTTTCCTCTTTCTTAGTTTGAGATCTTGGTCTTTACAAACATTCGTGAAATCAGGTTGTCCTACCTAAAACTTTATTTTTGGTGTAAGGTTATCCTACGAACTATGTTTGAATTAAATTTTCAATACTAGTGTTATTGAGATCTGTGATTTATTCTGATTTATTTTTTATTTCAGTCTTTAAGTTTTTATTTGGCATAGTCCTATTCACCCCCCTCCCTCTAGGAGTGTTAGCTCGCCTTTTTCAAGTGGCATCAAAGTTAAGTTGCACATATTTTTGGATTAAATTCCTTTAGTTTAAAGACCTAGAGCTTTCATTATGTCAAATTTCAATAGCTTGTCTATTACTAGGATACCACTTTTTGATGGCACTAACTATGCATATTGGAAAGCCAAAATGAGGATTTTTCTAAAATCCATAGATAAAAGCGTGTGGCAAGCCACTATAACCAAATAGAAACCACCTATGTCGGAAGTTCTAGGCAATGATGGAACTAAATCAATGAAAGAAACTTCATTCTATTTATGGACTGCACTTCATAAAAGTGAAAGCAGTCATTACTTATGCTCTATCACCTGATGAATTCAAAAGAATCATTTCATGTGATACAGCTAAACAAGCCTGGGATATTCTTGAAATGATGCATAAAGGAACTACTATAGTAAAGAAATCTAAAGTTCAAATCCTCACTAAAAAATTTGAGAAAATTCGTATGGATAAAAACGAAACCTTCATGGACTTCTATATGAAATTAAATGATATAGTAAATTACATGTGAGGTCTTGGAGATGGAATCCCAGAAAACAAGGTCTGTGCTAAAATACTGCTATCTCTTCCTGAGAGGTTTAATTCCTAACTGCCATTCAGGAACTAAGAGACACTGATTTAATGAAGGTTGAGGAGTTAGTTGGCTCTCTTCAAACATATGAGTTAAATTTTAAAGCTCCTAAAGGTAAGTCTATGGCTCTTAAATCATCTAATTATGTTTCAAAAGATAACTATGTTAATTCTAATATTGAAGATACAGAAGATGATATGACTTTGCTTGCTAAGAAATTTTACAGAATTTTTAAAAATAAGAAAAGATCTGGTTTTCAAAAACCATCTGATAAAAGAAAGGGAAAATCTAAAACTTGGAAATCTGTAAAAGACGGTCAATGTTTCAATTGCCATGAATACGGGCATTTGACAAATAAATGTCTAAAAAGGGATAAATAAAAAAGAAAGGGCATGATAGCTACTTGGGATGAATTATCTGGCTTTGAAAGTACTTCTAAGTCAGATGAATCAAAAAAAAAAAAGAAAAAAAGAAAATTCAATTGAAGTAAAAGCCCTAATGACTATAGCCAGAGTCACCTTCTAAGATACCTGTAACTTATCTAATTATGACAATCTCAGGCGTGACCCTGAAAAAGAGAATGAAAATTATCTTCAAGACACCTACAATAGCCTATACAGGGAAAGTTGTAAAATTTTTGTCAAATTAAAAATTCAAAAGGAAAAATATCTTAAACTAAAAGAAGAACTTGAAAATAATATTTTGAAAAAATCTCATCTTTCTGATTGTTTCGAAAAAGCATAACTTGATTTAAATTTCAAAACTTCAGAGTTAGAAAAACTTAGAATTGAAAATGAGAAACTAAAACTTGAATTTTCTTCTCTTTTGAGTTCTAAGGATACTTGAAGATATGCCCATGGAGACCCTAAGCTGAAAAAACTATTAACCGCATCCAGAAAATGTGGCTGTAAATCGGGTCTGGGCTTTATCAAAGATAGTTCACTGAAAAATAAAAATGCACCTCCTATATTTGTAAAAGGTGGATCCTCAAACTCAAAAGGTAAGAATTTGAGAAATTATAGCCAAAATGATTTCAAAAATGTAAAATCTTTTCAAGCTTCTAAGATAAATTCTAATGCCATCAACTATAGAAATCAAAGATATAATAAACATCCTTTAGCTGAAAAAATAATTGACTTACTTCAAGAGCTTCTTAAATCTAACTCAAATGAAATCGGAGTTAATAGACAGAGAAATTCCAACTCTTATAAACAGAGAAAAACCAATGGAATTCCTAAACCCAAAACCATAATGAAATGAGTTCTAAAAGTTACATATCTTGTTGCCCGCACTGCCTTTAAAACTTCTAGTCATTCAAAATGGTACTTAGACAGTGGATGTTCAAGACATATGACAGGTGACAAAGAGAGATTTACCAACTTCAAAGAAATAAATGATGGTTCGGTTACCTTTAGTGATAGAAGTAACCGTAGAATTATAGGCCAAGGTACTGTTCAACTCTCTAATCTTCCTCTTTTTGAGAATGTTTTATATATCGAAGGACTTAAACATAATATCCTAAGTATATCTCAAATTTACGATAATAAACACAGCGTAAAATTTACTAATCACGAATGTGAGATTACAAATGAGAAAGGATATGTGATATTAAATGGTCATAGGATTTCTAAAAATTGTTATATTAACAATGAGTCATGCTCTTCTAACTTCTCATGATACATGGTCCAAACAGACGAAATGAAACTATGGCATAAATGTCTTGGACATGTTAACTACCTAAATCTTTATAGATTGAGCAAAATAGATCTTATTCAAGGTCTACTTAAATTAAAAAAGATTGATAAGATATGTGGTGCATGTCAAATTGGCAAACAAACTAGAAGTAGTCACAAGAAAGTGAACTCTTTGGCTACAACCAAACCTCTTGAACTTCTCCATATAGATTTGGTTGGACCAACAAGAACGGAGAGTAAAGGTGAAAAAAAGTATTTTCTTGTTATCGTTGACGATTTTACTAGATTTACTTAGGTAGCTTTCATGAGAGAGAAATCTAAGACTCTCAATGAAGTCAAAAGAATATTGAAATGAATTCTGACTGAAAAAGAAGTAAATGTAATCAAGATCAGAAGTGATCATGGTACTGAATTTGAAAATAGCAATTTTGAGAAGTATTGTACTGATCATGGTATATCACATGAGTTCTCTGCTCCTAAAACACCTCAAAAAAATGAGGTTGTTGAAAAGAAGAATAGAGTGCTTCAAGAGATGGCCAATGTAATGTTAAATAGTATGAATTTATGAAAAAGCTTATGGGCTGAAGCTGTTAATATTGCATGGTATATAATAAGTCGTGTGTATATTCAAAAATTAAAAGATAAAATAGCCCAATAAGAAACCAACTGTCAAATACTTTTGAATTTTTGGAAGTAAGTGTTTCATATTACGTAACTGGGAAATTTTGAGGAAGTTTGAAGCCAAGAGTGATGAAGGAATATTCTTAAGTTATGCTCTAAATAGTCAAGCATATCGTGTTCTTAATAAAAGAACAGGAGTGATCAAAGAATCTATTAACATTGTAATTGACGATCACCTGGTCACAGCCACATCAATTCTAGATGATGATGAAGTCTACTTCATCGAGAAACCTGAATCTTCATCTAATTCAGTTAATACTGAACTAAGATCAATCAAAGACCATCCTACTGATCTGATATTAGGTAATCCCCTTCCTGGTGTATGAACAAGAAAATAGTTAGAGAATATCTGTAACTACATTTGCTTTACTTCTTAAATTGAACCGGCTAATGTAAAAGAAGCACTTGCCGATGAAAATTGGATAGTAGCCATGCAAGAAGAGTAAAATCAATTTGTAAGAAATGATGTTTGGTATTTGGTTCCTAAACTAGCTGATAAACATATAATTGGAACCAAATGGATTTTAAAAAATAAATCTAATGAAATGGGAAATATCATTAGAAATAAGGCACGACTGGTTGTATAAGGCTATCTCAGATAGAAGGAATTGACTATAAAGAAACCTTCGCACCAGTTAGCACTTAGAATCCATTAAATTATTTATTTCTATTGCTTGTTATAAAAAATTTAAAATATATCAAATGGATGTCAAAAGTACTTTTTTAAACGGTGATCTAAATGAAGAAGTTTATGTTGAGCAACCTACGGGTTTTGAAGACCCTAAATTTTCAGATCATGTATATCGTCTCAAAAAGGCACTTTATGGTCTAAAACAAGCTCCCAAGGCATGGTATGAGAAGTTGAGAAAGTTCTTACTCTGTCATAATTTTATCATGGGAATCGTTGATAAAACATTATTTGTCAAAAAAATATAATGAACACATATTAATTGTACAGATCTACTTTGATGATATTATTTATGGATTTACAAGCACTAACTTGTCCATTGAGTTTGCAGAGCCTCTGAAATCCAACTTTGAAATGAGTATGGTTGGAGAATTGAATTACTTTCTTAGCCTACAAGTAAAGCAACGGGAAGATGGTTGAAAGAGGCGAGCTCTCAGTCCTAGAGGGGGGGAATAGGACTATGACAATAAATAAATTAAAGAATTAAAATATTAAATAAATCAAAAATAATTAGAGATCTCAATTTTAATAGTATTGAGAAATTGATTCAAATTGTGTTCAAAGGATAACCTTACACCAAAAACCTGATTTCTTGAATGTAGTAAGGATCAAGATCATAAACTAAAACAAATGGAAAAGGAAAGATGTAAGGCTCGTATCATAGTTTGTACTATTTTTTAGGATCTCACGGTCCTCTCGGTAGAATTTCAGTAACTCATGATGCGTAGATAACATTTGCGCGCGACCCTGAGTCGCACCCTATCAGCCCGAATTGGCTTGACTCGAAACTTGAACCCTAGAGACTGCGCCATTGTCGCGGTTCTAAGGTCGCGTCTCGCGCGCCGATGCAATACTCAGGCCAGGAGTTTTGATCCCACATTTATTTTAAGGAAAACACCGCGCATTACGAATTCTGAGAAAATCTCTACAACTCATCACATCAATCAATCAAGTATAAGCAAGTACACAACCTATGCCTCTCCGATCCCTTTCTTACTAACACAGATGAGCAACCCATATCCCATGCCACCTCACCCCCATAAGTCAACTCTCTCTTACACACACCCATCCCTCTCTTACACTACCCATTCTACTCATCCCGTCCTTCTTACACAACACTACTCCTCTCCCATTTCACTCCATTCTCTACCATTTCTCAAGCTTCCATAAGAGAAAAAAATTCTAAGGAGAGAAGAACTCAAGAGAAGGCCCACTCCCTACCACCTAATCTCCCATCCTAGCCATCCATACTTCATCATATACCCTTTAAGAGAAAGCCTAGGAGCTAAAGAGTCCAAGGAGTTAAAGAAGAAGGCCGTAGGTGGGTGTTTATAGGATTAGATTGTAATTTTTGTGATGAACTAAGTGGGCCCACCGATTGATTGTATGGATCCCATTTGGGGCCCATCTTGATGTATGCATGTGCATGGAGGAGCTCATAGTGGCGGAGCTCCTCCCATCTCCACCGATCTCTCTGTCTCTTTCTCTCTACCTCTCTCTCTCTTTCCCATGTGTTATGGACCCCACCATGATGTATGTATTTTATCTATACTGTCCACCCGCAGGGCCTGCCTTACTAATCGACCAGACGGCCCACCTGGCTGTCCGTCTGGACAGGCTTGGTTGAAGGGAAAACTTAAATATCAACTCTATTGTAACGCCCCAACAATCAAGGGTCGAGCAAAGCTCAACTCCTGAGTTCCAACGCATCAATTATGCAACATAGATAATGATGTTTAAATGTTGTCCATATTAGTGCATTAAATATGAGTAGGATTACATTAAATCAGCATATCATACTTTGGAGTTAATGTAATTAAGCAAGCGGAAGACTGAGATGAATATATAAAGTATATATGTGTTTTATAACCTCCAGAGTATGAACATGTTATCGGGCTGAATATATACATGTTTTACTTCAAAAATATATAAAATGTTAAAATGTAAGTGTTCAACTAATACAATATCTTTGTAATCCCATCGACGCAGCTCTAGGTCTATACAGACCCACTTGAGAACTGCACGTAGGAGAACTCCTCCTCATCAATGAAATCTGGCTCCATCACGAAAGCCTCGTCATAATCTGCATCTAAATCAGAGTCTGGTTGGTGTTTTAAAACACCGTCCCAGAGTGAGAGTGAGTGATCAACTCAGTAGTACCATAAGGCAAAGGTTAACATGTTATCAATTCATTCAAGCAGTAATGATAAAGTAGTACAACAATCATATCTAAGTACTCTTGTTAATGCAGGGATGGTATGCTCTAATGATGCATGCCCTCGCCTGCACTCTCTCAGAGACTTCATCTTACGATCGCACATGGCAAACTCTCGAAAAGTGAGCTTCCTCACCAAAACACATGCAATGCAGGCATGATCGTGTTAGCCAAGTAATTTATTAGGCTTATTCATACAGCAAATTCGGAAAGCTAAGGTACCTCCCTTTTTATCAATTACCCAAGCAAGGATCCATCCCGGGTTGTCAATCTTAGTTAATCACATACGATAGGCAAGTTGTACGACATCACCCCTATGAAAGTAGTGAATAAGTAAGTTCACGAGTTTACACTCGAGGTCACTAAGGAGAGGCTCGTCACCTCAGCGTATGCCTAATTTATAGTCGAAGTCACTACAGGAGGCTCGTCACCTAAATGTTGGTTGATAACTCGAATACGGTGTCCCATACACCACCATATTCGGCTTACGAGTTTGGGTTACTCAATGGTCACGACGGGGAGGCTCGTCACCCCTTGTTAAAAGCGATTCATCAAACAATTTCTTATCCAGACATTTTATCAAACACTTAGATTACATAATACTACATACATAACTAAATTAGTTACAGCATATATTATGGCAGATCCTTTCACAAAGGAGTTGTCATACATACAACAAACATGTGTTATAGGTTAGTAGTCATGGCAATCACAAATCATAAATTCAATTTCATTCAATCATTTCAATAAACACATGGAATGCATTATATATTCACAAAGTTCACACACATGTATAGTTTATTAAATACATTGTAACTAAGATCATATGGCAGTAATCAAGTCAGACATAAATCATTGCTGACATTAAAAGCCTTGAAAACCATAACCTAAACATTTATAGCCTACACCTTTCATCAGATTCCTCGTTTCGAACTTGGTTCGAATCCTACGTCCCTGTATATAGAACAACAGTACTTAAACATCGACATAGGTTAGCTATTTCATTGATTTCTCTACTTGGATTCCTAAAAAAAGATTAGGGTTAGGATTTCTTACCCAAATCAAAGTTAGAAAGGTTCATGTAGCGATGATGGGGAGGCCAAACTGCGTGTGGAGTCATGGGAAAATATCCCAGTAATAATCTCCAAGAATCTCACTCTACTCCTCACTCTTTTCTCCTCTTTTCTCTCTTCTCTCACCTAGAGTTTGAGAAATTCGCATGAAATGAGAGGGGCATTTTAAGGTCCTTATATAGGCTCAAAACTGATGTAAATAGCCCCAGGCCCATGATATACTTGGGTTATAGTCAATGGGTGACTGTTTCTGACGAATGGGGCTCATCTGGAGGTCTATTACCTGTCTATGTCATGGAGTAAGTTCTCTGACAATGGATCTACACCAGGACTGTATTTATGGTCCGATCTAATAAACTGATCGACTATGAAGGACATGTATCAGATCAACAGTTGTCGTTACTCGATCAGGGCCACAAGTATACCAATGGGTGCAGGAAAAATTTTCTAATTTATAGGTGTAGTTGGGTCAGAAACTGATGGTCTAAAGTCCTCAATTTCACCCACAAGTGAACGGTCCAATTCACTTAAGTTTGAGTTCATTTTCTAAAGATATTCGCATTTCTCACATATTTCACTCCAAGCTCAAGTTTTGTTTTTGGATACTATTTGGGCTCGATTCCCATGATGGTTGTCAAGCCCAATAAGGTGGTCACAACCTTATAGTTTCGTGGTCATTGGACTTTCGACGTGCGGTCCAGGTCCGATACGGAGTTTCAATGTGCTCCCAAGAGCAACTGGGTTTTGGGATTTCTCCTAGGTTTTTAAGTAATGTTGAGCTAGCAATTTTAATAGTTTTGGGTCTTACAGTTCGTATAGATAGTAGTTCGAGCAAATCCACTGATTAATTTAGTTTAGTACTTAATTAATTTTTGTCTAATTTTCACAATATACGGTCTGTAAGGATTTCTGCCTGAGGTGGTACTCGGGTCTTTGTATGAATTTTTCCTAGACGTTACATTTATCCCAAAGCTATGGTGGGCCACACGTGTGGACCCACCAATGATGCATGTGTTTCATCCATGCTGTGGCGCTAGCCGTGATGTATAGGCCTATTCACACCATCCAGAAACTGGAGGTGTGGGAGCCACCATGATGTATGTGCGAACCCATACCAGTAAATGCTATCTTATCTAGCTCCTAAGATTGTCAAATTTTGTAGTGCCAAAACCTCTTGGAATCTATATGTTGGGTAGCTCAACTTTATATCATCCTTCGCCTACACTCAAGTACAAGTTCAAGAAGTTCAAATTAAAGTTCAAGCATCTCAAGTACAAGATCTAGAATTCATGAACAAGAAGCTCAAGAACTAGATCAAGTTTTCAAGTTTTAAATATATCAAGACAATGTGCTACTTAAGTTAAAACTCAAGTCTCAAGTTCAAGCTCATCTTTGTATATACATTGTCAAGCTTCAAAGTACTTCAAGATGACAAGCTTCAAGTACTTCATGATAATCTATTTACCGAAGCGAACGGTGTTTCGATGTTCAAATTTCACCTATAAGTTATGAATGACCCTAGATTGACCATAAGTTAGGTCATACTAATTGCATACTTAATTTAGGTCATTAAATAATTTTTATAGGCTTATTCTTGACTAGTCTTAGCCTATGTTTGACTAGTCTAAGTATTGGCCCGACTAGTCTAAGATTTGTCTAAGGTTTGTTGTGATTTTTCAAAATTTCAGTTGGACCCTCAACCAGTCCTGGAGACTGCTCGACCAGTCGAGTGAATAGTATTTGACTCAAAATCCATCAACTATTCTGGGGCCCACTCGACTGATCATGAACGCCACTCGACTAGTCGAGGATCAATCTTATCCTATTACGCCTGAAATTTTAAATTCTTGTTGATTCTTCGACCAGTCGAACTGACCTCTGGGCCAGTCGAGTGAACAATATTTTTTTCTATAAATGGAGGACAATTTTTAGAATTTTTCATTCCATTCCAAGATTTTCAAGTGACTACTTTGAGAAAAAAATTTCCCCATATTTGAGAAGCAAATTGGTTAGTATTTAAGATTCTTTTAGTGTTTTTTTGTATTTGATTCTGAGTTCTCTATTCCAATCTTATTTGAAGAAGGGATTTAAGTTTTTCCCCTTTTTTGAGATCAAAATCAAATCAAGGTAGCTCAAGGTGATTTAATCTAAAAATCATTTAGAACCCTTTCATAAGTGAGTGTGGACATTGAACATCTACTTCGAATTGGTTCTACCGGGCTTCATCAAAGGAGAATATCCAGATAAGTATATTTGCATTTTTATAAATCTTTTTTGGTTTTTGAGGTTGTGCTAGGAAAAATCTCTTTCTGGTTTGTTTGATGTGATCCAGGAAATCTCAGAGTGTGGAGTTTTTTAATTGTGTAAGTCCACTTGAAAGACGCAATTGTGAAGGTTTTAGGTGAACCTTGGAAAATCTATTTCATAGTAAAAGCCGATATCCCGAGGGAGAGGATATTGGGAGTGAAGTAGTTGTGTGGCTATTTTTGAACAGTTGGTGTAAACGCAAGTGAACCACTATAATTATTGGTGTTGTGGTGGATGGTTGAATGTGGTTGAGTGATTGAATGTTGTAATTTATTTTTCAGCATTTGTGGTGAATGATTGTAATTTAATTTTTACAATTGTGAGAATGCTGTAATAGCTTAGTTTATTTTCTTTTCTATTCTTATTGTCCTCTATATTGATTTGGGATTTTGATACACAGACCATTTTAGAAATCAGGTTGTCCTACCATAAGTCACTGGTTTTTGGTGTAAGGTTGTCCTTAGAACAACATCTGTATCAACCTCTCAATACTTGTACATTTGAGGTTACTATTCATTTCTGTTATTTGATTTGATAAGTGCTATCATTATTTATTTCTTCATTATTTTGCATTAAAATTTTTAATTTAATAGTCTTATTCACTCCCTCTCAAGGACTCTTTGCTCAGCCTTTTTAATACCGTTTGTGGGATTATGGACAGTGGAGCCTGCTGCATGTGTGGCAGCTCACACTATCCAGTCCCCTGAACGCTAGAGCGGGTATGTATAAAAAAATAAAATAAATAAATAAATAATATATGTATATTATTGTGGGCCCCATGTGGGACCCACGTGCTATGAAAAGCAGATTGGCCGGTGTACCTCCAGTAGCTATAGCTATTGTGAAGATGTCAGCAAGTCTTATGGGACCCACCGTTGAAGTATGGGTCTTATCAACACCGTTCAGATGGCTGGACAGTGGGACCCACCTCTGATGTATCTATTTCTCCACACCGTCCAGATGGCTAAACGGTGGGACCCACCTCTGATGTATCTATTTCTCCACACCGTCCATCTGGTGTGGGTCCCATGCAGCAGCAGCTGCTGATGAATTTACAACAAAAGCTCTATGGGCCCCACCATGAGGTATGTTTTATATCCCAGCCGTCCATCTATTTTGGCAACAGGTGGGACCAATAGTGACATCACCAAGTTTTGTGGGTCCCACATGGTGTATATAGCCACGTCGTCCATCCATCTTACAACAGCAAGATGGCTGTTGTATTGACATTACAAGTTTTGTGGGTCCCTCCATGACATATACGTTGATCCACACCGTCCATGTGTGGGGCCCACCGTATGATGTATGTGTTACATTCAAGCCGTCCATTCGGATGGTAAGCTCATCTTAAGGCTTGAGACTAAAAATAAGACAGATCTATTTATCAACTGGACCACACTACTAAACACGGTGGGGATTGAACGTCTACCATTGAAACCATCTGGGTCACAGAAGTTATGGATCAATATAAAACTTATTCTTCCTTTTAATTCATGTCTTCATGACTATATGAACAGATTGGATGGAAAATAAACGTTATGGTGGGCCCTGCAAATTTTAAGCAGTGAAAATCACTATCTCCACTGCTATTTGTGGTATAATCCAGATGATCTTTTGATATGATTCATATTTTTAGGTAATTCTCTAAATGATCTCTAAAAATAGATGTATGGTGTAGATATAATAAAATAAAAATAGTTTGTGGATCCCACCTTAATGTGATGTATATTGGGCCCATTTGAGAGGCTCATTGGGATGTGTTTAAGGCCCATGGGTTGTGACCCATTATGATGTTCCGAGGCCCATGGGACGGCCCATCGTGATGTGTATTAGGCCCATGAGTGATGCCCAATGTTATGCATATGTGGCCCATGGGTGAGGCCCATCATGATGTGTATTAGACCTATGAGGAGGCCCATGGTGATGTATTTTAGGCCCTTATGTGAGGCCATGGGCCCACTATACGTTGGCTCTATGTGGGCCACTCCTTGGGAGTAATGTTGGTTAAATGTCCACATTGATGGGCAATGATGGTCAAATATTCACATTGTGACCTACCCTTAGGCTCTTTGTTAGGCCAATTATCGATACCGATTATGAGCACGTGATAGTATAGCATCATGACACATGCCCATACACATCATTTGCATGCTTGATATGAGATGTGGTTGACCATTCCATATATCATTGGGCAGGTTGTTGGGGCTCCCTGATAGGTGGAGTTATCCCACATGAGTGCATAGTATACGCAGGATTGATGTATGACTGGATTGTGTGACTCATGCATCTTACATTGTGTGCTATAAGTGTTGTATGCCCTAGTGACATCAGGGCTATAGTCTTCACAGGCATATCGTGGAGGGCAGGATTGGACACTGAAAATCTTCTCTTTATATGGGGTACGATAGATATCCCTAAGTGAAGTTCCCTAAACCTGACGGTGTCAGAATATGCTCCAACATCGAGACCGAGTTGATACATGAGCGTATGAGGGCTGAATACCAGGAACTCGTGTCTCCCACTGTGTCGTGGTTCGTTGGAAGGGGTTGTGAGATTACCAGCCCGAGGGTAAGGGGTAATTGTTAGGCTGAGTATGACCAGCTTGTAAATGGGTCTGTTATCAACGTGTTGGATAGGTATTAGCAGGCTATTGACCAAGCAGATAGTGAGATTTCTTACACTCACTTTGACTATGCACCTGAGGAAGGGGCATGCCATTTGGAGTGTACTAAACCGTGGTGATTATCCAGAGTGAAAACTATACTGATATTTGATGCTCTAGTGATGAGCTATAATGATATATGGATTCGGATGAGGACAACATACTTGAGTTGCATCTCGCATCGCATGACCTTGGTATGGGCGACACCATTCATGCCTTGCATCGCATGGCCTTGATATGGCCAATAGTATTCATGCCTTATATCGCATGGCCTTAATGTGGCCGATAGCATTCATGTCTTGCATCGCATAGCCTTGGTATGACTAATAGTATTCATGGACTTACCAGTATATTCTGCATTACTCTGATATTGCATTTTAAGCATGCTTATATTGCGCACACACACTATCACCACCCTCTAAGCTTTCTATAAGCTTATGAATGATTGATGTGTGTAGGTGACGCTAGGATATAACTGTAGCTTAGTAGGACCAGGAGTGTGCGATCAAGCTTCAGGAGCTTTCGTTATTATTATCATTGTATTTTTCATTTATGTGCATTGTACCTTAAAGTTTTTTTATCATAGTGTATTTTGTGATGGTGTCTTGATTATTGTTTGTGGGTTATGCTTATGTTTATGCTTGTTACAAAATCAATTCACATTGAAAATCCTCCTTCTAAGATTCTAGGATCAGAACTTGGTATATGGGTGTCGGGAGCTGAGAATGGGGTACTACGGAGGCTGTCGGCGCTGGATTCTAAGATTGAGAATTTTGTGAGCCTAGTTTTCGAGTTTGGGGCGTGAGAAAAGAAATTATCTATTACAAGCATTCACCACATGTATATAAAAGAATTATAACCATTCACCACAAAACACCAGGAGTTATAGTTGTTCGATGTGTACACCAACTGTTCTCAAACAGCCACACCTACTCTGCTCCTAATAATCATAACCCACATGATATTGGCGGTCACTAACAATCAAGGTTTTCTCAGGTTCACCTTAAAACCTATACAGTTTTGATTTTAGAAGGGCTATCATAATCAAAATCCCACACTGAGATTTTCTAGCTATCCCAATCAAAACCAATACATGAGATTTCCTAGATATCTCAAATAAACCAAAAAATGAAGAAAGAATAATACTTATCTTCCTCTAAAGATGTTCTTTGATGTAGCCCATAGAACTACTTCTCTTGATGTAGAAATGTTCAATGTCCAATAACAAAATCAAGGGTTCTATGTTCTAAATTGATATTAAATTAATTCAAACCTTAGGCTACTTATTTGAATTCCTTAGATCTCACAAAGAAGAGTATAAACTCCCTTTATAACATAAGATTCATAAAAGAGATCAAGGAATTACAGAAATAAAAAGCTATATTAAAAAGATTTAAAATACCATGCAATAGCTTGAAGAAGATGTGGACTTTTCTCTCTCAAAGTGAAGGCTTTTCGTGGCTTGAATGAATAATTTCGGAGTGAGGAAAGATCTCTATTTATAGGCTGAAAAGTTGTTGCTTCGACTGGTTTAAGGCCCCCTTTGACTCGTCTAAGAATTAACCAAATTTCAAAATTTGGGCGCGAGTGGATAAAACTGTTCTTCGATTGGTCGAAGGCCCCGCTCAACTGGTCAAGGGCCCTGCTCGAATGGTCGAGCACAGACTTCGACTGGTCGAGGGTGCTATAAAATGGTTGATGGACTTTGAGTCGAGCAACCTTCAACAAGTTGAGGGTGTGCCTTCGATTGGTCGAGCACCCTACTCGACTGGTCGAGGAACCAATAGAAAAATTCATTTTTCAGCTCAAATCTTGGACTGGTCAAAACTTTCCCTAGACTAGTCGAACCAAAGCCTAGACTAGTTGAACTAAAGCCTAACCAAAGTATAAAATGAAAGTTTCCTTGCAAGTGCCTTGGTTTGTCAATTAGCGTGTGTATTGAGTCAGTCGGAATGCAGAGCATCACAGGAAGATTAATTCAAGTGTCTGCCTCAAATTGGATGTATGGAAGCTCTCCATAGGTAAATCTAGGCCTCAAATCCCATGTCCTAAAACATCAGGTGAATAAAACCCTTAAAATAAGATAGACATTATAGGGTTTTTAAGTGAGAAAACTTCTTTCAAAAATCTCTAAGTTTTCTTGCTCTGTCGATTGTATCGATACACATCTCGATATGATCGACCTGCGCTGTCGATGTCCTCAAAAACTAATTGATAAAATTGAATGAGGACTTAATGTGTCCAGTAAACACACATATCTGGATGAAATTATCGATGTATCAACATACGTATCGATATCATCGATATTTGAATCTTGAGCCCATCGAAGGTGGCTTGATAATATCGACAGGCAGATCCAGCGTCCCTGTTTTTTCTTAAGAATATCATATATGCTTCAATATATCGAAGCCATCATCGATACCATCGAAGTTCAAATCTTGATGATATTGGTCATTGGTGCGAAGTTTTCCAATAATATTTTTCTGGTGGTTTTCAACTCTAATCGGGGGTCACTCGATAGAATCGATATTCTAATATCAATGATATTGGGGACGGATCAATTGCATCTAGAATGGACAAAACTGTCCATCAAGCTCACTGAAAAAATCTTTAGATTTATCGATGCAATCTTTGGATTTATCGATGCATCAATATGACTTCCGATATCATCAACATTCAAATTCTGATGATATCGAGTATCCCCTAATCATATCTAATGACTTGAAAAATTTTAAAGCAAGTATCTCTCATTTTCAAATGTCGAGGAATTAAAACTTGCATCAATAATATCGGAGTTGGAAATCCAATGGCATCAACACGAGTTTCGATTCCCTCGACCAGCTGGCAAGAGATTTTTCAAAAGCATATGACATTGAGTTTGTGTCATCGAGTAGACCATTGATACAATTAAGAGTTTAAGCTCGATGATATCGAACTCTGTCATAAATGTGACCATTTTATATCCGTTGGAACCTTTTGCCTATATAAAGAGCACTTGTCTTTAGTTGCTAGTAGAGAAAGAAAAGAGAGCTTTTGTGTGTTTAACCTTAAATCATATATCAAAAGCCTTTTCTCTCAAGGGAGTTCATCCTCCAATCTACCCTCATCATTGACATTCAATAGAGTGGATTGGGGAATGAACTTTCGCATTCAAGGATCTTCCAGCTACTACCTTAATGGTAAATCATCAAGCTAGGATGCCTTGAATGCATAGATGATTAGAACTACTCTACCTTCCTGATAGGAAAATATTTAGAGAGTAGGATTCCATCATAATCTTGACCCAACCCGTCACCTTATATTAGTACATTATTTGTATTGCGGATCAAGGGAGTAGAAGATTCTTCATCAACAAGGAGGAGATCTTCACCATTGTGCTATATGGGACTCATCAACTTATCTATAAGTATCTAGAATCCAGAGGACCTTCTGATCATTCCCTTGTAGGATTGGGTCTAAGGTGTTTCTCACCCTTTGAAGTCTTCAAGGAGGCCTCCAGCGGGAGTGTACGTGGTGGGTGCGTTGTATGGACCCTTGCTCTATGGAGAGCATAAACATCTGGTTAAAGGTGAACCAGTCAAAACCTTAGATTTGAGGTGAACTGTGTAGAAACCTCTGTTATGGTCTTATGGAAGATCCTTGGCCAGTGTGCCTAAAAGTGGGTGTATTATGTTAACCCTTTCTCATGAGAGCATAAACAGGTAGCCTCAGTGTAGGTTGTAAAGGTTAAAGGTGAACCTGATTTAAAACCTTAGGTTAGAGGTGAACCATTGTGAAACCTCCTTAGTGAAATCTGGTATACTTAAGGATTGAGTGCAATTACCGGGAGTGGAGTTGACAAGTAGTCGAACCACTATAAAAATGACTGTGTTTGCGATTGCTACTCTTTTGTATGTGTGATTTATTTCAATACTTTCACATCTGTATCCTTGATATCACACCTTACACACATACACAGTCATATCCATCATAAACTAGGTTATATATTGTTATCTCTTAAATAGTTTGTGATTAGATCCTCTACCGGGCTTGGAAGCCAATAAAGTTATTTTTGAGTAATCCTGATAAATGCATAATTGATAGGATTAGTGTAATAGGATTTTTAAATAAATTGTAAAAACTTTAAAAAGTCCTATTCACCCCCCTCTAGGACATATTGGCATATTCTTACTTCAACTCAAGCGATCTTCACCGCTATTTCATAAAAACCCATATATGTCTAACATTTGAAAGAACCTAAGTTTAAGGTCTCGCTAGGGTCAATTATACCTGAAATTATTGGACATTGAAGTATATACCATGAAACTTCTACTTAAATCTTTAGTAGCATTCAGTGGATCATTTACTTGAAGTAAACTTGTAGTTGTAGCTTGATCTTGAAATTGAAGTGAAATAGAGCTTGAATACAGTGAACTTGAAGTAACCATCTTCATGTCTTGTTCTTAAACTTACACTTTCCTACTTCATGTGTTTATCTTGAAGGTGAACTTTCCATCTTGATCCACTTGAAGGTGAACTTTTCATCTCATATGTGAATGATGTTATGAGCTATTTTTTCCATCGAAATTTGACAAATAAGGGTGCTTTAAACATCACAACACTTACAATCTCTCCCTTTGTCAAATTCAAGACAAAACATACTTAGAACAAAACACAAATACAAAATTTCTGTTTTTCTTGTAATGCTGTAAAATTCACTTACTCTCTGTCAATATGAGCACAAAATCTCCTCCCCCTCAATCTTAGCTTGGCATTATGTAAAATACCTATATTAACAAACATTTCCTCCAAACATACAATCCAAATGATCTAATCCAACAGCATTCCATTCAACCATAACCATAAATCTCTCCCCCATTTTGGCACAAGTTGACAAAGGAAGGCAGAACGACGAAATAAACAGATAATTGAATGACAAGATAAGCAATATGATTAAGAGCAAATTAGGAGTATGGATAATAGTAAGAGAGCATAAAGAAAGCAATATCCAAGAGTATGATCCAAGTTATACAACCCAAGCACAAGTTAAAGTTATACAATCTAAAATAAAATCTAATCAAGCTAGTCTGAACCAGGGGAAGAATGAGGTAAGATAGATGGGTCAATCTGATGAAGTCCTTTAGTAATGCGATGTAAATATTTTCGCATGTACTTCATTGAAGACTTGTGACTTTCAGTCAGATTGTCCTGTGAAACTTTCAATTCAACCACCTTCTCCTCTAAAGATCGGAGGCGATCATCAAATTGAGACGATTGAAAGTCAGGATCCGCCTCATCATCTATTTCTAACTCATCAAATAAGTCATCCATAGTTGTATCCATAGGCATTGGTACTTCCGCTTCTTCAACATCATCCTCATCTCGCTGACTGGGGAGATATTCCAGATTCATCTTATGAATGTTAGCGTTGTCAAATGGAAGGGTTGCCTCAAGAGACGCAGTGGAAGGAATGACAACATTGTAATGAATGACAAGTGTTGTCATAAGATAGGTAAATGGAATGGAACCATGACCTAGATGAATGCAAAATTGGATGATTAAGTAGCAAATAAAAGAAGAGAGGTAAATAGGGAAGCTGGATACAACGGCATGAAGAATATGAGCCATGAATGAAGTAAGCTCGGACTTGTTCCCAAAACACGGATATAAATTTGATGTAAATATGCGATAAAATACATGGAAATGAGGATTCATCTGGGTGGCACATAGAGCATTACCGCTACTCCATTCGGCATTAAATCGACATAATTTCGTGTAATCTCTCGATGCTTAAACTCATACATCCTATCATTAAGTGGATGAATCGATATGCCTTCATCATTAATATTCACATCAAGCAAACCTGAAATCAGGTGCCTATCTATAGGAACTGTCCCTTCTCTAAAGTTGATAGAAAATGTGAGATTTTCAAGGGACAACTCTTCAATTGATGCATACATGCCTTGAGCAATGGAGCGATAAGCCGTTCCACCCCAACCCAGAATATTTTCCCAACCAACAACAGACAAGATGGAAAACAGTTTAAATGGAGCAATGTGTTTGAGATTAACCGTCTTTTTTATTATCATATCTCTTATGCGAAAATCCCTTACATGCTTTGAATCTTCTTCGAGAGCTCTCAGGGTTCTCACCTAATTGGAGTCGTCCGGGAGGAGGAGCCTCTAGGACCCTTGCGTGAAGCCTTTCTCTTAGACCTTATGTTTTGTGTAGAGAATGCACAAGAAAATATAAAAGATGGGTTTGGCTAATATCAGATTTTTGCCCAAAAACCCTATATGAAAAGAGTGGAAATCTCAAATTGACAACGAAATGAAGCTTAAGATGCATACAAGAACCTAAATCTCAAAGGAAATCAAAAATGAGGTACTTATAATGACTCTATGAAGATGGGTTCGATGAGTCAAGCAAGAGCTTGTTAAGGAAGTGAAGAAAAATGAGGAAAAAGTGGTTTTTTCCTCTTTTAGAGAAGCCCACCCGCACAACTCGACTGGTTGAGTACGTACTCAACCTTTCAAGGCTCGATTGGTCAAGGACGTGCTCGACTAGTTGTGCCGCACTAAAAATTTCAAATAGTTTTAAAAATTTTCAAAATTTTTGCGTAAAAATTATTAAAAAAATAAATGCAAAAATAACATGAG
This sequence comes from Magnolia kwangsiensis, assembly GCA_037074715.1. Lineage (NCBI taxonomy): Eukaryota > Viridiplantae > Streptophyta > Magnoliopsida > Magnoliales > Magnoliaceae > Magnolia > Magnolia kwangsiensis. Next base: position 34,324,083 of record CM073586.1, on the reverse strand, counting down.
TTAATTTAATTTGAAATACACATACCAATATCATATTTTAATTTAGAATATCTATTCCTGTCAAGTGGTTTGGTCATAATGTCGGTAAGCTGATTTTCAGTCTGGATATATTCCAAAGAAATGCTTTTATCGTCAACCAATTATATACTTCGTACGAGAATGTTGGATGATATTTTTTAAAATATTAATTGCGCTAGAGTTATCATAATACAAGATTATTATATCTTACACAATTCTGTAATCGGTTAACAATTTTTCATCCAAACCAATTGGGTACATGCATTACCAGCTGCTATGTATTTAGCCCTAGCTGTAGATAAAGATACCGAACTTTGTTTCTTATTGTGCTTGAAAACTAAACAATTTTCAACATAAAAACAGCCACCACTAGTAGACTTTTTATCATTAATGTTCCCTGCCCAGTTAGCATCTGTATATCCAATTAGTTGTTCACAACCCCAAGTATAGGGTCACGATGTAGTAATAGTCTCGGTGAGACCGAGGTTGAATCCACAGGGACTAATCTCGTGTGTTTTCTGAAAGCAACTAGAAGAAGAAGTAGAAAAAGATGAAAACCTAAATCTAAAATATTTGAGAGCAATTGTGATTTAAAGTAATTGAAACTTAACAAATTTAAAGGTGGGAAACTAGGGTTTCCAAGTATCCACTTGTAAAAATCAGAGAGATCTATGCTTGATTCAAGTCACATGATTGGAATCGGAGTCTCATCCTATCCAATTGGAAGATATCTCAGTAAAATTAAATCTGAACTTCCTTTGACCTAGTTCTCAATGGATGAGAAGTGTGAGAATTAGAAGTGATTTCCTCACAAAACCATGCCCAGGAGACAAGGCAAACAACAGGATTTACCAATCCCAAAACCAATTTAAGAGATTTGTGAAAGTTAGGGAGGATTCCATCATCCGACCATGTAACGCCCCGAATTTCGAGGGTCAAGAAAGGCTCTACTCTCGAGATCCAGTACATCACTTATGTAACATGGATAATGATGATCAAATTTCATCCATATTAATGAGTCAAACATGAGTGGGATTATACTAAAACAACATATCATACTCCGGATATAATTAAATTAAGCAAGCAGAAGACTAAAACGTATATATTTAAATATATATGTATTATACCAATTCCAGAGTATGAGTATGTAACCAGGCTGAACATATACAAGTATTGTCTTAAAATATACAAAATGGAGAAATGTAAAGTGTTCAACTAAGCCAATAATCCCGGTGTCCCTGCGTATTAGCATAAAGTCTACATCGACCTGCTTGATAATTGAAAATAGAAGAATTCCTCCTCCTCATCCATGTAGTACTACTATATAGCAGAAACATCATCCGCACCTACATCAAAACTATAGTTTGGTTGGTGTTTTAAAAGACCGTCCCAGGGTGGGAGTGAGTGATTAAGTTAGTGGTACTATAAGGCAAAGGTTAACATGTTATCAAGTCAATCAAGCAGTAATGATAAAGCAATACAACAATCACTTCCTAACAACTCTTGTTAATGCAGGAATGGTGTGCAAGTAATGATGTATGGCCTCGCACAAAGCTCCCTCACAAGCGACTCTGTCAACCTATTTCACATATGAAAACCTCTCGAAAGTGCACCTTCCTCACCAAAAGCACATCCTAACTAATGCAATGCGATATATGATCTTGTTAGCCGAGTACTTAGTTAAGCTTATTCATACAGCAAGTTCGGAAAGCTAAGGTACCTCCCTTTATATCATTAACCCAAACCAAAGGATCCATCTAGGGTCGTCAATCCTAGTTAAACTCATACGATAGGCAAGTTGTAGGGCATCACTCCTAATGAAAAGCAGTCGATAGGTAAATTCAAAGTTTATACTCGCGGTCACTACGGGGAGCTTATCACCTCAACATAGGACGACAGCTTGAACACAGTGTCTCATACCACCATGCCCAGCTCACGAGTCTGAGTTGCTCACTGGTCACTGCGGGGAGGCTCGTCACTCCAGCGTAGGCCGACAGCTCGAACACGGTGTCTCATACCACCATGCCCGGCTCATGAGTCTTAGTGGATCGTGGTACCATGGTTGAACGAGCCTTTACATTAGTGAGTGGTACCTTAGATTCAAGCAGTGATGTCCATACAAGGTAAACACACGACAGGCTAATTGGTTTGTTTAGCAAGTTCGATTGGTATGAGCACACGTTGACTTAATCGACATGGAACACATAAGCACCCCTTGTGGCCTACCCACTGTCGACAATCATCATACGACATGGATTCATCGAGTTACCTAATGTGGCGAGACTAATTCGGTCACCCAAATGGAAACTGTTACCGATTACCTGACTACGTTGTAGCCCCAGTCTTACTCAGATGCAATAGGTAGACACATGTGATAACCATGTCAACATTCAACGAACAATCCAAATAAATTCCTCATTTGTGCATTTCATCAAACACATGATCATATTACCTAACACTTGCATTTTATCCACAAATCGTGTAGACACAAATAAGATTACATGAAGGAAACTATACATATGAATAAGGTGTCTGAGATTCCTATCTTAATACTCTTAATAAATACAAATCATCAACAATTTCTCATTCAAACAATTTATCAAACACATAAGTTACACTTCACCAAAAATACATAGACTAGATTAGTTACGCCATATATTATGGCAATTCCTTGCACAAAGAGGTCATTATGCATATGATAAATATGAATCCTAGATTAGTAGTCATGGCAAGCACAAATCATATTTACATGTTCATTCAAACATTTCAATAAACACATGGGATGCGTCTTTTATTCCACATAGTACATACATGAACAATTTATCGAAAATGACGTATCTAAGACAATATGGCAGCAATCAAGTCAGACATAAATCATTAGATGACATGGCAATCATTAAAAAACATAACCTAAACATTTATAGTCTGTACCTTTCATCGAAATAGTTGATTTGGTCTCGGTTCAACTATATGTTTTCCAAAAATGGAACATCGGGTGCCTAAATGGTGAAACCAGTTAGCTAGGTTAGTAAAAAACCATTTTGGATATCAACTACGGTTTTAGGGTTAGGATTTCTTCCCTGAATCATAGCTAAAACAGATCATGTAGCGAATGGGGAAAGCGATTCAGCACGTGGAGTCGTGGGAGAGAGTTACTGCAACAATCTCCCAAGTTATTTCCTCTCTCCTTCCTCTTTTCTCCTCTTTTCTCTCTTCTCTCTCTTAGGGGTTGGAGAAATTCGTATGAGAGGGGTGGGGTACATGGTTTATATCCTTTGGGCAACTGTTTTTGACAAACCAGGCTCACAGGGAGGCCCACTACTCACTTACGTCACAGGGTAAGCTCCGTGACATTGAATCTATGCTAGGACGCGATTTCGGTGTGATTGGAAGGGCCGATCGACTGTGAAGGACCTGTCTCAAATCAACGGTCACACTTACTCAATCGGGGCAATATTTATACGGATATGTGCAGTGAAATTCCTTTTCCCATGGGTGAAGTTTGGTCAGAAACTGACAGTCCAAAATCTTCAATTTTGTAAGAAAGTAAAAGGCCCAATTCACTTAAGTTTCAACTCATTTTCTAAAGATATTTACATTTTTCACACACTTCACTCGGGGCTCAAGTTGTGCATTTCTGGACATCATCTGGGCTTGATTCCCGCAGCCACTTTCAAGCCCAGTAGGACGGACATAACCTTATAGTTTCGCGATCATTAGACTTTCGACGTGCGGTTTGGGTCCGATACAGGGTTTCAATGTACTCCAGAAAGTAACAGGCTCTTGGGATTTCTCTTATGTCTTTATGCTTCATTGAGTCATTGATTTTAATGGTTTTAAGCCTTCTCATTTATGAGAATGGTGACCCGAGCTTAATCCACCGATTAATTAGTTTAGTACTTAACTAATTTTTCGTCTAAAACATTCGATAGGATGTGGTCCTTAGACGATTTTGCCTGAGGCTGTACTCAGGTCTCCGTACAGATTTTTCTAGGACATTACAATCTACCCCCCTTAAAGAAAAATTTTATCCCCGAAATTACCTTTTCATACTCCTCGAGGATCTATGGGTAGTTCTTATGAACTTCGGCTTCCGTTTCCCAAGTAGCCTCCTCCTTAGTGTGGTGTGTTCATAATACTTTTACGAACGGGATAACCTTACTACATAGGAATTGTTCCTTCCTATCTAGGACACGCATGGGCCACAATACATAAGTAGCATCTTCTCTCAGCTGCACTTGTTCCCACTTGATAACATAGGTAGAGTCAAGAACATATTTCTTCAGCATCGATACATGAAATACGTTGTGTATGCCTGCGAGTGGTGTAAGCAAGGTGAGACGGTATGGTACTACACTCACTCGGTCTAAAATCTGGAACGGGCCAATGAATCTCGGTGTGAGTTTTCCCATCCTGCCAAAATGAAGCACTCCTTTCATTGGAGAAACCTTAAGGAATACATGGTCCCCAACTTCAAATTCTCACTGCATCCGTCTCATATCGACATAACTCTTCTGTCTGCTCTAAGCCGTAAGGAGTTGACGTCGAATAATGTCAATCTTCTCTGAAGTCGCCTAAACCAAATCTGGGCCAATTAGGCTTTTCTCACCAACTTTTGTCCAACAGTGTGGGGCTCGACACGGGCGTCCATACAAGGCTTCATAAGGAGTCATGCTAATGCTTGCTTGGAAGCTATTGTTATAAGAAAACTTGGCATAAGGGAGACAATCATCCCAGCTCTCCTTGAAGTCGAGTATGCACTCTTGTGGCATGTCCTTACGTATTTGATTTACCCGTTCCGTCTGCCCATCGATCTGACGATCGAACGTGGTACTAAATTTCAATTTCACCCCCATCGCTTCTTACATTGGGTCCAGAATATAGACGTGAATCACATGTCTCCATCTGATACAATCTCTAGAGGCACCCCATGCAATCGCACTATTTCCTTAATGTATAGCTTGGCCAGATCATCTATTGAATTAGAAACCCGAATCGGAAGGAAATGAGCCAATTTCGTCAATCGATCCACAATCACCTAAATGGAGTCGTGCCCCTTTCTCATCTTTGGTAATCCAGAAATGAAATCTATAGATATGAAATCCCACTTCTACTGGGCGATGAGCATAGGCTGAAGTAAACTAGGGGGTCAGCGGTTCTCGGTCTTAACTTGCTAGCACGTGAGGCATCGTGACATAAAGTCAATTATTTGAGCTTTCATGTTATCCCACCAATATAAATGTTTCACATCACGATACATTTTCGTACTACCAGTATGCATCGCCAACTTTGAATTGTGAGCAGCCTCTAAAACTTTTCTCCTCAGGTCGTGAAGGTTTGGGATACATAAGCGGCCACGATATCGCAAACCTTCATCCAAGCCAACCCTCCATTCTGATTCTTCACTGTCACTTGCACACTATCTCATTTTTAATAGTAGCTCATCTTCTCCTGTGCTACAATAATTCGGTCATCAAAGAGTGGTTGTACGTGGAAGTGTACGACGCTCTCGAATGGCTCCTCTACTATGAGCTTTTGTTCGAAATCTCGCACAAACTCCACCATATTCCACTCTTCTATCATTAGTGGGGCTGCAAACTCTACCATTTTCTTACAACTCAATGCATCAGCCACAAGGTTGGCCTTGCTAGGATAGTAGGATACTTCAAACTTAAAGTCTTTCAAAGTCTCCATCCAACGTCGTTACCTCATATTCAGGTCCCTCTGCGTAAAAATATACTTGAGGCACTTGTGGTCGTAGAAAAGCTCGAACTCCTCTCCATAGAGGTAATGTCTCCAGAGCTTTAATGCAAAAATGACTACTGTTTAAAAGTACCCTGGTTTGTTAATTAGCATGAGTGTTGAGTCAGCTAAACAGAGAAGCTCTATAGGAAGAACGATCAACTATTTGTCTCAACCGGATTGAGCTCGAACTCGCCACAGGTAAATCTAAGCCTCACATCCTATGTCCCAAAACACCAGGTATCTAAAACCCTTAAAATTAATTAGAATATCATAGGGTTTTTGGGTCAGAAAACTTTTTCAAAATTTTAAAAAATCTCTAAGTTTTATACCACTGTCGATTTATCGATAGACTGATCGATATAATCAAGAAGTGCTATCGACGTCCTCGATGCTCAATCGATACTATCGAAATAATGACAAAAGATATCCAGCAACCACATATTCTTCTGGACGGAATTATCGATGGCCCTGTCGATATCATCAAAATTTAAAACTCGAGTCTATCAAAGTTGACTCGATAAAATCAATAGCAGATAGTTTGTGTCCCTGTGTTTATAAAGAAAATCATGAATACCTTCGATATATCGAAGTACTCCTCGATATCCTCGGAATTCAAATTTCGATGATATCGGAAGGCCTTTGAGGACATTGATCTTGGACACTCAGTTTCTCAGCATATTTTCGGGTGGTTTTTATCTTAGATCGAGGGTCACTCGATAGAATCAATATTTAAATATCGATGATATCAAGGTTGGGTCGATTGCATTGAGAATGGACATAAACTGTCTAGGAAGCTCACTGGAAAAATTTTTGAATTTATCGATGCATCGACACAACTATCAATATCATCAACATTCAAATTTTGATGACATTGAGTGTACCTCGATCATATCTTTGACCTGAAATATTTTAAAGGTAATGTCTCTCTCATTTTTCAAATGTCGAGAAATCGATCCTCGTGTTGATGAAATCGGAGTTCGAAATCTGGTGACATCGATGCAGGTTTCGATCTCCTCGACCAGCTAGCAAAAGGTTTCAAAAGCATATGACATTTAAGTTTGTGTCATCGAGCGTCCAGTCAATAAATCGAGAGTATACGCTCAATGATATCGACCCTGGTCGATGATATCGAACTCTATCATAAATATGACCGTTTTATATCCGTTGGAACTTTTTTCCTATATATAGAGAACTTGATGTTAGTTGCTGATAGAGAAAGAAGAGAGTGCTTTTGAGTGTTTAACCATAGATCATATACCCAAAACCCTTTTTCTCATGAAAGTTCATCCTCCAATCCACCCTCATCATTGATATTCAATAGAGTGGATTGGGGAATGAACTTTCACATTTAAGGATCCTCCAGCTACCATCTTAATGACAAATCATTAAGCTGGGATACCTTGAATGCATAAATGATTGGAGTCACTCTATTTTCCTTATAGGAAAACTTTTTATAGAGTAGGATTCCATTAAAACCCTGAACCAACCCTCACCATGCATTGGTACATCTTTTGAGTTGCGGTTCAGGGAAGTAAAAGACTCTTCATCAACAAAGGAGGAGATCTTCAACAACAAGCTAAAAGGGACTCATCCGCTTATCTATAAGTTATCAGAGTCCAGAGGACCCTTGTGATCATTCCTTTGTAGGATTTGGTCTAAGGTGTTTCTCACCCCTTGCAAGTCCAGTAGGAGGCCTCCAGTGGAAGTGTACATGGTGTGTGTGTTGTGTTGACCCTTGCTATGTGGAGAGCATAAACAGTTAGGGTTGAAAGTGCACCTAATAGTGCCCTTGTTTGTCAATTACGATGTAAGTTGAGTCAGTCAGACTACAGCGCCTAATAGAAAGATCAATTCAAGCGTCTGCCTCAACTGGATGTGTGGAAGCTCGTCATAGGTAAATCATAGCCTCACATCCCTTGTCCCAAAACACCAGGTGATTAAACCCCTTAAAAATAACTTAGAACATATGAGGGTTTTTGGGTAAGTGAACTTTTTCAAACTGGAGAAAATCTCTAAGTTTACTTGCCGTGTCGATTGTATCGATACACCTTTTGATATGATCGACCTGTTCTGTCGATGTCCTCGACACTTAATCGATACTATCGATAAGATGACTAAAAGTGTCCAACAACTGCATACCATCTGGACAGATTTATCGATATATCGATATCATCGATATTCAAACATTGAGTCCATCGGAAGTGGCTTGATAATATCGACAAGAAGAATTTCGGCGCCCCTGTTTTTCTAAAGAAAACTACTATGAGCTTCGATATATCGATGACTGTTTCGATTCAATTTGAATTTAAATATTGATCATATCATAAGTCATTCGATCATATTGACAGTGGGCGCGTATTTCTTCCAACAAATATTTCAGGATGTTCTAAACCTTGATCGGGGGCCACTCGAGGAAATCGATAATCTTATGTCGATGCTATCGAGTCCTGGTTGATTGGATCGAGTCTGGGCACAAAATGTCTAGCGTGCTTCTAAGTAAATCTATATGATTTATCGATCCTATCGACACGGTCACGATATCATCGACATTCAAATTCTGATGACATCGGTTGACCCTCGATCATATCCTATAAAATCTGAAATATTTCGGCTAGTCTCTCTCATTCTTCAAGTGTCGATAGATCGATCCCAGTATCGATGGAATCAGAGTTCAAAATCCGATGACATCGATACAAGTATCGATCCCATCGATCAGCTGGCAATAGGTTTCAAAAGCATATGACTTTTGAGTTTATGTTATCGAGCGGACAGTCAATCCCATCGAGAGTATACGCTCGATGATATCGACCATGCTCGATGACATCGAACTCAATCATAAATATGAACCTTTTATATCTGTTGAAACTTTTTGCCTATTTAAAGAGAGACTTGTTCATATTGCTGGTAGAGAAAGAAGAGAGTGCTTTTGTGTGTCTTACCTCTAGATCATATACCCAAAGCCCTTTCTCTCACGGGACTTTATCTTCTAATCCACTCTCATTAATTGACATTCAATCGAGTGGATTGGAAAATGAACTTTCACATTCAAGGATCCTTCAACAACTATCTTAACAGCATATCATTAAGCTGGGATGCCTTGAATGAATAGATGACAGGAATCACTCTATCTTCCTTATAGGAAAATTCTAAGAGAGTAGATTTCCATCATAACCTTGACCCAACCCGAAGCTAAGTACTGGTATATCTTTCTTGTTGCGGATCAAGGGAGTTGAAGACTCTTCAACAAAAAGAAGGAGATCTTCATCAGTGTGCTAAAGGGGACTCATCAACTTATCTGTAAGTACCTAAAGTCCAGAGGACGCTTGTGATCATTCCTTTCTAGGATTGGGTCTTAAGTGTTGCTCACCCTTTGAAGTCCTCATAGGATGCCTCCGGTGGGAGTATATACTGTGGGTGCGTCGTGTGGACCCTTACTCTGTAGAGAGCATAAACATCTGGGTGCATTATGTGGACCCTTTCTCTGTGTGGGCATAAACATCTGGGTGCGTTATGTGGACCCTTGCTCTGTGTGGGCATAAATATCTGGGTGCATTGTGTGGACCCTTGCTCTGTGTGGGCATAAACATCCGGGTGCGTTATGTGGGCATAAACATCTGGTTAGGAGTGCACCAGTAAAATGCCAGGGTTAGAGATGAACCGAGTAGAAACCTCCGTGTAAAGCTTGAAGGTAAACCTAATTTAAAACCTTAGGTTTGAGGTGAACCCTGGGAAACCTCCTTAGTGAAATCCGATACACTCAAGGGTTGAGTGCAACAGCTAGGAGTAGAGTAGACACATAGTCGAACCACTATAAAAATGACTGTGTTTGAGTTTGTTATTATTTTTCATTGTGTGATATTTCTTACATGTTTTTATATTTAATTGACTAAGATCACACTTCATATACACACACAGTCATATCCATCACAGTCGTATCCATCACAATATTGTATGCAACTTGTTTATCTTTCAAATAGTTTGTGATTGGATCCTTTACAAGGCTTGAAAGCTAGTAGAGTTACATTTGAGTAATACTGATAATTGTATATCTGATAGGATTAGTGCAATAGGATTTTAAATATATCATAAAACTTTAAAAAGTCCTATTCACCCCCCTCTAGGACATATTGGTATATTTCTACTTCAACTGAAGCGGTCTTCACCGCTATTTCAATTGGTATCAGAGCGGGTCTCTCTTTAAGGGCTTCACCGCCTAGAGAATGATCTTGACTGAAGTTGAGGAATATGACCAAAGGAGAGGGCTCATCAGTTACTAGACCTCCAATATTTGATGGTTCAAATTATGCATACTTGAAGGCTAGAATGCACTACTTCCTGAGATCTTTGGATCATGATGTTTGGGATGTAGTTGAAAAGGGATATGTAGTACCATCTGAGTAAATCGTACTTGAAGATAAAACTACCATCACTAAACCTAAACCCAAAGAAAAGTGGACGGCGTTCGATAAAGAACAACGAACTGCTAAAGCAAAAGCAATAAACGTCATCTACTGTGCCGTGTCTCATGATATATTCAATTAGATCAGTATGTGTGAGACATCTAAGAAAGTATGGGATCTACTGGAAACAACCCATGAAGGCACAAGCACTGTGAAGAGGTCTAAACTATAACTTTTGACTTCACAGTTCAAAAATCTCAGGATGGAAGAGCATGAGACATTTATGGAGTTTTTCACCAAATTGAATATTATTTATAACTCCATGGGTGGATTAGGAGAAAAATTTCTGGTACCTAAAATATGTAGGAAAATCTTAAGATCTCTACCGGAACGGTTTAATCCCAAAGTAACAACAATTGAGGAGTGTAGAAATATTGATGAGATGAAAGTAGAAGAACTAGTAGGTTCCCAACAAACTTTTGAACTACACTTCACTCAATCCCAAAAATCCAAAAACACTGTCCTAATAACTTCTAAGAAAATAAAACATGAGGACAGTAAGAGTGAAAAAGAAGATGAAGATGAGGAAGTGGCTTTGCTGGCACAAAGATTCAGAAGATTCTTTCAAAAGAATCGTTGCCGCCCCTCTAGAGGTAGAAAGGTGGATGACAAACCGTCGACAGGAAAATTTGAAAAAAGAACCAAAGAACCATAATGCTACGCCTGTCGGGAGTATGGACACCTATCTACCGAATGCCTAAACAGGAAAATCAAGGACAAGGCAATGGCCGCCACATGGGATGATACGAAAGAGTTAAATTCAGAATCAAGTGACTCAAGAAGCGATGGAGACCAAAAATATTTGAAAATACTTATGGTCTCCACTGCTTCGATCATTCCAACTGAATCTGAGGAAGAACAGCAAGCTACTGAATCATTTCCATTTGAAAATGAGGAAGAAAGAGAGCAAGATGAATTACAAAATGCTTACAATCAACTTTACATTCATAGCGTCAATGTTGTCAAAAGACTTAGAATTGTTGAGAACAAAAAGAAATTGTTGCAACTAAAACTAAACAAAACCTTAGATATCAATACTCATCTGATTAATAACTTGCAGCAACATCACTCGGATAATAATAGACTTAAGAGAATTAATTCTTTCCTTAAAACCAAATCTGAAAAACTGAACAAACAGGTTGAGCAATTAAAAGATGAAAATATGCTCCTTCAGAATGAAAATCACACACTCCTGTTTAATTTAAAAGAATCCAGAAGAATTGCCAATATAAACTGTAAGTTTTTCCAAAGTGAAGAAAAGCTAGAAAAACTGTTGGGAATGGGAAAACATGGGAAGGATAAAAGTGGGCTAGGATATGAAAAATATACATCAAAGACTGGATGTGCAGCTCCTGGAACTGAAAAATTTAAGATCTCTGGAAGCAAAACCAGAAAAACTCCAGTATGTCATGTGTGTGGTGATGTGGGTCATTATGAGTTTGAATGTTTAACACCTAAATGGACTTTACGAACTCTGATCAAAACCACACTGTCAAATCAATCAGAGAAACTCAGAATGCTAAAAGTCCATCTAGGAGAAACACCTATCCATCACTATCTAAAGAAAAAGACAGAGTAAAGAAGTCTACCTCAAAATGGGTAATTAAGGAGAAGAGAAAATGCCTTGTTATACACTCAGATCATCTAACAGGCAATAATGCTAAATGGTACCTAGATAGTGATTTCTCAAGATATGTCGCAGGCAACAAATCCCTTCTCTCAGAATATACGGATCTTCAAAAAGGGATAGTCACCTATGGAGATGGAGTCACTGCCAATGTAATTGGACAAGGAATGATAAGAGAAATTGATTTGCTCAAAAATGAGACTGCTTACCGCATAAAAGGATTGAAGCATAATCTGTTAAGAATCTCTCAAATTTGTGATAATGGGCATGTGGTCAAGTTCAACAAAGAAGAATGCAATATCCTAGATCAATCAGGAAAATCAGTAATTAAGGTTCATTGCATAAACAACCACTTCTACATTATTAGGGGCAAAGAACAGACTAATGCCTAGAAGGACTGGGCATAGAAAAACTTGTCTAGATTACGCATCTAGATCTAGATAATGGCTGAAAAGATGCGATTCTACTGAGCTCTAAATGAATTACCTAAGGTTTCAGACCTCTTTTTATATATAAACATTCAAATGTGTATACTTTTGATGTACAGAGGTTATACAGAATCTTACGGATAATTTTCGCTAAGAAATTTAATAGATATACTATTCTATACATGAACAATCGTCAGACTGCATAAAAAATTAAAAAGATCCACCTTCGATATAAGCGCCGATTGGTCACTTGTGTATGTCGATCACATCAACTCAGAATCGATATCATTAACGACTCTCCGGGGAGGTGAAACGTCGGGACGGTAGTTCTTCCCTAAAAAAAAAAAAAAATTAAAAATCAAAATTCAGAAACTGAGAACATGATCAAAGGGATAGGTAATCGCTGCTTGGTAAGAATCAGTAGATCAAGAAGAAGAGCCTCATCTGGCGCTCTCGGTCTTGGATATTTCATCTCTCCAAGATGGGAAAAGATAAAGGATTGTTCCGTCCACAGCATGTATCAACTGAAAAGAAGAAAGGTAAGCATGACGCAACTGCCTCTCCTTATTTATTCAACTTAGACCCTGTGGCGGAACGAATGGTTCATAGAAAGAGCATTGAACCCTTTGGGATCATCGATCTCCTGAAACAAATTGAATGGGAAAATGTTATGAACCTTGTCTTTTCAACATAATATACTACATCAGTTTCTAAGTTTGGTTTATAATGTTGAAAATGATCCCCCAGTTATCTCGGTTGCGGTCGTAAATTGGGTTGAATACATCACACCAAACCGGGTAAGTAGGATGATTAACATAAAATGACTGGAATAACTATATTCAATCAAAACATGAATGGTCTAGGTGTGTGGGGGGAAGTTACTCAAGCATTGTGTAATGGTGCCACTATTCCCAGGAATGCCAAAAATGTTCTTCATGTCAAGCATCTTGGATTCTTCACAGCATTTTCAGCTCTAACATCTATCCCTATGAAGTCATTGGCAACAAGCTCTCTCCCTACATCCTTAACATTTTGTACGATATTCATTTGGCAATTCCAATATGCCTACCCACTCTGATCATACAGCAGCTAATCCGTGTGTCTACAGAAGCATCCATCACTACACTACCATTTCCATGTCTTCTATCTAAGCTCTCATGTCAATTCGGACTGCCATCGACTCATGATCTTCCTCATCCATGTGTGTGGTTCAATTATGAAGACATACATAAACTAAACATCTTTGAAAATGTGTTTTGTGGTGGAAGAACCAGTTCAAATCCCGGCAGTAGCAGTCCGGTGCATAGTTCTGACTCTGTTGAAGTCATTCCAAATATTCTTGCACGAGACAGTATACAAGATCTTCTGGATGGACAAGCTCACATTATGAAGCAACTAAATGTCTGCGAAGCCTATCTTTTCGAAGTTCGATAACAACTGGTGGGCCTGCAACGCGTTACACAACAAGTTCTGTAACGGTTACCTACTTCATAAGCTTACCCAGGATAAACATCCATCACATCTCTGAAGTCTTCCTGAAATGCTCCGGGCCTAAATATCTTTTTGAATGCCTGTGATCATATTTAAGAGTATGATGAATTATAGACTTGACAAGGTTGTTTGTTTTGGTTTGAAGATACACCGATGCAGGTTGCCGCTATGAAGAATCTCTTTTTGGTTGAATATGTCTTGTTTTGTCTAGTTTATGGTATGGATTGCATGTGATAGGTTCTTATTGACTGTTTTACTCTGCTTAACTTTATCTCCGCTTTATCTGAATGCATCCATAATTCTACATGGCATGTGTTGTTTTACTCATATCTCTCACTGCCATACTTGGTTACTTCCCTCGCATACATGTGACTCACATTTGAGATGGTTTACCCATCTATCTTAACTATATGTATGCATGTTCTCCCATATGTGTTAAACTTCAGTCAAATCTCACATGTTATGCCTTTGTCAATGACTGACAAAAAGGGAGAGAAGAAGTTAAAACACCCCGTGTGAAAAATTGGATATTTTTATCTTTCTTTGTTGCAGGTGTAAGGGGGAGCAGCTGCACCAAGAAAGGGGGTTTACTGTAAGGGGGAGAAAATACTAGTTGTGTACATGAATGTGTTAGAATTTGTAAAATTGTGTAAACACAGGTACAGCCAATTTAGGATGTATCTGTCTAGATATTTTTCAAGGGTGTTTTGGGTATTTTGTCACGTAATTGATAAAGGGGGAGATTGAAAGTGCACCTACTAGTGCCCTTGTTTGTCAATTACGATGTAAGTTGAGTCAGTCAGACTACAGTGCCTAACAGGAAGATCAATTCAAGCGTCTGCCTCAACTGGATGCGTGGAAGCTCACCATAGGTAAATCATAGCCTCACATCTCTTGTCCCAAAACACCAGGTGATTAAAACCCTTAAAAATAACTTAGAACATATAAGGGTTTTTGGGTAAGTGAACTTTTTCAAACTGCAGAAAATCTCTAAGTTTGCTTGCCCTGTCGATTGTATCGATACACCTTTCGATATAATCGACCTGCTCTGTCAATGTCCTCGATACTTAATCGATACTATCGATAAGAGGACTAAAAGTGTCCAGCAACTGCACACCATCTGGACAGATTTATCGATATATTGATATCATCGATATTCAAACATCGAGTCCATCGGAAGTGAATCGATAATATCGACAGGTAGAATTTCAGCACCCCTGTTTTTCTAAAGAAAACTACTATGAGCTTCAATATATCGATGATTGTTCCGATTCAATCTGAATTCAAATATCGATCATATCGGAAGTCATTCGATCATATCGACAGTGGGCGCGGATTTCTTCCAGCAAATATTTTAGGATGTTCTAAACCTTGATCGGGGGCCACTCGAGGAAATCGATAATCTTATGTCGATGCTATCGAGTCCTAGTCGATTGGATCGAGTCTGGGCACAAAATGTCCAGCGTGCTTCTAAGTAAATCTATACGATTTATCGATCATATCGACACGGTATCGATATCATCGACATTCAAATTTTGATGACATTGGTTGACCCTCGATCATATCCTATAAAACCTGAAATATTTCGGCTAGTCTCTTTCATTCTTCAAGTGTCGATAGATCGATCCCAGTATCGATGGAAACGGAGTTCGAAATCCGATGACATTGACACAAGTATCGATCCCATCGATCACCTGGCAATAGGTTTCAAAAGCGTATGACTTTTGAGTTTATGTTATCGAGCGGGCAGTCGATCCCATCCAAAGTATACGCTCGATGATATCGAACATACTCGATGAGATCGAACTCAGTCATAAATATGACCCTTTTATATCCATTGAAACCTTTTGCCTATTTAAAGAGAGACTTGTTCATATTGCTGGTAGAGAAAGAAGAGAGTGCTTTTGTGTCTTACCTCTAGATCATATACCCAAAGCCCTTTCTCTCACGGGAGTTCATCTTCCAATCCACTCTCATTCATTGACATTCAATAGAGTGGATTGAGAAATGAACTTTCGCATTCAAGGATCCTTCAGCAACTATCTTAACAACGTATCATTAAGCTGGGATGCCTTGAATGAATAGATGACAGGAATTACTCTATCTTCCTTATAGGAAAATTCTAAGAGAGTAGATTTTCATCCTAACCTTAACCCAACCCGAAGCCAAGTACCGGTATATCTTTTATATTGCGGATCAAGGGAGCTGAAGACTCTTCAACAACAAGAAGGAGATCTTCATCACTGCGCTAAAAGGGACTCATCAACTTATCTGTAAGTACCTAGAGTCCAGAGGACACTTGTGATCATTCCTTTCTAGAATTGGGTCTTAAGTATTGCTCACCCTTTGAAGTCCTCATAGGAGGCCTCCGGCGGGAGTATACGCTGTGGATGCATCGTGTAGACCCTTGCTCTGTGGAGAGTATAAACATCTGGGTGCATTATGTGGATCCTTTCTCTGTGTGGTCATAAACATCTAGGTGCATTGTGTAGACCCTTGATCTGTGTGGGCATAAACATCTGGGTGTGTTGTGTGGACCCTTGCTCTGTGTGGGCATAAACATCCGGGTGTGTTGTATGGACCCTTGCTCTGTGCGGGCGTAAACATCTGGTTAGGAGTGCACCACTAAAACTCTAGGGTTAGAGGTGAACCGAGTAGAAACCTCCATATAAAGGTTGAAGGTGAACCTGATTTAAAACCTTAGGTTTGAGGTGAACCCTAGGAAATCTCCTTAGTGAAATCCGGTACACTCAAGGGTTGAGTGCGACAGCCGGGAGTGGAGTAGACAAGTAGTCGAACCACTATAAAAATGACTGTGTTTGAGTTTATTATTATTTTTCATTGTGTGATATTCCTTACATGTTTTTATATTTGATTGTCTAAGATCAAACTTCATATACACACACAGTCTTATCCATCACAATCTTATATGCAACTTGTTTATCTTTCAAACAGTGTGTGATTGGATCCTCTACAAGGCTTAAAAGCTAGTAGAGTTACATTTAAGTAATCCTGATAATTGTATATCTGATAGGATTAGTGCAATAGGATTTTAAATATATCATAAAACTTTAAAAAGTCCTATTCACCCCCCTCAAGAACATATTGACATATTCCTACTTCGACTCAAGCGGTCTTCACCGCTATTTCAAGGGTCTTGTGGAAGATCTTTAGCCAGTGTGCCTAAAAGTGGGTATTTTGTGTTGACCCTTGCTCTTAAGAGCATAAACAAGAGAGGTTCCTTGTGTGGATCCTTAGTCAGTGTGCCTAAAATCGAGTGCTATGTGTTGACCCTTGCTCTTGGGAGCATAAACTGTCAGCCTATGTGTAGGTTGTACTGGTTAAAGTTGAACCTGATTTAAAACCTTAGGTTTGAGGTGAACCGTGTGAAACCTCCTTAGTGAAATCCGGCACATTCAAAGATTGAGTGCGTCTACTAGGAGTGGAGTAGACAAGTAGTTGAACTACTATAAAAATGACTATATTTGTGATTGATGTTTGTCTTTAATTACTTGTGTGATTTCATTAAATACTTTCATATTTGATCACACTTCACACACAGTTACATCCATCATAATCTCTGAATTGCATCATGTTTATCATAAAGTTAGTTTTATGATTAGATGCTCTAATTGGCTTGGAAGCCATTAGAGTTATCTTGAAGAAATTTTGATTCATGCATATATACTTAGGGCAAGGTTGATTCGATTTTAAATAAACTATAAATTTTTTATAAAAGTCCTATTCACCCCTCTCTAAGACGTATTGGCAGTAACATCCCAAATTTTTGTTAACCTAGAGTTAGGCATCCTTAGGCAATGGGTCAACCTTATCACTTTCAAAACTCAATTCTAAAGCTAAAGAAATTACTTTTCAACCCATTTTCCTCAAAACTCACCTTTCACCACCTCATTCTTTAAACTCCAAGTTCTTTTATATTAGACACGAATCCTCAAGTTTAAATAGTAAAGAACTATACTTAAACTAAAGCTCACTGTAAACGGTCGTCGAGATTGAGTCCGTGCATACTCCTGATCACACACAATGACCCCAAACCACTTCTAGACCGTCAATCAAAGGGTTTAGACAATGTTTCATTCTATTCCAAACCTAGAAATGAATGTCCTTAGGTGGTAGGTCAACCCCAAGATCTAATACTCAATCTCCAAGCTTAAAACTTCTTTTTATCCAATTCTTTCAAAATCTCTCCCTCCACCACTTTATTTTCCATTTATTTTTAAGCATATTCATAATACACACCAATCCTAGGATATAAATGAGGAAGAACAATACTGAAACTAAAACTTACCATAAATAGTAAATAAATGGATAAAATGGATTTTGACCCTTAACATTTTAGAATCTAACGAAATAAATGGGTTAGTTGAATAGATTAGCGTCTCCTACCCCAAAAGCATATGTCACACATCACATAGATTCATTCTGGTTTATAAATTGGCCCCAAAAATGTCTCAAATGGAGTGGGGGCCTACCCACGCCAGTCCAGAGGGACCCAGGGTGGGCCCCACACTTTTTTGAGACTTAGGGGGCAGGAGGGCCTCGCCCAAATGGCGAGACCTTACCAACCACCCCAGTGGTCGGCGAGGACCTCGCAGGTAAACGAGGCAGGCCGGGCGGGCCGTTCGGGCCGATTGCGTGTGGAGCCTAGTGGGACCCTATGGTATAGGGTTCGACCCCTATTTCTTTCCCATTTTGGTACTTTCTTCACAAATCACCCCTCCAAGCCTTCCGTTTCTTAAAAAATCTTTTAAATCTGCCCCAAAATCCTTCTCCAAACACTTTCTTGTTCATTTTCATATACCACTCACTCTAACCTTCAAATCCCACCTCAAGTAGAAATCACTAGAGGCTACATCCTTTAGAAATCAGATGAAATTAACTAAGTGCTAGATTAGACTACCTGTGAAATTATCACCAAGCACTTTAAATACGATCTGCTAGAGCCAAAACGTGTAGAATCGTTGACACTATAATACTCTAAAACCTAGGATTAAACTCTAAACCCGGTTGCTCACGGGAGCATTCAGAAACTTTGTATCGGACCTAGACCGCACATCGGAAGTCCAATTACCCCAAACTTAGACAATCCTGACTGCTTAGTTGGACTTGATGATCACCCCAAAAATTAAGTCCAAATGATGTCCTACGACGATTTTCTTAAGTCCAGAATGAAGAGTGTGAGAGATGTTAGAAATTAAATAAAATTTATGAAATCTGGCACGTGTCACTTGCGTGACATTTTCTAAGCGTTCTGACCGTTAGAATCTGTTCCAAATTTACCCTCGGATCAGGGATGATGGCCCACTCATGTCATAGCACTTGTGGCCCTGATCAAGTTTCAGTGACCGCTGAACTGAAACTGGTCCGTCACGGTCGATCTGGAAACCCGACCGGACTAAAAACTTAGCTTGACTAGATCCAATATTAGAGAGCTTAAGTCCGACCGCATTTAGTAACAGGACCTTCAAAAGTGCTCCGTTAGATCAGAACAGACCCGATTTGGTTATAACTTAAGTATACCTTGACTTAAAGTTTGTTTTGATCATGTTTGGGCTTATAAAAGGGCCTTAAACCCTTAGCGTTCTAACCCATACGAATTTGGGGAAAACCCTAGGAGAGAAGAGAGAAAAGAGAAAGAAAGTGAGGGAGAAGTTGGAGATTTCTCCTGAGATTCTTCCCTGCTTCAACGCCGCTTCTGCACCGCCATTCCGGTGCTTCCAGTTCCGTTCTAAGGTAAGAAATCATAACCCTAACCTGTTCTAGAGTTTCAAATAGTATAAGTGATGATGTAGCTAACCTATTTCGTGGTATAGGTTGTCGTTGAGCCGTTGACGAAGACTTATCGTCTGAATCAACTCCGTTTCGCAATTTCTGGTTTAAGGTGCGGATTTTAGATGCTTAGATTACCTGTTTTCAAAGCTTTCAATGTCGTTTAATGGTAGATTGCAGATAAGGATGTTGTTTGACATGTAGAATATGCTGTCCATTTTTCATTTCTAATACGTACGAAGAATATGAGATTTAGGGTATTTTAAGCATTTATAGAAAATACTGTATACATACGTATTTTGCTGATATGATTGCCATGAGTATTTATCGTGTACCTGTACTAGTTATACGTGTATGATCTGTTTGGTGAAGAGATTCGCCCTAATGCACATATTGGCCAACATATGCTATGTAGACTAATGTGTGTAGACTAAGTGTTTGTTGAAATGCCTAAATCAATATGATTTATGCCTGCCATATGTTTTGAATGTAAGAACATGATTGTTGTGTATTAGACATCTCCTTGATATAAGTATCTATCATATTATATGTTGAAATCAACATACGTCAAGTACGTTAGAGTTGTGTAGTCTAAGTGTTTGTATAAATGTATGTATTAGTAAGTACTGAGTAAATGGTGTTGTAGATTAGCGTTGAGACTGGATTCTCAACTAATTAGATGATGTACAGGGTTTCCTCCATGCTTGTTGTATTTCAATTGATTACCTTATGTGTGAAGTACTCGTGATTGGTTAACTGTTTATGATGTACGTTATAACATGCTGATAACATGCTGGAATTTCTTGTATTTCAATTCTGTCACTCTCTTAAGATTATTGATTTAGATTACAAGTGTTTGGGGCTATACTCTAGTCCAGGCAGTCAGTAACAGATTAGAATTCGTGGTTGAATTCTGTTCGTCACGAAGGATGTGTATGACGAACCCGAGTCGTACTAGAGTCGTCGGTAGTGGTTAGGCCACACGTAGTGCTCGTGCACTTCATGTCGGTCGATTCAACGTGCGCTCGTGCTAGTCGGACTCATCAAGTAACCCGATTGACCGTTGTATGTTCACCTTGTATTCGTCATAACTGCTTGAACCTAGGGTACTGAACTTACCAGTGATAACCCTGATAACCATGGTACCATGATCCACTAAGACTCATGAGCCGAGCATGGTGGTATGGGACATCGTGGTCGAGCTGTCGGCCTACACTGGGGCCACAAACCTCCCTGTAGTGACCAGTGAGCAACCCAGACTCGTGAGCAGATTATGGTGGTATGGGATGCTATATTCTTGCTGTCAGCCTACACTGATAAGGTGATAGGGGAGCAGAGCAACGAGTGCGTGCAACAGCCCTGGCAGCCCTTTGTAGTGACCTCGAGCGTACTCTGAGTCTACGTGAGGCGACGACCTTCCGTAGCAACAAGAATATAAACTAAGCCTGTATTGATAAGGTGATGGGGGAGCGGTGCAACGAGTACGTGCAACAGCCCTGGCAGCCCTTGCAGCGACCTAGAAATATATCATCGTATGAGACTACTAGGAGTGACGACCCTAGACAGGATCCTTTTTTGGGAATGATATAAGGGAGGTACCTTAGTTTTCCAATCCTGCTGTATGAAAAGTACTAATAACAACTCGGTAATCATATTCATATCGCACTGCATGTTCCTGGAAGATGTGGAGCCCTGAGGGAAGAAAGCATGCCGCGGATGTAAGATGGTGTCGCATGAGGGAGTATGTCGGTGAGGGCATCCATCATGTCATTTCATTCTTGCATTAATCACAGTGTTTAGGAATGTTTGATTGCTTGTTTTACCATTATCGCTTGATTGATTTGATAACATGTTAACCTTTGCTCTATGATTCCACTGAGTTGATCACTCACTCCCATGTTACGGGACGGTGTTGTACACACCAACCAGACTCTGTCTTAGCTACAGGTGTTGGCGATGCTTTGAGACAGAGCTGGACTATTCGATGACGAGGAGGAGCTCTCCTATGTCCTACTCTTTAACGGGTCTAAGCAGACCTGGAGTTACGCTGGCGGGACTATAAGGTTTGGATAGAAGACACTACTTTTTCTTATTCCACATTTCATGTAATTATTTAACCTGGTGATAATCATACTCTGAGAGCTTACCATCATTTTTATATAATTTATATACATACCACAGTCTTCTACTTGCATAATTTAATTGCCTCTAGAGTATGATTTGCTGTTTGGCTTAATCTCACTCATGTTTACTGTACTAACAGACAACATTCAATCATCATCATCATATATGTTGCATAAATGATGTTCTGGAACTCGGGAGTTGGGTTTCTACCCGACCCCCAATTTTCGAGGCGTTACAGATGGTATCAGAGCATGATTTGGATTAAACTGGACCTAGGTTATGTTAACACAACGCACACTGACACACACTGATGCACTCTGACTTAGGAAGGGGGCGATGGAATTTAGAAACTATATTAGCATCCCAAATGTCACCGGCGGGCGAGATTAACTACCGTAGAATCGCCCATACGTAACCGAGACCATGCAAAGTGATCTCATATCCCTACTTCTATTCACTCAAGCTTCCGTCTTCTACACCCATCCACCACTAGTCTTTACAACTCTTTACCTTCCTTTCAAAATTATACTTGGAATTCCATCATCATGGGATTTGAAAATCCCATCTCACACTCTTCAACACAAGGCCCATTTTCCAAAGCATATGAAATTGATTTTTAATCCCAACCCACCCTCCTACCAAACATGTCATTTGCTAATCCCGAGGTGAGATTAGCAATGCCAGCTATTGAATACACCTTAATGCCACTAGCCAAACAGGCCCTTAGAGTTTTGGGCCTAGAGTTGGTATTCCTAGATTTAGAAAGATTTGACAGTATAGGGGATCCGATAAAGTAATAACATGAACCCTATGCCCTCCTTAGCTAGTATGGACATATGCGAATTTTTACTCCTAAGATAAGTCTAGGCTACTAGTTATACTAAGGAAAGTAAAAGAATGAATATGCTAAGATAATTGAACAATGAACTTAGTTAGTCGGCTTGATTAGGTTGAAGTAAGACCTCATTCTTTCGTTGAATCCCCATAATACTTATAGGCTTCTTTAATGACTCTTAGGAAGGTTGTTTGATTAGAAACTATTCACGCTTGGAGAGAACTTATAAATCCCTTAGAATTAATGTGAGGTCAAACCAACACACCCCCTAGAATTACCTTCCCAAGGACTTAGTACAACCGGGGACACGGAGTAGAGAAACTATATATAAGTGAAGTATTCGCGGTTTGAATCGAATTCTTAATCCTAGTGGTTACCAATAAATCTAATGCTCTGATCAAGTAGAAAATCGGCATCGACTCAGATTAAGAATTGATACAACGAATTTTCTGTCCTAATTAGACAGAAGGTCAATGTATCTAGCTCAGACCCACTACGTAACTTTTCTTCCGTGTTGGCCCGACGACCTACAACCAAAAGTTTGATAATTCGCCCTTGGAAAGTGTTAAGAACATATAGCCAATAGGGTATAGGTATCTTGCTACAAACTCACACCCGTCCCTGGAATTAACCACAACACTCATGATAGTCATAAATTACGTCTCGTTCCGACATATGAATCAGGACATAGATCCCTGACCTTTTAGAGTAGAAATATTTTTTTTAAGGGGGGTAGAACGTATTAAGCCCAATCTACTTAGGATTATCTAATACAACCGTTGAATCAGAGTAGCACAGCGGAAGCGTGGTTAGCCCTTTCCCCACTGGCCCAGGATCGAAGGAAATTCAGGAAAACAATTAAGGCTTAAGTGTTGAACCCATGCATATTAAATCATAGGCCTAGCAGTGTTAGCAGGTGAAGGTCAGTGTATCCATAAACCTACTTATTAAATACAAGCATAATAGAAGCCTTGGCTGATTTTGTACGATTAGGAATCCTTTAGGATGATCTATTAAAGTATTTATTAATCCCTACCTTGGACATAGATTTAGGCAAGAACTCCCCTAGATCAAGATCCAAAGCACAACCTTATAAATAGGACTTTTGAACCTTTTAGTGATTGACATTCCCTAAGTTTTTAGAGTGATCGGACTACGGAGTTACTGAAATGAACAAATGCGAAACATTCGCAGCTTGACCCAAATTCTCAATCCTGGACGACTACCAATGGACTCACTGCTTAGCCGAGTAGAAGACCAGGATCCACCAGGATTAGGAAGGGATACAACGTTGTCTACCCTGGCCAGGCGAAAATTCGACGTATCGGGGTCAAGCCCACTACAACCGTCTCTCTGTACAGGTCAACCACTGAAAATATATATCTTACTCTAAGTAGATAGGAATTATCGTCAAGATGCCAAACAGGTAAAGAAATAAATTGTAGCAAACCGTTAGGGTGTAAGTAATGCATAAAGAAGTAAGTTTTAAGGGGGGTACACCAAAAGGAACTAGACTTATATAGGTCGTATACACCCTACCACGTATAGAAACATGAAATCAACAAAACTTAGGTGAAGGAAATGATTAATCTTTCCTTATTACCCTTAGGCA
Source organism: Magnolia kwangsiensis (assembly GCA_037074715.1). Classification (NCBI taxonomy): domain Eukaryota; kingdom Viridiplantae; phylum Streptophyta; class Magnoliopsida; order Magnoliales; family Magnoliaceae; genus Magnolia; species Magnolia kwangsiensis. The sequence continues at coordinate 34,299,953 of CM073586.1, read as the reverse complement.
AATTTTGGGACAAAATTTTGTTCTAAGGGGGGTAGATTGTAACACCCTGGATTTTTGTTAACCTGGAGTTAGGCGTCCTTAGGCAATGGGTCAACCTTATCACTTTCAAAACTCAATTCTAAAGCTAGAGAAATTACTTTTCAACCCATTTCCCTCAAAACTCACCTTTCACCACCTCATTCTTCAAACTTCTCCAAGTACTTTCATATTAGACACGAATCCTCAAGTTTAAATAGTAAAGAACTATTCTTAAACTAAAACTCACTGTAAACGGTCGCCGAGATTGAGTCCGTACACACTTCTGATCACACACAACGACCCCAAATCACTTCTAGACCGTCAATCGAAGGGTTTAGACTATGTTTCATTACATTACAAACCTAGAAATGAATGTCCTTAGGTGGTAGGTCAACCCCAACATCTTACACTCAATCTCCAAGCCTAAAACCTCTTTTTATCAAATTCCTTCAAAATCTCACCCTCCATCACTTTATTCTCCATTTATTTTTAAGAACATTAATAATACACACCAATCCTAGGGTATAAATGAGGAAGAACAATACTAAAACTAAAACTTACCATAAATAGTAAATAAATGGATAAAATGAGTTTTTACCCTTAAACTTTTAGAATCTAATAAAATAAATGAGTTAGTTGGATAGATTAGCGTCTCCTACCCCAAAATCATATGCCACACATTGCATAGATTCATTCCGGTTTGCAAATTGGCCCTGAAAATACCTCAAATGGAGTTGGGGGCCTACCCACACCAGTCCAGAGGGACCCAGGGCAGGCCCCACACTTTTCTGGGACCTAGGGGGCAGGAGGGCCTCATCCAAATGGCGAGACCTCGCCGACCACTCTAGTGGTCGGCGAGGACCTCACCGGTAAATGGGCCAGACCTCGCCAATCACCCCAAAATACTTATTCTAGTACTGTGGGCACTTAGGATGTCCTTGGGTGTAAGTCCCAGAACCTTTTTGGTACCAAGAGATGCTCCAACGTCTAGACTGAGTGGATACACGAGTTCTCGAGTGCCGAATACCAGTAGGCCGCGTCTCCCACTGTGTCGTGGTTGGTTGGAAGGCGGTGTGGCCTTATCCGCCTGAGTGAGGGGGCTATAAGCTAGGCTGAGTTTGACCAGCTCGTAAATGAGTCCGCTATCGACGAGCCGGGTAGGTATTAGCAGACTACTGATCAGGCGGATAGTGAGGTCTATTCCGCTTTCTTGATTGTGCAGCTAGGGAGGTGGCAGTCACTGAGAAGTATATTAGACCCCGGTGATATCCAGAGAGGAACTGTACTGATATGTGTACTTGATGAGTACCGACTTGCTTGGATTATATTTTGCATATGACATTCGGCTATGTAAGCCTTTCATTGCATCGGTGTGGCCGATGACATTCATATCTCTCATCGCATGGCCTTGGTATGGCCGATAGCATTCATTCCTTGCATTACATAGCCTTTGTATGGTTGATTTTTATTAATGGACTTACCGTATACTTCCGTATTACCTGATATTATACACTCAGCATTTGCATTGTGCACACACTTACACCACCCTCTAAGCTTTTGTAAGCTTATGCATGATAGTTGCATGCAGGTAGCATTGGACAGCAGCAGCGCTGAGGCAGGAGCTCGTATTAGGACCTTTTGGAGCTTTTTGATCACCTTGTATTTCCCTTTTCTCATTGTACTTAAGTTTTTGATATAGTGGATATGTAGTGATGTTGTTTTGTGACTTGGTTATGCTTGTGGTTATGCTCCATTACAAAAAAAAAATCATTCTGTAAATCTTCCATGTAGGATCCCAGGATCGAAATCTGGCATTTGATTGTCAGGAGCCGAGAATGGGGTACTACGGAGGCTGTCGGCACCGGATTCGGTAATCAGGATTCATGTGAATCCGATTTTTGGGTTTAGGGCGTGATAGAAGTTGGTATCAGAGCATAACTTGGGAATACCTGAGGATCACATCACATATCTACTATAAATAAGTTCCGAGTCTAAATGACTTAGCAATTTTTCGACATGCACCCTTAACATTTTCACCTTCAAGAATTCCCAAGGCTAATAGGTCATTGTTCTTCCTGTAGGATATTATGGCTAGAAGAACGACCCGAGCAAACCCCGCTCCACCACCTGCGACTCCCGCACCACCACCTGCAGCTCTCGCTTTACCACCTACTACTCATTCTCCACCACTAGATATTCCTGCCTTTGAGCTTGAGGATGCCACTCATTTACCTGAGACCGGTGCGGATCCGACCGTACCTGTGAGTGCTACTAAGCTGCAGCAGATGTTGCAGGCGATGACCGCCATTCTTCAGGGGCAGAGCAGGTGTCCCACAGTGACACCGGCCGAGGCTGAGCAGGACCGTGCGAGCTCTCTTCTCAAGAATTTTCGATAGCACGATCCTCCGTGTTTTCGGGGTGAGCCAGACCCTACTGCTGCAGAGATATGGTGCTCCGAGGTGGAGAAAATATTTGACACCATGAGATGTACTACCCAGCAGCGAGTCCCATTTACCGTATTTCTTCTACAGGGTGAGGCTCAGTATTGGTGGGCATCTGTGGCCCGATCGGTAGCCACCAATTTTGAGTGGACCTGGGAGGACTTTATAGACCAGTTTGACTGGAAGTTCTTTCCCGAGCATGTGCGACAGCAGCGCGCATTGGAGTTTGAGACATTGGTCTAGGGGGACATGTCTGTGTCCTAGTATGAGGCTCGGTTCGTCGCACTATCCAGGTTCGTGACGTATCTTGTTGATAATGAGGGGCGGAAGGCCCACCGTTTTGAGAACGGCTTATGTCCTGTCCTTCGGAGTCGTGTGATCGGACACATGCTTCCGACATTTGAGCAGATAGTGAAGAGAGCCCTGATATATGAGACAGATTGGGCCGGTGTGCAGAGAGCCCGTAATCAGAAGGGAGATCAGAAGAGGAAGGCACCCTCTAGTAGTTTCCATCAGCAGCATCGTTCTCAGCAGCGGCACGGGACCCGCCCAGCATTCCGAGCACCAGCAGTACCCTTAGCACCACATTCGAGACAGTTTAAAGGTACTTGCTTTGGATGTGGTCGGACAGGACATCGTAGGCACGAGTGTCCCCATCCTCAGCAGCAGCAGCCGAGGGCACCGCATCCACCTCCGCGACAGCCACTACAGCAGCAATGACCGCAGCACCAGCCTCCTGTACCTCCCCCACAGCAGCAGAGGCAGCAGGTTAGGCCCCCACCGTGACCACAGTAGCAGCAGAGACCTCAGAGGGGACCAGCACCTCCCCAACCGGCCCAGGGTAGATTTTACGGCGCTCAGCAGGACCCTCAGTCATCAGGAGGTGTCGTCGAGGGTACACTCCCTGTTTCTGCATGCATTGCACGTGTACTATTTGATTCTAGTGCATCGCATTCATTTGTCACCGATGATTTCTGCCGATCGACCAGTTTGCCGTTAGAGTCTACCCGTGAGGATTTGGTAGTATCGATGCCATTAGGGAAGACCGCAGTGTTGGGCCGATTTTGGGCATCTTGTCCCGTTTTGATTGGGGACATCTTCTTACCTGCCGACTAATTTGTATTATCGATGTCCGATTTTGATGTTATCCTGGGCATGGATTGGCTCACCGAGTACTACGCCATATTAGACTGCTCTGCGAGGACAGTCACGTTCTGCATACCCGGCGTGCTAGAGTTTCAGTTTATTGCCGGGCCCAGAGGAGGGCAGCTTTCTTACCTATTATCGTGTGCCATTGAGGAGTCAGCTGCTTTGAGTATCGACTAGCTGTCTGTTGTTTGTGGTTTTCCCGATGTATTCCAGGAGATTTTGGAGTTACCACCTCGTCGGCACACTGAGATCTAGATTGATCTTGTGCCTGGTATAGCTCCTATTTTGAAGGCCCCGTATCGTATAACACCGTTGGAGTATGGGAACTGCAGAAGCAGTTGGACGAGTTACACGAGATAGGCTTTATTCATCCAAGCAGTTCATCGTGGGAAGCGCCGGTACTCTTCGTGAAGAAGAAGGATGGCTCGTTGAAGCTTTGCGTAGATTACCGCGAGCTCAACAAGGTCACGATCAATAACAAGTACCCGCTTTCTAGGATCGATGACTTGTTTGATCAGCTGTAGGAGGCGCAGTTCTTTTCGAAGATAGACTTATGGTCCGGTTATCATCAGGTTCGGGTTCGAGATGAGGATATCCCGAAGACAGCCTTCAGGACGCGCTGCGGTCATTTTGAGTTTCAGGTCATGTCCTTCGGACTGACCAATGCGCCCGCAGTATTCACGCAGTTGATGAATGAGGTCTTCCGTCCGTATCTTGATCAGTTTGTCGTGGTGTTTATTGACGACATTCTGATATATTCAAGGACTCGTGAGGAGTATGAGTGGCATCTTGAGATTACATTGAAGACCCTCCGTGCACATCAGCTTTACGCAAAGCTGGAGAAGTGCGAGTTCTGGAAGGAGGAGGTGAAGTTCCTCGGCCATGTAGTGACGAGGCAGGGTGTTGCAGTGGACCTCTCAAAGATTGATGTGTGCGTCAGTGGGACCAGCCTGCTAACGCATCCGAGATCCGCAGTTTTCTTGATTTGGCAGGCTACTACCGACATTTCATTGAGGGATTCTCTCGTATTGCAGCCCCGTTGACCAGGTTAACCCGGAAGGGTGCCGAGTTCATTTGGGGTGACGCTTGTGAGTAGGCGTTTATGGAGTTGAAGGACCGCCTCACGTCAGCTCTTGTCCTCACTCTTCCCTCTGGGAGTGATGGATTTGTTATATTTACTGATGCCTCATGAGTTGGCTTAGGTGTTGTCCTGATGCAGCACAGGAAACCAATGGCTTATGCGTCCCGTCAGCTCAAGGTCCACGAGCTGAACTACCCCACGCACGATCTGGAGCTGGCAGCGGTTGTCTTTGCACTGAAAGTGTGGAGGCATTACCTTTATGGGGTGAGATTCGAGCTCTTTTCCGATCACAAGAGCTTAAAGTATTTGTTCTCTCAGTCCGAGCTGAACATGAGGCAGAGGCGTTGGATGAAACTCCTGAAGGACTACGATTTTGATCTTCAGTACCACCCAAGTAAGGCGAACGTGGTGGCGGATGCCCTCAGCCGTCAGCCACGAGGCCTGGTAGCGCATATGATGATTCAGGAGTGGAGGATGCTCGAGGATATAGCAGAGTACGACTTTGAGTTTGGTCTTCAGTCATCTATTGTTCAGCTATCGAGCTTATCGATTCAACCATGTCTTGTCACAAGGGTGATCGAGGCTCAGCAGACAGACGAGACGTTACAGGATTACCTAGCAGAGGCAGCATCTGAGAGTCAGACGGATTGGCAGATTGGTTCTGACGGTGGACTTCGCTTCAGAGGCCGATTATGTGTCCCAGATATTCCTGAGTTACTTCGAGATCTTACGACCGAAGCACATCGATCGCGTTTCTCTATCCACCCTGGCTCGACGAAGATGTATCGCGATATGAGATACCAGTATTTTTGGTCAGGGATGAAGCGCCAGATAGCTAGTTTTGTGGCAGAGTGCGACACCTGCCAGCGTGTCAAGGCCGATCATCAAAGACCCCCTGGTCTATTGCAGCCGCTGAGCGTTCCGATGTAGAAGTGGGAGCATATATCTACCGATTTTGTCATGAGTTTGCCGAGGACTCAGCGCGATCATGACGCCATCTGGGTTGTTATGGACCGTCTGACGAAGTCGGCACATTTTCTTACGATTCGTGAGACTTGGCATACAGATCGGCTCTCCAAGATGTTTGTTGATGAGATCGTGAGATTACACGGCGTTCTCGTCTCGATTGTTTCAAACCGAGATCCGAGGTTCACGTCTCAGTTTTGGAGGAGCTTCCATAAAGCGATGGGCACTGATTTGTAACTCAGCAACGCGTATCATCTGCAGACTGATGGACAGACCGAAAGGGTCAACCACATCCTTGAGGATATGCTTCTGTAACACCCCAAAAATAGAGAGTCGGGTAGAAACTCAACTCCCGAGTTCCAGAATGTCACTTATGCAACATAGATAATGATAAATGCATGTTGTCTGTAGAATGGCATTAAATAAGATTGAGACTAAGCTAAAACAACATATCATACTCCAGAGATAGTTAAATTAACAAGCGAAAGACTGTGATAAATACATAAAATATATAATTGATTATAAGTCTCCAGAGTGTGAACATGTTACCAGGATAATTAAATACATGTATACTCCAAAAATGGAAAGAAAGAATATACATCAGTGCTCCAAAAATATAAAATGACAAGTGTTAAGGCATCTAATCAACCTCCCTGTAATCCCGTCAATCAGAACACGTATAAAGGAGGGATCCTCCTCATCATCATCAAGTCCGGCTCCGCTTCACAAGCAGCGCCATCATCTGCAATTACAAAAGGGTCTGGTGGGTGTTCGGAACACCATCCCGTAACGTGGGAGTGAGTAGCTAACTCAGTGGAATAATAGAGCAAAGATTAGCAGGTTCTCAAATCAATCACGCGATAATAGTAAAGCAATCAATCAAACATTCTTAGATACTGTTGTTAATGCATGCATGAAATGACATGATGGATGCCCTCACCGACATTCTCCCTCATGCGGCACCATCTGCATCCGCGGCATGCTTTCTTCCCACAGTGCTCCACATCTTCTAGGCACATGCAATGCGATACGGATAATGATTACCGGGTTGTTATTAGTCCTTTTCATACAGCAGGATTGGAAAACTAGGGTACCTTATATCAATCCCAACACAGATCCTGTCTAGGGTCGTCACTCCTAGTAATCTCATACGATGTTATATTTATAGGTCGCTGAAAGGGCTGTCAGGGCTGTTGCTCGCACTATTGCACCAGTCCCCCATCACCTTATCAATACAGGCCTAATGTACTCTCGTCGCTACGGAAGGGTGGTCGCCTCCCGTAGACTCAGAATACGCTCGCGGTCACTACAAAGGGCTTGTCACCTGATAAGTGTAGGCCGACAGTAAGAATATAGTATCTCATACCACCATAATTTGCTCACGAGTCATAGGTGCTCACTGGTCACTACGGGGAGGTTTGTGGCCCCAGCGTAGGCCGACAGCTCGACCACGGTGTCCCATACCACCATGTCCGGCTCATGAGTCTTTATGGATCAAGGTACCATAGTTAACAGGGTTTCCAATGGTAAGTTTAGTACCCTAGGTTCAAGCAGTTATGACTCATACAGGGTGAACATATAATGGCCTGTCGGGTTATTTGACGGGCTCGTCTAGTACGAGCGCATCTCAAGTCGAACGACATGAAGTGCATGAAACACTTCGTGTGGCCTAACCACTGCCGCCAACTCAAAACACGACTCGCGTTCATCGACGCGTCCTTCGTGGTAATTAGAAGCTAACCACCAATTCAATTCATTACCAACTGCCTGGACTAACGTATAGCCCCAAGCATTTATAAACAACATCAATGATCATGTGAGTGTGACATAATTGAAATACAAACAACCAAAGCATATTCACAACATGTGATAGCATACAACGTAAGCAAATCATCCAACACCTACATTTCATATATATAGTGAAATCAATACGTATAGCCAACATGTAGGAAACCATATACAACATCATATGGATTGAGAATTCATTATCAAAACTAATCTACAATACCATTTACTCAATACATACTAATACAAACATTTATACAAACACTTAGTCTACACACCTTAGTCTACATAGCGTATGTCGACCCAAAGTGTGCATTAGGACGAATCTCTTCGCCAAACAGATTATACACGCATACATAATATCATAACATGATGAATTTACATGTCAAGCATTTTAGCAAAATACGGACGTATGCGGTGTTTCCTATAAATGCCTAAAATACCCTAAATCTCATATTTACCGTACGTTTACAAAACGAAAAACAGACAGTATGTTCTACATGTCAAACGGCGCTCTCATCAATAATCTACTATTAAACTACATTGAAAGCTTTGAAATCAGTCAATCAAAGCGTCTAAAATCCTCACCTTTTGTCGTAGACGTGTATCGATTCGAATAGAACGCCAATGCTTCGTCAACGGCGTTCTGGCATCCTAATGCACAAGATACATAAGTTACTTCGTTATTTGAATCGAAAGGATCCTTAAAACAGTTATAGGTTAGGGTTTTCTTACCTAGAACGGAGTTGGAATCACCAGAAGAGCGATGCAGGTAGGTGGATGTGGCACGTGGAGCAGCAGGGAAGACTCCCACGAGAGAGCTCCAAATCTCCCTCCCTTTCTCTCTCTTTTCTCTTTTCTCTCCCCAAATTCGTATGGAATGAAAGAGCAAGGGTTTAAGCCCTTTTTATAAGCCCAAACATGACCAAAATAGACTTGGGGCCAAGGTATACTTATTTTGTAACCAAAGAGGGTTTGTTCTGATCCAACGGAGCATTTCTGGAGGTCCTGTGACTGAATGCGCTCGGACTTAAGCTCTCTGACATTGGATCTAGGTCAGGAAGAGTTTTCAGTCTGAGCGGATATCCAGATCAACTGTGGCGGACCAGTTTCAGTTCAATAGTTATGGGAACTCGATCGGAGCTACAAGTACTATGACATGTAAGGAAAATTTTTCCTAATCCGAGGGTGAAATTTGATTGAATTCTGACGGTCAGAACGCTTAGAAAAATCCCACAAGCGAACGTGCCAGATTTCATAAATTATATTTACTTCTCACACTCTTCACTCTGGACTCAAGAAAATCGTCGTGGGACATCATCTGGACTTGATTTTCGAGGTGATTGTCAAGTCCAACTAGGCGGTCATATTCGTCTAAGTCTGGGGTAATCGGACTTCCGACGTGCAGTCCAAAGTCAATATAAAGTTTCAAGGTGCTCCCGAGGGCAATCGGGAATAGAGTTTGATTCTAGGTTTTACGGTAATGTAGCGTCACCTATCCTATACGTTTTGACTCTAGCAGATCGTATTGAAAGTGATTGGTGAGAATTTCATAAGCCATCTAGTGCAGCGTTAGTTGATTCTCATTGGATTTCTAAAGGAAGTAGCCTTTATTGGTTTTTGTTTGAGATGAGATTTGGAGGGTGGAGCGAGGGTGTTTGGAAACGGAAGAAGGAAGAGTTTGGAGGGGTAGTTTTTACCAAAAATCAGGCATTTTGGTGAGAAAAGAGAGCTTGGAGGGTCACTTTGTGAAGGAAGTACCTGATCGGGGAGGTTTAAACGGACGGCCCACATACCAGGACGCTACCCTAGCTCCCAAACACCTCCAGCCCGAAGCTCAGACCCAACCGAGGAATTTGACCGGTGATGCATCGCGGAATCGGCAATGCCATCGCCGATGAAAATCATCTCCAGCGAGGCCGGCCATATGGGCTGGGTTCCCCCTGCCCCCTAGGTCCCAAAAATATGTGGCGCCCATGTTGGATCATTGTGGATTAGCGTGGGTGGGCCCACGACTCCATTCGAGGCATTTCGGGGCCAGTTTGCAAACTGAAATGAATTTCTATAGCATATAGCATATGATTTTGGGGTAGGAGACGCTAATCTATCCAACTAACCTATCTATATTATTAGATTCCAAAAGGTTAAGGGTCAAAACCCATTTTACTCATTTATTTACTATTCATGGTAATTTTTAGCTTCGGTATTGTTCTTCATCATTACTCTAGGGTTGGTGTTCTTTACTATTTAAACTTGAGGAGTTGTGTTTAATATGAAAGTACTTGGAGAAATTTGAAGAATGAGGTGGTGAAAGGTGAGTTTTGAAGGAAATGGGTTGAAAAATGATTTCTTTGGCTTCGGGATTGAGCTCTGAAAGTATTATGGTTAACCCATTGCCTAAAGACGTCTAACTCCAGGTTGGTAAAAATTTGGGGTATTACAGCTTCGGGCCGCGTGATTGATTTCTTGGGTAGTTGGGACGAGCACCTGCGATTTCCTGAGTTCGCGTACAACAACAGCTATCAGGCTACCATTGGCATGGCTCCTTTTGAGGCATTATATGGCAGACCATGTAGATCTCTGAGTTGTTGGACCGAGGTTGGAGAGCGGCGTCTCCTTACTTGGAGAAATTTGAAGAATGAGGTGGTGAAAGGTGAGTTTTGAAGGAAATGGGTTGAAAAATGATTTCTTTGGCTTCGGGATTAAGCTCTCTAAGTGTTATGGTTAACCCATTGCCTAAGGACGTCTAACTCTAGGTTGATAAAAATTCGGGGTATTACAGCTTCGGGCCTGTGTGATTGATTTCTCGGGCAGTTGGGACGAGCACCTGCGATTTCCTGAGTTCGCGTACAACAACAGCTATTAGGCTACCATTGGCATGGCTCCTTTTGAGGAATTATATGGCAGACCATTCAGATCTCTAAGTTGTTGGACTGAGGTTGGAGAGCTTGTGCTGCAGACGTTAGAGGCTATCGACATCATCAGGCAGAGGATGCGCACAGATCAGAGCTAACAGAAGAGTTTTATTGATCGTCGGCGTCGTCCCTTAAAGTTTGTCATTGGGGACTATGTGTATCTCAAGGTCTCACCCATGAAAGGCATGGTTCGTTTTGGGACGAAGGGTAAGCTTGTCCCGAGATTCATAAGACCTTTCGAGATCACTGGGCGCATTGGCACCATGGCCTATCGGCTTGCCTTGCCATCGCAGTTGTTTGGCATCCACAATGTCTTCCATGTCTCTATGTTGAGGAAGTGTGGGTCAGACATCGTACATGTTATTGATTGGCAGCCGTTGGAGGTTCGTGAGAACGCTTCTTATATTGAGCAGCCAGTTCGTATCCTCGATCGGAAGGAGTAGGACCTCAAAACCAAGGTCATTCCCTTGGTGAAGGTGCAGTGGGGCCATCATAGTGTGGATGAGGCATCTTGGGAGCGTGAGGCAAAGATTCAAGAGCGTTATCCTCATCTTTTCGATGATTGATTGTATGGTGTATTATGCTTGATTATATATGATATTATGTTTCCTATTTCCTTTTTGAGTTATGAATAGTTGCGATGGTAGTGTAAATTTCATGGATAAAATTTTTATTAGGTGGAGAGAGCTGTAAGACCCGTATCCTAATCCGTACTGTTCCGTCGCTTCCCGTGATCCTTCTCGTCAAATTTCGACAATCCGCGACCTGTAGTCGACGTTGCACACGACCGTAAGTTATATCCTATACATTTGAATCGGCTTAATCCAAGACTTGTATCATTACGACCGCACCGTCACCGCGGTACCAACGTCGCGACTCATGTACCGATCCGATACCCTGACTAAGAGATGTGAGCCAGTGTTTATTTTGAGAAAACATCACGCATTTGTAATCCCAAGAGAATCTCTACAACATGTCAAATCAATCCCATCAATCAATCACCCATCAATCACTTTATGTCAAGCACACATCACCTTTCTTCCCATCCCCAAGCAACCACCAAAGTCAACTAATACATCACCTCACCCATCACTCACATCCATCACCCATCTCCCATCACTTCTCCTTACATCCCATCTCCCTCTCTCTTTTCTCACACCAAACCCAAGCAAGAGAGCACTCCCACGTCCAAGCTCTTTCCATGAGAGAAAATGTGATTTTGGTGGCCCACTTTTCCATCCCAAAACCTCTCATCTTAATCATCCATTTCTCATCTCCACCATCAAAGTGAAGCATAAGGAGTGTAGCTTTCTAACGGACCAAGAAGATCAAGTGGTGGGTGCCTCCATAGCCAAATTTTTCATGTTTTTAAGATGGGCCAAGTGAGGCCAACTGATCAATGATTTGGATCTCACTTGGGACCCTAAGATGTGGCCGATGGCCCATCTTGATCATCAATATCATTCCATGATGGGGCCATTCTCCATGGACCCCATCATGATGTTTACTTTCTTGCATTAAAGAGGTCATATACTTTCTTCCATGATGGGGCCATTCTCCATGGGGCCATCCTCAGACATGTACGTCGCCTTGAGACTATTATTAGGCTGTCATGGAACCAACTTACAACACAGAAACCTGGTGCGGCGATCTCGTTCACGTCTAGTCCTCAGATTCTTCTCACTAGGATGCACATCACCTAGAGGCACGTTGAGAAGTCGCGCAACCAACCGAACATCGATCGTAGCCATCCGATCTCTACCAAAAGGGATTTTGAACTGCAAAGGCTCCAAGGTAGGATTCCGGATACTAGCGTAGAAGGCACGAATGATGCTCACATTAGCACGAGCGCGAGCTTCAAAGATCGGACCCCAATGCGCAGCTTCAATGCGTTCGAACAACAGATACTCGCCGAACAATCGTCCATCTACGTCTGCCTCAAATAACACTTTGCGATCAGTGTATTGGTCATGAGGCATCTCTGATAAAATTGCTCGCCCAAAGTGTGCATGGGTATCCAAATCCCGCTTCGTACGGCACTCCAGGACTGCGGCTGGACCTGCGGCGGAGCTTGAACTTGCGGCACCACCCCGCGGTCTTCTCAACTGAGCAGGGCGGCTCGGCCCAGCCTCGTCTGTTGCGATTTTCCTCTTACCCATCAAAGATATGATGGATGAGAGTGATAAAAGGCCTAAAATGGCTTCCACGAAAGCCATGGAAAACGGCGAAAATGCGGAGAAGTGGCTGCCCAATCTGAAAAAAGGAGATCTAGGCATCGTAGAGGGATGCTTCAAGCTTCCCAAGGCTATAATTTCAAGGAGAAATGCAAACAAAAAAGTAGAATGGAGCACCTCACAATTTTAGCTCTATTTGGGGATTTTTGGAGCTCCAAATGGTGAAATCTTCAAGAGGAGGGGCTGCCAACTCCCAATAAGTGATGGGTGGTGGTCGGTTTTGGCTAAGGAGGGATCTAGAAGTGATTTGGGACGCCGAAATTTGGAAATGGCTGCTGGAAAACGAGAATAGGGCTTAGGGGAGGGCTGTTTGTGAAGGAGGGGGATGTTTTAGGGATTTTCGTGGGATGGGAGGTATATGGGGAGGATGTTCACCCCATTTAAGGGTGTGCGCCCAAATTTCATGGCAAAGGGGCCCCACCGGTCGGCGATGCATCGCCGGACCGGCGATGGCATCACCGGCCAACCTCCCAGTTGGCCGGTGGGACCACATGGGTCTGGTCCCCCATGATCCAAGGAGTCCAAAAATATATGGCCCACCCCCTGGTTCATTATATTTTGACCTATATGAGCCCAAACATATGTTCGGAGCTTTTCGGGACCACTCCACAATCCCAAATACCAAACCCTATAATGCAGCATATGAATTTGGGATAGACGGAGCTAGTACATCCATCTAGATCCTTAGTTGCTAAAGAAAGTGAAGTTAGAATGGCCTTATGGCCATTTTTCATGAAATTTTACTATTCACTATAAAATTTTATGAAAGTACTAATTTGTGTTATTTTCACATTATGTTTGATGCCTAATATGAAATGGATAAGAAGGAAATGAAGATTGGAGTGTTTAGAGGAGGAATTTTGAATATTTTTGGTGAAACGGGGTTTTTAAGCCCTGGCGATTGATTACAGGAGTCGTGGTCATCCCATGGCCCAAGGATTCACTTTTGCGGTTTAAAACCGCTCGTAGGACGTCTCAACCCGACTTCCTACAGCTTAGAAGCGATTCAGGTTGCCTTACGCGACCCGAGATGCGTTACAGACTCGATCTTGCGATCGATTCTAATAGACTTCGCCTATTGGCGAATCTGCGATCCTAGAAGTGTTTCTAGACCCTTCTCGCACCCACCTAAGTCAAAGGAAGCGACAGCATACGTCGCGAGACCATAACCCAGGCCCAGTATACTCTCATTCATGCTCTAATACCAACTTGTAACACCCTGAAAATCGGGGGTAGTGCATAAACTCAACTCCCGAGTTCCAGACCGTCACTTATGCAACAAAAATGATTATGATTCAATGTTGTCTGATTTAAAGCATTCACATGAGTAAAAGTATACCAAAACTGCAATTCATACTTCAGATCCAGTGATAAAAGTAAGCGGAAGACTAAACAATATGTATATCACTGTATGAAAAAACAAAGTAAATCTCATCTGTCTCTAAAGTATGAATACATCTCTGAGTCTCATATACATATACATGAACGAAAATATAATCTTCCAAATAGTCCCACTGAAACCCCATCGATCCAGGTCACCTACGGGAAGCCGTCATGATACTGCATATACGAGAACTCGTCCTGGTCCTCGTCAATGTCTGGCTCCACCTCCTGGATCTCCGCCTCACCTGCATCTACAACAGGGTCTGGTGGGTGTTGTAAACACCATCCCATAACGTGGGAGTGAGTGATCAACTCAGTGGAATCATAGAGCAAGGATTAGCATGTTCACAATTCAATCATGCAATAATAGTAAAGCAGTAAATCAGACAATCCTAATACTGTTGTTAATGCAAGATGACATGACGTGATGTATGCCCTCACCGACGATCTCCCTCATACGGCAACATCTTACGACCGCGGCATGCCACACTCCCTAGAGTGCTCCACATCTTCCAGGCACATGCAATGCTATGGTGGTATGATTTTCAAGTTGTTATTAGTCCATTCAAACAGCAGGATTGGGAAACTAAGGTACTTTCCTTGTATCGATCCCAACACAGATCCTGTCTAGGGTTGTCACTCCTAGTAATCTCATACGATGTATATTTCGTAGGTCACTGCAAGGGCTGTCAGGGCTGTTGCTCGCACTCGTTGCACCGCTCCCCCATCACCTTATCAATACAGGCCTACCGTACTCTACTGCAACGGAAGGGTCGTCGCCTCCCCTGGACTCAGAATACGCTCGCGGTCACTACAAAGGGCTCGTCGCCTGATCAGTGTAGGCCGACAGCTAGAATATAGTGTCCCATACCACCATAATCTGCTCACGAGTCTAGGTGCTCACTGGTCACTACGGGGAGGTTTGTGGCCCCAGCGTAGGCCGACAGCTCGACCACGGTGTCCCATACCACCATGCCCGGCTCATGAGTCTTCGTGGATCAAGGTACCATGGTTAACAGGGTTTTCAGTGGTAAGTTCAGTACCCTAGGTTCAAGCAGTTATGACCCATACAAGGTGAACATACATCGGCCAGTCGGGTTACTTGACGGGCTCGACTAGCGTGATCGCATCTCAAGTCGAACGACATGAAGTGCGTAAAACACTTCGCGTGGCCTAACCACTGCCGCCAACTCTAAACACGAATCACGTTCATCGACACGTCGTTCGTGGCTATGACCAGTCAGCCACGAATTCGCTCGGTTACCGACTACCTGGACTAAGTCTAGTCCCAAACATCTATGGAATCACATTAGCAATATATGTAAAGGTATTGGAATTTAGATACAATCATGTGAGCATGTTAACACATGTTATAACATTCAACTTAAGCAAATCTTCAAACACATACATTCCATGCATGTAATGGAATCATGCATATGGTCAACATGTAGGAAATCATTTAGGTCAGCATATTAACTAAGAAATCAATCTCAAACTACTACATAACATCATTTAATTCAATACATACTAATACAAGCATTTATACAAACACATACACTACACACTTAAGTCTACATATAGTATGTCGACCCAAAGTGCGCAACTAGGCGAATCTCTTCGCCAAACTAATTATGCAAGCATTCCTAACTCCCTAATGCGACAACAAACCATGTCAATCACGTCAGCAAAATATGAATGTAGACCGTACTTCCTACAAATGACTAAAATGCCCTAAATCTCATATTCTTCGTTAATTTACGAAACAGGAAACGGAGAGCATGTTGTACATGTCAAACGGCGATGCCGTCGATAATCTACTATTAAACGACATTGAAAGCATTGTAAACCGTCAATCAAAGCGTCTAAAATCCTCACCCTAGGTCTTACGAAAGCGTGATTTTGAACGGAGCGTGTATGCTTCGTCTACGGCAGTAGGAGGACCTGATTTAAGAAGTACGTTAGCTAACACGCCCTAAATCTGAATAAACCCTAAATCAGCAAGTTCTAGGGTTGTTTTGTACCTGAAAGAACGGAGAAATCACCAGCCAGGTGATTGGGAAGAGTTGCTGAAGCAGCAGCAATCAGTGGCTCGGAAGCAGGAAAAATCCCTTCTACTCATTCTCTCAAACTCTCTCCTTTATCCTAGGGTTTGCAATTTTCGGATGGGAGAGGGAAATGAGGGTTTCAACCCCTTTTATAAGCTTAAAAATGCCGTAAACAGGCTCCGGAACGAAGTTTACTTGGTGCCTATCCATTTCGGGGCTGTTTCGGTCCAAAAGTTACTTTCTGGTGGTCCCCTGGTCGATTGCGATCGGACTTAAGCTCATGCGTACCAGATGTAGTACGTATTAAGTTTTCAGTCTGGCAGGGTTCGCAGATCGCACTTGGCGGACCAATTTCAGTTCAGCGGTCACCGCACGTAGATCAGGGCTGAAAGTCTCATAATAATAAATAGAAATTTTTCCTGATCCGAGGGTGTAATCTGGATGAATTCCGACGGTCAGAATGCTTAATACTGACGCGTCAAGTCGTGTGCCAGATTTGAATTTGAAATTCCAATTCTGTCCTTATTCGCGGTCTCTTCAGTCCGGGTTCAACGAAATAGTCTGTGATTATCGGTTTGACTTGATTTTTGAGATGATTGTCAAGTCCAGCTGGGCGGTTCTAACGGTCTAAGATAGGAGGTATCGTACTTTCGACGCGCGGTCTAAATTCAATACAATAATTCAAAGTGGTCCAGAGAACAAACCCGCTTAGAGTTTGATCCGAGGTTATAGAGTATTGTAGAGTTGTTTGTTCTACTCGATTTGGGTCTTGTAGAACGTATTTAAAGTGATCAGGGACTATTTCCCAGCTACTCTAGCGTTGCGCTAGCTAACTTACGCTTAATTTCCATGGGAATTAATTCTACACGATTTCGGGTCGAATTAGAGCTCGGGCCCAAGTACGGATTTTTCACGGGCGTTACATTACTATTCATCACTTTATAATATGCTTAGTATAATCCTATGACTCATGCCCATATGCATCATATGTATGCTTGATTTGAGTAATGACTGATCACAGCATATGCCATTGGGCAGACCACTTATAGGACCCGTTATGAGATGGAGTGCCCCACATGATCGCGCAGTACGCGCTGGATTTCTGCATGATTTGACGGCATGATTCGACGGCATGATTCATACATCTCGCATATGTGTGACTTGATCACTGCACGCCCTAGTGACATCAGGGTCGTGGCTCCACAGGTACATCGTAAATGGCCGTATTGGATACTGAAAATACTTATTATAGTACTGTGTGCATTTAGGATGTCCTTGGGTGAAAGTCTCAGAACCTTTTTGGTACCAGAAGATCCCCCAACGTCTATACTGAGTGGATAGACGAGCGCCCGAGTGCCTAATACCAGTAGGGCGCGTCTCCCACTGTGTCGTGGTCGGTTGGAAAGGGGTGTGGCCTTATCCGCCTGAGTGAGGGGGCTATAAGCTAGGCTGAGTTTGACCAACTCGTAAATGAGTCCGCTATCGACGAGCCGGGTAGGTATTGGCAGACTACTGGTCAGGCGGATAGTCAGGTCTATTCTGCTAGCTTGACTGTGCAGTTAGGGAGGTGGCAGTCACTGCGAAGTATATTAGACCCCGGTGATATCCAGAGAGGAACTGTACTGATATGTGTACTTGATGAGTACCAACTTGCTTGGATTGCATTTCGCATATGACATTCGGCTATATAGGCCTTGCATTGTATCGGTGTGGCCGATGACATTCATATCTCGCATCACATGGCCTTGGTATGGCCAATAGTATTCATGCCTTGCATTACATAGCCTTGGTATGGTTGATTTTTATTCATGGACTTACCGCATACTTCCGCATTACCTGATATTGTACACTCGGCGTTTGCCTTGGGCACACACTTACACCACCCTCTAAGCTTTTGTAAGCTTATGCACGATAGTTGCGTGTAGGTAGCGCTAGACAGCAGCAGCGCTGAGGCAGGAGCGGGTATTAGGACCTTTTGGAGCTTTTTGATCACCTTGTATTTCCCTTTCCTCATTGTACTTAAGTTTTTGATATAGTGGATATGTGGTGATGTTGTTTTGTGACTTGGTTATGCTTGTGGTTATGTTCCATTACAAAAAAAAAAAATCATTCTGTAAATCTTCCTTGTACGATCCCAGGATCGAAATCTGGCATTTGATTGTAAGGAGCCAAGAATGGGGCACTACGGAGGCTGTCGGCACCAGATTCGGCAATCGGGATTCATGTGAATCCGATTTTTGAGTTTGGGGCATGACACGACCAGTCCAAGAAATTTCACGACCAGTCCTAAGTTATTGAAGATTTTCAAAATTTTTGGGTTTCTCTACGACCAGTCCTGGAGACTGTTCGACCAGTCGTAGGAACAGTGTCTAGTGGTTCTTCGACCAGTCATAGACCTTCGACTCAAAGTCCAGCATTGAAAATCTTGTGTCTACGACTAGTCATGTGCATCCTACGACCAGTCGAAGGTGACTTACGACCAGTCGTAGGGTACCCACGACCAGTCGTGCAACTGTAAATCTTATCGCGACCAAAAATTTAAATTTCTGTTGATTCTTCAACCAGTCGTAGAGATCCTAAGACCAGTCGAAGACGTGTTTTTCTCAGCTATAAATAGAGCACAAATCTCAGAATAAAATATAGAATTCAAGCTAATTAATTTGGCCTTCTGAGAGATAAGACTGTGCTCCATTCTAAGCTAAGTGTGTATATTTAATATTCTCTTTCATAGCTTTATTAATTGATTTTGTTTCTTGTATTCCAATCTAATCTGAAAAGAGAAATTGTTGTTACCCTTTCTTTGGAATCAAAATCAATTAAAGCTACCCCATTTTGATTTAATTTAAAATCAATTAGAACTACAACCATTGTAATGTGAGTTTGGACATTGAACTTGGACATTCAATCATCTACTCTAACTTGGTTCTTCTGGGTTGCTACAACGAAGGATATATTCAGGTATTTTACATTTAATTGTAAATTTCTTTTTGTTTTTAGTTTTATTTGGGATTTTTCAGAAAAATCTCATTGTATTGGTTATCCGAGGAGAGCTAGAAAAACTCAGAAGTGGGGTTTTTTAATTGTGTAAGCCCACATAGAAAGACACAATTGTAAGGTTTTGGGTGAACCTGTAAAAATCTAATTTGATAATGAAAGCTAATATTCCATGTGTGAGGATATTAGGAGTGGAGTAGCATTCTGTGTGGCTGTTATTTAACAGTTGGTGAACACACAGGCGAACCACTATAATCCCTTGTATTTCGTGGTTGAATGGTTTATATTTCATATCTTTTATTATTCATTTGTGGGATGTATATGTGGATGTGAATGCTGTAATCATTTATTTCAAGCATTATGGGAATGTTGTAATAATTTAACAATTATTTCTTGCGATTCATTTATCAGCATTTTTATTTGTTCTAATAAGGTTGCCCTGCCATTTCTATGGTGCATGATTGTCCTTAGAACAGTATATAATTGATTGCAGTTTATTCTTCAGTGCAGTTTGTATTTTATTTTCTTTTCCTCTTCAATTTGAGATACAAAGACCTTTCTAAAAATAAGGTTATCCTACCATAAACTCTGGTTTTTGGTGTAAGGTTGTCCTTAGAATAACACTTGTATTAACCTCTCAAGATCTGAATTTTGAGGTTGCTTTACATTCTTTATATTCTTGCATTGAGATTTATTTACTTTAATTGTTGGCTATCGTATTTGTTTAATTTTCATTGTTACGAGTTTTATTTGGCATTGTCCTATTCAGCCCCCCTTAAGGACATATAGCTAGGCCTTTTCAAGTAGTATCAAAGCTTAATAGCGCTTTTTAATTCTTATTTCTTAGATTTAGTTCCTAAGCTAACGATTTAAGCTATTTAAATGTCAAACTTTGATAGCCTATCAGTCACTAGGCCACCACCCTTTGATGGCTCCAACTATGCTTATTGGAAAGCCAGGATGAGAATATTCTTAAAATCTATGGATGAAAGTGTGTGGCTGGCCACTGTGAATGGTTGAAACCCTCCTACCACTTAAGTAACTGGAGTTGATGGTTCAAAATTTATGAGAAAAACACCTTATTTCTCATGGACCACTCTTCAGAAAAGTGAGAGTAGTGCAAATGCTAAAGCACTAAATGCAATCACTAGTGCACTATCACCGGATGAATTCAAAAGAATTATATCATGTGATTCTGCAAAGCAAGCTTGGGATACATTAGAAATGACACACGAGGGTACCTCAATTGTCAAGAAATTGAAAGTCCAACTCCTTACAACTAAATTTGAAGAAATTCAGATGGAGGAAAATGAAACATTTATGGACTTTTATACACGATTAAATGACATTGTAAACTCTATGTGGGGTCTTGGTGATAGAATCTCAGAAAGTAAAGTGTGTGCTAAAATACTACGCTCACTTCCTTAACGGTTCAACTCTAAAGTAACTGCGATCCAAGAACTTCGTGATACGGATAATATGAGGGTTGAAGAATTAGTTGGTTCTTTACAAACCTACGAGTTATCTTTTAAAGCTCCAAAAGGAAAATCAATTGCTCTTAAAACTTCTAAAAGTAATTTTTAAAAAAAATCTAATGTAGATAACTCTGAAGATGATATGGCTCTTTTGGCAAAAACGTTTTATAAAATCTTCAAAAGTAAAAAGAGAGTTGATTTTCAAAAAGGTAATGATAAGAAAAGATCAAAATCTAAATCTAAACTTGAAAATCTTTGAAAGATAGTCAATGTTACAACTGCCAAGAATATGGGCATTAAGTTAACAAGTGTCCTAAAAAGAACAAACCCAAGAAGAAGGGTCTGTTGGCTACGTGGGATGAATCCTCTGATTCTGAAGCTTCTTCTGAATCTGAAGATTCTGAAACTGAGTCGGGCAATGAAGTGAAAGCCCTTATGACCCTAGCCAAATTCACATTTTCAGACAATGATTCAACAAGTGAAGAAAATCTAAATAGTGAATGTGAAAATGAAGATGATCTTCAAGATGCCTATAATGCCCTATACAAGGAGAGTTGTAAAATTGCGGTAAAACTGAAACTTCAAAAAGAGAAATTTTCTAAACTCAAAGAAATTTATGAATCTCTTATTTTAGAAAAGTCTCATATTTCAGACTGTTTTAAAAAGACAAAATGTGATTTATATTTTAAGACTGTCCAAGTTGAAAATCTTAAATCTGAAAACGACCAATTAAAACATAAAGTCTCATCTCTCTTGAGTTTAAAGGAAACTTGGAAATATGTCCAAGGTGATTCTAAATTAGAAAAACTCTTATCAGGATCGAGAAAAGGTGGCGATCGATCCGTTCTAGGTTATGATAAGAATGTTTCCCCTAAGATGAAAAATACACCTCCTAAGTTTGTAAAAGGAGAAACTTTAAACTCAAAAGGGAAAAGACAAGTGTTTTCTAAAGACACTAAATCTGTTCAAAATCCTAAAGAAAATTATTTCAACTATGGGAAACATAACCAAAGTCCTTTGGCTGAAAAGTTCGTTGATTTACTTAAGGAGCTTCTAAAGTCTAACTCAATAGATCCTACTTATAATTCTTACAATCGAAAGAAGACCAACTATCCACTAAACCCAAAATGGTTATGAAATGGATTCCAAAGGTCACTTGTTTGGTTGCCCACACTGCTTTCAAAGCTACAAGCCATTCAAAGTGGTACCTAGATAGTGGATGCTCCAGGCATATGACAGGCGACAAGGCTTTATTCACCGATCTAAAAGATATGACTGATGGTTCAGTCACATTTGCTGATGGTAGTAACTATAAAATTATGGGCCAAGGTACGGTTCATCTCTATAACCTTCCGTTATTTAAGAATGTCTTATATGTTGAAGGTCTATAACATAATTTGCTAAGCATATCTCAAATATGCAATAATAACCATAGTATTCGGTTTTCTAATCAAATCTGTGAGATTCTAAACAACAAGGGTTCTGTAATACTAACTGGACATAGAACGTCTGAAAACTGCTATATTGTTAGCGAATCCAGCTCATCTAATCAAACATGTTACATGGTCCATACAGACAAGACTGAATTATAACACAAACGTCTTGGACATGTACCCTACCGAAACTTATTTAGATTGAGCAAAAAGAAACTTATAAGAGGTCTACCCAAACTTTAAAAATTATATAAGATATGTGGTAAATGCCAGATTGGCAAACAAACTAGAAACTCAAACAAAAAGGTGAATTCCAATACCACATCAAGACCACTCGAACTTCTCCACATGGATCTAATAGGACCTACCAGAACGGAGAGTCTAGGTGGCAAAAGGTATATCTTAGTAATAATCGATAACTTTACCAGATACACATGGGTAGTATTCTTAAGGGACAAATCTGAAACCCTTGAAGAAGTAAGAAAAGTTCTCAAAAGGATTCAAATTGAAAAAGGTTCTCAAATCAGTAAGATTCGTAGTGATCATGGATCTGAGTTTGAGAATAGCGGTTTTGAGAAGTTCTATAGTGACCAAGAAATATTACGTGAATTCTCGGCACCCAAAACTCCACAAAAAAATGGAATAGTGGAAAGGAAAAATAGACTGCTACAAGAAATGGCTAATGTCATGTTGAATAGCATGAAGCTCTCTAAGAATCTTTGGGCTGAAGCAGTCAATACGACTTACTATATTATTAACTGAGTTTACACTAGTAAAGGTAATAATAAAACGGCTTATGAAATGTGGTTCAACAAAAATCCTACTGTCAAATACTTTCGAGTTTTTAGCAGCAAATGCTATATTTTACGAGATCATGAAAATCTGGAAAAATTTGATACGAAAAGTGATGAAGGGATCTTTCTAGGGTATTCTTTAAATAGTTGTGCTTATAGGGTTATGAGCAAAAGGACCGGTGTGATTCAAGAGTCTATCAATGTGGTCATTGATAATCACTTAAACACACCAATCTCAAGTTCAGATAATGATGAAGTTCTTGTAGTTGATAAACCTGATACTTCATCTAATCAGACTGATTCTGAACTAAGGACTGTTAAAGATCATCCAACTACTCATATACTTGGAAACCCTCTCACTGGTATTCATACTCATAGACAACTTGAGGATATATGTAATTACGAATAATTTACATCCCAGATGGAACCATCTAGCGTAAAAGAAGCTCTTATTAATGAAAATTGGACTGTTGCGATGCAAGAAGAACTTAACCAATTTATAAGAAATGATGTTTGGTATCTCGTACCTAGACCCAAAGATAAACACATCATTGGAACAAAATGAATTTTCAAAAATAAGTTTGACGAGCTTGGAAATATAATTAGGAATAAAGCTAGGCTAGTGGTACAAGGTTACACTCAAATTGAAGGTATTGATTTTGATGAAACTTTTGCACCAGTGGCACGTCTTGAATCAATCAGACTGTTTATATCCATTGCATGTTTTAGAAAGATTAAGATTTATCAAATGGATGTGAAAAGTGCTTTCTTAAATGTTGATTTGCATGAGGAAGTCTATGTTAAACAACCGATGGGTTTTGAAGATCTCAAAAATACTGATCATGTGTATCACCTTAAAAAGGCACTTTACAGATTAAAGCAAGCTCCTAGGGCATGGTATGAGAAACGAACAAAGTTTCTGTTAAGCCATAATTTTTAAATGGGATCTATTGATAAAACTCTGTTTATTAAAAAACATAATGATCATATTTTAATTATACAGATTTATGTTGATGATATCATTTATGGATCTACTTGTACTGACATGACTACTGAGTTTGCAGATTTGATGAAGTCACAGTTTGAAATGAGCATGGTTGGGGAAATGAATTAGGGTTGCAAGTAAAGCAACTACCTGATGGAATATTCATTTCTCAATCTAAATATGCATTGAATTTAATTAAGTGATTTGGATTTGAGAATGGTAAGAACTTCGATACTCTTATGAGTACTACCTTGAAACTCTTAAAAGACTCTGCAGGTAAAAATGTTGATCTAAAACTATATCGGAGTATGATTGGTAGCCTATTATATTTAACTGCTAGTAGATTTGATATCACACTAAGTGTTGGTATTTGCGCCAAAAATCAGTCTAATCCTAAAAAATCACACTTGATTGTTTTCAAGCGGATTATTCGATATGTCGCAAGTACTATAAATCTCGGTCTCTGGTATCCACATGAGACAAGTGTTCAATTAGCCAAGTACTCAGATGCTGATTAGGCTGGTAATCTTGATGATAGAAAATCAACCAGTGGTGGTTGTTTTTATATCAGAAACTGTTTAGTTTCTTAGTTTAGCAAGAAACAAAGCTCTATATCACTTTCAACAGCTGAAGCTGAATACATCGCAACTGGTAATACGTGTACGCAGCTTGTTTGGATGAATCGAATGTTAAGTGATTATGGAATTAAACAGGATTCTATATTATTATATCGTGATAATTCCAATGCCATAAATATTTTAAAAAATCTTATTCAGCATTCTCGTACTGAGCACATTGACATTAGATTTCATTATATCTGTGAATTAGTAGAAGAAGAGGTTATATCTTTAGAATATATACCTACCGAGAATCAACGTGTTGATATTTTCACTAAACCTCTCGATAAAAGTAGGTTTAACCAAATGAAATTTGATCTTGGCATGTGCATTTTAAGATG
Organism: Magnolia kwangsiensis; assembly: GCA_037074715.1. Classification (NCBI taxonomy): domain Eukaryota; kingdom Viridiplantae; phylum Streptophyta; class Magnoliopsida; order Magnoliales; family Magnoliaceae; genus Magnolia; species Magnolia kwangsiensis. The sequence goes on along the minus strand of CM073586.1, from coordinate 34,275,297 downwards.
ATATTTTATATATTTTTGTATCATATTGTATATGCTTGTTAGGTTAGATTTCAATATTTGTAAATATGCAAAAAAAATCTTAAAATTTGTAAATGGAATTGCTTATTTTGGCTGGTACTCGACCGATCGTGAATATACACGACCATTCGTGGTACGACCGGTCATGAACATCCACGACCAGTCATGAATCTCGTGAATGCCTTTTATTTGTGGAAAAACCATCATCTTCCTCATTTCTATTTCATGCTCCAACGGGCCGAACCTTGACTTGTCGAAGCTAACTTCCAAAATCTTCATGGTTAGTGCTCCATTTACATTTTTCTTGCAGTTTTGTATTTATATTACTTCCATTTCTCTCTTGAAGTTATCTATTTCAAATTTCGTTGTGATTTGAGATTTTTCTTTTGAAAAATCTGATTTGAGAAAACCCACTTCTCAATCATTTGCAACTCTTTGTTTCTTTGAAATCCTTGGTGCAAACGGCTTCTAGGGGAAGAAAAATAACTTCTCGTGGTCCGTCTTCTTCCAGATTAGCCACTGTTTCTAAGCGTCATCTTAGAGCTCCCGATGATGATCCATTCTTTGTTTGGGATATCCGATTGCGTAATATTATTTTTGAACATCCTATTTGTAACAACCCAAAAATTTGGGTGTGAGTTTACCTGTACGTAAGGATGTACGATTACAATTTTACACTTGTTCAACTGTACACTTATAGATCCATTAATATTTATATAGTTTAACTTGAATCTCAACCATAGAAAGTAATTTTCACTCCTAGATTACGTCAACTGACTATTGATTAATAGGATAAACCCATGAATACCCTAGTATTCTCACCTGTTCATCAAACTGACCGTTAAATTAACTATTTACCACTAGATGAGGATATCTAACCGATCACTTTGAATTTGGACCATTTTATTAAAGTAAAGTAACTACTAGATCTTCATATCCACTCGTACACCCGTCAAATTAACATTCTAATCCGTTCATCTTATTTGTCAATTATGAATATGCTTAATTTATTGTCAAAATCATGATCTACGCATTTTACACATGTGAACCAATAACTTGAATCTAACAGTATACATTTCTAACATAGATCATGTCCAAAAACTACTTTATACGTATCCATTTACAAAAATAACTGCACAATAACCCATAAATATGATTAACATTTTAACCATCTACTTATTTAAAATTTAGACCATCGATTGATCATCCATCACAGTCAGATCTTCCAACTAGGCCATCCAAATATCTAAATAAACCATTCATTATGTAGATCATAGGGTATATATCAAAACTAACGATAAATTTTTACATAGGATGTCGGTAAACTTTGTTTTAAATTATGGGTAGATGTAAGCTATTAGAAATGCATCTTGGCCATCCTCATAAGATCAAGACTCAAACTTAATCGGTTGATAGAGCACAGAAAATGACGAACTAAGTTAAAATTTTGCTTTATTTGGACGGTCCAACTAAAAGATATGCAAGACTAAAGTTTTAGGTGAAAAATAAGGAAGTGAGATGGTTATTCACTCAGAGCTCTCTACAGAGATTGGTATTGGGATGTTTTTAAAAAAAAATTAGAAACTAGTTCTAAGTGTTAAACCATCATCCACATATTATAATATGTGACCTACTTAAAATTCAAATTTACCTTATATTCGGGCCAATGGCCCAACGTAATATAACAAAATTGATGAATGGAGTAGATTTTCATCCACATCGTTGTAGGCCCTACTTCTAAAAAAAAAAAAAAGAAGGATAAACATCTGATTTTTTGTAAGATAATAATAAAAAAAAAAAGGGAGAGAAAAATGGGGAGAACGTTTCTAGTAGGAAACGGCTCCACTATTTCATACACACACGTCACCTAATGTTTCCATCTTCACACATGTGTAAAGTACGATGGTAAAAATAAAATATAAATAATTTAAAAAGGGAATAATAATAATGAGAAGGAAAGAAGTTTCAATGGTTGTTCTTCTTGCTTACGGTTTATAATCAAGCGGGCCACTTAAGTACTAATTTTACTTTATTTTTTAGACCCATATACTAGCATGATAAGGCAAAGTGGATGGGCGGAGTAGATTTCTCATAAGCAACAGGATAGACCTCACATATCAATGGAAAATAAATCTGTAACAACTCCAAATTTGTTCGGTTCCTTAAATTTTAAAAAATTTAAATTTTTTTTCTTAAAAAAAAAAGGGTGAGATCAAATCGGTTGCAACCTCCCTTATCATTATCTTATCTATCTTATCCGAGGAACTCTCTTTCCTTTATAAGGATGAACATTTCTCACCGATCAAAAAGAGAAAAAAAAAACAAAAAAAAAAACAAAAAAACAAGATAAAAGATAAAAGGAAAGAAATTAGTGGAAGAACAGCTTGCACAGGTTAGTACTCATTTCATTTTAATTTAGATTTTTATTTTTAATATATTATTATGCTTTGGGTTTATGTATTGGACAGTGTAGATCTACCATGGGTGCAATGCGTGTGCACATATATCAATATGTGTGCATATGCACGATGCACCTTGGATCACCTTACGCATGTAACCAGAATTAAAAGGAAACACGTAAGTTCTTTTTGGTGATTTTATTCGAAGTACATATTGGACTTATTTTGCATATATGGCCTGATCAATTCAGTCCATTAGGTTCTAAGGACCAAAATATGGAAAATATCCAAAAATTAGGCTAAATTAACATTTTGGTAGGCCGCAATATGCAAAATAGAATTCATGATGCACTCGCCGTTGGAATATCCATCAGGGCAGCAGGGAATTCCGACGGAGGTATCAATTATTTTGACCATTAAAGAATAAATGGGTGGACCAATGAACAACTCGGATCTTACATAGAAAGTTAGGAAGGTTTGAAATAAGAAATGTATATGTCTTAATGGTGGAAGAATGGTCGGTGTTGTTCATGGTAGTATGACCCATCAGAATAACGAATCTACTTCATTTTTCTACCAATGTCATAAAACGATGTTGGTAAAATGGTGAATGGGATAGATCTTATGCACACATATTATTTATGGGCCATCATGATAAAAGTATAATAATATAAAATGGGTGTAAAAAAACACTCCAGCGTGCAAAAGTAAAGTTGATCTATTTACGTTGCAGTAATTAGTCTGGATTGATGGGCCTTATATGTGGGACTTTCTTGATGTAAGTATCAAATCCGTACCATCTAATAATCTTGTCACTTAATAAGAGTTATATGGTTGAAAAATTTATTCGAAAGAAAACTCACATGGACCACATCACCTTAAACAATGGAAATTAAATGGGCACCTTTGAATATTCATGTGGACCACAGAAGTGTTATTTCGAGGAGATTTTTGGGCTCCTCCTTTATGAGGAGATTACCCATCTTATCCATGATTTACATTATCATGGACTTATCAACAAATTAAATAAATAAATAAGTACAAAAAAATAGAGTTTGGTTTACAGCTTTGAAACCAAGTGCGGATTCTATTGTTAAAAACCATCTTGGGTCATCAAATTATGGACCCACAAGGATATATTTATTGTATCCACTCCATTTATTTGATTTGGAAGGGTACTGTGGATTAAGAGTGTAAATTTAGGACATATCAAAAATGTGTGCGACCTATACAGAAAGAAAATAATGGCAGTTGTACAATAATTGTTTAGGGTATTACGGGTTCCACAGATTTCAGATTGGATTGAAATTTCTTCTCAATGGTTAATATAGTAATCAAAATAATGTTACCTTGTAAAACTTAAGTATCACTCTCATGTATGACCTTAATCAAAACAAATCGAATGCTTTAAGAACTCAATAATTTTTAATATTATGGTGTGCTGCATATGGATTACTGATAGGTATTCTCTAATCTGCTCCATCAAATTTCTTTCTAAATCATCAGGTGAGTAATCCCAACTTGTTTCCTCTCCGTCGTACTTAAAGTAGTTATTTGATTGATATGTTGAGTGTGATTCTTTGTATGGATCATTTTATTATATATGTTTAAGCTTGAAATTCTATGGATATAACATGATAATATATATGACAACATGCTAATATGATGCATCGATCATTTTCATTCATTCATGTCATGCATAACGCACCTGCATTGAATCCTGGGGGCATGCCCTGGAAGACCCGTAGGTACTTACAGTACCGGGTGACCTAGGGGACCATCCCTGGATGCCCACAATATGTGGAAGCCTACCAAGATGGTGGAAACCTACCCAATAAGAGGAGATGCGGGTTGATGGAATCCAACTCAAGCAAGTGGATGGTTTATATTATACCCACTTGATGCATTCATGCATCCATGCATTTTATAATATCCATACATTTCTATTTTAATTATGACGTGTATGAACCATGATGAGTTTACTCACTAGCCTGGCCAGCTAACGTTGTGGATTGACAACCATACAGAGAGAAATGAAACAAGAATAAAATGAGGACCGTTTCCTAGATGAATCGCAGGACCATGCATCGTATTTGGCAAAAGATGAACATGTTACAATGGACTAATGACTTATTTAGGAGTTTGATTTCGTTTTGTATCTATTTGTACATAAATATGATGATCATTGAAAAATATTTGATTTATTATTTTTATTTTATTTTATTTTGATGGAATGAAATTTCAAATGAGTGGACTCGATGATTCCTGATGTGGTTTTGAGTGTATGATGATGGAAATTATAGGAAGATATTACAAACATGGATGAATGGATGCTAAAATTGGATGTGAACTTAGGATCCATTAAATTGTGCCTCTAAATAATTGTACAAAGAATGAATTAAGTACACTCAGTGTATGTGTCATGGGCCGAAACTCGGGTCTGAGGGTGCACACTCTGTATTCGAATTTCGGGACGTGACACTGTTGATATTAATCATACTACTCCTTTTGATATTCTTCCTATGCTCTAAGCTGTAGGTTGAGATAACTTGTTGCATTGGGATGGGCAAGCATACCAGTCCATTGCCCAATCCATGTTTGCTTGCATATGTGATTTTTCACTGGAAAATTTAACGTTTAAAATTGCCACAAGAGAAGGACCATTTAACGTTGATCGTCACTTGATTTCAGCTCTTATGAAAATTCTTGTGAATGATAAGGGACTTCCCATTCATACACTATCTGAAAAACCCTCACAGGCTGAAAAACATATGCTAACTAAGGATTTATGTAATCTGGATGTTCAATGGATGCATAAAGGAAATGCGCTCCCCTCAAGATTTTTGTTACCCAAATACTGAGTTCTTCATAGGATCTTTGTGTCTAATTTGTATCCTCGATCGGGTAATAAAATGGAGTTAATGGCATTCATGGTTCGTGTTCTTCATAATATTGCCAGAGGTGTTAATATTTGCTTACCATCCTTGATTTGTTACTCTATCATTCAGTTTAGACTCCATCCTGGTCATACAAATATCCCTTTTGGTTATTTGATGACTGTATTGGCTTCGCATATGTTAGTCGATATGTCGGTTGGTGAAGCCCTTATACATCATCTGATATTTAACAATTCTAATATCAATAAGATAAAGCTGGAATTTCTTCCTGATCAAAGAGATGGTAGTGCAGTTGAAGCTGAACATGAGGAAAAAGCTGGTGATCTTCCTCCTGATGATATTAATATGGATGATATTTTTGAAGAAATTGAATCTGACTCTGCTAATGATCCAGATTATGAGCCTTCTGTCTTTGATGCTCGACTGAGTGCATTAGAGGAGAAAGTCGAGAATATAAATGTTAAGATGAAAAACATGTCTGTTGCCCATGATTTACAATTCAAGTATATGCGCAAGTATCGGAAGCACTTGAATAAGGGCATGCATAAACTTGATCCTTCTATACCTGCTCCTTCATCTAGTTCAGATTAGTTCATTTTTTTATTTGCTAGTCTGTAATAACTATATTTCTATTATGGTCACTTGATTGGATTTGCTACTTTACCTATTGTTGATTATACATTATATATGTTGCTGATGCTATGATCTCAATTCTTATCTGTTATCCTCTTATTTATCTCCTTGATTTTTACTCCTTACCAACATGTTTTGTACTTCCTTTGTCATATTGTGACAAAAGGGGAGAGTATGGATATCTGATTTTTAATGCTGGATTAATGCTGGATTGGTGCAATAAGGAGGATGTCATATTTTTGAGATATATGTTACTCAGGGGGAGTATGTGCAGACGTAGACTGTATAAGCATGAGTATATGAGTATGGATTGTATGTTAGTTGAATATGGTTTTGCAGGTACATAAATGTGTGCTAGTTAATAACAACTGGTGCATGATTCTTTAATCAGATATTCGATTTTATATATTATATCTTAGATATGTGTTTTGTCACTAATTTGACAAAAGGGGAGATTGTAAGTGCTATAGTGTATAGCCCCTTCTTTTTGTCAAATTTATGGTGACAAAGATACTGCTTTGAAGCTTGTATAAGTGATGAACAAAAGAAGCTTTCAAGATCTCAGAAGAGTTCAAGTGCAAGAAGCTTTCAAGATCTCGGAAGTGTCCAAGTTCAAGAAGCTTTCAAGATCTCAAAAGTGTTCAAGAAAGCTTTCAAGTTTAAAGATCAATATCTCGAGCTTAATTATACTCAAAGGTCACTTGTCTTCAAGTTTCAGTGTCCTTGCTTCATTATTGAGGTATGACTGGCCTTGGTTGACCTTTAGAGTAGGACATTTTGGATACATAATCCATATATGTTTTATAAGTAAATTTGGTTTGTTCTAAGACTAGTCCTGGACCTTGTTCGACTAGTCCTAGCACTGGTTCGACCAGTCCAAGAAATTCCACGACCAATCCTAAGTTATTGAAGATTTTTAAAATTTTTTGGTTTCTCTACGACCAGTCCTGGAGACTGTTCGACCAGTCGTAGGAACAGTGTCGACTGGTTCTTCGACCAGTCATAGACCTTCGACTTAAAGTCCAGTATTGAAAATCTTATGTCTATTACCAGTCGTGTGCATCCTACGACTGGTCGAAGGTGACTTACGACCAGTCGTAGGGTACCCACGACCGGTCGTGTAACTGTAAAATCTTATCGCACCCAAAAATTCAAATTTCTGTTGATTCTTCGACCAATCGTAGAGGTCCTAAGACCAGTCGAAGACGTGTTTTTCTCAGCTATAAATAGAGCACGAATCTCAGAATAAAATATAGAATTAAAGCTAATTAATTCGGCCTTCTGAGAGATAAGATTGTGCTCCATTCTAAGCTAAGCGTTCATATTTAATATTCTCTTTCATTAGCTTTATTAATTGATTTTGTTTCTTATATTTCAATCTAATCTGAAAAGAGGAATTGTTATTTCCCTTTCTTTGGAATCAAAATCAATTAAAGCTAGCCCATTTTAATATAATTAAAATCAATTAGAACTAGAACCATTATAATGTGAGTTTGGACATTGAACTTGGACATTCAATCATCTACTCTGACTTGGTTCTTCTGGGCTACTACAACGAAGGAGATATTCAGGTATTTTACATTTAATTGTAAATTCCTTTTTATTTTTGATTTTATTTGGGATTTTCAAGAAAAATCTCATTGTATTGGTTATCTGAGGAGAGCCAAGAAAACTCAGAAGTGGGATTTTTTAATTGTGTAAGCCCACATAGAAAGACACAATTGTAAGGTTTTGGGTGAACCTGTAAAAACCTAATTTGTTAGTGAATGCTAATATCCCCTGTGTGAGGATATTAGGAGTGGAGTAGCATTCTGTGTGGCTGTTATTTAACAATTGGTGAACACACAGAGGAACCACTATAATCCCTTGTGTTTTGTGGTTGAATGGTTTATATTTCATATCTTTTATTATTCATTTGTGGGATGTATATGTGGATGTGAATGTTGTAATCATTTATTTCAAACATTATGGGAATGTTGTAATAATTTAGCAATTATTTCTTGCGATTCATTTATCAGCATTTTTATTTGTTCTTATAAGGTTACCCTATCATTTCTATGGTGCATGGTTGTCCTTAGAACAGTATATAATTGATTGCAGTTTATTCTTTCGTGCAGTTTGTATTTTATTTTCTTTTCCTCTTCAATTTGAGATACAAATACCTTTCTAGAAATAAGGTTGACCTACCATAAACTCTGGTTTTTGGTGTAAGGTTATCCTTAGAATAACATTTGTATCAACCTCTCAAGATCTAAATTTTGAGGTTGCTTTACATTCTTTACATTCTTGCATTGAGATTTGTTTACTTTAATTGTTGGTTATCGTATTTGTTTAATTTCCATTATTATAAGTTTTATTTGGCATTGTCCTATTCACCCCCCCCCCCCCTCTTAGACATATAGCTAGGCCTTTTCAGCACGTCAATAGCGAACCCATTCACGAGCTAGTTAAACTCAGCCTAGTATTGTCCCCTAACTTTGGGCAAGTAAGGCCACACCCCTTTCCAACCGACCACGACATAGGGGGAGACGTGGCCTCCTGGTATTCAGCCCTCGTGCGCTCATATATCCACTCGGTCTCGACGTTGGAGTCATCCTCTGGTACCATCGGGTTTAGGAATTTTCACCCAGGGACATCTATGGTACCCCGATGCTTAGTTATAATATTTTTGGTATCCAATCCAGCCACCCACGATGTGTCTGTGGAGGCTATGGCCCTGATGTCGCTAGAGCATGCAACAATCACAATCACAAAAAATGCAAGTGCATGAATCATACTACCAGACATGCAACAATCCTGCGCGTATCGTGCGCTTATGTAGGGCAACTTCCCCTATCAGGTAGTCCATAAACGATTTGCCTGAAGGCATACATATGATGCGTATGGTCATAAATCATGGATCTATACTATACATGTTATGTGGTGATGAGCTCTGATTAAAACGAAGATGGGCCTAGACGGTCTACGCACTACAGGTATGGGCCTATCAATGGGCCCTAGGGAGAGTGACAATGCAGACATTTAACCAACATCATCCTAAAAATGTGGACATCAAACCATCATTGCTCCCAAGGTATAGCCCGCTATAAAGATTAACACATATCATGGTGGAATCACACTACAATGCGCATTATGTACGTCTCATCGGGCCTTGACCCATGGGCCTCCAATACATCAAATGGGCCTCATGTTCATGGGTCTCGTGTATATCAAGATGGGCCCCAAGGATGGGCCACGACTACATCAAGATGGGCCTAATCACATGGGCCTTATATATATTAAGGTGGGCCCTCAACAATGGGTTATGAATATGGTAAGTGGGCCACATCACATGGGCCATATGTATATCAAATGGGCTATGTCAATGGGCCCTGTGTATAACAAATGGCCACACCCTATATGTAAGTGGTGATAATAATTACCACTGATTAAAATTCCCAAGGCCCGCCATAATATTTATTTCTCATCTAATCTGATCATAAGGTCCCAATGATTTCAATGGTTAGACAGTTTGGATGAAACACATGCATCATAGTGAGTCCCATAGGGATGGACAGCATAGATAAGGCACATGCCTCGTAATGGGGGCCGCACTGATGAAAAGTGTGGAACATATACATCAGTGGGTCCCACATGGGGCCCACCATAATATTTATTTCCCACCCAATCTATTGATAGGGTCATACAAACCCAGGCCCACCAGAATGTTTATTTTCCACCCTACCTACTGATAAGGTCATGTGGATCTGGGGCCTACGGTAATGTTTATTTTCATCCAACTTGTTCAGAGGTCACATGGACCAAGGGCCCACCATAATGTTTATTTTCACCCAACCTATTCAGAGGTCACATAGACCAGGGGCTCACCATAACGTTTATTTGCATCCAATCTGTTCATAAGGTCACGTGGACCTGGGCCCACGGTGATGTTTATTTGCAATCCAAACTGTTTATAAGGTCACGTGGACCTGGGCCCACGGTGATGTTTATATACAATCCAAACTGTTTATAAGGTCACGTGGACCTGGGCCCACAGTGATGTTTATTTGCAATCCAAACTGTTTATAAGGTCACGTGGACCTGGGCCCACGGTGATGTGGTTCACAAATCCAACCCACCCATTATGCGCCTCCCACTTGGCTGAGGGTTCAGACCAAGTTTCAGTCGCATCAAAATTTCGAGTAGGCCCCACCAGGTGATTTTATATGTTTTAGGTATGACTTCCCATGATTTTAGATGGTATGGCCCACCTGAGTTCCTTATATGGCTGATTTTTGGGGCAGGACATTTTTAGAAGGGGGCCCCACAATGGACGGTGTTGATGTAAAAAAAGCATCACGGTGGGGCCCATAACTGGGGCCGTGAGGCCCAGCCCGTCCGCCTACCTCTGACAACGGCAGCTGCAGGTGTTGCTGCCCTGCTTCATTTTTTCTTTTTAAAATCAGTTTTTCTATGGTTTTTCACAAGTAGGGCCCGCATCAAGGAAATTCACCCCGCCCATTGTATTCACTGGCTTGATACTGTCAAACAAAGTCCAATATGCAGTATGTTTTTGACAGGTAGAGACATCAGGGTGGGTTTTAATGGATTGTAAAGGTGAAAATTGTTGTTTTCCATGCTAGGGCCCACCAGAAAATCTGATTGAGTTCATTTTTCGGCTCAACGCCTAAAGTGGGCGAAGAAACGAAATGGACGGTGTGGATTTGATTTGTTCATCAGGGTGGGGCTTGCATGAGCAATGCTCCCCAAAGCTCAATTACCCCCGCTCTTTTTTTTTGGCTTGAAAGTACACACCCCTGTCAATGCACGCACTCCATGTTAGCCTCACTCAACGTCCAGCGTCCAGGGATGCTGGACGGCATGGATAAACCGAGGCATCATGGTGGGTCCCACATGGACGTGCCCCACCATGCATGTATATATATACATATATATATATATATACACACACACATATAATATTCATATAATATAATATATTATATATCATCTCGCCTAAAATGTGGTGGGCCACACCATTGATGGATGGAGTAGATTTAACATGAATTGGTGGGGCCCACTTCATTCTAGGGGAATGATAAAGAGAGAGAAAGAGAGAAAGAGAGGACGACACGAGAAGGGGAGGGACCCCACCACTATTGGGCCCTCCCAAATATAATACAAATATCAAGTGGGTCCCACAAGATGTGGGCCCAAAAAAAATAAAATTCAACGGTTGATCACCCACCTCCTGCACTCCTCCTTGATCCCTTAGCCTCCTATGCTCCTTGCCTTCTCTTTTGATGGTGGTTGATGGACTTTTGATGTTGTAGATGAGAGATGAGAGGGTAGGAAAAGGGGACCACACTTATTGTTGTTTGGGAGAGAAGAGAGGTTGGACGTGGGATGCTTGGGAGTGGAGAGATGGAATGAGAGAGAGAGGAGTGATGAGTGAAGAGGATGGGTGAGGTGTGATGGGTGATGGGTAGAGTGATGGAAGTGATGTGAGAGCTAACTTTAGGTTGCTTGTGTAAGAGAGAGGTAAGGGTAGGGTATAAGCTACTTGTACTTGACTTGATGTGTAATGTGTACTTGATTGATGGGATTGATTGATTGATTGATGGGACACGTTGTAGAGATTCCTTCTATATTCGCAACGTGCGGTATTTCTTCGAAATGAATGTAAACCCACAACTTCTAAACTGGGTATCAGTTCGGTGCGCGAGTCACGATGTTGGGCGCAGTCGCTATGATACAAGTTCTGGTTCGAGCTGACTTCGGCATGCGGGATCTGGCTTAGGATCACGCACAAACGTCGGATACGGGTCAAGGATTGCCGGAATTCGACCGGAAGGACCGCGGAAGCCAACGGAACGATACGGTCTAGGATACGGGTCTTACACACATCATAGGAAACGGTGAAGGATTAAACGTCTACCATTGGAACCCTTTTGTGTTTTAAAAGTTTTAGATCATTATGAAATTTATTTTTCCTTTTCATTCGGGTCCGTGTGACCTTATCAACATGTTGGATGGAAGATAAATATTATGGTGGGCCCCACGTGGGACCCACTGATGTATGCATTATATACCACACCTCCCCATGCATGGGGAGGTGGGATGGCCGGTGTACCTCACTACATAGCTATTGTAGTGGCGTCACCAAGTCTGTGGGTCCACCTGCTTTATCTATACCGTCCATCCCTGTGGGACCCACCATGATGCATGCGTTGCATCTAAACCGTTCAACCATTTGGCAAGCTTATCTTACAGGCTTGAGACTAAAAATAAGTCAGATCTAAAATTTAAGTGGACCCCACCATTTAAAGTAGTGGACAATGACATCCATCGTTCAAACCTCTAAGGGCCACGGTAGTTTCCAATTAAGCTTATGTTTTTCCTTTCACTTCATCTACATCTATGTTAACTTATGAATAAGTCGGATCTCAAAATATACGTAAGGGTGGGCCCGATTGATATACATGAAGCCCATTTGATTTGGCTCATTTGAATCAGCCCATTTGATTTGGCCCATTGATACGACCCATTTGATGTATTTGGGGCCCATGGGTCGAGGCCCATTGTGACGTATTAGGGCCCATGGGTTGAGGCCCATTATGATGTATTTGGGACCCATGGGTAGAGGCCCATTGTGATATATTTCTGGCCCATTTGGTAAGGCCCATTATGATGTATTCGAGGCCTATGGTTGAGGCCTATGAATTCCTTGTATGGGTCAGTCCTTGGGAGCAATGTTGGTTAAATGACCACATTATTGGGCAATGCTGGTTTAATGTCCACATTGTGACCTTTCCTTAGGCCTGGTTTGGTCGATTTCAATTATCGAGGCCGATTCTCAATGCTGGTTATCGATACCAATTATTGATACCGATCATGAGTATGTGACAGCATAGTATCATGATACATGCTCATACGCATCATCTGCATGTTTGTAATGAGATGTGGTTGACCATTGCACATGTCATTAGGAAGGTTATGAGACTCCTTAATAAGCAGAGGTTATCTCACACGAGTGCACGGTATGCGCAAGATTGATGCATGACTAGATTGTATGACTCATGCATCCTGCATTGTGCATTGTGATTACTGTACGCCCTACCGACATCAGGGTCATAGCCTCCACAGGCATATCGCGGATGGCTAGATGCGACACTGAAAATGTTTTGTTCTAGCATACGGGCATCATAGATGTCCCCGGGTGAAAATCTTTAAACCTCCATGGCCAGGAGACGCCCCAACATCGAGACCGAGTGGATATATATGACGCGTCTTCCATTGTGTCATGGTCGGTTGGGAGGGGGTGTGACCTTACCCACCTGAGTGAAGGGGCAATATCTAGGTTGAGTTTAACCAGCTTAAGGAATGAGTCCACTATCGACCAGACGGGCCCTATATTGGTAGGTGGATAGCGAGGTCTCTTCTACTTACCCAGTTGTGCACTCAGATAGGGGCGGTAAGCTGGTAAAGAGTGTAATAAACCCCGGTGATGATCCCAGAGATTAACCGTACTGATATGTGGACTTATTGGGCAGGAGTTGCATACTCATTCATTCATTCATTCACTATCCGCTCGGGCTGGTGAGCAACTATTTGTGATGTGTATTTTCGCAATGGCCAGGATTTTGGTTGAGGCACACGACTAACCTGAGATTAGGAGTTTACCACATTGAGCCTGACTATCCAAATTTAGGTATGGGACTAGTTTGGATAGAAGTCTCTTATGATGGACCCCATAGCCTGCGATACTATGTACTATCATCCCGAATTCACTCTAGTTTGTTCATTTCATTCGCACCACATATTGCATTGCATCCGCAGCATTTAGCATTTTGGGTTGCCATGTTTCTGCATTGATATGGCCATTAGCATTCATATCTTGCGTCACATAGCCTTGGTACGGCTGATGGCACTCATGGACTTATCAGTATACTTCTTCTTACTCTGATATCATATGATTCATGATCTTGTCAGTATCTCCGCCTACTTTGATATTGTATGATTTATGGCATTGTATTGCATACTTAGCACTTATCTTGCGCACACACTTTTACCACCCACTAAGCTTTCTATAAGCTTATGCATGATAGATGCGTGCAGGTAGCGTTAGGTTACAGCAGCGCTGAGCATGGAGTGTGCAGCGGTCTTCTGGAGCTTTGACTTCGATATATGTATTTTCCTTTCAACATTGTATTCAAATGTTTCTATTAGTGGATATGTGATGATGACGTTGCCTTTGTGATTTGGGTATACTTACGGTTATGCTTCTTCTGAGATAAATGTACGTTAAAAAATCTTCCTTGTAGGATCCCAGGGTCAGAACCTGGCGTATGGACGCTGGGAGCCGAGAATGGGGTACTACGGAGGCTGTCGGCACCGGGTTCGGCGATCGAAATTCCTTTGAATCCGATTTTCAAGTTTGGGGTGTGACAGAAGATGGTATCTGAGCATAACTTAGGATACCTAAAGATAACATCACATATCTACTGATAACTACCCTTCACTCAATGATTGTTGAGAACTTAGAATGATTAGTTCCCGAAGTTCTGATAACTTGAAAACTTTCTAATATAGCCCCCCTATCGTTGAGATTGTGAGGTTGCATAGTATCCCAGTTTTGATCGTTTGTGACCCAAGATCCAAAGATTAGTGGGGTTAGTGGGGTCATCATAGTGTTGATGATGCGTCTTAGGAAGCCGAGGTTGAAATTAGAGAGTGTTATCTTCATCTTTTTGTAGATTGATTGTGCCTTCACATATATACTTCAACCCTTGTCTATTATGTACATTTTAAGGATAAAATTTTTATTAGGAGGGGAGAGTTGTAAGACCCGTAACCTAGCCTGTACCGTTCAGTAGGCTTCTGCGGTCCTCCCGGTCAAATTTCGGTGACCCGCGATCTTTTATTTGCATTTACGCACAACCCTGAGTCGTGTCCCATATTTCAGAGTTGGCTCGACCTGAGACTTGTACCCTAGCGACTGTGCCATCGTCGTGGTTCCGATGCCGGGTCTCATCCATCGAAGCGATACCCAGGTCAGGAAATGTGGGCCAGCGTTCAGTTTGAGGATAACGTCGCGCATGTGCAATTTCGAGAGAATCTCTACACAATGTCACATCAATCAATCCCATCAAGGGTCAAGTACATGTCAAGTACACATGACCTCACCTCCCATCCTCAAGTACAACTACCCCCCTTTAAAGATAACCCTTACATCACTTCACCCATCCCTCTCCCCGTCACTCCATCACTCACATCACCTCTCTTTCTCTCATCTCTCTCTCTCATTTTTTTCTCCCAAGCTACATGAGAGTAACCCACGTCCAAGGGAGAGGAGAAAAGTCATGTGTGGCCCACCTTCCTACCACCCAAACCCACCCTCCAAGCCCCATCTCAACCATTGGATCACATTCTTTGGATCTATGGAACGCATCGACGGAAGAAGTCCAAGAAGATCAAACGGAGGGTGCTTTATTGGCTAGATTTTCATGTTTTGATGAGGGGCCAAGTAGGGCCTACTGATTGATGGTATGAATCTTGCTTTGGACTCTAGGTGTGGCTGATGGCCCATCTTGATTCTCATGATCATTCCATGATAGGGTCAATCTCCATAGACCCCATCATGATGTTTACTTTCTAGATTTAAAGAGGTCATCTAGACCTTTCATTTTGGTGGAGAGGTAATCTCCACCGTTGAATTTTGATTTGGTGGGCCTACATGTAATGGAACCCACTTGATTTATTTTGTGATGTATGAAAGGGAGGGCCTATAGTGGAAAAGTCCCTGTATCACACGAGTGCCTCTTTCTCTCTCTCTCTCTCCCTCTCTCTTTCATATATATTTTTTCTAGTGTGATGATGTGGCCGTGTGGCCCACCCGGATGAACCCTATTTTGATGTATGCATTACCCACGCCATCCAACTTTTTTTGGTGGCCCACGTTTATAGGTGGGGCCCACCTTAAATGTACCTGTTGTGCCCAAACCGTCCAGCGTCCAAGGATGCTAAATGTGAACTGGAAACAAAAATATTAGCTTGATTCAACAAGCTTTTGGGGGGTCGTTCATGTAGGCCCCACCTTGATGTATAAATTTAATCCACGTCGTCCATTCCATTCTCTACCTCATTTTAGGTGTTGAGCCGAAAAATGAAGTTAATATGATAATCTGGCGGGCCATAACACAGAAAATGATGATTTTTACCATTAAAATTTATTAAGAGCCACTTTAATTTTTCTATACGCCAAAATATACTGCATATTAGGCTTGTTTGGTCTGTCTTAAGGCATGGAATGCAATGGCTGGGTTGGATTTTTCGGATGCAGGCCCTTCCTAGGCAAAACTGCAGAAAAACTCCCTTTTCAAAAAAAAATTTATTAAACTAGTTACTTATTTGTAAATCATTTATAGTATATGTGATTGGACCCTCTATTGTCTTGGAAGCCTTATAGTTAAATTAAATGTTTAGTTTAACTGAAAATTAGTTTAAGTTAGATAATTAAGTTTTTAAAAGGTATAATTTTTAAATAGTTCCTAACACCCCCATTTATGACATAACCTTAATTCCTTAGTTCCACCAAGCTTCTGCAAGTGCAGCCATGGTAATCCCATTATATCACAAGCACAACTTCATCATCATCAGGGGTTAACTTTTAATGTAGACTCTCCATTAAATGGGCCCACCATCAATGTTATTGTCTATTATATGGGGCCCACCTTTAATATCCACATTCCATAATGTGGGCACCACATTTGATGTGGGTCGTCATCACGCGAGGCCCACTTGATGTGACCATTCATCATTAGGGGCCAACCTTTGATATGGACTGTAAATTATGCGGGGTCCACCTTCAAGATCTATCGTCCATCATGTGGCCCCGCCTTGGATGTGGCCCTTCCATCATCAGGGGCCGACCTTTGATGTGGACCATCCATTACGTGGGGTCCAACTTGATGTTCGTCATTTATCATGTGGGGCCCAACTTCAGTATCCAGCATCCATTGTGTGGGCCTCACCTTTAATGTTCATTGTCCATCATATGGAGCCCGCCTTTGATGTAAATTGCTCATCGTGTGGGTCTTCAATGTGGGTTGATCATCATGTGCAACTCCCATTGGATGTGGACCATTCATCATTAGGGCCCGACCATTGATGTGGATTGCCCATTATGTGAGACCAACCTTAACATGGGTCATCCATCATGTGGGCCCATCATTAATGTTAATTGTTTATCTTGTGTGGCTCACCTTCAATGTCCATTATCCATTATGTGGAGCCCACCTTTAATGTGAAGTATCCATCGCGTGAGCCTTACATTCGAAGTGGGTTGTTCATTATCATCGGGGCTGACCTTTGATGCGGACCATGTTAATATGGGTAATACATCATGTGGGGCCCACCATTAATGTAGACCATCCAATGTGTGGGCCTCACCATTGATGTGGATTGTCTATCATGTGGGACCTCTTTTAATATGAACCATCAACCCCTCTGAGGGATGAGAGAGATAAGTAGAAAAGTTAAAAATTAAAAAACAAGCTTTAATAACTCAAGAGATGTAACTTTCATCAAACAAGTTACTTATAGAATGCCATTTATGAAATTAATTTGAGTTATAAAAGTAATTTATTAACTTACACAAGTGAGAAAAGTTAGTTAAACAGGTGGAGTTCCATCCCAAATGAGCCCTAGGTGATATTTAAATAGACCCTCGGGGGACTTTTGGATCATGGATTACTTTACATAAGCTACTTTATGCTATGAGTAACTTATCTTGGTTTCTACTTATTTAGTAGATAAGTACATTTTTAAATAACATACTTATTAACGAAAAATTAAAAAAACAAGTTTGGTAACCAACATCACATAAGTACTTGTCTCTCAAGTTTGTTCGGTCCACTCTTAATATCTAGTGTTCATCATGTGGGCCCAACCTTTGATGTGGACCATTAATTATATTGGGCCCACCTTGGCCCTATCTTCAACATGAATTGTCCAAGATGTGGGACCTACCTTCTATGTGGACCATCCACTTTCTAAGGTCCACCTTCGACATGAGCTATCCATCATATAGGACACACAATGGAAATAGGCCATTCATCATGTGAGCCCACCTTTATTGTGGACCATCCATCATGCAGTCCTAACTTTGAAGTGTGTCATCCATCAAGCAGGGCCCACTGTGGTTGGGTGTCATTCATCATTAAGAGCTGATCTTCAATATGAACTATCCTAATGTGGGCCCACCTTGATATGGATCATCTGTCATGTGGAGCTCATCTTTAAAATGGAGTCTATCATGTGGCCCCACTCTCAATGTGAGTCATCCATCATGTGGGGCCCACTTTTAGATATGGGTCATTCATTGTAATAACTCAAATAAATCTTGACCGTCAAAATTTAACCATTTATCGACA
Source organism: Magnolia kwangsiensis (assembly GCA_037074715.1). Taxonomy (NCBI): domain Eukaryota; kingdom Viridiplantae; phylum Streptophyta; class Magnoliopsida; order Magnoliales; family Magnoliaceae; genus Magnolia; species Magnolia kwangsiensis. The sequence continues at coordinate 34,256,937 of CM073586.1, read as the reverse complement.
TACCCAATTAGTCCAATGTGACCATCGATCTACAAGATCAACTGGTTCCATCTCAACCATTGATTTGGACATATCCGATCCAACTGTTCATTAACTAATAAATCCATCCAATGATACAACCATCAAATCGTCCATCCATCTCACCACTACTCCACAGGTACATCACGAAGTCCACTCTCCAATCTCATCCAGTTGTGCATTTATCCATCCATCTATATCATTCATGTACCATCAAATACATCACAACCACACACATGCACCAAATACATCATGCACATCCATCCATCTATCAATACATCCATCCGTCCATCTATTGATCCATCCATCCATCTACATCATCACAACCATAGCTTAATATTGGACACCGTACATATCAATTTCATTCATGCACACACATGTGGCACGCACACATGAGATACATGGTGCATATGCACACTAGATTTCCCACCATGAACACCTATTGCATACACACCTCTTATACGTGTGGCGCACATGCATCACATGCACCAGATGTCCACACACGTGACACACATAGCACATGTGCAATGTACAACCGGTGGTGTGTACAAACCAGAGAATGTGCAACACATGTTTTAAATAGACTAGTAAGAGAGTAGTAAGAGCCACTCTCTCTTACACATGTTAAATATGTGAATGAAGAGGCTATAAAAGGGAGGTATGAGAGATAGAAAAAGAACGTGAGGTGAGGTGAGGTGTTGTGATGTGAGAAGAGTGAGGGAAGAGAGAGAGAGAGAGAGAGAGAGAGAGAGAGAGAGAGAGAGAGAAGGGGGTTGCTGGACATTCACGTTGGAAAGAGAGGGAGAGAGAGAAGAGAGAAAAGGGAAGAAAGAAGAAGAAAAGAAGAGAAAAAGAAAAAACTTTTTAAGAAAAGGTGAGTTTTTTTCTCACTTGATATTTGAAAAAAAAAATAATGTTTTTTTTATTATTTAATTATTCATTTATTCAAATAATTAGATCTTACTTGCCCATCTATATGTTATGTCGTTTTGTTTAATTTTTATTATTTGTTTTAATTGCATACTATAGTTTTAAACATGTCATTTTAATTTTTGTCATTCAGTTGTCTTTATTTTACTTGACATGCCTCAATTTGACTTGAATATTTGCTTATTAGTAATCCTCCTTAGAAAAAAAAAAGAAGATTGTTTGGCTTTATATATTATTGTAAAAATCTTGAGTTTATAAATTTTGGATTCTTAAATCAAATAGATTATATTGTATGTGTTTTTTTTGTAGAACTTTAATCATGTATATGCAATTTACATTGATTAACAATTTTGTTTTAAATTTAATAAATTGTGCACATCACATATTATGAATTGATCAATAGCAGTTGTTAAATGTTTTTAGAAATATTTGATTTATACAATATTAAAATCATGCATCATTAAAATAGTTATAAAAAACAAGAAAATAGGTGAAGCGATCAAGTCCTCTAGGTTAAAAATCTCTAAAGCATAAATAGGTGGGGCGATCAAGACCCTTGGGTTGAAAGTCCCAGAAACCCAACTAGTACCTTTTGGAAACTCAACCGTACCCTTTGAGTGGGTGAGCATGTCAGGATTGCAAAAGGTTCTCATTGCCAGGTTCGGTAGGGTAGTAGTCTGAAAAGCTAACGTACAAATGGGTCCCTCACCAAGTGCTCTTTGGATGGGTGAGCATGTCATGCAAGAGGCTCCCATTGCCAGGCTAGGTGTTGTATTGGCGTGGGTGTTAAAAAGAATAAACTACAAATGCTATTATGGAGTATAGCATATGTTGATTTCATTCATTCCTATTTCTTTGAATTTATATTGAAAATTTGTGTTTATTAAATCTCTTGATTTGTTGTTTTACCTAAATAGGTATTGTATCTTTTAATACTTTTATTCATGTTATATGAGGTTAATTATTTTGAAACCTGTGTTGAGATTACTCACTAGGCTTTGCAGCTTACCCTGTTCGGATTTTAAAATTTCAGGATCGAGTTCTCATGGAGGAGCTTAAAGAGTTTTTCTTTTATTTATTTTTATTTCTTTACCATTTTCTAAATAAGTGTAATGAACATCAAGTATAGTATGATAACATGACGATGACATGTGTTTGATGATAATCTTAAATAGTCAGAACATGGACACTTTATTCTTCTTTAAATAAATGTTCGATTTTTAAAATTTTGAATTGTTATATTTTATGAATGAGATCATTTTGTCAATATATGTGTGGATTGTGAAATGTAAACATACAAAACATAAGTCATGTCTTCGGATACAGAATCGGGGTCGGATATACCCAGGTGCCCGATTTCGAGGCGTGACAGATTGGTATCAAAGTCTAGGTTTAGAATCATTGAGGACCTAGGGTGTTACTTGAAAACTTAATCATTTTAAAAATTAGGATATATCCCCTACGAGTGTTGTTATGTTATGATCAAAACTTAACTTATAAAATTTTCTTTTAATGATCCACCCTTATATGAAGTCTAAAACTTATTGTTTAATTTAGAACATGTCTGGGAGCCGGTGTGGAGATAGAGGTAGATGTAGAGCTAGTCCTGTGGCAGCCAAACCAGGGTCCACCGAAAGTGGCCAGTCACTTAATGGGGTTTTCCATGCTTTAGGTGACATGGCGGCCATTCTTGGACAGTACATTCGTCATGATAATAGAGAAGCCGCCCAAGTTTTGCAAGATAGAATTGGGGGCTTAATAGAGAAATTTAAGAGATTGAAGTCACCTGCTTTCGAAGGTTTATCAGACCCTATGGAGGCAGAAAAGAGAAAAAAGTAAATAGAGAAGATATTCATTGTTTTAGGATGTGATGAGGAGCAGAAGGCTACACTTGCAGTTTTTATGTTAGAAGGAGAGGCCAACCACTGGTAGGAGACAATTGCTAGAACAATTAAAGAAGATACCGCATGGACATGGGATATGTTCTGTGAGAAGTTCATTGAGAAATACTTTCCTAAGTGTGTAAGGGAGCGGAAAGCAGAGGAATTCATAAGCTTTAAACAGGGGGAGAAGACTGTAAGCCAATTTGAGTCTAAACTTATTGAATTATCCCGTTTTGCCCCATATATGATTCATGAAGAAGCTCGCAAAGCTAAGAAGTTTGAGCAAGGTTTAAGAGGGTCAATTCGTAATAAGCTGACTCCATTTAAGCTTAAATTGTATGCTGATGTAGTAGAACGGACTCTAATAATAGAGCGAGACAACAAAGAATTTTGAAAAAGTTGTAACCAGAAGAGAGAAGTGAAGAGTAATGCTAGAGCTGCACCGAATACATCTCAAGCATAGGTCAATGCTTCCAAGAAGTAGAAGATGAAAATAACAAACACCTCAACTCCTGCTCAGCCAACGAACCGATTTACGGGTAAATGTTATAGCTGCAGAATGGAGGGTCACTCCGCTCGTTTTTGTAAACAACCGCCTCAACAACCACATTATCAGGCGCCCTTGCAGACGCACCCGAGACCTCAACCACAGTATCAAGCACCTCAACCACAGTACCAGAGATCTATATCATCAAGTATCGGAACAGTATCAAAGACATCCGCAACAAAGACCCCCTCAGCAACAACACTACCAGCCGAGGCCGGAAGGTCAGACTTCTAGACAATCGGCCCAAGGTCATGTGTTTTCTACAGTACCATCAGACGCAAATGCTAATGGAGTAGTGGTGGAAGGTACCATAATTATCTATTCCTCGCCCGCTCAAATTTTATTTGATTCAAGAGCTACGCATTCTTTTATTTCAACTCTTTTCGTGCATACGTTGAGTCTATCTCCTGAACTTCTAGATAAGAATTTAGTAATTGCTACACCAATAGGAAGCTCCGTAGTGTTAAATCTGATATGTAAATCTTATCCTGTCATGGTTGGAGATTCCGTATTGTTAGCTGACCTTATCATATTAGACATGCAAGAGTTCGATGTTATTCTGAGAATGGATTGGTTAACTTCATTCCATGCAAAGTTGGATTGCTTTGAGAAGACTGTGACATTCTCTATTCCTGGGCAATCGAGACTCCAGTTTCTTGGAAAGCAAAAGAATGGATCATTATGCGATTTCTTAACACTTTTGGAGGAAGAATCACATGAAGTAGGTATCGATCAAATTCCAATCGTATGTGAGTTTTTCGACGTATTTCAAGACATACCGAGGTTGCCTCCAAGAAGAGAGATTGAATTTAGTATAGATTTTACGCCCGGAGTCTCACCAATCTCCATGGCACCGTACCGTATGGCACCAGTAGAGTTGAAGGAACTAAAGGAGCAAATTCAAAAGTTATTAGAGCAGGGTTTCATTCGGCCAAGTACGTCGTCGTGGGGTGCATCAATCTTATTTATAAAGAAGAAGGATGGCTCGATGAGATTATGTATTGATTATCGCCAGCTAAACAATGTCGCCATTAAAAATAAATACCCACTTCCTAGGATAGATGACCTTTTCGACCAGTTGAAAGAAGCCAAGTTTTTTCCCAAAATAGATTTGCGGTCAGGATACCACCAGCTTAAAATTAAAGAAGTGGACATATCAAAGATGGCCTTTAGGACTCGTTATGGCCATTACGAGTTTCTCATGATGCTGTTTGGGCTAACAAATGCACCAGCAGTATTTATAGACCTGATGAATAGGGTATTTAAGCCACACCTAGATCAGTTTGTCATAGTATTCATAAATGATATTCTTGTATATTCTAAAACCCAGGAAGAACATGAGCAACATCTTAGAGTTACTCTTCAAACTTTGCAGGAGCATTGATTATATGTTAAATTTGAAAAGTGTGAATTTTGGAATGAGGAAGTAAAATTTTTAGGCCATGTAGTTTCAAAGAAGGGTGTGTCAGTAGACCCATCAAAGGTGGAAGCAGTATTGCATTGGGAACAACCCACGAGTGTGACCGAAATACATAATTTCTTAGTTTAGCAGGGTATTATCGAAGATTTATCAAAGACTTCTCTCGAATTGTAGCACATTTAACTCGATTAACCAGGAAGGGTGTAAAGTTCATTTGGGATGATACTTGTGATCAGGCATTTTCAGAGTTAAAGATTAGGTTGACGACAGCGCCTGTCCTCAACATTCCTTCGAGTGGTGAAAAGTTTGTAATCTTCAGTGATGCTTCATATAGAGGTTTAGGTTGCGTCCTTATGCAGCATGGTAAGGTTGTAGCTTGTGCCTCTAGGCAGATGAAAGTGCATGAGCAGAATTACCCTACTCATGACTTGGAGTTGGCAGGCATGGTTTTTGCTTACAAAGTATAGAGACATTATCTATGTGGGGAGAAGTTTGAGCTATTTTCAGACTATAAGAGTTTGAAGTAACTTTTCTCACAGAAAGAATTGAATATGAGGCAGCGTCGTTGGATGGAATTCTTGAAGGACTATGACTTCACCATCCAATATCATCCAGGTAAAGCTAATGTAGTATCAGATGCTTTAAGTCGTAAGCCGCACGGAGTAATTGCTCACCTCATGATTCAGCGATGGAAAATGTTAGATACGGTGAATGATTTTGACATCCAAATGAATCCGCAAACGTCTATAGCTCATCTCTTTAACCTAATCGTTCAACCTTCATTAATTAGTAAGGTTATAGAAGCTCAACAACAAGATTCATGGCTGCAAGCTATGGTAATAGAAGTTAAAAAAGGTGGCAAGTCGGAATGGAAAGTTGGTACCGATGGTGGATTAAGGTTCCAAAGAAGATTATGTATACCAAATGTGGCTGAATTAAAGAAGGAAATTATGGACGAGGCGCACCATACTAAGTTCACAATCCACCCTGGAGGTACGAAGATGTATCACGATATGCACAGGCAATATTGGTGGAGGGAGATCGCTGATTTTGTAGCCAAATGTCTCACGTGTCAACAGGTGAAAGCAAAACATTAGAAGCCGCCAGGGATGTTGCAGCCACTACTTATTTTCGAGTGGAAGTGGGAACACGTATCCATGAATTTCATTATGGGATTGCCACGGACACATAATAATCATGATGCAGTTTGGGTCATCGTCGACCGGTTAACTAAGTCCACACATTTTCTTTCTATACGTGCTACCTATCCCCTAGAAGAATTACGTAAACTCTATATTAAAGAAATAGTTAGACTGCATGGGGTGCCTATATCTATCGTATTCAATCGGGATTCTAGGCTTACGTCTCATTTTTGGAGAAGTTTACAGAAGGCACTGGGAACCACTCTTGATTTTAGCACCATTTTCACCCTCAGACTGACGGGCAAATTGAACGAGTGAATCAAATTCTTGAAGACATGATCTGAGCTTGTGTGCTTGATTTCAAAGGGAGTTGAGATGATCATTTACCATTGATCGAGTTCACTTATAATAATAGCTACCAGACGAGTATCGGCATGGCGCCATATGAGGCTTTGTATGGGAGGCCTTTTAGATCTCCAAATTGTTAGACAAAAGTTGGAGAAGGTAGTTTTCTTGGATCAGAAATTGTGCAAGAGACAACGGAGAAGATTTTTATCATAAAAAACTATTTGCGCGCAACCCAAAGTCGTCAGAAGAGTTATGCAGACAATCGCAGAAAAGATCTAGAGTTTGCAGTTTGAGATCACGTCTTCTTAAAGATTTCTTCCATTAAGGGCGTCATGAGGTTCAGTAAAAGGGGAAAGTTAGCTCCAAGGTATATAGGTCCATTTGAGGTTCTAAAAAGGGTTGGTGTTGTCGCATATAGGCTTGTTTTACCGCTTCAATTATCTGGTATTCATGATGTTTTCCATGTATCGATGTTAAGGAAATATGAGCGGGATGTTTCTCATGTTATAAATTGGCAACCATTAGATCTTCGGGAAGACGTTTCATATATCGAACACCCATTACATATTCTTGACCGGAAAGACCAAGTGCTTCGATCGAGAGTTATACCGTTAGTCAAGGTTCAGTGGAGTAACCAAATCGAGGAAGAGGCTTCTTGGGAACGAGAGGCCGAGATCTAAGAAAAATACCCTCACTTGTTCACATTATAGGTATGTAAATTTCGAGGACGAAATTTCTTTTAAGGAGGGTAGAATGTAATAATTCAAATAAATCTTGACCGTCAAAATTTAACCATTTATCAACATACCCAATTGGTCCGATGTGACCATTGATCTACAAGATCAACTGGTTCAATCTCAACCATTGATTTGGACATATCCGATCCAACTGTTCATTAACTAATAAATCCATCCAATGATACAACCATCAAACCGTCCATCCATCTCACCACTAATCCATAGGTACATCACGAAGTCCACTCCCCGATCTCGTCCATTCGTACATTTATCCATTCATCTATATCATCCATGTACCATCAAATGCATCACAACCATACACATGCACCAAACACATCATGCACATCCATCCATCTATCCATACATTCATCCATCCATCTATTGATCCATCCATCCATCTACATCATCACAACCATAGATTAATACTGGACACCGTATATAACAATTTCATTCATGCACACACATGTGGCACGCACACATGAGATACATGGTGCACATGCACACTAAATTTCCCACCATGAACACCTATTGCATACACACATCTCTTATACGTGTGGCACACGTGCACCACATGCATCACATGCACCTGATGTCCACACACATGACACACATAGCACATGTGCAATGTACAACTAGTGGTGTGTGCAAACCAGAGAATGTACAACACATGTTTTAAATAGACTAATAAAGAAGAATAAAGAGAAACGGTAAGAGAGTAGTAAGAGCCACTCTCTCTTACACGTGTTAAATATGTGAATGAAGAGGCTATAAAAGGGAGGCATGAGATATAGAAAAGGAATGTGAGGTGAGGTGAGGTGTTGTGACATGAGAAGAGTGAGGAGAGAGAGAGAAAAAAAAGAAGAAGAAGGGGGTTGTTGGACATTCACGATGGAAAGAGAGGGAGAGAGGAGAGAGAAAAAGGAAGAAAGAAAAGAGGAGAGAGAAAACGGAAGAAAGAAGAAGAAAAATAAAAAGAAAAACTTTTTTAAGAAAAAAGTGAGTTTTTCTCTCACTTGATATTTGAAAAAAATATAATATTTTTTTTTATTAATTAATTATTCATTTATTCAAATAATTAGATCTTACTTGCCCATCTTATATGTTATGTTGTTTTGTTTAATTTTTATTATTTGTTTTAATTGCATACAATAGTTTTAAACATGTCATTTTAATTTTTGTCGTTCGGTTGTCTCTATTTTAATTGATATGCCTCAATTTGACTTAAATATTTGCTTATTAGTAATCCTCCTTAGAAAAAAAGAAGAAGATTGTTTGGCTTTATATATTATTATGAAAATCTTGAGTTTATAAATTTTGGATTCTTAAATCAAATAGATTATATTGTATATTTATTTTTTTTGTAGAACTTTAATCATGTATATGCAATTTACATTGATTAACAATTTTGTTTTAAATTTAATAAATTGTGTACATCACGTATTATGAATTGATCAATAGCAGTCATTAAATGTTTTTAGAAATATTTGATTTATGCAATATTAAAATCATGTATCATTAAAATAGTTATGAAACACCAGAAAATAGGTGAGGCGATCAACTCCTCTGGGTTGAAAATCCCTAAAGCATAAATAGGTGGGGCGATCAAGACCCTTGGGTTGAAAGTCCCAGAAACCCAACTGGTACCTTTTGGAACCTCTACTATACCCTTTGAGTGGATGAGCATATCAGGATTACAAAAGGTTCTCACTGCTAGGTTCGGTAGGGTAGTAGTCTAACCAGCTAACGTACAAATGAGTCCCTCACCAAGTGCCCTTTGGATGGGTGAGCATGTCATGCAAGAGGCTCCCATTGCCAGGCTGGATGTTGTATTGGCACGGGTGTTGGCCAAACGGTGTAAACTGGCCCTGGTGTTAAAAAGAATCAACCACACATGTTATTATGGAGTATAGCATATGTTGATTTCATTCATTCATATTTCTTTAAATTCACATTGAAAATTTGTTCACGTTATATGAGGTTAATTATTTTGAAACCTGTGTTAAGATTACTCACTAGGCTTCGCAGCTTACCCTGTTGGGATTTTAAAATTTCAGGATCGATTACTCATGGAGGCGCTTAAAGAGATTTTCTTTTATTTATTTTGATTTCTTTACCATTTTTTAAATAAGTATAGTGAACATTAAGTATAGTATGATGGCATGACGATGACATGTGTTTGATGATAATCTCAAATAGTCAGAACATGAACATTTTATTGTTCTTTAAATAAATGTTCGATTTTTAAAATTTTTGAATTGTTATATTTTATGAATGAGATCATTTTGTCAATATACATGTGAATTATGAAGTGTAAACATACAAAACATAAGTCATGTCTTTGGGTACGGAATCGGGGTCGGATATACGCAAGTGCTGGATTTCGGTGCATGACATTCATCATTAGGGCCTGCCTTTGAAGTGGACAATCCATTATGTGGGCTCACGATTATATGGGTCACCATCGTGTGCGGCCCACCTTTTAATGTAGACCCTCCATGGTGTGGGTCCCACCTATGGTTTGTATAGGGAGAGAGAAGTTTACAATTGAAAGACAAGATTTTTTTAATGTATTTGAGTAACTTTTATTATGTAAATTATTTTTATAATTGTGCTTCTAAAATTAACTTAACTTGAAAAGGTAACTTATTTGCTGGTATCTAAACGGTCTAATGTCCAATAAAATTTCAAAGAAAACTAACCGAATTGTTCAAAAGGTCCTTTAGCTCCGGGTGTTATGCATTTTTAAGAGAGATTTATTTTAGTTTACAAAAAATATAATAAAAATATATAATTTTTTAACATGCCTGAACAACCAACCAAATCCTGGGTCAACCCAGACCGGATGAACGACCGAAGCCGCAAGCCGGTTTCAATGCATCGTTTGCACTTTTGAAAGGTACATGAATGTGCATATTGGCGGTGGTTTTGCGATTGTTGATTTTTCATACACTGGTGTCCCACTTGGAGAGCAGAATCTTCGGTCAGCACCCAATTGATGGCCCTAATCTCCCACACATGTACGAATCCTACACGTGCAGATAGCTGCAGCAGACGTGGTTCATTTGTACATCGTCATGCGATCTTTGCCAGGGGACTCCGATAGCATCCTTTAGGCCATGAATCCGTAAAAGTTGGGCCAGATAGATCTGCCCCATTGATCCGGTGGGCCCCATCAATCTCGTTTACACGAGTCTGGTGGGACAGCCGTGCACGTTTATTGTGAATCCTCAGCCCATTTCTTTGACATCTGCTTCTCTGCACAAGTGTCCCCCATGACAAGCCTTTCGTGCTTTGTCCATGGCAAAACAAACCCACTAGGCCACTCTAAGCAACGTTCCAGATCTCGCACACGAATCCCCCAAAGGCCCCTCTAAGCAACGTTCCAGATCTCGCACGCGAATTCCCTAAAGGCACGGATGTGCTGGCAACTTGCATACACCACTCATTTTGGACCCAAATTGAGAAATTTACAACTGTACGACCCATTTAAGGCCCATTTATATTTCTAAGCCCACTTCATTTTTCCTATCAAAAATACGCCCCATACGTACAGACGTCTTCCCAAAGGTCCAAAATGCCCCTCTTATATCAGATGCTTATTCACGCTGTCAGACGCTTCTCCACCCAAAAAAACTTAGTTTTTTCTTCTTTCCTCTCTCTCATCCTTCATCGTAGCCGTAGATTATCATTTTCTGATTACTTCTCCTCCTCTGTGACTGTCCACCGTAACAGTAAAACCCTCCTTTTACCGCTTTCTTCTTTCCCCGTTATTTGGTGGAGAATACACACCCCACAGACGTCCTTTTCGACTTTTTTTGAGCCCAAGATAGGATGAAAAATGGTCCTCCCAGCTAAGAAGCTTCGAATGGCAGGTATATTCAGATCCCTGCTTTCGTTTTGTGGACCCCACTGTATATTATACTATATATGCGCACAGTCCACAATCCATTTTCATTTTTAAAAAATACTAAGCTTTATTTGCATGGACCCTACGGTATATTATACTATATATGCCTACGGTCCCCAATATATTTTCATTTTTTAAAAAATAGAGAATGGTATGTCATGTCCCGATAAATGAAAAAAATCAGGACTCAAATGGCCCCCATTGAGGGTTTTTTAAAATTAGAATGAAATGAGATGTGAAAGTAAACGAAGACCGTGAAAGAGACCGAGCACCGTCTGATTTAACAGACCGAGGACCCACTGAGTTATTGATGAGGACCGTGAACTGAGCTAAAATGATCGTGAATTGAGCTGAAATCACTTTGAACTGAGTTAAATTGACCATGAACTGACTTAAATTGGGCCATTCCCCGACCATTCATGCATTTCACGGACAATTCCCTTACTTCACGGACAATTCCATGCATTTCACGGTGAATTCCGACGATTCTGTTTCACTTCACGGTCATTTCTATGCATTTCACGGTCAATTCCCTTCATTTCACGAACAATTCCTTGCATTTCATCGTCAGTTTCCTTCACTGCACAGTCATTTTCATGCATTTCACGGTCAATTCCCTTCATTTCACGGACAATTCCTTGCATTTCACCGTCAGTTTCCTTCACTTCACAGTCATTTTCATGCATTTCATGGTCAATTTCGACGATTCCGCTTCACTTCACGGTCATTTCCATGCATTTCACGGTCATTTCCCTTCACTTTACAGTCATTTTCATGCATTTCATGGTCAATTCCGACGATTCTGCTTCACTTTACGGTCATTTCCATGCATTTCATGGTCATTTTCCTTCATTTCACAGACAATTCCTTGCATTTCACCGCCAGTTTCCTTCAATTCACAGTCATTTTCATGCATTTCATGGTCAATTTCAACGATTCCGCTTCACTTCACGGTCATTTTCATGCACTTCACAGTCATTTTCATGCATTTCACGGTCAATTCCGACGATTCCGCTTCACTTCACGTCATTTCCATGCATTTCACGGTCATTTCCCTTTACTTCACAGTCATTTTCATGCATTTCACGGTCAATTCCGATGATTCTGTTTCACTTCATGGTCATTTACATGCATTTCACAGTCATTTGTCTTCACTTCACGGTCAATTCCATGCATTTCACGGTCAATTCCCTTCACTTCACGGTCATTTTCATGCATTTCACGGTCAATTCCGACGATTCTGCTTCACTTCGCGGTCATTTCCATGCATTTCACAGTCAATTCCCTTCACTTCACAGTCATTTTCATGCATTTCATGGCCAATTCCCTTAAGTTCACAATCATTTCCAAGCATTTCACGGTTGATGAAGGCGATTCTGCTTCACTTCACGGTCATTTCCCTTCACTTCACGGTCAATTCCCTTCACTTCACGGTCAATTCTATGCATTTCACAGTCAATTCCCTTCATTTCACGGTCATTTCCATGCATTTCACAATCAATTCCGACGATTTCGCCTCACTTCACGGTCAATTCCCTTCACTTCACAGTCAATTCCCTTCATTTCACGGTCATTTCCATGCATTTAACGGTCATTTTCGGCGATTCCGCCTGTATTCACGGTCATTTCCATGCATTTCACGGTCAATTCCCTTCACTTCACGGTCATTTCCATGCATTTCATGGTCAATTTCGACGATTCCGTGCACTTCGAGCGTCCAACCTTCCCACACTTGAAACAAATCGAAATTGTCCGTGATCGACTACCCCTTGTCATCCAATGCCTTTGCTGGCTAGATTGGGAACATTTCCTTGGCTGTGCTACCACACCGTTTATGATCCAAGTTCTTCGATCTGCTGACGATGGCCCACCTTGTCAACTTCACTTTCTATACTAGGCAACTGTTGGGATCCTTTCCCATTTGATTTATTGAATTTTGCAGTCTCTCGTCCATTAACATCTCTTGCACCCCCCATCTGTATGTAAACCAGGCTCCTTGTTAGGCTGATGGTGGGGAATCCTTAAACAGATGATGATGGCGGCCCTTTATCTGTGAATCCATGGAGTAACATACCCTCCAGTGCATTACCATTTCCTTTTGCCCCTTCATGTAAATCAAGACCCTTGATTGGTGGATGGTGGCCTACCTCCACTTCAAATACTTTTCGAGATGATGATAGCGGTTTGTTCTCTATCGACCCATGGAATAACACACCCTCTAAATCACTACCATCTCCTTCTCCCCCTCCATGCAAATAGATATTCTCAATTTTAAGATGGTGGCCCACCTCCTCTACTTCAGATCCTCCACCAGATGATGAAACTGGCCCTCTCTCTTTTGACTCATCAAATGATAAATCCTTGCGTCTATCATCATCTCCTACCCCTTGTTCATGCATATTAAGCCTTTCGAACGGTGGATGGTGGTGGATGGTGGTCCACCTTCACTTCAAATCCTTCACCTGATGATGACAGAGACCCTTTCTCTATTGACCGATGCAATATCACCTCCTCTAGTCCATTATCATATCCTTCTTCGAGCCCTTCGATCAATAGAGATTCTTTATCAGATGATGATCGACAGTCATTCTCAATTGACCCATACAACAACACGCCCTCCATCCTATCACCATTTCCTCCCCCTTCTTCATTTAAATTGAGCTTCTCGATCAGCGAATGGTGGCCCACCTCCTCCACTTGAAACCCTCCCCCAGGCAATGAGATTCTGGTGAAGTTCCTCACGCCATCTTCAGGATAATTCTCTTCATTTCACGGTCATTTCCATGCATTTCACGGTCAATTCTGACGATTCTACTTCACTTCACGGTCAATTTCATGCATTTCACGCTCAATTCCCTTAAGTTCACGGTCATTTCCATACATTTCACGGTTAATTGTTGCAATTCCGCTTCACTTCACGGTCATTTCCATGCATTTTACGATCAATTCCCTTCACTTCACAGTCATTTTCATGCATTTGACGGTCAATTCCCTTAAGTTCACAATCATTTCCATGCATTTCACGGTTGATGAAGGCGATTTCGCTTCACTTCACAGTCATTTCCATGCATTTCACGGTCCCTTCACTTCACGGTCAATTCCCTTTATTTCACGGTCATTCCCATGCATTTCACGGTCAATTCTGGCGATTCCGCCTCACTTCACGGTCAATTCTCATCACTTCACGGTCAATTCCATGTATTTCACGGCCAATTCCCTTCACTTCACGGTCAATTCCATGCATTTCACGGTCAATTCCCTTCACTTCACGGACAATTCCATGCATTTCACGGTCAATTCCCTTCACTTCACGGTCATTTCCATGCACTTCACGGTCAATGAAGGCAATTCTGCCCCACTTCACCGTCAATTCCCTTCACTTCCCGGTCCAAAACTTATGAAAATTCACTAATTTCGATTTCATCCTTGCAGGTGGCATACCCATGCATAAGGGATTTGGTGAGTCGACTTCCACCATTTCATGTAGATGTTCTTTGACCTAGTGGTTTGATAGTGTGAAGAGTGGGTTGGAGAAGAGTAACACTAGATTAACTATATTTAGGCAGTCCCCATTCTCATTTTTATTACACATTCCATCATTTAGGTTTATAGGAGCCATTTTTCACTCACTTATTCAGAGAATATAGGCAATCTTGTATTCAAGATACAGGGGAAGCGTGTAAAATTTTTTGAAATATACTTCACCCTAATAACAGGGCTGAGAACTGGTGACCTCTCCATACCCAATATCCATCGTTCAAAGAAGTCATTAAGAGAAAAATACTTCAATGAATATCCTATCCTAAAGAAACATGTACAGGAGGTGTTTAATAGGATAGTTGATAGCAATAAGCACGAAGATTTCATGAAGGTAGCCCTAATATTATGTGTAGAATGGTTTGTTAGGGGGACCGACACGAATGTTGTATGTTGTACAGAATTTATCGACCTTGTTGACTCATTGGAAAACTTTATTATCTACCCTTGGGGTAGTTTGTCCTTCCATACGATGACAGAAGGGATCGAGAGTGCCTCGATTGCATCGTAGAGGCATCATTACAATGTCACCAGTTGCATATTTTCCCTACAAGTAAGGATTCTTTCCTTGTCTATTTTAATTCATAGTTATAGAAAACTATATTTATTTAAGATCGTCTTGTCATTTCATTGTAACAGATATGGGCCCTTGAGAGAGTACTGGCTCTCCGAGAATGTGTAATTTCATACGTTCCCTCCCAAATTCCACGATTCATACAATATCGGGGATGGAAGAGTTGGAGGTATATGAAGATTCATGAAATTCTAGAGAGTAAATATGTAAGCCAATTTCTATAAAGCTAAGTGGTCACTCATTCAACTATATATATATATATATATATATATATATATATATATATATATATATATATATATGTTTCTGTACATAATACGAAGATGTTTTCTTGCAGACTGAGATCGTTCTTATCTTAGAGCCTACCACTGAGGAGTTGGAGATGGAGGCCGTTCGTTTGGCCCATGATAGACTTGATGTAAGATGTCAGAAACGTCTTATTGTATGTTGATATTTTATATTTAATTATATATGTTATATAATATGATACATACATTGCCTCATTTTGTAGGGCACTAAAGATGAAGACGATGAAGATATGGAAGACAGATCGGGATAGGGAGAGGGAGAAGAAAGGGGAGAGGAAGAGAGTACTGATAACGGAGAGGGACAAGAAGGGGGGGAGGGAGAAGAAAGGGGAGAGAAAGCGAGTACTGATGACGAAGAGGGAGAGGGAGCGGGATTGCAATTGACTGGGGAGTCGATGCATGATAGGGAGGAGCTGGAGGCGCTGAGGCTTCAGTTGCAGAGAGAGAGAAGTAATACTGAAGGAGGTTGAACTAATGTTAAAACTGAAAGAAGCCTTGAGGCTAGAGAAGGAAGAGTTGAATGAGAGAGCGGTATGGAAGAAGGAGAGGAAAATGCTGGTGAGGGAGAGGGAAGAACTGAAGAAGGAGAGGGAAGAGTTGGATGAGGGTAAGGCGGAGTTGAAGAGGCAGATGGAGGCGTTTCGTATAGAGAAGATTCAGTTTATGAAGGAGAAGGATTTAGAGAATGAGAAGAAGAATAAGGATGCATTAGGCGTTGATATATGCGAGAAATCACTACATTCCATTTCGGTATATAAGAGGAGAGGTAAGGGGGTTGTGAAGCCGTCTGTCTACAAGCGTTCTCCATTCACTTCCATCTCCACCGTGCAAACCACTCCAAGCAACGTCACTGACAATGAGAAACGGAGAGAATTTCCTACTTCATACACAAAGGATTGCAAGTTCTGTCTCACATTTTTTCAGGTTACTGTATGAATTGAATCATGGTTAATATGTTATTTCATTATATGATTTTTGTTCTAATTTGGTATGTTGTCTGTAATAGTCATGCATCGACATGCAAATGACTGTATTGAGAATGTATCGAGATGTTGGTAGTGAAGAAGCGCGTTTATTATTCGAAGGCCTAGAAAAACTTACTGCGATCAGCATTGTCAAGCCTCGTGACGAGCATAAGGCCATGTGGCAACATGAAGAGGTAATGGTGTCATTTTTTTGTTATCAATACTAGGTATACCCATTTCTATAAGTTGAGGATATTGATATCTTATTTTGCCACATATGGACAGGCATACGTACCAGTCAATCACGCAAACAGTCATTGGTACCTGATAATCATCCACCCTCGAGACTGAGAAATCATTATACTTGACAGTTTATACTCGAGGGCACTCGGTCGATACAGGGAACATATCGAGCTGATGAAGGAGGCCTTGCCCATATTATTCTATGTCGCAGGAGATATGTCTGCGTTGAAAGGAAATGCTTGGACGGTCAGAGAAGATACTTCTGCACCAAAGCAGACCAACGGACATGATTGTGGCATTTTTATCATGAAATATATGGACATTTTTTGCAATGATGAAATTTTGTCAGGGAGATACTTGCAGCAATTCACTTCCATTTTTAGGAAGTCAATAGCCTATGATTGCCTGAGTGACCTGAAAATATGATATATTTGTCTTAGGGATGAGAGGAATCGAAAAATTTTGTGAAATGTTGTAAATTGGGCTAAATAATGTATTGTAAAACATACATGGTGATATAGTGTAAATGATGTGTTATATATTTTCTCTAAATTTTGTAGCAAATGATGTCTTCCTAGTGATTTCATTATGAATGGTGTAAATGATGTGTTGTATATTTTCTCTAAATTTTGTAGCAATTCCCTTAACTTCACGGACATATTCATGCATTTCACAGTCAATTCTCTTCACTTTACAGTCGATTCCATGCATTTCACAGTCAATTCCCTTCACTTCACAGTCATTTTCATGCATTTCATGGTCAATTCCCACGATTTCGCTTCACTTCACGGTCAATTCCATGCATTTCACGGTCAATTCCCTTCACTTCACGGTCATTTCCATGCATTTCACAGTCAATTCCCTTCACTTCACGGTCATTTTCATGCATTTCACAGTCAATTCTCATGATTCCGCTACACTTCACAATCAATTTCATGCATTTCACGGTCAATTCCCTTCACTTCACGGTCATTTCCATGCATTTCATAGTCAATTCCCTTCACTTCACAGTCATTTTCATGCATTTCACGGTCAATTCCGATGATTCCGCCTCACTTCATAGTCAATTCCATGCATTTCACAGTCAATTCCCTTCACTTCACGGTCAATTCCATGCATTTCACAGTCAATTCCCTTCACTTCACAGTCATTTTCATGCATTTCACGGTCAATTCCCATGATTCCGCTTCACTTCACGGTCAATTCCATGCATTTCACAGTCAATTCCCTTCACTTCACGGTCATTTCCATGCATTTCATAGTCAATTCTCTTCACTTCACTGTCATTTTCATGCATTTCACGGTCAATTCCCATGATTCCGCTTCACTTCACGGTCAATTCCATGCATTTCATGGTGAATTCCCTTCACTTCACGGTCATTTCCATGCATTTCACAGTCAATTTCCTTCACTTCACAGTCATTTTCATGCATTTCACGATCAATTCCCATGATTCCTCCTCACTTCACGGTCAATTCCATGCATTTCACGGTCAATTCCCTTCACTTCACGGTCAATTCCCCTCACTTCACAGTCAATTCCCTTCACTTCACAGTCATTTTCATGCATTTCACGGTCAATTCTCACGATTCCGCCTCACTTCACAGTCAATTCCATGCATTTCACGGTCAATTCCCTTCACTTCACAGTCATTTTCATGCATTTCACGGTCAATTCTCACGATTCCGCTTCACTTCACGGTCAATTCCATGCATTTCATGATCAATTCCCTTCACTTCAAGGTCATTTCCATGCATTTCACAGTCATTTTCATGCATTTCACAGTCAATTCCCACGATTCCGCCTCACTTCACGGTCAATTCCATGCATTTCACGGTCAATTCCCTTCACTTTACGGTCATTTCCATGCATTTCACAGTCAATTCCCTTCACTTCACAGTCATTTTCATGCATTTCACGGTCAATTCCGACGATTTCGCCTCACTTCACGGTCAATTCCATGCATTTCACGGTCAATTCCCTTCACTTCACGGTCATTTGTTTCTATGCTGGCCCACCTAATGATTGAACCACCCCAATTCTTAGGCTGAGGGATCTACTGCCAAATACAATATGATTCTACAGAATCAATACATCTCAGTTCAATGGAACTATGACTCAACATAAAAACATCTGATCAAGTTCCAATAAGATTGAGAAATAGAGATTACTAGAACACTAAAATAAAACCCCCTGTTTTGATGCACTATCAGATTGAATTGCAATTGCTAGTTTCGTTAAGCAGCATACATGTTGAGAATTTAGGATCCAAATTACAAATATGTTTCTTCCAAGCTGTCTGATTTTTTGTAAGTGCTAAATGGGTGATCTTCTTCCACTGAAGATTCAATCTTTGGATTGTTTTTCTACGAATCTGGAAGCGGGTTTAGTGCCTGCCCTTGATTCTTCTTGTTGAATTCTTTCGGCAGGTGTTTCTTCATAGGAGTTGTACTCACCTTCCTGCTTTCTGTAAGCTCCAATGGGCCTTATTTTATTTGAGCGGTTGCCATAAGATTTCTTCATTCTTGAAAATCTGGACTCTATTAAAACGGCTCGAAGGATTTGAATTCTCCATTTCCTTATCTTGATCAAAGGAGATGAAGATCTCTTTGTTCTGTTCATTTCTTTTGTCCTGCTTGATCAAACTTCCCTCTTTTAAGGATGAAAGCAGATCTTCGTCTCGGCTGTAACCAGAATAATGAGAATTACACCTCCCGTAAGTATTAAAATATTGTTCTTTGTCTGCACGATTCCAGGTGGAGTAGTGGGGGTGGATAACATGGAGTGTGTACCGGCATGGGCGTGTACTAACAAGCTAACCTAAAAAAGAAAAACAAAACAAAACAAAAAAAAATCAGAAAAAAAGTAGTAAAAATTACCCTTCGATATATCGAATAGTACAAGATATATCGACATCTCGATATATCGAATGTAAGACGATATATCGAAATTAGTCCAAAACCGTCCAGAGACAAAATGTTGTTTTAAACCAATTTTTCGATTATATCGAGATTGTTTCGATATATTGAAAGAAGAAATTTCGATATCAATCGAACAACACTCGATTGTAAAAACAGAATCCACTGAAATTTTGTAAGGGAAAAACAAAAGTTCGAGTCGATGTTATCGAAGTCTAATCGATTACATCTATCTTAAGTTTCCAATTACATCGAACTCTAGTCAATGTTATTGAAATAAGTAGTGTCGATATATCAACTATATTTCGATTTTTCGAAAATCGTCAGCAAATGTCCAGAGACAAAATGCATTTTTACAAGGAATTAAAGTAATTATCGATAATATCGAACACAGTTCGATATATCGAAAGGACGACATATCAACTAAATGTCGATATATCGAAAATGTTCCTCAATTGTCCAGAGACGCACTGCTCTACTGAAACGAATTATCGATAATATCGATACTGGTTCGATATATCGAAGAATGATATATCGATTAAACTTCAATTTCTATGTTTTTATATATCGAATGGTTTACGATATATCGAATAACACCAAAAACTGTCCAGGGGTAAATGCTCATTTAAAACGAAACGTCGATGGTATCGATTAATATTCGATATATCGAATTACTTCTTGATATATATCGAAGTGGTATCGATTGAAAAATATTTGAAAAGGCCATAAACTCTTTGCCCGACTGTTGGGCTACTGTCGATATATCGATGTACATTCGATATATTGAATTTAACTGCATATATAAAATACACGACCTCCATTCCATTTCATTCCTTTCATTTTGTTCTTCCTCTGTGACGCTTCCTCTCAAAGAAGGCGGAGGTGGTGAAGTTGGGCCATTTTGATGGAGCTTTTTCAGGTTTGTAAATCATTATTATTATTCATTCATTCAAAACCCTACATTTTCTGCCCCTTTTTCTTTTCCTGTTCATCCCTACTTGCTCTCCACTTCTTCAATCTCCTTGATTTCCATTTCTTTTATCAGGATATCATCTTCAAGTTTTCATCTACATGGGGAAAGAGAGGAGTAAATCGATTCAACGGGGAGAATCGTCTAATCCTAGGCCAAAACGTGCTAAAACAATTGCCAGGAGAAAAAATGCTCAGCCCGCAACCCAAAATGTCTCTCCACCACCTATAAACATTCTGCCACCCGAACTTCTAATCCCTAATGTGCCACCACCTCCTGATGATCTATATCAAAAGTTTTTTCAAAGGAAGATGGACTATAAAAGATAAGTTGATTGGTCTTGTCTAGCTCCATATGGGATTGTACCAATGCTCGAGGCCATTGACTGGTCTCGTATGCTTGATTTTTGTGGTGTGACATGGAATGAACAAATACACAGGTTTTTAGCTTACTATTATTCCCCCGTATCTGACCCCCCAGCCATAGATGTTACCATTGGCCAAACCACAACTCACATCACTCTTGCCATTATCGGTCAGTTAATTGGAATTTCGTGTAAATCCCAAGGCTTTGTAGACTACAACTTCGACTCACTTGAAGTTCGTTCAGAAATTACAAAACATGTATGCAATGGCCAAGACATTCCTTGGCATGAGGGCAACTCTCTGCGTGCATCCCACATGTCTGCACAATTCCAAATTCTTCATGCAATTTTTTTGCACAAACTTGTATCCCAGGAGCACCAATAGGTCTGATCTTACCTCATTCATGTTGGGGATTCTCTATGCCGTCAACAAAAAAGTTGAACTATGTCTGCCTACGCTCATGTTGCATCAGCTGGCTGTGGCAATCCAATCCAGTAGAGATGTGTACATTTCATTCCCTTATCTTATCTGTCTATTGTCTCAACATGTGGGATTGTTTCCCACCACTGACCGTCCCCGACAGCCTCGTAAAATTTTCAAAACAAACATAAAAAGAATGAAATTGCTTAACACACCAGCTTCCTCTTCCGCTCCACTTGACACTATGGCCAAAACCAAAGCAGAAGGAGCTGAGACTGATGCGATGGACATCGAGGCAGCGGATACTGGAGATGAGAGGCCCAACACAGTGACCCGACTTTCTCGCTAGTCCCACATACTCGTTGTCATGTTGGCCACCGAGACCGTCGAACATCGATTATATACTGTCTTCACCAGCAAGATGAACAACTACACCAGCACGATCAACGATTGTCGCAGATCGAGAAAATCGCACTTGCGACGAAAGAAGCTGTCGAGTGAGTGGAGAAGAAGCTGCTGGACCTAATGGAAATGATCACATGCAGACGAGATGACACCGTGCCACACGGTGCCGGTCCTTCAGCCCAGCCTGATGAGTAGTTGTAAAATGTTGTTAATTGTAAATATTTGGATTTTGTATGCCCGAAAAGGGCTAGAAATTTTTTTTTTTGGATGATGATTATAGTACCCAAACTTGGGGTAGTAATTTTGATGTGTTCTTCGGTGAATCAACGAATGAAGGGTAGTAATTTTGGCTTTCAACTATTAAACGATATTTGAGATTCACTCATAATTTGCATGGATTGCTTGGACCCCACCTATGAAAGTATTTGACATGCAAATCAGTTGGAAGGTCTTTGTATAAATAGATTGAACCTACCAAGTTTTGAGTCTACTCCTTAGAGAGATTTTGGATCCTACTCTGTTCAGTGTGTGAAATCCAGGCTATTTATTAGGTGGGTCTCACCATGTATGTGTCTTGGCCTGAAAATCAGGACACTTCAGGAAGCAGGGTTGCCTGTGAAAGGCTTCCCCACTCTTTGAATTTTGATTTACTTCATAACCCCTGTGATCTATTACATGGTTCATTTTCACATAATCAGGTGCATATATATTATGAGGTACTGTATACATCTGCATGAACTACTGACATGTTTAATTTTCTGTTCCTAGGCCTTTAGTTGTTTGTCTTTTCTGTTTCTTCTTCATTTTCTTTTCCTATTTTCTGCCACCTGGTAGTTGTTGTTTTCCTTTTTTCTTTTAATGAAATCGGTGTAGGTTATTCGCTAATTCATTGCCATTAGGTCCAGCAGCTTCTTCTCCACATGCAAATAGGTGTAAGTTATTAACAATTCCATGTTTCTTTTCATAATTTCCTGGTTTTACACAGGCTTTGAGAAACAACAGATATGATGAGCATGTGATGCTTTCTGCTTGCAGTGTTCTTATTGGCAGACAACTTACTCCAGTGGATTGTCTGTGAAATGCATGGAATTGTCCGTGAAATGCATGAAAATGTCCATGAAGTGAAGGGGATTGACCATGAAATGCATAGAATTGACCATGAAGTGAAGGGAATTGACTGTGAAATGCATGGAAATGACCGTGAAATGAAGGGAATTGACCGTGAAATGTATAGAATTGACCGTGAAGTGAAGGGAATTGACCGTGAAATGCATGGAAATGATTGTGAACTTAAGGGAATTGACCGTGAAATGCATGAAAATGATTGTGAAGTGAAGGGAATTGACCGTGAAATGCATGGAAATGACCGTGAAGTGAAGCAGAATTGTCGGAATTGACTGTGAAATGCATGAAAATGACCGTGAAGTGAAGGGAATTGACCGTGAAATGCATGGAATTGACCGTGAAGTGAAGGGAATTGACCGTGAAATATGTGGAAATGACAGTGAAGTGAGGCGGAATCGCTGGAATTGACCGTGAAATGCATGGAAATGACTGTGAAGTGAATGGAATTGGCCGTGAAATGCATGGAAATGACCATGAAGTGAAGAGAATTGTCTTGACGATGGCGTGAGGAACTTCACCAGAATCTCATTGCCTGGGGAAGGGTTTCAAGTGGAGGAGGTGGGCCACCATTCTCTAATCGAGAAGCTCGATTTAAATAAAGAAGGGGGAGGAGATGATGATAGGATGGAGAGCATGTTGTTGTATGGGTCAATTGAGAATGACTGTCCATCATCATCTGGTAAAGAATCTCTATTGATCAAAGGGCTCGAAGAAGGATATGATAATGGACTGGAGGAGGTGATATTGCATCGGTCAATAGAGAAAGGGTCTCTGTCATCATCAGGTGAAGGATTTGAAGTGGAGGTGGACTACCATCCACCACCATTCACCGTTCGAAAGGCTTATTCTGCATGAAAATGATAATGGACCGTGAAGTGCATGGAAATGACCGTGAAGTGAAGCGGAATCGCCTTCATTGATCGTGAAATGCATGGAAATGACCATGAAGTGAGGCGGAATCGTCGGAATTGACCATGAAATGCATGAAAATGACTGTGAAATGAAGGGAATTGACCATGAAATGCATAAAATTGACCGTGAAGTGAAGGGAATTGACCATAAAATGCATGGAAATGACCTTGAAGTGAAGCCGAATCGACCGTCACAATTTCAAAGAAAACAACATATGTATTACTAGAAATGTATAACATTGTCATATGTATTACAAGAAATGTATAACATTCACAGTCGTATTACAAAAAATATATAACAATCACGGTCGTATTACAAAAAAATGTATAACATTCACAGTTGTATTACAAGAAATGTATAACATTTACAGTCGTCTTATAAAAAATGTATAACATTCACAGTCGTATTACAAAAAATGCACTACAACAAACATTATTCTGAAGGTATTGGAAATTTGCAACTCCGATGATTATGCCCTGTTTGTCTGCAACGTCCACATATTTTTATTAATCGTTCCTCTCCACAGGAAAGGATCCGTGCCTTCTTCGGTCTTCCAGCTGACCTCGTCTGTAGCGGGGGCTTGATACTTGAACAATACTCCTTGAATCCATCAGAAATTTCCCATTGACTCTTATCCCGTACTGGGTAAACGGACTCTGCGTAGTGATTTGGTAATTCCTGGACGTGTACAACGGGGAGCAATAAGAATAATGAGGAGGATTATAGTTTATACATGTCGAAAGAACATGAAAATAAGGGTATCCCTTTACTTCAAACTCGCGACATGTACATGAAAGCTCGTTGAGCTTGACAGTATCATTGTAGTCTCCCACAATATAGTATTCATCCCGAGAAATTACGTGGCAACGAACATCTCGTGCCTTCAGTATGAGATCCTTTAATTATTTCTCTGTTCACGGTGTCAACGGTCCGACGAATAATGATGCTGATTCTCTTCTCTGATAGAACATCTCCTGAATTTTTATTCTGACCGTCTCTATCAGCATAGTAATGAGATATTCTCGTGCTTCTTTAAACAGAGCATTAACACACTCAGCTATATTTGTAGTGACCAAATTGAATCTTTTTCCTGTGAAGTGTGAAGATGTCCACTTTTCATACCCTATTTCCCTCAGCCATGCATGTACCAGGGGGTTGCCATTTTCGATATCATGCATTAATTTTTCAAACTCAGCCCTCCTACAAGTCTTTATAGCTTGCCAGTAGTACATTTCTAACGACTTGTCTTTGAACGTGTCCACCAAGTTTCGATATATATGGTACGCACAGTACCCATGGATTGCTACTTGGAAGGCCTATGGAACTTCTTTCATTAGACCTTTATGCCGGTCTGATATGATCATAAGACCAGGGCAATCCCTTAACGAATCACTGAGGTAGGTAAGGAACCAGTTCCAATTGTTGTTGTTCTCTGATTCTCCGATACCAAAAGCTACTGGAAAGATATGATTGTCGCCATCCAAAGCCGTATCAACGAACAGAACACTCTTGTATTTACCTTTTAGATGTGTCCCGTCAACGACTAAGACCCTTCGTAGAGATGTTTGAAAACTTTTGACGCACTGTCCGAGCACAACAAAACATCTCTCAAACTTTGTCATCTGTTTATTCACAAGCAGAGCAGCCACTCTCCCTGGGTTTACCATCCTCAACTCATGCAAGTACATCGGAGTTCTTTGTAAGAGTCTTCATAAGACCCCATTACGCAATCGATTGCAATCTCCCTCGCGCGCCATGCCTTCTGATAGCCAATAACAATATTATACTTCTCTTGCATTGCGAATATAATGTCTTTCGGCCTTAACCCCAAGCGTTGCTTAATGCGATTGACAACTAGTTCACTGGCCAGCTTACTGGTTGCTTGCCGATGATCGCTCTTCATCCATGACATTCCGCATGTATGTATGGACCTAACTGTCTTAATCTTGAATATTCCCACTTCATTCACCCTGGATACGTGTACCTTCCATTCATACTTATCTTCCATACACACCATAGTGAATTTCTTGGATGTGGAAGCTTGGACCTTATATTGAAAGTTGTTGTGAATTGCATATTGGCTCAAAATATACTTACACCGGCTCTTATCCTTAAAAGTTTCACCAACGACTATATCAATCGGGTCCTCAAGTGGATATAAATACAGTGACAGGTCTGCATTGGTGCAACCAGCATCCTCGAAAGACACAATGGGAAGCCTGATGGTGAATTATGATGTTGGAGCCTGTTCGGGCAATGGAATGTCGTTTCCACTTATGTTTCGGGCATTGGATGTTGAGGACAATTCTACTCTTATAAAAGAAGGGGATGCCGTATATTCACTTCTGAGATTCAGGTCAGTCGACACCCTCACTTGACTTGTCGTGAGGTTTGATGTCTGACCCAGCTTGGGTATTGGAATATTGCTTAGAGAAACCTGTGAAGGTGATGTCATGTCTTGATATTTCCATCCATGTTCCTCACTCAAACTTACAGTAGCTGGGGCGTCATGTTCGAATGCACTGTAAGCCACCGGGTCTTCGAGTACTGCCTCATTAACGCGCTGCATTGTCTCGATGAATAGAAGGATGTACTGATCCAGATGCTTCAGTTGTGCTGCCAAGAACATTCTCACATCTTCATCATCTTCAAGTATAGCAGGAGGGGCTAATTCATTGGTGCAAGGGTACAATACTTTCAACCTTATATCGTAATGCTCAGGTATAGTCTTCGCAACTCGGTGCATTTTCGATACAAGGTATTCATATGTAGTCTCAACTCCCACCATTGAAGGTTTAGAGTAACCACCTTTGTACATGTATCGATTATTTTCATAAACTAACTCCCCACCATATGAGGATATGATCATCACCAAAGCCATTTTCTGAAAATAAACACAATAATAAAACTCGATTAGTATTCACATGTATAAGGTGGATTTGCCGAGTAGTATGCAGCCCACCATTGTACTATCTCAAATATAATTGACTTAGCGGTCACATTTTCAAAGTTCTCAAATATGCCACCCAGTTCGCGATGATTTTCCCTCGCTTCGCAGTCAATTTCACTCACTTGTAGGGCAACTTCACTCACTTCGCATTGAATTTCACTCACTTCTCAGTCCTGAAGTGATTGGAAATGAGTGCAAAGTGAGTGTGTGTGTCTTAATTTTGGGGTCAATTGTAATTACCATGTAAATAGGTAACAATTATTCACCTAGGTAATTACCACATCTTTCCCAATGTAGATGTGAGAACTTACTTTTTTGACACTTAAATTGAGAAATTTATAAAATCAATATGGGGCCCACCGTGATGTATGTGACGTATCCACACCGCTCATTTGTTATGCTAGCTGAATTTAGGGCATGAGCAAAAAAATGGGGCAGATCCAAACCTCAAGTGGACCACACCATTGAAAACAGCGGGAATCAAACATCTACCATTAAAAACATTTTTGGGGCCTTTAAAAGTTTTGCATATAGCTAATATTTGTGTTTTCCCCTTCTCCATGTCTGTGTCACCCTATGAACGGGTTAGATGATGAAAACACCTAAATGTGGGCCCAGTTAAGGAAATAACTTTCAACGGTATAAGAATTAAGGTCATTGTTTCCATTCGTGTGAGCCATTTGAGTGTTGGATCAGCCTCGTTTTTGGTCTGATGCCTTAAAATGTTATAATAAAATAGATGGACGGGTGTCGATATATCATATACATTATAGTGGGGTCCACATATTCAATTCCATGCATTTTTTTGTGAAAAGAATTGACCGTGAAATGCATGGAATTGTCCATGAAGTGAAGGGAATTGATCGTGAAATGCATTGAAATGACCGTGAAGGGAATTGACCGCAAAATGCATGGAATTGACCGTGAAGTGAAGGGGAATTGCCGGAATTGACCGTGAAATGCATGGAATTGACCGTGAAATGAAGAGAATTGACAGTAAAATGCATGGAATTGACCGTGAAGTGAAAGGAATTGGGAGTGAAATGCATGGAATTGATCATGAAATGCATAGAAATGCCCGTGAAATGAATTGAATTGACCATGAAGTGAAGGTCATTCGCATGGAATTAACCGTAAAATGCATGGAATTGACCGTGAAATGCATAGAATTGACCGTGAAATGAAGTGATTTCACCGTGAATTGCATAGAATTGACTGTGGAATGAATGCCTTATTGGAATTTTGAATCATAGTGGTAAGAAATTCGCAATTTTAAAGCAAACAACAAATGCATTCAATATATAACATTCACAATCGTATTACAAAAAAATACATTACAAATTCACAGTCATATTACAAAAAAGTACATCAATTTGACTGGTAAAATACGTGAAATTGACCAAGTACGACATGAAGTTGACCGATCAATTGAGTATATTGACCGGGAACAAGGTGAAATTGACCGCGAAACTTCATCGATTTGACTGCGAACTTCTTCAGGTTTATTGGATAGCCACGTAAATTTGACTTAGCAATGCATGAAATTGACCACTGAAAATTGACCACAAACTTCTAGGTTAACACTTAAGAATTTACCAAGAATTTAAACTTCAATGTAATTGACCGCGAACTCCAATCACTCCCTGACACACAGTGAAATCAATGTTCGAGAAAGAGAATAAGAATGCATTGGTGTGAAATGTTGACGTGAAACATATTCTTCGGAGAAAGGTCTTCAAGATTTCACGTCTATCAATGCATTGACATCCTCTTAGAAAAAGAATGCACTTAGGTTTCAGTAGAATGCTACATGGAAGATGTAATGTGAAAGTATGAGGGAGATTTTATGGAGATTTAGTGAAGAAAATGGGTCAATTTAAGAAATAGGGATGATACAGGTGAGTCTGGACGTGTATTTGGGTGTAAAAAGGGGAAACGGATTACGTACCGAGTAACTCAGTTCGCTTAGCATACTATTGAGTAAACTCTGTGGGTCTCACAGTCATTCATACATTTTATCCACTCCATCCATACATTTTAGAAAATAATTTTAAGTCTTTAGCCCAAGTATTAAGCATATACAAGGCTCAAATGGACCACACCACTTAAACAGTGTGAATTGACGGTCTACCTTTGAAAAATTCGTACGGGCCACGGAAGTTTTAGATCAAGCATATATTTGTGTTTTCACTTCATTCATGTCTTTGTGATATTATGAACATGTTGGATGGCAAATAAACATCACGGTGGGCCATAAAAAGGTTTCAACGGTGAAAATCATCATTCCCAAGGTTTCCTGTGTTATGGTCCACTTGAGGTTTAGATATACCTCGATTTTGGGCTCCTCCACTAAAATGATATCAAAACACGGATGGACGGAGTGGATAAGACAAATACATTCACGGTGGGCATAATTGAGTTTAGTTAGTACGATAGGAGCGTACAACACGCAATCTGTTATGCGTAAAGGAGAGAATGTAGTGAAAATGATATAGAAGGATCATTTTGGACCTTTGGGAAGCCATCCGTGAGTATAAGGCATAGTTTTGATAAGAAAAACGAAGTGGGTTTAGAAATATAAATGAGCCTTAAATGGGTCGTACGGTTGTAAATTTCTCACCCAAATTCAGAATTCCTCCGGAGAGAGCCGGTGCAGCTCATAGTTTTAATGGATCGATGATAAGGCGATCCGCGCGTAAGACTGAAGAGGCATTTAGCGTCACAAATTAAAACATAGGACACGTATATAAGATCTGATCCATTCATTACAAACGATGCAATTTGAATATCGAAATTAATTCCCCGTTTCACTTATTAGAAACATCAAAACACATTGCATATAATGGACGGTTAGAAGTAAACGAGTAACACTTTGTTCAAGGAATCAGAAGTGTGCCTTTTTTAAGAAGTTTTTCCAAGCTATTTACTAGTAAAAAGACATTGAAAGTGGGCCTCACATGATGAACGCCACTGATCTCATACAGACATGGAGGTTTGGCTAGATTTCCAAGCAAAATCTCTCTTCAGTCTATCCCTCAGGCGGACACAGATTTCCTACCAAAGCCTTTCGCCGGAAGTTTCTGCGCAAGGATGATAGTTGGCCCAGTGCAATGTACGAGAGAAGTCCATTCCGTTTATCTGTTTTTTAAAGATCATTTTCGGACGTGTTAAAATAAATAAGCCGAATTGGATATAAAAACCAAGTGAGTCACGCGAGAGGAAAAATTGGGGAAAGAATTACTACCGTTGAAACCTTTTTTGGCTCTACATTGATGATTATATGCTATCCAACCCGTTTATAAGGTCATTTATATGCTATCCAAACCGTTTATAAGGTCATTTCCAGTGTGATGAAGTGAAAACACACAAAAGGATAGCTTGATACAAAACTTTTGTTGCCATAAGAATGCTTTAATGGCTCTCAATGAATGCTTACTGTTTCCTCTTGTGTGGTCCAATTGAGTGTTGAATAAACCTCATTTTAACTTAACATATTAAAAAGTGATATCTCAGAACGGATGTACGGGGTGGATTTCTCAAAAACATCTCGGTGGGTCCCAACCAGCATCTTTGTGCAGGAACTTCCTGTGGAAGGGTTTGGCAGGAAATCCCCGTGCCCCTCAATCGCCTCACCATTCCGATTCCAAGAGGTCTATAAAAAGGGGTTCGCTCCCACACGCCCTAGGCAAAGGGCAGAAAGCAGTAGATTTTTGGAAAATCAGACAACAGATAAGAGTAGAAAGGAAAACAAACAAAAAACAGAAAAAGAAAATCCCAAAATGGCGAAGCCTCGGAAGCAGAAGGCGGAGGATCAGAGAGCTGAGAACTCGGGCGCTGTCGTCCGCCATCAGAAGCTCTGCATCTCCATCGACATGTCCAAACGCCGCATTTACGGGTATTTGAAAAATGCCCTCTCATTCATCCCTTCTGAATTCTCTGCCCCCCCACCCTCTCTCTCTCTATATATATAGAAAAGAAAAAAATGTATTTATATTTATATTTGCTCTTATTGGATTTGTGATTTTCTTTTCTTGTGATTCGATTTTGTGGCGTTTGTGCACCCAAACGCACCTTCAGGTTAGATTTCAGAACATATGGTGTTTTTCGTAAGGGGGAAAATAGTTGGTGCTCTGGCGGAGCGTGATGATCGATATGCATGCATGCATGCAGACAAGTGTACATGGCATACATGTTACTCAATCCAGACTATCAATACACGGGCCTGTCGTAGATGGGCTGTAGTCTGGGAATCACACTGACAAATGGTCATAACTGCTGATTGGTGGGATATGATGAACAGAATGATAAGTAGGCAACAGCTGAAATTCAGAGGTTTGATGACCCAAGCTAGATTGGGACAGAAAGTAGTTGCAGAAAACATGCTAGAATTTTCAGCAAAAATCACTGCAAAAATTGATTCTCATGCAGTATTCGAGCACACCATCAGCTATCTCCCCACTGCTGCTACTGAACAATCGTGATGCAAATGCGAAAGGAAAAGCTAATAAATTAATAAGAAAAGAAAGAGATTGTGGGAAAAGACCCAACAATCCTCTAGCCGAATGCTAGAGATCACAAATGCAAGACTGCGAGCAAGCTCAGCGGTCTTCTAATGTAGAACTAGAGACCACTCTCCCTACCTTCAACAGCCACCATAGAGAAAATAAGAGAATTTCATAAAGAGAATATTAATCAGCTTGTTTTTATTCCATAGGCCATAGGTCCTATTTATAATCAACCTCACAATCTGTAATAACAGATATGGAATCTAAAAATCTATGAAAATGGGAAAGCACCTAAATAACAAAGCATTCTAATTAAGAAAATGCCTAAAATAAAAAGATACTTAGATAAGAAAATATGTAAAATTATTCCCTGCCTAAAATGAAGATATGAAAGAAAGAGCAGATTTCCTAATCTAGAGGTTAGAAAGAAATGGGAAGTGATATTGGGCTAAAAAAGGAAGGTGATCCTTTTCTTGTACACACGTGTGAAGCGTGAGATGCGGGCCTTTTCTTCAAATCTTGATCAATCGGCATGTGTGGCGATTTGGTTGCATCAAATCACCTCCTTAAATCTGTGACTGCATCACATTTTCCTATTCCAAAGCATCTACCGTATAAAAATGCAGCAAATTTCTGTTGGACTTTGAAATTTCATGATAGCATGGCATGCGTATATGGGTATGCTTATATATTTAAGGAGAGTTCTGTATTTACCTTTTGGGATTCAAACACTATCCGAAAATACTACTTTAATTTTGAATCCCCATTGGTCATAAAAATTTTGGAATCACTTCTCCGAGATGGTTAGAGAATCCCCTCCAAATCCTGCTTGGCTAGGGTTTCCTGCTGAATTATTGTTGAAGTTGAGCTTATACCAACTGATCGAAGGGGCTTCCCAAATGGCAGTGGCTTTCACTGGAAAAGACTTGCAATCAAGCACCTCCTCCCAATTCAACACACAGAGAGAAGGGTGGATCCCAGAGTGCCATTAAATTATTCGTTCCACTCCACCATTGCTCACAAAGATTTCTTGAAAACAACATTAGCAGTTTGCATCTTCGTTGGAAAGTCCTGTTTCTTTCTAACCATAAGTTTCAAAAAATCACTTTGACCGCAAGCTTCCTAACTGCTTTTCTGACTAGCCCGCCAAGCAACCGAATCCCCATTTGAAGCAGGTAATGACCAATTAATCTTGAATCTAGCAGAGACTTCTGACCAACTCTTCGTGAATGCCCAATGCAACAATATATGTGGAACACTTTTGGCTGTTCTACAGCACATCACACACCTGCTTGGTGTCTAAACAACTCTTGCAGCTGCTTACTAGAAAAAAACATGGAAATGTGGCCACATTTGGATATAACAGTTTGATAATAGTTGGATGAGAGGAGAGTCTATGCACCATTGGTCCATACTAAATCCTACTGACACCCCCAACCCTAAACCTTGTGTTCAAGAAGAAATCCATATCTATCTTGGATATTAATCTCCAAATGGCTGAGGCTTTCCTTCCCGTGGTCGCTTTGATGTCCCACCTATTTGCAACAATCCTGTAATTGTCTTCGAGGTTCTTCTCATACTTGAGATGGTTCAACCTCCACCACCATGTAAGCCAATAGAGTGACAATTAGCATCCTGGGCTGCTCTAATGCCCATGCCATCTTATCTCATCGGTTTCCAAACGTTTGGCTGAGTAACTAGGTGGGATTTATGGTAGTCTTCCCTAATATTCTTAAAAAAACTATTTTTTTTGAGGTTTCGAGTTTGGTTGCCGCTTCTGTGGGGGATAGTAGAATAGGGACAAGGGATATAGTAAGGACTGCTTTGACAAAGGTGATCCTGCCTCTCGAGGACCACTTAGCTTTCCAAATCAACAACTTACCAGTGCACTACTCGATGATGATGCCCCAAGCTTACAAGGGAGGTTTTCTAGGAGCCAAGGGAATCCTAAATTTCTTATAGGAAGGATTGTTACACCGCAACATATTGATGAGTCTATTACTTTGACAATTGCTACCTCTAACTGATGGGGACATCAGACGCACACCGCCCCCCATGCACGTACGCACGAAGGAGGGCCCCACTGTCGATCTGAATCGATGACAACGTCCAGGGAGGCCCCCCTAGCTAGAATATGGAGTTTTGGTTCCTTAGAGTGGGCCCGATAATCAAGTAAAGCCCATCATGGGATCTCATAATTAGGGCCCACTAGTCGGATTGATTTCATATTTTAGGTTTTGCTTATTGTTATTATTTAGAACATCCAAGGTGTCCCGTATCGGTATCTGTTGACGTAACGGTGCCCTCTGAAACCGATACGGATATGGGGACGTAACGGTGATACGGGGGCGTAATGGCCCATAACAACGCAATTTTTTTTTTTTGGCTAAAAAAATATGGATTAAATCCGAATATTCTAAGCATTCCAAATATGCATTCATTTATAAATTGGAACATGTTTATGGTGATGTAATGGTCCACTCTTTGGTGAGAAGTTGTATCGGACTGTCTGATGAATTTATGAACCAGATAACCTGAATTTGACTACAAAATTCATATATTTAATTTTCTAACTATCTACTATCAATGATAGATATATTAGAATGAATGTAATATGAAAATATCTTACATTTAAGTGTTTGCAATTATTTTTGAGGGCCAAAATTCATGCGTAAATAAAAAAAAAATATAAAATGGCCCCCCAAATATGTAAAATGCACATTAACATGTTCTACTATGATTAACACATCACATGGCATCATTAAAATAACAAAAGAATCATTAAAAAATGATTTTTTGAATTTTCAAAAAAAAGGCCAAAATAAATGCGTAAATAGAAAAAAATATAAAAAAATATAAAATGAAACCCCAAATTTGTAAAATGCACATTAACATGTTCTACTATGATTAACACATCATATGACATCATTAAAACAACAAAAGAATCATTAAAAAATAATTTTTCAAAATTTTTAAAAAAGGGCCAAAATAAATGCGTAAATAGAAAAAAATATAAAATGGCACCTCAAATCTGTAAAATGCACATTAACATGTTCTACTATGATTAACACATCACATGGCATCATTAAAATAACAAAAGAATCATTAAAAAATGATTTTTTGAATTTTCAAAAAAAGGCCAAAATAAATGCGTAAATAGAAAAAAATATAAAAAAATATAAAATGAAACCCCAAATTTGTAAAATGCATATTAACATGTTCTACTATGATTAACACATCATATGACATCATTAAAACAACAAAAGAATCATTAAAAAATAATTTTTCGAATTTTTTAAAAAAGGGCCAAAATAAATGCGTAAATAGAAAAAAATATAAAATGGCACCCCAAATCTGTAAAATGCATATTAACATGTTCTACTATGATTAACACATCATATGACATGATTAAAATAACAAAACAACTATTAAAAATTGTTTTTTTGAATTTTAAAAAAAGGGGCCAAAATTCATGCGTAAATAGAAAAAAATATAAAATGGCACCCCAAATCTGTAAAATGCACATTAACATGTTCTACTATGATTAACACATCATATGACATCATTAAAACAACAAAAGAATCATTAAAAAATGATTTTTCGAATTTTCAAAAAAGGGCCAAAATAAATGCATAAATAGAAAAAAAAATAAAATTGCACCCCAAATCTATAAAATGCACATTAACATGTTCTACTATGATTAACACATCAAATGGCACGATTAAAACAGCAAAACAACCATTAAAAATTGATTTTTCAAATTTTAAAAAAAGGGGCCAAAATTCATACGTAAATAGAAAAAAATATAAAAAATATTAAATAACACCCCAAATCTGTAAAATGCACATTAACATGTTCTACTATGATTAACACATCATATGGTATGATTAAAACAACAAAACATATTAAAAAAAGTATAAATACCTATTTTTGACAAATTTCTGAAAAATAGCCCGTCGAGCTTTGATTCAAGAAAATCTGTAATATAATGTGTTTTTATCTCAAATACCCATCCAAGGTTGGTCGAAATTAGTAGTAGGAGTGAGAAACAGTTTGGAAGCAAGAGGTTTCAAAAAAATAACAAAAACAGAGTTTAAAATGGAAGTTACCGTTATTCGGTCGATACGGGCCCGTTACAGGCCTGTAACGGCCCGTAAAGGCCGATACGGGTACAAAATCGAGTAACGGCCCGTAAAGGCCGATACGACCCCTAAACGCGTAACGGTTCCCACCGTTACCGTTACGTATCGGCCGTTACGGCCAATACGTAGCCGTTTTGGCACACCATGAGAACATCATGAATGCTTTAGATTTCTTTGTTTGGTTTTTATTTTAGTTTACTTCATCGCCAAGTAATAGGTTGCGCATATGGCGCGAGTTTTGAGGTATAGGGTTTTTCTATAAATAGGCACCACTTGTAGCTCTTTTGATTCATTGAAGATTAATAAAAATTCTGCGTTTTCCTACTTTCTGAGTTGTGAGGCCTAATTGGGTGCGAAACCCTCCCTTTATTGAAGGGTTAACTACTATGGTGCGAAGCCACATCCATCTTGATTCGCCCCCATCCATTATCTATTGCAACAATCATCTATTGCAACAATCATCTATTACCCATCTTCTACCATCCCTTCTTCTCATCTCACCCCATCATCTATACTTCTAATCAATCATCTATTGCAACAATTCTCCTCCCAACATCAGAATTTCAGAATCTGGCCCTACAAGAAGGCTGAAACTTTGGCGGAGCACTACACAAACCGTACATCGGATCGAGCTGAGATTTCGGGGTTTTGGAGTCCATCCATGGCCGACTAGGGCCAAGGTGGCCTTTTTCTGAATAGTGGGCCCCACACACGTGCGGTCGGGATTACACGCACGTGCATTTGGGCCATTATTGTTGTCCACGCTTGCGGTACTTCTCTGATTTGTCTTTCTCCTCTCTTTCACTCCGCTTTCACCCAAAATCTCTAAATCTAATCCTAAATTACTCAAATCTTCAATTTTATGCCCCTTTGCTTACCCTAGGGTTCCTCGAATTGGAATTTTTGAATCCCTTGGATTATGGACTAATTACTATGCATGTGTGGATAATTATTTCTCATCTTTGAGTATCGTTTGGTTCATAATTTTTATTGATCCAGCCCTATCATGTGTAGGCCTAGACCTGCATAGATTCTCCTTAATTGAATGGTTGGACTTTCATGTGGGATATGAAATTTGTGTAATTGTTTCTGAACTAAGGTGATCTTAATCCTGAAATCTCGCATATCATATTTGAATTTCATGTCCTGCATTAAATTTAGTATCAAAGCCTAGGGTTCTTGTAGGGGAATTCATTACATGTTTAGGGTTTGGTTGTTTATGTCCATTACACATCAATTCTCATCATATATGGATGTTTAGAGGTCTATAAACCCTGACATAAGCTGCTGAAATTTTTTGTTATTCCCTTATTTGAATTATTTTAGAAATTAACTTAGCTTTCTATTTCTAGGTTTAAAAACTTTCCTTTTTTGTTTTTTAGAAACTAATTTTTTAGAAACTTTCATAATCTGTTTTTAGAAACTAATTTCCTTTCCTTTTTCTTTTTTAGAAACTAGTTTACTTTCCTTTTTCTTTTTTAGAAACTAACTTTCTATTTTTAGAAACTTTCTTTTTTCTTTTTCTTTAAAAACTAGGTTGTTTTTTTTAGAAACTTTTCCAATTTGTTTTTTTAGAAGCTTTCCTAATTTGTTTCTTTAGAAACTTTCCTAATATGTTTTTAGAAACTTTCCTTTTTCGTTTTTAGAAACTAGGTTGCTTTTCTTTAGAAACTTTCCTAATTTGTTTTTTTTTAGAAACTTTCCTAATTTGTTTTTCTTAGAAACTTTCCTTTTTCGTTTTTAGAAATTAGGTTGCTTTTTATTTTTATTTTTATTTTTTTATATAAAAACTTTCCTAACTTGTTTTAAAAACTTTCCTTTTTCGTTTTTAGAAACTAGGTTGTTTCTAAAAAAATAAAATAAAAATTCTTATATTTTGACAACTATATTGTTGAATTTTGGTTGACACCCTACACTAAACATGGAACAATTGCAAGAGTCACTAAACAAGTTGTCTCAGAAGTTGGAGTCTTTGATTAAGCGCTTGAAAATGGACCAATGCTTTGAACAACTTGATGTACGCATTGCCCGACTAAAGACCATCGCTAGGACAAACCCCACCATTGGGATAGATGTCCAATCTCAGGCAAGTGGCCTGGAGGATAAACCAATGAATAGAGTTGGTCAAGGAATCAATTGTAGGTATACACTTGTGCACCCACTCCATGAGAGATATCAAGACCACTATTTTGAGGGGTACATGTGCGGCCTTGTGGCTAGAGAGAGTGCACCAGAGACTAGTGTAGAGTTACCCACTGAGGCCATTCCGGTAATGGATGAGTTATGTGATATCTTTCCTGATGATCTACTGAATGAGTCTCCCCCTAGGAGGGATATAAAGAACACCAGAACATGGGACATCGTAATACCTATAGCCGAGTTTGCATTTAATAGTTTTGTCGACAGGTCCACAGGTCTCAGTCCTTATGAAGACGTTACTGGTTATAAACCTGAGAAACCTATTGCTCTTGTCCCTATGTCACACTCATAGGCCATCAGAGCTTACAGAGTCTTTTACGTAGAACATTTATTCATGGCATGAAGAAATCAGGCAGAAGATCACTACTAGTAATGAACGTTACAATTTTTTTTAAGGAATTCAATATAAGGGACTTTGTGATGGTCCGTATCAGGCACGAGCGATATCCTCTGGAGACCGTTCGTAAGTTACATGCGCGTAGCGCTGGACCCTTCAAAATTATAAAACGAAACGGTCTCAATGCGTATGTGACAAATCTTCCACCCTCCATGGGAATTAGTTTCACATTCAATGTGAATGATCTAGTTGCATTTCAAGGGGCTATTGATGCATTGTCCAGCCGTTCGCCTAACCATCCTGATTCCCCAGACCTTTTCCTTAATCCATGGCCTCCTTCCGACCCATCTTCCCAGCCTTTACGTCCCATACCTACCCGTCCCGACCCATTTTCTTAGCCTTGCATACCTACCCTTCCTGACTCATTTTTGTAGCGTTTACCTCCCATACCTACCCCTCCTGACCCATTTTTCCTCCCTCTACCTCTCATAACTACCCCTCTCGACCTATTTTCCCAGCCTCTACCTCCCATACTTACCCATCCTGACTAATTTTTTCAGCCTCTACCTCTCATACCTACTCTTCTTGACCTTTCTTCCCAGCCTCTACCTCTCATACCTAACATTTACACACTCAGAGAGGAAATAGAGGATATTCTGGACCATCAGTTTGTTTCAACATTGGACGGCGGGTTTTAGAAGTACCTGGTTAAATGGAAGTCACGCCCAGCTTCAGACAGCACGTGGCTCACTGAGGAGGGGCTTCAGAGACTTGGTCCTGACATCCTGGAGCCATTTAGGAGTTTTATTTCGCCAGTGGCGAAATCTTCGCAGCCGGGGATATTTGATGGGGACATCACATGCACGCCGCCCCCTATGCACGTACGCACGAAGGAAGGCCCCACTGTCGATCTGGATCGATGATGATGTCCAGGGAGGCCCCCCTAGCTAGAATACAGTTTTGGTTCCTTAGAATGGGCCCGATAATCAAATAAAACCCATCATGGGATCTCATAATTGGGGCCCATTGGTCGGATTGATTTCATATTTTAGGTTTTACTTATTGTTATTATTTAGAATATCATGAACGCTTTAGATTTCTTTGTTTGATCTTTATTTTAGTTTACTTCATTGTCAAGTTATAGGTTGCGCACATGGTGTGAGTTTTGGCGTATAAGGTTTTCCTATAAATAGGCACCCCTTATAGCTCTTTTGATTCATTGAAGATTAATAAACATTCTGCGTTTTCCTACTCTCTGAGTTGTGAGGCCTAATTGGGTGCGAAGCCCTCCCTTGATCGAAGGGTTAACTACCGTGGTGCGAAGCCACATCTATCCCGATTCGCCCCCATCCATCGCCATCTCTACTCCCTATCTTCTACCATCCTTTCTTCTCATCTTACCCCATCATCTACTCTTCGAATCAATCATCTATTGCAGCAATTCTCCTTCCTACATCAAAATTTCAAAATCTGGCCCTACAGGAAGGTTGAAACTTTGGCGGAGCACTACGCACAAACTGTACATCGGATCGAGCTGAGATTTGGGGGTTTTGGAGTCCATCCCTGGCTGACCAGGGCTAAGGTGACCTTTTTCTGAATAGTGGGCCTTACACACGTGCGGCCGGGATCACGTGCACGTGCATCTAGGCCATTATTGTTGTCCACGTGTGCGGTACTTCTCTAGTTTGTCTCTCTTCTCTCTTTCACTCCGCTTTTACCCAA
Source organism: Magnolia kwangsiensis (assembly GCA_037074715.1). NCBI lineage: Eukaryota > Viridiplantae > Streptophyta > Magnoliopsida > Magnoliales > Magnoliaceae > Magnolia > Magnolia kwangsiensis. The sequence goes on along the minus strand of CM073586.1, from coordinate 34,217,408 downwards.
AATCCCTAAACCTAATCCTAAATTACTCAAATCTCCAATTTTATGCCCCTTTTCATACTCTAGGGTTCCCCGAATTGGAATTTATGAATCCCTTGGATTATGGACTAATTACTATGCATGTGTGGATGATTATTTCTTATCTTTGAGTATTGTTTGGTTCATAATTTTTATTGATCCAACCCTATCATGTGTAGGCCTGGACCCGCATAGATTCCTCTTAATTGAATGGTTGGACTTTCATGTGGGATATGGAATGTGTGTAATTATTTATGAACTAAGATGATCTTAAGCATGAAATCTCGCATATCATATTTGAATTTCATGTCCTGCATCACTAACTCTCGAGATTATGCTCTTAGAAATATTTATCCTCGGCCCCAAACCCACCTCGAAACATCGTACAATTTCCTTGTAGTCCTGAGCTTCCTTTGGAAACTCGTTGAAAATCAGTGTCATCATCATACCTTGTATGTGTGAATGGCTGAGATAACACCATAAATGGGTAACCCCTTAATTGAACCCATGTTGACAACCTGCTCCAGCATTATGTTGTCATTGCACAACGATTGTGAAAAGGGATTGTGGGAGAGGGTCCCCTTGATGGAGACCCCTATGACTCGAAGAAACCAATTAGAATGCATTAATCAAAATAAAAAAATAAGTTGAAGAGGCACGCTCTGAGCTACCTCTCCATTTGGATGTGAAACCCATCCCGCTTAGCAAATCTTTGGAAAGTGCTTGTTCACGCAGTCGTAGGCTTTCTCTTGTTCAATCTTTAGAAGAAATCCTGTATTGCTCTTCTTAAAGATAAATTTTTTTTTTGAAGGCTAATTGAATTTTATTAAAAAATTGCCCAACAATTACTAAGAACAACAAAGAATAAAAAGAAAGAAACAAAAAATAAGAGCAACAATTAGCCCTGAGAGGGAAAAGACTTTACACCATTGGTCTTGCTGATAATTCTAATACTTCCCTTTTGATTTTTGCATCTACAGTTTGCGGATGATACTCTTTTATTCTGTGATGCCTCACAGATCATGGTGGAGAATTTGTGTATCATTGTAAAATGCTTTGAAGTTGTTTCAGGGCTCAAAATCAATCTTGCAAACAACAAGATGTTCGGGGTGCAGATGGAGTCTTAAGAAGTGAAGAGGTTGGTTGAGATTTTTGCTTATGCGGCCGGTGTGCTTCTGGCTACCTTTGTGGGGCTTTCGTTTTGTGTGCGCAAACCTCCAAAGCATTTGTGGGACAAAGTGGTGGAAAGAGTTGAGAGGATGGTGGCAAAATGGAGAAGTAGATCTCTCCCTTGCTGGCCGCATTACTTTGATTAAAGTGGCCTTATCCAATCTTCTTGAGTACTTTATCTCTCTATTCAAATGCCCAAAATGGATAAATAATCGAGAAAAAATGCAAGTGTCCAACGTCAAGAGGAATTTATGGTACAAGAAGCATGATGATATAAATATAGTTGATGTAGATGAAGCTGGCTAGACAACCGGCCTCAAAAAAAGCTCGTGGGCATGGGCCAATAGAATAGATGGTGTAGAGCACACCCCGAGGATGTGGTTAATTAAAAGGGTCGGGGTAAAGGGCTCGCTCAAACAACATTAAAAAACTGATAATAAACAAAATATAGGAAAACCATTATTTAATATATTGCCAAATGTTTTTACCAAGTCGACATTGCTTTCAACACAATAAACAATGAAAAACTTCAAAGTTATGGTTGAGGCAATAGGTCAATTTGGAACTGGGCTTAAACCTTCTTCATATCATGAAATGAGGGAGCCGCGTCTTAAAGTCGAGGTTGATTATGTACGATTCTTCACAGCCGAACATAAGGAATCATGAAAAATATATGGGTATTCACTCATGGCTAACAGATGGATCGATAAATCCGATCAAACTATTATAAATTTTCTAGTTAATTGTTCAGATGGAACATTCTTCTTAAAGTCTATGTATGCATTGGGCTATTATCATACTGGAAATTACTTATTTAAATTACTAAATGGTGTAGTTGAGGAAGTAGGAGACGAATACGTTGTCTAAGTAATTACAAATAATGTAGCCTTGTAAATAGTTGCTGGTTGTCTTCTTTTGGAGAAGAGATGCCGTTTATTTTGGACCCCTTGTGTGGCCATTGTATTGATCTTATGTTAGAAAATATAATTTGGTTATTCTTAAAAGTGATTGCAAGGGCTAGAAGAATCACGATTTTTATGTACAAACACGCCCTTCTTCTCCATCTAATTAGAAAACACATCGAGTGTAACTTGCTACGTCCAACAATCAACCATTTCGCTACAACCTTCTTAATACTACAAAAATTGCATTAAAAAAATCCGAACTTAAAAATTTTGTGTCAGCCAATTGGACAAATGGGCCTTGGTAAAAAAAAGGCTGAAGGGAAGCTAGTTCAACAAACTATCATTTCACAAAATATTTGGACACAAGTGGTAAAGGCACTAAGAACGTCTGAACCCTTAGTCACCGTGTTGCGATTGGTGGACGAAGATGAGAAGCCACCAATAGGTTATATATATGATGCAATGGAGATGACGAGAAATAAAATCATGAACCATTTTAACTATAGAGAGCATGATTGTAGGCCCATTTTAGATATTATAGATAGAAGATGGGGTAGCCAAATGTCATCTCCATTATATTCGGCTGCCTACATCCTTAAACCAGCCTGTTTATTAGCTTCTCCCGATCTGGTAGATGCATAGACTATGCATATGGTTGGATTTATTGACAGGTTGGAAAGAATGGTTCCAGATGGAGTAGAACAAGATAGGATTTCAGCTCTGCTGGACTTTTTATACGAGAATGATTCCAGGGAAGGTGAGAAAAGTCTGGTTTTTATGACTGTCTGCTTTAACGGGCTGGATGCAGGTAATGAGTGGCTCGTAGAGACGGAGGACTCGATCTTTGTTGGCAAGGAACCGACATGGGCCTAGTTGAAGATGCTGCATACGGATCGATATGTAATGAATGTACTTCCATTTGAAGGCAGATGAGGGGAGGTGAGAAGTATCAGTCAACTGGTGGAAGAGATTGATGAGATAGAAGAAGGATGAGATGATGATCAAGCTGAAGATCAACCATTGAATGTTGATGAAGTATTAGTATGTTCGGATGATGAAGAAATAAAAAAAAATGAAGTATATGTAAAAGAAGGAGGTGACTTTGTTGACAATGACGATGACGACGATGGTGGTGATTAAATGTTACAATGGCAAATTGATCAATATATATAGCATTTAGTATTATTTTGACAGTGTATAACTTGTAAATTATTATATTTCCATTTTCTAATTTCTACAATAATAAAAAGATAGCTTGTTGATTGTGTTGTTACTTCTTTCTTTTTAACTATATTGTTGAAAGTTGATGACTTGGTGTTTAATTCATTATTTAATTGTTTTTGTTTCTCTCAAATGTATTTTAAATAGGTAAAATTGTTATCTATTAACTTAGGGCTTGTTTTGATTCATAGAAAGCAGGGAAAGGAACCAGTGTTTCCCATGAAACTCACTTTCCATTGTTTGTTTAGCCTTTCTTTGTTGGAAACTCTAGGAAACACTATTTCCTACTTTCTATTTTTGTTAGAAAATAATTGAATTATTTTTCCACCTCCACCCTTAAGAAATGCATTTTCATGCAGTGGAAGGAAAGTGTGTTTCTCAAAGGTTAAAGCCCAAATACTCCACCATCCATGTTCAATCGCCTCACAAGTGCCACATCGTGCCAAATGAGACATTGTCTATCTCCGATCATGCCCCACACGTGCCACCATCCATCTTATCTTGTGCTCCACGTGTAAAAAGCCCCCAATGTGTTAATGTACTACATGTGTCACCATCCATCTTCTCTTGCGCCCCACGCGCTATTGTGCCACATTTACCACAATTCATGTTACTTGTGCCCCACATGTGCAAAACGACCCACATTGCAGCAATGTGCCACACATGCCATTATCCATCTTCAATCCTCCAAATATGCAACGTGCCAATGGTGCTAATGTGCACAAGAGCTGTCATCTAACTTAGTGCCCACATGTCAAATGTGCCAATGCGCGTCTTGTGCCATGTGCCACTGTACAACTTTAAACACCTCACATGTACCATGTGTGTCACAATTCAGCTTCAAGTGCCCACATATACTGTGTATGCCACATGTACTGCTGTTCATCTCTAAGCATCCCACATGTGTTACATGTGCTAATCTAGCACATGCAAGTGACCACCTAAGTTTTTTTTTTTTTTCTAAATTTTATTTTATTTTGGCAAACAATAAACTTGAAATTAGATCATAAATTTCTACGAAAATTTTGTTGAAAAAACAAAAGAGGAAAACAATATTTTCCCACAATTTCTTGGAAATGAAGTTTCTCAAGAAATTCTATTTTCTTTCTCATTCTTTTCATAAATCCAATCAAGCCCTCAGGAAGGTTCCCCCTAATTTCTTCTTCTTGTTGTTGTTCTTCTTCTTATTATTTACATTTTTTAATTTTCTCCATTTTTAAAAAAGTTGTTGAAAAAAAAAATGGCCACATATGCAATTTAACAACATTGATGGACAATGCAAGAACAAATGGTCTATTGTTTCTGCGTCAGCCTTACAGAGAGAGCATATATTGGGGAGGACCATAGCACACCTTTGAAGATTGTCCACCGTGAGAACCTAACAAGCATGCGAAAGAGGCCACTTTTATTTTATTTTATTTTTTTTGGGGGGGGGGGGTGTAACGTACATCTAATACACATGAAAGAAGTCATGATCACCCGAGGATGCCTTTGTCTGAATCTTGGTGTATAATGGCTTAACGGAGAAGATGCTCGAGGGGGTAGTGGCCGAAATCAAGGAGTCTGAAAGATCTGGGCAGGGATAAAAAGGTTTTATCTGATCCAAAAGCCTTGAATTTAGTCGTCTCTTCGTTAAATAGGGCCCTTGTGCTAGGTAGACACCATACCCCCGCACCGCCATCAAAAGAAAAACATGATGCCACTAGGACATTTGTTGTCTCTTCGTCAAATAGGGCCCTTGGGCTAGGTGGACACCATACCCCCGCACTGCCATCAAAAGAAAAACATGATGCCACTAGGACATTTGTAGAGGGAGAAAGGCGAGCCGGTGATGGAAAATCTGCCTCTAGTGGATTCTCTCTAGTCTATCTGTCTTCTCAAAATCGGATTCTAGTGCCATTACCAAGGGGGAATCTCAAACCTGATTTCACCTTAGCAGCGACAAAGGAGATTGCTTTCTAAATGCCGGAAACTCTATACACCGATGACTTCTTGACCTCCCTCCCCCCTCTTTTATTCTATACTTAGAGGCTATCATTTCCCTCCATAGCTTCCCCTCTTCAATTCCAAACCTCTATAGCCATTTCCCTAGAAGAGCTATGTTCATGGCTTCTAATTCCCTAATCTCTGCACCTCCATCGGCTAGAGGTTTGCATGCTCCTTCCCATTTAAGTGGAATTTGAATTTCTCTTCAGCTCCTTGCCATAAAAAGTTCCTTCATAAATTTTCAAGCTTGTACAATATCAATTTCGGACATTTGTATAAGGATATGGAACTGACTTGGCTAGAGATATCATCAACGATTGGGCCGGAAATGGGCCGTCAACAAAGCTTCAGCCTCTGATGAAAGCATATTAGGAGATGGAAATGACTTGGCTAATCACACAACGAATTCTTGAAGATAACACTTAAACTAGAATTTTGTACAGGCTTCTAATTATGCTGGCTGGCCTAAAGTCCTTAATATCCTTTGTATCTCCATTCTTTAGAAAGAGACATGAATGATGATTCAAACCTTTGGAAAGATTTTTGCTGCTGAATAAATCCACGTAAACTTTCACTATATCATCTTGGAGAAATGCCCAACACTAATGATAGGCTAGGGAAAACCATCTGCATGGCTTGCCAAAACGGTTACGTAAGGGCTGTTATGTAATGATAATGGTTGTAATTTCATGTGTTACTGGGACAAAACGACCGTAATGACTGTTATAGAAAAATGACCTGTAACAGTCCTGAAACATTTTGTTTAAAAGCTGCAATGACTGTTACAGGGGTCGTAATGGCCATTACGGCCCGTGTCGTAATGGTAATGGCAGTGGCTGTTATAGCCATTATTACTATTATGCAACGCTTTGATCATCTGGCCTTGTGGCTCTGGCTCCTTTCAAACTCATGATCACCGATTCTACCTCTTATTGGGAAAAGTCCTTGAGTTGATCTGCCAACTCATGAGAAATTATTTGGCGAGAAATGCTGATAACAATCAACAATGAGCTACCTTTTAAAGACAAAAAGAACGAAAGATTAAAACCTTCTATGGTTACTGGCTACTTTGTGGAAGTGTACCTTAGAGTTTCCATCTCATTCAAAAGATACACTTGGATTTGGACTGCTGTCTTAGTGAACCTCTTCAAGGCGCAAAACTTCTAGTTCTGCCCACAACTCTTCTGATTTGGCTTTCCCTTCCCAAGACAGAAGTTGATCTTCCTGAATTCAGATAAGATTGTAAACTAATAGCAAGAGTTCCCTTTGGTCTCTCGAATTTCGCCAAAATTCACCTTGTTCGATGACCTTGGTCTATCACTTAGCATCTTCAGCTTAGAATTGAATTTCTCCCTAGTCTTTCGCGAGATATGGAAGGATTGCCACCAAGATTTAACCAACTGGAAGAAAGTACGAAGCTCCGATCACATATTTTTGAAATGGAACGGCCTTATGTGTTGCAATTCCACCATTAATGAGAGACAAATGGGTCTGTGGTTAGGGATGGGCTTTCACCAAGGCCTTGAGATTCGCTTCTAAAAACATCTCATCCCATCTTGCATCTATCAAGAATTTATCAATCTTGCTTGCATGACGCCTGCTTGATCAAGTTTACTTGGCCTCATGAAGGGCCATATCAATCAGCTCCCATGACCCATCTGTCGGTAAAATCTGCAAAACCCCTCATGCTAGTGGAGATTCGAGAGCTGTTCTTCTGTAAATGCATGCATTTTATTTTATTTTATTTCTACACTGTGGATCACTAGATGACTGGATTAAATCTTTTAAAGTTGGCCCAAGTACCAAAAAGGTCCATTGCACCTGAATTCAACAAAGGTGTGTTCATGGTATTTTTGCGACACGTTTTGCAATAGGCTCCATTGCATGTTTGGATATGATTTCCATGTACGTTATCTGATCCTTTCACCAAGTATGCCCCAATAAATATGCCTTGGCACCAAAATCATGATGATCCATTCATCAAGCGGGCCACATGGATGTAAGAGAGATAGACGGTTTGTAAAGCATAACTTATGATTGATATTCAACATCCATGTGTGGCCCCCTTAATGAAGGATTGTCTGGACTTTGGGAAAAGAATGTTGCTGTTGGCGATCACCGACATGTGCGTGGAGCTTGAATGTTGCCCATCCATAGGTTGTATGACCCATCCATTTCTCATATAAAAAAGAATTAGTGTGCTTAGAAATAAGGAATCCAAGGTGTGGATATGGAAATTGTAATGATTATTTCTATCTTTATTGAAGAAAGTGTGATTCCAAATTTAGCGGTTTTTTTGAATATCCAGTAGAAATCCCAAATTCCGTTCGTTAGACAAACTCTTGCTTCTTGTGGGAGCATTTGGTGCAACGGGGATTTGCTTTTTCTCTTGGTAATGGTCATCATATTAGCTTTTGAGTGGATATCTAGTGTGGTGATAGTGCGCTCCAAGATCTTATTCCCCAGATTGGCTCGCCTTGCCCCTGATTGTCTCATATTTGTTGTAGATTGTTTCTCTGTGTGTGGCGGTTCCATCATTTGGAATCCTCCTTGTCGGAGGAATATGGTGGACGAGGACATTGCGGAGTTAGTTCAATTACTTGAGTACGTTAAAAATTCAGTCCTTTCAAGTCAAGAATCGAATTCTTAGGTTTGGATAGCGCATCAATTAGGCAAGTTTTCTATGCGTTCGCTAATCCCCATTTCCTCTTCCTCAAGCCCCCATCATCCTTTTCACCACTGGTTCTATGGTGCCCCACCCTAGATGGTGGTGCTTGTTTGGTTAGCGGGAAGGAAGAGAATCCTCACTATAGACAATCCCCGAAGAAGATCCTTGATTTTGTCAAATATTTGCCTTATGTGCACGCAAGATTCGGAATCGATCGATCATCTTATGTATTGCCCTTTCATTAGAAAGATCTAGGATAATTATTTGGGCCTTCTTCATACTCATTGGGTTATGTTGGAATCTGTAGAGGGCCTTCTATGGGTGTGGCATGGTGGAGGAATAGGTAAATCTGGTAAAGCTCGTTTGCGAACTTGTAGCAAGTGATGTTGTTGCTGTCTCTTGTCAATGTTTCTCCTGTTTAATCATTTCCTTTAGGAGTGTTGTTTTGTGCAGTCCTCTGCTTATCTATAGGAGCGCGCCAACCATTATTAACTATAGGAGTGTGCCAACCATTATTAACTTGTGGTGTGGAAGTCCTGTTTCAGGTTCGGCCTGGGCTGGATATTCCCTGGTTTGGGTGCTGTCACATCTGGCTGAGACCTTTCTATCCTTAGGTTCTTAGAGAGCTCTTGAAAGCCTCATCTCTGCTGTGATGTCTAATTGCTGCCATCTCCCTTGAATTTCTCTGCAACCCATTGCACTTATAGGCTACTGATTGTCTTGCATCATTCCCCATTACTTTACATCACACTGTTTGATCATAGAACTTCTCAATATGCTCCTCTATGGTGAGACTTCCCTGTCACAATTAGTGGAGATAGTGACCTTCTTGTAGTTTAGAGGCAGGAATCTCTGTTCCTTTCCTGTCCGTCTCCTCCCAAATAGTTGTAGGAGGAATTCACCATCTCATCTTTGCATCTACGCAGCAATATGGTAGGATAAGACATATACCCTTGTACGTGTGGGTGTATACAAGTGACATAAAATCCTTATACCCCTCAAAAAGAAAAAGAAAAAAGAAAAAAAGAATATAGCGTCTTTCTTTAAAATTTGATGTTTGGATCGTAAGGTTACTGAGTTGGGTACCTTGTATTCATGGCTAACACTCTTATTTATCCATGCCTAATTAACACATGTCAAGTTCCAAGTCTTAGATATTTTTCATTGATTGTACAGCTATGATAAATTAACACAATGGTGCTTGTAATTAAAACTAGTCTGTCATTTCTAAGATTGTGATTGGACTTGGATGGCACTTGGCAGTGGGTTGCTTTTTTTGATTGAAAAAGCAAAAGTTCTGCTAGGTGAATTGGGCTTATCTATTCACTGCCTAATTGACATCATCATATATTTAGTTGGAGGAGAAGGCTGTTACTTGTTCTATGAATTTAATCTGCTTGCATTGCTCCATGATGTTAGTGATATTTGCTTGACTTTGTGTGATTTTGTAGCCTTGTTCACATGTGCATATTCTTTTGGCAGCAACAATTTTAAATGAATAGCATTTATAGTTGCAAGTTGTATTTTGATTTTTGGTTTCCATTTGACCGACTGACTCTTTTCCTCTCGTGTTTGTTCAAGGTATACTGAACTGAAGGTTGTTGTACCTGAGAGTGGGCGTGTTGGATTGCATGCTGATAATATGACCATCGATTGTATATCTGTAGATGGAGAACCGGCTGACTTTGAATTCTTCCCACACTATCAACTTGTTGAGGATGAACAGAAATGGCGTTCAGTATCATGCACTAATTCTGCTGCTGATGCTGCATGCTCGGCATATATCTCTTTTCTAGATAAAGAAGTGGCTCCCAATCTATTCATTTCGTGTTGTGAGTCAGTGAAATCAGCAAGTGACCCACAGCGGCAAGCAAATGGGGAGGACAGTTCACGATACTCATGTGGTGATAGCAAGCAAGCTCATGCTAGCAACAATGGACATGCAATGCATGAGGTGATAGTGCTAAGTTGGACCATTTATTTTCTTTCAAGTCCTATAAAAAAAATCTATAGCAAGCTTGCGTAAAGGCAGATTAAAGAGGAAACATGAAATCATCCATCCATTCATCAGATGGGGCCTATCCCAAATATCGTAATCGTCATCTAAGCCTTATTCCAACTAATTGGGGTTGGCTACATGAATCCTTTTCTACCATTCCACTCTATCAAGGGCCATAACTTCAGTTAGACCTTAGGTCATCGAGTCTTTTCTTACTATCTCCACTCACGTCCTTTTGAGCCTTCTCCTTGCCCTTTTAAAGCCATCAACCTATACAAACTCACTTCTTATAACTGGCGCAGTTCTTGTTCCCCATTGCACATGACCAAACCATGTAAGCCTAGTTTCCCTCTTCTTGTTACCTATTAGTGCTACTCCTAAATTCCATTAAATACATTTGTTTCTAGTTTTATGCTTCCTTGTCTTACCACTCATCCATCTCGACATGCTCATTTCGGCTACACATCCTATGGACATGTTGGTCCTAAGCCATCCTACAAAAAATTTCCCTTCAATTTGGGTGGTACATGACAATCACGTAAAACTCCAAAGGTACGTGTCAATTTCTTCCACCTACCACTCATAAATTATCCACCGAAGATATCAAAGGTGGTAATTTTGGGAAACTTCTTGGTCAACAATCTTTGCCAATTCCTCGTTCCCTCTCCTATTGTTACTAAAAGTCCACATACTCTATTTTAGTTTGACTAATTTCAAAACCTTTGGATTCTAAAGCTCCTTAGTATAAATCTAGCTTTGCGTTTACTCCCTCCCATGTCTTGTCAATCAAAACTATGTCATCTGCAGACAACATGCACCATGGGATTGCTTCCTGCAAATGCCTCGTTAACTCGTCCATACCCAATGTGAAAAGGGTGTAGGCTTAATGTTGACCCTTGGTGCAAGCCTATAGTAATTGGGAACTCACTTGTCTCTCCACTAGTGGTCCTCACATTGTTATTGCGCCCTCATACATATCCTTAATCATGTCAATATCGAAACTCCTTTCTCTCCCAACACCCACAAGATAAACTCCTTAGGGATCGTATCGTAAGCTTTCTCTATGTCAGTAAAGGCCATGTAGAGATCCTCATCTCCCTACATTTCTCCATTAATTGTCTAAGTAGGAAAATAGCTTTTGTGTAGACCACTAGCATGAAACCAAACTGATTTTTTGATACATTAGTCTCATGTCTTCATCTTTGCTCAATCATTCTTTCCCAAAGTTCCATAGTATGGCTCACAAGTTTAATCCCATGATAGTTAGTGTAGCTCTGTACGTCTCCTTTATTCTTATAAATAGGTACCACGAAACTTTTCCTCCATTCATTTGACATTTTTCATTCATCTTAAAATCTTGTTGAACAACTTTGTCAACCAAAATACCCTAGTATCTCTCATACACTTCCAAACATCTATTGGTATACCGTTTGGTCCAAGGCCTTGTTTTCATAATTCTCAAAGCTTCTTTCACTTTAGATATCCTAATCCTATGAAAGTATCTTTGGACTCCAACATTATTTGAGTTTATAATTCCTTCCATCTCTATGTTCTTAGAGTGATTGTTATTTAACAAGTTAAGAAAATGGCTTCTCTACCTTTCATTTATCTCATTGTCTTTGAGCAGTACCCTTTGGTTATTGCTCTTAATGTATATAACATGATCTAGGTTCCGCCTCTTCCTCTCTTTCATTTCTGCAAGTTTGAAGATATCTTTCTCACATTCTTTTGTCCCCAATCTATTGTAAAGATCATCATAAGCTTTAAGTTTAACCTCACATACTATTTTCTAAACAATCTTTTTGGTATTTATTTATTGTTCAAGACTTTCATTGTTTCTAATCCCTTACTAGGCTTTGAAAATGCACGTTTCTCGTTAATAGCTTTTTGTCCACCGTTATTCTACCACCAAGTTCCCTATATAATTGGCTTTTCCCTCTAGATACTTGTAAAACATCTTTTCTCACTTTTCTAATGCACTCAACCAACTCATTTCACATAATGTTTACTTCTTCCTTGACGTTCCATTTTCCTTCTTCCATCAATTTATTTCTGAATAACATTATTTTCTCTCCTTTGAAATAATACCACCTAGTTTTTGGACACCTATCAAAGGCCTAACCTAAATATCTAGCCAAAAATTAGCTCAGTCTACTCATTGGGTGGCCATGTCTATAAGAAGAACAGTGGTTAGAAGTAACGATTGCTAGTTTTTATTACGTACGCATTCAACCTACCTGATGAGTGGACCCACATGGGTTTTGGGCTGCTGCATGTTACACCGGGCCCCACATGATAAATGGCCAAAATCTTGTATCCATGCCGCATTGGCGTATGTGCCAAGAATCTCTTCTTCTATTTACCTGTGGGAGAATCTGCTCAGCATTTCTCAATTTTATACTCAATTCTTCGTTTTTTTACGTAATAAGTCGCTGTGAAGGGGTTCACACTTTTGTGGTTTCTCATGTAGGTTGATATTGGGTGCAGAATGTGAAATCGGTTCGCATTGACTATTGGGTAGATAAAGCAGAAACAGGCATTCATTTCAAGGACAACGTGCTACACACTGATAACCAGATAAGGCGTGCACACTGCTGGTTCCCTTGTATTGATAGTAGTTTGCAACGTTGCTGGTAAGATTGATATGGTTACTGTATTTTTATTTACTCATACTCTTTCAGCAGTTCCAATAGTTTTGACTGTTTGCATTGTAAGTTATCTTGAGATTCATGCTTGTAATCACTCTCCTTCTCCAGCTACGATTTGGAATTTACAGTTGATGCTAATCTTGTGGCTGTCAGCAATGGAACCTTACTTTATCAGGTGAGACTTTTCATGGATTGACTTCATTTCTCATGATTTTTTAAAGTGTTCAGCTTCTTGTCCTGTTGTTAACATTTTCTTTACATAGGATTTAAACCTTTAAAAGCTCTTGGTTAGTAACTGGGATCTGATTGTGGAGAGGGTTCAGAGGATGATTGAAAGCTTGGAGTGAATTATATGTTTTCTTGCTAGAGTTACTTTAACTAAGGAAACCATTGCCAACATTCTTGTGTGCATGACACGCCTCTTTCTGCTAACTATCCTATTGATTCTGAGCTGGTGCTTGGCAGCATAACATTGGAGGATGTCTTGTGGCTTGTGAAAATAGGTACTTGCCTTAATGCACGGGAGGCTGGGATTTTTCTTTTGTTAGGACTTTGTAATCACTTTGTTTTGTAGTGTAATGGAGAGCAGATTGTGATGACTTGGTCCTGTGCTCCAAAGACCTGAGATGGTTCGGGTAAGTGGATTGGGGAAACTACAAAATTCCCCATATTGCACCATATATTGACGATATCGTGCGATATGTCGGGATATAGTTGAGATATCACAGAATCTCGTCAAAGTCCCATTCTGAAGCTCTGTTGTACCCTTGATACATGCAAGGGCAGCCTGTCTCCATTTTGTAAAAATGAACATTTAAAAAAGAGAAGAAAAAAAAACAACTTGTGAAAGCCCATCTCCTTCTTCCTTTCTTGTTCTTTGCTACATCTTCATTTCCCTCTCTCTCTGCCCTTGGCTTTGTCTTTTTAAAATAAAAGAGCTTGCAAGGCTTTGCAACATGTCCATCATATTTAAAGATCCTTTGAGTGTGACAAGATGATACATGGGAACTTAGAAATTGCACACATGAAATACAATTAGTCAAGTTAAACCATCCAAATTATGGTACCCATTGTAGATGTATCATGAACCAAAACTCAAGCTTATTTGATTATCTGCCTATCAGATCAGTGGACATTTATTGGATGGTTAAAAATGAAAACTTATCCAACACTCCTATTTCCACAAACAAGTGTCCACCGATCAGAGCTCTGATGTTGTATTTGTGGTGGGATGCACAATCTAGTTAGTTCATTTGAGTTAATATAAGCCATGTGTATAATTTCTGAGTGCCTGCATATCAAGCATTATACACAACCTGAGAATTATATAACTCATATTTAAAAGGGTAGTTGTATTGTATGATAGTCAGGCAATATATGACTTGGTACACATAAATTTGCACGTGGTGTAGGATACCACGGCTATGTGCGGAAGCTTGGCGGAGCTATGAAATAACGGGGGGGGGGGGGGGGGGGGGGGGGGGGGGTTGATTAGGACTAAATAAAATTTATGCCTATTTAAACACAATTGCTTAATTTAACTAATGTACAAATTAAACTAAGGCCGTGTTTGTTAACGCTGAATTTTTGCACTTAACACGGAATGGGGAAAATTTTCCGTGTTTAGTGGTGTTTGTTAATGCGTTATTAACGTGGAAGACGGAAAGCGCTAAGTGGTTTTTCACTGAATTCTTTCCGTGATAGGAGTCTGGCTTCATGGTGAACGCGGAATGCGCTCCGTGATTTTTCATTAAACAAATTTTTTTTCTTCCAAAAGTACCCTTTTTCAAGTTACTACGAGGAATTTTTTCTTTTCAATTGTTTGCGCAATACAAAAACAACCTTTAACTTGTGAGACTTTTTTATGGCCCACCATGATTTATGTGTTCGATCAACACCGTCTATCAACTTTTTTAGATAATTCAAGGTGTGATCCAATAAAAGAAGCAGGTCCAATGATTAATTGGACCATAAGGTGGGGATTGAACGTCCATCATTAAAAACTTCTTGAGAGCTGGAGAAGTTTCAGATCAAGCTGATATTTGTGTTTTTACTTCATCCACGTCTACATGACCTAATGAATAGGTTGGATGGTAAAAAAACATCACAGTGGCCCATGTAACTTTGATCTCTTTGAACCGTTCTTACAATGGACGCAGATTGCGTACTAACCCTGTCCCTAGTTCCAAATGGGCAGTTTTGTGGGCGGGCCCACCGTGATGTATCTATACATCCAAACCCTCTATCCCTTTTCTCATATTATTTTAACGCATCAAAACAAAAATGAGTTAGATCCAACGATCAAATGGACCACATGGACCACATCACAGATGACTCTTGCATTTAATGCAATTGGTGCATTTTAATGCAACCAAGATTATTATTTGGTGTGGTCCACTTGAGTATTGGATCTGCCTCATTTTTGTGTTCATGCCTTAAAATAATCTGAGAAAAGGGATTGCCGGTTTGGATGTACATATATATCACGGTGGGCCCGCCCATAGAATTGCCCGTTCGGAACCAGGGACGGGCAGGGGTAGTACGCAATCCGTGTCCTCCTTAAACACGGACGCAGATTTCCAGCGAAAGCCTTCAGCAGGAAGTTTACACGTAGGGAATCTGGGTGGGGCCCACTGAGATGTTTGTGAGAAAGACACACCGTCCATCCGATTTTAGAGATCATTTTAGCATATGCAGCCAAAAATAAGGTATATTCAAAACTCAAATAGACCACACAAGAAGAAAGAGTGGAGATTTAGTGACCACCATAGAAACATTTATATGGCCACGAAGGTTTTGTCTCGGTCTAATTTTTGGTATTTTCACTTCATCCCAGTGAAAATGAACTTATAAACGGCTTGGATGGAATATAAACATCAAGGTGAAGCCTAGGAAGGTTTCAACGGTGGACATTCCTTTTCCACTGTTTCATCTCGTATGGCCCAGTTGAGCCTTATATCCTCCTAATTTTTAGTTGCATGTACTAAAATGAGCTAAAAAATGGATGGACAGGTTATATTTTTCATAAACATCATGGTGGCCCCTACCATGCATCCCAGCGCAGGAACGAGGAAATCCTAGTCCGTTAAGCACGACTCCAGGACGGGAACGTACTGGCTACTCCCACTGCCACCGGCCAGTGGCTGATGGTCGGTGCTATGTCGACCCTACCATGATGTATGTGTTTCATCCATTCCATCCACCTATTTTTTCATATTATTTCATGGTATGTGACAAAAAATTAAATATATCAAAATCTCAAGTGGGCTACATTACAGTAAAAAGTGTTGAATGAGTGTCGACCATTAAAAACCTTTTGGGGGCTATAAAAGTTTTGGATCAAGCTGATCTTTGTTTTTTCCCTTCATCTTGGCCTGTATGACCTAATAAAAAGATTGGATGTCAAATCAACAGTACATTGGGCCTTAGGAGGATTTTAATGATGCATATCCAATCATTATTGTTTTCCTATGGTGTGGTCCACCTGAGATTTTTATCCCTTTAATTTTTGGGATGAAGGATTAGAATGATCTCTAAAAATGGATGAACAGAATGGATGAAACACATAAATCATGGAGGGGCTAATAGAGCACAGCCCAGGGAGTAGCTAATCTGTCTCAAACAGGGGACGCGGATTTCCTGCCAAAGGCTTTCGCGGGAAGTTCCCACGCTGGAAACTTAGGTGGGGCCTACCGTGATGTTTGTGAGAAATCCACCCCGTCCATCCTTTTTCTGAGATCATTTTAGGACTTGAGAGAAAATTTAAGAAGGATCCAAGAATCAATTGGGCTGCAATAAAGGAAAATGTGTACAGGGAAATTCCTGCCGTTGAAATGTTCCTGGATAGACGGTGATGTTTATATGCCATCTATACCGTTTATAATGTCATTCATACTGGGATGAAATGAGAACAAAAATATTATCCTGATTCAAAGCTTCTGTGGCCACACAAATATTTCAACTGTTGACGTTCAATACTCAGTACTCACATTTTTGTCCCACCTGAGTATCAGATACGGTTCATTTTTGTCCTTATGTCCTAAAATAAACTCACAAAACGAATGAATGAAGTGGATTTCTCATAAACACCACGGTAGGCCCCACTTAAGTGAAAATCATTATCCCACTACTATTTTTGGTGTGGTATATTGGAGTTTTGGATATGATTCATTTTTTAGACAATGCTTTAAAATAATCTTGGAAAATTTATGAACGGTGCGGATATAATAAATACATTATTGTAGGGCCCATGTAACTTCGATCTCCTTTGAAACCTTCATACAAGGCAGACCTCGATGAGCGTCTTTGCACGACACGTATCCACATATCAACACATTGGCTACTCTCCCAGCCACCAGCCTGTGGGTGATGGTCAGTGCTGTGAGGCCCCATGATGTATGTGTTTCATCCATTTAGTTCATTCATTTTTTTACATATCATTTTATATCTCCTATCCCAAAAAATTCCACCACACTTATGTCGTACAAATCATTAATTTGCAATATGTATTCATGAATAATAATATTTTAATTCTCTATTAAGTATTTTATAGTTTATTTGAATTAAATAGAATAATTTTATTTCCATTTAATGAAAAATAATTTCTTTATAATGTAAAATGTTTCCAAACAAGAGATAGGGCCAAATGTGTCAAATTAACATATTTCAGACAATTCATATGTTTATTAACAAACAAATTGTTTCACATTCAGTACTTAATTTTCAGCCATAATTACCAAATAAGTTTTTTAACTTCAGATTTCAGATTCAGGCTTCAGATTTCAGATTCAGCTTCAAATTTCAGATTCAGGCTTTAGACTTCAGATTTAACAAACGGGGCCTAAGTAAAGTAATTTAACACCAAGGCTTCCAAGCCATTTGTGGTCCAATCACATGGACTACAAAAGATGTGGCAATTAAGCAACTAGTCTATAAACACGATAGTGTACATGTGTGTGTGAGATGTGCTACCTATCAGATCCTAACATTTATCTAATCACGCATACATATAATTCATTAGTTCATCACATAAGCGTAATTAAAAAAGTGGTCAAAGACAATCCTAAACACAAACATGTATGGTGGTTCGGTTTCCCTACTCCACTCCTGGCGGATGCACTCAACCCACAAGTGTACCGGATATCACTATCGAAGATTTTAAATTAGGTTTACTTCTAACCCTTACAGCCCTACACAAGGATCGTGGTCCTACACAAGAACCTATCTAGTGTACACTCTTATCAGAGGCTCCCTTAAGAGACTTTAGTTGATTTTTTTTATTGGCTAACCAACAACCTCGGTCCTAATCTAAGGACCTACGTTTACTCCCGTCGGAGACTCCCTTGGAGACTAACACGTACATACCCGTGTTCGGTGGCCTACACAAGGACTTTGATTTAGGTCTTACACAAGAACCAATGTCTTATACAACAACCTAATTGAGTTTTTCAATTTAAACTTTTACACTCAATCTTACACAAGGAAGGAGTATAGACGGACTAAACAATTGACAACCTTGTTAGATTGAGCCCCGTCGATGCGCCGTCTTGGGTTGCTTGATCGATGCTCTCCCATGCTTTAATCAGCTCCCCTTTGTTCTCCCGATCTTGATGCCAGTGCTTTCCCGAGGCTTCAGCTCTAAGATCAAACACCTTACATGTAGTGCTCCTTTGAGGTAACCAAAGTGATGGGTAGAATCTCCTACAACTAATGAAAAGTTGAATTCCTAGGGGATTCAACTTGGACACTTTATAGGTTGATAGACACTAGCATTTTCCAATAGAAACGGTGTCTATACTTTTGAGAAGTCTCGAGATCATGATCTTCTTGTAGAGGAGCTTGAAATGCTCATTAGAGAAGAATCACAAAGAAGAGAGCATGAATCTCATTGGGATAGAGCCTATGAGGTTTGGTAGGGCTTGGGATGCACTAGTGTTTTTAGAATGCCAAAATCCATCGTTTCCACAAAGATCCAGTTGCTAGATTTATAGGAAAAAGACTAACAGATCGATAATGGCTAGTATTTGGTCAGGCCGAAATTGGCTTCGATCGCACCGAAATAGCCCGTGAAAAACCATAATGTTTGCTGGACAAATTTTGGTACCTTTGGTCAGACCAAACATGACCTTCAGTTGTACCGAATCCAGTCGAAGGATTGTCCGATTGGAGCCAAAATATACTGATTTTTCAAGAAGGCTTGCTAACCATTTTTAGTAATTTTCGGTCTAATTGAATTCATTGTTCGGTGGCACCAAGTCTAGCCAAAGCTTGTTCGGTTGCAGCCAAATTTAGAATGACTTTCAAGGATGTGCTTGCTGTCCTTTTCTTAACACTTTCTGTGGGACCAAATGGGTGTTTGGTGGGACCGAAGGTTGGTGAATTTGTGCAGTTATTTCAGTAACTTAGGACCTTTAAACCAATCTAAGGATGTTCAATTTAGGATGCTATAGCTAAGGGATGATTAATAAAAGGTTTACCTATTAGGGTTAAAATCATCTAGAGGTTTAAGTTGTTTTGGGTCAAGAGATAGGGTCACCACATATATTTGTTCTTTGCTCCTTGATGCTCCACGCCATCTTGTGTATTCGGTCTTCAGCTTCCAAGGGCTCAACAGACTTCATGACATAGACTCACGCGATTGACAAATAAGATTCACAAATCAGTGCACTAACAACATACACTCAAAACTTGTACATGTGGCACTGATTAACTAATATTAAACCGATTAAATTGTGGATCCACTGTCAAGTCACATGTTATCTCTGATTCAGGTAAAATTGTTTGTTGAAATAGGACTGTTTCATATTTTTCATTCTTAACCATCTAATAAATGTACACCAATTTGATTGTCAAATGATGAAATTAACATAATTTTCGGGTTCTGTTGCGTCTAAACTAGGAAGCATAATTTGTACAGTTTAATTGAATTACTTGTATGCCACTTCTGCACTTTTTAGTAATTTCTAAGTTGTTGCATATCATTCATCCCAGCCATCAGTGTATCGTAGTTCTTCTCATTTAGAAGTTAAACTGCCACGATAGTTTAGTACCATATAAAAAAAATGGTTTGCATACTTGTACGAAAATCTAGACTGTCCAAATCGCTCACCCACTAATCTGACAATCAAATAAATAAATAAGTGTAATTTTTGGTTCATAATGCATCTAAATTTGGACCCATAGTTTGGTTGGTTAAATCTGAGTTAGTTGTAAGCTATTTGAATGATATGAACTCATTTTGGATATAACTGCATCACTTTTGTTAGACCCCATATTTTAGGGTCCTATTTAAAGGCAACCTTTTATGCATAATACTTGTTTTATGTGCTGTTTTGAGTTGTGTGTAATCATGTCGCTTTTAACATCTTAAAAAGAAAAAAAAAATCATGTTACTTTTAACATCTTTCAAAGAAAAAAGTCATGTCACTTTTTACATTTCCTGAAGTTTCATTGAAAAATTCCATCATTTCCCCATTGTTTCTTTCGAAATACATGCGATTCCTATTAGTTTCCATATCCCAAGGGTGGGATACTTGCATCGATACGGATAATGTGAACATTGCTTATAAGGCATGGCGTAATAAAAAACAGGGATAATTGTAAGCACCTCCTCTGGTTTTTGACAATTGTGTACACCTGTTGGGTTTGAATTATTTCAAGTAGCTTACCTCTTCTAGAGACGTTAGAGGATTATGCACCACATGGAAAAATAACTATTTCTTATGCATTCATGTTTCCCATGTGTGGGTCCCACCTTCATGTATAAATGCTATCCAACCCATCCAACAGGGTCTCTCTACCACAATATTGGACACTAAATATATCAGGCTAATCCAGTAATTGGGTGGCCCACATGCGCCCATATACCTCCAAATTTATGTGGTGGGCCACCTAATGGTTAGATCAACCTGATTTTTTGGGTTTCCTATTTTAATGTGTAGTGACCATGCTGAATAGGTTAGATGACACACACTCACTGTGGTAAGCCCATACATCTACAACTAGATACACATGAGATAGGGTAAAATGGTCAATTTCTTAAAGTTAACAATGCTAATAGAATGTGTGGGGAAGTGTGCAATCAATCTATAAACTGGAGGAGAGGTACTTGCAATAATCCAAATTAGAGGGGTGGTGTTTACAACTGTCAGAAGCCAAAGGGAAGGTGCATAATCAACTCCTGCCGTTAGGCATAAAGTAGAGCTGGACACAAGTGGCATTTGTGGTTGGTGGTTAGAGGCATTTGCTTGCCTCAAACGAGTTTGGGAAATCAACTCCTGCCGTTAGCTTTTAACCTTTTTGCTCCTCACCAGGCCAGTGACTGCAAGTTGCCTTGAGTTAGCCGGGTCAGCTAGCTGAGTTGATGAGTCTTGTTGAATCATGCTTGAGAGAGAGTTTCTTGGTCATGTGGATTGAAATCTCACTGAGTTGAGTTGACTTGCCGAGTTTTAAGATGAGTATTTGGGTTTTTGAAGTTCTAAACTGGCGAGGACATCACGTCACGTCCACCCTTACGTACGTATCAGAGAAGGAAGCGGGCCGCTCTGATTTCCCTATGGCTAGGCGAATACTCGTGATCGTGTTGAAGATCCCATGTGCATGTGTGAGCATCTGGAAGACTCCACACTGGGAAGATGCACATGGGTTGCTTTATTGAGTGATTCAGATCGTTGGATCAGAGGGACGCGACGATCGGGCCATTGGATTGCACATGGGTTGCTTTTTTTCTTCTCTTCTTTCCCTCTTTTTTATTTTCGGTTTCCCCCTCTTCTTTTTTTTTTTTTGACGGGCGTAAGCTGCTGTAGGTACGTGTCACGCGCTGAGACGAGCGCTGACACTCCTCGAGCTCCGAGTTGTACGAACGGTTCAAAGGAGATCAAAGTTATACGGGCCCCACAGTGATGTATTTATTATATCTACACCGTTCATCTATTTTTAAATATTATTTTAGAGCATTAGCTAAAAAATGAAGCGTATCCAAAGATCGTCTGGACCACACCAAAAATAGCAGCGATATGATGATTTTCACCGTTAAACAATTCATAGGCCCACCGTAACATTTATTTTCCATCCCATCTGTTCATAAAGTCAAAAAGACCTGAATGAAGAGGAAAAACAAATTTCATATTAATCTAAAGTTCTGTGATCCCAAAAAAGTTTTCAATGGTAGACGTTCAATTCCCTGCTACTTTTTGCAATGTGGTCCACTTGATAATTAGATCTGTATTATTTTTCGTGTCAAGCCTTAAGACAATCTCGTCAAATGAATGGACGGTTTAGATATAACACATTCATTATGGGTGGGGCCCAAAAAACTTTAACATGTGTGCTACACTTCCCGATCCAAGTCTCACCTAATTTGGGCCCTTAAAAAATTGTATACGAGACATATATTAATTTAAAATTTACCAATTAAATTATAAACTGCAATTGCTAACTCACAATGCCAAAATTAAATTATTTGAATAATTTTAATTATTATTTTGTATACTTATATTTTTTAAAATAGGGCCTTTTGATTTTTTTTTCATGATTCACTGTCCAATAAATGTCCACCAATACATAAGTGGAATAATAACAATAAATTGCATGAATTTGAGGCTAATTTGGAGCATAAATTGGTCCTCCAAGTCAGCCCGAAATTGGCAACGCTATCTACCTGAATTTAATTTCATTTTTTTAAAGAACTATTGGGAGAAAGATATTAAATTGTTAAGTATATAAATTAGATATTTAGAAAATTAAATATATAAATTTTATAGTCAAATTCAGGTTACCTGGTTCAAAAATTAATCAGACAGTCCGATACAGCTTTTCACCAAAGAGTGGACCGTTACACCACCATAAACATGTTTCAATTTATAAATGAATGCATATTTGGAATGCTTAGAATATTCTGGATTTAATCCATATTTTTTCATATTTTTTTAGCCAAAAAAATTTTTTACGCCGTTACGGGCCGTTGCGCCCCCGTATCGCCGTTACGCCCCCGTATCCGTATCGCGTTATGCTAACCGATACCGATACGGGACACCTTGCCCTACATCCATTAAATCCTAGTTTCTTTTTATTTTAATGATCTTGAGTTATGATGTTGGTAGCTTAGGCTAAGATTATGTATGGTTTTCTTTTGATTTTCATGATATTTGTGATGATCATAGTGATGTTTGTGTTTTTTTATTAAATATCTAAATTCGGCTATTTGATCTCGTATGTTACTCAGTTCATACATCGATTCTGGGTCATAAACCCTACACACAGTCTTTATCCATACTGAAGCCTTAATTGCATCTTATATTTAGCCTATATACCTATTCCATAAACTTGCCTGGTTCCCACTCTCAAAATCCAGTCTATATACAACCTTTTATCTTGAGCCCAACAGCCAACAACTCATAATGTTTTCTCAATCTTTCAAAAAGAGGAGGAGGAGAAGAAGAAGAAAAAACCATACAGTTTTCTCAAGCTGTCATCAAACCAACCCTTAATTATTTCTGATTCTTTACTTAAAACCGTAAACCATTCCCATATCTCAGCCTGATTTCAGTACGAAATTGAACACCTAAATTGTTCCAAACATCAGTTTCATGTGAGCCCTTTGCAACCAATTTCCCCTTTTTAGTTCCTAAACCAGTGTTCATCTCAGCCTCTATTGTCGGCCTATCCTCCAAACCTAATTTCGCCCTACCCTCAAAACATATCAAAATGAAAGTCTAGAATCTGCCCATTATCTGCCACCCAATTGTAGTCCTAAGCAGCTTATAGTTACAGCCCATCGCTTGCTCAGTTCCAGTCCAGAGTGTCAGTCTGGAAGTTTATTGCCACAACCCCGTTCTTAAACATTCTCAACTACTTGTTCTTTTTGAGATGCCTATGGGAGGTGGATGCTCTTACACTTTGTACTTGCTCGTTTATAGACTCCCATACCTATTACGATCTTAAATATCCATATTCTTATCATCACAATCTCATATCTATTATGATCATAAATATCCATTTCTTATCATCACAATCCCTATCTCTTTTCTGAAACTTGTGTATTTTAATGATTCTTTCTAACTTTGCTATTGCTCTAATCCCCATCTATCCATGATTATTGACTTGAGGTGTATCAATGTCCTTCCCATCTCTATGGAAGGAGACCACAATATGTCGGGTATTCAGAAATGACGCATTAGAGTGAGAAACCATGTACAACCATACAGTTGTATCTATTGCCCCCAAACGGCTGACATATAGGGAGGCATTGGTCTGTTAGTTAGAAGTGTTCATGTCGGTTAACTCCTTTATTTTGATTAATTTTGTCATTTAGCTTCATAAGCATAAATATGTTGGCAGACAACCATACAACAGTAGACAACACACAACAGTACTCTTGCATGTGGATGCATCAAGATATTCCGTAACGGTACGACCACCATCACTACCTTTATGATACAGGGTGTAATGGTTGTTATGGGTGTCGTAACGGCTGATCTGGTCTCTCTCTCTCTCTCTATTAAAAAACCTCAAAAAACCTGTATCGGCCTAGTAACGGACATTTACAGGGCTTAACGGCCGTTTAAAAGGGCTGTAGCGGCTTTTACGGGTCATTTTTTCCATAATAGCCGTTATGGCCTTTACGATCCTGTAACGTGTAACGGTTGCCACTGTTACCTTTACGTAACAGCCTTTGTGGCTCCATAACGGCCTTTACGGCACACCATTCCACAAGAGGCTGTTCAGTTGATATAATTGATGTAGATTTGAATTTGGTTTCTTTATTTCATATTCCTCAATTAATTACTCCCTTTTGTTGCAATCCTTGTAGAAGGAGGCCACTAAAAGTGGACCAACGTGGTGTAGCTCTAGAAACCTCTCTCTAGAACATTCTATAGGTTGTGGAGAGCTATATACAAGTCTAAGGATGGGATGTATGTAGTGGGCATGGATTATTGAATAGATGAAACTATTTTAGAGTAGATTTTATATTGTTTGTTGTGATGGGCTGTGGGCTGTGGGGTATGTCTGGAGCATTCTGTGTATTTTATCCTTTTTTTTTTTTTTTTTTTTTTTTCTGTTTATCAATTGTTGCTGATTTGGTAGTTAATTGGGGATCAATTGTGATAGAGAGTTGGTATGCATTTCCTTATTTGATTCAACTATGTTCTAGTTCTTTAAGTCGCTATATCAACCAAGGTTTTCAATAATGATATCGGTGGCTGTATCAGCCGGGCCTAAAAACGATAGATAGGGGACGTCAGACTGTATTGGATGATGCAAGCCCATGTAAGCCGAATTTCTTTTATGACAAAAAATCTTGAAAAATTATTGGAAAAATAGGAAAGAAATGTAAAACACCGGAATCTCTCAGCTTGACCTGCTGAAAGTAAACCAAATAGGCGCTAATATGTTTGACATTAATCTTTTAACGTATCCTTAATTTTAAAATTGAAGTATATCTCTTGATGGTCGACTATTCTTTCCTTTATTGGCTGTTTTGTGCAGATCTTGAGCAAAGACAATCCTCCACGCAAAACATATGTTTATAGATTAAGTGTTCCTGTTACTGCCAGGTGGATATCACTAGCAGTAGCACCATTCGAAATTCTTCCAGATTGCCATAATGGCATTTTATCACATATATGCTTGCCGCCAAGCATTTCAAAGCTTCAAAATACAGTCGGGTTTTTCTATAGTACATTCAGGTTTGCTTCTTGTCTTATGAACATGTTGCTGGAAAGCAATATTTGTATTATTTGTTTTAGCGTTCTATGCTGGATAACCTATTAATGTTTTTTTTTTACCCACTAATATTGAAGTTATGATGTTTCATTTTTATTTGTGGTTTTCTCAACAGCCATTATGAGGATTACCTTTCTACTTCATTTCCATTTGGTTCGTACAAACACGTTTTCATTACCCCTGAAATGGCTATTTCCCCTATGAGCTTGGGTGCCTCAATGTGTATCTTCAGTTCTCAAATTTTATTTGATGAGAAGGTTATTGATCAGGTTTGTTCTGTATTAAGTTTGTTGCCCTTTTTTTACGAGTCTTCAGTTCATTATTCTTGAAATTTACCTCTTAAACCAAAACTATATGTGATTTTGGACATGTGACTGCATAGAGCATCTCAACCTATATCTGCATTAAAGCCTGTAAATACATTGTGTTGTTATTATTTTTTCTCAACAATGGATTGAGTTTTGTTTAAAGGCACTTGATTGGGAATTTTTAGTTGTATTTCTTTTTTAAATTGCATTGGTTAACTTTTGCCAGGATCTTATATGGCCCTCCAATTGGTCTAAAATCTTTAAAGCATGCCACACCTAGGAATTTAGGGATTAACGCTATGAAAGAAGCCTCGAGACCTTTAGAAAGACGCCTTCTTTCATGAAATTCGTTGAAGAAATCCATTACATCGCCTTGAAGGTCTTCCCAAAATCTGAAAGAAGAGGATCGGGAATCTGTCTGGCCCTAGAGCCTTATCTTCTCCCGGGGCATCCACCGTTGCCTTTACTTCTTCCAACGTAAATGGGGATTCAAGATCTTTACCGTCAACTTCGGACAACCTGTCTACCTGAAGGAGGTCCAATCTAGGCCTATCCTAGTCTTCTCTCTAGAGCAAGTTGTTGAAGAAACTGATTGCCTGTATTGCTATTTGATCTTTGTCTTTGATGCGAATATCATTCACGTCTATACTATTGATCTTGTTATATCTAGAATGCGCGCTGGCAACACTATGGAAAAATTGTGTTTTTGTCGCCCTCACTAATCCACTTGGACCGCGATCATTGTCTCCATACAATCTTGTCTTCTAACACCCTAGCTGAGAGGTTTTGAAGAAGTCGTATTCTTTTTGTCAATTGTTTTGTTGACATCGAACCTTCCGCGCTCAAATGAATTGTCTACAGCTCTGACAGAATCGCTTCCGTTTCCATTGCCCTTTTGCACAAATCCTTCGCTCTCCACTGCTTAAATCTTTTCCTTCAGAAGTTTCAATTTGTAGCTCAACCTAAAACTAGCATAACCTTCCACTTCAAATCCAGCCCACCAGTCTTTTATTAGTTGCGAGAAGCCTTCTATCTTCAGCCAAGAAATTTCAAATCTGAATGGTTTCGGTCCCCAGTTCTGATATTCAGCTGCGAGAATCACTGGGCAGTGGTCCGATGTAGTTCTCGGGAGGGCCAACTGGGACACAAGAGGGAATGCCTCAGTCCAATCTATGGAAACCAAAAATCTGTCCAACCTGGAAAATATTAGTTTCGCCCTCCCATTAGTCCAAGTGAATCTCGAGCTGAGCAGGGGAAGGTCCTTTAGTTCTTGATCATCGATCCAAGAAGAGAAGGTTTGCATTGCTGTAGTGACCTTATTGCTGTGGGACTTTTCTTCGGCATATCTCGTAATATTGAAATCTCCAAAGATGCACCAGGGGCCGTTGAATTTTTCTCTTATAGCATTGAGTTTCGCCCAGAAGTCATTTCTGCTATCTTCAAGATTAGGACCGTAGACTGAGGTAATGAGGCAACGAAAGTCAGAGGAGATGTTTTTCAGAATAATCGAAAGAGAGAACTCCATTCCAGTGATTCTCGAGGGCCCATATAGACGATTTTCATGCCATTAGAATACCTCCAGCACTACCACTAGCATCCAACGCTACCCATTTTGCATCTTGGGCCTTCCAGAGAGAGCCCATTAGATAATCGGTAAAGTTTTGAACCTTTGTTTCCTGAAAACAAATCACATATGGATTATTTCTCCCGCAAGTGTCCTTGAGAAGTCTTCTTTTCTGCTTAGACCCGACGACTCTAACATTCCAAGAAAGGATCTTCATAGAGAAATTGAACTGCCCTGTTTACCTACATTCCCTGTTCCCGATTTGAGGCCGATGGATAAATTGAGACAAGATGTGAGACTGTGGAGTTCCCTGTTGCTGCTCGATCTAGAGGGACGTTGTCTGGGATATCTTGTTCCTGGCAGCGGTCAGCCGCGGGTCTCAATACATTGGAAGAGAGTTATATAATCTTCCGGATGGTCTCCAAACGATAGCCCCAAGGACCTTCCTACGTGTCCGATGGCATCTTAGATCCATTTTTTCTTCTGGTTAACGTTGTTCAACTTGGCGCTCTGGAAGTCACCATCCGCCTTCATCAATTGTGTATTCTCCGTCCCTTATGTTGTTCTTCCCACTTGAACCCGTAAGGGCTTCGCTTCGATAATGCCTTCTTCAATATCCTCCTGAAAGAGAGCGGTTAGAGCTAGCTTTGACATGACGCTTCTGGGTGAGAGGGGAGAGGACACTGGACATCTTGGAGTCCTGATTGTCCGAATTCCAAGATTGGTAATTGAAGTGGGAAGGTTCTTTGACTTCCCATATTAGTGGCATCGTGCCAGTGGTGAGAGGAGGATCTTGGTTAACCCACTAGTTTGTGCCGGAGGGCTGAGTAACGTCCAGGCGCATGTCTCGCAGAGGTGGGGTAATCTTCCAGATCACTCGAGATTGAATCGGGAGTGGGGACTCACCTTCGTGAAAGGCTTCCTACGCGATTGGCACTATTGCTTCTTGAGGGATAGGCAGAGGATTACGATCAAATAGAGGATCGATGCATAAATAGGTTTGAGATTGAGAGATGTTAGGTTCGTTTGGTCCGAGGCAATCAATTCTGTCTTGATTTCAACTTCCGACCCTACCGAAACTTCTCGAGCCTCCTCCTCGCCTTAGGCAAGTGCTTTTCGAAGTAGGAACTGGCGTTTCGGCTCCATGAAGATCTCCGCATTATTCTGATGACGTAGTCAAATCTCCTCTGACCGTGTGGCTGTGAAGGCATTGAGCGTTGGATTAAGGGGTTGGCACGTGTTACGATTTCGAATCCTAGGGCCACGTGTCTCGCGATCTGGAGGTTCTCTGGCAGTGTGATAGCTGTGAACAACTGTATCAATAAGGCTAGGGTTCGAAAGTTGCGGTACTCCTGCCATACACGAAATGCATGCTCCTTCATCACCTTCCATGGCTTTCGACACTGCGATCGGACATGGAACTGCCCCCCTTATCGTCCAGAGGTCACCCCAACGAGGGATGGGGTCATCTTTCTTCTCCAATTGAACCGGAAGGATATTATCCTGTCTTCAACCCGCACTTAGATGTGGGATGGCAACATCTCTCCCTTCTTCCGCCTCACCCTTGCTCCGATCACACCCAACTCCTCTCCTAGCTTCGTCTTTGAGTCCAGTTCGATGAACTTCCCTAGTAGGGCGGCGACAGTGAGGAAGAATTCTTCATACCATAGTTCCAAAGGAACTGACCATATAAGGATTCAAACATCTTCCATACCGAAGAGTGAGAATTCGTCCTGGCTTTGCATTTTTAGAACCAGACCTTCTTTGTGCAGTGCTCTTGCCCAGATTAGAATGTCCGGATTAACTCTCGGGCTCACCTTTATCCAGAGTAAATTGTATCCGATGGGTTTGATGCTGTATTGCTTTGGCTGAATCCTACAATACTCTTCTAGCCAGCTCCTGACTTGGGGAATCGAAGCACCTTCTTTAGTAATTGATACTAACGAGTTTTGCAATTCTCTTCTTGAACGCTCCAGACGTGCTTGCTTTATGAACACCACTTGGTTTGTGCCCTCTATTGCCTTCTCCGTTTCTCTTCCTTGACCCATCTCCTGTGAATAACTGACATTGTTGGACAAGCTTGTATTTTCCGTTGCTACCTCCTTAGTTTGGAGTAACACCTCTTTAAATGAGAAAGCTTCCTTCCGGTGGATCCGATGTAGATTTGTCTCCTTTACAATCTTCGATTTTAGGGTTTCTTCCCCTTTTTTAGCTTTGAGTTTTGGTCCGAACCTCGCCCTTTGGACCAGAAGTTTTACTCCCCCAATACTTTTGCCATGGAGCATCTAGACTGCTCTAGTCAGCTCTTCCTTTGAGCTCATCCTGACCAGTGCGAAATCCCCATAGGATCCATTTTTCTTATCCCTTGGCCTTACCACGTCCATCACAGTGCCAGCTCGATCGAAAACTCTAGCAAAGTTTATGGCTACCCATCCTTCTGAAACCCCTTCACAAATAGAGTTGGATAGCTTGTAATGTCTCTCCCTTTTCTATCCTTTCTCGCTTGTGCGATGGGTCCGCTTCTTGCGAAAGCGCTTCCTTTGCTTCCTTTGCCACGTCCTCCGGCTCCTCCTCTCGCCCAGAATCAATTAAACAATGAATTAAACATTAAGTCATCGACATTCAACAATATAGTTTACAAGTAAGAAGTAACAACAAAATCAACAAGCTATTTATTTATTATTGTAGAAAATCAACAAGCTAACTTCCTTTAAACTTGAAAGTGCTTGAATCAGATCTTCCGAGAGAGAGCACTTGAAATTAAGAAATGTAAGAGAAGAAGAGAGTAAGAGAGTTTTGGGGTGAGAATATTACAAATGGAGAGAGGTTTGGAAGCCTTTTTATAGGCAAAAAGTTGTTTTTTGCAAAAAATAAAAATAAAAAATTTAATGTGCCATGGCCAATATGCGATCGCATATGTGCCATGATCGCATATGCGATCTGCATATGGATATGCACATATGCGGCTGCACATGACAACACGGATAAGGAACATTCGCTGGCCTTTCAGGATTAAAAAAAAGGAATATTTGCTGCAAAGTTGCAATCATTACACCATTATTTTTTATTATTTTATTATTTTACCTTTTTCCTTTTCACAATCAAACCATAATATTGGGAAGTCTACAATTGTTGATTTTTATTTTTCCATCGATTGTTTGATTGTTTTGAACACTCAAAGACAAATGTAGTTGAAAAATCCCACTCGGTCACCAACTAATGGCTTTATGTATGAAGTTAAGCTAATCATTTGAAGGCAAACCCTGCAGTTTCCATAAAGTGCTGAATTATTTTTGAGAAAGAGACATGGTTGTGATCGCCATGATTGTAAGAACTCAGAAAGTGGCTGGGTTGAAACCTGTGATTGCCTTCCATTCATGGTTTGGTAAGAAATCTTTCATGTTCAGTGAAATATGATAAAAAAGGAGCAGGAAAAGGGGAGGAATTATTTCCTTTCGGGGGATTTTATATGATATTGATTGCTATATGACCAGCCATGCTTTATGGAACAGAAAGTTGGGTGGTTGAGGAATGTCATGGTCATAAGTCGAGAGTAGCTGATATTAGCATTGAGATGGATGGGTGGCAAGATGATGAAGGATAGAATTAGAGATGAATCTACTCGAGGGAACTTAACAGAGTAGATTTAAATGGTTTGGCCATTTGCAATGGAGACTGACCAAATTTTGCTCTGTTTGGGAATGAGATGGTTTAGTTGAAGTCTCTAAGAGGGTAGAAGGCCCATGAGGACCTGGATGGATATTGTAGGAAAAGATTTGATGAACTATGACTCAGGATATGTTCTTGATTGAGTGCAATGGCAGAACAGTATTTGTGTAGTTGACCTCAATTAGTTAGAATAAGTGCTAGATGATAATGGTGGCGATCCATCATCATTATGTTGTCCCAGCTATTTGGTTCAGCTTTACAAATCAAAATTCCCATTCAGGGCCCTAGGGTTAGTAAGTGATTATTTTTTGTTACTCGTAATGAAATGGGAATACTGTAGTAGCAAGAATACTGTTGATTGTGATGCATTTTTAGTTGTGGACGTGATGCTTCAGGCTATATGTATGCCCAATGTATGCATCTCTGCTGGTTTTGTACCACTACTACAGTTGTTGTTTAGCAATGTGACACATTTTCTCTGTTGAATGGCTTACATGTCTTGGATTATAATAGTCTTTATTCTGGTCTTGTTAGGCTTGTAGCACAATTGCTCAGTATTCTTATCCATACATGTAAATTATATTGCTTGGAATGATGAAGTAACGATTTTGGTTTATAATCTGGACATCTTGTCATGCACAATGTATCGGTCCTAATCATGCAACTGCCTTTAAATATTTAATTCCATGTTCGGTTTGTTGGATTGTCTGCCGGTCTTGATGGCTCTTGGATCCTGTAATGGTAATTTGCTATGTATTTTCACAGACAATTGATACTAGGATCAAACTTGCATATGCCCTTGCAAGGCAGTGGTTTGGGGTCTTCATAACTGCTGAGGCACCAACTGATGGTAATTTTTTTCCTTAAAAATATCAACTTGCATTTTTCTGTTAAGAGTTAAGAGTTAGATTTTTGTGAAGAAGTGAATAAAATTTCTTTAGTTCGTATGATTGGTGATTGCAGAATGGTTACTGGAAGGTCTTGCTGGTTTTCTTACTGATTCATTTGTTAAACGATTTCTTGGAAATAATGAAGCACGTTATCGTCGTTACAAGGTTTGACCTTTCTTGCTACAACCATGTTTCTGTGATGTTATTTGATGTCACCCTTTGGTAATGATTTCTATTGGACATGGTCATTCTGGCTTGATGTCAGGCTGCCATTCTTGTTGGTGCAATTATACATAACCGAAGACTTCAATGCTGCACATAGGTTTGCTTTAGTAAATTGGTAGATCATTTTTGAGAATTTAAATATCAATAAATCCAGAGATTTAATCTCCAAAAAAAAAAATGTTTGATTTAGGGAGATGAAAAGGACCATTTAGGTATGCTTCATCCATCAGAACAGGGATGATTTAGCCTAAAATGTGTTCTTGTCTGTGCCCCCCCTCAAATTATCAATAATTCTTGATGCCACAATAATTCTCGATGCCACCCAAGTTAAATGGATAGAAGTAGCTTAAGTGCGTGTGTGTGTGTGTGTGTGCAAATATTTGTGTACAGCTGCAGTGTACAATATGTACAGGATTAAGATTAGTAGGATTAGGATTTGTGTTTCTAATTAGTTTTGGTCTCTACTTCTGTGGACTCCATTTGTAATAGGAATTGTAATTTAATTATCTATAAATTCAGGATTAAGGGAGAGAGGATGCATCGAGAACATCATACCCTTTTCTTCTTTTCTTGGAAACCGAAGTTCATCCTTGTTAGTGTGCACACAAAGATTTGTGTACTGCTGCAGTGTACCATATGTACAGGATTAAGATTAGTACGATTAGGATTTGTGTTTCTAATTAGTTTTGGTCTCTACTTCTGTGGACTCCATTTGTAACAGGAATTGTAATTAATTATCTATAAATTAAGGATTAAGGGAGAGAGGATGCATCGAGAACATCATACTCTTTTCTTCTTTTCTTCCATACTCTCTTTCCATCCAACCTTTCATGGTATCAAAGAAACTTTGATCCATTTTTTTTTTTCAAATCCTTCTTCTTTCTTCACATTCTCTACAACAAGACCCTAATCCAAAAATCCATTAGATTTTATTCTCTCCCTCTTACAAATCCTACCCTTCTCTATCTCATCTGTCTCTATACTAACCAGGGTTGCAGATGCCCTAGGCGAACCCTAAATGTAAGGCAACAATGGAAGAAGAGACGACTACTCTTGAAAAACAAAATGTTTTGGAATTATTCCATTTTCCTCCTGGCAAACATATTGTACGATGCAAATGGGTTTTTAACATTAAATACAACGCTGATGGTTCAATAGAAAGATACAAAGCATGGTTAGTTGCTAAGGGCTTCACTCAAAAGTTTGGTCAGGATTAGGATGAAACCTTTGCTCCTGTGGCAAAATTAAACTCTATCCATTACCTCCTCTCTATCATCGTAAATTGGGATTGGCCTCTATATCAATTGGATAGCAAAAATGCGTTTATGCACGATGACCTTCATGAAGAAATTTACATGGCCCTTCCTCTCGGTTTTTGGCCTAAGGGGGAAACTGGCAAAGTTTGTCGTCTTCGAAAAGCTCTCTACAGCCTCAAACAGTCTCCTCAGGCCTGATTTAAAATACTTGGCAATACAATTTTCAACATTGGATTTAAATGGAGCACCTTTGATCATTTTGTGTTTGTAAAATACAAGGATGGTAACATGACAATTCTTTTTGTATATGTTGATGGCATTATTTTAACTGGCTCAAGCATAATTGAGATAGACAATGTTAAGAAATTCCTGGCATTGTCATTCGAGATGAAAGATTTGGGGATGTCGAAGTACTTCCTCGGAATTGAAGTAGCTTGCTCAAAACAGGGAATCTTCTTATACCAACGGAAGTATGTGCTTGATTTGCTAACCGAGACAGGATTACTTGGTGCTTGCCCTGTTGACATATCTATTGAGGTAAATCATAAGTTGTATGAGAGACAATCGGACGAAATTGATACTCTAGGCATATATCGTTGTCTAGTGGGTCATCTAATTTTTCTTACCTTTATGTGACCAGACATCTCGTATGCTGTTGGAATTGTGAGCCAGTTTATGCAACAACCTTGTCAGCATTATTTTGAAGTGGTTTATCGAATTCTTCATTACTTAAAAGTTGCACGTGGACTTGGTCTTCTTTACTCAAATCATAGACATTTGAATATTAGCGTGTTTTGCAATGCTGACTGGGCCGACTTCTCCCTTGATCGACTCTCTACTACGGGATATTGCACATTTGTAGGGGAAAACTTATTTACTTAGAAAAGTAAGAAGCAATCCATTGTTGCCCACTCCTCTGTTGAGGCTAAATACCGTGCAATGGCCTATGCAACTTGGGAATTACTGTGGGTAAACACTATTCTTTAAGATACGGGATTCACGATATCTTCCTCAATTCCAATACATTGTGATAATCAAGTGGTCATCCATATTGCATCCATCTCAGTCTTCCATGAACATACAAAGCATGTTAAAGTGGACTATCACTTCATTTGAGAAAAATTAATCGCCAAGCTTTTACATACACATTTTGTTTGTTCCGAAGATTAACTAGCAGATGTCTTCACCAAAGCCACATCCATGATGCTCCTCAAGAGCATTAATGTCAAGCTTAACATGAACGATATCCATGCTCTAGCTTGAAGGGGAGTGTTAGTGTGCACACAGATTTGTGTACACCCGCAGTGTGCCATATGTACAGGATTGAGATTAGTCGGATTAGGATTTATTTTTCCTAATTAGTTTTAGTCTCTACTCCTTTAGACTCCAATTGTAATCAAAATTATAATTTAACTATGTATAAAAAGGATTAAGGGAGAGGATGCATCGAGAAGATCTTATTATTTTCTTCTTTTCTTCCATACTCTCTATCCATCCAACCTTTTAATCCTAAAGGAAGTGGGGATCCTATATTAATGGTTTTATATTACGTTGCAATTATATGCTAACAATATGTTCTAAACTTTGCAAACATACACCTTTTGTTTGGAGAAAATCATTCATCAAGGGTTAGCAAGAGTAAGTGGCAGACAGTGTTGTCAAATGCGATTGTATAGGCGCTTATGCGATCGCATATGCCATTTAGGGAGCATATATTGCATATGCACACAAGCCCCTTTAGTCGCATACAATTGCTTCTTAATGTAGGGGCATTTTCACAGTGGGCTCGAATGAGGTGGCTTGTGGGATGCAGGGGCACACTGGGGATGGGCGGCCCGTGAGGTGGGTGACTCGTGTGAGGCCTAACCCATGTGAAGTGGGGCTTGGGATATGAGATAAATGGATTGATTAGCCATGCTCTATCAGTTCGATCTTTTAGAGTAAGTGGTTAGTTATCCCGTGTCAAAGTTGTATCAGAGCAGGAGGTCTCGTGTTCGGGACTCCCCACCGGAGATGATTAATGCATGGGCATTTTCCCACAAGGCTTGATTAGGGTGGCCTGTGTGATGTTGGGGCACACTCGGGGTTGATAGCGCGTGTGAGGCGGACCCCACCCGTGTGAGGCGGGTGGCTCGTGTGATGTGGAATGCATGTGATGTGGGGCCCATGAGTAGGGTTCGGCCAATGACCTAACCCATGGGATGTGGGGCCTGGCCTATGAGATAAAGGGATTGATTTGCGACACTTTATCAATTCGAGCTTAAGTAGTTAGTTGTCCTGTATCACTTATGCTATTTGACAACAATGGTGACAGATCATTGAAGCTATGGTACATACAGGCAACTCGATTGGTATCTCAATTGGGGATGATGAAGAGACTTTTCACTCCCTACTCAGGTTTTGGGAAGTGAGAGAGCAATACAATCTTATCAGCACAAGGCTATAGGTTTATAACAGAAGGCAAAAACTTAACTGTGCTGAGGATATCGAGGAAAGTAGATAAAAGAGGTTAAAGATGAAGATATTATCTTGGAATTTGCAGGATATGGGATATGGGATGTCCTCATAAGCTTGCTATTATGAAGGAGGTGTGCCGCTTGCATAAAGTTCATGTTTTTTCTAAGAGATCAAATTGCAGACTTCTAACACTTCCCTTCCTCTTTCCTTCCTTTCTAGGAGTGCAAGTTGGATTGCTTGGTTTAGGGCGTGTTTGGTCCATGGGATTAAATGGTATTGAATTGTATTAGATGGGATTAACACCATTATTGCAGAATGATTGCATGTCTAGACATACCATGGTATTTTGGCCATCCAATCCCATGTTTGGGATAAAATTCTTGCCATTGGAAAACACTAGATTAAGCGAAATCCTGTTTGGTGGACCATGGAATTGTAATCCACGAACCAAATTCACAAATGTATATAAAGAGAATGGACATGGATATTGGTCACTTGTACATGTATATAACGAGAATGTCGGTCACTTGACATGTAAAATTCTTGCTACTGGAAAAACACCGGATTAAGCAAACACCAGATGTCGGTCACTTGTACATGTATATAACGAGAATGTCATGTGTAAAGGGTGTATATGCATGGTTGACATGGATAAACACATGCATCAATGTGGGGCCCACATGTGTAGTGGATTAGAAAATCCACGGCAATCCTGCATGGGACCAAATGCAATTCCATCCCACCTAATCCCAACCTTTCCCATCCTCCCTAAGCACTTGATGGAATTTGCATGGGACCAAATGCAATTGCATCCCACCCAATCCCATTTGATAGCATGCGTTAAATGCCCCCTTAGGGTTTAGGTTGGATCGTCTCAATTATTTATTTATTTATTTATAGTAAGAGACACTTGGGGGTGAATAATGTAGGGCATTTTCACATCGGGCTTGAGTGGGGTGACTTGTGTGAAACAGGGGCACACTTGGGGTGGGTGGCCGGTGTGAGGCCGATGGCTCGTGTGAGGTGTGACCCATGTGAAGTGGGGCCCATGAGGGGGGTTCGGCCAAGGGCCTAACCTGGGCTATGAGATAAAGGGATTGATTTACCATGCTCTATCAGTTCGAGTTCTTAGAGCAAGTTGTTAGTTGTCCTGCATCATTCGTGGACAAAAGAAGGGGTGTGAGAGGGTTAACCCAAGTACATGCGGTTTTCTGATTGGGTTAGTTTTCATGTGCCAATCGACCTTCCAATGGGAGCTAGGCAATTCAATGGACCAATAATTAGGAGAAGTTGATGTTGTTTAGATTAGATTGATTATTGGTTTTGGCAGAGTTGGGAGGAAGGTGTTCCATAATGGTAACGGTGGCCGTAGCGGCCACCAATGTGACGATACGGGTCATTACGACTCTCTCTCTCTCTCTGTGTGGAAAAATCGTTAAGGCTCATTTTTTTCGTTACAACCATTTTTGGCCTTGTAACACGTGATGGTTATGACCATTATCATTATGTAACAGTTGTTACGTAACCAATTTGGGATACCATCAATCAATGTTTCTTGATTGGAAGACTTGGCGAGGTTCTTTTGGGGGATTGTTTCTAGATAATAGTGGACCTTTTTTTTTATGATGATTATCATCAATGGAGCTTTGGTTGCTAATAAATGCATTGATTTGAGAGATAGGGAGGGGAAACTATGCTTAATATTAATTTTTTGCAGTTAAGTGAAATAACACAACAAATTGGCAACCACTCTCCACAAAAGTTGTCTACCCAATCATCTGCTGGGCCACACCATTGAAAACAATGGACAACCACCTTAGGCCTCAACTGCAGCGTAGTGGCCCACATCAACCATGCTAGATTGCAAGAGTTGGATACTGGGCTACAAAATAGAAATGAGAAAAACCACCATAGAGAAGGAAATCATGCATTTCCATTCATCATATGGTGCAAACCATAGAAACAATCATGCTTCTGTAGTGTGGTGGCCCACATGATGGAGTAGATAGGTTGGATGCCATCCAACAAACACACCATGGCAGGCCCCACGCAACAAATAATTGTACAACAAGCTTATTCTGCAATGTTGCACAAAACCAACAGCCAAAAATGAAAAAAAAAAAAAATAAGAGAAGAAAAATTAAAACACACCATAAATTAATATTAAATCAATCAAAATAAAATAAAATAAAATGAATTAATTGAAATAAATAGTAGGAGACATTGCTCCATTTATCTTTAAATTAACTAAAAAATGCAATCTGGAGCCATACAGCCATACAAACTTGATAGAGTAGGGGCAATCTTGAATTTCTCCTTTGTTTGGGCTTTAATGCTCGTGAAACTTGAGCCTGGGATCTTCTCACATGGCCTATCAATCCCTTGGGTTCATCTCTAATGGTTCTTTGAATTGGGAGAATCGAAATGAGCTTTTTTTTTTTTCTTCCTGGGGCTAGAGGGGTACCTGTGCTCGAACGGCGGGGTTTTGAAACCTCTTTCGAAAACCCTTTTATTTCATAAGGGTTGTTTCATTGTTTGTTTAACACCATTAAAAATGGTAATGACTTTTCAGCTGTACAATTAGATGCCGCTGCACAGATGGCTGGGATTGTCTAGTAGGTTTAAATCTAGAGATATGCTTCATTGACAATAGGACCAACAATTTGGAAGGTCGACAGCTCTTCTTTAGTCTCACGCGTGAGGAGGATGAGTCATTGCCATTTTCAAATGCATGATGAAGTAACTAACAAGGAAAGAAAAACCAGAAGAAATGAGAAAAACGTGTTGCGTATGTTACTTACGCTATGTGCTACATCACGCGTAGCATATGCTACGGCCCATATACTGTACGCTATATGGGATTTGTGCTATTTAGGTGCTTACGTATATCACGCGTAGCAAATCGCACTTTTTGAGAAACATGGGGAAACATTGGGAAAATGGTTGAATTTTTTAATGAAACTTTGAGGATTGTTAAAAAGGCCCTTAATACACACTTTTAAGTCATAACATCTCAAAAAAAAGATTCACATAATAAATTTCCTCTGTATAGGGTCCCAAGTTATGCGATGTTTAACTGAACTAATGTAACTATATTGAAATTGAATGCATGATATTTATAAATATATCATAGTCATGTATGAAAACACAACCAATTCATTGAAAACCAAAATAAGAACTGAAGAAGTAAAATTTGATAAATATACATATCAATGATGGGGACTAGTTGTGGTCTAGACCCACATAGAGTTGCGTGGTGGCTCGTAATCATCATCTCCATCTCGACGGGGTTGGGCATGGTACTACTGCTCCACCAATTGATAATATTGTGCCCAAGTCATAGTAGAGTGGTACCAATTAAGATACTCCTTGACATAACTCTGGTACTCATCCTCTCTGAACTGAATCAATATGCCCATCCGTGAGTATTGCATAATTGTCACAGTCAGACAGTCTGTAACTGATATGGATCTGGGAAGGGCACATATGAAGCTCCTTGGTGTCTATATTGTTGGCCATATCCATACTGCTGCTCATATTCTTGCCCATATGCAGAAGTATAACTCCTGACCAGGGTTGAAAAATGATGTGCCGTAACTGCTGGAGTCACTCGTCGCATATCCACTAGGTCCATATCCATGCCCATACTGTGGCATAGAACTCGAACTACTCTCCAGTGTTTGTGATCCAGATTCATGTTGTGGCTTGTAACTCGAGCTCCCCTCCCTCGTCCATGATTCAAATCTAGAGCCACCTCGCCGGCCACGAACGCTTGTGGCCCTGATGCATTTTGCCAGCAACTCAAAATCTGAAAGTTTATGAGTCTTCTTTTTCTGCAGTAGCTTTTGACGCATGTATGTCTTATTGTAAACAAGACGAGGTCATGGTTCTCCTGGACGAGAACCATGGTTAGGGTCCTACATGGAATGATTGAAATTCTCCTCCCCAGTAAAAGGGCTAAGAGGCCTCTTATCCTAACTCCCACCCGCGTCGCCACTATCCCCGTCGCCATCATCATCATCATCATCATCTTTAGTGTCATCAGAGTCATCGCCACCCTCATTGCTGCCATCATCATCACCAAACTCATTTCCCATATCACTCTCTGACTCAGTCTCGGTGTTAAACAATGTTTTCCCGTCATGTGTCCCGCGTGATAGTGACTGTTGCGGGCTGCCCTCCAGACTCCTTGTTAATGGGTCGAATGCCTCATCAGGAGACCTCTGCTGCTCCACATGTTTGTCAACATCAATACCTTGTGTTTCTGCTTCTGCCGCAATATGTGGCTCTGGTTGCCCATCCGAGGTATCTAAGTCATCCGACCTAATCCACTGGTAAATTAGGTCATCTTCAGCATATGCATGATGTCCGACTGTCATCAGGTCCAGTGGGTCTTCCTGTGCTTTTCTTCTTCCTTCCGAGTAGAACAACCTCTCTCGTAACTTCATATTGTAGTGACAATACACTAGCTTCTGAAGCCTTTCATACCCTATTCTATTACGTATATTTGTATGTATGAGGGAGAATGTACTCCAATTCCTTTCACAGGGTGATAAGGACACCGTCTGTGCAAGTACACGGACAACCAGTCGTTGTAAAACCTCGCAGTCAGTCCCATACATGGACCCCCATTCGCTTGCATATCATAAGATTATTTTATTATCCTAGATTTTTCAAAATAATATAAAAGTTAAGTTTATTACAGTGACTCACACGACATCATGGCGTTCCTTGACTTCACCGAGAGTGACACCCAAACATCCCAACTGTCTCGGAATTTAACAATCTGTTGATGGCGTATAGCAACTAGAATAAGTATTTAATGATTAAGATGAAGATAAGGAGAATGTAAGTGCGGAACATATTTACCTCACTACCAAAGGTGTCTTTCCCTAGACAATCGGGGAATAAGAGATCGCGCACCTCATGCACAATCCTCTTTAATGAATTATCTTCGAAGAGGTTCCAGCTGTAGTGGTATTTGGGATTTAGAAAATACGCTGAAAACCAACATATACACATCAGTACAACCCTCGTTTATTATTGCATATGGAAAAAAAATCCAAATAGGTACTTACTAGCCTGATGTAGTAGGTGAGAAAGCGTCCTTTTCCAACGGTCGTCTATTATTGCAGGCACCCACTTATATGCATTGGGAACTTTAACTATGATGACCTCTTTCATCAGCTGTATAGACGGATATAACGACTCCATTGACGGATTTTTCTCAGTCCACCATCCTCAACACCACATAAATGGGCTTTAGAATACCCACAACACCACGCACTTTATCCTAAAATGAATTTCCCAGCACTAGCTCCTCAATTCTATATGTTACTTTAGTCAACCTCCCTTTCCATTCTACGTAATCATAAGAGGTGAAAAGCTCTCGTAACCCCTGTTTGTGTTTGAGAAGGCTACTTAAGGCGATATAATTTGTGGGGAACCGCGTCACTCCGAGGCGCACTATATCCCCACCACACCTCTTCCGCATTGCGGCTAATAACCAGCTGTGGTTATATATAAAGTTTGTGATGAGCCGTGCATCAGTAATTACAGTCTTCACCGATGGCCTATCCCCGATCCCCGATCCCCTCCAGCATGAGATCGATGCAATGGGTTGCGTAGGAGGTCCAATACATATGATACTTGCTCTGAATATCCTTCCCTGCCTTAACAAATGCACTCCCATTATTCGTAACAAATTGCACAATATTTCTCCTCCCAACATCTTGCATAACGTTGTGCATTAGTTTGTAAATGTAGTTAGAATTCTTGATCTTACTACTTGCATTTATACTCTTTAGGAATACCGCCCGTCCTCTGGAATAGACCATAAAATTTATAATCGTCATCTTTGTCGGTCCGGTCCAACCGTCACACATGACGGTGCAGCCATACATCTCCCATGACTGTCGATACGAATCAACGTATGTCTTCATTTCTGCACGTTTGTCTTCATTTTTGCATGTTCATCATCCAAGTATTTCCCCATGATCTGTGTGGGTGTGGGCGGCTGGACACCCTCACCCTCACGTTGCACTTCACTTATTATACTTTTGAAGTGCGGGCTTCCTGCGGCATTTGTAGGGATTTGATCTTATATAAAAAAATTTGATATAAATTTTTTAACTTTTTTCCTCACATCCCTTCCACTAAACATTTCCTTTATTCTCTTTTGTGTCTCTCCTGCCTCTTTGTA
This sequence comes from Magnolia kwangsiensis, assembly GCA_037074715.1. Lineage (NCBI taxonomy): Eukaryota > Viridiplantae > Streptophyta > Magnoliopsida > Magnoliales > Magnoliaceae > Magnolia > Magnolia kwangsiensis. The sequence goes on along the minus strand of CM073586.1, from coordinate 34,175,502 downwards.
CATCCTCGGATCTGAATGTAGATCCGGCACCCGCATGCTACTGCTCCTGCCTATTCCTCCTCGCCTACTACCCTCCCCTGATCTACCCCTAACACTCTCCCCTACTCCACTCCCCCCACCACGCTCATGGATAGATCCCTCAAATCTAGGCCTACTTGTGTCCCACCTCCTATCCTGATCCCTCTCCCACTGATCCCGTATGGACTATTGAATTGTGCGTTTATATTCGGGATCATCATCATTATCGAGATCCACTACATCATCCTCACCTGCATATGGTGGCCGCCCCAACTCCTCCCTAATCTCCCTCTCCTGTGCATGTCGTTCGTCTTTTGACTTCACATTTTTTTTTCAATATGGTCATCATCTGTTCTCGCACATCTTGTGGGCATTTCGAGCAATCCACAGCATTGCGATACCCTCCCGCTAAATGTTCCTTTAAGCGGGTTACCCCACCATTCCTCGATACATGGTCACATAATTTACATATATTCCCGAATCGATTATCGGGAATGGGCTGACCGTACCTCCACCCTATATCAGGTTGCCTACCTCCTCTTCCTCCCGACATATTTTATCTGTAAAATAATATTATATTAATACTTGTTAGGGCCCACCTTGGGGCATGTGTTGTACATCCATGACACTCATCCATTTTGTCAGGTTATTTTAAGGAATGGTCCATAGAGCACCATCCACGCGTACAATTCTTCATACATGCAACAGTACCACATGTAAATCAAGTGGACTAGAGCACCATCCACACATACAATTGTTCATACATGCAACAGTACCACATGTAAATCAAGTGGACTAGAGCACCATCCACATGTACAATTGTTCATACATGCAACAGTACCACATGTAAATCAAGTGGACTAGAGCACCATCCACATGTACAATTGTTCATACATGCAACAGTACCACATGTAAATCAAGTGGACTAGAGTACCATCCACACGTACAGTTGTCTCATTGTTCGTACATTTTATCCAACCCGTTCATCTATTTCACTATATAATTTTAAGTCTTTAGCCAAAAAATGAAGCTTATTAAAAAATCAAGTGGACCACATCAAGGCAAACGGTGTGAATTAAATGTCTACCATGAAACCCTTATTGGATATGATAATGGTGGCCTCACGAATTGTTTAACGGTGATATTTGGATATGATTCATTTGTTGGATAATGCTCTAATATGATCTCTAAAAATAGATGAACGGTGTAGATATAATAAATACATCACATTGGGCCCATGTAACTTTGATCTCCTTTGAACCGTTCGTGCAACTGGAGCTCGAGGAGCATCAGTGCTCGTCACATGTCACGGACGAGGATTGCGCCCTTCCCTTGCCCATCTCTAGACCCGACCGGGCAGTTCTGTGGGTTGGGCCCACCTTGAATGTATGTGATCTATCCACATCGTCCATTTGTTTTTCCATCTAATTTAAGGGGTTGAGCCAAAAATTGAATCATATCCAAAGATCAAGTGGACCATACCATAGGAAACAACAGGGATAATGATATCCACCATTGAAACCTTGCTAGGCCCAATAATGATGTTTATTTGTCATCCAACCTGTTCGTAAGATCACAAAGACATGGATGAAGAGAAACCACAAACTTCAGCTTGATCCAAAACTTTTTTGGCCTCCAAAAAATTTTTAATGGTAGAGGTTCAATCAAACTGTTTCCTGTGGTGTGGTCCACTTGAGATTTTAATTTGCTTCGTTTTTGGGATCAAGCCCTAAAATTATCTTTTAACATTGATTAACGGAGTGGATAAAATAAATAAATAACAGTGGACCCCACACAGTTTACTCAGTACCCTCAGTCCGCAATCCGCTTTCCTCAATAAGCAATCCGCTTCCAGCGCGGATTACTGAGTCACGTCACTAGGTTACGTGGGTCCCACCATGATGTATTTTTTCTATCTACATTGTCCATCCATTTGAATAGATCATTTTAGGGGTTGAGCCAAAAAATGAGTCAGATCCAGAGCTCGAGTGGACCCCACCACAGAAAACAGTGGTGAGAGTGACATTCACCATTAAAATTTTTTTGAGGGCCACAAGAGATGGATGGTTAAGATAATATTTGTATTTTCCATTATTCCATATCTTTCTGGATTTATGAACAGATTAGATCACAAATAAACATTATGATGGGCCCTCAAGAATGCTATGAGTTTCAATGGTGGGCGTCACTCTCTCCGCTTTTTTCTGTGGCGAGGTCCACTAAAGATTTATATCTACATCATTGTTTGTTTCATGCCCTAAAAAATTATTTACAATTTAATGAACGGTGTGGATACGACACACACATTACTGTGGGCCCCACAGAACACGGACATCACTTTATATTATTGTACGTTGAGTAACTCAGTACGCTTAGCGTATTGTGTAAACTCATGTGAGGTCCACCACGATTTATGTATTTTATCTGCTCCGTCCATACATTTTAAGAAATAATTTCAGGGCTCTAGCCCAAAAATAAACCATATACAATGTTTAAATGGGCCACACCTTACAAAACAGTTGAAATGAACATCCACCATTGAAATACCATTTTTGGCCACAGAAGTATTAAATTTAGATGACTGATAAACATCACTGCAGGGCCCTTAATTTAGATGGGAAAACAGATGGACGGCGTGGATAGACCACATACATTAAAGGTGGGCCCCAACTGAGTTTACTGAGTACGATAGAAGCGGTGAACCACGCCCGCACCTAACCGCACGTCATGGAAGCTGATTGCGTGTGGAGTAACTCATTACGCAGGGTGTACTGAGTAAACTCTGTGGGGCCCACTGTCATTCATGCATTGCATCAACCCCATACATTCTCTTTGTCATATAATTTTAGGGCTTTAAACCAAAAATTAATCATATCCAAGGTTTAAGTGGACCACACCACCTGAAATAGTGTGAATTGACGTCTATCGTTGAAAAGTTCTTGGGGGCCCACAGAAGTTTTAGATCAAGATGATATTTGTGTTTTCCATTCATCCATGTCTGCGTGATCTTATGAACAGTTTGGATGACAAATAAACATCACTGGGGCCTTAGAAATGTTTCAACGGTGAAAATCAATACTTCCACTATTTCCTTTGTTATGGTATACTTGAGCTTTTGATATACTTCAGTTTTGGGCTCAACCCCTAAAATGATCTGGAAAAACGTATGGACGGTGTGGATAAACCACTGTTTATTTACAGTGGGCCCCACAGAGTTAACTCAGTACGATAAGAGCGTACTGCGTAACTCAGTACGCAATCGGATTTCCCATTTCACCCCTCCCGGCCCCCATCTTCTTCATTTTCCCTCTCTATAACGAGCAAAGAAAGAGAAATCCTATTTCCGCTCTCCCTCTCCGGCCTGATTTCTTGTCGAATCTCCGAGAAATCCGCACAGGCATGCTCCAATTAGTGAAGAAAGAAAAAATGAAGAAAATAGGGAGAAAAATTCGAAGAAAGAGGGGTATGGATACTTACCTGTCGAATGGCCCACCTCCGATCACCGCTACAGTCTACGGCTAAAGATACTCTCTCTCTCTCTCTCTCTCTCTCTCTCTCTCTCTCTCTTTCTCTCTTCTAATTCATTTTTTTTTTATTTTCTGCAACCCACGGCATCGGCTTTTTATCGTTGTGGGTTGTTGGCTACAGTGGGACTCATGAGTCCCCTGCAAACGCCCCCGTGAGTGTCCATGACTCTGTTTGTCGATTTCCGACAATAATAGAGGCGGAAATACCGTGATATCTAAATCGGGGTGGGTTGTATCGGCGATATCACCGATGTATCGCATGATGTCGCCGATATGTTGCACGATATCGACGATAATATCGTGCAATATCTGAAGGTTTTTTTTTTTTTGGGATCTTCCGAGTGATATCGGTGAAGTTTCGTCTCACCATGGTGCGATACCGATAATATCGGCCGATATATTGGCCGATAGTATCGATATTTCAAACACTGGTGTACACTACATAGCTACGTTACAACGCTGTTTAAAACACTTAAATGTATACTATTGTAGAAGATTATTTATTTTGTTAGTATTGTCTTGCAAACTTGTATTTTTCTGAAGCTTTCAGTTTTTTCTTCTTTCTTTGAACCTTTGTTAGCCTAACTTAAAAAGCGAGCACAAAATATTGAATTTGTTGCATTTTAACTGTATCAGTTGATTTGTTTCCATCTGAAAATATTCTAACTTTGATTGTAATTTGTATGATCATATATTTATTTTGTAGCTGCATATTGATTCTGTTTTGGCCATTTGCAGGCGAACTGTGCCGTTTGTAAGGCAGATGTTAATGGTGGAACTGCTTTGAGCTCCTCTGCAGCTTCTACTGACTTGTACGGAACTCAATGCATCGGTTTATATGGAAAAATTCGATCATGGAAGGCTGTAAGGGGATCTTATCATTTGCATCTTTGTTGGATTCCATTGAATTTTTCTCATCTTCTTGTACCGTCTTGGATAATAGGTTGCAATTCTTCAAATCTTGGAGAAGCAGATGGGTCCCGAGTCATTTCGTAAAGTGAGAGCTCTAGTGGCCTTCATTTTCCGTATTGATTTTGAATGTTATTTCTCATGATTTGTGCTTTATTGCTAGTTGCACTCTGGTTTGTGAAAGACTTGATTACTCAATTAATTATTGCATTATGTTGAACAATTTTCTTGCTTTGTATGTTCAATTGTTTAGAACTATATCATGTGTGGTATTTATCCTTCTCTGCCCTAGTTTAATAGGCACCCTCTTGTTATTGTCTACTAGATTTCTTTGTTATGGTTTGTTGTAACCAAATATTTGAGTAGCCACCCACCGCTATTGCTATTCTGACAAGAGAATCTCTAAGTCAATCAAAATTTTTTTTTTCTGTTTGTAGCTATTATTATTTTGAATTTAATTATACTACCTTTCAATTAGGGCTGTCAATGGTTGAGGTATTAGATTTTCTGGACCTTTTCTAATTGTGCTAGGGTCTTATCTGGTCTTGATCTCTCTCTCTCTCTCTCTCTGTTTTTTTTTTTTTGGAGGACGTGGGCGGCTCGGATTCGATTTGGTTTGAGGTGCCCATTGGGTCTTTGGATCTTTGTTTCGAGTCTGGTTTGGGTCGGGCCCACGTCAAATAAGAGCATTCATATAGGTAGGCCGCTTGAATGGATGGATTAGATCACACATGTGTGCCATTTTTACATGTGTTAATGTGGTCCTGAAAAGCCAACGTTGATCTTGATGACCATGGGTCCCGTGGGGACATGTTATGCCTTAATTAATATATGGGTTTATTCTAAATCGTGCATGTATTCACAAGGTCACCATAGTGGCTCCATATGTGGGTGTTGTTGAGTGTATGCATTAGGATACGGTTGAGGTCCTTATGATCCAACAAGGGATCCACTGATTGCCTAGGAACATTTTTATGGCTTTGATCTTGGTGATCAGACTATCCATCAAGTTGTTTTTAGTTGGGCCCGACACTCAAATGGTTTTAAATATTTTGTAAATGTTTTCAACCATTGGTATTTTGATTTAATTGTATCATCACACTTTATGGATAAATGATGGTTAAGATTGTGTGGTCTACCCATTGGTTGGCATGGGTTTTGGATTAACGGTGGATGGCTGTGGCCAGTGGAGGGATTGGGTCAATTTGGGTGCATGGATAGGTGGGATGACATACTTTTGATGTAGGGCGTACAAAAATCTGTAGCGGTGAAGTGCACCATAATTGGTGCACCACATGTAGCTCCACATGTAGCCCCTACTCTTCTTTATATGTAGATCCTAACCTAGAGAGAGAGAGAGAGAGAGAGAGAGAGAGAGAGAGAGAGAGAGAGAGAGAGAGAGAGAGAGAGAGAGAGAGAGAGAGAGAGAGAGAGGTGGCATCGGCTCGTCTATATGGCATTGTTTTTAATCTAGGGGATCTTAAGGATAATAAAACCATTGTTTTTGAAAGGTTTTGCTTCCTTGTTTCTGAAATCCTAACAACATGCGAGATGTTGTGGATTGCCAAATCTCAATCAGTTAGAATAATTAATATATTTGACGTATATAATGACAGGTAAAATTAACTACAGTCAGTGCAGACCTGACCAAACCTGATTTTAATTAGGTCCAACATGGTGGACCCAGATCTGGTAAGACTCGGTTTTTAACCAGTTTGAAAATGGTGGGCTTGAACCTGGCCCTATTTCTGAATGGGTACAAAAATTGGACCCAGAACTGTTAAAATTGGGTCGGATCCGTCAGGTACCTGTTGACAGCCCTAATTTTGATAAATACTATTGCTAAACATATTCTTGTAATCTTTTATCTTATTTTTGAACTGTGAAGCCGTTATTATTATTTTTACTATTTTTATTACTATTTACATACAATCCTACTAGATTTTTTTTAATTGACATTTTCTCTTTATCCTTAGCCTTTTACATTCAAACAATTGCTCGCTCAGGTTTACTGTTTGGCCATTGCCAACTGGAGCGACCAATGCTAGGGCACATTTTCTGGCTAAGAATGGAGTGTGCTCAGGCAGCTATCTATAGTGGATACTTGTTAGTTCTCTGTGTTTTCTGTATTATCTGTTTCAGGCTTTCAGCAGGGTTTTCCATCTGTTTCCTTGTTTAGCTTTTCATCTTCATCATCATCATCATCATCATCATCATCAACATGATCTTCATCTTCTTCTTCTTCTTCTTCTCCTTCTCCTTCTCCTCCTTTGGTAAGATATTTTCATTCATAAAAAAGGGTACTAGCTCGGGTGTACCTATTGGACAGGATGGATTTCATACACAAACAGAAGGTTGAATTTTATTCTCTCTGTGGACTGTTACTTATAGTCCAATCAGTTGGACTTTACATCTTCACACACACACACACACACACACACACACACACACACACACACACACACATATTCCATTAAAGCCTGCTACATGCTTGTTACCAGGGAAGGATTGGTTTTCCATTTTGCGTACCTACATGGTTGACCATTCATGTAGATGATGCTTTATGGTTTTGATGGATTCTTTGTTTCTCAATAAAACATGCTATTTCTTTCTATAACACTAGTTCCATAAGCGAGCGGCCATCACCGTGGGTTTGCTCCCCGCGGGTGTGGGTTCAAATCCCCTCCATGACATTACCTGATACATGTGGTTGTGGGTGATTGTCTGTATCCACAGGGAATAGTCTTGCCTGGACACCCCGTGTCTTAAAAAACTGTTTATTGAATGTTCTATATGGTAATTGCTTATTTAGGGTACCTTCGTGTCTTCTTCTGATTTCTGCCTCTGTTTGAGTTTCAGATTCTGCAGGCAATAATTTCCAGGGCTAAAAACACAACCCGTTCATTAAGAACTCTTAGTACGAAAGAGGTGATTACACCCCACTTTTGTTTACTCTTCATATTCTTCCATCTGGATATGTGCGCTGTTCCATGCTTGATCATATTGAAAGTGTCTGTCTATACACTGTGTTCCATTGCATGATCTTTAGATTGTGGTGGTACCTGTTTTGGATGAGTTTATACAATCACTAAAGTTATTCTCTCTCTTGATATTTGGTAGCATTTTTGTTCTAGCCGGATTAGAGTTTTCAAGATTTAAAAATGTTCTAATTATGGGGAAGATATGCCTCGTAATTATTTGTTTATTCTTCTGAAATAACTGGATTCATTATATGTAGAATGTATCTAAGTATGTACGATGGATACTGACAAATGATATATTTAAGGCATGACACATAATTATCTGTTTGCACATCGTATAACCAGCTTATATAATATACTATTGAGGAATGCAAATATCTATTGGATGAATGTGGGGAAGTATCATAATTTACGTCAGGAATTACAAGACAAGGATAGAATTAGAAATGAACACATTAGAGGAAATTAGGAGAAGCACAAATAGGTAACAAGATGAGGGAAAGTAGAATTAGATGGCTTAGTCACGTGCAATGGAGAACACGAATTGCACCAGTTAGAAGGGTGAGTCAGTACAAGTTGGAGGCTCCAAAAGGTCAAGGGGGAGGCCCAAAGGATGTTGGTGGAGGTAGTAAGTAAATACTTAACGACCAATGGTCTATCTGAAATTTTGGCCCTTGATAGGGTGAAATGGCGAAGAAGGATTCCATGTCTAGGGGTTAGATGATGATGATGGTGAGAGAACCCTGTACATGAATTCATAAAATGGGGTATTAACTGGTCAGGGGCATTACTTTTGTTTCCCGAGTGGTGCACCTGGAGCTTTAGAATGATATTGTTTTCGCTAGGTCTGTAATTATCTTGAAATATTTGTAGATTTGTAACAGTGTTACTAACATCGTTCTCTATAAGAATTAGCAACTACATTCTTAGTGATGATTTTTATTTTTGTGAAGTTACATTCTCCATGCTGATGAATGTGCTTTTCACTTATTGCTACGTTTTACCAGTACCCTCAAATAGCTGAGACATGGATGTGCTGATGATGACTGATAGTTACTGGTTTTATTGATTATTGTTTCAATTTGGTTCTTCAGCGGATAATATAGGGGATAATGTCGTTTATGTTTTCTTTGATTATGATATGCAGTTCAGGCATTTTGCTAATAAGGTTGGAAATCTTGAACGTCCATTTCTGAAAGAATTTTTCCCCCGCTGGGTGGGATCTTGTGGATGTCCAGTCCTAAGGTTTGATTCAATGGGCCAAATCATTTCCTTTTTTTACTCATTTAACCTGAGTGTTAGCTGTTAGCCTGTTACTGCTTTTGTCCCTTTGAGTGCTGTTGTTTTGATCTTATTTTTTTCCCTTATGATATTGAAGGATGGGGTTTTCCTACAACAAACGGAGAAATATGATTGAGTTAGCTGTTCTTCGGGGTTGCACTGCAGCAGCAGATTCAACTATATCAGAATCCAATGGTAATCCTGATAAAGAAACCCGAGAAGGTGATGCCGGATGGCCTGGAATGATGAGTATCCGAGTTCATGAACTTGATGGAATGTATGACCATCCAATTTTGCCTATGGCTGGAGAAACTTGCCAATTGCTTGAAATACAGTGCCACTCGAAGCTTTCTGCAAAACGCATTCAGAAGCATAAGAAGGGCTCGAAACCTGATGGCTCTGATGACAATGTTGATGTTGCTCCTACTCTGGATATGCGTTCTAGGTAAGTTATTATTTGTGGGCCTCTAACATATCTTAACCATGTGTAACTAATTTCTTCTCAACTTAATGGACTATGCCATTTCCCTTTGCAGTGCAGAATCCCCCTTGCTCTGGCTGAGAGTGGACCCGGAAATGGAGTACCTTGCTGAAATTCAGTTTCATCAACCTGTTCAGATGTGGGTAAGAAAGCTTTTTAAAAAAAAATTCTTCTTCTTCTTCTCTATTTTACTATCATGGGCTGCTCATGGGAAAACTGCTGCTTCTTAGGTCATAGCACATGTCTATTCTATTTTAGAATGAGTTTTGGAATTCAGAAAATCAATTTTTGTTTCAATTACAAAGTTGGTTTCACCTGTCCTTGCAACTGGGCTTTTATGACTGCAGTTGGAATATAATCCACAATCGTTCATCTTCTTAGACGTCTTTACTTAAAAAGTTGTAAGCATCTATAGCTATATTCTCTCTCACAACAACATTATGTGTAGTTTATTATATTCCATATGTTTATTCAATGCTAATGCTCATAAGTCGTAACAATTGCTTTTATGGTAGAAAAATAATTAAGCATGCCCGTCACAATCACTATATATATATATATATATATATATATATATATATATATATGTCATGCAAGTTTTTTCCTTTTAAATCTGATAGATTCATATCTGAAAGAGGCTGACAATAATCTCTTTAAAAATTGACTATTTGTTCCTCCATTAGAGGTGTTATGGAAATGTCTGCAATCAAGTAAATAGCTCTATGAACGAATGAATCGGATCGAATTGAAAAATGGAAAGATTCGTACAAGTCCATAGTTTCGCTACCACTTTGTGGAAAATTGTTATGTAATATATGTGTATGTGTGTGTGTGTGTGTGTGTGTGTGTGTGTGTGTGTATGTATGTATACATGGGTAAAGGTTATATGAGGTCGACCTCAACTTTGTTGCCTCCACCATAATGTGTGTTGGACATCCACACCATGCATTTGGTGGATCACCTTTAGGTTATAGGATGTCCAAAATATTAGCCATATCACTTAGGTGGGCCACACAATTTGAAACCATGTGAAATCATGCCTAAAACATCCAAAAGCACTTGGTGGGGCCCACATGAGTTTTGGAATGACCTGACATTTGGTGTGACCCCTCATCCAAATGGGACACTCACAATAGATGGGATGGATGCCTGAACCACATGTTGGTGGGCCCTATAAACAATCAGAAGGTTTCAATGGGTAGGCATCCATTCTCAACTTTTGTCTATGGTGTGGCCCGCCTAAGTCATGGATTGGCCTGATTTTTAGGCTGTGGCCTCTCATCCAAATTGGACACTCACATGGGATGGGTTGGATGTCTGAACCACACCTTCGTGGCTCCTATAAACAATCAAGAAGGTTTCAATGGGTAGACATCCACTATCAACTTTTGTCTATGGTGTGGCCCACCTAAGTCATGATTGGCTTGATTTTTAGGCTTATAGCCCACCATGGAAGGTGTATCTAATTGATGGTGTGGATGTACAACAACCATTACAATGGAGGCTCCAAAGCTCGATCTAATGGGAAGCTCCCATGAGGTCGAGCTCATAGAACCATTACACTACACGCTACGTATTTACGCTACATGCTATAGAGGGCTAAGCGCTACGCATCACGCTACTGCTATTTAAAACATTGATATATATGTATATATGTATATTAGAAATCTTCTCCTAGGAACTGATTCTCATGAGAAATTGTGAGAACTAATTTCATGTGATATGTATATGCAATCTAGGTCTATACAATCCCTTCATTTAGGTTGGATGAAGGGTTGGGCAAAAAATCACATTGTTTTTCAACTCAAGTGGCCCCGGTGGAAATTCCCTCCTACTTTGCTATGGCCGACCTGATTTTTGGATTAGGCTGACTTTTGGGCCCTAGGGGTTTCATGAGGTGACTCATCTAGTCGAGGGTTTGGATTTTGTGGATGTATCTCGTGATATGTGTTCTTGCCTTTTCAAATCCCTTGGGTGATGCTGAATTTTGTTGATCTCTTTTTATGGGCTTGTGCACGGGGAAGCTTTCTTGAGCCCTCAGAAATATATCTGGAGACTTCTCTCTTTGGGGGTTTTGTGGTTCATATGGAATGGCCGCAACAACTGGTGCTTCGATAAGAAGAGCCCCTCTGCTGATGAGATCACCTGTTTAGTTAAATATGCAGTTTCCGAAGACTGTTGATCTTGAAGTCTTGGTTTTTGTTATAGCATCGGGTTTGTATTCTTTTTCTGCCCTTGGGTTGTTCTCTTAATAAAATTTCAGTTACTTTAAAAAAGGAAAAAAAAAAAAGAAAAAGAAAAGAAAGAAAGAAAGAAAAAAAAAGATGTATTCTGAAAGGGTTCTCACGAGTTCTCATGAGAATTGGTTCCTAGGAGAAAATTTCTCTCTCTCTCACATATAGAGATATATGTGTGTCTGTCTTTGTGCGCACGCTCATGTTCACAGGCACACCTTTCGACACGCTTTAGATTTATTTCTATGGAAGCTAATTCCCTATTAGATCCCCAAAGGATGCTTTGGCCAAGCCAGGCGCGTGGTGCGCGCACGCGCACACACACTTTAGACATGTTTCTGGAGAAGCTAATTCCCTTGAGGATTCTTTGGCCAAGGAAGGAGAACACGCATTAATGCACTCACACACTTCAGATTTGTTTCTAGAGAAGCGAATTACCTACTAATCCCTTGGAGGATGCTTTGGCCAGGAAGGAACACACATGCTTATAATTGTTTCTAGAGAAGCTATTCCTTAGAGGATGCTTTGGCTAGGAAGGAACACACATGCTTATAATTGTTTCTAGAGAAGCTATTCCTTAGAGGATGCTTTGGCTAGGAAGGAACACACATGCTTATAATTGTTTCTAGAGAAGCTATTCCTTAGAGGATGCTTTGGTGAAGGAGTGGGCACACACTTTTAAATTTGTTTCTAGAGAAGCTAATTCTCTACTAATTTCCTAGGAGATGCTCCAGGCAAGGAAATACATGTGTGCGGACACACATAGTTCAGATTGGTTTCTAGAGAAGTTAATTGCCTAGAGGATGCTTTAGCCAAGGAAGGAGCATATACGCATGTGCGCATGAACAAGGTCCATCCAAGCACACACACAAAGCCCATCTAGGCATCACACATGCACAAAAGGTCCGTCCATGAACACAGACACTCACAGAAACTCCATCCAGGCACACACAAGGTCCATTCAAGTTTCTTTTAGATTTGTTTCAAGAAAAGCTAATTTCATGGAGGATGCTTTGGCCAAGGAGCTCTAGCCCTTGCTTGTTATTGGAAGAGTGCATACATCACCTTAATTGGTTGTTGTACATTTTCTCCTCTTTATTAATGGATAGTTGTACATGTTATCCTCTTCAATTGAATTCTTTTTTTCCATTAAGAAACAGAAAAAAGAATGAGGTTTCCTATCATGCCATTCCATCCGTTTTTCACATCCACTAACTTGATTAACCCTTCCCATTTCAAAATTTAAAAATTTTCTCCCAATTATAATGTAGCATTTGGATGCTGGGTTTCGGGTTTATGTATTATGCAGTCCTTTTGGCTAGCCTATTACTAAATTGCAATTTGGTTTGTAATGACCAAAGTTACTTGGATCGTGGGTCATTTTGGTCATGGTGTTTTACTTCAATACATAGTATGCTAGGGTTAGGATCATGTGATTTGCTCCAATATATATATATGCTAAGTGTATGCAATACAGTTTTGAATATGAATTCGTGTTGGAATTTAGATATGAAATGATGAATGATATTAATACAAAAGCCATATGCATAGTATTATATTATTTGCATGCTACTTAATAAATTTAAGTATAAATCTCTACATTGTAAATATACATTTGCATTACAACTTAAATCAACAGCAAGAATGTCCAACCATAATTTCAGGACACTAAAAATAGTAATCTAGGTTGCAAATTTCCCATAATTCGTATTGGCTGCAATTTGGAATGGAAAACAAAGATTTTTGTGATTTAGGCAACACTAGCGATGACTACTTGTCAGTTGCACTTACAAAAAAAAAAATACTATTTGTTTTATCAAATTTCTCTTAACTTAATAAAAAAGAGAAATCAATGGAAAATGCTGAAGTTGTGATCCCTGTAAATTGGTATACAGGTGTGTCATGGGGTTTTGCCTTCACAAGATTGAAATGCTTGGATGAGGTGGAGAAGGCGGTTGGCGTTTTTGATGGTCTGAAACTCCTTGTGAACTTTGAGAAGGATGCGGTAGATTTGTTTTTGAGAGGGAAAGGAAAACAGGACTGGGGGAGTTGAAGGAGACATAAAGTAGGACCACAACTGGGAAAGAGGTTTGAAAGTGTTTGATGAAGAGAGGGGCAAGTTTGTTGGAGGTAATAAGGGATTAGAGAAGGCCAAAGCATGGAAAGAGATGTTGGAAGACAAACTTAAGAGTTGTGTTTAATGAGATTTTGACATGACCTCAATCAAAACTGTGTAAAATTCATGGCGGAATGCGCCATTGCTTGTTGGTGCGAAGAAACTTGGAGTGCCACCTCTCCATATCCACTTTGTAGAGGAAACTGGGGTAGGTACTTCTTTCCATTGAGTCGAGACATTCATTAACAACTCGAATACTGTTCATAATTTGATGGTCGTTTGACAAAAGGCCCTTGGAACTGAGAAAATTTTGAACTCATCAACTCCTTTTAGTGTGTGGGATGGACCTTCTCTAGGAATTTATATATGCTGCCCACCAAACTTATTTGGCTTGAAGGGATTGACACTTCTTTACATTTACTTGACACATTCATTAACAATTAGAATACTATCCATAATCTGGCAGTTTCTGACAAATGCCCCTTGGAACTGAGATATTATTGAACCCATCATCCCCTTTAATGCGTGGCGTGGACTTTATCAAGGAATTTATATATGCTGCCCACCAAACTTTTCTGGCCTGCATATGGAGATTTTTAATTCTTTATCCTTCTTCGGAATTAGGGTTATGAAGATTGCATTGAGGCCCCAATTAATACGACTCTTCATGTGAAATTCATCATGCACATGCCTAATATCATCTTTGACGATGTTCTAACATGATTTAAAGAAGGCAACCAAAAATCCAACTAACCCGTGAGCTCTTATCACTATCCATAGAGAAACACCTCCTTGACCGTCTCTTCCGGAAATGAGTGCTCTTGCTATTCAATGACTTGAGTGGAGATACTTTGGAATGAAATCCCCTCCATGGGTACCTTGACCATCATATCTTTTGAATGAAGGTCAAGGAAATAGCACACCCAATGTCTTAAATAGCGAAGAGTGTGTAGTGTAGCATTCACCCCTCTGAAGTGTGAGGTGTAAGCTACATAGTGTGTAATGTAAGCTACATGCTACTTCTAAACTTTTAATAAATGTTGCACTTGGTTGCACCAATATCATGGTATTTCGCACCAAATTAGACTGATTAATAATGAAATTTAACAAAATTTCATGATATTTGGTGCAATCAAATGCAACCTGGAGTAATAGGAAAGGGCAAAATGATTAAGTATAAAGGTAAAGAAAGAGCAATGAAACTAATTTAACGTTGTGACTTGTAATGTGAGCTACGTAGCATGTAGCGTATGCAATCATGTTGTGTAGGCTTCACGCAACTTTAAGTTATTTTCATGAGCTACGTAGCGTTAAGGTTAAGCTATGCTACGTATCATAAGCTATACACAACATAGCGTAGCTATTTAAAACCCTGAACCCCCCACAACCTCTTTGATGTCACCATTGTCTTCAATGATCAAACCATTTACTCAAATAGATGAGATAGAATTTCTTCGTGTTGCTTTCATTAGACATGATTGTAGAATGAGACCTATCCCTCTTTCTAACTAGGAGGACCTCACTTTATAATGCCATGATGCCTCTTTGAGGTAACATAAGCCAAAAAGATGTTGCTTTAGGATGCCATGATGCCTCTTTGAGTCAACACAATTTACCATACCCCGGTATGTCCGTTATTCGAAGGCGATTCGACTCTGACATCCTACTAGAGTATTCTTTCGAGTCAATTGAGGAGGTTTGGTCAATGGCTTGAAGCCTTTCTCTCATCCAGATTGCCAGAAACATCCTTGCTCTATTCCTTGATCTTCCTTTCAGAAAATGATGTTTCCTATGGAACCGATACATTGCACCACCTTAAGCTACACACTATGATCACGGACACTCTAACCATTTGAGAAAATTATGATATTTTAGCTGCATTCTCGAAAGGAAAACACATAAAAAACCACTTATTCTTTCTGTCTTTCCTATATCTCTTTAATCCAACCGCCTAGTACACTTTGGATTTAAATTTCTTGTAGATGGTTATCTATTTGAATTCAATCAAACATGAGGCCACACGTGCGAGCAAGGGCCTGTATTTAGATTTCATGTGCGATTGTGATGCGTGTGCATGCTAGAATTGTACTCAACTCAATGTTTGATTGAACGTTGGTGACCTTCGTACCGAAACATATGCATAGGACTGGATTTGAAAATCCAACTAACGACTCAGCCACCAGTTGCGATCAGCGATCATGCAATTTGCGAAAGGGTATGGGTTAGTCCTCTCTGATGGATTCTTTTTGCCTTGTAACTTTAGGGCTTTTCTTCTTACAATTTTGGCACTCACCGATCAGCTTGGGGACGACGATCCATTTTTGCCCAATTGTGGATTGAGCTTTGTAGCGGGGGGAGCCATGATGTGCGGGATGGTCATTTGTTCGCTGCTTGATCGAAAATCAGGCCTTGTGGCAAGATGATCGATGGGGGTTGGATCTTCGATGATTTGTCCGTTGCTCGGTTAGAACCGGGCCCCATGCTAAGATGGCCGGCAGAATCACCTAGCACGTAGCAGAAAAGCCACGTAGCCTTCTGTTTGAAATTGAGCGATCTTTCTTGCGATCTAGCAGGATGCTGTGGATGAAGAGTGGAAAGATAAACTAAGAATTAATATAGAGGCCCCATGTTATGAGCAGTGATGGGGGAATAAACTAAAATAAAGTAAAAAGATAAATTTCTATGGTGGTCGGATAAATAAAGCTAGGTTTGATTGTAATGGCATGTGACTTGAAGATCTTTGTGGAGTGCTATTTATATATAGGCTTATGGGAGGTGGTGGCTTTGTGTAGACCTCAGCATCGTGAAGGATTTGGGCGATTGGCTTTGGAAATCTCCTTGATTCTTCGATGTCAGAGTAACCTATTGCGCGCGACCACGTGTACAAGAGATATACTCTTGCTTCTTCGGATCACGCGTCGACTGAACTCCTCATCTCTGGACTTCCACATTGAAAAGTTATTGTGATCCTTACGTCACTTGGCTTTAGCATTGGTAGAGAATTTCTTTTGGTAGGATTCCAACATTTTAAACTTAGACAGAGATATGCTTTGGTATGATTTGGCATTTAATGCTGAGAGAGAGAGAGGCTAGGCTCTTATTTTCTGCAGAGAGTAATTTCAATAGAATTCTAACATTTAATGCTCTCATATGCACGTCTCTTAACTCCCCTTGAAGTTGATCTACACCACACATGGCATGATTGCCACGTAGCATCTTCTAGATCATTTGATTTGGCCGCGCCGGATCGGGTGTAAATAATGATGGAGGTCATGAGTAGGATTTCACCCATTATTAAGCACATAGTGCCTTCATGTGGCGGCATCGCATTGGCCCACGTAAGTGTGCAAAAAACGGGTGTAAACAATATCTATCTTCCTTTTTCTCACAAAGTTGCAGGCTGTGAGTCACATTCGGGTTCTACTGATCTCCCTCATATTCCAAGGTAGGATCTTCATTTGGAACAACGTCCCCCCCACACCCCCGCGCTTTTACATTACCTTCAAAATTGTAGTTTACCAAGGATTCCAAATCTGAGTCACATTCAGGTTCTACTGATCTCCCTCATATCCCAAGGTAGGATCTTCATTTGGAAACCCTTCTCTCTCCCCCCCCCTATACACTGCCTTTAAAATTGTAATTTACCAAGGATTCCAAATCCCATGTCTCAGTTTGGTTGCCTTTGCCTTTACTATTGTTGACTAGAGTGGTGCCTTTATAAGTTTCTACAATTTTAGAGCCCACTGTTCTATTAGAGCCCCTTTGACCATGGAATGTTAGAGCCCCTTTGACCATGGAATGTGAGTCGCCAAGTGTACACTGTTCTATTACCACATTCTCCTCATGATTATTTCCGTCTCTCGAATTTTCTGTGACCGATTTCGTATTGTTTTCTCCAACATACTGTACTCTGAATCCTTCCGCTGGTGCTTTACCTCTTGATGGACCTCTACTTCCTCATGGTCTTCATTCACATTGAATATACATATATGGGTTTGGATCCCATTCGAAAGATCCATTGCAGATGTCAATTTAGTTACCTCCTTCCACCACAGTCAGTGAAATCCTCCCTTGATCGAAATGTTCCTCAACTCCTTTATGTCTTCTCCCTGATAATTTTTTATTACCTCCATTTTGTCTCGAGATGCACCTAACTCGTGATGAGTGTGCACAAGGAGAATTGGGCTAGCCAGTGTCATCATTGCACCTTCTTTAAAATTTCCATGTCTTGTGAGAGAATTGATATGCATTTCCAGGTGTGCCACTTTGGACGTAATCAGTAGACCTCTTCTACCTGCCTCTCATCAATGAATACAATTGCCATGTCACCATCTTCCTAAGGTGGATTTACCATCTCTGATTGAAAGGGTCCAGCGAAAGCCAGTGATTGAGCTCATCATTTTTCCTTTATCATTGAATGAACCAGAATCACAATCAGCCATTCTCTTGTCTGATAACAACTTCAGCATCATTATCCATCCCTTTTGGATGCTTGATGAGATTTTCTTCCATTATCACGACTCTGAAAATTTCTCCCAGAATCTTTAGCTCAACTCTGTTAAAGTTCTATTGAAGTTCTTCAAGAACTTGGATTCATCTTCATTCTGTGATGCAAGCTTTCTGCTACTATGCCTATGTTTTTGTTTTCCCTAATACCCGGCTTCACTTGCTTGCTATTCATTTACTTTTTCCTTGTCAGCAGCTACTATGAAACAAGTTCTTCCGCTCCTTACTCCTATAATAAAGCTGTGCACTTATTCTACTTTTTGTAACCTTGATGTACTGTTTCTGTATGACGGTGATCCTATATGTGGTAGTTTCATGAACCACGTAACTTATATTAGTGTGATTTTCATTATTAGGTTTTGGCTACCAATACTTGAATGCTTCCTTGAAACCTGTTTCCATGTAGGCTCTGCATGTATTTGATGTTTGTTAGATCTGTGTTGTACTTTCTGATTGGATTTAGTTTTGTTTGCTGCTAGCAAAAGATCATATCTTCCACTTATCTTATATTGACATGTTTCCGACACATTGTACTTTTTTGTATCAGATAAATCAATTAGAGAAGGACAAGGATGTTGTTGCTCAGGCACAGGCAATTGCAATACTAGAGACTTTACCGCATCATTCATTTTCAGTTGTTAATGCCCTAAATAATTTCCTCACTGACTCAAAGGTATTTGTTTTTCGTCAAGAGTACACCAGCAATTTATTTCAGTTCATTCTGTGAACATGAATCTGTTTCTACATTTTTCTTCTGCTGTTTAGGCATTTTGGAGAGTGAGAATTGAAGCTGCTTTGGCATTGGCACATACAGCTTCTGAGGTATTCCTATCGTTTAAGCTGATTTTATTTTATTTTAATTTTTAATTTTTATTTATTTATGAACTTTTAACAAGGTGACATTTTACAAAGCCTGTAT
The DNA here is from genome assembly GCA_037074715.1 of Magnolia kwangsiensis. Classification (NCBI taxonomy): domain Eukaryota; kingdom Viridiplantae; phylum Streptophyta; class Magnoliopsida; order Magnoliales; family Magnoliaceae; genus Magnolia; species Magnolia kwangsiensis. Next base: position 34,156,530 of record CM073586.1, on the reverse strand, counting down.
GACACACCCTGTAAATCATCCTGCACAGATTTTCCTTTAAATCAAGCCACCAATGACACATGTTACACACGAGTCAAATTATTTTGCAAACTATCCACAAGGACTTTTGATTCACTATCAAGTTCAACATTTGTGAAACCACTGCTATTGGATACTTGTAGCCCACCACTTAGAACTTTAGCTTCCACCACTGTGTTTGTTACAGTACCATAGTAGTGATTGAATGCAAATGTCATTTTCCTTGGTGATCCCTACATACACCTTCACCTTCACCCACCCCTCGGTTTTTCCCTTTTTTCCCCTATAGCATTCTTCAATCTAGTCAAGCTACCACTAATGCCGATCGATGGTAAAGTGAGATTTTCCCAATATGACCATTCATATTTCATACCTTAAAAAAAATAAAAATAAATAAAATTTCATACCTTGCATGCATCATTCCTCCTATCTCTTGCAGTCACTGAACATTCTGGATTTTCAGGGTTGGGTTCACCCTCTTCCCTTCAAACCTACTTGTGCTTCTACCCAACTAAAATAAAAAATAAAAAAGCAGACTGGGGAACCGTTCAGCTCCTTCAACTGGGAGGGTTTCTTCACCAACCTAGTCCATTGTTATAACCTTTGGATTGGGACTGATTTTCAAGATACAGGTACTTGAAAGACCTTGGTAGAGTGGTCCATACAGATCATTCTAATTCTCGTGATCAAAGAAAAAAAAGGAATAGAAAAGCAATCCACCTCCACTGCAGCTTTTTCATTCCGTGGTGCTGCTATTGGCTGTCAAAGACTCCCTACTCCACTTTGGTTCCTCTCTTGCTAGATACCAGTTCCAGCAGGTTGTTGAGTCGTTCCAGAGTTTAAGTGACGCAGGACAGCCCTAATTATGATGCATGCTCATGAACATAATTAAATAGCGGAAATAAAAGGAATAAATGATCTAAAATTCTAGCAGTAATCATCATAACTGAGAAAATCATAAAGGAAACATGCAATGGAGCGGGCCATCATCACAACTGTGGAGTATGAGATTCAATTAATACTTAGGTTGGATCCGGTGAGGGATGAGACCTCCCGATCTTGCATGGTCACACCCAATCGATCAATGAATATCATTAGTCCGAAGAACCAAGAAGTTTCTCGGATTAGGGATTTGAGAATTTGAGGGTTTAGGGTTTAGATTGGTTCTCAAGATTTTGATCGAAAAAGGATTAGCCAAAACTGAAAAATAGAAAGAAGAAAATAATTACCTTGAAGAAGTTGGAGGGGCATAAGAAGAAATTAGAAGAAGAAGATCAAGGGAAGAGAAGAAGCACCGTTAGAGAGAATAGAGGAAGGAGGCAACCAAAGGACTTGCTTTTCATTAATCAATAGTTAAAATTCGTATTTAGGGCTTCAGCCTACTTAAATAAGCAAATAAAGACATAAAATTATTAAAATACCCCTAAAATAAGCAAATAAAGACATATAATTACTAAAATACCCTAAACTAAGCAAAAACACGCAAATAACATAAGTACGGGAAAGTTCGGGCGTCCGGTCTTCTTTCTCCAATATTCCTTCATATGTGTCTTCCCTAAGTGGGGTCTTCTATAAGTCCAATCACATGTGAAAGGTTTTCAGCTCCTCAATAGTCGCCTATCCACATGGACGGCACTTGTGGTTGGCGCTTTCTTCGTTGGTACACCTTGAATGCGCTTGTGTCCGCATCATTAAGCTTCGTACCAATTGCTGGTCCATGGATTGGTAACTCTACCTTATTGAACTGGAGCTGTAGCCCCCATTCCTTGTATACTGGGTCATTGCAGGAGCTAAATTTTCTGCTACATTAACGTTACCAGCAGAGACAGACTGCTCCTGCAATTGTGTTCCAAATTGGGTATTCAGCTAGCACTATATCCTCTTGCCTGTCACGTGGGTACGCTGCTGCTGCTGTAACCAAGCTTTGTGCAATTGGATGACCCTGCATCTGTCTCCTTACCACTGATATATATAAACCTGTAAGACCAGCTGCTGTTGCAGTCCCATAACCATCTTGGAGACCTGCTGAATGCAAACATCACTGTTCTCCCTTGCTGTAGCATCTGCTTCCTTGCTGACCTTTCTGTAGCTGTTGGGTTCCTCTGCTGGGTTTGCATTTTCACTGCATTGGTCGCAAATACATTGAGAAATGAAGAACATTCTGCTCTTTGAATTAAACTGTCAACTGGATTGGCATTATGTATTAGTTTCCAAATGAAGATAGATATTTTGGTTCAGAGTTTGCTGTGCCATATCCCAACTGCCTGGTCTTTTCTGCTTTATTTGCTAGGTATCAGATTACATCCTGAGTTTACTGAGAAATCTGTTGATGACGAATGCTCCCAGATCTGCCTATTCACCCTGTCTGACAGCATCGCCTCACTACTAATAACTTGCTGCGTCTTTGAGCCTGATTGAAACACCATTGCACCATTCAATTGTAGCACTTCCTGTTTGGTTGTAATAACCAGTGTTCGAAGTATCAGTATCGTTTTATAAGTTTCATTGACTAGGGATACGGAAACAATATCGATATTGCCGATAATATCGCTGATAACCAGAAATGCGGGGGAACATAGGAAAAATGGTGGAAGTTTTAGCGAAACTTCAGGAGATGCTAAAATGTACATATTTGCATATTTAGAAATTACAAAAAAAAAAAACGTAAAAAAAATGCATACATAACAAGTTTCCATTTAATGGGGACTTAAAAGCATGTATTGTTGTACAAAATCCATCCAACCACCCCCTCCGGCGTATTTAACTATCCAAACATCCATTGATATTGCAAAATATCAACATCACATGATATTTCACCAAGAAATCATTAACAATTGGAAAGAAAATGAAAGATTGTGGTCTTAATATCTCTCATGTTTATCAATGACAAATTGAACATTACATACAATCATGTGCCCATGAAAAAAAATTGAAATAATTTTTTTTTTAACAAACAAAAATTTGATGTTAATACGTTGGTGATATTATTGAAATATCGTCAATACACTTATGATACAAGCATTACCTAGAATTTACATAGTCGAAAATATTGGCGATACATTGGTGATATTGATGCACTAGCAATACAAGTGACACCTAGAATTTACATAGTTGAAAATATTGACGATTACAGTAGCGCTATTGATACATTGGCAATACTTAGCAATACATTTCTAATACCTGGAATTTCTGATGCTACCAGCGTTATCGGTATCGCTGAGCTGGAGATAAAGATAATATTGGAGATATTTCGATAATATATGTGAGGTGCAATACTCTTAAACAAAGGGAAACAATGGGTCCACTCCGTATTCGTTAAAGCTTGATTCAACCTGGACCATATATTACTTGCCCGTCTAATTGTTGCACTAAGTGCATGCACTCCCCACATATCTAGCATCGATTAGACCCCATCCTGAAATTCATTCATGGCACTATTATCCGGATCCTTACCGCCAATTTTCTCTGCTGAATAAAATCACCACATTCCACCCATGGTCCTGTCACACTACCCAAACAATGATGCTCTTCTCATAGTTCTCTTCTTTGAATTCTGTCACATTTTGCATAGACTGCCAACACTGTAGCTTTCACTTCACTATTCTTGAATTGAACTTTCAAAGATAAGCACTGCTGTGACACCGAACATAGGATAACTTCAACAAAATCCTTACGAAGCATAAAATATTCTAATGCCTGACAGTAAGAGCATTGCTGAGTCCTTGGGCATTCCACACGATCGCATAAATTATCGGGTAAACAATTAAAAGTTACAACCTGGTGCAGTGACCTCAATTTTCACCCCAAGGAAGAATTTCTTGGTTATCACTCCTTGGCTCACACATGCTCCTTCATCTGATTCACTGGCTAACTGAACAGTCCTCTAATCTGTATTTCCACCTGCTACCCTGTTGTAGACCACTATGCTGATTCCCTTCATAACTGCTTATTCTCCAATACTGGAGCATCTTGATGTCTTTCCATTTCTGCCTTGTTTGGTACTGCTCGCCACTGTGGGCTCAGATCTTCGCCTTGTAGTCTCCATGGGAGAGCCTTTGGCACTCTTGCTTTGCAGATCTAGACAAAGACCTGATGAAATAGTTGCTGACTTTGATGTTAGTTGCTGTCCGTGGCCAATTCTGGCAGCCTTTTGCTTCTGATGTAACATTGTTTCTCTTGATTTTCTGGCCATGCGTGATGTTTCACATACTCTCCGTCATTCGCATCTTGTCCTGATCTGCCCACATTTATGCTTTCGAAAGACTGACTGGTTCTACTCTTTCCCCTTCTCAGCCCCTGCTGCCCAGTGGTTTCATCCTCTGCTACACATTGATCTGAACACGCATCCATTTTACTTGCTCCCGAGTGTTTTCCTCCGAACTCTGCACTGCCCTTCTGCTTACCCTTCATACAAACACCTTCCACTACGACTGTTTCTTCAGACACCATTTCACAAAACACCTTAACCTCTCTTTCTCACGTAGACTGCTCTCACTTGTCCTATCTGCTGTGTTATTGCTTTATAGTTTCCTATCCATTCACTATAATAAAATAATCTACTTTATGGTTTCCTATAATTGTTTAAGATACACCAAACTAAGACTTAATTGGCTGAAATACAGCAAAATAAGACTCATTTTGTAGTGTGAATTGCAGCCATATACTTCAACTGTAATTTTGTTATAACCAGCATGCTTCTTGGTGACATTTGTGATCTTGGACTTGTGGAGTGGTAATTCATAGTTTTCCAATGGTACCCAGTCATCTGATAATGGCCTGTATCTTTATGAAAATGATGGTATTCCCTACATCATGAAGTTGGTTTCTTATGATGTAAATCAAATAAAAACTTATGATGTACACCCTCTGTTGACTTTACTTGTGCCTTTTGGACTTATGCCTTAGTGGATTGGGAATGATCTTGGTGAAAGGTCCACATGCAATCGTGGAACAAGTGTTTCTTAACACTTCCTTGTGAACTTGATGAGGGATCTGTGTATGTATGTAGGGTTGCATGTGTATGGGGTGGCTTTTGTTAATTGCATCAAATGTTTTTGACAATAGACAAGAGCCTAGATAACCCTTCACCTGGATTATGATGACTTGATTGATTTTGGCATAATTTTGATGGTAAAACAGTGTTGCATGTCTTAATAATAGATAATTAGGAATAATATCTCAAATTCTTTCAAATATGCCATATTTCTATCAGAAAAAAAATAAATAAATAAAAATTTACAACTGCAAATAGCTTTATATGGTTTCTACTAGTATCTAAACAACTCCTAGTCCTAGCCATAGATTGGCCCAACCTCGACCGGTGTAGAACTATGGGTTTGACCAGAGATGCAAGTAGAATAAGATATCATAGAGACCCACTTCCTAGATGGTCACTGTGTGGTACAACTTAGTTATTAAATTAATGAGATATCGACACCTGAATCGCAAAGAAGTGGACAAGAATTACACTCACAAGAATATTTGAGCTGAGCAGGAGAAATGATTTTATTGATATCAGTCTTCTTACAGACTCTTAATTAAGTGAATCTCTAGTGAGAATTCTCTCAACTAAGAGATTGATTTCAAATCAATCATAGTTGACTTAAAACCATTCTAATCTACTTGAGATGCTAAAAGGCTAATAATGGTAAAAACAAATATAAAAAGTAATCCTAATGTGTTCCCCACACACACGAGTTCGATTCCCCTCCCCAGGATTACTCGATGCATGTGGTTTACGGTTGGTTGTGTGCATCCACAAGGATTAGTCTCGCCTTAAAATGGGGCGGGGACACCCTGATATCATAAACAAAAAAGCAATCCTAATAATTTCTCTAAATCAGCCCCATACCTTCAATCACATCTCCCTTACAGTTTCATTCACATCTTTAAATCAACCCCCATATATTCCAAACATAGTAAATTGCGACCCTTGATTTAGGCCCTTAAATCTATAAATGAGCAATAAAAAAATCAGCACATGTTGGGCCTTATTGTGGGCCATGGGCCTACATCACTCCTTCTGGGTTGGAAAGAATTCGAGTTTGATGAGTTGGATGCTTCATACAAATTGTATAAGTTTGGATCAATTCTTTTCAATTCGTCGCCCCGTGATCTGTGTACATTTTGTATAGGATCTATTCTTCTATTTTACCAAGTTTTGCTTGTATTGACCCCGCCAGGTGTTAATAGTCTTCCTTCACAACACTTATTCAACTTCTTCCTTTTTTTGGGAACTATTTATTTAATATCAATAATGCCTTCATCTTGCATGCCAAACACCTTACCATGGTACTTAAACAAATCCGCCACACTGAAAGTCGGTGAGATATTAAGTCATCTGGCAACTCAATCTCATAGGCATTTACTCCCAACTTCCTTTTGACTCAGCATGGACAAATCTTTTTTGACCTGGGCTGAGCTTATTGTAAGATTCCCTTAGAAATCTTTATTTGAAATAAACCATAACCGAGTCATCTTTATATATCTTTTCTCGCCAATGTTCATTCGCAGCTTCTCAGCAACGAAGTGTTACTTTCTCTAATTTTGTTCATCATTTGAGTTTGCAGTTCTTGCATGTGCTTGGTGAAAGCATCAACATCTTCACTCACTTGAGCTTGTACTGGTAAGATAATAGTACTAAGTCAAGCACATAATATTGACTTCTCCCACTTACAATTTCTAATGGGGATTTTCTAGTGATACGATTTATTGAGCTGTTATATGCAAATTCGGCATGGGGTAGCGATAAGTTCCATTGAGATATGTTATCGTCTACGATACTCCTCAAGAAGTTATCAAGGCTCTTGTTCTTAGTTTTGTTTGTCTTGTTTGACGATGATAAGCACCAGAGAATTGCAGCTTAGTCTCCAATTGCTTCCAAAAAGTACATTAGAAGTGACCCACAAACTTCGAATCATGGTTAGAAACCTCGTGAAATCACACAATTTCTATGAAAAATATGTTGGCGATATGCATAGCGTCCATCGTCCTTTTTTATGGAATGAAGCAAGCCATCTTCGAAACATGGTCCACCACAAAAAAATAAAATAAAATCGAAGCTGCTCCCTTATGAGTCTTAGGAAGACTCTGAATGAAGTCCATAAAAATCTTCACCCATGGTATGACTGGAATAAGAAGCAATGTATAAAGGCTGTTGTTTTGCACATGACCTTTGGAGACATGGCATGATTGATAGTTTGATCGAGTACCAAGACGGGGTTGCCCGACCCAACAGAAAATAGTAGCCTTATTTGAAGCAATACCCTTATTGAATGGGGTGTGAAATCGGTATCACACACAATAAGAGGCCCAATCCATTGTGCGCTAGCGTGCATATGTTTTTCAGCTGGGTCCTAGTCATAAAGTAGTGATGAGTTTCCATTGACATCATGCTACAACCTCTTCAACGTCACAATTCATACAAGCCAATAATATGATTTCTCTACCATGGCCAATGTTTTATCTCTTCTAAAGTGTCCATTTAGTCCTCCGTGTAGCTCAAATAGGATCTTTTCTCGCAACGATCCTTTGAGAATGCATGAGCGAGAACCCTTGAATAGATGTCCATTGTCACGCCCCACAATTCGGATACAGAGTGTGCACCCTCAGACCCGAGTTACAGTCCATGACTCGTGCACTGAGTGTACTTAAATCAATGAGTTACTTCGTTTGACTAGAGGAAAAGAATCATATGCATTCTAAATTTTCATTCTATCCACTATTCACATACATCAACCATTAGAAGAATTCATAAACATTTAGCCCACGTGTCTTTAATTTCACAAAGTACTAATCAGTATACTACAACCTACCCATTTGGGGCTTTATTAAATTGTTTGTCAACCAATTACTGCAAAACATTCACAAGTATAAGTCTGTCAACTAAAATAATATTCAAAGCATATCCAAGTAATATAACATCAGTTCCATTCCAACGAGCTATTGATTCAGCGCATTCAGTTCATCTTCTTCAAGATATGGTCATTTCCCTTGTGGATCATCCACTAGTTCGACCTCTTGTTTTGAAAATTGAGTTGCTATTTCACCTTCGATAATATCTGTATGGATTTTCCATCAATACACCGTCACCCAGCCAGGCCTAGTGATTAAACCCATCATGGTTCATGCATGTTGTAATTAAAATAGTAAATGCATGGATGTTATGTAATGAGTTGTAAATGTATCAAGTGGGTAGATCCGTCCACTTGCTTGATTCCATCAACCCGCATCTCCCCTCTTGGGGTAGGCTTCCATGCATTGTGGGCATCTAGGGATGGTCCCCTAGGTCACTTGGTACCTTAGGTGCCGACATGTCTTCCAAGGTGTTTCCCTAGGAATTAGTGTGGGAGCGCTATGCATGATATAATGATATGAGAATGATCAATGCATCATTTTCGCAATGCGTCAACATTTTCAGTAATATCATTTTAACTTAAACAAATTTCAGTAAAGTAATCAATACAAGTGGATACACTCAACACAACAATCAAGCAACTACTTTAAATATAATGGAGAGGAAACATATTGGGATCACTCACCTGTGCTTGAGTGATGTGAACTTCGAGATGTTACCCCAAATTCAATCAACGAATAATCTCCTAAATGCACAACCAAATAACCAACTCGTATGATCAACCAACTTTTGGTTTATCATGTCCCCATCTACAATTCATAGGGAAATGTCACCACTGGACTTGAATTCCTTTTCTTTCGCCCTTAATGTATAGCTTGTGGGTGGTTACCCTTCAATGGGGGGCCCGCTTGACTAAACCAAACTAATCTGATCATTCCAACATTTAGGATGATCGAGGGTCATTATTACTTTACATTGCATAATTAAATTATCGACTTTCCAAATCAAATGGAATATTTCAGCAGATTGTCGATCGATCGAGATCGACCGATGATCCAATCAATTGAAGCCTAATATGATCGATCGAAATTAATTCGAATTAACTCTATGGACACTTTTTGTTCATTTCGATTGATCGAAATTGTCCCATTGATCGATCGATATATGCTTATTAAGCTCGATTTATGACGATCCGAATTCACAAGTTTGGGTTTTTCCTTTATTCTTAGACACACAGGTTATTTACTTCTTTGGATTAGATCCAAACCATCTATCGACTTCCTCTTGATCGATTTAAGGAATGGCCAATGAATTGTTCAGTTTTGAATAGTCTAAGATCCATATTTCTTCGAATATCATATTAACGACAATCATTCTTACGATCATTGTGACCCAACAGATGATTAGATCCATCCACTATTTTGGATATCAGTATAGATTTGTCCCAAAATTTATATGAATGGTAGGGATCAGATTTGATACATCCGATCATCAACTTAGAATCAAATATATAAATTGATCGATCGATATACGCTTAGGATGTTTATCCTCGCGATTTGGTGGGCCTTGTGGGAAGAAAGGAACGGTAGATGCTTCAGAGATTATTCCAACTCGGCTTAGAAGGTTTCGTCCAGGGCCAAGCGCTCTATTATTGAGTGGGCTTCCATCGATGATAATCTGAAAGCTTGTGATCTCAGTTGCCTTGGGACGTAGAGTTTCTCTTTTTCTCTTTTGGCTTCTGTTATGTTCCTTTTTCTTTTTCTGTTTTCCTGTTTGTGCGGTCTGCCATCTCGGCAGGCTTTTGTTCTCTTTCTGTTGTTTTGTTTCTTTTTTTTTTATCAATGCTATTAGTTACCTTTCAAAAAAAATAAATTGATATCTACAATTAGATCTGATTAAGGTGGCCCAACTGATGGTTAGATTGATCTGTAAATTAGGGCCCATGTATATTTTGGCCTTAGGGGTCACATGATCCATACAAGTCTAAGCTGACACATTCAAACTACCTGACATCAATTTCTACGATGAGATTTCGCATAAGGTTTGAGTCTTTTCATCGTGAGATTCCATAAACTGATGCAATGAATGTGTGGCCGATCCATCTCATTCATTGCATAGATCTGATAAAAATAGATTGATTGCACAGAAAGAAATAAAAAAAGAATCATAAACTTACCGGATCTAGCTATCCAACATTCTCCCTCTCCCTCTCCCTCTCCCTCTCCCTCCCTCTCTCTCTCTCTCTGTTTGGTTTTCTGGGAATTTCTACTGGTATTATGGACATGATGAATAGGGTTGTTAAATGCTTCCGAAATCGTTGATATAAAAAGGGTTGTAGCAACAGTTGCGTGCGACAATTGGAGTTGCACTCGGGTTCGAGACAATGTAGAATACAAGAGCATTTGTAGCATGAGTATGGAAGTCTTGTGATTGGTCGAATGAAGTCGTTTGGTAAGTCTGGGATTCAATTGTGACCATAGAAAGCAATTTTGGACACAACAAAATGGTCTCTTGATCGAATGGCTGCTGGTGGGTTTTCAGCGAGAATTAAGAGTGCAATCATGTTGAATTTCTGATCAATGAGTTTTTCGTTGAAAAGATGGTTGGGGAAAGTTCTTATGGGTCCCACGAAATTTGTAGATAAGAAGAACCGGAAGTTGGGATTGTTTTTTCCAGTGGTTTTTGAAATAGAAAGTTGCAGTTGAAAATACACCATTTATGCTGAAGGTGGAGAAAGAAGTGGAGAACGTAGTTCTTTGATTGGTTGACGGATGTGGAAAGGTTCTTGTGCATTGAGGAGCGTTGGATCTAGGTCAGAGCTCGGAGATTTAATGGCTAAGATTACAGGGAGGGCTTGACACGGATCAAGAATGTAGGAACATGTGCAGCATTGCCATTACTTAAAATGGAAGGAGTCCCGCTAACTACAAGTTTTCTGGGTTATGGCTAGTAGTTGGGGTCCACTGCAAAATGTGGAAGGAAGATCTACGCCTTTCATTGGTTTCCTTAGGGCTGAGATGGGTAAGAGAGCAAAAGGGGGTCCAATTGTAGGTTCAAGATGGCCCATATAGGAAGTTTATGGGCAAGAGATTGAGACGGCCATAATATCACAAGTTCGCTACAGGCAATGTTTTAAGTATCGACAATATTGGCCGATATATCCCACGATATATCTTGTATCCCACATGAACGATACAAAACACAAGTAATGTGATATATCCCACATGTTCAATCCGATGAACATTTTTTATTTTCTATCCTTTTTTTTTTGTTAATCATGTTAAATCAGTATCAAATTGTTACAAATCCATGATTTTTCATGTGAAAGCTTCGATTTCGAGATTTGGAGGATATTGGCTGAGTTACGGAAAATTGAAAAAAATAAAGAATTCCTAATTTCTCGCAAATCGGTTGCAATCTTTATGTCCAAGCGTAAAATCAAATATGTAACCTGATCAAGTGATTCTTCTTTTACTTTTGAATGTATTGCTTGTGTTTCCACATATCTTCTTACATTTATAAATTATATAAATAGACGTTGAATATACTTGCATCAATTCAATTAGACAATGCATAGATTAGGACCCCATACAAAGAAACCCTATTATGTGCATTTGTTTTTTGTAATGTTTTGATTTATAAGTGTATTGATGTCTTTTTTAACAATCACTGAAGTTTCATTGAAAAATTCAACCAATTTCACAATGTTTCCTTGTGTCTCTAACAATAACAATACATTTTACACGATACAATTGATATATCCCATGTGATAATTGATACGTATCTATATCCCAATTGTGCGATACATAACGCGATATCGATATTTCGAACATTGGTTACAGGCAATCGTGAATATTTGGGAATCCTAGGTGATTTGGAATTAGATCTGAAGTGATTCGGATGGCTACGATTATATCAGGATTCCAGGGTTTTCGAAGCTATTATATGTAGTGAGCGCAAAGAGAACTAAACACAAACTCTCGCCGATTCCGTTTATACGCACTAAATGGTTGGGCTCATCTAGCTTGGACGGTTAGGATTAAGTAAGTATCCTCCTCTTTTAGTTTTGCAACAATCCTGTGTTTGAATAGGAAAGATCCCAAAAAACGACAACGGTGTTTGAAACTCAAGCTCGCGCGAAATCTGGGTTTCTGACTCTAGTTACCTGTGCACATGTATAACAGTCAGATCATGTGGGATCCATGCTGATCAACTGGAAAATCCACTCTGTTAATTCAACTTCCAGATCTTGTACGAGACTAAAAATGGAGTATATCTAATAATCAGGTGTGTCGCACAGTTTGAAATCAGCCTGACCTTGCATACCATTGGAGCTTCCAGATCTTGTACGAGACTAAAAATGGAGTATATCTAGTAATTAGGTGTGTCACACAGTTTGAAATCAGCTTGAACTTGCATACCATTGGAGCTTTCCCTGTGGCCAGACTTGATGATCGGTTTGGATCCTCTTAGTGGGTCCCATTGTGATGAAAGGGGTGATGTGTTCGGTGGGTTAGGGATCCACTTCCGTTCCGTAACTGAAGGAGGTTGAGACGTGATATTGATAATGTATGACAACACGGTGTGACAACACGTTAACTTTTTTTAAAAAAAGTATATAATACAATATATTTTATTTGGATATCCTAGTACAGAGACCGGAAGTCTCTCATCCATTATTCTAAGGAAAATTTTCAAACACCCATAACCCTCATTCACATCGTCTGTTCTCGCCTCTCGGCGAAACTTCACCATGGCCTGCCATTTTTCCTGCTCTATCAACAGACTAAGTTTGAGCCTTGATCTCACCAAGATGGCCATGATGCCTTTTTAATGGCTCACACCTATCTGTAATTCACAATAATGTATATTAATATCCTATGTGAAAACTAACCGGTAGTTTTGATGTACACCGTATGATCTTTCGAATGAATAGTTTATTTCGATATTTAGATGGCCCGTTTGGCAGATACAAACACGATAGACGGTCAGAGGAAAGGCTAAAATTAAAGTAATTGGATGGTTATATTAATCATGTATACAAGTTATTGTATGGTCAATTTCGTAAATGGATATGTACAATTTTTTTATTTTTTTTTGGATGTGGTCTATGTTAGGAATGTACATTGTTAGATTCCAGGGACTTGTTCATGTATGCAAGTTATCTAGATCATAGTTTTGACGGTAGGTTAAGCATAGTCATAGGTGATGAACAGGATGAACGAATCGATCAATTTGATATGCGTACAAGCGGATATGGAGGTTAGGTAGTTAGTTTACTATGATCGGGTGATCCAAAATCAAGGTAGACAGTCAAATATCTTCATATGGTGGTGATAGGTTATATCAATGATTGATTTTGATAAATGGGTGAGAATACTATGGTATTTGATGGTTCGTCTTAAGAATCACCGGTTGGATGGCTTGGTTTATGGATGAAGAGTACTCCTTATGGTTTAAATTCAAGCTAGATTAGAGATGAAAGGTTAAAATCGACTGATCTACATACATACGATTGAATAAATGCTACCGTACACACTCATGTATGGGTAAACAAGCACCCAAAATCGCAGGTTGTTACATCCATCATGTGGGATGAATTCACACTTTAAATCTCAATCATTCACACACACCTGTCAAGTAATTTGTCAAAAATGGGGTTCTAGTTGTATTGTTCTTTTAATTTATTGAATCCGAAGACCTCCATTACGAGAGTTCCTAGTATAACCACCCTCAACATATATCGTTTTGTTATGAATTCCAACTTTTTGATGCAGAAGGAAAGTATATTTTCATAGGAAAGCCATCCACTTCCCATGACGAGAACCTTTTGTAGAGTTGTGATTTCTCAATGTCTCATGGTCAGAATATAGAATGAATTCCTGATGAATCAGGTAATGTCTCCAATGTCATACTGCTTGGACCATTGCATAAAACTCGAGATCATATGCAACAGAGTACTTCTGTGTATCATTAAGCTTCTCGTTTGGGAAAGTGATTATCTTTTCTTATTGACTCAACGCTAAGCCAATGCCAACATTTGAAGCATCGCTTTTCACTTCAAAGATTTTATTGAAATCCATAAGAGAATTGAAGCCTCTGTCTTCTTCTTCTTCTTTTTATTATAATAATGGCACTAGAACTTTGATCTGCCACTTTAGTCCATTCTAGTCAAGGTGTCCCATATCGGTTACGTATCGGCCGTATCGGCCGATACGTAACGGTATCGGTTAAGGCCGATACGCGTATCGGCCGCGTATCGGCCGATACCATTTTTTGTGCCGATACGGGCCGATACGGGGCCGTATCGGACCGTTACGGGGGCGTAACGGTCACCCGTAACGGTCAGAAAACGGTCACATTTTTTTCTCTTTTTAAGCACTTTTTTTGCTGTTTTTTCCAAACTTCTTGCTTCCAAACTGTTTTTCACTCCTTCTAATAGTAATTTCGACCAACCTTGGCTAGTTTTTTGGGACAAAAACACATTATATTACGGATTTGGTTGAATCAAAGCTCGGTGGGCCATTTTTCAGAAATTCTTCAAAAATAGGTATTTACTTTCTTTAATATGTTTTTCTGTTTTAATCATGCCATATGATGTGTTAATCATAGTAGAACATGATAATGTGCATTTTACAGATTTGGGGTGCCATTTAATATTTTTTTTATATTTTTTTCTATTTACGCATGATTTTTGGGCCCTTTTTTTAAAATTCAAAAAATCAATTTTTAATAGTTGTTTTGCTGTTTTAATGATGCCATATGATGTGTTAATCATAGTAGAACAGCTTAATGTGCATTTTACAGATTTGGGGTGCCATTTTATATTTTTTTTATATTTTTTTCTATTTACGCATGATTTTTGGGCCCTTTTTTTAAAATTCGAAAAATCAATTTTTAATAGTTGTTTTGCTGTTTTAATGATGCCATATGATGTGTTAATCATAGTAGAACAGCTTAATGTGCATTTTACAGATTTGGGGTGCCATTTTATATTTTTTTTATATTTTTTTCTATTTACGCATGATTTTTGAGCCCTTTTTTTAAAATTCGAAAAATCAATTTTTAATAGTTTTTTTGCTGTTTTAATGATGCCATATGATGTGTTAATCATAGTAGAACAGCTTAATGTGCATTTTACAGATTTGGGGTGCCATTTTATATTTTTTTTATATTTTTTTCTATTTACGCATGATTTTTGGGCCCTTTTTTTAAAATTCGAAAAATCAATATTTAATGGTTGTTTTGCTGTTTTAATGATGCCATATGATATGTTAATCATAGTAGAACATGTTAACGTGCATTTTACAGATTTGGGGTGCCATTTAATATTTTTTTTTATATTTTTTTCTATTTACGCATGATTTTTGGGCCCTTTTTTTAAAATTCGAAAAAACAGTTTTTAATGGTTGTTTTGCTGTTTTAATGATGTCATATGATATGTTAATCATAGTAGAACATGTTAACGTGCATTTTACAGATTTGGGGTGCCATTTAATAATTTTTTTAATATTTTTTTCTATTTACGCATGATTTTTGGGCCCTTTTTTTAAAATTCGAAAAATCAATTTTTAATGGTTGTTTTGCTGTTTTAATGAGGCCATATGATATGTTAATCATAGTAGAACATGTTAACGTGCATTTTACAGATTTGGGGTGCCGTTTAATATTTTTTTCTATTTACGCATGATTTTTGGGCCCTTTTTTTAAAATTCGAAAAATCAATTTTTAATGGTTGTTTTGCTGTTTTAATGAGGCCATATGATATGTTAATCATAGTAGAACATGTTAACGTGCATTTTACAGATTTGGGGTGCCATTTAATATTTTTTTTTATATTTTTTTCTATTTACGCATGATTTTTGGGCCCTTTTTTTAAAAATTCGAAAAAACAGTTTTTAATGGTTGTTTCGCTGTTTTAATCATGCCATATGATGTGTTAATCATAGTAGAACATTTTAATGTGCATTTTACATATTTGGGGTGCTATTTTATATATTTTTTATATTTTTTTCTATTTACGCAAGAATTTTGGGCCCTTTTTTTAAAATTCGAGAAATCAATTTTTAATAGTTGTTTTGCTGTTTTAATCATTCCATATGATGTGTTAATCATAGTAGAATATGTTAATGTGCATTTCACATATTTGGGGTGTCATTTTATAAATTTTTCTTTGTATTTTCGAATTAGTGACTTTATATTTTTATTTGCTTATATTGGACAGGTTTTGGAGCTTCTTAGGGTTTAGTTAGAACATAAAATTATCTTTATTAACATAGGTCATACACTCATACTCATATCCTAAACCTAAAGAAATGTCTGGGTCTGGCCAACAAGTAAGTGAGGATATTGGATGGCAACATTGTGAGAGGGTTGGTGGTACTAGGCACCAAATAAAGTGCAAGTATTGTGATAGGATAGTGTCTGGAGGAATTACCCGTCTCAAACAACATTTGGCACATCGAAAGGGTCAAGTTGCGCCATGTGTCAGAGTACCGAGAGAGATAATGCTATTAATGCAAGCTAGTCTGGATGAGTCGAAGGGTAAACGTGCTGCTGTACAAAAGAAGAGAGATGATACTTTAGAAGCAGCTCGACAGGAGGTGTTTGGTCCTGAATATATGGGCGTTCGTGATGAAGATATTATTGATTCTGACGAAGATTCAGATCGGGAATTAACCATAGCTAGGAGAGCGTGCGTCTAGCTCGTGAAGAGGAAGAACGTCACCGCATGTTTGGCACGCATGGGTCAGTGCGTGATACAGGAGGGGTCAGTGGGAGTGGGAGTGGGACAGGGAGTGCAACTGGAAGTGCAACTGCTTCTGCAGCTGGGACTGAGGGTAGGGGGGGTAGGTTTGGTGGGTTACGACGTATATTTGGGAGCCGACGACAGACATCTTCACGTGATGCCCATATACATTTGGATGAAGAAGTAAATGAGCCTAGGAGACGCTCTATTGATCCAATCCTGTTTAGGAAAGAATCAACTAAACAAAAGAAGATAAAACAAATGTGGAGTAGAACTTCCGTTGAGAAATTAGGTAGAGCAGCAGCAAAGTTATTTATACATGCTAACATACCTCCTAATGCGGCCAATTCTCCATATTGGCAGGTGGTAATTGATGCAGCAGCAGAAGCAGGTGAAGAAATAAAAGCTCCCACGGCTAAGGAGATTAGGGGAAAATGGACAGATGCAGAGTATGTGGATGTGAAAATATACGTGGCTACCTTTAAACCTGTATGGCAAGCCAGAGGATGCACGATCATGTGCGATGGTTGGACTGGCCCAACCAGACGCAGCATGATCAACTTCATGGTGTACTGCCACTTGGGAACTATATATCACAAGTCAATTGATGCTTCAGAAGTAACAAAAAATTCTGATTATATTACTGGACTAATGGATAAAGTTGTGGATGAGATTGGAGAGGAGAACGTAGTTCAGATTGTGACAGATAATGAAGCATCATATAAGCTTGCAGGACATCTGTTAATGAATAAGAGAAAACATCTTTTTTTGTCACCATGTGCTGCCCATTGTATTGATCTTATATTGGAAGATATTGGGAAGAAGAAGAATGTTAAGGAAATGGTCGAAAGGGCAAGGGAAGTAACGACGTTTATTTACAATCATAATCAAGTAGTCGCAATAATGAGAAAGTTCACGAAAGGACGAGAATTGTTGAGGCCTGCGGCGACTAGATTCGCAACAAACTTTATAGCATTAGAGAGTTTATTCCAGCATAGGGGAGAGTTGAGTGAAATGTTCGCTTCCCGACAATGGCTCAACACAAAACATGGGAAGAAGACATCAGGGACACCGGTCGACGTTGTGAACACCATACGGGACAACAAATATTGGAAGAAGGTTAAGGCGATCCTAAAGTTGATGGAGCCACTAATGAGGGTACTCCGTCTTGTTGAAACCGATGAAGCACCTACCATGGGCTTCCTATATGATGCCATGGATAAGGCAAAGCTTGCAATTCAACGTGATTGTAGAAGCTGGGAGACTTATTGGAAGATGATCGACAGGAGATGGACAAAACAACTCCATCACGATCTTCATGCAGCAGGTTATTACTTAAATCCTAGGTATAGATATGCCCAATCATTTGTTGCGGATGATGAAGTTCGTGTCGGGCTAAAAAATGTGATAAAGAGATTAGAACCTGACTTAGATCTGCAAATAAAGGCGTTGAATGAATTAGATACATTTGGAAATCGCCTTGGTAGTTTTGGAGATGCTCTTGCACAGCATGCAGTATCTAGGTTGCAACCGGCCGAATGGTGGATTAATTTCGGAGAGAGTACGAAGGCTCTCCAAAAAATTGCAGTAAAAGTTTTGAGCCAGACAACATCTTCCTCTAGCTGTGAAAGAAATTGGAGTTGTTTTGCGCTCATTCATTCAAAGAATAGGAATAGATTGCAGACTAGAACATTAGATAGACTTGTCTTCATGCACTACAATATAAAATTAAGAATGCGACGACATCATAGGAGCATTACAGCTGCCGATGACGGAGACTACTGTCCAATAAACTTGGACAATATTTATGATGAGGATGACCCACTTCTACCTTGGTTGGAAACAAGGGAAAAGCAAATTGAAGAGGATAGTGAAGAATTGGAAATTGATGACCCAGAAATACACAAAGCACAACAAGAGAGTCGTGCAGATGTGTTGGACCCAGTAAGAGGGGCAGCGTTTATGACACGTACGGAAACGCCTCGAGATCAACAAAAGAGTACGAGTAGTGGTAAAGTGTCCGTGTCGGATGATGATGACGATGACCCCCCTGCCTCTGGTGCTGGCACTTCTGGTGTTGCTCAACGCCCTATTCAGCCGTCTACAGATCGCGATGCCGATGAACATCGACGAGGTGGTACACGAGGTCGAACCTACGAGTGTACCGAGTCACGATACAGCCAGCAGGAGGGTACATCTAGTGGTGCACCGCGTCCGGGAGGTCCGGAACATCAGCAGGCTCATGGTCTTGGTTATTATGATGGATATTCTTATGGTCAATTGGATTATAATTATGATGGTTATACTGAGCCCGTTCCATCACATTCATGTTGGAGTAGCCCTCCCGATCAATATTCATATGATTATAGATATCCAGATCCAAATCCAAGTTACTCATCACAGCAGACGCACTCTCAATCTCAAGATTCTCAACAGCCTGAGTATGGTTACCAGTATGGCTATTCGACGGGCACTGGTGGATATCCTTACTCAGGGTCAGAGTCGTTACCTAGTCAGGATCAGTCATCCTCTGGTTTCGTTGATCTAGTATTTCCTTCTGGCACTGGATATTATGAATATGCAGAACCTACACCTATTGGACAGCCTCAGCCTGATGGTGACGATGACGATGATGTGGAGGTCGAGCAACCACAAAAAAACAGATTTTCATTTTGGTGGTGACTTGTGATTGTGAGTATATATTTGTATTAAGGTAAGTATTTGCATTTTGCAGCAGACAGCTCACAAGTATTATTGCAAGAAGCCATGCAATTATGCACACACTTGACACTGCCGAACTTGTATTTAAAATAGCTCCCCTGACAACCAATCAAGTAATCCTTAATCAAGTTGCAGGGGAGTATATCAGACACTACTAATTTTATTTTTTTTAATATTCTTGACTTGAGGATGACAGGTCATAGACATGAATCACAGTCACCTGCACACTGCACAGGTATGTTCGAGAAATTCCTCAAAAATAATTGCAAACACACACCTAATGTAAGATATTTACATATTACATTCATTCTAATATATCTATCATTGGTAGTAAATAGTTAGAAAATTAAATATATGAATTTTGTAGTCAAATTCAGGTTATCTGGTTCATAAATTCATCAGACAGTCCGATACAACTTCTCACCAAAGAGTGGACCGTTACGCCCCCATAAACATGTTCCATTTTATAAATGAATGCATATTTGGAATGCTTAGAATATTCCGGATTTAATCCATATTTTTTCATATTTTTTTGGCAAAAAAATTTTTTTGCGCCGTTACGGGCCGTTACGCCCCCGTATCCGTATCGGTTTTGGAGGTCACCGATACGCCAACCGATACCGATACGGGACACCTTGATTCTAGTTGCCCTGCATGCAATTGGTGATAGGTGTAATGATGGTGTAGAAATTTTGGATAAATCTTCGGTAAAATGTCTCTTAAGCCGTGGAAAGAACAAACCTCAAAAATTCGTGGGGTAGGCCACTCTACGATGGCCTTGATTTTCTCCTGATCAACCTTAATCCCTCCTACAAATACAACATACCCAAAAAAACATAACACCATTGACAAGGACTACTTTTTCAAGTTAACCAATAGTGACTCCCTCCCTAGAAAATCAAATATTTGTCGGAAATGATCAAGGTGAACAAATGAATGAGGACTAAAAATATGAATATCATCAAAATAGGCAACTAAGAACTTTCCCATAAAGGGACAGAGTAGCTTTGTCATCTGCCTTATGAAAGTGCTCGGGCCATTTGAATAGCTGAATGGCATGACGAGCTACTCGTGCAACCTGTCTTGAGTCTTAAATGCGGGTTTCCATTTTTCCTTGAGCCGAATTTATGTTTAATGATTGATATCCGCTTGTTTGGTCGATCTTTAAAAAGACTTTTGCTTCATGCAATATGTCCAACATATCGTCCAAATGAGGAAATAGGAAACTGGCACTTTATAGTATTTGGTTGATTGCATGACTATCCACGCACATCTTCCAACATCCATCTTTCTTAGGGGTTAATAATGCATGAGCAACACATGGCAACATGCTTTCTTGAATTAAACTCTTCTATAGCAACTCAAGGAACTTGTCGTGGAGCTTGACATGTTCAATTGCACTCATCGCAAGTGTGTAAAATTTGGTAAAATTTGAGTCTAGTACTAAATCAATGTGGTGCTGAATGTTCCTCATAGGAGGAAGTCCTACTCGGAGTTCTTTGGTTACAAAGTCTTCATATTCATGAAAGAGTTCTTGGATGGGAGGCGGAACGTATGCTTGCTTCATGTCTTCTTTAGAAATTGAGACATAAATAATGCCGAACTCTTTGCTTTCCTCTTTTAACTTCCGCATACTGAGTTATTTTTGACCTTATTTATCAAATTTGAGAGTTGGAAGATGTTTCATTGGGTGCAACGTGATATTAACACCATATTTGACATAGGAATAGGTGTTGGCCTGAGTCAAAATGCACCATATTTCAGTCCCACAACCATGGTCTTCCAAAAAAAAAGTGGTATGCATCCATCATGACCACATTATGCCACACCCCATCCTTGTACTTAGATTGCATAGAGAAGGAAACCAAGCACTCGAGGTTAATAGAAACTTCTTCAGCTTTCTTGAATCAATTAATTTGATATGGTCACAGAAGCTTTTGTTGTTTGAGTTCTAATTTATCCACCATTTCTTGTGAAACAACGTTTTCACTGCTCCTTCCTCCTATTAAAATTGTGCACAACCATATCCCCTCATCAGCCACCCGAGGCATTGATAGCATATTCCGTTGGATAACCAACGACTCCCCCTATCTCCACTCACACTCGCTACATCTTCCCCAACATGCACCTTACCCTCATATGCATGTTCTTCATATTCTTTGTCCACTTCTACTTTCATTTGCATGCGGTTGGGAGTGTCTTCAATATATTCTTCTTCCTCAACCAAATTTACTTTAATTGTGGCTTGATGTTTAGGATAGTGAAAAGAATGATTTCTAGGTTGCCCATATTTAAAGCACGTGAAAGGTGTTACTTTGTCCCATTTTGGGTGCCCTCGCCCCTTGTCTGTAACCATCTCCTCTCGGGTTGTGGCTCGGCTTTATTGTTGACCATTGGCCCATTATCCCTCGGCATATGGGAGGCCTTTTGGTTGCCTTAGGTGGGAAGTTACCATGCTTCCCTATTGTTGACGATGGCCTTCATGGTGCACTAAATCATCACCTAAGTCTCCAATTATTATCTATTTGGCTTTCAACTTAAGTTTATATGCATTGAACATTTTAAATATATCTTTGAAAGCCAATTCATTTATGATATCCGGGCAAAAACAACCAAGATATCTTGAAATCTTTTAGTCTTCATACTTACGAAACCTTGTTCATGATGCCAATGTATGGAACTCCTCAATATATTCATTTACCAGCTTGTTCCCTTGTTGTAGATTGTGAGCTCTTTGATAGAGGCCATGAGCATAAGTCGTCGGTAGGAACTTCCTTTTTGATATTTTACTAGGAATTTATTCTCTCGTTACATTGATAGTTTTTTTTTTTTTTTTTGGCTTTGAGATCATCCCACCATGCTAACGTGTGATTGGAAAACTTTAGAGCTATTAACTGCACCTTCCGATTATCTGCGATTTCCTTGTACTCGAATATCTTTTCCACCTTGCTTAGCCAATTGATGAAGTCATCAACATGTAATTGACCATGAAATTCCAGAATGCCTAACTTTATTTTGGATTATTTGTCACGTTCCAATAATCGAAGTATTCGATTGTTTGTGTCTTCAACTTCATAGCCACGTTCGTGTGATTTGAAATTGGTGGGAACTTTCCCATATGTAGCCACGTGCTCCAACTTCGGTCTTCGGATTTCCTCTATGTTGGAGTTCTCCCAGTTGATTAGTCAGATTACCTACCGTATGAGTAAGTTGATCTACTCGCTTTGTGACTACGCAAATCAATTGAGCTGCTTGCGAGAATGCTTCCTATGTCACTGCTTTCAATGCCATTAGGAGATGCCGTAGAGTCGAAAATTCCCTAAGATTACCTCTAGGCTGATACCAAAATGGGGGAGTTCACCTCCCCTCTGGCGAATCTGTAATGAGAATTCCCTCAAGTAAGGAATTGATTTCAAATCAATTGTAGTTAATTTCAAATCAGTCTAACCTACCTAAGATAGTGAAAACCTAATAATGGTAAAAGCAAATATTGAAAATAATCCTATTTACATCTCTAAATCAGCCTTATATCTTCAATCACATCGCCCTCGAATTTTCAATCACATCTTTAACTCAACCACATATCTTCTAGAAATAGTAAATTGCAACCCTCGATTTAAGCCCCCAAATCTATAAATAAATAGTAAAAAAAAATCAGCACATTTGTGCCCTATGATGGGCTGTGGGCTTGCATCACTCTGGCACATTTGGATGAAGCCTCTTGAGAATTCTTGATATTATAATAAGTGATCCACCAATTCAATGTTCCGAAGGCATAGGATATTGACATTCATTAGATCATACTGCTTTCCCTCAACTGGTTAATGGTAAGAACTTTTTCCTTCTGATTAGCCGAACATACGTGATCACCCTAGGAGGGATAAATCCCCACACGATGTCAGGGTGCTGATTGCTTATTGGTTTTCCTTGATGACATGGAGTAAGACAATTTTGCAAAGAAACACCTAGCACTCTCTAGATTTTTGCAACACTGCACCTATTGAAGTTATCTAAGCGTTAGATGAATTCATCAATTTCTTGTCAATAAGTCCCTCCTGAAAATTGGTGTCTTCACAATCCGATCACCAAAATGGTAATAGATGTGAGAAATCATTCTCTTTGTCACGAGCTACCTATGAAGATTTGACATAAAGAATTGTCGTATAAAATCCTAAAAGAGTTGTAAGTTGGACTTGTGGGGTCCACACTTCAACTGGTTTGTTGTTTGTGGCCATTCAATTGTTCTTGTGGACCGCACAAGTCAATTGGCCATTGAGCTGGTCCGAAACATTCATTAGGACTGTTAATAAGGTCTTGATCTTTTATCAACTAAATTTGGTCCTTGATAAGGTCCTAATCATCAACTAAGCCTGGACCCTTGATAAGGTCTGTCTTTTGTCAGCTCATTTTGGACCCCTGATGTGGTCCTGAACTTCAATATGGATGGTTAGATCTTGAAATTAGACAGTTGGGTGGACCTGATCTTTAATCGATCAACCATGCTTCCACTAGTGGGTTCCCAATGGATGATTGGACGGTCTTTCAGTTTGTTGAAAATTCAATGTACCGTAACAACCCTGGTGAACTTAATTAATTAGTCCCTCCGCTACTCATGAGAGACACAATTATCATATCATTAACACTGGCCAAGGAAGAAAAGTGAGGCAGAAAAAATCCTACCATTTCATTCTTTCAAATAACCTTCTTAATAGTTGGGGGAAGCTTTTTACTCAAAATTACCTTTAGAATGGAAATGGCCAGTGACGAGGACATCACGTCACATAGACCCTTACGTATGTATCAGAGGAGGCGGGCCGCGCCGATTTCCCTGTGGCTAGGAAAGTACCCGTGATCGTGTTGAAGACCCCATGTGCATGTGCAAGCATCTGGAAGACTACACATTGAGAAGATGCACATGAGCTGCTTTATGAAGTGATCCAAACCGTTGGATTGGAGGGACGTGACAATCGGGCCATTGATCGTTGATCGTCCACATCAGTTTTGGACTTTATCATATTTTAGGATTTAGTTTTTCATTATTTTATATCTGGACATATTATGAGTGTTTTAGTTGATTTTATTTTGACTAGGGCTATTTTCGTTAAAATTCATAAGATGGGAATTTTCGTAATTTTTGAAACTTCTTGGATCTATAAAAAAAAGGGGGTGTGTGACCACTCCCATTGAATTTTGTGATTAAAAAAAGAAGAAAGAAAAGCTCTTACTTTCTTCTCCCATCTTCATGCGATTTGAAGATACTTCCATGCGATTTGGAAGGAAGATTGGTGCGAGGCTAATCTTCATCAACGGAGATTCGAGGTCTCCATTTATCCCACACCTTCTCTTTTCTTCCTAATTCAGGTAGTTTCTTCAGATTCTTAATTCTTCCATCCCAAATCTTCATCTTCTTCCAAACCCAACTTTCCCATACCCATCCACAATCCAAACCCTAGCCGACCTAAACCCATCCTCTCACACCACACGTGTGAATCTCACCTGCCCCTTTTGGTTTCCCACCATCATTATATCAAAACGTCTTTCTTCCATCCCTGAAACCTTAACCCTAAACCTAAAATTCCTAATTTTCCTACTTTCCTAAAATTACCCAAACCTTAATTTTTACCCTAGGTTGTATTAGGTTTCCTATTTTGAAATAAATTATACCCTATGCTAATTGGATGTCCATACATCCATTATATCATAGTTTCTTTTTTATTTAATGATCTTGTGTTACGATGTGGTAGCTTAGGTCAGGATTATGCATGATTTTCTTTTGATTTTCATGATATTTGTGATGAATATAACAATGTTTTTGTTTTTTTGTTAAATATCTTAATTCAGTTATTTAATCTCACATGTTACTTAGTTCATGCATCAGTCCTGCATCAGTTAGCCATTGAACCCTTCAACTGATTATAAAATTTGAAAGAATCCACGCTGCATGAAGGCTGAAGGAGGGTCCATTTTTTACTTGCCTTATGATGAATGAAATTGTGGTCAGACTTTGCTTCCTTGCTTCACATGAAAATTGATGTTTCCCATTTATGTACGGGATATCTGGGTGTTACCTATTGTAATGCAAATGAATGATATAATGTGTGTGACAAATAACTTTGAAAAGAAACCAACAATACAAGTTATTTCTTTAACAATTCTATAGCATAAGAGTTGGTCCCCTTTGTTTTTCGAATGGGAATGCATGTTTTTGATATACCAACTTGCCAATTTAATTTCAGGCCTTCGTACATGGTCCCACTATTTATTTTCTCCAAATTGTTGTCGAGCAGGAAACTGATTATGCTGGTTTACTCCATCTAATAAAGTTCTACAAAAGTCGAAGATTTGATGCAACCATTGGACTGCCTAGGTGAAGTTCTTCACTTGTTTTGCAGTTGGCACTTGGTCATGCTGGCTGCTTGTATATTTGTGATACTAGTACACTCCAACTGTAAATTATTTGTTGGCTTTACTTGTTTCACCTAGTTTTATTCCTTTTCTTTCCTTGCCAGGCCAAATGACTTCCATGATTTTTCTGAGTACTTCGTTCTTGAGGTAATGCAGTGAGGTAGGATTAAGTATTGTGTGTGCTATGTAGCCTTGCTAATTTCATTGCATCGCTGCAGTACAGCATCTTTATGCATTTGAGAAGTGATTTTACTCTCAGCATGTTCAACAAGATCTTAAATTTAGGGAAAAGATTCTTGTAGCTCACTGAGGAAATCCTTTGTATCCTCGTTCTCGGAATAATGAGACATGCAAAATTTGAGTCCCTACTGTTTTTCATTAGTTCATTTTACTGGGGATCCTACTTATTCAGATTTGACCTCTACACTATTAAAGTAACCCTCATGATATTAGATGGACCTATTTAGTTATCATAGTTTCGTTTATTGCCAATTTGGAGATAACTAAGACAACTCGATTTTAGGATGGAATTTCTGATTTTTCTCTTTTCTTCAATAGGCTATTCCACATGCAATTGCAATGGTTAGAGCAACGGACCAGAAAAGTCCAAGAGATGCAGTTGAATTTGTTTCAGAACTGTTAAAGGTAAATTGTTTGGACATAGTAATTTGACGTTCATTTATTATCTTTCTTTTTCTATATTGTGCACCATCAACTGCTTGCAACTTTTGCAAGTTCATAAAAGAGTTGCCTTCTTAATTTGTTTATCTTTTACATATTTTGAGCCTTAATGCAGACCGGTAGGTAGTGGGCCAGTCTGGGTTGCGATTATCTGTAGATCAAGATTCAAGCGTGTAGTAAAGCAACCACAATAGATGAAGTGAAGACTGTCGAAAGGATTTCCACCAGCCCACTAGTTGTCAGTTCTACCATAGGCAAGATCTGAATAAGACCTGTCACGTCTACCGCAAGCAACCCATACCCAAACATGCTATAACCCATGAAAAACTCCATAGCTGATTTTTATTTCAAAGAAAACATATTGGGTTGTTACAAACATGGGGGTCTTTAAATTGACCTTTTACAACTATAAGAAAGCCCTAATATAATAGGAAATAACCAAATGTCATTGAATCCCATCAGAACCATATAAGCTTACATGGGTCAGATTTTTTATTGGTTAGCTAGCACGACATTTTGTTTACATCAATTCCACCCAATGTTTTAAATATCAACGATATTGGCCGATATATCACACGATATATCTTCTATCCCACCTATGTGATACGAAATGCACAGGTAGTGCCGATATATTCCACATATTCGATCCCATGAGCATCTTCAATTTCCGGTCTCTTTTTTTTGTTGTTGAAATTATGTCAAGTCAGTGTGAAATGGTTACAAATCCATTGGTTCTTCATGTTTGCATGAAAAATCATGGACTTGGAGCTTTGATTTCGATGTCCATTGGTTCTTCATGTTCTCCATGTTTTTTTTTTTTTTTCAAAATTTTCCTTCAGCCAATTGTCAATTGTGACTAATTTCAAAGTATTTAAGAGTATTTGATGAAATGATCATCACATGCACCCTAATTTTAAAATTTGAGCGTAGGTGGTCCGATTTAAGGAAAATTGGGGAAATTCAAATATTTTCTAATTTCTCCCAAATTGCTTGCAATGTTGCACTCCAAACATGAAATCAAGCATGTATGAGGGCTGATCTATTGATTTGTTGAGTCCTTGTCAATTTTTGGAAATTAAAAATATTTTAAATTAAAATTAATAAAAAAATATATTTTTTTCAACATTTCCCTTCAACCAGCTGTCAATTGAGACTAATTTTGAAGTATTCAATTTGATTAAATAATCATCACATACACTCTAATTGTTATGTATTCAATTTGAATATGGTTGCATTAGTTTAGTCAGATAGCGCATATTTTAGGACCAGTGGTGCGACCGCATATGCGCACATCCATATGCAAATCGCATATGCGATGTATGCAATCGCATATTGGCCATGGCAGCTTGAATTTTTTATTTTTATTTTTCTTGCAAAAAAACAACATTTTGCCTATAAAAAGGCTTACAAATCTCCTCCATTTGCAATATTCTCACTTCAACACTCTCTTACTCTCTCTCTTACATTTCTTAATTACAAGTGGTCTTAATCTCTCTCTCTCTTTCTCTATCTCTCTCTCTCTTGTATTTCCTACTTCCAAGTGATCTCTCTCTCTCTCTCTCTCTCTCTCTCTCTCTCTCTCTCTCTCTCTCTCTCTCTCTCTCGAAGTGGGAAGATCAAGATTCAAGTACTTTCAAATTTCAAGGAAGATAGCTTGTTGATTTTGTTGTTACTTCATGTTAACTATATTGATAAATGTCGATGACTTGATGTTTAATTGATTTTATCTCTCTCAAATGTATTTTAAATATGTAAAATTAGTTATCTATTAACTTAGAAAAGTTTTTCTTAGTTTCTTATATTTATTTACATTTTTTTGAATTTTTCCTTATATATATAATTTTTCAAAAAAATAAATAAATATGTGGCCTCATATGCGACTGTGTGATTGCATATGCGATTCAACAACATTGCTTAGGACCCTATAGAAAGGAAACCTATTATGTGCACTTCTTTTTTGCGATGTTATGATTTTAAAGTGCGAATTAAGGTATTTTTTTAACAATCCTTGAAGTTTCATTGAAAAATTCAACAATTTTTCCTAATGTTTTCCCATGTTTCCCAAAAAGTGCGATAAATTACCCAATACAAACGATATATCCCGTGCGATAACCGATACATATCTGTATCCCAAGGATGCGATACGTAACACGATACGAATATTTCAAACACTGATTCCACCTAGCGTTGGAAAGAAATTGTACTTGAGTTGAAGATGGTAGTATCAATCTCTTGCACATGCTGGATTGTAGGCCCTAATGATTGGAACATTGATCATGGCTTCACTTGTTTCTCTTAATCAACTTCTTATTGTTGCAATGTCACCTATGTTGTGGTTGGCCTCTAACTTTGTGGGTTCCGATAGTTATTAGAATAAGTCCTTCACGACCGACTCAAGAATTTTTTTCTTGATTCACCAATATTACTATGGTACTTTCCGCCACTTTGCCTTCCATTGTGATGTATGGCTCGTCCATTGTGTCACCCTTAGATTCCTTCGCATATCTTTCATCCATTGATCAATTCAATGAGGGATTTGTCTTAGATCGCAACATGTTCAGATATATCTTTGTCTATATCTTTTGATCCTACCAATTTAGATCCACCCTATCTTTGTAGGATATCCTTGTAGGTTTGGAGGCCTTCTTCAATGTTTTTGTGAATTTATCAAGATCTTCCTTGAGTTTATATGAATATTTCATGATTCTTCTCATATCCACACGTCTTTATTGCACTTATTTGGTCCCTCAGATGGCTTTTGTTAATGGAGTGCTTTTGGTTGGTCTACAAGTGGTCGCATTCTTTCATAGCAATATGATGATCATGAACATGGATTGATATATAAACCATAAAAATGATGGGTGTGGATTTAGGTGCAAGGACGATGCAGGGCAAAGGGTGGTCATATGTTGGATAGGTACAAAAAGTGTCAGTGTCTACCTTGTTGACATATTCGTAATGTAACATGGGCTACTAAGTACTGATTGGGTGCATATTGGTTGGAATGTATTTTAGTGTAGGCGTGAGTAGCGTTGTTGGCATTGTTGAAATTATCAATAATATTGGCCGATATTATATGTATTGCATGTCAGTGTTATAGATATTGGGTGTAATCATAGTTTTCGATATCGGTATCGCATCGGCCATTATGGTCGTATCGTATCTATATTGGCCTAATGCGCTATGCAATACGGGATCGAATGAGCCCTGCCTTTAAAAAATTAGTGTATCAGTTCTGAATTGTAGTATTCATATAAAAAGGGATTCAAGGTGGGATTCAAATCGTTTTGCTTCAGATTCAAACTCAAATTGTATATCGTAAATCGTAGGATTTTGACAACATTGTAGAAAACAACAACAGTGCCCTTGAACCCCTTCATAGCCATATAGGCTGGTTGTAAAATGGAAATTAGTCATTCAAATGCTATAGGATTTGCATGATCTTGGGCTTGTTTGCTAACTCAATAGGCTTTCAAACAGGGCCAATTGCGGGTTGTTTTGACATTGTGTGATAAACAAAAAGTGGCCCACTAAGAAGGTGACAGAAATGCCATGGAAAACTTGTTGATTAGTCATGATCACTCTAATTAAAATAAATAAATCCTATGACTTTGAAGATCATTCAAATGCTCCCATGAGCTCCACAATGTAACCTGACTGTTGGTCTTATCAAATTTATCATTAGATTATGGATCTAGTCTAGATCATCATCAATACAATATGGATGGTTGGATTGGTCAGATCTTTGATCAGCTAACTTGAATTTGATTTCTCCTTAATCATTTCAAAAGTTTTTATTTGATCAATGCATTTTCTATTTTCCTTTTTCCCATGGTCTTTACTGTTTTTCTTTTTTATCTTCCATTTTGTATCTGTTGACTTACTAATGAATAATGATACTTATATGAGAGCACATTCTCTTTTAACTCTAGGAAAACTGTTTTGTATGATACAGCAGTCTCATATCTTTGCATATCAACCATGGCTGATGCGGATGCGAGATACAGGGGAGAAATGTACAGATTAAAATAGTATACAATATGGGGGTGAAATGGCCAGATTAGAAAATTGGTGGTCGATATGTTCCATATCTGCATCTATATGGACTGTGTACAAAAAATTTATTTTGGGATCTTTTCCTATTTTTCCCTATGTTTTCATCTATTTTCTTTATTCATAGCATATAGGAAGGCTAATTTCAACACGATGCAAGCCCATTTTTTAGATCAAAACGCAAGATTTGAGCGTGATTAAACAAATCTTAGTGGTGTGGTCCATATCAACAATCATAAGCCAACATTAGATAAATTTGTAATAATCATCACTAAAATTTAGGATTTCTAATTCCCTAGTGCTTTTTAATGCCAAGGTCAAATGCCAAAAATAAATAAATAATAAAAAATTTTTAAAAAATCAGTTTTCAACAGTTTAGGCTGACAGATAGCATTCTTACTATAGAATGGTCAAATCTTAGTTCCAGGATCCTCTTAACGAAGTGCTGTTCCTGCTTCAAATCTTAGTTTAGTCTGACAGCAGTCTTACTATAGAATGGTCAAATCTTGGTTGCAGGATCCTCCTAAACCAGGTGCTGTTCCCGCTTCAAATCTTATTTTAGGCTGACAGAATGGTCAAATCTTAGTTGCAACATCCTCCTAACCAGGTGCTGTTCCTGCTTCAAATCACACCTTGGATCCGCACTCCCAATCCCACTTTCTAGCCTTTTATGCTTGATAGCATTTTGAAACAGAAGCTTCCATGCTTCTGCACCCGAATTTGTTTCTGCTTCGCGTCATTCCTGCAACTATAGGTCCGAAATACCATTGAATACTTTTAACCAATGGAAAAAAGGTTAGATTCGTCGGATTTCCGTTTTGCCCCTTTCTCTTGGAATTTTCCATATTCTTTTGGGAAACAAAATGTGTCCATTACAAGCTTCATTGGCCCACTGTTATCTCACCCTGAAGCCGTTATTCAAAACCTTGGTGCTAAGCAGTGTTTTAAATATCGACGGTATTGGCCGATATATCCCACGATATTGAATCCCACATGTGCAATACGAAACGAACAAGTAGTGGCATATATCCCACATGTTCGATCCGGTGAGCATTTTTTATTTTCGATCTTTTTTTCTTTTTTTTTTTTGGTAAATCATGTTAAATCAGTGTCGAATTGTTACAAATCCTTGTTTTTTCATGTTTTGCATGAAAAATCATGAATTAGGAGCTTAGATTTTGAGATTTGGAAGACCAAGTTGTGGAAAATTGGAAAAAATTAAAATTTTTCCAGTTTCTCGCAAATCGGTTGCAATCTCTGTCTCCAAATATAAAATCAAACATGTATGTAACCTGATTTAGTGATTCTTCTTTTGCTTTTGAAAGTATTGCTTGTGTTTCCATGCGTCTTCTTACATTTATAAATTATATGAATATACTTTGAATATACTTGCATTAATTCAGTTAGACAACTCATAGATTAGGACCCCATACAAATAAAACATATTATATGCACTTGTTTTTTGTAATGTTTTGATTTGTAAGTGTGTATTGATGTCTTTTTTAACAATCACTGAAATTTCATTGAAAAATTCCACCAATTTCCAATGTTTCCCCACGTTTTCAACAACAACGATACTTACACGATACAACCGATATATCCCATGTGAGAACCGATATGTATCTGTATCCTAAGGGTGCGATACGTAATGCGATACCAATATTTCGAACACTGGTGCTAAGTAACATGTAAGGTTTATAATTCCATGTTCCACTAAGAGGGACTTCATTTTTCTAATGTCTACCGTTTTAGCTAGCCGGTTTTTTGTTTTTTTTTTTTAATTTTAATATAAATTAGAATGTCCTTTATTTCTTATGGATGTTGTTATGCACTGTATTTATTTTCTGTTTATATTCATGAGGATTTGATTTATTAATTGGCTTTCAGTATAACGATAACAATGGGAATCCTTACTCTGATGTCTACTGGCTTGCTGCATTGGTCCAGTCCATTGGGGAACTTGAATTTGGACAGCAGGTTCGCATAAATTATCCTTTTCAATATGTATGGAGGCATTCCTTATATTTTTGAATTCTATTGTCAAAGTATTCCTGTTTCCAAGCCTCAGACACCTGTTGACAATCCGATAGGTCAATAATTAAAAGTTTAGTATTGTCATATTTTATCAGACTGTTGCACCAGTGTTTTTGCATGGCAATTTATTATGCCATTTTAGGATGAACATATGCCTCTTCTTTTTGCTCGCTTGTTATTGATTTCTATATTTATTTCAGTTTCTTGCATAGGAACGATTATATTGGTCGACACATAAGGGAATCGGTCACCCCCATAATGCAGTATGTGGGTGAATCAGTCCTTATGAAGACATAGGCCGTATCGGCATTGTTACGGGGTCAATACTGCCATTTACTGGCTTGCAAGACCATAAAGGGCCCATTTTGAAAATTTTTGTTTTCAAAATCTCTCATTTTTCCACCTCATCCTTCATCAACTATGAAGAAAGCTTAGAAACAAATTTTAGACTTTTGAGAATCAAAGGACAATTTCAATAGGATTCAATGAATGGAATTGGAGTGGACCATTTTGCAAAATATTGGGGGGGCATCACTCGTTTTTCCCAGGTTCCATCTTCTTTTTATTGTATTTATATGCAAACAGCCCTAAATCCCCAAATCATGCTTGACACCTATTAAATTAGGGTCCATTTGGTCGACAACAAGTCAATCTGACAATGCATTTCCAGGTTCCATCATCCTTTTGTTGTATTTATATGCAAACGACCCTAATCCACCAAATCATGCTTGACATCTATTTGATTAGGATCTATTTGGTTGACAACAAGTCAAGCGTACACTACTTGATATGCAACATTCTTACCAAGAATGGTCCATTGTACTATCAATTACATGCCCAAAAAAAAAAAGAATATGTATTTGGGGTCGTTATTTTTTTAGAATTTTACTAGTAATTTTTTAGGATTTCTTTTCCAAGAAAGGGGGGGGGTTATTGGGCCATATCAATTGATACACCTGTTGATATTGTTATGTCCATGCACATGTGTGGGTGCATGTGTGTGTGAATGTGTGGGTGTGTGTTTGTTATGACTAACATTTGTAAACATAAAATGATGGCTTGCATGAGAAATAGGGCTCATGAGCAAGGTGTTCCAAAACAGTAACGGTGGTTGTAACGGCCACCACCGTTACCGTTATGATACTGGCCATTACAGCCCCCGTTTCGGCCTTTACTGCTGTTTTTTATTTTTTGAAAAAATTGTTACTGGACCATTACGGCCTGTTTTTCTGTAACGGCTGTTTCGACCCCGTAACGCGTAACGGTTATGACCATTACCGTTACATAACCGATTTTGAATACCTTGCTCAGGAGTTGAACCTTCAATGCTGGCTTTGGAGTATTTTCTCTTTGCTCTTATAATATTAGTGAGTTCTTTATCTATTTTCATTATTTATTTATAGATGTTAAACTGTAGACTTTATTTTGCTCCTGTTGTTTTGGTAGTTACAAGTGTTACTTTAATGGTGTTATTCAATGGTTAAGGCTTTGATTTCATTTGTTAGTTTAGTAGCTGTAGGCGTTAACCCACGTAATATGACCCATTGCTCCAAACCTGAATTGCTTTACGGTTGAATATTCAATGCCTCTGGTTTCACTTGGGTTAGGTAGCTTGGGTTTGGTCATGCCTCAGGGTTAGGTTGCTTGGGCTTGGGTTAAGGTTAGGCTTGGGTTAACCTTAAAAGTTAAAACCTAACCCGACACTCCCGAGTTGCACCTCTAGTCTCATGATGTTGGGGCATCTGAAGATCTTGGACTCACAAGGAACAAAATTTTTAGGCTAGAATTCTGTGGAACTCATGATGCTCGAAGTGGGCCTTGATTGTAGAGATGTACACAAGACTGTTGAACGTGCAAGACATGGTTTAAAACCTCAATTTTGGTCCGAAATTGCTCAGGTCTAAAACAAAGTTTTATTAAAAAAAACAAATGATACAGCTTGTTACAAACTGAGCAAGTTGCTGAACTGATATCATAAAATAATAAAAAGTATTTTAAAGAAATTAATAAAGATGCCTAGAGAAGTTTAAAAGAAAAAAAAAAATTTGGTCCTTTTTGTGTTTGTGTACTTTGATCCTTGTGTACATGTGTGTGCATGCACGTCTGCGCACGCATGTGTGAGTTGAGGTGAGGCTCACTTCCTGTTGTGGCCTCCATTTCTTTTCTAGTTTCATTTGATTTTTTTAATAAATTCCTGCAACTTAAAAAAGTCAGAAAATTATGGCGAAAAAAAAAAAGACCCTGTTTGTCATTGCTTCTCAGAAGTGCAGAGTTTATTCTCAAGAAACAATCATCTAGAATTGTTTGTTCAGAATTAGGTATGTGGAAAACTGCATGTTTGGCAAACATACATAAGAAAAAACAATTTCATTTTTTTTTCTTTTTGTAGAAAATTGCATTTTCTGTAAAATCACGTATGCAGTACGTGATTCCATTTATCCCAAATATCTTAAGAGTGGTGATCATTTAGTAAGTTTTAGAAATAGTTTCTCAGACTTTCATTGTTCTCAGTGTCCTTACCAATACCCTTCAGTCATCACTCTTGTTCATCGAACATGATCTAAAACTCCACACTTCCTCTCTCTTACTTTTTGCAAGTGTGAAGACTTCTCACTGTCTCGTCCACAATGGATTGTATTGATCAACATTATGCCTTTAGAAGGTCGATATTTCGTGAGTGGAGAGATTGAGAGGGATGTTACTCTTAGAATTAGAGCTAGGTGATTGAAGTGGAGATGTGCCTATGGAGTTATATATGATCACTGCATGCAAATCAAGTTGAAGGGGAGAGATTGTAGGTAGCTATATTATCAAGCATGCTTTATGGGACAATATTGGGCAATCAAGGAACGACATGTTCATAGGATGAGCTTTGCTGAAGTGAGGATGTTGAGATGGATTAGTGGAAAGATGAGGAAGGACAATAGTAGAAATGTTTATGAATACGATCGAGGGAAATTAGTAGCACCACCAATAGGTAACGAGATGGGGAGAGATGGTGTAGCCATATGCAACGGAGAAAATTTTTGCACCAGTTAAGAGTGAGTTGAATAAGGTCCAAAAGGATGTGTGTAGAGATACTAAGAAAAGATTTTGATGACCCATGGTTTAATTGAGGATATGGTCTTTGGTAGTGGAGTGGGAGAACAGGATTCATATAGCCAACCCAATTAGTTAGGATAAGGTATAGATGATGATGAAAAAATAGTTTTGACCATATGTTAGAAGCCAAATCCAAGAAATAATATGTTTACAACATGATAAGTTACAAAGAAAAACTTTGAAACTATGGAGTGGGGGGTACAACTTTGGGCGTACGTATTGGTCCCAGTTGACTGAAATTGATATGACCTGGACAAAACTGAGTCGTATCCGATGATTTTTCAAACCATTTGAAGTTGACTACTACAGTATTGTAGTTGCTTAGGTAGAAGGTGAAATCAGGTGCCTTAGAGGTGAAAGTGTTTCCTTAAATGTGATTAAGGGAGAAGTGAGTGGGTAGCGAGTAATTTGTAGATAGCTGTCTTGGGACGCCATAACTTCTTAGGCCTCTTAGCTAATGACGGCATCTCTATAAAAACTATAACAATGCTTGTCATTGATAACTCCAATCCACTCTACTCTCTTAATGGATCCTTGTATATTCCTTCTTTGTAATAAGATTGTGGCATCTTCGCAGAAGAATTGTTATTGATTAGAAAGATAAAAATATTTAGAGAATTTAATGTTGATGAGCCATGCCAATTTGGCATCTCTTGGATCATGTAAGTGGGTCTTTCAGTTTCTTGGGGCCTTTTCAATACTTATTATCAATTTAAATTGGGGTGAACATAGGCTTCCAAGTTCCAATATAAGTTGGTCTTCAAACAGTAGATGAAGTGGAAAGTTTTTCTTATCTTGTTCTTGACTAAGTGTTCGCAGTTATGTTACAGGCCTGGGGTCTATTTATATTGGCTTGGGTGAACATGCAACTCCCTTTTCTATGTATATTTCTTTATGAATGAAGCTATAATTCTCTGCCTAATTGAGGAAAAAGTGCAGAAATGTTGACAATGCGTAGGAGTCTTTGCAAAATAAAATAAAATAAATAAAGCAATAAGAAAATAAAAATAAAAGGAATCATAGCTTTGGTGGATGTGTAACTGTTATTTATTGTTCTGATAGATTAATATTTGAATTGCAGACATGTACTCCATATTTTGTGATGACGTTGGCGAGCTAAGCTTTTTTTTTTAATAATCATTTTCCTTTCTTTTTGGATCAATTAACAGAGTATTCAGCTTTTATCATCACTTCTCAAACGCATTGATCGGCTACTGCAATTTGATAGGTGCATTTATTTTTGCCAATATACTTGGGAATGAGGCTGTGTTTCTCATTTGTCCTCTTTAGCAAACTTGGCCTCATGTATACTATGGCTTTATGTCAGGCTGATGCCCAGCTATAACGGGATCTTGACAATCAGCTGCATCCGCACTCTCACGCAGATTGCATTGAAGTTTTCAGCCTCCTTAGCACTTGTAAGCAAGCTTCCCAAAAATGACAAGCCATGCTCTGTTGAGATATTTTCATTCATCGCGTATGCTATTGCTGCAGGATCGTGTATTTGATCTTATTAAACCATTCCGCAATTTTGAGATGGCTCTTTGGCAAGTTCGAATTGAAGCAAGTAGAGCACTTCTTGATCTTGAGTTCAACTGCAAAGGCATTGATGAAGCATTGTCTCTTTTCATGATCTTCATAGAGGAAGAGCCGTCTTTACGAGGTTTGATTGATACTGCCCACATCCTCATCCCCAATCTTTAGGACCACTTTTTTGAGCATGTGCACTTTGATTACAGGACAGGTGAAGTTGGCGGTGCACATGATGCACTTGTGCCAAATAAGAAGTGGCTCCGGATCTGGTGATCCTATAAATAGCTCCACGCTTGTGGCCTTGCTTCGTCTGCTCGAAAGCCGCAAATCCTTCAACAACGTCGTCCTTCGGCATCACTTGTTCTGTATTCTACAAATTCTTGCGGGGAGGTGAGAATGCATCTTGCTTGGTGAAGATCTGTGTATTGATTCATGATGTTACCCTTGATCTTTTGGGAAATGACTAAACGTCCCGCCCTCATTAATGGAAATATCATTTATCTCTACATGATCAAGATGCAGTTGATTGTATAGTTGACAATAGTATGTCCTGAATAGCTGGTTTGAACTTGTCGCTTCATCAGTCAGTGTTTTGTGTTCCAACCTTTCAATCACAATCAAACCCAGCTTACCTCAAAGGAAAAGGGAAAAGAAGAAAGACAATTTCTCTATTTCTGCAATTAAACCGCTCTCCTAAAGTTGAAATCTGTCCAGTTTGTACACTTCAAAAAGTTTTGATACTTATTTTACTTGTGAATATTTCAGTTTGCTTGGTACATATTTGGATGTCTTTGCCTGTGGTCATCATGATTGGGAAATTATTAAGCAGACAAATTAAGTTGATTTAGCCCATGGATGTATGCTTATGATTAGTTATGTGAATTACTTTAAAACTAAAAGCTTCCAATTTGCTTCATTTAGTTTGAAAATCATTTCCAAATCACACACAAACCTGCCCACACGAACCCACAAAAGAGCTTCCAATTTACTTCATTTAGTTTGAACATTATTTCCAAACCACACATACAAAAGCTTCCAATTTGCTTCATTTAATTTGGACATTATTTCCAAACTACAGTGCTACACATGCATGCATGCAGGCACCATTATTTCCAAACTACACGCGCACACACGATGTCTTTTCCAAACCATGCATGCATGCATGCACGAATTGTATGTCTTACCTACAACTAGTTGGAGAGAGGAAGGGAGCACATGTAAAATCTCTAGAGTACAGTTGCTTTCTGAAATGAGGGAGTGGTATCGTTATTAATATTTTAGAAAAGAAAACAAGCTTATGTTGAGAATTTCTGAAATGTGGGAGTATTTTTATAAGAAAATAATATTTTAGAAAAGGAAACAAGCACATTGTGAGTGGATTCTTTTTTATTCAGGTGTATAAAATGGTTGAATCTGACGGTCATCATAATTAGGAACTTATTAAGCTGACATTGAGTCGTTTGAACATTATTTCCAACGTGTGCATGCGTGCACACAGCACACAACAACACACATCTACACAGACACTCATGCATGCCCACACCATCATTTCCAAACTACTCTCACACACAAATGCACATAACATCATTTCCAAACCATGAGGTCTCTCCTACAACTAGTTGGGAGAGGGCACAAGAAAAATCTCTACAGTCCACAGCTGCATTCTGAAATGAGGGAGTGGTATTATTATTAATATCTTAGAAAAGCAAACATGCATATCGTGAAAATTTCTGAAATGAGGGAGTAGTTCTTTTACAAGAAATAATATTTTATAAAAGAAAAAAAATCACGTGGTGAGGAGATTCTTTTTTTTGGGGGGTGTATTAAATGGTTGGATCTGACAAGATTCAGCTGGGAGAAGAACCCTAGTGTGCCTTCCAAGAACCATGTATATGTTGTTGTAATCAGATTCTTTTGGCACACGGTAGTTTATTTATAAGAGAGTTGATATGACATGTTTTCTCCATCACTAAAATTTAAAGTTCCTTTTTCTTATTTATATTGTAACCATTATTGAAGCTAAAGACCGCATATCTCATTCTCAGGCCTCCAACACTATATGGTATTCCAAAAATCAAAGTACGGCCTACCATCGATGTAGAACATCAAGCCGTCAATGTAGAACATCCCTCTGTCAATGCAGGACATCCCGCCGTCAATGCCGAGCATCCCACTGTAAATGCTGATGCTTGCAGTGAACCTGGCAGCGAACCACTTGAAGCCGAGGCAAAACCTGCCCCATTGAAGCTAAAGCTATCCAAAACTCAGGAACCTCTTGTGGAAGCACCTCCTTCAAACCTCTTGCCTGACAATTTACCAGTCCCAGATCCTCTTAAGGAAGCGGACGCTATTTCTAATGGATCTGAACGGAGGGTTGCCATTGTGAAGATCAGGGTCAAGCCACAACCAGCAACATCCGGTAGAGCAGATAATGTCGATAATGCAGTGGACAACTCTAGAGGTGCTCATAATGAAACTGAAGTAGGACCCAGCAGTTCTGTGTCTGTTGATGCGCCACCAAGGGTAACAAATGAGCTGGTGAGCACCAGCCATCAAAATCTTGAAGAAGCCAACTCTCATGACCATGGTTCTCGGATGACTGCGAGCATTGGTAGTGCGAAATTCTTCAATGACGATGAGGCCGGCAAAGAACTGCAGTGCACTGCTGACTCGAGGAAAGGTGGCCTGGCTGACGATCAGTTGTGGCCGAGCATCAAGTCTATTAATACTGGAGAGGCGGAACTTCAGAAGTATGCATCTGTTCAGTCTCTTTCAGTTGGTAAGCGGGACGATGATGGAGCTTCACTGGCCAAGGAAGATTGGAAAGGAAAGAAAGAGAAAAAGGAGAAGAAGAGGGAAAAGAAAAGGAAGCGGGAAGGGAAAGCGGGGGAAAAGAGTCACCAGGACGATCCCGAGTACTTGGAGCGGAAGCGTTTGAAAAAGGAGAAGAGGCAACGCGAGAAAGAGATGGGGAAGTTGAAGAGTGGAGAACAAAGAGCGTTTTCAGCAGATTTGCAGAATTTGGCAAGGACAGTCGAACCGCAAGTGAAGGCAACTACATCAGTGGGACCGAGGAAATTGGAAGAGACGGTCGAGTCCAAAATGTCAATGGGTGGTGGGGAAACCGGACTTGGGGCTACTGAGGCTACGAAGGGAAGTTCAGTACATAAGCTTCGAATCAAATTGAAGAGTCGGACTATCAGCAATTTGTAAAGGTGATAGAAGATGCATTGTATGATTAGACTAGAATGAAATTTTAGTCCCCATTTAGTGGAAATTACATGAGTTGGATTTTTTGGTGGGAGGCCTTCCCAGCTGATGTTTTGTATGTTAGGGAAATGATGGAAAACTCCTGAAAGAAATTATAAGGGGTTTCAGCCAAGAAGCACCTGTGAGGAGTTTTGATCTGATCCAGTACAAATTCATCAGGTTGAAATTTTTACGTGGGGCCCAAGTGGCCCAACTATGATCAAAGTGCTGTTGTATAGGCAGGTTCCACTAGATTGTACAATTTAAGATGATCATAGACCTGGTAGATATGAGTGGCAAGTTCAGTTTCACCCGTACTATCCATTTGGTATGCCAATGAACATCCAATCATGGTTATTTTCTTGGTAGTTGCTCCCCAACTCAGCTGTAGGACTTGTACTGGATAATGGTCTGAGAAATTGTTCATTTTGTTACAGTGCAACTAGGAGATAGGCTGATGTCAGCCCGATGAGTCTCACTGCAGACTAAACATGGCAGGAAAAAAAAAAACCCCCCAGATTGAACGTCCTACCCATCCAATTCTTGGCTTTTCTCAGTTCAATGCAGGCTGTTGCTGTATTATTTACTGTCTGGTTAAAAGCCATGAAGGGTTGATGTCACCTTGGAGGTGTTTGGAGCAGTCCATTTTTGTTAGGCTTCACGGCACCAAGACAGTTT
Organism: Magnolia kwangsiensis; assembly: GCA_037074715.1. Classification (NCBI taxonomy): domain Eukaryota; kingdom Viridiplantae; phylum Streptophyta; class Magnoliopsida; order Magnoliales; family Magnoliaceae; genus Magnolia; species Magnolia kwangsiensis. Next base: position 34,115,452 of record CM073586.1, on the reverse strand, counting down.
GGATGTTTAAATCTTGGCTCCACCTTGTAGACTACTCTGAGGCTCTTCGATCATATGGTTTCCATTTGATATTTTTCTTTAAAAACCGACTTTGCTGCTTGGCACATCCAGAGTTTTTGTATGTGATGCCATTATGAAATGCAAACCAATTAGTTCTTGTTGATCAGAGCGGCTTGCTTACCCATGCTCGTCAAAATAAGAACATCTAAGATGATGTTTTGGCACCTGGGTGTTCTGGGATGAGCCTTTCCTAGTGCTTCTCAGGATTAGGCCACTGATTGTTTGGACTGTTGAAGCGTTGGTAACTCAACATTCCAATCCCACCCATTCATGAAAACACAATTAGAATTGTGCCATTCATCAGGTCTGAAGGAAGATATCCTTGATTCCTCATCAGGTCCACCTCATAGCTCTGCGGGCCCCACTGTGGTGTGATGGAAATTCACAGCATGCATTTGGTAGGTCCTCTTTGGGTTGCCGGATATGTCAAAAATCAGCTGTGTCCGAACTTGGGTGGGCCATACCATCTTGCATTATGAAAAATCATGCCTAAAACATCTAAAAGCATTTGATGGGGTTCCCTTGAGATTTTGAATGGTTAAAATTTGGTGTGATCGCTCATCGAATTGGGAAACATAGTGAAGGGGTGAATGTCAAAATAACATCCCAACAGGCCGTGGGCATCCATTCTCAACTATTGTCTGTGGTGTGGCCCATCTATGTCATGGATTTGTCCCATTTTTTTGCCCATAGATTACCATGGAAAGTTGTATCTGATTAATGGGCGGTTGTATAATATAGAGCAATGCTCCCGCAATGCGGATTTCGTGCAAAGGCTTTCGTGTGCAGAAAAGTTAAGTAGGGCCCACCTTAATGTTTGTGAGGAATCCACCTTGTCCATCTGTTTTTCAAGCTCATTTTAGAAAGTGCAACAAAAAATAAGGAAAATTGAAAACTTAAAAGGACCACACCTGATGAAAGAGTGGGGAATGAAATGCCTACCATTGAAACCCTCATAAGCTCTTGTTTCTATGCCATTCAAAATGTTTATAAAGTAATTCCAACGGGGATGAATTGAGAAAACCAAAAAAATATATACAAAAATTGTGGCCATATGAATGTTTCAACCATGGTCATTTACTCCCCGTTGTTTCCTCTCACGTGGCCCACTTGAGTTTGGATCCACCTCACAAAACGGGTGGACGGAGTGAATTTATCATAAATATTATTGTAGCCCACCTCATTGGTAACCTAGCTGTGTCGCATGGTGATGTTTGTTAGAAATCAACCATGTCAGTCTGTTTTGTGCGCTAATTTTAGGACTGGATCCTAGATTTAAAACAACGGGAATTGAACAGTTACCGTTGAAACAATCGTATGGCCACAAAAGTCTTATATCAATATAATTTTTCCGTGTTTTTAGTTCATCCCAGTGGGAATGACCTTATATGTAGTGTGGATGACATATAAGCATCAAGGTGGAGGGGTTTCAATGTGTTTCCCTAATTCTCTCTATCATATGGCCCACTTGAGTTTTGGATCCGGCTCAATTTTTATTGCATATCCTAAAATGAGCTCGCATAACGGACGGACGGGATGAGTTTTTAACAAACATCATCGTGGCCCCACCTGAGTTTCCAGCACAATAACTTCCTGTGAAAGCCTTTGGCAGGAACTCCGCGCCCAACATGGAGGTCTTGACATCGATTCCCTAGTGGGGGTGGCTAACAGTGAAGTGTGACCTGACGGTGGGTGTACTAACAAGCTAACAAAAGGAAAAAAAGAGGAACTCCGCGCCTGGTGAGGACTGGGTACTACACCACAATGACTGGCTAAAGACGGATGGTCCTGTTAAGTGTTCTGTGAGGTTGCCACCATAATAAAAGTGTTTTATCCTTTCCGTATGTCCATTTTGAAAGACCATTTTAGGGCATAAGTCTGAAACAGAGATGGATCTAAGGTTGGTGTGGATTACACCACAAGCAGTGCTGACAATGACCCCACCATTGAAACCTCTGGGCCCACCTTGATATGCATTTAATATCCAACCTATTTCATAAGGTTACCTGGACCTGGATGAAAGGAAAACATAAATATCAACCGGATAAAATGAAAGTCTGTGCGGAAGAGTGATCTCTGAAGATCTGACAGTCTACACAATCTAGAACCTCCACAAAGCCAAAGATGAACGGTGTAGATCTAGCAATCCGCTTAACCACTATTGGAGCAAATGGATCTAATCACCCCTCTGATTCTATGATATAAATGGCCTCGGATTATGATCTATGGATTAAATCATCCCAAGGATAAGCCAAATGGCTAAATTTCAATATACCATTTTTCTCTTTTTACTCTCGTTATTCCTTAATGTGTATTTTACGAGATAGCCTCATCTTATTTATACGAAATAATGGGGAATTTGGATGAGACAAAAAATTATCCGGTCTTATCCCTATCTCCTCATATAAATCCTCATTCAAAATTGAATTTGAAATCCAACTTCTAACGAAAGAGGCCTAACCTCATGAGACCCACTCACTAGTGATTACCCACTAGTGGACCCCATTAGCCTATGTCCAACATCTCCCACTCAATAACATTGTGGGATAGGTAAAATAATAATTAAAAAAAGAGTCCATTTAATTCGCCTAATAACAATCAAAACTAAATATCGTGATAAAAAAATCAGAGGCACGGGATCAGCTGGATCATCAAAATCTTCTCACAAGTATTTAAGTACTAAGTGACCACCTAACTAGTTTTTAATAACGCAAGCTTTGCAATGCATGTCCTAATCCGCATGAATACACCGGATGGAGTTAATTTTTCATCTGGAGTGCTCGGCTAACATACACACTTATCTAAGTTATCGAGTTATTCTGAAAACTCTATTTTCACAAACTTCGACTAAAATCAATTTAAAGCAATACTTATATATTTACTTTCAAGAAAGAATATCGTTTGCAAAAATCTAATAAAAAACTCGATATTGCAGGCGGATAAGTTTTCAAGTGTGTATTTATAATTTTAGAAACTTGATATAATTTTCATAAAATCTTTCCCATACAAATGTGTAATTTGAAATTAATTAAGCTGCTTTCCTAGCGTAACTGAGTCTGGCTAATTAAGAACCTTTCGTCATAGGACACTAAAGTAGCGACACTCAATCTCATCCTCCTATACACAAGAGGAGGGTAGTTAAGGACACAAAGAGTAACCTACAGGACTAGCTACTCGCACCTTGTAATGATTAGATCGAATCAAAATAATTTGTAAGTAAAAAGTCCCAGCATGTGGCTACAATCCACATCGTAAAGTAGACAATACTAGGTGTATGTCAGGTCTACAATACGAAGGTCATTCTACATAAGATATGACTCATCTCATAACCTCACAACCTGACTATTAATTCAGGCCATAACATTGATCACATTAAAAGTAATGGTGCGATTATGTTATTCAAATTGATCAATCTCATCTTCAATCTTTTAAAATTGTAGGCGGATACAACTCACTCATATCATCGTCCTTAATTATTCACAATAAAGAGAAGTCTATACTTCAGTGTATGAACATCGCTTTAAATGTACCTCTTTTGTACATTCAAAGTTAGTCAACCTGTGCGAGTAGGTGATCGGCTTACCGATAAAAATTAAAATCCTACATGATCTTATAGTAAATGTTGATGATCTACTTACCTTGTTTATATAAGTACTCAATACTGAATAAATGAAATATGTTATTCATTAATGAAAGATCAAAAGTACTAGATACAAGAATATCACTCAAGCTTTCCATAATCTTATCTGCCTGATGTGGACCTGAAACAGATTTCTTGATATAGGTTTCGTCATGGAATCAACCATCATCTCCTTAGTAGAAATGTAGATGAGAGAGACTTTCTTATCTCTCACTTGATCACGGACGTAATGATACTTGATCTTAATGTACTTAGATTTCTAGTGGTGTTTAGAGTCATTTGCTAAGTTAACAACAGAAGTATTGCCTATCTTCAGTGATATAAGCTGACGAACGCTGGGTACAACACTCAGACCTAGTAAAAATCTGTGAATCTATACATACTCCTGAATTGCAGCACAACATACAATGTACTCGACATCCATAGATAAAAGAGTTGTGGATGTCTGTTTCTTATTTGACCATGAGATAGTTTTCCCTCCGAGTAAGAAGACATATCTTGAAGTAGATTTTCCCTCATCGTCATCATTACCCCAAGCAGCATCAGAATATCCTTTAATCTCGAGGCTCGTCCCTTTATAACATAATATTAAGTCTTTCGTTCCTCTGAGATAGCGGAATATATGTTTGACGACTTGCTAATGAGAATGTCTCGAGTTATTCTGATAACGGCTGACTATACTAATTGCATAGCTAATATCCGGTTTGGTGTAAAGCATAACATACATTAAGCTCCCTACTGCACTTGTGTAAGATACCAAGAACATGGCCAATTTCTTGGCTTCATTATGGGGACACGAGTTTCTATCTAACTTGGTAGCTTTGGGTTTGAATAGGTTTTGAATTTTTCATCTTAAACCGCTCTAAGATCTTTTGTATATAGGTGGCTTGAAACATATTTAAAAATTTCTTAGGGCGATCCCTGATGATTTTTACCCCAAGAATAAAGTTGTCCTCACCGAGATCTTTCATCTCAAAGTTTGAAAATACTCAATCTCTAATCAATATCAAAAATTGCATTCATTACCAGCTAACAAGAAATCGTCTACATATAGAGATAGTATCAGAAAAGATCTTTTAGACCGTTTCATGTATACATAATGATCTTCTTCAGTCATTGTGAATTCAAAAGTAGTAATGACTAAGTGGAACCTCATGTACTACTGTCTTGAAGACTGCTTCACCCCATAAATAGATTTCAACAATTTGCAGACTTTCTTTGGATGCTTTTTGTTTACATAACTTATGGATTGTTACATATATATCTCTTCATCTAAGTCACCATTTAATATTGTACTCTTTACATCCATCTGATATAACTCTAATTTTAAACTTGCGACAATGGACAAGATCATACAGATTGAGAAAAACTTTACAACATGTGAAAAAGTCTCTTCGTAATCAATGCATTCTTTCTGTGTAAAACCTTTAGCAACTAATCATACTTTGTACTTATCCACTGTACCATCTGCCTTTCTTTTGATCTTGAGTACCCATTTATTACTTATTACTTTACAATTGGAAGACAGATTTACAAGTTTTCAAACTTTATTCTTATCCATGGAAGTGATCTCTTCATCCATAGTAGTCACCCAATAGGTCGAGTTAAAAGATAATAATGTATCTTGATAAGAATCAGGTTCCTCATCATTAACTGCAACATAAGAGAATGACTGCCCCTCAATATTGAAGTATCTTTGGAGAATTAATCCTCTTTCACTTCGCATAACTCAGGAGCTTGTTGAGATGTTTTCTCACTGTCCTGATGAACCGATTATCATCATTTTGAGAAGTAGAACTCTCACTCTCCTAAGATACATCAGGTATTTCAAAAAGTTTTATTGGAACCTTTTGCTTCATTCAATTAAGGTATCTATCTTCGATGAAAGTCACGTCCTAAGATTCTATCTCAATCCATCGTTCATGGTCATCATAAACTAGAATATATCCTTTTAAATACATGGAGTTACCTTATGAACACGCATTCAATGGTTTTACTATTAAGTTTCCCTTTATGCCGAGCAGATAGCAAAACATATATCAAAGATCCTCAAGGGCGTAGGTTGGCTAGAGAAGGAATCCTCTCATACCACATCTCATATAGGGTCTTAGGAATGAATTTGGATGAGACTCTATTAAGAACATAGATGGCTATCAGCAGTGCGTCTCCTCGGAATGTGGTAGAGAGATTGACTTGTGCCATCATCGATCTCACCATATCCAATAGTATCATATTCCTTCTATCTGCAACACCATTTTGTTATGTAGTGTAAGCCATTGTGTACTGCTGAACAATGTCAACGTTTTTATAATATGATTTAAATGTTTCAGATGTATATTCGCTACTTCTGTCAGGTTGAAGGATTTTAATCTTTTTCTCAAGTTAATATTTCACCTCAGCTTTATATTTAAGAAAAAAATAAAAAGCCTTAGATTGTGTGAGATAAGGTACACATATCCATAGTGCGAGTAATCATTAATGAAAGTGACAAAATATTGACATCCATTTTTAACATATACATTAAAGGGTCCACAAATATCTGAATATATTATTTCTAATGAGTCCTTAGACCTAGCTGTTTTGGAAAATGATTTCTTCGAAGCCTTCCCAAACACACAATGTTCATAAAATGACAAATCAACTTTGGATAAGAAATCTAACAGACTAGAACGTATTAATCTTGTCATACAATCCTTTCCGACGTGACCTAACCTCGCGTTCCATTTTAGAGATTCAGATACTACAGTTTCATTCGACATAGCAGATAAAGTAAGAGGTGTATTATCATTATCTATGTCTAGAATAAATAAATCTGAAATTAAATTTTCTCATATAAAGATGAAGTTATTTAGTCTTAAAGAAACTCGTGTCCCAGAAAAATGAATATCGAAACCATCAAATAATAACCTAAAAACAGAAATTAAATTCTAACGCATGCCAGTACATAAAGAGTATCACGGAGGATTATTGTTCGCCCTAGCGCATACGGAGATGGTAAACGACAATCTATAGTACGTTTTCAACAACACTATTTTCCATATACACCTTATAACTTTCCGTGGCTACAGGTTGGAATTCCTCGAGTCATGGACGACTTTGTGTCACGTGTTTTGCTGCACCTGAATTCAAAATTCGCTCGTTAGATATAATATCAATGGAAATGATTTTAGAACACATGCTTTCAAAGTATTTAGTGACTTGAGAATTACCATCTTTTTATGGGCATACTGTTGTGCATAATGGTCGGAGTTTTCACAAGAGAAATACATTATGTAGCCTTTTTCTGCCTCTTCTTTCCATTCCTCTTCTTGAGATTTGGAGGAGGTGTTATGGACTTCTGTTCTTGATCATTCTTTTTCGCCTTCTTATGAGTTTTATACCGTTTCTTGTTAGTTTTCTACTTTTGAGTCACTACTGCAAAGGCCTTAGTCGAATCTGACTGAATTGCATTCATTTCAACCACTAGTACCAAATGGCCACAAAAGTTTCTAAACATAGTGATAGAATCAGTATAGTTCAGAATTCCTTTGATTGGGGCCCAAGATTTGGGTAAGGAATGGTGTATTGCTATTATCTTTTGATTTTTAATCAATTTGCATCGAACATTCTTAAAGGCACCTATCATCTGCTCCATCTTACAGATATGATCTTTGATGGGGCAGCCGACTGGCATCATACATTCTTAGAATTCTAATTTTATTGTCCAAACTTTTGTATCTGACTTTTCCTCATCGGCATTTACTTCCTAGATTCCTTTAGCAGTGTTATGTACTTCATACATCGGTATGAGTTCTTTATGCATTATGCTGATTAAGACATTATGGGTAGAATGATTCTTTTTACGTCACTTATTGTAGCGATTCCTTACAATCATATGTTCTCCTAAATTTCCGTTTACAACCAATATAGGTTCCACTTGAACCTCATCGAGTGTATGCGATATGTCATCCTCGTCCAGAAGACTTCGCATCGCCGAGACCAGCCTTCGTAGTTGTTTCCATTGAATTGTTGACCTTTGAGTTGTTTAGCGATGAACGCATTGGTGACCATCTCTACATTACATCAAGTATCTCTGCTTAGATATGATCTAAGGTATTAGCTCTAATCATCAACATTTGTACCTATTATTAAAAATTTTAAGGTATAAGAGTAGTCAACACATCTTAACGAGATTTGAAAGTTTACATATCTGAATGGGCAGTGTAGATCAATCAAGTTCTCTTTTTAAGATGAATTTGAGCTTTTATAAGAATATATTTGTATAACATGTAACTTTTCATTATAGGTTGCATGCATCATTTAGTGGATGAGAATTAATTTCCACTTAGGTTATCCATAATATATATGTAGCATTCTATCACTAAGTTTTATATTTTTCAATAAAAAATGGGCTTAGATTTAATCACATCAAACCTAATTATATCGCACATATAAATATTATCATCATTTTTAAAAATTAAGTGCTTGGATATAAAGAGAGTTCTATCATCACCATTGCTGAGGATCACTGATGGTCTCTTGATCAATAGTGAATAGAATGATATAAAGGAAACTACATTCACATGCATGTATACATACTTGTAATAATCAAGAAACACATTAGATATACGTTTTTCTTATCTAACTCTAAATATGTGTAGCTTATTTTAAATAATTATATTCATAATACTAATATATCATAATAATAAAAATATTTATTTATATATTATTTATTTTAATACATACATCGATCTTTATCATTTTAAGAGAACTTAACCGTTAATCATTAAAACGAATCACGCTATAAATTAGATATTGCTTAAAAAACCGTAAGTTACTTCTTATTATTTGGTTTAAATCAACTGACAGATGGCTAAATAAAAATCCTTAATAAGATATACTTAATTTTTAAAGAAAGTGAATTAGACTTTTGACACGGCCCATTTAAATTCGTATATTAATGTGAGGTTCATATGAGCTTTCCAACTACTTATGGATTGCTTATTATGGTTCCTTTATTTTTTATACAAAAGACATATTCAGATAGTTTTATAAAAATGCTACTACATGAATAAATGGTTCAAGTCTAGATACAAGCCCACCTCTCTAAGGAGCCTTTAGACAATAATTATTAGGATAAAATTGTTATCTATAAATTTCACTTAATGAGATTTCAGGCCTTTAATAGTTATGGAATAATTTGTGGGAATTTATCTACAGTAGTAAATGCATACCCCAATCCTAATTATTCAAAACATAGGGCCTAAAAATGTCACCTAAAAATGAATCTTAATTATTGATTATTTAACTTTTGGTCATCTATATCATACCCATCAATTTAATAATTAGTGGGTCTTTATAGATGTGCCGAGTACACTACCTCAACAATTGGCACGTTAATTGTGGCATATGGCATATGCTAATTCACTCCCTTAAAGGCATGTATAAGGGTTCGTGTTACCACATTAATAATGGAATGGATATTGCTGAAGGAAGATCCATTAACCATATCCTTGACTACAAGTAGGATTTTCATGAGTATCAAACACATAGTGTTATTATAACAACCTAGTTTTTTTTTTTCAATGAGTGGGAAATAGATTCCATCATTTTCTTTTGTGTGGTCGACTTGAGCTTTAGATGGGCCTCATTTTGGGCCAATGCCATAATATAGGTAGACAAAATGGATGGACGGAGTGGATCTATTATGCCATTATTGTGCAGCCCATCGTGTTTTTTTTTTAAAAAAGGAAAAAATGTAGTGACGTACAACAACACATCACCTCAACAAAACACAAAAGAACAAAAGAATAATGAGGAAGAAAAGGAGGGAAGGAGGGGGCCTAGACTCATCATCAAATGGATGGGCAGAGTGGATCTATCACGCCATTATTGTGGGGCCCATTGTATTTTAAAAAAAGAAGAAGAAGGAAAATAATACAGTGATGTATAACAACACGTCATCTCAACAAAGCACAAGAGGACGAAAGAATGATGAGGAAGAGAAGGAGGGAAGGAGGGGGTGTAGACTCACCATCAAATGGATGGACAGCTGAATGGTGATGAGTGGTACACTCCCTCTAAGTTTGATGGTAGGCCACACCTTGGATCCACTCACTCTCTCTCTCAAAATTTTAAAATTTTTTTAACTGTAGTAAAAATATAAGTGTAAGAGAACCCTTACTCTTTTATAGAGAATGATGGTTGAGGTGGCAAGAAGATGTGGCAAATTTGAAGGATCTCATTGGTGCTAAAAGTAAGGTGAAAGGTGGTGTATGTTATGGGTAGTGGATAGATGAGGTAAATGATGCTATGTATGCATTGACCAATGTGGATGAAATCTAAGTATGCATTGGCTAGTGAATGGATAATGATTATGGGTTGTACGTGATGCATAATGGATGACGAAGTGGAGTGTCTCAACTAATCATTTGAAGTGATGTGACATAAAATAAGTAATAAATATGGATTGACAACTATACAGAGACGAATGAAATAGAAAATCCAAACCAAGTACCAAAAAATGAGGACTAATTAACAGATAAATCGTGGGACCAATGACCATATTTGGCGGAAGATGAACTTGCTACGTTATATTAATGAATTATTTATATAGTTGCTATTTAGGAGTTTAATCTCTTTATTATATCTATTATACACAAATATGATCATGTTGAACAATATTTGATTTTTTTAGTTGAACGAAGTTTCAAATGAGTGGACTCAGATGATTCCTATTCAAATGATGTAGTTTTGAATATACAATAATGGAAATTATAAGAATTTAATACAAACATGAATGAACAGATGTTAAATTTAGATACGAACTTAGAAATAATTAAATTATGCCTCCAGACGACTATATGAAGAAGGAATTTAGTACACTTAGTGTATGAGTCATGAGTTGAAACTTAGGTTTAAGGGTGCACACTCTTTATTTGAATTTTGGGGTGTGATAGAATGGTATCAGAGAGAGGCTTTCTTAGAAACCTAGTGTGACCGGTAGGTTATGTACCCCCACACACTTATATAATTGGTAGACCCATTGAATTAGAAATCGTACACTCAGGATTCCCAAATTGATTGTTGCAAAATGCTTAGAACAAAAAATTAGAGTTCCTTATTCATTGATATGTCAATAAAAATTTAGAAATTAAGATAGGATGTTACCAATACTCTGATTTGAATATTTTTTAGGTTAAGATGAGTTAGTTTAAACCATAATGAATTTTAAGGGTTTTGAGTTCACAAAGTCCTGTTGGACAACAATAAGCAATACGAATTACCCAACTTGTAAAATTCACAATTATAAAATTACTACTCCGATCGAGGCGATTCAAAATCTTGATTGAAGGTAGACAAGTATAAATTAAAATAAAAATAATTATATGACATTCACTATGATGATTTGTGGAGTTTGTACAAACCGGTTAGAATTCATCAAACTCTAGATAGGTCTGAGTGCATGAATTTTAAAATTTTTTATAGTTGGAAGATTGAGTTAACATTTTACATAGAGACTATATACTTATAATGGACAAAAAAAAAAAAAAAGATTTAGTATGAAGTTCCTATGTATATTAAATAGTGATTCTAAATACATCCAACTAACGCCAATTGAATATGCCAAAATCTGGTGTCCTATTAGTTCAGCTGACAGAGTTTTTCATTTTGATAATTAACTTTGGTTAAAATAACATTTTTATTTAAATTACTTTATTTAGTGTAAAAAAAATTTTATATGTAAAGTTAAAAACCCATAATCCCTACTAAATTCAGAAATTCCTTTCTTATAGGAACATAGGCCCCGTACTTAGTGATGAAAAAAATTTAAACACAAATTTAAGTTCCTTTCATAATTTTGTTGAAATACAATATGAACTTATTTAATCCTTGCTTCATATTAGAAGCAGGAATCTAGACCCTATAATATTTTTAAGAACTTTTGCTCCCCTGCTAGATAATAAAAATCACTGGACATCAAAGACTCATAACTAATTAAGTACACCTCTGATAGAGGTGATTCTATAGGGAGAGTATACGTTAATAAATCTAGTTTAAAATAAAAATAAATAGAAAATATGAATTCTCATTTTCCAATACTGAATTTAGGTTTTTATAGAATTGGTAAAAAATCATTCTTTTCTAAAAAGCTCTTACTGTCCGAATTTTTTAATTTTTTGTAGACATTAGTTTATGAAGAAAATTTACAAACTAATATTAGACTTCTAAATTCAGAAGCAAAAAAGCTTAGAGGCAAATCCATTCTAATGTTTTGGAAAAATCCGTACAAGGACCCGAGTACCACCTTAGGTAGAAATCACTAAGGACCGAATCCTTTAGAAATTTGATGTGAATTAGCTAGTGTTAAACTAGATTACCTATAAAATTAACATTAATCACTTTAAATACAATTTATAGGATTGCTAACGCTACATTATCTAAAAACTTAGGATCCATCTTAAAACCCAGTTGCTCTCAGGAGCATCACGAAACTCCGTATCGGACCTAGACCGCACGTTGAAAGTCCGATTACTGTGAAACTATACGATCATGACCGCATTATTGGACTTGACAACCATCTCAAAAATTAAGTTCTAATATTACCCAGAAATGTTCACTCCCCAAGTGCAGGGTTGTGATGTAGTAATAACTCGGTAAGACCGAGGTCGAATCCCAAGGGACTGAAACTTGTACGTTATCTAAAACTAACCAGAACTAGAACTAGATTAAGATGAAATCTAAACTAAATGTAATTTGAGAAATAATGGTGAAATAATTATATAAACTTGAGAGAAATCAGGGGAAAAGGAAACTAGGGATTCAGAGGATCCACTTGTAGAGATCAGGGAGAATTTATGCTTGCATCAAAAATCATGGAAATTACTGAACTGCCGTTGATCTAGTTTTCAAAGAGATAAAAGGAAGATAAATTAGAATGGATTCCATCACCAAACCATGCCCACAGACTATGGCAAACAACAGAATTAAACTAATTACCAACCAATCATATGTATGAAGGTTAAGAAGGGTACCGTCATCCAACCATGCCCAGGAGACTATGGTGAACAACAGGGCTTCCTAACGTCATAAACATTAAAGAGAATGGGAATATTAAAAGTCATTGCAGACCCATTGTAATTTCAGTCACAATAGACCATTAAAAACCTAAAATATTTCTATTAAAATCAAACTAAAACCAACTTCAATTCAAAAATTAAAATTAAATTAAAAGCATATAATCTCTCATCTCACTACAAGCTTCACCTCCTAGCCCTAGCTAGGAGGATTTAGCCTGCCATGGATGGGCTCAATCTCCGACTAAAAGAAAAGAAAAGAAAAAAAACAGAATTTAAAAGCTTTCCCTGTCTTGCACTCCACGTCCAAACCCAGCTTCCAGCCCACCCAAGCTAAGATCCCTTCCCCCTTCTCTCTCTTCCTTTCTTATAGGTTGCTGAGGTCGGTATGGAGAAGCTGGAGTCAGTTTTGAGTCGGACCGACTCTGTTCCGCAGCAGAATTCGCACGCGCAGCAAAAGTGCAAAATACCTTGCGTTTGGAATGGATTTGCTTCACGATATCAATCTGTCTATCACTTCTAAAGTCTTAGCGAGGGTATTGGCCTCCCTGTGGACATATTGGACGGTCTAGATCATGCATCCGGTCACACCCATGATCGTGGAACGGCCCACGGCGTCCGGATTTCACGGACGCGCGTCCCTGCGTAAGCAGGGAACGCTGTGAGGAACAGTAGGCCCCTGATCAATATCATTGGTGAAATCCAGTCCGTCCACTGGACTCAGCTCGAAAAAACAATCGAATAGGGTCAAATTTGGATTGGATTCGGTGCGATCCGCAGAGTTTCTGTTGCACCGTCGGTCTTTTATTTAGACAAACAAAACCCGATCCTTGCTGTTGTTTGCAATTCCGTCATCTAGGCGATGGTAAGCAGGCCTTTATGAGTCTAATGAATGGTTTGGATTCTCCATATGGACAATGGGTGGGGCCCACAGCATCAACCGATGGTTGAGGTGAATTTTCGCTGCGGCAATTGCCGTTTCTGCGAAAGAAGCCGGTCAACACCGACTTTCACCAGGCGCAGTGGTCCAGTGCACTTCCAGTGCATGTACACGGTGCACACACCTCACGTATATGGGTCCCAATGTGATGTTTATGAGAAATCCTCTCCGTCCATTCCATTTCTAACCTCGTAAAATGGAGTGAGTCCAAATTTGAACCATTTCCAGATCTCCAGTGAGTCCCAGATTGATAATTCATGGTCTGATCTGACCATTGGACCACTTCCAAAGGGATCCACTGGATGAAATTCGACTTGAACGGTTAATTTGGAGTCCTCATGCCCTGTATGAGGTTTTGAACTGATCAGATGTCGGGAACCATGTGATCTTGCATTTTGGATGCTTGTCAAGCTACTTGAGCTTCAGTTTCTTAGTTTTCTCGAATTTCTGACCGTGTATTTTCAGTCGATCTTGGTCCCCTGGAGTGTGTCCCATGTTTGGGTGGATTTGGAGCGTTAAATCTCAACTTTTAACGTCTTTTTTTCATCCATGCTCATAAAATCACTTTGCCACACAAGAATGAGAAAACGAGCCATTAGACAGCATTATATTCGTAAATCCAGACAATATCTGGGGTCTAACATGCAATATTTGACCCTCAACACAACCCCCAACCAGCATTTTGCTAGTCCCGAGCAAAGTATGCGAAAAATAAGTTGAGAATTATAGGAGAACTTTTTATGAAATCGAGTGAGATTTTGAACAAAATACGAGAAATTTAATATTCATGAATGTTAGAAATTGTATTCTCCTGAGCTCAAGCGCACCGTAGACTTCATAATCAAGTGTAAAGCATTAATCCATCAATTAGAAAAATTTTAAACATTGAGATCCATGGATGTATAGTGTAATCTCAGCTAATCACATTAAGATTGAATTTGTTATTTTAGGATCTCATTGGTAACCAGCAAGAGAATTCATGATAACCAAACTTAATCCAAAACTTGCCTCATAGATTAGCCTATTAACTTGTGATTTTTCTATTCAAAGTAATGCCAAGGAAGGGGAATCAAATCCTCACCTATAGGGAGCAAACCTATGGTGAAGATCGTACCCCTGACTCTTTTTCACACATCATTCATGAGGAATTAACTCTACACCTATAGGGAGCAAACCTATGGTGAAGATTAATTATCCAACCTTTTCAATTTTTATACCATGATGACAAGATATTTCAGGCTGGTTCCTTTCGTGCTTAGTGATTACCAAGTTAACCCTTCAATATCAGACTGAAGTCTTAACGTGAAAGCGAGATGTGACATGTGAAATCCTGATGCGATCAATGTTTAAAACTGTTAATCATGGCTTAGCAACTCGATCTTAACTGCAGAATGCCACCGATACGGAATTCAAGAGTCATAAATTATCAACATTATATATCTCACAATTCTAAATCAAGGATATTCGTCAAAATCACTTCGAATTCATAAAAATTTTCAGAAAAATTTAAAATTTTTCACAATTGTTGCTCAAGATCAAGAAAATACTGATTAGGTTACCTAATCTCCCACCCCCAACCTAAAATCTACATTGTCCTCAATGTAAAAGATATGAGCATGCAATGCACATGGGACAACGAAAGTAAATGAGAAGTGATGAGAAGATAGTACCTGAATAACGAATCAAGAGAGTTTCCAATATATCACGGCATGGAAGCTTGTCATCATGAGAGAGAAAGCAGAACAAAAATAACAAAAATAAAATCCTACCTATACCACTTTCGTAGGTGCTCTCGATTGCATTTAGCGTATGCAACAAGCCTTTAAACCCCTAGGTTACCCCTAGTGGATGAGTTGTAGTCTCGTGAGGGTTTGCAGTAATGTTACCCACAAACATTGAACTAACTAACCTATGAAAGCGACTATCCTAAACCTATGAAAACGATAAACCTACCTATACCTCCATCAGACTAGGAGATCAGTCCTGGTAAACAGGAGCAATCAGAGGCATGGACATGTCCTCTGAATCAAATGTCTCAACAAATGGCTTTAATCGATGTCCATTAACTTTAAACTCCTTGCCATTGTCGGGATCTCTTATCTCGACGGCCCCATGAGGATAAGCAGTAACAACAATGTAAGGGCCGGTCCAACGAGATCGAAGCTTACCCGGAAAGAGATGTAGTCGAGAGTCATACAAGAGGACTTTCTGACCTGGCGTGAATGATTTCCGTAGAATATGTTGATCATGAAACGCCTTCATCCTATCCTTGTAAATTCTCGAGTTTTCGTACGCATCGTTCCGGATTTCTTCAAGTTCATTTAACTGAAGTTTGCATAGCGAGCCAGCGTTGTCCAGATTGAAATTCAAATTTTTGATCGCCCAGTATGCTTTATGTTCCAATTCCACAGGCAAGTGACATGCTTTCCCATAGACAAGTCTAAAGGGAGATGTTCCAATAGGAGTTTTGAAAGCAGTACGGTACGCCCATAAGGCATCGGTCAATCGGATTGACCAGTCCTTACGATCAGGGTTAACCGTTTTCTCTAGGATATGTTTGATCTCCCTATTGGAAATCTCAGCTTGTCCACTTGTCTGTGGATGGTATGGGGTGCTCACCTTATGAGAGATACCGTATTTCTTCATTAAGCTCTCAAATGGTCTATTGCATAAGTGTGAGCCCCCGTCACTAATGATGGCTCGAGGTGTTCCGAACCGCGACAGGATATTATCTTTCAAAAATTTAATGACCGTGCGATGGTCATTTTTGCGGCACGGAATTGCTTCGACCCATTTAGTGACATAGTCTACGGCGAGCAAAATATACAGATTTCCAAATGATCGGGGGAATGGTCCCATGAAATCAATACCCCAACAATCAAATGCTTCTATAATAAGGATGGGATTCAAGGGCATCATATTTCGACGGGACAATGCTCCCAATTTCTGACAACGCTCACAAGCCTTGCAAAACTCATGAGTGTCCCTGAACATAGTGGGCCAGTAGAAGCCACACTGTAAAATCTTGGTCGTGGTCTTTTTAGCAGAAAAGTGACCACCACAGGCCTGTGAATGACAGAAGGAGATGACACTCTGATGCTCATCGTCTGGTACGCATCTCCTTAAGATTTGGTCTGGACAATATTTAAATAAATATGGATCGTCCCAGAAAAAGTTACGCACCTTGGTAAAGAATTTCTTCTTATCTTGTGACGTCCAGTGTGTCGGTATGGCACCTGTAGCAAGATAATTAGCAATATCAGCGAACCAAGGTGAATGGGAGACTCTAAACAGTTGTTCATCAGGGAACATGTCATTGATATGGGTCGCCTCAAGGGAATCCGAGGTATTAAGGCGAGAAAGATGATCAGCCACTACGTTCTCTACTCCCTTTTTATCTTTAATTTCTAAATCAAATTCTTGGAGTAGAAGGATCCATCGTATCAGGTGGGGCTTAGAATCATTCTTAGAAAGAAGATACTTAAGTGCCGCATGGTCTGTGTAAATGATGATCTTAGATCCGATCAGATAAGATCTAAATTTGTCCAAAGCGAACACTACGGCTAAGAGTTCCTTTTCCGTAGTCGAGTAGTTCACTTGGGCAGGATTTAGAGTCCTACTTGCGTAGTGAATAACGTAAGGCCGCTTATCTTTTCTCTGGCCTAGAACCGCTCCAAGAGCATAATCAGAGGCGTCGCACAAAAGTTCAAAAGGAAGACTCCAGTCAGGTGGCTGCATGATAGGTGCGGTGGTTAGCATGCCCTTAAGCTTAGTGAAAGCTTCTTGGCACTGCTCAGTCCACTCGTATGGTGTATCCTTTTGAAGAAGATTACATAAAGGACGAGAGAGGAGACTAAAGTCCTTTATGAATCGTCTGTAAAAGCCTGCGTGTCCTAAGAAGGATCGCACGTCCCTGACATTCTTGGGTGGAGGTAGGTTAGAGATAAGATCAATTTTTGCCTTATCTACCTCGATTCCTTTGGACGAGATGATATGCCCAAGGACAATTCCCCTTTGAACCATAAAATGGCACTTCTCCCAGTTAAGTACCAAATTTTTTTCTTCACATCTTTTCAGCACACATTTAAGACTTGCTAAGCATTCGCTGAAAGATGAACCAAACACAGAGAAATCGTCCATGAAGACCTCTAGATATTTCCCCACCATGTCAGAAAAGATACTCATCATGCATCGCTGAAAGGTGGCAGGGGCATTACATAGCCCGAATGACATCCTTCTGTAAGCAAAGGTGCCATAGGGACATGTAAATGTGGTCTTTTCCTGATCCTCAGGGGCGATTTCAATCTGATTATAACCTAAATACCCGTCAAGGAAACAATAATAGGAATGACCAGCTAGCCTTTCCAGGATTTGATCAATGAAGGGCAAAGGAAAGTGGTCTTTCCTTGTGACGGTATTCAGCTTTCTGTAGTCAATGCACATTCTCCAACCAGTAGTAACTCTGGTCGGCACGAGTTCATTATTGGCATTGGCTACGATGGTGATCCCGGACTTCTTAGGAACTACCTGAGTTGGACTCACCCATTGACTATCGGATATGGGGTAAATGATCCCCACTTCCAATAGTTTGAGAACCTCGGCCTTAACCACTTCCTTCATGTTTGGATTTAGTTTACGTTGTGATTGCCGAACAGCCTTTGCATTGTCCTCAAGATATATACGGTGAGTACAAATCGATGGGTTAATTCCCTTGAGGTCCGCTATCGTCCATCCAAGAGCTCCCTTATGCTCAATGAGAGTAGATATCAGCATACTCTCCTGTTCTTTCTCCAGGTGGGCAGAGATCACCACCGGGTATGTCTCATCTTGACCTAAATAGACATATTTTAAATCAGAGGGCAAAGGTTTTAGGTCAAGCTTCGGTGGCTTGAGGTTAGACGGTAGAGGCACTACATATGTTTGGGGCAATTCTTCAATGTGTGACCTCCACCGGTTAACTTCAAGTACTGGTGCAGTATCAAGCATGGCACACGTCTCCCTAATTATATCATCATCAAGATCATGGGAGTGGGCCAGGCACGTCTCTAGAGGATCAGAGGATAAGGTGAGAGGTGTTCTATCTTCCACAAAAGAATCAATCATGTTAACATCGTGAAAATCGTCATCATCCTCTGAGTTGCTGCCGTTATTGAAAAAGATATTCGATTCCAATGTCAAATTTCCAAAGGACATAGTCATGACACCATTCCTGCAATTGATAATTGCATTTGAAGTAGACAGAAATGGGCGACCAAGAATGACGGGAATCTGAGTGCTCGTGTCATTGATGGGTTCGGTGTCCAAGATGATAAAATCAATAGGGTAGTAGAATCTATCCACCTGGACCAAAACATCCTCGATGATCCCTCTTGGTATACGAACAGAACGATCAGCAAGTTGTAGTGTGGTTCGAGTGGGTTTTAATTCACCCAAACCTAACTGTTGGTATACCGAATAGGGAATCAGATTGACGCTCGCTCCTAAGTCAAGAAGTGCGTGATCAATTCGATAGTTCCCGATTACACATGATATGGTTGGGCAACCGGGATCTTTGAATTTTTGCGGCACATCTTGTTTCAGGATGACACTCACTTTCTCAGTCAAGGAGATCTTCTTTTGAACATTTTTTCGTCGTTTGGTAGTACATAAATCCTTTAGAAATTTAGCATATGAAGGAATCTGTTTTACAACGTCAAGCAGAGGAATGTTGACTTTCACTTGTTTCAATACCTTTAGGATATCGTGAGAGTTAGATAGACGTTTTGGTTCAACCAACCGTTGGGGAAACGGAGCAACTGGCTTTTCTAGAGGTTCCGGTTCAAATTTTTGTGGGGCGCCACTAGATCTATCATTGTTGTCCTCTTCTGGTTCTTGAGGCTTTTCGGGCCTAACCGGAAGGGTTTTATCAATAACCTTCCTACTCCTAAGAGTGGTGATGGATTTAGCGTGCCCCATTTGATTTGAAGAGCTGGGATCACCTGTCTCGTATTGCAGTTTCGGATTAGGGAGTGATTGTGCAGGGAGCATCCCTTTTTCCATAGCCGTCATACGTGAATCTATTTTTTGCATAAAATCTGAAATTCCTTGCATTGTCCGAGCCAGCTCTTGTATGGAAATTTGAACCGATTCTTCTTGAGGTTTCCCCTGATTTGGATTTTGATTAAAGAAACCTTGAGGGGTAGCAGTTTGTCTGTTTCTCCAACTAAAATTCGGATGATTTTTCCAGCCAGGATTGTAAGTATTAGAGGGTGGTCCATTGAAAGGTCTTTGATAGTTATTTACGGCATTAGATTGTTCATTCAATACATCTCGAAAGGCAGGTATTGAAGGACAATTTTCAGTAGTATGAATGTTGCAATCACAGATGCCGCAAACACTTTCATTAACCTTTTCCTTCCTTCCTTCCATGGCCTCAAATTTTCTGGTGAGATTGGCCACCTTAGCGTTAAGATCATTATCCTCTTTCAGGAGATATATTCCTCCTTTTTTCCTTGAATGAGTCGGCCTAGACGTAGTGTTCGTTCTTGGATAATAGTCCCATGATTGTGTTTTTTCCGCGAGACTATCAAGGTAATCCCATACCTCGTCGACATTTTTATTAATAAAATCTCCGTTACACATTGTCTCGACCATTTGGCGCATGGAAGATGTTAGCCCATCATAGAAAAAATTCGTAATGCGCCATATTTCAAAGCCATGTTGTGGGCATGCATTAACCAGATCCTTGAACCTTTCCCAACATTGGAAGAATGTTTCATCTTTCTTTTGGGCAAAGTTCATGATTGCTCTTCTGAGGGTAATTGTCTTATGATGTGGGAAAATTTTCTTTATAAATTCCCTCTGCATATCATTCCATGTGCCAATGGACCTAGGACGCAGTGAATGTAACCACGTCTTGGCTTTTTCTTTCAAGGAAAATGGAAAGAGTTTCAGCCTAATAGTATCCTCAGATACATTAGGAAAGTATAAGGTGCCTATGATTTCATCGAACTCTTTCAGATGCAAGTATGGTTCTTCAGACTCAAGCCCATGAAACTTAGGAAGGAGTTGGATAACCCCTGGCTTGATGTCCATATGTCCTGTATTCTCAGGAAAAATCATGCATGAGGGCGTACTCACCCCCGCCGGTTGTAAATAATCTCGTAAAGTACGAGGCGGGGGTGCCTGATGCACCTCATTCTCATCATGTACTTCCTCAACCCCTGGTTGGGGTAGTGCTTGAGGTTGATTTTCAGCCATAACGTCCTTTAACTCAGGAGAATTCAAGTGGTGTCTAGTCCTGCGATGGACAGTCAACCCCTCAACTAATCCTCCTTCAGTCACGAGACGTCGAGTGTTGTCGCGTGCCCAATGGGGCATAAAACACACTTAGCCCTCAAATTCTAATTTAAACCTAAAAAAAGAAAATAAAAATCTAGGAAAAGGGAGGGTTGGAGAAAAGTTACCAAATCGGAGTTCCTAAGTTAAAAACCTGCAAAACAAACCAAAATAAGTTAGTTTCTAAGAATAGGAAGTCCTAATTAAAAGTAAACTAATTTATAGAGAAAATAAGAATTTCCAAAGAAAGGGAAATTAGAAAGAGCTTACTAGATTAGAAGTTTCCTACAAAATAGAAAAATTAAGTTAGTTCTAAAAATCAGATAGAAGGAAGAATAGCAAATTTCTAAAGTTAGGAAAAATTTCTAATAAGGAAAATAACTAAGCTTCTAAACCTAGAATTTAAAAATTTCTAAAAAGAAAATCTAATCCTAAACTAATCCTAAAACTAATTAATTTCAGAAAAACGTAGCCGACAGTCCCCGGCAACGGCGCCGAAAACTTGTTCACTCCCCAAGTGCAGGGTTGTGATGTAGTAATAACTCGGTAAGACCGAGGTCGAATCCCAAGGGACTGAAACTTGTATGTTATCTAAAACTAACCAGAACTAGAACTAGATTAAGATGAAATCTAATCTGAATGTAATTTGAGAAATAATGGTGAAATAATTATCTAAACTTGAGAGAAATCAGTAGAAGGGAACTAGGGATTCAGAGGATCCACTTGTAGAGATCAGGGAGAACTTATGATTGTATCAAAAATCATGAAAATTACTGAACTTCCGTTGATCTAGTTTTCAAAGAGATGAAAGGTGTATGAATTAGAATGGATTCCATCACCAAACCATGCCCAAAGACTATGGCAAACAACAGAATTAAACTAATTACCACCCAATCACATGTATGAAAGTTAGGAAGGGTACCGTCATCCGACCATGCCCAGGAGACTATGGTGAACAACAGGGCTTCCTAACATCATAAACATTAAAGAGAACGGAAATATTCAAAGCCATTGCAGACCCATTGTAATTTCAGTCACAACAGACCATTAAAAACCTAAAACATTCCCATATTAATTAACTAAAATCAACGTCAATTAATGCATTAAAATTTAAATAAAATCAAATCTCCCATCTCACTACAAGCTTCACCTCTTAGCCCTAGCTAGGAGGATTTAGCCTGCCATGGATGGGCTCAATCCAAATAAATAAAGAGAAAAAGAAACGGAAAAGAAAAGGGAAAGAAAAAACCAAGCTCCTCTCTCTCTCCTCTGCCCACGTTGAAACCCAAGCTCGAGCCCTCTGTTCTTCTTCCCAAGACCCTGAATGCATGCTCCCCACGTCCAAAAACCTCTTTTTATAGCTGCTGGAAGGCTGGAGTTAGTGACAGAGTTGTAGCAGGACACGGAGTGTAATTTTCGCAGCCAAGTTCGGTACCATGAAACACGCCACTTTCCTCGCTCAAATTCCAAAGAAACACCGTATCTTAGTACTTTCTTGGGTCCTCTACATGATAGACGGTTCAGATCTGCCATATGATCAAAGATGGTGGGCCAAAACTGTCCGAAAAAGTCAGTTTTCGCGGATGTGCGAAACCTTTCGCACCATTTCGCTGTTGTGGTCGGTGGGCCCCACAGAAGCATTTTCTGGAAAATTCACCCTGTCCATTGGATTCAGAATGAAATTTCAGTCAAAAATGGGTGGTTTTGAACGTCCATTGACGTGGCCCAGAGAAGAAATCACAGAAGAATCAGTTTTGAACGTTACCGAGTAGCCTTTTTGTGGCCTCTGTATCTCACACGTGTGCACGCATGGGTGAAAAGTGATAACATGGTTTTGTAGTTCTCGCGGCTGTCTACACAGTGGACGGTTCAGATCGAGCTTATGGAGCACGTGTGGGGCCCACAGATGATCGCAAAAAGGGCCAGCGGCCGTGCGTGAATATCTTTAGAAAATGGACTGAAATCTCAAGAAACGCACAACTTGAGCCTGAAGCGAAGTGTGTGAGAAACACGAATATCTTTAGAAAATGGACTGAAACTTAAGTGAATTGAGTTGGTTCGCTTGCAAGTCAAATCTAAAGATTCAGATCGTTGGAATCTGAC
The DNA here is from genome assembly GCA_037074715.1 of Magnolia kwangsiensis. NCBI lineage: Eukaryota > Viridiplantae > Streptophyta > Magnoliopsida > Magnoliales > Magnoliaceae > Magnolia > Magnolia kwangsiensis. The sequence goes on along the minus strand of CM073586.1, from coordinate 34,092,336 downwards.
CTAATTACACCCTCAGATCAGGAAAAATTTCCAACACATGTCAGAGTACTTGTGGCCCTGATCGAGTACCGGTGACCGTTGAACTGAAACTAGTTGCCCACGGTCGATCTGTAAACCCGATCAGGCCGAAAACTTAGCCTGACCTAGATCCATTGTCAGGGAGCTTAAGTCCGACTGCATGTAGAAAAAGGGCTTCCAGAACAGCTCCGTTGGACTGAAACGGCCAGTATTTGGCTATAACTTAAGTATACTTTGGCCTTGGGGCCATTCCCATCAGTTCTAGGCTTATATAAAGGCATAAAACCCTCCTCACTCTTCACATATGAATTTTTAAACCCTAGAGAGAGAAGAGAGAAGAAAGAGAAGGAAAGAGAGAGAAAGTGAGTGAGAGAGTTGGAGTTTATTCTTGGGATCCAATTCCGTTACTCCACGTGCTTAACCATCCTGTCTGTATCGCTATTCCGGTAATTCTGACCCCGTTCTTAGGTAAGAAATCCTAACCCTAATCTGTTTTAGGGATTTGAATAGAGTAAATGGTGGAGTAGCTAACCTATTCCATGCTATAGGTTGTCGGTGTGCTGTAGGCGAGGACTTAGTATTTAAACTGAGTTCGTTACGAGTCTACCGGCAAAAGGTGTGGATTATAAAAGTCTAAGTTATGGTTTTCAAGTCTTTCAATGTTAGTAATGATTTATGACTAACTTGATTGTCATCACATGTGAGTAGATACAACGTTTTCCATATAATACGTATACGTGTAAGCTATGTTGATATATAATGCATTCCATGTGTTTATTGAAATGTGTGAATGAGTATGGAATTGTGATTTATACTTGCCATGTTTATTGACTAACAATACATGATTAGTGTACGTATGATGAACCCTTTGTAAAGGGATTTGCTATAATATCTGCTATAACTACTTTATTATATGTATTTGATATGTGTAGCTTAAGTGTTTGATAAAATGCCTGAATGTGAAAATGCTTGTTTAAATGCATGTATTGAGGGTGTTGAGGTGAGATTCTCAATTTCCTTAATTATAGTTATAGTATCCTTTATATAATATATCTTACTATTATGTCTTGTATGGATGAAATGCCTATGTATGATAGTATGTGTAGTATGTGTTTGATAAATTGCTCAAGTAAGATTTATATCTGAATTCAGTTGTCACATGCTGTTTTAGATTACTTTATGTGAATGCTACCATTTGGAGTATGCTTGGGGCTATGATGTAGTCCAGTTAATCGGTAATGGTATGTAATCGGTGGCTAAACTGTTTATCCACGACAGACACGCTCCATGAATTCGAGTCGTATGCTTCATGTCGATAGTGGTTAGGCCGCACGGAGTGCTTATGCGCTCCATGTTGATTGGCTCGACGTACGCCCGTACCAGTCGAGTTTGTCAAGCAACCCGATTAGCCTAATGTATGTTCACCATGTATGGACGCCGCTACTTGAACTAAGGTACCAAAATCACCAATGAAAACCCGTTTAACCTTGGTACCTCGATCCTCTAAGACTCATGAGCCGGACATGGTGGTATGCGACACCGTGGTCGAGCTGTCGGCCTACGCCGGGGTGACGAGCCCACCTGTAGTGACCAGTGAGCAACCTAAGCTCGTGAACAAAATACGGTGGTATGGGACAGTGTATTCGATCTGTCGGCCTACGACTTGGTGACGAGCCATTAGTAGTGTCCTCGAGTACACTCTGAGACTGTGCTAAGGCGACGAGCCTTTCTACACCAACTAGAGTATAAGCTAGGCTTGCATTGAGGTAACAAGTCCCTTTGTAGCGACTTGAAACCGTAACATCGTATGATATTAGCTAGGACTGACGACCCTAGAATGGATCATTGTTTGGAAAATGATATAAGGGAGGTGCCTTAGCTTCCTAATCCTGCTGTATGAAAAGGTCTAATAAGAACTCAATAATCATACTCATGCACCACATTGCATGTGCCTTTGGCGTAGAAGAGCAAAGTGGGAGTGGTGCATGCCGCGATCATTAGATGTTGTGGTAAGAGATAGTGCAGGCGAGGACATACATCATTATAACATACCATGCTTGTATTAATAAGAGTACTTAAGACATGAGTGTTGTACTGCTTTATCATTACTGCTTGACTAAATTGATAACATGTTAACCTTTGCTTTATGATTCCACTGAGTTGATCACTCACTCCCCCGTTCTGGGACGGTGCTTTAAACACCAACTAGCCCTTGTTGTAGATGCAGATGATGGCGATGCTTTCGAGGCAAAGCCGGACTTTTATGATGACGAGGAGAAGTTCTCCTATATGCAGTTATTAGGAGGATTTATGTAAACCGCTCTGATCGACGGGGTTCACTGTTCACTCCCCAAGTGCAGGGTTGTGATGTAGTAATAACTCGGTAAGACCGAGGTCGAATCCCAAGGGACTGAAACTTGTACGTTATCTAAAATTAAATAGAATTTGAACTAGAAAAAGATGAATTCTAAATCAAGTATAAATTGAGGAATAATGATGGAATAATTTTCTAAACTTAAGATAAATCAGAGGAAGAGAAACTAGGGATTCAGATGATCCACTTGTAGAGATCAGGGAGAACTTATGATTGCATCAAAAATCATGGAAATTATTGAACTGCTGTTGATCTAGTTTTCAAAGAGATGAAAGGAAGATAAATTAGAATGGATTCCATCACCAAACCATGCCCAAAGACTATGGCAAACAACAGAATCAAACTAATTACCACCCAATCACATGTATGAAGGTTAGGAAGGGTACCGACATCCAACCATGCCCAGGAGACTATGGTGAACAACAGGGCTTCCTGACATCATAAACATAAAGGAAAAGGGACATGCTCTACGCCATTGCAGACCCATTGTAATTTCTGTCACAACAGACCATTAAAAACTAAACAGAACATGCCATTAATAATCAACTAAATTCAACGTCAATTCATAAATAAATAAATAAAAACATAAATTAAAACCTCCCATCTCACTACAAGCTTCACCTCTTAGCCCTAGCTAAGAGGTTTAGCCTGATAACATAATTAGGCTAAAATCCAAATAATTAAAGAGAAAAAGAGAAGGAAAAGAAAAGTGAAAGAAAGGAAAAATACAAAGCTCTTCTCTCTCTCTCTTCTTTGCTCCACGTCAGGCTCCTAGCCGTGGCTGCCTCCCTACTGATCTCCCTCTTCTCCCCCAGCCTCCAAGACCCTTTTATAGCTGTTAGGGCAGTGGAAAGTAGAGCTACGTCGGTCGGTGGAAACAATACGCAGCGGCAGCCACGTAACTCCTTTACGCAGCTAACTTCGGAGCCTCCAAACTCCCATTTTCTGTGCATGTTACCCATAAAATCAACGTCCCCTGGGACTGTTTCCGATGGCCTACATGATGGACGGATCGGATCAGCCATCCGATCAAAGATGGTGGGCCAAGAAGATCCGGAACGTCCGGTTTTTCCGGACGCGTAACAGAGCTTACGTGAGGAGCTCTGGCTATCGGTGGGGCCCACTCCTTCCATTATCTGTGAAATCCACTCCACCCATTAGATGTGCCTCGAGATTCTAATAAGAAATGGATGGTTTTTGTTGTCCGATGATGCAAACCAGGGAAGAAATCCTTATGCAATGATAGCAGACGGTTCGTTTGTAACTTCTGTAGCCAGCACGTGTGCTTTCATGGCTGACAAAGGTCAGCATGGTCTTGATTATTTCGAGCCCCTATACACGATGGATGGTACTGATTTACTCAACGGATGATGAGTGGGGCCCACAACGCTCAACCGCAACCTCTGTTGTGGAACAGAGGCGTCGCAGTTCTTGCGTTAATGTTGGTGGGGCCCACTTATTGACATCAGAAATAAAATCCACCATGTCCATTGAGTTCCTGGAAAAAATTCATCCGAGAAGGTATGGTCTTTGTCGAGTTTGAAGTGGCCCATTGTATCAAATCCACGCACCGTTTAATCTTCATTTAAACAGTTAAAAACCGATCTAAGTTGTCCTATGGAATTCCAACACCTAGGCGTGAGTTATGGCCACCTCCCAGATTAGATGAACGGCTTGGATCATCGAAAAGAGCAATGATGGTGGGCCACAACCCATCACAGAGATCGTCTGTGCGGACGCCAGCGAAAGAAGAAGCTGGAATTTTCGTTTTTTTTAAAAAAATCGGGTCAGCCATTTTTGGTGCACGTCTGGTGTATATATGCACTGTGTACACATTGCGTATAGAGGAACCAATGTAATGTTTTTACAAAATCCAATCCATCCATCCATTTTGACATATCATTTTAGCCATTGGGACTAAAATTGAGGCAGTTCCAGATATCAGGTGGGCCCAGAATCAACGGTTAATGGGCTGATCTGTCAGTTGGGGCACTTCCCGAGATCTTCAATGGCTGAAATTTTATATGTACGGTTAATTTATGGTCTTCAGGCGACGTATGAAGTTTTGAGCCGAACGGATGGTGGGAACCTCGTGATCTTGCATTCTGGACTTCCTTCAGGCCACTTGAGCTTCAATTTCTAACTTTTCTCGGATTTTTGACCGTGTATATTTGTCAATCTTGGTTCCCTAGAGTGTGTCCCTTGACTTTGGCGTCATCAGATCGTTAAATCTCAACTTTTAACGTCCTTTTTCCATCCATGCTCATAAAATCACCTTGCAACACAAGAATGAGAAAACAAGCCATTAGATAGCATTATATTCGTAAATCCAGATAATATCTGGGGTCTAATATGCAATATTTGACCCTCAACATTCACTGGGATGTTGACTAGATGACGTTACACATTTTGTATATTTTGAAATTTTACATGTAATTATTTGACCTGATAAAATGATCATACTCAGGAGACTTACCTTCACTTATATGCTCTATACACTTATCACAGTCTTCCGCTTGCGTAATTAATCGTCTCTAGGTATGATATGTTGTTTTGGTATAATCTCACTCATGTTTAATGCACTAATACAGACAACATTTAATCATTATTATCTATGTTGCATAAGTGATGTGTTGGAACTTGGGAGTTGGGCTCCTGCTCGACTCTCAATTTACAGGGCGTTACATCTAATGTCTAAAGCTATTAATAACATCAACGTGATTGGTGCCATTAGAACCTGAAATATTATGCATTTAACCTTGATGCATATCTTAACTTCATCCCTCATAAACTATCATGTATATCAACTCTAGTCACCAAATCCTTCCCTTACAACTCCTTGAATTTTTTTATATACTAATTTTCCTTTCAACCAATCATAGATTATCCTTACAATGATATAAGTCACGATCCCCCATAAGAGACATTTAGACTCGGTACCTTTGATAGTGGAGTATTGGCAACTTAAGTAGTTAAGCCTTAAAATAGTTTTATATTTTGAGGGTTAGACTAACCAAGATCATGCTTCTACATACCTTCTCCTAAAAGCTCACTATAACTAAGGATCTAATGACCAAGTTGCACGTCTATGCCTATCGTCTCGCCTCTAGTACTGGAATGATTTTTTGTCTCCACCTATGACAAATTGCTATATATATGGATTTGAGGGACATCTGTGCATCATCTTCAACAAACTACCTCATCTTTGCCAACCACAGAGTCAAGGACTGCCACCTTACCAATCTACAAACCACCTTCGTAGTATGTGCTGCCATCCACGCCCTAACAATTTCCACCATACTCTTCAGCGTAACCACCATCCTCGAGATCATCTCAGCCATGTATTCTGCAATGCCATAACCTATCCAAGGCCACAATAACAAAGAGCATCCCCAGGACACTAGAGAACACCTCAACAGCCACATCAACAAGTTAGACCCTCCACATAAATTGAAAAATATAGGAAGTCATGCACTATGACTACAGACTCAGGGACACATCTACACCGTGACACTATATTCTAAAAATGTGATTTGACATTACATGGACACTTTTTAGAGGGGGTGGGTGAATAAGACTTTTTAAAATATAACTAGATAATTAACATACACTTACTGTTAAATACATATATAAAGTAATACATATAGGAAGAAGTGTAAAAGTAAAGTTTACTCAAGTGAAAGAATCATTCATGTATTCTGTCAAACATTTTTGTCGTAGTAAATAATTCATGTGTATTGTTTAGCAAAACATAATAGATTAGAATTTAAATCATTCAGCTTATTGCACAAGATATATAGTGGTTCAGCTACTGCCTACTCTACTCCCAGCTGATGCACTCTCTCCTAATTTAGATGGTTTTAAATCAGGTTCATCATAAACATTCAAAACCTATACAAGGTCTACTTGTTTTTCATCTGTTGATGGCCTACACATGGTCCTATGAAGTCCTACACAGTGACGATGAATGTACTCTTCTGTCAGAGTCCTATATAAGGACTTGTTGAGTTTGGTATTTCAAACTTTGAAATCCAATCTTATATAATGAATGGTTTCTAGACACAATGGACTCAAAAATACTTTCTTACCTAAAGTAGATGAGCTCCATTAAAGCATGCATCTTTGATGAAGATCTTCTTGAATCGTAAAGTATCTTCAGCTCCCTTGTATCGGAACCATATTGATGATATGCTTTTGGAGATGCTGAGGTTTTGGGTAAATGGTTTGGTCAATCCTAACTCAGTAAATTATGAGTCTTTATGATTAAGTCAAGGATTCCTATGGCCGAGCATTGAATGTAATTTAGCATAAAGGATTTATCAATAAATATGGTTACCAGAGTATTAATGAATGTTGGAGTTCATTCTTCAATCCAAGCTTTGAATGCTCAATGAATGTCTTTAAGACATGAATTGAATGATGAACTCCATAAGGAAAAAGAGCTTGGGAAGTAGGGTATTAACTAGAGTTACTTACACACACAAGGCTAACTCCATCTATCACCAAATTGCCAAGAAACACATATTTTGTATCTGTAGAGAAGTTTTGCAATGGTAAAAAAATGGACAGAAAACTGTTAAAATTGATGTTATCGATTTCTCTTTGATGGCATCGAAGTGTGCCTTTGATGTCATAGAGAAAAATTAGGATTCTCTTCATTATGTTGTTTGACAGTTTTGTCGATGCCATCAGTGACCTTCGATGTTATCAAAGAGGTCCTTCGATGCCATCGTAGGATTTCTCGATGCCATAAATTTAATATTTTTGACCTGCGGTTGCTGGACAGTTTGAAGGTCATATTTAATGTTATCGACAGGGCTTCGATGTCATCGAGGGGATCCTTTGATGCCATCAGAAAATCTAGAATTTGTCTTGAAGTTGCTGGACATTTTAGAGCCCTTGTTCAATGCCATCAACAGGGCTTTGATGTCATCAAAGGGACTTTTCGATGCCATTGTAAAAATTTGAAATTTTCAGTTTAACTTGCTGACTAGTTTGAGCTCCAAGCTTGATTGCATTGAGCTATCTTCAATTCCATCGAAGATAGTTCAATGGGACTTTGATGGGATTGTAACTTATCTATTTTTGTGCTTTTCTTTTTAAATAAATTTCTTCCCACACTTTTTACTAACACTCTTTAAATTGGTTTTTCCTATGGAGTTTGAGCTAGATGGAAGGTTAAGTTTTGTGAGATTGGTATAAATTTTTGAAGAGGTCTTGAAACTTTGCAATTTCCTTACTTTTTCGGTGCCTTGGATGCCTTCGATCTTTGAGTATTTAGTCTTGAATCTTCTTTAGGGCTCTCCATACTCCAAGATTCATCACTCACATTAATTGACAAACTAGGATACTTATAAACATGCCATAGCAATACAAAGATCCGTTTCAAGGTTATGGCAACCCAACACCACCATAAAACAATGCGACACGGACATGTGATGCCATTACACTACAATACGAGAACTCAACACACCAAAAAACTTCATCGTACCCATTATCAATGTAACCACATCGAGGACCATTCTAATAATTTCGGCAACTGCATTATCAACATCAACATTCACAACTATCAAGTCCACAAGTACTTGACCTGAGCAACAACAATATCATAAATCTTTGCCACACTTGAAACATCATTGCATAACTCAAGGATTTGCTATAGCACCATAAAAGATGAGCACGCTTCAACACCTGAGTACAAAAGTTGACACTTGGTTAAGAGTCGGGGCTAGAAGAAGTGCCAACGCAAGCCACGCTGATTCGCAGACGCACCTCCGGACTCGAGTGTAATAGTACATAAATTAAATTTAAAGGACGTAACTTTTGTTGAGGGTAGAACGTAACAACCTAGTTTTTTTTTATAGGTGGGAACTAGATTCCACCATTTTGTTTGGTGTGGCCCACTCAAGCTTTGGATTGACCTCATTTTTGGGCCCATGCCCGAATATGGGTGGACAAAATAGATGGATGGAGTGGATCTATCACTTCATTACTGTGGGGCCCATCATGTTAAAGAAAAAAGAAAGAAGGAAAACAACGCAGTGGCGTGCACTAGCACATCACTGCGCGACTCAACTGCCTCTCTGATCTTCCCTCTCATTCTTCTTATTCGAATTTCAATTCGTAACAGCAAACGCACGCCCTGAAACCCTTAGCATCACACACCACCCAACCCCCTTGCATGATCTGATTTGTCCATTTAGACCCATAAGTCAAGAATCTTGGCCTTCAAATTTCCCATGCTTGGTAATCCCTAGTGCGGCCCACCTTAGTTGTTGATCTGTCTTACTTTTGAATTCTTGACATGTCTCAATTTGGCGAGTTGAATAGACGAGTGGGATTCCTCTTAAACTTTGCAGTGGACCCCACCTACCTCTTGCAGTTCTGTGCACAATCTTTATTCTCGATGCCAACCTCAGAAGCCCGTTCAAAATGGGATCTCTTGTCATATTTGTGAAAGAAGTCACATCTCTATCAAATCCTTTACATATTTAAGGCATCTAACCATCATCTAACAACTCTCCATGCACCACATCATTCCATCGCCTTCCACCAATCAGCAAGAATCCTTACTTTTTTATTTTTCTCCTTGTTTCTAGCATGCGCAAACAGAACACCGTATGTGCATGAACCCACCACGTAAACCTCCTTGAACCTCCAATCTTCAACATTTAGGAGCTTCCCTAGGTTGATCTAAGTCATCCATAAGAGTTAGAATGAAGAAATATCTAATGGCCATAAATATGCCATGATTAACCATCATCTTCATTATCATATAACCCTAGGCATAGAGTCTTGTTTGAGCTCCAATCTGAAATCTAAACTAACGACTGTGTGACCCATCTAATACACTTTAAATGCTTTACGTTCAGCCAGATAATAGTCCGAAGATTTGACGTAGAACTTCCAACCCAAACAACATGGACATTATTTTGTTAGAAGCTACCCCGATGTCCCAACTCCTTGTGGAACATGATATCTGGACCCGAATGTGATCTTATGTTATATAACATATATTTGTAAGTCCATTTGTTCCAGAGAGAGAGAATTAAAGAAAGAGCAAGAAAACCAGAGAGAGATAAAAATCATGTGCCAGTTCGACCCACTGCTCATCGACTCATTAAGAGTGACAAATTCACAAAGCCTGTTGTTAGGCCTAAGAAGGAAAGAAGAAAAGAAATGAGAGACCAGAGAGAAGAAAAATAGAAAAGAAGGAACGAAGGAAAAGAGAAGAAGAAAAGAAACATAAGAGAAAGGAGAAGGAATAAAGAGCAACGATAGAGAGTTCTCTCTTGCTCGGGTTGATCCATCGAATTGACTCAGCCTACCGAGTTTTTCCCTATTTTCCAAGTTCAACCTCAGTTTGAGGAGATCGAAAGCTTTGGCAGAACACCCATAACACTACAAAGGTAAATCCCTTTATGCATTAGTGCAATTAAATCTACCTCGTCGCTTAGCATAGTAACTAGTGAGTCCGTTTGCTAACTTTTTGTATTTGAGCCTAGAAGATCGTAAAACATAAAACGAGTGATGTATAATCAATGTATGTGAAATTCATATAGAAATCCACACCGATTCACTTTGAAGACTTCATCAGCCGCATGTTCATCGTATCGGTTTGTGAATTCGCACGATGAAAAGGCTTGGATCTAAGTGAAATCTTTTGACGCAGAGATTGATTTGGTGTCGTCTGGTTGTCCCAGATTAGATCTATATGGATTATACGATCCTTAAGGCCAAAACATACAAGGAAAATAATTTCCAGATCAATATGACTATAGGATGGACCATATCATTCAGATCTAATTACAGACATTGATTTGTATATTTAATTTTAAGATGATGATCAGACAGATCAAATTTGATCCCACCATTCATGTACAAACTAGGACAAATTTATCCTAAAATCTAGAAAGATGGGTAGATCCGATCATCTGGTGGGCCACGAGGATAAAAGAAAGACCTATGTAATGTATACATTGATTTAAACTTTCGATCTTAAACAGTCTGGATCTAAGCAATCCATTGTCCAATCCCTAATTTGGGGATGTGGGAGTCAACAGATGGTTCAGATATGACCGTATGATCAATGGAACATTAAAAATAGGAAAGAAACAGAAAAACCCTAAATGTTGTCAAATCGGATTGTAGCAGCGTCGATCGATTAATCGACAGGATGGTTCGAACCTCAATTGATTGAAGGGTTCCTTGATCATTCGATGGGTCTCTGGAAGAACTAGTTTGATTTCAAAACTTGATATTTTAATGCAATAAATAACTCTTAATTATCTCAGAATACTAGAACAATCTGGAGCACCTCAGGTTAACCAAATAGGCCTCGTAATGAAGAATAGCCATCCATAATCACATGTTAAGAATGGAAGTTAAAAGGTTAAAGCTGAAGGTTAGATTCTCCATGTGGACCATAAATTAGATTTGATTAACCCAAGAGGCTAATTATATAAGTTGCTGAAATGTAAATATGTTTTGATTGTGTTCTATATTTAGGTGGTTGTCACTTAATTGATTTTGGGGTAACGTCTCAGAATCTACGTTACTAAAATACATGTGAGTGATCCCAACATGTTTACTCTTTGTTGTACTTAAAGTAGTTGTTTGATTGCCATAGAGAGCGTATTTTTTTATATTGACTATTTTATTATATTTGTTTAAGTTTAAAATACTATCGATATAAAATGATGATATATGTGACGACATGCCAATATGATGCATCGATCATTCTCATTCATATATGTATGCATAACACACCTACGTTGACTTTTAGGGCACGCCTTAGAAGACTTGTAGGTATTTGCAGTACCAGGTGACCTAATGGACCATCCCTAGATGCTCACAATGTGTGGAAGCCTATCAAGATATTGAAAGCCTACCCCAGAAGGGAAGATGTGGGTCGAGGGAATCCAACTCAAGCAAGTGGACTAATCTTCTCACTTGATGCATTCACGCATCTATGCATCTCATAATATTCTTGTATTTCTATTGTAAATATGATGTGCATGAATCATGATGAGTTTACTCATTAGCTTGGCTAATTAAAGTTGTTGTCGAAAACTATTTAAAGACGAATGAAATAGGAAATCCGAATCAAGTATGGAAAATTGAAGAGACCGATTGGCAGATGGGTCATAGGACCAATGATCATATTCAGCAGAAGATGAAATTGTTACGTTAGATTAATGAATTATTTATATATTTACTGTTTAGGAGTTTGATTTTTTTATTGTATCTATTTGTACATAAATATGATTTATCATTGTTTATTTATTAATATGATTATGTTGAATAAAATTTGATTTTTTAGTTGAATGAAGTTTCAAATGAGTGTACTCATATGATGTGGTTTTTAATATACGATGATAGAAATTATATGAATGTAACACAAACGTAGATGTATGGATGTTAAATTTAGATGCAAAAATAAAATCCATTAAATTGTGCTTCTATACAACTGTATGAAGAAGGAAATAAGTACACTCAATGTATGAGTAATGAGTCAAAACTTGAGTTTAAAGGTGCACACTCTATATCTAAATTTAGAGGCGTGACAATTAACATATGATGGCTTTTCATTGGTCCATGTCAGGACACCAAAAATAAGTGTAAATAGAGCATAAGCTAACCTAGCCAATCAAATACTCAAATACTCAAAATGTAACCTTACATTAAAAGGCGATTTTTAAATTGCTGCAACCTGAACTCTCAAGATTCCTGCAGCCCTAAGCTGTTAAGGGCCACCACAATCTGTGTTATATCCACGCAGTTCATCCATCTTCTTACCTCGCTCTATGGCATGAGTTATGAGAATATTTAAAGCTCAAATAGACCATGCCACTGGAAATAGTGGGGATTTGACTTCTCGTGAGCCTCAGAAGTTCTGGACCAAGCTGATGTTTTCCCTTCGCTTAGATTGAAGTCATCTTTTGAGCGGGTTAAGTGGCAAATAGTTTCCGTGGTGGGCATCATTATTCCCACCGTTTCCTCTGATGTGGTCGACTTAGAGATTTGCGTCTACTTTGTGTTTGGGCTCATGGTCTAAAAAAAGCTGGCGAAACAGTCATACAGCGTAGATATAACACATACGTCAAGGTAGGCCACACGGACCCCAGGGCTGCGGCCTGCAGCAGGCAATCCGCCTTCCCCCGGTTGCAGCCAATCCGCCTCGTGATAGGGCCCACAATAAAAAAGGCATCCCCTGGCACGGTCTTAATCTTGACACGACTGGGATTGCAATCTCTTCCCTGCCTGATGAGGCGTGGGGTCCACCATGCCACCCTCAAGATGGCCATCCCTCCTCACTCGAAGGCTCACTACCGTCCAACTAAGGCCCACCATCTCTTCTCAACCCACCACCCATCTTATCCTGCACCTCTGCACACAGGGCCAACTCCATGAAGCCCTCTCTCTATTCTACGCCCTCGAATCCCAGACCAATTCCCAAACCTACGCCTCTCTCCTCAAAACATGCACCCGGCACGGCTCGCTCGCTGAGGGTCGAGCCCTCCATCGCCACATGCTCACCAATCACCATCACCAAGACCTCTTCCTGTCCAACCATCTTATCAATATGTATGCGAAGTGTGGCTGTTTGGAAGCTGCCCACAAGGTGTTCGATGAAATGCCTCAGAGAAATCTCGTCTCCTGGACCGCGCTTATCACTGGTTATGACCAAAGCAACAGGCCCGACGAGTGCTTTCAACTCTTTTCGGTCATGATCACCCACTGCCTTCCTAACGAATTCGCGATCGCCAGTGTCCTTAGCTCATGCAACTGGGACCGAGGTCGGCAGGTACATGCGCTCGCCTTGAAAACCTCCTTCGATGGCAACGTTTTTGTGGGTAATGCTCTCATTACCATGTATTCAAGATGCTGTGGTGGCAGCATTGAGGGTCGTGACAGTGCTTGGTTGGTATACCAGAACTTGCCCATGCGTAATCTCATCACGTGGAATTCAATGATTGTAGGATTTGAGATGGTGGGTTGCACTGACCGCTCACTTCGTCTCTTTGCATGGATGCACTGTGATGGTATTCGATTCGACCATGCAACGCTCATCAGTGTCATCTCTTCCTGCTGTGGTGGTGTTGACGACTTTGCAAGTCTCAAGCAGTTGCACCAATTGCATTCTCTCGTGATCAAGGCCAGCTTTGTTTCAGAAGTAGAGGTGGCAACCGCACTAGTGAAGGCCTACTCGAAGGTGAGCCATGACATCAATGACTGTTACAAGGTGTTCTTGGAGACTAAGAACCGAGACATTGTATCTTGGACTGGAATTATAACGTCGTGTGCCGAATGCCAGCCTGAAGAGGCACTCCTCCTGTTCTGTCAGTTGCGTCGGGATGGTTTTGATCCTGATCTGTACACTTTCTCAATTGTCATCAAGGCATGTGCCAGCTTAGTGACCGAGCGGCATGGATCGGCCACCCATGGATTGATCATCAAGGTGGGATTTGAGGATGACATGGTGCTTGCAAATGCTCTCATCCATGCCTATGCTCGGTGTGGCAGCATCAATCAATCGGAGCAAATTTTCAACCATATGCAGGCCCGTGATACGGTATCATGGAACTCTATAATCAAAGCTTATGCCATGCATGGGCGAGGAAATGATGCATTGCAGGTTTTTGCCCGCATGGATGTTCAACCGGATGGTGCCACCTTTGTGGGCCTTCTGTCAGCATGTGCTCATGCCGGAATGGTAAACCAAGGCCGTGAGCTGTTTGATGCTATGGTAGAACATCATGGCATTGCCCCTCAATGCGATCATTTTGCATGCATGGTTGACATTCTTGGGCGGGCTGGTCACCTGACTGAGGCCGAGGACCTAATCAATCAAATGCCAATGCCACCCGACTCTGTCGTGTGGAGTGCATTGCTAGGTGCCTGTAGAAAACACGGTGAGACTATGATGGGTGAGCGGGCTGCTTGGAAGCTGATTGAATTGGAGCCCAAGAAATCAGCGGGGTACGTGATGATGTCTAATATATACTGTGCAAGCGGTAGCTTTCGAGATGCAGGTTTTATACGTAAGGAGATGAAAGATTGTGGGACGAGGAAGGAGGTGGGCCTGAGCTGGATCGAGATCGGCAATCAGGTTCATGAATTTGCAGCGGGTGGGTGGAGGCACCCACAGCAAGAGACCATATATCTAGGGATTGAATGGCTGGTGTGTCAATTGAAGGAAATGGGGTATGTGCCAGAGACTAGTCTAGTGTTGCATGAGGTTGAGGAAGAGCACAAGGAAGAGCAATTGTATCATCATAGTGAGAAGCTAGCATTGGTGTTTGGGCTGATGAATGCTAGTAGAAGCACTGGTGCTATAAGGATTATGAAAAATATCAGGATATGTTTGGATTGCCATAATTTCATGAAATTGGCGTCGAATTGTATTGGGAGGGAGATTGTGGTGAGAGATGCGAATCGCTTCCACCATTTTAGAGGTGGGATGTGTTCTTGTAGTGATTATTGGTGATCAACCGGGACAGAATTATTAAATTATGTTGAGGTATTACACAACTCTCAGGCAGAATGTTTGTAGAATAGTGGTTGGGCATTCAGTTTCTACAAATGGGTCCTTGTGGTTCAGTGATCTAAACCATTGATATGATGGTGTTCAATGGGGCAAAAAATGTCCAGTGATTGGCTGTTTTTGCAGAAGAAGATGTGCATTGGTGATCTATGGCAAGTTTGAAAACCATTTGGTGGCCTTCCTCGAGTGCAAGAATATGGGCTGTTGAGCTGGTTCGGGTTCCTAATGGAATGATCGCATGTCCAATGCATGTAACTGAACTGTCATGAAGTAGAAAATTCCCACTTTCACTGCTTGGGTCATCCCTCAAGGCACCATCATTGTTAAGTTTTAATCCAGCCCATCGGAGGAGATTGTAACATACCAACACAGGACTACAACAGCCATGAATCGGAAAGCTGCAGGACAAACGGACTCGGCTGGTCAAACCAAAACCACTTTCTTTCCACTTATCCAACAGAGGTTTGTGCACAACTTATCTTCAAATAAGTAGAGATTAATCTTTAGATTTTTTTATTTTTTTATTTTTAAAGGCAAAAAAGGGAAGTAGAGATTCATCTGTTTTTTTGGATAAGCTAGGGGAAATGTGAAGTCCACTGCATCGGTGCAGTTTTCTAGTACGGCCGCTTGCACATGCCAACGTGGGTCTGCGAATTCAAAGCCTCTCATCAGAAAATGGGACCCTTTGGAATTCGCTAATCAAGAGTAAGTATGGTTGTTCAGTGGGAGGTTGGGGACATGGATGTTAAACATAAACTATTGGTTACTTTCTTTAAACCTTACATGTCTCGTGTTGAAGGTTCGAAGATGGGAAGTAGCGCATAATTGGAAGAAACGAGTAAGTTTGAAATAGAAAAATCATATTTGTGGATTCAAATCTTGACTTGAACAGTCAATTTCTATGGACAAATTTATTTTTCTTTTCTATATATTCCAGCAATTGTAAAAAAAGGGAGATGACAAATTATATTAATAAACTGTATTAATGATACAATTTATTCACAGATTTGAAATCCCACACAAATATTTGCACCTCTAAGTATTGAACATATCTCCAAGAGTTGGGCATTGATATGCCTTGCATGAACTGTTCTCAAGAAGACAGTTGTAAGATGGCAGAGATAAGAGCACAGGGCTATGAATTGCTTAATCGAGGAATGGTGTTGTGTCTCTAGACTATGATGTCCAGGATATATAAAGATTGAAGGGACGTTGTGTTCTTCCTAGAGAGACACCTTTGTCTCTCTTCAGGACATCCACATTGAGTTGGCTTTTGCTCATCTCTCCTTATTTTTGTTGAGTTAGTCTATTACCAATGTTTTAAATATCAACGATATCGGTCAATATATCTTACGATATATCTTGTATCTCACGTGTGTGATACGAAACGCACGGGTAGTGCCAATATATCCCACCCGTTCGATCCGCTGAACATTTTTAATATCCGATCCCTTTTTTTGTTTAAATTATGTTAAATCAATGTCCAATGGTTATAAATCCATTGGTTCTTCATGTTCTTCGAGTTTTTGTTTTTTTTTTTTTGAAATTTTCCTTCAACCAACTGTCAATTAAGACTAAATTCAAAATATTTAGGAGTATTTGATGAAACAATCATCACATATCCTCTAGTTTCGAAATTTGAGTGTAGGTGGTCTGATTTGTGAAAAATTGGAGAAAAATTGAAAATTTCCCACTTTCTTCCAAATTTCTTGCAATGTTGCGCTCCAAGCATGTATGAGGGAGCTCTACTGATTTGTTAAGTCCTTGTCAATTTTTGAAAACTAAAAATCATTTTTAATTAAAAATTATTAAAATATTATTATTATTTTTTTAAATTTTCCTTCAACCAACTATCACTAATTTTGAAGTATTTTGAAGTGTTTGATGAAATGATCATCACATATACTCTTAATGTCATGCATTCAATTTGAATATAGTTACATTAGTTCAGTCAGAGAGAGCATAGCTTATAACCCTATACAAAGGAAATCTATTATGTGCATTTCTTTTTTGAGATGTTATGATTTAAAAGTGTGTTATTTATTTATTTTTTTGCTTACAATTCCTTAAGTTTCATTGAAAAATTCGATCATTTTCCCAATGTTTCCCCATGTTTCCCAAAAAGTGCGATAAATTACCCGATACAAATGATATATCTCATGCGATAACTGATACGTATCTGTATCATGAGGATGCTGCGATAGGTAACACAATACTGATATTTCGAACGTTGCCTATTACTATTCTTTTTTATGGATTAGGCATGTGTCTTATAGTTTTAAAACTCTTATGGTTTGATTTAATTTTCTATTAACACAAGTGATGTGTTGAAGGACTTACAATTAGTGACTTGTATATATATCATAGACGTAATGCACTCTGGGTAGTAACCCTCTTGTTGACGCGTAAATATTTGGATTTGGTTAGTGGTACACACATTGATGTATGTAATCTGCGAGCGCGTGGTATATAAATTTTCGGGATTTGGTATCACAAGTAGTTGTCCCATGAACAAATCGTGCATGTAATTTCTTCCAATCCATGAGTTGTGTCGTCCTGAGGTGTTCATGTAAATCTACGGTAGTGTCGGACACACCGACGAATTTCCATAGTTATGGGATGTGGAGTGAACCAAATTTTTGTGAATTATATATCACAATGTGGTGGTCACTATTTATGATAAGCCGCACACTCTATGTTAGGCACGCATTCATGTAGATTGGTTTTCCATATACCAATACCACTCGTAGTGGTGAAATACGAGATGTATCAGAACCTTTATGAATTACTTGAATTGTTGTTAATCTTGAAGGATAATGATCATTATGTATAGGGTGTTGACCCTCTCCAGCCATATAGATGATGTAGGTGATGGATATGTTGATGATATGGGAGATGATCTCCCTATGGAAGACTATTATGAGTAATGTACGATGATGTCGTCGTTGATGTTTACATTTTAGTTTAGTTTTATTTATGTTTCATGCTGTAAATTTATATTATTGTAATAAGCTCCTGCCTGAGTGAGCATTAGATGAGTAGTTGAACCTTGACGTTTAAATGGAATAATATTTATAGTATGGTTGGTTTTATTCTCGTGAATGGGTATCTTCATGAATGCAAATGTGAAAAAACAAAGTGTGATTATGAAACATTTGTTCATTAATTATCTAACACCTTTGAATTTGGGAGCCCAGTCGCTATATTTGGGTGCCGGATTTTGGGGTTGTTACACCTGCTCCCATAACCAGTGTGTTCTGAGCGTTTACGACATTGTCTCAACACCTTGATCAACTTTGAGCCATGGTATGCGAAAACGGTTATGTATTGGCCATTACGGTCGATACGTAACGGTAACGGGGGTGACCGTAACGCGTTTCGGGGCTGTAATGGCCGATACGATTTTTTGTACCCGTTACAGGCCGTTACGGGCCGTTATAGGCCCGTAACAGGCCCGTAACAGGCCCGTATCGACCTTTTTCCATTTTAAGCTTTGTTTTTGCTATTTTTTTGAAATCTCTTGCTTCTAAACTGTTTTTCACTCCTTTTACTACTAATTTCGACCAATCTTGGCTGGATATTTGAGATAAAAACACATTATATTACGGATTTTCTTGAATCAAAGCTCGGTGGGTCATTTTTCAGAAATTCATCAAAAATAAGTATTTATACCTTTTTTAATATATTTTGCTATTTTAATCATACCATATAATGTGTTAATCATAGTAAAACATGTTAATGTGCATTTTACAGATTTGGGGTGCCATTTAATATTTTTTTTATATTTTTTTCTATTTACGCATAAATTTTGGCCCTTTTTTTTAAAATTCAAAAAATCAATTTTTAATGGTTGTATTGCTGTTTTAATCATGCCATTTGATGTGTTAATCATAGTAGAACATGTTAATGTGCATTTTACAGATTTGGGGTGCCATTTTATATATATATATATATATATATATATATATATATATTTCTATTTACGCATTTATTTTGGCCCTTTTTTTGAAAATTCGAAAAATCATTTTTTAATGATTCTTTTGCTGTTTTAATGATGCCATATGATGTGTTAATCATAGTAGAACATGTTAATGTGCATTTTACAGATTTGGGGTGCCATTTTATATATATTTTTAATATTTTTTTCTATTTATGCATGAATTTTGGCCCCTTTTTTTAAAATTCAAAAAATCAATTTTTAATAGTTGTTTTGTTGTTTTAATCATGCCATATGATGTATTAATCATAGTAGAATATGTTAATGTGCCTTTTATAGATTTGGGGTACCATTTTATATATTTTATATATTTTTTTCTATTTACGCATTTATTTTGGCCCTTTTTTTGAAAATTCGAAAAATCATTTTTTAATGATTCTTTTGCTGTTTTAATGATGCCATATGATGTGTTAATCATAGTAGAACATGTTAATGTGCATTTTACAGATTTGGGGTGCCATTTTATATTGTTTTTTTTATATTTTTTCTATTTACGCATTTATTTTGGCCCTTTTTTTGAAAATTCGAAAAATCATTTTTTAATGATTCTTTTGCTGTTTTAATGATGCCATGTGATGTGTTAATCATAGTAGAGCATGTTAATGTGCATTTTACATATTTGGGGTGCCATTTTATATTTTTTAAAATATTTTTTTCTATTTACGCATAAATTTTGGCCCTAACAAATAATTGCAAACACCTAAATATAAGATATTTTCATATTACATTTATTCTAATATATCTATCATTGATAGTAGATAGTTAGAAAATTAAATATATGAATTTTGTAGTGAAATTCAGGTTATCTGGTTCATAAATTCATCAGACAGCCCGATACAACTTCTGACCAAAGAGTAGACCGTTACACCAGCATAAACATGTTCCAATTTATAAATGAATGCATATTTGGAATGCTAAGAATATTCTAGATTTAATCCATATTTTTTCATATTTTTTTGGCAAAATTTTTTTTTTGCTCCGTTATGAGCTGTTACGCCCCTGTATCCGTATCAGTTTCGGAAGGCACCGTTACGCCAACCGATACCGATATGGGACACCTTGCTTTGAGCATGGGGAGTTGGAGTACTTCGACTTTGAGGGAGTCATTTACCTTGCTCGCTTGGACGTTGATTGGAGGATGTTGGATGTAACACTGACTAATTGGGTCCCTGAGTTGAACCTTTCTATATTCAATGACTTGGAGATGGGACCGTCACTGGAAGAACTTTCCAGGCTGACTAGCCTCCATTGGACTGTTCTCCCCACGTTTTAGGAAAGCAATCGACAAAGACTACCACACCCTTGCATTGGTTTAGTATCTCGTACCTCATCCAGGTTGCATATGGTGATGGCGATGCCGTGGTTCTCTTTGGATCCATTGTATGATGAGTTCTTAGGCGACCGTGGCTTCCAGAGGTCTTCACACTCTTCATACTATCAGACTACACTGATATTGTGCCTGATTACCGAGATGCTATTCTCTGGTTGGCATAGATCTTCCACTACGATGCTTTTCGAAGTGTTGAACAAAGCTTACTATAGGAAGATTATCGGCTTTTTGGTTTTGGCAGAGCTATTCCAAGGATTGTTGGACTGTGTCCTAGGTCATACTCGCATTTTTCATGGTTGCGGAACATTCCTAGATGTACATTTCTTGCCTTTGCATCCTTGTGCTTTCTTATGCCTCAATTTTTTGCGTCCCTTATGTTAACACCTTTGTCCTTCGGTTTTATCAGTTATGACTTCAGGAGAGATTGGCGATGACGATTTTTTTCTCTTGGCTTGACTTCGGGCGACCTGATATCTCGTGCCATATCATGAAAACTCCTCCATGTACTGCTGGGTATAAGAGAGCCCTTATACAAATGGATGTTCTCATGATTGTAGAGCTGGGATATCCAGTGCCATACCATGAAAACTCCTCCATGTACTGCTGGGTATAAGAGAGCCCTTATACAGATGGATGTTCTCACGATTGTAGAGCTGGGATATCCATTGGGAGTCAACCTGGCTTATTGATTCTCCGGTCATTTGTAGTGCTCGTGGGCTTCCATTAATCATTGTCGTGCTACAATTGTATTTCTCGTATCACCCCATCAGATTCTTATGGTAGTTTGGCTTCTCACATGATATTTTGCCTTTTGTGTTTTCTGGTTTTAGACATTGTCCTTTTCCACGGTTCATCGCCGACTTTAAGACTCGAGTTCAAGCTCTCTGGAGCAATTTTCTAACAGTCGACATACTTGGATTTAAAGTCTTGGGCTTTTCCTCTAGCGACGGTTCCATATTAATGTTGAGTGGCTGAGTAGTCATTGCTTTGGCGCATCCCTGGTTGGCACTTGACAAATGTTTTAGATGAGCTTGACATTCTTGGCGATGCAGGGTCTTCTACCGGTTTGTATGAGCCCTTCAAGGAGCGGTCTTTCATCGATCATGACTTCTTTTTGTCCACTCACGATCATTTATTATTTGAGATTTCTTCACTTCGGCATCTCTACGAGGATATGTCTCGGTGATTGTTTGTTGCTCACTAGGAGGATGAGGAGGAGTTGATTATTTGGAGATCTGAGAGGGACAAGTTAGCTTACCTGTGGATGGAGGTTAGCTGATTGAGGGAGAGATTGCCAAAATTTGAGTCTAGGGAGAGGTACTTAGGGAGGATTCTGATGAGGACTGAGAGTTTATTGCTTGGTTCTCAGATTTATTGGGTCGTCCATACATGCTTTTTTGCATGGTACGTGAACGATAGAAAGCATTGTATTTTGAAAAGAAAAAGCATTACATGTAAAGGAAAAATATGATAAAAGAAAAGTTATTTAATACGATAAAAGAAAAGTTTTTTATGTTTTGAAATCTTCGTGCCTTGTGCTATCTAGGTATACATGTCTGGATTTTTGTGTTCAGATGCGGGATTCAGAATCGTGGCTTATGTTGTGACCTTTTAACTCTTAGATTAACCCCCTTGAAGACCCTGGATTTCCTCAGGGAGTAGGCAACTGTGACTGTTGTCTTCCCAAAATTTTAGGAGATCCTATAGATTTCGTATCCATGGATGTATTTTCTCTTGTTCTTGACCTTGATGCAATCTTGGGTTGTCTTTTGATACTTGCTTCTCTTTTTTTCTTTCTTTTCGAGCCATTTTTTTTTCTTTTTTTCTGTAACGCTCTTTCGGGTTTTCACTACAGTTGACTTTTCCCATCATTTTTATCCGTGGTGTTCGTTCAAATTTTCACCACATCCCAGGTGTTTGATCTTGCCTGTCCCTTGGCAGCTATGTCGTTTTGGGTTTTCACCACGTCCACTATCTACACATTGTTTTTACTCAGAGTGCCTTTACGGGTTTTTACTCCGCCCCTTTTGTTTAGGCACACCTTTTCTTTTTTGTATTCTTCCTTTGATTTCTATAGCGGTGGAGGGGTTGGGATTCCATCCTTACCGACCGATTGATAGTCTTTCCAACCTTGTCCTAAGTTACCATGGCAAAGCCATTTACTCAAGCCAGGTTCATCCTGAGGGGTGAAGGGATGGTTGTTTCTGCCTATGGGGTCAATTTCTCTCTCTCTCTCTCTCTCTCTCTCTCTCTCTCTCTCTCTCTCTCTCTTTTCCTACTGTTTTTCCCTTCATATTTTTGTTCTTATTTCCTCTCTTCTTTACCTCTTTAATTCTTTTTCTCTTTTCTTTTTTCTCCTTTTTCTCTTTGCTTTTTCTCTCCTCTTTGGCTTTTTTCTTTGCCTTTGATTTTGTAGCACTTATTGGGGGACGTGATGATGGTTTTTAAGCAAGGTATCCTGTATCGGTATCTGTTGGCGTAACGGTGCCCTCTGATACCGATACGGATACGGGGGTGTAACGGCCCGTAACGGTGCAATTTTTATTTTTATTTACCAAAAAAATGAAAAAATATGGATTAAATCCAGAATAGTTTAAGCATTCCAAATATGCATTCATTTATAAATTGGAACAATTTATGGTGGTGTAACGGTCCACTCTTTGGTGAGAAGTTGTATCGGACTGTTTGATGAATTTATGAACCAGATAACTTGAATTTGACTATAAAATTCATGTATTTAATTTTATAAATATC
This sequence comes from Magnolia kwangsiensis, assembly GCA_037074715.1. Classification (NCBI taxonomy): domain Eukaryota; kingdom Viridiplantae; phylum Streptophyta; class Magnoliopsida; order Magnoliales; family Magnoliaceae; genus Magnolia; species Magnolia kwangsiensis. The sequence continues at coordinate 34,069,316 of CM073586.1, read as the reverse complement.
TAATTTATATACTTAACAATTTGATATCATTTCTCCCAATAGTTCTTTAAAAAAATGAAATTAAATTCAGGTAGATGGCGTTGCCAATTTGGGGCTAACTTGGAGGACTAATCCATGCCCCAAATCAGCCTCAAATTCATGCAATTTATTGGCATTATCCCACTTATGAATTGGTGGACATTTATTGGATAGTGAATCATGAAAAAAAATCAAAAGGCACTATTTTAAAAAATAAGCGTCCACAAATTAACAATTAAAACTATTCAAACAATTTGATTTTGGCATTGTGAGTCAGCAATTACAATCCATAATTTAATTGGTAAATTTTAAGTTAATACATGTCTCGTGTACAATTTTTTAAGGGCTCGAATTAGGTGAGACCTGAATTGTGAAGTGTAGCACACGAGTGTCAAAGTTTTTTGAGCCCCACCCATGATGAATGTGTTATATCCACACCGTCCATCCATTTTGCCAAATAATTTTAGGGCATGAGCCCAAAAATGAGGCAGATCCAAAGCTCAGGTGGACTGCACCATAAGAAACAACAATAATTAAACGTCCACCATTAAAAATTTATTGGGGGCTACAAAAGTTTTAAATCAAGCCGACATGTGTGTTTTCCCTTCATCCATGTCAATGTGACCCAATTAACAGGTTAGATAAAAAATAAACATTACAATGGACCCTAAGAAATTTTTAATGGTGAGCATTCTATAACCACTGTTTCCTATAGTGTAGTCCACTTGAGATTTGGATCTTACTGATTTTTTGGATCATGACCTAAAATGATATGACAAAATGGATGGACGACATGGATAAAATACATACATTATGGTGGGGCCACGTGGCACGTGTATAAAAGTGTGCTGCGTAACTCCAGAGAGTCCGATTTCTTTGGAAGCCTGGTGTACCTGTGTATTGGTGTCATTAAGTCCTATGGGTCTGATCATGAGGTATGTGTTATATCTAAATCGTCCATTCATTTGACAAGATCGTCTTAAGGCTTGACACGAAAAATAATACAGATCTAATTATCAAGTGGACTACACTGCAATTGAACATCTACCATTGAAACCCTTTTTGGGATCACAGAACTTTTGGATCAATATGAAGTTTGTTTTTCCTATTCATTCAGGTCTTTTTGACCTTATGAACAGATTGGATGGAAAATAAACGTTATGGTGGGCCTACGAATTGTTTAACAGTGAAAATCATCATCTCCGCTGCTATTTTTGGTGTGGTCCAGACGATCTTTGGATAAGATTCATTTTTTGGGTAATGCTCTAAAATGATATTTAAAAATAGATGAACGGTGTAGATATAATAAATACATCACTGTGGAGCCCATGTAACTTTGATCTCCTTTGAACCGTTCGTACAACTCGGAGCTCGAGGAGTGTCAGCGCTCGTCTTAGGATGACACGTACCTACAACAACTATACTAGTATGTGGTACACCAGTCAATCCGCTTCCGATTTTAAAAGAAAAAGACGGGAGAGAGGGAAACCGAAAAGAAAAGGAGGGAAAGAAGTGGGGGGGGGCGAGAGAGAGAGAGAGAGAGAGAGAGAGAGAGAGAAGTAGAAGAAGAACAGAGAAAAAAATAGGTATGCTTTTTTTTTTTTTTCTTTTTCTAACGGCTGTTACGGTCACAGAATCGGGGGGGGGGGGGGGGGGGGGTGCGCCCGTTTTGACCCCGTATCGCGTAACGGTGTCGGCCGTTACCGTTATGTATCGGTAACGGGTGTACCGGCTGTTACGGTCACAGAATCTGGGGGGCGAGAGAGATAGAGAGAGAGAAGTAGAAGAAGAATAGAGAAAAAAATAGGTATGCTTATTATTATTTTTTTTTCTATTTTTTTCCCTATTTTCTAGGCCCATAACAGCCGTTACGGGACTGTAACGGCTGTTACGGTCACAGAATCTTGGGGGGGGGGGGGGGGGGGGTGTGCTCGTTTTGACCCCGTATCGCGTAACGGTGTCGGCCGTTACCGTTATGTATCGGCCGATACGGCCGTATCATAACGGATACGGGACACCTTGTTTTTAAGATGACCAGCTTTGGCTAGTAGGCTTCAGCTTTGTTAATGTAACTTTAAACAGGGCTATATTAACTTATCCTTGAAAGATTTTCACGTTATTGGCATTGATGGGCTTTAGAAGATCCTCTCTCCCTTCATATCGGTGAGATAGGGGGTGCTTCCTAAAAGAACTTCTCGTATGATCAGTGATCCTTCCCATGAGGGTTTGAACTTTCCTCAAGAGTTATGGTAGCTACGATGGTAGAATATACTTCATGACCATGTCACCCACCTTCAAGCTCCTCTTTGGAACTCTCATATGTAAGCTCGGGTGATCATTTTCTGATAGCAATGGTAATGACTTACTGCACACATGTACTTTTTATCTGCGAGGTGTAGCCAATTGTATCTGGCTCACTGCCATTCCCCTTCCTCAACTTCACTTTCTCGCAGTAATCATCGAGATGGATTTCCACCTTGACTAATAGGATTGCTTCCATACCGTATGTAAGCTCGAAAGTAGTTGTGCTCGTAGTAGATCGTATGGCTATTCGATCTAGAGTGCATATGGAAGCATTTCTAACATATCTTGATATGTCTTGACCATCATCTTGAGTATTCTGATGATTGTCTTGTTGGCGGCTTTGACCCCATCATTCATTTGGAAGCGGTAGGGGTTTGATCAATGGTGTTGAATTTTGTACCTTTCGTGAAAATCGTTTATCTTCTTTGTTGATGAGGGCGGCCTGTTGTCGGTGATGATGGCGTGCGGGACCCATATTGGCAGATGATGTTGATCTTTATGAATTTCACCACATGAGACACTACTATAGTAGCGTAGGATGTTACTTATACCCACTTCGTGCCATTTGAAGCTTTCAGGTTTACCTTCCCAATGATGTCGAGTCCCCATATAGAGAAAGGCTAGGGTGTAGTCAAATTGTATAGATCAGACGCAGGGGCATGGATTTGATTTACATGCTCCTGACACTTGAAACACTTTCTGAGGTGTCGGCAACAGTCTGCCTCCATAATTAACAAATAGTAGCCAAGTTATAGAATCTTCTTTGCCATCATGTACCCATTCATGTGTGGGCCACATACTCCATCGTTAATTTCGTCCATGATTTTGCATCTTTGGCTTCATCCATGCACCGAAGGACTTGATTAAATGATCACTTGTATAGAACTTCACCACCGATAATGAATTGTCCTGCCAAACGATGGATGGTTTGACAGTCTGTCGTTGTAGCTTCTTCTAGGTATTCCTGGTTTTCTAGGTAGCGCATGACGTTGGTATTTCGGGGCTTGTTGCTAGGAGCGGCTTTAGCCTCTTCAATTTGCAAGTAGAAGATTGATTCATCTTGTATCTTGACTGTGAGCTCCCATTCGGAAACTCCTTTTGAAATATCTAGCATTGATGCTAAGGTGGTGAGAGCATTTGCGAACTTATATATTATTAGCTCGCGGCATGCATGAGAATGTGATTTCTTTAAACTCTTCGGTTAGATTTTTGAGATATACGTGATATAGGAGCAACTTCTCATCTTTAGTCTTTCAAACACCATTAGTTTGATTGATGATAAGCTGTGGGTCTTAAAAAACTTGTAGTTTCTTTACACCTAAGATTATGGTTTCCTTTAGACCGTCAATACAAACTTCGTATTCCGTCACATTATTGGTGCAATTGAATGCTAAGGGGCCTGTTTGGTCCGTGGGATACAATGGTTTCCAATTGTACTAAATGGGATTAGCATCATTATTGAACAATGATTACATGTCTAGAAATACCATGGTAGCTTGACCATCCAATCTCATGTTTGGGATAAAATTCTTGCTATTGGAAAAACACTGGATTAAGCAAAACCCCGTTTGGTGGACCATAGAATTGTAATCAACGAACCAAATTCACAACGGATGTCGGTCACTTGTACATGTATATAACTAGAATGTCATGTGTAAAGGGCGTATATTGATGGATGACATAGATAAAACACATGCATCAATGTAGAGCCCACATGTGTAGTGGATTTCAAAATCCACCGAAAATCCCACATGGGACCAAATGCAATTCCATCCCACCTAATCCCAACCCTTCCTGTCCTCCCTAAATGTTGGTTGGATTTTGCATGAGACTAAATGCAATTCCATCTCCCCTAATCCCATATAAGCCCACGTACCAAACAGACCCTAATTGCCTTGAGATTGGGACGGGGATGTTGTCGGGGGAGTAAAGGATTGCTCCGATCCCACCTCCCTTGGAGTTTGCAGCACCATCGAAGAAAAGCGTCCACTCCCTCGTCTTCTTTTCTTCTTCCTCAATAAGGAGATCCTTGTCTAGGAAGGTCTTCAGTGGCTGGTAGTTCGGTAGGGAATGGGTTGCTATATGGTCGGCCAGTGCTTGCCTCTTGATTGCCTTCTGAGTGACATAGGTGATGTCAAACTCATATATAAGTAGCTGCCAATTTGTTCTTTCCAGTGAGTGCCGGCTTCTCGAACATGTACTTAAGCAGGTCTATGCGAGTGAGTAAAAGGATGGGAAACAATCATGTATTGTAGGAGTTGCTGGGTTGCCCAGACTGAGGTGAGACATGTCTTCTTGAGTGCTAAATAACAAGTCGCATAATTAGTGAACTTGTGACTCAAATAGTATATTGTTTGTTCATCCCTTCCTGTTTCATCATGTTAATTGAGGACGTAACTGATTGTGTTTGTCGCTACCGAGATGTATAACAATAGGAGACATCCTAGAGTTAGCGGCACTAGAATTGACAGATTCATTTGGTATCTCTTAATTTTATTAAAGGAAACTTGACAATAATCATTCCATTCTTTTGGAAAATTCTTGTGAAAGAATTTGAATATTGGCTCACAGATAGGAGTGAGTTGTGTAATGAAGCGACTGATGTATTGGATTCTACCTAGGAAGCCCCAAATTACTTTTTGTCCTTGGACGCATCTCAATGATGGCTTTTGTCTTTCTTTCGTCAACTCCGATGCCCTCCACACTTACCATGAAGCTAAGAAGTTTGCCTTTAGTTGCACTGAAGACACATTTTTATAGGTTAATGCGAAGTTTAAACTTTTCCAACAAGCTGAAGAGCTTCTTCAGGTCTTTGAATCCACTACAAAAAAACTGACCAAAGCCAATGGTCGCATGGTAGTTTCCCCGACGACTTTTAGCCCTCAGAGTCACCGACAACTTTTTTACATTGGCTAATCACAATAAGCCGTCGGCGAATGCAAAGGGTTATTAAACCCTTATTGTGAGTTCACTACCAAAAAAGGTGCTCTATGGGGTCCACCACAATGTGTGTGTTTTATCTAAGCCATCCATTCATTTTGATAACTCATTTTAGGGCATGAGTAAAAAAAAGAGGTAGATCGAAGGCCCAAGTGGACCACATTGTAGTAAACAATGGAGATTTTCTGCCATTGATATGTGGCATGGTCCACTTTGGGCTTCCTCCTGCCTTCTTTTTTTGACCATGCCCTAAAATGAACCATAAAAAATGGATGGACGTAGTGGATAAACCACATACATCATGGTGCCCCCACGAGCCCCTGACAAGAGCATCCATCTCTATATACGTGTGGGGGTAGTACCCAATCCGTGCCCAAAAAAGAGCCCACGATAATGAAATAATTCTCGCGGGTTCTCTTCCCTTTCTCTATCCCCCCTCTCTCTCCTCTCTCTTAGGGCTACAATGACTCAAGCAAGGCTCCTTCTCTCCAAGCAACTCAGAGGTACACAAATCCAATCCCCTCCTCTCTCTGTATAGCAATTTATAAGGTTTCTTTTATTATGAGATCAGGTGATGTAAGTACCAATTGGACGGTCGATCTTTCTTCTACATGCAGATCTCAACAAGAATCCAGTGGATAGATTGTTGGCTGGTTTGGTTGATGACTTCTTTGAATGGAATGTCACGATCATAGGTCCAACCCGATATTATCTAGTGAGTATTTTAATTTTTCTATCTTGTGTTCTTTTCGTTATAAGACTGGATTTTCATGCTTGCTTTTGGATTTCTAGGGTTTCTTATTTTTTTAGGTTTGGATTTCTTAATTTTGATCAGATTGCATTGGTTGGTGGTTTCATTTTGTGGATGGTTGTATGTGATTTTAGATTTTGATGCATGTATTTTTCGTAATTCTAAGGGCCTATTTGGATGCCTGTCACTTTTCTAAAACGTAACAAAGTTACAGGTGACTTTGTTACAGTTGGTGTTTGGGAGAGGAAAGTTATAGGTAACTCTCTCAACCTGTGACTTTCTTACAGAAGAAAGAGGCGAAAATCTTATAGGCACTTGAGTCGTTTTTCAAGTTACCTGTATCTTTGATATAGGTAACGGTTGGAAATTGTGAAATGAAAATCTTTGGAAAGAATCGCACCTACATTGAAGAACGTACCTACCTTCAGACGGAGTGACGAACGCTTCTCCCTCTCTCTCAAGTCTCCTTCTCCCTCTCTCAGTCTCCTTCTCCCTCTCCCACCAAGCTTCAGCAAGGTTGGAAACCCCTTTTCTCTCTTTCTATTTCGTTTTTCCTTTCCTTTTATTATTATTATTTTTATTTTTGCTTCTGCGTTGACGGACGCAGCTTGGTGAGGTGGCGTGGATAATGGCTGATGATCTGTGGGGCCCACCATATTGTATTTGTTTTATCCATGCCGTCCATCCATTCTTTTGGATCATTTTAGGGCTTGATTCCAAAAACGAGGGATATCTAAATCTCAGGTGGACCACACCACCGAAAACAATAATGATTGAAAGTCCACCATTAAAAAAGTAATAGGGCCCACTGTTATGTTTGTTTCACATCCAAGTTGTTGATTAGGTCATAGAGACCTGGATGAAGGGAGCAAAATAAATATCAATTTGATCGAAAACATTGGTGGCCCACCAAAAGTTTTTAATGGTGGGTGTTCAATCAACATTGTTTCCAGTGATGTGGTCCACCCGAAATTTTGATGTACCTTATTTTTGGGCTAATGACTTAAAATGATTCGGAATAATGGATAGATGGTGTGGATGAAACAAAGACATCATAGTGGGCCCACATAACATGTCAGTAGTCCATGCCATCCATGTTTTCGTGGATGGAATATACATTCCTCTCATAATTTGTGAATGCATGGATTATCAGATCCCACAATCCATGGAATAGCAGATGTCCCCTGCCCAAAGGCATGCATGGTTGGAGAACATAGTTCCTAAATAGATTACTTTAGTTTGATGTTATTTGTTTTTTACTTTTTTTCCCTTACAGCATTGTAAATATATCTTGTGAAGAAAATGAAAATTTTTGTTTAGATATGTTACCTCAAGTTTTTTTGCCCACATTACTAGCATTTTGAAAACATGGGCTCACTTTTATGGCCTACTTGTTGATTAGTTTAGCCTAAGAATCGGCCAAACTATTCATTTACATGGGCTTAATAAAATGGAATAATTTTATCCTATGTTTTTTATGTGTCAATCTGATTTTTTAACGATTCTTTATTTCAACTCTATCTAGTGTGAATATCCAACTTATTACCTGTAACAAAGTTACAGGTTATCCAAACACGGAAACAAAGTTACCTGTAAGTAAGTTACAACTTACATCCAAACAGGATTACTTGTAACTTACTTACACCTATAAGTAAGTTACACGTAACTTTCTTACAACTTAAAAAAGTTACGGGCATTCAAACAGGCCCTAAGTGTTTTTTTTTTTTTTTTTCTTTTTCTTTTAGTGTTCATGAGATTGCTTTTATTGGTTGGGATACCGGAATTGGTCGATGTCTTCAGGTCCTGGTAGTGGTTTGTTTGGAATTTAGGAATTATGATAGGGTTGTTCTTGTCATTTAGGGGTTCCATTGAGATCTATAATTTCTACATGGGGATGTAATTTTGAACTTTTTTCACTCCTTTTTTTTTTTGTCTATATTATAATAAATGGAGGTGTGACGAATGGTTGGGACATGCCAAATAGGTTATTAGCTCTTCCTCAATTGGAAGGGCAGGCCTACCATTCTTTTCTCAAAAAATACCCACATTGGAAAATGTTACCGTTACAATCAGCATATCTTTTTTCTCATTGAATTCAGAGCTTTTGATGGATCATTCTTTGGACGGGTACTGATCTGAAAGTTTAATTGTTGATGGAGGAAATTTGGGGAAATCAGGACATGGCATAATGATGGAACACACAATGAATGGTATGGATCGACAAGATGTGGACCCCACCTGTATGGTTGCTAGGCCGAACAATGCACACTTTTTGTGACTTTTTCCCTCAGTGTTTTTTTTTTTTTTTTTGAGTCTGAAAGGGCTTTGTTTTCTGAGTCATTTGGTGAGATCCATTGTAATATAGGCAGGGATTCATTGCTGTCTTATTTGTTGTACAAATTTTAGTCTTGACACTTGATCATTGAATCGATATGATGATCTGTCTTTTGTAAGTTTCTTTCTTAATGTAACATCTTGTTCACATTCTACTGGTTTCTGCTGTCGTTGAAGCACTACATTCATTGGTTTTCACATTTAGTTACTTGATAAATGTTCATTTGGGGGAGATGTTTGTGATGTTTTAAAACTTACCATTGACATTCGCGTGAGATAATTTAAAGTTTGGTATTAAATTATCGATGCTCACTGTATATTTATATTTTCTTTGGCACCAGCCCTGCTTGAATGACAATCATCTAATTGCGGCGATGGAGGCTATTTTAATGCCATCATAAGGTTCCCAGAAAATTACCTGAATAGTCCTCCATCAGTGAGGTTTACATTGGAGATGTGGCATCTTAATGGTTGGTTACTTACCTTTTTGTTGATAGAGCTTTTTTATTTCTTCCCCATTTTTGCTTCTCTTTTTAATGAAGCACTGTTTAATTCTGTCTTGATTTATGTTTGAACTTCAGCTTATCCTGATGGGCGGGTTAGCATATCAATTCTTGTAGGTTTACTGTAGTATTGTACCACGATAGTAAATGTTCCACGAATCCACGAATTTGTAGTTTGATCTCCAAATAGTGGACTTTGGAATTTGAAAAATCCAGATCCAATGCAAATTCATGAATTTGACAAGTTCATGAATTATCAAATTCACATTTTCATTTTCTTGATCCCAAATAGGCCCTAAGCAATTGGAGCTTGAACATAAGTATTTAGCCTGCCCATCCTTCCACATTAACGCTGGCGACTGGAGATGAAATCTCTCTTCTAACCAGGCTAGTTCAAATTCGAAAGACTTCAGACCCTGTGACTTCTCACTCGACTTTTGTAAGAACGGATGGTGATCATAAACAGATCTTGACAATCCATGTTGGAAAATATCTGGAAATAAAGCTTCCCAATCCATGTAAAAAAAAACCCCAATAAATCCACTAGTTTGTCACCACAGCTATGTAGGGAGCTGGGACTGCTCAATTCATAAGTAAGACCTAATAACTCATTAAGCAAGATTATCTGCTACTTTGTCAACACATTTCTGAACTCAGCATCTAAAAATATTAATCCTCAATTTCGTCAATCATATCTGCCAATTTCTATGGATTCTCTTGTTGCCTTTTGTTTTTCCTTGTTTTTGCCCCTCTCAGGCCCCTTTGGTTTGTGGTTCTGTTTGTTTTCTTTCAATAATATTCATCCTAAAAAAACTCAAGGACCCAAAATGGCATTTAATGCATTGCCATCCCAAATGCATTAGTCTAAACTTGGATTTATATTTAGCCGGGTAATTCTAAAGTTGTTAATTTTTACAAAACTCTGTTACCAGCGTGATCATTTTTTACTATTGTCATTACCAAAATATATAGTCATAGTAAAACAATCCCTGCAGGCTCCAAGATGCAGGTTAGTTTTCTTTCAAGATTTTTTCGTCATTTAGTGCATTATCAGTGTCAGATTTCATATATTTCAAGATGCATACTTCCATTGAAGTCCTTTATGTGAACCAATTATCTATTTTGATTATTGGATATGTCGTCTGTTGTCTCATGTTTTGAAAGATATTATTTGTTTACTATTTGTTAAATGATGTCAAGAATGTGATGCTTAAAGCTAGAACGTGAATATGGATCATCCTCTGCTTTCATTTACATGGAAGAGTGTCATGAGGAACATTATGTAAATTCTTCCAACACATCTCTATATCAACAGAGGATCATCCCAGGCCCCAGTATCTTTTGTGAGTTCTAAACTTCTGGTAGTGATGATTAACTAATAAATGAATGTTATGATTCTTCCAAAATCCAAATCTGTGCATTTTCTTTGTCTTTAATGCATGAAATATTTTTAAGGGCATTGAACCACCACGTATTTGAAAGGAACATTGTTCCAATGTAGAATACACCAAGAGAGATGGCAGTTTCATGATACTAAAGATGACGATAATATTGTTCATGATGCTTGTTGAACAATATAGGGAGATTTGGTTTTACTTGGGTATATGCAGGCAATGTGTCAATTGTCTCCGTGCATGCATTTCATACCTCATCAAAGTGTCAAGTTTGCATATCTGCATTCAAATTCTGTTGAACTTTGATCCATCAAGTGAACTTTAGCTGAAATGGTTGATCTATTCTATTTCCACAAATTTAATTGGTATTGCTATACCTATATTAGTTGGTATTGTGAATAGCTGGATGTTTATTTTGTCCTTGGCTATTGTAGATTTTTCTTTGTTCAGAATTAAGAAGATCGGTGTATGCTCCCTAGTATTGTCTTTCTTTTCTATGTCATCTTGTCATCGTCTTTCTCTATAATTTAGTTCTTCAGTTTCAGGGCATAGCTTTTTCATATGACTACATTGATTGTATGATGAAATTGATTTTTAGGTTGTAAATGGATTATTGCCACTGCAAAAGCTTTATCCAAGCACATCTTTCTAAATAACTAGGGATTGAAAATCTATTTTTTGTCACAATTAGGCTTTTGGGAGGTGCTTTTGGTGTAAAGTTCCCTAAACTTTTTTTTTTTACTCAATTATGTTATCTCAGTGAGCTAAGTGACTTGATATTGTAGAGTGGAACCGAATGATTGACATTACTATGAGAACCGTTTGAGCAGATCTTTGGTTTATGACCCATCTAAAGTGATGTCCTCCAATGGATGTAATAACATGCAGATGCGTACCTGCAAGTAGCATTTCTCCTTTTAATTTTCTAGATTTGTGCCACTGATTTTAAACCTGTGCAAGGTTACAGGGATTGACCCATTTTGATGTCAACACATTTGTGAAAGTACTCGTGAAAGACACTGATTGGCTTCCTGGAACACCTGAAACACTAAAGGGTTCATCAATATCATTGGAATATGGGCCTCACATATACAGCATTGCAAATATATCAACAAATGATCCTTGTACTTTGATAAAATCTCTCTCTCTCTCTCTCTCTCTCAAGAATGTTTTATAGTAAAATGGATTGTTGCAGTTATCTGGTTCTGTTTTTCTTAGGTATGGGTATGCCACTCCAAATGATGTCCTGGCTTTGCTTAAGCAGCATATTAGCAGAGGAGAAATTGTAGACGCACTGTGGAGGTACCTTTTCATTCTTGAATTGGCTCATCTTGATTTCAATATTTTTTATTGTTTTCTTTCTACTTTTCTATATGAAACATAAAACTTTCTTATTCTGAGGAAAAATTCAATTATTTTCTATATAATTTAGAACTTTCGAAATAGTTAATGCAATACAATTTCTTAGAGAGAGTTCTGTGCTGGGTTTTTGAAATGTTTTTAAAAGAGCAAGAGATGTTCATAGAAGCTACTATTACTTGAGATGAGTATTGCATATTATTTCTATGCTTGTCAATTGATTATTTGTTAGTTTAGATATTAAATGGTTTTAATTAGAACTACACATCTTCTTTTTAACTTTGATTTTTATGTTTTCATAGTTTTCATTAATTATTCGTCTTTTATCAATTTATTTCTATTATAAATTATTTATTTGTGGAAGGAAGTGTCACTTAGATTTTTAGAGTTTCTTGTCCCTAACACTTTGACACACACCTATGCCAACTGCCTAGGTATCATAGTGTATAGCACAAAAAATCATTCAATACAAGATGGGGCCGTTCACACGAAATTAGCAATTGGCACCGTGTCTCAATACAACCAGGTGCAGGGTGCATAGAATGGCTCCCATGATCAGGACTGTACATGCATCATGGTGTGTGTGGTGTGCAGAGGGGTCACCTATTGATGAGACAAACAAATGAAGTGGCTCCCATGATCAGGACACAAATGAAGTGGTTTAATGGGTTTTTATTTTTTAGCTGCTTTTGCTTCTGGTTGTTAGTTGAAGGTGAATTTTTATGTCTTGGAATCAAGGTTTAGTTATTTTCAAGTATGTGGCCTTTGAATGGACCCTGCATCAAAATGTACTCTATACATTTTTGGATTGCCTGTGTGGTTGTGATTGGAGTTCTGGGTCTCGTGGTATGTATTGATCACATTTAGAAAATATTTTTCAAGTCGTCATGCTTACCTAGCAATTAGAATAAATTGTTTGTACAGATGCAAATCTTGGTAGAAAAAAGGTCTTTCGATTAAGAGGCACAAAAGTGTGTTCTTCAGTAGTAGATGCACTACTAAAATGCACTTCCACCATAATGGTTCCGTTCGGTCAAAATATTCTTTCCATTATTTCCCATATGGGCTACTCTACCAATGTGATTTAATGGTGGTGACATGCCGCTATACATATTTGATATGACAGACATGCATATATCAATCCAAACTGCTCCATATTGTGGGGTCCATTGGACAATCCTAACAATTCAAAGTGGTTATCAAATGATATTTTCAAACTTCTTGGTAATATCTTCGTGTATGATAAACTTAACATTTATGTTCTCTGTTTGTCCTTTGGAGCATTGTACTCAATGCATGAGAATGAAAAAAATTGGAACTTTTTCCTGTGTTTTCTTTAGTATCTTTTCCTAGTTTTTAATCAACAACAAACGTAGGTCTTAGGTTACATGCTCTATGTTTATCATTATCTTTTCACTGAGCAGGTATATGTTTAACTTGTGAAAACAAGTCAGCAATAAAGAAGGAAGCAACAAAATGGCAGGACGGGAGAGGTATCTGGTGGTAGGTCAATAGAATTGATTCCCTCTTAGTTTGGTGACATTTCTTAAAGCTGAAGCATAACACTCATGTTCTTAATTTGGATAATGATTTCAACAATATAGGTAAAGTGCATAAGCTATAACTTGGTAGTCTTGAAACAAACAGCAAAGTTAATGCATACATATCTATTAAAGGACTGGCCTGACTCGATTGCAAGTAATATACTCTTTTTTTTTTTCCTTTAAGAATTAAGTAACACAGGTATTATGTTCCTTTGGCTTGAACCTGTTATGCATGCATGATTTAGGGAAAAAGTTGCTACAAGTGGTATGATAATTTCACATTTATGCTCAAGAATTGTGTTCCAGGATACTGTCCCATGATATCCAACGATGTCTGAAGTGGTGTGGGTTGATGCAGATGTTCTTTTTCTCTTGTATACCAGTGGGAGCACTGAAAAGCTGAAGGTGATCTCCTTGAAGTTCTCTTAATTGTAGTCAATTTGATGTCTTTTTTGTGCTTGCATGCATTTCACGTTCGATTTGCATGTCTATATGCAGGGTGTTCTGCATACAATAGGGGGTATATGATATACACTGCTACAACATTTAAATATGCATTTGACTACAATCCATCAGATATCTACTGGTAAGTTTGCAAAACTTGGTTTTTTAGTCCCTTAAGAAACTTGTCTTTGAATAAAGAAAAGAAAAGAAACGTGTCTTTGAATTCGCAAGTGTAATTATACACATTCCTGTGTCGTGCTGATCATGTCTCTTGTTCTGCCTCCAGGTGCACTGCTGATTGTGGTGGATCTGAGAGTGCATTTTGTTTTGTTTTGTTTTTTCTTGCACAAGGGCCTGTGTAGAGTTACAATGATCTGATTTTTTGTGGACACAGTTTTGAAAACTTAAATTATGGTTTCACTTTGAAACCACATTTGGACTGCAGTTGCTGACACCAACACACGAATTCACACAGCACAGGGACGGGATAGACTCAGTATTTGGGAAATCTCATTACAGCTATCATGAATAAATTATACTTCTTCTGTCTTCATAATTTGATCTGGTTCTACTTCTAGGCACCATTCAAGTTAATCATCCTCCTTGTACAAACATCTTGATTTGAGTGCAGAAGCGATATTTTATTAAGACACTTGAAGATTTTGCATGAATGTTGATTCCTTGCTAGGATTGTTATTGTTGAGGCCTGTTGAGTAAGCCAATAGGGGCATGATTTTAGACCAGATTTTCAGGTTTGAGTTTCGAAACTCGATTGTAGACATTGATTACAGTAAATTACAGAGTATGTATTTTGTCCAGAGTATGTATTTTGAAGCAAAGGTTCCCAAATACTCCAGTGTTGGCTTGCTACTGCCACAATTGTAAAAGAGGATGTCGTGCGAGCTATTGGTATTGTAAATTGCATTGTTTACCCACAAAATTTCAACCGGCCAAATTGAATGGCATAATTGTATAATAGAATGATCTCCAAGGCGTGATGAATGAAGTCTTCTCGCGGTCTTCTATAGCCATCTTGATACAGTTATATCCAAAAAGCCATCCATGAACAAGAAGATCTTGGGTCCTGCAGTGTTGTTGACCAAAGTGCTACTGTGCAGTAGGGGGAAGTCATTTTTATGACTGGCTTTGTTGAGGTCTTGGAAGTCGATGTACATCCGGACCTTACCATCCTTCTTTGGTACTAGCATGATGTGTGCGAGCCATTTAGGGTAGTTGACAACTATCAAGAATCTCACATTGTATTGCTTGATAACCTCTTCAAGGATTTTCAGGGCTCATTCTGGCTTCATTCTTCTTAGCTTCTGCTTAATAGTCTTCATTTCTAGTTTTGTCATTTGATGGTGTACAACGAGTTCTTGAGCGACCCCAGACATTTCTTTGCAGGAGAAGGCGTAGTTGGACAACCTTGGATTAAGGAAGTCTATAATTTTTTACTTGTATTCTAAAGATGGATTTTCCAATGCGTATTTCCCGAAGAACTTCAGGGTTTTCTAGGTTTACAATCTCAAAGTCATCTATGACAACATTAACATTAGTTTTAAACTTTTTGAGTAGATCCTTTAGTTTGGGAGCTGGTCATCATCTTGCCTATCTTGGACTTCGTCTAAACCCATGAGTTTGAAATCTAACTCAATATCAAAATCGTATGAGTAAACTTCTATCTCAGGTGCTATGACAAACAAACTTGATACATTATTACATGCAAGCTTTGAAAAGTCAATTTCTTAAAAATGCTTTTGGATTTCGATTTTTTTTTTTGGATTTTAAGGGACCCTGAGAAAGCCAACACTACAAACAATGACAGGTCCTGACCTGTCTTACGGTGCCAAATGCTATTAGGGTCCCAAATGCTATTTAAATAAGGCATTTTTTAGGTCGGTGCCCTTAGACAGCTCACTAGCTGATCCAATGGTTAGGGGAATAGTCGACCAGTTAAGACCCTGCATTCCTTCCCCTAGAAAGGCGGGGGTTGACGAGATAGGCAGAGGATCATGGTCCGACCCAATGTCCATGAGCTCTGCTTGACCGAGTTCTGGATTTGAGTTACCCTCCAGAGTCGCTTATCACACATTGGAGCTCTTCTGGTTCCTCAATTTGAGGGATCCAGACATCAGACAAGTCCAGGGCTGGTAATTTCCCTTTCATGGTCTAATGGATAGGCTCTTTTTGCACTTTGTTGGTGCGATTCGTTGGGCCCTTTTGCCCCTAGCAAGTGACTAGTGTGGGCAGGTTATGCCCCTGGCTGGATGCTTATGTAGCAGACAAGTTGTGCCCTTAGCTGATTGATGCTACCATGAAGGGGAGGTTATACCCTTGGTTGGATGTTAATGCAACGGGAAGTTGTGCCCCTGATCGATTGACGCAGACGGGCAAGTTGTGCTCCTGGTGGATTGGCGATGCGTTTAGGATAGGTACCAGGGCATCTTGGTAAGCTATGGGATTTTGCCCCTGGTCCTGCCCATGATCAGGCACCTCCTCTTCTTCTTACACAGGTGGCTCCTTTCCCAGAGGTCCCATGATCCTCTCCCATCGGATGGGAGGCCATAAAGCCCATCTTGGATATGGAGGGAGACTGCTCCCCTCGTCAGTCAACTCTTCTTGGGCGGGTCCTGTGTCCTTACTGGGAGTACCCGACTTTATGAAATGGATTGAAGTGCACTTAAACCTCTTTCTTCTCCCTCGCTCCTTGAAGGTCAACCATATCCTAGCCCTCGCCTTTTTGTATTTGCGGATGTCTCAACTACCATTATCTTAGAAAGATTCTTTGTGCAGTACTTGAGGCTTAATCGTTTAGCTGGTGGGAAAACGTATTTAGCTTTGAGAGGACTTGGATTTGCAATTAAATTCAGTCTTGAATTTAAAACTGTGGTAGGAAATGTCATCCTCTTTAAGTGTTGGATGTCGATGACTGGGACATCTGGCTTGGGAGTAGTGATTCTGGCAGGGAGGATGAATTTTGGCTCAGCAAGGATAGAGATCACCCGATTCTCCTAGATATACTTGACTCTCTGGTGGAGGGTAGAGGGATTGACTTTGACTTCGTGAAGCCAAGGCCTTCCTAGCAGGAGGTTGAAAGAAGTAGATATGTCTAGGACCCAGAAGGTTATGGTTGAGATGTCCAGACCAATATGCACTTCAATGTATCTCTCTCCCACCAATCCATAGGAGTTGTCGAATTCCCTCATGCTCATATTGTTGGGCCGAAAAGATGATAGCTCAATCTCAAGGCCAGTAGTAGTCCTAAGTTGGCACATGTTTAGGCTCGAGCCATTATCAATGTAGACCAGTGGGATCCAGAGGTTCTTATGACATGGATATGTTCAACGAATGCCCATGGTTACATCTTTTTAGAGGTAGCTCCTGATCGGTAAATGTGATTGCTCGGGAGCGAGAAGTTGCCCAATTATTTTGGGAGGAGTGTTTGAAGAGATATGTACATCGCTCAGGGCCTTAGCAAATAGTTCTCTGTGAATGCATGATATGCAGAGTAATTCTTAGACAGCAATTTGTGCAGAAATTGTCTTGAGCTGAACTGCCACATGGTAAGCATCTTTTGTCTTGTTGCTAAGACCCAAGAGGGCACCTTTGGAGTCTCCTCTGTTTAGGTTATCTCTTTGGATGCATTGTCCATTGGGATTCATATTCCTCACCTCAACACATTCTAGGTAGTGTTAAGGGACCACATTGTAGAAAGGAGCCATCTTACCTTCTAGAATCACTGGTGCCTCAGAAGCGGGTGGTTGTGCTGTAGAAGCCTATGAGCCCTCTCGTGGCTCTGTTACTCGTAAGACTACCTTGTTGTTAGTGCTATACGAGATGTGACCTTGCATCTCTGGGTTAGCCATTCTAGGTGAGGGAGGTCCGACATGAATGAATATTGGCCCAGTGTAGCACCTCCTTGCTGCTTCCAATTGTTGATCGATGGGTTTTCAAGATGGGCTAACTCATGTGGTAGGAGAGGAAGTGTTCCCCACGAGTCTCCCTTCCTGGATGCTAGGGCGGCTCTTTATAGGATGACTGGCTTGAATGCGGAGAAGGCACCTTCCAGGACCACCAATTCCCAATTCAGTCCATCATGAGATGCCCCTTGCATGGTCGGTAGTAGTGATGCTGGAAATCGGCGCCCAAATTGATTATCTTTGGTTTTAGGCTATATGGGCTGATTTGGATTGATGATGCAGTAAACTTGGAGTCGCCACTAGCCAATTAGCTCAAAAATTCTGCAGTTGGCTAGAACCTTCAAAATCTGTAAAAGCCAGAGAATCCGAGGACTTCCTTACTTTAAGTTGACTCCTAATCTGCGACCTATGATTCCTAGTAAGGGACCTTAGTAATAGAGAACTCTGCCCGTATGACATACGGTCTCTACTTTATGTAGCAAGCTGATCTTAGGGGATAATGATAGAATATAAAACATCAAAATGAGACGAGGCGGACTCGAATTTCTGATATGGCGGGGTTTGGAATTCCGGCAAGTCATAGAGCATATATTCAGAGAATGTCTAGAGGAGAAAGATGGTCAAGAGGAGATGTGATGATGCTTAGAATATTCTGTAAGAAGAATAGGCTACCATGAGTTTATGATGTGATAGGGTCCAGAGTTTTGACAAGTCACAAAGCATACATTCAATAATAACCTAGGGAAGCAGGTGGGTTGAGAAAGGAAGTAATGATGCGATTGATGTTGATTGTTAAATATTGCATATTGGACCCTATTTATTACTTGGTTCTATGAACATGATAATGCTTAATGTTCTATTTTAATCATGCTTGTGCTGCAAGGTGAATTTAAGAGCTTGGATTGAAAGGGATGATAAAAGCATGGATTTAGCGCTCAAGAATCACCAAGCCAAGGATTGAATTTTAGAAGACCAAGAATGAAGAATTCATATGCCAAAGATTTAAGAAAATGTCAAGAATGAAGAAAATCAGAGTTTTGAAGTGAAATTTAGTGATCCTCGACTAGTCCTGGTTCCGGCTCGACTAATCTAGCTTATGCTCGACTAGTCCTGGCCTCTCCTCGACCAGTCCTGACTTCCGCAGGACCAGTCCTGACTTATGCTCGACCAGTCCTAGCTTTCGCAGGACCAGTCTTGGCTCCTGCTTGATTAGTCGAGGAAACTTTGACTCGAACTTCAGCAATATCGACTTTTAAATTCGCGCAATCTTCGACTAGTCGAGGGTGGTCCACAACCGGTCGATGATGGCCTACGACTGGTTGAGGATGGCCTAAGACCAGTCGAGGGTTACGCAATTTTTGTCCGGATTACATAAATTTGAGACGGTTTCTAAAAATTTCCACTCGGTGTGAAAGGTTAAGGCCTAAAGCTATAAATAAGGGTCCTTAAGACACTCCTAAGCATCATCTAGGGTTTGTGGAGTGGAGCAAAAGCGTGGAGAAGCTGTCGCCAAGAGTTTTTATTCCCTTAGTAGTTTTTATGCTTTTCTTAAGAGATTCTAGTTCAATCATGTTTATGGTGGCTAAACCTCTTTGATAGGGCTAAGAGGTGAAGCTTGTAGCGTGATGGGATGTTTCTATTACTTTGATTCATGTTTATTTTGAACTCTCTTTGATTCTATTTTGATTAAAAGGAATACTTTTAGTTTTAATGGTTTGTTGTAATTCAAATTATAATAAATCTGCGATAGCTTTGAGTATGTTCTTTTCATGTATTGAGATTGTGAAATTAGGAAATCCTGTTGTTCACCATCATCTCTTAGGCATGGTTGGATGATGGAATCATTCCTAACTTTCACAATTCTCCCAAATTGTTTATGGGATTAGTGAATCTTGTTGTTTGCATTGTCTCATAGGCATGGTTTTGTGACAGAATCACTTCCTGTTCTCACACCTTTCATCTATTGAGAACTAGGTCAAAGGAAGTTCAGATTTGATTTTACTGAGAGATCTTTCGATTGGATAAGATGAGACTCCGATTCCAATCGTGTGACTTGAATCAAACATAGATCTCCCCGATCTCTACAAGTGGATCCTTGAAAACCCTAGTTTCTCACCTTTGAATTTCTTAAGTTTTTCATTAAATTTCTCACAATTACTCTCAAATATTTCAGATTTAGGTTTTCATCTTTTTCTAGTTCTAGTTCTAGTTGTTTTCATAATACTCACAAGATTAGTCCCTGTGGATTTGACCTCGGTCTTACCGAGATTATTACTACATCGCGACCCTACACTTGGGGTTGTGAACAAGTTTTTTGCACCGTTGCCGAGGACTAACGGTTGCATTTTTCTAAGATTAGCTAATTTTGAAATTAGTTTAAGATTAGAGTTTTTCTAATTTTTATTTTTAGGATTAGAGTTTTCTGTTTTTAGAAACTCACTTTTAGAAACTTTATATTTTCTGTTTTTAGGAATTTTCCTGATTTGTTTTAGAAACTAATTCGTTTCCTTTTTTGTAGGAGTCTAACGTAGGACTTTCTAAATCGGTAACCTCTTTCTAATTCTTGATTAGGGTTTGTTCTCTAGGTTCAGAAACTTTCTAATTTTAGAATTTTATTTTTAGGATTTTTTTCTGTATTTTTTAGAAACTAACATTGTTTTCTGTTTTGCAGGATTCTAACATAGAACTCTCCAACCCAGTAAAATCTTTCTAACTTCTTCCCTCTACTTACTTTCCATATTGTTGTAGGATTTTTCTTTTATTCTATTTTAGGAGTAGATTCAGAGTTAGGGTTTCACTATTGAAGAGTAGGTACGTCAATATATTGAGATGGATAAGAGATATTGGGAATGGATGTATGATGATTATGATATAAATCAACTTATGTCTCAAAATTTTTCTGAAATCATCATCGAGAACTGACTGGAATATAATGCTCCACTGGTTAAGAAGTCCTTACATGATCATATGCGGGAGAACAATTACACCTCACAGATTAATAAAACAGTACGTGAGTGTTGGAGTTATCATAACTATGAGAGTGAGAATTATTATCACCCATTAGACAAGAAGAAAATAATGAGAGATTATCTTATGGGTGATAATATGTATCAGCAACCATCAAATTCTCCCACCTATGATCCGTATGACTATAATCAGTAGAAACATCAATGTTGGGAAGATGAAACAGCAATACACCTTAGTGAACATTCTCTTGGGTCCTCTACCTTTGAAACACAATCAGAAACGGTCTAAGAGGAGTCACTTCAGGGTAACATATATGAATTTGCTGACATTAGAAGAACGATAAAAGCACTTGCATTGTGCATCGATAAGACATTGGAGGCTCATTCGTCCCAGCCACAACTCAATTAAAAAACATAATATGAGAAGAGTGATCCTAACTCGTTTGTGGAGAACTCTGGAATTTGGAATGAGGAGTTGAATTTCGTTAATGAGCATATAGTTCAATTTTTCGAAGAGTCGATCTCGATGACGGTCCAAAGGAATAATTAAGAGATGTGGGTGTCTTTTAAATATAATGATAATGACACACTTCACTCACATGACACACTTGGTTTCGATGAAGAGGGAGAGGTTACTCTATTCGAACCTCAACCCAATCTAGGAATAGAATGTGAGGAAAGCGATCCCATTCCAAGTGTGTACATCGCTGAATTGAAAGATGATGAGTATTGAGATGAGAATCATGAATGTTCAGCCCAAATTCCACTAGAATCGATTCAAGTTTGGCCCAGGTCAATGATCAAGAGGTTTAGGAAGTTGTCAACCATAATAATCTACTCTGCCTATTTGGCATGACCAATTTAAATGTGGAGGATAAACCATTTTTAATTAACCCTTCCAACTTTTGTGAGGTATGGTTAGAGCACTCCCTTGAATTGAATGATGATAAGATATGGGAGATGGACGAGTTGCTCGATATGACTTTTGAATTTGAAACCATCCAGTTGAGGCCACCATCTGAATTGTTAACCCTTAATAATACAATGCCTTTAATGAGTGGTATCGATGAACAAAGTTTTCACATTAATGCTTTACCTATTGATCTTCAATTTGTCTGTGCAAGGCAAGAGCAAGAGAGCATGTGTCCATCTACTTTCAGAAATGATGGAATCCTTGGGCAGATCATCACAAACTTCAATGAAAAAAATGAGTCACTCTCAGTTGAATTTCCTAACTCTTTAGATGATTGCTTGACACACTTTGCATATTCAAACGATCCTATGATAAAAGAAATAGTGAATTCCTTGTAAGACAATAACTCGGTAGTTGTTACTAACCGAGAGA
Organism: Magnolia kwangsiensis; assembly: GCA_037074715.1. NCBI lineage: Eukaryota > Viridiplantae > Streptophyta > Magnoliopsida > Magnoliales > Magnoliaceae > Magnolia > Magnolia kwangsiensis. Next base: position 34,047,494 of record CM073586.1, on the reverse strand, counting down.
ACCCTTATTTTAAAACCCTTTCCTCCACAGATCCTGAATGTTTACTATCACAGGAGGGAAAGCTGAAAATTGAACCGGAGTCTGAAACTTCGGAATGTGTTGAGACTACATCATCTGATGAGAATTTTTCTGAATTCTATGTACTTGTAGTCTCTAATTCACCATGGAGTACTAACATTGAAACTTTTTATGTCACAGGTGAATCATATATACTTTGGATACCTCAGGCGATTCAACGATAATTTTTTGCTGAGGTCTAATAAATTTCTCTGGAAATTCATACTCCAGGGCATCAAGCCTATTGCAAAAAGGACTTTTGGATGATCTTATTGAGAAACCTACTGAGAAATTTATCAAGGTATTGGCTGGAGGAGGAACCATGCGGCGTGACTAAATAGTTTTTTCCTTGCTTTCCTAGTTTAGGATTAGTTTATTGCTTTCATGTTATGTTTAGGATAGTCAACTTTATGCTATTTAGGATAGTTTGCTTTCTGTTTGTTTTGAGATAGTTTGCTTATTTCTTGTTTGAGTCTTTTTTGCTAACCCATCTTCACACTGAGATCATTGAAAACACCTCAAAATTACTTATTCAGGTACTACCTTTCCATCACTTATCCTTTACTTTTATCTTCTACATTGAGGATAATGTAGATTTTAGGATATATATATATATATATATATATATATATATATATATATATATATATATATATATATATATATATATATATATATATATATATATATATATCCAGTTAAAAAATACTTGTCGTCGAAAACGGCTACCTATTAAAAAGGTTGACATAGCATGAAAGCCATTGATGGAAAAATCAAAAGCTGGAAGAATGGAAAGATGAACTGTAAGGCAAGTTTTGATTTGAGTTTTGGTTGACCTGAATGCTATTTTGATTATCAATGTTATCATGAAAATGGAGAATTGAACCTTTTATTATGAAAAGTCTAAGCTTCATTATACACTCATGGAACTCAATGTTTAGAATTGTTCTAATTTGTGGATTAATACTTTGAACTAGATTGTGAAATTTACTGAGTGCTGGAGCTAAGGAGAAGGTGATGCTCAACATTGATGTGTCTTAGAATTCTATTATCTGGATTGTTTTTCAAAAATCACTTGAGCTTATAGAAATTGTCCTATGGTTCTTGAAATATTTTTTGCATACTTTGCTCGGAACTAGCAAAATGCTGGTTGAGGATTGTGTTGAGGGTCAAATATTGCATATTGGACCCTTTTTATTACTTGGTTTTATGAACATGATAATGCTAAATATTCTATTTTAATCATGTTTGTGTTGCCAGGTGAATTTAAGAGCTTGGATTAAAAAGAATGTTAAAAGCATGGATTTAACACTCAAGAATTATTAAGCTAAGAATTGGATCTCAGAAGACCAAGAATGAATAATTCACATGCTAAAGATCTAAAAAAATTAAGTCAAGATTGAAGAAAATTGGATTTTTGAAGTGAAATTCGGTAATCCTCGACTAGTCCTGACTCTGGTTCGACCAATTCTGCTTATGCTCGACTAGTCCTGGCCTCTACTCAACCAGTCCTGACTTACGCTCGACCAGTCATGGCTTTCGCAGGACCAGTCCTAGCTCCTGCTCGACTAGTCAATGAAACTTCAACTCGAACTCCAACAACATTGGCTTATAAATTCGCGCGATCTTCGACCAGTCGAGGGTGGTCCATGACCAGTTGAGGGTGGCCCAAGACTAGTCGAGGGTTACATAATTTTTATACAGATTGCGTAAATTTGAGATGGTTTTCGAAAATTTTCACTCGGTATGAAAGGTTAAGGCCTAAAACTATAAATAAGGGTCCCTAGGGCACTCCTAGGCATCATCTAGGGTTTGTGGAGTGGAGAAAATGCGTGGAGAAGCCATTTCCAAAAGTTTTTCTTCCCTTTCCTTTGTAGTTGTTATGCTTTTGTTAAGAGATTTTAGTTTAATCATGTCTATGGTTGGCTAAACCTCTTAGCTAGAGTTAAAAGGTGAAGCTTGTAGCGTGATGGGATGTTTCTATTACTTTGATTTATGTTTATTTTAAACTTTCTTTGATTCTAGTTTGATTATAAGGAATACTTTCAATTTTAATGGTTTGTTGTGACTCGAATTATAATGAATCAGTGATAGCTTTAAGTATATTCTTTTCATGTATTGAGATTATGAAATTAGGAAATCCTGTTGTTCACCATCATCCCTTAGGCATGGTTGGATGATGGAATCATCCCTAACTTTCATAATTCTCCCAGATTGGTTATGTGATTGGTAAATCCTATTGTTTGCCTTGTCTCATGGGCATGGTTTTGCGACGGAATCACTTCCAGTTTTCACACCTTTCATCTATTGAGAAGTAGGTCAAAGGAATTTTAGATTTAATTTTACTGAGATATCTTTCAATTGGATATAATGAGACTCTGATTCCAATCGTGTGACTTGAATCAAGCATAGATCTCTCTGATTTTTACAAGTGGATCCTTGGAAACCTTAGTTTCTCACCTTTAAATTTCTTAAGTTTTTCATTAAATTTCTCACAATTACTCTCAAATATTTCAAATTTAGGTTTTCATCTTTTTCTAGTTCTAGTTCTAGTTGCTTTTAGAATACTCACGAAATTAGTCCTTATGGATTCGACCTCGGTCTTAGCGAGATTGTTACTACATTGTGACCCTACACTTGGGGTTATGAACAATTGATGAAGTATAAATGGTAGTGATAATGGCACGATTTTTGGATTGCACTTGATATAGCTTGGAGGTTTAGGTGCATCATGGTTAGAAAGATTGACCTAAGTGGGACTGAGAGGCTAAGAGATGGCTGGATGAGGCTAGAAGAGGGGCTGCAAAAGATGGGAGCTTGAGAACTTAAGCACTCCGTCTCCCTCTCACTCATTTTCTCTCTCCCTCACTCTCATTCTTTTTATTGGTTGATAGTTGTTAATGTGAAATGAAGAGAGGAGGGGGTATTTATATCCCATTGGGATGGTTTTTTAGTAATTCTAGGGATTATGGAGGGTAAATGATGATGTGGCAGCCTAAGATTGGTGGAGGGAAGGGAGATACCGCATGACACTTTCTTATAGGTTAAATGACTTGGTAAAATAGTAAATAATAGGAACTCCAAGGTTAAATAGGTTCAACATAGTCGAATTTCGAGGGGAGCCAAACCTATAGATCTGGGCACATCTTTCGAGAGGAGGCGGTAATCAAATTACTGCTAACGGTAATTGGATTACCCCTTTTTACTGTTCTTCTCCAAAACTCACCCAGCTGGCTTGTTCTTACCTAGAGAGCGGCTAACGATTTGGGTTTGAGGTTTTCTTGGAAACGGCTCTGGTATGGCTCAACTTGGGCAGTGCCTTGGGTATGGCTCAGCTTAGGTAATGACTTGGGTTCAGCTAGGGTTTGACTTAGGCTTGCATTTGGCGTAGGTTTTAGGTAGAGTTTAGGTTTAGTTCCTAAGGATCATCCATGCTTCATCAAGTCGTTAGCCTGGGTGGGGTGTCTACAAATGTCCCTCTTTAGCAAAGGTTGCATGTGACTAAATGCCAAAGTGAGTAGACACCCCATCTCTCTGATCAGAAAAGATTATTGTTTAGACCTGTTGCCTGCCATAGTATCATTTTCAGCTTACTATCTAAAAAAGAGATAACTTGCACATATCACAAGGGTTTGAGAAAAATGTTGTGATTTTCTCTACGTTTTCTGCGGCATTACAGGCCAAGAATCATAACCCTTTCGCATCAAATCGGTAATAACATTAGAGGGTAAATCTGAAAAGTAGTGCATCAATGCTTTACAACCTTACAGGGATCACTACTGTTTAGATCTTTGATGTTCCTTTGCTATATGATGACCATATGAGTACTTGTTTTATTTAATTGTCAAAGTGGTTAGCTTCCCTGCGCTTTCTGTGGCCTTATTGGGAACTCACTATGCCTACTTGGACTTGATCATACTTTTTAAGCATCCTGGATTAGGTACGTGTGGGTGGCCTTTTTTTCCATGTAGTCTTCTGATTTTGATACGTTGGTTACAATTGATCTCTTCAATTCTTTTGAAACGATCACTTTGACCAGAGTTGGATTCAGTTCACCATCGCTTGCATTGAACTTTATCATTACACGATCATCTTGACATATAAATTCAGGCCGACCATGCTTGTATCACATACAGATTTGATAACTCCTGGAGAAACTGGAAGAGGTTAAATCTTATTTTGTTGTTACACTGGATGCCATTGAGAGGTATAGAAGACCTCCTAGTACCTTAGATACTGAGTGCTATTTTTTTTTTTTTTTTTGAAAACTTTCTTTTGAAACTATCTCACATGAGGAGCTACACTCACTAGGGGTTATATTGCTACGATTTTTTGAAAAGTTTCTTGGCCGTCAAAGAGATTGGTCCAATTTCACACGTGGGCATCTTCATCCGGTTTTTATTTTGGTGTTCAATTTTCTTAAAAGAATTTTGAATGAGTCTAGCCCTTTTCCATTAGAGATAGTGAGGATGGTCAAGGCCAGTTTTTATTGGGAATTTTTTTATTTTTTTGAGATTTTCTTAAAAGGTACTTACATATGGATCAATGATACATATGGTTTTTATTACAAATATTTTTAGAATATGTCCAAATAGTTCTGTTGCCTCCATTATGGGTTCTATGGGACTTCCGACTGATCTGATTTTTATTGGAACAGTACAAAAGATGTATTTTTGAGATTTTTGAAAAGGATCCGATCTGTCATTTCACACTCCAATAGTTACGATCGAGAGTGGCTCTTCTGGGGATACTTTTATTATTATTTTTTTTCAAAATAATCCGAATTGTTGTTCCCCAATCCAACAGTTGCGATCAAGATGAGTACATATCAGAATAGGGGTAGTCTTGCTCTCTTCTGTCATTTCTTTCCGTGACATATTATGTACTAAACTCTTTTTCATGAAATCTTCCTTTGCTTGTACTACTTTTGTGTTTAGATTATGCTAACGGGCCTTTGGTGGGCCCATGATGATCATATCGCTCAACAGATCCTTCCTTCTCACAAAAATAGTTTTTTTTTCATCTTTTGATGCCTAGGGGAGTATTGTTGGTGAATTTTGGCCTAATTGGTGTGTAAGCTGTAATTGGATTACCGCTTGCCATGTCATCTGATTGACTGTTGACTTTTCGACAACATTTTCATATGTAGGAGGGGGCACATATGTCACTGATCGAATTTTGTTTCGCTGATGGGGGTTTTCTTCCATATTCTTTGAAATTGATCTCTATCTCATTAGTTCGTCGCTGTCTCCTCCGAGACATTCCTGTTGCCTTCCTTCTCCATCATTCTTCCTCTCCATTTGTTCCTCTACTTTGTTGTCTTCTTCCTTTTCTTTTCTCTTATGGCCAATGATGAGGAAAGCTCAAGTGAGGCCCCAAATGTTGGGTTTTTGGGATTCTTCTTTGGGGAAGGAAATGGTGCATCATGTAGTTCTTCTTGTGGTGAGCTTGGAGGGAAGGGAAAACTCTCTTCTTAAATGAGGGCATTAATGGTGGTTTGGTGAGGCCTTTTAGGGAAGTGAATGCCATTAATGGAGGAGATCCAACTACCATTGATGGAGGAGTGATGGGTATTGAAGAGGCGTTGGGGGATGGATTTGGGAATGAGTGGGTGGTTGATGGTTTGGATGATGGGATGGCTATGATGGGCGGTACGGATTTGTATGATGGGATGGTTATGATGGACGGTATGTATTTATATGATGGGCAGTATGGATTTAGGTGGCGGGCCGACTATGATTGGCAGTATGGATTTATATGATGGGATGGCTATGATGGGCGGTATGGATTTAGGTGGTGGGCCGGCCACGTTGGTTGATGTGGACTTGGGTGATGGGATGGCCATGATGAGTGGTGCCCCCCACTTTTCCATCTTGAATATCAAATCTAACCTACCATTGGAAAGGTTAGACCCTTTTTGCTTTTATGGCTTGTGTTTCGTGAGAAGAACTCCAATACCTATAATAAAAAAGAAGAAGAGAGAATCAGTCGATAAACTGGGGAGTTAGAGTATCGGGAGAGATTTTTACCTTTTGAGTGATGGTGATCAGAAGGAAGTCGCCCATAGGAAGTGATCGAGAGAGGATTGAAAAATTAGAGATTTTATTTATGGAGAGCCATACGTCCCTTTGTCTTTCATACATGAACGACCAAAAAAGGGAAACTTTTTTTTTTTTTTTTTAATTTAATTCTTTTTTGAAGGGATGAGATTATGTACGAAAAATTAAAATGAAATGAAAATTTTTGTGCCATATATGCTTGTGAGTGCTTGTGTTTGAACTTGTGCCTGGATAGTGGAATCTGAACATTGGACTCAGCCCACATCGAATCTAGTATTCTGAGTTGTTTTCTAAGGTCCCGGTTCCCTGAGAGTAGCTCATAATAAGGATCATTCCCCTTGGATTTGGGTAGAGTTCGACAGAATTATGATTCAGGACTTATCTTTTCCTTGTGCTTCTTCATTTTGCTCGTTGCCTTAGCTTCTTTTGTACCTACTTTTTGTTTTGTTTTTCTTTTCTAACCATTATTGCTCGTAGCGCCCATTCGGGTTTTAACCATGACTGACTTTCCTATCATTTTTGCCCATGTCACCCTTTCGAATTTTCACCATGTCCCAGGTTTTTCCTCTTGCCTGCCCCTTGGCAGTTTTTCTTTCTTACCCTTGGCGCCCTTTCAGGTTTTCACTAAGTCTGTTAAGTGCCCATTGCTTTTACTCATGAAGCCCTTTCGGGTTTTCACCTCGCCCATTTTGTTTAGGCATTCTACTTTTCTTTTGATTTCTATTTTTGTTCTATAGAGGCGGGATGCTAAATTCCATTCCTTTCCGGTCGACTACTGAGCTACCTGACTTTGTCCTCAATCATGACCATGAAGCTATTAACATTGGGGTAAACTATCCTAATGGGAAACAATATGGTGACTTGTGTTCTCACTTATTGGGTTCGACTTTTTTTTTTGGACCGCGTGCTTTTATTCATCCATTTTTATTTTCTGAACACTTATTGGAGGGAAGGAATGACATTGGAATGTACTTCAAGATGTTGACCTCTTGTCATTTGGCTTTAGCTTTACGATTGTAGTTGTTGACATAATCAGGTATAATTACCCGTGATAAATTTTTACGTTGTTGGCTTGATGGGCTGTGGAAGATCTTTGCCCCTAATGATGGTGAGACGAAGGGCACCTCCAGGAAGAACTTCGTGAATGATCAGCGCATCATCCTAGGATGGCTTGGACTTGCCCATTGGATCTAGTAGGTACAGTGATAAGATATGCATTATTACCATATTATTGACATTCCTTTTTAGACCTGCTTGTCATTAGTTATAGCGATCCTCTTTTGATAAAGTTGCGAGTGGCTTAGTGCGTCATGCACTTTATGTCTGTGAGATGCAGTTGTCATATTGAGCTCACCACCACTCACTTTTATTGACTCCTCTTTTCATTTGTACCCATGGTGTAGAATGTTGTTGTCACCCACTTTTGTCTGCCACGAGAATGTACTTATGACCATCAAATGTCTTTGGGTTCACTCTTCCAATGGTGTCAACACCCCACAATGATAAAGGGCTAGAGTGTGCTAGGTTATAAAGACTTGAAGCATGCACATGGATCTGTTATGCAAGCTTCAAATACTTGAAGCACTTCTTGCTATGCTATAATAGTCCGTCTCCATCATTCATCAGTAATAGTCTAGTCACAAGTTCTTCTTAGGCATCACATGTTCGTTTATGCACATGCCGCCTACTCCATCGTGGACTTCAGAAATGATCTCGACAGCTTCTGCTTGATGGGCTTGACTTTAGGTTTCATAGAAGGTGGTGTATGACTAACTCTTCATTAGTTCTGGATAAGGCTTCATAGGAGAATGCGATGTTGGATAGCCCTAGCCTCAAGAATTATGTCATCCCTTGCTTGTATTCAAGAGGTGAGGATCTCTTTATGTGTACTTTTTTAAGGAGCTCGAGGGATCTTAAGTTCATAATTTTGAAATAATCTATAACGACATTGGCCTTTGTTTCGAACTTTATGAGAAAATCATCTAGCTCAAGAGTTGGATCATCATCTTTCCCATTATGGTTTCATTCAAACCCATGAGTTTAAAGTCTAACTCTAGATCGAAATCATACGAGTTGACTTCATACTCAAACACTTTAACGGACAAACTTGACACATTATTACTTATGATTTTTGAAAGATTTTTGGTGTTTTAAGAAATTTTTGTTGTTTTTGGATTATGGAAAATATCTGAATTTTTTAGATTTTTGAAATATTTGGCACTTTTGAAATATTTAGATTTTTGGTATTTTGGAAATATTTGGATTTTTTTTTTTTTGGTATTTTGGATTTTTTGGTTTTTTAAGGTTTTTCTTAAGGGACCCAAGCAAGACAATGATGTGAACCAAGGTTTGCCTTATTTAGCTCAGGGAGCTAAGAACTATTTGCTTTTATTGTCCTGTCATGGGGACTGCAAACTAGCTACTACCCTGCACTCCCTCCCCTTAGGAGGCAAGGCCAGAGGGGTTAGTAGGTGGACCCTTATCGTCGTGTCCAAATGTCATGATGTATTCGGGATTGGACTCTAAGTTGGTATTGGATGTCATTTTTCTCAGCTCATCCCCAATGCATTGCAACTCTTTGGATTCTTCCAGCTCAGGTGGGACCCAGACCGTGGTCCAGTCAGTCAAGGGTAATTCTTACCTCTTTCCTGAGGCTTCTTCAAACAGCTCATTTAAGCTCATTCCGCTCATTTGATCCTCTATGGTGGATCCCAGCATACCAACCAAATAGATGATCCCTTCTTTGATGGATTTGATTGATGTGTGGCTGAAGGAATTGTCCTTCTCTTGTTGACTTCGCCCTCCCTTGATACATTTGTGATTTGGTATCTCACCCATAGAAGGATGATATTCCAATCTTCTCATGCCTATATTCTCTTGATATTTGAGCTGATGATAAAAAGGTTGGCACTCGACTAGAGGGAAGGCATAGTTTGATCCGATGAGACATGCAAGAGGAATGTAATTCACAGTCTCAATCTCGAGACTATGGCATGGGATGTCCTCACCGGAGTATTGTATGTCTATAATTGGGATATGTAATACTTCATGGTTGGTTACTTCTATTAGGAAAGTTTGTTTGGGATCATCAATAATGGTCAATGCCTTGTCTTTGAAAATGTACTTGACCTTTTGGTGAAGAGTTCAAGACATAGTCTCGACTTTGTGGATTAATGATCGATAAGGGAGGAGATGAAATGAAGTTGTGATGTTGAAGACATGAAAAGTGATGGTTGATGTTTTGGGACTAATCAGAATCTCGACTTCAATCTCTTTCTCGACCTGTCTTCTAGAGGTGGGACTACTCATCTTAAACTCTTCTCTTGAAGGATTAAAGAATCAATAGAGCTAGAAAAATCCCTTTGAGTAGTAGAATATATATCCTTCCTAAAAAGTCACCGCATGATTAAAGTTGGGCCCTGATTTTATCAAGGGATGCAACATGTTGATCGGGAAAGGGGATTTTCTTGGAGCATGATGGTTGGAGTACGGGTTGGATAGGTAGATGGTGCCCCTTGCAAAATAGAGGATGTATGGATTGGATAGACTGGGCGTGCCTCTTATAGACTTAGGGGCATAAAGATTGGATTAGTTGGAGATGCCCCTTGCATATTTAAGGGCATATAGATTGGACTGGCTCGGTGTGGCCCTTGCAAAATCAGGAGTATTGGTGTTGGGCTGATGATGATTGCATCAATGGATTGGACTGGATGGTAAGGTGATTCTCCCTGAATAATATTGGTGGCGGGGGTGCCCGATGAGCCGGGGCTTACTTAATGTAGTGGCAGGGGATTCTGGAGGGAGTAGTTGATGGCGGTAATAGTAGGAGAGGTAACCGCATGTTTTAGGGTGATACGACGGTCTATTATGTGGTGTCGGGATTGGTGATATGCACAATACTCATTCTCATTATAGTTTGGTGGTGGAAGGTTTGGTTGGGGCCTATGCAATAGCGGAGTAAGTATTTGCCTTTGGAATAACGTAGCTAGTATCTCGCTGTAAGTTTGGGCTATTGATGTGAATTGCTTAGGTTCTTGGGCCATCCCCATATGCTAACCCTGGTTGGGGTACTGAGGAATTGCCCTTTGTTGTTGTTGTTGTCATTGCCCCTCTTGAGGGGCGAATGGAGCGCCTTGGGTAGAGGCGACAAGATTGTCTTCTTATGTTGGATGGAGGTTAAGAACACTTTCGTTACCATTCTCATATCCAGTAAGCCTTCCATCCACTATCCCCTGTATTGAGGAAGCATGATGAAGCCACCAAGGAGAGATCGTCCCAGTCCTTATTCCAGCTTCGATTTGTTCACCAGTGTGGAGGAGTTGGGTAAAGTTGACATATGGATACGAGATGATGTATCCAGAGATACTCGGGTTTGTCGAGTGGATAATCATGGAGATTTGCTCCTTATCATCAATGGGTATTTTCATTTTGGTAACCATGGCTCACCACCGTCCAACGTAAGTTGATAATGACTTATCATTCCTTTGTTTTAAGTCAGCAAGATCTGTCCTTCTGGGTGCTACATTAAGATTGTACACGAAGCGATCAATGAATGCTTGGAAAAGTTGTTCCCAAGTTTTAATTTGATGGTAGTCTAATGACATGTACCAATCTAAAATATCGCCTTTCAAGGATTTTTAAAACAAATGGATCAATGCTCCATCATTACCTGCCACATTATTAAGCTCTCCACAAAATACTCTTAAGTGGTCCATTGGATACCTGTACCATCATATCTTTTGAATTGTGGTACCTTTAAGTCTTGAGGTATCTTTGCATCAGGGAAATAACAAAGATCCTTAAACTTGGTGGATGGAAGTTCCACCCCCCACTGCTTCCATAACTTCCTCTCCATCTCTCACAATTGCTCTTGGAGCTCTTCAATTTCGAAGGGACCAGATAAGAGGGGTTTTTTCCCTTAGAATTGATCAAATCTCCTACTAGGAAGAGGATGTTGGAGTTGGTTGGCATTCTTGGTTGCAGGAGGTTGATTTTGGTAGCAGTTCTTATTAGTGAGATGCTACTAGAAAGGATTCTTGGTTGTAAAAAATTAGCCTTGAAGGTGACTCCTGTTGTGGGGAGGATGATGAAAAGTTGAGATGATTGGGGCACTAGGTGATGATACCTATATAGTTTTGGTAGCCCCTCTTTGAATATATTGGGCAAGAAGGTCCTACAAAGCTTTGAGATTTTGGGACATATCGTCCATGGATACGGTAGTTTCGGTATTACCAGCCATGAGCTCAAGTGATCCGGGGCATGCCTTCTAGGCATAATGGTTTCTTCTTCTTAGTTTTCCATTGCAACTCTAGATAAGGTAACTATGGCGTGAGCAAAAGCCTTAAATGTGTGCAAGATGAAGATCGATGTTTATTTTTTCCTTTTTAAATACCAAGTATGAATGCAAATGTTTGTATATAGAATATCCCCTAAGATTGGATTACCACACCAAACTTGCCATTCTATGAACGTTAGAAATCGGCACCCACACTGATTATCTTTGGTTTGAGGCTATATGGGCTGATTCGGATTGATGATGCAATAGACTTGGAGTCGCCACTAGCCAAGTAGCTTAAAAATCTCGTGGTTGGTTAGAACCTGGAGAATCTATAAAAGTCAGAGAATCCGGAGACTTTCTTGCTTTAAGTTGACTTCTGATCTGCAACCTAAGATTCCGAGTAAGGGACCTCAATTACAAAGAGGGAAAGTGTTAAGCACCCTCTTTGCTCATACAGGTATAAGGTCTCTACTTTATGTCGTAAACTAATCTCAGGGGAAAATGATAGGATGTAAAGCATCAAAATGAGACTGGGTGGACTCGAATTTCTGATGTGGCAGGTTCTGAAATTTCGACAAGCCATAGAGCATATGTCTAGAGAATGTCTAGAGGAGAAAGGCGGTTAAGAGGAGATGTAATGATGCTTAGAATATTGTGTAAGAGGACCAGGCTACCATGAGTTTCTGATATGACGGGTACTGAGTTCCAGAAATTCATAGAGCATAACTTAGAATATTGTGTAAGAGGACTAGGCTCCCATGAGTTTCTGATGTGAGAGAGTCCAGAGTTTTGGAAAGTCATAGAGTATAAATTCAATAGCAACTTAGGGAAGCATGGGGGTTGAGAAGGAAAGTAATGATGTGACTGATGAAGTATAAATATTAGTGATAATGACACGATCTTTGGCTTGCACTTAATATGACTTTAAGGTTTATGTGCATCATAGTTGGAAGGATTGACCTAAGTGGGACTGAGAGGCTAAGAGATGGCTGGATGAGGCTAGAGGGAGGGCTGAAAAAGATGGGATCTTGAGAACTCAGGCATTCTCTCTCTCTCTCTCCCTCTCTCTCTCCTTCTCTGTGTTAGTTATTAGGTGTTGATGTGAAATAGAGAGAGGAGGGGTATTCATAGTCCCTTGGGATGATTTTTTGGTAATTTTAAGGATTATGGAGGGTAAATGATGATGTGGCAGTTTAAAATTGATGGAGGGAAGGGAGATGCGACATGACACTTTCTTATGGGTTAATGGCTTAGTAAAATAGTAAATAGTAGAAACTCCAAGGTCAAATAGGTTTAGCATAATTGACTTTTGAGGGGAGCCACAACTGTAGCTCTGGGCACATCTTTTGAGTGGAGGCGATAATTGAATTACCGCCGGCGGTGTTCGAATTACCTCCTCGCTTTGGGGCACATTTTTTAAGAGAAGGCGGTAATTGGATTACTGCATCTTACTATTCTTCTTTGAAACTCATCTAGTTGGCTCATTCTTACCTGGAGAGTGGATAAAGGCTTGGGTTTGAGGTTTTGGCTTGGAAAAAACTTGGTTATGGCTCGACTTGGGTATGGATCGGCTTAGGTAATGGCTTGACTTAGATAATGGCTTGGGTTCAGCCAGGGTTTGGCTTAGGCTTAGAAATAGCTTATGTTTTAGGTAGGGTTTAGGGTTTAGGTTTAGTTCTTAACGACCATGCTTCATTAAGTTGCTAGCTTGGGTGGAGTGTTTACAGGGGTGTAACAAGAAGGTCCCTTCTAAGATTACTAGTTTACTCCTTGTAGGATTACTAGTTCGGAAGCCGGTGCTACCCCTTATAGGATGACAGTCTCGAAGTCAGAGAATGCACCTTCTAGGACCATAGGTTCCCAACTTTGACTTTTACTTGGTGCCCTTGTTTAGATGGGGGCAACGAAGAAGGATGAATGATATGTGCCCCTTGGAGGACCACTAGTTCTGTCGTGAAGGGAGGTGCTAGAGGTGCCCCTTCTAAGATTAGGGGTGCGTTTGCCTGATCGTATGTGTAACACCCTGAACTTTTCAATACTTGAGTATTGAAAGTTCTCGAGTATTACTATGAAATTTAATTAAATATGTGCATGTGTACAATACCAATCTAAATATCCTAACCTTACATCTATTCTCCAACGTGAATTTGACTTCTGGGAACGATCTTCGTCCATGGATCAAGTCATCCGACCATTGATTTTAAGGCAGGACCATTATATACCTAAGTATCCTTGCCTGTTCATCATAACCAACTAGTCAGTCAAATGTGCACTGCTAGGTAGAGACATTTGACCGTCCACTTTTATTTTGAACCACCCGATCGTAGTAAACTAACTACTCGATCTCTACATCCGTTTGTACACTTATCAAGTTGAGATTCTAATCCATTCATTTTGTTCATCACCTATGAATATGCTCGACCCACCATCAGAACTATAATCCGAGAAACTTACACATGTTAACCAGATACTCGAATCTAACGATATACATGTCCTACTCCTTAATCACTCCAGAAACCCACCTTGTGTTCTTCCGTTTACAAAATTGATCATACATATACCTATACACATTGTTAGAGTACCAACCATCAAGTCTTCATATTTTTAGCATATCATTTGACTGTCTATTGTATTTAGCTCCCTAAATAGGCCATTGAAAAATTAGGATAATCCAGTGATTATGAAGATCTTAGGTCATGTGTCCAAACCACCGAGTAATGTTTCAATTAGATGTGTACAACCACTGTTCTGAAGTATGGAGTGTGTAACTATTTAAAAGAGCATCTTGGACATCCTTTGGAGATTGGGGCCCAAACTTGAACCATAGAAAGATCATGAAAAATAAAGGGTACTCGTCAAATCTTAGGGCATTTAGACGGTACGCTAGCTTTGACATAATGGACGTCAGAAGATGGTTGAGGAATAGACAAAAATTTTGTAATTAAGCGATGCCAAATCCATTGCATTGTTCAACTATAAAGGTTTAACTGTGAACATTATTCTAAGTGTTATCAAATCTTGCGGTCCACTTAGAGCTCGGATCTACTTCAAACTTGGGCCTATGGGCCCACACAACGAGCTAAAGTCGGTGAAAGGAGCAGATTTTTGAAAGATTGCCATAGTAGACCCCACCTATCACATGCAAATAAAATCAAGAAGTTCAAGTTGTAATTGACTTATTGGTTTAACGGTGAATGTAGTCCCTATGTGGACTAATAGTGTGGTCCACCTAAATCTCGGATCCACCCCATATTCTGGCCCCTGGCCTAACATGACCTTGCAAACCAATGAACGGAGTAGATCTCACAAAGGACATCACGAGTGGACCCCACCTAAACCAGCTAACAATCAAGGTCGACACCTTCCCACATGCTGTAATAACAATGACGAAACGGGACGGAATGATGGGTTTCACTCCACCTTCCTACTCCATGTGTGGACCACTTGATCAATGAATCCACTCCAAACTTGAACCCATACCCTAAATTGACGAGATAAGAATAATGGCCGGGTTGGATCACACCACAAAAGCCGAACCAACGGGTCCATTCATCCTCAAGACGAGCAGAGTTAAATGCCTTTACACCATCTGAAAGAAACTCGAACAAGGAAACTTCCTCCATCCAAGAGATCTAGCCATGTCAAATCCACCAGATATGGGTCGTTCATTCTCTAACACCAAGAGTTTTGACTCCAACCTAGAATCCCAGGGAAGCCAGGAGAATCCCATGACAATTGGTTAGAAAAACTCATTCAGTAAATAATGCGAGCGAAGGAAACAGATGCGTTCCAAACGCTCACATGCAGGATGACTAAGATTGAATGCCTAGCTCCGATCTGAACCATCCAAACCTCGGTGAGGAGATGTTTGACCCCTTTGACAGAAAAGGAAGAAAAGGAACGGAAGGATCGACATTCCACCGATTTTCATGAAGATGTGCCGCTCGCACCTCCTTTCTCTCGCACAATCAGTTTGGCGTATAAATCACGTAAAAACCTCCTAGAACCGAGCAAAATCCTATAAAGCCCACCATCTTTTGTTGGGGGAAGCACACAATAGAGAAAGAAAGAAGGAAATGAGAGAGAAGTAAGAATAAAGATGGGTTCGGGCAAATACGTTCCAACGAGAGAAAGAGAGAGATAGAAGGAAAACGGCCCTTCTAAAAGAGAAGGAGAGGAGTCGGCTGCCAAGGAGTGTTGTGAAAGATCACACACAGGTTCGAGACCTATAATTGGTAAGTAAGATCATCCAAATCCTTGGTTTCTTATGAAGATCAAGGCATTGTATTAATAGGTTTAAAGTCGACCAATCCAAGCAGTTAAAGCAGGGCTTGGTCGAACCGAAAAATCTTACGGATCAATTAAATCAGAAGTTCATTCTAAGTTCATTCCGATCCTAGCCTAAATCATGACTTAAGAATGATCCTAACCATGTTAAGCTGGGTAATACAATGACCTAACTCAATGCATCGTATTAAATATGCTAGAATTGGAACGTGACGACACAAAACTAACAATGTTAGGGAGAGATCGAGATTGAAAGGTTTGAGTTTTTTCTTTAAGCTTACATTAATTTAAGTCGATATGAATTATCATACAGTTCATTTGTTCTCATTATTTTGTCTCTACAATTGTTTAATTTACTGCCAACTGTTATTTATCCTTTGAAATTATGGTATGAGGTTAATTACGAGTGATCTTTATGAATTTATGTGGGGCGATGGATACAGGCCTTGCCCTTGCCTTTATCAATTTATTGATTTACCCCTTGTTACTCTCTTCTTTATTGAGTTAGCCATTGACACTCTCCTTTTTTGTCGAATTAGCCATTGCTACTCTCCTCTTTATTGAGTTGGCCATTGCCACTCTCCTCTTTATTAACCTTGTGCTATTTACCTATAAGGCTTAGGCATGTGTCTTGATATTACAGAACTTTCATGATTCAGTTTATATTCTCTTTGATGCAAGTGATGTGTTGAAGATATCACAACTAGTGATTCAATTATTATATCATGGACATAATGTGCTCTGGGTAGAGACCCTCTTGATCATCTCGTAATTTCATGAGTTTTTAGGTAGTGGTGCACAAATCGATGTTATTAAATCACAATACATGTTATATCACTTTCGGGATTGGATGTCGCAAATAGTCACTCTATGAACAAATCGTGTCATGTAATTCATCCGACTTATGTGTTGTGCCGCCTCGAGGTGTTCACGTAAATCCATGATAATGTTGTACATGTCGGCAAATATCCGTAGTTATCGGATGCGGGTTGAGTCGGGTTTTCTATGAATTATATTTCACATTGTGATGATCACTACGTATGATGAGACGCACACACTAAGTTGTTTATGTATGCTGATACCTCAATAATAGTGGAGTACGTAACGTATTAGAACCCTTACATTACTTTTATGAATCTCTTGAGTTATTGTTAATCTTAAAGAATAACCATCACTATGAGTAGGGCATTGACCCTCTCGAATCGTACAGATGATGCAGGTGTCATACAGATTGAAGACCTAGAGGACCATCTCCTTATGAAAGATTATACTGAAAGAATAAGAAGATAGTTTTATGATTTAGTTTTATACTTTCGCTGCAAACTCGATAAATGTAATAAACTCCCATTGAGAGGGTATTTGATTATTTGCTGAATTCTTTTACTCTAATGAAATAATCACTATAGTCAATTTTAGTCTCATGAATGTTACCTTCATGAATGTATCTAGATGTAATTTAAATGAAAAAAATAAGGTGTGATTTTTAAACTATCCAATTTATACATTATTAACACCCGGTTTTCTTGGGCACGGGTACAAATTCTGGCTGTGAAAATTTAGGATGTTATAGTATGAGATGGTATTGATGGATTGTATGGGAGAGAAGAAGCAATCAATGCACTCCTCCTCGATGATATTTATAGTAAGGTCGCTTGATGAGCCGGGGCCTGCTTGATGTTGTGGAAGAGGATTATGGAGAATGTTGTTGGAAGCAGTGGGAGTTGTTTTGAGGTCTGAGTTGAAAATCATCCAGTTATCAATTAAATCTTAGACTATATGTTTGAGAGAGAAGCAGTGATCTGTGGTATGACCATGACCTTGGTGGTACATGCATTACTCGTTCGCATTATGGTTGGGAGGTAAATAGTTCGAAGGAGGCTTAGGTTATAAAGGGATAAGAAGTTACTTTTACACCAATGTAGTCATGATCTAGTTGTATGTTCGTGTGAGCGGGGTGAAATTTCTAGGTTCATTTTCTATATGTCTATTTTGGTAGGGGTATCATGCATTTCCCTTGGGGGATTGTTGTTGTTGTTGCTTCCACTACTGTTGTGGTTATGATTGTGAAGGTGGTTGTGGAACTTGTTATGGTGGAGGCAAACATAGTTCATTTCTTTGTTAAGGTTGCTGAGGTGGGTATTGTTGGTATTGCTAGCATCTTTTCTCGGGAGCATATTGGTTTCCTTAGGCAAAAGCAATGATGTTATTTACTTTATTTGGGCATTAAGCAGAACCATTTTTTTTTTCCTGTTCCCATAACCCATGGGTCTTCTTTCAAACTTTCTTGGCTTGACCGAGGTGGCTTGATGAGGCCAAAGGGAGATCATCCTAGCTTGTATTCTAGCTATAACTTATTCCCTGAAGTGGATGAGTTGTGTGAAGTTCGTGTAGAGGGTTCTCATTCTGACGCCCATAGCTTGCCAATGTCCTACGTAAGTTGATAGTTTTTCGTCGCTCCTCTACCTTAAGGCTGCCATGTTTGCCTTCTTGAGCACCATGTTGAGATTGTATGCAAATCGGTCTATGATGTCCTGGGTCCCAAGTCTTAATTCAATGACAATCCAAGGATGTGTACCAATTCAAAGCATTGCCCTTAAGAGATTTTTTGAACAAGTGGATAAGGGTTTTGAAAAGGAGAGCATAAGATTTCTTAGAGGGGTGAATAGGACAATGTTAAATAATCAAAATAAATACTAAACATGTAAATAAAGCAAAGATCTTAGTTACTAAGTATTGAAACGTCGATTCCAAATAATTCGTAGGACAACCTTCACCTAAAGTTTTAGGCAGGACAACCTTATTTCATGAATTTTATTAAAATCAAAACCTTAAACTTGTAAGAGTAAATATAAAGTATTACAACATTACACAATTGAAATTAAATACAATCAATCCACTACAAATAAAATAAAAGGCATTCACCATATGGCACAAAGGATTACAGTGGCTCGGTGCTTTAAAAACAGCCACACATACTCCACTTCCAAAATTACTTCCCTCATAATTTTGGCTTTCACTATGAAAAGGTTTTCTCATATTCAACTTAACAACCTTATACAATTCTTATGATTTTCATGAGCTATCACAATCAAACCCAAACTGAGATTTTACAAGCTATCTTAGATAAAACCTTAACTGAGATTTTAACAGACTATCTTAGAAAAACCTAAAAGAGTTTAGAAGTTATACTTATCTTCACTGTAGAAGACGTATCAGAAGCTTGTAGCCAAAGAACCTCTTTCTTGAATATATATTGTTCCTTATTCAGTCAGATAGAAAGGGTCTAAGGTTTTATTGATTTTAATTAAGTTAAACCCAAAGGATACTTAAATCAATTCTCTTAGATCTTAAAAGATGAGATAGTTTACTCTCTTTAGTATTAAACTTGAAAGATCTGAGATAAAGGGAATTGAAAAAAGCTGTATAAATTAAATTATAAATACCGTTTAATAGCTTGTTAATAACTAGATCTTCTCTCTCTCTTATAGAAGAATTTTGATAATTAACTTATGTAATTTGGAATGAGAGGATAACTCAATTTATATGCCAAGAAGTTGGAACTTCGGCTAGCCCAATATAGTCTTCGACTTGCCCGAGCAAACCGGATTCAATTTAATGGATTTTGAATTTTGTGGGATAAGATTGATCTAAAATTTGGCTAGCTCGAGGTCAACTTTGGATGACCAAACAACACAATTCGGCTAGCTGAATTTGCCCTTCGGCTGGCCGAATTCCCTCGAATTCCAAAAGATGAGGTTACTGGAATTCGACCCGAAATTTCTCAGGCTAGCTGAACCAAAACTCGAGCTAGTTGAATTTACAACAAAAATTAGTTTGCTTCGAGCTTGAGGTTGGGTTGGCTGAACCAAAAGTTAGACTGGCCAAATTTTAGGAAAATTAAGCATAAAAACCCAAAATTTAAACATTTTGAAAGCACCTTGTCCTAAGGTCTTTTTAAGGTTTTATACCACCTAAGATATATCAAATATCTTTTCTTCTTTGACTTTAACTTATTCCTGGACTTCATCTTGAGCTTGAACTTGATCTTTTCTTGAACATTAGCCGATCTTGAGCTTATTCTTCTCTTGAATATAGATCCGTCTTGAGCTTGATCGTCTCTTTATCTTGAGCTTGATCTTCTCTTGACATAGGCCGTTCTGGAAGATCTTTTATTGGGTTTTTTCATCTTTGAAATTTGACAACTAAAGTGTGCTCAACATCTTAACACTTACATTCTCACCCTTTGTCAATTTTGTGAAAAAATAATTATCATTACAAATATGTAATCACTGAAGTCTTGAAATCAGAAGTAAGTCTTGTAAAGGATCTTTTTGTAATCTTCAGCTCAACTGGTACTCCCCTTCAACTAGCACTCCCCCTATGAAATATATATATGGCATTCCATACACATAGCATACATAGAATTCCATATACATAGCATTCATGCCATTCATTCCATATAATTCTCACTCATTCCATTTAATTTCCCCCATATTAACATAGTAATAATAGCATTGATAACTACTCTTCCCCCTTTTGTCAAAAGTTGACAAAGGAAGAATAAGATAATTCTCATAAATCATATGAAATTATCAATACCTAGAAGCATGTAGAATTAAGCATATGAAATAATTTCCAATACTAAGGAACATGTAGAAAGAGAATAGTTTTAAGCATATGAAAGTGCTAATAACAGTAAATCATAAGGGAAAACATATGAAAGTGATAATAACAATAAGTCATAAGGGAAAGAATATGAAGGTGAGTAAAGTTTAAGTGTTAGTGAAATTATCCAACTACTAAGAGAGAAATTATAGTTAAGTTACAGAACCATGATTAGTTTGAAAAAAGAAAGAAAATCTACCTCAATCTGACCCAGAGGAAGGAGATGGATCATGTTAGCTCGAGCTTGTTCACAACCCCAAGTGTAGGGTTGTGATGTAGTAATAATCTTGGTAAGACTGAGGTCGAATCTACAGGGACTGCACCTTGTACATATTTTGAAAGTAACTAGAACTTAGAACTAGAAAAAGATGAAATTTAAATCTAGAATAATTGAGAAAATAATTTTGATTAAAGTAACTAAAACTTGTAAATTCAAAGGTGAAAAACTAGAGTGCCAAGGATCCACTTGTAGAGATTGGGGAGATCTGTGCTTGATTTAATGACGCAACTGGAATCAGAGTCCCATCTTCATCCAGTTCGAGGATATAACATTAAAAATCAAATCTGAACTTCCTTTAATCTAGTTTTCAAGAGATGAGAGGTATGAGAATTAGAATTAATTTCATCACAAAACCATGCCCATGAGACAAAGTAAACAATAGAATTTAACCAATCCACATCTAATCTGAGAGAATTATGAACGTTAGGAAGAATTTCATAATCTAACCATGTCCATGAGATGATGGTGAACAACAGAGCTTCCTAACTTCACACTCATAATAATGAAAAGGACATGCTCAGAGCTATTGTAGATCCATTATAATTTCAGTCACAATAAACCATTAAAAACTAAAAACATTCCTTATAATCAAACTATAATCCAAGAGAGCTCATTGAACATGAATCAAAGCCGTAGAAAATGCCCCATCATGCTACAAGCTTCACCTCTTAGCCCTAGCTAAGAGGTTTAGCATGTCATCGACATGATGACGTTAAAAACTCTTAAAGGAAAAACATAAATAAAGCAAACCAAAGAGGAAGGAAGATGGTCGGCCGGCCACGATCTCCCTTTCTCTCTTCTCTTTCTCCTCCTTGCTCATGTCCCCAAATGAATGAATCTCTCCACATTTCTCCTTTTATAGGCATGAAGGGTGGTGGTTGGAAGGCTAGGAGTCGGTGGAGAACTCCTTACGCAACAGAAGGTAGCGTGCGTAGCCACGAAATGCAAAATTGAGATGCATTTGGCTTGGAATTTCAGGCAGAAAATCATCCCATAGTCTGATTTTTCTCCATGGTTAGGTTAAAGACCCCCTTTTCAGACTTCTGAACGGTTTGGTTCAGAGATCCGATCGTGATCTGGGCCATACAACTTCCCGTAACGACCGATTTTTTGGATGTGGGTAAGTTGTGAAAAAAACCTGCATTGACATGTTTGGTGGGCCCCACAGTGATGTTTTTAGAGAAATCCACCCCGTTCATTGGATTCCTGACAAAATTTCAGTTGGAAAGGAGTGGTTTTGGTATGGCCCACTGTATCAAATCACCCCACCGTTCATCCTATGTTTGACGACGATCTGCATGTGTATGCATGCATGAGACCAAAAGGAGAGCATGGGTACAGTCGGCCCCACCCCCGAGTCGAATGGACGGTCCCGATTGGCCATGTGGGCCCCGATGGTGGGCCACTATCATCACAGCATTCGTTGATTGGGGACGTTGTGCGTAAGGAGAAAACAGATCCTACCTTTGGTTATTGACCGGTCTTGGTGGTTTGGTGTGGCACGGGAGTGCACTGGCTGTGCACTCTCACGCCCCCATGTGGGGTCCATTGTGATGCTTATGAGAAATCTGCTCCGTCCATCCTCCGTCTCATCCGATTTTAAGGATTGATACCCAAATTGAAACATATCCAGATATCAGGTGGGCCCTAAATTAGTAATTTATGGGATGATCTATTCGTTAGGCCACTTTCATAAGGATCCAAGGGCTGAATTTCGACATGTATGGTTAATTTAGGGTCCTCAGGCCAGATGTAAAGTTTCAAGCCAAACGGATGGTGGAAACCCTATAATCTTGCATTAAGGGCGACTTTCAGGCCTCTTTATCGTGAATCACTTGATTTTCTTAGATCTTTAGCATGCGAATTTTTTAATCTCGGTCCCCTAAGATCCGTCCATTGCCTTGGTGATTTGTGAGTTTCAAATCCATGCCTTTGGTACACTTTTCAGTCTAAGCTCTTAAATTCACCTTGTAATAAAAACATGATTAAAATAGGACGTTAAACAATATCATATTTGTAAAATCAGGTAATAACTGGGGTCTAATATGCAATATTTGACCCTCAATAGAACTCTGAGTGATACGATGGAAGTACTTCATTGTAGACTTCTGGGTTTGTGCCAATGAATCTTGCGATACATGTAAGGCTTCCACTTTCTCCTCTAGTGCTTTAAGTCGTTCATCAACTTGAGAGGCTTGGTAGTAGGAAATAACTGGATCATCTGAATCATCCCCCAACTCATTAAATATGTCTTCCATGGTAGTGTATGCAGCTTTTTGTGCTTCCTCCTCTTCTTCATTTTGGCCAGGAAGAGGTTTGATGGTCATCATATTCAGATTGGAGTTATTAAATGGGAGTTCAAATTCCGGTGCCTCAAATGAAGGAATTTGAATATTGTAATGAAATACAAGGCAAGTCATAAGATGAGTAAATAGAATCGAACTGTGCTTGGGATGCAAGCGAAACTGAATGATGATGTAACATATTAGGGGCATACCAGAAACAGCGGAGGGAAAAACTCTAACCATGAAGGGAGTTAGATCTGTTTTATATCCGGCTCGAGGAAAAATGTTGGATGTGAAAATTTGATACAAAGCGCAGTATTTTAGGAGCATTTGGTTTGTGGGGAGGGCATTACCCGATCGTCATTCTGCATTAAAGCGACATAGTTTACGTATGATGGTTTGTTTTTTCGAATTCAACATTTTCTCTGATAATGTGGCAACAGGTATTGCATCATCCGCACAAACTATCTCCATTAATGCCGAAATAACTTGTGACGTTATTGTGAATGTCCCTTTAGCAAATTTTATTGAGAATGATAAATTCTCAAGTGAGACATCACAAATGAACGCATACATGCCCTGCACAATGGAACAATATGCCATTCCACCCTAACCTAAGATGCGTTCCCCTCTAACCTCTATGAGAATAGGAACAAGACCAAATCGAGTAATGTGGTCTAAGTTAATAGATTTATCAATGATGATATCTTTTGTGTGGAAATCCTGAACATAGTTCGGATCATTCTTTGGCAACCGTAGGGTCCGTACGCCAAGATGGGTTGATCTAGACAATAAATTGGCACGATTCTTGCGACCCGTTTTCTTATTTCTATATTCCATAACAATTTGCACAAAAAAAATATCAAAGAAAATGATAAGAAAATGAGTAGATCAGATTTGGATCAAAACCCACAAAAATAGGGTTTCAAATGATGAAATAACTACTCAAATATGTTTTTTTAGCAAAAGACCACCAAATACTAGAAGAAATTTGAAAAGAAATCACTTACTAACAAGTTTGGAAGATGCGTTGGTCGAATGAGGCACCATCTAGCTGAGGATGAAGAGAAAGAATGAAAGAAATTTGGGGATTTACCCATTTAAAGTTAAATCCGCTCAATTTTTGGCTAGCTCGAGCATGTGCTCAGTTAGTCTAAAAATCTCAAAAATTGTGATTTTTTGACATTTAATTTTTATTAAAACTTTATTTTCAATTAATACATTTCATTATTAAAAATAAACATAAACATAAGCGCATAAAAAGAAATAAAATAATTAATTAATGATATATAATTCAGTATCATGCTTCTAGTTTGACAATTTATATTTGTCAAGTGGCTTAGTCAGTATATCTACAAGCTGCTTCTCTGTTTGAATATATTCCAGTATGATAGACTTGTTTTCAACTAATTTTCAAATATAATGGTATCATATGTCGATATGTTTCGTACGAGAATGTTGAATTGAATTTTTAGAGATATTAATTACACTTGAGTTATCACAATATAAATTCATTGTATCTTGTGTAATTCCATAATCAGTTAGCATTCTTTTCATTCAAATTAGCTGAGTGCAAGCATTTTCTTCTGCAATATATTAAGATTCAGCAGTAGAGAAAGATGCAAAATTTTGTTTCTTGCTGAGCCAAGATACTAAGTAGTTTCCAACATAGGAACATTCACCATTGGTAGATTTTTTTTTTTATCATCAACATTTCCTTCCCAATTGCATTTGTATATCTGATAATTTGTATAGATGTATCATATGGATACCATAGACCTAAGTTCACAGAACTTGTGACATATCTGATTATCCGTTTAACAATAGTTAAGTACGATTCTTTAGGATCAGATTGATATCTAGTACATATTCCAACACTGAATGCAATATCAAGTCTGCTAGCAGTTAAATACAAAAGACTACCAATCACACTTCGATATAGACGAGAGTGTACACTTTTACTTGATTCATCTTTTGAGAGTTTAAGAGTTGTACTCATTGGAGTATCGAAATTTTTACCATTATCAAAACTAATGCTTTTTACAAGGTTCAATGCATATTTGGTCTATGAGATGAATATTTCATTTTCAAGTTGTTTAACTTGTAATCCAAAAAAATAATTTAGTTTTCCAATCATAATCATTTCAAACTTGGATTTCATTAGATCTGTAAACTCAATGGATAAGTTAGCATACATAGAACCATAAATAATATCATCAACATAGATTTGAACTATCAGGATATGATCATTATATTTCTTAAAGAATAGATTTTTATTAACACTGCCCATAATAAAATTATGACTAAGTACAAATTTAGTCAATTTTTCATACCATGCTTTGGGAGCTTGTTTTAACTCATTAAGAGCCTTTTTAAGATGATAAATATGATTTAGAAGTTTGGGATCTTCAAAACCCTTTGGTTGTTCAAAATATACTTCCTCATTTAAATCACTATTTTAAAATGCACTTTTGACATCCATTTAATAAAATTTGGATTTTTTATTGCATGCAATGGAAATAAATAACCTAATTTATTTAAGGCCCGCAATTGGTGCAACGGTTTCATCATAATCAATAGCTTCTATTTGAGTATACCCTTGTACAACCAGTCATGCCTTATTCATGATAATGTTTCTCATTTCATCATTTTATTCTTAAAAATATACTTGGTTCCGATCACATATTTATTAGTAGGTCTAGAAACCAAATACCATACATCATTTCTAATGAATTAATTTAGTTCTTCTTGTATGACATTAATCTAACTTTCATCAGTCAGTGCTTCATTTACATTGCCTAATTCAATTTGGGAAGTAAAGAAAACATGATTACATATATTTTCTAGTTGTCTTCTTGTTTGAATGCCAGTACGAGGGTTACCGAGTATTTGATTAGTTGAATGGTCTTTGACTAAACTTAACTCAGTATTATCTAATTTAGATGAAAAATCAAGTATATTAATCACATTAACATCATCATCATCTTGATTAGGACTGGGTGTGATATGTTGATCATCTATTACAACATTTATAGATTCTTGTATCACTCTAGTTCTTTTGTTAAGAACACGGTATGCTTGACTATTTAGAACATAACCTAGAAATATTTCTTCATCATTCTTTGCTTTAAATTTTCCTAAATTTTCTTGGTCACATAAAATAAGACATTTTTTTTCAAAATTTTAAAAATATTTAACTATGGGCTTTTTATTAAACCACAATTCATAGGTTGTTTTGTTTTTAACTTTTCTAATATAAACATGGTTTATTAGCATGCAGTAGTAACAACTTCAACCCATATATTTTTTGGTAGATTCATTCTATTTAACATTACATTGGCCGTCTCTTGAAGAATTTTATTTTTTCTTTCAACAATTCCATTTTGTTGAGGTGATTTTAGAGTAGAGAATTCATGCGATATAACATTATCATTGCAGTACTTCTTAAAATTGATATTTTTGAATTCGGTACCATGATCACTTCTAATTTTGATCACAGATAACTCTTTTTTAGTTTAGATACATTTTAAATTTTTTCTGACCTCATCAAGAATATTTGATTTTTTTCTCAGAAAGGCTACCCAAGTATATCTAGTGTAGTTATCAATTACAACCGGAAAATATTTTTTTCCGCCTCTACTCTCCGTTCTAGTTAGTCCGACTAAATCTATATGGAGAAGTTCAAGAGGTCTAGTCGTGGTTAAGGAGTTCACTTTCTTGTGACTACTCTTAATTTTCTTGCTAATTTGACATGTGCCACAAACTTTTTCTATCTTTTTTTAGTTTTGGTAGGCCATGTAAGTGATCACTTTTGCTCAATTTATATAGATCTCTATAGTTTACATGTCCAAGATGTTTATGCCATAGTTTAGTCTCGTTTGTTTAAACCATGTTACATGAATGGTTTGTTGAGCAAGAGTTATCAATTATATAACAATTTTCAGATATTCTGTGACCATTTAATATTATATTTCCTTTCTCATTTATAATCTCACATCCGTGATCTAAAAATTTTACACTATGCTTATTATCACAGATCTGAGATATACTTAAAAGATTATGTTTTAATCCTTCAACATATAGCACATTTTCAAAGAGGCGAAGTTATACATTACCTTAGCCAATAATCTTGTAGTTGCTTCCATCTCCGAATGTAACTGAGCTGCCATTTACTTTGTTGATATTTGAGAATATAGCCTTATCACCTGCAATGTGTCTTGAACATCCACTATCCAGGTACCATCTTGAATGACAAATAGTTTTGAAAGCTGTGTGAGCAACAAGACACTTAACCTTTGAAATCCATTTCATTACGATTCTAGGTTTGGGTGGATCTTTTGTTTTTCATTGTATTTGGGAGTTAGGATTTCTCTTTTTTCTATATACTCCTGTCTTATCCGAGTTGGATTTCAATAGCTCTTTAAGCAAGTCCACAATTTTTTAGGTAAGGGAGGTTTATTATTCTTTTGATATTTATAGCTAATAGTATTATTATTTATTTTAGAGACTTGAAAATGTTTTGAGTTTTTGAAGTCATTCCTTATATAGTTAAAATCTCTCTGAGTCTTTCCTTTAAAGTTTGAAGATTTTCCTCTTACAAAGATAAGAGGAGAATCCTTGGTTTTTAAAGAGTTATTTTTAATATAACCCAGATCAAACTTGTCACCACATTGCCTCGATAAGTTTAACAGTTTTTCAAGTTTTTGGTCACCAAAGGCATATTTTCAAGTGTCCTTTGAACTCTGAAAGGAAAAACTTTCAAGTTTTAGTTTCTCATTTTTTATTTTAATTTTTTGCAATTCAGGAGACTTAAAACTAAAATCTAATTTTATTTTTTAAAAACAATTGAAAAAATGAGATTTTTCTAAAATAATTTTTTTAGGTTCTAATTTTAGTTTAGCATAATTTTCTTTTTAAAATTTCAATTTAACAGTTATTTTACAACTCTCTCTATATAGGGCATTATAAGCAGATCATCCTCATTTTCAGGGCCACTTTCTAGAGTTTCATAGTCAGACATATCACAGCTGTTTGAAGAAGTGACTTTTACTATTGTCATAAAGGCTTTCACATCATTTCCATTTTCTTGGTCTGATTCATCAGATTCAGAGTTAGTTTCAGACTTCGACGATTCATCCCAAGTAGCTATCATGCTTCTTCTTTTAAATTTATCCTTTTTAGGACACTTAGAAGCTAAGTGCCCATATTCATAGTAGTTGAAACATTGACTTTCTTTTGTTTTAGATTTTTAAAAATTTGATTTTCCTTTTCTTTTATCAGATGATTTTTAAAAATTTATTCTTTTCTTATTTTTGAAAATTCTATAAAATTTCTTTGCTAATATTACCATAATATCTTCATTTTCTTTAAAATCAAAATTTGCGTTAGTTTCTTTTGAATTAAATTTAGAAGATTTAAGAGCAATGGACTTAAATTTAGGAGCTTTGAAATTCAGCTCATAAGTTTGAAGAGAACCAACTAACTCCTAAACTTTCATAACATTTGTATCCCTTAACTCTTGTATAGTAGCAACCTTTGAATTAAACTTATCAGGTAATGATCGCAATATTTTGGTGCAAACCTTGCATTCAGGTATTCTATTTCCAAGACCTCACATGAAATTTACTATGTCATTCAATTTCGCATAGAAGTCCATAAAAGACTCATTTTCTTTCATACGGATCCACTTAAATTTGGTTGTGAAGATTTGAATTTTATATTTTTTAACTATAATAATTCCTTCATATGTCATTTCAAGAATATTCCATGCTTGTTTAGTTGTATCGAAAGAAATAATTCTTTTGAATTCAGCAGACAAGCACAAGTTGTATCATTTAAGGCCTTTGCATTTACATTGCTTTCACTTTTCTGAGCCGTAGTCCAAAAAATAAATGCGGTTTCTTTAATTAATATGGTTCCATCATTGGCTACTACTTCCATCATAAGAGGGATCCATTTAGATACAGTGGCTTGCCACACTTTCAACTAAGGATTTGAGAAAAATTCTCATCCTGGCTTTTCAATATGAATAGTTAGATCCATCAAAAGGAGGTGGCCTGGTGATGGATAAGCTATTGAAATTTTACATAATAAAGCTCTGGATTTAGCTCAAAGAGGTAAATCCAAAAAAAGAGAGCAACCCTCTCTGATACCACTTGAAAATGAGAGCTTAAGATGTCCTAAAAGGGGGGAGAATAGGATAATGTCAAATAATCGAAATAAATGTTAAATATATAAATAAAGAAAAGATTTCAATTGCTTAAGTATTGAAACATTGATTCTAAATAATTCGTAGGACAACCTTATTTCACGAATTTCTTTAAAATCAAAACTTCAAACTTATAAGAGTAAATATAAAGTATTACAACATTCACCACTCAACTGAAATTAAATACAATCAATCCACCATAAATAAAATAGAAGGCATTCACCACATGGTAGAAAGGATTATAGTGGTTCGGTGCTTTAAATCAGCCACACCTACTCTACTCCCAAAATTACTTTCCTCGTAATTTTGGCTTTCACTATGAAAAGGTATTCTCAGGTTCACCTTAACAACCTTATATAATTCTTGTGATTTTCATGAGTTATCACAATCAAACCCAAACTGAGATTTTACAGGTTATCTCAGATAAAACCTTAACTGAGATTTTAACGGGCTATCTCAGAAAAACTTAAAAGATTTTAGAAGGTATACTTATTTTCACCGTAGAAGATGTATTAGATGATTGTAGCCGAAGAATCTCTTTCTCAAATGTAGATTGTTCCTTATTTAGTTAGATAGAAAGGATCTAGGGTTCTATTGATTTTTAATTAAGTTTAACCCAAAGACTACTTAATCAATTATCTTAAATCTTAAAAGACAAGTATAGTTTACTCTTTTTAGAATCAAACTTGAAAGATTTGAGATAAAGGGAATTGAAAAAACCTATCTAAATTAAATTATAAATACCGTTCAATAGTTTGCTAACAGCTTGAACTTCTCTCTCTTATAGAAGGATTTTAATAATTAACTTGTGTAATTCAGAATGAGAGGATAACTCAATTTATAGGCAAAGGAGTTGGAACTTCGGCTAGCCTAAGCAGACCAGATTCAGTTCAACGGGTTTCGGATTGCGTAGGATAAGATTTATCCAAAATTCGGCTGGCCGAATAGCATAGTTTGTCTAGCCGAATAGCACAGTTTGGCTAGCCGAATTTGCCGTTTGTCTAGCCAAATTCCCCCGAATTCCAAAAGATGAGGTTGTTAGAATTGACTCGAACTTTCTCGGGCTAGTCGAACCAAAACTTGGGCTAGTCGAATTTGCAACAAAAATTAGTTGTTGCCTTGGTCTTGAAGTTGGGCTAGCCGAACCAAGAATTAAGTTGGCCGAATTCTAGAAAAAATAAGCATAAAAATCCAAAATTTAAATATTTTGAAAGCACCTTTTCCTAAGGTCTTTCTAAGGTTTTATACCACCTGAGATATATCAGATATCTGTTCTTCTTTAACTTGAACTTAGTCTCGGACTTCATCTTGAACTTGAGATTGATCTTTTCTTGAACATTAGTCGATCTTGAGCTTAATCTTCTCTTGAATATAGATCTGTCTTGAGCTTAATCTTCTCTTGAAATAGATTCGTCTTGAGCTTAATCTTCTCTTGATCTTGAGCTTGATCTTCTCTTGACATAGGCTGTTCTTGAAGATGTTTTATCAGGTTGTTTTGTTTTTATGAAATTTGACAACTAAAGTGTGCTCAACATCTTAGCCCTTACAAGTTTCGTCATTCCCTGCCATTACATTTAGCTCCCAACAGAAGGCCTTGAGGTGCGACGTGGGGTAGTTGTTGCCACCGTATGTCACTTGAACTTGGATATCTCAAAGTTTTGAGGCACTCATGCATCTGGAAAGGGACACGGGTCTTTGAACTTTATCGAGGGTAATTCTATCCCCCGTTGTCGTTGAAGTTAGTTTTGCATTATCTGTAGTTGCTCCTGCAACTCTTTCATTTCTGTTTGGCTCATTTGAGAAACCAACATTTCTCGAAATAAGGCCTGCTCCACTTATTCGGCATAGTGGTTGACTTCTTCGACCTTATGGCTCTCGTGAGGAGGAGCTTATTGAAAAGTGATTATGTTTCCAACTGCAGGAAATTGGTTGAATTGAAAAGCACTCATGGTTGGAGGAGGTTGAGACATTGGGAAGTGGCTCCCTTGGTGGGTATTTTCCACTACTTGTTGATTGAATTGGACTCAACACTGACCCCATTATGGGCATCCGCCAGTGCTTATCTTGGCTTCCAGTCGAGGAAGTTGTTGTTACTGGAAATTGATTAAAAATCTCAATCGTGGGATTGGCTGGCAGTTGACTTGAAACCTCGACTGTGGGATTGTTTAGAAATTAACTACAATTTATGAGAGGATATTAAAAGAAATTCCCATAATCGAGGGTTACACTAACTGGCGTTGGAAGTCCTTTGCAAAATCCGACAGTTTTGCTTGACTGAATTGGATGTCGGAAGGAAAATTGGAGCTCGTGATTGTTGTTGCTGAGCTAAGCTAACATGGTTGTTGGTTAAGGTGGCTTGGAGGATTCGGAGGAGCATCTCCATTGTTCCTTGCATTACCTTTATGCTTCATGCTAGGTCTTAGATGCATGATGTTGGTGTCGATTCTACTTATTGCTGTAAGGGAGGGTGGACT
The DNA here is from genome assembly GCA_037074715.1 of Magnolia kwangsiensis. Taxonomy (NCBI): domain Eukaryota; kingdom Viridiplantae; phylum Streptophyta; class Magnoliopsida; order Magnoliales; family Magnoliaceae; genus Magnolia; species Magnolia kwangsiensis. The sequence continues at coordinate 34,015,901 of CM073586.1, read as the reverse complement.
TCTAGCAATTAGAGGGTGGTAAAGGGATGAACTTGTTTGTGATTTGCCCTGGTTGCCCAGGATCGGGTATAGACAGGGCTATAGAAGAAGGTTTTAGTTTGAGGACGTCCGACTCGAATGGGCGCAATGATTTTGGTTTTTTTGATTTTTGTCCCCTTTTGGGTTTTCTAGGATTTAGAATAAATGTTAGATGTAAATGCAATTGCAGGTGAACTGTTGATCCTTAAAGATTTGCGATAACATGTTTTTCAAGTTGGGTCGCAACTAGTGGGACTAACACATCCTTAGTGGAGTCACCATTCTATGGATGTTGGATCCCGGGTGGACCAAACTCATGTGGGCCTTTTTAAAGGCTTTTTACTTGTGTAAGAGGGGTTTTATATTTGATTGGAGTTGCTACTATCCAGTTATTTCATTCCCATAGTCAGCTAGACCTTGTAGAAATATTAGGAGTGAGAATTCGAAGGATCTTAGTCCTAAAATGACTCCTTGATCTGCGACTGAAGATTTCATGTAAGGGACCATGATTATAGAGAGAGAAGGGGTTAGGTTCCCACTCTGCCCATACAAACATATGATCTCTACTTCGCAAGATCAAATGGACTATTAAGGATTATGATTGATTATTAAGCACTAGTGTTTTAAAGTGTGTGTAATGCCATGTTAGGTGCAATGCGTATGACAAGCTGTAGCTTATGCTAGATAAATTTGCATTGACTTTCCCACTTGCTAAAGTGATAACCAACTAGTCCAAATTTTTTATGGGTAGGGTCCGATTATCTTGTCAAGCCACAGAGTATACATTTGAACATATTGGGTACTGCGTGCTATGTATGCAATGCTACATATGCGGAGTTATAAAATGTTGTGCATGTGAAGTAGTCTTATGTGCAACACCTATGACAAGTTGTAGTTTAGGTAAGATAAATCCACCTTAACTCTCCCACTTGCCAAAGTGATAACAAGTCACTCTTAAGTATTTAATGGGCATGGTCCAATCTGAAATTATATGGATTGTCTACCATGGCATGCGGAAGCTTAACATAGCTTAGAATTATGGCTAAGTCCTACAGGGAGGGGGTGAATAGGACTACTTAAAAATTCTTGCCTAATTAAAATGATTTATCAATTTAAACTACGAAGGTAAATGACACTTAGGCTTTCAAACTAAGTGGGTCCTAAACTACAAAAGATGAAACACTATAAGAAAATAATCTATAAGGGAGATAGTAATCTTGTGTGTATGAGATCAATTAAATGCCTATCATTCAATCCATTTAAGCGTTCATATACTTCAACCAATTAAACTTATAAGCATGAATAAAAATTTGCTCAAATGACAATTACTAACACATGCATACATAGTAGTTGGGCTACTTGCCTACACTCCCGACGGACGCACTCTCCTTAAGTATTTCACTATTGAAGATTTCAAGTCTGGTTTACCTTTAACCTTTACAATGGTTTCTTATAGGCTAACCACTAACTTACACGTACACTCCAGTGTTGAAAGAACACATTTCCACCTATATCAGTAGCTCCTACGGAGACTTAGTTGGTTTTCTACCGGTTAATAAAAAACTAGTAATGGTCCTAATCCAAGGCCCTACATACACTTCCACTGAAGGCTCCTAATGGAGATTAACATGTGCACACCCATGTTCGGTGAATTCAGTCCTACGTAAGGATCTATTGAAGTTTTCGTCACAAAATCTGCACTCAATCCTACACAAGGAAGGAGTGTGTTGACTATATAATTAACAAGTTACTTGTCAAATTGAGCCCCATTGTAATGCCTTCTTAGTATACTTATTCAATGCTCTCACATACTTGAATCAACTTCTTATTTACTTCCACAATTGTTGAAGTGGATGCTTCAACTTTCATGATCAACCGTCTTGCATATGATGCCCCAATGAGGTGGCCAAGGTGGTGAGAGTTGGGTTGATCTCTTACAACTAAAGATTATATTTGGTTCTTAATAGGGATTCACTTAGATGGGTATTTTAAAGGTTATAAATAAGGATATACCTATAAACTTAGTGTCTAATATGTAAAAAATGGTGAAAATCAAGTGCATCTTCATAATGGAAGTTGAAATCCTCATTTGAGTGGTAAAGCTTAAGAAGATGACTTGAATCGCATAAATTTAGAGGCTTAGGATGAAAGATATGAGTGGAGAATCATCTAAGCTCTAATGGTAGCAAAAATTCATCCAAATACCCTCAAACTCGAATGCCTTTTATATATAAATCGATTTGTAATGGCTATAAAATGGTTAGAAAATGACAGTTCGATTGATCAACCGAGGGCCTTCAATCGATTTAACTTTGTTGAAATAGGCTAGAAAATTCACTGGATAGTTTTGGTCATCCTTGATCGATCTAGCTCATCATTCGATTGATCAAGCTCGTCCTTCGATCGATGGAGCTTTGCTCGAAAGTTTGCTATTTTGGGAAATTTAGTTTATAGTAGCTTTGAACCTCTTTGAACCTATTTATCATGTTTTAAATAAACTCCTAAGGCAAAGGGATGGTCAATTAAAGGTTTACCTATTAAGGAATGATTTACTAAAGGTTAGGGTTATTTTGGGTCTAAGGTTAGTATTACAAAGGCACCTCATGATTTATTTGTCTTTCACTCCTTGATGCGTCATGTCTCCATGTGTCTTCCATTTTTAACTTCCAAGGGCTCAATAGACTCACTGACACACTGACCACATGATTGATAAAAAAAGTGCACAAATAAGTGTACTAACACGATCAACTTGACAAGCCATAGAGAATACATTTAAACTGATTGGGTGCACAATGCTATGGATGCAATGCTATGGATGGGTGTGAGCAAGGAGATTGAGAAGGGAATAGGTGTTGTATGAAATTTATGCAAAAATAGGTGAAGCTAATTTAGGGTTGAATTGTAAGATGGACAGATGTGTTGTAAGGATCGGGTTAAGCGGCTTGGACCAAGGGTTTGGGTTGCTCAGGTAGTTAGGGATTTGACTGAACTAGGCTGGCCTGGGTTAGATTTGTTCCCTTTGCTCTCACTTCTCCTTAGTGAAGGGATAAAATGGGCTAAGGGTGGCTTGGGATGAAACTAAAGGGTTTCTCTAGATTTTTGGACTTGTTGGGTCTATTGTAATGAGAGGGGGAGGGGGCTATTTATTGCCCCCCAAGCTCAAGTTTGCTGTAATTCTTGAAAATTTTAGGGTTTAAAAGGGTTTGGATGGTTGGGATTCAAGATTACTAAGCAGCATGATCTAGGTAGTTGGATAGATAGGTAAAATGGTAATTTTAGCTAAAGCAAGGGTAATTGGAGCCATTTCACCTCTCCACATGCTTGCACCCTGAACCAAGAGAGAATCCACATGCGTTGCACCCCTTTGCCAAGGCATTGGGGCTACCATGTGGCAGGCGATAGTAGGGAGCCGCCCAATCCACAATAACCCTTCTGCTTTGGCAGGTGGGTACCCCCAAGTGTGTGGAAACTCTAACTTCTCAAGTGCTATATTGTCGTCTCTTTGGATTTTGATGGACTTTGGGCTTGGGCTTGATGTTAGGTTTCACCTTGGATTGGTTTGGGGCTTGATTTGACTAGGTGGATTGACTTGGAGAGCTGACTCCGTGAGTTGATTAGGTGAATTGACTGGATGAGTTAACTAGGTTCTAGGATTAGGGTTGGTCTAGGCTTTAGATTTAGATTTATGATTTGGCAGAGTTGACTTGGTCCAACTTAATCATCTTATCGGCCTAGGGTGGGGTTTGTACAAGTCGTAGCTTATTGTATTTTTCAACATCTTTATATCTTATGATTGTTCAGTTCTGAGAGCAAGATTGTTTTGAGGGTTTTGGGTCATGGTGGTGAGCGTATTCCATTGGACGAAGAATTAGTTTTGTTATTTATGTATTAAGTTGGCCATTTGGGTCCCATGGTCGCGTATTAGGTTCGACCCCATTAGGGTGGCCCATAGATGGTGGTCTAGGTACTTGTTCCTAGGCTATTCATCGAGCCAAGTTGAGTCGAGGTGGGCCAAGCTTGGCTTGACTCGAGCTCGACCTCGACCTCGAGCTTACCATTGGAGCTTGACTTGTTTGCCAAATTTTTTAAGTCGAGCTCAAGGCGAACTAGTGGATTAAGTCGAGTCAAGTTGAGCTTGCTTCCAACCCGACCCAACCCACACCTGATTCAATCAGTTACCCGACCCAACCCACACCCGAGCTCAGGCAAGTGACCAAGTGGGGAGAGAGATGCTGAGTGTGAAATATTTCATATTTCTCTCTATTTATACCTTGGTTTTATAAACATGATACTGCTTAATCGATTTAATTATGCATATTTTCATATGCGAGGTGATTTCGAAAGCTTAAGTTGAAATTGATGTCAAAAGGAAGATTTATGCTCAAAAGATTACTAAATGAAGATTTGGAGATTTGGAAGTCATTAATGAAGAATTCATACGCCAAAGATCCAAGAAAACCAAGTGAGGAATGGAGAGAATCAAAGATTTGAAGTGAAGAAAATTATGCAGAGTGAAAAATCATATTCTAAAACTTAGAGTCTTTTTGGAAAATTATGCAGAGTAAAGTTTATTTAGGCAAATTGCGTAAAGTGTGTAAATTTGAGGTGGTTTCTAGATTTTTCCAACTCGGTGCGAAAGTTAAAGTTCCTCAACTGTAAATAGGACTCCCTAAGATGCTCTAAAGCATTTTATAGGGTTTGGAAAGGTCTCAAGGAGTATAACACAAGGGTGGAGTAGCCATCAAAGATTTTTTCTTCTTCCCTAGTTTATTTTTCATGCTTTGTTTAAGAAATTTGGTTTCAATCATGTCTATGGTTGGGTAAACCTCTTAACTAGGGCTAAGAGGTGAAGCTTGTAGCATGTTGGGATGTTTATTTTTCTTTGATTCTAGTTCTTATTGAACTTCATTAATTTTCAGTTTTATATTAAAAGAATATTTTTAGTTTTTTATGATTTATTGTGACTCAAATTATAATAGACACTTTGATAGCTTTGGATATATTTTTTTCTTGTTTTGAGATAGTGAGATTGGTAAATCCATTGTTTGCCAGCGTCTCTTGGGTATAGTAGGGTGATGAATCCCTTCCAATCTTCACAATTCTCCTCCATTGAGAATTAGGTCAATGAAAAGTTCAGATTTAATTTGAATTATTTTATCTTCCAATTGGATAGGATAGGACTTCAATTCCAATTGTGTTTATTAAATCAAGTAAGGTAGCATCTTAATAGATACAAGTGGATCCTTGGCATCATAGTCGCCACCTTTAATTAATAGTTTAAACATTATTCACAATTACTCTCTTTTATTTTAAAAATCAGATTTAGATCTTCTTCTAGTTCTTTTCAGAATACGTACAAGTTTAGCCTTTGTGGATTTGACCTCGTTCTCACGAGTTATTACTACATCGCAACCCTATACTTGGGGTTGTGAACAAGTTTTTGGCACCGTTGTCGGGGAGTACGGCTACGTTTTTTGGGGATTAATTGGTATTAGAAATAGGTTAAGATTATGGTTAACTTTTTACTTTTTTTTTTTTTAAAGTTATGATTTTTTTTTTTGAAATTTTTTTTAGAAACTAACATTGTTTTCTGTTTTGTAGGATCTTAACATATCAACTCTAATCCAGTAACCTTTTTTCTAATTCTCTCTTTCTTTTTTAGATCTCTTATTTGTTTTAGTTTTTCTAGTTTTCTTTTTAGGTTTAATTGTTTAGTTACTTGAGGGTTGTGCGTGTTTCATGCTTAAGTGGTTCATGAGAACACTCAACGTCTCTTAAGTGAAGGAGGATTAGTCGAAGGGTTTTCTATCTATCAAAGGATTAAACACCACTTGAGAACCTCTCAATTAATTGAATTGATGGTTACAAATCAACCTCAACCTCAACCACCAGTTGAGGTAGTTCAAAATAAAAATGAGGTGCATAATGTACCCCCGCCTTGTACTCTATGCGATTATTTACAACCGGCGGGGGTGAGTACACCTTCTTGTATGGTCTTTTCACATAATGCAAGAAATATGGATATCAAACCTGGAGTAATAGAACTCCTTCTTAAGTTTCATGGAATATATTCTGAAAGTCCATATTTACACATCAAGGAGTTTGATAAGATAGTCGTTACATTAAACTTTTCAAACATGTCTGAGGACACAATACAACTTAAATTGTTTCCTTTTTCATTGAAAGAGAAGGATAAGACATGGATGCACTACTTAAAGCCAAGATCCATCAGCACATGGGCCGAGATGACACAGAAATTTCTTAAAAAGTTTTTCCCGTTTCATAAAACTATCACTTTAAGGAAGGCAATCATGAAATTTGCCCAAAAATAGGAAGAGACCTTCTTCCAATACTGGAAAAGGTTCAAAGATCTCACGAATTTCTGTCCACATTATGGCTATGAAGTATGGCGAACAATAAGCTTTTTCTATAATGGATTAACTTCACCAATGCGCCAGTTCGTAGAGATGATATTTAATGGTGAATTCATGAACAAAGAGGCCGATGATGCGTGGGATTACTGAGAATGCTATCTTATTTTGCTCCTAAATTTGTCAAATTTTGTAGTGCCAAAACCTATTAGAATATGTATCTTGTGTAGCTCTACATTCAAGTACAAGAACAAAGGTCTTTACATCAAGAACTTCAAGTGCAAGAATAAGAGGTTCAAGTACAACATCAAGTAATAGATCAAGCTTTCAAGCTTCAACTATTTCAAGACAATGTGCTTTACTTTGGAACTCAAAGCTCAAGTAATCTTCTTACGTTGGAACTCAAAGTTACAAAGTCACTACTTCAAGCACATCTTCAATGACAAGCTTTAAGTACTTCAAGACAAACTATCAACCGAAGCGAACGATGTTTCAATGTTCAAATCTCACTTATAAGGTATGAATGACCCTAGATTAACTCAAGGATAGGTCATATTGTTTACATTCTTATTTTGGGTCATGATATGCTTTTTTTTCGACTAGTCCTAGCTTGTGTTCGACTAGTCCAAGTACTGGCTCAACCAATCTAAGATTTTTCTTGACCAGTTTAAGGTTTGTTATAAATTTTTTAAATTTTTTGTTGAATCCTCAACCAGTCCTGGAGACTGCACGACCAGTCGAGTGAACAGTGCTTGACCAGTTGAGAAGGCTCGACTCAAAGTCCAGCAACCTTTCAGGGTCCCACTCGACTAGTAGAGTGCATGGCTCGATCGGTCGTGCAAGCCACTTGACCAGCCGTGTACGTATCTTATCTTATCGCGCCTGAAATTTTAAAAGTTTGTTGGTCCTTTGACCAGTCGAGCTGACCTCTGGGCTAGTCGAGTGAACATTTTTTTCACTTATAAATAGAGCACGATTTTTAGAGTTTGATAAGTCATTCAAGAAAAATCAAGATACCACTTTGAGAGATAAGTTTGCGATATTCTTAAGCTATTTTGTGCTTATTTAATATTCACTTTAATTTAGCTTTTTGCATTTGATTTTGAGTTCTATATTTCAATCTTTTTTGAAGATGGGATTTAAGTTTTTTTCCCTTTCTTAAAATCAAAATCAAATCAAGCTAGCCCAAAGTGATTTAATCTAAAAATCATTTAGAACCCTTTCATAAGTGAGTGTGGACATTGAACATCTACTTCGAATTGGTTCTACTGGGCTTCATTAAAAGAGAATATCCAGATAAGTATATTTACATTTTTATAAATTTCTTTTTGATTTTTGAGGTTATGCCTGGAAAATCTCTGTTTTGGTTTGTTCGAGGTGATCTAGAAAATCTCAGAGTATGGGATTTTTTGAATTGTATAACCCTACTTGCAAGATACAATTGTGAAGGTTTTAGGTAAACCTTGAAAAACCTATTTCATAGTGAACGCTCTTATCCCGAGGGAGAGAATATTAGGAGTGGAGTAGTTATGTGGCTATTTTTCTAAACAGCTGGTATACACATAAGCGAACCACTATAATTTTTGGTGTTGTGGTGGATGGTTGATTTTGGCTTTGTGTGAATGTTGTAATTTTCTTTTAAGCCTTTGTGGAGAATGTTGTAATCTCGTTTATACAAGTGTGGGAACGCTGTAATAGCTTAGTTTATTTTCTTTGCTATTTTTATTATCCTCTGTATTGGTTTGGAATTTTAATACACAGACCGTTTTAGAAATTATGTTGTCCTACCTTAAGCCATTGGTTTTGGTGTAAGGCTGTCCTTAGAACAACATCTGTATCAACCTCTCAATACTTGTACATTTTAGGTTATTATTCATTTCAACTTTGTGATATTGTTAAGTGCTATCTTTATTTATATTTATCTAATTCTCCATTTAATTTTTTAATTTGACATAGTCCTATTCACCCCCCCCCCCCCCCTTCTAGGACTCTTAGCTCGACCTTTTCAAGTGGTATCAAAGCCTAATAGCTCATATTTATTTTTGTTATTTGGATTAAATTCCTGAGCTAATCGATCTGAGCTTTTGAAGATGTCAAATTTTGATATCCTTTCAATCACTAGGCCTTCACCATTTGATGGCTCCAATTATGCCTATTGAAAAACCAGAATGAGGATTTTCTTAAAATCTATTGATGAGAGCTTGTGGCAATCCACAATGACCAATTGAACCCCTCCTACCACTGAAGTGATTGGTAATGTTGGATTTGTTACTGTAAAAGTTTCACCTTATTTTACTTCGACCAATCTTCAGAAAAGTGAGAGTAGTGCCAATGCAAAGGCTTTAAATGCAATTACTTATGCACTATTACCGGATGAATTCAAGAGAATTATATCCTGTGATACTGCAAAGCAAGCTTGAGATGTTTTAGAAATGGCACATGAAGGTACAACAATTGTCAAGAAATGTAAAGTCCAAATCCTCACAACCAAATTTGAGGAATATGTATGGAAGAAAGTGAAACTTTCATGGACTTATATACAAGATTGAATGACATTATCAACTCTATGTGGGGTCTTGGTGACAGAATCCCAAAAAGTAAAGTCTGTGCAAAGATACTGCACTCATTACCTAAATGGTTCAATTCAAAAGTAACTGTGATTCAGGAACTTCGTGATATGGATAATATGAGGGTGGAAGAGTTAGTTGGGTCGCTTCAAACCTAAGAGTTAAATTTTAAGGCACCCAAAGGTAAGTCTATTGCCCTCAAGCCTTCTAAAAGTAATTCTCATGAAAATAATAATGATTATGATTTAGAAACCTCTGAAGATGATATGGATCTTTTAGCTAAAAATTTTTATAAGATTTTCAAAAGTAAAAAGAGGGTTGATTTGCAAAACCTATTGAAAAAAAAACAACCAAGATCTAAAAATTGAAAATCATTAAAAGACAGTTAATGCTACAACTGCCATGATATGGGCATCTAGCAAACAAATGTCCTAAGAAGGACAAGTCTAAAAAGAAATGTATGTTGGCTACATGGGATGATTCTTCTTGCTCTGAAGTCTCTTTTGAGTTAGAAGATTCTGACACCGAGTCGGCTAATGATGTTAAAGCCCTAATGACTCTAACCAAGTTTATTTTTTTAAATAATGATGATTCAACCAGTGAAGAAAATCTGATTAGTGACAATGAAAATGAAGAAGACCTTCAAGAGGCTTATGATGCCCTATATAGGAAAAGTTGCAAAATTGCTGTAAAGTTAAAACTTCAAAAAGAAAAGTTTTTAAAACTAAAAGAGAATTTTGATAATCTAGTCATAGAAAAATTACACTTTTCATATTGATTTGAAAAAACTAAGTGCGACTTAGATTTCAAAACATCCCAAGTTGAAAACTTAAAATATGAAAATGAAAAGCTAAAACTAGAAGTTTCTTCACTTTTGAGTTTGAAGGATGCATGGAAGTATGCCCAAGGTGATCCTAAATTAGAAAAACTTTTATCCGAATTCAGAAAATATGGCGATCGATCTGGATTGGGCTATGATAAAAGTATTCATCCTAAGAATAACAATACTCCACCCAAATTTGTGGAAGGGGAGTCTTCAAACTCAAAAGGGAAAAGTCTGAATCAAAATTATTCTAAAATTTTTAAAACTTTTCAGACTCTTAATCCTAAAAGTAATCATATCAACTATAGAAATCAGAATTGTAACCCTTTGACTGAAAAAATTGTTGATTTGCTTAAGGAGCTCTTAAAATCTAACTTAGTGGGTAGGTCTTATAACAACTACAAATATAAGAAGACCAATTATACTCCTAAACCCAAAACTGTAATGAAATGGGTCCCTAAGGTTACTTGTTTGGTTACCCACACCTCATTCAAAGCTTCGAGCCATTCAAAGTGGTACCTAAATAGTGGTTGCTCCAGACATATGACAGGTGACAAAGTGGTTCAGTCACATTCGGTGATGGTAGCAACTGTAAAATTGTTGGCCAAGGTACGGTTCAACTCTTTAACCTTCCTCTATTTGAGAATGTTTTATATGTAGAAGGTTTAAAATATAATCTATTAAGCATCTCTCAAATATGTGATAATAATTATAGTGTAAAATTCACCAACCAAGGGTGTGAAATTTTAAATAAAAATAGTTTTGTAATATTAACTGGTTACAGAACTTCTGAGAACTGCTACATTGTTAGTGATTCAAGCTCATCTTACTACATGGTCCATAATGATGAAACTAAATTATGACATAAATGCCTTGGACATGTATACTACCGCAACTTGTATTGATGAGCAAAAGAGAGTTGGTAAGAGGTCTACCCAAAGTAAAGAAAATAGAAAAAATATGTGGCAAATGCCAAATTGGTAAACAAATCAGGAGTACTCACAAAAAGGTGAAATCCAATGCGACATCTAAACCACTCGAACTTCTCCACATGGATCTCATTGGACCAAACAGAATGGAGAGTCAAGGTGGCAAGAAGTATATTCTAGTGATAGTAGATGACTTTACTAGATATACTTGGATAGTCTTCTTGAGAGAGAAATAAAAAACTCTCGATGAAGTAAAAAGGGTACTTAAACGTATGCAAACTAAAAAATAATCACAAGTCACTAAGATTCGTAGTGATCATGGTTCTTAGTTTGAAAATAGCAGTTTTGAGAAATTTTGCAATGATCAGGGAATATTACATGAATTTTCTGCACCTAAAAAACCACAACAAAATGGTGTTGTGAAAAAGAAAAATAGAGTACTTCAAGAAATGTCAAACGTAATGCTAAATAGTATGAAGCTTCTTAAAAATCTTTGGGCTGAGGCGGTAAATACTGCTTGTTATATAATTAACCGTGTTTAGATTAGAAAATTAAATAGTAAAACTGCTTATGAAATGTGGTTTGATAAGAAGTCTACTATCAAATACTTTTGAGTTTTCGGCAGTAAGTGCTACATCTTGCATGACCGAGAAAATCTGGATAAATTTGACACCAAAAGTGATGAAGAAATATTTTTAGGGTATGCTCTAAATAGTCAAGCATATCGGGTTCTTAACAAGAGGACTGGTGTAATTCAAGAGTCCATCAATGTGGTTATAGATGATCATTTGAATACACCTGTCTCAAGTTAAAAAAATGATGAAGTTCTTTTACTTGATAAACCAGACACTTCATCTAGTCAAAATAACACTGAACTGTGAACTGTTAAAGACCATCCATCAAATCAAATCCTTGAAAACCCTCTCACTGGTGTGCGCACTTGTAAACAACTAGAAGATATGTGCAATTACGTGTGCTTTATATCTTAGATAGAACCGGCTAACGTAAAAGAAGTCCTTACTAACAAAAATTGGATTGTAGCAATGCAAGAAGCGCTCAATCAGTTTGTTAGAAATGATGTTTGGTATTTAGTTCCAAAACTGAAAGATAAACACATTATTGGAACAAAATAGATTTTTAAAAATAAGTCTGATGAACTTGGCAATATTATAAGAAACAAGGTTAGGCTGGTTGTATAAGGGTACACTCAAATTGAAGGCATCGATTATGATGAGACATTGCCCTTGTAGCTCGTCTTAAATTAATTAGACTATTTATATCCATTGCGTGCATTAAAAAATTTAAAATATATCAAATGGATGTAAAGAGTACATTCTTAAACGACGATTTGTATGAAGAAGTGTATGTTGAACAATCTAAGGGTTTTGAAGACCCTAAGCATGCTAATCATGTCTATTGCCTGAAAAATGCACTCTACGGTTTGAAACAAGCTCCCAGGGTATGGTACGAAAAGTTGACTAAGTTTCTACTAAGTCATAACTTTATATGGGAAGTGTTGATAAAACATTATTTGTAAACAAACGTAATGATCACATACTAATAGTTCAAATCTATGTTGATGACATTATCTATGGATCTACTTGTACTAACATGACTGTCAAATTTGCAGATCTTATGAAATTTAAATTTGAAATGAGCATGGTTGGAGAACTAAACTATTTCTGAGGGTTGCAAATCAAACAGCTCCTTGATGGTTTCTTTATCTCTTAAACCAAATATGTTCTGAACTTAGTTAAAAAGTTTCAATTTGAGAGTGAGAAAAATTTTGATACTCTAATGAGTACTACTCTAAAACTCTCTAAGGATTCAATATGTAAGAGTGTGGATCCTAAGTTGTATTGCAGTATGATAGGTAGTTTACTTTATTTAACTGTGAGCCAACCTGATATTGCATTTAGTGTAGGAATTTGTGCTAGATATCAGTCAGACCCTAAAGAGTCACATCTGATAGTTGTTAAGTGCATTTTGTGATATGTTGCTAGTTCAGCTAATCTTGGTTTCTGGTATCCACATGATACTAGTTTGCAAATAGATGGTTACACGGATGCTGATTAGGCTGTAATATTGATGATCGTAAATCAACCAGCGGTGGTTGTTTTTATATCAGGAACTGTTTGGTTTCTTGGCTAAGTAAGAAACAAAGTTCCGTATCACTATCCATAGTTGAGGCTTAATATATTGTTGCGGGTAATGCATGTACTCAGTTTGTGTGGATGAAGAAAATGTTAAACGATTATGGATTTGTGCAAGAAACTATGGTTTTATACTGTGACAATTCAAGCACAATTAATATTTCTAAAAATCTAATTCAGTATTCATGAACGAAGCATATTGACATTAGATATCACTATATTCGTGAATTAGTGGAAGATAAGATAATTTCATTGGAATATATTCAAACCGAGAATCAACTTGCTGACATATTCACAAAATCGCTCTACAAAAATAGGTATGTAAGATTGAAATTTGATCTTGGTATGTTCAATATGAACTGATGATTTGTGTCTATTTGTATCATGATGTATATGTTTATTATTTTAAAAATTTTAAAATTCAAATTTTATGCAAAATTGTATACTTTTGTGAGGTGCACAACCATTCGAGTACATACTCGACCAGTCATGGCACGACCAGTCGAGTATGTACTCGACCTGTCGTGAATCACGGGTTTGGCCATTTATTTGAGAAAAATCTCCTTTTTCTTCATTTGTGTCTTCTTCTCCAACATGCCCTACCTCGACCGGTCGAACCCATCATCGATTCCTCCATGGTTAGTGTATTATTTTCAATTTTCTTCTACATTTAAGCCCTTTGCACTTTCTTTTCTTCGTTTATGTGGTTTATTTCATGCTTTATGATTATTTTGGACGTTTTCTATCAAAAAATTTGATCTATTAGAAACCCTTCTTGCCTCTTTTGCAATCTCTTTATTCCTAATTTTTTATTGCGATGGAGGGTAGAAACAAGAAGAAAGGATCTCGTGCTCCCTCTTCTTCTTGTTCTGCTCCTACTATCATGGTGCGCCATCTTCGATCACCTGAGGAAGATCCCGAGTATGTGCGGGATATTCGCTTGCACAATGTGATAGTTGAACGGACTGTCAATCCTGATCATTTGGCACCATTTGGCATAGTTCCTCTCATTTAATTTGTAGGAAGGGATAACATATTACATTTAGGCGGACCGACATACTGCTCCATTGCGCAGGCTATGTATGCTTACATTAGTAACTTCTCTTAGAATCTGACATTTACAATTACAACCAAAGAATGTCCAATTAATGTGGACCGTCATCTTATTTTTGGGTTAATGGATATACCTGTTAATGATGATGGTATTTCCATTCATATACTTATTGCAAAGTCTTCTGAATCTAAGAAGAGAATACTCACTTGTGTTTTATGTAATATGGATGCGGAATGGAGTACTGAGAATGTGCTCGCTTCCAAATTTATGTTACCCAGATATAGGGTTCTCTATCAGATTTTTATTTCAAATGTCTACCCTTGATCTGATAATATTCATGACTCGAATTCTTCATTCTATCGTTACTGGAGTCTCTATGTGTCTTCCTTCACTTATCTGTTATATCATGATTCAGTTCTGTCTCCATCCAGGTCATAGTGACATACCATTTGCTTATTGTATGACTGTTTTAGCCACCCATAGTCTAATGGCTATGCTTGTTAGAGAGGCTCCCATTAACCATCTACCATTTAACAACTCAAACATAAACAAGATGAATTTGAGATTGGCTGCAGGCCAAGTTGATGTAGGTGCTAGTGGAGCAGCAGAAATAACTGAAGAGGAGGATGTTTTGCCTCCAGATGATATCAATATGGATGATCTTTTTGATGAGATTGAATCTGACTCTGCGGCTGGTCTTGACTATCAGCCTTCTGATTTTAATGCACGACTGCGCTCTCTTGAGGAGAAGGTTGAAGGTATGCATATGTCCCAAGAAAAGCAATTTAAATATATGCACAAATATCTTAGGCGTTAACAAGGGACTTCATCAAATTGATCCATCCATACTTGCTCCTTCTGGTTTTGATTAGTTTTTTTAAATCTCAGTTATGTAATAACTTTGAAACTTGGATCTCTCTTATTTTTCTATACTTGGACATGTTTTCTTATTATTATGGACATGTTTAACTGGTTCTCTTGCCCATATTTATGAACTTCCTTCTTCTCTCATTATTCATTGCTCTTTTCTTTACTTCCATATTTATTTTCTTCCATCTTCATTTATAAGTTCTTTCCTTTGTCATATTGTGACAAAAGGGAGAGAATTGTGTAATAATGCCTATTTCATGGATTATGAATTTTATGAAATGTGGAGAATGTGGAGTGGAGAAGAGATGTGGAGGAAGAGTAGAGAAGTATAGAAAATTTTTTCCTCTTGAATTCTATGGAGTAAGATATTGAGGAGGAGTATTTGGTTTGCTATTTGGTTTCTTAATTGATGGTGCATGATTCTTTATTGTGCGTATTATTCTTATCTTATTTTAATGTATCGTGTTTTGTCACAAAATTTGACAAAGGGGGAGATTAAGAATGCTGTCTTATCTTGCTCCTAGATTTGTTAAATTTTGTAGTGCCAAAATCTCTTACAATATGTATCTTGTTGTAGCATTGAAAAATTGGTACCCACGCTGATTTGTGTGTTGTGTTTTTGGTAGTGGGGGTGATTAGACCGATTTGTGAATGTTGGAGTCGCCAGTAGCCAATTAATCTCAAAATGACGCAGTCGGATAGAACCCGCGAAATATATAAGGTTGGAGAAATCTAAAGACTCTCCAACCTTAGATTAACTCCTGGTCTGCGATTCAGGATTCTGGATAAGGGACCTTAGTTACAAAGAGGGAAGGTGTTAGGCACCCTCTCTGCATGTACGAATGTACGGTCTCTACTTAGTATGGTAAACAATCTCAAGGGATGATAAATGTAGTGGTTGAGATGGGACTAGGCACATGTGTGGATTTCTGATGTAGCAAGATCTGAGATTTTGGCAAGCCAAAGAGCATACGTCTAACGGTGTGTCTAGAAGGCGGATGTGATGATGCTTATGCAAAGATGTAAGAAAATGGACTAGATCATTAGAAATTTCTGATGTGACCGGATCCGATGTATGGCAAGTTACAGAGCATATGTTCACTAGAGATCTAGAGAATCAAGGGGGTTGAGAAGGGAATAGATGTCATGATAAATTCTTGTATATAAAAAATGAATGAATCTTTGGCTTGATCTTTGAGTAGGCTAAAACATGGACTGAACCATGATCAATCTGGGCAAGGTTTGGATGAGTTGGAGAGGCCAAGAGGAAGGGCAAAAGGGGTGGCATGAAAGGTTAGGACTTTGAAGGCTTGGGAGCTCCTTCCCTTTCCTTCACTCTCTTTCTCTCTCACTCTCTTTAAGCTTAAAGGGAGAAGTGGCTTGTTAGGGATGTTGAAATAAGAAGAGAAGAGGTCTATTTATAGCCTTCTCCAATGGCTATATGTTAAATAGGGGGTAGTTAAGGGTTAAAATAATGAAATGAAGGCTTGTGATTGACTATGGAGAGAGGAGTGCCATATGACATGCTCCCATTGGCTCTAGAGGCCGGTAAAATAGTAAATAGTGGAGATGAGGGATAAATCTAGAACAAAGTTGACTTTTGGATGATGGAATAACTGTCCACACGCGGGCCGTGAACAGTGGTACTCGGAGTACCGCCGGGGCTTCGTTTGGGCCAGGCTCACGCTTGCAGGCTTTGTCTGCTATGTTGATTTTCCTGGATGGTCTTCTTTTGGGGTTTACGGCTCAGATAGGTGGGCTTAGGTTTGGGTAAAGGGGGTCCTAGTTAGGGTATAAGGTAACGCGATGGTTGTATGTAGATTGAACGGTTTAGATCAAGGTTTTGAGTCTCAGTTTGGAAGTTGGAGACTTTTAGGTCAGGGTTAGGTTTAGGCTAGGATTAGGGTTTGATTTAAGATATGATCATGGTTCCTGGAATGTTTTAGCCTTCTCAATATGTTAGCATGGGTGGGGTGCCTACACTTGTTTAGCTCTACATTCAAGTACAAGAACAAAGGTCTTTATATCAAGAACTTCAAGTGCAAGAATCAGAGGTTCAAGTACAACATCAAGTGATAGATCAAGCTTTCAAGCTCCAATTATGTCAAGACAATGTGCTTTACTTTAGAACTCAAAGCTCAAGTAATCTTCTCAAGTTGGAACTCAAAGTTACAAAGTCACTACTTTAAGCACATCTTCAATGACAAGCTTCAAGTACTTCAAGATAAACTATCAACCAAAGCGAATGATGTTTCAATGTTTAAATTTCACCTATAAGGTATGAATGACCCTAGATTGACCCTAGGATAGGTCATATTTTTTACATTCTTATTTTAGGTCATGATATACTTTTTTTTTGGACTAGTCATAGCATGTGTTCAACTAGTCCAAGTACTGGCTCAATCAGTCTAAGGATTTTCTCGACCAGTCTAAGGTTTGTTATGGATTTTTTAAATTTTTTGTTGAATCCTCGACCAGTCCTGGAGACTGCACGACTAGTCGAGTGAATAGTGCTCGACCAGTTGAGCAGGCTCGACCCAAAGTCCAGCAACCTTTCAAGGTCCCACTCGACCAGTCGTGGACCTATCTTATCTTATCGCGCCTGAAATTTTAAAAGTTTGTTGGTCCTTTGACTAATCGAGCTGACCTTTGGGCTAGTCAAGTGAACAATTTTTTCACTTATAAATAGAGCATGATTTTTAGAGTTTGATAAGTCATTTAAGCAAAATCAAGACACCACTTTGAGAGATAAGTTTGTGATATTCTTAAGCTATTTTCTGCTCATTTAATATTTTCTTTAATTTAACTTTTTGCATTTGATTTTGAGTTATATATTTTAATCTTATTTGAAGAAGGGATTTAAGTTTTTTGCCCCTTTCGTAGAATAAAAATCAAATCAAGTTAACCCAAAGTGATTTAATCTAAAAATCATTTAGAACCCTTTCATAAGTGAGTGTGGACATTGAACATCTACGTTGAACATCTACTTCGAATTGGTTCTACCGGGCTTCATTAAAGAAGAATATCTAATAAGTATATTTACATTTTTGTAAATCTCTTTTTGATTTTTGAGGTTGTGTCAGGAAAATCTCTGTTTTGTTTTGTTTGAGGTGATCCAAAAAATCTCAGAGTGTGGGGTTTTTTAAATTGTGTAAGCTCACTTGAAAGACACAATTGTGAAGGTTTTAGGTGAACCTTTAAAAACCTATTTCATAGTGAATGCCAATATTCCGAGGGAGAGGATATTGGGAGTGGAGTAGTTGTGTGGCTATTTTTCTGGTGTACACACAAGCGAACCACTATAATTTCTGGTGTTGTAGTGGATGATTGATTGTGGCTTTGTGTGAATGTTGTAATTTCCTTTTAAGCCTTTGTGGAGAATGTTGTAATCTCTTTTATACAAGTGTGAGAATGCTGTAATAGCTTAGTTTATTTTCTTTGCTATTTTTATTATCCTCTGTATTGGTTTGGGATTTTGATACACAGACCGTTTTAAAAATCAGGTTGTCCTACCATAAGCCATTGGTTTTTGGTGTAAGGTTGTCCTTATAACGACATCTGTATCAACCTCTCAATACATGTATATTTGAGATTGTTATTCATTTCTGCTTTATGGGATTGTTAAGTGCTATCTTTATTTATATCTTTCTAATTTCGTAATTTAATTTTTTAATTTGACATAGTCCTATTCAATCCCCCCCCTCCTATAGGACTCTTAGCTCGACCTTTTTTACCTTGATCAATTGACAAAAAATGCACAATCATGGGACACCTCTCTAAGACTCCCCACTTCTAAACCTACTAAATCAAATGAAAGGGGGAAGAATTTATGTTCTAAAAGAGGAAGATGATATGAGTACAAGAGTGACCAATCTTATAAGAAAAGTTGAGGCCATGAAACTTAAGAAGGCAGAACCTAAGGTTGCAGAAGTTATTTGTAGTATTTGTTCTTGTAACATACATATAACTGAGAATTGCCCAACAATTCCTACTTTTTAAGAGATATTAAAATGACAATTAAATGCTGTGAAAAACTACCAAAGACCTTTCAGAGGACCCACCTCAAATACATACAATTCTAGCTGGAGAAACCATCCAAATTTCAATTGGAGGAATGGACAAATGGCTAACCCACAAGAGGGCCTTACTCAATTTTTAAATTAGAAGAGACCTCAAGAGAATACAGTTTAAAAATTCTTATAAAACCAAGAGCTATTCAACTAGAATACACCACAAGCATTCCAAGGATATCGAAACAACAATAAGAATGTTTGCATTGTCCATTCAAAGGTGTAACGCCCGTGAAAAATCCGTACTTAGGCTCGAGTACCGATTTGACCCGAAATCGCGTAGAAATAAATTCCATAGAAATTAAGCGTAAGTTAGCTAGCGCGACGCTAGAGTAGCTGGAAAATAGTCCCTGATCACTTTAAATACGTTCTGCAAGACCCAAATCGAGTAGAACAAATAACTCTACAATACTCTATAACCTCGGATCAAACTCTAAGCGGGTTTGTTCTCTGGACCATATTGAAATATTGAATTGGATCTAGACCGCGCGTCGAAGGTCCGATACCTCCTATCTTAGACCGTTAGAACCGCCCAGCTGGAGTTGACAATCATCTCGAAAATCAAGTCAAACCGATAATCACAGACGATTTCGTTGAACCCGGACTGAAGCGACTGCGAATAGGGACGGATTTGGAATTTCAAATTCAAATCTGGCACACGACTTGACGCGTCAGTATTAAGCGTTCTGACCGTCAGAATTCATCCAGATTACACCCTCGGATCAAGAAAAATTTCTATTTATTATCATGAGACTTTCAGCCCTGATCTACGTGCGGTGACTGCTGAACTGAAACTGGTCCGCCACGTGCGATCTGCGAACCCTGCCAGACTGAAAACTTAATACGAGCTACATCTGGTATACATGAGCTTAAGTCTGATCGCAATCGACCAGGGGACCACCAGAAAGTAGTTTTTGGACCGAAACAGCCCCGAAATGGATAGGCACCAAGTAAACTTCGTCCCGGAGCCTATTTTCGGCGATTTTAAGCTTATAAAAGGGGTTGAAACCCTCATTTCTCCCTTCCATCCGAAAATTGCAACCCTATGAGAAAAAGAGAGAGAGAGTTTGAGAGAAAGAGAAGAAGAGATTTTTCCCGCTTCCGAGCCCCTGACAGTTGCTGCTTCAGCACTTCTTTCCAATCACCTGGCTGGTGATTTCTCCACTTTTTCAGGTATAAAATAACTCCAAAAACTTGCTGATTTAGGGTTTACTTAGATGCATAACATGTTAGCTAACGTATTCCATAAATCAGGCTCTCCTACTGCCGTAGACGAAGCGTACACGCTCCGTTCAAAATCCCGCAACCGTAAGAGACTAGGTGAGGATTTTAGACGCTTTGATTGACAGTTTACACGCTTTCAATGTCGTTTAATAGTAGATTATCGACGGCATCGCCGTTTGACATGTACAACATGCTCTCCGTTTCCTGTTTCGTAAATTAACGAAGAATATGAGATTTAGGGCATTTTAGTCATTTGTAGGAAGTACGGTTTACATGCATATTTTGCTGACGTGATTGACATGGTTTGTCGCCGCATTAGAGAGTTAGGAATGCTTGCATAATCAGTTTGGCGAAGAGATTCGCCAAGTTGCGCACTTTGGGTCGACATACTATATGTGGACTTAAGTGTGTAGTGTATGTGTTTGTATAAATGCTTGTATTAGTATCTATTGAATTAAATGATGTTATGTAGTAGTTCGAGATTAAATTCTTGACTAATATGCTGACCTAAATGATTTCCTACATGTTGACCTTATGCATGATTGCATTACATGCATAGAAAGTATGCCTTTAAGATTTGCTTAAGTTGAATATTGTAACATGTGTTAACATGCTCACATGATCATATTTAAATTCCAATACCTTTGCATATGTTGTTAATGTGATTCCATAGATGTGTGGGACTTGACTTAGTCCAGGCAGTCGGTAACCGAGCGAATTCGTGGCTGACTGGTCGTAGCCACGAACGACGCGTCGATGAATGTGATTCGTGTTTAGAGTTAGCGGCAGTGGTTAGGCCACGCGAAGTGTTTTACGCACTTCATGTCGTTCAACTTGAGATGCGATCGCGCTAGTCGGGCCCGTCAAATAACCCGACTGGCCGATGTATGTTCACCTTGTATGTGTCATAACTGCTTGAACCTAGGGTACTGAACTTACCACTGAAAACCCTGTTAACCATGGTACCTTGATCCACGAAGACTCATCAGCCGGGCATGGTGGTATGGGACACCGTAGTCGAGCTGTCGGCCTACGCTGGGGCCACAAACCTCCCCGTAGTGACCAGTGAGCACCTTGACTCGTGAGCAGATTATGGTGGTATGGGACACTATATTCTAGCTGTCGGCCTACACTGATCAGGCGACGAGCCCTTTGTAGTGACCGCGAGCGTATTCTGAGTCCACGGGAGGAGACGACCCTTCCGTTGCAGTAGAGTACGGTAGGCCTGTATTGATAAGGTGATGGGGGAGCGGTGCAATGAGTGCGAGAAACAGCCCTGGCAGCCCTTGCAGTGACCTACGAAATATACATCGTATGAGATTACTAGGAGTGACGACCCTAGACAGGATCTGTGTTGGGATTGATACAAGGGAAGTACCTTAGTTTCCCAATCCTGCTGTTTGAATGGACTAATAACAACTTGGAAATCATATCACCATAGCATTACATGTGCCTGGAAGATGTGGAGCACTCTAGGGAGTGTGGCATGCCGCGGTCGTAAGATGTTGCCGCATGAGGGTGGTCGTCGGTGAGGGCATACATCACGTCATATCATCTTGCATTAATAACAGTATTAGGATTGTCTGATTTACTGCTTTACTATTATCGCTTGATTGAATTGTGAACATGCTAATCTTTGCTCTATGATTCCACTGAGTTGATCACTCATTCCCACGTTACGGGATGGTGTTTGCAACACCCACCAGACCCTGTTGTAGCTGCAGGTGAGGACGAGATCCAGGAGGTGGAGCCAGAGATCGACGAGGACCAGGATGAGTTCTCGTATATGCAGTATCATGACGGCTTCCCGTAGGCGACCTGGATCGAGGGGACATCAGTGGGACTTTCTTTTTTGAACATTATTCTTTTGTTATGTATATGTATATGAGACTCAGAGATGTAGTCATACTTTGGAGACAGATGAGATTACTTTGTTTTTTTCATACAGTGATATATACATTGTTTAGTCTTCCGCTTGCTTTTATCACTGGATCTGAAGTATGAATTACAGTTTTGGTATACTTTTACTCATGTGAATGCTTTAAATCAGACAACATTGAATCATAACCATTTTTGTTGCATAAGTGACGGTCTGGAACTCGGGAGTTGAGTTTATACACGACCCCCGATTTTCAGGGTGTTACAGAAGGATTGAGTCACACTTAGCAAGTGGGGAGAAAAGGATACTTCCAGCCCAATCTCTCCTCAATCTAAAGCCATAATGTGAAATTAGTGACCCAAGCTCTTCAAATCAAATGGAGTAAGCCAAGTCTATCACTACTCTTAGGAGTGGAAAGACAATTGACAAATCTATTCCGATAATGGCTGAAAAGCCTAAAGACTCCGAAGAAGATAAGAATGATAGACCTAGCATTACTCTACATGGGTTAGAACCAGAACCTAAAAGTAATCTAATTGTGTTATTCCCTCAACAGTTGATTGTACCAAAACCTCTTCTAATTCTCAAGATATTGTAGAGGTGCTTAAACAAGTGAAGGTCAACATCCCTCTATTGGATGTCGTTAAATAAATCCCTTCATATGCCAAAATTTTGAAAGATCTATGCACTACCAAAAGACAACAAAACATACAAAAGAAAATCTTTTTGATAGAAAAAGTGAGTGCCATTCTTAAGCAAGATGTGACATAAAAATACAAATATCATAGCAGCTTGACCATCACTTATATAATTGAGAATTATCGGATTGAGCACGCACTTCTTGACTTGGGGGCGAGTGTGAACTTGATCCCTTACTTGGTTTATGAACAATTGGGTCTAGGTGAATTAAAACTCACCTGGACCACATTACAACTTGTTGATCGACCAGTCCGTATACATTGGTTTTATAAATACGCATGTTTTCATATGCGAGGTGATTTCTAAAGCTTAAGTTGAAATTGATGCCTAAAGGAAGATTTATGCTCAAAATATTACTAAATGAAGATTTAGAGATTTGTAAGTCATTAATGAAGAATTCACATACCAAATATTCAAGAAAACTAAGTGAGGAATAAAGAGAATCAAATATTTGAAGTAAAGAAAATAAATCCTGAAATTGTCTTGAAAACAATCATATTCCTGAAATTGTCATGAAAAAGCATATTCTGAAACTTAGAGTCTTTTTAAAAAATTGTGCAGAGTGAAGTTTATTTTAGAAAACTGCGCAGAGTAAAGTTTATTTTAGCAAACTGTGAAGAGTGTGTAAATTTGAGGCGATTTCAAGATTTTTTCAACTCAGTGTGAAAGTTGGAGTTCTACAACTATAAATAGGACTCCCTAAGATACTCCAAAGCATCTTCTAGGGTTTGAAAAGGTCTCAAGGAGTATAGCACAAGGGTGGAGCAGCCGCCAAAGATTTTTTCTTCTTAGTTTATTTTTCATGCTTTATTTAAGATATTTGGTTTTAATCATGTTTATGGTTGGGTAAACCTCTTAGCTAGGGCTAAGAGGTGAAGCTTGTAGCGTGTTGGGATATTTATTTTACTTTAATTTTTATTGTTATTAAACTTCATTGATTTTTAATTTGATATTAAAGGAATAATTTCAGTTTTCTATGATTTATTGTGACTCAAATTACAATAGATGCTTTGATAGCTTTAGATATCTTCTTTTTCTGTTTTGAGATAGTGAGATTGGTAAATCCCATTATTCACCATCATCTCCTAGGTGTGGTAGGGTGATAGAATCCCTTTCAATCTTCACAATTCTCCTCTATTGAGAATTAGGTCAATGAAAATTTTAGATTTGATTTAAATCGCTTTATCTTTCAATTGGATAGGATAAGACTCCAATTCCAATTATGTTTATTGAATCAAGTAAGGTAGCATCTTAATAGCTACAAGTGGATCCTTGGCACCCTAGTTTTCACATTTAATTGATAGTTTAAACATTATTCATAATTACTCTCTTTTATTCAAGAATTCAGATTTAAATCTTCTTCTAGTTCTAGTTCTTTTCAGAATACGTTCAAGTTTAGTCCCTATGAATTCGACCTTGTTCTCACGAGTTATTACTATATTGCAACATTCTTTGCTTATAGCTTGGTATGAGAAATGTTCAGGTTGAATCTGACTCCATGATGGTGGTGAATGTATTGACGGGTGTCTCCCAACCGAGTTGGAAGTTGCATCATTGGATCACCAGAATCAAGACCCTCACCACCAGTTCCCAAATCACTTTCATGCATGTGTGTAGGGAGGGGAACGGTGCTGCTGACGTTTTGACTAAGATGGGATGCAGCAAGCAAAATTCTTTCCTCTTTTCCTCCTCTTCCGACCTCCCTCGGGTGGTCAGGGGTCTGATTTTCCTCGATAGGGTGGGCCTTGGCTCAATCCGGAAACGAGGTGATAAGTAGCCCCGTTATTGGGCTTTCGTGCTTCCTTCTGGGCTGCCCCTCGATTCAGGGTTTTTTTTTATATAAATTTTCCTTACGATAGGTGGTCCCTAGCCGTGTTTTTGGATGGCCAGTGAGATCACCCGAAGTGTTCTCAGTCCATGTTTTCTTCCTTGTTCCCGTGAAATGAATTTTCTAGTTTTTTTTAAAAAATAAAAATAAAAATAAAATTACTATACAACGACCCTACCCTTGGGGTTGTGAACGAGAGAGAGAGAGAGAGAGAGAGAGAGAGAGAGAGAGAGAGAGAGAGAGAGAGAGAGACTATTGAGCTCGTGCGCGATGAGTTAGGTAAGGAAGGGAAATGATAACAAAAGGACGGATGATTAGGGTAGGGTTTAAGTTTTAATTATATATATATATATATATATATATATATATATATATATATATATATATATATATATATATATATACTGAGCTCGAACTTCGAGCCGAGCCGAGTTTGAGTCGAGTCGATATCCACTATGATCGAACTTGACTTGTTTTCAAAACGAGTTGGGTCATATGAAGCTTGGCTCACCTCGAGTCATCGTTCAAGCCAAGTCAAGCTGAGATAGATCGAGCTGAGTTGAGTGAGCTTTTCGAGCTAGCTTAGCTCATGTACAACTCTACTTGTTCCTCCTTTAAATCATCTAATACATTTTCATCATATTCATCTTGAGGAGTTTCAAATATTTCAAGTGCAATAAGTTCCACGGATGGTGGTGCTGGGAGTGAGGCACTTAAGGTACAAGATTTTGTAGACTTCTAATCTTCCTAGGAGCAATTTACTGATTGTAAAATGGTAGTTTTAGGTTGTAATCATGATTGACATAGATAAAAAATGTGTAATAAGATGAGGCATACTGTAATTTCATAGTTTTTGGGTTCACCATGCTATTCTAGATTCTTAGAGATCCTCCTTGTCATGAGCCGAAATTCGGAGACCAAGTATATCATTTTAGACCCGATCTTTGCGATGTGACTTACACCCACATGTACAGTCGAATTATTCACATTTAAAATAAAACCACATGCATTATTACAATAAAGGTGAATTTTGCTAAGTTATGATCCAATAAATGATTAATAACATCCAAACCATGTAAATTGTTAAATGACCTGTTCACCGGGTCTTATTACAATTCATAGTGAAAATGATAAAAGAAATAAATACAGAGCTACTCCAAAGTAGCTAATTCATCTTCCTATAGGTATCGGCACCCATGCGCCTTTGGTTCTTACCCAACAACATCTGTTTGGTTTATATGAGTGGAGAGTGAGCTGGCTAGGCCAAGTGAATAGTTACCAATAAGGTACCACCACATTAAATCATACTTATACTATTAGATTTGTAACAATGTGTATTATCTTATTTTAGCATAGAATCCGAGATTTTATTTTTTATACAGTTGTAGCAATCTCTTTAATATAGATTGTAATTAACTATATAAGAGGACGTTCCTCTTCTCAATAAACATACGAAAGTTTTGCACAACTTGTCATGGTGCAAAGCCAGTCCATCTGGGCCATTAATCATTGACCCCATCTCGGTGTTGGGCCATTCATCATGGCTGGTCTCTAGATCAGTCACGGTACTAATTAACCACAACAACTCAGATCTTTCGGCCACACCCCGATCGCTGTCTCCATCCATTACTGCCCCTGTGCTTGTGTTTGCTCGTTGTTGTGTCCATTCATAATCTCGATCCACATGGCTACTTCTTAAGATAGTACTATGTCTACTTCAACCAAGGTATCTACTTCAAACAATATTCTGGCAACTCCAAACTCCTCAAATCCACTCTATCTTCACCATTCTGATCAGCCAGGTATTACACTTGTTTCGCAACCTCTCATCAGCGATAACTATGCCACTTGGAGTCGTGCCATGATCGTTGCTCTTAATGCCAAGAATAAACTATGCTTTGTTGATGGCTCCTACCTACAGCCCTCTACTATTGCTCCTGATTTTGCCTCATGGACTCGATGCAACCATATGGTTCTATCTTGGATCCTCAATGCTCTCACTAAAGAGTTATGAAATAGTGTGGTTTACACTGACAGTGCTTATGCTGTTTGGATTGATCTCCATGATTGTTTTTCTCAAAGCAATAGTCTGCGCATATTTCAACTCCAGTACTCCATTTTCTCTCATACACAAGCTCAGTCTACCATTGCTACATACTTCTCACAGTTGAAATCATATTGGGATGAACTATCCTCCTACTCTGTTCTCCCTGTATGTACTTGTGGAGCAGCAAAGGATCTCACTTTCTTTCAACAGCAAGAACGCCTCATTCAATTTTTATGGGGCTTAATGAAAGTTACTCTGCCATCTGAGGACAACTTCTTCTCATGAATCCTCTTCCTTCAATTAACAAAGCATACTCCTTATTATTGCAAGAAGAAAAACAATGAGAGGTCTCTACTTCTCACAAACCTTCCAATGATGGTATTGCCGTGGTCGCTACAAATTATCCTTCTCATCCAGGCTCCTCTCGCAATTCAGGTTGTAATATTTCCAAGGACAACCGTGACAGACGTCGCACTCATCTCACTTGTGATTATCGTGGGTGGACAGGTCACACAAAGGACAAATGTCATGCACTACATGGATATCCACCGGGCCATCGTCTCCATGGTACTGCTCCATCCAGACCTCGCAGAATGCCATCACATGACAATGCGAGTCCTACCCATTCTGTCACGTCCACTCTCAACTTCACTACAGATCAGTATCATCAAATTCTTTCATTGCTCAATAAAGGTGCTACACAACTTGAGACAGATCTTGCAGGTAATTTCTTTTTTTTTTTTGTTTCTTCCTCACCTTCCACATGGATTATCGACACTGGTGCCACTACCCATATGACCCATTGTTCATCTTCACTTCAATCTTCCTCACATTCTAAAACAATTTCTTCCGTCACATTACCAAATGGTAATTTTGCCAATGTCACCCATCTAGGTTCTACTATTCTTACACCCACTATTTCCCTTACTGATGTTCCATCTTTTCGATTTAATCTTCTCTCCGTCAGCTCATTCATTAAAATGTTCAGTCACATTTTTTTTCCTGATTTCTGTCTCTTTCAAGACCTTGCCACGAGGATGACAATTAGACTAGATAATGAGCAAAATGGCCTTTATCACTTCAATACACATGTTCCTCTAGCAGTTTTATCTACTAACTACCATTCTTCCTCTACATTATGGCATCGACGACTTAGTCATCCTTCCTAGGCTCACCTTCAGCATCTGTCTAGCGTTTTACCTTCTTTTATATATTCTAATAAATTTCATTATGATGTTTGCCCTTTAGCCAAACAATTTAGATTACCTTTTCTATCTAGTTCTATTTCAACTATTGATATTTTTGACATAATTCATTGTGATATTTAGGGACATACTCAGTTCCATCTCATTTTAGTGCTCATTATTTTTTAACTATTGTTGATGACTTTTCACGTGCTACTTGGACATATTTGATGCATTGTAAATCGGATACTTAGTTTTTTTTCAAATATGTCTTTGCCATGGTCAAAACTCAATTTCAAAAACAAGTCAGGCAGATTCGCACTGATAATGGGCTGGAATTTTTCTCTGCTAATCTCAACTCATTTTTTCAAGAAGCTGGCATCATCCATCAACACTCTTATGTGGCTACTCCGCAACAAAACGGTGTCATTAAAAGAAAGCATAGGCACATTCTTGAGGTTGGCCGTGCGCTTCGCTTTCACGCTCACCTCTCACTTGAATTTTAGGGATAATGTATTCTCACTGCTGCATATCTTATATAGATTGTAATTGACTATATAAGAATAGGTTCTCTTCTCATTAAACATAATGAAAGTTTTGCACAACTTGTAATATACGAATAAAAATATATACATAAAAATCTTAATTAGATGAAAATATGCGGACGGAACGTATCTACCCGCATGGACAGGAAACACATTTGCCTACATCCACCGTAGGGGCAAGTATCGACCATACAGCTAAGCACGTGAGTGGAAGAAATGTTTACCCTTATATGGAACGGGTATCTGGAAGTACTACTCTTAGGATGAACTATTGGGAAGCTACGCTACCCGGATCAACGTGATTATACCATGTATGTACGATGATTAGGTAGCCTTTTACTTTATAGGCTTACACAACAAACTCGCATTGACGTATATATTCACGATGGCCTCACCCTCCGTTTATAGGAGTTAGATAATGTATATACGTGACATGTTTGGTAGAAGGGAGAACTTATCATGCAGCTGATGCATCTAAACATTTCTCATATGTCACTTGCATGGCCTATAATGCAGCTGATGCATCTAAACATTTCTCAGATGTCACTTGCATGGCCCATGCCCCTAGAGGAAACCCAAAGGGCATTTGTGTCCCTTTCACTGGAGAGGTATGCTCCAGTACATCTTACATGAGGAGTCTAGCTTTTAAGTCTAGATCGTCTTCCAATGATCTAAACCGTTTATACAATAACACTCACCTCTTATGATGGATGGCCACCAAGTAAAATCTGTTAAATTAGATTATTTTAAACATTCGAAATTCGGCTCCTTTTTTTTCTTATTTGAATAGGGGTGGTCATCATCACATTTGTGTCATCAAAGGTTTAAACGGTTTACAAGACCCAATTTTAAAGAATTGTATTCGAGCAAGCAATGTACTGAATGCACGAGGGTTTCATGCCAAAAAACAGGTCGACCTCATCATCAGGAGAAATGATCCATCGAGCAGTTCGATACAGCCTTTTTTTGGTTTTTTCACGAACATGCTATATATGTAGAATATCCAACCCATTAGCAATATGGGCCGGACCACGATGATCGCCTGATACGAAAAACATGCACGTATACTAATCAATCGGGACACAAATCAAAATCATCGGACAGCCAATGAGTGAAGTGGTGTGGCCCACCCAATGAATGAACTAGCCTGATTTTCATTTCGATATCCCGCACGGATGAGATATTGGCAGGTTATCATACAGCCACTGCGTCGGATCCTTCATTACTCATCACAATCAAAGGGGATATCTTCCCTCCTTCTATCTCAAGCGACTGAGCACACGCGCTCTATCAATGCGAGTACACACGCACGATCTCTTTATCTCTCTCATGGGGTGTTTTGTCCCATCGGTTGGCTTGTCTCCGGAACTTTCATCCCTTCTCCGAGGAATCTTCCGTACACATTGCTAGAGATATCATCCGATGAGATTGCGCTCGCACTCTTCATAAATATATGACGGACACGCGCGCATGAACATAATATAAGTACTTCGACCAACACGTTCAAGTTAATGAAACCGTATTGGATAAGAGCCACCGCGAACACGGTGAATATTCTGTGGTCCCAAAAACTGGGCTGATCTACTCGTCAGATGAGCTATCCGTGCGCGTTGACTCTTTCTAACCGTCCATCTTTTTATCATGCACATGCAAATCACCCGACAACAAAGAGCTTCCGTGATTGTTTGGCATGGGGCATCACTGTGGGCTCCACATGAACGGAGTTCCCCGATCTTTCTCACGTGGGATAACTTGTCATGAGAATAGTGGTCTCTTCGATCTCCCCTCGCGCGAGTCACGCGATAATTTCTACAAAAAGCACTAGCGCGGGGAGACTGATAGCGTTCTGTACGGATACATGCATCCATCCCCTGGCTCTGTCGTCACATCTCTTCACTGCTGCCGCGATGTACGCTGAGAGACGTGGAGGAAAGCACCAGAATGTCGTGCGGCCATCTCACCGCACCCATGAGTCGGTAATCTACCAACTAAGGCTGTCCAATCTTAGTGGCCCATATCATGATTGTCTCATGTCAGGCATGCTATTTAGTCATCTTACTCTTTCCATCAATTTTCTGTAAAAGAAAATTTTAATTTTACTTTTTACTATTTTGTCGTGGCCGTCCGTGGTTTTCCGATAATTATTTACTCAGGTAGCTGTATGCTGACATTAATTATATTTGATTGATGTTCTTGCTGCATTAGTTATTTCACCCAAAAACTATGATAAAAATGTTATTCTTATATTATGTAATAAATGTAATGATTATTGTTGGAAAAAAAATATGAAAGTCCGAGAGCTCGCTTGTAAGATGAAACATATCTGTTGGCGTGACCCGAGGCAATAGGAAAAGTCGAGTGAAGTAAAGCCTCACGGAGAGACTTAGATCAGATATGCAAGATATGAATCTCAACCGAAGCTAAAAGAGTCAAGAGTCATAAACAAAATATGTAAGACACATGAAGTTGACTCGGTTAAAAAGACAACAATGTCTAAAGAGACCGACTAAAAGCCCAAGAGCTAAAAGCCACTTGACCGACTATAAAACTGATCCATATGAGGTTGGTTGTAGTGTCGGCTATCGGATTAAGAAAGTGCATTGGTCTTAGACCGATTCTGTTTCGTTCGACAATAGGTAAACAGCTCCATCTTTGTAAGCCAGCCGAGACTATATAGTCTATTGAGTCCGAGCCAAGTAAAGGAGAGACATTGTAATCTTAAAAACTGATCCGATAATCTTGTAAAATGATACCCGACCCCGAAAATCTTGGGATCGAAAAGTATCTACAAACAAGTAGCAACCAAATCAAATCTCCTGAAAATCAGGAGGGAATCCCTTTACGCTGAGACCTCTTGTTCTTATAAAAAGAGGGCTCTCCATGAACCAAGGTACGCAAGAAAAACTCTAAAAACTCCTCTTCCTGGATCTCTACTGACTTAAGCATCGGAGGTTCCCTGGCTCTAGCCAGGGTTCCCCTTTTCTCTCATTGTGGTGCAGGTGGAAGTGCAGGGAGAGGCTGATTCAGTTTTTTGCCTCAACAGATTGACGCCGTCTGTGGAAAGCGATATAAAAAATCATTTTCTGCATTCTAGCCAAAGAGCTGTAGATTCATTTTAATGGCAAGAACTCGAAGAATGAGTCTAAAAAGACCGAATGCTATTGTCGCTGGACAACCGGGCACAAAATGCGGCCCAGGGGGCTCAAAACCAACCCGATAACAGCCAAGGTTCTGCACCTGTTCTGGCTGCTTCTGCAGCAACTAACACCCAGCGGAATCGAAATAATGGACGGTTGGATCAGGAGGTTAAGGAGTTCAGAGCCGATGTAAACGTTATGCGACAAATGTTGGAGCAGATGCACCAACAACAAATGCAGCAGTTTTAGAAGGGTCAACCGATGAACTCTCCACAACAAGTTATCAACCCTCGGCCCACTGTTCTGCGATCCCTTCCGCAGCCGAGTCAGCCCCATGGCCAGACCGAACCAGCGCCCGCTCACTCGGCAACCGCTGTACTGCCTCCCACGGATCTCCAACATGAGATAGATCGGAGGAGGCGCAGCCGGTTTCCGGATGAGGGTATGACAGAAAGTGTCGAGCCGTGGAAAGCTGACCTCCAGGACTTCAAGAAAGAAGTAATGGCGGATATGAAGTAAGGTCGGGATGCATGTCAAACCAAACTCGAGACTAAAGCATCTCCTTTCGTTGATGAAGTAATGCGAGCTCGGCTATCGGAAAGGTTTCGTCTGCCACAAATTACACCTTTTACTGGAAAGACTGACCCAATTGAACACTTCGAATGTTTTCGGACGTACATGGAATTGCACGATACTTCGGACGACATAATGTGTCGGGCTTTTTCTCTTACATTAGCCGATGTAGCTCAACTCTTGTTCAAGCAGTTGAAACCAAAGTCAGTCAGTTTGTTCGCGGAGCTCAGTGACGCCTTCCTCACCAATTTTATTGGCGGGAAGAAGAAATTAAAGCCCCCTACACATCTGAACAATATAGTTCAGAAGGAGGAAAAACTACTGAAAGACTACATCAAGCATTTCAACTTTGAGTCACTACAAGTTCAAAAACATTCAGAAGAGACAACACTCAACTCCCTCACGCAAGGCGTTAGGGACAAACCATTTTTGACGTTGTTAGACAACAATCCACCGATGACTCTGGCCGAGTTCATGACTCGATCAGACAAATACGCAGATGCCGAAGAAACAAGGATACTATGTGAAGCTGCTCAAAACGTAAAAACCTCGACTAAAGAGTCAGTCAAAAAGGAAGTTGACTCGGCTGGAGGAAAGAAGCGTAAGGACGACCGAACTCGTGATGAGCGTAAGTCGAGTAAATGATCCGACCGAAAGTTCTCCATATACACTCCACTCAACAAACCGTAAGAGCAGGTGCTGATGGAAATCAAGAGTGAAGGGTTTGTCAACTGGCTGGATAGGCTTCGAAGCAATCCCAATCGGCGGAATAAAAACAAGTATTGCCATTATCATCGTGATCATGGGCATAATACGAGCGACTGTATCCACCTGAAGGAAGAGATTGAAAGGCTCATCAGGGAAGGCCGACTCACAAAACATGTTGAAAGGACTGGAACAGTTGAGGAATACCCAGGTGACAATCGACTCCCGGAGGAATCCGAACTATTGTCGATGGTTCTAGAGGCGGAGGCGACTTCAACAATGCTTGAAAAAATCATACTAGAAGCCTCAACCGACCTGAGTCCGAACTGCTGGTTATAGCTCGACCTTCGAAGGAAAAGAAAAGGGAGAAATATTGCATCTTGTTTACTGATGAGGATGCCCGATGCATCCATCACTCTCATGATGTCGCGCTAGTGTTACTCTCACCATTGCAAATTGAAAGGTATTCCATATATTGGTCGACACAGGATCGTCGGCTGACGTGTTGTTCACTCAGGTATTCGACAAAATGGGAGTTGAACTGTCACGCCCCAAAATCGAAAACCGGGCTCACAGAATTTCTGATCGCCGAATCCGACGCCGACAGCCTCCATAGAACTCCATTCTCGGCTCCTAGCTCCCATTCGCCAGGTTCCGATCCTGGGATACTACGAGGAGGATTTTTAATGTCAGTTTGATTCGTAATAAGCATAACCAAAGGCATAACCCACAAACAACAACCAAGAACTCCATTACATTTCCACTATGATCAAAAACTTTACAAGTACAATGAGCATAAAGGGAAATACAATGGTAAAGAACAAAGACTCTAAAACGCTCAGCAACGTGCTCCTGCCTCAGCGCTGCTGCGAACCAACGTCACCTGCACGCAACGGTCGTGCATAAGCTTACAGAAAGCTTAGAGGGTGGTGAAAGTGTGTGCGCAAGGTAGTAATATGTACATGCAATGTCAGAGTGATGCGGAATATGCAAATGGAACCATGATATCATGAGCCGTACCAAGGCTATACAATGCCAGACATGAATGTATCGGCCATCCCAAGGCCATGCGATGTACAATGCAACTCAAGCATACAGATCCTCATTTATGTCCATACATCAATACAGCTCAAAATATGAAATATCACCGGGGTCTAGTACACTCTAAACCAGATTGTCGACACATCGCGCGCAATAAGGTAAGTTGAAGAGACCACACTATCCGTTTGCCAATATCGGGCGTGACTCGTCGATAGCGAACCCATTCCTCGAGCTGGTCAGACTCAGCCTAGCATTGCCCCCTACACTCGGGCGGGTAAGGCCGCACCCCCTTCCAACCGACCAAGACACAGTGGAGATCGTAACCGTCTGGTAATCGGCACTCAACGCTCATCTACCCACTCGGTCTAGACGTTGGAGCAACCTCTGGGTACCATAAGGGTTTAGGGACTTTCACCCAGGGATATCAACAGCACCCCATGTACAACATGATTTTCGGTATCCAATCCTGCCAACCACGATGCGTCTGTGGAGGCTACATCCCTGATGTCACTAGGGCGTACAATAACCATGTCACACAAATGCGGAATGCATGAATCACGCTATCCAGTCATGCAACCAATCCTGCGCATATCGTGCACTCATGTAGGGCAACACCGCTTAACCGGGAGCCCATAAACAACCTGCCCGAAGGCAAATGCTATGATCAGACAATTCTCACGTCAAGCATACATATGATGCGTATGATCATGAGTCATAAAACTGTACTAAACATGTTATAATAAAATGAACTATCTTACAATGCAGATTGACCTGGATGGCCTATACACGATAAGTACAGCCCAGGAATGGGCCCTAAGGAGAGTCGTAATGTGGACATCCAACCAACATTACACTCGCAATGTGGACGTCAAACCAACATTGCTCCCAAGGCACGATCTTTGTAAACGTCAGTACTTAGTCTGTAATGGATTTACACATTGCAATGGACTGTAGGTTATCCCCATTGGACCTTACATATATATCAAATGGGTCTTATCTTATGGGCCTTTTGTTCATCAGATGGGCCACATAAATGGGCCACACCAATGGGTCTTATGTGCATTGCAATGGGTCAAACCCGTGGGCCTTGGATTGCATCAAATGAGCGTAGTCTCATGAGTCTAATATATGACCAATGGGCCACACCAATTGGGCCCCAAATGTATATCAAATGGGCCTCAACCCAGAGGCCTTATATGAGTTGAATGGGCCTAAATCCCTAGGCTTTAATCAAATAAAATGAGCCTAACTCATGGGTCTCAAATAAATCCAGTGGCCCTAATCCCATGGACCCTTTTATAATCAAATGGGTTTAGTCCCATGGGCCTTACAATATATCAAATGTCTTACTTCCATAGACTTTAAAATTTCAACAAAAGGGTCCAAGTACATGGGCCTTGAAGTACATCAAATGGGCCTAGTCCCATGGACTTGCAACACATCAAATGGGCCTAAGTTCTTAGGCCTTAAATGAATCAAATGGGCCCAGCCCATAAGCATTTTATAAATCAAATGGGCCTAGCCCATGCCCTTAAATAACAAGTGAGCCTAAGCCCATAGGCTTTACGTATCAAGTGGGCCCAAATTCTTAGGCCTTAAATGGATCAAATGGGCCCAGCCCATAAGCATTTTATAAATCAAATGGGCCTAGCCCATGCCCTTAAATAACAAGTGAGCCTAAGCCCATAGGCTTTACGTATCAAGTGGGCCCAAATTCTTAGGCCTTAAATGGATCAAATGGGCC
This sequence comes from Magnolia kwangsiensis, assembly GCA_037074715.1. Lineage (NCBI taxonomy): Eukaryota > Viridiplantae > Streptophyta > Magnoliopsida > Magnoliales > Magnoliaceae > Magnolia > Magnolia kwangsiensis. The sequence continues at coordinate 33,980,440 of CM073586.1, read as the reverse complement.
CAGCCCATAAGCATTTTATAAATCAAATGGGCCTATCCCATGCCCTTAAATAACAAGTGAGCCTAAGCCCATAGGCTTTACGTATCAAGTGGGCCCAAATTCTTAGGCCTTAAATGGATCAAATGGGCCCAGCCCATAAGCATTTTATAAATCAAATGGGCCTAACCCATAGCCCTTTTTACAGTCCAAATGGGCTTAACCCATAGGCCTTATGTGTTAAAGTGGATGGACGGTCCGAATGCATCACATGCATCATGGTGGGTCCCACTGTCCAGTGGACAGTGCGGCTATATCACATACATCACACAGGGCCCCACCGTCCGTGGACGGCGGAGGCAACACATGCGTCAGGTGGGTGCCACCGTCCGCCTGGACGGTGGGCTACAACATATGCATCAATTATGGGTCCCATGTGGGGCCCACCCCGTAATGTTCTTTCAAAATCCAACCCGTTCACAAGGTCCCTTGGACCTGGATGAAGGGAAAACATAAATTTCAGCTTGATCCAATACTTCTGTGGGCCCTAGAAACTTTTCAACGATAGAATTTAATTCACACTGTTTTGCGTGGTGTGGGCCACCTGAGTTTTGGATCTGACTCATTTTTGGAGGGGGGCCCACCACTGGGGTGGCCCACCTAATGAACAAGTTGGATGACAAAAAAAACATTACTGTGGGGCCCACGTGCAGGGCCGTGGGCCACCTCCTCATGTCCGTCCGCCCACCTGTACAAGGCTGCACGCAGGAGTGTGCAGCCGCTGGTCGTTGTCAGGGCAGAGGCAAAGCCTCTGCCAACGTATTTTACAAAAAAAAAAAAGAAAACCCGTTTTGCAAGGGTTTTTCGCACGTGGGGCCCGCAAAAATGAAATCTGCCCCAGCCATTGTGATCAGCGGCTCGAGGCCGTCCAAATGAGTCAAGAGTTTAAATTTTAAAATGCTACGGAAATGAAATAAAATACGAAAATGATGTTTGAATGGTGAAGGTGCGATCTTTGACGCTATGACCCACCAGGTGATTTATATCAGCTCCAAACTTCTACCCAACGGCTAAAATGCCGTGGGTAAGAGGATGGACGACTTGGATCGAACATAAACATCAGGGTAGGGCTTATGCAAGGGGACCACCCAAGTCCCTTTCTTTCTTCTTTCCCTTTTATTCTTTCCTTTGAAAACGTCCAGCGTCCCAGACGCTGGACGGTTATATTATTATTATTATTTTTTTAAATGGTGGGCCCTGATGAAGTGGGCCACCACTGATGAGTGGCATGGGAATAACGTGTAAGGTGGGCCCCACTTAAATAAAACAAATACATCAAGGTGGGATCCATTCGAGTGGGCCACACCATCCTATTACATAAACACAAAATAAAATAAAATAAAATAAAATAAAAAGAAATAAAAGAGAGAGAGAGAGACATGGAGAGTGGGACACGGCTTGTGATGGAGGGACCCCGACATTATGGGCCCTCCCTTTCATGAAATCATACATCAAGTGGGTCATTTTGCACATGTGACCATCAAAATCGAAAATCAACGGTGGAGATCCTTTCCCCATCAATTTGGATGGTCTAGATGACCTTCCTTAAAGAAATAAACATCATGATGGGGTCCATGGAGAATGGCCCCATCATGGAATGATTATGATGATCCAAGTGGTCCATCGGCCACAAATAAGGGTCCCAAGTGAGATCCACACCATTGATTGGTAGGCCTCACTTGGTCCACCATAAGAACAAGAAAAACTACCCTATAGAGGCACCTACCGTCCGATCTTCTCACTCCTAGGGGTCCCTTGGCACCTTAGCTTCAACTTCAATGGTTAAGATGAAGAATGGAGGGTTGAGATGGGAGATTTTGGGGTAGGAAGGTGGGCCACTTGGAGCTTAGGAATTTGGAGAAATTTCATACGTGGGGGTCTTTGTTGCTTGGGATTTTTGAAATGAGAAAGAGAGAAAGAGAGAGAGTGATGTAAAGGGAGAGAGAGAGAGTGATGTAAAGGGAGCGAGGGAGAGTGATGGATGGATGGGTGAGTGATGGTTGTATAAGAAAAGCTTGACTTTTGAGGTTTTTGTGTAAGAGAGGTATGAGAGATGAAGACTTTTGTGGCTTTTTGTGTAACAGAGGTATGGGTGATGAAGACTTTTGTGGTTGCTTGGAAAAATGGAATAAAGTGATGTGTACTTGACATGTGATGGATTGATGGGTGATTGATTGATGGGATTGATGTGATTGATGTGACACATCGTAGAGATTTTCTTAGTTTTCGCAACGCGCGGCGTTTTCTCACACCGAACGTTGGCCCATAACTCTTGACCAGGGTATCGCCTCGGCGCGCGAGTCGCGGTATCGGAACCGCAACGACGGCGCGGTCGCTATGGTGTTGGTCTCAGGTTGAGTCGACTCGGTTGTCGGTATATGGATCAGGGTCGCGCGTCGATATCGTTTAAGGGTCGAAGGTTGCCGGAATTCAATCAGTAAGACCGCGGAAGTCTACGAAAAGGTACGGACCAAGATACGGGTCTTACATGAACGATCGACATTATGATCAGTTCTTACCCCATTGATCGGATTCTGAGGAGGATAAACTCTCTCAAAAGGAATCATCTCACTGCCACTCATGGTAGGGAATTCTCCACATTAGGCTACTATCATGGTCGACTTTCTGATAGTTGATCAGTCATCTGTCTACAATGCTATACTCAGCTGACCCTCTCTGAGCCTCCTCCAAGTAGTGGTATCTACATACCACCTCTCCATGAAATTTCCGACCGAGTCGGGAGTGAGAGTTGTCAAAGGAGATCAGTAGGATGTGAAGCACTGCTATGCAACTGTTGTCTAGATCCCCGCCGAGAAAGCTCCAGCCGAGGTATTAATGATCGAATCGCTGGAGCCTCGGGTCGAGACTCATGAACGAGGACAACCAGTTGAAGACCTTATCTCAGGTCCTTTGGTCGAGACAGATGGTTCTAAAACGGTGCAAATTGGCTCGTCTCTGCGATCACCCCTGAAAGATAATCTGATAGCCTTGCTCTGACAATACGCTAAAACATTTGCATGGAGCCATGAAGACATGCCAGGAATTGACCCGTCTATAATCACTCACCAACTCAACATTGATCCGACCTACTAGCCGATCAGACAGAATCGATGAGCACTCGGCCCCAAAAGGTACGCTATTATTGAAGAAGAGGTCAGCAAGCTCTTCAAGAAAAAATTCATAGAAGAGATGTACTATCCGGAATGAGTAGCTAATGTCGTACTTGTGAAAAAAGCTAATGGGAAGTGAAAAGTTTGTATTGATTGTCCTGACTTGAACAAAGCCTGCCCAAAGGATAGCTTTCCTCTTTCGAGGATAGATCAGATGATAGATAGTACAGCAGGGCATGAACTTCTTAGTTTTATGGATGCATATTCAGGATACAATCAAATTGTAATGCATCAACCTGATAAATCTAAAACTACATTTGTCACTAACAAAAGTCTTTATTGTTACCATGTGATGCCTTTTGGTTTGAAAAATGCTGGAGCAACTTCTCAAAGATTAGTTAACAAAATATTCGCTTGGCTGATCGGCCAAACCATGAAAGTGCATATTGACGACATGCTCATCAAAAGTGTACACGCGACCGACTATATAGCCGGCCTAGAAGAGATGTTTCTGATCTTACGCAAATATCAAATGAAGTTAAATTCGAGCAAATGTGCTTTTGGCGTAAGCTCGAGAAAGTTTCTCAAATTCCTAGTAAGTCAGCGATGGATCGAGGTAAATCCGGAGAAAATAAAAGCGTTGCTTGGCATAGAGTCTCCAAAAATAATCAAAGACATACAAAGATTGATTGGATGAGTAGCGATACTCAACTGTTTCGTCTCCCGAGCCATCGACAAATGTCTCCCATTCTTCAGGCAATTGAAGGGACGACAGGCAGTGGCTAGATGAAAGAGTGCGAAGCTACATTCCAGCAATTAAAGTCTTATCTCAGATCTCTGCCTCTTTTATTGAAGACCGAGCCTGGAGAAGCCTTGCTGCTATATCTCGTGGTGTCCGAGGCAGTAGTTAGCTCGACCTTCATACGAGAACACGAAGGAAAGCAACTGCCGGTTTACTATGTTAGCAAAGCACTCTTACCGGCAGAGACGAGATATTTACTCTTAAAAAAAGTGGCCTTAGTTTTAGTCGTCTTCTCGCGTCGATTTCGGTCATATTTTTAGGCTCATACCATTATCGTCATGACCGACCTCTCGCTGCGCCAGATTCTGCAGAAACCGGAAGGGTCCGATCGTCTTACTAAATAGGCGATTGAACTCAGTGAATTCGATATTCAGTATAAGCCGAGAGTAGCAATTAAGGGACAAGCTGTGGCTGACTTCATTGCTGAAGTTATACCGCAAGCCAACACAAATGCTACTGAGCCAGTTGAAGAACCAATTATCGCTTCTCTCAAGTCATCTTCTGACCCAATCCCTTGGAAGCTGTATGTCGATGAATCCTCTAACTCTAAGGCAAGTGGGGCAGGAGTAGTACTGAAAACTCCCGATCAAACCTATATGCAGTATGCCTTAAGACTTGAATTTTAAGCATCGAACAATACAGCAAAATATGAAGCATTATTACTCGGTCTCCGCCTTGCGGCCAGCTTGGGTGCTACACATCTCAACGTTTTCAGTGATTCTCAGTTGGTCGTCAATTAAGTCACAAGTATGTACTAAACACGGAAAGAACAGCTGAAAGCTTATATGGAAAAAGCTAAAGAGGTGATCGGTGGCTTTCAGCGTTGTATCCTCACTCGGATCCCTCAAACGAAAAATGCTAAAGCCAACCTACTGGTGAAACTCGCCTCTGCTGGTGAAGACGACATACCCAGGTCTGTTATGATCGAGTACGTTGCTAAATCGAGTATTATTGAATCAGTTAGCTCGACTGTACTTGCTATCGATTCAGGACCTACTTGGCGTGATCCGATCATTCGATATCTCGACGATGGGGAACTGCCTGAAGATTGTGCCGAGGCTCGACGATTGAAAATCCGAGCCTCTCGCTACACCATACTCAATGGGACATTGTACAAGAAGGGTTATTATGCTCCATTGCTACGATGCCTAAACTCTAATGAAGCCGACTATGTGTTGTAGGAAATCCATGAAGGGATTTGTGAAAATCACTCAACAGGGCGATCCCTCGCACATAAAGTCTTACGCCAAGGATACTACTGGCCGACCATCCAGCACGATGCTCGTAAGCTTGTTCAAAGATGTGATAAGTGTCAGTGATTCGCAACTATCCCAAGACAACCTCCTAAAGAACTAACTCCTACGACCGGTCCTTGACCCTTTGCACAGTGGGGAATCAACATCATTAGACCTCTCCCCATGGGGAAAGGACAACCAAGTTCGCAGTTGTGGCAGTGGATTACTTCACTAAGTGGGCCGAGGCAGAACTTTTGGCAAAGATAATCGAACAGAAGATCACAGACTTTGTATGAAAAAATATCGTCTGTCGGTTTGGCATACCTCAGACTATAATAACCGACAATGAGAAGCAGTTCGATAACAGAACCTATCGCGAGATGTGCGATAATCTCGAAATTAGGAACGTGTATTCGTCGCCTCAACATCCTCAAACGAATAGACAAGTTGAAGCAGTCAACAAGATCATCAAACACATCTTCGAACCAAGCTTGACCGAACCAAAGGAGCATGGGCCGAAGAACTCCCGAAGATACTATGAGCTTACCGAACCACAGCCCTGACTGCTACAGGAGAGACCCCTTTCTCCCTTGCTTATGGCTCGGAAGCTGTTACTCTAGTTGAGATCGGGTTGCCTTCAGCCCAAGTTAGCTCATTTAATGAGGAAGAAAATGAAGAACTCCTAGCTCTCGGACTCAAGCTTATGGACGAGCAAAGGGAAAAAGCTCGGTTACGTATAATGGCTCGGCAGCAAAAGTAGCTCGGTTCTACAATGCCCGAGTGAAAGTTAGACACTTTCAAGTCGGAGACATGGTCCTCCGAAAAACGTTCCTCAATACTAAGGAGGTTGGCGTAGGCACATTGGGACCTAATTGGGAAGGACCCTATGTCGTCGCAAGCACCATCTAACCAGCAACGTATCAACTGGAAGACCTTACCGCTGCTTCATCCATGGAATGTCGAGCATCTAAAAACCTATTATCCCTAAAGTCGGCATAACAAAACAATGAAAAAGGTTCAAAAACGACAAACATGTAAACTGAGTCAAAAATGAATAAAATAAAACTGAGTATATTCATTTATTAGTATGTTTGTTACATTGAATTACATCTTGCTTTAACATTACATTATCTAACTAAAAGGGTTAATAGCAAATGAAAGATCGGCCAAAACACATGAACTTCTCCCTCGGCTAAAACTACTCACGGGCGTGCTTGGAGCTGATGATGGTACCAAAATGAAGCTGATGATGGTACAAAAGATTGAGCTCCGAGACCATTAAGGGTCCGTGGGAGCGACCTCTGGAGCCGGAACCGCTTCAGACTCGACCTCGGAGCCAGCCGCAGCATCAACAGGCTCACCCACTTCAGTCGCTGGATCCTCAGGGGGGGGGGGGGGGGGGGGCTTCCTCAAATCTCGAGAGATCAAGGTCAGAAAAAAACTGCTTCATCACGTTGATGCAAGCTGTGTACCCGCTCTCATATAAGCGATCCCTCTCATCTTCAAAGTCTGAAGATTCAAGGAAGTCTTTTATAGCCTTCTCCTTGGCCTCTTTCCTAGCCATCTTGAGGTCTGCTTTTGTATTGACTTTTAACCGAGCCAGCTTCTCCTCAGAGGCGTCACGAGCCAGGCAGAATTGTAGACCCTCATCATGAGCTTCCTTCGATAGCTGAGCCATCCAAGCACATTCAGCTCTAGGGTCTTCAGTTGCCTTCCGAGCCAAGCTCAACTCGCCAGTTAGTCGGCCAACATGAGACGAGGTAACCTCGAGTTGAGCCTTTGCCTCCGCTGCCTGCTTCCAAGCTACTTCAGCATCCGCCACATCTCTTTGGACCTTCTTAGCCTCTGACAGATCTACGCTGACTCTCAGCAGGTAAGGAGCAAGCTGCATAAGAAAGGGACGAAGTAAGATCGAAGCCGAAAAAGACAATGAGCTAAGAGATAAGTTCCAATCCTACCTGAAGCAAGACCTTCGTAGCATGGGAGAGTATCCGACTCCTAGAGGCTTCAAAGATGGAAGCAAACTCCTTCTCGCTCCCTACAGAAACAGCCCAAGGGACCATGTCTGCCATGGCCCTACGGAAGGACGACATCTCTTGTTGAGCCATCTCCCCCCTTGAGGTCTCCCTTCTCTGCTCCTCTCTTTGTCTCGAGACCCGCTCTGCAATAAGTCCTAACTTGGAAGTAGCCCGGGACTCGGTAAAAAGAGTACCCACATCCTCTGCCCTCTCTTCGGGTTCAGAGAGAATGATAACGGTTGAGACAGTCGGAGCAGGGGCAACTGGGGTAGGCGGCTCCACGACCAATAGAGCAGTCTTCGCCTTCTTTGGAGGTTGAGGCTCCGACAGAAGCACTGACCTAGGAGGAGCTTTTAACTTGGACGACGGCTTCAGAAGGGGTCAAGCTTCAGCCATTTCTGTGTCACACAAAATGTAGAGTCAGAAAAATTTGAGAAGGACGTGCCTGAGTAACCTAAAGATACTTGTTACAAATGAATCCAAGATCGATAGAAGAAGACGCTCTAATTGTAGAAGGGACTTCCAAGACCGATCTTCTGGACTTATCTTCCACAGATCTTTGATCCGAGCCAAAGCGTTAGCTCCTAGTTTCAGCTTATTCTTGAAAATTTCTGTAGAGCACGTTCAGTCAAACTCAGAGGGATCGTAATAAGAAAAAATGAAGAAAAGAGCATGCTGAGTCACCTACTTCAGAGAAGGCCCGTGGAATGCGAGGTTCAAACAACCTAGACTTGACAGTCTCCCAGTGGTTGCATGCCCAGAACCACCTCTCTCTCCAGTGCTTGTTGGAGGTAGGAGGGTCGGTTATCAAAGAGCCGCCCTTGTTCCACCAAGCGCTCAAGAAATACCAGCCGGGCTGCGAAGTGTTCAGCCGAACTTGATATAGATAGAGGAACTCGTCCATGGTTAGTGGGGACTATTTTGCCTCAACCCACAACACTGCACAGCCGAACAAGTTCCTCCATTCATTCGAAACTATTTTCCTGTGAGCAATTCTGAGTCGGGAAAGAAAATCTCGAGCAATGGTTGTAAGGGCAAACGCAAGCCACATTGCATGGCAACTTGGAAAATTACGACCATCCCAAGAGGGGGATGGTCGGACAACTCATTCAGAAGTGAAAGTCGAAGAATGACTGAGTCGGGAACATGATACCCGACTCGGATCCGATCCAAATCTGCCTCAGTCAAAACTGAGGGGACTGACCCTTTTTGTTCATCTCCGACCTCCTCACTATTGGCAGCCTCTCCGTCTTCAGTTGCCAATTCAATAAACCGAGCCGACCTCCTTGGAAGAACCGACTGAGTGGTTCCCCTAAGATTAGTCCTCGTCAGTTTCCTACTAAGAGCCGACTCAACAGTTTCTTCTTCCAATTCTTCCTCTACTTCCAAGTCGTCTTTAGGAAAATGAGGAGTAGGCCTGTCAGGGGCATGTCTTAAGCCAGAGGGACCCACTGAAGCGGAGCATTCTGTTGAGGCCCCATTGGACAGCCTAACAGTAAGTTGGAAGGCCTTATTGGTGCTCATTGCCATCTCCGCCAGTAAAGAGGGTGATTCCGAGACATTCCAGAGATGTCTCGTTTCTCCCTCATCACCAGAAACCCCCTCCCGGGGACTTGAAGGATGAATTATCGCTAGGGGTCGAAAAGAAAAGGGAGGTAGAGAAAACTCACTGGAGAGGCGAAGAGCACACAGATTGAGGGAGAAGGAAAAATGGTGGATCGCAAGCACAGTGAAGAAAGAAAAGAAGGAAGAAGAAAAACTGAAAAGAGGGAGATTGAGCGGGAGAGCGAAAGTGTAAAAATTGCTCCCGCACCCCCTTTTATAACCAAGCTACGTGGCAACAACATTTAAGGAGGAGTCGAATTGATGCCTGCTTCGACTCCCCCACCCGACGCGTGGCGCACGCCGACTGACGTAGGTAACATCTTCGCCACGTGTCCAACGCTTATAAGTAGACGAAATAACTTGACAGTTGTCCGCTCGTGCGACCTCGAGTAATGAACCGTCGTATGTTGGGAATGATACAAGAAGCATTAAATGCTCCATCATAACTTTGGTTCAAACCGACCTAGCAATTCATTACTCTTTTGTGTCGACATGGCTAACACAAGGAGTATGGGCTTATTGTTGGGGAAAAATATGACAAGTCCGGTGGCTCGATTGTAGGATAAACCAACTCTGCTAACGTAACCTAAGGCAACAGGAAAAGTCGAGTGAAGTAAAGCCTCATGAAGAGACTTAGATCGGATCTATAGGATATGAATCCTGACCGAAGCTAAAAGAGTCAAGAGCCACAGACAAAATATGTAAGACACATGAAGTTGACTTGGTTAAACAGACAGAAATGTCTAAAGGGACTGATTAAAGGCCCTAGAGCTAAAAGCCACCTGACCGACTATAAAACCGACCCATATAAGGTTGGTTGTAGTGTTGGCTATCGGATTAAGAAAGGGCATCGGTCTTAGACCGATTCTGTTTCGTCCGACAGTAGGCAAATCAAGATTATATAATCTATTGAGGCCGAGCCAAGCAAAGGAGAGACGATGTAATCTTAAACACCAATCACGGAAATCTCAAGATCGGAAAGTATCTATAAACAAGTAGCAAACAAATCAAATCTCCCAAAAATCAGGAGGGAATCCCCTTGCGCCAAGACCTCTTGTTCTTATAAAAACAAAGCTCTCCAGGAACCAAGGTACGCAAGAAAAACTCTAAAAACTCATCTTCCTGGATCTCTACTGACTTAAGCATTGGAGGTTCTCCGGCTCTAGTCAGGGTTCTCTTTCTCTCTCATTGTGGTGCAGGTGGAAGTGCAGGGAGAGGCTGATCCAATTTTTCTCCTTAATAATTATAATTTACTTATTTCCATGGAGTTTAAGGGCACTTGATCATACCATTAAGTAATTTCACTTGGGTCCTTGCTCTTGCTCCACTGGTAGACTCTAAGGGGGTGTTTGGACTGACGGATTGAAAGGGATTGGAAGTGATTGGATAGTAAAATTCTAGGATATGCTAGACATGCCAAACAAACCCGGTGAACTTGTCCCAGGATATAACAAACCCATGGATCTTAAACCAATCCCCAGACATTACCATCATTACCTTAAAGTTGATCCCATCCCTCCTAATCCTGTTCAATCGGGCTTAGGGCATGTTTGAACGGACAGATTGAAAGGGATTGGAAGGTAAAATCTCGGGATATGTCAAGCATGCCAAACAAACCCGATGAACTTGTCCCAGGATATGGCAAACCCATGAATCTTAAACCAATCCACTGACATCACCATCATTACTTTAAAGTTGATCTCATCCATCCTAATCCCGTCCAATCCGGCGGGCCAAACAGGCCCTAAGGAGTTTCAACACCTGGTCAAGGGTTCGAGCACCCATAGGTTGTGGGAGCGGTGTGTGTGCGTGTGTTAAAAAAAAAAAGTAATTTGAGTTTAGCACTTGGTTAAATTTCCAATTTTTAGAGATAGCTCAGTCTAGCTAAAATATCATTTATCCTATTTTAACCACGGGGTTAAATTAATGGTATGGAATTGCATTAGATGGAATTAAGGCTATTATTACTCAATGATTGCATGTTAGGGGATACCATGATTTTTACACTGTCCAATCACATAATTGGAATCAAATTCTTCTCTTGAAAAATAGACAGTTAATGGACCACCTTGTGCAATTGTTGCCAATTACCTGTACACATGCAACTTGAATGTCACATTTAGAGGGCAAATATGGATGGATGACCTAAATAAAACACGTACATCAATGTGTGGCCCATAAACTTAGTCGATTTCCAAATCCACAAAAATTCCCAGTGTATACTATTGTCTCTAGATAATATGATACAGGATTAATCTAATCCTTCGGGTGGTTTCCAAACACCGGATGAAATTTGTATAGAACCAAATGTAATTGCATGCCACCAAATTCTTAATTGGATGCAATTCCAAGCACTAAAACAGCCCTAAAATGGGACCATTTCTTAGGATATTAACGGAATGCAGGTGGAGTGTAATAAGGGGATAGCTACACGTGCTGCCTCCAATCAACATGTGTATTCAGATATAGGACTAATAGTGAATGAAAAGTAATGATAGGCGCACGAAGAAAGCAGGCCAAGGGCATAATGTTGGATGAAGTGTATCTGGCCGTAGTATACTCAATATATCAATTTATCTTTATTTTAACACACGTAGTGGGCCCGAAGGTAGGATGTGAACTCAGTTTCCTGCAACACCTTGCACGGTAGTCCTACAACGCAAGCCTCTGTTGAGACATCTGTACGGAATCCACTCCATCTATCAGTTTTGTGGGCTCATGTGAATATGCAAGCACAAAAATAAGGCAGGTGCAAGACCCAAGTGGCCCACGCTACAGGGGAAAAAAAAAAAAAAAAGAAGAAAAAAAGAGAAGGAAATGCTTCGTATTGAAACATTTCTGGGACTCAATTCATGGTGATTCACAGTAAGATGAAGGGAAAATATAAATATCAGTTTGACTCAAAACTTATATGCGCCCAGTAGGGTTTCAGTAATGCGGTACAATTTCCACTTTTTCATATATATTTTTTTCCTTTCATGTCCATGTGAGGGTCCTGTATCTATCATTTGGGATCTCATCCTAAAATAAGCTAGCTAAACTGATGAAGGGGCAGGATTTCACACGGATTTCGTAGGGGCCCATTGGGTTTTTTAAGGGAAAGTCAGAAGGCAGATTGGATGGGAATGGAACGGGGCTCTGAGGTGGCCACTGTGATCAATAGGTTTTATCCACACCGTCCATCCATTTTTAGATATCATTTCGCGCACATGCCAAAAAATGAGGCAGATCCAAGGCTCTAGTGTACAGCACCACAGGTGGCAGCGGTGATAATTATGCTTATAGTTGAAACCTTCTTATGGCCCAGTGCGATGGTTAATTTCCATCCAACATGTTCATAACGTTGCATACATCTCCACGAACGGAAACACATATATAAGCTTGATACAAAATTTTTTGTATGCCTCATTTTTTGAGCTTATACGTAAAATGATATGACAAAATGGGGATAAAACCCATACATCACTGTGTGGAGAAACTATTTGAAGTAATCTGCTTCTTCTGGACCATAAGAGCGGAAAACTTCTCCATTATCCAGGTTCTCATAGGGCTGGCACCCAATTTTACTGTATGGGAGATATTCCTAGGGCGAAATGCACGTAAGTTCAAGGAAAAGAAATACTCCGCTTCAGCCACTGTAACCAAAGTCTCTCATCGGTTAAGGGAGGCAGGTAAGAATTTGCAGCTTAAAGGCGGGAGATCCCTTTCAGAATCAACAACTCCAAAAGAGAGAGAAAATCCCAGCTCATTAGGTAGAGCAAGCGATCTTGATAAACCCTAACTGCTGGGTTGCGATTTACTAACAAGTCGGTGAGACTGAAGTCGCACCCACGTGGACTTATGATTATGTGATTTCTAAAAAACTTTAAATTAAAAATAAAACTAAAACTAACTATTGGAATTTGTTTTAAGGAGTAACGATGTAGTTAAAAAAGAAATCAAATAAGAATGAAATACCAGTGCGCCAAGGATTCACTTCTAACTATATTTTAATACTTAATTTAACTGATTCAATTGGATTATTCAACTGGAATTAAAGTTCTATCGTATTTAGTCAGATAATAGAGCGATTAAGTTATCATTCATATATTAAAACAGATTTAAACTTCAATTGAATTAGTTCCCACATTAAACATCAAATTTTTGACTGTAGGGAATTTAAAGTATTAATCGTGCTCTTGGTTAACGAAAGATTAATGGATTTTATAGGTTAATCTCTTGTAAAATAGATAAGAAATTATTCTTAACTTTCTTACGCATCCAATGTGCCCGTAAAAAATAATGGATCAAGATAGACTAAAAATAAATCTTCATTTTCACAATTCAATCAGACTCTTCGATGGGACTACGATGTCATTGAAGGTGACATCGAAGTTGCGATAGATGTGTAAATTTGAGGCGATTTTGAAGTCGGTCTAATCAAAGCCTATATAAATAGATGTTTGGAGTTCTTCTAAGCACGAATTAGGCTAGGAGTAGAGCAAGGAGTTGTAGAGTTTCAAGGAATCCTCCCTCCTCTTCAATCATTCGGTTCTAATTAGTTTTTATGTTTTTCTTTAAGATTTCTATTTCAATCATGTTTATGGTTAGTTAATCTCTTAGGTAGAGTTAAGAGGTGAAGCTTGTAGTTCGTTTTAATATTTATTTTACTTTGATTCAAGTTATTTTCTTTATATGTTGAATAATTCATTATTTTGATTTGAATGAAGAAGCAATTTTAGTTTATTTTAATCCATCGTTGACTTCAGGTACATTTGATACTTATGAAGAAATTATTTTTTAGCTTTCCTAAGCATCCATGTGCCCGGAGTTAATAATGGATCAAAATAGATTAAAAATAAATCTTCATTTAAACGAAATATCAATGAATTGTTCAATAATTAAATTAAGAAGTTAAATCAAAATAAACTAAGCATAAGAACAATTATAAGCTTCACCTCTTAGCCATAACTAAGAGATTATCCAATCAAAGACATGATTAAATTAAAACTCAAAAGTAAAACATAAAACTAGAAGAAGAACCAAAGGATTAAAGGACTCCTAAGAAGCTTCACAAATCCTTACTCCATCCCTTCTACCTTAATTCATATATAAGAAAGCTTAAAACATTCATTTAAGGAAGAAAAGTTTGCACCTACTTGAAACCAACTTTAATTTTCACACTTTCATTAGCTTCAGCTGTAACCAACTGTAGCCTTCGGTTGCACCAAACATACTTTCAGTCGCACTGAAATATCTCTCAGTTGTAGGTAAATTTCTCCAATTTTCATCTAAAGTTACTATCTTCTAATTTAGAGCAAGTCGTGGACACTTTCATATCTAAGATGGATCAGAGAAGGCCCAATCAGAGGCAAAAGTCATCAAGACTGTCAGAACCTTAAAACAGGCATATCTCGCAAACCGAAATGAGTTACTCGATGTACCTTATATGATTTTGGGGTAGGACGAGCTACTTTACCCAACCAACCTGACTATGATGGGTTACCCATGCCTAATTTGCAAGATTCCATCATATCGATGGCCGAATTCCATGTTTAATTCCATTTTGACTACAAATAGTAAGTTTTAGTTTAATTATAACTCTTCATCCTTTGGGATTTAGGAGTTGCGCCCAACATGAAAAGTATTTAGAAAAATTAGGAGAATAATGTGGTTTAACCACATAAGACACTTAACATTAATAGAAAATTTACTATTTATAGTAAGTAACAAATTTTAGAGAGTTCTAGTTATAGTTTAATTCTTAAACTTCTTCCTAGTCTTAGTATCCCTATTTAAAAGGTTGTAGACTCGTTTATTTCAGGTATCAATCATTCAACAAGCTTCTTTCATATATCTTAAAATTATTTCTACTTTTTTTTTTTCTCGTGAATTTGAGAAGTCTTTGTGAGGAGTCAAGAGAAGCTTCGCAGATTAGAAGTAATTATTCCCCTGAGGAAGACGGTGATTGACCTCATTACGTTTATCTCTGCGTCAATGGTATCAGAGCGAGGAATCCCTTTGGGCTGATAGCAAACAATAAAGGTATGAAAAAAATCTTATGGACGGTGATCTAAGGATTCATTATCTTTTGGGAAGAATGGAAACTTTCTACCGAGAGAGTCATTTAACCATGCAAGGGCTGCAGGCAACCATCAACCGTATTGTAGATACGCTAATTCCGCCCCAAGCTCAAAGTGATGCTTAACCACTCGTGATTTTTGTATGACACAACCTTGATTTCTGCAAAGCATCATCAGATGATGGTAAATCGTAGGCCACCATATTGATCGTGATGAAGCTGTTATACATGTCAAAGGTAGAAATAGAATTATAGCGAGACAATATCTTTTGAGCGAGGTGCACTGTAAGCCAAAAATTCTGTAATGTGATCATCGATGTCAAGAACAGTAAGAATCTCATGTTGAAAATAATAGTGAAAAAACTACAACTGAAAATATAAAAGCATCCATCTTTGTACACGATTGGATGGATCAAGGAGGTTAACAAAATAGAAGTAAACGAACAATGGACTGTCTTATTTTTAATTGATAAAAATTACAATGATCAAGTACTTTGTGACGTAGTCGATATAGAAGTTTGTCATATGTTACTTGGTCGACCATGATAAAATAATATTGATGTTATTGTTAGCATAGAGGTCGGAATAACGCATTTATATTTACTAAATATGGTAGAAAGATTGGCCTCATCTTTATGGGAATGGATAACCAACCTAAGACTTCTAAAGTTGAGGAACAGTTTCTCACAACTGAAATGGCTTTTGTTAAATAATCTGAGGAAACAAGATATATGTGCATTAGTTGAAAAGAAAGAATATATGGAGTATGTGAACATCTCAGGGGATTTGAAACTAGTCTTGCAAGAGTTCAAGATGATGATGAACTCCCTAATAAATTGCCTCTCATACGAGATATACAAAACTACATTGATCTTGTCACAGGGATAAGTTTGCCTGATTGCCCACATTATCAGAAGGAATGTGAGATCTTGAAGGCAAAAATGAAGGAACTAATTCCTATTAGCCAAGTCAAGGAGAGCATGAGTACATGTATTGTGTCAAATCAAGTGCCTAATGCCAAGTACAAGAAAAGGGGTAGTAAACATCTACATCAAAAGTTATCTCAGAATCATGAACCAAGTCTCTTGAGTAACTTGTTGATGAGTTTTATTTTTCCAAGCTGATGGGTCTAATGTAGAACGTGTCATAGATACATTCCTAACATGAACCGAAGCAACACGAGAACTCAAGGATAATTTCTTTTGAAGTAGAGGGGCCTGATCCAGAGCGGGGACACTTTCATGTCCAAAATGGATCAAAGAAGGCCTGATCAGAGGCAGAAGTCATCAAGACCATCAGAACCTTAAAACATGCATATCTCGCAAATTGGAATGAATTACTCGATGTACCATATATGATTTCAGGGTAGGACAAACTACTTTAGCCAACAATCTACCATGCCAGGTTGCCCATACCGAATTCCATGTTTAATTATATTTTTACTATAAATAGTAAGTTTTAGTTTGATTATAACTCTTTATCCATTGGGCTTTAAGAGTTGCACCCAACATGAAAAGTGTTTAGAAAAATTAGGAGAATAACATGGTTAAGCCACATAGGACACTTACTTTAAATAAAAATTTACTATTTATAGTAAGCTATGAATTTTAGGGAGTTTTAGTCATAGTTTAATTCTTAAACTTCTTCCTAGTCTTAGTATCCATATTTAAAGGGTTGTAGACTCGTTTATTTCAGTTATCAATAATTCAACAAGCTTCTTTCATATATCTTAAAATTATTTCTATTTCTTTTCCTCGTAGATTCAAGAAGTCTCTGTGAGGAGTCCAGAGAAGCTTCATGGATTCAAAGTACTTATTCCCCCGAGGAAGATGGTGATCGACCTCATCACGTTCATTCTTGTGTCATCTTCCTTAGGTCGTACTGAACATCTCTTCGGTGGCACCAAACATAGCTTTGGTTGAACTAAATGTCAAATCGAATTAACTTTGAAATCATAGTTTGTTGCTAGATTATTCTGTGCATATTTGGTTGGACCTAACTAACCTTAGGTGAGACTAAATAGTTTGTTAATTATTTTATTGGACTTTGTAATTTTTTCAGTCTTTTCTCTCATTTGCACTTGGTTTGTTAATTATATTAATTATCTTTGCTTGGTAATTCTTTGAGCATTAAATCTTCTCTTTAATTGTTCTTTTCATTTTGTCTCTCAAAATCACATTGCATAGTAAAACATAAGTAATTAGATCAATTAAGCACATCTATGCATGTAAAACCAATGGGTAATAAGGTGAAAGTGTAAAACATTTCATACTAAAAAACAATCCGCCTACTGTCTAGATAAAGCTAAATGTGGATGGCTCCTCAAGAGGGAATCCGATTATTAGTGAAAGACTTGGTGCCTGCAGAGACCATATGGGAAAGATGGTTTTTGCCTTCCATAATTGTTATGGCCCCATATCCAACAATGTATCGGAAGCCCAAGCTATGGTAAATGGGCTTCGAATTTGTGAAAATTTAGGCCTATCCAATGTCCTTATAGAGTTAGTCTCTAAAATAATTATGGATGTTATTTCCTTTCCTCATGAAGGCCACCCCTGAAATATTTGGTACATAATGGTTGTAATCCACGATCTAAGAGGAAAGTTGTCACGCCCTAAACCCGGGGACAGATAGCTTCCATGATGCCCCGAATCCGGCACTCGACTTCCATACACCAAGTCCCGAGTGCGGCGCACCACAAGGAAGATTTTTGACTGAATTTATTATTATTATTATACATATATAATAATACCTAAGTATAAAGATCCATGATCAAATCACCAATCGACACTCTCCAATAGAAATTACCCAGCAAGTACTTTTATATGTTTTAGTGTGTCTTCACATGATTTTTGATGGTGTGGTCTACTAGAGAACTGAATTGGATTAATTTTTCGGCTTAATGCTTAAAATGAGCTGGGGAATAATATGGACGACATGGATTAAAAATATACATCATGAGTGGGGCCCGTCGTGGGCCCATAGCCCCTACCCTTCTAATCAAATACAGCTGGACGTTGCTTGCTGCAGCATCCAACGTCTATTTTTTTTTTAAAGGTGTTGTGTGCACGTGTGTGTATGGGTGTGAGTGTGTGTGGGGGCTAACATAATGGGCCACAGTTTGGATGATATGGATGGCTTAAAAAATTTTAGTGGGGCTCGTAATCAATGGGTCCTACATAAAGTCTATAAATTATTTATTATTATTATTATTATTATTATTCCTTTTAGATGTATTCTCCCATTAATCCACACAATTAAACACATCATTTTTATTATATCATTACTATTATTGATCATCTTTTTATATGTACTCTCCTACATATCCACACCATTGATCACATCATTATCATCAACATCATCTCCACCATACAAAAATACAAAAAAAAAAAAGAAGAAGAAAAGAATGAGTGGGGTGGGTGTACTCACCTTGATGGATTAGATGCAATGGTTGAGATGGATGGAAGGGATGGGATTGATGAAGTTGATGGCCCACCAAGATCACTCTCCTTTCTCTCTCATGTGTAGAAAAATGGTGAAATGCTAAGGGATGGAGGGGTATTTGTAGAGAAATTCATAAAAATTTGGTTAAGTTAGGCTAATGTGATTAATATTAGCTTAAGCTAAGATTATGAAAACTAATTTATGATTTGTAATTAATGGTGGGTTAAAGGAAGCATGGGATGGCATGGTGTGATGATGTCACACATGAGGTGTGGCATGGAAAAGAGTTGACTTGAGGTGTACATGAGAGATGAGAGGTATGGGTGTGTGACATCACACACATGGGTAGAGATTCTGTCACCATGTGTGGCATGTGCATGTGTGTATAAAATGCATTGTGCACATGTGTGGAGTGGAGTACATAGTGCCATGTGCACATGATACACTAATTATTCTTCACGACGTATCTCACAAAGGGAGTATTGTACAGACACACGGGTTGTACCTCCACGATCGCAACGATGGGGCAGTCGATATGAGATATGTTTCGAAGTCTTGGAGTTCCGGTTAGTTGGGTGTGTACTATGAACGACCAATCCATGTCTAGCTAAGGGCATCGATCATCATGTACATAAGCATAGAAAATAATACGGAATGGATGAGATGTTACAATCTACCCTCCTAATAAAAATTTCATCTTCAAAATTTCTAGACACAATACATTAACAAACTCATAACATGGAAAGCCAAACATACGTATCACCATATATATATATATATATATATATATATATATATATATATATATATATATATATATATATATATATATATATATATATATATATATATATCAAACAATAGGGGTATTCCTCATGGCTATCTGCCTAATGCTTGGGTGCTAAGCATATTCTCTAGGTTCTCAAATAGAGGATCCTGTTTTGTCTAGGTTCTCAAACTGGGAATCCTAGATTCATGTCTCTAGATTCATACAAATCAGGAGTACTATTAGTATCTAGGTTCTCGATCAACGACGCAGGGAGACCTAGTTTAAGTTCTTCTATCTTTTCCACTTACAGAATTTTCTCATAATTGATCCTAAATCTTATGCTCTGATACCATCTTCTGTCACGCCCCAAACCCGATGACGGACAGCTTCCATGATGCCCCGAATCTGGCACTCAACTTTCATACACCAAGTCCCGAGTTCGGCACACCATAAGGAAGATTTTTGATTGATTTTTTTTTTTATACATATATAATAATATCTAAGCATAAAGATCCATGATCAAATTACCAAGCGACACTCTCTAATAGAAATCTTGATGGTTACAAGTACAATGCTTTCCAAAAGGTACACAACATCAACATTGCCAAATCGAAAAATAGATGCAATACATCGAGAAAGTAAAGTCTTCCAAGCTAATCTAGCCTAAAAAAAATTAAAAATAGGAAGCTTAGGCAAAAAGCCTAGTGAGTACACACGTGTGTGTAGTACGTCCTACATGCAAGCAAGATAAATATGTTTCAAGGAAATCATATATGTGAAAGGCGTGTAGCACATAAAGTATGATCTCAATGCTAATGTACATAGTAATACTCCAAGTCAATGCTACTAGCATCACCAAGCCATATTTTCATTTCTCCTATACCACAGCGATAACCGTATTACACGTATCTGTAATCACATCATCATCATCATATTGTCATGCCATATTATACAATATTAGAAATACTAACAAGTCCATGAGTCAAACAATATCAGAATATGCAATACATATCAACTATACAAATGAGGAACAATATCAAAATACGCGATACAGATCAAGTATACAAATGAGGAGTCATAAAGAGTCAAATATCAGATGTCGTATCTAAAACATATAAATGCAGAAATATAGGTAACCAAAAATGCCATATGTCGTGGATGTAATGCAATATGCAGTGCGAATGGAATAACCATGCTGAAGTGTGAAGTCGGGATGATAATACATAGGCTATGGGGTCCATCACAAGGGACTTCTATCCAAACCAGTCTTATACCTAAATTTGGATAGTTAGACTTAATATGGTAAACTCCTGATCTCAGGTTAGTCGCGTGTCCCAACTAAAATCCTGGACATTGCGAAGGTACATGTACAAATAGTTGCGCACCACCAGCCTAAGTGGATAATGAATGAATGAATGAATGAGTATGCAACTCCTGCTCAATAAGTCCACATATTAGTTCAGTTCCTCTCTAGGATCATCACCGGGGTTTAGTACACTCCAAATGGCACTGCCTCTATCCCAGCGGAACAGTCCAAGTGAGCGTAAGAAACCTCACTATCTGCCTGGCTAATAATCTGCCAAAACCTATCCGCCACGTCGATAGCGAACCCATTTATGAGTTGGTCAAACTCAGCCTAGTAATGCTTCCTGCCCTCGGAAGAGTAAGGCCACACCCATTTCTAACTGACCACGACACAGTGGGAGATTCGGCCCTTGTGCGCTCATATATCCACTCGGTCTCAACATTAGAGTCATCCTCTGGTACCAAGAGGGTTTTGGAATTTTCACCCAGGGCCATCTATGGTAGCCCGATGCTAGAATAAATTTTTGATGTCTCGTCTAGCCATCCACGATATGTCTATGAAGGATATGGCCCTGATGTCGCTAGGGCATATAGTAATCATAATGCAAGATGCATGAGTCATACAATCCAGTCATGCAGCGATCCGTGTACTCATGTGAGACAATCTCCACCTATTAAGGAGTCTCATAATAATCATACCCAATGAATATGCATTGTTCATCCACCTCTCATAACAAAAATGCAAATGATGCGTATGGGTATGTATCATGATGCTATGCTGTCACATACTCATAATTAGCATCGGTGAGAATGGGCTTGACAAGGCATAAGGAAGGTCACAATGTGGACATTCAACCATCATTACCCGTCAATGTGGACATTTAACCAACATTGCTCCCAAAGATTGGCTCATATAAACATCAATACATACATTATGGCAAAATCACACATCACATCGGTCCTCATATACACCGCTTTAGGTCTCACACAAGGGCCACACATTCATCGCATTGGGCCTCACTCATGGGCCGCATATACATCACATTGGGCCGTATCATAGGAGTCTCACACATCGCAATAGGCCTCGGTACATGGGCCATGAATACACCACATTAGGCTTCACAACCCATGGCCTTCAAATACACAACAGGTGGGCCCTACACATGGGCCTCAAAGACATCACAATGAGCCACAACCCATGGGCCTAAAATACATCTCAATGAGCCACATCCATGGGTCTTAAATACATCACATTGGGCCTCACCCATGGGCCTCGAATACATTGCAAGTGGCTTGAAATCTATTTCACAGGTAGGCCACACACCTGGGACTAATACATATCATTATGGGACACATCACATGGGCTGGAAATACATCACAATGAGCCTCATTATATGGACCGAGAATATATCTCAATGGGCCTTACCCATAGGCCACGAATACATGGCTACACCAATTATGATAAGTCATATACTATAACCACTTCACACATCACATAGTTAATAACTCATATTCAGTGTCGCATGGTTAAGGGCCAAGAGCCACATTTCATCATACCATTTGCAGTTTAGGGATCACATCGCATAGAATCTAAGACCTTAATAGCATTAGCTTGGGTAACATAACCCTACATCACATTCAGTTTAGTGTACAACTTAGTCATATGTGATTTAAGTGGCGGTATCTATATTGATAAACATAAACCTACGTTGTTGAATGACCATCAATGCTACTTGATTTCATACGATTAGGTGGCCTTATACGTATTTCACATTCATACAGTTAGATGACTACATATACTACATATACTCTGCCATTTCTTATGATTAAGTGGCTATATATATGTCAAATACCCACACGATTAATAGGCCAAACAGGTATATCATACCCTAACACCACTAGAGTCTACATATATGTTATAATTAAACATGTTTAACGGTTTAAACACAAATCACATGATCCTATTACTTGGAGCCGCACTCTAACCAAAGTGTCAAGTGATCAAGGGCTGTCCACAATCAGCCCATTTAAGAGATTAATCATCATTACTTCAAAAATTACAATACCATTTCATCATATATTCAACACATGGAGATTACAAACTCCTGTCAAAGAGGCCCAATGGTTGGCCAAATAAGGCTACTACTAATGGGCCCACATGGCATTCATTTAAAATGGGCCATAACATTTTTGGGCCCACACACCAATGGAATTCACAATGGGTCCTATGCAGTAGAGTCCATGGTGATTTCCCATGAGGTTAAGTTGTGTGTGACCCACTTAAGACTTAGGTCTGCTTTGATTTTAGTCCACATTCTAAAATGATATGAGGAAGTGGATGGTCCACATGGATTAAATAGATACACCATGGTGGTCTTAGGCTGGATTCAATAGTTAGGTACTTATTCTCATAGAGTTGTATTGTATGGTCCAATTCAGATTAGATTTACTAATGTTTGAGACAATGCCCTAAAGGGGACTCGGTACATGGGCTAGATGGGTTGAATATCTAATACATCATCAGGATGACCCATAACAAATTTTTAGTGATGAGAGTTTAATTATTTCATAATGTACAACTATCTAATCATTGGATGGGCCAGAATCTTGTTAACATACTATTAAAAGGGTTGATAAAATAGATAAATAATGAGGATCTTAAATATATATCATGTCATAACCATGGTGGATTAAGTGGCATAACACCTACATCAAAGTGGGCTATACTACACACAAGTTGAGAGGGTTACCTTCCATTAAATATTCATAATCATTTGTTGGGCCCAGTTCATAAATCTAGCCCATCCATTACGTGTGTCCCACCTGGTTGAGGGGTCAGACCAAGTTTTAGATACATCCAAATTTCAGGTGGACCTAACAAGTGATTTTACATGCTCGAGCTTCGAGTTGTAAAAATGGTTCAAGGAGATCAAAGTTACATGGGTCCTAAAGTGATGTATTTATTATACCTACACTGTTCATCTATTTTTAGAGATCATTTTAGAAAATTATCTAAAAATGAATCATAACCAAAGATTATCTGGACCTCACCTCAATTAGTTGTGAGGATAATGATTTCACCATTAAACCATTCACAGGGCTCACCATAATGTTTATTTTCCATTCAATCTGTTCATAAGGTCACAAAGACCTGAATTAAGGGGAAATATAAATTTCGTATTGGTCCAAAACTTCTGACCCAAAAAAAGGTTCCAATGATAGATGTTTAATCCTTGATGCTTTTGTAATGTGGCCCACCTGATAGTTAGATCTATCTTATTTTTCTTCTCAAACCTTAAGACGAGCTCACCAACATGATCAGACCCATGAAAATTGCTGATTTATTCAGCTTCATAAATTTATTTTTATTTTTATTTTTTTATGATGTGTGCCACCTGAGTTCCGTGTACGACTGAATTTTAGGGTATCCCACTTTTTAAAGCGGACCCATTGAATACACGATGTATATGCTTGACATGCATCAAGGTGGAGCCTGTGGTGGGGCCCACTTTCTTCCAGTGTCAGCAGCAGACGCTGACAGCAACAACGTCAATGCTGTTTTTTTTTTTTTTCAAATATAGGGCCCATAATAGGATGATCCAGTCCGTCGTTATATGTGTCCCACTTGGTGGAGGGGTTAGTCTAAGTTTCAGATGCATAAAAATTTCAAGTGGGCCCAGCAAGTACTTTTATATGTTTTAGCATGTCTTCACATGATTTTTGATGGTGTGGCTTACCAAAGAACTGAATTGGATTCATTTTTCGGCTCAATGCCTAAAATGAGTTGGGGAATCATATGGATGGCATAAATATACATCATGGGTGGGGCCCGTTGTGGGCCCACAACCCCTACCCTTCTAATCAAAAGCAGCTGGATGCTGCTTGCTGCAGCGTCTAGTGTCCAATTTTATTTATTTATTATTTTTTAAAGGTGTTGTGTACACGTGTGTGCATGGGCGTGTGTGTGTGTTGGCCAACACAATGGGCCACAGTTTAATGATATGGATGGCTTACAAAATTTTAGCAGGGCCCACAATCAATGGGTCCCACATAAAGTCTATAAATTATTATTATTATTATTATTCTTTTTAGATGTATTCTCCCATTAATTCACACCATTAAACACATCATTTTCATCATATCATTACTATTACCGATCATCTTTTTATATGTACTCTCCTACATGTCCACACCATTGATCACATCATTATCATCAACATCATCTCCACCATACGAAAACACAATAAAAACAAAATAAGAATGAGTGGGGTGGGTGTACTCACCTAGATGGATTAGATGCAATGGTTGAGATGGATGGAAGGGATGGGATTGATGGAGTTGATGGCCCACCAAGATCACTCCTCTCTCTCTCTGATGTGTAGAAAAATGGTGAAATGTTTAGGAATGGAGGGGTATTTGTAGAGAAATTCATAAAAATTTGGTTAAGTTAGGCTAACGTGATTAATATTAGCTTAGGCTAGGATTATGAAAATTAATTTATGATTTGTAATTAATGGTGGGTTAAAGGAGCATGGGATGGCATGGTGTGATGTGTCACACATGAGGTGTGGCATGGAGAAGAGTTGACTTGAGGTGTACATGAGAGATGGGAGGCATGGGTGTGTGACATCACAAACATGGGTAGAGATTCTCTCACCCATGTATGGCATGTGCATGTGTGTATGACATGTGTTATGCATATGTGTGGAGTGGAGTACATGGCGTCATGCGCATATGATACACTAATTATTATTCACGACGTATCTTACAAACGCAGTATCGTACAGATGCACGGGTTGTACCTCCACGATCGCAGCGATGGGACGGTCGATATGAGATAGGTTTCGAGGTCTTGGGGTTCCGGTCAATTGGGTGGGTACTATGAATTACCAATCCATGTCTAGCTAAGGGCGTCGATCATCATGTACATAAGCATAGAAAATAGTTCGAAATGGATGGAGTGCTATAAAAGTTGAATTGTAGGATGTCTCGCACATTATGAGGAGGATATGAGGTGGCAGACGCATTGGTTAAAATGAAAAGTGGAGACTAGGAGAATAAGGTTTTCTTTTCTAACGATGAGGTCTTAACTCGTACGAAAGGCATTTTGGTGTTAGACAAGATGGGGCTTGGCTCTCTTAAATCCACTATTTGTAGGCCTAACCATTTTTAAGGAAGATTTGTGTCAGTTTTCCCTCTTCAGCATGTTTCTTTGAGCATATGCTTTGTTACTTTTTGTATAGGGCTGTTTTTTCCACCTAAATGACAGGCAGTTTAGGGGTGGTTTTTCCTTTGTATATTGGCTCATATGGTAGGTGGGGCCCGATATTTTTATGGAGCCTCACCCTAATGTATGTTGATAAGTTTCATGAATAAAATCTTCCATTCCAAAAAAAAGAACCATACATCACAGTGACCCCTTAGAGCCCTATTCGTTCCTGGCTATAGACGGGTGGGGTAGTACCAAATCTACTTCTGGAAAGTCGTGTCTTGGGATGTCATCATCACGTTTCTCTAGCTTATCACTGGTTCTAAGAGGGTAACAATGACCGCTATCCTTCCTATATTTAGTATGAAGAGATGGCTTTTCCATGTTCGGGTCCTTTTATTGGTTATACTACATAATCTCCTCCAAAAGTAATCTAAGCCATACAACTAGATCTTGGAAATAGAGTTGCTAATGCATCATGTTCAAGATTAGCATGCCCATGATAGGACTTTGATTATGAGAGTTGGGTTCTTGTCCTGATAGGTATAAGTCTAGCACTAGATTAATGTCTTCAAACTTGGTCAATGCTAACTATTATTTATTGAAGGCAAAAGTGTTGTTAGTTCTTCGAGTGCATAAAGGGTTGGTAGTGGTTAATTCGACAGTTACCTTTTCAGTAGCCATTGTAGACTCAGAATTTATTTTTTCCTAATATTTTTAGTAGGAATTCATTATTTCTATTGATGTAGGAGGTGTTTCATTATTCCTATTTCGTAATATACCTTAGATCAAGGGTATATCGATGTCATCGACAGATCACTCGATGCCATAGAAGGTGGCTTCAATATCATCGACTAGTCTTCGATAGCTGTCAATACCATCGATGGTCCCATAAATGGCGTGTGCGGAACTATGCAAGTGTACGATTTATTTCTAATTTCGGTTGTGATAGTGTGTGTGTGTGTGTGTGTGTGTGTGTGTGTGTGTATTGGGTGTAATCAAAAGTAGGGTATTTTAAGTGAATGTTAAGATATTTCTAAGGTGTTCTAAAGAAAAGTTAGGGTTTTGAGAAAATATTTTGGAGTTGTTCGGATCGATAAGTCCATCTATCTCTTCCAATATCATTTAATAGTGGATTCCTTATCACTTTGTACCATGATTTTTTTTCCCGTAAAGGTTTTTGCATGTAAAATTTTTGTATTCTCAGCGTATTTTTTTATACCTTTGATTTCATCTTGTTTGATTGAATTCAGGCTTACTTTCGCATGATCCTCGACAAGTGGTATTAGGGACGATGTTAGAATTTTTTAGTTCTAATTTGAAACATGTCAATGAAAGGGTCTAACATGAAGTATATAATAGTGAAGTTTACCGATAGAAATAATTTTGAAATATGGAAGGTGAAGAAGAGGCGTATTTTAGTTCAATAAGGATTGCAATAACTTTCCTTAGTAAGGAGAATTGTCCTGCATCTATGGGTTATGAAGAGTGGGATGAACTTGATTAAAAGGCTACAACGTCGATCCAATTATGTCTAGCAGACAACGTTCTCTACATTATCTTAGATCAAAAGACCATCTTTTAGGGGTTGATATAAACCGTTGGAATGAGGAAGGTGAAACCTACCCATCTATTTCTCTTTAAGGTTCCTCATTTTCGCAACGATCAATACCGTCTTATGGGCCAAATCAGACTAATTAATGGTTAATCAGTTGAGGGCAGGATTAAAATCACAATCCTAAGTCCGTATCTGTGATATTGGATTTGATTGTGTTAGCAATCATGTGACCTCAATCGGCAAAAATTTTATGGGTCCAGACTTGTGATATTGAGATTTAGTTTTTAGATTGTATACAGTTGTGTTTATGTCCAATGCAAACTGTGACGAAAGTACAAACGATCACCGTTTGGCAGGGCCATGAATGGGATGAAGTACATGGTGCTGGTGATGTAAAGCTAAAAGATTCATCCTACCCGCATGTGTTGAGTGTCTTAGATTTATATAATTAGCATCACTTAGCTTCATGTTCATGAGACTCACTTACATGTTATGATTACCTCCCATAGGAGGAGTGATAATGATGTAACCGATTCTTACTATGATTGGATGCTTGGGTCTATCTTCATCCTGAATAGTTCAATTGAAGGCACCAATCAATTAAATTAATAAATTTTATATGATATTCAATTTTATTCATGAATTATTTTATGTAAATAATTTGTTAATGTAAGTATATTTTATAACCAGTTACAATTCCAACTCAAATGCATTACGTTCCCATCTTAACTGGGTCTGATGATGCTCAACGGATAGAGTTCATAGAGACGGTCCTGGGATGCTTACATTTAGACATTACTATAAAAAATATTAACCTTCAAAATCCTTTGAAAACAGTCTATTAATCGTGTGACCTCAGGACATAAACTTAAACATAATGGAAACAGAAAAAAGAAACATGGTTCTAATGAGGGATCCTCAAGTCTTCCTAGTCCTCTAGGTTCTCCAGTTGGTAATTAACTTGGGATTCAATTAAAACATATGCGGGCAAAAAAGAAAAATTACTTCTTTTGCATAAAATCAAGTCATTTGAAGAAAGACTGCATAAAGTATAAGTAGTGGCTCATAAGAAAGGGCAATAATATAATTCTAATATGTTTTGAATCTAATCTAACTGATATGTCAGTAGATTCTTGGTGGATAGATTCAGGAACAACTGTTCACATATGTACTTCTTTATAGGACTTGTTATCGAGTAGGCCACTAATTGATGCAGAACGCTCAATATATGTAGGTAATGATGTTAAAGTTGACGTGGAGGCAGTCAAAGTCTGTAGGCTTAGGTTAAAGTTAGATCATTTATTGGATCTAGTAAATACATTTTTTGTGCCTATAAGGCGTACTTTGATCTCTATTTCTCGGTTGGATAAATCAAGTTTTTTTTTCAATTTAAGAATAAAAGGTTGAGTATCTACTTTAATTTAATTAAAGTTGGGGTCGGCTCTATGGTGAACAACTTATACCAATTTGACTTGAACGCCTCACACTTCTATAATGTAAATGACCTGCATTGAAATAAAGTAGAATTTAAACGAAGACTAAACTATGAAAATTCCTCCATATTGTGGCATAGGCAATTATGTCATATATCTCATGAGAGGTTGGATAGTCTTGTATAAAAGGGGATTCTTCATTCTCTAGATTTCTCCAACTATAAAGTATGTATTGATTGTATTAAAGGTAAGCAGACCAAAACTAGAAAGAAAGGTGCAACAAGGAGTGCAGGACTCTTAAAGGTGATAAATACAGACATTTGTGGGTTATTCCTTACAACATCTTGGAGTGGAAATAAATATTTTATCACCTTCATAGATGACTACTCTTGTTTTGGGTACTTCTATCTTATCAGTGAAAAATCAGATGCCCTGTATGCTTTTAAAATCTATAAAGCTGAAATTGAAAATCAACTCGATAAGAATATTAAGGTCATTAAATGTGACCGTGGTGGTGAATACTATGGTAGACATAACGAATCAGGTCGCAATTCATTGTCATTCGCTAGATATTTACAAGATGGTGACATTGTCACCCAGTACACCATGCCTTGGACTCCATATCATAATGGTGTGGTTGAAAGGCGCAATCTCACCCTTATGGACATGGTGTGAAGCATGATAAGCAATTCGATATTGCTAGAATCTGTGTAGGGTGAAGTGATCAAACTATATTTCATATTCTTAATAAAGTTCCCAGTAAGGTTGTAAGTAAAACTCCTTTTGAGTTATGGAATGCAAGAAAGTCAAGTCTCCAATATCCACATGTTTGGGGATGTCCTATTGAGGCCAAAGTTTGTAAACTGCATGAAAGAAATCTCGATCCTAGAATCATAAGTTGATTCTTTATATGATACCCGGATAGGTCAAAAGGCTATCGATTCTACAATCCTTCTCACTCTATCAAGATTGTTGAGACAAGGAATGCTAGGTTCATTGAGAACACTAAAAATAGTGGGACCACGAACATTAGAAATTTTGTATTCGAGGAAGAAAGGACTGTAATTCTAGTCACAGTCATTCTAGATCATGTGGATATAAATCCGACAGTTGAGCTTGTAATCACTGCATAACACCACGATGAACATATTATACCACCCACTAATGAGAGAAATTAAAATCACACCGAAGAGCATGAGGCATTGAGAAGATTAGAAAAAGAGAGTAGGCCTCTAAATCAAGATGATTATATCGTATATTTACAAGAGCACAAGTTTGACATTGGAGTAGAAAAGGATCCTGAATCCTTTATACAAGTTAAACAAAGTGTTGACCCTTCTTGTTATATCGATGCCGTGAAGGATGAGTTGAAATACATGAAGGACAATAAAGTATGAAATCTTATTGAGTTACTTCCAAGAATAAAGTTGAATGGTTATAAATGAGTATTTAAAATCAAGCGGGACTCCAAGGATAATGTCGAAAGATATAAAGTTAGACTTGTTACTAAAGGTTTTAACTAGCATGAAAATATTGACTTTAAGGAGACTTTCTCACCAGTATTTAAGAAAGACTCATTCAGGATTACAATGACTCTTGTGGCTTATATGGATTTAGAACTGCATCAGATGGATGTAAAAATTGCATTTCTCAATGGGGATCTAAATAAGAACATATATATTACAACCTAAAGGTTTTGTAGCAGCCGATGGCTCAGACAATATTGTTTATAAACTAAAGAAATCTATTTATGGGTTAAAATAGGTATCACGACAGTGGTAACTGAAGTTTCATGAAGTGATTTCCTCATATGAATTTGTAGAAAATATTACAGATGAATGTATCTACATTAAAATGAGTGAGAATATGTTTATTATATTGATTTTGTATGTTGATAACATTTTGTTAGCTAATAATGACATCAGGCTGTTGAGAAAAATTAAGAAATTTATATCTCAAAGGTTTGAGATGAAAGACCTTGGTAACGCCTCTTATCTCATCGGCATTGAGATTCGATGTGACAGATCACATGGACTGTTTAGCCTGTCACAGAGGGCTTATAATAATAGGGTACTCAAGAGGTATGACATGCAAAACTGTGCTCCTAGGTAGTCGCCTATTATAAAGGGTGATAGATTTGGCCAATTCCGGTGTCCTAATAATGATTTAGAAAAGAATTGAACGAAGAAATTTTCCTACACGTCATTAGTAGGGAGCATCATATATGCTCAAGTTTACAAATGACCAGATATTGTCTTTGCGGTTGGAATGTTGGGCATATATCTATTTAATCCAGGAATAGAACATTGGATAGCTCTAAGGAAGCTATTGCACTACCTGTAAAGAATAAAGGACATACTCGTATACAGAAAAATCTAATCATTTAGAGTTAATTGGATACTCAGACGCAGATTATACTGGTTGCATTGATATAAAGAAGTCCAACTCGGGCTACATCTTCATGATGGTTGGTGGGGTTATCTTGGAAAAGTGTGAAATAATTAACCACGGCCTCATCCACCATGGAAGTTGAATTCATTGTTTGTTATGAGATCTAATCATGCATTGTGGTTACAACGTTTCTTTTCAGGTTTGCGGGTACTGGAGCTTATCCTGAAACTATTGAGAATTTATTTGCGATTTCCTTTTCTAATAACAACAAACATTTATCAAGGTCAAGGCATATTGACATCAAGTATCTTGTTGTAAAGGAAAGAGTTCAGAATCGTCAAGTATTTGTAGATTCAATCAGCAGTAAGTAGATGATTGTGGATCCGCTCACTAAACGGCTCCCTATCACACCATTTCAGGAGCATGTAACATTCATGGGAGTCATTTATCCCACATATATTTTCAGTTAGTAGGAGTAGAGAGTGTTTTATTTTCATAAACATTGAAGAGATCTCATTTGATTAAGTTTTAATGATTTTAATATAAAGTTTATTTCTACTTCTCTCTAAGTATGTGTAATCTGTTTTAAGTAGAACTAAAATTGTGTCTCTTTAGAGATATTTGAAAGCTCCAAGACCTTTTAAAGGTAATCATATATCATCACAGTACATGTGAAATTCTTATACCACACTTCCTAGTTTTAGATCTATGTTGTTAAGACTGATAGTATTTGTAACCACATTTTGTCTCACTTCGCTTAGATTAAATGTTGTAATGATTACCATGATCCAATACTAGTGGTCTTGATGGACTAGATTGTCATAACATTGCCCGTATTATCCAACAATTGCATTGGTTAATCATTTAGATGTTTCTTCAAATTAAAATATGTTTTCAAAATATTTTTAAAGGATTAATCATTGACATTGATCAATGTGGCCCAAGTGGGAGAATGTAAGAATTCTATAAGGTGGGCCTTATTGATCAATGGTTTGAATTGTCCTAAGGGTTGGATAATGTGATCGGGTACACCAGTGGACCCCACTAAGTTATGATGCATCCAGAAAATTCATGTAAGGGATGAGATGTTAGAACTATAATACACAAACGATATCTAAGTGAGACTGGGATTACCTAATTCGTGTGGAGCCATCGGGAGACGAGTTTCTATGGGTTTCAAATTCCTTTGCCCTATAAGAACAGGGCTGGGTCCCCAATTCAACACATCGATAAAAGTAAGAATCCCATCAGAGATTCCCTAAAGGTCTAATGAGAGGAAGACTAAGCCTACAACAATGGCGTCCCAATCAGGTATGTTATTTTATTCGTCTTATCTTCATACTCATTCACAACAAGGTCCTTTTGTAATTTCATGTAAAGTCTTACACTCCCACCTTTTTCAAAAAATAAATCATGGAATTAAAAGCAAAATCGAATAGGTTTGACTTAGTAAGATTATAAGTTCATTCCATAACAAACCATACTGGAATAGGGTTATGTACATTCTCATTATGAGAAGGGGTCATTCGAGCCTATATAAATAGACATTATTTACATATGGATCCCTGCCAAGAAAGAATAGCACAACAATCATAGTAGAGAAGGAAAATGAAAGTTGAAAGAAACATCAAAGTGGTGATTCTTAAGAGCAACAAGACTTTGAGAATAATGACTAAGGTTTGGTTGAATTCTAGAATAGTCTCGAATGGCTAGTGCCATTGTATGCAATGCCAGGGGAATGAGCAACTCCTAGAGTAAGAGGTAGATAAAGCGTCTTTTAATAAGATATATATGTTTTTGGGGCATTGTAGAACCTCTGATCAATTCAAACAAGTTGCTTTAAAGCTCTTTTGAATGCAAGTAATGGAGGCAAGGTTTGTATTTTTAGGATATTGACTGGTATTGCAACGCCTTTGACCAAGCAATCTTGGTTGAAGTCAATCTTAAAGGAGATGCTAAAAAATTCATCATATGGGTTCCTTATGAGAAATGTAATAGATGTATGCTATTGTAGCCTTTTTACTTAGAAAAAAAAATAACTTAGAAGGGAATAGGAGAATGCTGTTTTTTGTTGTATTGTTTCTTCATACTTGAAAATGAAATCCATACACATATTTATGTGCTTTTGGATAGATTCAACAAATAAAAACTATTTAATAGATGTATAAAAAACTAAGGGACATGTGACTCTTCAACAAAGAGACATGAACCTTTTCACAAAATTCTAAGCATGAATACATGCATGTATTGCAACAAATACATGTATTCTAAAAGGTACATATATTGGAACAAATTAATACATGTATCTCATTAAGTACATGTACATGTATTGGAACACATACATGTATCTCTCTTCAAGTGCATTAATTCAACACTCCCCCTTAATGTACTTTATGATTTACTCCCAACATCTCTCGAAGATGACAAAACCTTTCTTTAGGGAGTGCCTTGGTGAACATGTCAGCCATTTGTTCTTTCGTCTTGCAATACTTCAACTCGATCTCGCTACTCTCAATAACTTCACGGATGAAGTGATGCTTGATAGCAATATGCTTCATTTTGTTATGATATACTGGATTTTTTGCAATTGAAATGGTTAACATGTTGTCGCAATATATAGTAATTCCATCATTTTGCTTTTCGTCAATATTTTCAAGAATTTTTCATAACCATATTGTCACGCCCCAAACTTGGAGACCGGGCTCACAAAATTTCCGATCGTCGAATCCGGCGCCGACAGCCTCCATAGAACCTCATTCTCAGCTCCCGACTCCCAGCTCCCATTCGCCAGGTTTCGATCCTAGGATGGTACGAGGAGGATTTCAATGTCAGTTTGATTCATAATAAGCATAACCAAAGGCATAACCCATAAACAACAACCAAGAATTCCATTACATTTCCACTATGATCAAAAACTTTACAAGTACAATGAGCATAAAGGAAAATACAATGATGATAAATCAAAATCTCCAAAGTGATCTGCAATGCGCTCCTGCCTTAGCGCTACTGCGCCCCAACGTCACCTGCACGCAACAATCATGCATAAGATTATAGAAAGCTTAGAGGATGGTGAAAGTGTGTGCGCAAGGTAGTAATATGATTATGCAATATCAGAGTAATACGGAATGTGCAGATGGATCCATAAATATCATGAGCCGTACTAAGGCTATGTGATGCAAGCTGCAAGTCAAGCATATAATCCTCATCTAAGTCCACATATCAATATAGCTCATCTCTGGGATATCACCGGGGTCTAGTACACTCTAAACCAGATCGCCGTCTCATCGCGCGCAATAAGGTAAGTGGAAGAGACCTCACTATCTGTCTGCCAATATCGGGCACGACTCATCGATAGCGGACCCATTCCTCAAGCTGGTCAGACTCAGCCTAGCATTGCCCCCTACACTCGGGCGGGTAAGGCCGCACCCCCTTCCAACCGACCACGACACAGTGGAGAACGTAACCATCTGCTATTCGGCACTCAATGCTCATCTACCCACTCGGTCAGACGTTGGAGCAACTTTTTGGTACCATAAGGGTTTAGGGACTTTCACCCAGGGATATCTATGGCACCCCATGTAGAAAAAGATTTTCGATA
The DNA here is from genome assembly GCA_037074715.1 of Magnolia kwangsiensis. Classification (NCBI taxonomy): domain Eukaryota; kingdom Viridiplantae; phylum Streptophyta; class Magnoliopsida; order Magnoliales; family Magnoliaceae; genus Magnolia; species Magnolia kwangsiensis. The sequence continues at coordinate 33,945,866 of CM073586.1, read as the reverse complement.
TCCAATCCTGCCAACCACGATCAGTCTGTGGAGGCTACAGCCCCGATGTCGCTAGGGCGTACAGTAACCATGTCACATAAATGTGAAATGCATGAATCACGCTATCCAGTCATGCAAAAAATCCTGCGCATATCGTGCGCTCATGTAGGGCAACACCGCCTAACCGGGAGCCCATAAGCGACCTGCCGAAGGCATATGCTATGATCAGTCAATTCTCATAGCAAGCATGCATATGATGCGTATGATCATGAGTCATGAAGCTATACTAAACATGTAAATAAGTGATGAACTATCCTTACAATGCAGATGGGCCTGGATGGCCTATACACAATAAGTACGGGCCTAATAATGGGCCCTAAGGAGAGTTGTAATGTGGACATCCAACCAGCATTACACTCGCAATGTGGACGTCAAACCAACATTGCACTCAAGGCGCGATCATTACATAATTCGAGTTGGGGTCACACATTGCAATGGACCTTAGGTACATCCCATTGGGCCTTAAATATATCAAATGGGTCACATTCCATGGGCCTTATATTTATCAAGTGGTCCACACCACGGGGTCGCACCAATGGGCCTTAAGTGCATTGCAATGGGTCATAACCCGTGGGCCTTAGATTGCATCAAATGGGCCTAATCTTATGGATCTTATATGTAACAAATGGGCTACACCAATTGGGCCTTATGTATATTACGGTTGGCCTCAATGGATAGTCACAATAAATCAAGATGGGCCCCATAAACATACCAAAGTGGGGTCCACCTGAGCTATAGAAATATACGTTATTTTTAGTCTCAAACCGTTAAGATAAGCTCACCAAGAGGTTGGACAGTCTTGGACACAACACATGCATCAAGGGTGGGTCTCATAGATAGATGGCGTGGATAGAACAAGTGGGACCCACGAAACTTAATACTGTGCACAACAGCTAGTGGTGGGGTCCACTTGGTACCGTACACATCAGCAATTAGAGTAGCCGCTGCTGCCTAAAAGTGGCAGAGGTGGGTTCCACGTGGGGCCACCCACAACATGTATTTAAAATATATTATAATATACAATATATGTATATATATATATATATATATATATATATATATATATATATATATATATATATATATATATATATATATATATATATATATGTTCAAACACCCCACGGCCTGGACGGTTACAACCATGCACAAGTCAGGGAGGGCCCCACTCGTGGGAGTGGGTCCTACAACCCATCAGAATGGGTGGACGGTGTAGGTGGTCCCATGGATCCCACCGTACACTGCACGGTTAGCCACCCCCTGCTAGGGATCGATACCAAGACCTCAAGTATTGAAACGAGCTATCTCCACTCAATCTGTCAGTTGAGCTGTGAATGGGTCCCACCGTCTGGACGGTCTGCATCACACGTGGGACCAACGGGACCGCTAATGTGAAGAGACAGTGGGTCCCACCACCTGACAGATGGGTGGCATGAATAGATCACATGCATTAGGTGGGCTCCACCGTCCAGTGGACAGTGGAAGTAACACATACATCATTGTGGACTCCACGTGGGGCCCACCACAATGCTTATTTGAAATCCAACCCGTTCATAAGGTCACTCAGACCTGTATGAAGTGAAAACACAAATTTCAGATTGATCTGAAACTTCTGTGGGCCCAAAAATGGGTTTCAATAGTAGAGGTTCAATCCCACTGTATCGTGTGGTGTGGGCCACCTGAGTCACGGACGGGGCTGAAATTCGGAGGGGGCCCACTACTGGGGATGGCCCACCCCATGAACAGGTTGGATGAAAAATAAACATCACAGTGGGGCCCACGACAGCAGCCGTGGGACGCTGAGCAGAGGCTCTGCCTCCTGCTTTGGCTTTTTTTTTTTTTTTTAAATCGCTGGTGAGAAGATTTTTGAGTGTGGGGCCCACATCGCATCAATCCACTCCGTCCACTGGCTTCCCTGGCTTGAAACAAGCCCAACGAGTCCGCTATTGAACCCATTTAGATTTGTAGAAAATTTTAAATTTATTTAAATGGTGAGAGTCGCTGTTTTAAGAGGTATGGCCGCCTAATGAACGGATTAGCCTCATTCCTTGGTTCAACGCCTAAAATGATATGGGAAAGGGAATGGATGGCTTGGATTGAATGTATACATCAAGGTGGGGCCTAGGTGAGTGGGTCATCCGAAAGCTTGGAAACAAGCTTATATTTGTGCTTCCCCAACCCACGTCCAGTGTACACTGGACGTGCATGAACTTATTCATTAGAGGTGGGCCCAGCTTAGGTGGGCCACCTCATGGAGTATGGTGTGGATACCACACAACAAAATGGACCCCACTAGAAGATGGTTGGTTAGCATTCATGCCTCGTGATGGGGTCCATTCAAGTGGGCCACACAAACACAATATGATCAAAAGAAAGAAAATGAAGTAGAGAGAGAAAGATAGAGGTGGGACACGCTTGTGATGGAGGGCTCCGCCACTATGAGCCCTGCCTCGTAAGAGATCATACAATGGAATCGGTCCTTCTACACATGGGACTAACAAAAATTGGATTCAACGGTGGAGATCCTTTCTCCACCAATATGGACGGTCTAGATGACCTTTAAATGTAATGAAATAAACATCATGATGGGGTCCATGGAGAATGGCCCCATCATGGAATGATCATGATGATCCTAGTGGGCCATTGGCCAGATCTTAGGGTCCCAAGTAAGATTCAAACCATTGATCGGTTGGTCTCACTTGGCCCATCTCAAAAATTAGGAAAAACTACTATGATTAAGCACCCAGTGTCCGATCTTCTTGCTCTTAGGGGTTCCTTAGCACCTTAGCTTTGATTTCAATGGATGAGATGAGGGATGGATGGCTAGGATGGGAGATGATGGGGTAGGAAAGTGGGCCACCATGGAGTTTTGGAAAGAGAGGGAGAGGCTTGGAGAGCTCTCATACGTATGAGGGATTTTGCTTGAGAGAATGAGATGAGAAAATGAGAAAGAGAGAGAGTGTTGTAGAGAGAGATGGAATGATGGGTGATGGAGTGATGGATGGGAGAGAGAGGGGTGTGTAAGAAAATCTTGACTTTGGTGCCCTTTTGTGTAAGAAAAGCATGGGCTTTGTAAGACCTTTTTGACTTTTGAGGATTTTTGGTGTAAGAAGGTATGGGCTTGCTTGGGAAGGGTGAAAAAGTGATGTGTACTTGACATGTACTTGACATGTTGATGGATTGATTGATTGATGAGATTGATGTGACACCTCGTAGAGATTCTCTTGGGTTTTACAACGCGCGGCGTTTTCCTCGCACCGAACATTGGCCCACATCTCTTGATTAGGGTACCGCCTCGGCGCGCAAGTCGTGGCATCGGAACCGTAGTGACGGTGCGGTCGCTATGGTAAAGGTCTTAGGTTGAGTCGACTCGGGTTGACGTCATACGAATCAGGGTCGTGCGTAAGTATCGGTTAAGGGTCGAAGGTTGTCGGATTTCGATCGATAAGATTGTGGAAGTCTACGAAACGGTACGGTCTAGGATACGGGTCTTACAGCTCTCCCCTCCTAATAAAAATTTCATCCTCGAAATTTACACAATCATCGTAACTAGGCGTAATTCATGAAGAAGAAGAGATATAACATCACTATATAGAATCAGAGACAGCATTCAAAATACATCACATGATCAACCATCAAAGAGATGAGGATAACGCTCTCGAATCTTGGCCTCGCGCTCCCAAGAAGCCTCCTCTACAGAATGGTGACCCCACTGCACCTTTACTAACGGAATGACCTTGATTCTGAGGACCTGCTCCTTTCGATCAAGGATACGGACTGACTGCTCAATGTAAGAAGTGTCCTCACAAACCTCTAGCGGCTGCCAATCAATAACGGAAACTATGTCTGACCCACACTTCCTCAACATGGAGACGTGAAAAATATTGTGGACGCCAGACAATTGTGATGGAAAGACAAGCCGATAGGCCACGGCGCCAACGCGCCTAGTGATCTCAAAAGGTCCTATAAATCTCGAGAGAAGCTTGCCCTTCACTCCAAATCGAACTACGCCCTTCATGGGCGAGACCTTGAGATACACATGGTCCCCTACATCAAACTCCAAGGGACGACGCCGACGATTAGTAAAACTCTTCTGTCGGCTCTGAGTTGTGCGCATCCTCTGCCTGATGATGTCAATAGCCTCTGACGTCTCCTGCACAAGCTCGGGACCTAGGAGACAACGCTCTCCAACCTCGGTCCAGCAACATGGTGATCTGCATGGTCTGCCATATAATGCCTCGAAAGGAGCCATGCCGATGGTCACCTGATAGCTGTTATTTTATGCGAACTCAGTCAATTGCAGATGCTCGTCCCAACTACCCCCAAAATCAATCGCGCAGGCTCGAAGCATATCCTCAAGGATCTAGTTGATCCTCTCGGTCTGGCCATCGGTCTGCGGATGGTACGCGGTGCTGAGCTGCAAATCAGTCCCCATCGCTCGCTAGAAGCTCTCCCAAAACTGAGATGTGAACCTCGAGTCTTGGTCAGAAACGATTGAGACTGGAACGCCATGCAATCTCACAATCTCCTCGATGAATAATCTCGCAAGCCGGTCCATAGACCAAGTCGCACGCATCGCAAGAAAATGTGCCGACTTCGTCAGACGATCCACAACAGCCCAAATGGCGTCATGACCGCGCTGAGTCCTCGGTAAACCCATAATGAAATCAGTCGACACGTGCTCCCACTTCCACATCGGGACGCTCAACGGCTACAATAGACCAGGAGGTCTCTGATGATTGGCCTTGACACGCTGGCACGTGTCACACTCGGCTACAAAACTGACGATCTGGCGCTTCATTCCCTTCCAAAAATACTATCGCCTCATGTCACGGTACATCTTCGTCGAGCCCGGATGGATAGAAACCGCGATCGATGTGCCTCGGTCATAAGATCTCTGCATAACTCTAGAATATCCGGGACACATAATCGGTCTTTGAAGCGAAGTCCACCGTCTGTACCAATCTGCCAATCTGTCTAACCCTCAGATGCCGCCTCAGCCATATAACTCTGCAACGACTCATCAGCCTGCTGAGCCTCGATCACCCTAGCGACAAGAGAAGGTTGAATCGACAGGCTCGATAACTGTACAATGGAAGACTGCAGGCCGAACTCAAAATCATACGATGCTACATCCTCAAGCATCCGCCACTCCTAAATCATCATATGCGCCACTAGGCCTCGTGACTGACGGCTGAGGGCATCTGTCACCACGTTCGCCTTGCCCGGGTGGTACTGGAGATCAAAATCATAGTCTTTCAGGAGCTCCATCCAGCGCCTCTGTCTCATATTCAACTCAGACTGCGAGAAGAGGTACTTCAAGCTCTTGTGATCAGAGAAGAGCTCAAACCTAACCCCATAAAGATAGTGCCTCCACACCTTCAGTGCGAAGATAACTTCAGCAGGCTCCAGATCATGCGTAGGATAGTTCAGCTCATGGACCTTGAGCTGACGAGACGCAAAGGCCACTGGTCTCCCGTGCTGCATCGAAACAGCACCCAAACCAATATGCGAGGCATCAGTGAATATAATAAATCCATCACTCTCAGAGAAAAGAGTGAGGACAGGAGCGGACGTCAGATGGTCCTTTAACTCCATAAATGCTCGCTCGCAAGCGTCACTCCAAATAAACCGTGTGCCCTTCCGAGTCAACCTGGTCAGCGGGGCTGCAATATGAGAGAAGCCCTCATTGAAATGCCGGTAATAGCCCGCTAAATCAAGAAAACTATGGATCTCTGTCGCAGTCGTGGGCTGGCCCCACTGACGCACTGCCTCGACCTTCGAGGGGTCCACTGCGACACCCTCCCTCGTTACCACATGACCGAGGAACTTCACCTCCTCCTGCCGAAACTCTCACTTCTCCAGCTTCGCATACAGCTGGTGTGTGCGGAGGGTCTGCAAAGTAATCTCCAAGTGCTGCTCGTGCTCCTCACGGGTCCTCGAATAGATCAGAATGTCGTCGATGAAGACTATAAAAAACTGATCTAGATATAGGCGGAAGACCTCATTCATCAGCTGTATGAAGACCGTGGGTGCATTGGTCAGTCCGAAGGACATGACCTGAAACTCAAAATGACCGTAACGCGTCCTGAATGCTGTCTTCGGAATGTCCTCATCTCGGATCCGAATCTGATGATAACCTGAACTCATGTCAATCTTCGAAAAGAACTGTGCACCCTGTAGCTGATTGAACAAATCATCAATCCTCAGGAGCGGGTACTTGTTCTTGATCGTGACTTTGTTGAGCTCACGATAGTCAATGCAGAGCCTCAATGAGTCATCCTTCTTCTTCACGAAGAGTACCATCGCTCCCCACGGTGAACTGCTCGGACGGATAAAACCCAACTCTCGCAACTCGTCTAACTACTTTTGCAGTTCCCGTAACTCCAACGGTGCCATGCGATACGGGGCCTTCGAAATAGGCGCGGTACCAGGCACGAGATCGATCTGAAACTTGGTGAGTCGACGAGACGGTAATCCCGAAATCTCCTGAAATACATCGAAAAAATCACAAACCACAGGAAACTGATCGATGCACACAACTATAGGCTCCTCCATGGCATAGAACATCAAACAAGACAACCGCTCTCCTCTGGGCTCATCAACGAACTGGAACTGCGGCACGCTGGGTATACAAAATGTGACTGTCCTCGCGGCGCAGTCCAAAATGGCATAGTATTCGGTGAGCCAATCCATACCCAGGATGACGTTGAACTCAAACATCGGCAATGTAAATAGATCGGCAGGCAGAAAGGTATCCCCAACTAGAACTGGGCAAGATGAGCAAAATCGGCCCAACACTACAGTCCTCCCCAAGGGAGTCGATACTGATAGGCTCTCACAAGAAGACTCCAACAGCAAGCCAGTCGATCGGCAGAAGCTCTTGGCTACAAAAGAATGCGATGCACCGAAATCAAACAACACACGTGCAATGCATGCAGAAACTGGAAGCATACCCTCAACAACTCCTCCAGAAGATTGCGGGTCCTTCTGAGCCACATAAAACCTAACCTGAGCCGGCTGGAGAGGTGCCTGTCCCCTCTGAGCATGCAGCTGCTGCTGGTGGGGTCGTTGAGGCGGTCAAAACTGCTGTCTCTGCTGCTGCGGCCTCTGAGGTTGGTGCTGATGCTGCTACTGAGGTGGCCTCGGTGGTGGGGGCTGTTGTCGCTGCTACTGTGGGGGTCTCTGCTGCTGTGGTGGAGGCCGCTATGGAGCTCTCTGCTGCTGCTGGGGGTTGGGACACTCCCATGAACGGTGTCCCGTCTCACCGCACCTAAAACAAGTGCCGGTGAACTGTCTCGGAGGTGGTGGTGGAGGTGCTGAAGGTGCTTCTGGTGCTTGGAAGGCTGGACGACCTGTACGCCTCTACTGCTGTGGTCGACGCTGCTAAGAATCAGTGGAAGAAGCCTACCTCTTCCAGTCTCTCCTCTGACCACGATCAGACTGAGAACCGGCACACTCAGTCTCAACTTCCGCACCACTTCCTCAAAAGTCGGAAGCTCATGCCCAATAACACGGCTGCGAAGACCGTAACGCAAGCCGTCCTCGAAGCGGCGGGCTCTCCGCTCCTCGTCATCAACTAGATATGGTGTAAACCTGGACAGTGCTACGAAATGAGCTGCATACTGAGCCACTGTCATGTTGCCCTGCACCAGGGCCTCAAAATCCAAATCTCGCTGTCGTCGGATGTGATCAGGGAAGTACTGTCGGTCAAACCGATCCAAAAAATCCTCCCACGTCCATACAAAGTCGGGGCCTGCTGCTCGGGAAACTGATGTCCACCAATGCTCAGCCTCACCGTGGAGAAGAAATATGGCTAATCTGACTCGCCGCTCATTCGTACACCCCATAGTCTCAAATATCTTCTCCACATCAGCACGCTATCTCTCAGCTGTCGTCAGGTCTGGCTCACCCAGGAAACGCGGGGGATCGAGCCGTTGAAACTCACGAAGGAGGGTACTCACACGATCCTGCTCTGCCTGTGCCGGTGAAATAACTGGCTGCCTGCCCTGCCCCTGAAGTGCAGCTGTCACAGCCTGTAACATCTGCTGCAGCTGTGAGGCACTCACGGATATGGTCGGGTCCTCACCGGTCTTTGGTGGAGGGGCAACATACTCAGGATGGGCAGTAAGAATCTCTGGTGGTGGAACGGGCATCGTAGGTGGTAATGTGGGAGCCACAGGTGGTGGAGCGGGATCCTCGGGTGGTGGTGCAAGAGTCGAACGGGTCACTCTCCCACGCGCCATGTCCTACAGGAAAGAGCGAAGGCGCCCATCAACTTCAAAATTCTCGAAGACACGCACGTTAAAGGTCTGTAACGGAAGATCACGAAGCTATCCAAACTTCGGGACTTAGTCATTCTACACTCACAACAGATATGTAATCTTATTCTTGGTTATTCCCAAGTTATGCTCTGATACCAACTTCTGTCACATCCCAAACTCAGAGATCGGGCTCACAAAATTTTCGATCACCGAATCCGGCACCGACAGCCTCCATTGTCACGCCCCAAACCCGAAAATCGGATTCACATGAATCCCGATTGCCGAATCCGGTGTCGACAGCCTCCGTAGTGCCCCATTCTCGGCTTCTGATAATCTAATGCCAGATTCCAATCCTGGGATCCTACAAGGAGGATTTTCAGAATGAATTTTTTTTTTGTAAAGGAGCATAACCACAGACATAACCAAGTCACAAAACAACATCACCACATATCCACTATAACAACAATTTTAAGTACAATGCAGAAAGGGAAATACAAGGTGATCAAAAAGCTCCAAAAGGTCCTGATGTGCACTCCTGTCTCAGCGCTGCTGTCGTCCAACGCTACCTGCACGCAACTATCGTGCATAAGCTTACAAAAGCTTAGAGGGTGGTGTAAGCGTGTGCGTAAGGCAAACGCCAAGTGTACAGTATCAGAACAATGCGGAAGTATGCGGTAAGTCCATGAATATAACAAGGCTGTGTAATGCAAGGCATGATGCGAGATATGAACGCCATCGGCCACACCGATGCAATGCAAGGCCTACATAGCCAAATGTCATATGCGAAATGTAATCCAAGCAAGTCGGTACTCCTCAAATGCGTATATCAGTACAGTTCCTCTCTGGATATCACCGGGGTCCAATACACATGCAGAGACTGCCACCTCCCTAGCTGCACAGTCAAGCAAGCGGATAAGACCTCACTATCCGCCTGACCAGTAGTATGCCAATACCTACCCGGCTCGTCGATAGCGGACTCATTTGCGAGCTAGTCAAACTCAGCCTAGCTTATAGCCCTCTCACTCAAGCGGATAAGGCCACACCCCCTTCCAACCGACCACGACACAGTGGGAGACGCGGCCTACTGGTATTCGGCACTCGGGCGCTCGTATATCCACTCGGTCTAGACGTTGGAGCATCTCCTGGTACCAAAAAGGTTCTGGGACTCTCACCCAAGGACATCCTAAGTTCCCACAGTGCTAGAATAAGTATTTTCGGTATCCAATACGGCCATCCACGATGTACCTGTGGAGCCACGGCCCTGATGTTGCTAGGGCGTGCAGTGATCAAGTCATACGTATGCGAGATGCATGAATCACGCTGTCAAAACATGCAGCAATCCAGCGCGTACTGCGCAATCATGTGGGGTGCTCAGTCACCTAACGAGCCCCATAGATGGTCTGCCCAATGGCGTATGCTATGATCAGTCATTACTCATATCAAGCATACATATGATGCGTATGGGCATGAGTCATGAGATTATTCTAAACATGTTATTAGGCAATGAATAGTAACAGGTATGGACCTATCAATGGGTCCTAAAGAGAATTACAATGCGGACATTTAACCAACATCGTACATACAATGTGGACGTCAAACCAACATTGTTTCCCAGGCACGGCCTGCCATAAATATCCTTTCACGAACCGTGAGAAATGTACATTGCAATGAACCCTAAGTACATTCGTTAGGCCTCGATCCCTGGGCCTTAGGTATATTAAATGGGTCGTATTACATAGGCCCCACATTCACCAAATGGTTTGCATTAATGGGCCTCACCAATGAGCCTTATGTACATTGCAATGGTCCACGATCCATGGGCCTTGAAATACATTAAAGTGGTCTCACAACTTGGGCTTTAAACATGCTAGATGGGCCTATGCACATAAATATATCAACTAGGCTACTCCCTTTGTGCCCCATGCACATCAAATGGGCTTGTTCCCATGGGCTTTATATAGAGTAGGTGGGCCGGATCCCATGGGTATTGCATATGTCAAATGGGCCGAAACCCATGGGCATTACACATGCCAAATGGGCTTAATCCCATGTACATTGCACATGCCAAATGGGCTTAATCCCATGACCATTGCACATGCCAAATGGGCTTACTCCCATGGCCTTAGATGTGCACCAAGGTGGGCCTGAATGAATGGCCATAAATGGATCAACATGGGCCTTATATGCGTGCCAAAACTAGGCCCATTTGAACCATGGATCTACTTCATTTTGATTGATAAATGGATGGACGGTTAGGATGCAACTCATGCATCATGGCGGGGATCACAGGGAGGGCCACCATCATTATAATATACTATATACTTATATACAGTATATATGTATATATATATATATATATATATATATATATATATATATATATATATATATATATATATATATATATATATATATATATATATATATATATATATATATGTATACACATACACATGCCCACGCACATGTGTACTCACACATGCATGCACACACATGCACACGCACGCACCCACACACACGCATACACACACGTGCACTCACACGCACTCATACACACTCACACACACTCATACACACTCACACACACTCACACACCGTCCCCCTGGACGGTGTGGACACATCACATATGCAGTGGGCTCCACCGTCCGGGCGGACGGTGGAGTCAGGCAGGTACACCACTGTGGGTCCCATGGGGGGGCCCACCATAATGTTTATATGACATCCGACCCATCCATTAGGTCACACAGACCCGAATGAAGGGTAAAAACAATTTTCAGCTTGATCCCGAACTCTGGTGGGCCTGAAAGAAAACTTCAATGGTAGGGTTCATTTCACACTATTTCTCATGGTGTGGACCACCTGAAATTTGGATGTGTCTCATTTTTGGGGACGGCCCACCTCAGAGGGTGGGCCACCTTATGGACGGTGCAGATACCAAATATGCATCATGGTGGGGCCCAAGCTCAAGGCCGTGGGACCCTGCCCACGTCCGCCCGCCCGCTGGCGTGCGGCCAGCGTCCTGACACAGCAGCATTGCTGCTGTGTGAATTTTTTAAAAAAAAATGGAAACCCATTTTTTTGGGGTTTTTCAGGTGTGGGGCCCATATCTGGTAGATCCACTCCATCCACCGTATTCTATGCCTCGAAACAGTTAGAATGAGACCCATATCCGCCTTTTTATTGGTGTATAAAATGACCAAGGCGTCTTTCAATGGTAATAGTACTATTTTCGACGATATGGCCCACTGGATGCTCTGATCATCCTCATTTTTCGGCTCAACGCCTAAAATGAGTCGGGAAAGGGAATGGACGGCTCGGATCAGATATAAACATCAGGGTGGGGCCTATGCAAGGAGGCCACCCAAAACCTCTTCTTCCATTCTTTTTTTTTTCTTTCTTTTCCTTCACAACGTCCAGCGTCTGGGACGCTGGACGGTTATATAATTTAATTTATTATATATATATATATTTTTTTCCTTTCTTCTCAAATGGTAGGCCCTAATGAAGTGGGCCACCACATGATGGGCGGCATGGGAATGGCGTGAAAGGTGGGCCCCACTTGGATAAAATAAATGCATCAAGATGGGATCTATTCAAGTGGGCCATCCCATCCTTTTGTAATAAATAAAATAAAATAAATTAAAAATAAAAATAAAATAGAGAGAGAGAGAGAGACATGGAGAGTGGGTCACGGCTTATGATGGAGGGTCCCCGTCATTATGGGCCCTCCCTTACATGAAATCATACAACAACAGACCCCTTTGAACGGAGGACCATCAAAAATGTAAATCAACGGTGGAGATCCATTCTCCACCGTCATGGACGGTCTAGATGACCTTTTTGGAATGAAATAAACATCATGATGGGGTCCATGGAGAATGGCCCCATCATGGAACGATCATGATGATCCAAGTGGTCCATCGGCCACAAATAAGGGTCCCAAGTGAGATCCACACCATTGATCGGTGGGCCTCACTTGGTCCACCATAAAAACACATAAATCTACCCTTTAGAAGCACCCACCTCTAGATCTTCTTGGTCCGTTGGATAGCCGGTCTCCTAGAGCTTTACTTAGATGGTGGAGATGGAAATTAGATGGCTAGGATGGGAGATTTGGGAGTGGAAAGTGGGCCTCACATATGCACTTCTCTCCATGGGGAGGCTTGGACGTTGGATGCTCTCCCTTGCTTAGGTTGGAGTGTTGAGAAATGAGAGAGAGAGGTGTGATTAATGAGAGATGGAGTGATGTGAGGTGAGTGATGGGTGAAGTGATGTGTTAGTTGACTTGGGTGGTTGCTTGACTTGTGGAGAAAGGAAGCATGGGTGTGTGTGTACTTGACATGAGAGGTGATTGATGGGTGATTGATGGGATTGATGGGACATATTGTAGAGATTCCTTGGGATTTACAACGCGCGGTGTTTTTTGCTCGAACTGAACGTGGGTCCGTATCTCATCGTCTGGGTATCGGATCGGTGCGTGAGTTGCGGCGTTGGAACCGCGACGACGGTGCGGTCGCAACGATACAAGTCTTGGATTAAGCCAGCTCAAATGAATAGGATACGACTTACGGTCGTGCGCAACGTCAACCATAAGTCGCGGATTGCCGGAATCTGACGAGAAGGGTCGCGGGAATCAACGGAACAGTGCGGATTAGGATACGGGTCTTACATCCATAGAACCCCATTCTCGGCTCTCAGCTCCCATTTGTCAAGTTCCGATCCTGGGATGGTACGAGGAGGATTTCAACGTCAGTTTGATTCATAATAAGCATAACCAAAGGCATAACCCACAAACAACAACCAAGAATTTCATTACATTTTCACTATGATAAAAAACTTTATAAGTACAATGAGCATAAAGGGAAATACAATGATGATAAATCAAAATCTCCAAAGCGATCTGCAACGCGCTCCTGCCTCAGCGCTGCTGCGCCCCAACGTCACCTGCACGCAATGATCGTGAATAAGCTTATAGAAAGCTTAGAGGATGGTGAAAGTGTGTGCGCAAAGTAGTAATATGATTATGTAATATCAGAGTAATGCGGAATGTGCAGATGGATCCATAAATATCATGAGCCGTACTAAGGCTATGCGATGCAAGATGCAAGTCAAGCATATAATCCTCATCTAAGTCCACATATCAATACAGCTCATCTCTGGGATATCACCGGGGTCTAGTACACTCTAAACCAGATCTCCGCCTCATCACGTGCAATAAGGTAAGTAGAAGAGACCTCACTATCCGTCTGCCAATATCGGGCACGACTCGTCGATAGTGGACCCATTCCTCGAGCTGGTCAGACTCAGCATAGCATTGCCCCCTACAATCGGACGAGTAAGGCCGCACCCCCTTCCAACCGACCACGACATAGTGGAGAGCGTAACCATCTGATATTTGGCACTCAACGCTCATCTACCCACTCGGTCCAGACATTGGAGCAACCTCTTGGTACCATAAGGGTCTAGGAACTTTCACCCAAGGATATCTATAGCATCTCATGTAGAATAAGATTTTCGGTATCCAATCCTGCCAACCACGATCAGTCTGTGGAGGCTACGGCCCCGATGTCGCTAGGGCGTACAGTAACCATGTCACACAAATACGAAATGCATGAATCACGCTATCCAGTCATGCAACAAATCCTGCGCATATCGTGCGCTCATGTAGGACAACACCGCCTAACCGGGAGCCCATAAACGACCTGCCTGAAGGCATATGCTATGATCAGTCAATTCTTATATTAAGCATGCATATGATGCGTATAATCATGAGTCATGAAGATATACTAAACATGTAAATAAGTGATGAACTATCCTTACAATGCAGATGGGCCTGGATGGCCTATACACAATAAGTACGGGCCTAATAATGGGCCCTAAGGAGAGTCGTAATGTGGACATCCAACCAGCATTACATTCGCAATGTGGACGTCAAACCAACATTGCACTCAAGGCGCGATCATTGCATAATCCGAGTTGGGGTCACACATTGTAATGGACCTTAGGTACATCCCATTGGGCCTTAAATATATCAAATGGGCCACATTCAATGGGCCTTATATTTATCAAGTGGTCCACACCACGGGGTCGCACCAATGGGCCTTAAGTGCATTGCAATGGGTCATAACCCGTGGGCCTTAGATTGCATCAAATGGGCCTAATCTTATGGATCTTATATGTAACAAATGGGCTACACCAATTGAGCCTTATGTATATTACGGTGGGCCTCAATGCATAGTCACAATAAATCAAGATGGGCCGCATAAACATACCAAGGTGTGGTCCACCTGAGCTATAGAACTATACCTTATTTTTAGTCTCAAACCGTTAAGATAAGCTCACCAACAGGTTGGACAGTCTTGGACATAACACATGCATCAAGGGTGGGTCTCATAGATAGATGGCGTGGATAGAACAAGTGGGACCCACGAAACTTAATACTGTGCACAACAGCTAGTGGTGGGGTCCACTTGGTACCGTACACATCAGCAATTAGAGTAGCCGCTGCTGCCTAAAAGTGGCAGAGGTGGGTTCCACGTGGGGCCACCCACAACATGTATTTAAAATATATTATAATATACAATATATATATATATATATATATATATATATATGTTCAAACACCCCACGGCCTGGACGGTTACAACCATGCACAAGTCAGGGAGGGCCCCACCCGTGGGAGTGGGTCCTACAGCCCATCAGAATGGGTGGACGGTGTAGGTGGTCCCATGGATCCCACCGTACACTGCACGGTTAGCCACCCCCTGCTAGGGATCGATACCAAGACCTCAAGTATTGAAACGAGCTATCTCCACTCAATCTGTCAGTTGAGCTGTGAATGGGTCCCACCGTCTGGACGGTCTGCATCACACGTGGGACCCACGGGACCGCTAATGTGAAGAGGCAGTGGGTCCCACCACCTGACAGATGGGTGGCGTGAATAGATCACATGCATTAGGTGGGCTCCACCGTCCAGTGGACGGTGGAAGTAACACATACATCATTGTGGGCTCCACGTGGGGCCCACCACAATGCTTATTTGAAATCTAACCTGTTCATAAGGTCACTCAGACCTGTATGAAGTGAAAACACAAATTTCAGATTGATCTGAAACTTCTGTGGGCCCAAAAATGGGTTTCAATAGTAGAGGTTCAATCCCACTGTATCGTGTGGTGTGGGCCACCTGAGTCACGGACGGGGCTGAAATTCGGAGGGGGCCCACTACTGGGGATGGCCCACCCCATGAACAGGTTGGATGGCAAATAAACATCATAGTGGGGAAAACAACAGCAGTCGTGGGACGCTGCCTGGCCGCCCGCTGCACGCAGGAGCAGATGCGTACGGTGTCAGAGAGCAGAGGCTCTGCCTCCTGCTTTGGCTTATTTATTTTTTTTGAAAAATTGCTGGTGTGAGGATTTCTGAGTGTGGGGCCCACATCGCATCAATCCACTCCATCCACTGGCTTCCCTAGCTTGAAACAAGCCCAACGAGTCCGCTATTGAATCCATTTAGATTTGTAGAAAATTTAAAATTTATTTAAATGGTGAGAGTCGCTGTTTTGAGAGGTATGACCCACCTAATGAACGGATTAGCCTCATTCCTTGGTTCAATGCCTAAAATGATATGGGAAAGGGAATGGATGGCTTGGATTGAATGTATACATCAAGGTGGGGCCTAGGTGAGTGGGTCATCCGAAAGCTTGGAAACAAGCTTATATTTGTGCTTCCCCAACCCACGTCCAGCGTACGCTGGACGTGCATGAACTTATTCATTAGAGGTGGGCCCCGCTTAGGTGGGCCACCTCATGGAGTATGGTGTGGATACCACACAACAAAATGGACCCCACTAGAAGATGGTTGGTTAGCATTCATGCCTCGTGATGGGGTCCATTCAAGTGGGCCACACAAACACAATATGATCAAAAGAAAGAAAATGAAGTAGAGAGAGAAAGAGGTGGGACACACTTGTGATGGAGGGCTCCGCCACTATGAGCCCTCCCTCGTAAGAGATTATACAATAGAATCGGTCCTTCTACACATGGGACTAACAAAAATTGGATTCAACGGTGGAGATCCTTTCTCCACCAATATGGACGGTCTAAATGACCTTTAAATGTAATGAAATAAACATCATGATGGGGTCCATGGAGAATGGCCCCATCATGGAATGATCATGATGATCCTAGTGGGCCATTGGCCACATCTTAGGGTCCCAAGTAAGATCCAAGCCATTGATCGGTTGGTCTCACTTGGCCCATCTCAAAAATTAGGAAAAACTACTATGATTAAGCACCCACCGTCCGATCTTCTTGCTCTTAGGGGTTCCTTAGCACCTTAGCTTTGATTTCAATGGATGAGATGAGGGATGGATGGTTAAGATGGGAGATGATGGGGTAGGAAAGTGGGCCACCTTGGAGTTTTGGAAAGAGAGAGAGAGGCTTGGAGAGCTCTCATACGTATGAGGATTTTTGCTTGAGAGAATGAGATGAGAAAATGAGAAAGAGAGAGAGTGTTGTAGAGAGAGATGGAATGATGGGTGATGGCTGGGAGAGAGAGGGGTGTGTAAGAAAATCTTGACTTTGGTGCCCTTTTGTGTAAGAAAAGTATGGGCTTTGTCAGACCTTTTTGACTTTTGAGGATTTTTGGTGTAAGAAGGTATGGGCTTGCTTGGAAAGAGTGAAAAAGTGATGTGTACTTGGCATGTACCTGACATGTTGATGGATTGATTGATTGATGGGATTGATGTGACACCTCGTAGAGATTCTCTTGGGTTTCACAACGTGCGGCATTTTCCTCGCACCGAACGTTGGCCCACATCTCTTGATCAGGGTACCGCTTCGATGCGGAAGTCGCAGCATCGGAACCGCAGCGATGGCGCGGTTGCTATGGTAAAGGTCTTAGGTTGAGTCGACTCGGGTTGACGTCATACGAATCAGGGTCGTGTGTAAGTATCGGTTAAGGGTCGAAGGTTGTCGAAATTCGACCGGTAAGACCGTGGAAGTCTACGAAACGGTACGGTCTAGGATACGGGTCTTACACATATTGCTTGAGAAACTGCAAGAGATACTGCCACATACTCTGCTTCTGTTGTAGATTAAGAATGATACTTTGTTTCTTTGACACCTAAGAAAATATTCCGGATCCAAGAGAGAAAGTGTATGCTGATGTGCTTTTTGTATCATCTATGGATCCTATCCAATCACTATCTGTATATCCTACTAATTTTGAGTTTGGAATAGAAGTATACATGATTCCATAATCTAACGATCCTTGGATGTATCGTAACACCCTTGTTGCAACTCGTAAGTGAGTTTGCTTTGGACAATTCATGAATCTCAAGAGTAAACTCGCAGTAAACATAATATCATGCCTTGTAGTAGTGAGATACAAGAGGCTTTCAATGATACTTCTGTATAATGATTCATCCACCTTTTTTGAACCATCGTCTTTTATTGGCTTCTCGTTTACTATAAGAGGAATAGTAACTGAGTTGCATCCTTCCATGCTGAATTTTACAAGAATAGATTCAACATACCTTTTTTGAGAAATGAAGATTCCAGTTTTGTCTTGAGAAACTTCTATTCCCAAAAAATAATGCATCATGCCAAGATCATTCATCTCATATGTCTTCATCATATCGAGTTTGAACTGATGGAGCAGACTATGATCATTTTCCATGAGTATCAAATTGTCAACATACAATGATGCGATGATAATAGATGTACCTTCAGTCTTGACATATAAGGTAGGATCACACTTGCTCCGATGAAACTGATTCTTGGCAAAATAACCATCGATTTGGCTATTCCAAGCACATGATGCTTGCTTTAGTCCATGCAACGCTTTCTTCAACCGATAGAATTTATCTACTTTGCCCTCCACCACAAATCCTTGTGGTTAAGCAACATAAATTTCTTCATCAAGGACATCATTCAAGAAGCTGATTTCACATCAAGTTGAAAAATGGACTGAAAAAAAAAAAGTTGAAAAATGGACCACTTCCTTTGAGCTACAAGTGCAATAAGGGTTCGTATAGTCTCCAATCGAGCAACTGGTGCAAAGGTTTCATTATAATCGATGTCTGATTGTTGTGTAAAACCTTTTGCAATGAGCCTTGCCTTATATTTTTGGATTGAGCCATTTGAATTGAGTTTAGACTTGTAAACCCATTTTACTCCAACAACATCTTTACCACTTGGACGATCAACTAACTCCCAAGTAAAGTTCTTCTCGATCATGCAAATTTTCTCTTCCATAGCTTTCACCCAATTGTCATCTACAGTTGCAACTTCAAAGCTTTTCGATTCTACAACCGAAAAATTGTAACACTTGTAGATGTCTCTCAGACTCTTCATTTTTCTCGGGGGCGATTCGGATGAAATACTTGAAGTTGTTGATGGAGAACTTGATGATGTGGATGAAGTAGGCTTCTGGTGAAGAGAATGGAGTTGTGGGTCCATAATCTTCTTCATCATTTGCTACTTCTGTTTCTTCTTCCATATCTTGAGTGCTTTTCGGTTCATCTTCTTATATAAGAACGACTTGCTTTTGTATATTTTTCTTTTTCCAATCCCATCATGTACTTTCACTGAACAAAACATCTCGACTAATCATTAGCTTCCCCATCTCAAGGTTATATACTTGATAACGACGAAGTACTATAACCAATGAAAATACAAATTTCAGATTTTTCATCAAGTTTTTGACACTTTTGAGATAGAATATGAACATAACAAATGCAACCAAAAACTTTGAGATGTTTTACAGAAGGCTTGTGACCTGACCATGCTTCAATTGATGTTTTACCATCCACAGCTTTTGTAGGACTCCGATTAAGAAAGTAAATAGTTATAGACACAGCTTCAACCTAAAAAGTATTTGGGATACCTTTCTCCTTCAACATAGAACGAGCCATTTCGACAATTGTTCTATTCTTCCATTCTACAATGTTGTTTTGCTGAGGTGTGTAAGCAACAGTTAGTTGTCTCTTGATTCCTTCTTCTTCACAATATGTCTCAAATTTCTTATAGACATACTCGCCGCCACGATCACTTCTCAGTTTCTTGATTTTGAGACCACTTTGGCTCTCAACTTGTGATTTGAATCGCTTGAAGATCGAAAGGGCTTTTGACTTTTGCTTTATGAAGTACACCCACATTATTCTTGTATAATCATCGATAACGATGATAAAATACAAGCTTCCACTAAGTGATAGAGTTTGCATTTTTCCACAAATATCAGTGTGGATCAACTCCAAGGGTGCCTTTGCTCTCCACGTGCTTCTTGAGAAAGGTGCACGATGATGTTTTCCCAATGCACAACCTGAGCAAATATCATTTTTAATTTCGACAGATGGTAAACCATCTACTAAATTCTTCTGATCCATCAACTTCAACCCATGAAAGCTCAAATGCCCCAGTCTTTTATGCCAAAGCCAAGATTCATCAAGTGTCTCGACTTTTCATGCACAATCGATCAAATATCACAACTTAATAGGAAAATTATGATTTTTCTCCATATTCACCTTAGTGATCACTTGATTTGTGCCATTCTTGTCATAGATAATGCAAGAAACATTTTCAAAAAATATAAAGTGCCCATTTTGAACAAGTTGCCCAACACTTAGCAAGTTTTGATCGAAGTCAAGAACAAGTAAAACATCTTTTATATACTTGACCCCTTTCTTGGTTTCAATGACAATTATCCCTTTTCCATTTGCTTCCATAATAGCACCATTTCCCAAATGGACTTGAGATTTGATGGATGAGTCGATATTTGTGAATATCCGATCATCACCTGTCATATGATTGTTGCATCCACTGTCCAAGTACCATATGTATTCATTTTGAGTGAGTGAGTGTTGTCATGTAAAAAACATGTTTTCTTTAACTTTTTCTTCGGAGAAGTTTGCAGCATGCCGATTGTCCTTGAAACGACAATTGTCCAAAATTTTAATAGTTAAAACACTGAGGTTTTCCTCGATTCCAATACTCACCTTCAATATGACCAGACTTTTTGCAAAAGTCACATGTAAGATTTGAATTTTTACCTTTATTTCGATTTTGTCATTTTCCTTGCATTGATTTTCCACCTTTCTTGTAATTGCCTTGATTCTTTCCGGGACCAGCTTGTGTCTTCTCGGAAGAACTTTGTGAACCAATTGAAAGTTTTGTTTGAAACGCACTTTCAACTGATTTTTCTTCATGCCTCAACAATCTTTGCTCATGTGATTCTAAAGAGCCCATCAACTCAACCAATGATAAGGTTGAAAGGTCCTTAGATTCCTCTATTGCGGCAACAACAATATCATATTTTGCAGGGAGGCTTATTAAAAGCTTTTGAACCACTTTTTCATCAGAAATAGAATCTCCATAGATCCTCATCTGATTCACCACTTCAATCACTCGTGAAAGGTAATCTTTCAACTTTTTCGAGTCTTTCATTTTCAGATTTTCATACTCCCTTCGTAGAGTTTGTAACTTGATGGAAATCACTTTAGACATCCCTTTGAACTCCTGTTGTAAAGTGTCCCAAGCTTGCTTTGCAGTTTGAGATGAAATGATTCTAGAGAAGATAGAATCAGAGACACTTTGTTGGATGAAGAAGAGGGCCTTCGCATCTTTCTTCTTATTCTCCTTCAGTTGTTCTTGTTGTATGGCTGAGAGAGATGTGAGATCGGTTGTAGTTGGATAACCGGTTTCAACAATCTCCCATAGCCCTTGAGATTGGAACAAGGTCTTTATGTTGATGCTCCAATGATCAAAGTTATCCCCTACAAAAATGGGAATTGCGGGATGAATCGTTACACCATTCGTTGCCATCGATTCTACTTCTTTAGAAGTTTCTAACACCCAGTCAAGACCCAAAATGTGACTCTGATACAACTTTGTAGGCTAGTGTAGCCTTTTTGCTTAGAAAAAAAATAACTTAGAAGGGAATAGGAGAATGCTGATTTTTGTTGTATTGCTTCTTCATACTTGAAAATGAAATCCATACACATATTTATAGGCTTTTGGATACATTCAACAAATAAAAGTTATTTAATAGATGCATAAAAAACTAAGGGATATGTGACTCTTTAACAAAGAGACATGAACCTTTTCACAAAATTCTAAGCATGAATACATGCATGTATTGCAACAAATACATGTTTTCCAAAATGTACATGTATTGGAACAAATTAATACATGTATCTCACTAAGTACATGTACATGTATTGGAACACATACATGTATCTTTCTTCAAGTGCATTAATTCAACAATAGAAGGGAGATGAGGGGAGCTTCGGGAGTATTTGGAGAATAGGAAGGTCTATTACTATCTCGTGTATTGTAAGTTGTGATTTTAATGTGATTAAGAAAGCCAAGGAAAATCTGGAAGGAAATCTTGTCGTGGATGCTGTTCAAGCCATCTCATGTCTTCTGAGAATGTAATTTGGTGGCAAATTGTCTTCCCCGTATTAGCAGAAGCGGTACAAGCAGAAATAGGATCTTTTTGTCTTCTCGGATTTCCTGAGCAGGTGAGAGGCGGATGGTGGTGGATTGATCCGTCATTGCTTGCATTTGTTCAGCTTGATCGGGGTGCTTATTATTATTATTATTATTATTATTTTCCGTAGAAGCCGGTTCATTCTTCAAATCAGGGGGTTAGGTTCTGGCCTTCACCTGGCATAGTGAACCTGTTTTTCCCACAATCAATAAATTGCAGGTGGTGTGCTTCCTTCTTTTGGCAAAAAAGAAAAAGAAAAAGGAAAAGGTTGGAGGCAACTTTCCAAACATTCGAGCAATAAACGAATTTAGAAGTGAGATGCATGAGGCGAGTTTAGAAGATCCAGTCTTTTATGGCAGCATGTTAACTTGGTGCAAAGAAGGGACCAACCACATCTGGGCTTGGCTGGAGCTGCTTCGTTTTTATTTGGATGTTGTTTTCGGGTTCTGGTGGCTCCTTGCCTTTTGTGCAGGGTCTTGTCTGAGTCCTATTTGTAGTTATATAATAGACCTGGCTGGGCCTTTTTGTCTTGCCCGGGCCTTCCCGAATCCTTTACTGCTCATCTTTGGATGGAACAAAGACTGGATGATGCAGTTTCCTTCATTCCAAGTGACACATCTAACTAAACTTTCTTGGACCCTACTGACATCCTTCTATCCCTTGTGCCCCATGAAGATAGTTTCCCATGCCATTCACATTCCAACGGACGTGCGTCCAGGTTTTATGAAAGTGGTTTACAGGAATTGGGCTTTTCCGTGCTTTGGGTGGCTGTTGCTTCAGATTGTAGCGGAATATGTAGTTGCGTCTAGATAAAAATAAATAAACAAAATCGAAGAGCATGGTTCTCATCTCTAATAAAACACCTTTAAGAACTTTCGTCATTATAAGACGCTTTTGGTTTCATCCAGTATCATTTTCCTATTACTCTTGTTAAAAAAGAAGACATATATCAGATGGAGATGGTTAGTCTTTTTTTCAAATAAACGACTTTTGCTTTCTGATCCGAAGAGGAGAATAGAAGGAGATAGATGGCTCGTACGAAGCAGACCGCTCGCAAGTCGACGGGAGGAAAGGCTCCCAGGAAGCAGCTTGCAACCAAGGCTGCCCGTAAGTCTGCCCCAACTACTGATGGAGTGAAGAAGCCCCATCGTGAAATCTGCAAGTATCAGAAAAGCACAGAGTTGCTGACCAGGAAACTGCCATTCCAGAGGCTTGTCCGAGAAATTGCTCAGGACTTCAAGACTGACCTGCGGTTCCAGAGCCATGTAGTCCTTGCTCTGCAAGAGGCAGCAGAGGCGTACCTGGTGGGGTTGTTTGAGGACACTAATCTCTGCGCCATCCATGCTAAGAGGGTGACCATCGTGCCGAAAGGCATCCAACTGGCCAGGAGAATCCGTGGTGAGAGGGCTTGATCTGTTGAAACATCTTCATGAGATGGATGCTAAGATTGACCCCTCCCTCCTTTCCATCTTTAATCCTTCAAAATCTAATATGCATATACATACGGTATGATATGTTAGGGAATAGTTGGGTAGTAGCACGGGGTTCTCTGAACATATGCTTTGAACTGCTCCATTACTTTTTTTTTTTTGTTAATTCTTCCGTGGTTTGTGTTGATGTGGTTGTCTGTCCGTTAAGAGGTTTTTAGTACTAAGATGTGCGTGATTCTGTTTTCAATTCGTTTTATTTTCAGGAGGGAGGTAAAAATGTTTACTCTCTGAACTCTCAAAGACTATTCCATTCTGTAGTTAAAAAAGAAAAAAAAAAGAAGAGATGGTTTAACTTCTGGTGGATAAACTAACAACGAAAATTGCTGGTTTGAAATCTATCTCAGCTTTATAAGCCAGTGCGGTGTTATTAAGGGAGCGTTTGGATAGTAAGTTAACTTATGCCAAGTAACTTATCTTGGTTTCTACTTTTTTTTTTTTTTTGTTTTTTTTGTTTTTTTTGTTTTTCTTTTTTTCTCCAAAATTCATTTAAGGCGAACATATACATCCATTCAGGTGGGCCCATACGAAAGACCGGGGCCACCTATCGTAAACTACACAAAAATGAAAAAAATCTGTGCAAAACGGACATCTCCCCTGGAGAGGATCCAAGCCAAAAGCCTAAGAAATTTGCACCGAGGCTAGGCCCGTTTTGTCGAGGACCAGTTCCCCACGCATGTGAGTAGGGAGCGCGGAAGCATTGTCAAAAAGGTTGGAATGCTAGGTGACGCTCGCCCAACGGGCGAGGCTATTGGCAACCTTGTTGGCTTCTCTCGGGCAATGGGAGATGGAAATGAAACTTGAAGCTCGAAGCATTCTGAATCTACTCTTCTAGTAATAGGCGGTCCAGGGGCCATAATCAGGGCTCGACAGGACTTCCACCACGGAACGAGAGTCGCTCTCGACGTCCACAAAGGATAGTCCTTTGCCGGAACAAATCTGGAGCCCATGGATGATAGCCTTGACTTCGGCAAGAAAAATAGAGCCCTGCCCATGAGCCCTGGCGAAAGTGAAAATGAATTCCCCTTTGGCGCCGCGGCAAACCCCGCCACCACCCGCCGGGCCAGGATTGCCTCTAGAAGATCCGTCGACATTGAGTTTAACTCTCTCATGGCAAGGCTTGGACCACCACACAAAAGTTAGGGAGCGGGGATGGGGGTGGACCTCTGGGAGTTGGAGATCAGAGAGAGCATCTCTATCCGCGTGACTTTTGCACTGAGGGAGAGGGAATGCTTCGAAGAGAGTGGACAGCCGGGAACGGATTTGGCGCATGGTCTTTTGGGCACAAACGGGCACTTCATTGAAACGATGGCAGTTCCGGGACTTCCATATCTCCCATAGGATAAGGTTCGAGAGGAGACCTCTGATGACACCCAAGGGAGAGCATCCATTGGACAGGGCCCACCACTGAGCAAGCCGACCCCTGGTGGATTGGTTGGGCAAGAAAGCAACGGAGAGCATGGATGAGAAATGGCCCCATGTGGAGACAGCGAGCTCTCCTTCAGCAAATAGGTGGTCTAGAGATTCCTCCCTTTGGAAAGGAGGCTTGCAACAGACATAGGAAGAGGCCATATGAATCCCTTTAAACCTAACGTAAGAGTCGACAGGGATGGCATTGCTCATGACTTTCCAAACAAAGATCGCAATTTTGGGAGGGAGGTGAGGACAGCTCGGCCCCTGGATACGAGAGAGCGCCCGAGCTGATTTGATGGAGAAGTGGCCTGATGTCTCCCTGGCCCAAATCACCCTGTCTTGTCCCTGAGTGAGGGTCAAGCCTTCAGCCGAAACAAGACACGCCACGGAGTTAGGAAGAATCTACAGTAAGGGAGCTAACAAGCCTTCTGGCCCCATAACGTCTTTGATCCTCATGTGACGGAGAAGTGGAGGAATGAAGCCTTGAACCAGATTCCTGAGGGCCCCCAACCCTGTCCAATTCTCCTCCCAAAAACTCCCATTATCTTGGTTTCTACTTATTAAGTCCAAGTGATTAAGTAACTTTAATTAAAAAGGTCACATATAATTGACTTTAAACCAAACTTACTTATCCTAAATAAGTTTCTTATATACTGTTGTAAGTAGAAAAAGTAACTTATTTGGTTGTTTCCAAACGGGTTCAACTGTCCCCATATATAAGGTTTTGGCAATTGCTTTCCTAAGAAATCAGGTGTGAATCTAGATTTGGGAACAAGCTTAAGCTCCATCAAGTGTCTTGCTAGAAGAATTTCTGGCATATATGCGCAAAGTGTGGGCTTGGTATTCGAGGATTGGAAGATAGTCTTAAGAGCCTTTTGATGGTTGTATAAGCTAGAGATTTTCTTGGCTTTACAACGCCTTAGATTTGAACTCACTGGACACGTAAGAAATGAGAAGAGAAACTTTGTTATTTCCCTGTTGCTTACAAGCTTTCTAACTTGATCACAAACGGACTGGAAGAGCTCTCTTATATCGACATTTTTCACCAAGGTGAAAAGACACAAATGTCCTTTTAAAATACACTATAGGGGTATGGTATTAACTACTGTAACAAACACCAAAAAAATATTTAAAAGATTCTACATTTGGAACTAAACAGCCGCATGGATGAAAGCACCTGTTGCTGGAAGCTTCCTCATTTACTCTCCTTGAGAATCCAACAGGATTGGTTTGGACTTCTAACACTCCCCTTCAAACCAAAACCGACTTCATTCCGAGCATCGTTCATAGTCGTTTGAATGCATCTGTCGATAATGTCTTTGTAAAAATATCCGCCACCTGTTCCATAGTATGACAATACTATAATTTTATTGTTTTTTGCTTCACGTGATCTCTTAGAAAATGATATTGAGTATCAATGTGTTTGCTTCTTTCATGCTGCATCGGATTTTTTGCTAATTCGATTGGCTACTTATTATCCACATATATGACTGTGGATCCTTCCTGCAGATGCTTCAGCTCCTTTAGTAGGTTTCTCAACCAAATTCCCTCACAAACAGTGGACGATACTACCACGTAATCTGCGTCACATGTGGACAGGGCTACCACACTTTACTTCTTCAAATTTCATGTGAAAGCAGTCGTTCCGAGATGTAATACATAGCCAATGGTGTTCTTTCTTTCATCTTGGTCACCTCCTCAATCACTGTCTGAGTATCCATACAATATTGCTTCATCATTGTATGGATAGAAAAAACCGAATTCCATTATTCCTTTGACATACCTAAGAATTCTTTTTTTGTGGCTAGCCAGTGTGATTCTTTTAGTGCTTCCATGTACCTATCTAGAAGCCCGACACTGTAGACGATATCCTGCCTTGTGATTGTGAGGTACCATAGGCTTCCAATCAGACTCTTGAACATAGTTGAGTTAACACTTCTTCCTTCTCCGTCCTTTGTCAGTTTTAAGCCCATTGCTACAAGCGTGTTTACGGCATTGCAATCGATCATCTTTAACTTTTTAAGAAATTCCTTGACATATTTCTTTTGAGATATATAGATGCCACCATGTTGTTGTTTCACTTCAATGCTCAGAAAAAAGGACATGAGACCTCCGTCGGTCATCTCTAACTCCTTAAATATAGCCTTCTTGAATTCATCAAACATCGGTCGGCTATTTCCTGTAAACAGCAAATCATCAACATATATGCATGCTATAAGCATATCACCATGAGCATTCTTCTTGATATAAACTGCATGCTCATATGGACATTGGGCGAAGCCGTTCTCTTAAAGATAATTGTCGATGTGTGCATTCCAAGCACGTGGAGCTTTCTTTAGTCGATACACCTTGCGTTCCTCCCCTTGCATAACAAAGCCTTCAGGTTGGTCAACATAAACCTCTTCTTCTAGAATTTCATTCAGGAATGCAGATTTCACATTAAGTTGGTAGATCATCCAACTGTGATGGGTTACAAAAGAGATAATCATTCTCACAGTGTCAAGGCGAGCAAAAGGAGTAAAGACTTCTTCATAGTCCACCCTGTACTTCTGTTTGTAGCCATTTTCTATGAGCCTTCCCTTGTAGTGATCGATCTTACCATCAGCATTTCACTTGATCTTGTACACCCATTTGACGCTGATAGTTTTATGGCCATTAGGAAGCGTAGTCAGCTCCCATGTGTCATTTCTCTTAATGGCATGAATTTCTTCTTTTATAGAAATTCTCCAACATTCTTCTTTTATGGCCTCCTAAAATGTCAGAGGCTCATGATTTGCATACAAGCAAAAAAGATTGACCTCTTCAGTTTGCTCATAGATGTCGCTTAAGCTTTTCATTTTTATAGGTGTCATGAGTGAGGACGAGCTGGCCGAATTTTGACTTGATGGAGTACTTTCAGGAGTGATAGAATGTACTCCTAGACTTTTGTGTACTGATATGCAGCCAAAAAAAGTGTTACGGGAGTTTCCTCTTGATGGTCATGCCCTTCTTCATGTTCCTCTGTTTCGACTAAAATATCTTTGGTCGATTCTTTTGTCATTCCATTTCCATGCTTCTTCCTCACTAAAGACTACATCTCTACTCACCATTACTTTATTGATTAGTGGATTGTAGAGCTTGTAGGCTTTAGATCCTTCACTGTAGCTAATGAAGATGCATTTTTCACCCTGTTCATCAAGCTTCCTTCTTCTCGCTTCTAGAACTTGAGCGTAGGCAACACACCCAAAGATCCTTAGGTGCACTACACTCAGTTTGTAGCCACTCCATGCCTTCTATGGTGTCATGTTTCTGACGCTCTTGGTTGGACACCGATTGAGCAAGTAGGCAGTACATGCAACTGCCTCTACCTAGAAGCTCTTTGGCAGGCCTTTCTCTTTGAGCATGGTCCTCTTCATGTCAAGGATGGTATGGTTCTTTCATTCCGCAATTCCATTCTGTTGTAGCATGTAGGCTGTAGTGTATTGTTGGTAGATGCCATGTTCCCTTCAAAAATCTCAAAATGCATTTGAGGTGTACTCTTCACCTTTGTCAGATCTGAGTACTTTAATTTTGTGACCACTTTCAACTTCAACACGAGCTTTGAAAATTTTAAAGATAGTAAAAGCGGAAGATTTTTCTATGATGCAATACACCCAAAGTGTAACACCCTGAAAATCGGGGGTCGAGCATAAACTCCACTCCCAAGTTCCAACGCATCACTTATGCAACATAGATAATGATGATTGAATGTTGTTCATATTAGTACAATAAACATGAGTAGGATTAGACCAAAACAACATATCATACTCCAGAGATAGTTTAATTTCGCAAGCAGAAGACTGTGATAAATATATAAAATATATAATCTGTTGTAAGTCTCCAGAGTGTGAACATGATACCAGGTTAAATATATACATGTATACTCCAAAAATGAATAAAATGAAGATACACGGGTGTTCCAAAAGTGTAGAATAACAAGTGTAATGGTGTGTAATCAGCATCCCTGTAACCCCATCGATCAGAACACGGCTCACATGAACCCGCATGAATACTGCATGTAGGTGAATGCCTCCTCTTCATCCTCGAAGTCTGGCACTACCTCGCAGGCATCGCCATCACCTGCAGCTAAGACAGAGTCTGGTTGGTGTTTAACACACCATCCTGTAACGTAGGAGTGAGTGATCAACTTAGTGGGGCTATAAAGCAAAGGTTAACATGTCATCAATTCAGTCAAGCAGTAATGATAAAGCAATACAAGCAAACATTCCTAAGTACTCTGATTAATGCAAGAATGGTATGTATAAATGATGCATGTCCTCGACTGCACTCCCTCTGCGATCTTCATCTCATGATCGCGCATGTCAGTCACTTCCTTAGTGCACTACCCAACGCCAAACGGCACATGCAGTGTGGGGCATGAACATGATTACCAAGTTCTTATTAATCCTTTTCATACGTAGGATTGAGAAGCTAAGGTACCTCCCTTAAATCATTTCCAAACAATGATCTATTCTAGGGTCGTCAGTCCTAGTAAATCTCATACGATGTTGTGGTTCCAGGTCAGTACAAAGGGCTCGTCACCTTATCAGTGTAGGCCTAGTTTATACTCTAGTTGCTACGGAAAGGCTCATCGCCTCAACGTAGTCTCAGAGTATGCTCGAGGTCACTACAAAGGGCTCATCACCTTATCAGTGTAGGCCAACAGCTTGAATATAATGTCCCATAAAACCGTATTTGGCTCACGAGTCCAGGTTGCTCACTGGTCACTACGGAGAGGCTCGTCGCACCAGTGTAGGCCGACAGCTCGACCACAGTGTCCCATACCACCATGTCCGGCTCATGAGTCTTAGTGGATCGAGGTATCGAGGTTAACAGGGTTTCACTGGTGAGTTTAGTACCTTAGATACAAGCAGTAGTGTCCAAATATGGTAAACATACATCGAGTCAATCGGGTTAATTGACGAGCTCGACTATGACGAGCGCACGTTGAGTTAATCGACATGAAATGCATAAGAACTCTAGTTAAACATGAATCATATACAGTTCATGGATGAAATCATACACATAGCTAAGGTAGTTGAGATTCATATCTCAACTCCCTTATAAATCACAATTTACTAACTACTAACTCATTTAGACATTTTTACAAACATTTAGACTACACCTTCCAACACACATCACGTATATTTGTTATAGTACGT
This sequence comes from Magnolia kwangsiensis, assembly GCA_037074715.1. Classification (NCBI taxonomy): domain Eukaryota; kingdom Viridiplantae; phylum Streptophyta; class Magnoliopsida; order Magnoliales; family Magnoliaceae; genus Magnolia; species Magnolia kwangsiensis. The sequence continues at coordinate 33,915,996 of CM073586.1, read as the reverse complement.
ATTAGGGCAAATCCTCTTACCAAGGAGTTGTTGCATATATAACAAGCATGTACCTACGACAGTTAATCATGGCAATCACAAATCCATATTTCAAATGCATATAAACATTTCAACAAATACGTATTAAACATGTTATCATACATAGGTAATTTCGCCATAAATCACATAGTAGTAAAATAGGTTACATAGAGGAAACTGTAACTATGCATGAGGGGATTGACGATCGCATCTCAACATCCTCATTAAATACATTACAACATGCATTTTCCCATTCAGGCATTTTATCAAACACTTAGGCTGCACATATTCACATACATATGATAGCTTAGTTAAAAACATATTACAGCAATTCCTTCCACATAGGAGTTGCCACACATACACTAATCATGTATTTCTAAGCATCAATCATAACAAGTGCAAACCATAATTCCATATTCATTCAGGCAATTCAACAAACACATGGAATGCATTTAAAAATCAACAGAGTATATATATTTACGTAATATACAGAAGACATTGTATCTAGCATGTGTGATAGCAATCAAGTCAGACATAAATCATTCCTGACATTGAAAGCCTTGAAAATCATAACCTAAGCGTTTATAGTCTACACCTTTCGCCGGTAGACTCGTAATGAACTCGGTTCAAACATTATTCCTTCATATACGGCATAACAACCACCTATAACCGGAAATAGGTTAGCTATTCCAGCACTTACACTATTTGAAATCGTAAAAATATTATGGTTAGGTTTTCTTACCCAATTTCGGAATCGAAATCGCCGGAATAGCGATGCAGAAGTGGTAATTTAGCCCGTGGAGCGATGGGATCGAATCCCAGGAGCTCTCTCCCACTGTCTCTCTCTCACTTTCTCTCTCTTTCCTTCTCCTTTTGCTCTCTTCTCTCTCCTAGGGTTGTAAAATCATATAGAATAGAAATGGGGTGGGTTTAGGACTTTATATAGGCCCACGACTGATGGAAATGGCCCCAGGGCTAAGGTATACTTAAGTTATAGTCAAAACTCATCTGTTTCAACTCAATGGAGCATTTCTAGAGGCCCCTTTACTGAATGCGGTCAGACTTAAGCTCCCTGACCATAGATCTAGGTCAGGCTAAGTTTTTAGTCCAATCGGACTTACAAATCAGACACGGCAGACCAATTTTAGTTTAACGGTCACCAAAACTCGATCACGGCCACAAGTGCACTGACATGTGTGGGACATTTCCCCTGATCTAAGGGTGTAATTGGGTCAAATTCTGACAGTCTGAATCATTATATTTAGGCCGCAAGCGACACGACTCAGATTACTTAAATTCAAATTTAATTCTAAAGAAATTCACGTCTCATAGTCATTTTGCTCCGGGCTCAAGGAAATAGTTTTGGGATACCATCTGGACTTGATTTTCAAGGTGGTCATCAAGTCCGACGAGACGGTCATAACCGTATAGTTTCGAAGTAATCAGACTTTCGACGTGCGGTCCAGGTTCGATACGAAGTTTCATGATGCTCCCAAGAGCAACTCGGTTTAAAGATTAATCCTACGTTTCTAGGTAACGTAGAATTAGTGGTCCTACTCATTTTGGGTCTTCTATTTCACATTTAAAGTGGTTCAAGCTAATTTTACTGAGTATTCAGTTTAGTACTTAACCAAATTCTACCCTAATTATGACAGAATACGGTCCTAGGGCCATTCTATGCCCCATTTTTGGCAGTTCTAGTTAGTACATTATTTCAATTAGTTTTCTAGTAGTTCATCATCAATTTTACCTCGTCTCCACCAAATTTCATGATATTTCGTGTTGTAGAAAAATTCTAAAAATTCCCGAAGCAGCAACTATCCAACGAATGATTTTCGGACAATTGTCACAACGACTTACTTTAAACTATATTAAATATTTTATTATATTTTTTACTTATTTTTATATAAAACTAGACTTATTTATCTTCAATTTGATTTTTGAATCACCTAAATTGGAGTTACAATGAGGGAGATATAATTTTTTAAAGTTAGACGAAATGCATAGAAAAAATGCAGAAAACGGGCCGCCTGACCGCTGTACGGACGAGGCCTCGCCAAACCAGCGAGCCCCTCACCTGTCACTCGTCATTTTGGTGAGGGCTCACCCCAGGGCTAATGTCCTCCCCCCCAGGGGTGATGGAAACATGCGGGACCCACCCCGGGTCCCCCCGAATTGAGTCGTTTGGGTCCACGAGTCCGTCGAGGCATTATCAGTTCTCATTTGCAAACCGAAATGAGTTACACAATGTACAATATATTATTTTGGGGTAGAAGAAGTTAATTTATCCAAATGTTCTATCTATATCATAAAATTCTAAAAATTCAATAGTCAAAATCCTATTTTATTCATGTATATACCATTTACAGTAAGTTTTAGTTTAAGTATAGTTCTTCACCATTTAAACTTTAGAATTTATGTCTAATATGAAAGTACTTAGAGAAATTTGAAGAATGAGGTGGTAAAAGGTGAGATTTTGAAGGAAATGGGTTGAAAAGTGATTTTTTAAACTTTGGGATTAAGCTCTTAGAGTGTTATGGTTGACCCATTGCCTAAGGACGTCTAACTCCAGATTGGCGAAAATCCGGGGTGTTACAATCTACCCCGCTTAAAAATAATTTCGTCTCCGAAATTAGCTAAGGGTAATGAGTAAAGATTCTATTATTCCTTTCACTTAAGCTTTACTAATTTTAATTTTATATGCGTGGTGGGGTATATACATCTATACTAGTCTGTCTCCACATGGTTGACCCATGATGCATGTGTTCAGCTACACCATTCATCTAGACGATGCTGAGAGGACCACCGTGATGTATGGTTTGATCCACACCATCCCTGGTTGGGACTATGGATCTCCACCAGTATGTATGCGTATTTCCACACCTTCCATCCATTTCTCTAGGACATGGGGCCACCTCACACGTGTGACTCGTGTGAGGGTCAGGCTCACTATTTTATCCAGCACCGTCCACCTGGACGGTGCATGTGAAGACCCCACCTTGGTGTATGTGCCTTACACCCAAATCATCCATTCATCTGACTTCTGACAGTAGCTTTATATATATATATATATATATATATATATATATATATATATATATATATATATATATATATATATATATATATATATATATATAATATCATCTATACAGGTGTGTGGTGGGCCTCATGTGGGACCCACCTGCTGGACAGACTAGTTGGGATCCCTACACCAGCTATATAGTTGTGCATTGACGTCACCAAATTCTGTGGGGCCCACCTTAATAGTATGTGTTTCATCTACACCGTTCATCTAAACGGTGCCATGTACTGCCCCACCATGATGCAGTGTTATATCTACACCTTCTGTGTAGTGGCTTACCTTAATGCTTGTGTCTATCACACCGTCCATCCATCTGTTGGAAATCCACCATGACGTATGTTTTGTATTCCACTCGACATGTGTTGTATATCCAAGTTGTTCATCTGGTGGGCTCATTTAGAGGTGCAGGCTCACCTGCTATATGTGTAGGGCCACCTTGAAGTATATCCATCTGTTTTGTCGCACCATGAGCTGCCCCATCAAGCTCACTATAAGTATGATAAGGCCCATCTAATGAAGCCTGATATATGCAGGGCCCACCTATTATGTATTTGAGGCCCATGGGTTGAGGCTCATTGAGATGTTTTAGAGGCCCATGGGTTGAGGCCCATTGAGATGTATTTGGGGCCCTTGGGTTGAGGCCCATTGTGATATATGTTAGGCCCATGTCACGCGATCCATTGTGATATGTATTAAGCCCATGTCATGCGGTCCATTGTGATGTGTATTAAGCCCATGTCATGCGGTCCATTATGATGTATATTAGGCCCATGTCATGCGGTCCATTGTGATGTGTATTAGGCCCATGTCATGTGGCCCATTGTGATGTGTATTAGACAGATGTTGTGCAGCCCATTGATGCGGCCCACTTGTTGTATTTGAGGCCCATGGATTGTGGCCCATTATGATGTACTGAGGTCCATGTGTCATGGCCCATTGACATGTATACTCGGCCCATATGACATGGCCCATTGTGATGTATATGCTTACGAGTAAGGCCCGATGTGATGTATTCATGGCCCATGTGCCAAGGCCCATTGTGATGTATGTGTAGCCCATGAGTGAGGCCTAATGTGATGTATTTATGGCCCACGAGTGAGGCTCGATGTGATGTATTCATGGCCCATGTGTCGAGGCCCATTGTGATGTATATACGGTCCATGAGTGAGGCCCGGTGTGATGTATTTATGGTCCATATGCTGAGGCCTATTGTGATGTATATGCGGCTCACGAGTGAGGCCCGATGTGATGTATTCATGCCCCATGTGCCGAGGCCCATTGTGATGTATATACGGTCTATGAGTGAGGCCCAGTGTGACGTATTTATGGCCCATAGCTGATGCCCATTGCGATGTATATGTGGCCCATGAGTGAGGCCTGATGTGATGTATTCATGGCCCAGGTGCCGAGGCCTATTCTGATGTATATACGGTCCATAAGTGAGGCCTGGTGTGATGTATTTATGGCCCATGTGTCGAGGCTCATTGTGATGTATATGCCCATAGTGATGTGTATTAGGACCATGTGATGCGACCCATAGTGATGTACATGTAGCCCTTGTATGAGGCCCATTGCAATAAATATTAGGCCTTTGTGTGAGGCCATGGGCTCACTTTATGTTTGGTTCTATGTGGGCCACTACTTCAGAGCAATGTTTGTTGAGTGTCCACATTGATGGACAATGATGGTTAAATGTCTACATTATGACTTCCCTTAGGCCGATTCCTATTGTCAAGGCCGATTTCGATTGCCGAGGCTGATTCGGATTATCGAGGCCGATTCCAATTATCGAGATCAATTTCGATTGTCGAGGTCGATTGTTGAGGCCGATTAATGATGCCGACTATGAGTATGTGTCATCATAACATCATAATACATACCATACGCATCATCTGCATGTTTTTTATGAGACGTGGTTGACCATTGCATATGTCATTGGGCATATTGTTATGAGACTCCTAGATAGGTGGAGATTGTCTCACATGAGTACATGGTATGCGTAAGATTGATGCATGACTGGATTGTATGACTCATGCATCTTGCATTGTGTGTTGTGATTACTATACGCCCTAGCAACATCAGGGGCGTAGCCTCCACAGGCATATCGTGGATGACCAGGTGAGATACTGAAAATCTTTTACTAGCATCGGGACGTCATAGATGGCCCTGAGTGAAAATCTCTAAACCCTTTTAGTACCAAATGACCCCCCAATGTCTAGAACGAGTGGATATATATGAGCACGTGAGAGCTGTATACAAGTAGGTCGCGTCTACCACTATGTCGTGGTCGGTTGGGAAGAGGTGTGACCTTACCTGTCTGAGTGAGGGAGCAATATCTAGGTTGATTTTGACTAGCTTGAGGAATGGGTCTACTATCAACGAGACAAGCCCGATATTAGAAGGCAGATAGTGAGGTCTATTCCACTTACCCAGTTGTGCGATCGGATAGGGGCGGCAACTTGGCACAGGGTGTAATAGACCTTAGTGATGATCCCAGAGATGTACAATGCTGATATATGGACTTATTGAGTAGGAGTTGCATATTCATTCATTCATTCATTCACTATCCACACGGGCTAATGGTACGCAATTATCTGTTACGTGTACCTTCACAATGGCCAAGATTTCGATTGGGGCGCCCGACTAACTTGAGATCAGGAGTTTACCACATTGAGTCTATCTATCCAAATTTAAGCATGGGACTGGTTTAGATAGAAGTCCTTTATGATAAACCCCATAACCTGAGATACCACGTACTATCATCCCGACTTCACACTGTAGCTTGCTCATTTCATTCGTACTGCATACTGCATATTGCATTACATACACGGCATATGACATTTTGGGTTGATATGTTTTTACATCTATATAACCTGGATAAGGCTAATGATGTTCATGGACTTACCAGCATGTTTCCATATTACTCTGATATTGTACGATTTATGGATTGCCAGTATTTTTGCTTACTTTAATATTGCATTCTTAGCATGCATATACTGCTCACAAACTTACACCAGCCTCTAAGCTTTCTATAAGCTTATGCACGATAGATTTGTATAAGTGATGATAGGACGTAGTCAATCTGAGGCAGGAGTGTGCGGCAGAGCTTCTGGAGATTTTATTATATGCATGTATTTTTTTTCAGTATTCTACTCAAATAAGTTATTAGTGGATATGTGGTGATGATGTTTTTCTTGTGATTTAGGTATACTTGTGGTTATGCTTCTTATGAGATAAATTCATGTTGAAAATCCTCCTTGTATGATCGCAGGATTGGAATTTGGCATATGAACGCTGGGAATGGGGTACTAAGGAGGTTATCGGCACGGAATTAGGCAATCGAAAATTTTGTGAGTCCGATTTCGGAGTTTGGGGCGTGACAACCTAGATAGTCTTGAAAATGAAATGTACCTTTTTACTTCATATCACGGTCCCTTGATGTATATGTATACTCCTGATATTTCTGGTCTTAAGGAAGTTTATTGATAGCGTGGTTGATGTTTTGGTGGTGCTTTGATGGTCTAGATCATCTTGGTCCACCTTGATTATCACTTAAGCACTTTCGGGCCTGACAAGCCTTTTTCAGGCCTACATCTTCATGATTGATCACTTGAAAAGGTTTTTGGACATTGTTGATCACATCTCGGTAAAAGTAGAGGTCCATTTGAAGTAATGGCAACACGTAGGGTGCCTCCAGCAGATGTCACCTATCATTTTCACCTATCGTGGGCCCTAAAACCAATCCCGCGTAAGTGGGTTTGAAACATACGAACTGGCGGCAACCTCGCTGCCACTGGTCTCTCTATTGTCGAGTTTTCTTAGTCTGTTCTTCTTAGGACAATGCAAATTTCCCTTGTTGTTAGTACCCATCAATTTCTATGTTCAAAGGTTCGATTACACCATGAATCTTTCCCTTGTCTTCTTCTTCCTTTTGTCTTTTCTCCATCTTGGCTACTCCTTTCATGGGCCACCCAAGATAGGTTGATGGATGAAATTGTTGCTTAAGTTGATGGGTCCCCATCATTGGATGAGTTAATGGCCTTAGATAATGAAGATACTCCCCTCATTAATGGTATGGATGATGCCTTGGTGGGAGGCATTAATGATGGGGCTAATTAAAGGTTGAAGATGGTGGTTGGGGCTGATTTAAGTGTCTCCATTAATGGATGATTTATTGAACTTTACACATTAATCTGGGGACCATTGATGGTTTTTTTTTATGGTGAAGATAGGCTTAAGAGAGAGGCTATGGGTCCCATTGAAGTAGGCCATGTAGATGTGACTTTGAATGGTGAGAACGAAATCATGATTGATGTAGAGGGGCTTATCTACCATTTGGATGGCTTGGATAGCTTGGGGGACTACTTTGGATGTCTTGGATTGTGGTATGGATGGTCCAGTGTAAGATCCTTTGGCTTGAGTGGTCTTGATGTGATCCTGACCATGGTAGATGGCGATGTAGCTCTTCTTCCGACATTTGACGATGTGGATGACTTGATGGCTCTTTTAATCGGCCAGGATGATAGTCGGCTGCGTACCTCTTTTCAGGATGGGCCAATCAGTGGAGATTTTGGCATTGATGCTTCGATCGAGCCCATGACAATGCTTTTGATATTCTCTAATGATGCATTAATGCTTCATATCATTGTTTAGCAGCTTCGATGGATCACGACACAAGTTTGGACGATCGGATTGATCCCATTTGCGGTGTAGTTTTTGGTGATATCTCGATGGTGGTGATCATTTGTTGTTTCTGAATCCTCTTCCTTTATCACTTACAGCGGCTAACATGTCTATGTGGTCCACCTATGAGATAGGTGAGTCTTCTCGGGCTGCTGAGGATAGAGTTGAGCTATTGACCATGACCACTGGAGTGCTTGATGCGGCAATTGGGCAGGGTGGTGTTGTAATAGTTGATGCTGAGGTTCTCCTTGGTCAGTTTCCAACTTTGGAGATCGCATTTGCTGACTCCCTTTTTTTAAATAAAGAAATGGAGAGGCCCCGATCTGAGGGCCCACCAGCTTCATATAAGGTAAAAAAATTACAAACCTAAGCTAATTTGGGCAGAGCAACAGAACCAAAGAAGGCCCGCTTATCATTTGCCGACTCCCTTAGGTCTGATGATGCCATTGATCTTCAAGATGAGGGGATGCCACACTATGATGAGCTATTGGTTTCCTCTAAGATGATGGTCATTAAGGGTGTTCCCGTGCATACTTGCCTACTTCATCGACATTCAGTTTGCTTTGAAAGATTACGATCTCGAATTAGGAGCTTGTTAGACTTTGAGCTCCACGAGATGGAGTATTACATCTTCGGCAGGGTCCTTCGACTGGTCTAGATAAACGTTGATTGGAGGATGCTTGTGCCAGCTTCGGACGGTTAGGTACCAACATTAAACTTGTTTGAGTTCAATGATCTGGAACTGGGACTGTCCTTAGAGGAGTTTTCTTATATGATCAGATTGCCCTTGGATCGTTCACCTCATGTTCTAGGGAGATGTCAGGCAAGGGTAGACAATCCTCACCATTGGTTTTCATTTCATATCTGATCTAGGCTACAGCTGATGGCCAGGATGCAGTTATTTTCTCCTTAAATGCTTTGTATAACGCCTTCTCGGTTAATAGGGTTTTTTGGGGTTTAGGCAGTCATTCAAGTGCCGCACAACCCTTATCTTTTGCTTAATCATTGCGCTCCTATTCTTTGAAGACATAGGTCAACTCTTCTACTGCTCTTTAAGGTGTTGGGTTACGCATACTTTCAGAAGAGCATTGCATCATTGGTCCTTGTCGAGGTGTTTAAGGGGCTGACTAATTGTTCCCATGGGCGTAGGTACATTTTGCAGGGCTATTGCACCTTCCTCCAGGTATTTTTATTTCTTTGTACTACCACCTTTTTCATTCGTTGCTTTCGCATCTTTATTTATTTTGATCATCTAGATTTTGACAGTTTTGGCTTTGGGAGAGGTAGGCAATGACAGCTCCTCTTTTCGATCCATTCCTTGTGTTGATATTCCTCCCCATATTACGAGAAGGCTTCCTCATACTGTAAGTATGAGTGAGTCCTTATATCGTCGGATGTTTGCGGAGTTACATAGTTAGGAGATTCATTGGGAATCTTCTTGGCTTATGTGTCCTCTAGTCATTTACAACGCCCATAGAGAGCCTTTGATTATCGTCAGGTTGCAATCATATTTTTCCTGTCACCCGATTAGATTTCTTCACCAGTTCAGATTCTGGCAGGAGATTCCAAGCTTTCACATTCTCAAGTTTCAGATGTTGTCATCTTCCATGGGTGACTCGAGGTCATGGCACTCGAGTTCGAGCACCCTGGGATGGCTGCCTGACGACTATTGCACTTGGATTTAAGTCTTAGGGCATGCCTTTAACGACTGCTACATATCTTCAATGGGTAGCGGAACAGTCTCTTTAACAACACCTTCCATGCTAGATTTTGACGGATAAGATTGCTGAGCTAGATTTTCCTGACGTCAGATTAGTTGTCGGATTTTATGAGCCATTTGAGGAGCAGCCATTTATTGATCCTGGCTTCTTAGTATCTAACCATGGATATATCCTATCTGAGATTTCCTCATTGCACTACCTGTGCGCTGAGATGTCTTAGCGGCTTTTGACCTCATCAGGAGGATGAGGAGGTGAGAGTTGCTCAGTGTTCTAAGCGTTGTTAGTATACTTATTTGCACACATGTTTGTTAATTACGTGACTAGTTGTGTCTTAAAGTTGGATAAGTTCTTGAAAAATGAAGACCAGCGATGCAACTGGATCAGAAGCATCGAAGCCACATTGAAGACAAAGGATTGCTGATACGATCTTAAACCTTGTAAATAGATGATCCCAACCCAAATAGGAAAACCCGCCTAGGTCATCTATTCTAAGCCAATCTTAAGTCCATATTTGATATCCTATAGTCTTGGCTTAAACAAGTTCCAAGTTTGTGAAAGATTTATTGGACAAAACAGAAAAAATATGAACATCTGTCCACTATCGGTAGGATGAAGGTGCCACCGAAAAGCACCTTTGGTACCACCGAAGGGGTCACCGACTGGATATTTAGGTGACACTGATTGCCACCGACGAACAAAGTTTGGTGCCACCGAAAGAGACTGTTTTTAATCAGCAATTTGGGAATTTAATTTGGTATTATCGATAAATAATTTTGTTGCTTCGGTGATACTGAAGGTCTCTTCGGTAGCACCGTAAACTAGCCGTTTTATAGTCATTTTCTATCCATTGAAAGCTTTTATTTATAAAAGTAGCTTGTAGAAACTTGCAAACATAGTGGAAATAGGCACCATAGAGTCTCTAGTGTATCCCAAGCTCATCTTAGCCCATTTAAACTATATCTATATGAGTTCATGTTCTCTTCATTGTGATCATTCACTCTTATGAGCATTCAAAGCTCCTATTTGATGAAGAACATGAACTCGTGCCTTCTCTAAAATATAAAGACCAAACCAATAGGAATATCATTGGCTCTTTGATACTCTAGAGCATCCATAAGTTTAATCCCTTAAAAAATTCACTCATTATCCTAGATAAGATATTTAACCAACTCTCATAACCTTAGTCACCTTTTAGGTACATCTTATACAAGGTTTTTTATCGTGAAGCTGAGCCAACAGGTAAATCCAAGCTACGTGATCGGGGGAGCACCAAGAAGATGATTTAATCTTGAGAGAGTGAAGATTTAGCAACTCGAGACAAGCTATAAGAGAGAACTCAATCAGACAAGTGTCATTTTAAGAGTTTAAAAGTTTAATCTCTTTCCTCGTGTAGGATTGAGGCTAAGAGTTTGCTATCAATAAACTCATTTAGGTTCCTTGTGTTGGACCTTCACCGATGGGCTTAAAAATAGGTGCCTTGTGTGGGACCTTGGTCGGTGAGCCTAAACAGTAGGTGCCTAATATGGGACCTTGGCCGGTGGGCCTAAACGTGGGTTCTAGGTGTAGGACCTTTGCTCTTGCGGAGAGCATAAATTGTGTCCTTAGTGTAGGACTGTAAAGGTTATTGGTGAACCTATTTAAAACCTTTGATAGTGAAATCTGGTGCACTCTGGGATTGAATGTAGATGCTGAGAGTGGATTAGGCAAATAGCCAAACCACTATATATGCTCATGTTTGGGATTGTCATTTGCACATCTGCTTAATCATGCTTATATATGCTTGAATGTTTAAATTCTTATACATGATTGAATAAATGTTATCTGATTGATAGGAAGCACTTCCCAGAAGCTCACTATGATATAGGCTAGTTTCTTGATTGGTATATCTTAAGTTGCCTATGTAATTGGACCCTCTAACTGGCTTGGAAGCCATTAGAGTTATATTGCCTCGCCAAGTTTATTTGTAAATCATTTAAGTTAGGCAATAGAAGTTTTTATTTGGTACAATCATTTAAAAAGTCCTATTCACATCCCTCTAGGACTATAAGAACAGTTTCATACTTCTACAAGTGCGGTGTAAACCACAATTTCAAGCAGGAGGAGTTGTATTACCTGCACATGGAGATTAGTAGGCTACAAGAGCGATTAGCTGAGTTTGAGGCCGGGGAGTGGTACTTTCCTAGTCAGGAGGAGAGCTGGGAGTTGATTTGTATGCTCTTTTGGTTTGAAAAAACACTTGCATTTTTTTTTGAGAAAAAGAGAAAGACATATGCATGTGATGAAAATTTAAATGAAATGTGAAAAGATATTTTTGAAAACTTTGTGCCTTGTACATCTATGTGTGCGTGTGCTTGGATTTTTATGTCAAGATGAAGGAATCAAAACTATGTCTCAATTAGTGATTTGGCCTGTGACTTAGGGTAATGCTTTAGGAGAATCTTTGATTCCTTAGGGGAGTATGCAATTGAAATGCTTGCCTTTCAAATTCTATCAAATGTAGTAGAATCTTTATCTTTGACTGTACTTCCTCTTATTCTTAACTTGGGCCTATCTGTTAAGCTATCTTAGATCTATCTTCTGATACCTGCTTTTTTCTTTTTCTTTTCTTTGAGTCATTTTTTCCTGGAGTGCCCTTTTGAATTTTCACTATAGTCGGCTTTTGCCGTCATTTTTTCCTGTGGCACCCTTTCAGGTTTTTACCATGTCTTGGGTATTTGATCTTGCCTACCCCTTAGCAATTGCTTTGTTTTTACCCTTGACGTATTTGATCTTGCCTACCCCTTAGTAGTTGCATTGTTTTTACCCTTGGCGCCCTTTCGAGTTTTCACCAAGTCCACTATGTGCCCACTATTTTTACTCGGAGCGCCTTCTCAGATTTTCACTTCGCCCTTTTTGTTTAGGCACATATCTTTTTCTTTCTTTTTTCATTTTCATAGCGGTTAAGGGGGTTAAATTCTATCATTGTCGACCAACTGGCAGCCATTGCAACCTTTTCTTAAGTTACAATGGTAAAGCTATCGACCTTAGCCTTGCTAATCCTAAGGTGAAGCAATGGTGGTTTTTTTTTTTTTTTTTTTGAGGGTCTGGACTATGCCCTCTTTATTTTGTCCTTATTTCCATTCTTTTTTCTATATTTTCGTTCTTCTTCTTTTTCTCTCTTTTTTTGACCTCTTATTCGAACCTCTATTTTTGGTGGACAAGGCATGACAAATTTCTGAATGACCAATTCTAGTCAAATGACTTTAATTTTACTAATGTAACTATAGATGAGATTAGATAGATTTACCAATGAAAGATTTTCATGGTGTCGGCATTAATTAGCTCTGGAAGATCCTCTCCTTTCATATTAGTGAGCTAGAGAGCACCTTCCAGAAGTACTTCTCTAATGATTAGTGGTCCTTCTCACGAGTGTTTGAACTTTCCTTGGGGATTTGGAAGATACGATGGTAGAATTCATTTCATGACCAAATCGCCAATCTTGAAACTTTTCTTTCAAACTCTCTTCTTGTAGACCTAAGCGATCCTCTTATGATAGTTTTAGAAATGACTTAGTGCGTGCATGCGCTTTTCATTTGTAATTGATCATATCTACCTTTGAGCCATTCCCCTTTCCTCGACTTCATTCTCAAGTAGCACTTGAAGAGATAGTAGAAACTTCAACTAGTAGAATTGTTTCCATTCTGTATGTAAGCTTGAAAGGAGTTGTGCCTATAGTAGACCATACAGACGTCCGATAGGCCCAGACTGCATATGGGAGAATCTCATACCAATCTTTGTATATCTTGACCATCTTCTTGAGTATCCTGATAAGCGTCTTGTTGGTGGCTTCCACTCCTCCATTCATCTGGCGGGGGCAACAGGTCGATTGTCGGTGCTGAATCTTAAACTTTTCAATGAAGTCGTTCATCTTTTTATTGACAAAGGGTGAACCATTGTCGGTGGTAATGGTGTGTGGGACTCCATATTAGCTGATGATGTTATTCTTTATAAACTTGATTACTTGAGACACCGCTATGGTGGTGTAGAATGTTGCTTCTACCCTACCCACTTAGTGAAGTAGTCAATTGTTACAAGTATATATTCATGACTATTTAAAGCTTTTAGATTTACCTTTTCGATGATGTCGATACCCCACATAGAGAAAGGCCATGGTGTAGTTAGGTTGTATAACTCTGAGGTTGTGGCATGTATATGATTTGCATGCTCTTGACACTTAAAACATTTCCTAATGTGCTAGCAGCAGTCTGTATCCATAGTCATCCAGTAGTAGCTGATTCATAGAATCTTCTTCACCATCATGTGTCCATTCATGTGCGGGCTGCACACTCCATGGATTTCTTCCATAATCTTTGCAACTTCGGGTTCATCAACGCATCTGAGGAGAATTTAAGTATATGATCACTTATAGAGAATTTCACCCTTAATTGTGAACTATCCTACCAAACGTTGGAGGGTTCCATGGTTGATTGATGTAGCTTTTTCCAGGTACTCATGGATTTAAAGATAATGTTTGATGTTAGTATACCAAGGTTTGTAGATAGGGATGGCTTCGGCCTCTTCAAATTACAAGAAGAAGGCAGGTTCATCTTGAAGTTTAACTGTGAGTTCCCATTCTGAAGCTCCTCATGGTATCTCTAACATTGATGCTAATGTGGCAAGAGTGTCCGTGAACTGATTTTTTGATCATGGCATGTATGAGAAGGTGACTTTTTTAAATTCTTTAATCATATTTTTAAGGTATACGTGATAAGGTATCAACTTCTCATCTTTAGTCTTCCAGTCACCATCAGTCTAGGTGATGATAAGCTATGAGTCTCCAAACACTCTTAGCTTCTTTACGCCCAGGATTATGGCTTCTTAATGACTAGCAATTCAAGCTTCATATTCTACCATGTTATTGACGTACTCAAATGTTAATCGCCTGGAGATAGGAATTGAGACCTCATCAAGGTTGTAGAGGATAGCTCTGATTCCACTTCCCTTGGAATTTGTTCTGCCATCAAAGAATAATGTTCATTTATCTGTGTTTCTTTTTTCTTCTTCCTCAATAAGAGATTTTCATTAGGGAAGAAGGTCTTCAATGGCTGGTAGTCGGGCAGTGAGTGGGCAGCAAGATGATCTGCGAGGGCTTGTCCCTTTATTGCCTTCTGAGTAACATAGGTGATGTCGAACTCAAATGGAAGTAGCCACCATTTAAATATATTTCCAGTGAGTGCCAACTTCTCGAACAAGTACTTGAGCAAATCCGTACGAGCGAGTAGAAGAATTGAATATGCGATCATGTATTACCAAAGTCGTTGAGTTTCCTAGACTAAGGCCAGGCATGTTTTCTCAAGTGTTGAAAACCTGGTCTGATAATTGGTGAACTTGTGACTTTGATAGTATATTTCTTGTTCCTTCTTGTTTCTTTGTGTTGGTTGAGGATGCGGCCGATGGCTCCATTGCTACCGAGATGTACAATGTAGAGGTCATATGAGAGTTGGTGGCACTATAACTGGAGGATTCATGAGATATCTTCTGATTTGATCAAAGGCTGCTCGACAATCATCGTTCCATTCCTTAGGAGAATTCTTTCGAAGGAGCTGGAATATTAGCTTGCAGATAGGAGAGTCGTGCAATAAAGTGGTTGATTTACTGGATTTTGCCAAGGAAGCCACGGATTTTTTTTTTTAATCTTTGGAGGTGGAATCTCGATGATGGATCTTGTCTTTGTTTCGTCCACCCTAATGCCTTCCTCACTAACTATGAAGCCAAGAAGTTTACCTCTGGTTGCATCGAAGACACATTCTTTAGGGTTAAGTCAGAGTTTGTACTTTTCTAACTTGTTGAAGAGATTCTTCAGGTCTTCAAAGTGTCCTTCAATCATGCGAGACTTGATGATCATATCGTCAACATACACTTCCATTTCCATGTTCATCATATCGTGTAACGAGGTTATCATCGTTTGCTAGTATGTAGCTCCTACGTTCTTTAGGCCGAATGGCATAACCCTGTAATAGAATGTTCCATATGGTATGATAAGCGAAGTCTTCTCGTGATCTTTGATAGCCATCGTTATTTGATTGTAGCTTAAAAAACCGTTCATGAATGAGAAGATCTTATACCCCGTAGTGTTGTCGACTAGAGTGTTGATGTGTGGCAGGGGGAAGTCATCTTTAGGATTGGCCTTGTTGAGATCTTAAAAGTTGATGCATATCTAGACCTTGTCATTCTTCCTTGGTACTGGTACGATGTTAGTAAGCTATTCAGGATAGTTAGAGACTACCAAGAATCCTGTGTCGTATTGTTTGATAACTTCGCCATGAACTTCCAAGGCCCATTCTGGCTTCATCCTTCTGAGTTTCTACTTTACTAGATTCATTTATAGCTTTGTTGGCAAATTGTGTACAACGAGCTCTTCATCGATCCCCGACATATCTTCATACGGGAATGCGAATCTGGACAGTCTTGGAGTTAGGAATGATACCATTCTTTGCTTGAATTCTAGCGACAAGAATTTCCTAATGCGTATTTCCCTAGGGACTTCGGGGGTTCTCAAATTTACTACCTTGAAGTCATCGGCTACAACATTGGCTTTGGTGTCAAACTTTTTAAGGAGGAGATCCTCAAGATTAGGAGTTGGGTCATCATCTTCCCCACCTTGAACTTTGTCTAAACCCACGAGTTTGAAGTCTAACTTGATCATAAAAACATATGTGCCAGCTTGTAATTCATGTCGGACTTCAGATGAACTAGGCACATTTTTGAATGCATAAATTGAAATGCTCTTTAATTTTTGGAAATTTTTGGAAATTGAAATGCCAGATGGTTTTTGAAGATTTACTTTTATTTTTACTTTTAAAAATTTTTGGGTTCCAAGAAACCTTGAGCAAGCTAGCATTACAAACCATGATTGATCCTGAGATGGCTCAAGGTACCAAATGCTACTTAAATTGTCATTATTTTGGAGACCGACACCCTTGGATGGCTCACCGGCTGAATCAAGGGGTAGGGGAAGAGTCGTTCAATTGAGACCCACGTACCCTCCCCTAAAGAGGTGAGGGTTGATGCATTTAATGGTGAATCACGGTCTGGCCCAATGACCATGATTTTTCCTTAGTCAGGTTCAAGATCTGAGTTGTACTCAGTCCCTCCCGACTAACTTACCATGCATTGGAGCTCTTCTTGCTCCGCCATCAAGTTTTGTTGCGGGATTTGTACATCAAACCAATTTCGTATTGGCCACTTCCCCTTCTTGGTCTAATGGATTAGACCGTTGTGGCCGTGCGTGACCGGATGATGGTTGTCTTTAGCTGTTGACAGATGATGTATGCGGTGTGGGCATGACATGCCTTTTGTTGATTATTGAAGTTGAAGCAGGCAGTGAGTGCCCCTGGTTGATTGTTGAAGCTGAGACATGAAGGGTGTGCCCTTTTTTGCTTGAAGATGAGACAGGTGGGGTGTACCCATAGCTGATCAAAGCTGAGAAAGACAGGGTGTGCGCATGGTTAGTTGAAGCTGAGACAGGAAGGGTGTGTCCCTAGTTGACCGAAGTTGAGAAAGGTAGGGTGTACCCCTGGTTGGTTAAAGCTAAGACAGGCCAGGTATGCCCTTAGTTGATTGACGCTGAGACAGGAAGGGTGTGTCATTGGTTGGTTGAAGCTGAGACAAGCATGGTATGCCCCTGTTTAATCGAAGCTGAGATAGGCAGGGTGTGCCGCTGATTGATTGAAGCTGAGACAGGCAGGACATGACCTTGGTTGATTGAATCTGAGATGGGTAGGTGTGCCCCTAGTTGTTTGATGTTGAGACAAGCAAGGTGTACCCCTAGTTGATTGAAGCTGAGATAAGCAGGGAGTGACCCTATTTGATTGAAGTTGTAGCTATAATAATAAGTATCAAGGCATCCTAATATCCTTCTTGATTATGTTCTTAGAGCATTGCTTCTTCTTCTAGTGCAGGCAGTTCTTTCCCTAATGGCCCTAGGATTGTTTCCCATCGGATGGGGGGCCATAGAGCATCATCGTGACCTAGAGTGGTACCTTCGTGCGGCGCAGCTGATATCTCCTCCTTGCAGGGAGTCCTAGATCTGACGAATTTGATCGGCATGTATTGGAACTCCTTTTTCAGCCATTTTTCCTTAGGGTTAGGCTTGTACCCTAGTCTTCACTTCCTCTTGTTGTAGGTTGTCTCTATGGCCCTTATCTTAGAGTGATTCTTTGCATGGTACTTGAAACTTTATCGCTCAGCTAGCGAGAAGACATACTCAGCGCTCATCGGTGATGGATTGACCATTACATTCATAGTTTCAATTTAGAAACTGTGGTAAGGGATGTCTTTTTCTAAATGTTGGATGTCAATGACTGGAACGTCTG
The DNA here is from genome assembly GCA_037074715.1 of Magnolia kwangsiensis. Taxonomy (NCBI): domain Eukaryota; kingdom Viridiplantae; phylum Streptophyta; class Magnoliopsida; order Magnoliales; family Magnoliaceae; genus Magnolia; species Magnolia kwangsiensis. The sequence continues at coordinate 33,898,135 of CM073586.1, read as the reverse complement.
GCTCTTATGTATCATAGTTGTTTGGAATGACAATCTCTGGTTCAGTCAGGATAAAGATTACCTTCTTATCGAGGATATACATTACTCGTTGATGGAGAGTGGAATGGACAACTCCGACTTTGTGAAGCCATGGCCTTCCAAGCAGCATGTTGAAGGATGCAAATATATCCAAGACTTGGAAGGTGAAGACCGAGATATCTTAACCGAATTGCACTTCGATGCCCACTTCTCCTTCTACAGTTTGACGAGAGTTGTTGAAGGCTGTGACACTCATGTTGCTTGGCCGAAAAGATAATGGCTTGATCTTAAGGTAGATTGTCATCTAGAGTGGGCATATGTTTAGGCTTAAGCCATTGTCGATGAGGACTAGCGGAACACGCAGGTGCTTATACCGTAGAGCGATATTGAGAGGCCTTCCATGACCTCTTTCGCAGGGAGGAAGCTCATTGTTCATGAAGGTGATAGCTCTGGATGCAAGGAGTTGCCCGATCATTGGTGCAATCATCTATGGTGGAGTGTCCAAGGTGATGTGAGCATCGTTCGACATCTTTCCAAACAACTCTTGGTGCGTCGGTGATGTGCATAGTTCCCATATGGATACCTGTGATGGAATCGTCTTGCCTTGCGTTGATGCATCCACTGTTGTCTCTTGTCCGAGTTTTGATAGGGCATTTTTGGGGTTCTCATTATTACCAGGTCCGTCAAGGCTCAGGCTCTTCACTTTGTTGCACTCCAAATAGTTCCAACGAACTGTCTTATAACATGGAGGCTCCTTCTCCTCGAGTGTCATTGGTAGAGTTGTGTCGGTACCGTGGGAATGACCACTGTTTCCTCCCCGTATCAAAATGCAATAAGGCTTACTTTTATGTTTATAGTTCATCCCAATAGGAATGATGTTACGAACGGCAAGGATGACATGTAAACATCATTGTTGACCCTAGTGAGGTTTCAACAGCAAGAATTTCCCTACCCACCTTTTCTTTCAGTGGGGCTTCCTTGAATCTTGGATCTGCTCACTTTTTGGTCACATGTTCTAAAATGGTCTCACAAAACGAATGAGCAGGTGAATTTCTTACAAACATCACGGTGGGCGCCACGTCCTGCAAAAGCATTTCACAGGAAATCCGTGTCCTGCAAAGCCACGGGAAGTTCCTACCTGGAAATTAGGTGGGGCCCGTTATTTGTTGGTGAGAAATCTACCCTGTCCATGGGTGTTGTTACCTCGTTATTTTAGGTCTTGAGTCTAAAATTTAGCTGGATTCAATACTCAAGTAGGCAAAAACGTGCCGATTGAACGTCCGAGGTTGATATATTCATGGGTCACAGGAGTTTTGAACCGGGATATAATTTCTGTTTCCAGTTCATCCCATTAAGAATGACGTCACGTATACATCACTGTAGACTTACAGAGGTTTCAACAGTAGGAATCTCCCCACCCACCTTTTCCTAGTGCGCCCCTGCTCACTTTTGATCTCATGTCCTGAAATAATCTCACAGTATGGATGAATCGGATGAATTTCTTACAAACATCACAGTGGCCCACCTAAGTTTACAGCCCAGGAACTTCTTACGAACTCACGACCCTGGAACCCACTGATCCACTCGTTTCAACGCTGCGGTCTTAGTATCGATTCAGGGTGGGGTCGAAACGGATTCGCTACTCCCTATGCCACCAGCCCGGTGGCTGGTGGTCGTGGCTTTGTGAGCCCCATCATGATGTATGTGTTTCATTCATTTTTGCGGATCATTTTAAGGCTTGATCCAAAAAATTAAAGGGATATAAATCTCAGGTGGACCACACCAAACAAAAGTGATCGGATATTCACCATTAAAACCCCCCTAGGGCCCACTGTACTGTTTATTTGACATCCAATTTGTTGATTAGGTCATACAGGCTTGATCCAAAACTTTAATAGCCCCAAAAGTTTTTTAGTGGTTGGCGCTCATTCAACAATGTTTCTTGTAATGTGGTCTAATTGAGGTTGGGATATACTCGGTTTTAGCATCATTTATAAAATGATATTAAAAACTATATGTACGGCATGGATGAAATACATACATCATGGTTTGGCCCACAGAGCACCGACCATCAGCCATGGACTGTTCGCAGGGGAGTAGCCAATCCGTTTCCCACTGGAGTGTACTATCACGGACGCGGATTTCCCGCGAAAGCCTTCCTCCGCAAGGATGCTGGGTGGGACCCACTGAAATGCACGTGAGAAATTCATTCCGTTCATCTTTTTTCGAGCTCATTTTGGAATGCGAGGCAAAGTAAGATGGATACAAAACTCAAGGGGGTCACACGAAAGGGAAAATTGGGGAAATAAATTTCCACCGTTGAAACCTTCCTAGGCTTAACCTTGTTTATATGCTATCCAAACCGTTTAAAAGGTCATTCTAAATGGGATTAAGCTAAAACCGAAATATAGACTGATACAGAACTTTTATGGCCATAAGAATACTTCAACGGTGGTCACAGAATGCCCAATATTTCCTCTCGTGTGGCCACTTGAGTGTCGTATACACCTAGTTTTTGTTCGAACGTCATAAAATAAGATCTCAAAACGGTTGGCTAGGGTGGATTTTACACAAACATCTCCTTGGCCCCACCCAGCATACTCCTGCGAAAGGATAGCAAATCCGGGGAACGGATTGGATACTCCCCGTGAGACCCGCCAATGGCTGCTGGTCGGTGCTCTGTAGAACCCATCATGATGTACATGTTTCATCCATGCTGTCCATTTATTTTTACAGATCATTTTACAATATGACACAATATGTCCCAGTCTCAAGTGGACCACACTATAGGAAATGGTGTTGAATATGCGTCGACCATTAAAAACATTTTGGGGGCCATAAAAGCTTTAGATCAAAATGATTTTTGTTTAATCCCTTAATCTTGGCCTGTATGACCTAATCAACAGATTGGATATAAAATAAACAGTACAATGGGCATTAAGAGGATTTTAATAGTGTATATCCAATCACTATTGTTTTTATGTGGTGTGGACCACTGAGATATATATGCCTCTAATTTTTCGCATCAAGACCGAAAATGATCTTAAAAAATGGTTGAACGGAATGAATGAAATACATACAACATGGTAGGGCCCATAGAGCACCGAACACCAGCCACGGTGCTAGTGGCATGGGGAGTAGCCAATCCGTTTCCCAAATCCGCATCCGTGCTCTGACAGTCGGGTGGACTAACGAGCCAACTCAAAAAAAAAAAAAAAAACCTACTGGCGACTCTGGTGCGCAGTAGTACCAAATCGGCGCGACGTGGATTTCCTCCAAAGCCTTTCGCACAATGTTCTTACGATGAGTACTTAGATGGGGCTCACTGATGTTTGTGATAAATCCTCTCCACCCATCCTTTACAAAGCTCAAGTTATCCGTACTAAAGGAATATGTAGTTAGGAAAACTCATATTATTGAAATATCCCTGGGTTCGACGATGATGTTTTGATGTCATCCATGCCATTAATAATGTCATTTCCATTGAGATGAAGCAAAAACAAAAATTCTAACATGAATCAAAACTTCTATAAGCTCACGAATATATTAATTGCAGACATTTAATTATCATGTTTTGGACTCACTTAAGTTTTGAATATAATTTATTTTTAACATTATGTATTAAAATGAACTCACAAAATGAATGGGTTGAGAAGATTTTTAAAAGACATCATAGTACCTTACTGCGAAAGGCTTTTGGAACAATCCGCGTCCCAGTCTGCGAAATGAAATGATCTTGCATGCTGAGTTACTTTTAAGCTTACATTTTTATGAGTAAACTCAGTTGGGCCTCCTATGAATGTATGAATGTATGTGGATTATCCATGCCATCTATCCATCTTTAAAGACCGTTTTAGTGGTTGAGTCCAAAATATAAATATGCCCAAAATTCGTATGGACCACGCCAAAAGAAACATTGGCAATAATAACATCCATTGTTGAAACCTTGCGAGGCCTAAAGTAATGCCTATTTGTCACCTAACATCGTGGATGAAAGGAAAACACAAATATATCCAAAACTTCCGTGGGCACCAAGAAATTTTTAACATAGAATTTCAATTTACACTATTTCCCATGGTTCGGTCTACTTAAGATTTGAATATATTTCATTTTTAGGCACCAGCCATCAAATTCTCTATTAAAATAGATGGAGGTAGTAGGTAAAATGTACAAATAACGGTGGACCGTATAGATGTACGCTTATCATCCTAAGTTACTCAGTACGCAATCCGCTTCCCCCATCCGCGCCCCTTTTTTGACCCTGTCAAAGTCACTGCCCAACGGAATGATTCCGTGTCCAAGAAGATTTTAGCTTTCCATTTTATGATTCTCTTTCTTTTCCGTTTTGTCTTCCTGCCGGCGCCGACATGCATAGGAAATCGGATTAGTACCGGGCTACTCAGCACGCTCTTGGCAAACGGACGCGGATTGCGTACTGCCCCCACCCGTCCCTAGCTATCAACCGGTAGTTCTGTAAGCAGGCCCACCGGAGTATATCTGTACATCTAATCTGTTAATCCTTTTTCTCATATTGTTTTAAAGCATGAGCACAAAAATAAGGTAGATTCGACACTCAAGTGGATCACACAAATAATAAGCTTGGTTGCATTAAAATGCACATAGCATTAAATGTCAGATGCATTAAATGTAAGAGTCATATGTGATGTGATTCATTTGACCATTCCATCTGCTTCATTTTTGTTTCAATGCCTTAGAATAACCTGAAAAAAGGGATACATGGCTTGGATGTATAGATACATCATGGTAGACTCCCCTACAAAACTGTCCGTTCGGATCTAGAGATGGGCAGGGTAGTACGCAATCCGCATCCCAAGTAAACTCAATTAGCCCACCGTGAATGTGAATGTACGTGGTTTATCCATGCTGCCAATCAGTTGATCTAAATAATTTAATGGGTTAAGCCCAAAAAATTTAAAACTCAAATTGATCGTATTAGGAAATAGTGGGAATAATTATTTCTACAGTTGAAACCTTGTTATGCCTCACAGTTATAATTTTTTGTCATCTAAACTGTTCCTGGCATCGTACAGGCATAGATGAAGGGAAGAAATAAATATAAGGCTGATCTGAAGCTTATGTGGCCATAGGAATTTTTTAACAGTAGATGTCCAATTTGCACTGTTTTTCCTGATTTGGTTCATTTAAGCTTTAGATAGGCTTCAATTTTATGTTGAAGTCCTAAATTATATTTTAAAATGGATAGGCGGAATGGATGCAATACATAAATCATTGCAAACCTGGTGGGGTTTACTCAGTACGCTAAGCCTACCGAGTTACTCCGTACGCAATCTGCTTCCCAAACAGTCCAATGATCGAGCGGTCCATGTTCCGAAGTCCAGGAAGTCCGGCCCGGAGGAGAGCGGATTAGTTGTTTGTCGGGTAACACCTAGTGGGTCCTACCCTAACCGTGTGGGGCCCACCTTAATGTGTTTGTTGTATATTCATGCGGTCCATCTGTTTTTCCATTTAATCTTAGGAGGCCAATCTCGACCTCAAGAATATCAAAATTTCAAGTGAACTATACCATTAGAAATCTCAGATGGACAACCGTATGGAAAATGGGGGCCGAGTAGGTGTTACCGGGGTAACACCACCCAACATTGTTGAATATGTTGTATATCCACACCGTCCATACGTTTTTCCAGCATAGTTTAGTACGTGATACCAAAGTTTAAGTAGATCCAAATCTCAGGTGGACCACACCACATGAAACAGTGGTGAATGACCATTAAAAACTTTTTGTCAGTCTTAAAAAGTTTTGGATCAAGCCGATCATTGTATTTCCCCTCCATCCAGGTCTTGTTGACCTTGTCAACGGGTTGGATGGCATGTAAACCTTTTGGTGGGCCTTATGATGTTTTTAATGATGGGCGTTCAATCACTACTATGCTTCCTGTGATGTAGTCAAAGTGAGATTTGATCTGCTTAATTTTTGGGATCACTTCCTTAAAATGGGATGGAATAGCATGTGGACGGCATGGGTATACAAAGAGTTATCAAGGTGGGTCCCATTGTAAGAATAACACCTACTAATGTGCCCGGATAACACCGAATCCACCCACTTCCAAGGAGAACATGCTTCTAACATGCGCTGGAGAAGCTGATGGACGGGATGGATTCCTCACGGACATACGTACCTTCGGACCGCACGGTCGATCAATTTTGACGGTAGTCCAGCGCCCAATTATCACATGCTTTCAAGTTTTTACATCCCCATGACCGAAGGCCAACTGGACGGTAGGTAGTAAAAGTTTTGGACCGTCCGTTTTTGTGGGCCCATTAGCCTGAAAACTATCATAACACAGACTTTCTTAACCATCCATTTTCTCGTTGAATTTTGAGAATTGACCATTTCCTTTCTAAACGTTCAGCCAATCGGAAACTATGCATCATCCGATCAATGTCACCATTGGGGATGATTCGGGCGATTTGAACCGTCCGTATCGACATTCATGTATGCCACGTGTAAAGTGGCAAGGGCTGTAGCACCCCAGTGAGGTCAGGAAGCGGATTACCTGTGGCACCCACCCCGGGTAGATCCTGTGGCACGAAAGATCAAGCTTTGTGAGCCCCATCGTGATGTATGTGTTCTATCCACGCCGTCCATTCGTTTCTCTTGCTCATTTTATGACAGGAGCCCGAAAACAATGTGGATATAGAGCTCAAATGGGACACACCACAGAAAACAGTGGGGAGTAAACACCCAACATTGAAAACTGCTTGGGGGTGATAAAACTTTTGGATCAAGTTTATATTTGTGTTTTGCCTTCATCCGAGTCTGTGTGACCTTATGAACAGGTTGGATTAAAATAAAATATCACAGTGGGCCCTATTTTTATTTCAACGGTGAGTGTTCAATCGCCCAGTTTCCTGTGGTGTGGTCCACTAGATCTCTGGGTCTGTATAATTTTTGGTCTCATTCCATCAAATGAGCTGGAAAAACGGATGAACGGCTTGGATGAAACATATATATCACGGTGGGTCCAACAGAGATTGGGCTACGTCGGGCCACAGGAAATCACTGTGGCACCCACTACAGGCATTCCGCTTTCGTGAGGTCACTACCTAAGACAAAGTCCAGATCTTCGCATGACAGCGTATCCTACTGACTCCTTTGACCAAATTCAACCCAAAAATCACGAAGGAATTATTTGATTCTGATGTATCAGGACCTGAATAGTGTCCTTACTCGTCCATTATGCACAAACAGGGCCCACAATCTCGTGATCCAGACCGTTTATATGATTTTCCAGAGGATAGAGGGTCGCCTAAAAAATTTTCCGGATCTGGTAGATTTCATTCGTCCTCATCTATGAAATTCAGTTTGGAGAGTTCCTATGTTGTTCCCTTAGCCATTCGTTCAATACCACTGATAAAATGGTTCGAATGACCTAATATGAGAGTTTCTTTTAATTTACCTCCCATCCACTATGGGTTCCTTCAGATAAACGGTTGGGATCCTTAAACTAAGGGCCCTACATATACAAACTTGTGTATCAGGACGCTATTAAAGTCATGATTCGTCAGTACCCAGGTAATAAATTTCTCTAGACATGAGACACAAAGATATGGTCCACCCAATCTCCACCCTACTAACTTTTCTAAAAGCCTACCGTTGGATGTGTGGCAATCTATCTTCAAGATTTTAACCACATATTTACACATCCAACCTAACAAAGATCTGCGGCTGATATTTACCCCCAAATAGCGCTTCCTTCTTAGGACTACTGCAATGTTTAAAATAAGATGCGAGCTTCCCATCTCTCCTTCAACATATGCCAGAGAGTTCTTCCACCTCCATTCCGCTATGAATTGATTCAATGTGCAATGTGAGATACGTGTCAACTTGTCGCACGCGTGAGATATCCGGGCCATACTTTAGCTGGGCGATGCAGTAGCCCAAAAACCAGGCTGGTCCACACTTATCAGATGGGTGTCATTTGCACTTTGGGTATATTCCACTGGTTTTTTCTTCTAACCGTCCATTTTTCTCAAACTCATGAGGCCCACTTGATGATTCCACAATCCTGATTTTTGGGGTCAGATAAGTATAGTTGGTAGAGGGTTATGGTTGGTAGGATGAGAACTAATTTTCCGTCTGTAATACATCGGAGCCATGCAAATAGGGGGCCCCACCACGATTTCACCTGGCGCGATAAAATTAGGCTTATAAACTCATCAGGCAATGTACACGTTTGGCGACCTAAACTAGATTGGCCTGAGTTTTCTACGTAGGTTATCTTCATGGTGGGGGCACAAGTTTTGCACGGCCCAGATGTCCTGTACATGAGACCTTTGTAAGACAGAAAGTTGCATACTAAGCATACAGCAGCCTGCAGGTCATCTCAGCTCTCTTTGTGAATTGCTATGTTGCAGGCTTATACCAGCATGGTTGACAAGAGTACCACACCAGAACCTCATTCCTGGTACGATTTCATACCTTTCTTTTATTAGGGAAAAAAAAGAAGAAAAAGAGCTCTATTGCTATGCTTATCTATTAATCAAGATATCAACCCAAAAACTAAATCTTGTCCACTCAACATGTGGGCCTAAATTTGGAAACAGGTGGATGTATTAGACAGCTGAGTTCTAACTGTGACCCACCTGACCAATGGGATCAACCTGATTACAGGTTTAGGGCATCTATATGGTGGTGCCGCTATAATGGGTGGATTGGATCTCAGACCTATAGTGCCATGCTGACACTGGCGTGTACATTAGCTTTATTGCACACACGAGTGGGCCTATCAAAGCTCCATTTAAACTGTTTATTCCCTTTAATTCTCTATGATTATGATACATTTTATCATGCTTAGAACCAACAGTTTTAGCAAAATGCTAGGATCATGAATGATGTGATTACATCGAGAAATCCTTATTATTGTACAATAAGTACCAAACAGCTACCTAATTTTGGTAAGAATAGTAGGTGGGTTCATGACTACATATCGCACTATATCAAGGGTGTTTCTGGTCTATATCGGACTGATACATCTGCATTATTCATGGGTGACACTGATACTTACCGCTCTGAGACTATACTTAAAACTGTGGGTGAAATTGTAATGCTGCCATTGGGAACTCCCTTGGACATTTTATTGCAAAATAAGAAATAAAATAAAGATATTTCATAAGCCACTCTCCTTTAAGTACATATTTACAAGTGTTATGAAACTGACCCCTTTTTTAGAAGGTACAATATGATTAAAGAAAAGAGAGAAAGCAACAAGAGATGCACCGAGGAAGAGTTTTTAGCTTAAACTGTAATTTGGAACTCGCCATGCTAAAAAGAAAATTCGTAGTTGATTAGTGCACGTGGAGATCAACCAATTGGGACCATCAGAGCAGTGGACCATCTCAGCTATTATCAATGAATAGATGGTTAAGATTTTGCATTTTTGTATTGATTCTCAACTGTTGACCAGTTCATTTGTAAAGAGGTATTAGGCTGGAAGATGAATTTGGAAAGGTTGTGAAGGAGTTTAGTGTCACCTCCGATTCTCATGATGATGCTGAGAATGAGCTATTCGTGCCGTGGAGAACCTGTCCCTATGGGTCAAACCTCCGGGTAGAATCGGCTTCAGAAGAAGCAGATTACTTCCATTTAGTTAGTGAATTGGAGGGCGAGGAGGATACGGCACGTGAAGCAAAAAGAGGTAGAAACAAAGCAATGAGTAGAGTCTCACCAGGAGATTGGGATTAAGACAGACAAGCAGAGGAGACGGGCTAAGGAGTCCATGTATTCTCATTGAATGCGAGAGGGAATGGTAAATACCTAGAAAGTTAGGCACTTGCGGAAGTTAATCAGGAATCATAGATTAGGCACTTGCGGAAGTTAATCAGGAATCATAGATTTGCCGCCCGCCCCCCCCGCCCCCCCCCCCCCCCCCTCTCCAAATCCGGGTAGATATCTTCCTCGATAAGGTGGGGTTAGGGAATATCAGGAAATCATAACTTTCGAGAGTCCCGCCTTTTGCTTGCTAGTGTTGAGTTTCTGTGTAGTAGGGGTATATGATAGGCGTGGGGAGCTTCCTGTGCCTTCCCCGCCCGTGTATAGCGTTGATCCCATGTGAATAAAAGTTATATTAAAAAAAAGAAAAAAGAAAAAAACTCATTTAGCACCAAAAAAAAAAAAAAAAAAAAAAAAGGAGGAGAAGAAGATCTGCTTGATCCAATAACCCATGTTCGGAAGTCCAAGCTTCCTTGAATTACTAGGAAGTTGGGTTTTGATTGGGTGATGGCAGACAATGTGATTGAGAATAAAATATGATGAGGTATACATTCTTCATTCAGGTTAACGTCATTGTGGCCATTAAGCAAGCTTGATATTCAATGCACAGCTAATGGGAAGTCTTAAAAGTAGTGATGGTTTATTTAATTTTTACACACGCCTTTGTACCTACACACACCACATTACTCAACCCATGACCTCAGTGTTGAAACTTAGGGGGTTTACCACTGAGCCCTGAGCACGGACTATTAAAAATAATAATAATAAAAAAGTGATAGTTACTGTTGTGTATGCCAGCACGGAGGAAAGAGTTGGCCAGGAGGACTTTTGCTTAGCAATACTTTATAGGCCTTGTTGGTGCGCAGGGTTTGAGGGTTCAAAGTTTAGTTGGTGCAAATATAGGCAAGTTCAAAGTAGAATGTGGCCTAGGCTGGACAGGTTCCTCATCACTGTTGACTGGCTGCGTGATTTTTCAAAGTTTAAGGTTGTCTTACGAGAGTTCTTTTCGGACCATTCCCCAATTCTTGTGTTAATCAAAGAAGAGTGATAAAATTTCGATGCAAGTTCCAAAGAATGTCGAATACACATCAGGGGTATCTTGAGGTGGTGAGAAGCTCATCGGAAGCTAGCATGGAAGCCACTCCAATGATGATTGTTTTCATCGTGCCGAAAAGGCTAAAACTAGCTCTGAGGGAGTGAAATAAGCTGGTTTTCGGAAATGTCTTCCACTATGTAAAAGATAGAAGATGGGGTGATGAAAGTGGAGCTTGAGCTACTGATTTTAGAGTTTGACTCCCAAATTATTGTTGATGCCATCTTAGGCCCCACCCCCTGGGCAGTTTGGTAGTGTTTAGGAGAAATCGGAAGGCTAATGGCACAAAGTAATGTAAAGTTTAATCACATCCCGAGAGAGGGGAATTTAGTGGCAGATGGATAGGCAAGAATTGGGAGTAGACTCCAATAGGGTGCACTTAAATAGGGTTGAAGATACTCTGGCATTCGTGCAGGCGCGCAAAGGAATCATCAAGGTTCAAGATGCTCAAAGGTTTTGTTCCAAACTTCGAAGTCTAGAAATTATGACAAGCAAGGAATGCACGAAAGTTCGAAGGCAATCATATAAACCCCAGTGGAGTGATTATGCAAGTCTCTAGCTGGAGGAGGTCTGGTCCATGCACCTTTATGGATAACGTGGGTCTGCATGCGCTGGCTTGTTCAGAGAGGTAGCGGACTCTCATGCAATTGCTTGAGCAGATTTGAGGGAACATGTTTCCCTATCCTCTCAAAATTCCACTCACTTTGGTTGTAAAATTCTTCCACAAAAGCATTTCTAAGGTCTTTTGGAACTTGAACATCCTCGGATTCTGAGACCTAGCCTTGTCCATTCTAGTTTTGGCTCCAAGAGTTCACAGCTCTGCGTCCTATCTACCATATGGATCTCGGTATGGCTAAGGCAGTGATAACAAATCTTTCCTTTCCCTATATAATAAATAAATTGTGTAATTAGTGATTCTTTTCCATACATAGAATGGTTTTTTAATAATTCTTTTCTATATACTTGATGTACATCTCTATAAAATCTCTCTCTCTCTCTCTCTCTCTCTCTCTCTCTCTCTCTCTCTCTCTCTCTCTCTCTCTCTCTCTCTCTATATATATATATATATATATATATAAAAGCTATATTGAAACTAATGTAAAGATAGCTAGAAAAATCTTTCGGAGAATTATACAAAATTCTACATGTCTATGTGTTATCATGGTATCAGAGTGGGTTCTCTGGGCCATCGTTCATTGAGCTCCGTCGCGGTTCTCATCTTCGCCGCTGGTTCTTCTAATGTTGCAATTCTCGTCACTGCCATTGCAAAGACCTGATCTTGCACCGCACACAATTGGACATTGTCACCCATACCATTATCACCTGACTGCCTTGTTGCAGCACCTCCGAACAAACCATCTCTCCACTGCCGCAGCCCGTTGCTGCGTTCCCTTGCTGCAGCCACCACTGGCATCGAAACACCATCTGTCCCTCAAACCCAAAACCCATCAAACCCATTCTGGCAGTCCACATCCAGCTGGCAACCTGCGTCACTGCCCCGCAGAACCAAAACCCATCAAACACAATCTATATACATGGGAGGGAAAGATTTGTTATCAGGCAGGAGATAAATAATGTCAAGCATAGTTTGAACCCAACATCCTATATCTTGATAGCCTTTGGTTGTATTTCTGATAGTAACCTTGATTCATAAATCAACTCCAAATTGACTTTCCTTGTATCACCGCATAACACATTTTCATTCTGATGCTATCCATTGTGTTCCTTACTCTTCTTATTCCCATCCCTAACTCTTCCTATTCCCAATCCTCCCTCTTCTTCAGGAACATAGATTTTAGCCCATTTGACCCCTAGTCTTCTTTTTAGCATTGATTTCTCCCTATAGAAGAAGTCAGCAAAAATTCTTTCCATTTGATTTTGCATGTTCAGGCCAAAAGATCCTAGCACTATTATCATGTGCATGGGATAGCGGGTAGCATGTTTTATAAGAGTCGGCCAATTGGCCTATGACAATAGTTTGGATTTCGATCCACGCCATAATTTTCCCGCCATCTTTTGAACTAGGTGTTGCACCTGAACCACTCTTAAGCCTTCCCTTTTTAATTGGGAGACCCAAATATGTCCTCGCGAGTTTTTCCTATTTGAAACCAATCTCATTACTGTAGTCCATGCAGCGTGTAACAGACAGGACAGAGAAGCTCTATGGGTAGAGATCTCTTCCATTTCCAGATTAGCGATTGACCCATGGCTTCTTTGTGGCGACTTTATATACCACAATCAGTTCGGAAGAAAGGATTGGGACCCTCTCATACGACAACAGAAGCATGGAAGACTTCAGGACAGCGATCAGGGATGCTGGACTGTTAGATGCGGGTTTTGTGGGATCGAAATTCACCTGGTGTAATAAAAGAACCGATCAGAGCAGACGCTGGGCCAGATTGGACAGGATGTTGTTTAATCTAGATTGGCTCTAGGCTTTTCCAAGAAGTAAAGTTGAACACCTCCCTCGGCTATTCTCGGACCACTCCCCTCTCCTCCTCTCACTCGAACAAGTGGCATCTTCAGGGCCCATTCCATTCAAGTTCCAGAACATGTGGACACTTCACGAAGGCTTCCTAAGAGTGGTGCGCGAGTCATGGGAACAAGAGGAGTAGGCCACTCCAATGCACAGTTTGTTTCTGAAATTGAAAAGGCTTAAGGTTACCTTGAGGAACTGGAATAACACAGTTTTTGGCAACATCTTTCAAGCAGTCAAGATCACTGAAGACGAGGTCAGCAGGGCAGAATTTTCGCTCATCCTCTCCAGATCAGATGCAGACAGAACAAGGGTGTGTGTGCGTGTGGCGTGAGTGTGTCAGGGGGTGTGTGCGTGTGTTAAAAAAATTGTTAAAAAAAAAAAAAAAAGATGCAGACAGAACAAAGCTAAAGAAGGCTCAAGCAGCTCTCAAGAAAGCCCTTCTGCAAGAGCATATCTATTGGAAGCAAAAGTCAAGAACTTCAAGGCTGAAGGAAGGTGACCAGAATACAAGATTTTTCCACGCCTCAATGATAGATAGAAGAAGAAGAGCAGCGATCAAGTCCATTCAACTCCCTCAGGTTCATCTCTTCTCACAGATTCAAAGATAGGTGAAGAAGTTGTCAAGTATTACTCACCTTTTCGCCTCGAGGCCTCCACTACCCACCCAGGCCTTCTTGATTGCATTCCTACTCTCATCTCAAATTACATGAACTCTCACCTTCTGACCCCACCAAATCTGGAAGAGGTGAAAGCAACCATTTTTGCCCTTCCACCTGATAGTGCAGCAGGACCTAACGGGTTTTCTAGAGGTTTTTACACAACATTTTTTTTAAAAACCTTAAAATTTTTTTTTTTTTAAATAACCAAAAGAGCTTTTCATATATCAAAAAACAACTAATTACATTCGGGGTTTCCTCAAGAGAAAAAGAACTTGGGAGAAGCCTATCGTAAAAAGCAGAAAACTATGCATAACTCTCAAAAGGCCGGAGAAAGAAGAGGCCCAACAGGGCACTCAACGAACCCCAAAACTGCTTAGCCTTGACCCATCTCAACCCTTGAACCTTCCCTAATGGAACCGAGACCCACTTTGTCAAGAAACAAGAGGCCTCTAACCTTGGTCGGGAGGTTAGCCAAGCGCATAACCAATAAGAAACCTTGCTCCACACTCCCCACTCGGGCCATCACGTCGGCCACCGAGTTACCTTCTCTATAAATATGCAGGAACTTAAAATTCCCACTATGCCTAATGCGATTGATCCTATGGATCCAGTACCCCCATTTCCAGCCGGGGTTAGCGGTACCAAGCATGAAGTTAACCACCAGTTGGGAATCTGATTCCACAACCACATTTTGAAAGCCTCTACCCTGACACAGCTCCTTGCCATCAAGGATAGCTCTCAGCTCTGTGTTAACATTAGACCCCATGCCACAACCTAAGGAGAACACAAACTGAAACTCACCCTTGTCATCTCTACAGATGCCTCTCCCACCGAAATTACCTGGTTACCAATTAACGATCCGTCCATATTAATTTTCACCCATCCTGGTTGAGGTCTGAACCATCTCACCACCTTGGGGAGGGGATGTTGACCAAGAATGGGGCTCCATCTACACGCTGGGGGGCAAACAGATTGCCTTCTTTGCCTATCGCCAGCATTGGCCACTAACAAAGAGGGCTGAGCCAGGATACTACAAATGGCAACTGAATCGTCCTCCAACCTGTCACCATTAATGATGGAAAACCACCATCTACCTCTAGCAATAACATTAGCAACTGATGGGGTTTTGCCCTCAAATACCGTTGCGTTCCTACATTTCCAAATGATCCAGAATATAATGCACAGGGCCACCTTATGTTCTGTTGATCTCGTCGAGCCAGAAGTAGTTGCGCCTCACCACTAAGCTAATTTGGCCTCGACAGACGTAGTCTCCAAAATGTGAATGCCAAACATACGACTGAAATAGGAACAGATGGCCACCTCAATCTGACTGTTTAGAAACAGATGAGGGATGGACTCGGACGAGTGGCCTTGTTGAGAATTGTTGAAATAGCACACACATTTGGAAGACATACTGATACTGCGAGATTGGACTGCCTCATCCACTGTAGTCGCTCTCATAATCACCCTCCAGGTAAATAGCGAGATCCTAGGCGGAAGTTTACCATGCCACACCCCTCTCTCCTAGCTTCTACAGGGCATGGGCGCTCTACATTTCTCCCGAGCCGAGGCAATAGAGAACTCACCTGATGCAGAGAAATGCTAGATCGGGGTGTCCAGCCCCTCTGACAAACAGAAACCATGCTAAAAAATGAAGTTTATAACCCTTTGAGGCAGGAAATTAAAAGCCACCGATGGAGGGAGAGGGCCATTCTTGCCCAACACCTACTCCGTTTTCGGCTGAAGAAGACTAGGCAGTACTGGGACAGAGTCTAATAGATGGAGTGGAGTGAGTCCTTACCAATTGGATAGCCAGAAGCTGCATTTTCTCATGCTAGGGTATCATGATGTAAGATTTTTGTTTGTGGGTACGGTCAGGCCTTCTCTTCGAAGTCCTGTTTTGTTAGCCTCCACTGGGTTTTTTTCATCCATATAATAATAATCTCTTCCATATCAATATATTAAAGGTGGTGTGCTCATACCTTTTGCTAAGTAGGTCATATGGTAGATCGACAATCATAAAATATGATGGATACACGAGGCAATAGCTATGTATAAGTGTGATCCACACATGTGATCCTCACAAGCATTTAGAAGCCACTCTATTTAGGAATGGATAATAGGCCCATTATATATGGATACACATTTACACATTTAAAAATAAATAAATTATATCATCCATTATTTTAAATTGAGTGCATATTTGATGATAAATTGTAAATGTGTGATGATTTTATTTTTACTTTTATTTTTTTTTTTAAACAATGATATAGAGTTTTTTTTTTTTTTTTTAAGAAAAAAGAAAAAAAAGCCAGGCCTTCTCTTCGAAGTCACTAGCTTTTTAAATGTGTGATGATGTGATATAACCTTATTAAAAATCGGGTCCTCACTCTTTTTTCTTTTTTTTTAAAAAATTTTTTTAAGGAAGAATTTATATTCATATAAAGCTAGCTGCAAATACAGATTTCGGGGATCCCCGGGAGAAAAAGGACCTGGGGAAGCCTATCATATCGAAACACCAAAAGCAGAAGACGACGAAAAGGACAGCCGACTGCTACGCATGGGGACGCTCTCTAATCGCCCCCAGCCCCAATTTGTCAAGGAAAAGGAGACCACGAGCGCTGGGAGAGAGGTCTGCCAGGTGCTCAAAGATGGAGGAACTCTGAAAATCACTGCCCTGCCTGGCCAAACTATCCGTAGGAGCATTTCCTTCCCTGTAAATATGAGAAAATTTGATTCGGCTTCTATTCTTCAAAGAGTTGATTCTGTTTATCTAATAGATCCAATGCCAGCCCGGCTTGGCTAAACCATTTAGCACCTTCACAACCAACAACGAATTGAATTCAAGAATGATCTGATTAAGACCTCTGGCAAGACAAAGATTCAACCCGTCAAACACCGCCCGAAGCTCAGAATAGGTGTTGGAGCCGACACTGTACCTGAAGGAGAAAGCGAATAGGAACTGGCCCCTGTCACCTCTACAAACGCACCACCTCCTGCTGCACCCGGATTGGATCTAGAGGATCTGTCAACGTTAACTTTGACCCAATTGTAGCAGGGTCTTACCCATTTCACCACCTCAACTGAGCTGGCGGGTGACGATCTGGAAGATGAGAAAGACGGACTGCCCCTACCTCTGATTTGGTGCCTCCTTTGCTGATCAGAAAATGACACCTGCAGCAGCCCCTGCAGAGAGTTTTGAAGCTGGGGAGCGCTACCGCATAGCCACCATTGAACTCGGCTGATAACCGAGCTCGCGGAGGGGGGCTTACCTTCGAACCGAGCAGAATTTTGAGCCTTCCAAAGCTCCCATAGCAAGAAAGCCGGAGCGAGAATACAACTGATCCTGGAACTTCTCCTCCCTTGCTCTACTCCCCATCGCTGCAGTAGCCTCACCTCAACCGACTGAGCCAGGAAAATGCTAATGCCGAACTGAGCAGCAAGCCATGTCCACGACTGGTTTGCAAGGCCACTTTCCAAGAGAAGGTGGGGAAGAGATTCAGCCGCAGAAACATCATCTTGCCTAGATCTACAACACTCACATTTTGAAGCGAGATGGACACCATGCTGCTGGACAACCTCATCCACAAGAATTGTCAAATTTAGAGCCTTCCAAAGGAAAACTGAAATCCTGGGAGGCAAATTGATGTGCCAGACCCACTGTGCCCACCGAGGATGATCTCGAGAGGCCTTGCTTGTTGCCCATGCAAAGGACACCGAAAAGGAACCCGACGGGGTGAAAGGCCAAATTGAAACATCCGGACCGTCAGAGGTACAAAAACCTTGCTAGAAGAGGAGATCGATGATAGATTACGGAAGAAGCTGGAATAACGCAGAGGGGGGCATCGGGTCCTGACTCTTGCTCCGATGGTAGACTCTTAGGAGTTTCAACACCTGGTCAAGGGTCGGAGTACCCATAGGTGGTGAAATCCCACTATGGCATGAGTGTGTGGGGGTGTGCATGTGTGTGTGTATTAAAAAAAAAAAAAAAAACCTTACTATAAATCATTATGCGGTTCACAATGACCACTTTTCTTTTTATTTTTAATTTATAGAGAAAGGTTGGAGCACATCACCTGGAACTCTATAGAAAAAAGAATTAAATTATGCAATGATTGGAGTGGGCACCAATAAAAAGAAATGAGCCTCTACTCAAATTAAACTACCATCTCTAAACCTCTGCAAAAAAATAATGAACTTAATATACAAATAGATCCAGTGCTAACAAACCCCCAAAAGACGACTGAAAATACAAATGAGAGGAGCGCACACCACTAGACTCTTATCTCATGGACTTCTATTGAAGGAGGCCGTTATCGAAGCAAAACATTCCCAGGTGGAATTTGTAGCAGGAGACCTCATAATGACAGCTTCACATTGACATTATTAATTATAATGATGTTTTTCTACTGGTGATCGGATGATTGCTAGGATTGTGCTTCCACCTTTTTATTAGATACAAAAGATAAATGTTCATAAAAAGAACAAAAATTGATGACACGTCACATCCAATCTAAAAATATAAAAAAAACTCAACTGCAGATATTATTCAGAATTTTTTTTAGCTATGGATGGTAAAACAATGACAGGAATAAAATCCCACTGAAGATATTTATGACAAGAATGCACATACAGCCTACATCGCTAGGTAGGAAATGTTGGTATAATGGCCATAAAGGTCTCTAAATTATATACAGTTATCAGTTAAAAAGATGTTATGGTAATGGCGATGAGTTACCTGATGGTTGATTTAATCGCTGTCACATCCATATATAAGCCCAACTCCCGACCAGCGACAAGCGGCCACCTCAAGACTCTCTAATCGCTTTCATACCTATCTTATCTAACAGATACAAACCCCTAATACGGATGGGCAAGTTATTTGCCTTTCTGAATAAGGCTTTGCCTTGACTAGCCACACCATCTCTTGCCAACTCATTTGTTGGCTCATTCCCATCTCTTGGGATGAGGGATATTGTAAAAATTCCCCCCCTTTTAAGGCCCTCAATCCTTGTCTGCCAATACCTCTACTTCTACGTTGGATTTGACTTACTCCCAACGGCATCCACCACAAATTAGGAATCTGATTCTATCTCCACCTGATTGCACCCAAATAATACACTGATGACCATTGCATCGTGCAACGCTCGGAATATTTGATTTAATCGTTTTATATTAAAACAATGGAGGATGTACAAGCTCTTCGAGCGGGCGTCACAAAAAGATCGACGCCTCACCTATCATATGAAACGAGAGAGGAGACCCTAGTCTTTCCTCAAATTGCCTAATCCTACCTTGTCCAAGAAAAGAAGGCCCCTCGTACTGGCGGGGAGATCAGCTTGAGACTCAAAGAACGAGGAGGCCTGGGAGGCACTACCCCTTTTGGCTAGATCATCAGCTATCACATTGGCTTCCCTAAGAGTGTGAGAGAAAGAATGTCCAAAAACTCCGAGAATGATTTGACTCTCACGTGCCAGTAATACATGGACCAGGCCGGCTTGGAGTTGTTGGCGAGGATATTAACAATTGACATGGAATCACTTTCCACTTCATTCTTGTAAAATCCCAAATAAACCAGGAGAAATTGACATGGAATCACTTTCTCCTGGACCCATTTGGCCCAGGATAAATTTGTTCTAGTCGTTTTGAGGATATTCCAAGTGGACTTAACATCAAATAAACCAGAAGCTGAAGGTTCCCAAATTTTTGAATCGGCCCCAAGAGAGCTACAAAAGCCCTCCTCAGCTATGTGATCCGCCACTGATTGTTGGAGGGTGGCCCGAGCCTACCTCGCGTCAAGCCAGCCGAACAGCCCTAAAACATCACAAACCTGAAGACTGAGAGCTTAGGGCGCGTGTTGATTCCTAACAAATAAGGGGCCAAGCCCCGACCAGTTATCGCTCCAGAAGTTTAGGTTCCCTCTACCCAGCATCCAGCGCGAGCTAGCAGAAACCAAGGGAAAAAGAGAAGCAATTTTTTCCAGATTAGGGAGGGAAGATAGGAGTGGGATACCCCGTCCACTGCCGTGATATCGTCACGATATTTTCCTCTGGTGAAGCTGCGCTAGCTACTGGAGTTTCCGTCGTCCGAGACACTCCATGCAAACTTCATCCTGCAGGCTTGCAGCACATGGCCGAGCCCTTTGATGCCGAGGCCTCCCTCCTCCTTTGGCTGGGACAAAAGCTCCCATCTCATCCAATGACAGCACCTGCGGGCCCCCTCCCAGCCCCAAAAGAAGTTGACGCAGGCCTTCTCCAGCTCCCCCAGAAGGGAAGCAGGGATCTCAGCAACAACCATAACGTGAATAGGAATGCTATTCAGCATGTGATTGATGAGGGTTGCACGGCCTGCTTGGGACAGAAATTTGGAGTTCCAACCCAAAATCCTGAGATGAACTTTTTCAACCATCGGTCTAAAGTACTTTTTTAACACTTTTCCTTTGAAGATGGGGACCCCCAAGTGAAAGGGGAAGGTCCTTGATTAAAATTTAGAATACTTTACACTGCTCTAGACCTGCCTGGCGATTGGGAGGAAGATAGGATGAAAAAGCTTTTCCTGTTGTTGATCTTTTGGCCTGAGGCTACTTGGTACAATTTGAGGAAATCAACAACTTTAGCGAGAGAAGATTTCCCTCCATTGGCATACAAAGGCGTATCATTGGCAAACAATTGATGAGAGACAATCGGGCAATTTCTGCGAGTGGCATAGGGGGTACATCCACCTAGCATGAATAGATTTATGTAGCCACAGCTCAGCACTTCAGAGGCTAGGATGAACAAGGCTGGCGAGATTGGGTCCCCTTGACGTAACCCTCTCGACGACGGAAAGAAGCCGCACAATTCCCCATTGATTAGAACCAAGAACCATGAGTTTTTTCAGCAATTTTCAACCAAGGCTATCCAGGTAGGGTCGAACCCGAACCTACGAAGCACTTCCGTGAGAAATCCCCAATCCAGCCTATCATGGGCATTTTCCATGTCCAGTTTTGATGAGAATATTCTCCCCTCTGACTTTTCTGTCGATATCTCGGAATAATTCTTGAGCTAAAGCACAATTTTCTGCAATGGATTTCCCTTGGACAAAGGCTCCTTGTTCCTGCGAAATACTTCTAGGGAGAATCGAGCTCAGTCTATCAGCAATTAGCTTAGAGAAAATTTTGTAGATGCAATCGTTATCTGCTTATCATTAAGGGCAAAACAATGATGATTATATGGACTGGCTCTTTTTGAAAGGTGTTTTACGTCGTTTTGGTTTCGCCACCCCGTGGATCAAGCTAGTGGAGTGTTGTTAGAGTAACAATTGGTTTTCAGTGCTCGTTAATGGGGAAGTTGGTGGTTTCTTTAAATCCACGCGTGGACTCCGCCAAGGGGATCTACTGTCCCCCAACCTTTTTATCCTTGCCTCGGAGGTGCTTGGGAGAGGTTTCAAGCGGCTGGTGGAAGCGGGTTCCTGTCTTCCCTTTAAAGGAAGGCGCAACAGCATGACGATGTCCCATCTGCTTTTCGCAGAAGACACTTTGCTCTTCCTAAATGGAGGACTCAGGTCCATCTGTGCAGCCAAACATTTCCTCGACCTTTATCAGCAGGTCTCGGGTCAAAAGGTGAATTTCCACAAGAGTATTTTCCTGTCTCCTGAAAACATGACAGCTTCCAGGATCGCGAGTATCCAGAGGGAATTAGGCTCGATCAAGCCAGCTAAGAGCATGACATATTTAGGTGTCCCAATTTCAGCTGGGAGAAGGAAGAAAGACTCCTTCCAGAAGCTAGTGGACAGAGTGGATGGGTGAATCAAAGGCTGGAAGGCAAGGTTCCTCTCTATGGCAGGTAGGGCCACGCTTGTGAGCCATGTGCTGTCCAGCATCCCGGTCCATACGCTGGCTGCCACTCATGTCCCAGCTGGTGTGTTGAGGGATTTGGAGAGCCGTTTTGTTGATTTCCTATGGGATTGGGCAGATGGCAGGAAAAAACTCCATTGGAGGAGTTGGCGGTACGTTGCCTTACCCAAAAGTGAAGGAGGGATGCGGATAAGGCGCCTAAAGGATGTCATGAACGCTTTTTGTCTAAAGATGGCCTGGTCAGTTTCAACCTCTTTAGACAACGGGTTGTGGGCTTCCTTTATGAAGGTTAGATACAGACATGATCTCGAGCCCGACGGCCATCCTCAACTTTCATCTGTGGTTTCCCCTTTGTGGAAGAGAATTAGATCTCTTCTCCCTACTATTGAGGCCACGGCCCAGTGGCAGATAGGTGATGGTAATCTGAACCTTTGGAAGGCTAACTAGTCTGGGCTGGGCCAGCTAAAAGATAGGACGACGAGTATACTTCCCCCTGCCCTCCTTTTCCTCAAAGTGAAAGATTTCCTGGGAAAGATGGGCCCTTTCCCTCCTTCCGCTGTTTTCTCCATGCTCTCCCAGCAAGATGTGGATGCCATTTTCCAAGGTGGTCACTGTCTAACAGAAGGTGTGGATACTCCTTTCTGGCCGCCGACCCCTTCTGGGAAGTTTGTTGTCTCATCGGCGTGGGAGTTATGCCGCGGCCGTGCTGCTCACATGGGGTGGGGTGAGAAAATCTAGGATGTGAAGATTCCCCCAAAGGTCTCCACTCTTACTTGGCGGATCATCAAAGATGCAGTTGCGGTGGATGCGGCTGTGCAATCCCGTGGTATTCATTTAGCTTCTCAGTGCAGCTGTTGCGTGGAGACGAATGGTCAGAGACCCGCGGTGGAGACTGTGGACCACATCTTCCTGCACAGTGCCAGAGCCAAGGGTCTCTAGTCCCACTTTGCCCATATCTATGATGTCCACATGATCCACAGCCCCACAGTGGGGGAGTGGCTCTCTCATTGGTGGAGTTCACGCCTTGCTTATGGGTCCGCCGGCCCTTTCAAGAACCAACTGCCTTGCTTCATCCTGTGGGAGTTATGGAAAGACAGGAACTCCTCCAGATTTGACGGCTCCTTAGTGAATGTGGGGACTCTCATCTCTCGAGTTGCAGGTTGGTTGAAAAACATTGTAATCAGTCGGGACATCACAACTCCGCACGCAGGCATTCACAGCAGGGCTTTGAAATCCTTGGGGATTGATTTTCAACCCCAACTGGAGACTCAGTCGCAGGTGGTACGTTGGATGAAACCTCCTTGTGGTTGGGTAAAGCTCAACGTAGATGGTTCATCTCGGGGTAACCCGGGAATAGCTAGTGGTGGGGGTGTGTGCAGGGCAGACGATGGCCACCTCCTTTTTCGTTTTTACACTGGTTACGGTCTTGCTTCCAACACCAGGGCTGAGATTCGTGCGGTCCACGACAGTCTTGTCCATTGCATCCATCTCGGCTATAAAAATATTATCATAGAATCTGACTCGCTGTTGGTGGTACGTTTTCTTTTGGGTTGTTCCCGCCCAGGCTGGAAATGGAAATACTGGCTTGACAGAATTTAAAATCTCGGTAGCTGCTGCAATGTTCAGTTTCGCCATATTTGTAGAGAACAGAATGGTCCGGCGGATGGCATGGCCAATTTGGGCAGTGACAAGCAAGCCTCAGCCATGTTTCCCTCCCTGGCAGTGCTCCCTCAGGTGGTGCAAGGCCGTTTTTTCCTTGACAAGATATGATTAGGGGCTGTCAGGAAAAGGCTTAGAACATAGTGGGTTTTGGCCGGGCAGCGGGCCCGGGCTATGTAATTAGCTTCGGTTTCTTTCCTAGGTTGGCACTTCCTTCGCTAGGAGGGGAGGCCGTTTTTCCTTTTCGAGTCATCGTAGATATGATAGGCGGCCCGCTCTTACTTAATGCTGGCCGCCCGAATGTGGTGTTCACCGTGGGGAGGCCCGTTTCATTTTGGTGGTGCCCTCCCTGCTCTCTGTAGAGCTTCCTCTTTATCAATACATCAGAGTTTCACCAAAAAAAAAAAACTAAAAAAAAAAAAAGTGTTATAACTTTTCTAATAAAAAAAAAAAGAAGATTATTTCTGCTAGAAAATGAGTTCTCGAAGCCTAACCTCTAGATATCTAATGTAGAGTAGGTCGTGGACAATTTTATGGCCAAGATGGACCAAAGAAAGCCCGATCAGAGGCAGAAGTGATCCGGATCGTCAGAAACTTAACGAGGGCATATCTTGCAAATCGGAATGTGTTATCCAACGTGCCATTTATGATTTTGGGGTAGGAGAAGCTACTTTAGCCATCCAACCCCACTATGTTGGGTTGCCCACGCCAAATTTGCAAGATGCCATTAGATCGACAATCAAAGTCCCATTTTATTTTCGTTTTTACTAATTATAGTAAGTTTCAGTTTGATTGTAACTCTTCATCCCTTGGGCTTTAAGAGGTGTGTCCAACATGAAAAGTACCTAGAAAAATTATGACGCAGGGAAGGACGTGAGGTCGAGCACCGTCTTCCTCAAGATGATAAATATTCCGAATCCACGGAACTTCTCTGGACTCCTCATAGAGACTCCTCGAATCCACGAGGAAAGAAAGCAGAAAATAGAAAAAGAATTTCTAATAATTCGAAATTGATTAATGAATCCATAAAATCGAGTTCACAACCCTTTAAATAAGGGAACCAAGCAATAAGAAAGAAATCAGACTCAAACTACAACTAAAACTCCTAGAATTCGCAACTTACTATAAATAGTAAACTTACTATTTATAGACGGTCGTGATGTCTACTAGTGCGCAAGGTTTTCGGCCAAAAATAATAAGTGTCCTATTTGGCTTCACCAAACCGTTCTCCTAATCATCCTAAGCACTTTTCATGTTGGATACAACTCCTAAAGCCCAACGGATGAAGAGTTATACTCAAACTAAAACTTACTATTTATAGTAAAAACAAAAATAAAACGGGAAAACGACCGTCGATCAGGGGGTTTCTCGCAAATCCGGGCTGTGCAACCCGGCATAGCGGGGTTGGTTGGCTAAAGTAGCTCGTTCTACCCCAAATTCATATATTTTACATTGGATAACTCATTCCGAATTGTGAGATACGCCCGATCTAAGGTCCGATGGTCCGGATCACTTCTATCGCCGACTGTGCCTTTTCTGATCCATCTTGGCCATGAAATTGTCCGCGACCCGCTCTACATCAAATTAGGAGGAAAAGATGGTTGAGACAAATAGGATACTTACTATTTTTGGCCGAAAGCCATGAGGTCTAGTAGAAATCATGACTATTTATAACTAGTAAGTTTACTATTTATAGTAAATCACAATTTATGGGAGTTTTTGTTGTAGTTTGATTCCAAAACTTTTTCCTAGGGTTCATATTACTATTTAAGGGGTTGTAAACTCATTTTTAATCATTAATCAATTTATTAAGAATTTTTAGAAATTATTTTCTATTTTCTTCTTTTCCTCGTGGATTCGAGGTATCTCTGTGAGTCTAGAGAAGCTCCGTGGATTCGGAGTATTTATCCCCCTGAGGAAGATGGTGCTCAACCTCAACACATCCTTCCTTACGTCAATTTAGTGTCAGAGTGAGGCTTTTCCTCAGATCTATGGCTTCTAACAATGGGTCGGGCAATAATCCTATGGACGGTGTTCCATGAAATCATCCTTTAACCCAGAGGCTTTCGAAGCGGCGCAATGAGAGAATCAGTAAGTCATGCAAAGGGTACATGTTGCCATCGATCGCATAATGGAACCCTTAGGGTAACTCCGTGTTCATGGCGGTGATCCACCCATAGCAAGTGTTGGAACTCGTAATCGCACTGATTGTAGGACGGTGCCGGCAGTGAACCACAGGATAATTCCTTAGGAGGGGGATCCAGCGACGAGGAGGTCGACAACATGATCCACCAATATCCCGAACAAGGCGGCGCTTGAGCAGATCAGACAGATCAAGAATTTAGGATGAGGGTCGATCTTCCTAGCTTCAATGGCCAACTTCACATCAGGGATTTCCTTGATTGGCTTTCTGAAGCAAGGAAGATTCTTCGACTATATAGAACTTTTTGAAATGAAGAAAGTCAAGCTCGTGCCCTACAAATTGAAAGGTGGAGCTTCATCTTGGTGGGAGAAATTGTAACTCACACGGGTAGGGCAAATGATAGCACCTATCCGCACATAATAACGGATGAAGCAACTACTTCACACACGATTCCTCTCTAGCGACTAGGATCAGGTACTATTCCAAAAATACCAAAATTGTTGACAGGGTAGTCATTTGATGAGAAACTACACAGAAGAATTCTACTGCTTCATGGCACATAACGATTTGGTTGAAACTGAATTGCAACAAGTTGCCCAATTCAACGGTATTGTGTACGGCTATGCAGGATCGAGTCTAGATGCAACCCATTTGGACAATAAATGATGCAATCAAGTTGGCTACCTGAGTAAAAGCGCATCTTGAACCTCCCACATTTTTTTTTATATCTTTTTTTAAAAAAAAAAAAAAAAAAACTCAAAATGGACATTGGCATACAACCTACAGATTCAGGACTCGACAAAAAGGGACGGGCCGCCTATCGTATACCACCACTGTACATCTAGGAAAAAGAAAGAAAGGATATATACTACTGCTCCCAACATACAGACCTATCCTATCACCAGGGTTGCTGCGACGGGTCCATCCCAGGGAACTTCATAGCCCAAAGGGAAACCTGTAGGAGCACGCGCTCAACCCCCTACACCATCGAACCGAGATCAAAGAAGTTGCAAGTTAGGCCCCAAAGGGGTGTAATGACTATTGCTGGTCCAAGCAGGATCCCTAACCCCTATGGTCGGCCAAGACCTGACCATTGCCATTATTGTGGCTAACCGAGCCACCTATTAAACACTTGTCCCTAGTGACAAGTGGTAAACTTCGCTATCAATGATGGTAGTACTTAAAATGCTAATGAAGACCCATATGTTGATGGATTGGAGCATGCCGCAGAGGATGAAGCGAATGAGACAAATTGGGTTCCGAAGGATCATGACAAATCGCTCGTCGTGAAATGACTATTGTATGCACCAAGAAAAGAAGTACACCCATAATGACATAACATCTTCCAAACTAGGTGTATTGTGAATCGAAAAGTTTGTGAAGTGATCATCAATAGTGATTGTAAGACAACTATTATATGAACCAAGGAAAGAAGTACATTCATAATGACATAACATCTTTTGAACCAGGTGTATTGTGAATCGAAAAGTTTAGGAGCAATCATCGACAGTGGGAGCAGCGAGAATAACATCTCTAAGGACATGGTAGAAAATTTATAATTAAAAACAGATCATCACCCATCTCCATACACGATCAGTTGGATTAAGAATGTCAATGAGATGAAGGTAAAACAGTGAACTATATCTTTTTCAATTGGTAAGCATTATAAAGGCAAAGTAGTATGCGATGTAGTAGACATGAAGGTCTATCACATTCTACTCGGTTGATTTAATGTTTATATTTTCATCAAAGACGGCCAAAAAACCATACTATCCCCTATGAATCCAGAGAAGCCACCCAAAACTTCTAAAGCAGATGGCCATTTTCTCTTAACCATACGAGACTCTGTGTAGGAATCCAAAGAAACAAAATAAGCCTATGCATTAATTATAAAGGGGGGGGGGGGGGAGCTCAAGCCCACCATCATATTTGAGAAACTAAAACCCTTATTATATGAATTTAAAGAAATTTGGCCCGTTCACCTTCCCGATGGATTGTTTCCTATATGAAATATTCGACACCATATCAACCTTGTCACTGGGTCCAGCTTACCCAATCGTCCTCACTATTAGATGAGTCCGAATGAGTGCGATATTTTGTAAGAGAAAGTAGAGGAATTGATTTATAAGAGTCTTTTTCAAGAAAGCATGAGCCCATGAGTTCTTCCGGCTTTATTAACTCATAAGAAAGATGGGAGTTAACACGTGTGTTGATAGTCAAGCGATCAACAAGATTACCATAAAATACAAAATTTTCATACCACGGATGGGTGATATGTTGGACATGTTTGAGGGTGCAATATTATTTTCTAAATTAAATTTAAGGTTACCATCAAATTCGAATAGGGCCGAATGATGAGTGGAAGACGACTTTTAAGACCAATTAAGGGTTGTATGAATGAATGGTCATGCCCTTCAGTCTTTTGAATGCTCCAAAAATATTCATGAGGCTAATGACCCAAGTTTTGAACCCATTTATTGGGCGGTTCATTATGGTCTACTTCGATGACATTTTGATATATAGTAAGGACGGAGCAAGCCACATGCAACACCTCAAGTAGGTCCTTCAAGTGCTCGCTGAAAACAAGTTGTATCTGAATTTAAAAAATATAGCTTGTTGACCAATAGCCTGCTATTTTTGGGCTTTATTATGACATCCATGGACATCCAGGTGGACGATGAAAATATGAGAGCCATCAGAGAATGGCCGATCCAAACAAACATCCATGAAGTGTGGAGTTTACATGGATTAATGACATTTTATCGTCGGTTCATGAAAAATTTTAGCACCATTGTGTCACCAATTTCAAATTGCATGAAGAATGTACAATTTCAGTGGACCGATGAGGTTATCAGGAGCTTTACTGAAATTAAGCACAAATTGTCCACAATCCTGGTTCTATTGTTTCCCAGCTTCGAAAAACTGTTTGAAGTTAAATGTGATTCTTCATATTTTGGGATTGGAGGAGTTTTATCTCAAGAAGTCAGGTCGGTAGCATTCTACAATGCAAAACTTAGTGATGCACGAAAAAAGTGTAAACATATGACCTCGAATTGTACGCAGTGGTCTAAGTACTGCATCATTGGCGACATTACTTAATTCATAGGGAGTTTATTCTTTATACAAACCATCAAGCTCTCAAATTCATTAATAGCCAAGCTAACGTAAAATGTGTGCATGTTAGGTGGATTTCATTTTTGCAAGAATTCACGTTTGTGCTGAGACATAAGTCTGGGAAGAAGAACGAGGTAGCTGATGCACTTAGCCGCTGTGTAACTTAGTTTTTATGAGTAATGAGGTTATCGGGTTCAAGCACCTCAAAGATATATATATTGACAACAACAACTTCAAGGACGTATGAATTAGATGCCAACTGTGCATCGCCAAAAACTCAATGAGGGAGCAAATCATCCAAGAGTTTAATGGAGGTGGCCTTAGTGGACATCTTGGACATGACAAGATGCGAGCTCTTGTTGAAGAACGATACTATTGTCCGCAGATGGTACATGACGTGGGTAGAGTGGTGTAGCGTTGTCATCTTTACCAGGTCTCCAAGGGGCAATCTCATAATATTGGTCACTATACCCCGTTACCTGTACCTCACAGCCCTTGGGA
Source organism: Magnolia kwangsiensis (assembly GCA_037074715.1). Lineage (NCBI taxonomy): Eukaryota > Viridiplantae > Streptophyta > Magnoliopsida > Magnoliales > Magnoliaceae > Magnolia > Magnolia kwangsiensis. Next base: position 33,868,884 of record CM073586.1, on the reverse strand, counting down.
GGAACTATCTATAGACTTCGTGCTGGATCTCCCACGAACACAGCTTGGCATGGATTCGGTGTTCATGGTGGTAAATCATTTCTCAAAGATGACACACTTCATTCCATGCAAGAAGACTCTTGATGCAACACACATGGTGAATTTATTCTTCAGATAAGTCGTACGACTACGCAAGGTTTCCAAAACTATTACTTCTGACTACGATACAAAGTTAATTAGTTACTTTTGACGGAGTTTGTGGAATTGGTTCAGTATACGACTTTAGTTCAGCAGTGCCTACTACCCACAGACTGATGGGCAAACTGAAGTTATGAATTGCACCTTTTGGAACCTCCTTCGATGTATTTTAAGAGAAAAACTGAAGCAGTGTGATTTGGCCTTATCTCGAGTGGAGTTTGCATTCGACAATATGGTGAACCACTTGACAGGGAAGTCTCCGTTCAGGATTATTTACGGTCGAGTACCTCACCACATACTTGACTTTAAATTTATAATAATAATAATAATAATAATAATAATCTTTTTAAAAAAAAAAAAAAACAAAACCTTCTCTTTTCCATTCACAAATTAGTTGAATTTATATTTGGGCCGTCCCATGGCACAAAAAACACAGGGACAACCTATCATGGCGATAAGCAATGGAAACAAAAAACCAAAAAATTGCACAAAACAAAGACAACCGTCAAAAAGAAGGCCCTTAAGCTATCCCGATCGAGCCCAGCCCAACCTTATCAAGGAATAACAGCCCTTTGACCTGTAACGGAAGCTCCGAAAACCGAACAAACCAAGTTGAAGCTTGGGAAGCGCTACCCAAATGGGCCATATAATCAGCGGGGAAGTTCCCTTCCCTGAAGGTATGTACAATAGGAAATTGACCTTTACGCTTCAACTGGTCAATCCTATACACTCAGGAGTCCTATTTCCAGCTTAGCTGAGATTCCCCATTCAGCACATCCACAATTAACCGCGAGTCCGATTTAATAATGGCCAAGAAGAAGCCTTTTTGGAGGCAGAGGGCTAGACCGTTGTGGATGGCGCGCAACTCCACATATGATTTTGATCCCACTCCATAGCCCAAAGAAAAAGCAAATAGAAATTCGCCCTTATCTCCCCTGCATACACCCCCGCCACCAGAATTGTCAGGATTTCCCCTGGCTAAGCCGTCCACATTGACCTTTACCCACCCATGGGAAGGCCTCATCCACTTGACCAGCAATGTCTTGCCAGTACTGCTACCAGTCGATAAACCAACATCAAATCCTTGATGTAGCCTGTGGCCTGAGCCACACACTTAACTTGGTTCCTCTGCCTAAGCTCCCATGCATGAGCATTGCAGCAGAACATATGACAGAAAAGATCATGGACATTCATGCGGAGGTGTAAATCAAGTTACATGCCTCGAACGACAAGTATAAGGAGCAAGTCGACAAACATCGATGAAAAAAGGTATTTGAGGTGGGCGACCAAGGAGAGCTTTTCAACCAAGACATACGACAAGTTGAAGAAGAAGAAGAGTGGACCAATATCGATCCTTCAAAAGATCAATGATAACGCTTCCGTTGTTAATCTTCCGAATGACATGAAGATCTCGCGTACTTTCACCGAAGCAGAATGAGAACTCGAGGACAAGTTCTTTTCAAGTAGAGGGGACTGATGTAGAGAGGTTCATAGACAATTTCATGGCCAAGATGGACCAGAGAAGGCTCGATTGGAGGCAAAAGTGATCCGGACTATCAGAAACTTAAAACAGGCATATCTCGCAAACTGAAATGAGTCATCCAACGTGTCATATATGATTTTAGGGTAGGAGAAGCTACTTTAGCTACCCAACCTTGCTATGCCATGTTTCTCAAGCCGAATTTGCGAGATGTCATCAAATCAATGGTCAAAATCCCATTTTATTTTCATTTTTACTATTTATAGTAATTTTTAGTTTGATTGTAACTCTTCATCCGTTAGGCTTTAAGAGTTGCGTCCAACATGAAAAGTGTTTAGAAAAATTAGGAGAATAACATGGTTGAGACAAATAGGACACTTACTATTTTTGGCCGAAAGCCATGAGGTCTAGTAAAAATTATGACCATCTATAAATAGTAAGTTTACTATTTATAGTAAGTCATGATTTTTGAGAGTTTTAGTTGTAGTTTGATTCCGAAACTTCTTCTTAGAGTTCACGTTACTATTTAAGGAGTTGTAAACTTGTTTTTAATCATCAATCAATTTATTTAGAATTTTTAGAAACTATTTTCTATTTTCTTCTTTTCCTCATGGATTCAAGGTATCTCTCCAACTCAAGAGAAGCTCGGTGAATTCAGAGTAGTTATCCACATGAGGAAGACAATGCTCAACCTCAACACATCCTTAAGTGCGTCAATATCATTTAGAAAATAACATTGCAAAAGTTACTAAAAGAATGAAATTGACAATTCATGATTAACAGTCCTGGGACACCTATCACCTCTTTCCGGCTTCGATTCAAGTCAAATCCATGGCTAGGGATGTGCGGAAGGAGAGCGAGGGAGGAAGAGAAAAAAGCGAGTGGGATTGTCCAATCCTTACCAACACTTCCGCGAGTGGGATTGCCCAATCCTCACTGAGACTTGGGCTATATGTTTTTAGTCACTTGTCCCAAGATCGAGATAAAAAGCAAACCAATGGGAAGCCCGTTTTGAGGCAATCCGGCTAAGATTCCATCAATCGAAGTTAATCGTCCAATCCCTGAATTGGATTAGGGATATTTTAAACAATGATTTCCATGCAATTAATTATTACAATAATCAAGGATACAACAATTGATAAATAATTGATAAAGAAGTGGTGTTAACGCAGAAGTGGAAAGTCCCAGTCCGTCTATCTTAGGTTGACAGTTCGCGTGTATTAGTAAAGCCACTCCTTAGGATGCCGATCGTGTGGTGTCATGACTTTGTGGGCCCACCATGATGTATGTTTTTATTTTATTTTATCAATGCCATTCATCCGATTTGCCACTTCATTTTAGGAAACGATCCAATAATTGAAGCATATACAAAGCTTAAGTAGACCACACCGCAGTAAATGGAGATTAATAGCCTACTATTGAAAATTTCTTAGGGGTCATGGAAGTCCTGGATCAATCTGATATTTATGTTTTCCCTTCGTCTAGGTCAACCTTCTGATGTTTATGTTTTCCCTCCATCCAAGTGGAGATTAATAGCTTACTTACTATTGAAGAAAAAAAAACAAAAAACGGTGGACGTCATTAGACCCAGGAAACTTCCTCGGGAGACCATCTGATGAGTACATGTAAGCAAATGTTGTGGTGCATTAGAAAGAAGGCCGAATGATTAACATTCTGTCCGAACTATCACTTGATCAGATGGATAGGATTTCAAGCAACAGGCTTCAGCATGGCCCACGTGCAGTTAATCTAGGCCATTCGTTCAGTAGGGCACAGTACGAGCCTGCCTACGACAAAAAAAATAAAAAATAAAAAAAATCAATGCACCACACACGTGTACATTGCATAAGGAAGATCACACACCCGTGTGCCAGAGCTGGACCATTCATCAACCAGGGCGTACCAGAATGGCAAACGAAGAGTGTGCCAGAGCTGGACCATTCATCAACTAGGGCGTACCAGAATGGCAAACGAAGAGTAAACATATGCTTACCTCATAAGAATCGGAACGCCCAAGCTGCTCGCCCTTCGGACCTACCACGTAATGATCCAGAGCGTCCATCTAAGAGGTCGCATAGTAAATGGAGAACATGAAAAGACGTTTCGCCGTTCCTCACCGTCCATAAGAAGGTGCAAGAAACTGCTTCACTGGACGGTGATATAGCTGACGAGTGTGAGTCTGTACACGTAGCTCATCAACCGTGGAGCCTTGTAGATGAATACGTGGGGATGCAGAACCGGTGGGCATTTCTTCAAGAAAATGGGTTAATTTCTCATCCTCTTCCGACATTGATTGAGGTGAGATTTCTGCCTTTGAAAAAGGAGGGAAATAGGAAGCCGACAAAATAGTACGCTTGCCTCGTCTCAAGCTTATCTTCAGATTTTTAAGCGCCAAAAGGCTGCAGACAATGGCCATCATCAGACCCGTACGTGCGTAGGCGGACCGTTGTCAGGGTGGATTAGGTGTGGGCCCGGCCCACCCAACATCGTGCGGTCCTGACCGTGGGACTTAACTTGATATATTTACAGTATATCCACGCCGTACATCCGTTTTTTCCTGCTTGTTTTAGTGCATGAGCCCAAAAATGAAGCAGATCGAAATATCGGGTAGATCACACCATAGGAAATAATGGCAATTGACCATTAACAAATTTATGTGGGCCAAAAAAGGTTTGGATCAAGATTATTTTTATTTATTTATTACGTTTGCTTCATCTAGGTCTGTAGGTCTTTATCAACAAATTGGATGGCAATAAAGTTTGATATGGGCATTATGATTGGCCTTAGGAAGTTTTTAACGGTGGGCGTTCATTCACCACTGTTTCTTGTGGTATGGTCCATTTGATAGTTCTATTTATTTTATTTTTGGGCTGATGGCCTAAACTAATCTGAAAAAACGGATGAACGGCCTGGATATTCAATACATATATCAAGGTGGGCTCTAGGATCGGGACCGCAGTGCTGGGTGAGGCCGGAACGGCACCTAATCCGCTCCAGCCGTTGAAACGAGATGGACGCAAGTTTCCTGCAACACAAAGCCCTGTCGGGCCCACTACAATGTCAGTTCCAAATCCACCCCGCCCATCAGATCTGCCGGCTCGTTTTGGTTTGAGAAGCCAAGAAATAAGTAAAATAAGGAATCAGATGGGCCAATCAAAGGAAACAGTGGGGATAAAAATGCCTGGCAATGAAACGTTCTTGGGTTCACCATGATGTTTATATGCCATCCAAACCCATTCGTAAGCTAAGCTGATTTCCAACAGGAGTTAAAGAAAACACAAATATCAGTATGATCCAAAACTTCGGTGGGCTCCAATGAGATTTCAGTTGTGATCGTTTAGTCCTCATTGTTTTTTGTGATGTGGTTTCGTTTTTGGACCTTGTCGGACTTGAGCTGATGATGGTGTAGGATGGACTGTATTCCACTTGACATCATAGTGGGCCCCCCACCACGCTGATGGACAGAGCGGATTGTGTGGTGTTGCCAACACCAACACCAAGCAGCTCCGTAGTGTAGAGACAATGTGGGCCTACCGTGATGTACAGGTTTTATCCGCACTTCATCTTGGCGGCTCATTTTAGTGTATGAATTCAAAAAATGAAACAGATCCAAAGATCAACTGAACCACATCAAAGGAAAGTTTTGGGTCAAGCCGATATTTCTGTTTTCCTCCAGCCCAGTCTGTGTGTGCCTACGGAGAGGTTGGATGACGAATAAACATCATGGTAGGCTCCTGGAGGTTTCTAAGGGTGGGCATGATTATCTCCACTGTTTCGTGTGGTGGTCCACTTAAGCTGTGTTAGTGTGCTGAAGTCCCTCGATATGCATTACTATCCTCAACGTCATCCTCTGATAGCCAGAGCATTCAGAGAAAGTCATTAGTAAAGATGGTACCTGAGTGAAAGGTTAAGTGTTCGTTAGATTTCTCTACGAACAGGATGCCAAAAATGCTATGGACGTCTTAAACGGGCGCCGGATTGATGGGCGCAAGGTCACGGTTGATAAAGCAAATCCAAGGAATGTTAAAGTCCCGAGCCCTAAACTCGATCCCGGCGTCGGACCAAAGGGCGTGCCCCTTTCTGTGAATGTGACCTATGCCGAAGTCGCCTCTGGAGCATCGAACCCCATAAAAACAAGATTCCAATCTGTGGCAGAAAACTTCGTCTCGATTGCAGATGCGGGAGTAGTGGCAAGAAAGAAACTCGAACTCCAACTGAGCCTGATAGCTAGAATAGAACCTTACACATCAATTTTTCAAATGATGCAGGTTCTGAGGGAGTCAGCTTTCGCATCATCCAATATTGATATCATCCGACTCTTAGCTACTAGGGTTCTACTCAAATTAAAATCCAAGTATGACCTCAACCTCTTCATGGGGGAAGGGGCTCTCCACAGCAAAATGGGGATTACCTCCATCAAACACTGGTCACCGGAAGAAGAGGGGCTAGGCAGGGGATCATGGATTCGGCTCTTTGGAGTCCCATCCCATGGCTGGTTCGAATCGGCTCTGTTGGATCTAGGGAACTATTTCGGTAAGGTTCTTGAAATTGATTCTATTACCAGATGCGGATAATTTCAGGGATTCTTTCGTATGAAGGTTCTTTTCCACCCTGGAGTGGATTTACGTCGCACTCTATACCTGGAGGTGGAAGGTCAAAACTACCCTGTGTATGCAGAGCTTGAAGCAGAGCCAGGAACTCATTCTGTAAAACCACCAGTAGGGGAAAACAAACCAGATCAATACACTACCACGAAGCAGTGGGTAGAGAAATGTTTCGGAACCAGTTGAAGAGATCGGGATACGGCCCTTAGGGACGATCACTTCGCACATCAGGGGAACCTGGAGAAGTGCAATCAACATGTTCGACGAAATGCTTCAGGCAATGAGTTGGTTCAGAAACCAATCCTTCTTCTAACTTACACCAGCAACAGGGAAGATAACCCCAAGGACAACCGGGACTGTGAGATACTACCCCTCACAAAGTGCGACATTAGGACTAATCAACATTCGGTTGCTTCTGGGTGTGGGGGAACATAACTTATCCCTAACCCAGTGGCACTGTGTGCTGCCAAGCCGGTCTATCCAGAAGATGCCTCAACCCAAACCAAGATACCCAGGGACAATCAATTCACACATCAGGGGAACCTGGAGAAGTGCAATCAACATGTTCGACAAAATGCCTTAGGCAATGAGTTGGTTCAGAAACCAATCCTTCTTCTAACTTACACCAGCAACAGGGAAGATAACCCCAAGGACAACCGGGACTGTGAGATACTACTCACAAATTGTGATAATGGGACTAATCAACATTCGGTTGCTTCTGTGTGTGGGGGAATACAAGCTATCCCTAACCCAGTGGCACTGTGTGCTGCCAAGCCGGTCTATCCAGAAGATGCCTCAACCCAAACCAAGATACCCGATAATCTCCATTGTCTTTCAGGAGGGTCTTCCGACCAAGACCGAGAGAGCGTGCAAACTAATTCGAAATCAAATGTAGACTGTCCAAATGGTCTTCCAGAAAGCTCAGAGGATCAATTGAAAATTCAGAAACTGAATGTGGATCCAGGATACGTATTATCAGAATTGCTACTCAGCCCGATGATTCAGCAGTCTCGACAGACATATCTTTTAGTAGAAACGAATTCGTTCCAGATCAGTGGGGGATTACCCAATATCAGACTTTAGGGAGTTCCAAATAGGATTTACTTACTCCCCGCTATCCTCAAGCGAGTCTGAAGACAGATCAAGCTCACCCCGCAGAACAGCAAATCTTCCCAAATGAGGACTTGCACTCGACAAGGAGAACTGGTGGTGGATCTCTCACCGTTCTTCTCGAAGGACGAAGTGGCCATATCTCCCACAATTCAGGGTGCTATCAGAGAGGTCCAACACGATGATCAGGATCAGGAAACTAATTCGCTTTCGGGTCTGAAGAAAACTCCCTAGCGTGATTTTCTCACTCCCAAGAAGCGAACTGCAGCCAGCCTCTTCATCCCACCACGAAAGAAGGGTACAAGAAAATCAATCAAAAATTCCCTAGCTGCAGTCTCCAGGGATGAATGGCTATCTCGTCTCAGGCACCTTTAAAGCAGGATCGTGGCTACTCAGTGTTCAAATGACTGAAAAAATTCTAGGCTGGAATGCTCGAGGAGTGGGAAACAATCCCACCATCAGAACACTGAAGCACCTTCTTAAAGACCACAATCCATGGGTTGTAGTAATCTTGGAACCTATAGTATATGAATCAAAACGAGTGCGAGTAGGCCTCCTTATTGGTTTTCATTGTTCTTTCTCAAATGTTGATTGTGGCGGGAAAATTTGGCTATTCTGTAGATCCCCTACTAATGTTACAGTGATATCCAAATCGTCCCAAATGCTAACTTTCTCCACTATTTTCCATCTGACAAGCACTCCAATTTCCATATCGATGGTTTACGCTAGCTGCTCGCGAATTCAGCGGCAGTCCTTGTGGGAGGAGATGGCCTCTCTAGCTTCTGCAGTGCAGGGCCCTTGGGCGATTTACGATGATTTCAATGTGGTTTGTGAAGTTGTAGAACGTAGGAGCAGAGGCAGTTTGATATGGCCAGTTCCAGAGACTTTGTGGATGCCATAAACGGGGCGGGCCTTCAGGATGTAGGCTATCAGGGGAACAGTTTCACCTGGTCAAATAACCAATCGGGCGAGGCCAGAGTTTGGGCCAAGACTGGACCGTGTGTTGCTGAATCCTGAGTGGAGTACCCGTTTCCCCTCTTTCCAGGTACATCACCTCCCTCGGCACAACTCTGACCATGCGCCCCTTCTTTTAGTTTTTCCTTCGCCATCTTTTGCAGGACAGAAACAATTCAGAATTCAGAGCATGTGGTTTCATCATGAGGGGTTCTTACCTATGGTTAGAAATGCATAGAGCTCTGCTAGCGATCCAAACCCTCTGCGGAACCTGCTATCTAAGATGAAGGTTGTTAAACTCTGCCTTAAACAGTGGAATAAGGATGTTTCGGTGACATCTTTTCAGCAGTTAAGAAGGCAGCATTATCTTTGGACGATCTGGAAGGGCAGTTTCAGAATGATATGGAGGGAACAACAACTTCAAGTCTTCATCAGCGAATTATCGATGCCAAAGCCTCGCGGTCCCATTTGGAGATCATGGAAGAGTCCTACTGGAAGCAAAAAGTCAGAAATAACTGGCTTCAAGTGGGAGACAGAAAGATGGGTTTTTTCCATGCGTCGGCCACGGCTAGAGTCAGAAAAGCGACGATTTCTTCTATCCAGTTGGAATCTGGTCAGACTGTTACTACCCAGGAGGAGATCAAGACCAATGCAGCCCGGTATTTCCACTCCCTCTTTTCTGCAGGGGCTATCCAACAGGACGAGGAGCTTCTGGAAGTGAACCCGAACGTCGTTACCGAAGAGAAAAATTGTTTTTTGATGAACCCGTTGTCCCTTCAGGAGATCTACCTGGCTGTCTTGTCCATCCCTCGGGATAGTGCGACCGGGCCGGATGGTTTTACAGGTGCTTTTTTCGCTGAATGCTGGGAGTTTGTTTGCAAGGATCTTATGTCAGCAGCTATTTCCTTCTTTCACGGAGACCCTCTTCCAAGGGCCTTCACGTCGTCCCTCGTTGCTCTAATCCCAAAGAAAGATGCGCCTAAGACCTTTGCGGATTTTCGACCCATAAGTTTATGTAACGTCATATACAAAATTCTAGCCAAAATTGTGGCCATCCGCCTAGCCAAGTTGCTTCCCTCAATGATATCCCTTGAACAAGGGGCTTTCATCCGAGGCAGAACCATCACAGAAAACATCGCTCTAGCACAAGAACTTCTTCGGGACATGAACAAGAAAGTTAGGGGTGGAAACATTGTTTTGAAACTGGACATGGAAAAAGCTTATGACAGGGTGGACTGGCTAAATCTCAAGCAAGTTCTTATGCAATTTGGCTTCTCGGCCCCTTGGATCAAGCTAGTGGAGCGTTGTCGGAGCAACTGTTGGTCCTCAGTGCTAGTGAATGGGGAGGTTGGGGGATTCTTCAAGTCTACCCATGGTCTCCGACAGGGGGACCCGCTATCTCCTTATCTATTCATCCTTGCGTCCGAGGTTCTCAGTCGTGGTTTCAAGAAATTGGTGGGGGGTGGTTCTTTTTTGCCAATCTCAAGACGTCGTGGTAATGTAATCGTCTCACACCTTCTATTTGCGGACGATACGCTCATGTTCTTGAATGGGGGCATCCGTTCCATCAGAGCGGTCAAGCGCTTTCTGGAACGTTACCAACTCGTTTCGTGTCAAAAGGTGAATGCCCAGAAAAGCAGGTTTATTCATCCTAAAAATATGCCTCCAGCGAGATGTGCGGCTATCCACAGGGAGCTTGGTATGGAGGACTCGGTGGAAGGTTTCTCCTACCTTGGGGTTCCTATCTCGGTGGGCCATAGAAAAAGGGATGTTTTTCACAACATTATCAAAAAAGTGGAAAGTCACATCTCAGGCTGGAAAGCGAGATTCTTATCTATGGTGGGCAAAGCCACTCTAATTAATCACGTCCTGTCAAGCATCCCGGTTCACACGATGGCAGCTACGCATGTCCCAGCTTCTGTCCTCCAAACTTTGTAAAGGCTATTTGCAGATTTTTTTGTGGGGCTGGGCGGAGGGCAAAAAGAAACTTCATTGGAGAAGTTGGAAAGAGATATGTTGACCCAGAGAGGAGGGCGGGCTAGGGATCAGACGCTTAAAAGACGTCTTAACTGCCTTCCACATGAAGATGGCTTGGCACGTGTCTCATAAAGAGGAAAAGGGCTTGTGGGGAATTTTTATGAGAGACAGATATGTCATTGATGTTAGGAGTATGGGTCCGGGCGTGTCTTCTCCAGCGATCTCGCCGTTGTGAAGCGAATTAGAAGTCTCCTTCCTTCTATTGAAGCAACGACCCAGTGGCACATTGGCGAGGGAAGTTTGAACCTTTGGACCTTAAATTGGACCGGTCTCGAGCTGCTATCCGACAGAGCGACTGCTGGAGTGCCTTCCTCTTTGTCAAATCTCCAAGTGCAGGATTTCCTCGGGGCCATGGGACCACTGGCCTCTTCCGCGATCTTCACTCATCTTTCCCAGCAAGACATTAATTCCATCTTCCATGGAGGATACCGTATTACTGGATCAAAGGACTCTCCTTTCTGGCCTCTCTCACTAAATGGGGATTTCACTATTTCCACGGCGTGGGAATTTTGACGTGAGCAGGGTCCTCGAACCAGTTGGGGTGAGAAGATCTGGAACATAAAAATCCCTCCAGGTGTGGTGAATCATCCGGAAAGCGGTGCTGGTGGACGAAGCTGTAAAATCTCGCTGGATCCAGTTAGCATCTCGATGTAGCTGTTGCGTTGATGAGCAGGACTGCAGACCACCTCTTGAAACTGGCGAGCATATCTTCCTCCATAGCACACGAGTTGCCGTTGTTTGGAACTATTTTGCTAGAATTTATGACAATTCCTCATCCAACAGGGATTCTATCCTCGACCGACTAACCCGCTGGTGGGAAAGGCCCTTGGATTCAAACTGTTCTGCTCCTCTTCAAAAACTCATCCCATGCTTTATTCTCTGGGAACTCTGGGTGGTGAGAAATGTGTCTAGGTACGATGGCTTCAAGCAGAGACCGACCTCTATTATTCTTCGTGTCATTGCTTGGCTGAACTGGATAGTTATGAGATGGTTTTTGCCATCGAATGCTGACAGTTATAGCAGAATTCTGTTTTCCATGGGAATCTCTGCCCGGCCGCATATCTTGCATCAAACTCAGGTGGTGTACTGGAAGTGTCCTCGACCTGGTTGGGTAAAACTGAATGTTGATGGCTCGTCCCGTGGCAATCCGAGGCTGGCTGGTGGTGGGGGAGTGTGTAGAGGTGATAAGGGCGACTTCTGCTTTGCGTTTTGTGCATGATATGGTTTTGCCTCGATTACCAGGGCCGAATTGCGGGCTATTCATGATGGCCTTTCCTTATGTCTCCTACAAGGGCTAACAAACATCCAGGTCGAATCAGACTCTCAGATGGTGATTAATTTCCTTCAGGATTCCTCTAAACCGGGTTGGAGGTGGAGTTATTGGATTTTCAGAACCCGAAACCTCTCTAGGTTGGGTTAGATTGTTTTCACTCATGTGTACAGAGAAGGCAATGGCCCAGCGGACTGTATGGCTAACTTGGGAAGTGTCAAGAAATCTTCTTCCGTGTTTCATTCCCTTGCAGCTCTTCCTCAGGAAATCAGGGGTCTACTCTTCCTTGATAAAGCAGGGCTGGGAGCGATCAGGAAACGAGGTCTTAGGTAGTCTTTTCTATAGGCTCTCTATGCTGGTTGGGGTGTCCTATTGGCTTTGGTCTGCTGCCTTCAGGTGGTCGGTTTTTCTTTTTCTTGTTCCTTCCCGTTTGGTGGCCCCTAGTCTTAGTTTTTTTATTTGGCTATGGGGGCCACCCAAATTGATTGTACCTACTTGTAATTTTGTGAATGAGGAAAAAAAAAGACCCATGGGGTTCCCACAAAAAAAAGTGTTCAGATCCTAAGAATAGTGTATTTCCCCATAGCAGCTTGTTTCTAGTATTAGTGTACACCCTTGCTGTTGCCTCAAATGTTCTTGTGCGGGATTCCATTACTTCACCCATGCTTGAAAGTGTTAGGGCTCGTTTGGTCGGGTGGATTGAATGGTATTAGTGTGTATGGGATCAGATTTAAGGTAATGATGGCAACGTCAGTGGATTGCTGGCAATCCCTTGGTATTGGTGTATCCCATGGCCAAAATTCATGCCTGTTTTTGGATGGTTAGCATATCCGGGGATGCCAAACTCCTATCCTGTTTGGCCGGGCGTGGGATTCCATGCAATCCCATGGAAAACTGCCCTGCCCTTCACTAGGATAAGAACACACCTCTGCAACCAATCTTTTAAGAACCGCAACAGAAAAGTCTCAAACGAGGATCGAAACCAGGAGGGCGATTCGTGGGGGCGGGTCAAAACGAGAATCTTTGGCGATGCAGCCTCCCTTCTTCTCTACCAATCAATCCCTTCCTCACTCTGCTTTTCTCTTCCATTCCGTAGGAAACAAGTGATTTATGGTTGTGATCAATTAGAAAACCTTTTCATTTTCTTACGCGAGGTTCTGAATTCATGCATTTCGAGATAGATTTCAAACAGTTTGTAGATATTTCAAAACCCACTTGTTGAAACCTCGAATTTACAAGACCTAGCTTCAGAATCGATGTAAATTGAAAAACCAGGAAATCGGTTAAAAAATCTGCTCGATTTTAACCAGGAAATCAGTACAAAATTCTGTTCTATTTTCTCCAAGCTCGATTTCGAACAACTCTAGGAGATTTCAAGGACCCAACTGCAAAATCTGTAAATCTTCTAAACCTGGTTGCAGATTTTAGTAGAGACATCAATGGAAGAATCTATTCATTTCTTCCACCTAGGTCTAAATTGTCGAGACTTTCAAGCTGGATTCTGAACGATTTGACTAAAATTTGAAAACCCACTTGCAGAACCCGTGAATCTAGAAGATCCAATTACAAAAGCGAAAGATATTCAAAACCCTCGAATCTGACAAGGCGCGCGTGCGCACACACACACACACAGCAAAGGTAAGAGATGGGATTAGGAGGGATTTCGCAATCCCTCCATATCCTCAGATCCGTCAATGGATTCAGACGTACCGAAATCCATCACCGTCCAAACAGGCAAGGGATGGGATTAAGAGGGATTTTACGATCCCATCCACCCTAATACCATTCAATATCATTCAATCCACCTGGAAAAACACCCCCAGAGAGTGTTAAAGTCTATTAATATTCATTGATAAACAATCCTCTAATAGCTAGAGCTTTTAGAGCAAGTGGTAATTGCACGAAAGAAACACATACATCACATCAACCCCACAAAGTCTTCACACCACCGCATTGTGGTTGGGAATGTCGTTTGCCTTTTTGTTTTTTTCAAAAAATGGTGTGACCAACAATGGTCCCACTAGCTTCATATAAGGAGAAGAGGATTACAACCTATGGTATTTCGGGCAGAGTAACAACAACTTTGCTACCTACCTATCATATCCTATACAAATGAAGATTTTTTTGAGTTTCCTAACAAAACCTAAGTCGGTTTTGTCCAAAAGGAAACAACCCTTGATCAGACAAGGGAGAAGGAGGACATCCCGAAATAGCATATTAGATTGAGAAGAGCTCCCTTCTTTCACCAACCCATCTGTTGGCCCGTTTGCTTCTCTGGGGGTAAGGGAGATGCTGAAAATTCCCTTGTCGCATAGCTCCCTGATTATTATGCCTCTACTCTGGGCATCAATTTGACAAAATTGTTAGGTTGTATCATAACCCAATCTTGTATCATTATAGATTTGAAAATTCAGTAAGGCGAGGATCCAAATGGCTTCCGAATGTAGCTATAGTGATCTTCATCAGCATCCTACTTCCGTTCTGAATCAACCATCATAGTATCTCCTCACTCATTGCAGTCTTTCTTTGTTCGCCAGGCAGAATAGGATATTGAGCTTTCTCAGACGATGTAAAGAACGAATGCTGCAGATCCCACTACTCCCCTAAAGCAAACTGTATCCAGCTAAGTGCGAGAGTGACAGAACCCCCTCTTCAATCTAAAACATACTACATTTAGCCAGGTGCGACAGTGACGAGGGTTTCAATGCAATACTTTATTGTTCAGCGGCATTCTCAACATCCCTCAGAATCATGCGTGCAACATTCTGTTCGTCCCAGTGATCAGCCTTAATCGAGGATGGCGGGAGATTCACTTCCATCTGCAAAGAATATGAATGAGGAGAACTCACACGTCGATCCCGGTGCAAATAGTAGGGGATCGATTCTGCACCATTGAGCATTAGAGTGTTATCTCCTTTTATCACTCTTAAGCCTGTTAGGGTCACTTTTCTGCTAAAAAGAACATGACCAAAATTTTGCAGTACGGCTTTTACTGGCCCACCATGTTCAGATACACTCATGAGTTTTGTAAAGTTTCTGAGCGTTGTCTGAATTTGGGCCGAATGTCTCGTCGAAAAATGATGCTACTAAACCCAATTCTTATAATTGAAGTATTTGATTGCTGGGGCATCGATTTTATGAGATCATTCCCTCAATCCTTTGAAAATATTTATATTTTGTTAGCAGTAAAATATATCACTAAGTGAGTTGAAGGGATCCCATGCTGGAATAATGATCATTGAACGGTCATTAGATTTTTAAAAGAAAACATTATTTCCCGGTTCGGAATGCCTCAGGCCATTATTAGTGATGGAGGCTTACACTTTTGCAATAAGTCATTCAAGAACTTAATGAAGAAATATGGCATCTCTCATAAGGTAAGCACTCTATACCACCCACAAACAAGCTGGAAAGCTGAGATTTTCAACAAGAAAATTAAACAAAATTTTGAAAAAAATGATTAACCCTGCCCATAAGGATTGGTCAATCCATTTAACTGATGCTTTATGGGCTTACCTTACAGCTTTTAAGACTCCCATTAAAATGTCTCCCTTTCAACTCATTTATGGGAAAGCTTGCCACTTGCCTAAGGAGTTGGAACATAGAGCCTATTGGGTTATCAAAAATTTGAATTTTAACTTGGACAACGCTGACTCGCTATACAAACTACAATTAAATGAACTCGAGAAAATTCAGAATGATGCATACAAGAATTCGAGAACTTACAAGGACAAGATGAAGGTGTTCCATAATAGGAACATCTTTGGAAATCATTCATAACCGGTCAAAAAGTCCCTATGTACAATTCTCGTTTACATCTTTTTTCGGGTAAGTTGTGATCTCGTTGGACCGGTCCTTTCATTGTTATTATTGTTTATTCTCATGGGCTTGTCGAGATAAATAATCCGACAAATAACAATGTTTTCAAAGTAAACGGACATCATCTAAAGTCATTTGTTGAGAAGTTTGATTCAGAGGATATGTCCATACCTCTAATCGATCATGTGTATCAGGATTGACCTCCTAGTCTGATGGAAGTGTAGTTAGGTTTATTGCTTTCATAGAATTTATAATTAAATAGTTTGTTTTTCAATAAGTTTAGTCTTCATGCTAACCCATGTAGATGTTGAGAACTTTGGAAAAGCTTCAATTCTTCTTCTTCATGTATTATCTTTCCATCGCTTCTCCTTTATTTTAGTTGTCTCTTGTGCATTGTATGCTTATATCTTTTATATTGAGGACAATGTAGATTTTAAGTTGGGGGTATGGATTAGGTAAATTAGTCAGTATTGTCCTAGTCTTTGAGTAAAATAATAATAATAATAATAAATGAAAATTTTTAATTTTTCAAATTAAAAATTTATTTGGAAAGCGATAGTTTGTGCACTTAAGAATGCTTTTAATAAGATGATAAGATAAAGATTGAATTTTGAATTGTTGGAGTTTGATCAACTGAGCAGACTATAACTAAAATTCTCTCATCTAATTGACTAAAAGGAAGTTTGAATATTATGTTAATCTAAATTACAAAACACATTCAATTTATTTTTTGTGAATTGTTCTAGAATTTTTTATTGTTAGTAGGTGAACCATTGATAGATATTGAGAATTACGTTTGGAGAATTTTATCCACCTTAAAAAGATGAAAAGAACTTCAAAAACAGAGAGATCAACAAAAATGGTCATGTATAATTAAAAAAAATAAAAAGTTTGAAAAGAATGAAGATGAAAAGACTGCAAAGAATGAATAAATAAAAGTGATCGTCAATATAAAATAAAAAACTAGAAAAATAAGAAATATGGAATAAGTTCAGAATCAACACTTAATTATTGCATCAATCTTGCATGACTAACATTATGAAATGATAATACTTTTATAGAAAGTAAGTTGGAATTCACTAAGCACACTGGAAAAACTTGATATATGAACTTATGCTCCTAAGCAAGGTATTTTGTATTGGTATCGGTGGGCGTAACGGTGCCCACCGTTACCTATACGGATGCAGGGGTGTAACGGCCCGTAATGGTGCAATTTTTTATTTTTATTTTTGCCAAAAAAAAAGAGAAAAAATATATATTAAATCCGTAATATTCTAAGCATTTTAAATATACATTCATTTATAAATTGGAACATGTTTATGGTGGTGTACCGGTCCACTTTTTGGTGAGAAGTTATATCAGACTGTCTGATGAATTTATGAACCAGACAACCTGGATTTGAATGTAAAACTCATATATTTAATTTGCTAACTATCTACTATCAATGATAGATATATTAGAATGAATGTAATATGGAAATATCTTATATATGTAGGTGTTTGCAATTATTTTTTATAATTTATTGTATATTAAGTTATTAATAATTTAACATACCTGCGGCTGTGATTGTGATTCTTGTCCTGTGATCTATCATCCTCAAGTCAAGAATATTAAAAAAAATAAAAAAAAATAGTAGTGTTTAATATACTCCCCTACAATTTGATTAAGGATTACTTGATTGGTTGTCAGGGGAGCTATTTTAAATACAAAGATGACAGTGTCAAGTGTGTGCTTAGCTACTTACAATAATACTGTTGTCTGGTAGAAATACTTACCTTAATACAAATATATAGTTATAATTATCGTAATAAAATTCACAAGTCACCACCAAAATGAAAATTTATTTTTTTGTAGTTGTTGGACCTCCGCATCATCGTCATCATCATCATCAGGCTAAAGCTATCCAATAGGTGGAGGTACTGTATATCCATAATTTCCAGTGCCAGAAGAAAATACTAGATCAACGAAACCCTGAGTAAGGATATCCACCAATGCCCGTCGAATAGCCATATTAGTGCTCATACTCAAGCTATTAAGAATCTTGAGATTGAGAGTGTGTCTGTGATGAGTAACATGGATTTTGATCTGGATATCTATGACTATAATCATATGGATATGGATTGGGATAACTACTTTAACATAGATGTGATGGAGCAGGCTCAGTATAACTATAATCATAATTCAATTGTCATACGAATATTCATCATAATAACCAGGACCATGAGCCTACTGATGTTCTAGACCTTCCAAATCCGGTGTACCACTAGACCTACCCTCCTCCCACTGGTTGTATCGTGATTTAGTACACGCATAAGTCTGATCTTGTATACTACCTTGTCGATGTTCATTGGCATTGCGATCTGTAGATGGCTGTATGGTGTGCTAAGAAACACCAAAAGTGTCAGCACCAGGGGTAAGGGTGTCATCATCACCATCATCCGACACAGTCACACTACCACTGCTCGTACTCTTCTGTTGATCTTGAGTTGTACTTGGCATAAAAGCTACCCCTCTTTTTTGGTCCAATACAGGTGTATGACTCTCTTGTTGCGCTATGCGTATTCGTGGGTCATCAATTTTCAATTCTTCACTATCATCTTCAATTTATTTTTCTTTTGTTTCTAACTAAGGTAGAAGCGGGTCATCCTCATCATAAATATTATCCACGTTTATTAGAGAATAATTGTTGAAGGTCAAATATTGCATATTAGACCCTGTTTATTACTTGGTTTTATGAACATGATAATGCTTAATGTTCTATTTTAATTATGTTTGTTTTACAAGGTAAATTTAAGAGCTTGGATTGAAAAAGATGTTAAAAGCATGGATTTAACGCTCAAGAATCACCAAAGCTAAGCTTAGATCTAATGAAACCAAGAATGAAGAATGCATATACTAAAAATCTAAGAAAACTAAGTCAAGAATGAAGAAAATCAGAATTTTAAAGTGAAATTGTGTAATGCTCGACCAGTCCTGGCCTTTGCTCAACCAGTCAAGGCTATGCATGACCAATCCTGGAAATAGCTCGACCAGTCGAAGCTCGACCAGTCAAGGTGCCTCGACTCGAACTCCAGCGAGTAAAACAACTAAATTTTTATCTTGATTGACCAGTCGAGGGTGTCCCACAATCGATTGAGGATGACCCATGACCGGTCGAGGACGTCCCATGACCAGTCGAGGGTTACACAATTTTTGCGCAGACTGTATAAATTTGAGATGGTTTTGAAAAATTTTCACTCGGTGCGAAAGTCTAAGTCCTAAAACTATAAATAGGGGTCCCTAGGGCACTCCTAGGTATCTTCTAAGGTTTGAGGAGTGGAGCAAAAGGGTGTAGCCGCCGTCTGGGAGTTTTCTTTTTCTTTCTTTGTTGATCTTTTTGTTTTGTTTAAGAGTTCTTAGTTCAATCATGTCTATGGTTGGCTAAACCTCTTAGCTAGGGTTAAGTGGTGAAGCTCGTAGTGTGATTGAGATGTTTTCTTTGCTTTAATTTATGTTTTGTTGAACTCTCTTGGATTTTATTTTGATTATGAAGGAATATTTTTAGTTTTTAATGGTTTATTGTAACAAATTACAATAGATCTGCGATAGCTTGAGATATCTTCTTTTCCTGAATTGAGATTGTGAAATTAATAAGTCTCGTTCACCATCGTCCCTTGAGTATGGTAGGGTGACAGAATTCTTCTTAACTTTCACAATTCTTTTGTGATTGGTCGTGGGATTGGTAAATCCTGTTGTTTGCCTTGTCTCATGGGCATGGTTAGGTGACTGAATCACTTCCAAATCTTCACCATTCTCATCCGTTAATGATTAGATCCATGAGAAGTTCAGAGATCTAACAAATCTCTTCTTACCAACTGGATAAGATAAGACTCTGATTCCAGTTGTGTCATTGAATCATGCAAGGTAGCTTCCCTATTACTACAAGTGGATCATAGGAAACCCTAGTTATCACTTTTGAATTCATTAGTTTTTAATCACAATTACTCTTTCAATTATTCATATTAGTTTTAGTTCTTCATTTAGTTCTAGTTCTAGCTACTTACAGAAGACACACAAGTTCAGTCCCTGTAGATTCAACCTCGGTCTCACTGAGATTAATACTATATTGCGACCCTATACGTGAGATTGTGAATAAGTTTTTACCATCATTGTCGGGGATTGACAGTTACATTTTTTTGAGTTTAGCTAGTTTTAGAATTAATTTAAGAATAGGATTTTTCTAGTTTCTATTTTTAGGATTAGGGTTTTCTATTTTTAGAAACTCACTCTCTTTTTAGTAACTTTCATTTTTAATTTTTAGGAATTTTACTGATTTGTTTTAGAAACTAATTTGTTTCCTTTTTTGTAGGAGTCTAACATAGAACTTTCTAATTCATTTACCTCTTTCTAATTTCTCTCTTCCTATTTCTAGATTAGGGTTTGTTCTTTAGGTTTGAAAACTTTTTAATTTTAGAATTTTATTTTTAGGATTTTTCCTAGAATTTTATTTTTTTGAAACTAACATTATTTTTTTGTTGTGTAGGATCTTAACATAGAACTCTCCAATCTGGTAACTTCTTTCTAACTTCTTCCATCTAATATAAAATTGAGTTTGGTCGCTGAAAAAATTGGATTTTTATGTAATTCTTCAATGTCATTGAACACTAACTTCGATGTCATCGACTAGCGGTCAATGACATATATAGTGAAATTTAGATTCTGTGAATTTCTACACTTTGCACTTTCGACTTCCTTCCTTCTCCACTTGGTTTCCTTGAATCTCGAGGTCTTAAAATCTTCAATCTTGGTTTCCTAAGATCCATCCCTTGCCTTGGTGAATCTTGAGCATCAAATCCATGCTTTTAGCATTCTTTTCAATTCAACCTCTCAGATTCACCTTGCAATACAAACATGTATAAAATATACCCATTAAACATTCTCATGTTCATAAAACTAAGATATAAATTGGGAGAAATTTGCAATATTTGATACTCAACAGTTGCAATTGAAAGTTTTTTATAACCGGTGACTCAGAATGTATGGTTTGTAAATAAAAGAAATCCATTTATGGGTCAAAATAGGCGTATGACAATGGTACCTAAAGTTTCATGAAGCGATTTCCTCATATGGCTTTCTAGAGAACACTGCTTGTAATTGTATTTATGTCAAGATTTTTTTACACACACACACACCCCAAAGTGGATACTCGGACCCATGACTTCTGTGTTTTTTTTTTTTTTTTTTTTTCAAGAAGGAATTTTATTAAACAAAGGGAGCTATACATTGGGAACATACATTCGAGCAAACTTAAGGCACAAAAAACACATGAGCCCACCTATAATATACCCCGAAAGTTGGAACTCAACCAGATTACAAGGGGCCTTTACTCTCTTTAAGGTCACTTAACCCCATTCGATCAAGAAGGAGATTCACCTAGATAGATTGTGGTAGATTTGACACGAAAAGGAAAAACCTATTTCCCTGGGTCTCAATACACAAATAGGTCAATTCGTCCGCTTCAACATTAGCTTCCCTCAGAGTATGAACTATGCTTACCTTATGTGTTGAAACTCCTATGAGTCTACTATTAAGCCATGAATAGAGATCCTATGTTAAGATTAATGGGAGTAAATTCGTTATATTAGTTTTATATGTCAGTGACATTAATTGGTTAATAGTAACATTAGGATGTTACACTATAATAAGATATTTTTGTCTCAAAGGGTTGAGATGAAGGATTTTAGCGACGCCTTATTTGTCATCGACATTGAGATACGTTGTAACAGATTATGTGAATAACTTAGCTTGTCATAGTGTCTATTTTGATAGAGTACTCAAAGGTACAACATGTAAAAATGTGCTTTATGACAATCATCCATTGTAAAAGTAATAAATTTGCCTAGTTCTAATGTCATAAAAATGATATGGAAAGAAATCATAGGAATGATTTTCTATACACGCCCGTAATAAGGAGCATCATGTATGCTCTTGTCTGTCTCCAACCGGATATTACTTTTGCAATTGGAATGTTAGGTAGGTATCTCTCTAATCCAGGGATGTGGCATTGAATAGTTGCAAAGAAGGTGTAACACTACCTAATGCATAGAAAGGACTTCACACTCCCATATAGAAAGTCTAATCATTTGGAGTTGGTTGGATATTCCAACGTAGATTTTGCTAGCTATGTTGATATTAAGAAGTCCACTTAGGGCGATATCTTTATTATGGTTAGTAAGGCTGCCTTAGAAAAGCATGAAATAATCGACAACAACGTTATCCACTATAAAAGCTGAGTTCGTTGCCTATAGTGAAGCTTCAAATTAGGCGATATGATTACAATGCTTCTTCTTTGGTTTGTAGGTATTCAAGCACATCTTGAAACCTTTTAGAATCTTTTGTAATAACTCAACTGCGGTTTCTTCTCAAGTAACACCAAGCATTCATCAAGGTCAAGGAATATCGACATCAAATATCCTGTCATAAAGAAAAGAGTTCAGAATCATCTAGTGTTTATAGAGTTCATCGACACTAAGCATATGACTATGGATCCACTCACTAAAGGGCTACCTCTTACATTATTTTAGGAGAATACACTCACTAAAGGACTCCCTTTGTATGAAAGCTTTTGCAAGGTGCAATGCTAATGGATAACCGCATGTAGACAAGGGGAGCTTAGCAAGCTTCTTCCTTCTTTTTTTTTGGCGTAGGCACGAAGTGGAGTCTCTGGATTATGTATTTGCTTTAGGAGAGAAGCCAATAAAGTTACGGATGGCTTAGCCTGATTGGTTAGTGATTCTTAGTTTAGTAGGGAAGTCCATGATTTTTATAGCCTTCCACCTTCTATCTGGCCCCCCTCTTCTTTGACCATGCAGGTCTGGGAAACCTTAAAAAGGGGAGAAGATTTTATGAATTTCTTAGGGTTGGGTGAGGGTTATATGATAGGTAGGCCTCAGTCTTTTTCAGTATTATGGGCTCGCTCAAATATGTTATTCCCTAGTGTATAACATCATTTCCGTTAATAATATTATATTTTTTATTTTTAAAAAAAATGAGCATGTGACATCCAAAAGAGTTACCAATCTCGTAGATATATTTAGTTAGTGGAGTTTATATGATCTATTATGTACAAACATGTACATAGATCCCATTTATAAAGTTTTGATGATTATGTTATTAAAGTTTATTTCTTCTTCTTCTTCTTAAGTATGCATAATTTTGTTTTGATTAAGTGGAACTGAAGTCTTATGTCGTTAGAGACATTTGAAAGTTTAAGGACCTATTGCGAATAGGCGCATATGATCACACCATGTATGCAATCCCCATAAACTTGTGATCTTATATATCCATATGAGGAAATTACAAGAGATTAGGGTGGGCCTCACAAAAAGGAGCAAAGGCCTCACCTATCCTATCAAACGAACACACAAATACTTACAAAGAAGGGGAAGATAGGTGTGCATGGGTGTTGAGAAGATCTCTTTGGGCGGATTTGTTTTCCCTTTCGTCGTCAATTCAAGGCCCATGGGAAGTTTGTGGAGATTTTAATGCAATTGTTGATGACTTGGAAAGACGAAGCCATAAGCCTACAGATAGAGCCTCCTCTGCTGAATTTGTTGGTTCCATTAATGGTGCGGGCCTTACAAATGCAGGTTTCTCTAGCACCAGGTTCACTTGGAGTAATAATCAAGCAGGCACCTCTCATGTTTGGACCAGGCTAGACCGAGTTCTTATCAATGTCAGGTGGTCCACACTCAATTCCAGGTGTCACACTTGCCTCACATTCACTCGGACCATGTTCCCCTCCTATGTTTCTCGGCGCAGTAGAACAGTGGCCCCAAACCTTTCCGTTTCCAATGTATGTGGATGAAGCATGACAACTTTATCAATGTGGTCTGGGCAGTGTGGAACAAGGTGGAGTCAAATCATCCTATTTATAATGTCATGTCCAAGCTCAGGCAGGTGAAATCGGATCTAAAAATATGGAATAAGGAAGAATTTGGGAACATCTTTGAGCAGATAAAGATAGTGAAGCAGCTAGGGTCCAAACTAGAGGCCCAAATTCAAGATTTTTCAGGTTCGACGGATCAGCTTCTCATCCTGCAACAGGAGCTTAACACCAACTTTGTCAGGTTAGCCTCTTTGGAGCTTATGCAGGAAATATTCCGTAAGAAGAAATCGAGGGTTGACTGGCTGACGGAGGGGGATAAAAATACGAAGTTTTTTCATGCTTCGGTCATGGAAAAATAGAGGCGTGCGATCATCCGTTAGGTGGAACTGGACTCAAGCCAAATTGCAGATACTCAAGATGCTTTAAAAGCTGTAGCAGTGGATCATTTTCAACAAATTTTTAGTGCCGAGCCATATCAGATTGATCAAAATATCTTGGAAGCTATTCCCCAAATGGTAACGTAAGCACACAATGACATGATGATGGCGACTCCTTCATTGTTGGAGATTCATTCTGCAGTGCAATCCATTCCGACTAATAGTGCAGTTGGGCCGGATGGTTTTTCTGCTAGCTTTTTTCAGACTTGCTGGGAGGTGGTCGGTAAGGATATTCATAGGGCCATTTCCTTCTTCTTCAAAGGTGGAAACCTCCCAAGATTAGTGACATCTTCTATCATCTGTTTAATTCTCAAATTTTCTTCCCCTAAACGTTTCTCTGATTTTCGACCAATCAGCCTATGCAATTGTTTGTATAAAATTTTCTCCAAGGTTGTGGCGTCTAGGCTTAGTCAGATTCTTTCGTTGTTGATTTCGTCGGAAAAGAGAGCCTTTGTGCATGGCCGATCGATAGCTGAAAATATTGCCTTAGCTCAAGAATGGTTTAGAGATTTGAATAGGCCAGTCCACGGAAGAAACATTGTCTTGAAATTAGATATGGATAAAGCCTATGACAGGGTAAGCTGAGATTTTCTAATCCACGTTTTACATCGATTTGGTTTCAACAGGCCTTGGATTGACATGGTCGAAAACTGTTAGGCGAAAGTTTGGTTCTCAATTCTTATAAATGGAGAAATGGCTAGATTCTTTAAGTCTTCTAGGGGTTTAAGGCAAGGGGAGCCAATCTCTCCTACTTTGTTCATAATCTCAGTAGAGGTTCTTAGTAGTGGTATTAAATGCATACTAAATCATCAGGTTATCCGCCCATTCACGTTAAGCAGAGGCTGCCCTCTTATATCTCATCTACTATATGCTGACGATACATTGATTTTCTCAAATGGAAGCAAGTCCTCTCTCCAAGCGATCAAGAAATTTCTAGACTCTTACCAAGCATCCTCGGGCCAAAAAATAAATCTGCGAAAATGCTCCTTCTATTGCTTGCAAAAGATGTCACTTGCTCGCCTAAGATCAATCGAAGGAGTTCTCGGGTTCGGTAAATCGCCTTCTACATTAACATATCTGGGGGTTCCAATATCGGAAGGACGTCTTAAAGCAAGTGCGCTTAAGCCATTGGTGAACAAAGTGGTGGGGAGAATCAATGGGTGGAAGGCCCGGATCCTATCCCAGGCAGGGAGAGTGGTCCTTATAAAGAACTTCTTCTCTAGTATTTCGATTCATTTGATGGCGGCAGTTCACATTCATGCTCAGGTGCTAAAATCTATTGAGAGTCACATGGAAAATTTCTTTTGGAGCTAGACAGAGGGGAAGCTGAAGTGTCATTGGAAGACTTAACATTTGTTGATTGCACCAAAGGACAAGGGGGGTTTCGGTTTTAGAAAGCTAGTTGACATTATGAGGGCATTCCTCCTTAAAATGGCTTGGACAATTAAATTCAGGAAGGAGGAAAATGTTTGGAAATCTTTTATGTTGGCGAAATACCGTCTTGACATGTCTGCACGCGGGTTCGATTCTTCATGCCGACTTGTTTCTCCCTTGTGGAAACGAATTTGAGAACTTTTTCCTATAGTTGAATCTTATGTTCAATGGCACATTGGTACTGGTAAATGCAATTTCTGAATGGTGAACTGGTCTGGACTGGGCCCTCTCAATCAGCTTGCTGAAGTAGATGTGCCAGTCGGTTTGCGGCACGTTCAAATATGCGAAGTTATTGGGCCGCTTGGCCCTCTGCCTCCCTCAGTTGCTCTCCTTCTTCCTCAAAGTATCATTGACCATGTGTTTTAGGTAGGCTATTGCACTTCAGAGGAAGCCGATCTTTTTTTTTGGCCGTTAACGTCTTCCGGGGAGTTCTCCGTCAAATCAGCTTGGTCGATTTCCACGGCCCCTAGTCCATCTCGTAGCTGGTCACGCTGGGTATGACATACGAAACTTCTGCCCAAAATTTCTCTCCTAGTGCGGTACAATCCCGAGGAGTTCACCTTGCGTCCAGGTGTGTATGTTGCAATCTCCAAGCCTCACAAGCTTACACCATCGAAACTCCTTTTCATCTGTTCGTAAATAGCTCTTTGGCGCAGTCAGTATGGTCGGGTATGGGCTCTTGGCTGGGTATTAGCGTCATGCTTGCTCTCTCGATTGAAGCCAGGCTTCATCAGTGGTGGGCGGGTGCTTCTGCCTTGTAGCGAAGGTCAATAAACAACATGCTCATTCCTTGCTTTTTAATGTGGGAACTGTGGAAAGCTCGAAATAATGTTGTTTTTGATAGTCAATTGGTGTCCGCGGATCGTGTGCTTCACAAAATCAAATGGTGGTTTGCCCTTCTAAATGACGCTAACACCAGCGCCTGTTCGATTGGGAGAAGGGGGCCTCAAAACTGGATGTTATGTGCTGGTACGCCTTATCTTTCCACAATCAATAGCCCGACCGTTCCTCATCAAGTGGGAGAGGCCTTCCATGGGATGGGTTAAAATAAACGCTGATGGCTCAGCCAGGGGAAATCCAAGGAACTCAGGGGGTGGTGGAATCTGTAGAGGAGCGAGGGGGGAGTTCCTTTTTGCTTTTTCTAATGGTTATGGTGTCGGATCAAATACTACTGCAGAATTATGAGCTGTGCATGATGGTCTACTTATGGGCCTTCAGAGGGGCTTTCGTCAAATAATTTTAGAGTCAGATTCACAGCTGGTAGTAGATCTGATCAATGGTGGGGCACAACCAGGTTGAAAATGGAAATCTTGGTTGTATAGGATCAGTCAGTTGAGAAGAGGGAGTTCAACCAGTGTGGTGCATGTCCTAAGAGAAGGAAACTCTTCGGCAGATTTTCTGGCCCGTCTTGGAAGTGCAACCTAGTCCCGAGTTTGCTTCAAAAACCAATCGGAGCTCTCCCATCAGGTTCGTGGTTTCATTTTTCTTGATAAAGTGGGTTTGGGATCGATTAACATGAGGTGATCCCAGGTGCTGTTTTATCTGTATTTATTTTACGGTTTTTCTCGTCTAGGTCTCCTGTTTTATGTAAAGGAGCTCCCAGTTTGTATAGCTCGATTTTTTTTTGGAAATGAACACAGATTCATTTTGAAAAAAAAAAAAAAACAAATAATTACATCGACCCAATCGAATTGCTCATAATCCCACCTTATCTAGGAAGTAAGAGCCCTTAGCGAGTGGCAGAAGATCAACTGCAAATTGGAACTTGGTCCGGCCCGGGGTACCGTTGACAAACTTGGCAAGGCCGTCCGCCACACTATTTGCCTCCCTCGGTGAGAAGGAGATCCTGAGGGAGGCCCACTTCTTGAGGTGAGATAATTTGGCCCACAGATACCAATATGCCCAACCAGGGGTTCCATCATTCTTTAGAAGGTCCACCAGGCACCTAGAGTCACTAACCATGTCAATGAATGAGAAGCCCTTCGAGATAGCCATGTCCGTCCCTTCAACAAGGGAGGTGGTTTCAACCATAAAATTAGTTCCTATTCCATACTATGAGGTAAATGCGATAATGAAATCCCCATTACTATCTCTGCATATCCCACCTCCACCTGAATGGCCTGGGTTACCCCTGCCAAACCATCCACATTGATTTTAACCCAACTTGCATCTGGCTTAAACCATTTAACAACCTTCGATTTGCTGGAAAATCTGGGAACACACCTGATACCAACTCGCTGCAGCATGTTTTGGCGATAGGAGTTGACTTTATGGACATTCGGGAGAGTAGGACCGATAATTTACAACCAACAGGTGACTTGGCTGATAGTGTGGGCCCCACGAACTTGTCTATTATCAAACCTCGAGCTATTCCTAGCAAGCCATATTTCCAAAATAATGAGGCAAGGAAGGAGACCGCGAAGAGAGAGGAACGTGTTTGAAGAACCAGCCATTCTCCACCAATGGAGTGTTCTAGTAGTCATGGATTGGATAGTCTGAATGGGGATGTTAAAGTGAGAAGCAAAATAGGACCAAACCTCCTTGGCGAGGCCCCCCGAAGCCATGCCCTTGATCTATGTCATTTAGACTAGTGGTATTTGTGACAGTGCTTTGTCTCACTTCATAAATATTAAATGTGCGATGATTTCCACGATCTAATGTTAATAGTCTTGATGAACAAATCATAGAAGTGTTGCGTGTATTATCCAACAAATACTTTAGTTAACCATTTAAATATGTTCTTTAAAATAAAAAGTATGTTTTTTTTTTTTTTTGAAATAAATCTTATAAATTGATTAATGTGGTTTAAGTGGGAGAATGTAAGAGATAAGGTGGGCCTAATTAATGAACGGTCTGAATGTACCTACGGATTGATATTGTGATTGGGCATACCGGTGGCTCCCACTAGAGTTGTCATTAGTCTTAAATTCATGTTGGGGTGGTGCTCTTGGACTACAATATGGCTGGCCCCCTAAACCTATATATATCTAAAGCTTTCAGGAGAGTTGTTTCTATAAGGGTGTAAGGTGCGGAAGATCCTAACTATCATATTCAGCAATGGATTTTCAATCATGCATGCCATCAATTCAGTCATTAGATTTCTATGTATGATGCATAAATCAATCATTTTGGGATTTCTGGGTGTCAGCCCACGACCAGAAATGCAGTCTCACCTCTTTCATGGATGGGAGCCTAGCTGACAGAGTCTGGAACCAGCTCGCTAATCATTTTGGGATTTCCTTGTTCCGCCATCTCACGGTTCATGACCGACTTAACTGGTGGTGGCTGAGGCCTATTTCTCATAGTAATACTTCTATTTTCATCCATTTAGCTCTTACTTTCATTTTGAAATGGCCAAGCTATATGTCCTAAAGGGGGGGGGGGGGGGGGGGGGGGGGGGTGAATAGGACTATGCCAAATTAAAATAAATACAACAGAATAAAATAAAGAAATAGCCTTACAATAATAAATCAATTCACAATGCTGAAATTAAATCAATCTCAATAAGCAAGCATTGAGAGATTGATACAAATTTAGTTCTAAGGATAACCTTACACCATAATAAACAAGAGCTTATGGTAGGACAACCTTATTTTTAGAACGTCTTTTGAATCAAGAACTCAATCTGAATAGAAATAAATAAATAACAAGGAATTGAAACAAATTACAGAAATTTAAATCTAATTTATTACAACATTCTCCACACTTGCTTGAAATGTAAATTGTTACATCATTCACATCCACATGTACATTCCACAAAACTAAATGATGAAAGATAAAGAATTAAGCAAGCATTCAATCCACAAGACGGAGTTATAGTGGTTTGCCTGTGTGTACACCAACTGTTTCACAACAGCCACACAATGCTACTCCACTCCTAATATCCTCACACAGGGATATTAGCGTTCACTATTAAAATAGGTTTCGTAGGTTCACCTAAAATCTTCACAATTGTGTCTTTTTAACTTGGGCTTACACAATTCAAAAACCCACACTATTTTGAGTTTTCTGGCTCTCCTCAGATAACCACACAAATGGAATTTTTCTGGCGAATCCCAAACAAAAATCAAAAGAATGGAAATTTTACAGAATTGTAAAATACCTGGATTTCTCCTTTCGTAGCAGCCCGGAAGAACCAATTGGAGTAGATGTTCGAATATGAAAGTTCAATGTCCGATACTCACTTTATAATGGTTTTAAGTTCTAATTGATTTTAAATTAAATCAGATTGGGCTAGCTCTATTTGATCTTAATTTCAAGAAGAAGGAAAATAATATTTCCTCTTTTCAAATCAGATTGGAATATAGAATAAAATCAAATAGTAAAAGCTAACAAAAGGAAATAGAATTATGCACAATATAGCTTAAAATCAAACACAAACTTATCTCAGAGTGGAGCTTCAAATTCACTTAATTTTCGATGAATAACTCTGAAATTCATGTGCTATTTATAGCTGCAGAAATTCGTCTTCGACTGGTCCTAGGGTGACCACGACTGGTCGAAGAAGAAACAGATTTTTGAATTTTTGGGCGCGATTGGATAAAACCTTTTCACGACCGGTCGTAGGCAGTCCACGACTGGTCGAAAGCAGTCCACGACCCGTCGAGACCCTTACACGACTGGTCGTGCGACCCTTGATTTAGTCGCTGGAGTTTGAGTCGTAGCTCCACGACTGATTGAAGGTCGAGTCGAGACCATCCCACGACCAGTCGAGTAAACTCCAGGACTGGTCGTAGCTGAACAGAAAAAATCTGATAAATTGCAACAAAATTACGACTGGTCTTAGAATATCTTGGACTAGTCGAACAGGGTCCAGGATTAGTCTTAAAACAGAGCAAAATCACTTGCAAAAGATATATGAATTATGTATCCAAAGCGACCTACTCTAAAGGTCAAACTATGGTCTATCAAACCTCAATAAGTAACATTAAACCTTTATTTGCTTAGACTTTGAACTTTACGAAGCTTGAGTTCTTCTTGATGTAGCTTGAACACTTCACAAGCTTTGTAGTCAATGTCAATTTGAGTTGTGCTCAGTTCCCTAACTATGCTTAAGTCTTGATCTTAAATATATGTGAACTTTGAGTCTTGAACTTGAACTCGAGTTAGAGTCTTCAACTTGAAATTTTTTATAATATCGTCAATATTGTAGCTTGAACTAGCTTGAGGAGTTCATCTTCTTATCTCGAAGTGTTGATGTGGTGTCTCGAACATATTTAACAAGATACAAACACAAGACACATATAGAGGTTTTGACACACAAAATTTGACAACCAAAGAGGATTCAAACCATAGCACTTACACATTCTACAGGAAATTTGGAGGGCCAGGAACGAGGTAAGATTCAATGAGTGAGTTATCACAGTTCCATGAGTTTTTAGTAGGTGGATGATGTCTTTGTTCCTTCGTAATTAGAACAGTCCCCTTGATTTGTCGGTTGTCCCTTCTAATCCTTCGTCCTTTCTTCAAGCCCATGTGCTTCGCCCCGCTTCAGAATTTGATATTGTTAGATGGATAAGGCCCAAAGAGGGCTGGTTTAAGCTAAATATTGATGGGTTTGTGCTTTTGAACCTAGGTCCAGCCAATGGTGGGGGCATATGTAGGGATAGCCATGGCCATTTGAGTTTTGCTTTTGTTAGTGGTTATGGGAACGCTTCTAACAGTAGGCCGTATATGATCGGATGGTATTTTACGTCACTCCCAGGTTAAACAGAGTGCTCATTGAATCTAATTCTAAGTGGGTGGTGGAGTGCATTATTGGGAAGTCCTTTAGCACTTGGAAATGGAAATATTGGTTGTCCAAAATTAAGAGGCTAAGTAATTAGAGTACTTTTTGGATCTTCCAAATCCCAAGAGAAGCTAATGACCTGGCAGATGGTTTGGCTAAGCAGGGTAGTATGTTGCAAGCTAACTAGTTCTTTTGAGAGGTGACTAGTCTCCCCATGCTAGTCAAGGGTTGTCTTCTTTTGGTTAAAGCAGGGTTGGGCTCTATTAGAGAGCTTAAGAGTAACACCTCTATATAGGATATGATAGGCGAGCCAGATCTTTGTTCTGGTAGCCGCCCGAATAGGCTAGTTCTATATATTTTCCATATCAGTGAAAGCAGGTTTTTCTTGCCATTTAAAAAATATTTAAAAAAAAAAAAAAAAAAAAGATCAATCATTTTCAATTTTGCAAATAAAGTTTACACAGATGATAGGTATGGTCCATTCCTTTTGTGTAGCACTTGCCCAAATCCTTTTAAAAGAAAATAAAAAAAAAAGGATAAAGGAGGTTGTTGCATATGTTTTTGTAGTGTTGGTGTAGACCGTGTGGTTGGGATATCTGATAGGCAAGGCCTAGTCCCTTTTGTGGCGCCCACCCGAAAGTCGTATATGTTTATTTAAGCATTAAAGTTTTAATTGCACTCCCACCTTTCTTTTTTAAAAATGGTAATAGACCATTTCTAAGGGATCTTTTATGCACAAGTGAAGTCTCAATCATGAGAAGACTACAAAGATTCAAGGTTATATATATATATATATATATATATATATATATATATATATATATATATATATATATATATATATTCAAAATCTCTCTTTGCATTATCATAAATAGGATTTACAATGCATGGGGCTTTCAGGCTTACCCAGAGGAAAAAGGACCCCCAGATCCACTCTATCTTGAAAAAGAAGCCCCCTAACTTGAGAGGGGATCTCAGATATGTGACGGATTAGGGAGGAGGCCTGAAACTTTTTACTAACCGGGCCATCTCATCAGCTGGTGCATTCCCTTCCCTAAGAACATGTTTAAAACTCACATACCCTCTATTTTTGAGCCTCTCAATCCATGACATCCAATACTGCCATTTCCAACCTGGCAAGGATGAACCTTTCAGAAATGCCACCACCATCTTGGAGTTGGATTCCACTACAATTTTGGAGAAGCCCAACTTCAAACAAAGGAATAGACCATCATGAACGGCACGAAGCTCCGCTCTGGTGTTGGATCCCTCCCCATAGCCCTCTAAGAATGTGAAAAGGAGTTCCCCCTTGTCGCCTCCACAAACACCCCCTCCTCCAAATGCAAGATTCAAGGTTATCTTGCATTTGGATGTTAGGAAAGGATAAAAAGAGTTTACATGCACAAAATCTTTAATTGTAAGGTGTTTATCAGTATTTTTAAAGCACCACATGTAATATTATTTATTAAGTATTTCTTTATAAAATGTTGGATTGCATTTCCACCTAAGCTCAATTCTTCCCTGAAGGTTGAATTTCAAATTTGATAAAGACTGTGGTTATATAAAATGGTCTACAGTCCTTTTGTCCCTCTTCCTCCTTTTGATGCACAACAGTACGTCATCTTTTGAATGATTGAATTAGTGGGCTCACTTTTGTTGGCCACTTAATGAATTCTTTTTTTAAATGATAACACTTTTCATTGATCAAAGATAATTACAATTGAGATTCAGGCAGGCCCGCGAACAAAAAGAGACAAGGACCTGCCTATCGAAAAAAAAAAAAGATTATCTCACTCTCAGGTTACCCAATCCCACGTTGTCAAAAAAAAAAAAAAAAGTCTTTGGGGATGCAAGGAAGATCCGCCTGAGAGTTGAGAAATAAACTCAATTGGGAGCCACTACCGAGCTTCACGAGGCTATTAGCAACTGCGTTCGCCTCTCTAGGGGTGTGGGAAATGGAAACATCCAAAACACCCCTGAGGTTCTCGATTTTGGACCGCCAATAAGCCATTGACCATGAAGCCTTCGAGATGTCTGAGAGAGGTCACCACGGAAAGCGAGTTGCTGTCCACAACTTTTGGAAAGCCCAACTTGGCACACAAGGAGAGGCCCTCCCAGATGGCCCTAATCTTTGCTCTTGAGTTGGAACCAAGACCATCACCTAAATAGAATGCAAAAAGGAGATGCACCCCCCCCCCCCCCCCCCCCCCCCCGGGTTACCACGCAACGACCCTTCAGTCTTGCCCACTTCACAACTTGAACTCTCCTTTGGTACAAAAGAGCCCCATCAATGCCTAGATCAGCCAGAGCAGAAGCTGATATGTGATTCAGAGTTCTAGGGAGAGAAAGCAAAGGCCCTATCAAGAAGATCTAGCAGTGGATCGCAACAATCACCTTAGCGCCAACGGCAGAGGAGTTGTCGAAGCGGGATGCATTTCTCACTTTTTATAATTCCCAGAAAATTAAAATAGAGGCGAGGCCCCATAGGAGATTGAACCGATCTGAGTTGGCAGCAGTACACCACCATCTGGTTGCTCTAGCCGTAGCTGAGCTGACAGAAAATGGCTGGATATTGAACATTGATTGGAAATAGTCCCACACTTCCGAAGCTAACCCACCAGAGGAGAAGACATGGTCAATAGTTTCGATAAGGGACTGGGAGGTGGGCCCACAACAGACACATTTAGAAGCCATAGGAATACCTCTCGACTGAATATTGGCGTCGACTTGAACCGCTAAAGATCTTCCAAGAGAGAGGAGTGAGAGTTTGGGAGGGAGCTTGGAGTGCCAAACCCAAACTGCCCATGCTTTTTTAATATTTGCTGAACGGATCATCTGCCACGCCGATCTGACTGAGAATTCATCCGAGGAAGAAAGGGCCCAAACTTTTCTGCGTGCCCTCATCATCGATATGGTCAAGGACCACTTGTGGGAGGAGCCGACAAACAGAAACAGGATCCCGCCAACCCAATGGGTTGATGAAATCTTTGACCAACTGGGGTGTAGGAGGGGGCTGCAAACTCCAGTCCGCGAGAGGCCTGATCCCAGACCAGTCATGGAGCCAGAAGTTGAGGTCAACCCAGCCTAAAATCCATTTGGTAGCTGCGTTGATAGTTGGGATGTGTTTACATATATGCCTCCACTTAATGATTTGGTTAGCCTATTCTTGGAGCAAAGGCTACATGGGCCAACCAATTGATGTCAAATCTTTCACATTTGCATCAACATGGCATGGGCGATGCCATTTACCCCTTCAAGCTCCCTTGCGTGAGTACCCATACATAACCTAGCATTTCTTTCTCACGTCTCAAAAGCAATCTCATCAATTAATGTAAAGACTTCTCCCTCCAAGCATGATAAACTGAAACTCTTTAACAGCGGTTATGTTTGCTTGTGGAAACTCTTTTCATGAGTGAGTCTCACATCCACACGGCCCTAACAGTTGGCTTGTACTTTCCATCTCAGGACTTTGTTCACCAATGGTAATTAAATTTTAAAAACCTGTAGATGAACTTCACCGTGCATCACCCTTCAACACTACCCACTATGCTGAACCCATGGTTTCACAAAAGCATACCACCTAATCGCTGGCTAGCCTTTTTCTTTGGCCTATGCAACAACGCAACGGCCCGGTAGATGAATGTCTGAATATCGCTTATGTGTACCATGTTCTCATGGGCACCATGATTCAACTCTTTTTTCTTTCCTCAGGTGAATACTTCTTTCCATGCCCCCTTCTTTCCTCCTCAATTCAAATAGAAATTATCATTCCCTTGATCTTTCCCATCACCAAAACATATAATAACAAAATCTCCAGAGATTCTCTTCAGAAAAAAAAGCTTTCTTTCTATACTCATTCATGCTTCTTGCATCCAAATGACAGTTTAATGTTTTTCACCATCTTCAATTAAAGCATTGTTTGGAAAATTATGTGTATGGGGATAGTTTGAAACCATCTTCTAATGCCATTGCCTTTTTGCTCAGAGAATTGAATTCGTTTGTGACTTCCAAAGAGAAGATGGATTATTGAATCTCCAGACTTTTTGGTGGACTTATCTTCTGCTTGGAAGTCCATCAGAGGAAAATGACCTTTCATAATGAGATTATCCAATACCTCTTCTTTTCCCTCTTCCTTGAGAAATTTGGTTGGAAAAAAA
The DNA here is from genome assembly GCA_037074715.1 of Magnolia kwangsiensis. NCBI lineage: Eukaryota > Viridiplantae > Streptophyta > Magnoliopsida > Magnoliales > Magnoliaceae > Magnolia > Magnolia kwangsiensis. The sequence continues at coordinate 33,833,810 of CM073586.1, read as the reverse complement.
TCATTCTTTTCTTGAGCATGCAAAGTTCAACATCACTGATTTTGACAAGTTTTTAGTTTTATGAACCCCATCGAGATGCTTTTTCATTGCACTATTCAGTTACAAAACGAGGAGGTCCCATTTGATAGTTACAGAAGGATATACGTTAAGTCTTGATGATAAGACGTCCATTGATAAAAAGAATATAAAGTTGAAACCTCTTTTATTGACAGTGTCAAAGAGAGGATCACAGCTGGTATTTACAAGAACTACAAATTTTTAGGAAGAAATGTCTACTAATGTATAATAAGAAAGCCCTAGCTCCTGGCCATGGATTTGTTCTCTCTCTCTCTCTCTCTCTCTCTCTCTCTCTCTCTCTCTCTCTCTTAAAGAATAGAAGCAAAGAAAATGGTTGTTTCTAAAATAATGGAGTTTCATTTTATTTAGTTGATAAATTGGCATTTTGTACTTCCAAGGATTCTTAGAGCATCCAAGGGACATTTGAACATTGGAAGGTTCCTTTAGTTCTTAGTGTCTTGAAAGTGGTACCATGAATGAAAAAGCTTAGCAAACTATGTTTGCTTTAAGAGTTGAGTTGAAACTTGTGTGTCTTCGAAGTATTATGTGTGGAACCCTATTAGGTTATTTGCAACCCACTTGGTTATCTCGGTTATCTCTCTCTCTCTCTCTCTCTCTGAGCACAACATCTGTACCTTCGTTGAGTTTTGAGAAATTTACAGCTTTAAGACAGGCACCACTTAGTTATATTATCTAAATTTATTAGGAAAGTGTCTAAAAGCGAGAGCTTGATGAGGGGAAAATTGAGTGAATATTTGGAATGAAAGTTCTCTCCATTATGTACGAGAGGATTGAAAATTTTCTTATTGTGCAGTTTTCCAATTACATAGTTTCTTGCCTTCAAAACTTCCTGTGTATATTTTCCTTTCCAAATCCTACGCTACATTCATCAGATGGCCCAAATTAACCAAAAATTTGCATTGATTATTCATTGGAAGAACAATTATCGAAAAATTCCCATTGCTCCAATAAATTTATTAGCCCAAAACCCATATTGCAATTCATACTATAAAATATGAAATCACCAGGCAATCTTTGTACTTGAAAATATAAGACCATGAAAATCATAAACAAACCTTGGAGGTATAGGAAGTTTGAAACAATAGAAGAAAATAATAGTTACACACAGCTTTGCAAATTTCCAATATATACTCCAATCCAGTGATGTAGAGAGAATCCATTTTGTAATTCTATTATAAGAAATAAAATTTTCATCTACCAACGAAAATAATGTTCTTTTTGAGAATAATCTGAAAGTCCTTGTCGATTTCTTGTTGAGAGGAAGCTTCCCCATGGAGTGTGTGGTACCCCTTTTTGGTTTAGATTGATAAGTGTTGTCAAGGTTGCATTTCAAACTGTTGCATATATTCCACGTGAATAATAGCTGGTAGTTTGGCATGGATGGGGAAGTGGAGGGGAAGGTAATACAATTTTCTTGCCCATGAATGACATCCCTTCTCAGGTGAGAGGTAATAGAGAACATGGCCCATAGCAATCTCCAAGATTGAGGCATTTCTTGTATCAAGCTTCTATGGTTGGGTGCACAGTCATGGATGAGTTGGGCATTGGCTACATTTGAGCAGATAACCTTATCCTCATGGTTTTAAATATGGTGATTTGGGTGAGGTTTTTTTTTTTTTTTGTTTTTGTACAGCATCTTGGTGGTATACCTATGCAGGGATTTTGGGAGGTCGGTTCAAGGGATCAGGCTCCTTCTCCCCCAATTGATGCACGTTTTTCCTTATCATCAATGAATTACAGGTGGTGTGCTCTTCCTTACATTCTATGATGAACATACAAGAAAATACGCTTTGGATTTGTCCTATATCTTTGGCTTTCATCTCATGGAGTAGCGTTCTCCAAGTTTGAGGCATTTCTTGTATCAAGCTTCTATGGTCCTTAATGGTACAACTAGAAAAGTACAATCTATAAATCTAGCATGTAGCTCTGAAGTCTTTTACAGGTTTTTTCTTGGAGAATAGCCTCTCATCATATTGCAGCAATGCAATTGAATTTATTAGGAGGTCCATTAATTTTAAAAGAGGCTAATCCAGCCCTTGATTGGACCGTCTCTCTTTGATGTACCAGTCTTCCCCCCCCCCCCCCCTTTCTAGATTAGATCATAAAACACAAATTATCCACAAAACCATACACAAACATACGTCCACAGAAACATGGATACGAATCATTACCACAGAAATGGAAACTTTAATCCACCTTGGATCATATTCTTGATATTTCTTCAAGATATCCAATTTTCAGGCATTACACAAACAAACATCCAAAGACAGATATTAACCAATCCCACAACAATAGATACTTTAATACCCCTTAGATCATATTCCTGATACTTCGCCTTCAAGAGGTCTGATTTTCAGTCATATTTAACTAACACCCAGGAAGTAGAGTAAATCTTCACACCTAGCTAGCCCTGAACTATCATATACATTCCTGTTTGGTTGTTGGGGAATCTGTTCCTGGTTTTTATGTTTCCTAGGAAATTTTAGAGTTGGCCTGGTTTTTTTCTGGGGAATCATTTAATTTTGGTTGGTTGATGTATCAGGTTTTATGGGGAAACTTGGAAAAAGCATAAAATTCTATTAAATTGTCTAGGTTTTTTTAATTCCCCAGCGAAAAGTTGGGGCAAGTTTTTTGAGGAAAAAAAGGGGAATGAAATTCTTGATGATTGTGAAGATCAAAAACAAAAATTGTGAATCAAAGTTTCTTGTTTCTTTCTTTTTTTCTTTTTCTTTTTCTTTTTCTTTTTCTTTTTCTTTTTTTTTTTTTTTAAAGTAGCAAATTAATAGCCAAAAAATATAAAATCAAATCAAACACCCTATGTAAAAGAAACTCGCTAGGAATACATGGATAGAGTCCAAGCCGTAGTAAACAAGACTTCTTTCTTCTCCTATAAAGGCAAGTCTCAAAGATTTCTTTTTTTATTTTTTATTTTTTTAAGTTCAAGTTACAAAGATTTGGGAAGGTCAAAGCTGTATTATCCAAAGGCCTTTTCTATGTAAAACTACAGACTAAGTATTTGTGTGAACCTACATAATTAAGATCTACATACTAAATAATCAGCATGAATCTACCAGAATGAACTGAAGAAAACAAAAAAAAAAAAATTTTTTGTAGAATATCATGTTATACATCACGCTAACTGCTAGACTTCTGGAATATATGAAGAGAAAATGCCACTTTTTCCATGGTCTCTCTCTCTCTCCATGGAGGGATCAACAGACATTATTTCGAACAAACACAAAGAAACTGAAGAAATTTACATAAATTGCACCCAGAAAGAGCATATAGAAGATACTGATTCATATGATCATACATCTGATATAGTGAAAGATGGAAAATAGTGAACAGGTGCTAGCACAAACTCTGATTGTTTTAGGTCTCCCAGGACTTGGTGCAGAATTGCAAATCGGTGAATTGAGACTGCAACGGGCCATCAGATGCCAATTTGAAGACAGTAGTAGTAATTCGATCATGTGCATCACCTGTTGATGAATGGATGTTGGGTGCCACACAGTAGCTTGAATGCATTCTTGCACCATCCATGTACCAATTCTCTGAAAAGTAGTTGATGTCGTTGTTCTGAAAGGAGACTAGATGTTCATCAGAGTTTACCCCTTGCATAATGTGATGGTGGTAATCGAAGATTGAATGGCCCACCTCACTGGCGACTGGAATGGACTCACCAAGCATTTCATTGATTGTCGCCTGATGATCCAAAGATTGGGAAGCGGGTTCTTTGAATTCTGCCACCGATCGCAAAGAAGACTTATTATCAGGGCTGTGAGAATGGGATTCCTCCATGCTTTTGACAAGACCCAATGATTTCGATTGGTTCAGGTATGTGGGGTCCATTCCGGTACCTTCCTTTGGTCTCCCAAGGCTTCGACTACTCATCTTTTCCTTTGTTCTCTCCCTTGCCTTGGCTCTGGCCATCGCCCTTGACTCCTTAGCAAGGGGATGGAATGCAGCCTTCCGCAGCTGCCGAATCCTCTTCACCTTGGTAGTGAACTTATCACCGTTCTCCACAAGGGCCACATTATCAATGGTCTCATCAACTCCAGAGATAACTTCACACTCCGACACAGAAGAGGTGCTCTTGGTCTCACCACCTCCGCCGCTGCTGCAACCATTGGTTTGAGATATGCCATGGGCAAGCTCCTTGATTGCAGCCTTCGACTTGGTCAGCAACCACCCGACAGTCTTGCTGGCCTTATCGAAGCCGAGCATGTCTTGGAGATTAAAGAACTTGCGAGCAATCTCAAGGGACAGCCGCATCCGGCGGTCCCTAGGGCCTTGGAGGGTCAAGATCTTGCTGTGGCGATCTTTCTTTGAGATGCGCTTTCGGGCCATGCCGGCCAAGGAAGAGGTCTTGTTAGTAGGAAAGAAGTTGTGGGTAGGGCTGAAAATTGGCATATCTTTGGGTGTGAGATTAGTGGAAGTTGTGGTAGGAGGCTGAGGTATGAGAAGGGGTGTATTATCAGGAGAGGGTGGGAAGAGATGGCGATGGGGAGTGAGAAGGTGGTGGTCGTAAGGGAGAAAGGAGTCGCCATGGTCAATGGTAGGAGAGAGTCTGACATCATCATACAGGAACTGGTGCTCGGTGTATGCGTGCATAAGGCTCGTGGGGGTGTTGGATGGGAACATCTATGGAGTGTCGCTGCAACGCGTAGCTCTCTCTCTCTCTCTATCTATCTCTATCTCAAGCTATTCTATGTATGTAACCAAGTTTACGTTGGGAGAGATTGTTGAATGGGTAGGTCGTGGCAAGAACTATGGCCATAAAAGGGGTAGTACCTTGCCTCGAAAGAGCTCCACTCGTTCCATCTCTTTCGGTGCAAAGGACATGAGAGAGAGAGAGAGAGAGAGAGAGAGAGAGAGAGGTGCAAGGTATGGAGATTGGTAGCTGGTATATATTGGCGACAAGGAGTTCTTATCCTTTTCTTGTCACTTGCTTTTTAGGACAAGTAAGCTGTTGGGGTTAGAGAGAGGGAGAGAGTTCACTTTTTTTCCTCTTACTTTTTAGGAAAAAGGTAGCTGTTGCGAGAGAGTGAAGGAAGCTACTGTGAGAGAGAGAGACAGAGAGAGAGAGAGCCGTTGTGCTGGACGGTGTATGAGAATGCAAAAGGTTTGCAGTTGGAATTAGATGCTGTACTGGAGAGAGAGAGAGAGAGAGAGAGAGCAGGTTGTTTTCTGGTAATTTGTTGATATTTATGTGTGGGTGTGTGCGTTTGTTCACCTGCGTGTTAAGTACGAGAGAGGAATCTGTGGCTGTTTCGAGATATAAGGTGGGTCGATAGCCTGAGAGTGTCCATGTGAATAAGAATATGTCCTCCCTCAAGTGTTGTGTATACGGCACTGTGTGTGAGAGAGAGAGAGAGCTCGAGAGCTCAGTTGTGTGTGAGTGGCATTAGAAAGAGATGATCGATAGAAAGGGGTTGCGGGTGTATACAGCAATGCGAGTGTACACTCAATTGTGCGAGTGCATGATGGGGTGTGGCACACGCAGTAACAGTGGTGTGTGTGAGTCGCTGTTATAGGAAGTGAGTGGATGTGAGATGGTGAAGAGAGCCACTTCACGTGGGCGAGCAGGTGATAGAATAGACAGCAACGTCTTAACTTTTCAGCCCGTTATTCAACAAAGGGTAGAGAGAGAGGAGGCCTGGATGGATTCCATGTATTTGGGTGGGGTTGTTGTAGGGTTAGGGCTTCCTTCAAGACAACCATGCGCCCGCCATTATTCCCTCGACCGTACGCCTGTATCTCTTCTCTGTTTACGCGTGTCTTCCTTTAGGAACCCTAAAAGGACAATTATTTGGCCTACACCCTGTGCAGTAGCTTCTTTGACCATGCGACGCCCTTTCCTTTTCATCTCTCCTTTTCCGTCCAGCTTCCTTCTCTTTGGACGCTGGAACTACCCCACTCCCTTTCCTAATTCACCACCACATTTCAGAAGTGCTATGCTCATTCATCAACTCCATCCAAATTGTTGGATAAACATGGTTCAAAATTCACATTCATTAAGCGATCACCGCCATCCGATCTGACAATTCACTGTTAGTTTATTTTTATGAATGGCTTATCATTTTCGGTCCATTCACTTAGTAGGGTGCACGGTCTGAATGGTCTATATTGCAAAGCATGCATCCCACATCAGTTTTTTCTTTCTTTCTTTTTCTTTTTCTTTTCAAGAGAATACGCATTTTATTGAAGGAACCTTGAACCTTTAAATGACAGTGAATCATCATCTTAGCCCTTGGGAATACGGTTGGATTTCTTATATTGTGCTTTCACAAAAGTATATTAATTGGAAGCATGTCCGTTCAACGCATATACGTTCTCCAACAAAAATCCTAGCCAACCAGCCTCCCTACCCCCATGCCTCTCTCTCTCTCTCTCTCTCATTTGGTGATGTCGCTTTCCCTTAACTTTCTAATCAGTCTTTATCTTTCTATTTATCGATGCGACTCCATTCTACCTTTTTTTTAAGGAAAATTTTTTTTTTTTTATTTAAATTAAATTGAATTTTTAAAGTTTTAAAATTTAAAAATTTTAATTTTATTTTATTTTATTTTATTTTATTTATTTATGGCATACTCGTATTAATCACGATCGTCCAAATCATTTTCCCCATTCTGCATGTAGCATGGCTCAAAATCATGCCATCCTCGCCAGTTATCCAAATTCAACAGGCAAAATCAGATAATTAAGATCGTTGGATCTGTGTAGATTTCCAGCAACGATCCAAATGTTCAAGATGTTCCATTGAGTAGGAATTTTAGACATGTTCCATCCAAAATGCTCAGATTAGATGCATGCAGACAGGACCCACGTCACCATCTGGAGAATGGGACTCAACAGGTTAATACACGGCAACAAACGCACACCATAGGAGTAGTCATCTGTGGATAAAGATACGGAATGTCTTTGGCTGTGGTGTTGGACTCTGTGGTAGGGCGCATTCTTGTAGGGCTTTGTTGCCTACTTTTATTGAGGTGGGGAATAGCTGCCTCATCTTCTTCTTATTGTCAAGAAAGGGGTGATGGGGTGTATTGCTTATGCATGTATGTGCTCGTACTATCTCTATGCCCCATTCACGAGCCTGCCCTTCTCCAACAAAAATCCTATCCAACCACCATCTTCTCCTTGTCTCTCTCTCTCTCTCTTTCTCTCTCTCTCTCTCTCATTCGGTGATGTCGCTTTCCCTTACTTTCTAAACAGTCCTCTATCTTTCTATTTATCATGCTGCTCTCTTGCCCTTATCCACATTCCAAGCTTCTCCTTTTACCTTCTTCCTTGTTGCGTTTGCATTTCAATAATACAACCTCAGGATCTGCACCTGTCCTCATGCGCTCAATCCGTACAAGTGGGGCCCACATTTAGGATGGTCTCAGGCGATGTGCGGCTTCTTCACGGATGGGAAGGTGAACTAAGAACACCTGACATAGGTGGTTCTGTAACCGTTTGATCGGTAGCTTAGACAGATGGCTAATGAGTCATGAAAATGGGCTTAAATCGGATGGTTAGGATCTTCCATTCATCAGTGTAGATCAGTTGTATAGACTAGGTTTATGAGGACAGTATAGGCATCTTCATGCGTTCCTCAACCTATAATCATTGCGGACGTCATAAACACCGTTTTAACGGTTTTTGTTGCGTGAAAGGAGAGTTTTTTTTTTTTTTCTTCAAGATTTATTACCAACCAAAGGCGAAAGCCTAATTATTTGATGCACTAACAGAGTTTGATGCTTGATGCACAGGAACTATGCATGTGGCATACATTTATTCAACTTTAAAAAAATAAAAATAAATAAATAAATAAAGAGTGGGACAAAACAAAGGGGGACTTTAAAAAAAATAGTGTACAACTCTTTTAAGTGTGTGTATATGTGTCTATATATATATATATATATATATATATATATTAAAGCAGATACATTCAGCAAAATTTGGCGAAGTTGTACAGATAGTATACAATTGGGGCTACCCTACGGACAAAAAGGAGGGCCAGCCTATCATTAAGATGAAACCGTGCAAAACGGTTCCAATTTTCCCTTATCGTTTGTAGACCCGCCCGGTCCAGGAGAAGCTCCCCTCTGGACATGAGTGGGAGTGCAAATTCATGGTTAAACTGCATGTTTAGTTGGCTTTCTCGATGTGTTAGGCCATCTGTTACTCTATTAGCTTCCTTTGAAATGTTTTTTTTTTTTTTTTTTTTTTTTTTTTTTTTTTTTTTCATAATTTTCATTTATTAAAAAAATGTATCGATGTAGATTTTTCGGGCAGCTACCAGAAACAAATACCTGACGCACCTATCATATCTTATACATATGGGATACCCTTAATCTTTCTAATAGAATTCCATCCCATTTTTTACAGAAGAAACAACCCTTGACTAGCCTAGGGAGATTGGACACCTCCCTAAAGAAATGATTGGCTTGGGACAAACTACCCTGCTTAGCCAAATCATTAGCTAGACCATTGGCCTCTCTAAAGATTTAAGAGATCCGAAATGTTCTCTTATAACTTAGCCTCCTAATTCTGGATAGCTAGTATTTTCATTTCCAAGTGCTAGAGGAATTTTCAATGATGCACTCCACCACCTATTTAGAATCATATTCAATGAGGACTCTGTTTAACCCAAGAGAGACACAAAAAGCCATGCCATCATAAGCAGCCCGCAACTTAGCCTTGTTGTAAGAAGTGATCCCATAACCGCTGACAAAAGAAAAAATCAAAAGACCTTGGCTTCCCTCAAAATGTGTCGGATAGAGAAAGTTGTTAATTTCTGCATTGCTTCAATCTTCTTCTTCTAATAGTAGACACTCCATGGAGTTGGTCTTTCATTCGAGAGTAAGCCCACTGCTACTTTCGAGTCACTTTCCACTTGGGTCTTATGAAAACCTTTTTCCAAGCAGTGATTCATCCCATCCACCAATGCTCTAACTTTAGCCTTGAAGTTGGTTGTTAGACCATAGTCTTTGGAGAAAGCAAAGAGAAGCCAGCCTTTGTCATTTCAACAGACTCCCCCACTACCTAAGAGGCATGGGTTTCCTCGAGAGGAGCCGTCAACATTCAATTTCATCTATCCCACCGTTAGCCTAGACCATTTGATGATAGAAGGGTGCAATATGGTACCTTGGTTGGAGAGGAGGCCTACATCACGGATGGCTTATTAGTTGTTATGATCTCTACTTGGCAGAAGTGGGAATGAGGAGAAGATAATCAAGAACCATATTTGGATACTGGCAACAGAACAGTCCGCTCTCACCTGAATATCTTCCAATCTCTTCCCATTTCTTACATTCCATATTTAGAGCTGGGCCTAACCCTCTGAGGATCCCGACGCTAGAGTGATTGTTGGCTAGGCTCCACCATTGTGACGCTTGACCCATTGCTGTTTGTCTAGCTAAGAATGAAATTGATAGGGTGTAGGAGAAATGTTGCAAAAGGGTGGTTGCCAAATGTCTGTTAGTGAACAAGTGGTCCAGAGATTCCTCGTGGCTGCTATTAGTTTCGTTGGAGCAGTTACAACAGGATGCTAGAGTTGCTCCTTTCTTTTTGACGCCTAAATCTACCGGCAGAACTTCGTTTAGGAGTTTCCATTGGAAAATAGAAATCTAGGGAGGTACTTTATTGTACCAAACCCACCTGGCTCACCGCCTCCTATTGCCAGCCGTGCAAACTTTCTTTCAAGTCGACTTGATAGAGAATTTTCCTGACAATTCCCCTATCCAAATGAAGTGGTCCTTGCCACTCTGGGTTGTTAATCCCTCTTCAATGATGTGTTGGAGGATGATGGGAGGGAAGAGAGGAGTTGTTGTAGCATTTGGAGGGATGTCGTTGGGACCTATCACATCATTGACCTTCATTTGACTCCATATTTCGGGGATTTGGCCTGAGATCCAGCCCTTAAGTGGGCCGAGCCCTATCTGATTACTTGTTCAGAGGTTGTTGGAGCCATCTCCCACCATTAGACATGTTAGCTCTCACAAGGACAGAGATGTTTGAGATTTCTTTCCAGCAGGGAGACGCGGATGGTAGGACGGGTTATTACTATGTTTTGCTCATCTAGCCTGTATTTCAATATTATGAATGTCACCTAAAGACTGTTCTCATGATCATAATAGGTCGTCCAGGCCATTTTCATTCTAAAGGCTTTCATAACATCCCTCAAGCACTTGATTCCTAGGCCACCTTCTTTTATTGGGGTTGCAATTCTTTTCCAGTTAACCTAGTGAAGATTCTTCTTACCATCGGACCCCATAAAAAGTCATCTATACCTTTCTCGATATCATGGAACATTTCTTTCGGCACCTTCGTAGCTGCTAATAAGTGAATCATGATGCTGCACAGGATATGTTTAATGAGAATCGATCTCCTAACTTGATTAAGGAAGGGACCTTTCTATCTTGAGATTCTATGCAGAATTTTATCTAGCATGGGTTGGAAGTGGCCTCTCTTAGTTTTGCCACTTATCAGGGGGACCCCAAGATACGAAAAGGTGGAAGTGGCTCTAGCTATCCCTGTCAGCCTTTATAAGATCCTAATACGACCTTCAACCAACTTGGAAGATACCAAAAGACTGCTTTTAACTTTGTTTATTTTCAGGCCTGACGTCTCTTGAAATTTACTGAGGAAGTTCAACAATTCAGATAAGGAGCTTCTGCTTCCATTGGTGAAGAAGATGGTATCATCGGTGTCGAGGAGATGGGATATGATCTGGTTGCATCTTGTGGTTGTGTAAGGCATGCAAAGGCCCCACTCTACCATATTTTGACACCTCTGCTAATGGCCTCCTTCAACAGGATAAGGAGACTCGGAGAGATCAGATCCCCTTAACGCAATCCCCTTTTTGATTTGAAGAAGTTGCAAGCCTTGCCATTGAAAAGCACCGAGAACCATACTACCGACTAGCATTTCTTAGCCAAGTTGACCCATTGATGGCTGAAGTCGAATTTAAGAAGAGCCATTTTGAGGAAGTTCCAATCTACCTTGTCATATGCTTTTTCCAGATCAATCTTCAGAATTATATTTATATCACAAACCTTCATGTTTATGTGCCGAATCAGTTCTTGTGCTAGAACGATACTTTCAGTGATTAACCTACCTCGGACAAAGGTTGCTTTCTCTTTAGATATCAGCTTCAGCAGCAAGGAGTTGAGCCTTTACAATTATCTTAGAGAACACTTTGTACACTGTTACACAAACTTATAGGATGAAAATATGAAAAATTCTTAAGAGCAAAGATTTTGGGAATTAGGCAAATATAGGAAGCTGAGAAGGCTCGTGGAATCTTACCTCCCTTGAAGAGGTATTTAGTAGCATTGAGGACATCTTCCCCCTCAATATCCCAGTGGCTTGTAAAGAAAGCACTCGAAAAAATATTTTGACCTGGGGCCCCATCGATTGGAATGTCTGTGATTACATGTTTGACCTCGTCAAAGGTAGGCTTTGCAAGGAGAGGTAGGCTCTAAGTGGAGAGATATGTTGTCTTCAGCCGATATTGCCTCTGGAATATGTTGGAGCAAGTCGTCAGGAGAAGAGAATCTTCCACTTTGAAAATCTTGGAAAAAGTAGAGGATCACCTCTTCTTTTATTTCCTCTTGAGTCAAAGAACTATTACCATTAAGCAGATCTATCTTGCTGATAAAAGGACTTCCTTAATCTCTCGTTTTCTATGGCATGGAAGAAATTGGTGTTTCTGTCACCTTCCTTCAACCACCTATTGTGAGAAATTGGTGTTTCTATCACCTTCTAGGACTTTTGGGAAGTGTTTAAGACTATGCTGGATTCTCTACATATTCTCACAATAGGTGGTTGAAGGAAGGTGAAAGAAACACCAATTTCTTCCATGTCATAGCAAACAAGAGATTAAGGAATTCCATTATCAGCAAGATAGATCTTCCTAAAAGTCTTGATATCACGCCGGGGAGGTAATTCAAGTATCGTCTTAAACACTTCCCAAAAGTCCTGAACCATGGGCATGTTTCCAAGTGTCGGACCATCATGATCTTTCAACAAGGCAACATAACAAAGATCCCAAAAGGGGCAATTGACCTGAATGGGAAAAGCGAAGGTCGCGTTTTCGGGCCCGTGCACCGTCACCATTCTGGTTTCACAATCGATTTCTACCTTCATATCAGTAAGTCAATCCATGCCGAGGATGACGTCGTAATGGTATATCATGGTGACAATCAGGTCAATGTGTATCGTCCTCCTCCCTAAATCTATCAAGCAACCTTCACACAACTTAGTGGCATATGTAAAAGTTCCTGCTGCTGCGATAACTCTCACCCCAACCATAGGGGTCGTATTTAGCCCTAAGCACTTGACCATAGAACATGATATCATCGAAATAGTGGACTTAGTATCCCCCAACAGAAATATGGGTGTACCTTGGATGTGGGTAGTGACCTCGAAGGCTAAAGACATTATATCTACTGAATCAGATGTTTCAGCTGCAAGCGCATGTACTCGCGCCTACTGAGAACGGTTCGATTGCGGTGCTGTAGGCCGTTGAGGCGGCTTAAATCGAGGTGTGGGTGGCTAGTAAGAAGGTTGTGCAGGCAGTGCTGATCGTACAGGTAGAGTTGAGATCGTTGGTGGCATCTGACGGTTGATCTTCTGAGGGGGAATGAGGTCGTTGTCCCTCATCCTAGTAAAGCGGTATGTATCAGTATGGCCTGACCTCAGTGGGGGCATAAGTGCACCACATGTCTGGTCGCCTCAGCTGGGCTGGTGGGGCCGTAAGCTGAGGAGGCGAATCTGCTTGTGGCCTATTGCCAAGGAACGATCTACTCGGTAGATCTGGTCGAGGCCTCTGACCCATGGGTACACGTGTACGGGATAGCCATCCCCATCCTGCTCAACACGTGGAGACATAGTAGCTCAACATAATTATTAATGCTAGCGCAATACATCTTTGAGCGGATCTCAGGCCTCAAACCCTTAGAAAATCACCGCATCTTCTTAGGCTCGTTCGTTGAGATCAAAGGAACATATCTGGCCAGCTCCATGAACCTATTCTTGTATTCCACCACTATCATTCCTCCTTGTTGGAGGTGAAGGAATTCTCCCTCATTGCGGTAGGTGAGAAGGAAATACTTCTTGTGGAAATGTGTATCAAAAGCCTCTCATGTCCACACGTAACTAGGAGCAACGGTCCCAATGATGTTGTCCTACCAGAGACTAGCCTCCTTATCGAACATGTAGGTGACTATTTCAACCTGCACTGATTCTGTACAGTGCAATAGCTTCAACATCTTAGAGATGCGATCAAGCCAGTACTCGGCCTCATCGGGTTTGTGAGTACCCACAAAAGTAGGTCAGAAGCACTGGAATCGCTCAAATAAGCAGTTGGCACTCATGTTCCTAGCAGGGTGCACAGGTGGTGCAGACGAGCCCACGCTCATGTTCTAGGAAAGGGCCCCTGCTATGGTGGTCCAAATTTACTGCTGCTGCTGCCTAAGGAGTATCATCTACTTCAACCTATCAGGAGGAGAAGCTGCCTAAGGCATGTGTGGCTTCGAGGTAGATGCACGGTTCTGCTCTAGAACCGGTGGTGCAAAAGGTGTTGGCCCATTAGTGGGGCTAGTGTGTGACGCCCCGGTCACTGCTTCATGTGGGCGGGCGCACATGTTGGCGGGCTCCAAGGAAGCCTGGTAGGCTACTGTGTGGCTGAAAGGCTACTGTGTTGGGCGAGTTACTATTGCAGTTGACTGTAGCGTAACTTGTCCCACATCGAAAGAGTTGTCTAGAGTTGTGGTGGTTATATGTGGGGTTCCTCCCTTAACAAACATGACGCGTTTTAAAGCCGTGAGCCCACCGGGCAAAGCGGACAATATCATGTGCTGTGGGGGTGGGCCTTACAACCGGTAAAAAATTCGGCATAGTCTCATGATCCGGGCCCAAACTAGGGTCCATATGCCTATCACTGAGGGGAGGTGCCCCGTCACTCAATTCGCCAAGTATAAGACATGCCGTACTCCGAGTGGCCTTAGTTGGCATTCCCTATATACAACATAGGGTGCAACCCGTGTAAGATTTAGTATAAGAACATACACGCATCCATACATCATTAACATTCCAAATAAAAAGAGGCTTCATGCATTTCCTTTACGAAAATCGTCACAATACATGAGATATAGTCTTACATGGATCATGATAGAAGATGCATGTGAGCTAATCTAACAAAGCTTTAAATATTAAGAAAACCAGCAACCCTACCACACTATTAAGTCTATCAAGGCTATAACCTAGAAAGAAAGAAATGAAGAAACCTAAAGATGACTATAATGTAGAACTAGTCGTCTAAGTCTGGTGATGGTGGAGGAGCACCCTTGTCCTGCATATAGCATAGGAGAGCCTTCAAGGTGCGAGACACTTTCTTAAATTTCTATTTCATGAAGGCCCTATTCTCTTAAAGCTTGGCTTGGGTCTCTTTGACCTCCTGTCTCAAGGTGACTTGGCCCTCCTCGATTTGAGCCAAGCGGGCTTCTAAAGCAACCCGATGATGGTGGCTCTCAAGTGTAGCAGGTGGAGAGCCCTCATAAGAGTCTTGAACCTCCTCTTCTTTCTCTTCCTCGCTTCCTTTCTCTATTTCATCTTCGTTCTCTTCTTCATTACTTTCTTCCTCTTCACTTCCCGTCTCATCCTCACTCTCATCGAGTCGGGCTTGATGTTGTCGTGCCCCAATACCCATGTTGTTGAGAGTAGTGTCATTAATGAAATGGATCGGCGCAAGATTTTCTGCACCAAGTCTGTCCTAGGAGAGCGTGTGGTCTGAACTATTTGTAGTAGTACATACATAGGCAAGCATAACTTGTCTCCTTGCCCAGCTTGGTATAAGAAGTCTACCATCAAACGCGTGCATTGGCTGTGATTACTTCACCTGGAGTACACATTGTATGTCAATATGTGGTAGAGCAGGCGAAAGTTAGGAGTCATCTCGGACGCCGAGAGGCAATTGCCTCGATTCCAGTGGACCAGTTGGCTATAAAGAAATCGCGTGCAGTGATCTCTTTCACACACTCTCCTGAGATTTCTCTTACTAGCGTGTACCCCTCCATGCGATATCTCTTTGATTCTGGCTATCAAGTCCACATTGACAATGGCTTCCCTCCTTCCCACGGGGATAGAGAACTGTAGAGGCTCCCGTAGTGGCTCTCGTATATGGGCGTAGAAGGCTCAAACGGTGCTCTCATTCACATTAGACTGCCCTCAAATATGAAACCCCACCAGGAGTCCAATAGGCGGTCCATCACCGGATAAAGCCCAAATAGTTTCTCGTCCACATGTGCTTCGAAGAGAACTCTACGGTCTTGAAACCTTCCATCTGTCATATCTGCCAGTAGAGCTCTTTCGAAAGAAATCTGGGGATCAAGATCCCACTTCGTCCTTAGCTCTCGATTGACTCTTGTTCTAGCCTTAGCGCCTTTCTGCCTCCTTGAACGAGTAGGCCGCCTAGGCCCAACTTCATCCATGGAAGCCCTCTTCTTTCCCATGGGAGAAAGAAGTGTGAAAAGCAAAAATATGGCCACCACTAGTTCAAAAAGAGCCATGAGAGTGAAATAAAATGGAGGGATAGGATGGGTTGTTGGACTTTGAGATTTTTGAGACACCGAAGAGGGTTTGTATGCCCAAATGAGAGGAAATAAGGAAGATGGAAGATGAGTTTGAAAGGAATGGTGGGAGGTGTGTATGTAGTGATGAAGAAGAAGATGATATGAGAATGTAGGGAAGGTTTGAGAGAGAATCAGATTTTGGGAGATTTGAAAAGCTTGGAGGTATAGAAATGAAAGAAATGAAGCAAATGGGGAGGTATAGGGTGCCACCTCACGATTTCGTGGGCCCCACACGCATGTACAATGGCCGGCCCTCCCGGCCCACTGTCCGTGGACTGCGAGGCCTCGCCCTAGGTGCGATGTGATTGCGGTCTGTTGGACTCTAGGGCGATGGTATCCCCAAGGGGTGTCGTAAGTGTGCAAGGCCCACCTCGAGTCCCGCTGTTTTATGCGGTTTAGGCCCCTAAGTCCGTTTAGTGAGGTTTCAGGTTCCATCTCGCGTATATTCATGCTTTTCGGGTTATTTGAGTGTGGAATATGTTGAATTATCATCTAAACCCGTTGATCGATAGTCTAGGAAAGAACTAGGATCATCTCACATGATCACAGATGCATACGGGTCCTATTTCAACGGTCAGTTTCACCCATCGGAGAAACTTGAAATCCTACATTCGTTTTTACGTTTTATCACCCCCTCCTAAGTTAAAGTACGTTAGTGTGTATCGTGTTACCATAACCTAGGTCCAGTTTAATCCAAATCATGCTTTGATACCAACTTGTAACGCCCTGAAAATTAGGGGTCGAGTAGAAGCTCAGCTCCCGAGTTTCAACGCATCACTTATATAACATAGATAATGATGATTAAATATTGTCCGTAATAGTACATTTAAACATGAATGGGATTACACTAAATCAACATATCGTACTCCAGAGATAATCAGATTTCACAAGCGAAAGATTGTGATAAATATATGAAGCATATAAGTGGTTGTAAGTCTCCAGAGTATGAACATGTCACCAGGTTAAATAATTACATGTATAGTTCCAAAAATAACAAAATGATATAATGTAATGTTCAACTAGTTTGTATCCCTGTAATCCCGTTCAGGTCTACCTAGACCCATTAGAGAGTTGCATGTAAGAGAACTTCTCCTTGTCATCATAAAAGTTAGGCTCCGCTTCGTAAGCATCGCCATCATCTGCAGCTAAAACAGAGTCTGGTTGGTATTTTAAAACACCTTCCCAGAGTGGGTGTAAGTGATCAACTCAGTGGAGCTATAAGGTAAAGGTTAACATATTATGAATTCAATCAAGCAATAATGATAAAGAAATATAACAATCATGTCCTAACTACTCTGATTAATGCAAGAATGATGTATGCCCTCGCTTGCACTCTCTCTGCAACATCATCTCATGGTCGCGCATGTTAATCTCCCACTATGCTTAACTCCCATGCTAAAGGCACATGCAATGCGATGTATGGTCATGTTAGCCAAGTTCTTAATTAAACATATTCATACAGCAGATTCAGAAAGCTAAGGTACCTCCCTTTATATCATTTACCCAAACAATGATCCATCTAGGGTCATCAATCTTAGTCAATCACATATGATAGGCAAGTTATTGGGTAACATCACCCCTGATTTTACAAATAGTGAATAAGTAAGTTTAAGTAGCTACGAGAGGCTCGTCACCTTGACGTAGGCATAGTTTTTACTCAAGGTCACTACAGGAAAGGTTTGTCACCTTAGCGTAGGCTGACAGTTCAAATACAGTGTTCCACACCTCCGTATTCGGCTCACGAGTTTGGTTTGCTCACTAGACACTACGGGGAGGCTCTTCACCCCAGCGTAGGACGACAACTCAACCACGATGTCCCATACCTCCATGTCCGGCTCATGAGTCTTAATGAATCTTGGTACCAAGGTTAAACGTGCTTTTCATCGGTAAGTGGTACCTTAGATTAAAGCAGTAGCGTCCATACATTGGGCCAATCGGGTTACTTGACAAGCTCGACTGATACGAACGCACATTAAATTAATCGACATGGAGTGCATGCACACTCCTTGTGGCCTAACCACTGTTGATAATTACTGTACGATCGGATTCATCGAACGTATCCGTTATGGCGAAACTGGTTCAGCCACTAATCGTTGTCACGCCCCAAACTCAGAAATCGGGCTCACAAAATTCCCGATTGCTGAATCCGGCACCGACAGCATCCGTAGAACCCCATTCTCAGCTCCTAGCGCCCATTCGCCAGGTTCCGATCCTGGAATGTTACGAGGAGGATTTTTAACGTCAGTTTGATTTGTAATAAGCATAACCAAAGGCATAACCCACAAACAAAAACCAAGAATTTCATTACATTTCCACTATGATTAAAAACTTTACAAGTACAATGAGCATAAAGGGAAATACAATGATGATAGTCCAAAAACTCCAGAGTAATCTGCCACGTGCTAAAGCCTCAGCGCTGCTGCGATCCAACGTCACCTGCACGCAACGGTCGTGCATAAGTTTATAGAAAGCTTAGAGGGTGGTGAAAGTGTGTGTGCAAAGTAGTAATATGATCATGCAGTATCAGAGAGTATGCAGATGGATCCATAAATATTATGAGCCGTACCAAGGCTATGCGATGCAAGATGCAAGTCAAACATACAATCCTCATCTAAGTCCACATATCAATACAGCTCATCTCTGAGATATCACCGGGGTCTAGTACACTCTAAACCAGATCGCCGCCGCATCGCGCGCAATAAGGTAAGTGGAAGAGACCTCACTATCCGTCTGCCAATATCGGGCTCGACTCGTCGATAGCGGACCCATTCCTCGAGCTGGTCAGACTCAGCCTAGCATTGCCCCCTACACTCGGGCGGGTAAGGCCGCACCCCCTTTCAACCTACCACGACACAGTGGAGAGCGCAACCGTCTGGTAATCGGCACTCAACGCTCATCTACCCACTAGGTATAGACATTGGAGCAACCTCTTGGTACCATAAGGGTTTAGGGACTTTCACCCAGGGATATCTATAGCACCCCATGTAGAACAAGATTTTCGGTATCAAATCCTATCAACCACGATACGTCTGTGGAAACTACGATCCCAATGTCGCTAGGGCGTACAATATTCATGTCATACAAATGTGATATGCATGATTCACGCTATCCAGTCATGCATCAAATCCTGTGCATATCGTGCGCTCATGTAGGGCAACACCGCCTAACCGGGAGCCCATAAACAACCTGCCCGAAGGCATATGCTATGATCAGGCAATTCTCATATCAAACATACATATGATGCGTATGATCATGAGTCATGAAACTATACTAAACATGTAAATAAGTGATGAACCATTCTTACAGCGCAAATGGGCCTAGACGGCCTTTACACAGTAAGTACCGCCTATCAAAGGTCCTAGGGAGAGTCTTAATGCGGACATCCAACTAGCATTACACTCGCAATGTGGACGTCAAACCATCATTGCTCTAAAGGCACGATCGTCGTAAATATCGTTACATAATCCGTGTCGGGATCACACATTGCATTGGACCTTAGGTACATCCCATTGGGCCTTAAATATATCAAATGGGCCATATCATATGGGCCTTTTATTCATCAATGGGTCACATCAATGGGCCACACCAATAGGCCTTAAGTGCATTGCAATGGTTCAAAACCCATGGGCCTTGGATTGCATCAAATGAGCTTAAACTCATGGGTCTCAAAGGTAACAAATGGGCCACACCAATTGGGCCCCATATGTACATCCAATGGGCCTCAATCCATAAGCCCTAGTATATCTCAATGGGCCTTGATCCATGGGCCCCTAAATGTCAAATGAACCTAATCCCATGGGCCTTGGAATACATCGATCTGGTCCAATCCCATGGGCCTTAAATACATTAAATGGGTCTAATTCCATGGACTTTATACACATCAAAATGGGCCTAAACCCATAGGCCTTATTCAAATCAAATGGCCCTAACCCATAGGCCATATTCAAATCAAATGGGCCTAACCCATAGGCCTTCTTATAAGTCAAATGGGCCTAACCCAAACATAGGCGGCCCACCCAAACTTTAACTCATGCCTTAAATGATATTTCCAAGTGGATGGACGGTCTGGATGCATCTCATGCATCATGGCGGGGTCCACTGAGTTTGGGCGGTGCACAAGAATCACCGTGAGCCCCAGCACCACCGTCTAGCGGACAGATTAAATACAAACATCATGGTGGACTTCCACCGTCCGCCTGGACGGTGGATATAAAGCACATACATCATTGTGGGTCCCATGTGGGACCCACTGAAATGTTTAGATGCCTTCCAAACCATTGATACGGTCACTTGACCTGGGTGAAGGAAAAACACAAATTTCATCTCGATCCAAAAACTTCTGGGGCCCACAAAGGACTTTTAATGGTAGATGTTCAATTCCACTGTTTCCTATGGTGTGGGCCACCTGATCTGTGGACGGGGTCAAAAATTGGAGGGGGCCCACTGCTGGGAGTGGCCCACCTCATGAATGCCGTGGACACAAAATATACATCATGGTGGGGCCCACGGCAGCAGCTGTGGGACTGGACGCCTGCCCGCTCCAAACGCTGCACGCAGTAGCGTGCAGCTGCTGCAACATGTCAGAGAAGCTCTGCCTCTTTAAAATTTTAAAAGAAAAATAAGAAAAACCAATTTTCCAGGGTTTTTCACGCCTGGGGACCGTATCTCATAGATCCACTCCGCCCATTGTGTTCAGTGGCTCGAGGCAATGAGTCCAGAGTTTGTGATTTTTGGATATACAGAAACGTCAGAAAGTTTCTCAATGGTAACCACCAATGGTCCCAATGTTATGGCCCACCAGATGCTCAGATCAGGCCCATTCTCCTACTCAACGGTTAAAATGGGGCCTGCAAGAGGATGGACGGCTTGAATCTTACCCCAACATCAAGGTGGGGCCTATAAGGGGACCACCCCGAAAGCTCTTCTTTTTCCCCTTTTTTTTTTTTTTTTTTTTTTTTTTTTGTATACAGGGACGTTTTGGGTTAAAAAAAAAATACATTGTGGTAGGCCCTGTTGAGGTGGGCCACCACAAATGGGTGATGTCGGTACAACATATAAGGTGGGCCCCACATAAAGGTAGCTTGGACAAAATAAATGCTTCAAGGTGGGGTCCATTTGAGTGGGCCACACAAACACAATAGGATCTAAAAAAGAGAAAATGAAGTAGAGAGAGAGATAGAGGGTGGGACACGCTTGATGGAGGGACCCCAACATTATGGGCCCTCCCTTGCAATGAATCATACAACAAGTGAGCCCTAAAGCATGTGGGACCACCAAAATCTACAAATCAACGGTGGTGTTCCTTTCTCCACCAAAATGGACGGTCTAGATGACCTTCCTAATGCAATAAACATCATGATGGGGTCCATGGAGAATGGCCCCATCATAGAATGATCATGATGATCCTAGTGGGCCATCGGCCACATCTTAGGGTCCCAAGTGAGATCCAAACCATTGATCGGTTGGCCTCACTTGGCCCATCTCAAAAATAAGGAAAAATACTATAATCAAGCACCCACCATCCGATCTTCTTGCTCCTAGGGGTTCCTTAGCTCCTTAGCTTTGATTTCAATGGGTGAGATGAAGAATGGATGACTAGGATGGGATATGATGGGGTAGGTAAGTGGGCCACCTTTTGTTGCTTGGGAAGAGCTTGGAGAGCTCATACGTATGGAGGTGTTTGAGATTTTTTTTGAGTTTGAAATGAGAAAGAGAGAGAGTTGTAAAGGGAGAGAGAGAGAGAGTGATGGATGGATGTGGTGAGTGATGGTTGTGTAAGAAAACCTTGACTTTTGTGGCCTTTTGTGTAAGAGAGGTATGGCATTGGAAGACTTTTGAGGCATTTGTGTGAGAAAGGTATGGGCATGGAAGACTTTTATGGCTTGCTTGGGAGAAGGTGAAAGTGATGTGTACTTGACACGTACTTGACATATGATGGATTGATGGATTGATTGATTGATGGGATTGATGTGACACATCGTAGAGATTCTCTTGGGTTTCGCAACGCGTGGCGTTTTTCTCGCACCGAACGTTGGCCCACATCTCTTGACCAGGGTATCGCCTCGGCGCGCAAGTCGCGGCATCGGAACTGCAGCGATGGCGCGGTCGCTATGGTATTGGTCTTGGGTTGAGTCGATACAGGTTGACATCATATGAATCAGGGTTGCGCGTCGATATCGGTTAAGGGTCGAAGGTTGCCGGAATTTGACCGGTAAGACCGCGGAGGTCTACGGAACGGTACGGACTAAGATACGGGTCTTACAATCGTAAACCGTTATTGATTGCCTGGACTATGTATTAGTCCCATTCATACTCAAATACAATAGGCATTCATATGTGATAGTCAAAACAGCATGTGACAATCAATTCAAATATAAATCTCATTTGAGCATTTTTATAAACACAGTGCACATGTTATCATATATAGGCATTTCATCAATAAATTACATAGTAGCGAGATAGTTACATGAAGGAAACTATAACTATAGATACGGTAATTGAGAATCCTATATCAACGCCCTTATTAAATACATTTCAATAAGAAACTTCTCATTCAGACATTTTATCAAACACTTAGACTACACATATCAACATACATGTAATAAAGTAGTTATAACATATATTATAGAAAAACCTTTCACAAAGGATTTACCACATATACTAAAATCATATACCACATATACTACAATCATATATTCTCAATCAATAATCATGGCAAGAACAAATCATAATTCCATATTCATTCAAACATTTCAGCAAACACATGAAATGCATCATATTCAACATAGTTCATATATAGGTGTAATATATGGAACACATCGCATCTAAGCACACGTGAAAACAGTCAAGTCAGTCATAAATCGTTAATTAACATTGAAAGCCTTGAAAACCATAACATAAACATTTATAGTCCGCACCTTTCGTTGGTACACTCGTATCGAGCTCAGTTTGAATACTACATCTTTGTCTACGGCACAACGGCTACCAAATCTTTGAAATAGGTTAGCTATTTCACCGAATCCTCTATTTGGATTCTTAAAAAAAATTAGGGTTAGAATTTCTTACCCAAAAATAGATTCGGATTCGACAGTGTAGCGACACAGGAGAGATGATTCAGCACGTGGAGTGGTAGGAATGAATTCGCGCAACAAACCACAACTCTCTCTCACTTCTCCACACTCTTTCCTCCTTTTTTCTCTCTTCTCTCTCCTAGGGTTTAGGAAATTCGTATGGAATGAGAGAGGGGTGGGTTTAGGGCATTATATAGGCCCAAATGTGATGTAAATGGCCCTAGGGCCATGGTATATTTAGGGTATAGCTAAAGGATTGCTGTTTCGGGCCAACGGAGTTCATCTGGAGGTCCATTTCCTACACACGGTCCAGAGAAAGTTTCCTGACAATGGATCTATGTCAGGTTAAAATTTCGGTTCGATCGGATCAGTGGATCGACCGTGGAGGACCAGTTTCAGTTCAACGATCATCGTCACTTGATCAGGGCCACAAGTGCACTGACATGTGTAGGAA
Organism: Magnolia kwangsiensis; assembly: GCA_037074715.1. Taxonomy (NCBI): domain Eukaryota; kingdom Viridiplantae; phylum Streptophyta; class Magnoliopsida; order Magnoliales; family Magnoliaceae; genus Magnolia; species Magnolia kwangsiensis. The sequence continues at coordinate 33,810,585 of CM073586.1, read as the reverse complement.
AATTTTCCTGATCCAAGGGTATAGTTGGGTCAGAATTTGACGATCTAAAACCTTAAATTTGGCCTGCAAGTGAATGACCCAAATCACTTAAGTTTCAGTTCATTTTCTAAAGATATTCGCATTTCTGACGATTCCCATGATGTTTGTCAAGCCCAGTAAGGCTATCATAACCGTACAGTTTCGCAGTAATCAGACTTTCGATGCGCAGTCTAGGTCTGATACAGGGTTTCAATGTGCTCCCAAGAGCAACTGAGTTTTGAGATTGATCCTACGTTTTTAGATAATGTCGGGTTAGCGATTCTAATGGTTTTGGGTCTTGCAGTTCATTTAGAAAGTGATTCGAGCTAATTTTCTGATTAATTCAGTTTAGTACTTAATTAATTTTTGTCTTATTTCTTAAAAGATTCAGTCCTTAGCGACATCTTCCTAAGGTGTTACTCGGGTCATTGTACGGATTTTTTCGAGATGTTACACTCTTGTTATGGGGCAGGATATCAACTTGGCATAACTAACCATGATTGTTCTTCCATCGACTCTCTTGCCATCCAGATCTCCTTTAGCTGCCCTAACATCATCTTTGTATAGGAACCTAACAAAGGCATAGCCCCACAGTTTGAAACATCCGGGGATGGATGGGATGAAGATGTCCACCACTCAGCCATACTTTTTGAATATATTTTTAACAACCTAAGCTGAGCGGTCGAAGGGGAGGTTTCCTACAAATAGGCTATATGCATTCCGTTCTTTCAGGCGAGAGTCACCATATATGCCCTTCGGCGAAGTCTTCTTTCTTTTCACCACTATTCACTGCTAGTTCGTCTGCTAGAATATCTCACAATTAATTGGTCTTCCTCTGTCCCTACCAGTAGTGTATGAAGGTCCCTGTGAGAGAGGTCTCCTAATGGCGTATTCGATTCTAGGTAGCCCCTTCATTTTTAGCTCATGGAGATGGAGAGGTTATCAATGTATCCACATCATCATCGCTGACTTTATCTTAGCCATCATCAATATAAAGTATTTCTTACTTTTACATTAGAAGAGGGTTTCCGTATGTATGCATGGAGACCTTATGTACTTCCCCTTCTAATTTAATGATACTTGTCTCATCCTAACTACTTATACATTTTTTCATACAAATTTAACTCTATGTACCCAAGGTGCTAAAAACAAGTCGCAGACCCACCTATTAGATGACCTACACACACCAACCTAAAACACCTTAGGAGACGAAAGCTAGCTTGAATAAGCTCCCTCCTTAATGTTCTTAAACCCACAAGGTCGAGGAAAATGTTTTCCCAGGTAGGATATGGAAGGTCAACCAAATGCGTGAAGATTATATTTCAATGGTTTTTACTCACTAAGTGAACCAGCCAATCTGCAATACTATTAGATTCTCTTAAGTTTTTACCATGACATCAACCCTCTAGCCCCCAAGCTTTCCTCCCTTTTTTTCATGAATAACTTGGTCACTTGTGAAAGAGATGTTGGTAGTCACCATGTTGAGACTCAAATATTACATATTTAAACCTTCAATTACATTAGTTATCTTGAAATTTAGGTGTTAACTTGATTTAACTATCTATGTTTTTATCATGCGAGGTAATTTGGAAGCTTTTAATGAATATGCACTTAAAAGGATGAATTTAGAGTTCAAGAGAAGAGAATGAAGAATTGGAGATTTAGAAGTCATCAATAAAAAATTCACATGCCAAAGATCTAAGGAAACCAAGTGGAGAAGGACAGAAATTAAGTTTATAAAGAGCATAAAGAAGCTGCTGAACTCATCTATCGATGACATCAAACACCCTTCGATGACTTCGAAGTAAGTGTTAGATGACATCGGAGACATTCGATTACATAAAAAATTTCATGGAAACTGGAGTTTAGTTGTTGGATTATTTTGGTGCATTCCTCGATTCATCAAAGACCTGATCGATTCATCAAAGACCAGTTCGATGACATCGAAGACCATTCGATGGCATCGATATTTCTGAAGATTTCTGGAGAAACTCGCTGGAACATTCTGGACACTATTTCGATTAATAGAAGACACCTTTGATGCCATCGAAGATTTGTTCGATGGCATCGAAGGTTAATCGATGACAACAATCTCTTACACAATGCGAAAGGGCGTGACTTCCTAATTCAATGCAAACTAAGATTCCATGTTCGATGGCATTAAAGGTTATTTGATGACATTGAAGGCGTTACGCAAAGTACGTGAATTTGAGGCTGTTTGCAAATTTTTCAAGGGCGGTGCAAAAGTTTGAGTTACAAAACTATTTGAAGGAGTCCCTAGGATATTCCAAATAATTTTCTAGGGTTTGAAAACGGAGATAAGGCCTAGGTGGAGCACCAACAACATTCTTCTACTTTGATTTCTTCACGGGTTATAGTTGATCTTTTTATTTTTCTTCTAGAATGTTAGTCTTCTCAAGCTTTGGAATTTTTCCAGGATATGAAACTTGTAGTTTATTTTGATTTAAATTTATGTTGAAATTCTATTAGTTCTTAGTTTGAATAAAGGTATATTTCCAGTTTTCTATGGTATATTGTGAATGAAATTACAATGAATGTATATTATCTCATTGGCTTTGGAATTGAGTGATTTGTAAAATCTTGTTGTTCACCATCGTCTCCTGGGCATGGTGGATGATTAAATTCCCTGTAATCATTACAATTAGACAAATATTTGAGAACTAAACTAATGGAAAGTTCATATTCTATTTTAACTGCTATATCATCCGATTGGATATGATAGGACTTTGATTCCAAATTTTATTTTTTTTCAAAGGAGATTTCATTGATTAGGTAAAATTTACACAGGGGATTTTCGGGAGAAGACCAAGGTTAAAAAGGCTATCCCTCCTATCATATCCTGTACATATTAGATCTTTTTAGTTTCCTAATTAAGCACAACCCAGATTTGTCCAAAAAATAAGAACCTTTAACCAGAGTGGGGAGATCGGAGGGGACTGTGTAAATCTGGATGTCTTGGGATGCATTACTTACTTAGCCAAGTATTCAGCTAGACCATTGGCCTCTCTAGGGATGAGGGTAAGAGAAAACGATCCCCTGAGAAGGAGGTTCTTTATCCCTGCTGCCCAATATTTCCATTTCCAAGCAACAGTGGACTTCCTCAGAATGCAATCTACTACCCATTTAGAGTCTGATTCGATGAGGACATTTGAGAGACTATGATGGACACACAACTCCACCCCATCGTGAAGAGCCTGAATTTCCATCTTGTTGTTAGAGGTAACGCCATAGCTATTTGAAAAGGCAAACATCATGAGGCCGTTATGTTCTCTGCGGATTCCTCCACCCCCAGCTGGCCCTGGATTCCCGATGGCAGAGCTGTCGACATTGAGCTTGCACCAGTCGGCAGGAGGATTAGCCCACTTCTTGACCGCGAAGTGGGGGGCAAGGCGAGGGGCATGGGATGGTTGAATGGGAAGGGGCTGACTGGTGAGTCCTGGGCAGCTCGGCGAGGTTGCCCAGCCATCGAAAAACTCTCCGATATACACTTTGGATTGAGACTTTCTGGCCGTCAAATCTGGACCCATTTCTGGCCTTCCAAAACTCCCATAACATGAAGGCTGGAGCAAGATGAAGGGCTGTGGCAGAGCGCCTGTGAGGGCAGGGCAGCAGCTACCTCCAAAGGAGACGGTCTTAGATGCAGGAGACTCAAGACTCCCTACGTGAGACTCTAGACTCCAGACTCCCTGCATGAGGGATCCGTGTAAGAATGGGACAACATCATTGGGAGGGGAAGGGAAGAGGAGTTGAGACTCGAGCAACAACATTCATATTTCGAGGCGGGGGAGATTCCTTTGCGCTGGACATTCTCATCAATGGGCAGAGTATTCATCAACTTTGATTCCAATTGAGTTATCATTAAATCAAGTAGATTGAATACTGAGATTGTTATAGATGGATTCTTAGATCCTTGGTCTTTTTATCTCTATTATTTCAAACCATTTTTCTAAATCGCTGGAATAAATACCTAGACAAACTAAGTTAAATTAATTCTAGACTGTGTTCCCCATTCCCTGTGGATTTGACCTCGTTCTGACTGAGTTATTACTACATCGTGACCCTACACTTGGGGTTGTGAACACAATATAACCACTCCTTCCTCAAGACTTGGATCACTGATGAAAAGCACCTCCAAAGAAGTCCCTCACTTCAACTATTGGCAATCTAAGCCTATTTTCATCCCACCCATCATTAAATACAAAAATGAGCTTGATTTCTTTGTTGTGCACGTGTTTCCAAATAAAGTTAAAGTGGCAATATGCTTGCTCTTGTCATGAAATACAAAATTCTATATTATGGCAATTGAGGGTTTATTGTGGACATAGATATTTATAGGCTCCTCTCGATAAAATTGAAGTTTTTTGAGAAGATTCCTTTGCCAAATTACATGACACACTCATGAAGATGTGGTTACATATTCAATTTTGGTCATGTGATTAATGGGTAGTAATTGGTAGTGATGCTTTTGTGTTTTTCCCAATGATGCTTGTGGTAAATTTATAGGTTGATATTCTTAGCCTGAGGTATTTGTGATTTTGTTTTCTATGTTCAATTGTAGCCTTGTCTATGGTTTTGAAAATTGCCAAAGATTGTGGATGTTCATTAAAGCCAATCGTTGATCTCCTTGCTTGGCTTTTGGTTAGGGCTACCTATCTTATTAGTTCGACCTGACTACAAGTTCTGGCCTAAATGGCAGGTGGATTTGTTGCAGCTCGGGGTAATTATTGTAATGACCTTGAATTTTTCATATCGCATAAGACTAGACTAATTGGAATTTATAATTTAATTTTTGTAATTAATAACAAAACTGGGTACTTAGCATAATTGCTAGAGGTACTCTTGGTGGAATGATAGGTCACCGGATCAATTTCTAACATCACATTAATTAACTTTTTGCAAAAAAGTACAAAACTCGGAAGAATTTTCTAGATCATCTAGGGCTCTTTCTCTATTTAAGGGGGAAACCACAGAAAATTTCTATAGAAACCCTAAAACCCAAGAGCAGTCGAAAGAGAGAGATGGGGGAGAATCTTCTACTGGTAAGGTTTCTATCATTTTTCCTTTTAATTTTTCTAAAATTTTCATCTAAAAACCCTAAATCTAAGTAATGAATAAGATGGATCAACCTCATGTCCATTGCTTTGGTCTTTGGAGATGTTTTGAATATAAGAAGATGGCTTTTTGCAAGATCTCGCGTCGTAGAGATCAACTTTGAAGAATCCAACCATGTCAATATAGATTGATTTAAATCAAAGGGTTCTTAAGGATAAACCATATCAGGACCTCAAATTCTAGAATGATTCTACCGGTGGATCATCCACAATTACATATGGAAAGTATTAATAACATTAGTCTATGTTGCAGAAAGACTATAGACAATGATTATAGATACCAAATAATTCAGATTTGAGCAATCCACTAGTTTCCCCAAACATGATAGTGGAGAATTCATTAGATGGTTTGGACTTAATCCTTGAATTGTTTGAATTTATAAAGGCTGAAGAGATAGAAGAAAAACTCGAAAGTTTTCAAAAATCATATGGTGTAATAGAACCTATTCGACTTTGGTTGATCGATCAAATCAATCGAATGGGTCGATTTTTGTCCAACGAACAAAATCAAAAAATCATAACATGGTCTAATTGATCGAAGTCCTGGTTCGATCGATTAAAGATTTAGCTAAGCGATATCGATCGATTGAGGATGCCAATCGAGAATAACAAAATATGTCCAGCGAGCAAATTAAATTAAATGTGACCTATTTTGATCGATCGATGGGTAGATTAGATCGATCGAAAGTGACAAAATATGTCCAAGGACTTGAAATGACAAATTTCAATTTCCATTGATATATAGTCGATTGATCAGAAGATCGACTAGGGCCCTTAAGCTGGCTGGATCGATTGACTACATTGGTCGACAATCCCTTTTTGATTTTCAAATTAAGTAATGGATTAATAAGTCTAGTGGATCATCTTAGGTTGATCAAATGTGGCTCCCACTTGATGGAGTAGCTTAATTGAATTCGTAATGTGTTAAATCATCATAATAGAGATATTCATATTCTAGATTTCAAAGCGTACAACTATTCAGTGGATTCAACTTTACCAAGAATAGGTGCGTGACGTGTATCATACCTGTATGGTTTAAGTAGATTACATTTTTTTTATGGTTTTTATGAAAGCTATGGTTGATTTAAATATTATGTTATTGTGCTAACATGCTATAATGATTTTTATTGTATTGATTCATGCTCTAATGATTATTGTTGTGAATTGGACATGTGAACATGTAGATCATTGTAATCATAATTCTATTGTTTCCTCTCGCATGGAGGTATGCATATACTAATTGTATATGTCGATGCACATTGAGCACGCATTACATGCATTCATAGCATTCCTATGCCGATTCCCAAAGGCACGCTCTAGATGACTACATGCACACATCTTGCCTGGGTTTATGCGAGGGATCTCACTAAATGATTTTCCTAGTCGATTTGTTACTAGATGCCCACATCAGTGGAAGCTTACTCGTGGAATAAATGCATACCTTGCCTAGATGCTGGTTGACAGATATTTAACCCAAGCAAGTGGACGATCATCTACTTGATATGCATTTCATGACATCTCTTCATACATACTTATACAGTGTTGGGTGGCTAAAGTAGTAAAATTGAAATTAAAACAAGAATTTTACAATCGATCTGATGGTATTTCACAAATTTAACATGTGTAACCTGACATAGTAGGGTTGGGTGGATATAGTAGCTTGTCCTACCCCAAAATCATATATTTTGCATGTCTAATAACTCATTCCAATTTGTGAGATATGTCTGTTTTAAGGTCTAGACGGTATGTATCACTTCTGCTTTTGAACGGGTCTTTTTTGTTTCATCTTGGACATGAAACTGTCAGCGACCTGCTCCACATCAATCCCCTCCACTTCAAAAGAACTCATCCATGAGTTCTCATCATACTTTGGTTCTTGATACTTGGTCAGGTCCGCGACGTTGAAAGTCCGTGAGATTGCCATGTGATCTGGAAGATCAACAACGTAAGCGTTGTCATTGAACTTTTAGAGGATCAGTTCCGGTCCCATCTTCTTATTCTTTAACTTGTTGTTGAATGCAAACTCAACTTTAAACAAGGTCAAATCTCACTGCTTCGATATTTTACTTGAAATGCATCGAATGAGGTTTCCCAACGTCTGATTCACAACCTTAGTTTGTCCATCAGTTTATAAGTGGTAGGCGTTGTTGAGCTGAAGTCGTGTATCAAATAGAGTCTTCAAAGTCCGTCAAAAGTGACTAATTAACCTCATGTCATAGTCAAAAGTAATGGTCTTAAGAACCCTGTGTAACCACATGACCTATCTGAAGAATAAATTCGCCACATGTGTTGCATCAAGGGTCTTCTTGTATTGGATAAAGTGTGTCATCTTGGAGAAACAATCTACCACTATGAACACTGAATCCAAGCCGCATTGTGTTCGTGGGAGACCAAGCACAAAGTTTATATATAAGTCCTTCTAAGGGCCTTAAGGCACATGTAACGGGGTGTAGAGGCCTATATTCTAAAATTGTCCCTTAGAGGTCTCACAAATATGACAACATTACATTACTTTTTCTACATCACATGTCAATTGCTGCCAGTAATACCGTTCCTCCACAAGAGCTCGCGTCTTATCTTGCTCAAGGTGTCCATCAAGGCCACCTCCATGTATCTCTTGAAAAATCTGCTCTCTCATGGAACTTTGAGGGATGCACAATCTATTCCCTTTGAAGAGAAAACCGTCCTATATATGTAGGTCATTGGGTTGACCTTCTTGGCACTTCATTCAAGCGTCTTTGAAGTCCTCATCCTCGACAACAGCTCCTTGAGACAGTTGAAGCCGACCACCTCATTGCTTATTGTAACATGTAGTGATGCATGATGACTAAGTGCATCAGCTACCTTATTTTGCTGCCTTAACTTATGCTTTAGAATGAGCGTGTATTCCTACAAAACTATAACCCATCTAACATATATACGATTCACGTTGGCTTGACTATTAATAAACTTTAATGCTTGATAGTTAGTGTACAGAACAAACTTTATTTGAATCAGATAATGTCACTAATGTCATAGTACTTGAACAATTGCATATAATTCAAGTTCATATGTCGACCACTTCTTTCGAGCATGAGCTTCTCACTGTAAAAGGCTATCGACCTACATTCCTGTGATATTACTCCTCCAATTTCGTCATATGAAGCGTCATACTCAACCTCAAACAACTTGTCGAAATTAGGGAGAATCAAGATAGGTGTTGTGGACAACAGATGCTTGATCTCATGAAAGCTCTTGTTAGCCTCATCAGTCCACTAAAATGGTCCATTTTTTACGCAATCTGTAATAGGTATGACTATCGTGCTAAATTTTTGTACCAATCAACGATAGAAGGTTGCCAACTCATGTAAACTCTCCACTTCATGAATGTTTGTCGGGATCGGTCATTCCCTAATGGCTTGCACTTTTTCATCGTCTTATAACAAATCATAGGAACAATGGACTGTCTGTTAAAAAACTACACTTCTTTAAGTTGAGGTATAACTTGTCAACTCGTAAGACTTGCAGCACCTGCCTGAAATGTTTCATGTGCTCTATCTCATCCTGATTATATATTAGGATGTCATCAAAATATACTACTACAAATCAGCCGGTGAACGATTTTAACACTTAATTTATCAAATACATGAAAGTACTTGGTGGGCTCTAGGTGGCTTTTCATGGTGGGCATTCCATCACCATTGGTTCCCGTGGTGTGCTCTCCCTGAGATTTAGATCTGCTTAATTTTCTGACCACATCCGAAAATAGGCTTAAAAGGATGGACACCGTGGATATATAGCACATCATCAAGGTGCCTCTACGGTAGGCCAACACCTAATCCGCATCCTTTAGAAGTAACCTGAGCTCCCATGGGAGTCTAGCCCAACTCCATAACTCTGTACTATGTACTAACGTATTGCTGAGGGTAGAAAAGTGGGCGTATTCATCAAATAGGGTGGGTGCAAATAGTGGCTCCGTGAAAAAGGCAAAAGGAAAAGGTGCGAATGGGATATGTTAGGCTTACGGCCATACAAGGGATAGATGAAGTCATGGTCAAGTACAATACCATTGGGCGAGTGCTTTCACTTCCTCTGATAAAGGGGCACTTAAATTTAGTCCTTCACTTGGAATTTTTCACGCCCATTATACTGGAGAGATTCCATTTGGATTGGCACGGAGGACTGCACCCATTGCTATAATTAGCTATTTATCAATTGCCTTGCACGGCGTCCAGGCCAACTCAAGAGCCCCAAATTTGGTACTTTGCATAATTGAACCAACTGAGATTCTGAGAACTTTGCACAAATTATGTGGCTTGAAAAATGAAAGGTTAGGTTTTGTATCCTTGCAAATTAACTTCACCCTTCAGCGCTTAAAGAAAAGAAGTATTTCTATGATCATTTTCTTTTGTTCCCAAACGCTTCACCTCATCCCTCCGTTTAATTGGACCCAGGTACTACACCCACCAAGACCTAGCTAGAGACGATGATCCTTTTAGTGGCTCTGTGGAGCCTGGTGTGATATAGATGTTTTATCCATGCCGTCCATTCAGTTTGAAAGATCATTTTAAGACACGAGCCCAAAAAGGAGGTTCACTGAAGGCTTGAGTAGACCACATCACAGGAAACGGTAGAGATTTAATGCCAACCTTTGAAAACTTCTTAGACGCTACAGAAGTTTTGGATCAACCTAATATTTATGTTTCCTTTAATCCAGGTCTATGTGACGTTATAAACGGGTTGGATGTCAATTAAACATTACAGTCGGCCCTAGAAAGGTTTCAACTGTAGGGGATCATTATCACCACGTCTTCCTCTTGTGTGGTCTACTTGAACCTTCAATATGCCTCCTTTTTGGGTTCACGCCTTAAATGATTTTTAAAATTTGATGGACGTCTTGGATAAAACATATATATCATGATAGGCCCCACAAGGCCCTAATAGGACCGTCCATCTCTAGCTAGGCCGGTTGTACCCAATTCGTGGTTCTCAGGGACTGGGAGAAAAACTTTAGACTCATCACGATGTGTGTGTGACATCTATTATTTTCATCATTTGCGCCTGCTGATTCAAGGACATTAGCAGCCTCAAATCGGGCTGACTAAAAACTCATCTTGGCTGAACTATAGGTAACGGTGGGGATCGGGAGCACCCTATTGAAACATTGTTGGGTCAACTGAAGTTTTGAATATGATATTTGTTTATTTATTGATTTATTTTCTCCTTCCTCGTGGATGAATTCATCTTATGAATTGATTGGATGTCATACAAACATGATGGTGGACCCAAGGAGTTTTCAATGGTAGACGTCCATTCCCACTATTCCTCACTTGAGTTTTATATATCAATCTAACTTTTGAACCCATAACCTAATATGAACTGGCAGAACTGATGAATGGAGAGGCGCGGGCACCTGTTACCACTTGCCAGTAGACAGAGAACCGCTGTAGCATTATTCTAACAAAATAAGTAGCCCACATTGATTATAATAGAAGTGTTGATTCGTCGATCGTTGATCCCCAACCGCCAAATATGTAGGCCCTGCTTGGTTGCCTCTCAAGAATCACATTGACTGCCTCTCTCTATCCATTCGATTAAAAAAAAAAAAAAACAGTAAATTGGATGTCTGAGTTTCCACTCATGGCTTAGTGGTAGACTCATAAGAGTTTTAACAGTGAGGTCATAGGTTCTGAGTATTGACGCAGGGGAAGAGTGTGACGTGGACAATCACCATCTTCTTTGAACCACAAGCACCTTAAATCCACGGTAATTTGAGAAAACCTAACAAATAAGGAAACAAAACTAAAAAATGCACAAGTTTTGACATTTCATCTATCGGTCAATCGATCATCGGAAGAGTGCAAAACCATCCAAAGACTAAAACCCATAACATTGAATTTGTTTGATCGATCAAAGTAAATATCGTCTATCAATTATTTCATCTAAATTCAAATTTTGATAGATCAATTGACCCGGTCGACTGATCGATCTCGATCTATCGAATTGGCTTAAACTTGTCGATAGGGACATGCTTGCTCCACGTTTTACATCAGATCCCCTCCACTTGAGAAGAACTTATCCTCGAGTTATCCTCTGGCTCCGGTTCATGATACTTGTATAGGTCCGCCACATTGAACGTGCTTGAAATCTCCATGTCCTCAGGAAGATCAACAACGTAGGCATTGTCATTAATCTTATAGAGTACGAGCACTAGTCCGATATTCTTATTCTTTAGCTTGTTGTAAGTTCTGGTCGGAAATCTCTTATTGCGTAGGTGAATCATAATGTTGTCGCCCACATTGAACACTCTCAGGCACCGATTTGTGTTATCCCTTTCTTTATATTTGTTGTTGAAAGCTTGCAACTTGGCTTGAATATCAACATGTACACTTATGATTTGATTTGCCATATGTTCTCCGGCAACGCTCATGCCTGACAACTTGGGCAATGGAACCAAATCAAGACTATATTTAGGTACTCATTCGTATACAACTTCAAATGGAAACTTGTCGGTGGAATGATTTTGCATATTGCTAACCGTGAATTCCGCCCGAGCCAAGGCAAAATCCCATTGTTTGGGCTTATCACTGAGACGCATCATATAAGATTTTTGAGTGTACGATTCACTACTTTGGTTTGCCCATTAATCTACGAATGATATGCACCATTGAACTATTGCTTGGTATTAAATTTTCTCCACAAATTCCTCTAAAAGTGATTGGGGAACTTAGTGTCAAGATATGAGGTGGTAGATTTTGGGACTCCATGTAGTCGAACAACATCTTGGAAGAATAAATTTGTAACATATGTAGCGTCGACAGGATTTTTTCATAATATGAAATGAGTCATCTTGGAGAATCTATCGACCATGACAATCACTAAGTCCATCTCACGCTATGACTGTGGGATAACTAGCACAAAGTCCATAGACAAGTCCTCCCAAGGGCCATTAGGGACAGACAATGGAGTGCATACGACTTTGTTCTATGACGACCCCTTAGATTCCTGACATGTATAGCATCACTCCACGAGGGCTATTGTTTGGTCTCGCCATAGGTGACTACTGAGGCCACCTTCATGTAGCTCTTGGATGACACACTCTCACAACAAACTCTGCGAAATACACAACTGATTTCCTTTGAATATGAAATCATCCTTAATATGGAGGTCACTAAACTAACCCTCCTTGTATCTTACCCACGCGTCCTTGAAGTCGTTATCTTTGACATATAGGTCTTTAAGGCATTAGCCATGTCCTCATAGTGACCAACAAGGTTGGACGTCGACTAAGCGCATTAGCCACATTGTTCTCCTACCCTACCTTATGCATAAGCACGAATGTGAATTTCTTGCAAGAAAGAAATCTATCTAGCATGCACACAGTTAATATTTGCTTGAAGGCCTCATCATCCATATAGAGTATAAACTCCCGCTAAATCAAGTAATATTTCTAATGCTGCAAAGTGTGAACCACTATATACAATTCTAGCTCATTTGTCGACCATTTCTTAATATCATCTTTAAGTTTCTCACTGTAAAAGGCCCTTAGTATGCCTTCTTAAGACAACACACCCCCAATGGCAATATACGAAGTATCACATTCAATTTTAAATAATTTATCAAAGTTAGGGAGTATAAGGAACGGAGTAGTGGACAACCTCTGCTTAATTATAGCAAAACTTCTATTGGCAATCCACTGAGAATGTCATTTCTTCATGCATTCAATGATTGGTCCCACGATGATACTGAAGTTCCTCATGAGCTGACGTTAAAAAGTTGTCAACCTGTGAAAACTTTAGAGTTCATGAATGTTCGTTAGAACCGACCATTCTCTAATGGCTTTCACCTTCTCATCATCCACGCGAATGCCCTTAGATGCCACGACAAAGGCCAAAAAGAATATGCTCTTCATAAAATTCTACACTTCTTCAGATTAAGGTACAACTTATCAGACCCGTATCCTAACCCGTACCGTTCTGTATGCCTCCACGGTCCTCCCGGTCTAATTTCGGCAACCCGCGATCTGTAAACGGGCGTCTGCGCGTGATCCTGAGCCAGATCCTTTCGGTCTGAGTCGGCTCAACCCGAGACTTATATCATTGCGACCGCGTCGTCGCCGTGATTCCGATGCCGCGTATTACGCACCGACCCGGTACCCAGGCCAGGAGATGTAGGCCCGCGTCCAGTTCGAGGAAAACGTCGCACGTTGCAAAACCCAAGAGAATCCATTCCATCAATCCCATCAATCAAGTACACATCACTCACCCATCCCCAAGTACAACTACCCATCCCCAAAAGTCAACCTTCCCATCACCTCACCCATCTCTCTCCTCATCACTCCATCACTCACATCACCTCTCTCTCATCTCTCTCTCTCTCTCATTCTCTCCCAAGCTTCATGAGAGCAACCAACGTCCAAGCCATCTCTAAGAGAGGAGAGCTTGGTGTGGCCCACCTCCCTATCTTTAATCTCCACTGTCCAATTACCATCATCCTCCATCAAAGTGGTAGCCGAGGAGCTTAGCTTGCCATTGATCCAAGAAGAAGCAAGAAAGGTGGGTGAATCTTCATTGTTTGTGGGTGATTTCATTGTTTGATTTTGTGGTTTGAGGGCCCACTTGTGGTGGGACCCATCTTGATGTTTGTGTTGTAAGAAATGGAGGGCCCATAGTGGCGGGGTCCCTCCACCACGATCTGATTCCTCCCTCTTTTTCTCTATTTTTCTCTTTCTCCCTCTCCTTTTTGCCTTTTGTATGATGTGTGTTTGTGTGGCCCACCATGATGAGTTTGATCTACATCGTCCGATTGTGGGACCCACCGTTGCTGCACGTCCATTTGGACGGACGAGGATTAAAAATAATAAAAAAATAATAATATAAGTATCAAGCTGATTCAAAGCTTTGGTGGGCCACCATGTGGACCCACCTTGATGTGGGTGTGTTGGACGCACCATGATGTGTTTCCCACATCCACACATCCATCCATTTGGTTCAGGCCATGGGCCCACCTGATGCTGACCGCCCAAGCTCAGGTGTCCAGCCGCAATGCTGCTGGACTGTATGAAAGGGGAAAAACAAATTTCAACTTGGTCTATGATGTGGACCACCTGTCTGTGGACCCAACCATGTATATCCATTTCGATGGATGAGGGGCCACCTTGATGATGTACCCATCCGCACTGTCCGTGTAAGAGACGTGGACCCCACCCATCATAAATGTGTTATATTATCCACCGTCCAGCAGCCGGTGTTGCTGGACGGGCAAGCACCTTGATGTCTACTCTCTGAAATGCTGGTGGGCCACACGTGTGAACCCACCATAGGTATGTGTTCGTCCATCTCATCTACCGTCCAGATGGTCTGGACGGTGTGACCCACCTTGATGCATGATCGTATCCATGCCATCCATCCAACCTATAACAGCAAGGCGGCTGCTGTATTGGCACTGCCCAACTCTTGAGCCCCACCATGAGATATGTGTTTTATCTATCCATTCATCCATTTGTGTGGGACCTACCCCACACGTGTGATACGTGTGAGGGTGGGGCCCACCAGATGTACGTGATTCACTCTCGACTGTCCGTCCAGCAGGGCTGGAACGGCGGGCCACATGATGTATGCGTTGTGTCCAGTCGTCCATCCGGACGCTGGACGTTTCTGTCCTCTTATATGTATTATATTATAATATATATATATATATATATATATATATATATATATATATATATATATATATATATATATATATATATATATATATATATATATATATACACACACATACATACATACATGTATGTATGTATGTATTGTATGTGTGGGCCACACACCACGTGGACCCACATGAGGCATGTAGCCCATCCACTCCGTCCGTCCCTGGCCACGGACCAAGGGACTGCTGAAGACCCAAATCTCTGGTGGGCCACACCACGTGGACCCCACCAGGTTGTATGTATTTCATCTGCACCGTCCATTTGGACGGTGCCATGCACAGGCCGCCAGCATGTGTTTCATCCAAGCCGTTCATCCATGGGACTCACTTCACACGTGTTGCACGTGTGGAGGTGGAGCCCATTAAATGTAGGCGTTCCATCCATGCAATCCACCATCCATATATGGACGGTGGGACCCTTACAATACATGTGTATTATCACACCGTCCACCCACCTTACTGCATATATTATAATAATAATAATACTAATAATAATAATAATAATAATAAAATATTATTATATATAAGTGGTGGGTCACGTGCATGTGGGACCCACTTTCCTCCACCGTCCATTCATAGGACGTGTCGTGTGGGGCTGCCTTGATGTATGGGTGCGATCAGTACCGTCCAGCAGCACGTGTGGGATGCGAGACCCACTTCTTATCCACACCGTCCATCCCCAAAATGAGGTAGATTTAATCTATGGTGGGCCACGTGCGTGGACCCACCCATGATGAAGTATGTGTTTTATCCACACTGCCCAATGTCCAGACTCTGGGCGCTGGACACCTTTCAAAAAAATTAGTAAAATATAATTTTATATTATATTATATTATATATGTGTGTGTGTATGTGGTGGGCCCATGTGGGACCCACCTACTCGGCAGATTGGCAAGTGCACCTCACGCAGCTATTTGCTGTTGTGAATGACGCCACCAAGCCTTGTGGACCCCGCATGATATATACTCCACACCATTCAGCTTTGAGGCCCACCTTGATGATCATAGTCCACACCGTCGGTCCAACTTTGATGAATATGTTGTATATCCATGCCGTCTATCATGTGGACCACACTACAAAAATCTATGGGGATTGATCGACTACTATGGAAATCCTTTTGGGTCATAAAAAGTTTAGATCTATATGAAAATTTTTTTCCCTCTCAATATATGACTTTGTGACCTTATGATAGATTGGATGGGGAATACACTTTATGGTGGGCCCTATGATTCGCTTAACAGTGAGAATCATTATCTTCACTGCTATTCGTGGTATGGTCTAGATGATTTTCCAATCATCATCTTCGCCGCTATTTAGGGTGTGGTGTAGATGATTTTTCGATATGATTCATTTTTGGAATGTATGAGGCCCCTTGGTGCGACCTATGGTTGTAGCCCACTTGATGTATATGAGGCCCACCTTAATGTACCTATGCCCATCCATGAGGCCCACCTTGATGTAATGTTTTATATCCACGTCATCCATCTGATCTGCTGGGACCCACCTCGAATATATGTGATCTATTCAAGCTGTCCATCTGTTTTACCAGCATGGGACCGCCGTAATGTATGTATTGTATATCTATGTCATCCATTTATGCAACCCACTTGATATATTTGGCCCATTGGTGCGGTCCATTAATACGGCCCAACCTGATATAATAAGGCCCATGTGCAGAGCCCGCCTGTTACGTATATTAAGTCGATGTACAGGGCCCACCTGTTATGTATTTAAGGCCCGAGGAAGTAGCCCAATGAGATGTATTTATGGCCCTTATGCCAAGGCCCATGGCGATGTATATGCAGCTCATGAGTGAGGCCCGTTGTGATGTAATTATGACTTATGGTGATATATATTTGATCTTGTATGAGGTCATAGGCCCACTGTATGTTCAGCCTTATGTAGGCCACTCCTTAGGAGCAATGTTGGTTGAATGTTCACGTTGATAGGCAATGATGGTTAAATGTCCACATTGTGACATTCCCTTAGGCCTTGTTAGGACATTCTCATCGATGTCGATTGTCGATATCGATCATCAAGGCTGATTATCGATCGAGGCCATTTATCATGACCGATTGTCGATTAGCGATCGAGGCCGATTATCATGACCGATTACCGATTAGCGATTGAGGCCGATTATCCTGACCGATTGACCGATTAGAGATCGAGGCCGTTTATCATGACCGATTACCAATTAGCGATCGAGGCCGATTATCATAACCGATTACCGATTAGCGATCGAGGCTGATTATCCTGACCGATTAGCGATCGAGGCCGTTTATCATGATCGATTGCCGATTAGCGATCGAGGCCGATTATCATGACCAATTATCGATTAGCGATCGAGGCCGATTATCATGACCAATTATCGATTAGCGATCGAGGCCGATTATCCTGACCAATTGTTTATCATGACCGATTACCGATTATGCGATTGCCGATTATCGATCGAGGTCGATTACCGATTTTGATGGCCGATTACCGATTCTGATTTGTCATGGCCAATTGACGATTATCGATCGAGGCAAATTACCAATCTTGATTTGTCGTGTCCGATTGCTGATTTCGATTGCAGGGGCCCAATGTGATGTACATGCGACCCATATTTGAGGCCCGATGTGATGTGTATTCAGCCCGTGTCTAAGGCCCAATGTGATGTATATTGAGACCTAGGTGATGAGGCCCATTGTGATGCATTAGAGGACCAGGCGAAAGAGCCCATTGTGATGTATGTTAGGTCCATGAGCAGGGCCCACCTGTTGTGTACATGTAACCCTTGAGTAAGGCCCATCGTGTTGTATATTAGGCCCTTGTGTGAGGCCGTGGGCCCATTATATGTTTGGATCTGTGAGGGTCACTCCTTGGGGCAACGTTAGTTAGATGTCCACATTGTCGAGGCCGATTGTTGATGCCGGTTATTGATACCGATTATGAGTATGTGACTGCATAGCATCATGATCCATGCCCATAAGCATCATCTGTATGTCTGTTATGAGATATGATTGACCATTGCATATGTCATAGTGCTGGTTGTTATGAGACTC
Organism: Magnolia kwangsiensis; assembly: GCA_037074715.1. NCBI lineage: Eukaryota > Viridiplantae > Streptophyta > Magnoliopsida > Magnoliales > Magnoliaceae > Magnolia > Magnolia kwangsiensis. The sequence goes on along the minus strand of CM073586.1, from coordinate 33,792,701 downwards.
CTGATAGGTGGAGATTGTCTCACATGAGTGCACGGTTTGCGCAGGATTGATGCATGACTAGATTGAATGACTCATGCATCTTGTATTGTGTGTTGTGATTACTATATGCCCTAGCGACATCAGGGCCGTAGCCTCCACAGACATATCGTGGATGGCTAGATGGGATATCGAAAATCTGTTCTACATGGGGTGCTATAGATATCCTTGGGTGAAAGTCCCAGAACCCTCTTGGTTCCAGAGGTTGCTCCAACGTCTAGACTGAGTGGGTAGATGAGCGCCGAGCGCCGATTACCAGATGGCCTCGCTCTCCACTGTGTCGTGGTCAGTTGGAAGGGGGTGCGGCCTTACCTGCCTGAGAGGAGGGGGCAATGCTAGGCTGAGTCTGACCAGCTCGAGGAATGGGTCCGCTATTGACGAGCCGGGCCCGATATTGGCAGGCGGATAGTGAGATCTCTTTCACTCACCTTGTTACGCGCGATGGGGCGGAAATCTAGTTTGGAGTGTAATAGACCTCGGTGATTTCTCAGAGAGGAACCGTACTGATATGTGGACTTATCGAGTAGGAGTTGCATGCTCATTCATTCATTCACTATCCACTCGGGCTGGTGGTGCGCAACTAATTGTTGTGTACCTTCGTTATGGTAAGGATTTTGGTTGGGCGCGCGACTAACCTGAGATCAGGAGTTTACCATATTGAGTCTAACTATCCAAATTTAGGTATGAGACTGGTTTGGATAGGAGTCCCTTGTGGTGGACCCTGTAGCCTGCGATACTATGTACTATCATCCTGACTTCACACTCCAGCATGGTCATTTCATTCGCATCGCATATTGCATTACATCCGCAGGCATATGGCATTTTAGGTTGCTATATTTCTGCACTTATATGGTCTAGACAAACTTAGCAGGATTTGTATATTGCATTACATCCTCGGCATCTGACATTTAACTCTTCATGACTCCTTGTTGCATAGTTGTTCTATATTGCGTATTCTGCTATTGATTTACTTATGGACTTGTCCGTACTTCCGCTTACTCTGTTATCGTATGATTTATGATCTTGTTAGTATTTCTGCTTACTTTGATAATTCATGATCTTGTCAGTATTTCTCCTTATTCTGATATTGTATGATTTATGGATGACCAGTAATTTCGGTATTGTATGATGATGGCATTATATTAAACATTTGATACTTACCTTGTGCACACACTTACACCACCCTCTAAGCTTTCTATATGCTTATGCACGATAGATGCGTGCAGGTGATGTTAGGTTGCAGTAGTGTTGAGCTTGGAGCATACAGTGGTCTTTTGGAGCTTGAATTTTTTTATTCATGTATTCCCTTTCAGTATTGTACTCAAATGATTATATTAGTGGATATGTGATGATGATGTTGCCCTTGTGAATTGGGTAATCTTGTAGTTATACTTATTACTAGTTAAATGTATATATACAAAAAAAATAAAATCCTCCTTGTAGAATCCCAGGATCGGAATCTGGCATATGAATGCTAGGAGCCGAGAATGGGGTACTACGGAGGCTGTCGGCACCGGATTCGGTGGTCGGAATTACTATGAATCCGATTTTCGGGTTTGGGGCGTGACAGAACTTGTTCCTCGTGAGCACTCGAACCACCTATTTGAGATGTTCTACATGGTCTATTACGTCCTGACCGTATATCAAGATGTCAGGAAAAGAAACCACCATGAATCGACTAATGAATGGTTTTATAACCTACTTCATCACCCTCATAAATGTAATGGGTGCATTTAAGTGTCCGAAAGGCATGACTAATTATCCATACAAATCCTCTTTGGTCTTATATGTTGTCTTCCACTTATCGCCTAACCGAATACGAATATCATGGTTGTCACTCCTAAAATTTAATTTGTAAAATGGTTTTGCCCCTTTATCATATCTAACATATCGTCCAACCATGGTATAGGAAATCTATACTTTATGGTTATTTTATTTATTGTACGAACTTATACTTTCCCGCACCGAACCCTTACGAATCAATTTCTCAACTTGTACTTGTAAAATATCAGACTCATCTGATAATGAGGGCGATGAGGCAAGCTAGCCCCTGAGATAAAGTCGATATGGTGCTGAATATCTCGCATGGAAGGCAATCCATCGGGAAGTTCATCGGCCCAAATTAGCCTACATTCGCCTAACAATGGTTTCAGTTTCTAAAAAATAACCATGGGCTCTACCTCTTTTCCCTTTATAATCAACGCATAGACTTGTCCCGTCTCCTATGATTCCTCCATAAAATCCCATAAGGTTAAGAGAGAACATCCCTCCACTTTAGAAGTTTCATGTTACTCATCGCGTCCATAGGGTTGGGTATAGTTTTTTGACATTCCTTAACAAAAATATATACATTGTCTCATTCTTCATGAGTGGATTCACGATCTGATTACCACGGCCAAATGAGTAATATGTGACAGGCCTCCATGTCAAAAATGTCACAAACTACTTGGTCCTTATACTGTTTACTAATGAAAGATGTTGTGCATTGATCAGTTATCTTCATCTCCCTGATATTCTTAATCCAACAGATTGTGTATAAGGATGGATGTCTTTCAGTTTTCAGCTGCAACTTCTCCACCATGACCTTGGAGATAATATTTTCGCTACTCCCACTGTCTATGACCACATCACAAACTTTTCTATTCATCGTACACCTTGTTCGAAAGATATTATGTCACTATAGGTGCACCTCATTCTTTGGCAAATACAATAGTTGTCTCACTATTAGTGTCACGCCCCGAAAATTGAGGGTCGAGCAGAAGCTCAACTCTAGAGTTTCAATGCATCGCTTATGCAACATAGATAATGATGTTTAAATGTTGTCCATATTAGTGCATTAAACATGAGTGAGATTATACTAAAATAGCATATCATACTCTAGAGACAATTAGATTACGCAAGCGGAAGACTGTGATAGCACATAAGTGGTTGTAAGTCCCAGAGTATGAGCATGTCACCAGGCTAAATAATCATATGTATAGTTTCAAAATTTGCAAAATGATAAAACGTAATGGTCATCTAATCCGTATCCCTATAATCCCGGCGATGCAACTCCAAGTCTACACAAACCCTCCAGAGAGTTGCATGTAAGAGAACTCCTTCTCGTCATAAAAGTTATACTCTATCTCGTAAGCCTCACCATCATCTACAACTACAACAGAGTCTGGTTAGTGTTTTAAAATACCATCCTAAATTGGGAGTGAGTGATTAACTCAGTGGAGCTATAAGACAAAGGTTAACATGTTATCAATTCAGTCAAGTAGTAATGATAAGGCAATACAACAATCATATCCTAAGTACTCTTGTTAATGAAAGAATGGTATGTGATAATGATACATGTCCTCGCCTGCACTCCCTCAGCGACATCATCTCACGATTATGCATGCACCACTCAGGACACGTGCGCTTCCTCGTCAAAGTATATGCAATGTGGTGCATGGTCATGTTAGCCAATATTTAATTAGGCTTATTCATACAGCAGATTCAAGAAGCTAAGGTACCTCTCTTTATATCATTTACCCAAATAATGATTCATTTAGGGTCGTCAATCCTAGTTAATCACATATGATAGGCAAGTTATAGGGCAATCTCACCCCTGATTGAAAAGCAGTGGAGAGGCAAGTTCAGGTCGCTACTGAGAGGCTCGTCACCTTAACATAAGTCAAGTTTATACTCGGTCACTATAGAAAGGCTCGTCACCTTAGCATAAGCTGATAGCTCGAATATAGTGTCACATGTCACCGTATTTGGCTCACGAGTTTGAGTTGCTCAATGGACACTACAGTAAGGCTCGTCACCCTAGCGTAGGCCAACAGCTCGATCACGGTGTCCCATATCACCATGCCCGGTTCATGAGTCTTAACGGATCGTGGTACCAAGGTTAAACGAGATTTTTAGTGGTAAGTGGTACCTTAGATTTAAACAGTAGCATCCATACATGGTGAACATACATTAGGACAATCGGGTTACTTGACAAGCTCGACTGGTACGGGCACACGTTAAATTAATCGACATGAAATGCATACGCACGACTCGTGGCCAACCACTGTTAATAATTACCGTACACCTTGGATTCATCGAATATATCCGTGGTGGTGAAACTGGTTCGACCACTTATCGTAAACCGTTACCGATTGCCTAGACTATGTGTCACGCCCCAAACCCGGAAATCGAATTCACAGGAATCCCGATCACTGAATCCGGTGCCGACAGCCTCCGTAGTACCCCATTCTCCGCTCCTAGCATTCATATGCCAGATTTTCGATCCTGGGATCCTACTAGGAGGATTTTTTTTTTATACATTTAACTAGTAATAAGCATAACCATAAGTTTACCCAAATTATAAAGGCAACATCATCATCACATATCCACTAATATAATAATTTGAATACAATGTTGAAAGGTAAATATATATGTCAAAATCAAAGCTTCAGAAAATAACTGCACACTCCAAGCTCAATGCTGCTGCAACCTAATATCACCTGTACGCATCTATCGTGCATAAGCTTATAGAAAGCTTAGAGGGTGGTGTAAGTGTGTGCACGAGATAAGTGCCAAGTATTCAATACAATATCATAATCATACAATACCGGAAAGCTATTAATCCATAAACCATACAATGACTGAATAAGCAGAAACACTGATAAGAGCAGGAATTATCAGCGTAAACAGAAATACTGACAAGATTATAATCATGCGATAAAACAATAAGCGGAAGTATGAACAAGTCCATAAATTAATCAATATCAGAATACGCAATATATGACAGCTATGCAAATGATGAGTCATAGATAATCAAATGTCGAATGACAAGGATATAATGTAATACACAATTTAAAAGAGCTAGCAAATATCATTGCTCTCATCTAAGTCACAGGAATACAGAAACATAACAACCCACAACGCCACACGCCGAAGATGTAATGAAATATGCAGTATATGGTGCTAATGGAATGACCATGGTGGAGTGTGATGTCGGGATGATAGTACGTAGTATCGCAGGCTATGGGGTCCACCACATGGAACCTCTATCCAAACCAGTCCCATACCTAAATTTGGATAGTCTGACTCAACGTGGTAAACTCCTGATCTCAGGTTAGTCACGCGCCCAACCAAAATCCTTGCCATAACGAAGATATACAACAATTAGTTATGCACCACCAGCCCGAGTGGATAGTGAATGGATGAATGAATGAGTACGCAACTCCTACTCAGTAGCCTGTCAGCACAGTAGCCTGCCAACCGCTGGTAGCTCGCCCAAGCTTCAGCCTCGCCCACATCACACCCGCCCACATCAGCGTCCACCCACGTGCGCCCGCCCACATGCACAACAGTGACGGGGTGTCATAATATCATGTCAGTCCTCATATCAGTGCGGTTCCTCTCTGGAGAAATCATCAGGGTCTATTACACGTCACACCACCTGCCGACCCAATCAAGCGCACAACTTGGTAAGTGGAAAAGACCTCACTATCCACCTATCAGTAGTCTGCCAATACCTACCCGGCTCACCGATAGCGGACCCATTCCTCGAGCTGATCAAACTCAGCCTAGCCATGCCTACTCCCTCGGGCGGGTAAGGCCGCACCCCCTTCCAACCGACCATGACACAGTGGAGAGCGCAGCCATCTGGTAATCGGCACTCAACGCTCATCTACCCACTCGGTCTAGACGTTGGAGCATCCTCTGGAACCAAGTGGGTGTTTAGGGATTTTCACCTAGGGCCATCTATGGCGGCCCGATGCTCGAACAGATTTTCTGTGTCCTATCTGGCCATCCACGATATGCCTGTGGAGGCTACGACCCTGATGTCACTAGAGCGTACAGTAATTACAACACATGCAAGATACATGAGTCATACAATCCAATCCTGCATCAATCCTACGCATGTCATGCGCTCATGTGAGATAATCTCCACCTATCAGGGAGTCTCACATCATCCTGCTCAATGACATATGCAATGGTCAATCACATCTCATAACAAACATGCAGATGATGCGAATGGGCATGTATCATGATGTTATGATGTCACATACTCATAAACGGTAGCAATAACCGGCGTTGACAACGTGGACTTTTAACCAACATTGCCCCCAAGGAATGGCTCACATAGAATCAAATATATAATGGGCACATGGCCTCACACAAGAGCCAAATATACGAAACAAGTGGGCCCTGGTCATGGGCCTAACACATATCACAATGGGCCTTGCCCATAGGCCTCAAATACATCTGGATGGGTCGCACCCATAGGCCTCAGATATATCACAATGGACCTCAAATATATTTCGCACATGAGTCACATACCCGGGTCTAATACACATCAGTATGGGCTACATCACATAGGCCTAATATACATCACTATGACCACAACCCATGGGCTTTAAATATACAATAGTTGGGCCCTACACATGGGCCTCAAATATATACCACGGGTGAGCCTCAATGGACGGGTCACCAATACAACAAGATGGGCCTAATGACATGGACCCCATAAATATATCGAATAGGCCGCACCAATTGGGCCTTACATACATTGCAATGGGCCATGACCCATGGGCCTTGCATACATCACAATGGGCCTTGCAACATGGGCCTCAGATATATTTAAGGAGGGCCTCAACAACGGGCCTCATACACATCAAGGTGGGCCTCAACAACGGGCCTCATACACATCAAGGTGGGCCTCAACAACGGGCCTCATACACATCAAGGTGGACCTCAACAACGGGCCTCATACACATCAAGGTGGGCCTCAACAACGGGCCTCATATATGGCCTTAGCAACAAGCCACAAATATATCAAGATGGGCCTAATCAATCATATGGGCTAAACCAATCAAATGGTCGATACGAGCAGGCCGATCAAATGGACCGATACAAATGGGCTGTGCGTCATAGAGTTATACTAAGCATGTTATAAAGTAATGCCCTATCCTTACAATGCAGCTGGTCTAGACGGCTTACATACAACAAGTACGGGCCTACCAATGGGCCCTAGGGAGAGTCGCAATGTGAACATTTAACCAACATTATACTCGCAATGTGGACGTCAAACCAACATTGCTCCCAAGGTGCAACCTGTAGTGAATAGCATTACGTAAACCAGGTTGGGATCAAACATTGCAATGGACCTTAGGTACACCCCATTGACCCTTAAATACATCAAATGGGCCATATCATATGGGCCTTTTACTCATGAAATGGGCCACATCAATGGGCTGCACCAATGGACCTTATGTGCATTGCAATGGGTCATAACCCGTGGGCCTTAGATTGCATTAAATGGTTCTCGACCCATGGGCCTTATACATATCAAATGGGCCTAATCCCATGGGCTTTAAAATACATCAAATGGGTCCAATCCCATGGACCTTGGAACACATCAAATGGGTCCACTCTATGGGTCTTAAATTACATCAAATGGGCCTAATCCCATGGGCCTTGGAACACATCAAATGGGTCCACTCTATGGGCCTTAAATAGTTCAACAACTAGCTACATTCATGGACCCAATTAAATTCAACTGTGGTGGGCCTCAAAAGTGCATTCATTAAGCCCAACATTTAAGGAACTAAAGGTATAAATCATTTCCTCTAAGATCTTTATAATATGGTGGGCTCCACTCCTCAAAATTTCAGCCCAAGGCCAGCATAATCATTACATGTTGCTGTCCTAAATTTGGGCACTCCATTGGAGTGGGTCCAAGGCCTCTAAAACTCTGAAAATTGAGGGCCAAGGTCCCTCATCATGCATACAATGAGAGGAAACCCCAAAAGGTGGCCCACCATCAGAAGAAATATTTTTGAATTATGGTTTTTCATCAAGGCATATTGTTGGACTGCACAGCAAAAAAAATCTGAGAGTCCAACCATCTTGGCCCATTCTTTTGGATACCCAAACGGGGTCACTTGACGCTGAAATTTCATAGAGTGATACTTCCATAGGTGGGACGCACCCCCACAAAATTTTATAATTTTTTGACATCTTTAAATATTTTAATTCATTTACATAAATCAATCTGTCCCGAAAATCGGACTGATCTGGACACCATATTATAATGGACCGGTCCCGCCATCACCATGGTGTGTACAGGCGTCCATTGGCCCCAAAATTTTGTAGGTGGGTCCTACCATAAGTAGGCCACCTCCCTGAAAATTTTTATATTTTTTAAACACCCATAGGTGTTTTAATAAATTTCAAAAATCCAACTGTCCATGGTGGAATGTTGTTGGAACAGTGCATAAAATCTAGACTGTCCACCTTACTTGGACCACACCTTTGGGACCCCAATGAAGGTCAGTTGGGGCTGAAATTTGGGGGACATCAAGATGAGATCCTCACCTTTCAGAAATGTATATTTAATAGGTATGAATAGTCCCCCAAACAGTCCCAAAATCTGGTCCAAAAACAACCAGAAACTGTCCAGAAAATTCTGGACAGAAACATGTACTTAGATAAAATTTATTATATAAGTTAAATAAAAAGGGAAATACATTAATGGGCGACACACATCAGGAAATAAAATGAGGGAAAAGAGAGATAGAGGGACAATCTGGCCATAGGAAAAGGGGTTCCGCCACTATTGAGCCCTCCCAAGATCAATCACACCCGCACATCATATCTAGATATACATTTACAACATGGATCTTGCACATGCATGGCCTATAATTAAAATGCATGGTGAGGATGTCATCCCCACAATGGTTATAAGGTCTAGATGACCCAAACATAATATGATATGAAATAAAACTACCATGATGGGGCCCATAGAGAAAGGCCTCATGCTTGGATCATGCATGCATAAGGTATGCCATTAGGCCACAACCATGGGATTGTGTGGGATCTCCACCATTGATTGGTGGGTCCTACACTTCCCTCATGAAAGAAAGAAAATATCTAAGCTATAGAAATCGGATTTTTTTTACATCTAGAGGATCATCCACCGTTCGATCTTCTTGCTCGTATGAGTTCCTTAGCAACTTAGCTTTGATTCCAATGGAGGAGATGGGGAATGGATGTTAGGATGAAAAATCATGGGGTAGGAAAGTGGGCCATACTTGAAGTTTTGAAAGAGAGGGAGAGGCTTGGAGAATTCTCATACGTATGGGATTTCTCTCCTTAGATTTTTTTGAGTTTGAAAATGAGAAAGAGAGAGAGAGAGAGAGAGAGAGAGAGAGAGAGAGAGAGAGAGAGAGAGAGAGTTGTAAAGGGAGAGAGAAATGGGTGATGGATGTGGTGAGTGATGGGTGTAAGAAAATCTTGACTTTTGTGGCCATTTTGTAAGAAAAGCATGTGTGGAGTAAGAACTTTTTGACTTTGAGGGCTTTTGGTGTAAGAGAGGTATGGGCTTGTAAGAGATTCTTGACTTTTGTAGTTGCTTGGGAATGGGTGAAAGGTGATGTGTACTTGACATGTGATGGATTGATGAATTGATGGATTGATGGGATTGATGTGACACCTCGTAGAGATTCTCTTAGATTTCGCAATGCGTGGCGTTTTCTTCGCACTGAACGTTGGCCCACATCTCTTGACCAGGGTATCGCCTCGGCGCGCAAGTTGCGGCATCGGAACCACAGATACGGCGCGGTCGCTATGGTAAAGGTCTTGGGTTGAGTCGATACGGGTTGACGGCATACGAATCAAGGTCGCACGTAAATATTGGTTAAGGGTCGAAGGTTGCCGGAATTCGACCGGTAAGATCGCGAAAGTCTATGGAACGGTACGGTCTAGGATACGGGGCTTACACTACGTATTAGTCCCAATCATACTCAAATATAATAGGCATTCATATGTGATAGTCAAACAGCATATGACAACCAATTCAAACATAAATCTTATTTAAGCATTTTAACAAACACATAGTCTAAATATTTATCATGCATAGGCATTTCATCCATAAATCACGTGGTAGCGAGATAGGTTACATGAAGAAAACTGTAACTAAAGATACGGTAATTGAGAATCCTATCTCAATGCCCTTATTAAATACATTTCAACAAGAAATTTCTAATTCAGACATTTTATCAAATACTTAGACTACACATATCAACATACATGTAATAAATTAGTTATAACATATATTATAACAAATCCTTTCACAAAGGAGTTGTCACACACATAATAATCATGTATTCTCAATCAATAATCATGGCAAGCACAAATCATAATTTCATATTCATTTAAGCATTTCAACTAACACATGGAATGCATTATATTCAACATAGTTCATATGTGTAATACACGGAAAACATCGCATAATGTGACAACAATCAAGTCAGACATAAATCATTAACTGACATTGAAAGCCTTGAAAACTATAACCTAAATGTTTATAGTCTGCACATTTCGTCAGTACGCTCGTTACGAACTCGGTTCATACACTACGTCTCTGTTTATAGCAAAATGGCTACCTAAATCATGAAATAGGTTTACTATCTCACCAATTCCTCTATTTGGATTCCTAAAACAGATTAGGGTTAGGATTTCTTACTCAAAAATGAATTTGGATTCGACGGTGTAGCAACACAGGAGAGATGATTCGGCACGTGAAGTGGTGAGAGTGAATCCTAGCAACAAACCATAAGTCTCTCACACTTTTCCTCACTCTTTTCTCCTCTTTTCTCTCTTCTCTCTCCTAGGGTTAGGAAAATTCATATAGAATGAGAGGGGTGGGTTAAGGGTCTTAAATAGGCCCAGAACTGGTTTAAATGGCCACAGGGCCATGGTATACTTAGGTTATAGCCAAAAAGTATCTGATTCGGGCCAACGGATCTCATCTAAAGGTCCATTTCCTGCATACACTCTAGAGAAAGTTCAATGACAATGGATCTATATCAGGTTAAGATTTTGGTCTGATCGAACTTGTGGATCGACCGTAGAGGATAAATTTTAGTTCAATGGCCATCGTCACTCGATCAAGGCCACAAGTACACTGACATGTGTAGAAAAATTTTTCTGATTCAAGGTTATAGTTGGGTCAAAATCTGATGGTCTAAAACCTTAAATTTGGCCTACAAGTGAACGGCCCAAATCACTTAAGTTCGAGTTTATTTTCTAAAGATATTTGCGTTTCTCACACTCTTTGTTATGGGCTCAAGTTGTGTGTTTATAGATACTATTTGGACTCAATTCCCATGATGGTTGTCAAGCTCAGTAAGGTAGTCATAACCTTATAGTTTTGCAGTCATCAAACTTTTAATGCGCAGTTCAAGGTCCGATAAGGAGTTTCAATGTGCTCCCAAGAGTAACTGGATTTTGAGATTTCTCTTAAGTTTTTAGGTAATGTAGAGTTAGCGATTCTATTAGTTTTGGGTCTTGCAGTTCATATAGAAAACGGTTCAAGCTAATCTACTAATTAGTTCAATTTAGTGCTTAATTAATTTTCGTCTAATTTCTACATAATTTGATCCTTAACGATTTCTGCCTGAGGTGGTACTCGGGTCTTTGTATGGATTTTTTCTAGACGTTACAATTAGGGACTCACCGTGATCTTATGGAATCCAATTTACTTCATTGTACATGATGTGTTCTACTTCAACAACATTCGGGTCTTCCTTTACGTTTTCAGTACTTCCATTATTAATGGCGAGGTTACCCACTTCTTATGAGGATAAGTGTTGGTGACATGGTTGGACACATTAATAACAATGGTCTAGCATTGGCTGACCATAAGGGTTCAAGATCTTACTCGACCACTATTAGGTACTCACTGTGATCTTGGTGACCCGGTTGACCACATTAATAACAATGTCTAACTGATCACCGCTTCCACCAGGGTGTTAAAGGATCATGTCATCAATGTCCTCATCATTGGATCCCACATCTTCAAGTATGACCCTGCAATCAGCACAATTGCAAATTCTAGTGCCTATGGGAGGTGGATTAACACCATGAACACATATTTGCCCTAAGTCTTTTGTCATGAGGTTGAGACCAACTTGCAGCCCTTGCATGACTTGCCGAGTCTCCTGTTGCGCCGCTTTGAAAGTCATCACTGTTAAAGGATAATTTCCTAGAGCACCATCCATGGGATTGTTGTTCGATTCATCATTAGAAGCCATTGATCAGAGGAAAAAACCTTGTTCTGATACCAAACTGACGTAAGGAAGGGTGTGATGAGGAAGATCACCATTTTCATTGAATGATAAGCACTTTGAATCCATGAGGCTCTCTTGAATCTATGATAGTAGTTTCTCGAATCCACGAGCAGTTTCTCAATTCACCGTACACCTTGTTCAAAAGATGTTATCTCACTGCTGGTGTACCTCCTTTATTGCATACAATAACTGTCTCACTATTACGGACACACCGTGATCTTGCAGAACCCAAATTACTTTATCTGCTTCATCATCCATGGTGTGTTTTACTTTATCAACATCCAAGTCTTCCTCTATGTTTTCAGCACTTGCATTTTTAATGGTGAGGTTATCCACTTGTCTCTAAGGACAAGTGTTTGATAGGTGAACCAATTGGCCACATCAATAACAATGGTCTGGCCTTGGCCGACCATAAGGGTTTGGAATCCTACTCGGAGTGGCAGCAGTGGTCATGCCCCTTTGGAGTCTCACCTGCCCACTTTCTCATGCCTAAGGGACACGAATTATCACCACGAACAGGGAATTGCCCTAAGGCCTCCGTCATGCAATTGAGAGTAGCTTGCGACCCTTGCATGACTTGCTGATTTTTCAGTTGTGCTACATTGAAAGCCATCGTTGTTAAATGATAATTCCTTGGATCACTATCCATGGGATTATTACCCGATCCGTCATTAGGAGTCATCAATTTGAGGATAACCTTACTCTAATACCAAACTGATGTAAGGAAGGACATGGTGATGATGATCACCATCTTCCTCGAACGATAAGCACCTTGAATCCATAAGGATCTCTTGAATCCACAAGAGCAGTTTCTCGAATCCACAAGAGAGATAAGGGAAATTTTGAGAAATTTATTAAAAGCTAGCTAAAACAAATGAGTTTGTATGCTTAAATACCATTAAACAAACCTTGTAACTCTTTTTTTTTGTTTTTTTTAGAGAATGCAACAAAAGGGAAAAATCCTTATGCCGTTGTTACTCCTTTGTGTGGTGGATCCCATACATGCAAAATAAAATATAAAAGAAACTCTACCATGGTTTCTAACAACACCAAAATACCTGCCTTTTTTCTTCAGTATTTCAAGCAGCAGTAATAAAAACTTAACAAGGTAGGTAAAAATGAAAATAAAAACTCTCTTGAAAACTCTTAAGAAGCTTTGCCATCATCTGTGGATGCTTCAAATGTTTCCCCAGGTACAAGCTCTGGCACATCATCATCTTCATCTACCTTTGTGGGGACGGCACCTGGTGCCTACTTCTGAAACTACTCTGCAAGCTTCCTCAGATTATCCAAGTTGTCAAGCCCTAATTGATTGATGATCCAGGTAGTAGATCCTGAAGATTTTTTGTCTGAGGAGAACCGCTAATCACCCATGTATTGGCAGCGATTGAGGCTTGCACTTTTAGGTTCTGAAACTGAATGACAACATCATCCTTGAAGATATTGACTTCCTCAATGGCTGGGATTGCATTCACCCTTATTCTCTTCAAGGTGCTTCGAAGCCTTTTGTCATCTGTTGTTGTGGTCTTGTGAACAGCCTTCTTCTTTCTTCGCATGCTCCCCTTTCCACCAGTGCGAACGGCACTAGCCATTTTCATGAGCTTCTCCCGATTCATCTTTGTAGAGGGGTTTTTGTGGATAGAAGACGCCGCACCAATGTAAGGGCTCACTCGAGGGAGGACAAACCTTATAACTTAATTAGAGATGACCTAACAAATAAGGAAATAAAACTAAAAAATGCACATATTTTCGCTTTTCGTTGATTGATGGATCAGAAGGGGACAAAAATGTTCAGAGACTAAAACCCATAAAATTGAATTTGTTATGATCGATTGACCCGATCTGTTGACCACAATAAAATTTATCCAACATTTGATTCATCTAAAATCAAATTTCGATTGATTGATCGACCCGGTCGACCAATCGATCTATGGACTCAACCGGTATGCTCGATAGACCTTGATCGATCAAGTTAGCTAAAACTTATTGATATTTTTCTAGACTTCTTCTCATCCATTTGTGATATGCACATGCTTGCTCTACCTCATACATCAAGTACCCGTCGTGTCATGTCCCGAATTCAGATACAGAGTGTGCACCCTCAGACCTGAGTTATGACACATGACTTGTAAACCATGTGTACTAAAACCATTCCTTCATACCATTTTTCAGAGGCTCAATTAAAATGTACACTAAGTTTCTAAACTCAAATCCTTAAACAAAACATCTCACATTTATTTATTTTAATCACATACACATAGATCCACCATCACAATCATTTATGGGCATTCAATCCACATATTGATAACATTCACAAAAGTTAAGCATATTATCGCAACCCACCCATTTGAGGCTTTATTAAACCATTCACTAAAACAGCTTTAACTATTCATAACTTTCAGTTACTTAACTTAAAATTTATTCAAAGACATAATTAAAGGAATAGCATGAGTTCAACTAGATATGTTAATGATTTAACATATTCAACTCGTCTTCATCAAGATAGGGTTATAGCCCTTATGAATTATCCATTGGTTCACTTTCCGGTCTTAAAACTTAAGCAATGGCTTTATTGTCTACCAAATTTGTATGGTTTTTCCATCAATAAAATGTCAACTAACCAGGCCTAATGAGTGAACCCATTATGGTTCATGCACATCATAATTAAAATAGAATGCATGAATGACATGAGATGCATGGATGCGTGAATGCATCAACACTACGCCAAAACAGCGAAAAAAGGACGGTCGAAAACCATCTAAAAAAGCCATAAAGGACGGTCTTGGACCGTCGCAAGGGCTGTCATATTTTGGGGCGTCGTATTACTTAAAGGACGGCCATAAACCGTCTCTAAAAAAGGACGGTCATGAACCGTCTCTAAAGAAAGACGGTCTTAGACAGTCCGTAAAAAGGACGGTCTACAACCGTCAGCAAAAAAAACTGTTATAGGCAGTCTCTGATGAACCATAAAAGGACGGACATGGACCGTCCCTGCAAAGGACGGTTAGAAGCTCTCTGATGAACCTAAAAGGGATGGTCTTAGACCGTCTCTAAAAAGGACCGTTTTCGACCGTCCTCTTTTAGGACTGTTTTGGCCCGTCTCTGATTAACCTAAAAGGGACGGTCTGAGACCGTCCCAGATGCTGAAAGACCTGATAATAAAAAACTGATATAATTCAATTTAAACCTGTATTTTTTAATATTTTAAACATAAAAAAATGTTGCAATACAATTAAAACTAAATATTAAACAAAATTTATATTACTTCACAATAAAAAAAATATTATTTACAACAATAAATTAAAAATGGTCTTGAATAAAAATAAATAAATTAATAAAAACAAATCCTCTGTGATTTACTCCTAGCACGAGTGGCGTCAAAAGGCTTAAGTACTTGTAGGCTTAAATTTAGGCACGATTAATTAAAATCCTGCACACAAGAAAAAAAAAGAAGTTAAAATATAGCATTCAACAAAGATAAAATAAATGAATTAAAAAATATGCCATTAATTACAAGGTTGAAATATGCTTTTAGGGGAATCAATTGACCAAAATACCTTTTTTTCCTTTTTGATTTTCCCCTAGAAAGTGTCAAGGTAAAGCATTTTTAGGCTCTCATGGTGTGTTCATCACATTCAACCCATACAACAGGTTCATTCCACCATGATGATCATGTGAGGCCAAAAAATTAAGTACAATAATCAGGTGGGATACATATGAGTTTGAAGGTCTTTGGGTGGTTTAGGCCAATCTTTTATTCCATTCCAATGCAATAACCATTGGATTTAGCAGACGATGTGGAATTGAGAATAGGTAAGCGTTTAGGTTTAGAAAATCAGGTTCGGGTTCGGGATCGGGTTTAGGTTTGGATTTTCAAGTTTAGGTTTAGGTTTAGGTTAGGGAGTTGAGATTAGAATTAGGTGTAGGTTTAGGTTTAAAGATTTGAGAATGCATTTAGATTTTAGGTTTATGTTTAGGTTTAGATTATAGGTTTAGGTTTAGGTTTAGGTTATAAGCTATAGGTTTAGGGAATTGAGAATACGTTAAGGTTTAGGTTTAGGAAATCGGGTTCGGGTTCAGGATCAGGTTTAGGTTTGGGTTTTCAAGTTTAGGTTTAGGTTTAGGTTAGGGAGTTGAGATTAGGATTAGGTGTAGGTTTAGGTTTAGAGATTTGAGAATACATTTAGGTTTTAAGTTTAGGTTTAGGTTATAGGTTATAGGTTTAGGTTAAGGTTTAGGTTTAAGTTATAAGCTATAGGTTTAGGGAATTGAGAATAGGTTAAGGTTTAGATTTAGGAAATCGGGTTCGGGTTCGGGATCGGGTTTAGGTTTGGGTTTCAAGTTTAGGTTTAGGTTTAGGTTAGGGAGTTGAGATTAGGATTAAGTATAGGTTTAAGTTTAAGGATTTGAGAATACATTTAAGTTATAAGCGTAGGCTTAAGCTTAGGTTTAAGTTTTAAGTTATAGGTTAAGGTTTAGGTTTTAGGTTTAGGTTAAGGTTAGGTTATAGGTTACAAGTTTAAGTTATAGGTTATAGGTTAAGGTTTTCGGTCATAGGTTTTGGTTTAGGTTTAGGTTAAGGTTATAGCTTTAGGTTAAGGTTTAAGGTAAGGTTTAGATTTAGGTTATAGGCTATAGGTTTAGGGAATTGAAAATTGGTTAACGTTTAGGTTTAGGAAATCGGGTTCGGGTTCGGGATCGGGTTTAAGTTGGGTTTTCAAGTATAGGTTTAGGTTTAAGGAGTTGAGATTAGGATTAGGTGTAGGTTTAGGTTTAGGGATTTGAGAATACATTTAGGTTTAGGTTTTAAGTTAAAGGTTAAGGTTAGGTTATAGGTTATAAGTTTAGGTTATATGTTATAGGTTAAGGTTTTAGGTCATAGGTGTTGGTTTAGGTTAAGGTTATAGGTTTAGTTTAGGTTAAGGTTTAGGTTTAAGTTATAAGCTACGGTTTAAGGAATTGAGAATAGGTTAAGGTTTAGGTTTAGGAAATCGGGTTCGGGTTCGGGATCGAGTTTAGGTTTGGGTTTTCAAGTTTAGGTTTAGGTTTAGGATAGGGAGTTGAGATTAAGATGAGGTGTAGGTTTCAGTTTAGGGATTTGAGAATACATTTAAGTTTTAGGTTTATGTTTAGGGAATTGAGAATAGGTTAAGGTTTAGGTTTAGGAAATCGAGTTCGGGTTCGGGATTGGGTTTTGGTTTGGGTTTTCAAGTTTAGGCTTAGGTTTAGGTTAGGTAGTTGAGAATAGGAATATGTGTAGGTTTAGGTTTAGGGATTTGAGAACACATTTAGGTTTTAGGTTAAGATTATAGGTAGGTTATAGGTTATAGCTATAGGGAATTGAGAATAGGTTAAGGTTTAGGTTTAAGAAATCGGATTTGGATTCGGGATTGGGTTTTGGTTTGGGTTTTCAAGTTTAGGTTTAGGTTTTGTTTAGGTAGTTGAGAATAGGATTAGGTGTAGGTTTAGGTTTAGGCATTTGAGAACACATTTAGGTTTTAGGTTAAGGTTATAGGTAGGCTATAGGTTATAGCTGTAGGGAATTGAGAATAGGTTAAGGTTTAGGTTTTAAGTTAGGGTTATAAGTAGGTTATAGGTTATAGCTGTAGGGAATTGAGAATAGGTTAAGGTTTAGGTTTTAGGTTAAGGTTATATGTAGGTTATAGGTTATAGGTTTAGGGAATTGAGAATAGGTTAAGGTTTAGGTTTAGAAAATCGGATTCGGGTTCGGGATCGGGTTTAGGTTTAGGTTTTCAAGTTTAGGTTTAGGTTTAGATTAGGTAGTTGAGAATACGATTAGGTGTAGGTTTAAGTTTAGGGATTTGAGAACACATTTAGGTTTTAGGTTAAGGTTATAGGTAGGTTATAAGTTATAGTTGTAGGGAATTGAGAATAGGTTAAGGTTTAGGTTTAGGAAATCAGATTCGGGTTCGGGATTGGGTTTTGGTTTGGGTTTTCAAGTTTAGGTTTAGGTTTTGTTTAGGTAGTTGAGAATAGGATTAGGTGTAGGTTTAGGTTTAGGCATTTGAGAACACATTTAGGTTTTAGGTTAAGGTTATAGGTAGGCTATAGGTTATAACTGTAGGGAATTGAGAATAGGTTAAGGTTTAGGTTTTAAGTTAGGGTTATAAGTAGGTTATAGGTTATAGCTGTAGGGAATTGAGAATAGGTTAAGGTTTAGGTTTTAGGTTAAGGTTATATGTAGGTTATAGGTTATAGGTTTAGGGAATTGAGAATAGGTTAAGGTTTAGGTTTAGGAAATTGGGTTCGGGTTCGGGATCGGGTTTAGGTTTGGGTTTTCAAGTTTAGGTTAGGTAGGTGAGAATAGGATTAGGTGTAGGTTTAGGTTTAGGGATTTGAGAACACATTTAGGTTTTAGGTTTAGGTTTTAGGTAGGTTATAGGTTATAGCTATAGGGAATTGAGAATAGGTTAAGGTCTAGGATTTAGGTTAAGGTTATAGGTAAGTTATAGGTTATAGCTGTAGGGAATTGAGAATAGGTTAAGGTTTAGGTTTTGAAAATCGGATTTGGGTTCGGGATCGAATTTTGCTTTGGGTTTTCAAGTTTAGGTTTAGGTTTAGGTTAGGTAGTTGAGAATAGGAATAGGTGTAGGTTTAGGTTTAGAGATTTGAGAATACATTTAGGTTTTAGGTTTTAAGTTATAGGTTATAGGTTTAGGGAATTGAGAATAGGTTAAGATTTAGGTTTAAGAAATCGGGTTCGGGTTCGGGATTGGGTTTTGGTTTGGGTTTTCAAGTTTAGGTTTAGGTTTAGATTAGGTAGTTGAGAATAGGATTAGGTGTAGGTTTAGGTTTAGGGATTTGAGAACACATTTAGGTTTTAGGTTAAGGTTATAGGTAGGTTATAGGTTATAGCTGTAGGGAATTGAGAATAGGTTAAGGTTTAGGTTTAGGAAATCAGATTCGGGTTCGGGATTGGGTTTTGGTTTGGGTTTTCAAGTTTAGGTTTAGGTTTTATTTAGGTAGTTGAGAATATGATTAGGTGTATGTTTAGGTTTAGGGATTTGAGAACACATTTAGGTTTTAAGTTAAGGTTATAGGTTATAGCTATAGGGAATTGAGAATAGGTTAAGGTTTAGGATTTAGGTTAAGGTTATAGGTAAGTTATAGGTTATACCTGTAGGGAATTGAGAATAGGTTAAGGTTTAGGTTTTGGAAATCGGATTTGGGTTCGGGATCGGGTTTTGCTTTGGGCTTTCAAGTTTAGGTTTAGGTTTAGGTTAGGTAGTTGAGAATAGGAATAGGTGTAGGTTTAGGTTTAGGGATTTGAGAACACATTTAGGTTTTAGGTTTTAAGTTATAGGTTATAGGTTTAGGGAATTGAGAATAGGTTAAGGTTTAGGTTTAGGAAATCGGGTTCAGGTTCGGGATTGGGTTTTGATTTGGGTTTTCAAGTTTAGGTTTAGGTTTAGGTTAGGTAGTTGAGAATAGGAATAGGTGTAGGTTTAGGTTTAGGGATTTGAGAACACATTTAGGTTTTAGGTTAAGGTTATAGGTAGGTTATTGGTTATAGCTGTAGGGAATTGAGAATAGGTTAAGGTTTAGGTTTAGGAAATCATATTCGGGTTTGGGATTGGGTTTTGGTTTGGGTTTTCAAGTTTAGGTTTAGGTTTTATTTAGGTAGTTGAGAATAGGATTAGGTGTAGGTTTAGGTTTAGAGATTTGAGAACACATTTAGGTTTTAGGTTAAGGTTATAGGTTATAGCTATAGGGAATTGAGAATAGGTTAAGGTTTAGGATTTAGGTTAAGGTTATAGGTAAGTTATAGGTTATAGCTGTAGGGAATTGAGAATAGGTTAAGGTTTAGGTTTTGGAAATCGGATTTGGGTTCGGGATCGGGTTTTGCTTTGGGCTTTCAAGTTTAGGTTTAGGTTTAGGTTTAGGTTAGGTAGTTGAGAATAGGAATAGGTGTAGGTTTAGGTTTAGCGATTTGAGAACACATTTAGGTTTTCGGTTTTAAGTTATAGGTTATAGGTTTAGGGAATTGAGAATAGGCTAAGGTTTAGGTTTAGGAAATCGGGTTCGGGTTCGGGATTGGGTTTTGGTTTGGGTTTTCAAGTTTAGGTTTAGGTTTAGGTTAGGTAGTTGAGAATAGGAATAGGTGTAGGTTTAGGTTTAGGGATTTGAGAACACATTTAGGTTTTAGGTTAAGGTTATAGGTAAGTTATAAGTTATAGCTGTAGGGAATTGAGTATAGGTTAAGGTTTAGGTTTAGGAAATCAGATTCGGGTTCGGGATTGGGTTTTGGTTTGGGTTTTCAAGTTTAGGTTTAGGTTTTATTTTGGTAGTTGAGAATAGGATTAGGTGTAGGTTTAGGTTTAGGGATTTGAGAACACATTTTGGTTTTAGGTTAAGGTTATAGGTAGGTTATTGGTTATAGCTGTAGGGAATTGAGAATAGGTTAAGGTTTAGGTTTTAAGTTAAGGTTATAAGTAGGTTATAGGTTATAACTGTAGGGAATTGAGAATAGGTTAAGGTTTAGGTTTTAGGTTAAAGTTATAGGTAGGTTATAGGTTATAGGTTTAGGGAATTGAGAATAGGTTAAGGTTTAGGTTTAGGAAATTGGGTTCGGGTTCGGGATCGGGTTTAGGTTTGGGTTTTCAAGTTTAGGTTTAGGTTTAGGTTAGGTAGTTGAGAATAGGATTAGGTGTAGGTTTAGGTTTAGGGATTTGAGAACACATTTAGGTTACAAGTTTAGGTTTTAGGTAGGTTATAGGTTATAGTTATAGGGAATTGAGAATAGGTTAAGGTTTAGGATTTAGGTTAAGGTTATAGGTAAGTTATAGGTTATAGCTGTAGGGAATTGAGAATAGGTTAAGGTTTAGGTTTTGGAAATCGGATTTGGGTTCGGGATCGGATTTTTCTTTGGGCTTTCAAGTTTAGGTTTAGGTTTAGGTTAGGTAGTTGAGAATAGGATTAGGTGTAGGTTTAGGTTTAGGGATTTGAGAACACATTTAGGTTACAGGTTTAGGTTTTAGGTAGGTTATAGGTTATAGTTATAGGGAATTGAGAATAGGTTAAGGTTTAGGATTTAGGTTAAGGTTATAGGTAAGTTATAGGTTATAGCTGTAGGGAATTGAGAATAGGTTAAGGTTTAGGTTTAGGAAATCGGGTTCGGGTTCGGGATCGGGTTTAGGTTTGGGTTTTCAAGTTTAGGTTTAGGTTTAGGTTAGATAGTTGAGAATAGGATTAGGTGTAGGTTTAGGTTTAGGGATTTGAGAACACATTTAAGTTTTAGGTTTTAAGTTATACGTTATAGGTTTAGGGAATTGAGAATAGGTTAAGGTTTAGGTTTAGAAAATCGGGTTCAGGTTCGGGATTGGTTTTGGTTTGGGTTTTCAAGTTTAGGTTTATGTTTAGGTTAGGTAGTTGAGAATAGGAATAGGTGTAGGTTTAGGTTTAGGGATTTGAGAACACATTTAGGTTTTAGGTTAAGGTTATAGGTAGGTTGTAGGTTATAGCTGTAGGGAATTGAGAATAGGTTAAGGTTTAGGTTTAGGAAATCAGATTCGGGTTCGGGATTGGGTTTTGGTTTGGGTTTTCAAGTTTAGGTTTAGGTTTTATTTAGGTAGTTGAGAATAGGATTAGGTGTAGGTTTATGTTTAGGAATTTGAGAACACATTTAGGTTTTTGGTTAAGGTTATAGGTAGGTTTTAGGTTATAGCTGTACGGAATTGAGAATAGGTTAAGGTTTAGGTTTTAAGTTAAGGTTATAAGTTGGTTATAGGTTATAACTGTATGGAATTGAGAAAAGGTTAAGGTTTAGGTTTTAGGTTAAGGTTATAGGTAGGTTATAGGTTATAGGTTTAGGGAATTGAGAATAGGTTAAGTTTTAGGTTTAGAAAATCGGGTTCGAGTTCGGGATCGGGTTTAGGTTTGGGTTTTCAAGTTTAGGTTTAGGTTTAGGTTAGGTAGTTGAGAATAGGATTAGGTGTAGGTTTAGGTTTAGGGATTTGAGAACACATTTAGGTTTTAGGTTAAGGTTATAGGTAGGTTATAGGTTATAGATGTAGGGAATTGAGAATAGGTTAAGGTTTAGGTTTTAGGTTAAGGTTATTGGTAGGTTATAGGTTATAGGTTTAGGGAATTGAGAATAGGTTAAGGTTTAGGTTTAGGAAATCGGGTTCGGGTTCAGGATTGGGTTTTGGTTTGGATTTTCAAGTTTAGGTTTAGGTTTAGGTTAAGTTGTTGAGAATAGGATTAGGTTGAGCTTTAGGTTTAGGGATTTGAGAACACATTTAGGTTTTAGGTTAAGGTTATAGGTAGGTTATAGGTTATAGATGTAGGGAATTGAGAATAGGTTAAGGTTTAGGTTTTAGGTTAAGGTTATAGGTAGGTTATAGGTTATAGGTTTAAGGAATGGAGAATAGGTTAAGGTTTAGGTTTAGGAAATCGAGTTTGGGTTCAGGATTGGGTTTTTCTTTGGGTTTTCAAGTTTGGGTTTTCTAGTTTTTCTTAGGTTTAGGTTAAGTTAGGTAGTTGAGAATAGGATTAGGTGTAGGTTTATGTTTAGGGATTTAAGAACACATTTATATTTTAGGTTTAGGTTTTAGGAAATCGGGTTTGGGTAGGTTATAGGTTATAGCTCTTGGGAATTGAGAATAGGTTAAGGTTAGGTTTAAGTTATAGGTTATAAGTTTTGGTTACTGAGAATAGGTTTAGGTTATAGGCTTAGGGTGTGGTTTAGGTTAAGGGTGAGGTCCCTACAAAAATAGATATAAATACGGCCTGTCCAAATGGCCGGGCCCTCCCAATGCTGTCTATAGGAAATGGACAGCTTCATCATGGTCAGCGGTTCCCACCTTCTAGAGACCCCCGCTTATCCGGATAGCTCCGACGCACATCCAGGTCTGCTCCATTAATTTTGAGCAAATACATAAATACGGCCTGTCCAAATAGCCAGGCCCTCCCAATGCTGTCCATAGGAAATGGACAGCTTCATCATGGTCAGCGGTTCCCACCTTCTAGAGACCCCCGCTCATCCGGATAGCTCCGACGCACATCCAGGTCTGCTCCATTAATTTTGAGCAAATACATAAATACGGCCTGTCCAAATGGCCAGGCCCTCCCAATGCTGTCCATAGGAAATGGACAGCTTCATCATGGTCAGCGGTTCCCACCTTCCAGAGACCCCCGCTCATCCGGATAGCTCTGACGCACATTCGGGTCTGCTCCATTAATTGCGAGCAAATACATAAATACGGCCTGTCCAAATGGCTAGGCCCTCCCAATGCTGTCCATAGGAAATGGACAGCTTCATCATGGTCAGCGGTTCCCACCTTCCAGAGACCCCCGCTCATCCGGATAGCTCCGACATACATCCGGGTCTGCTCCATTAATTTCGAGCAAATACATAAATATGGCCTGTCCAAATGGTCAAGCCCTCCCAATGTTATCCATAGGAAATGGACAGCTTCATCATGGTCAGCGGTTCCCACCTTCCAGAGACCCCCGCTCATCCGGATAGCTCCGACGCACATCCAGGTTTGCTCCATCAATTTCGAGCTAATACATTTAAAAACAACATAAATATATTTAAATGCATCTGGATACCTGAGGAAGGCCTCCCATATTTGTATTATTGGTTACTCATCCCTTTGTCCACAAGCCACAATCAACCGAAGGAATAATATGATTAAATAACCTGTACACATAATTTAATGTTTACACATCATTAAATGTTTACACATCATTAAAGATATAATATAAGGAATAACAAAAAAATGAATTTACCTGTACACATCATTAAATGTTTCCCTATAAGGAGGTGATATTATATCTTTGATAGCCACCTGTATGACAGAGAAAAATGTAACCAATACAGTCTGTTACAATTCAAAAGAGAAAAAAGATTTGTGGCTACACCGATATTCTAGTACATTACGAACGGCTGCCTACATACCCAAAAAGTCATATTGGGATCAAGCCACTATGTAGTTCTTTTTAATTAACCAAGTTACTAAAGGTCATAAATTTCATATTTAACAAAGTATTATTGAACGTAGTCTTAAATTATTTTTGGTTGGTGCATTTTAAAAAAAAATTGGTGCACAATCAATGTATATTCTTGTTACATCTCGTATTGCAACAAGAGACAACGTTCTGTCAATACTTCAGTTACATTTGAAATTGAAATCCTTTAGTGACTTTGTTAATAAAAAACAAACGACAATAAGCCATAATTAATAAAAAGGATGCTAAATATTAAATAAATAAAAAATGCAACTTGATCAAAAAAGTATTTCATTGAATAATCAAGTTTTCTTCATACAAAATGTCCTAAAGTTCAAAAAGTTAAACAAAACTACTGAATATTCAAATTCTCATCAGGATTTTGGGCCAAACAACAATTTCACCCAATTGAATATCTTCAAATGTCCTGTCATCATTAAACAACTCTACTGTGCGAACGTTAATATCATCTATTACAACTCTGATGCATTCTGAAGGGATGCTTATATTATCTGACACCATCCTCCCACTAGCAACAGTCCGACCACGGATATCTCTCAATTGAAAAATTTATTCCATAGATGGAGTTGTCGCAGAGTCTTCTCGAATACTTGAGGGCTCACTAGATCGACGGTGGGCCTATAAATAAAATAATGGTTTCATTTAAATAATAATGTTACTTTTATCTTTAAAAATAATAATTATATCATTTGATCACAACAAATGCAGTACCTGAGATGCAGCTGTATCAGGGGAACTGTGAAGTAGTTGGCTTTGAGTAATTTGTTGCCTAAGTTCAGCAAATTCTTGCCTAAGATCAGTAATTTGAGTCATTGATGCTTCAAATTTAGCCTCAATGGACATACGTACATTCCTCTCTGACCGAGCTTTTATAATGTAGGGGGTGGCAACCTTCATAGTAGTCTTAGAAATACCCAAACCCATGCCCCTAACCCGACCTCTGCTATCACGATCACAAACCTAAACAATAATTTTTAAGTTTAGTGATGTGTGTATATTATTACTAAAAAAAGAAAAAAAAAAACAACAACAACAACAACAATGTATGTAAAGTGAGTAGAATTTATGAAAAACCTGTGAAACTGGGTCGTGGTCTAAATCCTTGTGCTTACTGGAAGGATCACTGCTAGCTATCGATAATATTCTTTCCTGTTAGAAGATGATTGTTACAATAAAGCCTTCATTGTACTTAAATAAAAAATTGATTAAAAACTGGAAAATTTAAATCACCGCTGTTTTAAGATGTGTTTATGTTGGGTAAGACCCATCAAGTCTGCTATGAGTGGCAACAAACAAGTCGGTCCTGGTGATGATAGTATTTGGATTTTCCTTTCGCTGTAATTATATGAGCAAATTAGTTAATAAGAATTTATATTCATCAATTAAATTGTCAAAGAATGTAGTACAAATTACCATTTTCTCTAATGTCCTAGCAGCACCTCGTCTTCCAGTCGTGTGAGGGCATTTCACTTGTGCTCTGGAAGTCTTCCCCTTCTTACGAAAATTGTCAAAAAATGTCCCAATCCCCTTCTTATGAAAATGCATATTCTTTTAACTCATCATCGATGTCGTACGTGGCCTATTTCATGAAATTAATAATCAAACAATCTTATTGAGTAAGGATTAAAAATAAAATCAAGAACAGACATGCTCACCAAAACCATAGACCAGATATTATCTTTAATTGCACCAGGCACTTTGCGCCAATCAGCAAATGAAATTGGACAGTGTGTCCTGCCAAGTTGCCCTAAAAATGTGTTGAAAGGCGCTGATGTTTCTCCGACTGGTTGTTTATATTCATTTAATTCAAGTCTCTTCCTTGTATTGCTTCCTTGGGCTGAAGCTGATGAACCACCAAAATCTAACATAATTCCTACAATTTTATAAAATAAAACAATATCTCATTAGTATGTAATTGGCATTCTATTAATATTTTGATAGCTAAAAGATTGTAACAATCATTACTAAATAGAATTCAACTCACTTTCAAACTGATTTGAATCTTATTAGTTTCTTTTCCGTTTCTTATGATGTAAGGTACTTGGCTCACTCTCGACCCATGAATTTTTTTGCACATCTTCATCTTCATCATTTAAATCATCAATTAATGAAAGTGTTGAACTTCCTACATTCCTTCTGGCCTCAAACTCAAGTGGATCTTCAAATGCATATGCATCTTTCGTCAATCTCTTAGGAGCATCCAGTACAACATGCCAGTCATCTCTAGTTGGATCCTTACAGTAGAAGACCTGAGCTGCCTGAGATGAAAGAATAAACGACTCATCATCTTCCTTTAAGTTCCGTCTAAACCTTCCTAGATTAACAAATATCAAATTTGTTTCGGGATCTATGAAACATCCGTTCACTTTATCTTCAATATGCACCCAATCACAGCAGAAGAGTACTACTCTGAAGTCAAAGTAGTTCAATTCGAGAATTTTTCTAATGATGCCATAATAAGTGACTTCTTCTTCTATAGGATTCCTATCCTTGGCATTTGCCCTAAAGCTAGTTAGCGCTTTCATTGAGACTCCACTGTTCTGTGTTGTTCTGTTCATTTCAGAATTCGCAGTGCTAAAAACATATCCATTTACTGAGTAAGTATTATATGATATGCATTTGAAGTCAGGACCATCGACAATTCTCTTAAATTGAGTCATTTCTTGATTATGTAGTTGATGTCTTAACCAAGGAATGTATTCCATTAGTTTTCCTACTGACAGATTAACCTTTCGATTTTGTCCCGTACGTGTTTGGCCCTGGATGTATGTTTGGTACTTCCTACAAATTTCAAATCATAGCAATTCATTTTATATATATAACAATGTTAATTACTATAAGCCATTTAAAAATATAAAAAATAATAATATACTTCATTAACTTACTCCTTCCATTGATGATTTTCAACGTGATGTTGCAAAACCCATTTGCGTGCTTGTTGATATTGCATTGTAGTAAGATCATAAACTTTTCCTTTCTTATCATTCTGGGAATCACCAACATTTTCATCATCATTGAATATTTTTAATCCTTGCTTGTGACCTCCTATTGTATTATTAGGATAGTATTCCATACAGTACATCAGAGATTCCTCTATAATGTAGCGTTCCGCAATACAGCCCTCCGGGTAAGCTTGATTCATCACATACTTCTTGTATGTTCTCATCATCCTGTTAAATATTAAAATCAAGTATTGATGAAAAAATATAAGCTATTTTGAAAAAGTTAATAAATTTAAACAGTTAAAGTTACCTCTCAAAAGGATACATCCATCGATATCTGACAGGTCCGCAAACTTGTGCCTCCTCCACCAAGTGCACAACAAGGTGTATCATAGAAACGAAAAATGATGGTGGAAAATACTTTTCGAAAACAAAATGTTTTCACTATGTTATTTTTCATTTCTTGAAGCTCCAGACAGTGGATTTCTTTAGAACATATGACGTTAAAGAATCTTGATAATTGTATAATGGCTGCACGCAATGACTTTTCTTTCTTGAATGAATGCATCAATAATACGGGTAGTAACTGCTGCATTAGAATGTGATAATCATGTGACTCAAGGCCCTTGAGCTGATAGTCATCCATACTGATATGATGTTTCCAGTTTGCACTATACCCTCTCGGAACTTTCAAATCACTCAAGGTTCGACAAATGAGTTCTCTTTCAGATCTAGATAATGTGAAAGGAGCCTTCGGCAATAACAACTTACCATTTTTTTCCTCTGGCCAATATTTTGATCTTATCTTTATAGCCATAAGATCTTGACGGGCTTGTAAACCATCCTTAGACTTGTCCTTCATGTCCATGATTGTTGCAATAAGGTTCTTAGTAACATTTTTCTGAACATGCATCACCTCCAAAATTATGACGAATGGGCATATGCTCCCAATACGGCAATGTAAAAAAGATTGATCTCTTCGACCAAGCAGTAAGGTTAGACTCTTCATCTGTGGTCTTCTTCCTCTTATTTCTTATATGCTTTCCGAACTTGGTTTGTATATTATTCATTTTAACCATTACCTGTTCTCCAGACAAACGCTTTGGAGCCTGCCGATTTTCATCATTCCCATTGAATCGAGACCTTTGACTCCTAAAGATATGAGCTCTTGGGAGGAATCTTCTGTGCCCCATATAAGAAAACTTCTTTTCATGTTTTAGCCAAACAGAGTCAGTCTCCTCACTACAAACAGGACATGCATACTTTCCTCTTGTCCTACACCCAGAAAGATGTCCATAGGCTGGAAAATCATGTATTGCCCATAATAAAATCGTCTTCATTGTAAACCTGTTCTTCCCAAATGAGTCATATGTTATTGACCCTTTCCACAATTCATTTAATTCTTCAATCAATGGTTGTAAATATACGTCGATGTCATGCCCTGGACCATTTTTTCCAGGAATTAAAAGTGTTAACATAATAAATTCCTTCCGCATGCATAAATGAGGTGGAAGATTGTATGGAACAACCATAACCGGCCAGCAACTATATGAGATGCTCATATGCCCAAAGGGGTTAAATCCGTCCGTTACAAGTCCCAACCGAACGTTACGTGGATTTGCAGCAAAATCACTAAATTTTCTATCTACAAACTTCCACATAGAAGAATCCACAGGATGACGCATGTACGAGTCATTTTTAGCTCCCTTTGAATGCCACAACATATTCTCTGCAATCCATGATACGCTATAAAGTCTTTGTAACCTTTGTGTTAATGGGAAGTATCTTAGCACCTTCCATGGTACATGTGAGACTCTTGATCTTACAATACTATTCACTTCCATCTGCTTGCTTTACATGTAGGACAACTTTCCCTATTAGCATGCTCCTTTCAGTACAGAATACAATCATTACGGCATGCATGTATCACCTCATAGTTCATACCCAACGAACTGATCAATCTCTTTACATTATAGGTACTATCTGACAAAGAGTTCTCGCTTGGCAAAATCTTCTTGAGCAGTTGCAACAAACTCGTAAAGCTATTATCTGACCACTGATATCTAGCCTTCATGCTCATCAACTCAACTGTCACTGACAACTTTGTATACTCACGTTTACACGATGGATATAGGGGTTGTACCGCATCCTCCCTTAATTTATTGTACTGAGTATCATTTTCTATGTCATCTTGAGGCAGACTACCATGTTCCTCATTGACCTCATTCATACATGCATCTAAGTCATCGGGTTGAACACAACCAAAAGTATCATTAACCAAATCAACCATTCTGGGCAACAACTCTTCATTACAATTAGTAGCAGATGTACTAGGAGCCTTGGCATTGACACCCATATTGGGAAGTTGTTCTCCATGAAAAAACCAAGTTGTGTATGTCTGATCTATACCATTCATAATCAAATGCTCAGAAACTGTACTTAGTATTTTCTTCCCACACACATTACGGCATCTAGCACAAGGACAACTATACCAATCAACACCTCTTGAATTCCTTTTTGCAAAAATAATAAATGATTCAACGCCTTTAATGTATTCATCACTCAGTATATCTTTCATCATCCAATTCTTGCTCGGGGGCGTTAAATCCATTTCTGATATCACGTGCATGTAGCATATAAAAAGTGAGATACAATAAAAAAGAGGCTTTTCATAAACTGTCAAAACATGCCACACATGTGGTCAACAATCATAAAAAAATATAGATCTATATATATCCACAAATATATGCACATGATTAGATGTAGGTTTTAGGTTATTGGTTATAGGTTATAGGTTATAGCTTTAAGGAGTTGAGAATTTAGGTTAAGGTTTAGGTTTAGGAAATCGGGTTCGGGTTTGGGATCGGGTTTAGGTTTGGGATCACGCATACATACATACAAACATGCATGATGATACATCCATCCATCCACGCATGCATGCATACATAAACACATGCATGATGATCAATCCATCTAGTCTTCCATACACACACATGCGTGATGATCCATCTATCTAGTCTTCCATCCATGCTTACATACATACATACATATACACACACATAAATCCATCCACTATGTAGGCATGCATACACACATGCATAATCTGTCCATCTATGCATCCATGCATATATTTCATCCATCCATGTGTGCATGCATACATATACACACATACATACATGTGTTTTATGATAGGCTGAAGCATACATATGCACACATACATACATGTGTTTTATGATAGGCTGAAGCATACATATACACACAACTATGATTGTTCAATGTAGAAATACAGGGGAGCGGATTGGATACTGAACACTTCAATAGCCAAAAGGCTACTGAAGTGATGTGGCAAAACTCCAAAAACCGTTGGCGATTCTCGTTGTTTAACAAACCATGAATTTGGATGATATTTGATTTTTATTTCTTCCTTGCCTTCTCAAATAGGTTGGTTCGTTCAGGGCTTTTGAGAAATGGGTATATCTAGTTTTAGATGTGTGCATTGATAATCAACACATCCAAAACTAGATATACCCAATTCTCAAAAGCCCTGAACGAACCAACCTATTTGAGAAGGTAAGTCTACACAATAGAAAAGGAAGAAACCAAAATCAAATATATTATCCAAATTCCAAATATTTGAATTGGATATATGCTTTAAAAAAGAGAAACAAGAGAGTAGCAACATTAATAGCTTTTTCAAAGGGGTTTGGATAGAGAAAACCATGAGGTGGACATGGAAAACTAACATAATCCTAAGGGTCAGTTTGGGCGGTTGAATTAGAAGGTATTAGGTGGGATGGGATTCATCTGATCCTGTGCCAATTCCATTCCATGTTTGGAATGAATGGAAAAGCTTTGAATTACATTAAATGGAATTACATTGATTATCGTGCCAATTTCACTCAATGTTTGGGAAGTTGTGTAGGTTCCAACATGATGTGTGGGCTATATCCACACCGTCCACCCATTAATTGAGATTATTTTAGAGCATGGGCCAAAAAATCAAGTAAATCTAAAGCTCAAGTGGACTCCACCATAGAAAGTAACGGGGATTGACTACTTACCGTTGAAAACTCCTTTGGGGCTACATAAAGTTTTGGATCTACCTCATTTTTAGGCCCATGCCATAAAATGAGGTTACAAAACAAATGAACGGTTTAGATATAACACATGTGTGTTATTCTCAACAACTTCAAATGATAGTGGGTATATTCATTCAATATACCACCGTACTATCAACAAAGCATGGCATTCAACAATACAGCAACTCAGCAATTTAAAAATACAGCAACTTATAAACCATGCATACATACATATGTTTTATCATAAAACCATACAGCAACTTGCAATAAACATACAGTAAATTTCGATTGGTTGCTGTTTATATAAACATACAGCAACTTGCAATACAGTGATGGTACACATGACTGGAACATCTCAGCATTTATTATTCATATCAGTCCAATTAAACTAAGTGTCATGGCATGCTACAGGTAACCTATTTTAACCTTCTGACCTTACAATTTCATTCAATCCACTAACTAAAATCTATACAAGCATGCTTTGTGTAAGAAATAAGTGGCATGTAAAATCTAAAATCCAGTCAGGTAAACAAATGAATCTAAAAAAAAGTTGTATGTGTAGATGCAATGTAGTATGTAGACAACTTAAGACAACTATGTGATCAACATGATAGTGGTTGCAATCCTAAATGAAAGTTTTCAACAAAACGGAATTGTGACTGTAGAAAAGCCGATTGGTGTTACAGTTGCATAACAAAAAGGGCCATGTGAAAGAAAAATTCGTAAATTGGGAAAACATAAAACATCAAGCGCACAAAATAACGGTTGTTTTCCATTGGAATAGTGTTACATTAGATGACTTAATGCCACTAGATGAAGAAACAAAACATCCAATGTATGCAATGGATGCAATTACATTACATGGAAGCAGTTATTGAAAAATCAATGGCCTAATTTTGGCTAACAACTATCGTTTATCCGATGTCCATCTTACATAACAAGATGCAAGCCTGTGCAAATATCTGAAAACTTGTTTCGCCCAAGTTTAAAAGTTGTGCTTTCTGCCCCTTGATGTCAGCAAGCCTTCAATGAAAGCTTTGACCATTGGACTATTAATTTCTTACAGCAGGCTCTCATGGAAGATTGGACCATTAGCCTAATAGTTTTTGTCCCCTGAAATGTACCTGCTCCATTTTTGAAGGGTGATGTCTTCTCAAATTGAGACGACTTCTATAGTTGGAAGCAACCATAATTTTTCTCTCTGCTTTTTTGATGGGTTTTTACTCCCTGATCAGTCACTAATCTTTGTTTGAATTTCTTTTTCTTTATTTATTTACATCACTGGCATCATCATCCTAGCCTTTTCCCACCATTTCTTTTTCTTCATTTTGAACCTTAAAAAAGTCCAATTCTCAATTCTTCTTTAAAAGATGGGTTGACTAATACAAGGATTTTCAATACACTCCAATGCTCATATTTCAAACAGCTCTCTCCATCATCCAGGTTGAAAATCTAGGTGGCCAAGTACAGTTTCTGGATTCCACAGATTGAAAATCAAGAATGAAACAAAGGGGGTGAGCATTTCAAATCCTGAATTTCGATCCTAATGTAAAAATCCAAATAAAAGCAGTCAAAAAACAGAGAGAGAATCTCACTGATGGTGCAAGTGAATTATAAATCGGCCATTACATGACATACTTAGTCACAGGCACAATTTTGTATGTTTATATAAACAGCAACTTGTAAATGGAATTTTTTTTTATATAAACAGTTCAAAATCAGCAGAAAAATCACTAAATTATAATAGCCCCATTTGATCCATCATTTCCTTCCATAACCCCCACAAATTGTAAATTGTTGCTCTTGATATTTAGGCCCCAAATGCATAAATAAACAGTTCAAAATCAGCACATGCTGGGCTCTATGGTGGGCCATGGGTTTGAATTGAGAAAGTTTACGGCTTTATATATAAAAAAAATACATACAAAAAAAGGGAAAAAGACAGAGAACATGTGGCCCTCTTGTTAGACTGCTATCAAGCCATTCAAAACAAAAAGAAAAACAAAAATACAACCGCAACAACCAGCCCAAAGCCTCTGAAGAAAAATGCCATTGAATTCAGCCATCAATTGCCAAGACCAGTCCCCAACAGATCTGAGCAGAGCATCCCTAGAACCCTTTTGTCGAGAATGCAACTGCTGTGTTGTCTGGCATAAGGATTTACATTTTTTTTCCCAAAACATTAAAAATTTTAGATCGAGAATTATATGCCCTAGCAAGATGAGTAGAACTGATAGGCAAAGAGACAAGTATGGCAACAGTAAAGAGCTTCCTTGTATACAGGTGCAAGATCAATCTTCCCATTATATTCGATTTAGCAAATATACACCAAAAAAAAAAAAGAGTAACAGATTCAGATCATTTGATTCAAGCCTTCTTTGGGGATTTGGTTACTTCATTACTATCAGCGGTTCAACACAATAACGCCCTTTATAGTGGACCCACCATCAAACTTGGTGATATTGATACATTGGCAACATAAACAACATTCGAATTGGACATTTCTTGTTAATGGTTGTTGCTAAAATCTGTAAGCCCTAAAACCCCCAAATCCCTAAATGAGGGTCCACATTCGAATTGGAAATCCACAAATTACTAAATCCCCAAATTCATAAATCAACATTGAGCTTGAGCGAGATTGAGAGAGAAAGAGAGAGAGAGAGAGAGAGAGAGAGAGAGAGAGAGAGAGAGAGAGAGATACCTCGCGTTCGTGAATAGGGAGAGCCTTGGACCACCACTCGGCCAAACGACGATCGGCAGGGAGATGGATGGAGAGTCGACGATGGGATTGCTTCTGTCGAGAGTCGAGATGGAGAGGGATTGAGAGAGGGGATTAAGGGAGATGGGGAGTCAAGCTGGAGAGAGGGAGAGAGAGGTGCGGAGAAGATAAAGAGACGGGCGAAAATGCTCGTTTGGGCGCTGGAATGAAATGGTAGCACGAAAACAGGGCGCTGGAATGAAGTGGGCGCCCACTTTAGATGAAATGCGGTCCCACCCTTTTCGTCGGTGGTCTGTGGGCCCCACCATGATGTATGTGTTTCATCCATTTTTACAAATCATTTTATTGCTTGATCCTAAAAATGAGAGGGATACAAATCTCATGTGGATCACACCACATGAAAATAATAGTGATTGGATATCAATCATTAAAATCCTTCTATGGCCCACTACACTGTTTATTTGAAATCCAATCTGTTGATTAGGTCATACAGACCCAGATGAAGAGAAAAAACAAATATCAGCTTCATCCAAAACTTTTATGGCCCCCAAAATGTTTTTAATGGTCGACCCTCATTCAACACTGTATCCTGTAATGTGGTCCACTTGAGATTTGGATATACCTTATTCTTGGACTCATACTGTAAAATGATCTGTAAAAACAGATGGATGGCATGGATGAAATGGTCAACGATGCTCTGTGGGCCCTACGTACGTGTTTCATCCATTCCATTCATCCATTTTTAAAGATCATTTTAGAGTTTTTTGCAAACAATTAGAGGGATATAAATCTCAGGTGGTCCACACCACATGAGAACAATAGTGATTGGATATCCACTATTTAAATCCTCTTGAGGCCCACTGTACTGTTTATTTAACTTCAAATCTGTTGATTTGGTCATGGATGGGTGGAGTGGAAGGGATTGAATGGTATCAGGGTGGATGGCATGGATTTCAAGGTAATGATGGCGTTGTCAATAGATTGTCTTAAGATCCATGGAATTGCCATATCCCCCGGATTGCTATATCAAGTCTATTTGTCACACTTGGCCAATCCTGGGATTAAACCTTCCCATCCCTTCCAATCCCTTGAACCAAACATGTCCCAGGAAAATTTGAACGGATTAGGGTGGATTGGATGGGATTTAAGGGCCTGTTTGGACGGGCACGCTGGATGGGATTAGATGGTATTAGACTGGATTGCACGGATTTCAAGGCAATGATGGTGATGTCAGTGGATTGTCTGTATCCCTGGATTGCTATATACCCGGTCTGTTTGGGCACACCCGGCCAGATGCGGGATTAAACCTTCTAATCCCTTTTAATCCCTCTAACCAAACACGTCCAGACAATTTAATTTGAAAGGATTAGGATGGATTAGATGGGATTTAAGGTAATGATGGTGATGTCAGTGAATTGTCTTAGGGCCTGTTTGGCCGGGCAGATCCCATGGTATTAGGAGGGATGGGATCAATTTTAAGGTAATGATGGTGGTGTTAGTGGATTGTCTTAAGATCCATGGGATTGCTTATATCCTATGACAAGTTCACTGGGTCTGTTTGGCATGCCCTACATATCCCGTGATTTTAATTTCCAATCCATACAACCAACGGATAGGATCAATTTTAAGGTAATGATGGTGATGTCAGTGGATTGTCTTAAGATCCATGGGATTGCTCATATCCCAGGACAAGTTTACCGGATCTGTTTGGCTCGTCATGCCTATCCCAAGATATTGCCGATCCCATCCCGCCTAATACCGTGGGATCTGCCTGGTTAAACAGGCCCTTAAGATCCATGGGATTCCTATATCCCGGGATCATAATCCCATGTCTGTTTGGGCATGCCTTGCCAATCATAGGATCTATCTTCAATCCCACCTAATCACTTCCAATCCCATCCAGCGTGCTTGTCCAAACAGGCCCTAAAGGTAATGATGGTGTTGTTAGTGGATTGTCTTAAGATCCATGGGATTGCTATATATCCTAGGAGTAGATCACCCAATTTGTTTGGCACGCCCAGCCAATCTAAGGATTTAACTTCCAATCCACCCGTCCAAACGGGCCCTAAAATGACTTGGAAAAATGGATTGACGGTGTGATCACACCACATGAAAACAATAGTGATTAGATATCCACCATTAAAACCCTCCTAAGCCCACTGTACTTTTTATTTAACATCCAATCTGTTGATTAGGTCATACATGCAGGCCCGAATGAAGGGAAAAAAAAATTAGATTGATCCAAAACTTTATATGGCCCCCAAAAGGTTTTTAATGGTCGACGCTCATTCAACACTCTCCTATTAATATGGTCCAGATATCTCATAAGCTAAAGGGGAGATATCAAATGCACAGTGTTGATGTTCGACACATATCGTGATAGGCCCATTTTACATGTCTGGTCCATTCACTCTATTTTACTGATATTTACCCTCAATTTGACTAGTTACTCGCCTCGATCATACTACATATGAGAAAGATATTGGGCAAACAAGATTGTTCAACAATTTGAGTGAATTTTGATTTAAAAATTTGAAGTTATTTACTCTTCATGTCCGGACTGATCAGATTGTCCAAAAATAGTTAAAGGTTGATATCAAAAATATATAAATGAATAGAAAACACAAACATCAGCTTGATCCAAAACTTTTATGGCCTCCAAGAAATTTTAAATGGTAGAGGTTCAATCACACTATTTCCTATGGTGTGGTCCACTTGAGCTTTGGATATGCTTCCTTTTTGTTCTTTAGACCTCAAATTATCTGTTAACATGGACGAATGGAGTGGATAAAATAAATAAATAATGGTGAACCCCATAGAGTTTACTGTGGTATATAAAGGTAACGAGTAACTCACTTAAATGTAGTGGAGAAAGGTTTCCTTAAAATACTCATAATTATATATTAGGACTGCCTAAATGTGATTCACATATCCAACTCACTCATTATGTGTCCCACTTGGATGAGGAGTCAGACCAAGTTTCAACCGCATCCAAAACTCATGTGGGCCCCACCAAGTGCTTTTTATATTTTTTAGGATGTTTTCACATACTTTTAAATTGGTATGACCCACATGAGTTTCGTTTACCGATGATTTTTGAGATATCTCATAACTTAAAGGGGACATCAAATCCACGGTGTTGATGTTCGACACACATCGTGATGGGGCTCACAAAACTTACTAACATTAATTCTTAAGTTCTCACAAGGTCAGTAAGTTGGGTCACAATTTTAACCAGAATATTTGGCTCATCTTACATGTTTGGTCCATTCACTGTATTTTACTGATCAATACTCTCAATTTGACTAGTTACTCGCCTCAATCAGGCTACATATGAGAAAGAAGTTGGGCATACAAGATTGATCAACAATTTCAGTGAAATTTGATTTAAACATCTGAAGTCATTTACTTTTCAATTTGAACTGATTAGATTGTCCAAAAATGATTAAAGGTTCAATTAGTGAATGTGCCTAATAATTTAGTAATTTTAATTTTCACAAATAAATTTAAAATTTTTTATTCAAAATGTATATATTTTTTTACTCTTTTAACTAAATATCATTTTTATTATAAAATATTTCAAAAATATTTAAAATACAAATTTTAAATTTTTATTTTCAAAATCTCAAAAAATTTCTCATATTTTAATTTTTTCTCAAAAATTTCAAAATGCCGATTTTTTTTCCTCTAAAGCATTATTTTGCTCTCAAAATTTTTCTTAAACATAGTTAAAATTTCTGAACTTTTCAATATTATTTTTCGTGTGATATTACAAATCATTTAAATATTACCTATTATTATATATATATATATATATATATATATATATATATATATATATATATATATATATATATATATATATATATATATACATTTTTACCGACATAAATTTTTAAAAATTAAAACATTTTTACATTATTACCCGGCCCAGAATAAGTTGGAGAAACATAGGGGGCGGCAAGGATATACAACACATCATCAAAATCTCACTTTTATCATCTGACTTTTCAATTTTTCTTGTCAAAATACAAAATTTAGTGTTCTTTTTAAAAATATATATATATTTTTATAATTTGTCAATTTTTTTACAATTTTGTTTAATTTTTTAAATTTTCTTTTTCAAAAAATCATTTTTTAAAAAATCTCACTTTTGTTATATAACTTTTTATTTTTTCTTGTCAAAATACAAAATCTAGTTATCTTTTTTAAAAAATATTTTTTTTTTACAATTTGTCAATTTTTTTACAATTTAGTTTAATTTTTAAAATTTTCTTTTTCAAAATATCATTTTTTTTTAAATCTCACTTTTGTTATATAACTTTTTAAGTTTTCTTGTCAAAATACAAAATCTAGTTTTCTTTTTTAAAAAATATATTTTTTTACAATTTGTCAATTTTTTCACAATTTTGTTTAATTTTTTTAATTTTCTAGATCTCTTATCATTTTTTTTAAAATCTCACTTTTGTTATATAACTTTTTAAGTTTTCTTGTCAAAATACAAAATCTAGTTTTCTTTTTTAAAAAATATATTTTTTTACAATTTGTCAATTTTTTCACAATTTTGTTTAATTTTTTTAATTTTCTCTTTCAAAATATCATTTTTTAAATCTCACTTTTGTTATATAAATTTTAATTTTTTTTTTGTCAAAATACAAAATCCAGTTTTCTTTTTTTAAAAAAAAATATTTTTTTTTTTACAATTTGTTAATTTTTTCACAATTTTGTTTAATTTTTAAAATTTTCTTTTTCAAAATATCATTTTTTAAATCTCATTTTTGTTATATAACTTTTTAATTTTTTTTGTCAAAATACGAAATCTAGTTTTCTTTTTTAAAAAATATATATTTTTTTACAATTTGTCAATTTTTTCATAATTTTGTTGAATTTTTTATATTTTCTTTTTCAAAATATCATTTTTTTCACAATTTTGTTTAATTTTTTATATTTTCTTTTTCAAAATATCATTTTTTTATTGAAATCTTTTCTTTTTCAAAATGTCATTTTTTTTTATTCAAAGCTTTTCTTTTTCAAATTTATAAACATTATTCAAAGTTCTTAAATTTTTTTTTTCAATGTGTACATTTTTTCAAAATCACAGTTTTTTTTTTAAAACATTGTTAATTATTTTTTCTAAGCTCGTGAATGTAGCTGAGCCATTAGAGACGGTTAAGGACCATCTCTAATATAGACGGTCTTCCACGGTCCTAGAAGACGGCCAAGGACCGTCTCTAATGTAGACGGTTAGTAACAGTCTCTAAAAGAGACGGTCATTGACAGTCTTTAATAGAGACGGTCTGTGACAGTCTCTAATAGAGACAGTCTGTGATAGTCTCTAACAAAGACGGTTTTTGTCAGGGAAATAAGACGGCTAAAGACCGTCTCTATTAGAGATGGTCTTTGACAGTCAGATTACAAGTAAAAGACGGCTAATGACCGTCTCTAATACGGACGGCCAGTGACCGTCTCAAATGACTGCTTATAAGACGGTCGAAGACCGTCTCTAATGCGGACGGTCTTTGACCGTCTCACATGAGGTATATAAGACGGTCAAAGACCGTCTTAAATTATTTACGGACGCAAAACATATAAAGACAATATTAGGGACGGTCAGGAGCCGTCCCTAATTTTAGAGACGGTTTTCGGCCGTCTCTAAAGTGTCCTTAAACCAAGCAATTTTAGAGACGGCCTAGAACCGTCTCTAAATCCGTCATTTTTTTCCATTTTTCACGTAGTGCAAGTGGGTTGATCAATCCACTTACTTGAGTTAGATCCCATCAACCCGCATCTTTTCTTTTTCAGGGATAGGCTTCCACCATCTTGGTAGGCTTTCACATAATGTGAGCATCCATGGATGGTCCCATAGGTCACCCAGTACTATAAGTACCTATAGGTCATTCAGGGAGTTCCCTCAAGTATTCAGCGCAGTTATATGATGCATGATATGGATGTGTGATAAGAATGACTGGTGCATGGTATTAATAATTGACATATATATACACATAATAACATATGACATTTCAATTCTCAACAAATTTAACAAACATTCAATATAAAAGATCACAATTATCAAAATAATGAGATGTTTATTTTAATAACAATGGTTAAAAAACATGTTGAGATCACTTAAAACATGATGAATTTCCTAAAAGACAATATGTACATAGAATCATTATCCTAATTTATATGAATTCATATGATAGGGCCCACCTTTGATTGATCGAGTATATGATCACGGTCCCCAATATTCTCAAATCTAGATCTCTTTAGATCCAACCCTTGATATAGGGTCTGTAATCACAACCATTTCATGTAGCCCACTTGATTAATCAAAGTGGTCTCTACCATTTCCATGCATTTACAATTCAAATAACCCACTACTTATATTTAATCATAAACCAAATGCCTCAGTTCATCAAATTTCCTAAATTTAGAGTATAAGTAGTATGTTTTTATCCCTTGTCAGTTGGACCAAGTCAAACTGACAGAGTGCGTGCTCTGTCAAATTTGGTTGGGATCTCTTTATCGATTTGGATCGAGAATCCTACGTGTCAAACTGACAAACTCTAAAATTCTACTCCGTGTTTTGGAGATGAATAAAAGTATTGAGATTTTTCTTATTTAAAATCTAGAATGCACTTTAAATACATTGGTTAGATCCTAAATGATTAATGGCCTGTTAAGGAATGGTTTAAGTAAGGCCAAATAATTAGTTTGATCTAAAACCTTAGTAGCTCATATGACATTTTTAATACTTCCCTTTTTAATAGTTACCATCTAATCGACACGGTCCACTTGATGGTCAGATTGACCTAATATTTGTGGTTTCAACGTAATTTAACCCCAATAATCAGATGGACAGTGTGGATCAGATCGGATGCATCCGATGATCCATTAATCATATGCGATAGATTTAAGCCATCCATCAGCATAACAAAATTTCATACTGATAATGGGTCAATAGATCGCTTAGATCCAAACCATTTATATTTTTCAAGTAAAAATAAATTGATTCAAAGTATCATAAGTATAATCCTAACTTTTCATCCGTATGCCCCATCAAATGGTCAGATCTATTCATATTCTCTGGACAACAATTTATAAATTTTCTAGAATGAGCATACATAATGGGGATCTAATCTCATCTATCTAATCACCATTTTAGATCTAAGGTGTAAATGGTTCTTATGATAAATTCTGATAAAAATGGCCCATCCACTGATCAGATTGATCTGAAATTTATGACCCATTCAGATCTATCTTAACATAGTCAGATGTCATCTGTTAAATTTATTCCAAAAATATTATTAATCGGATTTGAAATCATAAAGCATCGCTTTGTTAAAATTTTCTCTACACACTTATACAATGATCATATCCATTATATTGATTGGGAAGAAATTAATAATATAATAAATAATTTAAAATATCTAAGGGTTGAAACTTACCTAATCAAGCCCAAAATTAAGAATCGATCATCCAACCTCACCCAAAATCAAGAGTCAATAGCAAGGGTTGATCCCTTGACATCTCTTTTAATCAAGAGTGTCTCTACCAACTTAGCTATTGACTTATTTTTATTTCTTAATTAAAAATAAAATATTTAACTATTTATTTTAGTTTTTAGTGCACCCAAATTTAGGGTTGTTACATGTTGTGGTGTGTGTGGGTGTGAATGTGTAATAATAATAATAATAATAATAATAATAGATGACCATGACTATTTATTAAGTAAAAGGCTTAAGCATCAGTTTAAACCCACCTTCAATTGCTTGTTGTAGTTAGTTATCATTTTCATCATGCTTCTAACATTCTTAATGACATCTAAGAAAATTGATCAATTAGATCATCAGTAAGTACTTCTATCACGTGGGTCTCACTTATGTTTGCATATGCCTCAGGGATCGCCATAGTTGGTAATTATAATTATCTAATTAATGGCCCAAAAAGTGGACAGTGCATATCAATTGTGATGAACTATTAACTTTTTTTTTCTTTGCTCTCTAAATGTATTATTGTCACATTTAGTTCATGAATTCTTTATCTCCCACTACCAGATCCATGTGAACCACGGACCTTCGGCCTTGGAGGGAGTACCATTGACATCAACCGAGGAATCAATCTCCATGTCAACTTGGGAAAGTTTTTTTTTTTTTTTGTTAACCATGTGTATTATATAATATAATAAACCTTTACAGCTCGAGCAAAAAAAAAAAAAAAAAACCACATTCGGAGCTTTTTCGGGGCGAAATCCATTGGAGAAGCCTATTATAATAACTAACTGATTCTATCTATTGGGCGTGGCCCAAGAGAAATGATAGCCCCGAAGAGAGCTGTCTAATGTTACCTAGAACAACTCTATCCACAAAAAGAAGCCCCTTGATGTGAGGAGGGAGATCGAAGAGATTTTGGACAAGAAAGGAAATTTACTACTCGAAACCCATGCGGGCCAAACCATCCACCGGACTAGTCCCTTCCCTCAGGATGTGGACAAAATTGACTAGTGCACTGTCCCTTAACTTATAAATTCTTCGCATCTAGCACGTATAGCATCAACTCGGCTTTTACAACCCATTCAAGAGACCCACTACAATCATGGAATCCAATTCTACTTGTACGTTGGCAAAATGCAAATCTCGGTAATAGGCTAAACCGTTATAAACTACACGCAATTCTGCTCTGGTATTGGATCCGACTCCGTAGCCCAACGAGAATGTGAAACAGAATTCTCCATTTTCTCCTCTATAAATACCGCCTCCCCCCGATGACCCTGGGTTGCCTTTAGCTAACCCGTCGACATTAGGCTTAACCCAGCCTCTCTTCGGTCTGAACCACTTCACTAGCTCCATATTTCTCCTCAGCTTGTTGAAAGCGTTGATACCCAGATCTCAGAGGATTTTTTGATTGACTAGGTGCTGCACCTTGATAGAGGATATTTCTTTCTTTAGTGAAGCTAATCTCCACCTCACTCGAGCGATAATCCCTGTAACTTAGGGGATTATCCCCTCGAATTTGGATGTGTTTCTAGAAATCCATATCTCTTAGAGGATGATGCAGGGGGTCAGCCCTCGCATATAGCTAACAAGACCAGGTGCTGGAGGATGGTGCCACCAAATCCCAAGTCTATCTTGTACCGACTGACCTTGAAAGGGGGCTAGCCCGAAATGGGTCCAAACAATAGACAACGACCGCTAGCCTACCGAGAAGGAATAAGTACTGGATGGACTCACCTAAGGGCCGAATGTGCAGGCTTTTTTTTTGGGGGGGAAAACCCAGCATTTCTATATATGGGGATTAAGTTGATCACGAACTTTACAGGCTAATTTCGGGTTACCCAGAACAAAAAGAGACTGGGCCAACCTATCTTGAGGGAGAAAAAACTGCACAAAAACTACCAATTTCTCAGTGAACCTAGCTCGACCCTGTCCAAAAAGATGAGCCCTTTGGTGGAGGTAGCAAGGTCCACTAGAGTGCACGAGAAGAACGAGGTTTGGGTGCCACTTCCCAACCTTGTCATGGCGTCCGCGGGGGCGTTTCCTTCCCTCAGGGAATGGGAGAAGGTCACCCTGGCGAAGGTAGCCAGGTCCTTGATTCTGGCGAGCCAGTAGAGCTATTTCCACCCCGGGGAAGCTGCACCAGAGAGGAAGTTGTAGACTGATCCCGAATCCGATTCGATAATGATCTGTTGATACCCCTTCGAAAGGCCCAGGAGTAAACCACCATGGATGGCTCTGAGTTCCGCATGGGTGTTCAAGGCTATCCGATAGCCTTCCATAAAGGTAAAGAGAAATCCACCCGAACTGTATCTGCAAAGACCCTCCCTCCTGACGGACCTGGGTTTCTAAGAGAAGACCTATCAACATTAATTTAGACCCATCCAACAGGGGGTCACTTCCATCTAACAATAGAGTTGGACGGGCTACGATGAGTATTGGAGGAAAGAGGGTTGAACCCTGGAAAGAGCGACCTGCATTGATAGGGGGTTTGAGGGAGCTTCAGCCCAAACTTTTCATTTAAGAAGTTTAACCACCATCTGATGCAGGCCCGCAACACCTGATTGGAGGGCGCGGTACCAGAGAACATAGCTACATTTCGAGCTTTCCAAACCTCCCAGAGCATGACACATGAGGCTAGCTTATGGGACAGGGAGGCATGACGGCCCTCAGTGAGCATTGACCACCATTGAAATAGACGCTGTTTGACTGTTGAGGATCACTGAGTGTTGATGCCGAAGGACGAACCGATGAAATCCCAACCTGTATTTGCTAGGCCGCCTTCCAAGAATAAGTGGGAGATTCTTTTACAATCAATGTCAGGCCTGTCCGAAACGCTAGGCGAATCACTGGGAGAGCAGCAAACGCATCTTGCTGCCTTATGGATGCCTTTCGCTTGAATTCTTCTTTCTACTAGAACTGCCTTCATTCTCCACACCAATGTAGATATTTTCAGGGGAAGGGAGGGGTGCCAAATCCATCTGGTCCACTGCTTACATGGTTGGCCCGCTCTACATCGATCCCAGGCCGAAGAGACCAAAAATTTACCCGACGAGGTGAACAACCAAATAGAAATATCGGGGCCATTAAAGATGTAGTAACCTGCTTGAAAGATAAGAT
Organism: Magnolia kwangsiensis; assembly: GCA_037074715.1. Classification (NCBI taxonomy): domain Eukaryota; kingdom Viridiplantae; phylum Streptophyta; class Magnoliopsida; order Magnoliales; family Magnoliaceae; genus Magnolia; species Magnolia kwangsiensis. Next base: position 33,748,220 of record CM073586.1, on the reverse strand, counting down.
CTGTTAACGCTTGGGGAAGAATTGTCAATGCCGAAGAAGGGGGAAGAGGGCCTGACCTACCTAGAAATTAGTTAATCTTAAGATGTCGCAGGGAAGTGGGGATATGGATCCCATCAATCCCCTGATGAGGCCCAGGCCTGTCCGATTTGAACTCCACAAATTACTCTCTCAAACCGATTGCAGTTAAGAAGCAGACTCCATTGTGGAAAGTAAACGAAGAACTTGTTTCCAGATGGGGGAGGCAAAAGCAGGGGTGAGATGTTGATTGATCAAGTTGTGGTTCGGTCCGTATTTTGCTACCATGAAGTTTCTCTATAGACCGTTGTCTTCCTTGAATTGATAAGATCTAGCCATCTTCATCCTGAGAGCCTGCTTGATATCGTCCAGCCTCCTAATTCCCAGACCCCCTTCCGCCTTAGGAAGGGTTATTGTCCTCCAACTGCGCCAATGGAGCTTGCACTTTCCTTCTGACCATCCCCACAGGAAATCTGCCATCTGCCTTTCCAGGGATTGAAGCACCTACCTTGGAATATGAGAGGCTGCAAGCATATGTACAGGGATACTGGTGAGCACGTTCTAGATCAAACCCGCTCTGCTTGCAAGAGAGAGCAATCTCGCCTGCTAACCCGAGATTTTGGCCTCAATTTTCTAAGATAAAGGCTGAAACGTGGCCACCCTAATTCTACCAAAGACGAGAGGAACACCAAGGTAATTGAAAGGAGTAGTTGATTTGGAGATTCTGCTAGCACGTTCTACGGCTCTGATTCTAGTTGTTGAAACAGTGTTACTGCAAATAAAGGCGCTTTTGTTGAAATTGATAGTCTGACCGGAGACAGCCTGATAATCATCCAGAAACTTTTTCATGACCCTGATCGAGGATAGGCTACCATTGAGGAAAAGCGGCGTGTCGTTGGTGTAGAGAAGATGGGAAATGGAAAGACAGCCTCTTCTGAATTTACATGGGAGGATAGAACATTGAGCGTTTTGAGCCTTTAACCCACGACTTAGAACCTCTGTTGATAGGATGAACAATGTCGGGAAAAGAGGGTCTCCTTGCTCCAGACCTCTCGAGGATTTAAAGAATCCAGATGCCTTATCGTTAACAAGGACCAAGAACCAAACATTTCCCCAGCATTTTTCTACCAATCCGATCCACCTCTGGTTAAATCCGAAACGGGCTAAGACTTTCTTGAGAAATCCCGAATTTATCTTATCATATGTTTTTTCCATATCCACTTTCATAACAATGTTTTCGCCACGGTTCTTCCTGTTGATATCTCTAAAAATTTCCTGCGCAAGAGTAATGTGCTCGGCAATGGGCCGACCCTGGATGAAAGTGCCTTGCTCCAGTGAAATCAGGGTGGGAAGGATAGAGCTTAACCTATTTGCAATAACTTTGGTGATGATCTTATATATGCAGTTGCACAAGCTAATTGGTCTGAAGTCGGCGAAGTTAGTTGGGGAGTTGTTCTTTGGAATGAGGCAAATGAGAGAGGCGTTTACATCTCGTGGGATCGCCCCTCCCTAGAAAATGCATACAACCGCATGATGAATATCCTGGGCTATAACGTTCCAGTAGCCCGAATAGAAAGCTCCGGAGAAGCCATCCGGACCGGAGGCTCCATCAACAGGGATGGCAAAGACAGTGCGGTGCACCTTGAGCATGGACAGGACGGCTAAGAGATTGAGAAGGGATAGACCGGGAGGAGCTACTATTCAGTCGGCCTAGGGCATCCGGTTGGGCTAGGGGGACTGTTATGGGAATCTGATCAGGGACAGCAGGTTGGGACCTAGGATAGGGTAAGGTGGGTGTGGGAATATGAGGGGTATTTGAGGTGGGCTCTTGGACAATGTCCTCTGGAGGTATCAGGGTGCCCTCTGGAGGTATCAGTGTGTCCTCTGTTGAACAGGGCTGACGAGAACCTGGGATGACCGGATTTGAGGTCGTAGTAGGAGAAGATTAGGTCAGGGCTAGGCATTGTCCCTGGGGAACTAATCTTGCACCATGTTGATTAAGAGCTGGGGTGATAGAAATGGGTGGGTTCGACTGTATGGTGCTAAGTTGCAATACCGGGGGTTTATTTTGTTCAGTATTACAACGAACATCTGGGGTGTAGGTTGTCTTACTAGGGTTTGTCGATGGAAAACTTCTAAGCATCCAATCCCTGGTGCTATTGCCTGGTTTGACCGGGTGTTTGTGGTTTGAGCAGGGATGTTGAGATTGGGTAGTGACCTAGATTTATTCTGGGACCGCAATGATGGGGTAGATTTCGTCTCCAACAACCAGTTTCAGGATTCTGGCTAGATTGGCCCCTGGATTCAGACGAATTTTAAACCTGGCAAACATCTGAAATAATCCAAATATGCTATTTGGATCGATCTTGGTGACCTGACCAAAATAGCTGGCAAGATCAATCAATACTGATTCGAGCCAGGCATGAGCAGGAATTCCGAAAAGACGAACCTAAAAGCCATCAACACCTATCGTAGCTGAGGGCGACCATGGGCTGATGTCTCATAACCCCATCTTCTCCTGGATTGACGGGTCTGACTTGAAGAGAAATAGGTCCTTCTTGGATTTGAAAGTGATGAGCAACTGGGAGGGGGATGTTCTAACAATGTCCACTGCTGAGGCTCGTAGTTGGGTATCTCGCAGATCTTCCGCGAGCTGTTTTACTGAGGTTGCAGGATTCATAGTATGAGCCGTGACTGCCAGGTTGAGTTGGGATAGCTTATCCCTTACTGCGTTATTGTCCACTTGGAAGAGTACTCCTCAATCGCGTGGGTTAGGTTGTGCGGTGGAGTAGCTGGAGGTTTCCGCGGGTGCTGATTTTGGAGGATATCAACGAAGGAGTTGGGAGTGGAGCGGTTTGGGGCGGGGTAGGAGTGGGTTAGGGCGGGGTATTGGGGCAGGTTCTTGAGGATGGGTCTGGAGTGTGTTGGCTGATTCTTCCGCGGCTTAACTATCTTCAACTGGACTTTGCGGCCATCAATGTGGTGCCCGTCAAGCGCTCCCATGGCCGCTCGTCCTTCATCTTCATATTGAAAGCGGATGAACCCAAAACCCTGAGGACGTGAGGAGTTGGGGTAGGGAATGTAGACGTCGATGACCTTCCCGTATCGCTAGAAGATGCAAAAGGTATCTTCATGGGTGCAGTCAAAGGGGAGGTTTGCAACAAATAGGGAAAAACCCCCGGGGATAGAGTGAGATGACCTACTGTGCGCTGGGGGTCTCCCCCGTAGGGGAGTGGCCATGAGCGAGGGCGTTGGGGATGTCAATCTGCCATGGGAGGGAGATTTTAAATTTGAAAGTCCGCAATTCCTTCAGGTTAGAGGGATCTAAGTGGAGTCCTTGTGATTCCTACCGATGTTCTTCTTAATCTGTATTCTCTATTCTCAAATTACTGTTGTTGCTATCACTCCTTCTCAAAGCAACTATTGTTGCTTTCACTCACTCCTTATGCGGGCTTCCCTCATAGCAAACACAAATGGAAGCCAGGTGGATGTCTCTAGCTCTGATTGCTTCTTCCACTGGAATTGCTTTCATTAGCAATGTCCAAATTACAAACATAGAGATTTTCAACAGCATTTTCGCGTGCAAACCCACTTTGCCCAACCCTTTCGATGACTACTTTCTCTACACAGCTCCCATGTTGATTTGACCGATAAGGATCTTGAACGCTCGAAAGGCCAGAAACAATCTTCAACATCTTCCGTCAAGCAGAAACTACCCTGAAATATGAAGTTCATCACCCATTGGGGCAAGACGACATTGGCAGAGGAAGGGGGAATTGGACCTTGATGGGATATGAGTTTCAGCCAGGTATTTCAGCGGGCCAAGACCTGACCAATTGGAGGACCAAAGACTACCCCGACCCTAGCCCACCTTTGTCTGCACCGAGGAGTCATGTAACGGTAGTAAGTCCCTCATACTTTTCCACAAAGGGGAGGGGGTAGATGAGGGACGACCAGGCACGAGTGGGTTAAGGTCTTGGAAATACTTTGCTCTCATGAAAGAACTCCACATACTGATATCCGTACTGTATTTGGTAGCCCACGCCAATTTCAGCTAGAGGGCCGTTATTACATCTTTTAACCTTCTGATACCCCACCCCACCTTCGGTTTTTGGGTTGGATAGAACTTTCTAGCTCTTCCAATGCATCTTTCACTTCCCATCCACCCATCCCCAAAAGAAAACTGCGAAGAACTTTTTGACTTTGTTAAGCACCATTTTCAAAATTTGGGAGGCTACCATGGAATGAACTGGGATGCTACCCAGGACATGATGCACCAAAATCAACCTAACTGCCTGAGAAAGGCACCTTACAATAGCCTCTAGTAGATTTGACACATCTGCACATTTAGTATATACCCATATAACCACAAGACTATTTGCCACTATTGGAGGAGCAACGGGAAGGTTACTTCCTATGGCGACTTGATGCTAGATGATCCTACCTCTATTAGCAGATGGCTTAGCTAGATTTAAGTAGTTGTAATGAGAATAATCACTTGTTCAGCAATAGGATGGAAGAAATTTAGAGTTTTGTTGCTTTAGACAACGCGTGATGAAGATGTTTAGAAAAAAAAGTAGGGAAAGGTTTAATCCAGTGATGTCAATCTATAGATGTTGGCACGTGTGCAAATGCAATGCTTGCCTCAATTTTTTAGTGAATTTTTCTTTTTGGGTCCTTTCATCCCTTTTTGCACAATTGAATAGTTGAGTTTGGTTGTGTTCATATTATAAGTGCAACTCTGTTCTTTTTGTCCAGCTGCCTGAATTGTTGTACAGTCAGATTCTTTGAGATTGATCATCTACTCCCACCTTTCTGGAAAAAAGAAAAATATATACTAATTTGAGGTTCTAGGTGAAGGTTCATACCCTTTACTTAATATGATGATGGGTCCTCTCAGGAGGGTGATGGGAACATAAATCAGATTATCAACCTTCGAACCTAGCTCAATTGTGGCTTGGTTACCAACAACAGGATTTTATTTTAAATTTTTTTTTTTTTTTTAAGATTATAAATATATTTCTGAATGAAGCAATTTATAGGAAACCAAGGGAAGCAAATCTACAAGAAATACAATTCCTGCAAGGCCTCAACAGCAAAAAGGAGAGGAGGAGACTACTTTATCTTATCCTAAGAGTCTCTTGGAGCCCTCCATAGAAGGGGAGTATCTGATAGCTCCCAGGCCTGTAGGATCTAAAACGAAATCCCCACTGTGCTATACACAGGTAGAAGAACCATCATTTATGTGACCGCTGTGCTCGAGAGATCCCTTGGCAACCTAAAGACCATCCCCGTATGGAAAATTACAATCAAGGCAACAGTCGAGATCGTTAGCGGCTGAAGCAAGTATTATCTAATCGCCAACCGCATTGGAGATTGCCTTCGACTAGGACGAACCACCAGATACATGAGAAGGGGTATGGAAAATCTTAGCAGAACTCATAAACATCGTTGGCAGAGAAATAGGACTGCAATGAGAAGAGAGAAGGAGAACAAAGATCTACTTAGACCAGAACCCAAGCTACCACATCCATTCAGGAAACTTCCTCAGTGGGAGGAATAGATTGCAGTGAATATGGTTGAAGCTATTGATCTGCCTACTGATTAAGGGAGCAAAGATACTCTCAAAAGTACTAAAACATCGGGCGAGCTTAAAGAAGAAGACAGTGCCGGTAACTTGTCCAATTATTTTAGCAAGGATTGCTTCCCAATAGAAGAATGATTGCCTTGTGAATTCAAGTCTACCATAAAGCGGCCAAGGGATATGATGGTCGATTCACAAATTGACTCCACAAAGAATGACACTCCTAGTCAGACTAATGGGATTGAGTATGATACACCTAAACATTGGAGTTGTTTCTAATTATTAGTGCCCACTTGGAGGTATATGATCCAATCCATGCCACGTGATAGTTGTCCCTAGTGATGATACACGTAAGTCTTCGATTGCCTCATCATTTAGATATATCAATCAGCGATTATTATTAAAAGTTTGTTTGATGGTTACTGATTATCGATCGGGGTGGTGGCTATATGGATATGTGTAGGATATTAACTTAAATTGGTGCACTAAATTTAGTCACGATCTAACAGTTTGAAAGCTATAACTTTGGTAAAAATCGGACGGGGACAATTAACTTAATTTCCTAACAATTTCTAAGGGTGCTTACATAACACGTGCTTACTTACTAGCCCAAGTTGAATAATTTAATGCACCATCTTGGCTTGATGTCATGCGATAGATGTCAAGCCCGCTACGACGAACATCTTTTTATAATTTCGAGTTAAGTGACCCACTAACGAGCGGTCTATATCTTGTTCGGATAATCAGAGCATTTTTAGAATGAACCGGGTGGTAAGATTTTTTGTGCGCGATGATTATGGTTTAAATTAGGTATGTTTATAATGTGGCCAACCACAATTAACCAAAATGACAATTTGATTCTAATCACATTAAATCATTGGTTCTTAGGCTAACAAAGTAACTAGGTTTGTTTGCTTTGTTAATCAAGATCCAACCCCTAGTTATATTGGTTTTAGGTAGGACTTTATTTAGTAACGACCCTCTTGATTAGTTAGTGATAGGTCGGTTAGATCTGAGCCCTAGATCAATAGATCACAAGATTAGACCTAAGATTTTGGTGATCGGACGTATTGTACATTTAATTAACCAAATTTGTGTAGTTCTTTATGTAACACTCACCTATATGCTAACATGTGTTAAAGGTTAGCGAATGACAAAATAAACTAATTCTATTAAAAAAACAATTTTTAAAATTTTTTAATCCAAAATAACCAAAATCTTGGAAGTTACAATTTGTGGACGTTGTTTCTTTTTAGTAAGAACAACATAAATATAGAAAACACCAAGGTGCGGCCCTCGTCAACTGATTAGATGGGAAAAACATTAAGGTGGGCCATAGAAAGTTTTTGATTCTGGGCTTCAATTAGCACGGTTTTCTATGGTGTGGTGGAGCTGAGATTTGTATCTACTTAATTTTGAATTCATGTCATAAAAGGAGCCCGAAAAACGGATGGACATACGGTCAGAGCCATACCGTGTTGCGTGAAACTGAGTTGGTAATTATTTCCAACGTTACGAAAAGCTCAGATTTCATACGCGTGCTTCATGCATGGTCCACCTTGATGCACCATAAGGGAGCGGTATCGATAAGTTGGGACAGCAGAGCACACCTGGATACATCATATGCTCAAGGCAAGTATTCCCTTTTTCCCATTTTGCCTCATTTAATAAATCATGAAACCTGCAAATAATGCATGTCCATGTATAAAATCAGATTCATTACAGGTAATGACTACGAGTAGATTTTCAGGAAAAATACTAAAATCAGATTCATTATAGGTAATGATATAGATGCATCTTGAAATGAAAGAGAAATAATCCAAGCTATCATAGTTCTAATTACCGCCAAAAGATCCACAAAAAAAATAAACTCAACGGATTGGCAATTTAGAAGATTAACCTCATTAACAATCATTTATGTAAAAAAAAAAAACACCATGATCCATAGCTCAAGTGGTATACTGATTGAAGATATATTTTGTTTCAACGTTGAGGTCTTGGTATCGATTCCCTCCGACCCAAACCGAAGGACAAGATCAGGTTTGATCAAGTTGGCCCACTCAGATCCGACCGTACATCGAGTCGAGTTCAACTCGGTGGTTAATCCAGACCGATCCGATCTGCACAACATTCATTCAACACTTTTTCCTGTAATGTTGTCCATTGGAGATTGGGATATAACTCGTTTTTGGTTTAATAGCATAAAAGGATCTAGAAAAATAGATGGACGGATATAACTCGTTTTTGATTTAATAGCATAAAAGGATCTAGAAAAATAGATGTACGACATGGATGAAATAAATACATCATGGTGAGGTCCACAGAGCACCAACCATCGTTTCCTCTCAGCTCATGACCAGGACTCGGTTCCAAATTGGATCGAGTTTGGGTCAATTCATTGAAAATTTCAGATCGAGTCGAGTCGGACACAATTATGTAAATTAAAATTAATTAAACTAAAAAAATAAAAATAAAAAATAAAAAATCACTTATGTAAATTAAAATTAATTAAACTAAAAACTGTTTACCAATTAAGAAGATTAACCCCTTGCAGCCCTGGATCTGAAAAACAGACTCATACTTTTGGTGAAAATAAATTTAAGCACTTGGTGATTTGGATTCGCCACACAATCTGAATCAGGGAAAATTACAAAAAATTATCAATTTTCTGATAATAAAAGCTAAAAATTACTTTTATCTAGTGGCCCCCCAAGTCTTCAAACACAACTACTCACAGACAACCATAAAAGAGCACTTGCTCAGGTTTTAAGAGATAACAGTTTTGAAACCGCTGCTGCCAAAGCTGGAGGGTGGTTCTAAATTGCAGTTATAACACATAATTCAATAATTCTGAACATGTTGATCCCATGTAATATTTCGGATAGAAGAAAACTTCGTGATACGTGGTCAAGGTAAAGCTACCATGTAAAACCCACTGAAGAATAAGATTTATTAACAAATAAAAGGAAAACAGGAGCAGCATATAGCAACAGCCACGTTATAGGGCCATTCTTCACGGTATTAACAAGAGAATGACTCTAAAAAATAAAAAAACTTAAGACATCATATAGAGCGTATTTGTTCAAACCAACCATCAGAACCTAACCTAATCATACAGTCTTTTTATTCAAACTATACAATTAGTATAATCATGCTTTCCTCTTTTGGTACTATAATAGTGCTTTTTTGGTCTGCAGCAACTAAACTACATCGGCTGTATATAACATAGCCATTATATATATATATATATATATATTAGAAGTCACCACGTGCACGTTCCAGTCCGGTTATTTGATTTCCCACTTTATCATGAGTCTAAAATCATGGTTGATTATAATAAAGATTTTTATAACGTTGGTTTAAAAGAAAGGCACCAACAAGCTGAATTTTTATTTCATATTATTATTATTATTATTATTATTATTATTATTATTATTATTTCGATGTTTCTAGAAGTGCCATTTTCTTAAAATTAATACATTGTTCACTGATGGATTTTTAAGCTTGGTATGTGTCTTGTATACCAACCAACAATGAACTAACAAGCAAAACACTGCATAATTTTTTCCTGAGAAATAAAATGCAGTGCTAAAGTTGATATGCAGAGTCATCAAATAAAAGAAAAAGAAAAAAAGAAAGAAGAAAGTAAGTAAAACCAGAATGATGATGTCTAAAAGACATGAATTAGAAAATAACTAGGATGATTGAAACACAATACAAATTCACTGGAACAACAGCTAGAATCACGGGAAGAACGCATAAATTGATGTAGGACGAGGATCAAGTACATTTCTAATGCACATGGACTGGAAGAATCCCAAGGAGAAATCGACAAAAATTTTGCATAGTTTTACCGGTCGACCTTTGTGGTCAACAATCGAAATTCCGCCTAAATTTTCAGATTGCTTGCTGGCTGATTTCTGTCAGTTTAGATAAGTCAAAATACTATTTAAAAGGTTGAAATACTGTTCAACAGGTCAAAATATTGTTCCGAATTGCTTGCTGGCTAATTTCTGCCAGTTTAGACATGTCAATAGATCTTGTTGACAGGTCAAAACTCACATAATTTTTTGTTTAAATCTCTAGAAACTTTTTAGTTGTTTTGACCTGTCAACTCGACAAGTCGATGACAGGTCAACAGATGACAAAAATTACACGTTTTTTAGAAATAGTTATCTTATTTGATTAGAACTCTCTTATTTATGATTTTAGTGTTTGTTTATGGTTATTTAAGGCATGCTAAACTAATTTTTTAGTCAATTATCAAATATATAAATTAAAATTGCTTAGAAGTTCTATTTCTTCTCGTGCGTTCAAGATTTTCTCTTGTGGATTCAAGAGTACATTGTGGATGCAACGTATTTATCAATCGAGGAAGATGGTGATCAACCTCATCACGTCCTCCCCTACGTCAGTTGGTATCAAAGAGAGGTTTTTTCCGAATCGGTAGCTTCTAACAACAGATCGGGCATAATCCCATGGACAATGCTCTAGGGAGTTATCCTTTAATAGTGACGACTTTCGAGGCGGTATAGTGAGAATATTGTCTAGTCATGCAAGGGCTGCAAGCTGCCGTCGATCACGTGACGGAGGCCCTAGGTCAACTCCATATTCATGGCGATGATTCACCCCTCGTGAGCGTTAAAATTCATAATCGCATTGCTCATAGAGCAATGCCGGCGGTGAATCGCAAAATCACACTCGAGAAGGTGGGATCTAACGACATGATTCCCCAACATCCCGGGCGAGGTATTAATCGGATAGATTGGACGGATCAAGAATTTAGGATGAAGGTCGATCTTAATTGTTTCAACAACTAACTCCATATCAAGGATTTTCTTGATTAGGTGTTGGAAGTCTAGCGCTTCTTCGATTACATAGAAATTCTTGAGGAGAAGAAGGTTAAATTAGTGGTGTACAAGTTGAAGGGAAGAGCTTCAACTTGGTAGGTGTAATTTCAACTTAAGCGGATGAAGCAGATGAAATCACCAATCCATGCGTGGCAACAAATAAAGCAATTATTACGCGCATGGTTCCTCCTTCACAATTACGATCAGGTATTGTTCCAACAATTTTAGAATTGTCGACATGATAGCTGATTGGTGTGAGACTATTTACAGAAGTCATATTGTCTGTCGATGAAAGGCGACCTGGTCAAGAAGGTGTCACGACAAGCTGCAAGATTCGTCAATGGCATACTCGTGGCCCTTATGGAAGAGGAGAACTAAAGTGGATGAGTAGCATCTCGTAAATGAACAGGATTTCATTAAACATTCTGAGGAGACAGGAGTGATGGTGCCATTAGTAAAAAAGAAAGTGGATGTGGAGTCCATGCTCGCCGAACTTCTCAATGAATTATCCCCTATTGAGGAGATTGGTATTTCTCATGTTACGTTTGTCTTCAACAGCACAAAGAATCAATTTACCGACTAGGTCCAATTTGAAGTTGTGTATGCCCGAGTTCCTAAACCTGCACTTGACTTTTTTATATTGCCTAAACTACCTAGAATTGCGGTGAAGAATATGGCAGTTCGGGTAACAATTATTCATATTGATGTTCAGGAGAGATAAAAATACTTAATAAGAGTACATGGACTATGCTAATAAATATCGGTACTAGAAGTTAAATATGCATTGTGAACCAAGTCCATTTAAGAATTCGAGGAAGTTGAACATGTACTATTGTCACGCCCCAAACTCGGAAACCGGGCTCACAAAATTCCCGATCGCCTAATCCGACGCCGACAGCCTCCGTAGAACCCCATTCTCAGCTCCTATCGCCCATTCGCCAGGTTCCGATCTTGGGATGCTACGAGGAGGATTTGCAACGTCAGTTTGATTTGTAATAAGCATAACCAAAGGCATAACCCACAAACAACAACCAAGAACTCCATTACATTTCCACTATGATAAAAAACTTTACAAGTACAATGAGCATAAAGGGGAAATACAATGATGATGAACAAAAACTCCAAAACGATCTGCTAAGCGCTCCTGCCTCAACACTGCTGCGCCCCAACGTCACCTGCACGCAACGGTCGTGCATAAACTTATAGAAAGCTTAGAGGGTGGTGAAAGTGTGTGTGCAAGGTAGTAATATGAATATGCAATATCAGAGTAATGCGGAATGTGAAGATGGATCTATGAAAAAAACCATTAGCCGTACCAAAGCTATGCGATGCAAGACATGAATGATATCGGTCATCCCAAGGCCATGCGATGTGAAATGCAACTCAAGCATACAAATCCTCATCTATGTCCACACATCAATACAGTTCAAATCTGAGATATCATCGGGGTCTAGTACACTCTAAACCAGATCGCTGCCTCATCGCGAGCAATAAGGCAAGTGGAAGAGACCTCACTATATGTCTGCCAATATCGGGCTCGACTCGTCGATAGCGGACCTATTCCTCGAGCTAGTCAGACTCAGCTTAGCGCACCCCCTTTCAACCGACCACGACACAGTGAAGAGCGCAGCCATCTGGTATTCGGCACTCAACGCTCATCTACCCACTCGATCTAAATGTTGGAACAACCTCTTGGTACCATAAGAGTTTAGGAACTTTCACCCAGGGATATCTATAACACAATATGTAGAATGAAATTTTCGGTATCCAATCCTACCAACCACAATCTGTCTGTGGAGGCTACGGCCCCGATGTCGCTAAGGCGTACAATAACTATATCAAACAACGCGAAATGCATGAATCACACTATCCAATCATGCAGCAAATCCTTCGCGTATCGTGCGCTCATGTAGGGCAACACCGTCTAATCGGGGTCCCATAAACAATCTGCCCGAAGGCATATGCTATGATCAGTCACTTCTCATATCAAGCATACATATGATGCATATGATCATGAGTCATGAAACTATACTAAACATGTTATAATGAAATGAACTATCGCAGGTGGGCCAGGATGGCCAATACATAATAAGTACGGGACAAAAAATGGGCCCTAAGGAGAGTCGTAATGTGGACATCCAACCAGCATTATACTCGCAATGTGGACGTCAAACCAACATTGTTCCCAAGGCACGATCGTCGTAAACATTGTTACATAATCGGTGTTAGGATCACACATTGCAATGAACCTTAGGTACATCCCATTGGGCCTTAAATACATTAAATGGGTCATGTCATATGGGCCTTTTATTCATCAAATGGGCCACATAAATGGACCACACCAATGGGCCTTATGTGCATTGCAATGGGTCATAACCCGTGGGCCTTAGAATGCCTCAAATGGTTTTCGACCCATGGGCCTTATACATATCAAATGGGCCTACTCCTATGGGCTTTAAAATACATCAAATGGGTCCACTCCCATGAGCCTTGGGATATATCAAATGGTCCAATCCCATGGGCCTTATAATTCACCAAATGGGCTTAATCCCATGGGCCTTGGGACACATCAAATGGGTCCACTCCCATAGGCCTTAAATTTCATTAAATGGGTCTAATCCCATGGACTTTATACACATCAAATGGGCCTAATCCTATAGGCCTTATACAAATCAAATGGGCCTTTTTCCATAGGCCTTATATGTCAAATGGGTCATACCCAAACACAAATGGTCCACTTGATCATAAATCTGCCTCATTCTTAAACTCATGCCATGAAATGATCCTTCCAAGTGGGTGGACAGTTTGGATGCTGCACACGCATCATGGTGGGTCCCACTGTCGTTGGACAGTGTATATAAAACACATGCAGCACAGTGGGCTCCACTGTCCACTCGACGGTGAAAATAGAACGCATATATCATGGTGGCCTTCCACCGTATGCCTGGACGGTGGATGTAAAACACATACATCATTGTGGGTCCCATGTGGGGCCCACCTCAATGTTTGTTTTGAAATCCAACCCGTTGATAAGGTCACACATCCCTGGATGAAAGGGGAAAACAAATTTCATCTTAATCCAAAACTTCTGTGGCCCATAAAGAGAATTTTAATGGTGGAGGTTCAATCCCACTATTTCGTGTGGTGTGGGCCACCTGAGTTTTGGAATCGGTTGAAACTTGGAGGGGGCCTACCTCATGAACGACTTGGATTTAAAAAAAAAAACATCATGGTGGGGCTCACGGCAGCAGCCGTGGGACGTTGCCCGGCCACCCGCTGCACGCAGCTCGTGCTGCTGCTGTGCGGTGTCAGAGGCAGAGGCAATGCCTACTGCATTATTTTAAAAAAAATAAAATAAAATTTCTGATTTGAGGATTTTTGAGTGTGGGGTCCATATCCAAGAAATCCATCCCAGCCATGACATTATACGGCTCATAATGGGCGAAATGAGTTGAAAGTTCAAAATTTTTGGATGATTAAAAACACAAGGAAATACTTTTAACGGTAAGCACCAAATTTTTTTATGTTATGGCCCACCAGTTGATCACGTCAGCCTCATTCTTCGGCTCAACGGTTAAAATGTCCCAGGGAATGAGGTGGACGGCGTGGATTGAATATATACATCAAGGTGGGGCTTACACTAATGGCCCACCCCCAAGGCTTGAAACAAGCCCATATTTGTGTTTTCCATTCATTCGTCCAGCGTCCCTGGACGCTGGACAGTTCCCATTTCAAGTGGGCTGCACACGTGGGCCACCAAATAATGGGTGGTGTGGATATAATGCATATAAGGTGGGCGCCACTTGGAGATAGCTTGGATAACATACATGCTTCAGGGTGGGGTCCATCCAATTGGGCCACACAATCATATCAATATCATCATGAATAAAATGAAAAGAGGGGGAGAGAGAGAGGAAGAGAGTGAGACACGCTTGTGATGGAGGGCTCCGCCACTATGAGCCCTCCCTTGTAAAACAAATCATACATCAAATGAATCCCTTAACACATGGGACCACCAAAAATTGAAAATCAACGGTAGGGATCCCATAACACATGGGCCTAATCCTATAGGCCTTATACAAATCAAATGGGCCTTTTTCCATAGGCCTTATATGTCAAATGGGTCATACCCAAACACAAATGGTCCACTTGATCATAAATCTGCCTCATTCTTAAACTCATGCCATGAAATGATCCTTCCAAGTGGGTGGACAGTTTGGATGCTGCACACGCATCATGGTGGGTCCCACTGTCGTTGGACAGTGTATATAAAACACATGCAGCACAGTGGGCTCCACTGTCCACTCGACGGTGGAAATAGAACGCATATATCATGGTGGCCTTCCACCGTACGCCTGGACGGTGGATGTAAAACACATACATCATTGTGGGTCCCATGTGAGGCCCACCTCAATGTTTGTTTTGAAATCCAACCCGTTGATAAGGTCACACATCCCTGGATGAAAGGGGAAAACAAATTTCATCTTAATCCAAAACTTCTGTGGCCCATAAAGAGAATTTTAATGGTGGAGGTTCAATCCCACTATTTCGTGTGGTGTGGGCCACCTGAGTTTTGGAATCGGTTGAAACTTGGAGGGGGCCTACCTCATGAACGACTTGGATTTAAAAAAAAAACATCATGGTGGGGCCCACGGCAGCAGCCGTGGGACGTTGCCCGGCCGCCCGCTGCACGCAGCTCGTGCTGCTGCTGTGCGGTGTCAGAGGCAGAGGCAATGCCTACTGCATTATTTTAAAAAAAATAAAATAAAATTTCTGATTTGAGGATTTTTGAGTGTGGGGTCCATATCCAAGAAATCCATCCCAGCCATGACATTATACGGCTCATAATGGGCGAAATGAGTCGAAAGTTCAAAATTTTTGGATGATTAAAAACACAAGGAAATACTTTTAACGGTAAGCACCAAATTTTTTTATGTTATGGCCCACCAGTTGATCACGTCAGCCTCATTCTTCGGCTCAACGGTTAAAATGTCCCAGGGAATGAGGTGGACGGCGTGGATTGAATATATACATCAAGGTGGGGCTTACACTAATGGCCCACCCCCAAGGCTTGAAACAAGCCCATATTTGTGTTTTCCATTCATTCGTCCAGCGTCCCTGGACGCTGGACAGTTCCCATTTCAAGTGGGCTGCACACGTGGGCCACCAAATAATGGGTGGTGTGGATATAATGCATATAAGGTGGGCGCCACTTGGAGATAGCTTGGATAACATACATGCTTCAGGGTGGGGTCCATCCAATTGGGCCACACAATCATATCAATATCATCATGAATAAAATGAAAAGAGGGGGAGAGAGAGAGGAAGAGAGTGAGACACGCTTGTGATGGAGGGCTCCGCCACTATGAGCCCTCCCTTGTAAAACAAATCATACATCAAATGAATCCCTTAACACATGGGACCACCAAAAATTGAAAATCAACGGTAGGGATCCTTTCCCCACCAATATGGACGGTCTAGATGACCTTCATAATGCCATGAAATAAACATCATGATGGGGTCCATGGAGAATGGCCCCATCATGGAATGATCATGATGATCAAAGTGGGCGATCGGCCACATTTTAGGGTCCTAAGTAAGATCCAAAGCATTGATCGGTTGGCCTTACTTGGCCCATCACAAAAACAGGAAAAACTACCATTATCAAACACCCACCATCCTATCTTCTTACTCCTATGGGTTCCTTAGCACCTTAGCTTTGATTTCAATGGATGAGATGAAGTTTGGATGGTTGGGATGGGAGATTTTGGGATAGAAAGGTGGGCCACACTTGAAGTTTTGAAAGAGAGGGAGAGGCTTGGAGAGTTCATACGTATGGAGGGTTTTTGGTTGCTTGGAATGGATTTTGAAAAGGAGAGAGAGAGAGAGTTGTAAAGGGAGAGAGAGAGAGTGATGGGTGTAAGAACTTTTTAACTTTGGTGGCCTTTTGTGCATGAAAGGCATGGGAGGTGTAAGAGATTCTTGACTTTTGAGGCTTGCTTGGGAAGGGTGAAAAAGTGATGTGTACTTGACATGTACTTGACATGTAATGTGACACCTCGTAAAGATTCTCTTGGGTTTCGCAACGCGCGGCGTTTTTCTCGCACCGAACGTCGGCCCATATCTCTTGACCAGGGTATCGCCTCGGCGCGCAAGTCACGACATCGGAACCGCAACGATGGCGCGGTCGCGATGGTAAGGGTCTTGGGTTGAGTCGATACGGGTTGAAAGCATATGAATTAGGGTCGCGCGTAAATATCGGTTAAGGGTCGAAGGTTGCCGGAATTTGACCGGTAAGACCGCGAAAGTATACGGAACGATACGGACTAATATACGGGTTTTACAACTCTCCCCTCCTTATAAAAATTTCATCCTCAAAATTTACACAATCATCGCAACTAGGCATAACTCACAAGGAATAAGAGACATAACATCATCATATAGAATCAGAGATAACATACAAAATACATCACATGATCAACCATCAAAGAGATGAGGATAACGCTCTCGAATCTCGGCCTCACGCTCCCAAGAAGCCTCCTCTACAGAATGGTGACCTTACTACACCTTCACCAACGGAATGACCTTGGTTCTGAGGACCTGCTCCTTCCGATCAAGGATACGGACTGACTGCTCAATGTAAGAAGCGTCCTCACGAACCTCCAGCGGCTGCCAATCAATAACGGGAACAATGTCTAATCCACACTTCCTCAATATAGAGACATGGAATACGTTGTGGACGCCAGACAACTGTGATGGCAAGGCAAACTGATAGGCCATGGCGCCAACGCGCCCAGTGATATCAAAAGGTCCTATGAATCTCGGGGCAAGCTAGCCCTTCGCTCCAAATCAAACTACGCCCTTCATGGACGAGACCTTGAGATACACATGGTCCCCTACATCAAACTCCAAAGGACGACGCTGATGATCAGCAAAACTCTTCTGTCGGCTCTGAGCTGTGCACATCCTCTGCCTGATGATGTCAATAGCCTCTGACGCCTCCTGCACAAGCTCGGGACCTAGGAGACGACGCTCTCCAACCTCGGTCCATCAACTAGGTGATCTGCATGGTCTGCCATATACTGCCTCAAAAGGAGTCATGCCGATGGTCGCCTAATAGCTGTTATTGTATGCGAACTCAGCCAATCGCAGATGTTCATCCCAGCTACTCGCGAAATCAATCGCGCAAGCCCGAGGCATATCCTCAAGGATCTGGTTGACCCTCTCGGTCTGGCCATCGGTCTGCGGATGGTACGCGGTGCTGAGCTGCAAATCAGTCCCCATCGCTCACTGGAAGCTCTCCCAAAACTGAGACGTGAACCTCGAGTCTCGGTCAGAAATGATCGAGAGTGGAACGCCATGCAGTCTCCCAATCTCCTCAATAAATAATCTCGCAAGCCGGTCCATATACCAAGTCGCACGCATCGCAAGGAAATGTGTCGACTTCGTCAGACGATCCACAACAACCCAAATGACGTCATGACCGCGCTGAGTCCTCGGTAAACCCATAATGAAATTAGTCGACACGTGCTCCCACTTCCACATCGGGATGCTCAACGGCTGTAATATACTAGGAGGTCTCTGATGATCGGCCTTGACACGCTGGCACGTGTAACACTCGGCCATAAAATTGATGATCTGGTGCTTCATCCCTACCCAAAAATACTGTCGCCTCATGTCATGGTATATCTTTGTCGAGCCAGGGTGGATAGAAAATCACGATCGATGTGCCTCAGTCATAAGATCTCTACGTAACTCTGAAATATTCGGGACACACAATTGGCCTTTGAAGTAAAGTCCACCGTCTGTACCAATCTATTAATCTGTCTGACTCTCAGATGTAGCCTTAGCCATATAACTCTACAACGACTCATCAGCCTGTTGAGCCTTGATTACCCTAGCGACAAGAGGGTTAAATCGACAGGCTCGATAACTGTACGATGGAAGACTGCAGGCCGAACTCAAAATCATACGCTGCGATATCCTCAAGCATCCACCACTCTTGAATCATCATATGCGCCACTAGGCCTCGTGGATGACGGCTGAGAGCATCTTCCACCACGTTCGCCTTGCCCGGGTGGTACTGGAGATCGAAATCATAGTCTTTCAAGAGCTCCATCCAGCGCCTCTGTCTCATATTCAACTAGACTACGAGAAGAGGTACTTCAAGCTCTTGTGATCAGAGAAAAGCTCGAACCTAACCCCATAAAGATAGTGCCTCGAAACCTTTAGTGCGAAGACAACTGCAGCCAGCTCCAGATCATGCGTAAGATAGTTCAGCTCATGGACCTTGAGCTGACGAGACGCAAAGGCCATTGTTCTCCCGTGCTGCATCAGAACATTACCCAAACCAATATGCGAGGCATCAGTGAATAAAATAAATCCATCACTCCCAGAGGGAAGAGTGAGGACAAGAACGGACGTCAGACGGTCCTTCAACTCCGTAAATGCTCGCTAGCAGGCGTCACTCCAAATAAACTCTGCGTCCTTCCGAGTCAACCTGGTCAGCGGGGCTGCAATACGAGAAAAACCCTCAATGAAACGTCGATAATAGCCCGCCAAACTAAGGAAACTACGGATCTCTGTCGCAGTCGTAGGCTGGCCCCACTAACACACTGCCTCGACCTTCGAGGGGTCCACTGCGACACCCTCCCTCATCACCACGTGATCGAGAAACTTCACCTCCTCCTGCTAGAACTCGCACTTCTCCAATTTCGCATACAACTGGTGTGCGCGGAGGGTCTATAAAGTGATATCCAAATGCTGCTCATGCTCCTCACGGGTCCTCAAATAGATCAGAATGTCATCGATGAAGACTACAACAAACTGATCGAGATATGAGCGGAAGACCTCGTTTATCAGCTGTATGAAGACCGCAGGTGCATTGGTCAGTCCAAAGGACATGACCTGGAACTTAAAATGACCGTAACGCGTCCTGAATGCTGTCTTTAGAATGTCCTCATCTCGGACCCGAATCTAATGATAACCGGAACGCAGGTCGATCTTCGAAAAGAATTGTGCACCCTACAGCTGATCAAACAAATCATCAATCCTAGGGAGCGGGTATCTGTTCTTGATAGTAACTTTGTTGAGCTCGTGGTAGTCAACGCATAGTACTCGGTGAGCCAATCCATGCCCAGGATGACATTAAACTCGGACATGGCAATGCAAACAGATCGGCAGGCAGAAAGGTATCCCCAACTAAAACGGGGCAAGAGGTGAGCCAATCCATGCCCAGGATGACATCAAACTCGGACATGGAAATGCAAACAGATCGGCAGGCAGAAAGGTATCCCCAACTAGAACGGGACAAGACGAGCAAAATCGGCCCAACATCGCAGTCCTTCCAAGGGAGTCGATACTGATAGGCTCTCACAAGAAGACTCCAACGGTAAGCCAGTCGATCGGCAGAAGCTCTCGGCCACAAAAGAATGCGATGCACCGGAATCAAATAACACACGTACAATGCATGCAGAGACTGGAAGTATACCCTCGACGACTCCTCCAGATGACTTCGGATCCTACTGAGCCGCATAGAACCTAGCCTGAGCCGGCTAGGGAGGTGCCTGTCCCCTCTGCGCGTGCTACTACTACTGATGGGGTCGCTGAGGCGGTTGAAACTGATGCCTCTGTTGTTGTGGCCTCGAAGGCTGGTGCTGATACTGCTGCTGAGGTGGCCTCGATGGTGGGGGTTGCTGTCGCTGCTGCTGTGGGGGTGTCTGCTGCGGCTGTGCTGGAGGCTGTTGTGGACCTCTCTGCTGCTGTTAAGGGCTGGGACACTCCCACGAACGGTGTCCCATCGTACTGTACCTAAAACAAGTGCCAGTGAACTGTCTCGGAGGTGATGGTAGAGGTGCTGCTGGTGCTCGGAAGGCTAGGCGACCTGTACGCCTCTTTTGCTGTGGTCGACACTGCTGAGAATCACTGGAAGGAACCTGCTTCTTCCGGTCTCTCCTCTGACCTCGATCAGACTGAGAACCGGCCCACTCAGCCTAAAAAATCTAGGCCTTCTGCACTACTTCCCCAAAAGTCGGAAGCTCATGCCCAATAACACAGCTGTGAAGACCGTAACGTAGGCTGTCCTCGAAGCGACGGACTTTTCGCTCCTCGTCATCAACTAGATAAGGTGCAAATTTAGACAGTGCAACAAAACGAGCTACATACTGAGCCACTGTCATATCACCCTGCACCAGGGCCTCAAACTCCAATGCTCGCTGTCGTCGAATGTGATTTGAGAAATACTGTCGGTCAAGCTGATCCACAAAATCCTCCCAAGTCTATACAAAATCAGCGCCCGCTGCTCGGGAAACTGATGCCCACCAGTGCTCAGCCTCACTATGGAGAAGAAATACGGCTAATCGAACTCGCCGCTCAGTCGTACATCCCATCGTCTCAAATATCTTCTCCACATCAGCACGCCATCTCTCAGCAACCATCGGGTCCGGCTCACCCTGAAAACACAGGGGATCGAGCCGTCGAAACTCACGAAGGAGTGTGCTCACGCGATCTTGCTCTGCCTGTGCTGGTGAAATAGCTAGCTACCTGCCCTGCCCCTGAAGTGCAGCTGTCACAGCATGTAACATCTGCTGCAACTGTGAGACACTCACGGATATGGTCGGGTCCACACCGGCCTCTGGTGGAGGAGCAACATACTCAAGATGGGCAGTAGGAATCTCTGGTGGTGGAACGAGCATCGTAGGTGGTAATGCGGGAGCCGCAGGTGGTGGAGCGGGATCCTCAGGTGGTGGTGGGGGAGTCGATCGGGTCACTCTGCCTCACGCCATATCCTACAAGAAAGAGCGAAGGCGCCTATCAACTTCAAAACTCTCGAAGGAACGCACATTAAGGGTCTGTAACGGGAGATCGTCAAACTATTCGAACTTCGGGACTTAGCCATTCTACACTCATAGCAAATATGTAATGTTGTTCTCGGTTATTCTCAAGTTATGCTCTGATACCAACTTCTGTCACGCCCTAAACTCGAAAACCAGGCTCACAAAATTTTAAATCTTCAAATTCGACGTCGACAGCCTCCGTAGAACCCCATTCTCAGCTCCTAGTGCCCATTCGCTAGGTTCCGATCCTGGGATGCTACAAGGAGGATTCGCAACGTCAGTTTGATTCGTAATAAGTATAACCAAAGGCATAACCCACAAACAACAACCAAGAACTCCATTACATTTCTACTATGATCAAAAACTTTACAAGTACAATGAGCATAAAGGGGAAATACAATGATGATGAACAAAAACTCCAAAACGATCTGTTAAGCGCTCCTGCCTCAACACTGCTGTGCCCCAAAGTCACCTGCACGCAACGGTCCTGCATAAGCTTATAGAAAGCTTAGAGAGTGGTGAAACTGTGTACGTAAGGTAGTAATATGAACATGCAATATCAGAGTAATGCGGAATGTGTAGATGGATCCATGAAAAAAACTATTAGCCGTACCAAATCTATGCGACGCAAGACATGAATGATATCGGCCATCCCAAGGCCATGCGATGTGAAATGTAACTCAAGCATACAAATCCTCATCTATGTCCACATATCAATACAGCTCAAATCTGGGATATCACCGGGGTTTAGTAAACTCTAAACCAGATCGTCGCCTCATCGCGCGCAATAAGGTAAGTGGAAGAGACTTAACTATTTGTCTGCCAATATCGGGCTCGACTCGTCGATAGCGGACCCATTCCTCGAGCTAGTCAGACTCAGCTTAGCATTGGCCCCTACACTCGGGCGGATAATGTCGCACATCCTTCCAACTGACCACAACACAGTGGAGAGCGTAGCCATATGGTATTCGACATTCAACGCTCATTTACCCACTCGGTCTAAACGTTGGAGCAACCTCTTGGTACCATAAGGGTTTAGGGACTTTCACTCAGGGATATCTATAGCACCCCATATAGAACGAAGTTTCCGGTATCCAATCCTACCAACCACGATCTATCTGTGGAGGCTACGGCCTCGATGTCATTAAGGCGTACAACAACCATATCACACAATGCGAAATACATGAATCACACTATCCAATCATGCAGCAAATCCTGCGCATATCGTGCACTCATGCAGGGCAACACCGTCTAATCGGGGTCCCATAAACAATCTACCCAAAGGCATATGCTATGATCAGTCACTTCTCATATCAAGCATACATATGATGCGTATGATCATGAGTCATGGAACTATACTAAACATGTTATAATGAAATGAACTATCTAAACATGTTAGAATGGGCCCGGATAGCCTATAAATAATAAGTACAGGCCAAAAAATGGGCCCTAAAGAGAGTCATAATGTGGATATCCAACCAGCATTACACTCGCAATGTGGACGTCAAACCAACATTGTTCCCAAGGCACGATCGTCGTAAACATCGTTACATAATCGGTGTTAGGATCACACATTGCAATGGACCTTAGGTACATCCCATTGGGCTTTAAATACATCAAATGGGTCATGTCATATAAGCCTTTTATTCATCAAATGAGCCACATAAATGGACCACACCAATGGGCCTTATGTGCATTGCAATGGGTCATAACCCGTGGGCCTTAGAATGCCTCAAATGGTTTTCGACCCATGGGCCTTATACATATCAAATGGGCCTACTCCCATGGGCTTTAAAATACATCAAATGGGTCCACTCCCATGAGCCTTGGGATATATCAAATGGTCCAATTCCATGGGCCTTATAATTCACCAAATGGGCTTAATCCCATGGGCCTTGGGACACATCAAATGGGTCCACTCCCATAGGCCTTAAATTTCATTAAATGGTCTAATCCCATGGACTTTATACACATCAAATGGGCCTAATCCTATAGGCCTTATACAAATCAAATGGGCCTTTTTCCATAGGCCTTATATGTCAAATGGGTCATACCCAAACACAAATGGTCCACTTGATCATAAATCTGCCTCATTCTTAAACTCATGCCATGAAATGATCCTTCCAAGTGGGTGGACAGTTTGGATGCTGCACACGCATCATGGTGGGTCCCACTGTCGTTGGACAGTGTATATAAAACACATGCAGCACAGTTCACTGGACGGTGGAAATAGAACGCATATATCATGGTGGCCTTCCACCGTCCGCCTGGACGGTGGATGTAAAACACATACATCATTGTGGGTCCCATGTGGGGCCCACCTCAATGTTTGTTTTGAAATCCAACCCGTTGATAAGGTCACACATCCCTGGATGAAAGGGAAAAACAAATTTCATCTTAATCCAAAACTTTTGTGGCCCATAAAGAGAATTTTAATGGTGGAGGTTCAATCCCACTGTTTCGTGTGGTGTGGGCCACCTGAGTTTTGGAATCGGTTGAAACTTGGAGGGGGCCCACCTCATGAACGGCTTGGATTTCAAAAAAAAAACATCATGGTGGGGCCCACGGCAGCAGTCGTGGGACGCTGCCCAGCAGCCCGCTTCACGCAGCGCGTGCTGCTGTTGTGCGGTGTCACAGGCAGAGGCAATGCCTCCTGCATTGTTTTTTTCTTAAAAAAAAAATCTCTGATTTGAGGATTTTTGAGTGTGGGGCCCATATCCAAGAAATCCGTCCCAACCATGAGGTTCTAGGGCTCATAACGGGCGAAATGAGTCCAAAGTTCAAAATCTTTGGATGATTAAAAATACCATGAAATACTTTTAAGGGTAAGCACCAAAGTTTCTTATGTTATGGCCCACCAGTTGATTACGTCAACTTCATTCTTCGGCTCAACGGTTAAAATGTCTCAGGGAATGAGGTGGACGGTGTGGATTGAATATATACATCAAGGTAGGGCCTACACCAATGGCCCACCCCCAAGGCTTGAAACAAGCCCATATTTATGTTTTCCATTCATTCGTGGGGTCCATCCAAGTAGGCCACACAATCATATCAATATCATCATGAATAAAATGAAAAGAGGGGGAGAGAGAGAGGAAGAGAGTGAGACACGCTTGTGATGGATGGCTCCGCCACTATGAGCCCTCCCTTGTAAAACAAATCATACATCAAATGAATCCCTTAACACATGGGACCACCAAAAATTGAAAATCAACGGTAGGGATCCTTTCCCCACCAATATGGACGGTCTAGATGACCTTCATAATGCCATGAAATAAACATCATGATGGGGTCCATGGAGAATGGCCCCATCATGGAATGATCATGATGATCAAAGTGGGCGATCGGCCACATTTTAGGGTCCCAAGTAAGATCCAAAGCATTGATCGGTTGGCCTTACTTGGCCCATCACAAAAACAGGAAAAACTACCATTATCAAACACCCACCGTCCGATCTTCTTGCTCCTATGGGTTCCTTAGCACCTTAGCTTTGATTTCAATGGATGAGATGAGGTTTGGATGGTTGAGATGGGAGATTTTGGGATAGAGAGGTGGGCCAGACTTGAAGTTTTGAAAGAGAAGGAGAGGCTTGGAGAGTTCATACGTATGGAGGGTTTTTGGTTGCTTGGAATGGATTTTGAAAATGAGAAAGAGAGAGAGAGTTGTAAAGGGAGAGAGAGAGAGTGATGGGTGATGGAGTGATAGATGTGGTGGTGATGGGTGTAAGAACTTTTTGACTTTGGTGGCCTTTTGTGTAAGAAAGGCATGGGAGGTGTAAGAGATTCTTGACTTTTAAGGCTCACTTGGGAAGGATGAAAAAGTGATGTGTACTTGACATGTACTTGACATGTGATGTGATGGGATTGATTGATTGATGGGATTGATGTGACACCTCGTAGAGATTCTCTTGGGTTTCGCAACGCGCGGCGTTTTTCTCGCACCGAACGTCGGCCATATCTCTTGAGCAGGGTATCGCCTCGGCGCACAAGTCGCGGCATCGAAACCACAGCGATGGCGCGGTCGCGATGGTAAGGGTCTTGGGTTGAGTCGATACGGGTTGACGGCATATGAATCAGGGTCGCGCGTAAATATTGGTTAAGGGTCGAAGGTTACCGGAATTCGACCGGTAAGACAGCGGAAGTCTACGGAACGGTACGGACTAAGATACGGGTCTTACAACTATGAACCAAACTTGAGAAAGAGTTTTTTACAAGTAGAGGGATCTGATGTAGGTTGAGGATCAAGCACACTCCTAACGCATAGAAATTGGAATAAGCCCAAGGAGAAATCGACAAAATTTTAGAATAGTTCGACTGGCCAACCTTTCTGGTCAGCGAGTTGAAATTTTGCCTAAAATTTGAGATTTCTTGTTGACTTATTTTTGTCAGTTTAGAAAGGTCAAAATACTATTCTAGATTACTTGTTGGCTAATTCCTACCAGTTTGGACAGGTTGACAAATCTTGTCGATAGGTCGAAATCTAGTTTGATGGGTCTATAGGTCAGGTCGACGGATTGAAAATCATGCAATTTCTTTTTAAATCTCTAGACACTTTTTTAGATGTTTCAACTTGTCAACTCAACATGTCGATAGACGACGAAAATTACACTTTTTTTGAAAATATTTTTCTTAGTTTAATAAGACTCTTATTTACAACGGTTTGTTTAGGATTATATAAGGCATGTTAAACTTATTTTTTTAATCAATTACCAAAGCTATTAATTAAAAATTCTTAGAAATTCTATTTCTTCTCATGGATTCGATATTTTCTCTTGTGGATTTAATTAGAGCACCTTATGGATTCAAGACATTTATTAATCGAGGAAGACGGTGATCGGCCTCGTCACGTCTTCCCGTGTGTCACAAATTTACACCTAAACTCCAATTCCTAGATTAGAACCCTTTAATAAAAAAGGACCAAATCAAATTTCCTAAATTGAATCAAATAAAAAAACATCAAATTCTAGCAGCGTCCTGATTAGATTAAGAGATCGAAATTTGTGGCAAAAATAACCAAATTCAAAATTATAGAAGACGAAATAATAATAAGAATAAATTCATTAAGAGAGAGAAAGAGAGTAGGAGAGAGATAGACCTATAAACCATAGATTTCTACTGATGAAAGGGGAAAACCCTAGTCTATCGAACAGGTTGCTAGAGAGAGAGAGAGAGAGAGAGAGAGAGAGAGAGAGAGAGAGAGAGAGAGAGAATGGATGTTGAAGAAACAGAGACAGACAGAGAGAGATCCGAGAATGAATGCTAAAGAAACAAAGACATAAAAAGAGAGGAAAATATACAAGAATGAGAGAGGGTGAAAGAGGGATAATAGATGGAACGACTAAGAGAGGGAGGGAGGGATAGGGTTTCTTGTAGGAAGGAAAGAGATAGCTGCCAAAAAGGCAATGTTTTATTTAATTCAATATATAGCAGCCAATACAAATATCGACCATTACAAACTTTAATGATGGCAAAAAATCGAACCACACCACCTGATGATGTTGAGAATAATTCAAACCTGATTGAACGTTGCTGTCCAATGGTCATAAAAACGTTTGAAGTTCCATTATTTTCTCACTGTTTATTGTAACTGAATTGAATGTGGTCAAGCCACATGTCAGTTGCTGATTAATTCTTTTAGAAAGAATCTCTCAAGTGTTAGTTTAAGTATTTACATCGTGTCTATAAAAGAGTCTTCTATGTAGTGTAGATGTACAGAAAAATTCAACATACTCTGCTATCCTACATTTTAAGAAAAAAAAAATGCTTATTGTTTTATGTCTGTTATTTGTGAAATGTATGTTATTTGTGATTGAGTTGCTATTACTCCAACAAAATTGGTATTAAAGCTTGGTTCTGCAGTAATTTGGAGCAAGGTAAAAGGTAATGGCAACCACAAGTAGCACGGTAAGTGTTAATCAAAATTTTGTTCTCATTTTCAAAGGAGAAAATTATCTATTTTGGGCTATTAAAATGAGAACAATATTTATGTCTCGTGATTTATGGGAATTAGTAGAGGCAGGTTTTACAGAGTATAATGATTAAGAGGGAAGGGTGATTGCAGCTCAAAAAGCAGAGATGAAAGAAAATAGAAAAAGATGCAAAGGCTCTGTCATATATTCATCAAGCTCTGGATGACACCATCTTCCCAAGAATAATGGGAGCTAAAACATCTAAAGAAGCATGAGACTTGCTTCGAAATGAATTTTAAGGATCAAGTAAAGTAATCACTGTAAGATTACAATTTCTCAGTCATGAATTTAAAACCTTATTGATGAAAAATGCAGAATCGGTCTAAGAATTTTTCACTCAAGTCACCTCAATAGTAAATCAAGCTAGGTCTCTTGGTGAAGACCTATCTGAACAAAATATTGTCAAAAAAGTGCTTCGGAGTCTTAATTCAAAATTTGATTCCATTGTTCCTCCAATAGAGGAATCTAAAGATTTAAGCACTTTGCCTTTAATTCAATTAATGGGATCTCTTCAAGCTTATGAAGAGAGGTTACAAAAAGACAGAGAAAATTCTGTTGAGCAGGCATTGTAGACAAAACTCACTTTAAAGGAAAGCTGGAGTGAAGGTACTGTAACTCACTCATTTAAAAAGGATCATGATGGTGAAGCTCGATCAAACCAATCCTTTAAAGGGAAAGGAAAAGGCCAACACAACAACTCTAGAAACTCCAATCGAGGTAACCGTGGATCACCTATTTAATGTTATAAGTGCAAAAAGAAATGGCATATTGAAAAAGACTGTTGGTATAAAAATAAGGATTCCAATGTGTCTCATTGCTCAATTTGTAAAAAAAAAATTGGGCATGCTGGAAAAGATTGTTGGTATAAGCCAAAAGATAAGGCAAATATCCATGAAGAAAAATGTGATGATGAAAAAACTGATAAAGAAAGCTTGTTTTCTTTCATGTTTTACTGCATGTACTGAAAATGTTTAGTATCTAGATAATGGTTGCAGTAACCATATGACGGGTGATAAATCTTTATTTGTTGAGATGGATGATACTATTAAGTCTCAAGTACGGATGGGAGATGATAATCAAGTTCAAGTGCAAGGTAAGGGAACTATTTTTATAGACACAAAATCTGGTAAGAAGTTTATTCATGATGTTATGTATGTTCCTGGCAATGCTCAAAATTTAATCATCTTGGGACAATTGATGAAAAGAGGACTTTATGCTATTTTTGCTAAAAATAAATGCATGATATTTAGTAAGAAAAACAAGGAATTAAAAGTTTCAGTTGAAATGACTAATACTAAAATGTTCCCTCTTAAATTTTTTAATCTCATCATCAATGCTTTTAATGTTGAATCTAGTGATACCTCTAGGCTATGGGATAAACGATATGGGCATCTAAACTTTGGGGGGCTAAATTTACTACATAAAAATACAATGGTTGCTGGTTTACCCATGGTGACAAATAATGGAAAGTTGTGTGAAGCATGTGTATATAAAAAACATCATAGAACTCCCTTTCAAGTGGGTAAATCTTGGAGGGCAACCGAACCTTTGATGCTTGTACATGATGATATCAGTGGTACTATGAGTACATCCTCTTTTGGTGGATGTAAATATTTTCTATTATTTGTTGATGACTTTACTAGAATGTCATGGGTGTATTTTCTTGAAAAAAAGTCTGAAGGTCTTTCATTTTTCCTATAATTTCGTGCTTCTGTTGAAAAACAAAGTGGCTATTCTATTAAAAAATTGCGTACTGACCGGGGTGGTGAATTTACATCCAAAAAAATTCTTTATGATATGTAAAAGTGCAGGTATAAGCAAAGAACTCACTACGAGCTTTATCCCACAACAAAATGGGGTTGTGGAATGAAAAAATTGAATAATTGTTGAAACTGCAAGGTGTATGCTGAGAGAAAAGGAACTACCAAAGGCCTTTTGGGCTGAAGCCATAACAACTTCGATTTATTTATTAAACCGATTTCCTACCAAGGCTGTCACCGAAAAAACCCCACATGAAACTTGGTTTAGGGGAAAACCAAATGTGAGTCATCTTAAAATATTTAGATCTATAGCCTACGCTCATATTCCTTCGCAAAAAAGGTAAAAATTAGATGATAAGAGCCAAAAATATATTTTTATTGGTTATAATGATGAAACAAAATGCTATAGGATCTATGATCCAAAAAATAAGATTTTGAATATCAGTTGAAATGTTATCTTTAATGAAAATGGTGCCTAGAATTAGGAAAGTAGTGCCGAAAATACTCATTTGGTTGTTGGTTATGAAGAAACCACATATTGTATGCCACCAAGCACGCCATCAAATGAGTTTCAACCACCACCTTCGCCACATATTGAATCAAGTGAATTACCTCTAAGAAGGGTAGGAAGTTTTACTGATATTTATCAATCACGTGATTTTACCATCTTTTCTTCAGAACTCACATGCTTTGAAGATGCAGTGACAAAGGAAGAGTGGTATGATGCAATGAAGGAAGAAATTGATGCTATTGAAAAAAATTAAACATGAAGATTGGTTGATTTGTCCCCAGGAAAAGAAGCCATTGGACTGAAATGGATTTATAAATTCAAATTCAATCCTGATGGATCTTTGAAAAGAAATAAAGTTTGTTTAATAACGAAAGGTTATGCTCAAATTTTAGGTGTTGATTTTTTTGAAAAATTTTCTCCTGTTGCTCGATTAGAAACCATTAGAACTGTTTATCTTTGGCATAGTAAGAAAGTTGATATGTTTATCAATTTGATGTCAAATCAGCTTTCTTAAATAGTGAGTTACAGGAAAATGTATATGTAGAATAGCCTGTAGGATTTAAACTCAATAGGATGGAAAATAAAGTTTACAAATTAGAAAAAGCTTTATATGGACTCAAACAAGCTCTAAGAGCATGGTACAGTAAAATTGACAGGTACTTCCTTAACACTAATTTTAAGAGGAGTGAAAGTGAATCTACTCCTTATGTGAAAACTCAAGGTATGAAAATCTTTATACTTAAAAAAAAAAAAAATAAATAAAAATTACACGCACACACACCACTACACACTCACGTCGTAGTGGAATTTCACCACCTATGGGTACTCAAACCCTCAACCAGGTGTTGAAACTCCTGAGAGTCTACCACCGAAGTAAGAGTAAGGGCCCTAAAAATCCTTATAGTTTACTTGTATGTTGATGATATAATATATACAGGCAATTCTATAAGTTTGATGAAGCAATTTAGAGAAAATATGATGTCTAAATTCGAAATGACTGACTTGGGCCTTTTACATTATTTTTTAGACATATAAATTATTCAAGATTCCAAAGGTATTTTTGTATGTTAAGAAAAGTATGTTCATGATATATTAAAAAGATTTTATATGACTAATTGTAATCCTTCAAAAACTCTCATGAATACAAATAATAAACTTATGTTAGAAGATGGGGTAGATAAAACTAATAAAAAAGACTACAGAAGCTTGATTGGTAGACTAATTTATCTCACTCATAAAAGGCTATATATAATGTTTGCAGTGAGCATTATATCCAGATTCATGCAAAATCCAAGTAAACAACATATGAGAGCAATAAAAAGAGTCATACGATATATTCATGACACATTGAACTTTGAAATCAGGTATCGCAATGTGATTGATTTTAAAGTCGTGACTTATACTGATAGTGATTGGGTCGGTTGTGTAGATGACAGAAAAAGCACTTGAGGATTTTCGCTTAGTCTTAGATCTGGAATGATATCATGAGTGACTAAGAAGCAAGAAACAACCGCACTATCAAGTTCGGAAGATAAATACATTGCTACCATAAGTGCCGCTTGCCAAATAGTATGGCTTAGAAGGATCTTATCCGATTTGAAGGCAAAACAAGAAAAAGCCACAATAATCTATTGCGACAACAAATCTACCATTGCAATGATAAAAAATTCAGCATTTCATACAAGGACTAAACACATAAAAGTACGTCATCACTTCATAAGAGAACTCATGGCGAAAGGTGAAATCAAATTGAAATACTGCAACACCGAGGATTAAATTGCAATTATTTTCATTAAAGCTCTTTCCTAATAGAAATTTGTCAAGTTACGAGAAATGCTCGGAGTTGAGGTTGTTCGAATCAAAGGGGCGTGTTGAGAATAATTCAAACTTGATTGAACGTTGTTGTCCAACGGTCATAAGAACGTTTGAAGTTCCATTATTTTCTCACTGTTTGTTGTAAGTGAATTGAATGTGGTCCAACCATATATCAGTTACTAATTAATTCTTTTAGTAAGAATCTCTCAATTGTTAGTTTAGGCGTCTACATCATGTCTATAAAAGAGTCTTTTATGTAGTGTAGATGTATAAAAAAATTCAACATACTCTGCTATTCTACATTTTAAAAAAACAGCCCTTGTTGTTTTATGTGTGTTATTTGTGAAATATATATTATTTGTGATTGAGTTGTTGTTACTCCAACAGACAAGTCTTTGAATGAGGATATATTGCTCGATAAAAAATCTGCCGCTACCAGAATCATATAACGGCAGATGTAAATTATCGGCTGCTATATGGCCAAGTACAAAAAAAAATAAATGGTGGGAATGATTTTGTTGGTGGGAAAAATGCCGGTAAACTTTATAGTAGCATATAGCAGCATCCGCCACTATAGAATTTAATAATACCAAAATACCGAAGCGCACCACCTCACTGAGCTTCGAATGAGGATTTTTCCAAGGATACAGAAACGCCGCCATTATAGGGTTGGCTACAACGAAAAATATATGGTGGGAAATTGTTGGCGGGAAAAGGTAGCGCTAAGTTTTACAGTGGCAGATATCTGATGTCTTCCTCGGCAGCTTGGTGTTGTTGAATGATAGATGGCAGCGGGCAAAATCTCTACCGTAATAACTCTTATAATTAATAACAGTCAGTGGCCAGAACAAGCTATGCAACCGCGGATTATCTATCCGCCACTATATTCAGCTTGTTTAAGGCGGTCATAGAAATCTCTATATAACGGCTGATTACATATCCATTACTAATTTGGCTTTATATATTTTTTATTGTAGCCAAAGATAATATCCGTTGATAGTGACTGCTGCTATAGTTCGCTTTTATTGTAGTGTATCATCAAAATATACCACAATTAACCATGACTATACGATGGCTGGACAATTAGTTCATGAATGTTCCAAGGGTGGGTTTCAATTGCATTGTTTCTTAGAACTGGTTATTGGATTCAATTATAATAGACTACAATTCTTGGAACAGCACTATTTGGGCCTTTCATGTCCGCAAGTTTTGCCATGGTTCAATGATTTACATAATTAATATTTTAATGTTACATTAGACAATAGAAAGGCAAAATAAAATAGCAAGGACCCTGGGGAAGTTTAAAGAATAGACCATAAGGCCCATCACATCAACCGTTTGAATAGGTGGCCATAGGAGCACTAGTATAAACTGCTAAATGAACATACTGTACAAGCTATTGGTCCAAGCATTACATAATACCTCATCGAATATTCCATGCAAGAAAGTGACAACCACATCTGATATCTAAATTACAAACAAAAGGTAAGTATTCTTTCTGGCATTTATGGTCGAATCGTATAAAAGTCTCATTGACAAGATTGATGTGATAACATCACCAGTTTTAACAATTGGTGACCCATCCACACATGCTAGTTAGGGTAAACCAGCACTCAACAAATCCTACTCATTCAACTAGTCCCTATGAAGTGGACAGCCAAGATGAAATGGAAAGCCGTCCAAATTCACCGGCAAAAATCATAAGATAAAAATAGGTGAAGATTTCAGGCACACGCATATACAGAATAGAGTCCGCAATTTGACAGTCGAGACGTCCAATTCTCGTTACGTGTACTGTGTATAAGATGCAAGCATTTGAAAAATGGTGATGGACCAACATCATCATCTAGCCCAAAGTTTATTCGTAGATATTTCCAACGAAGGAAGGCCGAAGGTGATCACTGTCACACAAGCATTACTGGCAGCAGACACAGATTTCGACGCGATGTATAAAAGTTCTTCCATTTCCTAGTTTCCTAGTGCTACAAGTAGGCGGAGCAATAATAGCTATTTTTTGGTGATGGAGAAGACCATCTGAATCGCCATTTAGCCCAAGGTATATTCATAGACATTTCCGAAGATGAAGGGCTGAATGGTGATCTTACACAAACTTTAGCTGCAACCGATAGATTTGGACGTGATGCGTAAAAGTTCTCCTGTTTCCAAGTTTATCAGTGCTAAAAGTAGGTGTAGCAATAAATAGTTATTATTTTTTCTGAAAATTTCTTTCTATGAATTGAAATCTGTACTCTTAAATCGATTTTCTAAATGAAAAGATAAAAGGCCTGCCCCTTTATCAGCGAACTGGAGTATTTTATCTGCTAGAAATGATCTGATGCAGGCATTTGTTTAGTAAGCGTATGATTCAATTAGTTGTATAAACACTTGAGGTAGTGCAATCATTCATACTGTCCGTCGATGGGAACCTATTATTTGTAGACAACAATCCCAGATAACACTAATTGTCTCATCATAATTAGAAGTGGATTCCCTTTCACTAATTGTCTTATCATAATTGGAAGCGGATTCCCTGGTAGATATCCCTGGTGGCAGGTGCTATGGGCCCACTGTTGTCTATATGTTATATATTCATGCCCGTCCGTTTTGCCAGCTCATTTTAGGGCATGAGCCCCAAATAGCATATTCAAGGCTCAAGTGGACCACGCCACTAGAAACAGTAGGGATAATGACACACACCGTCAAAACTTTCCTTGAGCCTACCTTGTTTATTTGCCATCCAGCTGTTCATAAGGATGAAGGGAAAACACAAATATCAGCTTGATTCAAAACTGTTATGGCCCCAAAGTTTTTAATGGTGAGACTATTTCTTATTGTGTGGTCTACATGAGCCGATGAAATGGACATACGGTATCAATAATACATCATGGTGGGCTTCATAGCCATAGTGTCCCCAGCCTTAGGGTCACCAGGCAATCCACTTCCATCATAATCATCTAAGCATTATCCAAATTAATTGGGTGGGCTACGTGAATCCTGTTTTGGCCATTCCACCTTATCAAGGGTCCTACCTTCCGTTAGATCGTAGGTATAACTAATTGTCAATTGGCCCTTAGAAATTATCTTACTCGAAAGATGTTATGGTGTGGGCCCACGTGGTGTTTGTATGACATCTAAGCCACCCAAATGGTGCATTCAGCAATTTCAATCCTACAAACTAAAAAGAAAAAAAAAAAATGAAAAAAGGAAAAAGCCATTCCAACTACCATGCGGGCCATGCCAAAGAGAACCGTATACACCAACCAAAACCCCCCAAATTTTAGTGTGGCCTACATGTATGATTATTAGTTTGTGTATATCACGGTGTGAGGACAATATAGGACAGATTTATTTATTTATTTATTTTTATAAAATTTGGTGCAACCAAAACACACCCTTGATTAGCTAAATTCTTCTTCTTTTCTTTCTGCCATTAACTATAAGATAGATTAGATGTCATAAACAAACAATATTTTTAGAGAATTGCTTGACTCTATCACTTATTTTTAGATCAAGAAAAGGTATATTAGAGCTTGTTTCACCACTCTCATGGGCTACTCAAATGAGAGCAGAGAATTAGCAATTTTTCTTTTTAATTTCTAGTATTACATTTAGAAAAACACTTTCTCATAACTAATTTTTTTTAATTTGATATAAGCATGTTTGGTAAAAATATGCAAATAAGAGTTGTCGTTAAAGGGTAGCCCATCATGTGGGGCCAACCTTGAAGTGAGTTACCCATCATGTGAAGCTCGTCTTGATGTGAGTCATTCATTATTAGGGGCCAACTTTAAGGTAAATCATCCATTATGTGGGGCCCACCTTGATGGGTCATCCATCATGTGGGGCCTCCATGGATGTGGGCCATCCATCATGTAGGGCACACCTTTAATGTAGATTGTCCACCATGAGGGATCAACTTCAACGTATGTCATCCATCATGCAGGGTCCACCTTGGATATGGGTCCTTCATCATTAAGGGTCAACCTTTGATGCGCACCATCCATTATGTGGAGCCCACCTTGACGTAGGTCATCCATCATGCGGGGCCTACCTAAGATTTGGGCCGTCCATCATGTCACACATTGGATGAGAATCGTCCATCATGTTGGTCCCACTTTCAAATATGGACCGTCCATCATGTGGGGCCCAACTTTGAAATAGACCTTCCATCATGCATGCTGCCTTAGATGTGGGTCATTCATCATTAAGGGTCAACACCTTTAATGGGGAGCATCCATTGGTCGGTGCCACATTGATGTGGGCCGTACATCATGTGGGGCTCACCTTGGATGTGGACCATCCATCTTGCCAGACAATTGGTGTGAATGTCCATTATGTGGGGCTCACTTTTACTATGGACCATCCATCATGCGGAGCCCAACATTGAAGTAGGTTGGCTATTATGCATGCAGAACCCCACTTTCAAATGGGTTGCCCATCATGCAAGGCGCACGGTGGATGTGGGTCATTCATTCTTAAGGTCCCATCTTTCATGTGGATTGTCCATTATGTGAATCCACCTTGACACGGGTCATCCATTATGTGGGGCCACTATCTATGTTAATTCTCCATGTAGGCCACACCTTAATTCCCTCTTCCCACCAAGTGGAACCCACCTTTGAGGTGGACCATCCATTGTGTGGACCCCACCTTCTATGTGGACCATCCATCATGCACAACCACCTCTACCCACTTTACACTAGAAGCTTTTCTTGAACTAGTAATTTTCCTTACATAAAGAGTTAAGATGTAAAATTGGTCTCTAAAATACTAATTACTAAACAATCTATTTTAAAAATACTTAATTTTGTAAAAATAAGCCAATAAGCTCATATTTACCAAGTTGTTGATGGCCCCCTAGTCATGTCACTCCTTCATAGAAACTATCCTTGTAAGAAATTAAAAAGGATTTTATATAATTTAGGATGAAGTTGTATGTTAATCAAATCATGATTCTCTTTCCACCAAAAGTAATTTGCTTTTAGTGTTGTCAAATGGCAGAAGTCATCCTAAGAGACCTACAATTTGCATGCATATGCAATTGCGTAATTTCAAATGCAGTCACAAACCCCCTAAACGCTTAATTTTTTTTTAATTAAGAAAAACTAAAGAATAAAGCTTATTATTTTTAAATGAAAACATGTAAAATTAATACAAGTGTTTGGAATTGTGGTTTAAAGGATGTAGGCCACCGAAAGCAAATGAGACGACATTTCATTGCTCCATCCTTTATCTATTATGTCTACTATATGCACATAATTGTGTTATTTATAATTAAAGCATTACAAAATTTTAATCTAAGCCTTTTAGATAAAATACCTATTAAGTGAGGGCTCTGAAGATTTTAATTCCCTTTTTACATGTGTTAAAAAAAATAAATCATAATGGATAGTTTTTAGACTAATTTCCTTTGGCATTCTTTAACCAAGGTCGGTTATTCTAATCAACTAACATTACAAAACTTCTAAACTCAGATGTTATTACATACAACATTCGTAGTATTAAAAACACCATTACAAATGAGGTGAGGGTTGGATGTAGCAAATTACAACGAATGCATTTTATTCTACTATATAATAAAAGGCATGTTTAAACACAAACATAATTATTTTTATACCCCAATAATAACTTTAATATATAACCTATTTATATCATTTAATGCAATGATTCATATATGGAATCCAAAATAAATAGCCTCACTTCTTTATAATAAGGAGGCGGCTATATAAGAGGTGTCAATGATAACTTGAACAACATAATCTACTCCTATTTTTCTTTTTTCTTTTTTTTCAAAGGAAAAAAGCTTGTACATTCGGGCCCCCAATCAATAAAACAGGGGCCTATCATGAAAACCAAAAGGCACACCAAAAAAATAAAACCTTTACAGTGATTTAATCGCTCCAAGCTCCACCTTATCGAGAAAAATAGAACCTCTGACCTGGTGGGGAAGATCCGTAAGAGTTTCGAAGCACGAACAGGACTAGGAGTCGCTTCCATGTCGGGCCATGAAATCTGCCGCTGAATTCCCCTCCCTAAAAATATGGACAAACTTGATTCGACCCCGCCTTCTCAGCTATTTGATCCTGAGCATCCAAGTGTTCCATTTCCACCCAGGCTTCGCCACTCCATTGAGCATATCAATCACTTACCTAGAATCAGATTCAATGATAATTTGGACCTTGCCCCTATGCATAACATGAAATAAGCCATCGTGAACCACACATAATTCTGCCACAGTGTTCGTGCCAACATCATAACCCACAACAAAGGCAAAGATAAAATTGTCCTTCTCACCTTCGCCAATCTCCCCCCCCCCCCCCCCCCCCCCCCCCCCAGATCTGCCCGGATTTCCACAAGCGGAACCATCCACATTGACTTTAATCCACCCAGGCGGAGGCCTCTTCCACTTAACTACCAAAGCTCGCCCGCCAAAATCAACAACAGAAGGAGAATGTGAAGACGGCTGCCGGTGCTTCCTACTCACAGCAGCGTCTCGAGTTTCCACCACAGAACCAGAAATAAGGGTCATCCACCGCCTGATTTTACCAATAACTTACGCCGAGGACACCGCAGCTGACTCAAAATTTGCAGCATTTCGGACTTTCCAAATCTCCCAAATAATGATACAAGGCGTAATCATCTGCACTGCACTTTTCCCAGGCTTCGAACAGACCACCGCCCACCACTGCTGAAGCCGAGCTTCAATCGACATAGCAGCCATGACCGCAATTTGAAAATCCCTCCCTATCAGAGACCACACGCACTGCGCTAACTTACTGGCAACAAATAAGTGGAAAGCCGATTCCGGTGCATGCAACAGGGGAGCATGAACACCTTGCAATGCGCAGCAGACACATCTGGAAGCAATCTACTCCTATTTCCTTAGATACACTATATAATAATTTTAAAAATATTCGATCATGTGCGAATAGACAGACACATCCACGAACATAAAATATAGTCCTAGCAAATAACTCAAGAGAAACTTAATCAATGCTTGACTAGATCAATTGATTTATCCATCGGATATTAGAGTACATCCATAGGTTTTTCACACCGCTTTGGATTTGGTGATAAAGTTTTTTATTTTTGTAGATTCAAGATCTAATTTTAGGCAAGTTTTTCTCTCTTTATAAATGAATGGGGCTATAGTCCAAGTCTAAATTAACTTATTACTTGGATCATTACTTTGAAGATTTTCAATTTAACAATGTTGAAATCAATACCGTCTTAGTATAACCATGTAACAAAGTGTTGGATTCTAGTCTATTATCTTTATTTTTATAAGTATTTTCTAGTATTATTTAAATGAGCCTATTACCCATTTAGTTAACCACATCCTCAAGATGTGGCCTACACCACCTCCTATTTAATGGCACATGCCCATGAGCTTTTGGATGCTGGTGGTCTAAAGTACCCAATCAATATATGGAGATATAGTCCACATCAACAATGTCAACATCAATATTTTTCGCATCTTCTGATTCCATAAAAACTTCTTTAATATCGCATTGCTATGTTTGTTTATGTATTCTATTATTTTCTTTCAGGTCTCAAGAGTAACATTAAGACATACTCTTACATTTTTTATCCTTATACTCTATGCTTTCATTCACATTTCATAATTGAAGGATAAAGAAATAGAGAGCTAGCGATGTTCCGGGGGGGGGGAGTTGGTGGTGAATCGGAAAATGTTAAATAATCGAAATAAATACGGAATATGTAAAGAATACAAAAATCTCAATCGCTTTAATATTAAAACCTTGATTCTAAATAATTCGTATGACAACTTTTACCTAAATATTAAGAAGAACAACCTTATTTCTCAAATGTCTTTAAAATCAATATTTCAAATTAATAAGAGAATATAAAATATTACAACATTCACCACAAGAATGAAATAATAAATAACATTTAATCACCAAAAAGAATAAAACATTCCCCATACGACACAAGGAGTTATAGTGGTTTGATGCTTAAAATAACTACACCTACTTCGCTCCCAAAATTACTATCCTCATAAATTTGGTTTTTACTATAATAAGGTTTTCACAAGGTTACCTTAACAACCTAATACAATTCCCTGTGATTTTCACGTGTTATCACAATAAAAAATACTTTTGTGATTTTCACGAGCTATCACAAATAAAAACCCTATCGAGATTTTCATGGGCTATCTCAGAAAAAATTCACCGAGATTTTCACAGGCTATATCAAAAAACTTAAAATGAAAATATAGTAAATGTACTTATCTTCAAATGAAAATTTGAAGACGTGGTAGAAGCTTGTAGCAGAAGAACTTCTTTCTCGAACGCAAATGACGTATTGTTCAATTAAACAGAAAGTCTATGGTTCTTAACATTCATAAGAATAATCACATTAATAATTTGGTATCCAACCAAAAATCTAATGTACTGTAAAATAGATATGACATATTACATTCATGACTCAATTAATGTTAAAAAACTTTTCAACTAAAGATGATTAAACTAAACATAATATTAAAATTCATTAAGTTACTAGCATATAAGTTCCAAAAATACTGAATATTCAAATTGTCTAACTCTTAACTTTTCTTTTGAAACTACCTAAGATTACAGAAATCTTCTTTTAAAAAAATTTAAAATTCAACTCAAATTTTTAAATTTTTAGCTCAAAATGAAAGAATTTTTCTATGGAAAACCCCCAACCCCCAACCTAAATTCTACATTATCTTCAATGTATAAAATATATGCAATATAAACAAGATGAGAAAAAGAAAATAAAGAGTAGGTGAAAATAATTACCTGAAGGACGACTTGTATGGGAGCGAACTTCCAAGATTGGTACTTTAACAATTAAAATTTATAAACAAAATATTATTGTCGACCAAATAAAATTAAATCCTAAGAAAGCAAGAGAAAATATCTCCATCAGATTAGGAGATCAATCATGTTACATAGGATCTTCCAAAGGTATATATGGACATGTGCTTGTTCACCACCTCAAGTGTAGGGTCGCGATGTAGTAATAATCTCGATAAGACCGAGGTCAAATCCACAGGGACTGAAATTTGTATGTTGCTTAAATTAACTAGAAGTAAAATCAGAAGAAGATGTGAAACTAATTCTGAAGTATTTGAGAGAGTAATTGTGAATAGAGTAATTAAAACTAAGAATTTAAAGGTGGGAACTAGGGTGCGAAGGATCCACTTGTAGTGATCAGGGAGCGCTCTTACTTGATTCAAGTAACACAATTAAAATTGGATTCTCAACCTATCCAATTAGAAAATATATTAATAAAACCAAATCTGAACTTTCATTGACATAATTCTTAATGAAGGAGAACTCTGATAATTGACAAGGATTCCATCACCAAACCATGCCCAGGAGACAATGACAAATAATAGAATTCACCAATCTCATAATTTTAAAGCAGGAGAATTATGAAGATTATGAAGGATTCCATCACCCTACCCTGCCAAGGGACGATGGTGAAGAATATGACTTACTAATTTCACAATATCAGATTAAGAAAAGAAGATACTCAAATTAGAACCTATGAAATTTAACATAAACATAAATCAAAGCAATAGAAACATCCCATCATGCTACAAGCTTCACCTCTTAGCCCTAGCTAAGAGGTTTAGCCGACCAAAGACATAATTAGACTAAAGTCTTTTAAGAGAAACATGAAAATAATTAAGGAAGAAGAAGAAAAACTGTTGGTGACGGCTTCTCCACTCCTTAAACCTTAGAAGATGCCTTGAAACATCTTAGGGAGTCCTATTTATAGTTGTGGAACTCCAACTTTCGCACCTGGTCGAAAAACTCTAGAAACCATCTCAAATTTATGCAGTTTTCCAAAATAAACTTTACTCTGCACAATTTCACATAATGACCCAGAGTTTCACAGGACGCTTTCAAGATTCCTTTTATTCACTTCAAATATTTGATTCTCTTTAAATATTTGATTCTCTTCATTCCTTACTTGATTTTCTTGAATCTTTGGCATTTTAATTCTTTAATCTTGGTCTCTGAAGATTCATCCCTTGCCTGGTGATTCTTGAGCATCAAATCCATGCTTTAACACCCTATTCAATCCAAACTCTTAAATTCACCTTACAACACAAACATGAGTAAAATAGAACATTAAGCATTATCATGTTCATAAAATTAAGATATAAATGGAGGATAATATGAAATATTTTACCCTCAACACAATCCACAACCAGCATTTTGCTAGTCCCGAGTAAAGTATGCGTGAAATAAATCTCAATGCTTAATGTCCAAAACCTCTTTAGGAAAATAATCTTTTGCACGCTCAAGCATGAATGGGTAGAATTAAGATACGAAAGTGACGTTTGAAAAAACTTAGAGTCGAACCACATGAGCAACCAATCAAGTAAATTCTTTGTCCATTAAATCAAGCATAATTTGCATATCAAGTTTTTCAATGTGCTTAGTGAAAATCAACTTACTTATTATGTCAAAGGCTGGGCCTTTCAAACATTTGGGTGGAATCAGATTCTAAAGTTGTGGTTGATGCGGTGTCCAACCCAGCGGCCCAATGCTCGTGGTCCCTCTGGTATAGGATGGGGGCTATCCACCACTTTTTCCCCACAGCTTAATCTCATATTTTTGCACATCTTCCATGAGGGAAATGCTGTCGCGGACGCCCTAGCCAGATTGGCGAGTAAGGGGTGTGCCAACAAGCTCTTCTCCTCCCGTGTAGAGCTGCTAGAAGCATCAGAGGCTCATTGGTTCTTGACAACGTCGGCCTTGGTAATATTAGGATGTAGTGTTTGTTTCTGTTTTGTGCATAACCCTCCGTGTGTGGTGGTATATGATAGGCTCGGCCCATCTCTTTTTGTTGGGGCTGGCTTGAATGGTTGTATATGTCTTTTCTTTGAATACAATTTGGTGGCATCGTACTACCTTTTAAAAAAAAAAAAGAAAAAAAAAAGAATACTATTAGTTCATCATGTTAGCCATACTCATTACTTCAAGACAGTTTGAAACTCAAGTGCCGATTTCGAACTTATCCTCTTTTCTTTCTTTTTTTAGTCTTTGATTTTATATCAAAGGTCAATTTTTTATTCATTCTTTTCCATATTTTTACATTCTTTTTATTCTTTTTCATGACCTCTTTATCGATATCTTTTTTTTTTTTAACCG
The DNA here is from genome assembly GCA_037074715.1 of Magnolia kwangsiensis. Lineage (NCBI taxonomy): Eukaryota > Viridiplantae > Streptophyta > Magnoliopsida > Magnoliales > Magnoliaceae > Magnolia > Magnolia kwangsiensis. The sequence goes on along the minus strand of CM073586.1, from coordinate 33,705,726 downwards.
ATTCTTTTCTTCTTTTAAGGTGGATAAAATTCTTAAGACTCGATTATCACCATCTATCAATGATTCACATACTAACAATCAGAACTTCTAGCATGTCTTACAGAAGAAAAATTGAATGTATCTTGTAATTTAGATTAACATGATATTCAAACTATCTCATAATCAATTGAGCACAAGAACTTAGGTGATACATTACTTAGTTGATCAAACTCTAACAATCCAAAATTCAATCTCTATTTTTATCATGCCCAACACATTCTTAAGTACACAATTCATCGCTTCCCAGACAGATTTTAACTTAAAACATTAAAAATTTTTAAAATTTTTGCTCAAAACTGAGAAAACACTGATTAGTTCACCTAATCCCCCATCCCCAACCGAAAAATCTACATTGTCCTCAATATGAAAGAAATAAGCATGTAATGGAAAAGTAACAATAAAAAGAGAAAGGAAGTGATGGAAAGGTAATACTTGAAGAAGGATTTTTGAGGGTTTTTGAATAGTCTCAGTGTGAAGATGGGTTAGCACAAAAATTAAACCAACAGAAAGCAAATATCATAAACAGCAGAAATCAAACTATCCTAAATGGCGAAAAGCAAACTATCCTAATCTTAAATTCTTTGAAAGTAATAAACCTAATTAGGAAAACAAGAGAGAGCTACTTAGTCATGCCACAAGGTTCCTCTTCCGGCTAGTATCTTGATAAAATTCTCAGTAAATTTCGTAACAAGATCATCCAAAAGCCCTTTTTGCAATAGGCTTGGATGCCCTAGAGCATGATTTTCTAAAGAAATTTGTGGACCTCAACATAAAGTTTTCTTTTAATCTCCTGAGGTGTCCAAAGTATATATGATTCACCCGAAACAGAGAAAGTTTCAGAGTTAACGTAACATGGTGAATCAAAGACTACAATAGATAAAATTCAGAGAAATTCTCAATAGGTGATGTAGTCTCAATATACTCCAAAGTTTCAAGCTTCAGTTCAACTTTCAACTCCTCCTTCCTTAATGGTAAACATTCAAGATCTGTGGAAGGAGGGGCTTCAGAATAAGGGTTCTCTCGGTTAGTAACAATCACCGATGAATTGTTTTACAAGGTATCTATTATTTCTTTTGTTATGTGACCATTTAAATCTACAAAGTATACCAAGCAATCTTTCAAACATTTAGTTGAAAGGAGTTCATTCACCACATCGAGATCTGTGATGATATGCCCAATAACTCCTTTATTTTTTTTTAGAGTGAAAATGAGCATACTCTCTTATTTTTTCTCAAGGTGGGATGAAGTCACCACTGAGTATGTCTCTTCTTGACCTAAGTAAACCTGTTCAAGATCATTGGGCAAAGATTTTAAATCAATTTTCGATGTTTTGAAGCTAGACGGTAGAGGCATTACATCAGTTTGGGGCAAATCATCAAATTGTGGCCTCCACCAGTTAACTTTAAGTACTGGCATAGTTTTAAGCATAACATCTATCTCCCTAATCATGTCATCATCCAAATAAGGAGAGTGGGCCAAACATGTCTCAAGAGGGATAGAGTATATAATCAGAAGTGCTCTATCTTCCATGAATGAGTTAATCATGTTAGTGTCGTGGGCCTCGTCATCATCCTCTGCCTGTTTGCTCATATTGAAAAAAATATTAAGCTCAAATGTCATATTTCTAAAGGATAAATTCATGACTCCATTCGTATAATTAATGATTGCATTTGATGTAGTAAGGAATAAGTGACCAAGAATGACGAGAATTTGAGTGCTCATATCCACGATGAGTTGAGTATGTAGGATAATAAAATTTATCAACTTGGACCAACACATCCTCAATGATCCCTCTCGGTACACGAACTGATCGATCGACAAGTTGTAATGTGGTCCGGGTGAGTTTTAATTCACCTAGGTTCAGTTATTCATAAACCGAGTAATGAATCAGATTAACACTCGCCCCCAATTCAAGAAGTGCATGCTCGATTTGGTAGTTTCCAATTACACAAATGATGGTTGGACTACTGAGGTCTTCGTACTTTTGTGGCACGTCTTGCTTGAGGATGACACTCACTTTTTCTGTCAGAAAAATTCTCTACTGAATAGTCTGTCGTCTCTCGGTAGTGTATAGATCTTTCAGAAATTTGGTGTATGAAGGGATTTGTTTAACGGCTTCCAGTAGACTTAGAATGGATCTCTTTCTGTCCACTCGAAATTTTTGTCTCATACCCTTGTATAGCCTTTGAAAGGTCTTGAATGGCCTACATTATACTCTAGTTAAAAATCTCTTAATTTTGAAGGTGTTTTAAGACTGGATCCTCTTGAAGGTTCCCTTGATTCGGGAATTGGTTAGGGAATCCTTGAGGAGTAGTAGTTTGTCCATTCCTCCAGCTGCAATTGTATGTATTTGAGGTGGGTCCATTGAAAAGTCTTTGGTATTTATTCATTGCATTTAACTGCTCATTCAGAATTTTTTGAAAAGTAGGAATTGTTGGACAATTTTCAGTTGTATGTATGTTGCAAGCGTAAATACCACAAACTTCTTTCTTAGCCTTATCCTTCTGTTGTTCCATGGCCATTACTCTTCTTGTGAGCTTAGCCACCATTGCACTCAAGTCATCTTCTTCTTTTATAGCATACATTCCTCTCATTTCCTTTGATTGAGTAAGCTTAGAAGTTGTGGGTTTTAGAGAGATGTCTCATGATCGTGCATTTTCAGCAAGTCTATCTAAATAATCCCACACATCATTGAGATCTTTGTTCATGAATTTCCCATTTCACATCATCTCGACCAATTGACGTATGGAAGATGTCAGTCTATCGTAAAAGAAATTTGCGCTGCACCACATTTTAAAACCTGTTGTGGGCATGAATTGAGAAGATCCTTGAACCGCTCCCAACATTAGAAAAATGTTTCATCTTCCTTTTGAGCGAAGTTCATGATTGACTTTCTGAGGGTGTTCGTTTTATGATATGAAAAAAATTTCTTAGTGAACTCCATTGTCATGTCATTCCATTTGCCAATCGATTGTGGACGTAGTGAGTATAACCACGTCTTGGTCTTTTCTTTTAAGGAGAAGGGAAAGAGTTTCAGCATGATCGTGTCCTCAGACACATTACAAAAGTATAAAGTGGTTATTATCTCATCGAACTCTTTCAAGTGTAGATATGGATTTTCATATTCAAGTCCATGGAATTTTGGAAGGAGTTGGATCACTTCCGGCTTTATGTTCTGCATTCTCTAGAAAAACCATATAAGAAGGTGTGCTCACCCCCACCGGTTATAAATAATCTCATAAAGTATGAGCGGGGTTGCTTGATGTACCACATTCTTATCATGTATTTCCTCAACCTTAAGTTGAGGATTTGGAGGTTGATTGGCCGATTGATTGGCAGCCATAACTTCAGTTAACTCCGTGGATCTCGAGTGGTGTCTAATCCTTTGATGGATAGATAACCCCTCAACCAATCCTTCTTCACTTGAGAGACGTTGAGTGTTATCACGGACCCACATGGGCATGAAACACTCTCAACCCTCAATTTCAGAATCTAAGCTAAACCTACAAGAAAGAAGGAAAATAAAAATCTAGAAATAGAAAGAGAGAATTAGAAAAAAGTTACCAAATTAAAAGTTTCTATGTTAGGATATCTTGCAAAAGAAAAAGGAAAGTGAATTAGTTTCAAAAAAAGAAATAAGAAAGTTTCTAAAAATAGAAATAGAAAGATGAGTTAGTGTCTAAAACTAAAAAGGAAAGTTTTTTAAAATGAAAAATATAAGTTTCTAAAAACAAATTAGGAATGTTACTAAAAAAAGCAACCTAGTTTCTAAAAATTGAAAAGGAAAGTTTCTAAACCTAGAAATAGAAACTAACTTTGTTTCTAAAAATAAATTAGTTAAGTTTCTAAATCTAGAAATAGAAAGAAAAGATAGTTTCTAAAAATAAATTAGAAAGAACCCTAACTTAAAAATAGAAAGTAAATAAATCATAATCATAACCTAATTCTAAAACTAATTAAATCCAGAAAACGCAACCGTCAATCCCCGCCAACGACGCCAAAAACTTGTTCATAACCCTAAGTGTAGGGTTACGATGTAGTAATAATCTCGGTAAGATCGAGGTCGAATCTATAGGGACTGAAACTTATACGTTTCTTAAATTAACTAGAAGTAGAACTAGAAGAAGATGTGAAACTAATTCTAAAGTATTTGAGAGAGTACTTGTGAATAAAGTAATTAAAACGAAGAATTTAATACTGCCAAAAAAAGGGGCAAAGGATACAAACCACATTAGTTTTTTGCTACAAATATAAACCTTGGCTACACTTCCTACGGTTTTAATCCGTAGCTAAAAAGTTGACACACCATTAATAATTAATGATGTTGTAAGGGGCTCTATGAGGCTTAAAAAAAATATATATGTTCTATCTAAGCCGTCCATATATTTGTAAATATTACTTTAGAGCATGAAATAAAAAATCAGCTAGATCGACGGCTCAAGTGGACCACATGGTAGGAAACATGGAGACTAAATCATATTTTCTTCTTATGGTGTGGTCCACTTAGGCCTTCAATCTAACTTAAGTTTGGGATAATGAACTAAAATAATTTAATAAAATTAATGGTCGGAATGGATAAACTAAATACATTATAGTGGGCCCCACGGAGCCCCTGTTAGGACCGTACAAGATTCGTTTCGTGAGACGATGCCCAAATTTGGGCGCGCGCTCAAAACAGAGCCACGCCCAAAAAGGAGTTATTTCTCTCTCTCTCTCTCTCTCTCTCTCTCTCTCTCTCTCTCTCTCTCTCTCTCTGTTCCCTAATCTCTTCATTTCCCAATCCTCTCTCTCTCTCCCTCCCAATCTCTGCTCCATCTCTCTCCAATGCATCTCTGTCATCTCTTCTATCTCTCTCCACTGCAACAGTTGTGAAGCTCCTACCCGAAGAAACACACGCCATGAGGGATCAATGGTGCCTAATGAATGTGGTGATTTTTTTCTTCAACATTAGCGAATTTTTGTTATTGTCTCTGCTTTTTTATGCAAGTTCTCTCCCATTTCTTTTCTCCGTAGTTCTTGGAAGCTTCCTTTCAACATTGAATAAATTTATTGCTGACCGCTATGCTTCGAAACACTCAGTTTCAGAGTATTATGTATACGAGTTCTTCAGGGTATGTGACGATAGCCTCGTGGAATTTGTTAGTATTTAGTCCAGTATAGGGAAGCCTTTTTTAGATGGATTTTTGTCACGCCCCAAACTTGGAAATCGGGCTCACAAAATTTTCGATCGCCGAATCCAGCGCCGACAGCCTCCGTAGAACCCCATTCTCGGCTCCTAGCTCTCATTCGCCAGGTTCCGATCCTGGGATCCTACGAGGAGGATTTTCAACATCAGTTTGATTCGTAATAAGCATAACCAATGGCATAATCCACAAACAACAACCAAGACCTCCATAACATTTCCACTATGATTAAAAACTTTACAAGTACAATGAGCATAAAGGGAAATACAATGGTAAAGAACAAAAACTCCAAAACGATCTGCAACGGGCTCCTGCCTCAGCGCTGCTGCGAACCAATGTCACCTGCACGCAACGGTCGTGCATAAGATTATAGAAAGCTTAGAGGGTGGTGAAAGTGTGTGCGAAAGGTAGTAATATGAACATGCAATATCAGAGTAATACGGAATATGCAGATGAATCCATAATATCATAAGCCGTACCAAGGCTTATGCGATGCAAGACATGAATGGTATCGGCCACCCCAAGGCCATGCGATGTGCAATGCAACTCAAGCATACAGATCCTCATCTATGTCTACACATCAATACAGCTCAAATATGGAATATTACCGGGATCTAGTACACTCTAAACCAGATTGCCGCCACATCGCGCGTAATAAGGTAAGTGGAAGAGACCTCACTATCCGTCTGCCAATATCGGGCGTGACTCGTCGATAGCAGACCCATTCCTTGAGCTGGTCATACTCAGCCTAAGATTGTCCCCTATACTCAGGCGGGTAAGGCCGCACCCCCTTCCAACTGACTACGACATAGTGGAGAGCACAACCAACTGGTATTCGGCACTCAGCACTCATCTACCCACTCGGTCTAGACGTTGGAGCAACCTCTTGGTACCATAAGAGTTTAGGGACTTTCACCCAGGGATATCTATAGCACCCCATGTAGAACAAGATTTTTGGTATCCAATCCTGCCAACCACGATGCATCTGTGGAGGCTACGGCCCTGATGTCGCTAGGGCATACAATAACCATGTCACACAAATGCGAAATGCATGATTCATGCTATTCAGTCATGCAACAAATCCTGCGCATATCGTGTGCTCATGTAGGGCAGCACCGCCTAACCAGTCATGCCTCTTGCTTTCCTTTAAAAAAAATTCTGAAAACCCATTTTTTCGGGGTTTTCATCGTGTGGGGTCCACATCATGAAAATCCACTCCGTCCATTAGTTTCCCTGGCTCAAGACGAGCCCAAAGAGTCTAAAGTTTAAATTTTTTTGATGATTAGCAAATGAAATAAAATAAGAACAGTATTCTTGAATGGTAATGATGCATCCTTCGATGCTACGGCCCACCAGATTTTCCAATCAGCCCCAAACTTCTACCCAACGGCTAAAATACTGTAGGTAAGAGGATGGACGGCTTAGATTGAAAAAATCCATCAAGGTGGAGCCTATGCAGGTGGCTCACCCCAAAGCTCTCTTCTCGTTCTTTTTTTTTGTATAGGGACGTCCAGCGTCCCAGACGCTAGACGGTTTGTCTTTTTTTTTTTTTTAATTTTAAATATACATTGTGGTGGGCCTATTGAAGTGGGCCACCACTGATGGATGATGGGGGGTACAACATGCAAGGTGGGGCCCACTTGAAGAAAGCTTGGACCAAATAAATGCTCAAGGTGGGGTTCATTCAAGTGGGCCACACAACCCTATTGCACAAAATAAAATAAAATAAAATAAAAAGAAATAAGGAGGGAGAGAGACATGGAGAGTGGGACACGCTTTGTGATGGAGTGACCCCGACATTATGGGCCCTCCCTTACAATGAATCATACATCAAGTGCGCCTTAAAGCATGTGGGACCACCGAAATCTAAAATCAACGGTGGAGATCCTTTCCCCACCAACATGGACGGTCTAGATGACCTTTGAAAAGAAAATAAGCATCATGATGGGGTCCATGGAGCATGGCCCCATCATGGAATGATCATGATGATCCTAGCGGGCCATCGGCTACATCATAGGGTCCCAAGTGAGATCCAAACCATTGATCGGTTGGCCTCACTTGGCCCATCTCAAAAATAAGAAAAACTAGTATGATCTAACACCCACTGTCCGATCTTCTTGCTCCTAGGGGTTCCTTGGCACCTTAGTTTGGATTTCAATGGAGGAGATGGAGAATGGAAGGTTAGGATGGGCAGATCATGGGGTGAAGACGTGGGCCACACTTGGAGTTTAGGAAGCTTGGAGAAATTTCATACGTATGGAGCTCTTTTGCTTGGAGATTTGAAATGAGAAAGAGAGAAAGAGAGAGAGTTGTAAAGGGAGAGAGAGAGAGTGATGGATGGATGTGGTGATGGGGTGTAAGACACCTTTTGACTTTTGTGCCCTCTTTTGTGTAAGAAAGGAATGGTTTTGGGAGACTTTTGTGGCATTTGTGTAAGAAAGGTATGGGTTTGGGAGACTTTTGTGGTTGCTTAGGAAAAGGGGTGAAAGTGATGTGTACTTGACATGTGATGGATTGATGGGATTGATGTGATTGATGTGACACATCGTAGAGATTTCCTTGGGTTTCGCAACGCGCGGCATTTCCTCGCACCGAACATTGGCCCACATCTCTTGACCAGGGTATCGCCTCGGCGGGCGAGTCGCGGTCTTAGAACCGCAGCGACGGCGCGGTCGCTATGGTAGTGGTGTTGGGTTTAGTCAACTCGGGTTGTCGGCATATGAATCAGGGTCGCGCGTCGATATCGGTTAAGGGTCGAAGGTTGCTGGAATTCGACCGGTAAGACCGCGGAAGTCTATGGAAAGGTACGGACCAAGATATGGGTCTTACAGCTCTCCCCTCCTTATAAAAATTTCATCTTTGAAATTTACACAAGCATCGCAACTAAGCATTACTCATGAAGAAGAAGTGACATAACATCATCATATAGAATCGGAGATAGCATACAAAATACATCACATGATCAACCATTAAAGAGATGAGGATAACGCTCTCGAATCTCAGCCTCACGCTCCCACGAAGCCTCCTCTACAGAATGGTGACCCCACTGCACCTTCACCAACGGAATGACCTTGGTTCTAAGGACCTGCTCCTTCCGATCAAGGATACAGACTGGCTGCTCAATGTAAGAAGCGTCCTCACGAACCTCCAGCGGCTGCCAATCAATAAAGGGAACTATGTCTGACCCACACTTCCTCAACATGGAGATGTGAAAAACGTCGTGGATGCCAGACAACTGTGATGGCAAGGCAAGCCGATAGGCCACGGCGTCAATGCGCCCAGTGATCTCAAAAGGTCCTATGAATCTCGGGGCAAGCTTGCCCTTCGCTCCAAATAGAACTACGCCCTTCATGGGCGAGACCTTGAGATACACATGGTCCCCCACATCAAACCCCAAGGGACGACGCCGACGATCAGCAAAACTCTTCTGTCGGCTTTGAGCTGTGTGCATCCTCTGCCTGATGATATCTATAGCCTCTGAAGTCTCTACACAAGCACGGGACCTAGGAGACGGCGCTCTCCAACCTCGGTCCAACAACTCGGTGATCTGCATGGTCTGCCATATAGTGCCTCAAAAGGAGTCATGCCGATGGTCGCCTGATAGTGTTATTGTATGCGAACTCAGCCAATCGCAGATGCTCATCCTAGCTACCCCCGAAATCAATCGCACAAGCCCAAAGCATATCCTTAAGGATCTGGTTGACCCTCTCGGTCTGGCCATCGGTCTGTGATGGTACGTGGTGCTGAGCTGCAAATCAGTCCCCATCCCTCACTGTAAGCTCCCCCAAAACTGAGACGTGAACCTCGAGTCTCGGTCAGAAACGATCGAGACTGGAACGCCATGCAGTCTCACAATCTCCTCAATAAATAATCTCTCAAGCCGGTCCATAGACCAAGTCGCACGCATCGCAAGGAAATGTGCCGACTTCGTCAGACGATCCACAACAACCCAAATGGCGTCATGACCGCGCTGAGTCCTCGGTAAACCCATAATGAAATCAGTCGACACGTGCTCCCACTTCCACATCGGGACGCTCAACGGCTGCAATAGACCAGGAGGTCTCTGATGATCGGCCTTGACACGCTGGCACGTGTCACACTCGGCCACAAAACTGATGATCTGGCGCTTCATCTCCCCCCAAAAATACTGTCACCTCATGTCACGGTACATCTTCGTCTAGCCCGGGTGGATAGAAAATCGCGATCGATGTGCCTCGGTCATAAGATCTCTGCGTAACTCTGGAATATCCGGCACACATAATCGGCCTCTGAAACGAAGTCCACCGTCTGTACCAATCTGCCAATCTGCCTGACCCTCAGATGCTGCCTCAGCCATATAACTCTACAACGACTCATCAGCTTGCTGAGCCTCGATCACCCTAGCGACAAGAGAGGGTTGAATCGACAAGCTCGATAACTGTACAATAAAAGACTGCAGGCCGAACTCAAAATCATACGCTGCAATATCCTCAAGCATCCGCCACTCCTGAATCATCATACGCGCCACTAGGCCTCATGGTTGACGGTTGAGGCCATCTTCCACCACGTTCGCCTTGCCCGGGTGGTACTAGAGATCAAAATCATAGTCTTTCAAGAGTTCCATCCAGCGCCTCTTTCTCATATTCAACTCAGACTGCGAGAAGAGGTACTTCAAGCTCTTGTGATCAGAGAAGAGCTCGAACCTGACCCCATAAAGATAGTGCCTCCACACCTTCAGTGCAAAGACAACTGCAGCCAGCTCTAAGTCATGCGTAGGATAGTTCAGCTCATGGACCTTGAGCTGACGAGACGCAAAGGCCACTGGTCTCCCATGCTGCATCAGGACAACACCCAAACCGATATGCGAGGCATCAGTGAACACAATAAATTCGTCACTCCCAGAGGGAAGAGTGAGGACAGGAGCGGACGTCAGACGGTCATTCAACTCCATAAATGCTCGCTCGCAGGCGTCACTCCAAATAAACTCAGCGCCCTTCCAAGTCAACCTGGTCAGCGAGGCTTCAATACGAGAAAAACCCTCGATGAAACGTCGGTAATAGCCCGCCAAACCAAGAAAACTACGGATCTCAGTCGCAGTCGTGGGCTGGCCCCTCAGACGCACTGCCTCGACCTTCGAGGGGTCCACTGCGACACCCTCCCTCGTCACCATGTGACCGAGGAACTTCACCTCCTCCTGCCAGAACTCGCACTTCTCCAGCTTCGCATACAGCTGGTGTGCGCGGAGGGTCTGTAAAGTAATCTCTAAATGCTGCTCGTGCTCCTCACGAGTCCTCGAATAGATCAGAATGTCATCGATGAAGACTACAACGAACTGATCCAGATATGGGCGGAAGACCTCGTTCATCAGCTGCATGAAGTGTCACGCCCCAAACTCGAAAATCGGGCTCACCAAATTCTCGATCGCTGAATTCGGCGCCGACAGCCTCCGTAGAACCCCATTCTCAGCTCCTAGCTCCCATTCGCCAAGTTCCGATCCTGGGATGCTACGAGGAGGATTTTTAATGTCAGTTTGATTCGTAATAAGCATAACCAAAGGCATAACCCACAAACAACAACCAAGAACTCCATTACATTTTCACTATGATCAAAGACTTTACAAGTACAATGAGCATAAAGGGAAATACAATGGTAAAGAATAAAAACTCCAAAACGATCTGCAACATGCTCCTGCCTCAGCGCTGCTGCGAACCAAGGTCACCTGCACGCAACGGTCGTGCATAAGCTTATATAGAGGGTGGTGAAAGTGTGTGCGCAAGGTAGTAATATGATCATGCAATATCAGAGTAATACGAAATATGCAGATGAATCCATAATGTCATGAGCCGTACCAAGGCTTATGCGATGCAAGACATGAATGGTATCGGCCACCCCAAGGCCATGTGATATACAATGCAACTCAAGCATACAGATCCTCATCTATGTTCACACATCAATACAGCTCAAATATGGGATATCACCGGGGTCTAGTACACTCTAAACCAGATTGCCGCCATATCGCGCGCAATAAGGTAAGTGGAAGAGACCTCACTATCCGTCTGCCAATATCGGGCGCGATTCGTCGATAGCGGACCCATTCCTCGAGCTGATTAAACTCAGCCTATGATTGCCCCCTACACTTGGGCGGGTAAGGCCGCACCCCCTTCCAACCGACCACGACACAGTGGAGAGCACAGCCAACTGGTATTCGGCACTCAGCTCTCATCTACCCACTCGGTCTAGACGTTGGAGCAACCTCTTGGTACCATAAGGGTTTAGGGACTTTCACCCAGGGATATCAATAGCACCCCATGTAGAACAAGATTTCTGGTATCCAATCCTTCCAACCACGATGCGTCTGTAAAGGCTATGGCCCTGATGTCGCTAGGACGTACAAAAACCCTGTCACACAAATGCGAAATGCATGATTCACGCTATCCAGTCATGTAACAAATCATGCGCATATCGTGCGCTCATGTAAAGCAACACCGCCTAACCGGGAGCCTATAAACAACCTGCCCGAAGGTAAATGGTATGATCAGACAATTCTCACGCCAAGCATGCATATGATGCGTATGATCATGAGTCATGGAACTGTACTAAACATGTTATAATAAAATGAACTATCTTACAATGCAGATGGACCTGGACGGCCTATATACAATAAGTACGGGCCTAACAATGGGCCCTAAGGAGAGTCGTAATGTGGACATCCAACCAGCATTACACTCGTAATGTGGACGTCAAACCAACATTACTCTCAAGGCACGATCTTTGTAAACATCGCTAGTTAGTCTGTATGGGAATTATACATTGCAATGGACCGTAGGTTCCTCCCATTGGGCCTTACATGTATATCAAATGGGCCATAGCTTATGGGCCTTTTATTTATCAGATGGGCCTCATAAATGGGTCACACCAATGGGTCTTATGTGCATTGCAATGGGTCAAAACCCGTGGACCTTGGATTGCATCAATTGGGCCTAGCCTCATAAGTTTAATATATAAAAAATTGGCCACACCCATTGGGTCCCCCACATGTACATCAAATGGGCCTCAAACCATAGGCCTTATATGAGTCAAATGGGCCTAAATCCCTAAGCCTTAAACAAATCAAATGGGCCTAACCCATAGGCTTAAAAATGCATCAAATGGGTCCAATTTCATGGGCCTTAGAATACATCAAAAGGGCCTAGTCCTATGGACTTGGAGCATATTGAGTGGGCCTATACCCATAAGCCTTATGTGTTTCAAGTGGGCCTAACCCATAGGCCTTTTTCAATCTAAATGGGCCTAAACCATAGGCCTTAAATAAAGCAAATGGGCCTAACCCATAGGCCTTTTACAATTCAAATGGGCCTAGCCCATACATGAGTGGCCCACCCAACCAGCCACTCATGCCTTAAAAGGGTTTCACCAAGCGGATGGACGGTCTGGATGCATCCCATGCATCATGGTGGGTCCCACTACCGCTGAACGGTGGGAATGGCACACGCATCAAGGAGGGCTCCACTGTCCGTTGGACGGTGGAGGCAATGCAGCAGCAAGGTGGGCGCCACCGTCCACTGGACGGTGGACTAAGACACATGCATCATGGTGGGTCCCATGTGGGGCCCACAGTAATGTTTAGGTGCCATCCAACCCGTTCATAAGGTCACTCGGACCTGGATGAAGGGAAAAACATAAATTTTAGCTTGATCCAACACTTCTGTGGGCCCTAAACAGATTTCAATGGTAGATTTCAATTCCACTGTTTCATGTGGTGTGGGCCACCTGAGTCTTGGATCGTTCTCATTTTTGGAGGGGGGCCCACCACTGGGGTGGCCCACCTCATGAGCAAGTTGGATAACAAATAAACATTATGGTGGGGCCCACACGCAGGGCCGTGGGCCCCTGCGTCCGTATGTCACCAAGGCTGCACGCAGGCGCGTGCTGGCGCTGCCCGCTGACAGAGAAGGCAGAGGCTCTGCCTCTTGACATTTTTGGGAAAAATCTATTTTCCCGGGGTTTTTCGCACATGGGGCCTGCTTCACCAGAATCCGTCCCGGCCATTGCGTTCAGCGGCTCGAGGCCGTCCAAATGAGTCCAGACTTCGAATTTTTATATGCTTAGGAAGTGAAATAAAATAAGGAAATAATATTTGAATGGTGAGGATGCAATTTTTGGCGCTATGGCCCACCAGGTGATTGGATCAGCTCCAAATCTTGGCCCAACGCATGAAATTTGGCGAAAAATGGGGTGGACGGCATGGATTGATTACACACATCATGGTGGGGCCTTAATAGGCGGACCACCCAAAGACTCTTCCTTTCTTCTTTCCCTTTCTTCTTTTTTTTTTTTTTAAACGTCCAGTGTCCCAGACGCCGGACGGCTTAGTCCCTTAAAAAAAAAACACATTATGGTGGGCCCTGATGAAGTGGGCCACCACCGATGGGTGACGTGGGTACAACGTAAGAGGTGGGCCCCACTTGAATGAAAACTTGAACAAAATAAATCTCAAGGTGGGGTCCATTCAAGTGGGCCACACAACCCTATCACATAAATAAAATAAAATAAAATAAAAAGAAATAAAAGAGAGAGAGAGACATGGAGAGTGGGACACGCTTTGTGATGGAGGGACCCCGACATTATGGGCCCTCCCTTACAATGAATCATACATCAAGTGAGCCTTAAAGCATGTGAGACCACCGAAATTTAAAATCAACGGTGGAGATCCTTTCCCCACCAACATGGACGGTCTAGATGACCTTTGAAAAGAAAATAAACATCATGATGGGGTCCATGGAGAATGGCCCCATCATGGAATGATCATGATGATCCAAGTGGTCCATCGACCACCTTTTAGGGTCCCAAGTGAGATCCAAACCATTGATCGGTTGGCCTCACTTGGCCCATCTCAAAAATAGGAAAAACTAGTATGATCTAACACTCACCGTCCGATCTTCTTGCTCCTAGGGGTTCCTTGGCACCTTAGCTTCAACTTCAATGGATGAGATGAAGAATGAAGGGTTGAGATGGGAGATGATGGGGTGAAGAGGTGGGCCACACTTGGAATTTAGGAAGCTTGGAGGAATTCCATACGTATGGAGTCTTAGAAAAAAAAATTTTGTTGCTTGGAGATTTGAAATGAGAAAGAGAGGAGTTGTAAAGGGAGAGAGAGAGAGTGATGGATGGATGTGGTGAGTGATGGTTGTGTAAGAAAAGCTTGACTTTTGAGGCTTTTGTGTAAGAGAGGTATGAGTGGTGAAGACTTTTGTGGCTTTTTTTGTAAGAGAGGTATGGGTTTGGGAGACTTTTGTGGTTGCTTGGGAAAAGGGATGAAAGTGATGTGTACTTGACATGTGATGGATTGATGGATTGATTGATTGATGGGATTGATGTGACACATCGTAGAGATTCCCTTGGGTTTCACAACGCGCGGCGTTTCCTCGCATCAAACGTCGGTCTACAACTCTTGACCAGGGTATCGCCTCGGCGCACGAGTCACGGCATCGGAACCGCAACGACGGCGCGGTCGCTATGGTATTGGTCTCGGGTTGAGTCGACTCGGGTTGTCGGCATATGATTCAGGATCGCGCGTCGATTTCGGTTAAGGGTCGAAGGTTGCCGAAATTCGATTGGTAAGACCGCGGAAGTTTACGGAAAGGTACGGACCAAGATACGGGTCTTATATGAAGACCGCGGGTGCATTGGTCAGTTCGAAGGACATGACCTGAAACTCAAAATGACCGTAACGCGTCCTAAATGCCGTCTTCGGAATGTCCTCATCTCGGACCCGAATCTAATGATAACCGGAACGCAGGTCAATCTTCGAAAAGAACTGTGCACCCTGCAGCTGGTCAAACAAATCATCAATCTTAGGGAGC
Organism: Magnolia kwangsiensis; assembly: GCA_037074715.1. NCBI lineage: Eukaryota > Viridiplantae > Streptophyta > Magnoliopsida > Magnoliales > Magnoliaceae > Magnolia > Magnolia kwangsiensis. The sequence continues at coordinate 33,690,662 of CM073586.1, read as the reverse complement.
GGGTACTTGTTCTTGATCGTGATTTTGTTGAGCTCGCAGTAGTCAACGCAGAGCCTCAACGAGCCATCCTTCTTCTTCATGAAGAGTACCGACGCTCCCCACGGCAAACTGGTCAGACGAATAAAACCAAACTCTCGCAACTCGTCCAACTGCTTCTGCAGTTCCCGTAACTCCAACGGTGTCATACGATACGGGGCCTTCGAAATAGGCGCGGTACCGGGCACAAGATCAATCTGCAACTCAGTGAGTCGACGAGGCAGTAATCCCGGAATCTCCTGGAACACATCGGAAAAATCGCATACTATGGGCAAATGGTTGATTCAAGCGGCAACAGGCTCGCGTAGGACATCAAATAAGACAACCACTCCCCTGTGGCCTCTGCAACAAACTGAAACTGTGGCACGCCGAGTATATAGAACGTGATGGTCCTCGTGGCACAGTCCAATATGGCATAATACTCGGTGAGCCAATCCATGCCCAGGATGACGTCGAACTCAGACATCGGTAATACAAACAAACGGCAGGTAGAAAGGTATCCCCAACTAGAACGAGGAAAGACGAGCAAAATCGGCCCAACACTTTAGTCCTCCCTAAGGGAGTCGATACTGATAGGCTCTCACCAGCAGACTCCAACGGTAAGTCAGTCGATCGACAGAAGCTCTCGGCCACAAAAGAGTGCGATGCACCAAAATCAAACAGTACACATGCAATGCATGAAGAAACTGGAAGTATACCCTCAACAACTCCTCCAGATGACTGCGGATCTTGCTGAGCCACATAGAATCTAACCTGAGCTGGCTGGGGAGGTGCCTGTCCCATCTGAACGTGCTGCTGCTGCTGCTGGGGTGAGGCGGTCGAAACTGCTGCCTCTGCTACTGTGGCCTCTGAGGTTGGTGATGATGCTGATGCTACTGCTGAGGTGGCCTCGGTGGTGGAGGCTGCTGTCGCTGCTGCTGTGGGGGTCTCTGCTATTGCGGTGGAGGCTGCTGGGGAGCTCTCTGCTGCTGCTAGGGGCTGGGACACTCCCATGAACGGTGTCCCGTCACACCGCACCTAAAGCAAGTGCCGGTGAACTGCCTCTGAGGTGGTGGTGGTGGTGCTGCTGGTGCTGATGGTGCACGAAAGGCTGGGCAACTTGTACGCCTCTGCTGCTGTGGTCGACGCTGCTGGGAATCACTGGAAGAAGCCTGCCTCTTCCGGTCTCTCCTATGACCACGATCAGATTAAGAACTGGCCCACTCAGTCTCATAAATCTAAGCTCTCCGCACCACTGCCTGGAAAGTAGGGAGCTCATGCCCAATAACAAGACCTCGAAGGCCGTAATGTAAGCGATGCTCGAAACGGCGGGCTTTCCACCCCTCGTCATCAACCATATACGGTGCAAATCTCGATAGTGCCACAAAACGGGCCGCATACTGTGCCACAATCATGTCTCCCTGCACCAGAGTCTCGAACTCTAAGGCTCGCTGACGACGGATATGGTCGGGGAAGTACTGCTCCTCGAATCGATCAATAAAGTCCTCCTATGTCCAGACATACTCAGGTCCGGCAACACGGGTAACAGAGGTCCACCAATGCTCAGCCTCACCCTGGAAGAGAAATACTGCTAACCGGACGCGCTGCTTGGTCGTACATGACATGGTATCGAAAATCTTCTCTACATCGGAGCGCCATCTCTCTGCTGCGGTCGGATCTGGCTCGCCCTGGAAATGTGAGGGATCAAGCCGTCTGAACTCACGAAGTAAGGTGCTCGCGCGCTCTTACTCTGCCTGAGCTGGTGAAACAACTGGGCGCCTGCCCTGTCCCTGGAGTGCGGCTGTCACAGCTTATAACATCTGCTGTAACTGAGAGGCACTCACAGTCACAATCGGCTCCGCATCGGCCTCAGGTGGAGGAATGTCATCCTCAGGGAAAGGAGCAGGGATCTCTGAGGGTGGAACGGGAGGCGCAAGTGGTAAAGCTGGAGCCTCAGGTGGTGGAGCGGGATCCTCAGGTAGTGGTGCGGGAGTCGATCAGGTAACTCTCCCATGCACCATGTCCTACAGGAAAGAGCGAAGGCGCCTATCAACTTCAAAACTCTCGAAGGCACGCACGTTAAGGGTCTGTAACGGAAGATCGCTACGCTATCTAAACTTTGGAACTTAGCCATTCTTCACTCATAGCAGACATGTAATGTTGTTCTCGGTTATTCCCAAGTTATGCTCTGATACCAACTTCTGTCACGCCCCAAACTCGAAAACCGGGCTCACAAAATTTTCGATCACCGAATCCGGCGCAGACAGCCTCCGTAGAACCCCATTCTCTGCTCCTAGCTCCCATTCGCCAGGTTCCGATCCTGGGATGCTACGAGGAGGATTTTCAACGTCAGTTTAATTCGTAATAAGCATAACCAATAGCATAACCCACAAATAATAACCAAGAACTCCATAACATTTCCACTATGATCAAAAACTTTACAAGTACAATGAGCATAAAGGGAAATACAATGGTAAAGAACAAAAACTCCAAAACGATCTGCAACGGGCTCCTGCCTCAGCGCTGCTGCGAACCAACGTCACCTGCACGCAATGGTCGTGCATAAGCTTATAGAAAGCTTAGAGGGTGGTGAAAGTGTGTGCGCAAGGTAGTAATATGAACATGTAATATCAGAGTAATACGGAATATGCAGATGAATCCATAATATCATGAGCCGTACCAAGGCTTATGCGATGCAAGACATGAATGGTATCGGCCACCCCAAGGCCATGCGATGTGCAATGCAACTCAAGCATACAGATCCTCATCTATGTTCACACATCAATACAGCTCAAATATGAGATATTACCGGGGTCTAGTACACTCTAAACCAGATTGCCGCCACATCGCGCGCAATAAGGTAAGTGGAAGAGACCTCACTATCCGTCTGCCAATATCGGGCGCGACTCGTCGATAGCGGACTCATTCCTCGAGCTGGTCATACTCAGCCTAGGATTGCTCCCTACACTCGGGCGGCTAAGGCAACACCCCCTTCCAACCGACCACGACGCAGTGAAGAGCACAACCAACTGGTATTTGGAACTCAGCGCTCATCTACCCACTCGGTCTAGACGTTGGAGCAACCTCTTGGTACCATAAGGGTTTAGGAACTTTCACCTAGGGATATCTATAGCACCATGTATAACAAGATTTTCAGTATCCAATCCTACCAACTACGATGCGTCTGTGGAGGCTACAGCCCTGATGTCGCTAGGGCGTACAATAACCATGTCACGCAAATGCGAAATGCATGATTCATGCTATCCAGTCATGCAACAAATCCTGCACATATCGTGCGCTCATATAAGGCAACACCGCCTAACCAGGAACCCATAAACAACCTGCCCGAAGGCATATGCTATGATCAGTCAATCCTCATATCAAGCATACATATGATGCGTATGATCATGAGTCATGAAACTATACTAAACATGTAAATGAGTGATGAACCATTATTACAACGCAGATGGGCCTGGTTGGCCTATACATAATAAGTACGGCCTAGCAATGGGCCCTAAGGAGAGTCGTAATGTGGACATCCAACCAACATTACACTTGCAATATGGACGTCAAACCAATATTGTTCCCCAGGCACGATCTTCTTAAACATCGCTACATAATCTGTATTGGGATTACACATTGCAATGGACCTTAGGTTCATCCCATTGGGCCGTACATATATATCAAATGAGCCATATCTTATGGGCCTTTTATTCATCAGATGGGCCATATAAATGGGCCACACCAATGGGTCTTATGTGCATTGCAATGGGTCATAACCCGTGGGCCTTAGATTGCATCAAATGGGCTTAAATTCATAGGCTTTATATAATTCAAGTGGGCCTGGTCTCATAGGCCTTGAGGTATAACAAATGGTCCAATCCCATGGGCCTTACATCCAAATCAAAGTGGGCCCCAATAACTGTCATAATTACATTTAAGATGAGCCTCAAATTATACCAAGATGGGGTCCACTTGGACTGTGGCTCTGGCTCATTCTTAGACTCATTCCATAAAATGATCTTAAAAAAATGGGTGGACAGATTAGATGCAGCACCTGTATCAATGGTGAGGGCCCACATGAAGGCCCACTATCATGTACATTACATAATATAATATAATATATATAGTATATACACTAATATGTGTATATATATATATATATATATATATATATATATATATATATATATATATATATATTATATTGTATATATATATATATATATATATATATATATATATATATATATATATATATATATATATATATATATATATATATATATATATAGGCACACACGTGTCACCCCACTCATACACACACCCACACGCATGCACCCATACACCACAGCGGGCCCCACCGTCCGCTGGACGGTGGGGGGTGAAACACAAACATCAGGGTGGGTACCACCATCCGCCTAGACGGTGGGTTTATTTGAAATCCAACACTGTGGGTCCCATGTGGGGCCCACTGAAATGTTTAGGTGCCATCCAACCCATTCATAAGGTCACTCGGACCTGGATGAAGGGAAAAACATAAATTTCAGCTTGATCCAACACTTTTGTGGGCCCCAAAAGATTTCAATGGTAGATATTCAATTCCACTGTTTCATGTGGTGTGGGCCACCTGAGTTTTGGATCGGTCTCATTTTTGGAGGGGGGCCCACTACTGGGGTGGCCCACCTCATGAGCAGGTTGGATAACAAATAGACATTACGGTGGGGCCCACACGCAGGGCCATGGGCCCCTGCGTCCATTCGCCCGTCCTCACGGCTGCACGCAGCAGCGTGTAGCTGCTGCCGCTGTCAGGGGAGGCAGAGGGTCTGCCTCTTGCTTTCCTTTTAAAAAAATTCTGAAAACCCATTTTTCCGGGGTTTTCATCGTGTGAGGTCCACATCATGAGAATCCACTCCGTCCATTAGTTTCCCTGGCTCAAGACGAGCCTAAAGAGTCTAGAGTTTGAATTTTTTTGATGATTAGCAAATGAAATAAAATAAGAACAGTATCCTTGAATGATAATGATGCATCCTTCGATGCTACGGCCCACCATATTTTCCAATCAGCCCCACACTTCTACCCAACGGCTAAAATACTGTAGGTAAGAGGATGGATGGCTTAGATTGGAAAAATACATCAAGGTGGAGCCTATGCAGGTGGCTCACCCCAAAGCTCTCTTATCTTTCTTTTTTTTTGTACAGGGACGTCCAGCGTCCCAGACGCTGGACGGTTTGTCTTTTTTTTTTTTTTTTAAATATACATTGTGGTGGGCCTATTGAAGTGGGCCATCACTGATGGATGATGGGGGGTACAACATGCAAGGTGGGCCCCACTTGAAGAAAGCTTGGACCAAATAAATGCTCAAGGTGGGGTTCATTCAATTGGGCCACACAACCCTATTGCACAAAATAAAATAAAATAAAATAAAAAGAAATAAGGAGGGAGAGAGACATGGAGAGTGGGACACGCTTTGTGATGGAGGGACCCCGACATTATGGGCCCTCCCTTACAATGAATCATACATCAAGTGGGCCTTAAAGCATGTGGGACCACCGAAATCTAAAATCAACGGTGGAGATCCTTTCCCCACCAACATGGACGGTCTAGATGACCTTTGAAAAGAAAATAAGCATCATGATGGGGTCCATAGAGAATGGCCCCATCATGGAATGATCATGATGATCCTAGCGGGCCATCGGCCACATCATAGGATCCCAAGTGAGATCCAAACCATTGATCGGTTGGCCTCACTTGGCCCATCTCAAAAACAGAAAAAACTAGTATGATCTAACACCCACCGTCCGATCTTCTTGCTCCTAGGGATTCCTTGGCACCTTAGCTTGGATTTCAATGGAGGAGATTGAGAATAAAAGGTTAGGATGGGGAGATCATGGGGTGAAGAGGTGGGCCACACTTGGAGTTTAGGAAGCTTGGAGAAATTCCATACGTATGGAGCTCTTTTGCTTGGAGATTTGAAATGAGAAAGAGAGAAAGAGAGAGAGTTGTAAAGGGAGAGAGAGAGAGTGATGGATGGATGTGGTGATGGGGTGTAAGACACCTTTTGACTTTTGTGGCCTCTTGTGTGTAAGAAATGAATGGTTTTGGAAGACTTTTGTGGCATTTGTGTAAGAAAGGTATGGGTTTGGGAGACTTTTGTGGTTGCTTGGGAAAATGGGTGAAAGTGATGTGTACTTGACATGTACTTGACATGCGATGGATTGATGGGTGATTGATTGATGGGATTGATGTGATTGATGTGACACATCGTAGAGATTCCCTTAGGTTTCGCAACGCGCAGCGTTTCCTCGCACCGAACGTTAGCCCACATCTCTTGACCAGGGTATCGCCTCGGCGCACGAGTCGCGGTATTGGAACCGTAGCGACGGCGCGGTCGCTATGGTAGTGGTCTTGGGTTGAGTCGACTCGGGTTGTCGGCATATGAATCAGGATCGCGCGTCGATATCGGTTAAGGGTCGAAGGTTGCCGGAATTCGACCGGTAAGACCGTGGAAGTCTAAGGAAAGGTACGGACCAAGATACTGGTTTTACAATTTTGGGTAATGAGTTTTTTTTTTGGTGGTTGTTTTAGACATCTATTACTGTGCGTGATTCATTTTATCTTCTGTTCTGCTACAGATATGGAAGTGTTCTCGTACAGAAGGTAGCATTCAATACATTTTTATGCTTTATTTGATTGTTACACATCATATCATGCATCTTTAGTCAAACTTATTTCTTCTTTCTTCGATGTAGTGAAATCAAGTGTTAAAAACTTGAAATTCTCTATACGGACTTGATAGGCACCAGTGGCCAGAGTTCAAGTTGACTTGAAACTGGCTGAAGTACTTAATTGGGTTTTCTTGGGTTTTTAATTCAATCCAAGTCTCCATTTGTTCTAATTTAATCATTCAGTTGTTCATGTATTGGATCAAGTTTTCAAAGCAGAGTGGGGAATACATTCATGAAAGTTTCTTATACTTAACACTTACATGCTAACTAAGATACATATAATGTCAATGTTGCTCTATGGACTCAATTCAGAGTATCGCTCTTTTGTTGTGGCAGCTAATATTCGTGTTCACGAGTTCTTTAAGACAACTTATTTCAAGAAAGGAATTCATCCCATTCTAGGGGCTCACCGAGCTCTTCTTAGATTGTCTACATTTTGCAATCCGTCGGTTGTCATGTGAGTGCTTTAATGCTTGTACTCATTTTTAGGATATCTTTTTAATGAAATCAACATCCTTTGGTCTCTCAGTTTTTGAATTTTTTTGATTTTGAACTTTTTATTTGAATAGATCTCGCCAAAATGTTATCAAAGACCACACAATTGAATGGATCGAGAAGCATTATCCAAGACCGTTTCAGGAAATCCACTTTAGTAATCACTTTGCTTTGAATGGGCAATCAAGATCCAAATCAGAGATTTGCAGGTAACCACTCCCTCCTTGGGATCTTGTAATTTCTGATAAATGCTACGGTTCACAAAAGGTGACCATGAAAACCCGTGTCTTGAAGTCTGAAAACCTCGACAAAGACATTCGGGCATGCTTTGTATACCCACGTCTATCTAACTTTAAACGTGTTGGTTTTTGACATGTATATGTTGTGTTGGACAAGGCTACCTCAAGAGTCTTAAGAGACTTGATGTTAGAATAGGGAAACATTTCTTTTCTTTTCTTCTTCTTCTTCTTTTTTTTTCTAGGAACTATTGTGTGCGCATAGTGTTCATTGAGAGTCGTGCACATCTCTCCCCATCTAATAATGATGGGCGAGCATTTTTTGAATAGGTATTTGAAAATGCAAATATGAAATGCTAGTGAGATTCCTGCATACTTCAAATGGTAGGAGACAACGTGTGCACTTACCTTTAGCTTTTCAAAGAAATAAAGAAAGAACATGAACTACCTCTCGGTGCTCACTCTGTTAGCTGAAGTCATGCTTAATTTCTTAATAAAGAAATTCTGTGTGAGTCATGTAGTGGTAGAGACCTGTTTGACAAAGACAGTCCAGTTTTTTTAAAATTGACACCCTTTCTATGGTAAGAAAAATTGCCACTATGTTATAAAATTACCAAAAAAAAAGGCCAAGTTGAGAATGTGTGTTTTTATTTTTCTCAAGCATGTTGTGAATGTGTTGGGCATGCATTAACATGACCATTTGAACAAAATGACTCTTGTTATTCTTGGTTTTGGTGTTATATTTGGATAACGCATCTTAATGTGTTTGTACTCTAGTTGGATGCATCTTTCTATATTCTATACTTGCATAAAAGAATGTGATGCTATATGCCTTTCGCAAGGTTTGCTAATCCCACACATTTGGCCAGCCGGTTTATATTGGCACGTGTGGTAAACATCAAGCCCTACCAGGTGCATCCCTGACCCCAAAAATTAGCTTGGTCAAGTCACCAGCTAAGCCACGTCGTAGAAAACAGGATAGCTAAAAGAACTTTTTAATCTATTCATTACTTTTGTACACTGGCCCAACTTTTGTGCTACATTATGTACATAGAAGGTAACACCTGGTCGAAGGCTTGGATCTTGCATGTGTCTAGGCATGTAGGCATAACACCATGTCCAACATGTCACTTCCATGAATGAAACCAATGCAGTGATTTGTCTAAATCTCCCACAATGACATATCATTTTACCATAAGTCCTATCTTTTGCAGGGGAGCAAAAGTCTTGATCGATGACAACCCTAGATATGCAGTTGAATGCGTAGAAGTCGGCATCAAAGTTCTACTCTTCAACTACAGCAACTCGTACCCTTGGTGCAAGACTGGCTCTGAGATCACACACCCTCTGATAACCAAAGTCCATAACTGGGAAGAAGTAGAACAACACTTGGTCTCATGGATAATATCATAGATCTCACCCACATTAGGGTTTCTTAAACTGCTTAGGTTATCCACCATTAGTTGATTCTACTTTGTCTATGGAAGAGATGCTGAATTCCTTGAGGAGAAAAGATATCGACGATGATTATAGATCTTTTATCCTCCCCAAGTCTCCCACGAACATCCATTCAAGACTCAACCAAGATGCTATTGGGATTTAGGATTTTAGAGGTAGGATACATATGCATCTTCATTGTTTATTTCTTTCTTTCAAACTTTTTTCTTTCTTTAATAGAAGTGTTGATGATGTGCTGATAATAATAATAATAATAAAACAAGGAAGGTGCAATTCATATTTTAATGATGTTACATTTTTTCATGCTACATCATTAAAATATAAGAAGGTGGGTATGACCGGTCGAGCTTAGACTTGTTAGAGAGGAAGCACAAATGAGGAAGAAAAGGGTTTTTTCCCCCAAATTAAAGCACCAGACGCGCTACACGACTGGTCGAGTATGTCCTCGACTGGTTGTACACAACCAAAAATATGCATTTTTCACATAATTTAGAAATTTAAACAATTAATTTAACAAATATACACACTATGATACATACATACATGAATAATCAATTCAAATTGCACATACCAAGATCAAATTTCAATTTATTAAACCTGCTTTTGTCGAGCGATTTAGTGAAAATGTCAACAAGTTGATTCTGGGTCGGAATGTATTCTAAAGAAATTATCTTTTCTTCCACTAATTCATGAATGTAGTGATATCAAATGTCATTGTGCTTGGTTCGTGAATGCTGGATTGGATTTTAAAATATATTTACTACACTAGAATTATCATAATATAAAACCATAGAATCCTGTGCAATTTCGTAATCGCTTAACATTCTTTTCATCCATACAAGCTGAGTGCATGCATTACCTACTGCAATGTATTCAGCCTCAGCAGTTAAGAGCGATACGAAACTTTACTTCTTACTAAACCAAGAAACTAAGCAGTTTCCAATATAGAAACAACCACCACTGGTTGATTTTCTATGATCAATGTTACCAGCCCAATCAACATCTGTGTAACCAGCCAACTGAATAATAGTATCATGTGGATACCAAAGACCCAGATTAGCTGAGCTTCCAACATATCGCATAATCCGCTTAACAACAGTTAAATGTGACTCTTTAGGGTCAGATTGATATCTAACGCAAATCCCTATGCTAAATGCAATATCAGGTCAACTTGCAGTTAAATAACGTAAACTGTCAATCATACTATGATATAATTTAGGATCCACACTTTTACCTGTAGAGTCCTTTGAGAGTCTTAATGTAGTACTCATAGGAGTATCAAAAATTTTTCCATTTTCAAATCTGAACTTTTTAACTAAGTTCAGAGCATATTTGGTTTGAGAAATAAAGATACCATCATGTTACTGTTTAACTTACAGCCCTGAGAAATAATTCAATTCCCCAACTATGCTCATTTCAAACTTAGATTTCGTAAGATTTGCAAACTCAATAGTCAAGTTAGTATAGGTAGATCCATAAATAATATCGTCAATATAGATTTGCATTATTAAGATATGATCATTATGTTTCTTAACAAAAAGAATCTTATCAACACTTTCCATTAGAAAATTATGACTTAGTAGAAACTTAGTCAATTTTTCGTACCATGCCCTGAGAGCTTGTTTCAACCCGTAGAGAGTCTTTTTTAGGTGATAGACATAATCAGCATTCTTAGGGTCTTCAAAACTCATTAGTTGTTCAACATACACTTCTTCATATAGATCGCCATTTAAGAAAGCACTCTTTACATCCATTTGATATATTTTGATCTTTCTAAAACATGCAATAGATATAAATAGTCTGATTAATTCAAGACGAGCTACTAGGGAAAAGGTTTCATCTTAATCAATTCCTTCAATTTGAGTGTACCCTTGTACAACCAGTCTAGCCTTGTTTCTAATTATATAACTAAGTTCATCAGACTTATTTTTTAAAATTTACTTAGTTCCAATAATATGTTTATCTTTAGGTCTAGAAAAAATATACCAAACATCATTTTTAATAAATTGATTAAGCTCTTCTTGCATCGCTACTATCCAGTTTTCAGCAGTAAGAGCTTCTTTTATGTTAGTCGATTCAATCTGAAATGTAAAACACACGTAGTTACATATATCTTCAAGTTGTATATGAGTGCGCATACCAGTGAGAGGGTTTCCAAGAATCTGAGTGGTTGGATGATCTTTAACAATCCTCAGTTTTATTTTGACTCGATAAAGTATCTAGTTTGTCAATTAGAAGAACTTCATCATTATCTGAACTTGAGGCAGGTGTATTCAAGTGATCGTCAATGACCACATTGATGGACTCTTGAATTACACCAGTCCTTTTATTCAGTACTCGATATGCTCGACTATTCAAAGCATATCCTAAAAAGATCCCTTCATCACTTTTGGTGTCAAACTTACTCAGATTTTCACGGTCACGTAAATTATAACACTTGCTGCCAAAAACTTGAAAGTATTTAACAGTAGGCTTCTTATCAAACCACATTTCATAAGTTATTTTATTGTTTGACTTACTTGTATAAACCCGATTAATTATATAGCAAACAGTATTTACGACTTCAGGCCAAAGATTTCTAGGGAGCTTCATACTATTCAACATTACATTTGTCATTTCTTGAAGCACTCTATTTTTTCTGTCAACAATTCCATTTTGTTGTGGTGTTTCATGCGTAGAGAATTGATGTAATATTCCCTGATCGTAAAAGTATTTCTTAAAACTGCTATTCTCAAATTCTGATCCATGATCACTACGGATCTTATTGACTTGAGAACCTTTTTCCATTTAGATCCGTTTGAGAATCCTTTTTTACTTCATCAAGGGTTTCTGATTTATCCCTTAAGAAGGCTACCCAAGCAAATTTGGTAAAATCATTCACGATTACTTGTATGTATTTTTTGTCACCTTGACTCTCTATCCTGCTTGGTCCTATAAGATCCATGTGGAGAAGTTCGACGGTTTGGATGGGGAATTAGAGTCTACTTTTTTGTGAGTACTAGTTTGCTCGCCAATTTGGCATTCATCACATATTTTATCTATTTTCTGTAATTTAGGTAGACCTCTTATTAGTTCTCTTTTGTTCAATCTATACGAATTGCGGTAGTGTACATGTCCAACGAGTTTATGCCATAACGAATTACGGTAGTGTACATGTCCAACGAGTTTATGCCATAAAACAGTTTTATCGGTATGGACCATGTAACGCGATTGATTAGTTGAGCAAGAATCACTTATAATGTAGCAGTTTTCAAAAGGTCTACGACCAGTTAATATTACTAAGCTATTTTTATTTAATATTTCACACCCTTGGTTAGTGAATTTTACGTAATGATTGTTATCGCATATTTGAGATATGCTTAACAAGTTGTGTTTTAACCCTTCAACGTATAAAACATTCTCAAATAAAGGGAGGTTATAGAGTTAAACCGTACCTTGGCCAATAATCTTGCAGTTGCTACCATCACCGAATGTGACTGAACCATTAGCTATATCTTTAAGATTAGTGAACAGACCATTATCGCCTGTCATATGCCTGGAGCAACCACTGTCTAAATACCACTTTGAATGGTTTAAAGCTTTGAAAGCGGTGTGGTTAACCAAGCTAGTAACCTTAGGAACCTATTTCATAACTGTTTTTGATTTAGGAGTATAGTTGGTCTTCTTGTATTTGTAGTTATTGTAAGACTGACTTACTGAGTTAGATTTTAAGAGCTCCTTAAGTAAATCTACTATTTTCTCAGCTAAAGGATTATGATTCTGATTTTTATAGTTGATATGGTTGCTTTTAGGTTTTAACGTTTGAAAAGTCTTAGCCTGTTTAGCATAGTTTTGATTCAGTCTTTTCCCTTTTTGAGTTTGAAGACTCCTCTCTCACAAATTTAGGAGGAGAATTCTTATGTTTGGGAGGAATACTTTTGTTGTAGCCCATTCCAGATCGGTCTCCACATTTTCTGGATCCGGATAGAAGTTTTTCTAATTTTGGATCACCCGGGCATACTTCCATGTGTCCTTTAAACTCAAAAATGAAGAGACTTCAAGTTTTAATTTTACATTTTCAGATTTTAGATTTTCAATCAGGGAGGTTTTGAAATCTAAATCACATTTAGTGTTTTCAAAACAATCTGTAATATGAAATTTTTCTAAAACAAGATAATCAAAATTTTCTTTAAGCTTTAAAAACTTTTCTTTTTAAAGTTTTAGTTTAAGAGCAATTTTATAACTTTTCTTGTAAAGGGCATTATAAGCATCTTGAAGATCATCTTCATTTTCATGACCACTATTCAGATTTTTGTCACTAGTTAAATCATTATTATCTGAAAAAGTGAACTTAGCTAGAGTCATAAGGGTTTTAACTTTATTGCCCGACTCGATTTCAGAATCTTCTGATTCAGAAGAGGCTTCAGTGCCAGGAGATTCATCCCAAGTAGCCAACATTCCTTTCTTTTTTAGGTTCCTTTCTAAGACACTTGTTTGCTAAATGCCCATATTCATGGCAGTTGTAACACTGACTGTCTTTTAAAGATTTTTGAGTTTTAGATTTAGATATTTTCTTATCATTAGATTTTTGAAAATCGACTCTCTTTTTACTTTTGAAAATTTTGTAAAACTTTTTAGTTAAAAGAGCCATATCATCTTAAGAATTCTCTAAATTAGAATTACTACTATTTTCTTGAGAAACACTTTTAGAAGATCTAAGGGCGATAGATTTGCCTTTAGGAGCTTTAAAAGTTAACTCGTAAGTTTGTAAAGAGCCAACTAATTCTTCTACCCTCATATTATCCATATCACGAATTTCCTGGATCGCAGTTACCTTAGAATTGAACCGTTCAGGAAGTGAGCGCAGTATCTTTGCATAGACTTTACTTTCGAAGATTTTATCACCAAGACCCCACATAGAGTTCACAACGTCATTTAATCTTATATAGAAGTCCATGAACATGTCATTTTCTTTTATACGTATTTCCTCAAATTTAGCTATAAGGATTTGGACTTTAGATTTCTTGACAATTGATGTTTCCTCGTGTGTCATTTCTAAAAATCCCAGGCTTGTTTTGCAGAATTATAAGATATAATTCTTTTGAATTTATCCGGTGATAGTGCGCAAGTGATTGCATTTAGTACTTTTACATTGGCACTACTCTCACTTTTCTGAAGAGTGGTCCAAGAAAAATAAGGTGTTACTCTCATAGATTTGGATCCATCGATACCAGTTACTTCAATGGTAGGAGGGGTCTATTCAATCACTGTGGCTAACCACACACTCTCATCCATGGATTTTAAGAAAATCCTCATTCTGGCTTTCCAATAGGCATAATTAGTGCCATCGAATGGTGGAGGCCTAGTAACTGAAAGGCTATCAAAATTTGACATCTTACAAATAGATCAGATTGATTAGGTCAAGATATTAATCCTAAAGAAATAGCAATTTAAATCGAGCTATTAGGCTTTGATACCACTTGAAAAGGCTAAGCTGTATGTCCTAAAGGGAGGGGTGAATACGAGAATGCCAAATTAAAAAATAACAACAGAATTAAACAATAAGATAGCCAAATGAATTTCAAATAATCAAAGGAAGCAACAACCTCAAAATTTTAGTATTGAGAGGTTGATACAAATGTTGTTCCAAGGACAACCTTACACCACAAAAACCAAGGGTTTATGGCAGGACAACCTTACTAGAACGATTTGTGTATCAAAAAATCAAACTGAAGAGGAATAAAAAGGAAATAACAAGATAGGAAATCTAAACTATTACAACATTCCCCAAAATGCTGAAATGTAAAGATTACAACATTCATATCCACAAATATATCCCACAATCTTGAACCAAAAAGAATAAATAAAGGAAACCACAAAACACAAAGAATTATAGTGGTTCGCCTATGTGTACACTAACTATTAAACAACAGCCACACAACTACTCCACTCCTAATATCCTCACACAGTGGATATTAACGTTCACTATGAAAATAAGTTTTTTCAGGTTCACCTAAAACCTTCACAATTGTGTCTTTCAAGGGGGCTTACACAATTCAAAAAACCCCGCTATCTAAGTTTTTTGGATCACCTCAGATAACCAAAACTGAGAGATTTTTCTAGCTTAATCTCAAAGAAACCAAAACAAAGAAAATTACAAAACTGTAAAATACTTGGATATTCTCCTTTTGTTGTAGCCCGGAAGAACCAAATTGGAGTAGAAGTTCAATGTCCACACTCACTTATGAAATGGTTCTAGGTTTTAAATTGATTTTAGATTAAATCAAGTTAGGCTACTTCTATTTGATTTTGATTCCAAGAAGTGGGAATACTTTAATTCCTCTTTCAGATCAGATTGGAATGCAGAATACAAAATCAAATATAACAAAGCTAATAAAAGAGAATATTAAATATGCACAATATATCTTAGGAAGTTTACAAACTTATCTCTTAGAGTGGTGTCTTGATTTTACTTGAATTGAATACCAAACTCTAAAAATTGTGCTCTATTTATAGTTGCAAAAGACACGTTCACGACTGGTCCTATGGACACTACAACTAGTCGTAGGACCAACGGATTTTTAAAATTTTGAGCGCGATCGGATAAAGCTGTTCCACGACTGGTTGTAGGCCCTCCACAACTAGTCGAGGGACCTCCACAACTGGTCCTGACCTGTCCATGACTGGTCGTGAGGAACTTGAAATAGTTGCTGGACTTTGAGTCGTAGCTGTAGGACCGGTCGTGAACGAGTTGGGCACTGTTCACACGACCGGTCAAGCAGTCTCCAAGACTGTTCGTGCCTTAATAAAAAAATTTAAAATTTTGTAACAAACTTAAGACTGGTCTTGGACTTTCTTGGACTGGTCGAGCCAGTGCTAGGACTAGTCGAAGAGAGTCCAGGACTAGTTGAGAAACAGACAATTCACTTATAAAATGATATAATTGAATTATGTATTCAAAATGACCTACCCTAAGGTCAATTTCAGGTCATTTATACCTTGTTAGCGAAGTATGAACATTGAACCTTCTTTTTCTTTTAGTTGATAGTCGTTCTTTGAAGTTGGCGAAGATTGAGATCTTGAAGCTTGACTTGAGACTCTTCAAGCTTGAAATCGACTAACATTGGATCTTGAAATCGACTAACATTGAAGCTTGAACTTGAGTATTAAAGTCTAGGAACGTTGTCTTGACTTGTACGAAGCTTTGAACTCTTGAATCTTGAAAGCTTGAATTCACTATTGACTTTGTAAATAAACATGAACTAGTATGTTTGCCTTTAAAGTTCTTGAACACAAGACCCTTATTCTTGAGAGATGCACAAACTTCATTATGTAGATGAGTTACACAAGACACAGATTCTCAGAGAGGTTTTGACACTACAAAATTTGACAATATAGGAGCTAGAAACCTTAACACTTACACCCACTCATTCAATGTTTAGGATCACAATGTGGGGTAATTTGAAGATAATTTTCATGTTTGAAATGTCCATGCGATATTTCGCATTTTACTCTAGTGTTACAAACTTGAGATTTAAAACTTTCTGAAAGAAAGTTAATAATTGAATACTATCTGTTTTGGAGGCTATGTATTGCTGATTTTGTTCAAGCCATGATTGTCCAACTAGTTCAGGCACCTATGGATCTAAAGAAAGACATAGGAAGATTAATATTTTAACAAAAGTATGGGGAAGCATTCACTCCCATGAATTGTTGGATGTTTATTTGGTTTTTATATGATGCATATTTTGCTTTGTTTTTTAGAGTTTATAATTGAGTAGATGAGCATGTGCTCTTGAAGTATCATCTCTGTTTTTTTTTTTTTTAAAAAAAAAAATTGTTTATTTTTTATAACTTCTCATCCTTGTGCTTTTCTATATTTTTAGTTCTTCAGTTTTGGAGCACAACTTTTCTGTATGATGATATTCATTGTAGGATGAATCAATTCATACTGTAGATTTGAGTCCATACTTGTCTTCTTATTTTCAGGTTGCAAATGGATTATTTCCACTACAAAAGCTTTATCCAAGCAGAATCTACCAAAATCACTAGGTTTGTTTTGGATTTTTGGGTTTTTAATTCCAATTGCATAATCCAATGCAATCATTCCATTTAAGTTTTCTTTTTGTTTTTTCATGATGATTGATTGCTTTTATATAGCTGGACGTTGAATAGGGAACTGGTGACCAACCAGCGGTAGTTTACCTAACACAATCCACTTTTACAAGCATTTTGTGCGAGGGTCCAATTGGAAACAAAATTCTTAAGGCACATCTTTTTTCATATGCAGGCTAGTGCATTCAAAGGGCCTGTTTTCACCCATGCAGATGTCAAGCCTGATATATGGTGGTGAAGGCAAAGGTGCTTTTTTATTTTTATTTTTTTCTTGCATTCATTATTACTTCTATTTTGCTGACAGTCTTCAAGCCACTCTTTGTTCTATTTGTAATGGTAATAATACTTGATTTATGCATAGACTATGTACCTAACTCCAATCAGGTGCAAGGATGGGCTTTTTTCATCATTTGAGTTGATGTTTTACAATGGAATTTGTTCGCTCCCTTTCCTGCTAATCTTTATAATCTGTTCCACTTAAATTGAGGTTGCCGCATCATTAGTTACTAGCATTTGCAGGCCGTGGATATGGATTTTTCATTTTTACAATAATGCGTTGTATTCGAATCTGTTTGTTTGAAGTCAGAACCCACTCGATGAAGCATAGTTCGAAAGCTTGACCTAACTTAGAGGAACTGACTTATTCAGGTTATATCTAGACTCAGAGAAAATCACATTTCAGTCACAGACCTTAAAAAAAAAGTTGTAGTAGTTACTTTGACTGAGTTAGAAAATCACATTTCAGTCAAAAACTTTTGTTGTTGTAAGTTCCTAATTAGTTTGTTTCTGTATTTGTGTCGGATCCGGATGTTGAGTGGGGGTCCCTGGAAGGTGGGAACCACTGCTATGACCATGATGAAGCTGTCCATTTCTTATGGACAGCAATGGACAGCAATATGGGTGGCCTAGCCATTTGGACAGGCTCGTGTTTATGTATTATCTCGAAATTGATGAAGCAAATCCAGATGTGCGTTGAAGCTATCCAGATGTTGAGCGGGAGTCCCTGGAAGGTGGGAACGCTGATATTTATTTTTTTTCCCTTCATCACTGTCTGTGTGATCTTGTGAACAGGTTGGATGATAAATAAACATCACTACAGGCCTTAGAAAGGTTTCAATGATGGAAATCATTATACCCACTGTTTCTTGTGGTATGGTCCACCTAAGTTTTGGATATGATTCAATTTTGGTTTCAACCCGCTAAATGAATTGGAAAAGAAGATGGATGGTGTAGATAAACTATATATATTTATAGTGGGTACAATGATTTCCTAACCCTAAACCTAAACTTGAAAACCTAAATCTAAACCCGAACCCGAACCCGAATTCCTAAACCTATAGCCTATAACCTAAACCTAAACCTATAACATGATCTATATATATATATATATATATATATATATATATATATATATATATATATATATATATATATGTATGTATGTATGTATGTATGTATGTATAATCTATATGAGAAACATGTGGCCTGATTTTTCTCTCCTCTTTTTCTTATTCATGTCTTTCTCTCTTACTATGTAATGTTTCTACAAGTATGTTCCAATTTTGTTAGTTATATATGTAATAGCTTACTGAGGACATGCGGCAAACAAAGGAAGAGATGGAAAAACTGAAAGGGGAGGCACAAGTTAACAAGGATCACATGCTACAAGTGGTTTGGATTTTTTACTTGGATTTATTATCTGATACTCTTAAGGATTTAAATATTTTATAATTACTATTTTTTTACAGTATAAAGAAATAACACAAGTGAATGAAGTTGTATTGAAGCAAATTGAATCTGCTCATGAAAAATTCAAGGTTGAGGTACATCCCTGTCCCCTGAATCTCATTTGTTTAAAAGTTACAATCCCTGTTTTCAGTATTTTATTTTGTCTTTCTTTCTTTTGAGATGTGTACAAAGGCATTCTTATTTGATTGTGTCTACAAATGCTATTTTATATAGGCTGACAAGCTAAAGAAGTCACTGGAGGATGAAATTCATTTTCTCAAGGGAAGAGTTTCAGAACTGGAGCATGAAATTCATTTTCTCAAGGGAAGAGTTTCAGAACTTGAAAGTGATCTTGTGTCAAAGTCTACAAAAGTTACATTTGCAGTTTTAGGGAAAGAAGAAGCTCTATCTTCTGCATTTGCTGAAATTGACCATCTGAAGGAAGAAAATTTTATTAAAATGTGAGCATTATTGTATTATATGGAGGGTGTTTACTGTGTTAGAATGTATTTATTTCTTGCACATGAGAGCACGCCTTAGTTGTATGCAATCACTCTTCTTGTTGTAGGTCTCAGATAGTGGAATTGGAAATTCAGATCTCTTCTTTGAAGGAAGATCTTGAAAAGGAGCATCTACGCTGGCATACTAGCCAGAGCAATTATGAAAGACATGTTTACTCTTAATTTCTTGTCATAATTCTTATTTTCGATCTCATTCATGTGCACTGGGATATGGAAGAACTTCGTAGGAAGTATTTGGAGATGGAGTCAAAGCTAAAGTTCGAACAGGTTCCTTTTTTATAATTCTTATGATAGGTTGAGCAAAGTGAAGTATTGTTTATTTAGAAATGTGAATGTGGGATGCATTGTATGATTTGATTGCTATTTGTAATAAATGCATCATTTTTTTCCTGATTGCATTTTATGTACTATTCCTATCAGCATTAAGCTTAGATGAGTTATCAATCACAGCAAGTTCTTGCAATGGAAACAGGCACCATTATTATAATTTTTTAATTTTTTTAAAAAAATAGCTACGGATTTTAGCCATAGCTCTTGTTCTGAAAACTGTAGCTCTTGCTAACTTCTGCATATTGCTATGGATTTCATTCCACTTTTAGCTACTGATATTACCTGTAGCTGTAGGTACATTTTGCTACAGAAATTATAGCTACTACTTTTTTCCATAACTAGTGATATCTATTGCTACGGATGTTATTTGTAGCCGTAAGTATATTTTGCTACAGAAATTATAGCTACGGCCTTTATCCGTAGCTAGTGATATCTATTGCTACGGATTTAATCTGTAGGTGTAGGTACATTTCGCTACAGAAATTATAGCCATGGCTTTTATTCGTAGCTACTGATCTCTATTGCTACGGATATAATCCGTAGCCATCGGTTTTTTGACCTTTAGATACATCATCAATAGCTACGGATGTGTTACGTACTAGATCCATAGCAAGAGGCCTTTAGCTACGATTTTTATCGGTAGCCTTTGCCCCTTTTTCTAGTAGTGTAAAGGTGGAAACTAGGGTGCCAGGGATCCACTTGTAGTGATTAGGAAGCCTTTTTGCTTGATTCAAGTAACACAATTAGAATTGGAATCCTATCCTATCCAATTCGAAAATATATCAATAAAACTAAATTTGAACTTCCATTGACCTAATTTTCAATAAAGGAGAACTATGATAATTGGCAAGGATTTTATCATCAAACCATGCCCAAGAGATAATGGCAAACAACAAGATTTACCAATCTCATAATCTGAAAGCAGGAGAATTGTGAACATTAGGAAGGATTCCATTACCCTACTAATTTCACAAGGGACGATGTTGAACAACATGACTTACTAATTTCACAATATCAAATCAGGAAAAGAAGATACTCAAATTAGAATCCATAAAGTTTAACATAAACATGAATCAAAGTAATAGAAACATCCCATCATGTTACAAACCTCAATTCTAAGCCCTAGCTAAGAGGTGTAGCCAACCATAAACATAATTAGACTAAAGTCTCTTAAGAAAAATATGAAAACAAATAAGGAAGAAGAAGAAAAACTCTTGGCAACGGCTTCTCCACCCTTTTGCTCCACTCCTTAAACCCCAAAAAATGCCTTGAAGCATCGTAGGAAGTTCTATTTATAGTTGAGGAACTCCAACTTTCGCACCTAGTTGGAAAACTCTAGAAACTATCAAAATTTTATGCAGTTTGCTAAAATAGACTTCACTCTACGTAGTTTTTCAAAATACACTTCACTCTACGCAATTTCACCAAATGACCTAAAGTTTTAGAATATGCTTTTTAAGGACGAGTTCAGGATTCCTTTTCTTCATTTTAAATCTTTAATTTTCTTCATTCTTTGATTTTCTTGGATCTTTGGTATGTAAATTCTTCAATCTTGGTCTCCTAAGATCCATCTCTTGCCTTGGTGATTCTTGAGCATCAAATTTATACTTTTAGCACCATTTTCAATCCAAGATCTTAAATTCACCTTACAACACAAACATGAGTAAAATAGAATATTAAGCATTATCATGTTCATAAAACCAAGATATAAATGGGGGATAATATGCAATATTTGACCCTTAACAGTGCTCTTTAACAAATTTCATCACAAACGGTTTTAATCTTTGACCATTTACCTTAAATACATTAACGTTTTTAGGATTCATAATTTCCACGGCCCCAAAGGGATAAACATTCTTTACTAAGAAAAGATCGGTCCATCTAGATTACAATTTTTTAGGAAAGAGATGGTGGCGAGAATTATACAAGAGGACTTTCTGATTTAACTCAAACATTTTTCTGAAAATGTTCTTATCATGGAACACTTTCATCCTCCTTATATATTGTTGTATTGTCATATGCGTCTTTCCTAATTTCTCCTAACTCCAAAGGTTAGAATTTACACTGTGTGCAAGGTTTGTCAATGTCAAAAATTAAACTTCTTTATGGTCTTTATGGCATAGTATGCCTTATGTTTCAATTCTATCAGCAAGTGACAAGCTTTCCTAAAGACAACTCTATAGGGAGACATTCCAATAAGATATTTAAATGTAATCATATAAGTCTACAATGCATGAATTAGTCCCAAAGACCAATCCTTATGTTCTGGATTTATAGTTTTCTCTAAAATATGTTTAGTCTCCCTTTTGGAAACTTTAGCTTATCTACTTGTCTATGGATAATAAGGTGTAACCACTTTGTTTGTAATGCCATATTTCCTCATTAAGTTCTAAAATGACCTATTACAAAACTACGAACCAACTTCACTGATTATGGATCTCGACATTCCAAATATTTTCTTTCTAAATCTTGAGAAAAATATTTTCTTTTAAAAATCGTAGAATTATTTTCTGGTCATTAGTTCTATAAGGAATAGCCTCTACCCATTAAAAAGCATAATCAACTGCTAAGAGGATGTAAAGATGTCCAAAAGATGACGGAAAATGTCTCTCTTCCTATCTTGTAATGTCCAGTGGACCTGCAATTTTCCTGTCACACGATAATTAGTTATGTCAGCATGCCAAGGTAATTAGGAGGCAACAAATAATTGTTCATTAAGAAAAGTATCTTTGATCGGTGACCTCTCAATGGAATCTGAAAGGACTAGTCGAGATAAGTGGTCCACTACTTCATTCTCTACTCCTTTCTTGTCATGTATCTCTAATTCTAACTCTTGGAATAGGAGGATCCATATCAAAAGAAAAGGCTTAGTATCTTTTTTTGAGGAAAGATAATTGAGCACCGCATGGTAAGTGAAAATTATAATTTTAGATCCAATCGAGTAGGGCCTGAATTTGTCTAGGGCAAAGACTATGACAAGGAGTTCCTTTTCCATGGTGGAGAAATTTATCTAGGCACATTTAATGTTCTACTCGCATAGTAGATAACACATGGTTTCTTATCCTTCATTTAGCCTAACACAACCCCAATAGCATAGTCGCTATCATAACACATGATTTTAAAAGGAATGCTCCGGCCAAGTGGCTGCATGATAGGTGCGGTTGTCAACATACCATTTAGCTTTGTAAAAACCTCTTCACATGAGTCAGTCCACTTAAACGGAGCATCCTTTTGAAGGAGGTTACTCAATTTCTAGACAATTGGCTAAAATTAGCAATCAAGTATATTTTGGCCTTATGAACTTCAATTCCATTGGATGAGATCACATGTCCAAGGATAATTCCCTTTTGAACCATGAAGTGACACTTTTCCCATTTCAAGAGAAAGTTTCTCTTCACACCTTGTCAAAACCAAATTCAAGTGCTTGAGTCACTCATCAAATGTACTTTCAATATTGGAGAAGTCGTCCATGAACACTTTTAGAAAATGCCCAATTATATTTGGAAAATACTAAGCATGCATCTCTGGAATGTCGCAAGAGTACTATATATCCTAAATGGCATCCTTCAGTAAGTAAAAGTGCCAAAGGGGCATGTAAATGTGATTTTCTCGTGATCTTCAGGAGCTATTTCAATTTGATTGCAGCCCGAGTTCCCATCGAGGAAGAAATAGTATGAATGATCTACCAATCTTTCCAAAATTTGATCAACAAAAGATAAGGGAAAGTGGTCTTTTTCTCATGAGAGTATTCAACTTCCTATAGTCAATGCGGATTCTCCAACCACTGGTAACTCTAGATGGCATGAGTTCGTTTTTTGCCATTGTCTATGATGGTATTCTGTACATCTTGGGCGCCACCTAAGTTGGACTCACCCACTGACTATCAAATACATGTTAGATGATTCCCACATCAAATAGTTTCAACATCTCCATCTTCACCACGTCCCTCGTGTTTAGATTTAATCAGCATTATGGTTGCCTTGATATTTTGGTATTTTCACCTAGGTGTATTCGGTGAGTATAAATCAAGGGGATAATTCCCTTAATATTTGCAATAGTTCATCCTATGACACTCTTATGGTTCTTAAGAGTAGCAATCAGCTTACTCTCTTGCTCATCATCCAAGTGAGAGGAAATCAACACTGGATATGTGTCTCCTTCACCTAAGTAAATGTATGTCAGTTTGGATGATAATTGTTTTAGGTCAAGCTTCGATGGTTTGATGCTAGACGGTAGAGGATTTGAGTCCATGAGGGGTAATTTTTCAAATGATGGCTTCCATCGATTAGTTTCAAGTACCAGCTAAGAATCTAACAAGGCACTCACTATGTCCAATATTATGTGATTGTCAAAATCTAAAAAGTGAGCAATACATGCTTTTAAGGGGTTTAAGATTGTAACATCCTGAAATTTTGTTATTTTGGATTGTCAAAAATCCATAAAATATTTTTATAACTAGCCTACATTGTCACTTACTTACCCTCGACGCTCGAGTGCACCTATACGTAGGTAGTACCAATAAAGAACCGTACAAATTCAATTAATCAACCGTATGAAGCTAACAAATCTGCTTGATCACTTAAACCTCAAGTCTAGCCTCATAAAATTTTCATTTAGGGCCCAAATATAATTGACCTATCACTGACTAATTAAGACAATCGTAACTAAATTAAAGATCTACCCAAAGTCGAACTAGCTATGGCCCAAATCTTAACTAATGGACAAAGTCAACCTATTTATTCGTTTAGCCTAAAAACCAATGGTTTAGAGTGATCATAACCAAATCACCATTTTTACTAATTTTGAATAGGCCACACAATGAACTTAGTTAATTCAAACCCTAACAATTGCGCTCAAGAAATCTCTCTATCCTATTCATTCAAAAAATACTCTGATTACCCGAACGAGCTCCAGACCGCTCGATAGTGGCCCCCTAATTCTGAAATTATAGAATAATATTTGTCTCACTGGGCTTGACGTCTATCATGGATGGCGAATCAAGCTAGTGTAAATGCTATTGTATAAATCTAGCACCCGTAATATTGTCGAATTTTATTATGCCAAACCATTTAATGTTTGTATCATATTTTGAGTTGAAGTGATCAGGTTCGTACATTTTTAAGATCTCTGGATCTTCATCAAACTTGCCTACATCTTCATGTTAAAGTGAAGAGTGTTGAAGTTTATGGTTTCAAGCTCAAATTAAAGAACTCAAGTTCAAGTTTGAAGTTCAACTATACACTAAAGACTCACGAACTCAAGCGTGACTCAAGCTCAAGTTCAAGAGATCGAACTCAAGCTTCAAGTATCACAAGATATCATGTCTCTAAAGTGAATGATGTTTCAATTATTCCTACTTACAAATAGGTTTAGATGACCCTAGATTGACCTGAGATTGTGTCATATTTATTGCATATTTTATATGGGTAATTTCATTTGTTTATAGGTCATTTTCTCGACTTGTCTAAGTACTGGCTCCACCAGTCTAATAGTTTTCTTGACCAGTCCAAGGTTTGTTACTATTTTTTAGAAATTTCTTTTAGACTCTCGACCGGTCCTGGAGACTGTTTGACCAGTCGAGTGAACAATACTCGACCAGTCGTGCAGGCTCGACTCAAAGTCTAGTAAGCTTTTTTGGTCACACTCGACCAATCGAGTAAGCCACTTGACAAGTGGAGTAATGACCTTATTTTATCGTGCCAGAAAATTTAAAATTTTGTTGGTCCTTTAACTAGTCGAACCGACCCTTAGACCAGTCGAGTGAACAATATTTTCACCAATATATAGACCATAAATTTCAGAGTTTATTTATTCATTAAAGAAAAATCAAGACACCAATCTGAGAGATAAGTTTGTGAATATATTAAGCTATTCTGTGCTCATTTTAGATTCTCTTTAATTGGCTTTTGTAATTTAATTTTGCGATCTTTATTTCAATCTTATATTAAGAAGGGATTTGAGTTTTCCCCTTTCTTGAGATCAAAATCAAATCAAGCTAGCACAGGTTGATTTAATTAAAAATCATTTAGAACTAGAACTTTTTTATCTGTGAGATTGGACATTGAACATCTTCATCTTCATCGGATCGGTTCTACCAGGCTTCTTCAAAGGAAAATTTCGAGATAAGTATCATTTACAATTCTGTATCTTTTTGGTTTTTGAAGTTGCGCCAAACAAATCTCTTTTTTGTTTGTCTGAGGTAGTCTAGAAAATCTCAGTGTAGAGTTTTTAAAATTGTATAAGCCCAATCAAAGACACAATTGTGAAGGTTTTAAGGTGAACCTTGGAAAACCTTTTTTCATAGTGAACGTTAATATCCCAAGGGAGTGGATATTAGGAGTAGAGTAGTTGTGTGGCTATTTTCTAACAATTGGTGTATACACAAGCGAACCACTATAATTCATGGAGTTGTGCTGGATGATTGATGTGCTTATGTGTGTGAATGTTATAATTTATTTTAAGCATTTATAG
Source organism: Magnolia kwangsiensis (assembly GCA_037074715.1). NCBI lineage: Eukaryota > Viridiplantae > Streptophyta > Magnoliopsida > Magnoliales > Magnoliaceae > Magnolia > Magnolia kwangsiensis. The sequence continues at coordinate 33,664,586 of CM073586.1, read as the reverse complement.
TGAATGGTGTAATTTATTTTATGCACTTATAGGATTATTGTAATAACTTAGTTTATTTTATTTGTTATTTCCTTTGCCTCTTTTTTGGTTTAGGTTTTTGATACTTACAAACATTCTAGTAAGGTTGTCATGCCATAAGCCTTTGGTTTTTGGTGTTAGGTTGTCCTTAGAACTAAGTTTGAATCAACCTCTCAAGACTAGTACATTTGAGGTTGCTACTTACTTGTGCTTCTTTATTGTTTAATTGTGTTATCTTTCTTCAATTTTTCATTTATTTTTTAATTTAGCAGTCTTACTCACCCCCCCCTCCAAACCCCTTTTCTAGGATAGATAGCTCGACCTTTTCGAGTGGTATCAAAGCCTACTAACTTCTTTTTATTTGGATTCATTTCCTAAGCTAATCGATTTGAGCTTATAAGACGTCAAATTTTGATAGCCTCTCAATCACTAGGCCTCCACCTTTTGATGGGTCCAATTATGCCTATTGGAAGTCAGAATGAGGATCTTTTTAAGGTCCATAGATGAGAGCCTATGGCAAGCTATAGTGACTAGGGCACTGATGAAACCAAATCTATGAAAGTTGAACCTTATTTTTCTTGGACCACACTTCACAAAAATGAGAGTAGTGCCAATGCAAAGGCTTTAAATACAATCACTTACGCACTATCACCAGATGAATTCAAAAGAATTATATCTTGTGATTCTGCAAAACAAGCCTAAGACATTCTAGAAATGACACACGAGGGAATGACTATTGTCAAGAAATCTAAACTTCAAATCCTCACCACTCGGTTTGAGGATATACATATGAAAGAAAGTGAAACCTTCATGGACTTCTATACTAAATTAAATGACATGGTCAACTCTGTGTAGTCTTGGTAATAGTATCCAAGAAAGAAAATTTTGTGCAAAGATATTGTGCTCATTGCCTGATAGGTTCAATTCTAAGGTCACTACCATTCAGGAACTTCATGATACGGATAATATGAGGGTTGAAGAGCTTGTTGGTTATTTACAAACCTACGAGTTAAACTTTAAAGTTCCTTAAGGTAAGTCCATTTCCCTTAAGTCTTCTAAAAATACTTCTCATGAAAATGTTAGTAATTCTGATTTTGAAAACTCTGAAAATGATATGACATTATTAGCCAAGAAGTTTTATAAGATTTTCAAAAGTAAAAAGAGGATAAATTTTCTAAAACCTTCAGAAGAGAAAAGAACTAGATCTAAAAATTAAAAATCTATTAAAGACAATCAATGTTTCAACTGCCATGAATACAGGCATCTAACAAACAAATGTCCAAAGAGGGATAAATCTAAAAAGAAAGGCATGTTAGCCACATGGGATGAATCGTCTTGCTCTGAAACCTCTTCTGAGTCAGATGATTCTGAACCTGAGTCTACTAATGAGGTCAAAGCCTTAATGACTCTAGTCAAATTCACTTTCTTAGATAGTTGTGATTCAACTAGTGAAGAAATTCTGAAAAGTGATCCTGAAAATGATGAAGATTTACAATATGCCTATAATGCCCTATAGAGGGAAAGTTGTAAGATTGCTGTCAAATTAAAATTTCAAAAAGAAATGTTTTTAAAATTAAAAGAAAATTTTGATAATCTAGTCTTAAAAAAATCACATCTTTCAGGTTGTTTTGAAAAAGCTAAGTGTGATTTAGATTTCAAAACTTTTCAAATTAAAAACCTAAAATATGAAAATGAAAAACTAAAACTAGAAGTCTCTTCTCTCTTGAGTTTGAAGGATACTTAGAGGTATGCCCAGGGTAATCCTAAACTTGAAAGATTACTAACCAGATCAAGGAAATGTGGTGATAGATCTGGTCTAGGCTACGATAAAAATACACCTCCTAAATGCAAGTCCACTCATCCTAAGTTTGTTAAAGGGGAGTCCTCTAACTCAAAAGGAAAAAGTCAAAATCAAAATAATTTCAAAAATTCAAAAACTTTTCAGACTATGAAACCTACAAGCAACAATATTAACTATAGAAATCAAAATCATAATCCCTTAGCTGAGAAAATTGTGGATCTACTTAAGGAGCTTCTAAAATCTAACTCAGATGGTAGAATATACAACAACTAGAAGCATAGAAAAACTAACTATCCTCCAAAACCTAAAATTGTAATGAAGTAGGTTTCTAAGGTTGCTTGTTTGGTTGCCCACACCGCGTTTAAGGCTTCGAGTCAATCAAAGTGGTACCTAGATAGTGGTTGTTCTAGATACATGACAGGTGACAAAGATTTGTTCACCAATCTTAAAGATATGACTGATGGCTCATTCACATTTGATGATAGTAACACCTACAGGATTGTTGGCTAAGGTACGGTTTAACTCTTTAATCTTCCTCCATTTAAGAATGCGTTGTTTGTAGATAGTCTTAAGTATAATCTCTTAAGCATCTCTTAATTTTGTGATAACAAACATAGCGTCAAATTCACCAACCAAGGGTGTGAGATTTCTAATGAGAATAGTTCTGTGATATTAACTGGTCGCAAAACATCTGAGAACTGTTATATAGTCAGTGATTCAAGCTCTTCTAAGTTATCGTGTTACAGGTCTAAAACAATGAGACCGAATTATGACATAAACGCCTATGACATATACACTACTGTAATCTTTATAGACCGAGCAAAGTGAATTAATAAGAGGTCTACCCAAGTTAAAGAAATTGGATAAAATTTGTGGCGAATGTCAGATTGAAAAATAAACTAAGCGTAATCACAAAAAAGTGAACTCCAATGCCACATATAAACCCCTTGAACTTTTTCACATGGATCTCATTGGACCAACTAGGACGAAGAGTCGAGGCAGTAAGAAATATATTCTGGTAATTGTATATGATTTTACCAGGTATACATGAGTAGTCTTCATGAGAGAGAAATCTGAGACTCTGGATGAAGTAAAAAGGGTACTCAAACGTATCCAAACTGAGAAGGAATCACATGTCACCAAAATCCATAGAGATTATAGTTCCAAATTCGATAATAGCAGTTTTGAGAAGTTTTGTAGCAATCATGGAATATTGCATGAGTATTCAACACCCAAGACACCTCAATAAAATGGGGTAATTGAAAGGAAAAATAGAGTACTTCAAGAAATGGCCAATGTGATGTTAAATAGTATGAAACTTCCTAAAAATCTTTAGGCTGAAGCAGTGAACACGGCTTGTTATATCATTAATCTTGTTTATACTAACAAGTCTAATAATAAGACTGCATATGAACTATGGTTCAACAAGAAGCCTACTGTTAAATACTTTCGAGTTTTTGGGTGCAAGTGCTACATTTTACGTGACCGAGAAAATATGGAAAAATTTGATACTAAAAGTGACAAGGGTATTTTTCTAAGATATGCGCTAAATAGTCGAGCGTATCGTGTTCTCAACAAGAGGACCAGTGCTATTCAAGAATCCATTAATGCAGTTATAGATGATCACTTAAATACATCTGTCTCAAGTTCAGAAGATGAAGAAGTCTCTTTATTTGATAAACCAAACTCTTTATCCAGTCAAAATGACATTGAACTATAGTCAATTAAAGATCATCCAACTTATCAAATTCTTGGGAATCCTCTCAATAGTGTGCGCACTCGTAGACAATTAGAAAACATTTGTAATTATGTGTGCTTCACATCCCAAATTGAGCCGAAAAATGTAAAAGAAGCTCTTGCTGATGAAAACTAGATTGTAGCTATGCAAGATGAACTTAATCAATTCGTAAGGAATGATGTATGGTACTTAGTTCCTAAACCTAATGATAAACACGTTATTGGAACTAAATGGATCTTTAAAAATAAGTCTAATGAACTTGGTAATATTATAAGAAACAAGGCTAAACTGGTTGTACAAGAGTACATTTAAAAGGTATTGATTATGATGAAACCTTTGCTCCATTAACTCGTCTTGAATCTATCAGACTGTTTATATCCATTGCTTATTATAAAAAATTTAGAATTTATCAAATGGATGTTAAGAGTGCTTTCTTGAACGGTGATCTACATGAGGAAGTATATGTTGAACAGCTTAAGGGTTTTGAAGACCCTAAGCATACCGATCATGTTTATCACCTGAAAAAGGCACTCTATGTATTGAAACAAGCTCCCAAGGCATGGTATGAGAAATTGACTAAGTTTTTGTTAAGTCATAACTCTATAATAGGGAGTGTTAATAAGACACTTTTTATTAAGAAACACAATGATCACATATTGATAGTACCGATATATGTTGATGATATTATCTATGGATCTACCTGTTCTGACATGACTGTTGAGTTTGCAGATTTAATGAAGTCTAAATTTGAAATGAGCATGGTTGGAGAACTGAACTATTTCTTAGGTTTACAAGTAAAACAACTTCCTGATGGGTTCTTTATCTCTCAAACCAAATATGCTCTAAATTTGGTTAAAAAATTGGCTTTGAGAGAGCTAAAAATTTTGTTACTACTATGAGTACGAAACTTAAACTCTCTAAGGATTCGACAGGTAAAAGTGTAGGTCCTAAGTTGTATCGCAGTATAATAGGTAGTTTATTATATTTAACTGCGAGCCGAGCTGATATTGCATTCATCGTAGGAATCAGTGGTAGATATCAATCGGACCTTAAAGAGTCTCACCTGATTGCTGTAAAGCGCATTTTAAGATATGTCGCAAGTTCGGCCAAACTTGGTCTTTAGTATTCTCATGATATTAATGTTCAATTAGTCAGTTATTCGGATGCTAATTGGGCTAATAATATTAAGAATGCTATCTTATCTAGCTCCTAGATTTGTCAAATTTTGTAGTGCCAAGACCTCTTGGAATCCGTATCTTGTGTAGCTCAACTTTATATCATACTTACCTACATTCATGTACAAGAACAAGAGACTCTACACCAAGAACTTCAAGTACAAGAATAAGAGATTCAAATATAACATCAAGTGCTAGTTCAAGTTTTCAAGTTTCAACTATATTAAGACAATGTGCTTTACTTAAAGAATTCAAGCTCAAGTAATCTTCTCAAGTTCAAGCTCATATATCCAAAGTTGAAACTCAAAGTCACAAGGTTACTTCTTCAAGCTCATGTTCGAATATAAAATGACAAGCTTCAAGTACTTCAAGATAGCTATCAACTGAAGCGAACGATGGTTCAATGTTCAATTTTCACCTATAAGATATGAATGACCCTAGATTGACCATAAGTTTGGTCATATTGATTGCATTCTTAATTTGGGTCATTATATAATCTTATAAACTTTTTCTCGACTAGTCCTAGCTTATGTTTGACTAGACTAAGTACCGGCTCGACCAGTCTAAGAATTTTCTCGACCAGTCCAAGGTTTGTTGTGAATTTTCAGAATTTCTGTTGGACCCTTGACCAGTCGTGGAGACTGCTCGACCAGTCGAGTGAACAGTGCTCAACCAGTCGAGTAGGCTCAACTCAAAGTCCAGCAACCATTCTAGGTCCCACTCGACCAATCGAGCAGGCCACTCGACCAGTCGAGAATCAATCTTATCTTATTACACCCGAAATTTTGAATTCTTGTTGGTCCTTCAACCAGTCGAACTGACATCTGGGCTAGTCGAGTGAACAGGTTTTTATCAATAAATAGAGCACGATTATAAGAGTTTGGTAAGTCATTCAAGAAAAATCAAGACACCACTCTGAGAGATAAGTTTATGATATTCTTAAGCTATATTGTGCTACTTTAATATTCTCTTTTAATTAGCTTTTTTTATTTGATTTTGAGTTCTCTATTCCAATCTTATTCGAAGAAGGGATTTAAGTTTTTTCCTTTTCTTAAGATCAAAATCAAATCAAACTAACCCAAGATGATTTAATCTAAAAATCATTTAGAACCCTTTCATAAGTGAGTGTGGACATTGAACATTTACTTCGAATTGGTTCTACAGGGCTTCATCAAAGGAGAATATCCAAATAAGTATATTTACATTTTTATAAATATCTTTTTGGTTTTTAAGGTTGTGTTAGGAAAAATTTCTTTCTAGTTTGTCTGAGGTGATCTAGAAAATCTCAGAGTGTGGGGTTTTTTGAATTGTGTAAGCCCAGTTGAAAGACACAATTGTGAAGGATTTAGGTGAACCTTGAAAAACTTATTTCATAGTAAAAGCCAATATTCCAAGGGAGAGGATATTGATAGTGGAGTAGTTGTGTGGCTATTTTTTTAACAGTTGGTGTACACACAAGTAAACCACTATAATATTTAGTGTAGTGGTGGTTAATTGATTGTGGCTTTGTATGAATGCTGTAAATTCTTTTTAAGACTTTGTGGAGAATGTTGTAATCAGTTTTATGCAATTGTGGGAATGCCGTAATAGCTTAGTTTTTTTTTTTATCTTTGTTATTTTTATTAAATTCCTGAGCTAATCGATCTGAGCTTTTTAAGATGTCAAATTTTGATAACCTCTCAATCTCTAGGCCTCTACCATTTGATGGCTCCAATTATGCCTATTGGAAGGCCAAAATGAGGATTTTCTTAAAATCTATGGATGAGAGTGTGTAGCAATCCACAGTGACCAATTGGACCCCTCCTACCACTAAAGTGATTGATACTAATGGATCTGTAACTATAAAAGTTTAACCTTATTTTACTTGGACCAATCTTTAGAAAAGTGATAGTAGGGCCAATGCAAAGGCTCTAAATGCAATTACTTGTGCACTATCATTGGATGAATTCAAAAAAAATATATCCTGTGATACTACAAAGCAATCCTAGGATATTTTGGAAATGACACACGAGGGTACAATAATTGTCAAGAAATCTAAAGTCCAAATCCTCACAACCAAATTTGAGAAAATACGTATGGAAGAAAGTTAAACTTTCATGGACTTCTATATAAGATTGAATGACATTGTCAACTCTATGTAGGGTCTTGGTGATAGGATCCTAGAAAGTAAAGTCTGTGCAAAGATACTGTGCTCATTACCTGATCGGTTCAATTTAAAAGTGACCGCGATCCAAGAACTTCGTGATATGGATAATGTGATGGAAGAAGAGTTAGTTGGGTTTCTTCGAACCTATGAGTTAAATTTTAAGGCACCGAAAGGTAAGTTAATTTCTCTCAAGTCTTCTAAAATTATTTCTCATGAAAATAGTAATGATTCTTATTTAGAAACTTCTGAAGATGATATGACTCTTTTAGATAAAAAGTTTTATAAGATTTTCAAAAGTAAAAAGAGGGTTGATTTTAAAAAATATATTGAAAAGAAAAAATATAAATCTAAAAATTGAAGATCTTTAAAAGACAGTCAATGCCACAACTACCATGAATATGAGTATCTAGCAAACAAATGTATTAAGAAGGACAAGTCTATAAAGAAAGGTATGTTGGCTACATGGGATGATTCTTCCTGCTCTGAAGCCTCTTCTAAGTCAGAAGATTCTGAAACTGAGTCAACTAATGATGTTAAAGCCCTAATAACTCTAGCCAAGTTCACTTTTTCAGATAATGATGATTCAATCAGTGAAAAAAAATCTGAATTGTGACCATGAAAATGAAGAAGACCTTCAAGATGATTATGATGCCCTATACAGCGAAAGTTGCAAAATTGCTGTAAAGTTAAAACTTCAAAAAGAAAAGCTTTTAAAACTAAAAGAGAATTTTGATAATCTAATCTTAGAAAAATCACGCTTTTCAGATTGCTTTGAAAAAGCTAAGTGCGACTTAGATTTCAAAACATCCCAAGTTGAAAAATTAAAATCTGAAAATGAAAAGGTAAAACTAGAAGTCTCTTCACTTTTGAGTATGAAGGACATATGGAGGTATGCCCAAGGTGATCCTAAATTAGAAAAACTTTTATTCGGATCTGTTTCGAACAAGAAACAAATGCATTCGATTTGGGGTATTATCTTATTCAAATATAACAGAAACAGAGTTCAATATGAACAATCATCATATTATTAATACTGAGTTCATTTACATCCTCGGATATCCCTTAATTCTATGATAGATTATTTAGAACACAAAAATTGATAAAGTTCCAATATTCAAGCTGGATGTTAAATTTGTCAGCACTTTGTCTCTGTTTCAGTCATCTCCATAGGAGAAATGTCGTGTTAATTAACTCTTCCTTTTTTTTAGGTTGTCCTTAGAGTAATAAAGGTCGTACTGGATGAACCAGAAGATTACGACAACATCTCAACCACTTTTAGAATTGGTCACATAGTAGCCTGGTTGCGCGACCTGCGCAACCAGTTTGCCTGTTGCGCTCTCCGCACAACCAATTTAGCGAGTTACGCGGGTCGTGCAACTCATCATCTCCTTTGCTCCTCACCTTCAATCTTCTTTCAGGCCTCTGCTCCTCTTCTAGAATTCTTCTCTCCCAAATGAGAGGGGGAGGGGTATTTATAGACCTCCACACGTGCCAACCCTCAATTTTTATGCCATGGGGCCCACTTTGCATCAGATCTGACTATTCATCCTGATCGCCTTCTGTTCTTGATTGCGCTACCCGCTCAACAAAAAATCCGATTGTGCGATCCGCGCAACGTGTAATCAGTTGCGCAATCTGCGCAAAGATGACATTTGTCACCAACTCTTTGAGCCTATTGCGCCATCTACCAACTACTTCAATTAGTTGTGTGGTTAGCGCAACCACTGCTGGTCGCGCGACCCGCGCAACTGCCAAACAAATCACTGAGTTCTTTCTCATTTCTTCACTCCATGTTTGATTCCTGATCTCCAGTCCTTCATATATCTCCTGATCTTCAATCTTTCTTCATTATTATTTTTTGTGCTCCAACAGATACCCCCTTAATCCATTCTTTGTTCCCCTTGAATCAAAGAATTAGGATCAATCTTCATAAATTCCTAAATTTTCTGAACTCGTTGCGTGACCCGCGCAACGGGCGCCCGAGTACCATACTCGACTCCATTTTCTATAAATAGTCGGGGCATTTCTCATTTCTTCATTTCTTCACTCTGTAGCGGTGAAACTCTGTCTCTCTATTTTTACTCCGCGCAACCAGCATTTTGGGTAACTTTCCAGACTTAGCCAAATTTTTAGATTTCTTTATCATGGCTCGTTCTCAAGCTTCCTCTTCTAGAAGAAAGAACCGTTCATCCACTTCTAGGTTGAAACAACCTCTTCATTATTCTTACAATCATGTGAAGATAAATGAAGAAACTTTGGATCTCCATAACCCTTTTAACAATAGCCGAACCATTGTCCCTATCAATTTACCGCGTCACTGGTCCATTTTACACAGCGAACCCTTTGACCGACAGAATATCTTGTCTCAACAGATAACTAGGTAATGAGAGAGCCAAGAATTCTAACAGGATATTTGGGAGAACACGGGATTTGTCAAAGAGCGGGTAGAATTCACAAGATGAGATTTTTGCATCCGCACTATAATCCTCAACAACCTTTCCCTTCCCACTACTTCGAAACAGCTCAACAACTCTTTTTCCTTAAGAAATTTCCCTGGAGCACAGGGAAATTCATAGTTACAGGCCTGCTGTCTATTCATGATTTTTACTGTGCTTGGGCCCGTGCTGTCGTTCGGAGACATACTGCCTTACTGGAGTAGATACGCTTTCTGACGCAATTATAGCCACATTGGAACACTTCCGTGTGAATGCTACTATCCTCAAATGCTTTCTTGATCATTGGTCTCCAATCACCAACTCATTTCATCTTCCCCTAGGTGAAATGAGTATTACTTTATGAGATATATACTTTATAGTAGGTCTTCCCATCATGGGTGATATCTTTGACGCGTATATACCTTCTAATGAAGAGCTTGCTCTTACGTTTGTAGGAGGAGGTATATCCAAAATTTTTGGAACTTCCCTTGAACTTTTCAATGCACTAGCCGCCTTCCCTCATCCTGATCGCATCTCTTCTTTTGAATGGTTGGCTCACTTTTCTCAAAAATTGCGGTATACTCTTTTCCCCTCAACTTCTATTTTCATGATCCCATTCTTTACATGATTTTTTGCTGAAGTATTTCATCTTCATCTTGACAACTTTACAGGCCACAACCATTCAGAACTCAAGGACATCCGTAAAAAAAAAGAACATTCTGCGGAATACAGTCCTTCCTGTGAATTAGTCGCCTTTCTTATTTACTGGCTAAGCTTAGTGATATTCCCTGATCCAGATCAAGCGGATATTATTAGGCCCTCGTTCTTCGTGGTCGTAGGAGCAATGGTGGAAGGCCAAAAATATTTGCTAGCTCCTCCAATTCTGTGCTCTCTTTATCGTGCTTTTGGAGGATGTTATTTATGGTTCAAAAGACCCTATTCCAGAAGCTTTTCCGATTTGTGCTCCTTGGCATTTCTTCGCAGGTTGGCTACAAGTATACATTCCTTGGACATTTGCCGACTTCGGAAGAGCATACTCGAACTCCAATCGACTCCCTATTTAGCTTTTTCAATTAAGAGACATGATTAAGGAGTCAAGTGGATGGATTTCTAGAAGACTAAAAAGCAATGATCCCATTGATTTTCACCACATCCCAGTGTTTAACTATCCTAAAGATGTAGATGCAATTGATGATGATTCTATCTCGATCATTCAATGAGCATTCCTTCCTTATTTCTATCAGATCCAATACTCTTCCATGGAGAGAATGTAGCATATTTTGGCACGAACCGTACTACCTTAGTAGATTTTCTCGCCAGTTTGGCTTTCATCAAGCTGTACCTGAGACTCGTGACACTGTCACAAGAGCAATGAGAAGCTATGGTATTGGGCCGTATAACTGGGCTCTGATATGGAAGCAGCTCCTGATCGTTCAGACTGGATCACATTTCATAATTCCTAGCTATAATTATCCAGTTAGCGCTTCTTACTGCTGGATATAATGGTGGGTTCACCAACATTACTTAGTAGACAAGTATCTTTCAGTAGATCATGCCCTGTGGATTCCTCCTCCTCGTTTTAGGGATTATCAGAAAGACCAGGGTATTGGCTACTTTGAAGAAACGAGCCCTCCTTTTTCAGACCAACTTGGTACGAAAATCTCTTTAGAAAATGCTATTTATGAAGCAAAGCTTGCTGATGCCCATGAAGGATGGATAGCTTTCGGCTACTCTTTGATGAATACTCATGAATTTCCTGCAAAGAATGACGATTCCTTACAGTTCCACTCTCCTCTGCATTTGCAGATATTACGCAATAATTCTCCTTCATAAAAAAGGCAGAAAATGTCAGGACATCGTCATCCACCTCGGAAGGATAAGCATATTATCATTGAAGACTTGTCCTGTTCAGAAGAATAAATATATTTTGAAATATTTAACTTCAAAGTAAAAGATACCAATCATTGGATATTTTGATCTGATTTAATATAATTATGATTTTATTTACTTTAGAAGAAACACATTTTACATATGGAACTTTATGATTTCTGTCATTATATCAAACAATTGACATATTTCAGTATATTTTAGTTGAATATATGGCCATATATTCTTACATCGTCTCAATATTACGTGTTTAAATTTTTAAATCATGACACATTTCAAGCATATTTATCTATGCAATAATCTTGGCATATTATTTAATAAAGAACTGATATAAAACACTAGCATTTTATGCTTGTCATGTAGGATTTCCTATATGATTTCTTTTTTTTTATTATTAGCGGTGTTAAGTTTTAATTTAGTCAATTACACACAGTTTAAGCTCCTGAGTAGTGGAGCTCACACAGTTTTTAAGACTCTTAAGTAGTGGAGTCGGGTCTCACGTGATAGTCTCTGTAACTCTTAGAAGTTCATTGGACTTCTCATGGCTTGGTGAGTTCACAAACCACAATCCATTAGAGGGGCCCAGTGAAGCTATCGGGGCCATGAACTTAGTAGGAATTACGCACAGGTTTGGACGTGGTAACTCTCTAAAGTTCACAGATCTCACAAGATGACCTTTGGGGTATCAAATCTAGGGCCAACAGTCCGTCAATGAGTAGGTTGGAGCCATTCCTCATGAGTTAGTACTGAAATCAAGCCAAAGATCTGAGGGGTCTTAAGCATGGTTGGCCTATCTATGGACATAGCCAAAGAGCTCACATTGCGGCCCGCTTTTCCTTCATCTGCAAGGTCGAGCCCATTCACGGGAGGGCATTTCCTTTGTTCCCTGTGACGCTGCCGGAAAGCTATACAAATGGCATTGGTCTCACACGTGACTAGCCGTTGAAGACTTTTTAGCCTTTCAGGCTTTTAGTCAATGGCTTCGTCAACTGCCCGCATGGGTATGTATAGATGACCTTTACGGCCTTTTTAGGGCCACTGGCTTCTCATTGTTGCCCGAATGGCGAAAATGATAGACCTTATGCATAGCTAGCCCTTTTAGGGCTTGGCTAGGTTGGCTTAAAATGCCTTAGAAGACAATAGTAGGTGTGATCATCGTTGCTGCGAGAATGATAGATATCTCTGATTGATATTGATACATCACCACTTCTGCTAATATCTTCAACGGTATCCATCTGTGTTATTCATAATATATCAGCTTGGTGACGATACCAATTTCAATAAAATTTTGCAGAGCTCGCTTGAAGATGACAATGTTCACTTTCTTTTCACAATACTTATTGGTACATAGCCTTGATATGCTTGCAAATTTCATCTTTATTCATTCGTCTGACAATACATAGTCGTGGTCTTGTTTATTCTTACCCCTTTTTGATATAGAATCATTATTCTGGTAATATTCTGGATCAAAATAATAGCATCTTCAGGGACGATATCTTTTGATGAAGCGAGCATTGACCGGTATACTGATACCTTGTCCATCTTGATTTACGACTTTGTATGCGTCATTGGAGTACACTTCTTTGATTATGTATGGCTCATCCCATTTAGGCTCAAATTTGCTCCCTGTTCGACAGGTGACCACTATAAGTCTTTTCAACATTAGCATCATATCCCCTTTTTTAAAAGAGCAATATTTGACTCGTTTATTAAAGGTGGCCGATATTCTTGCTCGATATGATTACAAGCACTGCTGGGCTGCTAGGCGTTTCTCATCAAGCAAATCTAGCTCTTTCAGCCTGATTTTTGCATTTTCATCATTTGTAATATACTGATGTACTGACACTGTGAGTGACGCTACTTGTATTTCAATCGGAATTACTGCTTCTACACCATAGACCAGTGAGTATGGTGTCGCTCTTGTTGTTGTCCGGTGAGTAGTTTTGTATGCCCATAATGCTTCTTGTAACCTTTCATCCCAATGACCCTTGTTCCCAATCACTGTTTTTTCGTATCTTGACGACGGTTTTATTAAACGCCTTCGCTAATCCGTTGGCCGGTGGATAATAAGGTGTTCAAAACAAATGATGAATGTCAAATTTCTGACATAGCTTTTTCATACCTCTATTTTTGAAGGGAGTGTCATTATCTGTAACAATTTTCTTTAGAATACCATGGTGGTATATTATTGCATGGCAGATGAAATTGACTACATCTCTCTCTTTGACATTACGTAATGCCACCGCTTCTGTCCACTTGGAGAAATAATCTGTCGCTGCCAAGATATACTGTTTTCTTTTGGACAAAAGCAGATTTCTAGGACCAATGATGTCAAGTCCCCAAGCAGAGAAGGGCCAGGAGGCGACTGACTGATGCAGGTCTTTTGGATGAACGTGTATAACATCTCCGTGAATCTGACATTCATGACACCACTTCGCATAATCTATTGTCTTTGAACATGGTGGGCCAATAATACCCTATTTGATGTATTCTATGGAATAGATTTCGACTAGCTTAATGTGCTCCGCATTCTCCAGAATGTGCTTCTCGCAACATCTAGTCTTCTTCTTGTTTGTCTAAGCAACGTAGTCGCACTCCATTGTAAGATTTTCTATACAATACTTCGCTGCATATGATGAATCTGCTCGTCCGTTGCTTGATTTGTTGTCTTTGCGCTGGATCTTCTAACAGGATGTTATATTTGAGATAATCGATGAAGGGTCGACGCCGATCATCTGTCATTATCTCTAAACACAATACAAGAAGTGTCTCCATAGTTTCATCGATGACCTTTGAAGATGGTAAAAATCTACTTTCTTCTATAGTTACTTAGAGAGGGCTTTGATTCGGGCAGGATAGAGCCGTTGCCAGGCTGGCCAAAGCGTCTACTCTTGCCTTTTCGGATTGCAGTATGTGCTTGATTTCAACATGACAGAATTGTTCTAGCAATTGTTGTGCTTTTCGGTAGTATGGCAAAAGCTCTTGCTTTCTTACCTTAAATTCAGTCGTCAATTGACTTATAATCAATTTAGAATCTCCAAAGATATGCAGCGTTTTTATCCTCATTTTTTGAGCCATTTCCATTCCAATGATGAGTTCTTTGTACTCAGGCTTATTATTTGTGCATGTTGTTCCTAATGTGAAGGAGTAAGGTAATAGATCACCTGAGGAGTAATGAATATCACACCTGCCCCTACTCCTGATGCTCGAGCAACGCCACCAAAATACATCTGCCACGGGCCTTGCGACGCAGCCAACATAACTTGTTCATCTGGAAAGTCATCACTGATGGTTTCACATTCTGATACAGGGTATGCTACAAGGAAGTCCGCCACGGCTTGTCCTTTCACCGCTTTTGCCAACTTATATGTAATAGTATATTCTGAAAGTAACAACATCCATTTGGTCAGTCTCCTAGACAACAACGGCCTTGTCATCAGAAACTTTATCAGATCTGCTCTTGAGATCAGAGTTATATCATGGGAGAGACAATAATGTCTCAATTTCTGAACCACAAATATTAACGCCGAACATTCTTTCTCGATTGGAGAGTAACTGCATTCCGCGCCCATCAGAGTTCAGCTTAAATAGTAAAGACTAGTTTCTTTCCCAGCTTCATTCACCTGAGCCAACAAAGCTCCTAAAGAATTCTCGACGACAGATATATACAGAATAAGTGGTTTTCCTTTTATCGAAGCTGTTAGTACCGGCGGTTGTTTCAACAATTCTTTTATTGAGTCAAACGCATTCTGATAGGTTCGATCCCATACAAACTCCGTATCTTTCTTCATCAGATGGGAAAATGGCTGACATCTCCCTACTAGATTTAAAATGAAACGGCGAATGTACGTCAGCTTTCCTTGCAAACTTTTCAATTCTTTTAATGTCTTTGGTGGCGGCATATTTTAAATGGCTTTATCTTTCCCTGGATCAATTTTAATGCCCCTGTGTTGGACCACAAAATTGAGAAATTTACTCGAAGACACCCCAAATGCACATTTAGCTGGATTCATCTTTAGCTGTTTCTTTTTTAGTCGACGAAAAATCGCTGCCAGGTGTTTGCGATGTTCCTGATGATCTCCTGACCTAACTAAAAAATCATCAACAGTACACTCAACATGCTTGTGCATCATGTCTTGGAAGATATTCTGCATTGCCCTTTGATATGTCGCCCCGCCGTTTTTGAGACCGAACGACATTACTTTATAACAATAAATCCCCAGCGATGTTCTGAATTTTGTTGCTTCCTCATCTCTAGGTGTCATTCTAATCTAATTATACCCTGCGTAACCATTCATGAAGGACATAATTACATACTAAGTTGTACTATCAATTAGTAATTCAGGGATCGGGAGAGGAAAATCATCTTTCAGACAGGCTTCATTCAGATCTCTGAAGTCAACACACACCATGACTTGTCCGTTTTTCTTTTTCACAGGGACAATGTTCGATATCCACTTAGGATACTTGACTTCCCTGATAAACCCGACTTTTATCAACTTACTGACTTCTTCTTCTATCATGGGAACTAAGTCCGAATGAAATCGCCTTTGCGCTTGCTTAACCGGCATTTTCTCTGTAGAGATATTTAATTGTTGCAGTGCTATGGAAGGTTCCAAGCCCAACATCTCTGCATACACCCAAGCGAAGACGTCTTTATTTTCCCTGAGGAGCTGAGCGTATTTCTTAGACTCTTGCTCAGAAAGACCGGCACTGATGAATGTGTTCCTTGGCTCTTCTTCATTACCCAGGTTTATCTCTTGCAAACTGTCTATTGTCGGCTGCCCCCATCTTCCATCTGCTTTGGAGCCATTTCAGGATGTTCGACTGTTTGAGAATCCTCTTCTGATAATTGCTTGGTTATAACCATATTCACTGTCGTCATTGTATCCCTTTCTTTTTCTTTACCAATTACTATTCCGTCCCTATCTATCATTCGCTATATTATACATTTCAATGTATAACAATTCTCCATTGGATGCCCCACTAGACGATGACAGTGGCAAAAATCTCTCTCTTATTCTTATCACATCTTCAGGGCGTTTAGGTTCTGACAACTCTATTGTACCAATTTTTAGCAGTTGGTTCATCATAGGAACAACATCTTCTCTATCAAAAGCGAACCTCTCTTGAGAATTAAGCATCCTGGGCCTTTTTCTACTATATCTACTTCTGGGCTGATTCATTTCTTCTTTCTGTTCTGGCGTCCTTTCCCTTGAGTCCCTTTTATCTTTGCTTCTCTTGTCACGATCGATGGTATTTACAGTCATCCGGTTAGGTACTCTCCTAATTGTCTCATGTTGAAATGCTGACATCTTACGAGTCATCAATTCCAAAGCATGAGCCTTAGTGGTCAAGTCACGGAAAGTTCTAATATCGGCGTTGGTAAGTCCAAACGCGATTCCCGTTTCCATAGAGTTTAGACACATCTTAACCTGTTCCCTTTCTTCTGGCAACTCCCTACACGAGGCTCCCAATGTCTTACATCTGTCTATAAACTTTTCTACCGGTTCTCCTTCTCTCTGCCGTACGGAGGCCAATTCTGTAATACTAACATCACGCTTCGAAGAGAAGAAGTTTGACATAAAGGCGTCTTGCATTTGTTCCCAAGTACGTATCGACCCTGAAGCCAAGTTGGAATACCACCGGAATGCTTTGTGCGTTACTGACGACCCGAATAATCGCAAGTAATATTGTGGTATCGTAGAAAAATTCTCCATACTCGTAATGAAGTGCATTAAGTGCTCCTCTAGTGATCCTTCCCCATTAAATTTTTGAAAATCTAGATGCTTGAAGTTAGCTGGAAAAGGAATGTCTTCTACCTGCCTTGAATACGGTGTTCGGTATCTGAAACAGCTAGTATTTTCACACTCTCTTTCTATTCTGACAACTTCTTCGACGACTTGCCTTACCTCATCTTGTGTTATAGTTCTCGCAGCTGGAATAGACCCTCGTAATCCCGCCCCTTGTGGTTGAGAGCCTTCAGGCTGGTTTTCTTGTCCATTCATTGTACCCATCATCGGCGAAGCTGCTATCTTGGGCTACATTATGATAGGTAGCCCTTACTGGTTATTTTGTGGTGAGGGTCTACTTGAATGTATGGTTGTTGTATAGCTTTTCTGATCATATCTAATAATATATTTCCTTTAAAATAATAATAATATAAAAAATTATTTAAAAATAAAGGTATAGACAAAGGAATCGAATTGGATGGTGTACCACACACCACCGACCTGGCTAGTATAGGTATATGTCGTGCGGAGACAAGAGTTGAAGCTCCTCGAGCTCCAAGTTGTAAGAACTGTTCAAGGACTTATAATTGTGAGATTTCTAGAACACTTTAGAATTAAAGCTATAACTAAAACTAACTTATGGAATTAGATTTAAGTAGTGATGTAACTAAGAAGGAAAATAACAAAGATAACATACTAGAGAGCGAAGGATCCACTTATAGGCATTCTTAGTGTTTCATTCACTTAATTTAGTCATATAACTCAACTGTAATAGAAGTCCTATCCTCTTCAGTTAGATAATGGAGCGGTCAAATCATCATTCATATATCAAAATACATTTGAACTTTAATTGAATTTGTTCCCACATAAGACATCAAAGTATTTGATCCTAGGGAATTCAAAACATCCATCGTGCCTTAGTCAACGATAGATCAATGGATTTTACAGATCAGTGGTAGTTTATATTTTAATTTCGATTGATAATTGATATCTCTATTTCATGATTACTTGTGTTAGTTATTGGAATTGATATTTAAATTATATGCGTAACACGTATCTTATATAAACACCTATATGCTGCACTTGCATATCTTCCTATATATGTGAATTATTGTGGAACTTGAATTGCTATATATATAAGTGATAAACTCCACTTATATATGTACATCCAAACTCAGGATATAACTTGATTGATTGTGATTATAATAAACCCTCGACCTAGTGGACATTTTTTCCTAATGGATTAAATGGAATATTGATGCAGGCTTACATTTGTGGATCGGTGTGCCCTATATGGTTTTGATTTGATAATCGTCCTATGTGGCTTGATGGATTATTTTTGTATAACCTTATGATTTTAAGGTTCACTTGTTAAACTATGATTGGCCACTGATTGAGGAGATAATTATTAAATATACTAATGTTGGAGTCTCTCGAGTTGGGGATGGTGGTATGAGACACTATGCCTGAGTTGTTGGCTTATGCTGGGTGAAAAGCTTTCCATAGTGGCCTTTAAGCTTTTTAAATTGGCTGCTTGTAAATTGGAATAATAATGGCTGGGCTAATCATGTATTCATGGAACTTGGGCGTTATCGGGCACTTAGTTGACTATTTGAAAGATCAGTTCACCATTTGAATGACCCTTTTTGCATTTTGAATAGGTCAACTGTTTGAAAGACTCATTCTCTTACATGAATTGCCTAACTGTTGGAAAGGTCTATTCTCTTATATGAATGATTCGACTGTTTGAAAGATTCGTTCTCTTACAAATTGAATGAGTCTATTGTTTAAAAGACTTATTCTTTTGCTTATATGGAGACTGTTTGAAAGGTCCATTCTTTTACATGAATGTGTTGACTGTTTGAAAGATCTGTTATCTTGCAAATTGAATGAGCCGATTATTTGAAAGACCCATTCTTTTGTTTAAATGGATCGACTGTTTGAAAGGTGCATTCTCTTATCGTGAATGGGTCGATTATTTGAAAGACTCATTCTCACGCACGAATGAGACGACTGTTTGAAAGGCTCATTCTCTTATATAAATGGACTGACTTTTTAAAAGGTCCATTCATTTAGCCAACTAGATAAACATCCCCAGTTGATGTGATTCATGCATCCATGCACTTAAATAAGATCGCATCATGGATTGTTCTATATGTTTTCTTATTTAAAATTATACTTAAATAATACGGTGTTGTGTAATCTTGAGGAAGATTAACACTGAGCTGGCCACTCATCTTTTGAATATATAATCATATAGGCAGTACAGGTGGTTTAAATGATACTCATGTTCAAGTTGATGATGAGAAGGGTATAAATACCAAGGATATAAAGTTGTATCTGCCCGAGAATAATCGTGTGATCTTGCAGTTCAAGACTAATTGAAATTTTATTTATCAAATTGTTTTCTTCATGTATTTGTAGCATTAAGCCATTAGTTTGTATAAGCCCTTAGGCAACCACTTGGATATTTGGATATTTATATTTAGACTTTCTTTTATGTTTGATTTGTTATCTTCCGTTAAACTACTAACTCTGAAAAAGAATTAAAAAATACCTAAATTTTGGCTATCTTTAAAGGTTAACACTCGGAATTTCGAAAAACGACTCATATACCTAGGTTTTGAAAACCGGGGCGTTATAAGGTGGTATCAAAGAGGATTTTAGACAAACCAGGCCTTGGGCAAATAAACTTATACAAACCTTAAATATCTCAAGTTAGGATTTTGAAATTAGAGATTTGAACCTAAGTGAATCTCCCTTAGACTTAGAAAAATTTGGGGAACGTAGGGACATAAACTTAGGTTCCCTTAGAAATTATTAGGATAGCAATTCGAGCTTAGGCAAAATTTCCTTAGAATTAAGGAAAATTGAAAATATAGAGACTCAAAATTTTAGGTTTTCTAGAAAATTGTTTGGATAACCGTAGAACTTAGGAACAAACTTAGGTTCCTTTGAAAATTTCAAATATAGTAATTTAAACTTTGAAACTAAAACTAGGTACCGTGGGAGAATACATACCTACTATGACGTATATAAGACTAAACAAGAACATTCCTTAGACTTGACTCTCAAGGAACAATTTTTAGAAATCTAGAATTTGAATTTTTCCAAAATATCTTTGTTAGAAATAACATTGTCACAATGATCAGCAAACGGAATGAACTTAAGACTTTGTAGGATATTCCTTACCCATCATATTGTACATTAGATTGAACATCTCTTTGAACTTAAGGGATCATACTAAGAATTTATATTTGAATTCCCTAACGCATCTTGTTAGTTAAAAGTAATAATTCCCATAAATTCCATCAATTAGAACTAATTAGAGGTGAAACTATAGAATTTTGGGCAAATTTTCAGCCCTATATTGAGCATATTGAAACCAAAATTAAGAATCTGAATAAATTTAGTAGATTTCAAACTCAAATTTCATGTAGAAATTTCGATCCTAAATTTTTTAGGTATTACGATAGGTGAAAATAAAACATTACATGATATTCCTCATAAGTCTAGAATAAATGGGATCATAGACTGACGAAATGATATTTAAGGGGAGTTTATGCGGTTTGATCCAAATTTTAAATCCCAGAAAATTCCAATGATGTCAATGCCCTAATCAAGTAGAAGATTGAGATTTACCAGGATTAGAAAATGATACTATGTAACACCTCGAAAATCAGCACCGGAGTACGGAGACCCCAATCCCGAGTTTTCGAGTGTTAACCAAATAAAATGCTTGTGTGACCTCGTTCATATTCACACTCATTTTACACATGAGCAATTAGAGTAACTTAATTCAAATTAATGAATCCAAAGTGAGGTAGAGATAACAAAAATAAATAAATATGGGGCTGATAATAAAGATACAATTAAAATATGGTGTCTGTCCAAATGGAGATTATACAAGCCACAATATACATACCCAAAATGATTAAAGTGTAACATTTTCTGTTTGGTTCAATCTTCTGAAACACAGCATCGACAGTGCAAGCCACTCTAAGTTTACCTATCTGAGATCTCGACAGTACCTATATCGATAATATTGTCTAGTTGGTGTTTTAAAACATCATCCCAGAGTGGGAGTGAGTGATCAACTTAGTGGTTCCATTAACTCTAAGTTGCGTATGTTATCAATTCCACTAGCCCAAGTAATGATAAAACAACTTAAACACTCAGTTCTTAAATACTCTTATTAATGCACATGCAAGTTGTTATGAAATGATGCATGCCTTCACAATCCAACACTCCCTCATAAGCGACTCCAACACCACATTCGCAAATGCCAACCCTCCCTCAACACACGACCACAACGTGCAAGTCACCATAACATATGCTAATGCAATGCCATGAATGTTCATGCTAGTCGAGTATTTAATTAATTTCATTCACACAACAAGATTAGGGAAGCTGAAACACCCCCATTTAATCAATGGCCTTATCCAGATCACTTGCCCTATAGTGATTGTAGTGGCTCTAAGGCCGCGATCCATGATCCAAATTTAGGTATCACTTATTTATCTCACAAATTAATAATTCCAAAGGTAAGGCATGATACCCAAAGGTGTGAGGATCAACTCGGTATGGCTCGTCACCCAAACACCAAGTATGATCACTGAGTTTCAAGGTTTGGACTTCTCATATTAAACCAAATCACCACACGAAAAAGGGCTCGTCACCCAATTTCATTCATGCCCGGGTCGTCGAACGGTACTCTGACACGGAATCATCGGCCTGGTATTTTGACAGGGGTCATTCGAACAATGATATATCACCTCCATTAGTGCTCACTAGTCATTACAGGGAGGCTCGTCACCTCAGCATAGGCCGACAACACAAACACAGTGTCCCATGCCCCCATGCCCGATTCATGAGAGTTGGAGATCGTATCGCTAATGGTTATTAGTAGGCCTCTCTAGGGTATGGGGTGATCTAGATTCATGCAAGGGTGATCTAGATTCATGCTGGCGTGATCATAGATAGTTGACACACATAGTTGGTCGGTTGTTAAGCTAATTCGATTAACTCCGACATAACCGACATTGGGTGTAAGCATCTTGTATAGTTCGACTATTGTGGGTTATCCGCGTTCGGCCCGAATCAATCAAACTAGTCTGGGGCGGCCAACCCAATCGAGATCGACCTCGTGGATTCATGGTCTGCCGGCCAACCTGACAATCCAGGTAGTCTCGATCAGTCAACCGTAGTAATAAATTGACTAACGCAACTACATGGATGATTGTAAATGGTAATTTAGAGAATTTCACTCTGTTGGCCATTTTATCAAATATGTAGGTGGTATTACACTAAGCTAACAATTTATGGTGAGTGAGTGGCCATATAAGTGTGCTAGTTAGCAAGCATTCATCCATATGCAACCAATAGTAACTAGCACTGGTTAGCATACATCTATCTAGACACTACACAATCATAAATCGATACTAATTATCATGCATTGGCCCATACATTACTCGAATCAATAATCGTCACTAGTTAGGATGCATCCGTCTACACACTACATATTCATAAATCGACACTAATTATCATGCATTAGCCCATACATCACCCAAATCAATAATCGACATTGGATAACATGCATCCGTCTTCACACTACGCATTCATAAATCAACACAAATTATCATGCATTGGCCCATACATTACCCAAATCAATAATTAGCATTGGTTAGCATGTATCCGTCTACGCACTACATGTTCACAAGTCGACACTAACTATTATGTATTCATCTATTCATTACATAAATCATTAATTATGGCATGAGTTTGCTAACTGATAACCTAAAGGCAATGGTCTGCACCTTTAAGAATGAATCTCCAATTTTGGGCTCCTAGGGTTAGCGATTTAGGGAAAAATAAATCTTACACCAAATTCAAAAGAATTGGGTGAGAATCATGCAATTAATCCTAAAAAACTTAAGTTGAAAAGCATTGTTCATTTCTTACCTCTTAATCGAGAGTGGGGTGGATTTGGTGGATCAAAACGGTCAAGGCTACGGCTTTGGTCGAAGAAAATTCATAAGGAATATTCCAAGATCTCCCTCATAAGACATCCCTCCTCTCTCTCTCTCTCTCTCTCTCTCTCTCTCTCTCTCTCTCTCTCTCTCTCTCTCTCTTTCTCTTCCTTTATTTCTAAGGAAAAACTTGTATAGGGAAATGGGGGTGAAAATGGGGGCTATTTATAGTTCCAGAATCTGAATAAATACCCTCGATGACTCTTTTTCCATTAAGGTTACCCTTTGGTAGGTTGTTTTCGATTTACAAGGCCTCACAAAAGGCCCACTATTTTATCTACACCATGGGGCAGGTGCCCTACCATGAGATTTACGTTATATCACAACTGGGCGACAATCGGACGCTTCGACTAGTCGTGGGGGCCCCACTTGCGATGGACGGTCGTCGGTGATCAATCAGGGCCGCAACTATATAGATATAATCAGAGAAATATCCTTAACTCATACCTCGAGTTTGCTTGTGATCTAACGGTTGAAAATTCACAACTTCGTAAAAAAGTAGAGAGCATAATTCACTTAAATTTTTAGATTTCTGCTTAGGGCATTTGCACATCTCATGCACTCGGCCTTCAGCCTAAGTTAAGCAATTCTAGACACCATCTCGGCTAGACATCCGCGATGGACGTCAAGTCCAGTAAGACAGTCGTTATTTTATAGTTTCATGTTTAGCGGGCTAATAACGTGCGATCTATATTTAATCCAATGAATATGAGCATTTTCAAGATGAATTGGGTAGTGAGATTTTTCATGCACAATGATTACAGTTTGGATTAGCTAAATTCATAGTGTGGCCTATTTGCAATTAGTGGAAATGGTAATTCGGCTCTAATCACCATAATCAAGAACCATAATTCAACTATAGTTGAGACTATTCGTATTACAAAATATACTAAAAATAGAAAATATTAATTTATTTATATAGGATAATTCCTATTATGATTAGAAGCAATTTGTAAGAAGACACCGAATATAAAAACTTTAAGATGAAAAAGCTATATGCGGCTCATCGACAACATTTAGTTGCATAAATTTTCAGTTTCGATAGGTATATTTCATATAATAATTTTAATACTTATGGTTATTATATTATTTTTATTATTTTTCTACTAATTCATCATTAACTATACTTACTTCTACAAAAATTCATTATATTTCGACTTCTGGAAAAATTCTAACAATTCTAGAAGTACCAGCTATTTGAAATTATGAATTTTGATACAGTTTACAGATCTTTCCAAAATAAACCTCCTTTTAATCTTGTTTTTATTTTTCATTTATTTTAATATAAAATTAGAGTTATCAAGCTTCAATATGTTTTTCGAATCACCTCAATCGGAGTTGTGGAAAAATATATATGAATTTTTAAAGTCAATGCATTGAAATTGTCAAAATCCAAACATGCAGAATATTGTTGAACAGAGTTACTCAATTGAACCGAGTCCCTGTCAGTGCAACTGAATCCTGTTTTCCAAATTTACTCTATTGTTCGAGGTTTACTTGGTGTAATCGAGCATTGCTGCCCCAGTTTACTTGGTGCAACCGAGTTCCACTCAGTGCAACCAAACTTTGTTATACATATTCTTCAAAATTCTCAAATTTCACTCAGTTGGGCAATTTTGGTGGATCCAAGGTCAATCCTTTTGGTCCCAAACATGTGCGAATATACACACAAACTTGCATTCAAGTCAGTAAATCAAAGGTACTGCCCAAGGACATTCAATTCTTAGCTAGCAAAAATCTAGAGTGTTACATACCAATAAATCCACCGCTCTATGCGGGAAGATGATCGGTGTATCAGGCTCAAATCTACTATAATCATTCGTTCGTGTTAGCTCGAACGCTGGAAACAAAAAAGTAGATGAGAATAAAAAGAAAGATATAGTATTATTATTACTTGTCACCTAAATGAACTTATAATCCTAAAAAATACTATAAGAAGTTGTGTGGTTGTTAGGCATTGAAATATATCCCTAATTTTTTATAGATACTAAAAAGATTTTTCAATCGTTAAGGGAACATATATACATTGGTCAATTGGTTAGAATAGTGGTGTAAGAGTGTTGAAAAAATTTAGATATAACCTATCAAAACCAAGTTCCAACGGCACACTTGGGCATATCGAAAATATGACACACCATTAGGATGATTTTATTACTTGTGATGTTAATGGTTGGGACGTACATTATCATATCTTGAGGAAAAATTTTCTTTTAGGGGGTAGATTGTAATGACTCATGTTCTAGTAATCATTCATGAGCACTTGCGCATACAAATAAAATTAGTGGGAAAACTAGTGAGTGCATAAAGACACCATAAAATAGATTGTCATTCCCATTCATAGTAGAAGTGTTGAATTTTGGGAACAAAATTCCCTTCAAGGGAAATAGACAGTAACATCTTGTACTTTTCAGTACTTGGGTGTCACCATGAGAACCAATTTTAGTATAAATATATAACTGACTCATCTAAACATTCGCTTTCATTCTAACCTAAATCTGACCATTAGGAGGATCTTCATCGGTAGATCGAGCCATTCCACCATTGAATATCAAGTTGGGCCATCACATCATCTAAAGATTCGCATTGAATCTCAAGAGACTTATTTCTAGGAACTTAATTGGCATAAAATGTTAGACGACACTTTGATAGATTGACTAAGCCATACAAAAATCAATTTCAAGACTTAGAGTCACTTGATCCACAGTTCATCGGCTTCATGACCCTTGATAGTACAAATTGTCGCTTAAATAAACATATCAACTATCCAACTATGGTAGGCACCAGTTCATCGGCTTCATGACCCTTGATAGTACAAATTGTCGCTTAAATAAACATATCAACTATCCAACTATGGTAGGCACCATTAAATTTCCTCCTTAATAGGAAAGGGAACTGTAGAAACCTTGAGGATCGAATTTGAAAATAATCTAACCATCGGGTATAAGGAAATCAAGATCCGAACCCAAAAACAAACATTGTGTGGCACATTTGTGTAAGAAAACATCAATTTAAAATAGATAGTGGCCCTAGATGGCTCACTAATTAGATGAATGGTGTTGATCGCGGTATTGGACCAAAGATCGTTGTTTGATTAGCGAACATCCATGATTAAAGTCATAGATCGCCGTCTAAAATTTGGCTATCTTTAAAAGTTAACACTCGGATTTTCAGAAAACGAGTCATATGCTCGAGTTTCAGAAATTGGGGCGTTACATTATCATCACATCGATGTAAATTTTATGAAATGGCTCACCCATAGCAGAACTCAAAGTTTAGATGGTCTAGATTGATCTAAGGGTATGTATGTGTATATTGATTGGCTACACACATGCCAAACTGTACTCTTGCTTCCTATAAACATTGGTTTGAGTAAGCTAACATGAAACTGGGCTCATGACAATCAGTGCGACATGGGGTACTGTACCAATCATGACTAGTGAGCCCTACCAATCAAGACATTCTAGGACTTATCAGCCACAACATGTTAATTTGGAGTTTCTAATCACCATTTTTTATGTGGGATGTGGATCAAGCACTTTCCTATAACACATGAATTGGAAGAAGCCCAAAAAGAAATCAATAAAATTCAACAAACTTTGACCTATCAACAAATCTGATTGATGGGTTAAAATTCCGCCGATGTTTCCGGATTGGTTGCTAGCCAATTTCAGCCAATTTTAACAAGTCAACAGATTTGGTCAACAGGTCAAAGGCCCTATTCGAGAGGTTAACCAATTTGGTCGATAGATTGAAATTCACAGAATATTTTGTTTTAGTTTTTGGATGTTTTTTTTAACCCATTCGACTGATCAATTCAACCAATCGATGATAAGTCGACAGATGACGAAAATTTGCATGATTTTCAGAATTTGTTTCCTTATTTGATTTTAACTCTTTTAATTATATTTTAGGATTTCGTCAGGGTTATTTATGGATGTTAAAATTCATTTATCGAGGAACCAATCTATCTATCAATCAATTAAAATTCCTTAGAAACTTTTATTATCTCTTGTGGATTCGAGGATTCTACTATGGATTTAAGAGTGCCTTATGGATTCAATGTGTTTATCAATCTAGAAAGACGATGATCGACCTCATCACATCCTTCCCTACATCAATCAGTATTAGAGCGAGGCTTTTCTTCAGATCGGTGACTTCTAATGACAGGTTGAGCACAATACCATGGACAGTGCTCTAAGGAGTTATCCTTTAACATCGGCGACTTTCTAAGTGGTGCAGTGGGAGTATCAGCAATCCATGCAAGGGTTGCAGGCAATGATCAACCATTTGACGAAAGAAGTGGGATAGATCCATGTTTGTGGTGATGATTCACCTCTTATGGGCGCTGAAATTCGCAATTGTGCTGATCGTTGAAGGATGCTCGTAGTGAATCGCAGAATCCCACTTGAGGATGTGGGATCCAACGACGAGGAGATCAATGACATGATCCTCAAACATGTCGAATGAGGTGATGATCGGGTAGATTGGGCATATCATGAATTTATGATGAAAGTCGATCTTCCTAACTTCAACGACCAACTCACTTCGCTTCCTTGATTACTGCTTAAAGTCAAACGTTTCTTCGACTATATGGACATTGCTAAAGAGAATAAATTTAAACTTGTGGTGTACGAGTTAAAGAGTGGAGTTTTAGCTTGGTGGGAACAACTTCAACTTGTGAGGATGAGATAGATGAACACGTTAATCCGTACGTGGCTGCGGATAAAGCAGAGGTTGCCCATGTGATTCCTCTCCATCAATTAAAATTAAGTATTGTTCCAACAATACCAAAATTATCGGCGGGATAACCAACTAATAAGGGGTTATGTAGGAAAATTCCTTTTTTTTTTTTTTTGTCGGTGATATGCGATGATAGCCAATTAGTGAGGGGTTATGTAGAGAAATCATATTGTTTATAGGCTAGATGTGACCTGGTCAAGGTGGAGTTGTGACAAGCCATCAGATTCTTTAGTGGCATACATGCGGCCCTGATATAAACAAAGAATCAACCCAATACTTCTAAAGTTGATGATCAGCATCTCGTAAACAAGCAAGATTTCATCAAACATTCTAAGGAGACGGGGGTGATAATGACATTAGTAGAAAAGAAAGTGGAAGTAGAATCCATGAACATTCTGAAAGATGTAAAGTTAGTGTTGCAGGAGATCAAGGCGATTATACTTGTCGAACTTCCCAATGAATTGTTTCCTACATAGGAGATTGGTCTTTCTCAGGTTGACTTTTCCTTGAAAAAAAATGAAGAATCAATCTACTAACCAAACCCAATTTAAGGTTATGTATGCCCAAGTTTCTAAACCTGCACTTGACTTGTTTCCATTTTCTAAATACTTAGACCGAGTGTTGCGGTGAATAATATGGCAGTTCGGATAACAACTATTCATGATTATATATATGAGAAATCAAAGAAGCCTACTGTAGAATATAAGGAAGATGTTAATAAATGTCAGCACCCAAAGTTAAATACATCTTGTGAACCAAGTCCATTGAAGAACTCAACGAAGTTGAACATGTATCATGAACCAAACTCGAGGATAAGTTTGTTTCAAGTGGAGGTAACTGATGTAGGGCATGGATCAAGCACTTTTCTAACACACATGAACCAAAAAAAAAAAAAAAAAAAAAGCACAGAAAATTTGACAAAGTTCATCATAAATTGACCCATCAATAGATCTGGTCTACAAGTCAAAAAATCAACTAGAAATTCTAGATTTTTTGCTAGATAATCTCTGCTAGTTTCGACAGATCAACTGATCTGATCGATAGGTCAAAGGATATATTCGACAGGTTGACCAATCGGGTGGACAGGTCAAAATTCTCAGAAATTTTTGTCTTAGCCTGCAGATGTTTTTTAGACCGTTCGATTGATCAATTCAATCGGTCCACGATGGGTCAACAGACTATGAAAATTTTCATGTTTTTTAAAATTTGTTTCCTTATTCAATTAGGACTCTTTCATTACATTTTAGGATTTGTTTAAGGTTATTTAAGGATGTTAAAACTCATTTATTAATAAACCATTCTATCTATCAATTGACGCAGGGAAGGACGTGAGGTCGAGCACCGTCTTCCTCAAGATGATAAATATTTCGAATCCACGGAACTTCTCTGGACTCCTCATAGAGACTTCTCGAATCCACGAGGAAAGAAAGCAGAAAATAAGAATAATTTCTAATAAATTCGAAAATTGATTAATGAATTCCCAAAATCGAGTTCACAACCCTTTAAATAAGGGAACCAAGCAATAAGAAAGAAATCAGACTCAAACTACAACTAAAACTCCTAGAATTCGCAACTTACTATAAATAGTAAACTTACTATTTATAGACGGTCATGAGGTCTACTAGTGCGCAAGGTTTTCGGCCAAAAATAGTAAGTATCCTATTTGGCTTCACCAAACCGTTCTCCTAATTATCCTAAGCACTTTTCATGTTGGACACAACTCCTAAAGCCCAACAAATGAAAAGTTATACTCAAACTAAAACTTACTATTTATAGTAAAAACAAAATTAAAACGAGGAAACGACCGTCGATCAGGGGGTTTTTCGCAAATCCGGGCTGCGCAACCCGGCATAGCGGGGTTGGTTGGCTAAAGTAGCTCGTTCTACCCCAAAATCATATATTTTACGTCGGATAACTCATTCCGGATTGTGAGATACGCCCGATCTAAGGTCCGATGGTCCGGATCACTTCTGTCGCCGACCGTGCCTTTTCTGATCCATCTTGGCCATGAAATTGTCCGCGACCCGCTCTACATCATCAATCAATTAAAATTTCTTTGAAACTTTATCATCTCTCGTGAATTAAAGATTTTTTTTCGTGGATTCATCAATGCTTTGTGTATTCAAGGTGTTTATCAATCGAGGAAGACATTGATTGATCTTAGTATATCCTTCCATGGATCCATTTTACACCCTTCCCTATGGTGGGCCCTACCTGACTCCTTGATTCAACTCATTTTTTGGGACCCTATGTGTAAATGTGGCGGTCCACCTGATAGGTAGCTGTAGGCAGGCACTCCCTAGTCACACGCATAATCAGGCTGGCGCATTGCGTTCTATAATGGGCTGATGTGATGAATGTGACATAAAGGCACGCCCAAAAGGAGCCTACATCATGCATGAAAGAAGTGGCAGCACTCTGTAACATCATGATGAAAATGATCTTGTTCAAAAGTAGTAAAAAGAACGGTTGGATGATAATTTCAACGTGACGTTTCAATGACTTTGTAGGTTTTCCATTTGAGGGCCAGGCTTATCAGTTTTGCTGGATAAGAGAGGGATGCACATCTCTTCAATAGAAGATGAATCCAAGCTGTCCATCTATGTGGGTCCAGTCCAAAATCCATCACATTGGACAAATGATCATACGGATAACCAAGTTGAATATTTAAACTTTTGATGGATGGTAGGGATCCACTGCAAAATTGTCTCTCTTCATTATCCTACACCTAACGTTGGACCTCCTCTTTCAAGCGGTTCCATGTATTTGTAGAGAAAAATGTCTCTCTTCATAATCCTCGACCTAACGTTGGACATCCACTTTCTATCCTATCATTTTCCTTGTCCTTTAGCAATCAGTAAAGTCTTTATAGTGAATTTTAACTCAGTTCTACGCAACACTCCACCGAAACAAACCTAACTCCACGTCTCTATCCTCATCTACATCTATGTTATCACGTCCTCAGGTGGGGTCCGCTCAAACATCGGCCTGCGCCCACAAACTCACAACCATGTCCAAGACTGAGAGGCCCAGGAACACGTCTTGTTGGTGGCATTATGCGTTGTGGCCCAATGACCTGGCTGGTGGGGCGTCGGCAGTGGATCTTGGTGGGTGGATGCATGTCATCCTTGGCGGAAGATGTATTCAGAATAAACCAATCTCCACCATTGATTTTGCATGACCCGTCTAAAGGCCTAGGATTTTGAGCATCAGAGGCAAGGATCTACATCTTTGACCGTACAAGACCGTGATTGTGATCACATGAAGTGTGGACCATCATCATTGGTCCCCATAAACATTTCTAAGATGGAACGAATCCTATATCAACATACTGTCCATAGAAATGTTTTGTTCTAATTTTGAGTTATCTAGATAAAGTTAAAGCTGACCTACTGTTTTCTTCACTACAGGCCCACTTTTGGGACACCAAACAATTTCAAAACTGTCTGAAATTGGCCCCCTGTTGAAAGTATATTGAGCAACTTATCATTGAGTCCAAGATCATGTAATTCTTATACTATTTGCAAAAGTTAAGAGACGATTTTCTAAAGATGTGTATGATTGTTATCGGGTTATAAATTAGATTAGGATTCAATCTCATTGATTATTGAGATTTGAGAATCAATCTTACTGGCTAACATGTTTACAGACGCATCAGAGTATTATAAAAATCTCTGTTGCATGGGAGGATTTTATGATTTATTATTAAAAAAAATAATTGCAACTAGGAAAAAGGGAGGGAAGGTTCATCCTTCTTACATCTATCATTCGGGTATATATTTCCCTCCCGATCAAGCTCCCTGCGGAGAGCACATTTTCACTACTTTTACTTTTGTGGAGTGTGTTTTCATCTTCATTGATACATGCTTGAACAACTACACCATTACACCATTTGAGACTCCACCAGGGAAGTATCAGAGCAGATTTCCCTGTCATGATATTGAGGATGAGACGAAACAATCACGGTAGAGGCAGATCTAGTTGTTCACTTAGCTGATGAGAGAAATGCAGTGCTACAAAGGCAAGTAGAAGAATCAACCACGCTTTGAAAAATTTGAGTCTCCATTGCATGATGACGCAGAATCAAAGTCCAAGGAATAGTATCAATCCATTCCAGAAATGTTCTCCAAGGATAATATCACCCTAAGGAAAGTGGTGCAACCATTGACAGACTTATCACTAGAAGACATGTTAATGAACCAGAGTTTGTTCAATGTCAAAACCAGCACTACTGGATGATGTAGAAAAGGTGGCAGATGACTTCATGGATGACTAGAATCGAAAGAAATCAGGTCAAGAAAACTGAATCAATTACAAAAAAAGGGCCTAAACGTTCTCTATAATCTAACATCCGTAACTTTGTGACTAATTATCCGTTTCATGTGTATAATATGATGTTAGAAAGCTGTTGAGAAGCCATCTGACATGGAAAATTGACACAATCAGTTTGCCCAAGGGATCATATAAAATTCTTTTTTCATGGGTCAAAGTTGCCTTTTCATTTGAAACTAACTATTTTTATCAAAGTTCTTTTCTTCTTCTTTTTTCCTATTTTTAGAAATTTAGGAGCGGTTCAATATAAGTCTTTGTTTTCATCATCTAAAAGTCTTTTACAAAGTTTGGATAGAATTTGGTGTCTTCTAGCGTTCTTAGTAATTTTACTCAGTGGAAAGATTTTCCTAATTTTAACCAGCGTAGTATTCTAGGGACTGTTTTGCTTATATAAGGCTATCAACTACCTTGTAAGTAGTACTTTCATTCAACTGTAACAATTTTCTATTTTAATTTACAAACTCTTCTTCTCACGGATTCAAGGGTTATTCTTTTGATTTTATTTTATTTTGTTATACATACCCATTCTCACACGCACCCACACTACATGAACACTCAATTCTTTGATCTCAGTGTTGAAATAGAGTCTGTCTACCACTGAGCCACTATTCTTCGAATGAAGAAAGTGATGTTTCTCCATACACTCACTTTGCCAATCAAAGAAGAAATGATCACCCAACCTATATCAAGGTAAAGTTGGAACCGTACAGTAGAGCAGTTAATTGATGTGAAAATCATTTAACAATGGGGCACCCAGTAACTAAACTTGAAGACTTCCAACCCAGGAGTCTAGTGCAAGCCTTACCCCAGTCAAACCAGTCTTCACCATTGATTTTCATGCAATCTCAGATTGAACCGTCCAAAGGCCAAAAAAATTTAATGCATCGCACAATTGAATTATCCAGAA
Organism: Magnolia kwangsiensis; assembly: GCA_037074715.1. Taxonomy (NCBI): domain Eukaryota; kingdom Viridiplantae; phylum Streptophyta; class Magnoliopsida; order Magnoliales; family Magnoliaceae; genus Magnolia; species Magnolia kwangsiensis. The sequence continues at coordinate 33,631,646 of CM073586.1, read as the reverse complement.
TCCTGTAAATGACTCCAACTAAGCAAAATTTTCGTAGGGAATTTTTTTTCTCCTAGTTTAACTAGATAAAGTTTAAAGTGACTCAATGCTGCAGTGGGCTCAGCTTTGCTCGGGTCATGTAAAAAAATTGCATGAGGTACACATACACACCCATGCCCCTCATAAGACTCTAGAAGTGGCTCAAGCCCTTAGAGAAGCACCTTATGAGTAACGAGGCCTCCCCCTAGACAAAGTTATGAAACCACTCAACAATAACAAAAGAGCCACTTTGTTTTGAAACCAAAAATAACAATGGTAAAGGCAAACCATACAATTTATGTGTCCATTGTGGATGGAGAACTATCCAGATCGTAACCATCCATTTAGTGGCTATGAAATGAAAAGTTGTCCAGATTCAATGGATAAAATCGTATTATCAAAATAGGGCAAGTAAGATATCTAGTATATGCTCATACAGGAGCAGGCGACACAGCAAGATCACCGTCGGATCTGAACCGTCCACTCAGCGTACATGGTAATCATACAGATCATGATGGTTGCCCCCACTTGGTGGACCCCACTCTGGAGCAAGCACAACAACAGTCAGATGATATTAGTTTTATCCTATTAAATTAGCACATCGTAATCTTAATAAGATAGTTATCTTAATTTGGGAAGAGTTGGTAGGGCTACTATTAGTTAAGAGTTTGAGTTAGATTATGATTAGATCGGGGTTTTGCATTTCATGCCACTCAAGTTCGATTAGTTGTAATCTGAAAAATTCTCAAAAGTTAATGAATCAATTTTGAGTTTCTTAGCCTTAAGGTATCCATCAAACTTTTCCAGCCTGCATGCTGTAAGAGCTCAAAATCCTGCTCGAGTCACTAAAAGATCATCATATTCCTGGCTTTTCAAACTCCAATTACATGAGCGGCTTGCAGGTATTCAAGAGCCCTTTATCCTTTTCATTTTGTCAGTGTCCATCTCTTTCTAGACATTGATGTGTCACCACAATCACCCAAACGCACTGCATCAGTTAGAAACTTGGATCGTTTGGATTTCTAATATGTACCATGGTTGAGTCACTTTCTGGAAAATGGTGAACTATCATCCTATTAGTAGCCTTAGGTTTAGTCATGGACATTTCCGATGATGGAAGGATGGTTATGACCCTGATGGTCGATTTTCCCTATCTAGATTTGTGGAATTGGGTGTTTGGTTGCATTATCTAACATAATTGCCTAATAAAACCATGAAGTCTTTACCTACAAAAGGAGATTTCAATGCAATGTTTAGAAGTTTGAGACTTAGATGGGATGTGTAAATGTTCTTCTTTTGTATCTAAATTTCACAGTGCTAAAGTAGAGGTGGTAGCAAATAGTCTTTTACCATTTTCATTTTTTTTTCTTTTTTTTAAAGAAAAGAAAAGGAAAGGAAAATTCTTTCTATAGTTGAGACCCAGATTCTAAAGTCAACGTTCTGCATGAAAAGATAAAAGCCCTCATATCGGCTAACTTCAACATTTGGTGGACTTGAAATGGTCTGATGCAGCTAATTGTTTCATAGAATTACGTTAAGCTAGTTGTAGTAAAGCCTTGGGGTGATCAAATCATTGATCCTGACTCTCCATTCACTGCATCCTACCATTTACAGGCAATAATGAATAAGTTGCACCAGTCAGATTATCATGAGTTTTTCTTTTTTGTTCGTCCTCTCCTATCTCTACCGAATGGGTGATTTAGGTTGCTGACGGTATCAATTTTTTATTTTTGTTCTTGATTGCCCGTTTGGCTTGCTAATGATCAGATTACTAGGATTGTTGGATCAGCGTGATTCTTGTACAGTGGCTTTCAAAGAGTGCACTGAATAAATGGACTGTCTAGACTAGTAAATAAATGGTATCACTTTCTGGGTCCTTACTCTTGCACGGGTGGTAGACTCCCAGGAGTTTCAACTCCCTGTCAAGGGTTCGAGTGCCCAGAGGTGGTGAAATTCCATTAGTGTGACTGTGTGTGGGGTGTGTGTGCGTGTGTTATAAAAATAAATAAATAAATAAAAATGGTATCACTTTCTTAAAGATGCCTCGATTTTTTTGTCTTTTAAATGCTTAAAAATACAATAGAGAAGTTGCCATGGGCAAAATGTACACACAGTTTGACATTTAAAATGACTGAACCATCTAACATGGAAAAATAAAATAAAAACATAAGTTGCATGGTATACATGTGATGCACGTAGAGAGAGAGAGAGAGAGAGAGAGAGAGAGAGGAAAAGGGTGCACTGTACACGCAGATAGCAAGGGTAACCAAAGGCTACTCTCATGTTAGTGAGAAGAGTATTGGTAACTCGCAACAAATGCGCCTAAGCGAATACTCACCAACACAAGGCAGCTAAAATCTAAGATCTCCATTGATAGGTAGAGACAATTTTAAAATTCCCTAAACACAACTGACCTATGTTTGCAATTCCTCCTAATGTCCCTTTAAATCCCAAAGTTCACGAGTCTCCTACTACTAATTGCACACTAATTGGTTATAAGTAACATTGATCGTTGTCACGTTTGTCATGTGTACTGGGATAGAATTTTTATTTATTATTTACTTTTTTCTAAGATTAAAAAAAATAATAATAAAAGTGAGATCATGTTGCATGCTAGACCTAGATTTACTATCATCTCTTAAAAAAGTAACCTGCTTTTACAATCACTTCTACTTTTATCCTCCTCAAACGACATGAAAACTAGGGCTACAACTTGGTTTCAGGTTAACCTGAATCCGATTAACCGCGAAAATCAAGTATTCGGGTTGGTCTAGGTCGATCACGTCAGTCTGCTTTCACTATGAAGCAATTCAGCTTAGATGCCGGTTGTGCACCTCAGGTTGGAATCTGGATAGGGTCCTCTTGAGGTCGGTCGGATTGGGCCCAGGTTAACCCGCAACTCAAGGAGTTGGCCCCTATTGCAAACCATTTGATCTTTCTGTAAGTGCATTGCACGTGTCCAATTTACCCTCACATTTTTATTTTTTTTTCTGGCAGTGCCTGTCAATCTTTCAAAAGCTTGACCTGAATACAGCAGGAAATAAAATAAAACTATAAAGCTAAATATGACTGAAACTTGGAAAAATAAATATATTATAAAATACTCTTGTAAAGTACGGTGGAGAGTAATCATGCAATCAATCACTCCATGCATGGAAGATATTTCCAAAATCTAGGCCATTCAAATTCAGGGCTGGCACCCATGGATGGGTCATGGAAGAAAAATTTCCACCATCCAATTATCTGAAACCATCGCCATTGTCAAAGCGTTTAGTATCATCCCACCAGTGAAACTTTTGTGCATTGACCCATCCGTTGTAGGGCACATGATTTGTGCGGTCTGGATTGATAAGGGATTTTTCCAATGGGAAATGGCTACACATGTATGACAAACATTTCTCTTGCTATAGGATCCAATGAATTTTTATTTTCTTTTCAAGAGGACTCGTCATATGATTCCTTCGTAATATCATCCTATGCTGGTTCGGCTAAGGTGTTAGGACGGAGTGACATACTAATCATTCTACGTTTGAGGTATTGTTCTATCATCTGCCTTGTAACATAGGCAATGGGTCAGTTTTACCCCGTAATTAGCTTCGAACGGCAGATAAATTTATTTATTTAACGGAAGTACTTAAAATACATTTCAATAAAGTTATGAATATTTTAAAATTTTCAAAATGTGTATTGTATAATGTGCAGTTAAGATTTTATCAGCAAAAACCAATCAACGGTTTATATTTTTCAAAAATAAGACAGAAACCTCAAAGCAACGGACTGGCCTTCTCACCAAAGACAACTTACAACAACGTACTTGGTAAGTCCTAGCAAGGTTCGTGTCATGGTTACTTTCATGAACATAATGCCACATGAATGGAACTTTCATAAGATTCACTCTGTTGAACTGGTACGCTGCTACATTTTAACCATTGAACCCAAAAATCATGATCATCAAAAACTCAAGCAGGCTATAAAATAGAAAACAACAAAGAAGGCTTACTATCAATTTTGTACAAAGCCTACCATGGCATTTATATGCCATCCAATCCACTGATCTGATGTGCATAATTATGACGAAAGAATTACTCAAACTCACATAGTTCCAAGACTCTTTTGAATATATTTCTTTTTCTTTTGGAAAAGATAATTCATATATAAACGGGGCTCAACTGCCAGCATATACATTCGGGCCAGCCCTAGCAACAAAAAAAGCTAGGGCGAACCTATCATACCCGAACAAATAACACTCCCAGGCACTAAATGAGGCCAATGGCCTCACTCATGATGCTCCCAAGCCCCACCTAATATAGGAACAACTTCAAAGGTTTTAGATATAAATTCAAAGGTTTATATATATATATATATATATATATTCAAAGGTTTTAGATTTAAGTTTATAGGAGGCCCACTGAAAGTTGAATTAGACTAATTTTTCAAACAATGTCAATCAAGGTGTCACTTACCTGTTGAAAGTAGTAGATTTTATTCATGTTAAGTCGTTTAGGCCACATCAATAAATGAAACCCTAAATGATAACTAGATGGGGTGCACAAGTGTCCTCCATTGAATGTCTCCCCCTCTCTCTCCACATGCAATTCACATACTATGCACTCTTGTATGTATAATGGGAGGAGCAAATATACATTTTTAACCGTGCCATTAGCTTATCGGGGAGCCTGCCTATAGGATTCTATAGAACATTAAGTTAGATTTTTAATATATTTGAAGGTATTTGTGGAGTTTTGAAATAAACAAACGTCTTGGATTTTACCCCCTCCTTTCCTATTTCATGGGAAAGTAGCCTGCTCCAACCTCCTTTGGCATTCGTGTGTAACCCACACAACAATCAGACCAAGGAGCCATACAACAAATGCTTGTGGACCCAATCGTGATCACTCTGTAACATCCATTTGTACATCTATCGTGTGGTCTTATATTAGGATGTTGGCCTAAATAAGAAGCAAATCTAAATCTCAAGTGGGCCACAAAACATGAAGAAACTTTGGATGGGTTGTTCACCATTGGTGACCTCCTCTTCTTTAGCAGTAGTGTGGAGATGCAACATTTGTCTCCTTTTGTTCTCCCTTCGAAATTCTCCCCATTCCTCTCTCCACGTAGGTAATGCCCGACCCCCACTCTTAAGTCTTTCCACGGAATACTTGGGTTCTTTTGAGTCTCTCTGTGAATGCACTATCTCTTTGATTGGAAGAAATCTTGGAACCTCTTTTACTTGGATGCGGACCTTGGAGGAGACCTATTGATGCATGGTCTATAGAGGATTGGATGCAACAGACAGGGTCTATGTTACTTAACCATACAAATTGGAGACCTGTGTATATTTTGCGAAAAGGCAGGCATCAACATGTATTTCCTCCACTATAAAGGGTTGATGTGACGAGTGTGACATCTAGGCACGCCCATAAAGGAGCTAACATGACAGAAGTGGTAACACTTTTAGCACAGTGGACATTATCTTCCTCAAAAATGTAGAATAAATGTTATAGTGCCATATGGGCCCAGATTTTTTCTTTCATTGCATTGTTCGTAGATGAAAAGACTGCAAAAATCGTCCATGAACAGACAAACTCTCATGGAGGACATCATGTCCGAACCAGAAGGAAGAGGTCCTCACTTGCCATTGCACGAGCATTGCATCTAAATGGAGCTAAAAATATCAGGACCAATTGGGTCACCATGTACTCAAGGCCTAGACATATAAAGGAGAGACAGCAGGGGCCAGAGATGATATTTGTGTAGTTGTTGTCCAAAGAGGTTGTTGGAAAGTGGAAATAGTATTTCCATGCCTAGGAAAACTACTTTTGCTGGAAAGCCAGCCGCAAACCCTATATTATTTCCCATTCCAGCGGCTTTTTTTGTTTCTTATGTGAAATTGTTCACTTGGCTTAATTAGTTATGTGATAAAAGTAGTTTTATAATTTTACACCGCTTTCATTTTTGTATGGTTAGTATTTAAAGTTAGGTTGAGGAATAGATGGTTACTTGGATGCCAGTAAGTTAGGTAAAATGTAAGTGACTTGTAGGGAAGTCATTTACAGGTGGTGTTTGTAGGAGGAAATTCGCCTATAAATCTCTTACAACTTATAAGTCACTTACATGTAAATTGTTGAAGGTGAAATATTGGATGTTTCACCCTTATTATACCTTGGTTTTATGAACATGATAATGCTAAACAATCTTTTTATACATTTTTTATCTTGTGAGGTGATTTTGAGAGCTTAAAGTGAAAATGATGTTAAAAGCATAGATTTGATGCTCAAGAATTACCAAAGCATGGAATGGAATTTAGAGGTCATGAATGAAGATTTCAAGAGTTCATGATTCAAGAAAATCAAGTGAAGAAGGAAGAAAATCGATATTGAAAAGTGCATAAATATGAAAATTTTGAACTTGACAGTTCGATGACATTTAATACGGCTTCAGTGCCATCGAAGTAAGTGTTCGATGCCATCGAAGGAGGCTTGATCCCATCGAAAAATCAGAGAAAATTAAGTTCAGTTGTTGAACATATGGGTGCAATTCTCAATCCTATCAAATACCCCTTCGATCCTATCGAAGAGCAGTTCGATGACCCCAAAATTATCGTGAATTTTAGGGTGAACTCGTTGGAATGTTTCGGATATTTCTCGATCCCAACGAGCACATGTTCGATGACATCGAAGCCAATTCGATGCCATCGAAGATCGGACGATTTCATCGAAGGACTTGTGCAGATAGTTGTGGCAGGTTCCAAATTCGAATCAAACTCGACCATGGATCTCTGATACCATTAACGTCCTATCGAAGCTCCCATCGAAGCTGCATAAACTATATAAATTTGAAAAAAAATTCAAAGTCAGTCCAATCAAAGCTTATATAAAGGAGTCATGCTACATCAAAGATTTCTTCTTCTTTTAGTTAGTTTTTCATTTTTTTCTTTATGAGTTTTTGTTTAATCATATTTATGGTTAACTAATCTCTTAACTAGAGTTAATAGGTGAAGCTTGTATTCTATTTTGATGTTTATTCAAGTTTATGATATTAATGTTGGATATTTCATAGTTTATGATCTGAAATAAGGACTTATACACACACACACACACACACACTTTGATCTATTGTTGACTCTGGGCACGGTAAATGCTTCGGAATTTCATGAATGCTTTTCCTCTTTATTTTACAATTTTTTGATTTGTAAAATTCCTTAATCTACCATTGACTAAGGGCTTGGTAGATGCTTTTAACTCTCTACAATCGATTCAATAAGACTGTTACTATGGAATTATTGTTATGAATTTTCAGAATTTGTTTTAAATTTATTTATAATATTTTAACCGCTCTATTATCCGACTGGATAGATTAGGATGTTGATTTCAGTTGAAGTATTGATTAAATCAAGTAAAATGACATTAAGATAACTACAAGTGGATCCTTGGCGCTCTGATTTTTCCATTACATTGATAGTTTTACTTCACTACAACAGTCTTCTTAAATCCCAAATTTAGTTTAGTCTCTAGTTCTAATTCTAAAGTAGTTTAGAAAATTACAACATATCTAGTCCTTGTGGGTTCAACCTTAGTCTCACCGAGATTATTACTACTTCTCAACCTTGTACTTAGGGTAGAAGCGAACAAGTTTTTGAGATTGTTGTCGAGGACAACGCTGTATATTCTGGATTATTCTAGTTTTAGAATTAATTTAGGCTTAGGACTAACTTTCTATATTTTTTGTTTAGATTTTTTGAAATTTCTTTTAGGAAATAACTTGTTTTCTGTTTTGTAGAAATTGACATTTTTTTTTTTTTGGAAGGAAATACTATATTCAATGGTGAAGCACAAGGGCTTCACAACAAGTACATATTCGAGCAGGGTCCCTCGAAAAAAAGGGCAAGGTCCCTCCTATCATATGAGAAAGAAATAAAACGAAGTTAGACTTCTCGTAAGTTGCCTAGGCCTACTCCGTCCAAAAATAGTAGGCCCCACACAACTAGAAGGAGATCCACGGATGCGTTGAAGAGAAAATCCAACTGATTTTCACTTCGCATATGGGCAAGGTTATCAGCAACAGAGTTGGCCTCTCTAGGGGTGTGGGAGATTTGGACCTCCATGTTGCACATGAGGGCCTCTATTCTCACCTTCCAATACCACATGAACTAAGATGGGGTATTGTTGTTGGAGAGAACCTCCACTACTAAGGTAGAGTCGCTAGCCACCTCCACTCTACCAAGTCGAGCACACAGGGCTAGCCCATCCAGAATGGACCTAATTTCAGCCTTGGAGCTCTGGAGTTGTAGAAATTGACATAGTAACTCCAATATGGTAACTTCTTTCCAAACACTTCTCTTTTTCAAATTTTCTTAGATTCTGATTTATTTATTTTTTTCCTTAGGAGTAGTTGTTTAAAACTAGAGGGACTTAAGAGTGTTTCATGCCCAAATGGTTAGTCGAAGGATTGCCTATCCATCACCAGATTAGACACCACTTAAGATCCTTTAAGTTAGTTGAGATAATGACTGCAAATCAACCTCACCATCTGGCTGAGGAAATTCAAGATGAGAATGAGGTGCATAATGCTCCCACGCCTAGATCATTGCAAGATTAGTAACAACCGGGGAGGGCAAGTACACATTCATGTATGGTGTTTCCACTCAATACAGGAAATGTGGATTTCAAGTCGGGAGTGAATCAACTCATTCCTGAATTTCATGGGTTAGACTCTAAAAATCGTTACTCAGACTTAACAGAATTTGATGAGATTGTCGCTACCCAATATTTCAATAATGTTTTTAAATATATATTAAGAAAAAAATTATTTCCTTTCTCACTGAAAGAGAAAGCTAAGTCATGGCTGCACTCCTTAAGGCCGCAATCCATTAGTACTTGGGCTGAGATGACCCAGGAATTCCTTAAAAAGTTCTTCTCGATTCATAAGACAAACACCTTAAGGAGGGTGATCATGAATTTTGCCCAAAAAGAGGAAGAAACTTTCTTCCAATGTTGGGAGAGATTCAAGGATCTCTTGAATTCCTTTCCACATAATGGCTACGACACATGGTGGGTATTAAGCATTTTTTTTATGACGGATTGACTTCACCCATGCACCAGTTTATAAAGATGGTTTGTAACAGCGAATTCATGAACAATGAGGCCGATGATGCATGGAATTATTTTGACCAACTTGTTGAAAATGCACAATCATGGGACACCTCCTTAAGGCCCACCACTTCAAAGCCAACTCAATCAAGAGAGAAGAGAGGGATGTATGTCTTAAGAGAAGAGGATGATATGAGCGCTAGGGTGGCCAATCTTACAAGGAAAGTCGAGGCCATGGAACTTAAGAAGGTAGAAACTGTTAAACCCGACGATGTCGTGGAAGTTGCTTATGGTATTTTTGCTAGCAATGTACACTTAACACTAGAATATCCCACAATTCATGTGTTTCAAGAGTTGTTGCATGAGCAACCAAACGCCGTAAATAGCTACCAACGACCTTTCAGCGGACCCACCTCAAATGCATATAATCTCAGCTGGAGAAATCATCCAAACTTTAGTTGGAGGAAAGGACAAATGGCTACACCTCAAGATGTCTTTTCTCAACTTATCAATCAAGGGAAATTTAATTAGAATATGTTGCAAGCATTATAGGATATCAAGACAACTTTTAGAGCGTTTGCATCGTCTATTCAAAGAATAGAGTCACAACTTGTTGTTAGGGAGAAATGAACTTTGCCAGCCCAACCTCTTCCTAACTCAAAACAAGTAAGATGTCATTAAGATAACTACAAGTAGATCCTTAGCGCTTTACTTTTTCCATTACATTGATAGTTTTACTTCACTATAACATTCTTCTTAAATCTCAAATTTAGTTTAGTCTCTAGTTATAATTGTAAAGTGGTTTAGAAAATTAAAACACATCTAGTTCCTATGGGTTCGACCTTAGTCTCACATTGATTATTACTACTTTGCAACCTTGCACTTGGGGTACAAGTGAGCACAAATCTTTTTTTAAAAATGTAGAGGGCTAGGAGTGAGTAGTCACTTTCCTATAAGTTACAAGCCCAACGATATGGATTTTAAAGTAAGCGAATAGGGAGAAGAGTACCAACCTCCCAACCACCATTAATAGCCGTGAAGCTCTAACCAATGAAGAAGAAAGCTCCAACTCTCCAAACCAATAGCTTAACCCCCCCCCTTGGAATCATCTATTTTTCTTTCTTTGTCTGCAATTAGGGTTGAAAGTTGGGTGGGTTGAACCCGACCGACCCGACATTGGGTTAGGCATGGGCAAGATGCATTAAGTCCGATCTCAGGCTTGGGCTATTCAAACACCAACCCGATAAATCTTGGGTTGGGCTCGGGTTGAGGTCTTGGGTTGCCCGACCCAACCCGAACCTAATCAATATATAAGTTACTTATAAATTATAATTGAGTGTGGATAGTATGTGTTGAAGACAGGAAATTCTGGTGTTGTCGGGTCTCATTGGTCCACATCATTTACGATGACTCAAGCTAACAAGAAATGTTAGATTTCTCTCTCTCAAGTAGATTGTGTGCTACACAACATGACTTTTAAATGAGTAGTTGTCCTATATTTTAGCTTGTTTGTTTAGAATAAATGAAGTTCTTTACAATAAATAACTATATATATAACTAATAAAATCATAAATATAAAAAATAAGACATGTATTAAAATATAATAAATTAATGCAATCATTAAAATATTAGCATGTATCCACCCGGCCAACCCGATCGAACCTGCTTGGGTTGGGCTTGAGTTGAGAATTCCCAACCCGAGGTTGGGTTGGGTTGAGATACAAGAACCTTGGGTTGGTCTAGGTTTGAGCACCAACCCGACCTAACCCGTCCGACTTTCAGCCCTATCTGCAACTGCAACTTTTGTTGTCCACCTCTTTCCCTCTTTCCTTCAAAAGCAACGGTTTCTTCTTCTTCTTTTTTTCTCTCTCTCTCTCTCTACAAGTCCCTTCTCTTCAAGTCCTTTGTTATCTTTTGCTCGAAAATAGGGAATATGCGGCCGTGATTATTGGGCCCACTTTAACACGTTGAATGATATATCTACCCCGTCCATAAGTTTTGCTAGCTCATTTTAGGGCTTGTGCCAAAAAATTAATCAGAATCCTAATCTCATGTGGCCTACACCACGAGAATAAGTGGTGATTGAACGTCCACCATTAAAAACTTCCTATGGCCCCTCGTAATGGTTTTTTTGCTATCGAACCTCTTGATAAGGTCACAGAGACTTGGCGGATAACAGATATAAATGTCAGCTTGATCCAAAACTTTTGATGCCCATATGAAGTTTTTTTGGTTGGTATTCAATCACCTTTATTTCCCATGGTGTGGCCCACTTGAGATTTGGATCTAAATCATTTTTTGGGCCCAATCTCTAAAATGAGCCGGTAAAACCGATGGACGGAGTGGATATACCATACATACATCAATGTGAGCCCCATGGTCCAGCCATCAAGGTAGACCATTGTTCTTTATTTTTTTAAAATATTTTTATTTATGTATTTTAATGCATCTAGATTGTTTATTTTCTGGCCCACTAATTTTTTTTTTTACATGGGCCATAACATGGGAAACAAAGATTTTTATTATTATATGAGCCATAGCATAAAAACAAATGGACACCCATTTCTGACCATTTATATATCTATATGAGTGGTTCCACTAGATGGATGACTCCCATTTTTTATTTTTATTATATATATATAAATATGTGTAGGTGTAGGGGTGGTTACTATTAAATATTTTAGTTTCCTCTAAACGCTTAAATTGAATTATTGCTCCATATTGTAAGTATTTTGAATTTGTGTACTTGCATCTATGGTCCACTTAATGATTGGTTTAATATAAGAATTGACACAAATATTCATCTACATTGGCCCAACAAAATGACATATTTGGTCCTGGGCTTTTTTATGTGATTATTAAACAATTACATCTCCAAGCTCTCTCAGTGTTAATATACAACATCTTACCTATAAGTAACTTACATGTTTACCCAAACACAAAAATCAACTTACCTATAAGTGACTTAAAACTTACATCCAAATAGGTTACCTCTACGTAATTTTCACTTGTAAGTGACTTACAAGACTTACCTGTAAGTCACTTATAACTTAAAAGTGTTGAAATTGGGTGTCTTTAATTTACGTTGAATTTTGATCTGTCAATAGGATCCACAAACCACTCAATACGATCGAGAAATTCCCAAAATCATGATTAATTTGTTGGACAATTTTTAGGTCACCCTTGATCCTATCGATGGAAACCTCGATCCCATTGACATGCATCTATGGTTGTCAATTCTATCGAAGGTCCTATAGATGGAATTGCGTGTTTTTACGAAAGTACGGGTTTTGTTTCTAACTCTGTAACAGTGTTTATATAAACCATGTTTACACAAATTAAGGGTATTTTAATAGAGCTTTAACATTATCTAAGTGGTTTTTGGAGGGAGCTAGGGTTCTCTACTCTAGGGTTTTACATGTAAGTTATTCTCATCTCTTGTAATTTCATTTTCATATTGGATTGCTTGTTACTTTGTGCCGTTGTTTTTTTCCCACAAGGGTTTTTCCACGTAAATCATTGTTTCATAGTGAATTGTTTGTCACTTTGTGCCGTAGTTTTTCCCTGCAAGGATTTTTCTATGTAAATTGTTGTGTTCTCTATGCATGCTCGAATTTTCAATTATTGTGCTTTGTTTGATTCACGCCTAGGTGAAGCTTGCGCCACTAACAAGTGGTATCAGAGACAGGTTATCATATTAGGATTTCATATTGAATCTAAAGACATAGCATTGAAGGGAATGAATGTTAAGTTTGAGATGAAGAAGTTTACATGGAAAAATATTTTTGAATTGTGGAGGGTGAAAGATCAAAGCCCTTCTAATTCAACAAGGCTTACTGCAGGTACTCCTTGAAAAAGAAAAGCTTCATGATACTATGAGCGATGAAGAGTGGGATGAACTAGATCAAAAGGCAATTAGCACAATTCAATTGTGCTTGGCCAATGAGGTCTTCTATAATGTCATCAGTGAGACAATTACTGTATAATTGTGGGCAAAGTTGGAGAGTCTCTAAATGACGAGATTGGTCTAAAATTGTTTGTTTTTTAAGAAATTGCTATACTCGTGGAGGTAAAGATCTACAAGGAAGATCCTATTGAATTATCTTCTAAAGTCTTATAAGAGTCTAGAAGACACTATGCCACGGTAGGGAGACCATTGACGTGGAAACTGTTATCCGAGCCCTTCATTGGAAGTAGTTGAGAAAGAAAAACGGTGGTGAGGGTTCCTCTATATATACATTAGTTTCTAGAGTAAGAACTTCTGAATAGGAGAAGGAAAATTCGCAATTGAGATCTAAGTCTAATGGCAAGGGCAAGATGAAGTGTTGGAATTTTGGGAAGACCGAACATATGAAGAAGGATTGTCTATCCCCTAAAACCAAGAAGGATAAGAATTCAGATAATTCTATAAGGGAGGCTAATTCAGTGGAATATCGTAAAGGTTTAGATAGTTGTGACGTATTATCGGTGTCCGAAATTGGTCACTTCTATCAAGAGTGGACTTTAGATACAGGGGCTTCAGACCTCATAACCCCTCACCGGAATTAGTTCACCAAATACATTGAGTATAATGGTTTTCTAGTTCTTATGGGCAATGATCATGCCTACAAGATTATTGGAATTGAATCCATTCGCATCAGAATGTTTGATGGAGTGGAGCATACTCTGACTGATTGTGCAGCATGTTCTAGATTTAAAGAAAAATCTAATTTCTCTAGGTGCTCTCAATACACTAGCATGTAATTTCATTGGCTACGATAGTGTCCTGAAAGTTTCAAAGGGGACACTCACCGTAATGAAAGCATAAAGGAGTGAAAATTCTACAAGGGAGGCTAATTCAGTGGAATATCATAACGGTTTAAATGGTTGCAATGTATTAACAATGTCCAAAATTGGTCACTTTTATCAAGAGTGGACTTTAGATACACGGGTTTCGTACCACATAACCCCTCACCGGAGTCGGTTTACCACATACAACGAATATAATGGTGGCCTAGTTCTTATGGGCAATGATCATGCTTATAAGAATATTGGAATTGGATCCATTCGCATCATACTGTTTGATGAAGTGGAGCATTCTCTAACCAGTTATGAGGCACATTCTATATTTGAAGAAAAATCTAATTTCTCTAGGTGATGTCAATGCACTAAGATGTAATTTCATCAGGTATGATAGTGTCTTGAAAGTTTCAAAGGAGTCACTTACCATTATGAAAGAATAAAAGGAGTAACAATCTCTATAGATTGATTATGAATACTATATTGTGTGGAGCTGTACCCTATGTAGTGGAATCCACATAAGCACGTTTGTAGCGTACGCGCCTATGTCACATGAACGAGTGTGGTATGAAGGTACTCCTCGATCGTCGTTTAATTACTGCTTTTACAATTTTTAATTTAAATGTATGTGAGCATTGCATATATGGTAAACACTCAAAATTGTCATTTAAAACAAAAAAGAAAACATAATAGTAAGTGACCATTGGATTATATACTCTGACATGTGAGGGCCATCACCCATGATTTTTAAAGGAGTGTCGTCATTCTTCATAACAATCATTGATGAATTCTCTAAAACGGTATATGTTTATTTTATGAAAAATAAATTCGACCTGTTTGTCACTTTCAAGTCTTGGAAGGTCATTGTTAAAAATTAGTTAGGGCAACATTTGAAAGAACTGAGAACGAGGCGGAGAATTTACTTCGAAGGAATTTAAATAGTTTTGTAAGAATAGGGGGATTGTAAGGCACAACATAGTCAGGCACACATTAGAGCATAATGGTGTGGTGGAACATATGAAAATAACTCTCTTAAAAATGGCCCCAAGTATGTTCAGTAATGTGGCGTTAGGCAATGACCTATAGGCTGAGGCCATTTTCACGGCTTGTTATTTAATGAATCAGTCTCCATCTATAACTATTGATTATAAGATTCCTAAAGAAGTATGCAGTAGTCAGGAAGTAGACTACTAAGGGCTCCATGTATTTGGTTACGATGCTTACTCTTATGTACTTTCTATTGAGAGAGACAAGTTAGACAAATGGGCAAAGAACTGTACCTTTGTTGGCTATGGTGATGATGTGAAGGAATACAAATTGTATAATTGGGCCACACAGAAAATCATAATGAGCTGAAAGGTCAAGTTTAATGAGAATTCTATGTCTCGTAAGGATGAACACAAATAAAAAGAGAAATCAGTGGTGATTGATGTCGAAATCAACAAGGGGGAGAGACTTAAAGAAACTTAGTCGCATGACGAGGTACAAGAGTAGGTGGAGCCATCACATGTCGGGAAAAATCCACCACGACATCGCAGGTTACAATTGAGTTATAAAGATGATTCAAATGTTGCATTCTCCCTCATGACAAATAAGGGAGACCCATCTACTTTTTAGGATGCTCTTGATGGTGCAAATGCAGAAAAGTGGATTGATTCGATGCATGATGAGATGGATTCTTTGTATAAGAATGAGACGTGGGAGTTGGTGGTGCTTCCCGCTGGGCATAAAGTGATCAAATGCAAGTAGGTTTATCGGAAGAAATAGGATAAGGATAAGGCTAGACTGGTAGATAAGGGTTATGCGTAGAAAGTGGGTGTCGACTTCAATGAGATTCTTAGACCTGTGGTCAAGTAAATATCCATCAGATTTGTATTGGCACTGATTTCCCGATATAATCTTATACTGATAGTTGGATGTAAAAATTGCTTTCCTATATGGGGAATTAGAACAATCATAAGGATTTGATGTATAATGGACAAAGAATAAGTTTTGCAGGTTAAACAGGTCATTGTATGGCCTGAAATAGTCGCCTAGATAATGGTACAAAAAGTTTAATTCTTCCATATTGAGTATGTGATTTATTAAAAGTGAATTCGATCACTTTGTCTACTTCAGAGAACTAAGTGATGAGAAATTCATTATCCTAGTATTGTATATTAATGATATACTTATCACCAACTATAGAATATATGCAATCAACATATTAAATGCTCAGTTATCCAGGCCATTCGAAATAAAAGATCTAGAGGGTGAAAAGAAGATTCTTGGCATCGATCTACATAGGGATAGGGAAAGGAGCATGCTATGGTTGTCTCATGAGGAGTATCTTGCAAAGGTCCACTCAAGTTTGGGATGGACAAGGTGAAACCAATTAGGCACTCCCCACACTTCTCAGTTTTAGCTTTCTTAGGAACAATGTCCTGCATCAGATGAAAAGCAACAGTGTATGTTTTATGTGCCCTACTTGAGTGTAATAGGCAATTTAATGTATGACATGTTCTGTACGAGATCGGATATTTTTCTTACAGTGGGTGTTGTGAGTAGATTCATATCTAAGCTTGGCAAGCAACATTGGGAGGTCGTGAAATATCTACTCCATTACATAGGAGGTATGAAGGACCACGTCTCGACATTTAAAAAATCAAAGGAGAAACCAGTAGGCTATGTGGATTATAATTACACAAGAATATGGACAATAAAACGTCAACTTCAATTTACTCATTTAAATTAGCGGGTGGAGTGATCAGTTGGATGTCAAAGCTTCAATCTATAGTTATCATTTTCACAACCAAAGTTGAGTATATGACAGTTATTAAGGCATTCAAAGAATGTGTTTAGTTGGAAGGAATGATGAATGAGTTAGGGCTTCACTAAGAAGTCATGCCTGTGTATTATAACAGCAAGAGTGTTATCAATTTCGCAAAGAACTCGGTATACCATTCTCGTACTAAATATATTGATGTTTGTCATCATTGTTATACGACAGGTGCTTGAGGAAAGCGGTATTACTCATGTATGTGTGAACAACTTCACTCATCTAGACATTTATGTAAAAATTCATCTATTTATTTACAAAAGCATCCATACTTGTGTCCAATAAGCTGTGCAAGTATACTCTCACATATTAGGCACATTTATATGAGCTCCATGAGATTAGACCCTATTCTCCTTAGAAACTAAAATTCACAGTTGGGACGATAAAACACACCTAGAGGAACCTAACAAATATTCTGATCGTTAACTAAATTAGCTTATCATATTCAATCATGACCATTAAATCATAAGTCAACCATGAAAGTTCATTTAACGGACAATTTAAAAGAGTAAACCAATAAGGACGATTCATTTTCATGCTCATCCTTATTCTACTATTGACATCATGATTAGGTACATACATCATCTTGTAGGACATCCCTTAATTAGCTCAAGGGTCTAAAATATAAATGCACCCTGATCCTCTCAAACATATAATTGCTAGACCTCTACTTTTCTTAAATTTTCTACCCCGACCTATCTAGATTAGATTAGCCACAATTATAAATTTCGACTCAAAATCATATCATCTCACCATTAAAATGGAAATTTTAGATTTTTGACTCGTGGTCCACTTATATGTGGAGTCCAATATTTTCAGAACAAATACTATGAGTATCCCTACTTATCCATATGATCCAATCTTAAAGGGGGCCATGCTCGGTGTGTCGAAACTATTGGCATGTCACCTTAAAAGCGCGCACCTCGAAACATCCTAGCCAAAGAGTCCAACCTTTTCCACGTCTGTGTCTTAATTTGGGAAGAATTCCGTTACAATTTCATCACCATTCAATTTTCTCCTTAGTAATCAAAATGTGTCCATTTTTTAAATTGTAGACCCTTAGGTAGTCTAGAATAATTGTATGTAATTCTCTTTTCTATGGACACTCCTATCACCGTCCATCAATTTTTTGGACTATAACTTCCGAGTGGGCCATCCTTTTTAAAATAAAAAATAAAAAAATTGACGATCCATTAGCTAATTCATGTTTTGCCAAACATTTTGACCAAAAAATTTCTGAATCCAGATCATCAACCACACTTTGAGACTTAACCAAAGTTATATTTTTAGCCCTTTTATGATTTGTGTATTAGTTTATAATATGAGACTACCATAACTTTAGCACTACAATTGCATTGTGACTCATGATAGTTGGGGACCCACTTTTCAAGATCGAAATATTTTCTTTTAAAAAAGCCACACATTCGGAACCTCTCAAGTGTCTAGATCTTGAACGTCACCTCTATGTGGGGCCCACTTATAACATACACCATACACACGCGCGCATCTCTAAAAAAGGGATTTTTGAAATTTAGTCAGAAACTAATGGGTGTTAGCACACTACCCACTTAACATGTTGTTCTAGCTTTGGTCGGATAAGGTGAGAGAGGTAGGGAGAAGGTGGTACTTCTCTATATGACAATATAGTGTGACTCATGCATATCCATGATGTACAACTTGATCTAGGGACCCTCGTGTAAGAACAACATAAAAATCAGCTTAATCCAATGTCTCAAGGCCCTGTAAATATATATTTCTTATATCATAGAATGCCAACTCTTGATAGCATTATGGGCCAATGAAAATATAGATCCACATCATTTTTAAACATAACTTTATTCTAACTAGTCCATTTTTGTGAATGATTCAGATCCTTCATCTGTCATTGGGTGGGGTCGTTTTTACTATAAACTAAAATAGAGAGAGAGATGATTTATCTCTCTCTTTGGGAGGAATAACCCCTAGATTTGGTAGGACGTAATTGTTTTCCTAAGTCTAACAAGAGGAGGAGAAACGATTTCTTGACCCTCGTACATTTGCCTCACATTAAACCCTACAGAAAAGAAAGAGTGAGAGTGAGTGAGAGGGAAGATTGTGGAGAAAAGTTTGAAATCGGTAGGTATAAATGTATTTTATTTTTATTTTTCTAAATCCATGATATTTTCACTTTATCTATGCAATGAACGGGGAAGATTAGCCGCGCGTTCATCGCATTATTCAATCAGAGCTGACGCAGGCAAGGACGTGAGGTCGAGCACCGTCTTCCTCAATATGATAAATATTCCGAATCCACGGAACTTCTCTGGACTCCTCAAAGAGGCTCCTCGAATCCACGAGGAAAGAAAGAAGAAAATAGAAAGAATTTCTAATAAATTTGAAATTGATTAATGAATGAATAAAAATGAGTTTACGACCCTTTAAATAAGGGTACCAAGCAATAGGAAAGAAATCAGAAGCAAACTACAACTAAAACTCCTAGAATCCGCAACATACTATAAATAGTAAACTTACTATTTATAGACGGTCGTGATGTCTACTAGTGAGCAAGGTTTTCGGCCAAAAATAGTAAGTGTCCTATTTGGCTTCACCAAACCGTTCTCCTAATTATCCTAAGCACTTTTCATGTTGGACGCAACTCCTAAAGCCCAACGGATGAAGAGTTATAACCAAACTAAAACTTACTATTTATAGTAAAAATGAAAATAAAACGGAGAAACGACTGTCAATCAGGGGTTTTCTTACAAATTTGGGCTGCGCAATTTGGCATAGCGGGGTTAGTTGGCTAAAGTAGCTCGTTCTACCCCAAAATCATATATTTTACATCGGGTAACTCATTCCGGATTGCGAGATATGCCTGATCCAATGTCTGATGGTTCGGATCACTTTTGTCATCAATCGTGCCTTTTCTGATCCATCTTGGCCATGAAATTGTCCGCGACCCGCTCTACATGAGTCCCCTCCACTTAAAATGAACTCGTCCTCGAGTTCTCCTCCTGCTCTGGTTCATGATACTCGGTCAGGTCCGCAACGTTGAAAGTCCATGAGATCGCCATGTCATCTGGAAGATCAACAACATAAGCATTGTCATTGATCTTTTGGATGATTGGTACCAGTCCAATCTTTTTATTCTTCAACTTCTTGTACGCTCCGGTCGAAAATCTTTCTTTTCGCAAATGGATCATTACCTGGTCACCCACCTCGAACATCTTTTGTCGCCGATACTTGACCGCTTGTTCCTTGTACTTTTCGTTCGAGGCATGTAACTTGGTCTGCACCTCCGCATGAATACATATGATCTTGTCTGTCATATGTTCTGCTGCAATGCTCATGCCTGGGAGCTTGGGCAGAGGGCCCAAGTCTAGTGTGTGGCGAGGTACTCGTCCATAAATAACCTGGAACGGAGATTTTCCTGTCGAGCTGTTCACCATGTTGTTGAATGCAAACTTCGCTTGAGACAAAGCCAAATCCCAATGCTTCAGTTTTTCTCCTGAAATACATCGAAGGAGGTTTTCAAAAGTGCGATTCACAACCTCAATTTGACCGTCAGTCTGTGGGTGGTAGGCGCAGCTAAACTAAAGTCGTGTATCGAATCGAGTCCACAAAGTTCACCAAAAGTGGTTTATGAACTTCGTGTTACGGTCATAAGTAATAGTCTTGGGAACCCCGTGTAGCCGCATAAATTCTCTAAAGAATAGATTCGCCACGTGTGTTGCATCGAGAGTCTTCTTGCATGAGATAAAGTGGGCCATCTTAGAGAAATGATCTACCACCACGAACATCGAATCCATGCCGCGTTGTGTTCGTGGGAGACCAAGCACGAAGTCCATAGAAAAATCTTCCTAAGAGCCATCAGGCACGGGCAACAAGGTATAGAGGCCCGTATTATGAGATTGCCCCTTGGAGGTCTGACAAATATAACAACGTTGGACTGGCTTTCCCACATCACGTACTAATTGCGGCCAGTGATATCGTTCTTCAACAAGAGCTCGCGTCTTGTCTTACCCAAGGTGTCCACTAAGGCCACCTCCATGTAGCTCTTGGATTATCTGTTCCCTTAGCGAACTGTTGGGGATGCACAATCGATTTTCCTTTAAAAGGAACTTGTCTTGCATATGTAAGTTGCCGGAGTGACCTTCTTGACATCTAACTCATGCGTCCTTGAAGTCGTCGTCTGCTTATATGTCTTTGAGGCACTCGAACCCGACAACTTCATTGCTCATAGTTACTAACAAATTTGCATGGTGACTCAGCGCATCGGCTACTTTGTTCTGTTGTCCTGACTTATGTTTTAGCATGAACGTGAATTCCTGCAAAAACGAGATCCATCTAGCATGCACACGGTTAATGTTAGCTTGACTATTAATGAATTTGAGAGCTTGATGTTCTGTGTAAAGTATGAATTCCCTTTGAATCAAATAATGTCGCAAGTGTCGCAATGCCTGGACCACCGCGTATAACTTGATCTCGTATGTAGACCACTTCTTGCGTGCATCGCTAAGTTTCTCACTGTAGAAGGCTACCGGCCAACCTTCTTTAGACAAAACTCCCCCAATCCCAACATATAAGGATCACATTCGACTTCAAACAGTTTGTCGAAGTTGGGAAGCACAAGAACCGAGGTCGTGGATAATCTGCACTTGATTTCGGCAAAGCTCCTGTCAGCTTCATCAGTCCACTGAAACTGCCCTTTCTTCATGCAATCTGTGATTGGTGATACAATAGTATTGAAATTTCTCATGAATCAGATGATAGAATGTCGTCAATCCATGAAAACTTCACACTTCGTGAATATTTGTGGGAACTGGTCATTCTCTGATTGCCTTCACCTTTTCCTCATCAACCCGAATGCCCGTAGATGTTAGGACAAAATTCAGAAACAATAGGCTATTAGTCATGGAGCTGCACTTCTTTAAATTGAGATATAGTTTATTTTCAGCAAGCACCTGAAGGACCTTCTTGAGGTGTTCCATATGGGTAGTTTCGTCTTAACTGTATATCAAAATATCATCAAAATAAACCACAACGAACCGCCCAATGAAAGGTTTCAGAACTTGGTTCATCAATTTCATGAATGCGCTAGGCGCATTCAAAAGACCGAAGGGCATGACCATCCATTCATACAACCATTCATTAGTCTTAAAGGCCGTTTTCCACTCATCACCTAGCTGTATTCGAATCTGATGGTAGCCACTCCTTAGATCCAATTTAGAGAATATTTTGGCACCATCTAACATGTCCAGCATATCGTCCAATCGGGGTATAGGAAACCTGTATTTTATGGTGATTTTGTTGATGGCTCAGCTGTCGACACACATGCGCCAACTCTCATCTTTCTTTGGAGTTAATAGAGCTGGTACAGCACATGGACTTATGCTTTCTCGAATAAGACTCTTACGGATCAACTCCTCCACTTGTCCTTAAAGAATCTCGCACTCATTCAGACTCATTCGATAATGAGGCCGATTGGGTAGACTAGACCCGGGAACAAAGTCAATATGGTGTTGGATATCCCGCATGGGGGTTAACCCATCGGGAAGGTCATCGGGCCAGTTTTCTTTAAATTCATGTAGCAAGGGCCTTAGTCTTTCAGGGATGATGGTAGGTTCGAGTTCTTCCCCTTTTACAATTGATGCATAAGCCTGTCCTGTTTCTTTGGATTCTTCCACGAAGTCTCGTATGGTTAAGAGAAAACGACCCTTTACTTTAAAAGTTTCAGGTGGTCCCTCTGGATCCATAGGAGCCAATATGGTCTTCCGGTCATCCTTGACGAAGATATATATGTTATCTCGCCCTTTATGAGTGGCGTCACGGTCAGATTGTTAGGGTCGACCGAGTAGTATGTGACATCCTTTTCAATGTTTACCAATTGAAAAGGATATGGTGCATCGTTTAATTACCTTTGTTTCGTTGACCTTCTTGATCCAACCGATTGTATATAGAGAGGGATAACGCTCCGTTTTTAATTGCAATTTCTCCACCATAACCTTGGAAATGATGTTCTCGCAGCTGCCACTACCAATAATCACATCACAAACCTTTCGATTCACCGTACATCTAATGCGGAAGATGTTATGCCTCTGTGGATGCACTTCTTTTCTTGGCACATATAATAACCGCCTCACGATGAGTGACTCACCGTGATCTTTCTGAACCCAACTTGATTCATCTACCTCGTCCTCACTTCCGGATCACTTCTGTCGTCGACCGTGCCTTTTCTAATCCATCTTGGCCATGAAATTGTCCGCGACCCGCTCGACATCAGGATCATACGATGAAAAGACCCTAATCTCATGTAAATCTCTTCGTCGTAGAGATTGGTGTGGAGTCATCTTAATGCATTGGATCTGATCCACACAGATCATGTGATTCCCAAGATTAAAATATGCTAGGACCCCAATTTTTAGATCAATTTGATCATCATATGGGCCACATCAATCGAATTAAATCATAGATGTTAATTTATACATTATATTTTATACTGGATCATTGAACGCATTAGATCTGGTCTATACCATCTATATTGGTTTTGTATAGAACTACAGTAATATCTAGAACATTAGTTCATACTGATCGTCTAATGAACCACGCTAATCAAAGGAAATGTTATTATCAAAACATATTATGAGAAGAATATGGATCATGGATGGTCCAGATCTAAAAAATTAATTGATTATTCCCTAATTTAATTATGTGGGACCAATGGACAGTTTGGATATAAGCGATTAGTCTTGAAATCTACAAATAAAGAAAAACCCAAAATTTTGAAGTTGATCGATCGAAAGTCCAATTGATTCGATCAACGGACACCTATACATATCTGATAACTTATGATCCTCGATAATTGGATTAGCATACATATGATAGATGTAATTTCATATACAATGGACCAATTAAGGATCAGCGAAAATTGGATAGCAACTTTGATGTGAGCAAGTGGGCCCCACATTAGTAGTGATGAGTGTAAACCCTATAATAAGGGTTGGGTCCAAAGGTAATTTAAGTTTAACAGTAAGTAATAATTCTTGTGAACCTACTGTGGGAGATTGTTCAATTAAAGGTGGGTCCTACCAAATTTATTTGTATGTTCAATACTTGATTTCATTTACATTATTATCAGGGAGTTCGAATTCAATCCAATATGCATATTCTACGGAATCATTTTCACCAAATCAAGGTGAGTGATCACAACATGTTTCATTTTCATTGGAATTAAAATATCTTTGTTTAAATTTATTTAATTAGTTGACATATTGTTTTGATGTGTTGTTTTAATGTTGTTTGATAATGTATGTTCACATGTAATTTTGTTGATATAGGCTCACATGTCTAAACTTCTTGAATTATGGTGATCTTGTACACTGGATTCACATGTGTATACACTGAAAAATATGTTATTTCATGAATTGTATAAGAATAAAGAAGTATAATCATCATTCATCTCATACTATATTGCATAGTCGATCCTAGGGACCTCACTAGAAGAATATTGATTCTATCTCATAACATATTGCTTAGTCAATCCTAGGGGACCTCACTAGAAGAATCTCAATCCTACTAGAATCGTTAGTAGATGTGGGCCATGCATATGCCTATCGAAAGGTGAAACCTACATAAGGGATGGATGCAGGTTGATAGTAATCTAAATCAAGTAGATAGGCGATCATCCCATTTGATGCATTCTTACTAATGTGCATTCTATGTTTCTGTAATATTTTAAATTTAATATGCATGAACCATTTTGAGTTTTCTCACTAGGCTTGGCCAACTTATGTTTTATTGATGGAAAAATGGCACAAATGAAAGGATAGTAGATGAGTTAACAAGGAACAATAGAAAATTGTAGAGCTAGTGTATGATACAAGGGAAATTGGGTTGTATTTAATTAAAGATGAACTTGTAACATTGTATTATCTACATTGATTATTTAGAATATATGTTACTTAGGGTCTTAGTTTCTCTTTAAAGTAATTTTTTGCTTAAAATTTGATATTGTAGATGTTCTAAGATTAGTTAGTTGGATATGAACTATATGGTGGTTATGGATAATAATTATTAATAAGGTCTGAAGGGGCGGACCTAGTAGAATTAATTAATGGAGTTTTCATGGAAGAGTTGGGTCATTTGTGAACATTAGAGATGGATATTTGTAAAATTGACTCATTTTATTACACTTAGTCGACGAGTCATGATTCATACCTTGATTCTGTGGGTGCACACTCAGTACCCAAATTTAGGCATGTGACAACCTTCTTCCAATACCTAAAAATTCCAATAGGTGGGTACGAAGTGATCCCACAGGGCTATTATGCTCATCCTGTGTTTTTTAAACATCTATAGGTATCGGACTGGAGTATTACGTGGATGTAGGCTCCTACTACTAATTTCTTTACAACATTAGACATTCTTTTCATTTTTTTTTTCTTCTTTTTATTAGGCATGGATGTTTTATATTAGTTTGAATTATTTCAATTGACTCGATGTAATGGATATTGGAACATATTGTTTTTTAGCATTAGTTTCAATTTAATTTTGGTTTCATAAAGTCAAGCTTATGGATAATTATTTAATAAACCCGTGCATGATTGGATTATTTCAACAGTACTTATTTGAGGATGTGTTGTAATAGAATGAACACATTTTTCCCTTGAATTACTCTTCTTAAATTGGTTCATGGGTCTAGGATTCGGGTCTTGAATAACCAATTTAGGTACCCGAATTTTCGGGCATATGACAATAGATGGCCCCATCGTCTCATATAAGCCACATCACGGTAATATATGGGCCCGGTCATCTCAGGAAGACCCTATCTTAGTGTGGGATGGGCCCAATCACTTCATGTGGGCCTGATCAAGGTGGTGGACAAGCCTGATCGACCCGATAGATGCTTAATCAATCAATAGATGAAATGTGGACAAATGCAAGATTGTCACTAAACATGCATGCATCCCCAATCACATTCAACGATCAAGAATACCCAAAATTCAACAAAAGATCATGATGGGACCTGTCTCTAAGTAGGGCCACCCCATGATGGGTGAACGATAAAGAGAATGCTTGCATGATCAATGGCAAAACTTTAAGATTTTAATGGGGCTTAACGAAGAAATGAGGGGCCCCATACACATGAGAGATTTGAAAAGCAAATGAAGGCCCCACATGTGGTTTACTTAAGAGGGAAAGTGGACTCTACATGTTAAAGGATTATTGAGGAATGATTTTAATGAATTGGATTAATCAAGAAGGTGGGCCATCATCATAAATAAAGGCCCACATTCACCATGCAAACCCACAATGACAATTCACCTAAAGAAGCTTCAAAGAAGAGGGAAAGAAAGAAAAGAAAGAAATGTTAATTGACTGATGGAGGAATAAAGGAAAGAAATGGAGGGAGAGAAGGAGAGACACCTACCTTAGTGAGAGAAGATGAAAAGAAGAGAAGGAAAAGGAGGAAAGAATAAGGAAAATTAGAAAAGAGAGACGAGACAAAAAAAAAGGAGGAAAATAGGAAAGTTAAAAAAGAAAAATAGGAACGAAAGAAAAGTAAAAAAGAAAAATTAGAAAAAAGATAATAAGGAAAAAATATTAAAAATATAGAAATAGGAAAATTAGAAGAAATAAATGACAAGATTGGGAAAAAAGAAAATTAGGAAAAATAAAAAAAAATAGAAAAACTCCTAAATAAATTCAGAAAGTAGAAAACAGAAATTTCAAGAACTTAGATAAATCTAAAAAAAATAAATACAATTTTTTAAAAAATAAATAAAAATAAAATCTACAACTAGAAATTCAAAAATTCAGTAAATTCAAAATTCCAAGAAAAAAAAAACTGAAAATTAGATAAGAATTTGATTTTTGTTGCCTCATCTATCACATTTGATTTTGATTTCCCTTAGTCTCGTTTGATTTCCTATTGGCCTATTTTATTTCCTCTGTATCATTTGATTTCCTTTGTTATACTTGATTTCTTTTTATCGCATTTCATTTCTGCAGTCACATTTGATTTCCTTTGTTACTTTTGATTTCTTTTTTATCTAATTTAATTTCCTTTATCACATGTTATTTCCTGTCTCGTTTAATTTCCTTTGTCTCGTTTTCTTTTCCTTTATCTAGTTTGATCCCTTGTCTCATTTGATTTCCTTTATCTTATTTGAGTTCATTTGATGCATGTGATTTCTTTTGTCTTATTTGGTTTCCCTCTATCTCATTCAATTTCCTTTTGTCTCATTCGATTTCCTTTTTATCCAATTTGATTTCCATTGGTCTCATTTGATTAACCTTTGTGTCATTTGATTTCCTTTTATGGCATTTGATTTCTTTTAACACGTGATTTTTATTTTTTTAAATTGATTTTCTATGTTGCATTTAATTTCCTTTTATCTCATTCAATTTTCCTTGTCTCATTTGAGCTCCTTGTCACATTTAATTTCTTTAGACATGTTTTACATTCTTGCCTCATTGAATTTCCTTATTTTATAAAAAATTATATAAAAATTAGTAAAAACGTAAAAAAATTCTTTAAAAAAAAAAGAAAAAGAAGAGAGAATTAAAAAATAACTTAGAAATTAATAATTAAAAAAAAAAACAAAAAATGCAAGAAAATCCCAAAATTACGGGAAAAAAATCAAAATAAAACTAAGAATATTTTGTAGCTAGTTTTTTAGGTTTCAAAATTTTCAAAGGGACTTAGATTGCCTAAGTGAAACCCCAAGGAGTCCTTACTTTTTCAAATAAGTTGGATTTTATAATAAAAAGAAGTATCCCTAAGTAGAGATCCAAAGCAATAAAACCATATTTCAAAAAACCTAAAAAATATATTTCAATAAAAGCCAATCCTGATCGCAACCATCTGATCATGACACAATATGCCAAATCTTATTCAAAAAAGTTAAACACACACACACACCCAATAAAACTGACTTCGATCATGACTGTTGATCTTTGAATAAGTAAATGAAAGGACAAGTAAGATTATCTAAAAAAAATACAAAAAATAAATAAATATAAATATAAACATTCTGACTTCACCTCCTTGCGAAATCAAGTAGACCTTCGAAATAAACGACCCAGGAATATTCTTCAAAAAACTCTTTTAATAACATCCCCAAGGAACATTGTTCCCCCTGTGGGCCATTTCTAAAAAACAAAACTACACACACACACACACACACACACACACACACACACAAAAAAAAAGGAGGAAGAAGAAGGTAGAAGAACTAACTCTAAAGTGCCTTGCTTTCCAAGGACTTTCATCTCATCTATCATGGCAGCCTTCCACTTTAGGTCTTTTAAGACATCTGGAACTGAAGATAGAATAGAGAAAGACGAAATAGTTGAACAAAAAGCATGAAAAGGATGAAGAAAAACGATCATAGGAAATATGATTACCAATTAGATGAGGCATATTGAATTTGGTGCAATGACAAGTAGGAAGAATTCTTATA
The DNA here is from genome assembly GCA_037074715.1 of Magnolia kwangsiensis. Lineage (NCBI taxonomy): Eukaryota > Viridiplantae > Streptophyta > Magnoliopsida > Magnoliales > Magnoliaceae > Magnolia > Magnolia kwangsiensis. The sequence continues at coordinate 33,603,498 of CM073586.1, read as the reverse complement.
TGTTTTCTTTAAGAAAACCAATCAGGGGATCGTGTCACCCACATTCAATGGTAGGATTTGTAGTTTGAGCAATAGACGGTGTCGAACTAGACTAATCATCATGTTCCACTGCTAAGGGTGACTCCTCTTCATGTGTGGAAACAAAATACAAAACTCGAAAGGGGCATAGCTAACCACGGCATTAGAAGCATGTAATAAAAAGTATAAACAACTTCAAAGAAGGTAACATCTTTCGAAATATAACTTTGGTAATAAGAGAGTAACAATTATAAACTTTTTAATATTATAATATCTAAGAAACACACACTGAACTAATTAATATTTAATTTTATGATGAGGATCAATGACGTAGGAAAAACAGACATACCTGAACACATGATTAGGAAGGTTAAAAAGAGGAGTATTAGGCTTCAATAGGTGTAAAGGCAACCATTTGCCAATGATAGTGATGGCAACATGTGCATATCAGTATAGACTTAACCATCCCAATTAGCATTTAGAATTGGCACTCCTATCATGACAGAGCTAGTTGCTTCTAATAATTGATGACTTTATTCTTGGCAACTCCATTTTATTAAGGGGTATAAATACATTTTTATAACTAAATATTCCATTCATTTGAAGCATAAAGGTCTTGATCAAGTTATTCCTAGAATTATCTTATCAAAAGACCTTCACAACCTTTCTAAATTTTAGTTAAACATACTTGAAGAAAGTTTGCAATATAAAGGAGACTTCAATTCTATTTTTAATGAGGTATAATAAGGTAAACTTCAAATAGTCATAAAAATGTAATAAAACATGTGTAACCAAATACAAAAGTAAGTGAAGCAACACCCCATATGTGTGAGTGAATCACATAAAAAGGAAACACCAATGTATTCTTACTATATTGATAAGTAGTGTGAATATATTATGATAATTCACATGTTTTACACTATAATGAAGAAATATCATGAAATTCATTAGGGAAAAAAAAATGGCAATAGAATGTACTAACATGTCTTAAACGAGAGCGCCATGGACTGAGAGACTTCCCTTTTATTAGAGTTGGATACTAGCACAAGAGAGAAAAGAGAAGCCATCCACATCAAGTAGGTGCAAGTCATAAGACTAATGCCCCCCACTAATCCTTTTTTCGGTCTATGGATCCTAAACAACAAAACAGTTGGAAAAGAATGTGACTGAAAATTTTAGTTGCTTAGTTAATTAACTCACAGAAACCAAAAAGAATAGAAGGAAAAGATGATACATAAAAAATAGATTGAAGGGTCAATGATGAACAAAGATGGCAAGAACCCTTTCTGGACACCTTAGAATAAAACCCATCTGCCAAATTGATATTATCATGGAGTGAAGAATAAGTATGAAATTACCTTTGTTACCTAGCATGTGATCTTTAGCATCAGAATAACTTATCCATGACATATTGGACTAAGAAGAAGGCTGGGAGAATGATTAGTAGATGTACATAAATGGTCTTCCAATATGATAGTTGAAGAAGTAGATGTACAATGATCAGATAACCCATGATGATCCAAGAGAGCCAAACTGGCTATAGTGATCTGATTCTCTCTCTCAACCACAACATTGTTGGCACCTCACCTAGGCCCAAGTAAAAGGTGAGGATACAACTTTTAACACTCATCTTTAGCATGTCATCGAAGCCCACAATAGATCTATATCTAACTATCACAATAATTATTCTACTATGGTGAACGATTTACACATTCATTTGTTTATCGTTGTGTGATATTTCCTCCCTTATTAGATTGCAAAGGCAAACCTCTTATTAGTGGGAGGATAAGTCTAGGCAAAGTCAATTTTCCTTACCATAAATGTAATGTAAGCTTCTCCAAGCGTGGGCATGGACTCATGTCCTAGAACATGGATCCTTTAGGGCTTAAAATCAACGTTGTGTTCCACCAAAAAATTAAACATTCATTCTCCCTCTATTTGCCTATTTATATATAGTCATCAAACGTAATCCGGGCATGCCATGGTACAGTTCTTTTCACCTCTGACACAATGAGGCATAATAAATTCCACAGAGATTTTTCCTTTCTTCATCATTATTATCTCTCGTTGTAATTGATATTTATGAGTAATGTGATTACGATGGGAGTACATTTTTGCAACATATTCATATATTCCATATTCGTAGAGCTGATGAATGGAGTGTTTCAACTGTATCTTAACCAATTCATGATATCTCAAACACTTCTTCAAGAGTTTGATTTTCCTGACACTTCTCTCACTCCAATTTTTTTTTTAATAATCAATCCACTATTCACATTGCCTCAAATCTGGTACTCCATAAACCAACAAAATATATTGAGGTTGATTGTAATTTTATTCAGAAAAAGTTACACATCGGTATCATACACACCCCATATCTATCCTCCCGAAGCCAAATAGCTGACATGTTTATCAAAGCCATTCCCACAGTTTGATTGTCTTTTATCATATCCAAGCTAGGCATCCATGATATATATGCGTCAGCTTGAGGGGGAGTGTTAAAATGAATGGGTGTATTGAGTTTGGTCGACCTTAGTCCACTGTTGTATTCTTTTTTCCAAACTCTTATATGTAAATAAGAGGGGAGAAAAATCCCTAATTTTTTAGTGTTCACAAAAACACCTTGTAGATTAATTTCATTCTCTTATTCCTCTAGACTTCCTTTCATCAGGCTTGCTTTAATCTTTGCTCTTTTTTATTTTTTACATTGATAAGGTTGATGTCCTAAATTCATGAATAATAAAAGATGCCTATACCAGGCATGATCATTCTTGCCTAAATAGAGGCTAAAAATTCTTCAAATGAAGAACAATATATTCTCCATTCCAATTACACCTAATGATTTTACATTAAATTGGAATAGCATATAAACAACAACATAAAAAGGAAGTAAAGAAAAAGGGAAAAGTTAAATTCAACTCGTGTAAAATGAATTCACTTATTAATTTTCAATTACAAATGATAAATTTCAGCTAGAAGAAAGTATTATTCAACATAGTAGGTACATGTTTATTAACATAAGAATATCCTAAAATAAATGGGGTTTAAAGATACTAATTCTAGAAGTTTGCTAGGCACATATGCATGTACAACTTTGACTAGCATCCATTCCCTCAGATTGGAGATGAGAGTTTGTTGACCTTTTTAACTTCTCTAGAATTAAGAAACAACAATTGGTGGGAACATGTTGCCAATGCGGTACATATAATGACATAAGATCCGAACAATTAAATATCAATAAAAGAAAACAAAATTCTACAAAACCGTGTTGGTTGGAAACCTGACGAGTCAACTCAACTAGGCAAGATTTCAAGCCGAGCCACCTGACTCACTGTTGACTCATCGAGTGATCCTGCTAACTCGGTGAGCTCAACTCAACTCAAAGCGAGACACTTCCTTGCGAAGGTTTTTATTTTAAAAATTAAGACTAAGAACTTGGATTGGAACCCAAAACCTCATGTAGAAAGAGCAATAAGGCCTAAAACAACATGTCAAGCATATTTCATTAACTCATCTCTCCATTATTTTATACTTTACAGTTTATAAATATTGAAAAAAATAATATTATTATTAATTTAATTATTAAATAGGGAATTTTACAGCCAAAGTCCAGAGAAAGCTACATTTTGCCGACTAATGCCCAAAGGAATTGAAATTACTCGGAAGTGCTTTTTGATAAATGAAATTATAAAAATGCCCTCATTTAATTTTTCTTTATAAAACAGTGAAAATCAGGACTTGTGGGGCCCATGTGATACATGTATAATATCCAATCCGTCAAACATATGCACCCCACCATGGTAAAAGAACAAGAACAAAACATTAGGTCAATCAAATCATCAGATAAGCTACACTTGAATTGAGATATTTTCAATGATGTATATTATTTTTTATTGATTGGCCCACCTTATGATTGGTGTTTACACCCATTCACAACACCCTGATGTGGTCCAATAAAAAAACCACCATATGGTGACACTCTGTTTGGCACACACAGAAGTCGTACTGGCATCCAAAGATATCTTTAGTTGATCTTCTTTCGACGTTACGCATTCCGTTACTAATGTGATGACATAGACCCTTACTCATGCCTTTAGGGTGATGAATCATCACATGCCACGTATTTACGTCAAAGTGCCCATTAATGAGGCAACGCACCTCGCACAACTATAAAAAGAACCGCCAAGAGATCGCTTTCATTACTAATGTGATGACATAGACCCTTACGCATGCCTTTAGGGTAATGAATCATCACATGCCACGTATTCACATCAAAGTGCCCATTAATGAGGCAGCGTACCTGGCACAACTACAAAAAGAACCACCAAGAGATCGGATCTAATCACGTATCTAGCTATGATATTCTCAGTGAGGTCATCTCTCACAGTCCTTCGAAAATAAGATATCTTCCTAGAGACATTCGGAGAGCTAGTAGTGCTCGAGAAGGTTCTGAATACAAGGAGATTAGACCAACATTCAAGCTAATCCAGCTTTGGTTCGGACCAAATCAGGAGAGATAAATACGTCGGCTAAATCGTGTCTTAAGTCGTTCTTTGATTAGAATAAAAAGAGTGGAAAGAGTTAGATGAGAAGGCCGATCTATCCGACAACAAGTTGGTATCGAGCAAATCAAGTTTGTCTAATACCGTTGAAATCCGAAGAGACAAATATCACCCATACATCCTAGGGTTGAGATTTGATCGGTATCAAGATATTGGGAGATCATGATGTGATGCGTATCATCCATCTATCCAAACCACCTTGTAATGAATGGTGAAAATGCATGAGGAGGTTTGACAGGACTGTCCAATACTTCGAAGTAGAAGAGGAGGCAGGACACCAGATGAGTGTCCATGGTCGATTTGAGATCCGACATCAGCCCTTGAAGCTAATTCCGAATCCATTTAGTAGATCACGAAGACCTTGGAGAAAGATCAATTAGTTGAAGAAGATCAAAGAAGCCAGGAAGTCTGAATTTTGCTGGAGTCCTTTCTTCCCAATGCAACCCAATAGTTTTGGATCAATTAAGGAGATTCCAATATCTAGAACGATGATGTGAGTGTAAAGGATCCAAAATCATCAAGGAAACCTAGCAAGGGGTTTAACCACCTCGACAAGCTATAAACGGAGAACACAAAGAAGTGCTCAAGGCCCCACGACGAACACATTTATCTACTTTACATTGATCTTTTTCTTAGTTTAGCCTAAGCTAGTTCTAGCATAGATAGCTATTGCATAACAGCTCCTACTATAGTACCTTAGGAGTAGATATTCTCAACCTTAAGTTGTTCAATCATGATCAATTAAGTTTCGATTTGGTTAATCATAGTAATACAGTCACATCCTACTGACCACCCACCTTGATCCTCTGTTCCGATAAGATGGATTAGGTGATTATCATTCTTTCTCATTTATTTCTTTGGTTGATTGTTACACTGTCGATTGTAATGAGCTATACGTTTAAACATCAATAAAATCAGTATTATTTAGCCTTATTATATTTATCATTATATTCTTATTCATCGGAAGGGTACCACTAAGTACATGTTCTTGCCCTAGAAACATGTCTAAACTATATGCGGAATTGCAAAGGACTATGCTATGCATCGAATGGAGATCAAATAAACTACATAATGTACCTGATTGAGATGCCATAGTTGTAGGCTTGATGTCGTAGTCTTTCACACCTTACACCCTATGAGAAGCACTAGGATGGGAATGGAAGCTTCTGTTGTATGTAGGATTGGGGACCCAGCTCTATTTATATAGTTTAGAGGGTTGAAGAGTTTGGAACCCATCAAAACTCCTCTCCCTAAGGCTCCTCACGAATTTGGTAATCGTAGTCCAACTTGAACACTGTGTGTGTGAAATAGTTGTATGACACCACTCCTTACACGATTTTAGATGAATCACAACTGAGTGGGGTCCACTGGTATTACCAATCACACTATCTAACCCTTAGTGCAATCTATACAGTTGATCAATAAGGCCCACCTTATAGAATTCTTAAATTCTCCCACTTGGGCCACATTGATCAATGTCAATGATTACTCTATAAAAATTATTTTAAAAATATGTTTTAATTTTGAAGAAACATCCAAATGGTTAACTAATATGATTATTGGATAATATGAGCAACACTATTACAATTTGGTTGATCAAGACCACTATCAACGGATCACGGAAGCCATCACAACATTTAAATTAAGCAAACTAGGACTCAGCGCGGTCACAAATACTACCAGTCTTAACGACATAAATCAGGAATTAGGAAGTGTGTTATAAGGATTACACACATAATGTGATTATATGTCTATCCTTAAGAGGTCCTGGAGCCTTTAAATGTCTCCAATGAGACACGTCTTTAGTTCTACTTAAGTAGAACAAATTGCGCATATATAAAGCGTAATGTCCCGGATTTTTGCCAGTTGGGAATTGGACGTCCTTGGGCAGTACATTTGATTTCTGGACTTGAGTGCATGTCCGTGTGTGTAATCACACATTTTTGGGGCCAAAAGGAGTGACCTTGGATCCACCAAAACTGCTCGACTTAGTGAAATTTGAGAATTTTGAAGAATATAGACAGCAAGATTCGGTTGCATCAAGTGGAACTCGATTGCACCAAGAAAACTGGGGCAACTAGGGTAGCACTGCTAAATTGCACCAAGTAAACATCGAGTAACCGAGAAAATCTGGACAGAAAATCTCAGTTGCATCGAGTGGGACTCGGTTCAACCAAGTAACTCTGTTCCCCAATATACTACAGGTTCGGATTTTGACAATATCAGTGCATTGACTTCAAAAATTCATATCTATTTTTCTACAACTCCGATTGAGGTTATTCAAAATTCAGATTGAAGCTTCATGAGTCTAGTTTTAAATAAAAATAAATAAATAATAAAAACAACACTAAAAGGATATTAATTTAATACAATTTTAAAAATTGTACCAAAATCATTAGTTTTTAGTACGTGGTGCTCCCAGAATTTTTAGAATTTTTCTCTAACTCAAAATGAGATGACATTTGGTGGGGATAAAATAGAATTAATTATAAACTAATATAAAAATGTTAAAAATAATTTCGCTATTAAAAGTATCAAAAACATTTCAAGAAATAGACCTATTGAAACTGAAAATTTCTACAACTTCATGTAGCCGATGCACCGCGCATATATTTTTCATATTAGAGTTTTTGTGTTCGATGTCTTCTTAGGAATCTCTTCTAATCATAATAGAAATCATCCTATATAATTAAATTAATATTTTCTACTTTTGGTATATTTTACTAATTCGGATAGCTTTGAGTATAGTTGAATTATGATTCTTGATTAGGGTGATTAGAGTCGAATCACTATTTCCTCTAATTGCAAATAGGAGATGTTGAGTAGAAAATATTGCATATTTTTCCTAGTTTATATCTTAGTTTTATGAACATGTTAATGCTTAATGGGTATATTTTATATATATTTATATTACGAGGTGAGTTTAAGACCTTAGATTGAAAAGAATGTTAAAAGCATGGATTTGATGCTCAAGAATCACCAAGGCAAAGTATGGATCTTAGGAGAAAGATTGAAGATTTCAAGACCCCAAGATTCAAGGAAACCAAGTGGAGAAGGAAGAAAGTCAAAAGTGCCAAGTGTAGAAATTCACGAAATCTGAACTTCACTATCTATGTCATCGATAGCCGGTCAATGACATTGAACACGGGTTGATGACATCAAAGAATTACATAAAAATCAAGTTTGGTTACTGGACAAATTAAATGCAGTTCTCAATGACATCGAAGCCCTATTCGATTGCTCGACGGCATCGAAGACAGTTCGATGACATCAATATTTTTGTGGATTTTCAGAGCAACTCGCTGGAACACTTTAGATACATTCTCGACTGATCGAACACCCTTCGATGACATCGAAGGCCTGTTCAATGACATGAAGAGTTACGCAGTATGAAAAGCGTAACACAGTGCGAAAAGGCACGACTTCCAGATTCAAGTTACGTTCAATGACAATGATGGCAGTTTGATGACATCGAAGGCGTTACGTAGTGTGTGTAAATTCAAGGCAGTTTTCAAAGATGGCCGGACAAAGGATATAAATATGGGTTCTTTGAGGAGTTCTAAACATGAATTTGGTTTCCATGAGTAGAGCCAAAGGGTGGAGCAACCTCCTGAGAGTTTTTCTTCCTCCCTTATTTATTTTCAATGTTTTCTTTAGGAGATTTAGTTTCAATCATGCCTATGATTGGCTAAACCTCTTAGCTAGGGCTAAGAGGTGAAGCTTGTAGCGTGTTGGGATGATTTTTTGCTTTAGTTCTTATTGTTCTTGAACCTCATTGATTTATAGTTTGATTTTAAGGAATATTTTCAATTTTCTATAATCTATTATGACTTAAATTACAATAGATGTTACAAGGGCTTTAAAAATCTTCCTTTCCTGTTTTGAGATTATGAGATTGATAAATCATATTGTTCACCATCGTCTCTTGAGCATGATAAGATAATGGAATCCCTTCCAATCATCATAACACTCCTTCATGTGTGATTAGGTAATGAAAAGTTCAGATTTAATTTAATTGCTTCATCTTCCAATTGGATAGGATATGACTCCAACTCCAATTGTGTTTCTTGAATCAAGTAAGGTAGCATCTTGACAGCTACAAGTGGATCCTTGGCGCTCTATTTCCTTTTTGATTATTGATACTTCATTCACAATTACTCTATTTTATTCCAGATTTAGATTTAGATCTTTTTCTAGTTCTACTTCTAGTTATTTTCATAATACGCACAAGATTAACCCCTGTAGATTCGACCTCGGTCTAACCAAGTTATTACTTGTTCATTGGGGTGAACTAGCCTTGCTCCTCTCATTGAGGTGCAATTCAATCGCTTCTAATGATTTCATTATTTTCGCAACATGCTAGTTGAATTGTTCTAGATTAAAACATGAATCCTCTTGGATTGTTTCTGGTTGGGTCTTAAAGGTAAGCTATCCAAGAGAATACTCATTATAACATGTTGTTGGTTTATTTTCCCAATTTTGATATTTCCACTAGTTATAGTCATGCTGAACATACATGGGAGAATATGATGGTTGATAATAATCCTCATTCCCATAATTACGATCGTATACGGCCCTATTAACCAATGGAACATAACGTTCTAGTCGGTTCTCGATGGAGAGAAATCTTGAGGTATATGTTGAATTCCACAACCCTCAGGCATTCCCCAATATCTCTTATCCATCTCAGCATATGCACGTACCCACGCTTCCATGGTAGAACCCTAACTCTGAGTCTAATCCTAAAAAAATAAAAGAAAGGATCCTACAACAATATGGAAAGTAAGAGGCGAAGTCAGAAAGGTGTTACCAAATAAGAAGTTCCTATGTTAAGATCCTGCAAAACAAAACAAACCAATTAGTATCTAAGAGATGTGACCTAATCTAAAGAATAGAAAAAGTAGAGAAATTCGGACGAAGTTACCAATTTAGACGATTAATCAACGACCCTACAAAACAGGAAAGTTAGTTCTAATAAAGAAAAATCTAAAACTAAAGTTAGTAAAACCCTAATCTTAAACTAATTCTAAAACCAATTAATTTCATAGAATCGTAGTCATTGTAGTATAGTGGTGAGTATTCCCGCCTGTCACGCGGGTGACCCGAGTTCGATCCCCGGCAACGGCGCCAAAAACTTGTTCACTGCCCAAGTGCAGGGTTGTGATGCAGTAATAAACTCGCTAAGACCGAGGTCGAATCCCAAGGGACTGATACCTGTACGTTATCTGAAACTAAGTAGAACTAGAACTAGACTAATATGTAATCTAAATTAATTAGAAATTAAGGGAATAATGATGGAATAATTATGTAAAACTTAGGAATTCAGGGAAAGAACACTAGGGATTCAGAGGATCCACTTGTAGAGATCAGGAAGATCTTACGCCTGCTTTATGGAAATTAAACTAAACTGGCATTAATATGGTTTTCAAGAGATGAAAGGTATATGAATTAGAATGGATTCGATCACCAAACCATGCCCAGGAGACAAAGTAGACAACAGAATTAAACTAATTACCAACCAATCACATGTATGAAGGTTAGAAAGGGTATCGTCATCCGACCATGCCCAGGAGACGATGGTGAACAACAGGGCTTCCTGACGTCATAAACATTAAAAGGAGAAATAAATACTCAAAGCCATCACAGATCTATTGTAATTCAGTCACAACAAACCATTAAAAACTGAAAGTATTCCCTTAATAACCAAACTAAAATCAACTTCAATTCAAAAATTAAATTAAAAACATAAAATAAAATCTCCCATCTCACTACAAGCTTCACCTCTTAGCCCTAGCTACGAGGTTTAGCCAGACATGATCTAGCTAAAGATCTCTAAACAAATCAAAGGAAAAGAAGAAAGAAAACAAAGAAAAAGAAAAAAAAAAACTAAAACTACTCTTCTCTTTCTCCCTCTCTCTCCTGCACGTTCAAGCCAAGATACCCCTACATGTCCTCTCTCTCTCTCCTCTTTATAGGTAAAGAAAGTCGGTCGGTTTTCTGGAGTGCGAAACTCCTCGAGTCGGTGCAGCAGGTCGAGCGTTTACGCAGAGAAAACGCAAGACTGTTTGCGTTTTGGACTGTTTTGAGACGGATGGTCATCCATCTCCTTTTTCAGCCTTCATGGTGATGGTAACGGCTCCATGTTGATGAGTTTGAACGGTTCGGATTGCTGATCTGATCACGCTCTGAGTCACACAACTCCCCCGAAGATCCGGATTTCCCGGACGCGCGATCTTGGCTCCAACCTGCACTGACGTGTCCGGTGGGGCCCACTTTGCTTTTGTGTTGAAAATCTACACCGTCCAGTAGATTCAGGGTGAAAAACCGTTGGGGAAGGGCGAGACCAGTTTGATTCTTGTGTGGCCCACAAGACTTGGAGTTTCACCATTCATGTTGCGTTGGGACTTTAATTTTGTGCGTACACATGCATGGGAGTAAAATTTCACCTTGATGAGGGTCTTGGCCATCCCCTAGAGTGAATGGACGGTTTGGATCATCCGCTTGGATGATGTATGGGGTCCACTATCAAAAAATGGATGGGCAGCGTAAAGACGCTGCCCATTTTGGAAATTTTCAGATTTTTGTCGGTCAGTGCCTACTAATCGACTATGAGTGAATGGGTGCACGGCTGGTGCACGTTCACACTGTGCACATGCAGTACATATGTGGGGTCCATCATGATGTATTTACAAAATCCGCTCCGTCCATCCATTCTTCCATATCAATTAAGGCGTTGAGTTCAAAATTTAGGCATATCCAGATGTCATGTGGGCCCAAAATCGACAGTTTATAGGCTGATCTATCCATTTGGCCACTTCTACTGGGATCCAATGGCTGAAATTCGACGTGTACGGTTAATTTATGTCCCTCAGACCATGTATGAAGTTTCAAGACGAACGGATGATGGGAACCCCATGATCTTGTATTTCGGACCATTTTTGGGTCACTTAAGCTTCGGTTTCTCAATTTTTGCAGATCCTTGGCATGTAATTCTGTCGATCTTTGTCCCTTGGAGTCCGTTCCTTGCCTTGGTGTCTTCAGATCGTTAAATCCATGCTTTTAGCACATTTTTGCAGTTCATGCTCTCAATTACACCCCACATCACAAACACGGTTAAAACCTGACGTTAAACAGTATCATGCTTATAAATCTAAGCAATAACAGGGGTATGATATGCAATATTTGACCCTCAACATTAATACATCGCGACCATGCACTTGGGGTTGTGAATAGGCCACATTATGAATTTAGCTAATCCAAACTCTAGTTGTTGTGCATAAGAAATCTTGCCGCATAGTTCATTTGTTCAGTTCGAAAATACATTGATCTTCCAAAAAAGCTCTAGACCGCTCATTAGTGGAACACCTAAACTCGAAACTATAAAATCACGACCTTCTTACCGGACTTGACGTCGATTGCGGATGTCGAGCCAGTATATTATCTAGAATCGCTCAACTTGGGCTGAAGACCGGGTGCATGGGATGTGCAAATGCCTTAAGCAGAAACCTAAAAATTTAAGTGAATTAGGCTCTCCGCTCTTTTGCAATGTTGCAACTTTCCAACTGTTGGGTTTTAACCAAACTCGATGAGTGAGTTAAGGATATTTCCCCACACATTCGTATTACTGCGGCCCCGATCGATCATCGATGACCGCCCATCGCAAGTAGAACCCTTGCGGCTAATCGGAGAGTCCGATTGCCATCTAGTAGTAATGAAATGTAGATCCCATAGTGGAACACCTACCTCATGGTGTAGATAATCCAGTGGGCCCCCGGAAGGCCCTGTAAGTTGAAAACAACCTCCCTAATAACAAGTTTATTGGAGAAAGGGTCACCGGGACTATTTGTACACATTTTGGCACTATAAATAGCCCCCCATTTTCACTCTCACACGCAAATGAATTTTAACTTACAAGAAAGGGAGAGGGAGAAGAGGAGAGGAAGGTGTGAGAGAGGGATTGATTTGGATGATCCTCCCCGCCGCCACTAGTTGGTGACATCGCCACACCACGCCGCATTATGAGAATCTCACCGGTAACAATGTGAGGTAAATAGTAAACCCTTTCATGAAGATTTTCATTTGAGAATTGAATGCGTGAGGCCTTACAAGCCGTCCGTCTTAGGATAGGATGTCGGTGAGCCATTTGGAATGGAAAACCTCTTTCATTTCCATCATTTCTCAAAAATCCTAATACTAGGGTTTAATCATGCTAGGACTTGGGGTCTCGAAAATGGATTAGAAGCGACTCATGCTATTGTGAGAGTTGTATTTGGGCATGGCCCTGTGTAGAGGCCATAGTACACCAATCCCAGGCCTTGACTCATCGAATCAAGTTGGGATTTGCTCGGACTAAGTTAGGTAAAAGCCTTAACCCTTACTTAAAACCTAATTATATTAAAATTCACAGCACTAATGATGAACTTGTCGATGAATTAGGGTTTAGAGCGTTTTTTTCAATTTCTCGACACTGGGGCCGCATCCAAATCAAGGATTTCGACTCTAAGGTGAAGATCCTAAGCTTCTACTTAACATTTTAGAATAATTAAATACATTTATTTGTTATTTGATGGATAACATGGTCGATAAAATGCTTGAATGACATGAAACTCTTAATATTATAAAATTCTTGAATGTTGAATGCTTAGAAATACGAGGATGATTGAATTATGTTACTGTGGTAGATCGAGCTTCACAAATTATCAAAATATGCAGATAGCCCGCTTTAGGGAGGCTATCTTAGGCTTATACGGCCAACTAGAGTTGAACACGAACGATCAACAGTAGTTGGAACTACGTGGGATGCTTTGCACCTAATGCAGGTTTGCCCGGGGTCCTCCATAGTCGCTCATATCAGTCTAATGCAAGCTCGATCATTCTAGTGCTTGGTAATTGTATAACATTCAATATAATCTGGGATACCGCCGTTACCATTGATCTAGTCTACTCATAACCATTAGTGTGTTACAATCCCCGAAGACTCATGAGCCGAGCATGGTGGTATGGGACACCATGTTCAAGCTGTCGGCCTATGTTGGGTTGACAAGCCTCCCCATAGTCACCATTGAGCACTTATAGAGGTAATAAAATGTTGTTCGAACGGCCCCCATCAAATTACCCGGCTGATGGTTCGGTGCTAGATTACTATTTGAATAATTGCGTGTGGGAGGAATTGGGTGACGAGCCCCTTTCCTTTGTGTTTATTTAGTTTTAAGTGACAAACCCACACTACTGAATTGATGGTTTATACTTAGTATTGGGTGACAATCCGTACCTTATTGATGCCTTAATTTGGATCAAGGGACACTGGTGAGGAGTCGCCACATGCTGCAACGAACAACGTAATCCGAATAATCACTCGTGATATAATGGTGGTATCCTACCTTCGCTAACCTACTGTATGAACTGGGACTAATAATCACTTGGCTAATCATGCATATCCTAGGATGGATTGCGATTTGGCGTTAAGAGTCGCTTGTGAGAGAGTGTTAGCATTTGCGAAATAGGCATGAAAGTCGCTTGTGAGGGAGTGTTAGATTGTGAAGAGCATACATCATTTCATCATAGCATTAATATACTTACCAAATAGATTAGGAAACTGTTTGTTTATTATGTTATCATTACTTGGGCTCTGTTGTGTTGATAACATGGATAATATATTTAGTAATTATGTGTTAAAGATAACATGCTTAAGTGTATAATATGTATTAATATGGATTTATTGTGAACTTGTTATTCACTAAAAGGTCCCAAGTAACAATCTTGGGGATATTTCTTCACGATGTTGGGGTTTGACGCCTCCTATTTGACATATACAGATAACTCAGGAATAGGACAAGTCGGTGGTATGCTCAGGGCAAGTGGATTCTGAGCTTCTTCCTGCCTAGTAATTATTCTTTTGTTCTCAATGTAATTATTGTGATTTGTATAATTCTCACATAGGTGGTCACCAATTTTGAAACTGCGACTTCTAGGTGTTAGCCCTATAATGTTAGATCTTAGATTACAAAACTGTTTGTTTATTATGTTATCATTACTTGAGCTCTGTTGTGTCGGTAACATGGATAATTTGTTTAGTAATTGTGTGTTAAAGATAACATGCTTAAGTGTATACTATATATTAATATGTATTTATTGTGAACTTGTTAATCACTGAAAGGTCCCAAGTAACAATCTTGGAGATATTTCTTCACTATGTTAGCGTTTGACACCTCCTATTTGACATATGCAGATAACTCAAGAATAGGATAAGTCGGTGGTGTGCTCAGGGCGAGTAGATTCCGAGTTTCTTCTTGCCTAGTAATTATTCTTATATTCCTAATGTAATTATTGTGATTTATATAATTCTCACATGGGTGGTCACCAATTTTGAAACTGTAACTTTTAGGTGTTAGCCCTATATTGTTGGATCTTGCTATCTCTACCTAGCTTTAGTTCTGCTAAATTGAAATGCATTACTCTGATTATTTATGTGTGAAATAAATATAAATTTGAATCACGACACATGATTTTATTAAGTTAACACCCGGAAGGTGGGGATCAGAGTCTATGTACTCGAGTGTCAATTTTTGGGGTGCCATATAAAGATAAGAAGAAATTAACTTTATATCAGAACCATCAAGACTTTATTAATAAGATATCTTCAATATTTATAAAAATAAAACATGATCAACCCCTACTGACTGAATACATCTATGGGATTAATGATTTTCAGGGATGTTATATGCTACTGAAATTACGTGATGGGGAACCCTTTAGTATGCAGATCCACAATCATCTGCTTAGTGCTAATGAACTCCACAGATACGAGATGATTTTATACTCTTTCCTTCACAATAAGATACTTGATACCGATATGCATCAACCTTGATGAATGCTTGTTGTTACTAGATAAGGAAATCGCAGCTGAATTATCACAAAAAAAATAATAATAATAAATAAATAAATAATTCAATGATTTCGAGATATGATCCAGTGCACGCAAATCTTAGAAAAAATGTTGCAATTATAATGCTTAATTAGATGCCTAATGACAAGGAATGAACTCAGCTTCCATGGTAAATGAGGTTGTGGTTGACTGTTTCACACTTTTCCAAAACACAACCCCACTAACCATCATGAAGATGTAGCCTATAGGGGATCTCTTTGCATCAACGCATCCAGCATAATCTTCATATGAATATACAACCAACTTTAATTGATCAGATCTTTTGTATGTGAGTTTGAAGTCCTTTGTTCGTTGCAGGTAGTGCAACACCTTCTTTGCAGCTATCCAATGCTGCATTCCTAGATCAGATAGATACATGCCCAACATTCTAACTACAAAGAAAATATCCAGTCACGTGCAGACTTAAGCATACGTGACGCTCCTTACTACCGACACATGGAAAATTCTTCATTTGATTCTTTTGCAAATCATTCTTAGTACACTAGAATTGGCTAAATTTATCACCCTTTACAATGGGTGACTGTCCAAGAGCACAGTTTTGCATCCCATACATTTCGAGTACCCTGTCGATATATGCCCTCTATGACAGGCTAAGCAGTCCGCATATTCTGTCACGATGTATCTTAATGCCAATCACATAGGCGTCACTAAGGTCTTTCAACTCAAAACCTTTGAGATAGGAATTTCTTGGTGTCACTCAATATCCTGATGTCACTGCCTGCCAACAAAATGTCATCAACATACAAAATCAATATGATGAACTTACTCCCACTGATTTTAATATAGATACATTCGTCTATAATGTTTTTTTACAAAACCATGTGAGGAAATCACTTCATGAAACTTCAGGTACCATTGTCGTGATGCGTGTTTCAGCTCATAGATGAATTTCTTTAGTTTACAAACCATATATGCTAAGCCATTGGCTGTAACCTCCAGGTTGCAACATATATATGTTCTGATTTAGATCCTCATTAAGAAACGCAGTCTTTACATCTATATGATGTAGCTCCAAATCCATATGAGCTACAAGAGCTATTATGATCCTAAATGAATCTTTCTTAAATACTGGTGAGAAAGTCTCCTTGAAATCATTGCATTCATGTTGGTTAAAACCCCTAACAAAATGTTTGGCTTTATATGTTTCGACATTACCCTTTGAGTATCATTTGGTTTGAAATACTGATTTACGACCAATCGACTTTATTCCCTAGGGTAATTCAACAAGATCCCATACTTTATTGTCCTTCATAGATTTCGACTCATCCTTCATGAAATCTATCCAACAGGAATGGTTAGCACTTTGTTTGGCCTGCGTAAAGGATTTCGGATCATTTTCCACCCCTATGTCAAACTCATGCTCTTGAAGATATACAATGTAATCTTCTGGGATCACATGGCTTCTTTGTGTTTCGGATCTTCTTAATGGCTCTCCCTTTTAAGTGTAATTTTGATTTCCTTCATCAGTGAGTTGTATAAGAGGTTCGTCATGGTGATATGTAGTGACAATAGGTTCAATTGTACGATTTATACTAATGTGATTCGGAATGACTGTGAAGGAAGTCACAATCCTTTCTTTCTTGAATACAAAATCCCTAATGTTCGTGCTCTCACTATTTATAGTGTCCTCGATGAATCTGATATTCTTAATCTCAATAATCCTGATGGAGTGGGAAGGACAGTAGAATTAATAACCTTTTGATATTTCCTCGTATCCTATAAACAAACAACTTATAGTTCTAGAATCAAACTTTCTTTCAAGTGGGATATAAACTTTGACCTCAACAAAGCATCACCAAACATATAGATATCGGAGACTTACCTTTCTCCCATTCCACAACTCAAAAGGGGTTTTACTTACAACCTTATTAGGGACCCTATTAAGGATATTAACTGAAGTTTTGATCGCATCACCCCACAGAGATTCAGGCAATGTTGAATTGCTTATCATAACACGCATCATATCCATAAGGGTGCGATTGTGTCGTTCAACCACACCATTCTGCTCTGGGCTCCCAGGTATGGTGTATTGTGTGACAATGCCACAATCTTTTAGGTATCTTAAGGGTCTTAGATTGCAACCTGATTCATTATATTTGTCATAGTATGCACCACAGTAGTCAGACATGATGACCTTATTCTTTATATTGAATTGATTTTCAACTTCTGCCTTATAGATTTTAAAAGTATATAGGGCATCTGATTTTTAACTGATAAGATAAAGGCAGCCGAAACGAGATTAGTCATATATAAAGGTGATAAAATATTTTTACCCACTCTAGGATGCTGTAGGGAATGACTTACAAATGTCCGTGTGTATCAACTCCAAGAGTCCTACACTCCTTGTTGCACTCTTGTTTCTTATTCCGGTCTATTTAACCTTAATTCAATCAACACATGTTTTATAGTCGAAGAAGGTTAAAGAATGGAGAATCCCTTCTTGCACCATCCTATCCAATCTCTCATGAGAGAGATGGCATAATCGTCTATGCCATGGAGGAATTTTTATAGTTTAGTATTCGGTTAGATCCTACTTTATTTCTATGCAGGACATTTACATTATAGATGTGTGAGGCAATCAAGTCTACCCGGTATAGGTTGTTCACCATAAAGTTAGTGCCAACATTAATTGAATCAAAGTAAATACTCAATCTTTTATTCTTAAATTGAAAAGAATAACCTAATTTATCCAAACAAGAAATAGATATCGAATTACACCTTATAGAAGGCACATGAAATGTATCTATTAGATCCAATAAATGAGTTGATCCAAACCTAAGCCTACAGACTCTGACTGCCTCCACGTTAACTTTAACGCCATTGCATACGTTTATTAAGCATTCCGCGTCAGTTGGTGGCCTGCTCTGTAGCAAGGCTTGCATAGAAGTATATATATGAATAATTGTTCTCGAATCTATCCACCAAGAATCTACCGACACATTAGTTAAATTGGATTCAAAACAGACTTGGATAGATTTAATACCTTTCTTTATGAGTCGCTACTTGTACTTTATGCAGTCTTTCTTTTAATGGCCCGGTTTCATGCAAAAGAAGAAATTATTCCTTTTAGCCCGCTTATGTTTCGATTCATTCCCGGGTTGATTGTCAGCTGAAGAACCTAGAGGACCTAGAGATCCCTTAGTAGAACCAGATTTCCATTTTCCATTTCTATTTCCATTTCCATTTTCTCCACGTCCATGTCCTAAGGTTATAAGATAAATATTCTATGCATTTTAGACGATTCTAGAGGTTCAGATTTTTCCAAAGGAAGGTCCAACTGCAAGCACCCTAAGATTATTTCTATGGACTCTTTTCGTTATATATAATTAGACTCGGTTAGGGCATGAACATGATGTGTTCCAGTTGAAATTATAACTGGTTACAAATATATAATCACATTAGCTAATTGTTCACATAAAATAATTCATGAATAAGACTAAATATCATGCGAAATTTATTGCAAGTTCAATTGCTTGGGGCCTTTAATTGAACTATCCAGGATGAAGATGGGCCTAGTCATTCCATCCTGGCGAGAATCGATCACATCATCATCACTACTCCTATGGGAGGAGGTCATAACATGTAAGTGACTCCCCTGAACATGAAGTTAATTAATGCCAATGATGTTAATCCAAGATATTCAATACCTATTGGTGAAATGAATCTCTCAGTTTTACATCATTAACACAATTTACTCCACCCCGTTCATGTCCCTACCAAACAGTGATCGTCTGTGTTTTCGTTACTATCTACATGAAATGTGAATGCAACTGCATGCAATCCTCTAACTCAATCCCAATTTCATAAGTTTGTACCCATAAATTTTTTACCGATTGAGGTCAGTATGGTGGCTAACACAACCAGATCTAATTTCACGAATACAGACATATGATTACGATTTTAATCCTGCCCTCAACATATTAACTATTAATTAGTCTGATTTGGCTTAGAAGGTGATTGATATTAATAATTGAAAAATTGAGGAACTTTAAAGAGAAACAGACGGTTAGGTTTCACTCTCCTCATTCCATCAATCCATATCATTTCCTAAAAGATATATAGGTAATGGGTCCAAAACTGAGCCAACTCACAACCCTATGTGATTTGAACATCATTGATGAGAGTTTTAGGTCTAGCCCTTAACATTTTGAGATGGATGACCCAAATTGAATGTTTGACATAATTTAGATGAACTATGAGATCCTTACATTAGGGTTCATAAAATGGACAGTTTAGATGCTTAATTGTCCAACTAGTTAATGATCTAGATGGTGTGCTTATTTTCTACGAAATAGATGATTCAGATTGGACACCCATAACGCACACAATGGGTGGTTTAGATCTAAGGTCAACCCAAAGTGGATAGTAGAAGAAAGCCCATGTATAAAAGAATGAATTAAGGTTCACAACTAATGTGGATGATTACAAACCTAGTCTTTTCATCATGTGGACCTCTAGTATCATATATGAATTGTCTGTTTTGTAAGACTATGACATTAAGCCTACAAAAATGGCATCTCAATCAGGTACGCCATGTAGTTTATTTGATCTCCATATTCAATGCATAGTATGGTCCTTTGCAATTCCGCATATAGTTTACAGTTGGTATCAAAGCTGACTGTAAACTATATGCAGAATTGTAAAAGACCATGCTACACATCAAATATGGAGATCAAATAAACTAAATAGCATACTTGATTGATATGTCATTACTGTAGGATTAATGTCATAGTCTTCCGCACCTCACACGATTAGAGAAGCACTGGGATGGTAATGGAAGCTTTTGTTGTATGTTGTGTGTAGGCTTAGGGACCTAGCTCTGCTTAGAGGGTTAAGGAGTTTGGTACCCATCAAAACTCCTCTCCCTAATGCTCCACATGAATTTGGTAATCCTAGTCCAACTTGAACACTATGTGCATGACATAGTTGCAGCACACCACCCCTTACACAATTTTAGATGAATTACAACTGAGTGGGGTCCACTGGTATTACTAATCACACTATTCAACCTTCTGGTCAATCCAGACCATTGATCAATAAGGCCCAGCTTTTAGATTTCTTATGCTTTTTTCGGTGTACTCATGAGGTGGAAAACAGTTTACAAAAGTATGCAAACCTTTCCTTGGTAAGGTTAGAGTTGAAGTCTATTCTAATTAGCTTCTTCTGCGAGGACTTGTGGGGGAACTAGCCTCTTAATTACCAGTAATAAATGGATTTTCTTTCTATGAGAAGATGATATGGTAGAGTGGATACGGATTGCACAGCGGGGTGACTACCAACCATGCTATGTGAGCCCTGCATGTCCATTTTATCGAATCCGTCCACCTATTTTTTTAAGATCTGCATGAGCCCACAAATGAGTGAGATCCAAATCTCGAGTGGTGATGTAGAGCGGGTTGTGGACAGTTTCGTGGCCAAAATGGATCGAAAAAGGCCCGGTCGACGACAGAAGTGATCTGGACCATTGGACCTTAGATCGGGCATATCTCATAATCCGAAAGGAGTTATCGGGTGTAAAATATATGATTTTGGGGTAGAACGAGCTACTTTAGCCAACCAACCCCATTATGTTGGGTTATACAAGCCGGATTTGCAAAATATCCCTGGATCGACGGTCGTTTCCCTGTTTTAATTTTGTTTTTACTATAAATAGTAAGTTTTAGTTTGATTATAACTCTTCATCTGTCAGGCTTTAGGAGTTGCGTCCAACGTGAAAAGAGCGTAGAATAATTAGGAGAACGGTTTGGTGAATCTAAATAGGACACTTACTATTTTTGGCCAAAAACCTTGCACACTAGTAGACATCACGACCATCTATAAATAGTAAGTTTACTATTTATAGTAAGTCACGAATTCTAAGAGTTTTAGCTGTAGTTTGCTTCTGATTTCTTTCCCATTGCTTGGTATCCCTATTTAAAGGGTTGTGAACTCATTTATTGGAATTCATTAATCAATTTCGAATTTATTAGAATTTATTTCTATTTTCTTCTTTCTTTCCACGTGGATTCGAGAAGTCTCAGTGAGGAGTCCAGAGAAGCTCCGTGGATTCGGAGTATTTATCCTCTTAAGAAAGACAGTGATCAACCTCATCATGTTCATCCTTGCGTCAAGTGGACCACACCACAAGAAAATATTTGAGATTGAATTCCCACCATTTAAAATTTTGTACGACTCACTGTAATGTTTATTTGTCATCCAACCTATTGATTACGTCAGACACACCTAGATGAAGATCAAACAAAAATATCAGCTTAATCCAAAACTTTTATAGTCCCAAAGAAGTTTTTAACAGTGAGTGTTCAATCACCACTCTTTCCTGTGGTGTGGTCCCATATATCTGCCTTATTTTTGGGATCTTAACATAAAACTATCTCGAAAGATTGAAGGATGGCGTGGATAGGACACAAACATCATGTTGCGCCCAGATAGCATCGTCAGTAGCCACCTCGTAAATGACGCTGTCAGTAGCCAATTCGTGACCTGTACAATTAGCTTCTCCTACAAGGACTTGAAAAGGAACTAGCCTCTTGATTGCTGGCAATAAATGGTTTTCCTTTCTCCAAAGAGATGATATGGTAAAATTGTATTGGCCAAAACATCGTAGAGCCGTCTCTCCACGCTAAATAAGCCAAGTGATGTACTGATTGAGTCTTGCCAGTATATGGATAGTATCCTTGCTTTTTCTCAGTTTAACCCACTACTAATTTGACCCTTAATTGATTTTGTTTTCCACCGTCACTTTAATAGCTATAGATAAGATGAACAAGATTGTCTAATATATATTATCTTTGAGATAGAACATTGGTGACCGGGATCCACTGTTTAATCTCCCTTTTGGATGAACCATTTCATCTCTACATATATGCTTTAATAAATACTAATTGTGGATATATATTTTATTTCCCAGCATAAATTATGAACCCATTTGCATTCTGTTGTTGACTTTTCCTAATATAAAAGAAGTCAAACGTCAAAAAACTCTATCCACCTATTGGGAGGGTATGGACACCGGTATGTGGTTAGCAAACCTCTTCTGCTATAATCAAAATGGAAACAAAAAATTTTATACCATACAAAAACGATGACTTCCACGAAATTAAAATATCTATTTCCTTGAAACACTAAAAGGAATAAGATTTCAAGATCCAAAACAAAAATTTTAATTTCTTTATAACACTAGAAGGAATAAGATTTCAAAATCGGGAATTAGACGCATAATAATTAAGAAAAAATATCATCCTAGTAGAGATAGATAGAAATCATATTGCATCTAGGTAATACAAAATGTTGCGATAGGAAGGACATGACTAATGGTCAAGATGAAAGAGTTGTGTTCCGTGGGTAACCTGAAATGTATCTGTTATGGAATTTACTCCCAGATATTAAGTAAAGACAAATCTTTTATAAAAATTTAAAAAAAAATGAAAGAGTTGACCAATCTTGCAACCTTAGGGCTCATATGGGATCTTGTATTTCGAATGCATTGGAATCTAAATCACAAATACACCAGAATTAAAGTGATACCAAATCCTCAAATGTGTTTGTAGCTTGTAATTAAAAAGCCTTGGAATCTAAAAATATGAATGCATTGAAATTTTGTAGTGTGTTTACAAGAACTTGATTTGATTACTAAATCAACTTTAATATTCTACATTATCATACATAAGTGATATTTGTAAGAATGATTGTAATGAGTGTGACCTAGGGAGGGACTTGATGAGGTTGATCATTATCTTCCTTAGGGGATATCTACTTTGAATCCACAGAGCTCTATGAACTCCTCACATAGCTTTCTCAAATCCACGAGGGATAAAAGTAGAAATAATTTCTAATAAATTTGAAATAACCTAATTGATGATAAATAAATAAATAAATTACAACCATTTAAATAATAAGCACAAACCTAGGATAAAGTTTTAGACTTAAGACTCCAATTTAAACACCCAAAAAACGTGACTTACTATAAATAGTAAACTTACTATTTATAGAAGGCCTCCATTCCTACTAAACTTCATGGTTTTCGTCCTAAAATAGTAAGTGTCTAATTTGGCCCAACCGGGTTATCTTCCTAACTTTTCTAAGCCATTTTCATGTTCAGCATGACTCCTCCAACTCAAAGGATCAAAAGTTATAATCCAACTAAAACTTACTATTTATAGTAAAAATGAAAATAAAAGGTACTTCTGACCATCGATTTGATGGAATCTTGCAAATTCGGCATGAGAAACCCAGCGTGGCTAGGTTGTTTGGGTTAAGTAGCTTATCCAACCCCCAAAATCATATATAATATGTCAAAACGCTCACCCCAGTTTGTGAGATATAACCGCCTCTAATCTAACCTTCTCTGCAACCCACTCTACATCAGTCCCCTCCACTTCAAAAGAACTCAACCTCAAGTTCTCGTCCAGCTTCCGTTAATGATACTTAGTCAGGTCCGCAACGTTGAAAGTATGCGAGATCACCATGTCATCCAGAAGATCAACAACATAAGTGTTGTAATTGATCTTTCGAAGGATCAATCCTAATCCAATTTTCTTGTTCTTCAACTTGTTGTAGGTCCTGGTCAGAAATCTCTTTTTGCATAGATGAACCACAACATTGTCAACTACCTTGAACACCTTTTATCGTCGATGCTTGTCAATTTGCTCATTGTACTTGTCATTCAAAGCTTGCAACTTGGCTTGCACATCCACATGAATTCTTAGGATTCATTCCGTCATGTGTTCTACTACAATGCTCATGCCCGAGAGCTTGAGCAAAGGGACCAAGTCAAGTGTGTGGTGGGGCACTCGACCATAAGCAGTATGGAACTGAGACTTCCCTATCAAGTGATTCACCATATTGTTGAATGCAAACTACACTTGAGACAAGGCCAAGTCCCACTACCTTAGTTTGTCACTTGAAAT
Organism: Magnolia kwangsiensis; assembly: GCA_037074715.1. Taxonomy (NCBI): domain Eukaryota; kingdom Viridiplantae; phylum Streptophyta; class Magnoliopsida; order Magnoliales; family Magnoliaceae; genus Magnolia; species Magnolia kwangsiensis. The sequence goes on along the minus strand of CM073586.1, from coordinate 33,579,067 downwards.
ACACCCAAGGAAGTTTCCCAATGTGCAATTCACAACTTCAATCTACCCAAATGTATGTGGGTGGTAGGCAATACTGAACTGAAGTCACGTACCAAAACGACAAAGTCCACTAGAAGTGGCTAATAAACTTCATGTCACAGTAAGACATAATAGTATTGGAAACCCAATGTAATCACATGACCTCTGAAGAATAGATTCACCACGAGTGTTGCATCAAGGGTCTTCTTTAAGAAATGATTTACCACCACGTACACCGAATCCATCTCGCGTTGTCTTTATAGAAGACCAAGCATGAAGTCCATAAATAAGTCCTCCCAACGGTCATCAGGCACAGGTAACGGTGTGTAGAGGACTGTATTTTGAGATTCCCTCTTGGAGCTCTAATAAACATGACAGTGTTGCACTGCTTTACCCATGTCATGTACCAATTGCCGCTAGTAATACCGTTCATCAATAAAAGCCTTCATTTTGTCTCACCTAAGGTGTCCACCAAGGCCAATTTCATGTAGCTCTTGGATAATCCACCCCCTCAGAGAACTTTAGGCAACACACAATTAATTCTCTTTGAAGAGGAAACCGTCTTGCATACGTAGGTCATTGGGATGACCTTCTTGGTACGTCATCCATGCATCATTAAAATCCTCATCCAAGGCATACAACTCCTTGAGATAGTCGAAGCCGACCACCTCATTGCTCATCATAACAAGTAGTGATGCACAGTGGCTTAGTGCATCAACCACCTTATTCTGCTACCCTGACTTATGCTTCAGAATGAACGTGAATTCCTGCAAAAATGTGACCTATCTAGCATGCACACCATTCACGTTAGCTCAACTATTAATAAACTTTAAGGCTTAATAGTCAGTGTAGAGAACAAACTCCCTGAATTAGATAATGTCACCCATGTCACAATGCTTGAACCACTATATACAACTCAAGCTCATATGTTGACAAATTCTTTCAGGCTTCACTGAATCCATTACGGATGATGAAAACGCCAAAATAAGGCTAAACTTGGTTAGATATGCTCGATGAAAAATGGCTAGTAGCCAACAACGATTAAAACTATATTAGGCAAGAATATTCGCTGCCTTTGATAAGAAAATCAAACAATGCTCCTTCAAGAAAGGCGATATGGTGCTAATGTTGAAAAGACCCATAGTGGTTACTCGTAGAATAGGGGGCAAGTTCGACCCTAAATGGGATGGTCTGTATGTAATAACTAAAGTATACTCGAATGGAGCGTATCGAGTTGTGAATCAGAATAGACAAGGCATCGGTATACCCGTCAATGCCTGCTCAATCAAAAAATATCATCCTTGAAGATAGCTAAAGTTTTGATTAAGAATATTATCAAGATAATTTGTCTCAATCAAAAGGGGGCAAGACAACATAATGATGAAAAAGCCTCAAAAGGCACCGCCATGTATTCTTCTCCCTATATGAATGAAAATGCAAATTCTCAAGCATATCAAATATTATCGACGATTACTCGATTATTATCGCCAAATTGATATTATGGCCAAGTACCGATTATTATAGCAAAGTGCCGATTATTATCGCCGGTGATTATTATTACCGCCAATTATCACCAAATTGAAAATATCAGCAGTCATTGCCATTAAAATTGATACTATTGCTAATTGCTGATTATTGAATATTATTGCCAAAAAAATCATTATCATCAAATTGATATTATCGCCAAGCTGATACATTAATTTAACCATAAATACTTTCAAAGATATATTATTAGCGATGACAATTTATCATTTACGGTATCGGAGTGCACCTACACGGCCAACCACGCATAAGATCTATTATATCGATGATTTATCAAACATTATGCAAGTAGCAGTGAAAAGCCAGTAGCCTTAAAAAGCTCGCGAAGGCAATCACATGCTTAAACTCATGCTGGTGATGTAGTGCACCTATACAGCCAACCACTAATAATACCAATGACGTCTGTATAGTATCTGATAGTGCCATAGGGGGATAATGAGAGAAAATGCCCTCCCATGAATGGGTTAAACCTCATATGCGAAGAAAAAACAGGTTGCAGTGTGCGCTCTTTGGCTTGTCCATTGATTGGCCAACAATAGACCCCTCAGATTCCTAGCTTGATTTCAGTAGAAACTCATGGGGATGGGTCCTTTAAACGAGCTACCCCTCATCGATGGATTGGTGGCCTTAGATTTGATACTCATTAAGGTAGGCTTGTGGGCCCCGTGAACTATAGAGAGTTACCGCGGCCAACCCTGCGCGTAAAACCTACCGAGTTCACTGCCCCGATAGCTTCACTGGGCCCCTCTGATGGATTGCAGTTTGTGAACTCCTCAACTACAATGGTTTATCGAACTCATGAGAGTTACAGAGGTCATTCGCGTAAGACCCCCGATTCCAACTACTTAAGAGTCTAAAAAACTGTGATTGCTCCAACTACTCAAGAGCTTAAACTTTGTGTGGCACCTAACTAAAATTGAAAATTAACTCTGCCCATCTAAATGAATGCTACATAAGTGACACCACTAACAATGAAATATGTTGTTACTTCATTATATGAAGAAATTGCATGATTTATCAAAACATGACTATGAATGTCAATAAAACAAGTATCATATAAGTATGTGCTTAGTCGTTTCTTATATTCATAAAATCTCTTTAAAAAATGAGTTGAAGTAATCAAAATCCATGGAAATATCAAAATTCATTCATAACATGTCAAAATTTACAATGAAAAGTGCAATTACATGCAGATAAACTTTATAAATCCTTTGACATGCCTAATGCTGCTACATATCTCTACAAGTCTTCTTTCAACTGAACTTGCATAGCAACATTTGTCAACTCAGCTTCAAGAATGATCTTGGCTCGATCAAGAGTGTCAGTTAATTCTTTCTCCAAAGAAGCAACAACTTCTGTCTTTCGTCATTCCAAACTTTTCAAGATCAATAATACGAGTATTAACTTCCATTTCTTCCCTAATCTTGCTTATATTCAGCTACTCTTCTTGTTCTCTGACTTCAAACTGAGCGATCTGTACCTTCAAGAGGGAAATTTGATTTTTGATAACTATCCTGTTTTGATTGAAAGCTTTTAGCCTATCTTGAAGAGATTGATATTCAATATCATAGCCTGATATGACATTAGCAGTTTAAGAGACTTTCTCCTTTAAAGACGCTAGTTCTCTCAGGCATTCTAAATTTTCTTGAGCAATAAATACGCTTCTGCCGACTCCAAATTATTCATTGAACTATAGAATTGTGACAAAGAATCATAAAGAGGAGAGATATTAATCTTCGCCATTCTTGCAGCATTGTCTAAAGCTCCCAATGCAATATCCAAATCTGACCACTGTTCAGGATCCTTCAACATGCATATAGCCACTGATAAAGCACCTTTCATCAGGACTAATGCATAAGGAGGAACCTTTTCCAGAGATAACATGTCTGAAATAGTAGCAACCGAATTCGAACTTGCAGAACCGCTCGAAGCGGGATTAACTGCAATATAAGGAGAAAAGAAGTTAGTAAAAAACTTATGAGGGTGCACGTATAAGAGAAGATGCATTAAAAATAAACATGGTATTTTTATCTCTCTATGATCAAACTGTTAGAGACTGTATTTTCTCAGCAAGAGACGAAGGACCAAGGACATTTTTCATCATATCAGCGAAAGATGGTGCCCTCACCTCAGTGCTAGAGTCAACAATAGCTGGCGTAGTTGCATCAATTGGTTCTGTAGGAAAAATTATCTCGCAAGCTACAACCCTTGGACAAGTAAGGGGAGCTAAAGAAGTTCTACTTGCTTGAGCAGACTGTGCTTCTACGGAAGGAATCTCGGTCGGATTTTCATTCGTCCTATCAATTGTAATGGGATACCTGAAGTAGAAAAAGTATTCACTTTTTGAGCAGAAAATATCTTGCAAGGAAGAGGAGAGCAATTAGAATAGAACAATATGTAAAATTCCTCACCTGGAAAATAACCATATTCACCGTAATCCACAGGCTCTTCCTCTTCTTCAATCTCTGCTGGTGCTATCGAAGGGATCAGAATGCTCAATTGAACATCAGTTTGGATGTCCAAATTGAATATTTGGCTAAGTAGTCGACTGTGGCTCCTTATCAACCGCGGTATCCTCAATGATGATATCATGCTCCTCGCCAATGTCTACTTCGCCTTCTTCTATGTCATCTTTTGCAGAAGAACTACTGCTAGTAGATGACGTTTCTGCTCCTTCCTCTGATGACAAAGTGTTTGATTCTGATTCCTAGACGATTATTTGCTTCCCCTTCTCGAAAGAACTTGCCCTACCAGTCGTCTTTCGCCCTTCTGAAACTGGAGGGACTGAGATGTAGTTCCTTCATTTTGTTGAGACGGTGGAGTTTGAGAATGCGCCTGAGACCTAATCAGTGGGGGAGAAGGACTTGGATGAACTAGTTGAGGAATGGGCGATGAAACTGGGGGAACAATATCATCTCGTACATATTCTCTCGCTTCTTGAACAGAAGAAGAAAGAGCAACAACCATTGAGGGAGATGTTTCCAAAGTAATATCATCAACTACTTCAGTAGCTTCAGTGGAACACCTTCGAGATGACTTTTCGAAATCCATGAGGATTTTGTAGGCAATCTAACCCTCCAAAGTATTCGCGGGTTTTATTTCACGAATAGGCTCCTCTAGTGATATTTTCTGGCAAAGCTGACATGGGAAGGGGCTATATATCCATTTCCATGATCAAACTTCTGCCCTTTTAGTTTTAGAGGGGGAACCCATATTGGATGATCCACTAGGAGGAATTGGTGGACCAAATGAAATTGGTGAGACCACCACGTTGACCATTCATAGAATGATTGAACCAAATAGTTGCAGCTAGGTATCATGAAGTTGGAATCGATGCACCCGGCCAATAATTGTTTCCAAACCAAGGCCCAATTGTATGGATCTACACCATAGCTCCTCATCCTGCGAGTGATAGTACCACAGTCTTCAGGAACTATCTGATCATAGTTGAATTGATGAACAAATTTGCTCGAGTAATAAGGCTCCCGCCAAAACTTGAAATTGTAGTTTAGACCATTGTAGTAGAAGTATAGAATACTCCAAGAATCCTAGAGGGGGTGAATAAGACTTTTCAATTATTTTTCCTATTTAAAAATCATAATTGCCTAACTTAAACAATCATTCAATTTAAAGTAAGGCAATATAACTCTAAAGGCTTCCAATCCAATAGAGGGTCCAATCACAAAGGCTATTCAAGATATACAAATAAAATAACAAGCCTGGTGTTGTGAGCGTGTGTGTGGAATGTGTTTCCTATCAATCTTAAGCATCCATCTAATCATGCATAAACAATTAAGTATTCAAACTTAAATAATCATGATTAAATAGATGCACAAATGACCATTCCAAACACAAGCATATATAGTGGTTCGACTACTTGCCTACTCCACTCTCGACAACCGCACTCTCCTAGAGTGTGTTGGATTTCACTATGAATGGTTTTAAATCGGGTTCACCATTAACCTTTATGGCCCTACACAAAGGACTTAACAATTTATGCTCTTCCCATAAGCAAAGGTCCTACATTAAAAACCTACCTTTAGGTCCACTTGCCAAGGTCCCACACTAGGCACCTCCGTTTAGGCCCACTAGCCAAGGTCCCACACAAGGCACCTATGTTTAGGCCTATCGGCCAAGATCCCACACAAGGCACCTACGTTTAGGCCCACAAGGCAAGGCCCCACACAAGACACCTACACAAGTTTGTTGATAGAAAACTCTTAGCCTCAATCCTACACGAGGATAGAGACTAAACTTTGGACTCTTAAAAATGATACTTACTTGTCGAAATGAGTCCTCTCTTGTAGCTTGTCTTGTGTTGCTTAATCTTTGCTCTTCCATGCTTGAATCAGCTTCTCGATGCTCAGTTTACCTGTTGTTTCAGCTTCATGATTAAGAACCTTGCACATGATGTTCCTATAAAGGTAACCAAGGTAATTGGAGATGGTTGAATCTCTAACAAAGCTTATGAATGGATTTCCTCAGAGATTCAACTTATGGATGCTTTAAAGTATCATAGAGACTAAGGTTTTAACTATAGGTTCGGTCTCTATACTCTAGAGGAGGCTTGAGATCATGTTCTTCATTAATAAGAGCTTTAAATGCTCACGAGTGAAGAATCACAATGAAGAGAACATGAATCTCATGTGGATAGAGTCTAGGATGAGTGATTTGAGCTTGGGACAACCTAGGGACTCTAAAATGCCTAAATCCATACTTTTTACAAAGTTATGGGTCTTATATTTATAGAAAAAGGGGCCAACGGATCTATAACGACTAGTTATCGGTGCTACTGAGTGAACCTTCGGTAGTACCAAAACATAGTCGGTGGTACCGAATTATCGTTCGGTGGTACCGAATTAGATCCTGAAGTTTGTTGAATGATTTTTATTATTTTTGGTGGTACCGAAAGTTGTTCATCGATAGGAGTCAGTGATATCGAATTTATAGTCTATGGTACCGAATATTCTTTGAAAGCTGCTGGACTGTTTTAGGCACTTTCAGTAATACCGAAGGTGCTGTTCGGTGGCACTTTCTCCTAGCAAATGTGGACAGATTTTCTTGTTTTAACTTTTTGTCCATTAAATCATTCAACAACTTGGAACTTTCTAAAGCCAAGACTAAAAGGATAGAAAGTATGAACTTGGAATTGGCTTTGAATAAATGACCTAAGTGGGTTTTCCTATTTAGGTTAGAGTCATCTATAGGCAAGATTCTGATCGTAGAAGCTTCTTTGGAATCTGACATTGTAGCTCGGGCTTCTGCTCCAGTTACGTCTTCGGTCTTCTCACTTGCAAAGGACTCATCCGACTACTTGACACAACCAGTCACGTAATTGAGAAACATGTGTGCAAATAAATGCACTAACAAAACTCTTTTCCCTCGTGTAGTGGAAGACTACAATATCTGATGGAAATATAAAAAGCCTGTTCACCTGAAGAAAGGGACTTGGTATCCACCATGTCTGTATCCTCAGTATGACGGGGCAAGCAAAATTGAAAGAAGTCAATACTGTCAGTTGCCAGTATTTTGTTAACCACCCGGTCAGAGGTTTTCTTCGTCATAGCTCTCTTCTGGAAAAACCAGAGAGGAAGATGCGAAGGATGTACCTATGCTTTTTCTAGAGAGTCAAAAGTCCATGGAAAGTAGAGCCCCAACCATCCATTAAGATAATGCCAAGGGGCATAAGTGAAAGATGCTCTAACAGCGGGACTTTTAACGTGAGTCGCTATCTCCTCGAGAGCCTTATATATAGAGCAAAGAACAAGTGGGGCTAGTGAATATTTTTCACCCTCCAACATAGCCCCAACAACTACAAATAGCGTGGGACGTGTAGCATCAACCCGCTTTGAACATGGAAGGATGACTATACTGAGCCAATACGCTAAGAACGCCGCAAGTTCGCCGCGAGTACTATATTCTGAGCGACCTCTCATCCTCTAACGTAAGTTTGTAAAGTCCTTGGATTGACGATTCCGAAAGCTGTAGAAGTGTGATGAATATGATAAGAATGCAGGAAATATATAAGAGAAAAGATGATCAATTAAAATTTAAATGAAGCTTATCGAAGGCCCCTATAGAAATGGGTGAGCCATTGAAGAGGGAATATTTTATGGATGTCTGAAAATTTGGACATTCCCTGAATAGTTCAGTGGTAGTCTCTGAGATAGAAGCTTCTTGGCCAGAAGAAGAGAAGTATGAGAGTTCTTCATTTGTAGGTACAAATTCGTTGAAGAATCGCCTTTTTAGTGGAAGTCCGACTATCCTGTGAAGATCCCATAATGTGCCGCTAACCTCGCCAACTAGGAGATGGAAGGAATTGGTGACTGGCTACCAATAGTTCAGAAAACCTTTCAACACCATGGTATCTTTGCAGAAGTATTCTGATGTGACCTCTATGGCGTTGTACAAGCCAATCTCTACCAGAGTTGCGGCATGCTCTGTCAAGATTGCTTTTGCCCGTTTAGAATAATGAGAGCAAGAAGATAGGAAACCCGGAGTTCTGAATTCTTTGTTGTCCCACAAAGAATTGCGGTCTTGGAATCGTTGTTGAAGCGTCTCGTAGAAGTGAGTTGGAAATAGAGTGTGAGGGTCAGAAGAAGGGACGGGAAATCTCACCGGATGGACACCGCTTATCCTCTATTTTGATCCCCCAGCAGATAGAGTGCCTTACAGGAATTGCGATTCCTTCTGCACCCGATTTACAGTAAATATAAGTCTGTTCTTGTTCATCTGATCAGACAGTTCACTGTGAAGGATGGATTGATGATGGTGAAGGTTTAGAGGGATGATGACCATTTGTTTTCTGAGAGGGCTATTGAACTTCATCACACCTTGCTTGACTCGTATGTTGTCCCAAGAGTTTTGGAGCTTCTTCTTACCATGCTCCTTAATCTTTTCTTGAAATTCTTGAGCCTTGTTCCGTCATTGTTTCTTCTTTGATAGAGAAGGGAGCGAAGTATCTTCTCTTGCGGGCGGCCTTTGACTATCTGTTCGAAGATGGGCTATTGATTTCAACCACTCTTCCCAATCAACATCGCGGCCATGGCGAGTAGGTCTCTCTCAACATATATACTCTTCAGGAAAAGTGATATATTGCAATGTATTGAAGATCACTTACAAGACTAGGACCAAGTTTAAATCCTAAATGAGACAATCAGTATATTATCACTGAAGATTATTTTAATAAGACTTCTCAAAGTATGGATCAGAATGAATAGAACACTGGAATGCCTACAAATATTCATCCTATCAAAATTATTATTCTCGAAAGGTAAAATAGTTTTGAATAGAGCACTTAAATGCCTACAAAATATTCATCCTATCAAAAGGGGGCAACTCTTGTAACATTTATACACTACCGAGATATCGGCCTGAAGCCCTATCAAGTCGCAAACTATTTTCAACTAGCGATGATTACAAAGAGATAAATATATAAGCATCGTCTATATTGTTGCTCGACGAGATAATATTATCAACTATTATTAAACAGTTATTAGAATTGAATGTTGAGATGTTGATATTGATATTAATTTATTTACTAATTCACCTTATTCACTAATTCATCTTAAGTGACAGCACAAAGCTCCATCAAAGCTCCATTGTAAAGCTCCATCGTAAAGCTTCATCAAAGCTCCATCAAAGCTCCATTGTAAAACTCTATCATAAAGCTCCATCAAAAACTCCATCTCTACAGCAAAGCTCCAATACAAAAGCACAATAATGAATGAAAAATGTCCGATAAACAATAAATGTAAAGCCACCTTGATATCGTCATTAGGCAAAGCCACAAAGGTAAAGTCACCTACAAATACTATGAAACGTTGTCATAAACTGTGAATGCTCCAATAACTTAAGAGCCTAAACTGTGAATGCTCCAATAAGCTTAAAAGCCTAAATTGTGAATGCTTTAATAAGCTTAAGAGCCCAACCCGAAATCAAAGGTAAACTATAATTCCTCCTTGATCCTAACCTGAAGTCGGCGGTAAACTATATTGCTCCTTGAGCCCAGTCAAGTCAAAGTCATGTCAAGTCAAAGTCATGTTAAGTCAAAATCAAGTCCAATAAAAGTATGTCCAATAAAAGTTATATGTTGCTCCAACACCTCAAGAGCTTAAACTGTGATCCGAAGTTGACATAACTAAAGCAAAGAATGCAACAAATACAATGCAAAGTACGTCGACAAGCACGAAGATGAAATGACCAAACGTCGTCAAAGAGAATATCACAAATGAAGAGAACATTGCAAATAAAGAGAATATTGCAAATAAAGAAAATATCACAAATAAAGAGAGTATCGCAAATGAAGAGCATATTGCAAATAAATAGAATATCGCAAATGAAGAGCACATTGCAAATAAAGGGAACATTGCAACTAAAAAGCACATTGCAAATAAAGGGAATATGCAGCTCAAATCATTATACATTCTAATTACTTCAAATGCATCAATACATTATGATTATTTTAGAATTGTCAATAATTATTTTGAATCTATATTTCAAAATTATCAATGTTTCAAGAAACTGAATTGAAAAGTTATGATATTTTAAAACACTAATTCTAATTAATTTGGCAGGAAATATTACCATTCGAAATTCTGAATTATATAGACCATGAATAAAGGAGACATCTTCAAAGATTGTTGCAGCAAGAACAACATTAAAGAACAATTCCTTAGCCACAGAGTTTAAAGAAAGAGTTGTCAGAGAAAATTGAAGAGATTATTGTAGCAGAAGCATCATTGAAATACAGTTCTCTGATCAAGTTGCTCAAAGATCGAGTCACCACAACTGTTACAACAAGTGCTTTCGTTGCCGCTATTATCCTCCCTATCGAAGCATCCACTCGATGCTTCTGGCTGGGGGCATTCAATCTTCCACTCAAGCGCGCATATTCAGTCTTCCACTCAAATGCGAGTATTTAGTCTTCTGTTCGAGTGCGATCATTCAGTCTTCCGTTTAAGCGCAACCATCCATTTATTATTCAAGCATAATTCTTTCAAGCATGATTCTTCGTTCGGAGATTATCATTTAGTTATCCTTTGACCGCAATTCATTCGAGCTCGATTCCTTCAATCGTGATTCATTTGACAACAATTTATTCGAGCATGATCCTCCATCTGGACACAATTCTTCAGTCTTCTATTCAAGCTCGACTGTTGAAGTTCTCCATTTGAGCAATCCCTATCCGATATGCAATCAGCTCTACCTTTATAAAGAGTCTTTTTTGTTAGAAAAGGATTTTTATGTAGAAGATGATCAATCCTCCATTTAATTTTGCATACAAATTAAAGAAGGATCGAGGGGGCATCTATTGGTGCATAAAAAAAATGTACAAAAGTTCTCATTACACGTCGTTGGGAAGTACAAGTGATGAAGAAAGGATTTTAAGAAAAGAGAAGAAATTGATGACAGAAGAAAGCAAAATAGAGTTGATTGCGCAGGTCCTCACAACATGGAGCTGTTACGTAGGTCCGCACAACACAAAAGGTGCATGTCGTATGTTGCGCACCACGCAACCGAGAGTTGAGTTGCGCGGGTCCGCGCAACACAGAAGACATATGGTCTGTTGCACTCTACACAATAGGAGTGATGAATACAGTGGGTAAAGCTAGGCAGAATCTGACCCGATTCGATCCGAACCGAAGGTCGGGATTGGGTCAAATCGAGTAGGCCCACTCAGATCCGAGCGTACATCGAGTTGAATTCGGATCAATGACCAATCCGGACCGGTTCGATCCAATCCGGGATCCGATTCACACAATGTTCATTTAACATCGTTTCCCGTGATGTTGTCCACTTGAGATTGGGATATATCTCATTTTTGGTTTAATACCATAAAATGATCTAGAAAAATAGATGAACGGCATGGATGAAATAAATACATCATGGTGGGGTCCACAAAGCACCGATCACCAGCCATTAGAAGGTGGCAAGGGGAGTAGCCAATTCGTCCTCTCAAGTCTCAGCTCATGGCTCAAGGTGCATCGAGCACCGAGCTCTGACACAAGAAAAGGGATGCAGATTTCCAAGTTCCTGCGTTGGATGTTGGGTGGGTCCCATCGTGATGTTTGTGATAAATTCACACCGTCCATCCGTTTTGGGAGCTCATTTTAGGACATGCGGCCAAAAATGAAGTATATCCAAAACTCAAGTGGCCCTTACGAGAGGAAACAATGTAGATTCAATGACCACCATTTGAAACATTTGCATGGCCATAGAGTTTAATATCAGAAGATGTTTTTGGTATTTTCGCTTCATTCGAGTGGGAATGACCTTATAAATGTTTGGATGACATATAAATATCAGGGTAGATAACAAGAAGATTTCAACAGTAGGAAACTCTTTCCTCGGTTTTCCCTCTCGTCTGGCCCACTTGAGCTTTGGTCCACCTATTTTTTGGTATCATATCCTAAAATGAACTCCCACAACTGATGGACGGTGTGGATTTCTTACAAATATCACTGTGGGCCCACATAGCATCCCAGTGCAAGAAATCTGCGTCCCAAGAAAAGAAAGACAATAAAGGAAGCAAATTGGCAGGTGTACCACGCACCAGGCCAATGGTGTATTGACGTCAATAAGTTTTGTGGGTCCCATCATGAGGTATATGTTATATCCAAACCGTCCATCCATTTGGTGGGCTTGTCTTAAGGCTTGAGTCGAAAAATAAGACGGATCTAAAGATCAAGTGAACCACACTAGAAAAAGCAGTGGGGGGTTGAACGTCTACCATTAAAACTCTTTTAGTGGTTACAGAAGTTTCAGATCAATATGAAATTTGTTTTTTCTTCTTCATTCATGTAGTCGTGACCTTATTAATAGATTGGATGGAAAATAAACGTTACGGTGGGCCCTACGAATTTTTTAACAGTGAAAATCGTATATTTTTTTTTTTCAAAAAAAAAGAAGATTCAATCTGAACTGTACCCAACCCAATCCAACTCAGTTTGGGTCAAGCTAGTGGTACAAAAGATCGGATCGAGTCAAAGGACCCAGATTTGGTTCCGGATCGGATCGAGTTCAAGTCAGTGCATTGAAAATTTCGGACTGAGTCAAGTCGGACCCGACTTAATGCCCACCTCTAACAGTATGGGGCACAACATTTGAGATTTCACACGTGTGAAAGCTTATAAATATCCTTTCCTTTCCTCACTAGAAAGGAGTTTCAGAGAAGTACAAGAAATAAGGAGAGAGCGAGAAGAAGAAACAAGGAAGAATTATGTTGCGTTCCGACGCAATAGAAGCATGTTGCGTGAACCCCCACGCAACAGATGTACATTGCCTGCCCCCATGCAATAGAAGTGTGTTGCACGGTCGCGCAACAAGAATACCTTACATTTTTGTAGTTTCAGTGATTCCCTTCGCACTTTAGTTTTTAATATATATATATATTACTTGTATATCGGCTTGAAGCAAGGATTTTGGACCCGCACAACCCCTTTGTCATTCCGACAAGATGCAAAACACGCCGAAATGCTGTCGAAATTGCTATTAGACTACTTTTTCATGTCATTGTGTTGCGTCATTATACTTTATTTCAGAATCAAGGGAAACAAGAAGATGTAAACGAATTTAGAATCAATAAAAATCTAAGATGATGAATGTTCTCTTCTATTCTTTGTTATTATTTAATGATAATTTCCCAAACAAAACGCTTTCATTTCTTGTTTAAACATTGAGCTTCTCGTTGTAGAAGGCTATCGGCCTACTTTCTGTAATAAGACTCCAATTCTGACTTATGAGGCATCACACTCTATCTTAAACATGTTGTCAAAACTGAAAAAAACTAAGACTGGTGTTGTGGACAATCGATGCTTAGTTTTAGCAAAGCTCTTATTAGTCTCATCGGTCCACTGAAATGGTCCATTTTTATGCAATCTATAATGGGTGTGACTATAGTGCTGATATTCGGCACGAATCGACAATAGAATGTCGCCAACCTATTGAAACTCTGCACTTCATAAATGTTCGTCGGAATCAGCCATTCCATTATAGCTTGCACCTTTATATCATCTACATGGATGCTCGTGGATGTCACAATAAATCCTAAGAACGACAAGTTGTCCATTAAAAAAAGTACACTTCTTCAAGTCGAGGGACAACTAATTAACTGTCAGGACCTATAGCACCTACCTGAGTGCTCTATGTACTCCGTCTCACCCTGGCTATATATCAGGATATCATCAAAATATACTACCAAAACTGGCCAATGAACAGCTTCAACACTTGATTTATCATACACTTAAAAAGTGTTTAATGCATTCGATAGACCGAGGGGCATGACCAGCCACTACTACAACCATTCTTTTGTTTTGAATATAGTTTTCTACTCATCACAGGACCGAAATGAATCTTATGGTGCCCACTCCTCAGATCTGATTTATATAACACTTTGGCACCTCCTAGCATATCAAACATGTCGTCTAACTGCGGTGTCAAGAACTAATATATTTAGTGGTAATCTTGTTAATTGTCTAGATGTCGACACACATGCGTCATCTCTGATCTTTCTTTAGCGTTAATAAAGATGGCACGTTGCATGGGCTCATGCTCTCAAAAGACCCTTACAGATCAATTCTTCCACCCTCCCCTAAAGTACCTCACACTCTTTCAGACTCATCTGATAGTGAGGGTGGTTAGGAAAACTAGCCAAAGGGACAAGGTTTATGTTATGTTGGATATCCCGCATGGAGGGCAATCCATTGGGTAACTCTTCAGTTTAGATTTCCTTGAATTCATTCAATAACCTTAAACTTCAAGGAATGTCTAAGGGCTCCAATTCCTCGCCCTTTACCACTACGGCGTATACCTCACGGGTTTCCTTGGATTATTTTATGAAATCACGAATTTTTATGAAGAAGCTCCCCTCCGCTTTAGAAGCTTCGGGGTGCTTCTCTGGTGTCATAAGGGCAAGGATCGTCTTTTGAACGTCATTGACGAAGACAAACATTATCCTATCCTCTGTGGGTAGTATCATGGTCTGATTATCATGGTCAATCGAGCAATATATGACATGCTTTCATATTGACCACGTTTCAAAGTAATCATTATAATTCCTACCAATTAAAAATGAGATAGTGCATTGCTTACTTACCTTGGTCTCATTCACCTTATTTATCCAGTCAATCGAATAAGGGGAATAATACTTTCTCGTAGGTAACCGTAATTTATCCACCATCACCTTTGAGATGATATTATTGTTACTGTAACTATCTATAATTACATCACAGACCATGCCGTTGACAGTACAACACATATGGAATATATCGTGCCATTGTGTGTGCACCTCCTTCCTTAGAGTGTACAATAACCACCTCACGAACAAGGATTCGCCATGATCCTTGGCTAACCATTCTTCATCACCAGCTGTAAGGCCCGTATCCTAGTCCGTAGCATTCCATAGACTTCCATGATCCGCCCCGTCAAATTTTGGCCACTCGTGACCTGTAACCTACATTTGCGCACGACACTAAGTTGCATCCCGTACATCAAAGTCAGCTCGACCCGAGACTTATACCTCAACGACCGCGTCGTCGCTGCAGTTCTAAC
Organism: Magnolia kwangsiensis; assembly: GCA_037074715.1. Lineage (NCBI taxonomy): Eukaryota > Viridiplantae > Streptophyta > Magnoliopsida > Magnoliales > Magnoliaceae > Magnolia > Magnolia kwangsiensis. The sequence continues at coordinate 33,563,956 of CM073586.1, read as the reverse complement.
ACCGCGCAGATGTAATACCCAGGCCAAAAGTTGTGGGCCTGCATTTATTTCTAAAAAAACAAAGCGCATTGCGAATTTCGAGAGAATCTCTACAACCCATCACATCAATCAATCAATCACAAGTTAAGAACACAACTCATCCCTCTCTTACACAAGCCTTAACCAAAGTCAACTCTCTCCCTCTCCACTCATCCCTCTCATCCAAAATTTAACCAAGCCCATACCCTCCATGTCATCTCTCCTTGCAACATCCATTCCTCTCCCATATCTCACCCATTCCATCTTATCTCCCTCCATTTCCCAAGCAACCAAGAGAAAAAAATCCCAAGGAGAGAAAAGAAGCCAAGAGAGGACCTGTCTTCCTGCTACCAAATCTTCTCATCCAACCATCAAAACTTCATCATCAACCCATAGAGAGCTTAAGGGCCAAGGATTCCAAGGAGCAAAAAATGAGTGATATAGGTGCGTGATTTTAGGATATCCATCGTTGATTTTCATTTGAGGGCCCACTTGTGATGGGACCCATTTTAATGTATATGTTGTAAACAAAGAGGGGCCCATAGTGGCGGGGTCCCTCCACTATGCCGTCTCTCTCTCTCTCTCTCTCTCTCTCTCTCTCTCTCTCTCTCTCCTGTTGATGGCCTACCTCGATGCATATGTATTTTCATCCACGCCGTCCACCCAAGTGGGACCCATCATGCACACGTTGTACCCAACGTCCAGCCCCATCCAACGGTCCCACCTTGTTGTCCATTTAGACGGACCTAGATGGAGGTAAAACACTAATATCAGCTTGATTCAAATCAGGGGCCACGTGTACGTGGGACCCACTGATGATAGCATTTCATCCAGGCATTCCAGCTCACTCACGTGGATCCCACACTAGCTATCTAGCTGCTAACTTCACGTCAGCAAGTTGTGTGAGGCTAACCATGATATATGCATTATATCTGAGCCGTCCATCTACTAAACACTGGGCCGGCAACCCAACAGTCTAGCAGCTGGATAGCTACCGTATTGATGTATGTAAGTTCTGTGGGCCCTGATCACAAGGTAAGTGTTATATCCAAACCATCCATCTGCAAGTCATGTGGACCTAATCATGAGGTATGTATTATATCTAAATTGTCCATCCATTCGCTAGGGACCCCACTGCACAGCTATTGTCTTCACGTCAGCAAGTTCTGTGGGTCCCACATGATGTATGTGTTACATCCAAACCGTCCATACGGTGGGCCAGCAGCAATAGCTGTTGTATTACGGCAGCAGTTCTGTAGGTCTGCTCATGTGGTATGTGTTGCACCATACCGTCCATCCATTGGCAGCTGGTGGGCCTCACACATGTGGACCCACCTCATGTATGTATTCTATATCTGGGCCGTCCATCTACAGGAAGGCCAACAGCTTACTGCGCTGGATTGACGTCAGCGACTTCTGTTGCCTACCATGATATATGGATTTTACATCCAGCGGACCCACCTCTGACGTATCAGTTTCATCGAGCCATCCATTTGTTTTGGACGTGGACCGCCCCCACACATGTTGCACGTGTGGGGGTGGGGGTGGGGCCCACCTAGATGTATGTATTCTGTATCTACACTGTCCATCCCTAGACGATGTTGGGGGACGCACCATGATGTATGTGCATTATCTGCACCATCCGTGAGACCCACTGCAAACATGCAATCCACACCATCCATCCATTTTGTGAGCTCGTCTTAAGGCTTAAGACGGGAAATAAGACAAATTTGTCTATCAGGTGGACCACATTGCAAAAATCAGTGGAGGATTGAACGTCTACCATTGAAACTGTTTGTGGGGTCACATAAGTTCTGGATCAATGTGAGAATTGTTTTTCCTTTTAAATCAGGACTTTGTGACCTTATGAATAGATTGGATGGAAAATAAATGTTAAGGTGGCCCCCATGAATTGTTAACAGTAAAAATCATTATCTCCACTGTTATTTCTGGTATGGTCCAAATGATCTTTCTATAAGATTCATTTTTTTTGGGTAATGCTCCAAATTATCTCTAAAAATATATGAATGGTGTAAATAGTCCAAATGGAACAATGGGTCCCACTTGATGTACATAAGGCCCGCTGTCGCGACCCATGTGTTGCGCCCCATTTAATGTATATGAGGCCCATGTATTGCGGCCCATTTGATATATATGATGCCCATATATTGCAATCCATTTGATGTATATGAGGTCCATGTATTGCGGCCCATTGTGATGTATATGAGACCCATATGAATGAGGCTCATTGTGATGATATGTGACCCATTCGGTGAGGTCCAATATAATGAATATGAGGCCCATATGATGAGGCCCGATGTGATGTATATGAGGCTCATAAGTGAGGCCCAATGTGATGCATATGTGGACCATGAGTAAGGCCCATCGTGATGTGCATTAGGCCCTTGAGTGAGGCCCATGGTGATGTATATTAGGCCCTTGTGTGAGGCCATGGACCCACTAAACGTTTGGCTCCACGTGGGCTACTCCTTGGGAGTAATGTTGGTTAAATGTCCACATTGATGGGCGATGATGGTTAAATGCCCACATTGTGACCTTCTCTTAGGCCTTTGTTAGGCCCATTCTCATTATTCTGAGTCAACCCAAATCATTGGGCCCCATTAATATGTGTATGACCCATCTATTCATATTGGGATAACCCATAATGTTGCGCCCCCATTGGTTGTTAGTAGAATTGTTTTAATCTTGGAGTCCATCTATGGACCCCGCCCGGTCAATAGACCGGTTATCGATACCGATTACAAGCACACTTAGCATAGTTTCATGATACATGCCCATACACATCATCTGCAAGCTTGTGATGAGACATGGTTGACCATTATATATGCCTTCTGACAAGTCGTTTATGGGACTCCCTGATAGGCAGTATAGTCCCTCATGAGCGCACGATACGTGCTGAATTAATGCATGACTAAATTGTATGACTCATACATCATGTATTGTGTGATATGGTTACTATACACCCTAGCAACATTAGGGTCGTGGCCTCTACAGGCACATCGTGGAGGACCGGATTGGATATCAAAAATACTGTTATTAGCATTGGGGCGTCATAGATATCCTTGGGTGAAAATTCCTAAACCCGATGGTACCAGAGGATGACTCCAACGTCAAGATCGAGTGGATACATGAACGCACGAGGGCCGTATACCAGTAGACCGCGTCTCCCATTACGTCGTGGTCAGTTGGAAAGGGGCGTGACCTTACCCACCTAAGTAAGGGGGCAATATCGAGGTTGAGTTTGACAAGCTTGAGGAATGGGTCCGCTATCGACAAGTCGGGGCCAATATTGGCAGGCAGATAGTGAGGTCTCTTCCACTTGCCCAGTTGTGCGCTCAGATAGGGGCAGCAAGCTGGTGTAGAGTGTACTAGACCTTAGTGATTGTCCAGAGTGAGATCTGTACTGATACTTGATGCTTTAGCGATGAGTTGTATGGTTATATAGATTCACGTGCGTTGCATCTCGCATATGACATTCGGCTACATAGGCCTCGCATCTCATGGCCTTGGTATGGCTGACATCATATATGCCTTACATCGGATGGCCTTGATATGGTCGATAGCATTCATGCCTTGCATCACATAACCTTGGTACGGCTGATATTATTTAAGGACTTACCAGCAGATTTTTGCATTACTCTGATATCACATACTTAACACTTGCCTTGCGTACACACTTACACCACCCTCTTAAGCTTTTCGTAAGCTAATGCACAACCATTGCGTGTAGTTGACGCTAGGATGCCGCGACAGCATTGAGATTGGAAAGTGTAGTGGACTTCTAGAGCTTCTGATTTTGTTATTGTATTTCCTTTTATGCATTGTACCTTAAAATTTTTTATCATAGTGGATTTTGTGATGGTGTCTTAGTTATTGTTCATGGTTTATGCTTGTGGTTATGCTTATTATGAATCAAACACATGTTGAAAATCCTCCTTGTAGAATCTCAGGATTAGAACTTGGTATATGGGTGCCGAGAGCCGAGAATGGGGTATTACGGAGGATGTCGACGTCGGATTCAGCGATCGAAAATTTTATGAGCCCGGTTTCTGAGTTTGGAGCGTGACAGAAGTGGGTATCAGAGTAAACTTGGAATAACTGAGAACAACATCATGTCTACTATGAGTTTACAATGATCAGGTCCCAAGTTTGGATAGCTTAGTGATCTTCTATTATAGACCTTTAACGTGCGTGCCGTCGAGAGTTCTCAAGGTTGATAGGCACCTTTGTTCTTTCCTATAGGACATGCCGCTTAGGAGAGCTACCCAAGCCACTCCTGCTCCACCACATGCGACTCTCACTCCACCACCAGAAATTCCTACTCCCCCGCCCGAGGATGCCGCTTCTCTACCCGAGACCTATGTGGATCCGACCATACCTGTGAATGCCTCCCTACTACAGCAGATGCTGCAGGCTGTGACAGCCGCCCTTCACGGGCAGGGTAAATGCCTCGATGTTACGCCAGCCCAGGTAAAGTAGGAGCGCGCGAGCGCCCTTCTTCTAGAGTTCTGACAGCTCGATCCCCCGCGTTTCCAGGGCGAGCCAGACCCAACAGCAACCGAGAGATGGTGCTCCGAGGTGGAGAAGATTTTTGATACGATGGGATGTACGACCCAACATCGGGTCCGGTTAGCTGTATTTCTTCTCCAGGGTGAGGTCGAACACTGATGGACCTCTGTTATCTGTGTTGTAGGGCCTGATTTCGTCTGAACATGGGAGGATTTTGTAGACCAGTTTGACGGCAGTATTTTTCTCACCACATTTGACGACAGTGTGCGCTAGAGTTCAAGACTCTGATGCAAGGGGATATAACAATGGCTCAGTATGCGGCTCGTTTTGTAACGCTGTTTAGATTTGTGCTGTATTTGGTTGGTGATGAGCGGAAGGCCCGCCGTTTTAAGAATGGATTACATTATGGTCTCCTAGGCCGTATTGTTGGGCATAAGCTCTCAACTTTTGAGGCGGTAGTATGGAGGGCCCATATTTACAAGGCTAAGTAGACCGAAAGAGGCAGGCCCCCTCCGGTAACTCCCAACAGTAGTAGCGTTGTCAGCAGCAGAGGCGCATAGGCCGCCCAGCCGCTAGAGCACCAGAGGCACCCCCGGCACCACCTCAAAGTTAGTTTCCCGATGCCTATTTTGGATGTAGTGGGATAGGACACCGTACGTGGGAGTGTCTTCGACCACAGCAGCCTCCACAGCAATAGTTGAGAGCACTGCAACACTCTCCGCAGTAGCAGCGACAGCAGTTCCCACTACTGAGGCCCCCTCAGCAGCAGCATCAGCACCAGCCTCCGAAACCTCAGCTGCAGAGGCAGCAATTTCGACCACCTCAGCGATGGCAGCAGTTTCGACCACCTCAGCCATAGCAGCAGTAACAGCACCCTTAAAGGGGACAGGTACCTCCCCAGTCAGCTCAGGCTAAGTTCTACATGGCTCAACAGGACTTACAATCATCCAGAGGGGTTGTCGAGGGTATTCTCCGTCTCTGCATGTATCGCCCGAGTTTTGTTTGATTCCGGTGCTTCGCATTCTTTTATGTCTGAGGGATTCTGTCGTTCGACTGGATTGCCGACAAAGTCTACTCGCAAGGGGTTAACCGTATCAACGCCCTTGAGGAAGACTACAGTGTTAGGCCGCTTCTGTTCGTCTTGCCCTGTGTTGGTGGGAGAGATTTTCTTGCCTGCCGACTTATTTGTGTTGCTGATGTCAGATTTCGACGTTATCCTGGGCATGGATTGGCTTGCCAAGTACCACTCCATCTTGGACTGCTCTGCGTGGACAGTCACATTCTATATACCAGGCTTGCCGCAGTTCCAGTTCATTACCGAGCCGAGAGGAGAGCCGCTATCTTGTTTGATATCATGTGCAGTAGAGGGGCCCGTAGCCATGAATGTTGATCAGTTACCGGTTGTTTGTGATTTTCCCGACGTATTCCAGGAGATTCCGGGGTTACCGTCGCGCCGACATATTTAGTTCCAGATTGATCTTGCGCTTGGTATCACACCTATCTTGAAGGCCCCGTATTATATGGCATTAATGGAGTTGCGAGAGCTACAGCGACAGTTGGATGAGTTACGTGAATTGGGTTTCATTCGTCCGAGCAGTTCGCCATGGGGAGTGCTGGTACTCTTCGTCAGGAAGAATGATGGCTCATTGAGGCTTTATGTGGATTACCGCGAGCTCAACAAGGTCACGATCAAGAACAAGTATCCACTCCCAAGGATAGACGATTTATTTGATTAGTTGCAGGGTGTATAGTTCCTTTCAAAGATTGACTTGCAGTCCGGTTATCATTAGATTCAGGTCCGAGAGGAGGACATCCCAAAGATGGCTTTCAAGACGCGCTATGGTCACTTTGAGTTTTATGTCATATACTTCAGACTGACCAATGCGCCTGCGGTATGCATGCAATTGATAAATGAGGTCTTTCGTCCTTATCTCTATAGTTGTGGTCTTCATCAACGACATTCTGATATAATCGAGGACCCATGAGGAACATCTGTAGAATTTGGAGATTACGTTGTAGACCCTCCGTGCCCACCAGCTGTATACGAAGTTAGATTAGTGTAAGTTTTGGTAAGAAGAGGTGAAGTTCCTCAGTCACATGGTGACTAGGGAGGGTGTCGCTGTGGACCACTCGAAGGTTGATGCAGTACATCAGTGGGGCCAGTCCACGAACGCGTCCGAGATTCGTAGTTTCCTTGGTTTGGCGGGCTACTACCGACGTTTCATTGAGGGCTTCTCCTATATTATAGCCTCATTGACTAGGTTGACTCAGAACGACATAGAGTTTGTTTGGAGTGACGCCAGTGAGCGAGCATTTATAGAGCTGAAGGACCACCTCACGTCTGCTCTTGTCCTCACTCTTCCCTCTGGGAGTGATGGATTTGTTGTATTCAACGATGTTTTGCGTATTGGTTTGGGTGTTATCCTGATGAAGCACGGGAAACCGGTAGCTTATGCATTTGCCAACTCAAGGTCCATGAGCTGAACTACCCCACACATGAGTTGGAGCTGGCAGCAGTCGTCTTCGCACTGAATGTGTGGAAGCACTATCTCTATGGGGTTAGGTTCGAGCTCTTCTCCAACCACAAAAGCTTGAAGTACCTATTCTCTCAGTCCGAGCTGAACATGAGGAAGAGGCGTTGGATGGAAGTCCTAAAGGATTATGATTTTGATCTTCAGTACTACTCGGGCAAGGCGAACATGGTGGCGGATGCTCTTAGCCGTTAGCCACGAGGCCTGGTGGCACACATGATGATTCAAGAGTGGAAGATACTTGAGGATGTGTCAGTGTTCGACTTCAAGATCGACTTGCAGTCTTCCATTGTGCAATTATTAAGCCTGTTGATTCAACCTCTCTTGTCGCAAGGGTGATCGAGGCTCAGCAGGCAGATAAATCGTTACAGAGTTATCGGGCAAAGGCAACATCTGAGAGTTAGTCAGATTGGTAGATTGGTTCTGATGGTGGACTTCACTTCAGAAGCCGATTATGTGTCTCGGATATTACGGAGTTACGTAGAGATCTTATGACTGAGGCACATCGATCACGACTTTTTATCCACCTTGGTTCGACGAAGACGTACCATAATATGAAGTGACAGTATTTTTGGGCGGGGATGAAGCGTCAAATCGCCAATTTTGTGGCTAAGTGTGACACATGTCAGTGTGTCAAGGCCAATCATCAGAGACCCCCTGGTCCTTTGCAGTCGTCGAGCGTCCCGACGTGGAAGTGGGAGCACGTATCGACAGATTTCATTATGGGTTTGCCAAGGACTCAGTGCGGTCATGACGCCATCTAGGTTGTCGTTGATCGTCTGACGAAATCGGCACATTTTTTCGTGATTCGTGCGACCTAGCCTTTAGACCGGCTTGCCAGATTATTCATCAAGGAGATTTTGAGACTGCACAGCGTTCCACTTTTGATCGTTTCTGATTGAGACTCAAGGTTCACGTCTCAGTTTTGAGAGAGCTTTCATAAAGCGATGGGGTCTGTTTTACAGCTCAGCATTGCATATCATCTGCAAACTGATGGGCAAACCGAGAAGTTCAACTAGATCCTTGAGGATATGCTTCGAGCCTGCGTGATTGACTTCAGGGGTAGTTGGGATGAGCATCTGCAATTGGTTGAGTTCACATACAACAACAACTATCAGGTGACCATTGGCATGACTCCTTTTGAGACACTATATGGTAGACCGTAAAGATCTCAGAGTTGTTGGACTGAGGTTGGAGAGCGGCATATCCTAGGTCCCGAGCTTGTGCAGTAGACATCAGAGGTTATCGATATCATCAGGCAGAGGATGCGCACAGCTCAGAGCTGCCAGAAGAGTTTTGCTGATCACCGGCATCATCCTTTGGAGTTTGCCGTTAGGGACCATGCGTATCTTAAGGTCTCGCCCATGAAGGGCATAGTTCGATTTGGAGCGAAGGGCAAGCTTACCCCGAGATTCATAGGACCTTTCAAGATCACTGGACGTATTGTCATCGTGGCCTAACGGCTTGCCTTTCCATCTCAGTTGTCTGGCATCCACAACGTTTTCCATGTCTCTATGTCGAGGAAGTGTAGGTTAGACATCATTCCTATTATTGATTGGTAGCCGTTGGAGGTTCGTGAGGACACTTCTTACAATAAGCAGCTAATTCATATCTTTGATCGGAAGGAACAGGTCCTCTGGACCAATGTCATTCCCTTAGTGAAGGTGCAGTGGAGTCACCATTTTGTTGGTGAGGCGTCTTGAGAGCGCGAGGCTGAAATTTACGAGCGTTATCCCCATCTCTTGAATGATTGATTATATGTTGTATTTTGTATGTTGTCTCCAAATTTTATATGATGATGTTATGTTTCCTCTTTCCTTATAAGTTATGTCTAGTGGTAATATTAATGTAAATTTCGAGGATGGAATTTTTATTAGGAGAGGAGGGCTGTAAGGCCCGTATCCTACTCCGTAACGTTCCGTAGACTCCCACGATCCTCCCCGTCGAATTTCGATGACCTGCGACCTATAACTAGCGTTTGTGCATGACCTTAAGTTACATCCCGTATATTAGAGTCAACTCGACCCGAGACTTGTACCCTAGCGATTGCGCCGCGCCGCGTCTCGCTTGCCAATGCGATACCCAAGCCAAGAGTTGTGGGCACGTGTTTATTTCGAGAAAAACGCCATGTGTTGCGAATTTCGAGAGAATCTCTACAACCCATCACATTAATCAATCAATCACAAGTCAAGTACACAACCCATCCCTCTTACATAGGCCTTACCCAATGTCAACTCTCTCTCTCTCCACTCATCCCTCTCTCATCCAAAATTCAACCAAGCCCATACCATCTATGTCATCTTTCCTTACAACATCCATTCCTCTCATCTCTCACCCATTCCATCTTATCTCCCTCCATTTCCCAAGCAACCATGAGAGAAAAATCCTAAGGAAAGAAAAGAAGCCAAGAGAGGACCTATTTTCCTACTACTAAATCTTCCCATCCAACCATCAAAACTTCATCATGAACCCTTAAAGAGAGAGCTCAGGGGCCAAGGACTCCAATGAGTTAAAGAATGAGTGATATATGTGGGTCATTTTAGGATATCCACCGTTGATTTTCATTTAAGGGCCCACTTGTGATGGGACCCATTTTGATGTATGTGTTGTAAACAAAGAGGGGCCTAAAGTGGCGAGGTCCCTCTACTACGTCGTCTCTCTCTCTCTCTCTCTCTCTCTCTCTCTCTCTCTCTCTCTCTCTCCCCCTATTGATGGCCCGCCTCGATGCATATGTATTTTCATCCATGCCATCCACCCAATTGGGACCCACCATGCACGCGTTGTACCCAATGTCCAGCCCGTCCAACGATCCCACCTTGATGTCCATTTGGATGGACCTAGATGGAGGTAAAACACTAATATCAGCTTGATTCAAATCAGGGGCCACGTGTACGTGGAACTCGCTGATGAAAGCATTTCATCCAGGCCATCCAATCCACTCATGTGGATCCCACACCAGCTATCTAGCTGTTGTCTTCACGTCAACAAGTTCTGTAGGCTGACAATTATACATGCATTATATCTGAGCCGTCCATCTACTGGACGCTGGGCCAGCAGCCCAGCAGTCCAGCAGCTGGATAGCTACTGTATTAACATATGCAAGTTCTGTGGGCCCTGATCACGAGGTAAGTGTTATATCCAAACCGTCCATCTACAAGTCCTGTGGACCTGATCATGAGGTACGTATTATATTTAAACCGTCCATCCATTCGCTGGGGACCCCACCACACAGCTGCTATCTTCACGTCAGCAAGTTCTGTGGGTCCCACATGATGTACGTGTTACATCCAAATCGTCCATACGGTGGGCAGCAGCAATAACTGCTGTATTACAGCAGCAATTCTGTAGTTATGCTCATGTGGTATGTGTTACACCATACCGTTCATCCATTGGCAGCTGGTGGGTCACACACGTGTGAACCCACCTCATGCATGCATTCTATATCTGGGCCATCCATCTGCTGGACGACTAGCAGCTTGCTACGCTGGATTGACATCAACGAGTTCTGCTGCCTACCATGATGTACGTATTTTACATCCAGCAGACCCACCTCTGACGTATCTGTTTCATCCAACCGTCCATCTCTTTTGGACATGGGCCCACCCCACACGTGGGGTGGGGCCCACATAGAAGTATGATTCTGTATCTACACCATCCGTCCCTGGATGGTGCTGGGGGATGCACCATGATGTATGTGCATTATCTGCACCGTCCGTGAGACCCACTGCACACGAGCAGTCCACACCGTCCATCCATTTTATGAGCTCATCTTAAGGCTTAAGACGGGAAATAAGACAGATTTGTCTATCAGGTGGACCACACTGCAAAAATCAGTGGAGGATTGAACGTCTATCATTGAAACCGTTTGGGGGGTCACATAAGTTCTGGATCAATGTGAGATTAGTTTTTCCTTTTAAATCAGGACTTTGTGACCTTATGAACAGATTGGATGGAAAATAAACGTTAAGGTGGCCCTCATGAATTGTTAATAGTAAAAATCATTATCTCCACTATTATTTGTGGTATGGTCCAAATGATCTTTCGATAAGATTCATTTTTTTGGGGTAATGCTCCAAATGATCTCTAAAAATAGATGAATGGTATAGATAGTCCAACTAGGATGATGGGTCCCAGTTGATGTATATAAGGCCCATTGTTGTGGCCCATGTGTTGCGCCCCATTTGATGTATATGAGGCCCATGTATTACGACCCATTTGATGTATATGAGGCCCATATATTGCGGCCCATTGTGATGTATATGAGGCCCATATGAGTGAGGGTCATTGTGATGTATATGTGGCCCATTCAGTGAGGCCCAATATGACGAATATGAGGCCCATATGATGAGGCCCGATGTGATGTATATGAAGCCCATGAGTGAGGCCCAATGTGTGGCATATGTGGCTCATTGTGATGCGTATTAGGCCCTTGAGTAAGGCCCATGGTGATGTATATTAAGCCCTTGTGTGAGGCCATGGGCCCACTATACGTTTGACTCGATGTGGGCCACTCCATGGGAGTAATGTTTGTTAAATGTTCACATTGATGGGCAATGATGGTTAAATGTCCACATTGTGACCTTCTCTTAGGACTTTGTTAGGCCCATTCTCATTATTCTGGGTCAACCTAAATCATTGGGCCCCATTGATATGTACATGACCCATCTATTTATATTGGGATAACCCATAATGTTGTGCCCACATTGATTGCTAGTAGGATTGTTTTAATCTTGGAGTTCATCTATGGACCCCGCCTTGTAAATAGGCCAGTTATCGATACCGATTACGAGCATACTTGGCATAGTATCATGATACAGGCCCAAACGCATCATCTGCATGCTCGTGATGAGACGTGGTTGACCATTGCATATGCCTTCTGTTAAGTTGTTTATGAGATTCCCTGATAGGCAGTGTTGTCCCTCATGAGCGCACGGTACGTGGAGGATTAATGCATGACTGGATTGTATGACTCATACATCATGCATTGTGTGATGTTGTTACTATACGCCCTAATGACATCAGGGTTGTGGCCTCCACAAGCACATCATGGAGGGCCGGATTAAATACCGAAAATACTATTATTAGCATTAAGGCGTCATAGATGTCCTTGGGTGAAAATTCCTAAACCGATGGTACCAGAGGATGACTCCAACGTCGAGACCGAGTAGATATGCGGGCGTACGAGGGCCGTATACCAGTAGGCCGCGTCTCCACTGTGTCGTGGTTGATTGGAAAGGAGTGTGACCTTACCCGCCTGAGTGAGGGGACAATATCTAGGTGAGTTTGACTAGCTTGAGGAATGGGTCTGTTATCGACAAGTCAGGCCCAATATTAGCAGGCAGATAGTGAGGTCTCTTCCACTTACCCAGTTGACCACTCGGATAGGGGCGGCAAGCTGGCGTAGAGTGTACTAGACACCGGTGATTATCCAAAGTGAGATCTGTATTGATATTTTATGCTCTAGCGATGAGTTGTATGGTTATGTTGATTCAGATGACTGACATGCACGTGTTGCATCTCGCGTATGACATTCGGCTATATAGGCCTCACCTCACATGGCCTTGGTTTGGCCAACATCATTCATGCCTTGCATCATATGGCCTTGATATAGTTGATAGCATTCACGCCTTGTATCACATAGCCTTGGTACGGCTGATATTATTCATGGACTTACCAGCATATTTTCGCATTACTCTGATATCGCATACCTAACACTTGTCTTACTCACACACTTACTCCACCCTCTAAGCTTTTCGTAAGTTTATGTATGACCGTTGTGTGCAGGTGACGCTAGGAAGCCGCAACAGCAATGAGATTGGAGTGTGCAGCGGACTTTTGGAGCTTCCGATTTTATTATTGTATTTCCTTTTATGCATTGTACCTTAAAGTTTTTTTTTATCATAGTGGATTTAATAATGGTGTCTTGGTTATTGTTCGTGGGTTATGTTTATGGTTATGCTTATTACGAATCAAATTCATGTTGAAAATCCTCTTTGTAGAATTTCAAGATCAGAACCTGGTATATGGGTGCTGGGAGCTAAGAATGGGGTATTACAAAGGCAGTCGGCGCCGGATTCGGCGATCGAAAATTTTGTGAGTTTGGTGTCCAAGTTTGGGGCATGACACCAGCTCCTTCTTAGGCCTTAGTCAGCCATAAGGATTTGGAATCTTGCTCAGACCCACTATTGTGGGCACTGCACGTTGAGGCCTAGATGAATCGCTCCCCATGTCACGGTTTATACTTGTAGGAGGTTAAGAACACCCTCCTAATGGTTCCTTTCCTTTGGATAGTGTTAAATCCTACATGGGACCTGTCATGGAGGCCAAGTTGCTGGTACAACACTTACTTGTAATCACTGAGGAGGAACCGTGATTGAAGAATGCGTCTTATCCGCGGACGTGATCGGATGGGTGACTTATTCTATTGGGACATAAGAGTCATAATTGCTCCCACCATGCAAAAGCACCAAATTTCAATTTGAATGCAACCAACTTTATTTTCATATGTTTCGGTATGTCCATGTAATAAAAAATCACTCTACTTTGGCTAACCAATTGAAAAATTCTTCTATATGCAATAAGCCATTAAAACTGAGAAGTTCGGCCTTTCCTCGATAGTCTCTTTCAACACGATCTAGTCAATCGTCTTCATGGACAATCCATCAAGCAACAATGCTACGGACATCTTTATCATTGTAACTCTCATGTGGAATAGCCCTATGATTTACCTCTAAAAGTGCTAGACAAAAATCGGATTGTGCAGTACAACGATCACCAGCAACTGAGCCTTGGGCTCAGGGTGGAATTAGTGCATCCATAATAGGGTAGAGAGTTGCCTGCAACCATTGAATGATCAATTGACTCTCTCGGTGGAAAACTTCCATTCTTTTCGATAGATAACGAATCACTAGATCACTATAGATTTTGGTACATTCCATCGTTAGTTGCTATCGATCTGATGGGAGTCTTCGCTCTTATACCACTTGACGTAAGGAGGGACGTGATGAGGTCGATCGTCGTCTTCCTCAGGGGATATCTACTCCAAATCTACGGAACTCTCTAGACTCCTCACAAAGCTCCCTCGAATCCGCAAGGAATAAAATTAGAAATAATTTCTAATAAATTGGAAATAACTTGATTAATGATATTAAAAAATAAATGAATTTACGATCCTTTAAATAATAAGCTCAAACCTAGGACGGAGTTTTAGACTTAGACTCCAACTCAAACACCCTAAAAATGTGACTTACTATAAATAGTAAATTTACTATTAATAGACGGTCTCCATTCGTACTAGACTTCATGGTTTTTGGTCAAAAATATTAAGTGTCCAATTTGGCCCAATCACGTTATTCTCCCAACTTTTTAAAGCCATTTTCATGTTGGCAGGACTCAAAGGATCAAAAGTTATAGTCAAACTAAAACTTAGCATTTATAGTAAAAATGAAAATAAAATGGACTTTTGACCATCGATTCAATCTAATGGAATCTCACAAATCAGGTGTAGGCAACCCGACGATGGTTGGCTCAAGTAGTTTCTCCTACTCCAAAATCATATAATATATCAAAATATTCATCTTGGTTTGTGAGATATGACCGATTTAAACTCCTGACGGTCCAGATCATTTCCACCTTCGATCTGGCCTTCTCTAGTCCATCTTTGCTATGAAAGTGTCTATGACCCACTATGCATCAGAGCATATTGAAATATATACTTACGGAAAAATGACAAAATTCGGATCCTTTGGTCAGCCATAAGCACAAGGATCACAAATGCCACTGGCATTTTTTAACTGTCCATTTACGTGCCCAATGTTGGGATAGTTCACATCATTCTATTGATGTGATTTTAACGATGGATCTGATACTTAGATTCTGTTGGAGTATCATCAACAAGCCGTATCTATAATGAATTAGTAGCTTAGTGGCACTTTTGAGTTAGTAGCTTATTGGCACTATTGATTTTCACGCAATTCTCCTACCTTAAAAGGAGTAAAAGGAAAGAAAAAAAAACATTTCGCTCAGTTTAGTGTAAACTGGAATTGTAGCAAATTGATGACATTTTCAAAACATGTCAAAGCTATATATTTCATTTACCTCCTATTTTATTTCCGGCCAAAATCAGTGTCAAACAACTTTTGGAATCCGAATGCACTCAAATACATCAAAACTAATGTTCCCAAACAACTTTTTCTTTTCTTTTTTCTTTTTTCATTTTTTCAAGGAACAACTGATGTTAATGTTGAATTGTTAATTCTTGAAGCCAAAAAGAAACAAACAGGCGAATATCATGACAAAACAAATAAGGCAAGGGGCAACATTACCTCACTTTGATGTTCCCTAGCAACGATCCAGAGCAACCTCTAATCTCAAGAGAAAGACCTGCCGAATTATGGAAGGAAAAAAAAAAAAAAATTTATTACCACCCACATTGCTGCCAACCTACAACCGTTACCAGCCGCAGACCCAGTTACTGTACATTGTCAATAAAATCTAAACTTGAAAGGGTGTTGAAAAAACTATCTTCCACAAGACATACAAAAGTTCGTTAAAAAAAATTTTAAAAAAAAAAAAAAAGAAAAAGAAAAAAAAAGAAAGACAACGGCAGGTGAAAATATTTAAGAGAAAAAAAAAAAGAAAAAAAAGAAAAAAAAAAAAAAGGGAATAGTTTTAGCAGTAGGTATGACAATCCCATGATCAATGAATAGCAATCCTCAAAAAACAAGGTGAAAAAAGAGAAGCATCATGAATCAAGCTTTGTGAAACAAAATGAAACAAGAAAACAATCAAGCATACAAGATTTGATAAAACTTCATTTTCTTCCAATAAAATCGGGCGAGTAAATTCCTACATCTTAAATCAATATTCTCAACAATGCTAGAATCAAACTCCACACTATGTAAATCTCAACAGCCATCAAAATAGGAGGGTATAATGCAATTCCAACTCTACATTAAACTGACCCAAAAATTATAAGGAGCCTAAGATTGCGTGATCGTGGCATGGAGTGAGGAAAGAAAAGTTCAAGGATATCTTTCCTCAATATTTTTCTGAGGGTGTGTTTGGTTGCACCATATATCATGATATTGAGCCCCAACATAGACTGATCAATCATGAAATATCACAATATTTGGTACGACCAAACGCACAGTAAATCTTGCCAAATCGAAGAGCCTCCTATATGTCTTTGGTGCGAGAGACTATTAACGTCTAATCGATCATCTCCAAAAGCACAAACAAGCTGAGTTTTCAAATATATAAAATGACAAAAACAAAACAGAAGACGAAGACATGACAGCTTCGAAAACTAAAAGTTGTGCATTCATTTCACAAGCATGAATATCAATCCAGGATCATACTATTTAAGCAAGCTAATAAAAACCGTCGATCTCAGTGGACCAAAGTTCCTAAGTAAACTTTCCAAAATAAAGATTCACTAGTATTCTCTTTCTGATACATATTCTTCTTGCAGTGTGAAGGAGAGGAAGCTGGTTGTGGGAGACTCCTGGGAATGCAATTTTAAAAGAGAATAAAAAAGAAAGGCGGTGAACAAAAACCAAAATAATAGTAATAATAAAATAAGGAAGCCGTATCGTACTGAGTTACTCAGTAGCTCAGTTACAGCGCACTGAGTAAAGGTTGTGAGACCCACTGTGACATGTGTCTATCTTATCCATGCTGTCCATCGGGCTTTTCCGAAATACGTCGGGGCGATCCACGATTTGAAGTACATCAAAATTTCAAGTGACTACATTATATGAAATAGTAGGGATAATGGCGTCCACCGTTGAAACCTTCCGAGGGCCACATTGGTTCTTATTTGTCATCAAACCCCACATGGATGAATAGAAAACACAGATATCAGTTTGATCCAAAACTTCAGTGGGCTCTTAAGAAGATTTCAACGGTAGGTGTTCAATTCACATTGTTTCCCGCTGTGCGGTTCACTTAATTGCTTGGCATGTTGGAAACGGATTGGCTACTTCTCCTGGCACTGGCCAATGGCTGATAGTCGGTGCTTTGTGGTCCCCACCATGATCTACGTGTTTCATCCATGTTGTTCATTTATTTTTTCAGATAATTTTATAGGATGAGACCAAAAATGAGGTTTACCAAAATCCCAAGTGGGAACACATTACAGGAAACAGTGTTGAACAAGCATAGACCATTAAAAACCTTTAGTGGGCTATAAAAGTTTTGGATCAAGATGACCTTTGTATTTTTCCCTTCATCTGGGCCTGAATGACTGAATCAACGGATTGGATGTCAAATAAACAGTACAGTGGGCCTTAGGAGGATTTTAACGGTGGATGTGCAATCACTATTGTTTTCCTGTGGTGTGGTCCACCTGAGATTTATATCCTTCTCATTTTTGGGATCAAGCCCTAGAATGATCGGTAAAAATGGATGAAACACATACATAACAGTGCGGCCCACGGAGCACCAACCACCAGCTACCGGGCTGGTGGCAAGAGGAGTAGCCAATCCGTTTCCCTAAAATGAGTTGATAAAACGGATGGACGGCACGAATAATACAGGGAGATGGCTGTGGCCCCCGAGAGTTTACTCGCCGCTTTTTAAAAGGGGAGTAGCCAATCCGTTTCCCTTAAATGAGTTGATAAAACGTATAGACGGCGTGAATAATACAGGGACATGACTGTGGCCCCGAGAGTTTACTCGCTGCTTTTTAAAAAGAGAACATTCTTCATTCAATGCATCTGCTTGACACACCTGATGGAGTAGGTTACGGGACGCGGATTAAGTACTGAATCCACAGCGAGACTTGAAAGTGACGTCATCATTTATTTTTTTTTGGGCGCGTATGTGTTCTATCCACACCATCCATCCGTGTGGAGAGATCATTTTAGGCATGAACCAGAGAACGAGGCAGATCCAAAGTTCAAGTAGACCACAATGAGGTGACTTGCCTATCGGGCTTGGAGCTATTAGCTTTGCCCATGCACTGGATTTAAGTCTGGTGCGTGTATGTGTGGATTGATTAATTTTCAGGTCGTGTTTAGTGCTTTGATTAGGTCATCTTAGCCTAAGTTGGATTCGCTCTCTTTGACTTGATGTGTTAATGCGTTCCATCCTACGCATACGATTGTTCTAATCATTAGTTTGAGATGTGCATCTTGCATGTAGGCGTTGGTTTTCATTTTTGTCTATTTATTTATACCTGTGTGAACTGATTAGGGAATGGATTAAGTTCATTAATAATGGAAAACATCATATTCTACTTGATTTTGTGGGCCAACATCTTCACTACATAGAACACATCCAGATGAAGGGAGAGTAAGACATGGTGGAGTTGAAAGAACCCAAGTACTGTCGAGATATCTCTATGGGACAGGAGGCAGGGTGACGATAAGATCCACATAAAACGACTGGGACCAGGTGGTTTAAGACAACTCTATCTATTACGTTTTTTATAATTCATCTCACTATATTTGATTGTGTTGAGATTTGTGTTGCGGAGTCGTACAAATCTAGATCTAGGATAGCAATCCAAGAGCACCAAGCAAACACAGTAATTTTATGTGGAAAACCCTTGCAGAAAAAAATCATGGCACAAAGCGACAGATCTCCAGTATGAAAATAGAAATTACAAAGAGAAAGGACTTACCTGATTCAAACAACCTTTAATCTCACATTTGCTACAACCATTAGAAACTCTAAAACCCTTTTAGGAACCCTTAAAACTCCTTTAAAAAGCCTTTGCATTGCCTAAAAAGACCCTAGGGACTCCTATTTATAGTTAAGGAAACACCCCTTTCATACCGACCTTGGAACAATCCGGAAACCACCTCAAATATGCATAATCTGTGTGCAGTTTATGTAACCTTCGACTAGTTGAGTCATGTCTTCGACTGGTCGAAGGACCCCTTCGACTAGTTAAGCATCCCGGAAATCCAAAATCTCTCGTTGTTAGACTTCGAGTCGAGTGGGCTACGAATGGTCGAAGGGCACCCTCGACCAGTCATGCAAGCCCCTCAACTGGTCGAGCAGCGCAGTGAATACAAGATCTAAGACATCCTTTTATAACAATCTCTATCATGTCTTCAATCTTTAGCCGTGTAGCTTCTTGACCTCTTCTCTTATCTCTGCATTACATCATAACTTATCATGTACACTCCCTCCTCCTTCTCGTCATCGCTAAACCCAGAGAAGTTGCACAAAACTTAAACTTCTCTGCAGGAACAACCTTGGTGATCATATCTTCCGGATTCACGCTGATGTGAATCTTCTCCAGTGTTACGATTCATTCCTCAAGCACCTGTCAGAAACATGGACATGCAACTAATTGCTCCACTCGATAGTACAAATGAGTAACCTGAAGTTGACTTCCTAAAATCTACACTGCCTACGTAATTTGAATCCACATACCTAACCAATTTTGTCACTATCTTCCTAAAAGTAAAGATGTAGTCTTTTTACTATCTCACTACTACCCAATATTGCATGCTGGGGTATTTTCTCACAACACCGAAAACCTGTGAAATAATCGGTCTAATACTACCTGCATAATTTGAATCCACACACCTAACCAATTTTGTCCCTGTGAAATAACCGGTCTAATACTGCCTGCGTAATTTGAATCCACATACCTGCGAATTTGAATCCATATACCTAGAATCCACATTGCTTGCATAATTTGAATCCACATACCTAACCGATTTTGTCTCTATCTTTCCAAAAGTAAAGACTTAGTCTTCTTACTATCTCACCGCTACCCAATATTGCATGCTGGGGTATTTTCTCACAACACCAATAGCCTGTGAAATAACCAGTCTGATACAGATCATGGCATACATTGCCAACCACATTCGAATAAGGCTCATTAGATATATCCTTCTTTTCCTCATCTGTTTTGGGACATGTCCTGATGAAAACTTGAAGAGAGACACATAGGGAACGCTCTCCGACTTTGCCTGTTCTATCACATACTTGAAAAAAACCTACCCAAGGTATTCTTCCTAAGATAACTAAAGCCTACTCCTCTTTCAGTCTCAATGCCGAGAACCATCTTTGCAGCCCCCGATCCTTAATCTTGAATGTCCCACTTAACCGATTCTTCTATACATTGATTTCAGACATGTCATAATTGCTGATCTACATGTCATCAACATACAATTCCTGTCTCACCATGAAGGAATCAAACCATTGCCTAGGCGACAGGTACCACGACCTCCTGCAAACTTTTTCTTAGCCCCTCTAACTTTGAACTGCTCTGGTTACTTCATGTATATCTACTCTTCCAATTTTCCTTACAAAAGTGTAGACTCCACATCCATCTTTCCACCTCAAGATCGCATTGGCCAATTAGTGCTAAACACGAATCTAATAGACACCTGCTATACAGTCGGCGCAAATATCTCTAAGAAGCCGATCTCTTCTCTTTGAGTATAACCTTTTGCTACCAACCTTACTCTGTATCTATGTTATATCATCTTGAAGATCCATCTGCATCCAACCTCCTTCCGGTCCATTGGAAGCTCCACCAGCTCCCATGTATCGATCCGGTACAATGAGTTCATCACATCACCTGTAGTCACTTTTCACTTCTCAACACCAGGCTCACCTAGAGCCATCTGAATAAAAGATGGATCCCCTGCGATATTGGAGTCATCCATGTACCTCGTCAATATCTTGCGATTACGTCGTCTGATTCTTCTCACATGTGGCTGCTTTTCCTGTTACGTATCTCTGTCCGTGTGTCTCAGCCTTCATGCCCTGCCCGCTCACGTGGCCATGCCCATCATGCCACACAAGTGCAAAGGCGGAATCCGCTACAGCTACCGTAGCTCCACCTCTTGAAGTGCTCTCAATCAACCTATAAACATTATTGATTCGTTGTGCTTTCATGATTACCCGCGCCCCCTTAGATACTTTAAAGACACCATCAATACTTGTGAACCTACACCCTATAGCCTTGAGTGCACCGAGAGAAATCGGGTTCTTTTTCATGTCAAGAACGTGCCTCACCCCAGTCAGGGTACGTTCCACCCCATCAAACATCTTGATACGCATCGTACCAACTGCTATAATATTACATGCACCGTTATTGCCCATAAATACATATCCACCATCGCACTCCTTATAGCTGGTAAACCAATTCTGATGAGGAGTCATGTGAAAGGATGCCTCTGTGTCTAAAATTCACTCGTCCCTACAATCATCGTATAGCCGTCTAATCGTAGACATAGACAAAACATCACCATCACATCTAATCGATCCATTTGGCGTGGCAGCATTGGCCTCCCTTTACGAAGCCTCAGATTCTTTTCTCTTAGATTTAAGATATATACAATCCTTTTTCATATGTCATTCCATCTCATAGTTTCAACACTTTACTTTTCCTTTGCCATTACTCTTGGATTTGGATTTAGAACTTGAAGAACCTATACCTTGTTCAAAATTTCTACCCCTTGTAAACAGTGCATCAGAAGATATCCTCATGTCGACGTTAAACTTTCTCATAGTCTTCCCTTAAAGGGCTGAGATAACAGTGTCGACACTTAAGGTTGTATTCATAGTGCACATTGTTTTCTTAGATGACTCATATAGCGCCAGAAGAGAATTCAACAACATACATAATTGTTCTTCATCTTTCATCACTTCCTCCATATCTAACAATTTGCAAACCAATTTATTAAAGTTACTGATGTGAGCCTCCAGATCTCCACCCTCTACCATCTTGAAGTTATACTATTATCACTTCAAGTATAGGCAATTTTCAGAGAATTTTTTCGCATAAACATTTTCTAACTTCGCCCATAACTTAGCTGCAGTTTTCTTCCTAATGACATTGTAGAGAACTTCATTCGTGAGACATAAATGGATCAATGATAAGGCCTTTTTATCAAGAGTATTCCAATCACCATCAGACATGGAAGAATTTCACTCATCAGGAGCATCATCTTTACCTTGCTTGATTAAGGAACTGATCATCTTGATATTTCATAACTCAAAGTTATTTTTTCATGAGTACTTCTCAATATCATACCTAGTGCTTCCCATTGATGTTAATCCCTCAGATTCAAATTTGTGCTCCAATGATAGCTCTGATACCACTTGTTAGGATTTGTGCTATGAAATTACACAGATTTAGATTTAAGATAGCAATCCAAGAGCATCAAGCAAACACAAAAGAACACAGCGATTTTACATGGAAAACCCTTGCGGGAAAAAATCACGACACAAAGCGACAGATCTCTACTATGAAAATAGAAATTATAAAGAGAAAAGACTTATCCGATTCGAACAACCTCGAATCTCACCCTTGTTACACCCTTTAAAAACTCTAAAACCCTTTTAGGAACCCTTGGAACCCCTTTAGAAAGTTTTTGTATTACCTAGAAAGACCCTTAGGGACCCCTATTTATAGTTTAGGAAGCACCCTTTCGCACCGACCTTGGAATAGTTTGGAAACCGCCTCAAATTTACGGAATCTGCGTAACCTTATACTAGCCAAGCCATGTCTTCGACTGATTGAAGGACCCCTTTAACTGGTTGAGCCTGACCTGACCCTCGACCAGTTGAGTGTCCCGAAAACCCAAAATCCCCCGTTACTAGACTTCAAGTCGAGCGGGCTACGATTGGTCGAAGGGCACCCTCAACTAATCGAGCCAGCCCCTCGACTGGTCAAGCAGCGCGGTGAATACAAGATTTAAGACATCCTTTTTGTAACGCCCGTAAAAAATCCGTACTTGGGCTCGAGTACCAACTCGACCCGAAATCGCGTAGAATTAATTTCCATGGAAATTAAGCATAAGTTAGCTAGCGCAACGCTAGAGTAGCTGGGAAATAGTCCCTGATCACTTTAAATACGTTCTACAAGACCCAAATCGAGTAGAACAAACAACTCTACAATACTCTATAACCTCGGATCAAACTCTAAGCGGGTCTGTTCTCTGGACCACATTGAATTTTTGTATTGGATTTAGACCGCGCGTCGAAGGTCCGATACTTCCTATCTTAGACCGTTAGAACCGCCCAGATGGACTTGACAATCATTTCGAAAATCAAGTCAAACCGATAATCATAGACTATTTCGTTGAACCCGGACTGAAGAGACCGCGAATAGGGACAGATTTGGAATTTCAAATTCAAATCTGGCACACGACTTGACGCGTCAGTATTAAGCGTTCTGACCGTCAGAATTCATCCAGATTACACCCTCGGATCAGGAAAAATTTCTATTTATTATCATGAGACTTTCAGCCCTGATCTACGTGCGGTGACCGCTGAACTGAAACTGGTCCGCCACGTGCGATCTGCGAACCCTGCCAGACTGAAAACTTAATACGTGCTACATCTGGTACGCATGAGCTTAAGTCCGATCGCAATCGACCAGGGGACCACCAGAAAGCAGCTTTTGGACCGAAACAGTTCCGAAATGGATAGGCACCAAGTAAACTTCGTTCCGGAGCCTGTTTCCGGCGTTTTTGAGCTTATAAAAGGGGTTGAAACCCTCATTTCTCTCTCCCATCCGAAAATTGCAAACCCTAGGATAAAGGAGAGAGAGTTTGAGAGAAAGAGAAGAAGGGATTTTTCCCGCTTCCGAGCCACCGATAGCTGCTGTTTCAGCAACTCTTCCCAATCACCTGGACGGTGATTTCTCCGCTTTTTCAGGTATGAAACGACTCTAAAAGTTGCTGATTTAGGGATTACTTGGATTCGTAGCGTGTTAGCTAACGTATTTCGTAAAATAGGTTCTCCTACTGCCGTAGACGAAGCGTACACGCTCCGTTCAAAATCCCGCATCCGTAAGAGACTAGGTGAGGATTTTAGACGCTTTGATTGACGGTTTACAACGCTTTCAATGTCGTTTAATAGTAGATTATCGACGGCACCGCCGTTTGACATGTACAACATGCTCTCCGTTTCCTGTTTCGTAAATTAACGAAGAATATGAGATTTAGGGCATTTTAGTCATTTGTAGGAAGTACGGTCTACATTCATATTTCGCTGACGTGATTGACATGGTTTGTTGTCGCATTAGGGAGTTAGGAATGCTTCCATAATTAGTTTGGCGAAGAGATTCGCCTAGTTGCGCACTTTGGGTCGACATACTATATGTAGACTTAAGTGTGTAGTGTATGTGTTTGTATAAATGCTTGTATTAGTATGTATTGAATTAAATGATGTTATGTAGTAGTTTGAGATTGATTTCTTAGTTAATATGCTGACCTAAATGATTTTCTACATGTTGACCTTATGCATGATTCCATAACATGCATGGAAAGTATGTCTTGAAGATTTGTTTAAGTTGAATGTTATAACATGTGTTAACATGCTCATATGATTATATTTCAATTCTAATACCTTTACATATATTGCTAATGTGATTCCATAGATGTGTGGGACTAGACTTAGTCCAGGCAGTCGGTAACCGAGCGAATTCGTGGCTGACTGGTCATAGCCACGAACGACGCGTCGATGAACGTGATTCGTGTTTAGAGTTGGCGGCAGTGGTTAGGCCACGCGAAGTGTTTTACGCACTTCATGTCGTTCGACTTGAGATGCGATCGCGCTAGTCGAGCCCGTCAAGTAACCCGACTGGCCGATGTATGTTCACCTTGTATGAGTCATAACTGCTTGAACCTAGGGTACTAAACTTACCATTGTAAACCCTGTCAACCATGGTACCTTGATCCACAAAGACTCATGAGCCGGGCATGGTGGTATGGGACACCGTTGTCGAGCTGTCGGCCTACGCTGGGGCCACAAACCTCCCCGTAGTGACCAGTCAGCACCTATGACACGTGAGCAGATTATGGTGGTATGGGACACTATATTCTTGCTGTCGGCCTACACTGATCAGGCGACGAGCCCTTTGTAGTGATTGCGAGCGTATTCTGAGTCTACGGGAGGCGACGACCCTTCCGTTGCAGTAGAGTACGGTAGGCCTGTATTGATAAGGTGATGGGGGAGCGATGCAACGAGTGCGAGCAACAGCCCTGACAGCCCTTGCAGCGACCTACAAAATATACATCGTATGAGATTACTAGGAGTGACGACCCTAGACAGGATCTGTGTTGGGATTGATACAAGGGAAGTACCTTAGTTTCCCAATCCTGCTGTTTGAATGGACTAATAACAACTTGGAAATCATATCACCATAGCATTGCATGTGCCTGGAAGATGTGGAGCACTCTAGGGAGTGTGGCATGCCGCGGTCGTAAGATGTTGCCACATGAGGGTGATCGTCGGTGAGGGCATACATCACGTCATGTCATCTTGCATTAACAACAGTATTAGGATTGTCTGATTTACTGCTTTACTATTATCGCGTGATTGAATTGTGAACATGCTAATCTTTGCTCTATGATTCCACTGAGTTGATCACTCACTCCCACGTTACGGGATGGTGTTTGCAACACCCACCAGACCCTGTTGTAGATGCAGGTGAGGCCGAGATCTAGGAGGTGGAGCCAGAGATCGACGAGGACCAGGATGAGTTCTCATATATGCAGTATCACGACGGCTTCCCGTAGGCGACCTGGATCGAGGGGACTTCAGTGGGACTATTTTGAACATTATTTTTTTTATTTATGTATATGTATATAAGACTCAGAGATGTAGTCATACTTTGGAGACAGATGAGATTTACTTTGTTTTTCCATACAGTGATATATATATTGTTTAGTCTTCCGCTTGCTTTTATCACTGGATCTGAAGTGTGAATTGCAGTTTTGGTATACTTTTACTCATGTGAATGCTTTAAATCAGACAACATTGAATCATGACCATTTTGGTTGCATAAGTGACGGTCTGGAACTCGGGAGTTGAGTTTATACACGACCCCCGATTTTCAAGGTGTTACACTTTTGCAACAGATTATTGGTTTTCAAGAGTTGTTTGGATGTAACAAATTTTATTTTATTATTATGGTTTTTTTTAAAGAGCAGAAATAATCCATTACGTTTTCTTAATCTTTTTAGTAACCGCATATGTTTAGGTGGAACAATTTTAACCTTTGTTTAAAATATACTTAAAACGTAATATATTATTATATAATTGAAATTAAACATATGAAGTATTGTCCCATTAGACATTGAATCTTATAGTTATTTAAAATATGATTTTATTGTTAGGAAAGCAACTAGCCCTAATACAACTTGTTTGATGTGGAAACAACCTCACACAACATTGAACAATACAATACAGAAAGAAAATTTAAGCATCCACAGTTAACATATGAATTTTATGTGAAAAACTCTTGTGGGAAGAAACCATGGTACAAAGTGATGAATAATCCATTATAATCAGAAAGTTATACGAGAGAAAAACTAATTACATATTTGAAAATCCTAGATCCCTTCGAAACCTCTTCTCTATGTTAAGCTCTATTGTATTAACCGTAATCCCATATTACAAAGGTATTTATACACTTCCATACATAATTATAAATAAAACCCGCACTTAAGCAGAACTTGCATGCAATATCGATCTAACTGTTGATCAAA
Organism: Magnolia kwangsiensis; assembly: GCA_037074715.1. NCBI lineage: Eukaryota > Viridiplantae > Streptophyta > Magnoliopsida > Magnoliales > Magnoliaceae > Magnolia > Magnolia kwangsiensis. Next base: position 33,537,405 of record CM073586.1, on the reverse strand, counting down.
TCAACAGAACTCGACAGACCATTGATCGAATCGGCAATGTCTAAAAATGTAAAGTAAGCAAACATGAATTTTTGAAAATATTTCGATCTAATCAACACCATGTCGATCGAATAAAAAACTATGTTCTAGCAATAGATTGAAGGCACTCATCGACAATCTCCATCATGGCTTTAATCTTCCATCTCCACTGCTCCAATCACCATCTCTACAATCAACTTCATAGTAACATCATCATTATCATTTCTCATGTACAATTCATCTTCATTCATTTTTCCCAACATAGAGAAGTCAAGAAAAACTTGAACTTCTCTATAGGAATCACCTTCGTAAGCATGTCTAACGAATTCTCATTAGTGTGAATCTTCTTAAGAGTAATACCGCCTTCCTCTAGCATCTGTCAGATAAAATGATGACGAACATCAATGTGTTTAGTCCAAGAATCTTACAACGAGTTCTTCACCAAATTGATTGTGCTTTCACTGTTACAATGCAAAGGAACAACTTCTTAATGAAGCCCTAACTCATTTATCATCCCTTTCAGCTAAAGAACTTTTTAAAATATGTTCGTCACCGCTATATATTCTGTTTTAGTTGTGGAAAGAGCAAGCACAAATTAAAGCCTCAACATCCAACTAATTGCTCCATCCACTAACACAAATAAGAACCAGAAATGATCCTTCTATTGTTCATATTACCTACATAATCGACATCCGCATAACTTACAGGTCTCTCTTTAAATTTTTTGAATATCAAAACATATTCCATCATATCTCACATGTAACGAAGTAACCATTTTATTGCCTCCCAATATTGCTTATAGGGGTTTGACACCACATGTAAAATATCCAGTTTAGTACAGACCATGTTGTACATATGACTGCCAACTATGCTCAAGTATAACACATGAGACATATACCACTTTTCTTCATATAAGGTAGGATACTGTTCCAAATAAAGGAAAAAATAAGCAGCGTGAGGGGTGTTAACCTTTTTTTCCTTTTCAAGTCTAAGCTTGACTAATATCTTCTTAAGATACTCTTCATGAGACAACTATAGCATGCTTCTTTTCTTATATTTGTATATATTGATACCAAAAATTCTTTTTGCAATCCCTGGATATTCCATCACAATTGTCCTAAATAATTGAGCATTTAATATATTGATCTCAGACATACCATTGTTGATGATAAGCATATCATCAATATACAATATTAGAATATTGAATTTTCTATCACTTAGTGATCTAAAGTAAACATGTTAAACTCACTTTTGATAAATTGTTAACTCATCATGAAAGAATTAAACTTCTTGTACCACTACCACGTGACTATTTCAGGTTGTACAATGACATCTTTTATAACCTGCAAACTATATTCTTATTTCCTTAACTTTGAACCCTTCAGGTTGCTTCATACAGATCCGATTTTCTAATTCTCTGTGTAAAAATGCAGACTTCACATCTAATTATTTTACTTCCAAATTATATTAGGCAATCAAGTCAATACAAATCTAATAGATATTTTCTTGACCACTGACACAAATATCTCACTAAAGTCAACACCCTCCTTTTGAGCATAATCCTTTACTACAAATATATTCACGTACCTATCTAATTTCTTATGAAAAATTCACTTGCACTCGATCGATTTACACCCAACGGGTAGCTCCACTAGCTCACACATTTTATTCTTGTATAGAGAGTCTATCTCATCATGTATCATTGTCATCCACTTCTTAACATCTTTTTATAACGCTTCCTGAAAGGTAGACGATTTCTCCTCATTTGTAATGAGGGTAAATACAATATTTGAGTCATCCACATATCTCAAAGGTGCTCCCTGATTCCTTGGTGGATTTCTCCTGACAGATGGTGGCTTCACTTCTTTATGTACCTTTTCCTGCAACTCAACTTTTTTCAGTGTTTCACCTTTGTTTATTTCAACATCAATTGTTGATTTTTCTGCTTCCTATTGTTCATCTTTCTAAAACAAGGAACCCTTATCAAACTTGATGTCTCAACTAAATATTATCTTACATAAAATCCAGTCATACAATCTGCATCATTTCACCTCATCACCATAGATGAAAAAATTACATGTCTTAGCCCTTTGGTCTAGCTTATCTCTCTAAATTTACGACATATGGGACTAAGCATCATAACCAAATATGCACAACCTCGAGTAATCAACTGCATGACCACTCCATGCTTCTTATGAAATTTTACAATCAATGGGTGTAAATGGTAAATGGGGATCTATTTACTAAATAACAAGCTGTCGAGATGACCTTTGTCTATATCTCATTTCCCAACCCAGTATTACTCAACATACTTTGGGCCATTTTCAAAAGAATATAATTCATACGTTCAACTAAAACAGTCTACTCTAGTGTGTACCTCACTATCCCCTCATTCTAGCATTACCGATTAAATTCCTTAGAAGTAAATTCATTGTCATTGTCTATCCTCACAAATTTTACTTTTCGCATTGTCTTATTTTCAACCATTTCTTTTCATGCCTTGAAAGTGATGAAAACATCAGATTTATATTTCATGAAATAAACTTACACCTTTATAAAGAAGTTGTCAACGAATGTGACAAAGAATGATGACCCTCCTCTAGAAATAACGGGCGATGGCCCCCATACATCCGAATGCACATAGTCGAGTTATGATCTACTAATATGTTTCTCGATTTTAAAATTAACCTTGATTATTTTCCATATATGCAGTATTCACATATTTCTAAATCAAAAATTTTAAAACTATGATTTATACCATAATTAGTGCCTCTTTATCCTGATAGAGCTAAGACCAGCTTTATCTAACAGACATCGACCCCTAACTAGTCGCTCGGGGGGGGGGGGGGGGGGGGAGGGGTAATCAAGGAAAAAAGTGTCAGATTGCGTCCTATTCCCTTCTTTAGCCAGGCCATCATCTGGGCCGTTAGCTTCTCTAGGAATGAGGGAGATTTGAAAAGAAACCCTCTCGCAAAAGATTCTTGATCCTAGCCAACCAATACGTCCATTTCCAAGCGTAGGTGGACTTCCCAGAAATGCAGTCCACAAACCATTTTGAATTTGATTCAATGAGAATACTATTTAGACCGGAAGAAATGCAAAACTTTAAACCGTCAAAAATAACCTGGAGCTTGGCCATGCTATTGGAAGCGTTGTCGTACCCACTGAAGAAAATAAAAATCATGTTGTTGTGGTTGTCCCTGCAAATGCCCCCACCGCCTGCAGGCCCTAGATTGGTTTGAGGGAGCCATCGACGTTCAGCTTGACAATGCCCCTAGGAGGCCTGATCCATTTAATTATATCTATTGTTGATGGGGGGTGGCAAGAAGAATGCGAGGTGGAGGGATCTGGTTGGAGTTGTAGCGGCTGCCATGGGCTACTCAAACCCGAAAGAATTTTCATCCACCATTTGACCTTCTCAAACACATCAGCAACTGAGATCTAGCAGTCGTCGAATCTTGCTCCATTCCTGACTCTTCACACTTCCCCAGAGAATGAAAGATGGAGTTAAATGAAAGGCTACCGAGATCTTTATGAATGGTAGAGACCTCAACCACCACCAGTGGTGTCGGTCTGCTATCAAGAGGTGGGAAGCTAGGGAAATCTCAAAGAAATTTGAAAGCAAAGACCAAATCTTACTTGCTAAATCACCGAATAAGAATAAGTGTGAGATACATTCTGTTGAAGGCCCAGAATCCTATCCGCCATAACAGCAAATGCACTTTGAGGCGAGGGAAATTCTTTTTTTTTTTTGGACGCATACATCAACAGGCAGAGTCCCCCTGGATCGATTTCCATAAGAATGCAAAAATTTTGGGGGGAATTTTTGGCTGCCAAACCCACTTCGCCCATTCTCTCTTTTGCCCTTATTATCTGTTAATGCCCCAATCAGACTTAACCGTAAAGGTACCTGTAGGACTGATAGGCCATATAGGGGAATCGGTCGCAGATGAGGTACAAAAACCTCCCTGAATTATATGGGGCGAGATTTTGGTAGGAAGGCTGAGGGAGCATCTGGCTTGAGCCCATCCACATCAAGAAAATCAGTCAATCGAAGGGCCCTCTGATTTGGCAAAACCCTAATCGACTCCAACGAACCCAAAGGGCCCAACTTGATCCAATTATAATCCCCCATGTTGATGTTCCCCTGACCTAGTTCCCATTGGACGTTCCTGTCCAGAACCAGGAAAGGGCCCATCATATGCTTCCAGATAGGTAAGGCCCCAGATATAATTCTATTGGAGACATTAGTAGGGCCACTATGTTAGTATTTGGACCAAAAAAAGTCCGCACAGAGGTAATTTTCCTTCCTGAACCTAATAACCCACGCCATTTTCTGGTGAAGTGCATCCATCACCTCCTTTAATTTCCTGACTCCGAGGCCCCCCTCATCTTTTGGAAAAGCAATAATGCCCAATTTCTTCCAATGCACCTTCCTCTTGCCATTTTGCCAACCCCAAAAGAAATTAGCAAAGGAGTTCTCCAGAATTTGAAGCACTTTCTTTAAAATAACTGTGGCAGCCAGAGAATGAACCAGAATCCCACTCAGGACTGACGAGATAAGAATGAGCCTACCTGCCTGGGAGAGAATTTTGGTGTTCCAACCTTGGACCTTGGCAGCCACTTGTCTAAAAAGGGAATTGAAAAGATTGCAATGGATCCTCCCTTTAGCAATTGGGATTCTTCAGTAGGAGAAGCCCGAAGAGGATTTATGAAGGCCGAGAATTCTCTCAATTCTTCTTATCCTAATAGATGACAGTTTGGAAGAGCGGTGAAAGGAGCTTTTCCTCATATTAATCCACTGACCGGATATCGCCTAAAAATTGGAGAGGAAGGATCGGACCTCGACTAGCAATCCTTGGGAACCATTCAGAAGTAATAACATGTCATTTACATAAAGTATATAGGAGACCTGCTTGTAGCCCTGCTTCAACTTAAACGGCTTGCATAGCCCATTTACAACCAAGTTTGAGAAACCCTTGCTGAGAACTTCGGCCATAAGAATGAATAGGCTAGGAGAGAGGGGATCACCTTACCTCAGCCCTCTAGTGGATTGAAAAAATCCACAACTGGTGCCATTAATGAGAACAGAGAACAAGTTGTTGCTTCAGCAGGATTCCACCATCTTAACCCAAGAGGAACAAAAAGCAAACTCGAGAAGGACTTGTTTCAGGAAACTCCATTCTATTCTATTGTAGGCCTTCTCCATGTCGATCTTCAAGACCGGGTTCCATCCATGCACCTTCTTGTCTATGTCTCTAAAGATTTCTTGACAAAGAGCTATATTTTCAGTGATGGACCGACCTTTAACAAAGGCCCCTTGTTCGGATGAGATTAACTTTGGGAGAAGAGAGCTGAGCTAGAGGACAATAACCTTGGCGAAGATTTTGTAGATGACATTGCATAGGCTAATCAACCTGAAATCAAGGAAGGATTTAAGCCATGACGATTTTGGGAATAGACAAATTAACGAGGTAGAGAAGGCCCTGGGCAAATAGTCCCCTGGAAAAAATCCACTACTGCTTTGTGGCTATTAGCCCCCACAGTGTTTCAACACCCAATAAAGAAGGCCCTAGACATCCATCTAGCCCTGGGGACCCATCTTTAGAAATAGAAAACACTGATTCTTTAACTTCATCAAAGGATGGGGCCGTCATGAGGTGGGCATTATCTTGAGCGGAGACCAAGGAAGGGATGTAGTTTAACAGCCCGCTTACATCCATAGGAAAGCTGGAAGGGAGATCTGAGGAGAGAAGGCCTTTGATAAAAGCCACTACTTCATATTTAATAGTTGCTTGATCAGAAGTAGACTCACCCGATCCCAGCTGAATCTCAGGTAACCTGGCCCTTCTAACTCTGTCGGTGGCTAATAGGTGATTTTTTATTTTTTTTTTGTATTTATGTCCCCTTCTTCAAGCTAGTTGTTGCGGGCCTTTTATTTCTAGAAGATTTCTTTTGCAAGTTCCACTTTTGCTAGCTTCAATCTGGCTCCAAAAAGCTCTGTAGGGGTGACGCCATAAGAGGAGGATTGGGCGCGGGCCTCTAAAACATTCAGCTCTTGCTCGATTGTTTTGAGATTTTGGAAAACATTGCCAAAAACGTCCCTATTCCAGATCCTCAGCCGAGATTTGACTACCTTGGTTTTCAGAAATAGATTTTAAATGGGCTTGCTTGACAGTCGAAGGCCCCAGGCATTTGCAAGAAGCTGAGAGTATGACCCATCTAGCAGTCACATCCGTTAAAAATAAAAAGGCCTTGGGGCTGAAGTTGTTGGGAAAGGAAATGATAGAAGAAGCGGTGAGTGGTCTGAGTTCATCCTAGGGAGATGATTGACTTGGAATCTGTTGAATTTTTTAACCCAGTTCGCATTGCAGAGGACCCTATCCAGCCTGGCCCACATTCTCAAGCCACTCGCACGATTGTTGCACCAAGCGAATTTATTTCCATTAAAACCTGCATCCAGTAACCTCACTTTGTCTATAGTCGCCCTGAACTCGTCGAAGCTGGCCTGATCTTGGCTTCTGCTCCCCAACCTCTCAGAAGAATCAAGCACCGCATTGAAATCAGTGGGACAGCCCACAACCTAATAAGGCCCGAGGCAAGGGATTCCATAGACTCCCAGAGATATCTCTTACTAAACCTGGAGCATTTTGCGTATAAAAAGGAGATACACCAAGAAACTTGCAGATTAATCAAGGAAACATGAATAGAGACAATTTGGTTTGTCATACCAAGAATCGATACAGAAAAGTCATCCTTGTGAAAGACCTAGATTTTCCCCCCTTTCATCAATATTAGAGATTGAAGAGTGGAAACCAAGTTTTAAACCAATTGCCACCCTTTTCCTATCCGAGACCAAAGTCTCACGGATGGCTACAGTCGAGGGTTTATGGCTTCAAATAATCCTAATAGCAGTTTGAATCGTGGCTGCATTAGCCATACCTGAGCATTCCTAATTAGGATGTTATTCATCAAAAATATTTCATGAGAAAATAGCCCCCTCTTCTTCAGCCTCTTGAGCCTAGTCTTCCAAACATTTGCCTCTATGCACGGGTTAGCCCTGACCTCCTCTAACCTAGTATCCTGGCCAGCTACATCATCCTGGGAGATCCTGTTTGATCTACCAGAATGGAAATGGGGGAAAACAGGCCTACACGTTTCTTCCCGAGAGGGTACCATGTCCCCATCCGATAAAGAAAGCCCCTCTGTCGCTGGGAGGCTCGTACCTTGAGAAAATTCACTTCTATAATTTGTAAAACTATCCCTACCGTTTATCTGACCTTTGAAATTCCTGAGCTCCCCTTCACTATGGGGAAGCTGATAAGAGGATAGATCAACCAAAAGATTTAACTTCTTGTAGACAAAAATACACCCATTTGTGAGCCCTTTGAGAGGTTGAGAAGGTTCTCCATTCCCCTATAGGAGGCAAGGGGTATGATGTGGGGAGGTCCCAGCATCATAGTCCTCCTTAGAAATCCTGATCCTCAAGGGGTCAATAGGGGAGAGATCCACTGATCAAGGGATGTGGATGTTAGACTCCCCCTTAGCGGGGCTAGCCCGAGAAAGGGAGGTACATAAAACACCGTCCCCCAGGGAGTAGATAGGATCAGGATTACTTGAGGGGGATAACACATTAGCTTGCCCATGGGAGGGAGAGCGCACCTGAGCTGCTAATAGATGCCCTGCTAGAGAGTTCTCCCCAGGAGCTTATTTTACTATCTTCTTAGGAGAAGCAGGGAGATCCCCCAGGGGGTGACTGTCTGGCGCTGGTAGCTCGATCAGGGGAGGAGAGCTTCTCCTAGGGAGAAGCCAAGGGCCATTGACACTACCTCTACTGGAGCTTCTGCCTGACGCTGAGTGTGGTGTGATTCCACTGAAGTTCTCATTTACAAAACCATCTGCTATGCAATGCTCAGTTCTAGTACCCAGAGAGGCATCCGGGAGGGCTAAAGCCTGGTTATCTTCATCATTAACGCAAACAAGAAAATTGTATGATTCGCCGCTGAAGTGGGTATTAACACAAGCACTTGCTGTGCAGAGCTCGGTGCCATTTTTCTCCCCATTGAAGACGCTATTAACCCAATCCTTCGTGTTCTCTGCTCTCCCTGTATGTTACTTGAGGTGGATATTTCCATGGCTGGATTGGAGATCCCTTGCAAGTTCCTCTAATTGAGCCCAGACTCTGAAAGATTCCCCTACCACCGTCAGCTTTTGAGACAAGTTAAAGGACAATCCCGCTAGTAGGTTAGCCTTAACCCTGGCAAATTTCTGGAAGATACCGTATTTGGAACATGTATCGATCTAGACTACATCCTCGAAAGCTAGACTCAGATCTTTTATAACAGATTCGAACTAGGCATGAGTCGGAATCCCAAAGAGTCAGATCCAAGCTCCTTCTCGACCATGGTATATCTCCAGAGACTATGAGAACACCTCCACCAGACCCAAATCCTCCCAGAAGTGAGTGTCAGACACAAAATGTGCCAACTCCAGTTTAGATTTGAATATGATCAGGAAGTAGAAGTCTGATATTCTAGCAACATCGATGGTTGAGGCTTTAAATCTGGAGTCCCGAAGATAGTCAATCAATTATAAGATTGAAATCATCTTGTCCCCTGTATCTCTCACTAAACCTTATTTAAGATCTTACAGTTTCTGGGCGACACCTTCTGAGTTCGCCTTTATGTAACTGCATCCAGGATTTGGCCTCCTTGCCTGAGGTTGAGGCTTCTCCCACCCTCTCCAGGAGAATAGGTGGCCACGGGAGGAAGATTGGCCCTTTGCTTAACCTCAGGGGAAGGAAGATTGACCCTAAGCCTTGGGCCCTTGGTAGATGACACCCGAGAGAGGGGTTTAGGCCCAACCTCCTTTACTATAACCTTCCAGTCGTCGATCGTGTGCCTTTCTAAGACGCCCATGGCAGCCCTAGCATCATCTTCAAACATAAAGATGATGAACGCATATCCCTTAGATTTGTTTGTCCCTGGGAAAAGAGGAAGAAAAGCCTCTATAACTCTACCGTACCTCTAGAAAATCTTGAATAGGTCATCGATGGAGCAGTTGAAGGGGAGATTGCCAATGAAGAGTCTCTTTTGGTTCATGATCCCTACCCTAAACCTCTTGTTCGAGGAGGGGTGACCCCTTGACCACCCCCTCACGAAACCTTAAAATGCTTCTTTGTTTGCCCACAACACTAAACGCTCATGAAACCTACGCGAAGCGGTTGTGTTCAGATCATGAGTCTGGCATCGAGCCATGCATTGAGACCCAATTATTTACCAGTTCACTAGTTCTTTTTTCAATTCTTCTTTCTATTGAAGATAAATGTCGTCTTCCTTTTTAAGTGGGTTGGACTGGCAAAGGGGTCTGATGAGAGATATCATCTTTCATTTATTAGGGGTTGTTTATTTTTTCAATTACATATATAAATACTATTTACTGATAAGTGATTAATAATTACTTTTGAAAGGTGTTTGTTTAAGTATTATTTTATGTTGGAGAAACAGTGTCATAAAAGCATGAAATGGAGCAGGGCTTTGGTACTATCAAATTTTGTGGGTCCTACAATAACATATATATGTGATCTACATCGTCCTTCCATTGTACCATCTCATCATAGGGCATGGGGCAAAAAATGAGGCAGATTGGAAACTCAAGTGGACCACACCACAGGAAACAAAGGGATTAATGATGTTCACCATTCAAAATTGAAACCTTTATAGGGCCCATAGGAATGTGTATCTATCATCCAACTTATTCATAAGATTACATTATCATGTATGAATGATATATAAAAATATTAACTCAATCCAGAACTTATGTGGGCCCCAAGAAATTTTCAATGTTAGGCATTCAAGTCCCACCATTTCTTATACTGTGGTCCACTCGAGCTTTGGATTTGCCTTATTTTTGTCTCATCCCCTAAATTAAGATAGTAAAACATATAAACGGCATGGATAAGATACAAACATCACGGTGGGCTCCATAATTTTTATATGTGGAAATTGCAGGAATTCAATGTTATAACTTTTAAATAATCTTATTGTTAACGTCGACCTTCAAAGTGATATTGTAATTACATTGATAAACAATCATTACCCATTTACTTGTAATTATATGTGTACATGAACAAACACAATCCCCTAATTGGATTGAAATAGTTGTACACATGCATTTCTCTGTAGGCTCCTTCACAATTCCGCTCTCCACTTTGGTAGTTTATCGTCTTCCTTTCAATTGGGTTGAAACTAGCCATGGTTCGTACTCGTGCACTTAGAAATGGTCCATGTGGCATAAAAATGATGCGGAATGCCTCCTACCCCCACCTAGATGGAATTGGACCGAGGCTCTGTGGGCCCACTTTGAAGTGTAGGTTGTATTCATACCTTTTATCCATTTTGTCATATTATCTTATTTTAAGGTATGAGCACAAAAGTGAGGCAAATCCATGGCTTAAGTAGACCATATAGTGGGGATTAAACACCTATGGTTCAAAACTTTTTAGGGTAATAGAAGTTTTTCAAACTGATAATTGTGTTTTCCCTATATCCAGGTTAATGTGACCCTATGAATATGCTGGGTCCATCTGGTTTTCCAATTTTCTATAAAATAAAAAATAAATGAGCAATTCTTATCACTTTCAAGTGTTTGTTTAAAGAAAAATTATTGCTTTTAAATAGAGAGTTAATTCCAGTTGTAAAGAGAGTAAGAAAATTGTAATAATTATATTTTCATGTTATAAAATTATTGTATTTTGAGTTGTCATAAAATCGTAAATCCAATCAAATGTAAGTAATCTCACCATATAATTACAAAAGTTAATAATAATTGCCCATTTACAACCATTTACCACTATGATTAGAAAACTAATTAAATAGGCTCTAAACATCACGATCAAACTTAAGAAGGTTTCAACGATGGGTGTCATTATCACCACTACTTCTTATGTTGTGGTCCACTGAAGCTTTGGATTTGCCTTAGTTTTTAGCTCATAGTCATACATCACAGTGGGCCCCATAGAGGTCCAACCTAGACAATTTCCATCTAGATAGGAGAAGACACCATCTATTTAAATTATGGGACCAACTTGGATGGATCATAAACAAAAAGTGTTAGTTTTAATAAAGAGATAAAGGAGAAAAAAATTGAATATCACAACCACAAGATAAGGATGAAAAATTATCTAGAGAGTTGATACACTTACAATCATTGTCTTAAAGATAGATTAGCCCCCATAAAGAAAAAATCATTGATGGATGCACCGGGTCCCAACAACTCTACCATCAGGATATAACACCTCTCCTCTAAGATTAACATATTCGATCAACTCATGACAGCTCTCTTCCCATGCACACATGCAAAATCGCACTGCACCACGCCGTGTAACAACTCATGTATGCACATGGGAGGTTGGGCTCATGGCATACCCTTGGTTCCTAATACAAATGATTAATTAGGAGTTATAATATAAATGTTTAATTTTTCCACCTTCTTTCCAATGTAAGACTAAATCTAATTAACAAAAGACCAAACACTACAAAATAATGAAAAAGTAACTTTTTTTTAATCTATATTTTTTCTTAGAAAAGTGTACAAAATAAAATATTGTTTGTAAGAACTCCAAGATTAACTTTAAAATATCCATAAATTATAAGATACAACTGGTCATCCTCTCTCAAGTACGGCTTCCTATCCTAGTTTGATACTTGACTTACATACTAGATATAAATTCACATATTGTCTAAAGAAATAAAAAATAAATAGAGACCAATATTATGAAAGGAAGTTTTCTATAAGTTAGATAGTTGAGTGATTGGAGGACCGGCAAGTATGTAATTAAAAGTAAAAGAAATTAAATTAAATATATACTAGAAGTTAAAAAATTCCAAAAATAAAAACAAAATCCATCACATAATCAATTAATATTAAGCATTTAAACAAAAGTTTATTAACTTTAATAAAAGATAAAGTCAATTATTAGCAACGCCATAATATTGGTCGCATTAGTCATATTAGTCTCACTAGTCACATCCATTAGAGTTAACACTATAACATTTAATATATCATATATTAGTATGTGATATTTGTAAGACCTATATCCTAGACCATACCGTTCCATAGACTTCTGTGATCCTTCCTGTTGAATTTTGGCAAATCACAACCTGTAATCGGTGTTTGCGTGCAACCCTGAGTTGCATCCCATATATCTAAGTTGACTTGACCCAAGACTTATATCATCGTGACCGCGCCGTCGTCGCGGTTTCAATGCCATGCCTTGCGCACCTATGCGATACCCAGGCTAAGAGTTATGGGCCCATGTTTATTTCGAGAAAAACACCATGCAGTTGCAAAACCCAAGAGAATCTCTACCAAATATCAAATCAATCAATCAATGTACGAGTCAAGTACATATCCCATCACACCCTTCCCTCTCTCACCCAAAGTCAACACAACCCATATCACCTATCACCCATCACTCCACCCATTACACCCATCCCTATCTCCTTACATCTTCTCTTTCTCATACGCTCTATCATTTTTTTTCCAAGTAACCAAAGGGAGTGTGGACTTCCAAGCTTCCCAAGAGAGAGCGAAGAGTGTGGCCCACCTTCCTACCCCCCTCATCTTTCATCCTAGCCCTTCTATCTTCTTCATCCTCTATCAAAATCGAAGCTTATGAGCTAAGGATTCCAAGGAGTTATAGAAGAAGATCCAATGGTGGGTGTTTAGAGCGCTAGATCTTGGTTGTGATTTAGGGTCCACATGATTTTTGGGGCCCATCTTGATGTATGCATGTCCATGGAGGAGCTCATAGTGGCGGAGCTCCTCCCATCTCCACCGTCTCTCTCTCTCTCTCTCTCTCTCTCTCTCTCTCTCTCTCTCTCTCTCTCTCTCTCTCTCTCTCTTCCTTTGTATGATGGCCCACCTGATGATGCATGTATGGACATCCACCATCTAGTTGGTGGAGTCCACCTTGCTGTCCATTTTAGGACAGGCTTAGATGAAGGAAAACACAAAATATCAGCTGATCCAGGACTCTGATGGGCCACACCACATGGACCCACCCTGCTGTATGTGAAATCCACACTATCCGTCTGTTGCTGGATGTGGGGGCCATCCTGATGGTGTGCCCCATCTAGGGTCGTCCGTCTGCTGGATGTTCAACATCCTTAGACGAAGGGAAAACACAAATACTTGCTTTATTTAAAGCGAGTGGGCCACATGTGTGGACCCACCTGATGTATGCCTTTCATCTATGCCATCCACCATCCAGTGAGGGACGGTGGGGCCCTAACTTGATATATGTGTTATATCCCCACCACGTAAGTCCTGCCTTGATTTATAAATCAACACCATCCACTATCTAGACAGGTGGAAGATCCAACTTATGTATGGGTTTTATCCCAACCGTCCATCTTTGTGGGACCCACCTATGATGTACGTGCCATCCTATACGGGGATGTGGGTCCCACATGATATATGTGTTTTATTTATACCGTCCGTCTAGACTGGACGCTAACATCTCTTACAAATTTAAATATATTATAATTAATATAGTTCCAATATATTATATTATAATATAAGGTTGGCAGGTATTCTTATAATATTATATTATATTATGGTGGGCCCCACATGAGACCCACCCGATGTGGAACGGATTGGCTAGTGTACCTCACACAGCTGTATAGCTGCTGTAAAGGACATTAATAAGCAATGGATTTGATCATGGGGTCTGTGTTACATCCAGATCGTCCGTCCATTTGTGTGGATGTCAGCAGGCTGTGGGCCTGATCATTAGGTATGTGTTATATCAGACCGTCCATCTATGGTCCCATGAGCAGCACAACTGCTGTAATGACGTCAACAAGTCTATGGATCCCGTATGATGTATGTGCCATATTCAGATCCACTTATCAAGTGGATCACACTGCAAATATCAGTGGGGAATTGAATGGCTACTATTGAAATCCTTTAGGGCCTGTTTGACCAAGTAGATTGGATGGGATTGGAAGGGATCGGAAGATAGATCCCGGGATTGGCCAGGTATGCCAAACAGACATGGGATCCTGATCTCGGGAAATAGCAATCCCATGGATCTTAAGACAATCCACTGACATCACCATAATTACCTTTAAATCCCATCCAATCCACCCTAATCCCTTCAAAATTGCTTGAGATGTGTTTGGTTTGAGGGATTGAAAGGGACTGGAAGTTTTAATCCCGGGATTGGTTGGGCATGCCAAACAGACCCGATATAGCAATCCCGGGATATAGCAATCCCGTAGATCTTACACCAATCCACTGACAAAACTATCATTGCCTTAAAATCCGTGCAATCCACTCTAAAACCATCCAATTTTCCTGGCCAAACAGGCCCTTAGGGATCATAGAAGTTCTGGATTAATATGTAATTTATTTTTCCCCTTAATCCAGGCCTTTGTGACCTTATGAACAGAATGGATGGAAAATAAATATTATGGTGGGCCCTATGGATTTTAATCAGTGAAAATCATTATCTCCACTGCTATTTGTGATATGGTCCAAATGCTCTTCTGATATGATTCATTTTTGGGTAATGCTCTATAATGGTCTCTAAAAATAGATGAATGGTGTACATAGTCCCGCCAGGTCGATGGGCCCACTTGATGTATATGAGGCCCATTGTTGCGGCCCATCTTGATGTATATGAGGTCCATTGTTAAGGCCCATCTTGATGTATATAAGACCCATGAGATGTGGCCCATTATGATGTATATGCAGCCCGTATTTAAGGCCCATTGTGATGTGTGTGCGACCCATGTAATGAGGCCTAGTGTGATGTATTCAAGGCCTAAGGGACGTAGCCTAATGCGATGTATATAAGGTCCTTGTATGAGGCCCATTGTGATATGTATTAGCCCCATGAGATGCGGCCCATTGTGATGTATTTGTGGCCTTTTTTTGTGAGGCCCAATATGATGCATTTACGACCCATTTGATGAGGCCCGAAGTGATATATATATGTGGCTCATGTGTGAGGCCCAATGTGATATATATGAGGCCCACATGGTGAGGCCCAATGAAATGTATACGTGGCCCTTAAGTGAGGCCCATGATGATGTATATTAGACCCTTATGTGAGGCCATGGGCCCACTATACATTTGGCTTTATGTGGGCCACTCCTTGGGAGCAATGTTTGTTAAATGTCCACATTGATGGGCAATAATGGTTAAACGTCCACATTGGGACCTTCCCATAGGTCCTTTGTTAGACCAATTATTGATACCGATTATGAGTACATGATAGTACAACATCATGACACATGCCCTTACGCATCATCTACATGCTTGACATGAGATATGGTTGACCATTGCTGTAAAACCCTTATCCTAGTCCATACCATTCCTTAGACTTTTCTGGTCCTCCCGATCAAATTTCGGTGACCTGCGATCTGTAATCACTATTTTTTCATGACCTTAAGTTACATCCTGTGTGTGTGTATATATATATATATATATATATATATATATATATATATATATATATATATATATATATATATATATATATATATATGTCAACTCGACTCAAAACTTGTACCCTAGCAATTGCACCGTCGCCACGGTTCCAATGCAGCGACTCTCATGCCGATGCGATACCCAGGCCAGGAGTTGTGGGCCTGCGTTTATTTCGAGAAAAATGCCGCGCGTTGCGAATTCTGAGAGAATCTCTACAACCCATCACATCAATCAATTAATCACAAGTTAAGTATACAAGTCATCCCTCTCTTACACAAGCCTTACCCAAAGTCAACTCTCATGTTCCCTCTCTTACACCACCCATCCCTTACACACCCATTCCTCCCATTCCATCTCTCTTATAACACCCTCTCCTCTCTCATTCTCTCCACTATTTCCAAGCTTCCATAAGAGAAAAAAAATTCTAAGGAGAGAAAGCCTAGTGTGTGGCCCACTCCTTACCCCTAAATCCTTATATGGGTGATCGTAGCTAGGATCTTGGTTTTTTTGTGTAAGGCCCACTTGTGATGGGACCCATCTTGATGTTTATGTTGTAACAAAGAGGGGCCCATAGTGGTGGGGTCCCTTCAATATGTCGATCTCTCTCTCTCTCTCTCTCTCTTTCTCTCTCTCTCTCTCTCTCTCTCTCTCTCTCTCTCTCTTTTGTGATGGATTGTGGCCCACTTGATCTATACCGTCCATCTGTTGGGCCCCTTTTCGCTACCATGGATGAAGTAAAAACACACAAATATCAGTTTGATCCAAGCAGTGGGCCACGCTGATGTGGCCACCATGATTTAATTATTGTATCCTAACCGTCCATCCTAGACAATGGGCCAACGGGTTTTACTTGCAGCAGCACTATTGGCTGACGCTAGCAAGTTCTGTGGGTCCCATCATGAGGTATGTTTTATACCACCGTCCATCCAGACGGTGGGTCCCAACGACCTGGGGTGCTGGTCAACGTCAGCAGCCCTGCGTGGCCCATGTGATGTTTATCCATACCGTCTGTCTAAGATGTGGGACCCATTCCACGCATGTTGCACGTGTGAAGGTGGGACCCACCTTGATGTATCTATTTTATATCCACGCCGTCCATTTGCCCAGGAAGGTGGGACCCCATGTGAGATATGTGTTTTATACACACCGTCCTATCCGTTTTGGACTTGGGCCCACCCCACACATGTGGCACATGTGGGGTGGGACCCACCTTGCTGTATATATTATATATCCACACCATCCATTTGGACGGTGTGTTATGGGACTGCCATGATATATGTGTTTAATCTTCACCGTCTAGATTGTTGGATGGTGAGTTGCACCATGATGCAATGTTTTATCACCACTACCCACCTATGATGTACATGTTCCATCCGTTCGTCCCAGGGCCTGGACGTTAGCAGCAAAAAAGTATAATAATAATAATAATAATGAAATATTATAGTATGTGTGGTGGGCCACGCATGGGACCCACTTGATATGGAAGTTGATCGGCTGGGGTACCTCATACCAACTATATAACTATTGTAGAGACGACATTAAGTTATGTGGGTCCAACACTAATGTAAGGATCTTATCCACACTGTCTAGATGGCTGGACAGTGGGACCCACCGTTGATGTATATGATATATGTCCACATCGTCTATCAGATGGACCACACTACAAAAATCAGTGGAGGATGATTACCTACCATTGAAATCCGTTTGGGATCACAGAAGTTTTAGATTAAAATGGAATTTATTTTTCCTCTTAATCTAGGTCCTTATGACCTTATGATCAGATTGGATCGAAAATAAATGTTATGGTAGGTCCTGTGATTGTTTAATAGTGAAAATCATTATCTCCACTGTTATTTGTGCTATGGTCCAGATGATTTTTGATATGATTCATATTTTTGGGTAATGCTCTAAATAATCTCTAAAAATAGATGTATGGTGGAGATATAATAAAATAAAATAAAAAAATAGTGTGTATATTAGGTCCGTATGAGAGACCCATTGTGATGTGTTTGAGGCCCATGGGTTGTGGCCCGTTGTGATGTATTCGAGGCCCATGGGACGCGGCCCATTGTGATGTGTTTAAGGCCCATGGGTTGTGGCCCGTTGTGATATATTCGGGGCCCATGGGATGCAACCCATTTGATGTATATAAGGCCCATGTATTGCGGCCCATTTGATGTATATGAGGCCCATGTATTCTGGCCAATTTAATGTATATGAGGCCCATATATTACGGCCCATTTGACGTAGATGAGGCTCATGTATTGCGTCCCATTTGATGTATGTGAGGCTCATTTGATGTATGTGAGGCCCATGAGTGAGGCCCAATGTGATGCACATATGACCCATGAGTGAGGCCCATCGTGATGTGTATTAGGCCCTTGAGTGGGGCCCATGGTGATGAATATTAAGCCCTTGTATGAGGCTATGGGCCCACTATATGTGTGACTCTATGTGGGCCACTCCTTGGGAGCAATGTTGGTTAAATGTTTACATTGATGGGCATTGATGGTTAAATGTCCACATTGTAACCTTCCCTTAGGCCTTGTTAAGCTCATTCTCATCATTCCCTTAGTGGGTTAACCCAAATCATTGGACGCCATCGATGTTGTATGGTCCATCCTTGCCGTGGACGGATGGCTCTATGCTACTAGATTTGATATATCTATGTAACATCCCGAAAATTGGGGGTCAGGTAGAAACCCAACTCCCGAGTTCCAAAATATTATTTATGCAACATAGATAATGTTAAATGCATGTTGTCTGTAAACAGGCGTTAGACAAGATTGGGATTAAGCCAAAACAACATATCATACTCCAGAGACAATTAAATTAGCAAGCGGAAGACTGTGATAGTATGTATAACATATCTAACTGTTGGATGTCTTTAGAGTGTGAACATGTTACCAGGTTAAATACATACATGTATACTTCAAAAATGGAAAGAAAAGAATATACATGAGTGCTCTAAAAATAGGAAATGACAAGTGTCAAGGCATCTATTCAACCTCCCTGTAATCCCGTCGATCAGAACACGCATAAAGGAGGGATCCTCCTCATCATCATACAAGTCCAGCTCCACTTCACAAGCAGCGCCATCATCTGCAACTAAAATAGGGACTGGTGGGTGTTGCAAACACCATCCCGTAACGTGAGAGTGAGTAGCTAACTCAGTGGAATAATAGAGCAAATATTAGTATGTTCTCAAATCAATCAAGCGATAATAGTAAAGCAATCAATCAAACATTCTTAGATACTATTATTAATGTATGCATGAAATGATATGATAGATGCCCTTACCGACATTCTCCCTCATGCGGCACCATCTGCGTCCGCGGCATGCTTTCTTCCCGCAGTGCTCCACATCTTCCAGGCACATGCAATGCGATATGGATAATGATTACCGAGTTGTTATTAGTCCTTTTCATACAGCAGGATTGGGAAACTAGGGTACCTTGCTTATATCAATCCCAACACAGATCCTGTCTAGGGTCGTCACTCCTAGAAATCACATACGATGTTATATTTGTAGGTCGCTGCAAGGGCTGTCAGGGCTGTTGCTCGCACTCGTTGCACCGCTCCCCCATCACCTTATCAATACAGGCCTAATTATCCTTAAGACTGCATCAGGACTCATCGCCCCCATACGGTGTCAGGGTAAACTCAAGGTCACTACAAAAGGCTCATCACCTGATCAGTGTAGGCCGACAGCAAGAATATAGTGTCCCATACCACCATAATCTGCTCAGAGTAGGGTGCTCACTGGTCACTACGGGGAGGTTTGTGGCCCCAGTGTAGGTCGACAGCTCGACCACGGTGTCCCATACCACCATGCCCGGCTCATGAGTCTTTATGGATCAAGGTACCATAGTTAACAGGGTTTCCAATGGTAAGTTCAGTACCCTAGGTTCAAGCAGTTATGACTCATACAGGGTGAACATACAATGGCCAGTCGGGTTATGTGACAGGCTCGACTAGCACGAGCGCATCTCAAGCTGAACGACATGAAGTGCATGAAACACCTCGTGTAGCCTAACCACTGCCGCCAACTCAAAACACGACTCGCGTTCATCGACACGTACTTTGTGGTACATAGAAACCAACCACGAATTCGATCCATTACCGACTGCTGGACTAGGTCATAGCCCCAAGCATTTGTGCATCAACATCAGTAAGCATATGTGAGTAACAGAAATGAAATACAACATTGTAAGCATGTTGACACATATTATATAACGCTCCGAAAAAATTCATACTTGGACTCGAGTACCAACTTGACCAGAAATCGCGTAGGATTAATTCCTTTAGAAAATAAGCGTAAGTTATCTAGCGCAACGCTAGAGTAGCTGGAAAATAGTCCCTGATCACTTTAAATACGTTCTACAAGACCCCAAGCGAGTAGAACCAATGATGCTATAATACTCTAAAATCTCGGATCAAACTCTAAACCAGTTTGTTCTCATGACCTCTTTGAAACTTTGTATTGGATCTAGACCGCACGTCGAAAGTTCGATACCTACAATCTTACACCGTTATAACCGCCTAGCTGGACTTGACAATCATTTCGAAAATCAGGTCCAACCGACATTCAGAGGCTATTTCATTGAGCCTGGAGTGAAGAGAGTGAGAATATGGTTAGATTTGGAATTTAAAATTCAAATCTGGCACACGACTTGGCCCATTATTATTAAGCGTTCTGACCGTCAGAATTCAGCCAAATTACACCCTTGGATCAGGAAAATTTTTTATTTCATATCACGAGACTTGTAGACCTGATCTACGTGCGATGACCGCTGAACTGAAACTGGACCGCCACGTGTGATCTACGAACACTACTGGTCTAAAAATGGGATGTGAGCGACATCCGACGTGCATGAGCATAAGTCCGATCGCGTTCGGCCAGGGGACCTCCAGAAATATCTTTTTAGACCGAAACAGCCCCGATTTGGTTAGGCATCAAGTAAACATTGTTCCCAAGCCTGTTTTGGGCACGTTTTATGTTATAAAAGGGCCTTAAACCCTTCTCTCACCCATCCGAATTTGCTAGAAACCCTAGCTGGTGTGAGAGAAAATGTGAGAGATTGTGAGAGAGAGTGGGAGAGATCTTCCTGCTGCTTGCACTACCTGTTGCACGTGCTTAAGCAACGCACCTCAATCACTTTTCCGGTGATTTCATCGCATTTTTAGGTAAGAAAAGACCTCAAACACTTGCTGATTTAAGGTTCCGTCAGTTCCTTAGCGTAGTAGCTTATACATCTTGTGAAATAGGTTCCCGGTTCGCCGTAGACAAAGCGTATACGCTCGGTTCGAATCAATACACTTCTAGGATAAAAGGTGCGGATTCTAGACGCTTTGATTGACTATTTTCAACACTTTTAATGTCGTTTAATAGTAGATTATTGACGGCAACGCTGTTTGACATATACAACATGCTGTGCATTTCCTGTTTCGTAAGTAGACGAAAAATATGAGATTTAGGGCATTTTAGTCATTTGTAGGAAATACTGTTTTCATCCATATTTTGCTGATATAATTGACATGGCTTCTTGTCGCATTAGGATATTAGGAATGCGTGCATAATTAGTTTGGTGAAGAGATTCGCCCAAATGCGCACTTTGAGTCGACATACTATATGTAGACTTAAATGTGTAGACTAAGTGTTTGTATAAATGTTTGTATTAGTATGTATTGAATTAAATGGTGTTATAAATTAGTTTGATATTGAATTCTCAAATAATATGCTGATGTACATGATTTCCTATATTTTGGCTATATGCATGATTTCATTGTGTATGAAATGCATGCGTTGGATGATTTACTTAAGTTGTATGTTATAACATGTGTTAACATGCTCACATTGTTGTATTTCACTTCCATTACTCTTATATGATTACTGATGTGGATTCATAACTGTTTGGGACTATACCTAGTCCAGGCAGTCGGTAACCGAGTAAATTCGTGGTTGGCTTATTTTTGCCACGAACGACGCGTCGATGAACGCGAGTTGTGTTTTGGAGTTGGCGGCAGTGGTTAGGCCACACGAAATATTTTATGCACTTCATGTCATTCGACTTGAGATGCGCTCGTGCTAGTCGAGCCCGTCAAGTAACCCGACTGGCCATTGTATGTTCACCCTGTATGAGTCATAACTGCTTAAACCTATGGTACTGAACTTACCATTGTAAACCCTGTCAACCATGGTACCTTGATCCACAAAGACTCATGAGCCGGGCATGGTGGTATGGGACACCGTTGTCGAGCTGTCGGCCTACGCTGGGGCCACAAACCTCCCCGTAGTGACCAGTGAGCACCTACGACACGTGAGCAGATTATGGTGGTATGGGACACTATATTCTTGCTGTCGGCCTACACTGATCAGGCGACGAGCCCTTTGTAGTGATTGCGAGCGTATTCTGAGTCTACGGGAGGCGACAACCCTTCCGTACAATGAGAGTACAGTAGGCCTGTATTGATAAGGTGATGGGGGAGCGATGCAACGAGTGCAAGCAACAGCCCTGACAGCCCTTGCAGCGACCTACAAAATATACATCGTATGAGATACTAGGAGTGACGACCCTAGACAGGATCTGTGTTAGGATTGATATAAGGGAAGTACCTTAGTTTCTCAATCCTGCTGTATGAATGGACTAATAATAACTCGGTAATCATATCACCATCACATTGCATGTGCCTGGAAGATGTGGAGCACTGTGGGAAAAAAGCATGTCGCGGGCGTAAGATGGTGCCGTATTAGGGAGATCGTCGGTGAGGGCATCCATCATGTCACGTCATATTGCATTAACAACAGTATTAGGAATGTTTGATTTACTGCTTTACTATTATCGCATGATTGATTTGAGAACATGTTAATCTTTGCTCTATTATTCCATTGAGTTAGCTACTCACTCCCACGTTACGGGATGGTGTTTGCAACAACCACCAGACCCTGTCTTAGATGCAGGTGAGGCAGCGATTCAGGAGGCAGAGCCGAATTATGATGAGGACCAGGACGAGTTCTCATATATGCAGTACTACGACGGCTTTACTTAGGTGGCCTGGATTGACGGGACTTCTCAGTGGGACTACTTTTGACATTTTGATTTTGTTTATTTACATGTATATGAGACTTAGAGATGTATTCATACTTTGGAGACAGTTGAGATCTATTTTGCTTTTCATACAGTGATATGTATATCCTTTAGTCTTCCGCTTTCTTTTATCACTGAATCTGGAGTATGAATTGCAGTTTTGGTATACTTTTACTCATGTGAATGCTTTAACTCAGAAAACATTGAATCATAATCAATTTTGTTGCATAAGTGACGGTCTGGAACTCGGGAGTCGGGTTTATACACGACCCCCGATTTTTAGGGTGTTACATGTTATAACATACAACTTAAGAAAATCATCCCACACATGCATTTCATGTATATAATGAAATCAATACATATAGCCAACATGATGGAAATCATTTACATCAGCATATTACTTGAGAATTCGATCTCAAAACTCATACACCACACCATTTACTCAATACATACTAATACAAACATTTATACAAACACTTAGTCTACACACTTTAGTCTACATAGCGTATGTCGACCCAAAGTGCGCATTAGGGCGAATCTCTTCGCCAAATAGACTATGCACGCATTCCTAATATCATAGCACGACAATTAGTCATGGTAATTATTTCAGCAAAATACGGACATATACTGTATTTCCTACAAATACCCAAAATGCCCTAAATCTCATATTTTCCGTACGTATACGAAATGAAAAACGGACAGCATGTTCTACATGTCAAACGGTGTTGTCGTCGATAATCTACTATTAAACGACATTGAAAGCTTTGAAATCAATCAATTAAAGCGTCTGAAATCCGCACCTTTCGCTTTAGATGTGTATCGTTTCGAACGGAACGAATACGCTTCGTCAACAGCGTCAATACGACCTAATGCACAAGTACATTAGCTACTTTGCTGACGGAATGCTAAATCAGCAAGTGTTTAGGATTTTACTTACCTAAAAATGCGTTGAAATCACCGGCAAAGTGATTGGGATGCGTTGCTTAAACACGTGAAGCGGTTGCAGCAAGTGGCAGGAAGATCACTCCCACACTCTCTCACAAACTCTCACTTTCTCTCTCACTCTAGCTAGGGTTTCTAGCAAATTCAGATAGGTGAGAATAGTGAGGGTTTCTAACAAAGTTCACTTGAGGTATAACCGAATCGAAGATGTTTCGATCCAAAAGGGCACTTCGGGAGGTCCCCCAGCCGAACGCAGTCGGACTTAAGCTCATGGTCACTGGATGTTGCTAACACGAAGTTTTCAGACCAGCATAGTTCGTAGATTGCACGTGGCGGTCCAATTTCAGTTCAGCGGTCATCGCACCTAGATCAGGTCTACAAGTCTCGTGATATGAAAGAGAAATTTTTCCTGATCCGAGGGTGAAATTTGGCTGAATTCTGACGGTCAGAACGCTTAATAATAACGCGCCAAGTCATGTGCCAGATTTGAATTAAAATTTCCAAATCTAACCCTTTTCTCACTCTCTTCACTCCAAGCTCAATGAAATAGCCTCTGAACGTCGGTTGGCCTTGATTTTCTAAACGATTGTCAAGTCCAGCCAAGCGGTCATAATGGTCTAAGATGGTAGATATCGGACTTTCGACGCGCAGTCTAGATCCAATACAAAGTTTCAAAGGGTTCCCGAGAACAAACCGGTTTAGAGTTTGATCCTGAATTTTAGGGTATTGTAGCGTCCTTGTTTCTACAAGTTTTGGGTCTTGCAGAACGTATTTAAAGCGATCAGGGACAATTTCACAGCTACTCTAACGTAGCGCTAGCTAACTTACGCTTAATTTCTAAAGGAATTAATCCTAAGTGATTTCTTTGGCTTTGGAATTGAGTTCTGAGAGGTTACCAAGGTGTTATGGTTGACTCATTGCCTAAAGACGTCTAATACCAGGTTAACAAAAATCTGGGGTGTTACAATCTATGGTCGAGGACTGATCTTTATATTATAGTTTAGATCGACTATTCATATATAGACCCCACCTTGCATATAAGCCAATTATCGATGTCGAGTATCCATGTCGATTATGAGTATGTGACAACATAGCATCATGATACATGCCCATATGCATCATCTGCATGCTTATGATGAGATGAGGTTGACCAGTGCATATGCCTTCTAACAAGTTGTTCATGGGACTCCCTGATAGGTGGTGTTATCCCTCATGAGCACACACTACGCGCAGGATTGATACATGACTAGATTGTATGACTTATGCATCTTGCATTATATGATGTGGTTACTATATGCCCTAGCAACATCAGGGTTGTGGCCTCCACATGCACATCATGGAGAGCTGGATTGGATACTAAAAATACTGTTATTAGCATCGGAGCGCCATAGATGTCCCTAGGTGAAAATCTCTAAACCTGATGGTACTAGATGATGACTCTAACGTCGAAATTGAGTGGATACATGAGTGCACGAGGGTCGTATACCAGTAGGCTATGTCTCCCACTGTGTTGTGGTCGGTTAGAAAGGGGTGTAACCTTACCCGCCTAAGTGAGGGGACAATATATAGGTTGAGTTTAACTAGCTTGAGGAATTGGTCCGCTATTGACGAGTCGGGCTCGATATTCATAGGTGGATAGTGAGGTCTCTTCCACTTACCCAGTTGTATGCTCGGATAGGGGCAGCAAGCTGGCGTAGAGTGTACTAGACCCTGGTGATTATCTAGAGTGAGATCTGTATTGATATTTGATGCTTTAATGATGAGCTGCATTGATATGTGGATTCGGATGAGGATTGGTATGCTTGAGTTGCATCTCACATCGCATGACCTTGGTATGGCCAACATCATTCACGCCTTACATCGCATGGCCTTGATATGGCCGATAGCATTCATGCCTTACATCGCATAGCCTTGGTACGGCTGATAGCATTCATGGATTCGCCAATATATTTTGCATTACTCTAATATTGTATTCTGAGCACACTTATATTGCACACACACTCTCATAACCCTCTAAGCTTTTCGTAAGCTTATGCATGACCGTTGCATGCAGGTGACGCTAGGACGCCACATAGCATTGAGATTGGAGGTGCAACGGACTTCTGGAGCTTTTGATTTTGTTATTGTATTTCCTTTTATGCATTGTACCTTAAAATTTTTTATTATAGTGGATTTTGTGATGGTGTCTTGGTTATTATTTATGGGTTATGCTTATAGTTATGCTTGTTATAGAATAAATTCATGTTGAAAAATCCTCCTAATAGGATCCCAGGATCAGAACCTAGTATATAGCTGTCAGGACCCAAGAACGGGGTACTACAGAGGCTGTCGCATCGGATTCAGTGATTAAAAATTTTATGAGCTCAGCTTTCGAGTTTAGGGTGTGATAATTGGGTGTGTCATTTGGGCGGATTATTATGGGACTCCCTGAGAGATGGAGTTGCGCCATATGAGCGCGCGGTACCCATAGGTTTGATGAGTGATTGGATGGTATGACTCATACATCTTGCATTTTTGGATATGACTACTATACGTCCTAGCGATATCAGGGTCGTAACCTCCATAGGCATATCGTGGATGGCTAAATGAGATGCTAAAAATATTTTTTTACATAAGATGTTATAGATGTCCCTGGGTGAAAATTCCTAAACCTTTGTGGCTAGGAGACTCTCCAACGTCTAAACCAAGTGGACACATGAGCGCCCGCGTGCCGAACACCAGTAGGTCGCGTCTCCTATTGTATCATGGTCGGTTGGAAGGGGGTGTGGCCTTATCCGCATGAGGGTAGGGGCATAGTTAGGCTGAGTTTGATCAGCTCGTCAATGGGTCCACTATCGATGTGCCGGGTAGATATTGGCTGACTACTGACCAGGCAGATAATGAGGTCTCTTCCACTTGCATGGTTACGCATCCAGTGGGTGACGATCACGTGTAGAGTGTACTAGACCTCGGTGATGATCCCAGAGATGTACAGTACTAATATGTGGACTTATTGAGTAGGAGTTACATACTCAGCATTTTACTCATTCATTCATTCATTCACTATCTACTTAGGCTGGTGGTGCGTAACTAATTGTTGTGTACCTTCGCAATAGCCAAGATTTCAGTTGGGGCACGCGACCAACCGGAGATCAGGAGTTTACCGCATTGAGTCTGGCTATCCAAATTTAGATATGGGACTGGTTTGGATAAAAGTCCCTTGTGAAGGACCCTATAGCTTGCAATACTATATACTATCATCCTGACTTTACACTCCAGCTTGGTCATTTCATTCACATCGCATATTGCATTACATCCACAGCATATGATATTTTGGGTTGCTGTGTTTCTGCATTTATATGGCTTGGATGAGGTTGACGGTATTCATGGACTCTTCAAGATTTACATATTGCATTGCTTCCTCAGTATATGCTATTGGCTTATTATATTTTTTGCATCGCATAGCCTAGATAAGGCTGATGGTATGTATGGACTTATGAGCATGTTTTCGCATTGCTCTGATATTGCATACTTGACACTTTCCTTCTGTACACACTTTCACCACCTTTTAATTTTTCTATAAGCTTATGCACGAATGATGCATGTGGGTGATGTTAGGTCGTAGTACGTTAAGCATGGAGCGTGCAGCTATCTTATGGAGCTTTAATTTTTAAATATGTATTTCTGTTTCAGCACTGTATTCAACTGTTTATATTAATGGATATGTGATGATGATGTTGCCTTTGTGATTTGGCTAAACTTGTGGTTATGCTTCTTACAAGATAAATGTATGTTGAAAAATCCTCATTATAGGATCCTAGGATCGGAATCTGGCGTATGGGCATTGGAAGCCGAGAATGGGGTACTACGGAGGCTTTCGGTACCAGATTCGGCAATCTAGAATTTGTGAGCCTGGTTTCTGAGTTTTACGCATGACAAAAATTGGTACTAAAGCATAACTTGGGAATACCTGATGATAACGTCACATATCTGCTGATAGCTACCCTACAGTCTATGATTATTAAAAAATTAGAATGATTAGATCCCCGAGTTTGAATAACTTAAAAACTTTCTGATATAGCTCCTGTCACACCCCAAACTCGAAAATCGGGCTCACAGAATTCCTGATCACCGAATCCGGTGCCTACAGCCTCTGTAGTGCCCCATTCTCAACTCCCGGTATCCATATGCTAGATTTCGATCTTGGGATCTTATAAGGAGGATTTTTAATATGAATTTTTTGTAATAGAGCATAACCACAAGCATAACTAAGTCACAAAACAACATCACCACATATCCACTATATCAAAAATTTAAAGTACGATGCAGAAAGGAAAAACCTCAGCTACATACTTTTACCTCAGTGCTACTGCAATCCAACATCACCTGCACGCAACGATTGTGCGTAAGCTCATGAAAAGCTTAGAGGGTGGTGTAAGTGTGTACAAGGCAAGTGCCAAGTATGAAATATCAAAGTAATGTGGAAATATGCTGGTAAATCTATGAATACTATCAGCTATACCAAGGCTATGTGATGTAAGGCATGAATGCTATCGGGCATACCAAGGTCATGCGATGTGAGGGCCACGTAGCCAAATTCATATGCAAGATGCAATACAAGCATGTCGGTCCTCATCAAGTACATATATTAGTACAGTTCTCCTCTAGGATATCACCGGGGTCTAGTACACTTCACACTAACTACCGCCTCCATAGCCACACAACCCAACGAGTGGAAGAGACCACACTATCCACCTAACCAGTAGTTTGTCAATACCTACCTGACTCATCGATAGAAGACCATTTATGAGCTGGTTAAACTAAGCCTAGCTTACCACCCCCTCACTCTAGCAGATAAGGCCACACCCCCTTCCAACCAATCACGACACAGTGGGAGACGCAACCTACTGGTATTCGACACTTATGCGCTCATGTATCCACTCAGTTTAAATGTTGGAGTATCTCTTGGTACCAAAAAGGTTTTGGGACTTTCACTCAAGGACATCATATGTGCCCACAGTGTTAGAACCAAGTATTTTCAGTATCCAATCTGGCCATCCATGATGTGCCTGTGGAGGTCGCGACCATGATGTCGCCGGGGCATACAGTGAATCATGTCATAAAATGTGAGATGCATGAGTCATACCATCTAGTCATACATCAGTCCTGCACATACCACGCGATCATGTGGGCACTCTGTCTCATAAGGAGTCCCATAAATGTTTCATCCCAACGACGTATGCTATGATCAAACACTCCTCATAACAGGCATATAAATGATGCGTATGGGAATGTATTATGATGTTGTACTAAGCATATTCTCAGTGTGTCTTACTGGACTAAGTGAACTAGCATGATTATCAGATCTAATAGGCGATGATCGGCCTTAACCGATATGCTACTTACGAGACCAAGGGTTGAAGGATATGTCCCGCTAGACATATAGAAGTCTACATGGAATGGTCCATGTCAGACTATCATAACCTATTCAAGGTACTAGTATATCATATATCCTAAGGCGGTGTCCACTTGAAAGGACGGTGGAAGGTATTATCATCAATGGGGGCCCAACGGTTTGGGTTAGCCCGATGGGTAAGGGTGAAAATGGGCTTAACAATGGGCCCTAAGAAAGCTTACAACAGTGGACATTTAACCACCATTGTCCATAGGTATGATCTGTTTAGAAATTGGAATTGAAATCATAATGAGGCTCTTGGCCCTCCAAATATCTAGGAGATGGATAGACGACGTGGGCCTAACATAAGTCGACAGGGTTCATAGCCTAAAATGGATAGACAGCGTATATATAACACATACATCACGGTGGGTCTCATACAATCACAATAGGACCCACACACATCACATTGGGCCTCATCAGCTAGGCCTCAAGTACATCTCATTTGGGCCTTAAACATCAAGTGGGCCGCATCACATGGGTCTCAACAATGGGCTTCATAACATCAAGATGGGCCGCAACACATGGGCCTCATATACATCAAGATGGGTTGCAACACATGAGCCTCGTATACCTCAAGATGGGCCACAACACATGGGCCTTATATACATCAAGATGGGCTATAACACATTGGCCTCATATACCTCACGGTGGGCCACAACACATGGGCCACACGATAAATAGCAGCAGATATAATGATCAAAAGATCATCTGGACTATACCACAAATAGTAATGGTGAGAATGATTTTTTCACCGTTAAAATTCCACAGGCCCACCATAGATGTGTAAATCTAACATAAAAATCATGGTGGGACCCCAAAAAAGTTTCACACATTAATAGTTGTGGTGTAGTTAACAATCTATTTGGGAGAGAAATCCAACGTATCTTGTTAGCTGGAGTCATCGAAAATGACGTGGACGAATGAGAAGCAATGCACTAGAATTTCTAGTGCCTTCAACACTGATAAAACGCACTTGCTTTAGAATCAGGGTAGGACTGGTGATAATGGACAAACCGGGAGTCACTTTCTATCTCTTCAACGTTTCAGCTGAGTAGACTAAACACGTGTGTTGGCCACACTTTAATATGTGATGGCGCATATGCACAATAATCTACATAATCGTGTGTCAAATGAAGCATAAAGAGAATATTATCCAGCAATCCTAATTATCTGAAATCAAATTGTGACTTTTAGACTAAAAGAATATCTACTGGTTTTTCAGATTTTCAATTACTATTGTTATGGGTAAAATTGGACTAACCTAACTACTAGAATGAGATAGAAAAAATACATTAAGTAGCTCTAAATTATAGATCAGATAACAGCTCGGCTCCAACTACCGAGCTCAACCTCCACAAACAACTCGAGCACTAATCAGAAAAGTGACATCGGTTCTGGTTGACATCTCACTATTGTGACCAATAAATGATAATAAATATCAACCCGGCCTTAAAAATATGCCCCGAGCACAATCGACAGTTTAACTTGGTCTGTAGGACCTCAACTGACTCGATTTAGAAGTCAACATCGGTTGTCGACCACAACCTCCTCGGAAGCTGACCATTGAGAGATCTCCTTCGTGCATAAGGAGGATTAACTCCCCGCAATCTTCATCGAGAATCGCACCAAGGATAACACCTAGTATCTTGGGGGAAGATCCCTCACGTGATACGCGACTGTATGTCAGATTTGTTGCCATATGTGTAACTAGTATCAAAGGAGTATAATATAAACCCTACCCACAATAGATGGTATGCACAAAAATCCTAGTTCTACTAGACCCAAAGTGCCTGGTCTAACTTTGGCATCGGAGGTTCCCCTACTACAACCAAGGTCCCCCTTTGTTGTTTGCTTTTGCAAGGACACGATGGTCTAACAGGGATGACCATATCGTAGCATCAACAATTGGCGCCGTTTATGGGAAGTGACGGTGAAGCCATTCCCAACTCACCTATCATCTCTAAGTTGCTCTACAATGGCAAAAGGAGAGAAGAGGTCTTTAGTTACTATCGTTGTAAATGCTTCCGCACTAGCCGAGCAGTCTGCAGAGCCTCAAGATCCAACTTCACAACACCAAGCTGATTATGCTCCCGTAATTGGGGAGGTCGACTTGTTTCCTTGGAGAACCAAGTCAAGGCCTTAATCGGCAACATAAACCGCATAATGTAGATATTAGAAAGGCAGAATCCACTTCCCGACCATAAAGGGTAAGCACCCGTGACAACCGAATTCTCTTGACCTCCTTAAGTACCTATTAACTCGCACAAGCCAAGCAATAGCCCACACAACATAGCCACGTGTCCACCCACATCGCAGGAACTACCGTGCTCACCGAGTCTGACTTACACTACACAGTGGAGAAAAGATGGAGTGGGAAGGCTCCAAAGGTGATGATAGAAAATGAATTCCCCTGGGAGGTTGAGCTTAGAGAGATACGAGGATAGATTAATAACATCCGACAAGCACACCGCGCCCGAGTCTCGACCTCAATTGAAGCCATGTTAGAGGAGACAGAGCCATCATTTACCGATGATGTCATGGGATCTCCACTTCCACCGATATTCCAAATTCCATAGATTATTCCCTACTCTGGAACCAAAGATCCATTTGAGCATCTGAAGTCCTACAGAGTGTGGATGGAATTGTACAGTGCAACCAGTTCGATGATGTACCGATCATTCTCCCTAACCTTGTTAAGAGCAGTAAGAAAGTGGTATAGGTAGATGAATCCGAGGTCAATTGGTTCCTTCGTGCAGCTCAGTAAGACCTTTATCACGCATTTTATTGGAGGAAAGGACAGAAGAAAGCCAATGAGGGTATCTTGTGGAAGAACTAGTAGGTTAAACAATCACCGCTAATCAATTAGGGTCATGGCTAAACAAATATGTGTGGGGAAATGTCCTTAGCCCATGCTCTAAGTTTCGTAAAAAATAAGCAGTTCGAAAGTTACAACTTCACGAAAGAGCAAAGGGCTCAATTCACTTAAATCTCCAGTTTCTACCCAAAGGCATTCGCACATCCCATGCACCCAACTCTCAGCCTAATCTGAGCAATTCTAAACACTATCCTGACTTGCCACCTGCGATGGATGTTGAGCTTCATAAGACAGACATTATTCTATAGTTTTGAGTTTAGCGGATCCCCAACACGCAGTCTAATTCCATTATGGCTAATTGGGGCATTTTGGGGAGAATTAAATTCTCAAAGCTTCTTTCAGGCCTCAATTATCATTAGAGCTAACTAAGTTCTTAACATTAACCATTCACGACTAGCGAAAATGGTTATTCAGTCCTAATTACCCAAAATCTGTCAATGCTAACATGATTTGTCATTTTAGCTCGACTAATATGGTCCTCGGATGGTTCCACTTGTGGATGTACCAGGATTTTTGTACTAAAATTTCCAAGTTGTTACACATCACTATATTCTTCTAACATAGGAGGATAACCCGTATAATGAACACTATATGCAATAGTAGCTTTGAAGTATTTCAATATTCTATTCAATGTGTTCCAATGATTATATCCAGGATTGTATGTATATCTACTTAGCCTACCTACTGCAAATATAATATCAGGTCTAGTGTAATTCATCATATACATTAAGCTATCAATTACTTGAGAATATTCAAGCCGAGAGACACCACTTCTTATATTCTCCTTAAGATGCATAGTATAATAATAATGTGTACTAACAGGTAAGTAGTCAAAGTGATTAAACCTTTTTAATATTTTCTCATGTAATGAGATTGAAAAATAGTAACGTTATCATCTTTTCTGATTACTTAAATACCTAATTTTATACTTACTTCTCCTAAGTCTTTCATATCAAAGTTAGAAGATAGGAGTTTCTTAGCCAAATTAACTAACTTAACATTGGTTCCAAAGATAACCATTGAATTATATATAAGCAAATTATGAAACCATCACTACCAGAGAATTTTATATATACACATCTATCCACATTATTTACTAGATGTCTTTTTAACTTTAAAACACTGTCAAATTTCTCATTCCATTGCTTAGGTAGTAATCCTATTCATTTCATTCTTTTCAAGAATTCTACATTCATGTATCCTAATCTATCATGCCATAATGAAAGAGATTTAACAATATAAACAGAATTGGATGATATCTTATTATTATAATAATAAAATATTTACAACAAACAATCCATCATTATAGTAACCATTTCCAAGGAAGGTTCCATTCTTGTCATTACAAGCTTATTAGAATCAAATACTAGTTTAAATCTAGCCTTGTTAAGAAATGAATCGGAGACCAATTTGCGATGAATGACAGGCACATGCAGCTCATTCTTTAGCATTAAAGTCTTTCCAGATGTGAGCTTTAGAACAACATTTCATTTTTCAATAACTAGAGTGGATTGAGCATTTCTCATGAACGTTTGTTCCTCATCACCTGTCGCTTGATAGGAGGTAAATATGCTTTGATCCTTATATGCATGCCAAGTTGTCTTAGTGTTTAATATACATTCCATATTATTTACTATGAATACTTCACACACTACAACGACAAACATGTACGGATTTTCTTCAACTTCAGCAAGATTGACCTCAGATGTTGTATTTTTTTTTCTTAAGCCTACATTCATTCTTATAATGTTTACTCTTCTTACAGTAATTATAGGGCCCCCTTTTTCTTGTATTGGTCGTTTATTTTCTTTTTGAGCCAATACTCCTTAAAGTGATGTTCAGACTTTCCACAGTTGTAATAATTCCCCTTTTTCCCCTTGTATGCCTTACTTGTTTCTACCAGGTTAGCTTTTGAAACTGATCCGTTAATATTTTCAATTTGATTTTTGTTTTTGTTAGTCTCTTCTATTTTTGTGTATGATTATATTTTCTTAAATAAATGCCATTTTTCTAAATAAATGCCATTTTTCTTTTGTTGCATTCTGTTTTTGTATTCTTTTTAAGAAAGAGGTACCTTTCAATCAGTGCTCCTGATAAGAATACTTCGCCCATTTTCATTCGCTAGATCATTAGCTCATGTATCGGATTCTAATAATCATGAATCTAATTCGTGACAAGTTTATGATCTGTCATTTCATAATGAAGGAAGTTTGCGATAGCATGTTTCTTAGGTCCTGCATCTTCAAGTACATATTTCTTTTATAGTGCAGTTCAAATGTCTTTAACAGATTTATAAGAAACATAGATGTCATATAATTCATTGGACAATGTATTTAGGATTCAATTTTTACAGTTATTAGCATATCAAAATTCATTCTCAGTGGCTAGATTAACTATAAATAAATCTGAAAGAATGTAAAAAAAACCTTTAATGTTTCTAGTGCAAAACTGATTTTTTAGTTTCCATCTTTTGAAATTCTGTCCAGCGAATGGTTCGATTTTAGATAGTTCAGTTGTAGGATTGACTATGATGGTGGCCATCGAATATAATAAAGTTCTATTCGTAATTTAGTTTTAAACTAGATAGAGAAATTGTCAAATGCTTTTTAGAGAAAAGAAAATAAGAAGAAAGCTTTTCTATTTTAAAAATTTGAATAAGACGTCTACTGTTTCCAACAATTAAAGATTTGGTTTCAAAATTGTTGGAAATAATGTATTGAAAATAACAGATAATATTAAAAAATTAAATAATAAAATAAAGTAAGAAAATATGACGTATTTGTTTGAGTCGAGGTGTGACTAGGCCACTCATCTTGAAACTAAATTTGTCCTCTGTAGACTATATCCCAAGTGCAAAAGGAATCTTGGACAACAGTTGGCCTCCAGGATATAACGACTATTACTCGGTCCCAACGGTGCACTCATTGTACACGGGCTTGAACCGATGTGCAGAATTTAACCAAAGTGAGTTGATTCAATAGCAAACTCAGTTGGTAAAACAACAACGAACTAGATACAAATTTTGAAGGACCAGAGAGAAACCATTAGCTTAAAAAAAACTATTAGCGCGAGTATACTCTCAGTCCTCACATAGAACCAGACCCGACCCAACTTAGCGTGGCGTGCACGTACACAAACGGCCATGAAAACAACTCGGTTTGGCACAATAAGGTAAAACTCGGCTTAACTCGACTCGGTGCACCTTGTAAAGAGATGGTCCAACCCAAATGGTTATTCCTCATTGTCAGCACAAGCCTTATTCAAACCGCATCTCTTATATACATGAGATTTCTTTGATTCTTTCCAATGTGGGAGAAGAGAGCTACACTAAAAACAAAAAAACTTTTAAAAAAGAATATATGGAGGGTAAACTTTGAATTTTGAAATAAATTTATTTTTAAAAATCTTTTTAAAATATAACAGATTGAACAACCATAACTAAAAACTTCATAATGCCTAATGTAATGTTTTATTTTAAACTTTTAATAGTCACAAAGACCTTGATGAAAGGAAACACAAATATCAACATTTTTCTCCTACAACTCCCTCTTTCCCTCTCTTTCTTCCTCATTTCCTCCATTGTTAAAA
Source organism: Magnolia kwangsiensis (assembly GCA_037074715.1). Classification (NCBI taxonomy): domain Eukaryota; kingdom Viridiplantae; phylum Streptophyta; class Magnoliopsida; order Magnoliales; family Magnoliaceae; genus Magnolia; species Magnolia kwangsiensis. Next base: position 33,501,959 of record CM073586.1, on the reverse strand, counting down.
AGAGAGACCCATCCCCCCCCCCCCCCCCCCCCCCCAAAAAAAAAATAATAATAATAATAAAAATAAATAATAATAATAATAATTCCAGCCCTCTTCCAAGCTTATCTCCCTTAATCCAACCATCCAAAATCAATCCCAACCATTGAATCTCATCCCTTGGAGCTTTAGAACATAGTGGTGGAAGAAGGAGATCATGATCCAAGGTGGGTGCTCTCTAGAGCTAGATTTCATCCTCTCCCTTAGATTTCTTTCTTTCATTTGTATAAGGACTTGAAGGGCCTACCAATCCATTATGGAGATCCTCCATGATCCCCTAGATGTGGCCTTTAGCCCATCTTCTGGCATGCATGAGCCATGGGGGTTCATTCTCCATGGACCCCACCATGATGATTTCATTTCAATCCATGCCTTTAAGGGTTATCTAGACTCCTGATTTGCATGGTGGGGATGGTATCCCCACCTTAGATTTTATTTATTTATTTATTTATTATTTTGTAATGTTAGGGCCATGCATGCATGGGATCCATGTATTGATGCATGTATTAGAGGGGCCCATAGTGGTGGGGCCCCTCCATCTCACCATTCTCTCTCTCTCTCTCTCTCTCTCTCTCTCTCTCTCTCTCTCTTTCTCTCTCTCCCTTTCTTTTTTGATGATGATGATGATATATGTGTGTGGCCCACCTGATGTGATTAAAAATCCAGACTATCCACTTTTTTCTAGATGTCTAGTTGGTGGAACCCACCTTGCTGTCCATTGAGGGACAGGTCTGGATGAACGAAAACACAAATATCAATTGATCCAAACCAAGTGGGCCAAGTGTGCGTGGACCCACCATGATGTGCATGTGGTGTACCCACACCGTCCAACAGGTACGGTGGGTCCCACGCAGCTATGTAGCTGCTAGATTGATGTCGGCAGGTTCTGGGTCTGATCATGAGGCATGTGATATATCCCAACTGTCCATCCATTTGTCAGACGGTGGGACCTATCTGCACGTGTGGGGTCCCCACCATCCAGCTGGGACGTGGACCCCACCTGTGATATATGTGCCTTATATCCTCACCGTCTAGTTGCTGGACGATGGGAACCCACCCTTATGTATGTGTTTCTCTATGCCATCCATCTTCTCTGAACGTGGGACCCACCCCACACATGTTGCACGTGTGGGGATGGGGCCCACCTTGAGATATGTGTTTTATATCTAGTCATTCGTCCGTTTGCTGGACCGGTGGGGCCCACCTTGTGATGTGTTGTATATTCACACCGTCCATCCATGTGGCCCCCACGTGATGTACGTGTTTGATATAAGCTGTCCATCTGGTGGGGTCCATTTGGAATGTGCAGGGCCTACCCCATTGTAATATGTTTGTGGCCCATTTGGTGAGGCCCATTGTGATGTATTTGTGACCCATTTGTTGAGGCTCATTGTGATGTGTTTATGGCCCATTTGGTGATGCTCATTGTGATGTGTTTGTGGCCTTTGATGAGGCCCGATGTGATGTATATGTGGCCCATGTGTGAAGCCTAATGTGATGTATATGAGGCCTATATGATAAGGCCCAATGTGATGTAATATGACCCATGTGATGAGGCACAATATGATATATATATATATATATATATATATATATATATATATATATATGGCCCATGTGATGAGGCCGATTATGATGTATATGTGGCCCATGAGTGAGGCCCATTATGATGTATATGTGGCCCATGAGCGAGGCCCATTGTGATGCATATGTGTCCCATGAGTGAGGCCCATCGTGATGTATATTAGGCCCTTTGTGTGAGGCCTATTATGTTGTGTATGAGGCCCTTGTGTGCTGCCATGGGCCCACTATATGTTTGGCTCTATGTGGGCCACTCCTTAGGAGTAATGGTGGTTAAATGTCCACATTGATGAACAATGATGATTAAATGTCCACATTGTGACCTTCCCTTAGGCCTTCGTTAGGCCCATTCTCATCATCTTCTAAGTGGGTTAACCCAAATCATTGGGCCTCATTGATGTTTATATGATCCATCTATTTGTATTGGAATAACCCAAGATGTTGGGCCCCCATTGGTTGCTAATAGGATTATTATTATTATTATTATTATTTTAATCTTGGAGTCCATCTAGGACTTATTTTGGCCCCTTAGGGCATCTAGTGGGCTATATGGTAATATGATGAAGGAATCCTATTCCGAATCCTTAGGATTATAGGTAGGCCACTTAGGCCCAACCTTGACATGAGAAGAGTTCATCATTACCGTAAACGGAGTGATCCGTGCTATCAGGTTTGTTATATCTATAGTTGAGGACCGACCTTCATATTATGGATCTGCTGTCCATTTATGGACCTCGCCTTGTATATAGGCTGATCATCGATACTGATTATGAGAATGTGATAACATAACATCATGATACGTGCCCATACACATCATTTGCATGCTTATTATGAGATATGGTTGACAATTGCATATGTCATTGGGTAGGTTGTTAATGGGACTCCCTGATAGGCGGAGTCGTCTTATATAAGCACACGGTATGCATAAGATTGATGCATGATTGGACTGCATGACCTGTGCACCTTGCATTGTGTGATTATGATTATTGTACGCCCTAGTGATATCAGGACTGTATCCTCCACAGATATAGCGTGAATGACGGGATTGGATACCGAAAATTCTTGTTAAGCATGGGGGCGGGAAAAATGTCTTAGAGTGAAAGTCTCCAAACCCTTATGGTACCATAGAGGATGGTCCAATTCCTAGACTGAGTGAATGTATGAATGCATGATGGCCAAATACCAGGAGGTCGCGTCTCCCATTATGTCGTAGTCGGTTGGAAGAGGGTGTGGCCTCACCCGCCCAAGGGTAAGGGGCAATTGCTAGGATGAGTCTGATCAGCTCGTAAATGGGTCCGCTACCGATGTGCCGGGTAGATATTGGTAGACTACTAGTCAGGCAGGTAGTGAGGTCTCTTCCGCTTGCATGGTTGTGCGTCCAGTGTGGGGTGACAATCTGGTGTATAGTGTACTACACCCCAGTGATTATCTAGAGAGAACTGTACTGATATATGTGATGCTCCAGAGATGAGCTGGATTGATATGTGGTTTGGCATGCTTGAGCTACATCTTACACATGACATTGACTATGTAGGCCTTACATTATATGTCCTTGGTGTGGCCGATAGTATTCATGCCTTGCATTGCATGGCCTTGATATGGCCGATAGCATTCATGCCTTATATCACATAGCTTTGGTACGACTGATGGCATCTATGAACTTACTAGCATGTTTCCGTATTATGCTGATATTGCACACTTGCATTGCTACCTTGCGCACACACTTTCACTACCCTCTAAGCTTTCTATAAGCTTATGCACGATAGATGCATGCAGGTGATACCAGGGCGCAGTCGTAGCTGAGTAGGAGCAGGAGCGTGCAATCGAGCTTTTGGAGCCTCGACTTTATCATTCTATTTCCTTTATACGCCTTGTTCTTTAAAGTTTTTAATCATAATAGATTTCGTGATGGTGTTCTTGTCATTGTTCGTGGGTTATGCGTATGGTTATACTTGTTATGGATCAAATTCATATTAAAAATCTTCCTTGTAGGATCCTAGGATCGGAACCTGATATATAGGTGCTGGGAATCAAGAGTGGGGTACTACGGAAGCTGTCGACACTGGATTCGGCAATCAGAAATTTTGTGAGCCGGTTTCCAAATTTGGGGCATGACACCATCCCCCCTCCCAATATATATATATATATATGTATATATATATATATCCAAATCATCTCTTATCTCCCATCACTTAAGCACATCCATCAACCAAGTAGAGAAGAAGAGCGAAAGGAGATAGATTCATTCTATCTCTAGGTTAACCTTTCCAAGTCCACATTAGAACCACCTAAGCCATTGAAAGGTCAGTTCAATCAACTGTTGTCGACTCTTATGACAACTTGTTCATCCACTTTCCCAGCTCATCCATTTCATTCTTATTCGTATTAACATTATGCATCATCACTTCGTCTCCAACCCCTTGCTCCCCTAGTCTATCCTAGCATATGCTTTGTAGCTTGCCAAGATTTTGGATCTTGTCTCATTAAAAGCTTGGATGAATTGGGATTAAGACATTGTGATTACATCTCCCTGCATTCCATGCATCCACATCTCTTGCCTTCACTATGCTAGTGATCTTCTGAATGTATGTTTTGTAGCTTGCCAGTCTCTTAGATCTTATCCATGAAAAACTTAAATTGATTAGAGCTCTATCGCTTCTTCAAATAGGTGGGTTTGGGCAGATGAATCTCCCTTGATCTTTCTCTTGATGCAGACATTACACGACATATTATCCATACCATACAACGTAAGAACTGACTTAATTCCTTATATTTCTTCGAATCCTATAAAGTAGAGATCATACTTTTATACAGGCAAATAGGGTGCCTAACTTTTTCATTCTTGGTTATCATGATCCCTTAGAATTCTAGGTTCTAGATAAGGAATCATCAAAATAAGGAAACCTTGAATTCTTGATGCAGAGCGAGTAACTGATACATCCCCAGCATGGTTGGATCAAAAGAAGGTGGACAATAATTGATCAGAACTTTTGATCTGTGTATCGTTACAGCGCACCAGATGAAGTATCATGAACCGAAGCAGTACGAGAACTCGAGGACGAATTCTTTTAAAATGGAGGGGACTAATGTAGAGTGGGTCATGGACTCTTTCATGTCCAAGATAGATAAGAGAAGGCCTAATCAGATGTAGAAGTCATCAAGACTATCAGAACTTTAAAACAGGCATATCTCGCAAACAAGAATGAGTTACTCGACGTAGCATATATAATTTTGGGGTAGAATGAGCTACTTTAGCTAACCAACCTCGCTACGCTGGGTTACCCATGCCAAATTTGCGAGATTCCATCATACCGACGACCGAATTTCATGTTTAGTTTCGTTTTTACTATAAATAGTAAGTTTTAGTTTAATTATTACTCTTCATCCATTGGGCTTTAAGAGTTGTTTCGAACATAAAAAAATGCTTATAATAATTAGGAGAATAACGTGGTTAAGCCACATAGGACACTTGATATAAAAGTAAATTTACTATTTATAATAAGCTACGAATTTTAGAGAGTTTTAGTTATAGTTTGCTTCTGATTTTTCTCTCATTCCTTGGAATCCCTATATAAAGGATTGTAAGCTCGTTTATTTAATCAATAAATCAAATTTCAAATTTATTAAAAATTATTTCTATTTTATTACTTTATTTTATCGTGGATTCGAGAAGTCTATGTAAGAAGTCAGAAAAGCTCCGTGGATTCGAAGTAGTTATCCTTGAGGAAGATGGTAATCAACCTCATCACGTTCATTCTTGCATCAATTCTCTAATTGATTGGTTTTATAAGATTTAACCAATTATAAATATTTAAATAATTGACTAGTTACGAATCCAAATTAAATATATAACACATTAAGTTATAACTATACAAGAAAACTTAAAAAGGCCTTAGTGGGCATCCCCACGTGTGAGGGTTTAATTATCACTTTTTTCCATGGTGTGGTAGACGTGGGATTTGAATTTGCCTCAGTTTTAACTCATGCCCTTAAAATAACTTGAAAAAATTAAACCTAATAAAAGATATACATCGTATAGAGCCTGAAATGCATCGTCCAATAGCTATTGGCTGCCGACAGCACCAGTAGGCAACGGGCGTCCATTTTCATGGGATTTCCACCAAGCAAAGGTGGCCACGTCTAATGTGGACTGCTTGTCATGATTTTCTAACCTTGCATTTTTTATTATTTTAATCATTGCCTGGCCCACCAATATGACCGATCTTAATTTCGGTCGACAGCATTTCTAGTCAGAGCCAAATGCTGGTGGCCCGATGCATGTTAAAATAGCACGTGTCATGCTCGCGAGCAAGTGCTTTTAGCATGCATCAGAATACCACAAGATAGACAAGATAGCTTAAAGAGGCCCAGGACACGTACGATCGACAAGATGGTCTAAAGTAGGCGAGGACCCTAAGCATATCCTCGGTCATGAGGATCAAATGCAAGACGACAGCATTTCCTCCAACGAAAGGACACAGATTCTACGTTCCACCCATTTGTGGGAGATTATTGCTCTTTACCTTTGAACTGTTTATTCTCCAACCTCCCGAAAGCCCACACGCGTGTACAAGGCAGCTCATGTATACGCTGCACATGTGCCAGCATGTGCATGTTCGTTAGATCCACTCCATTCACCAGAGCATGCCACCTATTTAGGTCAATCTACCCTTCAGATCGGCCACTGTTTAGGGAAACGGATTGGCTACTCCCCTGCCACCAGCCCCGTGGCTGATGGTCGGTGCTCTGTGGGCCCCACCATGATGTATATTTTTCATCCATTCCGTTCATCCATTTTTAATGATCCTTTTAAGGCTTGGACCCAAAAATTAGAGGGATATTAATCTCAGGTGGAACACACCACATGAAAACAATAGCGATTGGATATCCACCATTAAAATACTCCTATGGCCCACTGTACTGTTTATTTGAAATCCAATCTTCTGACTAGGTCATACAGGCCCAGATTAAGGGAAAAAACAAAAAACAGCTTGATCCAAAACTTCTATTGTCCCCAAAATGTTTTCAATGGTTGACGCTCATTAAACACTGTTTCTTGTAATGTGGTCTATTTGAGATTAGGATATACATAAATTTTTGTCTCATATCGTAAAATAATCTATAAAAATAGATGGACGTCATGGATGAAACACATACATCATGGTGGGGCCCACAGAGCACCGACCATCAGCCATAGCCAATCCGTTTCCACTGTTTAGATAGCAAGTGTACGGCTGACAAAGCTTGGCTGAACTTTTCTTAGCGGTCCAACTGCTTCTGACATTGCAGTCTTGTAAGAGAATATATGTACAGCAAGACTTAACTGATGGACGGCCCGGATATTGCACCTGTTCGTCATCCTGGCACATGTGATGGGGTGTGCATGAGCTGCCCATACGATTGTGTGCCTGTACAAGAGTATGGGCGTTACGAGTCTCTCATAATGGCTTGACATTAAATGCGGGGCCCAGCATCAGAGCTAACATGTGGTTGAGATCGGAGCCATTCACCAGGTAATATGCAAACATGCCCTAGACGAAAATATAATCCTTGTCAGTTGATCAGGAAGATCACACTGGCAGGAGAAAAATGAGCGCTTGGATAAAGGTTCAATGGTCCAAAATCAATCTTAATGTATGGCCCACTTGATAAGCGTAGATTATTTGATATATGGCACGCTTGTAGTACACAGTACTACCGATGAATGGTCCGGGTATCTGGCAGCGTGTCTGCCAACCGTAGAATAAGGACCAGTGATATCTGCGGTGTGGCGCACTGTATTCTATGAAAATCTGGTCCCTACTCACGGCTTAGTGGTAGTCAACGTGTGTTCCAGCACGGGCGATGGGTTCTAGCACTCATGTGGTGTGCGGTCGTGGGTGTGTGAGGTTAGAAAACAAAAAAGACCATGGAAATCTTCTCATCCTCGAGAAATACTCCAGTGCCCCCAGGAGCACTGTCAAGTTGCAGTGCTCTATAGCCGTTTAACTGCGGCCCTGACCATGGGACCACCTTGATGCATGTGTATTATATGTATAATATTCTTTCGTTTCTCAAGATTAGTATAGGGCATGACACCAGAGCTGAAGCATATCCAAATCTCAGTGAACCACCACAAGAAAAAGTAGTGATTGGCTACTAAAATCTACTTGTGGGCTACAAAAGTTTTGGATCAAGTTAATATTTGTTTTTTCCTCCGTTCAGGGTCCATGGCACATACACATTATGGTTCGCCTTAGTAAAATTTTAATGGTGGGCGTTCAATCACCATGGTTTCCTGTGCTCATGTCATAAAATGGTATGGAAAAAGGAATGATATACTATACAAACATCAAGGTGGGCCCACCATCAGGGTCCCACCATATTGGGAGAGGCTGGACCGCACCTAATCCACTCCCCTCGTAGCACTATTAGTTACAGTGCTCTCCTAGTTGTATTGGTTCACTTGAATAATCTACTCAACTGATCTGAACAGTCCATTAAACCTAAAACACATTTCGTAATCCAGCAAAAATATCTCACTGATCAGATGATCAAATCCATCTTTTATTTGAACTTATTTTCTATGGCCATCCTATTTTTCCAAGCCATGGCTTGGATGGTTATGATTGCCTAATAAAAGTAATTTTTTAGCACCATAAGCAATCGGTGATGATGCCTAACAAATAAATATATCGCATTGTATATTGGACATATGTTTGTGTCCGAGGCATTGATCAAATGCTCAATACATTTTAGACGGCTGTGAATTTTTCATGGTTGACCATGAAATGTACACTAGACCTCATAAATAGTTACCAAAACTCTATATTATAAACCCCAGTTGAGAAAATTTTGACCAGCAATTACTTCTCAACAGCAAATAAATTTCAATTAAAAGAATATCAAAAAGCGTTTTAAATAAAATTATAACTACTTTGGAAATTTATAAATAATAATGTTTAAGAATATAGAGTTAAGATTTCATCTGTTCATTACTTATACTCCGTTGATACATGAGGTCATGGGTTCAAGTGCCCATTGTGATAAAAACCCACTATAATAGCTCAATATTTAACATTCAAAGAAATAGCCCACCTGAGTTTTTTTAACAACCAACTTCTATATTTTCTCTTTGTCATGGTGAGTTATATATGAGGAATGGCTTTAATGAAAGATATACTTATATGGTGGCCTACACATAAACCTACAAATGTAATTTCATTGACATTGCTTCATATGGTGTGGCCCATATGCGTTTAGCTAATTTTTTTAGCTCAACACCTTTTTTTTTTCACACACACACACATACCTCACACACACTCACGCCGTAGTGGAATTTCACCACATATGGGTATTCGAATCCTTAACCAGGTGTTGAAACTCCTGAGAGTGAGTAATGACCCTTAGAACCCAACACCTAACATAGAGTATGAAATCTGATAAGTAGAGTGGAATTTACCCCTAGAGCATTACCGGCTCATAGATTAGAGCATGGTGGCTGCCTTTTAGATATAGTGCGAATGGATATCATACGACTTTTCAGTCTTTGTCGCTTCCCATTTCCTTTTATCTTTTCACGTACAAAGCATGTGTACCATACGCAAGGGTGATGATGATAATGATAATGGTAATAATAAAAATAAAATAAATAAATAAACAGTTTAAATGAATAAATGAATGAATTGTGAGAAGTGTCCCAATGAAACTAAGGACTAAAATAATTTCAATTTGATGCTGGTAAATAAGAAACGCTGATACACGAGCACCGTATGCCATGCATGCATTTGCATGCATTTTGTTCCAAAGTCGTTCATATTACCTCAATCCAAACCGTCAAATGATGGCTACAATCCAGTGGGGCCATTTTATCAAAACTTAAGATTGGCTATACTATCCTAAGCATCTATGAATGGACAAACTTGCACACGTACCTCTGAACCATCTGCCAAATATAGGAGTGTGTCTGCCGGCCAAGACTGTGAACCAATGACACGTCCGTACCATTATCAACCCATTCGCATTTTGGGCACTTATTTGCAAACCCGGCCATCTACATTTTGTATGGTGCACCAAATGCATGTGGGGCACACCCAAATAAGGGAGCGGATTAGGTGCGTGCAGCTAGCTCTTACTGTGGGGGCTACCTTGATATATGTATTCTGCATCCATGTCGTCCATCTGTGTTTTCAGATCATTTTATACCATTAGTCCAAAAGCGAAGCAAGTCCAATTCTAAGGTGGATCATACTAAGGGAAAAGTGGTGATTGTCTATTAATAGGCCATAAAACTGTTGGATCAAGCTGATATTTATTTATCCTTTTATCCAGGCTTATGTGACCTTATTAACAGATTGGATGGAAAATAAACATCACGGAAAACTTAAAGTGAGCACTGGGAAGTTTTTAATGGTAGATCAGTCAGTCACCACTGCTTCCTATAGCATGGTCCACCTGAGAATTGAATCTTTTTCATTTTTAGGCTCATGCCCTACAGTGATCTTAAAAAACTGATGGACGGCGTGGATATCGAAGACAGACATCAAATTGGGCCCCACGGTAAGGGCCTCACCATATTTGTTGAGGCGGGGGACGAACCTAACCCGTTCCCCCAAATAGTCCCCGAAACAAGCATTGGAGTGCTATAAACACAGACTAATCTCTACAACATTCATGTAAAACAAAGTGAAATAGACAAACATCTTTCTATCATTACCTTTGATCTTGGCATGACATTCCTTTGGATGAGGGTTTCGCTTCATCCTGAAAGGACTTTTCTTGGGTGTTGATTGATGGGGCGTTTCGTACAAATGGTTGAAAAAAAGAGGGATGATGGGGTTTCCATCCATTCAAATGTAAGGGCGCAGATAGGGCGGGCCATGTCTTTGTGAACTGTATTTATTCCCGGATTGTGATATGACACAGGAGTTGGTGGGATGCGCATTGCTAAGGTAGATTTGGCTTTTTCTTCTTGGCGTGTAGAATTTGTATATTGCAAGGGCTGTGGATATGCACAGTATCCTCTACACTTGTGTTCAAACAAGTGGGACCCGTTGGACTGGTGATCCAGACCATTAGTTTGATGAACCCTAAACTCATTGGGGTTCGCAAAAGTCATCAGGGTTTTCCGGAAGAGAGAAGATACGGTAGAGCCTTGTACCGGAATACGCTAGACCCCTCTCTGAAATGATAAAGATTTAGACAACCGAATGGTACATACAATGCATGCCATGTGTATCATAATAAAATGATAACTATTAGACGATCCCAACCTTCACTTTTCATTACTTTCTCATAATTGATGTTAGAATATGGCATATCAATGTACATGGAGAGACTTTAACACTCTCCCGAACATAGGCAAGGACACCATGGGAAAATATATTTGGGATGCATATTTACTGCAAAGGGGATTCAAACATTTGACGTTGCATTATGAGACTATCTCAAATAACCACTTGATCTAAAATCTCAAGCCGTGAACGGCATATCAATGTATATCAAGGGATTTTAACACTCTCCCACACATACGAGATGGAATTCCGCATAAGAATATACTAAAAAAGGGTAGAGGGACACTCACATCACAAACAAACTGGGCTTGACTTTATGGTATCGGGCTAGATTTGATTTTCCTAAGCCCCCGTGGGAGACTATATTGCCAAGGCATAATTAGTGCTCTCAGGATGTGTGCAAGGTGGAACTCTTCACGGGAACATAAGATTCAAACACTTGATGTATGCAGAGTAGAACTCCACATGGTAACATACTGGACAAGGGTTAGAAGATAGCTTATCAATATATATCAAGGGACTCCACCGAGGTATATTTGCTACTCTCGGAATTTGAACACAAAACCTTCCGCTCTGATACCACATCAAACAACCACTTGCTCTAAAAGCTTAAGCCATTAAAGGATCGTATATCAATGTATATAAAAAGACTTTAACACTCCATCGTATGTGCTGGGTGGGACCCCACACGAGAACGTACTAGATAAGGGTGGAGGGACACTCACACCATAAACAAGCTGAGCTTGATCTCTCGGTCCCTGGGCTGGACTTGACTTTCCTTGTCCCCCTGTTGGAGAATATATTACAGAGGCATATTTGTTACTCCCGGGATTCGAACACTTGACCTTCTGCTTTAATATTATGTCAAATAATAGTTGCTTTAAAAGCTCGAGCCATCAGAGGATGGTGTATCAATATATATCAAGAGACTTAATACTCCCCAACATGTGCAGGGTGAAACTTCACACTGGAACATACTGAAAGTGCCTTGGTTTGTCAATTAGCATGACTGTTGAGTCAGCTAGATAGAGAAGCTTCATAGGAAGATCAATCAACCATCTTCCTCAACCGGATGTGTGTCCGAACTCTCCACAGATAAATCTAAGCCTCACATCTCATTTCCCAAAACATTAGGTACTTAAAACCCTTACTATTGATTAGAATATCATAGGGTTTTGAGTTAGAAAACTTTTCAAAATATCAGAAAATCTATAAGTTTTCTATCTTTGTCGATTTATCAATGGACTGATCGATATAATCCAGAAGTGTTGTCGATGTTTTCGATGTCCAATCGATACTATTAAAATGAGGAAAAAAGATGTCCAACAACCACATATTCTTATGGATGGAATTATCGATGTATTGATAACCCTATCGATATCATCGAAATTTGAAACTCGAGTCTATCAAAGTTGACTCGATATAATCGACAGTAGAGAGATTGTGTCCCTATTTTTAAAGAAAATCATGAAGACCATCGATATATCGATGCACTCCTCGATTTCCTTGGAATTAAAAAACTAATGATATCGAAAGGTCGTCGATGATATCGGTCTTGGACACAGTTTTTCAGCAACTTTTTTCAGGTGGTTTTTATCTTGGATCGAGGGTTACTCGATAGAATCGATATTCAAATATAGATAATATTGATGCCGGATCGATTGCATGGAGAAAGGATAAAAACTGTCTAGCAAGCTTAACTGAAAAATCCTTTGGATTTATCGATGCATCGACACAACTATTGATATTATCGACATTCAAATTCTAATGATATCGAGTGTACTTCAATCATATCCTTGACCTGAAATATTTCAAAGGCATTGTCTCTCTCATGTTCAAATGTTGAAGAATTGATACTTGTGTCGATGAAATCAGAGTTCGAAATCCGATGACATCGACACAGGTTTCAATCTCCTTGACCAACTGATAAAAAGTTTCAAAAGTGTATGACATTTGAGTTTGTGTCATCGAGCGGTCAGTCGATACAATCTATAGTATACGCTCGATGATATCAACCCTGCTCGATGATATCGAACTTTGTCATAAATGTGACCGTTTTATATCCGTTGGAACTTTTTACCTATATATAGAGAAGTTGTCTTTAGTTGCTGGTAGAGAAAGAAGAGAGTGCTTTTGAGTGTTTAACTTTAGATCATTTACACAAAGCCCTTTTTCTCAAGGGAGTTCATCCTCCAATCCACCCTCATCATTGATATTCAATAGAGTGGATTGGAGAATGAACTTCTGCATTCAAGGATTCTTCAGCTACCACCTTAATGGCAAATCATTAAGCTGGGATGCCTTAAATGCATAGATGATTGGAATCACTCTATCTTCTTTATAGAAAAATATTTGAGAGTAAGATTCCATCATAACCTTGACCTAACCCATCACCATGTATTGATATATCTTTTGAGTTGTGATTCAAGGAAGCAAAAGTGTAATGCCCTGAAAGTCGAGGATCGAGCATAGCTCAGCTCCCGAGTTCTAAAACATCACTTATGCAACATATTTAATGATGGATGTATGTTGTCTGTATTAGTGCATAAAACATGAAGTAAATTAAGCCAAATCAGCAAACATAATCCAGGGATAGTTAGAATACGCAAGCGGAATCTGAAATAAATATATAAACTAATACAAGTCCCCAAAATATGAGTGCTCTACCAGGTCAATAAGTACAAGTCTTGTCTAAAAATACAAATATCAAAATGTAATAGACCACTACAAACATAGCCCTGAATCCCCTTCAATCAGGACATGACTCACATGAACCCCCCTGAGAACTGCATGAATGAGAATGCCTTATCATCATCAAACTCCGGCTCTGCCTCGAGTGTCACATCATTACCTGCAGCTAAATCAGAGTCTGGTTGGTGTTTAAGCACAGTCCCAGAAGGTGGGAGTGAGTGATCAACTCAGTGGAACTATACCATAAAGGTTAACATGTTATCAATTCAATCAAGCAATAATGATAAAGCAATACAATCAAACATCCCTAATTAATCTGATTAATGCAATTATGTATGAAGTAATGATGCATGCCCTCGCCTACACTCATGTTATCAATTCAATCAAGCAGTAATGATAAAGCAATACAATCAAACATCCCTAATTACTCTGATTGATGCAAATATGTATGAAGTAATGATGCATGCCCTCGCCTATACTCCCTCTGCAATCTTCATTTTACGGTCGCGTATGTCAGTCACTTCCTCAATGCTCTGCCCAACGCCAAACGACACATGAAGTGCGGTGCATGTACATGATTACCAAGTTTTTATTAATCCTTTTCATACAGTAGGATTGAGAAGCTAAGGTACCTCCCTTATATCAATACCTAAATAATGATCCATTCTAGGGTCATCAGTCCTAGACAATGTCATACGATATTATACTTTTAGGTCGCTGTAAAGGGCTCGTCATCAATCAATAAGGTCTAGTTATATCCTAGATACTACAATAAGGCTCGTCGCCCCAATGTGGTTTCAGGATATACTCGAGGTCACTACAAAGGGCTCGTCACGAATCAGAGAAGGCAGACCACGAATACCGTGTCCCATGCCATCATATTCGGATCACGAGTCTGAGTTGCTCACTAGTCACTATGGGGAGGCTCGTGGCCCCAGCGTAGGCTGACAGCACGACCACGGTTCCCATACCACAGTGTCCGGCTCATGAGTCTTAGCGGATCGAGGTACCGAGGTTAATAGGGTTTCACTGGTGAGTTTGGTACCTTAGATTCAAACAGTAGCATCCAAACATGGTGAACATACATCAGTCAATCGGGTTAATTGACGAGCTCGACTAGGACGATAGCGCGTTGAGTTGATCGACATGAAATACATAAGCACTTCGTGTGGTGTAACCACTGTTGACATCCCAAGTAGACTCGAAGTCATCGAACACATCCTGCGTGGTAAAAATAACCTCAGCCACCAGTTTGAGGACTGTTATCGATTACGTGGACTGTGATATAGTCCCAACTACGTACAATCATAAGAGTGAATGTTTAACTCAAGTTCTACGATCATATGAACATGTTAAGGGATATAACTTAAACATGGATACATAGTACATGGAGGAAATCATACACATAATTAACATAAGTAGACTAAACAGTTCGTGGAGGAAATCATACACACAAGCAAGGTAGTTGGGATTTCATATCTCAACTCCCTCATAAATCACACTTTACTAACTACGAACTCATTCAGACATTTCCACAAACACTTAGACTACACTTTTCAGCATACATCACGTATGTCGGCCATATTACGTATTAGGACAAATTCTTTTGCCAAGGAGTCATCGCACACATAACAAACATATACCTACAACAATTAATCATGGCAATCATAACATCAAATTCCTTATGCATACAAACATTTCAACAAACACATGAAATACTCTATTTGCAACATTGGTTATACATATACGTAAAGCAAAACAGATAGCACATTTAGCATGTGTAATAGCATTTACGTCAATAATAAATCATTATCAGACATTGAAAGTCTTGAAAACCATAACCTATACATATATAGTCTGCACCTTAAACCAAAAAATGCGTAACGGATTTGATTTAGACGATAAGTCTTCGTCAACGACGGATTTCCAACCTAGAACATGAAGTAGGTTAGTTACATCAACACTTAGACTATTCTAAGTTCCAAAACAGGTTAGGGTTTGATTGTCTTACCCAAATATGGAATTAGAATTGCCAGAATAATGATTCACATGCGATAGATTAGGCACGTAGAGTAGCTGGGAAGAATCCCAAGATAAATCACCAACTTCTCTCTCACTTTCTCTCTCTTTTCTTTTCTTTCTTAGCTAGGGTTTGGGAATTCTTATGGATTATGTGAGAGAGGGTTTAAGACCCTTATATAGGCACAGAACTGACAGAAACAGTCCTAGGGCCATGGTATACTTAGGTTATAACCAAATCGAGCTTATTCCGATCTAACGGAGCGTTTCTGAAGGTCCCTTTACTGAATGCGGTTGGACTTAAGCTCATAATTATTGGATCTTAATCAAGTTAAGTTTTTAGTCCGATCGGGTTTTCAGGTCGACCGTGGCGGACCAGTTTCGGTTCAACGGTCACCGAAACTCGATCAGGGCCACAAGTATATTGGCATATATGGGCCATTTTCCTTGATCCGAGGGTGAATTTAGGTCAGAATTCAATGGTCAAAATGCTTATAAATTACGCGCAAGCGACATGATTCAGATTACTTAAATTTATATTTAATTTCTAAATAGATTCACTTTTCTCACATTCTTTACTCCGGACTCAAGCAAATCGTCTTAGGACCTCATCTGGACTTAATTTTTGAAGTGATAGTCAAGTCCAACTAGGTGGTCATAATTGTCTAAGTTCATTGCTATCGGACTTTCAATGTGCGGTCCAGGTCGGTTACAGAGTTTCTGAATGCTCCCGAGAGCAACGGGGTTTAGAGTTGGATCCTAGATTTCAGGGTAATATAGCGTTACTAATTCTATAGGTTTTGGGTCTTACAGACCGTATTTAAAGTGGTTGGTGCTAATTTCACAGGTAATCTAGTTTAGCGCTAGTTAAGTCTCGTTAAATTTCTTAAGGATTTGGTTCTAAAGGATTTCTGCCTGAGGTGGTACTCGGATCTTTGTACAAATTTTTTCAGAACGTTACAATCTACCCCCCTTAAAGAAAAATTTCATCCTCGAAATTTGTACCTTTTCATACTCCTTTAGAATCTGAGGGTAGTTCTTTCTGACCTCAGCTTCAGTCTCCCAAGTAGTCTCTTCTTCACTGTGATGCGTCTACAGTATCTTCACAAGTGGGATGACCTTGATACACAATACCTGCTCCTTCCTATCAAGGATACGTGTCGGTTGCAGTACATAGGTGGCATCGCCGCTCAATTGCACCTGCTCCCAAGTAATAATGTGCGAAGGATTAGGAACATACTTCTTCAACATGGACACATGGAATACGTTATGCACGCCTGCGAGTGGTGTGGGCAAAGCAAGGCGATACGCTATTGCCCCCACTCTATCAAGTATCTGAAATGGGCCAATGAATCTCGGCGTGAGCTTCCCTTTCTTACTAAACCGAAGGACTCCCTTCATGGGGGAAACCTTAAGGAATACATGGTCCTCAACCTCAAACTCAAGCGGCTGCCATCTCGTATCGGCGTAGCTCTTCTGCCTGCTCTGTGCTGTCAGAAGTCGATGCCTAATAATGTCAATCTTCTTTAAAGTCGCATGAACTAACTCTGGGCCAATCAGAGTCTTCTCGCCCACTTCTGCTTAGCAATGCGGTGCTCTACATGGGCGACCATATAGTGCCTCATAGGGAGCCATGTCGATAGTCGCCTGAAAACTGTTGTTATATGCGAACTCTGCATAAGGAAGATAGTCATCCCAACTATCCTTGAAATCCAACACAAAAGCCCGCAACATATCTTCTAGCACCTGATTCACACGTTCTATCTGCCCGTCTGTCTGCGGATGGAATGCGGTACTGAACTTCAACTTCACACCCATTACTTCCTGGATACGAGTCCAGAAGATAGATGTGAATCGCACATCTCGATCTGACACAATCTCCAAAGGAACTCCATGCAAATGTACAATCTCCTTGATATACAATCTGGCCAACTCGTCTACAGAGTTCGTAACTTTGATCGGTAGGAAATGAGCTGATTTCGTCAATCGGTCCACGATCACCCAAATGGATTCATGTCCCTTCTTCATCTTCGGTAGCCCTGAAATGAAATCCATAGAGATAAAGTCCCACTTTCATTCGGCTATGGGCATGGGCTGAAGTAGTCTAGGAGGTCGGCGATGCTCTGCCTTAACCTGCTGACACGTGAGACAATGGGATACGAACTCAGTAATGTGAACCTTCATATTATCCCACCAGTACGATCTCTTCATGTCTTGATACATCTTCGTGTTACCTTGATGCATCACAAGCCTCGAACTGTGGGCTGACTCGAGAACCTCTCGTCTCAAGTCAGGGATGTTTGATACACATAGGCAGCCACGATAATGTAAGCCCCCATCCGTACCAATAGTCCACTCTGAGTCCTTATTTGTACCAACCCGCTCTCTCACCTTCGCTAAAATCTCCTTGTCTGCCTGAGCCTCGATAATCCTACCATCAATGAGGGGCTGTACTCGAACATGTGCGATAACCTCATACGGCTCCTCTACTGTGAGTTTTTACTCAAAGTCTCGCATAAACTCCACCCTGTCCCATTCTGCTATCATTAGCGGAGTCACAAACTCTATAGTCTTCTTGCGGCTCAAAGCGTTTACCACAAGGTTTGCCTTGCCCGGATGGTAGGAGACCTCAAACTTAAAGTCCTTCAAGGTTTTCATCCATCGGTACTGTCTCATATTCAAGTATCGCTGTGAGAATATGTATCTAAGGCTCTTGTGGTCACAAAAGAGCTCGAACTCCTCTCCGTAGAGGTAATGTCTCTAGAGCTTCAGTGCGAAAATGACAGCTTCCAACTCTATGTGGTGTGTAGGGTAATTTTCCTCGTGCTTCCTCAATTGTCTCGAGGCGTATGCAATCACCCTGTCTTTCTGCATAAGGACACAACCCAGACCAACACAAGAGGTGTCAGTATATATCGTACACTTAACCCCTTGCTCTAGTAATACTAACACAGGGGCGGACATCAACTTGTCCTTCAGCTCCTGAAAAGATGCTTCGACCTTCTCATTCCAGGCAAACTTCAAGTCCTTCCGTGTCAACTGTGACAACGGTCTGGCAATCTTGAAAAAGTCCCGAATGAATTATCGATAGTACCCTGCCAAACCCAAAAAACTCCTCACCTCAGTAACTGAACCGGGTTACTTCCAATCCTGAACCGTGGCTACCTTAGCGAGGTCGACTGCTATACCTTCCTTGTACACCACATGTCCCAGGAACTTGACTTCCTCCTTCAAGAAGTCACATTTCTTGTACTGTGCGAACAACTGGTTCTTCCTGAGAGCATCGAGTACAGCTCATAGATGCTCTTCACGCTCCTCCCGACTCTTGAAAAATATCAGAATATCATCAATAAACACGATGATGAATCAGAACAGAAACGACTGAAACACTCTATTCATCAGATCTATGAACACGGCCGAAGTGTTTGTGAGTCCAAACGACATCACAAAGAACTCATAATGACTGAAGTTAGTCCTGAAGGCTGTCTTCTTCATCCCTGACGTGCAGCTGATGATACTTAGACTACAAATCTATCTTCGAAAAATACCATGCCCCCTTCAACTGATCAAACAGATCATCTATCCTGGGTAAGAGATACTAGTTCTTCACCATTACTTGGTTCAACCTACGATAGTCAATACATAATCGCAGAAAATCGTCCTTCTTCTTCACAAACAAAACAGGCGCTCCTCAAGGTGACACACTCGGTCGTATGAAGCCTGCCTCTATCAATGCATCAATCTGTCTCCTCAATTCCTCCATCTCACATAGAGGCATACGATATGTCGGCAAGGAAATGGGTGTCACACCGGGCACAAGATCGATAGTAAAGTAAATCTCACGTCGAGGAGGTAGTCCCGGGATCTTCTCAAATACATCAGGAAAATCTCGAACCATTGGCATATCCCCCAACGTCGAATCATCAAGACTCTCTAATAAAGAAGCATAACTATCAACTCGACAGGTCCAACTGACCTGAACTGGAAATGTAAAGACTGTGCCCTCAGGTCCGTAGGCTTTCACGACTCTAGCCTCACAATCAATCTTTGCTCTCATCTTGGTGAGCCAATCCATCCTGAGAATAACGTCATAGTGGCATAGTGGGGCGACAATCAGGTCAACAACCACTGTCCTGCTACCCAAATCTACTGAGCAAGACTCACAAGTCCGTGAAATGTCTGAAAAGGTCCCCGTAGCTGTAGTGAGTCTCACTCCCTTCGTAGGAGTAGTAACCAATCCTAGCCGGTTGACCGCAACACAAGAGATGATCGAAATAGTGGACCTGGTGTCCACCAATAAGAAGACAGGCATACCTTAGATATAAGCTTGAACCTCGAAAGATCTCGGTGCTAAATCTGCCTCGGGCACCTCAGTCGTAAGTGCATGAACCCAAGCCTACTGTGGACAGCTCGGTAGAGGTATCATGGGCCGTGGTGGCGGCCTGAAGTGAGGTGTGGGTAGCCTAAAGGATGGGTGAGGTGGTGCTGATCGAAGGGGTGGTGTTGATATGGTCTGAGGCATTGGACGGTTGATCCTCTGAGGCGGTGAAAAACCACTGTCTCGCATCCTGGTGAAACAATTTATCTCAGTGTCGCCTGGCTTCTTGCAATAAGCATACCACACATTTGGTCGCCTCACAGGGGCCGGAGATGCCATGAACCTCGACGGTGAGTCTATATGAGGCCTCTTACCGAGAAAAGGCCTACTCGAAAAGTTAGGTCGCGGCCTGGGAGCCATAGGTGCTTGCATACGGGACATCCTGTCCTTATCCTGCTCAGCTCGTAGGGACATGCTCACCAACTCAACATAAGAAGATATGCTAGCACAGCACATCTTCGACCGGATCTCGGGCTGCAGACCCTCAGAAAAATGCCGCATTCACAACTACTGATCACCCAAAAGCAAAGGAGCATACTTGCCCAGCTCCGTAAATTGGTTCTCATACTCCGTCACCGACATCCTTCCCTGACGGAGGTGAAAGAACTCACTCTCCTTCTCGTATTGGTAAGTGATCGAAAAATACTTCTCGTGGAAGCTAGCCTCAAAGGCCTCCCACGTCTATACAAAACCCTTCACAACTGTGCGGAGAACACTATCCCACCATAAACTGGCCTCCTTCTCAAACATGAAGGTGGCAAGCTCGACCTGCTCCGCCTCGAAATAGTGTTGTGGCCTCAGCATCTTAGAGATGTGGTCAATCTAGTACTCGACCTCCTCGGGTCTGTGAGTACCCGTGAAAGTGGGAGGCCGCAAGTGCTGGAATTGCTTAAATGTGCCACTGGCACTAGCTTTCCCAACTGGGTGCATAGGTGAAGCAGGTGGAGTCACCCCCATCAACTGAGCAAAGATACCAGCCATGGAGGTCAAGAACTACTACTGCTGCTGTTGTATCTGCTGTTGCTGTATCAACAACGTCATCTGCTCTAGCCTATCAGGAGGCGGAGCAGACTGTGATGCATGAGGCATCGATGTAGACACACGGTTCTTCTCAGGAACCGAAGGTGTGACAGGAGGGACCATATATGGTGTCACCAGAGTCGGCCCAACAGTGGGGCCAGAAGCCGGCTAAGAATTCGGCATAGGATCTGAGTGAGACGAGCCTGAACGGGGGTCCGTATAGCTATTGCTCAGGGAAGGGGCCCCGTCAAGCGACTCACCTAAAGAGAGACGGGAAGAAGTCCTCGTGCCCTTATGTGACATACCCTACATACAACAGAGGGTGCAACCAGTAAGATTAAGCATTCACACAATTCATCCACACAACATTCACATCTCAACTCAAAGAAACAACATGCATTTCATTCAATAAAATTGTCACAATACACAAAGTGCAGCATTACATGGATCGCGACAGAGAAAGCATGTGAGCTAATATAACTAAGCTTCAAACACTAAGGTTCAACACTAAAACAACTATCAAACTACTATGCCTATAAAGGCTACACACAAGAATAAACAACAAAACAAATAAATAAGGACTATATATAGGACTATTCGTCGGAATCTGACGATGGAGGAGGGGCACCCTTATCCTGCAGACAACATAGGATAGACTTCAAAGTGCGAGTTACTTTCTTGAACTTGTGCTTTACGAGGCCCCATAGATCGATGATATCCTGTTGTAGGGTGGCTTGGCCCTCCTCAAGTCTAGCTAAACGGGCTTCCCTATCAGCTCGATCAGGATCATGCTCCTGAGTCGCAGGACGAGGACTCTCATCCGTATCCTGGGCCTCTTCTTCTTCCTCGTTCTACTCTACTTCTTCTTCTATTTCAGCTCCACCTTCTTCATTACTCTCTTTCTCTTCACTTTCTGTCTCATCCTCACTCTCTTCAAGTAGGGCTTGTCATTGCCAAGGCCCGATATCCATCTGATTGAGAGTAGTCTCGATGATGTAATGGATCAGCGCTGTTAATTTCTCTTCGAGTCTGTAGCGAAACTCAAGTGCAATCCTGTATATGAATCGGTCGAATGGGAGCGATTCAGTCTTTCTATTTGAATGTGCGATAAGGACTATTTGTCACAAGACATATGTAGGCACACACAACTTCTCTCGCTATCCTACCTGATATAGGAAGTTCACCTTCAGGCGTGTGCACTCACTGCGGTTGCTTCACCTAGGATAGATGTTGAATGTGCAGATGTGGTGAAGCAGACGAAAGTCGTCCGTCATATTGGTCGCTAAAAGGATTTTGTTAGGCTACCATTCAACCAGACGACCACAAAGGAACCATGTGTGGCAATCCCTTTCACGTGCACTACTTAGATTCTTCTCACTGGCATGAACCTCGCTAAGTGGTACATTCAAAAGTTAAGATATCAAAGCAACGTTGATTATGGCCTCCCGGTCTCTTCCAAATGGTATCTTAAACTGCAAGGGCTCCAATGTTGGTCTTGAATGTGGGCATAGAAAGCTCGGACTGTACCCACATTTGCACGATGCTCACCCTCAAATAGTGGACCCCACTTGGCTTCTACCAGGCGCTCAAATAATAAGAATTCTCCAAATAGATGTGCATCTACATGTGCTTCAAAGAGGACCCTACGGCTCTCATAAACTCCATGAGACAGCTCTGCCAACAAAGCTCTTCCTATGGGAGCATGGGGATCTAAATCCCCCTTCGTCTGCAACTCTCAGGTGGTGCTTGAACTCGCGGTGGCACCTCTCGGTCTTCTTGAATGGGTGGGCATCTAGGCCTGACTTCCTCTATGGGAGCTCTCTTCTTTCCCATGAAAGAGAGAATAGTAGAAATAGAAAATATGGCTGTAATAAGCTCAAATAGGGCCATGGAAAATGAAAAAAATAAGAAAAATGGAATGAGATAGAAGGTTCCCATGAATTTGAGACTCAAAATAGGGATTTAAGTGCTTAAATGGAAAGAAAAGAAAGGATAATCAGCAATGGAGGTGGGTTTTGAAATGAGTATAGAGAGGGTGCATGAAAATGAAAGAAGAAAGGGTTTGGAGAGGGATTTTTATGAAGTTTTTGAGGGTTTCTTTAGAAAAGGAAAGCTTGGAGTGATAGTTTGTGAAGGGAAGACGATTTAGGGATGTTTAAAATTGACCAAACCCACGTCAGTGGGCCATACAACGCCCTAGGGGCGTCGGTCCGATCGGCCCAGCCTGTCTGGGCCCACTGGGTGGCGAGGCCTCGCCGGTCTCTGGACTGTCCGGCGATGGCTCACCAGTGGGGTGAGGTCCTCCCCTCCCTCAGGTCCAAAATGCATGTGGGTCCCACCTTGGGTCCCCCTGGAAGTGTCCCGATTGGGCCCTTACTCCAATTCGACTCGTTTCGAGTCATTTCGAATAGAACCTGATACGTATTCACATTTACCAGATTTTAACGGCTAGAATGGGATGAGTGGTTTAGGGTCATTGTGTGTTATCAGGAGTGTGTACAGACTCGATCTCAGTGATCGTTTACAGTAATCCTTTGCCAATTGGCAAACTTGGAGTCCTAAACTTATTTTTAGATTTTTCTCGCACCCTCCTACAATAAAGTGGCGTCAGCGTGCATCGTGTGACCATAACTCAGGTCTAGTTTAATCCAGATCATGCTTTGATACCAACTTGTAACGCCCTAAAAATTGCGGATCGAGCATAGCTCAGCTCCCGAGTTCCAAAACATCACTTATGCAACATATTTAATGATGGATGTATGTTGTCTGTATTAGTGCATTAAACATGAAGTAAATTAAGACAAATCAGTAAACATAATCCAAGGACAGTTAAGATACGCAAGCGAAAGTCTAAAATAAATATATAAACCAATACAAGTCCCCAAATTATGAGTGCTCTGCCAGGTCAATAGGTACAAGTCTTGTCTCAAAATACAAATATCAAAATGTAATAGACTACTACAAACATAGCCCTGAATCCCGGTCAATCAGGACATGGTTCATATGAACCCCCCTGAGAACTGCATGAACGAGAATGCCTCCTCATCATCATCAAACTCTGGCTCTGCCTCGAGTGTCACATCATCACCTGTAGCTAAGTCAAAGTCTGGTTAGTATTTAAGCATCGTCCCAGAACGTGGGAGTGAGTGATCAACTCAGTGGAACTAGACCGTAAAAGTTAATATGTTATCAATTTAATCAAGCAGTAATGATAAAGCAATATAATTAAACATTCCTAATTACTCTGATTAATGTAAATATGTATGAAGTAATGATGCATGCCCTCGCCTACACTCCCTCTGCGATCTTCATCTTACGGTCGCGCATGTTAGTCACTTCTTCAGTGCTCTGCCCAATGCCAAACGGCACATGCAGTGCGATGCTGCACATGATTACCAAGTTCTTATTAGTCCTTTTTATACAGTAGGATTGGGAAGCTAAGGTACCTCCCTTATATCAATACCCAAACAATGATCCATTCTAGGGTCGTCAGTCCTAGATAATCTCATATGATATTATAGTTCTATATCGTTGTAAAGGGCTCATCACCAATCAATACAGGTCTAGTTATATCCTAGATACTACAATAAGGCTCGTCGCCCCAATATGGTTTCAGGATATACTCAAGGTCACTACAAAGGGCTCAGCACCAATCAGAGTAAGCCGACAACACGAATACTGTGTCCCATACCACCGTATTCTGATCACGAGTCTGAGTTGCTCACTGGTCACTACGGGGAGGCTCGTCGCCCCAGCGTTGGCCGACAGCACGACCACGGTGTCCCATACCACTATGTCCGGCTCATGAGTCTTATTGGATCGAGGTACCGATGTTAATAGGATTTCACTGGTGAGTTTGGTACCTTAGATTCAAACAGTAGCATCCAAACATGGTGAACATACATCGATCAATCGAGTTAATTGCTGAGCTCGATTAGGACGATTGCACGTTGAGTTGATCGACATGAAGTGCATAAGCACTCCGTGTGGCCTAACCACTGTTGACATCCCAAGCACGACTCGGATTCTTCGAACTCATCCTGCATGGTAAAAATACCCTTAGCCACTAGTTTAAGGACCGTTACCGATTACCTAGACTGTGATACAGTCCCAACTATGTACAATCATAAGAGTAAATATTTAACTCAAGTTCTATGATCATATGAACATGTTAAGGGATATAAATTAAACAAGGATACACAGTACATGGAGGAAATTATACACATAGTTAACATGAGTAAGTAGACTAAACAGTTCATGGAGGATCTCATACACACAAGCAAGGTAGTTAGGATTTCATATCTCAACTTCCTCATAAATCACACTTTACTAACTACTAACTCATTCAGACATTTCTACAAACACTTAGACTACACTTTTCAACATACATCATGTATGTCGGCCATATTACGTATGAGGGAAAATCCTTTTGCCAAGGAGTCCTCGCATACATAACAAACATATACCTACAACAATTAATCATGAAAATCATAACATCAAATTCCTTATGCATACAAACATTTCAACAAATACATGAAATACTCTATTTGCAACATAGGTTATACATATACATAAAGAAAAACAGATAACGCATTTAGAATGTGTAATAGCGTCCACGTCAATAATAAATTATTATCAGACATTGAAAGTCTTGTAAACCATAACCTATACGTATATAGTCTGCACCTTAAACCTAAAAATGCATAACGGATTTGATTTAGATGATAAGTTTTCGTCAACGGCAGATTTACAACCTAGAACATGAAGTAGGTTAGCTACATCAACACTTAGACTATTCTAAGTTCCAAAACAAGTTAGGGTTTGATTGTCTTACCCAAATATGAAATTAGAATCACCAGAATAACGATTCAGATGTAATGGATTAGGCACGTAGAGTAGCTGGGAAGAATCCCAAGATGAATCACCAACTTCTCGCTCACTTTCTCTCTCTTTTCTTTTCTTTCTTAGCTAGGGTTTGGGAATTCGTATGGATTATGCGAAAGAGGGTTTAAGACCCTTATATAGGCACGAAACTGATGTAAACAGTCCTAGGGCCATGGTATACTTAGGTTATAACCAAATCGGGCTTATTCTAATCCAACGAGGCATTTTTGGAGGTCCCTTTACTGAATGCGGTTGGACTTAAGCTCATAATTATTGGATCTTGATCAAGTTAAGTTTTCAATCTGATCAGGTTTCCAGATCGACCGTGGGGAACCAGTTTCAGTTCCACAGTCACCAAAACTCGATCAGGGCCACAAGTATATTGGCATATATGGTCACTCTTCCCTGATCCGAGGGTGAATTTGGGTCAGAATCTAATGGTCAGAATGCTTATAAATGACGCACAAGTGACACGACTCAGATTACTTAAATTTATATTTAATTTCTAAATAGATTCACTTTTCTCACACTCTTCACTCCGGACTCAAGCAAATCGTCTCAGGACCTCATCTGGACTTGATTTTTGAGGTAATAGTCAAGTTCAACTAGACAGTCATAATTGTCTAAGTTCATTGCTATCGGACTTTCGACATGTGGTCCAGGTCCGTTACGGAGTTTCTGAATGCTCCCGAGAGCAACAGGGTTTAGAGTTGGATCCTAGATTTTAGAGTAATGTAGCGTTACTAATTTTATAGTTTTTAGGTCTTACAGTCCGTATTTAAAGTGGTTGGTGCTAATTTCACAGGTAATCTAGTTTAGCGCTAGTTAAGTCTCGTTAAATTTCTAAAGGATTTGGTTCTAAAGGATTTCTACCTGAGGTGGTACTCGGATCTGTGTACGGATTTTTTCAGGATGTTATAAAAAGACTCTTCATCAACAAAGGAGGAGATCTTCATCAACAAGCTAAAAGGAACTCATCCACTTATCTGTAAGTTATCAGAGTCCAGAGGACCCTTATGATCATTTTTTTGTAGGATTGGGTCTAAGGTGTTCTCACCCCTTACAAGTCCTCTGGAGGCCTACGGTGGGAGTGTACGTGGTAGGTGCGTTGTGTTGACCCTTGCTCTGTGGAGAGCATAAACAGTTAGAGTCTTGTAGAAGATCCTTGGCCAGTGTGCCTAAAATTGGTGCGTTGTGTTGAGCCTTGCTCGTGAGAGCATAAATGAGTTAGTGTCTTATAGAAGATCATTGGCTAGTGTGCCTAAAACTGGGTGCATTGTGTTGACCTTTGCTCATGAGATCATAAACAATCAACCTAGGTGTAGGTTGTAAAGGTTAAAGGTGAACATGATTTAAAACCTTGGGTTTGGGGTAAACCATGTGAAACCTCCGTAGTGAAATCCGACACACTCAAGGGTTGAGTGCGTCTGCCGAGAGTGGAGTAGACAAGTAGTCGAACCACTATAAAAATGACTGTGTTTGTGATTGTTGTTTGTCTTTGATTACTCGTGTGATTTCATTAAATGCTTTCATATTTGGTTAAAGCTCACACACAGTTACATCCATCATAATCTCTGAACTGCATCATGTTTATCATTAAGTCATTTTTGTGATTGGATCCTCTAATTGGCTTGGAAGCCATTAGATTTATCTTGAAGAAATCCTAATTCATGCATATCTATTCAGGACAAGTTTGATAAGATTTTAAATAAACCATAATTTTTTTATAAAAGTCCTATTCACCCCCTCTAGGACATATTGGCATATTCCTACTTCAACTAAAGTAGTCTTTATCGTAATTTTAATTGGTATCAGAGCGGTTCTCTCTTTAAGAGCTTCACCGCCTAGAGAGTGATCTTGACTGAACTTGGGAATATGGCCAAAAGAGAGGGCTCATCGGTCACTAGACCTCCAGTATTTGATGGATCAAATTATGCATACTGGAAGGCTAGGATGCACTACTTTCTGAGATCTTTGGATCATAATGTTTGGGATATTGTTGAAAGAAGATATGTGTCACATACTAAACAAGTAGTACTTGAAGATGGCACAACTATCACTAAACCAAAATCTAAAGAAATGTGGATAACATTCAATAAAGAAAAGCAAACATATGAAGCTAAAGCTATGAATGCTATCTACTGTGCTGTGTCCCAAGATATTTTCAATCAAATCGGTATGTGTGGGACATCCAAGGAAGCATGAGATTTATTGAAAACAACCCATGAAGGAACTAGCACTGTGAAGAGATCCAAACTGCAATTTCTAACATCATGGTTTGAGAGCCTCAGAATGGAAGAGCATGAGACCTTTATGTAGTTTTTCACAAAGCTGAATATCATTTTGCAACTCCATGAGTGGATTAGGAAAGAAAGTTCTGGTACTAAAAATCTGTAGGAAAATTCTAAGATCATTACCGGAACGGTTCAATCCTAAAGTAACAACCATTGCAAAATGTAGGAACATAGACGAAATGAAAGTAAAAGAACTGGTAGGTTCCCTACAAACATTTGAACTACACTTCAAACAAATCCCTAAATCTAAAACTACTGTCCTCAAAACTTCAAAGAAAACCAAAAATGAGGACATTAAAAGTGAAAGAGAAGATGAAGATGAGGAAGTGGCTTTATTGGCGCAACGATTCAAGAAATTCTTTCAGAAAAATCGTGGTTGTCCATTTAAAGGGAAAAATGTGGACAACAAACATTCTGCAAACAAATTTGGTAAAAAGACCAGAGAACCACAATGTTATGCCTGTCAGAAGTTTGGACACCTATCTACTGAGTGCCCAAAAAGAAATACTAAGGACAAGGCAATGACTGCCACATGGGATGATACAGAAGAGTCAAACTCAGAATCTAGCGACTCAGAGAGTGTGGTGACCAGAAATCTTTGAAAATGCTTATGGTCTTCACTACTCTAATCATTCCTAGTGAAACTGAGAACGAGAAAGAACCACAAGCTGAATCATTTCCATCTGATAATGAAGAAACAGAGGAGGAAGAAGAGGAACAGGATAAACTACAGGATGCTTACAATCAACTCTATATTCATAGCATCCACATCCTTAAAAGACTTGGAATGTTTGAAAATAAAAAGGAATTGTTACAAAGAGATCTGTACAAAACCTTCGAAATTATTACACATCTAATCAATGATTTACAACAATATCATTCAGATAATGATAAGTTGGAAAGAATCAATCTATCCCTAAAAAATGAATCATCAAAGCTTACTAAACAAAATGAATTATTAGAAAATGAAAATGAGCATCTCCAGAATGAGAATCATGCACTCCATTTTGACTTAGAGAAATCCAGAAAATTTACTGAAATAAACTTTAAATTTTCCCAGAGTAGTGAAAATCTAGAAAAATTGTTAGGGATGGGAAGATGAGGAAAAGACAAGAGTGGCCTAGGGTATGATAAAACTAAAATTAGAACTGAAAATGCAGCACCAATAATTGAAAAATCTACTACTTCAGGTAGTAATAAAAGAACTACTCCAGTTTATCATTTATGTAGTGATCTGGGTCATTATAAGTTTGAATGCTTAGCACTTAGAAGGACTC
Organism: Magnolia kwangsiensis; assembly: GCA_037074715.1. Classification (NCBI taxonomy): domain Eukaryota; kingdom Viridiplantae; phylum Streptophyta; class Magnoliopsida; order Magnoliales; family Magnoliaceae; genus Magnolia; species Magnolia kwangsiensis. Next base: position 33,472,507 of record CM073586.1, on the reverse strand, counting down.
CACATAACTCTGGTCAAAATCATATTGGTAAATTCAAACCGATCAGAGAAATACAAAATGTCAAAAGTCCACCTAGGAGATTGGTTAAAAGAAATACATATCCATCACCACCTATAATGAATGACAGAATGAATGAGTCATTGGATCAAGTGGGTGAGATAAACATGAAAACTAAATCTACCACAATAAAGAATTTTATCTCAAAATGAATAGTGAAACAAAAGCTGAATTGTTTGATAACTCACTCTATTCATATGCCCTGAAATATTAAGCATGAAAAGACAAGTTCAGGTCATGCATCGAGATCTGGATATTTACTGAAATGATGCAATTTTTCTGAGCTCTTAATGATACATCTGAGGTTGCTCACCTCAATCTTTTTGTATATAAACATTCTAATGTTTATAATTTTGATTTGTACAATGATTGTACAAAATTTTGCTTTGTATACTGTTGATTCAAAGATATACTATACTATACATGAAAGTTTGTCGATCTGTGGAAAAATGAAAAATACTCAACTTTGATATGTCTGTTGACAAGTCATGTGCATTTTCCATCAAATCGATCAACAATCGCTATCATCGATATCTCTTCAGAATTTGGAAAGTCACATGATTGAGATTGTTATCGAAGCCACTGTTGATAACATCGAATGAGGACCATCGATATAATTAAAACTAAGATCGATGATATTGAAGGATGCAGCCCGATAAAAGGCGGTCAAGCGAAAAAAAAATTCATTTTTTGAAAAGGCATTTCACTTTTTCCTTGCTCATCCCCTTAGCCGGAAGTACATCGGCAAGTCTCGGAAGCTCCTCGAAATCGGTATTACCCTTATCATTCCTCCTTTTCAAGATTCCATCTTGCTTTTAGTCTGGGTATTTTTAGGTTTTCAAGAAGAAACTTTGTCCAATTTTCCTCAAAACTTTTAAATCTTTGTCTGTTCAAATGGATAAGGACAAAGAAAAGGTGTTTGGTCTTAGAGAGTCCTCTAGAGCCTCTCGACAAAAAACCCTTGCTTCAAAAGAGAGAGCAAGACCTCCTGAACGGGGGACCCCTACTCATCAGAGGACACGACAAACTTCATGTGGCGGGTCCTAATCCGAAATACCAGAACCTCCTCTGGCTAGAATAAATCTGGTTCTGGCTAAATATACCGGTATGAAGCTTATCCATGAAAGAAAGGTTGATAGTGACTGTTTAATACCGTACAATCTGGAATCCCTTTTTACTGTAATCGATTGATTGCTTGTTCTTAACTTCGGTGGGCCATATCATCTTGAACGAACACACAACTTTCTCGCCTCTTGTCATTCACCAGTATTTGATCCTCCTTCCATCATGGTCTCTGTTGATGGTGATGATGTGATAATCACTCCTGCTATGATTGCAAACATCCTAGGGCTGATGATGTCACCCGATGGTCTCCTTGAAATGGACCTCGAAAATGTTAAAATTCGGTCCATGGTTACTAAGTATCTCTGTCATGGTAGAGACATTCCTTGGTACCAAGGAAATGCATTGAAATCTAAGTTCATGGAACCGCGATTTCGGGTCTTGCACGGTATCTTTGCCATAAACATCTATCCTAGAAGTACCAATTATTCCGATCTCACAGGGTTCATGACTATGATAGTGTACTCAATAGCCACAGGGGTAAAAATCTGTCTCCCGACTCTGATTGTACATCAGTTGGTCTATGCCATTCATACATCTCAGGATCTTCACCTGCCCTATCCCTGGATTATACACATGGTGTGCAACGCCATCGGCTTTCCAAATACCAACGATCCAGAACTTCCTCTGCAACTCTTCAACAAGAACAACATTCGCGGGATGGATTTAAAATTTCACAAGTTCCCCAAGGATACACCGAAGGAAGGAATTCATGAGGAAGGAGAAGGAGGTGAAGGTGATGCTCTTGCTGAAGGGGCTGGAATGGTTGGGGAAGAACCTCCTGCGCCCCATCAAGCACCATCCACATCAGCGCTTGGGCATACGAAAAGATTTAAGCTCCATTAGGATAGGATTGGAGCAATACAACGAGATGTCTCCTAGCTCAAGGAATCAGTGAACAAAAGGTTTACCGTCTTAGAATGCCTGGTAAATGGAGTGCAGAAGACCATGCAAAAGTTGGTTGATCTGATCACCCGCCATCGAGACGACACGACACCATCTTCCTCTGCACCATAGTGCTGATCTCTGGATGCTGTCACATACACCTCACTCTTATTTCCATGTACGAACATTAATATCTTTTTGGATGTTCTGCACTCCCATGAGTGTATGTGATAACTCACTAACCCGCACAGTCCAAATAGTTTTTTTTTTTTTTTGGTGTTGTATATGCCCATGGACGGGTTAAATACTGATGGATGGTTTTGGGTGCCCATGAATGGGCTTGGTAATTTTGTTTGGATAACTATTATACTACTACCAATCTAGGGCAGTATATACATTTTGGATATTTTTGGACATGGCTGGCTATGAATCACTGATATGTACTGCCATGTTTATATCCCCTATTTTATTTGATCATCTCTTAAATAGTGTGGAATGCATGTGATGTTTTGATAATTATTTTATCTGCTTCTATCACTGCTCTATTTGGTCTTCTATGCATACATAGTTTCTGAAAATGATGTCTGATTAATCCACTGTTTTGATCATTATACTTTTATCTTTTATATATGTATGCTCTCTGGATGTTATTTCTCTCAAATTGCTTTAACTTCAGTCAATATCAACTGTTATACCTTTGCTAATGACTGACAAAAAGGGGGGAGGACAAATTAAACACCCCGACGAAACAATTGTGTATATCTGTCTATGAATGGTGATACAGGTGTTAGGGGGAGCAGCTATTGACTTGTGTGTATGGTTTCACTAGACATTATAAAATTGTATAAAATTACATATACACATAATTTAGGATGTGTTTGTCTAGATGCTGTTCTAGAGTGTTTTGGTATTTTGTCACTTAATTGACAAAGAGGGAGATTGAAAGTGCTCTGGTTTATCAAGTAGTGTGAGTGTTGAGTCAACTAGATAGAGAAGCTTCATAGGAAGATCAATCAACCGTCTGTCTCAACCGGATGTGTGCCCGAACTCACCACAGGTAAATCTAAGCCTCACATCCCATGTCCCAAAACACCAGGTACTTAAAACCCTTAAAATTGATAAGAATATCATAGGATTTTTGGGTTAGAAAACTTTTCAAAATATCAAAAAATCTGTAAGTTTTCTACCTCTATCAATTTATCGATAGACTGATCGATATAATCGAGAAGTGTTGTCAATGTCCTCGATGCTCAATCGATACTATCGAAATGAGGACAAAAGATGTCCAACAACCATATATTCTTTTGGACAGAATTATTGATGTATCGATACCCCTATCGATATCATTGAAATTTAAAACTCGAGTCTATCGAAGTTGACTCGATATAATCGACAGAAAAGAGTTTGTGTCCCTATTTTTTTAAAGAAAATCATGAAGACCTTCAATATATCGATGTACTCCTTGATATCCTCGAAATTAAAAAACTGATGATATCGGAAGGTCGTCGATGATATCGGTCTTGGACACAGTTTTTCAGGAACATTTTTTAGGTGATTTTTATCTTAGATCGAGGGACACTTGATAGAATCGATATTTAAATAATGCTGAAATTGATGTCGGATTGATTGCATGGAGAAAGGATAAAAACTGTCCAGCAAGCTTAACTGGAAAATCCTTTGGATTTATCGATGCATCGACACAACTATCGATATCATCGACATTCAAATTCTAATGATATCGAGTATACCTCGATCATATCCTTGACCTGAAATATTTCAAAGGCATTGTCTCTCTCATTTTTAAATGTCGAGGAATCGATCCTCGTGTCGATGAAATCAGAGTTCAAAATCCGATGACATCAGCACAGGTTTCGATCTCTTCGACCAGCTGGAAAAAAGTTTCAAAAGTGTATAACATTTGAGTTTTTGTCATCGAGCAGTCAGTCGATACAATCGAGAGTATACACTCGATGATATCGACCCTGCTCGATGATATTAAACTCTGTCATAAATGTGACCGTTTTATATCCGTTAGAACTTTTTGCCTCTATATACAGAACTTGTCTTTAGTTGCTGGTAGAAAAAAGAAGAGAGTGCTTTTGAGTGTTTAACCTTAGATCATTTACCCAAAGCCCTTTCTCTTAAGAGAGTTCATCCTCCAATCCACCCTCATCATTGATATTCAATAGAGTAAATTGGGGAATGAACTTCTGCATTCAAGGATCCTCCAGCTACCACCTTAATGACAAATCATTAAGCTGGGTTGGTTTGAATGCATAGATGATTGAAATCACTCTATCTCCTTTATAAGAAAATATTTAAGAGTAGGATTCCATCATAACCTTGACCCAACCCGTCACCATGCATTGGTACATCTTTTGAGTTGCGGTTCAAGGAAGCAGAAGACTCTTCATCAACAAAGGAGAAGATCTTCAACAATGAGCTAAAAGGGACTCATCCACTTATCTGTAAGTTATCAGAATTCAGAGGACCCTTGTGATCATTTCTTTGTAGGATTGGGTCTAAGGTGTTTCTCACCCCTTATAAGTTCTCTAGGAGGCCTCTGACGGAAGTGTACATGGTGGGTGCATTGTGTTGACCGTTGCTCTGTGGAGAGCATAAACAGTTAGGGTCTTGTAGAAGATCCTTGGCCAGTGTGCCTAAAAGTGGGTGTGTTGTGTTGACCCTTGATCGTGAGAGCATAAATGAGTTAAAGTCTTGTAGAAGATCCTTGGCCAGTATGCCTAAAAGTGGGTGCGTTGTGTTGACCTTTGCTCGTGAGAGCATAAACAGTCAGCCTAGGTGTAGGTTGTAAAGGTTAAAGGTGAACCTGATTTAAAACCTTGGGTTTAGGGTGAACTGTGTAAAACCTCCTTAGTAAAATCTGGCACACTCAATGGTTAAGTGCGTCTGCCGGGAGTGGGGTAGACAAGTAGTTGAATCACTATAAAAATGACTGTGTTTGTGATTGTTGTTTGTCTTTGATTACTTGTGTGATTTCATTAAATGCTTTCATTTTCATCACAGCTCACACATAGTTACATCCCTCATAATGTCTGAACTGCATCATGTTTATATTAAGTCAGTTTTGTGATTGGATCCTCTAATTGGCTTGGAAGACATTAGAGTTATCTTGAAGAAATCCTGATTCATGCATATCTATTCAAGACAAGTTTGATAAGATTTTAGATAAACCATAATTTTTTTATAAAATTCCTATTCACCCCCCTCTAGGACATATTGGCATATTCCTACTTCAACTAAAACGGTCTTTATCACAATTTCACATACTAGACAACGATGGAGGGACACTCACACCATAAATAGGTCAGGCTTGATTTTCTGGTCACGGGACCACACCTGATTCCCCATAAACAGATCGTGCTTGATTTCCCAGTCCTTGGGCCGAACTTTATTTTCTTGGTCTCTTGTGGGAGAATATATTATCGAGGCATATTTGTTGCTCCTAGGATTCAAACACATGACCTTTAGTTCTGGTACCACATCAAAAAACCACTTACTCTAAGAGCTTGACCATTTAGAGGATAACATATCAATGTATATCAATGGACTTTAACAGAAATGAAGGGAAGAATGTATAGCCCTAATTTGTGTGGCATGTGATTGAGGAAGCATACCCAACACTTCTATAAAAGACCCACCGAGGCAAGGATCATCCTATCACAGATTCAGATATGCTAAAAAAGGCTATCTCTCACAATCCTTACAAAATGAGAGATCTTCCCATAGACGTTCGAAGCTCTCATGGCAAGTATAAAGATTCAAAGATCGAACCAATATTTAAGGGGATTCTAACCAATGGATTGGGTTATGATCTGGATCCAGTGGGACCGATTCCACCAGTGCTACGAATATTCATGGTCACGACAAGGGATCTCTAAAATGGTGCATGACCAAACATGATCCAATAAGATAGAGCCCTAAAAATGATTTTTGATATAAGGAAATCGCTCCAGCTACACTCACAAGAGATCTGAAAATGGATTCAGATTCTTGTGGGAAGAGTATAAAAAAAATTCATGGCTGGGAATGATCCTAAACCAACAAGGAAACCCAACGAGGGTTTGACCACCTCCAGAAGCTATAAAAGGAGAACGCGATGAAGAGCTTGAGGCCCACTCCAAACACAATCCATCTTTACAAATTTGATCATTTATGTCTTTTATCTTAGCCTAACTTACCATTGTTTTTAGTCCCATCTACTTTTGTCCAACCATGTTGCCAAACGTTTAAGGTTTAGAATAAATCACTACTGTCCAATGTCATCGCTGTAGTACCATATGAGTATGATAAATATCCATAATATTTTATTGCTAAATCCTGATCAACCGAGTTCCAACTTGGAAGATTAAACAATTTGGTCATATCTTGTTGACCATTTATCTAGATCGCATGTCCATATGAACAGTTCAAGTATTTACCTCTTTTTATTTTATTCTATACTTTATTTGATACTCTATTGATTGTAATGAGCATTAATTCATAAATCAATAAAAAATAACATTATTTTTAGCATATTTTATTTTAGTCTATTAATTTTTGTTTCCTTGAGAAATACATTGGCTGCAATTGTTGGTGAAAGAACAAGTCCTCAAGACACAAGGCAAAAAGAATCCATTAGGGAGGATTAACCCTACTCTTCCATAAATCGCTTGATTGTTGTTACAACTAGTGGCTGATAATGATGATTAAGTCCTAGAATTCCATCTTAAATGATCTATCTTAGCACATGGGTTACCAGTGTTCAATTAAACATTGAGTTGAGTATGACTCTAGCATGCTCACACTTTTCTAACTGCACATGTAAACCAAATTATAAGCCCTCGTTAACACACATGGCCTCGTGTTTAATTGAATTGTACAAACATATTTTTGCATGCCCGATGGGACCTAATAAGCTATCTTTCATATTTCTCAACAAAAGAAGATGTCTCCCAAATCAAAAAAGGCTAGTTTTGTTGTTGACACTACAAGAAAACCACAGGACCTGGGCGAGCAGTTGGAGCCCATTGTTGATGTGGTTGTAGGATCATCTTCTTAGTAGTTCTCTGGTGATCTTACTCACATTTCCTCTTAATGGAAGAACATATGCAACAGATCACTAAAGGAACGAAAGCACAACTAGAGATACTTAAAAGATTGGTTGAAAGGTTCCTTCAAAGCCTCAATCAACAATAATACCTAGTATGCACCTAGTCACCTAGTTGAACTAGAGGCGGAATGACCAGTTGAGCTCCCCACAAGAGCTAACCATATTAAACCCCAAGGACAACCTGTACCACTGCCATTGGTGGTAGTAAGAACGCCTAAGATGGTTGGTCATATGACCAGCAAGGGTACCCTGACCAACAAAATCATTATGCACCCAAGGGGTAACCCCTAGCCGGTGTTGATAACTTGGGAGGGGGGGGGGGGACTCTATCCAATCGATGCCATATTTCCATGGTTTCATGGCTGAAAACTACGGGGGAAGCCTTTGGTTGGTCTGACCAACCAACAAGGCTTTCAAAGGGAAGAATACCAAGGGAGGCAACCTTCGGTTGGCCTAACCGTTTATCAAGGGTATCACAAAATAAAAATGCCTAGGGGGCAACCTCCGACTGGCCAAACCATCCAAAATGGCTCTTACAAGTTAGAGGTGATCAGGGGGGAACTTTCTCGCTACCCCTCCAACAATTGTTAACCACATGGTGCAAAGGCTACCGTAATGACCCTCGGTCGAGACGAAGGCACAAGCCTACAATGGTCACTTGGCCAGGATGATGTTAGAGGACTCATCCAGGAATATGAGGTCCAACCAAATGATCAATGGATTATCAAGCGGATTTATAGAAAATCTTACCCCAAATGGGTCGACCAACACTACGAGAGTTCCCCAGAGGGTTTAGGTTCCCCGCGTTCACCATTTTCTCTGCAGAAGGGGAATCCTCCACAATCAAGCACATTGTCCATTTCACCATGTAATGGGGTGAAGTGTCCCATAATGATTTTCTTAGGCTGTTCAAAATTCCCTGACAAGAACGACTTTCACATGGTACATAAATCCCCCGACTAACTCAGTCCAAATTTGGGACAAGATGGAAAGAGAGGTTTCACATGCATTTCCATTGAACCAAACCTAAGCTATCTATGACTAACTTATTTAGGTTGTGACAACTGCCTTTAGAGACAACCGAGTGGTTCATCCCCCACTTCAAAGGCATAAATAATCGTTGCTCGGTGATCCTCCCTGAGGTTGAGTTCGATAGACTTGCCCTAAAAGGAAAGGACTTTGAGTTTTATAAGAAGTTTGAAGGCATGTACTTTGGAGAATTGTTTGAGTTGTCAACCAAGGCTACCTGGTATGAAGGAATCCTTTAGGACGAGAAGTAATGGATGAGAGCATTCCAGGGTACTATCCATCATGACCCAAACAACAAGTGAGTTGTGGTGGAAGTAGTTCCCACACGGCCGGGCAAACACAATGACGCTTGTTACAAGGCAGTCGTGGCCAAAATAGTTGATGCACAGCCTTGCGAGTGCTCAACCTTAAAACAGGTCAAGATGAAGGCCTCAAGCATTGTAAACCTAAAAAATAATGCTCTTAAATAGGCATGGAAGTACTCTTTCGATATTTTTAAGGTTGAGAAAATCTTTGGCATCCTCTTGGAAATTAATTTCTTTAGACTACCTGAACACCAGAAGATTCCATTGAGCAAGGAACTAAAAAGAGGCATATACTATAGATGGCATGGTACTTCAATGCATTCTACTAAGAATTGTGCAATTTTCATGAACATCATGTAAGAAAACAAAGGTCTTCTTAAGTTCCCTGCCAACGAGACCATGGGAGTCGACCGAAATCCTTTCCCGAAGACTTCCCCCGTCAACAGTGTTTTGGCCAAAGTCAAGACAATTGGCTGACTGGCCGAGACATCAAGGTCTACAGCCGTGTGCACTCTTATGAAGCAACTATCTCAGCCTAATCATCAACGAGGCTAGAAAACCATGGAACCTCTACTATTAGACCATCCCACGAAGACACCCCTTGTCATGGACAAGGGAAAATCACTACAAGGAGAAAGTCTTTATTGTTAGTTCATATGTGATTAGTGTATCAGCCATTCCAAGAATGACGCAAGACAACTATTTTCAAATGGTCAACTCGACATGCTACGATCTATTGACCCTTTAACGACTAAACAGTTGCCTATTTGACAATGACCATACAAACAATGTTACCATCCATGGCCAACTTATGAACATGGAGAAACAAGTTGTTAACCTGAAAAGGGAGTGGTCATTCAAAATGCCAAGCCCCAAACGACCCAAGTTTTGGTGCCTAAAAATCACGACCTAGGAGTTCGTGAGCAGCCACGATAGACCCTACGGAGGTGCATCAAAGATCATTCTGACCACCGTCAACTCTGACGACCTTCGACCAGACCATGAATGGTTCAACTAACTGAGGCATTCACCGATCGGTGGAAAATCCCAATCCATCACAAGTTCCCTCGAGCTCCGCAAGGGTTGATGATGATTAAGAGACACCGACTGTAAAGATGAAGGGTTGACGATGACTAAGAGACCGCCTTCGCCATTGTTGACTATGTCATACAAAAGAACTCATTACTAGTTAATGAGCGACTTGGGCCACATCCTAATCTAGCATCCTCTCTTGAGAACATGTCCATAAGCGGGGTGTTCATAAACAATTGTGTGACCTTTGAAGAATAATGCTCAATCATGCAATCCTTCTAAGGATCAGGATTTCATGCAAGAAATTGACCTAGACGGAGCAGAAGCTCTGAAAGAAAGCGGCCTCACCACTATGATCACCTTTAAGGCCCTACCGCCCATCACCTTCAACTACAACATGGCATTTATTTTACCAATGAAATTTCATGCCTGAACAGACCAACCATATCAGATACTTGGAGATGTGGAAAAAATAGGTGAGACCTCAGAGTAGGTCGATCTAGAAGCTTATACAGTTAACCGCTGTGGCATGATGGAGGATCCCATTATCATTAAGGATGGAGGTAATGACGAGAAGCATGAAAAGACCCTTGCACAGGGAATAGTTAAGATCCCCATAGTTGGCTAAGGCCATAAGGCCAGAGGAATAGTCGCCATTAAAGAGAGTGGAGAAGCTAAGAAGGTCATCCTATCTGAATATGCCAAATAATTTGATATAATGCGGAATAATAAAGCAATTAAACTCAATTTCTTAGAGTATTGAATTCTTGATTTAAATAGTTTGCAGGACAACGTTCACCTAAAGGATTTAGGCAAGACAACCTTATTTCACGATGTCTTTGTAATCAAAATATCAACCTTTAGCAAGAACAAATGAAACACAAGGTATGCATACAAGTAATAAAAGCAATCACCACAATGCATAAATGAATTATAGTGGTTCGGTGTATAAACACAACCTACTTCATTACCAAAATTACTACTCTCACAATTTTTTCTTTCACAATCTTAAGGTTTTCCCAGGGCCACCTTAACAACTTGATACATGTATTGCGATTTTCACGGGCTATCACTACAAAACCCACTTTGTGATTTTTACGAGATCACCAAAAATAAACCTGTTGAGATTTCTAAGCTATCCTATAAAAAACCAAATTAAAATGGAACTAAAACAACACTTATCTTCGATTGGCAAGTCAAAGTCGTAGCTGTAGCTTGAATGCAGTGATCTTCTTATTGGGATATAGATGAAGTCGTGTCTGAGTTCAACCCAAAAGAATATAAGGATCTATAAAGTATTCAATATAAAATAAAAATCCTAGGTGCCATGAATTCAATTCTCTAGATCTCAAGTAGGGTTTGGATTAATCTATTAAAGATAGTTAAAGTGTCTTGAGAAAGAGAATGAAAATAAGCTAAAATAGAAGATTAGAATTACGCTAAAAAAGCTTAAGAGGAACTTGGCTCTCTCTTGTAAAGATGGATATTCTCACTAACTTTCGTTGTGTAAATGAATGAGAGAAGCCCTCTATTTATGGCCAAAGGATTTGGAAATTCGGCTGGCCCAAGTGTCAGTTTGACTAGCTGAATTCCAATGATTTTGTTCCAACAGTAGTTAGATTTTGTGTAATAGAATCTTTTAAAATTTCGGCTCGCCTAAGCCCAGGTTTGACTAGCCCTATATGCCTGAAATCCAAAATCTTGTCATTGCTGGAAACTTGACCAAACATGCTGTGAAAAATCTTATGTGATCTGTAAATTTGCCCAAATCAACTAGGGTTAGCCAAAAATAGTTAGGCTGGCCGAACTAGATGTCGGGCTGGCCTAACTTGAGCGTATTTTTACATAAAAGATTATCATAATAATGTTATGTGAAATACTCCTAACCTAAGGTCAATCTAAGGTTATACCACCTGATGGTTGACTCATAGAGAGTGTTCCAATCTTTGAACTATGTATTTTCATGACTTGAGATGTTGAGTCTTCCCAAAAATGCTTGATCGAGTTGATAATATATCTTCATGAGTTGTCGAAGAGAATCTTCATGAGAGTTTGCGATCCTTTCAGGACTACGAAATTTAACAACTAAATTGTGCTTGAGTATAAGCACTTACACTATCATAACCCATTGAATCGATAGCTAAACATCTAAAACCATTGTACATATCCGTACATATGGATAGATATCATGTCCCACGGGTCATGATTGATAATGACGTGAGTGTAAATATCATGCCAATAATGTCTTTGGTATAAAAACTGAAAAATTCATCCAAGGACTTGATGCTAACCGAAGTAACTGTATCAAGTTTCATGGGAGGCATAACCAACATAAAAGGCATGCTTATCGTAGAACTATAGGTGGGGAGTAGGAAAGTATTAGCAACATTCATTATGATTAAGCTAACAACCATCTACAATTCACTCCTAAGGAGAGACTAGATTCACTCTAACTACTTCATCCCATCATCAGGCCACCAGCTTCTGATCCTAAGGAATAGAATTAAGGATAAGATCATATGGGAAGGCAAATGTCTTTTGTGATAGACTTAAATGTAGTCAAAGAAAATTTTTAGTATAGAAAATTCCGGCCTTTACTCCTTACCGATCGAGATAAGCATGGCCGACCAATAGGCATTACAATTGTAATGATCGTGCAAATAATTTTTGTGTGATTACGTAATAAATCTAGCTCGAGACTGGGAGTCTCTTATCAATAAAGCAAACTTGGCTAGAACGGAATCCGAGTTAGACGCTTTCATCAATAGCGTCACCACATTACTAGATGTTTGACAACCCCAAGTGCAAGGACACAAAGTAGTATATTCTTAATGAATTCGAGGTCGATCCACAGGGATTATATGAATAACAGTTCTCAAACAAAACTAAATCTAAGCTAACTAGAAGTAAACTTAAAGAGTTAAATTTCATGAATAGGAAATCAATAATACGACAAATATTGAGTGTCAAATATTGCATATTCTCCCTAATTATATCTTGATTTTATGAACATGATAATGCTTAATGAGTATATTTTATACATGTATGTATTGTAAGGTGAATCTAAGAGCTTGGATTGAAAGAATGTTAAAAGCATGGATTTGATGCTCAAGAATCACCAGGGCAAATGATGGATCTTGAAAGACCAAGATTGAAGAATTCACATGCTAAAGATCTAAGGAAACCAAGTGAGGAATGTAGATAATTAAAGATTTGAAGTGAAGAAAAGAAATTCATGTGAAATTGATTAGCCCGAGTTCTAATTTGACTAGCTCAAATTATGGTCTGACTACCGAGTTTTAGTCTGACTAGCCTGAGTTTTGATTCGACTAGCCCAAGAAACTTTGGCTCGAACTCAAGCAATATTATGTTTTAAATTCACGTGAAATTCGACTGGTCGAAGATTCCACTTGACTAGTCGAAGATGACTCTCGACCAGTCGAAGATTTCTCTCAAATAGTCGAAGGTTACGCAGATTTTACGAGGACTGTATAAATTTGAGCTGGTTTCCAGACTTTTTCAACTTGGTGAGAAAGTTAGAATTCTCCAAATATAAATAAGATTTTCTAAGATTCTTAAAGGCATCTTCTAAGGTTCAAGGAGTGGAGTAAAAGGGTGGAGCCGCCGCTCAGAAATTTTTCTTCTTCTTCCTTAGTTGGTCTTTATATTTTGTTTGAGAGTTTTTAGTTCAATCATGTATATAGTTGGCTAAATTTCTTAGCTAGGGTTAAGAGGTGAAGCTTGTAGCGTGATTAGGATGTTTATTTTTCTTTGATTCTTATTTATGCTGAACTTCATTGAATTCTAGTTTGATTATTAAGAATATTCTCAGTTTTCTATGGATTGTTGTGACTCCAATTATAATAAATGCTGTGATAGCTTTGTATATCTTCTTTTCCTATTTAAGATTATGGGATTAGTAAATCCTGTTTGTGAGACCTGTATCCTAGTCTGTACCATTCCGTAGACTCTCGCGGTTATTCCTATCAAATTCTGGTAACTCACGATTTATAATCGAAATTTGCACGTGACCTTGAGTTGCATCCTGTCGATTTGAGTCGGCTTGACCCGAGACTTATACCATTACGACCGTGCCGTCACTGCGGTTCCTACATTGCATCCCGCACGCTGAGGTGATACTAGGGCCAGGAGATGTGGGCCCGCATTTAGTTCAAGGAAAACACCGCGCTTTGTAATCTCAAGAAAATCCATCACATCAAATGTCAAGTACCACATCCCATCCTCAAGTACAAGCAACCCTTACCTCTCTCTTACACAAGTGCCTTAAAGTCAACTCTCTCTCTCCACCCATCACTCACCATCCCTCTCTCTCTCTCTCTCCTTACATCACATCTCTCTCTCATCTCTCTCATTTTCCTCCCAAGCTCCGAAGAGCAACCGTCCAAGCTAGATCTATGGGAGAGAAGCTAGTGTGGCCCACCTTCCTACCACCCAATCCCACCCTCCATGATCCATCTCAACCATTGAAATTTTTCCCTTGAAGCTCTAGCACGCATCGGTGGAAGGAGGAGTCTAAGATCTAACGGTGGGTGAATATAGCATTAGATATTGATTTTTGATGTAAGGCCCTTGATGGGACCCATTTTCATGTATGTGTTGTAAGCAAAGAGGGGCCTATAGTGGCGGGGTCCCTCTATCTCATCGTCTCTCTCTCTCTCTCTTGTGATGGGTGTGGCCCACTTGATCCATGCCTTACAAGTCGTGGACCCCACATGTTGTATATGTTTCATCCATGCCATCTCCCTATGGGGCCCATCTTGCTAGACTGTCCAGTGGACGGGCTTACTATTCGACCGTAAATGGAAAGAAAATGTAAATACTGGCTTGATTCAAAACTTTGGTAGGCCACGCTGATGTGGACCCACCCTTATTTATTTATTTTCATCCTCACCGTCCATCTGTGGATGGTGAGATGAAACTGATTAGCTGGCATCCCTCACTCCACATTGTCTAGTCTCCTGGATGGTGTGACCCACCTAGTATATATATAATATAATATAATATATATCATGTGGTGGGACCCACCTTATTACATGCATTGTACTTACACCATCCAGGTGCTGGATCACTGTGAGGTAAGTGTTGTATCCTCACCATCCACGTGGACGGTGGGGCCTACCATGATGTATGTGAACATCCATACCATCTAGCATTAATTTGGATGATGGGGCCCACCTTGCACATGTGACACATGTGAGGTGGGAACCACCTTTGATGTAAGTATTTTAAATCCACACCGTTTATACTTGGATGGTGGTGTAGCCCACCATGATATATGTACCTTATCCCTGCCGTCCTCCATTGGTGGACGTGTGGCAAACGTGTGGGTGGGACCCACCCTAATGTATTTATTCTATATCCACACCATCCATATGCTAGGACGGTGGGACCCCTGTGATGTATGTGCTTTATTCACATCGTCCATTTAGGCCATCCATCTAGACAGTGGCCTGGCCATACACACCTACTGCATGGGTCCCACCGTATTTGTATGTATTCTACTTGCGCCATCCAGTGGCAGTGGGGTCCACCTGATGTGTTTCATCCATGTGGTCCAGTGACATCTGGCCAACTGTGATGTATTTTATCCATGTTGCCCAACAGATGTGGACCCCGCTGTGGTGCATTTTATCTACATTGTCCAGATCTGTGGAACCCCACCTTTGATGTATGTTTTGTATGCATAGTCTAGGCCATTGGTAGGCCCATTTTGATGTTTATGAGCCCATTATGTATGTGTGAGGCCCACCTGTTGTGTGTGAAGCCCATTGTAGTATGTGAGGCCCATTGGAGCGGCCCGATGATGAGGCCAACTTGATGTATATGAGGCCCATTCGTGCAGCCCGATGATGAGGCCCACTTAATGTATATGAGACCCATTGTGATATATATTGGGCCCAAGTGATAAGGCCCATTGTGGTGCAATTGAGGGCCAGGAAAAGTGGCCCATTATGATGTATATTAGACCCATGGGTTGAGGCCCATTGAGATGTGTTTGAGGCCCATGGGTTTGTAAGTGCAATGGTCACATGCTCCTTTGGTTGTCAAATTTTGTGATGCCAAAACCTTTATCTGTGTCTTGTGTTTGTATGTTAATTTATATATATTCAAGACACTGCTTCAAAAGTGCTTCAAGCTAAGTACATTGATCGACTTCAAGCCAAGTCAAGCCATGTACTTTATCAACGTCTGTAAGCATATATGTTCAGAGCTACATCGATAAAGAGTACATTACAAGACTCAAGTACATTACAAGAATCAAGTACACTTCAAGACTCAAGTGCAACTCAAGATGAAGTTTAAGTTCAAGCGTTCGAATATCTCAAGCTACATTAAGTGCGAGAGTTCAAGCTTGATAAGGTTCAAAGGTCTACCTTTGCTGAATGAATGAAGTGCAATGATCATACTTCATGTTCCAGGTATGATAGACCTTATATTGACCTTAGGGTAGGTCATTTCGGATACATAATTCAAACTGTATGTTTATACATGATTTTGGTTTGTTCCAAGACTAGTCCTTGACCATATTCGACTAGTCCTAGTATTGGTTCGACCAGTCCAAGAAATTCCATGACCAGTCCTAAGTTGTTGAAATTTTTTAGAATTTTTTGGTTAGTCCACGACCAGTCTTGGAAGTCCTTCGACCAGTCGTAGGTGTGTTCTCGACTCAAACTTTGACTGGTCGTGGGTCTTCGACTCAAACTACAGTGACCAACTCATATGGTCCACGACCAGTCTTGGGTCATGTACGACCAGTCGTAGGTAGTCCATGACCAGTCGTAGACACCCCATGACCAGTCGTAGAATAATTTTCAAAGATCGCGCTTAAAAATTCAAAATGCTGTTGTGCTACGAGTAGTCGATGTGTCCCCAGGACCAGTCGAAGATGAGTTTCTTCAACTATAAATGGAGCACAAATTTCAGAGTTTTTCAATTCAATTTAAGTAAAATCTAGGCTCAACTCTGAGATAAGTTTGTGTTCATTTTAAGCTACTTTGTACATAATTAATATTTCCTTTTGTTAGCTTATTGTTATTTGATTTTGATCTACATTCTAATCTGATTTGAAAAGGGAAAAATTCTATAATTCCTTCTTCTTGGAATCAAAATCAAATACAGCTATCCCATTTGATTTAACTTAAAATCAATTAGAACGTAGAACCATTGTAAAGTGAGTATTGGACATTGAACTTCCATATTCGAACTTTTATTCTGATTGGTTCTTCCGGGCTGCTACGAAAGGAGAAATCCAAGTATTTTACGCTTATGTAATTTACTTTCTTTTTGGTTTCTTTTGAGATTGAGCCAGAAAAATCTTAGTGTGTGGTTATCTGAGGACAGCCAGAAAACTCAGACAGAGGGGTTTTTGAATTGTGTAAGCCTAAGTAGAAAAGACACAATTGTGAAGGTTTTAGGTGAACCTGTGAAACCTATTTTGATAGTGAATGCTAATATCCCCCGTGTGAGGATATTAGGAGTGGAGTAGCAATTTGTGTGTAATGCTTATTAGTTGGAATGGGTTTATATGTGGCCATGGGCATTGTATAATATAGTTGATGGGGGCATTTCATTAGCATGGTTAAAAGTGAGCTTTAGATAGGGACCACATTGGATGTGTATTTGACATGGTCACTTTTATATGTTGTGTTTTTTTTTCACATGTATTTATTGTATGGTTTATATGTGTATTTGGATCGTATCCTCATTGTTGCATCTTTAATGTTTGCTCTGGTAGTTGGAATGCTGAAGTTTAAAGAATTAGCAGAGGCCTCTCTTGTGGTTCTTAAATGTCAAAGAGCATCAAATCATGTCTGCCCTATCGCCAACTGGTCTCATGTTCTGATTTATGGTTGTGATTTGCTGAGGAGATGTTGTAGCTACTTTCAGTCCCAACTGATGTACGGTTTTGCCTGTGACATTCATGTGCATTTGTAGTATGAAAACATTAAATAGACCGTTAACTGTTTTATGGGTATTGTGCTGTTTATTGTCTTGATGAATGTTAAATGGGTGAAACATGCATGACATGTTTAATCATTGATTGAATATGATCTTGCGAATTATTTTTTGAATGACTATCAAGAGTAAGATTAAAAAAATACAAACGAATCTAGCATTTTTTTTTAATTCATAGATATTTTAATGACAGACCAAATCTGTTGCTAATTTCTGAACAAGACATTGGACAATGGATTTGAGCTCTGTCACTCTCCTCATAGTAGCAATGGATCCTATCTGTCACCAATATTTTAAATGACGAATAATTTGGGTGGTATTTTCTGAATTTCAGCGATGGATCTTATCCGTCTAATCTGCGACGGACCTTATCCATCGCAGATTCAACGATGGATTTTATCCGTCGAAAAAAATGACTCAGTAAATAGCAATGGACTAAGCAACGAACGGAATCCGTCGTTTATTTGGTTTTACGATGGATTTGATCTGTTGTAAATCCATGATTTTTTCATAGTGGAAGAGGCTAGGTTATCCTAGCCTCAACCCAATCTAAAAAAATAATGCGAGGAAAGTGATCCTAACTCACTTGTGGAGAGTACTGTAATTGAAATGAGGAGTTGGATTATGTTAATGAGCATATGGTTCAATTTTCTGAAGAGTCGATCTGGATAATTGTCTAAAGGAATGATCAAGAGACACAGGTAATTTTCAAATATAAAGATGCTGACACACTCCACCTACATGACACACTTGACCTCAGTAAGGAGGATGAGGCTAATTTATTCGAGCCTCAATCCAACTTAGAAACACAGTGTGAGGAAAGTGATCCCAACTCACTTGTGAACTAAACTAAATTAGAAAATGGTAAGGAGTTGGATGACAATTATGAGTTTGCAGCCCAAATTTTCTTGGAATCAATTTCAATTATGGTTCATGTAAATGACCATGAGGTATAAGAAGCTATCAACCATAATGATCTACTCCACCTATCTGACATGTTTAATTTAAATGTAGAGGATGAGTTTCTTCCAAGTGAATCTAATGACTCTTTTAAGGAGTGCTCGGCCCACTCCCCTAATTTAAATGATGATTCACTTGACATGACTCTGGTATTTGAAATTACCCAGCGGAGGCCACCACTTGAACAGTCATCCCTTGACAATACAAAGCCTCTACTAATTAGTATCAAGGAATCGAGTCTTCTCCTTAAATCTTTGCCTACTGATTCTCAATTTGTCTATACAGGATAAGGTAAGATGCATTCAGTGATGATTGACTCACACCAAGATGAAGAGCAAGAGAGTATGCCTCCCTCCAATTTTAAAGATGATGAAGGAATCCTTAGGCATATCATCACAAACCTCAATGTAGAAAACAGGTTCCTCTCAACTGAATCTCTTAAATCTCTGGATGAATGCTTGACACACTTTGCAGATCCTAATGATAATATAACAGACACCTTACATGATAATACCTCAGTTATTGATATTAACCGAGGGAATCAATTTTCTAAAGAGCTTCCTTCCACAAATTTTGAATGTTTACCATCATAAGTGGATGAACTAGAAATTGAACCGAAGTTTGAGAACTTTTTTGAATTTCATCTACTTGTAGTCTTTGATTCACCATGGTATACTAACATTGAAACTTTTCCTGTCACAGGTGAATTTTATATACTTAAGACACCTCAGGAGATTAAAAGGAAACTTTATGATGAGGTCCATAAATTTCTTTGGACATTCATGCTCTAGGGCATTCAAGCCTACTACAAAAAGGGATTTTAGATGATCTTATTGAGAAACCTTCTGAGAAATTTCTCAAGATACTGGCCGAAGGAGGAACGTTGCTACATAAATGAGTAGTTTTCCCTTGCTTTCCTAGTTTAGGATTAGGTTTATTGCCTTCATGGGATTTATGATTAGGATATATTGTTTAGTTTTCCTACTCACCCATCTTCACATTGAGAACTTTAGAAAAGCTTAATCCTCCTTCAAGTACTACCTTTCCATCAATTCTCCTTTATTTTTGTTGCCTCATTTGCATTGCATATTTATATCTTCTACAATGAGGACAATGTAGATTTTAGGTTAGGGGTGTGGATTAGTTAAACTAATAAGTGTTTTTTAGTTTTTGAGCAAAAATTGTGGAAATTTTCAATTTTTCAAGATAAAAATCTGTTTGGAAAATAAAAGTTTGTGCACTTATGAATGTTTTGAGTATGATGATAAGATGGAGACTAAAGTTTGAATTGTTGGAGTTTGATCAACCAAGTAAACCATCACCCATGTTCATGCACTCAATTGATTGAGAGGAAGTTTGAATATAATGATGATCTAAATCACAAGACACCTTCAATCTACCTTCTGTGAATAATGCTAGATTTTTTTATTGTTAGTATGTGAATCATTGATAGATGTTGAGGATTGAGTCTGGAGATTTCTATCCACCTCAAAAGATGAAAAGAACCAGTTAAAAAATAGTAAGATGGACAAAAAAGGTCATGTATGGTAAAAAGACTGGATAAGAATGAAAAAGAGTGAAAAAGAATGTATAGTTTGAAAAGAATGTATAAAAGTGACCGTCAATATAAAATTAAAAACTAAAGAAAAAGAAGAAAAATGGGATAAGTTCGGAAAAAACACCTGATTATTTGATTATTCTTGAAGTGATGAACATGGCTAATATTATGAAAAGATAATTTTTTTATGGGAAGTAAGTTGATTTGCACTGAGCAGACTAAGAAACTTGATATATGAACTTATGCTCTAATGTAATTGATAGAGAACCCATTCGATTGATTGCTTGTTTGATTTGGCTTTAGGTTTTCAAAATTTCACTCTCGCCTCTTTAAATTATACTCATTTATACTCATCTGCACAAAAGGTTATTTTCTGAATGAGTTTTTAAACTTTGAGAATGGAAGATTACTTCACACATGTTTTGCTCAAGACTAGAAAAATGTTGTTTGGAGAGTGTGTTGAGTGTCAAATATTTCATATTCTCCCCTATTTATATCTTAGTTTTATGAACATGATAATGTTTAATGGGTATATTTTATACATACTTGTATTGTAAGGTGAATCTAAGAGCTTGGATTGAAAAGAATGTTAAAAGCATGGATTTGATGCTCAAGAATCACTAAGGATGGATCTTAAAAGAACAAGATTGAAAAATTCAAATGCTAAAGATCTAAGAAAACTATGTGAGAAATGAAGAGAATCAAAGATTTGAAGTGAAAAAAAGGAATTTGTGTGAAATTTGACTAGCCCGAGTTCTAGTTCGACTGGACTAGCCCGAGAAACTTCGGGTCGAACTCCAGCAACATTATTTTTTAAATTTGTATGAAATTCAACTGGTCGAAGATTCCACTCGATTAGTCAAAGATGACTCTCGATCAGTCGAAGATTTCTCTTGACTAGTCGAAGGTAACGCAAATTTTGCATGGACTGTGTAAATTTGAGGCAAATTTTGGACTTTTCCAACTCGGTGTGAAAGTTATAGTTTCCAAACTATAAATAGGAGTTCCTAAGATGATCTAAGGCATCTTCTAGGGTTTGAGGACTGGAGTAAAAGGGTGTAGTTACTGCTCCTAAGTTTTTTCCTTCTTCCTTAGTTGGTCTTTATGTTTTGTTTGAGAGTTTTTAGTTCAATCATGTTTATGGCTGGCTAAATCTCTTAGCAAGGGTTAAGAGGTGAAGCTTATAACGCGATTAGGATGTTTATTTTTCTTTGATTCTTGTTTATGTTGAACTTCATTGAATTCTAGTTTGATTATAAGGAATATTCTCAGGTTTTTATGGATTGTTGTGACTCAAATTACAATAGATGCTGCGATAGCCTTAATATATTCTTTTCCTATTTGAGATTATGGAATTGGTAAATCTTGTTGTTTGCCATCGTCCCCTCGGTGTGGTAAGGTGATGGAATCCCTTCTAAATCCTCACAATTCTCTTCCATTGAGGCCATTTCAATGAGAAGTTTAAGGATTTGACCATCTCTCCTTCCAACTGGATAAAAAAAGACTTTGATTCCAATTATGTTTCTTAAATCAAGGTAGCATCTTAATTGCTACAAGTGGATCCTTAACACCTTAGTTACCACCTTTAAATTCATTAGTTTCAATTACATCATTCAAAATTACTCTCTTTACAATTTCAGATTTAGGTTTAGATCTTCTTCTAGTTCTAGTTACTTTTAGAAACGTACAAGTTTAGTCCCTATGGATTCGACCTTAGTCTCACTGAGATTATTACTATGACCCTACACTTGGGGTTGAGAACAACAAGCTAGAGCGCTAAGGAACCACTTTGGATATATCATAATGTCAGTTCAACAATTCAATTCGGTAACTCAATTGAAGAAGAATAATGATTCCCTTCAATTGGAGAATGGAGTAGTTAAATAATAAATCACAAACCAACATAGATTAGGTACATAATTGAATAATCTCTTATGAAGAATTAGGTACTTGATCATAGGGAATTCCAAATATGCAATCTGTATGGAGTCTACATTGGATCTAGGGATTTTATAGATTAAATATTTCCAATACTCAAAATTCAATAAAAAATAATTAATTATCCACCAATTAAAACTAATTCATTGAATAAAAAACTAAATTAAACATCAAAATCCTTCTAAATTTTCACCTCTTAGCCCTTATTAAGAGATTAGCCAATCATCGTCATGATTAAACTAAAACTCCAAAAAAAACTTAAAAATAGAAAAACTAGAACTAAAAAAGGGAAGAAAAACTCAAAGTTGAATTGTTGTGACTTCTTCTCCATAAATCTTGTCTCTCTCCACATCCTAGGGTACTTTGGAATATTTGAGGAAGGCCCTTTAAATAGGATAATTCACACCGATCTTAAGAAATTGTGAAAGTTTGTAAAGACTGACATTGTCGATTGAAGCATTGATCGATCGATGATTTCCAAAAACGTCTAGTAATGAACTTTGAAAATTTAGAATATGGTTCATCGTCGAACCATCACCATCAATTGATCAAATGTGTCGAAAAACTTTCAGTAAGCATTCTGTGAAATTTAGGGGTTTCTCGATCGATTGATCCCTTTCTGTCAATCGATCGAATATCAGAAAAAAATGTTCAGCGAGTTTTCCAAAAGAAATTGAATTTTTTAGAGCCTTCCTCCTAATCGATCGAACACTCCGATTGGTTGATTGGTGAATGCAGTAAATTGGAGATTTCATCTTCTGGTTTGAAAAGGAGAGTTTAAGATGTCCTCAGGGGGGGGGGGGGGGGGGGTGAATAGGACTATGCCAAATAATCAAAATAAGTGCTGAATATGTAATTAAATTAGAGATCTCAATTGCTTAAGTATTAAAATATTGATTCCAAATAATTTGTAGGACAATCTTCACATAAATTTTTAGGCAGGATAACCTTATTTCACGAATTTCTTTAAAATCAAAACCTCAAACTTGCAAGAATAAAAAAAAATAAAAATATTACAACATTCACCACTCAACTTGAAATTAAATACAACCATTCACCACGTAAAAAGTAAGAGCATTCACCACATAACTCAAAAGATTATAGTGGTTCGGTGCTTTAAAAACAGCCACACCTACTCCACTCCCAAAATTACTCTCCATGTAATTTTGGCTTTCACTATGAAAAAGGTTTTTCCAGGGTCACTTTAAAACCTGATATAAATCTTTTGATTTTCACAGGCTATCATAATTAAACCCATCATTGAGATTTCCAGGCTATCTCAAAAAAAACCTACACTGAGATTTTTAGGCTATTTCAGAAAAAATAAAAAGAGTTTAAAAGGTATACTTATATTCATCGTATAAGACGTATCCGAAGCTTGTAGCTTAAGAACCACCTTCTTCAATGTAATTGAATTAATGAAGTTCAAACCAATGGTTAGTCAGATAAAAAGGGTCTAGGGTTCTATTGATTTTAATGAAGTTCAAACCAATGGTTACTTGAATTAATTCCCTTAAATCTCAAAAGAAGAGTATAGTTTACTCTCTTTAGAATCAGACTTGAAAGATCTAAGATTAAGAGATTTGAAAAAAAGTATAAATTAAATTATACATACTATTCAATAGCTTTCTAATAACTTGAGCTTCTCTCTCTCTCTCTCATTGAAGAATTTTGATAATTAACCTAGATATTTCAAATTGAGAGAAGAATTCAATTTATAGGTAAAGAAGTTGAATATTCGCATAGCCCAAGGTAGTTTTTAACTAGCTCGAGTGGACTAGATTCATTTCAACGAACTTTGGATCGTGTGGGATAAGCTTTATCCAAATTCGGTTGGTCCGAGGTAATCTTCGGTTGGCCGAACAGCCCAGTTCAGCTAGCCGAATTTAACCTTTGGCTGGCCAAATTCTTGCGAATTTGAAATGGTGATGTTGATGGAATTTGACTCGAAGTTTCTTGGGCTTGCCGAATTTCAAGTTCGGGCTAGCCAAACAAAAACTCAGGCTAGCCAAAATTTTAACCAAAATTAGTTGTTGCTTTGGGCTTGAACTTGGGTTGACCGAGAAAGCTTAAGGCTAGCTGAACCAAGAGTTAGGCTGGCCGAATTCCAAGCAAAATAAGCATAAAAATCCCATTTAAGACATTTTTAAATGTACATAGTGCTAAACTCTTTCTAAGGTTTTATACTACCTGAGATATATCAAATATCTGTTCTTTTTTGAATTGAAGTAAGTCTTGAACTATATCTTGGCTTTTCAGCTTGATCTTGTCTTGAACTTTAGTCGATCTTTAGCTTGATCTTCTCTTGATTGTGGAATGATCTTGAGCTTAATCTTCTCTTAATCTTGAGCTTCATCTTTTCTTGATTGTAGACCTTCCTTGAAGATCTATTATCATGTTGTTTTGGTTATACGAAATTTGACAAGTAAAGTGTGCTTAACATTTTAGCACTTACAATCTCCCCCTTTGTCAATTTCGTGACAAAACAAATAATATCACAAAATGTAATCACTGTAGTCTTGTAATCTGAAGCAAGTCTTATAATCTTCAGCTTACTTAATGATGAAGCTCAATTGGCACTCCCCTAGTGGAATAACACTCCATACACATAGCAATAACATGCATAACATTCATTCATTCAAGCATTCTTCTCAATATCATGGTAGCATTTAATATCAATTCATTTTTTTTATACTCCCCCCACATCCTCAAAATATACAAAATAAACATGATATCATATCATGATTCCATACCACTCTCCCCCTTTTTGTTAGAATTTGATAAAGGAAGAATAAGACAAATATCATGAAGCATATAAAATTTCAATTATCAAGAAGTATCTAGAGATAATCATACGAAAGCATTAAGGAAATCTTATAAATATTAAAGCAAGTGTTAGTGAAATCATATTAAGTTATAGAACCATCAAAATAAGTTTAAACAGAAAGAAAATCTGGCTCAATTCGATCCAAATGGAGAACAAGTAAGCATCGATGGGTCATGTTGGCTCAAACTCTGGCTGATGCGATGGAAGTATGATGTAGGGATGAACATGAAGAGGTTGATTACCGTCTTCCTCAAGGATAACTACTCTGAATCCATGGAGCTTCTTTGGACTCCTCACAGAGATGTCTCGAATCCATAAGGAAAGAAAGCAAGAAGAATAGAAATAAATTCTAATAAATTCATAATTTGATTAATGAATAAAATAAATAAGTTCACAACCCTTTAAATAGGGATACCAAGAAATGAGAGAGAAATCAGAAACAAACTATAACTAAAACTCATAGAATTTGCAACTTACTATAAATAATAAACTTACTATTTATAGACGGTTGTGATGTTTACTAGTGCGCAATGTTTTCAGCCAAAAATAGTAAGTGTCCTATTTGGTGTCCTATTTGGCTTCACCAAGTTATTCTCCTAATTATTCTAAGCTCTTTTTGTGTTGGGCACAACTCCTAAAGCCCAACGGATGAAGAGTTATAATCAAACTAAAACTTACTATTTATACTAAAAATGGAATTAAAATAGGGAAACGACCTTCAATCCAGGGGTATTTCATAAAAACGACTTGTGTAACCTGGCATAGTGGGGTTGGGTGGCTAGTGTAGCTCGTTCTACCCAAAATCATATATTTTACGCTTAATAACTCGTTCCGAATTGTGAGATATGTCCAATTTAAGGTTTGACAGTCTAGATCACTTTTGTCATCGACAAGGACTTTTCTGATCCATCTTGGCCATAAAACTATCCCCGACCCACTCTACATCAGTCCCCTCCACTTCAAAAGAACTCATCCTCGAGTTCTCATCCTGATTTGGTTCATGATACTCGGTTAGGTCCATGATGTTGAAAGTCCTCGAGATCGCTATGTCATCTGGAAGATCAACAACATAAGCGTTGTCATTGATCTTTCGGATGATTGGTAGTGGTCCAATCTTCTTATTCTTCAATTTTTTGTACATCCCGGTCAAAAATCTCTCTTTGTGTAGATGGACCATAACATGGTTACCCACCTTGAACACTTTTTGTCATCGATGCTTGTCCGCTTCTTCTTTGTACTTTTTGTTCGAGGCGTGTAGCTTGGTCTGCACGTTCGCATGGATGTCCATGATCCTGTTTTCCATATGTTCTGCTATGATGCTCATGCCTAGGAGCTTGAGTAGAGAGACCAAGTCAAGTATGTGGCGAGGCACTCGTCCGTAAATAATCTGAAATGATGATTTCCTTGTCGAACGGTTCACATGTTGTTGAATGTAAATTTTGTTTGAGATAAGGACAAATCCCACTGCTTTGATTTTTCTCCTGAAAGATAGTGAAGGAGGTTTCCCAACCTACGATTTACAACCTTGGTATGCCTATCAGTCTGTAGGTGGTAGGCGCTGCTGAATTGAAGTCGTGTATGGAATCGAGTCCATAAAGTTGTCGAGGGTCAAATATTGCATATTAAACCCTAGTTATTACTTGATTTTATGTACGTGATAATGCTTAACATTCTATTTTAATCATGTTTGTATTGCAAGGTGAATTTAGGAGCTTGGATTGAAAATGATATGAAAAGCATGGATTTGATGCTCAAGAATCAGCAACGCAAGTGTTGAAACGTAGGAGACCGAGATTGAAGAATTTACACACCAAAGATCCAAGGAAACCAAGTGATGAAGGAAGAGAATCGAAGAATCGACGATAAGGAATCCTGACAATTGTCCTGAGTGCAAGATCACAGGGTTCCCACCATCCGTTTGGCACGAAACTTTATATCAGGCTTGAGTATCATAAAATAACTATACAAGTAAAATTGCTGCTCTTGGGTCTTTGTGAAAGTGGTCAACTGAAGGATCGACCATAAATCACTGATTTGGGGCCTTCCTGATCTTTGGATATGCCTCAATTTTGGACTCAACTCCTTACACTATGTGGAAAGATGAATGTACAGTGTGGATTTCCCAAATACATCTCAATGGGTCCCATCTGGGAAGCACGTGCGCACCAGGCACGAGCTCTTGCGCCACACTAAAATAGAAAGTCGGTTAACGCATGCTGACTTGACTTCTATTTTACAAATGGAATTCTTTCCGTTTTACCCCACTGCGAATGGACGTATAACGTCCTCTTGAGAACAGTAGTGGGCCACCATCTTGGCCCACGTGAATGATCCAAACTGTCCATCTTATAGGGGGAAAGGACTGGTTAAACTCATGTTGATCGTGTGAAACCATGCACACGCACGTACCCACTATAGTAGTCAGAAGAAGGCTATTTTGCAGCATTCAAAACTATTGCCGCAAGTTTAATTTCTTGGGCTGCACTAAACTCGGATAAAAAACATAGTTTCTTAGGCCAAGATTCCAAGAGGAGTCTAATGGACGGAGTGGATTTCTGCGCCTATGTTGATAGTGGGCCCCATTAGACAACGCAAGGCCGGATGTCGGGCAATCTGCATGCGTCCATGATTTTGCTACACAAGGAGGGAGCTGCGTAAGCTCCAACTGACTTTAGTCGACCAACCTACACCACGCCTATAAAGAGAGGAGAGAAAGGGGATGTGAGGTAGCTGTGGACATGGGGAATGAACAAGAGAGAGAGAAGGACTTGTGGACGTGTGGAACGGGCTGCGAACGAGTATTTTCTTCTCCTTCCTCTATAGTTTTTCTTCCTTTGATATTTTAAAGAGATTTTAGTTAATCATGTCTATGATTAGCTAAACCTCTTAGTTAGGGCTAAGAGGTGAATCTTATAGTGTGATGGAATACTTTTTATTGCTTTCATTCATGATTGTTGAACTATCCTTAATTCTAGTTTGATTAAAAGAATTACTTTTAGTTTTTAATGATTTATTGTGACCTAAATTATAATGGATCTATGATAGGTTTGAGGACGTTCTTTTCATTATTGAGATTGTGATTTTAGAAAATTCTATTGTTCACCATCGTCCCTTGGGCATGGTTGAATGATGGAATTCTCCCTAACTCTCACAATTCTCTCAGACTGGTTGTGGATTAGTAAATTATGTTGTTTTCTTTGTCTCATGGGCATGATTTTGTGATGGAATTTCTTCTAGTTTTCATACTTATCATTCATTGAGAACTGGATCAAAGAAAGTTCATATTTGATTTTTAATGAGATATCTTCCAATTGGATGAAGATGGAACTCTAATTTCAGTTGTGTTTTTGAATCAAGCATAGATCTCCCTGATCTCTAGAAGTGGATCCTTGGAAACCCTAGTTTGCCACTTTTGAATTTTATAAAGTTTTAGTTAAATAGTTTACAATTATTCTCTTAAATTCTCCTGATTTAGATTATATCTTCTTCTAGTTCTAGTTCTAGCTTCTTTCAAAATACATACGAGGTTCAATCCCTGTGGATTCGACCTTTATCTTACTAAGATTATTACTACATTGCGACCCTACTCTTTGGGTTGTGAACAAAAGTCC
Source organism: Magnolia kwangsiensis (assembly GCA_037074715.1). NCBI lineage: Eukaryota > Viridiplantae > Streptophyta > Magnoliopsida > Magnoliales > Magnoliaceae > Magnolia > Magnolia kwangsiensis. The sequence goes on along the minus strand of CM073586.1, from coordinate 33,444,093 downwards.
GCTAAAAGTGGCTAGTAAACTTCGTGTCACGATGAGAAGTGATGGTCTTGGAGACACTGTGTAGCCGTACGACCTTCTTAAAGAATATATTCATCACGTGTGTTGCATCGAGAGTCTTCTTATGTTGGATAAAGTGCGTCATTTTGGAGAAACGATCTTCCACCACGAACACTAAATCCATGTAGCGTTGTGTTAATAGGAGTTCAAGAACGGAGTCCATAGATAAATTCTCCCCAGGACCATCAAGCACAGGTAACGGGGTGTAGACGCCCGTATTCTGAGATTATCCCTTAAAGGTCTGACAAACATGACAACATTGTAGGTTTTTCTCACATCACGTACCAATTGCGGCCAGTAATATCGCTCTTCTACAAGAGCTCACATCTTGTCTCACCCAAGGTGTCTACCGAGGCCACCTCTATGTAGCTCTTAAATAATCTGCTCCCTCAGAGAACCTTAGGGGATGCACAATCGATTCCTTTTGAAGAGAAAACTATCCCGTATATGAGGTCATTAGGATGACCTTCTTGTCACTTCGTCTAGGAATCTTTGAAGTCTTCGACCTCGACATACAGGTCCTTAAGACAATCGAAGCTGACCACCTCATTGCTCATTGTAACAAGTAATGATGCATGATGGCTAAGTGCATCAGCCACATTGTTCTGTTGCCCTGACCTGTGCTTCAGAATGAATGTAAATTTTTATAAAAATGCAACCCATCTAACGTGCACACGATTCACATTAGTCTGACTATTAATAAACTTTAATGCTTGATGATTAATGTACCAAATAAACTCTCTTTAAATTAGATAATGTCGCCAATGTTGCAGTTCCTGAATAACTGCGTACAAGTCAAGCTCATACATCAACCACTTCTTTTAGACTTCGCTGAGTTTCTAGCTGTATAAGGCTACCGGCTTGCCTTCCTGTAATAATACTCCTCTAATTCCAACATATGAAGCGTCACACTCAACCTCAAATAACTTGTCAAAATTAGGAAGCAGCAAGACTGGTGTTGTGGACAAACAATGCTTGACTCATGAAAGCTCTTGTCAGATTCATCGGTCCCTTGAAATGGTCTTTTTTCATGCAATCTATAATAGGCGAAACTATTGTGCTAAAATTTCGCACGATTCAATGATAGAAGGTCACTAACCGGTGAAAACTCCCTACCTTGTGAATGTTTTTAGGGATCGGCCATTCCCTAATGGATCGCACATTTTCATCATCTACACAGATGCCTGTGGATGTTACAAAAATTCCTAGGAACAACAGTTGTCCGTTAAAAAGCTACACTTCTTCAAGTTCAGGTACAACTTGTAAATTTATAGGACTTGCAGCACCTGCCTGAGATGTTTCTTGTGCTCTATCTCATCCTAGCTATATTTTAATATGTTATCAAAATATACTACCACAAATCGGCCAGTGAACAGTTTTAAAACTTGATTCATCAAATGCATAAAAGTACTTAGTGCGTTCGATAGACCAAAGGGCATAACTAGCTGAAATTGCAGTAATGACCGGTAGAAGTAGGAATAGGTCAAAGTGTCCTTGGGGAGGAGGGTGAATTGGACTTTATAAAATTTTATGACAATTTAAAATTCTATTACTATTATCTTGATCTAATATAAAAATTTATCACGATATCTTCAACTTAACTCTAATGGCTTCCAAGCTAAATAGAGGATCTAATCACAAGACTATTCAATATCTAAATAGTATATAAATTTTAGTCTATGATGGATGCACTGAGTGGCTGTGTGTGAGATGTGATACTTATCAGTTTTAAATAATCATGCATCACATGATCATTCAAAGTATACATAATAAAATAATATGTAAATAACAATCTCAAACACAATCATTTTATAGTGTTTCAGCTATATGCCTACTCCACTCCCGATGGACACACTCAACCCTTGAGTGTACCAAATTTCACTAATAGAGGTTTCAAATTAGGTTGACCTCAAACCAGTACAACTTACATAAGGCTAACTTTAGGACCTATACAAGGCACCTAACATGTCTCCACGAGACATAAGTTTATGCCCTACAAAGGAGCAAGGGTCAACACACAACACAGGTTTTATGCCCTACACAAGAGCGAAAGATCTACACAAGGAACCTAGGGTTTTAGGCCACACAGGCCAAGAATCCACGCAAGGACCCTAGAGTTTATACCCTACACAATAGCAAAGGTCAACACATACAACCTAAGTTTTATGTCATACACAAGAGAAAGGGATCCAATAAGGAACCTAACTTTTAGGCCACACCAGCCAAGGACCTACACTAAAGACCTAAGGTTATACCCTACATAAGAGTAAGGGACAACACACAATACCCGCACGTATACTCTCCCATTGGAGGCCTCCTATAAGGACTTGAAAGGGGTGAGAAGCACCTTTGATCCAAACCTACAAAAAGAATGATCGAAAGGGTCTCTGGACTCTAATGACTTACAAATAAGTAGGTGAGCCCCATTTAGCACGTTGATGAAGATCTTCTCCTTGTTGATGAAGATTCTTTAACTCCTTGATCCACAATACTCGAATATGTACCAATAAAGGTGACGGTTTGGGTCAAGGATATCTCAGAATCTACTCTAATAAATATTACCTATTAAAGCAATGGAGAGATTCTAAGGTCCTAGGCATTCAAGGGATCCCATCTCAATGATTTGCCATTAAGGTGGTAGCTGGATGATCCTTGAATACATAAGTTCATTTCCCAATCCACTCTATTAAATATCATTGATGATGGTGGATTGAAGGATGAACTCCTATGAAAAAAAGGGCTTAGGGTAAATAATGTGTAGTTACTCTCTCAAAGCTCTCTCTTTTTCTCACTACAACAACCAAGAATAAACTCTCCTTAAATAGACAAAAAGTTTTAATGGTAAAAAGATTTCAGATTCTAACTGAGTGATATCATCGGGCTTGCTTTGATGTCATCGAACGTATACTTTCGATGCTACCGAAGCAAGGTTCGATGATATAAACTCTACTGAAGTATATACTTGAAAATTTTTGCCTGAGGATCGATATCATCGAGCGTGCGTTGATGTCATCAGAGTTTGAATTTCGATTTCATCGACAATATGTTTGATACATCGATCATTTCCACATGATTTTTAAAAGAGCTTGCTAGACAATCTTTGATCTATTTCGATGATATTAAGCAGATATCAATTTCATCGAAATTTGAATTACGATCATATCGAGACATCATCTATTCCTTAGACTTTTTCAGAGGATTTTCCTATTGAGCTTGCTGGATAGTTTGGTCCGAATTCAATAAAATCGAAGCTCCCTCGATATCATCAGAATTTGAGTTTCGATGGAATCGAGGCTCGCTTCGAGTCATCGATAAATATGAGATTTGCCTTAACAGCACGCTGGACACAAACTAGACCGAATTCAATTATATCGAGCTATCTCGATGTTATCGAAATTTGAATTCCGATGATATCGAAAAGTCCATCGATTCATCGAGAATTTTGTCCAAGGATCAAGTTGGTTGCTGGACACTAAATGTCCTCAATTCGATTATATCGAGTACTTTCTGAGGACATCGATAACATGTGTTCGATCATATCGATGTGCTATCGATATATCGAGAAAGGATGAAAATTTAGAAATTTTCCTGTTTTACAAAATAAGTTTTTATACTAAAACACCTATGTTGTTCTACTCATTTTAATAGTTTATAAACCTAGGTGTTTTGGGACTTGGGATGTGAGGCTTAGTTTACCTTTAATGAGTTTGGAGCACATATTCAGTTGAGGTAGATGCTTGATGATCTTCATATGGGGCCCACTTGTCTTACCGAATCAACTCTCATGTTGATTGACAAGCCAGTGCACTTTCACCAGCCACTCATACAACCCTTGGTTTTAAATACTGTTTTCCACTCATCATCGGGTTAGATACGAATTTAATGGTACCCGCTCGTTAGGTCTATTTTAAAGAACACTTTGGCCCCTTTTAACATATTGAGCATGTCGTCCAACCATGGTATTAGGAACCAATATTTGATGGTAGTTTTGTTGATTGACTGGCTGTAACACACATGCACTCGCTTCCATATTTTTAGCGTTAATAATGCTAATATGACATATGGACTCGTGCTCTCTCTTAAGAGACCTTTACAGATCAATTTCTCCACTTGCCCCTGAAGTATCTCATACTCCTTTAAACTCATCCGATAATGAGGGCGGTTGGGTAGGCTAGCCCAAGGGATGAGGTCTATGTGATGTTAGATGTCCATCATAAGGGGCAATCCCTCAGGTAAATCTTCAAGCCAAAATTCTTTTAATTTGTTTAACAATAGTCTTAAACTTGGAGGAATGTTTGAGGATTCTGATTCCTCACCCTTGACCACTATGACGTATCCCTCGCCAGTTTCCTTGGATTTCTCCATGAAATCTCGAATGGTGAGGAGGGAACTCCCCTACACTTTGGAGGCTTTAGGGTGGTTCTCTGGTGTCATGGGGGTAAGGATTATTTTTTGACTATACTTGACGAATACGTAGACATTGTCTCATCATTAATGGGTTGCATCACGGTCCAATTACCAGGATTGACCGAGTAACATATGACATGCTTCTATGTCGACTACGTTATAAAGTATTTGATCCTTATAATTTTTACCAATTGAAACTGAGACAGTTCACTGTTCAATTATCTTGGTCTCGTTTACCTTTTTTATCCAGCTAATTGAGTACAGGGAAGGATGTTTTGTTGTTGATAGATGCAACTTATCCACCATCACTCTTGAGATGATATTCTCGTTATTACCACTATCTATGTTCACATCACAAACCTTTTCGTTCACGGTGCATTGCATATAGAATATATTATGTCGTTGTGGATGTAATTCCTTCCATGGGGTGTACAGTAATTGCCTCACAACTATAGATTTACCATGATCCTGTACCGTAAAATCATCGCCATATGCTCCTTCCTTAATGGGTTGCTCATGTTCATCAAAATTAGGGTCTTCTTCTGTGGCCTCATCTTAAGTGCTCTCTTCGTTTATGTTCAAGTCTGTTGTAAGATGTTGAGGAATGATGTTTGATAAGTGGCCCAGTTGACACAAAGGTAACAATTATTCGACCTTGGCCGAGTGTAGGATTTGGAATCCTACTCGGGCCCACTGTTGTGGGTCCTACATGTTGAGGCCTAGATGAGTTGCTTCCCGTATCATAATTCACGGTTGCGGGAGGTTGAGGATATTCTCCTACTAGTTCTTTTCCTTGTGCCAGCACTGGATCCTGCACGGGACTCATTATGGGGGGTCGAGTTGAAGGATAAGGCTGATTCGAGACTCTTTCAAGTTTCATTTCTTCCCTACCTGCTAATTGAACCGCTGCATCTATGATCCCGACTGGGTGCATCTGAACTTGATCCTGAATTGTCGATTGTAACCCTTCTATAAATCGTGCCACCTTCTGTGACTTAGATTCTGATAAATCATTTCGTGTTGCCGAATGTTGGAAATCTTCATTGTAATCTATGACAGTTCAATTTCCTTATCAGAAATTCTGGTATTGCTGGAATAATATCTGCTCGTAATTACTCGGAGGAATCATGATGGAAGAAGGCGTCTCATCCATGGCCATGATGAGAGTTGTAATTACTCCCACCATGCAAAAGCACCAAATTTTAATTTAAATGGTACCAATTTTACCTATTTATGATCTGACACGTTCATGTAATCAAAATATCTCTCTACTTTGGCTAACTAATGGAGGAAATCTTCTATGTGTAATAAACCATTAAAAGTTGAAAGTTCAGCCTTACCTGGATAGTTTCTTTTAACATGATCTAGATGATCACTTCCATGGATTGGTTGTCAGGAAAAGCTTTCATTAAGATCCTCGTCACTGTAACTTGAATAATCTGGTGTAGCCCTATGATTTGCCATTGGTTATGCTCTACGGAAATCGGGGTTATGTCTTACATCAACCATGGGAGGTGGGGCAACTACAGGCGGTGGAGCATCGCTTAGGGATCGGGACAGAAGTAGCGGATCCACAAGATGGTCAAGGGTTGCCTACAACCCTTGCATGGTCAACTGACTCTCCCGATGGAAAGCTTCCATTCTTTCCTCAAGATAACAAATCCCTGTATCACCGTCCATAGGATTTTGGCTCAAATCTTTGTTGTTTGCCATCGGCCCGAGGAGAATTCTCTCTTTGATACCAATTAACGTAGGGATGAACGTGATGAGGTTGATCACCGTCTTCCACGAGGATAACTACTCAAAATCCACCGAGCTTCTTTGGACTCCTCATAGAGACTTCCCGAATCCATGAGGAAAAAAAGCAAGAAGAATATAAATAAATTCTAATAAATTTGTAATTTGATTGATGAATAAAATAACTGAGTTCACAACCCTTTAAATAGGGATACTAAGCAATGTGAGAGAAATTAAAGGAAAACTATAACTAAAACTCCTAGAATTCGTAACTTACTATTTATAGATGGTCGTGATGTCTACTAGTGCATAAGGTTTTCGGCCAAAAATAGTATGTGTCCTATTAGGCTTCACCAAGATGTTCTCCAAATTATTCTAAGATCTTTTCACATTGGGCGCAACTCCTAAAGCCCAATGGATGAGGAGTTATAATCAAACTAAAATTTACTATTTATAGTAAAAACACAATTAAAATAGGGAAACAACCGTTGATCAGGGGTATTTTGAAAATCTGGCTAGTGTAACCTAGCATAGTAGGGTTGGGCGGCTAAAGTAGCTCGTTCTACCCAAAAATCATATATTTTACACTCGATAACTCATTTCAGATTGCGAGATATGCCTGATCTAAGGTCTAATGTTCTGGATCACTTTTGTCATTGACCAGGCCTTTTTTGATCCATCTTGGCCTTGAAACTATCTGTGACCCACTCTACATTAAAGTACTTCTTCATGTACTTCATTGTTGACTTTTGGATTTGAACCAATCATTCCTACGATACATGTAATGCTTCAACTTTCTCCTCTAGTGATTTAAGTCACTCATCAACATGAGAGGGTTAGTAATTGGAATCAGCTGGATCATCTAACTCATCCAACTCATTGAAAATGTCTCCCATAGTGGTGTCTTCAGGTGGCTGTGCTTCCTCCTCTTCTTCATTTTGTATAGGAAGAGGTTTAAGGTTCATCATATTCAGATTGGAGCTATTAAATGGTAGTTCAGATTCCGGTGCCTCGAAGGATGGAATTTGAACGTTATAATGCAACACAAGGCAAGTCATAAGATAAGCAAATGGAATCGAACCATACTTGGGATGCAAGTGAAACTAAATGAAGATGTAGAAAATCAAAGATGGTAAACAAACACATATGCCAGATACAACAAAATGAAAGACCGTAACGCCCTGAATTTCGAGGGTCGAGCAAGGCTTGATTCCTGAGATTTTGAACATCACTTATGTCCTGTGGAAGCTAGTTTTCTGATTTCTTCCATGTTGATTGATTAAACATGCATGAAATTTTACTAAATGGCGTATCATACTCCAAATTTTATGAGGTTAAGCAAGTGCGGAATTCTAAAACATGTCTATGTAAGTATGCAGATGTTTCACAAAATTTCTTTCAGAGTATGAGTACATGACCGGGTTCAATATATACATGTATAATTTTAAAATGCACAAAATGTACAAAATGTGGCAATATAAATGTGTTCAACTAAGCCCTGATGCCCAGTGTCCCCTACGCAATGGTACATCTGAAAAGGCTAAAGCTATTAAGTCCTAGACCGGGGGGGGGGGGGGGGTGAATAGGACTATGTCAAATTAAAAATTAACAGTGAAATTTAATCAAATATAAATACTGATAACAATAAACAATCTCACAATGCTGAAATAAAATACTACCTCTAATGTATGAGTTTTGAGAGATTGATATAGATGTTGTTCTAAGAACAACCTTACATCAAAAATTAAAAGTTTATGGTAGGACAACCTGATTCCTAGAAAGTTTTGTGTATTAAAAACTCAAAATCATACAGAGGAATAAAGAAATAAATAGAAAGGAAAGAAATCTAAGCTATTATAACATTCCCACACTTGCATAAAAGAAATTACAACATTCTCCACAAATGCAAAAAGAAAAATTACAAACATCCACAAAAAGAAATAAACAACCAATTCACAAGACCAGAAATTATAGTGGTTCGCTTGTGTGTACACCAACTATTTAAAAAATTAGCCACATAACTACTCCACTCCTAATATCCTCATATAGTGGATATTAGTATTCACTATGAAAATAGGTTTTTCAAGGTTCACCTAAAACCCTCACAATTGTGTCTTTCAAGTGGGCTTACACAATTTCAAAAACCCCATACTCTGAGTTTTCTGGATCACCTTAGAAAAATCAAAACAGAGAGATTTTTCTAGCACAATCTCAATCAAACTAAAAAATAGAAATTTACAATAATGTAAAATACCTGGATATTCTCCTTTAGATGCAGCCTAGAAGAACCAAATTGGAGTATAAGTTTAACATCGAAGTTCAATGTCCACACTCACTTTTGAAATGGTTATAGGTATAGATTGATTTTGGATTTAAAGCACCTTGGGCTAGCTAGATTTGATTTTGATTCCAAGAAATGGGAATATTTCTATCCCTCTTTCAAATATAATTGGAATGCAGAATATAAAATCAAATACAAAGAAAACTAATTAAAGAGAATATATAATGAGCACTAGATAGCTTAAGAATATCACTAACTTATCTTTCAGAGTGACGTGTTGATTTAGCTTGAATTGAATATAAAACTCTGAAATTCATGCTCTATTTATAGTTACAAAAACTGCACTCTCGACTGGTCCTGAGGTCGGCATGACTGGTTATAGGACTAACATATTTTTAAAATTTTGAGTACGATAGGATAAAACCATTCCACGACTGGTCGTAGGCTCTACTCGACCAGTCGAATCCTGTCCACGACTGGTTGTGTGGAACCATTTTTAATTGCTAGACTTTGAGTCGAGGTTGCAGGACTGGTCGAGTACAGGTCAAGCACTGCTCACATGACCGGTCGAGGAGTCTTCAAGACTGGTTGAGACTTTAACAAAAATTCCTAAAAATCAGTAACAAACTTAGGATTGGTTGAGGAATTCTTGCATTGGTCGAGTCAGTGCTAGGACTAGTCGAACATAGTCCAAGACTATCGAGAAATAGTCAATGCACTTATAAAGTGACTCAATTTAAATTATGTATTCAAAATGGCCTACCTTATGGTCAATCTAGAGTCATTCATACCTTATACATAATGTATGAACATTGAAACTTCTTTTCCTTTAGTTGATAGGTGATTTTTGAAGTTCACGAAGCTTGAGATCTTGACATACATAAAAGCTTAAACTTGAGACCTTTTAAAGCTTGAATTTGAGTAACAATGAAGCTTGAGCTTGAGGTTCAAAGTCTTAACTTAAAGCATGAGCTTGAGGTTCAAAGTATAGAAACTTTGTCTTGACTTGAAGCTTGTACTATAAATCTTGAAACATTGAATTCACACTTGATGTTTTACTCGAACATGAACAAGTAATCTTGTATTTGAAGTTCTTGATTCTTGAAGTAAAGACCATTGTCCTTACATTGTCTTGAATATATTGATGCGCTACACAAGACAGATTCCAAGATATTTTGGCACTACAAAATTTGACAATCATACGAGCTAGAAACCATAACACTTACAATCTACCCCTTTGTCAAATTTGTGACAAAACACACTTCATAATAACATAAGCATTATACGCACAAAGAATCATGCACCAGTTGTCAAATTAAACCAGTCAACTTGGTTAAAGAATCATGCACCAGTTATCAATAGTTCAGCATTAATTAAATCGAATCAATGCCTCCGATAATACTCCCCCTTACTCCTCCCCCTTACACAAAGTAGGCTTACATGTCCACAATCTACATGCCATCGCAGTCCACATGCCATATATCATATATCAAGAATGAAAAAATTCTCCCCCTTTTTGTGACAATATGATAAAGGAAGAGACCAATACATGAAACACGACATAGATAAACAAGGAAGAATAAGACGAGCAATGAGGAAGAATGGATCAAGATGGTTGATATTAAAATCATAAGCAAGTAATGTTCAAGCATAATCAACCAACATCAACAGAGTTCAACTAAATTCAATCCCACAAACCGAAAGAAAGCTAAGTAGCATAATAGTTATTACAAGCCATATGAGAAAACACTAATAAGATCCTGAAGAAGGAGCAGGTATGATAAGATCAAGTTTTTGAAGTCCCTTGTTCAGGCACCTAAGATATTTGTACATATATTTGAACTGCAAATCATGGGACACATTCATATTATCTACATTCTCCTCAAGTGAGCGCAATCGCGCATCGAAGTCAGATGGCTGATAGTTAGGATCATCTGCCAAGTCGGATTCGATCTAATTAAAAATATTATCCATGATGGCCAACATAGTCATAAGATAAGCGAAAGGGATATCACTGTGTCTAGGATGGAGACGGAATTGAATGATGCAATGACAGATTAAAGAAGAAAGACATACATTGGTTTTAGAAAGAATGGCATGAAGAATCTGAACCATGAATGTAGTGAGTTCAATTTTGTTACCAGAATGAGGATAAACATTGGAAATGAATACCCTATGAATGACTCTATATCTGGGTAACAAATATTTTGAAGCAAACACATTTCCGTTAGTACTCTATTGTGCATCTATATTGTACAATTCTCTAGTAAGCATTCGTTTTTCAAATTCTGTTGGTTTAGCTACTAGAATGTTAATGGGAATACCTTCATCATTGACAGGAATGTCCATTAGACCAGAGATTAGATGACGGTATACTTCAAATGGACCTTCTCTAGTTGCAATAATAAATATAATATTTTCAGTAGAAAAATTAGAGATGCATACATACATAGCTTGTGCAATGGACCAATATGCTGGCCCACCCTAATGTAGAATGTTATCCCATCCTATAGATTGAAGAAGAAGGATTTCAAATGTAACAAGATATTTAACATGAACAGGTCATTCATCTATAACATTACACAACCTTATATCCCGCATATAGGAGGGATCATCTTTGGGTAACCGAAGGTGGCGCACCGTGATAGGTGCCGATCTAGAAGATGAAGACCATGAGAACTTTTCTTTTTACCTCTACCTTCCATTTGTAACTAGGAAATCAAGGAACTAAGTGATTGCAAAAGAAGTAGAATGGGTTTTCTCAAGATTAGATTTTAGAGAAGAAAATCCCAAAAACCTCAATGAAATAAGAAATAAATCACATCAATGAGGAAAAATGAGTGATAAGAACTTGAATCTACAAGAAAAATGGAAATAAAACACTAACCTTAAAGAACTAGGAGATGGGTTTGACCGTTCGACATAGGACTCGTTGGATAAGAAACCCACAATGAAGAAAAATGGATTTTTTCCCCCAAATAAAGCACCAACCCTGCTACATGACTGGTCGAGTACATGCTCGACCGGTCATGCCATGACTGGTCGAGTATGTACTCGACTGGTCGTGCATAGCCAAAAATATGCTATTTTCTTGAAATTTAAAATTTATAACATTTAAATTAACAAATATATACATTATGATACAAAAATACATGAATAATCAATTCAAATTGCACATACTAATATTAAATTTCAATTTAAAAAATCTGCTTTTGTTGAGAGGTTTTGCGAATATGTCTACAAGTTGAGTCTCGATCGGTATGTATTCCAAAGAAATTATCTTTTCTTCCACTAATTCACAATTTTAGTGATATATAATGTTAATGTACTTGATTTGTGAATGCTGGATTGGATTTTTAGATATATTAATTGCATCCAAACAAGCTGAGTATATGCATTACCTGCTGCAATGTATTCAATCTCAGCAGTTGAGAGCGATAGAGAACTTTGTTTATTACTTTGCCAAGAAACTAAACAGTTCCCTACATAGAAACAACCACCATTGGTTGATTTCCTATCATCAACATTACTAGCCCAATCAGCATCAATGTAACCAGCTAATTGAACACTAGTATCATGTGGAACCAAAGACCCAGATTTGTGAATATTTAGGGTCAGATTGATATCTAACACAAATTCCTACGCTAAATGTAATATCAGGTCTACTTGTAGTTAGATAAAGTAGATTTCCAATCATACTGTGATATAGTTTAGGATCCACACTCTTACCTGTAAAGTCCTTTGAGAGTTTTAAAGTCATACTCATAAGAGTATCAAAATTTTTTCCATTCTCAAATCCAAACTTTTTAAGTTCAGATCAATAAAGAAACCATCAGGTTACTTTTAGCTTGCAACCCTAGTAAATAATTCAATTCCCCAACCATGCTCATTTCGAATTTAGATTTCATAAAATCTGCAAACTTAACAATCATGTTAGTACAGGTAGATCCATATATAATATCATCAAAATAATTTTATATTATTAAAATGTGATCATTATGTTTCTTAACAAACAAAGCTATATCAACACTTCCCATTAGAAAATTATGACTTAGCAAAAACTTAGTCAACCTTTCATACCATGCCCTGGGAGCTTGTTTCAAACCATAGAGAGCCTTTCTTAGGTGATAGAGATGATCGGTATTCTTAGGGTCTTAGAAACCCGTTGGTTGTTCAACATACACTTCTTCATGCAAATCATCATTTAAGAAAGAACTCTTTATATTCATTTAGTACATTTTGAACTTTCTAAAGCAAGCAATGGATATAAATAGTCTGATTGATTCAAGATGAGCTATTAGGGTAAAGGTCTCATCATAATCGATGCCTTCAATTTGAGTGTACTCTTGTACAACCAGTCTAGCCTTGTTTCTAATTATATTACCAAGTTCATTAGACTTATTTTTAAAAATCCACTTAGTTTCAATAATATGTTTATCTTTAGGTCTAGGAACTAAGTACCAAACATTATTTCTAACAAATTGATTAAGCTCTTCTTGCATCGCAACTATCCAGTTTTTGTCAGTAAGAGCTTCTTTTATGTTAGCTGGTTCTATCTGAGATGTAAAGCACACATAATTACACAAATCTTCTGGTTGTCTACAAGTGTGCACACCAGTGAGAGGGTTTCTAAGAATTTGATTAGTTAGATGGTCTTTAACAGTTCTTAGTTTAGAGTTATTTTGACTTGATGAAGAAACTGGTTTATTAATTAGAAGTACTTTATCATTTTTTAAACATAAGACAGGTATATTCAAGTGATCGTCAATAACCACATTAATATACTCTTGAATAACATTGATCCTCTTATTAAGAACCCGATATGCTCGACTATTCAGAGCATACCCTAAAAATATTCCTTCATCACTTTTGGTGTCAAACTTACCTAGATTTTCTCGGTTACGTAAAATGTTGCACTTGCTGCCAAAAACTCGAAAGTATTTAATAGTAGACTTCTTATCAAACCACATTTCATACACTATTTTACTATTTGATTTTTTAGTATAAACACGGTTAATTATATAATACATAGTATTTATGGCTTTGGCCCAAAGATTTTTAGGGAGCTTCATACTGTCATTTCTTGAAGTACTCTATTTTTTTTTTCTACTATACCATTTTGTTGTGGTGTTTTGAGCAAAGAGAATTCATGTGATATTCCCTGATCATTGTAAAACTTCTCAAAACCGCTATTCTCAAATTTTGATCCATGATCGCTACGAATCTTACAGACTCGAGACTCTTTTTCAGTTTGAAAATGTCTAAGTACCCTTTTTACTTCATCGAGAGTTTCTGATTTGTTTCTTAGGAAGACTACTCAAGTATATTTGGTAAAGTCATCAACAATTACCAGAATGTACTTCTTGCTACCCAGAATTTCCATTCTAGTTGGTCCAATAAGATCCATATGGAGGAGTTTGAGCGGTTTAGATGTGGCATTGGAGTTCGCTTTTTTGTGAGAACTCCTAGTTTATTTGCCAATTTGGTATTCCCCACATATTTTGTCTATTTTTCTTATTTTGGGTAAGCCTCTTATTAACTCTCTTTTTCTCAATCTATATAAGTTGCGATAGTGTACATGTCCAAGGTGTTTATGCCATAAATTGGTCTCATCGGTATGGACCATGTAACACGATAAATTAGACAAGCTAGAATCACTAGCAGTTTTCAGAAGTTCTGCGACCAGTTAATATTACAAAATCATTTTTATTTAAAATTTCACATCCTAGGTTGGTAAATTTTACGCTATGATTCTTATCGCATATTTAAGAAATGCTTAATATGTTGTGTTTTAACCCCTTTACATATAAAACATTCTCAAATAAAGGGAGGTTAAAAAGTTGGACCGTACCTTGGCGAACAATCCTGATGTTGCTACCATCACCGAATGTGATTGAACCATCAGTCATGTCTTTAATATTGGTGAACAGACCTTTGTCACTTGTCATGTGTCAGGAGAAACCATTGTCTAGGTACCACTTTGAATAGCTTGAAGCGTTGAAAGCAGTGTGGGCAACCAAGCAAGTAACCTTAGGAACCCATTTCATTACAATCTTGGGTTTAGGAGTGTAGTTGGTCTTCTTATTTTTGCAGTTGTTATAAGACTGACCCACTGAGTTAGATTTTAATAGCTCCTTATATAAATCAATAATTTTCTCAGTTAAAGGATTATGATTCTGATTTTTATAGCTGATATGGTTGCTATTAGGTTTTAAGGATTGAAAAGTTTTAACATTTTTTGGATAACCTTGATTTAGACTTTTCCCTTTTGAGTTTGAAGACTCTCCTTTCACTAACTTAGGAGGTGTATTCTTATATTTGGGAGGAATACTTTTGACATAGCCTAAACCAGATTGGCGCCACATTTTCTAAATCTAGATAAGAGTTTTTCCAACTTAGGATCACCTTGGGCATACCTCCATGTGTCTTTTAAACTCAAAAGTGAAGAGACTTCAAGTTTTAGTTTTTCATTTTTAGATTTTAGATTTTTAACAAAAGAGGTTTTGAAATCTAAATTGCACTTAATTTTTTCAAAATATTCTAAAATATGGGATTTTTCTAAAATAATATTATCAAAATTTTCTTTAAGTTTGGAAAATTTTTCTTTGTAAAGTTTTAGTTTTACGGCAATTTTACAATTCTCCTTGTAAGGGCATTATAAACATCTTAAAGATCTTTTTCATTTTCATGATCAGTTTTCAAATTTTCTTCACTAGTTGAATCATCATGATCTAAAAAGTGAACTTGGCTAGAGTGATAAGGGCTTTGACTTCATTGCCCGACTCAGTTTAAGAATCTTCTGATTCAAAAGAGGCTTCAGAGTCAGAAGATTCATCCTAGGTAGCTAACATTCATTTCCTTATAGGTTTGTCATTTTTAGGACACTTGTTCACTAAATGCCCATATTCATGACAAGTGTAACATTGACTGTCTTTTAAAGATTTTCAAGTTTTAGTTTTAGATCTTTTCTTTTTATTAGGTTTTTGAAAATCAACCCTCTTTTTATTTTTGAAAATCTTATAAAACTTTTTAGTTAAAAGGACTATATCATCTTCAAAATTTTCTAAATTAGAATTACTATTTTATTGAAAAATACATTTAGAAGATTTAAGGGTGATAGATTTACATTTAGGAGCTTTAAAAATTAACTCATAGGTTTGTAAAAAACCAACTAATTCTTTTACCCTCATATTATCTGTATTACGAAGTTCTTGGATCACGGTCACCTTTGAATTGAACCGTTCAGGGAGTGAGCAGTATCTTTACACAAACTTTACTTTCGGAGATTTTATCACCGAGACCCCACATAAAGTTTACAATGTCATTTAATCTAATATAGAAGTCCATGAAGGTTTCATTTTCTTCCATACGTATTTTCTCAAATTTGGTTGTGAGGATTTGTACTTTAGATTTCTTAATGATTGTTATTCCCTCGTCTGTCATTTCTAAAATATCCCAGGCTTGCTTTGCAGTATTACAGGATATAATTCTTTTGAATTCATCCAGTGATAGTGCACAAGTTATGGCATTTAAAGCCCTTACATTAGCACTACTTTCATTTTTTTAAAGAGTGATACAAGAAAAATATGGTGTAACTTTCATAGATTTGGATCCATATACCAGTTACTTTAGTGGTAGGAGGGGTCCATTCAGTCATGGCAGTTTGTCACACACTCTCATCCATGGATTTTAAGAAAATCCTCATTCTGGCTTTCTAATAGGTATAGTTGGAGCCATCAAATGGTAGAGGCCTAGTGACTGAAAGGCTATAAAAATTTGACATCTTGCAAAGCTTAGATCGATTAGCTCTAAAAACTAATCCAAAAGTAATAACAGTTAAAATGAGCTATTAGGCTTTGATACTACTTGAAAAGGCCGAGCTATTAAGTCCTAGAGGGGAGGGGGGGTTGAATAGGACTATACTAAATTAAAAATTAACAACGAAATTTAATCATATCTCATAATGCTAAAATAAAATATAACCTCAAATGTATGAGTATTGAGAGATTGATACAGATGTTGTTCTAAGGACAACCTTACACCAAAAACCAAAGGTTTATGGTAGGACAACCTGATTGCTAGAAAGGTCTGTGTATTAAAAACTCAAACTGATATAGAGGAATAAATAAATAAATAGCAAGGAAAGAAATCTAAGCTATTATTACATTCCCACACTTACATAAAAGAAATTACATCTTTCTCCACAAATGCAAAAAGGAAAATTACAAGCATCTACAAAAAGAAATAAACAACCAATCCATATGACTAGAAATTATAGTGGTTCGCTTGTGTGTACACCAACTGTTTAGAAAAACAGCCACACAACTACTCCACTCCTAATATCCTCACACAATGGATATTAGCATTCACTATGAAAATAGGTTTTTCAAGGTTCACCTAAAACCCTCACAATTGTGTTTTTCAAGTGGGCTTACACAATTCTATAAACTCCACACTCTGAGTTTTCTGGATCACCTCAGACAAACCAAAATAGAGAGATTTTTCTGGCATAATCTCAATAAAACAAAAAAAAAAGAAATTTATAATAATGTAAAATGCCTGGATATTCTCCTTTAGATGCAGCCCAGAAGAACCAAATCGGAGTAGAAGTTCTACGTAGAAGTTCAATGTCCACACTCACTTATGAAGTGGTTCTAGGTCTAGATTGATTTTAGATTTAAAGCACCTTAGGCTAGATTGATTTGATTTTGATTCCAAGAAATAGGAATACTTCAATCCCTCTTTCAAATATAATTGGAATGCAAAATATAAAATTAAATATAAAGAAAGCTAATTAAAGAGAATATATAATGAGCACTAGATAGCTTAAGAATATCACTAACTTATCTTTCAGAGTGGTGTATTGATTTAGCTTGAATTGAATATAAAACTCTAAAATTCGTGCTCTATTTATAGTTGCAGAAACTACACTCTCGACTGGTCCTAAGGTCGGCGCGACTGGTCGTAGGACCAACAGATTTTTAAAATTTTGACCACGATAGGATAAAGCGGTTCCACGACTGGTCGTAGGCTCTGCTTGATCGATCAAGTGGCCTCCACGATTGGTTGAGTCCTTTCCACGACTGGTCGTGTGGAACCATTTTTAGTTGCTGGACTTTGACTCGAGGCTATAGGACTGGTTGAGCTTAGGTCTAGCACTGTTCACACAACTGGTCGAGTAGTCTCTAGGATTGGTCAAGACTTTAACAAAAATTCTCAAAAATCAGTAACAGAATTAGGACTGGTTGATGAATTCTTGGACTGGCTGAGCCAATGCTAAGACTAGTCAAACATAGTCCAAGACTAGTCGAGAAATAGTCAATGCACTTATAAAGTGACTCAATTTAAATTATGTATTCAAAATGACCTACCCTATGGTCAATCTAAAGCCATTCATACCTTATGCATAATAAATGAACATTGAAACTTCTTTTCCTTTAGTTGATAGGTGATCTTTGAAGTTCACGAAGCTTAAGATCTTGACATACATAGAAGCTTGAACTTAAGACATTTTGAAGCTTGAATTTGATTAACATTGAAGCTTGAGCTTGAGGTTTAAAGTCTTGACTTGAAGCATGAGCTTGAGGTTCAAAGTATAGGAACTTTGTCTTGACTTGAAGCTTGTACTATGAATCTTGAAACATTGAATTCACACTTGATGTTGTAATCGAACATGAGCAAGTAATCTTACAATTTAAAGTTCTTGATTCTTGAAGTAAAGACCTTTGTCTTTGCACTGTCTTGAATATGTTGATGCGCTACACTAGACATAGATTCCAAGATGTTTTGGCACTACAAAATATGAAAATTATAAGAGTTAGAAATCATAGCACTTACAATATCGACCTGCCCGAGAGTTGGAAGCAGGAGAATTCCTCCTCCTCATCCAAGAAGTCCTGCTCCAGAGCATAGACGTCATCTATGCCTGCATGTAAATCTGCGTCTAGTTGGTGTTTTAAAACACTGTTCTAGAGTGAGAGTGAGTGATCAACTCTTTGGTCCTATAAGGTAAAAGTAACACATGTTATCAAGTCAATTAAGCAATAATGATAAGACAATCATAAACAATCACTTCCTAACTATTCTCTTTAATAAAAAATTAGAGTGCAAGTAATGATGCATGCCCTCACCCATTAATGCTCCCTCAACACGTGACTCCGACCGCCTATTTCACATATGAAAACACTTCCTCAATTGTGTAACTCCAATGCTTTTTTAACACATTCTAACTAATGCGGTCGATGCATGGTCATGTTAGCCAAGTGATTAATTATGCTCATTCATTCAGTAAGTTTGGGAAGCTAGGGTACCTCCCCTTTTAAATATTGACCCCAAATTGAACATTAGGGATCAGACAACTACAACAATCCTCTTCCTATGTTCTGGATCCATTTAGGTTCATCACTTCAAGATAAACACATACGATATGCAAGTTGCAAGAAGTGGTGCTCTTGGTCACTACGGGGAGGTCGTCACCCCAGCATAGGCCAACAATACGAACACGGTGTAGTATAACACCATGCCCGGCTCACGAATCTTGAGGATCGTGGTACCATGGTTAAAGGTAGATCTCTACATTGATGAGGGGTACCTTAGATTCAAATAGTTGCGTCCATAGATTATAAACACACAATAGGTCAAATGGTTCATTAGGTAAGCTCGATTGGTTCGGGCGCACGTTGACCTATTTGACACGGAGCGCATAAGTGCCCCTTGTGGCCTAGCCACTGTTGGAAGTTATCATATAACCCGTATCTTTTGAGTTTACCCAAGGTGGCTAGACTAAATCGGCCTCCCCAAATATGGGCATTGACCAATTGCATGGACTATGATTGTAGCCCCATTCCTATCCACATGCTACTCACATGAAATTCATATCAGTATTTGACAAGCCATCCTAGTGCATATCTCATTTGGGCATTTCATCAAACACATAGTCCATGTTAACTACAACTTACATTTTATCAATTTGTTACATAGATGAGAATATACACATGCATAAGACAATAAAGAATCCTACCTTAATACTCATAGTACATACAAATCATCAACGATTTCTCATTTAAACAATTTATCAAACACATAGACTACGTTAGTTACGACATACTTTTTATCAATTTATTACACAGAGAAGTCTATATGCACATGACAATGATGAATCTTAAATTAACAATCATGAAAAGCACAACTCAGTTTCTGTTTCTCATTTAAACATTTCATCAAATACATGGGATACATCATTTACTTATCACAATTCATAGGTGCATCTTATATAGAAATAGACGTGTTTAAGATAATACGGTAGTAATCATGGCAAGCATAAATCATTAGTTGTAATGAAAGCATTGATAAATTGTAACCTAAGCATTTATAGTCCACACCTTTCGGTAACACGATCGATTCAGACACGATCCTAAGGCTACATTTCTAAAAATGAAATGTCGGGCACTTAAACGATTAACCGGGTTAGTCAGGTTGGAGAAAAACCATACGGGAGATCTATATCACTATTAGGGCTGGTATTTCTTACCCTAAGTTGTAGCCGGAAGCATCTTGGTCGTGAAACGCGGTGGTGAGTAGGCCCGTGGAGGTGTGGGGGAAGATCTCCTACAGTTGCAGTGAATTTCCCCAAGTTTTCCTTTCTCTATTCTCTCTTTTCTCTTCTCTCCCTCTCTAGGGTTTAAAAAATTTGTATATGGGAGAGAGAGGATGAGTTGAGAGCTATTTATACCCCCAGATGAGGTGCAAATGGCCCCAGGGCTACCTTATACTATGTTTATACCCTGTGGGTGGCCGTTTCTAATGAACAGGGCTCCTAGGGAGGCCCATGGCTCATCTACATCATAGGGTACGCTCCCTATTAATGCATCCACGCTAGGACACGATTTCAGTGTGATTGGATAAGCCGATCGACCGTGAAGAGCCCGTGTCAGATCAACGGTCATACGTTTCCAATCGGGGCCACGGTTATACGGATAGGTGCAGGGAAATTTTCTTTCTTCATGGGTGAAGTTTGGTCATAAACTAATAGTTAGAATTCCTCAACTTTGCATAAGAGCGAATGGCCCAATTCACTTAAGTTTCAGTTTATTTTCTAAGGATATTCGTATTTCTCATGCTCTTAACTCATGGCTCAAGTTGGGGCATTTTTTGACACAATCTGGGCTTGATTCCCGCAATTGTTGTCAAGCCCAGCAGGACGAACATCATCTAATAATTTAAAGGTCATCGGACCTCCGACGTGCGGTCTAGGTCTATTACAGAGTTTCAATGTATTCCCGAGAGCGACAGGCCCTTAGGATTTCTCTTAGGTCTTAAGATGGGATTGGGTCAATGGTACTCATGATTTTAGGCCTCCCCATTTATGAAAATGGTGGCCCAAGCTTAATCCACTGATTACCTAACATTTTAACTAAATCTAGTCTAAATTATACAATCGGGTGTAGTCCTTGGGTTGTTCCGCCTGAGGTTGTACTTGGGTCTTTGTACGAATTTTTTTCAGATGTTACAAAGACTCTACCCATGAAGGGAGTAAGATCGGTCTTATTCCCAGCTCGAGGATAGACGTTGGAAGTGAAAATTTAATACAAAACTCTATATTTGGGAAGTATTTGGTTTGCTGGGAGGGCATTACCCAACCTCTATTCTGCATTAAAGTGACATAACTTATGGGTTATTGCTTGCTTTTCAAAATTGGACATTTTTTCTACTAATGTGGCTATAGGTATGCCATTGTCCGCAACATCGATTTCCATCAATACTGAAATAACATGCAATGAAACTTGGAATGTCCCTTCAACAAATTTTACTGTGAATGTCAAGTCATTAAGGGAGACATCACAGATTGATGCATACATTCGTTACACAGTAGAGTGGTAAGCCTTTCCACCCCATCCCAAAATGCGTTCCCAACCGACTTAAGAGAGAATGGGAACTAAACCAAAACGAGCAATATGGTCTAAGTTTACTGTTTTTTCTATGATAATATCTTTAATGCGGAACTCACAAACGTGTAGGGTTCTCACACTAATAGGAGTTGATCGAGAAGAACAAGCATGAATTTTGCACGCCATTTTCTTGGATTGATACTCCATATCATTTTGCAAAAGATGAAGATCAAAGAAAATTATAAGAAAAAGAGTAGATCAGATTTTTATAAACCCACACTAAATAGGGATTCAAATGATGAATACACTACTCAAAAGTGATTTTCTAGCAATAGATTACTAAATACTAGAAGAAGTTTGAAAGAAAATCACTTACTAGCAAGATTGGAAGATGTGTTAGTCGAATGGGGCACCGGCTAGCTGAGGAAGAAGATATGAAATGAAAAGAAATTGGGATTTTTCTTCCTTTTTGTTGAAATCTTACATCCATTGGCTAGCCCGAGTATGTACTCAGCTAGTTGAAAAATCATAAAAAATTAATTTTTAGACTAACTGATTTTATTTTAAGATCATTTTATGCAAAAAATAAACATAAACAAAAAAAATGCATAAAAAGAAACAAGATAATTATTTAATAATACACAAACTAATATCATACTTCATGTTGGAAAATCTAGTTCTGTCAAGCAGCTTAGTCAATATGTTTGCAAGCTGCTTCTCAGTTTGAATGTATTCAAGCACAATAAACTTATCTTCAACCAATTCTTAAATATAATGGTATCGTATGTCAATATGTTTCATACGAGAATGTTGGATTAGATTTTTGGATATATTAATTACGCTTGAATTATCACAATACAAAGTCATTGTATCTTGTGTAATTCTATAATCAGCTAGCATTCTTTTCATCTAAACTAGTTGAGTGCAAGCATTTCCTGCTGCAATATATTCAGCTTTAGTTGTAGAGAGAGATACTAAATTTTGTTTCTTGCTAAGCCAAGATACTAAACAGTTTCTTATGTAGAAACATTCACCACTGGTATATTTTCTATCATCAACATTTCCTGCCCAGTTTGCATCACTATATACGACAACTTGTACAAATGTATCATATGGATACCATAGTCCTAAGTTCGTAGAACTTGCGACATATCTGATTATCTGCTTAACAACAGTTAAGTGTGATTCTTTAGGATTATATTGATATCTAACACATATTCCAACACTAAAAATAATATCAAGTCTACAACAGTTAAGTAAAAAAGACTACCAATCATGCTTCGATATAGACGGGAGTCTACACTTTTACTTGATTCATCTTTTGAGAGTTTAAGAGTCGTACTCATTGGAGTATCAAAATTTTTTTCATTCTTAAAATGAAACCTTTTTACAAGGTTCAATGCATATTTGGTCTGTAAGATGAACATTTCATCTTCAAATTGTTTTACTTACAATCTAAGGAAATAATTTAGTTCACCAACCATGGTCATTTTAAACTTGGATTTCATTATATCTACAAACTCAATAGATAAGTTAGTGCATGTAGATCCATAAATGATATCGTCAGCATAGATCTAAACTATCAGAATATGATCATTATGTTTATTGACAAATAAGGTTTTATTAATACTACCCATAATAAAATTATAACTAAGTAAAAATTTAATCAATTTTTCATATCATACTCTGGAAGCTTGTTTTAAACAATAAAGAGCCTTTTTAAGAGGGTATACGTGATTTGTAAGTTTAGGATGTTCAAAACCCTTTAGTTGTTCAAAATATGCTTCCTCATTTAAATCACCATTTAAAATCGCACTTTTAACATCCATTTGATAAATTTTGAATTTTTTTATAGTATACAATCAAAATAAATAATCTGATAGATTTAAGGCACATAACTGGTGCAAAGGTTTCATTGTAATCAATACCTTCTATTTGAGTGTACCCATGTATAACTAGTTGTACCTTATTTATGATAATATTCCCCATTTCATCAATTTTATTATTAAAAATCCATTTGGTTCCAATCACATATTTATAGTAGGTCTGGAAACCAAGTACCATACATCATTTCTAATAAATTGATTTATTTTTTCTTGCATGGCATTTTTTCAACTCTTATTAGCAAGTGTTTCGTTTACATTGGCTAGTTCAATTTGAGAAGTGAAGCAAACATAATTATATATATTTTCTAATTATTTTATTGTCTGAATGCCAGTGCGAGGGTTACCATGTATTTGATTAGGTGAATCGTCTTTGACTAATCTTAACTCAGTATTGATTGATTTACATGAAGAGTCAGGTATATTAATCACATTGACTTCATCAGTATCTTGTTTAGGATTAGGTGTGATCTCTTGATCATCTATTGCAACATTTATAGATTCTTCAATCACCCCAGTTCTTTTGTTAAGAATACAGTATGCCCGGCTATTTAGAGCATAACCTAAAAATATTTCCTCATCGCTTTTAGCTTCAAATTTTCTTGGTCATGTAATATAAAACATTTACTTCTGAAAAATTGAAAATATTTAACTGTGGGCTTTTTATTAAACCATAATTCTCAAGTTGTTTTGTTTTTAGTTTTTCTAATATAAACACAATTTATTATATGGTATGTAGTGTTACATCCCACAAATTTTTTAGTAGATTCATGCTATTTAACATTACACTAGCCATCTCTTGAAGAATTTTATTTTTTCTTTCAACAATTCCATTTTATTGAGGTATTTTTGGAGAAGAGAATTCATGCGACATGCCATGATCATTGCGGTATTTCTCAAAATTACAATTTTCAAATTCAGTACCATGATCGCTTCTTATTTTGATCACAAGTAACTCTTTTTTAGTCTCGATACATTTAAATTTTTTTTTTACTTAATAAGAGTATCTGATTTTTCTCTTAAAAAGGCTACACATGTATATCTAGTGTATTCATCAACTATAACAAAAAAATATTTCTTTTTTCCTATTCTGTTTATTCTAGTTGGTCCGACTAAATCTATGTGGAGAACTTTTAGAGGTTTAGTCATAGCTAATGAGTTCACTTTCTTATGACCACTCCTAATCTGCTTGCCATTTGACATGCATCATAGACTTTTTCTATCTTTTTCAGCATGGGTAAACAATGTAAGTGATCTCTTTTACTCAATTTATATAGATCTCTATAGTTTACATGTCCAAGACATTTATGCCATAGTTCAATCTCATCTGTTTGGACCATGTAACATGAATGGTTTGTTGAGAAAGAATTATCAATTATATAGTAATTTTTAGATGCCCTACAATCATTTAATATTGCATTACCTTTCTCATTTATAATCTCACATCCATGATCTGAAAATTTCACACTATGCTTATTATCACAGATGTAAGATATGCTCAAAAGATTATGTTTTAATCCTTTAACATAAAACACATTTTCAAAGAGAGGAAAGTTAGGAAGTTGTGCATTACCTTAGCCAATTATTTTGCAGTTGCTTCCATCTTAGAAAGTGACTGAGTTGCCATTTACTTCATTGATATTTGTGAATATTGCCTTTTCACCTGTCATGTGTCTTAAACATCCACTGTCTAGGTACCATCTTAAATGACTAATGGCTTTGAAAGTTGTGTGGGCAACAAGACACTTAACCTTTGAAACTCCTTTCATTACGGTTTTAGGTTTAGGAGTATCTCTTGATTTTTGCTATATTTGGGAGTTAGGATTTCTCCTTTTTCTATAAATTCCTGTCTTATTTGAGTTGGATTTCAGAAGCTCTTTAAGCAAGTCCATAAGTTTTTTAGCTAAGGGTTATTTATTATACCTTTGATGTTTATAGCTGATGGCATCATTCTTTATTATAGAAACTTGAAAAGGTTTTATGTTTTTGAAATGATTCTTTATATAGTTAGAATCTCTTAGAGTCTTTCCTTTATAGTTCGAGGATTCTCCTTTTGCAAAAGTAGGAGCTGAATCCTTAAGTTTCTAGGAATTATTTTTAATATAACCCAGACCAGTTTTGTCACCACATCACCTCAATGAGGTTAACAATTTTTCAAGATTTTAGTCACCAAGGGCATATTTCCAAGTGTTTTTTAACTTTAAAGGGAAGAAACTTCTAGTTTTAGTTTCTCATTTTCTGTTTTAAGTTTTTGCAAATCAGAAGACTTAAAACTCAAATCTGTTTTTTTCAAAACAATCGAAAAAATAAGATTTTTCTAAAACTGCCTTTTAAAGTTCTACCTTTAGTTTAGAATAATTTTCTTTTTGAATTTTTAACTTGACAACAATTTTACAACTCTCTCTGTATAGGGCATTATAGGCATCTTGAAGATTGTCTTTATTTTTAGGGTCACTTCTTAGAGCATCATATTCAGACATATTACAGCTATCTAAAGAAGTAACTCTGGCTATTTTCATAAAGGCCTTAACTTATTTACATTTTCTTGATTTGATTCATCAAATTTAGAAGTAGTTTCAGAATAAGATGACTCATCCGAAGTAGTTATCATGCTCTTTCTTTTAAATTTATCTTTTTTAGGACATTTATTAGCCAAGTGCCCATATTCATGACAATTGAAACATTGAATGTCTTTTGTTTTAGATTTCTAAGAATTTGATTATCCTTATCTTTTATCGATTTTTAAAAATCTATTCACATTTTTAAAAATTTTATAAAATTTCTTTGTGAACATTGCCATTCATCTTCATTTCTTTAAAATCAAAATTAGAATTACTTTTGAATTAGATTTAGAAGATTTAAGAGCAGTAGACTTGACTTTAGGAGCCTTGAAATTTAACTTACAAGTTTGAAGAGAACCAACTAAGTTTCATAATATCAATATCCCTTAACTCCTGTATAGCAGTGAACTTTGAGTTGAACCTATCAAGAAGTGATCGTAGTATTTTTGCACAAACCTTGCTTTTAGATATTTTATCTCCCAGACTCCACATGAAATTTACTATATCATTTAGTTTGTATAGAAGTTTTTGAGTGTCAAATATTGCATATTTTCCTCATGTATATCTTAGTTTTATGAACATGATACTGCTTAATTTTATATTTTATGCATGTTTGTGTTACAAGGTGAATTTGAGTACTTGGATTTAAAAGAATGCTAAAAGCATGGATTTAATGCTCAAGAATCACCAAGGCAATAAAGGAATCTTAGGAGAGCAAGAACGAACAATTCTCATGCCAAAGATCTAAGGAAACTAGCACTACATTGAGCAAAGACTACGGATAAAAGCTGTAGCTAAAACTTATGGCTACGGTTTTAGTCCGTAGCACGACCGTAGTCGTAGGTGCCGTAGCCATAGGTCTAAAACCTATGGCTACGAATTTAATCTGTAGCCATAGATTACAATAGCTACGGATATAATCCATAGCAATCATTTCTGTAGCTAAAAGTACCTATAACTACGGATAGTATTTGTAGCTAAAAGTAGTGCTGGATCCATAACAATACGGTTATCAGATTACCAGCTGTGGTCAATATCCATAGTTATTGCCTACATTTAAAATAAAATTATAATCATTCATTAATTCAATTACCGCCTACATAATCATTCATTTATTCAATTACCACTTGCATAATCATTCATTCATTCATTCAATAATGAATCAATTACACTCCTTCAGTCAATCGGCTTGCAACGTTGTGCATTGTGATCAGAAAGACGCTTGCGGTAGCTTCACTTTTTCTCATCAAACTTTGCCAATTCATAGAACCTACAATGCAGTCAAATAACTATAATATCAACATCCTAGAAACAAATTAAAACAATTGCTAAAAATTGATCAGAGAGGTTAAAACCAGTGTTTTAAAAATCTGACCCTAATAAAGAATTTGAAGACCATAAAGAAAATTCAAGATCTAAGATTCTATCTTTACAAACTTAAATTCAAGTGAAGAAAGATATCTCACAATTTTCTTGCCTCGAAATGCCTCCAGGAAAGAAGAAGAAACAACCAAATTGAAAGCACCATACTGGTAAGGTTGTAAAGAGATGGCCCATAGCACTGCCATTACTCCTCCATGGGCCTAAAGTATAAGAAGATGTGCAGTATGAAATTAACACATGTTAACTACATTCTATTTCTTTGATAAAAGCTTAATGGTAAAGCAACCCAATATACAAATGAGAATTGGAATAGCTACTTCCAAGAAAAGAAAACATACCCCTGATCATCATTTATTGTAACACCCTGAAAATTGGGGGTCGTGTATAAACTCAACTCCCGAGTTCCAGACCGTCACTTATGCAACAAAAATGATTATGATTCAATGTTGTCTGATTTAAAGCATTCACATGAGTAAAAGTATACCAAAACTGCAATTCATACTTCAGATCCAGTGATAAAAGCAAGCGGAAGACTAAACAATATATATATCACTGTATGGAAAAATAAAGTAAATCTCATCTGTCTCTAAAGTATGAATACATCTCTGAGTCTCATACACATATACATGAACAAAATTAAATGTCCAAAATGGTCCCACTGAAGTCCCATTGATCTAGGTCGCCTACGCAAAGCCGTCGTGATACTGCATGTATGAGAACTCGTCCTGGTCCTCGTCAAAGTCTGGCTCTGCCTCCTAGATCTCAGCCTCACCTGCATCTACAACATGGTCTGGTGGGTGTTGCAAACACCATCCTGTAACATGGGAGTGAGTGATCAACTCAGTGGAATCATAGAGCAAAGATTAGCATGTTCACAATTCAAACATGCGATAATAGTAAAGCAGTAAATCAGACAATCCTAATACTGTTGTTAATGCAAGATGACATGACGTGATGTATGCCCTCACCGACGATCTCCCTCATATGGCAACATCTTACGACCGCGGCATGCAATCGACCCTCAAGTGCTCCATATCTTCTAGGCACATGCAATGGCATGGTGATATGATTTTCAAGTTATTATTAGTCCATTCAAACAGCAGGATTGGGAAACTAAGGTACTTCCCTTGTATCAATCCCAACACAGATCCTGTCTAGGGTCGTCACTCCTAGTAATCTCATACGATGTATATTTCGTAGGTCACTGCAAGGGCTGCCGGGCTGTTGCTCGCACTCGTTGCACCGCTCCCCCATCACCTTATCAATACAGGCCTACTGTACTCTACTGCAACGGAAGGGTCGTCGCCTCCCGTGGACTCAGAATACGCTCGCGGTCACTACAAAGGACTCGTCGCCTGATTAGTGTAGGCCGACAGCTAGAATATAGTGTCCCATACCACCATAATCTGCTCACGAGTCTAGGTGCTCACTGGTCACTACGGGGAGGTTTGTGGCCCTAGCGTAGGCCGACAGCTCGACCACGGTGTCCCATACCACCATGCCCGGCTCATGAGTCTTCGTGGATCAAGGTACCATGGTTAACAGGGTTTACAATGGTAAGTTCAGTACCCTAGGTTCAAGCAGTTATGACTCATACAAGGTGAACATACATCGGCCAGTCGGGTTACTTGACGGGCTCGACTAGCGCGATCGCATCTCCAGTCGAACGACATGAAGTGCGTAAAACACTTCGCGTGGCCTAACCACTGCCGCCAACTTCAAACACGACTCGACGCGTCGCTCGTGGCTAAGACCAGTCAGCCACGAATTCGCTTGGTTACCGACTGCCTGGACTAAGTCTAGTCCCAAACACTTATGGAATCACATCAGCAAATTATGTACGAGTATTGGAATTGAAATACAGTCATGTGAGCATGTTAACACATGTTATAACATTCAGCTTAAGTAAATCTTCAAGCACATATATTTCATGCATGTAATGAAATCATGCATATAATCAACATGTAGGAAATCATTTAGGTCAGCATATTAGTTGAGAAATCAATCTCAAACCATCTCATAACATCATTTAATTCAATACATACTAATACAAGCATTTATACAAACACACACTACACACTTAAGTCTACATATAGTATGTCGACCCGAAGTGCGCAATTAGGCGAATCTCTTCGCCAAACTAATTATGCACGTATTCCTAACTTCCTAATGCGACAACAAACCATGTCAATCACATCAGCAAAATATGAATGTAAACAGTACTTCCTACAAATGACTAAAATGCCCTAAATCTCATATTCTTCGTTAATTTACGAAACGAAAAACGGAGAGCATTTTGTACATGTCAAACGGCGATACCGTCAAGAATCTACTATTAAACGACATTGAAAGCGTTGGAAACCGTCAATCAAAGCGTCTAAAATCCGCACCTTATGTCTTGTAAACTCGTGAATTGAAACGGAGCGTATACGCTTCGTCTACGGCGAATAGGGAACCTAATACACGAGATCCATAAGCTACATCGTTATGGAAACAAAGGAAACTCAAATCAGTAACTATTTAGGGTATTTACTTACCTAGAATCGCGGTGAAATTGCCGGGAAAGCGGTAGAGGTGTGTTGCTTAAGCACGTGCAATACGTAGCACAAGTGGCAGGAAGAACTCTCCCACTCTCTCACAATCTCTCACCTTTTTCTCTCTCCCAAGTTAGGGTTTCTCTCAAATTTGGATGGGAGAGAGGAGTGAGGGTTTCAACCCCTTTTATAGCCTAAAACATGCCAAAAATAGGCTTGGGAACAATGTTTACTCGGTGCCTAACCAAATCGGGGCCGTTTCGGTCCAAAAGAGCATTTCTGAAGGTCCCCATGCCAAATGCGGTCGGAATTAAGCTCATGCACACTGGATCTAGCACACATCCAGTTTTCAGACCGGTAGGGTTCCCAGATCGCACGTGGCGGTCCAGTTTCAGTTTAACAGTCATCGTACCAAGATCAGGCCTATAAGTCTCGTGATATGTAATAGATATTTTTTCTGATCCAAGGGTGTAATTTGGCTGTATTCTGACGGTCAGAATGCTTAATACTGATGCGTCAAATCGTGTGCCAGATTTGAATTTCAAATTCCAATTCTAATCCTATTCCCACTCTCTTCGGTCCGGGCTCAATGAAATAGCCTGTGATTATCGGTTTGACTTGATTTTCGGAATGAGTGTCAAGTCCAGCTAGGCGGTTCTAACGGTCTAAGATAGGAGGTATCGGACTTTCGACATGCGGTCTAGATCCAATACAAAGATTCAAAGTGGTCCAGAGAACAAACCTGCTTAGAGTTTGGTCTGAGATTTTAGAGCATTATAGCACCATTGGTTCCACTCGCTTTGGGCCTTGTAGAACGTATTTAAAGTGATCAGGGACCATTTCCCAGCTATTCTAACGTTGCACTAGCTAACCTAGTCATATTTTCTAAAGGAATAAATTCTACGCAATTTCGGGTCGAGTTGGTACTCGAGCCCAAGTACGGATTTTTCACGGGCGTTACAATCTACCCCCCTTAACAAATAATTTCGTCCTCGAAATTTGTACCTTTTCGTACTCCTCGAGAAGCTGTGGGTAGTTCTTTCTGATCTCAGCTTCTGTCTCCAAGGTAGCCTCCTCCTCAGAGTGATGCGTCCACAATACCTTCACAAGGGGAATCACCTTGCTATGCAGTACCTGCTCCTTCCTGTCTAGGATACGTGTCGGTCGCAGGATATATGTAACATCCTCTCCTAACTGCACCTGCTCCCATCTGATGATATGAGAAGGATCAACAACGTACTTCTTCGGCATAGAAACATGAAATACGTTGTGAACGCTCGCGAGAGGCGTGGGTAAAGCCAATCGGTAAGCCACCGCTCCCACACGATCGAGGATCTGGAATGGGCCAATGAATCGCAGTGCCAGCTTCCCCTTCTTCCCGAACCGAAGGACTCCCTTCATAGGGAAAACTCGCAAAAACACATGATCCCCAACTGTGAACTCTAGTGGCCTCCGTCTCGTATCGGCGTAGCTTTTCTGTCTGCTCTGCGCTGTAAGAAGCCGACGTCGAATAGTATCAATCTTCTCTGACGTCGCCTGCACTAACTCTGGGCCAATCAACCTACGCTCACCGACCTCTAACCAGCAATGCGGTGCGCGACAAGGTCGCCCATACAGCGCCTCATAAGGTGCCATACCGATACTCGCCTGAAAGCTGTTGTTGTACGCAAACTCCGCATATGCAAGACAATCATCCTAACTGTCCTTGAAGTCCAATGTGCAAGCTCGCAACATGTCCTCCAAGATCTGGTTCACCCGCTCTGTCTGTGGGTGGAAGGCAGTACTGAATTTCAACTTCACACCCATAGCCTCCTGAATGTGAGTCCAGAAGATAGAAGTGAACCACGTGTCTCTGTCCGACACGATCTCCAACGAAACTCCATGCAGATGCACAATCTCTCTGATGTACAATCTAGCTAGCTCGTCTGCAGAGTTCGTAACTCTGATCAGTAGGAAGTGCGCCGACTTCGTCAGACGGCCGACGATCACCCAAATGGAATCATGTCCCTTCCTCGTCTTCGGCAACCCAGAAATGAAGTCCATGGAAATGAAATCCCACTTCCACTCTGCAATCGGCATAGTCTGCAAAAGTCCAGGTGGTCGGCGATGCTTTGCCTTCACCTGCTGACAAGTGAGACAACGGGACACGAACTCAGCTACGTGGGTCTTCATACCTTCCCACCAATACGTCCTCTTCACATCACGATACATCTTTGTGCTGCCTGGATGCATCGCGAGTCTAGTAGAATGCACAGCCTCGAGAATCTCTCGTCTCAAGTCAGGGGCATCTGGGACGCATAGGCGGCCACGGTAACGTAAGCCCCCATCCATACCAACTCGCCAGTCGACGTCAGCATCATCACTGGCCTGCTCTCGAAGCTCAGTAAGATGCGCATCGTCCCTCTGCGCCCAGTATACTCTCATTCATGCTCTGATACCAACTTGTAACACCCTAAAAATTGGGGGTCGTGTATAAACTCAACTCCCGAGTTCCAGACCGTCACTTATGCAACAAAAATGATTATGATTCAATGTTGTCTGATTTAAAGCATTCACATGAGTAAAAGTATACCAAAACTGTAATTCATACTTCAGATCCAGTGATAAAAGCAAGCGGAAGACTAAACAATATATATATCACTGTATGGAAAAATAAAGTAAACCTCATCTGTCTCTAAAGTATGAATACATCTCTGAGTCTCATACACATATACATGAACAAAATTAAATATCCAAAATGGTCCCACTGAAGTCCCATCGATCCAGGCCGCCTACGCAAAGATGTCGTGATACTGCATGTACGAGAACTCGTCCTGGTCCTCGTCAAAGTCTGGCTCTGCCTCCTGGATCTCAGCCTCACCTGCATCTACAACATGGTCTGGTGGGTGTTGCAAACACCATCCCGTAATGTGGGAGTGAGTGATCAACTCAGTGGAATCATAGAGCAAAGATTAACATGTTCACAATTCAATCATGCGATAATAGTAAAGCAGTAAATCAGACAATCCTAATACTGTTGTTAATGCAAGATGACATGACGTGATGTATGCCCTCACCGACGATCTCCCTCATACGGCAACATCTTACGACCGCGGCATGCAATCGACCTTCAAGTGCTCCACATCTTCCAGGCACATGCAATGGCATGGTGATATGATTTCCAAGTTGTTATTAGTCCATTCAAACAGCAGGATTGGGAAACTAAAGTACTTCCCTTGTATCAATCCCAATACAGATCCTGTCTAGGGTCGTCACTCCTAGTAATCTCATACGATGTATATTTCGTAGGTCACTGCAAGGGCTGCTAGGGCTGTTGCTCGCACTCGTTGCACCGCACCCCCATTACCTTATCAATACAGGCCTACTGTACTCTACTGCAACGGAAGGGTCGTCGCCTCCTGTGGACTCAGAATACGCTCGCGGTCACTACAAAGGACTCGTCGCCTGATTAGTGTAGGCCGACAGCTAGAATATAGTGTCCCATACCACCATAATCTGCTCACGAGTCTAGGTGCTCACTGGTCACTACGGGGAGGTTTGTGGCCCCAGCGTAGGCCGACAGCTCGACCACGGTGTCCCATACCACCATGCCCGGCTCATGAGTCTTCGTGGATCAAGGTACCATGGTTAACAGGGTTTACAATGGTAAGTTCAGTACCCTAAGTTCAAGCAGTTATGACTTATACAAGGTGAACATACATCGGCCAGTCGGGTTACTTGACGGGCTCGACTAGCGCGATCGCATCTCCAGTCAAACGACATGAAGTGCGTAAAACACTTCGCGTGGCCTAACCACTGCCGCCAACTTCAAACACGACTCGACGCGTCGCTCGTGGCTAAGACCAGTCAGCCACGAATTCGCTCGGTTACCGACTGCCTGGACTAAGTCTAGTCCCAAACACTTATGGAATCACATCAGCAAATTATGTACGAGTATTGAAATTGAAATACAGCCATGTGAGCATGTTAACACATGTTATAACATTCAGCTTAAGTAAATCTTCAAGCACATATATTTCATGCATGTAATGAAATCATGCACATATATTTAGGTCAGCATATTAGTTGAGAAATCAATCTCAAACCATCTCATAACATCATTTAATTCAATACATACTAATACAAGCATTTATACAAACACATACACTACACACTTAAGTCTACATATAGTATGTCGACCCGAAGTGCGCAATTAGGTGAATCTCTTCACTAAACTAATTATGCACGTATTCCTAACTTCCTAATGCGACAACAAACCATGTCAATCACATCAGCAAAATATGAATGTAAACAGTACTTCCTACAAATGACTAAAATGCCCTAAACCTCATATTCTTCGTTAATTTACGAAACGGAAAACGGAGAGCATTTTGTACATGTCAAACGGCGATACCGTCAAGAATATACTATTAAACGACATTGAAAGCGTTGGAAACCGTCAATTAAAGCGTCTAAAATCCGCACCTTATGTCTTGTAAACTCGTGAATTGAAACGGAGCGTATACGCTTCGTCTATGGAGAATAGGGAACCTAATACACGAGATCCATAAGCTACATCGCTATGGAAACAAAGGAAACTCAAATCAGTAACTATTTAGGGTATTTACTTACCTAGAATCGCGGTGAAATCGCCGGGAAAGCGGTAGAGGTGTGTTGCTTAAGCACGTGCAATACGTAGCACAAGTGGCAGGAAGAACTCTCCCACTCTCTCACAATCTCTCACCTTTTTCTCTCTCCCAAGTTAGGGTTTCTCTCAAATTTGGATGGGAGAGAGGAGTGAGGGTTTCAACCCCTTTTATAGCCTAAAACATGCCCAAAATAGGCTTGGGAACAATGTTTACTTGGTGCCTAACCAAATCGGGGCCGTTTCGGTCCAAAAGAGCATTTCTGAAGGTCCCCATGCCAAATGCGGTCAGAATTAAGCTCATGCATACTGGATCTAGCACACATCCAGTTTTCAGACCGGTAGGGTTCCCAGATCGCACGTGGCGGTCCAGTTTCAGTTTAACGGTCATCGCACCAAGATCAGGCCTATAAGTCTCGTGATATGTAATAGATATTTTTCCTGATCCATGGGTGTAATTTGGCTGTATTCTGATGGTCAGAACACTTAATACTGATGCATCAAATCGTGTGCCAGATTTGAATTTCAAATTTCAATTCTAACCCTATTCCCACTCTCTTCGGTCCGGGCTCAATGAAATAGCCTGTGATTATCGGTTTGACTTGATTTTCGGAATGAGTGTCAAGTCCAGCTAGGCGGTTCTAACGGTCTTAGATAGGAGGTATCGGACTTTCGACGTGCGATCTAGATCCAATACAAAGATTCAAAGTGGTCCAGAGAACAAACCTGCTTAGAGCTTGGTCTGAGGTTTTAGAGCATTATAGCACCATTGGTTCCACTCGCTTTGGTCCTTGTAGAACATATTTAAAGTGATCAGGGACCATTTTCCAGCTATTCTAACGTTGCACTAGCTAACCTAGTCATATTTTCTAAAGGAATGAATTCTACGCAATTTCAGGTCGAGTTGGTACTCGAGCCCAAGTACGGATTTTTCACGGGCGTTACATTTATGTTGTATAAAATCTAGTAAAGATTGCACAAGTATTGGATAAAATCATATGAGGTGATACTTTGAGGACTTAATTATACACTATGACATACACATGACGCCAGGGAAGTCAGTCAATATAATTCACTTTGTTGAAGTCATGCATCATCCTGACCTGGACATGTTCAGATCATCTTCCAAATACAGACTAGACTTGAGAAGGCAGGTTGTGTTCAATGAGCCAACACCTTTCAAATCCTCACAAGACACTGAGTTCTCCCAAGAGGATAAAAAAGCTGAACTTTGAATATAGTGAAAAGTACTTTCATACTCGTTGCTCAGAAATGATCCAAAGTTTCTTTGAAACGGTGCTTTTGATTCAAGGACATTGCTTATGTGATACCCCCAAATTGACAAGAATAATGGATATGAAAAGATGCCCAAATAGAAAGCACCAACAGAAGTATACATGGTGTGACACTGAATTCATGATCACCATTCACCAGAATGTTAAAGTGAGTAGAGAACTAACTATTTCAACTGTGTCTATACTGAACTTTGCACCAACCTTTGCATCCATTCAGTCAAGAGGCATGTAAACATTGATCTGTATAGAAAATGGAGTTGACTATGACCCCTGGCATGAATTTACATGTCTTCCTTGAATTTTATACCATCTTCCTTATGTAAGACTATAAGAAGTTTTCAATTAGAAAACACTTCTGAAGGTTACGAATGTTGCTCACTGATAATGTTAATGGTCTCATCATCTAGAGCTCCAACTATTAAATAAAGAATGTAATTGACAAATCAACATAGTAGGTGGATGCTATAGTAATGCGATCTGATGAAAACACTGAAAAAACCTACAAATTTGCCAACTAAGATGTCAGAGTAAGAATTTGAAAGCAGAGAATAGAGAATTCATCATGACAAGGAAAATCCCCAAGCTTAGACATTTAGACCTATTTACAATGGGCTCAAGAAACACGTAATAGCTACCTATGTTACCCAGCCATGAGTAATGGGCAAATAAAAAACTCTTGGCAAAAAAAAATAAATCAATGCCTTTTACTCGCCCAACAATGGTAGAGTTGGGATGTACACCCCATATTTCCATGAACCAAACTATTTAACACTAGGTGTTAAGGGTCAAATATTGCATATTAGACCCCAATTATTACTTAGTTTTACATATATGATAATGTTTAATGCTCTATTTTAATTATGTTTGTGTTGCAAGGTGAATTTAAGAGCTTAGATTGAAAAAAGGGTACTAAAGGCATGAATTTGATGCTCATAAATTACCAAGGTAAGGGACAGATCCTAGGAGATCGAGATCGAAGAATTCACACGCCAAAGATCCAAGAAAATCAAGTAATTAAAGATGAAGAAGCTTGAAAATCATCATAAATATAAGATCACAGGGTTCCCACCATCTGTTTGGTTTGAAACTTGATATATGGCCTGAGGATCATAAAGTAACCGTACGCGTAAAATTTGAGCCATGGATCTTTGTGGAAGTGGTCCAACAGACAAGATTAGCCATAAATCACTGATTTGGGGCTCACCTGATCTTTGAATATGCTTCAACTTTGGTCTCAACCCCTTAAATTAGATGAGAAAGCAGATGGACAGTGCAAATTTCTCATACACATCATTGTGGGCCCTACAACATGTCACGTGCGCTACACCTATTCATTCACTTGCTATGCACCATGACAACAAAGACGAGAATGGACACTGAGATGATGAGTGGCCCACCATGATCATTTGTCTAGATGATCCAAACCATCCATTCGACCCACACGGTGAGGCCGACCACAGCCATGAAGTCCACATGCATCCATGCATGCAATCGCAAGATGACCACTTCAAACTCAAGATGACCAGTAGAAGCAAAGATTCAATGGGCTGCACCAAACTCGAGTAAAACCATCTATTCCTAACTAAAATTTTACCACGAATCCAATGGACTGAGTGGATTTCTTCGTTAACACCAATCAAGGGCCCACCGCACATCCCATTGTAGGTTCATACGCGGGAACATGCGTAACAGCGTTCGGCACTCCATGGGCCATTGTGTGATCACAATCACGATCGGATCTGTGATTTGGACCATCCAGAAGATGCAAAGGGTGGTCATGAACCCCACCTTAAAGTCAGATTCCAAGCTGAGATGTTTAGCCATCCCAAAAATAGGGTCTAATGCAAACCGGGTTGCGTTTTCGCTACGGAAGGAGAAGCTACATAAAGCCTACGCACACCATCGCCCAACCGACCACCTTCCTACTGCTTATAAAAGAAAGAGAGAAGTGGACATGAGGAATCATCCAAGGACGTAGATTGGATGAGAGAGAAAGAGAGAGAGAGAGAGAGAGAGAGAGAGAGAGAGAGAGAGAGATCGTGGAACGACTGGCACAAGACAATTTTTCATTTTCCTTTTCTTCTTTAGTTTCTTCTTTTTCTTCCTTAATGTTTTCTTGAGATTTTAGATCATCATATCTAGGATGACATAAACCTCTTAGCTAGGGCTAAGAGGTGAAGCTTGTAGTGTGATGGGGTATTTTTATGGTTTTGATTCATTTTTAGGATGAACACTCTTTGATTTTAGTTTGATTATAAGGAATATTCATAGTTTTTAATGATTTGTTGTGGCTTAAATTATAATAGATCTGCGATAGCCTTGAGTATATTCTTTGCATGTATCAAGGTTGCAAGCGTAGGAACCCTATTGTTCACATCGTCTAATGGACATGGTTGGATGATGGAACCCTTCTTAACGTTCATAACTCTCTGAGATTGGTTGTGAATTGGTTAAATTCTATTGTTTGCTTTGTCTCATGCGCATGGTTTTTTGATGAAATCAATTCTACTTCTCATACCTCTCATCTCTTGAAAACTAACTCAATGGTAGTTCAGATTTGAATTTTAATTAATTATCTTCCAATTGGATGAAGATGGGACTTTGATTCCAGTTGTGTTTATGAATCAAGCATAGATCTCCCTGATCTTTACAAGTGGATCCTTGAAAACCCTAGTTTCTCTCACCTTTGAATTTTACAAGTTTTAGTTTAATAATTTGCCATTATTCTCTTAAATTCTCCTAATTAGAATACATCTTATTCTAGTTCTAGTTCTAGTTACTTTCAAAATATGTACAAGGTTCAGTCCTTGTGGATTCGACCTCGGTCTTACCGAGATTATTACTACATTGCGACCCTATAGTTGGGGTGGTGAACAAGGTTTTGGCAGCGTTGTCGGGGACTAATGATTGTTTTTTTTTCTGAAATTAACTATTTTAGAATTAGGTTAAAATTAGGGTTTTCCAATTTTAGGATTAGGTTTTTCTATTTGATTTTAGAAACTAACCTAACTTTCCTTTTTTGTAGAATTTTAATATAGAATTTCTAGTTGGTAATCTCTTTCTAATTATTTTATTTTCTGTTAGGGTTTATTTTCTATTTTTAGAAACTTTCTAAGTCTAGGGTTTAGAACTTTCCTAATCAATCTTTTAGAAGTATTTCAATATAGGCAGATGAGTAGAAGATGATGACGATCGGAGGATGATGATGATTTCCATGATGTTAACATGATTGACTTTTTCGTAGAAGATAAAACACCTTTGACCTTATCCTCTGATCCTATAGAGACGTGCCTGACCCACTCCTATAATTTTGTTGATGAAATAATTAAGGAGATGGGTGTCATGCTTGATACTGTGCCAGTACTTGAAGTTAACCTGTCAAGGCCACAATTTGAAGACTTGCCCCAAATTGATGAAGTGCCTCTACCATCCAACCTCAAGGCACCGAAGCTTGACGTAACACCTTTGCCCTCTGATTGAAATATGTCTATTTAGGTCAAGATGTGACATACCCAGTGGTGATCTCTTCCCACCTTAAGCAAGAGCGGGAGAGATATGCTCATATTTACTCTCATTGGGTATAAGGTAGCCCTTGGATGGACGATTGCGGACCTCAAGGGAATTGACCCTTTAATTTGTACTCACCGCATTTATCTCAAGGATAATACGAAGACCTCTCAGAAATCACAGCGTAGACTAAATCCAAACATGAAGGAAGTGGTTAAGGCTGAGGTTCTTAAATTATTGGCTGTGGGTATCATATACCCTATATCCGATAGTCAATGGGTGAGTCCAACTTAGGTGGTTTCCAAGAAGTCTGGAATCACCATCGTAGCCAATGCCAATAATGAACTTATGCCAAATAGAGTTACTACTGGTTGAAGAATGTGCATTGACTATAGAAAGTTGAATACCGTCACAAGAAAGAACCACTTTCCTTTGCCCTTATTGATCAAATTTTGGAAAGGCTAGTTAGTCATTCCTATTACTATTTTCTTGACGAGTATTCGGCTACAACTAGATAGAGATAGCCCTTAAAGATCAGGAAAAGACTACATTTACATATCCTTACGACACATTTGCTTACCAAAGGATGCCATTCGGACTATGTAATGCCCCTGCCAATTTTCAGCGATGCATGATGAGTATTTTTTCTGATATGGTGGGGCAATATCTAGAGGTCTTCATGGACGACTTCTTTGTCTTCGGTCCATCTTTCAGCGATTGCTTAAAGAATCTCAAATGTGTGCTGAAAATATGTGAAGAAAAGAATTTGGTACTCAATTGGGAGAAGTGTCATTTAATGATTCATACGAAAATTATCCTTAGACATATCATCTCGTCCAAAGGAATCGAGATAGATAAGGCAAACATTGATCTTATCTTTAACCTACCTCCACTTAAGAACATACGAGATGTGCGATCCTTCTTAGGACACGCCAATTTTTATAGAAAATTCATAAAAGGACTTTAGTTTCCTCTCTCATTCTCTATGTAATCTACTTCAAAAGGATGCACCATACGAGTGGACTGAGCAATGTCAGGAAGCTTTCACTAAGCTTA
Organism: Magnolia kwangsiensis; assembly: GCA_037074715.1. NCBI lineage: Eukaryota > Viridiplantae > Streptophyta > Magnoliopsida > Magnoliales > Magnoliaceae > Magnolia > Magnolia kwangsiensis. Next base: position 33,403,881 of record CM073586.1, on the reverse strand, counting down.
AGAGAACGTTAACCACTGCACCTATCGTGCAGCCACCCGACTAGAACCTTCCTTTTGAACTTATGTGTGATGCGTCTGACTATGCTCTTAGGGAGTTTTAAGCCAGAGAAATGAAAAGAAGCCTTGCGTTATTCATTATGTAAGTAGAACTCTAAATCCTGCCCAAATGAACTATTTGACTACAGAAAATGAACTCTTGGCTATATTGTTCTCTTTGGACAAATTTAGGTCCTACTTGATCGGATCCAAGATCATTATTTACACAGATCATGTGGCGCTCAAGTATTTTCTTTCTAAGAATGATGCCAAGCCTCACCTGATAAGATGGATCCTCCTAATCCAAGAATTCGATTTAGAAATAAAAGATAAAAATGGAGTAGAGAACGTAGTGGCTGACCATCTTTCTCGCCTTAATGTCTCTGATTCCCTTGAGACAACACACATAAATGACATATTCCTTGACGAACAATTGTTCAAATATCCCATTCACCTTGATTTGCTGACATTGTCAATTATCTTGCCACAGGTTTCACACTGACACATTAGACTGCGCAAGTTAAGAAGAAATTTTTCACTGAGGTGTGCAAATTCTTCTGAGATGATCCATGTTTGTTTAAATATTACCCAGATCAAATCTTAAGGAGATGTGTGCTAGATGATGAACATTAAAGTGTCATCTCTTTCTGTCACTCTTATGCCTGTGGTGGTCACTTTTCTACTAAAAAAATAATGGTCAAGATTCTGTAATGTGGGTTTTACTGGCCCACTATGCTCAAGGACACTCATGAGTTTTGCAAGGCTTGTGAGCATTGTTAGAAATTGGGAGCATTATCCCATCGAAATATGATGCCCTTGAACCCCATTCCTATTATAGAAGTATTTGATTGTTGGGGCATCGATTTCATGGGACCATTCCCCCAATCCTTTGGACATTTATATATTTTTCTCACAGTCGACTATGTCACTAAATGGGTCAAAGCGATCCCCTGCTAGAACAATGACCATCAAACGGTCATTAAATTCTTTAAAGAAAACATCCTTTCTCAGTTCGAAATGCCTCGACCCATTATTGGTGATGGGGGATCACATTTTTGTAATAGGCCATTTACGAACTTAGTGAAGAAATATGACATCTCTTATAAGGAGAGCACTCCATACCACCCACAAATAAGTGGGCAAGCTGAGATTTCCAATAGGAAAATTAAACATATATTAGAAAAGACGGTTAACCCTGACCTTAAGGATTGGTCAATTCGATTGATCGATGCCTTATGGGCTTACCATACTACATTTAAAACTCCTATTAGAATGTCTCCCTTTAGACTTGTTTATGGGAAAGCATGCTACTTTCCTGTAGAGTTGGAGCATAGAGCTTACTGGGCGATCAAAAATTTGAACTTAATATGCACAACACTAGCTCACTGTGCAAACTTCAGTTGAATGAACTCGAAGAAATCCAGAATGATACATACAAGAACTCGATAATTTACAAGGAGAGGATGAAGGAATTTCATGACTAACCCATTTTTAAAATATAATTCATGCCAGGTCAAAAGGTCCTCTTGTATAATTCTCGGTTACATCTCTTTTTGGGTAAACTTCGATCTCGTTGGACTGGCCCTTTCACTATAATCATTGTTTATCCTCATGGGGCTGTTGAGATTTGAAATCCAACCAATGGTAATGAGTTTAAAGTAAATTAACATCGATTAAAGCTATTTATTGAGAAATTTGATTTAAAAGACATGTCCATACCTCTGACTAATCCTTTGTAGTAAGATTTGTCTCCTAGTTTGATGGAGGCATAGGTAAGGTTTACTATTTTCGTAGGACTAGGGTATTTTGCTTTATGTCATTCTAGGATAGTCGGCTTTATGTTGTTAGGATAGTTTTCTTTCTAGTTGTTGTAGGATAGTTTGCTTTTTGTTGTTTTAACTCTTGTGCTGACCCACCTTCACATTGAGATTCTTTATAAAGAGCCATTCAATTTCCTCCTCAGGTATTACCTTTCTATCACTTCTCTTTTATTTTTGTTGTCTCCTAGTCTGATGGAGGTATAGGTAAGGTTTACCGTTTTCATAGGACTAGGGTAGTTTGCTTTATGTCATACTAGGATAGTCGGCTTTATGCTATTAGGATAGTTTGCTTTCTAGTTGTTTTAGGATAGTTTACTTTTTGTTGTTTTAACTCTTGTGCTGACCCACATTCACGCTGAGATTCTTTAGAAAGAGCCGTTCAATTTTCTCCTCAGGTATTACCTTTCTATCACTTCTCTTTTATTTTATTTTTTGTCTCATGTGCATTGCATGCTTACATCTTTTACATTGGGGACAATGTAAATTTTAGGTTGGGGATGGGAGATTAGGTTACCTAATCAGTGTTTTCTCAGTCTTGAACAAAAATTATGAAAACATTTTCAAATTTTTTTTGAGAAATTTTGTGAATTCAAGTAATTTTGAAGGATATTCTTGATTTAAGAAGTATAAGATACATACTGTTGGTGATTTATGACCCTTGGATTCAGTTACCTGTTAAACTTCACAGTTAAGTTTGGATTATTACTCCATGATTAGAAGTTTTAAACATTGATGGATTCATGATTTCACATGTCACATCTAACTTACACATTAAGGTTTTAGTTCGATATTGTAGGGATAACCTGGTAATCATTAAGCATGGAAGGAACCAACATGGGGAAGTTGTCCATCATGTTCAATGAAAAAAAAAAAGAAAGAATACCTAGTTAAGAAACAGTTGTAGTCGAAAATGGCTACCTGTTAAAGATTTTTAAAAAGATTGAGCTTGAAGCCATCGATGGAAAAATCAAAAGCTAGAAGAGTAAAAAGTCTGAACTGTAAGGAAAGTTTTGGTTTAGGTTTTGTTATCCGGAATGTTCTTTTTGATTACTAATGATATCATGAAAATTGAGAATTGGACCTTTAATTGTGATAAGTTGAGGTTACACTATACACCCATGGAACTCACTGTTTAGAATTGTTCTAATCAATGGATTAATACTTCGAACTTGACCATGAAGTTTACCGTGCGCTTGATTTTAGGAGAAACTAATGCTCAACATTAATGCATCTTAAAATTCTAGTATTTAGATTGTTTTTTCAAAAAGCACTCGAGTTTATATAAATTTTCCTATAATTCTTTAAAAATATTTTCGCATACTTTACTTGGGACTAGCAAAATGCTGGTTGGGGATTGTATTGACGGTCAAATATTTCATATATCAGACCCTATTCATTACTTGGTTTTACATACATGATAATGCTTAATGCTCTATTTTAATCGTGTTTGTGTTGTAAAGTGAATTTAAGAGCTTGGATGAAAAAAAGGGTACTAAAGGCATGAATTTAATGCTTAAAAATCACCAAGGTAAGGGACAGATCCTAGGAGACTGAGATCGAAGAATTCACATGCCAAAGATCTGAGAAAATTAAGTAATTGATGATGAAGAAGCTTGAAAATTATTTTGAATACAAGATCATCAGGTTCCCACAATCCGTTTGGCTCGAAACTTTATATCTGTCCTGAGGATCATAAAGTAACCACACACGTAAAATTTGAGCCATTAGATCTTTGTGAAAGTGGTCCAACGGACAAGATCATCTATAAATCACTAATTTGGGGCCCACCTGATCTTTAGATATGCTTTAACTTTGGTCTTAACCCCTTAAATTAGATGAGAAAGTAGATGGACAGTGTAGATTTCTCATACAAATCATTGTGGGCCCTACAACGTGTCACGTGCACTGCACCTATTCGTGCACTTTCTATGCACCGTGACAGTAAAGACGGTCAAACCGTCTTTGACCCGATCCTACCAGGACTCAAGTACAGCGTTCGCAAGGAATGGACGCTAAGATGATGAGCGGCCCACCATGATCGTTTGTCTAAACGATCCGAACCATCCATTCGATGAAGTCAGATTCCAAGCTAAGATGATGCAGAGGGTGGTCTTGAACCCCACCATGAAGTCAGATTCCAAGCTTAGACGTTCAACTGTCCTAAAAATAGGGTCCAAGGCAAACTGAGTTGCGTTTTCACTACGAAAGGAGAAGCTGCGTAGAGCCTACGCACACCTTTGCCTAGCCGACAGCCTTCCTGCTACTTATAAAAGAAAGAGAGAAGTGGGCGTGAGGAATCATTGAAGGATATGGAGTGGACAAGAGAGAGAGAGAGAGAGAGAGAGAGAGAGAGAGAGAGAGAGAGAGAGAGAGAGAGAGATCGTGGGACAGCTGGCACAAGTGGAGTTCTCTTTCTCCTTTTCTTCTTTAGTTTCTTCTTTTTCTTCCTTAATGTTTTCCTGAGATTTTAGATTATCATGTCTATGATGAGCTAAACCTCTTAGCTAGGGCTAAAAGGTGAAGCTTGTAGCATGATGGGGTGTTTCTATGGTTTTGATTCATGTTTAAGATGAGCTCTCTTTGATTTCAGTTTGATTATAAGGAATATTCATAGTTTTTAATGGTTTGTTGTGACCTAAATTACAATAGATATGCGATAACTTCGAGTATATTTTGTGCATGTATCGAGGTTGCAAGCGTAGGAACCTTGTTGTTCACCATCGTCTCATGGACATGGTTGGATGTGGAATCCTTTCTAACGTTCATAACTATCTGAGATTGGTTGTGAATCGGTTAAATTTTGTTGTTTGCTTTGTCTCATGGGCATGGTTTTGTGATGAAATCAATTCTAATTCTCATACTTTTCATCTCTTGAAAACTAAATCAAAGGAAGTTCAGATTTAGATTTTAATGAATTATCTTCCAATTGGATGAAGATGGGACTCTGATTCCAATTGTGTTTATGAATAAAGCATAGATCTCCCTAATCTCTACAAGTGGATCCTTGGAAACCCTAGTTTCACACCTTTGAATTTTACAAGTTTTAGTTTAATAATTTGTCATTATTCTCTTAAATTCTCCTAATTAGATTACATCTTCTTCTAGTTCTAGTTCTAGTTACTTTCAGAATGCGTACAAGGTTCAATCCCTATGGATTTGATCTCCGTCTTACCGAGACTATTACTACATCATGACCCTATGCTTGGGGTGATGAACAGTGGGGTCCATCATGAGGAATGCTCAACTACGCGGCAATTCTCACCGGCCTGATTTTTAGGCCTAAAACCACGAGTTTGGGTTATACATGGGTTGCATCAGTCTAAAGGCTTGACAAGTAGTCCCATTGTTGGGTTGGGTATTTGTTGTTGTTGTTAACAAAGTTTTGAAAAAATAAAGTCTAGTATATAAGGGGGGAAAATCTGCCATCCTTTTTTTTTTGGTAGTGCACCTTGTAGATAATGGGCATAAAAATTAGGCCATCTTTCATCAGGTGGCAACACATGTACCAAAAAATTAAGAGCTCAAAACCTGCTGATGTTCCACATTCAACAAACATGTGTGGCCTACCTGGTATATATAAACTGACCTGATGATGGGCCTGGTTGAATGGTGACACCCACCTGATGCATTTTTTGAGTGTTTCACATGTGCCAGTTGGCAGGTACATGTGGTCACAATTGGGATTGACAAAATAGTTTTAAGCAAATCATACTGTGAGCCTCTTAACATGGTGCATCTCTGGCGATCCACTTGTGTTTCCCAAGTTCTTTAAGCTATCAAATGTTCCCCTGTAGAAAAGATAATTACACAACTGAAAGCCAGTTACCTTCTTTTCGAAACATCTTTCCTTTCTCTTCTATCAGAATTTGGTCAGGGCAGCCTCTCTTTGTGCAAACCGATTTTGATCCACACCACTCCCACTTCCACCAGTAGCTACGCTTTTACCAATCAACCCATTATCACTCTCTATGTTTAACCCTCCACCATCCAAAGAGATGCTGCTTCCATTTTGTACAATATTCCTAACTTCCCATTCATGCATAGTTAAATTTTGAAATAAGACCATGGATATCTTCGTTTGAAGTGTCCAATAAAAGCTTATCGATCTAATATTCAAACAACTTGATCGAGTTAACTTTTAGTTCATGATGGTATACAATGATGCTAGTGCATATGTGAATAGAAGCTTACATGATGGTGACGTTTGCATGAGGATCAAGAGTGCCCGAAATATTTAAAATTAAATTATTCTGGAAATCCCTACAAAATCGAGCGAATAGAAAAAATTTAGCAAGAAATTTATGTTATTCAACTTGAAATATGGAGCTAGGAAAACACTATCATTAATGGGTTGTAGGTTAGGTTTAAGTTGGAATTCTTGGCCCAACTTTGTAAAAATTGTCCTGCATCAAAACATATACATAAGATGTCAGTTTACTTGCAGTTAATCTTTAAGCATATTAGCCAAGCTGATGGCTTACCAAATGTCCAAAAACATAGCATCCAAGCACATCCCAACATATCAAGATTTATTTACAGGAATCAAGTTTCAAGGTATAAAACCGAACCTAAATCTACACCAATGAATTTGTGCATATCTTATTACATTGGACTACTAGAACCATTTCTTACTCTACTTCAATTACTATTTTTGCTATTATATTTAATTTTTTAGGAGGCTTAGACTATTTCTAATATAAATTCCTTTATAAGAAAATAGTTTTCTAGAATTGTAAATGAAAGTGCACCTATTACGTGCCCTGGTTTGTCAATTACGTTGTATGTTGAGTCAGTCGGTCGACAACACCTAACAAGAAGATCATGTCAAGCGTCTGCCTCATCTGGATGTGTGGAAGCTCACCAAAAGGTAAATCATAGCCTCACATCCCATGTCCTAAAACACCAGGTGATTAAACCCTTAAAAAGAACTAGAACATCTTAGGGTTTATGTGTAAGAAAACTTTTTATCCAAAAGAAGATTTTCTAAATTTTTCTTACACTGTCGATTATATCGATTTCCCTTTCGATATGATCGACCAGCTCTGTTGATGTCCTTGACATATCAATCGATACAATTGAGTGAGGACAAAAAGCGTCCAGCAATCAAACAATCTTCTGGACGATTTATCGATATATCGACCTTCGAGTCGATATCATCGATATTCAAAAATCGATCATATCTGAAGTGGATCGATCGTATCGACAGACTGCTTTCCGGTGCCCCTGTTTTGCTAAAGAAAACTATTAACTGCTTCGATATATCGATGACTGTCCGATTCAATCTGAACTCAAATATCGATCATATCGGAGTCAGTCGATCATATCGACTGTGGGGTGCATGTTCTCTCCAGCATGAATTTCTGGTTGCTTTTAATGTTGATTGGGGTGTCTGTCGATAAATCGATATTCATATATCGATCATATCGAGACCATGTCGATTGGATCGAGTCAGGACATAATTCGTCTAGCAAGCTTACATGTAAAATCTATACGATTTTCGATCCCATCGAATGGTCGCCGATATGATCGATGTACAAATTCCGATGACATCGACTGGTTCCCCGATCATATCTGTGATCCTGAAATTCTTCAAGACTTCTCTCTTGTTTTTCAACTATCGATAGAATCGAACCATCACTCGATGGAATCGGAGTTCGAAATTCGATATCATCGATGTGTGTCTCGATCCCATCGACCAGTTGGCAGAAGGTTTCCAAAAGCGAAATGACAATTGAGTTCTTATCATCGAGAGGTCGGCCGATACAATCGAGAGTATACGCTCGATCATATCGACGACTGATCGATGATATCGAACTCTGTCATAAATATGACCGTTTATATCCGTTGGAACCTTTTGCCTATAAATAGAGAGAGTTGTCTTCATTGCTGTGAGAGAGAAAAAAAAGAGAGTTCTTTAGAGTGTTTTAACCTTCCTATCATTTACCTAAGCCCTTTCTCTCGCGAAGTTCATCCTCCAATCCACCCTCATCATTGATATCTTATAGAGTGGATTGGGGAATGAACTTCCGCATTCAAGGATCCTTCAGTTACTTCTTTAATGACATATCATTGAGCTGGGATGCCTTCAATGCATAGATGATGGGAAACTCTCTATCTTCCTTATAGGAAAACCTTTAGAGAGTGGTAGTCCATCATAACCTTGACCCAACCTAAGCCTAGCATATATACATCTTCATGTTGCGGATCAAGGGAGCTGAAGACTCTTCATCAACAAGTAGAAGGTCTTCATCATTGTGCTGAAAGGGACTCATCAACTTATCTGTAAGTAATAAGAGTCCAGTGGACACTTGCGATCATTCCTTTTTAGGATTGAGTTTTAAGTGTTGCTCACCATTTGAAGTCCTCGAAAGAGGCCTCCGACGGGAGTGTACGTGCGGGGTGCGTTGTGTGGACCCTTGCTCGGTGGAGAGCATAAACATCTGGTTAGGAGTACGCTAGCAAAACTCCAGGGTTAGAGGTCAACTGAGTAGAAACCTCAGGGTGCTTTGTGTAGACCCTTGTCCTATGTGGACATAAACATCTGGTTAGGAGTACGCCAGTAAAACTCCAGGGTTTGAGGTGAACCGAGTAGAACCTCTGTAAAGGTTAAAGGTGAACCTGATTTAAAACCTTAGGTTTGAGGTGAACCATGGAAAACCTCCTTAGTGAAATCCGGTCATTCAAGGGTTGAGTGTGGAAGCCGGGAGTGGAGTAGACAAGTCGTCGAACCACTATAACATGACTGTGTTTAAGTTTGATATTATCTTTCATATGATTGCCTTGCATGTCTTAATATATGATCACATCCTATGCACACACAGTCATATCCATCACAATCTCATCTATACACTGTTTGTCTTTTAAATAGTTTGTGATTGGATCCTCTATCAGGCTTGGAAGCCAGTAGAGTTAAATTGAGTAATCCTAATTAATACTCTGTGATAGGATTAGTGTGATAAGGATCTTTAATAATTTATAAAAATTTTAAAAAGTCATATTCACCCCCCTCTAGGATATACTAACCTATTCTTACTTCAACTAAAGCGGTGGTATCAAAGTAGGTCTCTCTTTAAGGGCTTCACCGCCTAGAGAGTGATCTTGACTGAAGTAGAAATATGGCCAAAGGAGAGGGCTCATCTGTCACTAGACCTCCAGTATTTGATGGATCAAATTATGCTTACTGGAAGGGTAGAATGCACTACTTCCTGAGATCTTTAGATCATGAAGTTTGGGATGTAGTTGAAAAAGGATATGTGGTACCATCGGAACAAATTGTACTTGAAAATGAAACCACAATTGCTAAACCCAAACCGAATGAGAAGTGGACGGCGTTTGACAAAGAACAGCAAAATGCTGAAGCAAAAGCAATGAACGCTATCTACTGTGTCGTGTCCCAAGACATTTTCAATCAGATAAGTATGTGTGGGACGTCTAAAGAAGCATGAGACTTATTGAAAACAACCCATGAAGGCACAAGCACTATGAAAAGATCTAAACTACAACTCTTAACTTCACAGTTTGAAAATCTCAGGATGAAAGAGCATGAGACATTTATGGAGTTTTTCACAAAATTAAACATCATTTGTAACTCCATGGGTGGATTGGGAGAGAAGGTTCCGATACCTAAAATATGTAGAAAAATATTAAGATCCATACCGGAACGCTTCAATCCCAAGGTAACAACAATTGAGGAGTGTAGGAATATTGATGAGATGAAAGTAGAAGAACTGGTAGGTTCCCTACAAACTTTTGAACTACACTTCATACAACCCTAAAAATCCAAAAACACTGTCCTAAAAACTTCTAAGAAATCAAAACATGAGGACAGTGAGAGAGAAAAAGAAGATGAAGATGAGGAAGTGGCCTTGCTAGCACAAAGATTCAGAAGATTCTTTCAGAAGAATCGCGACCATCCTTCTAGAGGTAGAAAGGTGAACTACAAACCTTCTGTAGGCAAATTTGGTAAACAGACCAAAGAACCACAATGCTATGCCTGTCATGGGTATGGAAACCTATCTACTGAATGCTCAAACAGAAAAACTAAGGGCAAGGCGATGGTTGCCACATGGGATGATACGGAAGAGTCAAAATCAGAAAATAGTGACTCTGGAAGTGATGGAGATAGAAAATCCTTTAAAATACTTATGGTCTCCAGTACTTCGATCATTCCAACTGAATCTGAGAAAGAACGACAAGCCACTGAATCATTCTCATCCGACAATGAGGAAATTGAAGAAGAAGAAGATAAGGAGAAAAATGAATTATAAAACGCTTACAATCAACTTTATATCCATAGCGTTAATGTTGTCAAAAGACTTGGAGTAGTTGAAAACAAAAAGGATCTGTTGCAAATGAATCTGCATAAAGCTTCAAATACTAATACTCATCTAATCACTGATTTGCAGCAATACCACTCAGACAATGATAGACTTAAAAGGACTAACAACTCATTGAAATCTGAGTCAAAGGAATTAGAGGAACAAGTCAAAAAACTAAATGAGGAAAACCTGATTCTTCAGAATAAAAATTATTCACTTCAAAATGATCTAGAAGAATCTAGAAAAATTGCTAAAATAAACTGTAAATTTTTCTAGAGTGGTGAGAAATTAGAAAAACTATTAGGAATGGGAAAATATGGAGAAGACAAAAAGGGATTAGGTTATGGAAAGGGTAGAAAAAAAACTGATGCACAACCGTTTGAAAAATCTATTGCATGCAGTAGTAATACCAAACCTATCCCAGCTCATTGCAAAAATAAGGAGTCAGTTTATGAGCTAAGAGCTAAGTAAGAGAAGTGTGCAATCATCACCACTTGAGATAATTGACAGGATGAAGGAGAAGTTAAGTCATGTGGAAAAATCAAATAAGAAGAACAAATCTACCACTACTAAAACTCCTGTCACAAAGTGGGTGATTAAAGAAAAGACTAATTGCCTTGTTACTCAATCAGATCATTTATCAGGCAATATGGCTAAATGGTACCTGGACAGTGGTTGCTCAAGACACGTCATTGGCGACAAATCTCTTCTTTCAAACTATAAGGATCTTCACAAAGGGATAGTCACCTACGGAGATGGAACCACTGCTGAAGTAATTGGTCAGGGAATTATAGAAGGAATTAATCTGTTTAAGAATGAGAATACTTTTTGCATAAAAGGATTGGCACATAACTTACTGAGCATCTCTCAAATCTGCGATAATGGGCATGTGGTAAATTTCAACAAAGAAGAATGTGAGATTATAGATCAATCAGGGAAGTCAATTATAAAAGGTCTTCGCACAAATAACCACTGACACATTATTGAAGGAAAAGGAAGGAGTGATATTGAGAAACGCTGAGAATGAAGAAATTGGTCCAGGTTTTGCATCAAAGAAACAATTTGAGGCATCTCACCTCACCTTTTGCACATAAATATCCATATGTTTATACCTTTTAATGTACAAAAGATATGTGAAATTTTGTTGATACTCTTTGCTAGGAACTTCAAAAAGATACTATTCTAAATATGAACAATTATTAGACTGAAAAAAAAAGAGGCATTGAACCCTTCAGAATCTTCGATCTTCTAAAACAAATTGGATGTGAAAATGTTGTGAATCTTGGTGGAACGTTTCAACATAATCTGGTACATCAACTTACTAGCTTAATCTTCAATGTTGATAACAATCCTCCAATCATCTCAGTTGCAGTCGTCAATCAAGTTGAATATATCACACCCAAACTGATAAGTAGGCTAGTTGACATCGAATTTACTGGAATATCTGTAATTGATCGCAACTTGAATGGTCTCGGTGTATGGGGGGAAGTTACTCGTGCTTTGTGCAATGGTGCCATAATTTCCAGGAATGCTAAAAATATTCTCCACATCAAGTACCTTGATCCTACCTATAGGATTCTTCACAGCATTTTTAGCACTAATGTTTATCCCTTTGAAATCTCCGGCAATAAACTCTCACCATACACTCTGAACATTCTGTATGACATTCATCTAAGAATTCCAATATGCTTACCCACTCTGATTGTACAACAGCTGATCCGTGTGCTTACAGAAGCATCCATCACTACACTACCATTTCCATGTCTTCTCTCTAAGCTTTCATGTCAATTCGGACTACCACCGACTTATGATCTTCCTCATCCTTATGCGTGGTTCAACTTTGAAGACATACATAAACTAAACATCTTTGAAAATGTGTTTTGTGGTGGAAGAACTGGTTCAATTCCTGGCAGTAGCAAATTGGTACAAAATTCTAATATCCCTGTGCAAGACAGCAAACAAGATCTTTTGAATGAACAGGCTCACATTTTAGAGAAACTAAGTGATTGTGAAGCCTATTTTTCTGAAGTTCAACAACAATTGATAATCCTGCAACGAGCAACTAAACGAGTTCTGAAACGTCTACCTGCACCATAAGTGTGCTCAGGATACACATCCATCACATTCCTGAAGTTCTTTTGAAATAATCCAGGCCTAAACATCTTTTTGAATGCCTGTGATCACATTTATGAGTGTGATGAATTTCAAACTTACAAAGGTTGTTTCTTTTTAGTTTGAGTATACCTTGTACGGATTGCTTGTGATAGATTCTTATCTCAATGCATCCATAGTTTTGCATGGCATGTGCTATTTTTACTTATATATCTTTACTACCATCTTGGTTATCTGGTAAATTATCGCAATGCATGAAATTTTAAATGACTATCTTAACTGCTATTACTCTCATTCATATGCATCTATCTATCTCTGTGGTTCTCCCATATGCTTCAATCTTCAGTCAATATAACGTCTTATACCTTTGCCAATGACTGACAAAAAGGGGGAGAACAATTCAAACACCCTGAGCAGAAATTGTATATCTTTGTTGCATGTGATAGGGGGAGCAGCCGCAACAAGAAAGGGAGAGTTTTTGAATTAAGGGGGAGAATTTGTTTGTTGTGTACATGGGTGTTTAGAATTTGTAAAATTGTGTTAATACGATTTTTGATCCCATCGAATGGTCGCCGATATGATCGATGTACAAATTCCGATGACATCGACTGGCTCCCTGATCATATCTGTGATCCTGAAATTCTTCAAGACTTCTCTCTTGTTTTTCAACTATCGATAGAATCGAACCATCACTCGATGGAATCGGAGTTCGAAATCCGATATCATCGATGTGGTCACGATCCTATCGACTAGTTGGCAGAAGGTTTCCAAAAGCGAAATGACAATTGAGTTCTTATCATCGAGAGGTCGGCCAATACAATCGAGAGTATACGCTCGATCATATCGACGACTGATCGATGATATCGAACTCTGTCATAAATATGACCGTTTATATCCGTTGGAACCTTTTGCCTATAAATAGAGAGAGTTGTCTTCATTGCTGAGAGAGAGAAAAAGAAGAGAGTGCTTTAGAGTGTTTTAACCTTCCTATCATTTACCTAAGCCCTTTCTCTCGGGAAGTTCATCCTCCAATCCACCCTCATCATTGATATCTTATAGAGTGGATTGGGGAATGAACTTTCGCATTCAAGGATCCTTCAGCTACTTCTTTAATGACATATCATTGAGTTGGGATGCCTTAAATACATAGATGATGGGAACCTCTCTATCTTCCTTATAGGAAAACCTTTAGAGAGTGGTAGTCCATCATAACCTTGACCCAACCTAAGCCTAACATATATACATCTTCATGTTGCGGATCAAGGGAGCTGAAGACTCTTCATCAACAAGTAGAAGGTCTTCATCATTGTGCTGAAAGGGACTCATCAACTTATCTGTAAATACTAAGAGTCAAGAGGACACTTGCTATCATTCCTTTTTAGGATTGGGATTTAAGTGTTGCTCACCATTTGAAGTCCTCGAAGGAGGCCTCCGACAGGAGTGTACGTGCGGGGTGCGTTGTGTGGACCCTTGCTCTGTAGAGAGCATAAACATCTGGTTAGAAGTACGCTAGCAAAACTCCAGGGTTAGAGGTCAACCGAGTAGAAACCTCAGGGTGCGTTGTGTGGACCCTTGTCCTATGTGGCCATAAACATCTGGTTAGGAGTACGCCAGTAAAACTCCAGGGTTTGAGGTGAACCGAGTAGAAACCTCTGTAAAGGTTGAAGGTGAACCTGATTTAAAACCTTAGGTTTGAGGTGAACCATGGGAAACCTCCTTAGTGAAATTCGGTCACTCAAGGGTTGAGTGTGGAAGCCGGGAGTGGAGTAGACAAGTCGTCGAACCACTATAAAATGACTGTGTTTGAGTTTGATATTATCTTTCATATGATTGCCTTGTATGTCTTAATATATGATCACATCCTATGCACACACAGTCATATCCATCACAATCTCATCTATACATTGTTTGTCTTTTAAATAGTTTGTGATTGGATCCTCTATCAGGCTTGGAAGCCAGTAGAGTTAAGATTGAGTAATCCTAATCAATACTCTGTGATAGGATTAGTGTGATAAGGATCTTTAATAATTTATAAAAATTTTAAAAAGTCCTATTCACCCCCCTCTAGGATATATTGACCTATTCCTACTTCAACTAAAGTGGTCTTCACCGTAATTTCAGTAAAAACATCTAATATTCATGATTTGGGGTAAAATACATGGACCTGTCAAATGTAAGAAGTAATGGTGAAATTTCAGCAATTAATCTGAAATTCCAGCAAATTTATTCAACATGGAATTGACAAGGTAGGTAATAGATGAAATACCCCAACATTTTGTATTTCTGAAGCTTATGAATTCTGTAATCGACTACCTGCAGCAAAAAAATAGCTCATGTCAACCAACAACACTACACAGATCATGAAATATTTGGATTACTTTCACTATGCTGTCAAGTTAAGGACACGAGAATACATGCTAATTACATTTCCACTAATTTACAACCTTCCTTTTCTTCATTTTTGTATTCATGGACTAGCCATGCTTGATGGGACAAAATGCTAGGCAGTTAAGGAACAACATGTTCTAAGGATAAGCATGGCCAAAATGAGGATATTGAGATGGATGATTAGTGGTTAGACGAGGAAGGATAGAATTAACCTAACCACCAAATCAGTGAATTTATAGAAGTTGGAGAGCTGAAGATACCCAAATAAAAACTCTCCACATATTTAAATTGGAACTGGGTCTTTCTCTTTGTTTCGTTCCCTTGATTTGTTATAGCCACTTCATTCTCCATGAAAGTAGATTTCTCCACTATAAGAATCCCAAACAAAAAAGTTCAGAACTCAAAGAACCATAATAATGAAAAGGTGCTTGTTAAGATAGTGATTGAGTAAATAGCGAGAATCAGAACCAAATAATAGGGACATTAAAATGTAGCAGTAAATAAAGAAATTTATAGGGACATTCAGAGGTAATGCATGTAATAGAGCGATTGTCTGTTTTGGTTTTCAGCTGCTATGTTAGTCAGACACTAGGCTGCTTCAAGCAACTGTAATATAACAACAAAGAAATAATGAAAAATTCCCTTAAAGGCTGCGTTGTCTTTTTCTTTTCTTCTTTTCTTTTTTCTTTTTCCTTTTTTCCTTTGAGGGGCATTAGAGAAGTAGAATATTGCACATAGCCACAGAAGCACAAGCACACACCCACAATATGAATGAACATTACCAATTCATGCACTCCCAAAAACATGTAATTAACAGGAAAATCTTACTCCTAAGTTGTGAATGTTGAATAAGTGCAAACCCACACACACTAGCCCATGTATTTTGTACCAGCCCATTCCAATACATAAACGAACCTGATATAGGCCATATACAGTTTCAACACTAACATTGAAAAGCATGAGAAAGACCTGTAAGAGCTGGTTTGAAAGAGTACTCGAGCCGACATGTGGCTTAAAGAGAATAAACACTAACGATTATCACTAATACATGAGAATAAACAATAATGATCATCAATAATACACACCATCGAACCTTTTTTTCACATAAAAGTAAATAATTTTCAAAATAAATAAATAAAATTACACCCACCCGGTTAGGTATGCTTCTCCCTTATAATTCATAAATTAGTTCAAGTTACACTATCATATTATCCAAGTAGAATTTAAATAAACTATTTGTGAAATGAACTAAGTACAGCCAGACAAGCGTCTTATATGTGAAACTTTCATGAGATCCATCCGTCGATCATTCCATTGCCTAGTCTTTTAATATTCATCAGACCAATAATGAGGTATATCCCAATCGTAAGTGGACCACATTACAGTAAATGTTTTTGAATGAACGTCTACCATTAAAAACATTTTAGGGGGCATAAAATTTTTAGATCAAGATGATCTTTGTTTTTTCCCTTCATTTGGGTCTGTATGACTTAATCAACAAATTGGACGTAAAAAAAAAATAGTACAGTGGGCCTTTGGAGGATTTTAATGTTGGATATCTAATCACTATTGTTTTCCTATGGTGTGGTCCACTTGAGATTTAAATCCCTCTCATTTTTTGGAATCAAGCCCTAAAACTATCTGTAAAAACGGATGAACGGAATGGATGAAACACATACATCATGGTAGGGCTCACAGTGCACAGACCATCAACCATAAGACTGGTGGTAGCGGGAGTAGCTAATCCGTTCATCTGCCTCTTGAAAATCGGAGTATTCCAAAACTTGTGTTGGCCATACCATAAGAAAGAACACCTCCTTTCAATATTCAAAACCCACTCCATAGATTTCAGAAACAGAGAGAGAGAGGGAGGGAGGGACTACTATTGTTTTGAAGAGCTAGATATGGTAGATGATTCATAGGATAGATGTCTAAGATATCACGCCCCAAACACGAAAACCGGGCTCACAAAATTCCTGATCGTCGAATCCTGCACCGACAACCTCCGTAGTTCCCCATTCTCGGCTCTCGGCACCCATATACCAAGTTTCGATCCTGGGATCTATAAGGAGGATTCTTATTCATCAATTTGATTTATAATAAGCATAACTATAAGCATAACCCATGAACAATAACCAAGACACCATCAGAAAATCCTCTATGATTAAAAACTTTAAGGTATAATATGCATAAAGGGAAATAAAATGATAATAATAACGGAAACTCCTGAAGCTCGACTGCACGCTCCTACTCTTACTAAGCTACGACTGCGTCTTAGCGCCACCTACACGCATTAATCATGCATAAGCTTATAGAAAGCTTAGAGGGTAGTGTAAATGTATGTGCAATATGAGCGTGCTAAGAATGTAATATCAGAGTAATGCAGAATCATGCTAATGAGTCCATGAATGCAATCAGTCGTACCAAGGCTATGTGATGTAAGGCATAAATGTTATCGGTCACACCAAGGCCATACGATACAAGGCCTACATAGCTAATGTCATGTACAAGATGCAGCTTAAGCATACTAATCCACATATCAATCCAGTTCATCTTTGGAGTATCATATATCAATATAGTTCTTAGTAGATAATTACCGGGGTTTAGTATACTCCAAATGGCACTACCCCTTCCTCAGGCACGCAGTCCAAGTGGGTGTAAGAAACCTCACTATCTGCCTGGCCAATAGCCTACCAATACCTATCTGGCACCTCGATAGTGGACCCATTTACGAGCTGGTCATACTCATCCTAGAAATTACCCTCTACCCTTGGGCAGGTAAGGCCACACTCCCTTTCAACCGACCATGACACAGTGGGAGACGCGAGCTCATAGTATTCGGCTCTCGTGCTCTTATGTATCCACTCGGTCTCGATGTTGGAGCATCTTCCGGTACCGTCAGGTTTAGAAATTTTCACTTAGGGACATCTATGGTGCCCCGATGCTAATAAGAGTATTTTTAGTGTCCAATCATGCCATCTACGATATGCATGTGGAGTCCACATCCCTGATGTCACTAGGGCGTATAGTAATCACAACACACAATGTAAGATGCATGTGTATTACAATCCAATCATGCATCAATCCTGCGTATACTGTGCACTCATGTGAGATAATCTCTGCCTATCGGGGAGTCCCATAACAACCTGCCCAATGACATATACAGTGGTCAACCACATCTCATATCAAGCATACAGATGATGTGTATGGGCATGTATCATGATGATATGCTAAGCATACTCATAATCAATGTCGATAACCAGCATCGATAATCGGCATCGACAATTAGCCTTGATATCAACCTAAATGCAAGGTGGGGTCCATTGATGAACAGCTGATCTAAACCATAATATAAAGGTTAGCCCACGACTATGGGTATACCAAATTCGGTAGCACAGAGCCAACCATCTACTGTGATGATGGACCATGCAACATCAATAAGGCCCAATGATTTAAGTTAATTCACTTAGAGAATGATAAGAATGGGCCTAACAAGGCCTAAAGGATGGTCACAATATGGACATTCAACCATCATTACCCATCAATGTGGACATTTAACCAACTTTGCCCCCAAGGAGTGGCCCACATAAAACCTAACATATAGTGGGCTTATGGCCTCACACAAGGGCCTAATATACATCATCATGGGCCTAACTCAAGGGCCTAATACACATCACAATGGCCTTCACTCATGGGCCACATATACATCACTATGGGCCTCATATAAGGGCCTCACATGCATCATATTGGGTCACGTCCCATTGGCCTTAAATACATCACAATGGGCCACAACCCATAGGCCTCCAACATATCACAATGGGCCTCTCATCTAGGCCTCAAATACATTATGATGGGCCACGTCCCATGGGCCTTGCAATATATCACAATGGGCCTCATCCCATGGGCTTTAAATATACCACAATGGACCCCATACACAGGGCTACAATATATCATTTACATCATTCATCTATTTTTAGAGATCATTTAAGAGCATTACCCAAAAAAAAATCACATTAGAAGATCATCTGGACCATACCACAAATAACAGTGGAGATAATGATTTTCGCCATTAAACAATTCACTGGACAGGGGCCCGCCATCACATTTATTTCCATCTAATATATTCATACGGTCACAAGGACCTGAATTAAGTGGAAAAAAACAAATTTCATATTGATCCAAAACCTCTAGGATACCAAAAGGATTTTAATGGTAGTCGTTCAATCCTCCACTATTTTCTTTAGTGTGGTCCACTTGATATACGAATCTACCTCATTTTTAGTCTCAAGCCTTAAAACGGGCTCAACATTTGGATGGATGGTTTGGATGTAACACACACACACACACTAAGGTGGCCCACCGTCCAAGTAATGAACGGTGGATACAACACTTACATTATGTAGGGGCCCCAGAACTCGCTGACATCATCACATCAGCTACATGCTATTGGGGCCCACATAACTTGCTAGTGTCAATGTATTAGCTACATGCTGGTGTGAGCTGATCCAGCGAATCCACTTAAAAAAAAGGTGTAGCCCACCATATATATATATATATATATATATATATATATATATATATATATATATATATATAAATATAATATAATATAATATAATATCATTATATATGTATATATTATTATTATTATTTTGTAAAAACAACTAGCCTATCATCCAACGTCCTGGACGAACGAACTGAATGCAAGGCACATGCATTGAAGTAGGCCTCACGTGTGGGGTGAGTCCCACTGACCAAACAGTGGACAATTAGGATGAAACAGATGTGCAACATGGTATGAAGTGCATACCTCATAGGGGACTTAGAGAATTTGATGATGTGAAGCAATGAGACCCACTACTAGACGGTTAGTTGCAAATACATAAAGATGCGTCCAGCACCATCCCACGTGCTGGACGGTGCACGCACAGCAGGTGGGTCCCATGCTCCATGGATAGAAAACATGGATGAAACATACATCATGGGGGTGCTAGCCCACCAGAGATGGACGATTGAGATATAACACATAGGCATGGTGGCCCACGACCACATCCAGACCGCTGGACGGTCTGGATAAAACAAATGGACAACGTTGATAAAACACATGTATCATGGTGTAACCCGCCGTCCAACAATCTGGACAGTGCAGATATAATAAATAAATCATGGTGGGTCCACATCAACGTGGCCCACCACTAGATCAAATTGATACTTGTGTTTTTTACTTCATTCAGGACGTTGAAGAAGGACGGTATGAATAATACATCATGGTGGGGTTTCCACTGTCCGTGGTGTGGATTTAATCCATACTGCAAGGTGGGCTACAATTAGGAAAAATAAGGAGAGAGAGGGGGAGAGAAAGACGTGTGAACGGGAGGGACCCCACCACTATGGACCCTCCCTAAACTCAATACAATGCATACATCAAGTGGGTCCCACCACAAGTGGGCACACAATTAGAAATCAACAGTGGAAATCCTAAGATCACCCACTAATTGGCCTTCTTCTTTAGCTCCTTAGACTCCTTGGCTCCTAAGCTAACTCTTTAAGGGTGAATGATGAAGTTTGAAGGGTTGGATGATGAGATGAGGGGGGGGGGGGGGGGTTGGAAGTGGGCCTTGATCTTTTCTCTCAAGAAAGCTTGGAAAATGGTGGAGAGAATGAGAGAGGAGAGGGTGTTGTAAGAGAGATAGGATGGGAGGAATGAATGATGTAAGAAAGGGAAGGGTGGAGAGAGAAAGTTGACTTTGGGAATGGGAGAGAGATGGGAGTCATTCCTTATTGGTAAGAGAGGGATGGGTTGTGTACTTGACTTATGATTGATTGATTAATGTGATGGGTTGTAGAGATTCTCTCAGAATTCACAACGCGTGACATTTTTCTCAAAATAAATGCGGGTCCACAACTCCTGGCCTAGTTATCGCATCAGCATGTGAGATGCAGCGTTGGAACCACGACGACAACACGGTCGCTAGGGTACAAGTTTCGAGTCGAGTCGATTTAGATATTTGGGATGTGACTTATGGTCACATGCAAACACTGATTATAGGTCGGGGGTTGCCGAAATTTGACCGAGAGGACTGGGAAAGCCAAAGGAACAGTGCAATCAAGGAAATAGGCCTTATATGAGATGTCTGGATTTCCTTTCCTTCTCCTTCTTCTTCTTCTTCTTCTTCTTCTTCTTCTCCTCCTCCTCCTCCTCCTCCTTCTTTTGAGTACTCTTCAAGTCTCTCTCAAAGATCTAAGATGGCTTTGAGGTGAAAGGGGGTTTTCAAAACCCTAGAGAGAGAGAGAGAGGTTGGGAAACAGAGGGTCGGGAACGCGAGAGAGAGAGAGAGAGCGTTTGGGTTTTGGGAGAGGCGTGGGTGCGAGAGAGAGAGGGTTTGGGTTTTGGGAGAGGGGTGGGCGCGTGAGAGGGATTTGGGGGATTTAGGTTGTGGGAGATGGGTGTGCATGGGATTGTGTTTTGGGGGGGAGGTGATGAATGACACTTTTAAATGCTTAGTTTTAGGTCTTGTGGGGCTAGAGTGATTATCTTATTTATTTGCTCTGTCCATTCATTTTAAAAGATCATTTTAAGGGTTGATCCAAAAAAGGAGTCAGATCAAAGCTGTAACCAGACCACATAAAATATTAATGATAGAAATTTATTTTTTATTATTTCTTATGGTGTGGTCCACTTAGACCTTCAATCTACCTGCTTTTTGGGCTCATCCACTAAAATTATATATTAGAATTTATGGGTGGCTTAGATAAAATACATATATTCCAATGGGCCCCATGAAGCCCCTTAAGCACCATCAATCTCTAATAAGATCTTGGTGGAATGTAGGTTTTAGCTATAGATTAAGTAGGTTTTAACTACGGATTAAATCTGTAGCATATAAGATACGGTTTATATCCGTAGCTAAAAACTTTCAAAGTCCGTAGCCTTTGCTCAATTTTCTGGTAGTGTAAGTACAAAAGATGGAGAAAATATTGGCAAAAGCACAAGTTAAACAATAGAAAAATAGAACATTTCGATGCCACTGAAAATGCACAAAACAGTCTAGCAAGAAAACATCTTAATTTGGTGCCACCTAACCTTAATTTGGTGCCACCTACTACTATTTTGGTGCAACCTAATGTCATTTCGATGCCACCTAAGTACTCTGCACATACATTTTCAAACTTAATAAATTTCAAATACTCAATTTCGGTTCCATCGAACCAACTTTGGTGCCACCGAAATCGCACAGAATTGTCGACGTGGATTGCGTAACTTGAGGCAGTTTGTGGAGACTCTAAGTCAGTGCAAAAGGTGGAGCTTCACAACTATAAATAAGAATCCCTAGGACATTCTCGGGCATCTTCTAAGGTTTAGGGAGTGGAGAAAAAGGGTGGAGCCACCATCTAAGAACTTTCTTCTTCTTACCTTAGTTTTTATGTTTTGTTTGAGAGACTTTAGTTTAATCATGTCTATGGTTGGCTAAACCTCTTAGATTGGGCTAAGAGGTGAAGCTTGTAGTGTGATTGAGATGTTTTCTTTACTTTGATTCATGTTTTTATTGAACCTCATGGATTTTGGCTCTTTATTCAAGAATATTTTTAGTTTTTAATGGTTTGTTGTGACAAATTACAATAGATCTGTAATTGCTTTGAATATCTTCTTTTCCCGATTTGAGATTGTGATTAGTAACTCCTGTTGTTCACCATCGTCCCTTGGGCATGGTAGGGTGATGGAATCCTTCCTAATCTACCTAATTCTCCTATGATTGGTTGTGGGGTTGGTATATTCTGTTGTTTGCCATCGTCCCATGGGCATGGTTGAATGATGGAATCACTTCTAATCCTAACAACTCTCATCCATTGAGACTAGGTTCATGAGAATTTCAGAGATTCAATTATTTTTCTTTTTCAATTAGATAGGATAGGACTCTAATTCCAGTTGGATTTCCTGAATCAAGCAAGGTAGCATCCTAAGAAGCTACAAGTGGATCCTTGGCACCCTAGTTCCTTTTAATTGATAAGTTAAACCTTATTCATAATTACTCTTTTAAATTCTAATTTCTACTTTAGTTCTTCATCTAGTTCTAGTTCTATTTAAATTCAGAAGACACAAAAGATCTGTCCCTGTGGATTCGACCTCAGTCTCACCGAGATTATTACTACATCGTGACCCTACACTTAGGGTTGTGAGCAAGTTTTTGGCGCCGTTGCCAGGAACTAACGGTTGTGCTTTTTAAATTTTAATTAGATTTAGAATAAAGTTAAGATTAGGATTAACTTTTTATTTTATTTTTAGGCTAGGAATCTCTCTGCTTTGTTTTAGAAACTTTGTTTTCTGTTTTTTAGGATCCTCACATAAAACTCGGATTTGGTAACTTTCTTCTAACTTCTCCCCTCTACTTATTTTCCATATTACTATAGGATTTTCTTTTTCTATTTTAGGATTAGATTCAGAATTAGAGTTTTACGATGTATATGCATGAGTCGGAACATCGGTATGCTGAGTTACTTAAGAGATGTTGTGAAGGGCTGTCAGATGATTATCTTAGGAAACAACCTATGTCTCAAATTTTTTTTGAAACTATCATTGAGAATTAGCTAGAATATAATGTTCCATCGGTTAAGAAGTCCCTAGGAGATTATAGGCGAGAAAATAATTACACTCCACCGATTAAGAAAACATTACATGATTATTGAAGTGAGAACGATTATCACCCTTCAGATAAGAAGAAAACAATGCGTGATTATATTGTGGGTGATAATTCATTCCAACAACCATCCAACTTTCCTACCTATGACCCATATGACTATGATCAGTGGCACCATCGACATTGGAAAGATGAACCAACAATCGATTATAGTGATTATTCTCTTGGATCTCCTACCTTTAAAATCCAACCAGAAATAATCCAAGAGGATTCACTTCAGAGTTACACAAACTATCTTGCAGGCATTAGAAAAACATTAGACGCGCTTGAATCGTGCCTCGATAAGATAGAGGAGTCTGGGTTATCCTAACCTCAACCCAATCCAAAAACACAATTCGAGGAAAGTGATCCTAACTCGCTTGTGGAAGATGCTGAAATTGAGAATAAAGAGTTGGATTTTGTTAATGAGCATACGATTCAATTTCTCAAAGAGTCGATCTTGATGACTGTCCAAAGAAGTGATTAAGAGACACTGTTTGTTTTCATATATAATGATATTGACACACTTCACTCGCATGACACACTTGGCTTCAATGAGGAAGAGGCTAGTTTATTCGAGCCTCAACCCGACCTAGAAACACAGTGTGAGGAAAGTGATCCTATCCCACCGAAAAACTGCACTGAATTAGGAGATGATGAGTATTGGGATGAAAATCATGAATGTATAGCCCAAATTCCCCTAGAATCTATCTCAAGTTTGGTCCAGGTCAATGATCAAGGGGTACAGGAAGTGGTCGGCCATAATGATCTACTCCACTCATCTAACATATTTGATTAAAATGTGAAGGATAAGCCCCTTTCAACCGACCCTTTCAACTATTGTGAGGCATGTTTAGACCACTCCCCCGATTTAAATTATAAGATGGTTAGGGAGATAAACGAGTTGCTCGATAGAACTCTAGAATTTGAGGCCACCATCTGAGCTGTCAATTCTTGACAATTCAATTCTTCTAAGTAGTATCAATAAACAAAGTCTTCATATCAATGCTTTGCCTACTAACTCTCAATCTGTCTGTGTAGAGTAAGAGAGCATACTTCCATTTACTTTCAAAGACAATAGAATCCTTGGGCAGATCATCATAAACTTCAATATAGAGAAAGAGCCCCTCTTAAGTGACTCTCTTAACTCTCTGGAAGATTGCTTGCCGTACTTTACAAATTCAAGCGATCCCATCATAAAAGAAATAGTAGATGCCTTGCAAGGTAATACCTTAGTAGTTGTCACTGACCGAGAGGGCCCTTATTCTGAATCTCCTCCTTCTCCAGATCCTGAATGTTTATTATTAAAGGAGGAGGAGCTGAAAATTGAATTGAAGTTTGAAACTTTGGAATGTGTTAAGACTACATCACCTACTGAGAATTTTTTTGAATTTCATCTACTTATAATCTCTGATTCAACATGGTATAGTAACAGTGAAACCTTTTCTGTTACATGTGAATCGTATATACTTTGGACATCTCAGGAGATTAAAAAGAAACTTTATGCTGAGGTCCATAAATTTCTCGGGACATTCATGCTCCAGGATATCCAAGCCTAATGGAAAAAGGGTTTTTGGATGATTTTGTTGAGAAACCTACTAAGAATTTATTAAGACACTGGCCGGAGGAAGAATCTGGATACATGACTGAGTAGATTTCACTTGCTTTCCTAGTTTAGGATTAAAATTTATTGCTTTCATAGGTTTTAAAGTTTAAGACTAGGATAGTTTATTTTTAGTTTATTTCGTCATTGTGCTAACCCATCTTCACATTAAGAACTTTGGAAAAAATACAATTCACCTTCTTCAGGTACTACCTTTCCATCGCTTCTCTTTTACTTTCGTTGTCTCATGTGCATTGCATGCTTATATCTTTTACATTGAGGGCAATGTAGATTTTAGGTTAAGGGTGTGGATTAGGCAAGCTAATCAATGTTTTCGTAGTCTTTGAGCAAAAATTGTTGAATTTTTTAAAAAATTTCTATAAATTTAAGTGATTTTGAAGTTAATCTATGAATTAGAATTATAAGATACCTAATGTTGATGATTTATGCCTATTAGATTTTAGTCACTTGATAGACTTCAAAATTAAGATTGATTTATTGACCCCTAATTAGAAGTTTTAAACATTGATTGAGTCATGATTTCACATGTCACATCTAACTTACACATTAAGGTTTTAGTCTGATATTGAATTGATAACTTGATGATTATTAAGCATGGAAGGAACCAACCTGGAGAATTTGTCCATCATGTTCAAATGAGAATAATTGAAAAAAAAAGGAGAAAAAAAGAAAATACCTAGTTAAAAAACAGTTGTCGACGAAAAAGGCTACCTATTGCAGATCTTTGAAGAGATTAAACTAGAGTGAAAGCCAACAATGGAAAAATCTAAAGCTGGTAGCATAAAACACTGAACTGTAAGGCAATTTTTGGTTATCTTGAATGCCTTTTTGTTCATCTATGTTATTATGAAAATTGAGAATTGAACCTTTGATTGTGATAAGTCCATATTTCACTATGCACCTATGGAACTCAATGTTTAGAATTATTCAAATTGATGGATTAATACTTTCAACTTAACTATGAAATTCACTGAGTGCTAGAGTTTAAGAGAAAGTAATGCTCAACATTGATGTATTTTAAATTTCTATAATCTGGATTATTTTCAGAACCGCTTGAACTTATAAAAATTATACAGTGGTTTTTAAAAATATCTTCTGCATGTTTTACTCGGGACTAGCAAAATACTAGTTAGGGAGTTTGTTGAGTGTTAAATATTGTATATTTTCCTCCATTTATATCTTGGTGTTATGAACATGATACTACTTAATGTTATATTTTATGCATGTTTGTGTTGCAAGGTGAATCTGGGAGCTTAGATTGAAAAGAATGTTAAAAGTCTGGATTTAGTGGTCAAGAATCACCAAGGCAAAGGAGGGATCTTATGAGATTAAGAACGAAGAATTCTCATGCCAAAGATCCAAGGAAATCATTTACAAAGAATAGAGAAAATATTGGCAAAAGCACAAGTTAAACAGTAGAAAAACAGGACATTTCGGTCCACCTAATGCCACTTTGATGCCATCGAAAGTGCGCAAAATGGTCCAACAAGAAAACAGTTTAATTTGGTGCCACCTAAGCTTAATTCAGTGCCACCTAAGCTTAATTTAGTGCCACTTATTATCATTTTGGTGCCACTTAAGTACTCTACACATACAATTTTAGATTCGATAAATTTTAAATACTTGATTTCAGTGCCACCAAACCAACTTTGGTGCTGCAGAAATTTCACAGAATTGTTGACGCAGATTGTGTAACTTGAGGTGGTTTGTACAAACTCCAAGTCGGTGCAAAAGGTGGAGCTTCATAACTATAAATAGGAGTCGAGGACATTCCTGGGCATCTTATAGGGTTTAAGGTATGGAGCAAAAGGTTGGAGCTGCCGTCTAAGAGCTTTCTTCTTCTTCCCTTAGTTGGTTTTTATGCTTTGTTTGAGAGACTTTAGTTCAATCATGTCTATGGTTGGGTAAACCTCTTAGTTCGGGATAAGAGGTGAGGCTTGTAGCGTGATTGAGATGTTTTCTTTGCTTTGACTCATATATTTTTATTGAATCTCGTGAATTCTAGTTCTTTATTAAGGAATATTTTTAGTTTTTAATTGTTTATTGTGACAAATTACAATAGATCTACAATTTCTTTGAATATCCTCTTTTCACGATTTGAGATTGTGAAATTAGTAAGTCTCGTTGTTCACCATCGTCCCTTGAGCATGGTAAGGTGATGGAATCCTTCCTAATCTTCACAATTCTCCTATGATTGGTTGTGGGTTGGTATATTCTGTTGTTTGCCATCATCCCATGGGCCTGATTGGATGATGGAATCACTTCCAATCCTTACAACTCTCATCCATTGAGACTATGTGCATGAGAAGTTCAGAGATTCAATTATCTCTCGTTTTCAATTGGATATGATAAGATTCCAATTCTAGTTGAATTTCTTGTATCAAGCAAGGTAGCATCCTGGGAAGCTACAAGTGGATCCTTGACACCCTAGTGTCTTTTGATTGATAATTTAAACCTTATTCATAATTACTCCTTTAAATTCAAATTTCTGCTTTAGTTCCTCATCCAGTTCTAGTTCTATTTAAATTTAGAAGGCACACAAGTTCAGTCCTCGTGGATTTGACCTCGGTCTCATCGAGATTATTGTTAAATTGCGACCCTACACTTGGGGTTGTGAATAGAAGTCCATAAGATTCATTTTCTTCCATACTAATCTCCTCAAATCTAGTTGTGAGGATTAGAAATTTTAATTTCTTAACAATAGTAGTTCCTTTATGTGTCATTTCAAAAATGTCACATGATTGCTTAGTTGTATCGCATGAAATAATTATTTTCAATTCATCACGTGATAGAGCAGAAGCTATTGCATTTAAGGCTTTTGCATTAGTGCTGCTTTCATTTTTTTGACCAGCAGAATAGAAAGGAAATGCAATTTCTTTGATTGATTTAATTCCATCATTGGCTACTACTTTAATCATAGGACGGATCCATTCAGTTACAGTGGCTTGCCACATACTTTCGTCTAAGGATTTGAGAAAAATCCCCATCCTGACCTTCAAGTATGAATAATTAGAGCCGTCAAAAGGAGGTGGCTTGGTAATGGACAAACTGTAGAAATTTGACATGATAAAGTTCTAGATCTAGCTCAAGGAGGTATATCCCAAAATTAAAGCAACCCTCTCTGATACCACTTGAAAAGGAGAGTTGAATAGGACTATGCCAAATAATCGAAATAAGTGTTAAATATGTAAATAAATCAGAGATATCAATTGATTAAGTATTGAAGTGTTGATTCCAAATAATTCACAGGACAACCTTCACCCAAAGTTTTAGGTAGAACAACCTTATTTCATGAATTTCTTTAAAATTAAACCTCAAACTTGCAAGAGAGTGTCTGTGTGTGTGTGTGTGTGTGTGTGTCAGTGTATATATGTGTGTGTGTGTGTGTGTGTGTGTGTGTGTGTGTGTGTGTGTGTGTGTGTGTGTGTGTGTGTGTCTGTGTATATGTGTGTGTGTGTGTGTGTGTGTGTGTGTGTGTGTGTCTGTGTATATGTGTGTGTGTGTGTGTGTGTGTGTGTGTGTGTGTGTGTGTGTGTGTATTACAACATTCACCACTAAACTTGAAATTAAATATAACCATTCACTACATAAAAAGTAGGAGCATTCACTACATAACATAAAGGATTATAGTGGTTCGATTCTTTAAAAACAGACACACCTACTCCACTCCCAAAATTACTCTCCACGTAATTTTGGCTTTCACTATGATAAAGGTTTTCCCAAGGTCACCTTAAAACCTGATACAATTCTTGTGATTTTCATAGGCTATTCCAATCAAACCCATTACTGAGATTTTTAGGCTATCTCAGACAAAATCTACACTGAGATTTTTAGGCTATCTCAGAAAAACCAAAAAGAGTTTAGAAGGTATACTTATCTTCACCGTATAAGACATATCAGAAGCTTGTAGCCAAAGAATCGCTATCTTGAATGTAGATTGTTCCTTATTCAGTTAGATAGAAAGGGTCTAAGGTTCTATTGATTTTAATTAAATTCAAACCAATGGCTACTTGAATCAGTTCTCTTAAATCTCAAAAGAAGAGTATAGTTTACTCTCCTTAGAATCAGACTAGATAGATCTGAGATTAAGGGAGTTGAAAATATGCTATATAAATTAAATTATGAATACCATTCAATAGCTTATTAATAACTTGAGCTTCTCTCTCTCTTGTAGAAGGATTTTGATAATTAACTTAGATATTTTGGATTAAGAGAGGAACTAAATTTATAGGCAAAGAAGTTGAATCTTCGGCTAACCCAAAGCAGTCTTCGATTAGCCTGAGCAGAATAGATTCAGTTCAACGGACTTTGGATCATGTGGGATATAATTTATCCAAAATTCGATTGGCTGAATAGCCTAGTTCGGCTAGCCTAATTTGACCTTTGGGTGGCTAAATTTCCACGAATTCGAAATAATGATGTTGCTAGAATTTGACTTGAAGTTTCTTGAGCTAGCTAAATTTCTAGCTTGGGCTAGCCAAATTTGCAACCAAAATTAGTTGTTGCTTTAGGCTTAAACTTCGGCTAGGCAAAGAAATCTTAGGCTAGCCGAACCAAAAGTTAGGCTAGCTAAATTCTAAGCAAATAAGCACAAAAACACAATTTAAGACAATTTTGAAAGTACCTAGTCGTAAGGTCTTTCTAGGGTTTTATACTACCTGAGATATATCAAATATTTGTTCTTCTTTGACTTGAAGTAAGTCTTGAACTACATCTTCACTTTTGAGCTTGATCTTGTCTTGAACTTTAGTCGATCTTTAGCTTGATCTTCTCTTGATTGTGGACCGGTCTTGTGCTTTATTTTCTCTTCATCTTCTCTGGATTGTAGACCATCCTTAAAGATCTATTGTCAAGTTGTTTTGGCTATACAGAATTTGACAACTAAAGTTTGCTTAACATTTTAGCACTTATATGGCTTCCTTGCTTCAAAACTTTGGTTCTTTGTGGATCCTAATTGCTAGAACTTGGTTTTCTTAAAGCTCTAAATTATCTTAATTAACCTTAGAAGTCTTGAATTTCTCTCAATTATCCATAGTCATGAAAACACATTTATTAATTAAATTTAACAACAAAATGCATAGAAAAGAAGTACGGAATTTGGGACAAATATATGTAATTTAAAATTCAACATACCCCCAAACTAGTATTTTGCTAGTCCTCAAGCAAAATATGCCAAAATAAAATCAAGATCCAAGGCTGAAATCTTTCAGAAGAATGGTACCTATGTGTTCCAAGTTTTCCAAATAATATAATTCTGAGACACAATGTTCTCAAAATAAATTCTACCTAGATTCCAGTGTAATTAATTAAACAATCAATATGGGTTCCAGAGCATCAATCAACTAATAGAAACAAATTCTAAAAATTAAGTTCCTAGAGTACACAGTGAATTCTAACTTGTCACAAGTAAGGATTTAGTTCTCTACTATTAAGTTAATATAGATAATCACTAGAAGTGATTAGATCAACCAAAGACATTGATTCTGAACCTTGCTATTGTTTAATAATAATTTTCTAACTTTTTAATTTTTCATCAACAACTTTCACACTATTTTTCAATTTTTTTTCTTTCCTTTTATATTCACTTAGTTTCTTCTTTTTCTTTTTAATTGGTAGCGCTTTTTTATGCTCAATATTTTTTAGCTAGTTATTCAAAAAATTCTTTTCTTCCTTTCTTTTTTTCTTTTCCTTTTCAAAACTTTAAATGAACAAGGTAGACAAGGATCTCCAGGCTTGGTTCCTAGCACTTTCAGGCAATCATTATGAAAATAATATAATATTAAGCTTAGGGTTTAATATTATAAGTCAGAAGTGAGGTGTGAAATTTAGACTCAATCAACATTTAAAACTTCTATAAGAAAATCAATGAAAGGAACTCATTTTAAAATATACTAATCAACTAGTTTCTACACTTCTAAATTGAAATTACCTATGTCCTTAATTATAACATCTAAATATTGCATATTTATTCTCTCAATCATATTAGCTTTCTTAGTATTTAAGTGTTAAATTGATTTAATTATATATATATATATATATATATATATATATATATATATATATATATATATATATATATATATATATATATATATTCATGCGAGGTGATTTGGAAGCTAAAGAAGAATACATGCTTAAAAGGAGAAATTAAAGCTCGAAAGAATGATTGATGAAGAATTAAAGATTTAGGAGACATTAATGAAGAATTCAAATGCTAAATGTAACACTCCGTCCATTCCATACCATTTTTTATGCATATATACACGATAATCAACGCCCTTAGGTAGACTTGGATTGGCCGTTCATAGTACACACCTAACTTATCGAAACCCCAAGACCTCGAAACCTATCTCATATTGACCGCCCCGTCGCCGCGATCATGGAGGTACCACCCGTGCGTCGGTATGATACTCCGTTAGTGAGATACGCCGTGAAGAATAATAAGTGTATCATGTGTGCTTGGCGCCATGTATTTCATTCCACACATGTGCACAACACATGTCATGTACACATGTACATGCCACACATGGGTGAGAGAATCTCTACCCATGTGTGTGATGTCACACACCCATACCTCTTCTCTCTCATGTGCATGAAAAGTCAACTCTCTTCCATGCCACAGCTCATGTATGACATCATCACACCATGCCATCCCATGCTCTTTTAATCCACCGTTAACTACTAATAATGAATTACTTTCCATAATCCTAGGCTAAGCTAATATTAATCACATTAGCCTAACTTAACCAAAATTTTATCCATTTCTTTATAAATACCCCTCTATCCCTTAGCATTTCACCACATGGAGAGAGAGAGAGAGAGTGATCTTGGTGGGCCATTAACTCCATCAATCCCATCCCTTCCATCCATCTAATTCATGAAAGTGAGTACACCCACCCTACTCATTCTTATTTTGTTTTTGTTGTGTTTTTGTATGATGGAGATGATGTTGATCATAATGATGTGATTAATGGTGTGGATGATGAAGATAGTATAATTGATGGTGATTATAATTGTAATAAATGTTAGGAATGCTGTGGATGATGAAAATAGTATGATTGATGGTAAAGAAAATTGTAATAATGATGATGATGTTACTGATGGTGTGGATGAAAACATATAAATATAAAATAAAATTAATTTATTATAGAGTTCATGTGAGACCCATTTGGGACCCATTGATAATGGGCCCCACAAAAATGTTCGTATGACATTCAAATCATCCAAGTGTGGCCCATTAGGCTGGCCACACACACCCCCATGCACACATGTGCACAAATATAAATATATATATATATGTGAAAATAAATAAATAAATGATTTTTTTAAAAAAAAGGATTGAGACGCTACTGCCAGCGTCCAGCGAACGCTACAGCAAGCAGCGTCCCAGCTGCATTGTAAAAGGGGCAGGGGCCATGGGCCCACAACGGGTCCCACCCATGATGTATGTATTAAATCCACGCCGTCCATTCAATTTTTCAGATCATTTTAGGCGTTGAGCCAAAAAATGAAGCCAATCCAATTCTCTGGTAGGCCACACCATCAAAAAATTATGTGAAGACATACTTAAACATATAAAAGCACTCATTGGGGCCCACCTGATATTTGGATGCATCTGAAACTTGGATTGACTCGTCCCCCATGTGGGACGCACATAACAGTCAGACTAGATCATCCTGTTGTGGGCCCCATATTTGAAAACAAATATATATATAAATATATATATATATATATATATATATATATATATATATATATATATATATATATATATAAAAAAAAAAAACGTTGTCGTTGTCAGCATCTGGATGACGCTGCAGCAAGCAGCTTCTGCTGCTGACGTTGGAGAAAAGTGGGCCCCACCATAGGCCCCACCTTAATGCATGTCGAACATCAGCACCGTGCATTTGATGGGTCTCGTTTAAAATTGGACCACCCCCAAATTACAGCCATACACGGAACTTAGGTGGCCTACACCATAAAATAAAAATAAAAATAATAAAAATAAACTAAAAAGTAAATTTATGAAGCTGAATAAATCAACAATTTTATAGGTCTGATCATGTAGTATATATTATATCTAAACCATCCATCCATTTGGTGAGCTTTTTCTAAGGCTTGAGAAGAAAAATAAGATAGATCTAACTATCAAGTGGGCCACACTACAAAAGGAGCAAGGATTGAATATCAACCATTGGAACCCTTTTTGGGTCAAAAGTTTTGGACCAATATGAAATTTGTTTTTCCCCTTAATTCAGGTCTTTGTGACCTTATGAACAGATTGGGTGGAGAATAAACGTCATGGTGGGCCCGATGTATGGTTTAACGGTGAAATCATTATCCTAACTTCTAGTTGAGGTGCGATCCAGATAATCTTTGGTTATGATTCATTTTAGATAATTTTCTAAAATGATCTCTAAAAATAGATGAACGGTGTTGGTATAATAAATACATCACTTTAGGACCCATGTAACTTTGATCTCCTTGAACCGTTTGAGCTTGTAAAATCACTTGTTAGGTCCACCTGAAATTTGGATGTATCTAAAACTTGGTTTGACTCCTCAACCAAATGGGACACACATAATGGATGGGCCGGATTTATGAATCACATTTCGGTGGGCCCAACAAATGATTGTGAATATTTAATCGAGGGTAACCCTCTCAACTTGTGTGTGGTATGGCCCACTTTGATGTAGGTGTTAAGCCACTTAATCCACCATGGTTATGACATGATATATATTTAAGATCCTTGTCATTCATCTATTTTATCAATCATTTTGACGATATGTTACCAAGACTCAGGCCCATCCAATGATTAGATAACCGTACATTATGAAATAATGTAAATTGAACTCTCATCACTAAAAATTTATTATGGGCCATCCTGATGATGTATAAGATATTCAACCCATCTAACTCATGTACCGGATCCCCTTTAGGGCATTATCCTAAGGATCAGTTAATTCAACCTGAATTAGACTATATAATACAAGGCTATGAGAATAAGGACCTAACTATTGAATCCAACCTAAGGCCACCATGGGGTGTCTATTTAATCCATGCGGACGATCCACTTCTCATATCTTTTTTACGATTTGGATTATAATCAAAGTAGACTTAAGTCTTAAGTGGGTCACATACGACTTAACCTCATGGGAAAGCCCCATGAGCTCCACCATATAGAACTTATTGTAAATTCCATTGATGTGTAGGTCTAAGAATGTTAAGGCCCATTTTAAGTGAATGTCATATGGGCTCATCAGTGGTAACCTTGTTTGGGCCAACCATTGGGCCTTTTCGACAAGAGTTTGTAATCTCCATGTGTTGAACATATGACGAACTGGTATTATAATTTTTGAAGTAATGATGATTAATCCCTTAAATGGGCTGATTGTGGACAACCCTTGATCACTTGGCACTTTGGTTAGAGTACGACCCTAAGTAATAGGATCATGTGACTTGTGTTTAAACCCTTAAACCTGTTTAATTATAACAAATATGTAGACTCTAGTAGTATGAGGGTGTGATATGCCTGTTTGGTCCACTAATCATGTAGGTATTTGATGTATATATAGCCACCTAATCATAGGCAATGGTGGAGTATATGTAGTATATGTAGTCATCTAATTGTATGAATGTGAAATACGTACAAGGCCACCTAATTATATAAAATCAAGTGGCATTGATGGCCATTCAACAACGTAGGATTATGCTTATCGATATAGATACTGCCACTTGAATCACATATAACTAAGTTGTACACTAAACCGAATGAGATGTAGGGTTATGTTACCCAAGCTAATGCTATTAAGGTCCTAGATTCTATACACTGTGATCTCTAAACCGTAAGTGGTACGATGAAATGTGGCTTTTGGCCCTTAAACATGCGACACCAAATATGAGCCATTAACTATGTGACGTGTGAAGTGGTTGTAGTATAAGACTTTTCATAATTGGTGTAGCCATGTATTCATGGCCTATGGGCAAGGCCCATTGAGATATATTTATGGCCCATATGATGAGGCTCATTGTGATGTATTTTCGAGCCATGAGATGTGGCTCATAGTGATGTGTATTAGGCCCAGGTATGTGGCCTACCTGTGAAATAGATTCGAGACCACTTGTAATGTATTCGAGGCTCATGGGTGAGGCCCAATATGATGTATTTGAGACCCATGGTTGTGGCTCATTGAGATGTATTTTAGGCCCATGGGTTGTGACTCATTGTGATGTATTTAAGGCCCATGTGTAGGGCCCACTTGTTGTGTATTTGAAGCCCATAGGTTATGAAGCCCGATGTGGTGTATTCATGGCCCATGTGCTGAGGCCCATTGCTATGTGTGAGGCCATATGATACAGCCCAATGTGATGTATATGCGGCCCATGAATAAGGCCCAATGCGATGAATGTGTGGCCCTTATGTGAGACCCAAAGCGATGTATATGAGGACCGATGTGATATGAGATTTTACCATGTTGTATGTATTGACGTTTATGTGGGCCACTCCTTGGGAGCAATGTTGGTTAAATGTCCACATTGATGGGCAAGGATGGTTGAATGTCCACATTGTGATCTTCCCTTAGGCCTTGTTAACCCCATTCTCACTAATGTCGATTATGAGGATATGACAACATAACATCGTGATACATTCCCATACGCATCATTTGAGTGTTTGTTATGAGATGTGGTTGACCATTGCATATGTCATTGGGCATGACGATTATGAGACTCCTTGATAGGTGGAGATTGTCTCACTGAGTACATGGTATGCGTCAGATTACTGCATGATTGAATTGTATGACTCATGTATCTTGTATAATGATTACTGTACGCCTTAGCGACATCAGGGCCGTAGCCACTACAGACATACCGTGGATGGCCAGACGGAACACCAAAAATTTATTTTAGTATCGGGCTACCATAGATGGCCCTGGGTGAAAATCTTTAAACTTCTTGGTACCAGAGGATGCCCCAACGTCGAGACCGAGTGGATACATGAGGGTCCGAGTGCCGAATACCAGGAGGCCGCGTCTCCCACCGTGTCATGGTCAATTTGGAGGGGGTGTGGCCTTGTCCACCTGAGGGTAGGGGACATAGCTAGGCTGAGTTTGACCAGCTCGTGAATGGGTCCGCTATCAATGTGTCAGATAGGTCTTGGCAGACTATTGGCCAAGCGAATAGTGAGGTTTCTTACACTCACTTGGACTGTGCTACTGAGAGAGGGGCAATGCCATTTAGAGTGTATTAAACCCCAGTGATGATCGCAAAGAGGAACTGTACTGATATGTGGACTTATTGAGCAGGAGTTGCATACTCATTCATTCATTCATTCACTATCCACTCGAGCTGGTAGTGCACAACTATTTGTTACGTGTACCTTCGTAATGGTCAAGATTTCAATTGGGGCGCGTGACTAACCTGAGATCAGGAGTTTATCACATTGAGTCTGACTATCTAAATTTAGGTATGAGACTGTGTTGAGGGTCAAATATTGCATATCAGACCTCAGTTATTACCTAGATTTACAAGCATGATACTGTTTAATGGCCCGTTTTATCGTGTTTGTATTGCAAGGTGACTTTACGAACATGGACTAAAAAAGGGAGCTTAAAGCATGGATTTAACTCTCTGATGACACCAAAGGTAAGGTACGAACTCTAGGGACCAAGATCGACGGAATTACACGCCGGAGATCCGAGAAAATCAGGCCGCGCATGTTAAACGGGCCTGAAAATCATCAAGAATGCAAGATCACAAGGTTCTCACCATCCGTTCGGCTCGAAACTTCACACATGGCCTGAGGACCATAAATTAACTGTACACGTAAAATTTCACCCGTTGGATCTCTTTAGAAGTGGCCCAACGGACAGATTAGCCCATAAATCTGTGAATTGGGGCTCACCTGATATCTGGATATGTTTCAATTTTCATCTTAATGTGTTAAATGATATGGCAGAATGGATGGACGGAGCAGATTTCTCACAAACATCTCTGTGGGACCCATACATATATTGCATGTGCAAGGTACGTAAGTACATCAAGCATGCACCAAAAGTCCGAAAGTTGGTTAGCAAGCGCTGACCGACTCTTCTTCTCAAATATATATATATAAAAAAGCTCACAGCGTGCGAACGTGGGTCCGCCGGTTTCACTCAGTGGGGCCCACCCCTTGCTCCTTTGAATGATTTGAGCCGTCCATCTGCTCCAGATGGGGGTCGTGACCATCTCTAAGCTTTCTTTTTGGACTCATGCAAAAGTAAGCATGTAAAAGCACCGTCAATCACAAAATGGACGGCGGAATAGAAAACGACGTGGGCCACACTGATTCTAATAAAAAAATAGTCATTTTCAATTAGTTTTTCGAGTACAATTCAATGATCGGTATGGATTTTTTAACCGACATCGATTATGGGTCCAACCATCATCACTGCATAACGCTTACGCAGGCTCTGTTCGCAATAGAGCCTGCGAAGGAAGCTTTGTGGGCCACCATGGTCCTTGATTCAGTTAATCAGGACCATCCATCAGGATTAAAAAGGTCCTCTTATCATAGCCTAGAGGACAAAATTTCAACAGACAGTGAGAACGGGTTCCGTGCCGTTCAAACGACGGACAGACGGTGTAATGAGAAATCCCGTGGGCTGCACCAAATCTAATAAAAAATAGCCATTCCTAGCTACTTTTTTGAGAGGAACACGATGGACAGGGTGGATTTTGCAAGAAACACCAAGAAGTGGGCCCCACCAAGAAATCAGCGTCTGGGACTCTTCCTGCGCAAGAAAAGAGCTGCGAAAGCTCTCTTAGCTGACCGACTATAGTGCGTATAAAGAGCAAAGAAAGGAGGCATCTGGATCTTGGCTTTGGCTGGGGACGTGAGCAGCCGTGGAGGCATGGAACAGGCCGGCATCAAGAGTGTTTTTCTTACTTTCCTATTTTCTTTTGTTCATTTAGAGAGTCTTTTAGCCCCACCATGTCTAGGGTAGGCTAAACCTCTTAGCTAGGGCTAAGAGGTGAAGCTTGTAGCGTGATGGGAAGACCTTTGCTTGTGCTTTTTGTTTAAACTAAATTGACATTGATTAGAGTTTAATTAATGGGATATTTTTAGTCTTTAATGGTCTGTTGTGACTAAAATTACAATGGGTCTGCAATGGCTTTGAGCATGTTCTTTTTCTTCTGTGTTTATGACGTCAGGAAGCCCTGTTGTTCACCATCATCTCCTGGGCATGGTCAGATGTTGGTACCCTTCCTAACCTTCATACATGTGATTGGTTGGTAATTAGTTTAATTCTGTTGTTTGCTTTGTCTCCTGGGCATGGTTTAGTGATGGAATCCATTCTAATTCTTATACCTTTCATCTCTTGAAAACTATATCAAGTAAGTTCAGTTTAATTTCCATAAAGCAGGCGTAAAATCTCCTTGATCTCTACAAGTGGATCCTCTGAATCCCTAGTGTCCTCTCCCTAAATTCTTTAAGTTTTAGATAATAATTTCACAATTATTCCTCAATTGCTATTTGATTCAGGTTTCATCTCATTCTAGTTCTAGTTCTAGTTAGTTTCAGATAACGTACAGGTTTCAATCCCTTGGGATTCAACCTCAGTCTTACCGAGTTTATTACTAGATCAAACCCTGCACTTGGGGAGTGAACAGACAGGTTTAGATAGAAGTCCCTTGTGATGAATCCCATAGCCTACGATACTACGTATTATCATCCCGACTTCACACTCCAGCATGGTCATTCCATTCGCACCACATATTGCATTACATTTGTGGCATATGGCATTTTGAGTTACATGTGTTTCTGTATTTATATGGTTTAGATGCGGCATCTAATATTTGACTCTTTATGACTTCTCATTTGTATAGTTGATCTGTATCACGTATTCTGATATTGTTCCTCATTTGTATAGTTGATTTGTATTGCGTATTCTGATATTGTTCCTCATTTGTATAATTGATCTGTATTGCGTATTCTAATATTTTTTAACTCATGGACTTGTCAGTATTTCTGATATTGTATAATTATGGCATGACAATATGATGATGATGTGATTACGGATGTGTGTAATATGGTTATGACTGTGGTATAGGAGAAATAAAAATATGACTTGGTGATGCTGGTAGCATGGACTTGGAGTATTACTATGATGCATATGCATTGCATTGGCGTTGACATCATACTTTACGTGTTACATGCCTCTCACATGTCTGATTTCCTTCTAACATATTTATTTTGTTTGCATGTAGGGCACACTGCACACACGTGTGTACTCACTAGGCTTTTTGCCTATGCTTCCTATTTCCTATTTTTTTCAGGGCAGGAGAAGCTTGGAAGACTTAGCATTCTCGATGCATTGTATCTATTTTTAAAATTTGGCAATGTTAACATCGCGTGCCTTTTGGGAAGCATTGTACTTGTAATCATCAGGATTTATAATGAAGAGTGTTGCTTGGTATTTTAATCATGGATCTTCATGCTCAGGTATTATTAAAATATAAAAAAAAATTCAATCAAAAATCTTCCTTGTGGTGCGCCGAACTCGAAAGTTGGTGTTTGGAAGTCGAGTGCCGAAATTCGGGGCATCACGGAAGTTGTTCGTCCCCGAATTTGAGGCATGACACTAAAGATCCAAGAAAATCAAAGAAAAATGATAAAGAGAACACTGAAAATCACAAAGTTCAACAATAGAATAATAAACTATTTAGTCTCACCGAGGTTGGTTCGATTCGACCGAATGTGCAAAAAACAGTCTAGCGATTAAAAGTGATTTTTAAAGATAATTCGGCTTGACACTTAGGTCTGAACGAAGTCAGGTTTGGTGCCATCAAAGGAGAGTTCGGTGCGACTTAAGGGAGATAGAAACTTCAAACATATTTTAATGAAATTTGACTGCAACCGAAGATATCTTCATAAATGCATAAAATTGAAGTGCATAAAATTGACTCAGTGCGACCGAAGCATATTATAAGTGCATAAAATTGAAGTTGATACCAATACGGTGTGAGTTTTTCCTATTTAAAAGGGTGTTCTAAGCTTTTTAAAAGCACGAATTAGGGCTTTTGAGAACGACATAGGGGTGACAAAGCTTCCACAGAGCCGTCCTTCTTCTTTGATCCCTCAAACCTAGTTTTTCTTATGTCTTTTTTTTTCTTTCTTTCTAAGATATTAGCCATGTTAAACTAATCTATTAGATAACGCTATGGAATGAAGCTTGTAGTTCTATTATAATATTTAGTTTATTTGATTCAATACCAATGTTTTGAATGATGATAATAAATT
Organism: Magnolia kwangsiensis; assembly: GCA_037074715.1. NCBI lineage: Eukaryota > Viridiplantae > Streptophyta > Magnoliopsida > Magnoliales > Magnoliaceae > Magnolia > Magnolia kwangsiensis. The sequence goes on along the minus strand of CM073586.1, from coordinate 33,363,628 downwards.
GAAATAGATTTGGATTTACTTTAAATTCTGAGTTGTTTATTTATAATTTTATTATCACCTCCGGGTACAATGAATGCTTTGATTTAACAAGTGATTAACCTAAATTTGAGAAGGATTCAATATGTATAATTGATTGATCTATTGTCCCCTAAGGGTGGTTTAGACACTTTTGATTCCCTACGATTGAGATCCGAGTGCTTCATGAGAAAACCATTCAATTAAAATCATATTTGTATTATTGTTCATGGTTGGTTTAATTAAATTATCTTCCGATTGGATAGGATAAGAATTTGATTCTAATTGAGTTATATACTGAATAAATAAATTGATATTGTGATTGTCATGAGTGGATTCCTGGATCCTTAGCAATTTATTTGTTTGTTTTAAAAACCTGTTTCTACTTCGCTAGATTAAAAACACAAACAAACATTTATTGTTAGACTAGTTCTTAGTAGTGTTCCCCATTCCCTAAGGATTTGACCTCGATTTCATCAAGTTATTACTACATCGTAGCTATTATGCCCTAAATTCATAACTCAAGCACTACTACTTCCCAAGTCCCAAACTCGAGTCGTAGTAGCTTCCCGGTGACTTATTAGACTTGGTGAACAATTAGCGAATTTCCCAAACACCAAACCTGAATCATGGTGGATGGAATTTTTTTTAAAAAATTAAATCTGATTAAATGGTTACAGATCATATAAATGATATTAATTCATACATCAAAGAGACATACCATTCCTTCCAAGGGTGGTTACCCAATATAACCATATACTTCATTCCATATTATATATAAAAAAGTACAATGATCTCAACAATAATAAAGGGAACAGTAGCAAGTTCCAATAGCTCTTGCACACATCCTGTTACTAAACGCATCTTGAAGATGGTGTAAATTATCTATATGAGCAAACCATAGGTCATTAGTCTACAATATGTCGGGAATAAAACATGGCTTATAAGGCTTCTCCCGTAAAGACATCCAAAGCAACCATAAGCATGTCATCACCTAAGCATGTTATCACAGGTGCACATAATTATCCATCAAGCATGTTGTTATAACTAGACGGGTTATCATGAACATGTACTCGATGTTAGGGACACTAGTCAAACGAGTAACCATGAATCATGAGATTAACCAATCATCATGTACAAGATAATTAAATTTTATATTCTACTATAAGTCATGCTATGAAAAACAAATGACAAAAATGGCATGTGGTGTAATCGGGATGGTAGTACACAGTTTCATAAGTCGTGTGGTCCATCACACAGGACTTCTATCCAAACCAATCCCATACCTGATTAATATAGCTAGACTCAATGTAGTAAACTTCTGATCTTAGGTTTGTCCCCATACTTAACCAAAATATTAGTTGTGCAAATGAGGACATAATGGTTTAGTTGGGCACTCACCAACTCGAGTGAAATTATGTATGAATGGATGTATTATTTAAGTATTAAACATCCCTCATCTCAAATGACACACTTCCAATTGCATAACACATCTCCATAAGAATCATAATACACCACACAAGTGTAATGCCACATCTCCACACGAATCATAACACACCACGCATGTGCAATACCACATCTCCACACAAGTATGGGACACATATTCAAAAAGAAAATCTTGGGCATGTCAATCACTACCCATCTAGATATTGGCTTAAAAATGGGGTACCTTAATGTATTTCGCCCTACTCAACCTCAGCAGTTGGAATATCACCCACATCAACTCAGCACATGATGGTAGGTAGGCTCATCACACCTCTTCCCTTCCCGGTCTTAGTAGTGGAAATGACTCTTGCACCTATCTTGGGTCACTATAACACATCATTTACAAACCTTCTCAATAATATCAATAACTTGGCCATCACAATGCCTCAATACAAACCATCTCACCCAACAAACTATCATGTGGCCAAAATACAAAACATTCACTCATGAAATATGTTACCATCAAAGTCCATTTAACCGAATTTAAAATTGTAAAGGCATATACATACCCCAACTCCTCTGGACTGTCATCCAAGCACAAGGACCAACATGAGGGCCTAAATATTGTAATATCTGCATCTCATTCAATCATACGGACCAACACGAGGGCGGCCTAAATCAAAATAATATCCAAAATTTCATAACTCCACTAGATCTCGTCCAGGTATATGGAACAACACGAGGGTCACAATTTCATGATGTGCTTATGCATGTATATAATGAATGATCATGAATCAACTATATTTACTAAACTATCAAGCTGATGCTAATATAAACAAATGCAAAATATATCAACTTGTCGAGCTATGGCATATGGACACTTAATAGTAGACCCTCAGGTCATAGCCCATTGTCCATGGGAATGTTCGTCTGAACCCTTAATCTTGTCTTGATAAGGGTCGGATCATGACCCTAATACCCGTAAAAAATTGGCCTTAACTTGGGCTCAATTAAGATTCAATCATCAATTTATAATATGATTTTATGAGACCCCTGTTGTGTTTAAGATACACATTTCATGCCATATCTATCACGTATTCGCTGCATAACATATGTATAATCATTGTGTGTGAGTTACACATCACACACCATTATTTTTGACCACACATCATATTATACATCTAACATGCATTATATGGCACTATGCCTTCAACACACATCACATAACATGCAATCACACATTTGTGATACATCCCATGCCCTCATGGGCTTTACTTAACAATAGTGCCAGTTGACCAAGTATACCAGTAAACTAATAATAATCAAACATCATTCCCTTAATCATGAAAGTGAGCTCACTTGGCCTCTTATCCAATGGTTATTTATAACCATTTTGCATCCCAACTTACATGGGCAAGTCGGCTTTCACAAGCCCAAGGCACTAAGCCCAACTTATGAATAGCCAACATAATGTCAAGATTCATAATTTTCAAGTAGTCACATGCATCATCATTCCATAGCCCTCAATCACATCTAATTTATCACCATTAATTATATAATCACAATCTTATGTATTTTTCAATGTGTATGTGCATGGTATCATAGCATGTTGGAATTCACATCCCTCATCATTATCACAGCAATCATCACACATGCCTTAGGTATCAGGTGTCCATTCATCATCATGCATATAATTATCCTTACGTGTATCTTCCTCATATATGTTATTTTCATCCATGCATCAAATAAAACATGGTTATCACATATATGTCATCATCGTGACCATCAACGTGTGCATTATTGTCACTTGGATATCAATATCATCTCCTATGTAACCAGTATCAAGTAGATCATGGTGATTATACACATATCATCATCATGAGCATTAACACATGCATGATTATTAGCTACAATATCAACATCATCATTCATGTAACCATCGTCAAGTAAAGCATGGTGATTAACTAGCATATTTTTTCATTACACACACACACACACACACACACACACACACACACACACACACACACACACATATATATATATATATATATATATATATATATATACTACCATCATCATTAGCATGGGGATCATTTCTACTTCATGATTAACATAATAAATGTCATAAATACCATAAATAACTATTCATTCATCATCAATGTATATGCCATTAATTCATCATCCATTAAATAATCACCATAATTAATATTAACCCTACCATAATCACCATCAATTAGATCATATCTATCATTTCAACTAACAACTCACCACCATCATAATCATGTTACCACACATGTATCATCATCTCAACCATTAATAGGTGTGTCCCACCAAAGTGTGACCCCCACATTGACCTTGAACTATGTGCAAAGCACGCTGTCCTATTGGTTAAGCGTGAGTCCCACTTAGTGAACCACTAGGCCAACTCAAATGGATAAACTTTCAACCACAAGGATTTCAATGGTGTGGACCCAATTCCACAACTAAGAGAGCCCACTCATTCCACCATCAACTAGAAATAATGAACAACCTCAAACATAATAGTAACATACTAATATCTTTTATGTCATATATCATATTGGGACCACTAGCTGATCATAGCATTGCCATTGGGCTTAGTTATTTAGGGGACTTCTTGCATGACAGAGTTTCCCCACATGATCTCGCGGTACGCGTAGGTTGATGCATGATTATATGGTATCACTCATGCATCTCGTATTTTGTATTACATGATCAATGTATTCCCTAGCGACACAAGGGCTATGGCCTTCACAAGCATATCGTGGATCACCAGATGAGACACTGAAAATGTTTGAGACTCAGCATATGGGCACTTTGGATGTCCATAGGTGAAAATCCCTAAACCTTTGTGGCCAGGGGATGCTCTAAGGTCTAGACCGAGTGGATACATGAGCGCCCAAGTGCTAAATACCAGTAGGCTATGACTCTCACTGTGTCATGGTCGGTTGGAAAAGAGTGTGGCCTTATCTGCCCAAGTGAAGAGGATATAAGCTAGGCTAAGTATGACCAGCTCGTAAATGGGTCCGCTATCGAAAAGCTGGGTAAGTATTGGAAAACTACTGGTTAGGCGTATAGTGAGGTCTTTCCTCTTGCTGGTTACACGGCTAGGGAGGCGGTAGCCAATGTAGAGTGTACTAGACCCCAGTGATATCCCAGAGATGTACGGTACTGATATTGTGATGCCCCATCATTGTTGTGTACGTGGGTGGGTTGGGCCTAAGTGCTTGGACGAGCTACTAGTGGTTGAAAGGCAACTGTATATATCAAGAGACGAAACCTTATCCCACATCGGAAGTGTTGTGGTGGTCATATGTGGACTTGCTGAGCAGGAGTTGCGTACTTAGCACTTAACTCATTCATTCACTATCCACTCGAGTTGGTGGTGTGCAACCAAATCATTATGTGTACCTTCATAATGGCTAGGATTTTGGTTGGGCGTGCAACCAACCTGAGACCAGGAGTTTACCACATTGAGTCTAGCTATCCAAATTTAGGCATGTGACTGGTTTGGATAGAGTCTCTTATGATGAACCCCACAGCTTGCAATATCACATATTATCATCTTGACTACATACTCCAGCTTTGTCATTTCTTTTGTATTACATATTGCATTACATCCTCTATATATGATATTTAGTTTAGTATGTTTCTGCATTGTATGGCCTAGATAAGGCTGATGGTATTCATGGACTTGTCAGGATTTGCACATTGTATTGCATCCTCAACATATGACATTTAACATACTATGTCTTGCATCACATTGCCCTGTTATGGTTGGCAATATTCATGGACTTGCCAGTATTTTCACTTACTCTGATATTTGTGTGCTTGGGACATGTATTGCCCACACATGCACCACCCTCTAAGCTTCTTAGTAAGCTTATGCACGACTGTTGCTTGCAGGTGACGTTAGGTCATAGCAGCGTTGAGGCAAGAGCTTGTGGAAGATTATTTTGGAGATTTTGTTATTTATGTATTTTCCTTTTAGCACTGTTTTCTAATATTTATATTAGTGGATATGTGGTGATGATGTTGTTCTTGTGATTTGGGTATACGTGTTGTTATGCTTCTTTACAAAAAAAGTTCACTGAAAATCCTCCTTATAGGATCCCATGATCGGAATTCGGCATATGGGCGGTGGAAACTAAAAATGGGGTACGACGGAGGCTGTTGGCATCGGATTTAGTGATCGAGAATTTTATGAGCCCGGTTCACATGTTTGGGGCATGAAAGAAGTTGGTATCAGAGCAAACTTGGAAAACCTGAGGATAACGTCACATATCTACTGATAGCTACCCTTCACCATGTGATTGTTGCGAACTTAGAATAATTAGGTCCCCAAGTTTGAATAACTTTGAAACTTTCTGATATAGATCCTTAACATGTGTGCATTTGAGAAGGTTGAGAGGTCCCTTGTTCCTTCCTATGGGACATCACACCAAATAGAGTGACCTGAGCGACTCTCACTCCCTTATCTGAGTTGAGTGCAACTCCAACCGTATCTGTGAGTGCGGACCAACTGCAGTAGATGTTGCAAGTGATTACCACCATTCTTCAGAGAGAAAACCAAAAGAGGAAGGCCCCCTTCGATAGACTCCCACAGTAAAAGTGACGATTGTAGAGGTAGAGGAATCGTTCGTCCTTCTGAGCACTAGTAGCATCTCCAACACCACCTTTACATCAGTTCTCAGGTGTATGCTTTAGATGTGGTGGGGCGGGACACCACAAGGAGTGTCCCCAACCTCAGCAGCAACAGTAGTAGCCAAGGGTGCCACGGTAGCCTCCACCATAGCAATAGTGACCATAGTACCTACTGCCGAGGTCCCAGTAGCAGCAGTGGTAGCCGCACTAGCCGCTGAGGCCCCAACAGTAGTCGAGGTAGCAATATAGGCTGTCACAATGGTAGTAGCAGTAGCAGCGACCTCAGAGGGGACATTCACCTCCCTAGTAGGCTCAGGGCAAATCTTACGTAGCCCAGCAGGATCCTCAGACATCTAGAGGAGTCGTCGATGATTTGTACGACCAGGCCTTAGGACCATCTTATTATATTTTTCATTGATGAGATTGTAAGACTGCATAAAATTCCATTTTCGAACATTTCTGACTAGGGTCTGAGGATTAGTGGGGTCATCATAGTGTAGATAAGGCGTCTTTAAAGTGAGAGGCTAATATTCACGAGCGTTATCCCCATCTCTTTGATGTTTGATTGTATTTAATGTTTCTGATTATATATATAGTGATATGATTTCCCTCCCTTTGTGAGCTCTATTTAGTTGTGTCGTAATTTAAATTTTGAGAATGAAATTTTTATTAAGAGGGAAGAGCTGTAAGGCCCGTATCCTAGTCTATACCTGTGAGACCCGCATCCTAGCCCATACCATTCAGTAGGCTTCCACGGTCCTCCTGGTCGAACTCCTGCAACCCTCGACCTAAAATCAGTATTTATGTGCAATCCTATGTTGATCCAGTGATTCTAAGTCAGCTCAACTCGAAACGTGTACCCTAGCAACTGCGCCATCGCCGTAGTTCTGACGCCGCGTATTATGCGCCAAGGTGATACCCAGGCCAAGAGATGTGGGCCTACGCTTAATTCAAGGAAAATGTCATGCATTTCCAATCCTGAGAGAGTTTATCAAATCAACTAATCAATCAAGTACACTTCCCATAAACCCATACCTCTCTCTTTCCCAATGTCAACAAAACCCATACCTTTCTATCTCATCTCTTACACACCCATCACTCACCCATCACCCATCCCTCTCTCCTTACATCTCTCTCTCATTCTCTAACCAATTCCAAGCACCAAAAGGAGGAAACGTCCATGACTTCTAAGGAGAAAAAGAAAGAGCTAGTGTGGCCCACCATCCTACCTTCCATCTCCACCATCCAAGCTTCATCTCAACCCTTGAATCATGATCCTTGGGAGCTCTAGGATGTGTTGATGAAAGAAGAAGTCCATGAAGAAGCATCAGGTGGGTGATTTTTGTTTAGATTTGATGATTTAAGGGCCCACATGTGATGGGACCCATTTGATGTATGTATAGAGGGGCCCATAGTGGCGGGGCCCCTCCCACAACCGCTCTCTCTCTTTTTCCCTCTTTCTCCCTCTTTCACTTTTTCTTATTTTGTTGGTGTTGATGATTCGTGGGGCCCACCTTGATAATGTGCTGAGTGCAGCACATGGGGCCACCGTGATGTATCTGCTGATCCCAGCCATTCATCATCTGGACAGTGGACCAACAACAATTGCTATTGTATTGATGTAGCAAGTTCTGTGGGCACTGATCACTAGGTATGTGTTATCTCCACACTGTCCACCCTCAGTCATCCGCACGTGGGATGTGTGGACCCTAGGCCATGATGTACGGGTTTTATCCCACTGTCCAGATCAATGGGACCCCACTTGAAGTATGCATTTTATATACACCGTCTAGCATCCAGGGTCTAGATGCTGGACATCTTTCAAAAATAAAAAATATATATATATAATAATATATAATATCATATGGTAGGCCCCACGTGTGGGAGAAACCTGATATAACTGATATGTGTGTGTGTGTGTGTGTGTTTATTATATCCATATCGTTCATCCCTGGAACAGTGGGATCCACTCTGCACGTGTGGGGTCACCACTATCTAGGGATGGGGACCCCATTTCTGATGCATGTATTTTATGCACACCATCCATCTGATTGAGGACGTGGACTGCACCATGATGCAGTGCTTCATCTGCACCGTTTATCTGCGGAACCCCACTGTGATGTATGTTTTGTATTCCACACCGTCCATCTAGACAAGTGTGACCCACATGATGCATGTGACATATCCAAACCTTCTAGCCATTTGCAGAGAATGGAACAGATGCAAACATCAGGTGGGGCCTAGCCTACTGTATCCAGCATGTGGGACCACCATTGTGTATGAGTTTCCTTCTCACCGTCCAATTGAGGATGGTGTGGCCCTCTATGACATATGTGTTTCATCCTTACCGTCCATCAGTGGACCATAGACATCAACAGTTCTGTGGGGCCCACTGATGTATGTGTTACATCCAACTGTCCATCCAATTGGCAAGCTCATCTCAAGGTTTCATACAAAAATGGGGCAGATCTACACGGTGGACCACGCTACAGAAAACAATGGAGATTGAACATCCACCATTGAAACCCATTTTGGGTGCACAAAAGTTTGGATCAATATGATATTTATTTTCCCTCTTAATCCAAGTCTTTGTGACCTTATGATCAGATTGGATGGAGAATATATGTTACGGTGCACCCTACCTTGATGTATTTGTGGCCCATCCATGAGGCCCACCCTGATGTATTTAAGACCCATCTTGCAGGGTTCACCCATTGTATATTGAGGCCCGTGGGTTGTGGCCCATTGTGATGTATTTTCAGCCCAGATGGCAAGGCCCGATGTGATGTATGAGAGGCCCCTTTATGATGCATTTGAGGCCCACATGATGCGGCCCGATTTAATGTATTTGAGGCTCATTTATGCGGCCCATTGTAATGTATTTGAGGCCCATGAGATATGGCCCATACGATGAGGCCCATGGTGATATATATTAGGCCCTTGTGTGAGGCTCATTATGTTGTATTGAGGCCTTGTGTGAGGCCATGAGCCCCACTATATGTTTGGCCCTATGTGGGGCACTCCTTGGGAGCAATGTTAGTTAAATGTCCACATTAATGGATAATGACGGTTTAATTTCCACATTGTGGCCTTCCCTTAGGCCTTGTTCGATCGATCATTGAGGCAAATTCTGATTATCAAGGTCGATTCTGATTATCAAGGCTGATTGTTGAAGCCGTTTCTGATTCCGATTATCAAGGTCGATTCTAATTTTCGAGGTTGATTTCGATTGTTAAGGCCGATTGTTGAGGTTGATTTCAATTCCGATTATCGAGGCCAAGTCTAATTGTCAAGGACGATTCTGATTCCAATTATCAAGGCCAATTTCGATTGTCGAGGTCGATTGTTGAGGTTGATTTTGATTCCAATTGTTAATACTGATTCCAATTGTCGAGGTCGATTCTGATTGTCAAGGTCGATTGTTGAGGCCGATTCTAATTTCGATTGTGGAGGTCGATTCTGATTCTAATTGTTGAGGTCGATTCTAATTTCGATTGTGGAGGTCGATTCTGATTTTAATTATTGAGGCCGATTCTGATTCCATTTATTAAGGATGATTAACGAGGCCGATTCCGATTGTCGAGGTCGATTGTTGAGATCGATTGTCAAGGCCAATTTCGATTATTGAGGTCGATTGTCAAGGTCAATTATCGAGGTTGATTTCGATTATTGAGGCCAATTTTAATTATTGAGGCCAATTCTAATTCTGATTGTTGAGGTCGATTTTGATTTTAATTTTGATTGTAGAGGCCAATTGTTGAGGCCGATTCCAATTCTGATTGTCGAGGCCAATTATCGAGGCCGATTTTAATTATTGAGGCTAATGTTACGGCTGATTTTAATTTTGATTGTCGAGGTTAATTCTGATTATCGAGGTATGATGAGGGTCAAATATTGCATATCAGACCCCGATTATTGCCAGATTTTACGTATATGAAATGCTTAATGCCATATTTTAATTGTGTTTTTATTACAGGATGAAATCAGGAGCATTAATTGAAAAATGATATTAAAAGTAGGGATTTGACACTCTAAAGTCACCAGAGCAAGGGAAAGACTTTAAAGAACCAAGATCGACAGATTTATACACCAGGGATCTGAGGAAGTCAAGGTGTTCACATTAAAAAGGCCCAAAAATGGTCCAAAAATACAATATCACATAGTTTCTGCCATCCGATTGACTAAAAACTTCATACATACAATGAGGGCCATAAATTAACCGTACATATTAAATTTCAGTCATTGAAGATATCGGGAAGTGGGCTAACGGATAGATCAGCCCATTAATCTCCAATTTGGGGCCAATGGATGTAAATTTAATAAACAAAGTACACCCTATGTCCTTGGTCGGGAACATAGAATGTTTAATCCTTTAAAGTATATGGATCACATCTCTCCATGCCTGACCATGGATGGAAAGATGTGATCCATATGCTTTAAAGGATTATACATTCTATGTGCCCGACCAAGGACATAGGGTGTACTTTGTTTATTAAATTTATATCAATCTGAATTAGGGTGAATCAACAGGTAAAACAAGGGTTAGGATAATTTGGGGTGGATTCGAAAGTCGTAGTATTCTCTTTGATTGAATTTTTCTTATTGCTCTCAGTTATTTCTCATAGATTTGTGATAGTTTACTTAATAGTTCGCTAAACTATTTGTTAGATTAGTTAAGAAGAGTCTTAAATTTCAAAATTGTGACAACCAATCCTCGTGGGAATGATCTCGTAATACGTATCATATCTGCATTTGATTCGTATACTTGCAAGTTTAAAAATCATTTAAATTAGGTTGGTTTAAATTAAAACATCAAGGTGTCAATTCCAATTTCGATTGTCAAGGTTGATTCCGATTGTCCCTACCGATTTCTATTATCGAGGTCGATTCCGATTGTCAAGGCCAATTTTGATTTTGATTTCGATTGTTGAGGCCAATTTCGATTGTTAAGGCCGATTTTAATTTTAATTGTCGAGGTCGATTCCAATTATTGAGGCTAATTATATAGGCCAATTGTCGAGGTTAATTATTGAGGCTGATTTTGATTGTTAAGGTCGGATATCGAGGTCGATTATCAAAGCCCAATGTGATGTATATGCGACCCGTATCTGAGGCCCATTGTAATGTACATTTGGCCCGTGTTTAAGGCCCAATGTGATGTATATGCAGCTCGTATTTAAGGCCCGTTGTGATGTGTATTCAACCTGTGTTTAAGGCTCAATGTGATGTATATGATGCCTATGTGATGCGGCCTATTGTGATGCAATTGAGGGCCAGGCGATGGAGCCCATTGTGATGTATGTTAGGCCCATGTGAAAGGCCCATTGTAATGTGTATTAAGCTCTTGAGTGAGGCCCATGGCGTTGTATATTTGGCCCTTGTATGAGGTCATGAGTCCACTATATGTTAGGCTCTATATGGGTCATTCCTTGGTGGCAATGTTGGTTAAATGTCCACATTGTCGAGGTCGATTGTCGATGCCAGTTATTGATACAGATTATGAGTATGTGACAGCATAGCATCATGATACACGCCCATATGCACCATGTACATGTTTGTTATGAGATATGATTGACTATTGCATATGCTATAGTGTCGGTGGTTTATGAGACTCCCTGATAGGCAGACATTGTCTCACATGAGTACACGATATGTGTAGGATTAATGCATGACTGAATTATATGACTCGTGCATCTTACATTGCATGTTGTGATTACTGTACGCTCTGTCTCACATGAGTACACGGTATGCGCAGGGCCATAGCCTCCACAGGCATATCGTGGATGGCTAAATGGGACACCATAAATCTGTTACTAGCATTGGGCCGCCATAGATGGCCCTGAGTGAAAATCCCTAAACCCTCTTAACAGAGGACACCCTAACATTTAGACCGAGTGGATATATACGAGTACATAAGTCCGTATACCAGTAGGCCACGTCTCCCACTGTGTCGTGATCAGTTAGGAGGGGGTGTGACCTTACCCACCTGAGTGAGGGGGCAATTTTTAGGTTGAGTTTGACCATCTTGAGGATTGGGTCTGCTATCGATGAGCCAAACCCGATATTGGCAGACACATAATGAGGTCTCTTCCACTTACTTAGTTGTATACTCGGATAAAGGTGGTAAGTTGGCGTAGAGTGTAATAGATCCCAGTGATGATCCCAGAGATATACAGTACTGATATGTGCACTTATTAAGCAGGCGTTGCGTACTCATTCATTCATTCATTCATTCACTATCCACTCGAGTTGGTGGTGCGCAACTATTTATTACATGTGCTTTCACAATGTCCAGGATTTCAGTTGAGGCGCGCGACTAACCTGAGATTAGGAGTTTATTGCATTGAGTCTGACTATCCAAATTTAGGTATGAGACTGATTTAGATAAAAATCCCTTGTGGTAGACCCCGTAGCCTGGGATACTGTGTATTATCATCCCCACTTCACACTCCAGCTTGGTCATTTCATTCACATCGCATATTGCATTACATCCGCAGGCATATGGCATTTTGGGTTATTATGTTTCTGCACTTATATGGCATAGACGAACTCAGTAGGATTTACATATTGTAGTGTACCCTCGACATCTGATATTTGGCTCTCTTGAACTCCTCATTTGCATTGTTGATTTGTATTGCGTACTCTGATATTGTACGACTTATGAAATTGTCAGTATTTATTCTTACTCTAATATTGTATGGTTCATGGACTTATTAGTACATTTGTTTACTCTGATATTACATTCTAAGCATGCATATACTGCTCACACACTTACACTATCCTCTAAGCTTTCTATAAGCTTATACACGATAGATGCATGCAGGTGACATTATGATACAGCCGAGCTGAGGTAGAAGCGTACAGTTGAGCTTCTGGAGTTTTCTTTAATATTTCTATATTATATTTCCCTTTCAGCATTGTACTCAAATGATTATATTAGTGGATATGTGATGATGATGTTGTTCTTGTGATCTAGGTATACTTGTGGTTATGCTTCTTATGAGACAAATTTATGTTAAAAATCCTCCTTGTAGGATCCTAGGATTGGGATCTAGCATATGAGTGATGGGAGCCGAGAATGGGGTACTATGGAGGCTGTTGGCACTCGATTCAGCAATCGAGAATTTTTTGAACTTACTTTCTGAGTTTGGGGCATGACAGTACCGTTCCTTATGCTCCTGCGATCCTTCCTGTCAAATCCCAGTGACCTGCGACCTATAGATTGTATTTGTGCACGACCCTAAGTTGTATTCTGTAGATCTGAATCAAGTCGACCTGAGACTTGTACCCTAGCGATCGCGTCATCGCCACGGTTCTAATACCGCGTCTTACGCACCGATGCGATACTCAGGCTAGGAGTAGTGGGCCCACATATATTTCAAGGAAATGCCGCGTATAACGAATGTCGAGAGAATCTTTACCCAATATATCATATCAATCAATCAAGTACAAGTTAAGTACAACCCATACCTAGCCCATCTCTCTCTTACCAACAATGTAAGGCAATCCATACCCCATGCCACCTCATGCCCCCAAAAGTCAACACAACCAATGCCTCTCATGTCACTCCTCTTACACCACCCATCCTTCTTACATAAAACCATCCCTCTCTCCCATCCTTCACTCCATCCCATCCCATTTCTCTACCCAAATCCCAAGCAACAAAGAAAAAAAATTCTAAGGAGATAAAGAACCCAAGATCAAGGCCCACTTTCCTACCCCCAAATCTCACCATATAATCCTTCAATCTTCATCATCCTCCATCAAAGAGAGAGCTTAGGAGCCAAGGATTTCATAGAGCTAAAGAAGAGGTGTCAGATTTTCTATTATTGTATTTCTTTTTACTCACTTTTTATAGATATATTGTACAAATATATAGGGAGATTATCAACCATATTCTTAGCTATACATAGATATTGTACAATCACAAATATAATCTTTTTGATTTGTCTCTTAATTGATAACTCATTGATTGATTTAACAACTCATGCCAACCCCCCCCCCCCCCCCCCCCCCCCCCCTCAAGTGGAAGCATCCAAATCCTTAATGGGCAACTTGTTTAGTGAGTTGTAGAAATCCTTGCTTGATACGACCTTCATAAGAATATTTTTCAGTTGGTCTTCGGACTTCACGAATGGAAATCGAATTATTTTAGCTTAAAGATTTTCTTTGATAAAGTGTCTGTCAACCTACACGTGTTTGGTATGATCATGATGGATCGGATTGTGAGCAATGGCAATAGTTGCCTTGTTATCACAAAAGATGTCCATCTCAAATGTAGGAGCAAACCCAATTTCAGTTAAAAGTCTTTTGAGCCATAGGAGTTCATAAAGTCCTTTAGCCATTCCACGAAACTCTGCTTCAACACTTAATAATGCTACCACCTTTTGCTTCTTACTTCTCCATGTAACAAGATTCCCTCCAACAAACATGAAGTAGCCTGAGGTGGATCTTTTGTCTGTGGTATTCCCCGCCCAATCTACATCTGTATAACCAGTAACTCTGAGATGGTTATTTCTCGAAAACATAAGCCCTTTTCCCGGAGAGGATTTTAAGTATCATAAAATCTGGATCACTGCCTCTATATGATCCTTACTAGGTTGATGCATGAATTGACTTACTACACTCACTATGTAGGCAATATCTATACGGGTATGGGAGAGGTAAATAAGTTTCCCAACTAATCTGTGGTACCTTCCTTTGTCCGTTGCCATTTGGCTTGGATATTCTCCGAGCTTTTGGTTCTGAATGATTGGAGTGTCTGCTGGGTTAGAATCTAACATTCCAACCTCACATAGTAAGTCTAATATATATTTTCGCTGAGAAAGAAATATACCTTGCCTTGATCTAGCAACCTTTATTCCCAAGATATATTTAAGCCCTCCTAGATTTTTCTTCTCGAACTCGGTCACCAATTATTTTTGAAGCTTAATGATTTCCTCATTATCATCCCCTATGATGATCATATCATCGACATATACAATTAAAGCTGTCACCTTGCCTTGTTGTTGCTTCAGAAATAATGTATGATTTGAATTACTTTGGTGGAAGTCATAATTCTTCATTGCCAGACTGAACCTCCCAAACCATGGTCGAGGTGATTGTTTTAATCCATACAGTGCCTACTGCAATTTACACGCAACTTCAGCTTTTGAAGATGCTGTGTAGCCTGAAGGAGTATCCGTGTAGACTTCTGCTTCAAGGTCACCATCGAGAAATGTGTTCTTTACATCAAACTAGTGTAATGGCCAGTCCAAGTTGGCTATGAGAGATAACAATACCCTGACTGTATTTAACTTGGCCAGCAGCGAAAAAGTTTCTTAATAATCTATGCCATATGTCCGAGTGTATCCCCTTGCGACTAGCCTTCCCTTATATCATTCTATAGATTCATCTGCCTTGTGTTTAACAGAGAAGACCCATTTGCACCCGACTGTTATTTTTCCTTTGGGCAATGGAACCAAGGTCCATGTTTGATTCTTTAGTAGTGCTCTCATTTCTTCCCCTATTGCATGTGTCCACTTGGGATCAGTTAAAGCTTCCTGAACTATAGTGGGAATTTGACATGCGGACAACTCGTGTGAGAATGTCTTGAGAGGTTCAGGTAGCTTTTCGGTGGAAACATAGTTGGCAATTGGATACCTCGACCATCTTTCCTTGTTGTCTGGAGAGTATCTATTTGGTGGCTTGCCACGGTTATGCCTAAAAGGTAAGGTATACCTAGTAAACATATCTATGCTATTTATAAATGAGGGTGTAGTGAAATTGCTTACCTCAGAAATATTCTCAGGAGATGGGTCTATAGGCACTAAGAGATGGGGGATTCAAGTTCTTCTCCTGATGATGTGAGCTCAGTTGCCAAAGGTGTATTTGTCGATTCCTCACCAATTATTGGTGCGTTATTTCGATCTTCAAGCCAATCACAACTCAGCTAATTCAACTCTTCATCTAATGTCTTCCCTTGAAGAGGAGGAGTGGATGTTGAAGAAGGATAGAACGGTTCAGACTCCAGAAAGGTGACATCCATAGTCATATAGGTATGCTTAGTAGCAGGATCATAGCAGCGGTAGCCTTTTTTATGCGTAGCATAGCCCAAGAAGAGGTACCGAAGGGCACATGGGTCATGTTTGGTGCGTTGGTTCTCAGGGAGGTGCACATGTGCCACGTACCAAAATATGCGATGAGGGAGCATTAAGGCTGTATATAGAGAGACCGAGGTTGACAGAGACTATAATGGGGTCTTAAATTTTAATATTTTGGAAGGAAGGCGGTTAATTAAATGTACGGCAGTGGTAATAGCATCGAGCCAATGTCGTATGGGGACATGAGTGCCTAGAAGGAGAGCTCGGGTAGTCTCAAGAATATGTCGATTCTTCCGTTCAACTACTCCATTTTGCTAAGGGGTCTGGGGACATGAGGTCACGTGAATAAGACCATGTTGTAGAAAATAGGAATGAAAGTGGTGATTAGCATATTCACCACCATTGTCAGAGCAAAAAATCCAAATCTGAGCAGAAAACTGTGTCTGAATCATAACATGAAATGACTAAAAGATATTAAACACTTCATCCTTATGTTTCATCAAATATAGCTAAGTCATCCGAGTGTAATCATCAACAAATATCATAAGCTACCGTACACCAGAATAGTAGATAAAGGAGACAATCCCCATACATCAAAATGAATTAAAACAAAAGGTGTATCACTTTTATTTATATATAATGGATAAATAGCACAATGACTTTTGGCTAAAATGAAAATATCACAATGAAATTTAGAAGTCTTCACATTAGAGAATAAATCAGGAAATAAATGTTGTAAGTACTTAAATGACGAGTTTTGTAACACCTCGTACTTTTCAGTACTCGAGTATTATCATGAGGACCTAGGTTAGAGTAAACGAGAGATCAATTTGTCTGAATGCTCATCGTCATTCTAGCTTGAGTTGGTAGTTAGGGACAAAGATCAAGCCATCCAACCATTTATTTTTGAGGTGGACCATTACGTCACCTAGGGAACCGCATTGAACCTCATGAGGCTTAATTCTAGGAAGCTAATTATAATAAAATGCCAGAAAACACCCTGTTGAGTTGATTGAGCTGTGGAAAAATCAGTTTCAAGACTTAAGTCACAAGACTCACCACTCCTTAGGCTTACAACAAATGTTTGGGCGATCCATCCCTATAAATCACCCCAATAGACAAATTGGAACGTCCACTGTCAATATCGAACTCCAAGGATCACTAATGGTCAGGTTTGGATTCAAACTTCATTGGTAGGCAAACCTAACTGACCATCTTAAATTAAGGACATCTAGATTCCTTTAGATCGACATTGATTAAGCCTATAAGATGGGACTTATATGACTTCAAATAACCTAAAGTTGCATTGATGAAAATAGAGACTTGAAACTAAGTTTGATTCCCTTAGCATTAGGGTATTTTGTGAATTTAGAAATGTAAATTTTAGGATCCCTTGTGATTTTTAGTCTTAGTCACTTGAACTTAGAAATGAAAACTAGGTTCCCTTGTAAACTATAAGTTGTTGAAATCACCGACTAAACCTAAGTATTGTAGTGAAACATGTACCCCCATTTTGTGCGTTAAATTCAACATAAGAACTCTATAAACTCAAGGAATCAGACTATGACTTTGAAATTCAAATCCCCTAATACATCTATTTTATCAGAAATAACATCTCTCGTATGTTCAAACAAATAAAAATAATTAATAGTGAGAACTTAGGATCTTAGGTGAAATTTCAACCCTAGGCTAGGTTGTTGAGACTAGCTTTGAAAATTTAGGCAAGTTTAGCATATTTTATGCCCAAATCCTCATGTAGGAAGTTTAGACTCCCATGAGAATTCCTAGGACAGTCATTGAACTTAGAAACAAATTTTAAATGTTATGGAATGTTGGGTTAAACTCAAGAACTCATAAGTTTAGGCCCCCTGTAATCTATCTTGGAACACTAATATAACCTTAAGATCAACATAGGACCTCAATCGTAGGTCGAAGACTAGAAGACGTGGGTCTAAGGAAGCTAAAGGGTCACCTTAGGACCCTTTGAGTCTTGTTGCACCTAATCGCAAAGAATAGGGAGTTGTTTAGCACCCATTGATGTGAACAGTAGCCTAGTCATGTGATCCATCTGATTTGTCTTACGATCTTAGGCCAAGACTTGTTTAAATTTATAAGGGAATAACCACAATGAATCTTTTCTTTTAACAGGATTATGGCCCCAAATTCCTGTTGCTCAAGATCGCAAACTTTCCATTTGTTAACTTCGCTGACAGATGAGGTGGCAAGAGAAAGGAGTCTCGTGCGCTCTCCTACACCTTCAGTTGGGCCAAGTGACCCTGAAAGAAAGCCTACATCAGGAATTATCCCGTCTCAGCCACATGTGATCTTTTGGGAACGCCTCCACCAAATGTGTAACCTAGAATCCCACCTGGCAATGTTATTAGTCAGTTGACTACCATCGTACAGCAACAACAGGCTTCGATCGCCTCATTGTTAGAAGCTCTCCAACATAATATGGGTGCATCAGCCTCGAAGATTGAAGAAGTTAGTGGGGCAGATATGTTTGAACGGTTTCAAAGGCTGAGGCCTTCGTCCTTTTCAGGGTCACCAGATCCAATTCTAGTAGAACACTGGCTGAATAGAATGGCCAAGATGATGTGATTGCTGGGTTGTTCGGACGCCCAAAAGGTTATTCTCGCCACTTATGCCTTGGAAGGTGAGGCTGATATATGGTGGGAAGGCGTGCTAAGAAGAGTCTCATCTGATTATGAGTGGATCTGGACTGTGTTTAAGAAGAGGTTCAATGAAAAATACTTTCCTCTGTGCTACCGTCACAAGAAAATATCCGAGTTTCTCAAGTTGGAATAAGGGAATACGACAATGCTACAATATGAAGCGTGCTTCGACGAATTTCCACGATATATACTAAAGGCTGTTGAGGACAAGGAATATAAATTGGAAAAGTTTAAGGAAGGTCTTCAACCTAAAATCCAGTCGAGATTGTGCACCTTCAACTTTACTAACTTCGTTGATCTCATGGACAAAGCCATGCGAATAGAGAAAGACTTCGAGCGTAGGGCCAAGACACGTGCTCTTATTCAAGGTTCGACAAGCAAAGATAAGACGGCGCCAAATGCATCTCCTATGGTTGAAGAGAGGATGGAGTTAATGTCTCACTCAACTCATTCTTCGGGTCAGGATAAGCTTTGTGACTCTTATGGAAGGCCAGGTCACTTCTTGAAGCAGTGTTTTAAGAAACGATGAGATGAGAGGATCTTCCCTTCAGTACAACGACTTTAGCCACCAAGGTACAACATTTATAAAATCTTCCTTAATAGTTATAAGGTAGTTCGTAAGGATTATAAATTAATGTTAAGAATGGGTAGTAATGGGACTAAAACAATTAGAAATGATTAAATTAAAGATTTTAGGATAGCGCCCCAGATGGCTAAATTGCAATGTTGAAACGTAAAGAATCATTTAGGCTTATTCTTCAGGGAAGTGGGAAATTAAATGGCCTATCTCAAAAGACTAAAATAATCAAGAACACGAATTCAAGAACAGGAATCGACGGAACCACGTTTAGTATACGTGATTTGACATAAATTCTGAATCCTAATGATTACAATGATCTCAATGCCTTGATCAAGCAGAAGATTGATACTCATTAGGATTGAGAAGGATACTAGTAGACTCACTGCCCAGCCAGGTAGAAGTTTGATGTATTGGATTCAAACCTACTATAACCATCCTTCCGTGTTTGCCCAATAAGAAAAATGTAAACATCCTTTACCTTATATAGTAAAAAGCCATTCCCAATTATATTTATAAAGGAAGAATTGAATTTTGGGATGAAATTCTTCTTTAAGGGGAGTAGATTATAACAACCCCAGTCCCTTAGTTAGACATGCTTCATGAGGAAAGTAGTGAACTCTTAGAGACACAGAAAACAGATTGTCTTCGTCCCATTTAAGGTAGATGTATTGAATTTCGGGGATGAAATTCTCTTCAAGGGGGGTAGATTGTAACACCCCGTACTTTTCAGTACTTGGGTGTTATCATAAGGACCTAGGTTAGAGTAAAAAAGAGATCAATTCGTCTGAACGCTCATCGTCGTTCTAGCTTGAGTTGGTAGTTAGGGGCAAAGATCAAGCCATCCAACCATTTATTTTCGAGGTGGACCATTACGTCACCTAGGGAACTGGATTGAACCTCATGAGGCTTAATTCTAGGAATCTGATTGGAATAAAATGCCAAACAACACCCTTTTGAGTTGATTGATCTGTGGAAAAATCAGTTTCAAGACTTAAGTCACAAGACTCACCACTCCTTAGTCTTACAACAAATGTTTGGGCGATCCATCCCTATAAATCACCCCAATAGACAGATTCGACTATGCAATGTCAATATCGAGCTCCAAGGATCACTAATGGTCAGGTTTAGATTCAAACTTCATTGGTAGGCAAACCTAACTGACCATCTGAAATTTAGGACCCGTAGATTCCTTTAGATCGGCATTGATTAAGCCTATAAGAAATCCATCCATCTAGGTACGGGATCAATGGCTAGGTTTCCATTATATAGTCTCTAGGACTTCTCATCATCTGCTCATGGTCGGATAATCCAAGCCAATCATTAAAATTTAGATTTCACTCAGGAGCCTCGACTGACTCTTAAGCCAGTTGGAAATCTTGATATACTTGATAATCACTCGTTTAACTAATAAGTGAGAGTAACCGATTATAGAGAAGATTGTTGAATTTTCCCAAAATAGGGCCAGGAACCATTAAGTATGTTGGTGATCAGATCCAGAAAGGATCTGACCATCAGATCAACAAAAATCCATGGTTAAAGTCTAATAATTCAAAGTACAGCCCACCTGAACTCCAAATCAGCCCCATCATTGGACTCAGGGCCCTATACGCATCAAAGAAGTAGATGAACAGTCCTGATCACAGATGTGGACCATATTCCACCTCGAATCAACAATAACTAACATTAATGGCCATAAATTCATATCATATGGCCCACCTAAGCCATGGATCTACCTCATTCTTTGGGTGGGGCCCTGATTCGAGCCGACCAAATAAATGAACGAAGTGGATCGATCGAGATCATCCAGGTGGACCCCACACTTAAGTGGCGAGTACGCTGCATAGGTGCTCCTACGCTGCACCAGAACTGTTAACCCGATCAAACCGGGTCTGACCGTGAAAAGATGAAGGGAGGGAATTTCATTCCTTCTGAAATTCCTCCCGCTTGCGCCTGACAGACGGACGACGTCCATTTGGGACAATGTGTGGCCCACCATCACGGATCTATTGTCTGATCCAAACCGTCCATGTTGTAGAGAACACGAAGGAAAACTTTTCCTGCCAGATTTCAGCCGTTGGATTGCACACATGTGCACACAAATCCAGCCACAAATCAGGCTAAAAAATACACTTATTTCTAAAATCAGAAAGAAATCCGTTCTTGTTGCTTTTCTAGCTGGACGAATCCGTGTGAAGGACTCTCCCTTTATCCTAGCCGCTGGAATGAGCTTATCCCAACCGTCCAATCTCTTCACGGTTTAGGGCTTTTCCGTAGTAGTAAAACAAAACATCGGTTGGCTCTGTTTTTGCCAGCCGCTTGTGGTCCGTTGTAGAGGGAAACCATCTGGGACATCCATCCTCCATTCGACGATCACATGAAGCTTAGGGTTTCAGAAAGAAAGGTGCATAAAGCAGGAGGTTCGCTGCTTCATTCCGGGCATTCGCACATCTAGAAGCTCTGTCGGTTCTTCAAAGCTCGAACCCACTGGGAAAATGCCACTCAAGCTTCATTTTTTTCTCTTCCACAAGCATCGTGTGGAAGGATTAGATGCTCCAGCATCATCAGTTCAAAGAAAATAGCCCCCTTTGGAAGACTGCCATTAAAGCCGAAGCTTCTTCCCCAAAGGAACAACCTCCTCTCTGCTACTGTCACAACCCACTCTGAGCTTCGGGTCATGTGAATGGTGCCGAGCTGAGTTCTAGCTTGGTTTGGGTCTCACTAAAGAGAAGAAGGTGAGGAGAAGAAGAAGGAAACGAAAGAGATAAGGAAAGGAAGAGGGAGAAGAGGGAGGTGCTGGCGAGTCGAACTGACTCGCTGACTTGACTCAGTTGGGTATCCAGCATCGAAAGCCTTGGTTGTTGCTGGGTACTCCAACAGAGGAAAGGAAGAAGAAAAGAAAAGAAATAAATGAAGGGACAAGAAGAGTGAAAGAGGGCAAAGAAAAGAGAGAGAGGAAGTGAGTCGACTCGGCTGGATCCGAGTCCAGCGAGACGAATTGGGTTTGGGCCCTGGTCCAGATGTTGCTGGACACTCCAGTATTTTAAAAAAAGTAAAAAAAAAAGAGGGTAGATCAGAAGAAGGGAAAGAAAGGAGAGAGTGGATGAGAGAGAGAGAGAGGGGGGGGGGGGGGGGGGGGGGGGGAACAAGAGCGAAAGAGAGTGGTTTTGGGTGGCTGCCGAGTCAACTCGCCTGAATCCGAGTTCGACTGGGTTGAGCCAGTCCAGGCCCTTGCTGGACATCCCAACATATAAAAGAGGAGAAGGAAGAAAAATCAATAAAGGAAGAGAGGGAGCTTGGGTTTGGTAGTTGATGAGTCAACTTAATTGAAACTCACCGAGTCCAAATAAGTTGATCCAGGTTAAGGTGAGTCAACTTAGCCTCTTGCAATGATTTACCTTGATTTAATGTAAGTAAATAGTTAGTCAGTTTCTTAGTTGTAACTGCGTGAATGACATTGGTGCAGGTCATTTTCATTGAGAAGGATGGATCATTTCGAGTCAGGCTAAATCCAAGATGACTTGGATTTTTGGTAAGCAAACCTAGAATGTCATTAGAACTAATTAGTGGCTAATTTAGGATTTGAGAGTTCACATTTTCTTGGATTTAAGTTACGCTTTGGGTTGTTTAGTTGTGCCAATTTGAATCTAACCTAGATACACATTGGGAACCTTAATCATTGGGCGCATCTAAACTTACTCTATCTTAACCATTGACATGTGATATGTTAGGTTAATCGATTGTCTTGAGACTTTTGATGATCTCCAACTAAGCAAGAAATGAGTTTACGCTTTAAGGTGAGGACTCACCCTCTGAGCTTCCCACTTAATTTCATCAATCTGGATATAGATGATGACATGATTCCTTTAATCGAGTTACTTACCTTGCTATTAAATATACTAATTTGTTGTGAAATAAATTCATGTATTGGATGATAGGTATCTCTCTTTAATTATAACATGCACAAGTGGTTTGAGATAACATACTATTTTCTTAGTTATACATGCATTGATTAACTACATGTTACCATTTGCACTTAAGTGGTGAAATGAATGGAACCAATCTTAGACTTACTATCATGTGATCTCTATTTGCCTTACATGGCTTGGATCACACCTTGCCTTACATGGCTTGGACCACACGTTACCTATGTGGCTTGGATCGTATATTTTCCATCATGCCTTTGATGGCCTATTAGTGCCCTCTTGTGGCTTGTTGGTTATGTTCACATACCATGTTGTTTCCTAGCCATCTTGCAGAGTTCAGTCGTACCATGATTTTTCGAGTAGAGTTGAAGTTTTCTTATCGATTTTCTAGCCATCTTGCAGTGTTCACGTATAACATGATTTCTAGGTGGTCTATAGTTACATGTGTATTTTTCCTAGCCTTCTTGCAGTATTCAGTCGTACCATAATTTTTGGGTGGAGTTGAAGTTCGCTTATCGATTTTCTAGTCATCTTGCGGTGTTTACGTACGATATAATTTTCGAGTGGTCTTGGGTTTGTATGTTATTTGTCTCTTCATCTGTGGTGTTCAGTCGTGCCATGATTTTCGAGCAGAGTTGAAGTTCTCTTATCGATTTTCTAGCCATCTTGTGGAGTTTAGGTATGCCATGATCTCCGGATGAAAAAGTGGTCTGAAGGTTGATTTTCTATTCACCTCCTGAATTTCACATGTACCATGATTTTCGGGTGGAGCTAAAGTTCGTTTATCGATTTTTCAGCTATCTTGCGGAGTTCACGTACAAATGCGATTCTCGGGTAATAGAAAGTCGTATGTTTGATTGTTTAGTTATCTGGACATATTTCCTTGTATTACGATTTCTATTATAATTTGTTTATGATGAAATTCTATTGATTAGTTTAATTTTTGAGTATATGAGTATGATCATGCAATGCCCTATTTAATATATCAAAATTTTATGACTTGCGATCTATATTGGATTAGGAATGATAAGTGCGTAATCTTAGAGGGTGTTCCTCACTACGATAGCCATTGACACTATCAAACCGTAATAGTTGATGCAGGTATAGGGCGAGCTGATGTTGTTCACTAGGTTGCTGAAGCAGATTGAGTAACTAGGGAGCTAGGAGGGGTCCTTGCGACCCGCATTGATCTCCACTGCTAGTTGATAGACTCATATTTTTACTTACCTGAACTTTGTTATTTGAGATTGTATAAGTCTTGTATAAGCGCTACATTTGAAATTTCATTATGGTTGGAATGTTCTTATTTAATGCATTTATTTATTTTATCTTCGTTGCTATTAACTCTGATTAATGATAAACAGTTCAAATTTACACTGGATTTTATAAGCTAATACTCCGGTTTTTGGGAAATGGGTTATATACTCGGGTCCTGAAAACATGGGGCATTACAAGTTTCCCAAACGATCTTCCATGTAGTATAATTCCCCACTCTTAGTACCACACCATATTATCTCCTTGGTGAGAATATCCTGAATAAGACAAAAATCAGAAAACATTAGCACCACACAATTTAGATATATAATAACTTGGCTAACGGATAATAGTTTGTGAGATAAAGAGGGAACAAGCAGAGTTTTGAGTAAATGAAGAGAGGGTGATAGGGTTACAGATTCGGTCCCTATGATAGGTGAGGTCACTCCATTAGCATTCGCAATGCTGGTGTGCCTTAGAGGTGAGTGACGGGAGAAATCTGTGGGATCAAACATCATATGATCCGTGGCCCCAGAGTCGAGGAGTCAATCACTACTATCCACATAGTGGCGATGACTAAGCAAAGAATGACAGAGGTTACTTGGATCCGCAAGAGACAAGTCCAATTTAGGTGAGGTAGTATGCGGGATGAGAGAGAGATAAGGTTCGATTGCTACCATAGCAGCCTTTCCTGTACCTTCAGTTGTACCATCTCGTTTTTTCTGGCTTGAAGTTCGTACCACCAATCGGGATACACATTGAACTGGAAGCAATTTTCACGTGTATGCTTCTTATTGCAACGATAAGAGCATTGGAGACCATCAGATGAGGTATGAGCTTTAAAGGGAGATTTCCCAATATGCTGAGAAGCCGATCCAGAGAGTCCAAGCTTTAGGCCTTTCGAAGCAAGCACTACCCCTGGAGGTGGTTTGTGGTCTCCAATATTCATCACCGCCTGACGAAGAGCCTCCCTACAAACATGGGTATATGCTTGCTTTCTGGTGGGAAATGGGTGCATCTACAACATGTCGCTGCGAATATTGTCCAACCTGTCATCAAGACCATTCAAGAATAGATAGACCCGATCTTCTTGGAGAAGATTATTATAACGTTTATTATCGGCAGGGCACTCCATCGGATTAAGACGTCGAAAATCAATCTCATGTCAGATGCCTTACAAATCAGTGTAGTATTTTTCCACAGAGCCACCCGCTTGGCGAAGACATGAGACACGACGCTGGAGATCATAAACTTGAGATGTATCGTCACCATCAAAATAGGTGGTAGCAACTAAATCCCAAACCATTTTGGCCATGGAAAAATGAATGAAATTGCTAATTAACGCCGGATCCATGGAGTTAATCAGCCATCCTTTGACAATGGCGTTGTCAGTATACCATTTGTGGAAGGACAGATCGGTCGGAGATGGTAGAGGTAACTCGCCATTGATGCAGCCCAACTTATCTTTGCCGAAGATGTATATCTCGACAACTTAGGACCATAAAGCATAGTTGGAACCATCCAACTTGATGCCGATTGGGACTGCCATAGGTTTAGAAAGCACGGTGGGGGCCTGAGCTTTAGATAGAGCTTTGGCCATTTTTATGGTTAATATTTCAGAGAGGAGAATATTATGGTTAATGAAAGAGTCACCAGATTTCGTCAAGGTTTCGGTGTATCCCATATGGGAAGATGGCAGTGGAAGGAGGCTATGAACTACGGTTAGATGTGAACCAAGAGCCAGAAATTGACTAGCTCTGATACCATATCAGATTTTCTATTATTATATTTCTTTTCATTCACTTTTTACAGAGATATTCTACAAATATATAAGGAGATTAGTGTCACGCCCTAAACTCGAAGACTGGGCTCACAAAATTTTCAATCACTGAATCCAGTGCCGACATCCTCCGTAGTACCCCATTGTTGGCTCCCATCTCCCGTACGTTAGATTTCGATCCTGGGATCCTCTAAGGAGGATTTTTCAACATGCATTTTTCTCGAAAGAAGCATAACCACAAGTTTACCCAAATCACAAAGGCAACATCTTCATCACATATCCACTAATATAAATAGTTGAATATAGTACTGAAAGGGAAATACATATATCGGTAATCAAGCTCAAGAAGACAGCTACACACTCCAAGCTCAATGCTGTTGTGACCTAATGCCACCTGCATACATTTATCATGCATAAGCTTATAGAAAGCCTAGAGCATGGTGTAAGTTTATGCGTAAGGCAAGTGCCATGTATGCAATATCAGAGCAATTCGGAAACATGTTGGTAAGTGCATAAATACCATCAGCCTTATCCAGGCTATGCAATGAAAAAACATAATAGGCTAATAACATATACTAGGAAGCAATGTAGATCAGCTATGCAATGTGGAGACATAGTAAGCCAAACATCGTATACTGAGGATTTAATGTAATATGCAAATACTAACGAGTCCATGAATACCGTCAACCTCATCCAGGCCATATAAATGGAGAAACATAGCAACCCAAAATGTCATATGCCGTTGTTGTAATGCAATATGCGCTGCGAATGAAATGACCAAGCTGGAGTGTGAAGTCGGTATGATAGTACGTAGTATTGTAGGCTATGGGGTCCATCAGAAGGGACTTCTATCCAAATCAGTCCTATACCTAAATTTGGATAGATAGACTCAATGTGGTAAACTCCTAATCTTAAGTTGGTCACACGCCCCAACTGAAATCCTGGCCATTCTGAAGGTACACATAACAATTAGTTATACACCACCAGCCCGAGTGGATAGTGAATGAAAGAATGAATGGGTAAAATGCTGAGTTGCTACTCCTGCTCAGTAAGTCCACATATCAGTATCGTACATCTCTGGGATCATCACCAAAGTCTCATACACTTTACGCCATTTTGTCACCCCTATTCGAGTGCACAACTGGGTAAGTGGAAGAGACCTCATTATCCGTCTGTTATATCAGGCCTGGTTCGTCGATAGCGGATCCATTCCTCAAGCTGGTCAAACTCAACTTAGATATTGCCCCCTCACTCAGGCGGGTAAGGTCACACCCCCTTCCAACCGATCACGACACATTGAGAGACGTGGCCTACTGATATACGACCCTCATGTGCTCATATATATCCACTCGGTCTATATGTTGGAGTGTTTCCTAGCCTCGGAGGTTTAGGGATTTTCACCTATGGACATCTATGGCCCCCGTATGCTAGAACTAAACATTTTCGATGTCTCATATGACCATGCATGACATGTCTGTGGAGGCTATGGCCCTGATGTCGTTAGGGCGTACAACACACAATGCAAGATTCATGAGTTACACAATCCAATCATACATCAATCTTGCGCATATCGCGCGATCATGTGGGACAACTCCAACTATCAGGGAGTCCCATAACAACATGCCCAATGGTATATGCAATGATCAACCACTCCTCATACCAAGTATACATATGATGCGTATGGGCATGGATCGTGGAGCTAAACTAAGCATGTTATATGATGATGATGTACTCTCCTCATGTCAAGGTTAGGCCTAGACGACCTACTCATATCAAGAATGAGCCCAACGAGGCCTAAGGAAAGGTCTCAATGTGGACATTTAACCATCATTGCCTATCAATGTGGACATTCAACTAACATTGCTCCCAAGGAGTGGCCCTCATTGGGCCAAACATATAGGGGGCCCATTGCCTCACATGAGGGCCTCACATACAATATAATGGGCCACATACAATCTCAATGGGCCTCACACAAGGATCTCATACAACGAGTGGGCCACATCACATGGTCCTCATATACATCAAGTGGGCCACATCGCATGGGCCTTATATACAACAATGGGCCACATCGCATGGGCCTCATATACATTAAGTGTGTTGCATTACATGGGTCTCATATACATTAATGGGCTGCATCGCATGGGCCTCATATATAATCTTAATCGGCCTTTCAAACTGGCCTAATACACATCACAATGGCCACTCACACAGGCCTAAAATCACAATGGGCCACATCCATAGGCCTCTCATACATTACATCGAGCCTCACTTATGGGCCTCATATACATCACATTGGGCCTTACTCATGTGGGCCAATGTACATCACATCTGGCCTCATCAAATGGGCCGAAAACACATCATATTGGGCCTCTCTAAATAGGCCACAAATACATCACATGGGTCTCATAGGGTAGCCCATTGCCCAGAGAAATGGATGGGTAGTGTGTACATAACACACACATCATGGTGGGCTACATAGATACAACAGGTGGGTCCCAATTATCAGGATAGCAGCAACATGGGCCTCTTGAGCGAATGATGTGGATCAAAGCATGCATCATGGTGCATCCCACAGATCAGCCACATGATCCAGAAAATGGATGAATGGTGTGGATTAAAATACACACATTGGGTGGGTCAGCACCGTCCTAGCTGGACGGTGTGTTCAAAACACATACATATTGGTGGATCCCACCGTCTCTTGCTGGATGGTGGGGATATGTTTCGAACAAGAAACAAATATATTTCGTTTAGGAAATTTCATTCATTGAATTGATTACCAGAAGAAAATAAAAAAGATAATCACTTTATTTATATATTTTAAGTTCTTTACATCCCTTTCTCTTTTGATTCCAAATAGAATACCCATGAATTATAATATACAATTAGTATTTAACACTCAAATGAATGAAATTTTCTAAACAAAATGCATTTGTTTCTTATTCGAAACAAAATGGCGACTCTGCTGTGGACTTTTCATATTCATTTGAATATTAACCTAAGAATTACAAGGGAGATAATCACAACTGTTTGGCATCTTCAAGGCGCCAAAATGGCGATTCTCAACAGGAACATCCTACCTTTCATCTCCAAAATAGAATACGATTTAATATAAGCACTAATATTCCTTTACTTCATGAATATGAACAATAGGAGAAGAAGACTATCGTAGTCAACCAATCAATGACAGTCGTTCAAGGGAATATGATTTTCTGCTTCACCATGACAGGATTTGTTGTGGAATATGCTGATAAAAGAACTGAACTTAGTGAAGGTAAGGTAGTAGTAAACAAGCAAATAGAATCATAAGAAGCTGCTACAGTCATGACGACTTCGCCAGTAGCACAAGGAGAAAGAGATGAATGCATCAGTGTCACTTGCAGAAGAACAAGGACTCAGAATGTAATTACATCAAGAAAAAATTCACCACTGAGGAGAGTTAGGGGGCCGATAACACGTAATGCTGCCGGGAAGAATCCTAAACTCACCCCTCCTGCAATATACCCCGAGCGAACAGTTCCGCAGATGACATCGCGTGATTTTCCGGCTTTAATGACCCCGAGAGCCAGATGGACAAAAGAACAAAAGGGCAAAGAACTATTAACAAGTTCGTCGGCGTCTATTTCGCCCCGACCGATCAATGGCAATAGGGGCACAAAGAAGTCGAATGAAACCTCATCCTCTCCTCTTTTCGTGATCCTTATTATGTCAACATATTCTTATCCCACTCCGACTACAACTTCATCGAAGAGTGGAGAAGCCACGGTACACATGGACTTAACAAATCAGGAAAATACACCAACCACAGAGGACCGTGTAAATGAAATGGCGGAAGCACACAGAGCACTAATGGAAGAATGTAGAAATCTCAAAGAAGCCTTAACAACTATGGTACACAATGTTGCCTGAATGACAACACCCCTAATCACTGATAATGTGAATGAAAGAGAGCAACAACCCGAAGGGTCGCAGCTACCGAGGACCGGGTTGCATGGATCTGTTCCCACGACAAGAATAGTGACATAGGAAGAAGTAGGACAGGTTGTTGAAGAAGTGTTTAGGTCAGAGAGAGGGCATGAGGGCACAAGAAGATTTAGATATCGAACACCATACCCAAGAGAAGTGGAGGACATCCCATTCCTGAACAATTTTAAACATCCTGACTTCCAAAAGTTTAACGGAGATGGATCACCAGAAGAACTCCTGATGCACTTCATCACAAGTATGGAGAATTTTTGTAAAGTACCCCAATACTGTCTCTGATTATTTGGGTCTTCTTTAACGAATAAAGCGTTCAGATGGAATGCTAGCTTAATGCCTGGGTTGATAAGAACATGGGAGCAGATGCAGGAGGCATTCATGTCAAATCTCTTCTCATCAGAGCACAATGTCAGCATCACAGAACTAACTTCGGTTCGACAGAGAGAAGGAGAGCCAGTAGAGAAGTTTATAGACAGATGGAAAACTTTGGGAGCTTCTTGCAAGCAATTACCAGAAGAGAAAGAAAAAGTGAAAATGTGCCTAAACTCTATGGAGACCAGAATAGCATTTGGTCTCACTAGGGCAGACATTAGAACCTTCCGCGACTTGGATACAAAAGCACATGCTCTAGAATTAATGACTCAGAAGATGCCGGCGTTTAATTATGAAATGGTTAGAATGGGATCTCAGAAGTTGATCATAAATGTGGTTGATAACAAAAAGAGGAACCAAGAAGCAAGAGAAGTGAAAGGCAAAACGACATAAAAGAGAGAAGAGCCGAGTAGCCCCAGAGGGAGATTTTACGACAAAAGACCTTGATCGTTGAATTCTCATGAGGGTTTTGCATTTGATAAAGAGGACGTACTCCCCATGATGAAGCAGTTGCTGAAAGCTGGAACAATTGAATTGTCGTCATTAAAACGTCCCGAGGAGGCATTTAAAACAAAGGAAAGAGATTTCTATCATTATCACTGCCTAGTAGAGCATCCAATAGAAAATTGTTATACACTAAAGTGTATTATATAAAGGATGATAAATAAGGGTGAAATAATAGTCAGGAAAAGAAAAGGAAAGGGATAGAAGAGCGACAAAAAACGTACTCCCCTAACGAGAAGATTATCAGGAGAGGAAAAGGATGAATGATCAAAAAATAATAGGGAAAGTTGCCGTGACTACCTTGCGATCAGGGAAGAAGATGGTTAGCCCACCAAGTTTGAAAAATAAAAAAGCAAAGGCGAAAGTAGCCAAGAGTCACGCCAGCAACAATAACGGTGGTGAAAAAGAAAAGGGGAAGGAGATAGGCAAAGTGACTTATGACATTATAAGTTACTTGAAAGGTATTCCGTCCCGATTGAGTGTTTATGATGCTTTGAAGTTGTCAGAAGATTCTTGACAAATCCTAATTAAAGCATTATCTGATGAAAGTGTAAGGGAGGTGTTGCTGACTGAATTAGAAAGTGAGAAACAAGAAGATTGTCTGCTAGTCATCTCTTTCTCCGATGAAGACCTAGCCTGTGACGGGGGATATAATAGGCTGTTGACGATTATGGGTCATATTCGCGACAAGTAAAACAAATAATGCTTGATAACGGGTCCGCTGTAAACCTATTGCCATTAACAATGTTAAGTAAATTAGGTTATCGATGCTCAAACCTACGCCCTAGTGGAATGATGATACAGGGCTTTAATCAAAACAGACAGCGTGCGCTTGGGAAGATCATGATAACGCTAGAGATAGGAAAACTAACTACGAATGCTGTCTGCCATGTTATAAATTGATGTTTTATTTAAACCAACCTGATTTAAATGATTTTAAACTAGCAAGTATATGAATCAAGTGTAGATATGGTACGTATTACGAGATCATTCCCATGAGGACTGGTTATCACAATTCGAATTTTACGATTCTTCTTAACTAATCCAACAAATAGTTTGGCTAACTATTAAGTAAAATAATAAAAATCTATGAAAAATAGTTGAGAAGGAGAAAAATTCACTCAAGAAGAACACTAGGACTTTTGAATACACCCCTAATTATCCTAGCCCTTGTTTTACTTGTTAATTCACCCTAATTCAGATTGATATAAATTTAATAAATAAAGAACACTTTATGTCCTTGGTCGGGCACACAAAATGTATAATCCCTTAAAGCATAAGGATCACATCTTTCCATCCAAGGTCAGGCATGAATAGATGTAAATTCCTATCTCTTCTCTATAGAAAAACCTATTCATGGTCAGACACAAGAACCTAGAATAAGATTCCAAACAACATCTACATCTGGACTTTGGTTAAGCTCATAGAATGGAGAAGTACAGAGTTTTCATTTAAGCACACTAGAGAAAGAAATAAATCAATTAATTCAGATGAATTCAACTCATAACAAGAGTCATTCAAATTAGGAGCTTCATCTCAGCCCTAGCTTAAGAAATTAAAAATCCATGGGATGAAACAAAGAATTAGTTGGAAAGACAAATATAATGGAGAAAAAACGCATCGCTTTGATTCCTTCACGTACACAACCGAGCTCCTTTTCTCTCTTTCTTCCTAAGACTGAATGAATAACCTCTCTAACATCTCTCTTTCTTTTATAGGCTGATGGAGGATGGTCGATTGGGTGTAGAGTCGGTGGATCGATTGTTTTTAGAAGCTGCCTCCACAAATATTTACGCAACCAGGTCATTTATTTAGGCAGCAGCAGACGGTCGGTGCGGCATCTTTGGGAACCGACTTACGTCCGATCAGCTTTGCGGCCAATGAAAGAAGAATCTAAGACATTCAGTCTTCTCACCCTTAGTCGGCACTTCCTTAGAGAGGTTTTAAATGGCCAGGATTGTCGGATTGATCCTAGCCACGAGTGCAAAACAGCCCAGATCGTCGAACCTTAGACGCAGAAACAGAGCCTGCGTAACAGGCCTTATGCAGTGACGGTAGTGGGGCCCATTATGGAAGTTTTCTGAGAAATCCACTCCGACCATCTGATCCTTCACGAGACTTTAGGTTGGGAAGGGACGATTTTTTATCAGATTCTACGTGACCCATGGAAGAAATCAGCTACAAAAGTTATCGGACAGTCCATTTGTGACCATTGAAATTAGCACGTGTGCTTGCATGAGTGCACAAGCTCATCATGGATTTAACCATATCGAGGCCCTCTGCATGATGGATGGCTCGGATCATTTGCATGGGCCATGATGAAGGCCCACTAATGATAAAACGACGCCCCTGTTACACGTTTTCGCGAAGCTAGAAATGAAAGTTTCTATTTTTGAATGGGAGTCGGTGGGGTCCACATACTTGGTATCTTAGAAATCCACTACGTCCATTAGCTCTGTGAAGCTGATTTAGGAGATCATTCCAAATTTGAAGCGGATCTGAGTTTTTTGTGGGTCACCATGTGGATCAACGTCTGACAAAAGATCCAACCCTGTCAATCTCAACTGTATGGATGGTTGCAAGGTAATAGGAGGTTTTGGTCATAATTTTTCTCTTGATGCAATGGTCAGTTTGGATCAATGTTTTTTATGAAGGGTGGGGCCCACTATCAAAGCCCAGTAGTAAGCACGTCCATCATTGTACGTGTTGCGCCAGAAGGGAACTGCTTGGATGCTTTCTTCAAAAAATAGGTGGGGCCCACTTCTAATGATATTCTCTGGGATCTACTCCGTTCACCGTCTTTGTCCTACTATATTATGATACGAGGTAAAAGATGAGGAAGTTTCATAAGTTAGGTAGGCTGCACCATCTAAATAAACGGAAATTGGCAATGACCCTTAAATCTATTTGTTGAATAGTGGCATGCATGGTTCTAGTTCTATTTACAGATTTGTCATCAATTCTTCAATCATCTTCCAACGTCTGTTATATCAGAGTGCACTATCCAAATTCCCTAAAATTTGGCAGGTATCTCCCGTTTTGCATGCTCTTTCCATCGATTCAGTTTGAGTCTCAATCTCCCAAGGATGTTTAAGATGCTTTCTTAATGGTTATTGTCTGATCTTGCTCATCGGCTCACTTATACACTGATCCAAGGGCTGAATTTTGATGTGTACGGTTAATTTATGATCCTCGGGCCAGATATAAAGTTTCGAGACGAACGGATGGTGGAAACCCTGTGAACTTGCATTCTGGACAACTTTTGGGCCTCTTTAACCTGAATGGCTTAATTTTCTTGGATCCCTGGCTTGTAAATTCTTCAGTCTTGATCCTGTGGAGTCCTGTCCACTGCCTTGGTTACTTCAGAGCGTCAAATCCACGCTTTTAGTACCCGTTTTTAGTCCACGCTAGTAAATACACCTTGCATCACAAATACGATTAAAATAGGGTATTAAACAGTATCATGTTCGTAAAAGCAAGCAATAACTGGGGTCTAATATGCAATATTCGACCCTCAATACAACCCCTAACTAGCATTTTGCTACTCTCGAGCAAAGTATGCGAAAAATAATTTCAAAAATACAAGACAATCGAGTGACTTGTGGACAAATAGTCTAGATGCGAGAATTCTAAGATTCTTGATTGGTGAGTAGTATTTTCTCCTAGAATTAAGCTCACAGTAAACTTCATAATCAAGTTTAAAATATTAATCCATTAATTAGAACAATTCTAAATATTGAGTTCCATGAGTGTATAGTGTAATCTTGGCTTATCATCATTAAAATTCATTTCAAAATTTCTTGATACCATTGGTAAGAAACAAGAGCATTCAGGACACCCAAAAACTAAACATGCCTCACAGATTATTCTTTCATTCTACCAGATTTTGAATTTTTCTTCTCCTTTTTTTCTTTTTTTTTTCTTTTTCTTTTTAAAATTTAAAGTAACACCGAGGGGAATCAAATCTTCACCTATAGGGAGCAAACCTATGGGAAAAACCAATCACCCAGCCTGTTCCAAATGTCAACCTTGGGAAATCAAATCTTCATTTGTAGGGAGCAAACCTATGGTGAAGATTATTCGACTAACCCTTTCAATTCTTCTTTATAAACTAATGCTGAAATTTTTTAGGTTGGTTCCTTTCATGCTTAGTGATTACCAAGTTAATCATTCAATATCGGACCAGAACCTTAATGTGTAAGCTACATGTGATATGCGAAATCATGACTTAATCAATGTTTACAACTTCTAATCATGGATTAATAACTCAAACTTAACTGTGAAATCTAACAAACAACTGAATCCAAGAGTCATAAATTACCAACATCACGTATCTTATAATTCTAAATCTAAAGTGGCCATCAAAATCACTTCAAATTCACAAAAAATTTTAAAAAATTTTAAAATTTTTTAAAAATTTCACAAATTTCAATTTTTTCTCAAGACCAAAAAAATACTGATTAGGTAACCTAATCTCCCACCCCCAACCTAAAATCTACATTGTCCTTAATGTAAAAAAGAAGAAGCATGCAATACACATGGGACAATGAAAGTAAAAGAGGAGTGATGGAAAGATAGTACTTGGACGAAAGAATCAAGAGGCTTTCTAAAGATATCAGCGTAAGAGCGGGTCAGCACAAGAGAAAAACCAACAAAAGCAAACTAATCTAATGTAAAAAAAAATAACAAAAATAAAATCTCACCTACACCACTTTTGCAGGTACTCTCGATTGCATTTAGCATATGCAACAAGCCTTTAAACCCTTACGTTGCCTTTAGTGGACGAGTTGTAGTCTTGTGAGGGTTTACACCAATGTTACCCACAAACATTGAACTAACTAACTAGGAAAAAGAAAAGGAATGAAAGGCTAGGTTGCCTCCCAGGAGCGCTAAGTTTAATGTCTTTAGCTAAACAAGTAATGAAGACATCCATGGACCATGAATTAATCAATCTTGATAACTTGGGTCCTTCAAATAAATTTCCTCAACATCTTGATTAACCAATCACAGACTTTTTGGGAACAACTTGAACTGGGCTGACCCACGTGCTATCTGAAATGGGGTAAATGATACCAACGTCTAACAATTTAGGCACATCCGCTCAAACGACTTCTTTCATGTTAGGGTTAAGCCTCCTTTGCATTTCACGCGACGTGTTTGTATTTTCTTCAAGATAAATACGATACATACACACAGTGGGGCTTACTCCCTTTATGTTTGTTATTGTCTACCTAATAGCTGCCTTATATTCTCTAATAACATTAAGTAACTTGCTCTTTTGTTCCTTCTCAAGGTTAGAAACTATGATGACAAGAAGGGTCTCAGAAAGACCTAAGAATGCATATGTAACGACCTAAAAAAATCCGTACTTCGACCCGAGTACCACCTTTAGCATAAATCTTTTAGAACCAAATCCTTTAGAACTTTAATGTGTTTTAACCATCACGAAACTAGATTAATTATGGAATTAGCACTAATAACTTTCAATGCGATCTGTAAGACCCAGAACCTAGAGAATCCTTAATGCTATCTTACCCTGAAATCTAGGATCCAACTTTAAACCCAGTTGCTCCTGGGAATGCTTTATAACTTTGTATTGGTTTTAGACCGCACATCGAAAGCCTGATAGCTATGAACTTAGACCATTACGACCACCTAGTTGGACTTGACAATCACCGTCCCACAATTACCATTTGTGCATTAATAAGAGTATCTAGGACATGTTTGATTTTACTGCCTTATCATTACTGCTTGATTGGATTGATGACATGTTAACCTTTACTGTATAGTACCACTGAGTTGATCACTCACTCCCACGTTCTGGGACCATGCTTAAACACCAACCAGACTTTGATATAGTTGCAGGTGATGGCGACGCTAGCAAGGCAGAGCCAGACTTTGATGAGGACGAGGAGGCGTTCTCATATATGCAGTTCTCAGGCGGGTTCATGTGAGCCTCGTCCTGACCAACGGGAATTTTTAGGATATGTATGGAATTATTTTGCACAGTTGATATATGTATTTGATACACAGTTGTATATGTTGTCCTGGGTAGAGCACGCATCATTTGAGGATTATTTTTGAATTATTTATGTATTTAAGTCTTCCGCTTGCTTTACCTCAATATCCCTGAATTATGTCTGTTGATTTGACTTGATCTATCTCATGTTTTATGCACTAACATAGACAACATATAATTATCATTCATTATGTTGTATAAGTGATGTTTTGAAACTCAGGAGCTGAGTTCTGCTCGACCCCTGAATGACATGTGTAACGGCAATCACAACATGAATAAATCATTTTCTAACATTGAAAGTGTTGAAAACCATAACCTAAACGTATATAGTCCGCACCTTAAACTAAAAAATACGTATAAGAGGTGAGTCAGACGATAAGTCTTCATCAACGGCGGATACGCTACCTATGGCATGAAACAGGTTAGCTAAAACTTCACTACATCTAGTCTAAGCTTCAAAACAAGTTAGGGTTAGCTTAACTTACTCAAAAATAGAATCAGAATCGTCGAAAGAACGATTCAAATAGGCAAGTTAGATGAATAGATGGACTAGGTAGAATTATACGGAGATTCGATAGATTCTCCCACACTTTCTCTCTCTTTCCTCTCTCTTGGAAACCTAGGGTTTAGGAAATTCGTATGGGATTTGAAACTAAGGGTTTAAGGCCTATTTTACAGCATACTTGAGAGTTTCAGGTAATTGTTGAAGGTCAAGTTTGGGTGGTTTCTCAATAGACGGGACTAGTTTAGACTCAAAGAGTGGAAGAAGTTCCACTTTAACTTTTCATTTTATAGTATCCATTATAAGATTAGAGTCGAGCAATGCATTGATTTCTTGGGTGGAACTTTCAATGTCAAAATCTGTGCCAAAATGTGTTAGACAAGTCTCAAGTGCATCTTCAGAAGATTTAAGGAAAGATTCATGCACTAGATTCTCAATCATGTCCACTTCAAATATATCATCCGAGTCTGTTGGTTGTTGTTTAGCATTGAAAACATTGAGTTTAATCTTCACGTTACCAAAAGACAACTTCATAACCCTATTCCTGTAATTTATGATAGCATTATATGTGGCCAAGAATGGATGTCATAGGATAATTGAAATTTGATTAGTAGGATTCTAGACAGGCTGAGTATCTAGAACAATGAAATCCACTGGAAAATAAAATTTATCAACCTAGATTAGCACATCCTCAATAACACCACGAGGCACCTTGATAGATCTATCAGCTAGTTGTACTATTATTTTATTTGATTTCAGCTCACCTATTCCTAGCTGCTCATATACAGAATATGGTAACAAATTAACGCTCGTCCCTAAATCAAGCAATGCCTTCTCAATCTTAAGATCTCCTATGACACAAGAAATGGTGGGAGCTCTTGGATCCCTAAATTTAGGAGGGGTGTTATGTTGAATCATGGAGCTGAGTTGCTCCGCAAGGAAGACCTTCTTGTGAACATTCAGCTTACGCTTTTGAGTGTATAAATCTTTAAGAAACTTAGCGTAAGCAGGGACTTGCTTGATAGCATCAAGCAACGGAATGTTGATTTGCACTTTCTTAAACATGTCCAATATTTCATTAAAGTTATTTCCTTTCTTAACTAGTGTCAAACATTGAGAAAAATGTGCTTTAGGCATATAAGATGGCACATGAGTGATTCCTGAAGAGTAAGAGTGCTTTTGGACTTCGGATGCACTCGTATGTCTCTCCGCTTCATTTTGGTCTTTCGATTTAGAATTTGATTCTTCTCTAGGAAACTCTACTTTGTTCTCGATCTGTTTGCCAGACCAAAGGGTAATGATTGATTTGGCTTGCTCATGATATTGTTCTTGGTTTAAATTAGAGCTAATCCCATACTGTCATTTTGGATTTGCCACAGGTTGGCTAGAGAACTCTCTCTCACTCAATATGGTAGTAAGTTGACCCAACTGTACTTTTAGCTTAGCAATGGATTGTGCATTTGCATGTAAGCTTTGCTGATGAGCTTATAAAGTTTGTTGGGTGTCTTTTTAAAATTGAAGAGAAGTCTACATAAACAGATTGATTGTATCTTCAAGAGATGGTTTCATTGATTATGCAGGAAGTTATTGATATTGCGGAAACTGTTGAAGTTATTAACTACCAACTTGGGGTAAGGTTACATTGGAGGATTCCCAGATGTTCCTCCTTGTTGTGGTCCTTTTTCCTAAGACAAATTTGGATGTTTAGCCCACCCTGGGTTGTAAGTGTCTGAGTACGGATCATTCCCAGTTCTTTGAAAAGTATTCATAGCGTGCACTTGTTCAGAGAGAAATTCTGAAAATGCTGCACCAGATGGACAAGATTGTGTAGGATGGATGGGACTGGAACATATGACACATGACTCAATTTGAGTTATTTTTGGAGATCCATTATTTAACATCAAAGCATCAACTTTCTGTGTCAGGCTATCAATTTTGGCATAAAGATCTGGCGTGACTCCTATCTCATATATACCACATTTGTTCTGTAGTTGGGAACTTCTTTCACCTCTATTTTAATAGTCCCATTACTAGGAGTTTTCATACAAAGTTTCAAAGAAATTCTAAGCTTCGACATCACTTTTGGTTATGAATGACCCTCCACTGGTAACATCAACCATGCGACAGTTTTGGGGTGTCAAACCATCATAGAAGTATTGAACCTTTTGCCACTTCTCAAAACCATGGTGAGGACATTTAAGAAGCAAGTCCTTCCATCTTTCCCAACATTCATGAAAGTGTTCACCCTCTTTTTGTGTGAAATTAGTAATTTCTCTACGGAGAGCATTAGTTTTGTGAACAGGGAAGAACTTGTTTAAGAACTTCTTAGACAATTGGTCCCATGTAGTGATAGACCCAACTCCTAGAGAATTCTACCATGTTTTCGCCTTACCCTTCAAAGAAAAAGGAAAAAGGCATAAATAGATTAAATCATCTGAAAATTTTTGGAACCTAAAGATAGAGCAAATGTCTAGAAATTCTTTCACATGATCATATGGATCCTCCTTATCTAAACTATAAAAGGAGAGTAACAATTGTATAACCCCAAGTTTAAGTTCAAAGTGTGCTACCGTGGTAGCTGGCAACACTATGCATGAAGGTGCATTAAATTGGACAGGAGCTGAATAATCTCTAAGAGCTTTAATTCCATTCTCGTCCACCATTTCAAATAGACTGTTTCTCAATCTTCTACGAAATGTTCTTTCTATTTTAGGATCAAAATGTACTAGTTCTATGATCAGAGACCTACGTCCTAGCATAAACTAAGTAATTGTAATGTAGGAAAGAAAGCTACACTAACCTAAGAGAAATAAAACTAGAGCTAAAAATTATGAATTCCTAACAATAAGATGAAACTTTGCAAACAAGAATTGGAAGAAAGAACCTGAAAAAGGAGATGATTGATGTCTAAAGAATTGGGAGCTTCTCCTTCACTTTGAAGACAATTTTATTTTGATCTTCCTTCCTCAATTCCTGCAAAATAAAAATAAAAATAAATAAATAAATAAATTAAGTTTCCTAAAATGATGCGAGAAAAATCTTAAGGCTATGAATTATGATAAGAGAGAATCCTAAATCCAATTGGACCGAAACAGTCCCTGGCAACGACGCTAAAAACTTGATGTTTTATTTAAACCAACCTGATTTAAATTATTTTAAACTCGCAATACAAATCAGGTGTAGATACGGTACGTATTACGAGATCATTCCCATAAGGACTGGTTGTCACAATTCAAATTTTACGATTCTTCTTAACTTATGAAAAATAGCTGAGAGCAAGGAGGAAAATTCACTCAAGAAGAACACTAGGACTTTTAAATCCACCCCTAATTATCCTAGCCCTTGTTTTACTTGTTAATTCACCCTAATTCAGATTGATATAAATTTAATAAATAAAGCACACTCTATGTCCTTGGTCGGGCACACAAAATGTATAATCCCTTAAAGCATAAGGATCACATTTTTCCATCCATGGTCAGGCATGAATAGATGTAAATTCCTATCTCTTTCTTTATAGGAAAACCTGTTCATGGTCAGACATAAGAACCTATAATAAGATTCCAAACAACATCCACATCTGGACTTTGGTTATGCTCATAGAATGGAGAAGTACAAAGTTTTCATTTAAGCACACTAGAGAAAGAAATAAATCAATTAATTCAGATGAATTCAACTCATAACAAGAGTCATTCAAATTAGGAGCTTCATCTCAGCCCTAGCTTAAGAAATTAAAAATTCATGGGATGGAACAAAGAATTAGTTGGAAAGAAAAATATAACGGAGAAAAAAACACATCCCTTTGATTCCTTCATGTCCACAACCGAGCTCCTTTTCTCTCTTTCTTCCCAGGATTGAATGAATCACCTCTCTGACATCTCTCTTTTATAGGCTAATAGAGGATGGTCAGCTGGGTGTAGAGTCGGTGGATCGGATGGTTTTTAGAAGATGGCTCCACAAATATTTACGAAACTAGGTCGTTTATTTACGTAGCAGTAGACGGTCGGTTCGGCATCTTTGGAAACCGACTTGTGTCGGATCAGCTTTGTGGCCAATGAAACAAAATCTAAGACATTCAGTCTTCTTAGCCTTAGTTGACACTTCCTTGGAGAGGTTTTAAATGGTCAGGATCGTTGGACTGATCCTGGCCACGAGTGCAAAATAGCCCGGATCATCGGGCCTCGGACGCAGAAACAGAGCCCGCGTAACAGGCCTTACACAGTGACTGTGGTGGGCCCATTATGGAAGTTTTCTGAGAAATCCACTCCGACCATCTGATTCTTCACGAGTTTTAGGTTGGGAAGGGACGATTTTTTATCAGATTCTACGTGATCCATGGAAGAAATTAGTTACAAAAACTGTCGGGCAGTCCGTTTGTGACCATTAAAATCACCACGTGTGCTTGCATAAGTGCACAAGGTCATTATGGATTTAACCATATCGAGCCCCTCTGCATGATGAACAGCTCGGATCATTTGCATGGGCCATGATGAAGGCCCACTAATGATCAAACAGCGCCCCTATTTCACGTTTTCGCGAAGCTGAAAATGGAAGTTTCCGTTTTTGAATGGGAGTCTATGAGGTCCACATACTTGGTATCTTAGAAATTCACTACGTCCATTAGCTCTATGAAGCTGATTTAGGAGATCATTCCAAATTTGAAGCGGATCTAAGCTTTCTGTGGTCCACCACATGGTCAACGTCTGGCAAAAGATCCAACCCTGGCAAACTCATTTGTATGGATGGTTGCAAGGTAATAGGAGGTTTTGGTCAGAATTTTTCTCTAGATGCAATGGTCAGTCCGAATCAATGTTTTTGATAAAGGGTGGGGTCCACTAGCAAAACCCAGTAGTAAGCACGTTCGTCACTATACGTGTTGCGCCAAAAGGAAACTACTTGGATGCTTTCTTCAAAAAATAGGTGGGGCCCACCTCTGTTGATATTCTCGGGGATCTACTCCACTCACCGTCTTTGTCCCACTTTGTTATGATACGGGATAAAAGATGAGGAAGTTTCATAAGTCATGTAGGTCGCACCATCTAAATAAATGGAAATTGGCAATGACCCTTAAATCTATTTGTTGAATAGTGGCATGCATGGTTCTAGCTCTATTTATGGATTTGCCATCAATTCTTCAATCATCTTCCGACGTCTGTTATATCAGAGTGCACTGTCCAAATTCTCTGAAATTTGGTGGGTATCTCCCGTTTTTCATACTCTTTCCATCGATTCATTTGAGTCCCGATCTCCCAAGGATGTCCAAGATGCTTTCTTAATGGTTATTGTCTGATCTTGCCCATCGGGTCACTTATACACTGATCTAAGGGTTGAATTTTGATGTATACGGTTAATTTATGATCCTTGGGCCAAATATAAAGTTTCGAGACGAACGGATGGTGGAAACCCTATGAACTTAGATTCTGGACAACTTTTGGGCCCCTTTAACCTGAATAGCTTAATTTTCTTGGATCCCTGGCGTGTAAATTCTCCAGTCTTGATCCCGTGGAGTCCTGTCCATT
The DNA here is from genome assembly GCA_037074715.1 of Magnolia kwangsiensis. Lineage (NCBI taxonomy): Eukaryota > Viridiplantae > Streptophyta > Magnoliopsida > Magnoliales > Magnoliaceae > Magnolia > Magnolia kwangsiensis. The sequence continues at coordinate 33,320,335 of CM073586.1, read as the reverse complement.
GCCTTGGTTACTTCAGAGCATCAAATCCATGCTTTTAGTACCCTTTTTAGCCCACGCTCGTAAATACACCTTGCATCACAAATACGATTAAAATAGGGTATTAAACAGTATCATGTTTGTAAAAGAAAGTAATAACTGGGGTCTAATATGCAATATTCGACCCTCGACATATATGCAGTGACTACATATAATCTCCTTCTAGGAAGACCGTGGATGTATCAATATGGCATCATACCTTCTACCCTACATCAGTGTTTCAAATAGTACAAAGACGGGATATAACATAAAGTGTTAGCTGATGAGAGACCATATATAGAAGCTGAAGTTTTCTTTGCAGATGCGAGTTATTACGATGCATTCGCCGGTAAGGAAGAGAAAGAGAACGATGAGAACAAAAACTACAAAAATGCTTGCATGGAAATAGTGAAAGAAAAAAGAACGAAGTCGCCTGTAACAGAGAAAGCGAAGAAGAAGTTCTATTTCGTCCTAAAACATCTGTGACAGTCAAGGAAACCACCATTAATGTTGTTATCACCTGAACAATTGGAGATTCTGTAGTTGAATTATACAGTACCGCTCACGTATGCTGAGAGGAATAGGCCATTTCACCTCATTTAGAAAAGATTTCATGTCAAACCCAATGCAAGGTATCCAGAGTTAATCGAATTCTATGCTCCTTCAGAAAAAACAAGATAAAGCCATCATCAGTGGGGCAGAAAATCATGAAGAAAATGGAAGCTTAATGCCCAAAGAGCTAGAGAGGTATAGTTTGGGAAGTCAAAAAATCATGAAGAAAATGGGCTTTGACCATGAAAAACCTGTTGGTTTAAATTATGGGAAAGGAATTCAGATTCCAATCGGGGTCAATCAAAGGAAGCGAGAAAAATTTCGAGGTCTGGGGGCAGAATCTTCAGTCAATATGGTGACAGCCAACCAGATAGAAGAAACAGACCTTAATGTGATCAGTAAACCCGAGACAGCCCCAAAGAAAATGGAGGATGGGGGGTAGGGTTGAAAGTCGGGCAGGTTGGGTCGGGTTGGTGCTCAACCCTAACCCAACCTAAGGTTCCTATACCTCAACCCTAACCCAACCCAACCCAACCTCGGGTTGGGAATTCTCAACCCAAGCCCAACCCAAGCGGGCTCAGTCGAGTTAATCGGGTTGGTCGAGTATACGTGCTAATATTTTTATTATTACATTAGTTTTTATATTTCAATATAGGACTTATTTTTTGTATCTATAATTTTATTAATTATATATGTGATTATTCATCATAAAAAACTTGATTTTTTTCTTTTTTTTAAAAAGCTAAAATATAGGACAACTACTCCTTTAAAAGTCATGTAGCATAACACGCAATCTATTTGGGAGAGAGAAATTGGGCATATCTTGTTAACTTGAGTCCTTGGAAATAACGTAGACAAATGAGACCCAACATCACTAGTGTGCCTTTGACACAAACGATCCACACTCAATTATAATTTATAAGTAACTTTTATATTGATCGGGTTCAAGTTGGGTCGGGCAACCCGAGACCTCAACCCGAACCCAACCCAAGTTTTATCGGGTTGGTGTTTGTATAGACCAAGCTTGAGATCAGACCCGATATATCCTCCCCGAGCCCAACCCAATGTTAGGTCGGTCACGAGTCAGTCGGGTTAAACCCGCCCAACTTTCAGCCCTAATGGGGGGGGGGGGGGGGGGGGGGGGGCAGTCGACGATTGACAACTTGAAAGAGATAAATTTAGGAATAAAGGAAGAACCACAAAATATTTTCATAAGCGTCAATCTATCAAAAAGTGAAGCTGATCAATATGTTAATCTCTTAAAGGAAAATAAAGATGTCTTTACTTGGATATATGCGAAAAAGTCAGGTCTAAAGCCGACTGTAGTGATACATTGGCTTAATATCTCTAAAGAAAAAAGACCCATTAAGCAAAAACAGAGGTGGTTTCACCCAAACTTGTTTCTAAGATAGAAGAAGAAATAAGCAAGGTGATAAAGGTTGGATTCATTAGAAAAGTTAAATATCCCAGGTGGATATCAAATATAGTCCCAGTAAGGAAGAAGAATGGGCAAACCAGGGTTTGTGTTGACTTTAGAGATTTGAATGAAGCATGTCCAGAAGATGATTTTCCGTTGCCGATAACAGAAATGTTAATTGACAATACTACGTAGTATGCTGTCATGTCCTTTATGGATAGCTATGCCGGCTACAATCAAATACGAATGGTGCCTGAAGATGAGGAGGCAACGGCTTTCAAAACTCCATTAGGAATTATTGTTATAAGGTCATGCCGTTCAGACTTAAGAATGCAGGAGCAACGTATCAGAGGGCGATGCAGAAGATATTTCAAGACATGATGCATAAGCATGTTGAGTGTTACATGGACGACTTGGTGGTCAGGTCAAGTCATTATGAAGAGCATCGTGAACATTTAACATTGATTTTTTACTGAATCAGAAAGAAACAGTTGAAGATGAACCTTGCTAAATGTACGTTTGGAGTGTCGTAGGGAAAATTCCTTAGTTTTGTGGTGAGACACAGGGGTATCGAAATAGATCCAGAGAAAGTTAGAGCTATTCAGGATATGCCTCCCCCGAGAACGTTGAAAGAGCTAAAAAGTTTGCAGGGCAAGTTAGCATATATACGCCGCTTTATCTCAAACTTAATAGGGAGATGTCAACCATTTTCTCATCTGATGAAGGAACAAAATTTATATGGGATAAATCCTGTCAAAATGCCTTCGATTCAATAAAAGAATTGTTGAAACAACCTCCAATGTTAACAACCCTCGTGAAAGGAAGGCCCCTCATTTTGAATATATCAATAGCTGAAAATTCATTTGGAGCTCTGCTGGCACAAGTGAATGAAAATGGCAAAGAAGCGGCACTTTATTATTTAATTCAGACATTGATCGGTGCAAAATACAATTATACGCCCATAAAAAAAATATGCCTGGCGCTGGCATTTGCAGTTCAGAAATTAAGGCATTATTGTTTGTCCCATGACATAACTCTGATATCTCGAGCAGATCCCATTAAGTTTTTGATGATAAGGTCAATGTTGTTAGGAAGGTTGGCAAAGTGGATGTTTCTGTTATCAGAGTATGCGATTACGTATGAACCAGCGAAAGCAGTAAAAGGACAAGAAGTGGTAGATTTTTTATTAGCTTATCCTGTGATAGATTGCGAAGCTATTCTCGATGACTTTCCAGTTGAAGAAGTCATGATGATAGAATTGCCTAAAGCATGGCAAATGTTCTTTGATGGGGTGGCTTGGGTAACGGGGGCAGGTGTCAGAGTAATATTCATTACCCCACAGGGCGATTTATTGCCTTATTCTTTCACGTTAGGCATGGCGTGTACGAATAACAAAACTGAATATAACGCCCTTATCATCGAGATGGAGATAGCCAGTGAATTGAGAATAAAACACCTGCAGATTTATGAGGATTCTAAGCTGGTTGTAAACTAGGTGGAAACAAAATTTGAAATAAAGAAATCAAAACTTCTGCCATACTGTTAAAGAGCTCAACATTTATTGGAGAAATTTTTGAACCTTGAAGTTAAGCATATACCACGATATGAGAATGTGAAAGACGATGCTCTAACCAGTGTAGCAGCAGTGCTATCTTACCCATATCGAAGTCCCCTGGAAGTAACAATTGAAGAAAGGAGATTCTTGCCTTCGGCAGAGGTAATTGGTGAAACAATGGAAGCCCTACCCATATCATGCTTAGAAGTGATAATAGATGATTGGCGTCAGCCTTTAATCAACTATCTTAAGTACCATATCTTACCAGACGATCCAAAAGTGAAATAGCAGATTAATCAGAAAGTAAAAAGATTCATTTTGTGTAATGAAGAATTATACAAACGATCTTATAATGAAGTGTTATTACGATCTCTACATAAAGAAGAAGCACATCAAGTGCTACGAGAGGCACATTCTAGGGAATGCAGGGTGCATTAAGCCAAGAGGAATTTGTTCCACCGAGTGCATTGGACGGGTTATTACTAGCTAACAATGTTTAAAGATGCAATAGATTATACAAAGTGGTACCATGATTGTCAAATCCACGGAGATATCATACATGTCCCTCCTAAAGACCTTCATCAGTCAACCACTTCTTGGCCTTTTCCTGCAAGGGGACTTGATGTTATTGGCCCCATAAATCCACCATCGTCTAGAGGGACACATTATATATTAGCAGCAAGAGATTACTTTTCTAAATGGATGGAAGCGGTTGCAATACGAAGCATTAAAGAGAAAGATGTTGCTAGTTTCATTCGGCATGCGATAATATATCATCATGGTATCCCAAAGAGAATCATTATAGATAATGACACTCCTTTCAAAAACAAGGGAATGGAGAAGTTATGTCAGAAATTCAAGATTCATCAGTCATTCTTAACACCTTATTATCCACCAGCCAATGGGCTGGCTGAAGCATTCAATTAGACGATTGTAAAAATACTGAAGAAAACGATGAGCGGGAATAAGCGTGACTGGGATGAAAAACTGCAGGAAGCTCTCTGGGCCTATAGAACAACGCATCGTACAGCGACACAAGCTACCCCGTATTCGTTAGTTTATGGTGTGGAAGCTGTTGTGCCAATGGAGATACAAGTCACTTCGTTAAGGGTAGATGTGCATCAATCAATTACAGATGATGAAAATGCAAAGATATGACTGAAAGAATTGGATTTACTTGATGAAAAAAGACTGGCAGCTCAGCAGCGTTTACAATTATATTAAGCCAGAGTTTCTACTGCCTTCGATAAAAAGGTTAAACACCAATCTTTCAGGAAAGGAGATTTGGTTTTGATGTTGAAAAGGCCGATAGTAGTCACCCGGCGAACAGGGGGCAAGTTTGACCTTAAATGGGACAGACCGTATGTGATAACTGACGTTTACTCCAATGAAGCGTACAGGATAATAGATCCAGGCGGACGAGGCATCAGTATACCGATCAATGCTCATTTCCTCAAGAGATATTACTCCTGATAGTGGGAGAAATTTCAATTTAGAAGATTATTAAGATAATTCTTCTATATCGAAAGGGGCCAATCACATATGAAAGGATGAAATGATGAAATAGCCTTTAAAGGCACAACCTTATATTCTATCTTCATGAGCAAAAGAGCTGCGAAAGACAAAGTCATGTACTCTCCCTCATGTGAATGAATAAAAGGCACAAGTTCTCAAGTAAAAGTTGCTCAAATGTATCAGAAGCATTGATGATCGCCAAGCATCGATGATTATCGCCAAAATTAGCAACTATCATTATCATCATCAATCGTCATATGAGTTTATTTTATCAAAATTGCTATCATCGCCAAGCTGATATACTATGTTAAACATAATATGAATGTTCTCAGGACATCATCAGCAACGAAGAAATATCAATTATTGATTTATCAATTTTGGCAGCGAAATATGAAAGTAGATCACAACGATGGCAGCCTACTTCTTAAGGAAGCCTAGCCAAGCCTTACATGGCCAACTATGCATAAGACCTATAAATTTCACTGTTCGGGCAATAGTGAGAAGCTAGTGGCCCTAAAAAGCCCGTGAAGGCCATCATGTGCATACCCATGTGGGCAACGGACAAAGCCAGTGACTAAAAGCCCTAAAAGGCCACAAAGTTGTAAAACAGCTAGTCACGTGTAAGACTAATGGCGTTTGTGAGCTCTCCGGCAGCGTCATGGACGAGGACGAAAATACCCTCCCAGGAATGGGTCCGAACTCACAGATGAAGAAAACCCAAATCTCCAGTTTAATTTCGATATTAACTCATGAGGAAGGGCATAAACCTACTCATTGATGGACTGACGATCTTGGATTTGGTACCTAAGATAGCCTGGTAAAGCCTCGCGAACTCTAGAGTGTTACTGTAGCCATCCTTGTGCGTAAATCCCACTCATGGCCGTGATTGCTCCAACTACTCAAGAGCTTAAATTATGTGTGGCTCTCTAACTAAATTGAAATCTAGCACCACCTATCAAAACATAAATCACACAGGGGAATCCCATACTGACAATTATAATATGTGGTGATTTTATTAATAGTGCTTAGATGAGATGTCGTGATGAGACTATTGCATAAGTGAACATGCCCAAAATAATTCATGATGTAAAAATTGATGAAAGAGCAAAATAGCTTGAAATATTTCTAAAACATTTTGCAAGTTGTTTATATATCATGATACAAAAAGAATATTTACATGAAATATCTATAGATCTTCAGTAATATTCAATTTCTCCAAGTAATGTTGCAACTCTTCTTTCAATTGGGACTGTACTGCAGCAGTTGTGTGCTCAACTGCAAGGATCATGCTGGCTTGGTGAGGAACACCGATCAGTTCATATTTTAAAGAAGCAACAGCTTCCCCATTCCTCATTCGTTCAGTTTGTATGGTACCAATTAATTGATTATTTGTTTCAAGCTCCGCTTTGATCTGGAAAATAGTTGCGTCTTCCACTTCCCACTGACCCTTGAGTAATAGAATCTCCTTCTCAAGAAAAACAATCTGATCACTAATGTTTACCTTATTTCTATCGGAAACCTTTAATTTCTCATGGAGAGACTGATTAACAGTATTATAGTTAGCAAGAACATCATCCGCCTGAGAGAGTTTCTCCTTAAGAAGCGCCAATTCCTTCTAATGATGGAGAATTTCGGGAGCAATGACCATATTCCGCGCTACTTCTAAATTCTTCCTGGAGTCATAAAATTGTGATAAGGAAGTGTAGAGAGGCTGGACATCCACATGTGTCAGGTGAGCTGAGTGAGCAAGAACTGCTAGAGCACTATCCAAAAAGGGCCATTGAGTCGGATCTTTAAAAGCACTGACAATGACAGAAATCGCATTTTTAAAAAGCCCCAGCATAAGAGGCAGCACCTTTTCTAGAGAGAACTTTTTGAAAGTTGTAGTCACTGGGTTAGATCCTTCAGATCCACTAGTTGGCATAGCTGAAACTAAATGATAAGAAGGGAATATAAGTTTAAAAAAGAAAACGTATGTATATTCAATGTTGGTATGAAATAAACAAAAAGAAAAAAAAAACATATATAACCTAGAGTAGGAGTAGTAGCAGGGGCAACTGGAACAGAATGAGTTCTAGGAGCTGTAGAGATGGGGACTTTCGTATTCATAGTAGCATTGAAAGAAAGCTCCTGAGCTCCTATAGTGCTTGAGTTAAGGGTGCTTGGAGTAGGGACATCAATTGGATCAGAAAGAAACTCCAAACTTCAGGCCACCGGCAAAATAGGAGAAGAACGTGCAGTAAGGGACTTGCTAGTCTGAGTGGGGGCATCAGATGTTTGAGGAACTAATGGTACAGTTCCTTCTAGACTAGGTAGAAGAAGTACGTTCCTCATAATTGCCTGAATATTGGAGGGTTGAACCTCTGCATCCCCTAAAGTTGATGTTCCATGAGCAGCCACCTCAGCAGCATCCACGATATAAGGAGAATACGAAGCATCAAAAGAAAGGAAGATGTTTCTACCACGAGTACCACCATATTCACCATAGTCAAGTTGTTCTTCATTATCCAGAGAAGTCTCTGGAATGGGATGGGAAGTATCAGGATGAGTGGTCTAAGCATCAGGAAGAGAAGACCTAACTTCAGCATCGCTCTCTTCTCCAACATTTATCTCAGCATCAGTATTTGCATTTAGTAAAGCATCTCCTTCATCAATGAGACTTGCGGGAGAAGATGTGTCTTCGCTTTCAGTGTTTAAAAAATATTCTGACAAGTTGTCTTCCTCCGATACGGTTTCTTTTCCTTTATAAACAATCTTCACAGGAAGAAGATGTGCACCACGGGAGGGAGAAGAATTGGTTGTGCCAAAACCACAGGAGACAGTGACTAGCACAAGAGCGGGTCATGGGGGAAGTAGCAATGACAATTTAACGTATAGCCGGAGAAGTTGTGGCAGTGGCACGATTGGTTGCGATTTCTATAAGATCCACGATAGGCACAATCGTGGCAGCTGCATGTTCGACAGGTTGGGAAGTTGTAGGAGGGACAAGTTCTATGGCCAGAGGAATAACAGGAACAAGACTTGCAGGTTAATTTTTCCCCTACGGGAGTGGGGGAAGGTAGAATACCCCTTGCAGTTTCAAATTCATTGTGAGGACTGGCCGATCTTTCTCTCCGATTTATTAGGTCCAAAGGGGAACCAAAAGCAATCCGGCCTTCAAGAGTGTTTAGGGGCTTTATCTCTCTGATAGGCACTTCTACAGAAATTTTTCAACGAAGTTGCCCTGGGATGGCGGCTTGATATTTCTCGTAAAAGTATCTAATCCCTTGTTCCGGTCTATAATTCCTCAAACGCAGGGGAGGAACCTAGATAGGGCGATCCACTGAGAAGAAATTGCGTACTAAATAGTATGATGCCTCCACCATCACCTCTAGGAATACGAAGCTGTTACTCTGTGGTTATACCCTAGGAGGACGAATCGAGAGCCAAAATTTCTAGTCAGGATCTTCTTCCATATCAGAGCCCAGTTGTAAGGACCAACTCCGTAGCTCCTCATTGTTCTGGTGACTTCTTCACTTACTTGGGGCATAGTTTGATCATACCCAAACTGTCTGGCGAATCGATTCGGGTAATATGGTTCTCGCTAAAACTCTAGTCCTTCCTGTAATGGAAGACTACTAGAATGAATGCAGAGAAAGAAAGTCCTTTCAATAGGGTCCAGGTCCTGGTTGTCCTCAACATCTCTATCCTTGGCCTGATAATCTAAGTAAAAAATAAAGAAGTCGATGGATTTCATGTTGTCAATTTTATCTACTATCCATTCATACCCCTTATAATTTTTCGTTTCAGAAAATGCCACAAGGGAAGATGTTCAAGATGGACATAAGCCTTCTCCAGATCATTGTATGTCCAGGGGAAATAAATACCGAGCCATCCGGAGAAGTAACGCCATGGAGCGAAAGCAGATGAAACTCCTAGCGACGGGCTTGAGCAATGCACCGCGGCATGATCGAAAGCTCTGTATAATGAACATAATATAGGTGGGGCCAAGGAATATCTTTTTCTACCTTCCGCCATTGCACCCACCGCTACAAATAGAGTTGGCCAAATAGATTCTGAACTCTTTGAACTAGGAAGCATGACTAAGCTTAACCAGTAAGCTAGGAAAGTAGCTAGCTCAGTTTCGACAGTGAAGTTAGCCGGACCACTTATTTTCTTGCGAGTGGCTTCTAATTCAGCACAATGGCTGTTAGGGAACATAAAAAAAGAAGGGGAGAAGACTAATGAGTAATTCATGCTTATAGTAAGTGTTGTTTGAAAGGGAAGAAAAAGGTTAAAATACTTACACCAAGTATCGAGAAAAGTGCGCCAGCCATTGAAGAGGAGAAATCATGTGGACATCAGCAAAATAAGATATCTCACGGAAAAGTTTAATAGTTGATGCTGTAATTTTGGGTATCCTGTTGGGTGCGACAAAGGCAAACTCTTTGTTTGAAGGAACGTACTCATCAAGAAAGGACCCGGACATAGGTAGACCCGCCATCCTATAAAGATCCCATAGGGTAATACTTACTTCTCCTACTAAAAGATGAAAAGAACTTGCAGTAGAAGACCAGTATTTCAGAAAAATTCTGAAGTGGCTTCTATCGCATAATAAATTCTTGCCACAATAAGGACGTCTTTATGTTTCTTCAAAATCGCTTTCGTCCAAGAACTGTAGTATGAACGAGCGGTCCAAAGACCTCATGTTCTGAATTCATCTTTACCCCACAATGAGTCATGATGATGAAAGCATTGCTGAATTGTCTCGAAGAAATGAGTATGATATAGGGAATAAGGGTCGTGATATGGCGTGAGAAAGCACATGTATCTTACTTGCCCAGTCTTTTAAGTTATTCCTTTCTCTATGACATAACCCTCGAGAATCTATGACTCTTTTATTACCCAATTAGACACATATAAGATCTTATTCTGTGTCATGTAGTTTGTTGGTTCGCTCTGGAGGGTAGAAAGGTGGCGCTAAAGTTGCAGGGGTAGGGCAATGGTCTCATCTCCATATGGGTTGCAGAATTTAATTGCCTCAGTGGTCATCTTGACTGAACCCCAAGCATTCTGGAAACGTCTTCGGTTATGTTCTCAAATTTTCTCCTAAATTTTTTTATCTTGGCTCTTTTCTCTTACTTGTTTTGGGACTGATGGGGGAGGAGAAGCCTCTACAGCAGAAGGATGATTATCATCAGTGTGATAGTTGGCTATGCATTTAAAGCAATTGTCCCAGTCAGATTCTTGTCCTGAGGAGGGCGGGGGGGTCCCTCTATCTCCTTCATGATTATGGCCATGAGAATATGCTCTGACAAGCGTTAAATACAATCAACAAAGTTCACAATGATAGGAACCGGCTCCTTGAAGAAGGTGTTGTAGTTCTCGTTGGAGCGGGGCCTTTTTGGATTATGGGTTTCAGCAGATTGTGGGTCAGATGGTCCCGCGATACTTGGAGAAGCGAGGGGTCTTTTTAAGCTGGCCATTTGAAACCTACACAGGAGGGAGAAAACTTCATTAAGTGGAAATGAAAGTATCTAAGAGTGCTGAGAGGAAATAACAAATAAATTTAAAGTCCAAATCTATAAGCATGAGTCATTGTGCGCCAAGTGTTGTGCTCAAAGTGTTGTGCACAAGGTGTTGTGCGCAGGGCTATTGTGTAGAACAGTTGATGTGCGCAAAATGAAATGCGCAAGGTGTTAAGTACAAAGTGTTGCATGTGCACAAGGTCATTGAGCGCTACCTGTTGTGCGCTAGATTTTTGACTAAGTACAGGAAGGGTTTCGCGTGCTAAGTCTTGTTGTGCGAATCAAGCTATTATGCGCAAAGGGCTTTATGCGGAACAATGGTTGTGTGGTGCACAATGAGGTTAGCGCACAAAGGTAGAAAGTTAATGCAAAGACAGTGTGGGGTAGCAGAGCTTGATGGCGTAAATGAAGACAAGTCCTATATTTGTAGGCAAAATCCTGGTTGTTGTGCGTTAGTGGTGCGCAGATCGTTGTGTGTAGATCAATTAGCGCACAATCAAGAAAATAAGCACATAATGAGGGAAACTAGAAAATAAAATAGTATTTGGAAGGGATTGTTATTGATCCTACATATTTATTTTTGTAGGTGTATAAAAACAAAAATGCAGGATCAAGGCGGCATCCGTTGAAGCATAAAAAGAGAGAAAAGATAGAGGAAACAACTGGAAAAACATTGTGCGCAAATAGAATACTCAAAAAGAGCATTGTGCAAACGAGCATTGTGTGGAAAAGATCATTGTGCGGAAGAGCATTGTGCAAAAAAGATCATTGTGCGGAAAAAGTACTCATTGTGTAGAAAAGATCATTGTGTGAAAAAAGTACTCAATGTGCGGAAGTGATTGGTGCGCACAATGTACTCCGCAAAGTAGGGAAGTGCACAGTGAAGTCCGCACAACAGGGAGTGCAATGAGCTTACGTGGCATATTCGCCCGTGTGAGTGGCTATAAATACCCCTCGACCCTTCTAAAGGGGTCATTAGCAACCAATCGCGAAGAGAGAAGAAATTGCAGAAGAAGAAAGGTAGAGTCTGCAACCATTGTGCAGAACAGGCATTGTGCGGCGCACAACCAATGCCAGCGCATGACAAGAGTTGGCGCACAATGAAAACCTACGCACAATGGAAACTAGCGCACATTGGGTGTTAGCGCACAACAGTTTCCTCTGGCACACAACAGCTTCTGTCAGTGCACAATGACTTTTGACAGTGCACAATGACTTCTAACATAGTGTTCAATATTATATTTTAATGTTTCATACATTTATGCATAATTTGAATGTTAAATACTGATTGTTTATTATAATTCACGGATATTCTATTTGGAATCAAAGGAGAAAGAGATGTAAAGAACGTAGAATATATAAATAAAGTGATTTTCTTTCTTATTTTCTTCTGATAATCAACTCAATGAATGAAATTTTCCAAACGAAATGCATTTATTTCTTGTTCGAAATAGGATATAATACATAAATCATGGTGGGCCACGTAGATGGGGTCCATGTCCAGTTGGACTGGACGACGTGGATACAACATGCACAACATGGTGGCCCACGCACCACCGTCCTAGGATGGACGGTGTGCATAAAACACATACATCAAGGTGGACACCCACCATCATAGCAATGGACGGTGAGGATATATTATAATATTATTAATATATGTATGTATATGTATAATAGTACATATTATTATTTTATTTTATTATTTGTTTAAACGTCTAGGCCTGGACGTCTGTTGACGAACGACCTGGATACATCATGTACAGCTGGCCCTACCATCCCTGCCTTTGAATGGTGGGGATACAGCCCACATATCATGGCTGGTCTCATCACCTGCACGTGTGACACGTGCAGGGTGGGCCCCACATATGGACGGTTGGAATATAACACATACCTCGTGATCTAGCCCACCATCCTGGACAGATGGACGGTGCGAATAGAATAAATACATCAAGGTGGATCCCACTGGCACATGGGCCACCAAGAGTTGGGCTGACCCCATACAATCACCCAACCCAGTGCGCCTGGGTGGTAAAACACATACATTCTACTGGCCTGATAGGCTGCTGGACAGTAACTGTTGCTGGCCTGACCAGGCCTTGGGCCCAGTCCTCATATGGTCTCTCCAGATGGATGGTTTGGATAAAAAATACATATATCAAGGTGGGGTCCACGTCAGTGGATACCCCACTTCAAAACCAAGTTGGGATTGCATCATCCCTAACCAATGGTTCTGTTGCTGGACAGCAATTGTCTAATTAAATCTGGGCCATCTGGCCTAAAATGATCCAGAAAATTGGGTGGTGTGGATACGAATACATGCATCATGGTGGGGTCCACATCCAGCTAGATGGATGGCATGGAATAACGCATACATCATCAGGGCCCACCGTCCATCTAGACGGTGCAACTACAAAAAATACATCAAGGACCTCACCGTCCAGATGCTGGACGGTGAGGATATAGAACATATATATCAAGGTGGGTCCCATCCCACATGTGCAGCACATGTGGGGTGGGCCCCACACGCGCCTAATGGGTGGACGGTATAAAACATACCTGGTTAGAGACCCACAGAACTCGCTGACGTCAAAACAACAGCTATATAGCTGACGTGAGACACACCAGCCAATCAGCTTCTATGGCAGGTGGGTCGCACGTGGAGCCCACCATAAAATATTATTTTTTATATATATATATATATATATATATATATATATTACTTATTATATTATATTTATATTAATATATATTCAAACGTCCAGCATTGGACGTCCTTCTTACGGACGGTCTGGATATGGACCCATGTAGGACCCATAGTTCGGACGGTCTGGATGACCCACCGTCAATGGTCTGGACGGTGGAGTTTAACGGACGGCATAGATAAGATGCATAAATCATGGTGGCCCCACGTCCAGTGGGCCACACGTTTGGATTAAGTTGCTATTTGTACTTCCCTCGTCTAGCCCCACCAGCTGGATGGTCTGAACGAAACATGTCCATCAGGTGGGGTCCATGCAGATGGACGGTGTGGATGGATAGTACATCAGGTGGGTCCCGTATGGGTGCGGCCCACCACCCTTTTGAAATAAGGCTGTTATTCATGTTTTCCTTTCATTCGCGGTCAGCAGCACAGACGGTCCGCTACTGTTATGGTGTAGCCCACAATATCAATAGATCTACACTATTGCAGATGGACTGTGGGGGTGTTGATCACGTACATCACAGTGGTATCCACGTGGGTGGGCCACACAGTCCCTAGGACCTAGCAAATCTTGGGTTTTTCATTCAAAATGAGCCTATGCAACCGCTGGACGTCCAGTACTTAGATTGTAAAGGCGTTCTTGCTGCTGGATGGTCCAGATCCCTCTCACCTACATCAAATGGGCCACAAAATATGGGAGAGAGAGAGAGGAGAGAGAGAGAGTGATGGCCATGGGAGGGAGGAGCTCCGCCACTATGAAGTCTTCTCCCATCCTTACAACATATACATGAAAATGAATCTCATCACAAATGGGCCTTACATCAAAATCAAGATCTAAGGCTAAGAACACACACCGGTTTCACTTCTTCTAGGCTCCTTTGACTTCTTAGCTCCTAGGCTTTCCCTTTGATGATAGATGATGAAGATTGAAGGGTTGGATTGAGAGGTTTGGCGGCAGGAAGTAGGCCACAAACTTGGCTATCCTTGGAGCTCCATCTCCTTGGATGGTCTTCTCCCTTGGTTGCTTGGGTAGAGAATGAGAAGGAGAGGATGGGTTGTAAGGGAGATGGGATGGAGGGTATGTGTTCTCTTGACTGTTTGATAAGAATGGATGGGATAGGCATGGCTATTATTGACTTTGGGTGAGAGAGGGATGAGTATGATGGGATATGTACTTGACTTTATTGATGTGATTGATTTGATAGATTCTCTTAGGTTTTACAAATGCACAGTGTTTCCTCGAAAGAAACACAGACCACAACTCCTGGCTCGGGTATCGCATCGGTGCGTGACACGTGGTGTTGGAACTGCGGGGACGATGCGGTCGCAAGGGTACAAGTCACAAGTTTGTCGACTCAGATCTACGGAATACAACTTAGGGTCACACGTAAATACCGGTTATAGGTCACGGGTGGCCGAAATTTGACTGGGAGGATAGCGGAAGTCTACGGAATGGTATAGACTAGGATATGAGTCTTACAATTAGCAACCATATTCTTAGCTATACATAGATATTGTACAATCACGAATATAATCTTTTTGATTTGTCTCTTAATTGACAACTCATTGATTGATTTGATAACTCACGCCAACAAGAGGACCATTGGTGGGTGTTTTTTAGGATTATATTGTGATTTTAGTGATGGGCCAAGTGGGGCCTAGCGATTGATGGTATGGATCTTATTTTGGACCCAAGGTATGGCCAATGACCCACCATGAACATATGTTTAACCCATGAAGGGCCCATTCTCCATGGACCCCACCATGATGTTTATTTAATGATTGTTAAGGGTTAAATATTGCGTATTAGACCCAATCTATTACTTGATTTTATGAACATGATAATACTTAATGTTCTATTTTAATCATGTTTGTGTTGGAAGGTGAATTCAAGAGCTTGGATTGGAAAGGATGTTAAAAGCATGAATTTAATGCTCAAGAATCACCAAAGTCAAGAATGGATTTGATGAAACCAAGAATGAAGTGTCATGCCCCAAACTCAGAAACTGAGCTCAAAAAATTTTCGATCACCGAATCCGGTACCGACAACCTCCGTAGTACCCAATTCTCAGCACCCGACGTTCATACGCCAGATTTTCAATCCTGGGATCCTATAAGGAGGATTTTTTAATGTACGTTTATCTCATAAGAAGCATAATCATAAGTTTACCTAAATCACAAAGGCAACATCATCATCACATATTTACTAATATAAATAATTGAATAGAGTGCTGAAATGAAAAATACATATATCAAAATCAAAGTCCAAAAGACAGCTGCATGCTCCAAGTTCAACGTTACTGCGACCTAACGCCACCTGAACACATCTATCGTGCATAAGCTTATAGAAAACTTAAAGGGTGATGTAAGTGTGTGGGCAAGGTAAGTGCCAAGTATGCAATATTAGAGCAATGTGGAAACATGCTGGTAAGTCCATAAATATCATTAACATTATCCAGGCTATGCGATGTAAAAACATAATAAGCTAATATCATATACTGAGTAAGCAATGTAGATCAGCTATGCGATGCGGAGACATAGCAAACCAAATATCATATACTGAGGATGCAATGTAATATGTAAATCTTGACGAGTCCACGAATATCATCAACCTCATCTAGGACATATAAATTTAGTAATATAGCAACCCAAAAAGCCATATGCCACGGATATAATGCAATATGCGGTGTAAATAAAATAACCAAGATGGAGTGTGAAGTCGGGATGATAATAAGTAGTGTTCCAAGCTATGGGGTGCATCACAAGGGACTTCTATCCAAACCAGTCTTATACCTAAATTTGGATAAAGAGAATCAATGTGGTAAACTCCTAATCTCAGGTGGGTCGTGCGCCCTAACCGAAATCCTAATCATTGCGAAGGTACGTATAATAATTAGTTACGCACCACCAACCCAAATGAATGGTGAATGAATGAATGAATAGGTATAATATTAAGTACATAACTCCCGCTCAGTAAGTCCATATATCAGTACTGTATATCTCTGGGATCATCACCGGGATCTAGTACACTCCACACAAGTTGCCGCCTCCCTAACTGCATAACCATGCAAGTGGAAAAGACCTCACTACCCGCCTACTAGCAGTATAATAATGCCTACTTGGCTCGTCGATACTGGACCTATTTGGAAACTAGTCAAACTCAGCCTAGCTTACAGTCCCCTCACTTGGGCGGATAAGGCCACACCCCCATCTAATCGACCACGAAACAGTGGGAGACACGACCTACTAGTATTTGGCACTCAGGCACTCATGTATATCCACTCGGTCTAGACATTGGAGCGTCTCCTAGCCACAGAGGTTTAGGGACTTTCACCCAAGGACATTCAATGTGCCCAGATGCTCGAACCAAACAATTTCGGTGTCTCATCTAGCCATCCACGATATGCCTGTGGTGGCTACGGCCTTGATATCGCTAGGGCGTATAATAGTCATAACACAAAATGCAAGATGCATGAGTCACACAATTCAATCATGCATCAATCTTTCGCATATCATGCGCTCATGTAGGAAGACTCCACCTATCGGGGAGTCCCATTAACAACTTGCCCTAAAACATATGCAATGGTCAACCACATCTCATAACAAACATGCAGATGATGCGTATGAGCATGTATCATGATGCTATGCTATCATATACTCATAATCGGTATCAACAACCAACATCGATAATCAACATCGATATCAGCATCGACCTCAATAATCAGCATCGATAATCGGCACCAATAATCAACATTAATAATCAGCACTGATACAACATTGAAAATGGCACCGATAATCAACATCGATAATCGGCCTCAATAATCGACAACGATGAGAATGGGCCTAACAAGGCCTAAAAGAAGGTTACAATGTGGACATTCAACCATCATTGCCGATCAATGTGAACATTCAACTAACATTGCTCCCAAGGAGTGGCCCTTATGGGGCCAAACATATAGTGGGACCCATGACCTCATATAAGGGCCTCTCACACAATCACAATGGGCCTCATATACATCAAGTGGGCCGCATCGCATGAGCCTCATATAAATCAAAATGGGGCCGCATCCCATGGGCCTTACACATCGCAATGGGCTGCATTTCATGGGCCTAATACACATCACAATAGGCCGCGGCACATGGGCCTGAATACATCATAAAGGGCCTCTTCTCATGGGTCTCTCATACAACACAATGGACGTCATATACATCATCATGGGCCCATCCCATGAGTTTCATATACAACATAACGAACCTCACTCATGGGCCATATATCCATCACAATGGGCCACAACCTATGGGCCATGAATACATTATAATGGGCCTCACCAAATGGGCTAGAAATATATCATATTGGGCCTCATCAAAGGCCTCATATACATTAAATGGGGCGCAACACATGGGCCACAACAATGGGCCTCCAACGTATCACAATGGGCCTCATTACATGGGCCGCATATACATCACAATGGCCGCAACTCATGGGCCGTATATACATCACTATGGGCCTTAAATACATCACAATGGACCACACCGCAGGTGGGCCATACACATCCAATAGGTGGCCTAATACGTTCAGCAGGTGGGCCTTGCTTTTAGATGGATAGCATGGATGTACAACACATACATCATGGGGGTCACACGTCCTAGAAAATGGATGGTGTGGGTGAAACAGATGACTGCGTGGGTGAAATAGATGGACAGTGGGGGGGTAAAACACATACATTAATGGGCTCCACCATCCATGGCTGGACGATGGACGGTGTGGATATGAAACATATACATCATGTGTGGGACCCGCGTGTGTGAACAACACACACATTAGGTGGGGTCCATGGAAGAACGGCCTGGATGAACACAAACCTCACGGTGGTTCCCACCGTCTAGCGAAGATAAACACATGCATTATGGTTGGCCCCACAACACCGTCCAGGGACGGACGGTGTGGATCATACATCCATCTACGTGGATGACGTGTATGAAACACATACATTGCAGGGGGTCCCACCATCCTGGATAGATGGATGGTGCAGATATAGAACACTTACATCAAGGTGGGTCCCACCCCCACACGTGCCACATGTGCCACACATGTGGGGTGGGCCCACATCTCCAAACGGATGGACGGTATGTATAAAATACATACATCAAGTTGACACCACAACATCGTCCCAATAGATGGTGTGGATGAAGAACGGATACACGTGTGGGGTTGGCCCCATGTCTCCAAACACATGGATGGATATAACACAATCTCGTGATCAGACCCCCAGAATTTGCTGGTGTAGGGGGCAGCAGCAGCTGTTGCGTGTGAGGCGGGGGGGGGACTCCAGCAGATCCACATCCACCGTCCATGGATTGGACGGTGTGGATGTAACACATCAAATCAAGGTGGGCCCCACATGCTGTCATGGTGGGGTCCACGTACAATGGATGAACGGTGTGGATACACAACATATGGGCCCCACTCCCCAAAAATCCTAGCCTTGGATGGCTTGGAGATGCACATACATCATGGTGCCCACATATCTTATTGACATCTCTTCAGCAGCTATATAACTAGGTATGGTGCTCCGACCAATCGAGTTCCATGTGGGTCCACACGTATGTGGCCCACCCAACTTAGGATCTGGGTGATCTTTATGGTTCCCTTCATCCAGGGTCTACCTAAAAACGTCTAGCATCAAGGTGGGCCGCTTGATCGGATAGTGTGGATCTAATCCATCCATCATGATGGGCCGTAACAGGGAGAGAGAGAGAGAGAGAGAGAGAGAGAGAGAGAGAGAGAGAGAGAGAGAGAGAGAGAAGTGTGTGAGGGAGGAGCTTTGCCATTATGAGCTCCTCTTGGTTCTACAACACATACATTAAAACGGACCCCATCACAAGTGGGCCTTACATCCAAATCAACATCTAATGCTATGAACACCCACCGATTCTGCTTCTTCTAAACTCCTTGGACTCCTTAGCACATAGGCTTTGATTTTCATGGAGGATGATGAAGATTGAAGGGCTAGGATGAAAGATGAGGGTGTAGGAAGGTGAGCCACACTCTTAGCTCTCTCTTGGAGCTTGGACGGTCACCTCTCCTTGGGTTGCTTGGAATAATGGTGGAGAAAATGAGAGAGAGAGGAGATTTAAGGAGAGAAGGATGGGTTGTTGTAAGGAAGGTTGACTTTAGGGTGGGAGAGAGAAGGGTGTCATGCTTTGTTCGTAAGAGAGGCATGGGTGTTGTACTTGAGTAGTAGTTAATTGATTATGTGAAAGGTGGTAGAGATTCTCTCAAAATTTACAACGCGAGGCATTTCCTCAAAATATATGTGGGCTCATAACTCCTAGCTTGGGTATTGCATCGGTGCGCAAGATGTGGCGTTGGAACCGCAACGACGTTGTGCTCACTAGGGTATAAGTTTCAAGTCGAGCCGACCTAGATCTACGAGATGCAACTTAAGGTCGCGCGCAAACACCGGTTACAGGTCGTGGTTTGCCAAAATTCGACGGGAAGGATTGTGGAAGTCTACAGAATGGTACGGTCTAGGATACAGGTCTTACAGTTCTCCCCTCATAATAAAAATTTCATCCTCGAAATTTACTATTACGCAAGACAAAGCAAGGGAAGAGGAAGCATTGTCATACACATATAGTAACTAATACCATACAAGGCATAATCAATCTATAAACAAATAGGGATAGTGCTCGCGAAACTTAGCCTCACGCTCCTAAGGCACCTCATCTATAGTATGATGATCCCTCCTAAACATCGGATCCTTAATCAGAAATGACCGAAACTAGAAACTATGTAGCCTCACAATCTCAACGGTAGGGAGATATATTAGAAAATCTCTTAGTTATTCGAACTCAGGGACCTAATCATTCTAAGTTTTCAACAATCATAAAGTGTAGGGTAACTATCAGCAAATATGTGATGTTATTCTTAGGTACTCCCAAGTTATGCTCTGATATCAACTTATGTCACGGCCCAAACTTGGAAACCGATATCATAAAATTTTCGATCAACGAATCTGGTGTCAACAACCTCCTTAGTACCCCATTCACAGCTCCCAGCACCCATACGCCAGATTTTCGATCCGGGATCCTACAAGGAGGATTTTTCAACGTACATTTATCTCATAAGAAGCACAACCACAAGTTTACCCAAATCACAAAGGCAACATCATCATCACATATCTACTAATATAAACAGTTGAATATAGTGCTGAAAAGGAAAATACATATATCAAAATCAAAGCTCCAGAAGACTGCTGCATGCTCCAAGCTCAATGCTGCTGAGACCTAACGCCACCTGCATGCATCCATCATGCATAAGCTTACAAAATCTTAGAGGGTGGTGTAAGTGTGCAAAAGGTAAGTGCCAAGTATGTAATATCATAACAACGTGGAAACATGCCGGTAAGTCCATAAATATCATCAGCCTTATCTAAGCTATGCGTTGCAAAAACATAATAAGCTAATTTCATATATTGAGGAAGCAATGTAGATCAGCTATGCAATGCGGAGATATAGTAAGTCAAATATCATATACTGAGAATGCGATGTAATATGTAAATCCTTACAAGTCTATGAATATTGTCAACCTCATTTAGGCCATACAAATGCAGAAACATAGTAACCCAAAATGTCATATGTCACGGATATAATGCAATATGTGGTGCGAATGAAATGACCAAGCAAGAGTGTGAAGTCAGGATGATAGTACGTAGTGTCATAAGCTATGGGGTCCATCACATGAGACTTCTATCCAAACCAGCCCCATACCTAAATTTGGATAGAGAGACTCAATATGGTAAACTCTTGATCTCAGGTTGGTAGCATGCCCCAACCGAAACCTTGGCCATTATGACGGTATGCATAATAATTAGTTTCGCACCACCAGCCCGGATGGATGGTGATTGAATGAATGAATGGGTATAATGCTGAGTACACAACTCTCACTCAGTAAGTCCACATATCAGTACCATACATCTCTAGGATCATCACCGGGGTCTAGTAAACTCCACACTGGTTTTCGCCTCCCTAGCTGCACAGCCATGCAAGTGAAAAAGACCTCATTACTGCCTACCAACAGTATACCAATGCCTAACTGGCTTGTCAATTGCGGACCCATTTAGGAACTGGTCAAACTCAGCCTAGCTTATAGTCTTCTCACTCGAGCGGATAAGGCCACACCTCCTTCTAAACTACCATGACACAATGAGAGATGTGGCCTACTGGTACTCGAGACTCGGGCCACTTAGTCTAGATGTTGGAGCGTCTCCTGGCCAAAACGGAGGTTTAGAGACTTTCACCCATGGACATCTAACGTGTCCAGATGCTCGAACCGAACATTTTTGGTGTCTCATTTGTCCCATCTGTTCATCCATGATATGCATGTGGAGGCTACGACCCTTATATCACTAGGGCGTATAGTAGTCATATGACAAATTACTAGATACATGAGTCACATAGTCCAATCATGCATCAATCCTACGCATATCATGCACTCACGTGGAATGACTTTACCTATCAGGGAGGCCCATGAACAACCTGCCCTATGGCATATGAAATGGTCAACCACATCTTATAACAAACATACAGATGATGCGTATGGGCATGTATTATAATGCTATGCTGTCACATACTCATAATCGATATTGATAACCGACACCGATAATCAACATTAATAATCAGCCTCGATGATCAGCATCGACCTCGATAATTGACTCCAATAATCAGCATCAATAATTGGCACCAATAATCAACATCGACTTCGATAATCAGCATCAATAATCGGCATCAATAATCGGCATCAATGATCAGCATCAATAATCGGCACTGAAACAAATCGATAATTGGCACCGATAACAGCATCGATAACCAGCCTCGATAATTCATATCGATGAGAATGGGCCTAACAAGGCCTAAAGGAAGGTCACAATGTGGACATTCAACCATCATTGCCCATCAATGGGATATTTAACCAACATTACTCTTAAGGAGTGTCCCTTATAGGGCCAAACATATAGTGGGGCCCATGGCTTCACATAAGGGCCTCTTATATAATCACAATGGGCCTCATCACATGGGCCTCATATGCATCAAGTGGGCAGCATCACATGGGCTCATATAAATCACAATGGGGCCGCATCATATGGGCCTTACACATCGCAATGGGTTGCATCTCATGGGCCTAATACACATCACATGGGCCTAAATACATCATCATGGGCCTCTCATACTACACAATGGACGTCATATACATCATCATGGGCCGCATCCCATGAGCTTCATATACAACACAGCGGGCCTCACTCATGGGCCATATATCCATCACAATGGGCCACAACCTATGGGCCATGAATACATTACAATGGGCCACACCAAATGGGCTACAAATATATCACATTGGGCCTCATCAAAGGCCTCATATACATTAAATTGGGCGCAACACATGGGCCATAACAATGGGCCTCCAACATATCACAATGGGCCTCATTACATGGGCTGCATATACATCACAATGACGACATCTCATGGGCCATATATACATCACTATAGGCCTTATATACATCACAATGGGCTACGCAGCAGGTGGGTCATGCACAGCCAACAAGTGGCCCTGCTTTCAGATGGACAGTGTGGATGTACAACACATACATCATGGGGGTCGCACATCCCAGAAAATGGATAGCGTGGGTGAAACAGATGGATTGCGTGGGTGAAACAAATGGATAGTGTGGGGTAAAACACTTACCTCAATGGCCTCCATAGTCCATGGCTGGATAGCGGATGGTGTGGATATGAAACATATACATCATGTGTGAGACCCACATGTGTGAACTGAAAGTGCACCTACTAAGTGCCCTGGTTTGTCAATTACATTGTGAGTTGAGTTAGTCGGACAACAGCGCCTAACAGGAAGATCAAGTCAAGTGTCTGCCTTAACTGGATGTGTGGAAGCTCGCCATAGGTAAATTATAGCCTCACATCCCATGTTCCAAAACACCAGGTGATTAAAACCCTTAAAATAAGTAAAACATCTTAGGGTTTTGGGTTAAGAAAACTTTGTACCAAATAGGAAAATATTTAAGTTTCTCTTGCCCTGTCGATTATATCGATTCCCTTTTTGATATGATCGACCAGCTCTGTCGATGTCCTCGGCATCTCAATCGATACAATCGAATGAGGACATAAATCGTCCAGCAATCAAAACATTCATCTAGACAATTTATCGATATATCGATGGTTCAGTCGATATCGTCGATATTCGAATATCGATCCTATCGGAAGAGGATCGATAATATCGACAGACTATTTTTTGACGCCCGTATTTTTCTAAAGAAAACCTCTATGTGCTTCGATATATCGTTGACTATCTGATTCAATCTGAACTCAAATACTGATCATATCAGAAGTCAGTCGATCCTATCGATAGTGGGCGCATGCTTCTTCCAGCATAAATTTCAGGTTATTTTTATTGATGATAGGGGAGCCAGTCGATAAATTGATATTCATATCTCGATCATATAGAGACATGGTCGATTGGATCGAGTCCGGATACAGATCGTCCAACAAGCTTATAGGTAAATCTATACGATCTATCGATCCGATCGACAAGGTCTCCGATATCATCGATATACAAATTTAGATGACATCGACTGTTCCCCGATCATATCTGTATAACCTAAAATTCTTCAAGGCGTATCTCTCTTATTTTTCACCTGTCGATAGATCGGTGTATCTCTCGATGGAATCAGAGTTCGAAATCCGATAACATCGATGGATGTCTCGATCCCATCGACCAGTTGGCGAAAGGTTTCCAAAAAGAGTAATGACATATGAGTTTGTATCATCGAGAGGTCAGTCGATACAATCGAGAGTATAAGCTCGATCATATCGACCCTTGCTCGATCATATCGAACTCTGTCATAAATATGACCGTTTTATATCCGTTGGAACCTTTTGCCTATATATGGAGAGGTTTATCTTTATTGCTGGTAGAGAAAGAAGAGAGTGCTTTTGAGTATTTTAAACTTCATATCATTTATCCTAAGCCCTTTCTTTCACGGAGTTCATCCTCCAATCCACCCTCATCATTAATATTCAATAGAGTGAATTGGGGAATGAACTTCTGCATTCAAGGATCCTTCAGCTACTACCTTAATGGAAAATCATTAAGCTGGGATGCCTTGAATGCATAGATGATTAGAACCACTCTATCTTCCTTATACGAAAATCTTTAGAGAGTGGAATTCCATCATTACCTTAACCCAACCTAAAGCCTAGTATAGATACATCTTTGTGTTACGGTTCAAGGGAGCTGAAGACTCTTCATCAACAAGAAGGAGATCTTCATCACTGCGCTAAAAGGGACTCATCAACTTATCTGTAAGTACTAAGAGTCCAGAGGACATTTATGATCATTCCTTTTTAGGATTGGGTCGTGGGTGTTACTCACCATTTGAAGTCCTCAAAGGAGGCCTCCGACGGGAGTGTACGTGCCAGGTGCGTTGTGTGGACCCTTGCTCTGTGGAGAGCATAAACATCTGGGTGCGTTGTGTGGACCCTTGTTCTGTGTGGGCATAAACATCTGGGTGCGTTGTGTGGACCCTTGCTCTGTGTGGGCATAAATATCTGGTTACGAGTGCGCCAGCAAAACTCCAGGGTTTGATGTGAACCGAGTAGAAACCTCTGTAAAGGTTAAAGGTGAGCCTGATTTAAAACCTTAGGTTTGAGGTGAACCATGGGAAACCTCCTTAGTGAAATTCGGTCACTCAAGGGTTGAGTGTGAAAACCGATAGTGGAGTAGACAAGTAGTCGAACCTATAAAATGATTGTGTTTGAGATTAGTATTATTTTTCATTTATGTGATTTCCTTGCATGCCATTATATCTGATTATCTGAATTCACATCTTATACACACACACAGTCATATCCATCACAACCTTATCTATGAATTGCCTATCGTTTAATAGTTTGTGATTGGATCCTCTACCAGGCTTGGAAGCTAGTAGAGTTAATTTTGAGTAATCCTAATCTGTACTCTGTGATAGGATTAGTGTGATAAAGATATTTAAATAAATCATAAAAACTTTAAAAAATCCTATTCACCCCCCTCTAGGACATATTGGCTTATTCCTACTTTTACTCAATCGGTCTTCACCGCTATTTCAATTGGTATCAGAGCGGGTCTCTCTTTAAGGGCTTCACCGCCTAGAGAGTGATCTTGACTGAAGTAGAAATATGGTCAAAGGAGAGGGCTCATCTGTCATTAGACCTCCAGTATTTGATGGTTCAAATTATTCTTACTGGAAGGCTAGAATGCATTACTTCCTGAGATCTTTAGATCATGAAGTTTGGGATGTAGTTGAAAATGGATATGTGGTACCATCTGAACAAATTGTACTTAAAAATAAAACCACCTTCACTAAACCTAAACCTAATGAAAAGTGGACGGCGTTTGACAAAGAATAGTGAAATGCTGAAGCAAAAGCAATGAACGCCATCTACTGTGCTGTGTCCCAAGACATTTTCAATCAGATAAGTATGTGTGGGACCTCTAAAGAAGCATGAGACTTATTGGAAACAACCCATGAAGGCACAAGCACTGTGAAGAGATCTAAACTACAACTCTTAACTTCACAGTTTGAAAATCTCAGGATGAAAGAGTATGAGACATTTATGGAGTTTTTCACTAAATTGAATATCATTTGTAACTCCATGGATGGATTGGGAGAGAAGGTTCCAGTATCTAAAATATGCAGGAAAATCTTAAGATCCTTACCGGAACGGTTCAATCCCAAGGTAACAACAATTGAGGAGTGTAGGAATATTAATGAGATGAAAGTAGAAGAACTAGTAGGTTCCCTACAAACCTTTGAACTACACTTCACACAACCCAAAAAATCCAAAAATACTGTCCTAAAAACTTCTAAGAAAATAAAACATGAGGACAGTGAGAGTGAAAGGAAGATGAAGATGAGGAAGTGGCTTTGCTGGCACAAAAATTTAGAAGATTCTTTCAGAAGAATCGCGTTCGTCCTTCCAGAGGAAGAAAGGTTAACTTCAAACCTCCTGTAGGCAAATTTGGTAAGCAGACCAAAGAACCACAATGTTATGTCTGTCATGAGTATGGACACCTATCTACCGAATGCCCAAATAGAAAAACCAAGGGCAAGGCAATGGCCGCCACGTGGGATGATACGGAAGAGTCAAACTCAGAAACTTGTGACTCAGAGAGTGATGATGGCCAAAAACCTTTAAAAATTCTTATGGTCTCTACCACTCCAATTATTCCCATGAAATCTGAAAGAAAAGAAGAATAGCAAGCCACCGAATCATTTCCATCTGACAATGAGGAACTTAAGTCTGAAGAAGAAGAGGAAGGAGTCGAAAATGATAAACTACAAGATGCTTATAATCAACTATACATTCATAAAATTCATATCCTTTAAAAACTCGGCATGTCTGAAAATAAAATGGAATTGTTGCAAAAAGACTTGGATAGAATCTTGGATATAAACATACATTTAACCAATGATTTGCAACAATATCATACAGATAATGATGAATTAGAAAGAGAAAACCTATCCCTAAAAAGAGAATTATCAAAACTTATGAGCCAAGCTGAATTGCTAAAAGATGATAATGCAAAACTCAAAAATGAGAACCACTCACTTTGTATTGACTTAGAAAAAACCAGAAAATTTGCCGAGATAAACTATAAGTTTTCTCAGAGTGGTGAAAAACTTGAGAGAATATTAGGGATGAGAAGGCCTGGAAAAGATAAGAGTGGCCTAGGGTATGAGAAAATCAAAATGAAAACTGGAAAATCTGTTGCTTCAGGTAGCAATACAAGAACCTCTCTAGTTTATCATTTATGTGGTGATATGGGACATTACAAGTTTGAATGCTTAAAGACAACTTCTTATAACTCTGGTCAAATTCACACTGATAAATTTAATCTGACCAGAGTAATGCAAAACACCCATTTATCACCACCCAAAATGGAAGACAATGAAGAAATCACTGGATCAAGTTGGTGAGATAACAAAAGTCACCACAGTAAAAACTTCTGTCTCAAAGTAGAGAGTGAAAGAAAAGCTAAAATCTGTACCCTAAATTACTGAGCATAAAAGAACACGTTCAGATTTTGCATCAAAATATGGATAATTAATGAAATGATGCAATTTTGCTAAGTCCTCAATGTTACATATGAGGTTGGAGACCTCTAACTTTTGTATATAAACATTATCATGTTTATATTTGTACAGTACTGGTACAAATTTTTGTGACATATACTGATCAAGCCAAGAAATACCCAATAGTGTATCGAAATTATAAAAATTCTAAATATTATCTACTTTCGATACGAGTGTCGGCCTCTTTTCGATTTCATCGACTGAGGGTCGATACAATCGACGGCTCTTCAGAATATGAAAATTCGTGTGACCGTGGATAACATCGTGGGCAGTTTCGATAGCATCGATCGACAACTTCTCGATACAATCAATATTTTGGCCGATATGATCGATAGATGGCGCCCGATATAAGTCAACAGGACGAAAAAAAAAGGGTTTTCTTCAAAAGGAGGTTCGGTTTTCTTCCCTATCTGATCCTCTCGACCAATCATCCGAAGCCAAGTCGGACTAGCCAAATCTGTCCACAAACTAGGTAATATTCTTCCAACATCGTCAGAATCTTCTTTTCTTAGTTTGTCAGGCATTTTTGTCATTTTTTTCAAATACTTCAAATAGCCTTTTCTTCCACATGGAAAAAAATAAAAATGTGGCATCCGGTCCGGGAGAGTCTTCAAGAGGTACTCGACAAAAGGTCTTTGCCTCAAGGGAGAGAGCAAGGATCTCGGACAGTGGGACCCTCACACGACAAAGATCATGATGCAGTGGGTCCCAAAGCGAAGTCCCTGCACCATCTCAACCAGCGCCTCCTCCTCCTGCTGTCCAACGGCCACCAAAATACGCCAATAGGAAGTTAATTTTTGAGAGAAAAGTAGACAGGGAGTGTTTAACACCCTACAAATTAGAACCCTTATTTACTGCAATTGGTTGGCTGCCCATCCTGGATTTTGGTGGACCATGCCAATTGGAAAGAACACGCAACTTCTTTGCTGCATGTCATTCCCTGGTGGCTGACCCTCCTTCCTTCACGGTATCCTTGGATGGTGATGATGCATTTATCACCCCCACCACTGTAGCCCATATTTTCAATCTACAGTTGGCTCCAGAGGGCCTTTCAAACTGGGATCTTGATCTTCCAGACGTACACTCCAAGATAACCAAATACCTATGTCATAACAGAGATATTCCATGGCATCAAGGGAATGCCTTGAAAGCTAGGTATATGGAGCCCCAGTTTAGAGTCATGCATGAGATCTTTACCACTAAGTTGTACCCATGAAGCACGAACCGATCGGATCTAACAAGTCTCATGATGATGATAATCTATTCTATTGCGACCGAGACAAACATCTACCTTCTAACCTTGATTATCAATCAGTTTGTCAATGCCATACATACTTCCAGAGATTTACATCTGTCATATCCCTGGATTATTAGCAGAATCTGTCAAAACATTGGCTTTCCATCTACAACTGATCTGGTATTCCCTCTCAAAGCTTTCAATAAGAAGAATATTCAAAAAATGGATCTGATATTTCATGAGTATAAGGAGGAAACTGAGGAAGACATTCATGCAGAAGGGGAAGGAGGAGAAGGTGGTGATCCCATGGAAGGAGATGCAATGGCTGACGATGCACCTCATGGACCAGATGTTGCTCCGTCTACATCAACTGCTGGGTATGGCAAAAGGCTCAAACTGGACAGGATTGGGGCTATTCAGAAGGACATGCACTCAGTAAAGGAACAGATTACCGTCTTGGAAAGGATGGTTCAAGGAGTTCAGAGCACGGTCCAACAATTGGTGGATTTACTGACGTGCCGACGGAACGACACGATGCCATCTCATTCTGCTCCGTGAAACCGGGTTCATGCATGCTATCATGCACACCTTACTCTTATTTTGCGTATGAACATCAGTATCTTTTTGGATGTTCTACGCTCTTAGTGGTGTGTAAGACAGTTTTTTTTTTATGGATAACTTTTTTTCTCTTTTGGTTGAATATGCCCCCGGTTGGGCCAAAATACTGGTTTTTGATGTTTGGGTGCCCTCAAATGGGATTTATTTTTTTTGGGTTAAAATGCTGCTGTCTGAAGCAGTATACTTCTCTGACAAGTGAATATTTCTGCCAATCTTGGGCAGTTTATTTTACGTATGGCTAAATTTAATTCTCATTTTACAGTAATTCTTATTGCTTATACAATGCCTGTGCTGACTGCTTCATTGATTTACCTTCCTGGCTTCATTGATGTATGCTTTACACTGTTCTCATTTATATACATCTATCTGTCTATGGTTCTCCCATATGTTTCAATCTTCAGTAAATATCACTTGTTATATCTTTGTCAATGACTGACAAAAGGGGGGAGAAAAATTTCAAACATCCCGAGCGGAAAATTGTATATCTGTGTTGCAGGTGTTAGGGGGGAGCAGCCACAATAAGAAATGGAGAGTTTTTGAATTAAGGGGGAGAATTTATTAGGTGTGTACATGGGTGATTAGAATTTGTAAAATTGTGTTAATGCATGTACAGAAAATTTAGGATGTATCTGTCTAGATATTTTTCGAGGGTGTTTTGGGTATTTTATCACGTAATTGACAAAGGGGGAGATTGAAAGTGCACCTACTAAGTGCCCTAGTTTGTCAATTACGTTGTGAGTTGAGTCAGTCGGACAACAGCGCCTAACAGGAAGATCAAGTCAAGTGTCTGCCTTAACTGGATGTGTGGAAGCTCGTTATAGGTAAATTATAGCCTCACATCCCATGTCCCAAAACACCAGGTGATTAAAACCCTTAAAATAAGTAAAACATCTTAGGATTTTGGGTTAAGAAAACTTTGTACCAAATAGAAAAATCTTTAAGTTTCTCTTGCCCTGTCGATTATATCGATTCCCTTTTTGATATGATCGACCAGCTCTGTCGATGTCCTCGGCATCTCAATCGATACAATCGAATGAGGACAGAAATCGTCCAGCAATCAAAACATTCATCTGGACGATTTATCGATATATCGATGGTTCAGTCGATATCATCGATATTCGAATATCGATCCTATCAGAAGAGGATCGATAATATCGACAGACTGTTTTTCGACACCCATATTTTTCTAAAGAAAACCTCTATGTGCTTCGATATATCGTTGACTGTCCGATTCAATCTAAACTCAAATACCGATCATATTGGAAGTCAGTCGATCCTATCGATAGTGGGCGCATGCTTCTTCCATCATAAATTTCAGGTTATTTTTATTGATGATCGGGGGGCCAGTCGATAAATCGATATTCATATCTCAATCATATCGAGACATGGTCGATTAGATCGAGTCCGGACACAGATTGTCCAACAAGCTTATGGGTAAATTTATACGATCTATCGATCCGATCGACAAGGTCTCCGATATCATCGATATATAAATTTCGATGACATCGACTGTTCCCCGATCATATTTGTATAACCTAAAATTCTTCAAGACGTATCTCTCTTATTTTTCACCTGTCGATAGATCGGTGTATCTCTCGATGGAATCAGAGTTCGAAATTCGATAACATCGATGGATGTCTCGATCCCATCGACCAGTTGGCGAAAGGTTTTCAAAAAGAGTAATGACATATGAGTTTGTATCATCGAGAGGTCAGTCGATACAATCGAGAGTATAAGCTCGATCATATTGACCCTTACTCGATCATATCGAACTCTGTCATAAATATGATCGTTTTATATCCGTTGGAACCTTTTGTCTATATATGGAGAGGTTTATCTTTATTGCTGGTAGAGAAAGAAGAGAGTACTTTTGAGTATTTTAAACTTCATATCATTTATCTTAAGCCCTTTCTCTCAGGAAGTTCATCCTCCAATCCACCCTCATCATTGATATTCAATAGAGTGGATTGGGGAATGAACTTCCTCATTTAAGGATCCTTCAGCTACTACCTTAATGGCAAATCATTAAGCTGGGATGCCTTGAATGCATAGATGATTGGAACCACTCTATCTTCCTTATAGGAAAATCTTTAGAGAGTGGAATTCTATCATTACCTTGACGCAACCTAAAGCCTAGTATAGGTACATCTTTGTGTTGCGGATCAAGGGAGCTGAAGACTCTTCATCAACAAGGAGATCTTCATCACTGCGCTAAAAGGGACTCATCAACTTATCTGTAAGTACTAAGAGTCCAGAGGACATTTATGATCATTCCTTTTTAGGATTGGGTCGTGGGTGTTACTCACCATTTGAAGTCCTCAAAGGAGGCCTCCGACGGGAGTGTACGTGCCAGGTGCGTTGTGTGGACCCTTGCTCTGTGGAGAGCATAAACATCTGGGTGCGTTGTGTGGACCCTTGTTCTGTGTGGGCATAAACATCTGGGTGCGTTGTGTGGACCCTTGCTCTGTGTGGGCATAAATATCTGGTTACGAGTGCGCCAGCAAAACTCCAGGGTTTGATGTGAACCGAGTAGAAACCTCTGTAAAGGTTAAAGGTGAGCCTGATTTAAAACCTTAGGTTTGAGGTGAACCATGGGAAACCTCCTTAGTGAAATTCGGTCACTCAAGGGTTGAGTGTGAAAACCGATAGTGGAGTAGACAAGTAGTCGAACCTATAAAATGATTGTGTTTGAGATTAGTATTATTTTTCATTTATGTGATTTCCTTGCATGCCATTATATCTGATTATCTGAATTCACATCTTATACACACACACAGTCATATCCATCACAACCTTATCTATGAATTACCTATCGTTTAATAGTTTGTGATTGGATCCTCTACCAGGCTTAGAAGCCAGTAGAGTTAATTTTGGGTAATCCTAATCTGTACTCTGTGATAGGATTAGTGTGATAAGGATATTTAAATAAATCATAAAAACTTTAAGAAATTCTATTCACCCCCCTCTAGGACATATTGGTTTATTCCTACTTCAACTCAAGTGGTTTTCACGGCTATTTCATGAACAACACACAAATCAGGTGGGGTCCATGGCCGAATGGCCTGGATGAACATATACCTCACGGTGGTTCCCACCGTTCAGCAGAGTTAAACACATGCATTATGGTTGGCCCCACAACACCATCCAGGGACGAATGGTGTGGATCATACATCCATCCACGTGGACGACGTGTATGAAACACATACATTGCAGGGCATCCCACCATCTTAAACAGATGGACGGGCAAATATAAAACACTTACATCAAGGTGGCTCTCACCCCCACACTTGCCACACATGTGGGGTTTTCCCACATCTCTAAACAGATGGACAGTATGTATAAAATACATACATCATGCTGGCACCACGGCATCGTCCCAATGGATGATGTGGATGAAGAACAGATACATCAAGGTGGGGTCCCCCTAGCCCACACATGTCACTCGTGTGTGTGTGTGTGTGGGGTGGGGATGCTTTCAAACGGACGGACGGTTGGATATAACACAACCGCGTGATTAGACTCATGGAATTTGCTAGCGTATGGGGGTAATAATAGTGTTGCGTGGGGGGGGGGGGGGGGGGGGGGGGGGGGGGGTGGGTACTCCATCTGATCCACATCCATCGTCCAATCACTACCATGGTGGGGTTCACACCCAATGGATGAACGGTGTGGATACACAACATATGGGCCCCACGTCCCTAAAAGTACTAGCCTTGGATGACTTGGAGATGCACATACATCATGGTGCCCACATAGCTTACTGACGTCTCAGTAGCGGCTATATATTGGGTATGGTGCTCTGGCCAATCCATTTTCAGGTGAGTCTACATGTAGGTAGCCCACCCAGTTTGGGATCTAGCTGATCTTTTTGGTTCCTTTCATCCAGTGTCTGCACAAAAATTTCCAGCAACAAGGTGGGCCGCATGATCAGACGGTGTGGATCTAATCCATCCATCATGGTAGGCCGCAACAGGGAAACAGAGAGAGAGAGAGAGAGAGAGAGAGAGAGAGAGAGAGAGAGAGAGAGAGAGAGAGAGAGAGAGAGAGAGAGAGAGAGAGAGAGAGAGAGAGACGTGTGTGTGGGAGGAGCTCTGCCACTATGAGCTCCTCCTGGTTCTATAACACATATCAAAATGGGTCCCATCACAAGTGGGCCTTACATTAAAATTAACATCTAATGCTATGAACACCCACCGATTTTGCTTCTTCTAGACTCCTTGGTCTCCTTAGCTCATAGGCTTCAATTTTGATGGAGGATGATGAAGATTTGAAAGGCTAGGATGAAAGATGAGGGGGTAGGAAGGTGGGCCACACTCTTAGCTCTCTCTCTTGGAGCTTGGATGGTCAACTCTCCTTGGGTTGCTTAGAATAATGGTGGAGAAAATGAGAAAGAGTGGAGATGTAAGGAGAGAGGGATGGGTTGTTGTAAGGAAGGTTGACTTTAGGGATGGGAGAGAGAGGGGTGCAATGCTTTGTTGGTAAGAGAGGCATGGGTGTTGTACTTGACTAGTACTTGATTAATTGATGTGAAAGGTGATAGAGATTCTCTCAAAATTCGTAACGTGTGGGTTTTTCTTCAAAATATACTCGGGCCCACAACTCCTAGCCTAGGTATTGCATCGGTGCGCAAGACACGACGTTTGAACCACGGTGATAACGCGGTCGCTAGGGTACAAGTTTTGAGTCGAGCCGACTCAGATTTATGAGATGCGACTTAGGGTCACGAGCAAATACCAGTTATTGGTCATGGTCTGCTAGAATTCAACAAGGAGGATCGCGAAAGTCTACGGAACGGTATGGTCTAAGATATGGGTCTTACATGAAGAATGCATATACTGAAGATCCAAGAAAACCAAGTCTTGAATGAAGAAAATTAGAGTTTTGAAGTGAAATTCAGTGATCCTTGACTAGTCTTGGCTCCGGTTCAACCAGTCTTGCATATGCTCAACTAGTCCTAGCTACGCACGACCAGTCTTGGACTCTGTTCAACCAATCAAAGGTCGACTGATCGAAGGTTTCTTGACTCGAACTCTAATGTGTAAAACTTTAAAATCCCCGTCCTGCTTGACCAGTCGAAGGAGACCCTCAACCAGTTGAGAACGTCTCATGACCAGTCAAGGGTTACGCAATTTTTGCACGGATTGCTTGAGTTTGAGATGGTTTCTAGAAATTTTCACTCGGTGCGGAAGTCTAAGGCCTAAAACTATAAATAGGGGTCCCTAGGGCATCCCTAGGCATCTTCCAGGGTTTAAGGAGTGGAGAAAAAGGGTGGAGCCACTGTTTAAGAGTTCTTCTTCTTCTTCTTCTTCTTCTTTAATTGGTCATTTTGTTTTGCTTAAGAGTCTTTAGTTTAATCATGTTTATGGTTGGCTAACCTCTTAGCTAGGGCGAAGAGGTGAAGCTTGTAGAATTATTGGGATGTTTGTTTTATTTTTATTCATGTTTTGTTAAACTCTCTTGGATTCTAGTTTGATTATGAAGGAATATTTTTACTTTTTAATGGTTTGTTGTGACAAATTAAAATAGATCTGTGATAGCATGAAATATCTTCTTTTCCCAAATTGAGATTGTTAAATTAGTAAGTCCCATTGTTCACCATCGTCCCTTGGGCATGGTAGGGCAACAAAATCCTTCCTAACTTTCACAATTCTCTTATGATTAGTTGTGGGATTAGTAAATCATGTTGTTTGCCTTGTCTCCTCTGCATGATTAGGTGACAGAATCACTTCCAAATCTTCACCACCCTCATCCATTGATGCTTATATCCATGAGAAGTTTAGAGATTTGACAAATCTCTTCTTACCAACTGGATAAGATATGACTATGATTCCAATTATGTCCTTGAATCATGCAAGGTAGCTTCCTAATTGCTACAAGTGGATCCTTGACACCCTAATTACCACCTTTAATTTCATTAGTTTTAATTACTTTAATCATAATTACTCTCTCAAATATTTCAGATTAGGTTTTCATCATTTTCTATTTCTTATTCTAGTTGTGCTCAAAATACTCACGAGATTAGTCCCTTTGGATTCGACCTCGGTCTCACTGATATTATTACTACATCGTGACCCTACACTTGGGGTTGTGAAATTTTTTTTGGTGTCGTTACCGAGGATTGACGGTTACATTTTTACGAGATTAATTAGTTTAAGATTAGGATTTTTCTGTTTTCTATTTTTAGGATTAGGGTTTTTTTCTGTTTTATTTTATAAACTAACTTAGCTTTCTAATTCTAAGTTTAAAAACTTTCTATTTTCTATTTTTAGAAACTAACTTCTTTTGTTTTGTTTTGCAGGATCT
This sequence comes from Magnolia kwangsiensis, assembly GCA_037074715.1. Classification (NCBI taxonomy): domain Eukaryota; kingdom Viridiplantae; phylum Streptophyta; class Magnoliopsida; order Magnoliales; family Magnoliaceae; genus Magnolia; species Magnolia kwangsiensis. The sequence goes on along the minus strand of CM073586.1, from coordinate 33,284,720 downwards.
TAATTTAGGAACTTCTAATTTGGTAACTTCTTTCTAACTCTCTTTCTTTCTATTTATAAATTTCTTATTGTTGTAGGATTTTTCTTTTATTCTTTTTTTTTTTTTTAGATTAAAGTCAGAGTTAGGGTTTCACCATGAAAGAGTGGGTACGTCAGAATGTTGAGATGGATAAAAGATATTGGTAAGGAATGTATGATGATTATAATAGAAATCAACCTATGTTTCAAAATTTTTCTGAAACCATTATCAAGAACTGACCGGAATATAATACTCCACCAGTTAAGAAGTCCTTAAGTGATCATACGTAGGAGAATAATTGCACCCCGCAGAATAAGAAGAGAGTACATGATTGTTGAGGTTATCATAATTATGGGAGTAAGAACTATTATCACCCATCAGATAAGAAGAAAACAATGCTTGATTATATTATGGGTGATAATATGTATCGACAACCATCAGATTCTCCCACATATGACCCGTATGATTATGATCAATGAAAACATCAATGTTGGGAAGATGAACCAGAAATACATCATAATGAAATCAGAAGAATGATAGAAGCACTTGAATCGTGCCTCGATTAGCTAATGGAGGCTAGTTCACCCTAGCCTCAACCCAATCTAATTCTTCATTCCCAACTCCCTACTTATGATTAGTGAAAATATCAAGATTGGAAAGTAGAACTAACAATGCATCATAGTAACAATTCTCTTGGGTCCTACACCTTTGAGATCCAACAAGAAATGATCCAAGAGAATTCACTTTAAAATTTCATACAAACTATAGAGCTCAGTCAACAAAACACACTCTAGAGACTTTAAGAACTTATAAAAGATATACAACGGAGGAGTTCACTTGATGCGATTATGAAGAATACTGAAATTAAGAATGAAGAGTTGGATTGTATTAATGAGCATACGGTTCAATTTTTTGAAGAGTCAATCTCGATGACGATCTAAAGGATTGGTCAAGAGACGTGGGAGTCTTTCAAATATAATGATAATGACACACTTCACTCACATGACATACTTGGTTTCAATAATGAGGAAGAGGTTAACTTATTTGAACCTTAAACCAATTTAGGAGTAGAATGTGAGAAAAATGATCCCATCCAAAGTGTGTACTGCACTAAATTAGAAAATGATGAGTATTGGGATGATGATCATGAATGTGCAGCCCAAATTTCCCTGGAATCAATCTCAAGTTTGGTCTAGGTCAGTGATCAAGAAGTGCATGAAATGATCGGTCATAAGGATTTACTCCACTCATCCGACATGTTTGATTTAAATGTGGAGGATGAGCCCCTTTTTATTGAACCTTCTAACTCTTGTGTGACATGTTTAGACCACTCCCCTGAATTGAATGATGATATGATTCAGGAGATGGGCGAGTTGCTTGATATGACTCTAAAATTTAAAACCATCCAGTTAAGGCCACCATCTAAGTTGTCAACCTTGACAATACAATGCCTTTACTGAGTAGTACCAATAAACAGAGTCTTCACATCAATTCTTCGTCTGTTAATTTTTCAATTTGTCTGTGCAGGGCAAGTGCAAGAGAGCATGTGTCCATCCACTTCCAGAGATGATGGAATCCTTGAACAGATCATCATAAACTTCAATGTGAAAATTGAGTCACTCTCAGCTGAAGTTCCCAACTCTTTGGATGATTGCTTGGCACACTTTACAAATTTAAATGATCCGATTATAAAAGAAATAGTGGATGTCTTGCAAGACAATACCTCAGTAGCTATCACGGACCAAGAAAATCCTTATTCTGAAGCCCCTCCTTCGTTAGATCCTACATGTTTACCAATAAAGGAGGAGAAGCTGAAAATTGAACTGGAGTCTGAAACTTCAGAATGTGTTGAGACTACATCACTTTCTGAGATTTTTTTTTTTAATTTCATCTATGTAGTCTTTGATTCACCATGTTATGCTGACATTGAAGCTTTTCTATCACGGGTGAATCATATATACTTTGGACACCTCAGGAGATTAAAAGGAAACCTTATGTTGAGGTCCATAAATTTCTCTAAAAATTCATGTTTCAGGGCATCCAAACCTGTTACAAAAAAGGGCTTTTGGATGATCTTGTTAAGAAACCTACTGAGAAATTTATTAAGATATTGGCCAGAGAAGGAACCTTGCAACGTGACTGAGTATCTTTTTCCTTTCTTTCAAAGAATTTAAGATTAGGATAGTTTGCTTTCCACTGTTTTAGGATAGTTTATTTTTCACTTTTTTAGGATAGTTTGCTTTTCGCTGTCTTAGGATATTTTGCTTATCGTCTATTGAGTCCTCCTACTAACCCATCTTCACTTTGAGACCATTAGAAAAGTCTCTAGATTTCTTCTTTAGGTACTACCTTTCTATAACCTTTCATTTACCTTCATCGTCTCATGTGCATTGCATGCTTATATCTTTTACATTGAGGACAATGTATATTTTATGTTGGGGGTATGAATTACGCAAGCTAATCACGTTTTCTTATTCTTTGAGTAAAAATTGGCAAATTTTGTGAATTTTTTTTTAAAATTTTATAAATTTAAGTGATTTGGAAGTTCATCCATGATTTAAAAATATAAGATACTTCATGTTGGTGATTTATGACTCTTGGGTTCAGTTACTTGTTAGATTCTACAGTTAAGTTCGAATTAATAATCCATGATTAGAAGTTTTAAACATTGATTGAGTCATGATTTCGCATATCACATCTAGCTTACATATTAAGGTTCTAATTTGATAGTGAATTAATAACTTAATGATTATTAAGCATGGAAGGAACTAACCTAGGGAATTTGTCCATCGTGTTCAATGAGAAGAATTGAAAAGAAAGAAAGAAAAGTCCCAGCTAAAAAAACGGTTGTCACCGAAAAGGGCTACCTATGGAAGATCATTGAAAAGTTTGAACATAGCATGAAAGCCATTGATGGAAAAATCAAAAGTTGGAATAATAAAAAGCTGAACTGTAAGGCAAGTTTCGGTTTAAGTGATGGTTATCTTGAATGCTCTTTTGATTATCAATGATTATCATGGAAACAGATAATTGAACCTTTGATTGCGATAAGTTTAGGTTTCAATTTGCACCCATGGAAATCAATGTTTAGAATTGCTATAATTGGAGGATTAATACCTTGAACTTGTAGGAGAAAGTAATGCTCAACATTGTTGTATTTTAGAACTCTATTATCTAGATTATTTTTGAAATCACTTGGGTTTATAAAAATTATCTTGTATTCTTGAAATATTTTTCACATATTGTAACGCCCCGGATTCGTGGATCGAGCAAAGCTCAACTCTCAAGATCCAACGCATCACTTATGCAACATAGATAATGATGTTTAAATGTTATCCATATTAATACATTAAACATGAGGGAGATTATACTAAATTAGCATATCATACCCCAACGTTAATGTAATTAAGCAAGCAGAAGACTAAGATAAATATATAAGGTATATGTACGTGTTTCACAACCTCCAGAGTATGAGTATATTAGCGGGCTGAATATATACATGTTTTAACTCAAAATATACAAAATGACAAAATGTAAGTGTCCGACTAATCCATGTATCCCTGAAATTCCATCAAAGCAACACGAGGTCTACATAGACCTGCCAGAGAGTTGAACATAGGAGAACTCTTCCTCCTCATATACGAAGTCCAACTTCGCTGCATATACATCCTCATCGCCTGCATCTATAACAAAGTTTGGTTGGTATTTTAAAACACTGTCCTAGAGTGAGAGTGAGTGATCAACTCAATGATATTATAAGGCAAAGGTTAACATGTTATCAATTCAATCAAGCAGTAATGATAAAACAATGCAACAATCATTTCCTAACTACTCTTATTAATGCAAGGATGGTATGCAATAATGATGCATGCCCACGTACGACACTCTTTCAAGTGACTACATCAACCATTCGCGTATGATAAACTCCCTAAAGTGTACTTCCTCGCCAAAGCACATGTAATGTGGTGCATGATCGTGTTAGCTGAGTACTTAATTAGGCTTATTCATACAACAGATTCGGGAAGCTAAGGTACCTCCCTTTATATCATTTATCCAACCGAAAGATCCATCTAGGGTTATCAATCCTAGTTAATCACATACGATAGGCAAGTTGTAGGGCATCACTCATAATGAAAAATAGTGGATAGGTAAGTTTGAGAGTTTATACTCGAGGTCACTATGGGGAGGCTCGTCACCTCAGTGTAGGCTGACAACTTGACTATAGTGTCTCATACTACCGTATTTTGCTTACGAGTTTGGGTTGCTCACTGGTCACTACAGGGAGGCTCGTCACCCTAGTGTAGGCCGACAGCTCGACCACGGTGTCCCATACCACCATGCCCAGCTCATGAGTCTTAGCAGATCGTAGTATCATAGTTGAAATGGGTTTTTACATTGGCGGGGGTATCTTAGATTCAAGCAATGACATCCATACATGGTGAACATATAGTAGGTCGATCGGTTTGTTAGGAAAGTTCAATTGGTATGGGCATATGCTAATGTAATCGACATGGAGTGCATAAGCACCCCTTGTGGCCTAACCACTGTCGACAATCGTCATGCGACCCAGATTCATCGAATTTTCCCGATGTGATGCGACTAATTTGGCCACCTGAACAGGGACTGTTACCGATTGCCTGGACTACGTTGTAACCCCAATCTTACTCAGATGTAGCAAATAATTACATATGATAATCATTTTAGCATTTGACAAACAATCCAAGTAAATACTTTATTTGAACATTTTATTAAACACCTTGAACATGTTAACAAACACTTGCATTTTATTCATAAATTGCATAGAGGCAAGTATGATTACATGAAATAAATTATACATACGTACAAGGTAATGCAAAATACTATCTTAATACTTGTAATAAGTACAAACCATTAACATTTTCTCATTCAAACAATTTAACAAACACTTAGGCTACATATAAGCAAATACATAAACTAGGCTACTTACAATAAATATTTTAGCAATTCCATCGACAAGGATGTCATCATGTAAATAAAAATCATGAATCCTGGCTTAGTAATCGTAATAAGCATAAATCATGTTTACATGTTCATTCAAACATTTCAACAAACACATAGGATGTGTAGTTATACAATATAGTTCATATATGTGTAATACATTGAAATCGGCGTGTCTAAGGTGATATGGTAACAATTAAGTCAAACGTAAATCATTAGCTAACATTGAAAGCCTTGAAAACCATAACCTAAACATTTATAACCTCCACCTTTCGTCAGAATACTCGCTTCGAACTCAGTTCGAATCCTACGCTCCCGAATATAGAACAACAGGTACCTAAACATTGAAATAGGTTAGCTATTTCATCGTTTATGCTATTTGGATCCCTAAATTAAGATTAGGGTTAGGATTTCTTACCCAAATTATAGTTAAAACAGGCTATGTAGAGAAATGAGAGAGGTGATTCAGCTCGTGGAGTAGTAGGAATGAATCCTAGCAATGATCTCCCTATCTTTCTGTCTTCTCCTCACTCCTTTCTCCTCTTTTCTCTCTTCTCTCTCCTGGGGTTATAGAAATTCGTATGAAATGGGAATGGGGTGGTTTAAGGGCTTTAAATAGGCCTAGAACTGGTGCTAATGGCCCTAGGGACATGGTATCCTTAGGTTACAGCTAAAGGGTGCCTGTTTTTGACAAACAGGGCCCATAGGAAGGTCCACTTCTCACTTACGGTGTAGGGTAAGTTCCCTGACCATGGATCTAAGCCAGGTTATGATTTCGATATGATTGGATTAGCAGATCGATCGTGACGGACCTATATTAGATCAATGGTTGTCGTCCTTTGATTAGGGCCACAAGTATACAGATATGTTTAGGGAAATTTCCCTGATCCATGGGTGAAGTTTGGTCAGAAACTGACGGTCTAAAATCTTCAATTTTGCCCACAAGTGAATGACCCAATTCACTTAAGTTTCAATACCTCTTCTAAGAATATTCACATTTCTCACACACTTCACTCAGGGCTCAAGTTGTGCGGTTCTGGATACTATTTGGGCTCAATTCCCATGTTGTTCGTCAAGCCCAATAAGATCGACATAGTCCTATAGTTTCGTGGTCATCTGACTTTCGATGTACCGTTCAGGTCCAATAGGGATTTTCAATGTGCTCCTAAGAGCAACTGGGTTTTGGGATTCTTCCTAGGTTCTTGAGTAGCGTTTAGTTAGTGATTGTGATAATATTGGGTCTTGCCATTTATATAGATAGTTGCTAGAGCTAAATTCAGGGATTAATTAGTCTAGCACTTAATTAATTTTTTCCTAAATCTCTACAGAATATGATCCTTAGGGATTTCTTCCTGAGGTGGTACTCGGGCCTTTGTATAGATTTTTTCAAGATGTTACACATACTTTGCTCGGGACTAGAAAAATGTTAGTTGGGAATTGTGTTGAGGGTTAAATATTGCATATTAGACCCCATCTATTACTTGGTTTTATGAACATGATAGTGCTTAATGTTTTATTTTAATCATTTTTATGTTGCAAGGTGAATTTAAGAGCTTAGATTGAAAAGGATATTAAAAGCATGATTAAACACTCAAGAATCACCAAAGCCAAGAATGGATCTGATGAAACTAAGAATGAAGAATGCACATATTGAAGATCAAAAAAATAAGTCCAAAATGAAGAAAATCGGAGTTTTAAAATGAAATTCAGTGATCCTCGACTAGGCCTGCCTCTGGCTCAACTAGTCCTAGCTACACACGACCAGTCCTGGACTCTGCTCGACCAGTCGAAGGTCGACCGGTCGAAGGTGTCTTAACTCAAACTCCAGCACATAAAACCTCAAAATCCTTATCTTGATCGACCAGTCGAACGTCCCACTACCGGTCGAGGGTTACGCAATTTTTATGCGGATTGCGTGATTTTGAGAGGGTTTCTAAAAATTTCCACTTGGTGTGAAAGTTTAATGCCTAAAACTATAAATAAGGGTCCCTAAGGCATCCCTAGGCATCTTCTAGGGTTTGAGGAGTGGAGAAAAGGGTGGAGCCACCGTCTGGGAGTTCTTCTTCTTCTTTAGTTGGTCCTTTTATTTTTTTTAAGAGTGTTTCGTTCAATCATGTCTATGGTTGGCTAAACCTCTTAGCTAGGGCTAAGAGGTGAGGCTTGTAGCGTGATTGGGATGTTTGCTTTATTTTTATTCATGTTTTATTGAACTCTCTTGGATTATAGTTTGATTATGAAGGAATATTTTTACTTTTTAATGGTTTGTTGTTACAAATTACAATAGATCTGCGATAACTTGAGATATCTTCTTTTTCCGAATTGAGATCGTGAAATTAGTAACTCCCATTGTTCACCATCGTCCCGTGGGCATGGTAGGGTGATGGAATCCTTCCTAACTTTCACAATTCTCTTATGATTGGTTGTGGGATTGGTAAATCCTGTTATTTGCCTTGTCTCCTGGGCATGGTAGGTGACAGAATCACTTCCAAATCTTCACCACCCTCATCCACTGATAATTAGATCCATGAGAATTTTAGAGATCTGACAAATTTCTTCTTACTAAGTAGATAAGATAGGACTTTGATTCTAGTTGTGTCCTTGAATCATGCAAGGTAGCTTCCCAATTGCTACAAGTGGATCCTTGGCACCCTAGTTAGCACATTTAATTACTTTAATCACAATTACTCTCTCAAATATTCCAGATTAGGTTTTCATCTTTTTCTAGCTCTTCTTTTAGTTACTCTCAGAATACTCACGAGATTAGTCCCTGTGGATTCAACCTCGATCTTGGCGCGATTATTACTGCATCGCGACCCTACACTTGGGGTTATGAACAATGATCAACATGTAGAGGTCATCTCGACCCTTGATTTCATGGTGGGGATGGTATCCCCACCTTGATTTGCTGTTTTGAGGGCCCACATGTTCTTGGGACCTATCTTGATGAATGTAATATGACTGAAGGGAGCTCATAGTGGCGGAGCTCCCTCCATCACCACATCTCTCTCTCTCTCTCTCTCTCTCTCTCTCTCTCTCTCTCTCTCTCTCTCTCTTTCCCTTGTATGATGGCTCACTTGATGAGGTAAGTATTTTATTCACGCTGTCTGTTTAGCAAACTGCATCTGCTATCCAAATTGGGGACCCACCTTTGTAACACCCTGAAAATCAGGGGTCGTGTTTAAACTCAACTCCCGAGTTCCAGACCGTCACTTATGCAACAAAAATGATTATGATTCAATGTTGTCTGATCTACTCCAGCGTTGCGCTAGATAACTTAGTCATATTTTCTAAAAGAATTAATTCTACGCAATTTCGGGTCGAGTTGGTACTCGAGCCCAAGTATGGATTTTTCACGGGCGTTACAACCTTGCTGTCGCATCCAGCCGGCCCACCCCGATAGTCCGTTTGGACAGGCCCGGACAAAGGAAAATATAAATAACAGCTTGCATCCAAGCTGGTGGGCCATACGTGTGGACCCACCTGATGTATCTGTTTTACCCACAACGTTTGTAGGGTGCTGGTGGACTACCATCTAGCAGCTGCAGCGGCCCACCATCATGTGGTGTACCCACACCGTCCAACAGAGGATGGTGGGTGTAACACCCCAGATTTTTTCCTACCTGGGGTTAGACGTCCTTAGGCAATTGTTCAACTATAACACCTTGGTAACCTCTCAGAGCCCAATTCCAAAGCCAAAGTAATCATTTAGAACGAAATTCTTTAGAAATTTAACATGAATTAGCCAGCACTATACTAGATTTCCTGCAAAATTAGCACCAACCACTTTAAATACGATCTGTAAGACCTAAAACCTATAGAATCATTGACGATATCTTACCCTAAAATCCAGGATTAAACTCTAAACCGGTTTGTTCTCAGGAACCCTTTGAAACTTCGTATCAGACCTGAACCGCGCATCGAAAGTCCGATATCTATAATCTTAGACCATTATGATCGCCTAGTTGGACTTGACAATCATTTCGAAAATCAAGCCTAACTGATGTTCTGAGGCTATTTCATTAAGCCTGGAGTAACGAGTGTAAGAAAGAGTGAAATTCTTTAAAAAGTAAATGTGATTTAAATAAATCTGGCACGTTTCGCTTGCGGGTTAAGTATAAACATTCAGACGGTCGGAATCTGACCCAAATACACCCTCGGATCAGGGAACATTTCCCACTCAGGTCAGTATACTTGGAATCCCTGATCGAGTCTCAGTGACCGCTGAACTGAAACTGGTCCGCCACGTGCGATCTGAGAACACTATCTGACTGAAAACTTAATGTGATCAGGATCCGACATCCATGAGCTTAAGTCTGACCACATTCAGTCAAGGGAGCTCCAGAAATGTTCTTTTGGATCGAAAAAGACCTGATTTGGCTATAACCCAAGTATACCTTGACTTGAAGTCTGTTTTGGTTATGTTTGGGCTTATAAAAGGGCCATAAACCCTCTCACATCTAACCTATACGAATTTGGAGAAAACCCTAGGAGAGAGAGGAGAGAAAAGAGAGAGAAAGTGAGAGAGAGTTGGGGCTTTCCCCTGGGATTCTTCCCTGCTGCTCCATGTGCCAAAGCCATCCACCCGCATCGTTATTCCGGCGATTCTGGTGTCGTTATAGGTAAGAAAACCATAACCCTAACCTGTTTTAAGGCTCCTATGGGTACAAGTAGCTAAGTAGCTGACTCACCTTGTGTTGTAGGTTGCCAATCAGTCATGGACGAAGACACATCGTCTGAATCCTAACGAATACGCATTTCCGGTTTAACGTGCAGATTTTAGACGCTTAGATTACCTGTTTTCAAAGCTTTCAATGTCGTTTAATGGTAGATTGCTGATATGGATGCTGTTTGATATGTATAACATGCTATCCGTTTTTCATTTCGAATACGTACGAAGAATATGAGATTTTGGGTATTTTAAGTATTTATAGGAAATACTGTATACGTACGTATTTTACTGATATGATTTTCATGAGTATTTACCGTGTACCTATACTAGTTATACGTGTATGACCTTTTTGGCGAAGAGATTCGCCCTAATGCACATATTGACCGACATATGCTATGTAGACTAATGTGTGTAGACTAAGTGTTTGTTGAAATGCCTAAATCAATATGATTTATGCCTATCATATGTTTTGAATGTAAGAACATGATTGTTGTGTATTAGACAACTCCTTGATATAAGGATCTGTCATATTATATGTTGAAATCAACATACGTCAAGTACGTTGGAGTTGAGTAGTCTAAGTGTTTGTATAAATGTATGTATTAGTAAGTATTGAGTAAATGGTGTTGTAGATTAGCGTTGAGATTGGATTCTCAACTAATTTATTGATGTACATGAATTCCTCCATGTTTGTTGTATTGAATTGATTACCTTATGTGTGAAATACTCGTGTATGGTTAACTGCTTTTGATGTATGTTATAACATGCTGATAACATGCTGTTATTACTTGTATTTCAATTCTGTCTCTCTCATATGATTATTGATTTAGTTTACAAGTGCTTGGGGCTATACTCTAGTCCAGGCAGTCGGTAACAATTTAGAATTCATGGTTGGATTCTATTCACCACGAAGGATGTGTATGACGAACCCGAGTCATACTAAAGTTGTCGGCAGTGGTTAGGCCACACGAAGTGCTTGTGCACTTCATGTTGGTCGATTTAACGTGCGCTCGCGCTAGTCGGACTCATCAAGTAACCTTACTGACCATTGTATGTTCACCTTGTATTCATCATAATTGCTTGAACCTAGGGTACTGAACTTACCAGTGATAACCCTGATAACCGTGGTACCTTGATCCACTAAGACTCATGAGCCGGACATGGTGGTATAGGACACCGTGGTCGAGCTGTCGGCCTATGCTGGGGCCACAAACCTCCCCGTAGTGACCAGTGAGCAACCCAGACTCGTGAGTAGATTATGATAGTATGGGACACTATATTCTTGCTGTCGGCCTACATTGATAAGGTGATGGGGGAGCGGTGCAACGAGTGCGTGCAACAACCCTGACAGCCCTTTGTAGTGACCTTGAGCGTACTCTAAGTCTACGTGAGGCGACGACCCTTCTATAGAAACAAGAGTACAACTAGGCCTGTATTGATAAGGTGATGGGAGAGTGGAGCAACGAGTGCATGCAACAGCCCTGACAGCCCTTGCAGTGACCTAGAAATATATCATCGTATGAGACTACTAGGAGTGACGACCCTAGATAGGATCCTTGTTGGGAATGATATAAGGGAAATACCTTAGTTTCCCAATCCTGCTGTATGAAAAGGACTAATAAAAATTCAGTAATCATATTCATATCGTACTGCATGTGCCTGGAAGATGTAGAGCACTGAGGGAAGAAAGCATGCTGCGGATGTAAGATGGTGTCGCATGAGGGAGTATGTCGGTGAGGGCATCCATCATGTCATTTCATTCTTGCATTAATCACAGTATTTAGAAATGTTTGAATTGCTTGCTTTATCATTATCGCTTGATTGATTTGATAACATGTTAACCTTTGCTCTATGATTCTACTGAGTTAGCTACTCACTCCCACGTTACGGGATGGTGTTGCGCACACCAAACAGTCTCTATTTTAATTTCAGATGATGGCGATGCTTGTGAAGCGGAACTGGACTTGATGATGATGAGGAGGATCCCTCCTATATGCAGGTTCTGATCGACGGGATTATAGGGAGGTTGATTAGACGCCATGACACTTGTCATTTTATATTTTTGGAGTACTCATGTATATTTTTTTCTTTCTATTTTGGAGTATACATGTATTTAGTTAACCTGGTAACATGTTCACACTCTGGAGACTTACAATCATTTATATATTTTATATATCTATTTCATTCTTCCGTTTGCTAATTTAACTGTCTCTGGAGTATGATATGCTGTTTTGGCATAATCCACCTTATGTTTTATGTACTATTACCGCCGACATTCATCCATCATTGAAAATGTTGCATAAGTGATGTTCTGGAACTCGAGAGTTGGGTTTCTACCCGACCCCCGATTTTCGGGGCATTACAGTGGGACCCACCTAATGTATGTGTTTTATCCACCGTCCAACCACGTGGATGGTGAGACCCACTTTGATTTATGTATTTCATCCGCACCGTCCAGCAATGGACGGTGTGACCCTAATGTTAGTGTTTTATTCACACCGTCCTGGGATGGTGGTACCCTTTGCACGTGTGGCATCCACACCGTCCAGCTGGGACGGGACCCACCTGATGTATTTATTTTGTATGCACATCGTCCAGTGGGCAACGCCCATCTGTTGCACACGTGCGACCCACTTATTACATGGGTACAGCCCAAATGTGAGGTGATGAGGGTCGAATATTGCATATCAGACCCCGATTATTGCCAGATTTTACGTATATGATAATGCTATTTTAATTGTATTTTTATTACAGGATGAAATCAAGAGCATGGATTGAAAAATGATATTAAAAGAAGGGATTTGACGCTCTGAAGTCAACAGAGCAAGGGACGGACTCCAGAAGACCAAGATCAATGGATTTACATGCCAGGGATCTGAGGAAGTCAAGCTATTCACGTTAAAGAGGCCTGAAACTGGTGCAGAATGCAAGATCACAGGGCTCCCGCCATTTGATTGGCTCGAAAATTCATACATGGGATTAGGGATATAAATTAATCGTACATTTCAAATTTTAGCCCTCAGATCACTATGGAAGTGCCCCAAATGATAGATCAGCCCATAAACTATTGATTCTGGGCCCACCTGATATCTGGAACTACCTCAAATTTGGAGTTAACACCTTAAATGGGGAGACAAAACATATGGTTGGAGTGGATTTTTGAGTAGCATCACAGTGGACCCTGTATGTACAGCGTGTGTACATAGTGTACACACGTGACCACTATGCACCGCACCGTCTCCTTGGTCAGCGTAAGCGCTGACCCGCATCTTTCAAAAACAACAATTTCCATTTTTGACTTTTCGCGTAATGGACGGAAAGTCCCTTTTTACGGACCTCTGTGGGGCCCACCCATTGCTCGTACAACTAATCCAAGCCGTTTATCTTGTAGATGGGTTTGCAAATCTCAAAACCATGCTGACTGTTTGTATCCATGCAAGTACATGTGTGAGATATGGAGGCCACAAACGGGCTGCCATGCGACGTTCAAATTGATTTTAGTGTAATTTCTTCTCTGGGCCATGCCAATGGACAATCAAAACCATTCATCTTTAACTGAAATTTCATCCTGGATCTAATGGATGGGGTGGATTTCACCAAAAACACTTTTATGGGGCCCACCGATCACGTCAGCGACGGTCATGTGTAGGCTTACGCACATCCGTGAAAATTGACTTTTGAAGCGGTTATGGCCAACCATCTTTGATCAGATGGCTGATCCAAGCCGTCCATCGTGTAGCCCATCGAAAACAGTGCAGGGGAACGTTGAATTTACGGTCAACATACGAAGAAAGTGTGAAATATGAAAGCCCGAAGTTACTGCGAAAAAACATACACAGCTGTTACTGCGACAGTTGTACTACCGATTCCAGCAATCCACCACCCTTGACATCTATAAAAGGGCTTGAGACATACAAAGCAAGGGGGAGCCAGAGCCTGGGGAGAGCCAAGGAGAAGAGAAAGAGAAGAAAGAGGAGAGAGAGAGGAAGGAAGAAGGGAGATGTTCTTTGCCTTCAAATCTTATTTTTTCTTCTTTTTATTTGAAATTATGGATTACTAATCTTGTAGCTAGGGCTGAGATGAAGCTCCTAATTTGAATAACTCTTGTCTATGTTGAATTTATTTTAATCTGATCGATTTTTTTCTTTCGCTAGTGTGCTTAACTATAATTTTCATGCTTCTCCATTCTATGAGCTCGACCAAAGTCTAGATATGGATGTTATTTGGAATCTTAACTAGGTGCTTGTGTCTGACTATGAACAAGTTTCTTATAGAGGAATAAACAGAAATTTACATCTCTCCATGCCTGACCATGGATGGAAAGATGTGATCCATATACTTTAAAAGATTATACATTCTGTGTGCCCGATCAAGGACATAGGGTGTGCTTTGTTTATTAAAATTTATAACAATCTGAATTAGGGTGAATCAACAGGTAAAATAAGGGTTAGGATAATTAGGGTTGGATTCGAAAGTCCTAGTATTCTCTTTGATTGGATTTTACTCATTGCTCTCGGTTATCCTTTTCGATTATTTTTCTTAATAGTTTGTTAAACCATTTGTTGGATTAGTTAAGAAGAGTCATAAATTTTGAATTGTGACAACCAATCCTCATGGGAACGATCTCGTAATACGTACCATATCTGTATCTGATTCGTATACTTGCGAGTTAAAATCATTTAAATCAGATTGGTTTAAATTAAAACATCAATTTTTTGGCGCCGTTGTCGGGGACTGTTTTGGTCCAATAAGATTTAAGATTCTCTCTTATCATAATTCATAGCCTTAGGATTTTACTAACTTTAGGTTAAAGTTTTTATTTTATTTTATTTTAGAAACTAACACATTTCTTGTTTTGTAGGGTCCTGACTTGAACTTCTAATGTGGTAATCTCTTTCTAAATTCTCTACTTTTTCTAATTTCTATTTTTAGAATTAGGGTTTTATTTTTTAAAAATTTTCCAAGTCTAGGCTTTCTTTTTAGAAATTTTTTATTTTCTAATTTTAGATTTAGATTCTTCTTTTAAGTAACTTTCTATTTTCTAGTTTTAGAAAATTTTTCCTTTTTAGAAACTAACTTAGCTTTTTATTTCTAAGATTAGAAACTTTCTTTTTTAGAAACTAACTTTCTATTTTTATTTTAGTAACTTTCTAATTCTACGATTTCCTTCCTTTTTAGAAACTAACTCTTCTTTGTTGTTCTTTAGAAAATTTCTAATTTTAGATTTTCTATTTTTTAGAAACTAACTTGTTTTGTTTTCTTTTGCAGGGTTCTAATATAGATCTCTAAATTGGTAACTTCTTTCTAATTATCTCTCTACCTATTTCTAGATTAGTGTTAGATTTTTCCTTTAGAAATAAATTCAGATTTAGGGTTTCACCATGTATATACACGAGTGGGAATGTCAATATGCTAAGAAGAATAACATATATTGGGATGATGATTATGATAGAAATCCACCAATGTCTCAAAACTTTTTTGAAACTATCATCGAGAACCAATCGAAATCTAATGATCCACCGGTTAAGAAGTCCTTACTCGATCATATGCGGGAGAATAATTACACCTCACAGATTAATAAGACAGTATGTGAGTGGTGGGATTATCATAACTATAGGCGTGAGGACTATTATCAACCATCAGATTCTCCCACCTATGATCCGTATGACTATAATCAGTGGAAACATCAAAATCGGAGAAATGAACCAAAAACATGTTATAATGATTATTCTCCCTACTTCTGAATATCCACTAGAAATGATCTAAGAGGAGTCATCTCCGAGTTACACAACCTATGACATGATGAAATTATTAGATGTACTTGAATCACGCATTGATAGGCTAATGGAGACTAATTCATCCCGACCACAACCCGTTGATTATTCCTTTGGATTCCCTACTTATGATGCGCTAATGGAAGCTAGTTCATCTCAGCCACAATCCAATCTAGAAATACAATGCGAGGAAGGTGATCCTTACTCACTTTTAAAACACTTTGGAATTTGGAATGAAGAGTTGAATTATGTTAATGAGCATATGGTTCAATTTCCAGATGAATCGATCTCGATAACGGTTCAAAGGAATAGTGAAGAGATATGGGTGTCTTTAGAATACAATGATGATAACACACTCCACTCACATGAGACACTTGAGTTTAATGATGATAAAGAGGTCAGCTTATTTGAACCTCCACCCAATTTAGGAATAAAATGTGAGGAAAGAAATCTCATCCCAAGTGTGCATGACAGGGAATCAGATGATGATATGTATTGGGATGATGATCATGAATGTTCAGCCCAAATTCTTTTGCAATCAATCTCAAGTATGGTCCAGGTCAGTGATCAAGAAGTACGGGAAGTGGTCAGTCAAAATGAGCCACTCCTCTCATCTAACATGTATGATTTAAAAGTGGAGGATGAGCCCATTACAACCGACCCTTCTAACTCTCATGAAACATGTTTGGGCCACTCCCCTGAATTGAATGATGATATGATTCGGGGAATTAACGAACCGCTTGATATGACTCTGGAAGTTGAAACCACCCAGCTGAGGCCACCATCTGAGTCATACACTCTTGACGATTTAATACCTCTTCTAAGTGGCATCAATGAGTAGAATCCTCACATCAATACTTCGTTTCTTGATCATTAAATTGTTTGCGTAGGGTTCTACTTCCATCCACTTTCAAAGATGATGGATTCCTTGGGCAGATCATCACAATCTCTAATGTGGAAAATAAATCATGCTCAGCTGAACGTCCCAACTCTTTAGATGATTGCTTAGTGCATTTTGCAGATTCAAACGATCCCCTGTTATAAGAAATAGTGAATGCCTTGCAAAATAATACCTCGGTAGTTGTCATGAATCGAGAGAACCCGTATTCTGAAGTACCTCCTTCCCCAGATCCTGAATGTTTACCATTAAATGAGGAAGAGTTGAAAATTGAACTACAGAGTGAAACATCAGCGTTTGTCGAGACTACACCACCTACTGCAAATTTTTCTGAATTTCATCTACTTGTAGCCTCTGATTCATCATGGTGTACTAACTTCAAAATTTTTCTACCACAGGTGAATCATATATACTTTGGACGCTTCAGATGATAAAAAAAACCCTTTATGCTGAGGTCCCTCAATTTCTCTAGTTATTAACGCTCTAGGACATCCAAGCCTACTGCAAAATGGGATTTTGGATGATCTCGTTGAAAAACCTTCTGAGAAATTTACCAAGATACTGGCCGATGGTCCATGGTTGATTTCATTGTTTGTCTGGCTGAAGACATTAAACTTAGCGCTCCTGGAAGACAACCTAGCTTTTTCTTTTCATTTTTTTAATAGTTATTTAGTTTAATGTTTGTGGGTAACATTGCTGCAAACCCTCACGAGACTACAACTCGTCCACTAAGGGTAACCTAGGGGTTTAAAGACTTATTGCATACACTAAATGCAATCGAGAGCACTTGCGAAAGTGGTACAGGTAGGGTTTTCTTTTTGTTATTTTGTTTTAGTTGATTTCTCTCTTATGCTGACTCGCTTTTACGTTGATATTTTTTTGGGAAAGCCTCTTGATTCTCCATCTAGGTACAATCTTTCCATCACTCCTCTTTTACTTTTGTTGTCCTATGTGCATTGCATGCTTATTTCTTTTACATTGAGGACAATGTAGATTTTAGGTTGGGGGTGGGATATTAGGTTACTTAATCAATATTTTCTCGGTCTTGAGCAAAAATTATGAAATTTTTTAAACTTTTTTTCTGGAATTTCTTATGAATTTGAAGTGATTTTGAAGGATAGTTGTGATTTTAAAATTACAAGATACAGAATGTTGGAAATTTATGCCTTTGGAATTCCGCTATATGCTAGACTTCACAGTTAAGTTTGAATTATTAACTCGTGATTAGAAGCTTTAAACATTGATTAAGTCGCGATTTCGCATATCATATCTCACTTACACATTAAGGTTGCGGTTCGATAATCGAATGATTAACTTGGTAATCACTAAGCATGAAAGGAACCAGCCTGAAATAAATTTTTTAACATCAGTTCAGTAAGAAGATTTGAAAGGGTAAGTTGTATAATCTTCACCATAGGTTTGCTCCCTATAGGTGTAGATTTGATCCCCCATGGTTGACATTTAGAAAAAGTTAGGCGACAAGTTTTCACCATAGGTTTGCTCCCTATAGGTGAGGATTTGATTCCCTTCCTTGGTGTTACTATTCATGAAAACAATCAAAGGCTGGTAGAATGAAAAGTTAATTTGTAAGGCAAGTGTTAGTTTCAATTGTCATGAATTCCGTTGTTAATTACCAATGTCATCATGAAATTGACAATGGGATCTCTTAACAGTGGTAAGCTAAAATTACACTATACACTCATGGAACTCAATGTTTAGAATATTCTAATTAATGGATTAATAGTTTGAACTTGATTATGAAGTTTATTGTAAGCTTGATTCTAGGAGAATATTCTACTCACCAGTCATACTCAACTATTTGTTCACAAGTCACTTAGGTTTACAGGAATTATCCTTTATTTCTGAAATTATTTTTCGCATGTTTTGCTCGGGACTAGCAAAATGCTAGTTGGGGGTAGTGATGAAGGTCGAATATTGCATATCAGACCCCGATTATTCCTATATTTTACGTATATGATAATGCTTAATGCCATATTTTAATTGTGTTTTTATTACAGGATGAAATCAGGAGCATAGATTAAAAAATGATATTAAAAGTAGGGATTTGACGCTCTGAAGTCGCCAGAGCAAGGGACGGACTCCAGAAGACAAAGATCAATGGATTTACATGCCAGGGACCTGAGGAAGTCAAGTTGTTCACGTTAAAAAGGGCCGAAACTGGTGCAGAATGCAAGATCACAGGGTTCCCGCCATCTGATTGGCTTGAAACTTCATATATGGGATTAGGGATATAAATTAACCGTACATTTCAAATTTTAGCCCTCAGATCACTATGGAAGTGCCCCAACTAACAGATCAGTTCATAAACCGTTGATTCTGAGCCCACCTGATATTTGGAACTACCTCAAATTTGGAGTCAACACCTTAAATGGGGAGACAAAAACATATGGTCAGAGTGGATTTCTGAGTAGCATCACAATGGACCCTGCCTATACAGCGTGTGTACATAGTGTACACACGTGACCACTATGCACCGCACCATCTCCTTGGTCAGCGTAAGCGCTGACCCGCATCTTTTAAAAATAACAATTGTCGTTTTTGACTTTTCACGTAATGGACGGAAAGTCCCTTTTTACGGACCTCTGTGGGGCCCACCCATTGCTCGTACAAATAATCCAAGCTGTTTATCTTGTAGATGGGTTTGCAAATCTCAAAACTATGCTGACTGTTTGTATCCATGCAAGTACATGTGTGAGATATGGAGGCCACAAACGGGCTACCATGCGACGTTCAAATTGATTTTAGTGTAATTTCTTCTCTGGGCCATGCCAATGGACATTCAAAAGCATTCATCTTTGACCGAAATTTCATCCTAGATCTAATGGATGTGGTGGATTTCCCTGAAAACACTTCTGTGGGGCCCACCGATCTTGTCAGCGACGGACGTGCATAGGCTTACGCACGTTTGTGAAAACTGACTTTTGAGGCGGTTGTGGCCCACCATCTTTGATCAGATGGCTAATCCAAGCCATCCATCGTGTAGCCCATCGAAAATAGTCCTAGGGAACGTTGAATTTACGGTCAACATGCGAAGAAAGTGTGAAATATGAAAGCCCGAAGTTACTGCGAAAAAACATACACAGCTGTTACTGCGACAGTTGTACTACCGATTCCAGCAATCCACCACCCTTGACATCTATAAAAGGGCTTGAGACATACAAAGCAAGGGGGAGCCAGAGCCTGGGGAGAGCCAAGGAGAAGAGAAAGAGAAGAAAGAGGAGAGAGAGAGGAAGGAAGAAGGGAGATGTTCTTTGCCTTCAAATCTTATTTTTTCTTCTTTTTATTTGAAATTATGGATTACTAATCTTGTAGCTAGGGCTGAGATGAAGCTCCTAATTTGAATAACTCTTGTCTATGTTGAATTTATTTTAATCTGATCGATTTTTTTCTTTCGCTAGTGTGCTTAACTATAATTTTCATGCTTCTCCATTCTATGAGCTCGACCAAAGTCTAGATATGGATGTTGTTTGGAATCTTAACTAGGTGCTTGTGTCTGACCATGAACAAGTTTCCTATAGAGGAAGAAACAGGAATCTACATCTCTCCATGCCTGACCATGGATGGAAAGATGTGATCCATATGCTTTAAAGGATTATACATTCTGTGTGCCCGATCAAGGACATAGGGTGTGCTTTATTTATTAAAATTTATAACAATCTAAATTAGGGTGAATCAACAGGTAAAATAAGGCTTAGGATAATTAGGAGTGGATTCGAAAGTCCTAGTATTCTCTTTGATTGGATTTTACTCATTACTCTTAGTTATCATTTTAGATTATTTTTCTTAATAGTTTGTTAAACCATTTGTTGGATTAGTTAAGAAGTGTCACGCCCCAAACCCGAAAATCGGATTCATAAGAATCCCGATCGTCGAATCCGGTGCCGACAACCTCCGTAGTACCCCATTCTTGACTTCCAATATCTATACGTCAAATTTCGATCCTGAGATTCTATAAGGAGGATTTTTAATGTACATTTGTTTCGTAACAAGCATAACCACAAGTTTACCCAAATCACGAAGGCAACATCATCATCGCATATCCACTAATATAAATATTTGAATACAGTGCTGAAAGGGAAATACATATGTCAAAAAAATTAAAGCTCTAAAAGTCCGTTGTACGCTCCAAGTTCAACACTACTATAACCTAACGCCACCTGCACACATCTATCATGCATAAGCTTATAGAAAGCTTAGAAGGTGGTGAAAGTGTGTGCACAAGGTAAGTGCCAAGTATGCAATACAATGCCATAAATCATATGATGGAATAAATGAAAATACTGACAAGATACGAGATCAAAGTAAGTGAAATTATACTGGTAAGTCCACAAGTCATACAATATTAGAGTATGCAATACAGACCAACTATACAAATGAGGAGTCAAAGCTAGCCAAATATTAGATGCCGATGATACAATGCCATAAATCATACAATATCGAAATAAGTAAAAATATACTGATAAGTCTATGAGTACCATCAGCCATACCAAGGCTATGCGATGTAAGGCATGAGTATTAATAGTCATATCCATGTAGAAACATGGCAACCCAAAATATTAAGTACTACGGATGCAATGTGATATGCGATGCGAATGAAATGACCAAGCTGAGTGAAGTCAGGATGACAGTACGTAGTATCTAGGCTATGTGGTCCACCACAAGGGACTTCTATCCAAACCAGTCCCATACCTAAATTTGGATAGTCAGACTTAACGTGGTAAACTCTTGATCTCAGGTTAGTCGCACACCTAACCGAAAACCTTGCCATAACGAAAGTACATAACAATTAGTTGCGCACTACCAGCCCGAGTAGATAGTGAATGAATGAATGAATGAGTATGTAATTCCCACTCAATGAGTCCACATATGAGTATGGTTCCTGTCTGAAAAATAACCAGGGTCTATTACACTCCAAACAAGGTTGTCGCCTCATGACGCGCAACTAGGTGAGTTGAAGAGACCTCACTATCCACCTGCCAATATCGGGCCCGACTCGTCGATAGTGGACCCATTCCTCGAGCTAGTCAGACTTACCCTAGCATTACCCACTCCTCTCGAGCAGGTAAGGTCGCACCCCCTTCCAACCGACCACGACACAGTGGGAGACGCAGCCTAACGTTATACGACATTGGAGAAATCTCTGGAACAAAGAGGGTTTGGGGACTTTCACCCAGAGATATCTATAGCACCCCATGTAGAACAGATTTTTGGTGTCCCATCTATTCATCCATGAAATACCTACAAAGGCTATGTCCCTGATGTCGCTAGGGCATATGGTAGTCATGTCACACAAATACGAGATGCATGCATCACACAGTTCAATCATGCATCAATCCGGTCCATGTTAAGATCTCATGTGGGGCAACTACACCTATCAGGGAGCCCTATGAACAACCTGCCCTATGACATATGCAATGGTCAATCATATCTCATAACAAACATGCAAATGATGCGTATGGGCATGTATTATGATACTATGTTGTCACTTACTCATAATCAGTATCAATAATCGGCCTCGACAATGTGGGCATTTAACCAACATTGCCCTCAAAGAATGACCCTCATAGGGCCAAACACATAATGGGTTGACGGCCTCACACAAAGGCCTAATATACAACACAGCGGGCCTTGTCCAAGGACCACAGATACATCACAATGGGCCTCAACTACGGGTCGCATATACATCATATAGGTCTAGGCAATCGGCCTTGACAATCGAAATCAGTCTCAACAATCGAAATCGAAATCGGAATAGGCCTCAGTAATCGGAATCGGTCACGATAATTAGAATCGTCAATTGGCCACGCCAATCGGAATTGATTGATAATCGACCTCAATACTCGGAATAAGCAATCGGTCACGATAATCAGAACCAATCGGTAATAAGAATCAGTAAATCGGTCACGTCAATCGGAATCGGTAATCGGTGATCAGAGTCAAAAAATTGATTACGTCAATCGGAATTGGCAATCGGTCGTGATAATTGAAATCGATCGATAATCAGAATCGATAAATCGGTCACGTCAATCACACCGATAATCAGTAGATAAATAAAACAGGGTCCATAGATGATCAGCTGATCAACCATAGTATAAAGATCAGCACTCGGCCGTAGTTATATCAAATTTGATAACACGGAGCCATCCATCTACGATGAATGGGGCCCACTTATTTGGGTTAACCCAATAAGGGAATGATGAGAATGGGGCTAACAAGGCTTAAGGGAAGGTCACAATGTGGACATCCAACCATCATTGCCCATTAATGTGGACATCTAACCAGCATTACTCCCAAGGATTGGCCTACATAGGGCCAAACATATTGTGGGCCCATGGCCTCACACAAGGGTCTAATATAAAATATGATGAGCCTCATACAAGGGTTACGCACACATCATTATGGGCCACACTACATCGGCCTCACTCATGGGTCTCATATACATTAGGTGGGCTGCATCACTGGGCCGCACTAATGGGCCACAAGTATATCAAAGTGGGCCTCTTCACATAAACCTCACATGCATTACATTAGTCCTCACACAAGGCCATATGTAACATCATAATGGTCCCCATATATGGGCCGCATGTACATTATAATGGACCATATCCCATGGGCCCCAAACGTTTCGTAATGGGCCACATCCTATGGGCCTCTCATACATAATATCGGGCCTTGCTATCTGAGCTAAAAATACATCAAAATGGGCCACAACCCATGGGGCCTAATACACAATGGGTGGGACCTACACATGGGCCTAATATATATCACAATGGGCTTTACTCATGGGCCATGAATACAACACAATGGGCCTTGCCCATGGGCCTTAAATACATCACAATGGGCCTTATTCATAGGCCCAAAATACATCATTTTGGTCCTCAACAATGGCTCCATCCACATCAAGGTGAGCCTTAACAATGGGCCATGATTATAACAAGATGGGCCTAATCACTTGGGCCTTATATATATACCAAGGTGGGCCTCAACAATGGGCCATAAATATGGCAAGTGAGCTACATCACACGGGCCATGTATATATATCAAATGGGCCAGACCCACATATAGGTGGTGATAAGGATTTTCACCATTAAAATTCCTAAAGGTTTAATGGTGGACATTCAAACCCACTGCTATCTATCATGTGGTCCACCTGATCCTAAATTTGTCTTATTTTTTTTAGCCTCAGGCCTCAAAGAAAGCTTGCTAATTGAATGGACAGTTGAGATATAACTCATACATCATGTATGGGCCTCACAGATAGGTGGTGGTCATACATACATCAATACACGTGGGCCTGCATTCATAAAACACATACATCAAAATAGGGTCCACTGTCCAGATGCACGGACAGGGGATATAACATATTCATCAAGGGGACCCATAGAACTTGCTCTTGTCATCACAGTAGGGGGACCCACTATCCCTAAAGAATGGTTGGACGACATGTATAAAACACATGCACCATGGTGGGTTCCACCATCCGTGGACGGTGTGGTATATAACACGTGTGGGTTCAACCGTCCACTGCCTTTGGACGGTATGAATAAAGCACATGCATCATTGTGGGTCCCATGTGGGGCCCACCATAACGTTTGTCTGGCATCTAAACCATTGGTAAGGTCACACGAACCTGAATGAGGAAGAAAAATAAATATCATATAAATCCAAAACTTCTGTGGACCCAAAAATGGGTCTCAATGGCAGCCATTAAATCACACTATTTCCTATGTTGTAGGCCACTTGAGTGTTGGATGTAGATGGAATTTGGAAGGGGTCCACTTCAGGGAGTGGCCCACCTCATGAACGGATTGGATAGTATAAATACATCATGGTGAGGCCCATGGCTGGAGCCATGGGTCACTACCCGGTTGTCCGCCGTCCTAGTGCAGCAGCAGCAATGCTGCTGCATGTTGTATTTATTATTATTATTATTATTTATTTCCTGTGTTTTTTCACAGGTGGGTCCCACATCAGAGAAATTCGACACCGCCATTGATCCTCATAGCTCAAGACAATCCGAACGAGTCCAATATTCAACATATTTTGGGGTACAAAAACGTCAGGGTGAATTTCAATGGTAAAGCCATTGTTTGCTATGCTATAGCCAGCCAGATACTCGGATCAGATTCATCCTTCGACTCAATGCGTAAAAGGATCTGGAGAATGGAATGGACGGTGTGATTAACAACATGCATCAAGGTGGGGCCTACACAAGCAGTCCACACAAAATAGCCTTGAGCCAAGGCTGATATTTGTGCTTTCCTTTCAACGTCCATTGTCCAGGGACGCTGGACGGCTGTGTATTTCAGGTGGGCTACCGTGGGCCACCAAATGATGTGTGGTGTGGATACAATGCTTATAAAATGGGCCCCACTTACAAATGGCTTGGCTAAAATACATACTTCATAGTGGGGCCCATCTGGGTGGGCCACACGACCACATCATCATACAAAAAATATGAAAGAGAGAGGGAGGGAGAGAGAGAAATAAAGTGGGACGCATGTGATGGAGGGACCCCGACACTATGGGCCCTCCCTTGCATTCAATCATACATCAAGTGGGTCCCATTACACATGGGTCCATCGAAATCGAAAATCAACGGTGGAGATCCTTTCCCCACCAATATGGATGGTCTAAATGCCCTGTTTAATGCAAGGAAATAAACATCATGATGGGGTCTATGGAGATTGGCCCCATCATGGAATGATCATGATGATCAAAGTGGGCCATCGACCACATCTTAGGGTCCCAAGTGAGATCCAAACCATTGATCAGTTGGCCTCACTTAGCCCATCTTAAAAATATGAAAACTACTCTATCAAAGCACCCACCACTTGATCTTCTTGCTCTCTTGGCTCTCTTTGCTCCTTAACTTCAATTCTAATGGAGGAGATGGAGTTTGGATGGTTGAGATGGGAGATGAAATGATAGGAAAGGTGGGCCACACTTGTAGCTTGGAAGATATGGGGAGAGACTTGGATGTGCGAGGCTTTCTCTTGCTTGGGAAAGTGATTTTGAAAATGAAGGAGAGAGAGAGTTGTAAAGAGAGAGATAGATAGATGGGTGATGGAGTGATGGATGTGGTGAGTGATGGGTGTAAGAACTTTTTTGACTTTTGGGTAGATTTTGTAAGAAAAAGCATGGATGTGTAAGAGACTTTTTGACTTTAGGCGTTGCTTGGGAATGGGTGGAAGGTGATGTGTACTTGATATGTACTTGACCCTTGATGGGATTGATTGATGGATTGATGTGACATGTTGTAGAGATTCTCTTGAGTTTTGCAATACGTGACGTTTTCCTCGCACCGAACGCTGGCCCACATCTCTTGACCAGGGTATCGCCTCAGCGCGTGAGTCAAGGTATGGGAACCACGGCGACGGTGCGGTCGCTATGGTACAAGTCTTAGGTTAAGTCGACTTGGGTTAACGGTGTGTGAATCAGGGTTATGCGCAAATACCGGTTAAGGGTCGAAGGTTACCGAAATTTGACCAGGAAGACCGTGGAAGTCTATGGAACTGTACGGTCTAGGATACGGGGCTTACAATTCTCCCTTCCTAATAAAAAATTTATCCTCAAAATTTAGACTACAACCCAACCAATACGGAGCTTACCAAGGGAGGGAAATCTTATCAGAACATGACATCCCAACAAAATCAAACACCTAATAGATGGGGACAATGCCAACGAATCTTAGCCCCCTGCTCCCAAAATGCCTCATCAACACTACGATGATCTAACAAAACCTCAAATCCTGGATTAGAAAAGATCGAACTAGAACACTACACGGCCCTAATCTCAACGGTAGAGAGCTATATCAGAAAATCTCTAAATTATTTAAACTCGGGGATTTAATCATTCTAAGTTCTCAACAATCATAGAGTGAATGGTAGCTATCGATAGATATGTGATGTTATCTTTCAGTACTCCCAAGTTATGCTCTGATACCAATTTCTGTCACACCCCAAATCCGAAAATCGGATTCATAGGAATCCCGATAGCCGAATCAGGTGTCGACAACCTCTGTAGTACCCCATTCTCGACCTCCAACGTCCATACGCCAGATTTCGATCCTAGGATCCTACAAGGAGGATTTTTAACATACATTTGTTTCATAACAAGCATAACCACAAGTTTACCCAAATCATGAAGGCAACATCATCATCACATATCCACCAATATAAATATTTGAATACAGTGCTGAAAGAAAAATACATATGTCAAAAAAATTAAAGCTTCAAAAGTCCGTTGTACGCTCCAAGCTCAACACTGTTACAACTTGATGCCACCTGCATGCATCTATCGTACATAAGCTTATAGAAAACTTAGAGGGTGGTGAAAGTGTGTGCACAATGTAAGTGCCAAGTATACAATACAATGCCATAAATCATATGATGGAATAAACAAAAATACTGACAAGATACGAGATTAGAGTAAGTGGAATTACACTGGTAAGCTCACAAGTCATACAATATCAGAGTATGCAATACAGACCAGCTATACAAATGAGGGGTCAAAGCGAGTCAAATATTAGATGTCAATGATACAATGCCATAAATCATACAATATCGAAATAAGCGAAAATATACTGATAAGTCTATGAGTGCCATCAGCCATACCAAGGCTATGCGATGCAAGGCATGAGTATTAATAGTCATATCTATGCAGAAAAATGGCAACCCAAAATGCTAAGTACTGCGGATGCAATGTGATATGCGGTGCAAATGAAATGACCAAGCTGAGTGAAGTCGGGATGATAATATGTAGTATCGCAAGCTATGGGGTCCACCACAAGGGACTTCTATCCAAACCAGTCCCATACCTAAATTTGGATAGTCAGACTCAACGTGGTAAACTCCTGATCTCAGGTTAGTCACGTGCCCAACCGAAAACCTTGCCATAACGAAAGTACATAACAATTAGTTGTGCACTACCAGCCCGAGTAGATAGTAAATGAATGAATGAATGAGCATGCAATTCCTACTCAATAAGTCCACATATCAGTACGGTTCATCTTTGAGAAATCATCGGGGTCTATTACACTCCAAACCAGGTTGCCACCCCATCGTGTGCAACAAGGTGAGTGGAAGAGACCTCTCTATCCGCCTGCCAATATCGGGCCTGGCTCATCGATAGCGGACCCATTCCTCGAGTTGGTCAGACTCAGCCTAGCATTGCCCCCTCCTCTCGAGCAGGTAAGGTCGTACCCCCTTCTAACCATCATGACACAGTGGGAGACACGGCCTAACGGTATATGACTCTCATGTGCTTATGCATTCACTCGGTCTAGACGTTGGAGCAACCTCAGGAACCAAGGGGGTTTAGGAACTTTCACTCAGGGATATCTATAGCACCTCCTGTAAAATAGATTTTGGGTGTCCCATCTGACCATCCATGAAATACCTACGGAGGCTACGACCCTGATGTCGCTAGGGCGTATGGTAGTCATGTCACACAATTGCGAGATGCATGCATCACACAGTTCAATCATGCATCAATCCTGTCCATGCCATGATCTCATGTGGGGCAACTCCGCCTATCAAGGAGCCCTATGAACAACCTGCCCTATGACATATGCAATGGTCAATCACATCTCATAATAAACATGCAGATGATACGTATGGGCATGTATTATGATATTATGTCGTCACCTATTCATAATCAGTATCAATAATCAGCCTCAACAATGTGGACATTTAACCAACATTGCCCCCAAGGAATGACCCTCATAGGGCCAAACACATAATGGGCTGACAGCCTCACATAAAGGCCTAATATACAACATAGTGGGCCTCGTTCAAGGACCACAGATACATCACAATGAGCCTCAACTACGAGTCACATATACATCATATAGGT
The DNA here is from genome assembly GCA_037074715.1 of Magnolia kwangsiensis. Taxonomy (NCBI): domain Eukaryota; kingdom Viridiplantae; phylum Streptophyta; class Magnoliopsida; order Magnoliales; family Magnoliaceae; genus Magnolia; species Magnolia kwangsiensis. The sequence continues at coordinate 33,256,507 of CM073586.1, read as the reverse complement.
CTAAGCAATCGGCCTTGACAATCGAAATCGGAATCGGAGTAGGCCTCAGTAATCGGAATCGGTCACGACAATCAGAATCGTCAATTGGCCACGACAATTGAAATTGATCGATAATCGACCTCAATACTCGAAATAGGAAATCAGTCACGATAATTGGCCACGATCGCTAATCGAGTAATCGGCCACAATAATCAGAATCAATTGGTAATAAGAATCAGTAAATCGGTCACGTCAATCAGAATCGGCAATCGGTGATCAGAGTCAGAAAATCGGTTACATCGATCAGATTTGGCAATCGGTCGTGATAATCGGAATCGATCGATAATTAGAATCGGTAAATTAGTCACGTGAATCACACCGATAATCAGTAGATAAATAAAACGGGGTCCATAGATGATCAGTCGATCAACTATAGCATAAAGATTAGCACTCGGCCGTGGTTATATCAAATCCAATAACATGGAGCCATCCATCTACGGTGAATGGGGCCCACTTATTTGGGTTAACCCACTGAGGGAATGATGAGAATGGGCCTAACAAGGCCTAAGGGAAGGTCACAATGTGGACATCGAACCATCATTACCTATTAATGTGGACATCTAACCAACATTGCTCCCAAGGATTGGCCTACATAGGGCCAAACATATAGTGGGCCCATGGCCTCACACAAGGGTCTAATATACAATATCATGGGCCTCATACAAGGGTTACACACACATCACTATGGACTGCACTACATGGGCCTCGCTCATGGGCCTCATATACATCAGGTGGCCTGCATCACTAGGTCACACTAATGGGCCACAAGTATACCAAAGTGGGCCTCATCACATAAACCTCACATGCATCACATTAGTCCTCACACAAGGCCATATGTAACATCATAATGGTCCTCATATATGGGCTGCATGTACATTATAATGGACCATATCCCATGGGCCCCGAACACTTCGTAATAGGCCACATCCCATGGGCCTCTCATACATAATATTGGGCCTTGCTATCTGGGCTGAAAATACATAAAAATGGGCACAACCCATGGGCCCTAATACACAATGGGTGGGCCCTACACATGGGCCTAATATACATCATAATGGGTTTTACCCATGGCCCACGAATACAACACAATGGGCCTTGCCCATGGGCCTTAAATACATCACAATGGGCCTTACCCATAGGCACCAAATACCTCATTTTGGGCCTCAACAACGGCTCCATACACATCAAGGTGATCCTCAACAATGGGCCATGATAATAACAAGATGGGCCTAATCACTTGGGCCTTATATATATACCAAGGTGGGCCTCAACAATGGGCCATAAATATGGTAAGTGGGCTACATCACACGGGCCATGTATTGTAATGCCCTGAAAATCGGGGGTCGAGCATAAGCTCCACTCCCGAGTTCCAATGCATCACTTATGTAACATAGATAATGATGATTGAATGTTGTTCATATTAGTGCATTAAACATGAATGAAATTATACCAAAAATAGTAATTCATACTCCAGATTAGTTTATATAACGCAAGCGGAAGACTGAAAGATATATCTAAACGTATATGAGTTCAAAAGATCTTTGTCGAACCCCAGATTATGAATACATCACTGAGTCACCATATACATGTATTAGTTCAAAAAAATAATCAAAATATGAAGAAATAGTTTCAACTAGAATGAAAAGCACTGTAGCCCCGTCGATCATCACGGCCTAAGCGAAACCATCAGAAAACTGCATATACGAGAACTCGTCATAATCGTCGTAGTAATCAGGCTCCACCTCCTGAATCACGTCGTCATCTGTAGCTAAGACAGAGTCTAGTGGGTGTTCAGAATACCATCCCAGAACATGGGAGTGAGTGATTAACTCAGTGGAATCATAGAGCAAAGATTAACACATTATCAATTCAGTCAAGCAGTAATGATAAAGCAGGCATATCAGATATTCCTAGATACTCTTTTTAATGCAAGGATGAGATGTTTTCATGATGCATGCCCTTGCCTACACTCCCTCGTGCGACACCATCTTACGTCTGCAACATGCTTTCTTCCCTCTGTGCTCTTCAACCCGGAGCACATGCAGTGCAATGTTATGAACGTGATTATCGAGTTATTATTAGTCCTTTTCATACAGCAGGATTGGGAAGCTAAGGTACCTCTCTTATATCATTACCCAAACGATGATCCATTCTAGGGTCGTCAGTCTTAGACAATCTCATACGATATTATAGTTCTACATCGCTAAAAAGGGCTCGTCCACAATCAATATAGGTGTAGGTATATCCTATAGACTACAATAAGGCTCGTTGCCCCAATAAAGTTTTAGGATATACTGGAGGTCACTACAAAGGGCTCATCACCAATCAGAGTAGGCCGACAACTCGAATATCATGTCCCATACCACCATAATCAGCTCACGAGTCTAGGTTGCTCACTGTTCACTACGGGGAGGCTCATTGCCCCAGCGTAGGCTGATAGCTCGACCACGGTGTCCTATACCACCATGTCCGGCTCATGAGTCTTAGCGGATCGAAGTACCAAGGTTGATGGGATTACATTGGTAAGTTCGGTACCCTAGATTCAAACAGGAGCGTCCATACATGGTGAACATACATCGGGTCAATCAGGTTACTTGACGAGCTCGACTAGCACGATCGCACGTTGAGTTGATCGACATGAAATGCATAAGCACTCTGTGTGGCCAAACTACTGCCGAAAACTCTAATACGACTCGGGTTCGTCAAATACGTCTTACGTGGTGAATAAATTTCAGCCACGAACTCAAAGCCTGTTACCGATTGCCTGGACCATAAAATGGTCCCAGTCACGTATAATAAAAATAATAGACATTTGATTCAAATTCCACATCCATATGAACATGTTATGAAATATAACTTAAACATGAATACAGTACATGGAGGAAATCATTCACACAGTTAACATGAATAAAATAGACTAAGCATTTCATGGAGGAAATCATACACACAAGTAAGGTGATTGAGATTCATATCTCAATACCCTTCAAAATCCTACTCTACCAATTTCTAACCCATTCAGGCGTTTATACAAACACTTAGACTATACTATTCAACACACATCATGTATGTTGGCATATTGCATATTTGGGCAAATCCTTTTGCTAAGGAGTTGTGGCATACATAGTAAGCATGTACTAACAACGATTTATCATGGTAATCACAACATCAGATTTCATATGCGTACAAACATTTTAACAAACACATGGAATACTCTATTTATGACATAGACTATACATAATTGTAAAATAGAACAGATAGCTCATTTGGCATGTGTAATAACATTCACGTCAGTAATAAATCATTTTCTGACATTGAAAGCTTTGAAAACCATAATCTATACATCTATAATCCATACCTTACGCCATATAAGCGTAACGAATATGATTGAGATTCTAAGTCTGTGTCACCAATGAAATGACAACCTATAGCACGAGTTAAGTCAGCTATTTAGCTAATTACAACAATGAAAACCCTAGAGCAACTTAGTGTTACATTTTCTTACCTAAGTACGGAGTTTAATTCACCGAAATAGTGATTCAGTAACAATGTGTAAGCACAAGGAGTAACGAGAATTGAATCCCAGGACTAAACTCTCACTTCTTTCTCACTTTCTCTCTCTTTTCTCTCTCTTATCTTGGCTAGGGTTGGAAATTCGTATGGAATATGTGAGAGAGGGTTAAAGGTCTTTATATAAGCCCAAAATTGACGGAAATAGCCCTAGGGCCAAGGTATACTTAGGTTATAACCAATTCGGGCTCTTTTTGATCCAACGGAACACTTCTGGAGGTCCTTTTACTGAATGCGGTTGGACTTAAGCTCATAGATGTTAGATCTTGATCAAGTCAAGTTTTCAGTTCGATCGGGTATCTAGATCAACCGTGGTAGACCAGTTTCAGTTCAGCGGTCTCCGAAACTCGATCAGGATCACAAGTATATTGACATATGTGGGCCATCATCCCTGATCTGAGTGTGAATTTGGGTCAAAAACCAACGGTCAGAATGCTTATACATGGCACGTAAGCGATACGACTCAGATTACTTAAATTCATATTTAATTTCTTAAAAATCTTCACTTTTTTATACTCTTCACTCTGGACTCAAGGAAACAGTCTCAGGACATCATTTGGACATGATTTTTGAGGTGATAGTCAAGTCCAACTAGGCAGTCATAATCGTTTAAGTTCATTGCTATCAGACTTTCGACGTTCGGTCCAGGTCCGATATAAAGTTTGAAAGTGCTCCCGAGAGTAACTGGATTTAGAGTTGGATTCTAGATTTCAGGGTAATGTAGCGTTACTAATTCTATAGGTTTTGGGTCTTGCAGATCATATTTAAAGTGATTAGTTCTAATTTCACAGGTAATCTAAGTTAGCACTTAGTTAATTCTCGTCTAATTTCTAAAGGATTTAGTCCTGAGGGATTTCTGCCTGAGTTAATAGTCGGGTCTTTGTATGGATTTTTTCAAGTCGTTAGAATCTATCCCCCTTAAAGAAAAATTTTATCCTCGAAATTAGTACCTTTTCGTACTCCTCGAGAATTTGAGGGTGGTTCTTTCTGACGTCAGCTTCTGTTTCCCAAGTAGCTTCCTCCTCAGTATGGTATGTCCATAGTACCTTCACGAGTGGAATCACCTTACTGCGCAACAATTGCTCCTTCCTATCTAGGATACGAGTCGAACGCAGTACATATGTACATCCTCGCTCAACTGTACCTGCTGTGACACCCCAGATTTTTGCCAACCTGGAGTTAGACGTCCTTAGGCAATGGGTCAACCATAACACTTTGGTAACTCCTCATAATTCAATTCTAAAGCCAAAGAAATCAGTTAGAACCAAATTCTTTAGAAATTTAATGTGTATTAACTAGCGCTACACTAGATTTCCTGTAAAATTAGCACCAACCACTTTAAATGCGATCTGTAAGACCCAAAACCTATAAAATTGTTGACACTATATTACCCTGAAATCTAGGATCCAACTCTAAACCCAGTTGCTCCCGGGAATGCTTTGTAATTTTATATTGGATTTAGACCGCACATCGAAAGTCTAATATCGATGAACTTAGACCATTATGACCGCTTAGTTGGACTTGACAATCACCTCAAAAATCAAGCCCAAACGATGTCCTGAGACTATTTCATTGAGTCCAGAGTGAAGAGAGTGAGAAAATCAAGATTTTTAAAAAATTAAATATAATTTTAAGTAATCTGGAACGTTTCACTTGCACGTTATTTTTAAACATTCTAACCATTAGATTTTGACCCAAATTCACCCTCGGATCAAGAGAGTTGGCCCCTACATGTCATAGTACTCGTAGCTCTGATCGAGTTCCCGTAACCGTTGAACTGAAACTTGTTCGCTGTGGTCGATCTGGAAACCCGACCAGACTAAAAACTTAGCTTAACTTAGATCCAATATTAGAGAGCTTAAGTCCGACCGCATTTAGTAACAGGACCTCCAGAAGTGCTCCGTTGGATCGAAACAGACCCAATTTGGTTATAACCTAAGTATACCTTGGCCCTAGGGCTATTTTCGTCACTTTTGGGCTTATAAAAAGCCCTTAAACCCTCATTCCCAAATCCCATACGAATTTCTAAACCCTATCTAAGAAAGAGAGAAAAAGGAGAAAGAAAGTGAGAGAGAAGTTAGCGATTCTTCCTGGGATTCTTCCCAGCTTTACTATGTGCCAAATCCGCCAATCCGTATCGCTATTACAGCGTTTCTGATTCCATTCTTGGGTAAGTTAAGCCAACCTTAACCTGTTTTGAAGCTTAGAATAGTTGTAGTGAAGTTATAGCTAACCTGTTTCATGCCATAGGTAGCGTATCCACTGTTGACGAAGACTTATCGTCTGAATCACATCTTACACGTATTTTCTGGTTTAAGGTGCGGACTATATACGTTTAGGTTATGATTTTCAAGACTTTCAATGTTGGTTAATGATATATTACTGACGTGGATGCTATTTTATATGTATAAAGTGTTGTCCATTTCATTTTTCAGTTATTCATTAACTATGTTGAATATACTGTATTCCTTGTATTTGTAGAAAATACCGTATACGTATGAAATATGAATTTGAGTTTTCCATGATTAACTACCGTCTATGTATGCTAGATGTATGTGTAACAACTTCTGGGCTAAAGTTTTAACCCAAATACATGATATAATAACATATGATATGTATTTAGTATGTGTAGCCTAAGTGTATGTGAAAATGACTAAATGAGTATAGACTTTGTATTCATGCTTGCCATGACAATCTGTCGTGGATATATGATTGTTGTATGGGCGACTATCCTTTGACGAAAGGACTTGTCCTAATACGTATGCTAATGAATACATAATATGTATGATGTAATGTGTAGACTAAGTGTTTGTAAAAGTGTCTAAACGAGTTAGTAGTTAGTAAGATGTACCTTTATACGGGTTGAGATATGATTCTCAACTACATCAACGATGTGTATGATTTCCTCCATATATGACTTATTCTGATGTCTGCTTGATTATGAATTGAATGTGTGTGAATTCATGTTTACAATGCACTTCAGAACATGTTCATATGATTGTATGAGTTGTAATATTGATCAATTACTGCTTTGACCATCTCATAGGACATCATGTTGTAATTGAATGTGATTGGGGCTATTGTATAGTCCAGGTAATCGGTAACCATTCTTCAAGTGGTAGTTGAGTTTGTTTCACCACAGAGGATGTGTTCAACGAATCTGAGTCGTACTTGGGATGTTCGGCAGGGCCACACGGAGTGCTTATGCATTTCATGTCGTTCAACTCAATGTGCGCTTGGCCTAGTTAAGCTTATCAACTAACCCGATTGACCGATGTTTGTTCACCATGTTTGGTCGCTACTGTTTGAATCTAAGGCACTAAACTTACCAATGAAACTCCCGTTAACCTTGGTACCGTGATCCCGTAAGACTCATGAGCCAGACATGGTGGTATGGGACACTGTGGCCGTGCTGTCGGCCTACGTTGGGGCCACGAGCCTCCCCGTACTGACCAGTGAGCAACCTAGACTCGTGAGCCGAATATGGTGGTATGGGACACTGTATTCGAACTGTCGGCCTACATTGATTGGTGATGGGGGAGTGGTTTAACGATTGCGTGTAACAGCCCTGGTAGCCCTTGTAGTGACTTCGAGCGTACCCTGAGTCTACGTGGAGGCAACGACCGTTCCATAGCAACAAGAGTACAAACTAGGCCTGTATTGATTTGGTGATGGGGGAGTGGTGTAATGTTTGCGTGTAACAGCCCTGACAGCCCTTGTAGCGACCTCGAACCACACTTCGTATGAGATATGCTAGGATTGATGAGATTAGAGTGGATCAATGTTTGGGAATTGAGATAAGGGAGGTGTCTTAGCTTCCCAATCTTACTGTATGAAAAGGACTAATAAGAACTTGGTAAGCATGATCATATCATCGCATTGCATGTGCTATCGGTGTTGGTGTAAGAGTACTGAGGAAGTGACTGACATGCGCGATCATAAGATGAAGATCACAGAGGGAGTTTGTGGTGAGGGCATGCATCATTCCTTCATAACATTCGTGCATTAACAAGAGTATCTAGGACATGTTTGATTATACTGCTTTATCATTACTACTTGATTGAATTGATAACATGTTAACCTCTACTGTATTGTTAAGTTGATCACTCACTCCCATGTTACGAGACGGTGTTGGCAACACCAACCAGTCCATATTTTAGTTTCAGATGGTGGCGATACTTGCGAGGCAGTGCTGGTCTTTTATGCTAATGAGGAGGGTTTCTCTTATAAGCAGATCTCAGGCGAGTTCATGTAAACAATGCTCTGATTGACGGGGATTCAGGGCTATGTTGATAGTGATTCATCACTTTTGATATAGGTATTTCGAGACACGACTTATAATTATGACCTGGCAGAGCATACATAGCTTGGGGACTTATATTGATATATATATATGTATTACAGTCTTCCACTCGTGTTTTCAGACTGTCCCTGAATTATGTTTGTTATTTTGGCTTAATTCATTTCAAGTTTTATGCATTAATACAGCCGACATTCATCCATCATTGAAAATGTTGCATAAGTGATGTTCTGGAACTCGGGAGTGGAGTTTATGCTCGACCCCCAATTTTCAGGGCATTACAAGATGGTATCAGAGCATGATTTGGATTAACCTGATCTTGGGTTATGGTCACACAAAGCATGCTAATGCCAATTTAATGTAGGAGGGTGCGAGAACAATCTAGAAATAGAACTAGGACTCCCAGTTTGCCTTTTGGTAACAGTTTACTGAAAATGATCACCGAGATCGAGTCCGTGCACACTCCTGATCACACACATCAAGCCCAAATCAACTGTAGACCATCAATTGATAGGTATAGACCGCATTTCATCCCATTCCAGCCGTTAGAAATCGGTAAAAGTGAATAGAGGTTAGATTAGTTCCGAAATAACTCAAAACGGCTCAAATCGGAAGAGGGGGCCAAACGATCAACTTCCAAGGGGTTCTAGGGTGGGACCCCAACTTTTTTAGACCCAGGGGGTGGTGAGGACCTCTCCCAAATGGCGAGCCCTCATCGGATACTCCAATGGTTGGCGAGGGCCTCAGCGAGGCCTCGCTGGTCAGCGGGCTCAGGTGGGACCGGGCTCTCGGGCCGATGGCCTTAGGGTCTTAGTGGGACCCTATGGTATAGGGTTCGACCCTCATTTCATCCCAAATCAGTGACTTCCTTCACAAACCTCACCCCCAAGATTTCTCTTTTTCTTGAAACCGTTCCTACCTCTCTCAAATCTCCTTTCCAATCATTCTTTCTTCCATTTTCCTTCAAGCCTCACATTCTTTCACCGTGTTCAGCTATACCCAACATCTACTCTCTCCATTTTCTTCGATTTGAGCTCCCAAGGCTCTCATTTAAGCTCCAAAATGTGCCAGCCCCCAACCCCTCTTACTTTGATCTTTCCTTTCTTCTATTTTCCCTTTCTCTGACCCATTACACTCCTCTTTCAGACTTAAATCCGTGGAGACCCAAATTTCCCATCCCATTCTTCTTATGTTCCTCCTTTTCCATGGCTCTTTTTGAGTTAGTTATAGCCATCTTCTCGACCTCTTTGCTCCTACCGACGGGTGAGACCTAACACAATAGCTTAGTCCATAAACGGTGACCATCTAGTGCTAGGACCTAGAGATAGTACTCCTAGATTTTGAAAGATCTAATAGGAAATCCAATTCCACTTAGACAATCTTGACCCTAAGTGATAGAACAATTCCCTGTAGTAGAAATGATATGAAACCATCTAGCGTATAAGCTTAGACTTTGGATTACAACTGGTGAGTGATAGACTAGGCTACTAGTTCTATTAAGTAGTGTAAAGGCTGACTATACTCAGGAATAGTAGGTTTGATTTGGTTGGAGTAGGACTTCAGTCCTTCGATAGATCCCCATAATACTCAAAGGCTCCTTTAGTTACTCTTAGGAATCTTTCTTGACTCAGAACTAGTCGCGTTCAGGGAAAACGTATATATATCTCTCAGATGAACGCTAGGATAAACCAGCACGCCCCATAGAATTGCCTTCCCAAGGACTTCTTACAATCGGGAACGCAGACTAAAGGAATTGTATATAAGCGCAGTATTCGCGGTTTGAATCGAATTCTCAATCCTAGTAGTTACCAATGAACTCAATGCTCTGATCAAGCAGAAGATCGGGATCAACTAGGATTAAGAATTGATATAATAAATTTTCTGTCCTAGCTAGGCAGAAAGTCTATTTGTCACGCCCCAAACCCGAAAATCGGATTCATAAGAATTCCAATCGCCGAATCCAGTGCCGACAGCCTCCGTAGTATCCCATTCTTGACTCCTAGCATTCATATGCCAGATTCCAATCCTGGGATCCTATAAGGAGGATTTTATTTTTTATACATTTAACTAGTAATAACCATAACCACAAGATTACCCAATTCACAAAGGTAACATCATCATCACATATCCACTAATATAATCATTTGAGTACAACACTGAAGGAAAAATACATAAATAGAAAATCAAGCTCCAGAAGACCACTGCATGCTCCAAGCTCAACACTGCAGTAACCTATCATCACCTGCACGCATTTATCGTGCATAAGCTTATAGAAAGCTTAGAGGATGGTGTAAGTGTGTGCACAAGGTAAGTGCCAAGTATTCAATATAATACCATAATCATACAACACCGAAAAACTGGTAATCCATAAACCATACAATGTTTGAATAAGTAGAAACACTGATAAGAGTATGAATTATCAGAGTAAACAGAATTATTAAAGTAAACAGAAATACTGACAAGATCATAAATCATACGATAACAGATTAAGCGGAAGTATGGACAAATCCATAAGTCAATCGATATCAGAATACGCAATATAGAATAGCTATGCAATAAGGAGTCATAAAGAGTTAAATATCAGATGCCGAGGATGCAATACAATATACAAATCCTGCTAAGTTTGTCTAGACCATATAAGTGTAGAAATACAATAACCCAAAATATCGTATGCCGCGAATGTCATGCAATATGCGGTGTGAATGGAATGACCATACTGAAGTGTGAAGTAGGGATGATAGTACGTAGTATCGCAGGCTACGGGGTCCACCACAAAGGACTTCTATCCAAACCAGTCCCATACCTAAATTTAGATAGTCTGACTCAATGTGGTAAACTCCTGAGCTCAGGTTAGTCGCGCACCCCAACTGAAATCCTGACCATTGTGAAGGTACACAACAATTAGTTATGCATCACCAGCCCGAGTGGATAGTGAACGAAAAATAAATGCATGAGTATGCAACTCCTACTCAATAAGTCCACATATCATTACGGTTCCTCTCTGAAAAATCACCGGGGTCTATTACACAAATCATATTGTTGCCCCATCGCGGGCAACAAGGTGAGTGAAAGAGACCTCACTATCCGCCTGCCAATATCGGGCCCGGCTCGTCGATAGCGGACCCATTCCTCGAGCTGGTCAGACTCAGCCTAGCATTGCCCCCTCTTCTCAGGCAGGTAAGGCTGTATCTCCTTCCAACCGACCATGACATAGTGGGAGACGCAGCCTAACGGTATATGGCCCTCATGCGCTCATGCATCCACTCGGTCTAGACATTGGAGCAACCTCTGGAACCAAGAGGGTTTAGGAACTTTCATCCAGGGATATCTATATTTTCTATAAATGTTTTTGGTTTGTTCTAAGACTAGTCCTGGACCTTGTTCGACTAGTCCTGGACCTTGTTCAACTAGTCCTGGCACCAGTTCGACCAATCCTAGAAAATTCAAGACCAGTCGAAGTTTTGTTGCAAATTATCAGATTTTTTTCTGTTCGGCTACGACTAGTCCTGAAGTCTGATCGACTAGTCGTGGGACGGTCACGATTCGACCTTCGACCAGTCATGGAACCACAATTCAAACTCTAGCAACTAAATCATGGGTCGCACGGCTAGTCATGTGAGGTCCACGACCAGTCGTGGATGGCCTTCGACTAGTCGTGGACTGCTCATAACCAGTCGTGTAACGGTTTATCCAATCGCGCCCGAAAATTTCAAAAATCCATTTCTTCTTTGACTAGTCATGGTAACCCTAGGACTAGTCGAAGATGACTTTCTGCAGCTATAAATAGCACATGAATTTCAGAGTTTTTCATCGAAAATTAAGTGAATTCAAAGCTCCACTCTAAGATAAGTTTGTGTCTATTCTTAAGCTATATTGTGCATAATTCTATTTCCTTTTGTTAGTTTTTTTCTATTTGATTTGATTCTATATTCCAATCAGATTTGAAAAGAGAAAATATTATTTTCCTTCTTCTGGGAATTGAAATCAAATAGAGCTAGCCCAGTCTGATTTAATTTAAAATCAATTAGAACTTAAAACCATTATAAAGTGAGTATTGGACATTGAACATTCATATCTAAACATCTACTCCAATTGGTTCTTTCGGGCTGCTATAAGAGGAGAAATCCAGGTATTTTACAATTCTGTAAAATTTTCATTCTTTTAATTTTTATTTGGAATTCGCCAGAAAAATTTCATTTGTTGGTTATCTGAGGAAAGCCAGAAAACTCAGAATAGTGTGGGTTTTTGGATTGTGTAAGCCCAAGTTAAAAGACACAATTGTGAAGGTTTTATGTGAACCTGTGAAACCTACTTTAATAGTGAACGTTAATATCCGTGTGTGAGTGCGTGGCTTTTGTAAAACAGTTGGTGTACACACAGGCGAACCACTATAATTCTTTATCTTGTGGATTGATTGCTTGCTTAATTCCTTATTTTTTAATCATTCAGTTTTGTGGAATGTACATGTGGATATGAATGCTGTAACTATTTACATTTCAAGTAAGTGTGGGGAATGTTGTAATAATATGGAGATTTACTTCAGCATTTTATACTTTTATCAATCTGTGCTTCAATTCCAATAATTATTCTAGTAAGGTTGCCCTGCCATTTTTATGGTGCATGGTTGTCCTTAGAATAATCAATTCTTAAGATTCCAATTTCTTTGCTATTTATTTTCAGATTGAGTTTTTGATTCAAAAACGTTATAGAAATAAGGTTGTCCTACCATAAGCCCTTGTTGATTATGTTGTAAGGTTGTCCTTAGAACTGAATTTGTATCAACCTCTCAATGCTTGTTTGTTGAAATTTATTTAATTTCAGCATTGTGAATTGATTTAATTTGTAAAGCTATTTCTTCAGTTTAATCCGCTGTATTTATTCTTAATTTGGCATAGTCCTATTCACCCCCCCTATAGGACATAGCTGGGCCATTTCAAATCCTTCAGCTACTACGTTAATGGAAAATCAAGCCAGGATGCCTTGAACGCATAGATGATTGGAATCACTCTATCTTCCTAATATGAAAACATTTAGAGAGTATGATTCCATCATAACCTTCACCCAACCCGTCGTCATATATTGGTACATCATTTGAGTTGCGAATCAAGGAAGTAGAAGATTCTTCATGAATAAGGAGGTGATCTTCATCAACATGCTGAATGAGACTCATCCACTTATCTGTAAGTATCTAGAGTCCAGAGGACCCTTTGATCATTCCTTTGTAGGATTGGGTATATGGTGTTTCTCACCCTTGCAAGTCCTAAAGGAGGCCTTCGGCGGGAGTGTACGTAGTGGGTGCATTGTGTGGACCCTTGCTCTGTAGAAAACATAAACATCCGCTTAAAAGTGAACCATTCAAAATCTTGGGTTTGAGGTGAACCATGTGAAACCTCTGTTAGGGTCTTATGGAAGATCCTTGTTCAGTGTGCCTAAAAGTGGGTGCGTTGTGTTAACCCTTGCTCGTGAGAGTATAAACAATCAGCTTCAGTGTAGGTTGTAAAGGTTGAAGGTGAACCTGATTTAAAACCTTAGGTTTGAGGTGAACCACTGTGAAACCTCCTTAGTGAAATCTGGTACACTCAAGGGCTGAGTGGGGTTACCGAGAGCGGAGTAAACAAGTAGTCGAACCACTATAAAATGATCATGTTTGAGATTGATATTCTTTTGGTTATGTGATTTACTTTAATATTATCATATCTGAATATCTGAGATCACACCTCACACACATACATAGTCATATCCATCATAGACCAGTTTATATATTGTTCACTTCTTGAATAGTTTGTGATTAGATCCTCTACCGGGCTTGGAAGCCAGTAGAGTTACTTTTGAGTAATCCCGATGAGTGTTTATTATTAGGATTAGTGTAATAGCATTTTTAATAAATCTTAAAAACTTTAAAAAGTCCTATTCACCCCCTCTAGGACATATTGACATATTCCTATTTCAACTAAAGCAGTCTTCACCGCTATTTCAATTGGTATCAGAGCAGGTCTCTCTTTAAGGGCTTCACCGCCTAAAGAGTGATCTTGACTGAAGTGTGGAACATGGCCAAAGGAGAGAGCTCATCAGTCACTAGGCCTCCAGTATTTGATGGCTCAAATTACGCATACTGGAAGGCTAGGATGCACTACTTTCTGAGATCTTTGGATCATAATGTTTGGGATATAGTTGAAAGTGGATATGTGCCACCATCCGAACAAATTGTTCTTGATAATGGCACAACCATCACAAAACCCAAATCCAAAGAAAAGTGGACAACGTTCGATAAAGAAAAATAGACTGCCGAAGCGAAAGCTATGAACGCCATCTATTGTGCTGTGTCCCAAGATATATTCAATCAAATAAGTATGTATGAGATATCTAAGGAAGTATGGGATCTATTGGAAACAACCCATGAAGGCACAAGCACTGTGAAGATGTCCAAACTACAACTTCTGACTTCATAGTTCGAAAGTCTCAGAATGAAAGAGCATGAACCGTTTATGGAGTTTTTCACAAAGTTGAGTATCATTTGCAACTCCATGGGTGGATTGGGAGAAAAAGTTCTGGTACTGAAAATTTTTATGAAAATTCTAAGATCCCTATCGGAATGATTTAATCCCAAAGTAACAACTATTGAAGAGTATAGGAATATTGATGAAATGAAAGTAGAAGAACTAGTAGGTTCCCTATAAAATTTTGAAGTACAATTCAAACAATCCCAAAAATCCAAAAATAAAGTCCTAAAAACTTCAAAGAAAATAACATATGAGGACAGTGAAAGTGAAAAAGAAGATGAAGATAAGGAAGTGACTTTGCTAGCTCAACAATTTAGAAAGTTCTTTCAGAAGAATCGTGGCTATCCTTCCAGAGGAAGAAAAGTGGACAACAAACCTTCTACAAGTAAATTTGATAAAAAGACTAAAGAACTATAATGCTATGCCTATTAGAAATATGGACACCTAAAACGAAGGGCAAGGCAATGGCCGCCACATGGGATGAAACAGAACAGTCAAATTCAGAATCTAGTGACTCAGAGAGCAATGGAGATCAGAAATTATTGAAAATTCTTATAGTCTCCACTGCTCCAAGCATTCCCACGGAATCTGAAAATAAGGAAGAACAGCAAGCCACTAAATCATTTCCATTTGATAATGAGGAAACAGAGAAGGAAGAAGAAAAACAGGATAAACTACAAGATGCTTACAATCAACTATACATTCATAGCATTAAAGTTATTAAAAGACTTAGAATATCTAAGAATAAAAAGGAATTGTTGCAAAAACATTTGGATAAAACTCTAGAAATTAATACACACCTAATCAATGATTTACAACAACATCACTCAGATAATGATAGGCTCGAAAGAATTAATACCTTTCTTAAATCAAAATCCGAAAAACTAAACAAACAGGTTGAGCAATTAAAAGATAAAAATATGCTCCTATAAAATGAAAATCATGCACTTCTGTTTGATTTAGAGGAATCCAGAAAAACTGCTAAGCTACACTATAAGTTTTCCCAGAGTGGTGGAAAGTTAGAAAAATTATTAGGTATGGGAAAATCTGGAAAGGATAAGAATGGCTTAGTAATAAAAGAATTACTCCAGTGTGTCATTTATGTGGTGATTCGGGTCATTATAAGATTGAATGCTTGTCTCCTTGGAAGACTCAAAACAGCTCTGGTCAGAATCATATTGAAAAACTCAAACCTACTAGAAAAGTGCAAAATGTCTTGAGACAACCTAGAAATATGATTAAAAGAGATTCACACTCACCACCACCTAAAATGACTAACAAAGAACAACTAAATCAAGTGGTCAAATTAAACAAGAAAACAATATCTACCACTATTAAAAATCCCGTCACAAAATAGGTCCTAAAAGAAATGAAGAATTGTTTGCTTACTCACTCAAACCATATGTCAGGCAATGAAACTAAGTGGTATCTGGATAGCGGATGTTCAAGACATGTCATAGGTGACAAATCTCTTCTTACAAATTATTCAAATCTTAATCATGGGATAGTCACCTATGGAGACAGAAGCACCACTAAGGTAATTGGACAGGGAATCATCAAGGGAATCCAGTTGCTCAAAAATGAGAATGCCTTTTGCATAAAATGATTAACACACAATCTTTTAAGAATTTCTCAAATTTGTGACGATAAGCATGTGGTTGCATTCTACAAGGAGAAATGTGAAATCCTAGACCTCTCAGGAAAATCAGTGATGAAGGGTTCTCGCACAAATAACCACTACTATGTCATTAAAGGTACGGGAAAGGATGATCCCTATGCCTAGAAATACCAAACATAGAGAGAACATGTCCAGGTCATGCCAGATTTGGATCCTTGCTGAAATGATGCAATTTTTTGCTAAGCTTTAAATGATACATCTAAGGTCTCTCTCCGCATTTTTTTTAAGAATATCTTAATGTTTATAATTTGGATTTGTATAATGCTTGTACATAATCTTATTGAAGTATACTGTTGATACATAGATATTCAAATAGTATACATGAAAGATTGTCTGAATGCTAAAAATTGAAAACATTCACCTTTGAGATACCTATCAATAAATCAAGTGAATGGTTCAATTGCATCGACCGAGAATCGATCCCATCAACAATCTCTCGAGAAAATGAATCGTCGGGACAGTTGGACTTCCTTCTGATCTTCATTAAAAATATCAATAAGGTACCCCAATGTCATCAAAATGATGTTCGATGATATCGATGGTTACTGGTGAATTAAAGACGGACAGTCGGAAAAAGAGACTCATTAGTTGATCTCAAAATGGGATTACATTTCTCAGAACAGTTTTTCTTTCAAACAAACATGTCTAACAATCTGGTTCTTCCACAATAACCTTTAATGAAGAGCAAGAAAGGGAAGAATAAAGCAACTAGGTCATCTCCACTTTTCAACTTAAACCTTGTGGCAGAATGGTCAGTTCAGAGGAAGAGCATTACACCTTTTGGGATTATCCATCTCTTAGAACTGATTGGATGGGAGAATATCATGAATCTGGGAGGCGGATTTTAGCATAATCTAGTGCATCAGTTTTTGAGTTTAATCTACAAGGTTGAAAATAATCCTCCAATTATTTCAATTGCTATCATAAATCGGTCTGAGTACATCACTCCTAGACTAATAGGCCGATTGATTGGGGTAAAGGTTACAAGGATACCTATATCAGAATAAAATATGAATGGTCTTGCTGCATGGGGTTAAGTTACTCGGGCGCTGTGTGATGGTGTTAATATACCAAGAAATGCAAAGAATACACTTCATGTTAAATATCTCAGTTCTGCATAAAAAATTCTTCACAATATTTTTAGCACAAATGTTTATCCCGTGAAGTCTCTGGCAACATGCTTTCTTCATACATGCTAAATATTTTGTATGATGTTCATCTCGGTATTCATGTCTGCCTACCCACACTTATTCTACAACAATTGAATCGTGTATCTTCAAATGAATCCATCACTATCCTTCCATTCTCGTGTCTTGCGACCAAGCTACATGACAATTTAGGCTGCCTCCTACTAACGATCTCCCACACCCACATATTTGGTTTAATCAAGAAGACATCTGCAATATCATTGCCAATGCGCCTCGTGGTGGAATTAATTCAAGCTCAAATAAACATTATTCTGTTCACAGCCCCATCTCTAACAAAAACATTCAGGCCGTCATCAATCAAGACACTATGAAAGATCTGCTTGATAAACAATCCTACATGATGAAACGGTTGGATGAGTGTGAAGTTTGTCTATTGAAGATCAAAACCATGCTGGTAACTCTATAACATGATACACAACAAATCCTGAATGTCCTACCAGCACAGTAGAGGTTGTTAATTGTCTATAGAATGTCCAATGCATCACAAACCTGGATTCTCACTAAAAAGTTAAGGGCATTAATATCCTTTTGAATGCTCTTCGCTCATGCATAGGTGTGGTGCATTACTAAAGATTAATTTTTTTTTGGGTATAAAAAGTCTCTGAGTAAAGAAGACTTAGTCTTTTGATGGTTTTCTGTTCTATTACTGCCAACCTTGGGCAGCGTATGTTCTTTTTGGGCAGTGTATGTTCTTTTTGGACATTTTGACTATGGCTGGATGTAATTCTCATTTTTACTGCCATTCTGATATATGTGATCCCCTGGTTTATCTAATCTCTGATATGGAGTGCATGTGTTTTTCGTGATTATTTTATCAGTTTTTATCACTGCTCTAATTGATCTGATATGCATCCATACCTTCTGAAAATGATATATGCTTAAACTGATTTTATCTCTATACATCTATATTTGTGTGTTCTCCTACATGTCATTGAAAACTTCAGTCAATATCTGTTGTCATGCAATCTTTGTCAATAACTGACAAAAAGGGGGAGAACAGTTCAAATACCCCATCAAAAAATGTATATCTGCTTGAGTATGGTGTTGCAAGTATTAGGGAGAGCAGCTACACCAAGCGAGGGAGAGTTTGCAGATAGGAGCATCTTTTGGATGTGTTATGAATATGACATTGTTAGAATTGTACAATTATGTAAAGAACATGTACACACAATTTAGGATGTCGATATAGAAGCTGGTCTAGGGTGTTTTGGTATTTTGTCACGTAATTGACAAAGGGGGAGATTGAAAGTACCCTTGGTTTGTCAATTAGCATGAGTATTGGGTTAGTCAGACTGCAAAGCCTCATACGAAGATCAATTCAAAGTGTTTGCCTCAACCAAACATGTGCAAGCTCGCCATAAGTAAATCTAAGCCTCACATCCCATGTCCCAAAACACCAGGTGAATAAAACTCTTAAAATAAGTTAGAACATCATAGGGTTTATAAGTGAGAAAACTTTTTCAAAAATAGAAAATCTCTGAGTTTTCTTGCTTTGTCGATTGTATCGATACACGATATGATTGACTTGTGTTATCGATTTCCTCGATGACACATCAATTCCATCGGAATGAGGATAAAAAGTGTCCAGCAACCACATGAATATCTGGACAGAATTATCGATGTATCGATGTACCTATCGATATCATCGATATTTGAATCTCGAGTACACTGAAAATAGCTCGATAAATTGACAGGCAGATCTCCGACAGCCCTGTTTTTACTTAAGAAAATCATATATACTTTGATATATCGAAGCTCTCCTAGATATCATCGAAGTTCAAATCTCGATGATATCGGTCATGGGCGTGAAGATTTCTACCAAATATTTCAGGGTAGTTTATCTGTGATCTAGGGTCACTTGATAAAATTGATATTCAAATATCGATGGTATCGAGGCTGAATTGATGGCATCGAAATAGGACAGAAACTGTCCAACAAGCTCATTGAAAATTTTTTTAGATTTATCGATGTCCTCGAGACGACCTTCGATATCATCGGTATTCAAATTTCGATGATATCGAGTGTACCTCGATCATTCTTGTAAACCTGAAATATATCAAGCAAGTCTCTCTCATTTTCAAATGTAGGGGAATCGAACCTTACATCGATGAAATCAAAGTTCCAAATCCGATGACATTAGCACGAGTCTCGATTCCCTCGACCAGTTGGCAAGAGGTTTTCAATAGCATATGACATTGAGTTTGTGTCATTGAGCAGACCGTCGATGCTATCGAGAGTATACGCTCGATGATATTGATCCCACTCGATGATATTGAACTCCGTTGTAAATGTGACTATTTTATATCCATTGGAACCTTTTGCCTATATAAAGAGAACTTGTCTATTGTTGCTGGTAGAGAAAGAAGAGAGTGTTTGTAAGTGTTTAACCTTAGATCTTTTACCCAAATCCCTTTCTCTCAAGGGAGTTCATCCTCCAATCCACCCTCATCATTGATATTCAATAGAGTGGATTGGGAAATGAACTTCTGCATTCAAGGATTCTTTAACTACTACCTTAATAGTAAATCACTAAGTTAGGATGCCTTGAATGCATATATAATTAGAATCACTCTATCTTCCTAATAAGAAAATATTTAGAGAGTAGGATTCCATCATAACCTTCACCTAACCCGTCGTCATATATTGGTACATCATTTGAGTTGCGGATCAAGGAAGTAGAAGATTCTTCATGAACAAGGAGGAGATCTTCATCAACGTGCTGAATGAGACTCATCCACTTATCTGTAAGTATCTAGAGTCCAAAGGACCCTTTGATCATTCCTTTGTAGGATTGGTTCTATGGCGTTTCTCACCCTTGCAAGTCCTCAAGGAGGCCTTCGGCGGGAGTGTACGTGGTGGGTGCATTATGTGGACACTTGCTCTGTGGAAAACATAAACATCTACTTAAAAGTGAACCAGTCAAAATCTTGGGTTTGAGGTGAACCGTGTGAAATCTCTGTTAGGGTCTTATAGAAGATCCTTGTTCAATGTACCTAAAAGTGGATGCGTTGTGTTAACCCTTGCTCGTGAGAGCATAAACAATCAACTTCAGTGTAGGTTGTAAAGGTTAAAGGTGAACCTGATTTAAAACCGTAGGTTTGAGGTGAACCACTGTAAAACCTCCTTAGTGAAATCTGATACACTCAAGGGTTAAGCGCAGTTACCGGGAGTGGAGTAGACAAGTAGTCGAACCATAATAAAAATGATTGTGTTTGAGATTGCTATTCTTTTGGTTGTGTGATTTACTTTAATATTGTCATATTTGATTATCTGAGATCACACCTTACACACATACACAGTCATATCCATCATAGACTAATTTACATATTGTTCACTCCTTGAATAGTTTGTGATTGATCCTCTACCAGGCTTGGAAGCCAGTAGAGTTACTTTTGAGTAATCCTAATAAGTTTCTATTGTTAGGATTTGTGTAATAAAATTTTTAATAAATCATAAAAACTTTAAAAAGTCCTATTCACCCCCCTCTAGGACATATTGGCATATTCCTACTTCAACTAAAGCGATCTTCACCCCTATTTCGTATGTGGCCCTAGAATGTTGCCCATGTGATGTATTTATGGACCATGTGCAGGGCCCACCTGTTGTGTATTTGAAGATGATATATTTCGGTCCGTGAATGAGGCCTGACTTGATGTGTTCATGGCCCATTGTGATGTATTTCTGGCCCATTTGGTAAGGCCCATTGAGATGTATTTCCGGCCTATATGCAGGGTCCACATGTTGTGTATATGATATGAGGCCCATAAGTGAGGCCTAGTGTGATGTATGTGTAGTCAATATGTGAGGCCCATCATGACGTGTATTAGGCCCTTGAGGGAGGCCCATAGTAGTGTATATTAGGCCCTTGTGTGAGGTCAGGGGCCCACTATATGTTTGGCCCTATAAAGGCTACTCTTTGGGAGAAATGTTGGTTGAATGTCCACATTGATGGGCAATGATGGTTAAATGTCAACATTGTGACCTTCCCTTAGGCCTTTTGTTTGGACAATTTTGATTATTAAGGCCGATTGTCAATTATCAATTTGGATTCTCAAGGACAATTCAGGCTGTCGAGGCCAATTCTGATTGTCGAGGCTGATTCCGATTATCGAGGCCGATTCCAATTGTCGAGGTCAATTTCAATTATGATTGTTGAGGCCAATTCCAATTTCGATTGTCGACGCCAATTTTGATTCCGATTGTAGAGGTTGATTATTAAGGCCGATTTTAATTTCGATTATCGAGGCTGATTTCGATTGTCAGGATGATTCCGATTCTGATTATTGAGGCCGATTGTCGAGGTCGATTTTGATTCCGATTGTCGATGCTAATTCCGATTGTCAAGGCTTATTGTTGAGGCTGATTCCGATTCTGATTGTCTAGGCCGATTCCGATTGTTGAGGCCAATTGTATAGGTCGATTGTCAAGGTCAATTATCGAGGCTGGATATCGAGGCCGATTGACAAGGCCCAATGTGATGTATATGCAACGGTATTTGAGGCCCGTTGTGATGTGCATTCAACCTATGTTTAAGGCCTAATGTGATGTATATACGGCCCATATTTGAGGCCCATTGTGATGTGCATTCGCCCCATGTTTGAGACCCAATGTGATGTATATGCGGCCCATATTTGAGGCCCATTGTGATGTGTATTCAACCCATGTTTAAGGCTCAATGTGATGTATATGAGGCGTATGTGATGAGGCCCATTGTGATGCATTTAAGGGTCAGGCAATGGAGCCCATTGTGATGTTTGTTAGGCCCATGTGAAAGGCCCATTGTGATGCGTATTAAGCTCTTGAGTGAGGCCCATGGTGTTGTATATTTAGCCCTTGTGTGAGGGCATGAGTCCACTATATGTAGACCATTCCTTGGGGGCAATGTTGGTTAAATGTTCACATTTTCTAGGCTGATTATTTGTGTCGATTATTAATACCGATTACGAGTATATCATTCAATACCAATTATGAGTATGTGATACCATAACATCATGATACTTGCCCATATGCATCATCTACATGTTTATTATGAGATATGATTGACCATTGCATATGTCATTGGGCAAGTTGATATGAGACACCCTGATAAGCGGAGGTTATCTCACATGAGCATACGACATGCCCTGGATTGATGCATGACCAGATTATATGACTCATGCATCTTGCATTGTGTGTTGTGATTACTGTACGCCCTAGCGACATCAGGGTCGTAGCCTCCATAGGCATATTGTGAATGGCCAGATAGGACACAAGAAATATGTTATTAGCATCAGGCCGCCATAGATGGCCCTGGGTGAAAATTTTTAAACCCTCTTGGTACTAGAGGATGCCCCAACGTCGAGATTAAGTGGATGTATATGAGCGCATGAGGGTCGTATACCAGTAGGTCACGTCTCCCACTGTGTCATGGTCGGTTGAGAGGGGGTGTGACCTTACCCACTTGAGTGAGGGGGCAATATCTAGGTTAAGTCTGACCAGCTTGAGGAATGGATCTGCTATCGATGAGCCGAGCCTGATATTTGTAGGTGGATAGTGAAGTCTCTTCCACTTACCCAGTTGTGCGCTCGGATAGGGGCGACAAGCTGGCATAGAGTGTAATAGACCCCGATGATGACCCAAGAGATGAACAGTACTGATATGTGGATTTATTGAGGAAGAGTTGCATAATCATTCATTCATTCATTCACTATCTGCTCGGGTTGGTGGTGCATAACTATTTGTTACGAGTACCTTCACAATGGCCATGATTTTTGGTTGGGCTGTATGACTAACTTGAGATTAAGAGTTTACCACATTGAGTTTGACTATCCAAATTAGGTATGGGACTAGTTTGGATAAAAGTCCCCTGTGATGGACCCCATAGCTTACGATACTATGTACTATCATCCTGACGTTATACTACAGCATGTTCATTCCATTCACACCGCATATTGCATTACATCTGCAGTATATGGCATTTTGGGTTACTATGTTTCTGCATTTATATGGTCTACATATGGCTAACGGTATTCATGAACTCATCAGGAATTGTATATTACATTACATCCTCGACATCTGATATTTGGCTCTTTATGACTCCTCATTTGCATAGCTGATCTGTATTACATACTCTAATATTGTTTGATTCATGATCTTACTAGTATTTTCGACATTGTATGATTATGTCATTGAATTTGTGTACTTGACACTTATATTACGCACACACTTTCACCACCCTCTGAGCTTTCTATAAGCTTATGCATGATAGATGCATGCAGGTAATGTTGGTCGCAGCGGTGTTGAGCTTTGAGCGTATAGTTGTCTTCTATAGCTTTGATTTTATTTTAACATATGTATTTCCCTTTCAGCATTGTATATAAAGTTTAGATTAGTGGATATGTGATGGTGATGTTGCTTTAGTGATTTGGGTAAACTTGTGGTTATGCTTCTTACGAGATAAATGTACATTGAAAAATCCTCCTTGTAGGATCCCAGGATTGGAACCTGTCATATAGGCACAGGGAGTCAAGAATGGGGTAATACGGAGGTTGTTGGCACCGGATTCGGTGATCGGGATTCCTGTGAATCCGATTTCTGGGTTTGGAGCATGATAAAAGATGGTATCAGAGTATAACTTAGGAATACTTGAAGATAACATCACATATTTGCTAATAGCTATCCTTGCACTTTATGATTGTTGAGAACCTAGAATGGTTAGATCCCCGAGTTCGAATAACTTAGAGATTTTCTGATATATCTCCCTACCGTTGAAATTGTGAGGCTACATAGTATTCCAGTTTCAATCATTTTTTATCTGAGATCCGAGGTTCAGTGGGATCATCGTAGTGTTGATGAGGTGTCCTGAGAGTGGGAGGCTGTGATTTACAAGAATTATTCTCATCTCTTTGATGTTTGATTATGCCTAGTATTGTATTTCAGATGTCATGTTTCCTCATTCTTTTGAGTTCTGCGTATAGTACAAATTTCGTTAGGTGGGGAGAGCTCTGAGACACGTATCCTAACTCATACCGTTCCGTAGGCTTCCGCAGTCGTTCGGTCAAATTTTAGCGACCCGCGATCTATTATCGACATTTGTGCACAATCCTGAGTTGTGTCCCGTATATCAGAGTTGGTTCGACTCGAAACTTCTACCCTTGCGACCGCACCATCGCTGCAGTTCTAATGTCACGTCTCACGCGCCGAACTAATACCCAGGTCAGGAGATGTGGGCCTGTGTTCAGTTCAAGAAAAATGCCGTGCATTATAAAACCCAAGAGAAATGTCCCATCAATCACATCAATCAATTAAGTACCATATCACATCATGTTAAGTACCAACACTCATCCCTCTCTCACCTAAAGTCAACTCTCTCTTACAACCAAGTACACCCATCACTCACTCACCCATCCCTCTCTCTCTTACAACCTCTCTCTCTCTCATCTCTCTCTCTCATTTCTCCCAAGCACTATAAGAGCAACCGTCCAAGCTTCCATGAAAAAGCTAGTGTGGCCCACCTTCCTACCTTCCATCTCCACCATCCAAGTTCAATCTTGAAAGTTGAAAATGCACCCCTTGGAGCTTTAGATCGCATCAATGAAAGGAAGAGTCCAAGATCAAATGGTGGGTGTTCATTTCATTTAATTTTGATGTAAGGTCTACATGATTTGGGACCCACTTGATGTGTGCATTGTATAGGGAGGGCCCATAGTGGCAGGGTCCCTCCCCTTCTCATGTCTCTCTATCTCTTTTTCTCTCTCCTTTCCATTTTTTGATGGCCCACCTGATGCATGCGTCATAACCATGCCATCCATCATGGTGGATGTGGAGCCCACCTTAGTGTATGTGAGGAAATCCACATCCTCTAGCAAATCTTAACGATGAGACCCACCTGATGCATACATTATAGCCAGGCCGTCCGTCCTTGTTGGACGTGGGCCACCTTGTTGCATGTATTTTGTCTGCATCATTCTATTATGGACCCACCTTTGATTTGTATATATTCAAACCATTCATCTGCTAGGTCCCATGTAGCAGGCAGCTACTGCTGCCCTAGATGCCAGCAATTTACGTGGACCCTACGACCATGATGCATGTGGTTTATATCCATGTTGTTTGTGTTGAGTGCAGCACGTGGGGCCCACCTTAATGATGTATGAATCCATGTCGTCCACACCTCACATGGACCCCTCCTTGATGATGTTAATCCACACTACCATCTGTTGGACGCTGGGCCATCAGCCAGTGGTGGAGTAGTAAGGCTGCTGTAGTGGGCCACCCTAGTGTATCCGATCATCTGACTATCCACCACATGGGACCCACCATGCATGCATGTGTTTCATCCAGCATCCCACCTTGATGTTGCCTTGTGGGGGCCAACCATGATGTATGGGTTTTACCCACACCGTCCAGCAGGTCCGGACGGTGGGTACCCACCATGTGATATGTGTTTCATTCCCACCATCCATTTGTTTTGGTATGGGCCCACCCACATGTGTGAAACGTGTGGGGTGGGACCCACCTGGATGTACGTATTCTTTATCCTTACCACATGTGTGGCCTGCCATAACATAAGTGTTATCTCCAACCCGTCCATCATTTAGACGGTGTTGTGGACACCACCATGATATAGATTTTTCTCCACACTATCCAGTTTTGGACCCCACTTCTTACACGTGTGATGTCCAACCATCTGTCTGTTTGATAACCTTGGACGGCTAACCTTGGTGTAGGTGTCCACCATGATGTATATACGTTATATCCAGACTGTCTAGGGCATCTGATAACCTTGGACGGCTATCCGGCTGTTATGGTGATGTCACCAAGTCCTGTTATTCCATCATAATGAATGTGTTTCATCCAACTGTCCATCTTTGGACCCAGCAGTAGGGCAGCTGTTGTGTAGATGTTAGTAAGTCATGTGGGTCCCGTTTGATGCATGTATTATATTCCATGCCATCCATCTGTTTTGCATCCATACCGACCATATGTGAGATTGTCGTGATGTATGTATTCTATATCTATGTTGTTCGTCCAATTTCCCAGATCATTTTAAGGACTGGCCCACCTTGATGTTTTTCCAGCCCATGTGATGTGGCCCGATGTGTGGTCTATGAGGCCCATATGATGATGCCCAATGTGATGTATAAGGCCCACGTGATGCAGCCCACTTGATGTATATGATGGCCCATTGAAGTGGCCCACTTGTTATATTTTTGGCCCATATTTGTGGCCCATTGAGTTGTATATGTGACCCTGGAATGAGGCCCATGTGATGTATTGTAACACCCTGAAAATCGGGGGTCGTGTATAAACGCAACTCCCGAGTTCCAGACCATCATTTATGCAACAAAAATGATTATGATTCAATGTTGTCTGATTTAAAGCATTCACATGAGTAAAAGTATACCAAAACTGTAATTCATACTCCAGATCCAGTGATAAAAGCAAGCGGAAGACTAAACAATATATATATCACTGTAAGGAAAAACAAAGTAGATCTCATCTGTGTTTAAAGTATGAATACATCTTTGACTCTCATATACATATACATGAATAAAATCAAATGTTCAAAATAGTCCCACTGAAGTCCCATCAACCCAGGTCGCCTACGCAAAGCCATCATGATACTGCATGTACGAGAACTCGTACTGGTCCTCGTCGAAGTCTGGCTCTGCCTCCTGGATCTCAGCATCACCTGCATCTACAACAGGGTCTGGTAGGTGTTGCAAACATCATCCCGTAACGTGGGAGTGAGTGATCAACTCAGTGGAATCATAGAGCAAAGATTAGCATGTTCACAAATCAATCATGCGATAATAGTAAAGCAGTAAATCAGACAATCCTAATACTGTTGTTAATGCAAGATGACATGACGTGATGTATGCCCTCACCGACGATCTCCCTCATATGGCAACATCTTACGATCGCGACATGCCACACTCCCTAGAGTGCTCCACATCTTCCAGGCACATGCAATGTTATGGTGATATGATTTCCGAGTTGTTATTAGTCCGTTCAAACAGCAGGATTGGGAAACTAAGGTACTTCCCTTGTATCAATCCCAACATAGATCCTGTCTAGGGTCGTCACTCCTAGTAATCTCATACGATGGATATTTTGTAGGTCGCTGCAAGGGCTGTCAGGGCTGTTGCTCGCACTCGTTGCACCGCTCCCCCATCACCTTATCAATACAGGCCTACGGTACTCTACTGCTACTGAAGGGTCGTCGCCTCCCGTAGACTCAGAATACGCTCGCGGTCACTACAAAGGACTCGTCGCCTGATCAGTGTAGGCCGACAGCTAGAATATAGTGTCCCATACCACCATAATCTGCTCACGAGACTAGGTGCTCACTGGTCACTACGGGGAGGTTTGTGGCCCCAGCGTAGGCCGACAGCTCGACCACGGTGTCCCATACCACCATGCCCGGCTCATGAGTCTTCGTGGATCAAGGTACCATGGTTAATAGGGTTTACAATGGTAAGTTCAGTACCCTAGGTTCAAGCAGTTATGACTCATACAGGGTGAACATACATCGGCCAGTCGGGTTACTTGACGGGCTCGACTAGCGCGATCACATCTCAAGTCGAACGACATGAAGTGCGTAAAACACTTCGCGTGGCCTAACCACTGCCGCCAACTCCAAACACGACTCGCGTTCATCGACGCGTCATTCATGGCCAAGACCAGCCGGCCACGAATTCGCTCGGTTACCGACTGCCTGGACTAAGTCTAGTCCCAAACAATTATGGAATCACATCAGCAATTTATGTAGGAGTATTGGAATTGAAATACAATCATGTGAGCATGTTAACACATGTTATAACATACAACTTAAGTAAATCTTCAAGCACATATATTTCATGCATGTAATGAAATCATGCATATAGTCAACATGTAGGAAATCATTTAGGTCAGCATATTAATTGAGAAATCAATCTCAAACTATTTCATAACATCATTTAATTCAATACATACTAATACAACCATTTATACAAACACATACACTACACACTTAAGTCTACATATAGTATGTCGACCCGAAATGCGCAATTAGGCGAATCTCTTCCCCAAACTAATTATGCACGTATTCCTAACTTCCTAATGCGACAACAAACCATGTCAATCACATCAGCAAAATATGAATGTAATCTGTACTTCCTACAAATGACTAAAATGCCTTAAATCTCATATTCTTCGTTGATTTACGAAACAGGAAACAGATAGCATGTTGTACATGTCAAACGGCGATGCCGTCGATAATCTACTATTAAACGACATTGAAAGCATTAAAAACCGTCAATCAAAGCGTCTAAAATCCTCACCTAGTCTCTTATGGATGCGTAAATTTGAACGGAGCGTATAGGCTTCGCCTACGGCGATAAGAGAACCTGTTTTATAAGATCTATTGGTTAAAAAGCTATGGATCCTAGTGAACCTTAAATCAGCAACTTCTAGGGTTGTTTCATACCTGAAAACGAGAAAGAATCATCGGCTTGGTGATCAGGAGGCGTTGCTTAGGCACTAGCAACAGGTTGCACGAAGATTGAAAAAATCCCTTCTACACTCTCTCTCAAACTCTCACCTTTTCTCCCTCCAAATCTAGGGTTTCTCTCAAATTCGGATGGGAGAGAGGAGTGAGGGTTTCAACCCCTTTTATAAGCCCAAAAATGCCAAAAATAGGCTCCGGTACAAAGTTCACTTAGTGCATATCCAAATCGGGGCTGTTTCGGTCCAAAAGATTCTTTCTGGTGGTCCCCTGGCCGAATGCGATCGGACTTAAGCTCATGCGTACCAAATCTAGCACGTATTAAGTTTTCAGTCCGGCAGGGTTCGCAGATCGCACGTGGCGGACCAGTTTCAGTTCAGCGGTCACCGCACGTAGATCAGGGCTGAAAGTCTCATGATATAAAATAAAAAAATTTCCTGATCCGAGGGTGTAATCTGGCTGAATTCTGACGGTCAGAATGCTCAATACTGACGCGTTAAGTCGTGTGCCAGATTTGAATTTGAAATTCCAATTCTGTCCCTATTCGCACTCTCTTCGGTCCGGGCTCAATGAAATAGCCTGTGATTATCGGTTTGACTTGATTTTTGAAATGATTGTCAAGTCCAGCTAGGCGGTTCTAACGGTCTACGTAGGAGGTATCGGACTTTCGACGCGCGGTCTAGATCCAATACAAAGATTCAAAGTGGTCCAGAGAACAAACCTGCTTAGAGTTTGGTCCGAGGTTATAGAGTATTGTAGAGTCGTTGATTCTACTCGATTTGGGTCTTGTAGAATGTATTTAAAGTGATCAGGGACTATTTCCCAGCTACTCCAGCGTTGCGCTAGCTAACTTACGCTTAATTTCCATAGGAATTAATTCTACGCAATTTCGGGTCGAGTTGGTACTCGAGCCCAAGTATGGATTTTTCACGGGCGTTACATGTATTTATGGCTCATGAGCAGGGCCCACCCGTTATGTATTTGAACATCATATATTTTGGCCCATGAATGAGGCCCGACTTGATGTATTCATGGCCCATTGTGATATATTTTTGGCCCATACGATGAGGCCCATTGTGATGTATTTCCAGCCCATTTGATAAGTCCTATTGAGTTGTATTTCTGGCCTATGTGCAGGGCCCACTTATTGTGTATATGATATGAGGCCCAGTGTGACGTATGTGTGGTCCATGTGTGAGGCACATCATGACATGTATTAGGCCCTTGAGGGAGGCCCATGATGGTGTATATTAGGCCATTATGTGAGGTCAGGGGCCCACTATATGTTTGGCCCTTTGAAGGCCACTCCTTGGGAGTAATGTTAGTTAAATGTCCACATTGATGGGCGATGATGGTTAAATGTCCACATTATGACCTTTCCTTAGGCCATTTGTTAGGCTGATTTTGATTATCGAGGTCGATTGTTGATTACCGATTCTGATTATCGAGCCTGATTAGGGTGGTCAAGGCTGATTCCAATTGTCGAGGCTAATTTCGATTGTTGAGGCTGATTCTAATTTTGATTGTCAAGGTCGATTATTGAGGCTGATTCCAATTCTGATTGTCGAGGCCGATTCCTATTGTCGATACCGATTCCAATTATCGAGGCCGATTCTGATTGGCGAGGCTGATTGTTGAGGCTGATTCCCATTCTGATTATTGAGGCCAATTCCGATTATAGACGCTGATTATTGAGGCCAATTTTGATTGTCAAGGCCGATTCCAATTCTGATTGTCGAGGCTGATTATTGAGGTCGATTCCAATTCTGATTGTCGAGGCCGATTCCGATTGTTGAGGCCGATTGTTGAGGCCGATTCTGATTCCGATTGTCAAGGCCGATTCTGATTGTTGAGGCCAACTGTATAGGTTGATTTTTAAGGTCAATTATTGAGGCTGATTCTAATTGTCGAGGTCGATTGTCGAGGCTGGATATCGAGGCCCAATGTGATGTATATGCGGCCCATATTTGAGGCCCATTGTG
Source organism: Magnolia kwangsiensis (assembly GCA_037074715.1). Taxonomy (NCBI): domain Eukaryota; kingdom Viridiplantae; phylum Streptophyta; class Magnoliopsida; order Magnoliales; family Magnoliaceae; genus Magnolia; species Magnolia kwangsiensis. Next base: position 33,225,766 of record CM073586.1, on the reverse strand, counting down.
ATGTGCATTCATCACGTGTTTAAGGCCTAATGTGATGTATATGTGGCCTGTATTTGAAGCCCATTGTGATGTGCATTTGACCCATGTTTAAGACCCAATGTGATGTATATGCGGCCTGTATTTGAGTCCCATTGTGATGTGTATTCAGCCCATGTTTAAGGCCCAATGTGATGTATATGAGGTCTATGTGATGAGGCCCATTGTGATGCATGAGGGTCAGGCGATGGAGCCCATTGCGATGTATGTTAGGCCCATGTGAAAGGCCCATTGCGATGTGTATTAAGCTCTTGAGTGAGGCCCATCATGTTGTATACTTCGCCCTTGTGTGAGGCTATGAGTCCACTATATGTTAGGCTCTATGTGGGTCATTCCTTGGGGGAAATGTTGGTTAAATGTCCACATAGTCTAGGTCAATTATCGGTGTCAGCTATTGATACCGATTATGAGTATATCATCTGATACCAATTATGAGTATGTGATAGCATAACACTATGATACATGGCCATACACATCATTTACATATTTGTTATGAGATGTGATTGACCATTACATATGTCATTGGACAAGTTAATCTGAGACTCCCTGATAGGCAGAGGTTATCTCACATGAGCGCACGACATGCGCAGGATTGATGTATAACTGGATTATATGACTCAAGCATCTTACATTGTGTGTTGTGATTACCGTACGCCCTAGCAACATCAGGGTCGTAGCCTCCACAGGCATACCGTGGATGGCCAGATAGGACACTAAAAATATATTATTATCATCGTGCCACCATAGATGGCCCTGGGTGAAAATTCCTAAACCCTCTTGGTACCAGAGGATGCCCCAACATCGAGACTGAGTGGATGTATATGAGCACATGAGGGTCGTATACCAGTAGGCCGCATCTCCCACTGTGTCGTGGTCGGTTAGGAGGGGGTGTGAGCTTACCCTCTTGAGTGAGAGGGCAATATCTAGGTTCAGTCTGACCAGCTTGAGGAATGGGTCCGCTATCGACGAGCCGGGCCTGATATTGGCAGGCGATTAGTGAGGTCTCTTCCACTTACGCAGTCGTACGCTCGGATAGGGGCGACAAGCTAGCGTAGAGTGTAATAGACCCCAGTTATGATCCCAGAGATAAACGATACTGATATGTGGACTTATTGAGTTGGGGTTGCATACTTATTCATTCATTCATTCACTATCCACTCGAGCTGGTGGTGTGCAACTATTTATTACGCGAACCTTCGCAATGGCCAGGATTTCTTCGTGGCGCGCGACTAACATAAGATTAGGAGTTTACCACATTGAATCTGACTATCCAAATTTAGTATGGGACTGGTTAGGATAGAAGTCTCTTGTGATGGACCCCATAGCTTACGATACTATGTACTATCATCTCGACTTCACACTCCAGCATGGTCATTTCATTCACACTGCATATTGCGTTACATCTGCGGCATATGACATTTTGGTTTACTGTGTTTTTACATTTATATGATCTAGATACGGCTAACAGTATTTGTGAACTCATCAGGAATTGTAATTGTATATTACATTGCATCCTATGCATCTGATATTTGGCTCTTTATGACTCCTCATTTGCATAACTGATTTGAATTGCGTAGTTTGATATTGTTTGATTCATGATCTTACCAGTATTTTCAACATTGTATGATTATGACATTGTATTTGTATACTCGGCACTTATCTTGCGCACACACTTTCATCACCCTCTAAGCTTTCTATAAGCTTATGCACGATAGATGCGTGCAGGTGACGTTGGTTGCAATGGGGTTAAGCTTGGAGCGTACAACTATTTCTGGAGCTTTAATTTTATTTTGACATATGTATTTCCCTTTTAATATTGTATTCAAAGTTTATATTAGTAGATATGTGATGATGATGTTGCATTAGTGATTTGGGTAAACTTGTGATTATGCTTCTTACGAGATAAATGCATGTTGAAAAATCCTCCTTGTAGGATCCCAGGATCGGAACCTGGCATATGGGCGCTGGGAACCGAGAATGGTGTACTACGGAGGTTTTCTGCACCAGATTTAGTGATCGGGATTCCTGTGAATCCAATTTGTGGGTTTGGGGTGTGACACCGACTATATGGTCTACGCCTGACCTATACATGCTCAGGCTCATTTACATTAGTGACTTAACTTATCCTCGCTTATTGACGGTGGGCCCCGCATGTGAGCATGATGTGACTGTCTAGTGTGGTCTTATGGTAGTTCACTAGTGGATGCCCCAGGGCACCGCTCTGATGGCCTAAGTGTTACATTATGTTCAATAGAGCTTGCATTTTATCAGGGTTTGCCTCAATTCCCCTCTAACTCATCAGGGGGCAAAAGAATTTTCCCGAGCTGACACTAAAGGCACACTTGCTCAGGTTCAGTTTCATTTGATATTCTCATAGGATTGTAAACATCTCCTCGAGGTTGGCAGTATGACATACTGCTTTGACGCTTTTAACAAGCATGTCGTTGACATAAACCTCCATGGAGTGTCTAATCTGTCGAGCAAGCATTTTGTTAACGAGTCGCTAATACATGACCCCAACATTTTTTTTGGCCCGAAGGGCATAATATTGTAACAATAGAGCCCATTGTCAGTAACGAAGGTTGTCTCTTGCTTGTCATACGGGTGTATGACAATTTGGTTATATCCAGAATATGCATCTATGAAGCTTAAGAGCTTGTGCCCCACTATATTGTTGACCAGTTGGTCGATCCTCGGGATTGGAAAATTATCCTTTAGGACAAGCCTTGTTCACATCTTTGTAGTCAATGCAAACTTGCCATATTCCATTAGACTTTTTTATCAGGACAACATTGGCGATCTAGTCAGGGTTGTAGACTTTCTCGATGAACCCAGTTTCCAGGAGCTTGCCCACCTCTTCCCTAATGAACGCTCGTCATTTCTGTCTCACTGGTTGGTAGTCAGGATCAACATTCAACTTGTGGACCATTAATTCCAAGCTGATGTCGAGCATGTACTAATAGGACCATGAAAGGACACCGGCATGGCGTCGTGTTCACAACCCCAAGTGTAAGGTTGTCATCTAATAATAATCTTGGTGAGGCCGAGGTCAAATCCATAAGGACTAAACTTGTATGTCTTCTAAATTTAACTAGAACTAGAGCTAGATAAAGAACTAAAGAAAAAATCTGAATTTAAATGAGTAATTTTGAGTAATGAGTAAAGTATCAATTAAAAGTGGGAACTAGGGTGCCAAGGATCCATTTGTATCAATTGATATGCTACCTTGCTAAATTTAAGTGATTCAACTAGAATCAGAGACCTATCCTATCTAGTTGGAAGAAGAGATAGTCAAATCTCTGAACTTCTCATTGATCTAACCTCGATGAAGGAGAATTATGGTGAATTGGAAGGAATTTCATCACTTAACCATGCCCAGGAGACGACAGTAAACAATAGGATTTACCAAATCCACAATCTCAAATAGAAAAGAAGATATTTAAAGCTATTGCAGATCTATTGTAATTTGAGTCACCCCAAAACATTAAAAACTGAAATATTCCTTATAATCAACTTGAATTCAATGAAGTTCAAACATAAAAATGAATTAAAGTAAAGTAAACATTCTAATCATGTTACAAGCTTAACCACTTAGCCCTAGCTAAAAGGTTTAGCCAACCATAGACATGATTGAACTAAAGTCTCTCAAACAAAGCATAAAAACTAATTAAGGAAGAAGAAGAAGCTCTTGGACGACAGCTCCACCCTTTTGCTCCACTCCTTGAACCCTAGAAGATGCCTATGAATGTCCTAGGGACTCCTATTTATAGTTGTGAATCCTCCTCTTACACATCGACTTAGAATTTCCACAAACCACCTCAAATTATGCAATATCCGTCAGCCCTGCGTTATAACTCTGCGCAATTTCGATGGCACCAAAATTGTATCTGAAATTATATGTGTAGAGTACATAGGTGGCACCAAACTGTCCTATTTTTCTGTTGTTTAAATTGTTCTTTTGCCAATGTTTTCTCCATCTTTTGTACTTGGTTTCCTTAAATCTTTAGCATGAGAATTCTTGGTCTCCTAAGATACATCATTTGCCTTGGTGATTCTTGAGCATTAAATCCATGCTTTTAGCATTCTTTTCAATCCAAGCTTTTAGATTCACTTTGCAACACAAACATGTATAAAATATAATGTTAAGCAGTGTCATGTTCATAAAACCAAGATATAAATGGGAGAAAATATGTAATATTTGACACTCAACACGTCGTAGAAGGTTCGTGATCTTGTCCCGTAGATTCGAGGATAATAATGAGCTGACCTATACGATATGGGTCAGGTCGGACACGAAAAGAGGGATAACTACTAGGTCTTCTACACGAGAGCCTCCCTCGCGTGATTCTTCCCGTGGGTTGAGGGAATTGATAGCCACAGCACGTTGCTATACACTCGCTGTCAAAGTTGTGGAGTAACATTAACGAGCTTCACGCTAGTCTCCTCTAACCTGTTCAATATCGTGCTCGGTTGGAAACTTCATTGTGAGGTGGTAGGCCAAAACCATTACTCACATAGCATTGAGGGATGGTTGTCCGAGGATGACATTATAAACGGAAGGATAGTGAACCACGAGAAAGTTAATCATCGTCGTCGTCATCTGATTGTCCCTCTCTTGCAGTGACTGGAAGGAGTATAAATCCTTCAAAAGTGACATTTTCTCCTATGAATCCGAGTAGAGGGGTTCGAATGGGTCAGAGCCGGGATCTTTCAATCTCCATTTTTTCGAAGGTGACAATAAAGAGGATATCAGCCGAGCTGCCGATGTCCACCAAAATTCAAAACACCTTGCGGTTGACTATAGTCATAGCCACCATTAGGGCATCGTCATGGGGGTGGTGGACTCCGTGCGTGTCCTCTTCGGTGAACTTTAGTTTGCAGGGGATTATCTTTTACTCTTTCAGAGGTCAGCAGGTGAGGTGGATGTGGTGTTTCGGGCTAGTATGGCTAATGCCTCGAGCATGAGCCTTTCAAGATCGGTTTGAATCTCCTCCTCCCACAAGCTCACCAAAGATGGTGCAGATTTCACCCGTAGCTTTGTTGTCGTTCTCATTTTAGTGTTGCTCATTCCTCTAATCTGGTCGTCTTCCCTCCTATTGACATACTTGCACAGGTATCTGGCGTAAATTAAGGATTCGATCTCTTCTTTGAGGTTGAAATAGTCACTGGTGGCGTGACCATGGTCATGTTGAAAGTGATAGTACTTTCGCTTGTCCCGCTTGTCGGCATCAATCCTCATTTGGTTAGGCCATTTCATGAGCCTTTTGTCCTGGACTTCCATGAGGACCTACTCAGGCATAACATTAAGAGGGGTGTTAGACAGAAACTTGCTCTCAGGTCATCAGCTCGGACATTGTCTTACTGAGTCGTCATCTCTTCTCCTCTTATTGTTAATGCTAAGAGGGGGCTCTTCTTTGTGTTTCCTTTCCTTAGCCGAGCTCCCAGCACTCCGAGTAGCTCTACGAGAGCTAAATGACTCTTCAGTGTTAGAGTACTTTTGAGCTTGGTTTGGGAGGTCCGCCAATATTGTCAGGGGATTTTTGCCTATTGAGAAGAGAAATATTCCCTCCTTTAAGCTAGCTATCATAGATGTTAGGGCTATCTGATTTGAATAAACCTCCACCTACATTGCTTCTTGATCGAAACGTTTGATGTCTCGTCTGCCTTTTAAGTGATAGTAAGGAGGTGGTTTGTCAGTTTTCGCCTATCCTTTCCTCCGATGAATCCAGTGATGAAGACCTTGCTAAGCTATGCAATTAAACTGATGGATTTTGGTTTTAACTATCGAAACCATTTCTAAGTCGCTCCTAATAGGGTCAAGGAGAATGCCTTACACATCAACGCAGTCGAGGCACCATGAAGTTCCATCCAAAACCTAAAGGATTCTAGATGCTCGACCGTGTCTATGGATCGGGAGTAAAGGTTGATTTATGGCATCGTAAACCTAGATGAGAGCTAAGCCTACATTTTCTCCAGCATTGTTTCAATCGAGGTCAGAACCTATGTGTAGTAGGCTTAGCGTATGTCACTGATCTGACCTCGTAGCTCTTTGAGTTATGCTTCTTAGGGAACTTCAATTTTTCCTACTGCCATAGGTGTTTTTTCACGCCTTCGATTCTCTAGCATGTGATATAAGTTGAAAGCAGGGAGAGCAACCGTTCCTTAAGTTCGGGTAGGCATATGGCTGGGCTTCCCTGACTGTGGTCTAACTTCTCGTAAGATGGGGAGGTCATGTGGAGGTTGGGACTGCTCGATTTCTACGCGATCTTCCACCCGATTTCCAGGGAGGGGGTTATGCCTCTCTAGAATCTGCATCAGTCGATTCATGTTGTTGTTCAAAGGCTGGACATGATTTTCTAGAGAGCCAGCTAAACTCCTTAGTTTCGTGATCTTGGTACAAGTGTTGCTAGAGAGGAATCAACTCATTATTGAGAGGATTATTTGCCTTACTCTATGGATGATTAAGGTGGAGCCAGGATATCCTCAGCAATAATGGCGGCCAGAGCTTTCTTCCTTCCTTTTTCCGTCATAGAACTATGGTAAGATGAACGCGGCTTTGATGTTGATTCCCACAGGTACACTAAACTTGTAAGTGCACCCACCTTTGCACACTTGTTTTTCAATCACATGACTGGTTGTGTCAAGTAGATGAATGAGTTCTTGGCAAATGAAGACCGGCGACGCGACTGGATCAGTAAGCACCAAAGCTACATTGAAGACAAAGAACCACTTCTGCGATCTTGACCTTGAAAATAGATTATCCCAACCTAAATAGGAAAACCTACTTAGGTCATCTATTCAAAGCCAATTTTCAGTTCATATTTTCTACCCTTTAGTCTTAGCTTTAACAAGTTCCAAGTTGATAAATGATAAATGGATAAGGAATTAAAACAGGAAAAAATTGTCCACATTCAGTAGGAAAAGGTGCCACCAAATAGCACTTTCAGTATCACCGAATATACCTTTGGTGTTACCGAAAGATCTCAAAATAATCTAGCAACGTTACAAAGGTAACACCGATTGGACATTTCGGTAACACCGACAGCCATCGACGAGCAAAATTCGGTGTCATCGAAAGGGAGATTTTTCATTTAACAACTTGGAGATTTAATTCGGTACTACCGATTGATAATTCGGTACCACCGAAGTAAGTTTGGTGATACTGAAGTTAGCTTCGGTAGCAACGTAAACTGGCTATTTTCTATCCATTGGAACTTTTTTTTATAAAAGTGGCTTGTAGAAACTTGTAAAAAATAGTGGAAAAAGGCATCTTAAAGTCCCTAATGTATCCCAAGCTTATCCTAGCCTACCTAGACTCTATCTATATGAGTTTCATGCTCTCCTGATTATGATCTTTCACTTATATGACCATTCAAAGCTCCTATTAATGAAGAACATTAACTTGTACCTTCTTTAGAGTACTAGGAAAATCCTTTGTCTTTTTTATACTCTAGAGCATCCATAGGTTGAATTCCTTAGAAAATACACTCATTATCTTATATAGGAGATTCAACCAACTCCCATTATCTTGGTCACCTTTATAAGTATATCTTATCCAAGGTTCTTGATCGTGAAGCTGAACTAATAAGAAAATCCAAGCTACGCGATCGGGGGAGCACTGGTGTAACGCCCTAAATTTTTAGGGGTCGAGTAGGAACTCGGCTCCTGAATTCCCGGTACCATGTATGCCCTAATGGGCTTAAGAATCCAATGCATTTGGGTGTATTTATACGCAATGACAGGTTTAACAAACCACAAGCATAACAATATCATAAAATATAAATACGAGCCGCTAAACATGTAAGATATCTAAAATACAGTATCAAGAAAATCCAACCGGGACTAGACCCACCCAGATAAATATCCCACAATGACTAGGGCCCTGGCCCATGTCCCGCGACCATCCAACCATAAACTAGAAGAAACCGCCAAAGTCTAAGAGTGCACTCGCTCCTCCTCATCATCCATGCACGTCTCGCTCCAAGGTACTTGCATCTATACTGGATTCTAGTTTATTTTTTAGAACAACATCCCAGAGTGGGAGTGTGTAGCTAACTCAGTGGTATCATTAGCAATAGGTATATAAATTATCATGCATAAGATACATTTAATGAACAACAAACAGTATAGAATCCTAAACATTGTTATTATTACAAATGCATGGTTATGATATGATGCATGCTCCTCTCAAACTAACACTCCCTCAAGCGACAATATCTCACATTCGCAAATGAACCAACACTCCCTCAAAGTGACCTCAACTGCATAATCATCACAATAATAAATGCATGTCGTGGAACATGTTAGGTAGGTTGATTAGTTAAGTTCATTCATTCCACAGGTTGGGGAAATTGGAATACCCTAATGGAGTTATTGCCCTAACTCGATTGTACGGCTCAAGGACAGTGGTCATATGACTCTCACAACCCTTATCCCTATATTAGGGTCGTCAATCCTAAAAAGTAGTACAAACATAGACGAAATAGATTGAGACTTAAATGTCCTACTAACGGTCACTGTAGGGAGGTCGTCACCCCACCATAGGCCGACAACATGGGTACACTGTCCCATACCACCGTTCTCAGCTCACAAGTCTAAGTGCTCAATGGACACTATGTGGAGGCTCGTCAGCCCAGCATAGGCCAACAGCACGGGCATAGTGTCCCATACCACCATCCCTGGCTTATAAGTCTAAGATTTATAGGGTGAAGGCATGAAATGTTGTAAATTAGCTGATTACAATTAATAGTGGGCGCAAGGGTCTTAGGGTACTTCGGATTCATACAGGCATGATCAAACATATTTAACGTATAAGGATGACTAACCTAAGAGTCAATATGCCCCCACAAGTTAAACTATAAACTGAACGGTCTGAGACAATTTACAGCTTAACTAGTTGGGCCAGATTTACCCGTCAGTTGATCTAACAATGGGATTTCCAAATAATTTCCGGTTATTGACCAATCCATGAGAGGACAAGTTCACAAATGGATAACATAAATTCTGGAATAATTTCACAAATGGCAACAAAATACAACATTCTAAGTATATGGGTAACAATACACCAATCGTCACCAAACTATGACGATCATGTCTAACATATTCCAACAATTGTAACAAGATGGACAGAAACATGCAAAGCTCCACCCCACATTTATAGATTATGCATATTATAATCCAGCTTATACATCACATGAGAAGTCATATAATAATACACTGAAGTTTATCTTCCATAGATCAATCATGAAGAACTCAATTCAACCGTACATCGAATATTAAGGCAAGTAACTCAATCAATCAGCTAATTTACAACATTTCATGCCTTCACCCTATAAATCTTATAGTGTAAATCTAGCACCCAAAGAGTTGTCAAATTTTGTTGTGCCAAACCATTTAAAATTTGTATCATGCTTTGAGTTGAATTGATGAGGTTCGTGCATTTTAAAGTTGTTTGCATCTTCGTTGAACTTGCCTACACTTTTAAGTTGAAGAGAAGATTGTTGAAGTTCATGGTTTCAAGCTCAAATTTAAGAACTAAAGTTCAAGAACTCAAGTTCAGGTTTGAAGTTCAAATATTGTATGCTAAAGACTCAAGAACTTAAAGCGTAACTCAAGCTCAAGTTCAAGAGATCGACCTCAAGCTTCACGTATTATAAGAAACCAAGGTTCTGAAGTAAATGATGTTTTAATTGTTCCAACTCACAAACAGGTATGGATGACCCTAGATTGACCATAGGTTAAGTCACATTCATTGCATATTTTATGTGGGTCATTTTATAAGCTTATAGGTCATTTTCTCGACTAGTCTTAGTCCTTATTCGACTAGTCTAAGTACTGGCTCAACCAGTCTAAGATTTTTCTCGACCAGTCCAAGGTTTTTTGTAATTTTTAAAAAAATTTTGTTGGACTCTCGACCAGTCCTGGAGATTGTTCAACCAGTCGAGTGAACAGTGCTCAACCAGTCGTGCAGTGCTCGACTCAAAGTCCAACAAGCTTTTCTGGTCCTACTTGACCAGTCGAGCCGGCCACTTGACTAGTCAAGTAACGACCTTATCTTATCGCACTGAAAAATTTTAAATTTGGTTAGTCCTTCGACCAATCGAACCGACCCTTAGACTAGTCGAGTGAACAGTATTTTTACCTATAAATAGAGCATGAATTTCAGAGTTTATTCATTCATTCTAACCTAAATTAAGACACCACACTAAGAGATAAGTCTATGAATTTATTAAGCTATATTGTGCTCATTTTAGATTCTCTTTATTAGCTTTTGTAATTTGATTTTGTGATCTTCATTCCATCTTATATTAAGAAGGGATTTGTGTTTTACCCTTTCTTAAGATCAAAATCAAATCAAGTTAGCTCAGGTTGATTTAATTAAAAATCATTTAGAACTAGAACCATTTCATCTGTAAGACTGGACATTGAACATCTTCATCTACATCAAATTGGTTCTACCGGGCTTCTTTAGAAGGAGAATTTCCAGATAAGTATCATTTACATTTTGTATATCATTTTTGGTTTATGAGGTTGTGCCAGGAAAATCTCATTTCGGTTTGTCTGAGGTAATCCAGAAAATCTCAGAGTGTAGGTTTTTTGTAATTGTGTAAGCCTAACTAAAGACACAATTGTAAAGGTTTTAAGGTGAACCTTAAAAAACCTTTTCTCATAGTGAACACTAATATCCCGAGGGAGTGGATATTAGTAGTGGAGAGTAGTTGTGTGCCTATTTTTCAACAGTTGGTGTACAAATAAATGAACCACTATAATTGTCAGACCCATTACCTAGTATCCATTCCATTCTGTTAGGTCACGTGGTCCTTCTGGTTGAATTCCCGTGACCCATGACCTATAGGTAACATTTGTGATCATCCCTAAGTTCTGTACTACAAAGCCAAACCGATTCGACCCGAAACTTATGCCATTGCGACCGCATCGTCGTCGCGGTTCCAATGCCGCATCTCGTGCACCAATACGAAGTGTAGATAAAAAGATGTACCCTGCACAATATTTGGACTATTGATCATGATGTGGGACCCACCTTGTTGCTTGTGCATTTTTCCTAGATGGGTGACCTCACCCTAGTTTCATCATTACATAACTACTTAGCCTACCTATAATAGCTACCTAGCCTATTACTTATAGCCTTAGCCTATTAATCTCATTATGGATTTTCTTCCCAAAGCCATCATTGGATTCTCTACCCCATGTGTTATGATGGGTTCTCTTACCAAAGCTCATAATGACCTTACACCCTCATCATTCCACTCCTACAACTCTCTCTTTCCCTTCTTTCTCCTTCATTCCATTTCTCTTCCTCCTTTGATAGAGTGGAGAAAACGTCCCACCTCCCTCCATTTTCCAGCCCTCTCTTCTCTAGAATCCCACCTAATCCAGCCCTTATAATCTCATCTCAACCATAGATCCTTCTTCCTTAGAGCTAGTGGGGCATAGTGCTGAAGAAAGAAGAAGATCCTTGAGGTGCGTGTTCTCCTAGAGTAGAATTTTTTTTACTTTTCTTCCTTACATCTTCATCTATCCTTCATGGGAGTGCGTAGGACCCACCAATTAATGGTGGAGATCCTACATGACTTCATGAGTGTGGCCAATGGCCCACTTTATGCAGGCATGTTGCCATGATGGGGTCATTCTCCATGGACCCCATCATGACGTTTTTCCTTTGATCTATAGTTTGTTGGGTCATCTAGGCCCCAGATCCATGGTGGGGATGGTATCCCCACCTCAGAGTTTTTATTACATGGCCCATGCATGCATGGGACCCATGTGTATTTGATCGTATGGTTGTGATTACTTGAGGAGGACTCATAGTGGCAGAGCCCTCCCTATGGTTGAGATCTCCTTTATCTCTCCTTCCTCTAGTTTTCTAATGTGTGTGGCCCACTAGGCGTGGCCCTACATCTATACCATCCAGCTGTAAGGACATCTAGGCCCAAGCTACTGGACGTTCAGGCCCATCGTTGTTTATATGCTTTGTATGGCCATTAGGCTTGATTGTGTGATTTTTTTGAATAGGACTTGGGTCTGGAGTATGTGTGACCCATCTAGGTGGACCCCACCTTAATGAATCTAAGATAAATCCCCCAAGCAACCACATTGTGGGCTGGAATATGCAGCAACATGTTGCTCCTCAGATTTCTGGCCCATTGTTATATGATTTTGTATGGAGTTTAAGCTCTGTTTATCTCTCTTTTTCCCCCTTTTTTTTTGTATTCCTCTGAGGTGTGGACCCTACCCGGTAGTTTGATGGAATCCTTTGTATCCACCCTTAATTAGAGCCCCATGGAGTAGGCCCAATAGGGCTAGACAGTCCAAGTTTTTAGACCGTCCAACAGTCATGCATGGAGGAAAAACATATATATTAGTTGGGTTTTGGGGATGGTGGGACACTCATGTGGACCCTACTTGTGGTTCATCCATGGGTGTATGTAATCCACCCATTTTCCCTGTGATTGGGCTGGCCTGGGCCCACTCCATTGGGTGTACAAGACGGGGACAACAACATTCCAACAATAGATTTTATTGTTATTAAAACCTTGCTGTCTAGATATTTAATTCCTATTTATATGTATTTATGGCTTCTCCCCTTACCTTCCTTGTGGCCCACCTTGTTAGGACCCACCTCAGGTGTATGTGGACCATCTGGATCGCCCATTTTTTAGGGTTACCGTAGCTAGGCTAGTAGCCCACCTACTGGATGTTGCAGCTAGACTAATGTCCAGCAAGGGCTGGCCATCCCTCTCATGTGGCCCACCTTGATAATTGTGTTGTCCATGTCGTGCTCCCCTTTGTGGCGTGGTCCACCCCTTGGTGGGACGTCCACAAGTGGGACCCACCTTGTGTATTTATAGGGCCAATTGTCTAGCCCCATTGGGATGCCTAGACCATTTGGGGTGCTACTGGACTGCAAGTCTAGCAGCGGGCCCACTTTGATTTATGTGTTGTATCCTCACCTTCCATCTAATGGAGCCCACTGTGATAATTATAGGCCATCATGAAGTTTATGTTACCTCAGAATTACCATCTGCTGGACCCCATAAGCCTAAGAAGTTGGGAGGGCTAGATATCGAGCAATGGCCTTAAAACAATTATGTATGTAGCCGGAAGCTGTGATGTTGTGAGGCCCACCATATTGAGGGTGTTATGTACTCACTCTATGTACGTATTTTCCTATGATTATTATACCTCATTAGTGCCTTGTGAGGCCCGCCTTTGGCTGATTGTTTGAGGACCAAGATAGTCCATATTTTTAGACGTCTAACAGGATCAGATGGATTGGACATCCAGCTTTGAGCCCAGTTTTGTGTATGGGCTGCTTACCCATTATGTTAGACCTTGTGGGCTGATATGTTGCATGTAATTGGATCCTTGTTGCCCATATATCTTGCCCAGTCTTGGGCTGAATTGTAAGGCCCATCTTAGCGAATCTTAGATATGCCTTACCTATGTATTTGGGCATATGGGCTGCCCATAAAGCCCATCATAATGCATGTATTCATTGGCCATAATACTTGGGCCATGGTTTGACCCATTGAGCCCATGTTGATGTATGTAGGCTCTAGGCCATTTCTTAAGGCCCATCATGTGGTATGAGATGTTATGGATTGTTACCCATTTTCTTTTCATAGTTGTATCTAGGCCATGGGCCTTATTTTAGCTAGATTCTTTATTGGGTTACCTTCTAGGGAACAATGGTGGTTAAATGTCCACATTGTGAACCTCTTTAGGCCCTTTGATAGGCCCATTCTCATCTATTAGGCCCATAGTATTGTTTACCTAGACTTTGTGGGTTACCCCAAATAGTTGGGCCCCCATTATTGGTTACGCATCTTCCATATCATGTATAATTGTCTAAGCACCTAGACCCAACCTTGCCAAGAGGAGAGTACTTCATCACCGCATGTTATGCTTAGTTATCTTCATGATTCATTACCATGTGCATCATATGTATGCTTGGTTGAGGAGTGATTAATCATGGTATGTACCATTGGGCAAGTTGTTTATGGGACTCCCTAAGTGATGGAGTTGCCCCACATGAGTGTGTTGTATGCGTAGGACTAATGCATGATTGATTAGTATGATTCATGCATCTCTCATTTGCATGGCATGGTTATTATTCATCATAGCATCATTAGGGCCATAGCCTCCACAGGCACATCGTGGATGGCCAGATTTGGACACCAGAAATACTTGATTCTAACAGTGTGGGCACGTAGGATGTCCTTGGGTAAAAGTCTCAGAGCCTTTTTGATACTAGGAGATACTCCAATGTCTAGATTGTATAGAAACATGAGTGTTGGTGCCGGATACCATTAAGCCGCATCTCCCATTGTGTCGTGATTGTTTAGAAGAGGGTGTGGCCTTACTCGGCCCGAGTGAGGGGACTGTAAGCTCAGCTGAGTTTGACCAAGTTACAAATGGGTCCACTATCGATGAGCTGGGTAGATTGGCAAACTACAGGCGGGTAGTGAGGTCTCTTCTACTCACTGGGCTACACGGCTAGGGAGGTGGTAATCAGTGTGAAGTGTATTTGACCCCGATGATTTCCCAGAGAGGAATTGTAGTGATATGTGGACTTGATATGAGGACTGGCATGATCGCATTGCATATTGCATATGGCATTTGCCCATATAGGCCTCGCATTACATAGCCTTAGTATGGCTAATAGTATTCATGCTTATTTTTCATAGCCTTGTTACGGCCGGTGGTATTCATGGTCTTGTTAGCATATTCTACATACTCTGATGCTGCATACTTGGCACCCGTCCTGCACACACTTACACCACCCTCTAAGCTTTCTATAAGCTTATGTAAGATTAATACGTGCATGTGATGCTAGGCAGTAGGTGAATAAGAGCATGAGCATGCAGCGGAGCTTTTGGAGTTTTATTATAGCCATTGTATCTTTCCCTTTATGCGCCTTGTATTATAAAAGTTTTTATCCTTAGTGAATTTTGTGATGATATTCCTATGGTTATTATTTGTGGGTTATAATCGTGGTTATGTTGATTATGAAATAGACTTATGTTATAGAAATCCTCCTTGTAGGATCCCAGGATCAGAACCTGATGTATAGGTGTCAGGAGCTGAGAATGGGGTACTATAGAAGCTATCAGCATTGGATTTGGCAATAGAGAATTTTGTGAGCCCAGTTTTTGAGTTTGGGGTGTGGCAGGAGTTGGTATCAGAGCATAACTTGGGAATAACTCAAGACAACATCACATATCTGCTTCGAGCTTAGGGCAAGCAATGTCCCGGGTGTGTACTCTTTTAATTTGGTTCTCCAACGTCTGGGCCTTTGAGGGTTCTGTTCTCAAGCCTGATGGCTGTCTTTGTTCTTTCTATATACCATGCCACCTAGACAAGGCACTCGTGGTGCCCGAGCGACCCGAACGCATCCCGTTCCACCTCTCCTATTCTCGAGGTTCTCATTCCACCCAGCTACTCTTGTTCCCCTGCCTAAGCCTGTTATACCAATGTCAGAGGCCCTCACAGTTCTTGCACCTCTACTTGAGGCTAGTGCCGCCCCTACATTTCTACTATACTGTTGGAGTAGATCAATTGCAGCAGATGTTGCAAGTCATCACAGCCGCCCTCTAAGGGCAAGGCAGACATCCAGCAGAGACTCCAAAGCAGATAGAGTAGGTGCGCACGAGCGCCCTTCTACGAGACTTTCATCAGCATGATCCCCCATGTTTCTGTGGTGAGCCAGACCCTACGGCAGCTGAGTTGTGGTGCTTTGAGGTGGAGAAAATTTTTGACACCATACGATGCACGACTCAACAGTGAGTCCTGTTGGTGGAATTCCTTCTTTAAGGAGAGGCTCAACATTGGTGGGCATAGGTTTCCCGAGTGGCTGGGCCAGATTTTGTGTGGACTTGGAAGGACTTTATGGACCGATTCAACTAGAAGTTCTTCCCCAAGCATGTTCAGCAGCAGCATGCATTGGAGTTTAAGATGCTTGTCCAGGGGGGCATGACCATGACATAGTATGAGGCACGTTTCGTTGCATTGTCCAGATTTATGACTTATCTTGTGGATGATGAGAGGCAGAAGGCCTGCCATTTCGTGAACAGCTTGCGTCCCGCCCTTAGGAGTCGTGTGGTCAAACACCTACTTATAATGTTCGATCAAGTTATTCAGAGGGCCCTGGTCTATGAGGATGATTGGGCCACCTTGTAGAGGACCCATGACTAAGGAGGAGACCGGAAGAGGAAGGCGCCCTCCGTTAGCTCCCTTCAGTAATAACACCGTTGGCATACATCTTTTCTAGGATTGTAAGCACCAGCAGTGCATCCAGCATCATCTTTAGGACCATTCACACGTGTTTCCTTTGGTTGTGGTAGGACGGGACATCGTAGGCACGAGTATCCTCATTCTCAGCAGTAGCAGAACCAAGGGCACCACAACAGCCCCTGCATCAGCCTCCAGAGTAGCAGCAGTAACGACCACAACGCCAGCCTTTGAGGCCTCCCCCGTAGTAGCAAAGGTAACAGATTAGGCCACTGCAATGGTAGCAGTAGCAACAAAGACTGCAGAGGGGACAGGCACCTCCCCTACGGGCCCACGGTAGATTTTATGTTGCTCAGTAGGACCCTCAGTCATTAGGAGGGGTAGTCGAGGGTATTCTTCCATTTCCACTTGTATTGCACGTGTGTTGTTTGATTTTAGAGCATCTCATTCTTTTGTGGCCAAGGAGTACTGTTGATCGACTAGACTACAATTGGAGTCCGTTCATGAGGCTTTGTCGGTATCGACTCTCGATTTTGCTCACCTCACCCTGTTCTGATTGTGGATATCTTTCTGCATGTGGATTTGTTTGTGTTGTCGATGTTCGAGTTTGATGTTATCTTGGGCATGGATTAACTCGCTGAGTACCATGCCATATTGGACTGCTCTACAAGGACAGTCACCTTATCTAAACCTGACTTGCCACTATTCCAGTTCATTGTCGAGCCCAGAGGAGAGTCGTTGTCTAGTTTGATGGCGTGTGTAGTAGAGGAGCCAGTAGCTATGTGCATTGATCAGTTGTCGATTGTTTATGATTACCCCTATGCATTCTAAGAGATTCTAGGGTTGTCGTTGTGCCAGTAGATTGAGTTTCAAATTGATCTTATGCCCGGTACCATGCTTATCTCTAAGGCCCTATATCATATGGCACTAATGAAGTTATGGGAGTTAGGCTTTATCCGTCCGAGGAGTTTATCGTGGGGAGCCCCGGTACTATTTGTGAAGAAGAAGGATGGCTTGTTGAGGCTCTGCATGGATTACCATGAGCTTAACAAGGTCACGATCAAGAAAAAATACCTGCTCCCAAGGATCGATGATTTATTCGATCAGTTGTAGGGTGCACAGTTCTTTTCATAGATTGACATGTGGTTCGGCTATCATTAGATTCAGGTCCGAAAGGAGGACATCCTGAGGACAACCTTCCAAACGTGATATGGTCATTTTAAGTTTTAGGTCATTTTAAGTTTTAAGTTTTATGCAGTTGATAAACGAAGTCTTCTGACCTTACCTTGATCAGTTTGTTGTGGTCTTCATCGATGACATTCTAATCTATTCGAGGACCCCTGAGGACCACGAGCTGCATTTGTAGATTATTTTACAGACCTTCCATGCCCACCAGCTCTATGCGAAGCTGGAGAAATGTGAGTTCAGGCAGGAGGAGGTGAAGTTCCTCGTTCATGTAGTGACGAGGAAGGGTGTCATTGTGGACCCCTCAAAGATTAATGCAGTGAATTAGTGGGGCCAACCCACGAATGCGTCCAAGATCTGTAGTTTTCTTTGTCTGGTAGGATATTATCGGTGATTTATTGAGGGATTCTCTCGCATTACAGCACCGCTTACCAGGTTGACTCAGAAGGGCATTGAGTTCGTCTCGAGTGACGCCTATGAGCAGACATTTATGAAGCTGAAGGACCGCCTCACGCCCGCTCCTATCCTCACTCTTCCCTCTGGGAGTAATGGATTTATTTCCTTTACTGATGCCTCAAGAGTTGGATTGGGTGTTGTCCTGATGCAGCACGAGAAACCAGTGACTTGTGCGTCGCTCCAGCTCAAGGTCCATGAGCTGAACTACCCCACGCATGATCTGGAGTTGGTAACAGTTGTCTTCGTACTGAAGGTGTGGAAGCACTATCTTTATGAGGTTAGGTTCGAGCTCTTCTCTAACCACAAGAGCATGAAGTATCTATTTTCTCAGTTAGAGATAAATATGAGACAGATGTGCAGGATGGAGCTCCTAAAGGACTACGATTTTGACCTTCAGTACCACCTAAGCAAGGCGAACATGGTGGCGGATGCGCTCAGCCATCAGCCATGAGGTTTGGTGTCAGAGATGATGGTCCGGGAGTGGAAGATGCTCAAGGATGTAACAGATAAGACTTCGAGTTTGGTCTGCAGTATTCCATTATTCAGCTATCAAGCCTGTCGATTCATCCCTCTCTTATCATAAGGGTAATCGAGGCTCAATAGACAAATGAGTCATTATAGGGTAATCAAGTAGAGGCCGCATCCATGAGGCAGTCAGATTGGCAGATTGGTTCCAATGGTGGACTTCATTTCAGAGGCCGATTGTGTGTTCCAAACGTACTAGAGTTGCATAGAGATTTGATGATCGAGGCACACCGATTGCAACTTACTATCCACCCTGGCTCTATAAAGATCAATCGTGACATGAGGAGGTAATATTTTTGGTCGGTGATGAAGCGCCATATTGCCAACTTTGTGGTCGAGTGTAACATGTGCCAATGCGTCAAGGCTGATCAGCAGAGACCCCTGGTCCCTTGTGGCCATTGAGCGTTCCATTGTGGAAGTAAGATCACGTATCCATTAATTTCATCATGGGTTTGCCGAGGACTCAGCACGGTCACAACGCCATCTAGGTTGTCATCAATTGTCTGACGAAGTCGGTGCATTTTATTCTGAATCGTGCAACCTAGTCATTGGATCGGCTTGCAAGGATATTCATTGAGGAGATTGTGAGACTGCACGGCATTCCTGTTTCGATCGTTTCTAACCGAGACCTCAGATTCACATCTCAGTTTTCGAGTAGCTTTCAATCAGCGACGGGGTCTGTTTTGTAACTCAATACCGCGTATCATCCGTAGTCCAATGGGCAGACCGAGAGGGTCAACCAGATTGTTGAGGATATGCTCAGAGCTTGTGATCGACGTTGCGGGTAATTGGGATGAGCATTTACACCTGGCCAAGTTCGCATACAACAACAGCTATCAGGCAAACATTTGATGGCTCCTTTTAACACATTATATGTCAAACCGTGCAAATATCATAGTTCTTGAACCGAGGTTAGAGAGTGGCATCTCCTAGTTCTCGAGTGTAACGACTCTGAAAAATCCATACAAGGATCCGAGTACCACCTCAAGCAGAACCACTTAAAGACCATATCTTGGCGTAATTTAGGTGAAATTTAGTTAAATACTAAACTAAATAATCAGTGGATTAAACTCGGGCCACCATCTTCATAAATGAAAAGGCCTAAAACCATTAATACCACTAGCTCAATGTCACATAAAGACCTAGGAGAAATCCCAAGAGCCTGTCGCTCTCGGGAGTACATTGAAACCCTGTATCGGACCTAGACTGCACGTCGAGGGTCCGATGAGCGCGAAACTATAAGACTATGTCCATCTTACTGGGCTTTACAACCATTGCAGGAATCAATCCCAGATGGTGTCTAGAAATGTACAACTTGAGCCTCAAGTGAAGTACGTGAGAAATGCGAATATCTTTAGAAAATGAAATGAAACTTAAGTGAATTGGGTCATTCGCTCTCATGCGAAATTAAAGATTTCAGATCGTCGAATTCTGACCAAACTTCGCCAATAGGAAAAGGAAATTTCCTTACACATATTCGTATAACTGTGGCCTAGATCGAGTAAGTGTGACCGTTGATCTAACACATGTCCTCTACGAATGATCAGCCTATCCGATCACACTGAAATCATGTCCTGACTACTACTTCTTCGACCAGTCGTAGACTTACGACTCAAACTACAACGTTTAAATTTGACTAGCTTCGACTAGTCATGGGAGACCTTTGACTAGTTGTGGGAGACCTTTGACTAGTCGTAACTGACCTACGACTAGTTGTGAAACCGTCTTATCTTATCGCGCTAGAAATTTTAAAAATTCGTTGCTCCTACGACCAGTCATAGAGTTCTCTAGACCAGTCAAAGATGCTATTTGTTCACCTATAAATAGAGCACGAATCTCAGAATAATTAATACAATTCACGCTAATCTAATTCAGCCTTCTAAGAGATACGTCTGTGCTCCATTTAAGCTAAGTGTGCATATTTAATATTCTCTTTCTTTAGCTTTTTTGAATTGATTTTGTTTCTTGTATTCCAATCTGATCAGAAAAGAGAAAGTTTTATTTTTCTTTCTCTGGAATCAAAATCAATTAAAGCTAGCCCATCTAGTTTAATTTAAAATCAATTAGAACTTAGAACCATTGTAAAGTGAGTATTGGACATTGAACTTGGACATTCGAATCTCTACTCTGACATGGTTCTTCTGGGCTTCTACACCGAAGGAGAAATTCAGGTACTTTACGTTTATGTAATTTACTTTTATTTGGTTTACTTTTGAGATTTGTCAGAAAAATCTCATTGTATTGGTTATCTGAGGAGAGCCAGGAAAACTCAGAAGTGGGGTTTTTTTAATTGTGTAAGCCCACAAAGAAAGACACAATTATGAAGGTTTTTAGGTGAACCTGGAAAACCTATTTTTGATAGTGAACGCTAATATCTACTGTGTGAAGATATTAGGAGTGGAGTAGCTGTGTGGCTGTTTATTAACAGTTGGTGAACCACAGGCGAACCACTATAATCCCTGTGTTTTGTGGTTGTGTGATTTATTTTCCTATCTTTGATTATTCATTTGAGGGATGTATGTGAGGATGTGAATGTTGCAATATTTACATTTCAAGCATTGTGGGGAAGTTGTAATAATTTAGGATTTTTATTTTTACAATTTATTTCAGTTCTTTGTTGTTTATTTATTTCTCTTTAGTTTGAGTTTTTAATATTAAGACCTTTCTAGAAATAAGGTTATCCTACCATAAATCTTATTTTTATGGTGTAAGGTTATCCTTAGAAAGTAATTTGTATCAACCTCTCAAGACTTGAATTTTGAGGTTGTATTTTATCCTCCATTATGGTTTGAAATTAGTTATTTATATTGGCTATCTTTTTATTTTTTCACTGTATTTATCTTAAATTTGGCATAGTCCTATTCAACCCCCCTCCCCCTCTCTAGGACATATAGTTTGGCCATTTCAAGTGGTATCAGAGCCTAATAGCATGTTTTAATTCTTTTTATTTGGATTTATTTCCTAAGCTAGTGATCTAAGCTATATTTGAGATGTCAACTTTTAATAACCTTTCAGTCACTAGGCGTCCACCTTTCAATGGCACCAATGATGCCTATTGGAAAATCAGGATGAGGATCTTCCTCAAATCCATGGATGAAAGAGTGTGGTTAGCCACAGTGAATGAATGGATCCCTCCTACCACTGAAGTAACTGGGATCGATGGTTCAATATTAATGAGAATAACACCATATGTCTCCTCGACCACACTTCAGAAAAGTGAAAGTAGAGAAAATGCTAAAGCACTAAATGCAATCACTTGCGCACTATCACTGGATGAATTCAAAAGAATTTTATCCTATGATTCTGCAAAGCAAGCTTGGGATATTTTAGAAATGACACATGAGGATACATCAATTGTTAAGAAATCTAAAGTCGAAATCCTCACAACCAAATTTGATGAAATACATGTGGAAGAAAATGAAATGTTTATGGACTTCTACACTAGATTAAATGACATTGTAAAATCTATGTGAGGACTTAGAGATAAAATCCCAGAAAGTAAAGTTTATGTAAAAATATTATGCTCACTTCCTGAATGGTTTAATTCTAAGGTAACTACAATCAAGGAACTTCGTGATACGGATACTATGAGGGTAGAAGAATTAGTTGGGTCTTTACAAACATACGAGTTAAATTTTAAAGCTCCTAAAGGAAAATCTATTGCCCTTAAGTCTTCTAAGGATGTTTCTCAAGAAACAATTCTGATTTAGAAAATTCTGAAGACGATATGGCCCTTTTAGCGAAAAAGTTTTATAAAATTTTTAAAAGCAAAAAGAGGGTTGATTTTCAAAAAGCTAATAATGAGAAGAAAAGATCAAAATCTAAATCTAAGCCTTGAAAATCTTTAAAAGATAGTCAATGTTACAACTGCCAAGCATATGGGCATTTAGCAAACAAGTGTCCTAAAAAGGACAAACCCAAAAAGAAGAGTATGTTAGCTACTTGGGATGAATCCTCTGATTCTAAAGCCTCTTCTGATTCAGAAGATTCTAAAACCGAGTCGGGTAATGAAGTGAAAGCCCATGTGACTCTAGCCAAATTCACATTTTTAGATAATGATTCAACAAGTGAAGAAAATATGAACAATGAATATGAAAATGAAGATGATCTTCAAGATGCTTAAAATGCCTTATATAAGGAAAGTTGTAAAATTTCTTTTAAACTTAAACTTCAAAAAGAAATATTTTTAAAGATTAGAGAAAATTTTGAATCTCTTGTTATAGAAAAATGTCATATTTCAGACTATTTTGAAAAGCGCAAATGTGATTTGGATTTCAAAACCTCCCAGATTGAAAGTCTGAAATCTAAAAATGAAAATCTTAAACTTGAAGTCTCTTCTCTTTTAAGTTTGAAGGATACATGGAAGTATGCCCAAGGAGATCCAAAATTAGAAAAACTTTTATCTAGATTAAGGAAATGTGGCGATCGATCTGGTTTGGGCTACGAGAAAAATGTTCCTCTTAAACATAAGAATACGTCTCCTAAGTTTGTAAAAGGAGATACCTTGAACTCAAAAGGAAAAAGTACAAATCAAGTGTTTTCTAAAACTTCTTTTAAAAAATTGAAAAATAATTATAAACATCAGAACCAAAACCCTTTAGCTGAGAAAATAGTTGATCTTCTTAAGGAGCACTTAAAATCTAACTCAATGGGTCACTCTAACTTTAACTACAATCAAAAGAAGACCCATTATACTCCTAAACCCAAAACTATTATGAAATGGGTTCCTAAGGTTACCTGCTTGGTTGCCCACACTGCTTTCAAAGATACAAGCCATTCAAAGTGGTACCTAGATAGTGGATGTTCAAGGCATATGACTGGTGATAAAGTATTATTCATCGATCTTAAAGATATGACTGATGGGTCAGTCATTTTTGGTGATGACAGCAACTGCAAGATTATGGGCCAAGTTACGATTCAACTTTATAACCTTCCTTTATTCAAGAATGTTTTATATGTTGAAGGACTAAAGCATAACTTGCTTAGCACATCTCAAATATGTGATAATAATCATAGTGTAAAGTTTTCCAATCAAAGTTGTGAGATACTAAATAATATGGGTTCAGTAATATTAACTGGACGTAGAACATCTGAAAACTGCTATATCGTAAGCAAATCCAGCTCATCTAATCAATCATGTTACATGGTCCATACAGACGAGACTGTTTTGTGGCACAAACGTCTTGGACATGTACATTACCAAAATCTATATAGATTGAGCAAATGGGAACTTATAAGAGGTCTACCCAAACTTCAAAAGATAGATAAAATATGTGGCGAATGCCAGATTGGCAAGCAAACAAGGAACTCACATAAAAAGGTGAATTCTAATGCCACTTCAAGACCACTCGAGCTTCTCCAAATGGATCTTATAGGACCTACCAAGATGGAAAGTCGAGGTGACAAAAGATATATCTTGGTAATTGTAGATGATTTTACCAGATATACATGGGTAGTCTTCCTAAGGGACAAATCAGAAACCCTTGAAAATGTAAGAAAAATTCTCAAAAGGATTCAAACTGAAAAAAGTTCTCAAATAAGTAAGATTCATAGTGATCATGGATCTGAATTTGAGAATAGCGATTTTGAGAAGTTCTGTAGTAACTAGGGAATATTACATGAATTCTCAGCGCCCAAAACTCCACAAAAAAATAGTATAGTTAAAAGGAAAAATAGAGTGCTTTAAGTAATGGCCAATGTCATGTTGAATAGCATGAATCTCTCTAAGAATCTTTGGGCTGAAGCAGTCAATACAGCTTGTTATATCATTAACTGGGTTTACACTAGTAAAGGCAATAATAAAATGGCTCACAAAATGTGGTTCGATAAAAATCCTACCGTCAAATACTTTCGAGTTTTTGGCAGTAAGTGCTATATTTTACAAGATCATGAAAATCTGAGAAAGTTTGATACGAAGAGTGACGAAGGGATCTTTCTTGGATGCTCTTTAAATAGTCGAGCTTATAGGGTTTTGAACAAAAGGATCGGTGTGATTCAAGAGTCCATCAATGTGGTCATTAATGATCACTTAAACACACCAATCTTAAGTCCAGATAATGATGAAGTTCTTGTAATTAATTAATCTGATACTTCGTCTAATCAGACTAATTTTGAACTAAGGATTGTTAAAGATCATCCAACCACATAAATTCTTAGAAACCCTCTCACTGGTGTTCGTACACATAAACAACTTGAGGATATATGTAATTATGTATGCTTTACATCCCAGATAGAATCATCTAATGTAAAGGAAGCTCTTGCTGATGAAAACTAGATAGTTGCGAATAAGTAGAGCTTAACCAATTCATGAGAAATGATGTTTGGTATCTCGTACCTAGACTTAAAGATAAACATATCATTGAAACCAAGTGAATTTTTAAGAATAAGTCTGATGAGCTTGGTAATATAATTTGAACTAAGGCTAGGCTAGTGGTACAAGGTTACACTCAAATTGAAGGTATTAATTATGATGAAACCTTCACACCAGTAGCATGTCTTGAATCAATTAGACTTTTTATATCCATTACGTGTTTTAGAAAGTTTAAGATTTACCAAATGGATGTGAAAAGTACATTTTTAAATGTTGATCTGCATGAAGAAGTCTATGTTGAACAACCGATGGGTTTTGAAGACCCCAAGAATGTTGATCATGTGTATCGCCTTAAAAAGGCACTTTATGACTTAAAACAAGCTCCTAGGGCATGGTATGAGAAACTAACAAAGTTTTTATTAAGCCATAATTTGCAAATGGGATGTGTTGATAAAACTCTATTTGTTAAAAAACATGATGATCACATTTTAATAGTACAAATTTATATTGATGATATCATTTATGGATCTACTTATACTGACATGACTATTGAGTTTGTAGATTTGATGAATCTCAGTATGAAATGAGCATGGTTGGGGAATTGAATTATCTCCTTGGGTTGTAAGTAAAACAATAACCTGATGGAATGTCCATTTCTCAATCTAAATATACTATGAATTTGATTAAGATATTTGGATTTGAGAATGGTAAGAATTTTGATACTCCTATGAGTATAACCTTGAAACTCTCAAAAGATTCTGTAGGTAAAAATGTGGATCTGAAATTATATCGGAGTATGATTGGTAGTTTATTGTATTTAACTGCTCGTAGACCCGATATCACTCTAAGTGTTGGTATTTACACGGGATATCAGTCTGATTCTAAAGAATCGCACTTGACTGCTGTTAAGAAGATTATGTGATATGTCGTAAGTACTGTTAATCTCAGTCTCTGGTATCCACATGAGACTAGTGTTCAATTAGCTGGGTACTCAGATGTTGACTGGGCTAGTAATCTTGATGATAGAAAATCAACCAGTGGTGGTTGCTTTTATATCTAAAATTATTTAGTTTCTTGGTTTATTAAGAAACAAAGTTCTATATCACTTTCAACTACTGAAGTTGAATATATCGCAGCTGGTAATGCGTGTACGCAGCTTGTTTGGATGAAACGTATGTTAAGTGATTATGAAATTAAATAGGATTCTATGTTATTATATTGCGATAATTTCAGTGCCATAAATATTTTAAAAAATCCAATTCAACATTCTCGTACTAAGAACATTGACATTAGATTTCATTATATTCATGAATTAGTAGAAAAAAAGGTTATATCTTTGGAATATATCCCTACAGAGAATCAACGTGCTGACATTTTCACTAAACAGCTCGACAAAAGCAGGTTTAACAAAATAAAATTTGATCTTGGCATATGCATTCTAAAATGATTATTTATGCCGATTTGTATCATATTATATTTATGTTTGATTCTTCTTCTTTTTAAAATTTTAAAATTAGTTGATAATTATAAATTTTGGTCGGTACTCGACCAGTCGTGAGTATACACGACCAGTCTTGCTATGACCGGTCGTGTACATCCACGATCAATCGTGGATCGCAGTGAATGACTTAAATTTGGGAAAAATTACTTTCTTCCTCATTTCTTCTTCACTCTCCGACGAGTCGACGCCCAACCAGTCGAACCCACCTTTCAAAATCTTCAAGGGTAGTGCTCTATTTACATTTTTCTTATAGATTTGTGTCTAGATTAATTCTATTTCTCTATTAAAGTTATGAATTTCGAATCTTGTTGAGATTTGGGATTTTTCTTTTGAAAAATATGATTTGAGAAAACCCACTTCTCAATTCTTTGCAACTCTTTATTTCCTTGAAATCCTTGTTGCAAATAGTATCTAGAGGGAGAAAGACAACATCCCGTGGTCCATCTTCCTCTAGATCAGCTCCTATCACTAAGCGTCAACTTCAGGCTCCTGAGGATGATCCGTCTTATGTTCAGGACATTAGATTACGTAACGTTATTGTTGAACATCTTGTTGATATTAATCATGTTGCTCCTTTTGATATCCTTCCTATGCTCTAAGCTGTAGGTTGGGATAACTTATTGTATTGGGGTGGGCCAGCATACCGGTCCATTGCCCAGCCCATGTTCACTTGCATAAGTGAGTTTTCACTAGAAAATTTAACTTTTAAAATAGCTACAAGAGAAGGATCATTTAAATTTGATCGTCATTTGATTTCAGCTCTTATGAAAATTTTTGTGAACGATGAGGGCATTCCCATCCATACCTTTTTGAAAAGCCCTCAGAAACTGAAAAATATATGCTCACTAGAACCTTATGCAATTTGAACGTACAATGGACACATAAAGGGAATGCGCTCCCCTCAAAGTTTTTATTACCCAAATACAAATTTCTTCACAAGATTTTTGTGTCCAACTTGTATCCACGATCGGGTAATAAATCTGAATTGACGTCCTTCATGATTCGTGTTCTTCATACTGTTGTTAGAGGTGTTCATGCCTGTTTACCATCCTTAATTTGTTATTCCATTATTCAGTTTCGACTCCATCTAGGTCATAATGACATACCTTTTGCTTATCTGATGACTGTGTTAGCTACGCATATGTTAGTCAATTTTCCTGTTGGAGAGGCCCCTATCCATCATCTTATATTTAACAATTCTAATATCAATAAGATGAAGTTGGATTATCTTCCTGGTCAAGGTGATGGTGTTGGTGGTGCCGAAGCTGGACATGAGGAAGAAGCTGGTCATCTTCCTCCTGATAACATTGACATGGATGATATTTTTGAAGAACTTGAATCTGATTCAGCTAATGATCCAGATTTTGAACCTTTGGAGTTTGATGCACGTTTACGTGCATTGGAGGAGAAAGTTGAGAATATAAATGTTAAGATGGAAAATATGAATGTTACCCATGATTTACAGTTCAAATATATGCGCAAATATCTTAGGCACTTGAACAAGGGAATGCATTAACTTAATCCTTCCATCCCTGCTCCTTCATCTGGCTCAAATTAGATTTTTTTTTAGACTATAATAACATTATTACTCTTCTACTTTCTCTACTTGAACAAGGGAATGCATTAACTTAATCCTTCCATCCGCTTTTGTGTTATGAGGAGAGTAATAGTAGTATTGCATTTTTTTATGTGATGTATGTGTGCTACTTAGGGGGAGTATGTGCAGAAGCAGACTATATGTTGACTTGGTTTGCAGGACTATATGTTGAATTGATTTGCACGTTTATGCTATTATGAATGTGTGCCAATTGGTAATAACAGGTGCATGATTCTTTATCCAGATATTCTACTTTATGTAATATCTCTTGAAAGTGTGTTTTGTCACTAATTTGACAAAGGGGGAGATTGTAAGTTCTATAGTTGCTAGCCCTTTTTATTGTTAAATTTGCAGTGCCAAAGACACTGTTTGTATCTTGTTATGAAGCTTACATATGTGAAGAATTAAGCTCTACTCAAGACATGCTCAGTCTCGACAAAAGTCTCACAAGATCAACTTCGATAGACATGTACTGTTCACAAGTCAAGACTCTAGAATGCAAGTATGTACGACTTAGTTCTAAACAAGTATAATTTAAGATCTCATGAAGCTTTTGACATCAAATATCTCAAGAAGGTTTCAAATTTCAAGCTACACCAACATCTCAAGCTTCATTATTCTCTAAGGTCACTCATCTTTAAGTTTTAATGTCCTTACTTCACTTTAGAGGTATGACTGACTTTAGGTTGACCTTTAGAGTAGGTCACTTTGGATACATAATGCATATGTTTTATTCATGGGAATTTGGTATGTTCTAAGACTAGTCCTGGGTCTTGCTCGACTAGTCCTAGCACTGTTTTGACGTGTCTAAGAATTTCCTAGATCAGTCATAAGTTTGTTGCAAAAATTCAGAAATTCTTATTTGGCTTCGACCAATCCTGGAGATTGTTCGACTAGTCGTATGAACAGTGTCGACTACTTCTTCGACCAGTCGTAGACTTACGACTCAAACTACAACGTTGAAATTTGACTAGCTTCGACTAGTCGTGGGAGACCTTCGACTAGTCGTAACTGACCTATGACCAGTCATAACTGACCTACAACTAGTCATGAAACCATCATATCTTATCGCGCTCGAAATTTCAAAAATCCATTGCTCCTACGACCAGTCGTAGAGTTCTCTGGACCAGTCGAAGATGCGATTTGCTCACCTATAAATAGAGCACAAATCTCAGAATAATTAGTACAATTCGTGCTAATCTAATTTGGCCTTCTGAGATATAAGTCTATGCTCCATTTAAGCTAAGTGTGAATATTTAATATTCTCTTTCTTTAGCTTTTTTGAATTGATTTTGTTTCTTGTATTCCAATCTAATATGAAAAGAGGAAGTTTTATTTTCCTTTCTCTGGAATCAAAATCAATTCAAGCTAGCCCATCTGGTTTAATTTAAAATCAATTAGAACTTAAAACCATTGTAAAGTGAGTATTGGACATTGAACTTGGACATTCGAATCTCTACTCTGCCTTGGTTCTTCTGGGCTTCTACAATGAAGGAGAAATTCAGGTATTTTACGTTTAGGTAATTTACTTTCATTTAGTTTACTTTTGAGATTTACCAGAAAAATCTCATTATATGGTTATCTTAGGAGAGCCAAGAAAACTCAGAAGTGGGGTTTTTTAATTATGTAAGCCCACAGAGAAAGACACAATTGTGAAGGTTTTTAGGTGAACCTGGAAAACCTATTTTTGATAGTGAACGCTAATATCCACTGTTTGAGGATATTAGGAGTGGAGTAGCTGTGTGTCTGTTTATTAACAGTTGGTGTACACATAGGCGAACCACTATAATCCCTTGTGTTTTGTGGTTGTGTGATTTATTTTCTTATCTTTGATTATTTATTTGAGGGATATATGTGAGGATGTGAATGTTTTAATATTTACATTTCAAGCATTGTGGGGAATGTTGTTATAATTTAGGATTTCTATTCCTACAATTTATTTCAGTTCTTTGTTGTTTATTTATTCCTCTTCAGTTTGAGTTTTTGATACTAAGACCTTTCTAGAAATAAGGCTGTCCAACCATAAATCTTATTTTTATAGTGTAAGGTTGTCCTTAGAAAATAATTTGTATCAACCTCTCAAGACTTGAATTTTGAGGTTGTATTTTATTCTCCATTGTGGTTTGAGATTAGTTATTTATATTGGTTATCTTTTTATTTTTCCACTACATTTATCTTAAATTTGGCATAGTCCTATTCACACCCCCCCCGGGACATATAACTTGGCCATTTCACTATCAGCCCCGTTTATCAAAAAAAGTTGCCCAAAGGGTATAAACTATGTATATGGTGGCCCTGGGGCCATTTGTATCACTTCTGGGCTTATAAATAGCCCTTATTTCACCCCCACCTCTCTCATATACGAATTTCACCAAACCCTAAGGGAGAGAGGAGAGAAAGGAAGAGAGAGGAAAGAGAGAAGCAGGGTTGTGGGAGATTGCTACAAGAATCTTATCCCACGATTCCCCACCCCAAATATTCATCCTGTTATGCTAAAAACCTCTTCCAGTTACAATTTTAAGTAAGAAAACCTAACCCTAATGTCGTTGTAGAGATCCAAGTTAATTGTTCGTCAAACTAGCTAACCTATTTCTTCGTTTAGGTGCCCGACGTTCTATTTTCGGCAATGTAGAGTTTGAACTGAGTCCGAATCGAGTATTCTGATGAAAGGTGTAGACTATAAAAGCTTAGGTTATGGTTATCAATGCTTTCAATGTCAGCTAATGATTTATGTCTGACTTGATTGCTACCGTATTGCCTTAGATATGTCGTTTTCGGTATAATATACAAGTACGAACTGTGTTGAACAAAAGATGCATCCCATGTGTTTGTTGAAAAGTTTGAATGACCATTTAAACATGATTTGTTGACCACACTGTATAAGGAATTGCTAAATTATAGGTTGTAACTAATCTTGTCTATATATTTGGTGAAGTGCAGTCTAAGTGTTTGATGAATTGTCTGAATGAAAAATCATTGATGATTTGTATTTATTATGAGTATTTAGATAGGATTCTTAATTTCCTTATACATATGTATAGTTTCTTTCATATAATCATATTTGCCACTATGCAATTCATTGATAAAATGCAAGTGTTTAGTGACAAGATCAATGTGTTTGATGAAATGCTTAAATAAGGAATTCACTTGTTTTTTTTTTAAATGCTAAAGTGATTATCATGTGTTTATTTGCTACATCAGAGTAAGATTGAGACTACAACGTAGCCCAACCAATCGGTAACCGTCCCTATTTAGGTGGCCAAATTAGTCTCACCACATTGGGTATATTCGATGAATCTGGGTCGTACGACGATTGTCGACAGTGGTTAGGCCACGAGGAGTGCTTATGCACTCCATGTTGATTAAGTCAATGTGTGCCCATACCAATCAAACTTTCCTAACAAACCGATTGGCCTATTATATGTTTACCATGTATGAACACCACTGCTTGAATCTAAGGTATCCCTCACCAATGTAAGGGATCAGTTTAACCATAGTACCACGATCAGCTAAGACTCATGATCTGGGCATGGTGGTATGGGACACCGTGTTTAAGCGGTCGGCCTACGCTGGGATGACGAGCCTCCCTGTAGTGACCAGTGAGCAACTAAGACTCGTGAGCCGGGCATGGTGGTATGAGACACCATGTTCGAGTTGTCGGCCTATGCTGAGGTGACGAGCCTCCCGTAGTGACCGTGAGTATAAATTTTTAAATTTAACTATCGATTGCTTTTCATTAGGAGTGATGCCTTACAACTTGCTTATCGTATGTGCTTAACTAGGAGTGACGAACCTAGATGGATCCTTTGGTTCGAGTTAATGATATAAAGGGACGCACCCTAGCTTCCCAAATCTGCTGTATGAATTAGCTCAATTAAGTACTCGGTTAACACAACCATGCATCGCATTACATTAGTTAAGATGTGATTTAAAGGCAATGAAGTTACACGGGAGGCAGTGATGTCATATGCGAAATAAGTTGTCGGAGTCGCTTGTGAGGGAGCTTTTATGTGAGGGCATACATCATTACTTGCGCTCCATTCCTGCATTAACAAGAGTAGTTAGGAAGTGATTGTTATGATTGCCTTATCATCACTGCAGGATTAACTTGATAACATGTTAACTTTTACCTTATAGAACCACTAAGTTGGCCACTCATTCCCACTCTAGGATGGTTTTTTAAAACACCAACCAGACTCTGGTTTAGATGCTAGTGCTGATGAAGTTTATGCGACGGAGCAGGACTTTATGGATGAGGAGGAGGAGTTCCCCTACTTTCAGGTCTCGGGTGGGTCTATGCAGACCTCATGCCGATGCGCAGGGACTACAGAGATACTTTGCTTAGTTGAACACCTTACATTTTCACATTTTGTATACTTTGAAACAATTTATGTATATATTGAGCCTGGATACATATTCATACTCTGGAGGTTTGTGAAACACTTACATGTTTAAATATATATGTTTTAGACTTCTGCTTGTTTAATTTAATCATATTTGTAAGACCCGTATCCTAATCCGTACTATTCCGTTGCTTCCCGCGATCCTTCTCGTCAAATTCTGGCAATCTGTGACCTGTAGTCGACGTTGCGCATGACCGTAAGTCATATCCTATACGTTTGATTCATTTTAATCCGAGACTTGTATCATTACGACCGTACCGTCGTCGCGGTTACAACGCCGCAACTCACACACCGATCGATACCCAGACGATGAGATGCGGACCCACGTTCAGTTCGAGAAAAAACACCGCACGTTACAAATCCCAAGAGAATCTCTACAAAGTGTTAAATCAATCTCATCAATCAATCACCCATCAATCACTTTATGTCAAGTACACATCACCTTTCACCCCATTCCCAAGCAACCCCTAAAGTCAACTCTTTCTCACCCTCTCTCTTACACCACCCATACTTGTCAAGTACCACATCACTCACATCCATCACTCACATCCCTCTTACATCTCACCTCTCTCTCTCTCTCTCATTTCTCAACAAATCCCAAGCAACCAAGAAGCACTCCCACGTCCAAGCCTTCCCCATGGGAGAAATGTGATTTTGGTGGCCCACTTCCCACTCCCAAAAACTCTAGTCCTAGCCATCCATTTCTCATCTCCACCATCAAAGTGAAGCATAAGGAGTGTAGCTTTCCAACGGACTAAGAAGATCAAGTGGTGGGTGCTTTGATAGAGTAGTTTTCATATTTTTAAGATGGGCCAAGTGAGGCCAACTAATCAATGGTTTGGATCTCACTTGGGACCTTAAGATGTGGCCGTTGGCCCATCTTGATCATCAATATCATTCCATGATGGGGCCATTCTCCATGGACCCCATCATGATGTTTACTTTTCTTGCATTAGGAGGTCATATAGACCGTTCATTTTGGATGGAGAGGGATCTCCACTGTTGATCTTTTATTTGGATGGCCCATGTGCAACGGGACCCATTGATGTATGATTGGATAGTTGAAACGGAGGGCCCTTAGTGCCGGGGCCCCTCCATCATGCGTGTCCCTCTCTCTCTCTCTCTCTCTCTCTCTCTCTCTCTCTCTCTCTCTTTCCCATTGTATGAGATGTTGTGGCCATGTGGCCACTCGGATGGACCCCACATTTATGCATGTTTGGTCCACACAATTCATGTGTATGATGGCCCACCTGGATCGCCTGAAGGTGGGGCCCACCATAAGTTGTGCCGTGGTCATATAAAAGAGGAACAAAAAAAATAACAAAATATACCGTCCAGCGTCTCTAGACACTGGACGTCACCTGGATAAAGGCAAAAATATTAACTTTGTTTTTAAATTTGGGGTGGGCCACTTGTATAAGCCCCACCTTGATGTATGTATTCAATCCATGCCGTCCATCCCATTTAGCGGTTCATTTTAAGCGTTGAAATGAAAGATGGGGTTGATCGGATCATTTGGTGGGCCATAGTTTTAAAAATGGTATCATTACCATTGAACTCTACCAAAACTCTTCCTACACGCTGAAAAATGGCCAATATTGGTCTTGATTGATGGGTTATGGGCCATGGAGTCTAATGGATGGACTGAATTTTTCTAAAGTGGGCCCTATCTCAGAAAAATGATTTTTCAAAAAAAAATAAAAAAATAAAACAACAGCAGCAGCTGTTGCTGCTGTTGTCAGCGGAGCAGGCAGCGCCTGCGGCCTGCTGGCGGGCAGACGTCAGGCAGCCCACGGCCCCTGCCATGGGCCCCACATGATGTATATTTTGTATCCACGTCGTCCACTAGGTGGCCCACCTTCTAAGGTGGGCCCTCCTCAAAAATGAGGCCCATCCAAAGCTCAGGTGGCCCACACCATAAGAAACAGTGTGAATTGAATTCTACCATTGAAACCCTTTTGGGGTCCACAGAAGTTTTTAATCAAGCTGAAATTTGTGTTTTCCCTGTACCCAAGTCTCTGTGACCTTTATCAACGGATTGGATGAAACAAAACATCATAGTGGGCCCCACGTGGGACCCACTGTCCACGCCAGTTCCACTGGCGGACTGAGTGGAGATACCTCATTCCAACACCTGGGGTCCTGCATCGATCCCTGGTGGGGTGGATAACATGGAGTGTGTGCTGGCGTGGGTGGGACCCACCAATGATGTATTTGTTTTATTCACACCGTCCACCTAAACGGTGGAATCCCACTTTGATGTATGAGTTCTAGCCATACTATCCAGTGGATGGTAGAGCCCACCGAGATTTATGTGTTCTATGTGCATAATCCAACTTTTAGGTGGGCCCCCACCATGATGCATGTGTTGCATCTCACCGTCTATCCATTTTGAAAAATTCATTTCTTGAGCTAAAAATGAGCCATATCTATGGTTCAAATGGGCCCACTCTGGTATGTATATAGGGCCCATGCTGATCCATTTATGACCATCCATTTAGGCCC
The DNA here is from genome assembly GCA_037074715.1 of Magnolia kwangsiensis. Taxonomy (NCBI): domain Eukaryota; kingdom Viridiplantae; phylum Streptophyta; class Magnoliopsida; order Magnoliales; family Magnoliaceae; genus Magnolia; species Magnolia kwangsiensis. Next base: position 33,190,997 of record CM073586.1, on the reverse strand, counting down.
ACCTTTGTGTACATCTAAGATCATGGGATTAAGCCCATTTGACATATGTAATGCCCATGGGTTTGGGCCCATTTGACAGATACAATGCCCATGGGATCCAGCCCATTTGTTCTATATAAGGCCCACTTTGATGTATTTCATGGCCCATGGGTCATAGACCATTGCAATGTACATAAGGCTCATTGGTGAGGCCCATTAATGCAGCCATTTGATGAATGTAAGGCCCATGTGATACGACCCATTTGATGTATCTAAGGCCCATGGGTTGAGGCCCAACGGATGTCCTTAGAGTCCATTGCAATGTGTGTTTCCCCATGGTTCACGTAACGATATTTATGGCGGTCGTGCCTAGGGATCAATGTTGGTTTGACGTCCACATTGTATGTACAATGTTGGTTAAATGTCCGCATTGTAACTCTCTTTAGGGTCCATTGATAGGCCCATACTCGTTACTATTTGTCGCTTTATAACATGCTTAGTATAATCCCATGACTCATGCCCATACGCATCATATATATGCTTGATTTGAGTAGTGACTGATCATAGCATATGCCATTGGGCAGACCACTTATGGGACCTGTTATGAGACGGAGTGCCCCACATGATCATGCCGTACGCGATGGATTTCTGCATAATTTGACGGCGTGATTCATGCATCTCGCATATGTGTGACTTGATCACTGCACGCCCTAGCAACATCAGGGTCGTGGCTCCACAGGTACATCGTGGATGGCCGTATTGGATACCGAAAATACTTATTCTAGCACCGTGGGCACTTAGGATGTCCTTGGGTAAAAGTTCCAGAACCTTTTTGGTACCAAGAGATGCTCCAACGTTTAGACCGAGCGGATACACGAGCGTTCGAGTGCCGAATACCAGTAGGCCGCGTCTCCCACTGTGTCGTAGTCGGTTAGAAGGGGGTGTGACCTTATCAGCCTGAGTGAGGGGGCTATAAGCTAGGCTGAGTTTGACCAGCTCGCAAATGAGTCCGCTATCGACGAGCCAGGTAGGTATTGGTAGACTACTAGTCAGGCGGATAGTGAGGTCTATTCCGCTTGGTTGACTGTGCAGCTAGGGAGGTGGCAATCTCTGCGAAGTGTATTAGACCCCGGTAATATCCAGAGAGGAATTGTACTAATATATGTACTTGTTGAGTACCGACTTTCTTGGATTACATTTCGCATATGACATTCGGCTATGTAGGCCTTGCATTACATCGGTGGGGTCGATGACACTCATATCTCGCATCATGCCTTGCATTACATAGCCTTGGTATGGTTGATTATATTCATTGACTTACCGCATACTTCCGCATTACTCTAATACTGTACACTTGGCGTTTGCCTTGCGTACACACTTACACCACCCTCTAAGCTTTTGTAAGCTTATGCACGACAGTTGCGTGCAGGTAGCATTGGACAGCAGCAACGCTGAGGCAGGAGTGCGTATCAGGACCTTTTGGAGCTTTTTGATCACCTTGTATTTTCCTTTCCGCATTGTATTTAAAATTTTTGATATAGTGGATATGTGGTTATGTTGTTTTGTGACTTGGTTATGCTTGTGGTTATGCTCCATTATAAAAAAAAATTCATTCTGAAAATCCTCCTTGTAGGATCCCAGGAACGGAATCTGGCATTTGATTGTCAGGAGCCGAGAATGGGGCACTATGGAGGCTGTCGGCACCGGATTCGGCAATCGGGATTCATGTGAATCCAATTTTTGAATTTGGGGCGTGAAAATATTCGGAGTATGATATGTTATTTAAATATAATCTCACTCATGTTTAAATCATTAATATGGAAAAAATATAAACATCATTATCCATATTGCATAAGTCATGTGCTGGATCTCGGGAGTAGAGCTTTACTTGACCCTTGAAATTCAGGGCATTACAAGTTGGTATAAGAGTATGATTTGAATTAACCTGTACCTGAGTCATAAGTAACACGATGCAGTCCAACACACTCTGACTTAGGAAGAGGGCGATGGAATTTAGAGACCACATTAGGATCCACAACGTATTTTAGATCACGTGAATTGATCTCAATTGCCTTTGGGTCGTCAGTCGACGGGTTTGAGTTGTATTTGATAAATTTTGAACCCAAAATGGATCCAAATGGCGCGAATACGCGCGCGTTGGACCGCGAAATGGACCCTACACACCTAAGGACCCAAATCACGATGTTTGGTGGGGCCCATGGGGTCCTGTGGACCAAAACTCATCACCGAGGAGAGGGGTTGGCCACCGCCCCAGGGCGGAGGCACCGCTGGACAGCCTAGGCAGGCGCGGGGGCACACTGCCTACCAGTCCAACCTACCACGATGGCACTATGAGAGCGACGGTGCACCGCCGTCTGGCCGACCATGGTGGGTCACTCCCACATGTGGGGGCCCCCTTTCAACCCTCCAAACACCTAAATCTCCTCATTTCACTCTCCCCCCCCTTTTTCGACCCCTCAAACACCTCCAAGGTCTCCAAAAACTCCCTTTCTCTCTCAAATCTTCATTTTCATACTTCCAAACACCCATTTTTCTCTACATCCTACACCCCTCCACCACTAATTCTCCAAAATCATCCTTTACAGCCCCTAATCTCCCTTATTCTCACCCATTTGAGCACAAAACCCTCTTTTTATGTCTTATAACCTTTATACTTTTAAATCCACTTCATCTCAAAGCTTTTCCATCTCAATGGCTCTCTTTGAGATTGTGACCGCCATCTTCCGCTCCTTTCCCTTATGGGAAAGAAGAGAGTGACCCCGGATGAGGCCAGGCCTAGCCGTCCAAACTGTTTTAAAAAGAAGACGAGTGCTGAGACAAGTGTGAGTGCCGAGCGGAGGTCGAAGTGGGACTTCAATCCTCAAATCCTGGTAAAGAGGTCCCTACCGGTGGGCACTGGACTTGGTAAGTTCTGCAATTGCAAAGTTGTTTTCGAAGCACACGTGGATGAGAAGTTATTTTGGATATATCCTATGATTGACCACCTCTTGGAGAATGGGTGGGGTCCCATATTTGAAGAAAAAACACAGGCTAGTGAGGGCACCATACGAGCCTTCTATGCATACATACAGGACCCTACTCTCAATCCTCTCCAGCTTACCATTCCATTGGGGAGGATAGAAGCTAGGGTCGATGTGGATATCAAGGCACGCATCATGGGAATAGAGCATGGAGTTGTACACGCCGGTGATATTAATCTTACTAGTGGGTGGGAGAGAGATCACGTTTCCTTTGCGGCCAACTTATTAATTGGAGGCGAGGAAATAGCCTCGCAACGACACGTATGACGGAATATTTCCACCAACTCCACCATATATGCACGTACAACGTGTATCCTAGGTGGAGTAACCGCATATAATGCACAAGATTTATGGTGGACTTCCTGTATTGAGTTGGACAGGGAGAAAAAGTGTGCCTACCTAATCTTGCCTTGACTCAAATAGTTAATACTGCACGGTCTACTCGGGGGATGCTTCCCTCCCATTCAGCCGACTCATTTACAAAATCGCTCACAATTTCAGATTCAGGCTCCATATGGATAATCTCGCCCCTATCCATTTCATCAATGAAACTACACTCAACAATATGAGAATAGGCCCCAGGCAGCATTAAGACAGAATTCATGAGTTCGGGGATGAGATCGATGAAGAGACCGAAGACGAGGAAGGCAGTGAAGAAGAAGAAGGCAGTGAAGAAGAGGGGCAGGAAGAAGAAAAGGAGGCCCAAGACTCAGACGAGGGACCTCTTACTACCCATGAGGACCGCCCTGACTGGGCTGCCCTAGAAGCCCGCATGGCCAGGATTGAGGAAAATTAGGCCTACTTGAAGCAGAAGTTCGAGGAGAACCAAGCATACCTAAAGCAAAAGTTTAAGAGAATGTCCCACACCCTGAAGGCCCTCCTGTGCTGTATGCAGGATAAGGGGGCACCTCCGCCTTCGCAAGAATCGGAGGACTAGTAGTATAATTGTAATTATTTATCTTATTTTTTTTAATAGCTTTGGATAGGCATAGTTTGGATGTTAGGTTAGTAAGTGTTGAAGTTTCTTTTTTATAAGCTATCATGTATTCCTTGTCATAGTACTTGATTATCACTTCATATATAACTATGAAAATTTTGTTAAATAAAATGCATGAAACTTCTTTTGTTTAGAAATTTCTAAAATGTGTGGGGAAAAAAAGTGGATGACGTTATCCTAATCATATAAACGTTGCACCCTATGTTGTATATAGGGAATGCCTCCTAAAACTACTCAGAATATGGCACTTCTCCCACTTGATGGATTGATTGACGGGGCCCCTCCCACGAGCGATAGCCACACGGACCCTAGTTTGGGCCCGAGTAGCGAGATGATGTTGGATTCATAACCTGCCGTTGGCCCCACAAATGTGCCAACACCAAGTGCACCACCGGTTTTAGGTCAGAACCGCACATCTTCGTCGACGCCACACATGCCTCAAGCGGCCCCTCCCCTTGATAGGTTGGAGCAGATGATGCTCCTAATGTAACAGCAACAACAGGCTTTGGCCACTATAGTGGGGGCCATCGCACAAAACATGAATGTGGCCCCATCGATGCCACCCGTACAGCCAACTGGGGCAATAACTACAAGTGGCATATTTGAACTATTTCAGTGCCCCGTCCTCCCACTTTTACGGGTACTCATAGATCCGAGGAGGCTGAGTACTGGTTGGATCGCATATCCAAGATGTTGAAGCCATTACACCGTACGGAAGTAGAACAAGTTAAGCTTGTTACGTATATGTTTGAAAAAGAGGCTAGTCTCTGGTGGGATAACATCCTACGAACCGTTCCCACAGAATTTGCATGGATGTGGGATGAGTTCAAACCACATTTTCACGGAAAGTATTTCCCCCTCACTAACTGAAATGAAAAGGAGGGTGAATTTCTCCACCTCAGACAAGGGGGAATGACAGTGGCAGAATACAAGAACCATTTCACGAATCTGGCTAGATATGCTCCTTTAATTTTGACAAATGAGCCGATGAGAATGCAGCAATTTTTATAAGGGTTGTGGTCTGACTTCCACACCAAGATGTGTTGTGGTAGCATCCCCAACTATGCTGAGCTAGTGAACATGTCCCTGTAAGCTGAGCAGGATGGTGAAAGAGTGTCTCGAACATGCATGCCAATGGGCCCGAGGCCTAGACCTGAATTACAGAACCAACCGTTTCTCGGTAAGAGGTCGTGTTTGAACTCACCTCCCAAACCAATGGCTTCACCGGCTCAGCAAAGGTTAACTGATCTTTGGTGCACTTATTGTAACAAAGTGGGCCATACTTACCTGTTTTACCAAGATGAGGGACAACGGCTACACGCAGCCTCAGAAGATCAACTGCCCGCCACAGCACGCCATTTCAGCCCCACCTCTATGATCTGTGGAACCAGTGTAACCATACAACCGACCTCTTGTATCCCATAATAGGGAGCCTCAATGACCTATGGCAGCGCAACCTAATCGTCCACAGCAAGCTCAAGTACATGCCCTCACCGCCGAAGCGTCTGAATCTGCGGTTGCAATATCGCTAGCTTTTGAAGTCACTGCCCACATCCAAGGTACACCTGTATTTTTGTTGGCGGACACCATGTCCACTATTTCTATGATAGCATGCTCTATAGTCAAGCGATTAGGGTTGGGCACTACTCGTATGGTTCGGGTGAGAGTCATCGCCGCATCATGAACCTTCTCAGATGCCACTAAGCTTTGTAAGAGTTGTCCAATAGACTTAGGAAGCAGAATGGTGTCACATTGACCTGATTATCACCATAATATACCATTACGATGTCATCCTTGACATGGATTGGCTCACTGAAATGAAGGTAGAGATTAACTGTGAAACCAAATTGGTGACAGCTCATGGGCCCAACGGCACGACCTTCACCTTCCCAGTTCAGGTCAGTTGTGCTACCATTTCGTTGTTACGCCTCCTTATTGGAAAATTGTGATAGTCCATCTCTTAGGGACACGCCAGTAGTCCAAGGTTTCATGGACGTGTTCAGAACATTCCCTGGACTACCTCCTCAGCGCGAGATTGACTTTACTATCGATCTTGTACCAGGTGTGACACCTATTTCCTTACCGATGTACCACATGCCTCCATATGAAATGGAAGAACTGAGGAAGCAGATTGATGATTTGTTGGACTCAGGTTTTATACGACTGAGCGTATCTCCTTGGGCAGTACCTATGTTGTTTATTAAAAAGAAGGATGGATTGCTATGGTTATGTATAGGTTATCGTAAGCTAAATCACATCACGGTAAAGAACAAGTATCCTCGGCCCAGGATAGATGACCAGTTTGACCAGTTGAAGGAGGCACATTATTTCTCTAAGATAAACTTACAATCTAGGTATCATTAGTTGCGCGTCAGGAATGAAGACGTGCAGAAAATAACATTTAGGGTCAGTTTCGGGCACTATAAATTCCTCATGATGCCGTTTGGACTTATAAATGCATCGATCGTATTCATGGATCTCATGAACCGGGTATTTCGACCGTACCTTTATCGATTCATCATCTTATTCATAGATGACATTTTAATATACTTAAAGAGTAGGAAAGATCACAAAGAACACCTGCGAGTAGTCCTTGATACTCCCAGGTAGAATTAATTATTTGTACAGTACCGAAAATGTGACTTCTAAAAGGAAGAAGTCAAGTTCTTAGGACACGTGGTTTCCAAGGAAGGAATCGTTGTGGACCTTGCCAAGGTGACCACGGTACAAGACTGGGAGCAGCCAGGCTCGGTCACAGAAGTAAGGAGTTTCCGTGAACTTGCTAGCTATTATCGCCGATTCATTAAAGACTTCTCCAAGATAGCCCGACCATTGTCTCAACTTACTTAGAAAGATCTTAAGTTTACTTGGAATGAGAAAGCAGAGGCGGCCTTTCAAGAATTAAAGGATAAGCTGACATCTGCACCTGTGCTAGTACTCCCAGAGCAAGGGGTTGATAGACTATTTACACCGACGCTTCTCGAGTCTATTTGAGTTGTGTACTTATGCAGAAGGATAGGGTGATCACTTATGCCTCACGACAGTTGAGGAAACATGAAGAAAACTACCCCCACTCACATCCTAGAATTGGCAGCAGTCATTTTCACATTAAAGCTTTGGAGACATTACCTCTACGGTGAGGAATTCGAGCTCTTTTGCAACCACAAGAGCCGCAAGTACATCTTTTGTAACACCCCGGATTTTGGCCAATCTGGGATTAGACGTCCTTAGGCAATGGGTCAACTAAAACACCTGAAAAATCGCTTAAAACCCAATTTCATAGCCAAAGAAATCACGTAGGATTAATTCCTTTGAAAAATAAGTGTAAGTTAGCTAGCGCGATGCTGGAGTAGCTGGGAAATAGTCCCTGATCACTTTAAATATGTTCTATAAGGCCCAAAGCGAGTGGAACCAATGGTGCTATAATGCTCTAAAACCTCGGACCAAACTCTAAGCAGGTTTGTTCTCTGGACCACTTTGAATCTTTGTATTGGATCTAGACCGCACGTCGAAAGTCCGATACCTCCTATCTTAGACCGTTAGAACCGCCTAGCTGGACTTGACACTCATTCTGAAAATCAAGTCAAACCGATAATCACAGGCTATTTCATTGAGCCCGGACCGAAGAGAGTGAGAATAGGGTTAGAATTGGAATTTGAAATTCAAATCTGGCACACGATTTGACGCATCAGTATTAAGCGTTCTGACCGTCAGAATACAACCAAATTACACCCTTGGATCAGGAAAAATATCTATTACATATCACGAGACTTATAGGCCTGATCTTGGTGCGATGACCGTTAAACTGAAACTGGTCCGCCACGTGCGATCTGCGAACCCTACCGGTCTGAAAACTGGATGTGTGCTAGATCCAGTATGCATGAGCTTAAGTCCGACCGCATTTGGCCTGGGGACCTTCAGAAATGCTCTTTTGGACCGAAACGGCCCCGATTTGGTTAGGCACCAAGTAAACATTGTTCTCAAGCCTATTTTGGGCATGTTTTAGGCTATAAAAGGGGTTGAAACCCTCACTCCTCTCTCCCATCCGAATTTGAGAGAAACCCTAACTTGGGAACGAGAAAAAGGTGAGAGATTGTGAGAGAGTGGGAGAGTTCTTCCTGCCACTTGTGCTACGTATTGCACGTGCTTAAGCAAAACACCTCTACCGCTTTCCCGGCGATTTCACCGCGATTCTAGGTAAGTAAATACCCTAAATAGTTGCTTATTTGAGTTTCCTTTGTTTCCATAGCGATGTAGCTTATGGGTCTCGTGTATTAAGTTCCCTATTCGCCGTAGACGAAGCGTATACGCTCCGTTTCAATTCACGAGTTTACAAGACATAAGGTGCGGATTTTAGACGCTTTGATTGACGGTTTTCAACGCTTTCAATGTCGTTTAATAGTAGATTCTTGACGGTATCGCCGTTTGACATGTACAAAATGCTCTCCGTTTCCCGTTTCGTAAATTAACGAAGAATATGAGATTTAGGGCATTTTAGTCATTTGTAGGAAGTACTGTTTACATTCATATTTTGCTGATGTGATTGACATGGTTTGTTGTCGCATTAGGAAGTTAGGAATACATGCATAATTAGTTTGGCGAAGAGATTCGCCTAATTGCACACTTCGGGTCGACATACTATATGTAGACTTAAGTGTGTAGTGTATGTGTTTGTATAAATGCTTGTATTAGTATGTATTGAATTAAATGATGTTATGAGATAGTTTGAGATTGATTTCTCAATTAATATGCTGACCTAAATGATTTCCTACATATTGATTATATGCATGATTTCATTACATGCATGAAATGTACGTGCTTGAAGATTTACTTAAGTTGAATGTTATAACATGTGTTAACATGCTCACATGATTGTATTTCAATTCCAATACTCTTACATAATTTGTTGATGTGATTCCATAAGTGTTTGGGACTAGACTTAGTCCAGGCAGTCGGTAACCGAACGAATTCGTGGCTGACTGGTCTTAGCCACGAGCGACGCGTCGATGAACGCGAGTCGTGTTTGAAGTTGGCGGCAGTGGTTAGGCCATGCGAAGTGTTTTACGCACTTCATGTCGTTCGACTTGAGATGCGATCGGGCTAATCGAGCCCGTCAAGTAACCCGACTGGCCGATGTATGTTCACCTTGTATGAGTCATAACTGCTTGAACCTAGGGTACTGAACTTACCATTGTAAACCCTGTTAACCATGGTACCTTGATCCACGAAGACTCATGAGCCGGGCATGGTGGTATGGGACACCGTGGTCGAGCTGTCGGCCTACGCTGGGGCCACAAACCTCCCCGTAGTGACCAGTGAGCACCTAGACTCGTGAGCAGATTATGGTGGTATGGGACACTATATTCTAGCTGTCGGCCTACACTGATCAGGCGACGAGTCCTTTGTAGTGACCGCGAGCGTATTCTGAGTCCACGGGAGGCGACGACCCTTTCGTTGCAGTAGAATACAGTAGGCCTGTATTGATAAGGTGATGGGGGAGCGGTGCAACGAGTGCGAGCAACAGCCCTGGCAGCCCTTGCAGTGACCTACGAAATATACATCGTATGAGATTACTAGGAGTGACAACCCTAGACAGGATCTGTGTTGGGATTGATACAAGGGAAGTACCTTAGTTTCCCAATCCTGCTGTTTGAATGGACTAATAATAACTCGAAAATCATATCACCATGCCATTGCATGTGCCTGGAAGATGTGGAGCACTTGAGGGTCGATTGCATGCTACGGACGAAGATGGTGCCGTATGAAGGAGATCGTCGGTGAGGGCATACATCACGTCATGTCATATTGCATTAACAACAGTATTAGGATTGTTTGATTTACTGCTTTACTATTATCGCATGATTGATTTGATAACATGCTAATCTCTGCTCTCTTATCCCACTGAGTTGATCACTCACTCCCACGTTACGGGATGGTGTTTTCGGACACCCATCAGTCCCTATTGTGATTGCAGATGATGGCGCGGCCTGCGAGGCGGAGCTGGACTTGATGATGATGAGGAGGATTCCTCCTTTATGCGTGATCTGATTGACGGGATTACAGGGAGGTTGATTAGATACCTTGACACTTGTCATTTTATATTTTTAGAGCACTCATGTATATTCCTTTTTGTTCACTTTTGGAGCATACATGTATGTATATAACTTGGTAATATGTTCACACTCTGGAGACATACAACAATTTACATATGTTATACTTACTATCGCAGTCTTCCGCTTGTAAATTTAATAGTTTCTAGAGTATGATATGCTATTCTGGCTTAATCTCACTCATGTTTAATACATTATCACAGACAACATTCAATCATACATATCTATGTTGCATAAATAACATTTTGGAACTCGGGAGTGGAGTTTTTACTCGACCCCCCGATTTTCGGGATGTTACATCTTTACACAGAGGGACCTGAATATGAGGCAACGACGTTGGATGGAGACTTTGAAAGACTTCAAATTTGAAGTCTCCTACCATCCTGGCAAGGCCAACCTTGTGGCCGATTCGTTAAGCCGTAAGAAAATATAGAATTTACAGTCCCACTGATGGTAGAAGAGAGGAATATGGTGGAGTTTGTGCGAGATTTTGAACAGAAGCTAACAGTGGACGAGCCATTTGAGAGCGTCGCACACTTCCATGTGTAACCACTTATTGATGACTGAATCATTGTGGCTCAGAAAGATGAAGAGCTACTATCGAATATGAGAGAGCATGCAAGCGACGCTGTAGACTTAAAATGGAGAATCGGCCTGGATGGAGGCCTTTGGTATCATGTCCGCCTATGCTTCCTGAACCTTCACGAATTGAGGAAAGAAGTTCTAGAGGCCGCACACAGTTCAAAGTTGGCGATGCATCCAAGTAGTATCAAGATGTATCGAGATGTGAAGTGTTCGTAGTAGTAGGAAAATGTGAAGGCACAAATAGCATATTTTGTGTCCTGATGCCTCACATGTTAGCAAGTCAAGGCGGAGCATCGCTGACCCTCTGGTTTACTACAGTCCATGCCCATAGCTGAGTGGAAGTAGGATTTCATATCTATGAATTTTATTTTTGGGTTACCAAAGACGAGAAAGGGACATGACTCCATTTGGTTGATTGTGGACCGGTTGATGAAATCGGCCCATTTCCTTCTGATTAGAGTTTTTAATTTGGCAGATGATCTGTCCAAGCTATACATCAAGGAGATAGTATGACTGCATGGGGTTCCTATAGAGATTGTGTCGAACCAAGACACATGATTCACATTTATTTTCTAGACTCAAATCTAAGAAGTAATGGGAGTGAAATTGAAGTTCAGTGCTACATTCCACCCATAGACCGATGGGCAGACAGAGTGGGTAAATCAAATACTTGAGGACATGTTATGAGTAAGCGTACTTGACTTCAAGGACAGCTAGAATGACTGTCTCCCTTATGTCGAGTTTTCTTATAACAACAGCTTCCAAGCAAGCATTAGCATGGCTCCTTACGAAGCCTTGTATGGATGTTCATGTCGGGCTTCATATTGTTAGGTGAAAGTTGGCGAGAAGAGCTTGGTTAGCAGAAATTTAGTTCGAACGACCTCAGAAAAGATTGATATTATCAGACGTTAACTCCTTACAACCCAGAGTAAACAGAAGAGTTACGTTGATACGAGACGGAGACAGTTAGAATTTGAAGTTGGGGACCATTTATTCCTTAAAGTTTTCCCAATGAAAGGAGTACTTTGTTTTAGTAGGAAGGGAAAATTCACGCTGAGATTCATTGGTCCATTGCAGATTTTAGACCGAGTGGGTGTGGTGTCATACCGTCTAGCCTTGCCCACACCACTCGCAGGCATGCATAATATATTCCATGTATCGATGTGTAACGCCCTGAATTTCAAGGGTCGAGCAAAGCTCAACTCCCGAGATCTAGTGCATCACTTATGTAACATGGATGATGATGATCAGATTTCGTCCATGTGAATGAGATAAACATGAGTGGGATTATATTAAAATTTTCACATCATACTCCAGGTGCAATTTAATTAAGCAAGCGAAAAACTTAAATACGTGTATTAAAACTTGAAAGTGTTTAACAAACCGGAGTATGAGTATGTACCAGGCTGAATATACATAAGTGTTGATTCAAAATATATAAAATATCAAAATGTAAATGTCCAACTAATCCAGGTTTCCCTGTAATCCCATCGTAGCAGCACAAGGTCTACATAGACTTGCTAGAGAGCTAAACATAGGAGAACTCTTCCTTATCATCTACGAAGTCCAACTCCACTGCGTATACGTCCTTATCACATGCATCTATAAAAGAGTCTGGTTAGTGTTTTAAAACACCGTCCCAGAGTGGGAGTGAGTGATCAACTCAGTGGTGAAATAGCGGTGAAGACGCTTGAGTTGCAGTAGGAATATGCCAATATATCCTAGAGGGGGGTGAATAGGACTTTTTAAAGTTTTTATGATGTATTTAAAAATTCTATTGCACTAATCCTATTAGATATACAATTAACAGGATTACTCAAATGTAACTCTACTGGCTTTCAAGCCTTGTAGAGGATCCAATCACAAACTATTTGAAAGATAAACAAGTTGCATACAAGATTGTGATGGATAGGACTGTGTGTGTATATGAGGTGTGATCTTAAACAATCGAATATAAAAGCATGTAAGGAATATCACACAATGAAAGATAATAATAGACTCAAACACAATCATTTTTATAGTGGTTCGACTACTTGTCTACTCCACTCCCAGCTGTCGCACTCAACCCTTGAGTGTACCAAATTTCACTAAGGAGGTTTTCCAGGGTTCACCTCAAACCTATGGTTTTAAATCAGGTTCACCTTCAACCTTTATACGGAGGTTTCTACTCGATTCACCTCTAACCCTGGAGTTTTGCTGGTGCACTCCTAATCAGATGTTTATGCTCACACAAAGCAAGGGTCCACACAACGCACCCGGATGTTTATGCTCTCCATAGAGCAAGAGTCCACACAACACACCCACAGCGTACACTCCCGCCAGAGGCCTCCTATGAGGACTTCAAAGGGTGAGAAACACTTAAGACCCAATCCTAGAAAGGAATGATCACAAGTGTCCTCTGGACTCTAGGTACTTACAGATAAGTTGATGAGTCTCATTTAGCACAGTGATGAAGATCTCCTTCTTGTTGTTGAAGAGTCTTCAGCTCCCTTAATCTGCAACACAAAAGATATACCAGTACTTGGCTTCGGGTTGGGTCAGGGTTAGGATAGAAATTCACTCTCTTAGAATTTTCCTATAAGGAAGATAGAGTGATTCCCGTCATCTATTCATTCAAGGCATCCCAGCTTAATAGTATGTTGTTAAAATAGTTGTTGAAGGATCCTTGAATGCGGAAGTTCATTTCCCAATCCACTTTATTGAATGTCAATGAATGAGAGTGGATTGGAAGATGAACTCCCGTGAGAGAAAGGGCTTTGAGTATATGATCTAAAGGTAAAACACACAAAAGCACTCTCTTCTTTCTCTCTACCAGCAATATGGACAAGTCTCTCTTTATATAGGTAAAAGGTTCCAACAGATATAAAACAATCATATTTATGACAGAGTTCGATATCATCGAGTAGGGTCGATATCATCAAGCATATACTCTCGATGGGATCGACTGTTCACTCGATAACACAAACTCAAATGTCATACGCTTTTGAAACCTATTACCAGCTGGTCGATAGGATCAATACTGGTGTCGATGTCATCAGATTTCGAACTCTAATTCCATCGATACTGGGATCGATCTATCGACATTTGAAAAAATGAGAGAGACTAGCTGAAATATTTTAGGTTTTATAGGATATGATCGAGGTTTAACCGATGTCATCGGAATTTGAATATCGATGATATCGAGACCGTGTCGATGGGATCGATAAATCGTATAAATTTAGCTATAAGCACGCTGGACAGTTTGTGTCCAGTCTCGATTCAATCGACCAAGACTCGATAGCATCGACATAAGAATATCGACTTCCTCGAGTGGCCCCCGATCAAAGTTAAAAATATCCTGAAATATTTATTAAAAGAAATGCACGCCCACTGTCGATATGATCGATAGACTTTCGATATGATCGATATTTGAATTCAGATTGAATCAGAACGGTCATCGATATATTAAAGGTCATAGTAGTTTTCTTTAGAAAAACAAGGGTGTCAGAAATTTACTTGTCGATATTATCGACCCACTTCCGATGGGCTTGATTTTTAAATATCGATGGTTATATCGATATATCGATAAATTCGTCCAGATGAGTATGCGGTTACTGGACACTTTTAGTCCTCTTATCGATAGTATCAATTAAGTGTCGAGGACATCGACAGAGTAGGTCGATCATATCAAAATATGTATCGATACAATCGACAGGGCAAGCAAACTTAGAGATTTTCTTATGTTTGAAAATTTTCACTTACCCAAAAACCCTCATGTGTTCTAAGTTGATTTTAAGGGTTTTAATCACCTAGTGTTTTGAGACATGGGATGTGACGCTATGATTTACCTATGACGAGCTTTCACACATCCGGTTGAGGCAGGCGCTTGAATTGTTCTTCCTGTTAGGCTCTGTAGTTTGACTGACTCAACTCACACGGTAATTGACAAACCAGGGCACTAGTAGGTGCACTTTCAAGTGGTACTATAATGCAAAGGTTAACATGTTATCAATTTAATCAAGCAGTAATGATAAAGTAGCATAACAATTCAATCAAGCAGTAACATGCTCTCACACAAAGCTCCCTCAAGTGACTCCGACACCTTTATCGTGCATGCAATCACTTCCTTAATAAAGTGCAACTACAACACCAAAGCACCTCCTAACTAATGTAGAACCAACCATACCCAGCAACCTACCAACTGGAGCGTTATTTTTGAAGGGGGTCTAGATCAAACGACTCACCCCAACCCACGCTCGGACCACAGTCAGGCTACACTGGGTATTAAACGTAATGTGATGTAGGGTCGTGTTAGCCGGGTAATTAATTAAGTTTATCATACAACAAATTCAAGAAAGGTACCTTCTTTTATATAATTAACCCGAACGAATGATCCATCTAGGGACGTCAATCCTACTTAACCACATACGATAGGAAAGTTGTAGGGCATCACCCTATTGAAAAGCAGTCAATAGGCAAATTCAAAAGTTTATACTCACGGTCACTATAGGGTGGCTAATCACATCGGTGTAGGCCGACAGCTCGAATACAATGTCCCATACCACCGTATTCAGCTCACAAGTTTGGGTTACTCACTTGTCACTAAGGGGAGGCTCGTCACCCCAGCGTAGGCCAACAGCTCGACCACGGTGTCCCATGCCACCATGCTTGGCTCATGAGTCTTAGCGGATCTTGGTACCATGGTTGAAGCGGGTTGTTACACTAGTGGGGGTATCTTAGATTCAAACAGTGGCGTCCATACATGGTGAACATACAATAGGCCAATTAGTTTGTTAGGTAAATTCGATTGGTACGAGCACACGCTGATTAAATTGACATGGAGCGCATAAGCACCCCGTGTGGCCTAACCACTACCAAGAATCCTTGTATGACCCGGATTCGTCGAATTATCCAATATGATGAAACTAACTCGACCACCCGAACAAGGAAGGTTACCAATTGCCTGGACTAGGTAGTAGTCCCAATCTTACTCAAGAGCAGTAGGGAGAAACATGTGATAATCTTAACGACATTTAACTAACAATTCAGATACCACACTCATTTGAGCATTTTGTCAACACATTGACCATTTTACCAATTTTATCCATATATTTGCATTGAAGCAAAGATAGTTCCCTGAAATAATTGTACATATGTATAAAGTAATACAAAATCCTAAGTTAATACTTGTAATAAGTACAAATCATCACAATTTCTCGTTCAGGAAATTTAACAAACACTTAGGCTACAATATACTAATACATAGACTAGGTTAGTTACAACATATAACTCAGCAAATCCTTATACAAATTAGGTTATAAAGCATATGACAAACATGAACCTTAAATTTGAAATCATGGTAAACATAAATCACAATTTCACACTCAATCAAGCATTTTGATAAACACATTGAATGCACCTTATATTCAACACAATTCAAACATGTATAGTATATCGAAACATTGTAACTAAGATCATATGGCAGCAATCAAGTCAAACATAAATCATTACTAACATTGAAAGCCTTGAAAACCATAACCTATATGTTTCGAACAAGAAATAAATGTATTTGATTTGGGGGATTATCTTATTCCAATATAACAGAGAGAGAGTATAAAGGCAATCATCATGTTTTATTAATACTAAGTTCATTTGCATCTTCAAACATCCCTTGATTCTAAGTAAATCATCTAAAATGTATAAATTAACAAAGTTCAAATATTCAAGTCAAATATCAAATTCAACAGCATTTCGGCTCTTGATTTGATCATCTCCTTAAGAGGAATATGACTCGAATATCTCTTCTACTGGTTTCTGGCTCTTGAAGCTCCGGATAGAAGATATCTAGAGGCCTAGAGATTTCTGCAGCATGTCAGCTCCTTAGCTTTATAGACTGTAGGGCAGTCCGGTTGTGCGGACCGTGCAAACCACAGGAACTTCTTCTCCTACCTTCAATCTTCTTCCTCGCTCTGCTTTCTCTCCAAAATCTCCAATCCGTCCAAATGAAGGAGGTGAGGGGGTATTTATAGGCCCTCGCACATGTGGAACCTCCATTTTGGTGTCATGGGATCCACCTTTCAACACTTGAGGCCTTTTATAAAGAATTAAACCAGAATTTCATTGTGTCATCCCACGTAACTGGAATTTGTATTGCGTGGTCCCACGCAACGAATGCTGGTTGCATGCACCCTCACAAACAACCTTAAGATATTTCATCTTTCTTCTTTTCCAATTCTCTTTCTATCTTTCATTCTTCTCGTACTTACACCTTTCTTGATTATTATCATTATTTTTTATGCCTCAACAGATGCCCCCTTGATCCTTTCTTTGTTTCCCTATAATCAAAGAAAAGGATAAAAATAATTACCCTAAAATGGTTTACGCCTGTCCGCACAACAGAAACCCGCGTACTACACTCGACCACCTTTTAGTATAAATACCCCTAATTACTTCTCTCTTGGAAATTCATTTCTGCGTGTGGCGAACCTTTGCCTTTGCGATATTCCCCATGCAACCAATATCCGTTGCATAAGTTTTTTAGGAGTTGCATCGTTCCATACAACATACTTCTGTTGCGCGGTCCCGCGCAACCAAACTTAGCCAATTTTCCCCTGTACTTGGTCTTTTTCAACACTTTGCCAATCTCCCAACCTTCCTTTGCACTTTTTCTTCAATTACCTTCAAACCTTTAACACCGTGTCCATCAAGGCTCGTATTAAGCGAACTTTTCATCCTATAAACCCTCCTACTAACCAACCTTCTCACCTTGATTTTCCAGATCCATCTTCTTATCACCCTTCCCCTTCTTCCGATCAACCACCAACCAAAAGAACAAAAACCACTGCACGCAATCCTACATACTTTAAAGAGCCTGTACTTCCAACCTTTGACTTCACTGACCGCATTAAATCACAACCATCTCCTATTCATTGACCAATTGCACTGGGAAACCTAAAATGTCCTCCAAAGCATGGTAGAGAATATGACTAGGATGAGTGGTTGAAAATAACTACTCATATCCGCACAGATAGTCAAAGACCACCTCTTCGTGAAGACACTCCTCTTTACAGCTCAAAGAAGACTCACCGAAACAAGGTGAAGGAGTTTGAGGAGAAGATTGAGGAACACAAGAACAAGAAACTTCAGAATTCATGGGAATCAGTTCGAGTCATTGAGGGTATCACGAAGTTCAATAACCCTCATTCGGAAGGTATGACGGTGTTCCCCGTCAATATCCATCATCACTAATCCATGCTCGACTATGAGCCAAAGGATTACATAGATGGCGAAAAGCCGATGTATACAGACTAGTGGGCAACGAGAGAACCATGCATTCTTGAGAGGATATTACAAGCGCACAAACCATGAAAAAATATTGGGGAAGTCCATCCCATGATATTTCTAACGCCTTTTCACAGCCCGCATAACCTTTTCCCCACATATTTCTATGAGACCATCAGGCATCTCTTCCAAGATTGTGAACAACTCTGGGGATCGAAATATTTATGAACAAGGGGTCTATTAACTGCTCGATGATATTATTCTGATTGGACAGAAGCCATATTGTTGAAGCACGTGAGTATTCTTTCCAAAATCAGCCTATACAATGTTATAAAAGTTACATCTTAACACTTCTATAAGGAGCCCATTGTGCTAAAAGGTTTTATTGAGTACCGGTCGCCTACTACTAACTCCTTCCACCTTCCTTTTGGTGAGATGAGTATCACACTTTGGGTCTTCCATTAACTGGCAAGTTCTATGAAGAATTCATCCTGTCCAACAGAGAGCTGGCCTTTGTATCTTCTCCCGATCGCAAGCCTTCCATTTCTGAGACCACTATTGAGCTCTTCAAGGAGATGGGGTAATTTCCAAACATTCATAAGCTTTATCCTCTACAATGGTTGGCACATTTCTCTAGAACTCTCAGGTATTTTTTAAGTCTAAGAGTCAACTTCTCCCTTTCTTCTCTCTCTTTTTTTTCCTTTTATAGATTTCTCCCTACAAACATTTTCCTTTTTCCCCACAGATTTCATGATTGTCGTTCTAAGAAACTAACGAAGCTTCGTGATGAGATGAAGGAGAGTAGATTATAGTTCATTCGGAGAACTTGCAGCCTTCCTGGCTTATTGGCTGAGCCTCGTGGTACTTCCCAGCTCCAAGTGGGCAAATGTTATTCGCCCCACAGTCTTTATTGTGGCCGGTGCTTTAGTAGAGGGACATAAGTATTCCCTCGCACCTCCAGTGCTGTGTTCTATTTAGAGAGCCCTTGGAGAAATAGCCACCCATGTTAAGAATCCTACTATCGGATCCTCATCAACATATACTTCATGGTACTATATCACAGGCTGACTGGGAGTCTACTTTCCCTGGACCTTCGAAGTGCCAGAGAAGGCGTATCTTCATCCCGCGCATCTCCCTCTTTGGTTCTTCCAACAAAGGGCTATGGCAAAAAGTGTGTATGACTGGGTGACCAATAAGATCCGAGACACTAACCAAATAGACTTCTTCCAATTTCGTCTCCATCGCTACATCGAAGATACATGGCAGAAAGAGCTTTCTTTCTTTCTATTCGCTCCTGCAGTCTACCTCTTCAAGAAGGGAAAGAGTTCTAGCGAGAGCCCTATTATCCTAGTCATTTTTCTTATCAATTTGGTTACGACCAAGCTATGCCGGCAGATTACAAATTGGTCACCAGGAGGATGCGTTGCTAGGGAACAGGTCCTCTTAATTGGGCCATGATACGGAAGCAATTGTTAGGCGGTCGTGCCAATTCTTTCTTCATAATCCCTAGTTGTGACCACGTAGTTTGCACTTCCTATAGTTGGATGCGGTGGTGGGATCATCGGTCATATTTGGTTAGCAAGTATCTACCTGTGGATTCTCCCATCTTTCTTCATCCAACTAGGATGAGGAGCAAAAAACTCGAAAGCGGAATCGGTTATATTCCAAAAAAGAGCCACTCATCCCATCATGGTGAAATTTGTAGAAAAGTATCACTAGAAGACCCAATTCGTGAGACGAAGCCCATTAATACTTTGGAGGGCTGGTTTCCTCACGGGGTCTTGATGGAATTTGAACAAGTCCCTCATGACTTTGGAGGTCAAGTCATAGATGATGTTGAAGGTACATCTTCTCCTATTCCTGCAGAGACTACGACAACTTAAGATGAGCCAACTCAGGATGAACTAGCTCCTCATTCACAACCTACTCATCCCAGTTTATCATCTCCTATGACCAAATCTAGAACGCGCTTGCAAGTGTCACCGCCTATTCCTCAGGAGGGAGATAGACAGACATCTACATTCCCTTCAATCCTGGTTAGCAAAGAACCTCCACCAGAAAGTAGCGAGCTGCCTCCTCTAAAGGAAAGCAAGTCGTGATTGAAGAAGTAGATGAAGAAAGCTTAGGAGATGAAAGCTCAACTTCTTCATCACAAGGTACTACTTCTTTGAAATATGAAGATGGCGAAGATGATGAAAGAAGCGAGGATAAAGATGATGACTTTGAGGTAGGAGAGGTTGATGTGGGTGGAGAGGAGGAAGTAGTTGCAAAAGATGTTGAAATGGAGCATCCCCCCGTAACTTTTGAGAATCTTCCTAGTGTTAAGACTCCTGCAAAGTCTCCTGTGGCAATAGAGGAGGAAGAAGCACCTGTAGATTACGGAGAATATGGATACTCACTGGGTAAGGGAAATTTAATTTCATATATGTTTATTTGCGTATTTAATGGTAGTTATTTATTTATCATTGTCATGTCTCTTTTTCAGGTGCTCATGTTGCTAATATCGAGACGGGTGATACTCCTCCTCAAAATCCTCCTGCAACTGCATCAATGATTTCACCAAAAGCTACTCTGGTTCCATTGGCGACACCGAAAGTGGTAGCCCATGAAATTATATTTCTAATAGAAACCACTGACTCGCCCACTCCGACCACCAGAGACTCAAGTACGGAGGCCAGGGCACCATCTTTTCCCGACATAGCAGGGGTTGGCCCTCTTGCAGTTCAAGAAATTTCCCCTTCTATTAGCCATACTCAGGCGGCAGGTATATACGTATCGATTGCTTCATCAAAAAATGCACATATTATAACTTTCTATCAATATCTTTGAATGCTTTCTTTCCTTATTATTATAGGAACCCCTCCGTGCAGTGGAGCGGCAAGTTCTGACTCTGTGGCGATGCATTTGAACTATCATCCTTTGCAAAACTCCCTATCCATAAGATGCTCTTAATGGGGAATTCCTTGTCAATGATAGTTCATATCTTCAAAGACCCCGAGCAATGGTCAGACCTAGATATCGCTATTGAAATTTTGAAAAGTTCTGTGAGGATGGAGAAGATTAGCATCTCCTCTTTGCGTGATTCCCTTCTCAAATTCCTCGATTCGATAATCTCTTTGGCATCAGCAGAGAATATTACAATCGCGCCCGAAATCCTGGAATACAGGAAGCAATTGACTATATCTAAGGAAAAAGCTTCTCTTATTGCTTCCTCTATCTCTAAATTTAACCAGGAGCAATTAATTCTTCAAGAACAACTAAAGACCTATATTGATGAAAAAGTGATTATCCAAGACAGCATTGCTATTCTAAAAGAAGAAATCTCACAACTGGAGTTGAAGAATCGCGAGAAGGAATCATCCATACAGGAGGTCGAGGAAAAGATACAAGCTAACATTTAGTCTACTAAAACTGAAAAGTCTGCATTACTCAAAAGCAGAAAAATGATCGCCTCCTTGGAAAGCAAGATAGCTGACATTCCTGATCAAACAAAGATCATCTTTAAAGAAAAGTCAAAACATGTTGTAGCCCAGACGCAATTAAATGAGGACTTACAAAAGTATATGGAGGTAGTTGGAATTGTAGAAGAAATTTAATCATGTAATTCCTCTTATACGTATGCTTTTTTGAATAAGTAATTTCTTTTGACTTTTAATATATGAATTCATGATAATACTTTGAGATGTTCTTTTCTTCTGGAGGATTTTTTTATATCATATATTATTTCAACCATATTTATCTATGCAGTAATCTTAACATAACATCTAATAAGGAACTAATTACAACACTTAGCATTTTATGCTTGTCAGTGCGGGACTTCCTATATGATTTTTATTTTAGTTAGTAGTGCTAAATTTTAATTTAGTCAGTTACACACAAATTAAGCTCTTGAGTAGTAGAGCCCACAAAGTTTTTGAGACTCTTGAGTAGTGGAGTCGGGTCTTACATGATGGTCTCTATAACTCTTAGGAGTTCACTGGACTTCTCACAGCCTAGGGAGTTCACAAATCGTGATCCATTAGAAGGGCCCAGTGAAGCTACTGGGGCCGTGAACTCGGTTGGAATTACACACAGGGTTAGCCGCGGTAACTCTCCAAAGTTCACAGAGCTCACAAGGCGACCTTTGGGGTACCAAATCTAAGGCCACCAGTCCATCAACGAGTAGGTTTAAGCCCTTCCTCATGAGTTAGTACTGAAATTAAACCAAAGATCTGGCGGGTCTTACGCATAGTTGGCCTATCTATGGACATAGCCAAAGAGCTCACACTGCGACCCGCTTTTCCTTCGTCTGTAAGGTCGAGCTCATTTTCCTCCATTTCCCATGAAACTGCCAGAAAGCTATATAGACAGTATTAGTCTCACACGTGACTAGCCATTGAGGACTTTTTAGCCTTTTAGGCTTCTAGCCACTGGCTCTATCAGCTGCCCGCATGGGTATGCATATGATGGCTTTCATGGGGTTTTTAGGGCCACTGGCTTCTCATTGCTGCCCGAATGGTGAAAATAATAGGTAGGTCTCATGCGTAGCTGGTTCTTTTAGGGCTTACCTAGACTGCCTTTAAAATGTCTTAAAAGATAATAATTAGTATGATCATCGTTATCGCCTGAATGATAGACATCTCCGACTGAGATTGATACGTCACGACTTCTGATAATATCTTCAAGAGGATCCGTCTGTGTTGTTCATAATATAGCAGCTTGGTGACGATACCAATTTTAGTTGAATTTTACAGAGCTCACTTGGTGATGACGATGGTCACTTTCTTTTCACAATACTTGTTAATATGTAGCCTTGATATGCTTTTGAATTTCTTCTCTATACATTCATTTGACGCTATATGGACATGGTATGGTCTTGTTCACTCTTGCCCCCTTTTGATATAGAATCATTATGCTGATAATATTCTAGATCAAAATCAGTAGCGTTTTCAGGGACAATATCTCTTGATGAAGCGAGCATTGACTGGTATACTGATACCTTGTCCGTCTTGATCCAGGACTCTGTATGCATCATTGGAGCATACTTCTTTTACTATATAAGGCTCATCCCATTATACTTGAGAATGCTAGACTGTTTGAGAAGTTTCTTCTGATGATCGCTCGGTAGTAACCATATTCTCCAATAATTTTGCCCCCAGTCCTTGAAATTTTTTCCGCTTTTCCTGGTCTACCCCGATAGGAATTTGAATTCCTTTTCCATGGTTCAAGCCGGTGGGCTCTTCTAGTCAAAGCCAATGTTTCTCATAATCTTCTTGCTTGCTAAACTATATTTTTTGAGATCTTGTGCTGTCAGCGTTCCACAATACGTATTATCCTCGGTCTTTTCTCCTATCTTTGCTTCTACTAATGTGTAAAATTCTATTAGCTTCGGGTACTTCACACTAACCTTAACCTAAAATCTCCCTGGGGCAATCGAAAATGGCTTATTTCTTTCAACATATGGTAGTGGCACTGTATAATTAGATTGTAAAACTTTTAACTATTTGGGTGATAACAGGGTTAGTGGAGGCTATCCTGGTTATCTTAGATGTTTTGGCACAAAATAAAATTTCTTCTTGACATTAGCATTCCTGGATGATTCTGCCTTCTCGGTTTCGTTATTTACTTAAACATTCTTCAGGCTGTTTCTTCCATAACTCTTCCTTTCTTCTTTAGCGAACCCTTTATAGTAACTGGCACCCGCAAAGAAGGACTCAGCCTTTGTATATGGCTTCGCATCCTCCATTACTATATATTGTATTCCATCTTTACAATATTTGAAACATTAATGCAGAGTAGATGGTATAATGCTATATTGATGGATTCATGGCCTTCATAGGAGAAGTTTGTATGTCGTTACTGCGTTTATAACATGGCATACAACATCGGTAGTCAGTTCTCCTACTTCCAGTGTCATTGTAATCTTACAAAGTGTGTGTTGCCCATCTTGATTAAAGCCCTATATCATCATTCCACTAGGGCGTAGATCTGAACGACGGTAACCCAGCTTACTCAATATTGAAAATGGTAAGAGGTTGACTGCTGACCCATTATCTACCATAATACACTTAACATTCTTCCCATTGATATGGCCTTCTATCATTAACAGCCTGTTATTCTCTTCCTCATAAATCAAATCATCATCGGAAAAGGAAATGACTACTAGGCAGTTTTCTTGCTCATTATTCTCTTCACGTCTCATTTCCGCTAATAAGGTTTCTCTAACACTTCGATTAGATAATGCTTAGACTAGGCTATGCCGAAATTCCTTTGATAATTTAAGCGCATTGTAGATGCTTAACCGAGCCGGTATGCTCATCAAATGATTTGCCACATCATAAGTCACCTTAGCCGTCTCATTATTCTTTTCTTTCCCATCATCGTCACTCTGCCTTTCAACAGTTTCTTTTCTCACAATCCCTGTTTTCTATTTTATAGGGCTTGTCATTTTCTTTCCCGATCGTAATGTAATCACTGCTACTTTCTTTATTGTATCACTTTTTTCTCTCTTTCGTATCCCGAACCTTATTGCAGACTGTGAGAAAATTCACTGTTGTTATACTACCCCTTTCCTTTCTTTTCTTTATCAATTACTATTTCGCCCTTGTCTATCATTCACTGTATTATACATTTCAATGTGTAACAATTCTCTGTTAAATGCCCCACTAGGTGATGATAGTGACAAAAATCCCTCTCTCTGGTTCTTGCTACATCTTCAGGGCGTTTAGGTTCTGGTAACGCTTTCGTGCCAGCTTTTAACAGTTGGTTCATCATAGGAATGATGTCTTCCCTGTCAAATGTGAACCCTTCATGAGAATTAAGCATCCTGGGCTTCTTGCCGCTATATCGGTTTCTTAGCTGATTCCATTCTTCCCTTCGTTCTGGCCTTCTTTCTTTGAAGTCCCTCATATCTTTACTTCTCTTATCATGATCGACGGTGTTTATGGACATCCTATTGGGTGCTCTTCTAACCATTTTATGGTGAAATGCTAGCATCTTATAAGTCATCAATTCTAGAGCATGAGCCTTAGTGGCCAAATCATGGAAAGTTCTGATGTCGGCGCTAGTGAGTCCAAATGCGATGCCAGTTTTCATAGAGTTCAGGCACATCTTCACCTGTTCCCTTTCTTCTGGCAACTGCTTGCACGAAGCTCCTAAGGTCTTTCATCTATCTATAAACCTTTCTACCGGTTCCCCTTCTCTTTACAGTACGGAAGCCAATTCTATAATACTAACATCACGGTCCGAAGAGAAGAAGTTTGACATAAAGGCATCTTGTATTTGTTCCCAAGTACGTATCGACCCTGGAGACAAGCTAGAATACCATCGAAATACCTTACGTGTCAATGACGATCCGAACAGTTGAGAGCCCTCAGGCTGGTTTTCGTGTCCATTCATTATGCCCATCATTGGTGGATCTACTATCTTGGCTACAGTATGCGCAAGAGTCACTAAAGCCCCTCTGAGGTTTCTGCACTCATTCATTAGTTCTCTTTGCACTTCTGCCATCTCATTGATACAATCTTCCATAGTCGACCTATTTTCCTGATTTTCCTCGGCCATGTACACTGCAACTTCTCCACTTTTCGACGAAGCCATAGTCGACGTGACAGGGATTACGAAGAGGGGAGAGAATGGAGTCTCGTTTGACTTTTGTATTTTTCTGGTGCTATCGATCGATCGGGGTGATGCAGACATTGGTGAACTTGCTTAAGGTGACACAGGCATTGGTGAGCTTATCACTAATGCTTTACCTTTCTTTTCTTTCGTCCATCTGACCCTTGGGGCAATCAGAGCTGGAAAATCGCGCGATGCGAACTGCGGAACTACTCACTCAAGATATATCGTAGGAGGAGCGAGCTCAAGATTCTTCCTAGCTACTTTGCGTGTTATCGGCCCTCTGACTCTTGGTGAAGGTGAATTCATTCTAGGGCTTCTTGCATTCCGTGTTTTTGTTCTACGAGGCATTACAACAGTCCAGCCTTTGTCACCTTCCAGTGGTTGAGGTGAAATAGACACAACCCCAGCTGTTACTTGAGTCAGGTCATTTTCGCTTGTAGGAAATTGAGTCGTGTACTTTGGGGTTTGGTTCGGTGCGTATTCCACCACAAACCCAGTCAGGGGGAAATGGAAATTCACTTTTCTTACAGAAGTCGCCACTGGTTGTAATTTGTAGTTGGATTCAGAAACCTTCAAACATGAAACACACGTATAGTTAGTACATAAAGAATAAAATAATCCATCTTAGAGATGAAGGAGAGGACGTTCCCACTGAGAGTCACCATTTTGGTGTCAGAAAGACGCCAAATCATGATGAAAGTTTCATAACTTTTCCAATGTTAATATTAAATAAGATAACAAGTCCCCAGCAGAGTCACCAGTTTGTTTCGAAAAAGAAACAAATGTATTTGATTTGGGGGATTATCTTATTCAAATATAATAGAGAGAGAGTATGAAGGCAATTATCATGTTTTTTTAACACTAAGTTTATTTGCATCGTTAAACATCCCTTGATTCTAAGATAGATCATCTAGAATGTACAAATTAACAAAGTTCAAATATTCAAGTCAAATATCAAATCCAATAGCATTTTGACTCTTAATTTGATCATCTCTTTAAGAGGAATATGACTCGAATATCTCTTCTACTGGTTTTTGGCTCTCGAAGCTCCAGATAGAAGAAATCTACAGGCCTAGCCATTTCAACTGCATGTCGGCTCCTTAGCTTTACAAACTGCAGGGCAGTTTGGTTGCACAAACCCGTGCAATGGATATCGGTTGTGTTGAACCGCGTAAACCACCAAAACTTCTTCTCCTACCTTTAATCTTCCTCCTCACTCTTCTTTCTCTCCAAAATCTTCAATCCGTCCAAATGAAGTAGGTGAGGGGGTATTTATAGGCCCTCGCACGTGTAGAACCTCGATTTTGGTGTCATGGGACGCACCTTTCAATATTTGAGGCCTTTTATAAAGAATCAAACCTGAAGTTCATTGTGTCAACCCGCGTAATTGGAATTTAGATTGCGCAGTCCCACGCAACAAATGTTGGTTGCGCGAACCCGCGCAAACAACCTTAAGCTATTTCATCTTTCTTCTTTTCCAATTTTCTTTTTATCTTTCATTCTTCTTGTGCTTACCCCTTTCTTGATTTTATTTTTTTTTATGCCTCAACACTATATGTTTATAGTTCGCACCGTTCGTTAGAATACTTATTTCAAACTCGGTTCAAATCCTATGTTCCCAAATACAGAACATCGGGTACCTTAACCTTGAAATAGGTTAGCTATTTCATCATTTATGCTATTTGAATCTCTAAATCAAGATTAGGGTTAGGATTTCTTACCCAAATCGTAGTTGAAACAAGTTGTGTAGTGAAAAGGGAGAGGTGATTCAACCCGTGGAGTAGTGGGAGTGAATCCCAGCAAGGATCTCCCTATCTCTCTCTCTTCTCCTCACTCTTTTCTCCTCTTTTCTCTCTTCTCTCTCCTAGGGTTAGAGAAATTCATATGAAATGAGAATGGAGTGGTTTAAGGGCATTATATATGTCCAGAACTGGTGTAAATGGCCCCAGGGCCATGGTATACTTGGGTTACAGCTAAAGGGTTCCTGTTTCTGAAAAATAGGGCCCTTAGGAAGGTCCATTTCTCACTTGCGTTGTAGGGTAAGTTCCCTAACCATGGATCTAAGTTAAGTTATGATTTCAGTACGATCGAATTAACAGATCGATCATGATAGTCCTGTATAAGATCAATGGTCATCGTCCTTCGATCAGGGCCACAAGTATATAGATATGTGCAAGGAAATATCCCTGATCCGTAGTTGAAGTTTGGTCAGAAATTGACGGTCTAAAATTTTCAATTTTGCCCGTAAATGAATGGTCCAATTCACTTAAGTTCCGATGCATTTTCTAAAGATATTCGCATTTCTCACACACTTTACTAAGGGCTCAAGTTGTGCGGTTCTGGATACTATTTAGGCTTGATTCCTGCGATGTCCATCAAGCCCAATAAGACTGACATAGTCCTATAGTTTCACAGACATCAGACTTTTGACATGTGGTCCAGGTCCGATATAGAGTTTCAATGTGCTCCCGAGAACAACTGGGTTTTGGGATTCTTCCTAAGTTCTTGAGTAGTGTTGAGTCAATGATTATGATAGTTTTGGATCTTGCCATTTATATAAATAGTGGTTGGAGCTAAATTCAGGGATTAATTAGTTCAGTACTTAATTAATTTTTGGCTAAATCTCTACAGAATACAGTCCTTTGGGATTTTTTCCTGAGGTGGTACTCGGGTCTTTGTACGAATTTTTTTGAAACGTTACATGATTCCAAAAAAGTATGCTCCCAACCCTGCTCATATTTTCAAGTGGGAGCAAGTGCAGCTAAGTGAAGACGCTACCTATGTATTATGGCCCACGCATGTTCTAGATATGAAGGAACAAGTGTCGCGAAGCAAGGTTATTGTAACACCCCGAAAATCGGGGGTCGGTAAGAAACCCAACACCCGAGTTCCAGAACGTCACTTATGCAACATAGATAATGATAAATGCATGTTGTTTGTAGAATGACATTAAACAAGATTGAGACTAAGCCAAAACAGCATATCATACTCTAGAGACAGTTAAATTAGTAAGCGGAAAACTGTGATAAATACATAAAATATATAATTGATTGTAAGTCTCCAGAGTGTGAACATGTTACCAGGTTAATTAAATACATGTATACTTAAAAAATGGAAAGAAAAGAACATACATGAGTGCTCCAAAAATAAAATGACAAGTGTCAAGGCGTCTAATCAACCTCCCTGTAATCCCATCGATCAAAACACGGAGGAGAAGTTCTCCTCATCATCATATAAGTCCGGCTCCACTTCACAAGCAGTGCCATCACTTGCAACTAAAATAGGGACTGGTGGATGTTCGAAACACCATCCCGTAACATGGGAGTAGTGATCAACTCAGTGGGATAAGAGAGCAAAGATTAGCATGTTATCAAATCAATCACGCGTTAATAGTAAAGCAAACAATCAAACATTCCTAGATACTATTGTTAATGCATGCATGAAATGACATGATGGATGCCCTCACCGACATACTCCCTCATACGACACCATCTTACGCCCGCGGCATGCTTGCGTTCCTCAGTGCTCCACATCTTTCAAGCACATGCAATGCGATATGGATAATGATTACCAAGTTGTTATTAGTCCTTTTCATACAGTAGGATTGGGAAACTAGGGTACCTTTCTTATATCAATCCCAACATAGATCCTGTCTAGGGTCGTCACTCCTAGTAATCTCATACGATGTTATATTTCTAAGTCGCTGCAAGGGCTGTCAGGGTTGTTGCTCGCACTCGTTGCACCTCTCCCCCATCACCTTATCAATACAGGCCTAGTTATATCCTTAAGACTGCATTAGGACTCGTCGCCCTCATGCGGTGTCAGGATAAACTCAAGGTCACTACAAAGGGCTCGTCACCTGATCAGTGTAGGCTGACAATATGAATATAGTGTCCCATATCACCATAATCTGCTCAGAGTAGGGTGCTCACTGGTCACTATAGGGAGGTTTGTGGCCCCAGCGTAGGCCAACAGCTCGACCACGGTGTCCCATACCACCATGCCCGGCTCATGAGTCTTTATGGATCAAGGTACCATGGTTAACAAGGTTTCCAATGGTAAGTTCAGTACCCTAGGTTCAAGCAGTTATGACTCATACAGGGTGAACAAACAATGGCCAGTCGGGTTACTTGACGGGCTCGACTAGTACGGGTGCATCTCAAGCTGAACGACATGAAGTGCATAAAACACTTCGTGTGGCCTAACCACTGCTGCCAACTCAAAACACGACTCGCGTTCATCGATGCGTCCACTGTGGCAAATAGAAGCCCACCACTAATTCAATCCATTACCGACTGTCTGGACTAAAGCATAGCCCCAAACATGTGTAATCCATACCAATGATCATATGAGAGTAATAGAATTGAAATTCAGCAATACAAGCATGTTAACACATGTTATAGCATACAAAGTAAGTAAATCAACCAACACATGTATTC
Source organism: Magnolia kwangsiensis (assembly GCA_037074715.1). Classification (NCBI taxonomy): domain Eukaryota; kingdom Viridiplantae; phylum Streptophyta; class Magnoliopsida; order Magnoliales; family Magnoliaceae; genus Magnolia; species Magnolia kwangsiensis. The sequence continues at coordinate 33,160,987 of CM073586.1, read as the reverse complement.
CATACATATAAGGAAATCAATTCATATAGCAAACATGTAGGAAATCGTATACAACATCAGGTGGATTGAGAATTCATTCTCAAAACCAATTTATAACACCATTTACTCAATACATACTAATACAGACATTTATACAAACACTTAGTCTACACACTTTAGTCTACATAGCGTATGTCGACCCAACATGCGCATTAGGGCGAATCTCTTCGCCAAACAGATTATACACGCATATATAACATCTTAACACGATAAATTTACATGTCAAGCATTTTAGCAAAATATGGACATAGACAGTATTTTCTATAAATGCCTAAAATACCCTAAATCTCATATTTTCCGTATGTTTACGAAACGGAAAACGGACAGCATGTTCTACATGTCAAACGGCATGCTCGTCGATAATCTACTATTAAACGACATTGAAAGCTTTGAAATTAGTCAATCAAAGCGTCTAAAATCCACACCTTTTGCCCTAGATGTGCATCGATTCGATTTGAACGCATACGCTTCGTCAACGGCGTAAAGGCGACCTAATGCACAAGATATATAAGCTACTTCTCTATTGATTCAAAGGAATCCCTAAAACAGCGATAGGTTAAGGTTTTCTTACCTAGGAGTGCGTTGAAATCGTCGAGAAAGTGATTGGAGTGCGGTGCTTTGATACGTGCAATAGCTATAGCAAGTGGCAAGAAAATCTCTCTCACCTCTCTCAAAATCTCTCACTTTTTCTCTCTCTCTATCTAGGGTTTGTTGCAAATTCGGATGGGAGGGTTGTGAGAGGGTTTAAAGCCCTTATATAGGCTAAAACATAACCTAAATAGACTTGGGAACAAAGTATACTTAAGTTATAACCAAATTGGGACTGTTCCGATCCAAAAGAGCATTTCGAGGTCCCCTGGCCGAACGCGGTCGAACTTAAGCTCATGGTTACTGGATCTAGCACACATCAAGTTTTCAAACCGGCAGAGTTCCTAGATCGCACATGGCGGTCCAGTTTCAATTCAGCGGCCATCGTGCCTTAATCAGGTCTACAAGTCTCATGATATGAAAGAAAAAATTTTCCTGACCCGAGGGTGAAATTTGGCTGAATTCTGACGGTCAGAACACTTAATAATAACGCACAAAGACCCATGCCAGATTTGAATTAAAATTTTAAATCTTAACCCATTTCTCACTCTCTTCACTCCAGGCTCAATGAAATAGCCTCTAAACGTCGGTTGGGCTTGATTTTCGAAACGATTGTCAAGTCCAGCTAAGCGGTCGTAACGGTCTAAGATTGTAGATATCGGACTTTCGACGCGTGGTCTAAATCCAATACGGAGTTTCAAAGGGTTCCTTAGGGAAAACGGGTTTAGAGTTTGATCCTAGGTTTCAGGGTATTATAGCGTCATTGATTCTACAAGTTTTGGATCTTACACAACGTATTTAAAGTGTTCAGGGACAATTTCACAGCTACTCTAGCATAGCGCTAGCTAACTTACTCTTAATTTCTAAAGGAATTAATCCTAAGTGATTTCTTTGGCTTTGGAATTGGGTTCTGAGAGGTTGTCAACGTGTTATGGTTGACCCATCGCCTAAGGACGCCTAACCCTAGGTTGGCAAAAATTCAGGGTGTTATAATCTACCCCCCTTAAAATAAAATTTCATCCCCAAAATTGGCTAAGAGTAATGAGTCCGTAGAGAGACTTTAGTATTGGCATTCTAAGGAAGGTTCAGATCCTGTTTAGTGACCTAACCTTACGTATAACCTAAATCAACTGTTTCGATCCTGGGCCAGTGGGGAAGAGGCCAACTATGCTTCCGCTGCGCTACTCTGATCTAATGATTGCATTAGCTGACTTAACTAGATTGGGCTCAAAATGTTCTACCCCCCTTAAAACTTAGTTCTACTTAAGGTTCAAGAATCTATGTATCGATCCGTATATCAGAACGAGGTGTAACTTAGGAGCTATCCTTGACATAAAATGGGAACCAACCTCTCGCTACATTGGTCTTCCTTTGCTAATGATGCGTTCTATGGCATTGGCACCTATGGTTGTAGAAAGAAGCCTAATCTCTATTGTGATTGAGTTCAGGAGCAAGGGTGAGCTTGCGACAAGATGTCTAATTCTCTAGGTGGTTGGGCCAACACGGAAGAAAAGTTATGTAGTGGGTCTGAGCCGGATACATAGACTTTCTGCATAGAACAGAAAATTTACCGTATCAGTTCTTAATCCTAGACGATGCCGACCTTCTGCTTGATCAGAGCATTGGATTTATTGACAACTACCAGGATTGAGAAGTCAATTCAAACCGTGAATACATCGCTAATATACAATTCCTTTACTCCGCGTTCTCGATTGCAATAAATCCTTGGGAAGGCAATTCTAAGGGGAAATCTAAGGGGCGTGCTGGTTTATTCTAAGTTCAATCTGAGGGATCTATAGGTTTTCCCTGAGAGTGAATGGTTTTAAGTTAAAACAACTTTCCTAAGGGTTATAACAGAAGTCTATAAGTATTAAAGGGATCAAGCGAAGGAATGAGGTTCTACTCCAACCAAATCTAACCTATTCCTTAACATATACAGGCTTCTAGGTGCTGTAGAGGGATGAATCAAGCTCCCAAAGGCTGAATTTTCAAAGAGAGAAGAGAACCATAAGTGGGAATAGAGCTCACCCGACTTTCAGCCACAAATGGAGGTTGTAAGAGCCTCCACGGACGAGATATAAGAGAGAGAGGAATGTCTACTGCCGTGGACGATGGAGTGGGGTCGGTTGTGACCGAGAATGAGAACGGATGTGCTTTGGGGACGGGATTTGAGAGGGAGGCAGCAAGAAGGTGAAGAAAGGAGAGCTTGGGGGCTTGGATTGTGAAGGAGGTAGGACTTTTAGGGGGTTTTGAGGGGCGGCCCACCTATGGGAGGGATGCCCTGACCATAAAAGGGCGTCGGCCCAAATTTTAGACCGAGTGGGGCCCACCGTACGGTGATGGGCACCCCCCAAGACTGTTTCCCCTCCTTTAGGCCCCAAATGTACATGGGTCCCACCCTGATTCATTGCATATTGGCCTAAATAGGCCCAAGACTCCATTTGGGGAATTTCAGGGCCATTCTGTAAACCAGAATGAGTTTATACATCATGTAGCATATGAATTTGGGGTAGGAGAGGCTAATCCATCCAAATAACCCATTTATTATAAGAGATTCCATTATTTGAATGGCCAGAAGTCCAATTCTTACATATTTTTACTATTTATAGTAAAAATTTTATTTAAGTATTATTCACCATTATTCACACATTTTGATTCATGTGTATTAAGAAAGGACTTATAAAGAGTTAAAGAATGGGGTGGTGAAAGGGAAGATTCTGAAGGAATTGGATGAAACGGGGTTTTTAAGCCTTGAGATTGAGTGTAAGGGTTGTGGTTGCCCCACAACCAAAGGACATGCACTTCCGGGTTTAAAATTCTTCTGGGAACATCTCAAACCTGTCAACTAACGACCTAGATGTGACGTAGGTCGCTTCACGTGACCAAAGATACGTTATGGACTCGATCAAAACGATCGATTTGAGTAGACTTCGCCTATTGGCGAAACTGAAGTCCTACGAGTGTTTCTAGATTTTTCTCGCACCCACCTAAGTCAAAGGGGCGATAGCGTATGTCGCATGGCCATAAACCATGTCCGGTTTAATCCAAATCATGCTCTGATACCATCTGTAACACCCCAAAAATTGGGGGTCGGGTAGAAACCCAACACCCGAGTTCCAGAACGTCACTTATGCAACATAGATAATGATAAATGCATGTTGTCTGTAGAATGGCATTAAATAGCCTCTAAGTTCCAGAACGTCACTACTCTCTTCACTCCAGGCTCAATGAAATAGCCTCTGAACGTCGGTTGGGCTTGATTTTCGAAACGATTGTCAAGTCCAGCTAAGCGGTTGTAATAGTCTAAGATTGTGGATATCGGACTTTTGATGCGCGGTCTAAATCCAATACAGAGTTTCAATGGGTTCCTAAGGGCAAACGGGTTTAGAGTTTGATCCTAGGTTTTAGGGTATTATAGCGTCATTGATTCTATAAGTTTTGGGTCTTGCACAACGTATTTAAAGTGTTCAGGGACAATTTCACAGCTACTCTAGCGTAGCGCTAGCTAACTTACGCTTAATTTCTAAAGGAATTAATCCTAAGTGATTTCTTTGGCTTTGGAATTGGGTTCTGAGAGGTTACCAAGGTGTTATGGTTGACCCATCGCCTAAGGACGCCTAACCCCAGGTTCGAAAAAATCCGGGGTGTTACAGTTATCCCCCTCGCGAAAGTCCTATGGACACACCACACCGAGGAGGAGGCTACTTGGAAAACTTAAGCTGAAGTCCGTAAGAACTAACCTCAAATCCTTGAGGAATATGAAAAGGTACTAATTTCAGAGATAAAATTTTTCTTTAAGGGGGGTATATTGTAATGTCTCAGAAAAATCCACACAAGGACCTGAGTACCACCTCAAGCAAAACCACCTAAGGACCGTATCTTGTCATAATTTAGGCAGAATTTAGTTAAGTACTAAACTAAATAATCAGTGGATTAAACTCGGGCTACCATCGTTAAAAATGAGAAGGCCTAAAACCAATAATAACGTTGGCTCAACGTCACTTAAAGACCTAGGAGAAATCCCAAGAGCCTGTCGCTCTCATGAGTACATTGAAACCCCGTATCAGACCTAGACCGTACATCGAGGGTCCGATGATCGTGAAACTATAGGACTATGTTCGTCCTACTGATCTTGACAACCGTCGCGGGAATCAAGCCCAAATGGTGTCCAGAAACGTACAATTTGAGCCCCGAGTGAAGTGTGCGAGAAACGCGAATATCTTTAGAAAATGAATTGAAACTTAAGTGAACTGGGCCATTCATTCTCACATGAAATTGAGGATTTTGGACTGTCAGTTTCTAACCAAACTTCGCCCATGGAAAAAAAAAGAAATTTTCCTGCACATATCCGTATAACTGTGGCCCCGATCGAGTAATTATGACCGTTGAACTGACACAGGTACTCCACGAACGATCGGCCAATTCAATCCACCGAAATCATGTCCTGGCATAAATCCATTGTCAGGGAGCATCCCCTATGACGTAGGTGGGTAGCGGACCTCCCTATCATCCCCGTTTATCAAAAATAGTCACCCAAAGGGTATAAACCATGTATATGGTGGCCTTGGGGCCATTTACATCACTTTTGAGCTTATAAATAACCCTTATTTCACCCCACCTCTCTCATATACGAATTTCACCAAACCCTAAGGGAGAGAGGGGAGAAAAGAAGAGAAAAGAGGAAAGAGAGAAGAAGGATTTTGGGAGATTGCTGTAAGAATCTTCTCCCACAATTCCACGCACCAAATCTTCATCCCGTTACACTACATAACCACTTCTGTTTACAATTTTAGGTAAGAAAAACTAACCCTAATGTTGTTATAGAGATCCAAGTTGATTGTTCGTCGAACTAGCTAACCTATTTCGGTATAGGCGCTCGACGTTCTATTTTTGACAATGTAGAGTTTAAACCAAGTTTGAATCGAGTATTCTGATGAAAGGTGCGGACTATAAATGCTTAGGTTATGGTCATCAATGCTTTCAATGTCAGCTAATGATTTATGTCTGACTTAGTTGCTACCGTATTGTCTTAGATACGCCATTTTCAGTATAAAATACATGTACGAACTGTGTTGAACAAAAGATGCATCCCATGTATTTGTTGAAATGTTTGAATGAACATTTAAACATGATTTGTTCTTGTCATGATTACTAATCTAGGAATAATCATTATCATATGCATGTTGACCTCTCTGTATAAGGAATTGCTAAATTATAGGTTATAACTAATCTAGTCTATACATTTAGTGAAGTGTAGCCTAAGTGTTTGATGAATTGTCTGAATGAAAAATCGTTAATGATTTGTACTTATTAGGAGTATTTAGATAGGATTCTTAATTACCTTATAAATATGTATAGTTTCTTTCATGTAATCATATTTGCCTCGATGCAATTCATTAATAAAATGCAAGTGTTTGGTCACATGATCAATGTGTTTGATGAAATGTTTAAATGAGGAATGCACTTGGATTGTTATTAAATGTTGAAGTGATTATCACATGTGTTTATTTGCTACATCTGAGTAAGATTGGGACTACAACATAGCCCAAGCAATCGGTAACAGTCCCTATTTGGGTGGCCGAATTAATCTCGCCACATTGGGTATACTCGATGAATCTGGGTTACACGAAAATTATCGATAGTGGTTAGGCCACGATGAGTTCTTATGCGCTCCATGTCGATTAAGTCAACGTGTGCCTGTACCAATCGAACTTGCCTAACAAACCGATTGGCCTATTGTGTGTTTACCACGTATAGACACTACTGCTTGAATCTAAGGTACCCCTCACCAATGTAAGGGCCCACTTTAACCATGGTACGACGATCAGCTTAGACTCATGAGCCAGGTATGGTGGTATGGGACATCGTGTTCAAGCTGTCGGCCTACGCTGGGGTGACGAGTCTCTCCATAGTGACTAGTGAACAACTAGGATTCGTGAGCCAGGCATGGTGGTATGGGACACTATGTTTGAGCTATTGGCCTACGTTGAGGTGACGAGCCTCCCGCAGTGACCGCGAGTATAAATTTTTAAATTTGCCTATCGATTACTTTTCATTAGGAGTGATGCCCTATAACTTACCTATCGTATGTGCTTAACTAGGAGTGTCGAACCTAGATGGATCCTTCTATTCGAGTCAATGATATAAAGGGAGGTACCCTAGCTTCCCAAATCTGTTGTATGAATAAGATTAATTAAGTACTCGGCTAACACGACCATGTATCGCATTGCATTAGTTAGGATATGCTTTAAAGGAGATGAAGTTGCATAGGAGGCAGTGATGTCGCTTGTGAGGGAGCTTTAATCTGAGGGCATACATCATTACTTGTACTTCATTCTTGCATTAACAAGAATACTTAGGAAGTGATTGTTATGATTGCCTTATCATTACTGCTTGATTGACTTGATAACATGTTAACTTTTACCTTATAGTACCACTGAGTTGGCCACTCATTCCTACTTTGGGATGGTGTTTTAAAACACCAACCAGACTCTAATTTAGATTCGAGTGTTGATGAAGTCTATACGATGGAGCAGGACTTTATGGATGAGGAGGAGTTCTCCTACTTTCAACTCTCGGGTAGGTCTACGTAGACCTCGTGCTAATGAGCAGGGATTACAGGGATACTTTGCTTAGTTAAACACCTTACATTTCCACATTTTATATATTTTGAAACAATTCATGTATATATTGAGCCCGGTTACATATTCATACTCTGGAGGTTTGTGAAACACTTACATGTTTAAATATATATGTTTCAGACTTCCGTTTGCTTAATTTAATCATATCCGGAGTATGATATGCTATTTTAGTATAATCTCACTCATGTTTAACTCATTAATATGGGCAAAATCTTAACATCATTATCCATATTGCATAAGTGATGTGCTAGATCTCAGGAGTAGAGCTTTGCTTGACCCTTTAAATTTAGGGCGTTTCACCGAGCTTGTGCAACAGTCATCAGAGGTCATCGACATCATCAAGCAGAGGATGCACACAGCTGAGAGCCAGCAGAAGAGTTTTACTAATCTTCAGCGTCGTCCCCTGGAGTTTGTAGTTAGAGACGAGGTGTATCTCAAGGTCTCACCCATGAAGGGCATGGTTTGATTTGGAGCAAAGGGCAAGCTTTCCCCAAGATTCGTATGACCTTTCGAGATCACTAGGCATGTGGGCACCGTGGCCTACAGGCTTGCCTTACCTTCAGAGTTGTCTAGTATCCACAACATTTTTATGTTTCGCTGATGCAAAAGTGTGGATCAGATATTATTTTTGTGATTGATTGGTAGCCTCTTAAGGTCCGTGAGGATGCTTCTTATATTGAGCAACCGATTCGCATTCTTGATCAAAAGGAGCAGGTTCTCCGGACCAAGGTCATTCCTTTAGTGAAGGTTCAGTGGGGTCACTATTTTGAGGGAGAGGCGTCTTGGGAGCGTGAAGCTGAAATTGGAGAGCGTTATTTCCATTTGTTTGTTGAGTGATTGATTATATTGTGCCATGTACTGCCTTGTATTGATTGTTATATATGTAATGATGTTTTATCTTCTTCTTTTGCTTTGTCCTGGTTATAGTAAATTTCAAGGATGAAATTTTTTTGTTAGGAGGGGAGAGCTGTCAGACCCATAACCTAATATTCATTCCATTCCATTAGGTCCTGCGGTCCTTCTAGTCGAATTCTAGCAACCCGTGACCTATAGGTATCATTTGCGATCATCCCTAAGTTCCGCCTTGTAAACCCAAACCAATTCGACTCGAAACCTACGCCATTGCAACCGCATCGTCTCCGCAGTTCCAATGCCGCATCTCATGCGCCAATCTGAGGTGTAGATCAAAAGATGTACCACGTGTAATATTTGGACCGTTGATTATGATGTTGAACCCACCTTGTTGCTTATGCACGTTTTCCTAAATGGATGACCTCACTCTATTTTCATCATTACATAGCTACCTAGCCTATTACCTATAGCCCTAGCAGAGCAATCTCATTATGGATTTTCTTCCCAAAACCATCATTGGATTCTCTACCCCATGTGCTATGATGGGTTCTCTTACTAAAACTTATAATGACCTTACACTCTCATCATTCCACTCATACAACACTCTCTCTTTCCCTCCTTTCTCCTTCATTCCATTTCTCTTCCTCCTTTGCTAGAGAGGAGAAAATGTCCCACCTCCCTCCATTTTTCAGCCCTCTCTTCTCTAGAATCCCACCTAATCTAGCCCTTGTAATCCCATACCAACCATAAATCCTTCTTCCTTGGAGCTAGCGGAGCATAGTGTTGAAGAAAGAAAAAGATCCCAGAGGCGGGTGTTCTCCTAGGGTAGATTTTCTGATTTTTCTTCCTTAGATCTTCATCTTTCCTTCATGGGAGTGTGTAGGACCCACCAATCAGTGGTAGAGATCCTGCAAGACTCCATGAGTGTGGCCAATGGCCCACTTTGTGCATGCATGTTGCCATGATGGGGACATTCTCCATGGACCCCATCATGATGTTTTTCCTTTGATCTATAATTTTTTGGGTCATCTAGACCCTATATCCATAGTGGGGATGGTATCCACACCTCGGATTTTTTATTAACAGGCCCATACATGTATGGGACCCATGTGTATTTGATCGTATGGTTGTAATTGCTTGAGGAGGACTCATAGTGGCAGAGCCAACCCCATGGCCGAGTTCTCCTTTCTCTCTCCTTCTCTCTCTCTCTCTCTCTCTCTCTCTCTCTCTCTCTCTCTCTCTTTCCCTCTCTCTCCTTTCTCTAGTTTTCTGATGTGTCCATGCATCCAGACCATCCAGCTATATGGATGTCCAGCCCAAGCTACTGGACGTCCAGGCCCATCATTGTTTGCATGGTTTGGATGGCCATTAGGCCTGATGTATGGTTGTTTTGAATGGGGCTTGGGTCTAGAGTATGTATGACCCATTTAGGTGGACCTCACCTTGATGAATCTAAGATAAATCCCCCAATTAACCACATTATGGGCTGGAATAGACAGCAACATGTTGTTGTCCAAATTTCTAGCCCATTGTTGTATGATTTTGTATGGAGTTTAAGCTCTGTTTATAGCTCTTTTTCCCACTAATTTTTGGGTATTCCTCTAAGGTGTGGACCCCACCCTATAGTGTGATGGAACCCCTTTGCATCCACCCTTAATTAGAGCTCGATGGAGTAGGCCCAAGAGGGATGGATGGTCCAAGTTTCTAGACTGTCTAGCAGTCCTGCATGGAGGAAAAACATATATATCAATTGGGTTTTGGGGATGGTGGGCCGCTCATGTGGACCCCACTTGTTGTTCATCCATGGGTGCATGTAATCCACCCATTTTTCCCGTGATTGGGCAGGCCTTGGCCCACTTCATTGGGTGTACAAGATGGGGACAATAACATTCTAGCAGCAGATTTTTTTATAAAAAAAACTTTATCATCCAGATTTTTAATTCCTGTTTGTATGTATTTATGGCTTCTCCCCTTAGCTGCCTTGTGGCCCACTGTAATGCCCTAAAAATTGGGGGTCGAGCATAACTCAACTCCTGAGTTCCAAAACATCACTTATGCAATATTTTCAATGATGGATGAATGTTGGCTATATTAGTGTATAAAACATTAAATAAATTAAGCCAAAACAGCAAATCATAATCCAGGGACAATTAGAAAACGCAAGCGGAAGTCTGAAATACATAAATACATCAATACAAGTCCCCAAAATATGAGTGTTCTGCCAAATCAATAAGTACAGGTCTTGTTTCAAAATACAAATAACAAGATATGATAGTCCACTACAAATACAACCATGAATCCCCGTCAATCAGGACATGGCTCACATGAACCCGCCTGAATACTGCATGTAAGAGAACGCCTCCTCATCATCCTCATACTTTTGCTCTGCTATGTGGGTCGCATCATCATCTACAACTAAGACAGAGTCTGCTTGGTGTTTAACACTGTCCCAGAATGTGGGAGTGAGTGATCAACTCAGTGGAGTTATACAGCAAAGGTTAACATGTTATCAATTCAATCAAGAAGTAATGATAAAGCAATACAATCAAACATTTCCTAGATACTCTTGTTAATGCAAGGATGATATGAGGTAATGATGCATGCCCCCGCCTGCACTCCTTCTTGCGACAACATCTAACGATCGGGCATGAATCACTACCACTGTGCTCTACACCAACGCCAATGGCACATGCAGTGCGATGTTATGAGCATGATTACCAAGTTCTTATTAATCCTTTTCATACAGTAGGATTGAGAAGCTAAGTTACCACTCTCATATCAATTCCCAAATAATGATCCATTCTAGGGTCGTCAGCCCTAGACAATCTCATATAAAGTTATGGTTCTAGGTCACTGCAAAGGGCTCGTCACCAATCAATGCATGCCTAGTTATACCCTAGTTACTACAATAAGGCTCGTCGCCTCAATGCAGTGTCAAGGTATGCTCGAGGTCACTACAAAGGGCTCGTCACCAATCAATGTAGGCTGATAGCACGAATACAGTGTCTCATACCACCATATTCGGCTCACGAGTCTGGGTTGCTCACTGGTCACTACAGGGAGGCTCGTCGCCCCAGTGTAGGCCGACAGCTTAACCACGGTGTCCCATACCACCATATCCGGCTCATGAGTCTTAGGAGATCGAGGTACTAAGGTTAACGGGATCTCACTGGTAAGTTTGGTACCCTAGATTCAAGCAGTAGTGTCCAAACATGGTGACCATACATCGGTTAATCGGGTTAATTGATAAGCTCGACTAGGATGATCACACGTTGAGTTGATCGACATGAAATGCATAAGCACTTCGTGTGGCCTAACTACTGCCGAACATCCCAAGTACGGATCGGATTCGTCGAACACATCCTGCGTGGTGTAAACAATCTCAGCCACCAGTTTGAGGACTGTTACCGATTCCCTGGACTGTGATATAGTCCCAACCATGTACAATCACAACAAAAAGCAGTAATGAATACTCAAGTCAAATCCTACAATCATGTGAGCATCTTATGGAACATAACTTAAACGTGAATATACAGTACATGGAGGAAATCATACACATAGTTAAACATGAGTACGTAGGTTATACAGTTCATGGAGGGAATCATACACACCAGGAAGGTAGTTAGGATTTATATCTCAACTCCCTTATAAATCACACTTTACTAACTACTAACTTATTTAGACATTTTTACAAACACTTAAGACTACACTTTTTAACGTACATCACGTATGTCGGCCATATTACTTAGTAGGGAAAATCCTTTTGCCAAGGAGTTGTCGTATACATAACAATCATGTTCCTACGACAATTTATCAAGGCAACCACAACATCAGATTCTAAATGCATACTAACATTTCAACAAAAACATGAAATAGTCTATACACAACATAGATCATATATATACGTAAAATGAAACAGATATCGCATTTGGCATGTGAAATGGCACCCACGTCAGTAATAAATCATTATTTGACATTGAAAGCCTTGAAAACCATAACCTAAACTATATAGTCCGCACCTTAAACCAAAAAATACGTAACGGATTTGATTTAGTTGATAAGTCTTCGTCAACAGCGAATTTACAACTTAGCACATCAGATAGGTTAACTACACCATCACTTAGACTATTCTAAGCTCTAAAATAGTTTAGGGTTTGATTGTCTTACCTAAATATGGAATTAGAATCGTCGGAATAACGATTCAGATAGGTGGATTTGGCACGTAGAGAGACTGGGAAGAATTCCTGGAAGAAACTCCAACTACTCTCTCACTTTCTCTCTTTTTCTCTCTCTCTTTCTTAGCTAGGGTTTGAGAATTTGTATGGAATTTTTGAGAGAGAGTTTAAGGTCCTTATATAGGCCCAAAACTGATGAAATTAATCTCAGGGCCTTCGTATACTTAGGTTATAACCAAATCGGGCTTGTTCCGATCCAACAGAGCATTTTTGGATATCCCTTTGCTGAATGCGGTCAGACTTAAGCTCACAAATACTAGATCTTGATCAAGTTAAGTTTTCAGTCCATTCGGGTTTCCAGATCGACTGTGGCGGACCAGTTTTAGTTCAATGATCACCGAAACTCGATCAGACCCACAAGTACATGGACATGTGTGGGACATTTCTCTTGATCCGAGGGTAAATTTAGGTCAGATTTCAATGGTCAGAATGCTTATAATCGGCCCGCAAGTGACACGACTCAGATTACTTAAATTTATATTTAATTTCTAAATAGATTCACTTTTCTCACACTCTTCGCTCCAGACTCGAGCAAATCGTCTCAGGACATCATCTGGACTTGATTTTTGAGTTGATAGTCAAGTCCAGCTAGGCGGTCATAATTATCTAAGTTTATCGTTATCAGACTTTCGATGTGAGGTCCAGGTCCGATACGGAGTTTCATTGTGCTCCCTAAAGCAACTGGGTTTAGAGTTGAATTCTAGATTTCAGGGTAATGTAGCGTTAATGTTTCTACAAGTTTTAGGTCTTGCGGATCGTATTTAAAGTGATTAGTGCTAATTTCACAGGTAATCTAGTTTAGCATTAGTTAATTCTCATTTAATTTCTAAAGGATTTAGTACTAAGTGATTTCTGTTTGAGGTGGTACTTGGGTTTTCATATGAATTTTTCCAGGACGTTACAACCCCTTAAAGAAAAATTTCATCCTCAAAATTTATACCTTCTCGTACTCCTCGAGGATCTGAGGGTAGTTCTTCCTGACTTCAGCATCAGTCTCCTAAGTAGCCTCTTCTTCACTGTGATGAGTCCACAGTACCTTCATAAGTGGGATGACCTTGCTACGCAGTACCTACTCCTTCCTATCCAGGATACATGTCGGTTGCAGCACATAGGTGGCATCCTCGATCAACTGTACCAGCTCCCAACTGATAATGTGTGAAGGATCAGGAACGTACTTCTTCAATATGGACACATGGAATACGTTATGCACGCCTACGAGTGGTGTGGGCAAAGCAAGGCGATATGCTACTGCCCCCACTTGATCAAGTATCTGAAATAGACCAATGAATCTTGACGTGAGCTTTCCTTTCTTACCAAACTGAAGGACTCCCTTCATGGCGAAAACCTTAAGAAATACATGGTCCCCAATCTCAAACTCAAGCGGTTGCCATCTCGTATCGGCATAGCTCTTCTGCATGCTCTGTGCTGATAGAAGTCGACGTCTAATAACGTCAATTTTCTCTGAGGTCGCTTCAACCAACTCTGGGCTAATTAAAGTCTTCTCGCACACTTCTACTTAGTAATGCGGTGCTCTACACGGGCGACCATACAATGCCTCATAGGGAGCAATGCCGATACTAGCCTGAAAGCTGTTGTTATACGCGAACTCTGTATAAGGAAGACAGTCATCCCAACTGTCCTTGAAATCCAACACAGGAGCTCGCAACATATCTTCTAGCACCTGATTCACTCGTTCTGTCTGTCCATCTGTCTGCGGATGGAATGCGGTACTGAACTTCAATTTCACACCCATCGCTTCCTGGATACGAGTCCAGAAGATAGATGTGAATCACGTGTCTCGGTTCGACACGATCTCCAAGGGAACTCCATGCAGACGTACAATCTCCTTGATGTACAACCTAGCCAAATCGTCTGCAGAGTTCGTAACTCTGATCGGTAGGAAACGAGCTGATTTCATCAATCAGTCAATGATCACCTAAATGGAGTCATGTCCCTTCCTCGTCTTCGGTAGCCTTGATATGAAATCCATAGATATGAAATCCCACTTCTACTCAGCTATGGGCATGGGTTGAAGCAGTCCAGGAGGTCGGCGATGCTCTGCCTTAACCTGCTGGCATATGAGACAACAGGACACAAACTCTGCAATGTGAACCTTCATGTTATCCCACCAATATGATCTTTTCATGTCTTGATACATCTTCGTGCTACCAGGATGCATCATAAGCCTTGAACTGTGGGCTGACTCGAGAACCTCTCATCTCAAGTTAGGGATGTTTAGGACACATAGGTGGCCACGATAACGTAAGCCCCCATCTGAACCAACACTCCACTCAGAGTCCTCATCTATACCAACCCGCTCTCTCATATTCGCCACTAGCTCATCGCCTGCTTGAGCTGCAATAATCCTATCGTTAATGAGGGGTTGAATTCGAATATGTGCGATAACCTCATATGGTTCCTCCACCGTGAGTTTCTGCTCAAAGTCTCGCACAAACTCTACCATGTCTCATTCTTCTATCATCAGCGGAGCCGCAAACTCAATAGTCTTCTTGCGGCTCAATACATCTGCTATAAGGTTTGCCTTGCCCGAATGGTAGGAGACCTTGAACTTAAAGTCCTTCAAGGTTTCCATCCATCGATGTTGCCTCATATTCAAGTCCCGCTGAGAGAATATGTATCTAAGGCTCTTGTGGTCGCAAAAGAGCTCGAACTCCTCTCCGTAGAGGTAATGTCTCCAGAGCTTCAGTATGAAAATGACAGCTGCCAACTCCAAGTCATGTGTAGGGTAATTCTCCTCGTGTTTTTTCAATTATCTCGAGGCGTATGCAATCATCCTATTCTTCTGCATAAGGACACAACCTAGACCAAAGTGAGACACGTCAGTGTATATAGTATACTTAACCCCTTGCTCTGATAATACTAGCACAGGGGTGGACGTCAACTTGTCCTTTAGCTCCTGAAATGCTACTTCAGCCTTCCCATTCTAGGAAAACTTCAGAACTTTTCATGTCAATTGAGATAGTGGTCTGGAAATCTTGGAGAAGTCTTGAATGAATTGACGGTAATAACCCATCAGCCCAAGAAAACTCTTCACCTCAGTGATTGAACCGGGCTGCTTCCAATCCTGAACTGCAGCTACCTTAGCGAGGTCGACTGCTATCCCTTCCTTGGACACCACATAGTCTAGGAACTTGACTTCCTCTTTTCAGAAGTTGTACTTCCTGTACTGTGTAAAAAGCTGATTCTTCCTAAGAGTATCCAAGACCGCTCTTAGGTGCTCCTCGTGCTTTTCCCGACTCGTGGAGTATATCAAAATGTCATCAATAAATACAATGACGAATCGGTACAAAAATGGTCGAAATACCCTGTTCATCAGGTCCATGAACACGGCCGGTGAGTTCGTAAGGCCAAACGACATCACAAGGAACTCGTAATGGCTAAAGCTGGTCCTGAATGCTATCTTCTGCACGTCCTCATCCCTGACATGTAACTGATGATAACCTGACTGCAGATCGATCTTCGAGAAGTATCGTGCCCCCTTCAACTGATCAAACAGATCATCTATCCTGGACAAGGGATACTTATTCTTTACCGTCACCTAGTTCAACCTACGATAATCAATATATAACTGCAGGGAACCATCTTTCTTCTTCACAAATAAGACTAGTGCTCCCCATGGAGACACACTAGGCCGTATAAAACCTGCATCTAACAGATCATCGATCTGTTTCCTCAGCTCCTCCATCTCACATGGAGGTATGCGATATGTTAACAATGAGATAGGTGTCGCGCCAGACGTCAGATCGATAGTAAAAGCAATCTCACGCCACGGAGGTAAACCAGGTATCTTACTGAACACATCCTCGAAATCTCAAACTACAGGCATAGCTCCAAGTGTTGGGCCTTCCACATTCTTCAACAAGGACATGTAACAACGTAAATGACAGGGCATACTGACCTGAACTGGAAAAGTAAAGGTCGTGCCCTCAAATTCGTAAGCTGTCACCACCCTAGTCTCACAGTCGATCTCTGTTCGCATCTCCGTGAGCCAGTCCATACCGAGAATCACATCGTAATGCCATACCGGGGCAACAATCAGATTGACGCAAACTGTCCTGCCTCCTAAGTCTACCAAGAAATCCTTACATATCTTGGTAATGTCTAAAAAAGTTCTTATGGCTACAAGGAGTCTCACCCCCTTCGTAGGACTAGTTTCCAACCCCAGACGCTTGACTGTAGCGCAGGACACTATAGAGGTAGTGGAGCCAGTGTCCACTAATAAAAAGATCGGTATACCTTGGATGTGCGCTGTGACTTCGAAATCTAGCGGTTCCGTAACTGTTGCCTCGAATGCCTCAGCTGTAAGCACGTGAACTCGAGCCTGCTGAGGGCATTTCTATGGTGGTACCATAGGTCGTTGTGGCGGCCTGAAGTGAGGTGCGGGTGGCCTAAAAGATGAATGCGCTAGTGTAGTCCTCAGTGGTGGTGCTAATATGGCCTGAGGGAACTGGCTGTTAATCCTCTGGGGCGGCGAGAATCCACTACCCCTCATCCTAGTGAAATAATTCGACTCAGTGTGGCCCAATCTCTTGCAGTAGTTACACCACACCTCAGGTCATCTCAGGTGAGTTAGTGGAGCCGCAAGCCTTAGTGAAGAATCTGCCCGTGGTCTCTTGCTGAGGAATGGCCTGCTCGGAAGATTAGGTCACGGCCTGGGAGCCATAGGTGCTCGCATACGGGATAACCTGTCTGCATCCTGCTCAGCTCGTAGGGACATGCTCACCAACTCAGTATAAGAAGATATACTAATGCAATACATCTTCGATCGAATCTTAGGTCTCAGCCCCTCAGAAAAGCACCGCATCCGCATCGGCTGATCACCTAGAAGCAAAGGAGCATACCTGCCTAGCTCCGTAAAATGATTCTCATACTTCGTCACCGACATCCCTCCCTAATGGAGGTGAAGGAACTCACTCTCCTTCTCGTGTTGGTAGGTGACCGAAAAATACTTCTGGTGGAAGCGAGTCTCAAATGCCTCCCACATCCATACAAATCCCTCCGCTACAGTGCGGAGAACACTATCCCACCATAGACCTGCTCCGCCTCAGAACAATGTAGTGGCCTCAGCATCTCAAAGATGTTGTCTATACAGTACTCGGCCTCCTCGGGTCTATGAGTACCCATGAATGTGGGAGGCCGTAAGCGCTGGAATTGCCCAAATGTGACGCTAGCACTAGCGTTCCCCGATGGGTGCATAAGACAGGCAGGTGGAGTCGCCCCCATCGTCTGAGCAAAGATACCAACCATGGTGGTCAAAAAATGTTGTTGTTGCTGCTGGATCTGCTACTACTGCATCAACAGCATCATCTGATCTAGCCTATCAAGAGGTGGAGCAGACTATGATGCATGAGGCGTCGACGTAGACGCACGGTTCAGCTCAGGAACCGAAGGAGTGACAAGTGGTACCACAGATGGTGTCATAGGCATCGGCGCGGCAGCGGGGCCAGAAGTCAGCTGGAAATACGGCATAGAATCAGGATCAGACGGGCCTGAACGAGGGTCCGTATAGCTATCGCTCAGGGGAAGGGCCCCGTCAAGAGACTCACCCAAAGAGAGATGGGCCGAAGTCCTCGAGCCCTTAAGTAGCATACCCTACATTCAACAGAGGGTGCAACCAGTGAGATTAAGCATACTCACAATCCATCCATACAATATTCACATCACAACTCAAAGAAACAACATGCATTTCATTTAAAAAAATTGTCGCAGTACATGAAGTACAACATTACATGGATCACAACAAAGAATGCATGTGAGCTAATACAACTATACTTCAAACACTAAAACAGCTACTAAACTACTACACCTATAAAGGCTACACACATGAACAAGCAACAAAGTAAAGCAACGACGACTACATGTAGAGCTATTCGACAGAATCTGATGATGGAGGAGGGGCACCCTTATCCTGCAGGCAACACAGGATAGACTTCAAAGTGTGAGTTACTTTCTTGAACTTGTGCTTCACGAGGCCCCACAAATTGATAATATCCTGACATATAGTGGCCTGACCCTCCTCAAGTCTAACTAAATGGGCTTCCTTATCAGCCCGATCAACGTCATGCTCTCAAGTCGCTGAAGGAGGGCTCTCATTCATATCCTGGTCCTCCTCTTCTTCTTCACTTTGCTCTTCTTCTTCTATTTCTACTCCACCTTCTTCATCGCTCTCTTCCTCATCGCTCTCAGTCTCATCCTCACTCTTCTTGAGTAGGGCTTGTCGTTGTCGTGACCCAATGTCCATCTGATTAAGAGTAGTCTCCGTGATGTAATGGATCGGCGCTGGCAACTCCGCCCCAAGTCTGTAGCCAAACTCGAGTGCAATCCTGCATATGAGTCGGTCGAATGGGAGCGATTCAATCCTTCTATTAGAACGTACGATAAGGACTATCTGTCAAAAGACATATGTAGGCACACACAACTTCTCTCCCTGCCCCACCTGATACAGGAAGTCCACCATCAGGCGCATGCATTCATTGTGGTTGCTCCACCTGGGATAGACGTTGAACGTGCAGATGTGGTGAAGCAGGCGGAAGTCGTCCATCATATTGGTCGCTAAAAGGCTTTTGTTAAGCTGTCATTCAACTAGATGACCACAAAGGAACCGTGTGTGGAGATCCCTTTCACATGCACTACTCAAATTCTTCTCACTTGCATGAACCTCGCTAAGTGGCACATTTAGAAGCTGAGATATGAAGGCAACGTCGATTGTGGCCTCTTGATCTCTTATAAATGGAATCTTAAACTGCAAGGGCTCCAATGTTAACTCTCAAATGTGGGCATAGAAAGCTCGGACTGTACCCACATTTACACGATGCTCACCTTTAAATAGCGGACCCCACTTGGCTTCTACCAGGCGCTCGAACAACAAAAATTCTCCAAATAGCCGCGCATCTACATGAGCTTCAAAAAGGACCCTACAGCCCTCATAAAGTCCATGAGACAACTCCGCTAACAAATCCCTTCTTATGGGATCATGGGGATCTAGATCCCGCTTCGTCTGCAATTCTCGAGTGACAGTTGAACTCGTGGCGGCACCTCTCGACCTCCTAGAACGGGTGGGGCGACTAGGCCCGGCTTCATTTATGGGAGCTCTCTTCTTTTCCATGAAAGAGAGAATGGTGAAAATGGAAAATATGGTCGTGATAAGCTCGAATAGGGCCATGGAAAAGGAAAGAAAAGAGAGAAATGGAAGGAACGATGGGGTTTCCATGAATTTGAGACTCAAAGCAGGGATTTGAGTGCTCAAATCGAAAGAAAAGAAAGGGAAATCAGCAATGGAGGTGGGTTTTGAAATGGGTAGAGTGAGGGTGCACGAAAATGGAAGAAGAAAGGGTTTGAAGAGGGATTTTTGTGGAGTTTTGAGAGTTTCTTTAGAAAAGGAAAGCTAGGGAGTGTGATTTGTGAAGGGAACACATTTTGGGTGTGTTTAAAATTAACAAACCACACATCAGTGGGCCACATAACTCCTTAGGGGCGTCGGCCCAACCGGCCCAGCCCGTTTGGGCCCACTAGGTAGCGAGGCCTCGCCGAACTGGTGAGGCCCTCGTCGGTCTCTGGACCATCCGACGATGGCTCGCCAGTGGGGTGAGGTCCTCCCCACCCCTTTCATGTCCAAAATGCAAGTAGCTCCCACCCTAGGTCCCCCTGAAAGTACCCCGATTGGGCCCCTACTCCGTTTCGACTCGTTTCGGGTCATTTCGAATAGAACCTGATACATAGTCACAATTACCAATTTTTAACGGCTGGAATGGGATGATACACGGTCTAAACCCGTCAATTGACGGTCTAACCATGGTTTAGGGTCATTGTGTGTGATCAGGAGTGTGCATGGACTCGACCTCGGCAATCATTTTCAGTAAACTTTTGCCAATTGGCGAAACTGGAAATCCTAAACTTGTTTCTAGATTTTTCTCACACCTCCCTAATTATATTGGCGTCAGCGTACGTCGTGTGACCATAACCCAGGTCCGGTTTAATCCAAATCATGCTTTGATACCAACTTGTAACGCCCTGAAAATCGGGGGTTGAGCATAACTCAGCCCCTGAGTTCTAAAACATCACTTATGCAACATTTTTAATGATGGATGAATGTTGGCTGTATTAGTGCATAAAACATGAAATAGATTAAGTCAAAACAGCAAATCACAATCCAGGGACAATTAGAAAATGCAAGCGAAAGTCTGAAATACATAAATACATCAATATAAGTCCCCAAAATATGAGTGCTCTGCCAGGTCAATAAGTACAGGTCTTGCTTTAAAATATAAATAACAAGATATGATAGTCCACTACAAACATAACCTGAATCCTCGTCAATCAGGACATGGCTCACATGAACCTGCCTGAATACTGCATATAGGAGAACGCCTCCTCATCATCCTCATACTCATGCTCTGCCTCGTGGGTCGTATCATCATCTAAAACTACGACAGAATCTGGTTGGTGTTTAACACCGTCCCAGAACGTGGGAGTGAGTGATCAACTTAGTAGAGCTATATAACAAAGATTAACATGTTATCAATTCAATTAAGTAGTAATGATAAAGCAATACAATCAAACATGTCCTAGATACTCTTGTTAATGCAAGGATGATATGAGGTAATGATGCATGTCCTCGCCTGCACTCCCTCTTGCGACAACATCTAACGATCGTGGCATGAATCACTACCCCTGTGCTTTACACCACTGCCAACGGTTTGAGGACTGTTACCGATTACCTAGACTGTGATATAGTCCCAACCACGTACAATCACAACAAAAAGTAGTAATGAATACTCAAGTCAAATCCTACAATCATGTGAGCATCTTATGGAACATAACTTAAACGTGAATATACAGTACATGGAGGAAATCATACACATAGTTAAACATGAGTACGTAGGTTATACAGTTCATGGAGGGAATCATACACACCAGCAAGGTAGTTGGGATTTATATCTCAACTCCCTTATAAATCCCTCTTTACTAACTACTAACTTATTCAGACATTTTTACAAACACTTAGACTACAGTTTTCAACATACATCACGTATGTCGGCCATATTACATATTAGACCAAATCTTTTTGCCAAGGAGTTGTTGCATACATAACAATCATGTTCCTATGATAATTAATCATGGAAACCACAACATCAGATTCCAAATGTATACAAACATCTCAACAAAAACATGAAACAATCTATACACAACATAGATCATATATATACGTAAAATGAAACAGATATCGCATTTGGCATGTGAAATGGCATCCACGTCAGTAATAAATCATTATCTAACATTGAAAGCCTTGAAAACCATAACCTAAACATATATAATCCGCACCTTAAACCAGAAAATGCGTAACGGATTTGATTTAGACGATAAGTCTTCGTCAACGGCGGATTTACAACCTAGCACATGAGATAGGTTAGCTACATCATCACTTAGACTATTCTAAGCTCTAAAACAGGTTAGGGTTTGATTATCTTACCCAAATATAGAATTAGAATCGTTGGAATAACAATTCAGATATGTGGATTTGGCACGCAGAGAGACTAGGAAGAATCCCTGGAAGAAACTCCAACTTCTCTCTCACTTTCTCTCTCTTTTTCTCTCTCTTTCTTAGCTAGGGTTTGAGAATTCGTATGGAATTTGTGAGAGAGGGTTTAAGGTCCATATATAGGCCCAAAACTGACGAAATTAGTCTCAAGGCCATGGTATACTTAGGTTATAACCAAATCGGGCTTGTTCCAATCCAACGGAGCATTTATGGAGGTGCCTTTGTTGAATGCGGTCAGACTTAAGCTCATAAATACTAAATCTTGATCAAGTTAAGTTTTCAGTCCGATCAGGTTTCCAAATCGACCGTGGCAGACCAGTTTCAGTTCAACGGTCACCAAAACTCGATCAGACCCACAAGTACATGGACATGTGTGTGACATTTCTCCTGATTCGAGTGTAAATTTGGGTCAGATTCCAACGGTCAGAATGCTTCTAATCGGCCCTCAAGAGACACGACTCAAATTACTTAAATTTATATTTAATTTCTAAATAGATTCACTTTTCTCACACTCTTCGCTCTGGACTCAAGCAAATCATCTCAGGACATCATCTGGACTTGATTTTTGAGGTGATAGTCAAGTCCAGCTAGGCAGTCATAATTATCTAAGTTTATCGTTATCAAACTTTCGATGTGTGTTCCAGGTCCGATACGGAGTTTCATTATGCTCCCGAGAGCAACTAGGTTTAGAGTTGAATCCTAGATTTTAGGTAATGTAGCGTTAACGTTTCTATAAGTTTTAGGTCTTGCAGATCGTATTTAAAGTGATTGATGCTAATTTCATAGGTAATCTAGTTTAGCGCTAGTTAATTCTCGTTTAATTTCTAAAAGATTTAGTCCTAAGTGATTTCTGTTTGAGGTGGTACTCAAGTTTTCATATGGATTTTTACAAAACGTTACACCCACCTTGTTGGGATCCACCTCAGGTGTATGCAGACCATCCGGACTGCCCATTTTTGGGGGTTACCGTAGTTGGGCCAGCAACCCACCTGCTAGACATTCCAGCTAGGCTGACGTCCAACAAGGGCTGGTCGTCCCTCCCATGTGGCCCACCTTGATTATATGTGTTGTCCACGCCATCCTCCCCTTTGTGTTGCCCACTTGGGCATGGTCCACCCCCTTGGTGGGATGTGCACAAGTGGGGTCCACCTTAAGTATTTGTAGGGCTAACCATCCAACCCCATTGGGATGCCCAGACCATTTGGGGTGCTGTTGGACTTGCAGTCCAACAGAAGGCCCACTTTGATTTATGTGTTGTATCGTCACCTTCCATCTAGTGGAGCCCACTGTGATAATTACGGGCCATTATGAAGTTTATGTTCACTCAGAATTACCATCTGCTGGACCACAAGAGGCCCAAGAAGTTGGGTGGGCTGGATGTCCAGCAAAGGTCTTAAAAAAAATTTGTATGTAGTTGGAAGCTGTGATGTTGTGAGGCCCACCAAATTGAGGGTGTTGTGCACTCACTCTATGTAGGTATTTTCTTGTGATTATTAGACCCCATGAGTGCCATGTGTGGCCCACCTTTGGCTGATTATTTGAGGACAAAGATAGTCCCGATTTTTAGATGTCCAACAGGCCCAGATGGATTGGACGTCCAGCCTTGAGCCTAGTTTTGTGCATGGGCTCCTTACCCATTGTGCTGGACCTTGTGGGCGGATATGTTGCATGTAATTGGATCCTTGTTGCCCATCTATCTTGCCCAGTCTTGGGCTGAATTGTAAGGCCCATCTTGGCGAATCTTGGATATGCCTTACCTATGTATTTGGGCATATGGGCTGCCCATGAGGCCCATCATAATGCATGTATTCTTTGGCCATAATACTTGGGCCATGGTTTGACCCATTAAGCCCACATTGATGTATGTAGACTATAGGCCATTTCTTGAGGCCCATCATGTGGTATGAGATATTATGGATTGCTGCCCATTTTCTTTTCATAGTTGTATCCAGGCTATGGGCCTTTTTTTAACTAAATTCCTTGTTCGGCTGCCTTCTAGGGAACAATGGTGGTTAAATGTCCACATTGTGAACCTCTTAGGCCCTTTGATAGGCCCATTCCCTTCTATTAGGCCCATAATGCTTACCGAGACTTTGTGGGCTACCCCAAACTGTTGGGCCCCCATTATTGGTTACACTTCTTCCATACCATGTAGAATCATCTAAGTACCTAGACCTGACCTTGCTAAGAGGAGAGTACATCATCACTGCATGTTATGCTTAGTTATCTTCATAATTCATTCCCATGTGCATCATATGTATGCTTGGTTGAGGAGGGATTGATCATGGTATGTGCCATTGGGTGGGTTATTTATGGGACTCCCTGAGTGATGGAGTTACCCCACATGAGCGCACTGTATGCGCAGGACTGATGTATGGTTGATTGGTATGATTCATGCATCTCGCATTTGCATGGCACAGTTATTATTCGCCCTAATATCATCAGGGTCGTAGCCTCCACAGGCACATTGTAGATGGCCATATTTGAACACTAGAAATGCTTGGTTCTAGCACCGTGGGACATAGGATGTTCTTGGGTGAAAGTTTCAGAACCTTTTTAGTACCAGGAGATGCTCCAACACCTAGACCAAGTGTAAACATGAGTGTCGATGCCAAATACCATTAGGCCGCATCTTCCACTATGTCATGGTCGGTTGAAAGGGGGTGTAGCCTTATCCGCACAAGTGAAGGGGCTATAAGCTAGGTTGAGCTTGACCATCTCACAAATGGGTCCACTATCGATGAGCTGGGTAGATTGGCAGACTACAGGCAGGTAATGAGGTCTCTTTCACTTACTGGACTGCACGGCTAGGGAGGTGACAGTCAGTGTGGGTGTATTTGACCCTGGTGATTTCTTAGAGAGGAACTGTACTAATATATGAATTTGATATGAGGATTGGCATGATCACATTGCATATTACATATGACATTTAGCTATATAGGCCCCGCATTGCATAGCCCTGGTATGGCTGATAGTATTCATGCTTATATTGCATAGCCTTGTTATGGCTGGTGGTATTCATGGTCTTGCCAACATATTTCGCATACTCTGATGTTGCATACTTAGCACCCGTCCTGCATAAACTTACACCACCCTCTAAGTTTTCTATAAGCTTATGCACAATTGATTCGTGCAGGTGATGCTAAGAAGTAGATGAGCAGGAGCAAGAGTGTGTCGCGGAGCTTTTGGAGTTTTATTATAACCATTGTATCTTTCTCTTTGTGCACTTGTATTGTAAAATTTTGTATCCTTAGTGAATTTTGTGATGATATTCCTGTGGTTATTGTTTGTAGGTTATGATCATGGTTATGATTATTATGAAATAGACTTATGTTGTAGAAATCCTCCATGTAGGATCTTAGGATCGGAACCTGGTGTATGGGTGTCAGGAGTTGAGAATGGGGTACTACGGAGTCTATTGGCTCCAGATTCGGCGATCAAGAATCTTGTGAGCTCAGTTTTCGAGTTTGTGGTGTGGCAATAATTCTTGAAATTATGGTGGATTATTGAATGTGCTTGTGTGTGTGAATGTTGTAATTTACTTTATGCTCTTATGGTGAATAGTGTAATTCATTTTATGCACTTGTGGTGAATGTTGTAATAACTTAGTTTATTTTCTTTGCCTCTGTATTGGTTTGGTTTTTTAATACTTACAAATGTTCTAGTAAGGTTGTCCTATCATAAGCCTTTAGTTTTTGGTGTTAGGTTGTCCTTAAAACTAAGTTTGTATCAACCTCTCAAGACTAGTGCATTTGAGGTTACTATTTACTTTTGCTTCTTTATTATTTGATTGTGCTATTTTTCTTTCAATTTCGCATTTATTTTTAATTTGGCATAGTCCTATTCACACCCCCCCCCCCCCCGCCCCCCCCCCCCCCCCAAAGGATATTTATCTCGGCCTTTTCACACCTAAGCATAATTAATAACAAAATCAGGAAATCAATCACCAATCAGCAATTTGCAACATTTCATGCCTTCATTCCAAGAATAATTAACACCTAATCAGGAAATCAACAACCAATCAACAACATTTTGGGAAAAATTAAATATTTATACCCTACATGAGCATGCAAATCAACAAGTCATATATCCAGGGGTAGGGCCAAACCCCTTCCCATAATTTTAACAATTCCTAGTCTATTATCCCATTCGTGTAATCTAAATGAAATTTCAGCAACATGTACTAACATTGCACCACACACGTTCATTAAACCTACGTTATGCGCCCTAACGTCGCTAGGTCCGCAAACTCGATGTGTCGGGGCATTGCGTTGGAAAAAAATGGTAGTAGGATGCACGCATGTAACTAGAATTAAAGAAAACATGATTTGGAGCCCTGTTTTACCTTAGATTGGGTGGAATCTTTCTCCAACGACAATTTAGGTCAGCGTTTCCCAGCAAGAGGGAGGTGGAGGTGTAACACCCCGATTTTTTGCCAACCTGAAATTAGACATGCTTAGGCAATGGGTCAACCATAACACCTTGATAATCTCTCAGAACCCAATTCCAAAGCTAAATAAATCATTTAGAACCTAATTCTTTAGAAATTTAACGTGAATTAGCCAGCGCTACACTAGATTTCCTGCAAAATTAGCACCAACCACTTTAAATACGATCTATAAGACCCAAAACCTATAGAATCATTGACGCTACGTCACCCTAAAATCTAGGATCCAACTCTAAGCCCAGTTTCCCTCGAGATCATTTCGAAACTTCGTATCAGATCTAGACCGCACGTCGAAAGTCCGATAGCAATGAACTTAGACCATTATAACCACATAGTTGGACTTGACTACCACCCCGAAAATCAAGCCCAACTGATGTTCTGAGGCTATTTCATTGAGCCTAGAGCAAGGAGTGTGAGAAAGAGTGAAATTCTTTATAAATTAAATGTGATTTAAATAAATCTGGCACGTGTTTCTTGCGGGTTAAGTATAAGCATTCAAACCGTCGGAATCTGACCCAAATACACCCTTGGATCAGGGAACATTTCCCACTCAGGTCAGTGTACTTGGAATCCTCGATCGAGTCCCATTGACCGCTAAACTGAAACTGATCCGCCACGTGTGATCTGGGAACCCTATCGAACTGTAAACTTAATGTGATCAGGATCCAACATCCATGAGCTTAAGTCCAACCGCATTCAGTCAAGGGACCTCCAGAAATGTTCTTTTGGATCGGGAAAGACCCGATTTGGCTATAACCCAAGTATACCTTGACTTGAAGTCTGTTTTGGTTATGTTTGGGCTTATAAAAGGGCCTTTAACCCTTAACTTTCTAATCCATACGAATTTGGAGAAAACTTTAAGAGAGAGAGGAGAGAAAATAGAGAGAAAGTGAGAGAGAGTTGGAGTTTCTCCTGGGATTCTTCCCTGCTGCTCCACGTGCCAAAGCCATCCACCTGCATCGTTATTCTGGCGATTCTGGTTTCGTTATAGGTAAGAAAACCCTAACCCTAACCTGTTTTAAGGCTCCTATGCGTACAAGTAGCTAAGTAGCTGACTCACCTTGTGTTGTAGGTTGTCAATCAGTCGTTGACGACGACGTAGAGTTCCTATTGGATTCATTACGCTCCTACGGCGTAAGGTGCTGATTTTAGACGCTTAAATTACCTGTTTTCAAAGCTTTCAATGTCGTTTAATGGTAGATTATTGTCAAGAATGTTGTTTCACATGTAGAACATGCTGACCGATTTCTGTTTCGAATACATACGAAGAATATGAGATTTATAGTATTTTAGGTATTTATAGGAAATACGTATACATATAAATTTTGTTAATATGATTGCCATGACTATTTTCCGGGCATATACACTAGTTATGGATGTATGATCTATTTGGCGAAAGGATTCGCCCTGATACATGTTTCGGCCAACGTACGTTATGTATGTTATTAAGTGTAGTTTAAGTGTTTGTTGAAATGCCTAAATCAATATGATTTATGCCTGCCATATGTGTTGAATGTAAGAACATGATTGTTGTGTATTAGACATCTCCTTGATATAAGGATCTGTCATATTATACGTTGAAATTAACATACGTTAAGTATGTTGGAGTTGTGTAGTCTAAGTGTTAGTATAAATGCTTGCGTAAGTACTTAGTAAATGGTGTTGTAGACTAGTGTTGAAATAGGATTCTCAACTATGTTAACAATGTGTATGATTTCCTCCATGTACGTTGTTGAATTAATTATCTTATATAAATGAAATGCTTGTGTATGGTTAAATTGCCTATGTTGTATCTTATAACATATTGCTAACATGCTTGAATTATTTGTTATTTAAATTTTGTTTATCTCATATGATTACTGATTCACCTTACATGTGCTTGGGGCTATACTCTAGTCCAGGCAGTCGGTAACAGTTTAGAATTCGTGGTTGGATTCTATTCGCCACGAAAGATGTGTATGACGAACCCAAGTCGTACTAGAGTCGTCGACAGTGGTTAGGCCAGACGTAGTGCTTGTGCACTTCATGTCGGTCGATTCAACGTGCGCTCGTGTTAGTCGGACTTATCAAGTAATCCGATTGACCGTTGTATGTTCACCTTGTATTCGTCATAACTGCTTGAACCTAGGGTACTGAACTTACTAGTGATAACCCTGATAACCGTGGTACCTTGATCCACTAAGACTCATGAGCCGGGCATGGTAGTATGGGACACCGTGGTCGAGCTTTCGGCCTACACTGGGGCCACAAACCTTCCCGTAGTGACCAGTGAGCAACCCAGACTCGTGAGCCAATTATGGTGGTATGGGATACTATATTCGAGCTGTCAGCCTACACTAATAAGGTGATGGGGGAGCAGTGCAACGAGTGCGAGCAACAGCCCTGACAGCCCTTTGTAGTGACCTTGAGCATATTCTGAATCTCCGGAGAGGCGACGAGCCTTTCCACAGTAAACAGAGTATAAACTAGGCCTGTATTGATAAGGTGATGGAGGAGCGGGGCAATAAGTGCGTGCAACAGCCCTGGCTGCCCTTGCAGTGACCTAGAAATATATCATCTTATGAGACTACTAGGAGTGACGACCCTAGATAAGATCATTATTTGGGTATTGATATAAGGGAGGTACCTTAGATTCTCAATCCTGCTATATGAAAAGGACTAATAACAACTCGGTAATCATATTCATATCGCACTGCATGTGCCTGGAAGATGTGGAGCACTGAGGGAAGAAAGCATGCCGTGGACGTAAGATGGTGTCGCATGAGGGAGTATGTCAGTGATGGCATCCATCATGTCATTTCATTCTTACATTAATCACAGTGTTTAGGAATGTTTGATTGCTTACTTTACCATTATCGCGTGATTTATTTGATAATATGCTAATCTTTACTCTAAGTTTCCACTGAGTTAGCTACTCACTCCCACGTTATGGGACGGTGTTGCGCACACCAACCAGTCCCTATTTTAGTTTCAGATAATGGCGATGCTTGTGAAGCAGAGCCGGACTTGATGATGAGGAGGAGGATCCCTCCTATGTGCAGGTTCTAATCGACGGGTTTACAGGGTTACTGATTAGATGCCAATACACTTGTTATTTTTTCTTTTATTTACACACCCATGTATATTCTTTTCTTTCTATTTTGGAGTATACATGTATTTAGTTAACCTGGTAACATGTTACACTCTGGAGACTTACAATCATTTATATATTTTATATATCTATTACATTCTTCTGCTTGCTAATTTAACTGTCTCTGGAGTATGATATGCTGTTTTGGCTTAATCCACTTCATGTTTTATGCACTATTACAGCCGACATTCATCCATCATTGAAAATGTTGCATAAGTGATGTTCTGGAACTCGGGAGTAGAGTTTATGCTCGACCCCCCAATTTTCAGGGCGTTACAGATGGTATCAGAGTATGATTTGGATTAAACTGGACCTGAGTTATGGTCACACACCACACGCTGCCTCCAATTTAATGTAGGAGGGTGCGAGAATAATCTAGAAACAAGTTTAGGACCCCCAGTTTGTTTGTCGGTGAAAGTTTACTGAAAACGATTGCCGAGATCGAGTCCGTTCACACTCCTGATCACACACAAGGACCCCAAATCACTCCTAGACCGTTTATCAACGAGTCTAGACCCCTATTGATCCTATCCCAGCCTCCAGAAATTGCTAAAGGTGATTATACTTCAGAAATGACCCAAAGTAGCCCGAATAGGCTCAAAACGGAGGTAGGGCCCAATCGGGGCAGTTTTAGGGGGACCCAGGGGGGACCCACATCATTTTGGACCTATGTGGGGGGGGGGGGGGGGGGGGAGGAGCTCCCCGAAATGGTGAGCCCTCACCGAACAGTCCAGAAACCGGTGAGGACCTTGCCAAGTCGGCGAGGCCTCGCCGACCAGTGGGCTCGGCCGGGCAGGCCGATCGACTTTTGGGTGTAGTGTGACACCCTTGTGTATGGTCGGTCATGTAAAACCCCCTAAAAGTAACCCCTCCTTAACAAAGTGACCCTCCCAAGCTCTCCTTTCTCTCCTAAATGTCTGATTTTTGGCAAAAACCACTCCTCCAATCACTTCCTCTTTCATTTTCGTGCACTATCGTCCCTACCCATTCAAAACCCATCCCCGCTGCTGTCTACACTCTCCATCCTCTCTCATTTGACCTCTCAAATTCCCATTTTGTGCCTCAAAGGCATGGGAACTTCATATCCCACCTTGTTCTTCTTAGAAAATAAAATTTTTTTTTTTACATTTTATTCTCCTAACTGCCGTCTACAGGTACATGCATCTCCCATCTCCTTCTTTTCCTTGCCTTGAGCTCACGAACCCCCTCTTGTGACTCACTACTTCATAACTTAACAATCCATCATAAATGGTTTTATGATGGCTGGAATTGTAAAAGCAACAATAAATGGTTTCCAACACCATGTT
This sequence comes from Magnolia kwangsiensis, assembly GCA_037074715.1. Classification (NCBI taxonomy): domain Eukaryota; kingdom Viridiplantae; phylum Streptophyta; class Magnoliopsida; order Magnoliales; family Magnoliaceae; genus Magnolia; species Magnolia kwangsiensis. The sequence continues at coordinate 33,130,189 of CM073586.1, read as the reverse complement.
TGGTGTATCCAATTAAATGTAATTCTGGGCTTTCTTTTAACTTATACTTAGGAATTCATCATCATGGGATTTAGAAATCCCATCTCACACTTTCCAACACAAGATCCATTTTTCAAAGCCTATGAAATTGATTTGAATCCCAACCCACCCACCTACTAAACATGTCACTCTCAATTCTTAGGTGGGAGTAGGAAAGCAGTCCCATTTAACACAACTTGAGACCACTGGCCACATATGCCCTTAGAGTTTTGGACTTAGAGTGGTACTCCTAGATTTTGAAAGATCAAACGATATAGGACATCCAATTTCAATAAGATAATCTTGACCCTGAGTGATAGAACAATTCCCTGTAGTAGAAATGGTATGAAACCATATAGTGTATAAACCTAGACTTTGGATTACAGCTAGTGAGTTACAACTAGTCTACTAGTTATATTAAGTAGTGTAAATGTAATGTCTCAAAAAAATTCGTACAGAGACCTGAGTACTACCTTGATCAGAAATCACTTAGGATTAGTTCCTTTAGAAATTAAGCATAAGATAACTAGCGCTATGCTAAATTAGCTGTGAAATTAGCATTGATCGCTTTAAATACGTTCTGCATGACCCAAAACTTGTGGAATTGTTAACGCTATAACGTCATGAAACCTAGGATCAAACTCTAAACCCGTTTGCTCTCAGGAACCCTTTGAAACCTTGTAATGGATTCTGACCGCGCGTCGTGAGTCCATTAGCAATGAACTTAGACCGTTATGACCGCGTAGTTGGACTTGACTACCACCCCAGAAATCAAGCCCAACTGATGTTCTGAGGCTATTTCATTGAGCTTGAAGCAAGAAGTGTGAGAAAGAGTGAAATTCTTTATAAATTAAATGTGATTTAAATAAATCTGGCACGTGTTACTTGCAGGTTAAGTATAAGCATTCATACCATCGAAATCTGACCCAAATACACCCTCGGATCAGGGAACATTTCCCACTCAGGTCAGTGTACTTGGAATCCTCGATCGAGTCTCATTGACCGCTGAACTGAAACTGGTCCGCCACGTGCGATCTGGGAACCCTATCGAACTAAAAACTTAATATCATCAGGATCCAACATCCATGAGCTTAAGTCCGACCGCATTCAGCTGGAGGGCATGTCCTTTACATTTCCAGTGCAGGTTAATCTCCCCTTTTGAGTACTTTGCTACGCTTCCTTATTGAGGGATGTTGATGCCCCTACTCTTGATCGCACGCCAGTAATTCGTGATTATGAGGATCTGTTCAGGAAGATTCCTGGGTTACGACCTTAGCGTGAGATCAATTTTTCTATCGACCTGGTACCCGATTCGATGCCCATCTCACTGCCGACGTATCGCATGGCCCCGTGTGAGATGGAGGAGTTGAGGAAACAGATTGATGATCTGTTAGAGGTTGGCTTCATACGACCGAGTGTATCCCCTTAGGGAGCACCCGTGTTATTTGTGACAAAGAAGGATGGTTCACTACAATTATGTATTGATTATCGTAGGCTGAATCAGATCACGGTGAAGAATATATACCATTTTCCCAGGATTGATGACCTGTTTGATCAACTGAGAGGAGCACAATACTTCTCGAAGATTGATCTGCGGTCAGGGTATCACCAGTTGTGCGTCAGGGATGAGGACGTGCAGAAGACAGCTTTCAGGACCAGCTTTGGCCACTACGAGTTCCTCGTGATGTCATTCGGTCTTACGAACGCGCCAGCCATGTTCATGAATCTAATGAACAGAGTATTTCGACCATTCCTCTATCGATTCGTCATCGTGTTATAGATGACATTTTAGTATATTCCAGGAGTCGAGAGGAGCATGAGGAGCACTTACGATTGGTCCTGAATACACTGAGACAGCATCAGTTGTTTCCACAGTATAAGAAGTGTGACTTCTGGAAGGAGGAAGTCAAGTTCCTGGGACATGTGGTGTCCAAGGATGGGATGGCGGTGGACCTTGCTAAGGTAGCCGCGGTGCAGGACTGGAAGCAGCCTGGTTCGGTTACCGAGCTGAGGAGTTTCCTGGGTCTTGCTGGCTACTATCGACGATTCATTCAGGACTTTTCTAAGATAGCCAGACCCTTGACTCAGTTGACATGGAAGGATCTGAAGTTCGCCTAAAATGAGAATGCGGAGGCAGCTTTTCAGGAGCTGAAGGACAGGCTGACATCTGCCCCTGTGTTAGTATTGTCAGAGCAAGGGGTTAAATACAGGATATACACCAACGCATCTAGCGTTGGCCTAGGTTGTGTCCTTATGCAGAAGGACAGGGTGATTTTGTATGCCTCGAGACAATTAAGGAAGCACGAGGAGAATTACCCTACACACGACCTTGAGTTGGCTGCGGTTATATTCACACTAAAGCTCTGGAGACATTACCTCTATGGAGAGGAGTTCGAACTCTTTTGCGACCATAAGAGCCTCAAGTACATATTCACGCAGTGAGACCTGAATATGAGGCAGCGACAATGGATGGAGACTTTGAAGGACTTTAAGTTCGAAGTTTCCTGCCATCCGGGCAAGGAGAACCTTATGGCTGACGCGTTGAGCCGCAAGAAGGCGTTAGATTTTACGGCCCCACTGATGGTTGCCGAGTGGGACATGGTTGAGTTTTTACGAGACTTTGAGCAGAAACTCACTGTGGAGGAGCCATTTGAGTTTATTGCACATGTTCAGGTGAGACCTCTTATCGATGACAGAGTCATCGCGGCGCAGAGGGATGATGTACGTCTGACTGAGCTTCGAGAGTAGGTCAGTGATGATGCAGACACCGAGTGGCGAGTTGGAACGGATGGGGGCTTACGTTATCGTGGCCGCTTATGCGTCCCAGATGTCCCTGACTTAAGACGAGAGATTCTCGAGGCTGCGCACAGTTCCAGACTTGCGATGCATCCGGGCAGCACAAAGATGTATCGCGACGTGAAGAGGACCTATTGGTGGGATGGCATGAAGACCCACATCATAGATTTCGTGTCCCGTTGTCTCACTTGACAGTAGGTGAAGGCAGAGCATCACCGATCTCCTGGTGTCCTTCAGCCTATGCTTATAGCTAAGTGGAAGTAGGACTTTAATTCTATAGATTTCATTTCGGGACTGTCGAAGACGAGGAAGGGACATGATTGTATTTGGGTGATCGTCGACCGTTTGACGAAGTCGGCGCACTTCCTTCCGATCAGAGTCACAAACTCTACAGACGAGTTGGCCAGGCTATATATCAGAGAGATAGTGCGTCTGCATGGAGTTCCCTTAGAGATCGTGTCGGACAGAGACACGTGCTTTACTTCTATTTTCTGGATCGCATCCAGGAAGCTATGGGTGTGAAGTTGAAGTTCAGTACTGCATTCCACCCACAGACAGATGGACAGACAGAGCGGGTGAACCAGATTCTAGAGGACATGCTGCGGGCTTGCATATTGGATTTCAAAGACAGTTGGGATGATTATCTTCCATAGCGGAGTTCGCCTACAACAACAGTTTCCAGGCGAGTATCGGTATGGCACCTTATGAGGCCTTGTATGGGTGCCCTTGCCGAGCACCGCATTGCTGGGCAGAGGTCGGTGAGCGCAGATTGATTGGCCCAGAGATAGTGCAAGCGAGATCGGAGAAGATTGACATCATCAGACGCCGACTTCTTACAGCGCAGAGTAGACAAAAGAGTTATGCCGATACGAGACGGCGCCTACTAGAGTTCGTGGTTAGGGATCATGTATTTTTGAGAGTTTCCCCTATGAAGGGAGTTCTTTGGTTCGGGAAGAAAGGAAAACTAGCACCGCGATTTATTGGTCCATTCCAGATTCCTGACCGTGTGGGTGCAGTGGCATATTGTCTGGCTTTGCCTACGCCCCTCATGAGCATACACAACGTATTTCATATTTCTATGCTGAAGAAATACGTTCCTGATCCTTTCCATATCATTAGATGGGAGCAGGTGCAGTTAGGTGAGGATATTACATATATACTGCGACCGACGCATATATTAGACAGGAAGGAGCAGGTATTGCGTAGCAAGGTCATCCCCCTTGTGAAGGTGTTATGGACGCATCACACTGAAGAAGAGGTTACTTGAGAGACAGAAGCCGAAATCAGAAAGAACTACCCACAGCTTCTCGTGGAGTACGAAAAGGTACAAAGTTCGAGGATAAAATTTATTGTTTAAGGGGGGTAGATTGTAACGTCTCGAAAAAATTGGTACAGAGACTAGAGTACCACCTCGATCAGAAATCACTTAGGATTAGTTCCTTTAGAAATTACAATCTCGAAAAAATCCGTACAGAGACCAGAGTACCACCTCGATCAGAAATCACTTAGGATTAGTTCCTTTAGAAATTAAGCGTAAGATAACTAGCGCTATGCTAGATTAGCTATGAAATTAGCACTAATTGCTTTAAATACGTTCTGCAAGACCCAAAACTTGTGAAATTGTTAACGCTATAACGTCCTGAAACCTAGGATCAAACTCTAAACCCGTTTGCTCTCAGGAACCCTTTGAAACCTTGTAATGGATTCTGACCGCGCATCATGAGTTCGTTAGCAATGAACTTAAACCGTTATGACCGCGTAGTTGGACTTGACTACCACCCCAGAAATTAAGCCCAACTGATGTTCTGAGGCTATTTCATTGAGCCTGGAGCAAGGAGTTTGAGAAAGAGTGAAATTCTTTATAAATTAAATGTGATTTAAATAAATCTGGCACGTGACGCTTGCGGGTTAAGTATAAGCATTCAGACCGTCGGAATCTGACCCAAATACACCCTCGGATCAGGAAACATTTCCCACTCAGGTCAGTGTACTTGGAATCCTCGATCGAGTCTCAATAACCGCTAAACTGAAACTGGTCTACCACGTGCGATCTGGGAACACTATCGGACTGAAAACTTAATGTGATCAGGATCCAACATCCATGAGCTTAAGTCCGACCGCATTTAGTCAAGGGACCTCCAGAAACATTCTTTTGGATCGAAAGAGACCCGATTTGGGTATAACCCAAGTATACCTTAGTTTAAAGTCTAAATAGGTGAATTTCTAACCTATTTAAGGACCTTAAACACTCTCATATCCCTCCCATACGAATTTGCAAAAACCCTAGAAAGAGAAGAGAGAAAAGAGAGAGATTCCGTGAGAGTTGTGAGGAAAGATTCTTGTCGCTCGATCAGGCTTCTACACGTACTTAATCACCGTGTTCTAATTACTCTTCCGGTGATTCTGACTTCATTCTAGGTAAGAAAACCCTAACCTCAACCTATTTTAGGGATTCCATTGATACAAGTAGTGAAGTAGCTGACTTATCTTGTGATATAGGTCGTCATACAGATGTTGAAGAAGCGTAGAGTTTCTATTCGATTCGTTACGCTTCTACGACGAAAGGTGAGGATTCTAGATGCTTAGGTTAACTGTTTTCAAAGCTTTCAATGTCGTTTAATAGTAGATTATCGACAAGAACACTGTTTGACATGTAGAACATGTTGTCTGTTTTCCATTTCGATTACGTACGGAGAATATGAGATTTAGGGTATTTTAGGTATTTGTAAGAAATACTGTATATGTCCGTATTTCGCCGATAAAATTTTCATAAGTATTTGTCGTGTTATTAAACAAGTTATGCGTGTATGATCTGTTTGGCGAAGAGATTCGCCCTAATGCGCACTTTCGGTCGACATACGCTATGTAGACAAATGTGTGTAGACTAAGTGTTTGTATAAATAATTGTATTAGTATGTATTGAGTAAATGTTGTTGTAAATTAGTTTTGAGATTGAATTCTCAATTAATATGATGATGTACATGATTTCCTCCATGTTGTTATATTGAATTGATTTCCGTATATATATGGAATACATGTGTTTGGTTGATTTGCTTACGTTATATGTTATAACATGTTGTTAACATGCTTGGATTGTTTGTATTTCATTTCTGTTACTCTCATATGATCACTGATGTAGATTACAAGTGCTTAGGGCTATGCTCTAGTCCAGGCAGTCGGTAATAGATTCGAATTCGTGCTTGGCTTCTATTTACCACGAAGGACGCGTCGACGAACGCGAGTCGTGCTTTGGTTGGCGGCAGTGGTTAGGCCACACGAGGTGTTTTATGCACTTCATATCGTTCAGCTTGAGGTGCGCTCGTACTAGCCGAGCTCGTCAAGCAACCCGACTGACCATTGTATGTTCACCTTGTATTGGTCATAGCTGCTTGAACCTAGAGTACTGAACTTACCAGTGATAACCCTGATAACCATGGTACCTTGATCCATTAAGACTCATGAGCCGTGCATGGTGGTATGGGACACCGTGGTCAAGCTGTCGGCCTACGCTGGAGCCACAAACCTCCCCGTAGTGACCAGTGAGTACCTTAGACTCGTGACCCGATTGTGGTGGTATGGAACACTACATTCGAGCTGTCGGCCTACTCTGATTGGTGACGAGCCCTTTGTAGTGACCTTGAGCGTATTCTGAGTCTACGTGAGGCGACGACCCTTCCGTAGCGACAAGAGTACAACTAGGCATGTATTGATAAGGTGATGGGGGAGCGGTGCAACGAGTGCGAGCAACAGCCCTGGCAGCCTTTACAGCGACCTAGAAATATAACATCGTATGAGATTACTAGGAGTGACGACCCTAGACAGGATCTGTGTTGGGATTGATATAAGGAAAGTACCTTAGTTTTCCAATCCTGTTGTTTGAAAGGACTAATAACAACTCGGTAATCATATCCACATCGCACTGCATGTGCCTGAAAGATGTGGAGCATTGAGGGAAGAAAGCATGCCGCGGACGTAAGATGGTGTCGCATGAGGGAGTATGTTGGTGAGGGCATCCATCATATCATTTCATTCTTGCATTAACAACAGTATCTAGGAATGTCTGATTGTTTTCTTTACTATTATCGCGTGATTGATTTGATAACATGTTAATCTTTTCTCTATGATTCCACTGAGTTGATCACTCACTACCATGTTACCGGACGGTGTTTACAACACCTACCAGACTCTGTCTTATATGCAGGTTGTGAGGTAATTCAGGAGCTAGAGCCAGACTTCTACGAGGACCAGGATGAGTTCTCGTACATGCAGTTCTCCGATGGCTTCGCATAGGTGGCCTGGATCAGCGGGATTTTACTAGTTGGACTATCATTTGACATTTGATTTTGGTTTGATACATGTATATGTGACTCAGAGATGTATTCATACTTTGGAGACAGATCGAGATTATTTTTTTTACAGATACTAATATATATATCTTTCAGTCTTCCACTTGCGTTTTATCACTGAATCTGGAGTATGAATTGCAGTTTTGGTATAATCTTACTCATGTTATTGCATTAACTCAGACAACATTGAATCATAACCATATTTGTTGCATAATTGATGGTCTTGAACTCAGGAGTTGGGTTTCTACGTGACCCCCGATTTTTTGGGCGTTACAGTAAAACCTGTATATGCTAAGGAATAGTAAGTTAGATTTGGTTGGAGTAGAACTTCATTCCTTCGATAGATCCCCTTAATACTTATAGACTTCTGTTATAACCCTTAGGAAAGTTGTTTTAACTTAGAACCATTCACCCTCAGGAAAAACTTATAGATCCCTCAGATTGAACTTAGAATAAACTAGCACGCCCCTTTGAATTGCCTTCCCCATGGGCTTATTGCATTCAGGAATGCGGACTAAAGAAACTGTATATATAAGCTAAGTATTCGCGGTTTGAATCGAATTCTCAATCCTAGTGGTTACCAATAAATCCAATACTCTGATCAAGTAGAAGATCGACATCGACTCGGATTAAGAATTGATACGACAAATTTTCTGTCATCGCGAGGCAAAAAGTCTATGTATCCGGCTCAGACCTATTACATAACTTTTCTTCCGTGTTGGCCCAACCACCTACAACCAAAAGTTATTGCTTTGCCTTTGGAAAATGTTAAGGACATACAGCCAATAGAGATTAGACATCTTATCGCAAGCTCACGCCTGCCCCTGAACTCAATCACAATAGAGATTAGACTTCTTTCTACAACCATAGATACCAATGCCATAGAATGCATCATTAGCAAAAGAAGACCAATGTAGTGAGAGGTTGTTTCCCATTTCATGTCAAGGATAGGTCCTAAGTTACACCTCGTTCCGATATATGAATCGAGACATAGATTCTTGAGCCTTAAGTAGAACTAAGTTTTAAGGGGGGTGGAATGTATTATGCCCAATCTACTTAGGATTATCTAATACAACCGTTGGATCAGAGTAGCGCAGCGGAAGCATGGTTAGCCCTTTCCCCACTGGCCCAGGATCGAAGGAAATTCAGGAAAACAATTGAGGCTTAAGTGTTGAACCCATGCATATTAAATCATAGGCCTAGCAGTGTGAGCAAGCAAAGGTCAGTGTATCCATGAACCTACTTGTTAAATATGAGCATAATAGAAGTCTTGGCTAATTCTGTACGATTAGGAATCCTTTAGGATGATCTATTAAAGTGTTTATTAATTCCTACCTTGGACATAGATTCAGGCGAGAACTCTCCTAGATCAAGATCCAAAGTACAACCTTATAAATAGGACTTTTAAACCTTTTAGTGATTGACATTCCCTAAGCTTTTAGAGTGATCGGACTACGGAGTTACTGAAATGAACAAATACAAAACATTCGCAGCTTGACCCAAATTCTCAATCCTGGACGACTACTAATGGACTCACTGCTTAGCCGAGCAGAAGACCAGGATTAGGAAGGGATACAACGTTGTCTACCCTGGCCAGGCGGACATTAGACGTATCGGGATCAAGCCCACTACAACCGTCTCTCTGTACTGGTCAACCACTAAAAATATATATCTTACTTTAAGTAGATGGGAATTGTCGTCAAGACGCCAAATAGGTAAAGAAATAAATTGTAGCAAACCGTCAAGGTGTAAGTAATGCATAAAGAAGTAAGTTTTTTAAGGGGGTAGACCAAAAGGAACCAGACTTATATAGATCGTATACACCCTACCACGTATAGAAACATGAAATCAACAAAACTTAGGTAAAGGAAATGATTAATCTTTCCTAATTACCCTTAGCCAATTTTGGGGACGAAATTATGTTTTAAGGGGGGTAGATTGTAACACCCTAGATTTTTGCCAACCTGAAATTAGACGTCCTTAGGCAATGGGTCAACCATAACACCTTGGTAACCTCTCAGAACCCAATTCCAAAGCCAAATAAATCATTTAGAACCTAGTTCTTTAGAAATTTAACGTGAATTAGCCAGCGCTACACTAGATTTCCTGCAAAATTAGCACCAATCACTTTAAATATGATCTGTAAGACCCAAAACCTATAGAATCATTGACGCTACGTTACCCTAAAATCTAGGATCCAACTCTAAGCCCAGTTGCCCTCGAGATCATTTGAAAATTTTGTATCGGATCTAAACCGCACGTCGAAAGTATGATAGCAATGAACTTAGACCATTATGACCGCGTAGTTGGACTTGACTACCACCCCAAAAATCAAGCCCAACTGATATTCTGAGGCTATTTTATTGAGCCTGGAGCAAGGAGTGTGAGAAAGTGAAATTTTTTATAAATTAAATGTGATTTAAATAAATCTGACACGTGTCGCTTGCGGTTTAAGTATAAGCATTCAGACCGTCGGAATCTGACCCAAATACACCCTCGGATCAGGGAACATTTCCCACTCAGGTTAGTGTACTTGGAATCCTCGATCGAGTCTCAGTGACCGCTGAACTGAAACTGGTCCGCCATGTGCTATCTGGGAACCCTATCGAACTGAAAACTTAATGTGATCAGAATCCAACATCCATGAGCTTAAGTCCGACCGCATTCAGTCAGGGGACCTCCAGAAATGTTCTTTTGGATCGGGAAAGACCCGATTTAACTATAACCCAAGTATACCTTGACTTGAAGTCTGTTTTGGTTATGTTTGGGCCTATAAAAGGGCCTTAAACCCCTAGCTTTCTAACCCATACGAATTTGGAGAAAACCCTAAGAGAGAGAGGAGAGAAAAGAGAGAGAAAGTGAGAGAGAGTTGGAATTTCTCCTGAGATTCTTCCCTGCTGCTCCACGTGCCAAAGCCATCCAGCTGCATCGTTATTCCGACGATTCTGATTTCGTTCTAGGTGAGAAAACCCTAACCCTAACCTGCTTTAAGGCTCCTATGGGTACAAGTAGCTAAGTAGCTGACTCAACTTGTGTTGTAGGTTGTCAATCAGTCGTTGACGACGACGTAGAGTTCCTATTCGATTCATTACACTCCTACGGCGTAAGGTGCGAATTTTAGACACTTAGATTACCTTTTTTCAAAGCTTTCAATGCCGTTTAATGGTAGATTGTTGTCAAGAATGTTGTTTCACATGTATAACATGCCGACCGGTTTCTGTTTCGAATACATACGAAGAATATGAGATTTATGGTATTTTAGGTATTTGTAGGAAATACCGTATACATATAAATTTTGCTGATATGATTTTCATGAGTATTTGTCGTGCATATACACTAGTTATAGATGTATGATCTATTTGGTGAAAGGATTCGCCCTAATACATGTTTCGGCCAACGTACGCTATGTATATTATTAAGTGTAGTTTAAGTATTTGTTGAAATGCCTAAATCAATATGATTTATGCCTGCCATATGTGTTGAATGTAAGAACATGATTGTTGTGTATTAGACATCTCCTTGATATAAGGATCTATCATATTATACGTTGAAATCAACATACGTCAAGTACGTTGGAGTTGTGTAGTCTAAGTATTAGTATAAATGCTTGCGTGAGTAAGTACTTAGTAAATGGTGTTGTAGACTAGTGTTGAGATAGGATTCTCAACTATGTTAACAATGTGTATGATTTCCTCCATGTACGTTGTTGAATTGATTATCTTATATAAATGAAATGCTTGTGTATGGTTAAATTGCCTATGTTGTATCTTATAACATGTTGCTAACATGCTTGAATTATTTGTTATTTAAATTTTGTTTATCTCATATGATTACTGATTCACCTTACATGTACTTGGGGCTATACTCTAGTCTAAGCAGTCGGTAACAGTTTAGAATTCGTGGTTGGATTCTATTCGCCACGAAGGATGTGTATGACGAACCCGAGTCGTACTAGAGTCGTCGGCAGTGGTTAGGCCACATGTAGTGCTTGTGCACTTCATGTCGGTCGATTCAACGTGCACTCATGTTAGTCGGACTTATCAAGTAACCCGATTGACCGTTGTATGTTCACCTTGTATTCGTCATAACTGCTTGAACCTAGGGTACTGAACTTACTAGTGATAACCCTGATAACCGTGGTACCTTGATCCACTAAGACTCATGAGCCGGGCATGGTGGTATGGGACACCGTAGTCGAGCTGTCAGCCTACACTGGGGCCACAAACCTCCCCGTAGTGACCAGTGAGCAACCCAGATTCGTGAACCGATTATGGTGGTATGGGACACTATATTCGAGCTGTCGGCCTACACTGATAAGGTGATGGGGGAGCGGTGCAATGAGTGCGAGCAACAACCCTGGCAGCCCTTTGTAGTGACCTCGAGCATATTCTGAATCTGTAGAAAGGCGACGAGCCTTCCCGCAATAAACAGAGTATAAACTAGGTCTGTATTGATTAGGTGATGGGGGAGCGGAGCAACGAGTACGTGCAACAGCCCTTGCAGCGACCTAGAAATATATCATCGTATGAGACTACTAGGAGTGACGACCCTAAACAGGATCATTGTTTGGGTATTGATATAAGGGAGGTACCTTAGATTCTCAATCCTGCTGTATGAAAAGGACTAATAATAACTCGGTAATCATATTCATATCGCACTGCATGTGCCTGGAAGATGTGGAGCACTGAGGGAAGAAAGTATGTCGCGGACATAAGATGGTGTCACATGAGGGAGTATGTCAGTGAGGGCATCCATCATGTCATTTCATTCTTACATTAATCACAGTGTTTAGGAATGTTTGATTGCTTACTTTACCATTATCGCGTGATTGATTTGATAACATGTTAATCTTTGCTCTAAGATTCCACTGAGTTAGCTACTCACTCCCACGTTACGGGACGGTGTTCCGCACACCAACCAGTCCCTATTTTAGTTTCAGATGATGGCGATGCTTGCGAAGCAGAGCCGGACTTGATGATGAGGAGGAGGACCCCTCTTATATGCAGGTTCTGATCGACGGGTTTACAGGGTTACTGATTAGATGTCAATACACTTGGCATTTTGCCTTTTATTTACACACCCATGTATATTCTTTTCTTTCTATTTTGGAGTATACATGTATTTAGTTAACCTGGTAATATGTTCACACTCTGGAGACTTACAATCATTTATATGTTTTATATATCTATCACATTCTTCCGCTTGCTAATTTAACTGTCTCTGGAGTATGATATGCTGTTTTGGCTTAATCCACTTCATGTTTTATGCACTATTACAGCCGACATTCATCCATCATTGAAAATGTTGCATAAGTGATTTTCTGAAACTCGGGAGTGGAGTTTATGCTCGACCCCCCGATTTTCGGGCGTTACAGTAAGTGCCGAGATTTCCAAATCTCGAGTACCAAGATCAAATGCACACCCAAAAATCCTCTTTCTCTCTCCTCTCTTGCTCTCTCTCTCTCTCTCTCTCAGCTGTTGGGGTTTATGGGAGTGAGAGAGAGAACTGGACTTTTATATGTCCAGAATTATTTCAGTTGGCCTTATAGTTTAGTGTAGTTCCCCCAATGGCCTTGTGGGCCCATTTCTGGTTATTGAGGTTGTCCTGATGGCCCCATGGCCTATCTAATTTATGGGATAGGTGCCCCATGGCCCGATGAAGGGCTGGGTAAAGTTTGACGACAAAAGGATGTGGGGTTTTGTCGGAATGTCCCAGTTTGCGATCAACGGTCACCGATCCTCGATCAATAATTAGATTTTACAGATAAGTGCAGAGAAATGTCTTCAACCTATGGTGCAAATTTGGATGAAATCTGATGGGTGAAATGTCTTAAATTATTGTCCTAAGTGGCAGGGATATTTGTCTTAAAATTTAAATTTTAGGCCTGTACTAGGACGAGTTGCACTTTACAAGTGCTGACTTGATAGCGTGAATCATCTATTTTCAGGGGTCGTCTGAATTTATCGTCCACGATGGATCACAAGCCCAGTGGGATGAATATTATTATATAATTTTGAAACTAGCAGCCCACTAACGAGCGGTCTAGAGCTTGTTTGGGTAATTAGGACACTACTGGAATAAATTAGGTAGGGAGATTTCTTGGGTGCAGTTGTTGAGGTATGAATTAACTGAGTTCACAGTATAGCCTATTCAAAATTAGTGAAAGTGGAGATCTGGTCATGATCACTCTAAATCGTCGGTTTTAGGCTAAAAAAGTAACTAGGTTGATTTCATCCATTAGTCAAGATTCGTGCCTTATCTAACTCAACTTCGGGTAGATTGTTTAATTTAGTTATGATTGTCTTGCTTAATCAGTGGTAGGTTGGTTAGATTTGGGCTCTATGTGAACAAATCATGGGGATAAACTTGATCTTTAAGTAATCAGTTGGATTCATTGGTTTTCTACAGTCGATCAATCTTATTTGTATAGTTCTTTATCAGTACCAATCGCGTATAAACTCACCTCGAGTGTCAATGGTCTTCAAGCGATAACGTGGCTAATTATTACAAAAAAAATAAAGGATTTTTGGCAAATTCAAAGTAGCTAAAATCTGAGGTGTTACAACTGAGAAGTTGATTCAAGCACGTGAGCGTGAAGATCAAGCAACCCAAGACAAGCTACAAAAGATGACTCAATCCGACAAGTGTCATTGTTAGGAATCCACAGTTTTGTCTTTATCCTCATGTAGGATTGAGGCTAAGAGTTTGCTATCAATAAAATTCGATTAGGTGCCTAGTGTGGGACCTTAGCTAGTGGGCCTAAATGTAGGTGTCTTGTGTGGGACTTTTGTCGGTGGGCATAAATAGAGGTGCCTTGTGTGGGACCTTGGCCGGTGGGCCTAAACATAGGTACCTTGTGTGGGACCTTGGCCGATGGGCCTAAATGAAGACGCCTTGTGTGGGACCTTAGCCGGTGGGCCTAAACGTGGGTTCTTAATGTTGGACCTTTGCTCTTACAGAGAGCATAAATTGGTGTCCTTAGTGTAGGACCTTTGCACTTGTGGAGAGCATGAATTGGTGTCCTTAGTGTAGGACTGTAAAGGTTATTGGTGAACATATTTTAAAACCATTAATAGTGAAATATGGTGCACTTTAGGATTGAGTGTGGATGTCGATACTGGTATAGGCATGCAACTAAACGACTATATATGCTTGTGTGTGGAATTGTCATTTGCGAATATGTTTAATCATGCTTATATATGCTTGAATGTTTAAATTATTTATGCATGATTAGATGAATGCTTAATATTGATAGGAAGAACACTCCACACATAAGCTTACAATACTAGGCTAGTTGTTTTATTTATACATCTTGAACGGCCTTTGTGATTGGACCCTCTATTGGCTAGGAAGCCTTTAGAGTTATATTGCTTTACTTGTTTTAAATTGAATGATTGTTTAAGTTAGGCAATTAGGTTTTTTTAAATAGGCAAAATATTTGAAAATTCCTATCCACCCCCCTCTAGGACCTTGTCTCATATTCGTTCTTCAGTAATAGCAGTATAAACCACAATTTCAATTGGTATCAGAGCAAGGTTCCCATGAAAAGGTCTAACAACCTAGAGGAAGATCTTGATTGAAGAAAGAATTATGGGCAAAAGAGAGGGGCCATCAGTCTCAAGACCACCCATCTTTAATGGTACAAACTATGCATACTAGAAGACTAGAATGATATATTTTCTCCAAGCCTTAGATGATGACGTATGGGAGATTGTTGAAAATGGATATATTGCACCTATAGAAGAAATTTTTCTCGAGGATGGCACAACAATCACCAAACTAAAACCAAAGGCCAAATGGACCCAGTATGACAAAGAGATAAGAATGTGTGAAGCCAGAGCCATGAATACAATTTGTTGCGGAGTTTCACAGGAAGTATTTCATGAGGTAAATATGTGCGCAAACTCTAAGGCAGCATGGGAGTTATTAGAAACTACCCATGAAGGAACTAATACAGTAAAAATGTCAAGGCTTCAACTTCTAACATATCAATTTGAACAAATAAAGACGAAAGAAGATGAGACATTCATGGAGTCTTTCACAAGATTAAATGGTATATACAAATCCATGGGAGGACTTGGAGAAAGAATTTCGGTACCTAAAATATGTAGGAAAATTATGAGATCCCTACCAAAACATTTTAACTCCAAGGTCACTATAATTGAAGAATGTAGAAACATAGAAGAAATGAAGGTAGAAGAAGTAGTAGGTTCCCTACAAACCTTTGAATTGCACTTCAAAGCTTTTACCAAAACCAAGAACAATGCCCTCAAAATTACCAAAGACAAGAATAGAATTGAGGAAGATGAAAATGAAGATGAAGATGTTAATAAGGAGGTAGCTCTGTTGGCCCAATGATTCAAAAAATTCTTCAACAAGAACCGCGGGAGACCATACAATAACCAAGGAGTTCAACTGGACCACAAACACCAAATAGGTAAAACCTTTAAGAAGTCCAAAGAACTCTAATGTTATAATTGCCAAAAGTATGGACATATATCCACTTAGTGTCCATCCAAGAAATCACAAGGGAAAGCTATGGCGGCAGCATGGAATGACACAAATGAATCCAATTATGAAAACAATGAATCCGAAAGTGAAGATGACCAAAAGTCACTAAAAATACTTATGGCATCTACAACTACAGTCATTCCCAACCTAAAGAACAAAATAGAAGAAAAACATATAAATATGAAGGATGGGATCCAAATGTGCAATCCATTAGCACACATCACATCATCACCTTAAGAATATTGAAAAGCGACCCCAATGGTCCACTTGAGTTGTATTGACATATATGATGATCATACCTCTCATATAAACATTAAAGTCAAATCAAACGATTGAGCCAAATGATTGGACAAATTGATATATCTGAGTATTTTTAGCCTCTAAAACATTTCTTGTGATTTCAGTATAAACACAATGTATACTAGGAAAATCTACTACAAGCAACTTTTGAGTTCAATGGATACTTCGGCACTACCGAAGTTACCTTTGGTACTGCCGAAATTGAGCCGCGTCAAATTACTTAAATCCCTCACTGCTCAATTTTATTTAGATTATCATCTCTCTTGTTTCTTCCTAAGTTCGGTTGAAGGGTTGTGCAACCAAAATCAGCAAGGTCTAAGGTATTTCCTAGTGCTTTCTCTTTACATCCTAAAAATTAGGATCATTTATCTTAGATTTGTCTTCTCTTAATAGGTCATTATCATTCCACTTCATTTCCCCAAAATGAAGTCATCACCATCTAGAGAAAATAAATCCAAGTTGAAGCATCATAGAGAAGATTCAGTCAGAACTAGACAAAAAATCTGTGTTCCAAAGTGTGGACGATCTTCTAACCAATCATGTAGACCCTCGTCCTCTTCAAATCCTAAATCTACCAGTCTCATTGCTGCTAGATTCTTAAAGAGAAGGATTGTATGTGAAAGAAGAGTAGATGTGAAATGTCTTGAAAATTTTAAAGTTAAGGAAATTCTTTCATGACAAGGATGGCTGCAAGTTCTGTCGTTTGGAGGGTCAATTAATGAAACCTTAGTCCGATCATTCTTGTCTTATTGCACTCTATCTAAGGGTTTTGAAGTTGACTGCGATAGTCGAATAGTTAAAATCACTCCATATCACATTTCAACCCTTATAGGAATACCATTGTGCTCCAAATAACCCACTGATTTAAATCTATCCTCTGAAGCAAAAGGGACTGTTTGGACTAAATTTTTGTGTAATGGGAAGAATGTACCTTGGCATCACGGGAATGTACTAGGGGCAACAAATATGTCCAATGATTATCATATACTTCATTTGATTTGCATTTCTAAGACTATCTTAGATACAGAAATCATACTGAGCTTACACCATTCAGGGTGGAGACCCTATATCATATCGGTAAAGGGGAACCATTATGCCTGCCTACTTTGATATACGATAAAATAGTTTCAAGTTTGGAGTCTAACTTCACAGCAATACCTTTTAGACATTTGTTGTGTAAGTTGGCCCATTAATGTGCGTTCAAGATGCCTGAAGGTGAATCGATATCAGCTCTAGAAATCAATGTGCATAGTATCAAGAAAATGAATCTTTCTTCTATCTATGAAGCTGATCATCAAATAGAAGAAGAATTTCTGGACAAGGAGGATGAGATAGTACAAGAAGCCCCAAATATTCATCTACCAAACTCTGCTCCTACAACTTCTACCTCTCAAAATGATATACCTCTTAGAATGATACTCTCATACAAATGGTGGAGGAACAATCTAGACTTGGTGAGATGATAAAGTCAATGGAAGAAAAGCTCTACTCACTCCAACAATTAGTGGAGTAAATTACGGCACATCTATCATGCCCCCAAGAAGATACTGCTGATAGATCTTCCTAGATTAATTGTGCCTTAGGATCATAATTTTTACTGTGATACTTTTTGGGTATATTTATGCATTAATCATTCATTCCTAGATAACTAATTGCCTAAGGAAATTAGTAGACCCCAGCCTTTTGTTATATTAGTATATTTATAGTTGGAACCTTATTTTGGAGATATGTTTATCTGAAGCTACATATGCATAACTTAATTCTTGCTGAAATATTTCATCTGCTTCTCTTAATATATCTGAAAAATATGGAACTTATATGCATACTATTTATTAATCCTTCCATTAATATTTCTAATATATGATTACAACACAATAATGGTTAAAGACAAAGACCGGGCTCCTTCAAAAGGAGAACACTCCACTAGACGGACTAACATCTGTCGTTCTCCTTATTTTAACCCTACTGAAATGGCTATGTCCAACAAAACAATCTTTGATAGATTGATCAGATCCCTTCTCATTAAATCATATGGGATTGATCTCTGCTTAGGATCAGTTGGGTGGAATAACCTACTGTACTTTGGAGGAGAGGTTCAACACGACCTCATTCATCAATTCTTAAATTTCTATCATGACACTCATGATGATCTTCCATCCATTAGCATCAACTTCATGAACCAAACTAAGGAGATCACTCCTTTGGTGCTAAGTCAACTATTACACCTCAGGGTAACACAAATTTCCCCAACTGATCATCCTCTCAATCATCTCGGAGTTTGGGGTGAATTAACTCGATTATTGTGTAATGGTGCCACAATCCCTCGGAACAAACAAAACTTCCTCTCATCATCGCATTTAGACTCAACCACCAAAGTATTGCATAACATTCTAAGTACAAATGCATACCCATGTGAAGTTTCTGGAGATATGATCTCTCCATTTGTTCTAAATGTCTTATATGACATCTTTTAGGGGATCGAAATATGCCAACCAACCCTTATCTTGAAACAATTGATCCTAGTCATCAAGGGTATTCATTGTACTAGCCTTTCCTTTCTAAGTATTATCTATAAACTCTCAAAATTCCTTGGTCTGCCATCTACTCATGATACGGTATATCCTGCCCTGTGCTTTACTAAGGAAACTCTAATTCAACTAAATATGTTTGCAACTACATTTGAGGAGAATCAGGAATGTAAGAGCAACGAAGAAGCTCAAGATAGTCCCATGGCCACTGGATGGGACTCTTGTCGCACCCCAGTACCTGCACCAAGTCCATTATCAATCAACACTAGGCATCTTCTTCGCCAGAAAGATACAGCTCGTCAACTTCTTGAAGGGCAGTCAAATATAGAAGCTCACCTCCAGCAGTGCAAAAAATCACTCTATGGGATTGAACTGCGTCTTAACGTTCTTCAACATACTAGGGTGCACATCACTAAATTGCTTCTGACTCGTCACCCTTATATCCATCCATATGAGGGTGGATCTTCCGGATAGTAATTTGTTTTTGTGTTGTTGCTGAATCATAGTATATTCTCTCTTTTGGATAATTATGCCCTTAAGGGCTTGTTGGTTTTTAGATGATGGATTATTCTACCCAAACTTAGGGTAGTAATTTCGATGCATCTGTGATTATGTCTATTTATGCTCATGTTGACTAATTATATCTTTCTTTTGATCACATAATGCTTATATGTTTCATAACTCTTCAATTCTAAATTTATGTGATTTACATGTTCCTATTTTGTACTGAATTTCATCATATATTGGCTTACTTCTTGGTAAATCCTTTACTAATAACTGACAAAAGGGGGGAGAAGAAACCTACCCACCAAAATAATGTTTGTTTTCTACAGAAATTGCTTTTTCCCTTATAGTAGGTTATTCTTGATAGACACTAAGGGGGAAGAGCAAGATTTTGTATTACATGTCAAGTCTTGAGTTGTAAATTTCACTTTCGAAATGTAATCTTTTATTGTTTTGGTAAGTCATGGTATGGATCATGACAATATCCTATGATAGGTTATTTTTGTCATGTAATTGACAAAGGGGGAGATTGTAAGTGCACCTACCTTTGCACACTTGTTTGTCAATCATGTGACTATTTGTGTCAAGTAGACGGATGAGTTCTTGGCAAATGAAGACCGTCGATGCAACTGGAACAAAAAGCACCAAAGCTATATTGAAGACAAAGAACTACTTCTAGGATCTTGACCTTTCAAATAGATTATCCCAACCCAAATAGGAAAACCTACTTAGGTCATCTATTCAAAGCCAATTTCGAGTTCATATTTTCTACCCTTTACTCTTGGCTTTAACAAGTTCAAAGTTGATGAATGATTAAATGGACAAGGAATTAAAACAGGAAAAATTTGTCCACATTCGGTAGGAAAAGGTGCCACCGAATAGCACTTTCAATATCACTGAATATACCTTTGGTGTTACTGAAAGAGCTCAAAACAATCCAACAACATTACAAAGGTAATTCAATACCACCGACTAGACATTTCGGTAACACCGATAGCCACCAACGAATAAAATTCGGTGTTATCGAAAGGGATCTTTTTCCTTCAGCAACTTGGGGGTTTAATTCAGTACTACCAATTGATAATTTGCTACCACCGAAGCAAGTTTGGTGATACCGAAGTTAGCTTCGATAGCAACGTAAACTAGCTATTTTTTATCCATTAGAACTTTTTCCTATAAAAGCGACTTGTAGAAACTTATAAAAAACAGTGGAAAAAGGCATCTTAGAGTCTCTAGTGTATCTCAAGCTTATCCCAGCCTACCTAGACTCTATCCATATGAGTTTCACGCTCTCTTCATTGTGATCTTTCACTTCTATGAGCATTCAAAGCTCTTATTAATGAAGAACATGAACTCGTGCCTTTTTTAGAGTACAAAGACCAAACTAATGGAAAAATCCGATCTTTTTTATACTCTAGAGCATCCATAGGTTGAATCCCTTAGGAAATCCACTCATTATCTAAGATAGCAGATTCAACCAACTCCCATTACCTTGGTTACCTTTATAGGTATATCTTATGCAAGGTTCTTGATTGTGAATTTGAACCAATAGGGAAATCCAAGCTACACGGTCTAGGGAGCACCAGGAAGCTGATTCAAGCACGAGAGTATGAAGATCAAGCAACTCAAGACAAGCTATAAAAAGGGACTCAATCCGACAAGTAAGTATCATTATTAAGAGTCCATATTTTAGTCTCTATCCTTGTGTAGGATTAAGGCTAAGAGTTTTCTATCAACAAACTCGATTAGGTGCCTAATGTGGGACCATGTCCGGTAGGCCTAAACGTAGGTGCCTTGTATAGGACCTTAGCGGGTGGGCCTAAATGGAGGTGCCTTGTGTGGGACCTTGGCCAGTGCGCCTAAACGTAGGTACCTTGTGTAGGACCTTGGCCAATGGGCCTAAACAACGTTTCCTTGTATGGGACCTTAGCCGGTGGGCCTAAACATGGGTTCTTAGTATAGGACCTTTGCTCTTGTGGAGAGTATAAATTGGTGTCCTTAGTATAGGACTATAAAGGTTATTGGTGAACATGTTTTTAAACCATTAAGAGTGAAATCTAGTGCACTCTAAGATTGAGTGTGTATGTCAAGAGTAGAGTAGGCATGTATCCGAACCAATATATATGTTTGTGTTTGGAATTGTCATTTGCACATCTATTTAATCATTCTTATATATGCTTGAATGTTTAAATTGTTTATGCATTATTAGATGAATGCTTAAGATTGATAGGAAGAACACTCCAAACATAAGCTCACAACACTAGGCTAGTTGTTTTATTTATACATCTTGAATAGCCTTTGTGATTGGACCCTCTATTGGCTTGAAAGCCTTTAGAGTTATATTTCCTTACTTGTTTTAAACTAAATGATTGTTTAAGTGAGGCAATTAAGTTTTTTGAAATGGGTATAATATTTAAAAAGTCCTATTCAACCCCCTCTAGGACCTTGTCTCGTATTCATTCTTTAGTTCTAGTGGTATAAACTGCAATTTCAAAACTGTTGATGTATAAATTCAGACCTTGTCGGTAGACCTCTGAGTACCTGCACATGAAGACAGTAAATGAGACCCTAGCTGTAGTAGAGGGACCCTCTGATGCCTAAGTCAGAATCAAGTAAAATGGATCCAGTAGAGTCGAGGGTTTACTGATGCGTACCTATCACTGTAGATGGGGCCTCTATTTATAGGCCATGAGTCGATTAAGTGGAGAGAAATGCTTCCTGAATCATAGGCGTGCGTTTAGCAGTTGTTTCTCAACCATTTCGTGAGACCCCTGATGATGATAAGATCAAGTGGTCGAGGTCGAAACACATGCAGTAGGAGATCGAGATCAAGGTCGAGCATTCGAGCTGATCTTTACAGCCGTCCTGAGCTCCCTGAGCTAGCCCCTTTGGTGGACTATGGTCGAGCACCCTAACTAGATTACCTATCTTCCCATGAAGACCACGTCTGAGCATTGAGAATGAGTTCCCTTCCTTGACAGAACATAGATGACATCACGGATGACCATCATCTTCATCTTATATACGGGGCAGGAGCCTGAAAATGGATGTGGGAGGGTTCAGTGCTCATCCTCTTCCAAAGAAGGCAGAAGTACTTCATCTTCTTGCTAACAAATCCATCAGAAGGGCACAGATCTTCACATTATGGATTATCGCTTTCCAACCATTGAGGAGTTCATTGATCATGATTGGTAGCAACCAACCACATGACGTGCATAGATGTCTGAGCCGCCCTTATATTTCTAACCAATTCCTTTTCCCCCATAACACGCATCATTTGTATGCATGTTGTGGATGACGATTGATCATATATATGCCTTTTGACTTGATATACTTTCAGGACCCCATATGAGATAGGGTTGCCCCACATGATCGCGCGGTATGCGCGAGTTTAGTGCCTGACTTGGATGTATGACTCATGCATTTCATATCTTGTATGTCACAATCACATTACACCGTGGCGACATCAAGGTTATGGCCTTCATAGGCATATCGTGAATGGCCAGATTGAATATTGAAAATATTTGTTCTAGCATTAGGGTATTGTGAATGTTCTTGGGTGAAAGTCCCTAAACCATAGTGGTACTAATAAGATGCTTCAACGTCGAGATCAAGTGGGTAACATGAGCGCTTAAGTGTCAAATACCAGTAGGTCGCGTTTCTTATTGTGTCGTGGTCGGTTGAAAAGGGGTGTGACCTTATCTTCCCAAGGGTAGGGGTTTGAAAGCTAGATTGAGTCTGACCAGCTCATAAATGGGTCTGCTATCAATAAGCTAGGTGGGCATTAACATACCAGCAATAAGGCAGATAGTGAGGCCTCTTTCACTCACTTAGTCATGTGCGCGATGGGGTGGCAGCCAGTGTTAGAGTGTATTAGACCTAAGTGATGTTTCCAGATACAAATTGTACTGATATGTGTACTAGTTGGATTGATATGTTTTGCGTTGCATTCGTAACATATGACATTTGGCTACATAGGCCTTCCATTGCATAGCCTTGGTATGGTTAACATCATCCATGGACTTGGTAGTTTATCCCTCTATCATCTTTCGCATACTCTGATATCTGTATTATTATCATATATATTATGCACGTACATACGCACTCTACTGAGCTTTGTAGGAAGCTTATGTGTGTTTGTTTACGTTGTAGGTGATGCTAGGGCGTAATAACAGCATTGAGCTTAGAGCATGAGCCCGATGTTTTAAGTTTTGATTATATCTTTTATTTTCCTTTCCAATACTGTAATCAAATATTATATTAGTGGATATGTGGTGATGATGTTATTTTATGACTTAGTTACACTTGTGGTTATGATCCTTTATATATATAAAAATTTACCCTAAAAATCCTCCTTGTAAGATCCCAGGATCAAAACCTGACGTATGAGATCTAGGATTCAAGAATGGGTACTATGGAGGTTGTCGGCACTGAATTCGATAACTATGAATTTTGTGAGCCCGGTTCTCGAGTTTGGGGTGTGACATGGACTAGTTGAGAATTGGCATGTTTATCTTATGTCTTTACCAATGAACACTCGGCCACATAGGCCTTGCATTACATAGTCTTGGTAGGGCTAATAGCATTAGTGGACTTGGCAGCTTAGCCCTCCATCTTCCATATACTCTGTATTCACAACCCTAAGTACAAGGTCGCGTTGTAGTAATAACTTGGTGAGACCAAGGTTGAATCCAAAGGGATTAAACTTGTACATATTTTGAAAATAACTAGAACTAGAATAAGAATGTAAACTAAAATCTAGAATAAGAGAGTAATTGTGAATAAATTATCAATAATTAAAAGGGAACTATGGCGGTAAGGATCCACTTGTAACTATCAGGATATTACCTCACTTAATTTAATGAACACAACTGGATTCGAAGACCTATCATATCCAGTTGGTAGATAAGCAATTAAAGCACAATCTGAACTTCTCGATGAATTAGTTCACACATGAAAGAATATTGTGATGATTGGAAGGGAATTCATCCATCCACCATGCACAGGATATAATGGTGAATCACGAATTTCACCAATCTCGTAATCTCAAAATATAAAAGAAGATATTCAAAGCTATCGCAACGTCTATTATAATTTGAGTCACAATTAACTATAGAAAACTGAAAATATTCCTTAAATTTAAACTAAAAATGAATGAACTTTAACATAAACAAGAATCAAAGTAAGATAATCATCCCAACACGTTGTAACCTTCACCTCTTAAAACTAACTAAGAGATTAGCCAACCAAAGACATGATTGAAACGAAAACTCTTAAATAAAACATAAAAACTAACAGGAAGAAGAAGATTGGGGAAGAAGGAAGGACTTCATGAAGTTCTCCAACACTTTGCTCCACTCATCCAAACCTAATTTGTGCTTAGAATTCCTTGGAGAACCCATATTTATAAGCTTTGATCGGCCAACTTTGAAAACTGCCTCAAATTTACGCAGCAGAGTTACTCTTCGATCGAACCAAAGTCGAGTTCGAATTGTGATTGAATTCTATCTTCAATGGCTGCCCGATTTTGGTCACACTGAAATTAGGTTTAGTCAAACTAAACTTAAGTTTTGGTCGGACTGAATTAACTCCTTCTAGCATTGGAGCTTTTTGTGCACTTTCGGTCTCACTAAATCCATCCTTCGGTCGAAACGAATTATCCTTCACTCAAATTGAATTAGCCCTGAATTTCATCTTTAGTTGCTAGATAGTTTTGTGCAATTTCGATCAGACTGAATTGGGTTTTGGTTGGACTGAACTAGCCTGTTTTTCTGTTATGGACTTTGTAATCTTCTCTAGTCTTTCATCAACCTTTGTACTTGGTTTTCTTGGATCTTAAGGTCTTGAAATCTTCAATCTTGGTCTCCTAAGATCCACTCATTTCTCTTATGATTCATGAGTATTAAATCCATGCTTTTGACATTCTTTTCTATCCAAGCTCTGAGATTCACCTCTCAATACAAACATGTATAAAATATACCCATTAAGCATTGTTATTTTTATAAAACTAACGTATAAACAGGGGGAAATATGCAATATTTGACATTCAACACTTTGATATCTGCATTATTGTCATATGCATTGTGCACGCACACACGTACTCTACTAAGCTTTGTAGGAGCTCATGTGCGTTTGTTTACACTACAGGTGATGCTAGGACATATCAGTAGCATTGAGTCCAAAGCATGAACCTGTTCTTTTGAGTTTTGATTACATCTTGTATTTCACTTCCAACACTGTACTCAAAGATTTTATTAATGGATATGTGACGATGATGTTGTTTTATGACATTGGTACACTTATGGTATGCTCATATATATATATATATATATATATATATATATATATATATATATATATATATATATATATATATATATTTATATTTATATTTATATTTATATATATAATCCTAAAAATTCTCCTAGTAGGATCCCAGGATCGAAACTTGGCATATGGGATCTGGGAACTGAGAATGGGTTACTACAAAGGTTGTCGACACCGAATTCGGCGGCCGATAATTTAGTAAGCCTGGTTCCCGAGTTTGGGACGTGACAACGAGTACCCCTCTTTTCATTCAACACTAACTAAGACTCAACAAGAGAAGGGGAGAGAGAGAGAAAGAGAGAGAGAGAGAGAGAGAGAGAGAGAGAGAGTGAAGGGGAGTGCTTGAGTATTCAAGCTTCCATCCATTCAATCCCCCCTTTTAGCCTCATACATCCCTTTCATAGTCTCTTAGTCCCACTTAGGTTAGCCCTCTTACCTAAGTTCACCTAAGACTACAAGTCCAAGCCACTTCGAGTTGCTAGCCAAAAATCAAACCACCACCACTTGCATGCATACTCCATCATTCACATCATCACTTCCCTTCTCAACCCACTGATTCTCTAAGGTTCCATTAAATGTATGACTTGTCAAAACTTTGGATCCTATCACATTAGAACTTGTGGTAGCTTAGTCGTTTTACATAATATTATAACATCATCACATATCTTCTTAGCCCCATTTCTTTTCTAAGACATTCTTAGGACATATGCTTTGTGGCTTGTCAGAATTCTAGATCCTGTCACATCAAAGATTCGAGTCTGTCTAGTCTTATTTTGGTACTTTGCACCTTATCATTTTATCCCTTAAAATTAGTTAACCACACAAAGTAGAGATCATACACCTGTATGAGCAGAGTGGGTGCCTAACACCTTTCCTCTCTGTAACTGAGGTCCCATACTCGAAATCTCAGGTCACAAATCAGGAGTCAACTTAAAGTAAGAGAGTCTCTAGATTCTCTATCTTTTTTAGATTTTGGAGGTTCTAGCCGACTGAAGGATTGTGATTTAACGGCTAGTGGCGACTCCAAGTCTATTATATCATCAATCTAAATCAAGCCATACACATAAAAAAAACAAACATAAAAGTATGGACACCAATTTCCAGCGTTCACAACCTCATCTACCTATCATCAAATAAAAGAAGGTTGGTCTATAAAATTGACTATTACTATGATAGAAGAACCTTTAAAGCTATCTGACAAGCTGGATGTGATTACCCCATATCAGCAGTCTCCTTAGTACTTCGTTAAAGAGGTTACCTAATGGATTTCGAGATCAAGAAAGATAGAGAGGCTGAAATCACGGCCATCATCCGTAACCTCAAGCAATATCTTAGCAGCACCATTAATCATGACGGATGCCACATCAACATAGTAGAGCATTTGACGAAAGAAGATATAGTAGCAAAAGAAGATTTATTGTTCCATGAATTGAAACCAGAACCCACCAAGATGGACGATGCCAAGGCAGATGTTCAAGATACCCTCATTGAGATAAATCTTGGAATAAAGAAAGACCCTCAGTTAACATATATTAAGCATTGAGCTAGATCCTTAAGCCCAGATGGAGATGATCTATCTCCTCAGGTATTACGCACGTTGCTTTGCATGCGATTATCACGAGATGCCCGGTTTGGATTGGGATTTGGTCAAACATCACCTTCCGATCAAGGAAGGGTTCAAGCTATTCAGATAGTCCATTAGAAGGATGTCCCCAGAAGTAATGCTCAAGATCAAGTAGGAGACTAAGCGACTGCTGAAGGAAGGATTCATCAAACCAATCAAATACGGGGATTGGACCTCAAACATAGTCCTTGTTATCAAGGAGAATGAAAAACAAAGGATCTATATAGACTTTAGAAATCTAAATTTGGCAAGCTTAAAGGATGAATATCTGATGTAGATTATAGATCAACTCATCGATGGGACATTGGACGCAAAATAATGTCGTTCATGGACAACCATTCTGGGTACAATCATCTGATGTAGATTATAGATCAACTCAAGATCTTCACTGCAGAAGAAGATGTTCCAAAGATGGTATTTCCTTTACCAAGGGCGATGGCGAACTACTTTTGGGTTGTGATGTCTTTCAGGCTAAAAAAAAGGCAGAGCAACGTATCAGAGGGCCATTGTTTCAACAAGAAAGAAATGCATTCGATTTGGGAGAATTATTTTACTCAATAATTAACAAAAGAATAATGAAGAGAATAATCACAATATTTATTTATTTATTCTGAATTTGTTTACATCCTTTATCTACTTTAATTCCAAAGTAAAATATTTACATAATCTAATACGAATATCAAATGTTTAATATTAATTTTTATAGCATTTCAAAGCACGTTGTTATCTTCAGTATTAAATATCGTTGTACTAGAATGATATCCATTCTGATTGATTCCATGCTTCTAAGAAGACACTTTGATTTTTTTTGACCCATATTAGGGTCTCTTTCAATCCCTTCACGATTGAATAATAATCACTTAAGTTGACTGTCCATATATCAGACCCATCGTGCGCACATAATAGACTCATTGCGCAGACATGGCTGTTATGTGAATCACTTGTGTGGATTAGGAGTTGTGCGTTGTAAGTGCTATGTTTATATCAAGCACCCTGTGTTGTTAAATTTCGTTGTGACTAACCACTTTAGAATGATGGACTTGTTCAAAGATGGAAAGTTCACCGTCATAAGAAGATGTGCTACAAAGCTCAAGTCATGAAGATTGTTCTACCTTGTTCAAGATCAACTTCAAGTACTACTTCTAGTTCAAGTGCAAGTTCTATTTCAAAGTTCAAGCTAAAGTGCATGTTTAACTTCAAGAGCTAGACCAAGTTCAAGTCCAAGTGCACTACATGGTCAAGATCAAGATCAAGATCAAGCTTAAAGTGTACAAGATTAATGTAATTCCCCGAATTTCGAGGGTCAGGCAAAGCTCTACTCCCGAGATCCAGCACATCACTTATGCAATATGGATAATGATGTTCAAATTTTACCCATATTAATGTTTTAACATGAGTAGGATTATACTAAAACAGCACATCATACTCTGGATATATTTAAATTAAGCAAGCGGAAGTCTAAAACATATATATTTAAACCTGTAAGTGTTTCACAAACCTCCAAAGTATGAATATGTAACCGGGCTCAATATATACATAAATTGTTTCAAAATATATAAAATGCGAAAAAGTATGTCTCCAACTAATCTAGATATCCCCGCAGTCCCTGCACATTAGTAGGAGAACTCCTCCTCATCCATAATGTCCTACTCTATCGCATAAACTTCATCAGCACCTGCATCTAAACCAGAGTCTGGTTGGTGTTTTAAAACACTGTCCCAGAGTGATAATGAGTGTCCAACTCAGTGGTACTATAAGGTAAAAGTTAACATGTTATCAATTCAATCAAGAAGTAATGATAAAGCAACATAACAATCACTTTTTAACTACTCTTGTTAATGCAAGAATGAAGTACCAGTAATGATGTTTGCTTTCGCATCAAAGCTCCCTCACAAGTGACTCTGACAACCTATTTCGCATGTGACAACACTCCCTCAAAATGGTGCATCTTCATCGCCTTAAAAATGTATCATAACTAATGCAATGTGATGCATAGTTATGTTAACCGAGTACTTAATTAAGCTTATTCATATAGCAGGCTTGGGAAGCTAGGGTACCTCCCTTTATATCATTGACCAAAACCAAAGGATCCATCTAGGGTCGTCACTCCTAGTTAAGTACATGCGATAGGCAAGTTATAGGGCATCACTCCTAATGAAAAGCAATCGATAGACAAATTCAAGAATTTATACTTGTGGTCACTACGGGAGGCTCGTCACCTCAGCATAGGCCAACAGCTCGAACACGGTGTCCCATACCACCATACCTGGCTCACAAGTCTTAGTTGCTCATTGGTCACTACAGGGAGGCTCGTCACCCCAGCGTAGCCCGACAGCTCGAACACGATGTCGCATACCACCATGGCCGGCTCATGAGTCTTAGCAGATCATGATACTATGTTTAAAGTGAGCCTTTACATTGGTGAGGGGTATCTTAAATTCAAGCAGTAATGTCCACACATGGTAAACACACAAAAGGCCAATCGATTGGTACGGTCACATGCTGACTTAATCGACATGGAGCACATAAGCACCCCTCGTGGCCTAACCACTGTCGACAATCGTCGTGCGACCCGGATTCATCAAGTATACACAATGTGGCGAGACTAATTCGAACTGTTACCGATTACCTAGGCTACGTTGTAGCCCCAATCTTACTCAGATGCAACAAATAAACACATGTGATAATCATTTCAACATTTAACAAACAATCCAAGTAAATTCCTCATTTGAGCATTTCATCAAACACATTAATCATGTCACCAAACACATGCATTTTATCGATGAATTGAGTAGAGGTAAATATGATTACATAAAAGCACTATACATATGTATAAGGTAAATAAGAATCCTACCTTAATACTTGTAATAAATACAAATCATCAACAATTTCTCGTTTCGACAATTCATCAAACACTTGGACAACACTTCACTAAATACATAGACTAGGTTAGTTACAACATATATTTTAGCAATTCCTTATACAGAGAGATTAACATGCATATGACAATGATTAATCCTAGATCAGAAATCATGGCAAGCACAAATCATGTTTAAATATTCATTCAAACATTTCAACAAACACATGTAACACATCTTTTGCTCAACATAGTTTGTACATGTATATTATACTGAAATTAGAGTATCTAAGACAATACGGCAGTAATCAAGTCAGACATAAATCATTAGGTGACATTGAAAGCATTAATAACCATAACCTAAGCATTTATAGTCCTCACCTTTTATCAGAATACTTGACTCAGACTTGGTCCAAACTCTACGTTTCTGAAAATGGAACATCGGGCACCTAAATGACAAAACAGGTTAGTTAAGTTGACAAATAACTATCCTAGATCTCTACAATGACATTAGGGTTAGGTTTTCTTACTCAAAATCGTAGCCAAAAGAGATTCGGTAGCATGACGGGATGGAGATTTGGTGTGTGGAATCATGGGAGAGGATTCCTGCAGCAATCTCCTAAGTTCTTCCTTCTTTCCTTCTTCTTTTCTCTCCTCTCTCTCTTAAGGTTTGATGAAATTCGTATATGAGATTGGTGGGGTGAAGTAAGGGTTATTTATATGCCCAGAAGTGATGCAAATGGCCCCAGGGCCACTATATACATAGGTTATACCCTTTGGGCGACTGTTTCTGTCAAACAGGGCTCATAGGGAGGCCCATTACCCACCTACATCATAGGGTATTCTCTCTGACAATGGATCCATGCTAAGACATGATTTCGGTGCGATCGGATAAGCTGATCGATCATGGAGGACCCCTGTCAAATCAACGGTCATACTTACTCAATCGGGGCTACAGCTATACAGATGTGCAAAGAAATTTCCTTTTCCCATGGGTGAAGTTTGGTCAGAAACTGACGATTCGACGATATTCGCACTTCTCACGCACTTCACTTGGCGTTCAAATTGTACGTATCTAGACACTATTTGGGCTTGATTCCCACGATGGTTGTCAAGCTCAGTAGGACGGACATAGTCCTATAGTTTCGTGGTCATCAGACCCTCGACGTGCTGTCTAAGTCCGATACGGGGTTTCAATGTACTCCCGAGAGCAACAGGCTCTTGGGATTTCTCCTAGGTCTTTATGTAGTATTGAGCCAATGGTACTCTAGGTTTTGGGCCTTCTCATTTGTGAAAATGGTGGCCTAAGCTTAATCCACCAATTATGTAGTTCAGTACTTAACTAAACTCCGCCTAAATTATAAAAATATACGGTCCTTAAGTGGTTCTACCTGAGGTGGTACTCGGGTCTTTGTATGGATTTTTTCGAGACGTTACAATTAAGCTTCAAGTAAATCAAGTTAAAGATCAACCGAAGCAAGTAAAGCTACAAGTTAAATGTTCAATATTTCAGGTATAAATGACCCTAGAAAGACCTTAGGTTTAGGTCATTCATATTGCACATTTAGTATGGGCTATTGTGCTTGTTATTGGCTTTATTTCGACTAGTCCTAGCCTATGTTCGACTAATCCAGGCTTTAGCTCGACCAGTCCAGGGTTTTTCTCGACCAATATAGGATTTGTTACAAATTTTTGAATTTTTCTGGTAGGGTCACGACTAGTCCAGCACCTTGCTCGACCAGTCGTGGACCACTCGACTCGAAATCCAACAACATCTTTTTGGGTCCCACAACCAGTCGTGGGTCAGTTTTATCCGATCACGCCAGAAATTTCAAATTTGGTTGAACCTTAGACCAGTTAGACTAGTCGAAGGAACCAATTTTCAGCATATAAATAGAGGACTTTTCTCAGTTTTTTTTCTTCATTTAGAAAAAGCCAAATCATGCCTCCTCTTTGAGAGAAAAGCCCCTGTGATTTTCAAGCTATTGTCCTGTAAATTAAGATTCTTTTTATCAAAGTAGCCCAAGGTTGGATTAATTTAAAATTCATTTAAGCCAAGAACCCTTTTATATGTGTGTTTGAACATTGGACATCTTCATCTTCAAAAGAAGCAGTTCTACCAAGCTACATCGAGCAAAATCTTCAGATAAGTATTTTGTTTAAATTGCTTTTGGTTTTTGAGATAGCCAGAAAATCTCTATTGTGGTTTTGACTAAGATAGCCAGAAAATCTCAATGTGGAGTTTTTTATTATGGTAGCCCATTGAAAATGCAATTGTAAAGGTTTTAAGGTGAACCTTAGAAAACCTACTTTATTAGTGAAAGCCAATATCGCGTAGGTTGTGATTATTGGGACTAGAGTAGGTATGGTTGTTTGAGAATAGTTGGTGTACACACCAACCCACTATAATTTCTGGTGTTTTGTGGATTGATGTATGTGATGTATGAGTGGTGGATGATTGTATCTATTTCATGTACATGTGGTGAATGTTGTAATAGCTAGATTTCATTATTTTACCTCTAGTTTTAGTTTGGGTTTTTGATCCTTACCGAGTTCAAGAAATCAAGTTGTCCTGCCATTAACTTTGGTTTTTGGTGTAAGGTTGTCCTTTGAACAACGTTTGAATCAACTTCCCAATACTATTACAATTAAGATTGTCATTTGATTCAGCTATCTTCATTTTATATTCTGTAATTATTTTTATTTGGCATAGTCCTATTCACCCTCCCCCCCCCCCCCCCCCCCCCCCCTCTCTAGGATTGAGAGCTCGCCCTTTTCATATGTGCCACCGGTTGTGCACCCCTATCGGTTGTGCGCCCCACCAATTGTGTGCCCCATTGGTTGTGCACCACCATTAGTTGTGCGTTCCACCAGTTGTGCGCCGCATAATATGTATTATCGATTCCTGGATTCTTCTGAAGTGCAGGTCTCTCTCTACTGCTATGGTATTTCTCCAATGAATTAACAAAAGGGAGAAATGGGGTATTTATAGACTCTCACATGTGCCAACCTCTCCCTGAATACATTGTGCGTTGACTCTCTATGCAGTCATACCTGTTGTGCGCCAACACCTATTGTGCGGTCCAACTAGTTGTGTGCCACAAAACCATACTCTCTTAACAACTCCTGTTGTGCACAGCATAGCAACTCCTGTTATGCACCGCACAACACAACTCTTTAATCACCTTCTATTGTGCACCGCACGACTCAATTGGGGAAAAATCTATCTTCTCTTTAAGAATCTTCTTTCTTCTTCTAATCAATTTTATGCCTCGACAAATGCCCCCTTGATCCTGCATTTTTGTCTTTTTCATCTTCAAACTAAAAAATGTAAGATGAATCTTTAATAAAGTGTATTTTTTCCTTCTATACACACAATCATACGTCTGCGCACAATGCATCCTGTGCACAACATATGTCTATGCACAACCCATGCTAGGAGCTCTAGATAAGCCGGACTTCGTCCCATTCCGCTCATTCAAAATTCTCATCTGATCCTCTTTGCGCGTTTTCATCTTCCGTACAACACTCATCTGCACACAACGAGTCCCAACACATAATAAAACTTTGCACATAATGGAACCTGCGCACAACTGAACTTACGCATAATAGAACTTTGCGCACAACATAACTTGCGCGCAACGGAACTGGTAGTCTGAAATTTCCAAGTGTCCAATCCTTACTGGATTTTTCCTGTCCTCCCAATGACTCATTCTAAAATACCATGTCTCCATTGATAAACATGTTGTTGAATCCTCAAATCCTCAACCGTAAGAAGACCGCCCTCAGAAAAGGTCTAGATCTACTAAAAATTATTCTTCTTTCTTCAAGGTACCAGACCCTCCAATTATCAACTTTGCTGATCAAATCCAATGTTTTCTTGACCCTATCCATCATGTTGTACTAATGAGAGAACTAGAAGGACCTCCAACAGAGGATCATGAATCTAACTGGGAAAACTGGCTGAAATCTACTGCCAATTTTTGATCTGATGACTCTCGTCCTACCCCTACCGATCTTCCCCACCTCCCTCAATTTTTAAGAGCAAGAAGCAGAAGAGCAAAGATGAAATTCTCCAGGAAAAGATAAGAGATCATAACAAGAGACATTATCAAAACATCTAGGACATGATCAAATCTCAGGAAGACGTAATCAAATTCAAGAATCCTTACAAGGATGAAACTGTCATCATTCCCCTTAATCTTTAATGTCATCTCTCCATTATTCAAAGTGAGTCATCCGATCACATGACATAAAACCAGCTTATATACATAGCAAATTGGGTTATAAAAGAACAAAAGATTCTAGAAGGTTACCTCATAGAGAAATGTCTGGTATAGAAGACTGGACAAATATCATACATGCTTCCTCACTCCATGCTTTAATCCCTGTACTCTGTATCCCATGCATTACTTCGAAATCGTCCAATAGTGCTTTCGTGATTGCGACTCTCTGTGGGGAAAAGATGAATTCAGGACATGTGGTCTCTTGTCCTAGTGTCAATTCTATAGCTCATGGGTCGGGGCCAACCTTCAAAAATATAAAGAAGTTCTCATTGCGATGAACATATATGTAGCTATAGAAGCCACCTCCGATTTCTTTCACAATGATACCCTAATTTACAAAGGATTTCCAAAGCACTAGTCCTCCACCACAAACTCTTTCCACTTATCGATCGGTAAACTGAGCATCACTCTGTGGGATCTTCATCGAATGGTCGGCCTTCCCATCACAGGCTCTTTCCTTGATGAATATATTCCTACCGATGCAAAGTTTGATTATGTCGCCCTTGAAAGAGTGCCTCACATTTATGCCTCTACCATTGAGCTTTTCAGGGAGATGTCACACTTTCTAGATGTACACATAATATCTCCACTCCAGTGGCTTGCACATTTGTCAAGATATCTACGGTGTATAATTTTAATGCTTCTTCTCTTTTCCTTTCTTATTTCTTCTTTTACATACATGTACGTGTTTCTCATACTTTTCCTTTTCTCCTCAGGTTTTTTGGTTGTCATTCTCCAGAGGTGGAGGCTACTAGCCGAAGAATAACGGGCCCGACCACTTTTAGCCCCGAAACTGAGCTAGCTGCTTTCCTTGCATATTGGCTGAGGCTAGTCATCTTTCCCAGCTCAAAATGGTCAGATTCAATCCGTTCGACTTTATTTGTGGCTGTAGGAGCCATGGCAGAAGGCAAGAAGAAATATTCTCTAGCTTCTCCCATCTTATGTTCTCTGTACAAAGCTTTTGGAAATGTCGCGGCACATTGCTCAAGCCCGACAATTAGAGCTACATCTTTATTCACCCCATGACACTATTTTTTCTGGTTGGTTAGGAATATATTTTCCATGGAAATATAATAATCCAAAGAAAGCTTACGTTAATCTCGAACGTCCCCCCTTGTTCTATCATCTCAAGTGGAAAATGATGAAGAAGGTGTATGAATAGGTAGTTGATAAAATCGAGAACATGGAATCCATCGACTTTTTCCCCTTCTATCTAACTCATCAAGCTAACGACAGGGAAATCGAAGATAATAATGATCTGGAACCCATCGAAAAGATTTTCCTGATCTGCATTCAATCTTGCAGTCCGCCTCTTCGAGGAGTGAAATTTTGGAGGGAACCCTACTACCCTAGTATGTTTGCGAGACAATTTGGTTATAACCAAACGATGCTCTAGGTGGGAGAAGAGGTTACCCATATAATGCAAAGCTATGGGGTCAACCCATACAACTGGACCCTAATATTGAAGCAGCTCTAGGCCAGAAACTTTTGTTCCTACTTCATCCTTCTTAGATTTAATCATCAGCTGCAAGCTTCATACGCTTAGATGCGCTGGTGGTCACACTACTATTACTTGGTGTGTAACTATTTTCCCGTTGACTGTCCCATCTGGATTCCTCCCCTGAGATTGAGGAATTACAGACCAGAACAAGAGATAGGATACTTCGTTGAAAGCGATCATGCCACCACTCCAGGGCATCTTTGTCGGAAGATTTCTACAGAAGAACCCATTAGGGAGATAAAGCCGCCCAACACATTGGAAGGGTGGATTTCCTTCAGCTCCCCTTTGGATCTCATCAAGCGAATAGAAAGACAAACCACACCCATTGATGAATTCAAGACCCCTGGCACCATTCTTTCTTCTCCCACTCGAGAAGTAGAGGGTTAAACTACAGTTGTAGCTCCTTCTACTACAGATCAAACTAAGACTGCGATTTCTCCTGCTTCGGGTCAAACAGCTGCTATAACTTCTCCCATGACTCACTCACGAGCCAAATTTTATCTCTAGAAGTTTTAGCATAACAACATCCTTCTCCTTCTCAAGGCATTCGTCTTCTTCCCGTAAAGACTGTTTATAAGGGAAAACAAATAGTTTCTGAAGAAGATAGTTCGTCAGATTATTCTGTAGATACTTCAATCAGTGAAATGTCTTCTTCTACCAGCTTAACTGATAAAGGGAACATTTTACTAGATGATAATCAAGAAGAGGATGTTGAAGTAGATATCGGTGAGGAAGGTGAGATCAGGATTGATATTCCACCCAATGAAATTCAGTCAGATCGTCCAGATACTTCTTCAATCAAAGTCGCTTCTCTAGAAGAAGAACAGCTTGATTACGGGGGCTTTAACTGTTCTCCGCGTGCAAACATTTTCATTTCTTTCGATGCTTCGTATTCCCCTTATATTGTAAAAGCTACCGAGGTAATTGCTCAGGGCCATATTGCGCTCCCAAATATAGCAGAGGTTTCGGCGTCTAGAGAAGCAAAAATTCCCTTATCAGATACTTACGCAGAAGCAGAGAATTTATTTTTCCCTCAAAGCATAGAAGTAAACCGGGATACTATACAAGCTCCACCAGTTGTTACTGCAATCGCTAATATCCCTGTTCATGTTGAGAAATCCCCCATTGAGTCCTTCTCTTATCCAACTGGTAGCTCAGAGTTTGGAATTCTTTCCCGATCCCGTTGATATTCCGACTCCGACAATCTTGGATTTAAGTACTAGGGTTCACGAACTATCCCTTAATGTTGTGGTCACAGCTGCAGATATACCTTTGTTTTCTAAGTCGGGAGTATCTTCTATTCCAGCCAGTTCTCAGATTGCCCCTAGAGAGGGTACACTTTTTTTTTATTCTTACAGTTCTTATATATTCAACTCTAACATTTCTAATTAAGTCATTCTTTTCCTTTTCAGCTACAATTGAACCATCTTCAAGCGGATCTACAAGCTCTAATTTTATAGCCACGATTTCTGACAGAATTCCTCTAGAGAAAGTATCACCTCATATGCCTGTATTCTTCAAGAACGATATTTCTGTCATTGTGAGCGACTTTAAAGATCCTGCACAATGGCCCTTTTTAGACAGTGCCTTAGCTGTTCTTGAACATTTAGGGAGGTTGGCTCATATCAACGTTCTTCCTCTATATGATTCCTTGTTGCAATTCTATAACTCCATAAATAATTTGGAATCAACACAGAATATAGTTGTTGCTCCAGAGATTTTACATGGTCAAAGAGAACTAATGTCCCTCAAAGAAAAGATTTCCCAAACTGATGACTTAATAACTGGTTATGATACTGAGCGTCAATCTCTTCACGATAGACTGAAAGCCTCTGACAAGAATAGAGTGATCATTGAAAGTCATATTGTTTTTCTATAAAAAGAGATAGCTTTGCTTGAAGTGAAGAAACAAGAAGATGAATTAAATATTTGCAAGATTAAAGAAGAAATTGAAGACAATGACAGCATTGTTAATGTTAAAAGAACTGAGCAGATGAAAAATAAAGAAGTGGCTATCTCTATGTAGCGAGAACTGGCCAATGTTCCTGATCAGGCCAAAATCATTCTTAAAGTGGAACAAACCCAAACTATATCGCAGGTTTGATTGAAAGAAGATTTATAGAGCTATATCACAGCCCACACCCCAAACTCGAAAACTGAGTTGACAAAATTCCTGATTGCAGAATCAGGTGTCAGCAGCCTCCATAGTACCCCAGTCTCGGCTCCCAGCGCACATACGCCAGGTTCCGATCCTGAGATCCTACAAGGAGAATTTTCCATCGTACGTTTAACTCGTAATAAGTATAACCACAAGTTTACCAAAATCACAAAGGCAACATTATCATCACATATCCACTAATATAAATATTTGAATACAGTGCTGAAAGGGAAATACATTTATCGAAACTCAAAGCTCTAGTAGACGACTGTACTCTCCAAGCTCAAGGTTGCTGCAACCTAACGCCACCTGTATGCATCTATCATGCCTAAGCTTATAGAAAGCTTAGAGGGTGGTGTAAGTGTATGAGCAAGGTAAGTGTCAAGTATACAATATCAGATCAATGCTGAAACATGCTAGTAAGTCTGTAAATACCATCAGTCTTATCCAGGCTATGAAATGCGAAAACATAATGAGCCAATATCATATACTGAGGAAGCAATGCAATATGCAGTGCAAATGAAATGACCAAACTAAAGTGTGAAGTCAGGATAATAGTACGTAGTATCGCAAGCTATGTGGTCCATCACAAGGGACTTTTATACAACCAGTCTCATACCTAAATTTGGATAGCTAGACTCAATGTGGTAAACTCCTGATCTCAGGTTGGTCGCGCATCCCAACCGAAATTCTGATCATTGCAAAGGTACACATAATAATTAGTTGCGCACCGCCAGCTCAAGTAGATAGTGAATGAATGAGTAAAATGCTGAGTATCAACACCTGCTCAATAAGTCCACATACCAGTACTGTATATCTTTAGGATCATCACCGATGTCTATTACACTTTACACGTGTCGTCATCCAATGAACGCACAACCATACAAGTGGAACAGACATCACTATCCGCCTGGCCAGTAATCAGCCAATATCTGCTCGGCATGTCGATAGTGGACCCATTTACGAGCTGGTTAAACTTAACCTAGCTATGCCCCCTACCCTCGGACGGGTAGGGCCATACACCCTTTCAACTGATCATGACATAGTGGGAGACGCGGCTTACTAGTATTCGGCACTTGGGCATTCATATATTCACTCAGTCTAGATGTTGGAGCGTCTCCTGGCCATAGAGGTTTAGGGACTTTCACCTAAGGACATCTATGGCACCCCAGGTAGAAAAAGATTTTTGGTATCCCATCTTACCATCCACGATACGCCTATGGAGGCCACGATCATGATGTTGCTTGGGTGTACAGTAATCATATCCCGAAATGTGAGATGTATAAGTCACATAGTCTAATCATGCATCAATCCTGCGCATACCATGCGCTCATGTGGGACGACTTCGCCTATCAGGCAATCTCATAAACAATCTGCCCTTTGGCATATGCAATTGTCATCCACATCTCATAGCAAATATAAAGATGATGCGTATGGGCATGTATCATGATGATATACTGTCACATACTCATAATCGGTATCACTAACCGGTATCAATAATCAACATTGATAAACGGCATCAACAATCAGCCTCAATAATCTGCCTAATAAAGGGCCTAAGGGAAGGTCATAATATGGACACTTAACCATCATTGTCCATCGATGTGCACATTTAACCAACATTGCACCCAAGGAGTGGCCTTCATAGGGCCAAACGTATAGTAGGCCCATGGCCTCACACAAGGGCCTAATATACATCGTCATGGGCCACATTCTTGGGCCTAATATACATCAAATGGGCCTCTCGGATGGGCCATAAGTATATCAAAGTGGGCCTCACAGATGGGCTAAAAATATGTCAAAGTAGGCCGCAACAATGGGCCTCATATACATCAAGGTGGGCCGCAACAACAAGCCACTCCAATGGGCCTCATAAACATCAAGTGGGTCGCATCAATGGGCCGCACTAATGGGCCTCATATACATCAAGGTGGGCTGCATCAATGGGTCGTACCAATGGGCCTCATACACGGGCCGTAAATATAACACAATGGGCCTCAAGTGCATCACAATAGGCCACAACCCATAGGCCGCGTATACCTCACATTGGGTCTCAAACATGGGTCTTATGTACATCGCAATGGGTCATATCCCATGGGTCCGAAAACTGATGGATGGCAAGGATAAAACATATATACCATGGTGAACTGCAGCCTATGAATGGCGTGTATACAAAGTATACCTCAGGTGAGTCTCGTCCCAACTGGACCGTGCCGATAAAATGCATACACCACGGTAGGGCCTACCGTCTTATGGAAAGTATAGATAAAACACATACATCAGGACCCCATCGAACACACCGTTCAGCGATGGACGGTGCGGATATAGAATATATAAATCAAGGTGGGTCCCATCCCACACGTGCAACATGTGTGGGTGGGCCCCACGAGCTGCCAAGTGAATGGACGGGGTGGAGAAACGTGTACATCATGGTGGAATCCCACCATCTAGTAGATTGGACGATGGGGATATACAATACATGCATCCTTGTGGGGGTCCACGCCCCTGGACGGTGGTGACCCCACACGTGCAAAGTGGGTCCCACCGTCCCAAAGGCGGACGACGTGGATTAAACCATACATCACGGTGGGTCACATGTGGGGCCCACCATAACATTTATTTCCATCCTATATGTACATAAGGTCATGAAGACATGAATAAAGAGGAAAAAAAATTTCATATCGATCCAAAACTTCGGTGACTAAAAAAGGGTTTCAATGGTAGACGTTCAATCCATTGCTACTTTTGGTGGTGTGGATTGCCTGAGCTGCATGTACGGCTAATTTTTGGGGTGACTCGGTGATTAAAGGGGAATTATCAAATGCACTGCATAGATGTTAGACATACATCACGGTTGGACCAATGTTGGGGCCCATGGTCCCTGCCTATCCAAGCTACAGGACGCTGGCAGCAATCAGCATCTAGCCTTATTTTTTTAGTTTTTTATTCATGGTTTTTCATAGGTGGGGCCCACATTAGGACGATCCAGTCCACCTACTAGGTTCTCCAGTTCGTAACGGGTCCAATGAGCCCGATATACAATACCTTTTGGTGTATGGAAACATCACAGCGAGCCTTAATAGTCTATATCACCAAAACCGTTATTTTCAACAATGCGGCCCGCTAAAGATTCGGTTGGGCTTCATTCTTCGGTTCAAAGCCTAAAATGAGCTAGGAAAATGTATGGACGGTGTAGATATAACATACATCAAGGTGGGTTCCATGTAAGTGTGGCCCACTATATTTGAATCAAACTGATATTTATGTTTTCCCTGCAAAGCAGGCCTACATGACCAACCAGTCATCCAGGCCCACACCGGGCGACAAGTGGGCCCTGCTACTGGACTCATGGATTAGACGCATACATCTAAGTGGGGTCCACGAATGTGGCCTACTGAGCTTTGGATCAAGTCAATATTTGTGTTTCTCCCTTCATTTGGGCCTGTTGGACAGCAAGGGCATCCCCACTAGGTGGACAACAAGGGTGTCCACCAGATGGACAACAGGGACATCCACTAGTTTGGACAGCATGGATTAAATACTAGCATCAAGGCGGACCATCAACATGGGGAAGAGAGAGAGAGAGAGAGAGAGAGAGAGAGAGAGAGAGAGAGAATGAAATAGAGAGACATGTGAAGGGGAGGGACCCCGCCACTATGGGCCCTCCCTACACTTAATACAAAGCATACATCAAGTGGGTCCCACCATAAGTGGGCCCACAAATAGAAATCAATGGAGGAAATTTCAAGATCACTCATTGTTGGATCTTCTTAGTTCCTTGATCTCCCGAGCTCCTAAGCTTCCTCTTTGATGGAGGATGATGAAGGTTAGATGGTGGAGATTGGGTGGTAGGAAGTGGGCCACACCTAGCTTCTCCTTCCTTGAAAATGCTTGGACGTTTCTCTCCTTGGGGTTGCTTGGAAAAATGGCAGAAAGAATGAGAGAGAAAGGAGATGTAAGGAGAGAAGGATAGGTGATGGATGGAGTGATGGATGATGGGTGATTGGTAGTATGGGTTGTGTAAGAGAGTTGACTTGGGGGAATGGCTTGTCTACTTGGGGTTAGGATAGAGTGATGGTTGTACTTTGATTAATTGAAATGATGCGTTATAGAGATTCTCTCGAGATTCGCAACGCGCGATGTTTTCTCGAAATATATGTGGGCCCACAACTCCTGCCCTGGGTATTGCATCGGCGCGCGAGACGTAGCGTTAGCACTACGACGATGGTGCGATTACTATGGTACAAGTCTCAGGTCAAGTCGACTCAGATATACAGGATACAACTCTAGGTCATGCACAAACGTTGGTTACAGGTCGCGGTTTGCCAGAATTTGACATAGAGGATTGCGAAAGTCTACAGATCGGTACAATTTAGGATACAGGTCTTACAGCTCTCCCTCCTAATAAAAATTTCATCCTTGAAATTTGCACTATCACGCAACTAAACATAACTCATAAAGGAAGGGAGGAGAAATCATAACATTATATCGGAAACAAAATACAATCGAATAGCACTTGCGAATCCTAAGCTCTTGCTCCCAAGACACATCTTCTACAATGTGATAACCCCACTGATCCTCAGGCCCCAGTAAGAAATGATCAAAACTAGAATACTATGCAACCTCACAATCTCAACAGTAGGGAGATATGTCAGAAAGTTTCTAAGTTATTCAAACTCAAGGATCTAATCATTCTAAGTTCTCAACAATCATCCAGTGAAGGGTAGTTATCAACAGATATGTAATGTTATTCTCAGGTATTCCCAAGTTATGCTCTGATATCAACTTCTGTCACGTCCCAAACTCAGAAACTAGGCTCACAAAATTTTCGATCGCTGAATCCGGTGATGACAACCTCCATAGTACCCCATTCTCGACTCCCAGAGCTCTTATGCCAGGTTCCGATCCTGGGATCATATAAGGAGGATTTTTCAATGTATATTTAACTCATAATAAGTATAACCACTAATATAAATATTTAAATACAGTGTTGAAAGAGAAATACATATATCAAAAATCAAAGCTCCAGAAGACAGCTGCACACTCCAAGCTCAACGATACTGCATCCTAACGCCACCTGCACGCATCTATAGTGCATAAGCTTATAGAAAGCTAAGAGGGTGGTGTAAGTGTGTGCAATGCACGTGCCAAGCATATAAATATCAGAGTAAGTAGAAATACTAGCAATCCATAAATCGTACAATATTAGAGTAATGCGGAAACATGCTGGTAAGTCCATAAATATCATCAGTCTTATCCAAGTTATACGATGCAAAAATATAATAAGTCAATATCATACACTGAGGAAGCAATGTAATATACAAAACCTGATGAGTTCACAAATACCATCAGTTCATTTAGGACATATAAATGCAGAAACATATCAACCTAAAATATCATATGCCACAGATGCAATATGCGGTGCGAATGTAATAACCAAGCTAGAGTGTGAAGTTAAGATGATAGTACAGAGTATCGCAAGCTATGGGGTCCATCACATGGGACTTCTATCCAAACCAGTCTCATACCTAAATTTGGATAGATAAACTCAATGTGGTACACTCCTGATCTCAGGTTGGTCGCACGCCCCAACCGAAATCTTGATCATTACGAAGGTACACATAACAATTAGTTACGCACCACCAACCCGAGTGGATAGTGAATGAATGAATGAATGAGTATAATGCTGAGTATGCAACCCCGGCTTAATATATCCACATATCATTACCGTACATCTCTGGGATCATTACTGGGGTCTATTACACTACGCCAGTTTGTTGCCCCTATCCGAGCGCACGACTGGGTAAGCGGAAGAGACCTCACTATCCACCTGCCAATAACGAGCCCGGCTCATCGATAGCGAACCCATTCCTCAAGCTAGTAAAACTTAACCTAGATATTACTCCCTCACTCAAGCGGGTAAGGTCACACCCCCTCCCAACCGACCACGACACGATGGGAGATGTGGCTTACTGGTATACGACCCTCGTGTGCTCATATATATATATATATATATATATATATATATATATATATATATATATATATATATCCACTTAGTCTCGACGTTAGGACGTCTCCTATTCAGGAGGTTTAGGAATTTTTACCCAGGGACATTTATGGCGCCCGTATATTAAAACCAAACATTTTCAATGTCCT
Source organism: Magnolia kwangsiensis (assembly GCA_037074715.1). Classification (NCBI taxonomy): domain Eukaryota; kingdom Viridiplantae; phylum Streptophyta; class Magnoliopsida; order Magnoliales; family Magnoliaceae; genus Magnolia; species Magnolia kwangsiensis. Next base: position 33,086,274 of record CM073586.1, on the reverse strand, counting down.
ATTTGGCCATCCACGACTTGCCTGTGGAGGCTACGACCCAAATGTCACTAGTGCGTACAGTACTCACATCACAAAATGTAAGATGCGTGAGTCACACAGTCCAATCATGCATCAATCTTACGTATACTGTGCGCTCATGTGGGACAACTCCACCTATCAAGGAATCTCATAAACAACCTGCCCTATGACATATGCAATGGTCAACTACACCTCATAACAAACATGCAGATGATGCATATGGGCATGTATCATGATGTTATGCTATCATATACTCATAATCGGTATCGATAACCAGCACCGATAATCGGTCTCGATAATCAGCATCAATATTCGGCCTCAATAATCGACCTTGATAATCGGCCTCGATATTCTACCTTGATATTCAACTTTGATAACCTTCCTCGATAGTCAACCTCGACAATCGACCTAAGGAAAGGTCACAATGTGAACATTTAACCATCATCGCCCATCGATGTTGACATTTAACCAACATTGCTCCCAAGGACTGACCCACATAGAGCCAAACGTATAGTGGGCTCGTGGCCTCATACAAGGGCCTAATATACATCACCATGGGCCTCACTCAAGGGCCTAATACACATCACAATGGGCCTCACTCATGGGCCACATATGCATCACATTGGGCCTCATCAAATGGGTCATAAATACATCATATTGGGCCTCAACATATGGGGTAATATATATCACATCAAGCCTCCTCAAATAGGCCGCAAATACATCATATTGGGCTCACCAAATAGGTCACAAATACATCACCTGGGCCTCATCAAATGGGCCTCATATACATCAAGTGGGCCGTATCACATGGGCCTCGTACACATCACAATGGGCCTCATTACTCAGGCCTAATATACATCACAATGGGTCTCATTACTCGGCATACAACGAGCCCCACATATGGCCATAATGGGCTTCACATATAGCCACAATGGCTTCACAAACATCAGGTGGGCCCTACATATAGAAGATGGGCCCTGCAGATGAACAATGTGGATTTACATGCATCAAGGAGGATTCCCACCGTCCAGCAACTAGACGGGGGAGATATAAAACACAGATCATGATGGCTAATGTGGGGCCCATAGATGCAAGGAGTGGATACTACACTGCATCAAAGTAGGCCTGCATGTACAGCGACAGACAAACGGCGTGGATGAAATCCATACATCAAGTGGGTCCCATGTAACGTCTTGGAAAAATCCGTATAAAGACCCGAGTACCACTTCAGGCAGAAATCATAAAGGGTCAAATTATGTAGAAATTAGACAAAAATTAATTAAGTACTAAACTGAATTAATTAGTAGATTAGCTTTAACTACTTTCTATACGAACTGCAAGACCCAAAACCAGTAGAAGCACTAACTCTACTTTACCTAAAAACTTAGGAGAAATCTCAAAAGCAGGTTGCTCTCAGGAGCACATTGAAACTTCGTATCGGACCTGGACCACGCGTCGAAAGTCCAACTACCGCGAAACTATATGATGGGCTTGACAACTAACGCGGGAATCGAGTCTAAATAGTAACCGGAAATGCACAACTTGAACCTGGAGCGAAGTGTGTAAGAAATTCAAATATCTTTAGAAAATAAACTCAACTAAAGTGATTTGGGTCGTTCGCTTACAGGCCAAATTTAAGGTTTCAGACTGTCAGATTTTTACCCAACTACACCCTTGGATCAAGAAAATTTTCCTACACATGACAGTGCACTTGTGGCCCTAATCGAGTGACAATAGCCATTGAACTAAAACTGGTCCTCCACGGTCGATCCACAAATCCGATCGGACTAAAATCTTAACTTGACATAGATCCATTGTCAGGGAACCTTCTCTAGATCGTATGCAGGTAATGGACCTCTAAATGAGCTCAGTTGGTCCGAAACAGATGCTTTTTTGCTATGACCTAAGTATACCATGGCCCTGGGGCCATTTAAACCAGTTTTGGGCCTATATAAAGCCCTAAACCCACCTCTCTCTCATTCCATACGAATTTCCTAAAATCCTAGGAGAGAGAAGAGAGAGAGAGAGAGAGAGAGAGAGAGAGAGAGATAGTAGTTAGGATTCATTCTCACCACTCCATGTGCCGAATCATCTCTCCCGTGTCGCTACACTGTCGAATCTGAATCCATTTTTGGGCAAGAAATTCTAACCCTAATATGTTTTAGAAATTCAAATAGAGGAAACGGTGAAATAGCTAACCTATTTCATGATTTAAGTAGCCGTTGTGCTGTAGACAAAGGCATAGTGTATGAACCGAGTTCATAATCGGCGTATTGGCGAAAGGTGCGGACTATAAACATTTAGGTTATGGTTTTCAAGGCCTTCAATGTTAGTTAATGATTTATGACTAACTTGATTGTTGTCACATGTACTTAGATGCGATGTCTTCCGTGTATTGCACATATATATGAACTATGTTGAATATGATGCATTTCATGTGTTTTTAAAAATGTTTGAATGAATATGAAATTATGATTTGTGCTTGCCATGATTTTTGATTAAGAATATATGATTGGTGTATGTGTGACAACTCCTTTGTGAAAGGATTTGCTATAATATATATTATAACTAATTTATTACATGCATGTTGATATGTGTAGACTAAGTGTTTGATAAAATGTCTAAATAAGAAGTTGCTTGTTGAAATGTATTTAATAAGGGCATTGAGATAGGATTCTCAATTACCGTATCTATAGTTACAGTTTCCTTCATGTAACCTATCTTGCTACTACGTGATTTAGGGATGAAATGCCTATGCATGATAACATATGCACTATGTGTTTGTTAAAATGTTTAAATGAGATTTATAGTTGAATTGATTATTACATGCTGTTTTGACTATCACACATGAATGCCTATTGTATTTGAGTATGATTGGAACTAATACGTAGTCCAGGCAATCGGTAATGGTTTACGATCAGTGGCCGAACTAGTTTCACCACAACGGATACATTCAATGAATCCGAGTCGTACGATAATTATCAATAGTTATTAGGCCATGAGGAGTGCGTATGCATTCCATGTTGATTAATTTAACGTGCGCTCGTACCAGTCGAGCATGTCAAGTAACCCGATTGGTCTAATACATGTTCACCATGTATGGACGCTACTGCTTTAATCTAAGGTACTACTTACCAGTGAAAAGCCCGTTTAACCTTGGTACCATAATCCGCTAAGACTCATGAGTCAAGCATGGTGGTATGGGATGCACTAATATGGACAACATTTAATCATCATTATCTATGTTGCATAAGTGATGCAACGGATCTCAGGAGCTGAGCCTTTGCTTGACCCTCGATTTTCGGAGCGTTACAAGTTGGTATCAGAGCATGATTTCGATTAAACTGGACCTGGGTTATGGTAACACGATGTACACTGATCTACTTTGACTTAGGAGGAGGCGATGAAACATAGAAACAGTCATAGGATTCCAAGTTTTGCCGACAGGCAAGATAAACTGTTTAAATCGAACCCGTATGCATCTGTGATCATGCGAGACGATCCTAATTCCCTTCCATATCGTCAATCGACGGGTTTTAGACAATAATTTGGCATATTCTACACTCAAATGACCCGAAAAGCGTGAATATGCACGAGATGGACTCCGAAAATGTCCCAAACCGCATGAAACAGAGGGACCCAAGGTGGGTCCCGTACATTTCTGGCACCCCGGGAGGGGGATGCCATCGTCCCTAGGGCGAGCCATTGCCCAGAGGTCCAGCGGATCACGATGGCATCCCACTTACTGGGAGGCCTCCCGGTCCAGGTCCGGCGGGCCACAGCGAGCCGCGGCATGCTAACTGTGTACACTCATATGGGGCCACAGAAAACATGTGAGGGCCCTCTATTTCTCCCTTTTTTGCTTCATGTCATCCCCACCTAACTTCTAAACCCTTCCAACCCCTCCAAACCTTGATTTTTCACCTTAAATCCCCCCTCCATTCTCATATCTTCTTCTTCTTCTTCACTACATACCCATCTCCACCATCTTCCTTAAAAAAACCCATCTTCTACAACCACCCATCTCCATCATTCTCCTTATTTGAGCACAAACCTTATACCTTTGTGTCTCATAACTCACAAGCCTCACAATCCACCATATTCCCAAGCTTTCCTAACTTCTATGGCTCTTTTTGAGTTTGTGGGTGCAATCTTCTCCCTTTCCACACTTCTTTCCCTCATGGGAAAGAAGAGGGCTTCCACGGATGAAACTAGGCCTAGTCGCCCAACCCATCTACAGAAGAAATTGAGCGCCGAAGCAAATACAAGCACCACACGAGAGTAGAGGACGAAGTGGGATCTCGATTCCCAAATTCTGCTCGAGAGGGCCCTACTGTCGGGCATCACACATGGTAGGTTCCAGGGTCGTAGAGTTCTCTGTGAAGCACACGTGGACAAAAGGCTATTTGGGTTATATCCGGTGATGGACCTCCTTTTGGACGCTGGATGGGGTCCCATATTTGAAAGAAAGTCACGTACGTGTGAGAGCACTGTCCGAGCCTTTTACGCCCACATACGGGACCCATTGTTGGAGCCTCTACAGTTCATTATTCTCGTGGTTAGGTGGGAATCCACAGTTGATGTTGGTGTAATAGCTCGGATTATGGGGATGGAGCATGGTGAGGTTCATGCTAGCAAGAAGAATCTCAGAAGTGTGCGTGAAAGAGATCGCCGCAAGCGATTTCTTTGTGGCCGACTGATCCACTGGAATCGAAGCAACTACCTCCCAGCGACCAAGATGACTCCTGACTTCCACCTACTCTACCATATATTCACACACAATGTGTATCCTAGGTGGAGCAATCACTCCACATGCACGCGTTTGATGGTGGACTTCCTATATAGAGCTGGGCAGGGAGACAAGTTGTTCTTGCCTACATACATCCTGCTATAGATAGTATAGTCCACACACTCTATTAGGGGAGATGTTACACTCCCATTCGGCAAACTCATATACAAGCTTGCTCGTGAGTTCGACTACCGACTTGACTCGGAGCTTGTGCTGATCCACTTCATCATTGACACTACGCTCAACAACATGGGTATTGGGCCACGACAACGCCAAGCCTGTCTTGATGAGTATAGCGATGAGATAGAGGAAGAAAGTGAAGAGGATGAGGAGAGTGAAGATAAAGAAGGTGAGGAAGGAAGTAATGAAGAGGGTAGTGGTGATAAAGAGTAGGGAGAAGAAGAAGAGGAGGCCCAAGACTCTAATGGGGGCTCTCCTCCTACACATGAGCACTACCATGATCGGGTTGCTTTAGAAGCCTGCTTGGCTCAGATTGAGGAGGGTCAAGTCACCATACGACAGGAGATCAGAGAGACCCGAGCCAAAATTGAAGAGAATAAGGCTTACATGAAACAGAAATTTAAGAAAGTGTTCCGCACCCTGAAGACCTCCTGTGCTGCATGTAGGACAAGTGTGCTCCTCCACCATCACCGGAGTCGGACAACTAGCTATGTGTTGTAGTCGTCTTTGGGTTATCTTTGTTTTATTGCTTTCTATGTTTTAGCCTTGGTAGGCTTAGTAGTATGGTAGAGTTGTTTGTGTGTTATAGTGTTTGAAGCTTTGTTTAGATTAGCTCACATGCATCTTCTGTCATGATCCATGTAAGACTATATCTCACGTATTGTGACAATTTTGGCTAAATGAAATGCATGAAGCTCCTTTTTTTATGGAATGTTTAGAATGCTTGACACGTTAAGTATTGCTATGATAATTTTACACATGTTGCACCCTATGTTGTGTATAGGGAATGTCTCTGAAAGCTACTTGGAACACTACACGTCTAGCACTTGGCGGATTGTTTGATGGGGCACCTCCCCTAAGCGATAGCCACACAGACCCCAGCTTGGGCCCTGATAGTGACATGATGCCAAATTCACAGCCGGTCACTGGCCCCACTAATGGGCCAACACCTTTTGCACCACCGAAGCCCGAGCAGAACCGTGCGTCTACCTCAAGCCACACATGCCTCAGGCAGCTTCTCCTCCTGATAGGTTAGAGCAGATGATGCTCCTTATACAGTAGCAGTAGTAGATTTGGACTACCATAGCAGGGGCCCTTGCCCAGAACATGAGTGTGGTTCCGCCTGTGGGTACTTACAGACCCGGGGAGGCCGAATAGTAGCTTGACCGCATCTCTAAGATGCTGAAGCCGCTGCACTGTACTGAGGCGAAGCAGGTTGAGTTGGTCATATATATGTTTGAGAAGGAAGTCAATCTCTGGTGGGATAGCATCCTTCAGACCGTTCCCGACGGGTATGTGTGGACATGGGATGTTTTTAAGACCCACTTCCACAGAAAGTATTTCCTCCTCACCTACCGTAACGAGGAGGGTGAATTCCTTCACCTCCGTCAGGGAGGAATGACTGTGGCCGAGTATGAGAATAGATTTACAGAGCTGGCCAGATACACTCCCTTGATATTAGCAGACGAGCCGATGTGAAAGCAGCGATTTTTTGAGGGTCTGCGGCCTTAGATACGTACGAAGATGTGTTGCGCTTGCATTCTCAACTATGCTAAGCTAGTGAACATGTCTCTGCGAGCTGACCAGGATAGGGACAAACTATCTTGTACACGCGTACCCATGGGTATGAGGCCTCGACCAGATTTGTTGAACAGACCATTCCTCTGTAAGAGCCCACGAGAAGACTCGCCTCCGCGGCTTATGGCTTCACCGACCCAACTGAGGTGATCAGATCTGTGGTACACCTACTGCAAGAGGTCGGGTCATGCAGATACTTCTTCACCAAGATGAGGGATAACAGCTTCTCGCCGCCTCAGAAGATCAATCGCCAGCTTCCCCAAGCTATCTCGGCTCCACCTCTATGTTCAATACCACTAACACAGCCTTTCTATAGGCCTAATGTACCTCGTAGTAGGCCACCTCAACGACCTATGGTACCGCAGTCAAATCGTCCTCAATAAGCTCATGTGCACTCACTTGCAGCTAAGGCATCTAATACAGCAACTGCAGCACCATTGGCTTTCGAAGTTATAGCACACATCTAAGGTACACCCGTGTTTCTATTGGTAGACACCGGGTCCACTATCTCAATCATATCATACGTAGCAGTCAAGCGACTAGTGTTGGAAACTACTCATATGGTTGGGGTGAGACTCCTTACCGCCACAGGGACCTTCTTAGACTCTACCAAGACTTGTAGAGGTTGCTCGATAGATTTAGGGAGCAGAACAATGCTCGCTGACCTAATAGTCGCCCCATTACGTCATTATGACATCATTCTTGGTATGGATTGGCTCACCGAGATGAAGACAGAGATTGATTGCGATACTAGAGTGGTGACAGCCCATGCACCAAAGGGCACAACCTTCACTTTTCCAATTCAGGTTAGTTGGTACTACTGTGTCAATTGTTATGCTACCTTGCTAGAGCATGTTGACGGTCTGACACATGGGAACACACCAGTAGTCTAATATTTCACAGATGTGTTCAGGATGATACTTAGACTACCACCTCAGCGCGAGATCGATTTTACCATTGACCTAGCGCCAGGTGCGACACCTATATCTCTACCAACGTATCGCATGCCCCCATGTGAGATGGAGGAACTGAGGAGACAGATCAATCATCTGTTGGATGCAGGCTTCATACGACCGAGTGTATCTCCTTAAGGAGCACCCGTGCTGTTCGTGAAGAAGAAGGATGGATTATTGCGATTGTGTATTGATTATCTTAGATTAAACCAAGTGACAATGAAGAACAAGTATCCTTTACCCAAGATAGATGATCTGTTTGATCAGTTGAAAGGGGTACAGTATTTTTCAAAGATCGACTTGCAGTCAGGGTATTACTAGTTGCGCATCAAGGATGAAGATGTGCAGAAGATAGCGTTTAGAACCAGCTTTGGGCATTACGAGTTCCTTGTGAGGTCATTTGGACTCACAAATGCACTGGCCATGTTCATGGACTTGATTTCTTCCCACCTTGAGCAAGAACAAGAGAGTATGCTTATTTCTACTCTCATTGAGCATAAAAGAGTCGTTGGATGGTCAATTGCAAACCTCAAAGGAATTGATCCTTTGATTTATACTCACCACATTCATCTTGAATATAATGCAAAAACCTCCCGACAACCATAATGTCGACTCAATCCAAATATGAAAAAAGTGGTAAAGGTTGAGGTACTTAAGTTATTAAATGTGGGTATAATATACCTTATATCCGATAGTCAATGAGTGAGTCCAACCTAGATGATTCCTTAAAAGTCCAGAATTACCATCGTAGCCAATGCTGACAATGAACTCATGCCAACTAGAGTAACTACTTGTTAGAGAATGTGACTACAAGAAATTGAATACCCGTCACAAGGAAAGACCACTTTCCTTTGCCCTTCATTGATCAAATTTTAAAAAGACTAGCTGGTCACTCTTACTATTGTTTTCTTATAGGTAATCAGGCTACAATCAAATAGAGATAGCCCTTGAAAATCAAGAAAAGAAAACATTCACATGTCCCTTTGGCACATTTTCTTATCGAAGGATGTCATTTGGACTGTAATGCCCCCACCACTTTTCAGCAATGCATGTTGAGTATTTTTTCTGACATGGTGGGGCATTATTTAAAGGTTTTCATGGATGACTTCTCTGTCTTTGGTCCATCCTTCAGCGAATATTTAGAAAATCTTAAATGTTTGTTAAAGAAATATGAGGAAAAGAATTTGATTCCGAATTGGGAGAAATGTTATCTAATGATCCCAAGGGAATTGTTCTTGGACATATAATTTGGGCAAAGGGAATTAAGATAAACAAGGTTAAAATTGATCTTATCTCTAACCTACCTCCACCTAAGAGCATATGTGACATGTTATCCTTTTTAGGACACGATGGATTTTATAGACGATTCATAAAGGACTTTAGTCATTTCTCTCGTCCTTTATGTAATCTACTCTAAAAGGATACCCATTCGAGTGGAGTGAAGAATGTCATAATGTTTTTTCTAAGCTCAAGGGCTTGTTAACTACTGCTCCTATCATGCAGTCACCCGATTGGTGTATCCCTTTTGAGATTATGTGTGATGCGTCTAACTATGTTATTGGGGTAGTGTTAGGCTAGAGAAAAGATAAGAAGCCCTACGTGATTCACTATGTGAATAGAACTCTAAATTCTGCCCAAGTGAACTATTCCACTACGAATAAGAAACTCTTAGCTGTAGTATTCACTTTGGATAAATTTAGGTCCTACTTGATCGGATCCAATATCATCATTTACACTGATCTGCAGCACTAAAGTACCTTGTCTCTAAAAATGATGCCAAGCCTCACCTGATAAGATAGATCCTCCTACTTTATGAATTTGATATAAAAATATGAGCAAAAAGGGAGAAGAAAACATAGTGGCTAACCATCTCTATAGGCTTAATCTCCCCAATTCCCTTGAGCCGATACCTATAAATGATATGTTCCCTAATGAACAATTGTTTAGACTCTCTCAATTGCCTTGGTTTGCTAACATCGCGAATATCTTACTACAAGTTTTACGCCAATATATTGGACCGCGCAAGATAAGAAAAAATTCTTTGTCAAGGTACGTAAATTTTTCTAGGATGATCCTTATTTGTTTAAATATTTCCCACACCAAATTCTAAGGAGATGTGTGCTAGATAATGAACATTAGATTATCATCTCTTTTTGTCATTCTCAGGCCTGTGGTAGTCACTTTTCTGTTAAAAAGACCATGGCCAAAATTTTACAGCGCGAATTTTACTAGCTCAAGATGTTCAGAGATACTCAAGAATTTTGCAAAGCTTATGAGCGTTGTCAAAATTTGGGAGGGTTGTCCCATCGAAATATGATGCCTCTTAACCTCATTCTTATCATTGAAGCATTTGATTGTTGGGGCATCGATTTCATAGGGTCATTCCCCCAATCCTTTGGAAATATTTATATTTTGTTAACAGTAGATTATGTCACTAAGCGGGTCGAAGCGATCCCGTGCCAGAATAATGACCATCGTACGATCATTCAATTCTTAAAAGAAAACATCATTTCCCGGTTCGAAACGCCTCGAGCTATCATTAGTGATGAAGGGTTACGCTTTTGCAATAGGTCATTCGAGAAAATGAAATATGGCATCTCTCATAAGGTGAGCAGTCCATACCACCAGCAAACAAGCAGGCAAGCTGAGATTTTCAACTGAAAAATTAAACAAATTTCAAAGAAAATGGTTAACCCTGACCATAAAGATTGGTCAATCTGTTTGACTGATGTTTTATGGGCTTATCGTATAGCTTTCAAGACCCTCATTGGAATATCTCCCTTTAGACTCGTCTATGAAAAACCTTGCCACTAACCTGTGGAGTTTGAACATAGGGCCTACTGGGCTATCAAAAATTTAAACTTTAACTTGGATAACGTTGGCTTGCTACATAAATTTTAATTAAATGAACTCGAGAAAATCTGCAACGATGCTAATAAGAACTCAAGAATCTACAAGGACAAAATGAAGGTGTTCCATGACCAGAACATCCTTCGGAAATCAATCATAACTGGTCAAAAAATCTTCCCGTACAATTCTCAGTTACATCTTTTTTCAGGTAAACTTCAATCTCGTTGGACCGATCCCTTCATTGTTACTAATGTCTGTCCTTACGAGGCCGTCGAGATAAAGAATTCAATGAATGCTAATGTTTTCAAAGTAATTAGACATCATCTCAAACCATTTGTTAAGAAGTTTAATTCAGAGGACATGTTCATGCCTCTGACTGATCCTGTGTACCAGGATTAACCTCCTAGTCTAATGAAGGTGTAGTTAGGTTTATTGCTTTCAAAGGATTTAAGATTAGGATAGTTTAATTTCAATTTGTTTAGTCTTAGTGCTAATCCATTTACATGTTAAGAACTTTGAAAAAACTTCAATTCTCCTTCTTCAGGTATTATCTTCCCATCACTTCTCATTTCTTTTCATTGTCTCATGTGCTTTGCATGCTTATATCTTTTACATTGAGGACAATGTAGTTTTTAGGTTAAATGTGTGGATTAAGTCAAATAATCAGTGTTTTCTTAATTTTGAGCAAAAATTGTGAAAATTTTCAATTTTTCAGGTTAAAAACCTATTTGGAAAGCGATAGTTTGTGCACTCAAGAATGTTTTAAGTATGATGATAAGACGGAGATTGAATTTTGAATTGTTGGAGTTTGATCAACTAAGTAGACTATCACTTAAGTTCTTTCATTTAATTGATTAAGAGGAAGTTTAAATATCATGTTGATCTAAGTCACAAGACACCATTGATTTGATTCCTGTGAATAATGCTAAAATTTCTAATTGCTCGTATGTGTATCATTGATAAATGTTGAGAATTGAGTCTAGAGAATTCTATCCACCTTAAAAAGATGAAAAGCACCAATTAAAAAATAGAAACCATTGATTTGATTCCTGTGAATAATGCTAAAATTTCTAATTGCTCGTATGTGTATCATTGATAAATGTTGAGAATTGAGTCTAAAGAATTCTATCCACCTTAAAAAGATGAAAAGAACCAATTAAAAAATAGAAAGATTGACAAAGAGGTCAGATATGATGAAAAGATTGAAAAAGAATGAAAAGACTGAAAAGAATGAATAAATAAAAGGGACTATCGATATAAAATCAAAAACTGAAAAAATAAGAAAATGGGGATAAGTTTGGAATCAGCATTTAACTATTCAATTAAACTTGAAGTGATGATCATGGCTACCATTTTGAAATGATAGTATTTATATGGAAAGTAAGTTGAAATTCACTGAGCACTTTGAAAAACTTGATATATGAACTTATGCTCCTACGTGATTGATGTAGAACCTATTTAATTGATTACTTATGTGATTTGAATCTAAGTTTTCAAAATTTCACTTTCTTATCTTGATTATACTCATTCATACTTGATTACACAAGATTATTTTCTGAAAGAGGTTTGAACCTTAAGAATTGAAGATTTCGTCCCGCATGTTTTGCTCGAGATTAGAAAAATGTTGGTTGGGGGTGTGTTGAGTGTCAAATATTTCATATTTCCCCCTGTATATACCTTGGTTTTATGAAACTAATAATTGTTAATTGGTATATTTTATACATATTTGTATTGTGAGGTGAATTTGAGAGCTTGGATTGAAAAGAATATCAAAAGCATGTATTTGATGCTTAAGAATCACCAAAGCAAGGAGTAGATCTTAGGAGACAAAGATTGAAGATTTCAAGACCTCAAGATCTAAGAAAACTAAGTACAAAAGATGTGAAAGACTGAAAAAATTACAAAGCCCGCAGTAGAAAAATAAGCCAATTCGATCCGACCTAAGATAACTTCAGTCCGACCGAAATTGCACAAAATAGTCCAGCAAGAAATTATGATTTTTAGAATTAATTCGATCCAACTCGGTCCAACCAAATCCAACTTCAGTCTGACCTAAGCCAACATTAGTCCGACCTAAATTTGACAGATTTTCTACAAAGAATTTTCAGCCTTAATTCTATTCGACTGAAGCTAACTTCGGTCTGACCAAAATTACATATAATTGTCCAGCGAGAAAGTGCAATTTTCAGCCTTAATTCGGTCCGACCGAACCCAACTTCAGTCCGACTAAAGCGTAACTTTTTACGCAAATTTGAGGTGGTTTCAAAGTTGGTCTAAGCAAATACTATAAATATGGGTCTCTTAATTATTTCTAAGCACAAATTAGGGTTGTAAGAGTGGAGCAAAGTGTTAAAGAACTTCAACGAGTCCCTTATTAGTGCACTCACCAAGCACACATGTTTGTCAATCAAGTGACTAATTGTGTCAAGTAGTCGGATGGATCCTTGGCAAATGAAGACCGAAGATGCATCTGGAGCAAAAGCCCAAGCTACAAGTTTAAAGTACAAAGAAGCTTCTACGATCTCGATCTTACCAATGAATGACCTTGACCCTTAATAGGAAAATGCACTTAGATCATCTATTCAAGTCATTCTAAGTCTATACTTTTCATCATTCTAATGTTGGATTTAGTAGGTTTAAAGTTGTTGAATGAATTACTGGACAAAAGTTCAAATGGGAAAAACTGTCTCACATTCGGTTAGAGAAGGTGCCACCGAAGATACTTTCGGTGCCACCGAAAGTGCCTAAAACAGTCCAGCAACTTTCAAAGTTTAATTCGATACCACCGACTAGATTTTCAGTCCCACTGAAGAACAAAGTTCGGTGCCACGAAAAGTAACAAATTTCATCCAGCAGCTTCAAGATTTAATTCGGTACCAGCGAGTGATATTTCGGTGCCACCGAAAGTTGACTCAGTAGAACCGAAAACTATTCGTTATAGATCCATTGGGACTTTTTCTTTATAAATAAAGGACCCGGAATTTTATGGAGTTAGTGGATTTGGGCATTTCAAAGTCTCTAGTGTATCCCAAGCTTATCTCATTCATCCTAGACTCTTTCCACATGAGATTCATGTTCCTTCATTGTGATTTCTCACTTCAATGAGTATTTAAAGCTCCTATGATGAAGAACATGATCTCTATCCTGTTTTAGAGTATAGAGACCAAACCCATTGGCAAATCCTCAGTCTCCATGATACTCTAAAACATTCATTAGTTGAATCTCTTAGGAAGTCCATTCATAACCTTTGATACTGTAAGTGTTATAGTTGTTAGCCCTTTTTGTTGTTAAATTTGTGGTGCTAAAGATACTGTTTGTATCTTGTTATGAAGCTTGCACATGTGAAGAACAAAGCTCTACTCAAGACATGCCGAGTCATGACAAAAGTCTCACAAGATTAACTTCGATAGACAAGCACTGTTCACAAGTTAAGACTCGAGAATGCAAGTATGTACGACTTAGTTCCAGACAAGTATAATTCAAGATCTCACCAAGCTTTCAACATCAAGATCTCAAGAAGCTTTCAAAGTTCAATCTACACCAAGATCTCAAGCTTCATTGTTCTCTAAGGTCACTCATCCTTAAGTTTTAATGTCCTTACTTCACTTTTGAGGTATGACTGACTTTAGGTTGACCTTTAGAGTAGGTCACTTTGGATACATAATTCATATGTTTTATTTATGGAAATTTGGTTTGTTCTAAGACTAGTCCTGCGTCTTTCTCGACTAGTCCTAGCACTGCTTTGACCTGTCTAAGAATTTTCTTGATCAGTCGTAAGTTTGTTGTAAAAATTCAAAAATTCTTTTTAGGCTTCGACCAGTCCTAGAGACTGTTCGACTAGTTGTATGAATAGTGTCGACTACTTCTTCGACCAGTCGTAGACCTACGACTCAAATTACAGCGCTGGCATTCGACTAGTCGTGGAGACCTTCGACCAATCGTAGCTGACCTACGACCAGTCATGAAACCGTCTTATCTTATCGCGCCCGAAATTTCAAATATCCGTTGGTCTAGCTCTCTGAACCAGTCGAAGATGCAATTTGCTCACCTATAAATAGAGCACGAATCTCAGAATAATTAACACAATTCACGTTAATCTAATTCGGCCTTCTGAGAAATAAGTTGTGCTCCATTTAAGCTAAGTGTGTATATTTAATATTCTATTTCTTTAACTTTTTAAATTGATTTTGTTTCTTTTATTCCAATCTAATCTGAAAAGAGGAAGTTTTATTTTCCTTTTTCTGGAATCAAAATCAATTAAAGCTAGCTCATCTGGTTTAATTTAAAATCTATTAGAATTTAGAACCATTGTAAAGTGAGTATTGGACATTGAACTTGGACATTCAAATATCTACTCCGATTTGGTTCTTCTGGGTTGCTACAACGAAGGAGAAATTCAGGTATTTTACATTTATGTAATTTACTTTCATTTGGTTTTCTTTTGAGATTTGCCAGAAAAATCTCATTGTATTAGTTATCTGAGGAGAGCCAGGAAAACTCAGAAGTGGGTTTCTTTTATTGTGTAAGCCCACAAAGAAAGACACAATTGTGAAGGTTTTAGGTGAACCTGGAAAACCTATTTTGATAGTGAACGCTAATATCCACTATGTGAGGATATTAGGAGCGGAGTAGCTGTGTGGCTGTTTATTAACAGTTGGTGTACACACAGGCGAACCACTATAATCCCTTGTGTTTTATGGTTATGTGATTTATTTTCCTATCTTTGATTATCATTTGAGGAATGTATGTGAGGATGTGAATGTTGTAATATTTACATTTCAAGCATTGTGGGGAATGTTGTAATAATTTAGGATTTCTATTCTTGTAATTTATTTCAGTTCCTTGTTGTTTATTTATTCCTCTTCAGTTTGAGTTTTTTAGAAATAAGGTTGTCCTACCATAAATCTTATTTTTATGGTGTAAGGTTGTCCTTAGAAAGTAATTTGTATCAACCTCTCAAGACTTGAATTTTAAGGTTGCATTTTATTCTCCATTGGGGTTTGAGATTAGTTATTTATATTGGCTATCTTTTTATTTGATTCCGCTGTATTTATTTTTAAATTTGGCATAATCCTATTCACCCCCCCTCCCCCAGGACATATAGCTTGGCCATTTCAAATACAAGATTAAACATAATAGTGTTGTGTTATATAAAGCACCTTTATTTGTCAAATTTCGATTGGACAAAACAGCATATAGTGCAACTCATTCATGCGATGAAAAGTTCACCTTCAAGATCAACACATGAAGTTGAAAAGTGCAAGACATGAAGATGGTTACTTCAAGTTTGAGTTCTACTTCAAGTTCAAGATCAAGCTACAACTTCAAGTTTACTTCAAATAGAAGATCCACTGAATGCTATTGAAGATTCAAGTAGAAACTTCAAGGTATACATTTCAATGTCCAATAATTTTAAGTATAATTAACCCTAAAAAGACCCTAGACTTAGGTCCTTTCATATGCTAAACATATACGTATTTTTATACTTTGGATAGGCTTTGGTTCGACTAGTTCAAGCCTTAGTTTGACTATTCCAAACTCTGGTTCGACCAGTCCAAGATTCTAACTCATAAAATGGACTTTTCTGATAACTCCTTGACCAGTCGTGGGCACGCCCTCGACTAGTCTACGGGAGCTTGACTCGAACTCCAGCAACTAATTTTGCACTCCCTCAACCAGTTGAAGGAAATGCTTGACCAATCGAGTAGGCCATTCGACCAGTCGAAGAACGGTTTTATCCGATCGCGCTGAAACTTTGAAATTTCGTTAGGTCTTAATCGAGTCGAAGGAGAACTTAGACCAGTCAAAGCAACCGATTTTCAACCTAGAAATAGAGGTCTTTTCTCACTACGAATTCATTCATTAAAGCCACGAAACCCTTTACTTTGAGAGAAAAAAGTCCCCATCATCTTCAAGTTATAGCACAGTAATTTTAAATCCTTTAATTACTTTTTATTTTTGTAATTCCTTGATCTCTTTCATGAATTTTATATTTTAAAGAGAGTTCATACTCTTCCTTATAAGAGCAAAGGAATTCAAACAAATAGCTCAAGGTTTGAATTAATTTAAAATCAATTTAGAACATACAACCTTTGATTGTGTTATTAAACATTGAACATTTTGACATCAAGCAAAACAGTTCTACGGGCTACATCAAAGAGCATCTTCGAAAGAAGATAAGTATTCTTTATTCATTTTTTGTTTCTTGAGATATCCAGAAAATCTCTGTATTGGTTTTGACTGAGATAGCCAAAAAATCTCAGCGTGGGATTTTGATTGTTATAACTCATTTGAAAACACAACTGTATAAGTTTTAAGGTGAACCTAAGAAAACCTTAATTATTAGTGAACATCAATATCACGTGGGTTGTGATTATTGGGAGTGAAGTAGGTATGGTTGTTTGAGAACAGTTAGTGTACACACCGTATCACTATAACTCCTGGTGTTTTGTGGTGAATGATGTATGTGATGCATATGTGTTGAATGGTTGTAATCTTTTCATGTACATGTGGTGAATGCTTGTAATAGATAGCTTTCTTTCCTTTTTTTCCTCTTGTTTTAGTTTGCGATCTCGATCCTTACTACATTTAAGAAATTAGGTTGTCCTACCTGAAACATCTATTTTTGTATAAGGTTGTCCTTTGAACAAGGTTTGAATCAATTTCTCAATACTATTACAGTTGAGATCTCTGATTAGTTCTGATTTATTTAATCTTTTAGTTCTTTAATTTTTTAGTTGGCATAGTCAATTTCTCAATACTATTGCAGTTAAGATATCTGATTAGTTCTGATTTATTTAATCTTTTAGTTCTTTAATTTTTTTTAATTGGCATAGTCCTATTCACCCCCCTTGAACAAAGTTTGAATCAATTTCTCAATACTATTACAGTTGAGATCTCTGATTAGTTCTGATTTATTTAATCTTTTAGTTCTTTAATTTTTTAATTGGCATAGTTAATTTCTCAATACTATTGCAGTTAAGATATCTGATTAGTTCTGATTTATTTAATCTTTTAGTTCTTTAATTTTTTTTAATTGGCATGGTCCTATTCACCCCTCTTGAACAAAGTTTGAATCAATTTCTCAATACTATTACAGTTGAGATCTCTGATTAGTTCTGATTTATTTAATCTTTTAGTTCTTTAATTTTTTAATTGGCATAGTCAATTTCTCAATACTATTGCAGTTAAGATCTCTGATTAGTTCTGATTTATTTAATCTTTTAGTTCTTTAATTTTGTTAATTGGCATAGTCCTATTCACCCCCCTTGAACAAAGTTTGAATCAATTTCTCAATACTATTACAGTTGAGATCTCTAATTAGTTCTGATTTATTTAATCTTTTAGTTCTTTAATTTTTTAATTGGCATAGTCAATTTCTCAATACTATTGCAGTTAAGATCTCTGATTAGTTCTGATTTATTTAATCTTTTAGTTCTTTAATTTTTTTAATTGGCATAGTCCTATTCACCCCCCCCCCCCCCCCCCCCCCCCCCCCCAAGGACTGAGAGCTCAACTTTTTCAAGTGGTATCAAAGCCAAGTTGCTCATTTACGTGGATTAAATTTCTTGAGTTTAAAGATCTAGAGCTTTCATTATGTCAAATTTCAATAACTTGTCTATTACCAAGCCACCACCTTTTGATCGCTCAAATTACGCTAATTGGAAAGCCAAAATGGGGATTTTCTTAAAATTCATAGATGAAAGCGTGTGGCAAGCCACAGTAACTAAATAGAAACCACCTGTGTCTGAGGTTCTAGGCAGTGACGGAACCATATCCATTAAAGAAACTCCTTTTTATTTATAGACTACACCTTAGAAAAATGAAAGCAGTGCAAATGCTAAGGCTTTAAATGCAACTGCATGTGATCTATCACCTGATGAATTTTTAAAAAAAATATTTCATGTGATATAGCTAAACAAGCCTTGGATATTCTTGAAATGACACACAAAGGAACTATTATTGTCAAGAAATTTAAAGTTCAAATCCTCACTACAAGGTTTGAGGAAATTCATATGGAAGAAAATGAAACTTTTATGGACTTTTATACGAAATTAAATGACATAGTTAATTCTATATGGGGTCTAGGAGATGGAATCCCAGAAAGCAAAGGCTGTGCTAAAATACTATGATCTCTTCGTAAGAGGTTTAATTCTAAAGTAACTGTCATTCAGGAACTAAGAGACACTAATCAAAGGAAGATTGAGGAGTTAGTTGGTTCTCTTCAAACATACGAGCTAAATTTCAAAGATCCCAAAGGTAAGTCCATTTCCCTTAAGTCATCTAAATCTTTTTCAAAAGATAACAATGATAATTCTAATATTGAAGATACAGTGGATGATGTGGCTTTACTTGATAAAAAGTTTTACAGGATTTTCAAAAGTAAGAAAAGAGTTGATTTTCAAAAACCTTTTGATAAGAGAAAGGGAAAATCTAAAACTTGAAAATCTATGAAAAATAGTTAACTGGAAATCTGTGAAAGATAGTTAATGTTTCAACTACCATGAATATGGCCATTTGGCAAATAAATGTCCCAAAAATGATAAGTCGAAGAGAAAAGGCATGATAGCTACTTGGGATGAATCTCTGGCTCTGAAAGTTTTTCTAAGTCAGATGAATCAGAACATGAAACTTCAAATGAAGTAAAGGCCCTAATGACTATAGCCAGAGTCACCTCTTCAAATAGTTGTAACTTATCTGATTATGAGAATCTCAAGAGTGACCCTGAAAATAAAAATGAAAATGATCTTCAGGATGCCTATAATGCCCTATACAAGGAAAGTTGCAAAACAGCTATCAAGTTATAGATTTAAAAAGAAAATTTTCTCAAATTAAAAGAAGAACTTGGAAATATTGTTTTGGAAAAATCTCATCTTTCTTATTGTTATGAAAAAGAAAAACTTGATTTAAGTTTCGAAACTTCTGAATTTGAAAAACTCATAACAGAAAATGAGAATTTAAAACTCGAAGTTTCTTCTCTATTGAGTTCTAAGGATACATGGCGATACGCCCATGGAGACCCTAAGCTGGAAAAATTATTAACAAGCATCTAACCAGTTTTCATGAATAAACTAATTTGATTGCAATTAGCCAATCAAATCAGGGGTCTTTCAACATGATCCAAACATTCTATTTGATTTACCTTATAAATGGAGGACATCAAAAAAGTAAACACGAATAATATTTCAACTACAGAAAACATGAAATTCTTAAATAAATAAATAAATAAATAAAACTAATACAGATACTAAAAGAAGTCAGATATAAAAGAATCACAATTTCTCAACAAGGAAATATCTAGCAAATTAAGGATCGGAAGAATCTTACCATTCGGAAAGACATGGCTGCAAATCAAGAGCAGAAGGAAATGAAGAAGAGAAGAAGAGAAGAAGAGAAACTACTGTTTAAAAAGATATTTTGAAACAAATAGACAGTATCTGCAATGCAAAGGGCTGGTTTAGAGAGGCCTTCATAAGAGTATCTGCAATAGATTTGGCCTACATCAGGCTAAGCTGAAACAAATAGATATGCTTGTTAAAACATAACGAAGTACTCATTGTAGTGTGTGTGGCTGTGAACAGGTCATTGTACTCTGAGTTAGATGGTACTAAGGCAGCGTATGGTACATCAGGCTAAGCTGAAACAAATAGATATACTTGCTTTACCTTGTACTTTAGAGTTATATGGTACTAAGGCGGCGTATGGTGCTTGATATGCAGGCACTGAGAAATTATACACATGAAAAAAAAAAAAAAATTTAACTCAAGTTAAACTGACTAACTTGTGAATCCCACAGTTACTGAGTCACTCAGAGATTGGTTGGACAAAATTACCTTTTAAAAAAAGATTGGTTGAACAATCCTAACTTCTAATCCACAGACAATTGTTTGTGGCAATAGGATTGTTGGGCATGAAAACATTTTTAATCATCCAATAAATGTCCACCATTTTGATAGTCAGACAATCAGATGGTGTAATTTTTGGTTCATGATATATCTAAACTGGGAACCATTATTTGAACAGTTTAATTTGACTTGTATGGCTTGCATGCAATTTAAGTAATTTGTAAGTGCCTGAATATCATCTATTACACTCTGTTACACCATAAAAAGTATTGCACTTCATACATTTTCTCTCTTCTAATAAAGTCGACAATTTATCCAAAAAAAAAAAAACTATCATTCTTTTAGCCATAACCAACTTAACTCCACATGGTAGGGATTGACGCACCTTGTTGTCCCCAACCTGGGTAAAGGAGGGTTGATGTCAAACAGAGTCATTGTTCAACTTTAGCCATGAGAACTGAGCTATCTCCAAATAGATGTGACAAGGCTATTAGGGTCTAAAAGCTGGTTGGCCTGGATCCAAGGTACTATAGAAAATTGAAAGTGTAAGAAAGTGCTGCCCATTCAATAATTCTACAACATTTGTCTACAACAGTGCCTGTACAAGTGAAGAAATAATAAAGAACAATAAAAAAGGGATGATTCACATTGAACAAGCCTAAGAAGCAATTTGCAGCAGAAAATGGTCATGAACTCAAATAATAATGGTCATTGGGAACTTAGAATAAAAGCTCCAAGGCAAGCAATTCGATGCTCATCAGGAAGATCTCAATTCTCAAGATCAACATGATTTGCTAACACCAAAGGCAAATAAGATACTTGTACTGACTGCTAGGGATTAGCGTCCCACCAAAAGCATTAACAAAACAACCATGATGGATTTAAGTGAGAATTTTATTTTCAATAATCTTTTCTTCAAGAAATTTATGAAGAGGCTACTAACAAGGTGGAACATTGCCTAGAGATTGCGGCTGGAAGAACTTTGTATCAGTCGACACCTCGAAATGTGTTCTAAACTCAATGAACAGTTTAGATATTCTGTTGAACTGTATAAATTACATGATGCAACTAGGAAAACTATAATTCATCAGTTTTGTTGTGGCTGCTGGTGAAAATGCGTTGGTAATACATGTATTGTTTGTAGTGCGACATGGAAAAAAGGCCAAAAATGTCCAAAAAATCTGTGGCCGGAGTTAAAAGAAATCTAAAGGAAGACCCACCATGTGGTCTCATCTCATCCTCACTCTCCATTTCCAGATTCATTGAAAAAGAAGAATAAGATGGAGCACCTTTTTAATAAAATGATTAAAAAAACAACAAAGAGGAGTTGTATGATACTCAGATTGCGTATGACGCATGATACGCAGGCACACATAAATTTTACATGTGGCATATATTAACGCAAATAAAACAGATTAGATTGGGCAGCCCACTATCTCCAAGTCACAAACCCAATATTGACAGGCCTGACAGACCGGAAATAAGTATGTTACAAGTGAAAATATAACCAAAGGGAACAGAGAAATAAAATAAATAATAATAAAAAGATGTCAAAACCTCAAACAGCATGAACCTCAATAAGCATATCCGGAATAAATAGAGAAATAAGTATGTTACAAGTGAAAATATAACCAAAGGGAACAGACAGCGGTCCATGGCACTATAGTGCATGGTATATTAGAAATAAGCATAATTACTTACCTGTCAACCAGGATGTTCTGAATGATAAGGTTTGACATAGAATGGCCATACTCAGGGTGATAGATAATGTTCCTACATAAATGAAAAGGTTACTACCATAGTTAAGTAAATACCACATAGGTCTAACTGATGGAGAATGAGAAACAATCTAATCCCAAGTCCCCAACAACTAACCAGTAAGAAGAAACTGGTAAGGATGAAGAGAATTTACATGCATAATGTGGTAGGGGTGCACATCGAACCGGTAGAACCATGGAACCGGACCGGAACCGACCAAACGGTCCGATTTGGTCCAGTTCTACAGTGCACCAGTTCCGGATCCGGTTCCAAAAATCAAAGAACCGATTACATCGGTTCGGTTCTCGGTTTGGGGGTATGTAGAACCGAACCGAACTGTGAACCGATCCGTAGAACCGAACCGCGGAACCGAACCTGGAACCGAACCTGGAACCGAACTTGGAACCAAACCGTGGAACCGAACTTGGAACCGAACTAGGAACCCTTTGATTGTTTCCATATTTGACTCATGATTTATGGTTTACAATGCACCATTTGATTGTTTTCATAAATGTATTTTTGCACACCTTATACAATATCTAAACCATCCATCAAATGGATCACAACATGAATGGACATGGGCTAGATTATAAAATAAAACATGCAATTGGGCTGATTATAAAAAACCTAGAACCGTGGAACTGATCTGGAACCGAACCGGTTTTAACAGTCCAGTTCCGGTTCGGTTCTAGGGTGCTAACAGTCCAGTTCCGGTTCCGAATATCCTAGAACCGTTAGGAACGGTTCAGTTCCGATTTCACCGCAGAACCGGACTGAACCAACCCGTGTGCACCCCTATAATGGGGCGTGATGCCAAACATCGAGTTGCAAGTATTCATCTCGATAAAAGAGAAAAAGGAAGAAATTAAAGTTAGAAGGTTTCCAATATAGCCTATCATTTTAACAAACAAATAGAAACAAGGCTAAGGTCTCAACTAGATTAAAAGCTTTCATTAGATACCACAAAATTATAATATACTAACAACCACCACATGCATGTATACTTATACCTTGATCAAGACTGTCCAACTCCAAAACATGCCCCACCAACCATGGATGGTTGGAAGTTGCTTGAAAAAATAACATAAATAATAAATAAAATAATATAAGACAGCATAATTACTAATCTAGAAACAAGATGCTTGAACCCCAACCTGAGAAACATAAGTTTGGTTGAGGAATACATATGCAGGAACCAAAAAGTTCCACCTTTTCCACCACAATTTGATTCCCTGGAATGTCTCAGGTTGGACTTGAAATGTACCCAATAATGATTTGGGGAAACAACATCGCACATACCTGAAGAAAGGGCATCCAAAGGAAGCACTACAACTGGATCCAAACCCATTTACCTTTATCAAAAATATCTTACTTGAAAAGGGAGTCATGCCAGGATTTTTCCAAATGAAATACATATGACAAATCAAGATCTTTCAATGTGGTGCACTCATCAATTTTACACTTGTTCATAGATATTCCTTGAGATGATCCGTTTAAATCATAACCACAGTGGATTCGTAGTTCTATGCAGAACATATTTCTTTCTAAGTGGCTGATTTGCTTTAATTTGTTCAAACACCTTTACATACAATCCTTCTAATAGACAGCCAACTTTTCTCAAAGTTGCAAAATGAATTACATAAATCTAAACTCATTAGAAATACATATCTGAATTAAGGTCCTAATTGTTTGGGAGAGAAGTCCTACTTTCTTGGATTTTATTTTTTTTAATTTTTTTGATATATGTAAAAGGTAATAGAATTTAAAAACTAAGGGGTTTGGATTCTCCAATGTATACCTAGTGTAAATGAAGAAGCTTACAGAAAGGTGCAATTTTCCAATGCCTTTCTTTTCATCTCCTGCTCAAAATAAAACGGACAGGGGTTATGCTATTTGATACGAGCAGAGCCACAACCATTCAGCCAGATCATAAAGGTTTAAACATTGTTGGTAGAAAAGCCATAAAGTGGATACAATTTACATCTAGATTGTGAAGAAAACAAAAATGTGAGTATAGCCAACTAAAAATGTAAATTAGATGAATTAAAACCTTTGAATATACATGATATAGAAATGTTAACTGACCAAAACCAACTGCTAAAAAAGAAGATATCTTTTAATTCCTGTTGTCCTTTTGTTTTTTTGAAAGATTCAATTCCTAATGTCTTTAAGCACTTGTATTTGCAGGAAATGAATTACTGTGTCAAGGAAGAAAATTGATTCGGTGATTTTACAATGTCCAAGAGCAATGTAATTAACTGGATCATAAGTGTCGCCATTTGAATAAATCACGTCACCATCGCTAGGCCCTGAAGAAATATAATTATAATCAAACAGATCATACAAGGTTTCCTAGAGTAATATATATCAGTTTTCTAGGGCAAAATAGACCTAGCGTGTTTGACCAGTTGGACTGAACCGCCAACAAAATCTGGTTGAGGTCCATTTTTGGTTTACATTTTCAAACTCAACAAATGCAACTGCAGCTACAAGATATCAATTTCAGAAATGAAAATAGAAAGACAGGTTGACAAGCGATTCCATACCCTTGTACAAGGCCAACTACAAACATATTTTTGGAAAGATGACGAAAATTTTATTGGGAGCACAATAGGCTCAAAATGCTACAAAGTTACAGCTCATACACTGAGTAATTACTATATTAAAAGATCATTTTCCAACAAACCCATTAGGAATCTCTCAAGAAAGTTTGGAAAAAAATGAGGCCGAAGCATCATACTTGAATGCAAGCTCATAAAATAAAACATACAGCAAAATTCAAAGATACCAAAGGAATGAACCACTGATCCCCAAAAATAATGCAAACCATATAAGAGTTACTGTAAGAAAAATAATTTTCTGAACTCGGTTGCCTCTAGAACAGAACAGATGCCGCACTGAGTGAAAGGTCCAGCCATCAGGTCAGATAACAAGAAATGGCTGAACTCTAACAATCTCATCCCACACTGCCTCATCCACCCCAAAATAGAAACCGTTAGAGATTAGTACCTAGGTACACGATGATCAGCAAGAAGGTTCAAACTAATCTGGGTTGTCAGACCACCCAAGACACTCAATGGAACTTTTGATCCGAGACCAAGGTGATGAAACTATAGCAGCAGTACAAGAGTAGTTTGTAATCCTGATGGCCATGTTTTCTTACGAAAGAGAATGCATCAGGGAGCATCCTTTCTGCATTGGGACTTGGACATGTTTTATCCACAACATCTGAATACATACCATCAATACCAGGGGGTGGCTTTGGGATTCTTGAATTGTTAGAAAGCCAAGTGTTTTGGACCGAGTTGATGTCAGAGACATTTTCGCATCAGAATATGCCTTCAGAAGTTCCCTGCATCGGGATCTCGTCACCTGGGGATGCTTGAGACCACATTTCCTCTACACAATGAAACAATTTTTTGTTAAGAATAACTCCTTTGTGATAGCCAAAGGAATACCCCAAGATTTAAAAAATAATAAAGAAACTCAATAATCCCATCAAACTCAAGCATTCCACAAATGATGCAGAATCTACTGTTGTGTTTGGATGGACTATTGTATTGAATTGCCAAGAGATGGCTCAGATAGTTTCTTGCAACAGGATTGGCCCTTTATGATTTTATCAGCTGATCCTGCTATTTGTGTAGTTTCCAGTTTTGGGTTAGTGATATTCTTTAGAACCTGGGGTAGGATGGCGAAAGTGAATTCTCTTTACAGACATACAGTTAGCTTGGCAAAGGATTAGTGCAATTGACTCTATTTGGATTTGGGTGATCTCAGCCAGTTGTCATTAGATACCTTATTCCAATTAACACATCAACAGAAGAGAAATTGATTTATGAAAGCTTTAAAAATAAATCGATGACTCGTGACGTGAATATGTGCCCTGAAGTAATACTTCAATATTAATGATTCACAGATTATATCAACCAAAGACATGAAGGTAGCAAAAAGAAGAAAATAAAGTTCTTCAAGATAGATTGAGATCCAGTTCTACATTCAGGATCATGATCCAAATCACAATCCATATTTTTATAGTGCTTGCTGTATGGACCGCTTTACATGGTAAAAGTTTCCATTCTTTAAAAGTATGTGATGAAGAAAGAGACTTTTTGTTATACTCATAAATTGCACTGAAATTCATTACAACATTACAATGATGCAAAAGCCCTGTACAAACAACATAGTCAGAGTCCTTACAAGCCCATTCCTGCAGCCAGGCCATTGTCTATGAACATCAGTAGTTGAAAAACAAAAAAGTTGTATAGTCAACCAAACACAAGATGAAGGCACAACAATAGGTCATGGTTAAGCTCCCTTTCAAGAAATCACTGCATTGTTATAAAATATCAAAAAAAAAACCTAGCCAATATAATGGCAGATTTTTTATTGCTCTGTTTCCAACAAAAAGACGTCACCAGAACTCAATTACATATGTAATTTCAAATTCTAACTGGAATCACATCTACTGGACCAATTAACAAAACCAACCATATGAAAGGATCAAAAGAAACAAGAATTGTAAACCCATTATAAACTAGGCCATCAAACAAAGGAATCATGAAATGACTAGGAATTTAGCATCGGAATACCTCAGTAAGCTTATCGAGAGTTGTCAGGGGATTGGTTTCCTGAATAGGTTTGCCGAAGATCCTCGTAAACATGGTTTCATCCTCTGCTAAGATCCCCAGCCTTGGATAAGAAGGAAGAGATTTCAAAATCCTAAATCCAGATGGAAGAATTGCAGGTGATTCTCCAGGCTATCCGTACCTTGGAATTAAAATCGATCGCGCTTTCTAGGTCTTTTTTCCCTGAAGAATCGAATTGAAGAAATCGGATTAACGGGAATTGGATTTTGAGGGTGGAATGAGGGAATTTGCCCATTGCTCGTGGGAATACAAAGCTTAGAAAATGGAGACGAGTTGACGGGATTACAAATTTGGTGGAGAGAGAGTACAGCAGTAATAGGGAGACGATAAAAATCAGAGACATCTTTTTGTTTTTTACATCAGAAATGTTTACGAGAAATCCACCCTGTCCATACGTTTTGCAAGCTCATTTTATTATGTGAGGCAAAAAACGAGGTGTATCCAATACTCAACTGGGACACACGAGAGGAAACAGTGGAAATTCGATGACAACCGTTGAAGCATCGTTATGACCATAAAAGTTTTGTACAGGCAATCTTTCTGATGTTTTCACTTCATCCCATTGGGAATGACCTTATAAACAGTTTGGATAGCATATAAACGTCAATGTGAATCTCAGTAAGGTTTCAATGGTTGGAATTTCTTTCCCCAAATTTTCCTCTGGTGTGACCCATTTAAGTTTTTTATCCACCTAAGTTTTGTTTGCACCTCCTAAAATGAGCTCGCAAAACGGATGAAAAGAATGAATTTCTCTCACAGACATTGTAGTGTGCCCCACTCATCATCCTTGCGCACGAAATTCATGTAGAAGGCTTTCACAGGAAATCCGCGTTGCGTCGAAGCGGATAGGCTGGTGTACACAAACCAGCGATGTAGCTGTTGTGTTACGCCAGCAAGTTCTGTGGTCCTATCATGAGTTATACGTTATATCCAAACTGTCCATCCATTTGGTGAGCTCCTCGTAAGCCTTGAGCCAAAAACTAAGATAGATATAAATATTAAGTGGATCACACCTCAAAAAGTAAAAGGGGGATTAAATGTCCACCGTTGAAACCTTTTTGGGTCATAGAAGTTTTGGATCAATATGTTATTTGTTTTTCCTCTTCATATAGGTCTTTGTGGCCTTATGAACAGATTGGATGGAAAATAAACTTTATGATGGGTCCTACAAATATTTTAACAATGAAAATCATCATCCCAACTGCTACTTCTGGTGTGGTCCAGTTGAGATTTGGATGTGATTTATTTTTTGGCTCATCCTCTGAAATGATCTTGAAAAGTGGATGAACGGTGTGGATATAATAAATACATCAATCTGGTCCATGTAACTTTGATCGCCTTTCTAACCTCCGTACAACTGGAAGCTCAAGCATCAGCGGACGATCAAGAACTTCTCCATATCCGAAGAAGGTTTTTACGGTGGATGTTTAATAACCACTTTGTGGTCTACTTAAGCCTTGGTTTTGAATCAAATTTAATATCACATAACAAAATGATATGAGAAAATGGATGAACGGCGTGGATAATACCTTTACATCATAGTGGGGCCTCATAAAAGATGGGGGGTAAGGTGATCCCATTAGGAACGGCCTAAAACCGTTCCTAAACCGTTCATACCCACTACTCACTAGTCGGATAAATTAATACCATACCATTAATCATTTGTAATAATAATAATTATTATTATTATTTATGAATTTCCTTCTACTCTGTTGTTAGTAGGAGACTAGATGGTGGAAATATCATAAGATTCACTCCCATTATTAGATGTGTGATTCCATTTCGGACCTAGAGCCAAAAATTCATGCTAACTTTTGATTCAACTCAACCACAACAATGGAAACAGTAAGGAGAGACGTCCACCCTTGATTTTTACCAAGCTCGACATGACAAGAATGTGAAATCCACTCCAACCATTAATATGACACAAAATCTATGGCTTATGTCTAATAATCAGGGGCACAAGTGATTCAGGTGGGCTAAACCAATGAAAATAGTTTGGAGGGTGAGTTTTTCTTGTATATTGTTTTCAATCATGTGGTCCACTTGAACCATGGATGAGGCTGATTTTTTATACATGGTTCTAATATGGGGCGACTCACCTGATGGTTGGGATGGATTTCATATTAACACTATGGTGGGGCCACCATAGCTGGCTACTTTTCCTCTTAGAATAACTTTTCTCTGTATTGTTATTAAATAGCATTAATTAGTCTTTGAATTAATCAACTAGTTGGACGAAAATGCAATGTCCAACTAGTTGTGTGTGAGCATTTCTCATATATATATATATATATATATATATATATATATATATATATATATATATATATATATATATATATATATAGTTTTGGAAGATGAGCAGAAATTTATTGCTTTCGTAAGGGCCAATGGTCCAAGAATAAGAGGAAACGAAGATCATAGAGAAGAGCCCACATCCTATGACATGAAATAAAAAAAGAAAAGAAAGAAAACACCATATTATGGCCACACACGTTGGGCCACAGAGAAGAGAAACCACACTTGGGCTTAGGAAAAAAGTGGTATAATAGATTTCTAATAGTACAGTTAAAAATTATGGGACGCAGGTGATATTTCTATAATATCCAACTCGTCCAATAACTGTAATTTGCTATGATGTTCACTTCAAAACATTAAAATGCAAGTGTAGTTCATTTAGTGATTCCATCATAAATAATTTTGTTTAATGTGATTATCATGGTTTGATACGTATATTTGATATATTGGATGTCATACACATATCATGTGGGTTTCAATTTTATTTTTTTTCTTTTATTATTTTTATTTTTATTTTTTACTTTGTTGCTTTTTAAAGAAAAAACACTGCCCAACTAATTTGATTAGCTCAAGACTTCTTTGGTAAGTTTGGAATTTATCATGATTATATTTTTTTGGAGAAGAAAATAAGGTTCAGTGAAGGAATATGGTTCCCGGTATGCCGGCGCGACAGGTTTAGTGATACAGGTCATAAACATTGACATGATGGGAACCATGCTGATAGGGATGCCCAAAAAATCTTCCTAATACCAACCCTTTGACAGTGCCTATTTTTTCTTTTTTTTATTATTTTTGTATTTTTTTTGTTCGTTGCGGACCGTTTCTGTATTTTCTCTTATGTATGCTTCGGATTAAAGGTTTGGTATATTCGGGTCTTAGGATTTTCTGGGGCACAGTGAGGTTCCCTCTGTTCAATGGTTTGGATGATTGGACCATAGGTTTGCATGTGTGGAATCCTGCAGACCATGTACCCCACATGTGTGAAATCTTGGCGATCAGATGCTGGTGGTCTGCGGATTTGTAATGGGCAGTGATATCTTCACATAAGTGGTGGATTGTGCAATAAAACATACATCGATCATGTTTCCAAAAAATGAACTAAAACAATAAAATAAGAAGCCCGGTTCCTCTGCGAGTCCTTGTAGAATAAGCTTATTTTAAAATAGATGTGCATAGCCCCTTGTGTTATGTATATTGCTTCTATTTTGTCTATCCGGCAGTAGCCCCACCTTGAAAAATAGACACAAAATCAGGTAAGTCTAATCATTATATGGGCTATTAAGTGAATTTGGAGATTTTTGGGTGGTTCTTGATTGTTATATGGACTATTAAATGAATTTGGAGATTTTTGGATGGTTCTTGATTGTTATATGGACTATTAAATGAATTTGGAGATTTTTGGGTGGTTCTTGATTGTTTTCTTTAGTGTTATTGGATGGGCTTGAATTCGGACACCTCATCATCATGGTCTGGCACACTGGATGGCCATGTAGAGTCATCCATTAAGTAACTTATCAGTTGCTGCAGCACTTCATCTATGTTTCCCTGGATGGAAATGTTAAAGAGTACTCTTGGATAGAATGATCCAAGCCATCTAATTGGTTGACCCTTGTAAACCCATGATTTTGGAGCAGCTGGGAGCGTGGGAATTGAAATCAAGGATTTTAAAACAGGGTCAATGGTTGGCACTCCTAAGTCTTGGATTTCATTTTTAACCAAATTTCAAATGTTAGATTTTGACCTCTTTTTAAAACTTAAAAAAAAATAGGCTGCAAAATTCATAATTTTCAATCATCAAACTAACATAACTAACATTTTGTCCTATCTTTAGCGTATTTATACTTATTCACATCATTGGATATTTTCTCTTACATTAGCATTATGATGATTAGAGGCCACAAAAACCAAGCCTATATATATATATATATATATATATATATATATATATATATATATATATATAAAGAGATCATGTTGTTTCACTTATAAAATTAATGATTCCACCTTTATAAGCATCCTAATATTTGAAATTACCTTATTTTTTGGCCAATGTTCTTTGACAGTTGGTCTGTACAATAATAATTTTACATGTGTACACACGTATATCATGTTAGAATATTTTAGACTATTTAATTCTTCACATTCATTATTCAGGGAATGCATAGAAAATGATTTCCAAAATTCCCATGGTCAAAATCCAAATACCAAGCAAAATTTTTGAAATCCAGAATTTTGAAAATCTATGCTCCCAAACACGACTAAAAATCCTGAATTTGAAATTCAGGGTTAGGAATTCAAGTTTTTAAATCATACTCAGAAATAACTTACAAGGGAAATTGAAGGGAAGTAATGGATAGGCATTATCTGATCGATTTCAACTTCCGAAACATGAGTCATCAATGGTGAGTCCCCTACAAAGGTCTTGATGGCTTTTCTTACCATGTTTGCACGTGGAGATGTGGTTGTACCTTTGTTTCATCTGCTCCTGTTGTCTCCATCCATGGTAGAGTTTGGTACACAAGAAGACCTAGACATTTGAGTGGCCGTTTATAGTAGAAAAAATTCATTAATATTTTTGTCAATTACCCAAGTCTAGCAAAAATTCATTAATATTTGTCTATTACCCAAGTCTTACACTTTTGTTATATTTCTTAAAAGATGCTTAGACACACATGCTCCTGTTGTAATATATGGTAGAGTATTTATGGCTTGTATGTGTCAATGTATCATTGCCTATCCTTTGAACACGGCAAATGTGATAGGTTCAGTGTTCATTAATGCTCCTCAGGTACTGCATTTGTCACATCTACTAGGATATATTTGTGGCACATGTATTGTCAAGTGCTTGGCATGTGCCATGTATGTGAGTTAGCATGCCTATACTTTATCTTACATATAAGTATAGGTGTATTATGGGAATATGCTTAAAGTATTGAACTTATTGAACACTTGCATTTGATGACCAATTTAAGTCTCTAAATTAGGAGATCCATTCTGCCTAGACTATAGACTTGTGTATATATACTAACTTCTCATTTAACATTTCTACTCAGCTCTAATAAAAGCTACTCCAACTAGCCTCTTATTTTTTTTCTTTTTCTTTTTTTCCTTTTTTTTTTGTTGTAACTCTTATTTTAAATGAGTTCATTTACTAAAATAAAATTTTCAAAACTTAAAAAATAACTCTTATTTAAAATAAGCACATTTGGTCAAATATTCAAATAAGAGTTTTTTTTAAGGGATAATTGTTATCATTTTTAAAGATTACAATAACTCTATTATAAGAGCAACTGAGATGGTGTTTTGGTGGATCTCATCATAGATTGACCGTGCTCCAAATGGAAAATGAATAGATGGCTACAATCTTTATGTTTTAATACATTTGGACTGTCCATTATGTCAAATATTGGATGTGAATCGTTAAAAATATGGAAGTGTGGATTGTCCATCCTGTGAGTCAAACCTTTAAAGTAGGTCATCCATCATGCAATGCCCATCTTTGATGTGGACCATTTATCGTTAGGGGTTGACCTTTGATGTGATCCATCCATTATGTGGGCCCACCTTGATGTAGTTCATTCATAATGTGGGGACCACCATCAACGCTAATTGTCCTTTATGCAGGGTGGGCCCCTGAATGTCCACTACCCATCACATGGAATCCATATTTAGTGTATCCGTCGTGTGGGCCCTCCCCTTCAAAGTGGGTTATCCTTTATGTGGGGCCACTTTTGATGTCCACTATCCATCATGTGGGTGCACCTTCTATGTGAATCATCTATTACATTAGACTTAGATGTGGACTATCCATTAGGTGGAGCCCACTTGATGTGGACTATCCGTCATGAGTAGCAACATTTTGATGTGGGTCACCCATCATGTGAGGCCCACTCTATCCATTATGTGGGCCATTCATTATGTAGGGCCCCACCTTTAATTCAAGTCAATCATCATGTGGGACCACCTTTAATGTCAATTGTCCATCACGTGGGTCCACCTTTGATGTCCATCATCCATCATATGGGTCCCACCTTTGATGCAGATTGTCCATCAAGTGGGACCCACTTAACATGGATGGTCCATCATATTGGGCCACACTTTAATGTGTGTCATCCATCAAGCGGGGCCCACCTTTGATGTGAACCTTGCATTATGTGGGTCCACCTTGATGTGGACTGTTCATCATGTGGGGGACACCTTTAATATAAGTCTTTCATCATGCGGGCCCACATTTGGTGTCCACCATCCATCACATGGATCCCACCTTTGCTATGGACTGTCCATTATGTAAGGCCCACTTGATGTGGATAGTCCATCATGTGGGCTACGTTTTGAAGTGGGCCATCCATCATGTGGGATCCACCTTTGATGTTCACATCCATCATGTGGGTCCAACCTTGGCTATGGACCATCCATTATGTGGGGCCAAACCTTCAATATAGTTGTTCATCATGTGGGCCTAACTTTAATGTCAACCTTCCATCGTGTGGTCCCACCTTCATTGTCCGCCATCCATTTTGTGTGTCCCACCTTTGATGTGGACCATCCATTGTGGATCATCCATCATGTGGGGCCACACTCTGATGTGGGGCATCCATCACGTGGGGCCCACGTTTGTTGTAAGGATGCATTATGTGGGCTTACCTTGATGTGGACTATTCATCATGTGGAGCCCCACCTTTAATATGGGTCATTCTTCATGTGGGCTCACCTTAAAGAGATTGTGAAAAGATGAAAAGATGGCAAGATGGGAATTACTTAAAAAAGTTGAATGACAAATTTATTTAAAATTTAGAAAGCAATGCCTACTGCTCAACTGAGTAAGCTCTTAAAGAAAAAGTGACCTACACATTATTTATTTTTTAAGAATTTTTTTAGCATTTTCTTTTTAAAAAAATGATAAATTAAGAGCTTTACTGGATATTTTAACTTATTATTTTTTTAGAATAAATAAGTTATTATTAGTAAAGAGGCCAATCGGCCCTTAATCTTACTAATTTTTAAAACTAAGAACATATAAAGAGTTTAAGTTCGCATACAATGTGTTTTGGCCAACATCATGGAACTAATTGTAGGGATTTGTATGTGGGTGTTACTATATTATCATTATTATTATTATTATTAAACACAAATACTCATACTCACCCCTGCACACTCACATACTCATTGCATTCGGACCATAAGGGATATACAAACCTATGACCTTCTATTGAAACTCCAGAGAGTCTATAACTAAGGCACAGGAACAAGTGCAACGTTCATGCATTAGGATATAGTTGGTGCAACGTTCATGCATTAGGATATAGTTGGTGTCTATATGATCTAACATGGATCTATTGGTTTCTTAAAGACATTGTTATGTTTAAAATCTGGTAGATTAGACCATGTTTCAAATAATTTTATTGGTACCAATATCTTAAAGGTTTTCAATAGTTTTACAAATGTTTTTTAACCATTGATATTTTATTTTAATTGTTGAATATTTTGGACAAAGTAACGTGATTATTGGACAAAGTAACGGGGTTCTATTAGACAAAGGGACGATGTTTCACTAGATAAAGTTCGAGTTTACCAGACAAATTAATAGTGTTTTGCTTGATAAAATGTCGATTTTTCGAATAAAGTGACTTGGTTCCACTAGATAAAGTGACAATGTGACTGTGAAAAGTGACACGATTTCACTAGATAAAGTAGCGGCTTATCAAATAAAATGATAGGGTTTCAATAGACAAAGTGACGAGTTCATTTGACAAAATGATAGGGTTCCATTAGATAAAATGATGGGCTTTCATTAGATAAACTAATATATCCATTTTATATAATCATCTTGGTGGGTCTATAAATTTCAAGGGTGGATGTCTTCCTTCCAAAAATTTTCTTTGGTGTGCCTCACATGAATTTCTTGTTAACATAATTTTTTTGGATTGGGGCCTAAATGATTACACATCTATTTGTCAGAATGGATTCTGCATACATATCATGATGGGCCCCCGCCAAAAATTCAATGCTCCATACTTCTCCAATTGTAAAGAGAGGCATGACTCTTGATTTTTTTTTTTGAGGCTCACTATGATGTTTATGTAATATCCACTATAACCATTGGCTATTAAGTCCCATATTGAACCTAGAGATATGCACTAAATGAAATAGTTGGGAGAAAGATGTCTACCTTTTATTTTGAAGGGTTAAACATTATACTTACATCAAAATCCACTTCAACAACTAGATTATTAAAATAAAATAAAATAATTTTTTTTTTTAAAAAAAAAGCATTTTGCTAAAAATCATACCAATACATGAATCATTTAGCCAGACTAATGGAAACAATTTCAAAGGTGAGGATCTATACACTATTTACAATCATGTGGTCAACCTGAATTATAGATAAAATTGATTTTTTTGGCCTATAGCCTAAAATAGGATGACGCATCTTGTGGCCCAAGTTGATTTTTTAAAAAATATCCCAATATGGCCCACCTGAGCCATTGACTATTTGCTCATATAAGTGACTTTGACCAAAGGGACACTGGTAGCATATATCACTAACTACAGTACTGTGTGTTATTGGAAAAGCTACATTGGCTCCACCATGATGTATGCATTTTATTCACGCTGTCCATACATTTTTACATCTTTGTAGTTCATGAGCACAAAATTAAGGAAAATTCAAATCTCAAGTGGACCACACCATAATAAACATGGATGATTAGAAGATTAAAAACTTATCCACACCATAATAAACATGGATGATTAGAAGATTAAAAACTTATTGGGGGCTACAAAAGTTTTCATCCATGTCTTTATGACATTATTAGTTGGTTGGATGAAAAATAAACATTATATTGGGCTCTACGAAGTTTATAATGGTATGTGTTCAATCACCACTTTTCCTCTGGTGTGGTCCACCTAAGATATCGATCTATCTAGTTTTAGACTTATTCCCTAATATAAGTGGGCAAAATGGATAAACAGTGTAGATTAAAAAAAAAAAAAAAAAAACCTTCATAGTTATAGGTGGACATTAAGTTGATTCAAATCGAGTTAGGGCTCACCCGGCTCAATTCAGTTTTGAAATAGGCCTGACCCCAACTTGACCTGACTCGCTGTGTTGGATGGTGAAGGGGCCAATATGCTCTATTGAAACCCCTCTATGATGTGTGTATGGCATATCCAATCCGACCATCAGATGGCCAGCATCATGTTGGCCATGCTCCAAAAATTTCATGCAGATCAAAAAAAGAAAAAAGTGGGCCGCACCATTGAAAACAGTGGTAATTAACACCCACTGTTGAATCCTTCTTATTGGTGAAAACGGACAACAGCAAGTGAAGTCCACCCTGATATACTTGTTCTAAATCCACACTGTCCATAAGATGGCCCATACCAGTTTATGCTAGTGGCCCGAAAATCAGGCAGGTCACACAATTTGGAAACAGTAGTGATTAAACACCCACGGTTAAACAAACCACACTACCAGACAAAAGCCACCGTTACATTTGGCATATAACACCAAAGGGTAGGTGGGACGCGGATTGCATCCTACTAATCCGTCCCGGTGGGGCTTTGCGGGACCCAAAGTGATGTAATTGTTTTATCCACGCCGTGCATCGATTTTTTCGGATCAAAGGTATGATCCTAGAAATGAAGTAGGTCCACATCTCCAGTAGATCACACCAAAGGAAGCTGCAGTGATAATGACATCCACCGGTGAAACCTTTCTAAGGGCCACCGTGATGTTTTTTCACCATTCAAACCATTCATAAGGTCATGTAGGCGTGGATGAAGTGAAAACATAAATATCAGCTTGATCCGAAACTTCTCCAGCTCCCAAGAAGTTTGTTTTTAATGGTGGAAGTTCAATACCCACTTTGTAGTCCACTTAAGCCCTTTACCTGCATCATTTTTTGGCTCATACCTTAAAATGATACGAGAAAAACGATTAACAGCTTGGATAAAACAATTAAACCACGGTGGCCCCACAGAGCCCTGCCCGCCCGGACGGGCGGGGGTAGAAGGCAATCCGCGTCCAGGGTTAGGGGGGGGAGTGTCAACAACCCACGCTGCACCCCCACAGCGTGTGGGTTTACACGCTGCAAGGCAGGAGCGTGTGGCTTTTGTCCAACCTGTGGACCCCACCTTGATATATTTATTTTAAAATCCTTGCCGTCCAGTTGGATTTTCAGATCACAAAAGGGGCTGGGCCAAAAAATGAAACAAATGCAAATCTTAGTTGGGCCCACCGCTAGTAACCGTGAAGTTGACGCCTACTGTTGAAAGTTATCCTAGGTATCATTCAGGTGCTTACATACCATCATACTCACGTCAGACCTGGACGAAGGGAATACACAAGTATCAGATTGATCCAAATTTTAATTGGGCCGTACTACGAGCCCAACGTGATGTACGGTCATATATCCACGTTTCTAACGTGTGGGCCCCACTCTGATGTAAGTGTTTTATACACGCAGTCCATCCATTTTTGTACAGCCCAAATGGACCACCTTGTGACATATGTCGCCTCTACACACCATTAGACCATTTATAGGTCCACTAGGATACACGTATAGTTCATATTGTCCCTTGGTTTTGGCGGTCCATGTGGCCCACTTTGATGTATGTCTCCTGGGATTCACACTACAAATTACTTGTGTGGTGTGGCCTATTGCCAAGGCCTATTAGGCTTAATTAGAGCTATTTCAAGGCCCAAACATATCAGTTTTGTGGGCTAGAATGTGAACCTCATGTAGAATCCAAAACCAATGAAATTGTCATGTATTTTAAGGCCCAACCATTCCAAATGGGTGGCACATCTCTAATGCACATGATTTATGGTTTGATTGACGTGGGTATGGATTATATATGGTTGGTTTACATGTTTGAATCAGCCCATTAACAATAATGTAATAAGCCCATAAGGGAATGTGATGCGTATGTGATGTAGATAGTGGTATATGTATGATGTAGGTAGCATGAGATGTATGTATGATATGGATGGCATGAGATATATGCATCATGTATACGATATGTGATAGATGCATGAGGAAGATGGAATGAGATACATTGCATGATGTAAGACATGATCGACATTGGACCGTGGGTTAGGCCCATTGCTTATGGGTACCAATGCCAAGACCCAGCCCGTATTTAGGTGAGATGAAGGGTTCGAATGGACTTCTCATGAACAATGGGCTATCAGATAAGGACCATGAAACTCTTGGTATAAGCGATATAGTGGCCTTGTATTTTAAACTGACCCCCGTATATGACATTGTCGTGTAACAACTTGCTCCTCTAGTAACTGCCTTAACCTAGATTGGTCAGCCATAGATACTTTCAGCATTAGTATGGTGAAACTGTATATGGAATTTTGCTTCCCTCTCAGTCCATGTCCGGACCGAGTCAAGCAGATTAATGTACAAAGTGAAGGAAGCCCCCGTTAGAGAATTTCCAAATAGCTTTAGCTTTAGAAAGTTATTCTAAGATGCCTCGTTGTATTGCATGGTGAAGCGGCTAATATGTTCTATAGTAGAGGGTTCGCTGTCTCCTGAAAACAAGGTGAACTCTAGGAACTTGAAATCTCGTCAAAATTCAAAATTTTTATTAACCCACTGAAGGTACAATTTCCTATAAGTCAATCGGACAATTCAT
Organism: Magnolia kwangsiensis; assembly: GCA_037074715.1. NCBI lineage: Eukaryota > Viridiplantae > Streptophyta > Magnoliopsida > Magnoliales > Magnoliaceae > Magnolia > Magnolia kwangsiensis. Next base: position 33,047,705 of record CM073586.1, on the reverse strand, counting down.
CAACCATTTGATTGCACACCATACTCGTGAATAAGTCCAATAATATCGTCCCAGCCAAGCAGCCTTTGGGGGCCTAGCTGATTGAATTGGCCGGGAACTCTATGAGGTTGTTGTACATTTGGGGCCTATTTGGATACGGATTTTCGGTTGTATTGTATCGTATTAGATGGTATGATGTGACATTTACCTACTACACTCTTCATTGCACTGTATTCGTCAGCGGACAAGTTTTTCAAAACTTCAGAGGCTATTCTCCAACGGGACAAGGAGATATCGCTACACCATCGTCCCCTTCGTTTAACATCGATCTGTTGCATGTCGTTTTCCTGTTGAAAATCTTCTCTTCTGCACGCAGGTTACTCCGTTTAGTGAGCAGGATTCTCTGCTTGCGACGTTGCGACGTGCCAATGGGGTAATTGCAAACCTGATCAAGGTTTCACACGGCGATTCTACAGGTATGAATCTCCCTCTTTTAAACAAGGGTGATACTGGGAGCGAAAAATCAGTACGAGTTAGCGGTTTGCATCTGTTTGGCCCTGGTATTGCCCTCAGAGACATGCATGTCCTATTTCCTTTACGTCATGGTGTGTATACGGTCTGCTGTATACCCCAGCAGATTTGTATGATATCTACTCCCTATCCACCTATGGCTATACCTTCGTTAGGTTGAAAACCTGATTTAAATCTCTAAGAGTAAGAATCCAACATTGGGATTTTGCAAAATCAAGGTGGTGTGTGTGGATTGTTGGAAATGACAGGAGCATGCGCCACAACATCAGGTACACGATTCTGGCTGTGGCTTGCAGATTTATCGATGTTTGAAATGTGTTTGTTTATAAATGTAACAACCCAAATTTTTACGGCTAGACTATGTCCTCGTGCTTGAGGAAATCGGGTGTTAATAATGTACAACTGGATGCTCTGAAATCGTACCCTATTTTTTTATTTGTTTACATCCAGATACATTCATGAAGGTAACATTCACAAGAATAAATTAACTGTAATGATTATATACCATTAGAGTAAAAGAATAATCAAGGCCTCCTAATGGGAGGCTCATTACAACATCGAAGTTCACAGTAGAAGTGTAAAACTAAATTGTAAAATTGTCTTATTAGTCTTTCAAGATAATCTTCTATAAGAAAGTAGTCCTCTATATCTTCAATCTATACGTCACCTGCATCATCTGTACGGTTGGGAGAGAGTCAATGTCCTACTCATAGTGAATGTTATCCTTCAAGATTAATAATAATTTAAGAGATTCACAACATGTAAAGTAAGGGTCTGATACATCTCGTGCTCCACTAACACGAGGGTATCAGCATGCGTAAACAACCTACATGAGATGCATGCCTAGCAAAGTATATGGGGCTCATCATACGTAGTGATCATCACAATGTGGAATACGATTTATAGATAACCAGCTCGACCCACACTCTCACTATACGGATATTCGCTAGCATGGCCGACGCTACCGTGGATTTACGAGAACACCTTAGAGCGCACAACACATGGGCTGGGTGAATTACGTGATATGACTTGTTCATGGAGCGACTATTTGCGAACATCTAATCCCAGGGTGATATGGAACTACAGTAGAGAATTACCCAACATCGAAAATGTGCACAACTACCTAAAGGCTCAAAGACTTGCGTGCCCCAAGAGGGTCTCTACCCAGAGTACATTATGTTCATGATACAATATTTGAATCACTAATTGTGATACATCTTACACATCACTTACACTTATAGAGAATATAAACTGAATTATAACAAATATAACAGAATCCGAATAATAAAGAATATCAACTGAATTATAGAGGTTCTAGAATGACAGGACACATGACCAAGTCGTAAAGATAGACGGCACGAAGCCAATATAATAAAGAGAAGAGTGACAATGGTCAACTCAGCAAAAGTGGCAATGGCCAACAAATAGGAGAAGAGTTACAAGGGTCAACTCAACAAAAGGAGAATGGCAGAGCCAACTCAAATAAAACGACGAGTGGCATAACCAACTCAAATATAAAGAGGAGTGACAGAGCCAACTCAAATATAGAGACGAGTGACAGAGTCAACAACAATAATTGATAAGATAGAGGCAAGGCTTGTACCCATGGCCTCACATTAAGAAAAATTCTCTTGTATTTGACATCATATCATAATCCCAAAAGGGTCAATAAATCAATTGATAGGATAATTCTCAAGAAACATGTAAACATGGAATACATGATAATTCATATCGTAAAAGGCACGAAAAGGCCATAATTAATGGTGAAACATATAATAACTTGAAAGATTCAAATTGATGTATAAAAGAAATACATTTAAAGGTAATATCAAATTCATGAAAGCATGTATAGAAGCTAAGATAAACTAGTATGAAAACAGATAAAATACAGGAACACATGTAAAAAAGTAGGATAAATAAATCAACTTAAATTACTGTAAGCTTAAAGGATAAAACCTTCACCTCTTTATTGGAATCACCTTCAAAGATTGGTAGATGGTTGTAGACACACTTTAAACTCAATCTCTGTCTTAAATCACATAGTTTTTATACTTAATATTTAGTCTAGGGTTCAGTCGTTGCTCAATTCAGTGGTTCAACTGAGTTACTCGACTAATAGGGCAGCTTTCTCTCCTGCTCTTCTCCTTCTTCTTCTCATCTTTCTCTTTCTTTCCTTTCTTCTTTTTTTTCTTCCTTGTAGTAACTGAGTAGCTGGTCAAGATTGCTTCGACCAAATCCAACTATGGTTTGATCCCAGCGACCTCTACTCTCTCTTCTCTACGTAACTCTTTCCTCTCTCTGTTCCTTTTTCTTTTTATGGTTTTCTTTTCTTTCTTTTCCTTTCTTTTCTTTCTTTCTTCCTTTTTTTTCTTTTCCTTCTCTACTTTCTTCCCTACCGGACCGCAGCAGTCTGGGCGGACGGAGCTGCAGCTCGGTTGACAGATATCTCTCTCTCTCTCTCTCTCTCTCTCTCTCTCTCTCTCTCTCTCTCTCTCTCTCTCTCTCTCTCTCTCTCTCTCTCTCTCTCTCTCTCTCCCACATTTCTCTCTTTCCTTACTTCTCTTTCTTTTCTTTTTGGTCGGACGCTGCTAGCCCTTTTTTATAGGCAGTCCGAACCCAGAATTCTCTCTGCGTATCTTTGTTTACGCAGCGAGGAGTTGGTATAACATCTTACGCAGTGGCCCTGTTTTGCATGACCAAGACAGAGAAGGGGGCTGCGGTTTTGCTCGCTCACGCACACGCGTACGTCAACATGTAAGGCTGACATAGCTTGGGTCAGTTTTGGGTGGGAGACAAACTGAACGGTTTGGATCTCCACGCAGATCAATCGTGGTGGCCCGCCATGCCTCGTCCTTCGTTTAGCTGTGAAAGGATCCGGTTCCGACTCCTTTGCTGGTGTCGATGGGGCCCACTAGTGATGATATTTAGATGGGTCTAGCCCGTTCAATGGTTCTGTTCGGTTGATTTAGTCCATCCTTCAAGATTTGAGTCCGATCCGGGTTTTGAGCAGACCGCACCGTCAACCGACAAGGTAACACATTCCCCGTTGCCGTGATCATGAATGTGTGCATGAGTACATGGAAAGAATGGAGTTCTAGTTGAAATTCCATCCTACACACGATGGACGGCTCTGATCGTCCGAATGAATGATGATGGTGGGCCATCACCCGTCCCAGCGGACGACCGTCCGCACGGACTCGAAAGGGGAGGACGACTCCCTCTCTGCTTTGGATTCCTCGGGTCAAACAACCTTGGCTGGGCGTTCCGGTCTCGTGCACCTCGAGTGCATGCGTAGGACGCGTGCATGCATCACAGGTGGGTCCATCGGTCTGCCTTTTGTGAAATCTACACCGTCCATTCATCTTTCCATCTGATATAAGGTGTTGAGCCCACATTTATAGTATATCCGTATATTGGGTGGGCCCCAAATCAAGGGTTAACATATGATCTATCTATTGGACTGTTATAACAATGATCCAGGGGTTGAAATCTAACGTGTATGGTTCTTTTGTAATAATTAGGCCTGTTACAAAGTTTCGTGCCAAAAGGATCATGGGAGTCATGTGATCCAGAATTCATGGGTTTAGAATAATGGTATTTTCATAATTATTATGGATTTGCAAGTTCTGTGAAATCTAACTATTCTACACATTTGTGGTCGTGTTTCTAAGCCTTCCTTATAAAAGAACTTATGTCTAAATCTTTATGGATGCAGGATCATTCATCGATTTGACTTAAGGGAATGTACGTATATTAATCCACATGATCAACGGTCGAATGACCTATTTTGTGAATGGGAATCATTCCTCACCGTTAGATTTACATAATATACAGATACATATGAGTTAATTTCTTAGAAACGCTCGAGAACTTTCAATACTCGGTATTGAAAATTTCAGGGCGTTGTAATAAAAATCATATTCCCTGCAAGCATGCTCTGAGTTTTTTAGGGTGAGTTGTTTGTAAGGTATTACTCTCCGAAAGCACCTGTTTCTCTAAATTACACTCTTTCTTTTTGCATGTCATCGATTCATTATGGCCCTTTTAAAATGATTCTCCCTCCATCAAATTTTAACCATTTTCGCCAACATATTCCCTGTAAATTATCGGTAAGATCGTTGTATGATGTTCCACAAAACATCGTTCTTCTGCATATTTAGAACTACAGGGTTGCTTGGTTACATGTGGCTACCCTGAGATATTCAGCGGTAGCTGCATGCCTTTCCACCTTTGTATATGTTTGAAAGTGCCGATAGCTTCTTGCTTTCTGTCCTTTGTGGTAATATAGACATGTTTGAGAATGGCGACTGTTAATAGCAAAGGTCATATGAGAATATGTTTTCGGTTTTAATGTTCGTCTAAACAGACATGTTTGCAACTTCCATCTCATTAATGTAATGTCTATTTATGGCTGAATCAAAGCCTAACCCCTAAATCTAATCATGCGTCGATGCAAACATTAGCAGTCTCTCCATCTGTCAGTGCAAATTTAACAGTTCATTACAATCTCATTTCTCAGTGAACAAGGTATGTCATTTCTGATTCTCTTATTGCCATTTTTCTTTCGATAGTATGATGTTCACTGATAATTATCTAAACAGTTATATGTAAATAGAATATGAGAATAGTAAATCTATGATTGACTGTCCTTTGTTGGTCTCATATGAAATTGTGTTTCCTGGTCAGACATATCTTTCTGCAACTTGATATCTATATTTGCAAAACAAGTAGTCAACATATATTCCCGTATGCTTAAAAAATCACGGTAAAGAGATGTTGATATTCTGAATGAAGTAAATGGGGTTATCGTATGCAGCTTCGTTTGAAGTAAAAACAGGTTCTTAAAATTTTGATCACATGGAAACTAATATTATTATTTTGACAAAGAACTATAAGGAAATATCAAGGATATATTAAAATTTCCAAAAAAAAATATCCATGTGTAGGCCAGTTATTCATGTTTTCAGTTCTGCAATGATGCGTACATAACTGATTACCATATAGACACAGGTGAGAAATAATTGTCTGAAAACATGAATTTCAAATAAAAAATCTTTCATTCATAACTGTGAATACTTCAATGTAAGCATAAACTACAATCAGATGACATCTAAGCTTCTGTCAAATTCAGATATTCCTGCTTCAGTCCTTTACATTACAAACTGTAAACAACTCAATAAAGTTTTGCATAACAAATCTTTCATAACACACTTAGAATCTTTGTAGTGACTCTTACATATCACTCCCTAAATGATTAACAATCTTATTACTGTATTCCAATTCTCATTCAAATAAATTTCATCTACAATTAACTTATGGCTTCCGATAATGCTGAAATTAGTGATGAAAGGTCCTCTGTTGGTGATTGGACTGAGAGTGAAGCAGTTGCGGCAATAACAGCCATTGCGGCCTTCGCATGTGTAATGGGTGCTGCAAAATATTATCGTTGTTACTGTATTAAGTCAAAGAATAAGGAATGTCGCATTGATAGGGATAGATTTGTCAATGACATCATAAGAAAGAGCGATGTGGATTGCCTTGCACAGTTGAGAATGGACAAGGATACTTTCTTTGAATTATGTTCATTGTTGAGAGATTGGAAACTCTTATCCAATAGTAGGAGATGTATTATGGAGGAATAGGTTGTAATGTTCTTACATACTATCAGACACAACGTATGTAATCGTATGATTGGTCATCGATTTATAAGATCCGGTGAGACCGTAAGTAGACATTTTACTAAGGTCTTGGATGCTATCATCAGTCTATATCTAGATTACATGAAGTTTCCTGGTCTATACACACTCAAAGAAATATTCAACAATCCGCTATGGAGTGCCTACTTTCAGGTAATATTATATAAGTGTTGGATGTCATTGGTAGGATTTTTACTTCGTAGTAGGAATGACGTGTTCATGTGGCACATATTTGATTACAGGACTGCATTTAGGCCCAAGATGGCACCCATATCCCGACTTTTTTGTCCAAAGAAACGTGCGCAACGTTCAGAAATAGGAAATGATTTTTGTCTCAAAATTTTCTTGCTACATACACTTTCGATATGAAATTTGTACACGTGCTTGTTGGTTGAGATGGCTCCGCATCGGATGTACATGTCTTACAAGATGCATTAACCTGTCGCCCAGACTGTTTTCTTATTCCTAATGGTAATCATATATATGGGGTGTTTTTTTACATTTTAAGATTTTATGTTCATAACATAACTGAAACATATCTTCCAATGTGTAGGAAAATATTATGTCATTAATGCTGGCTATGCACATTTTTCTGGCTTTATGGCCCCCTATCGAGGTGTGCGATATCATTTGAATGAGTTCCGTACTGGAAGGAAGCCTACTAATAAAAAAAGAACTATTCAATTATCGCCACACACAATTGCGTAATGTCATAGAGAGGTCATTTGGGCTTTTAAAGTGTCACTTTCCTATTATATGTACTCGTCATTAGTTCAAGTTTAAAAAATAAGTTAAGATTGTTATTGCTTGTTGTGTCCTTCATAATTTCATTCGAGTCAATAGTGATGACGGACTAGCTGAGGTAGTAGAGGACGATGGAGACAGTATAGAGGATGTTGCACCATCCCCTGTAAAGATATCTACGTTGGAGGAAGGGCGATCTCTATCTCGGGTGACGGACCGCAATCAGGAGGAATGGTCAAGGAAGAGAGACGACATAACTGAGAGAATGTGGAATGACAGTCTTCCACGCACTAGATAACGTACTTAGTTCTTTTCTAGGATTGTACTTATCTACTATTTTATAGCAGGAATATTTTAATAAATATTTACTATTCGTGTGGCTACCCAAACTAGATAACATTTTTAAACATTTTCATGTTTCGTATATGAATCATTATTTTATGAGTTTATCTTGTGATCCTATCATATTGATATTAATATCTTATGTTTGTAGGTAAAATGAATTTTCGACGAAGCGACACAAAAGATCAAAGGAATAAAAACGTCAAAATTTTACCGTCACATAGGGGTGGTCATGTAGCCCTAAGTCCAAGATCACCCACACAACCTCTTTCAACTCCGGAAAAAACTGTTACGACCTCAAAGAAAGGGCCATCACCAAAGGGAATATTCACTCCAAGGCATAAGATTACCTCTACTAGTAAAACAAGTAGAGTGTAATTGACCGATAAGATAAATAATTCATTGGTTGATGTGTTGGTTGAACAAGTAAATATGGGCTTAAAAAGTGATATCGGGTTTAAACCCGAGGCCTATAAGGCAACCATCAAAGAAATAAATGATACATGTGGTATTTTACTAGAAAATTTTCACATTTCTAATTGCTTGAGGACTTTAAAGAGGTTGTACTGGGCTATCAAGGATCTGCTAAATGCCTCTGGGTTTAGCTGGGATTAAAACACAAAGATGGTTGTCACAACTGATGATGTATGGGACGGGTATCTTGCGGTAGGATTATGATAATTTTACAGATTCCAGTTTAGTACATATACTTTTCATTCTCCTCATGTTTAACACATTGTCTTTGTGCCTATAGACACACCCTTATGCCGATCGAGTCTGGGGTAAGTACATTGATAGATGGGACGATTTGGCCTTTATTTTCGGGAATGAGTGTGCACATGGATCGTTTACTAGCACGGCCTACTCTTCATCTATATCAGGAAAATGATGCTGTAATGAAATATATGACGGCTCAGAGGAGGAGGCTTCTGATACTGTAAGACTCGCATCTGATGATGAGAATCCACCAAATGATAAGAGGCCTACTCCCCGCACTCGAAGAGGCGATGGATCCACAAATATTACTAAGAAACAAAACAAAAGCCCTATGGAGGCAACGTCTGGATCTCGCCACAGTCGAACATTTGCGAGTGACGTAAACCGTCATAGGAAGTGTAAGCCGAGCGAGCAAATTAAGGACAGAGTGGAGAAATTCGCTGATGCTGTAAAGACCTTGACCATAACTATGGCACAGGGCAAGACTATGGCACGTGTGCAACGGTTGTTGGAGATACTTAAGGAGGTTGAAGGTCTTAGTAATGAGGATCAAATTTGAGCTGCAAGGGTGCTGCAATCCGATTTAGTCAGTGCAGGTTATTTTATGAAGATGGTACACGAAAGAAAAAATGAATGAATAGAAAAAGTTATCATTCCTCAGTGTGGCCTCGAGTGATGCTGGGTCATTTAAACTTTGAATGATTTGTTAATGGTGGTATGGAGAATACTGATTTTTTTTGGTTGGGTGGTTCTTTTTGTTTTTTGGCGGGGTGGTTATGGTTTCTGTTTTATCAAGCCTATCTTAGCTTGTTGGTGTGATGTAAGACTGAACTATAATACTGCTGGATGATTTTTGTTGTTGTTTCCAACAGCAATACTAAAGATAATATAGATCTGCAAATATGGTAGATTGATCTGAAATTCTGTTCATTACTATAGATTTTTATGCAGGTGGACGAGTTCATACCTGACTTGAACTGCGGGATAGTGTTAAGTTTCAAATAATGCATGAAGTGGATCATGCTATGACGGGTGTGGATTTTAATGTTGGCCACTAAGTTGTGGCATTTACACTATGGCTTGATAACTATTCCACTGACTGCTTTGTAATATTGCTATCATCAGCCTCTTATTGCTACATTTCTGACATGCTCCAACCTAACACGATAATATGGTGTATTCGTAATTGCTTCTATGTTAAATTGATGTAGTTATTACAATTGGTAAATATTGACAGTTAATATTCACAGGATGCATTGAGTTTCTGATTCAAAATATAGGAATGATGCAGATTCATAGGTTTGAATTTCATTGTCTACATATAGATAACCTTCACAGATTTGGATTATATCCAACATATTATTGTTGATATTAATCTTTCTGATTCCCAGCATTACTGGTACACTCTTGTATGAATTTTCTTTAATAGGCTATATTGATAGAAAATAACTGAAACAGAGGTAGTTGAATCTATTTATATAGTGATAAGTTTCTGACTTTCATGATGTAACATATAGACTATGACATAGCTACGTAATCATTCTCCTCAAAATTTCTTATAATTTCATCACTCAATATTCAGACTGAGATACTGTGTGTTTTCCAATTGCAGAGAAAATGAAGAGGATGTATTATGTAGTGTTTGAAGGAAGAACGCCCGATATATACGAGACTTGGGAAGAGTGCAAAGCTCAAGTTTATGGATTCGGTGGATGCAAACATAAGTCATTCACGGTTTATGAATATGTCATGCTTGCATGGAATCAACATAAGGTTGAATGAAACTTTAACAAGTATTCATCTGTTATAAGAAATCAAATTTCCTTGATTGATATACATATATTACAATCATACTGTTAACAAAGATTATGCATTGTTTACTGCATTATTCAGGCCACCGCCAGTGGTAAATGAGAGAACGAAAATGTTCATGCATCAGCTACTACCACGACGATAGATAGCGGGACATGTGTAGTTGCACCCATAGAGACAACAGTAAATGGTGACAATGGTCCGTAGGATGGCAATGAAGAAAGAGTAGGACCTGATGGTTTAGGAAATGATCCACATTTCTCTCGTCCGTTTGTTGGTTTGCTAGTTGGTCTCTTCATATTGTTTACGGCTATGTACATGAATGTCTGCAGCAGTGGATAATCTTCTGTGTCTGTGACACCTAAAGAATTGTTTGAACTGTTTGAAAGTAACTGCTTACGGGTGTCTCAAAGGTCATATTCGTTTTTGATGTACTTAGTTTTTTTTTTTTAGTTTTTTTTTTCTGGAACTTTCAATATCATTTGTAATATACGTGGGACAATTTTATTTTTTTAATTCATTTTTTGTTATTTTATTTTCTGGAACCGTCAATATCATCTACTTGTTTTCTCTAATTCTTTTCAAATTAAAATATATTTTTTCCTATTTTGGTTTTGTTATTTTGATTTTTGGGCGTGGATGATGTCAGGATTACACATGGGGTCCACATATCACAGGTGGGTTGCTACCGGAAACAGATTGTGTAAGACCCGTATCCCAATCCGTACTGTTCCGTCACTTTCCGCGATCCTTCTCGTCAAATTTCGACAATCTGTGACCTGTAGTTGACGTTGCGCACGACCGTAAGACGTATCCTATATATTTGAGTCGGCTTAATCCAAGAATTGTATCATTGCGGCCGCACTGTCGCCGCGGTTCTAACGCCGCGACTCATATACCGATCCGATACCCTGACTAAGAGATGTGGGTCGACGTTTATTTCAAGAAAATGCCGCAATTTACATTCCCAAGAGAATCTCTACAATGTGTCCCATCAATCACATCAATCAATCACCCATCAATCACTTTATGTCAAGTACACATCACCTTTCACCCCATTCCCAAGCAACCCCTAAAGTCAACTCTTTCTCACCCTCTCTCTTACACCACCCATACTTGTCAAGTACCACATCACTCATATCCATCACTCACATCCCTCTTACATCTCACATCTCTATCTCATTTCTTAACACAACTCCAAGAAAGAGAAAGAGGCTCCCACGTCCAAGCCTTCCCATGAGAGAAAAATGCATTTGTGAGGCCCACCTTCTCATCCCCAAAAGCTCTCATCCTAGCCATCCATTTCTCATCTCCACCATCAAAGTGAAGCTCTAGGAGACCAGCATCCCGACGGACTAAGAAGATCAAGTGGGGGGTGCCTCCATAGTCTAATTTTCATGTTTTTAAGAAGGGCCAAGTGAGGCCAACCGATCAATGGTTTGGATCTCACTTGGGACCCTAAGATGTGGCTGATGGCCCATCTTGATCATCAAATCATTCCATGATGGGGCCATTCTCCATGGACCCCATCATGATATTTACTTTCCTTGCATTAAAGAGGTCATCTAGACCGTCCATTTTTAGTGGAGAAAGATCTCCATCGTTGATCTTTGAATTGGTGAGTCCACTTGTATTAGGGCCCACTCGATGTACAATAGAATGCAAGGGAGGGCCCATAGCGCCGGGGTCCCTCCATCATGCGTGTCCCACTCTATTTCTCTATCTCTCTCTCTCCCTCTCTATCATTTATTATTTATTTTATTGTATTTGTATGATGTAATGGCCGTATGGCCCACTTGGATGGACCCCACCACTAGGTATGTATTGACCCAAGCCATCTAAAAGTGGGGCCCATCTTATAAGCCTTGTACTCACACCATCCATCATATGGTGGCCCACCTAAATAGGGCCCACCTTGAATGCATTGTGACGCCCAAAAACGTCCAGCGTCTGGACATTGTTGGGAGAAAACACAAATATGAGCTTAGATTCTTAAGTTCATGGGGTGGGCCACCCATATAGGCCCCACCTTGATGTATGTATTCAATCCATGCCGTCCATCCCTTTCCTCATATTATTTTAGGCGTTGAGCCAAAATATGAAGCTGATCCAACTTTCTAGTGGGCCATGGTGTTGAAAATAGCATCAATACCATTGAAATCCTTCCAGATTTCTTTTTACACGATGAAAGAGGCCCGATATTGGACTCGTTGGATTCGTTGTGAGTTGTAGAATCCAATGGCAGGAGTGGATTCTTTAGACGTGGGCCCCACACGAGAAAAACCCCAGAAAACGGGTTTTCAAAAAAAAAAAAAAAAAAAAACTACACAGCAGCAACTGCTGCTGTGTCAGATGTTGGCCGCGTCAGCGGCTGGCGGACGGTTGGGCAGGACCCACGGCTCCGGCCGTGGGCCCCACCATGGTGTATATATGTCATCTAACCCATTCATAAGGTGGGCCACTTTCTGAAGTGGGCCCCCTCCAAGTATTAGCTCAATCCAGATCTCAGGTGGCCCACACCACACGACAAAGTGTGAATTGAACTTTACCATTGAAAATTTTATAGGCCCACAGAAGTTTTGAATCAAGCTGAAATTTATTTTTACTCTTCATTCAGGTCTACGTGACCTTACCAACGGTTTGGATGGCATGCAAACTGATGGTGGGCCACACACGTGGATCCCACCATTGATGTATGTGTTTTACAACACCGTCCACAGCCGTGGACGGTGGAGCCCACCTTGCTGCATGTGCTCTCTTTACACTGTCCAGCGAACGGTGTGGATGCCCACTGTGGTGTATGTGTTTTATTCACACCATCCAGGTGTGGATGGTGGGACCCACCATGGTGCATAAGTTGTATCCTAACCGTGCATCCATTTTAACAGCTAAAATGAGGTAGATCTATGGTGCAAATGGGCCCACCTTGGTATGTGTTTAGGGCCCATGATTGACGTAATCGTGGCCATCCATTGAGGCCACCTTGGTATAAATCTAAAGCCCAAATGATTAGGACCACCTTGGTGCACATCTAAGGCCATGGGATTAAGCCCATTTGGCATATGTAAAACCCATGGGTTTGGGCCCATTTGACATATGCAATGCCCATGGGATTCGGCCCATTTATTCTATATTAAAGCCCATGGGATCAAGCCCATTTGATGTGCATGGGGCGCAAATGGAGTGACCCATTTGATATATTTAAAGCTCATGTTTGTAGGCCCACTTTTGATGTATTTCATGGCCCATGAGTCATGGACCATTGCAATGTACATAAGGCTCATTGGTGAGGCCCATTAATGCAACCCATTAGATGAATGTAAGGCCATGTGACACGACCCATTTGATGTATCTAACGCCCATGGGTCGAAGCCTAACGGGATGTCCTTAGAGTCCATTGCAATGTATGAATTCCCATGGTTCATGTAATAACATTTATGGCGGGCCGTGCCTAGGGAACAATGATGGTTTGACGTCCACATTGTACGTACAATGTTGGTTAAATGTCCGCATTGTAACTCTCCTTAGGGCCCATTGATAGGCCCATACTCGTTGCTATTCGTCGCTTTATAACATGCTTAGTATAATCCCATGACTCATGCCCATATGCATCATATGTATGCTTGATTTGAGTAGTGACTGATCATAGCATATGTCATTGGGCAGACCACTTATGGGACCCGTTATGAGACGGAGTTCCCCACATGATCACGCAGTACGTGCTGGATTTCTGCATGATTTGACGGCGTGATTCATGCATCTCGCATACGTGTGACTTGATCACTACACGCCCTAGCGACATCAGGGCCGTGGCTCCACAGGTACATCGTGGATGACTGTATCGGATACTGAAAATATTTGGTTCTAGCACTGTGGGCACTTAGGATGTCCTTGGGTGAAAGTCCTAGAACCTTTTTGGTACCAGGAGATGCTCCAACGTCTAGACCGAGTGGATACATGAGCGCTCGAGTGCCGAATACCAGTAGGTCGCGTCTCTCACTGTGTCGTGGTCGGTTGGAAGGGGGTGTGGCCTTATCCGCCTGAGTGAGGGGGCTATGAGCTAGGCTGAGTTTGACCAGCTCGCAAATGAGTCCGCTATCGACGAGCCGGGTAGATATTAACAGACTACTGGTCAGGTGGATAGTGAGGTCTATTCCGCTTGCTTGACTGTGCAGCTAGGGAGGTGGCAGTCACTGCGAAGTGTATTAGACCTCGGTGATATCTAGAGAGGAACTGTACTGATATGTGTACTGGATGAGTACCGACTTGCTTGGATTGCATTTCGCATATGACATTCGGCTATGTAGGCCTCGCATTGCATCGGTATGGCCGATGACATTCATAACTTGCATCATATAGCATTGGTATGGTTGGTTTTATTCATGGACTTACGGCATGCTTCTGCATTACCCTGATATTGTACACTCAGCGTTTACCTTACGTACTCACTTACACCACCCTCTAAGCTTTTGTAAGCTTATGCATGATAGTTGCGTGCAGGTAGCGTTGGACAGCAGCAGCGCTGAGGCAGGAGCGCGTACCAGGACCTTTTGGAGCTTTTTGATCACCTTGTATTTCCCTTTCCGCATTGTACTTAAAAATTTTGATATAGTGGATATGTGGTGATGTTGTTTTGTGACTTGGTTATGCTTGTGGTTATGCTCCATTACAAAAAAAAAATTTATTCTGAAAATCCTTCTTGTAGGATCTTAGGATCGGAATCTGGCATTTGATTGTCAGGGGCCGAGAATGGGGCACTACGGAGGCTGTCGACACCGGATTTGACAATCGGGATTCATGTGAATCCGATTTTCAGGTTTGGGGCGTGACAGATTGGCTACTCCCCCTGACACTAGCCCTGGGGCTAGTGGTCAGTGCTCTGTGGGCCCCACCATGATGTATGTGTTTCATCCATTGGATTCATCCATTTTTTAAGTTCATTTTAGGGCTTGATCCCAAAAATACTGAGGTATATAAATCTCAGGTGGACCACACCACATGAAAAAATAGTGATTAGTTATCCACCATTAAAATCCTCCTAAGGCCCACTGTGCTGTTTATTTTACATCCACTCTGCTGATTAGGTCATATAGCCCAGATGAAGGGACAAAATAAAAATCTACTTGATCCAAAACAGATGGATGGAATGGATGAAACACATACAAAGTTTTGGGCCCCACAGAGCAACGACCACCAGCCATTGGCTGCTGTCAGGAGTAGCCAATCTGTTTCCATTGCTACCCAAACGTGGGTTGACCATCCGTACCAGTAGAGTTGAAATTTGTATGATTGTACAGTATCGAGTTTTAATACCTCCTATCTAAACATTGATCTGTATAAGGTATTGTATACTATGTCAACCAATACCTCCAATCCAAACATTAATTAGTATTTGCTTGATTTGGATGTATTTTGAAAACCGTCAAATGCATACATGAACAGTACCCAAACACAAGACAATACAATACTGTACATGAATCCAAACAGGCCCTTGGGTTTATATCCGCATTTGTAATGGATGTTGGGTAAGGTGCGACCAAGAGTTGTCCCCAAGCATCTTACCCTTTGGTATCTATTACGAGAGAGAGGCACGGTTGATGGCTGCACCCTGAGCCTCTTCATCCTAGGTTGTCCTTGGTAAGGAAGAGTCATAATCGGAGGTTACCTCCTAGTGGCTCGGTCCTTAGGTATCCATTGTGATAGGGATGCACCATCAAAGGTTGCCCCCGAGCACATCCACCCTTTGATATGCAACTGATGCTACTTAAGGTTTCCCCCTTTGGTAATCAAATGCCTGGGGTTTTATAATAATAGGTAGGGTCTCTTAGTGGTTGGACTTGAAATGGCTCGGCCATATAACCATATAATGATGGTTGGGTTGCCGGTTACACCAGGGGCTCTTAGAGGTTACCCCCCCTCCAAAAAAAAAAAAAAAAGTTACTTAGTTTAGCTAATAACTGTGTTGATCAAGGTGGTCCAGCTGATTATATACTCGACCATCTCATTCATTCCTTATTGCCAATGGAGACGGTAAAGGACAACCTTGTGGTTTCGATCTGACTGGCTATAGTTGGGAGCTTAATGGGTTGTTCTTCCTCGTGTCCAATAGGATGGAGTAGAAAAGAACATTTATCCATGGCTTCGAGCCTCACAATGAGGCTTTGGGCAGATTTCTCGCTTATGTCATATATGACCTGCATAAGTTGGTAACATGTTGCATACATCCAACGAAGTATTCAAAGAATATAGCAAAGTTACCAAAAATCTGCTAGGAAGATGACCTTGCTTCAAACTCGATTATGGGCTCATGTTGCTCGACAGCTTGTTGCTCTTCCACAGCTTTGACCATATAACTAACCTTTTTTGATTTAGAAAGCATCTTATTCTATTAAAAAATATAGTGAACATGGTTTGGATCCACCGAGCGTGCCAGAAATAGTGTTGCCACCAATTCAATTAAATTGGACCACTTGTGTGATTGAGGCCTAGATTGGGTTCTCGTGAGTAGGTAAAATGTGTGGGCATCCTAGAGCCTACTCGACTCAAAGTTTAAATGAACCACTAGTGTTCCCCCATGTTGAGCTAAACAGATTGGAGGCATGGATCAAAGATCTAGAGTCTACTCAACTATTAATACTTGCACTTCCTTTTAGGTAATTTGTGAAAGGGTAGGGATTAGCCCTTCTAAATGAGTTCTTTTTTCCTTGTAATAATATATGTGAGTCTATGGACTTTCACCAGCACTCTCAAATCAAAATATTTCTGAATGACTAAGGATGCACATATAAATTAAAGAAGGAAAAATGTTGCCGATTTCATTAATATTTAGAAATGATGTTCATTACAATCGAAAAGTTGCAAGACAACCAAATGAACATACGAATAGGGAAAAGATAAATACATGATGTTCTTATCAGAACAGATGATCGAGGTGAGTGTGATCAATTAAATCAGAACTTAGATGATCACGGTCCTACAACTTAAGGTTGCAAAAAAATTACTTCTACTCCTAAGGTATTGTAGCAGGAGTCATTAGGCAGTGGCTAAGTAAAACTAGGCTAGGTTAGAAAAGATAAATGAAAGGTAATCTAAAAGATAGATTGATGTTTTTGGTGAAAGGCCTCGAGCTATTATTTGATTACTCCTTTTATAGATTGTTGAGGCGATGAAACCCTTACTAAGGTTTCCTTATAACTTCTAGATCTTCCACGCTCACGTTGCAGTTCTGAATATGGAAATCCCCTTGATTGCTCTTGAACTAGCGACTTGGATTTATAAATAAATAAATAAAAGAACTTCAGTAAGATCCGGACTCCCTGGATTCTAACCAATTCATTTTTTCTCTCTTCTAACTTAGGCTTGAACCATGGCTAGTTTCACTTTGAAATCAATCCGACCTTCAGATCTTTGAAATCTTCTCAAACACTGCAGTTACTTTGAACGTCTTTAGGAGGATCTCTCATTTTGGAAGGACTGCGAGAGATGGCCTCACCAAGATTATCATAGCCAGATTTGTGATAAACATGTTTTCTTGTCGGGTCTCTTATAGGCATGCTGGGTACGTTGCCTCATTAATGGGCACGATAAACGTGACCATGTGGCGTGTGTTAATTCATTCTTCTTAAAGTGGGCATAAGAGTTTATGACTATGCATTTATAATCGAATGTGTATCATCAAGAAAGATCAAACGTCAATACTCTTGGATGAGAGTAGGTTTGGCGCCAATTGCAATCATGTGATATCAACACGTAGGGGCATTTGATTGATCCACATCTCCGGGCACCAAAAATGAGTGTAAACATACATAACATGGCACATTCCATCCTGGTGTTTCTGTGGTGAGCATCTCCACCCTAATATCCTTCATTATTCCATTTGGTGACAGCCCCTTAATTATGGATTGGCCTGGATTTTGGGATTTGGGGCTAACATTGGAGGGCACTTCTAATGGACGGGTTGGATTGTATTCACACATCATGATTGGCCCCGCACAAATTAGAAGTTTCGTAATTATCATGTGTAGGGAGCCAATTTGACACAGCCTGACCTCACCTAAGACGGTGCCACCCACACTGGAGGGCCTACCTTCATGTATAGCTTCATGTTAAGACATCCGTACAAAACATCTAACACCCAAGTGGGCCATAGAATTAGAAAAGATAAGGATGAGTTACAACTACTAGTATTTGTATCTCTATATGTAGCACACACCTTTTTCTTTATCACTTTCTCATTTCTCTCCCATACTCTCTTAAATTACATTTGTATTGTTAATCATTTTCATTTTAATCATCACCAACTAACAACAGGATCGCATCCAATCAATCATACATAAATCTAAAACATGCCCCACGAACTGCATAGTTTGGACAGGGGCACACCTATGCCATATATGGATAGCATCTTTATGTCATCATGATCTGTCAAGGTGTATCAAATAACTCACATTTTCAATCAACTTAAGTACATAGAGGTTAAGCATGCAATAATAACCAAATTAAATATAAGATAGAAACGCCCAACCTACATAAGTTTAGGTACAAAAGCATACCTAAAAGGAAGAAAGAAAACCCACATACACTCTTAATAACATCCCCTATAACCAGATGCAACATAATAGGAAGAGAGATTATCCTTAGAAAGCTTCTTCCTCTCTTAGGAGAGGAACATGAGTTTTTATGCTGAAGAAGTTCTCATAGATAAGGCTAGCAAGACCTCTGCACCAACAAGGGGCCCCACCTGTTGGGATTTGGTCTGCGGAATCACACAGATCTAGATCTAGGATAACAATCCAATGGCATCAAGCACACACAAGAGAACACAAAGATTTAATGTGGAAAACCCTTTTGGAAAAAAAATCACGACACAAAGCGACAAAAATTCACTATGAAAGCATAAATTACAAAGAGAGAGGACTTACCCAATTCAAACAATCTTGAATCTCACCCTTGCTACACCATTTGATAACCTTAGAACCTTTTAGAATACCTTTAGGAAGCCTTAGAATACCTTAGAGTAATCCTAGGGACCCCTATTAATAGTTTAGGAAACAATCCGCGTAGGATTTGTGTAACCCTTGACTAGTCAAAGGAGGGTCTCGACTGGTCGAGAAACCCGCTTGACTGGTCGAGCCATCCCCTTGATTGGTCAAGTGGCCCGGACACCAAAAAATATAGGTCACTGGACTTTAAGTCGAGTAGGCCTCGACTAGTCGAGCAGCCCACTCGACTGATCGAAAGACCCAAAATCAGACAAATTTAAGGCATCTGTTAACAATCTCCGCCATGCCTTCAATCTTCAACCGTATATATTACTGCTCTCTTATCTTATATCTGCATCATATCATAACTTCAATCAACACTTCTTGCGTACACTCCGTCCTTCTTTTACGCCATCGCCAAGCCTAGAGAAGTTGCACAGAACTTAAACTTTTCTATAGGAACAACCTTAGTGAGCATGTCTGCTGGATTCATACTAGTATGAATCTTTTCCAGTGTTACGCTTCCTTCCTCAAGCACCTGTCAGATAAAGTGGTGACAAACATCAATGTGTTTAGTACATGAGTGATAAACAAAATTTTTAGCCAAATTGATAGTGCTCTCGCTATCACAGTTAACCGACACGACCTCCTGTTAAAGTCCTAACTGATTTATCATGCCCTTAAGCCAAACACCTTCTTTAAACTCTCTCGTCACTGTCATATATTCTGCTTTGGTCGTGGAAAGAGCCACCACGGACTGAAGATTTGACATCCAAGTGATTGCTCCACCTACTAGTACAAACAAGTATCTTGAAGTGAACTTCCTAGAATCCAACTGCCTGCATAGTAGGAATCCACATACCCTACCAATTTTTTTCTTGTCTTTTTAAAAGTTAAGACATAGTCTTTCGTACCTCGAATGTATCGAAGTAGTCATTTCACCACTTCCCAATGTTTCTTACCGGGGTTTAACATGTATCTGCTCATAACACTAACTTCCTGTGAAATATCTGGTCTCGTACTGACCATGACATACATTAAACTGCCAACTACATTTGAATAAGGCACATTAGACGTAACCTGTTTTTTCTCATTGGATTTAGGACATTATTCTGAGGAAAGCTTAAAGTGAGCCGCATGAGGAACACCCACCGGCTTTGCCTGGTCCATCCCATACTTGATCAATACATTTTTAAGGTATTCTGTCTATGATAACCAAAGCCTACTCTTCTTCCTATAATATGAATATTTATGTCGAGAACCCTCTTTGCAGTTCCCAGATCTTTCATCTTGAATGTCTCTGATAACCAAGTCTTCAGTATGTTGATTTCAGACATATCATGACAAACGATTAATATATTATCAACATATAATAATAGGATGATGAATCTGTCACCACTCAGTATCTTGTAATAGAAACAATGATCATATTCACTTCGAGTAAATTTCTGACTCACCATGAAAGAATCAAATTTCTTATATCACTGCCTAGGCGATTGTTTCAGGTCGTACAATGACCTTATTAACTTGCTAACTTTTTTCTCTACCCCTTTAACTTTGTAACCTTCTAGTTGCTTCATGCAGATCTACTCTTCCAACTTTCCATGTAGAAATGCAGTCTTGACATTCATTTGTTCCAGCTTGAGATCGTATTCGGCAACCAATGCCACCACGAATCTAATAGACACTTGCATAACCACCGGTGCGAATGTCTCTGTGAAGTTAATTCCTTCTCTCTGATCGTAAACCTTCGCTACCAATCTAACTTTATATCTATCATTTCTTTTTGAATAACCACTTGCATCTGATCATTTTTTGGCCCACCGGAAGCTCCACCAACTCTCATGTGTGATTTTTGTGCAATGAGTTCATCTCATCGTCCACAGCTGTCTTCCACTTTTCTGCATCAGGCTCATCAAGAGCCTCCTGAATACTAAACGGATCTTCTTCACCTGTAATGAGGGCATATGTAATATTAGAGTTGTCCCTGTATCTTACCGATAACCTGCGATCACACGGTGGATTCCTTCTCAAGGGTGACTGTTCCAACTAATCTTGTACCTCTGTCTTCACATCTGTCTCTGCCTGAGTATCATCAGTGTCAATCTGAACATCTACGATCACATTTTCTAGTTCCTCTTGCTCCTTTTAATTATTCTTGTGAAATAAGGAGCTTTCATCGAATCTAACGTCACGGCTAGTTATGACATTGTGTGTGACCTTGTCAAATAACGTGTAACCTTTCACACCAATGTCATAACCAACAAAGATGTACTTTTTGGCTCTATGTTTTAGCTTATCTCTTTCAATTGACAGTACATGAAAGTAAGCCTCGCAACCAAATATGCGTAAATCTGAGTAGTCGATTTTTTGACCACTCCATCTGGGATTTTGCATTCAATGCCGTTGAAGGAGATCGGTTCACGAAATTACAAGCCGTGTTAATGCCTCTGTCCATAGGTCCTTACGCAACACAACATTACTTAATATGCATCTGGCCCTCTCCAGGAGAGTCTAATTCATTCGTTCAACTACACCGTTTTGATCGGGCGTGTGGCGCACTGTGTTGTGCCTGATGATCTCTTCATCCTTGTAATAATCACTCAATTTCGTCGAAGTAAATTCTCCACCATTGTCAGTTCTTAAAATCTTTATTTTTCGCCTTGACTGTTTTTCTATCATTACCTTCTATTGCTTGAATATGGTGAAAACTTCAGATTTACGTTTTATAAAGTAAGCTCAAACTTTTCTAAAGTAGTCGTCAATAAATGAAACAAACCATGACGACCACCCAATGGAAACTTCTGGTGATGGCCCCCATAGGTCAGAGTGCACGTAATCAAGAACTCTCTTATAAACATATTTTTCAGATTTAAAAGACAATCTATATTGTTTATCACATATACAATGCTTGCATATATCTAAATCAAAATTTTTAAAAGCTAGAATCAAACATCGATTAAAAAGTACCTTTATACCCCGCTTGCTCATGTGGCACAGACGAACATGCCACATAGGTAGAGACGTGGAGTCTGCAACAGCTGTTGTCGCTCCACCTGCTGGAGTGCTCCCAATCAACCTGTAAAGGTTTTCGTACCTTTGTGCTCTCACAACCACAAGTGCCCCTTTTAAAACTTTAAGGACACCATCAATACCGGTGAACTTACACCTTATATCTCGAGTGCACAGAGAGAAATCAGACTTTTCTTCATATCAGGAACGTGCCTGACATCAGTCAGGGTACGCTCCATCCCATCAAATATTTTGATGCTCACCATACCAATAGCCACAACATTACAAGCATTGTCATTGCCCATAAAAACTTGTCACTGTCGCATTCTTTGTAACTGGTGAACCAACTTCGATGAGAAATCATGTGATATGATGCTCCTGTGTCGAGGATCTACTCATTTGTATGATTGTCGTGCACATGTCCAATCATGGATAGAACTTCACCACCACTTGTCTCTTCATCAGATGTGACACTATTGGCCTCCTTAGAAGAAGTCGTTGAATTTTCTTTCTTTACTTTAGAATTGGTACAATTCTTCTTCATGTGTCCAGACATCCCACAGTTCCAGCACTTCAGTTTTCCTTTGCCCTTGCCCTTAGATTTGGATCTAAGTCTTGAAAATCTTGTATCTCGCTCAGAATTCCTTCCCCTCATAATCAGTGCATCAGAAGATGTCCTTGTGTTACCATTAAACTTTCTCATAGCCTTACCTTGAAGGGCTGAGATAACGGTGTCGACACTCAGGATTTTATTCGTGGAGCACATTGTGTCCTTGAATGACTCATACGATGTCGAAAGAGAATTCAACAACATACATGCTTATTCCTCATCTTTCATCACTTCCTCCATATCCAGCAATTTGCAAACCAATCTATTAAAGTTGCTGATGTAGGCTTCCAGATTTCCACCCTCTACCATCTTAAAGTTATACTACTGTCGCTTCAAGTGTAAGCGATTTTCAGACGATTTTTATTTTTTTTACGTAGATATCCTCTAACTTCACCCATAAACTAGCCTCAGTTTTCTCCCTCAAAACATTATAGAGAACCTCATCCGCGAGACATAAGCGGATTGAAGATAAGGCCTTCTTATCAAGAGTATTTCATTCATCATCAGTCATACTAGACTTTCTCGCCTCAAGAGCATCATCCTCACCTTGCTTGGTTAAGGAATTGATCATCTTGATCTTCTATAACTCAAAATTATTTTTCCTTGAGTACGTCTCAATATCATACCTAGTACTTTCCATTATTTTTAATCCTTTAGATTTAGATCTGTGCCCTAACGATTGCTCTGATACCACTTGTTGCGATTTGGTCTGCGGAATCACACAAATCTAAATCTAAGATAGCAATCCAATGACACCAAGCACACACAAGAGAATACAAAGATTTAGCGTGGAAAATCCTTTCGAAAAAAAAACCACGGAACAAAGCGACAGAAATCCACTATGAAAGCATAAATTACAAAGAGAAGGCTTACTAATTCTTACAATTTCGAATCTCACCCTTACTACACCCTTTGATAACCCTAGAACCCTTTAGAATACCTTTAGTAAGCCTTAGAATACCTTAGAATAATCCTAGGGACTCGTATTTTTAGTTTAGGAAACTCCACTTACGCACTTCCTTTGAAAAAGTTCGGAAACCGCCTCAAATTTAAGCAGTCCGCGTAGGATTTGCGTAACCCTCAACTAGTTGAAGGAGGGCCTCGACTGGAGAAACCCGCTCGACCGGTCGAGCCATTCACTTGACTGGTCGAGCGGCCCAGACACCAAAAAATACAGGTCGCTGAACTTTGAGTCGAGCAGGCCTAGACTAGTCGAACGGCCCACCCGATCGATCGATGCAGGCCCTCGACCGGTCAAGATATCCAAAATCTGACAAATTTAAAGCATTTGTCAACACCACCCAATACACCCAATGGTCGGTCCAATCCCAGCTAGCCAAAGCAAGCCCAAACGACCTTGCAGGGGTCATGGATGCCCCTGAGAAGGGCCCACCAGTTAAGATATTGGCCCCCACCACAAACCCAACAAGCATGGGGCCCAGCCCTACAAGAATCAGCTTTTTGGGTTCAACCATCGTAGCGTGGACAGTTAACGACGGAGAGAATGTGAGAAAGATCTCCATGATAATTCCTTGGACAAAGCCCACCCCACTAGCGAGTGTGTGAACTGGAGTATCCTGCACACGTGTAAAGTAATGTATTTTCAATTAACATGGTGTTTAGGCCGTCCACGTGTACAAAAATGTCCACTATATAGTACGGTGTGTAGAGATGGGCCCATCTAAATTTCAGGCCTAGCTTACAAAACGGGGTCGGTACTGATTACAGTGTTTAAGGATGTCATGGAACTTGTTGACTTTCTGGTACATCAATATATGAGGATGAGTTTCGCTAACAAGGATCTTCCCCGCCCTTCTCACCCTTTTGGCCCACCACCTGATGATCCGACCCGTTCATCTATGAGAACTCTAAAAGAACGGTCTAGATCATCACATGGGGGAGTTAATTCACCAGCACAGCAGATTGGCCCACTAGGCAAACTTCATGAGCTGATGCGCCTATTTCTTAAAAGGGAGGTCCATTAGTCAGTTATTCAGACAGAGGACCGAAGGATTTCTAGGAATCCATCAGATAAGAAGATCCTTGCCATCCGATACTTTTACTTGACCGCCCATTTTGTGGGCCACTGATCGAATGGTTAGGATCTTCCAACATAGGAAATTTTGGGGACACCCATGATCCACGGTATGTCCCAGAAAATCCACGATTTGGATCACCGAGCCACGGGCCCCATCTACACAGATGAATTAACGAACGGTATTTTCTCACGTGACTCACCAACCCTCCAGTTAAAAACTTGAGCAGAAGGCAGGCGAGTGTAGAGCCGAGAATCTGAGCGATCCGATAGAGAATGGATCGAAAGATGGTTATGTGGCCCCCAACGGCTAAGCCTAGCGTCACCTGAAATGTGCAGACCCGCTGAGATCATCACAGCCACTACTAATGCGCCACAGCAACAGTAGTTAACCCCATGATCGACTCAGCTCCTCCAAATCATCTTTGCTGTCGATGTATGAGAATTAGGAAAAATCATTAAAAAGAAAACGAGAAATTAAAATAGTGGGCCCAACTGATGAACGGATTGGATCCCGTCCACGCATCACCGGTTAGCAAATAGTAGACGCGATTCAATGGGAAGCGGATTGGTTGGTGTACCACACCACCGACATGGACCAAGTTCTGTGGGTCCCACTGTAAGATATGTGTTATATCCAAACCGTCTGTACATTTTGAGAGATCTTTATAAAGCTTGAACGAAAAAGTAAGATCCAAAGATTAAGTGGACCACACTACAAAAATTAGTGGGGGATTGAACGTCCACATTAAAACACTTCCTGGGGTCACAGAAGTTTTGGATCAATACGATATATTTTTTTTTATCTTCGTCAGGTCTGTGTGACCGTATGAGTAGATTGGATGGAAAATAAAATGTTGCTGTGGGCCCTACGCATGTTTTAACGGTGAGAATCATTGTGCCACTGTTATTCGTGGTATAGTGCACTTTAGTTTTGTCAAAATCATTTTTGGGTTCATGCTCTAAAATGATCTCCGGACGAACGAGCGGCGTAAATATAGTAACGTGGAAGCGGATTGGCTGGTGTATCACACGCCAGTTATATAGCTGGTGTGATTGCAACAAGTTTGGTGGGTCACATCATGAGGTATGTGTTATATCCAAACCATCCAGCCATTTTGCACCCAACTCTAAAGCTTGAGCCAAAAAATATGGCAGATCTAGGATCAAGTGGACCATACTTCAAAAAGCAGCGGGAGATTGAACTTCTACGATTGAAACCCTTTTGAGGTTCAGAACTCCTTTTGGGGTTCACAGAAGTTCTGGATCAATATGAAATTTATTTTTCCTTTTCATCCAAGTATTTTTGCCATTATGAATAGATTGGATCGAAAATAAATATTATGGTGGGCTTTAAGAATTTTTTAACGGTGAAAATCATTATCCCGCTACTATTTTTGGTGTGGTCCATTTGAGCTTTGGATATGATTTAGTTTTTTGCTAACGCTCTAAAATGATCTAGAAAAATAAATAATTAGTGTGAATAATATAAATAGAGAAATTTATGACTGTAGACCCCACCTTTTATACATTGGATACTCTTAAAGCAATACAAACTTAACTTCTGAACTTAAACCTCCTCGTAGTACTAACAACAAATTCCAGGATGAAAATACGCCTCCTTTTCACAGAAACGGATGGGCTATTCTCCCTGCCACCCGCCAATGGCGGATCATCGGTGGTCTGTGGGCCCTACCATGATGTATGCTTTTCATCCATGTCGTCCATATATTTTTCCAAATCATTTTATAGTATGAGACCAAAAATGAGGTATCTCCAAATCTCAAGGGTACCACATTACAGGAAACAATGTTGAATGAGCGTCAACCATTAGAAATCCTCCCCGTCTAAGTTAGGGCCCATTGTGATGTTTGTGAGAAATACTTTCCATCTAAGTTCATTCATAGGGTCACAAAGACCTGGATGAAGGAGAAAAATAAATTTCATAATGATCCAAAACTTCTGTAACCCCTGAAAGTGTTTCAATGGTAGACGTTCAATTCCCCACTGCCATTTACAGTGTGGTCCACTTGATAGCTAGATTTGTCTTATTTTTCATATCAAGCCTTAATACGAGTTCGCCAAATAGATGGACGGTTTGCATATAACACACCTCATAATATGACCCACAAAAATCGGTGGGGATTACAACAGGGAAGAAAAAAAAAACCAGCAAGGTGGGGTCAACTGGGTTGGGACCCGGTCGACCGGGTTAGAGCTAGGCCTATGGCTACAAATTATAACGGTAGCCATAACTGTAGTGCTATGCACTTTTTTCTCTTTTTTATTTTTATTTTTTACGTAAAGAACTTTTGCCTCCCTTACATTTTTCTCTAACGCATAATTATGTAAATATGTATATATAAGTATATAAAAATATTTTTCTATCTTTTAATTCATTTCGTTGTCTATTTATTTAACAAGCATATCTCCTAAACTAGAATGATTTACTTAACTTACCACATATGATTTTGGGGTAGGAGAAGCTAATTTAGCCAATCAACCTAGTTATTTTCCAAGATTCCATTGGGTCGATGGTCGAAAATCCATTTCATTTAGTTTGTGGTCAATTTCAATCACTTCGCGGTCAAACTGGAAATTCAGTGGGGCAAACATGAAATTGAGCTGGAAAAACATGAAATTAAACGGGGCAAACTAGAAATTCGACAGAACAAATGAGAAATTTAGCGGGGCAAATGAGAAATTCAGCGAGGCAAACATGAAATTGAGCGGGGCAAACATGAAATTGAACGGGGCAAACTAGAAATTCAACAGAGCAAACGAGAAATTTAGTAGGTCAAACATGAAATTGAGCGAGGCAAACATGAAATTGAGCAAGGAAAACATGAAATTCAGCGGGGCAAACTAAAAATTTAGCGGGGCAAACATGACGGCTATGTTAGGGACCGAATGCATTTTATATAGGAGAGTGGCTATAGGAGAGAGTCCACCCATTGTAGAACTTTCACTTACCTACGTCTTCTCAATCTCTCACGTGTTAACCGGTCAAAATGCTTTGATCGATCAGGTCGACATGTTAACTAAGTTTTCGATATGTCGAAAACTCCAAAAATTATCTAAATTTTTTTGTTAAAAATTTAAATTTCTTTGATAACCTTCAACCTTCATGTTTGTCCTGCTGAATTTTATGTTTACCCCGCTCAATTTTCGTTTTACCCCACTCAATTTCATGTTTGCCCTGCTCAAACTAGAAATTGAGCTGGGCAAACTAAAAATTGAGTGGGGCAAACCGAAAATTGAGTGAGGCAAACTAGAAATTGAGCGGGACAAATCGAAAATTGAGCGGAGTAACTAGAAATTGAGCAGGGTAAACCGAAAATTGAGTGGGGAAAACTAGAAATTGAGCGGGACAAACCGAAAATTAAGCGGGGCAAACTAGAAATTGAGCGGGGCAAACTCAAAATGAACAGGGCAAATCGAAAATTGAGCAGGGCAAACTAGAAATTGAGCGGGGCAAATTGAAAATTGAGCAGGGAAAATTTAAAATGAGTAGGGCAAAATAGAAATTGAGCAAGGTAAACTAGAAATTGAGTGGGGCAAACTAAAAATTGAGCGGGGCAAACTAGACATTGAATGAGGCAAACTAGAAATTAAGCAGGGCAAACTGGAAATTAAGCAGGGCAAACTGAAAATTGAGCGGGGCAAACGGAAAATTGAGTAAGACAAACTATAAATTGAGTGGGGCAAACTGAAAATTGAGCAGGGCAAACTAGAAATTGAGCAGGAAAAACTAAAAATTGGAGGACTACTTCATTATGAACACAACGAAAACATCATTAGTTTCACTATTTCTTCTTAATTAAACTAATGCTTGCAATTCAATCTATTTCCATTTTGTATCCAAACACAGCTCATGTGTTAACTTGAACTATTTCTAAGAAGAATAATTCTTGAGCTCCAACGATTAAAAAATAAGACACATACCAGAACATAAATTCCTCTGTCTTTGAGAATCCTGACATTTTGATTGAAATGGCTCAATATATGATGCATCAAAAAAAGACAAGTATTAAAATGTGGTTGAAATTTATCTGTACCTCCCAACTTCCATAAGCATCTTAGCAGCGTTTTATTGTGCAATGTGTCTGCACTACGCATCAATAATTGTTGTAAGTAATTTGGTTCTTCAATGAGAAGAGCTATGTAAAGTACATAATACTCACCACTAGAGACTCCAGAGTTCCTGAATACGCAAGGTGTCATCAGAAAACAATATTTCAACAACGGATTTCTCATATGTCATCAAACCTTCAAATGCATAAGACTCATTGTATCAATGCACAGGTGAATTGAATTGTAAACATTCGTAAGATAATGACGTTTTGTAGAAGTAATGCTGAGGAACCAGCATTCAAACCACAGTTACGCTTCTTTCAAGTCACCTTGAAAGCTGCAACATTACAATTGGATCCCACACATTCAATTTCTAGTTTGTCCCGCTTAATTTCATATTTGCCCCGCTTAATTTCATATTTGCCCCGCTTGATTTTCGATTTGCCCTACTGAATTTCTAGTTTGCCCCGCTCAATTTCATGTTTACCCCGCTCAATTTCATGTTTACCTCGCTCAAATTCATTAATGCCCTGCTTAATTTCTAGTTTGCCCTACTCAATTTTATGTTTGCCCCACTCAATTTTCGATTTACCCCGCCGAATTTCTAGTTTGCCCCGCTCAATTTCTAGTTTGCCCTGTTCAATTTCTAGTTTGCCCCGCTCAATTTCATGTTTGCTCCGCTGAACTTCTAATTTGTCCTACTCAATTTCTAGTTTGTCTCGCTGAATTTCTAGTTTGTCCCGCTCAATTTTATGTTTGCCTCGCTGAATTTCTAGTTTGTCTTGCTTAATTTCATGTTTGCCCCGTTAAATTTCTACTTTGCCTCGCTCAATTTCATGTTTGTCTCACTGAATTTTCAGTTTGACTACGAAGTGATTGAAATTGACCACGAACTAAATGAAATGAATTTTCAATCATTGACCCGATGGAATCTTGAAAAATAACTAGGTTGGTTGGCTAAATTAACTTCTCCTACCATAAAATCATATGTGGTAAGTTAAGTAAATCATTCTAGTTTAGGAGATATGCTTGTTAAATAAATAGACAAAGAAATGAATTAAAAGATAGAAAAATATTTTTATATACTTATATATACATATTTACATAATTATGCATTTGAGAAAAATGTAAGGGAGAAAAAGTTCTCCATGTAAAAAATAAAAATAAAAAAGAGAAAAAAGTACATTGCACTACAGCTATGGCTACGGTTATAATTCGTAGCCATAGTCTCCCAACCCGCTCAACACCATCTTGCACTACAGCTATGGCTACGGTTATAATTCGTAGCCATAGTCTCCCAACCCGCTCAACACCATCTTGCTGGTTTTTTTTTTTTTCCCCTTCCCTGTCGTAATCCCCACCGATTTTTGTGGGTCCCATTATGAGGTATGTGTTATATCCAAATTGTCCATCTATTTAGCGAATCGTATTAAGGCTTGAGATGAAAAATAAGACAGATATAGCTATCAAGTGGACCACACTGTAAATGGCAGTGGGGAATTGAACGTCTACCATTGAAACCCTTTTAGGGGTTACAGAAGTTTTGGATCATTATGAAATTTATTTTTCCTCTTCATCCAGGTCTTTGTGACCCTATGAATGAACTTAGATGGGGAGGATTTCTCACAAACATCACAATGGGCCCCAACTTAGACAGGGAGGATTTCTAATGGTTGACGCTCATTTAACACTGTTTCATGTAATGTGGTACACTTGAGATTTGGATATATCTCATTTTTGGTCTCATATTATAAAATGATCTGGAAAAATATATGGAAGGCATGGATGAAAAGCATACATCATGGTGGGGCCCACAGACCACCGACGATCCGCTATTGGCAGGTGGCGAGGGGAGTAGCCAATTCATTTACATGAAAAGGAGGAGTATTTTTGTCCTGAAATTTATTGTGCATGCGAGAGGAGGTCTAAGTTCAGAAGTTAAGTTTATATTGCTTCAAAAATATCCAATGAGTAAAAGGTGGGGTCCATAGTCATAAATTTCTCTAATAAATGCATCATTGCAAGGCCCATGTAACTTTGATCTCCTTTGAACTGTTGGTGCAACTCAAAGCTCCGGCGCTCGTCTGACTCTTTTAACTCATGGCTAAACATGAAAATGACATCCACTCCGACCATCATACATGCCCTCTGATGTTTAGCCAACAACCAAAAAATTAGACTGATCTATGGCTGAAGTGGGCCACACGAGCGGGAAGAAATGAGAGGAGATAACTTAGATTCTCATAGAAGGCTCGCCCAAGTTTTAAAATGACCTGATTTTTAATATTAATGGATTTTAACCATGTTTGTGCTTGGCAAGGGCTAGATTTGGGCCACAAATCAGTGGTAACCTTTGCTGTGAGATTAAGGGTGTAAGAACACTCAATTAGCCTGATTTTTGGACCATGGCCCACGTGCTGTTACGCCTACATATGCGTGGCGTGGATCTTGTAAGTGTCAGCATTGTCCCTGTGGGAACTCATCTGCAGATATATGTACAGAAAAAGTGATATACGTACATTGCAGCTCACCAATTACCTTCTGACCTGTTGCACTCAAATTGGATACATGGAATTGAATTCATCATCTATAGAGTGGGCAGCCTAGCTCACTTTAACCCAGGTTTGGTCTGAGCGTGGTTGAACACAGGCCATTGAGCCAGACATCAGCTTGCACATGCCTAAAGGCCTAGAGGTGCACCATCTCAGCCTACTTTATTTAAAATTGTTGATGGGTCAACCAGGACAGATCCCAATTTCTCATCTCATGATCTGGGCCCACCCCAGTTGCAACTATGAGAATAGGGTTGCAAGTGGAACTGGGACTGCTTTAATAAGCCCATGGGCGGACCTGGGCGTAAAATGGAAGACCATTTATTACTTGAGATGCCGTAGGCCTCAGTCATTTTGTCTTTTTGAGGCTATTTTTGTGATATATGATGCATGGTGGAGCACAATTACTGAATAGCCCCGATCATACATAAAAGTGGGTGGCACTCTGGCTCATGAAGGACACTTTAACATTGTGACGAGACAGGGTCGAACCTGTTTCTTTTGTGGCATGACAGGCCTAAGCTCGGGCTTAGGCTTGTACAAACCTCATCCCAGTCCTAGCGACCCTCTTTCATTATCATTATAAAGATGAGTCCAGAATACTCTGTTATTAGTGGAGCAGAGAGTCCCTAATTGCTTGCTTTTTATTGGTCTACATCAATTGTTTACTTTTTAAAAAACTTAAAATAAAAAACAATTGGACCTCAACATATTATCAAAAAAAAAAAAAAAAAAAAAGAGGAAAAAAAAAATGAGAAAAGAAAAAACCCAACTGAAATAAGAGTGTTTGAATCCTCAACTGAAAGAAATAGTTTCTGGAGCCCTCTTCACTCCCTGCTATCCCTCTTCTCTCCGTCTTCTCTCCCAACTTTTCCTATCCTCTCTTAAGATTTCTGTTAGGTCCAGACTCCGTGAAAGATTCAGATTTTATATCTGGACACTGATATTGTAGTAGTTAAAATTTACAAACAAGTCAATTTGCTTGAGAGTGCTAAACACCCAAGTTTTTATTTTATTCAGATAATTTGGTTTTGATTTTATTTGTTTTATGGGATATATTGATTGTTTATCAGACTTCTTAGACTTTTTTTTACACTTTTGATGGAAATTTCATACCATCCTTGGGAAGTAGTCCATTTAATCTAGAAGATGAGCATTCTCCTTAAAAAAGTGCACATAAAGAATGACATGAAGTGAAAATACTCTCAAGTGACCATCAAAGACCAATGCAGGTAATAGTTTGAATTATTTTTTTTTCTAAGTAGGAAGCACCACGAAAGTGGGAATCGTATAATTCTGTAACTTGAGCATAAACCATCTGCATTTGCATTTGGGAGCATGCTGAAAACATAAACTTGATTAAACATTATTTTGTTTTTGCATGCTTTCGTGGCTTCAAATCACAAGGTCGAATGGATAATTTATTATCTATCATAGGTATTCTCCATCATAGGTAAACATAATCCATGGATAATTATACTTATGACATATCAATTTTCATTTCTATCAGATTCCACTATTTACTAGAACAATATCATTTCAGGAATAATGTGGCTTTTCATATCATTGTCAGTGTCTAATAGGAACTCTTTCATTTTTCCAAAATGATTGTTTGATTATAAACTTCATTTTGTCCATCTGGGTTAGACAACGTGTTGCTACTTTCTGAATCCAGTTTTTCCATGCATGGGAACCAAAACATGGATCACTTTTCTCGCAACTGTCCACTCTTTTTTTCGATTGTTATATAGGATTACTTCTTCCTTTAAAAAAAGGTGTAAAAATTGTCCGAACTTGGAGAGCTCAAGAGCTAGATTGTGGTTTATATATATATATATATACACACACACGCGCGCGCAAACACACACACATAGTAGGATCTAGTTCGTCATCATTTCTACTAATTCATAGATGTCTCTACTTTTGGCTATGGCTCTAGTCTGTAGCCATAGCTTCAATAGCAATGGCTATGGTACCAATGCTTGTGGCCCCACTATGGATTAAAACTATAGTGATAAACTAATAGCTATTTTTTTTAGTTCGTAGTCATTGCTCATTTTTCTGGTAGTGCTTGGTTTTCTTTTTTTTTTTTTTTTTTTTTTCAAAATAGGAGAAGAGGGGTTAGTTCTAGAAGGGGGAATAGCAGTACATCTCGTGTGGATTTTTTATTTTATTTTTTTCCTTTTTAATAATAGTTATATATATATATATATATATATATATATATATATATATATATATATATATATATATATATATATATATATATATTCTTTTCATAGAATCTATGGCTAACGTTAGCAAGGATGACATGGACCAATAAACATGTAACAATTAAACACTCCCTGTTTTGCTACAAACAGGGGATCCAAACTCTTTTCAAATATACTTGTAAAATGAGGTAAAATAAAATATTGTCATTATATTTTCACTTTTTAAAAATCACTATTTTTATAGTGATTAAAGGGTGAAACAATGTAGAAAAATAATCATCATACCAAATGTAAGTGACATGAGTAAATAGTCATAACTCATTTACAATCATTTACCATTATAGAATGGGAAACCAAATAAGCCCATGTATCTCAAAAAATGTATGAAATATGAAACCACACCACACAAAACAGTGGTTGTTAAACACCCACTATTAAAACTTTTTAAGGTCCACCATAATGTTTTTTTCTACCATCAAACCTAATGATAACGTTACAAAGACCTGGATGAAGGGAAAACAATAAAATAATATATAGCAAGTTTATTTCATGGCATGAGCATAAATTGAAGAATGGCCAAGCTGAAGGTAGACCACACCACAGGAAACAATGGAATAATCAAAACTTTTGTGGCTTGTAACAAGCATTTAACATTGATCATAAATGATTACATCACTTAATGAATGCACAAAATCACACGTACATGTTCCATATTAGCATACATCCATGACCGCATAGATAACCTCGTCATTGCATGAGTCTGGACCTAACAGAAATCTTAAGAGAGAATAGGAAAAGATGGGAGAGAAGGTGAGAGAAGAGGGAAAGAAGAGGGAGAGCAGGGAAGGGAATGAAGAGGGCTCCAGAAACTATTTCTTTCAGTTGAGGATCTGAATACTCTTCTTTTAGTTGGGTTTTTTCTTTTCTCATTTTCTCATTTTTTTTCTCTCTTTTTTTAAGAATATTTTGGAGTCCGGTTGTTTTTTCTTTTTGTTTTTTTAAAAAGTAAACAAGTGACGTGGACCAATGAAAAAAAAGCAATCAGGGACTCCCTTTTTGACTAATAACAGAGGATCCAGACTCTATAGAGATTCTTTCTGTGGTATTTAGAAATGTTGTTGTAACGTGGAGCAGATTAAGTAAGACCCCAGCCTCACCCCAGATGGTGTGGCCCTTACTGTGGGCCCACCTTGATGCATGTATTATGTATCCATGCTGTCCATCAGTTTTTCCAGATCATTTTAGGGCACTATCCCAAAAATGAAATAGATCTAATCATCAGGTCGACCATAACATAGGAAACAATGGTGATTGTATGCCCTGCCATTGAAAGCTTCTTATAGGGTGCAACTCACTATTTCCATAGTGTTTATTATCATCCAGTTTGTTGATAAGATCACATAAGCCTGGATGAAGGGAAAAAAACAAATATGAGCTTGATTCAAAACTTTTGTGGCCCATTCATGGCCAATCACCACTATTTCCTATGGTATAGTCTACTTAATAATTGGATTTGCTTCATTTTTTTTAGGATAAGGCCTTGGAATGATCTAAAAAATTTGGATAAACAACGTTGATACATAATACATACATCAAGATGGGCCCCACAGTGAGGGTCGCACTGTCTAGGGTGAGTCTGGGATCTCACCTAATCTACTCCCGTTGTAACAAACCTTGGCAATCTCAACAAAGCATAAATTAATTTAGGTATATTTTTTCAAGATGAGCCCTCTTGATGGGATAATTTAAACATTTTTTCAACAATGTGTAAACCTTAGTAATCTTAACATCGATACTAGAATCACATTTATCTGATGTTAAGAGGATTATTAAATATGTGGCATGCACCATAGAATATGGCTTACGGTACCCATTTGATTCGTTGGTTACTAGGGTGGGAATATTGATAACGGGAAATCCACAAGTAGTGGTTGCTTTTATATAGGGAACTTCTTAGTAGCTTGGCATAGGGAGAATCAGAACTCAATTTCATTATCTAACGTTAAAGTTAATCATCGTAGTCGGTAGTTGCTTCCCTCAATTATTATGGATGAAGCATATGTTGTTAGATTATGGGATTATAGAGGAGATAATGATTCTATTATTTGATAATGCAACTGCAATCAATATCTCCAAAAATTTTATCCAACACTCTCGAATAAAATACATTGATATCCGACATCATTTTATTTGAGAACTCACTAAAGAGCAAGTTATTTCGCTGGAATGTGTCAATTGACAGACTATTAGTTGATATCTTGAGGAAACCATTGGATGCGAATAGGTTTGAAGATTTTAAGGAGTCCATCAAGGTATGTGCGATATAGATTGGCTGACAGTTTGATGGTTTTGCATAAATATTTGAGGATCTAGGCCTCATATTCTTTTTGTACATACGTGTTGTGACCTAAAAGTTTCCTAATTTTCGTGTGTCGGGACCATACAGTCCCAGTTCTGGTGTGTCTGGGCAATAATGCCCTATGTTGTATGTTTGATTAATTCCCAATCGATCTACGCACTTTCATTTGGTCTCAATCGATCAATAGGGTCGTGTTGATTGATCGACGATGCATATTTTTAGACAAATGGCTTTTTAAAACTAGCGCGCCTAGTTTTAACTTTTATCATTTCATTTTCTTCTTCTTTTCCCCTCTCGATTGCTCGACTCCATCCATCGTCCAACTTTGATCGACCGTTGATTTCCTTCATCAAAATTTTGATTTCTTCATTCCATCAACGATTCTTCTCTTCTTCATCATCAATTTGGGAATTTTCGTATAGGTAGGTTCCTCTCCATTCTTTCTTCATTTCTTGCATTTTTTTGTGTATCGTTTTGGTATCTGTTTTGAGCGACCTGAGGAGTTTTAGATAATCTCATCAAGAGGGCCGCCCATCAAAAGCCCATATTGAATATGGGTTTTCCTGCCTTACATGAAGCAAGACTATGGCTACACGAGGGCGTTCCCCCGCAAAAACCCATGCTCCTCCCACACCATAGGAGTCCTCCTCGCACTTTGACTCATCTGGTTCTCCTTTAGATGGATTGTCTAAGGTCGACGTCACGATTAAATTTGTCAGTCAAACTGTGATGTGTGAACGAAAAGTGGATTTAGGCTGCCTTAGGGGGTATGGTATATATGAGCTACTTCTTGAAATAGGTTGGGATCCCATTTTATTATTTAATGGGCTACTTCATGAAAGTCCAGTCCATACCTTCTTTTTCGTGTGCTCAAATTCTATCAAATTCTCTCCAAGTTTCAATGTTAAATGTAATGGGTTGAGTATTTATGTCAACGTTAATCGTATTGCATGTCTTATTGGGAAATTTGAGTCTAACTATAGGATTAAAGAGTCTGGCTTGTCACTTAAAGCAAAGCACATAGTCTAAGACATAAGCTTTATGCAATGGTCACAATGTACCCTAGCACAAGGGTTATGCACTTAAGGCGAAACACATGTCGATCGGTTCTGTCTCCTTCACTTGATTTTCATGACTAATGTCTATCCTTAAAAAGGTAATCAAGTTAATTTGTCATCACAAATGGTAGAGACCTTGTATCATGTCAGGGACATAGACTGTGCCTTTCGACCTTGATCATGCATCAGCTCACATGAGCCATGTCAGGCAGTTGTGGTTTTGTTCTACCTTTTGGGTATCTCGTCTATGTACTTACCCGAGAATGCGGATTTTAGACTCCTTTGGGCTCTCCTGTCATCTCTAGTGAAATCAATTGGTCGACCCTAAAGAAGACGAAGCTGCCATGACCAGATAAAGAGACAATAGCAAAGAAAGAGGCACAAGCAGAGCATCTAGCCCCAACACCCACACCAAGCCCATCTCAGCATCGAGAGACAGCTTTGCAGGATACAACGGATCATTAGGCTGAGACATCTGTGCGATTTTATACTCGTCGTCGTTCTACGACTTTTGGAGCTCCACCGAGCACATCACATGCATTCGGATCTTCTCAACCAGACGTGTTGAGTCGACTTTTAGAGTAGCAATCACATCTTATAGCCGGTCAAGCCCAACTACATGAGGATCTCGTTCATCATGGAGAACGTCTATCTTGATTGGAGTATATGGTTCAGTTGATCCAACACGTAGTTCAGGATATTGCACCATTCTTGACTTGCAGGCGCGATGATGTGACGACCATCAATCCTTTCAGTAAAATCATTTGTGCACATTAGAGACAATGTTGTTGTTGTTGTTATTGCGTGTGTGTGTTTTATTTATTTATTTTTAATCATCTTGTTCATTAAGCTACACGAGTATATGTGAACCTTGAGATGTTGTGTATTATCATCTTTTGTGGAGGATGTGTATTGTATATATGCTTTGGCATGTATGATTTGGATGCTATGGATGATATATATATATACACAAGTAATTCCCAAAGCGGCATATAGCCGAATAACCCCATATATATATATATATATATATATATATATATATATATGGGGTTATTCGGCTATATGCCGCTTTGGGAATTACTTGTGTATATTGATTCTCTATCTTTATGTGTTGTTGTGTTTGTTTCCCCTTGTGCATTGATGTTTTTGATTGTCTTGTCATCTTTGACATATTTTCCGCACTTATTAGTATATCCTTAAATGTTATTTATGTTACACATGCTATATCATTTAATTCTTTGTCAAAGAATACACTCCCATCGAAAAGTCAATATATCTTTTTGCAGCCTTTCTTTGGTGCAAGGATTTAGGGGAAGCAATGAAGTTAAGATTGTATGTTTGTTGTTGTACATGTCATATTTTGTAATTCATCATTGTAAATCATTTATATAGTGACATGTTTTTGACTTTATATTTTGAGTAGTCATTGGTATGGATCATGACAAGTTTAGGCTAGGTTTTGTCACTCAATTAACAAAGGGGGGATTGTAAGTGTATATGTTTATCAATTGGTGTGTGTAGTCGAGTTCGATGAGCCATATTGATAGATGATGATGAGAAGATTCGAAGAACTGCATTAACAAGCTTAAAGGAACAGGTAAATAGTGTGGTACCTTAGTTTGCCAAAACCTTAAGCATTAGAATTTTTGTGAATCTCAAAACCCAATTCTCTAGATGGGCTGACCCTAGTAAGAAATTCATAACCTCGTTTAATATAGAGGAGAAGTCTAAAAGAACAACTTAGACTTGTCCCATCTTGTTGCAAAATGCCGAAAATTGTTAAATCTTCTTAATGCTTATTCCCTAGCTTAATTGATCGATAGCAGCAAAAAATGCCCAGTAGGTTTCTGCTAGAAATCCATCTTAGATCAATCAATCGATGCCCTGGCTTAATCAATCTATAGCTTGGATCGATCGATCGATACCTTCACTCGATTGATCGAAGGTAGTGAAAAACATCCAGCAAGTTTCTGCCTAAAATCCTTTTTGGACGGTCAATCGACATACCTAGTTTAATAGACCGATGACACTCAAAAGTGTCCAGAGAGTTTTTTTGTTGAAAATTAATTTAGCTCGATTGATCAATTGATTAAACTAGTTATTTTCTGGCCATTTTTAAGCTGTTATAAACACATTTATTTATACATGCTTGAGCATTTGGCATTTTGGATGGTATTTAATAGAGCTCCTCCAATGTATTTTTCTTCTTTAAATCCTTCTCCCTTAGCTCTAACCCATTGAGTTCATCATTCAATTATTGTGATTTAGCACATTTAATGAGCATTCAAAGCTTAGATTAAATCATGAACTCAAGCATTCATTAATAGCTCTGACCTTGATCTTAATAGGCAAATCACTTGTCTTAAAAAGGCTGTTTAATGTTAACTTTGGTGAACCCTAACATATACTCTATAAATCCTCAATGTCACGTCCCAAACCTGGAAATCGGATTCATAAAAATTTTGATCGCCGAATTCGGTGCCGACAGCCTTCGCAGTACCCCATTCTCGGCTCCCAGTATTTATATGCCAGGTTTCGATCCTGGGATCCTACAAGGAGAATTTTTTCAACGTACATTTATCTCGTAAGAAGTATAACCACAAGTTTACCCAAATAATAAGACAACATCATCATCATCATCATATATCCACTATTATAAATATTTGAATACAATGCTGAAAGGAAAAATACATATGTCAGAAATCAAAAGCTACAGAAGTCAGCTACATGCTCTAAGCTCGACGCTGCTGCAACCTAAAGCTACCTACACGCATCTATCATACATAAGCTTATAGAAAGCTTAGAGGATGGTGTAAGTGTACACAAGGTAAGTGTCAAGTATTCAAAACAATGCCATGATCATACAATGTTGAAATAGGCGCAAGATCATGAATCATATGTTATTAGAGTAAGCGAAAATACTGACAAGTCTATAAGTCAAACAATATCAGAATACGCAATATAGATCAACTATACAAATGAGGAACAATATCAGAATATGCGATACAGATCAGCTATACAAATGAGGAACAATATCAGAATACGTGATACAGATCAACTATACAAATGAGGAGTCATAAAGTGTCAAATATCAGATGCCGTATCTAAACCACATAAATGTAGAAACACAGGTAACCCAAAATGCCATATGTCGCGGATATAATGCAATATGCGGTGCGAATGGAATGACCATACTGGAGTATGAAGTTGGGATGATAGTACGTAGTATCACAGGCTATGGGGTCCATCACACGGGACTTCTATCCAAACTAGTCCCATACCTAAATTTGGATAGTTAGACTCAATGTGGTAAACTCTTGATCTCAGGTTAGTTGTGCGCCCCAGCTAAAATTCTAACCATTGCGAATGTACACCTAACAAAAGTTGCTCACCACCAGGCTGAGTAGATAGTGAATGAATGAGTATACAACTCCTGCTCAATAACTCCACTTATTAATACTATTTATCTCTGGGATCATCACCGAAATTTAGTACACTCCAAATGGCACTGCCCCTCTCCCAGCAGCACAGTCCAATTGAGCGTAAGAAACCTCACTATTCCCCTGGCCAATAGTCTACTAATACCTATCCGGCACGTCGATAGCGGACCCATTTACGAGTCGGTCAGACTCAACCTAGCTATGCCCCCTACCCTCGGGCGGGTAAGGCCACACCCCCTCCCAATCGACCATGACACAATAGGAGATGTGGCCTCCTGGTATTCGACACTCGAGCACTCATGTATCCACTCAGTCTCGACATTGGGGCATCCTCTAGTACCAAGAGGGTTTATGAATTTTCACCTAGGGCCATCTATGGCAGCCCGATGCTAGTAACAGATTTTTGGTGTCCCATCTGGCCATCCACGATATGCCTGTAGAGGCTAAGACCCTGATGTCGCTAGGGCATACAGTAACCACAACAAACAATGCAAGATATATGAGTCATACAATCCAGTCATGCATCAATCCTGCGCATACCATGCGCTCATTTGAGATAACCTCTGCCTATCAGAGAGTCATAATAATTTGCCCAATGACATATGTAATGATTAACCATATCTCATTATAAACATGCAGATGATGCGTACGACATGTATCATAATGTTATGCTGTCACATACTCATAATCGGTATTAATAACCGGCATCAACAATCAGCCTCGACAATGTGAACATTTAATCAACATTTTTTCCAAGGAACGGCCCACATAGAGCCTAACATATAATGGATCAATGGCCTCACACAAGGACCTAATATACATGTAAGACCCGTATCTTAAACCATACCGTTCCGTAGACTTCCGCGATCTTATCGGTCGAATTTCGGCAACCTTTGACCCTTAAGCGATATTTACGTGTGACCCTGATTCGTATGCCGTCAACCCGTATCGACTCAACCCAAGACCTTTACCACAGCGACCGCGCCGTCGCTGCGGTTCCGATGCCGCGACTCACGCGCCGAGGCGATACCCAGGTCTGGAGATATGGGTCAGCGTTCAGTGCGAGAAAAATGCCGCGTGTTGCGAAACCCAAGGGAATCTCTACGACTTGTCACATCAATCTCATCAATCAATCAAATCTCATCACATATCATGTCAAGTACACATCACTTTTCACCCTTTCCCAAGCAAGCCACAAAAGTCTAAAAATTCTTACAAAGCCCATACCTTTCTTACACAAAATGCCTCCAAAGTCAAAAAGTTTTTACACCACCTATACTTTTCTTACACAAATGGCACAAAAGTCAAAAAAGTGTCTTACACACCCATCACCACCACATCTATCACTCCATCACCCATCACTTTCTCTCTCCCTTTATAACTCTCTCTCTTTCTCATTTTTAAAAAAAAATATTTCCAAGCAAGAGAAGCATCCCATGTCCAAGCCTCTCCCTCTCTTTCAAAACTCCAAGTGTGGCCCACCTTTCCTACCCCTTCATCTCCCATCTCAACCATCAATTCCTCATCTCCTCCATTGATATCGAAGCTAATGAGCTAAGGAACCCATAGGAGCAAGAAGATCAAACGGTGGGTGCTTGATGATATTAATTTTTCATGTTTACAAGTTAGGCCAAGTGAGACCAACCGATCAATGGTTTAGATCTCACTTAGGACACTAAGTTGTGGTCGATGGCCCACTTTGATCATCATGATCATCCATGATGAGGCCATTCTCCATGGACCTCATCATGATGTTTATTTCATTACATTAGGAAGGTCATCTAGACCGTCTATATTGGTGGGGAAAGGATCCTCATAGTTGATTTTCAATTTCGATGGTCCCATGTGTAAAGGGATCCATTTGATTGTATGCTTTTTTTAAGGGAGGGCTCATAGTGGCGGAGCCCTCCATCACACGAGTGTCCCACTCTCTTTCCCTCTCTCTCCCTCTCTTTTTCATATTTTTTTTATGGGATGATGATGTACTTATGTGGCCCGCTCGGATGGACCCCACCATAAAGTGTATATTTTATCCAAGCTATCCTCAAGTGGGGCTCATCTTAAATGTATTGTACCCACACAATCCTCCATGAGGTGGCCCACCATAAGCAGGGCCCACATCTAATGTATTCATTTGCAATGTCCAGCGTCCAGGGACGCTGGACGTGGGTCAGATAAAACACAAATATCAGCTCGTTTCCAAGCTTTGGGGTGACCCACTCACATAGGCCCCACCTTGATGTATGTATCCAATCCAAGCCGTCCATCCTCAACCTCATTTTAGCCGTTAAGTAGAAGGATGAGGCTGATTTGAGCATCTGGTGGGCCATAGCATTGAAGATTGCGATGGTTACCGTTGAAACATAGTCTGAAGTTCCTATGCACCAAAAAATTTCAAACTTTAGACTCATTTTGTTTGTTTCGAGCTGTAGAATCTCATGGTCAGAATGGATTTTTTGAATATGGGTCCCACCTGTAAAAAACCACAGGATTACAAAAAAAAAAAGAAAAAGAAACATCCATGCAACTGACGCTGCCCGTGTTAGACAGCGCAGGCAGCGCCTGCTACACCGGCGGGCGGGCGGACAAGCAG
This sequence comes from Magnolia kwangsiensis, assembly GCA_037074715.1. Taxonomy (NCBI): domain Eukaryota; kingdom Viridiplantae; phylum Streptophyta; class Magnoliopsida; order Magnoliales; family Magnoliaceae; genus Magnolia; species Magnolia kwangsiensis. Next base: position 33,004,957 of record CM073586.1, on the reverse strand, counting down.
CCCCACGGCCAGGTCGTGGGCCCCACCCTGATGTACTTTTGGTATATCTGCACCGTCCATTTTGTGGGCCCCGAGGGCAGCAGGCTGCCCTCCAAAACTCAGCCCAATCCAAAGCTCAGGTGGCTCACAACACTGAAAATAGTGGTGATTGGGTGGCTGCCCTTGAAATTTCTTTTGGGTCCACAGAAGTTTTGAATCAAGATGAAATTTGTGTTTTCCTTTAACTCAGGTCCATATGACCTTGTCAACAGGTTGGATGGCATTTAACATGGTGGTGGACCCCACGTGGAGCCCACAATGATGTATGTTTTATCTCCACTGTCTGCCTGGACGGTGGAGCCGCTGATGCATGTGTTCTATTCATACTGTCAATTGACAGTGGGGCCCACCATGATGCATGTGTTGCATCCAGTCCGTCCACCCATTTTGAAAACTCATATCATGAGTTAAAGAATGAGTCAGATCCTTAGCTCATGTGGACTCACCGTGATGCATGTGTTGCATCTAAACCGTCTATCCATTTTAAAAGCTCATAACTTGAGGCTAAGATGAGGTAGATCCATAGTCCAAGTGGACCCCACCTTGGCCTATTTTGAGGCCTATCTTATTGTAGTTGTAGTAGTTCATTAGGGCCCACTTTGATGTGGATGTAAGGCCCATGGGATTAGACCCATTTGATGTATCCTAAGGCCCATGGGATTAGGCCATTTGATGTTTAGGGGCTCATGGGTTAAGGCCCATTGAAATATACTAGGGCCTATGGGTTGAGGCCCATTTGGTGTACATATGGGGCCCAATTGGTGTGGCCCATTTGTTACATATAAAACCCATGAGATTAGGCCCATTTGATGCAATCTAAGGCCCACGGGTTATGACCCATTGTAATGCACATAAGGCCCATTGGCGCGGCCCATTTATGTGGCCCATTTGATGAATAAAAGGCCCATATGATATGGCCCATTTGACATATTTAAGGCCCAATGGGATGTACCTAAGGTCCATTGTAATGTGTGATGCCAACATGGATTATGTAACGATGTTTACGAGGATCATGCCTTGGGAGCAATGTTGGTTTGACGTCCACATTGCGAGTGTAATGTTGGTTGGATGTCCACATTACGACTCTCCTTAGGACCCATTGTTAGGCCCGTACTTGTTGTGTATAGGCCGTCTTGGCCCATCTGCTTGGTATGGATAGTGCATTACTTTATAACATGTTTATTATAGTTTCATGACTCATGATCATACGCATCATATGTATGCTTGATATGAGAAGTGACTAATTATAGCATATGCTTTCGGACAGATTGTTTATGGGACCCCGATTAGGCAGTGTTGCCTTATATGAGCACATGATACACGTAGGATTTGCTGCATGATTGGATAATGTGATTCATGCATTTCGTATTGTGTGATATGGTTACCGTACGCCCTAGCAACATCAGGGCCGTAGCTTCCACAGATGCATCGTGGTTGGCAGGATTGGATACCAAAAATTTTGTTATACATGGGGTGTTATAGATATCCCTCGGTAAAAGTTCCTGAACCCTTATGGTACCAAGAGGTTACTCCAACGTCTACACCGAGTAGGTACAGAAGTGTCGAATGTCGATTACCAGACGGTTGCACTTTCCACTATGTCGTGGTCAGTTAGAAGGGGGTGCGGCCTTACCCACCCGAGATTAGGGGGCAAAGCTAGGCTGAGTTTGACCATCTGGAGGAATGGGTCCACTATCGACCAGTCAAGCTTGATATTGGCAGACGGATAGTGAGGTCTCTTCCAATTACCTTATTGCCCGCGATGTGGCGACGATCTGGTTTAGAGTGTACTAAACCCCGGTGATATTCCAGATTTGAGCTGTATTGATATGTGGACTTAGATGAGGACTGTATGCTTGAGTTGCATTTCACATCGTATGGCCTTGGTATGACCGACATCATTCATGCTTTGCACCACATGGCCTTGGTATGGCCGACAGTATTCATGGATCCATCAGCATATTCTGTATTACTCTAATATTACATGATCATATTTGTGACATCCCGAAAATCGGGGGGTCGAGCAAAAACCCAACTCCCGAGTTCCAAAATGTTATTTATGCAACATGGATATGTATGATTGAATGTTGTCTGTGATAATGTATTAAACATGAGTGAGATTAATCCAGAACAGTATATCATACTCCAGAGACAGTTAAATTTGCAAGCGGAAGACTGTAATAGTATGTATAACGTATATAAATTGTTGTATGTCTCCAGAGTGTGAATATATTACCAGGTTATACACATACATGTATACTTCAAAAGTAAACAAAATGAATATACATGAGGGCGCTAAAAATACAAAATGACAAATGTCAAAGTATCTAATCAACCTCCCTGCAATCCCGTCAATCAGAACACGCATAAAGGAGGAATCCTCCTCCTCATCATCAAGTCCAGCTCCGCCTCACAGGCCGCGCCATCATCTGCAATCACAGAAGGGACTGGTGGGTGTCCGGAAACACCATCCCGTAACGTGGGAGTGAGTGATCAACTCAGTGGGATAAGAGAGCAGAGATTAGCATGTTCACAATTCAATCACGCGATAATAGTAAAGCAGTAAATCAGACAATCCTAATACTGTTGTTAATGCAAGATGATATGACGTGATGTATGCCCTCACCGACGATCACCCTCATACGGCAACATCTTACGACCGCGGCATGCCACACTCCCTAGAGTGCTCCACATCTTCCAGGCACATGCAATGCTATGGTGATATGATTACCAAGTTGTTATTAGTCCATTCAAACAGCAGGATTGGGAAACTAAGGTACTTCCCTTGTATCAATCCCAACACGGATCCTGTCTAGGGTCGTCACTCCTAGTAATCTCATACGATGTACATTTCGTAGGTCACTGCAAGGGCTGCCAGGGCTGTTGCTCGCACTCGTTGCACCGCTCCCCCATCACCTTATCAATACAGGCCTACTGTACTCTACTGCACGGAAGGGTCGTCGCCTCCCGTGAACTCAGAATACGCTCGCGGTCACTACAAAGGGCTCGTCGCCTGATCAGTGTAGGCCGACAGCTAGAATATAGTGTCCCATACCACCATAATCTGCTCACGAGTCAAGGTGCTCATTGGTCACTACGGGGAGGTTTGTGGCCCCAGCGTAGGCCGACAGCTCGACCACGGTGTCCCATACCACCATGCCCGGCTCATGAGTCTTCGTGGATCAAGGTACCACGGTTAATAGGGTTTACAATGGTAAGTTCAGTACCCTAGGTTCAAGCAGTTATGATACATACAAGGTGAACAAACATCGGCCAGTCGGGTTACTTGACGGGCTCGACTAGCGCGATCGCATCTCAAGTTGAACGACATGAAGTGCGTAAAACACTTCGCGTGGCCTAACCACTGCCGTCAACTCTCAACCCGAATCACGTTCATCGACGCGTCGTTCGTGGCTATGACCAGTCAGCCACGAATTCGCTCGGTTACCGACTGCCTGGACTAAGTCAAGTCCCACACATCTATGGTATTACATTAACACTATATACCAGGGTATTGGAATTGAAATACATCATGTGAGCATGTTAACACATGTTATAACATTCAACTTAAGCAAATCTTCAAGGCATACTTCCCATGCATATTCAACTTAAGCAAATCCTCAAGTACATACATTCCATGCATGTAATGAAATCATGCATTTTGTCAACATGTAGAAAATCATTTAGGTCGGCATAATAATTGAAAAATCAATCACAAACTATCAAATAACATCATTTAATTCAATACATACTAATACAAGCATTTATACAAACACATACACTACACACTTAAGTCTACATATAGTATGTCGACCCAAAGTGTGCAACTAGGCGAATCTCTTCGCCAAACTAATTATGCACGCATTCCTAACTTCCTAATGCGACAACAAACCATGTCAATCACATCAGCAAAATATGAATGTAAACAGTACTTCCTACAAATGACTAAAATGCCCTAAATCTCATATTCTTTGTTAGCTTACGAAACGGGAAACGGAGAGCATTTTGTACATGTCAAACGGCGATGCCGTCAAGAATCTACTATTAAACGACATTGAAAGCGTTGAGAACCGTCAATCAAAGCGTCTAAAATCCTCACCTAGTGTCTTGTAGACTCGGGAATTGAAGCGGAGCGTATATGGTTCGTCTACGGCGAGTAAGGAGCCTAATACATAAGATCCATAAGCTACATCGCTATGGAGACAAGGAAAACTCGAATCAACAACTATTTAGGGTTTTTACTTACCTAGGATCGCGGTGGAATCGCCGGGAAAGCGGTAGAGGAGTGTTGCTTAAGCACGTGCAACACGTAGCACAAGTGGCAGGAAGAACTCTCCCACTCTCTCACAATCTCTCACTCTTTTTCTCTCTCCCAAGCTAGGGCTTCTCTCAAATTCGGATGGGAGAGAGGAGTGAGGGTTTCAACCCCTTTTATAGCCTAAAACATTCCCAAAATAGGCTTGGGAACAATGTTTACTTGGTGCCTAACCAAATCGGGGCCGTTTCGGTCCAAAAGAGCATTTCTGGAGGTCCCCTGGCCAAATGCGGTCGGACTTAAGCTCGTGTATACTGGATCTAGCACGCATCCAGTTTTCAGACCGGTTGGGTTCCCAGATCGCACGTGGCGGCCCAGTTTCAGTTTGACGGTCACCGCACCAAGATCAGACCTATAAGTCTCGTGATATGTAATAGAAATTTTTCCTGATCCAAGGGTGTAATTTGGCTGTATTCTGACGGTCAGAATGCTTAATACTGATGCGTCAAATTTGTGTGCCAGATTTGAATTTGAAATTCCAACTATGTCCCTATTCACACTCTCTTCGGTCCGGGCTCAATGAAATAGCCTGTGATCGTCAGTTGGACTTGATATTCGAAACGATTGCCAAGCCCAGCTAAGTGGTCATAACGGTCTAAGATGGTAGGAATCGGACTTTCGACGCGCGGTCTGGATCCAATACAAAGTTTCAAAGAGGTCCCGAGAACAAACTGGTTTAGAGTTTGATCCGAGGTTTTAGAGCATTATAGCACCATTGGTTCCACTCGCTTTGGGCCTTGTAGAACGTATTTAAAGTGATCAGGGACCATTTCCCAGCTATTCTAACGTTGCACTAGCTAACTTATGCTTAGTTTCTAAAGAAATTTATCCTAAGTGGTTTCTTTGACTATGGAATTGGGTTCTGAACGATTTTTCAGGTGTTTTAATTGACCCACTGCCTAAGGACGTCAAATCCCAGGTTAGCCAAAATCCGGGGTGTTACAATCTACCCCCCTTAAAACACAATGTCGTCCCCGACATTGGCGAAGGGCAAGGAGTACTTTCTCTAAGGGAGGTTCAAATCCTATTTAATAACCTAATCGTACATATAACCTAAATTAAATGTTTCGATCCTGGGCCAGTGGGAAAGAGGCCAACCACTCTTCCGCTGCGCCACATTGATCGAACGGCAGTGTTGACTAATCCTAACTGGATTGGACTTAATACGTTCTACCCCCCTTAAAACTTGGTTTTACTTAAGGTTGAAGAATATTTGCATCGATCCGTATATCGGAACGAGGCGCAACTTAGGGGCTATCCTTAACCTAAAATGGAAACAGCCTTTCTCTATATGGTCTTCCTTTCTAATGATGCGTTCTATGGCATTGGTACCTATGATCATAGAGATGAGCCTAATCTCTATTATGATTGAATTCAGGGGCAGGTATGAGTTGGTGGCAAGATGTCTAATTCTCTACTGGCTTTAAGTCCTCGCCATTTCCCAAAGACAATGTGATCCTGTTTAGTTGTAGATGGTTGGGCCATCACAGAAGAAAGGTTGTATAGTGGGTCTAAGCCGGATACGTTGAACCTTCTGTCTAATCAGGACAGAAAATGCGTTGTATCAGTTCTTAATCCGAGTCGACGCCGATCCTCTGCTTGATCAGGGCATTGGATTTATTGGTAACCACTAGGATTAAGAAGTCGATTCAAACCGCGAATACATCGCTTACATGTAGTTCCTTTATTCCGCATTCCCGAATGCAATAAGTCCTTGGGGAAGGCAATTCTAAGGGGTGTGCTAGTACATTCTAAGTTCGATCTGAGGGAGTTATAAATGTTCCCTTAGAGTGTATGGTTCCTTCCTATGGGCAACAACAGAAGTCTATAAGCCATAAGGGGATCTATCCAAGGAAGGGAGTCTCATTCCAATCAAAACTAATCTATCATTCCTTAACATATACAGGCGTTACCCTACTCTAGGTAACTAGTAGGCTAGTCTGTAACTCAGGAGCTATAATCTAAAGCTTAAGATTATACGGTAAATGGCTTTCCATACCATTTCTACTACAGCGAGTTGTTCTATTGCTTAGGGTCAAGATTGTCTAAATGGAATTGGATTTCTTACGTCGTCAGACTCTTCAAATTTAGGAGTGCTAACTCTAGGACCAAAACGCCTAGGGCCTATGTAGCCGGTAGCGTTTAGTTGTCTTAAATGGAACCGCATTCCTAGTCCCATAGCGGGATAGGGAGTGGCATGCTTGGTTGGAGGGTGGGGTGGGATAAAAATCTAATTTGTAGGCTGAATCCCGGGAGTTACAATACTCCCGATTCAGAGACAATAGCTTACAGTGAAATGAGACGGCATGCACTCCATTCCACAAATTTTGGCTACATTAAGCCCAAACCACAACACAAACATTCACATAACAAGTCGAAAAGCATCATACATTTCATTAAACCAAAATTGTCATAATACAAGGGATATCTCCCTATAAGTATCATGACAAAAAGTACATGGGAGCTATGTCAGTCAGCTACTACAGCAACATAGGTAAACTACCAGCCTTATCAGGCTTACAAAACACAACTTAAAATAGGAAATGACTAACTACTAATAATAACAGCAAAGATCGCGTCGCTAGTCGGAGTCTGGCGACGGAGGAGGAGCACCCTTATCCTGTAAGCAACACAGGATTGCCTTCAAGGTGCGAGTCACCTTGCCAAACTTCTTCTTTGTAACGGCCTTGGCATCAGCGACTTCTGCTCGAAGTTCTTGGACTTCCCTACGCAAAGCGGTCTGACTCTCCTCCATCCGAGCAATGCGGTCATCGATAGTAGTCTGCGCAGAAGGAGGAGGGCTCTCATCAGTATCCTGAGCCTCCTCTTCTGCTTCTTCCTGAGCCTCTTCCTGAACCTCTGCACTAGGTTCTTCTTCGCTTTGATCTTCCTCTTCATCAAAGTCATCCCCACTATCCCTTTCAAGTTGATTTTCACGGTATTGCGACCCAATCTTCATCTTGACCATTGTCGACTCATCGATAGTGTGAATCGATACCGGTAATTCGGGTCCAAGTCTATAGGCAAACTCAAGCGCAATCTTGCAAATGAGTCGGCCAAAGGGAAGGGATTCGGATGTTCTCCTCGACCTGGCTATGAGAACTATCTGCCGTAAGATGAAAGTGGCCATACATACGTTCTCTCCCTGGGCCACCAGAAATAAGAAATCGACCATAAGACGTGTGCATTCAATGCGGTTCGTTGACCTGGGATAGACATTGAACGTGCAGATATGGTGCAGCAGGCGCAAATCCTCAGACATGTACGTCGCCTTGAGGCTATTATTGGGCTGCCATGGAACCAACTTACCGCACAGAAACCTGGTGCGGCGATCTCGTTCACGTCTAGTCCTCAAATTCTTCTCACTTGGATGCACATCGCCTAGAGGCACGTTGAGAAGTCGCGCAATCAACCGAACGTCGATCGTAGCCATCCGATCTCTACCAAAAGGGATTTTGAACTGCAAAGGCTCCAAGGTAGGACTCTGGATGCTAGCATAGAAGGCACGAACAGTGCTCACATTAGCACGAGCGCGAGCTTTAAAGATCGGTCCCCAGTGCGCGGCTTCAATGCGTTCGAACAACAGATACTCGCCGAACAATCGCCCATCTACGTCCGCCTCAAATAACACTCTACGATCAGTGTATTCACCATGAGGCATCTCTGATAGAATGGTTCGTCCAAGGTGTGCATGGGGATCCAAATCCCGCTTTGTACGGCACTCCAGGACTGCAGCTGGACCTGCGGCGGTGCTTGAACTTGCGGCACCACCCCGCGGTCTTCTCGATCGAGCAGGGCGGCTCGGCCCAGCCTCGTCTGTCGCAGTTTTCCTCTTACCCATCAAAGATATGATGGATGAAAGCGACAAAAGGCCCAAAATGGCTTCCACAAAAGCCATGGAAAACGCCGAAAATGCAGAGAAATGGCTGCCCAATCTGACAAAAGGAAATCTAGGCATCGTAGAGGGATGCTTCAAGCTTCCCAAGGCTGTACTTTCAGGGAAAAATAAGAACAAAAAGATGGGATGGAGCACCTCACGATTTCAGCACTATTTGGGGGATTTTGGAGCTCCAAATGGGGAAATCTTCAAGGAAGGAGGCTGCCAACACCCAATAATTGATGGGTGGTGGTCGGTTTTGGCCAAGGAAGGTTGTAAAGGTGGTTTGGGTCGCCGGGGTTTGGAATGGAGTGCTGAAAATCGAATCTAGGGTATGCAAGGGGGCTGTTTGTGAAGGAGAGGTGGGTTTTGGGGGTTTTCGTGGGATGGGAGGTAGCTAGGGGTGATGTGGACCCTATTTAGGAGGGTGCGCCGGAAGGACAGCACCATCCGTGCTCGCCGGCCGGCGATGCATCGCCCGGCCGGCGATGGCATCGCCGGCCAACCTTCAGGTTGGCCAGTGGGACCCCATGGGTCTGGTCCCCCATGGTCCCAGGGCCCCAAAAAGTCAGGTCCCACCCCTTGGTTCATTATATTTTGGTCCCTATGAGCCCAAACATGTGTTTGGGGATTTCTGGGTCCACATCGCAATCTCGAATACCAAACCATATGATGCAGCATATGAATTTGGGGTAGAAGGAGCCAGTACATCTTTCTAGCTCCTTAGTTGCTAAAGAAAGTGAATTTAGAATGGCCTTATGGCCATTTTTCACGAAATTTTACTATTCACTGTAAAATTTGGTGAATGTGCTAATTTGTATTATTTTCACATTAAGTTTGATGCCTAATATGAAATGGATAAGAAAGAACTAAAGGTTGAAGTGTTTAGAGAAGGAATTTTGAAGATTTTTGGCGAAACGGGGTTTTTAAGCCCTGGCGATTGATTACTGGAGTCGTGGTCATCCCACGGCCCAAAGATTCACTTTTGCGGTTTAAAACTGCTCATAGGACGTCTCCACCCGACTTCCTACAGCTTAGAAGTGATTCGGGTTGCTTCACGCGACCCGAGATACGTTACAGACTCGATCTTGCGATCGATCCTAATAGACTTTGCCTATCGGCGAATCTGCGTTCCTAGAAGTGTTTCTAGACCCTTCTCGCACCCACCTAAGTCAAAGGAAGCGACAGCGTACGTCGCAAGACCATAACCCAGGCCCGGTTTAATCCAAATCATGCTCTGATACCATCTGTGACATCCCGAAAATCGGGGGGTCGAGCAAAAACCCAACTCCCGAGTTCCAAAATGTTATTTATGCAACATGGATATGTATGATTGAATGTTGTCTGTGATAATGTATTAAACATGAGTGAGATTAATCCAGAACAGTATATCATACTCCAGAGACAGTTAAATTTGCAAGCGGAAGACTGTAATAGTATGTATAACGTATATAAATTGTTGTATGTCTCCAGAGTGTGAATATATTACCAGGTTATACACATACATGTATACTTCAAAAGTAAACAAAATGAATATACATGAGGGCGCTAAAAATACAAAATGACAAATGTCAAAGTATCTAATCAACCTCCCTGCAATCCCGTCAATCAGAACACGCATAAAGGAGGAATCCTCCTCCTCATCATCAAGTCCAGCTCCGCCTCACAGGCCGCGCCATCATCTGCAATCACAGAAGGGACTGGTGGGTGTCCGGAAACACCATCCCGTAACGTGGGAGTGAGTGATCAACTCAGTGGGATAAGAGAGCAGAGATTAGCATGTTCACAATTCAATCACGCGATAATAGTAAAGCAGTAAATCAGACAATCCTAATACTGTTGTTAATGCAAGATGATATGACGTGATGTATGCCCTCACCGACGATCACCCTCATACGGCAACATCTTACGACCGCGGCATGCCACACTCCCTAGAGTGCTCCACATCTTCCAGGCACATGCAATGCTATGGTGATATGATTACCAAGTTGTTATTAGTCCATTCAAACAGCAGGATTGGGAAACTAAGGTACTTCCCTTGTATCAATCCCAACACGGATCCTGTCTAGGGTCGTCACTCCTAGTAATCTCATACGATGTACATTTCGTAGGTCACTGCAAGGGCTGCCAGGGCTGTTGCTCGCACTCGTTGCACCGCTCCCCCATCACCTTATCAATACAGGCCTACTGTACTCTACTGCACGGAAGGGTCGTCGCCTCCCGTGAACTCAGAATACGCTCGCGGTCACTACAAAGGGCTCGTCGCCTGATCAGTGTAGGCCGACAGCTAGAATATAGTGTCCCATACCACCATAATCTGCTCACGAGTCAAGGTGCTCATTGGTCACTACGGGGAGGTTTGTGGCCCCAGCGTAGGCCGACAGCTCGACCACGGTGTCCCATACCACCATGCCCGGCTCATGAGTCTTCGTGGATCAAGGTACCACGGTTAATAGGGTTTACAATGGTAAGTTCAGTACCCTAGGTTCAAGCAGTTATGATACATACAAGGTGAACAAACATCGGCCAGTCGGGTTACTTGACGGGCTCGACTAGCGCGATCGCATCTCAAGTTGAACGACATGAAGTGCGTAAAACACTTCGCGTGGCCTAACCACTGCCGTCAACTCTCAACCCGAATCACGTTCATCGACGCGTCGTTCGTGGCTATGACCAGTCAGCCACGAATTCGCTCGGTTACCGACTGCCTGGACTAAGTCAAGTCCCACACATCTATGGTATTACATTAACACTATATACCAGGGTATTGGAATTGAAATACATCATGTGAGCATGTTAACACATGTTATAACATTCAACTTAAGCAAATCTTCAAGGCATACTTCCCATGCATATTCAACTTAAGCAAATCCTCAAGTACATACATTCCATGCATGTAATGAAATCATGCATTTTGTCAACATGTAGAAAATCATTTAGGTCGGCATAATAATTGAAAAATCAATCACAAACTATCAAATAACATCATTTAATTCAATACATACTAATACAAGCATTTATACAAACACATACACTACACACTTAAGTCTACATATAGTATGTCGACCCAAAGTGTGCAACTAGGCGAATCTCTTCGCCAAACTAATTATGCACGCATTCCTAACTTCCTAATGCGACAACAAACCATGTCAATCACATCAGCAAAATATGAATGTAAACAGTACTTCCTACAAATGACTAAAATGCCCTAAATCTCATATTCTTTGTTAGCTTACGAAACGGGAAACGGAGAGCATTTTGTACATGTCAAACGGCGATGCCGTCAAGAATCTACTATTAAACGACATTGAAAGCGTTGAGAACCGTCAATCAAAGCGTCTAAAATCCTCACCTAGTGTCTTGTAGACTCGGGAATTGAAGCGGAGCGTATATGGTTCGTCTACGGCGAGTAAGGAGCCTAATACATAAGATCCATAAGCTACATCGCTATGGAGACAAGGAAAACTCGAATCAACAACTATTTAGAGTTTTTACTTACCTAGGATCGCGGTGGAATCGCCGGGAAAGCGGTAGAGGAGTGTTGCTTAAGCACGTGCAACACGTAGCACAAGTGGCAGGAAGAACTCTCCCACTCTCTCACAATCTCTCACTCTTTTTCTCTCTCCCAAGCTAGGGCTTCTCTCAAATTCGGATGGGAGAGAGGAGTGAGGGTTTCAACCCCTTTTATAGCCTAAAACATTCCCAAAATAGGCTTGGGAACAATGTTTACTTGGTGCCTAACCAAATCGGGGCCGTTTCGGTCCAAAAGAGCATTTCTGGAGGTCCCCTGGCCAAATGCGGTCGGACTTAAGCTCGTGTATACTGGATCTAGCACGCATCCAGTTTTCAGACCGGTTGGGTTCCCAGATCGCACGTGGCGGCCCAGTTTCAGTTTGACGGTCACCGCACCAAGATCAGACCTATAAGTCTCGTGATATGTAATAGAAATTTTTCCTGATCCAAGGGTGTAATTTGGCTGTATTCTGACGGTCAGAATGCTTAATACTGATGCGTCAAATTTGTGTGCCAGATTTGAATTTGAAATTCCAACTATGTCCCTATTCACACTCTCTTCGGTCCGGGCTCAATGAAATAGCCTGTGATCGTCAGTTGGACTTGATATTCGAAACGATTGCCAAGCCCAGCTAAGTGGTCATAACGGTCTAAGATGGTAGGAATCGGACTTTCGACGCGCGGTCTGGATCCAATACAAAGTTTCAAAGAGGTCCCGAGAACAAACTGGTTTAGAGTTTGATCCGAGGTTTTAGAGCATTATAGCACCATTGGTTCCACTCGCTTTGGGCCTTGTAGAACGTATTTAAAGTGATCAGGGACCATTTCCCAGCTATTCTAACGTTGCACTAGCTAACTTATGCTTAGTTTCTAAAGAAATTTATCCTAAGTGGTTTCTTTGACTATGGAATTGGGTTCTGAACGATTTTTCAGGTGTTTTAATTGACCCACTGCCTAAGGATGTCAAATCCCAGGTTAGCCAAAATCCGGGGTGTTACAATATTACTACCTTGTGCGCACACACTTTCACAATCCTCTAAGCTTTCTATAAGCTTATGCATGACCGTTCCGTGCAGGTGACGTTGGGGCGCAGCAGCGTTGAGGCAGAAGCGCTTTGCAGATCACTTTGGAGATTTTATTCATCATCATTGTATTTTTCTGTATGCTCATTGTACTTGTAAAGTTTTTTATCATAGTTGAAATGTAATAGAGTTTTTGGTTGTTGTTTGTGGGTTATGCCGTTGGTTATGCTTATCACGAATCAAATTAATCTTGAAAATCCTCCTCGTAGCATCCCAGGATCGGAACCTGGCGAATGGGAGCTGAGAGCCGAAAATGGAGTTCTACGGAAGCTGTCGGCGCCAGATTCGACGATCAGAAATTTTGTGAGCCCGGTTTCTGAGTTTGGGGCGTGACTGAAGTTGGTATCAGAGCTAGGTTGGGAATAACCGAGAACAACATTACATGTCTGCTATGAGTGTAGAATGACTAAATCCCGAAGTTCGGATAGCTTAGTGACCTTCCGTTATAGGCCTTTAATGTGCGTGCCTTCGAGAGTTTTCAAGTTGATAGGGGCTTTCGCTCTTTCTTGTAGGACATGGCGCGTGGGAGAGTGACCCGATCGACTCCCGCACTACCACCTACGATACCTGTTCTACCACCAGAGATTCCTACTGCCCATCATGAGTATGTTGCTCCTCCACCAGAGACTGGTGCGGACCCGACCGTATCCGTGAGTGCCTCCCAGTTGTAGCAGATGTTACAGGCTGTGACGACTGCACTTCAGGGACAGGGTAGGTAGCCAGTCATTTCACCGGCTCAGGCGGAGCATGAGCGCTCGAGCACCCTCCTTCGTGAGTTTCGACGGCTCGATCCCCCACGTTTCTAGGGTGAGCCAGACCCGACAGTAGCTGAGAGGTGGCATGTCGATGTAGAGAAGATATTTGAGATGATCGGATGTACGACTGAGCGGCTAGTTCGACTAGCCGTATTTCTTCTCCATGGTGAGGCTGAGCACTGGTGGGCATCAGTCTCTCGAGCAGCAGACACCAATTTTATATGGACATGGGTGGATTTTATAGATTGATTTGACCGACAGTACTTCTCTAATCACATCCGACGACAGCGAGCATTGGAGTTCGAGGCCCTAATGCAGGGTGATATGACAATGACTCAGTATGCAGCTCGTTTTGTAGCACTGTCCAAATTTGCACCATACCTTATAGACGATGAGGAGAGGAGAGCCCGTCGCTTCGAGGAAGGCTTACATTACGGTCTTCGCGGCCGTGTTATTGGGCATGAGCTCCCGACTTTTGAGGAAGTGGTATGGAAGGCCCAAATTTTTGAGGTTGAGTGGGCCGGTTCTCAGTCTGATCACGGTAAGAGGAGAGACCGGAAGAGGCAGGCTCCTTTCTGTAGTTCTCAAGAGGCGCACAGGTCGTCCAGCCTTTCGAGCACCAGCAGCACCTCCAGCACCACCTCTGAGGTAGTTCACCGGCACTTGTTTTAGGTGCGGTGCGACGGGACACCGTTCGTGGGAGTGTCCCAGCCCCCAGCAGCAGCAGAGAGGTCCACAACAGCCTCTACCACAGCCGCAGCAGAGACCCCACAGTAGCAGCGACAACATCCCCCACCACCGAGGCCACCTCAGCAGCAGCATCAGCATCAGGAGCAGCCTCCGAGGCTGCAGCAGTAGAGACAACAGTTTCGACCACCTCAGCGACCCCAACAGCAACAATAGCACCTTCAGAGGGGATAGACACCTCCCCAGCCGGCTCAGCAGGATCCACAGTCATCCGGAGGAGTCGTTGAGGGTATACTTCCAGTCTCTGCATGCATTGCACGTATGTTATTCGATTCCAGTGCATCTCATTCTTTTGTGGCCGAGAGCTTCTGTCGATCGACTGGCTTACCGTTGGAGTCTTCTTGTGAGAGCCTATCAATATCGACTCCCTTGGGGAGGACTGCAGTGTTGATCCGATTTTGCTCATCTTGCCCGTTCTAGTTGGGGATACCTTTTTGTTTGCCGATCTGTTTGCATTGCCGATGTCCGAGTTCGATGTCATCCTAGGCATGGAATAGCTCGCCGAGTACTATGCCATATTGGACTGCGCCGAGAGGATAGTCACGTTCTGTATACCCGGCGTACCACTGTTTCAGTTCATTGCAGAGCCTAGAGGAGAGCCGTTATCTTATTTGATGTCCTCCGCCGTTGAGGAGCCTGTTGTCGTTTGTATCGACCAGTTGCCCATAGTTTATGATTTTCTCGATGTGTTCCAGGAGATTCTGGGATTACCTCCTCGTCGACTCACCGAGTTTCAGATTGATCTTGTGCCCGGTACCACGCCTATTTCGAAGGCCCTGTATCGCATGGCACCGTTAGAGTTGCGGGAACTACAGAAGCAGTTGGACGAGTTGCGCGAGTTAAGCTTTATCCGTCTGACCAGTTCACCGTGGGGAGAGCCGATACTCTTCGTAAAGAAAAAGGATGACTCGTTGAGGCTCTGCGTTGACTACCGCGAGCTCAACAAAGTCACGATTAAAAACAGATACCCGCTCCCGAGGATTGATGATTTGTTTGATCAGCTGCAGGGTGCACAGTTCTTTTCGAAGATTGACATATGTTCCAGTTATCATCAGATTTGGGTCTGAGATGAGGACATTCCGAAGACGGCATTTAGGACGCGTTACGGTCATTTTGAGTTTCAGGTCATGTCCTTCGGACTGACCAATGCACCCGCGGTCTTCATGCAGTTGATGAACGAGGTCTTCCGCCCATATCTCGATCAATTTGTTGTAGTCTTCATCGATAACATCCTGATCTATTCGAGGACCCGTGAGGAGCACGAACAGCACTTGAAAATTACTTTGTAGACCCTCCGCGCACACCAGTTGTATGGGAAGCTGGAGAAGTGTGAGTTTTGGCAGGAGGAGGTGAAGTTCCTCGGTCACGTGGTGACGAAGGAAGGCGTCGCAGTGGACCCCTCAATGGTCGAGGCAGTGCGTCTGTGGGGCCAGACCACGACTACGACAGAGATCTGTAGTTTCCTTAGTTTGTCGGGCTATTACCAGCGTTTCATCAAGGGCTTTTCTCGTATTGCAGCCCCACTGACTAGGTTGACTCGGAAGGGCGCAGAGTTTATTTGGAGTGACGCCTGTGAGCGAGCATTTATGAAGTTGAAGGACCGTCTGACGTCCACTCCTGTCCTCACTCTTTCCTCTGGGAGTGACAGATTTATTGTATTCACTGATGCCTCACATATTGGTTTGGGTGTTATCCTGATGCAGCACGGGAGACCAGTGGCCTTCGCATCTCGTCAGCTCAAGGTCCATGAGCTGAACTATCACACGCATGACTTAGAGCTGGCCGCAGTTGTCTTCGCACAGAAGGTGTGGAGGCATTATCTTTATGGGGTTAGGTTCGAGCTTTTCTCTGATCACAAGAGCTTGAAGTACCTCTTCTCGCAGTCTGAGTTGAATATGAGGCAGAGGCGCTGGATGGAGCTCCTAAAAGACTATGATTTTGATCTTTAGTACCACCCGGGCAAGGCGAACGTGGTGGCAGATGCCTTCGGCCGTCAGCCACGAGGCCTAGTGGCGCATATGATGATTCAAGAGTAGCGGATGCTTAAAGATATCGTAGAGTATGATTTTGAGTTTGGCCTGCAGTCTTCTATCGTGCAGTTATCGAGCCTATCGATTCAATCTTCTCTTGTCGCAAGGGTGATCGAGGCTTAGCAGGCTGATGAGTCATTACAGAGTTATATGGCTGAGGCGGCATCTAAGAGTCAGGCGGATTGGCAGATTGGTACAGATGGTGGACTTCGCTTCAGAGGCCGATTATGTGTCCCGAATATTCCAGAGTTACGCAGAGATCTTATGACCGAGGCACATCGATCACGATTTTCTATCCACCCTGGCTCGACAAAGATGTACCGTGACATGAGGCGACAGTATTTTTGGGAGGGGATGAAGTGCCAGATCGCCAGTTTTGTGGCCGAGTGTGACACGTGCCACGGTGTCAAGGCCAATCATCAGAGACCTCATGGTCTATTGCAACCATTGAGTGTCCCGATGTGGAAGTGAGAGCACATGTCGACTGATTTCATTATGGGTTTGCCAAAGACTCAGCGCGGTCATGACGCCATTTAGGTTGTTGTGGATCGTCTGACGAAGTCGGCACATTTCCTTGAGATGCGTGCGACTTGGTATATGGACCTGCTTACAAAGTTATTCATCGAGGAGATCGTGAGACTGCACGGCGTTCTAGTCTCGATCGTTTCTGACCGAGATTCGAGGTTCACATCTTAGTTTTGGGAGAGCTTCCAGAGAGCGATGGGGACTGATTTGCAACTCATCACCGCGTACCATCCGCAGACCGATGGCCAGACCGAGAGGGTCAACCAGATCCTCGAGGATATGCTTCGGGCCTGCGTGATTGATTTCAGGGGTAGCTGGGATGAGCATCTGCGATTGGCTAAGTTCGCATACAACAACAGTTATCAGGCGACCATCGACATGGCTCCTTTTGAGGCACTATATGGCAGATCATGCAGATCACCGAGTTACTGGACCGAGGTTGGAGAGTGTTGTCTCCTAGGTCCCGAGCTTGTGCAGAAGATGTCAGAGGCTATTGATATCATCAGGCAGAGGATGCGCACAGCTCAGAGCCGACAGAAGAGTTTTGTTGATCATCGGCGTCGTCCCTTGGAGTTTGATGTAGGGGACCATGTGTATCTCAAGGTCTCACCCATGAAGGGTGTAGTTCGATTTGGAGGGAAGGGCAAGCTTGCCCTAAGATTCATATGACCTTTTGAGATCACTGGGCGCGTTGGCGTCGTGGCCTATCGGCTTGCCTTGCCATCTCAGTTGTCTGGCGTCCACAACGTTTTTCATGTCTCCTTGTTGCGGAAGTGTGGGTCAAACATAGTTCCCGTCATTGATTGGCAGCCGTTAGAGGTTCGTGAGGACGCTTCTTACATCGAGCAGCCAGTCCGTATCCTTGATCGGAAGGATCAGGTCCTCAGAACCAAGGTCATTCCGTTAGTGAAGGTTCAGTGGGGTCACCATTCTCTAGAAGAGGCTTCTTGGGAGCACGAGGCTGAGATTCGAGAGCGTTATCCTCATCTCTTTGATGATTGATCTTTTATTATATTTTGTATGTTATCTCTGGTTTTATATGATGATGTTATGTCTCTTCTTCATCATGAGTTATGCCTAGTTACGATGATTGTGTAAATTTTGAGGATGAAATTTTTATTAGGAGGGGAGAGCTGTAAGACCAATATCTTAGACCGTACCATTCCGTAGACTTCCGCGGTCTTACCGGTCGAATTCTGCCAACCTTCGACCCGTAAGCAATATTTGCGCGTGACCCTGATTCGTATGCCGTCAACCCATATCGACTCAACCCAAGACTTTTACCATACCGACCGCGCCGTCACTGCGGTTCCGATGTCGCGACTCGCGCATTGAGGCGATACCCTGGTCTGGAGATATGGGTCAGCGTTCGGTGCGAGGAAAATACCGCGCGTTGCGAAATTCAAGGGAATCTCTACGACTTGTCACATCAATCTCATCAATCAATCAAATCCCATCACATCTCATGTCAAGTACACATCACTTTTCACCCTTTCCCAAGCAAGCCACAAAAGTCTAAAAATCCTTACAAAGCCCATACCTTTCTTACATAAAATGCCTCAAAAGTCAAAAAGTTCTTACACCACTCATACTTTTCTTACACAAATGGCCACAACAGTCAAAAAGGTGTCTTACACACCCATCACCACCACATTTATCACTCTATCACCCATCACTCTCTTTCTCCCTTTACAACTCTCTTTCTTTCTCATTTTCAAAAAAAACATTCCCAAGCAAGAGAAGCATCCCACGTCCAAGCCTCTCCCTCTCTTTCAAAACTCCAAGTGTGGCCCACCTTTCCTACCCCTTCATCTCTCATCTCAACCATCCATTCCTCATCTCCTCCATTGATATCGAAGCTAAGGAGCTAAGGAACTCATAGGAGCAAGAAGATCGAACGGTGGGTGCTTGATGATAGTAATTTTTCATGTTTACAAGTTGGGCCAAGTGAGACCAACCGATCAATGGTTAGGATCTCACTTGGGACCCTAAGTTGTGGCCGATGACAAACTTTGATCATCATGATCATCCATGATGGAGCCATTCTCCATGGACCCCATCATGATGTTTATTTCATTACATTAGGAAGGTCATCTAGACCGTCCATATTGGTGGGGAAAGGATCATCACCGTTGATTTTCAATTTCGGTGGTCCCATCTGTAAAGGGATCCATTTGATTGTATGCTTTTATTAAGGGAGGGCTCATAGTGGCGGAGGCCTCCATCACACGAGTGTCTCACTCTCTTTCCCTCTCTCTCCCTCTCTTTTTCATATTTTTTTTATGGGATGATGATGTACTTGTGTGGCCCGCTCGGATGGACCCCACCATGAAGTGTATATTTTATCCAAGCTATCCTCAAGTGGGGCCCACCTTAAATGTATTGTACCCACACAATCCTCCATGAGGTGGCCCACCATAAGCAGGGCCCACCTCTAATGTATTCATGTGCAACGTCCAGCGTCTAGGGACGCTGGATGTGGGTTGGATAAAACACAAATATCAGCTCGTTTCCAAGCTTTGGGGTGACCCACTCACATAGGCCCCACCTTGATGTATGTATCCAATTCAAGCCGCCCATCCTCTTACCAACCTCATTTTAGCCGTTAAGTAGTAGGATGAGGCTGATTTGAGCATCTAATGGGCCATAGCATTGAAGATTGCAGTGGTTACCGTTGAAACATAGCCTGAAGTTCCTATGCACCCAAAAATTTCAAACTTTAGACTCATTTTGTTTGTTTCGAGCTGTAGAATCCCATGGTCGGAATGAATTTTCCAAATATGGGTCCCACCTGTGAAAAATCACAAGATTACAAAAAAAAAAAAAACAAACATCCATGCAGCTGATGTTGCCCGTGTCAGACAGCGCAGGCAGTGCCTGCTACACGGGCGGGCGGGCGGATGAGCAGCCTCAAAGCCAGGCCGTAGGCCCCACCCTGATGTACTTTTGTATATCTACACCGTCCATTTTGTGGGCCCCGAGGGCAGCAGGCTGACCTCCAAAACTCAGCCCAATCCAAAGCTCAGGTGGCCCACAACACTGGAAATAATGGTGATTGGGTGGCTGCCCTTGAAATTTCTTTTGGGTCCATAAAAGTTTTGAATCAAGATGAAATTTGTGTTTTCCTTTAACTCAGGTCTGTATGACCTTGTCAATGGGTTGGATGGCATTTAACATGGTGGTGGACCCCACGTGGAGCCCACAATGATGTTTGTTTTATCTCCACCGTCTGCCTGGACGGTGGAGCCGCTGATGCATGTGTTCTATTCATACTGTCAATTGACAGTGGGGCCCATCATGATGCATGTGTTGCATCCAGTCTGTCCACCCATTTTGAAAACTCATATCATGAGTTAAAGAATGAGTCAGATCCTTAGCTCATGTGGACTCACTGTAATGCATGTGTTGCATCTAAACCGTTTATTCATTTTAAAAGCTCATAACTTGAGGCTAAGATGAGCTAGATCCATAGTCCAAGTGGACCCCACCTTGACCTGTTTTGAGGCCTATCTTATTGTAGTTGTAGTAGTTCATTGGGACCCACTTTGATATGGATGTAAGGCCCATGGGATTAGACCCATTTGATGTATCTTAAGGCCCATGGGATGAGGTCATTTGATGTTTTAGGGGCCCATGGGTTAAGGCCCATTAAAATATACTATGGCCTATGGGTTGAGGCCCATTTGGTGTACATATGGGGCCCAATTGGTGTGGCCCATTTATTACATATAAGACCCATGAGATTAGGCCCATTTGATGCAATCTAAGGCCCACGGGTTATGACCCATTGCAATGCACATAAGGCCCATTGGTGCGGCCCATTTATGTGGCCCATTTGATGAATAAAAGGCCCATATGATATGACCAATTTGACGTATTTAAGGCCCAATGGGATGTACCTAAGGTCCATTGCAATGTGTGATGCCAACACGGATTATGTAACGATGTTTACGAGGATCGTGCCTTGGAAGCAATGTTGATTTGATGTCCACATTGCGAGTGTAATGTTGGTTGGATGTCCACATTACGACTCTCCTTAGGACCCATTGTTAGGCCCGTACTTGTTGTGTATAGGCCGTCTTGGCCCATTTGCTTGGTAAGGATAATGCATTACTTTATAACATGTTTACTATAGTTCCATGACTCATGATCATACGCATCATATGTACGCTTAATATGAGAAGTGACTGATCATAGCATATGCCTTCGGGCAGATTGTTTATGGGACCCCGATTAGGCGGTGTTGCCCTACATGAGCACACGATACGCGCAGGATTTGCTGCATGATTGGATAGTGTGATTCATGCATTTCGCATTGTATGATATGGTTACTGTACACCCTAGCAACATCGGGGCCGTAGCCTCCACAGATGCATCATGGTTGGAAGGATTGGATACCGAAAATTTTGTTGTACATGGGGTGCTATAGATATCCCTGGGTGAAAGTTCTCAAACCCTTATGGTAACAAGAGGTTGCTCCATCGTCTAGACCGAGTGGGTACAGGAGTGCCGAATGCCGATTACCAGACGGTTACACTTTTCGCTGTGTCATGGTCGGTTAGAAGGGGGCGCGGCCTTACCCGCCCGAGAGTAGGGGGTAAAGCTAGGCTGAGTTTGACCAACTCGAGGAATGGGTCCGCTATCGACCAGTCGAGCCCGATATTGGCAGACGGATAGTGGGGTCTCTTCCACTTATCTTATTGCGTGCGATGGGGCGGCGATCTGGTTTAGAGTGTAGTAGACCCCGATGATATCCCAGATTTGAGTTGTATTGATATGTGGACTTAGATGAGGACTGTATGCTTGAGTTACATTTAGCACCGCATGGCCTTGGTATGACCGACATCATTCATGCTTTGCACCACATGGCCTTGGTACGGCCGACAATATTCATGGATCTATCAGCATATTCTGCATTACTCTGATATTGCATGATCATATTACTACCTTGCGCACAAACTTTCACCACCCTCAAAGCTTTTTATAAGCTTATGCACGACCGTTGCGTGCAGGTGACGTTGGGGAGTAGCAGCGTTGAGGCAGGAGCGCTTTGCAGATCACTTTGGAGATTTTGTTCATCATCATTGTATTTCCCTTTATGCTCATTGTACTTGTAAAGTTTTTAATAATAATAGAAATGTAATGGAGTTTTTGGTTATTGTTTGTGGGTTATGCCGTTGGTTATACTTATCACGAATCAAATTGATCTTGAAAATCCTCCTCGTATCATCCCAGGATCAGAACCTGGCGAATGAGAGCTGGGAGCCGAGAATGGGGTTTTACCGAGGTTGTCGGCGCCAGATTCGGTGATCGGGAATTTTGTGAGCCCGATTTTCGAGTTTGGGGCGTGACAATACAACATCATGGGCCTCACTCAAGAGCTTAATACATATCCCGATGGGCCTCTCACATGAGCCTAATATACATCATAATGAACTCCATCGCCTGACCCTCAAATGCATCACAATGTGCCTCATCACATAGACCTCAATACATCACATTGGGCCTTAAACACGGGCTGAATACACAATACAACGGGCCTCAAATATGAGCTGCATATACATCACATTGGGCCTCGACAATCAGCCTCGATATTCGGCCACGAAAATTGGCCTTGACAATCGGAATCGATCTATAATCGGCCTCAATACTCGGAATCGACTATCGATCACAATAATCGATCTCGATCATTAATCGGTCAATCGGCCACGACAATTAAAATTAGTCAATCGGCCACGACAATCAAAATCGATAATCAGCCACGACAATCGGCCTCGATACTCGAAATCGGCAATCGGTCATGATAATCGGCCTCGATCGCTAACCAGTCAATCGGTCATGACAATCAAAATCGGCAATCGGTTACGACAATCGGAATCGATTGATAATCGGCCTTGATGAGAATGGGCCGAATAAGGCCTAAAGGAAGGTCATAACGTGAATATTAAACCATCATTTCCCATCAATGTGACCATTTAACCAACATTGCTCCCAAGGAATGGCCCACATAGAGCCAAATATAATATATAGTGGGTCCATGGTCTCATACAATGGCCCAATACACATCACTTATGGGTCTCACTCATGGGCCGCACATACATCACAACGAGCCTTGACACATGGGCCATAAATACATCACATCAGGCCTCATATACATCAAGTGGGCCACATCAATGGGTTACACATCAGGCCTCATAAACATCAAATGGGCCGCACTACTTGGGCCACACCAATGGGCCTCATAAACATCGAGTGGGCCACACTACTTGGGCCGCACCAATGGGCCTCATAAACCTCGAATGGGCCACACTACTTGGGCCGCACTATTCATCCATCAATAAAGATCATTTTAAAACATTATCCAAACAATGAATTGGATCAAAAGATCGTCTGAACCATACCACAAATAACAATGGTGATAATGATTTCCACTGTTAAAATTTAAAGGGGCCCACCATAGCGTTTATTGTCCATCCATCAGTTTATAATGTCACAAGAACGTGGACTAAGAGGAAAAATAAATTTCATATTGGTCCAAAACCTCTGTGACCCAAGGGTTGCAATGGTAGACGTTTAAACTTACTATTTTGCAGTGTGGTCTAAGTGATAATGGATCTGTCTTATTTTTAGTCTCAAGCCTTGAGATGAGTTGCTAAATGGATGGATGGTTCAGATGTAATACATGCATTAGTGGTGGGTCCACGTCCCAAATGGACGGTATGGTTAAAGCACGTACAACAGAGTGGATCCCAATGTCCAGATGGATGGTGAGGATAAAACTCAAATATCATGGTGGTATCCACTGTCCAAACAATTGGATGGTGCATATTCACATCTCATACATCATGCATGGGACCCACTGGACTTGCTGACGTCTTCGCATTTACCCAACTAGATGGATGGTTAGGATGCAACATATGCATCAGATTGTGGGGCCCATCGTCCAACCATCTGGACGGTGCGGCTAAGACCCAAACATCACGATGGCACCACATGAATGGATGGACGGTAGGGATTACAACACGTGCATCATGGTGGGGGCCGTGCGTGGCGTGTCAATCTGTCCAGCACGTGGGTCCCACATGGGGCCCACCACACACATGTATATATAATATAATATAATATTATATCCTTTTAATAGGACCAGCGTCCAGGCCCTGGACTAAAAACCTGGATGCAAATCACATATATCACATGGGTCCCACGTACGTAGCCCACCATAATCACATATTTTAATATATTTTATATTATATACTATAATATAATATTATAATATACATAACGTAAATTAAAGGGGGGTCCCACGTAGGACATATACAACACATAGATAAAGGGAGGCCATGCATCAGCGTCCAGATGGACAGATTGGATTTAACGTACATGGGTGGGTCTCACCCATCCAGAATGCTGGACGGTTTGGATTTAACACACTCCTCATGATAGGGCCCGTAGATGGATGGGTTGGCGTGGATAATATATAAGGTGGGCCTCACACTTGCTGACGGCAATACAACAGCTATATAGCTGCTGTAGATACACCAGTGAATCAGCTTCCTCTAAAGGTGGGTCTCACGTGGGGCCCACTGTAACATTAACTTTCAATCCAATCTGTTGATAAGGTCACGCAGACCTAGATGAAGAAGGAAAACAAATTTCACAATGATCCAAAACTCCCATGACACCCAAAAGGGTTTTCAATGGTAGACGTTCGAGTCAACTGTTTCCTATGGCATGGGCTACCTGAGTTCCAAATATGGCTGATTTTAGGGGTAGCCCGCTGCCCTAAGGGCCTCTATCAAATGCATGGTGTTGATACTCAACACATATCACGGTGGGGCCTACAAGTGGGACCCACATCCCTGGCCCATCCTCAGTGCAGAGGACGCTGCTGAGTATGTCAACAGCAGGTGCTACTGCCTCAGCTTGCATTTTGTTTTTTAAAAAAAGGTACTTTTCTTCAGTTTTTCTTAGGTGGGGCACGCATCAGGTGAATCCACCTCATTCACTGGCTCCTACGGTTCAAGGCAAGCTAAACGAGCTCAATATTCGAGATATTTTGGTGTATAAAAACATCAGGGTGTATTTCAATAGTAAAAGTTACTATCCTCCATGCTATGGCCCGCCAGAAGTTAGATTAGCTTCATTTTTCGGCTCAACGCCTAAAATGAGCAGAGAAATAGGATGCACGACATGGATTTGTTTTATACATCAAGGTGGAACCTACATGAGTAGCTCACCCAAAACTTTGAATCAAGCTGACATTTTTTTTTCACGTGCAACGTCCAGAGGCTGTTAGCACGTCCCATGGTCTATTCACACTTCACAGACGACGTGAATAAAGGTGGGTCCCACATGGACGTGGCCCACTTGATTAAGATCAATCTAATATTTATGTTTTCCCATCACTTAGAAGGTAGGGCCCACATGGCTTGGACGGCCATGGGGTCCATTTGATGGACGGTTGGACATCACATAACTCATTGAGTGGGACACAAAATAAAGGAAGGAGAGAGAGAGAGAGAGAGAGAGAGAGAGAGAGAGAGAGAGAAGCACCCACAGTTAGATCTTCCCTTCCTTCTTCTGTCAATGCATGCTAGAACCCCAATGGACGGACTTCAACGGTTGAGATCGATCATGGAGGGTGGGATAGGATGGTAGAAAGGTGGGTCACACCAAGTTTTCTCATGGAGGGTTGAGACGTGGGTTGCTTGTTTTTTTTTAGAGAATGAGAGAGATGAGAGAGAGGTGTAAGAGAGAGAAGGAGGTGATGTGAGTGATGGGGAGAGGGATATTGATGGATGAAGGGTGTGTACTTGTTGTAAGTATTCGACTTAGAGGAAAGGTGGTTGTACTTGACATTAATGTGTGATGTGTACCTAATTGATGGGATTGAAGTGATGCTCTCTTGAAATTTACAACGCGTGGTGTTTTTCTCGAACTGAACGCGGGCTCATATCTTCTGGTCTGGATATCGCCTCGGCGAGCGAGACGCGGCGTTGGAATCGTAACGACGGCCCGGTCGTAAGGGTACAAGTCTCGGGTTGAGCCGACTCAGTTATATAGGACACGACTCAAGGTTGCGCGCAACTGCCGATAACAGATCGCGGGTCGTTGGAATTCGACCGGAAGGACTGCGAAAGCCTATGGAACAGTGCGGGCTAAGATACGGACCTCACACTCAATCTTGTTGTTAGGTTCATCTACCCATCTCCCAACCTTGGCACTACATTAGCACATCCAAGCAAGGTGTTGTTCGTGGGAGCTAAAGAGAGGTTGATTCGTGTAAGAAGAAGCATCTTAGACATGGTGCTATCATGGGGGTCATTCGGCTAAGTCTTAGTGTTAGAGTCCATTGTTAGAAACAATTTTTTTTATTATTTTAGATTGGATTTCAAGAGTTTAAAAACTCAAACTCAATAAGACCTTGTGCAGGCTTCCAGTGGGAGTATACGCGATTAGTCCATGTATAGGAGCGAATCAAGAGTTTGCAATCCAAACTTGCCAAGACCTTATGTAGGCCAACGATGGGTGAAAAACGTGTAAAACCTCATGTAGGTTATAAAAGTTTACGGTAAACCCAATTTAAAACTATTATGACAGTGAAATTCGATAGACTCATAAAGAGTGCATCTGTCAGGATTTGAGTAGGTAAGTAGTTAAAGCACTATACATCACGTGGAATGGGGTGAATGAATTTTATCTATGATTGTTTTAAATTATTGAATGTCTATGAATGAATAGATAAATTACTTATATGTTGTTTACTATCTTTTATACTTGAGCTGAACTTGGTACATCTATTAGTCTATTAGATTGTGTCCCTGGGTTATTGGTGGTGGCTTATACTGCTTTAAAGTATAAAATTTTAAAAAGTCATATTCACTCCTCTCTTAAAACTTAGCCATTGTTTCATGATCCTATCATAGTGTTACTTGCACTTAAAACACAATTTTAGATGATAACCTGATGGCCAAGATCTGATGGCTCACTTCTGATTAGCATATGATATGATAATTAGTGAATACATTATGAAAATAGAGGAATTGAATCATGAGTGTATCCATGAATGAGGCGAATTGATGGGCTTCCTTTATAGTAGGTTTATCGAAGTCCGTGGGGTGGCAGAGCACCATATTGAATACACTTATGAAACCATAACCTCTCCTTATTTGTACGATCATCATATCCTAAAGAAGAGAAAGAGCTAGCCTTGCATGTCCTCTTATGAAATGTGTGAGTGTGAGGAAAATGAGAGAAATTTTGAGAAAGAGTGGAGATTCATTTCATCGTATTATATTATCCTCATGTGTTGTCCCCTTGTGTGGATGGTATACGTCTTTATCGTCTCTTATCCAATGATTAGATGTTAGGCTATCTTGATTTTTTTTGGTATTGAGATAAATTAGGGAGATACTTCTTGGCCTGGAAGATTGACATCAATGGATCAATATCACGAACATATCTTCATGCATATCGTGTGTATCTAAATCTCCACTGTTTATATATATTATTGTGTTGTAAAAATTTGATGTTATTGTAAACGAGGATTATTGGAATGGGTCCCATGATTAAATTGCATTGTATTATATTTTGTTGCATTTGTATGTCAGGGACCAATGTTAGGGTTATAGGGTAGCACACTGCCTACTAAGTGTAGTAAAAGGAGGGGAATTTTATCAATAAAAGGTGGTGATTGGGTACTACCCCTGCTACGACCTAGCTTTAGACAGGCAATTCTAACAAGGGCTATATGGGGCCCATCATTATGTATGTGTTTTATCCATGCAATCCATCAATTTTAATAGGTGATAAGCCTAAAATGGAGCAGATCAAATGTTCAAGTGGACCACACCACATGAAATAGCATGGAGGATTAAATGCCTAGCTGAAATCCTCTTGGGGGCCATGAAAGTTTTGGATCAAGCTGATATTTATGTTAACCCTTCAGCTAAGTTTATGTGATCTCATGAACAAGTTGGATGGAAAATAAACATCATGACCCTAAAAAGGTTTTAACAGTGGGGGGTCATTGTCGCCACTACTTCCCGTGGTGTGGATCACTCGAGTTTTCGTCCTACCTCCTTTTTAGGCTCATGCCCTAAAATGATTTTTCAAAATGGATAGATGGCTTATATAAAACACATATATTACTGTGGGCCCCATAGAGCCCTTGACAAGACCGTCTGTCTCCAGCTAAGTCCTGGTGGGGTAGTACCAATGTAACATTTCAAATTTTCATGGCCATAGTTCGTACTCATGTCCGAGGAAACCAGATGTTAATGATGTATAATTTGGATACTTTGAAAAATTGAACTTTTTTTTTTCATTTGGATCACATCCAAATACATTTATGAATGTAACATTTATAAGAATAAAATCAACTGTATTGATTATATTTCAACAGAATAAAAAAAAAATCAAATACTCTTTCAATAGAATCTTATTACATTTATCGAGTTCGCAGTGGAAGTATTAAACTAAGTCACAAATTGTCTTCTTAATCTTTCAACATAATCTTCTTTAGGAAGATCGTTCACTAGTTCTTAAATCTGTGCGTCACCTGCATAATTTGTACTGTTAGGAGAGGGTCAATGCCCTACTCATAGTGATTGTTATCCTTTAAGATTAACATTAATTCAAGATATTCATACAAGTAATATAAGGGTTCTGATATGTCTTGTAGTCCACTAATACGAGGATATCAGAACGCGCAAACAACCTACATGAGATGCATACCTTGCAAAGTATATGGGGCTCATCATACGTAGTGATCATCACAATGTGGAATACGATTTATAGAAAACTAGCTCGACCCGCACTCTCACTATACAGATATTCACTGGCATGCCCAACGCTACCGTAGATTTACATGAACTCCTTAAGGCGCACAACACATAAGCTAGGTAAATTACGTAACACGAATTGATCATGGAGCGACTATTTGCGGCATTTAATCCTGAAAATGATGTGACACTGCATTTGTGAATTACATACATCGACTTGTGCACCACTTCCTAAAGGCTCAAGGAATTACGTGAACCAAGAGGGTCTCTACCCAGAGCACATTACGTCCATGATAGAATATTTGAATCACTAGTTGTGATACATCTTACACATCACTTACACTTATACAGATAAATTAAATCATAAAGAATATAACTGAATCTGAATCATAAAGAATATAAACTGAATTATGGAGGTTCTGGAATAACAAGTGTAAGTGTTATTATTTTATGCTCTTTTGATTGTCAAATTTTATGGTGCCAAAACCTTAAATCTATGTCTTGTGTAGTTCATTGTTATAAATGTTTAAGACATTGCTTCATTGCTCTAAGCACTTTGCTTCAAGTTAAGAACAAAGAACTACTTCGGATACTACAAAAGAATGCGAGTACAAACTACTTCGAAAAGTGTAAGTACTAGCTACAACAGTAGAAGTGTTCTTGTTCAAGACTCAAGCCAGTATTCAACACAAAGAAGAATGGTTATTCAAGTTTTAAAAGATCTTTTATTTCAAGTGCTACAGTATGTTCAGAGATTTCAAGCTTCATTCAAAAAGGTCATCTACAAGTTGAAGTTAAGAAGTTTCGAAGTTCATATCTCACTTTCAAGGTAAGATTGACCTTAGACTGCCCTTAAGATAGGTCACTTTGGATACATAATCCAATTGAATCATTTTACATGGAATTGTACTGATCTAATACTAGTCTTGAACCTTGTTCGACTAGTCCTAGCATGTTCATGACCAGTCCAAGAGATTCCAAGACCAGTCATAAGTTTGTTGTAATTTTTAAAAAATTTCTGTTCGTCCACGACTAGTCCTGGACTCTACTCGACCAGTCGTATGAACAGTGTTGGCTCGTCCTACGACCAGTCCTAGTTCTACGACTCAAAGTCCAGCAACGAATCTGGTGGTCCTATGACCAGTCGTGAGAAGCCTACTAGACACCCTACGACCAGTCGTGAATCGGTTTTATCCGATCGCGCTAAAAATTTCAAAAATTCGTTCTCCTACGACCAGTCATGGTGTCTACTAGATCAGTCGAAGATGCGATTTCTGCAGCTATAAATAGACGACAAATTTCAGAGTTTAATAACAAAAATTCAAGTAAAATTAAGGGATCACTCTGAAATAAGTTTGTGTTTATTTTAATCTACATTGTGCTCATTTAATATTCTCTTTTGTTAGCTTTATTAGTTTGATTTTATTTCTACATTCTAATCATAATTGAAAAGAGGAATTATGATATTCCTTCTTCTTGGAATCAAAATTAAATAGAGCTAAGCCCAACTAGTTTAATTTAAAATCAATTAGAACTTAGAACTATTTTAAAGTGAGTATTGGACTTTTGAACTTCTACATTTAATCATCTACTCTGATTGGTTCTACTAGGCTACTATAGAAGGAGAAATCCAGGTATTTTACATTTGTGTAAATCTTCTATTCTTTTTTATTTTTTTTTGAGATTCGCTAGAAAAATCTCATTGTGATGGTTATCTGAGGAGAGCCAGAAAATTCAAAAAGTAGGTTTTTAGATTGTATAAGCCCAAGTTAAAAAGACATAATTGTGAAGGTTTTAGGTGAACCTATGAAAACCTATTTGATAGTGAACGCTAATATCCCCTGTGTGAGGATATTAGGAGTGAGGTAGCAATCTATGTGGCTGTTTTATAACAGTTGGTATACACACAAGCAAACCACTATAATTCTTTGTGTTTTGTGGTTGTATGATTTATATTTCCTATATTTTATTATTCAAGATTGTGGGATGTATGTGTGAATGTAAATGTTATAATATTTTCATTTCAAGCACAGTGGGAATGTTGTAATAGTTTAGAATTTACTTTCTGCTATTTCCCTTTATTATTCCTCTTCAGTTTGAGATATTGATACTTATCGTTCTAGTAAAGTTGTCCCGCTATAAACCCTTATTTTTTATGGTGCAAGGTTATCCTTAGAACTACATTCGTATCAGCTTCTCAAGACTTGAATTTGAGGTTGCTTTACATTCATTTATTGTGGTTTGTTTCCTTTCTTTTGTTGGCTATCTTATTTCTTATATCCCTCCCCATTAGGACATATAGCTTGGCCATTTCAAGTGGTGTCAGAGCCTAATAGCTCGTTTTAATTCTTTATTCTTGGATTTATTTCCTGAGCTAACGATCTAAGCTATATAAAAGATGTCAAATTTTGATAGTCTATCAGTCACTAGGCCTCCACCCTTTGATGGCTCCAATTATGCTTATTGAAAAGCTAGGATGAGAATCTTCTTAAAATCTATGGATGAAAGTGTGTGGCTGGCTATAGTGAATGAATGGACTCCTCCTACTACTGAAGTGACTAGAATCGATAGTTCAAAAATAATGAAAGTAACTCCTTATTTCTCATGAATCACTCTTCAGAAAAGTGAGAGTAGTGCACTAAATGCAATCACTTACGCACTATCACCGGATGAATTCAAAAGAATTATATCCTATGATTCTGCAAAGCAAGCTTGGGATATTTTAAAAATGACACATAAGGGTACATCAATTGTAAAAAAATCTAAAGTTCAACTCTTCACAACGAAATTTGAAGAAATTCATATGGAGGAAAATGAAATGTTTATGGACTTTTATACAAGATTAAATGACATTGTAAACTCTATGTGGAGTCTTGGCGATAAAATTCTAGAAAGTAAAGTGTGCGCAAAGATACTACGCTCACTTCCTGAACGGTTCAACTTTAAGGAAACTGCGATCCAGGAACTTCGTGATACGAATACTATGAGGGTAGAAGAATTAGTTGGATCTTTATAAACCTACGAGTTAAATTTTAAAGCTCCTAAAAGAAAATCTATTGCCCTTAAGTCTTCTAAAGATGTTTCTCAAGAAAATCATTCTGATTTAGAAAATTTTAAAGACGATATGGCTCTTTAAGCAAAAAAGTTTTATAAAATTTTCAAAAGCGAAAAGAGGGTTGATTTTCAAAAAGCTAATGTGAAGAAAAGATCAAAATCTAAATCTAAGCCTTGAAAATCTTTAAAAGAGAGTCAATGTTACAACTGTCAAGAATATGGGCATTTAGCAAACAAGTGTCCTAAAAAGGACAAACCTAAAAAGAAGAGTATGTTGGCTACTTGGGATGAATCCTCTAATTCTGAAACTTCTTTTAATTTAGAAGATTCTGAAACCGAGTTGGGTAATGAAGTGAAAGCCCTTATGACTCTAGCTAAATTCACATTTTTAGATAATGATTCAACAAGTGAAGAAAATCTGAACAATGAATGTGAAAATGAAGATGATCTTCAAGATGCTTACAAGGCCTTATAGAAGGAAAGTTATAAAATTGCTATTAAACTACAAAAAGAAAGATTTTCAAAGCTTAGAGAAAATTTTGAATCTCTTGTTTTAGAAAAATCTCATATTTCAGACTGTTTTGAAAAATGCAAATGTGATTTGGATTTCAAAAACTCTCAGATTGAAAGTCTGAAATCTGAGAATGAAAATCTTAAACTTGAAGTCTCTTCTCTTTTAAGTTTAAAGGATACATGGAAGTATGCCCAAGGAGATCTAAAGTTAGAAAAACTTTTATCTGAATCATGGAAATGTGGTGATCGATCCGGTTTGGGCTATGAGAAAAATGTTCCTCTTAAGCATAAGAATACGTCTCCTAAGTTTGTTAAAGGAGAGACCTTAAACTCAAAATGGAAATGCACAAATCAAGTTTTTTCTAAAACTACTTTTCAAAAATCAAAAAATAATTATAAATATCAGAACCAAAACTCTTTAACTGAGAAAATAGTTGATCTTCTTAGGGAGCTCTTAAAATCTAACTCAATGGGTCACTCTAACTATAATTACAATCAAAAGAAGACCCCCTATACTTCTAAACCCAAAACGGTTATGAAATAGGTTCCTAAGGTTACTTGTTTGGTTGCCCACATTGCTTTCAAAGCTATAAGCCATTCAAAATGGTACCTAGATAGTGAATGCTCCAGGCATATGACAGGGGACAAGGCTTTATTCACCGATCTCAAAGATATGACTGATGGCTTAGTCACATTTGGTGATGGTAGCAACTACAAGATTATTGGACAAGGTACGGTTTAACTTTATAACCTTCCCTTATTTAAGAATGTTTTATATGTTGAGGGACGAAGACACAACCTATTAAGCATATCTCAAATATGCGATAACAATCATAGTGTGAAATTTTTCAATCAACGTTGTGAAATCATAGACAAAAATAGATCTATAATATTAACTGGTCGCAGAACTTCTTAAAACTGTTATATTGTAAGCAATGACAGCTCTTCTAGTCAAACGTGTTACATGGTCCATACCGACAAGACAAAATTATGACATAAATGCCTTGGACATGTACACTATCATAATTTATACAGATTGAGCAAAAGAGAACTAATAAGAGGTTTACCTAAGTTACAAAAGATAGACAAAATATGTGGCAAATGCCAAATAGGCAAGCAAATAAGGAGCTCTGAAAGGGCCTAGCTATATGCCCTATAGGGGGGGTGACTAGGGCAATGCCAAATAAAACTTATAACAGCGGAATAATAAATGAAATAAAGCACAATGCTAAATTTAAAGTAATCTCAATAGCCTAAAATTAAGAGAATGATACTTTATCAGTTCTAAGGACAACCTTACACCAAAAACCAAAGGTTTAAGGTAGGACAACCTTATTTCTAGAACGTCCTTTATATCACAAACCAATGATGAATAAAAAGCCAGGAAATCAAAATAACTTGTAGAAATAAATCCTAAGTTATTACAACATCCATCCACACTTGTTTGAAATAAAATAATTACAACATTCATCCACAAACACAAACCACAAAACTTAATGAATAAAGGAATGAAAGAATGATGCACATCGACAACACAACGATATATAGTGGTTCGCCTGTGTGTACACCAACTGTTATCCAATAGCCACACAGAATGCTACTCCACTCCTAATATCCTCACACAGGGGATATTAGCATGCACTATCAAAATAGGTTTCACAGGTTCACCTAAAACCTTCACAATTGTGTCTTTGATCTCGGGCTTACACAATCCAAAAACTCCCATAATCTGAGTTTTCTAGCTCTCCTCAGATAACCAATACAATGAGATTTTTCTGGCAAATCAAAAAAAAAACTAAAGAAAGTAAATTACAAAAATGTAAAATACCTGAATCACCTTTTGAAGTAGCCCGGTAGAACCAATCGGAGTAGAAGTTCGATTCAAAGTTCAAAGTCCAATACTCACTTTTAAGAATGGTTCTAAGTCTAATTGATTTTAAATCAAAAGGGCTAGTTCTATTTGATTTTGAATCCAAGAAGGAATATCAGAAATTTTCCTTTTCTAATGAGATTGAAATGTAGATCAAAATCAAATAAAAAATAAGCTAGCAAAAGGAATATTACATAAGCACAAAGTAGCTTAAAACAAACACAAACTTATCTCAGAGAATAGCCTAAAGATTGCTTGAATAGAGTTGAATTGAATTGTTAAAACTCTGAAGTTCGTGCTCTATTTATAGCCTGAAAAATCCCGTCTACGACTAGTCTTAGGATCCTAGGACTGGTCGTAGCTTCAAAGATTTTCAAAGATTTCCGCGGAATAAAATTTTGTTATTCCACGACCGGTCCTGAGTGGTCTACGATCGGTCGTGGGCCACCTACGACTGGGCGTGAGTCACCTACGACCGGTCGTAAGACCCTCAATTTGGTTGCTGGAGTTTGAGTCGTAGAGCTACGACTGGTCAAAAGATGAGTCGAAGAACTCACAGGACTTCGCAGAATGTCCAGGACTGGTCGTATGACAGCCAGAAAGATCCGAAAATCTTCAACAACCTATGACTGGTCCTGAAAAACTTAAGACCGGTTGTAGCAGAGCTAGGACTGGTCTTGAAGTCCCAAGGACTGGTCTTAGAATAGTCCAAACAAGCATATTAAAAATATATGAGTTATATATCCAGAATGACCTACAGTAAAGCCCATCCTAAGGTCAATATAAGGTCAAACAAACCTTAACAGTAAGATGGACATTGAAAGTCTGTATACTCAGATGACCTTAAAGAGAAGCTTGAGAATATATGAATCTTGTAGTAGGCCTTCTTGAGCTTGATCTTGACTTGAACAAAATCTTCTTAAGCTTGATCTTGACTTGAAGTCCGATGTCTTGAAGCAATGAATAGTCTCAAACATGAAATAAGATATACAAGACATAAATATAGGTTTTGGTACCATAAAATTTGACAACCAAAGGGATATGAAATTATAGCACTTACAATCTCCCCCTTTGTTAAATTTGTGACAAAACACATAGCATAATAAGGACTCATGAGCCATGAAATCACAAATTACTCTACTCCCCCTGAGTAATACAAGTACTGCTCATGTAAACAAATCAATAACATCAATACAACATATTCTCACATCCACATATCCTTCTCAATTAATCAATTCAAACAAATAAATTACTCCCCCCTTTCTTCCATACTACTCCCTTTTAGCTTACTACTCTCCCTTTTTGTCACAAAATGACAAGGGAAAGTCACAAAAGGAAAGAGAACATGGAGAGTAATAAGCAGATAATGAGAAAGAGATATGAAAGGACATAATGTAAACCTGAAGCATCAAGTCATCATCAATTGAAAATACAATATCCAAAAGATAATGTCATCAAACCATAATCCATATCAAAAATAAAAAGATAATTTTATACTATCCAGAAGATAATTCACCTAATCTGATCCAGAGGAGGGAGCAGGGATAGTCGGATCAATCTGGTGTAACCCCCTATTGATGCGACGAAGATATTTTCGCATGTACTTAAATTGCATATCGTGGGCTATACTCATATTATCAATCTTCTCCTCCAATGCACGAAGGCGTGCATCATAACCAGATGGATCATAATCAGGATCATTTGGTGAATCAGATTCTATCTCATCAAAAATTTCATCCATATTAACATCTTGTTGAAGAAGATCGCCAGCTTCCCCTTCATTTCCAGCTACACCACCATCACCACCAACACCACCTTCATCTACTTGGCCAGGAAGCAAATCCAGCTTCATCTTATTAAGATTGAAATTGTTGAAGA
This sequence comes from Magnolia kwangsiensis, assembly GCA_037074715.1. Lineage (NCBI taxonomy): Eukaryota > Viridiplantae > Streptophyta > Magnoliopsida > Magnoliales > Magnoliaceae > Magnolia > Magnolia kwangsiensis. Next base: position 32,968,976 of record CM073586.1, on the reverse strand, counting down.
TAAGATGATGAATCGGTGCCTCATTAACAGGTTTATCGACAAGCATGTGAGTGGCTAAAACAGTCATAAGATAACCAAACGGAATATCAGTATGACCCGGATGGAGACGAAACTGTGTAATGAAATAACAAATCAAAGAAGAAAGACAGACCATGGTACCAAAAGTAATAGAATGTAACACACGAACCATGAAAGAAGTCAACTCAGTTTTATTACCGGACCGAGGATACACATTGGAAATGAAGAAACGATGTAACACTCTATATCTAGGTAACAAATACTTTGAAGGGAGTGCATTCCCTTTGTGTGTCCATTGTGCATCAATTTTGCATAAATTTCTTGTTAACATGCATTTTTTCGATTCAGATGGTTTGTCGTATAAAGTATGAATCGGTATACCTTCATCATTAACAGGTATATCCATAATACCTGATATCAAATGACGGTCTACTTCAAATTTTCCTTCTCTAGTATCAATTGAAAAAATTAAATTATCAAGAGAAAATTCAGAGATGTATGCAACCATTGATTGAGCAATGGACTGTTATGCAGGCCCACCCCAAAGCAAAATGTTAGTCCAGCCAACAGATTCAAGGAGAGGGACAATACCATATGGAGCAATGTGATTGAGATTAGCGGTATGCTCAACGATAATATTATGGACACCAAATCCCGTACATCTTGAGAATCATCTTCGGGTGACCGAAGGTGTCATTTAGTTATCGGTGTAGATCTAGATGAAGATGGACCACGTAATGTTTTCTTTTTTCCTCTAGCATCCATATTTAAAAGAATATACAAAGAGTAAGAGAAATGTTCAAAAGAAAGGATGGGTTTTCTCTAGATCAGCAAATTGAAAAAAACCCTTGACAAATCCAACAAGAGATGAAATCTAGCTACACAATGATCAAATCAAAACATAGAGAGCATGAATCTTTAAGAAAAATGATGAAATAGGACTCACCTTGAAGAAAAATAAAAAATCATATGACTGGTCGAGCCACGACTCGTCGTAGGTTGGAGTAAAAATGAAGAAGAAGGAGATTTTCCCCAAATATATCACATTCACGAGCTCCACGACCGGTTGAGTGTGGTTCACGACCGATCAAACCACGACTGGTCGTGTATAACCACGACCGGTCGAGTATCGACCAAAAATACATTTTTAATGTAAAAAATTAAAATTTAAACATAAATAATACTAAATATAGTACACTATGATTTATGCAAGTAAGAATATTCAATGTAAATTGCACACATCAAGATCAAATTTTAATTTATTAAACCTGCTTTTGTCGAGCGGTTTAGTAAATATATCAGCAAGTTGATTTTCAGTTGATATATATTCCAAAGAAATAACTTTTTCTTCAACTAACTCACGAATATAATGATACCTAATGTCAATGTGCTTAGTACGTGAATGCTGGATTGAATTTTTGAAAATATTTATAGCACTAGAATTATCACAATGTAAGATCATTGAATCTTGATTAATTCCATAATCACTTATCATGCGTTTCATCCACACTAGTTGAGTACATACATATCCAGCTGCAATATACTCAGCCTCAGCAGTGGAGAGCGATATTGAGCTTTGCTTCTTGCTAAACCAAGAAAAAAAGCAATTTCCAATGTAAAAATAACCACCACTGGTTGATTTTCTATCATCGATATTACCGGCCCAATCAGCATCTGAGTACCCGGCTAATTAAACACTAGTATCAAAAGGGTACCATAGACCCAGATTTATAGTATTTGCGATATATCTAATAATCCGTTTAACAGCAGTAAGATGTGATTCCTTAGGATTAGACTGATATCTCGCAAAAATACCAACACTGAATGCGATATCAGGTCTACTTGCAGTTAGATATAACAAACTACCAATCAAACTACGATATAGTTTAGGATCTATATCTTTACCTGTAGAGTCTTTTGAGAGTCTTAACGTTGTACCAATAGGAGTATCAAAGTTCTTACCATTCTCAAATCCAAACCTTTTAACCAAGTTCGTAGCATACTTGGTTTGAGAAATGAAAATTCCGTCAGGTTGTTGTTTTACTTGCAACCCTAGGAAGTAATTTAGTTCACCAACCATGCTTATTTCGAACCTTGATTTCATAAGATCTGTAAACTCAATAGACATGTCAGAACAAGTTGATCCATAAATGATATCGTCAACATAAATTTGAACCATGAAAATATCATTGTTATTCTTCTTAACAAAAAGTGTCTTATCGACACTTCATACTTGAAAGCTATGACTAAGTAAGAATTTAGTCAATTTCTCATACCATGCTCTGGGTGCTTGTTTTAGACCATAGAGAGCCTTTTTGAGATGAAATACATGGTCAGATTGCTTGGGGTCTTCAAACCCTGAAGGTTGTTCAACATACACTTTTTCATGTAAATCACCATTCAAGAAGGCGTTCTTTACATTCATCTGATAAATCTTAAATTTTTTAAAGCATGCGATGAAAATAAAAAGTCTGATAGATTCAAGGCGAGCGACTGGAGCAAAAGTTTCATCGTAATCGATGCCCTCAATCTGAGTGTACCCTTGTACAACCAGTCTGGCCTTGTTTCGTATTATATTTCCAAGCTCATCAGACTTATTTTTAAAGATCCATTTTGTTCCAATAATGTATTTATCCTTAGGTCTAGGAACAAGAAACCAGACATCATTACGAACAAATTGATTAAGTTCATCCTGCATAACAACTATCCAATTTTCGTGAGAAAGTGCTTCTTTTACATTGACCGATTCTATTTGAGATGTAAAACAAATATAATTACATATGTTCTCAAGTTGTTTGCGAGTACGAACTCTAGTGAGAGGGTTTCCAAGTATTTGATTGGTTGGATGATCTTTGACAGTCCTTGGTTCAGATTCTTTTAGACTTGATGAGGTATCTAGTTTATCGATAATAAGAGCTTCATCATCATCTGAACTCGGAGCTGGTGTATTCAAATGATCATCAATGACCACATTGATGGACTCTTGAATCATACTAATTTTCTTATTTAGAACCCTATAAGCACGACTGTTCAAGGAATAACTAAGAAAAATACCTTCATCACTCTTCGTCTCAAACTTTTCCAAATTTTCGCGATCACGTAAAATATAATACTTGCTGCCAAAAACCCGAAAGTATTTGACAGTAAGTTTCTTTTCAAACCATAATTCATAAGCAGTCTTATTATCAGATTTACTGGTATAAACCCGATTAATAATATAGCATGCCGTATTAACTGCTTCAGCCCAAAGATTTCTAGAGAGCTTCATGCTATTCAGCATAACATTAGTCATATCCTGAAGCACTCTATTTTTCCTTTCAACTATACCATTTGGTTACGGTGTTTTGGGTGCAGAGAATTCATACGATATTCCCTGATCACTACAGAATTTCTCAAAACTACTATTTTTGAATTCGGATCCATGATCACTACGGATCTTACTAATATAAGAAGCTTTTTCATTTTGGATTCGTTTGATGACCCTTTTCACTTCATCGAGGGTTTTAGTTTTGTCTTTTAAGAACAATACCCAAGTGAATCTGGTATAGTCATCTACGATAACCAAGATGTATTTTTTACCTCCTCGACTCTCCGATCTGGTTGGTCCAATAAGATCCATATGGAGAAGCTCAAGTGGTCTAGATATGGTATTGGAGTTCACTTTCTTGTGAGAGCTCCTAGTCTGTTTGCCCAACTGGCATTCACCACATATTTTGTCTACTTTTTACAATTTGGGTAGACCTCTAATTAGTTCTCTTTTGCTCAATCTAAATAAGTTCCAGTAATGTACATGTCTAAGGCGTTTATGCCATAATTCAATCTCATTGGTATGGACCATGTAACACGATTGAGAAGATGAGCTTGCATCATTAATGATGTAGCAGTTTTCAGAAGTTTTGCGACTAGTTAATATTACAGAACCCTTTTTATTAAGTATCTCACAACCTTGATTAGAAAACTTTACACTATGGTTGTTATCGCATATCTGAGAAATACTTAGTAGGTTGTGTTTCAAGCCCTCAACATATAAAACATTCTTAAATAAGGGAAGGTTATAAAGTTGAACTGTACCTTGGCCAATGATCTTGCAATTGCTTCCATCACCAAATGTGACTGACCCTTCAGTCATATCTTTTAGATCGATGAATAAAGCCTTGTCACCTGTCATATGCCTGGAGCAACCACTATCTAGGTACCACTTTGAATGGCTTGTAGCTTTGAAAGCAGTGTGGGCAACCAAGCTGGCGACTTTAGGAACCCATTTCAGAATTGTTTTGGGTTTAGGAGTATAGATGGTCTTTTTCTGTCTGTTGTTATAGGAGTGACCCATAGAGTTAGACTTTAATAGCTCCTTGAGTAGATCAATTATTTTTTCAGCTAAAGGATTTCGATTTTGAAAATTAAAGTTGACATGACCACCTTTAGGTTTTTGAAAAGACCTAGAATTTTTAGAAAAACCTTGATAGGTGTTCTTTTCTTTTGAAGTTGAAGACTCTCCTTTTATAAATTTAGGAGTAATGTTCTTTTGTTTAGGAGATGTATTCTTATCATAGCCCAACCCGGATCGATCGCCACATTTTCTTGATCCGGACAATAATTTTTTTAATTTTGGATCACCTTGGGCATATCTCCATGTGTCTTTCAAACTCAGAAGTGAAGCTACCTCATTTTTGAGTTTTTCTTTTTCGAATTTCAAATCTTCAATTTGGGAGGTTTTGAAATCTAAATCACATTTGGTCTTTTCAAAAGAATCGGAAATATGAGACTTTTTTAAAATAAGAGACTCATAATCTTCCTTAAGCTTAGAAAATTTTTCTTTTTGTAATTTAAGCTTAACGGCAATTTTACAACTCTCTTTATAAAGGGCATTATAAGCATCTTGAAGATCATCTTCATTATCGCAATCACTATTCAGATTTTCTTCACTAGATATGTGATCTGAATAGGTGATCTTGGCTAGAGTCATAAGGGCTTTAACATCATCGCCCAACTCGGTTTCAAAATCTTCTGATTTAGAAGAGGATTCAGAATCAGACGATTCATCCCAAGTAGCCATCATGCTTTTCTTTTTTGATTTGTCCTTTTTAAGACATTTGTTAGCTAAGTGCCCATACTCTTGACAGTTGTAACATTGACTATCTTTCAATGATTTTTGAGCTCTAGGTTTAAATCGTCTCTTATCATTTGACTTTTGAAAATCAGCTTTTTTCTTATTTTTGAAAATTTTGTAAAATTTTTTTGCTAAAAGTGTCATATCATCTTCGGTATTTTTTAAATCTAAAGTAGTCTCTTGTGAAATATTTTTAGATGATTTGAGAGCAATTGATTTTCCTTTAGGGGCTTTAAAGGACAACTCATGGGTTTGAAGTGAACCAACTAATTCCTCAACTCTCATGGTATCCGTATCACGAAGTTCCTGAATCGCGGTTACTTTAGAATTGAACCGTTCAGGAAGTAAGCGTAGTATTTTTGCGCACACTTTACTTTCGGAGATTTTATCACCAAGACCTCATATAGAGTTCACAATGTCATTTAATCTACTGTAGAAGTCCATAAACATCTCATTCTCCTCCATATGAATTTCTTCAAATTTAGTTGTGAGGAGTTGGACTTTAGATTTCTTAACAATTGATGTACCTTCGTGTGTCATTTCTAATACATCCCATGCTTGTTTTGCATTTTCACAAGAGATGATTCTTTTGAATTCATCTGGTGATAATGCATAAGTAATTGCATTTAGTGTTTTTGCATTTGCACTACTCTCACTTTTCTGAAGTGTGGTCCAAAGAGAGTAAGCCGTTACTTTCATTGATTTTGAACCATCGCCATTAGATACTTCAATGATAGGAGGGTTCCATTCATTCACTGTGGCTAGCCACACACTTTCATCCAAAAATTTGAGGAAGATCCTCATCCTGGCTTTCCAATAGGCATAGTTTGTGCCATTAAAAGATGGTGGCCTAGTGACTGATAGGCTATAAAAATTTGACATCTTAATATAGCTTAGATCGTTAGCTCAGGAAATAAATCCAATAAATAAACAATAAGCACGAGCTATTAGGCTCTGATACCACTTGAAAGGGCCTAGCTATATGCCCTAGAGGGGGGGTGAATAGGGCAATGCCAAATAAAACTTATAACAGCGGAATAATAAATGAAATAAAGCACAATACTGAATTTAAAATAATCTCAATAGCCTAAAATTAAGAAAATAATCTCAGTTCTAAGGACAACCTTACAACATAGGACTGGTCCTGAAAAACTTAAGACCGATCGTAGCAGAGCTAGGACTGGTCTTAGAACAGTCCAAACAAGCATATTAAAAATATATGAGTTATGTATCCAGAATGACTTACAGTAAAGCCCATCCTAAGGTCAATCTAAGGTCAAACAAACCTTAACAGTGAGATGGACATTGAAAGTCTGTATACTCAGATGACCTTAAAGAGAAGCTTGAGAATATACGAATCTTGTAGTAGGCTTTCTTGAGCTTGATCTTGACTTGAACGAAGTCTTCTTGAGCTTGATCTTGACTTGAAGTCCGATGTCTTGAAGTAATGAATAGTCTCAAACATGAAACAAGATATACAAGACATAGATATAAGTTTTGGCACCACAAAAATTGACAACCAAAGGGATATGAAATCATAGCACTTACAAGCTCTCACAAGAAGGCGAACTCCAATGCCACATCAAGACCACTCGAGCTTCTCCATATGCATCTTATTGGACCTACTAGGATGGAAAGTCGAGGTGATAAAAAATACATCTTAATAATTATAGACGATTTTTTCAGATTCACTTGGGTAGTTTTTTTAAGGGATAAATTAGAAACCCTTGATGAAGTGAAAAGGATTATCAGACGTATTCAATCTGAAAAAGGTTCTCAAGTCAGTAAGATCTGTAATTATCATGGATCTGAGTTTGAGAATAACAGTTTTGAGAAATTCTATAGTGATCAGGAAATATCACATAAATTCTCTACGTCCAAAACACCACAACAAAATGGAATTGTGAAAAGAAAAAATATAGTGCTTCAAGAAATGGGAAACATAATGTTGAATAGTATGAAAGTCCCTAGAAATGTTTGGGTTGAAGTAGTGAATACCGCCTGCTATATTATTAACTAGGTTTATACTTGTAAATCTAATAACAAAACGGCTTATGAACTATAGTTCGATAAGAAGCCTACTATCAAATACTTTCGAGTTTTTGGTAACAAGTGCTATATTTTGCGTGACCATGAAAATTTGAGAAAGTTTGATACTAAAACTGATGAAGGGACCTTTTTAGGATACTCTTTAAATAGTTGTGCATACCGCGTACTAAACAAAAGAATCGGTATTATTCAAGAATCTATTAATATGGTCATAGACGATCACTTGAATACACCTGCTCCAAGTTTAGACCATGATGAAGTTCTTTTAATTGATAAACCAGATACTTCATCAAATCAAGTAAACTCTGAATTGAGGACTGTTAAAGATTATCTAATCACTCAGATTCTTGGAAACCCTCTCACAGGTGTGCGCACTCGTAGACAATTAGAAGACATATGTAATTATGAGTGCTTCACATCTCAGATAGAACCGGTAAACGTAAAAGAAGCTCTTTCTGACGAAAACTAGATAGTTGCTATACAGGAAGAACTTAATCAATTTGTTCGAAATGATGTCTGGTATCTTGTTCGTAGACCTAAAGAAAAACATATTATTGGAACAAAGGGGATATTCAAAAATAAGTCTGATGAACTTGGTAATATAATTCGAAACAAGGCAAGACTGGTTGTACAAGGGTACACTCAAATTGAGGGTATTGGTTATGATAAAATCTTTGCACCAGTTGCTCACCTTGAATCAATCGAACTTTTTATGTCCATTGCATGCTTTAGAAAATTTAAAATTTATCAAATGGATGTAAAGAGTGTCTTCTTAAATGGCGATTTACATGAAGAAGTATATGTTGAACAACCTACAGGGTTTGAAGACGCTAAGTTTACTGATCATGTATACCGTCTTAAAAAGGCTCTCTATGGTCTAAAACAAGCTCCCCGGGCATGGTACAAGAAATTGACTAAGTTTTTACTCAGTCATAATTTTCAAAGGGGCAGTGTTGATAAGACACTCTTTGTTAAGAAACATAATGATAATATTTTAATGGTTCAGATCTATGTTGATGATATTATTTATGGATCAACTTGTACTAACATGATTATTGAGTTTGCAAATTTAATGAAATCTAAGTTCGAAATGCGCATGGTTGGAAAATTAAATTATTTCTTAGGGTTGCAAGTAAAACAACAACCTGATGGAAATGAATCTGAACTTGATTAAAAGATTCAGATTTGAGAATGGTAAGAATTTTGATACTCCCATGAGTACAACTTTAAGACTCTCAAAGGATTCTACAAGTAAAGATGTGGATCCTAAATTGTATCGTAGCATGATTGACAGTTTCCTTTATTTAACTACTAGTAGACCTGATATTGCTTTCAGTGTTGGTATTTGCGCAAGATATCAGTCTAATTCTAAAGAGTCACATTTAACTGTTGTTAAGTGGATTATGCGGTATGTCGTAAGTTCAGTTAATTTAGGTCTCTGGTATCCATATGATACTAGTGTTCAGTTAGAAGGATATACTGATGCCGATTGGGCTGAAAATATCGATGATAGAAAATCAACCAGTGGTGGTTATTTTTTTATTGAAAATTGATTGGTTTCTTGGTTTAACAAGAAATAAAGTTTTATATCACTTTCTACTGCTAAGGCTGAATACATTGCAACTGGAAATGCATGTACTCAGCTTGTTTAGATGAAACGTATGTTAAGTGATTATGAAATTACACAAGATTCAATGGCTTTACATTGTGATAATTCCAGTGCTATAAATATTTCAAAAAATCCAATCCTGTATTCACGTACCAAGCACATTGATATTAGGTATCATTATATTCATGAATTAGTTGAAGAAAAAAATAATATCTTTAGAATACATTCCGACAGAGACTCAACTTGCTAACATTTTTACTAAACCGCTTGACAAAAGTAGGTTCAATAAATTGAAATTTGATCTCGGTATGTGCATTCAACATTGATTATTTATGCATTTGTGTATCATAGTGTAAATATATTTGTATATTTATGTGTTTAAATTGTAAATTTTTTTTATGATTGCTTAATTTTTTTCAATACTGGACCAGTTGTAAGTGTACATGACCGGTCGTGGACAGTTTAAGACCGGTCGTGGAGCTCGTTGGGTGTTTTAAATTTGAAAAAAATCTCATCTTCCTCATTTCTAACTTCCTCTCCAACGAGCCGACGCCGACCAGTCAAACCCACCAACCTGATCTTCAAGGTCAGTGCATTTTATTGATCAATCGTCAGATTCAAGTTCTATTCTCTTCTCTATTTACATTGGAGTACTTAATTTCAAGCTTTGTGGAGATTTTGGGATTTTTCTTCTACATTTGCTGATCTAAGAAAACTCATCTCTACTTCCTTTGATTATTCTTGTTCCTTTGTATTTCTTTGTGAAAATGGATGCTAGAGGGAAAAAGAAAACAGCCCGTGGTCCATCATCCTCTAGATCAGCTCCAATAACTCAGTGTCATCTTCATTCACCCGAAGATAATCCCTCTTTTATTCGGGATTTGCATTTGCGCAAGGTTATTGTTGAAAAAGTTGTTGATCTTAACTACATTACTCCATTTGGCATCTTTTCACTTCTCCAAGCTGTAGGATGGGATAACATCTTACATTGGGGAGGGCCTGCATACCAATCTATTGCACAGTCCATGTTTGCATGCATCTCTAATTTTTCTACTGAAAATTTAACATTTCAAATAGATGCTAGAGAAAGCCCTTTTGATGTAGACCGTCATCTAATATCTGGCCTTATGAAAATACCTGTTAATGATGAGGGCATCCCTATTCATATTCTAATTGAAAAACCTTCAGAAACAGAAAAATGACAGCTCACAAAAGCATTATGTAACATGAATGTGCAATGGACTCATAAAGGGAATGCGCTCCCCTCAAAGTATTTGTTACCCAGATACAGAGTCCTCCATAAAATTTTTACTTCAAATCTGTATCTGCGGTCTGACAATAAAACAGAGTTGAATTCATTTATGGTTCGTGTTTTGCACTCAGTTGTTTCTGGTACTAAAGTTTGTCTTCTATCTTTAATTTGTCATTTCATCATTCAGTTTCGTCTCCATCCAAGTCATAGTGATATACCGTTTGCCTATCTCATGACTGTGTTGGCTTCATATATGTTGGTCGTTATGCCTGTTGGAGAGGCTCCTATTCATAATCTGATTTTTAACAACTCAAATATAAATAAATTGAAGTTGAAATTGGCTCCTGGCCAAGTGGATGGTGGTGATGAAGCTGGAGTTGGGAATGAAGAAGAAGCTGATGATCTTCCTCCTGATGACATAAACATGGATGATATTTTTGATGAAATTGATTCTGATTCTACTAATGATCTTGATTATGAACTATTTGAGATTGATGTATGTCTGCATGCACTTGAGGAGAAGGTAGAAAATATGAATGTTAAGGTAGAAAACATGAATGTTGCCCATGATTTACAGTTCAAATATATGCGTAAGTATCTTAGGCGCTTAAACAAGTGCATGCTTCAACTTTATCCTACCATACCTGCTCTGCCTTCAGGTTCTGATTGAGTAGTTTTCTCTTTGATCTGTAATAATTTTAAGTTTACTTTTGTTGGATTGTGAACTTTAAATGATTTATTGTCTTTGGTTTGAACTATTGAAATCTTAATGCCTTATTGAACTTCTATGTACTTATTTCTTGACTCCTTGATTACTCCTGTTTATTTTTCATTGTTTTCTTCTTCATTTGTCATATTGTGACAAAAAGAGGGAGAATTTATGGATTGGATTTGATTGTCTTGTGAGTAGTAGCAAGAGTATTTTTTTTTAATATATGTGTTACTCAGGGGGAGTAATTTAGGGAGAGTAAGAGTAAGGAGGTGGAATGTAAATGTAAATGTTTTACTTCATCGTGATATATGTTTGTTGATGCATCTGGTGCATGAAAAACTGGTGCATGATTCTTTAACCAGGCTGTTACTAGTTTCCTTTTATAACCTGTGCATAATTCTTTGTATTCATATTGGTTATATTATTATTGAGTGTTTTGTCACAAATTTGACAAACGGAGAGATTGTAAGTGCTATTATTTTATGCTCATTTGTTTGTTAAATTTTGTGGTGCCAAAACCTTAAATCTATGTCTTGTGTAGCTCATTGTTATAAATGTTTAAGACATTACTTCATCGCTCTAAGCACTTTGCTTCAAGTCAAGAATGAAGAACTACTTCAGATACTACAAAAGAATGCAAGTAAAAACTGCTTCGAGAAGTGCAAGTACTAGCTACAACAGTATAAGTGTTCTTGTTCAAGACTCAAGCCAGCATTCAACACAACGAAGAATGATTATTCAAGCTTTAGAAGATCTTTTGTTTCAAGTGCTACAGTATGTTAAGAGATCTCAAGCTTCATTCACAAAGGTCATCTACCAGCTGAAGTTAAGAAGTTTCGAAGTTCATATCTCACTTTTAAGGTAAGATTAACCTTATAGGTCACTTTGGATACATAATTCAATTGAATTATTTTACATAGAATTAGACTGTTCTAAGACTAGTCCTGAACCTTTTTCAACTAGTCCTAACATGTCCACGACTAGTCCAAGAGATTCCAAGACCAGTCCTAAGTTTGTTGCAATTTTTCAGAAATTTCTGTTCATCCATGACCAGTCCTGGACTTTGCTCGACCGGTCATGTAAACAGTGTCTACTCCTACGACTAGTCCTGGTTCTATGACTTAAATTTCAGCAATGAATCTAGTGGTCCTACGACCAATCGTAAAGGGCCTATGACTAGTCATAGACACCCTACGACCAGTCGTGAATCGGTTTTATCTGATCACACTAAAAATTTTAAAAATCCGTTCTCCTACGAATAGTCGTAGTGTCCACTAGACTAGTCGAAGTTATAATTTCTACAGCTATAAATAGACGACAAATTTCAGAGTTTAAAAATGAAAATTCAAGTAAAATCAAGGGATCACTTTGAAATAAGTTTGTGTTTATTTTAAGCTACATTGTGCTTATTTAATATTCTCTTTTGTTAGCTTTATTAGTTTGATTTTATTTCTACATTCCAATCATAATTGAAAAGAGGAATTGTGATATTCCTTCTTCTTAGAATCAAAATCAAATAGAGCTAAGCCCAACTGGTTTAATTTAAAATCAATTAGAACCTAGAACCATTTCAAAGTGAGTATTGGACTTTTGAACTTCTGCATTTAACCATCTACTCCGATTGGTTCTACTGAGCTGCTATAAAAGGAGAAATCCAGGTATTTTACATTTGTGTAAATCTTCTATTCTTTTTTATTTTCTTTTGAGATTTGCCAGAAAAATCTCATTGTGGTGGTTATCTGAGGAGAGCCAAAAATCTCAGAAAGTGGGTTTTTGGATTGTGTAAGCCCAAGTTAAAAAGACACAATTGTGAAATTTTTGGGTGAACTTGTGAAAACCTATTTTGATAGTGAACGCTAATATTCCCTGTGTGAGGATATTAGGAGTAGAGTAACAATCTGTGTGGTTGTTTTATAACAGTTGGTGTACACATAGGCGAACCACTATAATTCTTTGTGTTTTGTGGTTGTGTGATTTATATTTTCTATCTTTTATTATTCAAGATTATGGGATGTATGTGTGGATGTGATGTTATAATATTTTCATTTCAAGCATAGTGAGAATGTTGTAATAGTTTAGAATTTACTTTCTGCTATTTTCCTTTATTATTCCTCTTCAGTTTGAGATATTGATACTTATCGTTCTAGTAAGGTTGTCCTGCCATAAACCATTGGTTTTTATGGTGCAAGGTTGTCCTTAAAACTACATTCGTATCAGCCTTTCAAGACTTGAATTTGAGGTTGATTTACATTCCTTTATTGTGGTTTGTTTCCTTTCTTTTGTTGGCTATCTTATTTCTTATATTTCGCTGTTATTTTTTTTTTAAATTTGACATAGTCCTATTCACACCCCCCCCCCCCCCCCCCCCCCCTCTAGGATATATAGCTTGACTATTTCAATATGACACATGCCCAAGCTGTAAAGATAGATGACACGAGACCAATATAATAAAAAGAAGAGTGACAAGGGTCAACTCAACACGAATGGCAATGACCAATCATAATAAGAGAAAAGTGACAATGGTCAACTCTATAATACAGAGAGTGGCAAGGTCAACCCAGTAATAAGAAGAGTGGCAAGGGTTAGCTCAATTAATTTGATAAGGCAGGGCAAGGCTCGTATCCATCACCTCACATAAATTCAGAGAAATCACTTGCATTTGACATCATGTCGTAAACCCAAAGAGATAATAGTGGTAAGGATATTAACCACCTCAATTGATAGGATAATTCTCAGAAAAATATAAACATGGAAGACAGAATAATTCTCATCATTAAAGGTATGAAAAAGCAGGATAATTCACATCGTAAAGGCACGAAAGAGGCCATAATTGATAGTGAAACATATAATAACATGAGAGATTCAAAGTGATATATAAAAGGCTACATAAAATACATGTAAATGTAAGATTAAATTCATGAAGGAACGTATAAAAGCAGGATGAATTTAGCGGCTTAAATTAATGTAAGCTCAAAGGATAAAACCCTCACCTTTGGTTATCTGTCTACCCACTGCTAAAGTTAGATGTTCCATAGAGCACTAAATCTTGTCCTAAAGCGAACTCGGGGCAGCACTACAGGAAGCCCTAGCCGAGTTGACTCAGTTTAACTTGACCCCAGGCGAACTATCTCTCTCCTTCTCTTTCCTTCTTTCTCTCTCTTCCTTTTCTTTTCTTTTCTTTTCTTTCTCTTTTCTTTTTCCCTTCCTTTCTTTTCTTTCTTCCTCTCTTTCTTTCTCTTTCTCTTTGTTTCTTTCTCCTTCTCCTTTACTTTCTTTCTTTCTTTCCTTCTCTCTTTCTTTTCTTCTTCTCCTTTCCTTCTTTTCTTCCTCCCCTGCTAGACGACAACAAGCTTGGCTGACTGCACCATTCTCTCTCTCTCTCTCTCTCTCTCTCTCTCTCTCTCTCTCTCTCTCCCCCTCTCTCATATGTTTCTCTGCTCGTATTCTTGCAGTAGTAGAGCCCTTTTATAGACTGTCTGAAGTTCAAAAACTTCTCTGCGTAAGCCTGTTTACGCAGCCAAGAAAAAAAGAGCACCTAACTCCCACATTCTTGCAAACCGGCATGACACTAGGTCTTGTTTGAATTTTCCATCCCTACAGGATGGACGACGCAGATTTGCTATCACCTCTAAGACAGAGGCCCACAACGATCTGCAATAATCAACGTCGGACCCAATCACGAATCACGTAAACAAAGTTTGTAGGAGTTGTGGTGCGGATAGGCTTTCATCCCTGTTGATATGGACTGTAAGAGAGCTGACGTCCAGTTGGTTTTTCCTTCTGATCAAGATGGATGTACCGGATCATCCTAAGGGGTCTTGTGGGTGGTCCACCAGGCCTTTAAACAGACTTGGTTCATTTAAATCATGGACGCGGGAAGTTTCAGTTGGGAATCATTAGGAGAGTTGAAATTTGGGGGAGAAGCTAAGGTCTGGTCGAAAGTGGGGTCCGTACGTGATGGACGGTTTGGATCGTCCATGCAGATGGTGATGGTGGGCCATCAATCGTCCTAGTGGACAATCGTTCGCCCGGACGCAAGAGAGGAGGAAGAATCCTCTTCAAATTCAAATTTTCTGTTTGACCTAACCTCATGTACAGTGCACCCCTGTGGTGCGTGCGGAACACTCGTGTGGGGCCCACGGTGATGTCTTTGCTTCGATCTTCACCGTCCATTCGTTTCTCCACTTTCATTAAGTGGTTGAGCCCAATATCAAAACATTCCAAGGGTCGGGTAGGCTCCAAAATCGGTGTTTATTAGATGATCTGTCCATAGGGCCCTTTCTACAATGATTTAAGGGCTTAATTTCGACGTGAATGACTAATTTATGATACTTAAGTATGGTATAACTTTTCTTGTTAAATGGATTGTGAGAATTACATAATCTAGAATTAAAGGGTCTAGGTTAGTGACATTATAGTAATTATTGATAATCTAAGAGTTTTGTGACATCTAACGGGTCTACATGGTAGTAGGAATGTTTCTAAGTAATTTTTATAAAAAAAATGTACATCTAAATCATTCTGGATATGGGGTTATTTTGTCGATTTAGTCAAAGGAAGGTATATATATCGACCTACATGATCAATGGTTGGATGAGTTAATTCCTGGATGAAGATCGTTCTCAATCAGTCAAACTCACGTGTATTTATTATGCTACTTTTCACGGTAACGCTCGAGAACTTTCAATTCTCGAGTATCGAAAAGTTCAGAGTGTTACAACCAATTGCCCCGATACAAAAATACAAAAGCTCATTTGTTAATTAACAATAAGAATTTTAATGTCAAGCGGTGAAAATTATAGACAAATTTTGGAAAATAATTTACAAGTGAGAGGTTTTTAGTCCATTGCTAAAATTACATTAATATATTATTAACATACGTTCAGCTACTCTTCCAAGTATACGGTCTCATGGTTAATTTGTAAATAACATTGATGAAAACACAACCAAAAAAGGAAATACATTTGAAAACTTCTCTTCCCAGGAGAGGCTAGATCCTCTACAATGTTTGTAGAAATTATAAACAATTCCATGAAACCACATATTTAACTTGTCCATACACCTGACATAAAACACCTTAAAATTTAGAATAATCAACCATCATGTGGGCCAACGTACGAATTAGAAGGTTTTTAGATGGTTGTCAATGGTTTTGTATGTAGGTGTCCATCTTTTTATTTTATTTACACACTCACACACCCACCCAAATTACAGGGCACATGAACCCATGAACCCATGATTTTAATGATGAAACAGAGTCGTAAATGGGATCACATAAAAACAATATAGCCATATAATAAAAAAACAATGTACAACCTACTAAAACGTCTAATTTTCATGATGGCCATGGATGGTTAGATTGGCTTGATTCCTGAGGAGTCTCAATTTCAGATGGTGAGCCCGCACATAAAACGACAAACTGCGTGAACTCATCTCCTACGGTCGCCTAAACAATAACTTATCATACGGTCTTATCTTTCCTACCAACATGCCACTTGTGGAGGACATGCTTGCCGTTCAAAACTTCGGTCCCACCATGAAGATGGCCCATCTCATGCCATACCTATATATTTAACTCCTACCAGTAGTTGTCCATTGCTTCCAATGTTGTGGCCCATTTGAAAAGCGGACTGCCTGATTTCTTTGCCAGGGTAATCTTCGTGATGAGGCCCACCGTTTTCATGGTAAGGATGTCCTGAAAAAATGTCATCCTGGCATGAAAGATGGGACCGGCACCCCAAGTTATCATGCAGGCAGGCGGTACGTGATCGGCCCTAGACTACGGAATCTCAGCAATGCTGGCTTCCTTTCTTCAAAGTTGGATGGCAGGGGGAAGCCCTTTACTCCGGTGATTAGATAATCCCGCTGTGTATGGTGCTTCATATAACGACACTGAGAAATTGTACATGTGACATACATTAACTCAGATTAATCAGATTATATTGTCAGACATACCGTTGGTAAGTCATACTCCCATTATCAGATTAGAAAATAAATTCTGATTCGTGGACAGTTGTTTGTTCAAATAGAACCGTTGTTTTTTTTTTTTTTTCAACGGCCCAATAAATATCTATTAATCGGATGGTATCACCTAATTAAATAAGTGCAATTTCTTGTTCATGATCCATCTAAGAAGGGACCCACAACTTTGACAGTTTAACTTGAGTTATCTGTTTATAAGTGCCTACGTATCATGATCACGTCTGCCAAAATATCTTAAACTTTTTGTACACTTTATTCTATTATTCTTTTCCGGCTGGGAATGCATATTGTACATCAGCACATATCTGCCGTATGATAAGATGTTTTTATTTTAAAGTCACCTCAGTTTCATTACTTTTTAAAAAAAAAAAAAAGAAAAACAAGCGCACACACCCCCACACAAACCACCATGGGTACTCAAACCCTTGACGTGGTGTTGAAACTCAAAGGACTCTGCCACCCGGGTAAGAGCAAGGACCCACCTTAGTTTTATTACCTAACATGGTAGATAAGTATAAATAGATAATGATTATTTCCCAGTGGAATTCCATAAAACTTAGGGTCTTTACCTTAACATATTCGAAAAATGGAATACATAAAATTAAAGGGGCTCACCGAGATGCATGCGTCTAATCTAGATTGTCCATCCCATTTATCAGCTCATTTTAGTGCATGAGCCACATGCATCTGATCTCGACCATTCACCTAACTTATTTTAGTTGATGAACCCAAAAATGAGCCAAATCCAAAGCACATGTGAACCACACTAGACACTACAAAGGAAATGAACTTCCATTGTTGAAAACTTATGGGGCCACAAAAGTTTTAGATTGAGCTAATATTTGTATTTATGGTTCATTCATATCTCTCTAATCTTGTGAACAGGTTAAATGATAGATGCAAATCATTGTGGGCCATATGTAATTTTTTGATTTTAATATGAAAGTTATTATCCCTTGTTTCCTGCAGTGTTCTCCACTGAGCTTACAGCTTATTTCATTTTTGAACTCATGCCTTAAAATAGACTGATGAAATAGATGAACAACGTAGATAAATTGTATATATTACAATGAGACTCATGAAATTTATGCAATCCCATTTCTCTACACATCATGCACTCCATCTATGTCAAATGGGCTAGGCCCGGAGTTGTCTAAGCCCGGGTTTGAATGGTTTTTGGCCGGCCCTAATCAAAATTGACATAGGCTGGGCCGGGTTTGGAATGATTTTTGGCCGGCTTTATTCAAAATTCTGATTTTGCAAACCGGAGACCCGGTCCATTGACACCCCTCTACAGACAAAAATTTAAAAAGTAACAATTACCCATGATGCGTACGGTTAGGCTTTGAACTAAATTACACAGTTGCTACATGGACAGCGGTGCATTCGTACGGACCTCTGCCAGCTTAGCAACGGGGAGAACGGATTGGCTACTCCCCCTGCCACCGTCCCGTTGCTGATGGTCGGTGCTCTGTGGGCCCCACCATGATGTATGTGTTTCATCCATTCCATTCATACGTTTTAACATATCATTTTAGTACTTAATACAGAAAATGAGAGGGATATAAATCTCATGTGGATTACACCACCGGAAAACAATAGTGACTGGATATCCACCATTAAAATCCTTCTACGGCACACTGTGGTGTTTATTTGACATCCAATCTTTTGATTAGATCATACATACCCAAATGAAGGGAGAAATCAAAGATCAGCTTGATTCAAAACTTTTATAGCCCCCAATTTTTTTGAATGGTTGACATTCATTCAACACTGTTTCTTGTAATGTGGTCCACTTGAGATGGGGAAAATTTACGGTGGGCCTTAGGAAGTGATGCGTTGAATAAAATTGTTTTATGTGGTGTAGTCCCTGCATAAGCTCTCCAACGGAGTTTGGTTGTTCATTCGCATGCACTCGGTAATCATCGATACAGCCTACATATAACACAAATCAACTGTACAAGCAGCGTGGCCCACCTGACCACTGAAAATCATGATGTAACCGGTTGACATGTGGACGTCTAATGAACGGTTAAAATGAAAGAAAATAGTTAACGGTTGGGGTACAACAAACAAAGTATCGATTAATTTGAAAATGCATGCCACGTGTACGATGGTTGAGTGCGTGCGTATAAAATAGCTCCAACAAAATGGCATTGATCGGATGATAAAGACCGGGTACTGATGCCGGCGGATGTGAATGGAAGATCTCAGGTGTCCAACATCTGGCATTTTCTCCGCATTTCCAGTGTTTTATCTCGACCATCTATCTGTAGGCCGCGGATTGAAGGGTGAGGATCTTCCAAGTTGGGAGACATTTCGGGCCTCTGAGCTCCCATCGTGTCAGACAGTTGGTTTGGATCAGCTAACAAACATGGGCCTCACCTTCACGGGCTGACACGTTGGGACCGAAGCGAATTTTGTTGTAGGGAGCCTGGGCAACAAAACCTCTGTGGGGGGTCAACGTGATGATTTTATCAAATCCACTCCTTCCATCATTTTCCCCATATCACTTTAAGAATTGAGCCTAAAAATCAGGCTGATCTAAGAATCGAGTGGGCCACCCCACATAGAACATTGGGGATGGAACACTTACTGTAGAAACCTTGTTGGGGCATACCACGATGTTTACATGCAATCCAAACCGTTTATAAGCTGAATCCCAACAGGATTAAGGGAAAATGAAATATCAGCCTGATCCAAAACTTCGGTTGGCCCCAAGCAGGTTTCAACGGTGGTCGTCCCCTTCCCCACTTTTCCTTGTGGTGTAGCCCATTCAAATTTTTATGGGCCTCATTTTTGGGATAAAATACTAACATAATCTACCTTTAATTATTTACGGAGTGGATCTCAGATACACATCATGGTGGGCCTCAGAGAGCCTTTGCTTTCACGGACTCCATGCAACAGTTGTTGAAGGAAATTCACGTCCTGTTGATTCATAAAATGATTCTTTTAGAAATAGTTTCGAAAATAACCCCATCCGAAGTGGACCTCACAATATTTACGGTTTGGATAGAGTAAATACATGTCTTACATACCAATTAATTTGCGCGGAAGCATGAAATCTAAATAATCCATCAGAGCACGGAAATAACTCCCCAAAACACCAAACCAACTGGAAGAAACCAAAGCTCTCCCTCTCTCCCTGGTAGTAAGGATAGAAGCAGCAAGCGAGAGCGAGCAACAGAGAAAGAGAGAAATGGTGAGGATTATTCCCATGGCTGCTGCTTCTTCCTCTCTCCATCTCGCTTCTTTCCGCCCTCTTTCTCTCTCTTCCCTCTCTTCCTGCCGTTCCTCATCAGCAGCCGCTGCTGCCCGGCTCGCCGTCTCTCTCTCCGCCCCCAATTCCAACCCTTCCCGAAGGCTTGCTCTCTTCCATCTTGGCAGCGGTGACTTTCTCCTCTTCCCAAAATTCCTTCTTCTGCTTTTCAACACTGACCATGTTTTGTTATATTTGTACTAAATTTGCTTTGATTTTGATTTTGATTTTGATTTTTTAATTTGAGTCGTTAGAATGAGTTCTTGTTTGTGATATTTCTAAAAGATTGGATTTTTGGGCTTTGTATTTGAATATTTTAATAAAAAAATCATTTAGGAGTTTTGTATACCAGTTATTCTAATGCTGTGGAGAGTGTAGTACGATGTGCATTACTATAAAAATCCCAATTTTGTTTTATTTGGAAGATACCGCTTTTTGGAATGTATTTTTTATTTTTTTAAATTGTCCTTTATCACGCCTTTTGCGTCCGTCTAAATTAGTATGTGTTTATGCCATAAGGATTTTGATTTCAAGCGTTCCATGGATATGATCTTATTGACGCAAAAGAGCGGGTAATGCTCTGGAATACAATCGGGTGAATGCGTATATTTTGGGAGGCTATTTAGTTAGGGCCTGTTTGGGTATTCCTTTTTCTTTTTTTCTTTTCTCTTTTTTCTTTTTTGGCGGCGGGGAATATGAAACATTCTGGATATTGATTGGTGGTGGAGAAATGGAAATATGGTATTTATTTTTATTTTTATTTTTGTAATTTGGTTCCAAAATCCATTTCACCCCCATTCTGCTACAATATCCTAGGCATCGGCAATTCGGGGTATATCCAAACACTGGCTTGTAGCCAATGATTTGGCTAATAAAAGATTGTCCATAGCATCTCTCTGTATGGGGCAAGGTATGCTCCTATAATCGATTTACTTTTACGTTCTTACTTATGAAGATGTGGGGAAAACAATCAATCTAAAGGAGAAATTAGTAAATAGAAGTAGATGGTTATAGATTTCAGCTCACATTGCATGAGATTTACTCAAGAGACATGCATAGCTATATCATCATCATCATCATCATCATCTAAGCCTTATCCCAGTTAACTGGGGTCGGCTAGACATGTATGGTTATATATCCATCTACAAATGTGCCATCTATTCTCCATGTGAATTACTTGAGAGTGAGGGATTGGCTTCCACATGAATTACTTGAGAGAGGGGGAGTGGTTTCCATGTGAATTTACTTGAGAAAGGGGGAGTGGTTTCCATGTGAATTTACTTGAGAGAGGGGGAGTGGTTTCAAATCCAATAAGTTGAAGCAAGGGTTTTAAGTGTTTTTCTTGTTATCCAATGGGTGTGCGTGAGACAAGGTATTCCGTAACGGTAACAGTGGTCGTAATAGCCACCACTGTTACCTTTATGATACTAGTCGTAACGGCTATTACAACATTCATCAACGATCGTTACGGTCTCTCTCTCTCTCTCTCTCTCTCTCTCTCTCTCTCTCTCTCTCTCTCTCTCTCTCTCTCTCTCCTTCTTCTTCTTCTTCTTCTTCTTCTTTTTTAAAATTAAAATAAAAACCCCAAAAAATCTATATCTGCCTCGTAACTTTTTTATAAAAAAAAGTCTGAGAAACCTTTATCTATCCCATAACAGACCATTACGAGGTTTTTATGGCCTTTACTAGGGATATAACGGGCCATTAATGGTGGTTACAGGTAATATTTTTCCATAATGGCTGTTACGGTTGTTATGACCCCATAACGTTTCACAGTTGCCATCGTTACCTTTATGTAACGGCCTTTACGGCACACCATAGCGTGAGAGGGGTGAACTTCACTTTTAAGAAGTTAAAAGTGACACAACTGTAGAACACAAAGTGCAGCTCCTTACAATTTGTCATCATCGTCATCATCTAAGTCTAATTCTAATTAATTAGGGTTGGCAACATGAATCCTATTCCACCATTCCACTCTATAAAGGACCAGACATCTAGTTAGACCATGAATCATCAAGTCTGACAGCGTACAACTAGGAGACTTGATCCCTAGGCTCCCGCTTTAATACCACTTTGACAGTGGACAACCGGCCAACGCACCAAAAACTCCAGAGCTATTGGGGGAGCATCGATTTATCCCTATATTCTGGCTCTCCCAGGCAAATCCAGGTGAGTCCTCCATGTGGGCAACCCCCGAATCGCATGGGTCCTTGAATCACACGGTCCCACAATGGGTCCCACCTCGTGGCCATCCTGCATTTTACAGACCCCACCTTGTAGGCCACCTCATCCCTAGTGTGGAGATACGGTGCATCCTTGGAGTCACACTAAGATGCCCCCGCATCAAGACTTTCTTCCTACCTCCATCCACATCCTTCGGGCCTTCTCCTTGTCCTTTTAGAGCTTTCAACTTGTACGAACTCACTCTAAATTGGTGTGGTTATTGGTCTTTGTTGCCCATGACCAAACCATCTAAGTCTACTTTCCCTCATCTTATTACGTATTGGTGCCACATCTAAGTTCCCTGAAATGCATTCTTTTCTAATTCTGTCATTCCTCATCTTATCACTCATCCATCTCAACATCCTTATTTCAACTACACTCATCCTATGAACATGTTGTCTCTTAACTGTCCAACATTCTACCCCATAAAGCATGGCTGGTTTTATAGCTATCATATACAATTTCCCTTTTAGTTTGAGTTGTATGTGACAATCATGTACAACTCTAAAGGCACTTCTGCATTTCTTTTACCTAGCTTGAATTTTATGGGCAACATCCTTCTCAATCTCTTTACTCGTGAATTATTGACCCAAGGTTTTGAAAGTGGTCATTTGAAAACTTCTTGGGTGACAATCTTAACCACTTCCTTGTTTTCACTCCTTAAATAAATTTAAAAAAAAAAAAAACTAAAATTGTACTCCATATGCTTTATTTTAGTCCGACTAATTTTAAATCATTTAGATTATAAATCATCCTTCCATAAATCTAGCTTGGTGTTTATGCCCTCCCACAGCTTGGCATTCAAAATTATGCAATCTGCAAACAACATACACCATGGGATCTCTGATGCAGGACAACT
The DNA here is from genome assembly GCA_037074715.1 of Magnolia kwangsiensis. NCBI lineage: Eukaryota > Viridiplantae > Streptophyta > Magnoliopsida > Magnoliales > Magnoliaceae > Magnolia > Magnolia kwangsiensis. Next base: position 32,945,900 of record CM073586.1, on the reverse strand, counting down.
AACCATTTGGTTTAAAAGCTAAAGCTAATAGAGTGTGGTGAATCAAGCCCTTTATTCCATAGCTCAGGCCTTACATCGCATGGGTTAGGTCCTTGTCTGAACCCCCCTCGTGGACCCACATAAAATGGGTTCCGCCTCATACGAGTCACCCGCCTCACACGGGCCGCCCACCTCGAGTGTGCCCCTGTATCCCACAGGCCACCCCACTTAAGCCTGGTCTGAAAATGCCCATACATTAATCACTCTCGGTGAGGAGTCTTGAACACTTGACCTCCCGCTCTGATACCACTTTAATGCAGGAAAACTAACCATTTGCTCTAAAAGTTTGAGCTAATAGAATGTTGTAAATCAATCCCTTTATCTCATAGCTCAGACCCCACATCCCATGGGTTAGGTCCTTGGACGAACCCCCCTCATGGGCCCCACATCACATGGGTTCTGCCTCACACGAGCCATCCACCTCACACGAGCCACCTGCCTCCCACAGGCCTCTCACCTCGAGTGTGCCCCTGCATCCCACAGGCCAACCTACTTGAGTCAGGTGTGAAAATGCCCCTGCATTAATCTCTTCCTGCAAATGCCTGACAAATGCATTCCACAACTAGCAATAACAGTAGAACAAGTACACGACACAACTAATAAGTGATTAAAGTCTTGGAGCTCATCAATTCTCAGTAATGAGGCTCAAGGTGTTCCAAAACAGTAATGGTGGCCATAATGGTCACCATTGTTATTTTTATGATATGGGTCATAATGGTTGTTATGGCCCCCCTGTATTGGCTGTTAAAATTCCTTTTTTATTTTTTGAAAAAAAAACTGTTACGGACTGTCACAAGGCCTTTATGACATGTTTTTATTTTTTTTCTATAACGGCCATTACAACCGTTTCGACATCATAATGTGTAACGGTTATGACTGTTACCGTTATGCAACTGCTGTTACGACCATTATGTAACCGATTTTGAATACATTGATGAGGCTAGAAGAATTAAGAGAACCGCCTATCAAAAAAAGAGAAAAAGAAAAAGAAAAAGAAAAAGAAAAGAATGAAGAGAACACTGGAAGACAAACACAAGAAGCCTAAGGCTTTCCTCTCTCTAAATAGAGAGATATTTGCAAAAACCAAAAGACCATTGCCCCTTAACATATGGGGTTTTATTAAACTTTCAAGAACCCAAATGAAAAAAATTAAAAAAAAACCGAGTGACAGATCACACTGGCTAATTGGAATAAACCTAACTCTATCCTATCTAGTGAGAATTAACCTCTCTAATCAACCACTAATGAAAATCTTTTCTCTAAACTAACAATCAATCAAAACTCAGCGACACCCTAAGCAAAAAACCTCCTAGCAACTAGACATAAAATCCTGGAAAGTATCAAATCTCCCAAGAAGTAGGTGTTGGGAGGAGGATTCAGCCTCCTCTCATTGCATGAGAAGAAAACCATGGGTGGATGGAAAATTGGACTTCTCATTCTTCCTTGCAAACAATATCTAAATGATGCAATTTAGGGCTTATTGGAAAGCTAACTTAGTAGGCATTTAAATGAGACCAAAATCATGTCATTCATACATCTTTTGATGTCCAAAAAGTAGGCTGCACATTGCTAGGTAGGTTTTGACAAATAGTTTGGGCTGAAATTTAATCCCAAGGTGTGGAACCATGGGCCACCTTGTAATAACCTCCATCGTTGAATTTAGTGGATCCTATTGGGCCAAAAACTTGAATCAATGCATACCGTAGGTTTTGCCTAAAATGATCTAGACGTTCCATGCTTGAGGTGGGACCCATGGTGTCCATCGTTGGTGGTTGGTATGGTCCCTTAGGTTCAAAGATGTTGATCCTCATGCAATGTGTAAAAAACCTAAGCCTTTGAAGGCATTGACGACAACCGTTCGGCTACTAAGGATGGAAACTTTTTTCCTAATGAGGGCTCATGACAAAGTAATGCAAGAGCATTTTCACACCAGGCTCGAGTGGGGTTGCCTGTGGGATGCAGGGGCACACTCGGGGTGGGTGGCCCTTGTGAGGCGGTACCCATGTGATTTGGGGCCCACCAGGAGGGTTTCACTGAGTTTCTAACCCATGAGATGTGGGGCCTAGTCTATGAGATAAAGGGATTGATTTGCCATGCTCTAACAGCTCTAGCTTTTAGAGCAAGTGGTTAATTGTCCTGCATCAAATTGGTATCAGAACGGGAGGTCTCATGTTCGAGACTCCTCACCGACGGTGATTAATGCACGAACATTTTCACACCGGGCTCTAGTGGGATTGCTTTTGGGATGTAGGGCACACTCGGGGTGGGCGACCCATGTGAGGCGGTACCCATGTGATTTGGGGCCCACGAGGGGGATTCGACCAAGGTCTTAACCCATGAGATGTGGGGCCTAGGCTATGAGATAAAGGGATTGATTCACCATGCTTTAATAGTTTGAGCTTTTAGAGCAAGTGGTTAATTGTCTTACATCACAAAGGGTATGTTTGGGTGTTTTATAAAATTAAAATACACTATCAGTCTAATGAAAAGGTTGATAATGGGCATAGGTGGAGATGGTAAGAAATGACTTTATGACCCATTGACCTATCGTTTTAATTGTGAATATGGTCCTTGATAGAGTGGAATGTGGAATAAGATTTGTGTAGCTGACCCCGGTTAGTTGGGAAAGGCTTAGATGATGGAATCTAACAATACCGTGATTTCCTCCCTTTACGTTCCTATTGGGCATACGAGCTTGAGAGCGAGGGAGTGAAGGATGTTCATAGTTCAGTTCACCTGTACATCAAGAGGGAGGGAGGTTCATAGCTCAGTTCACTTGAACATTGGTGATGGGGACATCATGCGTACACGCGCACGCACACCGCCCCATACGCTTGTACGTCAGAAGGAGGACCCCACTGTCGATCTGGATCGATGACAACGTTGAGGGAGGGTCTCTTAGTTAGAAGAAGACGAAGTTTTGACTCAAAAGAATGTACCTGACAATCAAGAAAAGCCTACCATGGGATCTCATGATCTACCCACTAGTTGGATTGATTACATATTTTAGGTTTTGCTTATTGTTATTATTTAGAACATCATAAACGCTCTAGATTTCTTTGTTTGGTTTTTTTTTTTAGTTTACTTTATTGTCAAGTAATAGGTTACGTACATGGCGTGAGTTTTGGGGTATAGGATTTTTCCTATAAATAGACACCCCTCGTAGTTCTTTTGATTCATTGAAGCTTAATAAAAATTCTTGCTTTATTTTTCTGCTCTCTTCGTGAGTTGTGGGAGAATTCAAGTGGGTGCGAACCCTCCCTTTTCGAAGGGCTAACTACCATAGTGTGAAGCTACATAGACCCCGACTCACCCTCATCCTCGCTCATCTCTCTTTTCATCTTCCACCATCCTTTATACTTCAAATTCATCTTTAGTTGCAGCAGATTTCTTCTTTGTAGTAGAATTCTAGATTTCAACCCTGCAGGATGGCTGAAACTTAAGAGGAGCACCATGCACGGGCCGTAGCTCGGATTGACTCGAAACTTCGGGGTTTTGAAGTATACCCCCAGCCGACCAGGGCTAAGGAGAGTTTTTTTTTTTTTTTTTTTTGCAATCGTCGCCTCCTCGCACGTGCGAGCGCCCCAGGCCCGCTGTTCACACGCGGGATTCCTGCTGTTCATAATTTTACTGATCCAATCCTAGCCCGTATAGGCCTGGACCCGTGCCGATTCCCCCTGTTGAATACTTGAGCTTTTGTGTGGGATGTGGAATTTTCTGTGATTGTTTCTGAACTTAGTATAATCTAACACCTGAAATCTTGCATAACATGTTTATTTTCCATGTCCTGCATCAAATTTGGTATCAAAGCTTAGGGTTCTTATAGGGGAATGCATTACGTGTTTAGGGTTTAGTTGTTTATGTCCATTACGCATCAATTCTCATCATATATGGCTATTTAGAGGTCCATAAACCCTGACATAAGCTGCTGAAATTTTCTGTTATTCCCTTATTTGAATTATTTTAGAAATTAACTTGGCTTTCTATTTCTAGGTTTAAAAACTTTCCTTTTCTGTTTTTAGAAACTTTCTTAATTTGTTTTTAGAAACTAATTTCCTTTCCTTTTTCTTGTTTAGAAACTAGTTTACTTTCCTTTTTCTTTTTTAGAAACTAGCTTACTTTCTATTTTTAGAAACTTTTATTTTTCTTTTTTTAGAAACTAGGTTGCTTTTTAGAAACTTTCCTAATTTGTTTTTTAGAAACTTTCCTAATTTGTTTTTAGAAACTTTCCTTCTTCGTTTTTAGAAACTAGGTTGCTTTTTTAGGAACTTTCCTAATTTGTTTTTTTTAGAAACTTTCTTAATTTGTTTTTTAGAAACTTTCTTAATTTGTTTTTTAGAAACTTTCATTTTTTCGTTTTTAGAAACTAGGTAGCTTTTTTAGAAACTTTCCTAATTTGTTTTCAGTAACTTTCCTTTTTCGTTTTTAGAAACTAGGTTGTTTCTTATAAATAAAAAATAAAAATAAAAAAATCTTATATTTTGACAACTATATTGCTGAATTTGGTTTTGCACCCCGCACTAAACATGGAACAACTGCTAGAGTCACTAAACAAGTTGTCCCAGTAGATCGAGTCTTTGGATAAACGCTTGAAAATGGACTAATTGATGAGGACATCATGTGCACACGTGCACGCACACCACCCCTACGCATGTACGTAAGCAAAAGGAGGGCCCCATCATTGATCTGGCTCGATGGCGACGTACAGGGAGGGCCTCTTAATTAGAAGACAACTTTTGGTTCAAAAAAAGTGGGCCCGATAGTCAAGAAAAGCCCATCATGGGATCTCATGATCATGGCCTACTCGTCGGATCGATTTCATATTTTAGATTTTGCTTATTGTTACTATTTAGAATATTGTGAACGCTTTAGATTTCTCTTTTTGGTTTCTATTTTAGTTTACTTCATTGCCAAGTAATAGGTTGCGCACATGGTGCTAGTTTTGGGGTATAGGATTTTCCCTATAAATAGGCACCCCTTGTAGTTCTTTTGATGGATTGAAGATTAATAAAAATTCTGCGTTTTCCTACTCTCTGAGTTGTGAAGCCTAAGTGGGTGCGAAGCCCTCCCTTTTCGAAGGGCTAACTTCCGTGGTGCGAAGCCACATCGACCCTGATGCACCTCCATCCTCCATCTTCTTTTCCATCTTCCACCACCATCCATACTTCGAATTCGTCCCTTTTGTTGCATCAGATTTCTTCAGTGTAGCAGATTTTCAGATTTCGGCCCGCAGGCGAGCTGAAACTTCGGCGGAGCACCACGCACAAACGGTACATCGGATTGAGCTGAGATTTGGGGGTCTTGGAGTCCATCCCTGGCCGACCAGGGCCAAGGTGGCCTTTTTCTGAATAGTGGGCCCCAGACACGTGCGACCGGGATCACACGTACGTCCGTCTGGGCCATTGTTGCTGTCCACACGCGAGAAGTGTCTTTCAGTTCAGGTTTTTATGATCTTTGATCCTCGCATAGCTGTTTTTCATAAATCTTAGCCCTAGATTACGTTTTTCCCAAGCTATTTGCCAATTTTCTTACCATAGAGTTCCCCGAATTGGAATTTCTGAATCCCTTGGATTAGGGACTGATTACTATGCATGTGTGGGTGATTATTTCTTATCTTTGAGTATCGTTTGGTTCATAATTTTTATTGATCCAGCCCTATCATGTGTAGGCCTGGACCCGCATAGATTTCCCTTAATTGAATGTTTGGACTTTTATGTGGGATATGGAATTTGTGTAATTGTTTCTGAACTAACGTGATCTTAAGCATAAAATCTTGCATATCACATTTAATTTTCATGTCCTGCATCACCTATGCTTTGAACAACTTGATGTGCGCATTACCCGACTAAAAACCATCGCCTGGATAAACCCCACCATTGGGGTAGATGTCCAATCTCAGGCAGGTAACCTGGAGGATAGGCCGATGAATGGAGTTGGTCAAGAAATCAATTATGGGCGTGCACCCGTACACCCACCCCGTGAGGGACATCAAGACCACTATTTTGAGGGGTACAACATGTGCGGCCTTGTGGTTGGAGAGTGTGCAGCAGAGACTAGTGTAGAGTTACCCACTGAGGCTATTCCGGTGATGGATGAGTTACGTGATGTCTTTCCTGATGATGTACAGGATGAGTCTCCCCTTAGGAGGGATATAGAGCACACCAGAACATGAGACACCGTTATACTTATAGCCGAGTTTGTGTTTAATAGTTCTGTCGATAGGTCCACAGGTCTCAGTCCTTATAAAGTCATTACTAGTTATAAACTTGAAAAACTTATTAATCTTGTCCCTATGTCATTGTCCCATAGGCCGTCAGAGCCCGCAGAGTTTTTTATGCATTACATTCATTCATGACATCAAAAAATTAGGCAGAAGATCACTACTAGCAATGAACATTACAAATTTTCTGCAGACCAGCATGAATGTTTCAAAGAATTTAATATTGGGGACTCTGTGATGGTCCGTATCAGGCCTGAGCGGTATCCTCCGAAGGCCATTCGTAAGTTACACGTACGTAGCAGTAGACCCTTCAAAATTATAAAACGAAACGGTCTCAATGCATATGAGGTAAATTTTCTATCTTTCATGGGAATTAATTTCGCATTTAATGTGGAGGATCTAGTTACTTTTCAGGCGGCCACTAATACTTTCTTTGGACCTTCGCCTACCCTTCCCGATTCCCCAGTTTATCCTTTGATCCATGGCCCCTCCTGACCCATCTTCCCAGCCTTTAACTCTCATACTTACCCTTCTTGACTCATTTTTTCGGCCTTTATGTCCCATACCTATCCGTCCTAATCCATTTTCCTAGCCTCTACCTTCCATACATACTCTTTTTGACCTTTCTTCTATGCCTCTGCCTCTCATACCTAACCTTCACATATCCAGAGAGAAAATAGAGGATATCCTGGACCATCAGATAGTTTCAACGTCGGACGGTGGGTTTCATAAGTACCTAGTTAAACAGAAGTCACGCTCAGCTTCAGACAACATATGACTCATTGAGGAGGAGCTTTAGAGACTTGATCCTGACATCTTGGAATGGTTCAGGGGTTTAATCTTCGCAGTCAGGGAGAATTGATGGGGACATCACGCGCACAGGCGCACGCATGCCGCCTCCTAGCTTGTGCGCTAGAAGGAGGATCCCATCATCGATCTAGATTGATGACGACATCCAGGGAGGGCCTCGTAGTTAGGAGATAAAGTTTTGATTCAAAAGAATGGGCCCGACAATCAAGAAAAGCCCACAATGGGATCTCATGATCGTAACCCACTAGTCGGATTGATTTCATATTTTAGGTTTTGCTTATTGTTATTGTTTAGAACATCATGAATGCTTTAGATTTCTTTGTTTGGTTTTTATTTTAGTTTACTTCATCGCCAAGTAATAGTTTGCGCACATGGCGTGAGTTTTAGGGTATAAGATTTTCCCTATAAATAGGCACCCCTTGTAGTTCTTTTGATTCATTAAAGCTTAATAAAAATTTCTGCTTTATTTTTGTGCTCTCTTCGTGAGTTGTGAAAGAATTCAAGTGGGTGCGAAGCCTTCTCTTTTTGAAGGGCTAACTATCGTGGTGTGAAGCCACATCGACCCCGACTCACCCCCATCCTCCCTCGTCTCTCTTTTCATCTTCTACCATCCTCCGTACTTCAAATTCGTCTTTGGTTGCAGCAAATTTCTTCTTTGTAGCAGAATTCCGGATTTCGGCCTTGCAAGAGAGATGAAACTTCGGTGGAGCACCACGCATGGGCCGTGGCTTAGATCGACTTGAAACTTTGGGGTTTTGGAGCATACCCTTGGCTGAGCAAGGCCAAGGAGAGTTTTTTTTTTTTTGCAATCGTCGCTCCCTTGCATATTTGAGCGCCCCAGGCCCGCTTTCCAAACGTGGGATTACCTTTTGGCTCAGGTTTTCATTCTCTTTTATCCTCTCATATTTGTTTTTCATGAACCCTAGCCCTAGATTGTGTTTTCCATAATTTGTTTGCGCCTTTTTTTCACCTTAGGATTCCTTGGATTGAAATTGGTGAATCCCTTGGGTTAGGGATTGACTTCTGTGCACGTGTGGCTGATTATTACTTATCATTGAGTGTCGTTTGGTTCATAATTTTACTGATCCAGTCCTATCCCGTATAGGCTTGAACCCATGCCGATTCCCCTTGTTGAATACTTGAGCTTTTGTGTGGGATGTGGAATTTTCTGTGATTGTTTCTGAACTTAGTATAATCTAACGCCTGAAATCTTGCATAACATGTTTATTTTCCATGTCCTGCATCAATTGGAAGGGATGTTCATTGTTTGGTTCACTTGTACATCCAAACGCAGCTGAAGTAAGAGCTTGATATGCTTTTGAAATAATGAACAAATTTTTTACTTAATGATTATTATCTTCTTTTTTTTTTTAACATATCATTATTAATTATCACTAAGTTGCTTGCTCCTTTTAGTTATTTTGCTGACTTAGGCCAGTGTATTTTCTTTACAAATTTGAGAAATTGACTCACAGCTGTGGTTTTCCTCCCCTTTTAGGTTTTTGTGCTCATGATTTGTTTGTTGCAATCCAGCTATTCCACAGGCACAGTTATTTGGAATGAAAACACCCAAGCTGTTAAGAGCAGAAGGAAACAGTATAGAAGCTGGGACAGCTGGAAATATAGCGCAAGCAAGCACAGCTATTGGCCAAGAAAATGTCTTAGAGTGGGTGAAAAAGGATAGAAGGAGACTACTTCATGTTGTTTATCGTGTTGGGGACTTGGACAGGACTATAAAGCACGTTTCTTTATCATAAGCTCATTACTTCATTGATCTTGACACATTTATTATGCATGGCTTGCTTCAAAGCTGATTTTGTGCACGCTGTGATTGCAGATTCTATACGGAGTGCTTGGGAATGAAGCTGTTGCGGAAACGAGACATACCTGAGGAAAGATACACAAATGCTTTTCTTGGATATGGGCCTGAAGATTCACATTTTGTTGTGGAACTCACTTATAGTACGTTATCTTCTCAACACTTGCTGTGCCACCATGTCTTAAATGTATAGCCTTGTTTTCGGGCATTTTTCTTGATTTCTATTGTTAAACCTATATGATCAAATGGTCTGAGATGCATTGTACTGAAATCTTCTTGTAAATTAGATTAGATAATGCTATTTTATCTGTTACGGCAGTCTCATCGAGTTTGTGTCATTTAACCTTCACAGATTATGGAGTAGACAAGTACGATATTGGGTCAGGTTTTGGTCATTTTGGAATCGCAGTTGAGGATGTAAGATTCTGTTACTTGAAAAATGATTACAGGTTGTTTATTGAATAGTATTGACCATGGAAAATTCTAGACGATAATTTCATTTTAGCCTTAAAGTGGACAGTTCTTCTTCTTCTTCTTTTATAATCAATGTTGATTTAGAACATATATAAGTCTCCTTTGAACAGTATCACATGTATGTATCTTGCAAGCTTTGGGACCAGTTTGGAATGTCCACCAAATGTTGATGAGAGTGGGCATCCACGACTCTAAATGAGAATGGAATCACTCCTTTCTCATTTTTGGGTCTGATTTTGCAGACAGGAATGCTTGGCACATCCTACCATCTGCAATTTGCAGGATTTAGTGGAACTGCTTCCTCAAAATGGGCATGTGCTGGACCACACTCAATCCCATTGACATTCCAGGGTACTCCCAAACACATGCTTAAGTTGCGAAACTTGTTCAGAAATTTCCTGTGATGCTTCTCATACTGATGGACTATGATGCTTCGTAATCTATTTTGCTTTCTGACATTAGTCGTGTCTGGTTTCTAAGGAAAACAAATGATATTTTGATGAATGTGGCACTATATCGGTATCATTAATTATTCCTGTGTGCATCTTGATGTATCAAGTTCGATGTGGTCTTCACTGATGCCTGGTTGGGGTTTTGTGTCCAAGACCAACAAACACTTTTTTTGGTCCAAGTCACATAGTTTATTTCATCTACCCAACTCGGTAAATTTTGGATTTATAACTGTAAAGTTTCAGCTATCTTGGATTCTTGTGTAAGACTTAAATGGTTCAAATATAAAAAGAAGAAAATAACTTATACCATCAGTTTCCTGATATGCATCTACAGCATTGTCTCACTTGCAGAGGAGCTTCTCAACTTGTGCATTGATCTGCAATGAGTTACCCCCTATTTTGCAAGTTATTTTTCGAAGCAATTATTAAATGGCAAACATTTGAACAGATTAAACTAACCTAATATTTATATTTTTGGAATAGAAGTCTTTTAGATTTATCTTTGAAATTTGTCTCACTTGCAAAATATCCTTGATTAAACTTGAGGCTCCATGTCCTGTGTGTTTATCCGAGCATTTGGGCATTAATATATGCCTATGACATACCTAAGACACACTTTGTTGTTAAGTAAAAAGTGCAGATGAAGTTTCATTATATGCAGGCGAGGTATGCATAATCACCATGCAGTTATGAGAAGCTAGCAAATCGAATCACGAGTTTCATTTCAAATATCCTAGTGCAAGTATTACCTCTATCTATTAACTTAAGTAGATCATCATCATCTCCAAGTTTTTGGGATCAGCTAGGCAAATCCTGCTTGGCCATTTCACTCTATCACGGACCATATCCCCAGTTAAACCATAGATCCTCAAGTCTTTCTCATACCTCCACCCACATCCTTTTGGGCCTTCCCCTCACCCTTTTAGAACCTTCAACTTCAAACCACTAACTTCTAACAGATGCAGTTCTTGATCTCCCTTGCACATGGCCAAATCATGTAAGTCTACTTTCTCTCATCTTATTACCCATGGGTAATAAGTTCCCTCAAATGCATTCGTTCTTATTTGTATCCCCGTCTTGCCACTCAACATCCTCATTTCAGCTATGCTCATCCTGTAACATGTTATTCCTAGGCTGCCAATTTTCTGTCCCATAAAGCATGGCTAGTCCTATGAAATTTCCCCTTTAGTTTCATTAGTTTGGTGATCACATAAAACTCCAGAGGCACATCTCCACATCATCCACCTAGCTTTAATTGTATGAGCAACATCCTTCTCAATCTCTCCACTCCTAAATTATTGACCCAAGATATTGAAATTTAAGTTATTAAGTAGATATAGCATAAACCTTCCAAAAAAAAAGAAAGAAAAGAAAGATATAGCATGAATATTCAACTTAACAAGTGATAACATATTTTACTTGATCATCAACGATATCAAATTTGAAGTTACAAACTTGCCAATTCATGGTTCTTATTCTTGGATAGCAACCTCGTTTTTGCTAAATTAATGTACCATGGACCATGCCAGCACTTGAAACAAATTCTGGATATTTTGTTGAATTTTTGCAGTTCTTTTTATTTATTTATTTATTTATTATTATTGTTAGTTTGATTGACTAAGTGTATACATTATACAGTTGTATAATCACCACATATAACATCATTTTCTTAATTATTCAAATATTTTCTTTGTGTGGGGTTTTTACTCTATTCTCGCTCACCATAGGTTTCCAAGACTGTGGATCTTATAAAAGCCAAGGGGGGAAAAGTTACCAGGGAACCTGGTCCTGTCAAAGGCGGCAAGACTGTAATTGCTTTTATTGAAGATCCTGATGGTTATAAGTTTGAACTCTTGGAAAGGGGGCCTACACCAGAGCCCTTGTGTCAAGTGATGCTTCGGGTAGGAGATCTTGATCGTTCCATAAATTTTTACGAGAAGGTGAGTATTGTTCTAGGTAGAATTAAAGACAACTTGATGCTTTGTAATTAGATAGTCATGTTTGCCAGCATTCCCTTCTATATTTGCTTACTGAACCTGAAGTTCTGAATCTGTGTTATTTTGAATTCAAAAGGCTTTTGGCATGGAGCTTCTTCGCAAAAGAGATAATCCAGAATACAAGGTAACCAAGAATTTTCCTCCACCAAAGGAATGCACACCTTTCTCTACCTATTCATGCATGCATGTTCAATATATGTACGTTGCATATGTATTCCTTTTATGATGTGAATGGTGCATGAAATGCCTCGTACTTTTGAGCTTGCATATCAATCCCAAAATATATGGCTGGACCCACCAAATATACACTTTGCATTCATGCCCGAGTATGTGAATGAGCATCGAGTACCGCAAGGATTGGGTAGAGCAGAGCCGTAAACATCAAGATCCACAGGATATCAGTACAGTAAAGAATGTTGCCTGCTTATAGATATCAGCATATTAGAATACTTAAACATTATCACAAGTTGAATTTGTTACCCAATCAATTGACAATAAATTCGAAATAACTAACAACTTTGAAGTTCAAATATCCGAGTAGATTTAGATTACCAAGCTTTGGGAAGGGGGATCCCTTATCCCTGCCCCTATATGAGTATCTGATTTGGACACTCCATTTTTCTGAAGGATTTTGGTACTGTGGTTTATTTCTACACATACGCAGAAGAACATGAGGGGTGCATACTTACACTGAGTGTATCAGAATATGACGTACATGCATATGTATGCTTAAGATGCATAAAGTACAATTCCCAAGGGGAAGAAAATCCAATCTCCCTAGCCGCCAATTCTTTGTAATATCTAAGAAACTACCAATAACAGGAAATTGACTATAGCCCCAATCATTTGCAATTTCTACAAACCAGGAACCACTGCTAGCCAAACCAATGACTGACAGAGAAATTTATGGTTCATTAACCTGCGGGCTTGGGCTAGGGCTAGGCATAATCATCTTGGCCCAGGCCCTTTTTTTCTTAGATTGAGAATTTTATTAAAATGAACCTAAAACACAATATCAGCAATTACATCAGGGGCAAAGAATCCCCAATCACTATAGAAGGCAAGTAGCTCCCTCTTCTGGGTCCTTACTCATGCCTCAGTGGTAGACTCACAAGAGTTTCAACACGAGGTCATGGGTTCGAGTACCCATTGTGGTGAAAAACCATTGTGGTGTGAGTGCGTGGGTGTGTGTTGCGTGTGAGTGTGGGTTAAAAAAATTGCTCCCTTTCCTGCCGAGATCTCAGCCACTGTGTTTGCCTACCACTTGAAACAAGTGGAATAAATCAAGTTTCAGTTAATGCTCTAATTTCTCCCATCCATCGAACCGCTACCAAAGATAGGGGAACGGGAGAGGGTCCTGGTGATGGGAAGACCTGTGTCACCATCCATCTCAACCCGGGCAGTTGACAGCCCTAATTCTATCCAGTTCTTATATATCATTAATAACTATATTTTGAAGTTATTTTCTTGAAATTTCTCATCCTTTTTCTGTGCTGAATCATGTGAGCAATACTTGATCTTATTTTCCTATTTTTGCTTTTAATATATGCGTTCTTATTTTCAGTATACTATCGCAATGATGGGTTATGGTCCCGAGGATAAAAGTGCAGTTCTGGGGCTGACATACAACTATGGGGTTACAGAATATGACAAAGGGAATGGTTATGCACAGGTAAAGTGTTCATTTTTCTTCCAAAACCTGCGGTTGAGGAGGTTGTAAGTGGCCTACATAAGGGCTAGATTCAATTGGTTATATTGCTGTTGTAATCTCTGGAACTTCTATACACTTTCATTTGGCTAGGTTATTATTCTTGTTCTTCTTTACATTGGTTTCTGTGCTGTGCTAGGCTCCTCTTGTTGGATCCCTCACATAGATTGGTTCCTCTTTTCTTACCAGATTGCTATAGGCACGGATGATGTTTATAAAACTGCGGAAGCGATCAAACTATGTGGGGGGACGATTACTCGTGAACCTGGACCTCTGCCTGGCATCAACACCAAGATCACTGCCTGTTTGGATCCTGATGGCTGGAAATCGGTACAGCTGCTGGACTTATTCCCCCCACCCCATACACGTACACATATGTGTGATGCATATGTTTGGAGCTGGGCTACTGTGGTGCCCATGTAACATTTGCATTGGCACCACCCTTTGATGTAGGGCATGGGGACAAAAATCAGCCTGAACAGAAGCTCAAGTGGGCTACACAACAGGGACAGTTGGAGGGGACGTCCTACTAATAAAGTGTCCCCAGAGGTTTGTGTGACCCACTGTGTTGTATGCATGTAATGTACGCCATTCATCAGACGCCCCACCAGGATGAAGGGACACATTAAATATCAGGCCATTCCAAAACTCAGGTGGGCCACTGAATTTAGAGGTTTTAGGCATGATTTAGCATTGTTCCCTATGGTGTGGTCCACTGCCCACCTGAGTCTTGGGTCAGCCTGGTTTTTGGGCTCTGCAGTGAACATGACTGGGGTAGCACGATGAATGGAGTAGAGCAGATGCACACACCGTGTGAGTCCCACAACCACCCGGTACCTCTGCAAGTAGTGATTGTATTGATACCATGTGAGTGCATCCCATCCAAGGCCATACAGACATTGTTTATGATGTAAACTTGTCTGGTTTCATGATTTTCTGATGGCATCTGCCATGAAATGCTCCAAGAGGTCGCTTAATGACTTCACTTGATAATGTTTATCTTCTTCAAACTTGATACCACATTTTCTAGCTCTTATGGACGTGTGCAATAGACATTTGTTGCATATTCTTCGACTTAATTGTTACTTTATTGGGGAACAGTTCTAGCGGGCACACATGCAAGCTATGGCATGGAGTAGCCACCAAAGCATTCCAAAACCCGTACATAATGGCTATAATGGCTGTTACGCAATGGTGATGGTGGTAAACATATGCGCTATGGGGTCCTTTACAGGGCAGAAAGGACTGTTATAGCCTCTTTTTTTTTGTTGTTGCTATAATGGCTGTCATCAAGTTGTTCCATAACAGTAACGGTGGCCATAATGGCCACCGTTGTTGCCATTATGACACCAGCATAATGGTTGTTATAGCCTTTTTTTTTTTTTTTTATTTTTTGGAAAAATCTGTTTTGGCCCCATTACAGGTCATTTTTACTGTAAGAGCCATTACGGCTGTTCCATAACTGTTTTTGCATATGATGGTTGTTATGGCCCATATTGTAACAGTGATGGCAGTGGCCATTGCAGCGGCCGTTACCATTATGGAATACCTTGGTGGCCACTGCGTGGATGAATAACTGATGTTGTTTACATCATTGAGGGCTGGGCCATATATTAATCCTGGGGAGTTATTAAGCCTTGATCCGAGGATATGCAGTATCAGTGGATCAGTATGTCAGATGGGGCCTATAGTTTCGTAATTAGACCGTTGATTTGATGGGCTCCCACAATGGCGGACCATGTCCCAAAATTGCCCCCATGTGACAATTCCAACATTGTCGCTTACAAATAGACAATCAACCAACTGAAAAAAGTCAAAAAATTATACATATAGGATCTCCCAATCTGGTATATTTTTGGGCATGTTCCATACACCGCGAGGCCATTAGCTCAACGGTCTGGTTCACTAAATGATGACCCCACATGTACAAACTGAGGACCCAATGATACTATGAAATCTCAAGTATATATGATCATATAACTAGTCATCAATATTTGCCTGCAAGAAAAGACATGATTCTCTTTTTTAAAGCATTGGTTTGAGCATATGGGACATTGGGTTCAATCGGGATTTATCACCCCGCTTCTTCAATTCAGGATAAAACCATGCAATCCACGCTTAAAATGATACTTGTTACTTGTCTGTAGTGTATATGTTCTTTCACCAAGAGACTGAATTTGCAGTTTCATTGATTACCATTTCGGTCTGATTACACAGCATTTTCTGAATTTCCTTCTGATTTCACAGCGTTTTTGTTTTGTTTTTTTTTTTTTTTTTTTTTTAATTACACAGGTCTTTGTTGATAACATAGATTTCTCCAAGGAATTGGAATGAATACAGACCGGCAGTAGATGCATGAGCTTCTCATGGTCATCTCCATGTGGCGAGTATCCTCGCCGTTTGGCCATTTGATGTGGCCTTTTGCAGGATTGATTCTTCTGGAAAGCACTGTAAGAAAATGCGTTCATCCCAGTTTGTAGATAAGTCATCTCACCTGCTGTAGAAGCAATGTTAATAAGCGTATTTTGATGGCTCTATAACGATGTAGGCGTATTAAAATGAGATGATTTTCAATCCGTTCTTTGATTTATTAATAATAATAAATAAATAATAAAAAACAGAAACTGGTCTAACTTCCTGATTTTCTTTCACTGCAACTAGTAAATGGGTGTAATTAGGGGGCAAGTATGCAAGTGGAATCTTATCAATAATTGCATTTGGGGAATAAACATCTTTATTAGAGTCAGATTTTATTTTATTATTTATCTACTTTTATGAAACTATAGTAGGGTGGCACTTCTGTTTTTAGGGAGGAGAATGGTTCCAGGCACGGTATGTGAACCTTAACATGCAGGCACATCTTTCGGCCAATGGGTCATGTGATGCAAATCCGATCCATTTAGAAAAAGTGAACCCTACCTCGGAGATCAATTCACATTAGGTGAGCTATCTGTAAATTGAAGCAGACCATCAGTTGATTTTGACAATGTCCTGGCCAATGATTGGACCAGCCCTTCAGGTGGCATTCATGGTGTGACCTAGCTATTTGTGATAATTTCTCGTAGGAGGATGGCAAACATGCAAACATTTAAATAATTGGTTGGGCTGAATAATGCAATAAAGCTTGTATGAAGATGCTCGGGGTGTACTTTTCTTTGCTCAGCATTTACTGCAAAATTCCTCCAAAATTAAGATTTTACCAATTAATGGCCCTGCCAAACAGTGGGGAAATGCTTTTTTATCACAATCCCGTTATATATATATATATATATATATGTGTGTGTGTGTGTGTGTGTGTGTGTGTGTGTGTGTGTGAGAGAGAGAGAGAGAGAGAGAGAGAGTAGTGCTCGCACACAACTAGTTGGACAAATTAAATTGGTCCAATTAGCTGTGTATTAAATAGCAAAAATTTATTAATCTACGGCAGGTAATATAACACGTGAGTATTCATAATATCAAGTTTTATATAAGTATGATAGAAATTATATGTCAAAGATCTAGCCTATCCATCAAATATGGCATCCTAATTATATTTTATCTGCTAAAAATTAATAAACGTTCATCATCACTGAAGCCACACATAAGTTGAATATGTACAGCTAGAGTGGATTTCTAATAGCTCTGTTTTCTTGTGAATAAATATCATACCATTAATCATTAAAAATAAATAAATCATGTCCTTCATATGTTTTTTAAAAAATCATATCTAATTAACTGATCAGATTTCTTATACATGCACAAATACATCACATGTGTGCAGCTTCCGAAGTCATCCCATTTTCTCTTAACATCCATTGCCTAATATACGTATCAAGTAATGTTAATAAATGCTCTCCTGCATAGAGATGCTGGTCCACGTTACTTGGCAAAATGAGTGTTCAGATTGGGTGAGCCTCACTGTGGTGTTAAAGTGAAATCCACCAGGTAAGTCACCTCATGTTTGAGCCAGGGCCAAAAAATCTGCCGATCTTTGTTTCAGTTGGGCCACACAATTGGAAAATTTTTATGGGAAAATCTCACCCTCTATTCTGTTCCCTAAATGTGACCCACTTGAATCCCATGTCTGCTTTATTTTTTAGCCTTTAAGGATATCTTTTGGTTTCACATCTAATGGGTGTAATGGATTTTACATACATAGTGGGCCCTGTCAAATGGAGGGTGGACATCTCTCTCCTAATTATTTTCCTTGGTGTGCCTCAATTTAATAACAGATCATCCTGATTTTTAGGTTACTAGCCTACCATGTGATTACACATATGATGGTCGGTGTTGATCTCACCTACACATCAAGGTTTGGCCCAATAAAATATCACTGCTGGCGTGCCTCCCACACTGGTTCCTGGAAAGTAGTCTAGTAGCAAGAAAAGAAAAGATTGATGTCTCTAGGAACGGACTTGATTGTGCAGCGTACTACACAGCATGGGCGTGTATAGATGGCAAAGATCTGTGGGCCTCACCATGATGTATTTGTTCTATCCACACGGTCCATCCATTTTCTAATATTACTTGAAGGCATGGTCCCAAAACTGAGGCTGATCCAAAGCTCAAGTGAATCTCACCAAAAGAAACAGTGGGAACAATGATGCTCGGTGTTGACATCTTCCTAGGCCCCACCATGATGTTTATTTGCCATCCAACCTGTTCATAAGGTCATACATACCTGGATAAAGAAGGGAAAACACGAATAGCAACTTCTGTGAATCCCGAGAAGTTTTTGAAGGTAGGCCTTCAATCCCCACTGTTTCTTGTGGTGTAGTCCACCTGAGTGTTGGATCTGCTTCATTTTTGGGATCATATTCTAAAATGATTTGAAAATATGTATGAACGGCGTGGATAAAACTAATAAATCATGTTGGGGCTGATTTTCGGTCCCTTGTTCTAACGTTGGGTTATCCACTTACGGTGGAAATGGATTTCAAATTAACACGGCCCATCTGAATCCCCAACCCTTTGTGACCTGAAATCACTCACCTCTCATGGTATTCATCTCTGAACCTAGTCATATTTTTACCAGGCCCACCGTGATGTGTAAGTAAGATTCATTCCCATCATTAGATGCGTGATTCCATTCCGGGCCTAGAGCCAAAAAATCATGCTAACATTTGATTCAACTCAGCCACAGCAACGGAAACATTAGGGAGAGACGTCCACCCTTGACTTTTAACAATCTCAACATGACAAGAATGTGAAATCCACTCCAACCATTAATATGACAATAAAAATCTGTGGCTTATGTGTAAAAATCAGGGGCACAAGTGATTCAGGTGGGCTAAACCAATGAAAATAGTGTGGAGGGTGAGTTTTCCTTGTACACTGTTTTCAATCATGTGGTCCACTTAAACCATGGATGAGGCTGATTTTTTATACATGGTTCTAATATGGGGCGACTCACCTGATGGTTGGGATGGATTTCATATTAACACTATGGTGGGGCCACCATAGCTAGGTACTTTTCCTCTTACACTAACTTTTCTATGTATTGTTATTAAATAACATTAATTAGTCTTTGAATTAATCAACTAGTTGGACGAAGATGCAATGTCTAACTAGTTGTGTGTGAGCATTTCTTATATCCAAATTCTGAACCGTTCATGTGAAACAACACCTCATGAAACCCCCCAGGCCGAAGTTTTACTTTGATCTAAAACTTGATGGGCCATGAAAAATGAAAACAATTTCCTCCCTTGATTTGCATTTCTCTTTGCTCTGGCCCACCAGAATTTTAGACTGGGGTGAAAATTTGTCACATGAGGTTTCATGGAATTCTGCATCACATGAACCGTTCAGATTAGACACCCATGGCACGTGTGCAAAGGTGCGCATGTGCGTAGGTGCGCAGGGGAGCACGACTCATATATATATATATATATATATATATATATATATATATATATATATATATATATATATATATATATATATATATATATATATATGGGAAAAGGTATTATACACTCGACCGTACTGTACCTTCCATAAGGTCGAGTGGTGGCGTCATGTTATTTGTCGGATGGTGAGAAAATTTTATAAGAAAACTAAATAAACAAAACCACAAGAAATTTGGTAGGAAACAGATGCGGATTAGCTATTGACATGTTGGGTAGCGGGACTTGCTACTGAAGTTACGTAACTAAGTTTTGTGGGCCTTATCATGATGTATATTATGTATCCACTCCATCCATCCATTTGGAGAGATCATATTATGGCATGATCCAGAGAATGAGTCAGATCAAAAGCTTAAGTGGACCACCACAGACAATAATGGAGAGAGTGACTCCCACCGTTAAAAACTTCTAAGCGTTACAAAAGTTTTAGATCAAGCTAATATTTGAACTTTATGTATTTCATGTCTGCATTAATACATGCACAGAATGGATCTCAAATAAACATCATGATGGACCTTAGGCAGGTTTTGACTGTGGTCATCACTATCCCCATTGTTTTCTATGGTGGGTCCACTCGAGCTTTTGATCTTCCTCATTCTTTGGATCATGCCAAATGGATGGACGGTGTGGATAAAACACATATATTGTGGTGGGCCTACAAAATTAGGTGACGTGACTTTTGCAGCGAGTTTGGCTACTCAATCCATCAGCCGCTAACTCGCGTCCGCAGGAAACCCCTTGTAACATGCACTTCACTCCTAGATTCTCGAGATGCAATCTATTATGAGTTTTCTTAGGAAGTTAGTGCACCGAAAACTAAGGTGAGGCCCACCATGGTGTTTATGAAAAATCTACCCCATTCATCCGTTTTTTGATCTCATTCTAGGACTTGAGACCAAAAGTAAGCTTGATACAATAACTGGTCCACCATGGGAGGTTGAGTAGTTAAAGTCACGTCACCAAGTTCTGTGGGTCCCAGCATGATGTATGTATTATATCCACACCGTTCATCCACTTTGAGAGATCATATTATGGCATTATCTAAAAAATGAGGTAAATCAAAAGCTCTAGTGAACCCCACCACAGAAAAAAGTGTGGAGAGTGATGCTCACGCTTAAAATCATCATAAGGCCCACTGTACTATTTATTTGACATCCGAACTATTGATTAGGTCATGCAGACCCATGTGAAGGAAAAAAACAAAGATCAACTTGATCCAAAACTTTTATGGTCCCCAAAAAAATTTAATGGTCAACACCCATCCAATACTGTTTCGTACATGTGGTCCACTTGAGATTGGGATATACCCCACTTTTGGTCTCATTGCCATAAAATGATCTAGAAAAACGTATAGACGTCATAGATGAAACACATACAGCATGGCGAGGCCCATATAGTACTGACCACCTGCCATTGGCGATGACGAGGGAGTAGCCAGTACACAACCCAGGGAAGCGGATTTCCTACTCAAGCCTTTCCCGTGAAGATTCACGAAAGGATTTTGTGTAGGGCCCACTGTAATCTTTGTGTGAAATCTAACTTGTCCATTCATTTTTAGATATTATTTTAGGACATTATACCGAAAATGAGGAGGATCCAAAATTCAAGTAGGCCATACGAGATGAAACACGGCTGAAAGGAATGCTTACCGTTGAAACCTTCCTAGGCTCCACCTTGGTGTTTATATTCCATCCAAACCGTTTATAAGGTCATTTTCACTTATATGAAATGAAACACCACGAACATAAACCAATACAAAACTTTTGTAGCCATATGAATGTTTCAACGGTGGTCACTAAATCTCCGTTGTTTCCTCTCACGTGTCCCATCTAATTTCTGGATCCTCCTCATTTTTGGTCGCATGTCCTAAGATGATTTTGAAAGACGGATGGACGGGTTGGATTTATCACAAACATTATATAGTGGGCCCCACAAAGAACTCTAGCACATGATCTTCCAACAACGAAAGGTTCGCACATGAATTTCCTGCGGTTTTATTTATTCAATTACCTATAAAATTTCCTCACTATCTGATGAATAACTTGCCGCCAGCACTCGACCTTATGGAAGGTATGATACAATCGAGCGTATAGTACCTTTTCCCTATATATATATATATATATATATATATATATATATATATATATATATATATATATATATATATATATATATATGGTTTTGGAAGATGAGCAGAAATTTATTACTTTCATAAGGGCCAATAGTCCAAGAATTAGAGGAAACGAAGAGCATATAGAAGAGCCCAAATTTCGTGACATGAAATAAAGAAAGAAAAGACCATGGTATGACCACACACCCCAGGCCACATGGAAGAGAACCACACTTGGCTTAGGAAAAAAGTGGTACAATAGATTTCTAATAGTACAGTTCAAAATTATGGGACCCACATGATATTTCTATAATATCCAACTCGTCTAATAACTGTAATTTGCTATGACATTCACTTCAAAACATTAAAATGCAAGTGTAGTCCATTTAGCGATTCCATCATAAACAATTTTGTTTATGTGAATGTTGATGCAGTTTTCCCGAGTAGACCCTCCTTGGTTAACCCTCTGGGACCTGTCTAGAAGAAGATAAGAGACAAAGGAGACCCTGACTTGTACAGGGGACCCTCCGATTCCTAAGTCAGGGCCTTGAGTCTTTTTTAGACTAGAATCTTAAGGAAAAGAGTCACCAGTCCAGTCTTAAGGTTTGTATGCTTACATTACTTTGGCTAGAAGCTCCCCTATTTATATTGGAAGGAAGACCACACCGTAGGGAGTCTTTCTCATTTAAGACTCTTGATATGTCGGAGATCTTTCCGCACAGGTTTCCGGATCCTCCAAGGATCTTCTCAGGATTACAATCGTCCGAGATACCTGGGATCTGATCTAATCCTGAATATCTTGGGAGAGATCTTCAAACCATTGGAGGGATTCCAGGAATGTTGGTTTGGGGGAAGGTCGAGTGGTGAAAACGCCAGATACAATTAAAGTAGGTAATGATGAGCCTTTCAACAGATCAACATTTTACCTTGTCAGAGGTTCGGCCCGACCTATGGTCGAGCTATATTCGACTTATAGGCTGATCAACCACCTATTGTTTGGTCGACTATAGGTCGACCTATAGCTGACCTATAAACATGTAGTTATATTTACTTATCCAGTATATCAGTCTTTGAGTGAACTTACAGTTGCATCATCTTTAAGTGGACTTACAGTTGTATCCTCTTTGAGTGGACTTATAGTTGCATCGTCTCACTCTGTGGTTGGCCTTCTCTTGCCAGTAGACGTTAGTGGACGCCTCATAAGTGGTTTAGCTCATCGAATTCGTTTTGGTTTGTAGAGTTGGTCCATTCCAAAAGTTGTTTCTATTTTCCCCTAACTAAGCCTCCCTTACTTTCGAGTCGATCTTTGGAGGCTCGGAAGTAGGTCCAATGTAGATCAAGTCGGGTTATACTGTCATAAATGTCAGGTATGGTGGCCAGCACGGGAGTCGAGGCATGTCAGTAATCATGTACGGCGTAGTTGTGGTGGCATTACATGGCTCAAGGTCACGTGGTCTGTCAGGCCGCCGTTTCCGTGTTAGACCAACGAGAACGTGACGCGTGGCCAATTCTCGATATTAAGGTCGAGTGACGCATGGGGTCGTGCCACGTGTTGAGAGGGAGTAGTCCAGGGGACGTTATATGGAATTCGTATTAATGGACGTACTCAAGAGCTACCACATGGCTCACCTATATAAGGCATGCCCTA
Organism: Magnolia kwangsiensis; assembly: GCA_037074715.1. Classification (NCBI taxonomy): domain Eukaryota; kingdom Viridiplantae; phylum Streptophyta; class Magnoliopsida; order Magnoliales; family Magnoliaceae; genus Magnolia; species Magnolia kwangsiensis. The sequence goes on along the minus strand of CM073586.1, from coordinate 32,922,738 downwards.
ATGCATTTTGGATGCCCATTTGCATTTGTTTCCCTTTCTAGTCGTCTTCCTTATCCTGTAGGAGCAATTTTCGATGACTGTGCGTCCCAGCGATCGGGCATGATTTCCTCTTTGATGAGCTCCATCTTCACTCGCCCCCTCCTTTCTTTTTTCCTTCCTTTGTCAGCGACTCTTAACATTCATTAAAACCGCCATGTCTGACTCTTTGAGTTCACAGGAGGGGATTTTTGGTGACGACAGTGGGGCGAGTAGTCTTCGAATGACATGGAACCTACCATCGCTGTTGGTGATGATGGCTGACGCCAACTTTCCGGCATCGCAATCATCGAGGACGATGGAGAGGTCCCTGGCCGAGAGACTGGTTAGGGTGGAATGTAGCCTATTTGGGGAAGATGATGATCTGGAGGAGTCCTATGGCTAGGAGGGTCCGAGAGTTCCTCTGCCCTCTACCCTTACCGAAGTGGAGTTAGCTCGGATTAGACTGGGGTATCATATCGTTGAGTCTGTAATCCTCCGAGTCCCCTTACTTGATGAGCTTCTTAATCGTCCTCTAGAGAAAGCAGTTGCCATTTTTCAGGTCACCCTTCAATACGGCCTTAGGTTCCCTTTGCAAGGTCTAGTAAGGTGGGTGGCTCGCCTTAATTTGACTTCGGGACAGATGATTCCCAATGGATGGAGGGCTTTGATCGGCTGTACTGTCTTATAGTCCGAGCTAGAGCAGCCCCGGCTCTCTGTCAAGGAGTTCCTCTATCTATACCAATTGAAGCCGAACAAGTTTCAACTTGATTGGTATTACCTCTTTGCTTGGCGGGGGACTAGGGGGAGCCTCATTACCGACCCTCCATCGTCCAATAAGAATTGGAGGGACAAGTGGTTTTGGGCCTCTGGATGTTGGAAAGTGGCCGACCTACCCTTGGATCAGCACTTGGTCCCCACAACATTTACCAACCTAGGTTAGTATTCTTCGAACTTAGTTATTCTTTAACTCTTCCTTAATTGCTCGATTTTTGAGTTTTCTTGAGTTGTTCGCACATGTCTTCTATTACAGTTTCTCCCAAGCACCATCCCCTGCTGGATAGTGGATCTCTCGCTCGAATTAGAGGAGCAAGAGCATTAGGGGAGGAGGAAAGATCGTGGAGAGTACTTCTCCAGCCTGAACTTCTTCTTAAGTCAGGTTTAGACTTCCCTCTCACCGGTAAGAACCCTAACCGAGCTTTAGGACTCATAAAAAATCTCATGGATTTCTATAATTGAGTTTCTTCATGTCGTGATGTAGATATGCCTGAAGCTCATCCTTTACTAAGGCCCGCTTCTAAACTTTAGGTACCTTCCATGGAAGAACTCGCGGCGCCAAAAAGGAAGAGGCAAAAGTCCTCCTCCAAAAGCAAGGGGAAGGTTGACCCCTCTTTCCCCATTGTGGTGGAGGTTGATGAAGAGGAAGCGGCCGTGAAGCCCGTCCTTGATGCTGCTGTTGCGACGGTCGGGAAGAAGCTTCCCCTACTGAGACACAGGGAGTTGTTGAGCCTTCTGTGGAGGCTCCTTCCATAGAGACTGAAGAGATCGGCTGTCCTTCAGCTGGTCCTTCAGTAGTTCAGGAGGAGGAAGGTCGCAGCCTTTGCAGAGCTGTTGAGGAGGTCCTCCCTTGGGTGGATCGGCGCGTGCCCAAGGAGGAATTCCTTAGCTTGTTAGACTGTCCCGCGAACTCGAGCTACTATGGTTTTCAGCTTGTCTTTCTTTTTAATTGTTTAGCTTCGCTCATTTTTTCTTTTCCTTGGCAGCTTGCTCCTTGCATGCTGAAAGTGCATCATGAGATCACTCAGCTACAAGGGCAAGTAAGCGAGACACGTCAGGTTAGAGGCTCGTGTAAAAGGAGATTGAGTTCGCTCAATCTCAAACTTGTGCTTCTTCTGTAGAAGCCGAGCTGAAAACCATAAAGAAGCTTCTTGCAAAGGCTTCTAAAAGGTCGGTTCGACAGGAGGCTGAGCTAGGGGTGAAGCTCGAGGAAGTTGGGACGAAGCTCGGGGAGACTGAGGCGTAGCTCGAGCAACTTAAGGCAGGAACTCGAGCTACTATTGCTCAGGCTCAGGAGGATGCTATCAAAGAATATTAGTCTTCCTAGACATAAACGGATGATAAAAATTCTCTCTACTAGCGGGGCTATTGGAAGTGTGTCGAGACCATGAAGGATGCCTTTTCAGAGTTAGATCTCTCTAGTTTCGATGAATCTGAGTCAGGCTCCGACGCATCTGTCAATGAAGTGACTCCCGAGTAGCCCACCAAGGCTTGAAGACCAACTTCTCTCATTTTTTCTTAATGTGGAATGATGTAATCATGCCCTTTGTGGCCCTATCAATGAAAGTTATCCCTTTCTTTTTAAGATAATATATTCATTTGTAAATTTTTCTAAGTAGATCGTACCCAATAGACGAGTTAGATCTGGTAGATGGATTGGATTTGATCTAGATTTAGTAGATAAATCAAATCCTATAAATAGATGGACGTGGGTCGAATCTTACAAATAGATCAGATTTAGGTCGGACCCTAAAGATAGGTTAGATCCCATAGAGTGGACCTTGGTCGAACCCGGTAGATATAGTAGATCCAATAAGGGTCAAGATGCAACCAATCTTTATTAGTTTTATCGTGAGGCTGTTCAATATACAGTAAGCTTTGCATCGATCTACTAAGGACGATAAATCTTAAGATGTTCAGTATTCTAGGGATGAGGTAGGAGTTGACCATCCAAATTTTCTAGTCGATATGTGCTAAGTCGACTTGTACTCGTTACTACATAGGGTCCTTCCCAATTCAGGCTCAAAGTTTCTAATCTTAGCTCCTTGGTGTTTTGGAAGGTTCTTCGAAGGACTAAGTCATTAGCTTGGAACCTCCTAACTTTCACCGTGGAATTATAGAAACGCGTCACTTGCTTCTGACAAATAGCGGTTCGGATCCGAGCTTGCTCTCTCCTTTCCTCGAGAAGGTTAAGACTTAGTGCCATTAGCTCGGAGTTTAGTTGCTTATCGAACACTTTTGTCTAAGCTGTCGGTAGCCCGATTTCTACTGGAGTGACTGCCTCTACCCCGTAAGCTAAAGAAAAGGGGGTTTCCCTAGTGGCTGTTTGAGTAGTAGTTCGGTATGCCCAGTGGACTTTAGGGAGTTCCTCGGCCCATGCTCCCTTGTCTTTCTCAAGCTTGGTTTGGAGGTGATACTTGATGATCTTATTGACTGCTTCGACTTTTCCATTTGCCTGTGGGTGTCACGGCGAAGAGTGGACATTATGAATTCTGAGGTTCTTACACATTTTCTAAAATTGCTTGTTATCGAACTGTTTTCCATTGTCGGAGACAATTGTTCGAGAAATTTTGAATCTACATATAATGTTCTTCTAAACAATGTCCGTGATCTTTTGCTCGGTTATCGTTGCCAGAGGTTTGGCTTTAACCCACTTCGTGAAGTAGTCGACCGCTACCACGGCGAACTTGGTCTTACCTTTACCAGTTAAGAGAGGACCGATGATGTCAATTCTCCACTAAGAAAATGGTCATGGTCCAGTCATAGGAGTGAGATCTTTAGGAGGCTGCTGGGCCACATTCGCAAAACGTTGACACTTGTCGCACTTCTGAGCAAATTGCCGAGCATCGACCTGAACGGTCGACCAATAGTGTCCCTGTCGAATAACCTTGTGGGCTAGAGCTCAGCCTCCAGAGTGGTTTCCATAGATACCCTCGCGTGTTTCCCTTAGGATGTACTCTGCTTCATTTGGTTGAAGACGCCTGAGATAGGGGAGATAGAATCTCTTTTTGTAATGAACTTCAATGAGTATGGTGTAGCGAGCCGCTTTAGTTCGCAGTCTACATTTTTCTATTTAGTCCTCGGGTAACTTGTCCTCTTTAAGGTAATTGATGATTGAATCCATCCAGGTAAGTTCCAAGCTTACTGGGAGAATTATCGCGAGGTCAGCCTCGTCGATGCTTAGTTTAGTAAGGAACTTGATTGGGACTAATCTTGGAATATCGTCTTCGTCTATTGTGGCTAGCTTTGCCAACATGTCAACTTTGGAATTTTTTGCCCGAGGAATCAGAGTGACGCTACATTTTTAGAATTTTCTGATCAATTCTTTAGCCTTTCGTACGTAGACTCTCATGCGCTCCTTCTTGGCCTGGTATGCTTCTTCTATTTGATTAACAACCAACTAGGAGTCGCTAAAGACTTCGAAGTGCCGAGCTCCCATATTGGCTGCTAGTTTAAGTCCGATGAGCAAAGCTTTATATTCTGTTGTATTGTTGGATGCTTGAAATTTGAATCTTAAGGATATTGTATACATACATGGTCTGGGGTCTCTAGGACTATCCCGGCGCCACTTGCCTTAGAGTTGGATGTAGAGTGTACTAGACCCTAGTGATTATCCAGCATGAGAACCATACTAATATTTAATGCTTAAGTGATGAGCTGCATTAATATGTGAATTTGGATGAGGATTGGTATGCTTGAGTTGCATCTTACACCGCATGGCCTTAGTATGACCAACTCATTCATGACTTGCATCGTATGGCCTTGATGTGGCTGATAGTATTCATGCCTTACATCGCATGGTCTTAGTATGACTGACATCATTCATGCCTTGCATCGTATGGCCTTGATGTGACCGATAATATTCATGTCTTATATCGCATGGTCTTGATATAGCCGATAGCATTCATGTCTTGCATCGCATAGCTTTGGTACGACTGATTATATTCATGGACTCATCAACATGGTTCCTCATTACTCTGATATTACATTCCGAGCACGCTCATATTATGCACAGACTTACACCATCCTCTAAGATTTTTATAAGCTTATGCACAATTGATGCATGCAGGTGACACCAGGACGTAACCACAACTTAGTTACAACAGAAGCATGCAGTTGAGCTTTAGGAGTTTTCGTTATTATTAATTATCTTATATTTCCCTTCATATGTATTGTACCTTATAGTTTTTTATCGTAGTGAGTTTTGTGATGGTGTTCTTATGGTTATTGTACATGGGTTATGCTTATTACGAATCATATTGATGTTGAAAATCCTCCTTGCAGGGTCCCAGGATCAGAACATGATAAATGGGTGTTAGGAGCTAAGAATAGGGTACTATGGAGGTTGTCGGCATCGGATTCGACAATTGAAAATTTTGTGAGCCCGGTTTCCGAGTTCAAGGCGTGGCAGAAGTTGGTATCAGAATATAACTTGAGAATAACTTAGGACAACATCACATATCTACTATGAGCTTAGGACAATTAGGTCGCAAGTGTGTAATAACCCAATTTAATTCCTAACATGTGAGCATTCGAGAGATTCTCAAGGTTGATTGACATCCTTGTTCTTTCCTATAGGACATGCCGTCTAGGAGAGCGACTCGAGTGACACCCGCTCCACCACCTAAGACTCCCGCTCTATCACCTACGACTCCCACTCCACCACTTGAGATCCCTGTTTTCCAGCCTGAGGATGCAGTTCCTCCCCATGAGACTGGTGCGGATCTGATCGTATCCATGAGTGCCTCCCAGTTACAGCAGATGTTGCAGGATGTGATAGCCGCCCTTCAGGGGCAGGGCAGGCACCCAGTTGTTTCACCAACCCATGTAGAGCAAGAGCGCGCGAGCGCCCTTCTTCGAGAGTTCCGACAGCTTGATCCCCTACATTTTCAGGACGAGCCAGATCCGACAGTAGCCAAAGATGGCAATCCGATGTGGAGAAAATTTTTGATACGATGACATGTATGACCTAGCGGCGGGTCTAGTTAGTAATATTTTTTCTCTAAGGTGAGGTCGAACACTGGTGGACATCTGTTACCCATGTTGCATGTCCTGGTTTCATTTAGACATGAGAGGATTTCGTAGACCAATTCGAGCAGCAGTACTTCCCCGACCACATTCATCGGAAGCAAGCATTAGAATTCGAGACCTTAGTGCATAGAGACATATCTGTGGCACAGTACGTAGCTCGTTTCATGACACTATCAAGGTTCGTGCCATATTTGGTTAATGACGAGGGGCAGAAGGCCCGCTGTTTCAAGAACGACTTGCGTTATGGTCTTTGAGGCCGTGTTGTTGGGCATGAGCTCTCGAATTTTCAGGCAGTAGTACGAAGAAATCAGATTTATGAGACTGAGAGGGCCAACACGCAGAGTAACTGTGATCAGAGGGAAGATCGGAAGAGGCAGACCCCCTCTGGTATCTCCCATTAGGAGCAGCGTCGTGAGCAACAGAGGTGCACATGCCACTAATCCGCCAGAGCACCAACAGCACAAGCGACACCACCTCAAAGGCAGCTTCCTGGTGCCTATTATGGATGTGGTGGGATAGGACACCGTATGTAGTGTCCTCGACCGCAGCAGTAGCAGCCAAGAGCACCACATCAGCTTCCACAACAACAGCTGAGAGCACCACAATAACCTCCACAGCACCAGCGACAACAACTCTCACCGCTGAGGCCCCTTCAGCAGCAGCATCAGCACCAGCCTCCTAGACTACAGCAGCAGAGGCAACAAATTCGACCGCCTCATTGACAGCAGCAAAGGCAGTAGATTCGACTGCCTCATTGATAGTAGCAATAGCAGCACCCTCAGAGGGGATATGCACCTCCCTATCCAGCTCAAGCTAGGTTCTACGCATCTCAGCAAGACTCGTAGTCATCTAGAGGAGTCATTGAGGGTATACTCTCAGTCTCTGTATGCATCGTCCGAGTATTATTTGATTTCGGTGTTTCGCACTCATTTATGTTTAAGGATTTTTACTGATCATCTAGATTGCCGACAGAGTCTGCTAGTGAGGGATTGACTGCATCGACGCCCTTGGGGAAGACTATAGTGTGAGGCCACTTTTGTTCATCTTGTCTCTTGTTGGTGGTAGAGATTTTCTTACCCGCCGACTTGTTTGTGCTTCCGATGTCAGATTTCAACGTTATCCTAAGCATGGATTGGCTTGTCGAGTACCACGTCGTGTTGGACTGCTCCGCGAGGATAGTCACATTCTGTATACCAAGCTTGTTGCAGTTCCAGTTCATTGTCGAGCCAAGAGGAGAGTCGTTGTCTTGTTTGATATCTTGCACACTTGAGGAGCTTATTGCCTTATGTATCGATCAGTTGCCAATGGTCTGTGATTTTTTTCATATGTTTCAAGAGATTCCGGGATTGCCGCCGCGCTGACATATTGAGTTCCAGATTGATCTTTTGCCTGGTACCGCGCCTATCTCGAAGGTCCCGTATTGTATGACATTGATGTAGTTAAGGGAGCTACAGCGATAGTTGGACGAGTTGCGTGAGTTGAGATTCATTCGTCCAAGCAGTTCGCCTTGTGGAGCGTCGGTACTTTTCGTCAGGAAGAAGGATGACTAATTGAGGCTCTGCCTGGATTATCGTGAGCTCAACCAGGTCACGATTAAGAACAACTATCTGCTTTCGAGGATCGAGGACTTATTTGATCAGCTGCAGGGTACACAGTTTTTTTCGAAGATTGACCTGCGTTCTAGTTGTCATCAGATTTGGGTCCGAGAGGAGGACATCTCGAAGACAGCTTTCAAGATGTGTTATGGTCATTTTGAATTTTAGGTTATATCCTTTGAACTGACCAATGCGCCCGCAGTATTCATATAGTTGATGAACGAGGTCTTCCGTCCTTATCTCGATCATTTTGTTGTGGTATTCATCAACGACATTCTGATATATTCGAAGACCCGTGAGGAGCATGCACAACATCTGGAGATTGCATTGCAGACCCTCCGTGTGCACCAGCTGTATGGGAAGCTGTAGAAGTGGGAGTTTTAGCAGAAGGAGGTGACATTCCTCGGTTATATGGTGACAAGGGAGGGTGTTACAGCGGATCCCTCGAAGGTTGATGTAGTACGTTAGTGGGACCAGCCCATAAGCGCATCCGAGATCCACAGTTTCCTTGGTTTGATGGGCTACTATCGACATTTCATTGAGGGCTTCTCTCGTATCACAGCCCCGTTGACCACGTTGACTCGAAAGGGCGCAGAGTTTGTTTGGAGCAGCGTTTGTGATCAAGTATTTATGGAGCTGAAGCACTGCCTCACATCTGCTCTTATCCTTACTCTTTCTTCTGGGAGTGATGAATTTATTGTATTTACCGATGCTTCGCATATTGGATCTTGTCCTCACTCCATTCCATAAGTCGTTTCTATTTTCCCCCAACAGTGATTATGATGGTTTAATACATATATTTGATAGATTGGATGACATACACATATCATATGGGTTTTAAAATTATGATTTTCTCACTTTATTGCTTTTTAAAGAAAAAACACTGGCAAACTAACTTGATTAGCTCAAAACCTCTTTGGTAAGTTTGGAATTTATCATAATTATATTTCTTTGGAGAAAAAAAAAGGTTCAGTGAAGGAATATGGGTCCCAGTATGGCAGTGATGCAATACACGTGGGATCCACGGTTTAGTGATATAGGCCATTGACATGATGAGACCCATGCTGATAGGGATGCCCAAAAAATCTACTTGATACCAACCCTTTGACAATGCCTTTTTTTTTTTTTTTTTTTCATTTTTTTTGTATTTTTTTTTGTTCGATTGCAGACTATTTATGTATTTTCTCTTATTTATGGTTCGAATTGAAGGTTTGGTATCTTCAGGTCTCAGGATTTTCTGGGGCATTGTGAGGTTCTCACTGTTCGATAGCTTAGATGATTGGACCATTGGCTTGTATGTGTGAAATCCTGGCGACCATGTACCCCGCATATATGAAATCTTAGCGGTCAGATGCGCAACATTTCTGGTGGTATGCGGATTTGTATTGGGCAGTGACATCTTCACATAAGTCAGGGATTGTGCGATAAAACATACATCAATAATGTTTCTAAAAAATGAACTGAAATAATAAAACAAGATGCCCGGTTCCTCTGCAAGTCCTTGTAGAATAAGCTTATTTTAAAAGAGATGTGCATGACCGCTTGTGTTATGTGTATTGCATCTATGTTGTCTATACGATAGTGGCCCCACCTTGAAAAATCACTACAACAAAAGTCGGCTTAGCCGACACTGTGCGTCGCTGGTTTAGCGGCGCTAATTAAAATTAGGCATCGGTTAGGGATCGGGTATAAATACCGTACCAGCCCTTTTTCTCCCCTGCCGACGCTCTCTCTCTCTCTCTCTCCCTCCCTCCCTCGATCTCTCCCTGCCTCTCCCTCTCCGCGCGCTTACTCTCCCTCTCGCTCTCCCTTTCCCTCTCCCTCCCTCTCTCGATCTCTCTCCGCCTCTCCCTCTCTCTCTCTCTCTCCGCCTCCCCCTCTCTCTCTCTCTCTGTCTCCGCCTCCCCCTCTCTCTCTCTCTCCCTCTCCCTGATCTCCTTCTGCTCTCTCTCTCTCTCTCTCTCTCTCTCTCCCCCTCTCTCTCTCTCTCCCTCAAAACCCTAGCCCTCTCTCTCTATCTCCTCGGCCCTCTGCTGCAGTTCGGCCTTCTACCGCTCGTAAATCTCGGATTCTCGGGTATGATGTAAGGTTTTTCCCTTCTTGTTGTTGCTTTTTGCAATTTATAATACCTGATTAGGGATATGCATTTTCGAATCCCTAATTAGGGATTTTTATAAGAAATCCCTAATTGGGGATGTGTATTGTCGAATCCCTTGTTGGGGATTTGCATTGTCAAATCCCTTTTTAGGGATTTGTATTGTCAAATTCCTCATTAGGGATTTGTCTTGTCCAATCCCTAACTAGTTGGGGATTTGAGGACTTTTAAAATTGGGGATTTTAAAAGATAAATATAAACTGATTAAATAAGTGTAGTTTTTGGTTCACGGTGCATCTAAAATGCGACCTTACAATTTGGACTATGTGAGAAGGTTGTTGACCATGCCTTCTTTGAAACCTTCCATTTTTATGAATTATGTCTTGAGATGATGGCACATAGTTTGGGTATTTAAGTAAACAATCATTGATGCACTCTTATGATGAAAGTTTCTCTGCATTTTGTTTACTTTCAGGCATTAGGAGGAGATGGACAGGTTAGAAATTCTTCTAGTTACCAAGGTGTCATCTAGCTGATTATTTTACCAGGTATGGATGTTTTAACGAGTGGGGAATATCATGTTGGAGTGCCTAGAGGGCTTCAAGCATCTATTTTCTTTCCTGCTTAGGTGTTGTGATTTTACAAAAAAATAAAATAAAATAAAATAAATAAAATAAACTGAAATTCAAAATTGGAATCGATTTTGATTTCACTATCTATGCCTTGAAATCCATTTTATTTTTTATTTGAGATTTCAATCGATTCCTCTCTCTCAGCTGGAAGAAGGAGAGTTGCTAGCTTGGCTAGAAACATCAGATTCTTATCTACTTAGGCATCAGTTGATATGAATTGCCCAGCTTTGCTGCCTAAATTCTTTTCCTTAAATTAATCCCTGTGAGTTATGTTGAGTGAGCTTTGCCCTGAATTAGGCAACTTGCATCAGTTTCCCTACATGTTGGCAAATGGATTAAAAATTGGTTTTGACATACAGTATCACTCACCACCAAAACTCATGACAGTTGATATAGGGCCAATATAGAGTGAGCTCTGTTCAGTCCAAATCAGATAGTTAGGTTTTTTAATAACTGTTTTCTTAGAGATATGGTTCATCCTGCAAAAAGATGGTTCTGATGGCTGTATTTAAGTGCCTCATTTGAGATGGATGAATGTGAAACTCCTCTTCCATGTCATTAAGAGGGAGTTTAGGACCACTCGATTGGTGCCATTTAGAGTTATGCCACTAGTGTGAAAACTAGTGCAGGGATTCAACCATTTCTTTGGCTTATTTAATAGACTTAGCAGTGTGTTTGCAGAGACATCTGAAATAATATACAGTTTTATAGAGAAAGTTAGAGAATTGTAGAGTGGTCTACACTACATGGTAATATGCATAGCTTAGAATATTTTGAATGGTTGCAGAGTTCTGTAGTAAATTTTGTTCCTTAGGCCTTTGCCAAAGTAGAGCATTCAAATGGTTATAGAACTGTCAAGTAACAATAAGAGATCAATTCTATCCTTTGGTTTTCATAATCACCACCACCACCATTAGCCCTAATATATTGGAACTGAAAGTAGGGAAGCAGCATGGCATTCAGTTTCTGTTTGTGAATTTTATAGATGCTTTGTGGAGAGATTTTGTTTTGGGTAGTGGGCTGGCCTTTTTCGAGACTGTTTAGAGATATAATAGTAGTTAAAAACATTATGGCTCATGTGTTTTGAGTATGGGATCTTTTTTTCCAACTGCTAGATTGACGATTTATTCTTGATTTTTTTTTATCTTTGTTTGATCCGTTAATAATGCATGCTTTGCTTTGTGAAGGAAATGTAGGCAATGCTTAGCCAGCGATCATATGCACACTTTTCAGTTTGTTAAAGTGCAGCCTAGGGGTTCAACTTTCTTGACCCTTGGACTATTGGGACAGATCATGGATGGGTCATGCCCTGTTTTGGCTCTACTAATTTTCATTTGATGCGCTCTTTAAAGAAAGCAACACATCAATGGTAGAATTGAATGTAACATAAGTATGTGCACACTAATGATTTGAGGCACGACTACCTGATTTTCCTTTTATTAAAGCTTGCTGCAAGTGAAGTTAAATTAGCAAATCTTAAGAAAATTATATTTTAGTTGTTTGTTTGGTTTTAGCTGAAAATCTACGTGTGTGGACTGATCAGATTTTAAGCTTAAAAAGAGAATATAATCTGCCCATTCTAAAGGTTGGAAAATTCTATTAAGATCCTGCAATGCTTTGGACTGAAAATTGATTCTGGATCAAGCATCCATATTTAATCTCCATCGCTTGTGTATTCATGTAAATGTAAAAAGGACACTTCTCCTATTTGTTATTAAAAATTCTGAGCATGTCACAGTGAGACATTTCTATGCATCATAACAGCTAAAACCTGAATTTGGGGACTGCCAAAATGGACTCCATTTTTGTTTGCTTTGTTGGCCCAATAAATCTTTGTGGTAGGCTGAGTTTCAGGGGTGCAAACTTCTTTAGAAAGTAGGAATCAACTATCGTTTCTAACTTTTGATGCATTGATGATCTAAAAAAATATGTTTTTTTTTTTTTTTTTAAAATAATTTTAATTTTAATTTTTTTGGGATATGATTGTAGGATGTGCATTTCCAATATATTAACTGTAAGTTGCAGCTATCTTTTGTTATCTACTAAAAACTTTCATCAAAATTTTATTTTATCATCCATGGATTTTCTCCTCCTCCCGGTCAATCCATTGGTCATAGGGAAATCAACTGGGACAAGTAAAATTTCTAATTTCTCCAATTTTAAGTGATTCTTTTTATATTATTTTGATTTGGGTCATTGTCTATTTTGAATTTCTCATTTGGTTTTTTTTCATTTTACTTGAATTTTTTTTTCAGTTCATGCATTAATTTCTGGTTGTTGGATTTTATCATTTTACTTGGATGGTTTGGTATTATTTAGATGTGAATGTTTGGATGTGTTGTCAAAACAAATTGCAATTATTTGTACTTATAAACTGAAATGACCAAATTGTAATTTCCATGCTTCTAAATATACACTTCAAGTCATGATGTATTGTTTGGGTGTTGATTATGTCAGAAAAATGAATTTAAAGCATTGACTTTTGTTTTCTTAAATTGCAGATTTAGTTGCATAAGTAGGTAATATAAGTACCTTTTCTGGAAAGAAAATCTGCATGTATCGGTATGCAATAGATAAATCTGGATATATCTTCCAAACAAACTCACATGAATACGAGGAAACTATGAACAAACCCACCATATCCTGTAAGCTTTCATGACACATCTTGTTTATTTTCTATTCAATGTAAACATTGGCCTAATTCTTTGAAAATTTTTGTATCAGGAAACATTGCAAAGGAAGCTTTACCTGTAAGCATGATTTTCACCATACTAATGTATAATGCTTCAAAGCTTCAGGTGAGTTGGTCTACCACTATTCTTGTCATTTCTTCTAGGTTTCTCATAATGACGGAGAGCCTCTCCCTGATCCATATGAGTATCATAGTATAATTGGGGCCTTAAGTATTTTACTCACTCAAGTTTTCACTTTCCTTGCACTTGGTAATGTATGGTTCTGATTTACTCCCCATGTTGTTTTTGAACACCTTCATAAAGGGAGAAATCAGAGAAATCAGAAACCAGATGAAATTTGTGAAAACCAGCAAAGAGAACTTGCACTTTAGACTCACACTACCACTCCTACTTCCTAGGATTCTACATGTGCTAAAATTTTGAGCCAGATGTAGATGACCAAACAGATGATACTGAGTTTTCTGATCGTGATGGAAATGACATTATGTACAATAATTGATTTCTTATACACTAGATTGTCCTAAAGTATGAAAGAGAAATTCACATGTCTTTTTTCATATGGTTGAGTTATTATTATTTTCACATGTTCATTTATTTTCATTGTCCAAACATGTGCTTCTGTTTTAGCTTGATATGATGATTTTGGAATAAGTGGGATCAACCTGATGAAGGATGTCACATAAATGTGTCATGTTGGCACGTGTAATGATTCACCTCTTGGATATCTCCTTGTTTTATTTATTTATTATTATTATTATTATTTTTTGGTGTTCTCATTGTCTATGTGAGTGACTTCACCCTTATATAAGATGTGAACAAACATAAATCACTCATGCTTGCCTGTCAGCCTGCTTGGATGTATGCAATTTTGTGTAATCTTTCTTCTGTATGTAATTGAATAATAATGTTGATTTTCAGCTACAAGGACCGATTTCTTGCTGCTTTGCCAGCACCTCGTCGAGCAAGTGCTGACTTCAGTTGGCTTGTTTTCACAGCCACTGCATTCTACTTGTGTGCAAAAAGACACAACGTAGCTAATCATTGAAATCCTTTCTTCTCTTTCCATTTCAACCTGCCTGCTTTTTTAAAATGTTTCTTACGCTTCAGTGTTTACTTGTTTTGCAGCTTTAAGTAGACAAGATTAAGCTTATTGAGCTCTGTGGCACATCAGAATCTGAATTTACTAGTGTAAGACATGCTCCTGTTAGCATTTTCTTTATTTCCACTTTGTAGCATTTGTTTTTTATTGGACTTCCGAATCATGGTTGCAGGTTTCAACTTCTATGAAGGACCTATGCTTTGATGTTTTCGGTATTACAAAGGAAAAGAAAGAGCTGTGAAAGGGTGCACTGAGGTACATGTTTTTATTGACATTTTACCAGGCCAATCTCCCTGTTCTTCCACTGCGCGTCCCACCTGTTCCTGTAAACTCATTTTCTTTACAAATGAATGGTTTGCATACCTTTGAGATAGGTTTCTAATTTTTGGATTGGTAATCAGAACTATTAGATGCATTTATTCATGAAGATGAAGATGGACTTGAGGTGGGCATGCCCCTATAAGATTGCTATGTTATACTATCCCTAGATGGATGATGCATTTATTCATGCTAGTTTGAAAGATCTGATGTATATGCATGTGCATTTATGCACAAACATATCTGCTCTTGTGCATCAAAGAATGTGACTATAGAGTTAATTTGCATGGGATCTCACCTAACATGTGCCTTAGATAAGCAGAATTGTGACCAACATTATCACATTGAAGGTGGTGCAACCCATCCTTTATAAACTACGAAACTTCTGTAGAAGACAAGGAATTTCTCCTTGAAACTAATGCTTGGGTTGTGGTAACAGTGAATGCTGAAAAGTTTTTTAGAAGAATTGTGACGGTTTGCAAAGTACTAATGCTATATTAGGCTTTTAGTGGGTGATTTTCAAACTTCATTCATGTTTAGATTGCAAATCAAATTTCTCCGTGGAATGTGTTTTTCAGTATGACAAGAATCTTTTGCAGACTTGTGTCCAACACAGTCAGTACACATTTTTGTGAGGAAAAAAAAAAAAAAATTCTTTTGCAGACTTGCGTCCAAACGGACCCTTACTGATTTTATTAATGCAGATATTTTTATTTTTATTTACACACGCACACACACACGCCATGGTGGGATTTCACCACTTATGGGTACTCGAACCCTCTACCAGGTGTTGAAACTCTTGAGAGTCTACCACCTGAGTAAAAGTAAGGACCCTATTAATGCAGATATTGATAAAAGCAGAGGAAATAACATTTGAGTAGCCCATAGTTTGCTGCAGTGAATTCCCACAGGTGTGCAACCATATCAACTTTATTGTCATCTTGTGAACAGATCAGCAGATACTTCTCCGATCCGCAGTATTATTTTCAGGTGAATGACCAATATGTGAGGGACAAGTTGAAGGTGATCTTGTTTCCATTCCTACACAGGGTATGCGATAACTGACCTTTTCTTTTCTGTTCCTTTTATTTTTCTCAACAACCCATTGATTTTTTTTCTTTTTATTTATTATTATTATTATTTATTTATTTTTGCAATGATGCATTGATGAACTTGCTTCATGGAGTTATATGGTAGAGGTCTAATTTGTGGATCCGGTGGGCCAACGCATGATTTTAGACATCTTAGGCAAGTTGTTCTTCTTTGGGCTATGTTTTTAATTACTTTTGTTCAGATTCTTGAAAATGAGATTTCATATTTTAATTATAATAAATAATAAAGATGGTCCACTTCACTTATTAGATTCAAATCAACGGCTGAGCTGGCAGGATTATCTTATCATGTTTTAAAAAATGAAGAATCAATTAGCTAAGGATTGCTGCTGTCTCCTTGATTTGGCTAACTTCTAAATCAACCCCATTATGACGTTGAGATGGTTCTTTCTTAGTTTTATTTTTAATTTTTATTTATTTACTTCTTTGGGGTACCAATTTTCTGCTGATTTAGGTGGAATCGAAACCCGGAAAACAGGACCTATGCTGACTATTAGAGAAATCATAAATCAAGTCTATTAGAGAAGAAACAGCCCAGCTGCAAAAGTATTTAAAATAAAAAATAATAAATGCTCTAGCTGTGGAACCCCTTCGTTGAACAAGAAATGTCAGGACCGTTTGCAAAGCCAGTGGTGCATCAAAGCATGATTAACAGTATCTCTATGATTGCCATATCCCATGTGATGGAACCTTTATTATTCAGTGACCTTCCCCTAAAGCAAAAACCAGCACCTGCAATTTTCAGATCCAAGCATCGATTTGCTAGAATATAGCTTTCTAGCTCATCAAATAAGAAGCTGAAATCCACAGCAAAACTACAAACAGGCGCGACCACTAAACCCTCAAAGTACTGTATGGAAAAAACACAGTTCTACGGTTTTGAAAAAAAAAAAAAAAAAAAAAAAACCCACTTTCCAGGCAAGAAAACAAATAAAAATTTTGAACTCCAAGAAAAAGGACATGAAAGGAAAACCAAAAGAGAATTCTAATGTGAGATTATATGTATGTATATTATACAACAGATATCACTGTATTTTGGAGACCAATTTTCCAAATTTGAAACTCCTATGAAACTCTTCAAGTCTGCATCAAACGGAGAGAACCCCAAATAAATATCCCATTTGTTAGTTTTTACTTTTTTACTTGTTGGTTTCCTAACTAGCCCAGTTGCTTTTTTGTGGGATTGCTCACCAGATCAATGGTCTGGAATCTTGAATCCTGAAAAAGTGGGTCACACTGCATAATGCCTCAAATTGCAAATGGGATCCAAAAATTTTAATTGGGTTCTTTGATTTGGTTATATTCAATGTGTTTCAGCACTCGGTTTGGAAATTCACCTTCTTCTTCTTTTTTTAAATGTTTACATGCTTTTATTTTCTATTACAGGATACCTTGGAATGGAAAACAGAATATATTGATTGACAGGTGAATTGCACACTCATTTTCATATATGCATTCTTCACAGACATTGCCTTCTCAATCAAATGCTTCTTTTTTGTTGGGCAGATTCGCTGGCCGTGCTCTCCTTGATTTCATTCGTGATTCTGATTCACGAGTTTTTCTGGTCCAAGAGAAAACAGAGGAAGAGGAAGAACTAGAAGAGTTTGTTAATTTTGAGCGTTATCGGGATTTAATTGAGCATCGCCGTAGAGGATGTTGGTACTTTTTAATTTTTTAATCGTGTTGACATTCTTGAACACATTTAGTTTTTGTAATTTTCCTGGAAAGCTGTTTTTTTTTTTTTTTGGCCTGATTGTCCACCTTTCTTTTATTCTTGATGATAAAATTATCCATGTCGATGATTGCCACTCTTCCTTAGGAATTGATTTTATGCCACTACATTACTTCAACTGTGGTCAGTTTCACCAGCTAACAGTCTCTATTAAACAATTACCGATGAAGAGCGTTTGAAACATACTAACGAAGAACTGGAGGCAAAGATCATCGCTCCTTTTGCATCTGACAGGTTTGATATTTACCCTTTGCTCCCATCAATTGCATGTTTTTACGTTTTTCTAGATTTATTGATGAGGGTTCTCAAAGTTCATTATTTATTGTCTTGTTGCTACGTTTGTAATAAGCTAGTAATTGCTGCTTGGGTGGACATGTCTGTAAGGTGGAGTGTCTAAATTAGACCAATTTAGTATTATCTAAGAGTCTGTGATTTTTTGCCTTTTCTGCATGGTGTTCACTGTTTTGCTGGCCAGTTGCTTGACTGTGCTTTCACCTTAAGAAGTTACTTAACAGAGTTATAATTCTGGATGCATATATAGATATAAAATACATGTGGTGCATAGTCATGTACATTGTTAACCAGGTGCATGGCACATGCATGTAAAGAGAGAGAGAGAGAGTCGGTGGAGAGAGCTTTTTGTGGGTAAAAATGTAGCCATTGAGGGCTTTTTGCAGGTGAAATCCCTATTGTACATTGGTAAGCAGCCACGATTTTATATAACCAAAATACACCTTTAAATCACCAAAATACCCCTATCTTTTTTCTTTTTTTTTTCAAATCCTTGTCAAAGGTTCCCTGTTCTTGTAAAACTAATTGCAGCCTTGCGGGGGTAAAATTGTCACCTGCTGCTTGCATTATATACAACATAGCTGGACTGTATGCCATAATTCATGCAATTGTATTATTTCCATGGACTATATGCCACAATATCAAGAACCATACCTTTACTACGTCTTGGATTTCCCATGAAATCACATTGTATACCTCCCATTTACGTGCTGGTGCTGGCCTTGCATTATTACAGGGCTCCACAAGTGATATAGATTGCATGTTCTTGTTATACTTGAGAAGGTTCATTTTACATACAATTCTATCCTCTAGTGTTTGCATGTAAAAGTCAAGTGAGATGATAATGTTGCCTTGTGTTTTGTGGAATCATGATCAGTAGTTCCTGCTTATTGTATTTGTTGTGGTAAACTGTTAATTATTTGGGGATGCTGACTGGACAGAAGATGTTACTGTGACCTAGTAGTGGCTTGTAGACACTTGTGACATATTTGGGATAATATTCTGTCATTGTTCTTCATTGTGGAATAGGTCCATATTGTCTTTTGGGTTTTTTCTTTGTGTGTCTTAAGCATTTGTCATGTGCGTGTGTGTGTGTGTGTGTGTGTGTGTGTGTGTGTGTTTGTTTATTTATTCAACATGGTACCCTTAGGAAAAGTTATATTGTGGCTGCCAACAGTGGGTGATCAAGTTCTTCTGACCCTTTTATATATAGACATGATCATTCATGATATTACATCTGTTCTCTGTGAAGTATAAAGCACCTCCTCCTATCTTGTTTAGTTTTTTGCATTTTATACTTGCATTTATGTTAATCATGTATTTATGCCTTGATTTGTGATGTTTCAGTAACATTTATCCTGTTGACCGTATCTTGAAAAGATTTGTTTCATCACGCTCCCTTTTTTTATTATTGGGTATGAGATGTCTGGCATTTCCTGCATGCCTCTATATTTTTGTAGCTTAATGTTTAATCTGTTGTTTTCCTGGTGTAGACCTCATCAATCGCAGCCTCCAGCAAGCAAGGGTTCGTACTCACAAGTGGGATTTTCCTATGGAGGAGATGGAAAGGTGAGTATGCATGCACTCTCCTTGTCGTTGGTGGAGTATCATCCAAATGCTCCTTTTGGTTATGGCTTGTGTTTTTTGAACTTAGCAATGGATGGATTCACGAATGCAACTCAGGATTCCATAACTGCAAGGTTTGTCAGTTCATGAGTTAACTGTTTCTCCTCTTGTTGGTGAACTTGTGCTTTCTGAAAATATTATCTTTCTGAAACAAAACATTATTTACTTCGATCTTGCATCTAACTTCAAAATTTCTTTCTCCTTTTCTTGTTACGATTAGAATTTTCTATTCATACTTATCAAAGGAAAATAGAAATATTTTTTCAGAGATGATGAAGCTCTTTAATGTTGCATACCATTCCTAAATGGCACATGACACATACCATTACATTCAGAGAAAATTCATGTGACATTCTGCTTGATGAATTGTAGTTCTTTCTTTCTTTGTTAAGTATTTTAATTGATGTGCTTCCCCTGTTTTGAGAAAATATAGGTAAATGTCAAGCGTAATCCATGCTCATGAACTATCCCATCCTTTCTTGTAAATGTTATGCCTAAATATTTAGCAATTATATCTTCGCAGCTCTTGTTGCATCATAGTGGTTGGACTTCATATCACACATGCAAATTTGTTGTTACACCTCACAAGTTGCATTAATTTGTTGACTGATAATAACTCGATCCTCAACTACCAAACCGGTGTAAATATTAGGCCTCTTTCCCAGGGGAAAAGCTACATCCAGTACCAGACCAATGATGAGATGCGCCCCAGGTTTTTTTTTTCTTCAAGTAGGATTGTTGGATGGATGGATCATCATGCATATGTAGGATGGACAAGGACTGTAGGAATACTATTACTTGGGCATTGAAAAGTGCTATCCTTCTTGGAAGCTATCTTAAATTTTGAATGTTTTGTAATTGTGTTCATGAAATAGGAGATTGTATATAGTCAAATTCCGAGAAAATTTGTATGGACATTTCATTGGCTAGGGAAGAGGTCCATAGAACTGCCTTTATACAGGGAACTCTTTCCCATTGTTTTAATGGATCCTTCCTGTCATTTTTTCCATTTGTTACTTTTGTCCAATCTTTTTATTTTATTTTTTGTTCTATAGAGAAAAAATGCTTAGGACCAGTAACAACTGTACACAGAGATACCAAGCGAAATTATACAATGCATAGGCTGAACATTTGTATGGTACTGTTTGGCTTTCAGTTTTTACAGGTGCAGCCCATGGTCCACTCTACGGATGGCCTGCACTAATAATCTCCCAGATGGAACAATCCTAACGCTTCAATAGGTGGCCCAACAAATAAATAGTTAAGAAGGAAATCTCCTAGAGTTTCAGCCTCGGAAGCTCTCTTTCTAGTAAAGTTGCAGTTTTTTTCAATTAGGTCTTTTTCTTTTTTGATTTTTATGAATTGGGTTTCCTTTTCTACTGATTTTACTGTAGGTGCCTTCCTTTCTCTATAAAACAACCCATTGCTGTCTTTGGGCTTGTTTTCTGTTTTTTTTGTTTTTTATTTTCTTTTTTGATATTGGAAGTAAATGGAAAGTGGGTCTTTTTTAATGTAGATTTTTTCTATTTTTTAAGAGAATTTTGGAGCTTTTGTTAATATTGTCCATTATCTCATGTCACTTAAGTGTATCAAACATCAATAGAATGCTAATTCTAACATATCCACCTTTGAAACCTTTCCAAAATTATTAGAAATGACATAGATGATTATCAAGCAAATGGTAGATGAGGGCTTCACTTGGTGAGGCATGTGTATGCCTAGATGAGGGCTTCACTTGGTGAGGCATGCATTTCGTTCTCATGTTTTGATTTTTGAAGCTTTTTTTCTTTTTATTGTTTGAATTGTGTAAAAGAGAGCTGATTGATGTGGTATGTTTTTGTCATGACAGAAAATTTTGGTACTATGGAATGCTCTGTTAAGCCCCATCTTTTATTTGTTTGTTTATTTTTTCTTATTATTTTTTTGAAAAGATGGTTAAACCTGAAATTGTGCCGTGTGACATTTTCCTTCTCTTCATAATTGTAATAAATTTCTTTTATTGTGTACTAATATAAATCTTGTTTAATATTCAGTTTTCATTTTTATGTTTCAAATATTTTAAAAATACAGGTTTTGATTGAATATATAATAATAATAAAAATTACTGGTATGCTAGGGCCTCCCAAATCCATACAAAGGCTTTAGCGGCGCTTGCTCAGAAATCTTTCGGTGCTTTTTCGCGAGAAAAAGTGTTCATTAACAACTTTTAGCGGCGTTCTAAGTAATTTTTAGCGGCGCTTATTCGCGTCGCAAAACCTACAATCGGCGGCGTTACCTAGCGCCGCTAACACTTTTAGCGACATACCCATCCATCGGCGCGTGCCTAGCGCCGCTGATATAATCACCGGCGCTTTTATGGAGTTTTAGCGGCACTTGTAAGCGCCGCTATATGTTGTAGTGAATAGACACAAAATCAGGTAAGTCATCAAGTGAATTTGGAGAATTTTGGGTGGTTTCTGATTGTTTTCTTTTGTGTTATTGGATGGGCTTGAATTCGGACACCTCATCGTCATGGTCTGGCTCACTGGATGGCCATGTAGAGTCATCCATTCGGTAATTTATCAATTGCTGCAGCGTGTCATCTATGTTTCCCTGGATGGAAATTTTAAAGAGTACTCTTGGATAGAATGATCCAAGCCATCTAATTGGTTGACCCTTGTAAACCCATGATTTTGGAGCAGCTGGGAGCGTGGGAATTGAAATCAAGGATTTTAAAACAGGGTCAATGTTTGGCACTCCTAAGTCTTGGATTTCATTTTCAACCAAATTTCAAATCTTAGATTTTGGTCTCTTTTTAAAACTTAGAAAAAAATAGGCTGCAAAATTCATAATTTTTAACAATCAAACTGGCATAATTAACATTTTGTCCTCTCTTTAACAGATTTATACGTATTCGCATCATTGGATGTTTTCTCTTACATTAGCATTATAATGATGAGAGGCCAAAAATGCCAAAAAAAAAAAGGAGATTTTATTTCCCTTATGAAATTAATGATTCCACTTTCTTCATCTATAAAAAAATGCCAAAAAAAAAAAAAAACACAAAGAAGAAGAGATTTTATTTCACTTATGAAATTAATGATTCCACCTTTATAAGCATCTAATATTTGAAATTACCTTATTTTTTGGCCAATGCTCTTTGACGGTTGGTCTGTACAATAATTATTTTACATGTGTACACACATATATCATGATAGAATATTTTAAACTATTTAATTCTTCACATTTATTATTCGGTGAATGCATAGAAAATGATTTCAAAATTTCCATGGTCAAAATCCAACTCCCAAACACAATTTTTGAAATCCAGAATTTTGAAAATCTATGCTCCCAAACACAACTAAAAATCCCGAATTTGAAATTCAGGGTTATGAATTCAAGTTTTTAAATCATACTCATAAAAAACTTACAAGGGAAATTAAACAAAGTAATGCATAGGCATTATTTGATCGATTTCCACTTTCGAAACATGAGTCATCCATGATGAGTCCCCTACAAAGGTCTTGATGGCCTTTCTTACCATGTTTACTTGTGAAGATGTGGCTGTACCATACTTTGTTTCATCCACTTCTCCTTTTCTCCATCTATGGTACATTTTGGTGCACAAGAAGACCTAGACATTTGATATAATGCCTCGTATCTTAATGACCCAAGTATATGACTCGTTTCTCAAAAACCCGAGTGTTAACTTATAGAAAGCCAAATTCTCTCTCTCTTTCTCTCTCTCTCTCTCTCTCTATATATATATATATATATATATATATATATATATATATATATAATCTTTCAGAGTTAGCAGTTTACCATAGGATGGACAAATCAACATAAAGAGAAATTTGTATTTACATTTAGGATATGCAAGAGGCTGCCCATAATGACTTATACAAACCAATGTCTCGATATTAACAAATATAAGATTTGCATGATTTAATACATGGGAAATATTAAAATGCATTTAGACATAAGTCGCAAGATCGTGCAGTTTCTCTCAGTAGGTACATCCATACATCCTTGACAATTATACTCGGTTCCTTATTAGTCTGAACCTAAATATCACTTAAGCCACTTGTATTATCTATACGGTTATATATTTGATGGATGAGTGGGCAACTTAATGTGATTTTTCCTTAAAATTACACACCACCGCCCTAGACAAAAAATAACATAAAAATAACTAGACAAACAAAACATAGTAAATGAAGTCTCATTATATGCATGGATGCGTGAATGCATCATCGACCTGGGAATGCTCATCTAGTCGGCAGTTGGGCTCATCACCCATGCAAAGGCTAGCCATTAGTGAAGCACATCATGTGCGTACATTACGTATCGCATAATGACTACCTATTGTACATCACGTACGTAAATTGATAGTTAGTGGTCTAGCAGCTAACGAAATGATACCCTAATAAGCACGTGCTACAACATCCAGAAACATTCACCCGTCATTGTAAATATGCCATGTATACATAATTAGCCAAGCCATTATTAGTTAGATTACAATTAGCCAGTTTAATGAAACTCAAGGTTACTATAGGGGGCTCGTCACCCAGCATAGACCGATGGCTCGGGCATAGTGTCCCATAACCACTATCCCCGGTCCATAAGTCTACCACCTTAGGGTGTGAGTAGAACCCATCAACACATGGCTAATCAACTATCAGTGTACAGGGGACTACCATTGTATATTGAGTATGAATGAAGTGTTGAAGATATTAAATACAACGATTAAAGTGAGTCGGTATGTATGATACAAATGCGAATAAACATCGGTGACAAAAATGTGGAAAGGTTCATTCCATAGTCAGGTAGGTGGAATTACTCCATAGATGGTAAACCCCATCAATCAAACTGCCACTAACCATAACCTTCATGTTGAGGGTCTAATCTTATCACAATTAGTTCCGTTACACCCTAAGTACAAACTCTTTTTAATGGAGGTTCCCTAGAGAGATTTCAAGTCATGTGTGTTTTGCAACCGATACAAAATAATATGAGGGTTTGGCATGGAGGTTCAAATATGATTCGATAGTCAAAGTAAAACTCATATACACATATAATTCAAGAGTCATGTAACCATAACTTATAAGTTCTAAAGCATGTACTCAAGGAAGCTAAACATGTAATTCATGTGTTTGAGTAACTAGTCAAGTAGCTTAGACAATTCTAACACATACACTCAAGCAAACTAATCAAATATTTTAATCCATCTAAGACATGTGTTAAGTTAAAGTAACCAAGTATTCTAATCAATTCCAAGACATGAGTTTAAGTAAACTAACCAAGTATTCTAATCAATTCTAAAACATGAGTTTAAGTAAACTAACCAAGTATTCTAATCAATTCTAAAACATGAGTTTAAGTAAACTATTCAAGGATCAAACCACTCATAAGGCATAAGTTCGAGCAAACTACCCGAATGATTAACCAATCCTGGATCATCATTCATAGTTACAGTAAAGGTTATCCTTAGCCTAATTTAGGGATGGGAAGCTCAAGGGGAGAAGTCATTACATGAAGAGTTGTAGTCTTGCCCTTGGTCCGAATTCCCATGTGTCTCTTGCGGCCCAAAGTCGTGCAAGTAATTTTCTAGAATCAGAGTTTGTATGAGACAAGTATTCCCAAGGCTTTTGTCTATCTAAATTATTGAAATTGTGTGGGGATTTGTAAGGGCCCATTATCACGGATATTGGGCCAGCATCAAGGTGACTAGGCCCACCAACCACGGCCCGATCAATGAGGCCTGGGCTAGGCCTGAAATGGGCCAAAACTAAGGCCCGAGCTAGGCATGGTTTGGCCCGGCCTGGTACATCACTTAAAGGCCTAGAATTTGGTTTGGGCTTCTTTCTGGCCCAACTGTGGACATGGTGTGGCCAACAAAGATTTTTCTTAGGTGAGGCCCACTGAGATCTATGGTGTGGCCATTGAGATTTATCTCAGGTGTGGCCCACTGAGTCTTAACTTAGCACGACCCACGTCTGTAGTTGGGCCTGATTTTTGGCCTGGACTGGGGCTGATTTCTGTCCGTTTCTGGGAATGATTTCGGCCCAGATCTAGGGCTGATTTTAGCCCAGCACATGGCCTGAATTTGCGATCGGCCCTGGCCCAGATTTCGGCCCAACTAAGGGTTGTATTCAGCCTAGTTCTGGGCTAGTTTTCAGCCCAGTCCGTGAGGCTGATTCTGGCCCAAAGTTTGGGCTGGTTTCGGCCCAGTTCTGGGCTGGCTTTCAGGCCAGGCTATGGCCCAATGCATGGTCATAATTCGGCCCAGCTCTGCGACAGCGATCAACCCAGACCCAGGGCTACTTTTAGCCGATCACATGGCCCTGCTTAGTGGTCTACCTCGGCCCAGATTTGCGGCCCAAACCCAGGGCTGTACTTGGCCCACTTTTAGGCTGGTTTCGGTCCAACTGAAGGGCTGGTTCCAGCCCATGTAACGGCCCAACTGAAGGCCCGTTCTCAGTACAGTTTACGGCCTAACTGAAGGACCGTTTTCAGTTCATAGCAGGGCCCAGATAAAGGCCAATTTTCAGCTCATCTTGAGGCTTGTTTTTCAGCTTGATGCACGACCCAGCTGAGGCCTATTTTCAGCTCAAATCAAGGCCCTGCTAGTGGGACGTTTTCAGCCCCATTCATGGCCTGATGAGGGCTTAATTTTGGACCTGTTTGTGGCCCACATTACAGGTGCAGGGCGGGGTCCACTGAGTTTTCACTCAGTCATGGCCCAGAACCGGCTTATCCTCAGTGAGGCCCCCTGCTGATATGGCCAGCATCAGCCCAACAGCTCTCATTTGCGGTCAAGACTCGGCCCACTACCATCAGTGTCGGCCCAACCCTACTGCCGTCCTAGTAGCTCGGTCCACTGAGCTCTCAACTCGGTTCTGAGTCACGAAGTTGGGAGAGATAATACACACGCAAGCTTACCTCTCTAATGGCGATGGGCACGCACACCCAATGGTTCCGCTTAGGTCTGGCTTGCACCGGGCTGGAAGAATCTGCAAGAAGACCCACGGCTTCCTCCTTTTCACTCTCACCTTCTCTCCCTCTCACTCTCAGGTGGTGCTACAAGTCTGTGCTAACCCAACTCGGTCCGAGCTATGAGGGTTAAGTTGGTGGAGTGCGGCACCGAGTCCACACAGCGCTCTCCTCTCTCTTTCTCTCTCTTTTCTCTCCTTCTCTCTCTCTTTAGCTCTGGTGCGAATCCCAAGAGCAACAATAGCTCTTTTTATAGGCATGAGAAAACCCATCTAACGGCTGGAAAAGAAACTCTTCTTGCAACGATCATTATCGAAGATTCGTTATGCATGGGGTCCATCCGACCCTGAGAATGGATTTTTGTTGCCCACGCCCACCAGAAAAGCACATTTTCACTTGCGGTGGGACCCATCTCGGCATGGTGGGTCATACGTGTAGACGGGGAAGATGGCCTGGCCATCAATGACCGATTTTTGTACAGGGTATTTTCGTACGATCTGTTCCGTTCAGAAAGACCAGATGTGACCACTGATCACTGTGGGGCCCAATTTTTGGTCCTTTAATCCGTGTTTCGGAATCCCTCGTGAGATAACCTTAATCTCGTCATAATCTCGTGAGATGGGATGTCTCGCCCAGCAGAGACATTAGCACCCTATAGGGAGCGGTAGGGATCAGTCCACGTGGCCTAGGGAAGGCCGGGATCGTTCCAGCTGCCCCTTCCCAAAACGGCATTTGTCTCCTTTGCGTTTCATGGTGCAGCAGGTTGCCTGCCGATTTTTGGTAATGGGAGGCGCGATTTCAAATGGAAGATGGATGGATGGGATAAAACGATAAGTTGGCCCACCATCCAGATCCTAGCCATACGCGAGTCTTTTGATCGGTTTCATCCCAGAATTATCATTTCTATGCATGGGTCAGAACAGACCATTAGGTTTTAGTCTTACGGGCCCCAATAGTCTTATGAACGGCTTGGATTGGCTAGATAGTGGCCAGAGTGGGCCATCATGAGGCCAGGACGTCTGTCCGTTTGAAAACGCCTTGGCGGGAGAAAATCCCCCTTTTCTTGCATTTAGCCGGGTCAAGGTGAGTTTGACCAGTTGGGCGGTTCGGTGCACTTCGTGCACGGTGGCTGAAGTTGATACGCACCCCTGTTTAGGGTCCATTGTGATATTCGTAAGAAATCCATTCCGTCCATTCCACTTACAGAGCCTATTAAGAGTCTCTGAACAAAAATGAGGCGAATGTAAATCTCAGGTGGGCCGCACTGTGTGTCCTAGACTCTATTTTTTAGGTTCCTATTGATCCCGTGGCTGGATTGATTTAAAGATCCTATCCAACAGTTGAAATGGCCTTGGGACCTGTTTAAGTGAGTCTCAACATTATATTAAATTACCAAAAGGTAAATATTGTCACCTAACGATTTATTTTATAATCCAATGGCTAGATTAGGGAGATCGGGTATTTAAACTATTGATGGGGGTGTGTGGGTCTAATGAACTGTGGATCCTGTGATTTAGACTTTTAAATTCCGAGGTTGTTGATTAGGTTTGTCTGTTTATGAAACTGGAATCCTAAAAATAAGTTTCTCCAACGATGTGTTCTATCTTGAATAGCAATAAATGGATGGTTTGACGTGGGGATTACTTCCATCGGTCGGTCTTAGACTCAGATGTATGTGAATGTTTACTTAAGATAGGCTTACATTTATACTGAATCTGGTTACACGGTAACACCCAAGTACAGCAAAGCACGGGGTGTTACATTTGAGTGGCCATTTATAGTAGGAAAAATTCATTAATATTTTTTGTCTATTACCAAAGTTTAAGAAAAAATTCATTAATATATTTGTCTATTACCCAAGTCTTATGCTTTTGTTATATTTCTTAAAAGATGCTTAGACAGACCTGCTCCTATTATAATATATGGCAGAGTATTTGTGGCTTATATGTGCCAATGTATCATTGTCTATCCTTTGAGCACCACAAATGTGCTAGGTTCAGTGTTCAATAATGCTCCTCAGGTACTGCATTTGTCCCATCTGCTAGGCTATATTTGTGGCACATGTATTGTCAAGTGTTTCACATGTGCCATGTATGTGAGTTGGTGTGCCTATACTTTATCTTACATATAAGTATAATTGTATTATGGGAATATGCTTAAAGTATATAACTTATTTTTTATTTTTTATTTTTTTGTTTACACACCCCGCACACTCATGCTAGTGGAATTTCAATAAGTATAGAACTTATTGAACACTTGCATTTGATGACCAATTTAAGTCTCTAAATTTGGAGATCCATTGTGCCGACTATAGACTTGTGTATATATACTAACTTCTCATTTGACAATTCTACTCTGCTCTAATAAAAGCTACTTTAACAAGCCATTTTTTTTTTTTTTTGTTCTAAATCTTATTTTAAATGAGTTCATTTACTAAAATCCTGTTTTCAAAACTTTAAAAAATAACTCTTATTTTAAATAAGCACGTTTGGTCAAATATTCTGTAACACCCCGAAAATCGGGGGTCGGGTAGAAACCCAACTTCCGAGTTCCAGAACATCACTTATGCAACATTTTCAATGATGGGTGAAGGTCGGCGGTAATAGTACATAAAACATGAGGTGGATTAAGCCAAAACAACATATCATACTCCACAGACAGTTAAAATTAGCAAGCGGAAGACTGTGATAAATACATAAAATATATAATTGATTGTAAGTCTCCAGAGTGTGAACATGTTACTAGGTTAATTAAATACATGTATACTAAAAAAAATGGAAAGAAAAGAATATACATGAGTGCTCCAAAAATATAAAACGACAAGTGTCAAGGCGTCTAATCAACCTCCCTGTAATCCCGTCGATCAAAACACGGAGAAGAAGTCCTCCTCATCATCATACAAGTTCGGCTCCGCTTCACAAGCCGCGCCATCATCTGCAACTACAACAGAGTCTGGTGGGTGTCCGGAACACCATCCCGTAACGTGGGAGTGAGTGATCAACTCAGTGGAATCATAGAGCAAAGATTAGCATGTTATCAAATCAATCATGCGATAATAGTAAAGCAGACAATCAAACATTCCTAGATACTATTATTAATGCAAGCATGAAATGACATGTTCGATGCCCTCACCGACATACTCCCTCATACGGCACCATCTGCGTCCGCGACATGCTTTCTTCCCACAGTGCTCCACATCTTCCAGGCACATGCAGTGCGATGTGGATATGATTACCGGGTTGTTATTTGTCCTTTCATACAGCAGTATTGGAAAACTAAGGTACTTTTCTTGTATCAATCCTAACACAGATCGTATCTAGGGTCGTCACTCCTAGTATTCTCATACGATGTTATGTTTATAGGTCGCTGCAAGGGCTGCCAGGGCTGTTACTCGCACTCGTTGCACCGCTCCCCCATCACCTTATCAATATAGGCATAATGTACTCTCGTTACTACGGAAGGGTCGTCGCCTCCTGTAGACTCAGATACGCTCGAGGTCACTACAAAGGGCTCATCACCAATCAGAGTAGGCCGACAGCTCGAATGTAGTGTCTCATACCACCACAATCGGCTCACGAGTCAAATGTGCTCATTGGTCACTACGGGGAGGTTTTTGGCCCCAGCGTAGGCTGACAGCTCGACCACGGTGTCCCATACCACCATGCCCAGCTCATGAGTCTTTATGGATCAAGGTACCATGGTTATCAGGGTTTTCAATGGTAAGTTTAGTACCCTAGGTTCAAGCGGTTATGACTCATACAGGGTGAACATACACTGGCCAGTCGGGTTACTTGACGGGCTCGACTAGTACGAGCGCATCTCAAGCCGCACGACATGAAGTGCATAAAACACTTCGTGTGGCCTAACCACTGTCGCCAACCCAAAACACAACTTGCGTTCATCGATGCGTCCTTCGTGGTACATGGAAGCCAACCACGAATTCAATCCATTACTGACTGCCTGGACTAGGTCATAGCCCCAAGCATTTGTATATCAACATCAGTAAGCATATGTGAGTAACAAGAATGAATATAAACAATACAAGCATGTTGACACATGTTATATCATACTACGTAAGCAAATCAACCAACACATGCATTCTATATATGTAATGAAATCAATTCATGTGACCAACATGGTGAAAATCATATACGTTAGCATATTGATTGAGAATTCAATCTCAAAACTAAATCACAACACCATTTACTCAATACATACTAATACAAACATTTATACAAATACTTAGTCTACACACTTTAGCCTACATAGCGTATGTCGACTCTAAGTGCGCATTTGAGTGAATCTTTTCGCCAAACAGATCATACACGCATTCCTAATATAACAACACGACAAATATCCATGGCAATTATTTCAGCAAAATACGGATGTATACTGTATTTCCTACAAATACCTAAAATGCCCTAAATCTCATATTTCCCGTACGCAGTCGAAATGAAAAACGGACAGCATGTTCTACATGTCAAACGGTGTTCTCTTCGATAATCTACTATTAAACGATATTGAAAGCTTTGAAATCAGTCAATCAAAGCGTCTAAAATCCTCACCTTTCGCCTTAGACGTGTATCGATTCGAATAGAACGTCTACGCTCCGTCAACAGCATTAAGGCGACCTATATCACAAGTTACGTAAGCTACACCACTACTCGCATAAAAGGAATCCCTAAAACAGCAAAAGGGTAGGGTTTTCTTACCTATAAGTGAGTTTAAAATCACCGGAAAAGTGATTTGAATGCGGTGCTTCGGTACGTGTAATAGTTGGTGTAAGTGGCAGGAAATCTCTCCCACAAGTCTCTCACAATCTCTCTCTTTCTCTCTCTCTCTTTCTAGGGTTTGTAACAAATTTGGATGGGAGAGATATGAGAACCACCCCATTCTTCAACTCTTTCTAAGTCTTTTCATACTAGACATAAATCCTAATGTAAAAATGATGGAGAATCATTCTTAAACAAAAATTTACTACAAATAGTAAATATATGTATAAATTTGACTTTCGATCATTCCAATCATGGAATCTCATGGAATAAATGGGTTAGTTGGATGGATTAGCCTCTCCTACCCCAAAATCATATGCTACATGATGCATAAACTAATTCCGATTTACAAAATGACCCGAAATAGTGCGAAACAGAGTCGTGGGCCTACCCACGCTTACCTAGAATGATCCGAGGTGGGAACCACACACATTTGGGGCCCCTAGGACAGGGGGACCTTGCCCAAGTGGCCGGCCATCGCCAGAACCCAAACCGGTTGGCGAGGCCTCGCCGTACAGTGGGCCCCACTCGGGCCGAGCATCGGGCCGACGCTCTTATGTGGTTAGGGGAGGCCTCTTATATGTGGGCCGTCCCTTAAAAGTCCCCCAAAGCCCTACCTCCTTCATAAAAATGCCACCCAGGCTCTCCCTTCTCACATTTTTTGCTGCCCCCTCTTTCAAAACCCATTTCAAATCGCCCCCAATCCCATTTTCTGCTATAACCAACGTGACTCCATCGTCCACAGTCATTGGCACTCCCTTCCCTCTTCATTTTCGTCCGTGGAAGCTCTCACATCCTCCATTGAAGGCTGAAATTCGTGTGAGCCTCCATTCCTACCTATCTTGCTCGTTTCCCTTTGAAATCCTAGCCTTTGAGGGCCTGATTCACTCCTCTATAGGGCCTAGATTCATTTTATCTCATTAGGTCAGCCCTATCTCCTCATTCCTAATATCACAACATGAAAAATATCCATGACAATCATTTCAGCAAAATACGGATGTATACTGTATTTCCTACAAATACCTAAAATGCCCTAAATCTCATATTTCCTGTACGCAGTCGAAATGGAAAACGGACAACATGTTCTATATGTCAAACGGCGTTCTCTTCGATAATCTACTATTAAACGACATTAAAAGCTTTGAAATCAGTCAATTAAAGTGTCTAAAATCCTCACCTTTCGCCTTAGACGTGTATCGATTCGAATAGAACGTCTACGCTTCGTTAACGGCGTTAAGGCGACCTATATCACAAGTTACATAAGCTACACCACTACTCGCATCAAAGGAATCTCTAAAACAGCAAGAAGGTAGGGTTTTCTTACCTATCAGTGAGTTGAAAATCACCGGGAAAGTGATTTGAATGTGGTGCTTCGGTACGTGCAATAGCTGGTGCAAGTGGCAGGAAATCTCTCCCACAACTCTCTCACAATCTCTCTCTTTTTCTCTCTCTCTTTCTAGGGTTTGTAGCAAATTCGGATGGGAGAGATACGAGAGGGTTTAAAGCCCTTATATAGGCTAAAATCTAACCTAATGAGACTTGGGACAAAGGTATACTTAAGTTATAACCAAATCGGAACTTTTTCGATCCAAAAGAGCGTTTCGGGAGGTCCCCTGGCTGAACGCGGTCAGAATTAAGCTCATGTACATTGGATCATGCTCACATCAAGTTTTTAGACTGGTAGAGTTCCTAGATCGCACGTGGCGGACCAGTTTCAGTTCATCGGTCACGGAGACTCGATCGAAGATTCCAAGTACACTGACTTGAGTGAGAAATGTTTCCTGATCCGAGGGTGTATTTGGGTTAGATTCCGACGGTCTGAATGCTTATACTGATCCCGCAAATGAAACGTGCCAGATTCATTTAAATCCCATTTAAATTTTTATGAATTTCACTCTTTCTCACACTCCCTGCTCCAGGCTCAATGAAATAGCCTCAGAACATCAGTTGGGCTTAATTTTCGAAATGATTGTCAAGTCCAGCTAAGCGGTCATAACGGTCTAAGATTGTAGATATCGGACTTTTGACGCGCGGTCTAAATCCAATACGAAGTTTCAAAGGGTTCCTGAGAGCAAACAGGTTCAGAGTTTGATCCTAGATTTCAGGGTATTGTAGTGTCATTGGTTCTACAAGTTTTGGGTCTTGCAGAACGTATTTAAAGCCATCAGTGCTAATTTCAAAGCTAATCTAGCATAGCGCTAGCTAACTCACGTTAAATTTCTAAAGAATTTGGTTCTAAGTGATTTCTTTGGCTTTGGAATTGGGTTCTGAGAGGTAACCGAGACGTCATGGTTGGCCCATTGCCTAAGGACGTCTAACCCCAGGTTAGTAAAAATTCGAGGTGTTACATATTCAAATAAGAGTTTTTTTTTTTTAAAGGGATAATTGTTATCATTTTTAAATATTACAATAACTCCATTATAAGTGCAACTGAGATGGTTGTTTTGGTGGATCTCGTCATATATTGATCGTGCCCCAAATGGGAAATGAATAGACGGGTACAATCTTCATGTTTTAAGACATTTGGACTGTCCAATATATCAAACATTGGATGTGAATCGTCTATCATATGGAACCCACCTTTGGTGTGGATTGTCCATCATGTGAGCCAAACCTCTAAAGTAGGCCATCCATCATGCAAGGCCCATATTCGATGTGGACCATTTGTCATTACGGGTTGACCTTTGATGTGAGTCATCCATTATGTGGGCCCACCTTGATGCAGGTCATTCATAATGTGGGAACCACCATCAATGCTAATTGTCCTTTATGTGGGGCCCCTTAATGTCCACTACCCATCACATGGAATCCATATTTAGTGTATCCGTCGTGTGGGCCCTCCCCTTTGAAGTGGGTTGTCCATCATGTGGGGCCACTTTTGATGTCCATTATCCATATGTGGGTGCACCTCTATGTAAATCATCCATCATGTTAGACCTTAGATGTGGACTATCCACCATGAGTAGCGACACTTTGATGTGGGCCATCCATCATGTGAGGCCCACTCCATCCATTATGTGGGCCACCTTGATGTGGGCTATTCATTATGTGAGGCCCCACCTTCAATATGAGTCAATCGTCATGTGGGCCCACCTTTAATGTTAACCGTCCATCACATGGGCCCACCTTTGATGTTAACCCTTCATTATGTGGGTCCACCTTAATGTGGACTATTCATCATGTGGGGGGCACCTTTAATATAAGTCTTTCATCATGTGGTCCCACATTTGGTGTCCACCATCCATCATATAGGGCCCACTTGATGTGGATAGTCCATCATGCGGGGCCACATTTTGATGTGGGCCAATAATGAGGGATCCACCTTTGATGTTCACATCCATCATGTGGGTCCAACCTTGGCTGTGGACCATCCATTATGTGGACTCAAACCTTCAATATGGTTGTTCATCATGTGGGCCTACCGTTGATGTCAACCTTCCATCGCGTGGTCCCACCTTCATTGTCCACCATCCATTATGTGCATTCCACCTTTGATGTGGACCATCCATCATGTGGGGCCACACTCTGATGTGGGGCATCCATCATGTGGGGCCCACCTTTGTTGTAAGGATGCATTATGCGGGCTTACCTTGATGCAGGCTATTCATCATTTGGAGCCCCACCTTTAATATGGGTCATTCTTCACGTGGGCTCACCTTAAAGAGATTGTGAAGAGATGAAAATATGAAAAGATGGGAACTACTTAAAAAAGTTTAATGATGAATTTGTCCAAAAATTAGGAAACAATGCCTATTGCTCAACTGAGTAAGCTCTTAAAGAAAAAGTGACCTACACATTATTTATTTTTTAAGAATTGTTTTACTAGTTTCTTAAAAAAAGATAAATGATAAACTTAGAGCTTTACTGAATAGTTTAACCTTTTTTTTTTTTTTTTTTGAATAAATAAGCTATTACTAGTAATTTTTAAAACTAAGAACATATAAAGAGTTTAAGTTCCGTATGCAATGTGCTTTGGCCAACTTCATGGAAATAACTGTAGTGATTTGTATGTGGGTGTTACTTTATTATTATTATTATTATTATTAAACACAAACACTCACACTCGCCCCTACACACTCACATACTCACTGCATTCAGACCACAAGGGATGCACGAACCCATGATTGTCGGGGCACAAAAAATACACGAGTTGATCAAATTTGGTTTGTTGCGCATCAAGGATCCAAGATAAGTAGCCCTGCCCATTATGCGGCCCTCTCTCTATCATCTCTCTTTGAAAAATCTACCGTAATGAAGTGTTATGATGAATAGTGTCACTTTGAATAGTGTTGCGCAGGATGAATAGTCGAGGGATGAATAGTGTTGCGCGGGATGAATAGTTTTGCGATGAATAGTGTTGCGCGGGATGAATAGTTTTGCGATGAATAGTGTTGCACGGGATGAATAGTTGCATGATGGATAGTGTTGCACGGGATGAATAGTTGTGTGGTGAATAGTGTTGGCGGGATGAATAGTTACGGGGTGAATAGTGTTGCACGGGATGAATAGTGTTATGCAGAATGGAGCCCGTGGCACGAAAATTGATGCCTCGCATGTGTGAAAGCCTATAAATACCCCCTCCCCCTCTCATTTGCATCATTAGAAATTTCGGGGAGAGAAGGAACTGCATGAATAGTGTTGCGTGGTGAATAATGTTACCTGGGATGAATAGTGTTGCACAGATTTGATGGGTGTGTTTCGTGGTCGTGTAATAAAAGGCCTCCACAGCCCCATGCTTTGAAGTTTTGAGGGCTCCCTTTGCAGTTTGATTTTCGATGCATACACCTCTCAAGTGTTGACTCGAAGCAAGGGATCTTGGACTCGCAAAATACCTCTGTTGGTCCGATGGATGCAAAATATGCCGAAATGCTGCCAAATTTTCAATTAAATTGCTTCTCCTTTCATACATTGCATTAATTCTCTGTACTCTGTCTTAGAATCAAGGGATAAGACGATGTAATTGAAACTCAAAATTAATGAAATTTATGATGACGAATATTCTTTTATTTTCTTTGTTATTATTGAATGATAATTCTCCTATCAAAATACTTCCGTTTCTTGTCGAAACAAAATGGCGACTCCACTGGAAAATTGTTATTATTTAACAATAACTTAGAAAATATTAAGAGAACTTTTATCATTGTTTGGAGTCAAATAGAAGCCAAAATGGTAACTCTCAACGAGAACATCATCCCCTTCATCTCTAGAACAAAGTACAATTTTATTTAATTAAAATAACTGATAGTCTATTTTGAACAACATGTATTCCGTCCTTACACAACCACAATAGCTTTTATCCTGACTAACGCGATTGTTTACTTCATACCTAATGGATTTGCACAAAATTGCATCGATAATACACAAACATCACCACAGAGAATACCATAGAAAGTTGAAGCAGTTACGATCAAATATAGACGAGACCAGAGAATTCAGTTTGACTAAATAGGTCTATGCTCACCAACGAGAAAGACGAATCGGATGACGAATTTATTAGTCTGTGGAAAGACTTGAGGGCATCATGTTGATATCTTCCAAGAGAATTGGATTAGGTCAAGTTATGTTCAGGATGACGAAAGAAACGATGATGATGAAGATAGAAATATACAATTACGATGACATATGAAAGAGAGCTTTAAAAAAAGAGGAGACAGCGAGTCCAGAGCATTAATGATTTTTTCGAGAAAGCAAACAACATAACATAAGACAAGTAGTATTTCAAGCCATATGTCTTCATGAACCTTCGTTCTTTGGTGAAGCAAGAATAATAAATGCTCAATGAATAGAGAAATAAGAGAAAAACATGATTTCTAAATATTCTTTTTAAACATATCCTTCTAAATAGTCATGCGAAACTCTTGATTCTTTGATCCCGAAAAAGGTAATTGTTGATTTTCTGAGATAATAATTGTTGGTATCATTTTTTGGAGGTCAACATTGGAGCCAGTATTATTACTATAGCTAAACTATTATATGATAATGCTCAAGCCTGGGCGTATTATGGTGATCAAATTATTGTTACGGCCGAAAGGTAAAATAGTTTTGATTGTGAAAATTCTCAGAGAAAATCTCACCCAATCAAAAGGGGGCAAATCAACAATAAAACTCCAATACAAAGCTCCATGCTCTACCCCCAAAGCTTCAATGCAATGCTCTAATGCAAAAGCTAAGCAAAGATCGAAGAGTAAAGTTAAGTAATGATTGAAAGAATTATGATACAATAAATATGTTCAAGCTACAAGTGGTAGACTGAGTGAAAGATACCTCGCTTCAACACTGAGGTCTTGGTATCGATTCCTTAGTGGGGGTAGCTAACAGTGAAGTATGAACTAATAGTGGGTGTACTAACAAGCTAACAAAAAAAAGCTGTAACCAATGACACCTGTTACAAGCATAACCAATCTCCAAGCCGTAGGGTCCTTACTCTTACCCGGGTGGTAGACTCCTTGCAGTTTCAACACCGGGTCAAGGGTTCGAGTACCCATAGTGGTGAAATCCCACGATGTGCATGTGTGGGGTGTGTGTGCGTGTGGCGTGAGTGCGTGGGGGTGTGTGTACGTGTGTAAAAAAAAAAATAAAAAAAAAATCTCCAAGCCATAAGAATTAACCTGTATTGACTAGAAGTGACAAGTCTTGAGCTACCGCCAGAGTCATAACCCATGGAGAAATTCATTGATAGATGGAAAACTTTGGGAGCTTCATGCAGACAGATACAGTTACCCGAAGAAAAGGAACAAGTGAAGATGTGCCTAAACTCTATGGAAATGAAAATTATGTTCAGACTCATAAGCATCAACATAAAAACCTTTCAAGATCTCGCTATAAAAGTACATGCATTAGAGTTAATGGCGAGAAAAATGTCAGCGTTTCAAAATAGAATATAAAGAATAAGATCAAATAGATCAATGGTAAATATTGTTGATCGGGAAAGAAAAGAGACACCTTTCACAACAGACAAGAAACAAGAAGAAGAGAAGACTTGGATCGTTACAAGGGTCTTGTAAATGATAAACGACCTCTATTATATGACTCTCACAAATGATACGCTTTCGAAAAATATATTTTGTCGATGAAGGAGAAACTATTAACTGTTGGAGCTATCAAGTTACCTTGGCCCAAATATCCAGAGGAAATTGAGATGATAAAAGAAAAGAATTATTGCCATTATCATCGTTTTCTAGGAAATTTCATAGAAGACTGCTTTACACTGAAGGATATGTTACAGAAAATGATAAAACAAGGAGAGATAGTAATAAAGAAAGGTGAAGAGCGAGATAGAAAAGTAATTATAAATATAACGTCTGCGAGAGATCCATCAAAGATATGGAAAAGTAACGAGATAACTACTACGATAAGGGAGTTGTCACTTGCAATGCTTCATACAACGAGTTTCATCAAGAATATTCATCATTATTCATGGCTTCCTAGGCCATCCGCTAAAGAAATTAGTCTGAATGATCTAGCTTCTATATGGCAACGAGAAGACGAACTGGTCAAAGAATTCATCAATCGATGGAGGATCTCGGGGGCATCATGCCCACAATTTGTGAAAGAAGAAGAACAAATTATGTATAAAATGCATAAGACTAGATATTGCATTGAGTATTATTGGTCCAAATATATAAACTTTTCAAGATCTGATCGAGAAGGCTTGCAATCTAGAAAATATTAGTACAAAAGTGTTCGATTCTCATATGAGCTGGCTGTTTTAAAATCTCAAAAGAACTTTGATTGATACTATAGAAGAGGAAAGAGAAATGAAGAATTGTCAGGATGATTTAAATTAAACTTTGGTGAAAGAAATATGAGTGATTCCACAACTAAGAAAGTAAAGAAAGGATTTGGACGATTCAAGAACTATGAGAAGTATACATTTGAAGAAGACAATAAATTTCCTATAATGAACTAATTACTCACTATAGAGAAAATCAAATTCCCATGGCCAAAGTGTCTAAAGGTATGAAGAAAATGATTACTGCTATTATCACACTACGTGAAAAATGGAAAAATATGACAAAATTTGAGACGGTTTTGAACCGTTTGCAAAATCCCTTGGTTTAAAGACGGCTCTTAACTGTCTCTAAAATTAGATACGGCTCTCAACCATCTTTAATATGAAGCAAATTTGTCATTTTCATGCTGAACATCCACAAATCATTTAGGACGATTAGAATCCGTTGGTAACTTCGGAGAAAAGACGACTATTGACCGTCTACAATTAAAGACGGTCCTTAGTCGTCCTATATGCAGTTATTTGAGACAGTCGAAGACCATCTGCATTTAAGACAGTCGTTAGCAGTCCTGTAGCAGTAACCTGAGACAGTCAAGGACCGTTTACATTAGAGACGATCCTTAGCTGTCTTATATACAGTTATCGGAGACAGTCAAAGATCGTCTGCATTTGAGACGGTCATTAGCGGTCCCTAGCAGTCATCTGAGATGGTCAAGGACCGTTTACATTAGAGACGATCTTCAGTAGTCTTATATGCTGAGTAATATCTGACTTCATTTGGTTTCTTAGTGTGTTATCAATGGTGTACTTTCTATATCCACTTTTTTTATGTGTGGCCCATCTAGACCTTGGATTTCCCTCATGTTTGGATATACGACCTAAAATGATTTGGAGAAACAGATGGACGGGATGGATATAACAAAACATAATGGTGGGCCCACAGAGAATGGGGTTAGAGGGGATTCTGCTGGCTTTCTGACATGGACTAACAAGGTGGCTCCTTTATAGTACTCTGCGGGCCCACAATGATGTACTTGTTTTATCCATGTCATCCATCGATTTTAGAACATTATTTTAGAGAATGACCCTAAAAACTAGGCAGATCCAATTCTCAGGTGGACCACACCACAGTTAAACAGTGATGATTGAATGCCCACCATTAAAAACTTCTTAAGGCCCACTGCATTGTTTACTTACCATCTAGCTTGTCATTTAGATCACACAGACCTGGATGAAGGAAAAACACCAATATTAACTTAATCCAAAACTTCTGTGGCACCCAATAAATTTTTAACGGTGAGCGTTCAATAACCATTGTTTTCCTATGGTGTGTTCCACTTGAGATCTACATCTGCCTCATTTTTATATTCATGCCCCAAAATGAGATACATTAGTGAATAGATAGCATGGATGAAACAAATATATCGTAGGGCCCACAAAATCGTTGCTGGCAATGTCAATGCCCAATCTGCATCCCCCCTGACATACAATGTCTATTTACCTGTAATCCAAACCATCTAATAATGGGAACAACTCAGATTGGCCGTACAAACATGAAAGATTTCTATTTGACGGTCCATCGTATCTATCACCCAAATAAATGAATTAGGATCGTCCTTTTGATCGTGACTTGTGGGTCCCGCCAAATGGTGGGTTTGGATCTGAGGTCGATGAAAAGTGTACAGCGAGGAGCTCCTATAGGTGCTACATAAACTAGACACCTAGTCTAGACGCGGTTTGGCTAGTTACGGTAGCCATTGGCTGGTGTTATGTGGACCCCACCATGATATATGTATTTTATCCATGTCATCCATCGGTTTTTCCATCTCATTTAAGGGGTTGAAACCAAAATTGAACCATGTCCAAAGCTGAAGTAGACCATACCATAGGAAATGGTGAGAATAATGATTTCCACTGTTGAAACCTTGCTAGCCCCACAGTGATGTTTATATGTCATCCAACCTATTCATAAGATTAAAAAAATATGGATGAAAGGGAAAACACAAATATAATAGTGATCCAAAACTTCTGCGGCCCTCAAGAGTTTTTCAATGGAAGATTTTTAATTCACAATATTTCCTATGGTGTGGTCCATTTGGGCTTTAGATATGGTTTATTTTTGGGCTCAGGCCCTTAATTTATCTGGTAAAATGAAAGAAAGGAGTAGATAAAATATATAAATCATGTGGACCCCATAGAGTTTACTCAGTATGCGTGTACTGAGTTACCTACACAGTTACCAATCGGTTTCCCATGGTGAGGTCCACTTGAGATTTCGATATACCTAATTTTTGGGCACAAGTCTTCAAAGAATCTTTTAAAATGGATGGATGGAGTAGATAAAACATGTAAATCACTGTGGACACCACAGAGTATACTCAGCACGCTTCGGAAGCGAATTACGCATTGAGTAACTCAGTTCGCTAAGCGTACTGAGTAAGGTCTATGGGCCCCACTGCCATTTATGCATTGTATCCACTACGTCCATCTATTTTATCACATGATTTTAGGGCTTTATACAAAAAATGGAATATATACAAATCTCAATTGGACCACACCATTGGAAACAGTGTGAATTGAACATCTACCGTTGAAAAATTCTTGGGGGCAACCGAGGTTTTAGATCAAGCTGATATTTGGTTTTTTCCCTTCATCCATGTTTGTCTGATCTTACGAATAGGTTGAATGACAAATAAACCTCACTTGGGGCCTTAGAAAGTTTTCAATGGTGAAAATCAATATTTCCACTTTTTCTTGTGGTATGATCCACTTGAGCTTTGTATATGCATCAATTTTGGGTTTAACCCCTAAAATGATCTAGAAAAATGAATGGACGACATGAATAAACCACATGCATTCTCGGTGGGCCCAATAAGTTTACTCAGTACGACAATCCAATTTCGCACGCTTCGGGTACGGAGTTACTTAGCACGCAATCCACTTCAGGCGGTGGCTTTCTTAGTAAGAAAGAAAACCACGTGTGCAGTGCATTGCACTGTATTCACGTTACCAAGTTCTGTGGATTTGATCATGGGGTATGTTTTATATCCAAACCGTTCATGCATTTGACGAGCTCGTCTTAAGGCTTGAGA
This sequence comes from Magnolia kwangsiensis, assembly GCA_037074715.1. NCBI lineage: Eukaryota > Viridiplantae > Streptophyta > Magnoliopsida > Magnoliales > Magnoliaceae > Magnolia > Magnolia kwangsiensis. The sequence goes on along the minus strand of CM073586.1, from coordinate 32,881,151 downwards.
CGAAAAATAAGACAAATCTAACTATTAAGTGAACCACGCGAATTATTTAAGGTGAAAATTATTATCTCTACCACTATTTGTAGTGTGGTCCAGATGATCTTTATATATTATTCATTTTTTGGATAATACTCCATAGTGATATCTAAAAATATATAAACGGTGTAGATATAATAAATACATCACTGTGGGTCCCATATAACTTTGATCTCCTTTGAACAGTTCGTACAACCCGGAGCTCAAGGAGTGTCAGACGCGACGTCTTCATCTAGGACGCAGATTTCTTGCGAAAGGCTTTCGCATGAAGATACTGCGTAAGTATTCTGGGTGGGGCCCACTACGATGTTCATGAGAAATCAAACCCATCCATCTGTTTTTCGATCTCATTTTAGGGCATGTGAGAAAAAATAAAGTAGATCCAAGACTCAAATGGCGCACAAGAGATGAAAAAGTGGGGATTTATTTTTCGCCATTGAAATATTTATATGGCCATCAAAGTTTTATATCAGTCTAAGTTTTTGGTTTTCTGTGTTTTCACTTCATCCCAGTAAAAAAGACCTTATAAGCAGTTTGGATGGCATATAAACATGAAGACAGATCCTAAAAAGGTTTCAACGGTAGGAATTCCTTTTCCCACTATTTCATCTTGTGTGGCCCATTCGAGTTTTGGATCCTCCTAATTTTTGTCACATATATGCTAAAATGAACTAAAAAAATGGATGGACGGGTTGGATTTATCACAAACATCATGGTGGGACCCACCTAACATCCCAACTAAACGTGAACGGCTCGCTGTTGTCAGGGAGCTCTGCTCACCTCGAGCCGTGTGACTGGAGAAGATGTATTGGCTACTCCCCGTCCAACCATTCAAAGATGGTAAGTCGGTGCTCTGTGGATCCCACCGTGATGTATTTACTTCATCCATGTCGTCCATTTATTTTTCTAGATCATTTTATGGTATTTAAAAAAAAAGAAGAGGTATATCCCAATCTCAAGTGGACAACATTACAAGAAATAATGGTGAATAAACATTGTGCGGATCGAATCAAATCAGATCGGATTTCGGATCGGGTCGGTCCGGGTTGACCATCGATCCGATTAACGGTTGGATATTGCTAGGCCGACTCGATCCGACCCGATACGAGCCTTCAGTTCGGATCTGTTCGGGTAGGATTGGGTTTGATCGGGTCGGATTTGCCAGATCGGTCCCTTTCTGCCCAGCTCTAGCTCCATCTAAAGCTTCCGTGGGCCCTAAGAAGTTTTCAACGGTAAGAATTTAATCTCGATTGTGTAGTCCACTTGAACTTTAATCCCAATTTTGTAGTTGACTTAAGCCTTGGATCCGCATCATATTTAGGCTAATACCCTAAAATGATACAAAAAAATGGATTGACGGTGTAGATATGACACATACATTACGATGGCCACTCAAACCTCATGCACAATCGTGGCCCGAGACTGGCACGGGTGCCAAAGCTTTCCCTGCCCAAAAATGAAAACTTATGCACAATCCCTCCCAATTTCTTTTTTCCCTCTCCAGCTCCGGTTAAAACCAGTTTATGTGTGAGAGAGAGATCAAGAGCAAAACAAGTTTGAGAGAGAGAGAGAGGTGGACCCTTCACCACAAGATCCAAGCCATTAAGAGGTAGATCCAACTCAACCAAACCATCTCTAGGTGAGTGCCTTTTCCTTACCCTGATTAATACCCTGATGAATATGGGCCTTTGAGGTGGGCCATCTAGGATCATTGAGTAATTAATGATATGGAAATGAGATTTGACCAAACCTAAACTAACACCCAACCTAAACAAAGATTTTAGCATCCCATCACCAAAGACCATCCACCTTGTCCAAGGCCATTCTTCCTATGTTGTCTGGATAAAACGATACTATTTGGACAGCCCAAACAATCCAATTTGTTGCATCAAAAAATGAATGGGCAAGATCATATGATAGACATAACAAAGGATGCTTAGAAGCATCCAAATTACTTCAATTTTTGCACATTAACCAAACGAATTGGGGTGGACCAAATGGATGGTTTAGATAGGTGACGTGAATGCCACTGATTATAAATCAAACCATGCGTGGAAAATTTTCCATACGCTCCACCTATCAGATCAGGATTCTTTCAAAATTACATCAATCCTTTACTTTGATGTGAATTAATAAGATTGCTAGAACCAAAGTTGAGATTTTAGCAATTACTATTTTTATTTGTGCCATCATCTACACAAACATTCAATGATTTCTTAATACAATATGGAAATGATGATAAACGTTATTTCTAATTGAGTAATTCTTCATAAATAATTGATGACTAGATTAAATTCAATGATTCAATGATTTGCACTCTTCTTAGGAAATTGTAATTAATTAATTCATGTGGTATGGATGATCATGTGCATATATTTGCGGATATATATAGATCTTTATTTTTTTGTGATTGGTGACCACATACGTGGCATGTTTTGACAGTTTATGAAAAGCCTCTTTTTTTTTTATTGTATCTCACTTTTTATATGCTGCATGCATGTGATATTAGAAATGGATTTGATGCCCCCGAGCAAGAATTGGATGACGAAAGATATATTGAGTGATGAATACATTAAAGGCATTGAATTGTTTATTATTTTTGTGAAAAGGAATTCGGGAGGTGTTGATTGGTATAGTTGTCCTTGTTCTAAATGTCGTAATGTGCGTGGGAAGAAAATACTAAGTACATTTTCTGAGCATTTGATTATGAATGGTATAGATCAGACATACACAACTTGGTTTCTTCATGGAGAACAACTTCCTAATATGGGTGTTAATGCCAAGGCTCCTAATACATCTGCCACTAATTGTAATGAAGAGTTATTACCTAGAATGGTTGATTTGGTTAATGATACTTTTAGTCGTGTTCAATCCAATGGCTTAGATGCATGTATGAATGAGGTCAATGAGGAACATAGTAGTCAGCCTCAAGATGACATAGACAATGATACTCAATACAATAAATTAAGGGAGGATGCGGTGTAACCCCTATATCCATCGTGTAAACGCGAGTATACAAAGTTGTCAGTGACAGTTGAGTTGATGAGCATGAAGGCTAGATATCAATGGCTAGAGAATAGCTTTATGAGTTTACTGCAACTGCTCAAGAAGACACTACTAAAAAAATGACCAAAGGCTACGGATTATGCTTGCTTTTGGATATGGCTATAAACCATAGCTCTATTACTATGGCTTAAACCCGTAGCTAAAAATGCCCCAAACCGTAGCTAAAAGCCACAACCTTCACATGTCCATCCAACCTGAATAGTCCCTTGAGGGACTCTATGAGGCCCATTAAAATTTGTGTTCTCCATCTAATACGTCTATCCGTTTTGAAAAATAATGTTAGGGTAGGTTGCAAAAAATGAAGTATAACGAACGATCAAGTGGACCACACGTTAGGAAACAGTGGAGATTAATACCTACCATTGAAACTTGGTGTGGTTCAATTAGACATAATATTTGTAGATTTGTTGGGGTTATTTCCTATAAAAAAAATTACAAAATTAATGAACGGAGTGGATTTGTCAAATGTATCAAGATGGATCCCACAAATAGAATGAAAAATCCATCCGTCCAGATCCCGCCGAACGTGTGAACGCGGAGGGGGTGTTACGGACAGAATAATAGCTACGGCCTAATGGACTATTGGCTACAGGTTTAGACCGTAGTAGGACCGTAGCAGGTATAAAATGCGAAAAACCGCGCTCGTTTTTCTTTTCCCCCTCTCCCAATTTTTTTTTATTTTGCATTCACGTCCGTCCCTCTCTACCTTTCTCTCTCACTCTCACTCTCACGTCCGTCCCTTTCTCTCCCTTTCTCTCTCACTCTCACGTCCTCTCTCACTCTCAATCTCCCACTTCTCATTTCTGTCTCTCTCGATCTCCGGCACCATTGTTCCTATCCCTCTCTCCCTCTCTCTCTCTCTCTCTCTCTCTCTCTCTCTATCTCCCGCACCATTGTTCGAAACAGAAAAATCATCATCAGCATTCCTTTGATTGCATCGTCAGAGAGGATTTTGGTATGCTTTTTTCTCTCTCTCTCGATCTCCCGCCCCTTTTCTCTGTCTCTCTCGATCTTCGGCACCTTGATTAATTACAAATCAAGCGTCATCCCAATTAATTGGATGATGAGGTTTGGATGATGATGAGGAATGCTGCAATAAGTCATTGGATTGTAGTAGTCATCAATGGCATGAGAAAGGAACTGTTCACTCAAACAAGAAGCATTGGTTGATGGGCTGTTGAAGACAGAGCCTAGGGAGTGCTCATGGGATGATCAGAAATCCAACGGTGGGATTTCAAAGTGGGATGGGTTAAAAAATCAAACCTCAATCATAGCAAATGCCATGCAAGGATAGAAAGTTCTTTGTATGATTACCTGTTGCCTGTGGAGCCTTTGTTTCTGAATCTTAATTGCACAGATGGGTTTTTCAAATTTTTTACCTATATACACTCATGTGGTGGCACACCAGATCAATGATTTCAATCACTAGAACTCATATGAAGTGTTCTATATAGCATTTCTCTTTATTTCAATTACTAGATCAATGTTTTCAATCACTTGATTTCAATGAATGTGAAATTTTTGTGGAGTTGGTTGTTAAAACATGCAGGGGAGTTGGTTGTTAAAATGTCAAAGAGATGTGATTTTGTGTAGTATATTTTCAGTTTGATTGTATTCTCTCTCTATCAGTTAATGTAATATACTTTCAGGGTATATTATTGTTTGATACTCACAACAGACTACTATTTTGTTTGATGATGCTGGAATATTAGTAAAGGGTATTGATGTCAACACCCAACCTGATTGATTTGCTTACCCTCCATTTTCCATTTTGTGCATTTTAAAGAGTACATTTGTGGTAATATTTCAAGACCCAAAATTAAAAATAGGGTGCAGCTAAATCAATTGGAGCAGGCGTTAATAGCGACTCCCCTGGTTAATCCAATAACCTACAATTGATTGCTTTTTTTTTTTTTCAACTCAAAAGGAATGCCATAAATTTATAGTAGCTGCATGAATCCCTACTTTTAAGGTGCTAGCCCACTTCAACCACTCATGGTCCCACTACCTCTTGTTGCAATTCCTGCTTTCTTTCATTTCTGGTAATTAAGTCACATATATTTAACTTAAAGAACTTTGCTATGTCAATATAGTAGTTACACAATTGGAACAGATAGCTTGAACAGGGAACTACAAAAAGGGAACTACGATTTTAAGTTTCTTTAAAACAGAAACAAGGAACCAAAGAAGCAAAGTAGGTGTGGGAGTGGGGAACCATCTGTTTCAAAATGTTGTCAAGTATAAACAACTAGGAAATAGGAGCCTATTTGTTTCAAAATGTTGTCAAGTATAAACAGCTAGGAAGCAGGAGCAACACGCTGTGTGACTGTGTCCAAAGCGAGAGAGAGAGAGAGAGAGAGAGAGAGAGAGAGAGAGAGAGAGAGTTAGAAGGATCCTATAACGAAGGAAAAACACAATAGTGCAGCATTTTGAGTTTATTTTGAGTCGAACATCTTTGGAATCTTTTCTGCATTCTTTCTTGCTAGAATTGTTTCGGCCATAACCAATTAATTATGCCGTAGGTCTTCAAGTTGTACCATCCATTGGCCTTGAGAGATTTTTTGATCAGCATGACCTACTAGTAGATTAAGGTCTATTTGGATGACGTTCATCTGGCCAAGCTGACAAACAACATTCTTATCAATGAATTGTTTTATGCACCATTGAATTCTTGATAGAAAACACATAAAAGGGATATTCAAAACCTTTCCTTGAAATCCCTTATGGAACCTTCTAATCTAACCATTTCCATCATTTTACTTGGAGCCTCAACTAATAATACAACAATGGTGGTGGCCCGCATGGGGAAATATAACCTTTTCAATTGGTGGCGAGGAAATAAGCATTTAGGAATGAAACTGGGGGTCCTAGTTCATGCTTCATGGCCTTCCGCTAGTCATATGAAAAATCAATGGAGTGTTCTGATAGATGATGGACTATCCTGTGTGTTATTTTAAAGCTTTTGGTATATTGATGCTCAGGTGGAGCATATGACTCTTGATATATAAGTACTTAGAACTCATACCCATGAAGTACATAAGTTAAAACCATCTAAATTGTCTCATAGGGGCCAAGTCATAGTCCCAAAATCATATTGTTTAAAAGCCCAAACCTCTAATTCATGGATACTTATTTATTGAAATAGGATTATTGGATTTTTTTATTTTTTTTATTTTTCATTCTTAACTATCCAATAAATGTCCACCAATCTGATAGTCAGATAATCAAACGAGCACTAATTTTTTCTCACCATTTAACTAAATTCAGAATCATAATTTGGACCATGGTTTTAAGACTCAAAACGAGATTAATGTGAATTATCTGATTTGACTTGGACTCAAATGGACCTGATCTAGTTTCATACTTTGAGCCACCACTGACTTGAGCAAGTTATGACTCGACTCTGGGCTGGGTAAGTCAAATCAAGTTACCAAGTCTTTTAGCCATGATTTGGAAAGTTTATTTGACATATTTGTATCTCATGTATGCAATTTCTAAGTAATTTCTCAATGCCTGAGCATTATTTGTCATGATCATAGATCATGGTGGGTCCATTTATCCTTCCCAAATCACTATTCCATCATGATCAGTAGGTGATCCTCTAAGCAAAGGACATCATTCGGTTTGGTGTATATGCATTGTGTTGGATAGTTTCCTTTTCCATTACAATCAAACTAGCAGCTTTTTGTTCCATTCAATTCAAAATTTATCACCACAATAAGTCTGGTAACGGGCCAGGCCTTTGCCGGAGTTTTGAACTAGCCCCTCAGGCCAACTCTATTCAAGATTTTGATTTTGTTAGGCCCTAGCCCAGCCTTATTCCATGGTTTGTGCACTCGTGGGAAAGTCTCCCACACAGGTCAAGAAATCACAACTTGGGTCTTGTCATTTGTAAGTACGAGAAAATATCAAAACTTGTTTATTTACATTAAGAGAATATGAGATGTAGGAATTTATGGCGTCAACTACCAATGCATGTGCATGATGACCCTAATTATGTGTTTGAATGTCATCAGATCTAATGATCCATGTTGATAAATTGCATTTTAGGTATGAAAAGGGCTTTATGGCTGCTAACAGTTTTCCAAGACATGTAGAACCTTTTACTTTAATAGATGGTGAAAGGTGATAGATAACTTGTTTGTTTATGGTAGGAACTAAGCATAGTTATCAGTGTCAAGATCTTATCCCATTTATAAACTGGCATATTTGTTACCTATCCAAAAATGCATATCTAGTAGCTTTTAATATCTTGTACGATTGAAATAACATTTTGGGTGCATCATCTGGGTTTTAAGTCTTCAAAGATCTCTTTTCATGGCAATGAAGGAACTTTTGCCTTGGGTAACTTGTTGTGCTTGTATGGATGCTAATAGATGATCTTTTTTCTGTTGATTGATAAAAACAATGAACCATTTTTAACTAGCATTTTAGCTAAGTATTTCAAAACTCTTTGGTGTTTTAGTTGGTTTCAAATCAAGATCATAGATGCACATGTGTTTAGAATTATATTCATGAATGAGTGAAAAATACTTATTAATTATTTTTTTGGTAAGGTGCAGGTTCAAAAAGGACTCTTAGGTTAATCGAGTTTCGCCTGTAAGGGATAGGGAGTGGATAACACTAAGTCTTTCAGACCCATGTTTTATTTCTGGAATGAGAAGTTTTCTAAAGTTTGCACGAGATCACCTTCCTGGTAGAGAAACCATTTTTTGTCCATGCACCACTTGTAGATGTGCACTTTTACTGATTTCTTATCATGATTTGGAAATACATCTAATGAAAAATGGATTCGATCCAAGATATAGGGTTTGGAACATGCGTGGTGAGCATGTATCACCTGAGTGCACTGAACGTGCATCAAGTTCCCAATAATGCCATAGTGTCCCAAACTTAAATGACGTTCACAACACGATCGTTCAAGAACTCGATGGTAATAACCTAGATAAAGTTGTCCAGGATGAGCCGAACGTGAATCCTGTCGTCGAAGGCGAATTTGGAGAAAATGAAAGTAATGATTTTGAAACAAATCTACAAGAAGCAATGACTGAGCTATACCCTGGGGCAGAAGATTTCACCTTGCTGCCTTTCATTGTACAACTTTTTAAATTAAAGGTGAACCATGGATGGAGTGAAAAAAGCTTTACAAAGCTCCTTCAACTACTAAAGAAGGTGTTGTCTTCTGGTAATAAGGCCCCGACTAATACCTACCAAGCAAAGAAGATCATTTCAAAGTTGGGTCTTGATTATGTGAAGATCCATATTTGTCTAAATGACTACATCTTGTACTGGAGAGAACACGAGATGAAAACTAATTGTCCAACTTGTAACGCTTCTAGGTTCAAGACAGAAATGGATGATGACAGAAAATAATTTTAGGTACCTGCCAAGGTGTTAAGGTATTTTCCATTAACACCAAGGCTACAAAGAATGTTTAGTGTGCCATGGTTGGTGAAAGAAATGTCCTGACACTCAACCAGAAAATTGCAACATGAAAAGATGGAGCATCCAGTTGATTCTATTGCATGAAGGACTCTCGATGACAAGTATACGGATTTTTCAGCTGAGCCTCGCAATGTTCGATTGGGTTTGTCTACAAATGGGTAACCCATACGGCACTTATAGCGTTTCATATAGTTCATGGCCCGTTATGTGTGTGACGTACAACCTTCCACCAAAGCTTTGTATGAAACCTCAATTTACTATATTGACTTTGCTCATTGAGGGACCGCGACAACCAGGAAAGGATATTGACGTTTACTTACAACCATTGATTGATGAACTTCAAGACTTATGGAAGAAAGGGGCCATGATGTTCGACGCATACCATGAAAGCAATTTCAATTTACGTGCAGTTCTGCTTTGGACAATTGATGACTTTTCAGCATATGGCAATGTTTCCAGTTGTAGAACCAAGGGTAAATATGGTTGTTTTGTATGTGGTCCCAACAAAGATTCCTTGCGACTCAAGTATGGAAAGAAACATGTTTATATGGGCCATAGATGGTGGTTACCAATATTGGACCAGGCTAGAAAGGACACAAGTGTTAGCACTTACAATAAGAAAGTGGAGATACGACGACAACCGATCCGCCTGGATGGGATTGAGGTCAAAAGACAAACTGTGAACCTTAATATACAGTGGGGGAAGTCTGGGAAGAAGAATAGAAGGGGTATTGATGGAGGCCGACAAGAGCTAACCGATGACGTTAAATCACTGTGGTTCTTCAAACGGTTTATATTATTTGATCCGGAGTATTGGAAAGATATTTTCGTACGCCACAACCTTGATGTTATGCATGTCGAGAAAAATATATGTGAAATCCTTATCGCTTTGATGTTGAACATGCCTGGCAAAACCAAGGATGATGTTAATGCACGCAGGGACCTGAAACGATTGAGAATTAAGAAGCGTCTATGGCTGAAAAAGAGTAATGGAAAGACAATTCAGAAATAAGGTCCTTTTTATTTATGAAAAGAAGAGAAAAATCTTTTCATCTGAACTTTGCATAATCTGCGTGTTCCTATTAGTTTTAGTGTGAACTGGAAGACCATTGTAAAGGAAGATTGCATAGATTTAAAGGGAATGAAGTCTCATTCTTATCATGTGTTGATGCAACATCTACTCCCGGTTCTTATCCAACATGCATTCAAGGATAGGAAGGCCATTCGTCCTATAATTATAAGCTTTTGCACCTTCTTTAATGCCTTGTGCTCGTCAACCATAAACCTTCAAACGCTCATTACTCTCGAGAGGGGCATGACTAGGACGTTATGTCAGCTTGAGATTATATGCCCTCCATCAATATTTGTCATGATGATGCATCTTACCATTCACTTGGCCTATGAGGCTCGCATATGTGGTCCTGTATACTATCAATGGATGTATCCATTCGAAAGGTACGCTATGAGCTTAGTGAGAATAAATAGGTGAAACGTCTAAAAATGCATGTATATGTGATGTATCATTATTTTTGTCAGGTTCATGAAGACATTCAAGGCTTATGTCCGTAACAAGACACGACCTGAGGGTTGCATTGCAGAACAATACATCCAAGAGGAGACGATTATATACTGAAACTAATACAGAGGAAAACATAAAACAAGCCTCTTGGAAAAGCTAGAAAAATGTTTTGATGGAGTCATTCCAAAACCACAGAAGTTACAAGAAATTGTTGACGATGATTCTAATAATGATAATGTTGGTCCAGTAGGTTCGAGTCAAAGTGTCATCCTAATGGGTATCGAATATGAACAAGCTCGTACTTGGGTCATGAAGAGTCATCCTAGCTATGATGCGTGGGAAGGGTATGTACTTTTAGCTCATATGTATATATATCTTCTTTACTTTATGCAATTTTAATATAACATTGGTATCGAATAACCCATAGGAAGTACAAAGATTTCTTGCAGAGATGCTACAGGAGGACCAACAAGGTGCCTAACAAGGATGAATTCATACCTTTGTTGAAGAGACAAACGGAGTTCAACGAATCTAATGAAGAAGAATTCAAAGATATAGTGAGATGACCTCTAGTTGTTGCTACGCAATACAATAAGTATTGTATTAATGGTTTCCTTTTCGTCACTAAGGAATATGAGGAGAATAAAACGAACCAAAATAGTGGGGTTATGACAGAGGGTATGACCACCTTCCGATCTAGTGCTATGGATATAAATACAGTGGATGAAAATCGACCTTACTATGGAGTCCTTCATAGAATTATCCATTTGGAGTACCATACAGGGTATAAGCCCATCCTATTTAAGTGTGATTGGGTGAAGGTGACACATCATGGTGTTGCTGTTGATGTTGAAGCGAATTTGAGATTAGTAAATTTGTTTAGTCTTTATAGTTCAGACAAAGTGGGTGACGAGCTGTTCATTCTCGCGGAGCATGCCGTACAAGTTTTGTACTCCAAAGATCATAAAAATCTTGAATGGCACGTGGTCTTGGAGGTTCCAAAAAATATTCTTGTCGAAGAGGAGACATGCCTTCTATCAGAACGATTGAAGGCTGTAACTGATATTGATGCAGGACCTGATCTCACCACCTTAGAAAATGTCGATGAGTTGATATTCAATGAACCTGAAAAAGTCAGTGTTGTAGTTGAGAAAATAAAGAAAAGAAAGTGATCAAGGAGAATTTATTGAATTCCTTATATTTTTAATCCATGTAACAAAATGATATATATCGAAGGAAATATAATGAAGGTATGGATAATATAGTGAATTGTTTGTGCTTTATCTGTTATCTAAATTGTTTCTTAACCATTAGGGTTTTTTTTCTATTAACATATAAATAAGCACATGGACTCACAGCCAGAGGCATTGGGTGCAAATGCGAGCAACACCAAAGGTAATAAGATAGTTCTCATTAATTAGATATGTAGATTTCATTTTTCTTATATATTGGCGGTAATCAACGATGTTTATATATAATTATTATTCTTTTTTATGTAAATGTGCCAGCTTCTTCTTCATCTAGAAAGAGAGGCCCTACTAAGGGTGCTTCTTTACATGTGCAACCTGATAGGAAAAAAGTCCTTAAGATGAATGAATTTGGGCAACCGAATGAGGATAGTCCCAATCACAAAGAATTTGCATCACATATCGGTATCCTAGCCCGTGCTCATATCCCGATCACATACGAGGACTTTCGCCAGGTGCCTTATGCACACATTCAAAAGGTCATAGAAACATTGTCATTATTTTATGAGTTTGAGGGTCAAAGTTGGGATGCAGGTGTTTGGTACATAACACATCTCATCAATGAAACATGGAGAAATTATAAGAAAAGGTTGACAAAAAAATATATAAAAAACAACGATCCTATAATTGTTAGAGATAGTCCTGTCCCCCCAGGTGTCCCTATGGATGATTGGAGGATCTTTGTGGATCAACACAACACCAAGCAATTCAAGAGAGTAAGTGCAAGGAATAAAGTCAATCGGGCAAAGCTAAAAGGACTTGTGTGTCTTAGGAGGCGTAGCATGGCTGTTACTCATCATCAGATGGTTTGTATATAAAGATAGGTATTACAATTTAAAATTAAATTTAATTTTCTTCTAATTAACTCTATTAATGATGTGTATTTGAACGATATGTTATGTGTCAAAGGCGATGGAGAGGAATCTTACCTCTGATGCCGAGATAGGTAGAGGTGATGTCTACTTAAGAGCCCATACGAGCAAGGACAAAGTCGTCCAATATCTTGACCTTGTTGTAAGTGCACCCCTCTTACCACTAATTATTACAATTATGAAATGTCATTATATAACTTTAAATTATTTTACATTCATTTGTATTAATTTTGTCACAGTAAAAACTAGATGAGCTTTATAGTAGCAATCATGCTTCTAAGATGACCGACGTTGACGATGCCTTTACACAGGTAGTAATAAACTTTTAAAATTATTTGAGTTTCATGATGATTATGAATTTCCTAATAACTTGATTTGCAATGTTTTACAGGTGGTTGGTTCTGATAGTAGAGGACGATTGCGTGGTCTGGGTTGCTCGATAAGAAAAACAGGACTGAAGAACTCAATCCCTGCCCATTCAAAGCTACATAATATGGTAAAATAAAAATATGGCCTAGCGTAGGAGATATTAGAGATAAAGAAATCATTGGTTGATATAAAGTCGTAGGTGGGAATGCATCAAGAGGGACAGTCTGGTCAAAACCTCCCATCACCACCAGTGGCTAAATCTACTCAGGGATCATCAGTATGCAATTAGAATTTCACTAATGTAATAAGATTACAATTATATTATAAATGCTAACAATACTAATGCCATTTTATATGTGTACATGTAGTCGGATACGATATATATCGGTAAGAAATGCAAGTTGCTTGGTTGGGGCTTACGTGGTGTTGTTGCTCGTGGTCAAGTACACGAAGTTAGTCCAAATGCAGTTGTCCATTGTGAGCCATTAGCAGAGGGAGCTTTTGTTGTTATCCTGACTGAGATTATACACCCTGATGCTCCTTTGTGGAAAGAAGATAGATTCGCATCTACACTTGGAGAGGCCGGTCTAGGATCACTTGTGCAATGGAGGAAGTAATCATTGAGATTCCTATAATTTGAACAAATATAGTACTATATAATTGAACATATAGTAATTTGGCTTAAGTGGGTTTTGGTTGGGGCTTATATGATGCTCTTTTTTTTTTGGCTTAAGTAGTTACTCTAAATGATGTTTGGCCTAAGTAGTTACTCTATATGATGTTTGGCTGGTTTTTTTTTTTTTGGTACTCTATAGTTCATCGATATTTATAGTCTGCGTGAATTTTGCACTAAATATTTGAATATATTTATAGTCTTAGGCTCCATTTAGTCATCACATTGGTGTTTATGAATGTAAATTTATCTCAAACCAAATGGAGCTTAAGCCCTTTTTTAACTCCGCCAATGCAACTCCTTGCATTGTCGGTCCCAAGCCCGGGTAAAGGAGGAGGGAGAAGGGCTTCAAGGTGAGTTTTATCATTTTTTTTTTTTCATTTTTTGAAGCTGTTATAATTTTTGAGTTTATTTTTGCTTGCAGGATGGCAGATTTGCTCGCATATGTTGGCTTATGGCCTTACAATTCTCAGAGGTATGCATGTGTTTATGGAGACACTCTCTTTTTAAAAATTCTGTTTGATCATTTTAATGGTTTTGAGAAATTGAAACCCATGTAAATAGACATTATTATAGTATTTTTAATTTCTGTTTAAAGTCACAAGCCTCACATTTATTTTAATGTCTGTAACTTGCAGTATGAAGGTCTCAAACACCGAGTGTTTGAGTGTTCCCATACGGAGAGATCTAATTATGTAAATTGCATGGTTTGAATCATCAAACCAGAGTGCTGCTTTGGAATCATAAGCAATGCAAAGTGGGATCTGTTTGATAGATTGTTCAAATTTTTTGTTGGATCTATTTCATTTATCCACACAATCTTAAATATCTATTTTTCATGCGGAAGCTTATGTTCAATTGGTTGGTGTGATTTCTGTCTCATGGCTTGTCTCTAGTTGTATGAAAGAATGGATGGTGAGTACTATTTGCACCGGTAATAAAGAAAAACATTATGTGATGGCAATGTGGGGCACTCACAATAACCCAAAATATGTATCATGAACTTACCTTTTGTGTTCCTGTAATGCAACTCTGGCATTTTCTGAATGGTTCAAAGCTTTCAAATGTTCTATTTTTAACCTTGTTTATTTTTTATTTTTTCACAATAAGGGAATCGAGTGATTGTGGAAATTCAGTTTGCAGATTATACTTTCCCTGCCTTTGACCAGGCATGTTTCCTATCATGGCTAAAATCCTTTCGCAGCTGTGATCATTTTTTTCCCCTACTTCAATTCAGGAACTTATTCATTCCATGCCTTTCAGTGGTTTCTACTCTTGTTCTTGGTGTTTATTAAATTTCCTTGGGAATCTGAATCCAAATCTTGCTCCGTGTGTGTGTACACATGTAACTCATTACTTGGATGTAGGAGCAGGAGAGGGGAAAATATCCATGTGAAGAAATTTTAGAAACTGAATGTTGAAAAACCATCACTTCTTAAAGCAGCAACAGTTTATTGTTAGAAGTAATAAATTCAATTAGATTTATGTTCTGCTACTTTGACTGTTTTGCAATGCCGATTAGAAAAATGTTTTTAGCATTTCTAACTCGTATCATCCTTCTTGTCACAATTAGTAAGAAATATAAGCTTGTTACAGACATACTGCAAGTTACAGACATTAGATCTCTAAATTTTTTTTTTCCAAACATAAATAAACTTAAAGTTTGGCAGGGGAGTTCTTTACTACATGGTGTGTCCTTGTAACATAGTGACACATGATATGAAATTTCATTGCTCTAACATTTATCGACGTCTTTTTATCGAGGCAAAAGGTTTCAAGTTTTTCTTTGATAAATTGGATCCTACTTTGGCATTCCCTAATAAACTGCTTTCAAGATAAGATAGTTTTCTATCGCTATCCCATTCATTGTAATGCGAACCAATTGCTATGTCCATTACATTTTCCCAAACATAAATTTCTACTGCTGCAGTGGCTAGCTTGTTGCATGTAAGATAGACTGCTTTGTCATTGACTGGTTTAGTCTGAACTGCATTTAGTCTTATCTCTTGATCAATATTTCTTATGTACCATCCTGACAAAGCGACAAAAATGGGTAAAAAGATTGACTATGTCACGGTTGGTAAGCACGACAAATACCAAGGTACCAGGTGCTTTTTTGTTGTCTCCACAAATGGTTTTAGAGCGGATTTCTCTTACCTCAAATGCCTGGAGAACTATGTTAAGGAGAAGTACCCTGATGGTGTTGAAGCCTTCAACCAAAAGTATTTCAAAAAGTGCTACTCAGAGGGCATGAACCAACAATAAACCAGAGTAGCTGTATACTTGCTAAATTCATCATTTTGACAGTTCATCACCAGAAGCAAACCATATTTGGCTTGTTCCTTTTCTAATGGCAGATCCAAAGTTCAAGTGGACTGCACCATAGAAAGCAATGGGACAATATACTCATTGTTGAAATCTTCCTAAAGCCAACTACGATGTTTATTTTCCATTCAACCTGTTTATAAGCTTCTAATGGCAGGTTTACTGTAGAGCACTGCATGAATAATGTTGTGTTCAGTTCATTGCTATCTGAATCTGGGTTCCGTTTTTCATGAAACCAAAAATGAAAAAAAAATAAAAAAGAAAAGAAAAGAAAAAGACATGGCACCAATCTTTGCATCAGTGTTTGTAAATGAATCTATTATAGCCTATAAACTTGAAATTCTATGGAATGTGTAGCTACCTGATTGAGAACTTGTCACTAATGATGGCTTATATATATATTTGCAGCAAAACCAGGGACATTCGTTGGATCGGTTTTCAGCCAAATGCTTTTAGGTTAGACAGAAGTGTCTATGGCCCTCAGACCTGGGAATATGTTTTTATACGTGGGGTAGGCCCGTGGTGTAGTGATCTAGATTGTTGATCTGATGGCCCATTTTGGAATTGGGAATTTCCAAAAAATCTCACTGATATGACAATCCTAACTGATTGGGAAGAAGAAACAACAACGGCTTCAAGGTGAGTTTTATTATTTTATTTTATTTTTTTTTCATTTTTTTAAGCTGTTATAATTTTTCTGCTAGAACTAGCATGTGTGGATTGGAAAAAGTGTGAATGCACTTGGCGTTTCAAATGCCACCCATTTTTTTGATAGAAAGATATTATGTTTTACTAATATATTTAATTTCAGCAATTATTATGTTTGATAGTATCAATTGTTTCAAATGCCACCCATTGTTTTGATAGAAAGGTATTAAGATTTTCAGACCTCACCTCTTCTCTAACCTTAGCATGCATTTTATACCAGATGTGCCAAGATCTCCAAGCCCAACTGGCTGCTGCAGAGGTAGAAAGGGTAGCAGCTGAACAGGAGAAGCGTGAAAAGGAGGAATCTTTTTCTTTTTTCTTTTGCTGAACAAGAAGTCATCATGGAAAGGGTGGTCCAAGAGTCAAAGAAACTTCAGCAGGAGGCAGAGGAGAATGCGAAGGTAATCATAAAGGTGACAGCTACGAGCAACAAAGACTAAAATAATTCATAGCATTGTCTGATCGTCTTGATGCTCTGTTGCAGCTACGGGAGTTCTTAATGGATCGTGGTCATGTTGTCGATGTATTGCAGTAAGTCTCCATTCTCTCGTTTCTTGAATTATAGAGCTAAAGGTTTCAGCTACTTTTGGACTAAAATCCCCAAGAAAAAAATTTCATGTGGGACAGTCCAATCCAGTCCAATGTTGCCAATATTGTAAAGAGTGGGTGGCATTTGAAACAACAAACACTTTTCTTATGTGGTATATCATGGGATTAGCTATCTGTTGATAAATGTTTCTTGGGTATTTTAGTCCAAATGCAGCATAATCTAACTTTGATTTATTTAAAAACTTGGCTGGTCATTCATTCATTTCCTAACAATGAAATTCTGTCATAACTGGACAAAAAACAAGCGTCTTCTGGTCATAGATGAACTATTATTAGCATTCCTTTCTTGTCTTTGTCTTGGTCCAGACTCTTAGTTGGCCCCAGTAGTAGCAGATAAATGGATTTGACTCTGCCACATTATGATATTACATTGAAATGTTTTTGCTTTAGCTTATCGATCAGAAGAGAAGGCTACACTGTGAAGGCTCATTGATGTTGTCATCATAGTAGTAGCCTTGTCCCAGCCATTTGGGGTCAGCTTTCACATGGAATGCATGAATTTTGATGTTTTCCTTGGATGAGAATAGTTGAAAACAGAACTTGATTTCTCAAACCTGATGAAGTTTGAAGGATAAATCTTAACTGTTTTAAAAATACATCAATTCTTTTTACTTGACCCAATTTTTGATGAATTTACAAGGATAGAGATGATGTTTGGCGAACAAAAAGATGTTTTTAGTTTTGCTAGCAATGGTGCTGTTGGCCTCCACATTTCTGTGACCCTGACCATTCATCTGGTGGCGCCATCATGAATTTGTTCCCAAAGTTCACCTCTGGAAAATCTTGCACATGCAGTTTGACTTTTCCAATTGAATGTGGACATGATATTTTAAGGAAATTGGATTGCTAGGCCCCACAGTGATGTTTATTTGTCATCCAACCTGTTCATAAGATCATACAGACATGGATGAATGGAAAACAAGAATATAAGCTTGATCCAAAACTTCTGTGCTCCCCAAGAAATTTTCAACCGCAGTACATTTTATTTGTTTCATGTGGTGTGGTCCATTTAAACATAAATATAAGCTTGATCCAAAACTTCTGTGTACATACAAGGATACTTTTTTCGAGGTGATTCATATGCTTTATTTCATTGCCATTGTATGAATAAACTTGTCCTCAATATATGCTGCATTTTTTTTTCTCTTAAAGCTTCTTGAACATGAAAATGTTTAAGAGTCCACTCATGGACGTCTTTCTTTCTTTTTCTCCTAGGTTTGCCTCAAGTTCTTAAAAGAAATACCTTCTGCAGCAACAAATGATGCATCTGCCAATCCTTTCCAACACTCTAGCTCTATCATGAATCTAATTTATCTAGAGACACGTTCTACCCTTTTGAAGGTTTTTGCTTCCAAAATTTCTTTTTCTATTACCTATACACAGCGTCATAGAGAACTATTATGCACATGAATATTTCACAGGTCCTTCAAGCCCATTCTGGCTAGCTCATCTCCCACCAACTTTCTGAGGAATTGAGAAGGTTGCAGGCATCATCTGTGCATGGTAATCCAAGACTGCAAAATGGTGGAGCTACAGATTCATCAACACATGATGCATCATGTCTGATTATTCACTAGCCTCTTCAGATCAATAGAAAATAATCTTTTTTAGCATCTCTGTCCAAGCACAATTCAAAATGTATGATTATTCACTGGCCCTTCACTCACTGTTGTTGTTTAAATATATCTTGATGTTGTTGTTGTGCAGAACAATGGTAGCAGATTTTTGAAGTGTGTGGAACAGTTGTTGGGGTATGAAGGGTTTAGTTGAATAGTTGGTGAATGGTTTTGCAGATTTTCATAGAGATTTGAATTTAGCTTTGTTCTTTTGCTCTTTTTTCTTAAATAAGAGGTTAGGATTTTGGAATTTTATGTCCTCAGGGAGAGAGATGGATTTCAATGTGATCTTTAGTCTTTCTTCATGAACTGGAAGTGGGTATTTGAAATTATAGTTTTCTTTTTTTTTTAGACAGAGATTTGAATTTTAGATGTGTTGCTCTTTCCATGTGAATTTGATTTTCTTCTAACATCTTTCTTACTGTAGATGGGGTGTTAAGAAACCTCAAATCATGAAAAATTTTGTCACGATCTTGTTGAATGCAGGTCTTGGGATGGCCATGTTCGGTCTCGGTAAGATCATTGATATGCTCATCATGTTCAGTCTCGGTAAGATCATTGATATGCTCATTCGACGTGAGGGGTGTCATCAAGAAATATGACAGTCTCGAACAAAGTAAGTTTGCTTATTTTATGTACTTGATATGAATTTCTTAAATCTATATATGCTTTCTCATCACCGTGCCTTCTTTTCTTGCAGTTCTTGAAGAATTCTTTCATTTTATACTTGAGTTCTATGTAAAGAGAAAGGTGAGCTTTGATCTAGGCCCCCCATTTTTTCTTTTTGGTAATTGAGAAGATGGTAGTATTGACTTGCTACTTTCATGCAGAAAGTAATGTTGGATAATTTTGAAATAAAGCTGTTGAGATTGTCTAACAAAGTCAGATTCATCATTGGGGTGGTAGAAGGAGAGATTATTCTGAGTAACAGGAAGAGAGTGGATATGGTCCTCGAGTTGCAGCAGAAGGGTTTCACACCGTTCCCTAAAACCAAAGGTGTTGATACCAGCGAGGCAATGGAAATAGAAGAAAATGAAGAGACACCGGAGGTGGGAATAGTTATAAGAGCAAGTGATTATGAGTATTTACTGTCGATGCTGATTGGATCTTGTTGTTAATGCGAACTTTAAATAGACATATAACTATTATGTTGGCATTGTACTTTTTTGAATGGAAATGAATGATTGTGTTTGATTGAATGAATGAATGATTTATCAAGGTGTACTACAATGGTAAGAGCTACTATTACTAATTAAATTTTCTATTAACAACAAGAATTAGCTATGACTATTCACCATAGCCTTTTGCTGAAAACCGTAGCTCTTACTAAATTTAGCCTTTTGCTACGGTTCTCATTCTACTTTTAGCTACAGATAAAATCCATAGTTGTATGTAATTTTAAACTACAGACAATATTGCTACGGATTTAATCCGTACCTATACTTTCATTAGCTACGGCTATTAACCGTAGCCTTATATCTGAAAATCGTAGCTGTTGCTAATTTCAACCTATTGCTACGGTTCTTGCCCAACTTTTGGCTACAGAAATAATCCGTAGCCGTAAATCCTTGACCGCTACGGAAGGAATGGTTGTGGCTTTAATCTGTATCTATTATCTCTGTGGCTACAGATTTTATCCGTAGCCATAGTTTTTAGACCTATGGCTACAGTACTAATGGCTACGATCGTGCTACGGATTTTAACCGTAGCCATAGGCTTTTAGCTATGATTTTTATCCGTAGCCTTTTCCCTGTTTTCTGGTAGTGAGATTTTGCCAAGCGAGAACTCTTTGCTAGATAGTACCTATAATGTAAAGAGATTGATCAGTTCATTGGGTATGAACTATGAGGTGATACATGCATGTCGTAATGATTGTATTCTGTACTGGAAGGAGCATACTAATAAGGAAAGTTATCCTACATGTAAAGCAAGAGATGGAAAGTGTATAGTGTTGCAAGATCAAGAGTCTCACATGTAACATGGAAGGTGCTAAGATACTTCCCATTAACAGCAAGGTTACAAAGACTTTATAGCGTATCATGGATTGCATAGAATATGCTGTGGCATTCAAAGGGGGCTAAAAATGACTCGTACATGCATCATCCTGTGTATTCTTCTATGTGGAAGTTTGTAGATAGAAAATTTAGTGATTTTGTTGTGGATCCACGTAACATTCAGTTGGGACTTGGAACAGACGGATTCAACCCCTTTGGGCATATGAGCATCTCATATAGTTGCTGGCCTGTTATGATTGTTCCATACAATCTTCCACATCATTATGGATGCGGAAGGAATTTATTATGTTAACACTTTTAATTCCTGGAAAAAATGGTCCAGGGCATGACATCGACGTATATTTACAACCATTAATTGAAGAATTAAATGAATTGTGGAAAGGGTCTATAACATATGACTCGTTTGAGAAGAACAAATTTACAATGAAGGTGATTTTATTTTGGGCAATACATGATTTTTCAGCCTATGGACATCTTTCTGGGTGTAGGATAAGAGGAAAGTATGTCTATCATGTTTGTAGTGAGGAGATTGACTCTGTTTGGCTAAAACATGGAAAGAAGTTTACTTATATGGGGCACAAAATATTCCTCTCAAGAGCTTATATCTTTAGGAGCCAAAGATCTCGATTTAATGGGAATGATGAAAATCGGCAGGCTCCAAAGCGTTTGTCTAGAGAATAGGTATTGGTTAAAATGAATAATATACAAACCAAGTTCAAAAAATATATAGGAAATAAGAGGAAGAAGACCACGGATGAGGAGTCTAACCTTACTGCTTGGTCGAAGAGATCAATCTTCTTTACACTACCGTATTGGAAGCATATGCCCATTCGTCATAATTTGGATGTGATGCATGTTGAGAAAAATGTTATTGAGAACCTTATTGCAACAATCATGGACATGAAGGACAAGTCTAAGGATGGTTTACAAGCCCGTCAGGATTTGATGGCTATGAAGATAAGATCAAAATATTGGCCAGAGGAAAAAATGGTAAGTTATTATTGCTTAAAGCTCCTTTTACATTATCCAGATCTGAAAGAGAACTCATTTGTCGAACCTTGAGTGATTTGAAAGTTCCGAAAGGGTATAGTACAAACTGAAAACATTATATCAGTATGAATGACTATCAACTCAAGGGCCTTAAGTCATATGATTATCACATTCTAATGTAGCAGTTAGTACCCGTATTATTAGGCAATAACATTCCTTGGCTAAGACATCAACTAAATAATCAAGAAATGTCTCAATTTAAGGGAATTGTTGATGGTCCTGACTTCAAATGCATATCATATAATATTTTGTCACGCTCCGAACTCGAAAATTAGGCTCACAAAATTTCCAATCGCCGAATCCGGCGCCGACAGCCTCCGTAGTACCCCATTCTTGACTCCCGGCACCCATACACCAGGTTTCGATCCTGGGATGCTACAAGGAGGATTTCAAATCATCAATTTGATTTGTAATGAGCATAACCATAAGCATAACCTACGAAAAATAACCACAAGAACACTATCAGAAAATCCACTATGATAAAAAACTTTGAGTACAAGGCGTATGAAAGGAAAATATAATATAATGCAAATAACAGAAACTCCAAAAGCTCGACTGCACGCTCATGCCGCTACTATGCTTCGGCTGCGCCCTGGCGTCACCTGCACGCATTGATTATGCATAAGCTTATAGAAAGCTTAGAGGGTGGTGTAAGTGTGTGCACAATATAAGCATGCTCAGAATGTAAGGTCAGAGTAATGCGGAATCATGTTGATGAGTACATGAATGCAAGCAGCCGTACCAAGGCTATGAGGTGCAAGATATGAATGTTATCGACCATGTCAAGACCATGCAATGTGTGATACAACTCAAGCATACCAATCCTCATCCAAATCTTCATACAGGTCATCAATATCAGTACAATTCTCAGTCTGGATAATCATCGGGGTTTAGTACACTCCAAATGGCACTGTCGCTCTCCCAGCCGCATGTCCAAGTGAGCATAAGAAACCTCACTATCCGCCTAGCCAATAGTCTGTCAATACCGATCTGGCACGTCTATAGCGAACCCATTCACGAGCTGGTCAAACTCAGCCTAGTATTGCCTCCTACCCTCGAGTGAGTAAGGCCACACCCCTTTCCAATAGACCCATGATCAGTCACTTCTCATATTAGGAATACGTATGATGCGTGTGGTCATGAATCATGAATTTATACTAAACATGTTATGTGGTGATGGGCTCTGATCAGAACGAATATGGGCCTAGACGACCTACACAGTACGAGTATGGGCCTATCGATGGGCCTTAGGGAGAGTGACAATGCGGACATTCAACCAACATCATCCATATAACGTGGATGTCAAACATCATTGCTCCCAAGGCAAAACCTGTTGCAAACCTCATTATATACACCATGGAGGAATCACACATTGCAATGGACCTAAATACATCCCATTGGGCCTTAAGTACATCAAATGGGTCGTATCATATAGGCCTTATGTTCATCAAGTGGGCCGTATCAGTGAGCCACACCAATGGGCCTTATGTACATTGCAATGGGCCATAATCCATGGGCCTTGCATGCATCACAATGGGCCTCACAACATGGGCCTCATATGTCACGACCCAAACTTGAAAATCGGATTCACATGAATCCCGATTGTCGAATCCGGTACCGACAGCCTCCGTAGTGCCCCATTCTCGGTTCCTGATAATCATATGCCAGACTCCGATCCTGAGATCCTACAAGGAGGATTTTCAGAATGAATTTTTTTAGTAATGGAGCATAACCACAAGCATAACCAAGTCACAAAACAACATCACCACATATCCACTATATCAAAAACTTTAAGTACAATGCGGAAAGGAAAATACAAGATGATCAAAAAGCTCCAAAATGGCCTGATACACTCTCCTGCCTCAGCGCTGCTGCTGTCCCACGCTACCTGCACGCAACTGTCTTGCTTAAGCTTACAAAAGCTTAGAGGGTGGTGTAAGTATGTGCGCAAGGCAAACGCCAAGTGTACAATATCAGAGTAATGCGAAAGTATGCGGTAAGTCCATGAATACAACCAGCTGTACCAAGGCTATGTGATGCAAGGCATGAATGCTATCGGCCATACTAAGGCCATGTGATGCGAGATATGAATGCTATCGGCTATACTGATGCAATGAGAGGCCTATGTAGCCGAATGTCATATGCGAAATGCAATCCAAGCAAGTCGGTACTCATTAAGTACACATATCAGTACAGTTCCTCTCTAGATATTATCGGGGTCTAATACACTTCGCAGTGACTGCCACCTCCCTAGCTGCACAGTCAAGCAAGCGAAATAGACCTCACTATCCGCCTGACCAGTAGTCTACCAATACTTGCCTGGCTCATCAATAGTGGACTCATTTATGAGCTGGTCAAACTCAGCCTAGCTTATAGCCCCCTCACTTAGGCGGATAAAGCCACACCCCCTTCCAACCGACCACGACACAGTGTGAGACGTGGCCTACTGGTATTCGGCACTCGGGCGCTCGTGTATCCACTCGGTCTAGACGTTGGAGCATCTCCTGGTACCAAAAAAGTTCTCGGACTTTCACCCAAGGACATCTTAAGTGCCCACAGTGCTAGAACTAAGTATTTTCGATATCCGATACAGCCATCCATGATATACCTGTGGAGCCACGACCCTGATGTCACTAGGGCGTGCAGTGATCAAGTCACACATATGCGAGATGCATGAATCACACCGTCAAATCATGTAGCAATCTAGCGCGTACTGTGCGATTATGTGGGGCACTCTGTCTCATAATGAGTCCCATAAATGGTCTGCCTAATGGCGTATGCTATGATCAGTCACTACTCATATCAAGCATACATTTGATGCGTATGGGCATGAGTCATGGGATTACACTAAGCATGTTATACAGTAATGAACTACTCTCACGATGCAAATGAACTTAGACGGCCTATACACAACTAGTATGGGCTTACCAATGGGCCCTAAGGAGAGGTACAATGCGGACATTTAACTAACATTGTACTTACAATGTGGGTGTCAAACCATCATTGCTCCTAAGGCACGACCCGTCATAAAACATCATTACACAAACCATGAAGGAATCACACATCGCAATGGATCTTAGGTAACTCCTATTGGGCCTTAAATACATCAAATGGTCCATATCATATGGACCTTCTGGTTATTAAGCAAGTGGGCTGCATTAATGGGCTTGATGTACATTGCAATGAGCTATAACCTGCGGGCCTTAAATTACATCATAATAGGCCTTAGCTCACGGCCTTGGAATACATCACAATGGGCCTAATCCCATGAGCCTTATACATGTTAAATGGGCCTAATCCCATGGGCCTTATATATGTCAAATGGGCCTAATCCCATGGGCATTATATATGTCAAATGGGCTTGATTTCATGGGCCTTATATATGTTGAATGGGCCTAATCCCATGGGCATTATATATGTCAAATGGGCTTGATCCCATGGGCCTTATATATGTGGAATGGGCCTAATCCCATGGGCATTATATATGTCAAATGGGCTTGATCCCATGGGCCTTATATATGTCGAATGGGCCTAATCCCATGGGCATTATATATGTCAAATGGGCTTGATCCCATGGGCCTTATACGTACACCAAGGTAGGCCTCAATGAATGGCCATAATTAACTCAATATGGGCCCTATACACATACCAAGGTGGGCCCACTTGAACCATAGATCTGACTCATTTTTTTTAGCTCAAACCATAAAATGAATTTACAAAATAAATGGACGGTTTAGATGCAACACATGCATCATGGTGGACCCCATTTAAATGGTCGGCATGCATGAATCACATAGATCATGGGAGAGGGGTCCCACTGTTGGATGGATGGTGTGGCAGAAAAAAACATCACATGGGACTCCACCGTCCGCCTGGACGGTGGATGAAAGACACATACATCATTGTGGGTCCCATGTGGGGCCTACTATAATATTTACATGCCATCCAACCCGTTCATAAGGTCACGCAGACCTGGATGAAGAGAAAATACAAATTTCAGCTTGATCCAAAACTTTTGTGGGCCTAAAAAGGATTTTAATGGTAGAGTTCAATCACTGCTGTTTCTTGTGGTGTGGGCCACCTGAGATCTGGATCAAGCCAATTTTTGGGGTGGGTCCACTTCAGAAAGTGGCTTACCTTGTGAACGGGTTAGATGGAAGATAAACATCAAGGTGAGGCCCACACACAGGGCCATGGGTCCCTGTCCACTGTCTGCCCGTCCGCTGGCTCAGGCGTTGCCTGCGCCTCTCTGGCAGCAGCAGCGTCTGCTGCCTTAAGTATTTTTTTTTTAAAACCCATTTTTCTGGGGTTTTTCTCATGTGGGGCCCGCATATGATGAATCCACTCCAGCCATTGGATTCCACAGCCCACAACAATTCAATCAAGACCAATATTGGGCCTCGTTCAACGCATAAAAAGAATTTTTATGAGATTTCAATGGTAAAGATACAGTTTTCAACGCTATGGCCCACTGGATACTCCGATCAACCTCATTTTTCGGCTCAATGCCCAAAATGAGTCAGGGAGTGAGGTGGATGGTTTGGATTATAAACATACATCAGGGTGGGGCCTGTACAAGTAGCCCTTCTCCAATGCTAAAAAAAATTTCATATTTGTGTTTCTTTCCAGCAATCGTCCAGATGTTGGACGTTGTTGTTTGGACGTTGTTGGGCTTAACAACACATTTAAGGTGGGCCCTATTTAGATGGGCCACCACATAATAGATGGTGTGAGTACAATATATATAAGATGGGCCCCACTTTTAGATGACTTGGGTCAATACATACCTAGTGGTGGGGTCCATCCAAGTGGGCCACACGGCCATTACATCACCCACAAAGGAATAAATAAATGAAAAGAGAAGGAGAGAGAGATAGAGTGGGACACGTGTGATGGAGGGCTCCGCCACTATGAGCCCTCCCTTGCATTCAATCGTACATCGAGTGGGCCCTAATACAAGTGGGCCCACCAATTCAAAGATCAACGGTGGAGATCTTTCTCCACTAAAAATGGACGGTCTAGATGACCTCTTTAATGCAAGGAAAGAAAACATCATGATGGGGTCCATGGAGAATGGCCCCATCATGGAATGATATTGATGATCAAGATGGGCCATCGGCCACATCTTAAGGTCCCAAGTGAGATCCAAACCATTGATCGGTTGGTCTCACTTGGCCTATCTTAAAAATATGAAAGACTAAGCTATGGAAGCACACACCACTTGATCTTCTCGGTCCGTTGGAAAGCTACTCTCCTTATGCTTCACTTTGATGGTGGATGATGAGATTTGGATGGCTAGGATGGAGGTTTTGGGATGGGAAAGTGGGCCACCAACATGCACTCTCTCACATGGAAGAGAGCTTGGACGTGGGTTCTCTCTTGCTTGGGATTTGTTGCTTGGGAAATGAGGGAGAGAGAGAGGGTTGTAAGGAGATGTGAGAGATGGGTGATGGATGTGAGTGATGGGTGAAGTGATGGTGTACTTGACATGAGAGTTGACTTGGTGGTTGCTTGACTTTTGGAGAAAGAAAGCATGAGTGCTTTGTACTTGACATGAGAGGTGATTGATGGGATTGATTTGACATGTTGTAGAGATTCTCTTGGGATTGCCAACTTACGGTGTTTTTCTTTGAACTGAACGCGGGTCCGCATCTCCTCGTCTGGGTATCGGATCGGTGAGTGAGTCGCGGCGTTGGAACCGCGGCGACGGTGCAGTCGCAATGATACAAGTCTCAGATTAATCCGACTCAAATGTATAGGATACGACTTACGGTCGTGCGTAAACATCGATTATAGGTCGCGGATTGTCGAAATTTGATGGGAAGAATCGCGGTAGTCGACGGAATAGTATGGACTAGGATACGGGTCTTATATCATATATGTATTTTTATATATATTAAGGTGGGCCTCAACAACGAGCAACGAATGCATCAAAATGGGCCTCAACAATGGGCCTTATACAAATCAAGGTGGGCCACACCCAAATATAAAATGTAATAAGGATTTTCATCATTAAAATTTCGAAGGCCCACTATAAAATTTATCTTCCATCCAATCTGATCGGTCACACAGATCTGAATTAAGAGGTGTGGTCCACTTGATAAATAGATCTGTCTTATTTTTAGTCTCAAGACTTGAGGCGAGATGGCCAAAAGGATGGACGGCTAGATGAAGTGCATCCACCAGTGGTGGGTCCTACATGCGTGGCCCACCATCAATATTCATTAATATAATGTATTAAATTATATAATAATATATATTATATACATACATGTGTGTGTGTGTGTGTGGAGTGCAAAAGGGCCAGTGTCCAAACCTCTAGACGCTGGATGGGGTATTTCCACCAGCAGTGGGTCCGACGTAGGGCCCATCGTAACGTTAATTTTCCATCCGACCCGCTAATAAGGTCACACGGACCAGGGGTCCACCATAATGTTTATTTGCACCCCATATCGAAGTTAACTTTAGTTGCTTGTGTAAGAGAGAGGTAAGGGTAGGGTATGGGCTACTTGTACTTGACTTGATGTGTGATGTGTACTTAATTGATGAGACATGTTGTAAAGATTTTTTTGAAGTTCACAACGTGCGGCATTTCTTCGGAATGAACGCAGGCCGACATCTTCTACCCTGGGTATCGGATCGGTGCGCGAGTCATGGCGTTTGAACCGCGGCGACGGTGCGGTACCTATGATACAGGTTTCGGTTCGAACCAACTTCGGTATGCAGGATCCAGCTTAGGACCATACGCAAACGTCGGATACAAGTCAAGGGTTGTCGAAATTCTACCGGAAGGACCGGGAAAGCTAATGAAATGGTACGGACTAGGATATGGGTCTTAAAACTCTCCCCTCCAAATAAAAATTTTATCCTCAAAATTTAGATGATCATTGCAAGCAAACATTACTCATAGTAGAAGAAGAAACATTGTATCATCATAAGAAATTGGATACAGTTTACAAAATACAACATACATTCAATCATCAAAGAGATGGGGATAGCGCTCTCGAATCTCAGCCTTGCCCTCCCAAGATGCCTCATCAACAGAATGGTGACCCCACTGAACCTTCACCAAGGGAATGAATTTAGTCCGAAGGACCTGCTCCTTCCGATCAAGGATACGAACTGACTGCTTAATGTAAGAAGCGTCCTCACGAACCTCCAGCGGCTGCCAATCAATAACAGGAACTACGTCTGACCCACACTTCCTCAACATAGAGACATGAAAAATGTTATGGATGCCAGACAACTGAGATGGCAAGACAAACCGATAGGCTACGATGCCAACACACTCAGTGATCTCGAAAGGTCCTATGAATCTCGGAGCAAACTTACCCTTCGCTCTAAATCACACTATGCCCTTCATGGGCGAGACCTTGAGATACACATGGTCTCCTACATCAAACTCCAAGGAACGATGTCGGTGATCAGCAAAACTCTTTTGCTGGAGCTGAGCTGTGCGCATCCTCTGCCTGATGATATTAATAGCCTCTGATGTCTCCTGCACAAACTTGGAACCTAAGAGACGCCGCTCTCCGATCTCGGTCCAACAACTCGGAGATCTACGCGATTTGCCATATAATGCCTCAAAAGGAGCCATGCCAATGGTCGCCTGATAACTGTTGTTGTATGTAAACTTGGCTAATCACAGATGCTCATCCCAGCTACCCCCGAAATCAATCGCGCAAGCCCGAAGCATATCCTCAAGTATCTGTTTGACCCTCTCTGTCTGGCCATCGTTCTGTGGATGATAGGCGGTACAGAGCTGTAAATCAGTGCCCATCGCTCTCTGAAAACTCCTCCAAAGCTGAGACATGAACCTCGGGTATCAGTCAGAAACGATCGTGACTGGAACACCGTCCAGTCTCACTATCTCATCAATAAATAGCCTGGTGAGCCGGTCCATATGCCAAGTCTCATGGATCACAAGAAAATGTGTCGACTTCGTCAGACGGTCCATGACAACCCAGATGGTGTCAAGACCGCGTTGAGTCATCGACAAACCTATGATAAAATCGGTAGATACGTGCTCCCACTTTCACATCAGGATACTCAACGGCTGCAATAGACCAGGGGGGTCTCTGATGATTGGCCTTGACACGCTGGCATGTGTCACACTCGACCATAAAAATGGCAATCTGGCGCTTCATCCCTGCCCAAAAATATTGTCTCTTCATATCGCGATACATCTTCGTCGAGCTAGGGTAGATAGAAAACTGCGATCGATGTGCCTCAGTCATAAGATCTCTACATAGCTCAGGAATATCTGAGACACATAATCGGCCTCTGA
Source organism: Magnolia kwangsiensis (assembly GCA_037074715.1). Classification (NCBI taxonomy): domain Eukaryota; kingdom Viridiplantae; phylum Streptophyta; class Magnoliopsida; order Magnoliales; family Magnoliaceae; genus Magnolia; species Magnolia kwangsiensis. Next base: position 32,851,317 of record CM073586.1, on the reverse strand, counting down.
AGCGAGGTCCACCATCAGAACCAATCTGCCAATCTGTCTGGCTCTCAGATGTTACCTCTGCTTGGTAATCCTGTAACGATTCATTTGTCTGCTGAGCCTCGATCACCCTTGCGACAAGAGAGGGATAAATCGTCAGGTTTGATAGCTGAACGATAGAAGACTGCAGACCAAAATTGAAGTCGTACTTTGTTATATCCTCGAGCATCCTCCACTTCTGAATCATCATATGTGCCACTAAGCCTCATGACTGATGGCCGAGGGTATCCGCCACCACGTTTGCCTTGCCTAAGTGGTACTGGAGGTCAAAATCATAATCTTTCAGAAGCTCCATCCAGCGTCTCTGCCTCATGTTTGGCTCAGACTAAGAAAATAAATATTTCAAGCTCTTATGGTCGGAGAAGAGCTCGAACCTAACCCCATAGAGATAGTGTCTCCACACCTTCAGTGCAAAGACGACTGCAGCCAGCTCCAAATCATATGTGGGGTAGTTCAGCTCATGAACCTTGAGCTGACGAGATGCGAAGGCTACCGGTCTGCCGTGCTACATCAGGATGGCACCCAATCTAATACATGAGGCATTGGTAAATACAACAAATCCATCACTTCCAGAGGGGATGTCAGGCGGTCCTTCAGCTCCACGAATGCCTTCTCACATACGTCAATCCAAATAAAATCTATGCCCTTCTGAGTCAACCTGGTCAACGAGGCTACAATATGGAAGAAGCCCACAATGAAACGTCGATAGTATCCCGCTAAACCAAGGAAACTACGGATCTTAGACGCAGTAGTGGGCTGACCCCACTGACGCACTGTCTCAACCTTCGAGGGGTCCACTGCGACACCCTCCCTCGTCACCACGTGACCGAGGAATCTCACCTCCTCCTGCTAGAACTCACACTTCTCCAGCTTCGCATACAACTGGTGGGCACGGAGGGTCTACAAAGCAATCTTCAGATGCTGCATATGGTCCTCATGGGTCCTAGAAATATATCAGAATGTCGTCAATGAAGACCACAAAAAACTGATCAAGATATGGATGGAAGACCTCGTTCATCAACTGCATGAAGACCACAGGTGCATTGGTCAGTCCAAAGGACATGACCTGAAACTCAAAATGACTATAACGAGTCCTGAAAACCGTCTTCAAGATGTCCTACTCTCGGACTCGAATCTGATGATAACCGAAACACAGGTCAATCTTTGAAAAGAACTGTGCACCCTGCAGTTGGTCAAACAAATCATCTATCCTCGGGAGCGGGTACTTGTTCTTAATCGTGACCCGGTTGAGCTCGCGGTAATCTACACAGAGCCTCAACGAGCCATCCTTCTTCTTAACGAAGAGTACTGGTGCTCCCCACAGAGAACTGCTCAGAAGAATGAATCCCAACTCTCGTAACTCGTCTAACTGTCGCTGCAGCTCACGCAACTCCATCGGTGTCATACGGTACGGGGCCTTCGAGATAGGAGCGGTACCAGGCACGATCAATCTGGAACTCAATATGACGGCACGGTGGCAATCCTGAAATCTCCTAGAGCAGGTTGGGGAAATCACAGACCACCGGCAACTGATCGATACACAAGGCAATGGGCTCTTCGACTGCGCAGGACATCAAGCAAGACAATAGGCCCCCTCGGGGCTCAGCAACGAACTGAAACTGCAATAAGCCTAGTATGTAAAACGTGACTATCCTTACAAAACAGTCCAAGATAACGTAGTACTTAGTAAGCGAATCCATGCCTAAGATAACATCGAAATCTGACATCGACAGCACGTACAAGTCGGCGGGTAAGAAAATATCACCGACCAGAACTGGGTAAAATGAATAAAAATGGCCCAATACTTTGGTCTTTCCCAAGGGTGTCAATACAGTTAATCCCTCACTAGCAGACTCTGTCAATAATCCAGTCGATTGACAAAAATCCTCAGACATGAATGAATGCGAAGCGCCGGAATCAAATAGTACATGTGCGATGCATGAAGAGACTAAAAGTATACCCTCTACGACTGCTCCAGATGTCTGCGGGTCCTGTTGAGTAGCATAAAATCTAGCCTGAGCTGGATGGGGAGGTTCCTGTCCCCTCTGAGGTCCCTGGCGCTGCTGCTGCCTCTGCAGCAGCCTATACTATTGTCTCTGCTGCTGTTGGGGCCTCTGCGGCTGAAGTGGCTGTGGACGCTGCTGATGGGGTCGCTGCTGCTATGGGGGCTGTAGCGGTGCTCTCGACTGCTATTATGGAGGCTGCTGTGGTGCTCTCAGTTGTTGCAGATGAGTGCGGGGGCACTTAAATATGCAGTGTCCTGTCCCACCACATCCAAAATATGCCCCTGTAAATGACTGCTGGGGTGGTGCTGGAGGTGCTGCTGGTGCTCTAGCAGGTGGGTGGCTCCTGTCCTCTATGGTCGTTGATGCTAATGAGAGGTATTAGAGGGGGCTTGCCTCTTTCGATTTTATCCTCTCCTCTGATCTCAATCACTTTGTGAGCCGACCCACTCAGTCTCGTAAATCTGGGCCCTTCATACTACCGCTTGAAATGTCGGGAGCTCATGCTCAATAACACGGCCTCGAAGACCATAACGTAAGTCATTCTCAAAACAGCGGGCCTTCCACCCCTCATCAGTAATCATATACGGTGTAAACCTCGATAGCACCACGAAACGGGCTGCGTACTGCATCACGGTTATGTCCCCCTGCACCAGAGTCTCGAACTCCAGTGCTCTCTGACGACGAATGTGGTCAGGGAAGTACTACTCCTCAAATCGGTCGATAAAGTCCTCCCATGTCCAGACATACTCAGGTCCGGCAACACAGGTAACGGAGGTCCACCAATGCTCTGCCTCACCCTGGAGAAGGAATACAGCCAATCGGACTCGCTGCTCGGTCGTACATGACATAATATCAAAGATCTTCTCTACATCGGAGCGCCACCTCTCGGCTGCAGTCGAATCTACCTCGCTCTGGAAGCACGGAGGATCAAGCTGTCGGAACTCACGAAGAAGGGCGCTCGTGCCCTCCTGCTCTGCCTGAGCTTACGAAGTAACTGGGCGCCTGCCCTGTCCTTGAAGTGCGGCAGTCATAGCCTGTAACATCTGCTGTAACTGAGAGGCACTCACAGGTACGGTCGGTTCCTCATCAGCCTCAAGTGGAGAAACGCCATCCTCAGGTAGGGGAGCATGGATCTTTGACGGTGTAACTGGAGGTGCAGGTGGTAAAGCTGGAGCCTCAGGTGGTGGAGCGGGAGTCGATCGGGTCACTCTCTTGGGTGGCATGTCCTATAGGAAAGAACAATGACGCTAATCAACCTTAAGAGTTGCACGTTAGGGAACTAAATCGGAAGGTTGCGCACTCAGAACATAATCGTCCTAAACTTATAGAAAACATGTGATGTTGTTATCGGTTATTCTCAAGTTATGCTCTCATACTAACTTCTGTCACGCCCCAAACTCGAAAACTGGGATCATAAAATTTTTGATCACCGAATTCGGCACTGACGGCCTCCGTAGTACCCCATTCTCGGCTCCCAGCACTTATACACCAGGTTCCAATCCTGGGATGCTACAAGGAAGATTTTGAATCATCAATTTGATTTGTAATGAGCATAACATAAGCATAACCATGAACAATAACCACAAGAACACTATCACAAAATCCACAATGATAAAAAACTTTGAGTACAAGGCGTATGAAAGGGAAATACAATATAATGCAAATAACAGAAACTCTAAAAGCTCGACTGTATGCTCCTGCCGCTACTATGCTATGGCTGCGCCTTGGCGTCACCTGCACTCATCGATCGTGCATAAGATTATAGAAAGCTTAGAAGGCGGTGTAATTGTGTGCGCAATATAAGCGTGCTCAGAATGTAAGGTCAGAGTAATGCGAAATCATGCTGATGAGTACATGAATGCAAGCAGCCATACCAAGGCTATGAGGTGCAAGATATGAATGCTATCGGCCATGTCAAGACCATGCGATGCGTGATGCAACTCAAGCATACCAATCCTCATCCAAATCCTCATACAGGTCATCAATATCAGTACAATTCTCAGTCTGGATAATCACCGGGGTTTAGTATACTCCAAATGGCACTGCCGCTCTCTCAGCCGCACAGTCCAAGTGAGCGTAAGAAACCTCACTATCCACCTAGCCAATAGTCTACCAATACCTATCTGGCACGTTGATAGCGAACCCATTCATGAGCTGGTCAAACTCAGCCTAGTATTGCCCCCTACCCTCGGGCAAGTAAGGCCACCCCCCTTTCTAACTGACCATGACACAGTGAGAGACACGACCTCCTAGTATTCGACCCTCGTGCGCTCATATATCCACTCGGTCTTGACATTGGAGTCATCCTCTGGTACCATCGGGTTTAGAAATTTTCACCCAGGGACATCTATGGCGCCCGTATGCTAGAACCAAACATTTTCGGTATCCAATCTAGCCACTCACGATGTGTCTGTGGAGGTTATAGTCCTGATGTCACTAGGGCATACAATAATCATGATCACACAAATGCAAGTACATGAATCACCCTACCAAACATGTAACAGTCTTAGGCGTGCCACGCACTCATTTAGGGAAACTCTGCCTATCACAGAGCCCATAAACGATCTACCCGAAAGCATGTGCTATGATCAGTCACTTCTCATATCAGGTGTCACGTCCCATACTCAGAAACCGGGCTCATAAAATTCCCAATCGTCGAATCCGGCGCCGACAGCCTTCGTAGAACCCCATTCTCGGCTCCTAGCTCCCATTCGCCAGGTTTCGATCCTGGGATGCTACGAGGATTTTTTAACGTCAGTTTGATTCGTAATAAGCATAACCAAAGACATAACCCACAAACAACAACCAAGTACTCCATTACATTTTCACTATGATAAAAAACTTTACAAGTGCAATGAGCATAAAGAGAAATACAATGGTAAAGAACAAAAACTCCAAAATGCTCTGCAACGTGCTCCTGCCTCAGCGCTGCTGCGAACCAACATCACCTGCACGCAACGGTCGTGCATAAGCTTACAGAAAGCTTAGAGGGTGGTGAAAGTGTGTGCGCAAGGTAATAATATGAACATGCAATGACAGAGTAAAGAGGAATATGCAGATAGAACCATAATACCATGAGCTGTACTAAGGCTATGCAATGCGAGACATGAATGGTATCGGCCATCCCAAGGCCATGCGATGTGCAATGTAACTCAAGTATACAGATCCTCATCTATATCCACACATCAACACAGCTCAAAATATGAAATATCACCGGGGTCTAGTACACTCAAAACCAGATTGCCGCCACATCGCGTGCAATAAGGTAATTGGAAGAGACCACACTATCCGTCTGCCAATATCGGGCGCGACTCGTCGATAGCGGACCCATTCCTCGAGCTGGTCAAACTCAGCCTAGCATTGCCCCCTACTCTCAGGCGGGTAAGGCCGTACCCCCTTCCAACCGACCACGACACAGTGGAGAGCACAGCCAAATGGTATTCGGCACTCAGCGCTCATCTACCCACTCGGTCTAGACGTTGGAGCAATCTCTTGGTACCATAAGGGTTTAGGGACTTTCACCCAGGGATATCTATAGTACCCCATGTAGAATAAGATTTTCAGTATCCAATCCTGCCAATCACGATCTGTCTGTGGAGGCTACAGCCCTGATGTCGTTAGGGTATACAAGAACCATGTCACACAAATGCGAAATGCATGGTTCACGCTATCCAGTCATGCATCAAATCCCGCGCATATCGTGCGCTCATGTAGGGCAACACTGCCTAACCAGGAGCCCATAAATAACCTGCCCGAAGGCATATGCTATGATCAGTTAATCCTCACATTAAGCATACATATGATGCGTATGATCATGAGTCATGGAACTGTACTAAACATGTTATAATAAAATGAACTATCTTACAATGCAGATGGACCTGGACGGCCTATACACAATAAGTACGGCCTAGAAATGGGCCCTAAGGAGAGTCGTAATGTGGACATCCAACCAACATTACACTCGCAATGTGGACGTCAAACCAACATTGCTCCCAAGGCATGATCGTTGTAAACATCGTACTTAGTCTGTAATGGATTTACACATTGCAATGGACCGTAGGTTGTCCCCATTGGACCTTACATATATATCAAATGGGCCATATCCTATGGGCTTTTATTCATCAGATGGGCCACATAAATGGGCCACACCAATGGGTCTCATGTGCATTGCAATGGGTCAAAACCCGTGGGCCTTGGATTGCATCAATTGGACCTAGTCATATGAGTCTAATATGTATCAAATGGGCCACACCAATTAGGCTCCACATGTAGATCAAGTGGGACTCAACCCATAGAACTAACATGAGTCAAATGGGCCTAAACCCTTAGGCCTTAATCAAATAAAATGAGCCTAACTCATGGGTCTCAAATAAATCTAGTGGGCCTAATCCCATGGACCCTTTTATAATCAAATGGGTTTAGTCCCATGGGCCTTACAATATTTCAAATGTCCTACCTCCATGGGCTTTAAAATTTCAACAAAAGGGTCCAAGTACATGGGCCTTGAAGTACATCAAATGGGCCTAGTCCCATGGACTTGCAACACATCAAATGGGCCTAAGTTCTTAGGCCTTAAATGAATCCAATGGGCCTAGCCCATAAGCATTTCATAAACCAAATGGGCCTAGCCCATAGCCCTTTTGAAATTCAAATGGGCCTAACCCATAGGCCTAAAATGATCTTTTTAAGTGGATGGACGGTCTGGATGCATCGCCTGTGACAATGGTGGGGCCCACATGAAGACGTACAATCGAATATATTATATAATGTATAAACTACATATAATATAATATATGTAATATATACAATATTATATGTAATATATATATAATATAATAATATATATATGTGGGCCCCACCGTCCAGTGGGGATGGTGAGGATACAACACACATCATAGTGGGCGTCACCGTCCACGGACCGTGGACGGTGTGAATAAAATACATAAATCATGTGGGTCCCACGTATGTGGCCCACCGTGATGTTTATTTAAAATCCAACCCGTTCATAAGGTCACTCAGACCTGTATGAAGGGACAGCAAAATTTTTAGCTTGATCCAACACTTCTGTGGGCCCCAGAAACTTTTCAACGGTAGAATTCAATTCACACTGTTTCGCGTGGTGTGGGCCACCTGAGTTTTGGATCTGACTCATTTTTGGAGGGGGGCCCACCACTGGGGTGGCCCACCTAATGAACAAGTCGGATGACAAATAAACATTACTGTGGGGCCCACGTGCAGGGCCATGGGCCACCTCTGTCCGTCCGCCCACGCCCAGGGCTGCACGCGCGTGCAGGCGCTGCCTGGTGACAAAGGCAGAGGCAAGGCCTCTGCCATGTGATTTTCAAAAAAGAAGAAAAATTCACTTTTTGGGGTTTTTCGCACGTGGGGCCCGCTGTGTCAAAATTCGTCCCGGCCATTGCGATCAGCGGCTCGAGGCCGTCCAAATGAGTCCAGAGTTTGAATTTTTTTGATGCTTGGAAGAGAAATAAAATAAGAAAATAGAGTTTGAATGGTGATGGCGCAATATTTGACGCTATGGCCCACCAGGTGATTGGATCAGCTCCAAACTTCTACCCAACGGTTAAAATTTCGTGGGTAAGAGGATGGATGGCTGGGATCGAACATAAACATCAGGGTGGGGCCTATGCAAGGGAGCCACCCAAAAGCTCCCTTTCTTTCTTCCTTTTTCTTTTTCCTTTACAACGTCCAGCGTCCCAGACGCTGGACAGATCATTATACATTTTTTTTGAAATGGTGGGCCCTGACGAAGTGGGCCACCACATGATGGGTGACATGGGTTTAACATTTAAGGTGGGCCCCACTTGAATAAAATAAATACATCAAGGTGGGATCCATTCAAGTGGGCCACACAATCCTATTGCATAAACACAAAATAAAATAAAATAAAATAAAATAAAAAGAAATAAAAGAGAGAGAGAGAGACATGGAGAGTGGGACACGCCTTGTGATGGAGGGACCCCGACATTATGGGCCCTCCCTTACAATGAATCATACAATATGCGGATCCCGTTGAACATGGGACCATCAAAAATGTAAATCAACGGTGGAGATCCATTCCCCATCGATATGGACGGTCTAGATGACCTTTCTAAATGAAATAAACATCATGATGGGGTCCATGGAGAATGGCCCCATCATGGAATGATCATGATGATCTAAGTGGTCCATCGGCCACAAATAAGGGTCCCAAGTGAGATCCACACCATGGATCGGTGGGCCTCACTTGGTCCACCATAAAATCAAGTAAAACTACCCTATAGAGGCACCCACTGTCCGATCTTCTCACTCCTAGGGGTTCCTTGGCACCTTGGCTTCAACATCAACGGTTAAGATGAGGAATGGAGGGTTGAGATGAGAGATTTTGGGGTAGGAAGGTGGGCCACTTGGAGCTTAGGAATTTGGAGAAATTCCATACGTATGGACTCTTTTTGCTTGGAATTTTTGAAATGAGAAAGAGAGAAAGAGAGAGAGTGATGTAAAGGGAGAGAGAGAGAGTGATGGATGGATGGGTGAGTGATGGTTGTGTAAGAAAAGCTTGACTTTTGAGGCTTTTGTGTAAGAGAGGTATGAGAGAAGAAGACTTTTGTGGCTTTTTGTGTAAGAGAGGTATGTGTGATGAAGACTTTTGTGGTTGCTTGGGAAAATGGAATAAAGTGATGTGTACTTGACATGTGATGGATTGATAGGTGATTGATTTATGAGATTGATGTGATTGATGTGACACATCGTAGAGATTCTCTTGAGTTTCGCAACGCGCGGCGTTTTCTCGCACCAAACGTTGGCCCATATCTCTTGACCAGGGTATAGCCTCGGCACGCGAGTCACGGAATCGGAACAGCAATGACGGCGCGGTCGCTATGGTATTGGTCTCGGGTTGAGTCGACTCGGGTTGTCGGCATATGAATCAGGGTCGCGCGTCGATATCGATTAAGGGTCGAAGGTTGCCGGAATTCGACCGGTAAGACCGCGGAAGGCTACAGAACGGTACGGACCAAGATACGGGTCTTACATCAGGCATACATATGATGCGTATGGTCATGAATCATGGATTTATACTAAACATGTTATGTGGTGATGAGCTTTGATCAGAACGAAGATGGGCCTAGACGACCTACACAGTACAAGTATGGGCCTATCGATGGGCCTTAGGGAGAGTGACAATGACATTCAACCAGCATCATCCATATAACGTGGACGTCAAACCGTCATTGCTCCCAAGGAACAGCCTGTTGCAAACCTCATTATATACACCATGGAGGAATCACACATTGCAATGGACCTAAATACATCCCATTGGGCCTTAAGTACATCAAATGGGCCGTATCACATGGGCCTTATGTTCATTAAGTGGGCCGTATCAGTGAGCCACACCAATGGGCCTTATGTACATTGCAACGGGCCATAATCCATGGGCCTTGCATGCATCACAATGGGCCTCACAACATGGGCCTCATATATGTGTTTTTATATATATTAAGGTGGGCCTCAACAACGAGGTATGAATGCATTAAAATGGGCGTTAATAATGGGCCTTATACAAATCAAGGTGGGCCACACCCAAATATAAGTGGTAATAAGGATTTCCATCATTAAAATTCCCAAGGCTCACTATAAAATTCATCTTCCATCCAATCTGATCGGTCACACAGATTTGAATTAAGAGGTGTGGTCCACTTGATAAATAGATCTGTCTTATTTTTAGTCTCAACCCTTGAGGCAGGATGGCCAAAAGGATGGACGGCTGGCTAAATAAATGGATGGCTAGATGTAGTGCATCCACCAATGGTGGGTCCTACATGCGTGGTCCACCATCAATATTCATTAATATAATGTATTAAATTATATAATAATATATATTATATACATACATGTGCGTGTGTGTGGAGTGCAAAAGGGCCAGCGTCCAGACCTCTGGACGTTGGATGGGGTATTTCCACCAGCAGTGGGTCCCACGTAGGGCCCACCATAATGTTAATTTTCCATCCGACCCACTGATAAGGTCACACGGACCAGGGGTCCACCATAATATTTATTTGCACCCCAGCCTATTGGTGAGGTCAGACGGACCAAGGCCCATTGTAATATTTATTTTTCTCCCAACCTGTTGATAAGGTCATACAGACCTGGGCCCACCGTGATATCTATCTGCCATTCAAACTATTCATAGGGTCACGTGGACCTGGATTGAGGAGGAAAAATAAATTTCAAATTGATCCAAAACTTTCGTGACCCATAAAGGGTTTTAATGGTAGGCGTCCATCCCACTGTTTCCTATGATGTGGGCCACCTAAGCCGTGCATATGGGTGATTTTTGGGGTGGCCCGCTGCCCTAAGGCGGCCCTCCAAATGCACCATGTTGATGTTCAACACACGCCACATTGGGGCCCACAGCTAGGGCCGTGGTCCCTGCCCGCCCAAGCACGCCAGCGTCCTCGTGTCAGAGGCAGCAGCCTGCTGCCTCATGTTTTTTTTTTTTTTTTTTAAAAAAAAACATTTTCTTGCTGTTTATCATAAGTGAGGCCCACATCAGAAAGATCCACTCCTTCCACTCGCTCCTACGACTCAAGTCAAGCCAAACGAGTCTAATATACACGTATTCTGGTGTTTTTGGATCATCAGGTGGAATTTTAACAGTAAAGACCACCATTTTTCCAAGATACGGCCCACCAGATACTTGGATTCACTTCATTTTTCGGTTCGACGCCTAAAATGATCTAGAGAATGGAATGGACAACGTGGATTTGATTTAAACATCAAGGTGGGGCCCACGTAAGAGTGGCCTACCTTAACATGTGTTAATAATATAAAATTTTATATAATATAGGTGTGTGTGAGAGAGTGTGAGGGGATATTACGGTTGTCAGCGTCCAGCGTCCAACATCCAGAGACGTTAGACCGACGGATGACGGTGGGCCTCACCTGCATGGACGGTTTTGATGAAATGCATGCATCATGCGGTGGGGCCCACATTCACCAGCTTGGTGACGTCAGTACACACCTTGCTAGCCGCCCTTACTAGGGATCGACACCAAGACCTCAAGTGTTGAAACGAGGTATCTCTACTCAGTCTGCCAGTTAAGCTATGAATCTGGGTGTGTACTGCACAGTAGAGTCCCACCGTCCACGATGGATGGTGCAGATAGAACATGAACTAGTGGGGCCCACTACATCAAAATGGACAGAGGAAGAGGGAGAGAAAGAGATACGGTGAGATTGAGAGGAGGGACCCCGCCACTATGGGCCCTCCATTTCTTACATTCATACATCAAACGGGTCCCACCACATGTGGCCCAAAAAAATGAGAAATAACGGTGGATCACCCACCTCTAGGGCTTCTCCTTGGTCCCTTAGCCTCCTTAGCTCCTTGCCTTCTCTTTTGATAGAGGTTGATGGGATTTTGATGGTGTGGATGAGAGATGAGAGGGTGGGCCACACTTGGGGTTTAGGAGAGTGGGAGCTTGAAAGTGGGATGTTGCTTGGGGAGATTTTATTTTTATTTTTTTGAGAAATGAGGAAGAGAGAGAAGTGATGGGATGATAAGGATGGGTGATGGGTTGTAAGAAAGGGATGGGTGGAGTGATGGAAGTGATGTGAGAGTTGACTTTAGTTGCTTGCGTAAGAGAGAGGTAAGGATAGGGTATGGACTACTTGTACTTGACTTGATATGTGATGTGTACTTGATTGATGAGATTGATTGATGGGACATGTAGAGATTCTCTCGAAGTTCGCAATGAGCGGTGTTTCTTCAGAATGAACGCAGGCCGACATCTTCTACCCTGGGTATTGGATCAGTGCGCGAGTCACGACGTTAGAACCGCGGTGACGACGCGGTCGCTATGATACAGGTTTCGGTTCGAGCTAACTTCGATATGTAGGATCCGACTTAGGATCGTGCACAAACATCTGTACGAGTTGAGGATTGCCGAAATTCGACTGGAAGGACCGTGGAAGCTAATGGAACGGTACAGACTAGGATATGGGTCTTACATACTTACTCAGTAAATGGATATATTTTTAACATTAAAAATTTTGAAATGAATAACAACACAGAACAGTGGAGTCTCAATGAAAGCCCTAACTAGCTTCAAGGCAAGTGTCAGGGATAGGAATCCTATAGAAGAAGAAGTCACTTATTATGGCATCATTAAATAAATTCTCGAATTGAACTACTTTGACTTCAGAGTAGCACTCTTCTACTATGATTGGGTGCATATTGAAGATAAATTGAATAGATGTTTCATAGATCCCGAAATAAATTTAAAATTTATCAATCTAGGAAGGTTTAGACGGAACTTAAAGGAAGACGATGAGCCGTTTATTCTTGCATTTTAGGGAGCTCAGGTCTTCTACTATAAGGATCCAACTAGAGATGACTGGCATGTTGTACTGGATGCTCCTAAGAGATTGACAAAAGATGCATATGCATTTGAAGATGCACTTGAGTTTGAGGCCAAAATGAATTAGGTTCTTCGACACTTTCATTAATCGATGATTTAAATGAAGAAGCTGAAGATGTACAGGAAAAATCATGGGTAGAGAGTGAGCCGAGTACCTCACGTCATAGGAAACGGAAAAAAAACTAATAAGATTCAAATCAGTTTGAAAGTGAGTTGAATTCTATTTAGTAATGATTGTTACAATTTTTTAGCTATCAAAATATTAATGGAATGCCAATTATATAATAATAAGATATTGTTTTATTTTATAAAATTGCAAGAATTATGTCACATTTTGGTGGTTCATCAGCTTCAGCCCAAGGAAGCAATACAAGGAAGAGACTTGGATTAAATGAATACAAATAACCAGTCAGAGAAACATCAGCGCCTTTCAACACATTTTTAGAGCAACTTGGTAGGACACGCTATCCAATTTCATACGCTAATTGGCGTAAAGTGTCTGGTGCAATTAAAGATAATGTATGGTCTAGGTTTTGGTGAGCATGTTTATTCTTGATTTTATTTCTAATTCTTACTCAATAAGATTGTTTGATTATTAATTTAATGGAATAAGCCACGTATGACATCGATGATGAGTTAAAAGAATATGCATTTTCGAAAGTAAGCAAAGCTTGGAAAGTATGAAAATACAATCTGCGAAAGGAATATGATAAATTTGATAATGATGTAGAAAGAAGAAGAAATTGTCCCATTGGTGTAAAGCAAGAGGATTGAGACATTTTCATTAATATACAATCCACAGAATTATTAATCAATCTTCATAAGAAGGGAAAGACTTCCAGAGCAAAGGTGAAATGCCCTCACATGACTGGAAGACGAGTTGCTACTAGGACACTAGAGAAAATGGTAATTTGTACTATATTTTTTGATAATTTAATTGATGAATATAAATTCTTGTTAACTAATTTGCTTATATAATTACAGTGAAAAGAAAATCTAAATACTATCATCACCAGGACCGCTTTTTTGTTGCCACTTATAGTAAACCTGATGGGTCTCACCCAACATAAACACATCTTGAAATAGCGGTGTGAATAATTTTTTAATTTTTAATCATTTTTTTATTTAAGTACAATGAAGGATTTATTATAACAATTATCTTCTAACAGGAAAGAATTTTATCGATAGTTGGCAGTGATCCTTCCAATAAGCACAAGGATTTAGACCACGACCCAATTTCATAGGTTTTCCATCAATTTTACTCACTTTACATACATTGTCATTGGTTTTTTTTTTTAAATAATAATAATATACACACATCACTAATCTTAAAAATTATTGTTTAGGTTTGTGGTCGTGATAGCAGAGGCCGGGTTAGGGGGATGGGTCTTGGTATTTCTAAGACTACTATGAAGGTTGCCACCCCCTACATCATAGAAGCTCGATCTGATAGGAATACACGTATGTCCATTGAGGCTAAATTTGAAGCATCAATGACTCAAATGCAACAATTTAGTACGATTGTTAAGCAACAATTTCGTACGATTGTTAAGCAACAATTTACTGAACTTAGGCAACAAATTATTCATCAAAGCCAACTACTTCACTGCTCCCCTAATACAACTGCATCTTAGGTACTACATTTTCCGTGATCAAATGATATAATTATTATTTTTAAAGCTAAAAGTAGCATTATTATTTACATGAAACCAGTATTTTATTTATAGGACCGCCATCGATCTAGTGAGCCCTCGAGTATTCAAGAAGACTCTGCAACAACTCCATCAATGTAACAAATTTTTGAATTGAGAGATATCCATGGTCGGACTGTTGCTAGTGGGCGGATGGTGTCAGATAATACAGGCATCTCTCCAGAATGCATCAGAGTTGTAATAGATCATATTAACATTTTCACAGTAGAGTTGTTGGATGATGTCAGGACATTTGAAGATATTCAATTGGGTGAAATTGTTGTTCGACTCAAATTCCTAATGAGAATTTGAATATTTAGTAGTTTTGTTTAACTTTTTGAACTCTAGGACATGCTTTGGTAATTTGTGTGACGAAAACTTGATTATTCACTGAAATCCTATTTTGATCAAGTTGCCTTTTTATTTATTTAATCTTTAGCATCCTTTTTATTAATTATGGCTTATTGTCATTTATTTTTTATTAACCAAGTCACTAAAGGAGTTTAATTTCAAATGTAATTGAAGTATTGACAGAACGTTGTCTCTAGTTGCAGTTCGAGATGTAACAAGAATATACATTGATTGTGTATTTAAATTTTTTTAAATGCACCAATCAGAAACAATTTGAGACGACGTTCAATGATACTTTGTTAAATATGAAATTTATGGCCTTTAGTAACTTAGTTAATTAAAAAGAACTGCGTAGTGGCTTGATCCTAATCCGACTTTTTGGGTACGTAGGCAACCATTTGTAATGAACTAGAATATCAGTGCAGCCACAAATATTTTTTCTCCTTTGAATTGTAACAGACTGTATCAGTTGCATTTTTCTCTATCATACAAGTTGTGGCTATCAAAGATATAATATCACCTCCTTATAGGAAAACATTTAATGATGTGTACATTGTTTATGAGCTCATGGACATTGATCTTCACCAAATTATTCATTCCAATCAAGCTTTATCAAAGGAGCATTATCAGGTGATATTTAAGATTTTCATAATAAATATATTAAGAGCCAATGATAATTATAAGTACACTTGTAAAATTTATAAATAGAATTGAGCAAGGCTTAGATGACAATGATAAATCTATATAATCATGACAAAAGTTTCTGATTTTCAGGTTTCTAGTGGGGAAATATTGGATTTGATCCTATCTGTGGTGAAAATATGAACATGCATATTTGGCCTTGTTAGATGCATCTTTATTGGCATTAAACAAAGGTGACTTGACTTGCACCAAGTTGAGAAGCTTGTATATGAATTTTATGTTTCAATTTTCTGTTTGATAATATAGAGTGGTAGTACTTGTTTCAATTTTCTGTTAGATAATATAGATTTACTTGTGCATGCAACCAGATTTTTTTACTTCAAACAGATAATATAGATTCACTCCTGCATGCAACCAGATCTGCCCATAAGGGTTTTGGGATGAAAATCCTTACAAATAAATTACAAGATCTACCACTCCGACACACTCTCAATGTTTGGGGGCAAGTTACTCTAGCCCTTCTTGAATTAATTTTACATGCAATTTCTTTCTTTTTCTTTTTTCTTCCTTTTTTGAACTAAGTATGGAAGGCCGGTATTAAGTATTACAATCTATCCAACCTTGGATGGGTAGGTAATTTATAATTTAATTGAGCAGTGGTCCATGGAAGGTAGGAACCATTGTTATGACCATGACAAAGCTGTCCATTTTCTATGGATAGCAATATGGGTGGCCTGACCATTTGAACAGGGCTGTATTTATGTATTAAACATTGATGGAGCAACCCGGATGTGCGTCAGAGCTATCCGGATGTTGAGTGGGGGCCCATAGAAGGTAGGAACCGCTATTATGACCATAATGAAACTGTCCATCTCCTATGGATAACAATATAGGTGGTCTGGCCATTTGGACAAGCTCGTGTTTATGTATTAAATATTGATGGAGCAGACCCAGATGTGCATCAGAGCTATCCGAATGTTGAGCGAGGGTCCCTGGAAGGTGGGAACCATTGTTATGACCATGATGGAGATGATCATTTCTTATGGATAGCATTGGAGTGGCTTGACCATTTGTACAGGCCGTGTTTATATCTGTATTTGCAGGGACCACACCCTTAACCTATAACCTAAACCTATTCTCAAATCCCAAAACCTATAACTACAACCTAAACCTATAACCTAAACTCAACTCCCTAAACTTTAACCTACAACCTATCCTAAACATATACTTATAACCTAAACCTATTCTCAAATCCCAAAACCTATAACCTAAACCTAAACCTATAACCTATAACATGAACCTATAGCCTAAACTCAATTCCCTAAACCTTAACCTATAACCTAAACTCGAACCCGAACCTGAACCCGAGTTCCTAAACCTATACATATACCTATAACCTAAACCTATTCTTAAATCCCAAAACCTATAACTATAACCTAAACCTTAACCAAAAACCTATAACCTATAACCTAAACTCAATTCCCTAAACCTTAACCTACACCCTAACCTAAACCTATTCTCAAATCTAAACCTATAACCTAAAACTAAACCTAAACCTATAACCTAAACTTATAACCTTAACCTAAACCTATTCTCAAATACCAAAACCTATAACCTAAACCTAAACCTATAACCTACACTTATAACCTAAACCTAAACCTATAACCTAAACCTAAATGTATTCTCAAATCCCTAAGCCTAAACCTACACCTAATTCTAATCTCAACTCCTTAACCTAAACCTAAACCCAAACCCAAACCCGATTTCCTAAACTTAAACCTACACCTATTCTCAATTCCCTAAACCTTAACCAATAACCTAACCTAAACCTAAACCTATAACCTACACTTATAACCTAAACCTATTACCTTAACCTAAACTTAAAACCTAACCTATACCTTAACCTATAACCTAAACTTAAAACCTTAACCTAAACCTATTCTTAAATCCCAAAACCTATACTTATAACCTAAACCTGAACCTTAACCTATAACCTAAACCTATACTTATAACCTTAACCTAAACTTATAACCTTAACCTATAACCTAAACCTATACTTATAACCTTAACCTAAACCTACTCTCAAATCCCAAAACCTATAAACTAAACCTAAAACTTAACCTATAACCTATAACCTAAACTCAATTCCCTAAACCTTAACCTATAACCTATAACCTGTAACCTATAACCTAAACCTATAATCTATAACCTAAACTCAATTCCCTAAACCTTAACCTATAACCTATAACCTATAACCTAAACACAATTCCCTAAACCTTAACCCATAACCTAACCTAAACCTAAACCTATAACCTACACTTATAACCTAACTATAATCTAAACCTAAAACCTAAGCCTAAAATCCAAATGTAAACCCGATCCCGAACCTGATTTTCTAAACCTAAACCTTAACGTATTCTCAAATTCCTAAACCTAAACCTTAATGTATTCTCAAATCCCTAAACCTAAACCTACACCTAATTCTAATCTCAACTCCCTAACCTAAACCTAAACCTAAACCCGATCCCAAACCCGAACCCGATTTCCTAAACTTAAACCTTAACCTATTTTCAATTCCCTAAAGCTACAACCTATAACCTAAAACCTAAACCTAAACCTAAAATCTAAATGTACTCTCAAATTCTTAAATCTAAACCAACACCTAATCCTAATATCAACTCCTTAACCTAAACCTAAACTTGAAAACCCAAACCTAAACCCGATCCCAAACCCGAACCTGATTTCTTAAACTTAAACCTTAACCTATTCTCAATTCCCTAAATCTATAACCTAAACCTAAACCTAAACCTAAAACTAAACCTAAACCTATAACCTAAACCTAAACCTTAACCAACAACCTATAACTTAAACCTATAACCTAAACCTAAACCTTAACCTACAACCTATAACTTAAACCTATAACCTTAACCTAAACCTTTAACCTAAAATGTAAACCTAAAACTATAACCTTAACCTAAACCTAAAACCTAAACCTAAACCTAAAATCTAAATGTATTCTCAAATCCTTAAATCTAAACCAACACCTAATCCTAATATCAACTCCTTAACCTAAACCTAAACTTGAAAACCCAAACCTAAACCCGATCCCAAACCCGAACCTGATTTCTTAAACCTAAACCTTAACATATTCTCAATTCCCTAAATCTATAACCTAAATCTAAACTTAAACTTAAACCTAAACCTATAACCTAAGCCTAAACCTTAACCTACAACCTATAACTTAAACCTATAACCTAAACCTAAACCTTAACCTACAACCTATAACTTAAACCTATAACCTAAACCTAAACCTTTAACGTAAACCTAAACCTAAACCTTAACATATAACCTAAACCTAAAACCTAAACCTAAACCTAAACTTGAAAACCCAAACCTTAACCCGATCCCGAACCTGAACCCGACTTCTTAAACCTAAACCTTAACCTATTCTCAATTCCCTAAATCTATAACCTAAATCTAAACCTAAACCTTAACTTAAACCTATAACCTAAAACGTAAAACCTAAACCTAAACCTAAAACCTAAATGTATTCTCAAATCCCTAAACCTAAACCTACACCTAATCCTAATCTCAAATCCCTAAACCTAAACTTACACCTAATCCTAATCTCAACTCCATAACTTAAACCTAAACCCGATCTCGAACCTAAATCTGAATCCCTAAGCCCTTAGCCTAAACCTAAACCTAAACCTAAACTTAATTCACTTAACTTAAACCTACACCTTAACCCAAACATATAACCTGAACCTGAACCTGAACCCGAATTCCTAAACCTAAACCTAAACATATAACCTATAACCTTAAACTAAACCTATAACCTATAACCTAACCTAAACTTAAACCTATAACTTAAACCTATTCTCAAATCCCTAAACCTATAACCTAAACCTAAACCTAAACCTATAACCTAAACCTATTCTCAAATCCTTAAACCTATAACCTAAACCTAAACCTTTAACCTATGACCTAAACCTATAGCCTATAACCTTAACCCAAACCTATAACCTTAACCTAAACCTAAACCTTAACCTTAACCTATAACCTAAACCTATATCCTAAAACCTAAAACCTACACCGGATCCCGAACCTGAACCCGATTTCTTAAACCTAAACCTTAAAATATTCTCAATTCCCTAAAGCTATAACCTATAACTTAAACCTAAACCTATAACCTTAACCTTAACCTAAAACCTAAAACCTAAATGTATTCTCAAATCCCTAAACCTAAACCTACACCTAATCCTAATCATGACTTCTTAACCTAAACCTAAACCTGAACTTGAAAACCCAAACCCGAACCCGAACTTAATTTCCTAAACCTAAACCCTAACCTATTCTCAATTCCTTAAACCTAAACCTATAACCTACACTTATAACCTAAACCTAAAACCTAAATGTATTCTCAAATCCTTAAACCTAAACCTAAACCTATAACCTACAACATTAACATAAACTTATAACCTAAACCTATAAACTACAACATTAACTTGAATCTATTCTCAAATCCCAAAACCTATAACCTAAACCTAAACCTAAACCTAAACCTTAACCTATAACCTAAAACTTAACCTATAACGTATAACCTATAACCTAAACCTATAACTTATAACCTAAACTCAATTTCCTAAACCTTAACCTATAACCTAACCTAAACCTAAACTTATAACCTACACTTATAACCTAAACCTATAACCTAAACCTAAACCTACAACCTAAACCTAAAACCTAAACCTAAACCTAAAACCTAAACCTAAACCTATAACCTAAATATATTCTCAAATCCCTAAACCTAAACCTACACCTAATCCTAATCTCGACTCCTTAACCTAAACTTGAAAACCCAAACCTAACCCCAATCCCGATTTCCTAAACCTGAACCTTAACCTAAACTTAAACCTATAACCTTAACCTAAACCAAAACCTATAACATAAACCTTTAACCTATAACCTATAACCTATAACCTAAACCTAAAACCTAAACCTAACCTTAACTTATTGTTGTTTTTATATTTTTTTTAAACTCTCTTTTAATTCATTGTTTAGTTTCAATAAGATTGTACATAATCTATTACAATGGAAAAGAAAAGGGCTTAGTTTTTGAGTTCTTTTAAGCTTCCTTATCATCCATGCATAGCACTGCAAACCTTTACTAAACTGTAACTCTAATCGAAACTTTATGTGCAATCTGATCAAGTGCATTAACATCTAATACTATCCCATTCCTTTGCAGGATAACATTGCCGTATTTATGGGCCATTGTGCTACGATTCTTGTTCTTATCATCATTGGACTCTCATGCATGGGAATCAAGGATGTATCCCTTTAACACATGCCCCTTTTTACAAAGCTTTAATTTTTATTGTTGTTTCTATTAATTTAAATTGAAACACTTTTTTTGCACTATTTGCTTGCATTAGTTTTATTTTAATGATCCGTTTTATTTTAAAAAAGTGTACCCACTTTTTTTTAAAAAAACG
The DNA here is from genome assembly GCA_037074715.1 of Magnolia kwangsiensis. Lineage (NCBI taxonomy): Eukaryota > Viridiplantae > Streptophyta > Magnoliopsida > Magnoliales > Magnoliaceae > Magnolia > Magnolia kwangsiensis. The sequence continues at coordinate 32,830,675 of CM073586.1, read as the reverse complement.
AATGAAGTTTCTGTAATTCTTCATGATTCTGAATTATAATGTTTTGTTGGTTGAATATTTTTTTATTAGATGAAAGACACAAAAAGAAAATTGTTGCTGATTTTTTTCTTTTTGTATTTTGAACGCAAGAAATTTTCTGACGGTTTTAGGCCGTCCATATTTTTCTAAATATTCAAATCTGAGACGGTCCATAACAGTCCTTTTAAGGTTCATCAGAGACGGTTTATAACAGTCTTTTTTAAGGACGTTCCATGACCGTCCGTTTAAGGTTCATCAGAGACTACTCATAACAGTACTTGTTAAGGATAGTCCATGACCATCCTTCGTAATAGACTGTCCATAGTCGTTGTTTTAACGTCTATATTTATTGACGGTCCATGACCATCCTTTTTTACAGATGGTCCATAACCGTCCTTTAAATGTCCTTCAGCAATGACGGTTCATTACCATCCTTTAAGTAATACGACGCCGCAAAATAGGACTGCCCATGCGACGGTTCAAAATCGTCCTTTATTGTGATTTGAGACAGTTTTTAGCCATCCTTTTTTCACTGTTTTGGCATAGTGTCATTGTTTTCTTGGACATCGAACTAAGAATTGCTTTGTCTTGAAGAATATTTTACAAAAAATGATGAACAATGGTGAAATAGTCATAAGAAAAATGTATGATATAAGAGAGAAAGTAATGACACACAATCCCAATTGAAAATAATCATAATCATTTGAAAGAATAACAATATTCTAATATGGACACGACTCTTCATATCTTTATGATTAGAATGTGAAGCCACAAGACAAGTATATTCACAAGACTGGGGGCAGGTATATTCTGAAAGATTGCTGCAATTTTGATTTCGAAGATTATCATTATAATACTTCTCAATCAAAAGGGGGCAAGACAAGAAGAATAATGAAAAAGCTTCAAAAGCCAATGCCATGTATTCTTCTCTTAATATAAGAGGCAGATTCTTAAGCATATCAAGTGTATCAAATCTATCGTCAATTATCACCGATTATCGCCAAGCGCCAATGATTATCATCATCGCTAATTGATGTTAATTACTATTATAAAAGTCATTATCGTTGAATTGATATTATTGCCAAGTTGATTCACTATTTTAAAACATAAATATTATCAAAGATACTATTATCAGCAATGACAATATATCGTTTATCGACTTTTCATTTACAGCAGTGGCGATGGAAATTTATCATCTACAGTAACGGAATGCTATGTATAAGACTTACCGCAATCGGCGATACGTCAAATATTATGTGGGCAGTAATAAGAAGCCAGTGGCCTTAAAAAGCCCGTGAAGGCCATCACATGCTTAGACCCATGCAGGCAGCGGATGAAGCCAACGACTAAAAGCCCTAAGTGGTCAGAAGTCCACAAAGGCTAGTCCCATTCGTGAAACCAATGTCGTCTGTACAGCTTCCAATAGTGTCACAGGAAAAGGTGAGAGAAAATGCCCTCCCGTGAATGGGTCTAACCTAGCAAATGAAAAAAAATTGGGCTACAGTGTGCACTCTTTGGCTCATCCATAAATAGGCCAAGTATACATAAGACCCCCAAATTTCTGGTTTGATTCTAGTAGAAACTCATGAGGATGAGTCTCTAAAGCAAACCACCCCCCAACAATGGACTGACAGCCTTAGATTTGGTACCCTAAGGTAGCCTTGCTCGCCTTGTGAACTTTACAGAGTTATTACGGCCAACCCTGTGCGTAAAACCTACCGAGTTCACTGCCCTGGTAGCTTCACTTGGCCCCTCTAATGGATTGCGGTATGTGAACTCTCTGGCCGTGATAAGTTCAATGATCTTATAAGAGTTACAGAGACCATTCGCATAAGACCTGACTCCAACTACTTATGAGTCTAAAAAACTGTACCCGCTCCAGTACTCATGAGTTTAAACTGTGTATGAAAGTGTCCAGTCCAGTCACGTCCAATCAAGTCAAGTCAAGTTAAGTCCAGTCAAGTCCAGTCAAGTTAAGTCAAGTCAAGTCCAGTCACGTTTAGTCAAGTCAAGTCCAATCCAGTCAAGTCATATCCAGTCAAAGTATGTTCAGTTAAAAGTATACTAGCTCCACTAATCAAGAGCTTAAACTATGTGTTACTTCAAAATGCAGCAGATACATATTTCACCTATTTAACTTAAAATATGCTCAAATATGCAATTTCCTTATATGAAAAATAAATCATAAAAATCTCAAACACTGATTAAACAACATATGAAAAATGCATTTCTCTTTAATCAGGTTCAAATTACAGTGATAGCAAGTTTGTTCAAAATACTTGCTACTTTCTATTCTAAAGTTAAATCTTCCAAGATTAACTATATGAATTATGGATCTTCGATTATAATGTACTTATCTTTCCGAAGAGAATGACAATGTCCTCATGTCTCTTACTTTTCTAATGATGAAGGAAGGCTATCTCGTAAAATTCACAAGGGCGGATGAAGATGAAATTGCAAAGAATCATCATTTTCTTCTCGAAGATTTAAAAATTCAGATGTATTCTTCGAATTCTTCAAAGGGGTACCAAATTCTATCCATCCTTCAAGAGTGTCAACAGATTTCATTTTATAAATATTATCTTCCAAAGAAATCCTTATGCAAAGTTGGCTGGAGAGGGGGCATGATCTATTTCTTCAAAGTAATCTATGCCTTGGTCTTTCTAATAATTTCTTATGCGCGGCAGAGGAATCCATATGGCACAATCAAGTGGGCAATAATCGTGCACTAAGTAATATTGATGAGCCCAGCAATGCATCCATCTATAAGAAGTATGAACTGGATAATTATAGCTGGAAATTATGAAGTGTGATCTAGTGTGAATGTTTAAAAGTTTCTTCCATATCAAGGCCCAGTTATATGGTCTGATGTCATAACTTCTCATTGTTCTAGTAATGATATCGCAAGTCTCCGAGTATTGGACCTGATGGAGATAAGAAATGAATGTTCGCCAAAGGAGAGAACCATCATCAGTTATTTCTATGTCCTCTGGAAAGCTAGTAAACAGAAATTGAAAGAAGTCGATAGGATCACTGTTCTCTATTTTTCTGGTGACCTAACGATTCAATTTTTCAATCATCTTTCTCAATCAATAATGTTGGAGTGGAAGCCGATAAGGATTTGAATAAGCTCTTTTAGAATCAGTAAAGATCCAAGGAAAATACACTCCTAGCTAGCATATGAAGAAATACCAAGGAGCACAAACCAGAAACGACTCAGCGATTGAACCTCTAGAGAAAAAAATGACCTATCCGAAAGTACGATATAATGAGCAAAGAATACAACAAATGTAATGCAAAGCATGCTAACAAGCACAAAGATGGAATGACTAAATCATTATCATATTGCAAATATTATAATCATTTTAAAAGCTTTCAATATATTTTAAAATTATCAATACTTCATGAAACTAAATTGAAAAATTATGATACCTTAAGATACTAATTCTGATTAATTTGGCAAGAAAAATTATTATTCAAAATTTTAGTTTATGTAGACTATGAAAGGAGATAATCGAAGAGATTATTGTGACAGAAGCAGCGTTAAAGAACAATTCCCTAGCCACGAAGTTCAAAGAAAGAGTCATTGGAGTTAATCGAAGAGATCATTGCAGCAAGAGCAGCATTAAAAGACAGTTCTCTGATCAAGTTATTCAAAGATAGAGTTGTCACAATTGTTATAGTGGCAATTTTTGATGAAAAGGGAATTGTGTAAATAAGGGAATTAAAACTATGGAGAATGCAATTGTGGCCATGTTTATAGAAAGGGGTTCTATCTAATTGATCGCTATGAAGACAGAGTGCTTTCGTTACTACCATTATCCTCCCTATTGAAATATTCATTCAGTGCTTTTAATTGGGGGCATTCAGTCTTTCATTCAAGCATGATCATTCAGTCTTCCATTTGAGCATGATCATTCAGTCTTCCGTTTGAGCATAATCATTCAGTCTTCCGTTAGAGCATAATCATTCAATCTTCCGTTCAGGCACGATCATTCAATCTTTCATTTGAGCATGGTCATTCAAACTTTCGTTCGACTACAATCATTTAGTGTTCCAATCAAACGCAATCATTCAGTCTTCCATTCAAACTCAACTGTTCAAGATCTCTGTTCAAGCAATCCTTCTCTGACGTGAAAGGATTTTTGTGTAGAAGAATATCAATCCTCCATTTAATTTCGTAAAACAATTAAAGAAGGATCAAGGGGGCATATGTTGGGGCACAAAAAATACACGAGTCGATAAGAATTTGGTTTGTTACGCATCAAGGATCCAGTATAAGCAGTCATGCCCATAAAGTGACCCTCTCTCTATCATCCCTCTTTGGAAAATTTACCGCGATGAATAGTGCTAAGATAAATAGTGTCAGGATGAATAGTTGCATGATAAATAGTGTTACATAGGATGAATAGTTGCGCGATGAATATTGTTGCGCAGAATCAATAGTTGCGTGGTGAATAGTGTTGCGCGGGATAAATAGTTGCGCAGTGAATAGTGTTATGCGGGATGAATAGTGTTGCACAGAATGGGGCTCGTGGCACAAAAATAAATGCCTCGCACATGTGAAAGCCTATAAATACCTCCTCCCCCTCTCATTTGTATCATCAGAAATTTCAGAGAGAGAAGGAACAGTGTGAATAGTATTGTGCGATAAATAATGTTGCGCACGAATAGTGTTGTGCGGGATGAATAGTATTGTGTGCGGTGAATAGTGTTGCTCGTGATGAATAGTGTTGCGTGGATTTGATGGGTCTATTGCATGGTCATGTAATAAAAGGCCTCCACAGCCCTCTGCTTTGCAGTTTTGAGGACTCCCTTCACAGTTCGATTTTTGATACATACACCTCTCAAGTGTCGACTAAAAGCAAAGGATCTTGGACCCACACAATACCTCTGCTGGTCTGATAGATTCAAAATATGCTGAAATGCTGCCAAAATTGCCATTAAACTGTTTATCATTTCATTCATTGCACTAATTCTCTGTACTTTATCTTAGAATCAAGGGATAAGAGGATGTAATTGAAACTCAAAATTAATAAAATTTATGATGATGAATGTTCTTGTATTTTCTTTGTTACTATTGAATGACAATTCCCCTATTGAAATACTTTCATTTCTTGTCTAAACAGTGGCGTTTTATTGAAACACCAGAGAGTTTACCACTAAGGCACATGAACGAGTGCAACGTTCATGCATTAGGGTATAGTTGGTGTCTATATGATCTAACATGGATCTACTAGTTTCTTAAGGACATTTTTATGTTTAAGATCTGGTAGATTAGACCATCTATCAAATAATTTTATTGGTACCAATATCTTAAAGGTTTTCAATGGTTTTACGAATGTTTTTTAACCATTAATATTTTATTTTAATTGTTGAATATTTTCATCACACTTGATGGTAATTTTGATAGTTTAATCTTGTGATTAATCACCGATTTGTGTAAAAATTAGATTGAAGATTGACCATATTTTGTGAAGGAATGGAGTTAATTTAAATACATGGTTAAACATGATTATAGACTTTATATGTAGTAAATTATACTAAAGTCTATAACATGATGGAGCATTATATTGGTATTTCCTTAAAACCTTTACTCTTGTTTATAAATAAAATTCTATCTTAAAGGGAAATCACACAAAAAAAAAGTTCCTTGAATGCCCAAATCTCTTACAACCTCGCCATTCAAAGAGAGAGAGAGAGAGAGAGAGAGAGAGAGAGAGAACTAAGAAGAGAGAGAAGAAAGAATCTTCTCTCCTTCTTCCTTACATTTGTGCATGTCTACACATGTGGGGTCCATTGTGGATGTCTCTATCAGCTCTACCTTAGCTCTGCTTTAGAATCTAAAATGTTGACTTTCATCTTTTCTTTATTTAATATAGATTTTGGACATAAGTTTCTACTTTAAATGTTTCAATGATGGTGATCAAATGTCACATTTAAACTTAAATATCTGATTTTAATTTTCTTTAAAAACTTAATAATATCTAAATATATATCGGAAATGTATAATCCACCAACCTTATAAACCTTTGAAAATTTAAAATTTTCTACTATATTTTCAAAACTCTAATATTGAGCATGCTCGTTAGGAGTTAGTTTAGAATTATACTCCGCTCATCAAGCCGGTTCGGAGTGTCTATGGTCAATAATTCATTGGGCAAGAGTTTAGGGGTGGCAATGGGCCAAGACAACCAGACCATAGCCCAACCCTAGTCCTCTAAGCCTTGGCCATAGCCTAGAGTTATGAGGAAAGCAATTTAAATGTTGAACAATTTGAAATAGACCAATAAAAAATGTAACCAATGAATATGCACTGGGAAAGAGAATAGCTCACATTTGTCTTTAAACCATTCATTCTTGTTATATAATGATGGCTCGCTTTATGGTTATCATGGCCCGAATACTGGACTTAGACCCTCTAGCTTAGTTTAGAGGTCCAAGCTCCAGCCTCTTATGGCCTGGTTGGGCTGCCTAGCCTTTTACTACCAATGTAGGAATGGATTGACCTCGCTGGTCTATGGGCTCAGTGCTTGTATTCTCGAGTCATCTTATTGGCCTTGGCGTTGGTGGTTGACATGCTTGCTTCTATAAGAAGAAACGATGGTTGAAAATAACAGGCCTATATCTAAAGTGCACGTGCATGCTCGTCGTAGGAATGACCCAAACTGTCTCAAGTGCTGATTCGCTAGCACGTGCAGTGTGATTCCCTTGTTGAATCTCTCCTCTTTGCTTTGCCTTTGTCGTGATGAAGAATTCAGCGTGTGTCGTTGCTTTCACGGGCCCACATGTTGATTGTTTGATGATCCGTACTGTCCCCAGTGTGAAATCTACGACAAATGGGCCCTATAGAAATTATTTTTATGAAATTAAAGAAAATGTAAACGGCTATAGTCATCAGACCATGTCAAAAAGCGGGGCGGTGAAACCAAGGATTTTGGGGTTGCTACAGTGAATGGTCCTAGCAAGGGTTCTCCATGCCCATGTTGATGTGTGTATTATATCCAAGGTGTACATGCATCTTGACAGATTAGTTTAAATGATGAGCTCAAAATAAGATAAATTGAAGGCACACGTGAACCACCACAGGAAATAATAGGGATTGTACACGTACCTTAAAAACTTCCTAGAGGTCAAATTTTTGGATCAAGCTGATATTTGTTTTTTTCCCTCCCTCCAGTTTGATAGCAAATAAACACTACGGTAGGCCTTAATAAGGTTTCAATAGTAGTTTTCATTGTCATCCACTGATTCTAATGATGTGGTCTACTTGAGTCATTGATTCTTATAGTGTGGTCTATATGAGCTTTTGATTTGCCTCTTTTTCGCCTCAACACCTAAAATGATCTAACAAAATGGGTGTTTGGTGTAATAAAATACATACATTATGATGGGCCTCACAAAGATCTCGTCTCTATGTGAGTCCTAGTGAGGGGAGTCGAATAGGTGTGGCCTCGGTCCGCCGAAGACTGTGCGACCCTTATTGTGGAGCCCACTTTGATGCATGTATTCTATCCACACCATGCATCCATTTAGCCGGATCATTTTTGGCAAGAGACCAAAAAATGAAATAGATCCAAATCTCTGGTGGATCATACCAAAGGAAACAGTGGTGAACAAATACAATAATCAATCTCAATCGAAAAATCAGGCAGTCCACACCCCATGATATGTTTAGACTTTTAAAATGTTCCTTGTTGTTGATCGAGTCTTAGTCTCGCATCGGGCTGATTTTTAAGATTTATTTTAAGTGACGTCACCCGATGAACGGACAGGATGTCACACATACAACATAATGCCCCAAACAGTCTGGGCGTTGTCCGCGGCGCATAAAACAAGTGTCGTAGGCGATTTTGATCCGCTTCAAGTCGGCGCTTGGCGGGTAGAAAAATGACTTGAAACCCTTCGTTACCTGTACTGTGAAATACCTCTCTCTCCCTCTCGTTATCTTCTCTCATTCACTCTTTTGTCACTTTATCCGCCTTCGAAAAAAGAAGCCTCAAATGGCAAAAGAAGAGAAGGAGAAGGAGAAGAATCCAGAGAATAATCAGAATGCAAGGAAAAGAAAAAGGAAAGATGTCTTTATCTATGGAAAAAAGGAAAGACGTCTTCATCTATGGAAATTACAAAAGCTATTATGGCTACCGTGTAATAACTTTACCCTCTCTCTCTCTCTCTCTCTCTCTCTCTCGCTATACCTCTCTCTATCCCTACCTTCTCTTTTCATTTTCGAGGAAATCAAGTTCAACATTTTAGCCCTCTCTACGGAGGGAGTCGGCTTGGGCGGGTTCTGAGTCGACTCGAGCGAGTGAAACTCAGAAATCATTTCAATTTCTGAGTTGTACTCCGAGATTCTCTTTTGATTAACTAATGTAGCTTTGAAGTGTTTTCGTTATGAGAATTTATGGCTATTTGTAATGTTATTTATGTTTTTTTCTGTATCTGTAATTGTCTTTAAATTTTAGTGTTGCTGATTTATTTATTTGTCATGTTCAGATTGGGCATGACAAGAGCGAAGATCCGTGACTCCTCTGCAAGTGAGGGATTGTGCAATAAAACATACATCGGTAATGTTTCCAAAAAATGAACTGAAATAATAAAATAAGACACCCGGTTCCTCTCTAAGTCCTTGTAGAATAAGCTTATTTTAAAAGAGATGTGCGTGGTCCCTTGTGTTATGCGTATTGCATCTATGTTGTCTATCCGGCAGTAGCCCCACCTTGAAAAACAGTCACAAAATCAGTTAAAGTCCAATCATTATATGGGCTATCAAGTGAATTTGGTGATTTTTGGGTGGTTCTTGATTGTTTTCTTTTGTGTTATTGGATGGGCTTGAATTCGGACACCTCATTGTCATGGTCTGGCTCACTCGATGGCCATGTAGAATCATCCATTAGGTAATCTATCAGTTGCTGTAGCACTTCATTTATGTGTTCTGGGATGGAAATGTTAAAGAGTACTCTTGGATAGAATGATCCAAGCCATCTAATTGGTTGACCCTTGTAAACCCATGATTTTGGAGCAGCTGGGAGCGTGGGAATTGAAATTAAGGATTTAAAAACAGGGTCAATGCTTGGCACTCCTAAGTATTGGATTTCATTTTCAACAAAATTTTAAATCTTAGATTTTAGCCTCTTTTTAAAACTTAGAAAAAAAAATAGGTTGCGAAATTCATAATTTCCAATCGTCAAACTGGCATAATTAACATTTTTTCCTATCCTTAACGTATATATACTTATTCACATCATTGGATATTTTCTCTTACATAAGCATTATGATGATGAGAGGCCACAAAAACCAAGCCTATACAAATATTATGTAGGCTATATAAAAAAAATGCCAACCAAAAAATAATAATAATAATAATAATAATAAGAGGAAGAAGAAGAAGAAGAAGAAGAGATTTTATTTCACTTATGAATTTAATGATTCCACCTTTATAAGCATCCTAATATTTGAAATTACCTTATTTTTTGGCCAACGCTCTTTGACGGTTGGTCTACACAATAATTATTTTACATGTGTACACACGTATGTCATGTTAGAATATTTTAGACTATTTAATTCTTCAGATTCATTATTTGGTGAATGCATAGAAAATGATTTCAAAAATTCCCATAGTCAAAATCCAACTCCCAAACACAAGTTTTGAAATCCATAATTTTGAAAAGCTATGCTCCCAAACACAACTGAAAATCCAGAATTTGAAATTCAGGGTTAGGAATTCAAGTTTTTAAATCATACTCATAAATAACTAAAAAGGAAAATTGAAGGAAGTAATGGATAGGTATTATCTGATCGATTTCAACTTTTGAAACATGAGTCATCCATGGTGAGTCCCCTACAAAGGTGTTCACAACCCCAAGTGCAAGGTTGTGTGTAGTAATAATCTCGATGAAACTGAGGTCGAATCCACAAGGACTGAATTATGTGTCTTCTAAAAGTAACTAGGACTAAAACTAGAAGAAGATGTGAATCTAATTTTGAAGTAATTGAGAAAGTAATTGTGATTAAAGTAATTAAAACTTAAGAATTCAAAGGTGGCAACTAAGGTTTTCAAGGATCCACTTGTAGAGATCAGGGAGATTTATGCTTGATTCAATGACGCAACTGGAATCAGAGTCTCCTCTTATCTAATTGGAAGATATCTCAGTAAAACCAAATCTAAACTTCCTTTGACCTAATTCTCAATGGACGAGAGGTGCGAGAATTGAAAGTGATTCCATCACAATACTGTGCCCATGGGACAATGCAAACAACAAGATTTACCAATGCCATAATCAATCATAAGAGAATTGAGAAGATTAGGTAGGATTACATCACCCAACCATGTCCATGGGACGATGGTGAACAATGGAATTGCCTAATTTCACAATCTCAATACATGGAAAAAATATACTCAAAGCTATTGCAGATATATTGTAATTTGAGTCACAACAAACCATTAAAAACTGAAAGTATTTTTTTATAATCAAACTAGATTCAAAGATAATTCAACTTAAACATGAATCAAAGCACTAGAAAACATCCCATCATGCTACAAGCTTCACCTCTTAGCCCTAGCTAAAAGGTTTAGCCAACAATAGACATGATTGAACTAGAATCTCTTAAGAAAAACATAAAAATAACCAAGGAAAGAGAAGAAAAACTCTTGGCGACGGCTTCTCCACGCTTTTGCTCCACTCCTCAAACCCTAAATGATGCTTAGGAATATGCTAGGGAGTCTTATTTATAGTTGTGAAACTCCAACTTTCGCACATAGTTGGAAAAGTTTAAAAATTGCCTCAAATTTACGTGATTTTTTAAAATAGGCTTTATTTTACATAATTTTATAGAATGACCCAGAGTTTCAGAATATGCTTCTTCAGGACACTTTTAGGAATATGTTTGTTTTCAGGACAATTTTAGGATTCTTTTTCTTCACTTCAAGTCTTTAATGCTCTTTATTCCTCACTTAGTTTTCTTGGATCTTTGGCATGTGAATTCTTCATTCTTGGTCTCACAAGATCCATCCTTGGCTTTGGTGTTTCTTGAGCATTAAATTCATGGTTTTAGCATCCTTTTCAATCCAAGCTCTTAAATTCACCTTGTAACACAAACATGATTAAAGTAGAACATTAAGCATTATCATGTTCATAAAACCAAGTAATAAATGGGGGATAATATGCAATATTTGACCCTCAACAAAAGGTCTTGATGGCTTTTCCTACCATGTTTGCACGTGGAGATGTGGTTGTACCATACTTTGTTTCATCCACTCTTGTTGTCTCCATTCATGGTAGATTTTGATACACAAGAAGACCTGGACATTTGACTGGCCGTTTATAATAGCTAAAATTCATTAATATTTTTTGTCTATTACCCAAGTCTAGAAAAAATTCATTAATATTTTTGTCTATTACCCAAGTCTTACGCTTTTATTATATTTCTTAAAAGATGCTTAGACACACTTGCTCCTGTTGTAATAAATGGCAAAGAATTTGTGGCTTCTATGTGCCAATGTATCATTGTCTATCCTTTGAGCACCACAAATGTGCTAGGTTAAGTGTTCAATAATGCTCTCAGGTACTGCATTTGTCACATCTGCTAGGCTATATTTGTGGCACATGTATTGTCAAGTGCTTCACATGTGCCATGTATGTGAGTTGGTGTGCCTATACTTTATCTTACATATAAGTATAGGTGTATTATGGGAATATGCTTAAAGTATTGAACTTATTGAACACTTGCATTTGATGACCAATTTAACTCTCTAAATTGGGAGATCCATTGTGCCTAGACTATAGACTTATGTATATATACTAATTTCTCATTTGACATTTCTACTTTGCTCTAATAAAAGCTACTTTAACAAGCCTTTTCTTTTTTATGTTCTAACTCTTATTTTAAATGAGTTCATTCATTAAAATCATGTTTTCAAAACTTAAAAAATAACTCTTATTTAAAATAAGCATGTTTGGTCAAATATTCAAATAAGAGTGTTTTTTTTTTTTGTTTTTTTTAAGGGATAATTGTTATTATTTTTAAAGATTACAATAACTCCATTATAAGAACAACTGAGATGGTTGTTTTGGTGGATCTCGTCATAGATTAACCGTGCCCCAAATGGCAAATGAATAGATGGCTACAATCTTCATGTTATAAGACATTTGGACTGTCCACTATATCAAACATTAGATGTGAATCATATATCATATGGAACCCACCTTTGGTGTGGATTGTCCATCATGTGAGCAAAACCTTTAAAGTAGGTCATCCATCATGCAAGGCCCATCTTCGATGTGGACCATTTATCGTTATGGGTTGACCTTTGTTGTGAGCCATCCATTATGTGGGCCCACTTTGATGTAGGTCATTCATGAGTGGGGACCACCATCAATGCTAAATGTCCTTTATGTGGGGCCCCTTAATGTTCACTACTCATCACATGGAATCCATATTTAGTGTATCCATCGTGTCACGTCCCAAACTCAAAAACCGGGCTTATAGAATTCTCAATCGCCGAATCCGACGCTGATAGCCCCCGTAGTACCCCATTCTCGGCTCCCTGCACCCATCTGCCAGATTCCGATCCTACAAGGAGGATTTTCAATACGATTTTTTTTTATAAAGGAGCATAACCACAAGCATAATCAAGTTACAAAACAACATCACCATACATCCACTATAATAAACCATTTGGGTACAATGCGGAAAAGGAATATACAAGTATAATGAAACTCTAAAAAGATCGCTGCACATTATCGCCTCATCGTTACTACGTCCTAGCGTCACATGCACGCAATGGTCATGCATAAGCTTACAACAAAGCTTAGAGCGTGTGTGTGTGTGCAATGCATGCACCAAGCATGCAATATCAGAGTAAGCAAAAATACTGGCAAGTCTATGAATGTTATCAGTCATACCAAGGCTATCCGATGCAAGGCCTACGTAGCCAAAAGTTATATGCAAGATGCAACGCAAGCATGTCAGTCCTCATCGAGTTCACATGTTAATACAGTTCATCTCTGGAACATCACCGGGGTCTAGTACACTCCACACTGGCTATCACCTCCCTAGCCGCATAACCAACGAGTGGAAAAGACCTCACTACCTGCCTAACCAGTAATCTGTCAATACCTACCTGGCTTGTCAATAGCGGACCCATTTACGAGCTGGTTAGACTCAGCCTAGTTTACAGCCCCCTCACTCGTGTAGATAAGGCTACACCCCCTTCACAACCGACCATGACATAGTGGGAGATGCTGCCTATTGGTATTCGGTACTCGTGCGTTCATGTATCCACTCAGTCCAGACGTTGGAGCATCTCATGGCACCAAAAGGGTTCTAGGAGTTTCACCCAAGGACATCCTAAGCGCCCACAGTGCTAGAACCAAACATTTTCGATATCCAATCTAACCATCCATGATATGCTTGTAGAGGCCACAACCCTAATATCACTAGGGCACTAAGTGATCATGTTACACAAAATGTGAGATGGATGAGTCATACCATCCAGTCATGCATCAAACCTACGCGTACCGCGTGATCATGTGGGGCAACTCCGTCTCACTAGGAGTCCCCTAAATAACTCATCCCAATGGAAAATGCTATTATAAATCATTCCTTATAACAAGCATATAAATCATGCGTATGGGCATGTATCATGATGTAATACTAAGCATGTTCTCAGTGTGTCCTACTAGACAAAGTACACTAGCACGATTATCAGATATAAACAATAATCGGCCTAAATATATGGTGGGGTCCATAGAAGAATGACTGATATAGCCCAAACATCCAGATAGGCTTTGAACAAGTGATAATGTACTCTCCTATAGACAATGGATGGCCTAGGCATCATACTTACATCAAGAATGGGCATCATGGGTGAGTCTAATGGCTATACCACAAGGTGAGTTGAGAGGATGAGTCTAAGTACAATAAGTAGGCTTCCTCATCCTCTCTTTTGTGCAATAAATTGGGCTTTCCTATGGGGCCCAATACGTACACAAGGTGGGCTCCAAGGTGTGGATAATCCTACAAAGTATGATGGAAAGAACCATCATCAATGGGGGCCCAATGGTTTGGGTTAGCCTAATGGGTATCACTAACATCAATGGGGGTCCAAAGGTTTAGGTTAGCTCAATAAGGTAAGGGTGGAAATGAGCTTAACAATGGGCCCTAGGGAGGTTTACAATGGTGGACATTTAACCACTATTGTCTCCTAGTGAGCGGTCCACTTGGGATTAGAATCCGAATCATAATGCGGGCCCACGGCCCTTATACTATCTAGAAAATAAATGGATAGTGAGTGTATAGCATACACATCATGGTGGGCCTCTCAAGGCAACCCCTTATTGGTCGCATATTATATACATCACGGTGGGCCTCTCAAGGCAACCCACGGCCCTAAGATAGGTTAATAATGTGTGCATCACACATATAATATGGTGGGCCTCACAGGGCAACCCACTGCCTTATAATGGATGAACATTGTCTATACAACACACACATCATGGTGGCCTTGTATGAATGGATAGCGTGTACGTAACACATGCATCATAGTGGGCCTTACAAGTCAGCCACATGGTGGGATGCCCCAGCCCAGCTGCTCCTGGTGGGCACCCACCTAAATTATGGATCTATTTTATTAGATCTAGGTGTGCCTCATAGAGTGGGCCCCAGGAAAGTTTGGAGAAAGGTGTGGGGACCTCACACATCGACAATGGGCCCACACAAATGGCCAGCGTGGCCCTAAAACACATACAACAATGGGCCCTTGTTAGACGTCCAACCCACCCAACGAGCTGGGCCTCTGGATCCAATGAATGGACGGCCTGGATACTCCATATACAAGTTTAAGGTGGGCCTTACAAGGAACTGATGAGCCCCACAAAACCATGGGCAGCATAGATATACAACGCATATAGCAGGTGGGTTGCCTGGTGAACGGCTGGCCCACTTGCAGCTGGGCCTGCTGGGCATCCTACTAATGGATGTCCTGGATAAAACATACACCTCACGATGGGCTTACACATTGTAGATGGGCCCCACCAGATGGACAGCGTGTATACATAACACCTGCATCACGATGGCTAACTGCTGGACTGTCAGTCCAGCAACGTCATGGCCTAGCCGGGCGTCCAGCCAATGGATGGCCTAGACTAAAATACATACATGGTGGGTCCTACTGGATGTGGGCAATCCAAGAGGTGGGCCAGCCGCTGGCCTCCCACAAACATCACAGTGGGCCTAAAAATGTTTCAAATGGTGGGCGTCAGCCCACTGTTACTTGTGGTCAATTGAGCATTGGATCTGCTTCATTCCTAGGCCCATGGCCTAGAATGATATGAAAAATTGGATGGAAAGTGAGGATGCACCATACGTCAAGGTATGGTCCACGTGGTGGCCCACCATCATCGGGGTCAAGATGATATTTGAGTTTTTCCCTTCATTTGGGCCTGTGTGACCGATCGGTCACACAGGGCACAAAGCGAGCAGCAATGCGACCCCATCTGTGGACAGCAGGTTGGTCCACTGAATGGACAATGTGGATTCATGCTCATCATGGGTGGGCCATCAATATGGAAAGAGAGAGAGAGAGAGAGAGAGAGAGAGAGAGAGAGAGAGAGAGAGAGAGAGAGAGAGAGACATGTGGTGGAAGGGAGCTCCGCCACTATGAGCTCCCTTTGAGTTAAGATGTGTCCCAAAACATATGGGCCCTCAAATAAGGAAATCAAGGTGGGGATCCCATCCACACCATAAATTCAAGGTCTAGATGACCTCTTGCAAGATGGACATCAAATAAAATATCATGGTGGGGTCCATGGAGAATGGCTCCATCATGGATTACACATGTATATCATGGTGGGCCATTACTCACACCTTAGGTCCAAAATGGGATCCCTACCATTAACTGGTAGGCCTTACTTGTCCCATAAATCACAAATAAATATCTAACCCTATAAACACTGACTTATAGCTCTTCTTCTTAGCTCCTTGAAATACTTAGCTCCTAAGCTCTCCTTTCAATGGTGGATGATGAAGTTTGAATGGTTGGATGGTGAGATTTGGGGTAGGAAAATGAGTCCAGCACTTGCCTTCTTTTTCTCTCCTTAGGATTTTTCTTCTCTTAGTTACTAGAGAATATTGAGGGAGATGAGATGGATTGAGTTAAAGATGCGAGATGTAAGGAGAGAGGGATGGGTGTGTAAGAAGGGATGGGATGGAAGGTATGATTGTTGTTGACTTTCGGATGAGAGAGGTATGGGTTGTCATACCTGGTTGGTAAGAGAGGGATGGGCTAGGTATAGGTCTTGATGAGTTGTTGATGGGAGAGGTATGGGTAGAGATTCCTCTCTCCCAACCTGGAATCTTTCGAGATACGTTATGTGCAGTGTTTACTCGAATTATTCATGGGCCCACAACTTCTAGCCTATGTATCGCATTGGTTCATAAGACGCGACATTGGAACTGTGATGACGGTATGGTCGCAGGGGTATGACTTTCGGGTTGAGTTGACTCAGCTCTTTAGGGCGCATCTTAAGGTCACACACATTTGTTATCTACAGGTCGCGGGTCGTTGGAATTCGACGAAGAGGATCGCGGGAGTTGGTGGAACGGTACAGTATAAGGATACGAGCCTTCCACATCATGTGGGCCCTCCCCTTTAAAGTGGGTTGTCCATCATGTGGAGTCACTTTTGATGTCCATTTCCATCATGTGGGTGCACCTTCTATGTGAATCAACCATCATGTTAGACCTTAAATGTGGACTATCCATTAAGTGAAGCCCACTTGATGTGGACTATCCATCATGAGTAGTGACACTTTGATGTGGGCCATCTATCATGTGAGGCCCACTCCATCCATTATGTAGGCCACCTTGATGTGGGCCATTCATTATGAGGGGCCCCACCTTCAATATGAGTCAATCATCATGCGGGCCCACCTTTAATGTCAACCGCCCATCACATGGGCCCACCTTTGTTGCCAACATCCATCATATGGGTCCCACCTTTGATGCAGACTGTCCATTAAGTGGGGCCCACTTAACGTGGATGGTCCATCATATTGGGCCACACTTTAATGTGCGTCATTCATCAAGTGGGGCCCACCTTTGATGTGAACCCTTCATTATCTGGGTCCACCTTGATGTGGACTATTCATCATGTGTGAGGGCACCTTTAATATAAGTCATTCATCATGAGGGCCCACCTTTGGTGTCCACCATCCATCAATGGATCCCACCTTTGCTATGGATCATCCATCATGTAGGGCCCACTTGATGTGGATAGTCCATCATGTTGGGCCACATTTTGATGTGCGCCATCCATCATGTGGGATCCACTTTTGATGTTCACATCCATCATGTGGGTCTAGCCTTGCCTATGGACCACCCATTATGTGGGGCCAAACCTTCATTATGGTTGTTCATCATGTGGTCCTACCTTTGATGTCAACCTTCCACCATGTGGTCCCACCTTCATCGTCCACCATCCATTATGTGGGTCCCACCTTTGATGTGGACCATCCATCATGTGGGGCCACACTCTGATGTGGGGCATCCATCATGTGGGGCCCACCTTGTTGTAAGGATGCATTATGTGGGCTTACCTTGATGTGGACTATTCATCATGTGGAGCGTCACCTTTAATATGGGTCATTCTTCATGTGGGCTCACCTTAAAGAGAATGCGAAGAGATGAAAAGATGGAAAGATGGGAATTACTTAAAAAAGTTTAATGACAAATTTGTCCAAAATTAGAAAATAATGCCTACTGCTCAACTGAGTAAGCTCTTAAAGAAAAAGTGATCTACGCATTATTTAAGTTTTAAGAATTGTTTTACTAGTTTCTTTAAAAAAATGATAAACTTAGAGATTAACTGAATAGTTTCACTTATTTTTTTTTTATATAATAAATAAGCTATTACTAGTAGAGAGGCCAAACGGCCCTTAATTTTACTAATTTTTAAAACTAAGAATGTATAAAGAGTTTAAGTTCCGTATGCAATGTGCTTTGGCCAACTTCATGGAACTAACTGCAGTGATTTGTATGTGGGTGTTACTATATTACTATTATTATTATTAAACACAAACATTCACACTCGCCCCTACACACTCACATACTCACAGCATTCGAACCACAAGGGATGCACAAACCTGTGACCTTTTATTGAAAATCTAGACCACTAAGGCACGGGAACAAGTGCAACGTTCATGCATTAGGATATAGTTGGTGTCCATATGATCTAACATGGATCTAATGCTTTCTTAAGGACATTGTTATGTTTAAGATCTAGTAGATTAGACCATCTATCAAATAATTTTATTGGTACCAATGTTTGGCACTCCTTAGTCTTGGATTTCAATTTCAGCCAAATTTCAAATCTTAGATTTTTGCCTTTTTTAAAAAATTAGAAAAAAATAATCTACAAAATTCATAATTTTCAATCATCAAACTGGCATAATTAACATTTTCTCCTACCTTTAACATATTTATGCTTATTCATATCATTGGATATTTTCTCTTACATTAGCATTATGATAATGAGAGGCCACTAAAACCAAGCCTATACAAATATTATGTAGGCTAAATAAAAACATGGCAACCATAAAAAATAAAATAAAATAAAATAAAGAAGAAAGAGAAGAAGAAGAAGAAGAAGAAGAAGAGATTTTACTTCACTTATGAAATTAAGGATTCCACCTTTATAAGCATCCTAATATTTGAAATTACCTTATTTTTAGCCAATGCTCTTTGACGGTTTGTAACGCCCTGAATTTCGAGGGTCGAGTAAAGCTCTTCTCTCGAGATTTCGAACATCACTTATGCCTTGCAAAAGCCAATTTCCCGATTACTTCTGCATAGGATATTTGAGCATGAATAGAATTATACTATAAAGTGTATCATACTCTAGATGTAATGTGATTAAAGCAAATGTGTAAGTCCAAACATATATTATGAGATTTCTTCTAGAGTATGGGTCGACAACTGGGTTCACTGTGTATATATACAATTAAAAAAAATAAAATGTAGGGACGCATCATCTAGCTAGTTTCGTATGCCCAACGCTCCCTATCTAGATGTGTGCCGCCTACATCAACCCATCCGAGAGCTGGAAGTAGGAGAACTCCTCCTCATCCATGAATGTCTACTCCAGCACATCAACATCAACGGTCCCTGCATCTACATTAGCGTCTGATTGATGTTTTAAAACATCGTCCTAGAGTGGGAATGAGTGATCAACTCAGTTGTTCCATAAAGCATGGGTTTCACATGTTACCAAGTCTATCAATACAAGAATGATAAAGCAACGTAAAATAAAAATTTCTTAATTACTCTTCTTAATGTGAATAGTGGAGTTTATGAAATGATGCATGCCCTCAACATACAACACTCCCTCAACATGCGAGTCTGACCACCTAGTTCGTAAATGATAACACTTCCTCAACACGTGACTCCAACGCCAGTTTCGCCACATTCTAAGCTAATGCAATGCGGTGAACAATTATATTAGTTGAGTTATTAATTATGCCTATTTACCTAGCAGTTTGGGGAAACTAGGACACCTCCCTTTTAAACATCGATCTCAACTGAATCACTAGGCGTGGGACGGCCGCAGCGATTATTTGCTTATATTCTTGATCCATCTAAGTTCGTCACTCCTAAATAAATACATATGATAAGCAAGTCGTAAAAGTGATGCTCGCAGTCACTATAGGGAGGCTCGTCATCCTAACATATGCCGACAGCACGGACACGATGTCCCATACCACCGTACCCGACTCACGAGTCTTGAGGATCGCGGTACAATGGTTAATAATGGATCTTCACAATGGTGAGGGGGTAACCTAAATTCAAGCGGTTGCGATCATACATGGTGAACATACAATAGGTCAGCCAATTCTTCAAGTAATTTTAGCTGGTACGGGCTCACACTAATGTAACCGGCATGGAGTGCATAAGCGCCCTGCTTAGCCTAGCCGCTGTCGGTAGTCAATGTCCAACCCGCATCGTTCAAACTTACATAAGGTGGCAAACCTATTTCGGTCACCCAAATGCAGGAATTTACTGGGTACCTTGTAACACCCTGAACTTTTCAATACCTAAGTATTAAAAGTTCTCGAGTGTTACTATGAAATTTAACATAATATGTATATGTGTATGATACCAATCTAACTATCCTAACCTTACATCTATTCCCTGACATGAAACTGACCACTGAGAATAATCTCCATTCATAGATCAAACCATCTGCCCATGGATTTTAAGATAAGACCATCCATTATGTTATTGGACAAATGTACCCTCAAATGAATTGGCGAATAACTTGTTATGCACGGTGAATTAGATGGAAGCCTTTTTGTAAGGACTGTTTAGGAATACGCATGTAATCATGTAGGACCATTAGGTTCCACAAAAACCTTAAATCAACAATAATTATGAAAATGCCATTAACCTATTCCCTTAAATTACAAACCACATGGTTCTTACAATCCGTGCTGTGAGAAACTTTACACATGCCTATATATCATAAATTAACTGTACCCATCAAATTTCAACCCTTAGATTAGTAAAATCCATAGTTAAAATGAATGTCCGCTTGATATGGCCCACTTAAGACTTATATCTGCCTCATACTTTAGGATGGGCCCTAATATGAGTGGACAAAATGAACGAACGGAATAGATCTATCCTGAACCACACGTGGTTCCCATAGTTACACAGTGCATGTGCACAAGGTAGATCTCATCCGCACTGCACCAAGAATGAAAGACAGGTCAAAGGAGGTCTGACCCAACTCCTTTCAAAAGAAACTTCTCTCCCGCGTCTGGACAAACAAACAGCGTCCGTTTAAGACACGTTGTGGCCCATCATCGTGATCATCCCAGATGATTTAAACCGTCCATTGTGGTCGTAGGTCAAAATGGACCAGGCCTTAGCTTCCCCCATGTAATTTCCAACAATCATGCATACATGCTTTTGAACACAAACAATCGGGTTGCGGACGGACGACTTGCGATTGATCCAAAGTGGGCCACATTTCAGCCCATTTGGAAGATCCGAACTGTCCATCAAGCCTAGTACACGATTTCAACCAAAACCTCAAGTCTATAAGGACCCATGCATCCAGTCATGTACGTAACACCAGGCACAAGAGGAAAATTTATATTCCTTTAAACTGCTAATCCGAGAAAATCGGTCACTTTAAATCCCATCTATGCAACCCATCATCCTATCCTAGCCATTTAAACCCCTCCTAGAATAGTTTTGACCCCTCCTATGCAGACGAAAAGGAAAGAAGAGAGCGTGATGTACATCCGTCATTTTCCATGAACAAGATTTGCAATCTATGGAAGTTAAAGCCAAGAAACCCAACGGACGCAAGACGTTGATCTAGTGGGCCAACCCACCTCAGTAGGCCAATCAAATCCAATCGGCTTAGATCCAAATGATCTACTGAAGGAAGAAGGACATAAATGGAAACTGATAGCCCATTCCGTCGTCTGGTTGTGCTAACAAAAGCCGCATAAAGACTCCTTCTACAAGTCATGGTTGTGTAGTAAGGGCTTCATAAACTGATGAGGCTACGTAAGAAACCGCAGGAAGAGTCCAGAAGACTCATATCCCTATAAAAATGGTCACCGTCTGGCAATTAGAAGAAGCACAGGGAGAAAGAAAGAAAGAAAGAGAGAAAGAGAAAGAGAAAGAAAAGAGAGAGAAAGAAAAGAAAAGATTAAGAAAAGAAAGAGAAAGAGAGAAAAGAACAGTAAAGAAGAAAGAGAGAAGGAGGCAACATAGGTACTCGTCTAGCAACAGTCAAAGTACCCATGTTCGAATAATTTTTAGAAAATAATTGTTCTTTGTTCCTTCTTTTCTTCCTAGTCCAACAACATAGATATATAACTTCACCATGTCAAGACGAGTCAACTCAGTGAAAGAATACACCATGACACATCCAAGCCATGACTCAACCAAGGCTCCTTTCAGATTCATTCATCCAAACAAATCTAATACCATCCTAAAACGACACCATAACGTGTCCCTGGACACTTAACCTTGGTGAGGTTTTTCTCCTTTAAGCTTACTTGATTTAGAGATGATATTATCTTGACATTTACATGACATTGTGAACTTCTTCGTATTTGTTTAATTTATCAACACCAATTATTTATCCTTGAGGAATAGTGATTAAGGTGTGATGTTACTCATTCATAGCCTTTCAGAATTTATGTGAAGGCTTTTCCTTTAAGTTGGCAATAATTTAAGTTAATGTGAATTACCTTGCCTTTTACATGCTCTCATAATTTCCTTCTTGCAATTATTTAATTTATCATCAACAATTATCTACTCTTTTCAGAATTATGATATGATGTTAATTGTAAGTGATCTTTATAAATTTATGTAGGGTGATGGATACAAGCATTGCCCTTGCCTTTACCAATTTTGTTGAGTTAGCCTTGCTACTCATCTCGTGTTGAGTTGGCCTTTGCCACTCTTCTCTTTATTCAGTTGGTCATTACCACTCTCGTCTTAATTGAGTTGGCCATTGTCACTTTCCTTTTGTTGAGTTAGACATTGCTACTCTTCTCTTTGTTAAGTTGGTCATTGCCACTTTTCTATTTACTGAGTTAGCCATTGCCATACTTCTCCTTTATTATGTTAGCCTTGTGCTATTTACCTTTAAGGCTAGGGCATGTGTCTTGATATTCCAAAACCCCCATAATTCAATTTATCCCTCCATAAGTGCAAGTGTTGTGTTAAGAGGTATCACAACTAGTGATTTAAATATTTATCGTGGACGTAATGTGCTCTAGGTAGAGACCCTCTTGGTCGACACGTAATTTCATAGGTTTTGGGTAGTAGTGCACAAATCGATGTAAGTAATTCACAATGCGTGTTACATCATGTTTAGAATTGGATGTCGTAAATAGTCACTTTATGAACAAATCGTATCACACAATTATCCAACTCATGTGTTATGCCACCTTGAGGTGTTCACGTAAATCCATGGTACGTCGGACATGCCGGTGAATTTTAGTAGTGTGAGAATACGGGGCGATTTGGATTTTTTATGAATCGTATTCCACATTGTAATGATCACTATGTATGATAAGCCACCTATGCTTTGTTAGGGATGCATCGCATGTAGGTTGTTTGTGCATGTTGATACCCCTCATAGTAGTAGTGGAGTACGAGACGTATCAGAACCTTTATATTTTCTTTATAACTCTTAAATTATTGTTAATCTTAGAGGATAACCATCACTATGAGTAGGGCGTTGACCTTCTCCAACCGTACAGATAATGTAGGTAATGTACAGATTGAAAACCTAGAGGACTATCTACCTATGAAAGATTGTATTGAAAGAATAAGAAGATAGTTTTATACTTCCGCTGCAAACTCAATAAATGTAATAAGTTCCCATTTAGAGGACATTTGATTATTTATTGAATTCTTTTACTCTGATAAAATAATTAATACGGTTGATTTTATTTCCATAAATGTTACCTTCATGAATGTATCTATATGTGATTTAAATTTTTTTTAAAAATAAGGTGTGATTTTTAAAGCACCCAATTTATATATTATTAAGACCTGATTTTCTCGAGCACGAGTATAAACTCTGGCCATGAAAATTTAGGATGTTACATACCTGTACTACTCTTGTAGTCCTATTTCTATTCAAATCATGTCAATTGACATTCACAACACCGGGTTAACATTTGATAATCAATTTTTGATAAACTACTCATTTAGGCATTTCATCGAACACATAAACATCGTTACACTACAACTTGTAATTTATTGAACAAAATTGAAATAGTCTTACATTATCATGTATAAACTACATTAGCAATCATAAATCATTTACGGAAATGATAGCATTGATAAATTACAACCTAAGCATTTGTAGTCCGCACCTTTTGGCAGCACGTCCGACTCGAACTCGCTCCTACGAATATTTTTCCAAGGAAAAATTTTCGGTCACCTATACAAGTACATGAGTTCATTAAGGTTAGGAAAGACTCATTTGGAGACCTATATCCATAAGGAGGTTTGTAGTTTTACCCTAGATTGTCAACAGAGAAGTTCTGACAGCAGGAGTGGTGGTAGTTAAGCTTGAGAGTCAAACGGAAGAGAGTCACCCTTCGTAGCAAGCACTCCTTCGATCTCTCTCTTCCTTATCTCTCTCCTTCCTCTTTTATTTCTCACCTTAGGGCTCTCAATTTTGGATTGGGAGGAAATAGGGTGAATTGGGAGCTATTTATAGTTCCAAATGGTGTGTAAATGTCCCTAGGTCCACTCTATTTGATACTTATATCCTTGGGCGGTCTTTTCTAACTAACGAGGACCCGTGAGCTCATCTATACCATGTGGTAGGTTCCTTACCAATGGATCAATACTAGGACACAGTTTCGGTACGATTGGATAAGCAGATCAGTCATGGGAGGCCTGTATCAGATCAACTATTAATAATATTCAATCGGAATCGCGGTTATACGGATGTGTGCGAGGAATTATCCTTACCCTAAATGTGAAGTTTTGTCATAAATCGATGGTCCGAAACTCTCAACTTTGCACAAGAGTGGATGACCCAATTCACTTAAGTTTCAGCTTCTTCTTTTAGGGTATTCACACTTCTCATGCACCCGTCCTTCAGCTCAAGTTGAGCAGTTCTGGACACCATCCAGGCTTGACTCCCACTATGGATGTCGCGCCCAGTAAGATGGACATTGCTTTATAGTTTCAAGACTAGCGGACCCCCGATGTGCGGTCTAGGTCCCTTATGGAGTTTCAAGGTACTCCCAAGAGGGGCAGGCCCTTGGGATTTCCCTTAAGTTTGGTCAGTGGCACCTGTGATCCTAGCCTCTCATCATTTGTAAAAATGGTGGCCAAAACTTAATCTACCTAATGCTTAGCATTTACATACATCTTGTTGTAATTAGCTAGTCAGGTATCGCCCTCGGGCGGTTCCACCTATGGTGAAACTCAAGTTTCTTTAAAGATTTTTCTAGGACGTTACAATCTACTCCCCTTAAAAGAAAATTTCATCCTCAAAATTTGTACCTTTTCATATTCCCTGAGAATTTGTGGATAGTTCTTGCGGACCTCAGCTTCCGTTTCCCATGTGACTTCCTCCTCGGTGTGATGCGTCCATAATACTTTCATGAGTGGGATGATCTTATTGCCCAACACTTGTTCCCATTTGTCTAGAACACGTGTGGGCCACAACACATAGGTAGCCTCTTCTCTTACTTCCACTTGCTCCCACCTAATGATATGAGTAGGGTCGGGAATATATTTCTTCAACATCGACACATGGAACACGTTGTTCACGCCTGTGAGTGGCGTGGACAATGCGAGACGGTATGCCACAACATCCACTCAGTCCAAAATCTAGAATGACCCAATAAATCCTAGCGTGAGCTTCCCTTTCTTGCTAAAACGAAGCACTCCCTTCATTGGAGAAACTTTGAGAAATACGTGATCCCCAACTTCAAATTCCAAATGTCTCTGCCTCATATCAGCGTAACTTTGTCTACTCTGGGCCGCTAGGAGTCGACTTTTAATAATATCTTTTCTGAGGTAACCTAACCCAAGTCTGGGCCAACTAAGCTCCTTTCGCCAACTTCTGGCCAATAATGTGGAGCCCCACATGGGCGTCCATACAAAGCTTCGTAAGGAGTCATGCCAATACTTGCTTGGAAGTTGTTGTTATAGGCAAATTCAACATAGGGGAGGAAATCATCCCAGCTGTCCTTGAAGTCAATCACACATGCCCACAACATGTCCTCGAGTATTTGATTCACTCGTTTCGTCTACCCATCGGTCTAAGGGTGGAAGACAGTACTGAATTTCAGCTTCACCCCCATCACTCCGTAGATTCAGGTCCAGAAAATAGACGTGAACTGTGTGTCTCGGTCCTCCACAATCTCTAAAGGGACCTCGTGCTGTCGTACTACTTGTTTGATGTATAGCTGGGTTATGTCATCTGCAAAATTAGAAACCTGAATCGAAAGGAAGTGGGTTGACTTCGTCAATCAATCCACGATCACCTAAATGGAATCATGCCCCTTTCTTGTCCTTGACAATCTGTAAATGAAATCCATGGATATGAAATCCCACTTCCACTTGGCTATGGGCATGGATTGAAGTAGACCCTGGGGTTGATTGGCATGTAAGGCATCGGGACATGTAATTTGCTATTTGGGCCTTCATGTTGTCCCACCAGTATGAACGCTACACGTCCTGATACATCTTCGTACTACCTGGGTGCATTACTAACTTGGAACTGTGAGTGACGTCTAGAACCTCTCTCCTCAAATTATGAAGGTTTGGGGCACATAGACATCCACGATATCGCAAACCTCCATCCAAGCCAATCCTCCATTCTGATTCTTCGTCGTCACCCGTCCATTCTTTCATCCTCAGTAGTAGCTCATCTTCTTTCTAAGCCTCAATAATTCAATCATCAATTAATGGTTGGACATGAATGTGAGAAATACTATTGAACGAGTCTTCCATTGTTAGTCTGTATTTGAAGTCTTGTACGAATTCCACCATCTTTCACTCTCTTATCATCAGTGGAGCTGCAAATTCTATGAATTTCTTATGACTTAAGGCATCAGCTAGAAGATTAACTTTTTCAGGGTGGTAAAAGGCTTTAAATTTGAAATCTTTCAATGTTTCCATTAAGCGGCGTTATCTCATGTTCAGGTCCCTCTGCGTGAAGATGTACTTGAAGCTCTTATGGTCGCAAAAGAGCTCGAACTCTTCTTCATAGTGGTAGTGCCTCCAAACCTTCAATGCAAAGATGACCGCTACCAACTCCAGATCGTGAGTGGGGTAATTCTCTTTGTGTTTTCTCAATTGTCAAGAGGCATAGACGATCACCCTATCCTTTTGTACAAGTACACACCCTAAATCGACTCGAGAGGCGTCGGTGTAGATGGTGCATTTGAGCCCTTGCGCTGGCAACACAAGTACGAGTGCGAATTTCAGCTTGTCCTTCAATTCCCAAAAGGTTACCTCCGTTTTCTCATTTCAAGAAAATTTAATGTCCTTCCGAGTGAGCTAGAATAACGGTCAGGCTATCTTGGAGAAATCTTTAATAAATCAACGACAATAGCCATCAAACCCAAGAAAACTCCTCACTTCTGTAATCGAACTAGGCTGCTCCCAGTCTTGTACCACGGTTACTTTGGCAAGGTCCACGTGATCCCTTCTTTCGACCCCAGAAACTTGACTTCCTCTTTCCAGAAGTCGTATTTTCAGAATTGAGTAAACATCTGATTCTATCGTAGAGTATCAAAGACCGCTTGTAGGTGTTCTTCATGATCTTCCTAATTTTTTGAGTATATCAGAATGTCATCTGTGAACATGATGATGAATCGGTAGAGGTACAGCTGAAACACTTGGTTCATAAGATCCATGAATACAGCCGATGTGTTTGTGAGCCCAAATGGTATCACAAGAAATTCATAGTGCCCGAAGCTAGTCCTAAAAACATTTTTTTGCATGTCTTCCTTCTTGACACACAACTAGTGGTACCCAAACTGTTAGTCTATCTTGAAGAAGTATTGGGCCCTGTTCAGTTGGTTAAACAGGCCATCTATCCTGGGTAGAGGATACTTGTTCTTCATTGTAACGTGGTTCAACCTACAATAATCGATGCACAGTTGTAGTTATCTGTCTTTCTTTTTTACAAATAACACTAAAACTCCCCAAGGTGATAAACTCAGCTGTATGAAGCCAAATTCTAACAATCCATCAATCTGAGTCCTTAACTCCTCCATCTCGCATGATAGGTGGGCAAAGAGATGGGCGTTGAGCCCGGCACGAGGTTGATAGTAAGTCGATCTCACGTTGAGGAGGCGGTCCAAGGATTCTCTTGAAAACATCCACGAACTCTTGGACCACTGGTGTGGCCTCAAGTGACGGACTATCACAATCCTCTAATAGGGAAGCATAGCAACAGATCCAGAAGGGGTGACTGACTTGAACTGGGAAGGTGAAGGATGTGGGCTCGGGCCCATGGGTCGTCACCAATCTAGTCTCACTGTTAATTTTTTCCTTCATCTTGGTGAGCCAATCCATTCCGAGGATGACTTCGTAATGGAAAATCTTGGTTACAATCAAGTCAATGTGCACCACTCTGCTCCATAAATCTATAGCATAACCCCTACAAAGTTTACTGACGTCTGAGAAGGTCCTTGCTGCAGCGACAACCCTCACCCTAGGCATAAGGATGGTGTCCAACTCTACATGCTTGACAGTGGAGCATGATACTAAAGAAAAAAATTGACCTGTTGTCCACTAAAAGAAATACAGGTATACCTTAGATGTGGGTTGTGACTTCAAATACTTGTGATACTACAACCAAGAAATTAGTTGCCTCAGTGACCAGTGCATATACATGTGCTTGTTGTGGACGGTTAGGTAGCGCTGTCATGGGCCGTTGGGCGGACTATTTCAGTATGAAGGAGGCCGATTGAATTGTTGCATCAGTGCCACGACTCACAGAGGAGGGGGCGTAATAGTGTGTGGGGGTTGGTGGTTGATCCTCTGGGGCGACGCGTAGCCATTGTCCCTCATTTTGGTGAAGCGGAAGGGGGTGGTGTGGCCCACCCCATCACAGTGGTGCCCAGCGATAAACTGCCTATATTGGATTGGTGAAGCCATTAGCCTAGGAGGCAAGTTCACTCACAGCCTCTTGCCGAGAAGCGACTGAGTTTGTAATTCGGCCCTAGGCCTCGAGCCCATTTGTAAGCGTGCTCGAGACACTCGCTTACCATCCTACTCAGATCGCAAGTACATATTCACCAGGTTGGCATACATATGGATGATAGCACAACACATCTTGGTGCTGATGTCAGCACGCAAACCCTCAGAGAACCACCTCATCTTCATTGGCTCATTAGCCACGATTAGGGGAGCATACCTGGACAGCTCCATGAAGCGATTTTTGTATTCCACTATCGTCATTCTATGAGTGCTATGATTTCATATCCCTTTAGTTGTCAAATTTTTTGGTGCCAAAACCTATATCTATGTCTTGTATATCTTGTGTTTCATGTTTGAAGTCTATTCATTGCAATCAAGACATATCAAGACATCGCATTTCAAGACAAGATCTTAAATGAAGAAAGTTTTCAAGTCTTGGATGAAGAAATCAAGAATAGAAGTTTTCAAGGATACATATTCAAGATTTGATCAAGTTCAAGTTTAATAAAAGGCTTTCTCAAGTCAAGATCAAGCTCATAAAGGCCTACGAAAAGTTTTGAATATTCACAAGCTTCTCTTAAGGGTCATCTGAGTGTACAGACTTTCAATGTCCATCTCACTTTTAAGATTTGTTTGACCTTAGATTGAACTTAGGATGAGCTTTACCGTAGGTCATTCCGGATACATAACTCATATATTTTTATATGCTTGTTTGGAGTGTTCTAAGACCAGTCCTAGGGATTTCAAGATCAGTCCTAGCTTTACTACGACCAGTCTTAAGTTTTTCAGGACCAGTCCTAGGTAGTTGAAGATTTTTGGATCTTTCTAGCTGTCCTACGACCAGTCCTAGACATCTTACGACCAGTCCTGTGAATTCTACGACTCATCCTTCGACCAGTCGTAGCCCTACGACTCAAACTCCAGCAACCATTTTTAGAGTCCTACGACCGGTCGTAGGTGTCTCACGACCAGTCGTAGGTGACCCACGACCGGTCGTAGACCACCCAGGACCGGTCGTGGAACTGAAAATCTTATCCCGCAGAAATCTTTCAAAAATCTTTGGAGCTACGACCAGTCCTAGGATCCTAAGACCAGTTGTAGACGGGATTTTTCAGGCTATAAATAGAGCACAAACTTCAGAGTTTTAGTACTTCAAATCAATTCTATTCAAGCATTCTTTAGGCTATTCTCTGAGGTAAGTTTGTGTTTATTTTAAGATACGTTGTGCTTATTTAATATTCCTTTTACTAGCTTATTCTTATTTGATTTTGATCTACATTCCAATCTTATTAGAAAAGGGGAATTTCTGATATTCCTTCTTCTTGGATTCAAAATCAAATAGATCTAGCCCGTTTGATCTAAAATCAATTAGACTTAGAACCATTCTTTAAGTGAGTATTGGACTTTGAACGTCGAATCGAACTTTTACTCCGATTGGTTCTACCGGGTTTCTTTAAAAGGTGATTCAGGTATTTTACATGTTTTGTAATTTACTTTCTCTGGTTTTTGTTTGAGATTCGCCAGAAAAATCTCATTGTAGTGGTTATCTGAGGAGAGCTAGAAAACTCAGATTGTGGGATTTTTGGATTGTGTAAGCCCGAGATCAAAGACACAATTGTGAAGGTTTTAGGTGAACCTGTGAAACCTATTTTGATAGTGCATGCTAATATCCCCTGTGTGAGGATATTAGGAGTGGAGTAGCAATCTGTGTGGCTGTTGGATAACAGTTGGTGTACACACAGGCGAACCACTATATATCGTTGTGTTGTGGATGTGCTTTATTCTTTCATTCCTTTATTCATTCAGTTTTGTGGTTTGTGTTTGTGGATGAATGTTGTAATCACTTATAGCAAGAGTGGATGAATGTTGTAATAACTTATGATTTATTTTCTACAAGTTATTTTGATTTCATTGCTTATTATTCCTCTTTTGTTTGTGATACAAAGGACGTTCTAGAAATAAGGTTGTCCTACCTTAAACCTCTGGTTTTTGGTGTAAGGTTATCCTTAGAACTGATAAAGTATCAATCTCTTTTTTTTTAGGCTATTGTGATTGTTTTATATTCAGCATTGTGCTTTATATCTTTTATTATTTCTTTGTTATAAGTTTTATTTAGCATTGCCCTATTCACCCCCCCTCTAGGGCATATAGCTAGGCCCTTTCAAGTGGTATCAGAGACTAATAGCTCGTGCTTATTGTTTATTTATTGGATTTATTTCCTGAGCTAATGATCTAAGCTATATTAAGATGTCAAATTTTGATAGCCTATCGGTCACTAGGCCACCACCCTTTAATGGCACAAACTATGCCTATTGGAAAGCCAGGATGAGGATCTTCCTCAAATCCTTTGATGAAAGTGTGTGGCTGGCCACAGTGAATGAATGGAACCCTCCTATCACTGAAGTAACTAATGGCGATGGTTCAAAATCTATGAAAGTAACGGCTTATTCGATTTGGACCACACTTCAGAAAAGTGAAAGTAGTGCAAATGCAAAAGCACTAAATGCAATTACTTGTGCATTATCACTAGATGAATTCAAAAGAATCATCTCTTATGAAAATGCAAAACAAGCATGAGATATATTAGAAATGGCACACGAGGGTATATCTATTGTCAAGAAATCTAAAGTTCAACTCCTCACAACTAAATTTGAAGAAATTCATATGGAGGAGAATGAGATGTTTATGGACTTCTACACTAGATTGAATGACATTATGAACTCTATGTGGGGTCTTGGTGATAGAATCCCTGAAAGTAAAGTGTGCGCAAAAATACTACGTTCACTTCCTGAACGGTTCAATTTTGAAGTGACCGCGATTCAGGAACTTCGTGATACGGATACCATGAGGGTTGAGGAATTAGTTGGTTCACTTCAAACCTATGAGTTATCCTTTAAGGCACTTAAAGGAAAATCAATTGCTCTCAAATCATCTAAAAAGAGTACTTCGGATTCAGAAAATACTGAAGATGATATGACACTTTTAGTAAAAAGGTTTCACAAAATTTTCAAAAATAAGAAAAAAGTTGATTTTCAAAAATCAAATGATAAGAGAAGATCTAAACCTAGAACTCGTAAGTCCTTAAAAGATAATCAATGTTACAACTGTTAAGAGTATGGGCACTTATCTAACAAATGTCTTAAAAAGGACAAATCAAAAAAGAAAAGCATGATGGCTACTTGGGATGAATCATCTGATTCTGAATCCTCTTCTAAATCAGAAGATTCTGAAACTGAGTCAGGCGATGGTGTTAAAGCCCTTATGACTCTAGCTAAGATCACCTATTCAGATCATGATGATATATCTAGTGAAGAAAATCTAAATAGTGATTGCGATAATGAAGATGATCTTCAAGATGCTTATAATGCCCTTTATAAAGAAAGTTGTAAAATTGCTGTCAAGCTTAAATTACAAAAAGAAAAATTTTCTAAGCTTAAGGAAGATTATGAGTCTCTTGTCTTAGAAAAGTCTCATATTTTTTATTCTTTTGAAAAAACCAAAAATGATTTAGATTTCAAAACCTCCTAAATTGAAGATTTGAAATCCGAAAAAGAGAAACTCAAAAATGAGGTTGCTTCTCTTCTGAGTTTGAAAGACACATGGAGATATGCCCAAGTGATCCGAAATTGGAAAAATTATTGTCCGGATCAATAAAATGTGGCGATCGATCCGGGTTGGGCTATGATAAGAATACATCTCTTAAACAAAAGAACACTGCTCATAAATTTGTAAAAGGAGAGTCTTCAAACTCAAAAGAAAAGAATACTTTTCAAGGTTTTTTAAAAAATTCACAAACTTTTCAAAAACCTAAAAGTAGCCATGTCAACTTTAATTTTCAAAACCAAAATCAATTAGCTGAAAAAATTATTGATCTTCTCAAGGAGCTATTAAAGTCGAACTCTATAGGTCGTTCCTACAACAATAGACAGAAAAAGACCATCTATACTCCTAAACCCAAAACAGTTATGAAATGGGTTCCTAAAGTTGCCAGCTTGGTTGCTCACACTGCTTTCAAAGCAACAAGCCATTCAAAGTGGTACCTAGATAGTGGTTGCTCCAGGCATATGACAGGTGACAAAGCTTTATTCACCGATCTTAAAGATATGACTGACGGGTCAGTCACATTTGGTGATGGAAGCAATTGCAAGATTATTGGACAAGGTACGGTTCAACTTTATA
The DNA here is from genome assembly GCA_037074715.1 of Magnolia kwangsiensis. Taxonomy (NCBI): domain Eukaryota; kingdom Viridiplantae; phylum Streptophyta; class Magnoliopsida; order Magnoliales; family Magnoliaceae; genus Magnolia; species Magnolia kwangsiensis. The sequence goes on along the minus strand of CM073586.1, from coordinate 32,797,765 downwards.
ACCTTCCCTTATTTAAGAATGTCTTATATGTTGAGGGTTTAAAACACAACCTATTAAGCATTTCTCAGATATGTGATAACAACCATAGTGTAAAGTTTTCTAATCAAGGTTGTGAGATAGTTAATAAAAGGGGTTCTGTTATATTAACTGGTCGCAAAACTTCTGAAAACTGCTACATCGTTAGTGATGCTAGCTCATCTACTCAATCATGTTACATGGTCCATACCGATGAGACTGAATTATGGCATAAACGCCTTGGACATGTACACTATCGGAACTTATTTAGATTGAGCAAAAGAGAACTAATTAGAGGTCTACCCAAATTGTAAAAAGTAGACAAAATATGTGGTGAATGCCAGTTGGACAAACAAATAAGGAGTTCTCACAAGAAAGTGAACTCTAACACCACATCTAGACCACTCGAGCTTCTCCACATGGATCTTATTGGACCTACCAGATCAGAGAGTCGAGGAGACAAAAAATACATCTTGGTTATCGTAGATGACTATACAAGATTCACTTGGGTATCGTTCTTAAAAGACAAAACTGAAACCCTGGATGAAGTGAAAAAGCTTATCAAACGAATCCAAAATGAGAAAGGTTCTCATGTTAGTAAGATCCGTAGTGATCATGGATCTGAATTCGAAAACAGTAGTTTTGAGAAATTCTATAGCAATCAGGGAATATCACATGAATTCTCAGCACCTAAAACACCGCAACAAAATGGTATAGTTAAAAGGAAAAATAGAGTGCTTCAGGATATGGCTAATGTTATGTTGAATAACATGAAGCTCTCTAGAAATCTTTGGGCTGAAGCAGTTAATACCGCATGTTATATTATTAATCGGGTTTATACTAGTAAATCTGATAATAAGATTGCTTATGAATTATGGTTTGAAAAGAAACCTACTGTCAAATACTTTCGGGTTTTTGGCAGCAAGTGTTATATTTTATAGGATCGTGAAAATTTGGGTAAGTTTGATACGAAGAGTGACGAAGGAATTTTTCTTGGTTATTCTTTGAATAGTCGAGCTTATAGGGTTCTAAATAAGAGAACTGGTGTGATTCAAGAGTCCATCAATGTGGTCATTGATGATCATTTGAATACACCAGCCCCAAGTTCAGATGATGATGAAGCTCTTATTATTGACAATCTAGATATCTCATTAAGTCAAAAAGAATCTGAAGCAAGGACTGTTAAAGATCATCCAACCAATCAAATACTTGAAAATCCTCTCACTGGAGTTCGTACTCACAAAAAACTTGAGAACATATGTAATTATGTTTGTTTTACATCCCAAATAGAACCGGTCAACGTAAAAGAAACACTTTCTGACGAAAATTGGATAGTTGCTATGCAGGATGAACTTAATCAATTTGTTCATAATGATGTCTGGTATCTTGTTCCTAGACCTAAAGATAAAAACATTATTGGAACAAAGTGGATCTTTAAAAATAAGTCTGATGAATTCGAAAATATTATACGAAACAAGGCTAGACTGGTTGTACAAGGGTACACTCAGATTGAAGGAATCGATTACGATGAAACCTTTGCTCCAGTTGCTCGCCTTGAATCAATCAGACTTTTTATTTCCATCGCATGTTTTAGAAAATTTAAAATCTATCAGATGGATGTAAAGAGTGCTTTCTTGAATGGTGATTTACATGAAGAAGTGTATGTTGAACAACCTTCAGGGTTTGAAGACCCTAAGTTATCTGACCATGTATTTCGTCTCAAAAAGGATCTCTATGGTCTAAAACAAGCACCCAGGGCATGGTATGAAAAATTGACTAAATTCTTACTTAGTCATAGCTTTCAAGTAGGTAGTGTCGATAAGATGCTTTTTGTTAAAAAGAATAACAATGATATTTTGATGGTTCAAATATATGTTGATGATATTATTTATAGATCTACTTATTCTAACATGTCTACTGAGTTTGCAGAGTTAATGAAATCAAGGTTCGAAATGAGCATGGTTAGCGAACTTAACTATTTCCTAGGGTTACAAGTAAAACAACAACCTGATGGAATTTTCATTTCCCAGACCAAATATGCTTCAAACTTGGTTAAAAGGTTTGGATTTGAGAATGGTAAGAACTTTGATACTCATATGAGTACAACATTAAGACTCTCAAAAGACTCTTCAGGTAAAGATATAGATCCTAAATTATATCACAGTATGATTGATAGTTTATTATATCTTACTGCTAGTAGACCTGATATCGCATTTAGTGTTGGTATTTGTGCGAAATATCAGTCTAATCCTAAGGAATCACATCTTATTGTTGTTAAACGGATTATTAGATATGTCACAATTTCTATAAATTTGGAACTTTGGTATCCTTTTGATACTAATGTTCAATTAGCCGGGTATTCAGATGCTGATTGGGTCAAAAATATTGATGATAGAAAATCAACCAGTGGTGGTTGTTTTTACTTTGAAAATTGCTTAGTTTCTTGATTCAGCAAGAAGCAAAGCTCAATATCGCTCTCTACTGCTGAGGCTGAATATATTGTAGCTGGATATGCATGTACTCAACTAGTTTGGATGAAACGCATGCTTAGTGATTATGGAATTAATCAAGATTCAATGATCTTACATTGTGATAATTCCAGTGCTATAAACATTTCTAAAAACCCAATCCAGCATTCACGTACTAAGCATATTGACATTAGGTATCATTACATTCGTGAGTTGGTTAAAGAAAAAGTTATTTCATTGGAATATATACCAACCGAAACTCAACTTGCTGATATATTTACTAAACCGCTCGACAAAAGTAGGTTTAATAAATTAAAATTTGATCTTGGTATGTGCATTTTACATTGAATATTCTTTCTTGCATGTATCATAGTGTATTATATTTCATATTATAATTGTTTAAATTTTAAATTTTTGCATTAAAAATTAATTTTTGGTCGCTACTCGACCGGTCGTGGATGTACACGACTAGTCGTATTACGACCGGTCGTGCACAACACTCGACCGGTCGTGGATCTCGTGAACATCATATAATTTGGGGAAAATCTCCTTCTTCTTCATTTCCACACCGACCTACGACGAGTCGTGGCTCGACCAGTCATAGGATTTCTAGTTTTTCTTCAAGGTAAGTCCTATTTCATCATTTTTCTTGAAGATTCATGATCTCTATGCTTTGATTTGTTCATAGTATAGCTTGATTTCATCTCTTGCTGAGTTTTTCAATGGTTTCCTCTCTATTTGCTGATCTAGAGAAAACCCATCTTTCATTTGTGCATCTTGCTTGTTCTTTGTATATCTTTTTGTATATGGATGCTAGAGGGAAAAAGAAAACATCCCGTGGTCCATCTTCATCCAGATCTGCACCGATAACTAAACGGCACCTTCGGTCACTCGAAGATGATACTCAAGATGTACGGGATTTGCGTGTCCGTAACATTATTGTTGAGCATACCGCTGATCTAAATCACATTGCTCCATATGGTGTCATTCGCCTTCTTGAATCTGTAGGCTGGACTAACATTTTACTTTGAGGTGGGTCTACATACCTCTCCATTGCTCAATCAATGGTTGCATGCATTTCAGATTTTTTCCTTGATAATTTAATATTTTCAATTGATACTAGAGAAGGAAAATTTGAAGTTGACCGTCATTTGATATCAGGTATTATGGATATACCTGTTAATGATGAAGGAATACCGATTCATACTTTATACGACAAACCTTCAGAATCGGAAAAACGCATGTTAACCAGAGATTTATGCAAAATTGATGCGCATTGGACTCATAAAGGGAATGCACTCCTTGCAAAGTATTTGTTACCCAGTTACAAAATAGTACATCGTTTCTTCATTTCCAATGTATATCCTCGGTCCGGTAATAAAACCGAGTTGACTTCTTTCATGGTTCGTGTGTTGCATTCTATTGCTTCTGGAACTAAGGTCTGTCTTCCTTCTTTGATTTGTCACTCCATTATACAATTTCGTTTCCATCCAGGTCATAGTGATATTCCATTTGGTTATCTTATGACTGTTTTAACCACTCACATGCCTGTCGATAAATCAGTTAATGAGGCACCAATTCATCATTTTATTTTCAACAATGTCAATCTTAATAAGATGAAATTGGATCTGCTCCCTGGCCAATTTGATGAAGCTGGTGTTAGTGGTGTTGGTGGTGATGGTGGTGATGCTGAAAATGAAGAGGAAGCTGGAGATCTTTCACAACAAGATGTTAATATGGATGACTTATTTGATGACATAGAAACTGATTCACCTAATGATCCAGATTATGATCCTTCTGGTTTTGATGCACGCCTTCGTGCATTGGAGAAAAAAGTTGATAATATGAATATAGCCCATGACATGAGATTCAAGTACATGCGAAAATATCTTCGTCGCATAAATAAGGGCTTACACCAAATTGATCCATCTATTCCTACTCCCTCCTCTGGATCAAATTAAGTGAATTATCTTCTGAATAGTATAACATTTTTTTTACTCTGGATATGTATTATGGATTATGGTTTCATAACATTTTCTTTTGGATATTGTACTTTGGATTATGGATTATGGCATGACACTTCAGGTTTATTTTATGTCCTTTCATATCACCTTCTCATTATTTGCTCTCTATGTTCTCCTTTCTATTGTTCCTTTCCCTTGTCATTTTGTAACAAAAAGGGGGAGTAGTAAGCATTGCTAAAAGGGGAGTAATATGGATAGGGGGAGTAAATTTATTTGTTTGTATTGATTGAGAAGGATATGTGGATTGATGGATATGTGGATTGAAGTTTTGAGGTTTTCATGTTATGTATTGATTATATGAGCAATACTCGTATTACTCAGGGGGAGTAGAGTATTTTGTGATTTCATGACTTATCATTCCTTATTATCTTTGATGCTATGTGTTTTGTCACAAATTTGACAAAGGGGGAGATTGTAAGTGCTATGATTTCATATTCCTTTAGTTGTCAAATTTTGTGGTGCCAAAACCTATATCTGTCTTGTATATCTTGTGTTTTATGTTTGAAGTCTATTCATTGCAATCAAGACATATCAAGACATCGCATTTCAAGACAAGATCTTAAATGAAGAAAGTTTTCAAGTCTTGGATGAAGAAATCAAGAATAGAAGTTTTCAAGGTTGCATGTTCAAGATTTGATCAAGTTCAAGTTTAATAGAAGACTTTGTCAAGTCAAGATCAAGCTCATAAAGGCCTACTACAAGTTTTGAATATTCACAAGCTTCTCTTAAGGGTCATCTGAGTGTACAGACTTTCAATGTCCATCTCACTTTTAAGGTTTGTTTGACCTTAGATTGACCTTAGGATGAGCTTTACTGTAGGTCATTCCGGATACATAACTCATATATTTTTATATGCTTGTTTGGAGTGTTCTAAGACCAGTCCTAGGGATTTCAAGACCAGTCCTAGCTTTGCTACGACTACTTTTAAGTTTTTCAGGACCAGTCCTAGGTAGAAAAAGATTTTCGGATCTTTCTAGCTTTCCTACAACCAGTCCTGGACATCCTATGACCAGTCCTGTGAGTTCTACGACTCATCCTTCGACCAGTCGTAGCCCTACGACTCAAACTCCAGCAACCATTTTTGGGGTCCTACGACCGGTCGTAGGTGTCTCACGACCAGTCGTAGGTAACCCATGACCGTTCGTAGACCACCCACGACAGGTTGTGGAACTGAAAATCTTATCCCACAAAAATCTTTCAAAAATCTTTGGAGCTACGACCAGTCCTAGGATCCTAAGACCAGTCGTAGACGGGATTTTTCAGGCTATAAATAGAGCACGAACTTCAGAGTTTTAGTACTTCAAATCAATTCTATTCAAGCATTCTTTAGGCTATTCTCTGAGGTAAGTTTGTGTTTTTTTAAAGCTACATTGTGCTTATTTAATATTCCTTTTGCTAGCTTATTCTTATTTGATTTTGATCTACATTCCAATCTTATTAGAAAAGGAGAATTTCTGATATTCCTTCTTCTTGGATTCAAAATCAAATAGATCTAGTCCGTTTGATCTAAAATCAATTAGACTTAAAACCATTCTTTAAGTGAGTATTGGACTTTGAACGTCGAATCGAACTTCTACTCCGATTGGTTCTACCGGGTTTCTTCAAAAGGTAATTCAGGTATTTTACATGTTTTGTAATTTACTTTCTCTAGTTTTTGTTTGAGATTCGCCAAAAAATCTCATTGTAGTGGTTATCTGAGGAGAGCCAGAAAACTCAGATTGTGAGATTTTTGGATTGTGTAAGCCCGAGATCAAAGACACAATTGTGAAGGTTTTAGGTGAACCTATGAAACCTAATTTGATAGTGCATGCTAATATCCCCTGTGTGAGGATATTAGGAGTGGAGTAGCAATCTGTGTGGCTGTTGGATAACAGTTGGTGTACACACAGGCGAACCACTATATATCGTTGTGTTGTGTATGTGCTTTATTCTTTCATTCCTTTATTCATTCAGTTTTGTGGTTTGTGTTTGTGGATGAATGTTGTAATCACTTCTAGCAAGAGTGGATGAATGTTGTAATAACTTAGGATTTATTTTCCGCAAGTTATTTTGATTTCATTGCTTATTATTCCTCTTTGGTTTGTGATACAAAGGACATTCTAGAAATAAGGTTGTCCTACCTTAAACCTCTGGTTTTGGTGTAAGGTTGTCCTTAGAACTGATAAAGTATCAATCTCTTTATTTTATGCTATTGTGAATGTTTTATATTCAGCATTGTGCTTTATATCTTTTATTATTCCGTTGTTATAAGTTTTATTTGGCATTGCCCTATTCACCCCCCCTCTAGGGCATATAGCTAGGCCCTTTCACATTCCTCCCTATTTGAGGCAGAGGAATTCACCCTCTTTCTCATTGCGATAAGTGAGAGGGTAATACTTCTCATAGAAGAGCATCTAGAACTCATCCCATGTCCACACAAATCTCGTTGGGACAGTCCTTAGAACACTATCCCACCACATGCTGGTTTTCTTTTCGAATCCATAGGCGACGAGTTCTTCTTGCTCCACCTTAGAGCAATGTGATGGTGTTATCATCTTTGATATTCAGTTGAGCCAATACTCGGCCTCCACGAGCAATGGGTGCCTACAAATGTGAGAGGCCGGAGGTGCTGGAAGTGCTCAAACATCCCATATGCGGCCGTTATCCCCGAGGCTGGCACATGTTACACCGGTGGGGTCATGCTCATGTTTTCCACAATGGCCCCCACTATCGCTATTATTGTTGTTGTTGCATTAGAAGTAACATCTACCTTGTGAGACCCGTATCCTAGCCCATACCATTCCATAGGCTTCTACTATCCTTTGGATTGAATTTCGGTGACCCACGATCTATAATAGGCATTTGCACGTGATCCTGAGTTGTATCCCGTACTCCAGAGTTGGCTCGACTTGAGACTTGTTTCCTTGCTACCGCACCGTCGCCACGGTTCCATCGCCATGTCTTGCGCACTAAGACGATACCCAGGCTAGGAGATGTAGGGCAACGTTCAGTTCAAGAAAAATGTTACACGTTGTACCCAAGAGAATATATCTCATCAATCTAGTACACATCACACATCAAATGTCAAGTACAACACCATCTCCAAAGTCAACTCTCTCTATTACAACCCTTACCTATCAAGTATAACCATCATTCACTCCCCATCACTCCATCACTCATACCCATCCCATCCTCTCTCTCTCTCTCTCTCTCTCTCTCTCTCTCTCTCTCTCTCTCTCTCTCTCTCTCTCTCTTTTCTCCATTTTCAAGCAAGCTCACAAGAGGAACATCCAAGCTCTATAAGAGAGAGCTTGTGTGGCCCACCTTCCTACCATCCAATCCCACCCTCCAAAGATCATCTCAACCGTTGAAATGCATCCCTTGGAGCTCTAGAACGCATCGGTGGAAGGAGAAGTCCATGATCAAAGGTGGGTGTTTTATAGGCTTAAATTTGTGTTTGGATGATGAGCCAAGCGGGGTCTACCGATTGATGGTATAGATCCTATTTGGGACCCATTTTGGTGTGTATATTGTGATCATAGGAGGGCCCATAGTGACAGGGTCCCTCCATCACCACCGTCTCTCTCTTTTTCCCTATTGATGGCTCGCCTTGATGATATATATGTTTTACCTCGCTGCCCCAATTGCGGGACACACCTTACTGCCCAAACCAAGATCACCTTGCTTCCTCGTCTAGCCAGCCCACCCTGTTGTCCATTTTTTAGTCGGCCTGGATGAGGGAAAATCATAAATATCGGCTTTGTCCGTGGCTGGTGGACCACCCACGTGGACCTACCACGATGTATGCATTGATCTACACCATTCACATCGTTCATTGTCTGGATGGTGGGACTCCACTGTAATGTATATGTTTTATCCCACCATCTAGTGGGTGGGACGATGGTGATCCAGACCGCCTAGCCTCACATATGGTATCAGACCCCCATGTTATATGTGTTTTATCAAAACCGTCCATCCAACAACAGATAAATGCTAGACTAATGTAAGCAAGTCCTGTAGACCCCACATGATGTATGTGCTATATCCAACCATTGTATGGACGTCAACAGGATGAGGGTCTAACCATGATGTATATTTTATATCCTACATCGTCCGTCCTGGGCAGACGGTGGACCCTACTTTGATGTACGTGGTGGATCCTCACCGTTCATTGCTTGGACGGTGGGCCACATTGATGTATGTATTTTATCTAGCTGTCCATCTATCTAGACGTTGGATGGACACTGGAGTTTTTGTAAAAAAATAAAATTAAAAATAAAAATAATATATAATATATTACATGTATATATATGATATATATGTGGTGGGCCCCACGTGGGACCCACCTGCTAGTAGCAGATTGGTTGGTGCATTTCACAATAGCTATACCCTTGCTGTATTGACATCACCAAGTCCTGTGGGACCACCATGATTTGTGTTATATCCCAACCGTCCATTGCTGGATGGTGGGACTCACCTTGCACGTGTGGAGTCTCCACCGTCCAGCTGGACATGGACCCCACATGCGGCCACCCATGCTGCCTACCAATATGTATGTATTTTACATCCATACCATTTAATTATTTTACATTTATACCGTCCATCTATTTTACATCTACATCGCCCATCATATTTGGGGCCCACACGTGTGATGGATGAGGCCCACACGTGATGTATGAGACCCACATGTGATGGATGAGGCCACACGTGATGTATGAGACCCATACATGCTGTATGTAGCCCAGATACGAGGCCCATTGTGATATATTTGAGGCCTAGGTACGAGGCCCATTATAATATACTTGAGGCTCATGGGACGTAGCCAATGTGATATATTTGTGACCCATTTGGTGAGGCCCACTATGATGTAATTGTGGCCTAGGTATGAGGCTCGATATGATGTATTTAAGGCCCATGAGTAAGGTCCATTATGATGTATATATGGCCCACGCGAGGAGGCCCATTGTAATATGTTCGTGACCTTTGATGAGGCCCTACGTGTTGTATATAAGGCCCCACGTGTGGTATATGAGGCTCATTGGTGCGGTCCATTGATGTGCCCCACTTGATGTATATGAGGCCCATTAGTACGGCCCACTTAATGTATATAAGGCCCACATTGGGATTGTATGAGGCCCACTGAGATTGTATGTGGCCCATTATGTTGTGTATGAGGCCCTTGTGTGAGGCCATAGCCTACTATATGTTTGATCTTATGAGGGTCACTCTTTGGGAGCAATGATGGTTAAATATCCACGTTGATGGGCTATGATGGTTAAATGTCCACATTGTAACCTTTCCTTAGGCCTTGTTAGGCCCATTCTAATTGATGCCGATTACCAATGTTAATAGTCGATTTTGATTGTCGAGGCTGATTGTTGAGGCCGATTTCGAATGTTGAGGTCGATTCCAATTGTCGAGGCCGATTCCTTTTATCGAGGTTGATTTCGATTGTTGAGATTGATTCCGATTATCGAGGCCGATTCTGATTGTCGAGGCTGATTCCGATTGTCGAGGCTGATTGTATAGGTCGATTATCGATGCCACTTAGCGGTGCCGGTTGTCGATACTGATTATGAGTATGTGACAGCATATCATCATGACACATGCCCATATGCATCATTTGTATGTTTATTATGAGATGTGGTTGATCATTGCATATGTTATTAGGCAGGTTGTTTATGGGACTCCCTGCAGGTGGAGTCATCCCACATAAGCACACAGTATGTATAGGATTGATGCATGATTAGACTGTGTGACTCATACATCTTGTATTTTGTGATATGACTACTGTACGCCCTAGTGATATTAGGGCTGTGGCCTCCACAGGCATATTGTAAATGGCCAGATGGGACATCAGAAATGTTTGGTTCGAGCATCTGGGCACGTTGAATGTTTATAGGTAAAAGTCCCTAAACCTCTGTGGCCAGGAGACGCTCCAATGTCGAGATCAAGTAGATACATGAGCGCATGAGGGCCATATACCAGTAGGCCGCGTCTCCCACTGTGTTGTGGTTAGTTAGAAAGGAGTGTGACGTTATCTGCCTGAGTGAGGGGGCAATATCTAAGTTGAGTTTGACCAACTTGAGAAATGAGTTTGTTATCGACGAGCCAGGCTCGATATTAGCAAGTGGATAATGAGGTCACTTTCACTTATCCAGTTGTACTCTCGGATAGGGACGACAAGCTGGCGTAGAGTGTAATAGACCCCGGTGATGATCCCAGAGATGTACGGTACTGATATGTGGGTTTATTGAGTAGAAGTTGCATACTCATTCATTCATTCACTATTCACTTGGGCTAGTGGTGCACAACTATTTATTACATGTACCTTTGCAATTGCCAGGATTTCAATTGAGGTACGTGACTAATCTAAGATCAGGAGTTTATCACATTGAGTCTAAGTATCTAAATTAGATATGGGACTGGTTTAGATAGAAGTCCCTTGTGATGGACCCCATAGCCTTTGATACTATGTACTATCATCCCGACTTCACACTCCAGCATGGTCATTCCATTCGCACCGTATATTACATTACATCCGCGGCATATGCCATTTTGGGTTACTATATTTTTACATTTATATGGCCTAGATACGGCTGACGATGTTCGTGAACTCATCAGGAATTGTATATTGCATTGCATCCTCGACATCTGATATTTGGCTCTTTATGACTCCTCATTTGCATAGCTGATTTATATTGTGTACTCTGATATTGTATGACTCATGGACTTGTCAGTATTTTCTCTTACTCTGATATTGTATGATTCATGATCTTACCAGTATTTCTGATATTATATGATTATGGCATTGTATTGAATACTTAGCACTTACCTTGTGCACACACTTACACCACCCCCCAGCTTTCTATAAGCTTATGCACGATAGATGCGTGCAGTTGATGTTATGTTACAGTAGCATTAAGCTTGGAGCGTGCAGTGGTCTTCTAGAACATTGATTTTCGATATATGTATTTTCCTTTCAGCATTATATTTAAATGTTTATTTTAGTGGATATGTGATGATGATATTATCTTTGTGATTTGGGTAAACTTGTGGTTATGCTTCTTATGAGACAAATGTACTTTGGAAAATCCTCCTTGTAGGATCTCAGGATCGAAATCTAGCGTATAGGTGCTGGGATGCAAGAATGGGGTACTATGGAGGCTGTCGGCGCCAATCGAGAATCTTTGTGAGCCCAATTTCTGGGTTTGGAGCGTGACATGCCCCACCATATCTGGGGTTGGGGCTGCCTAAGGGACAAGTGATGCTGAAAATGAGGCATGGTTTTACCCTAGAACTGGTGGCACATTCTACATCGGTCCATCTGTAGCGCCGGTGGCCGGTTGTGAGTCCGACATTGCCTCACTATTTGGACCCAAGCTAGGGTCATGTTAGTTATCATTCGAGGGAGAGGCATTGTCGACCAATCTGTCATGTGCAAGACTTATCATGGTCCAATTGCTCTCGGGAGGCATTCCCTATCCAACACAGGGTGCGTTAGTCAAGATTAAGGAGTTACGTTGTAACACCCCAGTTTTCAGAACCCGAGTATGAGACTCATTCCAGAAACCCGAGAGTTAATAAATTAGAGAACTAGCGGAAGTATCAAAATCAGAGTGTAATAGCATAAGTTAGCATGGATAATATCATAAAATCTGAATATTTGGCCCACTTAGCTAGGGCCATAATACAAAATTTTAAGAGTATCAATGTATCAAATCAAACATAAGAGAACTACTACTACTGATTAAACCCAAAGTAACCGGCCGCTTCTTGTTGCAGCTCATCTTCGTAATATCTGCCTTCAAGCTCCACCATCACACCGTCAGGGCCAATGCTACAATCCTCTCCATCTACACCTATGTACTTTATACGGTTGGATATTCGATGAATGAGTGGCCAGCTCAGTCTGAATTCCCCTCAAGATTACACACCACCGCCTTAGCAAACATAGTTTAAAAAAAATAAGTAAATAATCCAAAACAGGCAAGATTCAGTCTTATTAAAATACATGGATGTATGAATGCACATCAATCTGGGGATGCTCATCCAGTCGAACTTAGGCTCGTCACCCATGCAATCATCGACCTAGAGATGTATCCAGTCAGACTTAGGCTCATCACCCATGCAATTATCGACTTGGGGATGTATCCAATAGAACTTAGGCTTGTCACCCATGCATATGATCGGTCACCAACATAGCATAACTCACCCAGCACGGTGGCCAAGTCATCAAATAAGTTGATGGTCGGTGGTCTGGGAGCTAGCGAAACCATACCCTGATAAACCTAGGGCACGTGCTACAGCATCCAGAATCAGCCACCCGTCATCACCACTATGCTATGAGTGTATGATTAACTAAATTATTATTATTCTAATTACAACCAACCAGTTTAAGAAACTCAAAGTTCACTACGGGGGGCTCGTCACCTAGCGTAGGCAAACAGCATAGGCATAGTGTCCCATGACCACCATCCTCGACTCATGAGGTATTCCACCTTAGGATGCTTAAGCAAGACCCCTCCACAATTGGTTGATAAAAATATAATTCAAGTCAAGGGTCCTATGTAAGACCCGTATCCTAGCCCGTACCGTTCCGTATGCCTCCGCGGTCCTCCCGGTCGAATTTCGGTGACCCACAATCTGTTATCGACATTTATGCAAAATCCTGAGACATGTCCCATATTCAAGAGTCGGCTCGACCCGAGACTTGTACCAAAGCGACCGCACCGTCGTCACGGTTTTGATGCCGCGTCTTGCACGCCGATGCGGTACCTGGGCTAGGAGATGTGGGCCCACGTTCAGTTCGAGGAAAATGCCGTGCATTATATTTTTAAGAGAATCTCTACGAAACATCACATCAATCAATCAAATCAAGTCAAGTACAAGCAACCATCCCCAAGTACAACCACCCCTCTCCAAAGTCAACTTTCCCTTACATCAAGTACACCCATCCCTCTCCCATCACTTCTCTCTCATTCCCTCTCTCTCTCTCTCTCATTCTCTATGCAAGAATCGTCCAAGCCTTCATGAGAGGCCTTGTGTGGCCCACTTCCTAACTCCCATCTCTAGCATCCAAGATCCATCTCGACCGTTGAATCTCAACCATCGGAGCTTTAAAAGGCATTCATGGAAGAAAAAATCCAAGAAGATCAAAGGTGGGTGCTTCTCTCTCTCTTTATCATTTTTGTGTGATGTGTGGCCCACTCGGATGGACCCCATCTTGATGCATGTCTTATCCAACTGTCCAAGTCATGTGGGTCCCACCTTATGGTGATGGGAAACCATAAGTATCAGATTGATTCAAATAAGGTGGGCCACGTCCATGTGGGACCCACCTTGATTTTTATATTCAAGTTGTTCGTCCAACATCCCTGGACGCTGGACGTGGACTAAATCAAGTGTGAACAAGCAATGAGTTTTGAGGCTTTTTGATGGACCGCTCATGCAGGCCCCAACTTGAAGTATGGATTTAATCCATGTCGTCCATTCCATTCTCCACTTCATTTTAAACGTTGAGATGAAAAATGAGGTTGATCCGAGTTTCCGGTGGGCCATAGCATGGAAGACAATGTTTTGACCTTTGAAACCCACCTTGATTTTGTTTTCTTACCAAAACACGCTGTATATTGGGCTCAATTGGACAGTCTCGAGCCATGAAATCCAATGGGTGGAGTGGATCCACTTGATACAGGCCCTAACATAGAAAAACTATAGAAAAACTATTTTAAAATAATAATAATAATAAATAAGCAACACAGCAGCTGACGATGCTACTGCTGCAAGGATGACACAATGTCCTCTGCCCTGGGACGATCCCTGGCCGATCGTGGGTCCCCAAGCGTGGGCCCTACCGTGATGGTTGTGGAAATCAACACCGTGCATTTGATGGTCCCTTAGGGCAGTGAGCTTCACGCCAAAAATCAGCCATCTACACGGCCCAGGTGGCCCACATTATAGGGAACAGTGTGGTTGAACCATCTGCCATTGAAACCCATTTTTGGGTCCATAGAAGTTTTGGATCAGATGAAATTTATTTATTTTTTCCTTTCATCCAGGCCTGTATGACCGTATCAACAGATTGGATGTCATATAAACATTATGGTGGGCCCCCACGTGGAACCCACCATGATGCATGTGATTGCATCCAACTCGTCTGGCCATTTTGAAAACTCACTTTATGGCATGAGTTAAAGAATGAGCTAGATCCATAGTTTAGAGGACCCCACCATGATGCATGTGTTACATCTAAACCGTCCAACCATGTTTGGAAAATAATTTTAAGGCTTGAGACGAAAATAAGACAGATTTATTTATCAAGTGGACCACAGTGCACGGTGAGGATTGAATGGCTACCATTGAAATCCTTAAGATCTTATGATTAGATTGGATGGGAAATAAATATTATGGCGGACCTTGGGAATTTTAATAGTGGAAATCATTATCACCACTTATATTTGAGTGTGGACCATTTGATATATATGTGGCCCATGTGGTGTGGACCCCTTACCATAATCATGGCCCATTGTTAAGGCCCACCTAGATATATATGAGGTCCCTGTGATGCGGCCCATTAGATGTATTTGGGGCCCATGGGTCGAGGCCCAATGTGATGTATATAAGGACCATTTCAATGTGTGATTTTGCCATGATAAATGTATTGTATATCCGCACCATTTAGCCTGCTGGATGGTGAGACTCACCCCGATGTATGTATTTTATATCCGCACTGTCTACCCGTCTTGATGGCGCAGGGCTCGCTTACTGCATGTGCTCGGCCCGCCTACACTATACAGGCCCACCATTGTCCACCACTTGTGCGGCCCACCTATATGTACGCATTTTGTATCCACACCATCCATAATGTTGGGATAGTGCTGGACAATGTTTGGTTGGCGTCGATTTACATGGATAATGTTTAGACACTGTTGATCATCATACGTGGGCCATGAGTGTAGTGATACACATGTTATACCCACAACTATTGAAATGATTTTTGGCACGACCCATATAATAAGGCCCACCTTGATATATTTATGGTCGTTCATGTGGTGTATTTGAGGGCCCATGAATATGGCCCACCTATTATATATATATATGGCCTTTGTCGAGGCCCAATATGATGTTTTATGACCCACCTTGATATATTTGTGGCCCACCTTGATGTATTAGTGCGACCCATTCTGGCGTATGTGGCCCATCATGATGTGTTTGGTCCATGTGCGGGCCACCTGTTTGTCTTGTTAGGTCCATGAAACGTGGCCCATTTTGATATATCCGAGGCCCATGGACGAGACCCATTAGTGCGATCCATTGATGCAAGGCCCATTGTGACATGTATTGGGCCCATGACGCATGGCCCATTTGATGTGTTTAAGGCTCAGATACATGGCCCATTTGATGCATATAAGATCCATGTGTAAGGCCCACATGTTATGTATTTGAAGCACATGAGCAGGGCTCACCTGAGGTGTATATATGAGGCTCATTGATGTGCCCCACTTATTATATTTTAGGCCCATGGGTTGCGGCCCATTATGATGTACTGGGGCCCATGGGTCATGACCCATTGAGATGTATACTCAGCCCATACGTCGTGGCCCATTGAGATGTGTTTCTGACCCATTTAGTGAGGTCATTGTGATATATTCCTACTCATATGATGAGGCCCATTGAGATGTATTTCTGGCCCATACGTTGCGGCCCAAAGTGATGTGCATTAGGCCCATATGACGTGACCCACTTGATTTATGAGACCATTGTGTGAGGCCATGGGCCCACCATACGTTTAGCCTTATGTGGGACACCCCTTGGGAGCAATGTTGGTTAAATGGCCACATTGATAGGCAATGATGGTTTAATGTCCACATTGTGACCTTCCCTTAGGCCCTTTGTTAGGCCGATTACCGACTCTGTTTGACGTAACCGATTTGATGATTCTGATTATCGATCAATTCTGATTGTCGTGGCCAGTTACCGATTATCGATCGAGGTCGATTACCATTTTTTATGGCCAATTATCGATTCTGATTCGTCGTGGTCGATTGCCGATTATCGATCGAGTTCAATTACTGATTTTGATGGCCGATTACTATTCTGATGGCCGATTACCGATTCTGATTCGTCGTGGTCGATTGTCGATTATCGATCGAGGCCGATTACCGATTTTGATTTGCCATGGCCGATTACCAATTCCGATTGTCAGGGCCCAATGTGATGTACATGCGATCCGTATTTGAGACACGACGTGATGTATATTCAACCTGTGTTTAAGGCCCAATGTGATATATACTGAGGCCTAGGTGATGAGGCCCATTGTGATGCATTTGAGGGCTAGGTGAAGGAGCCCATTGAGATGTATGTTAGGCCCATGAGCAGGGCCCACCTGTTGTGTACATGTAACCCTTGAGTAAGGCCCATTGTGTTGTATATTAGGCCCTTGTGTGAGGCCGTGGGCCCATTATATGTTTGGATCTATGTGGGCCATTCCTTGGGGCAATGCTGGTTAAATGTCCACATTATCGAGGCTGATTGTTTATACGACTATGAGTATGTGACAGCATAACATCATGATACATGCCTATATGCATCATCTGCATGTTTGTTATGAGATGTGATTGACCATAGCATATGTCATTAGGTAGGATGATATAAGACTCTGATAAGCAGAGGTTATCTCACCTAAGCACACGACATGCACAGGATTGATGTATAATTGGATTGTATGACTCATAAATCATGCATTTTGTGAAATAACTACTGTACGCCCTAGCGATATCATGGTCGTACCCTCCATAGGCATATCATGGATAGGTAAATGGGACACTAGAAATGTTTGGTTCTAGCATACGGGTGTCATAGATGTCCCTGAGTGAAAATTCCTAAACCTCCGTGGCCAGGAGAAGCCCCAACGTCGAAACCGAGTGGATGTATATGAGCGCATGAGGGCCGTATACCAGTAGGCCGCGTCTCCCACTGTGTCGTGGTCGGTTGGGAGGGGGTGTGACCTTACCCGCCTGAGTGAGGGTGCAATATCTAGGTTGAGTCTGACCAGCTTGAGGAATGGGTCCGTTATCGATGAGCCGGGCCCGATATTGGCAGGCAGATAGTGAGGTCTCTTCCACTTACCCAGTTATGCGCTCGAATAGGGGCGACAAGCTGACGTATAGTGTAATAGACCCCAGTGATGATCCCAGAGATGAACTGTACTGATATGTGAATTTAGTGAGCAGGATTTGCATACTCATTTATTCATTCATTCACCATCCACTCGGGCTGGGGGTGCGCAACTATTTGTTACGTGTACCTTCGCAATGGCTAGGATTTCGGTTGGGGCGTGCGACAAACCTGAGACCAGGAGTTTACCACATTGAGTCTGACTATTCAAATTTAGGTATGGGACTGATTTGGATAGAAGTCCCTTGTGATGGACCCCATAGCCTGCGATACTACGTACTATCATCCCGACTTCACACTCCAGCTTGGTCATTCCATTCGCACTGCATGTTGCATTACATCCGCAGCATATGGTATGACTAATACTGTTCATGTTACTCATCAGGAATGTATATTGCATTGCATCCTCTGCATCTGTTATTGGTCTCTCTATGACTCCTCATTTGCATAGCCGATTTCTATTGCGTATTTTAATATTGTATGACTCATGCACTTGTCAGTATCTCTGCTTACTCTGTTATCGTGTGATTTATGATTTTTTTAGTACTTATGTTTACTTAGATAATTTCTGATCTTGTCAGTATTTCTATTTACTCTGATAATTCATGATCTTATCAGCATTTCTGCTTATTCTGACATTGGACGATTTATGGATTACCAGTATTTCTGGTATTGTATGATTATGGCATTGTACTAAATACTTGGCACTTACTTTGTGCACACACTTACACCACTCTCTAAGCTTTCTATAAGCTTATGCATGATAGATGTGCGCAAGTGATGTTAGGTTGCAACAGTATTAAGCTTGGAGTGTTCAGTGGTCTTCTGGAGCTTGATTTTTGATTTATGTATTTCCCTTCCAGCATTGTACTTAAATGTTTATATTAGTGGGTATGTGATGTTAATGTTGCCTTTGTGAATTAGGTAATATTGTGGTTATGGTTTACGAGATAAATGTATAAAAAAAAAATCCTCCTTGTAGGATCCCAGGATCCGAATCTGGCATATGATGCTAGGAGCTGAGAATGGGGTACTATGGAGGCTGTTAGCACCGGATTCGGCGATCGGAATTCCTGTGAATTCAATTTTTAGGTTTAGGGCGTGACAGAAGTTGGTGTCAGAGCATAACTTGGGAATACCTGAGGATAACATCACATATCTGGTGAAAATTACCCTTCACTTTATGATTGTAGAGAACCTAGAATGATTAGGTCCCCGAGTTCGAATAACTTATAGATTTTCTGACATAGTCCCCTATCATTGACATTGCGAGACTACATAATTCGAGGTTCAGTTGGATCGACGTAGTGTTGATGATGCGTCTTAGGAGGGCGAGGTTGAGATTAGAAAATGCTATCTTCATCCTTTATTGATTAATTATGTCTTGTCACATATACTTGATGATGTTTTCGCTTCCCTTCTCTGTTCTGTAATTTCGAGGATGAAATTTTTTATTTGGAGGGGAGAGTTGTAAGATCGTATCCTAGTCCGTACCGTTCCATATGCCTCCGCGGTCCTCCCGGTTGAATTCTGGCGACCCGCGATCTGTTATCAGCATTTGCACAAAATCCTGAGACGTGTCCCGTATTCCAGAGTCAGCTCGACCCGAGACTTGTACCAGAGCGACTGCACCATCGCCACGGTTCCGATGCAGCGACTTGCACACCGATGCGGTACCTGGGCTAGGAGATGTGGGCCCACATTCAGTTCGAGGAATATGCTGTGCATTGTAATTCCGAGAGAATCTCTACGAAACGTCACATCAATCAATCAAATCAAGTCAAGTACAAGCAACCATCCCCAAGTACAACCACCCCTCTCCAAAGTCAACTTTTCCTTACATCAAGTACACCCATCACCTTTCACCCATCCCTCTCCCATCACTTCTCTCTCATTCCCTCTCTCTCTCTCTCATTCTCTATGCAAGAATCGTCCAAGCCTCCATGAGAGGCCTTGTGTGGCCCCCTTCCTAACTCCCATCTCCAGCATCCAAGATCCATCTCGACCGTTGAATCTCAACCATCGGAGCTTTAAAAGGCATTCATGGAAGAAAAAATCCAAGAAGATCAAAGGTGGGTGCTTCTCTCTCTCTCTTTATCATTTTTGTGTGATGTGTGGCCCACTCGGATGGACCCCATCTTGATGTATGTCTTATCCAACTGTCCAAGTCATGTGGGTCCCACCTTATGGTGATGGGAAACCATAAGTATCAGATTGATTCAAATAAGGTGGGCCACGTCCATGTGGAACCCACCTTGATTTTTATATTCAAGTCGTTCGTCCAACATCCCTGGACGCTGGACGTGGACTAAATGAAGTGTGAACAAACAATGAGTTTTGAGGCCTTTTGATGGACCGCTCATGTAGGCCCCAACTTGAAGTATGGATTTAATCCATGTCGTCCATTCCGTTCTCCACTTCATTTTAAATGTTGAGATGAAAAATGAGGTTGATCCGAGTTTCCGGTGGGGCATAGCATGGAAGACAATGTTTTGACCTTTGAAACCCACCTTGATTTTGTTTTCTTACCAAAACACGCTGTATATTCGGACCGACGTGATGTACATGCGATTCGTATTTGAGGCCCGACGTGATGTATATTCAGACCGTGTCTAAGGCCCAATGTGATATCAATTGAGGCTTAGGTGATGAGGCCCATTGTGATGCATTTGAGGGCCAGGCGAAGGAGCCCATTACGATGTATGTTAGGCCCATGAGCAGGGTCCACCTGTTGTGTACATGTAACTCTTAAGTAAGGCCCATTGTATTGTATATTAGGCCCTTGTGTGAGGCTGTAGGCCCATTATATGTTTGGATCTATGTGGGCCATTCCTTGGGGCAATGTTGGTTAAATGTCCACATTATCGAGGCCGATTGTTTATACGACTATGAGTATGTGGCAGCATAGCATCATGATACATGCCCATACGCATCATCTGCATGTTTGTTATGAGATGTGATTGACCATAGCATATGTCATTGGGTAGGATGATATGAGACTCCCTGATAGGCAGAGGTTATCTCACCTGAGCGCACGGTATGCATAGGATTGATGTATAATTTGATTGTATGACTCATGTATCATGCATTTTGTGATATAACTATTGTACGCCATAGCGATATCAGGGTCGTAGCCTCCATAGGCCTATTGTGGATAGGCAGATGGGACACCGAAAATATTTGGTTCTAGCATACGGGCGCCATAGATGTCCTTGGGTGAAAATTCCTAAACCTCCATGTCCAGGAGACGTCCCAACATCGAGACCGAGTGGATGTATATGAGTGCATGAGGGTCGTATACCAGTAGGTCGCGTCTCCCACTGTGTCATGGTCGATTGGGAGGGTGTGTGACCTTACCCGCTTGAGTGAGGGTGCAATATCTAGGTTGAGTCTGACCAGCTTAAGGAATGGGTCCGCTATCGATGAGTCGAGCCTGATATTGGCAGGCAGATAATGAGGTCTCTTCCACTTACCCAGTTGTGTACTCGGATAGAGGCGACAAGCTGGCGTATAGTGTAATAGACCCCGGTGATGATCCCAGAGATGAACTATACTGATATGTGGATTTAGTGAGCAGGGTTTGCATACTCATTTATTCATTCATTCATTCACCATCCACTCGGGCTGGTGGTACGCAACTATTTTTCACGTGTACCTTCGCAATGGCCAGGATTTCTGTTGGGACGTGCGACTAACCTAAGACCAGGAGTTTACCACATTGAGTCTGACTATCCAAATTTAGGTATGGGACTGGTTTGGATAGAAGTCCCTTATGATGGACCCCATAGCCTGCGATACTACGTACTATCATCCCAACTTCACACTCCAGCTTGGTCATTCCATTCGCACTGCATGTTGTATTACATCTACGACATATGGTACGACTAACGTTGTTCGTGTTACTCATCAGGAATGTATATTGTATTGCATCCTCTGCATCTGCTATTTGGCTCTCTATGACTCCTCATTTGCATAACTGATTTCTATTGCATATTTTAATATTATATGACTCATGCACTTATCAGTATCTCCGCTTACTCTGTTATCATGTGATTTATGACTTTGTTAGTTCTTCTGTTTACTCAGATAATTTTTTATCTTGTTAGTATTTCTGTTTACTCTGATAATTCATGATCTTATTAGCATTTCTGCTTATTCCGACATTGGACGATTTATGGATTACCAGTATTTCTGGTATTGTATGATTATGGCATTGTACTGAATACTTGGCACTTACTTTGTGCACACACTTACACCACCCTCTAAGCTTTCTATAAGCTTATGCACGATAGATGCGTGCAGGTGATGTTAGGTTGCAGCAGTGTTGATCTTGGAGCGTTCAGCGGTCTTCTGGAGCTTAATTTTCAATTTATGTATTTCCCTTCCAGCATTGTACTCAAATGTTTATATTAGTGGGTATGTGATGATGATGTTACCTTTATGAATTGGGTAATCTTGTAGTTATGCTTTACGAGATAAATGTACAAAAAAAAAAAATCCTCCTTGTAGGATCCCAGGATCTGAATCTGGCATATGGATGCTATGAGTCGAGAATGGGGTACTACAGAGGCTGTTGGCACCAGATTCGGCCATCACGATTCTTGTGAATCCGATTTTTGGGTTTGGGGCATGCATCTTATTTTTCAAATCATCAGTCTAATGGCATCCCAAGTGTGGCCCACATGCAATAGTGAAAATTTCTCTACTTGAAATGTCGTGAGATGTATTTTGTGGGTGACTCATGGCGATCATTTAACATGTAAAGGCATATGATAATACTTGCATTTGTGAAGAGGCAATATGAAACCAAAGCATGAGCTATTAAGCAAATTAATACTACAGCATAGGCATTAAATGATCATTACATATTAACATCACTCATGGATTATTAATCAATATGAGGGCCTAGCGTGTAACATAATTCAATATTGAATGGAAATAGCGTACTTTATGGAACTTAGTAATTTACAATAGCTTTAGGATTTTGGACTAGCGATGGTAGTCTAATGTACACTATGTTTAGATAGAAAGCCCATGGGAAAAAATCATCACCTGAGTTGTTGTAGTCCCGACCCTGACCCAAATTCCCGTGTGAATCTTGCGGCCCAAAGTCACGCAAGTAATTTTCCTAAAATTATTTCCAATTATATAATTTGCATTAGAAGGCATCCAAACCATTAAAATGAATGGAGTTTCTCAAGGCCTGCTAATCCAGGGAACTTGGGCCCGAAACATTACCTAAAGGCCTAGAGTTCAGGCTAGGCTTCTTTCTGGCCCAATAGTGGATGTGGTGTGGTCCACTAAGAATCATTGTGACGCCCACTGGTGGTTCGGCCCACTAGTGTGGCTAGACATATTGTCCGGCCCACCTGTTTATATAGTGCGGCCCACCTGCATAAGTGCAGCATGGGGCCCACTTGTTTCTATGGTGTGGCCCACCTGCATAAGTGCAGCGTGTGGCCCACTGTTACAAGGTGCAGCCCACAACTATCTAAGGTGAGACCCATTGTGGTGTACAGTGCTTGGTGAGGCCCAAAGGGTGTGGACTGGGCCTGATCTTTAGCTGGACTAGAAATCAGATTGGTCTAGTTTTGGTTTAATTCCAACCCAATTCATGCAACAACTGAAGGCCCAGTAACAGACTCCTTCCTTTCAGTCCATTATAAGGCACAGGTAAAGCCCGCTTTCTACTCTCTCCATGGCCCAACTGAGGCCTGGTTCCAGCATGATGCATGGCCCAGTTGGGGCCCATTTCCAGTCCAAATAAGAGCTCTATTGGTGGGACGTTTGCAACCCGCATCAAGGCCTAATGAAGGCCCAATTTCGGTTAAATTCCTGACCCATTTAAGGCCTGATTTCAGCATGGATTAAAGGCATGGTTTTCGTTGAGGTCATGGCCTGTCACAACTCTATCTACAGCCCATTTGAGAGGTTGTATCTGTCCAGATTGGAGGTTGGTTTTTAGCTCAATCGAAGGCCTGGTGAGGGCCTGGTTTCAATCTCGTTTTGGACCAGCTGGAGACAATTCTCTGCTTGCTTTTGTGGCCCAGCTGAAGACCAATTTTAGCTCAGATATATGGCCTAGTTGAGGACCAATTACAGCTCAGACCTGACCTCAACTTGGCACAGCAATGGCCGAGTTTTAGCCCGGTTTCGGGAGCTAAACGGCCCTTCAATGCCGAAAATCAAAACGAAGAGACAGGATTGAGTGTTACTTGAACTCCAACGCCTGATACTTGAGTAGGCAGCGGCATTAACCACTCGAGCTTGAGCTCGACTTGAACATCCTTCAGAGATGCCACTGACCTGCACTGACTCAACTTAGTCTGAACAGGCTGGGTCAACTGAATGTAGGACCGAGTTTTCACCCACTCGCCCTCTCTTCTCCTTCACTCGTTCTTTCCTCTCTCTCTTTCCTTTCTTTCTCTCTTTTCTTCTCTCTCTCTGGTGCGAATCCCAAGAGCAACAATAGATCTTTTATAGACAAGAGAGAGAGACGTCCAACGATTGAGGTTCAAACACCTCATGCAAGGGTTGTGATCGAAGAATGGACATGCATGGGGCCAATTTGATCCCAGGGGTGGGTTGTTGATGCCCTGGCCCACTAGAAAAGTAAAATTTTAGCTCTGGTGGGGCCCATCTCGTGACCACATGTTAGATGGCTTAACGAGGAAGATGAGAGAGTCATCAATGACAACTTCCTATCTGTGATATTTTCTTAAGATCTGGTCCGTTTAGATGGACCAGATGAGGCCTCTAATCAATGTGGGGCCCACTTTTCGAGCCTCAAAGGTCAGTTTTAGTTCATCTCACAAGAAATTCCATTTCTCATGAGATGAGATGTTTCTCTTCTCCATCTCATACTATCTCTCATGAGAGGGCTAAGATTGCCCCACGTGGCCCTGGGATCGGCCGGAGATGCACCAGCAACCCCTTCCCAAAATGGGAAACTTCACTTTTTACTTTTCTTATGAAGGCCCTTGTTCGGCTATTTTCGAAAATGGGAGAGCGTGACTCTTCCTAGAAGATGGATGGCTGGGATGGCATGATCGGGCTAATCATGGGCCACCCATGCAGCCATAGATTGGTCCCACACCTTAGATCCTAGCCACGTGTGAGGCTTTGAACGGTTCTACCACAGAATCCTCGTTCCTTTGCATGGGCTTAAAAGCCTATATGGTTATGATTAGACGAGTCCCACGAGCCAAATGAACGGTTTGGATCATTCAAAAAGTGCCCAAGGTGGGCCACTTTGGAGGTGAAAGATCATCATATTTGAATTTCACATTGGTGGGAAGAAAAATCTGGTTTTTCTTTGTTTTAGTTTGGTCAAAGTTGGTTTGACCGACTAGCTTTGTCCAGTGCACGTCGTACACGAGTACACTGGGTGCACTCGCACTGTGTGTGGAGTCTACGGTGATGTTTGTGATAAATCCACTCCGTCCATTTGCCTACGGAATCCCATCCAGGGGTCCGGCCTAGTTTGGGGCGAAGGTGAGGCCCATGTGGGCCATATCACACCCCTCAGGCCTTATTTTGCCCATAAATTTTGATCCAATGGTCAGATTGGTCTAAGATTTCTCTTTGACGGCTAAATGGGGATTTGAGAGGCTTCGAGTGCTTGGTTGGCCACTAATTAATCCTCAAGAGTTGATAATAGGTGTGTTGTCCCACATGACTTGATCAAGTGATCTATAAGCTGCTTTAATTTGAGGTGTTCGTTGAGTTTACCTTTCTAACTGATGTAGGGTTCAACTCAGCTCTTAGGGCCTCAGATGGATAGCTTCAATGATGGCTGGGAGTCCTATTTTGTATTCGTTAAGTTTAAGCTGTTTGTTAGTCGAATTTGATGTCCTATGTTTACGGGCTTAAATGGTAACACTCACGTATCAGAAGTGTGGGGTGTTACATATGTGGTATCACGCGGCAACAAATTTGTGATTCACTTTCACGAGGTAAGCAATCATCACAAGGCTTAGCAAGCTCAACAATCCATTAGCACAAATTTGATAACTACAACATTTCATTCATAATATGAGGCTTTACATTACATTGACCGACAAAATTGACGTAATAAATAGCTCTAGCACACACAACATAGATAAGAAGTAAGACTTCAATTACAAAGTACTACCATATGTGAGTAATAAGAGAAAAAAAGAGCATTGAACTTCTCTAATCCTAATAAGACTACGATAACTAGAATTAGGGCCTATTGGCCCTCGAAGTCAGGCGAAGGAAAGGGTGCTCCCTCCTTCTACACTTAGCATAAGATCACTTTAATTGTGTGGTACAGTTTCTTACTCAATTTCTCCTTCCTATCTAGCCTAGCCTCAAGTGCATCCAGGCGCTCTTGCATTAGGTAAGGGGTTCTTTGCATGTCCCTTCTCTCTTGGCTCTAACCTGCTCTTCGTCTTTGTTTCCTTTTTCACTCTCCTCCCCTTCTTCTTCTTCTTCTTCAGCTTCATCCCCAAACTCTTCAAACTGAGCCATCTGTTGCTTTAAGCCTACGTTCATGTGCTTGAGAGTGTCTTCACTGATGACTTTCACTAGCTTGGGGTCTCCATTAGATCCCTTGAACCAATACTATCGAGCAATCTTACAAACTAGACGACCAAAAGGGAGCCCTGACATCTTCCGAGTTATTTTAGCAGCTTTTGCTATCTGGGTAAGAACCATGGTGGGGAGGCATACATCTTCTCCGTGGCCCACTTGGTAAAGGAACTCGATCATATAGCAGGAACACTCTATACAGTTGCTCATCCTTTGGTATACATTGTACGTGCAAACATGGTGGAGCAACTGATACTGCGTGGTCAAGTATGAAGCGCGTATAGTACTATCATGTCTCCATTTGATGAGTTTACCACAATAGTGCATGATGCACTCATCTCGGTTCCGCTTCTCCCTCATATTCTCTCTTTGACATGCACCTTTCCCAGGGGCATGCCGAGTATCTACAAGATGGTCTCTACATTGATATGGACCCTCTGTCTGTCGTAGGGGATGTCAAATCCCAAGGGATTGAGACTCAGTTTATAGATCTGGGCATAGAATACCCTCACTAGGCCCACATCGGACCGATAAGTACCCTCGAACATGTGTGCCCACCCATTAGATAGGAGATGATCGAACAAGTCGAACTCGCTGAATAGTTTTTCTTTGACGGAGACTTTGAATACAACTTTCTAGTTTCGGAATCTTCTTAGCTCAATTTCGGTGAGTGTGGAAGGAGACATTGTCAATTGCTCGTTGTGACTCTACTTCAAGCGCTTCTCCCGGCTTGGCCCTGCTTCATTGGGAGTCGACGTCGAACGCGGCTCACTCACTTTCTTCATCCCTCGACTACGACTCAGCCCCACCTCATTGGAAGCCACTTTCCTCTTTCCCATGAGGGAAAGGATCAAGGAGAAGGAAAAGAATGAAGCAATGGATCCAACTAGGGCCATCTTCCCTAAGGCTTGGGGGTTTGGGTATTTGAGGTAGGCTTTGAAGCGTGTGGTTGGAGGGATGAGTTTATGATGGATTTAGAAAATGAAAGGGTTTTGGAGTTATGTTTGAAGAGAATAGGTTTCGAATATGGTTGAGATGGGCAATGGGTAGTAGAGATGGGTTGTGATGAGTTAAAAAAGTGAAGGATAAGAGATTTGAGAAGATGGGTTCAAATAGGTTGTAGAGATTGGAATGGGTTGAAGAAATGAAAAAGAGGGATCGACATGAGTGGTAGAGATTTTAAAGATAGATCCTTGAAAGGAGAAGAGAAAGGAGAATGAAGAGGTTATGGAGATTTAGGAAGATGGATTTAAGGAAATGTAGGATAGAATGATGTATTGAGAGAGGAATTAAGATGAGTAATGGATTGTAGAGATGGGTTTTTTGGAAATGAGATTCAAGAAGAAGAAGAGGGTTTTTTTTTTTTAAAGATGTGTTGAGAGAGATTGAAAGATTGAGAATGGGTTGTTGAGATGGAGAAAGGATGTGGAGAAGAGGTGGGAGTTAGGATTTGGAGATGGGTTTTGTAAAAGAAAAGGAAATGGGTTTTGAGAAGATGAGATTTGAGGGAATGAAGGTTTGAAAGAAATGGAGGAAAATGGGGTTGTAGGGGTTAAGGCATGAGAGAAATGGAAGAAAATGAGTGTTTTATGGGTTTAAGGGAGGCCCCACATGCAACTCTAGTGCAAAAGAAGCAAGGTTAGTGGCAGCGGCACTACAAGGTGCTGCCCTCCGGCGGCGCGACACCGTGGATGCTGCGGTGGTCGTGCGGGTTGCTGCCCTCCATGGCAGCAGTGTGGCGGTAGTGGGGTGACCACACCACTTGTGTGAGAGGGAAAGGGGGCGACAGCGCACCTGGCCCACGGCGGCACTGTGCCTGCCTGTCTCGGGGAGATGGTGAAGAGCTGGTTCGGTGGTGACAACACTAATTACTGCCCCTTTTGCTAGCAGCCTGTAATATTGGTAATGTGGTGGGTTTTTACTAGCCCATTTGGGCCGCCAATGACTACTACCCTCTTCTTGGCTTGCAAAATGCCACTTTGGGCAAAGTGATGGGCATGGTAGTGGGTTTTACTGGCCCATTTGGGCCGCCAATGGCTCGATCTTGCCTCCTTATGCCACCTTGCTACTTTATCTCCCATTCTTCTCCATATTTTTGACCATCTTCAACCATTCTTTGGTTGTGATGGACCAAAAATGGTCTGATTGGAACTTGAAGGTGGCCCATTTGAGCAATGGGCGCTAAATAGCTGGAAAGCAGAACCTTCATACTCTATTCCTCTCTTTCTCTTCCATTTCCAACCCCTTTTGGTCGTTCTATAGTCAAGGTAGACTGAAAATGCTCATTGGAGACTATGGTGGCCCATTTGGGCAAAGGATCATCAGTTCGTGGCGAAATTAGATTTTTCTTAATCTCTTTTCTATCCTCTCTCCATTTCTGACTTCTTTCGACCACTTCAGGATCAAAATAAATTTCAACAGCCCAATCAAAGTTGGCGGTGGTCCAAGATGGGTCGAAAAAAGTCAAATCTGAGTCGGCGGTGACCGATTTGGGCAAAATTGTATCGATTTGTGTCGAAGTTAGATTTTTCTTAATCTATGTCTCCCCTTCTTTCTATTTTCAGCTTCTTTCGACCATTTTGGGGTCAAGATAAATCTCAACAACCTATTCAAAGTCGGTGGTGGCCTAGGATGGGTCGAAAAGGTCAGTTTTGAGTTAGCGGTGGCCCATTTGGGCAAAATTGTATTGGTTTGTGCCGAAGTTAGATTTTTCTTAATCTATTCTTCCCCCTCTTCCCAAATCTAACTCTGTTTTACCCATCCCATGATCGAGGTGGGCCAAATAAAGGTCCGACTAGAAACAAAGATGATATGGGCCATTAGAACTTAAAACGGATCTATCTCATAAATCGAAATGAATTATCGAATGCACGATACATGATTTTGGAGTAAGACAAGATACTTTAGTCACCCAACCTGCTACGCCGGGTTATGTACACTGTATCTTTGAATTTCCATCTGACCTAAGGTCAAATTACTTTCAAATTTCAAGATCTTAGCCCTATCATTTTCTCAACCATCCTCCCTCAGTTTAATTCTCTTCAAGATCTAATTGTTATACTATGGCCCGATTACTCGAGATGAATGAGGGCTTAATCCTAAAGTTTAGCGTCACCGTGTCTTAGCATCTCTATCTATGTCAGCGAATACATTATGGTGAGTCCATAGCCCATAGTCCAGTTTAATCTTAAACTCATGCTCTGGTAGCAACTTGTAAAGCCCTAAATTTCGAGGGTCGAGTAAAACTCGACTCTCGGGATTCCGGACATCACTTATGCTTTATATAAGTTGATTTCTCGATTACTTCTACATAGGACATTTGAGCATGCATAGAATTATACTAAAAAGTGTATCATACTCTAGATTTAATGTGATTAAAGCAAATGTGTAAGTCCAAACATATATTATGAGATTTCTTTTAGAGTATGAGTCGACATCTGGGTTTAATGTATATATATAATTTTAAAAAAAAAACAAAAAAATAAATTGTAGGGACGTAACGTCCAGCTAGTCCCGTATGCCTAACTCTCCCTGTCTAGAAGTGTGCGGCCTACATCGGCCCATCTGAGAGCTAGAAGTAGGAGAACTCCTCCTCATCCGTGAATGCCTGATCCAGCGCATTGGCATCGACAGTCCCTGCATCTACATTAACATCTGGTTGGTGTTTTAAAACACCGTCTTAGAGTGGGAGTGAGTGATCAACTCAGTGGTTCCATAAAGCATGAGTTACACATATTATCAAGTCTATCAATACAAGAATAATAAAGCAACGTAAAACAAACATTTACTAATTACTCTTCTTAATGCGAATAATGGAGTTTATGAAATGGTGCATGCCCTTGCCATACAACACTCCCTCAACACGCGACTCTGACCACCTAGTTCACAAATGATAACACTTCCTCAACACACGACTCCAACGCCTATTTCACCACATTCTAAGTTAATGCAATGCAGTGAATGATTATGTTAGCTAAGTGATTAATTATGCCTATTCATCCAGCAGTTTGGGGAAGCTAGGAAACCTTCCTTTTAAATAACAATCTCAATTTAATCACTAGGCATGGGACAGCTGCAGCGGTCCTACGCCTATATTCTTGATCCATCTAGGTTCGTCGCTCCTAAATAATACATATAATAAGCAAGTTGTAAAAGTGATGCTTGCGGTCACTATGGGGTGGCTCGTCACCCCAACGTAGGCCGACAGCACGGACACGGTGTCCCACACCACCATGCTCAACTCACGAGTCTTGAGGATTGCAGTACAATGGTTAATAATGGATCTTAACAATGGTGAGGGGGTACCCTATATTCAAGCAGTTATGATCATACATGGTGAACATACAATTGGTGTAACACCCCGAATTTTTGTTATTTTAAAATTTCTAAAAATCCTTAAATTTTCTTTTTTATAACTAGCCACGTCGTCACTTACTGACCCTCGACACTCGAGATGGGATTATACGTGGCTGGTACCGATAAAGAACCATACAAATAGGATTGATCGACCGTAAAAGACTAATGAATCCGCCCGATCACTTAAACATCGAGCTTAGCCTTGAGATTTATTCACGGTCCAATTCTAGCCAACCTATCACTGACTAATCGAGATGACCGTAACTAAATAAAGACATGTCAAAAGTTATGACAACTAAGGGTCGGATCTTAATTAACAAATCAAACTGAGTCAGTATCCTTTTATCCTAAAAGCCGACGGTTTAGAGTGATTATAATCAAATTTTCATTTTCACTGGTTGCGAATAGGTCACATTATGAACTTAGCTAATTTAAACCCTACTAATTGCACATAAGAAATCTTGATACCTAATTCATTCAAGAAATGCTCCGATTTTCTGAACAAGCTTTAAATCACTCGTTAGTGAGCCACTAATTCCGAAACTATAGGGTTATGTGTAAGACCCGTATCCTAATCCGTACTATTCCGTCAACTCCCGCGATCCTTCCTGCCAAATTTCGGCAACCTGCGACCGATAATCGATGTTTGCACGCAAACCTAAGCCGTATCCTATAGAATTGAGTTGGCTTGATCCGAGACTTGTACCATTGCGACCGCACAGTCGCCGTAATTCCAACGCCGCAACTCATGTACTGATCCGATACCCTGACTAAGAGATGTGAGCCGGTATTTATTTTGAGAAAATACCGCACGTTTGCAATCCCAAGAGAATCTCTACAACATGTCCCATCAATCCCATCAATCACCTCTCATGTCAAGTATAAAGTACCCATGCTTTCTTTCTCCACAAGTCAAGCAAACCCAAAAGTCAACCGAGCTCTCACCTCACCCATCACTCACATCACACATCACTCACCTCACCCTTTCACCCATCACCCATCCCTCTTTCCTTACAACCCTCTCTCTATCTCTTTCTCATTTCTCATCTCAAAATCTCAAGCAAGAGAGCATCACACGTCCAAGCTCCTCCAAGTGAGAAAATGTGATTTTTGTTGGCCCACTTTTCCATCCCAAAATCTCCATCCTAGCCATCCAAATCTCATCATCCACCATCAAAAAGACGCACAAGGAGATAGGCATCCCAACGGACCAAGAAGATCAAGTGGTGGGTGCTTCTATAGGGTAGTTTACTTGTTTTTATGATGGGTCAAGTGAGGCCCACCGATTAATGGTGTGGATCTCACTTTGGACCCTAAGATGTGGCTGATGTCCCACCTTGATTATCCATATCATTCCATGATGGGGCCATTCTTCATGGACCCCATCATGATGTTTACCTTTCCTAGCTTGTAAATAAGGTCATCTAGACCTTTTATTTTCTTGGAGAATGGATCTCCACCATTGATTCTTGATTAGGTGGGCCTATATGCAAAGATTTATATTGTAGATAATGGAAGGGAGGGCCCATAAGGCCGGGGACCCTCCATCATGCGCGTCCCATTCTAACTTTCTCTCTCTCTCCCCCTCTCTTTTTCATTTTTTTCTTATGATCATATGGCCTTGTGGCCCACTTAGATGGACTCCACCATGAAGTAAGTATTTTATCCAAGACGTTTATGAATGGGGTCCACCTTATAAGTGGTGTACCCACACCATCCTCCATGTGGTGGCCCACCTAAGCACACCTAAGCAAGGCCCACCACAAATGTATGTGTTATACCCAACTGTCCAGCGTCCAAGGACGCTGGACGTTGCATGGAAAACACTAATATTAGTTTTTTTTTTAACTCATTGGGTGTACCACTCATGTAGGTCCCACGTTGACATATGTTGTTAATCCAAGCCGCCCGTTCCATTCCTGAGATCATTTTAGGCGTTGAGCCGAAAAATGAGGCTGATCTGACTATCTGGTGGGCCATACCTTAGCAAAGACGATTTTTACCATTCAAATTCAACTGAAATTTTTGTAAATGCCGAGAGATACCCAATATTGGTCTTGATAGATGGAGCATGAACTGAAGAATTCATTGGATGAGGTAGATTCGCTTGAAGCGGGCGCCACATATGAAAAAATGCCGAAAAACCCTTTTTTTTTTAAATACAAATATATTTGTAAAGAGGGTCTGCTGCTGTTTTGCAGCAGGACGTTGCCAACGCCCAGGGAGACCGACGGACGTTCTGGGGTCCTGTGCGTGGGCCCCACCATGATGTATGTGTAATATTCAAACCGTCTATACGGTGGGTGTAACATCCCGAAAATCGGGAGTCGAGTAAAAACTCCACTCCCGAGTTCCAGAACATCATTTATGCAACATTTTCAATGATGGATGAATGTTAATCATATTAGTGTAAAAAACATGAGTGGGATTAGACCAAAATAGCATATCATACTCCAGAGACAGTTAAATTAGCAAGCAGAAGAATGTAATATATATATAAAGTATATGAACTGTTGTGGGTCTCCAGAGTGTGAACATGTTACCAGGTTAAACAAATACATGTATACTCCAAAAATGATAAAAAGAATATACATGGGTGTGTAAGAAAAAGGCAAAATACCAAGTATATTGGCATCTAATCAGTAACCCTGTAACCCCGTCAATCAGAACCTGCATATAGGAGGGATCCTCCTCATCATCATCAAGTCCGGCTCTGCTTCGCAAGCATCGCCATCATCTGCAATTAAGATAGGAACTTTTTGGTGTGCGCAACACCGTCCCGTAACGTGGGAGTGAGTAATTAACTCAGTGGAATCATAGATCAAAGATTAGCATGTTCTCAAATCAATCATGTGATAATAGTAAAGCAATTAATCAAATATTCCTAGATACTGTTGTTAATGCAATATGACATGACATGATGGATGCCCTCACCGACATTCTCCCTCATACGGCACCATCTGCGTCCGCGGCATGCTTACGTACCGCTCAGTGCTCCATATCTTCCAGGCACATGCAATGTGATGTTGATATGATTACCGAGTTATTATTAGTCCTTTTCATACAGCAATGTTGGGAAACTAAGGTACTTTGCTTATATCAATCCCAACACAGATCCTGTCTAGGGTCGTCACTCCTAGTAATCTCATACGATGTTATATTTGTAGGTCGCTGCAAGGGCTGCTAGGGCTGTTGCTCGCACTCGTTGCACCGCTCCTCCATCACCTTATCAATACAGGCCTAATTATCCTTAAGACTGCATCAGGACTCGTCACCCCCATGCAGTGTCAGGATAAACTCAAGGTCACTATAAAGGGCTCATCACCAATCAGTGTAAGCCGACAACAAGAATATAGTGTCCCATACCACCATAATCTGCTCAGAGTAGGGTGCTCACTGATCACTACGGGGAGGTTTGTGGCCCCAGCGTAGGCCGACAGCTCAACCACGGTGTCCCATACCACCATGCCCAGCTCATGAGTCTTATTAGATCAAGGTACCATGGTTAACAGAGTTTTCAATGGTAAGTTCAATACCCTAGGTTCAAGCAGTTATGACTCATACATGGTGAATATACAATGACCAGTCGGGTTACGTGACGAGTTCGACTAGCATGAGCGCATCTCAAGCTGAACGACATGAAGTGCATGAAACACCTCGTGTGGCCTAACCACTGCCGCCAGCCCAAAACACGACTCGCGTTCATCGACGCGTCCTTTGTGGTACCTAGAAACCAACCACGAATTCGATCCATTACCGACTGCCTGGACTAGGTCATAACCCCAAGCATTAGTGCATCAACATCAATAAGCATAGGTGAGTAACAGAAATGAAGTACAACATTGTAAGCATGTTGACACATGTTATCAGATACAACTTAAGTAAATCATCTCACACATGCATTTCATGTATATAATGAAATCAATACATATAGCTAACATGATGGAAATCGTTTACATCAGCATATTACTTGAGAATTCAATCTCAAAACTCCTACACAACACCATTTACTCAATACATACTAATACAAACATTTATACAAACACTTAGACTACACACTTTAGTCTACATAGCGTATGTCGACTCAAAGTGCGCATTAGGGAGAATCTCTTCGCTAAACAGATCATACAAGCATTCCTAATATCATAGCACGACAATTAGCCATGGTAATTATTTCAACAAAATACGGACGTATACTGTATTTCCTATAAATATCCAAAATGCCCTAAATCTCATATTTACCGTACGTTTACGAAACGAAAAACGGACAGCATGTTGTACATGTCAAATGGCATTGCCGTCGATAATCTACTGTTAAACGTCATTGAAAGCTTTGAAATCAGTCAATCAAAGCGTCTAAGATCCGCACCTTTTACTTTAGATGTGTATCGTTCCGAACGGAGCGTATACGCTTCGTCTACGGCGAACAGGCGACCTAAAACACAAGATGTATAAGCCACTTCGCTATTGGAATCGACAGAACCTTAAATCAGCAAGTGGTTAGGATTTTTCTTACCTAAAAATGTGTTGGAATCACTGGTAAAGTGATTTGAACGCAATGCTTAGGCACGTGTAGCAGCTGCAACAAGTGGCGGGAAGATCTCTCCCACACTCTCTCACAATCTCTCACTTTTTCTCTCTCTAGCTAGGGTTTCTAGCAAATTTGGATGGGTGAGATAAGTGAGGGTTTAAAGCCCTTTTATAAGCTAAAACCTTCCTAAATTAGGCTTGGGAACAAAGTTCACTTGAGGTATAACCAAATCAGGGCTGTTCTGGTCCAAAAGAGCATTTCTGGAGGTCCCCTGGCCGAATGCGGTCGGACTTAAGCTCATGCATACTGGATCTAGCACACATCAAGTTTTCAGACCGAAAGAGTTCGTAGATCACACGTGGCGGTCCAGTTTCATTTCAGCGGTCATCGCACCTAGATCAGGTCTACAAGTCTAATGATATGAAAGAGAAATTTTTTCTGATCCGAGGGCGTAATTTGGCTGAATTCTGACGGTCAGAATGCTTAATATTAACGCGCCAAGTCACGTGCCAGATTTGAATTAAAATTTCCAAATCTAACCCTTTTCTCACTCTCTTCACTCCAGGCTCAATGAAATAGCATCTGAACGTCGGTTGGGCTTGATTTTCGAAATGATTGTCAAGTCCAGCTAAGCGGTCATAACAGTCTAAGATTATAGGTATTGGACTTTCGACGCGCGGTCTAGATCCAATACAAAGTTTCAAAGGGTTCCCAAGAACAAACCAGTTTAGAGTTTGATCCTGGATTTTAGGGTAACGTAGCATCGACGATTCTACAAGTTTTGGGTCTTGTAGAACGTATTTAAAGCAATCAGGGACAATTTCACAGCTACTCTAGCGTAGCGCTAGCTTTAGAATTGGGTTCTGAGCGGTTACCCAGGTGTTTTGGTTGACCCATTGCCTAAGGACGTCTAATCCCAGGTTGGCAAAAATCCAGGGTGTTACAGTGGGCCACCTCCTGAAGTGGGTCCCCGCTAAAAATCGGATCCATCTATGGCCCAGGTGACTCACATCACAGGAAATAGGGTGATTGAATGACCACCATTGGAGCCCTTTTGGGCACCACAGAAGTTTTGAATCAACCTGATATTCATTTTTTCGTCCACCCAGGTCACGTGCGACCTTATCAATGGGCTAGATGGAAAGTAAACGTTATGGTGGGCCCCATATGGGACCCACAGTAATGTATGTGCCTTGCTGCCACCGTCCAGGCGGACGGTGGAACCCCCCACCCCCCCCCCCCCCCCCCTTGACGTATGTTTTTTATCTATGCCATCCAGGCATAGTAGGCCCCACCTTTGGTGTCTATGATTTATCCAAACCATCTATTTTATTAGTGGGCCATGTGTGTGGGGCCCACCATGATGCATGTGTTGCATCCAAACCGTCCACCATGTGGCAAGCTCATTTTAAGGCTAGGGTTCAAAAATAAGACAGATCTAGGATCACGTGGACCACACTATAGAAAGATGTTGGATTGAAAGTCCACCATTAAAATAATTGGATTACAAGGTTGGACAAACATGAAATTTGCCTTTCCTCTAAATCCAGGTCTATGTGACCTTATGGCCAGATTGGATAGAAAATAAATGATATAGTGGGCCTTGAGGATTTTAATGGTGGAAATCATTGTTACCACTATTGTTTGGAGTGCAGTCCAGTTGATCCTTTTGAGATGATTCATGTATATATACATTGATGTATTGTGGCCCGTTGTTGGGGCCCACTTGAGTATATATATGGTGCCCAATTGGTGTGGCCCATCTGATATACATAAAGCCTATGTTATGAGGCACATTTGATATATTTTTGGCCCGTTGTTAAGGCCCACTTTGATAGATGTAAGGCGCATATTATGAGGCCCATCTTGATTTATTTTTGGTTGTCCATTGAGGCCCACCTTGGTATATATATAAGGCCCATCTTGATGTAGTTATGGACCATCCGTTGAGACCCATTGTGATGTATTAGGGCTCATGGGTCAAAGCCCATTGTAATGTATTTAGGGCCCATGGGTTGAGGCCCATTGTGATGTATTAAGGCCCGTGGGTTGAGACCCACTGTGATGTGTATAGGGCCTATGGGTTGAGGCCCATCTTGACGTATTTGTGGCCCGTTATTGAGGACCACCTTAGTATATGCATCAGGCCCATTGTTGAGGCTCACCTTGATGTGTATGAGGCCGTGTTGAGGCCCATTTTTGATATGAATGTAAGGCCCGTGTTACGAGGCCCATTGTGATGTATTCAAAGGCCCATTGGTGCAGCCCATTGATGTGGCCCACTTGATGAATATAAGGCCCATGTAACATGGCCCATTTGATGTATTTAAGGCCCAATGGGATGTACCTAAGGTCCATTGTAATGTGTCATTCCTCCATGGTTTATATAGTTATGGCGGGCCGAGCCTTAGGAGTAATGTTGGTTTGACGTCCACATTGTAAGATTAATGTTGGTTAAATGTTCGCATTACAACTCTCCTTAGGACCCATTGATAGGCTCATACTTGTTGATAGTTCATCACTTTATAACATGCTTAGTATAACTCCATGATTCATGCTCATACGCATCATATGCATGCTTGATATGAGGATTGTTTGATCGTAGCATAAGCCGTTGGGCTGAGACATTTACGGGACTCCTTATGAGACGGAGTGCCCCACATTATCACGCTGTACGCGCATGATTGCTGCATGACTGTACGTGTGACTCATACATCTCGCATATGTGTGACTTGATCACTGCACGCCCTAGCGATATCAGGGCCATGGCTCCACAGGCACATCGTGGATGGTCGTATCGGATATCAAAAATACTTGGTTCTAGCATACGGGCACGCAGGATGTCCTTGGGTGAAAACTTCAGAACCTTTTTGATACCAAGAGTTTCTCCAACGTCTAGACCGAGTGGATACATGAGCGCCCGAGTGCCGAATACCAGTAGGCCGCGTCTCCCACTGTGTCATGGTCGATTGGAAGGGGGTGTGGCCTTATCCGCCTGAGTGAGGGGGCTATAAGCTAGGCTAAGTTTAACCAGCTCACAAATGAGTCCGTTATCGATGAGCCAGGTAGGTATTGGCAGACTACTGGTCAGGCAGATAGTGAGGTCTATTCCGCTTGCTTGGCTGTGCATCTAGGGAGGAGGCAATCAGTGTGAGTGTATTAGACCCCGGTGATATCTAGAGGGGAACTATATTGATATGTGTACATGATGAGTACCGACTTTCTTGGATTGCATTTCGCATATGACATTCGGCTATGTAGGCCTTACATTGCATCGGTGTGGCCGATAGCACTCATATCTCGCATTGCATGGCCTTGGTATGGCCGATAGCATTCATGCCTTGCATTACATAGCCTTGGTATGGTTGATTATGTTCATGGACTTACCGCATACTTTCGCACTACTTTGATATTGTACACTCGGCGTTTGCCTTACACACCTACTTACACCACCCTCTAAGCTTTTGTAAGCTTATGCACGATAGTTGCGTGCAGGTAGCGTTGGACAGCAGCAGCGCTGATGCAGGGGCACGTATCAGGACCTTTTGGAG
This sequence comes from Magnolia kwangsiensis, assembly GCA_037074715.1. NCBI lineage: Eukaryota > Viridiplantae > Streptophyta > Magnoliopsida > Magnoliales > Magnoliaceae > Magnolia > Magnolia kwangsiensis. Next base: position 32,759,109 of record CM073586.1, on the reverse strand, counting down.
TTTTTTGTTCATCTTGTATTTCCCTTTCCGTATTGTACTTAAAGCCTTGATATAGTGGATATGTGGTGTTGTTATTTTATGACTTTGTTATGCTTGTGGTTATGCTCCATTACAAAAAAAAAAAAAAAAATCATTCTGAAAATCCTCCTTGTAGGATCTCAGGATCGAAATCTGGCGTATGTTGTGCTGGGAACCGAGAATGGGGTACTACATCGCGGGTATCAAGCACAGATAGTGTCCAGAAACATACAACATGAGCCGTGAGTAAAGTATATGAGAAACACGAATACCTTTAGAAAATGAACCAAAGTTTAAGTAAATTGGGTTGTTCTCTCACACGCAAAATTGAGGACCGTCAATTTCTGACCAAACTTCACCCGTGGGGAAAGAAAATTTCCCTGCACATATCCATATAACTGTGGCTCCGATTGAGTAAGTATGAAAGTTGATCTGACACAGGTCCTCCACAGTCGATCTGCTTATCCGATCACACCGAAATCATGTCCTAGCATAGATCCAATGTCAGGGAATGTACCATATGATGTAGGTGAGTAATGGACCCCCCTGTGAGCCCTGTTTGTCAAAAACAGCTACCCAAAAGGTATAACGTATGTATATAGTAGCCCAGGGACCATTTGCATCACTTCTAGGCTTATAAATAACCCTTATTTCACCACACCTCTCTCACATACGAATTTCATAAAACCCTAAGGGAGAGAGGAGAGAAAAGAAGAGACAAGAGGAAAGAGAGAAGGGAGAACTTAGGAGATTGCTGCAGGAATCCTCTTCCACGATTCCACGCACCAAATCTCCATCCCGTTATGCTACACAATTTTTTTCGGCTACGATTTTGGATAAGAAACCTAACCCTAATGTCATTGTAGAGATCCAGGTTAATTGTTCATCAAACTAGTTAACTTATTACGTCATTTAGGTGCCCGATGTTCCGTTTTTGGAAATGTAGAGTTTGAACCGAGTCCGAATTGAGCATTCCAGTGAAAGATGCGGACTATAAACGCTTAGGTTATAGTTATCAATACTTTCAATGTCAGCTAATGATTTATGTCTGACTTGATTGTTACCTTATTGTCTTAGATACGTCATTTTCAGTATAATATATATGTATGAACTATGTGAGCAAAAGATGCATCCCATGTATTTGTTGAAATATTTAAATGAATATTTAAACATGATTTGTGTCTACCATAACTACTGATGTAGGATTCATCATCGTCATATGCATGTTGATCTCTCTGTACCCATTGAACTTGCTTAATAAATCGATTGGCCTATAGTGTGTTTACCGTGTATGGACACTACTGCTTGAATTTAAAGTATCAATCACCAATGTAAAGGCCCACTTTAACCATGGTACCACAATCCGCTAAGACTCATGAGTCGGGCATGGTGGTATGGGATACCGTGTTCGTGTTGTCGACCTACGCTGAGGTGATAAGCCTCCCCGTAGTGACCGCGAGTATAAACTTTTGAATTTGCCTATCAACTATTTTTCATTAGAAGTGATGACCCTACAACTTGCCTATCGTATGTGCTTAACTAAGAGTGACGAACCTGGATGGATCCTTCGGTTCAGGTCAATGGTATAAAGGGAGGTACCTTAGCTTCTCAAATCTGCTGTATGAATAAATTTAATTAATTACTTGCCTAACATGACCATGCATCGCACTGTATTAGTTAGGATGTGCTTTAAAGGCAATGAAGTTGCACCGGAAGCAGTGATGTCATATGCGAAATAGGTTGTCGGAGTCACTTGTGAGGGAGCTTTGAGGTGAGGGCATACATCATTACTTACACTCCATTCCTGCATTAACAAGAGTAGTTAGGAAGTGATTGTTATGTTGCTTTATCATTACTACTTAATTGACTTGATAACATGCTAACTTTTGTCTTGTAGAACCACTGAGTTAGCTACTCACTCTTACTTGGGACGGTGTTTTAAAACATCAACCAAGCATATTATTGATGCAGGTTCTATCGAGGCCTCCGGCGGGTAGACTTAGATCGGTTTGCACCACCACCGTTATGTTCTGGAGATACTGGGTGTAAACTGAAAATTTTACATTTTAATCATCTTAAGTATATATATTGTGGCTTGTATAATCCTCATTAGGGTGGACACTACTTTTCAATTGTACTTTGACTGTTTGCCCTATATTTATTAATTTTTGTTATCTCTGTCGCATTTTGGATCCGCTAATTTGAATTGCGCTACTCTAATTATCTGTGTGTGAAATGAATTTAAATCTAAATAAGGACACACGAGCGTTTTCATTTGGTTAATACCTGTGAACTTGGGATAAGAGTCTTTATACTCGGGTACTGATTTTCAGGGCGTTACAAGCTGGTGTCAGAGCAGAGTATTAAGATAACCAATGTAAGACCCGTATCTTGGTCCGTACCTTTCCGTACACTTCCGCGGTCGTACCGGTCGAATTCCGGCAACTTTCGACCCTTAAACAATATCGACGCGCGACCTGGATTCATGTACCGACAACCCGAGTCGACTCAACCCGAGACCAATACCATAGCAACCGCACCGTCGCCGCGGTTCCGATACCGCGACTCGTGCGCCAAGGCGATACCCTGATCAAGAGATATGAGCCAACGTTCGGTGCGAGAAAACGCCGCGCGTTGCGAAAATCAAGAGAATCTCAACGATGTGTCATATCAATCACATCAATCCCATCAATCAATCACCCATCAACCCATCACATGTCAAGTACACATCACCTCCATCCCTTTTCCCAAGCAACCACAAAAGTCTCCACATCCCATACCTCTCTTACACAAAAGCCACAAAAGTCTCCCTAACCCATACTTTTCTTACACAACCATCACTCACCCATCCATCCATCACTCTCTCTCTCTCCCTTTACATCACTCTCTCTCTTACTCTCTTTTTCATTCCAAAACTTCCAAGCAACAAGAAATTGCAAGGGCTCCCACGTATGAGAATTCCAACCTTCCTTAAGCTCCAAGTGGCCCACCTTCCTACCCCAAAATCTCCCATCTCAACCCTCCATTCTTCATCTTAGCCATTGAAGTTGAAGACAAGGTGCCAAGGAACCCCTAGGAGCGAGAAGATCGGACGGTGGGTGCTTCTATAGGGTAGATTTTCTCATTTTTATGGTGGACCAAGTGAGGCCCACCGATCAATGGTGTGGATCTCACTTGGGACCCTTATTTGTGGCCGATGGACCACTTGGATCATCATGATCGTTCCATGATGGGGCCATTCTCCATGGACCCCATCATGATGGTTATTTCATTGCAAAAAGGTCATCTAGACCGTCCATAACGGTGGAGAATGGATCTCCACCGTTGATTTATAATTTTGATGGTCCCATGATCAAAGGAATCCATTTATTGTATGTTTCATTGCAAGGGAGGGCCCATAATGACGGGGACCCTCCATCACAAGCCGTGTCCCACTCTCCATGACTCTCTCTCTCTCTCTCTTTCACTTTATTTTATGTTATTTTATTTTATTTATTTTTATTGCAATAGGATGGTGTGGCCCACTTGAATGGATCCCACCTTGATATAACTATTTTTATTCAAGTGGGGCCCACCTTGAAAGCTAAACCCATGCCCCCCATCAGTGGTGGCCCACTCCATCAGGGCCCACCATAAAAAATATATATATATATATATATATACATAAACCGTCCAGCGTCTGAGACGCTGGACATTTCTAAGGTAAAGGAGAAAAAGGGAATGAAAAAAAAAAAGGATTTGGATGGTCCCCTTGCATAGGCTCCACCTTAATGCTTAAGCCCGATCCAAGCCGTCCATCCTCTTACCCACGGCGTTTTAGCCGTTGGGTAGAAGTTTGGAGCTAATCAGATCATCTGGTGGACCATAGCGCCGAATGTTGCATCTTCACCATTCAAATGTTAATTCTGGTATTATTTCGCTTTCCATGCGCCAAAAAAATTCGAACTTTAGACTCATTTGGACGGCCTCGAGCCGCTGAACGCCATGGTCGGGACAGATTTTGACGAAGCGGGTCCCACGTGCGAAAAAGCCCGAGAAAACAATTTTTTTCAAAAAATGAAACTCAATGAGGCAGAGCCTCTGTACCCAACGGCGCTGGCAGCGCTGCACGCTGCTGCGTGCAGCCGTCTTGGCGGGCGGGTGGCGTCCAAGTCAGGGACCCACGGCTCCAGCCGTGGGCCCCACCCTGATGTTTGTATACTATCCAAGCCGTACATGAGGTGGGTCCCATCCTCAGGTGGGCCCCCTCAAAATTTCGGGCCAATCTAAAACTCAGGTGGCCCGCACCACAGGAAACAGTGAATTGAACATCTGCCATTAAGATTCCTTTTGTGGGCCCCAGAAGTTTTGGATCCGGATGAAATTCATTTTCCCCCTTTTCCCAGGGCTGTGTGACCTTATCAGTGGTTTGGATGACATATAAACATTGAGGTGGGCCCCACATGGGACCCACGGTGATGTGTGTGCTATCTTCCCACTGTCCAAACGGACGGTGGAGCCCACGGCGGCATGTGTGTGTGCGCCCTGGCCCTTGCCGTCCATCTGTTTTGATGGTGGGGCCCACTGTCCCCTAGTAGCAGTAAATTCTGTGGGTCCCACCGTTATATATATATATATACATATATATATATATATATATATATATATATATATATATATATATATGTATGATTGTATTATTTGTTGTATATTATATAGTCCATATATTATATGTATATCTCTTGTAATGTGTGCATAGTGGTGGGCCCTACGTGGGACCCACCTCTGTTCCCTTTTAACATACTTAAAGAACTACAGCAACCGCTATGTATATATAAATATGTGTGTTTTATATACATATGTACCCTTAATGTATAATTTGCTATTGTAGTTATAATATATGTATATTACTATACATATTATATTCGTGGGCCCAAGGTCCATATGACCTTTTTGAATCGAATGGATTGCAAATAAATATTACAGTGGGCCCTAGGCCATGTGCACCTATGAATGGCTTGAAAGGAAATAAATACTTTGTAAGGCCCATGAGTCGGGGCCCCTTCGATATATTTAAAGGCCAATGGGATGGAATCAGAACGATGCATTCCAAGGCTCATGAGATTAGGCTCATTTGATATTTTGGGGGCCCATGGATTAAGGCCCATTGAGATGTGGTAAGGGCTTATGGGTTAGGCCCATTTGATTTACATAAGGCCTACGGGTTTAAACCCAATTGATGCATTCAAGGCTCGACGGGTTATGACCCATTGCAATGCACTTAAGGCCCATTGGTTTGGCTCATTTACGTGGCCATCTGACGAATAAAAGGCCCATAAGCTATGGCCCATTTGATATATATGCAAGGCCCAATGGGAGGAACATAAGGTCCATTGCAATGTGTAAACCCAATACCGATTATGTAGCGGTGTTTTAAGAAGATCGTACCTGGGAAGCAATGTTGGTTTGACGTCCACATTGCGAGTGTAATGTTGGTTGGATGTCCACATCACGACTCTCCTTAGGGCCCATTACCGGCCGTACTTGCCGTGTATAGGCCATCCAGGTCCGTCTGCATTGTAAAATAGTTCATTATAACATGTTTAGTATAGTTTCATGACTCATGATCATATGCATCATATGTATGCTTGATATGAGGACTCACTGATCATAGCATATGCCTTCGGGCAGGTTGTTATGGGCTCCTGGTTAGGCAGTATTGCCCTACATGAGCGCACGATATGCGCATGGATTGTTGCATGACTGGACAGCGTGAATCATGCATTTCGCACTTGTGTGACATGGGTATTGTACGCCCTAGCAACATCAGGGCCGTAGCCTCCACAGACGCATCGTGGTTGGCAGGATTGGATCCCGGAAATCTTGTTCTACATGGGGTACTATAGATATCCCTGGGTGAAAGTCCCTAAACCCTTATGGTACCAAGAGGTTGCTCTAACGTCTAGACCAAGTGGCTAGATGAGTACTGAGTGCCGAATACCAGTTGGCTGTGCTCTCCACTGTGTCGTGGTCGGTTGGAAGGGGGTGCGGCCTTACCCGCCCGAGTGTAGGGGGCAATGCTAGGCTGAGTTTGACCAGCTCGAGGAATGGGTCCGCTATCGACGAGTCGCGCCCGATATTGGCAGACGGATAGTGAGGTCTCTTACACTTACCTTATTGCGCGCGATGTGGCGGCAATCTGGTTTAGAGTGTACTAGACCCCGGTGATATTCCATACTTTGAGCTGTACTGATATGTGGACACTGATGAGGACCTGTATGCTTGAGTTGCATTGTACATCGCATGGCCTTGTGGTGGCCGATACATTCATGTCTGGCATTGTATAGCCTTGGTACGGCTCATGATATCATGGTTCTATTTGCACATTCCGCATCACGCTGATATTGCATGTTCATATTACTACCTTGCGCACACACTTTCACCACCCTCTAAGCTTTCTGTAAGCTTATGCACGACCGTTGCGTGCAGGTGACGTTGGACTGCAGCAGCGCTGAGGCAGGAGCACGTTGCTGATCATTTTGGAGTTTTTTTGTTATTTGCCATTGTATTTCCCTTTATGCTCATTGTACTTGTAAAATTTTTGATCATAGTGAAAATGTAATGGATTTCTTGGTTGTTGTTTGTGGGTTATGCCTTTGGTTATACTTATTACGTATCAGACTGATGTTAAAAATCCTCCTCGTAGCATCCCAGGATCGGAACCTGGCGAATGGGAGCTAGGAGCCGAGAATGGGGTTCTACGGAGGCTGTCGGCGCCGGATTCGGCGATCGGGAATTTTGTGAGCCCGGTTTCCGAGTTTGGGGCGTGACAACCAAGACCTTGGGAATGCGGACTATACAAACCAAAAATAAGTAGGTGTTAAGAAACTTATGAGTTGAGGTTTAGACCTGAATAATGTTTTTCTAAATTTTAGGAGTATCCGACAGTATAAGAAATTCATTAAATCAGGAACAATGAACCTTAGGACTAAAGTCCCTTGTTTGTTGTGTCTTAGAGTTCAAAACTCAAAAACTGGACTCACCATAGTGCATCTGCTGACATAGATGGGAGCACTAAGACTTAGCGATGTTAAAATTCTAGGACCAAACCCTTAGTCATGTTGAATAATCTGACTTTGGCTTAGAAAATTGATCTTGGGAAAGGTTAAATTAAGAAAGAATAGTCACGATGAGGGTAGAGTCAAGATATTGGAAACATTAAGAGGTGTTTCGGCCTGTACTTAGGCGAGAACTCACAAACCAAGTATCTTAACATGACATTATAGGGTTAGGTAATCAAAGTAGCTTGTCCTACCCCAAAATCATATATGGTGCATCCGATAATTCATTCTAGTTTAGGAGATAGGTCCATTTTAAGTTCAAAGGGCCCATATCATTTTCGTTTCCGATCAGGCATCTATCTAGCCCACCTCGATCGTAGGATGGGCAAAACCAAAAACGGATTTAGCAAAAGGAGGAAGTGTGATGAGCAAAATTTATAATTTTAAAAAAAATATAAAATCTCATTTAGTCCATAAGGAATTTCCATGGATTTTTTTATATTTTTTTTATTTTATCACTACCCATCAAGCCCCACATCGATGCATGAGTTTATCCATGTCATCCATTCGCATCCCCTCTTTATACGTTACCTTCTAGTTACACAGGGGGTAGGAGTGGACCAAATCTATTCTCAATTTGGTTTGTTAATTACAATTCCATGATCCACCAAACATGATTTTTGCACAAGCTAGTGTTTTGGGTAATAAATATTTTTAAAAAAATAAAATAAAATCCCAAACTTAGGATTGGACGGCTACAATACCATGAAACTTCCACACATGAAATCCTTGTACAATTATGATGTTAATCCAATCTAATACAATTTAGTACCATCTAATTCCATGGCCAAGCACACCTAATACTCTAAAATGATCTTGGAAGATGGATGAACGGTGTAGATCTAACAAATGCATCATTTGGGGAGCCATTGCTGCTATAATTAGGGTAGGTAATTTCATAATTAGGGTGGAGGATTATGTCCATGAATAAAATAATTTTCTATTGAAGGATTTTTTTGATTTTTTATTTTTGTGATAAAGACCAAAATGGCTTATGATAGATACAATAGCTTTCGGTACCGTTGCGCATTGGTGATCAATTCCTGTTTATTTCATTGTTCATCTCTTTGAGAAATGATGTACGACAAACAACAACGTTAGCTGGTCAAACAACAATCATGGGAGAATTGGTATAGGGCCACTTGAATAGCAGCTTGATTAGAGTTTGTACAAGTGGAGCCCATGCTTATGTAACCAGAACTCATTGATCTGAGTAGTCCTCCAGTTTACAGGGGTTCTCAAAAATCTCCCAAGAAAATGATCATTTAAGAATTAAAATATCCACGAAAAAAAAATAGAAAAAAAAAAAAGAAAAAAGAAAAAAAACAAAGGGGCCATATGGGTGGCCAAGATCATCCTACTCAGGTGGTTCATCAAGGTCAGCCCGCTACGAATTTGCCCTGGTTCAAAAATCAGTCTGGTCCTCTCATCAGGAAGACATGGGGCCACTAACACCTCCTTCACCGTCACACCATCAGCCCTCACCCATCTCCTTCACAATCACACCATCATCATCATCATCATCACCATCCAAAACCCAGCAGACCCAGCAGCATCATCCCATCATCATCATCATCACCATGCCCAAAACAGGGCAGCAGCCATGGCTGCCGCCGCTCCCATTCCCTCACCAAAACAGGCTACCGCCGCATCCACGGCGTCGCGCCCACCGGAGGGCAGTAGCCCGCGCGGCCACCGCCGCTTCCGCGGCGTCGCGCCGCTAGAGGGCAGCAGCCCGCGCGGCCACCGCCGGATCCGCGCGCCGCCGGCCACTCCTCGTGCACGTGTGGGTCGTCTGGCACCGTGGATTGGAGGAGATATGAAGGGGATTCAAATCCCATGTTGTTTGGCAGAAGGAACAGGGGTTTCAAATCCCTCTTTGGGTTTGAAATCCACCGTGAGAGCTGGATTTCACCTGAAATCATTTCAATAGTTACAGGTGTAACATGTATACCACCATGCACTATCATTCTAGTGGGCACATGGCCTATTAATAGTGATTAGTGCTGTCCAAACATTGTCCATGTAAATCGGCACCATCCAAACATTGTCCAACACCGTCCAAACATAGTCCATGTAAATCAACTACTAAAACTCGTTAGTTAGTCACCCAAACATGATCTTGTGCTAGTGGCCCATCCAAGACTTGGAATTTCATCATTTTCGGACAAAGCTTATATTTGCGCAAGGGTATCACAACCATTGTGTCAAAATAATAATAATAATAATAATATCTCACTAATTAGATATATTAAAGTTGATTTAGTAATTAAATTCAAACCTATGTAAATATATCATGGATAGGTACTTTTGAATTAAAGTTGATTCACACTCTACGGTGCTAGCTGCATTATGTGGGATTAAGATGGGTAGAATTGTAAAAGTTACAATAAATGCATATGTACGGTGTTGTCTTTGGATTGAGTGTATCCCATGTTGGATTGGGTATATCCCATGTTTTCTAATACTATGTTTTGAAAAAAAAAATTTAAAAAGAAAGGAATATATACATAAATCTCAGGATTTACTTTCAAATTGCACTTGAATTGAATTGGATGAAGTAAAAATCCATCATCCATAGGATTAGTAATCCTATCTCACACTTTCCAACACAAAACTCATTTTTTAAAGCCTACAAAATTAATTTTAATCCCAACTCACACTTCTTCCAAACATGCCACTTCCAATTTCAAAGTGGGATTAGTAATGCAATCTCATTTAATATAATTTAATACCACTATCCAAACAGGCTTAGGGAGTATTTCAAATCCTGGAGGTTCCAATTCCAGAGGGTTCCAAATCCACGATCCCAAACAGGCCCCAAGTGGACGTGGGGCATAGTGGCAGTGACCTTGACTATTCCTTTAGTGGGTCCCAAAACTGTGTTATAAAAATTTTAAAAAAAATCTCTTTCAAAAATTAGAATGTTTATTTCTAACAATATTAGGAATCATCCTATGATTAGATTAATTCCTATATATTTTTCTATTTTAAGTAGTTTTCAATACAATCGAATTAGGACCCCTTGCGTAGGATTGGATTTCATAGTTTAAGGCTCCGTAAGTTCGTATTAGAGATGGATTATAGTAAAATATTTCAAGTTTTTCTATTTTGTTATACATTTAAAGATTCGTGCCATATTGAGAAGATGACATTCTTCGTCTTTCCTTTTCCACGTCCTTCTTATCGTTATTAACCCTTTAAACCTCTGAAATACCTTATAACTTCCGATTCTTCCTTCCCTCTCGAAACTAATAAAAACGAGGTATACTTTGTTCATAACCTGCTAGCCATAGGATCAAAATTGCAACATACAAATACATTCTTAGGCCCTTGGAAACCTTTCTGGGATAATCGTTTGACCATAGGCATAGTGAAATATTTATTAATCACTAATTTGGACATGCATTAAAACGAGAACTCCCATTGACAAAGACCTAATGACAACCTTAAAAATAGGAGATTTTAACCTTTCAATGATATAAGATATTCCCTAAACATTTAGGTTGATCGGAATACGGAATCACGAGACCATACACTTGCGAAGCATTCGCAGCTTGACCCATTTCTCAATCCTGCGTGACTACCAATGGACTCACTGCTTTGACCAAATAGAAAACCAGGATCCACCAGGACTAGGAAGTGAGACAATGAGCCTTCTACCCTGGTCAGGTAGATGATCAATGTATTGGGATCATGCCCACTACAATCGTCTCTCTATGTTGGTCGAACATTGAAAACAAATATTTTTACTCTAAATAGAGGGGAATCGTCGTCATAAATCCAAATCTTTAAAAATAAATAGATAAATAAATAAATTGTAGTAAACCATCAGGGCGAAAAAGTTTTAAGGGGGTAGACTAAAATGAGTCAGATTAGCATAGATAGTATACACCCTACCACGCATATCAACTTGAAATCAATAAAACTTAGGCAAATGAAATAATAAAATCTTTACTTATTACCCTTAGACAATTTCAGGGACGAAATTATTTTTAAGGGAGGTAAATTATAACACCTCGAATTTTCGTTATTTTGAAATTTTCAAAAATCCTTAAATTTTCTTTTTTATAACTAGCCACGTCATCACTTACTGACCCTCGACACTCGAGATGGGATTATACGCAGCCAGTACTGTAACGCCCAGTGTTTTCAGGACCCGAGTACATGACCCGTGCCCCAAAAACCCGAGTGTTATCCTTAAAGGATGGTCAAATTCAAGTATACATTCTTTTCCTTTATCAGAGTAAGCAGATGAGCATAGAATGGACAAATCAACATAAAAGAAAATTTTTATTTCATTTAAAATATACAAGTGGTTGCCCATAATGACTTATACAAACCAATGTCTCCACAATAACAAATACAAGATTACACACATGAAAAATTTAAAACCATATGAAACGCAACTAAAGCCGCAAGATCACGCAATTTCCTTGGTAGGTACAATCACATGTCCTTGACCTACTATAACGGCTCCTCATCAGTCTGAACCTGCATATCACTTAAGTCACATATGCTACCTGTACGGTTATATTTTTGATGGATGAGTGACCAACTAAGTGTGAATTCCCCTCAAGATTACACACTGCCGCATTATGTAAGAAATAGTATGAGACATCCAGACAACAAAAACATAGTAAATGCAGTCTTATTAAATGCATGGATGTATGGAATGTGTTCACGCCCCGGGGATGCTCATCCTTGCGGACAGGGCCGCCACCCATGCAATACGTTCACGCCCCGGGGATGCTCATCCGTGCGAACAGGGCCGCCGCCCATGCAATGCGTTCACGCCCCGGGGATGTTTACCCATGCGGACAGGGCCGCCGCCCACGCAATTCATCAACCTGGGAAAATCATCCAGTCGGACAGGGGTCGATAGTCGGTGGTCTGGGAGCTAGCGAAACGATACCCCAAAAATTCTAGGGCACGTGCTACAGCATCCAGAATTAGCCACCCGTCATCGTCAATATGCCATGAATGCATGATTAGTCAAACCATTATTAGTCCAGTTACAACTAGCCAATTTAAATAAGCTCAAAAGTCACTACTGGGAGCACATAGCCCAGCGTAGGCCGACGGCTCGGGCATAGTGTCCCATTACCACCATCCCCGGCCCATGAGTCTACCATCTTAGGATGTTTAATGGAAACCCATCGACTAGTGGCCAATCATATTATAGTATATGGGGCTTACCATTACATGATTGTACATTATAAAATATCGAACCCATATAGGAAAAGTATCAGAACAAAACCACGTAGGGCGAGTATCAAAATATGCCACATAGGGCGAATATTAAAACCATACGATAAAGACCATCCTTAAAAATCATTGGACACAACAACCCTGGATGGTAGGCCCACATCAATGATTTATCTAGACCATCATTCAATAACCACTAGATCGAAGGTCCATTGCAATCACCGTCAATCGAGTTACATGCCAAGTATGGGTGTACATTTATAAGTGGGGGTTTCCCACTAATGTACCAGTTCAAGTTCCATAAGCAATCTACAAATAATTCATGAACAAATATACAGGATGAACATTAAGTAAGCAATATGGCATTTCAATTTCCATCAGTTAATACATGTGATTATAAAAGAGATATCAATTATGAAAATAAAAACTATAACTTGAGCTAATGAGAAGATGGAAAGAAAGCTCAAGGGGAAGAATCATCACCTGTATGGTAGTGCTCTCGAACTTGGCCCGAACCTTCTTGTGGTATAAGGTTGCTTGAGGAATTTTTTAAAATTATGGTTCATATTTGTCAGGTATTTCCACGGCTTGGATTAACAGATGTATCATAGTAAAGTCTCATGGATGGTGCATGGGTGGTGCGACACATCATGTGGTGGAATTTACTGTACAGATGGACAGTTTGGATGAATCTCGAATATGGTGGAGTCCATATGTGACCAATGTGGGTGTGCATCTAATGGTCACCACCCATGTTGGTGCACACATGCCATGTTAGTCATCCTGCTAGGGTTTGACACCAAGACCTCTTGTGCTTGGAATGAGGTATCTTCATCCTGTCTGTTAGTTGAGCCATATGAGTGGGGTGTTCAATAAAGTGGACTACACTGATCTTGGATGGTCCAGACTATAGGCAGATGGACAGCCTGGATTATCGTCTAGGGGAATGGTGTGCGTGTAGTCACCTGTATGTGGCCCTTATGCGTGAGTTGATTCCAGATACACACGGGGTAGGGGCTCCATTTGCTGATTAAATAGATGGGAGGCTTGGATTTCAACAGAACTTGCGGTGGGCAACTACTGTCGGATCTGTTTGGACGGTACAAGCGGGATTACATCAACGTAGGTCTCACATAGGGCCCACCACATGTATTTAACATACAATGTCAACGCCACATGTCCCTGACATAAATATTACATATCCATGCATTTGCTATAGATTTAAATAATACATCAACGTTACATGCATGGCTTATTTAAATATTATATCTTTCATGCATCTGATACCATGTCACATGGGTCCCGCATAGGGCCCATCATATGTGTCTATTACACACACACACACACACACACATACACACACACACACACACACACACACACACATATATATATATATATATATATATATATATATATATATATATATATATATATATATAATTATAATTATCATATGAAATGCACATGCACTACATATATTTGAATATCAGATATTACATGCATCTGACATACCATATGTATGCACATGCACTACATATATTTGAATATCATATACATGCATCTGACGTATCATATGAATGCACATGCACTGCATATATGTGAATATCATATATTACATGCATCTCACATATATTCCAGCAATATCATATAACGTTACATGCATTTGATACTTATCTAAACATCATACCTCATATGTACCTGACATGAATCTGAATATTATATCGACATAGGTTACACGTGGCATCAAGGTGGGCCATGTGATGGACGGCCTGGATGGATCATGGAGATCCATGGCTGAAGGAGGGAGTACAGATGCAATCCTCTGATGCACCATTCTTCATACATCAAGGGTGTATGCCATTTTATAAATCCATGCACGTACAGATGCATGCTTATTTTAATAAATATTATATATATATATATATATATATATATATATATATATATATATATATATATATATATATATATATATATATATATATTTCCTTTAAAGTATGACACCCAGGTGCTGGGAAAATGGATGGACGGTCCTGGATGAGACACGTCATCAAGGTGGGGTCCACTTACGTGACCCAACGCAGTTGTAAGGTGAGGTCCACCCGCTGATGCAGGGCGCGGCCCACCTGCACACGTGCAGGGCCCAAAGCTTAAGGCAACCATTTGGTTGTGGGTGAGGCCCACCTGCATTTTGGTGAGGCCCACAAGCAGCCCACCTTTATTTTCAACGTGTTTGGCCGCCATCTGTATTGACGTGAAGCTGCCACTGTCGCAGGCTACCTTGGAGGCCATTTTCGGCCCTAGTTTTCAGTCCAAACACAGTCTATTTCTGTGTTATAAGAAGGCAGGTGGCTGCCATATCCGTCCGCCTAGAAACGGTTTGATCAGGGTCGTTTCTCAGCCTGTTTTTCCAGCTAAGGAAACGGGCTGCACAGGGGCGTCTTCTCCCTGGTTTTCGGGCCATCTTCAATCCATTTTCCAGGCATACTACAACTCATTTGCGCGCCGTTCTTTGTTCGTGTTTCAGTCATTATCTGAGATCATTTTCGCTTCATTACTTGGCCCCAAAACAGGGCCATACTCAGGCCGGTTCGGCCTTGAAATAATGCCAGAACGTGGGTTTCTTTCGTGGGTTTCTTTCAGCTTCAAAACAGAGTCTGCTCTTCACTATATGTATAGTCTTTGCTGATGGGTGCTTTTGCACATGTGTGGTGCGGTGTGATGGAGCTTTAGTATGAGTTTATTTTAGAGTCTCTCAAAGAAGAAAAGAAAATAAATAAATAAAATAAAATAAAATGGAGGAAGTGGTCTTACCTTCCACAGTTGCACACACCACCACTCTCTTCTCTTTCTTCCTCTCTTTTCTCTTCCTCTCCGTTTTCTCCCTTTCTCTGTTTTCTCTCTTTCTTCTCTCTCCAACTCTTTCCTCTCTCAACTCTCTTTCTGTGTAAAGTCTGAGGGGCTGAGCTCCCCATTTATAGGCAAGGAGATGGAGGGGTGCAACGGCTGAGATAGACTCTGCCATTGCCTCTGTTTTTCTCAAAACGGATAAATGCGGCTCGTAAGTCCTCCCGATTTGGCTATTTTTGGCTTGAGAGAGAGAGAGCTGGCGTCTGCACGTCGAAAATCCAACCGACGCGGCTCTGCCCATAACTTCAGCGGTCTGTTCGCCTTCTGCTTGTTCATAACAGAATGGACGGTCAGGGATCAATTCCCTTCGTTTGTTTTCGGGGGCCCACTAGTATGGTTTTCAGAAAATCCATTCCTTCCATCAGTTTTGTAAGGTGATGTTAGGCTAGGGGCCAAAATATGGGATAAATCCAAGTTTTGGATGAGCCACACCACTAGTCAATGTGTGGTGGTAATTCCATCACTTTCGATTTTACATCCGCTGTTACAGCATGCAAACAAGTTTGTTCAAAATATTTGGGGTTCCACCTGTGATGACCTTTCGAAAGATCTACTCCATTCACCGTCTTTGGCACGCTGTATTAACCCATGGTCCCAAATTTGAAGTAAATCCAAACTTCAGGTGGATCTACTCCATTTACTAATGCGTTAAATGGTATTCACGTTAAAACCATCTTCACGTAATTTCTGGACTTGCATGCACAGCTGGGGAAAGTCAGGTGGAGCCTACAGTGATGTTTGTTAAGAAATCCACTTCGTCCACCAGCTTTAAAAGATCATGTTTGGCCTTGGGCCAAAATATAAAACAGATCATAATCCAAGGTGGGCCACACATTTGCAGGAACAAGTGAATGAATTCTACCGTAAAAGCTTCATTATGTATCTGTTGTATTTTAATTGCCATGCACATGACATCCCCTTATTTACAAATCTACCCTTTACTTTCGTATTACTTCCACCATGCATAACATCTTAATATACTGTTCGAATATGTTGAAATTTTCCGACCATTCGTTATTTTTCATGCTCTTTCAATTATCCCAGTTTGGGTCTCGATCTCTCAAGAATGACCAAGATACTTTTTCGAAGGCTAACTAATTCCGAAATTCAAAATAACATTTGTACCTATTTCATTAATGAGCTACCCGATAATTTAGACTTAAACCCGAAGATCTTCATAATGACTGATTCCTCCTGATATTCGGATGACCCATTTGGCGGATCTAAACCTGATGGATGGTCAGGTGACTTGTTAAAAATAAGAAAACTTTATGATTAGCACTCTAACTATTTATATGGGTGGATGCATGGTCATTTTTGTGAATGGATGAACACAAAGTGGGTTTACGAAGTAATTAGGGGTAGAACGTGTATATTGTTAGATTCGAATGACTTTCTTACATGTGAAAGTTTCTTAGATTCTGATTCTAACGGTGGGTTAAGCATATCCATATAGTGTGAACAAGATGGACGGGTCAGAATCTTGATCTGATAAGTGTATGAACGGATGTAGAGGTCAAATAGCTAATTTACTACAATCTAAGAGCTGAAATTTGACGTGTACTGTTAATTTAGAATTTATAGGAATTCTGTAAATTCTCACGTTAAATGGATAATGGAAACCATGTGATTTAAAATCCAGTAGTTTAAGCTAATGACATTTTCATAATTAATGTTGATCTGTGAGTTTTTAGCAATCTAATGGCTCCACATGGTTCTAGGCATGTTTCTAAGAAATTCTTATAAAAGAATATATATCTAAATCATTACGGATAAGGGATTATTCGTCGTGTCATTTATGAGAAGATACTTACGTCAAATCATGTGATGGATGATCTCATCTTAAAATCAATGGTTAAATGGTTGGATTTATTGAATGGATGTAATTCCCAACGGTTATATTTGTGTCAGGATAAAAATGTAAGGCTAGGATAGTTGGATTCATATCGTACACGTGTACACATTAGTTAATTTATAGGTAACGCTCGTGGATTGAAAAGTATGGGGTGTTACAGGTACCGATAAAGAATTGTACAAATAGGATAGATCGATAGTAGAAGACCGACGAATCTGCCCGATCACTTAAACATCGAGCTTAGCCTTGAGATTTGTTCGTGTAGGGTCCAATTCTAGCCAACCTATCACTGACTAATTGAGATGACCGTAACTAAATAAATATATGCCAAAAGTTGTGACAACTAAGGGTCGGATCTTAATTAATAAATCAAACTGAGTCAGTATCCTTTTAGCCCAAGAACCGACAGTTTAGAGTGATTATAATCGAATCTTCATTTCTACTAGTGATGAATAAGTCACACTATAAACTTAGCTAATCTAAACCCTAATAATTGCGCATAAGAAATCTTAATACCTAATTCATTCCAGAAATGTCCCGATTTTCCGAACAAGCTCTAAACTACTCGTTAGTGAGCCACTAGTTTCAAAACTATAAGGTTATATCTGTCCTACTGGGCTTGACAACCATCGCGGGAATCAAGCACAGATAATGTATAAAAACATACAACATGAGCCGTGAGTAAAGTATGTGAGAAACACGAATACATTTAGAAAATGAACCAAAGCTTAAGTGAATTGGGTCATTCATTCACAAGCGAAATTGAGGATTTTGTACCATCAGTTTCTGACCAAACTTCACCCATAGGAAAAGAAAATTTTCCTGCGCATATCCATATAACTGTGGCTCTAATTGAGTAAGTATAACCGTTGATGTGTCACAAGTCCTCCACGGTCAATCGGCTTATCCGATCGGACCAAAATCACGTCCTATCATAGATCCATTGTCAGGAAACGTACCCTATGATATAAATAAGTAGTGGGCATCCCTGTGAGCCCTATTTGTCAAAAACAGCGGCCCAAAGGGTATAACCTATGTATATAGTCACCCTGGGGCCATTTGCTTCACTTTTGGGCTTATAAATAGCCCTTATTTCACCCCACCTGTCACGCCCCAAACCCGAAAATCGGATTCACATGAATCCTGATTGCCGAATCTGGTGCCGACAGCCTCCGTAGTACCCCATTCTCGGCTCCTGACAATCAATTGCCAGATTCCGATCCTGGGATCCTAAAAGGAGGATTTTCAGAATGAAATTTTTTTTTTTATAATGGAGCATAACCACAAACATAACCAAGTCACAAAACAACATCATCACATATCCACTCTATCAAAATCTTTAAGTACAATGCAGAAAGAGAAATACAAGGTGATCAAAAAGCTCCAAAAGGTCCTGATATGCACTCCTGCCTCAGCGCTGCTGCTGTCCAACGCTACCTGCACGCAACTGTCGTGCATAAGCTTACAAAAGCTTAGAGGGGGTGTAACTGTGTGCAGAGGGCAAACGCCGAGTGTACAAGATCAGGTAATGTGGAAGTATGCGGTAAGTCCATGAATATACCAAGGCTATGTAATGCAAGGCATGATGCGAGATATGAATGCCATCGGCCACACCGATGCAATGCAAGACCTACATAGCCGAATGTCATATACAAAATGCAATCCAAGCAAGTCGATACTCATCATGTACAGATATCAGTACAGTTCCTCTTTGGATATCACTGGAGTATAATACACTTCGCAGTGACTGCCACCTCCCTAGCTGCACAGTCAAGCAAGCGGAATAGACCTCACTATCCGCCTGACCAGTAGTCTGCCAATACCTACCCGGCTGGTGTAAGTTTGTGCGGATAGCGTTGGACAGCAGCAGCGCTGAGGCAGGAGTGCATTTCAGGACCTTTTGGAGCTTTTTGATCACCTTGTATTTCTCTTTCCGCATTGTACTTAAAGATTTTGATATAGTGGATATGTGGTGATGTTGTTTTGTGACTTGGTTATGCTTGTGGTTATGCTCCATTACAAAAAAAAAAAATTTATTTTGAAAATCCTCCTTGTAGCATCCCAGGATCGAAATCTGGCAATTGATTGTCAGGAGCCGAGAATGGGGTACTACGGAGGCTGTCGGCACTAGATTCGGCAATCAAAATTCATGTGAATTCAATTTTCGGGTTTGGGGTGTGACAGAAGTGGGTATCAGAGCATAACTTGAGAATACCTGAGGATCACATCACATATCTACTATAAATAGGTTCCGAGTCTGAATGATTTAGCGATTTTCTGACATAGACCCTTAATGTATGTGCCTTCGAGAATTCTCAAGATTGATAGGCCATTGTTCCTTCCTGTAGGAGATGTTATAGCTAGAAGAACGACCTGAGCGAATCCCGCTCCACCACCTGCGACTCTCGCACCACCATCTGCAGCTCCTGCTTTACCACCTGCTACTTCTGCTCCACCACCAGATATTCCTGCCTTTGAGCCTGAGGATGCCACTCATTTTCCTGAGACCGGTGCAGATCCGACCGTACCTGTGAGTGCTACTCAGCTGCAGCAGATGTTGCAGGCGATGACCGCCATTCTTCAGGAGCAGAGCAGGCATCCCACAGTGTCACCGGCCGAGGCTGAGCAGGAGCGTGCGAGCGCTCTTCTCAAGAATTTTTGACAGCACGATCCCCCACGTTTCTGGGGTGAGCCAGACCCTACTTCTGCAGAGATATGGTGCTTCGAGGTGGAGAAGATATTTGACACCATGAGATGTACTACCCAGCAGCGAGTTCCATTAGTTGTATTCCTTCTGCAGGGTGAGGCTCAGTATTGGTGGGCATCTGTAGCCCAATCAGTAGCGGCTGATTTTGAGTGTACCTGGGAGGACTTTATAGACCGGTTTGATCGGAAGTTCTTTCCCGAGCATGTGCGACAGTAGCGCGCACTAGAATTTGAGACTTTGGTCCAGGGGGACATGTCTGTGTCCCAGTATGAGGCTCGGTTTATCGCACTATCCAGATTTGCGACATATCTTGTTGATGATGAGGGGCGGAAGGCTCGCCATTTTGAGAACGGCTTACCTCCTGCCCTCCGGAGTCGTGTGATCGGACACATGCTTCCGACATTTGAGCAGATAGTAGAGAGAGCCCTGATATATGAGACAGATTGGGCTGGTGTGCAGAGAGCCCGTGATCAGAGGGGAGATCAGAAGAGGAAGGCACCCTCTAGTAGTTCCCATCAGCAGCATCGCTCACAGCAGTGGCGCATGACCCGCCCAGCACTCCGAGCACCAGCAGTACCCCCAGCACCATCTTCGGGATCGTTTATAGGTACTTGCTTTGGGTGCGGTCATACAGGGCATCGTAGACACGAGTGTCCCCATCTACAGCAGCAGCAGCTGAGGGCACCACATCCACCTCCACGACAGCCACCACAGCAGCAGCGACCACAGCACCAGCCTCCTGTACCTCCCCCACAGTAGCAGAGGCAGCAGGTTAGGCCCCCACAGTGACCACAACAGCAGCAGAGACCTCAGAGGGGACCTGCACCTCCCCAGCAGGCTCAGGGCAGATTTTATGCCGCCCAGCAGGACCCTCAGTCATCATGAGGGGTCGTCGAGGGTACTATTCCTGTTTCTGCATGCATTGCACGTGTACTATTTGATTCTGGTGCATCGCATTCATTTGTCACCGATGATTTCTGTCGATCGACCAGTTTGCCGTTGGAGTCTGCCTATGAGGATTTGGTAGTATCGACGTCATTAGGGAAGACCGCAGTGATGGGCTGATTTTGTGCATCTTGTCCTGTTTTAATTGGGGATATCTTCTTGCCTGCCGACCTATTTGTATTGTCGATGTCCGATTTTGATGTTATCCTGGGCATGAATTGGCTTGTCGAGTACTATGTCATATTGGACTGCTCTGCGAGGACAGTTACGTTCTGCATACCCGGCATGCCAGAGTTTCAGTTTATTGCCGAGCCTACAGGAGGGCAGCTTTCTTGCCTGTTATCGTGTGCCATTGAGGAGTCAGCTGCTTTGAATATCGACTAGTTGCCTATTGTTTGTGGTTTTTCTGATGTGTTTCAGGAGATTCTAGGATTACCACCTCGTCGGCATACTGAGTTCCAGATTGATCTTGTGCCCGGTACCGCGCCTATTTCGAAGGCCCCGTATCGTATGTCACCGTTGGAGTTATGGAAACTGCAGAAGCAGTTGGAGGAGTTGCGTGAGCTAGACTTTATTCGTCCAAGCAGTTCACCGTGGGGAGCGCCGGTACTCTTCGTAAAGAAGAAGGATGGCTCTTTGAGGCTTTGCGTAGACTACCGCGAGCTCAACAAGGTCACGATCAAGAACAAGTACCCGCTTTCGAGGATCGATGACTTGTTTGATCAGCTACAGGAGGTGCAGTTCTTTTCAAAGATAGACTTGCGGTCCGGTTATCATCAGTTTCGGGTTCGAGATGAGGATATCCCGAAGACAGCCTTCAGGACGCGATACGGTCATTTTGAGTTCCAGGTCATGTCCTTCGGACTGACCAATGCGCCCACAGTATTCATACAGTTGTTGAACGAGGTCTTCCGTCCGTATCTTGATTAGTTTGTCGTGGTGTTTATTGACGACATTCTGATATATTCGAGGACTCGTGAGGAGCATGAGCGGCATCTTGAGATTACATTGCAGACCCTCCGTGTACACCAGCTTTACGCGAAGATGGAGAAGTGCGAGTTCTGGCAGGAGGAGGTGAAGTTCCTCGACCATGTAGTGACGAGGCAGGGTGTTGCTGTAGACCCCTCGAATATTGATGCCGTGCGTCAATGGGACCAGCCCACGAATGCATCCGAGATCCGCAGTTTTCTTGGTTTGGTGGGCTACTACCGACGATGTATTGAGGGATTCTCTCGCATTGCAGCCCCGTTGACCAGGTTGACCCGGAAAGGTGCTGAGTTTATTTGGCGCGATGCTTGTGATCAGGCGTTTATGGAGTTCAAGGATCGCCTCACGTCCGCTCCTGTCCTCACTCTTCCCTCTGGGAGTGATGGATTTGTTGTATTTACTGATGCCTCACGAGTTGGCTTAGGTGCTGTCCTGATGCAGCACGGGAAACTGGTGGCTTATGCGTCCCGTCAGCTCAAGGTCCATGAGCTGAACTATCCTACGCACGATCTAGAGCTGGCAGCGGTTGTCTTTGCGCTGAAAGTGTGGAGACACTATCTTTATGGGGTGAGATTCGAGCTCTTCTCCGACCATAAGAGCTTGAAGTATTTGTTCTCTCAGTCCGAGCTGAACATGAGGCAGAGACGTTGGATGGAACTCTTGAAGGACTACGATTTTGATCTTCAGTACCACCCGGACAAGGCGAATGTGGTGGCGGATGCCCTCAGTCGTCAGCCACGAGGCCTGGTGGCGCATATGATGATTCAGGAGTGGAGGATGCTCGAGGATATAACAGAGTACGACTTTGAGTTTGGTCTGCAGTCATCTATCGTTCAGCTATCGAGCTTGTCGATTCAACCCTCTCTTGTCGCAAGGGTGATCGAGGCTCAGCAGACAGACGAGTCGTTACAGGATTACTGAGCAGAGGCAGCATCTGAGAGTCAGACGGATTGGCAGATTAGTTCTGACGGTGGACTTCGCTTGAGAGGCCGATTATGTGTCCCGGATATTCCTGATTTACGCCGAGATCTTATGATCGAGGCACATCGATCGCGTTTTTCTATCCACCGTAGCTCGACGAAGATGTATCGTAATATGAGACGCCAGTATTTTTTGTCAGGGATGAAGCACCAGATAGCCAGTTTTGTGGCCGAGTGTGACACCTGCCAGCGTGTCAAGGCCGATCATCAGAGACCCCCTGGCTTATTGCAGCCGCTGAGCGTCCCGATGTGGAAGTGGGAGCATATATCTACCGATTTTGTCATGGGCTTGCCGAGGACTCAGCGCGGTCATGACGCCATCTGGGTTGTTGTGGACCGTCTGACGAAGTGAGGAGGCTATAAGCTAGGCTGAGTTTGACCAGCTCGCAAATGAGTCCGCTATCGACGAGCCGGGTAGGTATTGGCAGACTACTAGTCAGGTGGATAAGGCCACACCCCCTTCCAACCGACCACGACACAGTGGGAGACGCGGCCTACTGGTATTCGGCACTCGGGCGCTCGTGTATCCACTCGGTCTAGACGTTGGAGCATCTCATGGTACCAAAAAGGTTCTGGGACTTTCACCCAAGGACATCTTAAGTGCCCACAGTGCTAGAATAAGTATTTTCGGTATCCAATACGGCCATCCACGATGTACCTGTGGAGCCACGGCCCTGATGTCTCTAGGGCGTCTAGTGATCAAGTCACACATATGCGAGATGCATGAATCACACGTCAAACCATGTAGAAATTCAGCGTGTACTGCGCGATCATGTAGGGCACTTTATCTCATAACGAGTCCCGTAAATGGTCTGCCCAATGGCGTATGCTATGATCAGTCACTACTCATATCAAGCATACATATGATGCGTATGGGCATGAGTCATGAGATTACACTAAGCATGTTATAAGGCGATGGATAGCAAAGAGTATGGGCCTATCAATGGGCCCTAAGGGGAGTTACAATGCGGACGTTTAACCAACATTGTACTTACAATGTGGACGTCAAACCAACATTGTTCCCAAGGCTCATCCCGCCATAAATATCATTACACAACCCATGGAGAAATCGCACATTGCAATGGACTCTAAGGACAACCCGTTGGGCCTCGACCCATGGTCCTTAAGTACATCAAATGCGCCACATCATATGGGCCTTTGGTAAATCAAGTGGGCCGCATTAAACGGGCCTTATGTACATTACAATGGGTCATATCCCATGGGCTTTTGAATACATCACAATGGGCCTCGACCCATGGGCCTTATATATCAAAGTGAGCCCTCATAAAATGGGCCCTATATCCATCAAAGTGAGCCTCAATGGATAACCAGGAGTACATCCATAATAAATATATATATATATATGTGTGTGTGTGTGTGTGTGTGTGTGTGTAATGGAGCATATCAAAAGAACAATGGACTGTACTCCAATTAACATTGGTGAAAATGATTTCCACCATTAAAGTTCTCAAGGCCCAATGTATTATTTATTTTCCATACAATTTGGCCATAAGGTCACACAGACTTGGGTTAAGAGGAAATGAATTCCCTAGTGAACTAAAACTTCTGTGAAACAAAAATATTCAAGTGGCAGACGCTCAATCCCCACTGCTTTTGCCACGTGGTCCACTTTGTCCTGGATATGCTTCATTCTTTGACCTCAAGCCTTAACATGAGCTTTCCAATTGGCTGGATGGCTTGGCAACACATGCATCATGATGGGCCATATAGATGGACCGCATAAAACACACATGAGGGAGGGGAGGGGGTCCCACCGTCCGCTGGACGGTGTGACTGAAACAGATACGCCATGGAGGGCTCCCACCGTCCCGAGTGGGGCCCACCATAATGTTTTTAAGCCATCCAAACCGTTGATAGGGTCACGCAGGCCTAGATTGAGGAGGAAAACAAATTTCAGCTTGATTCAAAACTTCTGTGGGCCTCAAAAAGATTTTAATGGTGGAGTTCAATCACCGCTGTTTCTTGTGGTGTGGGCTGCCTGAGATCTGGATCAAGAAGGTTTTTGGGTGGGACCCACTTAAGGTGGGGGTCCACCATATGAACGGGCTGGATGGAACATAAACATCAAGGTGGGGCCCATGGCTGGAGCCGTGGGGCCCTGCCGGTACGCCCGCCCGTCGTGGCAGGCGCTGCCTGCGCCTGGTAGTAGCAGCAGCGGCTGCTGCCTCTGTTTTTTTTTTTTTTTTTTTGAAAACCTGATTTTCCAAGGTTTTTCAAATGTGGGGCCCACATTTAATGGATCCACTCCATCAATTAGATTCTACGTCCCACAATGATTCCATCAAGACCAATATCGGGCCTCATTCAGCGCATAGGAAGGATTTTGATAGAGTTCAATGGTAAAGATGTAGTTTTCAACACCATGGCCCACCGGATACTCTAATCAACCTCATTTTTCGGCTCAACGCCTAAAATGAGTCGAGAAAGAGGATGGACGGCTTGGATTAGAAACATACATCAAGATGGGGCTTATACAAGCAGTCCATCCCAATGGCTTATAGAACTAAGCCAACATTTGTGTTTTTCTTTCCACGTCCAGCGTCCAGGGACGCTGGACGGTCTGTCCATAAGAGGTGGGCCACCATATGGATGTACGGTGTGGTACAACACACACTAGGCGGGCCCCATTCATAGATAAAAATATTACTTCATGGTGGGGTCCATTCAAGTGGGCCACACAGCCACATCAACACACAAAGAAAAATAATGAAAAAGAGAAGGAGAAAAAGATAGAAGGAGAGTGGGACACGCGCGATGGAGGGACCCCGGCACTATGGGCCCTCCGTTTCAACCATCCAATCATACATTAATGGGTCTCATTGCGTATGGGCCTTCCAAATGAAAGATCAACGGTGGAGATCCCTCTCCACTAAAAATGGATGGTCTAGATGACCTCTTTAACGCAAGGAAAGTAAACATCATGATGGGGTCCATGGAGAATGGCTCCATCATGGGATGATATAGATGATCAAGATGGGCTATCGGCCACATCTTGGGGTCCCAAGTGAGATCCATACCATTGATTGGTAGGCCTCACTTGGCCCATCTTAAAGACATGAAAAACTAGCCTATAGAAGCACCCACCACTTGATCTTCTTGGTCCGTCGGGATGCCGATCTCCTAAAGCTTCACTTTGATGGTGGAGATGGGAGATGGATGGCTAGGATGATTTTTGGGAGTGGGAAGTGGGCCACCAAAGTCACATTTCTCCCATGGGGAAGGCTTGGACGTGGGAGTGCTTCTTGGTTGCTTGGGATTTTTTTTTTGAAAAATGAGAGTGAGAGGTGAGATGTAAGAGGGATGTGAGTGATGTGAAGTGAGTGATGGGTGAGGTGAGTGATGGGTGAAGTGAGAGGTTAGTTGACTTTGGTGGTTGCTTGACTTGTGGAGAAAGGAAGCATGGGTGCTTGTACTTGACATAAAGTGGTGATTGATGGGATTGATTGATGTGATTGATTTGACACTTCGTAGAGATTCTCTTTGGATTTGCAACGCGCGGTGTTTTTTCTCGAACTGAACGCGGGTCCACATCTCATCGTCTAGGTATCGGATTGGTGCGTGAGTTACAGCGTTGGAACCGCGGTGACAGTGTGGTCGCAATGATACAAGTCTCGGATTAAGCCGGCTCATTTGTATAGGATACTACTTACGGTCGTGCGCAAAGTCGATTACAGGTCACAGGTCACCGAAATTTGACGAGAAGGATCGCGGGAAGCAACGGAATAGTACGGATTAGGATACGGGTCTTACACCACCTCTCTTATATACAAATTTCAACAAACCCTAAAGGAGAGAGGAGAGAAAAGAAGAGAAAAGAGGAAAGAGATAAGGGAGATCTTGGGAGATTGCTGCAGGAATCCTCTCCCACGATTCCACGCACCAAATCTCCATCCCGTTATGCTGCACAATCTTTTTTAGCTACAATTTTGGGTAAGAAACCTAACCCTAATATCATTATAGAGATCCAGGTTGATTGTTCGTCAAACTAGCTAACCTATTATGTCATTTAGGTGCCCGACGTTCCATTTTTGAAAACGTAGAGTTTGGATCGAGTCTGAATCGAGCATCCCGACAAAAGGTGCAGACTATAAACGCTTAGGTTATGGTTATCAATGCTTTCAACGTCAGCTAATGATTTATGTCTGACTTGATTGCTACCGTATTCTCTTAGATACACCATTTTCGGTATAATATACATGTATGAATTGTGTGAGCAAAAGATGAATACCATATGTTTGTTGAAATGTTTGAATGAATATTTAAACATAATTTGTGCTTGCCATGACTACTGATCTAGGATTCAACATCGTCATATGCATGTTGATATCTCTGTATAAGGAATTGCTAAATTATATGTTGTAAGTAACCTAGTCAATATATTTGGTGAAGTGTAGTCTAAGTATTTGATGAATTGTCTGAATGAGAAATTGTTGATGGTTTGTATTTATTAAGAGTATTAAGATAGGATTCTTAATTACCTTGTTCATATGTATAGTTTATTTCATTTAATCATATTTTCCTTTATGCAATTTATGGATAAAATGCAAGTGTTTGGTAACATGATTAATGTGTTTGATGAAATGCTCAAATGAGGAATTTACTTGGAGTGTTTGTTAAATACTCAAATGATTATCACATGTGTTTAATTGCTACATCTGAGTAAGA
Source organism: Magnolia kwangsiensis (assembly GCA_037074715.1). NCBI lineage: Eukaryota > Viridiplantae > Streptophyta > Magnoliopsida > Magnoliales > Magnoliaceae > Magnolia > Magnolia kwangsiensis. The sequence continues at coordinate 32,731,710 of CM073586.1, read as the reverse complement.
TTGGGGCTAAAACCTAGCCCAGGCAATCGGCAACAGTCCCTGCTCAGGTGGCCCAATTAGTCTCACCACATTGGATAAACTTGATGAATCCGGGTCGTACGACGATTATTAATAGTGGTTACACAACGAGGGGTGCTTATATGCTCCATGTCAATTAAGTCAGTGTGTGCCTGTACCAATCGAACTTGCCTAATAAATTGATTAGCTTAGAGTGTGTTTATCATGTATGGACGCTACTGCTTGAATCTAAGGTACCTTCACCAATGTAAAAGCCCACTTTAACCATAGTACCACAATCCGCTAAGACTCATGAGCCGGGCATGGTGGTATGGGACACCGTGTTCGTGTTGTCGGCCTATGCTGAGGTGACAAGCCTCCTCGTAGTGACCGCGAGTATAAACTTTTGAATTTACCTATCAACTGCTTTTCATTAGGAATGATGACCCTACAACTTGCCTATCGTATATGCTTAACTAGGAGTGACAAACTTAGATGGATCCTTCGGTTAGGATTAATGATATAAAGGGAGGTACCCTAGCTTCCAAAATCTGCTGTATGAATAAGCTTAATTAATTACTTGCCTAACATGACCATGCATTGCACTGCATTAGTTAGGATGTGCTTTAAAGGTAATAAAGTTGCACCAAAGGCAGTGATGTCATATGCGAAATAGGTTGTCGGAGTCACTTGTGAGGGAGCTTTGAGGCGATGACATACATCATTACTTGGACTCCATTCCTGCATTAACAAGAGTAGTTAGGAAGTGATTGTATGTTGTTTTATCATTACTGCTTGATTGACTTAATAACATGTTAACTTTTACCTTATAGAATCACTGAGTTAGCTACTCACTCTCACATGGGACAGTGTTTTAAAACACTAACCAAGTATATTATTGATCCAGGTTCTATCGAGGCCTCCAGCGGGTAAGCTTAGATAGGTTTACGCCACCACCGTTATGTTCTGGAAGATACTGGGCATAAACTGAAAGTTTTACATTTTAATCATCTTGGGTATATATATTGTGGCTTGTATAATCCTCATTAGGGTGGACACCACTTTTCAATTGTACTTTCAATGTTTACCCTATATTTATTAATTTTTTTTATCTCCGCCTCGCTTTTGATCCGCTAATTCGAATTACGCTACTCTGATTATTTATATGTGAAATGAATTTGAACCTGAATGAGGACACACGTGCATTTTCATTTGGTTAACACCTGTGAACTCGGGATTAGAGTCTTTGTACTCGGGTGCCGATTTTCAAGGCTTTACAATTGGTCAGCCTATTCTTTAGGCAATTTTGGTTAGTACGGGCACACAGTAACGTAACCGGCATAGAGCGCGTAAGTGTCTCGCGTGGCCTAGCCGCTGTCAGTAGTCAATGTTTGACCCGCGTCATTCGAACTTACCCAGGGTGGCCAACCTAATTCGGTCACCCAAATGCAGGAATTTACCAGTTACTTGGACTACTCTCGCAGTCCTATTTCTATTCAAATCATGTCAACTGGCATTCACAACACTGGGGTTAACATTAGATAATCAAGTTTTAATAAACTATTCATTTAAGCATTTCATTGAACACATAAGCATCATTACACTACAACTTACAATTTATTAGATAAAATCTAAATACTCTTAAATCATCATGTACAAACTACATTAGCAATCATAAATTATTGACTAAAATGGTAGCATTGATAAATTGCAACCTAAGCACTTATAATCTGCACCTTTCGATAGCACGTCCGACTCAGACTCGCTCCTAGGAATATATTTCCAAGGAAGAATTGTCGGTCACCTATACAAGTACATGGGTTCATTAGGGTTGGGAAAGACCCATTTGGAGACCTATATCCATAAGGAGGTTTGTAGTTTTACACTAGATCGTCACCGGAGAAGTTCCAAAAGCGGGAGTGGTGGTAGTTAAGCTTGTGAGTCAAAACGGAAGACAATCACCCTTCGTAGCAAGCACTCCTTCGATCTCTCTCTTCCTTATCTCTCTCATTCCTCTTCTTTTTCTCACCTTAGGGCTCTCAATTTCTAATTGGGAGGAAATGGGGTGAATTGGGAGCTATTTATAGTTTTAGAAGGTGTGCAAATGGTCCTAGGTCCACTCTATTTGTTGCTAATACCTTATGGAGGGCGCTTCTAACTAACGGGGCCCCCATGAGGGCCCGTGGGCTCATCTATACCATGTAGTAGGTTCCCTACCAATGGATCAATGATAGGACACAGTTTCGGTATGATCGAATAAGCAGATCGGTCGTGGGAAGCCTGTGTCAGATCAATGGTCGATAATATTCAATTGAGGTCACGGTTATACGGATGTGTGTGAGGAATTATCCTTACCCTACGTGTAAAGTTTGGTCATAAACCGACAGTCTGAAACTCTCAACTTTGCGTAAGAGTGGACGACCCAATTCACCTAAGTTTCAGCTTCTTCTTTTAGGGTATTCGTACTTCTCATGCACCCGTCCTTCTGCTCAAGTTGACCGTCTCTGGACACCATCCAAGCTTGACTCTCGCGGTGGATGTCGAGCTCAATAAGACGGATATTGCTCTATAGTTTCAAGGTTAGCAGACCCCCGATGTGTGGTCTAGGTCCCCTACGGAGTTTCAAGGTACTCCCAAGAGGGGCGGGCCCTCAGGATTTCTCCCGAGTTGGGCCAATGGCACGTACGATCCTAGCCTCTCATCATTTGTTGAAACGGTGGCCAGAACTTAATTTACCTAATGCTTAGCATTTAAGTACATCTTATTGTAATTAGCTAGTCGGGTATGGCCCTAGGGCGGTTCCGCCTGTGGTCAAACTTGGGTTTCTGTACGGATTTTTCTTGGACATTACACAATTGGTCTGTTCAATAATTATTTTACATGTATACACACGTATGTCATGTTAGAATAATTTAGACTATTTAATTCTTCACATTCATTTTTCGGTGAATGCATAGAAAATGATTTCCAAAATTCCCATAATCAAAATCCATCTCCCAAACACAATTTTTAAAATCCAAAAATTTGAAAATCTATGCTCCCAAACACAACTAAAAATCCTTAATTTGAAATTTCGGGTTAGGAATTCAAATTTTTAAATCATACTCATAAATAACTTACAAGGGAAATTGATGGAAGTAATGGATAGGCATTATCTGATCAATTTCAATTTTTGAAATTGTAAGTGCTATAGTTTATAGCCCCTTATTATTGTCAAATTTGTGGTGACAAAGACACTGCTTTAAAGTTGTTTATGTGATGAACAAAAGATCCATTCAAGATCTCAGAAGCTTTCAAATTCAAGATCTTAGAAGCTTTCAACTTCAAGATCTCAGAAGCTTTCAAGTTCAAGATCTCAGAAGCTTTTAAGTTCAAGATCTCAAGCTTAATTATACTCAAAGGTCACTTGTCTTCAAGTTTCAATGTCCTTGCTTCACTATTGAGGTATGACTGACCTTAGGTTAACCTTTAGAGTAAGCCATTTTGGATATATAATCCATATACGTTTTATAAGTAAATTTGGTCTGTTCTAAGACTAGCCCAGGATCATGTTCGACTAGTCTTAGTACTGGTTCAACCAATTCAAGAAATTTCATGACCAGTCCTAAGTTGTTGAAGATTTTCAGAATTTTTTGGTTACTCTACGACTAGTCCTGGAGACTGTTCGACCAGTCGTGTGAACAGTGTCGACTGGTTCTTCCACCAGTCGTAGATCTTCGATTCAAAGTATACCATTGAAAAATATCTGTCTATGACCAGTCGTATGCAACCTACAACCAATCGAAGGTGACCTACAACCAATTGTAGGGTACCTATGACCGGTCATGAAATTGTCAAATCTTATCGCGCCTGAAAATTCAAATTTCTATTGGTTCTTAAACCAGTCGTAAAGGTCCTAAGACCAGTCGAAGAGGTGTTTTGGTCAGCTATAAATAGAGCACGAATCTCATAATAATAGAAAAAATTTAAGCTAATTATTTCGGCCTTCTAAGAGATAAGTTTGTGCTCTATTTTAAGCTAAGTGTACGTATTTAATATTCTCTTTCTTTAGCTTTATTAATTAATTTTATTTCTTGTATTCCAATCTAATCTGAAAAGAGGAATTGTCATTTCCCTTTCATTGGAATCAAAATCAATTAAAGCTAACCCATTTTGGTTTAATTTAAAATCAATTAGAACTAAAACCATTATAATATGAGTTTTGGACATTGAACTTGGACATTCAATCATCTGCTTTGACTTGGTTCTACGGGGCTGATACAACGAAGGAGAAAATCAAGTATTTTACATTTAATTATAAATTCGTTTCTTTTTTGGTTTCTTTTGGGATTTGCCAGAAAAATTTCATTGTATTGATTATCTGAGGAGAGCCAGGAAAACTCAGAAGTAGGGTTCTTTTTAATTGTGTAAGCTCACAGAGAAAGACACAATTGTGAAGGTTTTGGGTGAACCTGTGAAAACTTACTTTGATAGTGAATGCTAATATCCCCTGTGTGAGGATATTAGGAGTGGAGTAGCATTCTGTGTGGCTGTTGTTTAACAGTTGGCAAACACACAGGTGAACCACTATAATCCCTTGTGTTTAGTGGTTGAATGGTTTATATTTCATATCTTTAATTATTCATTTGTGGGATATTTATGTGGATATGAATGTTGTAATCATTTATTTCAAGCATCATGGGAATGTTGTAATAGTTTAGCATTTATTTCTTCATATTCCTTTATCAGTTTCTTCATTTATTCTAGTAAGGTTGTCCTGTCATTCCTATGGTGTATGGTTGTCCCTAGAACAAAATATATTTGTAATTACAATTTATTCTTCAGTGCAGTTTGTATTTAATTTTTTATTATTCTTCTTCGATTTGAGATTTGATACAAAGACCTTTCTAGAAATAAGGTTGTCCGACCATAAACTCTGGTTTTTAGTGTAAGGTTATCCTTAGAACAACATTTGTATCAACCTCTCGAGATCTGAATTTTGATGTTGCTTTACGTTCTTGCTTTGTGGTTTGTTTATATTATTTGTTGGCTATCATGTTTATTTAATTTCCGTTGTTATAATTTTTATTTGGCATGGTCTTATTCACCCCCCCCCCCCCCTATAGGATATATAGGTAGGCCTTTTCAAGTGGTATCAAAGCCTAATGGCTCATTTTTAATTCTTAATTCTTGGATTTATTTCCTGAGCTAACGATTTAAGCTATTTAAGATGTCAAATTTTAATAGCTTATCAATCACTAGGCCACCACCCTTTAATGGCTCCAACTATGCTTATTGGAAAGCCAAGATGAGGATCTTCCTCAAATCCATGGATGAAAGTATGTGGCTAGCCACTGTGAATGGTTGGAACCCTCCTACCACTGAAGTAACTGGAGTTGATGGTTCAAAATCTATGAGAGTAACACCTTATTTCTCTTGGACCACACTTCAGAAAAGTGAGAGTAGTGTAAATGCTAAAGAACTAAAAGCAATCACTTGTACACTATCACCAGATGAATTCAAAAGAATTATATCCTGAGATTCTGCAAAGCAAGCTTGGGATATATTAGAAATGACACACGAGGGTACATCAATTGTCAAGAAATCGAAAGTCCAACTCCTTACAACCAAATTTGAAGAAATTCATATGGAGGAAAATGAAACATTTATGAACTTTTATATATGATTAAATGACATTGTAAACTCTATGTGGGGTCTTGGTGATAAAATCCTAGAAAGTAAAGAGTGTGCAAAAATACTATGCTCACTTCCTGAACGGTTCAACTCTAAAGTAACCGCGATCCAGGAACTTCGTGATACAGACAATATGAGGGTTGAGGAATTAGTTGGTCCTTTACAAACCTACGAGTTAACTTTTAAAGCTCCAAAAGGAAAATCAATTGCTCTTAAAACTTCTAAAAATAATTTTCAAGAAAATTCTGATTTAGATAACTCTAAAGATAATATGGCCCTTTTGGCAAAAAAGTTTTATAAAATCTTCAAAAGTAAAAAGAGAGTTGATTTTCAAAAAGAAAATGATAAGAAAAGATCTAGACCTAAATCTAAAACTTGAAAATCTTTGAAAGATAGTCAATGTTACAACTGCCAAGAATATGGGCATTTAGCTAACAAGTGTCCTAAAAAGGACAAACCCAAGAAGAAGGGTATGTTGGCTACTTGGGATGAATCCTCTGATTCTAAAGTTTCTTCTGAATCTGAAGATTCTGAAACTGAGTCGGGCAATAAAGTGAAAGCCCTTATGACTTTAGCTAAATTCACATTTTCAAATAATGATTCAACAAGTGAAGAAAATCTGAACAGTGAATGTGAAAATAAAGATGATCTTCAAGATGCCTATAATGCCCTATACAAGGAGTGTTGTAAAATTGCGGTAAAACCGAAACTTTAAAAAGAGAAATTTTCTAAACTCAAAAAAATTTATGAATCTCTTATTTTAGAAAAGTCCCATATTTCAAATTGCTTTGAAAAGACAAAATGCGATTTGGATTTTAAAACTGCCCAAGTTGAAAATCTTAAATCTGAAAACGATCAACTAAAACATGAAGTCTCTTCTCTCTTGAGTTTAAAAGAAACTTGGAAATATGCCTAAGGTGATTCTAAATTAGAAAAACTCTTATCAAGATTGAGAAAATGTGGTGATCGATCCGGTCTGGGTTATGATAAGAATGTTTCTCCTAAACTGAAAAATACACCTCCTAAGTTTGTAAAGGGAGAGACCTTAAACTCAAAAGGGAAAGGACAAGTATTTTCTAAAGACCTTAAATCTGTTCAAAAACCTAAAGGAAATTATTTCAACTATAAGAAGCATAACCAAAATCCTTTGGCTGAAAAGATAGTTGATTTACTTAAGGAGCTTCTAAAGTCTAACTCAATAGATCATACTTATAATTCTTACAATCGAAAGAAGACCAACTATCCACCCAAACCCAAAATGGTTATGAAATGGATTCCAAAGGTCACTTTCTTGGTTGCCCACACTGCTTTCAAAGCTACAAGCCATTCAAAGTGGTACCTAGATAGTGGATGCTCCATGCATATGACAGGCAATAAGGCTTTATTCACCGATCTAAAAGATATGACTGATGGTTCAGTCACATTTGGTGATGGCAGTAACTGTAAAATTATGGGCCAAGGTACGATTCAACTTTATAACCTTCTGTTATTTAAGAATGTCTTATATGTTGAAGGACTAAAACATAATTTGCTAAGCATATCTCAAATATGTGATATAACCATAGTGTTTAGTTTTCTAATCAAAGCTGTGAGATTCTAAACAACAAGGATTCTATAATACTAACTGGACGTAGAACATCTGAAAACTGTTATATTGTTAGCGAATCTACCTCATCTAATCAAACATGTTACATGGTCCATACAGATGAGATTGAATTGTGGTACAAACGTCTTGGACATGTACACTACCGAAATTTATATAGATTGAGCAAATGAGAACTTATAAAAGGTCTACACAAACTTTAAAAATTAGATAAGTTATGTGGTAAATGTCAGTTTGGCAAACAAACAAGGAACTCACACAAGAAGGTGAATTTCAATACCACATCAAGACCTCTCAAACTTCTCCACATGGATCTGATAGGACATACTAGAACGGAGAGTCGAGGTGGCAAAAGGTATATCTTGGTAATAGTAGATGACTTTACCAGATATACATGATTAGTCTTTTTAAGGGACAAATCAGAAACTCTTGAAGAAGTAAGAAAAGTTATCAAAAGGATTCAAACTGATAAAGGTTCTCAAATCAGTACGATTCGTAGTGATCGTGGATCTAAATTTGAGAATAGCAGTTTTGAGAAGTTCTGTAGCGACCAAGGAATATTAAATGAATTCTCAGCGCCCAAAACTCCATAAAAAAATGGTATAGTGGAAAGAAAAAATAGAGTGCTTCAAGAAATGGCTAATGTCATGTTGAATAACATGAAGCTCTCTAAGAATCTTTGGGCTAAAGCAGTCAATACAGCTTGCTATATTATTAACCGAGTTTACACTAGTAAAGGTAATAATAAAACAGCTTACGAAATATGGTTCAATAAGAAGCCTACCGTCAAATACTTTCGAGTTTTTGGTAGCAAGTGCTATATTTTATGAAATCATGAAAATCTGAGAAAATTTGATACGAAAAGTGATGAAGGAATCTTTCTAGGGTATTTTTTAAACAGTCATGCTTATAGGGTTCTGAACAAAAGGACTGGTGTGATTCAAGAGTCCATCAATGTGGTCATTGATGATCACTTAAACACACCAGTCTCAAGTTCAAATAATGATGAAGTTCTTGTAATTGATAAACCTGATACTTCATATAATCAAACTGATTCTGAACTAAGGACTGTTAAAGATCATCCTGTTTCAACAAAGAAACAAATGCATTTAATTTGAGAAATTGTCTTATTCAAATATCACAGAGAAAGAGTATTAGGAACATTCATCACATTTCATTAATACTGGGTTCATTTACATCCTCTTTACATCCCTTAATTCTAAGATAGATCATTTGGCTATAAATGACTTATGCTTTAAGTATCAGAGGTTCATTTCGACAGCCTTTCGGCGCCTGTTTCAACCATCTCCTAGGACTTAGGAAGAATGTCGATTAGATCGACGAGTCTTCGATGAAGCAGAGATTTTAGCAGCATAACAGCGTTTGTTTTTGTCATCCCTAATACTTAGGAGAAATGTCGATTCGATCGACTAATCTTCTTCCTCTGCACATGACAATAGGAGAGGGGAGAGTGTTGGAAGGATAAAAGCCTTGCACGGGCATTTCGGCAGCATGACGGCCCTTGAGCTTCATAGACTGCAGGGCAGTCTGGTTGCGTGGTCCTGCGCAACTGATAGGAGACCTCTCTCCTACCTTCTGTCTTCTGCTCCGCTCTGCTCCTCTTGAAAATCTTCAAATTACCCCTAATGAAGGAAGGGAAGGGGCATTTATAAACCCTCACACGTGTGAAAATCCTGATCTTAGCGATGTGGGACTATTTTTAGTATTTTTAGATCTTTTCATAGAATCATTCCTATAACGTTTCCTGTGCAATTGATATCCTCATTGCGCGCTCCCGCATAAATAACATTGATTGTGCGGTACCGCGCAAATGACACTGATTGCGCGGTCCTGCGCAAACCCTTTAAAACTGACATTTCCTTCTTCTTTCCAAGTATCCCATCCATTTCTTTATCCCTTCTTGCTTCAATCCTTCATCATTTTTTATGCCTCAACAGATGCCCCCTCGATCCTTCTTTGATTGATTCCTGAAATCAAATGGAGGATCGATCTTCCTCCGACTGAAGAACTTGAATGAACTGCAACTAAAGAATGATTGGATGATCATGCTCGCATGGCAGACTGAACGATCATACTTGAATGGAAGACTTGAACGATTACGCTCAACCGAAAGACTGAAGTGATTGCGCTCAAACGGAAGACTGGATGATTGTGTTTGAATGGAAGACTTGAATGATGGTACCCAAACAGAAAACTTGAATGATTACGCTCAACAATGTCAAGCAGATGCTTCAATAGAGAGGATAAAATTCTCTTTTCATTGAAGCATGTTTCTTCAACAGCTGTGATGGCTTCATCTTTGAGTGATTTGATCAGAGAGTTTTCTTTCAACACCGCTGCTGTTAAAATAATCTCTTTGGTCAACTCTAATGATTCTTTCCTCTTGATCAACTCCAGCAATTCTTTCCTCTAACTCTGTATCTGGGGTTGTTCTTTAATGCTGCTCCTGCCGCATCATCCTTTTTAGATTGTTTCCTTCACTCACGAGCTGCATAACTCAAATTTTCAAGTGACGATCTTTTCCTGCCAAATTAATCGGAATTAGTATCCTAATTCATTATAATTTTCAATGTAGCTTTATGAAGTATTGATAATTTTGAGATAGATAGAAAGTTTATTTTTTTTAGGCTAAGTGTGGTATTCACAATATGATTTAGGCAATCTTTGCACTTGTCATCATGCTTTGCTTTGTACTCTTTATATTGCACTCTTAGAGATTTGAGCTCTTGCCAATATCTTGGAGGCATTTACTGTCGATGTAATTTTGAACCTGATTTTCAAAGAAATGCATTTTTGCATATTGTCTAATCAATATTTAAAATTTTTATCAGGCAATTGCACATTTTAATATATCTAGAGTGACACATGAACTTGCTACATTCTAAATATTGTACAGCTTATACTTTGCATATTTGAACAATCATATAAAATGAAATATGCGTCTATAATGTTACACATAGTTTATCATGATATTCAATAAAGAACTAATTATAGAACACCAACATTTTATGCTTGTTAATATGGGATTTCCTATATGACTTTATTTATATATTTTGTCATTGGTGGTACTAAGTTTCAATTCAGTCAATTGCACACACAGTTTAAGCTCTTGACTAGTGGAGCGAATTTATTTAGACTCTAGTTAGAGTCGGGTCTTACGTGATGGCCTCTGTAACTCTCTAGGGTTCATTGGACTTCTCACTGCCTGGGGAGTTCACAAACCGCAATCCATCAAAGGGGCCCAGTGAAGCTACCGCGGCTGTGAACTCGGTTGGTTTTACACACAGGGTTGGCCACGGTAACTCTCTAGAGTTCACAGAGCTCGCAAGGCTACCTTTGGGGGTACCAAATCCATGGTTGTCAGTCCATCGATGAGTAGGTTTAAGTCCTTCCTCATGAGTTAGTACTGGAATCGAACCACAAATCTGGGGGGTCTTATGCATGGTTGGCCTATCTAAAGCTCATACTGCCACCCTCATTTTCTTCACCTGTAAGGTCGGGCCCATTCATGGGAGGGCATTGTCCTCCATTCCCGGTGACGTTGCCGAAAAGCTATACAGATGGCATGGGGGTTATGCTGACTGGTCATTTAAGGACTGTTGGTCATTCAGGCTTTTGGTCATTGAGGACTTTTGGTCATTCAGGCTTTTGGTCATCGAGGACTTTTGGCCTTTTAGATTTTTAGTCATTGAGGACTTTTGGCCTTTTAGACTTTTGGTCATTGACTCCGTCAGCTGCCCGCATGGGTATCGTACGATGGCCTTCACGGGCTTTTTAGGGCCACTGGCTTCTCACCGCTGCCCGAATGACGATCTTCATAGGTCTCATGCACAGTGGGCCATTGGCTTGACTGAGCTGCCTTTTTATAATCATAGGTCTTATGCGTAGCCGATCCCTTTCAAGTTTTGGTCCTTTTAGGACTTGGTCTTTTTTTCTTTACTTTAATTTTTTCGGGACTTGGCTAGACAGCCTTTTTATAATCATAGGTCTTATGCGTAGTTAGCCATATAGGCTTGGCTAAGCTGCCTTTTTATGATAAGCAGTCATCACTGTCGCCAATTTTATATAGTTAGCTATATAATTCATTCTACTGTCATCATATGGTTTATCAATAATTGACATTTCGCTGCTGCCGATAATGTCATGGGGACTTTTATATCATGTTTAAAATAATGTATCAGCTCAATGATGATGGCAAGTTTGATAGGCGATTGATTGGTGACAGCGATAGTTGCCCTCTTTTTATTTTAAAATCATTGATACCTGGTGATTTTGATGGCAATCTTTAGCATCAGCGATGATCATCAATGCTGATAGCAATTGTTATCGCTTGACAGCGGTCATCAGGACTTTTCATTTAAAAATGTCTTGAAAGACTTTCGGCGATGGTTTAGAATGTTGTCTTGGAAGATGATGATGAGTATTTTCGCCTGAAATTATTTATCTATATCGTTTGTCTATATTATTTGCAATATACCAGCTTGATGGTGATATCAATTTCAGGCAAAATTTTATAGAGCTCACTTGATGGCACTCATCTTCTTCGTCTTTCTTTATTTGCTATCATATGATCTTGATACGCTTGTCTTATGATTTTGATATGCTTGTAAACTTCTTCTTTATTCATTCTATTCATCTTGCTCCCTTTTGATACGGAATTATTATCTTGATAATGTTCTGTATCAAAATCAGTAGCACCTTCAGAAGCAATTCCTTTTTATCAATGCAATTATGGGCCAATATAGGCTTCTATTTACTCCTTTGAAGAACTTTGATTTTATTGAGCACATTTTATCTCATTTGATCTTGAACCTGCCCCCTGGATATGCTTGTGACTGTTGTTGAGATATACTCTTTCATTCCTGGAGATATTGAGGCAGTATATTTCTGTAGAAGACTGCACGATTTACGATCATATTTATCGACTAGTTTGCCTCCTTTTGACGCAGAATCATTATTCTGATAATTATCTGGAGCAAAATCAATAAATATATTTATGGATGATATCTCTTAAGGAAGCGAGCGTTAACTGGTATACTGATTTCCTGCCCGTCTTGATCTACAACTCGATACGCTCCATTAAAATATACTTCTTTTATTATGTAAGGCTCATCCCATTTAGGCTCAAACTTGCCTCTTGTTCGATGGGTGACCACAATTGGTCTTTTCAACATCAGCACCATATCCCCCTTTTTGAAAGAGCGATATTTAACTCGCTTATCAAATGCAGTTGATATTCTTACTTGGTATGCTTGCAGACGCTGTTGTGCAGCCAGGCGTCTCTCGTCAAGCAAATTCAGTTCCTTTAATATTATTTTTACATTATCATCATTAGTTATAGACTAATGCACTGCCACTCTTAGTGACGCTACTTGTATTTCAATTGGAATTACTGCTTCCACACTATAGACTAATGAATACAGTGTTGCCCTTGTTGCTGTTCGATGAGTAGTTCTGTACGCCCATAACGCTTCCTGTAACCTTTCATCCAAATTACGTTTGTTCCCTGTCACTGTTTTCTTCAATATTTTGACTATTATTTTGTTGAATGCCTCTACTAATCCGTTAGCCGGTGGATAGTAAGGCGTTGAGAACGAGTGATGGATATTGAATTTCTGACACAGTTTCTCCATGCCTTTATTTTTGAAAGGGGTACCATTATCTGTAACAATTTTCTTTGGAATACCGTGTCGGTATATTATAGCGTGGCGGATGAAATTAACCACATCTTTTTCTTTAACATTTCGCAAAGTAACTGCTTCAGTCCACTTGGAGAAATAATCGGTTGCTGTCAGAATATACTGTTTTTCTTTAGATGAAGGCAGGTTTATAGGACCAATTACATCAAGTCCCCAAGCAGAGAAGGGCCAAGAGGCAATAGACCGATGCAAGTCTTCCGGAGGCATGTGTATAACATCTCCATGAATCTGGCATTCATGGCACCGCTTCGCATAATCTATCGCGTCTTTAAACATAGTGGGCCAATAATAACCCATTCTATGTACTCAATGAAATAAATTTCGACCAGCTTGATGTGCCCCACATTTTTCAGAGTGTGTTTCTTGCAACACCTGGTCTGCTTCTTGTTTATTTAAACAACGTAGCAACACTCCATTGTAAGATTTTTTATATAATACTTCGTTACAAATAACGAATCTACTTGACCGATATCTGATTTTCTGTCTTTACGCGGACTCTTTTGGCAGGATGTTGAATTTGAGATAATCAATGAAAGGCTGACGCCAATCATCTATTATAATTTCCAAGCATGATACAGGAAGGTCTTCAGTAACTTCTTCAACAACCTCTGCTAATGGTAAAAATTTTCTTTCCTCTATAGTTACTTGAAGAGGGCTTCGATTAGGGCAAGACAGAGCTGCCGCCAAACTAGCTAAGGCATCGGCCTTTGCATTCTCTGACCGGGGAACATGCTTGATTTTAACATAGAAAAAATGTTCCAACAACTGTTGCCCCTTCCGATAATATAGAAAAAGTTCTTATTTTCTTATTTCAAATTCAGTCGTCAATTGATTTATAATCAATTTAGAATCTCTAAAAATATGTAATAATCTTATCTCCATTTCTTTAGCCATCTCCATTTCAATAATCAGGGCTTTATACTCGGCCTCATTATTCGTGCATGCAATTCCCAATGTAAAAGAGTAAGGTAACAAATCACCTTGGGGAGTAATGAATATCACTCCTGCCCCCGCTCCTGAGGTTCGAGAAGCGTCATCAAAATACATCTGCCACGGAGTCTGTGATTCAGTCAGCATGACTTGCTCATCCGAAAAATCATCATTAATGGCTTCAGATTTTGCCACGGGGTGGGCTGCTAAGAAATTCGCCACTGCCTGCCCTTTCACAGCTTTTGCCGGTTCATATGTAATAGCATATTCTGAAAGTAATAACATCCATTTAGCTAACCTTCCAGACAACTTCGGTCTTATCATCAAAAACTTTATCGGGTCAGCCCTTGAAACTAATGTTATATCATGCGACAGACAATAATTTCACAACTTCTGTACTGCGAATATTAACGCCAAACATTCCTTCTCAATCAGGGAATAATTGTACTCTGCACCTATTAAAGTCCGATTTAAGTAATAGAGAGCTGTTTCTTTTCCAAATTTATTCTTTTGTGCCAACAAAGCTCCTAAGGAATGCTCGGCTACAAACGTGTACAAGATAAGCGGTTTTCCTTTTACTGGAGCTGCCAGTACTAGTGGCTTTTTCAGCAACTCCTTTATCGAGTCAAATACATTTTGACAGGCTTGATTCCACACAAATTTTGTATCCTTTTTCATCAAATGAGAAAACGGCTAACATCTTTCAGCCAAATTTGAAATGAATCGACGGATATATGCTAATTTTCTTGCAAACTCTTTAGTTCCTTTAATTTTTTTAGCGGTGGCATATCCTGAATAGCCTTGAATTTCCCGGGGTCAATCTCAATGCCCCTATGCCGAACAACAAAACCCAAGAACTTTTTGGAGGACACTTTGAATGCGCACTTAGCGGGGTTCATCTTTAACTGCTTCTTTCTAAGTCGCTGGAAAACTGACACCAAGTGTTTATGATGTTCCTGATGGCTTCCTGACCTGACTACCAAGTCATCAACATAACACTCAACATGCTTATGCATCATGTCTTGAAAAATATTTTGCATCGCTCTCTGATATGTTGCTCCAGCATTCTTAAGGCCAAACGGCATCACCTTATAACAAAAAATTTCCAGTGAAGTTTTAAACGCCGTCACCTCTTCATCCTCGGGAGCCATTCAAATCTGATTATATCTCGCATAGCTGTCCATAAAGGACATAACAACATACTGAGTCGTACTATCAATTAGTAATTCAGTTATCAGGAGTGAAAAATCATCCTTTGGGCAGGCTTCATTTAAGTCTCTTAAATCGACGCACACTCTGACTTATCCATTCTTCTTTCTTACCGGGACGATATTCGATATCCACTTAGGATATTTGACCTCTCTAACAAATCTGACCTTCATCAGCTTGTTGACTTCTTCCTCAATGAGGGGAACCAGTTCTGGGTGAAATCGCCTTTGCTCTTGTTTAACCAGCTTTTTCTCCTTAGAAATATTTAGTCAGTGTAACGCCACAGAAGGCTCCAATCCGGGCATTTCTGCATACGTTTAGGTGAACACATCTTTATTTTCTCTAAGAAGTTGAACGTATTCTACAGACTCTTGTGCAAAGAGGTTGACGCTAATAAACGTGTTTCGTGGTTCCTCTTTTGTACCCAAGTTTATTTCTAACAGGCTGTCTGTCGTCGGTTACCCCCCGTCCTCTATTTGCTTTAGAGCTACCTCAGGACGCTCAACTATCTTAATATCTTCTTTCACTGGCTCTTTTACTGTAACCACGTTTACTGACCACCTTGCCTCCATGTCTTTAAATTTTCTTCACCTTTCCTGGCCGATCTCAATTGAAATTTCTTTTTCATGATTTAGGCCGTTGTAATCTTCATAGTCGAGACCCGTACCTTTCATGACCTCCTTACTTATCCTATCTTCGATAATTATCTGATTCCTGTCTATCATCCATTGTATAATACACTTCAACGTATAACAATTCTCCGTTGGATGTCCCAATAAGTGGTGATAGAGACAAAAAATTTTCTCCCTGTGCCTTGTCGCCTCCTCGGGGCGTTTAGGCTCTGGCAATTCTATCGCGCCAACTTTCAATAACTGATCCATCATTGAAATGACATCTTCCTTACCAAATGTAAATCCTTCATGCGAATTAAGCGTCCTGACATTTTTATTTCTTCTTGATCGAGTCAACTCTCCTTTTCGCTTCGTATTTTCTTCTTTTAAACCTCTTACACTTTTATGTTACTGATAGCAATCACTAGTATTTGCTGTTATCCTGTTAGGAGCCCTCTGAGCTGCATTATGGCGAAATATCGGCACCATTTGATTTACTGATTCCAAAGCATGAGCTTTAGCGGCCAAATCATGAAGAGTTTTGATGTTGAAATTGGCCAGTCCAATTACAAATTCCTTTTTCATAGAGTTCAGACATATCTTGACTTGTTCAGTTTCTTTTAGCACTGGTTTGCACAAAGTTCCCAATGCCTTCCATCTATCTACATAACTCCTTACCGACTCACCTTCACCTTGTCGTACAGAAGCCAACCTAACAATATTAACATCATGGCTTGGGGAGAAGAACTGAGATAGAAAAACGTATCGCATCTGCTCCCAGGTGCGAATAGAACCTGGAGCCAGATTGGAATACCATCGGAATGCACTACCTGTCAACGACGTCCCGAACAATCGCAAGCAATATTGTGGTACTATAGAGAGATCTCCCATACTTGTAATGAAGCACGTTAAATGTTCTTCAGGGGATCCTTTTCCATTAAACTTCTTAAAATCTGGACACCTGAAACTGGTTGGGAAGGGAATATCATCCACCTCTCTTGGATACGGCACATGATACCTATAATGTCTGGTATTTTCTTATTCCTCTTCCATTCGGCCATCCTTTTCAATGATTGTTATTTGAGCTGCATTATGCATAAAAGTCGTAAAGGCTTCTCTGAGACTTCTACATTCTTCCATTAATGCATTCTGGGCTTCTGCCATTACATTGAAACGATCCTCTATAGTTGCTCTATAATCTGGATTTATTTCAGCCATGAATACTGCAGCTTCTTCACTTTTTGGCGAGGCGGTAATTGAAGGAGAGCAAGAGTATACTGATGTAAGAGGGGACGGAGTTTCATTGGACCTTTTCATGTCCCCTGTGGCATTAATTGACTGAGATGACGCCGATACTGGCAAATCTTTCTGGGATGGCATTGGCGATCTGATCACCAATGCTTTTCCCTTTTGTTCTCTTGCTCATTCAGTCATTGAAGCATTTAAAGTTGGGAAGTCATGTGCTGTCAACTGGGGAACTGTTTGCGTGGGATAAATCGCTGGAGGAGCAAGCTCAGGATTTCTTTTAACTGTGCTTCGTGTTACGGGTCCTCTGATTCTTAATGAAGGCTGATTCATTCTAGAATTTCTGACGTTTCGTGTTCTTGCCTTACGAGAGGTTATGACGGTCCAGCCTGCATTGTCTTCTGATGACTGGGGTGAAGCAGAAATGACCCCAGCTGTTACTTGAGCCATGCCACTTTTACACGCATGGCTTGGTGTGTATTCTATCATGAATTCTATCGAGATGAATCAAAAGTTTATTTTCTTATGGGCATCGCCATGAGTAATAAGTCGTAGTCGGATTTTAAAACCTTCAATCATGAAACATAGTTATAATTAATAATTGAACGATTAAAGTGATCTATCTTAGAGATGAAGGGGAGGACTTCCCACTGAGAGTCGCCATTTTGGCGTCCATAAGACGCCAAACTGTAATGAAAGTTCGTAACAACTTCACTGCTAATATTTAAATAAGACAATAAGATAACAGTCCCCAGTGGAGTCACCATTTTATTTCGACAAAGAAACAAATGCATTTGATTTGAGAAATTGTCTTATTCAAATATCACAGAGAAAGAGTATTAGGAACATTCATCACATTTCATTAATACTGGGTTCATTTACATCCTCTTTACATCCCTTGATTCTAAGATAGATCATTTGGCTATAAATGACTTATGCTTTAAGTATTGGAGGTTCATTTCAATAGCCTTTCGGTGCCTGTTTCAACCATCTCTTAGGACTTAGGAGGAATGTCGATTAGATCAACGAGTCTTCAATGAAACAGAGATTTCAGCAGCATAACGACGTCTGTTTCAGTCATCCCTAATACTTAGGGAAAATGTCGATTCGATCGACTAATCTTCTTCCTTTGCACATGACAATAGGAGAGGGGAGAGTGTTGGAAGGATAAAAGCCTTGCATGGGCATTTCGGCAGCATGACGGCCCTTGAGCTTCACAGACTGCAGGGCACTCTGGTTGTGCGGTCCTGTGCAACTGCTAGGAGACTTCTCTCCTACCTTCTGTCTTCTGCTCCGCTCTGCTCTGCTTGAAAATCTTCAAATTACCCCTAATGAAGGAGGGGAAGGGGCATTTATAAACCCTCGCACGTGTGAAAATCCTGATCTTAGCGATGTGGGACTATTTTTAGTATTTTTAGATCTTTCCACAGAACCATTCCTACAACGTTTCCTGTGCAACTGATATCCTCATTGCACGATCCCGTGCAAATAACATTGATTGTGCGGTACCGCGCAACTGACACTGGTTGCGCGGTCCTATGCAAACCCTTTAAAACTGTCATTTTCTTCTTCTTTCCAAGTATTCCATCCATTTCTTTATCCCTTCTTGCTTCAATCCTTCGTCATTTTTTATGCCTCAACACATCCAATTACTCAAATTCTTAAAAACCCTCTCACTGGTGTTCGTACTCGTAGACAACTTGAGGATATATGTAATTACGTATATTTTACATCCCAGATAAAACTATCTAGCGTAAAAGAAGCTCTTGCTGATGAAAACTGGATTGTTGCGATGCAAGAAGAACTTAACCTATTTGTAAGAAATGATGTTTGGTATCTCGTACTTAGACCCAAAGATAAACACATCATTGGAACAAAATGGATTTTCAAAATAAGTCTGAAGAACTTGGAAATATAATTAGAAACAAGGTTAAGCTAGTGGTATAAGGTTACACTCAAATTGAAGGTACTGATTTTGATGAAACCTTTGCACCAGTAGCACGTCTTAAATCAATCAGACTGTTTATATCCATTGCATGTTTTAGAAAGATTAAGATTTATCAAATGGATGTGAAAAGTGCTTTCTTAAATGGTGATTTGTATGAGGAAGTCTATATTGAACAACTGATGGGTTTTGAAGATCTCAAAAATGCTGATCATGTGTATCACCTTAAAAAAGAACTTTACGGATTAAAACAAGCTCCTAGGGCATGGTATGAGAAACTAACAAAGTTTCTGTTAAGCCATAATTTTTAAATGGGATCTGTTGATAAAACTTTATTTGTTAAAAAATATAATGATCATATTTTAATGGTTCAGATTTATGTAGATGATATCATTTATGGATCTACTTGTACTGACATGACTACTGAGTTTGCAGATTTGATGAAATCACAGTTTGAAATGAGCATGGTTGGGGAATTGGATTATTTTCTAGGGTTGCAAGTAAAGCAACAACCTGATGGAATATTCATTTCTCAATCTAAATATGTTTTGAACTTAATTAAGAGATTTGGATTTGAGAATAGTAAGAACTTCAATACTCATATGAGTACCACCTTGAAACTCTCAAGAGATTCTGCAGGTAAAAATGTTGATCCGAAATTATATCAGAGCATGATTGGTAGCCTATTGTATTTAACTGCTAATAGACCTGATATTGTACTAAGTGTTGGTATTTGTGCTAGATATCAGTCTAATCCTAAAGAATCACTCTTGATTGCTGCCAAGCGGATTATGTGATATGTTGCAAGTACTGTTAATCTCGGTGTCTGGTATCTACATGAGACTAGTGTTCAATTAGCAGGGTACTCGGATGCTGATTGGACTGGTAATCTTGATGACAGAAAATCAACCAGTGGTGGTTGCTTTTATATCGAAAACTGTTTAGTTTCTTAGTTTAGCAAGAAACAAAGTTCTATATCACTTTCAACAGCTGAAGCTGAATACATCGCAGCTGGTAATGCGTGTACGCAACTTGTTTGGATGAATCGAATGCTAAGTGATTATGGAATTAAACAGGATTCTATGTTATTATATTGTGATAATTTCAGTACTATAAATATTTTAAAAAATCCTATTCAACATTCTCGTACTAAGCACATTGACATTAGATTTCATTATATCCATGAATTAATAGAAGAAAAGGTTATATCTTTAGAATATATACCTATCGAGAATTAATGTGCTGATATTTTCACTAAACCTCTCGACAAAAGCAGGTTTAACCAAATGAAATTTGATCTTGGCATATGCATTTTAAGATGATAATTTATGCATTTTTGTATCATATTGTGTATTCTTGCTAATTTAAATTTCAATTTTTGTAAATCATGCAGAAAATTTTGTAAAACTCAAAGGAAAATTGCATTTTTGGCTGTCCTCGACTGATCGTGAATATATGCGACCGGTCGTGTACATCCACGACCAGTCGATAAACTCATGAAATCACTTTAATTTGGGGAAATCACTTCATCTTCCTCATTTCTTTTTCACTCACCAACGAGCCGACGTCCAACTAGTCAAAGCCAACCTTCAAAATCTTCATGGTTAGTGCTCCATTTACGTTTTTCTTGTAGATTCGTATCTAGATTACTTCTATTTCTTTCTTGAAGTTATCTATTTTGAATTTCGTTGTGATTTGGGGTTTTTCTTTTGAGAAATCTGATTTAAGAAAACTCTCTTCTCAATCTTTTGTAACTCCTTATTTTCTTCAAATCCTCATTACAAATGGCATCTAGGGGGAGAAAAATAATTTCCCGTGGTCCATCTTCTTCCAGATCGGCCTCTATCACTACGCGTCATCTTAGGGCTCCCGAGGATGATCCATCCTTTGTTCGGGACATCAAATTGCATAATGTTATTGTTGAACATCCTGTTGATATTAATCATACTGCTCCTTTTGATATCATTCCTATACTTTAAGCTGTAGGTTGGGATAACTTATTGCATTGGGGGGGGGGAGGGGGGAGCAGTATACCGGTCCATTTTCCAATCCATGTTTGCTTGCATATGTAAATTTTTACTAGAAAATCTAACGTTTAAAATTGTCACAAGAGAAAGACTATTTGACGTTAATCGTCACTTGATTTCAGCTCTTATGAAAATTCCTATGAATGATGAGAGAGTTTCCATTCATACATTTTTTGAAAAACTCTCACAGACTGAAAAACGCATGCTAACTAAGGATTTATACAATCTGGATGTTCAATGGAAACATAAAGGAAATGCGCTCCCTTCAAAATTTTTGTTACCCAAATATGGAGTTCTTCATCGGATCTTTGTGTCAAACTTATATCCTCGATTGGGTAATAAAACTGAGTTAACGGCTTTCATGGTTCGTGCTCTTTATAATATTGCCAGAGGTGCTCATCTTGCTTACCATCCTTGATTTCTCACTCTATCATTCAGTTTAGACTCCATCCTGGTCATAGTGATATCCTTTTTGGTTATTTGATGACTGTATTGGCTACTCATATGTTAGTTGATATGCCGGTTGATGAAGCCCTTATCTATCATCTGATATTTAACTACTTTAATATCAATAAGATGAAGCTGAAATTTCTTTCTGGCCAAAGAGATGGTGTTGGTGCTGCTGAAGCTGAACATGAGGAAGAAGCTGGTGATCTTCCTCCTGATGATATTAAAATGGATGATATTTTTGAAGAACTTGATTCTGACTCTGCAAATGATCCAGATTTTGAGCCTTCTACTTTTGATGCATGTTTGCATGCATTAGAAACTAAGGTTGAGAATATCAATGTTAGGATGAAAAATATGTCTGTTTCCCATGATTTACAATTCAAGTATATGTGTAAGTATCTTATGCGCTTGAATAAGGGCATGCATCAACTTGATCCTTCCATCCCTGCTCCTTCATCTTGTTCAGATTAGTTTTTTTTTTTATTTTCTAGTCTGTAATTATTATCTTACTATTGTGCTCACTTAACTGGATTTGTTACTGTAGCTTTAGTTGACTTGGCTCAGTTTATGAATTATGTTATTGCTTATGCTATGTTCTTATATCTTGTCTTACCTCTTATTTATCTCCTTACTTATTACTCCTTAGTCATCTGTTCTTTGCTTCCTTTGTCATATTGTGACAAAAAGGGGGAGAATGGATAAATGATTCTTATACTTCTCATGTTGGATTGGAGTGAATAGCATATGAGGAGTGAGTAACATTGTGCATAGTCGCATTGTGCATAGTGCATTTTTATTTTTATTTTTTGATATGTTACTCAGGGGGAGTATGTGGAGTATGTGACTGTATGTGCAGAGGTGGACTGTATGTTGAATATTTATTTACAGGTTTATGAATGTGTGTCAGTTGATAACAACTGATGCATGATTCTTTAATCAGATATTCTGTGTTATGTATCATATCTTGAAAATGTGTTTTGTCACTAATTTGACAAAGGGGGAGATTGTAAGTGCTATAGTTTATAGCCCCTTATTATTGTCAAATTTGTGGTGACAAAGACACTGCTTTGAAGCTGTTTATGTGATGAACAAAAGATTCATTCAAGATCTCAGAAGCTTTCAAATTCAAGATCTCAGAAGCTTTCAAGTTCAAGATCCCAGAACTTTCAAGTTTAAGATCTTAGAAGCCTTCAAGTTCAAGATCTCAGGCTTAATTATACTCAAAGGTCACTTGTCTTCAAGTTTCAATGTCCTTGCTTCACTATTGAGGTATGACTGACCTTAGGTTGACCTTTAGAGTAAGCCATTTTGGATACATCCATATATATTTTATAACTGAATTTGGTCTGTTTTAAGACTAGCCCTGGATCTTGTTCGACTAGTCCTAGCATTGGTTCGACCAGTCTAAGAAATTTACGACTAGTCCTTAGTTGTTGAAGATTTTTAAAATTTTTTGGTTACTCTACGACCAGTCCTGGAGACTATTCGACCAGTCGTGTGAACAGTGTCAACTGGTTCTTCGACCAGTCATAGATCTTCAAATCAAAGTAAAACATTGAAAAAATCTGTCTACGACCAGTCGTAGGGTACCTACAACCAGTCGTGAAACCGTCAAATCCTACGCGCCTGAAAATTCAAATTTCTGTTGGTTCTTCGACCAGTCATAGAGGTCCTAAGACCAGTTGAAGACATGTTTCGCTCAGCTATAAATAGACCACGAATCTCATAATAATAGAGACAATTCAAGCTAATTAATTCGGCCTTTTGATAGATAAGTTTGTGCTCTATTTTAAGCTAAGTGTGCGTATTTAATTTTCTCTTGCTTTAGCTTTATTAATTGATTTTGTTTCTTTTATTCTAATCTAATATGAAAAGAGGAATTTCTATTTCCCTTTCTTTAGAATCAAAATCAATTAAAGCTAGCCCATTTTGGTTTAATTTAAAATCAATTAGAACTAGAACCATTGTAATGTGAGTTTTGGACATTAAACTTGGACATTCAATCATCTACTCTGACTTGGTTCTACGGGGCTACTACAACGAAGGAGAAAATCAGGTATTTTGCATTTAATTGTAAATTCCTTTCTGTTTTGATTTCTTTTAGAATTTGCTAGAAAAATCTCATTGTATTGGTTATCTGAGGAGAGCCAGGAAAACTCAGAAGTGGAGTTTTTTTTAATTGTGTAAGCCCATAGAGAAAGACACAATTGTGAAGGTTTTGGGTGAACCTGTGAAAACCTACTTTGATAGTGAATGCTATTATCCCCTGTGTGAGGATATTAGGAGTGGAGTAGCATTCTGTGTGGCTGTTGTTTAACAGTTGGTAAACACACAGGTGAACCACTATAATCCCTTGTGTTTGGTGGTTGAATGGTTTATATTTCATATATTTAATTATTCATTTGTGGGATGTATATGTGGATGTGAATGTTGTAATCATTTATTTCAAGCATTGTGGGAATGTTGTAATAGTTTAGCATTTATTTCTTCCTATTCCTTTATCAGTTTCTTTATTTGTTCTAATAAGGTTGCCTTGTCATTCCTATGGTGTATGGTTGTCCTTAGAACAAAATATATTTATAATTGTAATTTATTCTTCAGTGCAGTTTGTATTTAATTTTTAATTATTCATCTTCGATTTGAGATTTGATACAAAGACCTTTCTAGAAATAAGGTTGTCCTACTATAAACTCTGGTTTTTAGTGTAAGGTTGTCCGTAGAACAACATTTGTATCAACCTCTCAAGATCTGAATTTTGAGGTTGCTTTACATTCTTACATTATGGTTTGTTTATATTATTTGTTGGTTATCATGTTTATTTAATTTTCACTGTTATAAGTTTTATTTGATATAGTCCTATTCACCCTCCCTTTCTAGGACATATAGCTAAGCCTTTTCAGAAACATGAGTCGTCCATGGTGAGTCCCCTATAAAGGTCTTGATGGCTTTTCCTACCATGTTTGCACGTGGAGATATGGTTGTACCATACTTTGTTTCATCCACTCCTCCTATCTCCATCCATGGTAGAGTTAGGTACACAAGAAGACCTAGACGTTTGAGTGGCCGTTTATAGTGGTAAAAATTCATTAATATTTTTTTTTTATTACCCAAGTCTTGTAAAAATTCATTAATATTTTTGTCTATTACCCAAGTCTTATGCTTTCATTATATTTCTTAAAAGATGCTTAGACACACCTGCTCCTGTTGCAATATATGGCAGAGTATTTGTGGCTTATATGTGCCAATGTCTCATTGTCTATCCTTTGAGCACCGCAAATGTGCTAGGTTCAGTGTTTAATAATGCTCCTCAGGTACTGCATTTGTCACATCTGCTAGGCTATATTTGTGGCACATGTATTGTCAAGTGCTTCACATGTGCCATGTACGTGAGTTGGTGTGCCTATACTTTATCTTACATATAAGTATAGGTGTATTATGGGAATATGCTTAAAGTATTGAACTTATTGAACACTTGCATTTGATGACCAATTTAAGTCTCTAAATTGGGAGATCCATTGTGCCTGGACTATAGACTTGTATATATACTAACTTCTTATTTGACATTTCTACTTTGCTCTAATAAAAGCTACTCTAACAAGCGTGTTTTTTTTTTTTTTTTTTTTTTGTTCTAACTCTTATTTTAAATGAGTTCATTTACTAAAATCATGTTTTCAAAACTTATAAAATAACTCTTATTTAAAATAAGCACGTTTGGTCAAATATTCAACTAAGAGTTTTTTTTTTTTTTTTTTTTTTTTTTTTTTTAAGGGATAATTGTTATCATTTTTAAATATTACAATAACTCCATTATAAGAGCAACTGAGATGGTTTCTCTAGTGGATCTCATCATAGATCGACCATGCCCCAAATGGCAAATGAATAGATGACTACAACCTTCATGTTTTAAGACATTTGGACTGTCCATTATATCAAACATTGGATGTGAATCGCCTATCATTTGGAACCCACCTTTGGTGTGGATTGTCCATCATGTGAGCGAAACCTTTAAAGTAGGCCATCCATCATGTAAGGCCCATCTTCAATGTGGACCATTTATCGTTAGGGGTTGACCTTTGATGTGAGCCATCCATTATGTGGGCCCATCTTGATGTAGGTCATTCATAATGTGGGGACCACCATATATCAATGCTAATTGTCCTTTATGCGGGGTTCCTTAATGTCCACTACCCATCACATGGAATCCATATTTAGTGTATCTGTCATGTGGACCCTCCCCTTTGAAGTGGGTTGTCCATCATGTGGGAACACTTTTGATGTCCGCTATCCATCATGTGGGTGCACCTTCTATGTGTATCATCCATCAGGTTAGACCTTAGATGTGGACTATCCATTAGGTGGAGCCCACTTGATGTGGACTATCCATCATGAGTAGCGACACTTTGATGTGGGTCATCCATCATGTGAGGCCCACTCCATCCATTATATGGGCCACCTTGATGTGGGCCATTCATTATGAGGGGGCCCACCTTCAATACGAGTCAATCATCATGTGGGCCCACCTTTAATGTCAACCGTCCATCACATGGGCCCACCTTTGATGTCCATCATCCATCATATGGGTCCCACCTTTGATGCAGACTGTCCATCAAATGGGGCCCACTTAACATGGATGGTCCATCATATTGGGCCACACTTTGATGTGCGTCATCCATCAAGTGGGGCCCACCTTCAATGTGAACCCTACATTATGTGGGTCGACCTTGATGTGGACTATTCATCATGTGGGGGGCACCTTTAATATAAGTCTTTCATCATGCGGGCCCACCTTTGGTGTCCACCATCCATCACATGGATCCCACCTTTGCTATGGACCGTCCATCCTGTAGGGCCCACGTGATGGACTACTTGATGTGGATAGTCCATCTCGTGGGGCCACATTTTGATGTGGGCCATCCATCATGTGGGATCCACCTTTGATGTTAACATCCATCATGTGGGTCCAACCTTGGCTGTTAACCATCCATTATGTGGGGCCCAACCTTCAATATGATTGTTCATCATGTGGGCCTACCTTTGATGTCAACCTTTCAACATGTAGTCCCACCTTCATTGTCCACCATCCATTATGTGGGTCCCACCTTCAATGTGGACCACCTATCATGGATCATTCATCATGTGGGGCCACACTCTGATGTGGGGCATCCATCATGTGGGGCCCACCTTGTTGTAAGGATGCATTATGTGGACTTACCTTGATGTGGACTATTCATCATATGGAGCCCCACCTTTAATATGGGTCATTTTTCATGTGGGCTCACCTTAAAGAGATTGTGAAGAGATGAAAAGATGGTAAGATGGGAATTACTTAAAAAAGTTTATTGACAAATTTGTCCAAAAATTAGAAAACAATGCCTTCTGCTCAATTGAGTAAGCTCTTAAAGAAAAAGTGACCTACGCATTATTTATTTTTTAAGAATTGTTTTACTAGTTTCTTAAAAAAAAATGATAAACTTAGAGCCTTACTGAATAGTTTAACTTATATTTTTTTTTAGAATAAATAAGCTATTACTAGTAGAGAGGCCAAACGACCCTTAATTTTACTATTTTTAAAAACTAAGAATGAATAAAGAGTTTAAGTTCCGTATGCAATGTGCTTTGGCCAACTTCATGGAACTAATTGCAGTGATTTATATGTGGGTGTTAATATATTATTATTATTAGTAAACACAAACACTCACGCTCGCCCTACACACTCACATACTCACTGCATTTGGACCACCAGGGATGTACGAACCCGTGACCTTCTATTGAAACTCCCGAGAGTCTACCAAGCACATGAACAAGTGCAACATTCATGCATTAGGATATAGTTGGTGTCTATATGATCTAATATGGATCTATTGGTTTCTTAAGGACATTGTTATGTTTAAGATCTGGTAGATTAAACCTTCTATCAAATAAATTTATTGGTACAAATATCGTAAAGGTTTTCAATGGTTTTACGAATGTTTTTTAACCATTGATACTTTATTTTAATTGTTGAATATTTTCATCACACTTGATGGTAATTTTGATGGTTTAATCTTGTGCTTAATCTCCGATTTGTGTAAAAATTAGATTGAAGATAGATGACCATATTTATTGAAGGAATGGAGTTAATTTAAATACATGGTTAAACATGATTATAGACTTTATATGTAGTAAATTATACTAAAGTCCATAACATGATGGAGCATTATATTGGTATTTCCTTAAAACATTTACTCTTATTTATAAATAAAATTTTATCTTAAAGGGAAATGATACAAAAAAACAGAGTGCCTTGAACGCCCAAGTCTCTTACGACATTGCTGTTCAAAGAGAGAGAGCGAAAACTAAGAAGAGTGAGAAGAAAGAATCCTCTCTCCTTCTTCCTTACATTTGCATGTCTACACATGTGGGGTCCATTGTGGATGTCTCTATCAGCTACCTTAGCTCTACTTTA
This sequence comes from Magnolia kwangsiensis, assembly GCA_037074715.1. Classification (NCBI taxonomy): domain Eukaryota; kingdom Viridiplantae; phylum Streptophyta; class Magnoliopsida; order Magnoliales; family Magnoliaceae; genus Magnolia; species Magnolia kwangsiensis. The sequence goes on along the minus strand of CM073586.1, from coordinate 32,703,855 downwards.
GGATCTAGCATGTTGACTTTCATCTTTTCCTCATTTAATATAGATTTTGGACATAAGTTTCTACTTTAAATGTTTCAATGATGGTGATCAAATGTCACATTTAAACTTAAATAATTGATTTTAATTTTCTTTAAAAACTTAATAATATCGAAATATATATCGGCAATGTTTAATCCACCAACCATATGGACCTTTCAAGATTTCAAGATTTAAAATTTTCTATAATATTTTCAAAACTCTAATATTGAGCCTGCTCGTTAGCAGTTAGTTTAGAATTATACTCCTCTCATCAAGTGAGTTCAGAGTGTCTATGGTCAATAATTAATTGGGTAGGAGTTTAGGGGTGTTGATCGGCCAAGACAACCAGACCATAACCCAACCCTAGTCCTCTAAGCCTTGGCTATTGCCTAGAGTGATGAGAAAAAGTGTAAGACTCCTATCAGGTGGGCCACACCTGATCATCGGTTCAGATCTGACCGTTAGATTATTTAGATTGAGCGATTCAGTAGGCCCCACTTCAGTTGTGATTATTGTATATATGTTTGGATGAGACGCTTGAATCGTAGTCTTTATACTCAATTATTAAGTCAGATATGAAAATCTACGGTGTGTAGATCGTAGAGGTGAGAAGTGTGATGGGTCAGCTTCTAGCCCTCTTTCTTATAAATAGATGTTTTGGTCTCATCACCAACATAAGAGATAAAACCCTAGTCCCATTGAAGGTTTTCCTAAAGGTGTGAGGTGCGGAAGACCAGGATTCCCGTCGGCTACGTCGAAGAATTAAGAATGTCTTCCCCATCAGGTACACTTTAAGATTAAAGCAAATCTCCATTATTGATGCATAGATGATTCGTCTATTCCGCTATACAGATCTAATAGAAAGTAATTTAAATGATGAACCATTTGAAATATACCAATAAAAAATGTAACCAATGAGTATGCACTGTGAAAGAGAATAACTCACATTTGTCTTTAAACCATCTATTCTTGTTATATAATGATGGCCTACTTTATGGTTAGCATGGCCCAAACACTGGGTTTAGATTTCAAGCTCGGGCTTGGCCCTCTAGCCTAGTTTAGAGGTCTAAGCTCTGGCCTCTTAGGGCCTAGTTAGGCCGCTTGGCCTTTTGCTATTGTTGTAGGAGTGGATTGACCTTGCTGGTCTGTGGGGTCACAGGTGCTAGACCTTGGGGTCAGTGCTTGTATTCTCTAAGGGCGTGTTTAATTTCGAGTGAAATGGTGAATAGCGTGTAAAAAAATAATGATTATTTCAGCATTTATATTATATTTGATTTGACTGCTTACTTTTGGACACAAAAATCAAGAATATTGTAAAATATCTGTGGGTCCTACTGTGATGCATTTTGCTTATCCACACCATTCATCCATTATTCCAGTTAAATTTATAGCATGAGTAAAAAAATGAGGCATATCCAAAACTCAAGCGGATATGAAAAAAGAAATTGAATACTAACCGTTAAAAACTTTGTGGGGCTACTGTTTCTATTGGCGTGAGCCACTTGAGTATTGGATATACTTTATTTTTTGGCTCATGTTTCAAAATATTGTACTAAAACAGATGAACGAAATGAATATATCATATACATTATCATGCAGATTAAAGATTAAAATTACCTATTTTAAACTAATTTCAAAGCCACGAATTCTTATAAATTTTCAAACATGTGACAGAGGAGGAATTACCTTTTACTGTGTATTTACCATTTCTTTATAAAAACAAACAGGCCCTAATGCTCCTTGTTGGCCGTAACGTTGGCGGTTATCATGCTTGCTTCTATAAAAAGAAACGATGGTTGAAAATAACAGGCCTATGTCTAAAGTGTACGTGCGTTCCCATTGAAGGAATGACCCAACTGTCTAAGTCCTGATTTGCTAGCATCTGCGCGTGTGATTCCCTTGTTGAATCTCTCCTGTTTGTTTTGCCTCTGTCGTGATGAAGAATTCAGCCTGTGTCGCTGCTTTCACGGCCCCACATGCTGAGTGTTTGATGATCCGTACCGTTTCCATTGTGAAATCTACGACAAATGGGCCACTATATAGAATATTTTTTATGAAATTAAAGAAAATGTAAACAGCTATAGTCATCGGACTATGTCAGAAAGTGCGGTGGTGAAACCAAGGATTCTGGGTTGCCACGGTGGACGGTCCTGGCAGGGGTTATCTGTGCCCACTGTATTATATCCAAGGTGTACATCCTTTAACTGATGAGCTCAAATGAAGATAAATTGAAGGCACAATTGATCTAAGGAAACAGTAGGGCTTGTACGCTTACCATTTAAATCTTCCTAGAGGTCGCAATTTAAAACTTCTTAGAGGTCACAACTTTTTAGGTCAAGTTGATATTTATTTCAATATACCTTATCAACAAGTTGGTTGGCAAATAAACACCATAGTAGGCCATACGAAGGTTTCAATAATAGGTTTCATTGTCACCATTGATTGATATGATGTGGTCCACTTGAGTCACTGATTCTTATAGTGTAGTCTACTTGAGCTTTTGATCAGACTCTTTTTTGCCTCCACACCTAAAATGATCGGTCAAAATGAATGGTCAGCATGAATAAAATGCATACATTATGGTGGGCCTCACAAGGAGAATGGTCAGCATGAATAAAATGCATACATTATGGTGAGCCTCACAAAGACCACGTCTCTATGTGAGTCTTCGGTGAGGAGAGCCGATTAGTTGTAGCCCCAGTCACACCAAGATTGTGCAACCCTTACTGTGGAGCTCACTTTAATGTATGTATTCTATTCACACCATGCATCCATTTAGTTGGATCATTTTTGGGCATGAGACCAAAATCGAAATAGATCCAAATCTCTAGTGGATCATACCAAAGGAAACAGTGTTGATTGAACGACCCACATTAAAAACTTCTTCTAGGCGTCACCTAATCCACTCAACAATAGGTCTGTGCGTTGGGCGATCATCAAGCTCATTCATCATATGTAAATCATCGGGATGTTTAAAAAAATACAATAATCAGGCTCGATCCAAAACTCAGGAGGTCCACACCCCATGACGTGTTTAGACTTTTAAATTGTTCCTGATTGTCGACCGAATCTTATCGGGCTGATTTTTAAGATTTACTCTAAATGACGTCACCCGACGAACGGACCGAATGTCACATATCCAACATAATGCCCCAAACAGCTTGGGCGTCGCCCGCGGCCCTTAAAACAGGTGTCGTAGACGATTCCGATCCACTTCAAGTCGGCATTTGGCGGGTATAAAAATGCCCTGAAGCCTTTTCCCTTCTCTTTTGCCGCTTTAACTTATTCTCTCTCTCGCTTATTCCCTCTTTTGCCGCTTTAACTGTAAGAAGCGTAAGAAGCAAGAAGCGTAAGAAGCCTCAAATGGCGGAAGAAGAGAAGGAGAAGGAGAAGAATCCGAAGAATAAGCAGAATGCAAAGAAAAGAAAAAGGAAAGACGTCTTCATCTATGGAAATTACAAAAACTACTATGGCTACCGTGTAATAACTCTACCCTCTCTCTCTCTCTTTCTCTCTCTCTCTCCCCTCTTACCTTCTCTTTTCATTTTCGAGGAAATCAGGTTCAAGATTTCAGCCTTCCTGTAGAGGGAGTCGGCTTGGGCGGGTTCTGAGTCGACTCGAGCGAGTGAAACTTGGAAATCGTTTCAATTTCCGAGTCGTACTCCGAGATTCTCTTTTGATTAACTACTGCAGCCATGGAGTGTTTTCGTTCTGAGAATTTAGTGCTTTTTTGTAACATTATTTATGTTTTTTTTTTTTTCCTGTTTCTGTTATTGTTTTTAAAATTTAGTTTTATTGATTTATTTATTTGTCATATTCAGATTGGGCATGACAAGAGCGAAGATCCGCGACTCGCTATGTTAAACAAGGAATGGTTTGAAGACAAAGATTGCTTGGATATCGGCTGCAATCAAGGCCTTATTACCATCGCCATTGGTAATTTTTATGTCATTTTTGAGTTTTTTTCCCTCCCAAATTGATACAATGTCTTTGTTAGATATGAGGTATGCGTGTGCACCAATCCAGACTTTAAAATGACACTTATTGATCAGTCCTAATTGTCCGATTAATGGTCGTAGAATGGATGGCTGTAAAGAAAATGGTTGAGAGTCCAAATTCAACCTGTGAGATCAGAGGATTGGGATTGTCCAGTCAGCGTGGAGTTGGGCCATAGTCCATGGATAATTGGGGCCCACGGTTTGGACAGTCTTGATTGATGTACATGTATGCCATGTGTACTGTGGATGAGCTGGCACAATTTATTCGGTGTGGTAAATGCATGATAAAGTCTTGCTCCGAGTTTTTTGTTGTTGCAAAAAACTTTGTCAGAAGACATTTCTTTCTATTCTAGTTTTTTGTTCGGATGGGTAGTTTGAAGATTAAAACTTAGAGTGATATAAAGTTTTGTGCTACTTTGTGAGTATTACTGATGATAACTTTGAAATTGAGAATGAAATCCCATAATCACATTAATGGTGATGATAATGAGACTTTCTCCTAGCAATTTGGGGTTGGTTTTTAAATGGCAGATTGGCATAAGTTCTACCATGAGACATCAACCTTCCTCTTTTAATCTGTTTCTCAGAACCCGTGATGGCAAAGACTGACGTTGATACCACTCACATGCTAACATAGTCCCATTTGGCATTAACCCCCTATCCAACTATTACATGCAGTCCCCAAATGGGGAGCGAGCCAAGTAGGGTCATGTTCCTCATGGATGGTCAGTTGGTAGGGCAACGAAGCACAATCACGTGGTAAACCACTAAGTGAGAATCATAATTGCTTGGAAAATTTCTAAGCATGAAGAATGGGCATGGGAGAAAAATGTCAATTGCCAAAAAAAAAAAACAAAAAATTCCTCACTAGGGAGTAGGGAACTGCTCACATAAAAGAAACTACTTTAGACGCACATCTAAGAGGAATTTTATGATCTTCCCCACAAGAATATGCATATTTATCCAGACCATTGATCTGTTGGGCCCTGCTATGAATGGACCATGCCAGAGAAATCTCCATGATAAGAAAATCATTACCGGTTGCAAATGCTCTGCTTTGATGGTCAGGGGGTTAGGCATGGTGCCCATGCCCAAATGGATACGTCCGATGGTCCTCAGTGACCTATCATTAATGTCACAAATGCAATTAAGGATTCACATGCTCAACACAGGTGGACTGAAAACACTCATGATTTTATAATGGACGGAAATACTGCTGTCCAAGCTAAAACTCATAGAGGCCACAAGGGCAGAGCTTTGGCCAAAATTTCCTATTACAAGCATAATCACAAGGATATAAATGCCTAGCAATGCCTTCAAGTCGGAGAGGTCTGATAGACATCATGTATGTCCGGGTGCCAGATCCTTCTTAGGGGCCCTGAAACCGGACTCCCTTTGAGGTTCCCAAAGATTCTTCTAGGGGCTCTCAGTAAAAAATCAAACCTCCTCTAGACAAGGTTCAAGAGGATAAAAAATTCCTCTGTGGCCTTTGCCTTGCCTCTCTTCTTAGAAAGGGGATCTTTGTATTTATAGTGCAACATCACCTAATGGTGGGTCGTCGGTCCATGCATCACTTTCCGTGTTTCTCTCATTAATTCTCCACCACTTGAATTTTTCGAACTTCTCTTGCTGGTTTGTCAGTTCATAAATGCGCTGCTGGACTGATGTCTGAGCCATAAATGGCCGCCAATATCACTGTACAGTCAAATCCTATGAATCAGCCTTTCCTAGTGACTAGAGTCTGGAAGTGCCCCTTCAGTCTTCAAAAAAATTCATCAATTGTTATAGGTCCTTGACAATGCGTCCTACCAGCCCAGGCACTGTTGTATTATTCATTCAGTTCCAAGTGATGCTACCTTGCCATACTTAATGGCCAGCCTCAGCTTCAATCTTTATCAAATAGTTGTCGTGGTCTGTCTCGGGAAGGTTGGTAGCCCGGTGTGACCCAAATCCACTCGACTGAGGCTGGCAGGGTTTTTGTGTTTTTTGAACCCCCCCGCCTTTTGTGGAGTGATGAGAGGGTCACTCGCAGGTGGGGGCTCCTGCATCTCTTGTTTTGGTCACTTTTTTGGCACTTTATAACATTCAGTCATATTTTCTAGGATTTTTTTTGGGTCCTTACTCTTGCTCCGGTGGTAGACTCTCAGGAGTTTCAACTCCCGGTCAAGGGTTCGAGTACCCATAGGTGGTGAAATTCCACTAGTGTGAGTGTGTGGTGTGTTTAAAAAAAAAAAAAATTTTAAATTTTTTTTCTAGGATTTATTTTATTTTATTTTTTTAAAATTTTTATTTTTAAGATTTGATGAAATGGAAGGGTTAAATTCAACAAGTATGATTTCAGTCGCAATATATGGTGCCCTTTTTCTTTTGATCAGTCACAACTGACACTTGAATCTCCAAGGCTCCTCGAAAATTCAGAGGGGAGAGCTTCAAGTTCAAATTGAATGTTAGCGAGATCTCCTCTACTTAGGCTTGTGTCGTTGGAGTTGGGGTGCCATGAAAGTTAATGATTTGGCTTTTTTATTCATAAGAATTAAATGTTTGCTTTGTGAATACATGCTAGATCTTATTCAACCCCATCTTTTACGTTTCTATGGATTAACGTCTTTCCTCTATGGCCTCATGCTACTAATAAAATATGGTTTACTTGAATAGTCTCTGTGGATTTAGGTTTGGAAAATCTTTTTGTTTCTATCTGTTACTTTGGATCTTCTTACCAATACATTCTACTTACATATTATGTTATTGTTTTTTCTTATTTGTAGCAAAAAAGTTCTCTTGTCGAAGCATTCTCGGAGTAGATATTGATGCTGGTAAGTTTCTGAAATTTAACCCTCTTTTGTTGGTGACTTTCTTATATATACTAGACAATTTCATTTTCATTTTTTGTTTCACTGGTTTTATTTGGTTTGAAGTTAGATATGATAATTCAATCTTTTTAAGCTGAGAATACTAGTGATGCTAGATTTGGTTGCTATTTCATACTGCTCATGGGAGGAGTGTTTCTCATGTTCTAAGCACATACTTGAGAATGATAACCAGTCCCTTGCCAAAACTTGTATGGTGCATATGATGTTAATATAGGAAAAATTTAGGTGGATAAACATTTTAGAACAGTCAAGAACACTTATAAAGTTATACATGACATTTGAGGTATCTTGGAATCCAGAAGTTTCCACAGTGTTCAGAGCCTTCTAATGGACTTGTGTGAGTGAATTTTCATTGGACTTGTGGTTCAATTGGCTGAGGTGGCATGCATGTTGATGAGGACATCACTTCACATAAAACCTTACGTAAATATCAGAGGAGTCGGGCCACACCGATTTCTCCGTGACTAGGCAAGTATCCGTGATCGTATTGAAGAACCCATGTGCATGTGTGAGCATCTAGAAGACCCTACATTGGGAAGATGCACATGAGCTGCTTTATAGAGTGATCTAGACCGTTGGATTGGAGAGGCGTGATGATCGAGTTGTTGGATTACATTATTGGGTCATTGATCGTGGATCTTCCATGCAAGTTTTTCTTAGATTTTATCAGCTTATATGATTTAGTTTTGTTTATATTATGTTTGGACACCATTACGAGTGTTTTTTGTTAGACTAGGGCTATTTTCGTTAAAATTCACAAAATATGGTGTATATTGTAATTTTTGAACTTTCTTGGAGTTATAAAAGAGGGTAAGTGTGTGACCTTCTTCCTTATTGGATTTTGTGATAGAAAAAGAGAAAAAGTTCTTGCTTTTTTCTTCCGTCTTTATGCGATTTGAAGATACTTTCATGCGATTTGGAAGGGAGATTAGCGTGACGCTAATCTTCATCAACGAAGGTGCGAGGTCTTAACGAAGGCGCGAGGTCTCCCCACACCATCTCTTTTCCCCTTCATCCAGGTATTTTCTTCAAGTTCTTCGATTTTTCTATCATAAGCCCTCATATTCTCCTAAACCCATCTTTCCTTTGCCTATTTACAATCCCAAACTAATGGGGACATCAGGCGCACACGCGCATGCACGTTGCCCCTCTACGCATGTACGCAAGTAAAATGAGGGCCCTACTGTCGATCTGGCTCGATGACGACGTCCACGGAGGGCCTCCTAGTTAGAAGATTGAGTTTTGGTTCAAGAGAGTGGACCACATAGTCAAGTAAAGCCCATCATGGGATCTCATGATCATGGCCCACTGGTCGGATTAAGTTCATACTCTTGCTTATTTATATTATTTAGAACATCATGAATGCTTTAGATATCTTTGATTGATTTTTATTTTATTTTACTTAATCGCCAAGTAATAGGTTGCGCACATGGCGCGAGTTTTGGGTATAAGATTTTCTTATAAATAAGCATCCCTTGTAGTTCTTTTGATTCAATGAAGATGAATAAAAATTGTTGCATTTTTCTGCTCCTTTTCGAGTTATAAAAACCTAATTGGGTGCGAAGCCCTCTCTTCTTTGAAGGGCTAATTACCGTGGTGCGGAGCCACATCTATCCCGATTTGCCCCCACCTTCTTCCATCCATATTTCTCCTCCTACAGGCATTCCATCTGCAAATCCATCAATAGTTGCAGCCGTTTTTCTTTCTACAGCAGATTTCTAGAATCTGGTCCTGCAGGAAGGCTGAAATCTCGGCGGAGCACCACACACAAATCATGTATCGGATCGAGCTGAGATTTAGGGGTTTTGGAGTCCATCCCTGACCGACCAGGGCTAAGGTGACATTTTTCTGAATAGTGGGCCCCACACATGTGTGGCCATTATCACACGCACGTGCGTCTGGGCCATTGTTGTTGTTCACGTGTGAGAACTGTCTTCTGGTTTAGGTTTTCTTCTTATTTTACCTTCTCATACGAGTTTTTCATAAATCCTAGCCCTAGATTGTATTATCCTTTAATTGTTTTCCCTTTTCTCACCCTAGGGTTCCTTGAATTGAAATTGGTGAATCCCTTAGATAAGGGAATGATTGTTGTGCATGTGTGGATGATTACTGCTTATCTTTGTGCATCGTTTGGTTTATAATTTTAACAGATCCAGCCCTAACCTATGTAGGCCTAGACCCGTGCAGATTCCCCTTTACTTGAATGTTTCAGCTTTTGTGTAGGATGTGGAATTAATATGAATTGTTTTGAATTAGTATGATCTAAAGCCTGAGATCTTGCATATCATATTTAATTTTCCATGTTCTGCATCAAATTTAGTATCAGAGCTTAGGGTTCTTATAGGGGAATGCATTACGTGTTTAGGGTTTAGTTGTTTATGTCCATTACGCATCAATTCTCATCATATGTGGCTGTTTAGAAACCCTGACATAAGCTGTTGAAATTTTCTGTTATCCCCTTATTTGAATTATTTTAGAAATTAACTTAACTTTCTATTTCTAGGTTTAGAAACTAATTTTTTTAGAAACTTTTTTAATATGTTTTTAGAAACTAATTTCCTTTTTCTTTTTTTAGAAACTAACTTACTTTCTATTTTTAGAAACTTTCCTTTTCCTTTTTTATTTTAGAAACTAGGTTGTTTTTTTTTAAAGAAATTTTCCTAATTTGTTTTTAGAAACTTTCCTAATTTTTTTTTTTGTTAGAAACTTTCCTAATTTATTTTTTTAGAAACTTTCCTAATTTGTTTTTACCTTATATAGTCTTATAGGATCATTTAGTCCCATTTAGTTATATATAGTCGTCATATAAAGACCTTAGGTGGAGTTAGCAGTCGTATTGCCCCACGTACGAGTTGTGGTTGGTTTGCACCCTACACTAAACATGAAACAATTGCAAGAGTCACTAAATAAATTGTCTCAGTAGATTAAGTCTTTAGGTAAGCACTTGGATATGGACCAATGCTTTGAACAACTTGATGTGCGCATTACCCAACTAAAGGCTTCCGCCAAGATAAACCCCACCATTGGGGTGGATGTCCAATCTCAGGCAGGTGGCCAGGAGGATAGACCAATGAATGGAGTTGGCCAAGGAATTAGTCATGGGCATGTGCCCGCACACCTACCCTATGAGGGACATCAAGACCACTATTGAGGGGTACAATATGTGCGGCCTTGTGGCTGGAGAGAGTACACTAGAGGCTAATGTAGAGTTACCCACTGAGGCCATTCCGGTAGTGGATGAGTTACGTGATTTCTTTCCTAATAATCTACTGGATGAGTCTTTCCTTAGGAAGGATATAGAGCACATCAGAATATGAGACATTGTCTTCCTATAGCCGAGTTTGCGTTTAATAGTTCTGTCGATAAGTCCATAGGTCCAAGTCTTTATGAAGTCGTTACTGGTTATAAACCTGAGAAACCTATTGATCTTGTCCCTATGTCACTGTCCCATAGGCCGTCAAAGCGTGCAGAGTCTTTTACGCATCACATTCATTCATGACATCAAGAAATCAGGCAGAAGATCACTACTAGTAATGAACATTACAAATTTTCTGCAAATCAACATAAATGTTTTAAGGAATTCAGGGTAAGAGATTCTGTGATGATCCGCATTGGGCCCGAGCGGTATCCTCAGGGTGCCATTCGTAACTTATACACGCGTAGCGATGAACCCTTAAAAATTATAAAGCAAAACGGTCTCAATGCGTATGAGGTAGATCTTCCACCTTCCATGGGAATTAGTTCCACATTTAATGTGGAGGATCTAGTTGTGTTTCAAGGGGTCATTGATGCATTGTCCAGTTTTTCGCCTAACCATCCTAATTCTCTAAACTATTCCCTTGATCCATGACCCCCTCCCGACCTATCTTTCCCACCTCTACGTCCCATACCTACCCACCTCGACCCATTTTTTTAGCCTTTACGTCCCATACCTACCTGTCCCGACCCATTTTCTCAACTTCTACCTCCTATACCTACTCTTCCCGACCTTTCTTCCCAGCCTTTACCTCCCATACTTAACCTTCACACACCCAGAGAGGAAATAGAGGATATCCTGGACCATCAGATAGTTTCAACGTCGGATGATGGGTTTCAGAAGTACCTGATTAAATGGAAATCACGCTCAGCTTTAGACAACATGTGGCTCACTAAGGAGGAGCTTCAGAGACTTGATCCTGACATCCTGGAGTAGTTCAGGAGTTTTATTTTGCCAGTGGCGAAATCTTCGCAATCGAGAAGAATTGATGGGGACATCACGCTCACACGCGCATGCACGCCGCCCCCTTAAGCACGCACGCAAGGAAAAGGAGGGCCCCATTGTAGATTTGGCTCAATGACAACGTCTAGGGAGGGCCTCCTAGTTAGAAGATGAAATTTTGGTTCAAGAAAGTGGGCCTGATAGTCAAGCAAAGCCCACCATGGGATCTCATGATCATGACCCACTAGTCGGATTAAGTTCATACTTTAGGTTTTTCTTATTTATATTATTTAGAACATTAGGAACGTTTTAGATTTTTTTGATTGATTTTTATTTTAGTTTACTTCATCGCTAAGTAATAGGTTGCGCACATGGCACAAGTTTTGGAGTATAGAGTTTTCTTATAAATAGGCACCCTTTGTAGTTCCTTTGATTCGATGAAGATGAATAAAAATTGTTGCGTTTTCCTACTCCTTTCCGAGCTATGAAAACCTAATTGGGTGCGAAGCCCTTCCTTCTTCGAAGGGCTAACTATCGTGGAGCGAAGCCACATCTATCCCGATTTACCCCCACCTTTTTCCATCCATATTTCTCCTCCTATAAGCATTCCATTTGCAAATCCATCAATAGTTGCAGCCGTTTTTCTCTCTACAATAGAATTCCAGAATTTGGTCTTGCAGGAGGGCTGAAACTTGGCGGAGCACCATGCACAAATCGTGCATCGGATCGAGCTGAGATTTAGGAGTTTTGGATTCCATCCCTGACCGACCAAGGCCAAGGTAGCCTTTTTCTGAATAGTGGGCCCCACACATGTGCGGCCGTGATTACATGCACGTACGTCTGGGCCATTGTTCTTGTCCGCGTGCGGGAACTGTTTTTCGGTTCTTGTTTTCTTCTTATTTTACCCTCTCATACTAGTTTTTCATAAACCGTAACCCTAGATTGGATTGTCCTTTAATTGTTTGCCCCTTTCCTTACCTTAGGGTTCCTTGAATTGAAATTGGTGAATCCCTTGGATTATGGACTGATTGTTGTGCATGTGTGAATGATTATTGCTTATCTTTGAGCATCGTTTGGTTTATAATTTTAACAGATCCAGCCCTAACCTATGTAGGCCTGGACCCATGCAGATTCCCCTTTACTTGAATGTTTGAGCTTTTGTGTAGGATGTGGAATTAATATGGATTGTTTTGAATTAGTATGATGTAAAGCCTGAGATCTTACATATCATATTTAATTTTTCATGTCCTGCATCACAAACCTTAACCGACCTAAACCCATCCCATGCCACACGTGTGACCGTACGACCATACATGTGGATCATTCGGGTTGGCCGTACAGCCATGCCTTGCTTCTTTTGGTTTTCCATCATCCTTATATCAAAACCCTTTTCTTCCATTCCCGAAACCTAAACCCTAAAAACTTTAATTTTTCTACTTTCCCAAATTACCCAAACTCTAAAAACTTTAATTTTTCTACTTTCCCAAATTACCCAAACTCTAATTTTTACCCTATATTGTATTAGGTTTTCTACTTTGAAATAGACTATACCCTATGCTAATTGGATATCCCTACATTTATTAGATCATAGTTTCTTTTTATTTAATGATTTTGTATGATGATGTTGGTAACTTAGGCTAGGATTATGCATGTTCTTTTGGTTTTCATAGGATTCGTGATGATTATGGCAATGCTTGTATTTTATTGTTAATTGTCTCAATTTTACCACTTGATCTCACATGTTATTTGGTTCATGCATTGGTCCTGCATCACATGTGCAAGCTAAGATGCTCACTAGACATGCCGCGTTGTGGGAATGCCCTATCCCAAAGATCATGCTATCCACTCATTAGAGAATTGAACAATGCTTCAATGTGCATTTGTGGTCCATATGTACTTGCTTGATTTTTAGCCTATGGCCAGTGTTTTAAATATCGAATAGCATGTAGCGTAGCATTCACCCCTCCGAAGAGTGAGGCATCAGCTACGCCTAGTGTTCATATTATCGGCGAAAAATCGATAATATTGTCGATATTATCGGTGTCGCCAGAGTTGCGACACCGAAACTCACTTTTTTCGTTTCTCTTCCTAATATCGGCGAATATTCGGCGATTTTATCAATTTTTAATGTAAAATGTAGTTGTCGACCAAAAATCGCGGCCTTGTCAAGGAATAACTGTAGCCGACAACTCCTTTTCGACGATAATATCAGGGGCTGCGTAAATACCAAAAAAAATCGGAAAAATGGGGAAAAAAGAAACTTTTGGAAGTATGTACCTGTGGAATAGGATCGTTGATAGGAAGTAATGGGCAAATCTTGGCGAAGAATATGCGAAATCTTAAGAAATTTGGAGAGATTTTTCGAGATTTTAGGGTTCCCTTCTGGAACCTCTTTTATCGATTTTTTTTTCTGGTGAGTTTTTTCGAGGGTTTCAGGTTTTGAAACCCTTTTACCGAATTGGATTGTGTACTGAGTTACTCAGTATGCTTTTATCGTGCTGAGTAAACTCAGTTGGGCCTACTGTGAATGTGTATGGGTTATCCACACCATCCATATGTTTTTCCAGCTCAATTCAGTGGTTGAGTCGAAAATTGAAGAATTCCCAAAACTCAAGTGGACCACACCACAGGAAACAGTGGGAATAATGACTTCCACCGTTGAAACCTTGTTAGGGCCCACAGTGATGTTTTTTTGTCATCCAACCTGTTCATAAGATCACACAAACATGGATGAAGGGAAAACACAAATAAAAGATTGATCCAAAAGTTTTGTGGCCCTAAGAAATTTTGGACGATAGAATTTCAATTCACACTGTTTCCCGTGGTGAGGTCCACTTGAGATTTGGATGTACTTAGTTTTTGGGTTAGAGCCCTAAAATTATCTGTTAAAAAGGATGGACGGAGTGGATAAAATATGTAAATCATGGTGGACCCCACAGACTTTACTCAGTATGCTTAGCGTGCTTAGTTACTTAGTATGCAATCCGTGTCCCCCTTTTACAGGGATGTGAATTGCATCCTACCCCTTCTCAAAAGGTAATCGGTCCGGACAGGGCTTCGTGGGGCCCACCGTGATATAAGTATTTTATCCACACCGTTCATCGCTTTTCTGAGATCGTTTTAAGATGTAATCATAAAAATGAAGTAGGTCCACAACTCCAGTGGACCAAACCAAAGGAAGAAACAGTGATAATGACACCCACCGTTGAAACCTTCCTTGGGGCCACCGTGATGCTTTTTTACCATCCAACCTATTCATAAGGTCATGTAGACGTTGACGAAGTGAAAAAACAAATACCGGCTTGATCCAAAACTTCTCCAGCTCCCAAGAAGTTTTTAATGGTGGACGTTCAATCCCCAGTTTGTGGTCCACTTAAGCCTTATACTTGGCTTAGTTTTTGGCTCATACGTTAAAATGATCTGAGAAAAATGATGAACGACATGGATAAAACACTTACATCATGGTGGGCCTCGCAGATCCCTGCCTGGACGGTAATCCGTCTGAGCGGGGGTAGGACGCAATCCGTGTCCCTTTATAGGGAGTGAAAACAAATTAGGTGCTACGTGTGGGCGTGCTGACTTCGGTGGCTTGGATGTCACCAAGTTCTGTGGACCCCACCATGATGTATGTGTTATATCCACTCGGTCCATCCATTTGGCGAGATCATTTTAGGTCATGAACCCAAAAATTAAACAAATCCAAAGCTTGGGTGGACCACACCATAGAAAGCAGTGGGGACAATGATTCCTATCGTTGAAAACTTCCTAGGGCCCACAATGATGTTTATTTCTCATTCAAGCTGTCCATAAGATCGCATAGTCATCGATGAAGGTAAAAAAAAAAAATTACATGGATCCAAAACTTCTATGGCCCCTAAGAAATTTTCAACGATAGACGTTCAAATTCACACTATTTACTACAATGTGGTCCACTTGATCATTGGATTTGCTTCATCTTTGGAATCAAGCCTTATAATTATATGTTAAAGTGGATGGATGGAGTGGATAAAAGTATATAAATCAGTGGGCCCTATAGAGTTGACTCGGTCCACTCGGCGTACTAATTTAGCGCAATCCACTTCCCACTTCCAACTTCTTTGGGTCTCAAGGGTGGGTGGCTTGGTGCTATGTGGGGTTCATTATGATGTGATATATTTTATCAATGCCATTCATTTATTTTGCCATATAATTTTAGGGCATGAGCCCAAAAATGTGGCAGATCCGCATCTCAAGTGGACCACACCAAAGGAAGCAGTGCTGATTAAACACCCACCATTAAAAACTTCCTAAGGCCATTGTAATGTTTTTTTTGCCATCCAACCTCTTGATTAGGCCACACAGACTTGGATGAATCGAAAACACAATTATCAGCTTGATTGAAAACTTTTTGTGACACCCAAGAAGTTTTTAATTGTGGGATTTAATCGCTACTATTTCCTTTGGTGTGGTCCACTTGAGATTTAGAACTACCTCATTTTTGGGATCATGTACTAAAATGATATACTAAAATGGATGAATGGGGTTGGTTCACAACATGATAAAACACATGCCATACAGTGGGTACCACAAAGTCCTTACACCACTAGGATGTGATTTGGCTAGTGACATTGCCACTAGCTAGATGGCTAGTGGTTGGTGCTATGTGGGCCTAATCATGATGTATTTATTTGATCCACACTGTCCATCCATTTTTTCATATAATTTTAGATCTTGATCCCAAACATCAGGCATATATAAATCTCAGGTGGACCACACCACAGGAAATGGTAGCGATTGAATGTCCACCATTAAAAACCTCCCATGGTTCATTGTAATGTTTATTTGACATCCAACCTATTGATTAGGTTATACAAACTAGTTTGATACAAAACTTGTGGCCCTTAAGAAGTTTTTAATGGTGTGCATTCAATCAACACTGTTTCCTGTGATGTGGTCCACTCGAGATTGGGATCTATCTATTTTTTGGGCTTATACCATAAAATGATTTGGAAAACTGGATGGATGCGTCAATATGTCAGACAAGTGCCATATCCAAGCCATCAATAGCCAAGTATACCAATGTATAGATTCCATGTCCCAAGAAAGGTATACTTTTTAAGTTCATAAATTTTTACATGTCTTAAGTATTATATTCTAGCTGCATTTGTATTATATGAACTCATTTTGATTCCAATTGGAGCGATTTCTTACGGTAGTGCATGCTTTTTTGGGCCCGATTAAATGAAAACTTATTGTTTAATGCATTGTTTTGTAAATTTTTTATTCCTAAATATGCAAATATGTGTATTTAGGCATGCCCTGAAGTTTTACTGAAAAATTCCGTCATTTTTCCCATTATTTGCCATTTTTCTTCGCATTTCCGGTTGTCGGCGATAATGATATTATATCTTTATCTCCAGTCAGCGAAACTTGTAGCTATATTGACAACTCGAACACTGGCTACTAGCGGTGTACATGAGTCGAGCTGAGTCGAGCTTTGCCCAGTTTGTGCTTGACTCAGACTGCTCGAGTCCCGGCTCATGCTCGGCTCGGCTCGGCTTAGCCTTCGAGCTCGGAACAACAGCTCGTGCTTGGCTCGGCCGAGTTCGAGCATGCTGGACAGGGTGAGGTGGCACGCTGGACAGTCGATGTGGCACGCCAGACAGGGCGAGGTGTGCACTGCGATAGTAAATGGCGATGAACCATGACCAAAGCTTCTCATTCCTCAATTCCAAAGTAGCCTAGCTATTTTAGTTTTGATGATGAGACCATGTCTCGATATTTTGTCTGACGTATCGTCACGCACTTGAAACCGACCGGCTTGTCCGGCGAATGAAAGGCGGGATGCACAAACACCTTAAGATAATTCCTCTAGTACAACACCTTATCCACCGTTGAATTGAAGCTCATCCCGCACTGTATGGGATCCAACACGTGTTTCCCTGCATACTTCCTCTTCTCTGTTTTTGATAAATCAAAGAAAGCCTAACACGAGTCGAGCATCCGTGCCCTCAGGCTCTCCTCCACCCCATGATTTATCACCTTAATATATATATATATATATATATATATATATATATATATATATATATATATATATATATATATATATATATATATATATATATATATATATATATATATATATATATATATATATATATATATATATAGGATGAAAAAAGGTGACGTTTTCATCTACTTGCATTTAATTTTTACCATGAAGAAGCCCCACTCCCTGCATGCTTGACCGAGATCTCGGACAATCCGGGACCGTTGATCTGGAGTTCCGTTCGTTAGCAAAGAGAGATTGATGGTGGGGATTTCTTGTGAGATAACGGGATCGGTGAGATGGACGGCTTCGGGTGATGAGTAGGCATAATTGGATGGGATGGAAGTGAGGGTGTAGGATTCTACCAAGTCTTTGAGACTCGCAGTTTGGAGGGGAGAGAAGGATTGGGAGGAAGATTTGAGAAGAATGGGAGGAGGGAGGGTTAGGGTATTTTTTTGAAGGGGAAGGGAAATGGGGAATGGGCGTGTGGATAGGGTAAAGTAAAGAAGGTTTTTATTATTATTATTATTTTTTAATTTTTAAGGGTGTACACACACACACACACACACACACACACACACACACACACACAGAGCACCAAGTCGAGCCGAGTTCGAGCACCATTCGAGTCCAGCAAGGGCAAGCTCGAGGTCGGCTCGAATTCATTTCGAGCACCAAAAAACAGCCCGACTCGGATCGAACTTAGCTTCGATCCGAGTCGAGTCAAGCTTTTTCAAGCCGAGTCGAGCGAGTTACTGAGCTTTTGCTGCTCGTGTACGGCTCTACTGGCTACGCCTATCACTACATATAGATTTTTAATTAAAATAATAGGAAAAATTGGGGAAAGAGTAAATATAAAGACAAAAATAGCAATTGACTGATTTAATGCCCTCGTTCATATTATTTCACTTAAATCATTGAAAACAGTAACTAATTTTTACGAAAATAGCACATGTAAGAAGATTGAAAACATTTACTGTTTTAGTGAAAAATAACATGCAATGTATTCTAAGTAGCGTGTAATGTATGCTAAAAGCGACTTAAGCTATTTTCATGCACCACGTAGTGTGAAGGCTATGCTGTTCTACATATCATAAGCTTTGTAAAACACTAGCTATGACATCTAAATGGTGGGTCACATGTTTGCGTCATGTGTCCTGCAAACCTGCATGTGTCCAATTCACATTCCTCTGATGTGCAACAAGGTTTGGTGGGCATTCTCAAGAATTTATCTCTTGATCTCAATCTGACTTGTGAGGTTCAGCTTTTGCTAAGTTTGTTCATTGGCTCCAAGGACTCTTTTTTTTTTTTTACTGTTTTGTAATTGTTGGCTCATTACCTATCATGTCCCCCCCACCCCCCTTCTCTCTCTACGTATTTGTCTCTCTCTTTATTAATGATGCCTTTATTAAAAGAGCAGAACTACCTTATAGGGATTAAACAAAACCTCGAAAACTGGGAATTGAGAGCAACACTAGAACATCAAAACAGACCAGGCCAGCAGGCTCACAAACACAATACTCAGACGCTGGCAGCACAAATCTTATCACACATGGTGGGAAGCTGCTCTTATCTGCAGGGGTTATACTAGTTTTAACTTATGGTTCATGATGTTGAAATGTCTTTCTGCTTGGGTCAGTATTAAGGGTAATGATAAGCACCATTAAATGATTGCTTTAAACAACTTAAAAGAATCATTTTGCATATTGACTCTGCCTTATAGTGATGCTCCATGCAGTCCCAAGCCTGGCTAAATGATAAGGGTTGATGTCAAGCAGGTAGCCGTTGTAAAACTTTTGCCAAGCAATCATGAGAAAAGAAGACGACCTCAAGTAGCTGAGGCAGGGTTGCGATGATGAGATGAAAGGAATCTGTTTGAAAATGTTCATTCTTGTTTTGTGCTTCTTGTTCATGAATTGTGGTGCCTATTCATTGTGTTTTCTACCCACTACCATAACTTTCCATGCATAAAAAACCCTGGATCATACCCCTCAAAAAAAATTCCTGGATTGCCAGTCTCCATAATCGCAATGGATTTCAAAATCTCTCTCTCTCTCTCTCTCTCTCTCTCTCTCTCTGCAGTAAATATGGATGCAGTTCATAGTTGGAGCAGGGTTCCAACACTCATCATCATCATCTAAGCCTTATCCCAATTACACTTCTAGTGATAAATTACATAACATCATGCAGTTGATGTGTCTTCTTTTGATTAACTAGTGAGCGCCTTATGAATTGTGCTCATACTTACATTGAGGAATTTGTTAGTAGATAATCATACCATGTAGATATGAAGGATCAATGCACCTAATAAACTGGCAGAGTATAGCCATAACAGTTTTCTTTAATTTTTTGGTCTATAAATGTATCTTTGCTACAGTTGTTCACTAAAACATAATCAACTGTAACTTTTTGAACTGAAGAAATTGTTTTCGTCTTTCACCTTAACAATTCTTCAGCATTTGCATATCAGTGTTCACAAACTGAAAGATCTCCAACTCATGGAGTCAACTGAATGCTAATATCCTAGAACTCGCAGTTATCATTTGTTTCAGTTGAGCTGAAAGGCCGAAACTTGTATTGTTACAGTTAGCTGAGGTTCCAGGTTCCTTTTCCAATCTTTTTGTGCCATTTTGTTCATTTTTGTTCATTTTGTTCAGAGATTTTCAATCCTATTCTCTCTTCACATGAACTCTAGAAAGCATCATTTTCTCTTTGCATTATGTTCTCCTCAGTTATCTACATCCTTTCTCCTCTACCCTACTCTACATGGCTCTTGTCAAGTCAAAACTACAAAGTTCACTTTGAACAAGATCTGTGTTGGTCTGAACCTCATATGCAGGTCTGGCAATGGGCAGAGCCTTGGTTGAGGAAACCCAAATTTTGAATAGGTACGGCCAATCAGTTTAAAATATGGGCCGAAAATTAGGCTTGTCAATTTCCATGCCTACTAATATAACTTTTTTTTAGCCTATAGGCTCCTACAATTTCATTTTAAACTGATTTGTTACATACTTTTCATATTATTTTGGTTGACCTCTAAATTAAATTCATCAACCCATTCAGCTTGCTTGAGTAGAATTGTCCAGATCCATGGAAAAGCTATGAGACAAAACCTACTTCTTAAACATTTATTTGTACTATTCATATCTGTTGAGTCCAAGAAGATGGCTTGTATTTTTCAGACCCCATATGCTTTAAGCAGTCTGTGGCATAAAATTAACATGAGCTTACAGTTCTAGCAGGTTGGTCTGCCAGGCAATGTGTTTTGGGCATTGAGTCTTCTGTTTATTGAGATGAAAGAAAGGTGGTTTCTGCTAAAGACATTTATTTCTAATTCAGTGCCAGCAATTCTCTGTTTTGCGGCTAAAAATGCCTGAGATGGTTATATTTCGTTTTGCAGGTTTAGTTGAGGAATGCGAATTGGAACCTCAGAAGGATAGCTAGAATGGAAAATGCCAGTGGCAAATCTGTCAATGCCAGCACACCAGATCTTTTGGAGAGAGTACATGGCTTGGACCAAAATACTTGTGCATCTTTAAGTGAGGTAGCAGTGGATCTTCCAAAAGAACCTAGTCCTTTGAAGGAGCACACTCTACTTGAAAGAGTTTCATTTCAAACGGAGAATATCATCAAGAGCATGAATGCGTGCTGGGAGAAGTATAACACAATTCTTTGGTAAGTTTATTGGCTTAGATCCTAGGTTTTGAATTCGTTGCTTGCCTTTTGAACTGTTATCGATGCAGGACATGAAAATTAAATATGATATGCGAGATTTCAGGCTTAAGATCATGTTAGTTCATAAACAATTATACAAAATCCATGTCCCACATGAAAGTCCAAACTTTCAATTAAGGGGAATCTATGCGGGTCCAAATTATAGGGTTGGATCAATAAAAACTATGAACCAAATGATACTCAAAGATAAGAAAAAATCATCCATACATGCATAGTAATTAGTCCATAATCCAAAAGATTCAGAAATTCCAATTCGGGGAACCCTAGGGTAAGAAAATGGGCATAAAAGTGGAGATTTGAGTAATTTAGGGTTAGGTTTAGGGATTTTGGGTGAAAGCGGAATGAAAGAGAGGAGAGAGACGAACCAGATAAGTACCGTACGCGTGGACAATAACGATGGCCCAGACGCACGTGCGTGTGATCTCGGCTGCACGTATGTGGGGCTCACTATTTAGAAAAAAGCCACCTTGGCCCTGGTCGGCCAGGAATGGACTCCAAAACCTCCAAATCTCAGCTCGATCCGATGTACGGTCCGCTGAAGTTTCAGCTCTCCTGTAGGGGTAGATTCTGAAATTCTGCTGTGGGGAGGAGAATTGTTACAATAGATGATTAATTCGAAGTGTAGATGATGGGGTGAGATGAGAAGAAGGGATGGTAGAAGATGGGTAGTAGAGATAGCGATGGATGGGGCGAATTGGGATAGATGTGGCTTCGCACTACGGTAGTTAACCCTTCGATGAAGGGAGGGCTTCGCACCCAATTAGGCTTCACATCTCAGAGAGTAGGAAAATGTAAAATTTTTATTAATCTTCAATGAATGAAAAAAAGCTACAAGGGGTGCCTATTTATAAGAAAACCCTATACCCCTAAACACGCGCCATGTGCGTAACCTATTACTTGGCGATGAAGTAAAGTAAAATAAAAACCAAACAAAAAAATCTAAAGCGTTCATGATGTTCTAAATAATAACAATAAGCAAAACCTAAAATATGAAATCAATCTGACTAGTGGGCCACAATCATTAGATCCTATGATGGGCTTTTCTTGACTATCGGGCCCGCTCTTTTGAACAAAATTTTGTCTTCTAGCAAGGAGGCCATCCCTAGACGTTGTTATTGAGCCAGATCGACGGTGGGGCCCTCCTACTCCGTGCGTACGTGTGTAGGTGGGGCGGCGTGCGTGCGGGTGTGCGCGAGATGTCCCCATCAATTCTCCTCGGCTACGAAGATTTCGCCACTGGTGAAATAAAAATCCTGAACCACTCCAGGATGTCAGGATCAAGTCTCTGAAGCTCCTCCGCAGTGAGCCACGTGCTATCTGAAGCTGAGCGTGACTTTCATTTAACCAGGTACTTCTGAAACCCGTCGTCCAACGTTGAAACTATTTGATGGTCCAGGATATCTTTTATATCCTTTCTGAATGTGTGAAAGTTAGGTATGAGAGGTAGAGGCTGGGAAGAAAGGTCAGGAAGAGAAGGTATGAGAGGTAGAGGTTGGGAAGAAAGGTCGGGAAGAGTAGGTATGAGAGGTAGAGGCTGGAAAAATAGGTCAGGATGAGTAGGTATGAGACATAGAGGTTGGGAAAATGGGTTGGGAGGGGTAGGTATGGGAGGTAGAGGCTGAAAAAATGGGTCGGGACGGGTAGGTATGGGAGGTAGAGGCTGGGAAAATGGGTTGGGACGGGTAGGAATGGGACGCAGAGGTTGAAAAAATGGGTTTGAAGGGGGGCTATGGATCAAGGGAAAGGTTTGGGGAATCAGGATGGTTAGGTGAAAGGCTGGACAATGCATCAATGGCCCATTGAAATGCAATTAGATCCTCCAAATTGAATGTGGAATTAATTCCCATTGAGGGTGGAAGATTTGCCACATACGCATTGAGACCGTTTCGTTTTATAATTTTGGATGCTTCAGTGCTATATATGTGTAATTTTCAAACGGCTCCTGAGGGTACCGCTCTGGCCTGATGCGGATCATGACAGTCCCTTACATTGAATTCATTGAAACATTTATGTTGGTCTGCAGAAAGTGAGTAATGTTCATTACTAGTCATGATCTTCTGCCTGATTTCTTGATGCCATGAATGAATGTGATACGCAAAAGACTCTGCAGACTCTGACAGCCTATGGGACAGTGACATAGGGACAAGATTAATAGATTTTCTTTGTTTATAACCGGTAACGACTTCGTAAGGACTAAGACCTGTAGACCTATCGACAGAACTATTAGACGTAAACTCGGCTATAAGTATTATGGTGTCCCATATTCTGGTGTGCTCTATATCCCTCATAGGGGGAGACTCATCGGGTAGATCATCAGGAACGACATAACGAAACTCATCCACTACCGGAATGGCCTCAATGGATAACTCTACACTAGCCTCTGGTGCACTCTCTCTAGCCACGAGGCCGCACATGTCGTACCCTTCAAAATAATGGTCTTGATGTCCCTTATGGGGTGGGGGTGTGGGTGCACGTCCATGACTGATTCCTTGGCCACCTCCATTCATTGGTCTATCCTCTTGGCCACCTGCCTGAGATTGACCATCTTCCCTAATGGTGGGGTTTGTCCTGAGGGAGGTTTCTATTTGGTCAAGGCGTTGATCTATGCTTCGTTTCAGGCACTTACCCCAAGACTCGATCTGCTTGGACAACTTGTTTAGTGACTCTAGCAGTTGTTCCATGTTTAGTGTAGGGTGCTAACCAAAACCATGACCCGTACGTGTGGGCGTTCAACTTGCTAACTTCACCTAAGGACTTTCTACGACGACTATATAGGACTAAATGATTTTATGAGACTCTATATGAGGGGACTATGCAATGTTACTCCAGCAATATAGTTAATAAAATAAGGGACTATGGACTCCTAAAAGCTACATGTGATGGACTAGATGCATGACGGACTCAAACAAACTAACCCTAAACAAATAATGTATTCCCCTATAAGAAGCCTAAGCTTTGATACCAAATTTTATGCAAGACATGAAAATTAAATATGATATGCGAGATTTCAGGCTTAAGATCACGTTAGTTCATAAATAATTACACAAATTCCATATCCCACATAAAAGTCCAAACATTCAATTTAGGGGAATCTATGCGGGTCCAGGCCTACACATGATAGGACTGGATCAATAAAAATTATGAACCAAATGATACTCAAAGATAAGAAAAAAATCATCCACACATGCATAGTAATTAGTCCATAATCCAAGGGATTTAGAAATTCCAATTCGGGGAACCCTAGGGTAAGAAAATGAGCATAAAAGTGGAGATTTGAGTAATATAGGGTTAGGTTTAGGGATTTTGGTTGAAAGCGGAATGAAAGAGAGGAGAGATGAACTAGATAAGTACCGCACGCGTGGACAACAATAACGGCCTAGACGCATGTGCGTGTGATCCCGGCCGCACGTATGTGGGGCCCACTATGGACTCCAAAACCCCCAAATCTCAGCTCGATCCGATGTACGGTTTGTGCGTGATGCTCTGCCGAAGTTTCAGTACTCTTGTAGTGCCAGATTCTGAAATTCTACTGTGGGGAGGAGAATTGCTGCAATAGATGATTAATTTGAAGTGTAGATGATGGAGTGAGATGAGAAGAAGGAATGATAGAAGATGGATAGTAGAGATGGTGATGGATGGGGTGAATCGGGATAGATGTGGCTTCGCACCATGGTAGTTAACCCTTCGATAAAGGGAGGGCTTCGCATCCAATTAGGCTTTACAACTTTGAGAGTAGGAAAACGCAGAATTTTTATTAATCTTTAATGAATGAAAAAAAATCAAACAAAGAAATCTAAAGCATTCATGATGTTCTAAATAATAACAATAAGCAAAACCTAAAATATGAAATCAATCCGACTAGTAGGCCACGATCATGAGATTCCATGATGGGTTTTTCTTGACTATCGGGCCCACTCTTTTGAACAAAACTTCGTTTTCTAGCTAGGAGGCCCTCCCTGGACGTCGTCATTGAGCTAGATCGACGGTGGGGCCCTCCTACTCCGTGCGTACGTGCGTAGGTGGGGCGGCGTGCGTGCCCGTGTGCGCGAGATGTCCCCATCAGTTATTCTCACTATTTCTTTGTTGAGAGGTATTCTCTCAGTTTGTTCTTAGAAATGGTGTTATTTGTTAAACTCGACATTGATTTTCTAAGGTTTTGAATTCCTTGCTTGCCTTTTGAACTGTTATTCTTGTTATTTCTTTGTTGAGGTATTCTCTCAGCTTGTTCTTAGAAATGACATTTTTTGTTAAACCTGACCATGATATAGATAGGGCCCACTTTTCAGTAACTTAAGTTGCTGATCCGATGGGTCCTATCATGAGTAGAGTCATGCCCCAATGTGATGCGGACATCAGTGGTGCACCCTTTAGAGTCTACCACAGGAGGAGGCGTCTCTGACAGAGTACCAGTGCGGAGGAGTTGATGTGGATGGACGTTGGGTCCATCGGACTCATTTTCTGACGCGCTACGAGTGCATGAGCGGCATGGCCGCACCCTGACCATCCATGAGTCGAATTTCACACCCTACCATACGGGTGTTTTAGTTTTAGGCAATTTTGTTCTTTTTTTCTTGTTTTAGGGGCTTTACTGCACTTTCTTTATTTTTTTCGTCTTTTTGTTATTTTTCTTGTTTTCAGGGGCTTTAGTACACTTTTATTTTTTCCATAGTTTATATATACGTTGTGAGAAATTCTATTTTCATTATTATTGAATGAATAAAAATTCGTATATTTTCTTCCTCTTTATTTAAGAGATTATGGTTTCATGATTGGCTCTTGGGTGTTGAGGATTCCACCTCGATTTAAGATTTCATTCTTTTTAGATTTTCGAGGTGCAGGAAAAGCTAAGAGTCATCTTCCTTTTCTTTTGAGGACAAAAGGACTTGTACTTTCTTCATTTCGAACTCTTCATTCTTCATTCGAACTCTTCATTCTTCGCCCCTTTCGTTCCTCTTTGGATATCCCCTTTCTAGTTTGAACGGAAAAGAGGGATAGTTAGTGGTATCAGATTCAAACTTGATCGTGAGGTGATTTATGCTAGATCCGGAATATCCTCATATCCCAAGGTCCTCTCTTTTTTACTGTTTACACAATTTTATGCTAAGGGGCATGATCCTGACAGAATGACCTCATCTTTGTGTCGAGATTTACCTAATCCCTTTGATTGGAAATGGTTAGTTGATTTGTGTATTTATTTGAACATTCTTTAACCTGATTATATATGCATCTAGGATTAGGTTATCACATGTCAATGTCTTGCCTATTAGGTGATTCTAGCCATGTGATTAAATTGGATGATTAGAAATAATGGGTCACATTTTAAAGGGGCCCAATTGGACAGGTAAGATAGTTGGGTGGGTAAGACATTGGGTATTCCCATCCAAGATGGCTGGCCATATAGATGATGCGGATAACCAAAAGGTTAGCCCCACATTACAATTTTTTTTTTTTTTTTGGGGGGGGGGGGGGGGGGAAGGTCTAGAGGATGGTCCAAATGATTATGTAGGTTCAATTAGTTAAAATGGAAATTAAATACAGGAGCTGCTCTTATTGATGCCTTATTCTTGCCTTTACTTATGTGCTAGTTTGCTAAAATGGATTTCCTCTTTTTTGCAGTTTGAGCGTAACAAAGTGGATCCATCTGAACTGGGGCGATGATGGATTGATTACTTTATTTGTGAAGATTTGGAGACTTCTTCGACCGGTACTTCCTAGAGTTTATGAAAATGGGATCTCATGGTTGTATTCATTATGAAAATGGGATATTGTGGGCAGACAGATGAGGTGTTTCTGTAACCGGATGGGCCAGGCCAAAAGCATGTCCAGGTCCAGATCATGAAGCGAGAATTTGAGTCCATGCCCTGGCCGGCTGAGCCTGTGAGCTAAGTAATTGGGCTTGGGCCAGGTCCACGAGCCAAAAGCTCAGCCCACTAATGTTAAATAAATCTGGTCAAGCTAGCCTTTTTGGGCCTTTAGGCAGATGCAAGCCCAAGTGTTCCCCGATTAGTTGTCTTGCCTAAAACTCAGGCCCAGGTTCCACCCATGCCCCGGCATAATCCAATGTGCTGGACCTGTTAGTGCTTGGGCCAGCCCAGTCAAGTTCAACCCACCTGTATGGATTACTCTCTCTTTTCTATGGTTTAAAATGAAGCAAAGTAAAACATTATTTTTTGAATGACTAGGGAGGCATTCTTATATTGGAACCTCAACCTTGGAAGTCATATAAAAATAACTGCCTGGTATCCAAGGTATGAACTATTTCTTGTTGTTGTTGTTGTTCTTCTTCTTCTTCTTTTTTCCTTCTAATTGGATTTTTCAGCTGAGGTGAATTATAGTTGCAAAATCTTGGTTAAAGTTCCATATTATGAACTGCACTGTTGGAGACCATGATTGCTTCCTGTCAGAAAATGAAAAGAAACATCATCTTTTATTCATAGAACAACACAATGAGAAATGCTCCGGTGCTCTTATAATGCTCCTAGTTGCATCTGTTCAGATCTTAATCCATACTTGATTTGGCCTTTGGGTGCGTTTGGTAAAACTTAATTTCGTAACTTATCACCGAAAAATGTTATTTTCAGTGATTTTGGTAATTCAAACCATTTGGTAACCGAAAGACATTCGGTGCTTAGTTGGAAAAATCACTTAAAATTAAGGAATTTTTTTTCAGCCACCACAAGTTGGCTTAAAAACTTGCGGAATGCGGTAAGTCATTTCCCTTTATTTTTATTTTTATTTTTATTTTTTATATTTTGTTGAATTTTGACCAAAATATCCCTGTCAACTTTTAAAAATGACAATATTACCCGTAAGATAGAGTGGGGTCACTTCTCATTGGTCCATGTCATGGCCGATGACTCAAGCTAACAAGATACACTAGATTTCTTTCTCCCAAATCATTTACGTGCTACACATGACTTCTAACGTGTGGAACTTTGGGCCCCACAATGATTTATGTTTTAGATCCACACCTCCATCAATTTTTACAGATCATTATAGAGCATGATCCCAAAAAATGAGGCACATCCAAAGCTCAATTGGACCACACCACATAAAGCAGTGGGGATTGTACGACTACCATTGAAACCTTCCTAGGGTCCACAGTGAGGTTTATTTTCCATCTAACCTCTTCATAAGGTCACACGGACCTAGATGAAGGGAAAACACATATATCAACTTGACTGGAGCCTTTTGTGGCCCCAAGAAGTTTTCAACAGTACGCGTCTAATTCTTACTGTTTCTGTAGTGTGGTCCATTTGAGCCTTGGATCTTCCTCGTTTTTTGTCTCATTCCATAAAATGGTATGAAAAAAATGGATGGACAATGTGGATCTGATACATATGTCATGATGGGTCCCATGAAAGTTCCACTTGTCAATACTTCCGGTTTTCTTCTCTCGACCTGGAATGTGCTGCACCAGAGTGGATTAGGTGAGACCCTGGCATCACCCATGACAGTGTGGCCCTTACTGTGGTGCTCAACTTGACATGTGTATTCTGTATCCACTCCATCCATATTTTCTAGATCACTTCAGGGCATTATCCAAAAGTTGAAGCAGATCCAATTATTAGGTGGACCATACCATGGGAAACAGTGGCGATTGACAATTAATGGGCCACAAAAGTTTTGGATCAAGCTTATATTTGTTTTTACTCTTCATCCAGGCTTATGTGAACTTATCAACAGATTGGATGACAAATAAAAACTACCGAAATGTTAAGGTGAGCCCTAAGAGTTTTTAATGGTAGGGTGTTCAATCACCATTGTTTCTTGGAGTATGGTGAGCCTTAAGAGTTTTTAATGGTAGGGTGTTCAATCACCATTGTTTCTTGGAGTATGGACCAATGGTCCACTTGATAATTGGATCTTCGTAATTTTTGGTATCATGCTATAAAGTGATCTGAAAAAACAGATGGATGGAGTAGATACAGAATACACACATTAAGGTGAGCCCCACGGTACGGGTTGCGCTATCTTGGGTGAGGCCGGGGTCTCACTTAATCCACTCCCCTGCACCACACAACAAGCAACAAAATTTCTTGGAGTATGAAATTTACGTGGGCCCTATGCTGATGTATTACTTAGACCCACACCTTCCATCCATGTTTTTAGATCATTATAGGATACAAACCCAAAAACAATATAGATCAAATTTCGTACTGCTGTCACCATAGGCATTCAATGCCCATTGTTTTGTATGGTATGGCTCACATGAGTTTTGGATCTGCCTGAATTTTAAACTCCTGTCCTATTGTGGACTTGCAAATCAGATGGATAGAGTCGATTTGTCACGTACATCTCTGTGGGCTCCTCATAGCCCTGAGCGCCAGAATATCTATGTGACAGAGTCATAGGCAATCCGTGGATTGGGTAGCTAAAGACGGATGGTTTTTGTCAAGGGATTTGTGGGGTCCACCGTGATGTATATGTTTTATCCACTATGTCCATCCATTTTGACAAATAATTTTAGGGCATGAGCGAAAAAATGAGGCAGATTGAAGGCTCAAGTGGACCACACCAAGTAGTGGTGATTGAAAGCTTACCATTGAAAACTTCTTGGGGGCTCTGAAGTTTTGGATCAAGCTGATATTTATTTTTTCCCTTCATACGAGTCTATGTGACCATATGAATAAGTTGGATGGCAAATAAACATCACGGTAGGCCTTAGGAAGTTTTCAACCCAGGAATTCAATCTCCACTACTTCCCGTGGTGTGGTCCATTTGACCCTTCAATCTGCCTTCTTAGGCTCACGCCACTAAACAATCAGCATGATCCAAAACTTTTGTGGTGCACAAAAAGTTTTTAACAGTCAATGACCATTGTTTCCTATGGTGGCCTACACACATTAAGAGGTTACCGTATAATATTGGGCCGAGATAACGGTGTCATTTGTACAAGTGGGACCTATGATCTAATGATGAGAAGCATTTTTCTGATGGGACATCCACCAATATGCCCAAGAACTTTGCATTCAACACTTTCATATGTTTATTTAATTCAGTAGTACCCAATGCTTAATATCATCAAAGGGTTACGATTATTCTATCAAGAAGAGTATAGCACATAGTCAATTAATTGAGAGATCATGTTTTAGATATGCATGTGGATGGGGGCATAGGTGTGCCAAATTTGGTGGCAAGCCAATAGCATGTTTTGTTTCATATTTTCCAAAAGATAGAAATTGAGACAATAGGGGCAAATATGACAAATTGCCAATTTAAACCGGTTTTTCTAAAAAAAAAAACATACTTATTTTCAGATATCAGAACTTTTTTCAGACAAATTACCAAACGGATTTTTCAATACTTATAAGTACATAAATTCAGTAGTTTAAGCTTTCAGCAGCTAAATTAATTTTCAAACTTTATTTTTCAGTTTACCAAACAACACCTTAGTTTCTATAAGCTTTTCCAAGCCACATGGATGGGATGGTTACGATTGTCTCACAAAAGTGATTCTTTAGAAACATGGGCAATACATCATGGTCCCTAACAAATGGTGGATCAAATTGTTGATTGGACCTATTTGTGTAAATGATCTTGACTGTCCACGTTTAAGGCCATTTATCAAATGTTTAACACTTATCAGATGAGTGCGATATTTCCTTGGAAGCCCATGAAATGTGTGTTGGAGCTGATGAACAGTCCAGATTAATGGATTGGACTTTCTAAGTGTCCTAAGGCAATTAGGAGCACTATAACAGTGCTCTGAGAGAACTTGTGCATTTCTCCAACATAATATTCAGAATATCCATATCTGCTTTTAGAATAGTTATACTCAAACATATGCCAAAAATCGTACTGTAGAGAATTTGGTTGATCCTTTAATTCCCCAAAACCGAAGAAATGAATAAAACCATCATACTGATGCATAAAACATTAGAAGGTTACGTATGCATATTAGATTATTTATAGTTTCACAAAAGTAAAAAAATAAATGCTGTCTTCAAGAATCACTGAGGTGGTTGATTGTTATTTACCTGAAGTATATGAAAGCCACCTTGTAGTTGCACATAGAACACCCTCCAGAATAACTGCCATGGCTTTAGTATACTATTGATCCACCACTACCAAGGTATTCAATAATGGTAATGGTTGGCCATTTGGCCACTACATTGCGAGCTATAATGGTCCTTTTTTTTTTTTTTTAAAGAAAAAAATCTGAAAAAATATTGCTACATTGCGAGCTATAATGGTCGGTGTTTTTTTTTTTTTTTTTTTTTTTTTTTTTTTTTTTTTTTTTTTTTTTTTTTTAAAGAAAAAAAGAAAAAAGAAAAAAATATGATAAAATATTGAAAAATTCCAAAATATGAGAGGATTCTAAATATATATTCTTTTCTAGTTTTGAACATGTTTATGAAGGTGTAATGACCATTCTTTGGTAAGAATGCTATCTTGAGCTGCGTGATGATTTTATTTACCCAAGGGATCAATCTGACTTCAAAATTCCTATATTTAAATTTTTAAATATCTAATATCAATGATTTAACATAAATAAGATTATATGAGCATGAATTTAATGATGAGATAATTATATAACCATTTTAGCATAGATAACCATAGTATATCTGATTTAGGATCACATGAATGCCCCCAAAATGGCTTGGAATCTTGATGTAGTTTATGGAATTCATCCCACTAATACATATCCTTAAACCATTTAGCACTATTTTCCTAAGGGCTTATTTGTTTTTTCAAAGAGATGGTAAATACACGGTAAACGGTAATTCCCCCTATTTCACGTGTTTGAAAATTCATAGGAACTCGTGTCTTTGAAATTGGTTCAAAAGAGGTAATTTTAATTTTTGAACCGCATGATAATGCATATGATATATCCATTTTGTCCATCTGTTTTACTATAATATTTTGAAGCATGGGACAAAAAATAAAGTAGATCCAATACTCAAGTGGCCCACGCCAAAAGAAACAGTGGCCCCACAAAGTTTTTAACGGTCAGTAATCAATTTCCTTTTTCGTATGACGTGGTCCACTTGAGTTTTGGATATGCCTCATTTTTTTACTCATGCTATAAATTCAACTGGAATAATGGATGAACGGTGTGGATAAGCAAAATGCATCACAATGGGACCCACGGATATTTTGCAATATTCTTGGTTTTTGTGTCAAAAAGTAAGCAGTCAAATCAGGTATGATATAAATGCACAAGGAAATAATTATTATTTTTTTACACGGTATTTACCATTTCACCTAGAAATCAAACATGCCCTAAAGATATTTGAGAAAAAAATATAAAATAAATAAATTCCTATGAATAGTGCCGGGTTGATTTAGGACCATTAGAATGCCCTCCAAAATGGTCTAAAATTCATGCTACTTGTGGACCTCATCCCACTAATGCATGTCCCTAACCATTTGACACTATTTCTCTCTCACCAAATTTAAGGAAAAAATTAAAATTAAATTCAAATGACTAGTGTCGAGCTTAGAATAAATCAAATGCCCCTAAAACAACTCAAAATTCATGAAATCTATAGAATTCATCTCACTATCCCTAACCATTTGACACTATTTCCCTTAAAAAATTTGAGGAAAAAAAGTACATTAATTTGGGATGGTATCAATGGGCCGAAATTTATGCAATCTGTGGGATTTATCCTACTAATGCATATACCCAAGCATTTGACATCATTCCCCTTAAGAAATATAAGAAAAAATTAAAAATAAATAAATCTAGCACTATTCATTAAAAGATGACCTGAAATTACATTTAAACAAAACCGAGAGAGAGAGAGAGAGAGAGAGAGAGAGAGAGAGAGAGAGAGAGAGAGAGAGGAGGAGGAGGAGGCGGTGGCATATGGTTATGTTGATTGGATGTTTTTTAGATTACATGCTAGGAAGTATTGGTTGTGGAAATAAATGGAGAGGGTGGATGAAGGAGTGCACGAGATGAAGGAGTGCACGAGATCCTGGATCCTCCAGGTTTTCAGTTTTAGTCAATGGGTCACCTAAAGGCTTTCTTCCAAAGGTCGAGGGGGCTGAGGTAGGGTGATCCCCTATCCCCTATCCTCTGTGGTGGTGGTTGAGGCTTTGAGCAAAATGTTGGATTGCGGTCAACAGATTGGTTTATTTTTTGGAATGGGCCATTACAGCTGTAACAATGAACCATTACAGATGTTAGGGGTCGGTTACGGTCCCATATTTTTGGAATGGGCCGTTATGACCCTGTAACGCATAAAGAACCAGACTGTTACCGTTACATAAATACCTTGACCTCTACCAATCTGTGGCATTATGTAGCAAAAGATGTGATCAGTTTATTGGAATCTTCGAAGAAGTGTTGTTGATATTCCATGCCATGGTTACCACATAGTGTTTGGGACAATATTAGTAATCTGGCACAATTTGTAAATGTGTATTCGCTTTTTTAGCTAGATTCTTCTGGTGAAGCTGCCTCAGGTGTTCTTTAATTAACTTGACTCTCACTATTTTCGGGCCTCATCTTGCTACTACTGATTGTATTATTTCCATATACAAACATTCTTGGGCACTCCCTTCTCTCAACCTTTTGGAAACTGTTCCTCACACATTTATACTAGAACCAGCTGCTTTTGCTCCTCTCAACTGAGTTTTAGGAACTTATGCAATACAGGCGAACACATTTATGGGAGTGCGTATAAACATTGTAACCATACAATTGCTTGATCTTATAACACTTGTGTTGTCAATGAAAGAAACTGTTATAGAATTTCCTGTAACATATAATTTACATGCATGTGTATAAACCATGCAGAAATATTTGGAATTGTTATTTACACCTGCCCATTTTCATAGATACTCCTCGTAACTTTTTGCAATATAGTAGTACACCTTTCTACAAATGTATTGCAAAAATAGATAAAGGAGTGAATCCTTCATAAAGGGTGGCATCAAGGTATTTGGTATCGGTAATGGTGGTTGTAATGGTTACCACTATTACTGATATGGGTATTGGCCGTAATGGCCAATATGGGGGTGTAACGACTATTATGACCCTCGTAACGGCTGAATTTTTTTAACCCAAAAAATTCTGAAAAAATATTTAGAAATTTAAATATTCCAAATATGTATTCATTTTTTTAAACATGTTAATGGTAGCATAACGGTCCACTTGTTGGTGAGAGTGTTATATCTACTTATTTGGTGAATTTATGAACATGGTTATGTCTCTAATATTTATGCATCATAATTAAGCATTAGAACTAGAAATTAAAAAAAAGAGGCATAAATACGAGCTTTTTCGATTTTTTGAAAGAATGGCTCTCGAAGCTTCTATTCGCCCAAATCGCTTCAATCTACGGTTTTAATCCTAAAAACTATAGTAAGAGTAGTCGAAATCTGCAGTAGAATAATTTAGGTAAGTTTTTGAAATGAAAAAGATGAAAAAAGAAGAGACATGGATTTAAATAGAAAAAAGTCGTCATTTTTTTTTTAACCTTTACCGGGGTAATAGTCGTGATGCCCTGTAACATCCATTACGTCTCCCGTAACGGCCGATACGGTCCCAAAAAATCAACTGCCCCGTTTCACCCCTGTATCGAGTAATGGTCATAGCCGTTACCTATACATATCGGCCTTTAGGGTCATATTGTAATGGATACGGAACACCTTGGTGTGCATACAATTGTCAATGGGCACCCAAATTGATAGATGCCAGTATCTAACCCAATTTGATTGTATTTGGATCTAGATTTCTGGTTGAATTAATAATAAGATTGACTTAGTTCCATAAACTCGAATCCAATTAGAAGTTGAGTTGCGTCAAATACCAACTCCGGTCTTAAACATATGATCTTCTCATTGGTCACGTATGGTCGAAGTAGGTTTTATTGTGTGGTCAAAAGATTCTGATCAGATAAGTGCAAACTACTTCTACAATGTATTTTGAATGTTGTCATTGCAAGGAATGCTACATTTCGTAATGAATTGCCATTAGGGATATGAAGGCTTATCCCCTAACCAAGGATAAGGGCCTTAGAAAGAAGGCTTTGTAGGCCGATATCCCAAACCATGGGATAAGGCTATGGTGATGATGATGACAAAGGTCCTATAAGAATTATGATTCCATTGTAGGGCTTGTTTGAATACGAAGAATCCATACTGTGGACATGGATAATTGTGATGATTCTCTTTTCTAACACCATAGCTCAACAGGTTCCTGTCACGCCCTAGACTCAGTAATCGGACTCACAAGGAACCCGATGGCCGGTTCTGGCCGCAACAGTCTATGTAGTACCCCATTCTCGGCTCCTGAGACAGGTTCTAGTCCTGGAATCCTATAAGGAGGATTTTCATAATAGTATAATCATTTTCTAATATGAGCATACCCAAGACCACAGCAAGTACATCTGAGAATAACAAAGGGCACATATCACAGAATCCACTAAGAATTTGAACTTTTACAAGTTTACATCAGGTTTAAAGGAACATACATAAGGTAATAAGAAAAGAGAGAGAAATCAACAATACTGGAGTCCTCACTGCTCAACTCTACTCCACGCTCTGCTGTTACGAGGCTGGCCTAGAGTTTCCTGGATGCATTAATCGTGCATAAGCTTATAGAAGCTTAGAGAGTGGTGTAAGTGTGTGTCAATGGTGCACAGAAGAATAGCAGGAGGTACAGGGAAAGAATATGCTTAATGAGAATATCACTAGCCTTACCAAGGCTTATCATGAATACCATGCAATGAGTATTGAGCGCCATACCAAGGCAATGCATGAAAGGGGCTTACACAACCAATGCTAATGCGATGCAAGTAATGCTAGTGCTCATAACCAAACCATATGTCAAGTATATAAATCACTGGGGCCCATTACAATACTGAATGACTGTCGCTCTACAGACCCCGCACAATTAAATGAGCGTAAGGGACCTCATTACTCGCCTGTGGACAACCAATTACCAGCAAGGCCTGACGGTAGCGGACCCATTTATGAGCTGGTCAGGCTCAGCCTAGCAATGCCTCTTTACACCAGGCTGGTAAGGCTACACCCCTATCGAATCGACTACACGACAGTAGGAGTCGCGGCCTAACGGTATAAGGCCCTCGTGCGATCATAATTTTCACTCAGTCATGGCGTTGGAGCAGATCCTTGGTACCATGGAAGTTTTGAGAATTTCACCTATGGGCATCCTATGCACCCTGTATGCTCAAGTAATATTTTCGGTGTCCACTCATACGACCATCCACGAATATCCTAGTGGAGGCGAGACCCTGATGAAGCAAGGGTGGTATTATCATGAAATGCTATGCCAATGCATGAGTCACACACAGATCATGCACTAGCTGCAGACACACAATGTGCACAAGGGGAGAAACTCCATCCTTTAATGACCACCATACAATGCAATCAATTCATACAGATGATGCATATGGGTCATAATGATGTACGTGTGCTACCTGTATAATGTATTCCTTCGTCCTAAGGAGGGACAAGGTCTAGGTACATAGATAGGTATAAGGAGAAGCGAAGTCCTCTAGTGGGGGCCCAGTACTTTGGGATGGCCCACAAACTAAGAGAGTCAAAACCCTAAGGAGGGTTGGTCCTAGCCAGGCCCAAGGTGGGCCTTCAACCAGCTATAAGGGCCTCTATAGGCCTACCTTAGAACCACCAAGGAGGACATTCAACCTTAACTGGGTCCCAAAAGGTAGCCTTCTACGTATGCAAAGAAAGGTCCAAGGCACAATCAATTTATGGCCTAGTGGGCCATACACTAAGCCCACTACATAGGCAACCTGGTGGGCCCTTAAGCAAGGTTAGGGCCCAACCATAAGGGTTATGGGTTCACTCATTGTGGTGGGCTTAATGGGCAGCCCGTTATCCCAACATATGAGAAATCTTTATATTTTTAACACAAGTAAGTTGGGCCTTACATCTCGGTCCAAGTATGAATTTATTATAATGGGCAAACAAGGGCCCAACTACTTGAGTATTTGGCCCATAAGACCCATCACAATGGCATGGTAAATATAGGACCTAAGGGTTCAATAGGCCTATCAAAAGTTCCAGCCTAACTAAGGTTATAAGGCCCATACTTAACTAAGAGACTAACCCAAGAAGAATCCAATTGGGATGGGCCTTTAATCATGCACTAATTAAGCACAAAAAAAATAAAATAAAAAAATTAAGATGGTAAGATACTGACTTAAATCCTCCTTAAATGTACTTTAGAGCCACCAAGGAGGACACCGGAAATATTTTTGGAGCATACCGGGTGCATATGATGCCCATGGGTGAAATTCTCAAGACTTCCATGGTACCAAGAGAATGCCCCCACGCCGTGACCGAGTGAAAACTATAAGTGCACGAGGGTCTTATACCGTTAGGCCGCGACTCCCACTGTCGTGTAGTCGGTTGGGTAGGGATGTGGCCTTATCCGCCTGTGAGGAAAGGCATTATTAGGGTGAGTCTGACCAGCTCGTGAAATGGGTCTGCTACCGTCAGGCCTTATTGGTGATTGGCTGTCCACAGGCAGGTAGTAAGGTCTCTTACGCTTGTTTGACTGTGTGGGTTTGTAGAGCGGTAGTCATTTAGCAGTTTAATGGACCTCGATGATTTTCTTATGGCTGAAAATGTATTTGATGTGTGGATTGGATATGAGCACTGACATTACTTGCATCGCATTAGCATTAGCTGTGTAAGCCCCTTCATACATTGCCTTGGTATGGTGTTCAATACTCATTGCATCGTATTCATGATAAGCCTTGGTAAGGCTAGTGATATTCCCATTGAGCATGTTTCCTTCCCTGTACCTCCTGCTATTCTTCTGTGCACCATTATCACACACTTACACCACCCTTTAAGCTTCTATAAGCTTATGCACGATTGACGCGTGTAAGAGATTCTAGGCAGGCGTCGTAGCAGCAGAGCGTGGAGTAGAGTTGAGCAGTGAGGACTCCAGTGTTGCTTATTTCTCTCTTTTCTTATTACCTTATGTATGTTCCTTTGAACCTGATGTAAACTTGTAAAAGTTCAAATTCTCAGTTGATTTTGTGATGTGGGCCCTTTGTTATTCTTAGATGTACTTGCTGTGATCTTGGGTATGCTCATATTGAAAAATGATTATACTATTATGGAAATCCTCTTTGTAGGCTCCCAGGACCGGAACTTGTCTCGGGAGCCAAGAATGGAGTATTACGGAGGCTGTTGCGGCCAGAACCGGCCATCGGGTTTCTTGTGAGTCCGGTTATCGAGTCTGGGGCGTGACAGGAGTTGGTATCAAATGTGTGGTTTAAATAGCAAGTGGAAATCCTAGCTTATTAGACCTTTGCCACCTCGTATCTTGTGCCAGAGAACTACAATTATGGATGAGGCTAATGATTAGTTTGTAGATTCGATGGTTTTCCTTGCAATATAAGTAGCAGAGAACATCACATCATGGGAAAACTAATTGTTTTCCTATGGATTCCTTGTATCTAAACCTATGTTTCAAATAGTCATAGCATACGCTACGTAGCGTAGCTAAATAGCGTAAATCCCCTGTAGTGTCTATAAGGGTCATATTGTATGCTACAAATACGTAGGGTACACTAAATTTATTTATTTATTTTTCTTGTTTTTTGATTTTTTATCTTTGTTAAAAATGGTATAAAACTCACATCATGGAAAGCTTATATAAAGTTAAAATCAAACCTTTTTGTTTTACTTTCACTTAAAATGGTTGTGATCATTTGTTAAAGTTGGTGCGAAACTCACACATTAAAATCCTTTAAAACTAAACTTGAAAGAAAAAGGGTTTTTGAAAACCCCTCTTTGTATTGGTGACATCTGTATTGTGCTTAATACTTTTAACCTATGGGATTTTTATTTCTTTTTCATACTTGTGAGTTGTGACTTGTAGTTTCAATTAGACTATTAATTAAAGCAGTTTGCTTAGAAAGTTGTTAATTTGATAATTATTTGATTTGGTTTATAACTTTATATATCTGGATTGGCTTTTGATAAGTGATAATTAATAACTTTTTTGAACATGCTTATACTTGAAAAATGAATAATCTTTTAGGCTTTTTTATTTTTTCCTTACTATTTATCATGTTTTTTCTTATTTTTAAATTAAAAATAGAATTATTGTGTGGTTCACACTATACACTATGCTATTTACGCTACACGCTGCAGAGGGCTGAACGCTACGCAACATGCTACCGCCATTTAAAACACTGATCCAAACATTGATGTAGATAGGCAATTGAAAACTTCCAAACAATGGATAGGCCAGGTTGTTAAAAAATGTCAGTTAAGCCTTGTTCCACTGGCCATAGGTGAGCTGCTAGTTGAGGACATTGCCTTTGACACAGGGTAAAATGGTAAATTAGCTTGGCTTAATAGTAGATTTATATCCTCCGATGATGTCCATTCCCAGCCTTCTTTATATGCCATTCCTTCTCTATTATGTTGAGCCTCCATAATTTGTCCCAACTCCATTGGATAATAGTTTGACTTAAGCATCACTGTTTGCTTATTTGCAGACAGCAAAATATAACTTCAATCGTATATTGTTCAAGCCAGAGATGTTTCAGGAATTACTATTGGATAAGGTAATACAGCTTTCCCTCTTTTCAAGTGGTGAAATTTGAAGGAACATTTATGTCCTGTTTGGATGCCTAAAAATGAGTTCATCATTGTGTATTAGAGACCTTGATCTCTAAACTTAATTACTGTTGACGTGAACTCACTATGTATTATAGGTAATGATTTTTTGCTTATTAAGATTATATTCAATCCTTTCCCTAAAAAAAGATGATCTCTAATACATAATTACGATTAACTAAAATGAGATGAACTCATTTTTAGGTGTCTACTGAACAGGCCGCTAGTTGATTCTCCTCACCGGCTTCAGGTTTTTCTTGAGAAATAATCACATGTCGGCAATTGAATGGTGTACTTTACTATGTTGGGGACTCATTATAAATTAGGTCAATCCAATCATCAGGTTAGCTCCACCATAAAAACAATGGAAAACACAGCGGCCCACCTGATGATGTTGGATTGGTTTGATTTTCTGGGGTGTCCCATTTTCATGGTGGGGACCCTATTGGACTGTTGAATTCCATACACCATGGTGGGTTCCTCAATGAATTTGGAGGTGTTTTGGTGGTTCTCCATTTTTTCCCATGGTGTGGCCTGCCCGATGATTGGATATGTCCGACTTTTGCACCAGGCATTCTTCATGCGGGATATATCTGTTGGACTGATTGGATGCCATACGTACTATGGTGGGCCCTACATGAATCACCAGCATGGTAAATTATCATGTGGTCACCTACCATTACCATGAGATCATTACTCATTTTCCTTCTCTTTGGATTGTAAATGTGGGCGTGATATTTGCAGATTGGGTTTAGGATGGTAGAGACCATTACCAACAATGCACCGGGAAGTGTTGTGGGATTCGATCGGCCCATTTTCGTCTTCCACAAATGATAATGCTCAAAGAGAGGTTCTATTTACAACTGCACATCTTTATTTTCTACTTTTGCTTGTGTAAGTGGATACTAACAAGAGAAATACACGAGTAGAAATATTTGTGAATACATTCATGTAAACAAATGAAAAAGAAAAGATTCATCCATCCAACTAGCCTGTGTCAAGTTGCAAATGAGTTGTATTAGACCCATAGAAATGAAAAAAAATTAAAAATTGGTCTGGATGGTTGATCCAGAGCAGCCCTCTATTCATAGGTTACCTGTGAAAATCACACTAATAGGATGATGTTCAATGCCATAATCAGTGGCCCTTTTGTTATCACCGTCCATTTTTCACAGCACACTGATCACATGGTTACGATGTCCAGATCAAAGTGATTCTTTGAGTCATAAGCAATCCAAGATGTGCTGATTCGACCCCACACCCCCCCCCCCCCCCCCCCCCCCCCCCCCTCGTTTTTTGGCCTTTGGGAGTTTTATGTGCTCCTTGGTGCTCCCAGCCTGGGTGGAGGGTTGTGCCAGGTTAGCAGCTGGCGTCCAACTTATGCCATAACTTCGAACATGCATTCACATAAGATGAAATTCCAAAACCATGCTAGGGCTGTCCCTGTAAGGTATGCACTGCATCAGAACCCAGGTGTAGTGAGCTGAAGTTGTGGCCATATGGATTTATATAGCCAACATCAATTTGTTGGGATAAGGCTTAAAATGATTTTACTTATTTGGAGTATCCACATTGCAACCAATCAGTTAAACGGTCATGTGCATCTGATCATTGTGATTTCAGCTCGGTGGGCGATGAACATTGGGTTAGTCCACCATCAGTTAAACGGTCATGTGCATCTGATCATTGTGATTTCAGCTCGGTGGGCCATGAACATTGGGTTAGTCTGATGGATGGTCATAATAGATGGACTCTCCATGTGTTGAATGCAGTTAGTTTGCCCTTTGGAGTACTTTGACCAAAGAGAAAGGGACCTGCTAAACAGAATTTTTGATTATTTTGAAGCAATGACTGGTATGAAATAACATTGCTTGTTCGCCTCTACTCAGTGTCCTTGTTCGTCTGAGGGCTGAATTTACCTCAAGTGCTTGTTTTTTGCCTTCCTTCAGCTATTTAAAGAGTTGGTTGAGGTTGTGGTCAATGCCAATATCCTTCTCTGCATTGTTCAGTAAAATAATAATTTCATTAGTCTATTCTAGCGAACCTGGTTATCAGAGCCATCATTAACAATCAGTTGTTGAGGCATGTTATCAAAATAATTGTATCTACAGTTGTGGTAATGGGGTTGCAAGTACAATCCCAACATGGTGGTGCTTTTCTATAATCAAATAACTTGTACTAGCCATCACTTAAGAAGGTAATCATCAATCCTTAAGGAAATGAATGTTTTTGATGTGATCTATTATTCTGCTAATAAATTGTTTGATGGAAGATTCATCTATCACTGTATTGTGATGTGATCTATTATTAGTCTGCTAATAAATTGTTTGATGGGAGTTGCAACCGTCACTTTTTTTGTGAAAGACTAGATCAACCCAATTTTCCATGAGACCATTTTTTAATCCTCTCCTGTTGAGGGGAGGTGCTGTCAGACTTTTCAGTCACCCTAGTTACCATATTCAAAATCAGTGACTGGAGAGCTGGGATTCAATTTTCCTCCTGGCAGGTTTTGTTGATATTTCTGCGAATCCGGATGCTGGTGGAAGAGATTTACGCAGGTAATCTCTTCTTATTCGTGGAAATAGGACCCTTGGATAATTTTCATCTTTTTACCAGTCGAATGTCCTCCAATCCAGTATTCAGATAATTAAATAAGCTTAAGTGTCGGTTCACGGTACATCTGCACTGGGTACCGTAATTTGGACGGTTGAATTTGATTATTTGTACGTAGCTCGCTTGACTGGGCCCAAAAAAGCTCGAATCGACTCAACTCGAAACTGAGTTCGATCCGAGTCGAGCCGTTTTTTATACCTCGAAAATGAGTTCGGGCCGAGTTTGAGCTGACCCCAGCTTGACTCCACTCAACTTGGATCGATACTCGGCTCAACTTGGATCGACTCGGTATATGCATCATACGTGTGCCGTTCGAAGCATCTCCATTTCAGAAGGGCAGGGCAATCCCTTCTGCTACAACAAGGGAGATGTGGAGACACCATGAAATCTCGGTGAGATCCAAATTCTACAAAAGAGAAGAAATCTCTCTCTCGATGGAGCTTTACTTGGGTTTCTTTGGTTTTGATAGCTACAGTATTTGAAATGGGTTTTATAGAGCCTTTTTTCGATCGTCATCAAGACTTGATTAGTTCCTCAAGCCCCATATTTTCTTAAAATCAGAAAGCATTGATTGATTTAATGGGAAATGAAATTTTGCATTAATTATCTTTAGAAAATGTCTTCTTTTATGGATTTGAGAATGCGTGTGCTGGAATTGTAGGTTTCATCTGAAAGAAGCTTGGTAAGGGTTTGACTGTATAGAGAAATGGTGAAAAAAAAGGAAAGAAAAGAAAAGAAAAGCTCGAAGCTCGAATTTGGCTTGAATTGGTCTGATCGCTGATCAAGCTGAGCTCGAGACGGAGATGCTAGCTCGGTCACTGAGCTGAGCCGAGTTTGAACTGGGTGTGCCTGGTGACCAAGCTGAGCCGAGTTGAGGCCAACTTGACTCGGTTCAGCTCGATGTACACCCCTATTTTTAAGTCATGTGTGCAATTTCTACGTGCCTTTGCATCATCATCTCACTTTGCCAGAGTATTAGAGTTTTTATTTTATTTTATTCCATACCATTCTACGGTACAGGCCCAAAAATGAGGTACTTCGAAGGCTCAAGCGGACCACTTTTTGGGGATTAAGCATCGCCCATTGAAAACCTTTTGGGCCCACAGAAGTTTTGAATCATGCTGATATTTGTTTCTTCCCTTCATCCAGGCCTATGTGACCTTATGATGAACAAGTTGGATGGAAATTAACCATCTCGGTGGGCCCTAGGAAGGTTTGAACGGTGGGTGTCATTATTAGTGGTGCTTCCTAACGTCTGGTCCACTTGAACATTGGATCTGCCTATTTTTAGGATTATAGCCTAAGATAATATGGAAAAGTAGGTGGACCGTGTGGATGAAGCCCACACATCACGGTGTCACCTCATAGCCCTTCTCCGTTCCTAGCTATGGACGGACGGGGTAGTAGTAGTACCCAATCCACGTCTGAACATAGGGCGCGGCTTCGCTGGGTGCCCGCATCTACAGAGGTCGGTGGATCACTGGCTGTGGAGTTCACCGTGATGTATGTGCCTTGACCACACCACAGGAAACAACGGTGACTGAATACTTACCTTTAAAAACTTCCTGGGGCACTCGAATGTTTATTTGCCATCCAACCTATTCATAAGGTAACAAAGACATGGATGAAGGGACTTTACGAATATCAGGACCCAAAAACTTTTGTAGCCCAGAAAAGTTTTTAATGGTTAATTACCACTGTGATATGTGGTGTATTCCGCCTGAGATTTCGATCTGCTT
Organism: Magnolia kwangsiensis; assembly: GCA_037074715.1. Taxonomy (NCBI): domain Eukaryota; kingdom Viridiplantae; phylum Streptophyta; class Magnoliopsida; order Magnoliales; family Magnoliaceae; genus Magnolia; species Magnolia kwangsiensis. The sequence continues at coordinate 32,660,068 of CM073586.1, read as the reverse complement.
CATTTTTGGCACTATGCCCTGAAATGGGCTTTCTAAACGGATGGACGGTGTGGATGTAAGTCATATACATCAAGGTAGGCCCCACAAACAGGGTTCCACCGACCTCTGTGGATCGCCACATCCCCCAAAATAATATATAGAGCTGGATCCCAGCTGTAGGCCCCGTCATTACAGAACGTCCTAGCCGTCAGAGCTCCAGATTTGTCTCTGTTGGTGATGGTTGATTTAGTCCGACCATTGTGGACGCTGGGCATTAGTGGGACCCCTGTGGGGCTGACGGTGATGAATATGCCTTAAATCAACACCGTCCAGCGATTTTGACATCTCATTGTAGGGCATGATCCAAAAAATGAAGCTGACTGAAATCTTAGTTGGACCACACCACAGGAAACAGTTGGTCGTTGTTGAATCCTCACCGATAAACACATAATGTATTCCACCGGAATGTTTATTTGCCATCCAACCTGTGATAAGGTTACAGGGACCTCCTGGGGATGGCTAACAGTGAAGTGTGAACTGGCAGTGGGGTGTCCTAACAAGCTAACAGAAAAAGAAAAAAGAAAAAAAAAACCAACAGAAAAAGGTCACAAGGGCCTAGAAGAAGAGACCACACGGATGTCATCTTCATCCAAAGTTTTTGTGGCCCGCACCAAAAGTTTTTAACGATCCATTACCTGTTTCCTGTACTATGGTCCAGCAGAGATTTGGAACTGCTTCGTTTTTTGTGTCATGCTAAAACGAGCTTTCAATACGGATGGACGTCGTGGATGTAGTCACATACATCATGGTGGGCTCCATCAGGGGTCCAAACCACGGTGGATGCGGTGTTCCACCAAAGCCGCCCCCACTTTCTAATGCATGAGCCATCCTTGGTGGGGTCCACTAGATGGAAGATACCGATTCACACATCCTTTTGCCACGTGTATGGTGGAAGGGTAGCCTACGAGCGTTCCTCATGTACATGTCATGAATGGTTTTTATTACATGTGCATGACGCGATCCCTTATCTACGACGGACAAGATCAACATCATGCACCGGGCGGCTCGGAGGTACGGACCCGTTCTTTCTGACGTGAGTCGCGTCAATTACGACCGTCGATCTACGCGCGCATGAGGTGAGGTTCGATTATAACGTGACTGTGTATCTTGGTTCCTCAAGACACGTGTATGTACGTTCGAATTCGAGTCACGCGAGCATTTAAGGTCGGACCGGCTTCTCCCCCATCTGGGATCTGCCACGCGTGCCCAATGCCCATACGTTAATGTACGCCTATCCTACAGTACGCTTCCACAGATTTTCTCGAGGCGCACTTTTGGCTAAAATGGACGGTTCAGATGCAATCCCATGGAAGAAGGGTTATATGTTTGGACTTGACCTGCTACGGGCAGCGGACGCAGACCGCTGTGTATTTTTCTAGACCGGAGGATACGCACCTGGGTTTATGATTCATTGATCGAGACCATTGGTCTTTTGAGACGTATCGTGAGTGGACTTTTCCCAGGATATCTTCAAGTCCGAAGATCCCACCATTGAATCTGGACCACTGGAGTATTCCTAGCTTCACCATCTATTTTCAGGACACAGATTCAAAAGGCTATGATCAAGGATGTTCTGATGGCATGGTCCATCTGTGGTGGAACATATAGATAATCTGAATCACTGAGCGATGGGCATCATTTATATGCAGTTGCAACCTGAATATTCTGAACATACCTCAGTTCGAGTTTCGGATAAAACACACACGTGGCGGCACATGTGTACGATGATCTTAATCATAAATTATGTGGAATCAAGTATTGATTGACGCCAACCAAAATTTTATGTGATTATACTATGCCAACCATCTAATAAATGTGCTTTTTATTAATTAATAATAACAGTTGCTGTTGTAACTCGTTAATAATAAAGTGTGAACTGACCGTGGGTGAGTGTGATGACAAGCTAACAAAAAGAAAATAGAAAAAAGAAAATGACCACTGTAGACAAAACCTTTTACCCAGTGGTTTTTATGAAGTAATTCAAACTTAAGTTACCAACTTAGATTAGCACGTGCGGATGGCGAATTTGAGGACGAAACTACCCCTCTTCTTTTCAAGCGGATCGGCCGGTGCTCGAAGACGAGAGCTGACGTTCCTCGAACTCCGAGTTGAACGTTTCAAAAGAGAACAAAGTTACGTGGCCCCCACAGTTATGTATTTATTATATCCACGACGTTCATCCATATTTCGACATTATTTTGGAACATTTATATATATATATATATATATATATATATATATATATATAACCAACGATCAACTGGACCACACCACAAAGAGTTGGACCACACCACAAAGAACAGCGGGAAAATTGATTTTTACAGTTAAAAATTTTGTAGGGCTCATCATAATACTTATTTTCCATCCAATCTATTCATAACACCACAAAGACCTGAATGAAGAGAAAAACAAATTTCATAATGATCCAAAACTTCTGTAATCCCTAAAAGGGTTTCAATGGTAGATGTTCGATTCTCCACTGCCTTTTACACTGTGGTCCACTTGATAGTTAGATCTGCCTTATTTTTCATCTCAAGCCTTAATATGAGCTCGCCAAATAGATGGACGGTTTGGATATAACAGAGACCTCATGATGGGACCCACAAAATCAACAAAAATTCCGCAGCAAAAAAAAAAAACCGGCGGCAGTTTTTTTTTTTTTTTAAATGGAGAACTTTCTCCCCCTTACATTTTTCTCTAATACACAATTATGTAAATATGTATATATAAGTATATAACAATATTTTTCTATCTTTCAATTCATTTCGTTGCCTATTTATTTAACAAGCATCTCCTAGACTAGAATGAGTTACTTAACCTACGTTACTTAACCTACCACATATGATGGATTACAAATAAAACATCATTGTGAGGGCATAACAAGGTTTCTACTATGGAACCACTATTTCCCGTGGTATGATCCACTTGATATTTCGATATGCCACCATTTTAGGCTGAAACCCTTACTTTAGATGGAAAAATGGTTGAACGTCGTAGATAGTCCACATACATTCAAGGCGGGCCCAATTCAGTTTTTCATTTTTTATTTTTATTTTTATTTTTTTGGGACTAAGTATAGATAGTCTCTCAAAAAAAGTCTTTCTCATCTTTGTTGATGATTTAACTAGCGCTTAATCCGTTGGTTTCCTCGCTGAATTTCTATGTTGCCTCGCTAAATTTTTAGGCTCCCTCGCTCAATTTTTCGGTTCCCTTGCTCAATTCTTAAGTTGCCTCGCTGAATTTCTATGTTACCTTGCTCAATTCCTAGGTTCCCTCACTCAATTGCTAGATTGTCTCGTTGAATTTCTAGCTTCTCTCGCTCAATTTCTAAGTTGTCTCGTTCAATTTCTAGCTTTCTCTCTCAATTTCTAGCTTCTTTAGCTCGATTCCTAGGTTTCCTCGCTCAATTTCCACGTTGCCTCGCTCAATTCCTAGGTTTTCTCCCTCAATTCCTAGGTTTCCTTGCTCAATTTATAGGTTACCTTGCTAAATTTCTAAGTTCCCTCGCTCAATTTCTAAGTTCCCTTGCTCAATTCCTAGGTTGCCTCGCTCAAATCTTGGGTTTCCTTGCTGAATTTCTAAGTTCCCTCTCTTGATTTCTAGGTTCCCTCACTCAATTCCTAGATTGCCTTGCTCAATTAATAGGTTGCCTTGCTCAATTTCTAGGTTCCCTCGCTTAATTTGTAGCTTTCCTCGCTCAATTCTTAGGTTCCCTCGATTGCCTCGCTCAAATCCTAAGTTGCCTCGCTGAATTCCTACGTTGCATCACTCAAATCCTAGGCTGCCTCGCTCAATTTCTAGGTTCCCTCACTCAATTCCTAAGTTGCCTCATGAATTTCTAGCTTCCCTTGCTCAACTCCTAGGTTGCCTCGCTCAATTCCTACCTTGCCTCGCTCAATTTCTAGGTTCCCTCACTCAATTTCTAGCTTCCCTCGCTTAAATCATAGGTTGCCTCACTGAATTTCTAGGTTCTCTCGCTTAATTTCTAGCTTTCCTCGCTCAATTCATAGGATTCCTCGCTGAATTTGTACGTTGCCTCGCTTAATTCCTAAGTTCCCTCACTCAATTCCTACGTTGCCTCGCTCAATTTTTAACTTCCTTTGCTTAATTTCTAGCTTCCCTTGCTCAATTCCTATGTTACCTCGATAAATTCCTACGTTGCCTCGCTCAATTCCTACATTGTATTTCTAGCTTCCCTCGCTCAATTCCTAGGTTACCTCCCTAAATTCCTACGTTGCCTCGCTCAATTCCTAGGTTGCATCACTCAAATCCTAGGTTGCCTCACTCAATTCCTAGGCTTCCTCGCTCAATTCCTAAGTTGTCTTGCTCAATTCTTAGGTTGCCTCGCTCAATTTCTACCTTCCCTCGCTCAATTCTTAGGTTGCCTCGCTGAATTTCTATGTTCCCTCACTCAACTCGTGGGATTCCTCGCTGAATTTCTACGTTATCACGCTCGATTCCTAAGTTCCCTCGCTCAATTCCTACGTTGCCTCACTTAATTTCTAGCTTCCCTCGTTCAATTTATACGTTGCCTCACTGAATTTCTAGCTTCGTTCGCTCAATTCCTAGGCCTTCCATCGCTCAATTCCTAAGTTACCTTGCTCAATTCATAGGTTGCCTCGCTCAATTGCTAGGTTCCCTCACTCAATTTATATGTTGCCTTGCTTAATTTTTAGCTTCCCTCACTCAATTCCTAGGTTGCCTCGCTCGATTCCTAAGTTGCCTCGCTCAATTGATAGGTTACCTCACTCAATTTCTAGGTTCCCTCACTTAATTTGTAGCTTTCCTCGCTCAATTCCTAGGTTCCCTCGGTTGCCTCGCTCAAATCATAGGTTGCCTCGCTCAATTCCTAGGTTCCCTCACTCAATTCTTAAGTTGCCTTGTTGAATTTCTAGCTTCCCTTGCTCAATTTCTAGGTTGCCTCGCTGAATTCCTACCTTGCCTCGCTCAATTTCTAGGTTGCCTCGCTCAAATCCTAGGTTGCCTCGCTAAATTTTTATGTTCCCTCATAAAATTTTTAGCTTCCCTCGCTCAATTCCTAGGATTCCTCGCTAAATTTTTACATTGTCTTGCTCAATTCCTATGTTGCCTCGCTCAATTCTTAGGTTGCCTCTCTCAATTTCTAGCTTCCTTCGCTCAATTTCAAGCTTCCCTCGCTCAATTCCTAGGTTACCTCGCTGAATTCATACGTTACCTCGCTTAATTCCTACGTTGCCTCGCTCAAATCCTACGTTACCTCGTTCAACTCCTAGGTTCCTTTACTCAATTCCTAAGTTTCCTCGCTCAATTTCTAGCTTCCCTCACTCAATTCCTAGGTTGCCTTGCCGAATTCCTACCTTGCCTCGCTCAATTTATAGTTTCCCTTACTCAATTTCTAGCTTCCCTCGCTCAAATCCTAGGTTGTCTCGCTGAATTTCTAGGTTTCCTCGCTTAATTTCTAGCTTCCCTCGCTCACTTCCTAGGATTCCTCGCTAAATTTTTACATTGTCTCGCTCGATTCCTAAGTTCCCTCGTTCAATTCCTACGTTGCCTCGCTCAATTTCTAGCTTCCCTCGCTTAATTTATACGTTACCTCGCTGAATTTCTAGCTTCCTTCACTCAATTCCTAAGCCTTCCCTCGCTCAATTCATAGGTTGTCTCGCTGAATATTTACGTTGCCTCACTCAATTGTTAGATTCCGTCGCTCAATTTATATGTTGCCTTGCTCAATTTCTAGCTTCCATTGCTCAATTCCTAGGTTGCCTCGCTTAATTGATATGTTGCCTCGCTCAATTTCTAGGTTCCCTCGCTTAATTTGTAGTTTTCCTCGCTCAATTTGAGATGAATATCACAATGTTATAAAACATGTGCCTACAGCTTTCATTTTGTTTCAAAGTTGAATTGATATCTAACCATATATCAATTTGGCAGATACCCGAATAGTCCCCAAACTAAAATGCTCACTAGGTTGCCTGTATCGAATGCATGACTTGAATCGCTTTGTGAAATCATTTGACTTTTTTGTACCTTTGAATTGTGTGTTGCATTCCATTTTGCTGCAATTGCCATGCATTTTTCAGCTTCCAAGGATACAAGTTAAAGATCTCGCAGAGTGTGATGGATGATACGCAGGCACTTAGAAATTGCATACATGTCATACATGGTGAAAAAATCTGATCAAGCACACGTGTGGCTGAGTGTGGATGAACAGGGACAACACTCTCCACATGTGTGGAACTAGCAAACCTCCTGAATGCTAAAATGTTACATTTATAGTTCTGTAAATTGTTCAATTAATTATTTTTATATGGATAGGGACATCACCCTCCACATGGACAGGGACAACATGTTAATTGTTTGATGAAATCCTTTAGCCAAATCCTTTTTTGGATGAAACCATGCTATCAATTGGACTTGAGACCACCTTTCTCAATTGGGATCAGCGGCCAAGTCAATGTTACAAAGACAACTACATTTCTTAAACCTTAATCCAAAATTTATCTTGATGGCTGTGACACCATGGGCAGGGGTGCATACATGATGTTGTATAAATTAGATAATCTCTGGCCCATTTGATGGATGGATTGGGTCTTGCTCCAATGTGCCACATTGGTGTGTAGTACCCATTCTTCATGTTTACACATGGTTGCGCGTATATGGGCTGTTCTTTTTCATAGATTCCAAGTCATTATTACTCTCTAAGCATGTCTGATTTTCTTGGAAGAGAACAATTCCATAGTTCATAATAGTCACTTCTTGGGCTACAACAGCCAGATTTTGTTTGGAGCTTAGAATTTGTTACATCTTGCAAACACATGAAACATAAATGACTTTAGAAAAAGTGCTATTGATGTCACTTTTCTTGACGAAATGGAAAGAACTCCCAAACATTCCATTTCCTTTTCAACTAATTTTTGCATGAATGCATTTCAATGAAATAATCCTTTTTCAAAAGTCAGACCATGCTCCCAAATGGGGCCTTACAAAAATTCAATCCACTTTGAAGACAAATCTGGATGCCTATACTCATAATAGCAGCCTCATTATTGGTATTATAGTTGCATGATATTTTAAGTTCCAAATGAGTCTCATTACTAAACTTTTGTTGCAGTTGAACTAACTTTGATTTTTTCGCACACCGAAAAATATCCAGATGAACCACTGCATTTGAATGTGAAAAGGTTGGTTATTAGTGTTTACAGATAACAACTTTGTGAAATCAATTCTAAGCTTTTGTGAGTGAGTATGCTGTGACTGGAAAGGATGTTGACACTGGAAGTCTTTTGGCAGCACTGGTAGAAGTTGGATTCCTTATTGGATTGGAATGGAACAGGTCTATATATTCATGTTCTTTTCCATCATGAAGGGCTTGTCTTGTGTAAGATTTTTGTGTGTGCATGTGTGTGTGAGTGCAGATTCATAAATTGATAGTTTTTGGTCATTTCTTCCTTCATTGATCGTCCATGATGGGTGGTTTTATGAGCATTGTGCTTTCATTTTATGGATTTCTCCTCATGGTGTTTATTTCCTCATACTTGTAGATGGGATCTACAACAAAATGGGTGAAGGTTAATTTATGCAACCAATATAATCTCAAGTGATAAATATTCTGTTTGTCTTATGTGATATTTAAAGCATGTTGTAAGTTTTCCTGTCCATGCATAGGCCTTGCATGATAGCAAACACAGTGGGCTTCTATCTCTTAAAGTTACTGTAATGACTTGAGAAATTCTTTAGATGTTCTTAGATTGGGATTAGAAAAACCCTATTAGCAGAAGTACCAGTTATTAACCTGCATTGATCTATCTATTTTTTGCCATCTCTCTTCATCAATAGAGTAATTTCTACCCTTAAAAGAGTATTGAAATCCTTATCATGCTATTTAGGTTCCCTTTTTTGTAGGTGCAAGCTGGTCTTTCTGCACTTGAAGATGCAATGGAGGCAGGATATGAAGATTTCAAAGTAATCAATCGAATTTCTCAAAATCTACATTTTTTTAATTATAAGATTGACATCAGCAGAATGTTTTCCTTTAAACAAGAGGTTGGCTAATCCCATATGCTTGTAAAAGGCAGCCCAACATGCATTGCATCTACCAATGAGGTGCATAGGTGCTAAATGGCCTCACTTTTATGTGAGGCAGTCTAAACTCAAATTAAACTGACTAAATTATGTACCAATGTCTCTATGTCGGACATCTCAGACACTTGAGACTTCAAGTTTTGACCATTTCAATATAGTTCTAGGTGTAACTTGCAAGCATTTCCTACAAACTGACTAAATTCCTTGGTTGCCTCACTCAATTTCTAGCTTCCCTCGCTCAATATCTAGCTTCCCTCACTCAATTCCTAGGTTGCTGGGCTCAATTTGTAGGTTGCCTCGCTCAATTTCTAGCTTCCCTCATTCAATGCTTACATTGCCTCACCCAATTTGTATGTTGCCTCGTTCAAATCCTATATTCCCTCGCTCAATTCATAGGTTGCCTCGCTCAATTCCTAGGTTACCTCACTGAATTTCTATGTTGCCTCGCTCAATTTGTAGGTTCCCTCGCTCAATTCATATGTTCCCTCGCTCAATTCATGTGTTCCCTTGCTCAGTTTGTAGGTTTCTTTGCTTAATTCCTTGGTTGTCTCGCTCAATTCCTAGGTTGCTTCGCTCAATTTTTACGTTGCCTCGCTCAATTCCTAAGTTGCCTCACTCAATTCCTAGGTTCTCTCGCTCAATTTTTACATTACCTCGCTCAATTTCTAGGTTGCCTCGTTCAATTCCTAGGTTGCCTCGCTCAATTTGGAATTTGCCTCGTTCAATTTCTACGTTGTCTTGCTCAATTCCTTGTTTCCCTCGCTCAATTTGTAGGTTGCCTCGCTCAATTTCTACGTTGCCTCGCTCAATTTCTAAGTTCTCTCGCTCAATTTCTAAGTTTCCTCTCTCAGTTTTAAGCTTGCCTCGCTCAATTTATAGGTTGCATCGCTCAATTCCTTGGTTGCCTCGCTTAATTTCTAGGTTTCATTGCTCAATTCCTAGGTTGCCTCGCTCAATTTCTAGGTTCCCTCGCTTAATTTTTAGGTTGTCTCGATCAATTTGTAGGTTGCCTCACTGAATTTCTACGTTCCCTCGCTTAATTCCTAGGTTCCCTCGCTCAATTTGTAGGTTGTCTTGCTTAATTCCTTGGTTGCCTCGCTCAATTCCTAGGTTGCCTCGCTCAATTTTTAGGATTCCTCGATCAATTTCTCAGTCCCCTCACTCAATTTTTAGGTTGTGTCACTCAATATTTAGGTTGTCCCACTGAATTTTTAGGTTCCCTCACTCAATTTATAGGTTGCCTTGCTGAATTTCTACATTCCTTCGCTCAATTTCTAGCATACCTTGCTCAATTCCTAGCTTCTCGCTCAATTTGTAAGTTGCCTTGCTCAATTTTTAGGTTGCCTCGCTCAATTTCTACGTTGCCTCACTCAATTTGTAAGTTGCCTCAGATGTGATCATGTGCTTGTGGCATGTCCAAGACTTGGAATTTCATCATTTTGAGGTAAAATATATATTTTAATGGGATTATTATAAACATTATGTCAAACATTACATACATACCTAATTAAATATATTAAAATTGATTTATAATTAAATTCAAAGCGCCATAAATATACTATGCATAGCTATTTCATTCTTACCTAGGCCTATTTCTACTTCATTCTTACCCTATTTTAGCTCCTTTTTACCTTTTTCACTCTCAAATCATCACCCCATTATCTTCCCAAGCTCTAAAAAATCAATCCCTAAGTCTCAATCTTACCTTTCACCACTTTATTCTTCAGATTTTCTAGTACTTTTCATGTTGAACACAACTCCTAAAGCTCAGGGGATGAAGAGCTATAATTAAACTAAAACTTATAATAAAAAGCAAAAGTATAAATAAAATGGATTTTAGACCATTAACCTGATAGACCGCTAAAACTTATAAGGTCACAAAGGCCTGAATGAAGAGGAAAAATAAATTTCATAATGATCTAAAACTTCTGTAACCCCTAAAAGGGTTTCAATGGTAGATGTTCAATTCCCCACTGCCTTTTACAGTGTAGTCCACTTTATAGTTAAATCTGTCTTATTTTTCATCTCAAGCCTTAATATGAGCTTGGAAAATAGATGAACGGTTTGGATATAACACAGACCTCAAGATGGGACCCACAAAAGCACACACACAGCGAAAAAAAAAAGGCGGCACTATCGCGAGAGCCTGACATTTTTTTTTTTTTACAAGGAGAACTTTTTCCCCCTTACATTTTTCTCAATACATAATTATGTAAATACGTATATATAAGTATATAAAAATATTTTTCTATCTTTTAATTCATTTCTTTATCTATTTATTTAACAAGCATATCTCCTAAACTAAAATTAATTACTTAACGTACAACATATGATTTTGGGGTAGGAGAAGCTAATTTAGTCAACCAACCTAGTTATTTTCCAAGATTCCATCGGGTCGATGGTCGAAAATCCATTTCATTCACTTCAAGGTTAAACTAGAAATTGAGCGGGGCAAACTGAAAATCGAGCGAGGCAAGGTAGGAATTGAGCGAGGGAACCTAGAAATTGAGCGAGGCAAGGTAGGAATTCAGCAAAGGAAGCTAGAAATTGAGCGAGGGAACCTAAAAATTCAGCGAGGAAACCTAGGATTTGAGCCAGGCAACCTAGGAATTGAGCAAGGGAAGTTAGAAATTGAGCGAGATAAGCTAGAATTTGAGCGAAGAAACCTAGAAATTCAGTGAGGCAACCTAGGATTTGAGCAAGGGAAGCTACAAATTGTGCGAGGGAACCTAGAAATTGAGCGAAGCAACCTAGGATTTGAGCGAGGCAGCATAGGAAATGAGCAAGGAAACGTAGAAATTCAGCAAGGAATCCTAAGAATTGAGCAAGGGAAGCTAAAAATTAAGTGAGGCAACCTAGGATTTGAGCGAGAGAAGTTATAAATTGAGCAAGAAAACTTAGAAATTGAGCGAGGCAAGGTAGAAATTCAGCGAGGAAACCTAGGATTTGAGCAAGGCAACCTACGAATTGAGTAAGGGAAGTTAGAAATTCAGCGAGGGAAGCTAGAATTTGAGCGAGGGAACCTAGAAATTCAGTGAGCAACCTATGATTTGAGTGAGGGAAGCTACAAATTATGAAAGGGAAGCTAGAAATTTAGTGAGACAATATATAAATTGAGCGAAGGAACCTAGGAATTGAGCGAGGCAACGTAGAAATTCAGCGAGGCAACCTACTAATTGAGCGAGGGAAGCTAGAAATTCAGCGAGGGAACTTATGAAGACAGCCTAGGAATTGAGTGAGGGAAGTTACAAATTCAACGAGATAACTTAAAAATTGAACGAGAAAACCTAGGAATTGATCGAGGGAACCTAGGAATTGAGCAAGGGAAGCTAGAAATTGAGCAAGGGAACCTAGGAATTGAGCGAGGGAAGCTAGAAATTCAGTGAAGGAACTTAGGAATTGAGTGAGACAACCTAGCAATTGAGCGAGGTAATGTAGAAATTCAGCGAGATAGCATATGAATTGAGCGAGATAATCTAGGAATTGAGCGAGAGAAACTAGAAATTGAGCAAGGCAACATATAAATTGAGTGAGGAAACCTAGCAATTGAGTAAGGCAATGTAAATATTCAGCGAGGCAACCTATGAATTGAGCGAGGCAACCTAGGAATAGAGCGAAGGAAGACCTAGGAATTGAGCGAGGGAAGCTAGAAATTCAGCGAGGCAACGTATAAATTGAGCGAGGCAACGTAGGAATTGTAACGGAGAAATTTATAAAATTGATGGAGATATCATAAAAATATGATGGAGAACTTCCATGGATTCATGTAATGTAAGGAAAAATTTTATGAATCGCTTGGTCAATTTCATTAATTGCTCGGCCAAATTCACCTAAGAGAATTTCATGTAAAGCTCGGTCAATTTCATTAACTGCTCGATCAAATTCGTCAAAGAGCAAATTGTTAGGCTAGGTCAATTACATTTAAAGGTCATTCCAATTCATATTAGCCTCACCCAATTTCAAGCTTGCCTCACTCAAATTCATGTTTCCCTTACTCAATTTCTATGTTGCCTCACTGAATTTCTACGTTGTCTTACTCAATTCATAGGTTCCCTCGCTCAATTTCTGGGTTACCTCGCTCAATTTCTAGCTTCCCTCGCTCAATTTAGAAACTTTTTTTTTACTACATAAATCTTATTTTCTAGAACCCCAGCTGAGGAATGAGGATAATCTCATTTGGCAGCTCAATTCTTGCGGTCATAATTATGCTAATTCTACCTACAAATCTCTTCAGGTGATCAAGAGGCCTCCCTTTTCTATTAGATGAGATTAGGATGAAAGGTATTATCTCAACGCTTCTTTTTTCTGTCTTGCTCTTAAAAATCATTGAATCCAAAGCCCTCGGAGAAGAAAGATCTCTCTCTTGATAAAAAATGAGAGGGATCTCTCTTCTATATTATATCTATGAGGAAAGATACAGAGATCTTTTCTATTCTATCTATTCCTCTATCTATGAGAGGATCGATAGTCTCTCAAAAAAGTTGTTCTCATCTTTGTTGATGATTTAACTAGCGCTCAATCTGTTGGTTGCCTCGCTGAATTTCTACGTTGCCTTGCTGAATTTCAAGGTTCTCTCACTCAATTTCTAGCTTTCCTTGCTCAATTCTTAGGTTGCCTCACTGAATTTCTACGTTGCCTCGCTCAATTCTTAGGTTTCCTCGCTCAATTTTTAAGTTGCCTGGTTGAATTTCTAGCTTTTAATGCTCAATTCCTAGGTTGCCTCATTCAATTTATAGGTTGTCTCGCTGAATTTCTAGGTTCCCTCTCTCAATTTCTAGCTTCCCTCGCTTAATTTCTATCTTCATCTAGATTCCCTAGCTCAATTCCTAGGTTTCCTCACTGAATTTCGACATTACCTCGCTTAATTGGTAGGTTGCCTCGCTCAGTTCCTAGGTTGCTTCGCTCAATTTATAGGTTTCCTCGCTCAATTTCTAGGTTCTCTTGCTCAAATTCTAGCTTTCCTCGCTCAATTTCTAACTTCCCACGCTCAATTCCTAGGTTGCCTCGCTCGAATCTTAGGTTTCCTCACTGCATTTCTAGGTTCCCTCGCTCAATTTCTACGTTGCTTGCTCAAATCCTAGGTTCCCTTGCTCAATTTTTAGGTTCCCTCGCTCAATAGGTTTTCTCGTTCAATTTTTAGGTTTCCTCGCTCAATTCCTAGGTTACCTTGTTCAGTTGATACGTTGTCTCACTCAATTTCTAGGTTCTCTCGCTCAATTTGTAGCTTTCCTCGCTTAATTCCTAGGTTCCCTCGGTTGCCTTGCTCAATTCCTAGGTTCCCTCAGTTGCCCCGTTGAATTCCTACGTTGCCACGCTCAAATCTTAGGTTGGCTCACTCAAATCCTAGGTTGCCTCGTTGAATTTCTAGGTTCCCTTGCTCAAATTCTAGCTTCCCTCGCTAAATTTATAACTTCCCATACTCAATTTCTAGGTTGCCTCGCTTTAATCCTAGGTTTTCTCACTGAATTTCTACCTTACCTCGCTCAATTTCTAGGTTCTCTCGCTCAATTTCTAGCTTCCGTCGCTCAAATTCTAGATTGTCTCGCTGAATTTCTAGGTTCCCTCGCTCAATTTCTAGCTTCCTCGCTAAATTTCTACGTTGTCTCGCTCATTTCTTAGGTTCCCTCGCTCAATTTCTATGTTGCCTCGCTCAGATCCTAGGTTACCTAGCTCAATTTCTAGGTTCCCTTGCACAATTTGTAGCTTCGCTCGATCAAATCCTAGATTGCCTCGTTGAATTTCTAGGTTCCCTCACTCAAATTCTAGCTTCCCTCGCTTAATTTCTAGCTTCCCTCGCTCAGTTCCTTGGATTCGTCATTGAATTTCTATGTTGCCTCCCTCATTTCCTAGGTTCCCTCGCTCAATTCCTATGTTGCCTCGCTTAAATCCTAGGTTGCCTCGCTCAATTTCTAGGTTCCCTTGCACAATTTGTAGCTTCCCTCGCTCAAATCTTAGGTTGCCTCGTTGAATTTCTAGGTTCCCTCGCTCAAATTTTAGCTTCCCTAGCTCAATTTCTAACTTCCCTTGCTCAATTCCTAGGTATCCTAGCTCAAATCATAGGTTCCCTTGCTCAATTTTTAGGTTCCCTCGCTCATTTTCTACGTTGCCTCGCTCAATTTCTATCTTCCCTCGCTCAATTTTTAGATTCCGTCGCTGAAATCCTACCTTGCCTTGCTCAATTTCTACGTTCTCTCTCTCAATTCCTACCTGGCCCCGCTCGATTTTCAATTTTTCCACTCAATTTCATGTTTGCCCCGCTCAATTTCTAGTTTGACCGCGAAATGATTGAAATTGATTACGAAGTGAATGAAATGTATTTTCGACCATCAACTTGATGGAATCTTATAAAATAACTAGGTTGGTTGGCTAAAGTAGCTTCTCCTACCCCAAAATCATAAGTGATACGTCAAGTAACTACTTTTATTTTAGAAGATATTCTTGTTAAATGAATAAAGAGAATTTTATACACACACACACACACACATTTATATAAATATGTATTAGAGAAAAATGTAGGTAGAATAAAGTTCTCCATGTAAAAAATAAAAATAAAAAGAGAAAAAGGTGCATGGAATTATAGGTATGCTACGGTCACTATGCTACGGTTATAATCCGTATCCATAGGCCAAGCTCTGACCCGGTTGCCCCAACACGCTTGTCACTTTTTTTTCCTCATGTAATCCGCACCGATTTTTGTGGGTCCCATCATGAGGTATGTGTTATATCCAAATCGTCCATCTATTTGCAGAACTCATATTAAGGCTTGAGATGAAAAATGAGACAGATCTAGCTATTAAGTGGACCACCGTAACACCCTGAAAATCGGGGTTCGTGTAGAAACTCAACTCCCGAGTTTCAGACCGTCAGTTATGCAACAAAAATGATTATAATTCAATGTTGTCTGATTTAAAGCATTCACATGAGTAAAAGTATACCAAAACTGCAATTCATACTCCAGATCCAGTGATAAAAGCAAGCGGAAGACTAAACAATATATATATCACTGTAAGGAAAAACAAAGTAGATCTCATCTGTCTCTAAAGTATGAATACATCTCTGAGTCTCATATACATATACATGAACAAAATCAAATGTTCAAAATAGTCCCATTGAAGTCCCATCAACCCAGGTCACCTACGCAAAGCCATCATGATACTGCATGTACGAGAACTCGTCCTGGTCCTCGTCGAAGTCTGGCTCTGCCTCCTGGATCTCAGCATCACCTGCATCTACAACAGGGTCTGGTGGGTGTTGCAAATACCACCCCGTAACGTGGGAGTGAGTGATCAACTCAGTGGAATCATAGAGCAAAGATTAGCATGTTCACAAATCAATCATGCGATAATAGTAAAGCAGTAAATCAGACAATCCTAATACTGTTGTTAATGCAAGATGACATGACGTGATGTATGCCCTCACCGACGATCTCCCTCATACGGCACCATCTTACGATCGCGGCATGCCACACTCCCTAGAGTGCTCTACATCTTTCAGGCACATGCAATGTTATGGTGATATGATTTTCGAGTTGTTATTAGTCCATTCAAACAGCAGGATTGGGAAACTAAGGTACTTCCCTTGTATCAATCCCAACACAGATCCTGTCTAGGGTCGTCACTCCTAGTAATCTCATACGATGTATATTTCGTAGGTCGCTGCAAGGGTTGCCAGGGCTGTTGCTCGCACTCGTTGCACCGCTCTCCCATCACCTTATCAATACAGGCCTACTGTACTCTACCGCTACTGAAGGGTCGTCGACTCCCGTAGAATCAGAATACGCTCGCGGTCACTACAAAGGACTCGTCGCCTGATCAGTGTAGGCCGACAGCTAGAATATAGTGTCCCATACCACCATAATCTGCTCACGAGACTAGGTGCTCACTGGTCACTACGGGGAGGTTTGTGGCCCCAGCGTAGGCCGACAGCTCGACCACGGTGTCCCATACCACCATGCCCGGCTCATGAGTCTTCGTGGATCAAGGTACCATGGTTAACAGGGTTTACAATGGTAAGTTCAGTATCCTAGGTTCAAGCAGTTATGACTCATACAGGGTAAACATACATCGGTTAGTCGGGTTACTTGACGGGCTCGACTAGCGCGATCGCATCTCAAGTTGAACGACATGAAGTGCGTGAAATACTTCGCGTGGCCTAACCACTGCCGCCAACTCCAAACACGACTCGCGTTCATCGACGCGTCGTTCGTGGCTAAGACCAGCCAACCACGAATTCGCTCGGTTACCGACTGCCTGGACTAAGTATAGTCCCAAACACATGAATTCACATCGACAATTTATGTAGGAGTATTAGAATTGGAATACAATCATGTGAGCATGTTAACACATGTTATAACATACAACTTAGGCAAATCTCCAAGCACATACATTTTATGCATATAATGGAATCATGTACATAGTCAACATGTAGAAAATCATTTACGTCAGCATATTAATTGAGAAATCAGTCTCAAACTAATTCATAACATCATTTAATTCAATACATACTAATACAAGCATTTATACAAACACATACACTATACACTTAAGTCTACATATAGTATGTCGACCCGAAGTGCGCAATTTGGCGAATCTCTTCGCCAAACTAATTATGCACGTATTCCTAACTTTCTAATGTGACAACAAACCATGTTAATTACATCAGCAAAATATGAGTGTAATCAGTACTTCCTACAAATGACTAAAATGCCCTAAATCTCATATTCTTCGTTGATTTACGAAACGGGAAACGGATAGCATGTTGTACATGTCAAACGGAGATGCCGTCGATAATCTACTATTAAACGACTTTGAAAGCGTTGGAAACCGTCAATCAAAGCGTCTATAATCCTCACCTTATCTCTTATGGATGTGTCGTTTCAAACGGAGCGTATACGCTTTGTCTACGGCGATAAGAGAACCTGTTTTACGAGTTACGTTAGCTAACATGCTACGAATCCTAGTAAACCTTAAATCAACAACTTCTAGGGTTGTTTCATACCTGAAAATGCGGAAGAATCACCAGCTTGGTGATCAGGAGGTGTTGCTACAGCACGTGCAACAGGTGGCACGAAGACGGGAAAAATCTCTTCTACTCTCTCACAAACTCCCACCTTTTCTCTCTCCCAAATTAGGGTTTCTCTCAAATTCGGATGGGAGAGAGTAGTGAGGGTTTCAACCCCTTTTATAAGCCCAAAAATGCCAAAAATAGGCTCCGGTACAAGGTTCACTTAGTGCATATCCAATTCGGGGCTGTTTTGGTCCAAAAGATGCTTTCTGGTGGTCCCCTGGCCGAATGCGATCGGACTTAAGCTCATGCGCACCAGATCTAGCACGTATTAAGTTTTCAGTCCGGCAGGGTTCGCAGATCGCACGTGGCGGACCAGTTTCAGTTCAGCGGTCACCGCACGTAGATCAGGGCTGAAAGTCTCTTGATATGAAATAAAAAATTTTCCTGATCTGAGGGTGTAATCTGGCTGAATTCTGACGGTCAGAACGCTTAATACTGACGCGTTAAGTCGTGTGCCAGATTTAAATTTAAAATTTCAATTCTATCCCTATTCGCACTCTCTTCAGTCCGGGCTCAATGAAATAGCCTTTGATTATCGGTTGGACTTGATTTTCGAAATGATTATCAAGTCCAGCAAGGCGGTTCTAACGGTCTAAGATAGGAGGTATCGGACTTTCGACACGCAGTCTAGATCCAATACAAAGATTCAAAGTGGTCCAGAGAACAAACCTGCTTAGAGTTTGATCCGAGGTTATAGAGTATTGTAGAGTCATTGGTTCTACTCGATTTGGGTCTTGTAGAACGTATTTAAAGTGATCAGGGACTATTTCCCAGCTACTCCAGCGTTGCACTAGCTAACTTAGACTTATTTTCTAAAAGAATTAATTTTACAAAATTTCGGGTCGAGTTGGTACTTGAGTCCAAGTACGAATTTTTCACGGGCGTTACAACCACACTGTAAACAGCAGTGAGGAATTGAATGTCTACCATTGAAACCCTTTTAGGGGTTACAGAAGTTTTGGATCATTATGAAATTTGTTTTTCCTCTTCATCCAGGCCTGTGTGACCTTATGAATAGATTGGATGGAAAATAAATGTTAGGGTAGGCCCTACAAAATTTTTAACGGTGAAAATCAATTTCCCTGCTGCTCTTTGTGGTGTGGTCCAGTTGATCTTTGGATATGATTTTTTTTTTTTTTTGATAATGCTCCAAAATGATCTCGAAATATGGATGAACGTTGTGGATATAATAAATACATAGCTATGGGGTCATGTAACTTTGATCTCTTTCAAGCCGTTCATATAACTCTCAGTTGGAGGAGCGTCAGGGCTCGTCTTCGTAGTGAAAGGAGGGGTAGTTTCGTCCTCAAAGTCGATGTCCGCACGTGCTAGTCTAAGTTGGTAACTTAAGTTTGTATTCCTTCATAAAAACCGCTGGATAAAAGGTTTTTTCTACAGTGCTCATTTTCTTAAAAAAAAAAACTCTTTAATTTTTTTATATTTAATTTGAGATTTCAGATCTCATTTCTCTATCTTATTCAAATCTAATCTAAATCTCATTTCTATGCCTGTTCCTAATTCATATTTATTTTATTTCTTTAATTCTCTCTTCGTATCTCTCGATTTTTCAACAACCCTTTTATTCTAAAGGCATCGTAAGAAAATTTTACTCTAATTCAAATATTAACAAAAAAAATACCGTACATGCAACCAAGAAAGAGAGGGTTAGTGGGAAAGTGATTTCACGTTGGTACTTTTATAATTTTAATAATATTAACATAATATATGCCCAAACGAGTACAATGAATGGTTTGGATTAATCCTTCGACCATCGTATGCACTTGAATGGAGATGATCAATTATTTGCACAAATAATCTAGTTTCAAGACAATGAATTGCTCTTTAAGAATGATGATAGATTTATATTTTTAAGATAAATTATTTATTATCAATTTTGGTAAATTTGGAATTTAATTATTTAGACAACGTAATGAATGAGAAAGATCGACTATACGATTATAGTGTTGTTAGATCCGATGATGTTTAATAAGAAAAGCTCAGATTTTTTATGCAAGTGTTAATATTACTTGGTATAGAAGGTCAAGATGGGGCTATTGGTATATGTGTGGTTAGATCCACACCATTCATCTAATGTGTAGAGACAAAATATAAGAAGACTTCAAAAAGAAAGATGATCCAATCATCTGGTGAGCCACCCCGATTAATCATTTATTATTCAATTTCAAAATCTAAATGTAAATAAGCATATGAATGATTCAGATTAACAATCTATAAGCCTCTTTGGTTATTAACAAATGAGGGTTAAAAATAAGGGTAGATATGTCCATCATAGTTAAATTGATCATAAACTCTTAATTAAAGTAAATTCTCAAAAATTTGGGCTTATCTATGTACATCGATCAATCAATTGATTCAATGTGTCAAATTTTGTCCAGCGATGTATACGCCTTAAATTGAATTACGTCGATTTGAAGTTTGATTGATTGCGACATTCTAGATCAATGTTAATCGATCGACCATATTGATTGACAGGTGTCTTGATAAAATCTAAGCTTTGATAATTGAATCGAATGAATATATCATGCATGTAAACTTTAATTAAGTGATTGTTGAAGATGTGGTTGACCACTTAAGGTATTGAATCAAAAGTAAGACCTACTATGTGATGTAATTGGATTGAACAATAATATGGTTGTGTGATTGTTATGATTTCTAAATTCAAATCCATCAGATCATCTTGTAAATTTTTCACTACTAGACTCAGGTGAGTAATCCAACATGTCAGGCCCATGTCCTAGTATCTATTCTGTTCTGTAGAATCCCATGGTCCTCCCGGTCGAATTCTGGTGATCCACGATCCGTAGATTGCATTTGGGCACGACCTTAAGTTGTATTCTGTAAACTCGAGTCGATTTAGCCTGAGACTTGCGCCATTACGACCGCACCGTCACCACGATTCTAACACTGTGTCTCGTGCACCAATCCGACATTTAGACCATAAGCTGTGGGCTGCGCATGATTCTGGCCATTGATCGCGTGATTGTAAGGCCCACCTATCCCAGATATGATTATTCCATAGTAAGCAATCATCACCCTAACCTACCTACCTGCCCTACTCTAGCCACCCTAGTCTCTAGCCCATAATTACTTTTTTCTTCCCCATGAGAGCATGCCTTATACATATCATCATTACCTTACAACAATCATCTCTCTCTCTCTCTCTCTCTCTCTCTCTTATCTCTCTTTCCCTCCATTTATTTCTCATTTTTCTCATCCTCCATTGCAAGAGAGAAGAGAGCTCCCAAAAAAATTTCAGCCCTTTGCAAGCTCTCCACCCCTAAATCCAACCATCAAGACCTCATCTCAACCATTAAACCTTGCTCCCTTGAACCATTGGAAGCCATTGGTGGAAGAAGTCCTAGATTTGAAGGTGGGTGTCATTTTTAGCATAGATCTTCCATTATTTTCTTGATTTTCTTGCTTAGGATTATATAGGACCCACCAATCAATGGTGGAGATCCTACTTGAACCTTTGAATGCGGCCAATGACCCATCTTGATGTATGTATGCACATAAAGGAATAGTGGCAGAGCTTCTCCCATCTCCGTCGTCTCTCTCTCTCTCTCTCTCTTTCTCTTTCTCTTTCTCTCTCTCTCTCTCTTTTATGGTGTTGATGATATGTATGGCCCACCTAATGGTGTATGTACCTTACCCATACAGTCCAACAATGGGACGTCTATTGTCCAACAAATTAGCCCATGTTGTTGCCCATTTCTGGGCCTAGGTGGTCAGTCAGTTGCACAGGCTTGGATGGGGAAGAAAGCACAAATGTTAGCTTGATTTTCTTGCTTAGTGGCCCATCATATGAACCCCACTTTCATGTATGTACTTCATCTATTCCAATCTAGCAAATGGACTATGTTGCTGGACATTGAAGGCCTGCATAGCTAGCTGGCTTTGTAGAACCATCTGAATGGGGAGATGACTCCTATCTCTATTTGATAGGAGAGGGATGGCCCACACGTGTAGACCTACTTGATGTGTGCGTTGTGTCCACGCCGTCCATCCCTGGCCAAAAGTGGGCCCACCTTGATGACGCCTTCCATCCAGACCGTTCGTCTGCTGGACATCCAAGACGTCTGGATGAAGTGAAAATACAAGTAGCAACTTCATCCAAAGCTGGTGGGTCCCACATGTTTGGACCCACCTTAATGTATGTATTGTATATCTACACTGTCCACATCTGGACGGTGCCAAAAACTTGTTCACACCCCAAGTATAGGGTTGTGATGTAGTAATAATCTCGGTAAGATCGAGGTCGAATCCACAGGGAGTGAACCTTATACGTAATCTAAAAGTAACTTGAACTAGAACTAGGCAAAAATGTAATCTAAGTCAAAGGATTTTTAAGAGGATAATGGTAAAATATTAAACTAAAACTTGTCAAATTCAAAGGTGGGAAGCTAGGGTGCCAAGGATTCACTTGTAGAAATTAGGGAGATCTATGCTTGATATAACTTTAAAAATTAAATTTGAATTTTCTTTGATCTAGTCAGTAATGGATAAGAGGTATGAGAATTAGACTTGATTCCATTACAAGGCCATGCCCATGAGACAAAGCAAAGAACAAAATCTAACCAATCCATATCTATCTGAGATGGTTATGAACATTAGGAAGGGTTCTATCATCCAACCATGCTCAAGAGACTGTCACACCCCAAACCTAGAAATTGAATTCACAGGAATCCCGATTGTCGAACCTGGTGCCGACAACCTTCGTAGTACCCCATTCTAGGCTCCTACAGTACGTATGCCAGGTTCCTATCCTGGGATCCTACAAGGAGAATTTTTCAACGTACATTTATCTCATAAGAAGCATAACCACAAGTATACCCAAATCATAAAGGCAACATCATCATCACATATCCACTAATATAATCATTTGAATACAATGTTGAAAGAGAAATACATATATCAAAATCAAAGCTCCAGAGGACAGCAGCACGCTCCAACCTCAACGCTACTGCAACCTAATGCCACTTGCATGCATTTATCGTGCATAAGCTTACAAAAGCTTAGAGGGTGGTGAAAGTGTGTGCACAAGATAAATGCTAAGTATACCCTAAAGCTTATAAATCATACATCATTGAAATAAGCAAAAATACTGACAAGATCATGAATCATATGATATCAGAGTAAGCAAAAATATACTGGTAAGTCCATAAGTGCTAACAACCGTAATACGATGTAAAACATAATAAGATAATAACAGATGCTGAGGATGCAATGCAATATGTAAATCCTGACGAGCCACAAGTACCATCAACCTCATCTAGGCCATATAAGTGTAAAAACATAGTAACTCAAAATGCTAAGTATTACAGATGCAATGTAATATATGGTGCGAATGAAATGACCATGCTGGAATGTGAAGTCAGGAGATAATACGTAGTATTGCAGGCTATGGGGTCCACCACAAGGGACTTCTATCCAAACCAGTCTCATACCTGTAACATCCCGAAAATCAGGGGTCGAGCAAAAACTCCACTCCCGAGTTTCAGAACATCATTTATGCAACATTTTCAATGATGGATGAATGTTTTTCATATTAGTGCAGAAAATATGAGTGGGATTAGACCAAAACAGCATATCATACTTCAAAGACAGTTAAATTAGTAAGCAGAAGAATGTAATAGATATATAAAATATATGAACTTTGTGGGTCTCTAGAGTGTGAACATGTTACCAGGTTAAAAATATATATGTATACTTCAAAAATGATAAAAAGAATATACATGAGTGCTTTAAAAATATAAAATGACAAGTGTCATGGCGTCTAATCAACCTCCCTGTAAACCCATTGGTCAGAACACTCATATAGGAGAAATCCTCCTCCTCCTCATCACGTTTGGCTCCACTTCACAAGCAGCGCCATCATCTGCAACTAAAACAGGGACTGGTTGGTGTGCGCGACACCGTCCCGTATCGTGGGAATGAGTGATCAACTCAGTGGAATAATAGAGCAAAGATTAGCATGTTCTCAAATCAATCAGGCGATAATAGTAAAGCAATAAATCAAACATTCCTAGATACTGTTATTAATGTATGCATGAAATGACATGATGGATGCCCTCACCGACATACTCCCTCATACGGCACTATCTCACGCCCTCGGCATGCTTTCTTCCCACAGTGCTCCACATCTTCCAGGCACATGCAATGCGATATGAATAATGATTACCGGGTTGTTATTAGTCCTTTTCATACAGCAGGATTGGGAATCTAAGGTACTTCGCTTATATCAATCCTAACACAGATCCTGTCTAGGGTCGTCACTCCTAGAAATCACATACGATGTTATAGTTTGTAGGTCGCTGCAAGGGCTGCCAGGACTGTTACTCGCACTCGTTGCATCGCTCCCCCATCACCTTATTAATACAGGCCTAATGTACTCTCGTTGCTACGGAAGGGTCGTCGCCTCTCGTAGACTCAGAATACGCTCGCGGTCACTACAAAGGGCTCGTCACCTGATCAGTGTAGGCCGACAGCAAGAATATAGTGTCCCATACCACCATAATCTGCTCACGAGTCATAGGTGCTCACTGGTCACTACGGGGAGGTTTGTGGCCCCAGCGTAGGCCGACAGCTCGACCACGGTGTCCCATACCACCATGCCCGACTCATGAGTCTTTATGGATCAAGGTACCATGGTTGACAGGGTTTTCAATGGTAAGTTCAGTACCCTAGGTTCAAGCAGTTATGACTCATACAAGGTGAACATATAATGGCCAGTTGGGTTACTTGACGGGCTCGACTAGTACGAGCGCATCTCAAGCTGAATGACATGAAGTACATGAAACACTTCGTGTGGCCTAACCACTGCCGCCAACTCAAAACACGACTCGCGTTCATCGACGCGTCCTTCGTGGCAAACAGAAGCCAACCACGAATTTACTCCATTACCGACTGCCTGGACTAAGCAAAGCCCCAAACATTTATAAATTAGCATCAGTAATCATATGTGAGTAATGGAATTGAAATACAACAATAGAAGTATGTTGAAACATGTTATAACATACCACTTAAAAAAATCATCCAACACATGCATTTCATACATATAATGAAATCCGTACATATAGCCAACATGGTAAAATCATATACATTAGCATGTTGATTGAGAATTCAATCTCAAAACCAATACACAACACCATTTACTCAATATGTACTAATACAAACATTTATACAAACACTTAATCTGCACACTTAAGTTTAAATAGCGTATGTCGACTCAAAGTGCGCATTAGGGCAAATCTCTTCACCAATCCAATCATGCACGCATTCCTAATATACTAACATGACAAGAAGCCATGGCAAACATTTTAGCAAAAGATGGATGTAAACAGTATTTCCTACAAATGACTAAAATGCCCTAAATCTCATATTTCCCGTACGTTTACGAAACAGAAAACGGACAGCATGTTCTACATGTCAAACGGCGTTGCCGTCGATAATCTACTATTAAACGACATTGAAAGCTTTGAAATCAGTCAATCAAAGCGTCTAAAATCTGCACCTTTTGCTTTAGATGTGTATCGATTCGAACGAAATGAATACGCTTCGTCAACAGCATCAATACGACTTAATGCACAAGTACATAAGCTACTTTATTATTTGAATCGAAGAAATCCCTAAATCAATAAGTGGTTAGGATTTTCCTTATCTAGAAGTGCGTTGGAATCACCGGGAAAGTAATTTGAACGCCTTGCTTTAGCACGTGCGAGAACTAGTACAAGTGGCAGGAAAATCTCTCCCACACTCATAATCTCTCACTTTCTCTCTCTCTCTAGCTAGAGTTTTTAGCAAATTCGGATGGGTGAGATATGTGAGGTTTTAAAGCCCTTATATAGGCCAAAACCTTTCCAAATTAGGCTTGGGAACAAAGTACACTTAAGTTATAACCAAAATGGGGCTGTTCTGATCCAAAGGAGTGTTTCGGGAGGTCCCCTGTCCGAACGCGGTCGGACTTAAGCTCATGCATACTGGATCTAGCACACATCAAGTTTTTAGACCGGTAGAGTTCCCAGATCGCACGTGGCAGTCCAGTTTCAGTTCAGTGGTCATCATGCCTTAACCAGGTCTACAAGTCTCGTGATATGAAAGAGAAATTTTTCCTGATCCGAGGGTAAAATTTGGCTGAATTCTGACGGTCAGAACGCTTAATAATAATGCGCCCAGTCACGTGCCAGATTTGGATTTAAATTTCCAAATCCAACCCTTTTCTCACTTTCTTCACTCCAGGCTCAATGAAATAGCCTCTGAACGTCGGTTGGGCTTGATTTTCGAAATGATTGTCAAGTCCAGTTAAGCGGTCATAACGGTCTAAGATTGTAGGTATCGGACTTTCGACGCGCGGTCTAGATCCAATATAAAATTTCAAAGGGTTCCTGAGAGCAAACGGGTTTAGAGTTTGATCCTAGGTTTCAGGGTATTATAGCGTCATTGGTTCTGCAAGTTTTGGGTCTTACAGAACATATTTAAAGTGTTCAGGGACAATTTCACAGCTACTCTAGCGTAGCGCTAGCTAACTTACGCTTATTTTTTAAAGAATTTGGTTCTAAATGATTTCTTTGGCTTTGGAATTGATTCCTAAGAGTGATGTGGTTGACCCATTGCTTAAGGACGTCTAACTCCAGGTTGACAAAAATTCGGGGTGTTATAATACCTAAATTTGGATAGTCCGACTCAATGTAGTAAACTCCTAATCTCAGGTTAGTCGCATGCCTAACCGAAATCCTGGCCATGCGAAGGTACACATAATAAATAGTAATGTACCACCGGCCTGAGTGGATAGTGAATGAATAAATGAATGGATATGTAATTCCTGCTCAATAAGTCCGTATATCAGTACGGTTGCTCTCTTGGGAAATCACTGGGGTCTATTACACTCCACGCCAACTCCCTCCTCCCTAGCTGTACAGCCCTGTGAGTGGAAGAGACCTCACTATCCGCCTAGCTAGCAGTCTATCAATACCGACTTGGCTTGTCGATGGCCGATCCATTTACGAGTTGGTCATACTCAGCCTAGCTTATAGCCCCCTCACTCGGACAGATAAGGCCACACCCTCTCCCAACCGATCACAACACAGTGGGAGACGCGATCTACTGGTATTCGACACTAGGGCGCTCATGTTCCACTCGGTCTAGACGTTGGGGCACTTCTTGGCCTCGAAGATTCTGAGATTTTCATACAAGGACATCCTAAGTGCCCACAGTGCTAGATACAAGTATTTTTGGTGTCCCATTTAGCCATCCACGATGTACCTCTGAAGGCCACGACCCTGATGTCGCTAGGGCATACAATGATCAAGTCATATATATGCGAGATGCATGAGTCACAATATCCAGTCATGCAACAATCTTGCGCATACGGCGCAATAATGTGGGCACTCAGTCTCATAAGGAGTCCCGTAAATAGTCTGCCCAACGGCGTATGCTATGATCAAACATTTCTCATATCAGGCATACATATGATGCGTATGGGCATGAATTATGAAGTTATACTAAGCATTTTATATGGTGATGAACTATCCTCACAACGACGATGGGCCTTAATGGGCTACACACAGCAAGTATGGGCCTATTAATGGGCCCTAGGGAGAGTTATAATGCGAACATTTAGCCAACATTATTCTTATAACGTGGACGTCAAACCAACATTGCTCCCAAGGCATGTCCCACCATAAATGTTATTACATAACCTATGGTGGAATCACACAATGCAATAGACCTTGTATACATCCCATTGGGCCTTGACCCATGGGCTTCAAATACATCAAATGGGCCTCAACCCACGGGCCTCAATACATCACAATGGGCCTTAACCCATGGACTCCAAATACAGCACAATGGGCCTCGACCCACGGGCCCTTATACATCACAATGGGCCTCAACCCATGGGCCCTAATACATCATGATGGGCATCGTAAATATTAAAGTGGGCATCAACAACATGCCACAAATACATCAAGGTGGGCCTCCTCAAATGGGCCTTATAAATATCAAGGTGGCCACAATTACATTCAAGGGTGGGCCTTCTCAAATGGGCCTTAAATATGACAAGTGGGTCACTTCCCATGGGCCATATGCATATCAAATGGGCCACACCAAATGGGCCCCATGCATATCAAATGGGCCATACCCAAAGATGAGTGGTGATAATGATTTCCATCATTAAAATTCCTAAGGCCCACCATAACATTTATTTTCTACCCAATCTGGTCATAAGGTCACACAAACCTAGATTAAACAAATTTCCTAATGATCTAAAATTTTGTGACAACAAAAGAATTTCAATGGCAAGAACTCAATCCCCACTACTTTTTTGCTGGATGGTCCACTTGATCCTAGATCTGTCTCATTGTTTAGCTCATGCCATAAAATGGGCTCTTAGAACGGTCAGAGGGTTTGGATGCAAACATGCATCATGGTGGGTCCCACTGTCATTGGACAATATGAATAAAACACATACATCATTATGGGTCCCATGTGGGGCCCACCATAATGTTCATATACCATCCAATCCGTTGATAAGGTCACGTGGACCCAGATGAAGAGGTAAAACAAATTTCACACTGATCCAAAACTTTTAGGATACCCAAAAGAGTTTCAAAGGCAGAAGTTCCATCACATTGTTGCCTGTGACGTGGGCCACCTGAGCTTCCAATATGGTTGATTCTTGGGGTGGCTCACTCCTCTGAGGGGGCCTACAAAATGGACGGTGTGGATATACAAAACACACATCATGGTGGGGCCCACGGTTGGGACCGTGGGTCCTGCTGACTGTCCACCAAAACGCAGTATTTTTTTTCTTTCCTTTGAAAAATTGATTTCTTGAGGATTTTTGTATGTGGGGCCCGCATAAGCTGAATCCAGTTTAGCATATGGATTCTACAGTCCATAACAAATCCATCAAGCCCGATATTAGACATCTTTTAGTGTGTAGAAAAATTAAAGTGAATTTAAACAGTGAAAATCACTATTTTCAAAGGTATGGCCCGCCAGAAGATTGGATCATCTTCATCTTTCGGCTCAACGCCTAAAATGAGTTGGTAAATAGGATGGACGGTGTGAATTGAACTCATACATCAATGTGGAGCCTACACAAGTGGCTCACCCCAAATGCCTTGAACTAAGGCTAATATTTGTGTTTTCCATGAATGTCCAGCATCCAGGGATGCTAGACGGTTTGTGTTCCTCAAATGGGCTGCCCAGGTGGGCCACCAAATGATGATAAGTGTGGATATAACACTTATAAAGTGGGCCCCACCTATAGGTAACTTGGATAAAATACATGCCTTATGGTGGGGTCCATCTAGGTGGGTCACAGGCCATTTCATCACATTAATAAAGAGAGATAGAGAGAGAAAGAGAGAGATCGAGAGACATGTGATGATAGAGGGACCCTGACACTATGGGCCCTCCTTTACAATAAATCATACATCAAGTGGGTCCCATAACACGTGGACCCACCAAATCCAAAATCAACGGTGGAGAACCCTTTTCCACCAAAATGGAAGGTCTAGATGACCCCTTCTTATGCAAGGAAAATAACATTATAATGGGGTCCATGGAGAATGGCCCCATCATGGAATGATCATGAGAATCAAGGTGAGTCATCGGCCATACCTAGGGTCCAAAGTGAGATCCATACCATCAATCGGTAGGCCTCACTTGGCCCTTCATCAAAACATGAAAAATCTAGCCTAATAAGCACCCACCGTTCGATCTTCTTGGTTCGTTGGAAAGCCAATCTCCTTGTGTCCCTCTTTGATGGAAGGTGATGAGAGTTGAAGGGTTAGGATGATGGGTTTTGGGATGGGAAGGTGAGCCACCAAAATTACTCTTTTCTCTCCATGGGAAGGCTTGGACGTCCATTATTTTTTGTTCTTTCTTAGGAAGTGTGATGAGAAATGAGAGAGAGAGGGTCGTAAGGAGAGAGAGATGGGTGATGGATGTGAGGTGAGTGATGTGAGGTGAGTGATGGGTGAGGTGAGAGATTGGTTGATTTGGTGGTTGCTTGAATTGTGGAGAAAGAAATCATGGATGTGTGTACTTGACATGAGGTGATTGATTGATTGATTGAGTGATGACACATGTTGTAGAGATTCTCTTGGAATTACAAATGTACGGTGTTTTCTTCAAAATAAACGCCGGCCCACATCTCCCTACCAGGGTATTGGATTGGTATGCAAGACGCGGCGTTGGAACCGCGGTGATGGTGCAGTCGCAATGGTACAAGTCTTGGATTAAGCCTACTGAAATCTATAGGATACGACTTAGGGTCGCGTACAAACATCGATTATAGGTCGTGAATTACTGAACTTCGATGGGAAGGATCGCGGGAGTTGACAGAACAGTACGGACTGGGATACCGGTCTTACAGAGACGATGGTGAACAACAGGGCCTCCTAATTTTATAATCATAATAATGAAAAAGACATGCTCAAAGCTATCGAGATCTATTGTAATTTAAGTCACAATAAATCATTAAAAACTAAAGGCATTCCTTAAAATCAAACTAGAATCAAAATCAGTTTAAGAATCAAAAGACATAAGCAAAAAATCTCCCATCACGCTACAAGCTTCATCTCTTAGCCCTAGCTAAGAGGCTTATCCCTTCACAGACATGGTAGAGATAAAGTCTTTAAAAGAAATTAGAGGAAAATAAAGAAGAAAATGAAAACTTCAGCCTTCTACCCCCCCCCCCCCCCCCCCCCCCCCCCTCTCTCTCTTCAACGTGCATAAGATTAGATTGAATGCCATCCCACGTCCCATTCTCTCTTTTTTATAGCAGCAGGAAGTCGGTGGAGTGGAGCTTATGGAACTTCTCTTTTCGCAGCAACAATAGCATGCGCAAGAAATACTTGCATTTGGGCCAAGTTTAAGAGGCTAACCGTCAAGATCTTTCAAAACGGACTTCTTGGACAGGGTTATGGCTTCCCTATGGACAGATCGTGAATCCACTTGTAAAGATTAGGGAGATCTATGCTTGATTCACGAACATAACTAGAATCAGAGTCCTATCTTCATCTAATTGGAAGATATTTCATTAAAAAGCTATCTGAACATCATTTGATCCATTTTTCAAGAGATGAGAGATATGAGAATTAGAATTGATTCCATCAGAAAACCATGCCAATGATACAAAGCAAATAACAAAACTTTAATCAATCCATATCCAATCAAAGGAATTTATGAACATTAGGAAGTGTTCTATCATCCAACCATGCCCGTGAGATGATGGCGAACAACAAGGCTCCCATGTTCACAATCCTTGTAATGCAAA
This sequence comes from Magnolia kwangsiensis, assembly GCA_037074715.1. Lineage (NCBI taxonomy): Eukaryota > Viridiplantae > Streptophyta > Magnoliopsida > Magnoliales > Magnoliaceae > Magnolia > Magnolia kwangsiensis. The sequence goes on along the minus strand of CM073586.1, from coordinate 32,629,596 downwards.
GAACATACCCGAAGCTATCGCAGATCCATTGTAATTTAAGTTACAATAAACTATTAAAAACTATGAATATTCCTCATAATCAAACTATAATCAAAATCAGTTTAGTTAAGCATGAATCAAAGACATAGAACCAATCCCATCACACTACAAGCTTCACCTCTTAGCCCTAGCTAAGAGGCTTAGCCAGACATGCTTAGGCTAAGAAAGAAAAAAAACATAATTAGATGAAATAAAGAAAGAAAATAAAGAAGAAGAAAACTTGGCCTTCTCGACCTGCTTCTCTCTCCCTCTCTCATTCTCTCTCACATCCAATATCGGATGATTCTCACGTTCTCTCTCCTCTCTCCTTTTATAGACTCAAGGAGAGTCGGTGGAGAAGCTCCTACGGAAGCCTTTACGCAGCACAACAACGTGCGCATGAAGAAACATAAAACGTCTTGCGTTTTTGTAAGTGCTATGTTTCCTAGCTTCTATGATTGTTAAATTTTGTAGTGCCAAAACCTCTTAGAATCTGTATTTTGTTTAGTCTATCTTTTTAGTCAAGATCATGCAATTCAAATATAAGTTCAAGATGTTCCAATTCAAGATTCAAGCATTACAAGTATAAGAGATTTACAAGTTCAAGAACAACATCAACTGATAATTCAATCTTTCAAAGCTTCATCTATGTCAAGACAATGTGCTTTACTTTAGATCTCAAAGCTCAAGGTGAGTTACAACTCACAAGTACATCAAGTTCAAGCTTCGAAGTACTTCAAGTTCAAGATTTAAAGTACGTTAAGATATCAAGCTTCGTGTACTTCAAGATCAACTATCAATTGAAGCAAATGATGAATCAATGTTCAAATATCACTTATAAGGTATGAATGACCTTAGATTGACCATAGGTTAAGTCATATTGATTGCATACTTTAATTGGGTCACTATATAAGTGTATAGGCTGTTCCTCAACTAGTTTTAACCTATGTTCGACTAGTCCTAGTACTAGCTCGACCAGTCCAAAGTTTGTTACTAAAATTTAAAATTTTTTGTTGGACCTCAACCAGTCCTGAAGACTGCTCGACTAGTCGAGTGAACAGTGCTCGACCAGTCGAGCAGGCTCGACTCAAAGTCCAGAAACAAAATTGGGTCTCACATGACCATTCGAGAGCAGGGCTTGACCGGTCGTGCAGGCCACTCGATCGGTTGTACCAGCCACTCGACCAGTCGTGGAATGATTTTATCTTATCGAGCCCGAAATTTTAAAAGTTTGTTGGTCCTTCGACCAGTCGAGCTGACCTCTAGGCCAGTCGAGTGAATAGTTTCTACACTTATAAATAGAGCACGATTTTCAAAGTTTTTCATTCAAATTCAAGTAAAATTAAGACACCACTCTGAGAGATAAGTTTGTGAAATTCTTAAGCTATTTAGTGCTCATTTAATATTTTCTTTAATTTAGCTTTTTACATTTGATTTTAAGTTTCTACATTCTAATCTTATTTGAAGAAGGGATTTAACTTTTCCCCTTTCTTGGAATCAAAATCAAATCAAGCAAGCCCAAGGTGATTTAATCTAAAAATCATTTAGAACTTGGAACCATTTCATAAGTGAGTCTGGACATTGAACATCTACGTTGAATATCTACTCCGAATTGTTTCTATCGGGATTTATCAAAGGAGAATATCTAGATAAGTATTTTACATTTCTGTAAATCTATTTTTGGTTTTTTTTTTTTTTTAATTTTAATTTTTTAGATTGTGTCAGGAAAAATCTCTCTTTATTTTGGTTTGTCTGAGGTGATCCAAAAAACTCAGAGTGTGGGGTTTTTGAATTGTGTAAGCCCACTTAAGAGACACAATTGTGAGGGTTTTAGGTGAACCTTGAAAAACCTATTGCAAAGTGACGCCAATATCCACTATGTGAGGATATTGAGAGTGGAGTAGTTGTGTGGTTTTTATTTGAAACAGTTGGTGTACACATAAGCGAACCACTATAATTTCTGGTCTTGTGGTGGATGATTGGTAGTGGTATTGTGTGAATGTTGTAATTTCCTTTTTAAGCATTTGTGGAGAATGTTGTAATCTCTTTTATGCAAGTGTGGGAATGATGTAATAACTTAGTTATTTTCTTTACTATTTTATTCTTTATTCCTCTGTATCAGTTTGAGATTTTGATACACAGAACGTTCTAGGAATTAGGTTATCCTACCATAAGCCATTGGTTTTTAGTGTAAGGTTGTCCTTAGAACCACATCTGTATCAACCTCTCAATACTTATACATTTGAGGTTGTTATTCATTTCTGCTTTGTGGGATTATTTAGTGCTATCTTTATTTACATTTGTTTATTTTCGTATTTAATTTTTTAATTTGTCACAGTCCTATTCACCCCCCCTTTAATACTCTTAACTCAGCCTTTTCAAGTGGTATCAGAGCCTAATAGCTCGCTTTATTTTTTATTTTTAGATTTATTTCCTGAGCTAATGGATTTGAGTTTTTTAAGATGTCAAATTTTGATAGCCTTTCAGTCATTAGGCCTCCACCATTTGATGCCTCCAATTATGCTTATTGGAAAGCCAAAATGAGGAGTTTTTTAAAATTCATGGATGAGAGCGTGTGGCAAGCCACAATGACCAATTGGATCCCTCCTACCATTGAAGTGACTGGTACTGATGGATCTAAAAATGTAAAAGTCACACCTTCTCTTGGATCACTCTTCAGAAAAGTGAGAGTAGTGCCAATGCGAAGGCTTTAAATGCTATAACTTGTGCACTATCACCAGATGAATTTAAGAGAATTACATCCTGTGATACTGTAAAGAAAGCCTGGGATATTTTGGAAATGATACACGAGGGAACAATAGTTGTCAAGAAATCTAAAATCCAAATCCTCACAACCAAATTTGAGAAAATACGTATGAAAGAAAGTGAAACTTTTATAGACTTTTATACAAGATTGAATGACAATGTTAACTCTATGTGGGGTCTTGGTGATAGAATCTTAGAAAGTAAAGTTTGTGCAAAGATACTGCACTCATTGCCTGAACGGTTCAATTTAAAGGTGACCGCGATCCAGGAACTTCCTGATACGGATAATATGAGGGTAGAAGAATTGGTTGGTTCTTTATAAACCTATGAGTTAAACTTTAAAGCTCCTAAAGGTAAATCCATCCCTTTTAAGTCTTCTAAAAATATTTCTCAAGAAAATAATTCTGATTTAGAAAATTCTTAAGATGATATGGCCCTTTTAGTTAAAAAGTTTTATAAGATTTTCAAAAGTAAAAAGAGGGTTAATTTGTAAAAACTTAATGAAAAGAAAAGATCTAGATCTAAAACTTGAAAATCTTTAAAAGAAAGTCAATGTTACAACTGCCATGAATATAAGCATCTAGCAAACAAATGTCTTAAAAAGGACAAACCTAAAAAGAAAGGTATGCTGGCTACATGAGATGAATCTTCTTGCTCTGAAGCTTCTTCGGAGTCAGAAGATTTTGAAACCGAGTCAGGTAATGATGTTAAAGTCCTAATGACTCTAATTAAGTTCACTTTTTCAGATAATGATGATTCAACCAGTGAAGAAAATCTGAATAGTGACCATGAATATGAGGAAGATCTTCAAGATGCTTATAATGCCCTATACAAGGAAAGTTGTAAAATTGTTATAAAACTAAAACTTTAGAAAGAAAAGTTTTCAAAACTAAAAGAAAATTTTGATAATCTAGTCTTAGAAAAATCACATATTTCAGATTGTTTTGAAAAAACTAAGTGTGACTTAGATTTCAAATCCTCCAAAGTTGAAAACTTAAAATCTGAAAGTGAAAAGCTAAAACTTGAAGTCTCTTTACTTTTGAGTTTAAAAGACACATGGAGGTGTGCCCAAGGTGATCTCAAGTTAGAAAAACTCTTATCTGGATCCAAAAAATGTGGCGATCGATCTGGATTAGGCTATGACAAAAGTATTCCTCCCAAACATAAAAATACTCTACCCAAATTTGTCAAAGGGGAGTCTTCTAACTCAAAAGGGAAAAGTCTAAATCAAAATTATTCTAAAAATGTTAAGAATTTTCAAAACTTAAAACCTAAAAGCAATCATATCAACTATAAAAATCATAATCGTAATCCGTTAACAAAGAAAATTATTGATTTACTCAAGGAGCTCTTAAAATCTAACTTAGTGGGTTAACCTTATAACAACTATAAAAATAAGAAGACTAACTATACTCCTAAACCCAAAATTGTAATGAAATAGGTCCCTAAGGTTATGTGTTTGGTTGCCCACACTGCTTTCAAAGCTTTAAGCTATTCAAAGTGGTACCTAGACAGTGGTTGTTCTAGACATATGATAGGTGATAAAGGTCTATTCACCAATTTTAAAGACATGATTGATGGTTCAGTCACATTTGGTGATGGTAGTAACTGCAGAATTATTGGCCAAGGTACAGTTCAGCTCTTTACCTCCTTCTATTTGAGAATGTTTTATATGTAGAAGGGTTAAAACATAATTTATTAAGCATCTCTCAAATATGCGATAACAATCATAATGTAAAATTCACTAACCAAGGGTGTGAAATTTTAAATAAAAATGGTTCTATAATATTAACTGGTCACAGAACTTCTGAAAACTGCTACATTGTTTGTGATTCAAGCTCATTTAATCTATCGTGTTACATGGTCCATACTAATGAAACCGAATTATGTCATAAATGCCTCGAACATGTACACTACCACAACTTATATAGATTGAGCAAAAGAGAGTTAGTAAAAGGTTTACCCAAAATATGAAAAGTAGACAAAATATGTGGCGAATGCCAGATTGGCAAACAAACCAGAAGTACACATAAAAAGGTGAACTCCAATGCCACATCTAAACCACTCGAACTTCTTCACATAGATCTCATTGGACTAACTAGAATAGAGAGTCGAGGTGGCAAGAAGTACATTTTGGTAATTGTTGATGACTTTACCAGGTACACTTGGATAGTATTCTTGAGAGAGAAATCAGAAACTCTCGATGAAGTAAAGAGAGTACTTAAACGTATGTAAATGAAAAAAGAATCACAAGTATTTAAGATCCGTAGTGATCATGGTTTGGAATTTGAAAATAGCAGTTTTGAGAAATTTTACAGTGATCAGGGAATATCACATGAATTTTCTGCGCCTAAAACACCACAACAAAATGGTGTAGTGGAAAGAAAAAATAGAGTTCTTCAAGAAATGAAAAATGTAATGCTAAATATTATGAAGCTTCCTAAAAATCTTTGGGCCGAAGCTGTAAATACTGCTTGTTATATCATTCACCTCGTTTGTACTAAAAAATCAAATGGTAAAATGGCTTATGAAATTGTAAGTGCTATAGTTGCTAGCCCTTTTTGTTGTCAAATTTGTGGTGCCAAAGGCACTGTTTGTATCTTGTTATGAAGATTGCATATGTGAAGAACAAATCTCTACTCAAGACATGCCGAGTCACGACAAAAGTCTCACAAGATCATCTTCAATAGACATGCACTGTTCACAAGTCAAGACTCGAGAATACAAGGTACGACTTAGTTTTAGACAAGTATATTTCAAGATCTCATGAAGCTTTCGACATTAAGATCTCAAGAAAGCTTTCAAAGCTCAAACTACACCAAGATCTCAAATTTCATTATTCTCTAAGGTCACTCGTCTTTAAGTTTCAATGTCCTTACTTCACTTTTAAGGTATGACTGACTTTAGGTTGACCTTTAGAGTAAGTCACTTTGGATATATAATTCATATAATTTATTTATGAAAATTTGGCCTGTTCTAAGACTAGTCCTGGGTCTTGCTCGACTAGTCCTAGTACTACTTTGACTTGTCCAAGAATTTTCTAGATCAGTCATAAGTTTGTTGCAAAAATTTAGAAATTCTTGTTAGGCTTCGACCAGTCCTGGAGATTGTTCGACTAGTCGTATGAACAGTGTCGACTACTTCTTTGACCAGTCGTAGACCTATGACTCAAACATAGTGTTAAAATTTGACTAGCTTCGACCAGTCGAAGGAGACTTTCGACCATTCGTAGCTGACCTATGACCAGTCGTGAAATTGTCTTATCTTAACGGGCCCAAAATTTTAAATATCCGTTAGTACTACGACCAGTCGTAGAGATCTGTGGACCAGTCGAAGATGTGATTTTCTCACCTATAAATAGAGCAAGAATCTTAGAATAATTAACACAATTCATGCTAATCTAATTCGGCCTTCTGAGAGATAAGTCTGTGCACCATTTAAGCTAAGTGTGCATATTTAATATTCTCTTTCTTTAATTTTTTAAATTATTTTTGTTTCTTATATTCCATTCTAATCTGAAAAGAGGAAGTTTAATTTTCCTTTTTCTGGAATCAAAATCAATTAAAGCTAGCCCATCTGGTTTAATTTAAAATCTATTAGAACTTAGAACCATTGTAAAGTGAGTATTGGACATTGAACTTGGACATTTAAGTCTCTACTTCGATTTGGTTCTTCTGGGCTGTTACAATGAAGGAGAAACTCAGGTATTTTACGTTTATGTAATTTACTTTCATTTGGTTTTCTTTTGACGTTTGACAGAAAAATTTCATTGTATTGGTTATCTGAGGAGAGCCAGGAAAACTTAGAAGTGGAGTTTTTTAATTGTTTAAGCCCACAGAGAAAGACACAATTGTGAAGGTTTTAGGTGAACCTAGAAAACCTATTTTAATAGTGAACGCTAATATCCATTGTGTGAGGATATTAGGAGTGGAGTAGCTGTGTGGCTGTTTATTAACAGTTGGTGTACACATAGGCAAACCACTATAATCCCTTGTGTTTTGTGGTTGTGTGATTTATTTTCCTATCTTTGATTATTCATTTGAGGGATGTATGTGAGGATGTGAATGTTGTAATATTTACATTTCAAGCATTGTGGGGAACGTTGTAATAATTTAAGATTTCTATTCCTGCAATTTATTTCACTTCCTTGCTGTTTATTTATTCCTCTTCAGTTTGAGTTTTTGATACTAAGACCTTTCTAGAAATAAGGTTGTCCTACCATAAATCCTATTTTTATGGTGTAAGGTTGTCCTTAGAAAGTAATTTGTATTAACCTCTCAAGACTTGAATTTTGTGGTTGCATTTTATTCTCCATTGGAATTTGAGATTAATTATTTATATTGCTATCTTTTTATTTGATTCCGCTGTATTTATTTTTAAATTTGGCATAGTCCTATTCACCCCCCCCCCCCCCCCCTCTAGGACATATAGCTCGGCCATTTCAAGTGGTATCAGAGCCTAATAGCTTGCTTTTAATTCTTTATTCTTGGATTTATTTCTTGAGCTAATGATCTAAGCTCTCCTCTCTCTCCCTCTCTTTATATATATATATATATATATATATATATATATATATATATATATATATATATATATATATATATATATATATATATATATGATGTCAAAGTTTGATAGCCTTTCAGTCATTAGGCTTCCACCTTTCGATGGCTCCAATTATGCCTATTGGAAAGCTAGGATGAGAATCTTTCTCAAATCCATGGATGAAAGCTAGCACAAGTAATTGCATTTAATGAATGAATGGACCCCTCCTACCACTAAAGTAATTGGGATTGATGGTTCAAAATCAATGAGAGTAACACCTTATTTCTCATAGACCACACTTCAGAAAAGTGAGAGTAGTGCAAATGTTAAAGCACTAAATGCAATTACTTGTGCACTATCACCGGATGAATTCAAAAGAATTATATCCTGTGATTCTGTAAAATAAGCTTGGGATATATTGGAAATGACACATGAGGGTACTTCAATTGTCAAGAAATCTATGATACAAATCCTCACAACTAAATTTGAGGAAATTCGTATGGAAGAAAATGAAATGTTCATGGACTTCTATACTAGATTGAATGACATTGTAAACTCTATGTGGGGTCTAAGTGATAAAATCTCTAAAAGAAAAATATGTGCTAAAATACTACGCTCACTTTCTGAACGGTTCAATTCAAAAGTAATCACAATCCAGGAACTTCGTGATACGGACAATATGAGGGTTGAGGAATTAGTTGGCTCATTATAGAATTATGAGTTAACCTTTAAAGCTCCAAAAGTTAAATCTACTACCTTAAAAACTTCTAAAAATGGTTTTCAAGAAAATGATTTAAATTCTGATATGGAAAACTCTGAAGATGATATGGCCCTTTTGGCGAAAAAGTTTTATAAGATTTTTAAAAGTAAAAAGAGGGTTGATCTTCAAAAAGCAAAGAAGAAAAAGAAACTTAAACCAAAATCAAGAAATTCATCGAAAGACAGTCAATGTTGCAACTGCCATGAGTATGGGCATTTGGCTAACAAATGTGCTAATAAAGGCAAGTTAAAAAAGAAAAGTATGATGGCTACTTGGGATGAGTCCTCTTATTCTGAAGTCTTTTTTGAATCAGAAGATTCTGAAAATGAGTCGGGTAGTGAAGTTAAAGCTCTTATAACTCTAAACAAATTCACTTTTTCAGATAATGATGACTCAACTGGTAAAGAAAATCTGAATAGTGAATGTGAAAATGAAGATGATCTTCGAGATGCATACAATGCCCTATACAAGGAAAGTTGTAAAATTGCCGTGAAACTAAAACTTCAAAAAGAGAAATTTTCTAAACTCAAAGATATTTATGAAACTCTTGTTTTAGAAAAGTCTCACATTTCAGACTATTTTGAAAAGACAAAATGCGATTTAGATTTTAAAACCTCCCAGATTGAAAATCTTAAATTTGAAAACAAACAACTAAAACATGAAGTCTCTTCACTCTTGAGTTTAAAGGAAACCTGGAAATATGTCTAAGGAGATCCTAAATTAAAAAAACTCTTATCTGGATTAAGAAAATGTGGTGATCGATTTGGTTTGGGCTATGATAAGAATGTTCCTCCTAAATAGAAGAATACTCCTCCCAAGTTTGTAAAGGGAGAGACCTTAAACTCAAAAGGGAAAGATCAAACATTTTCTAAAAACTCTAAATCTTTTCAAAAACCTAAAAGTAATTATGTCAACTATAAAAAGTAAAACCAAAATCTTTTGGCTGAAACGATAATAGATTTACTTAAGGAGCTTCTAAATTCTAACTCAATAGGTCATACTTATAACTCTTACAAACGAAAGAAGACCAACTATCCACCTAAACCCAAAATGGTTATGAAATGGGTTCTAAAGGGTACCTGCTTGGTTTCCCACACAGCTTTCAAAGCTACAAGTCATTTTAAGTGGTACTTAGACAGTGGATGCTCAAGGCATATGACTGGTGATAAAGGTTTATTCACCGATCTCAAAGACATGACTGATGGTTCAGTCACATTTAGTGATGACAACAACTGTAAGATTATGGGCCAAGGTACGGTTCAAATTTATAAGCTTCCTTTGTTTAAAAATATTTTATATGTTGAAGGACTGAAATATAATCTGCTAAGCATATCTCAAATATACGACAATAACCATAGTGTAAGATTTTCTAATCAAAGTTGTGAGATTCTAAACAACAAGGGTTTAGTAATACTAACTAGACATAGAATGTCTGAAAACTACTATATTGTTAGCGAATCCAGCTCACCTATTCAATCATGTTACATGGTCCATACAGACGAGACTGATTTATGGCACAAACGTCTTGGACATGTACACTACCGAAACTTATATAGATTGAGCAAACGAGAACTAATAAGAGGTTTACCCAAACTTTAAAAGATAGATAAAATATATGGTGAATGCCAGATTGGCAAACAAATAAGGAACTCACATAAAAAGGTGAATTCCAATGCCACCTCAAGATCACTCGAGCTTCTCCATATGGATTTTGTAAGACCTACCAGGACTGAAAGTCGAGGTGACAAAAGATATATCTTGGTAATTGTAGATAATTTTACTAGATATACATGGATAGTCTTCCTAAGGGACAAATCAGAAACCTTTGAAGAAGTAAGAAAAGTTCTCAAAAGGATTCAAACTGAAAAAAGTTCTCAAATAAGTAAGATTCGTAGTGATCATGGATGCGAATTTGAGAATAGTAGTTTTGAGAAGTTTTATAGTGACCAGGGAATATTACATGAATTCTCAAAAACCGAAGGATTCATCTAGGATCGTCAATCCTAGTTAATCACATACGATAGGAAAGTTGTAGGGCATCACCCCTAATGAAAAGCAGTCGATAGGCAAGTTCAAAGTTTATACTCGCAGTCACTACGGAGTGGCTAATCACTTCGGCATAGGCCGAAAAATTGAACACGGTGTCCATACCACCATGCATGGCTCACGAGTTTGGGTTGCTCACTGGTCACTCAGGGAGGCTCGTCACCTCAACATAGGCCGACATCTCGACCACGGTATCCCATACCCCATGTCCGGCTCATGAGTCCTAGCAGATCATGGTACCAAGGTTAAAACAAGCTTTTACTTTGGTAAGTGATACCTTAGATTCAAGTAGCGATGTCCATACATGGTAAACACACAATAGGTTAATCGATTCACTAGAAAATTTTGACTGGTATGAGTGCACATTGACTTCATCGACATGGAACACATAAGCACTACTTGTGGCCTAACAACTGTCGACCATCGTCGTGTGACCCGGATTTATCGTATGTATCCAATGTAGAGAAATTAGTTCGGCCAGTCAAACAGGGATTGTTACTGACTGCCTAGGGTACATCATAGCCCCAATCTTACTCAGAAGTAGTAACTAAGCACATGTAAAAATAATCTCAGCATCTACATAGCATATGTCGGCCAATATGTGCATTAGGGCAAATCCCTTCGCCAAACAGATCATACACGCATAACTAGCATAGGTACATGGAAAATACTCATGGCAATCATACCGGTAAAATACGTACGTATACAGTATTTCCTACAAACACCCAAAATACCCTAAATCTCATATTCTTCGTACGTATACGGAATGAAAAACGGACAGCATGTTGTACATGTCAAATAACATTCTGATCAGCAATCTACCATTAAACGGCATTGAAAGCTTTGAAAACAGGTAATCTAAGCGTCTAAGATCCACACCTTAAACCAGAAATGCGTATTCGTTAGGATTCAGACGATGTGTCTTCGCCAACGACAGATACGCCACCTATGGCAAGAAACAGGTTAGCTAGGACTCTTCTACAGCTAGTTTAAGCTTCAAATCAGGTTAGGGTTAGGTTTTTCTTACCTTGAACGAAGCCGAAGTCACCGAAAAAGCGATACAGAAGGGTGAATTTGGCACGTAGAGCAGCAGGGAAGAATCCCAGGAGAAATCACCAGCTTCTCCCTCACTTCTCTCTCTTTTCTCTTCTCTCCTAGGGTTTTCTCCAAATTCGTATGGGTTAGAAAGCTAAGGGTTTAAGGCCCTTTTATAAGCCCAAACATAATCAAAATAGACTCCAAGTCAAGGTATACTTGGGTTATAGCCAAATCGGATCTTTTCCGATCCAAAAGAGCATTTCGAGAGGTCCCCTGGCCGAACGCGGTCAGACTTAAGATCATGGATACTGGATCCTGATCACATTAAGTTTTCAGTCCGGTAGAGTTCCCAGATCGCACGTGGCGGACCAGTTTCAGTTCAGCGGTCACGGAGACTCGATCGAGGATTCCAAGTACACTGACCTGAGTGAGAAATGTTCCTTGATCCGAGGGTGTATTTGGGTCAGATTTCGACGGTCTGAATGCTTATACTTAACCCGCAAGCGAAACGTGCCAGATTCATTTAAATGACATTTAATTTTTAATGAATTTCACTCTTTCTCACACTCCTTGCTCCAGGCTCAATGAAATAGCCTCAGAACATCGGTTGGGCTTAATTTTTGAAACGATTGTCAAGTCCAACAAGGCGGTCGTAATGGTCTAAGATTGTAGATATCGGACTCTCGACGTGCGGTCTAGATCTAATACGAAGTTTCAAAGGGTTCCTGAGGACAAACTGGTTTAGAGCTTGATCCTAGATTTTAGGGTAACGTAGCATCAATGATTCTATAGGTTTTGGGTCTTATAGATCGTATTTAAAGCGATCAGTGCTAATTTCACAGCTAATCTAACGTAGCGCTGGCTAATTCACGTTAAATTCTAAAGAATTAGGTTCTAAATGATTTCTTTGGCTTTGGAATCTAATTTTGAGAAACTACCAAGGTACTATGGTTGACCCATTGCCTAAGGACGTCTAACCCCAGGTTGTCAAAAATTCAAGGTGTTACAATCTACTCCCCTTAAAATAAAATTTCATCCCTGAAATTGGCTAAGGGTAATGAGTCCCTAGAGAGACTTTAGTATTGGCATTCTAAGGACGGTTCAAATCCTATTTAGTGACCTAACCTTACGTATAACCTAAATCAACTGTTTCGATCCTGGGCCAGTGGGGAAGAGGCCAACCACGCTTCTGCTGCGCTACTCTAATCCAACGGTTGTACTAGATAATTCGAAGTATATTGGGCTCAATATGTTCTACCCCCCTTAAAACTTAGTTCTACTTAAGGTTCAAGAATCTATGTCTCGATCCGTATATCGGAACGAGGTGTAACTTAGGGCCTATATTTAACATGAAATGGGAAACAACCTCACACTACATTGGTCTTCCTTTGCTAATGATGCGTTCTATGGCATTGGTACCTATGGTTGTAAAAAAAAAGCTGAAGTGATGGGTGTTGTGGTTGATTTCAAGGACGGATGTGAGTTTGTGGCAAGAGGTCTAATCTCTATTGGCTGTATGTCCTTAACATTTTCTAAAGACAAAGCAATAACTTTTGGTTGTAGGTGGTCGGGCCAACACGGAAGAAAAGTTGTGTAGCGGGTCTGAGCCGGATACATTGAACCTTCTGTCTAATCAGGACAGAAAACTTATTGTATCAGTTCTTAATCCGAGTCGATGTCGATCTTCTGCTTGATCAGAGCATTGGATTCATTGGTAACAACTAGGATTAAGAAATCGATTCAAACCGCGAATACATCGCTTACATACAGTTCCTTTACTCTGTGTTCCCGAATGCAATAAGCCCTTGAGGAAGGCAATTCTAAGGGGCGTGCTAGTTTATTCTAAGTCTAATCCGAGGGATTTATAAGTTTTCCCTGAGAGTGAATGGTTTTAGGTTAAAACAACTTTCCTAAGGGTTATAACAGAAGTATATAAGTATTAAGGGGATCTATCGAAAGAATGAGGTTCTACTCCAACTAAATCTAACCTACTATTCCTTAGCATATACAGGCTTTAAACTACTTAAGGTAACTAGTAGACTAGTCAGTACTAGCTGTAATCCAAAATCGAAGCTTATACGCTAAATGGTTTCATACCATTTCTAATACAGGGAATTATTCTATCGCTTAGGGTCACGATTGTCTAAATAGAATTGGATTTCCTATATCGTCAGATCTTTCAAATCTAGGAGTACTAACTCTAGGTCCAAAATGCCAAGGGCCTATATATTGCCAGTGGTCTCAAGTTATGTTAAATGGGACTGCTTTGCTGATATCACTTCGGGAGTGGGAGTGGCATATTTGGTAGGAGGGTGGGGTGGGATTAAAAATCAATTCTTAGGCTTTGGAAAATGGACCTTATGTTGGAAAACATGAGATGTAGCATAACAATACACAATCCCTTAAGCATTCCACTCACTTCATAGCAAAAGGGACTGCATGCATGTCATTTACCAGAATTTGTCATAATACCTGGAACACAGTGTTACATGAATCATGAAAGAAGATGCATGTGAGCTAATGCGACCAAGACTCCCAACATCTAAAACCTTCTACCAACTACTACACTACTAAGCTCATCAACATAAAAATACAAGGATCCTAACATAGCAACAACTAAGCCACAGGGCGGCGGCATCTCTCGGCCTTCCTGAATGGGCGGGGCGACTAGGCCCGGCTTCATCAGCGGGGGCTCCTCTTCTTACCCATAAGAGAGAAAATGGTGGAAATGGAGAAGAAGGCTAAACTAGCCTCTACAAAGGCCATGGAAAATGGAGGAAAGGGGGAGATATGGATGACCCAATGGGCTGGCATAAATCTAGGTCCCATAGAGGGGTGAATCAGGCCCCCAAATGCTAGGATTACAAAGGAAAAAGAGCGAAATAGGTTGGGATGGAGGCTCACACGAATTTTACCCTCCAATGGAGGATGAGAGCTCCAAACAACGAGAATGGCGAGAGAGGGGAGTTTTTATGGCTATGAGTGATGGAGTGACGTCAGTTGTGACTAAAAATGGGAATGAGAGTGATTGGAGGGGCGATTTTTATCAAAAATTAGACGTTTGAGAGAGAAAGGAGAGCTTGGAGGGGTAGTTTGTGAAGGAGGTACTAGATTGGAGGGGTTTTAACGGACGACCCACATACCAAGAGGCTACCCTAACCCCCAAACACCTCCGGCCCGAAGGCCCGACCAAATGAGGCCCATTGTACGGCGAGTCCTCGTCGAACTGGCGAGGTCCTCGCCGGCCAAAGTCAAATCTGGTGAGGCCCGGCCTATGGGGCGTGGTCCCCCTGTCCCCTAGGTCCCAAATGTATGTGGGGCCCACCTTAGATCATTGTGGATTAGCGTGGGTAGGCCCATGACTCTGTTTGAGGCGTTTCGGGGCCAATTTACAAACCGAAATGAGTTTATATGACTTGTAACACATGATTTTGGGGTAGGAGAGGCTAATCCATCCAACTAACCCATTTATTCCATGAGATTCCATGATTGGAATGATCAGAAGTCTAATTTATACATATATTTACTATTTGTAGTAAATTTCTTTTTAATCATGATTCTCCATCATTTACACACTAGGATTTATGTCTAATATGAAAGGACTTAGAAAAAGTTAAAGAATGGGGTGGTGGAAGGAGAGATTCTGAAGGAATTGGATGAAAAGGGGTTTCAGGCCTTGAGACTGAGTGTAAGGGTTGTGGTTAACCTACCACCTAAAGACATTCATTTCTAGGGTTGGAATGGAATGAAACATGGCCTAAACCCTTCAATTGACGGTGTAGAAGTGATTTGGGGTCGTTGGGTGTGATCAGGAGTGTGAACGGACTCGATCTCGGCGATCGCTTTCAGTAAACTTTCGCCGATAAACAAACTGGGGGTCCTAAACTTGTTTCTAGATCGTTCTCGCACCCTCCTATATTAAATTGGCATCAGCGTGCGGTGTGTGACCATAACCCAGGTCCATTTTAATTCAAATCATGCTCTGATACCATCTGTAACACCCCGAAAATCGGGGGTCGGGTAGAAACTCAACTCCCGAGTTCCAGAACATCACTTATGCAACATAAATAATGATAAATACATGTTGTCTATAGAATGGCATTAAACAAGATTGAGACTAAGCCAAAACAACATATCATACTCCAGAGACAGTTAAATTAGCAAGCGGAAGAATGTGATAGATATATAAAATATATAAATGATTGTAAGTCTCCAGAGTGTGAACATGTTACCAGGTTAACTAAATACATGTATACTTCAAAATAGAAAGAAAAGAATATACATGAGTGCTCCAAAAATATAAAATGACAAGTGTCATGGCATCTAATCAACTTCCCTGTAATCCTGTCGATCAAAATATGGAGGAGAAGTCCTCCTTAGCATCATACAAGTCCAGCTCTGCTTCGTGAGCATTGCTATCATCTAAAACTAAAATAGGGACTAGTGGGTGTTCGGAACACCATCCCGTAACGTAGGAGTGGGTAGCTAACTCAGTGGAATCATAGAACAAAGATTAACATGTTATCAAATCCATCACGCTATAATGATAAAGTAAACAAAACAAACATTCCTAAATACTGTGATTAATGCATGGATGAAATGACATGATGGATGCCCTCACCGATATACTCCCTCATACGGCACCATCTGCGTCCGCGGCATGCTTTCTTCCCACAGTGCTCCACATCTTCCAAGCACATGCAGTACGACGTGGATATGATTACCGAGTTGTTATTAGTCCATTTCATATAGCAGGATTGGGAAACTAAGGTACCTCCCTTATATTAATACCCAAACAATCATCCTGTCTAGGGTCGTCACTCCTAGTAATCTCATACGATGATATATTTCTAAGTCACTGCAAGGGCTGCCAGAGCTGTTGCATGCACTCATTATACCGCTCCCCCATCACCTTATCAATACAGGCCTAGTTTATATCCTTAAGACTGCATCAGGACTCGTCACCCCCATGCGGTGTCAGGAAAAACTCAAGGTCACTACAAAGGGCTGCTAGGGCTGTTGCTCGCACTCGTTGCTCCACTCCCCCATCACCTTATCAATGTAGGCCGACAATAAGAATATAGTGTCCCATACCACCATAATCTACTCAGAGTAGGGTGCTCACTGGTCACTACGGGGAGGTTTGTGGCCCCAGCGTAGGCCGACGGCTCGACCACGGTGTCCCATACCACCATGCCCGGCTCATGAGTCTTAGGGGATTGAGGTACCAAGGTTAGAGGGGCTTTCCAATGGTAAGTTTAGTACCCTAGGTTCAAGCAGTTATGACGAATACAAGGTGAACATACAATGGTCAATCTGGTTACTTGATGAGTCTGACTAGCACAAGTGCATGTTGAATCGATCGACACGAAGTGCACAAGCACTTCGTGTGGCCTAACCACTGTCGACGACTCTAGTACGACTCGAGTTCGTCATACACATCCTTCGTGGCAAATAGAATCCAACCACGAATTCCAAACTGTTACCGACTGCCTAGACTAGAGTATAGTCCCAAGCACAAAGATGTGAACCAGTAATCATATGAGATAAAAAAAATTAAAATAACAAGTAATCCAAGCATATTATCAGCATATTATAACATACATCAGAAGCAGTTAACCATACATGAGTATTTCACACATAAGGTAATCAATTCAATACAACAAACATGGAGAAATTCATGTACATCATCAAATTAGTTGAGAATCTATTCTCAACGCTAATCTATAACACCACTTACTCAATACTTACTAATACAGACATTTATACAAACACTTAGTCCACACAATTTCAACGTACTTGACGTATGTTGATTTCAACATATAATATGACAGATCCTTATATCAAGGAGTTGTCTAGTACACATAATCATGTTCTTACATTCAAAACATATGGCAGGCATAAATCATATTGATCTAGGCATTTCAACAAACACTTAGTCTACACACATTATTCTACATAGCATATGTTGGCCAATATGTGCATTAGGGCAAATCTCTTCGCCAAACAGATCATACACGCATAACTAGCATAGGTACACGGCAAATACTCATGGCAATCATACCGAAAAAATACGTATGTATACAGTATTTCCTACAAATATCCAAAATACCCTAAATCTTATATTCTTCGTACGTATACGGAATGAAAAACGGACAACATGTTGTACATGTCAAACAACATTCTGATCAGCAATCTACCACTAAACGGCATTGAAAGCTTTGAAAACAGGTAATCTAAGCGTCTAAGATCCGCACCTTAAACCAGAAATGCGTATTCGTTAGGATTCAGACGATGTGTCTTCGCCAACGACAGATACGCCACCTATGACAAGAAACAGGTTAGCTAGGACTCTTCTACAGCTAGTCTAAGTTTCAAATCAGGTTAGGGTTAGGGTTTTCTTACCTTGAATGATGCCGGAGTCGCTGAAAAAGCGATACAGAAGGGTGGATTTGGCACGTAGAGCAGCAGGGAAGAATCCTAGGAGAAATCACCAGCTTCTCCCTCACTTCTCTCTCTTTTCTCTCTTCTCTCTCCTAGAGTTTTCTCCAAATTCGTATGGGTTAAAAAGCTAAGGGTTTAAGGCCCTTTTATAAGCCTAAACATAACCAAAACAGACTCCAAGTCAAGGTATACTTGGGTTATAGCCAAATCGGGTCTTTTTTTATCCAAAAGAGCATTTTGGGAGGTCCCCTGGCCGAACGCGGTCGAAATTAAGCTCATGGATGCTGGATCCTGATCACATTAAGTTTTCAGTCCGGTAGAGTTCCCAGATCGCACGTGGCGGACCAGTTTCAGTTCAGCGGTTACGGAGACTCGATCGAGGATTCCAAGTACACTGACCTGAGTGAGAAATGTTCCTTGATCCGAGGGTGTATTTGGGTCAGATTTCGACGGTCTGAATGCTTATACTTAACCCGCAAGCGAAACGTGCCAGATTCATTTAAATGACATTTAATTTTTAATGAATTTCACTCTTTCTCACACTCCTTGCTCCAGGCTCAATGAAATAGCCTCAGAACATCGGTTGGGCTTAATTTTTAAAACGATTGTCAAGTCCAACAAGGCGGTCGTAATGGTCTAAGATTGTAGATATCGGACTCTCGACGTGCGGTCTAGATCCAATATGAAGTTTCAAAGGGTTCCTGAGGGCAAACTGGTTTAGAGTTTGATCCTAGATTTTAGGGTAACGTAGCGTCAATGATTCTATAGGTTTTGGGTCTTACAGATCGTATTTAAAGCGATCAGTGCTAATTTCACAGCTAATCTAACGTAGCGCTGGCTAATTCACGTTAAATTCTAAAGAATTAGGTTCTAAATAATTTCTTTGGCTTTGGAATCGAATTTTGAGAAACTACCAAGGTACTATGGTTGACCCATTGCCTAAGGACATCTAACCCTAGGTTGTCAAAAATCTGGGGTGTTACAATTTTTGGGCAAGAACCCAAAAAAGGAAGTAGATTAAAGCCTCAAGTGGACTACACGGTAGGAAATAATGGAGATTAAATACCTACCATTGATCGATGGTGTGTTTCAAGTTGACCTTCAAATTGCCTATATTTTGGGGTTATTCCATATAAAAAAATTAAAAAAATAATGGATGGAGTGGATATATGAAATATATCATGATGGATCCCATAAAGCCGCCCTTGAGAGGGCCGTTTATCCTTACCGTCAAAGCTATGTGAAAGTGGATGCGGTAACGGCTACGGTCCATCGAGTCTTTAGCTACGGATTAAAACCGTAGCTGGACTGCAGCAAGTAAAAAAGTGGAAACTCATCCCGCGTTGCCCTTTTTCTTTTCCCACCTCGTACAAAACATTTCATCTCCCTCCACTCCTGGGAAAAAAAACCCATTCCGCGTCCATCTCTTTCTCTCTCTCTCTTTCGATCTCCCGCGCCCCTTTTCTCTCTCTTGATCTCCCCTCTCACGAACCCCTCTTCTCTGCCTAACCATCCCCTCTCTCTCGATCTCACGAAGACTTCCCTCTTTGACGCCGTAATCCGCATCCATTTTAGGTATGCAAGATGATTTGCTTGTTTGTGTTTCTTAGTTGCTGATAAAAGAGAGGTTGCATATCCACTAGTTTGCTGGAATTTATTCCTTGTTCCGTTAGGGTTGTATGTTTCCTTGTTTTGTGCTGTAGGTCCCAATAAGATTCTTACAATTAACTGTATGTACCACAGAATGACCAGAACTCCCAACATACACGTCATGTGTGTTGGGCAGTCAAAGAGAGCAAAGATCCCAAATTTTTCCATCATATGATGGCAACTACAGCTTCGAGTTTTTTTTTTCCCACCCTTTTCTATTATTTGGGATATATTAGGAGGACATTTCTAAATCATGATTTCCTTTTTGACTAGGATGTTGTCAGATCTGAGTAACAGATTTCTTTGATCCATGTTATGCTGGAGTGTGAGGGTTTGATAATTGTGCTGATTATCTGGGTGAAATGCATGTCAACATGCCGCATATATTGTCTTCAAGGAATTATACAATCCTTCTATTCGGCTGGGATTTCTGTGTATGAGCTAGGCCCATGGTTCAATTATCCAGAACATTCATTGGATTGACCCATGTGGATTGACCATACCCAAATATCTCCTGGGTTGGATGATCTGAAACATCCAGTATTTCACATTGTTCCAGTTAAATGTGGATGGTTCCTGTGTTTACTTCCTAATGGTCTTCTGAAAGGCCCTAAATTAAAGGGTTAAGATCTTCCAATCTAAGAAATTTTGGAGCATATCTTGTCCATGGTGAGGTCCATCGATTTACATTGTGGATCACTGAATCATGGGCCCCGCTTGTGTAAGTTGTAGATTCAAGGGTGCTATACATATCTTCTTAGTTGAGGAACATATAATTCCTGTGTTTCATTGCCTGGTAATCTGTGGATGTGCTTTTAATTTGGAAGCATATGAGGATATTAATGTAAGAAAGAATTCACTTCTCCTGGACTGTTTCTTTCACTTCCTTGTGTTCCAGTTATATAGATTTCAATGATGGTTAGAATTGTCCAATCAGTACGTTTTTTGCATTGTTGCCCATGAAATATGTGCTAGACCTAGACTGTCCAAATCAATTTACTAGATGGTCCAAATGTCCAGATTCTACTAAGAGCACTATAACCGATGGTGCTTTGAAAGCATTGGATCATTTCTGTGTTGTATTGTAAATGTTTTGCAAACTGCCCTTATACTATTTGCTGAGTTTCTTCTACTTCTTCTTCTTCTGTCTTTTGTTTTTTAATTTCCTTCTTTTTACATCAGCTAGGTAGAAATGAAATAATTTGCTGAGTTTCATTTGTCGGCACTTCCATTTTCTAAATGTTCTCTATACCAATCTCCCTTCTCAGTTGTTTAGGACTTCTTTAGATTGAAATTGAGCTAACCACAGCCTGTTTCTACTGCACAGAAAATGGAAAACAGGTTGAGATCTTTTTCTATTTTCATTTTTTCAGAAAAAGGCTTTCTCATACTGCACACCGTGGAGCCCTGCTCATCCTTATGCAGGTTCATTTGGTAGAGCAGGTTTGCAAGTTCTGAGCTTTCCATCAGGTTGGATGCACTGTTTAGATCTTCTAGCCTAGAAATTAGGACACTTCATACCTCAGGTGGGTCACCAGCATGCAATACAAATGCATGGTTGAAAAATTTGTTTCAATGGTTAGTTTACTTTGTACACCGTGGCCCACTTGAGGAGTGGAACAACCTGAAACTTTTAGGCCAGAAGATTGAAACAATGCAGTCCTTGATAGGGGTTGGGTCATGAACATTCTGCATTGAAGTCAATCATGTGATCCTATTGAATGCAGATGGAGAAAGACACTTCACCCTTCTAGGAAAAGGGTAGGGAGATGGACTGTGGATGAAGACAAGCACTTGAAAATAGTTGTGATGCTTTTCGTGCCGAAAAACTAGATGAAAATTGCTCATTTTGTCCCTGGCTGAACTCAAGTTCAATGTAGAGAGAGGTATTTCAAAATAATTTCCTAAAAATTTAACCTGACCAATTGCTTAAAACCATTAGTTACTATTCTGCCCCCATCTTTGATATGCAGATTCTCTCTTTCTTATTGGTAGTAGCTGAACATTTTGAAGTACTATTCTAATACCACAAATAGTTGAAAGGGGGGTACATGCATAAAAAACAAGGGTTGTAGGATTCTTTCATATATCATTATTTTATATATATATAAAAAGAATGAACCATTGATTTGACTAAATTGCAGAGTCTTGACTATGGTGATAGGTGGGTCAACACTCTAGATCCGTCTTTAAATCTGGAACCATGGACTGAAGAAGAAGAATCTAAACTGAAAGCAATAATCGCTGAACATGGACATTACTGGTCCAAGATAGCAGCATTGGTGCCTCCGTGTATTGATAATCAGTGCAGGAGGTATGGGCTTCTCTGTTTTTGCCTTCTTTGAGCATGGTTATTAACAAATGTTTTGCTCATGTTTTCATGTCCTGTTCAAAATGACATCATGTGTAAGTGATGTAACACTTAAAAATAAGGACGCGTTTGGATGCTCTAGTGAAATGAACCGCAATGATACAAAGTCGAGGAGGAAACGACAAATGTGGGGCTAAAACCGCTCCCTCATAATGAGGGAGTGATAAATGACAATGTCAAAGTCCCATAGAAGTTTATTCTACTGTTCTATAGCTGTTACCATTCATGTGTGAGTGAAGTCTCTAAAAAGCATGTGTGGGTGGAGTTGTCTTCCCCACTTGCCAGTTCATATTAATTGCCTTTGCACAGGATAACCAAACTGAAGCTCCATGGCTGCAATTTCCTTTCGCTAAAGAATTTCTCTTTCATATTGTCAATAACTACGATTTTTGAATGCTATGTTTCTGTGGCTAAGCCATCCTTCATATCTTTGTTGCTTACACGGGCTTCTATTAAATATTTCCTGCATTTTTTCCCTGCCTCGAGAGGCGAGCATTTTAAAAAATCTTACAGCAAGGCCCTTGATATTAATGAAAGCATTCTGAAAATGATTGTGAATTGAACAAACCCGCAATATAGTTAAAACCTGGATAAACTCAAAACACAGTCGAACCTTCCGCAAAGACCCTTGAAATCCACCAATAATATATAGAGAAAAAAAAAGTCATTTAGAGAACTCCAAACCTGCATAGGTCGAGATTGTCATGTGTATACTTCTGTTACAGAAGAACATGGTTTTCTGCTCCTATTCAACAATATATCAATTAGAGGCTCAAGAAATCTAAACAAAAATAGATTTGTTGAAAATTTCAATTTCAGCATCCATTCCACATATTTCCTGCATCACTACCTAATGGCTGTTTCAATATCAGTGGTAAGTAGAAGGATCAAGTACCGATATGATGCTTATCAATTTGTCACATTAGCTGGGATATGGCTTGTCCTTCTGAAACTCTCCCTCCACATCATCACCAGCAAAGGCACTGTGTATGAGGTCTGCTTGAGATGGAAGTTCATACTTTGCCATCTCAATTTCAACATCATCATCATTAAGCCTTATCCCAACTAATCGGGGTCGACTACATTAATCCTTTTTTCCCCGATTGATGTGGTGTTTGGATCTGCGAGCCATTCACATTAAAGGACACTAGAAGGCATATCAAGATTCAACATCCCCCTGCCATGTGTACTCGGGGACATGGAAGCTATTTTGTTAATTTGAAATAGTTGTAATCAAAATTTGAAGACTATCTAAAACAATTGCGATTTTGTTAATTTATACTCTATTGAACTAATTATTGCAATTCAATTTGATTGTGCATCCAAACACTGCCTAACTACAAAGCTATACCAATGTACTGATTCTGGCATTGCACTCATGTTCTTTTCCCCTGTAATATCTTTATGTTTGATGATTCTTCAGATGGAAGGAAATGCACTGAACGCTGTTGAAGTAGTTACCTTTGACTACCCATGTGAGTTGATGTTCATCAGACCTTTTGAAATGTAAGTGGGTGAGATGTTGCACGATTTAACATATGTGACATGTGATACTCTAGTTGTAGCCATTGTTTGATCTTTTAACTATTAGAATGGCACAAATGTGGTTGGATTGTTTCCAGGTTTTGAAATTATCAGACAAAATGGTTTGTAATAGTTCTGATACAGCCATTTTTTTCCTGGCAACATGTCAAATGTTTATGACTATCTAATCCGTGAAAAAGGTGGGCCACACCATGATGGTTACCTGATATGAATATAAGGTGGAAGAAGTCATTGAGTGGGACACCAAAATTCATGTACAGCTAATGGTATGACTCTGTACGCTCATTTGGCTGGCACTCCATGTGAGAGTTGAATTGGTTTGTAAAATCCATGATAATTTTTTCAGTGGAAATATTTGAAAGCTTCTAATTTTTACTCACACATAAGAAATCACATGTTTTTATTTTATTTTATGTTTGCATTTATGGACAACTCGTGAGCATCCTTTCAGTTGAAAATGGCTTAAGGGAACTTGCCTCTTTGAAGGTCTTTTATCTTCAATGTTTGACATTTCTCCCTCCTATAAATTTTATTTTTATTTGAGTGCTGTAAATAAAATATGGTGGTGATTGTAATAGTATTTTTTAGGATTCTTTTCGGTGGGAAGAAGCCAGCTGTGAGTGTTTAAACTATGTTGTATCGCTCTCCATCATGTTGTTATTTCTCTCTATTTTATTTTTCGGTGGGTTTCTTTCCATTGCATATACACTAGGTATACTCTTTCCTTCTACCTGTGCATTCACTGGAAAAATAGGATGGCTAGGATTGTTTGGTGGGAACACTTTGTTTTGAATTACCTATTAACAGAGAGGAATCACCCGATGAGCTATCTGGGTCGCTTATAGGTGGGCTCCGCCCATACTAAATGTTGGCCAGAATGAAAATTCCAGCAGTTTCAGACCATGTGAATCATAGCTTCTTTTAAAGGAGCTGATTTTTGTGCAGCACTATTTTTTGTTCCTTCTCATTATCTCTATTTTGGTATTGAGAAGGTCTGGTAAGATCTCCAATATCTACTACACTACCACATATCAGTTCGAGGTTGTTTGTAACATGGGGAATTTTGTGGAGTTTCCCTGAGGTAATGGTGCTACATTCAATAAAACATATATTATTACTACTTATATTTAAAGTAAAGAATTGTACTAACAAAATGACATTTTGTTTGTAGACTCGAACACACGCTTGTTAGCTCTTTGGTTATCAGTTGGTCTATCACAAAAGTGCGGGTTCTTACATGATTATGATATGAATTCATCGCATCTCTTGAAGAAGTTTTGATTAGGAGGTTACTCTTGTTGGCTAATTTGGTGCTGCATTGTTAATTTCTTGTGTCTATAGTGGTCAGTAATTCTTAGTTAACGGGCAATTTGATTTTTAGTTTCTGACAATTTACTTACCACTTCTTCAATGTTAAAAAGGTTGACTTTGTTAGTTCTAATGAATTGATACTTTCTCAAATTTATTTTGAACATTAGCATTTATTCTAGGAGAAAATTTACCTATTCTAAGGGCATAGGTTTAGTTGTCCTGTGCATGCTGCGCAAAAATTGGATGCATGGTCCTATGGTGTTTTATCCGAAGCATTCGTCTGGTGTGCATTGCCCCAAATGGGCCATTTTTAGAGTTGTCCCATCCCACTGATTTCAGAATCATATAGCTGACCTACAATTGGATGGTAGAAAGAACTAGGAGATGTGGTATGTGCAACACATGTGGTGTGGGTGTGTGTAAAAATTTAAAAAACATTTTCATCCTTCATTCCAATTGGATTATTTTGAATACATTTTGCTGGAGATGGACAAATATCTTTCTGGTTAGATACATTGCCACTGATGCTTATTGCTGATAATACATTTTATAGCTCATACCCAATGCAAGTCAAACCATTTATTCCTTAGTGAATGTGTACAAAAGGTAAGTTCTAGTGATGAACAACTTAATTTAGTAAGGGTGTGCCATGTTAGATGTCAGAGAATGTGAGTGGTGAATGACTACATCAGTGGAGAATCCAACTGAGAAATGGTGTAAGATTTTTTTTTAATGGATGAACAAATTGTTGGTAACTAATGTTGTTTTTCTTTTCTTTTCTTTTTTGCAGCTACTATAGTAATTTAGCATGGGAATTCATAATTACAACCAGAATGATTTTGAGTATCCATTTTCAATTTGGGAATTGAAATTCATGTTGGGTAGGTGCTCTCCAAATTCTATAGCTGTGATTTCCTTTTTTTTTTTTTTTTTTTAATTCTTCTTCTTCTTCTAAAGTAATTGTTGTAGGAATAAATATTTACAACCCTGATTGATTTTAAGTACACCCATTTTAAATTTATGGATTTGAAAAACTACAAGAATGAGGTTGTAGGTAAAATTGGGTGTTTGCTAGTGATCTTCAATGGAATTGCTTCAAAGTTTAGGTATATTTGATATGCATTTGAGCTTGCATATAGTTGGATGCTACATATATTAGTGATTGTTTGTAGCTAGTTTATAGTGGAATAGTCAGTTGGACGAGAAAGGCAGTGATTGATCCATGCATGTGCAGATATATTTGCTTGCATTGGAGATTCTTTGAGGCTTTTAGACTGCTTACATTTATCAATTTAGGGTAAGAGAGAATTCGATCCTTTCGATTTGATGATCCCTCCTATTCATCATGCTACAAAAATATCTTCCATTGGATAGACGATCTTAACTGTCCGGTTGGTGATCCGAAAATAGACAGTATAGTCAATAGTTTCAATTTTATGAGAAAAATGAAATCTAACAATGCATGGTGACTTCCTGATAAGGGAGTTTTTTTCTGAGGGTGCGTGTGTATGATACACCTAACTCTCTCGTTGACGATTGTGTTAATCTAATTCCATGCTTGTTCATGAGCATTCGGGTGAATCATTGGCATATACGCTTTGTAGAAGCTGTCATGACTCTGTAATTGTGTTTATCTGTTCAGGCCCTTGTCCAAGATGGTGAGGTTCAGTGTCTTGAAAGTCATTCCAGCAGGATCCTCTTGCGGAGGCAGGAAAAAGGCCTTCTTTGTAATCTAAGGCTTATTCGTAGTTGTTTCCTGATGCAGCTAGGCTTATTATTATTATTATTTTTTAAAGTTTCTTATATATAAATAGTTTTGTTAACTCAAACATTTTCGGGATTACCTGTGGTCCATGCATGTGTGGCTCTGATTGAATTGAGATTTTGAATGGGATTACGATGATTCGGTTATATGGATTCAAGCACAATTCTAGTATGGCCCGCATCTATTTTGATTTCCTACTTTAGGGTGATCAGGATCGCTTGATCAGGTAGCTAACCAGATGGACGGTTTGATCGTCCTAGACATGCTACTTCCATGATTATGTTAGGAAATGTGGATTATTGTTTTTGAAACTTTTGAAATTACATAATTTTAGATTTTGTTTATCATTCTTCAATGAGAAAAATGAAATCTAACAATGCATGGTGACTTCCTGATGCCAAAAGAGGCCAAATCTATCTTTAGTCTTAGTTTTGCCTCAGTTACCTAAACTGAGACTACAACTCCCGCGGCTAAAGGCTTTAGCCTCAGTTGTTGAGAACCGAGGTTAAAAATAGAATGGGTAAGAAGAAGCATTGTTTTCTTCACCATCTGGACAAAGTTGCATATGATCATTCTCTATTTTTGCTCAATGGCAGTAGATCCTTCAACTGGAAAAGATCTCCATTTAAATTTGAAAAAACAATGTAGATTTATCCATCCATCTTTCTTAGATGTGGTTATGGATTATGCTAACTCATTTTGGATATAATTGCATCGTTATAGACAACACATAGTTTAGGACCCTATACAAGAAAACTCATTGTGCATACTTGTTATTTGTAATGTTTTCAAGAGTGTATAATCATTGAAAATTTCCATCATACTTTTCGAATGTTTCCTTCAGACTGATACATTCCCCCAATACATGTGATATTTCTCATGCGATACTGATGAGTTTTTGTATCCCAATGGTGCAATACATGCGTCAATACTGATATTTTATTAAATCACTGCTGCAGACTTTTGTAGTGGGAAGTGACTCTAAAGTGCCTTTTTCTTGGCAAAGCATGTGCATATAGAACCTCAGTTTCTTGGTTTTGTGTTTTATTAAATTTGAAGCTTGCCTCAATGTTGAAAATTGGCTGAGTTTAGATAAAATAGTTGATTTATTCTGTTTTTACAAATTTAGTTGGTATTGCTATACCTAGATTAGTTAGTATTTTGAATAGCTGAATGTTTATTTTGTCTTTGGCTATTGCAGATTTTGCTTGTTCAGAAATGAGAAGATTAGTGTATGTTCCCGAGTATTGTCTTTCCTTTTTATGTCATCTCGCCATCCTCTTTCTCTATAATTTGGTTCTTTAGTTTCGGGGCATAGCTTTTTCATATGAATACATTGTTTGTATGATGAAATTGATTTTCAACCATGTACAGTAAGCTAGAAAAATAGAATAAACTGGATTTCTCTCGAAAATCCCTCATTTGAAGCTATGTATAAAAAAATGGTTATGTAAAAGTAACAGTGGGACCTCATTATGCAATAACAGGGCTGTAATGCCTGATCTGAAAATAAAAAAGGCTTGTAATGAGCTTGTAATGGCTGTAATAGGTTTGTAATGGACTGATAATGGGGGCAATTTTTTTTTTTCTTAAATTTTTTTTTATACTGTTATGGCCCCTATTGTATTGTCCATATGGCCAGCCGTTATGGCAGTTGTTACTATTACCATTACTGATTACTTTTATTTGAATCCTCACCCAAGTGCACAAATCAAGGTCTTGTAGGGTTGTGACCAAGTGCACAACTGTCATCTTCCCTTTTCAGTATTGACTCTTATGTTATAGTTCGAATTTTTTAACCAAATAGTATATCCATGTTGGAATAGAACGGAAGTACAAAAGAAGCAGCCCATTCAATCTGATCAATCTACTCCTTGAGGAGGTTGAAAATCAAATGATGCAGGAAATGAGAGGGTTGAAGATGCTAAATCCCAAGATGTAAATTGTTAGAACCAACCAAATGATTCATCTGCCAAACCACATGTTTGGGATAAGGACAAGATGCATTGTCAATCTAATTCTGTCTGGGGTAGTCAGAGCCCAAAGGGTACCCATACAAAGAGATCTTCAGACATTGGTGGTTGGAATGAAGACAGAGGACAAGATGAGTTGAATCAACCAACAAGATCTCCTGTTTGGAGTTCTTCCTCTATTGAGAAGTCTTCCGATGACAGCAATTGGAAAGAAATTAGAGCAGACGATTGGTCAAATCGACCGACCAGAGCTCCTAGATGGGGTTCTTCGAGTGCGGGTGACCGAAGAAACCAGAGAAGCCATTCTACCTAGTCACCTACACCTGTGGGGCTTGATGGTCGGAATGTTAATGAGATTCTTATTGCCACTGAAAGATGCTTGGATCTATTCACATGTGAGGAAGAGAAAATTCTTAATGATGTTGAACCAATTTCGTTGTCGACAAAATGAATTCTGCATAATTCTAGATACAATGATGGTGATCGGCTATCGGATGAAGATCAGTCCTGGGTACTCGATAATGTTTTTCAGCACCATCCTGACAAAGTGACAAAAATGGGTGAAAAGATTGACTATGTCATAGTTGGTAAGCACGATAAATACTAAGTTACCAGGTGCTTTTTTGTTGTCTCCACAAATGGTTTTAGAGTGGATTTCTCTTACCTCAAATGCCTGGAGAACTATGTCAAGGAGAAGTACCCTGATGGTGCTGAAGCCTTCAACCAAAAGTATTTCAAAAAGCACCGCTTAGAGGGCATGAACCAGCAGCAAATACAGTAGTTATAGATCCAACCCCCTTGGGAAGATAGAATAATGAGTTTGTGCAGTGGGTTTTTTACTGCGCATTGGTCATATGTATATATTTTCTACCATCTGCCCTTCCCCAAATGTGGTTAACCTCTCGTTTTCTCCTTTTACCTACTGTATATATTCATCATCCCTCTAATGAATGCACCACCCAATCTGGGAGCGGTTTGGCCATATGGCTAAGCAGTTGGCTTCCATATGTTTAAACAGTTTTTTTTTTTTTAAAAAAAACTTTATCAAATCATTTGAATTAGGAAAAATCACTTTAAAAGGCCTATTTCGGTATTAAGTACTGAAAAAAAGTTTTAATAAACGAACCGAAGTTCTTAATCTGCGAGATGTTTGCCATTCTGATTATCAGGATCATTTATTTCAATTTTAGAGTGAGTTGCTCTCTTCCTTTTGATTATTTGTAGATAGGCATGCGCCAAACAATGGGAAAAAGGTGGGCCATGATTTTTTGCTTCATGCTTTGTTTGCTAATGAACTTGGAGATCCAGGAATGTCTGATGGTTTGAACTATGAGAACCAAATTGTTGTTGGATTCTTGTAAGTAAATCACTGCCTTTCTGTCTTTTGTAGTTATGTAGAAAAAATGTTTAGGCATTCCCATGTGTGATGCACATGCAATTTACTAGTGTGTGCATGCTCTCACACACACAGTACAATTCCACACACATGGGAAACAAAGCACAATTCCTGATTCTTTTTAACTTCTTATTTTTCAAAAATAGGTGATTCCTTACTTCTGCTTTTTGTTTATAAGTAAAACAGGTTTTGTTTGATTTTCATTTTTTTACTGTGGAAATTGAAGTTATGGCTTGAAGATCATGATGCAGATCTTGTAGTCTGTTTGTCTAGCAAGCTAAGCTATACATATTCTAGGGCTCTGGCATATAAATCACATGTTGATGAGCATTCAATTTGGTAAGACATGGGTTTTAATTGCCACATATGTTATTGCTCAGGCGTGATGAAAACCCCAATCATGTCATGGAATTCCATATAATTTCTGCTTTGATATTGATTTTTAACCAATGTAATTTAATTCACTCCACCATCACCATTTGTTTCATGTTGACCTAAAGATCTAACGCATTGTGTTGGAAATAAAGGCCCATGGTGTTTCCTCTTCTGCATGATGTATTTGAGGAAATTTATTTGTTTTTCTAATTAAAGATTAAGAATAGTTGGGATTTTCCCCCTATTCTAAGAAGGCCCTAAACACAGGATGTCACCTATATGCATGTTTTAAAAGATGGTCCAGATTGCCCAAACTAGAGCACCTTGACCTTAGTTTTAACCACTTCAATGAAAGTGTTTTTCTCTATTTGGGTTCACTCTCATCCCTCAAGACTCTTGGTCTAAGCTGCAATAATTTTGAAGGACGCTTCCCCTCTGAAGGTAAGTCGATTAATTGTACAGAAATTAAATCGAGATTGATAACATCTGTTTAAAACAATATTTTGAACTGAATTCAGTGGTTATGCCTCAGTCACACGTACAAACATGCAATCTGAAGGTATCAGATTTGAAATATAAGAGAATGAATGGCTCACTATCCCTCCTATGTAAAAGCATATAGATCTTATTGATAGGAGTCTTTCACATGCATATCAAAATGGCATTTGAAATTTCACATTTTGAGATGCTTGTTGATTCTTGCCATCAGTAGTAGAAGATAATAATATTACATCTCCTGCCATATTATAAGCTCAACTGTTGTAGGTTTCGGTGCTTTCTTCTTCTTCATCTTCTTCTTATTATTTTTTAAGGGCTTTTGTTGTTGGAGATCGCTCAAAAGAAGCTACCTTTGGTTGTAACCTAAAGTGATTGAAGAGAGAGGAAGGAAGTTAGAGGACTCAGATTCTGTAGTGATCCGGTGCCAACTATTCATGCAGTCCATCCATTTTTCCATGTCATTTTAGATCATCATCACAGAAGTGAGGTAGATCCAAAGCTCAAGTGAAGCACACCACAGGAAATAGTGGAGATTGAATTCCTACTATTGAAAACTTCCTGTGATCTACAGAAGTTTTGGAAAAAGAAAATTTTTCTATTTTACCTTCTTGTAAGGTCTTTTAACTTCCAAGGAACATCCATGTTGAGGTCTACATTCCTTTATATAACACATTCCTTTTCTACATGGCTAGTAGATTCTATCGACACCCAACACAGCCATGTTGAGGTCTTTTAACTTCTAAGGAACACATTGATTTGACATTTTAAGGATTGAAAAAACAAGCCCCAATTATTAATATTAATTGTTCATTCTTTATTCATGTCTATCTATTTGTGCACACAAAAATCTAGGAGATATAAGTTTGACTGTTTGAATTTTCATGATTAGTGATGCTGATTTTAGTTATTTAGTGGGCAGAGGCAATCCTCAGTATTGCTCGAAGCAAGTTCACTTGTTGTCCATTCACTTCTGCTAGCCCATAGATTTTTGTGCAACTTCCATCCACTTCTGCTGGTCCACTTATGCAACAACAAAAAGATTAAAATTATAGTAATTGCCTATTTTTTACTGATCTTATAAACCATGGAGCTGTTCGTGATTCATGGTTCTGCCAGTGTTTTGATTATTATCTCTTTAATGATACTGTTCTGCCAGCTCTTATTGACAAGAATGTTTTAACAGGTGCTCCACTTCCAAGATTGGTAGGAACAGCTATAGCTAGCAATGAAGAAATTCAGATTCTGCACACTCGTGACAACCAAATAGAGCTCTTTTCAGGTAGAGCAGAGGTGACGGTCATGGAAGTCAACAACAGTCAGGATGGTAAAGGAACATATTCAAATGCGGAATCAGACATTGCTAATAGGCTTACTACAGGAGGTCAGTCCTTCCACGTTCACAAGTTGAGTGCTAAAATGTTTACTCTCTTGAGTTCAATTGGCGATCAAACAATAAAATAAAAATAAAAAAATGCTCAAAAAAATAATAGAGAGAGAAAGAAGAAGAAGAAAATATGAATTTACTCACTAAAATATATAAGGATTCACTCACAGTACTTAAAAATGATCAAAAGACCTCATAAAAGGAGAAAAATATTATATTAACTCTTCTCAACTTATAAAATGATATTTATAAAAAGAAGGAAAGGAAGAGAGAAAAAGAGTAAATGGGGGAGCATGAAATTGGGAGGGGACAAGATGATTGGGTCCCTCTCCAAAGCTATGTCAATTTTTCCATCATAAAAAAAATCCATCTGTGAGTTCACTTTATTGACGTCTTCATGAAATTCAAAAAGTCCACAACACTAAAAGTATGTGAGATATCTAAGCCTTTCTATAACTCAATATGATACACATTATCATTGACTTTTTTCAACACCCAATAAAGGCCAACTTTCTTTGGGTTCAACTTATTACAAGTGTCGGTTGAAAATAATTTCTCACGTAAGTACACCATAACAAAATCGCTTTTAAGGCCCATTTGGCAGGTCGGATTGGAAGGGATTGGAAGTTAAATCCCAGGATTGGCTAGGTGTGCCAAACAGAGTCGGTGATCTGATCTCAATCCCATGGGTCTTAAGACAATCCATTGACAACACCATCATTACCTTTAAATCCCATCCAATCCACCTTAATCCATTCAGATTTTCCTGAGACGTGTTTGGTTCAAGGGATTGGAAGGGATGGGAAGGTTTAATCCCGGGCTTGGCCAGGCGTGCCAAACAGACTGGATATAGCAATCTAGGGACATAGCAATCCCATGTATCTCAAGATAATCCACTGACAACACCATTATTACTTAGAATTCCATGCCATCCAACCTAATACCATTCAATCCCTTTCAATCCACCTGGCCAAACGGGCCCTTAACATACACTGTGGAACACCTATGTATATTGGCATCCTCTTTATATTTTTTTTATATCATTTTAGCACTCAACTTGTTAATAGACATTACTAATTTCTTCTTCTGTTGCACCCGATTGGATATCAGATGAATGCTTCTAACCATGCATATTTGAGCATTTTACTACCATTACAATAGCTCACATAGTAGAACTCGACATTTCAAATAGAAATAAGTCAGTGCTTTATGACTTGTCATTACTCATCAAAGTTACCAGTTATACATTTTTGTATCATAAATAAGAGCATCACATTACATCTTCATCTTATTTTCTGTAGTATAGACTGAAAGATTTGTGTAAATTTTTTCTAGCCAAGTAGCTCACTTATTTTATTCGAACCTGCAATATCTTCTCAGGGAGCCAAGTGTATGGACTGATGTGCTCCAAGAAGCTGAAAAGAACGTGCTCGAATCGACAAAAGTTGTGAATGCTCCAAGACGATGAGGCGGTCGAGCTGAAAGAATGAATGATGAGGTGCTTGAGCTGAAAGAATGAATGATTATGTTGAGATTAGGGCTGAAGTTAAAAATCCTGAAGTTGAAAATGAATGACTGTGTTTGATTGAATGAATGAATGATTGTGTTTTGATTGAATGAATGAATGATTTAATCATGAAGTATTTATTTATATCAGCTTATATAAGTTATCAGGGTGTACTACAATGGTAAGAGTTGCCATTACTGTTTAAATTTTTTATTAAACCATAGCCCTTTATTGAAAACCGTAGCTCTTGCTAATTTTACCCTTTTTCTATGGTTCGCATTCTACTTTTTGTGACTGATACAATCTGTAGCTGTATATAAATTTAAAACTACGGACAATATCGCTATGGATTTAATCCATACCTATAGTTTTAAAAGCTATGGCTATTATCTGTAGCCTTGTATCTGAAAACCGTAGCTATTGTTAAATTAAGCCTATTGCTATGGTTCTTGCTAAAATTTTAGCTACAAATATAATCCGTAGCTCTAAGTATTTTAGGCTACAGAAGCTATGGCTATGGTTTTAATCTGTATCCATTACTTCTATGGCTACGGATAGAATCCATAGCTAAAGCTCTTTGACCTATGGCTACGGCCGTGCTATGGACTATAACCGCAGCCATAGGCTTTTGGCTACGGTTTTTGTCCGTAGCCTTTGCCCCTTTTTTTGGTAGTGTCCGCTTTGCATCGTGGTTGTCATCCAACAATGGATCGTGGACCGTTGGAAAGAGGACTAACAACCATGACCCATATAACATTCTAACAGTGATCAATATAACACGATAACCATAAACCATGTTATATGGCCCTTTTCAGCAGTGTTTGTTGGCTCCCTGGGTTCCCGTTGAAGCGACCCATTATTCATATGTATTGTAATAATGGTCGTGGTCGTCATGTTATATGGGGCGTGATTCTTACTTCATGTGTGTCGTGGGTTTATGTTATGACACTACCGACCCATATGGCATAAGAACTGTGATCCATATATTATGACACTATCAACCCATATGGTGTAAGAACTGTGATCCATATAACCAAAAAACCATGACCCTTGTAACCTGACGGCCACAACCGCCACAGTCTTCTCAGGAAATCACATTAATGTCTCTTCTTCCACGTAATCCGTTGTGAACCAACGACCGTTCAGAATCGTGCGTGACCCTTAAACGATTGAATGACAAGACATAGATGTGGTAATTGGGTTTTGAGTCATTTTTGAATCGAAAATCGTACCGATCGTGGTTTACATGCACACCGAATCATGTTTTTTATCCACGTTGCATCGATGTGCAAAGGATTATGGGAAGTAGCGAGTTTTAATGTCCTTTCCTGATAAAGTAGAGTGTTTGGCGATATTCCCAGAGAATCGAGCTCAATCTTAAGGGACGGGTCGTGGATATGACTAAGAATTTATCGTGGTGTTATCTACACAGTGGTACATGGTTCATATGTACACCGGATTGTGATTTTTATCCACGTTATATTGTTGTTGTGATCCAACGCGAGATCGTGGACCGTTCGGAGAAGATGTGGCAACCACGACCCATATTACATTCTAACAAAGACCAATATAACACGAGAACCGCGACCCTTGTTATATGGACCTTCTCAACAGTGTTTGTCAGCTCGTTGTGTTCCCGTTGAAGCGACCCATTATTCATATTATATTGTAATAATGGTCATGGTTGTCTTGTTATATGGGTCGTGGTTGTTATTTTATATGTGTTGTGGTTTTACGTTATGAAACAATTGACCCATATAGCATAACAACTGCGATTCATATAACATAACAACCACGACCCCTACAACGCAACAGCCATAACCGCCATAGTCTTTTCAGGAAATCGTGTTAATGTCGCTTCCTCTACGTAATCCTTTGGGAACCAACAACCGTTTAGAATCATGCGCGATCCTTCGGAATAAGAGCCTTGACCATTGAATGACAAAACATAGATGTGGTAATTGGGTTTCGGACCAGAAATAGAACTGATCGAGGTTCACATGCACACGATATACTGTGCATGTCAACCACGAACCATATTTGCATAACTACCACGATCGTGACTTAATATGTTGGTTTATATTTTTATTGTTTGCGATAATGTAATTTGAACTGTAATATATATACTTATTGATTCATGAACCTTGTTGCATGTTAACCACGATCCACGAACTCTTGTGCATTTGAACCATGACCAATAGAGGAAATAGTGAGCTTAACAACGGGTTGTGACACTCATGATAGGTGGACCGTGATTGTCATTTTTTATGGGTCGTGTTTCTCATAAGATCATGGTTGTTTGCGATGATCCAACATGGACGGCAACCACAAACAATTACAACTGCGAACCACTACCAATTTAAAATGACAACTACGATCCAGATCAACTACGACCATTGCTTCATGTAACACCCCAAAAATCGGGGGTCGGGTAGAAACCCAACTCCCGAGTTCCAGAACGTCACTTATGCAACATAGATAATGATAAATGTATGTTGTCTGTAGAATGACATTAAACAAGATTGAGACTAAGCCAAAACAGCATTTCATACTCCAGAGACAGTTAAATTAGCAAGCGGAAGACTTTGATAAATACCTAAAATATATAATTGATTGTAAGTCTCCAGAGTGTGAACATGTAACCAAGTTAATTAAGTACATGTATACTCTAAAAATAGAAAGAAAAGAATATACATGAGTGCTTCAAAAATATAAAATGACAAGTGTCAAGGCATCTAATCAACCTCCCTTTAATCCCGTTTATCCGAACACGTATAAAGGAGGGATCCTCCTCATCATCATCAAGTCCGGCTTCGCTTCCTAAGCAGCGCCATCATCTGCAACTAAAATAGGGACTGGCGGATGTCCGGAAACACCATCACGTAACGTGGGAGTGAGTGATCAACTCAGTAGAATAATAGAGCAGAGATTAGCATGTCATCAAATCAATCACGCATTAATAGTAAAGCAAACAATCAAACATTCCTAGATACTGTTGTTAATGCAATATGACATGACAGGATGGATGCCCTAACCGACATTCTCCCTCATGCGACACCATCTGCGTCCGTGGCATGCTTGCGTACCGCTCAGTACTCCACATCTTCCAGGCACATGCAATGTGATGTGGATATGATTACCGAGTTATTATTAGTCCTTTTCATACAACAGTATTGGAAAACTAAGGTACCTTGCTTATATCAATCCCAACACAAATCCTGTCTAGGGTCGTCACTCCTAGCAATCTCATACGATGTTATATTTGTACGTCGCTGCAAGGGCTGCCAGGGCTATTGCTCGCACTCGTTGCACCTCTCCCCCATCACCTTATCAATACATGTCTAATTATCCTTAAGACTGCATCAGGACTCGTCGCCCCCATGCGGTGTCAGGATAATCTCAAGGTCACTACAAAGGGCTGCCAGGGCTGTTGTTCGCACTCGTTGCTCCACTCCCCCATCACCTTATCAATGTAGGCCGACAGCAAGAATATAGTGTCCCATACCACCATAATATGCTCAGAGTAGGGTGCTCACTGGTCACTACGGGGAGGTTTGTGGCCCCAGCGTAGGCCGACAGCTCGACCACGGTGTCCCATACCACCATGCCCGGCTCATGAGTCTTTATGGATCAAGGTACCATGGTTAACAGGGTTTTCAACGGTAAGTTCAGTACCCTGGGTTCAAGCAGTTATGATTCATACAGGGTGAACAATCAACGGCCAGTCGGGTTTCTTGACGGGCTTGACTAGTACGAGCACATTGCAAGTTGACGACATGAAGTGCGTGAAACACTTCGCGTGGCCTAACCACTGCCGCCAACTCAAAACACGACTCGCGTTCATCGACGCGTCCTTCGTGACAAATATAGGCCAACCACGAATTTACTCTGTTACCGACTGCCTGGACTAAGTATAGCCCCAAACATTTATGAATCCACATCAACAATCATATAAGAGTAATGGAAATGAAATACAAGAATATAAGCATGTTGAAACATGTTATAACATACCACTTGAGCAATTCATCCAACATATACATTTCCTATACATAAAGAAATCAATACATCTAGCTAACATGATGGAGATCATTTACATCAGCATATTACTTGAGAATTCAATCTCAAAACTATTTCACAACACCATATACTCAATACATACTAATATAAATATTTATACAAACACTTAGCCTACACACTTAAGTCTACATAGTGTATGTCGACTCAAAGTGAGCATTTGGGCGAATCTCTTCGCCAAACCAATTATGCACGCATTCCTAATATCCTAATGCAACAAATAGCCATGGAAAACATTTTCACAAAATATGGATGTAAACAGTATTTTCTACAAATGACTAAAATGCCCTAAATCTCATATTTTCCATACGCTTACGAAACGAAAAATGGACGGCAACTTTTACATGTCAAACGGTGTTGCCGTCGATAATCTACTATTAAACACATTGAAAGCTTTGAAATCAGTCAATCAAAGCATATAAAATCTGTACCTTTTTACCTTGGATGTGTATCGTTCCGAACGGAGCGTATACGCTTCGTCTACGGCGAACAGGCGACCTAATACACAAGATGTATAAGCTACTTTGCTATTGGAATCGACGGAACCTTAAATCAGCAAGTGGTTAGGGTTTTCCTTACCTAGAAATGCGTTGGAATCACCTGAAAAGTGATTGGGATACGTTGCTTAAGCACGTGCAACAGCTAGTGCAGGTGGAAGGAAGATCACTCCCACACTCTCTCACAAATTCTCACTTTTTCTCTCTCTCTAGCTAGGGTTTCTAGCAAATTTGGATGGGTGAGATATGTGAGGGTTTAAAGCCCTTTTATAGCCTAAAACCTTCCCAAATTAGGCTTGGGAACAAAGCTCACTTGAGGTATAACCATATCTGGACTGTTTCGATCCAAAAGAGCATTTCGGGAGGTCCCCTGGCCGAACGCGGTCGGACTTAAGCTCATGCATACTGGATCTAGCACACATCAAGTTTTCAGACCGGAAGAGTTCGCAGATGGCACGTGGCGGTCCAATTTTAGTTCAGCGGTCATCGCACCTAGATCAGGTCTACAAGTCTCATGATATGAAAGAGAAATTTTTCCTGATCCGAGGGTGTAATTTGGCTGAATTCTGATGGTCAGAACGCTTAATAATAACGTGTCAAGTCACGTGCCAGATTTGAATTAAAATTTCTAAATCTAACCCTTTTCTCACTCTCTTCACTCCAGGCTTAATGAAATAGCCTCTGAACGTCGGTTGGGCTTGATTTTCAAAATGATTGTCAAGTCCAGCCAAGCGGTCATAACGGTCTAAGATTGTAGGTATCAGACTTTCAACGCGCGGTCTAGATCCAATACAAAGTTTCAAAGGGTTCCCGAGAACAAACCAGTTTAGAGTTTGATCCTGGGTTTTAGGGTAACTTAGCATCAACGATTCTACAAGTTTTAGGTTTTGTAGAACGTATTTAAAGCGATCAGGGACAATTTCACAGCTACTCTAGCGTAACACTAGCTAACTTACTCTTAATTTCTAAAGGAATTAATCCTAAGTGATTTCTTTGTCTTTGGAATTGGGTTTTGAGCGGTTACCCAGGTGTTTTGGTTGACCCATTGCCTAAGGACGTCTAATCCCAGGTTGGCAAAAAATTTGGGGTGTTACAATCTACCCCCCTTAAAATAAAATTTTATCCACGAAATTGGCTAAGGGTAATGAGTCCTTAAAGAGACTTTCGTATTAACATTCTAAGGAAGGTTCAAATTCTATTTAATGACCTACCCTTACGTATAACCTAAATCAAATGTTTCGATCCTGGGCCAGTGGGGAAGGGGCTAACCACGCTTTCCCTGCGCTACTCTGATCCAACAGTTGCATTAACTAATCCTAACAAGATTTGGCTCAATACGTTCTACCCCCCTTAAAACTTGATTCTACTTAAGGTTTAAGATCCTATGTCCCGATCCGTATATCGGAACGAGGTGTTACTTGGGACCTATCCTTGATATGAAATGGGAAACAACTCTAGCCACATTGGTCATCCTTTGTTAATGTTGCGTTCTATGGCATTGGTACCTATAGTTGTAGAAAGGAGCTGAAAGGATGGGTGTTGTGGTTGATTTCAAGGACAAATGTGAGTTTGTGGCAAGAGGTCAAATCTCTATTGGCTGCAAGTCCTTGCCATTTCCCAAAGGCAAAGCAATAACTTTTGATTGTAGGTGGTCGGGCCAACACGGAAGAAAAGTTGTGTAGTGGGTCTGAGCCGGATACATAGACTTTCTGTCTAGCTAGGACAAAAAATTTACCTTATTAGTTCTTAATCGAGTCGATGCCGATCTTCTGCTTGATCAGAGCATTGGATTTATTGGTAACTACTAGGATTAAGAAATCGATTCAAACCGCGAATACATCGCCTACATGTACAGTTCCTTTACTCCGTGTTCCCGAATGCAGTAAGCCCTTGGGGAAGGCAATTCTAAGGGGCGTGCTGGTTTATTCTAAGTTCAATTTGAAGGAATTATAAGTTTTTCCTGAGAGTGAACGATTCTAAGTTAAAACAACTTTCCTAAGGGTTATAATAGAAGTTTATAAGTATTAAGGGGATCTCTCGAAGAATGAGGTTCTACTCCAGCCAAATTTAACCTACTATTCCTTAAAGTAACTAGTAGACTAGTCTATAACTAGTAGACTAGTCTGTAATCTGCAACCTAAGCTTATACGCCAAATGGTTTCATACCATTTCTACTACAGGGGATCGTTCTATTGCTTAAGGTCAAGATTGTCTGAGTGGAATTACATGTCCTATATCGTCAGTTCTCTCAAATCGAGAACCACTCCAAGTCCAAAACTCTAAGGGCATATACGGCCAGTGGTCTCAAGTTGTGTTAAATGGGACTGCTTTCCTACTCTCGCCCAAGAATTGGGAATGACATGTTTAGTAGGAGGGTGGGTTGGGATTCAAATCAACTTCGTAGGCTTTAGAAAATGGGCCTTGTGTTGGAAAGCGTGAGATGTAGCATAGCAATACACAATCCCTCAAGCATTCCACACACTTTATATCAAAAGGGACTGCATGCATTTCATTAAATCAAAATTTGTCACAATCCAAGAGATATATCCTTACATGCATCCTGACGAGAAACACATGGAAACTAAGCCAGTCGAAGCTACAACAACAACACAAGCAAACTACTAGCCTTATCAGGCTTACACACAGAAAGCAGGAAATAAAACAACTACAATCAACAAACATCTGGAATCTCATCGCTAATCCGAGCCGGGCGATAGAGAAGGAGCACCCTTATCCTTCAAGCAACACAGGATCGCCTTCAAGGTGCGAGTCACCTTGCCAAATTTTCTCTTCATGACGGCCTTGGTATCCTCAACTTCGGCCCGAAGTTCCTAGACTTCTAGTCGCAAGGCAACCTAATTCTCCTCGAGTCGGGCAATGTGAGCATCTCTAGTAGCCCCCGTCGCTGGAGGAGGGCTCTCATCAGTATCTTGAGCCTCCTCTTCTTCTTCTTCCTGGGCTTCTTCCTCTATTTCTGCCCCAGCCTCTTCTTCACCAACATCCACTTCACTATCATAATCGCCCTCGCTATCATGATCAAGCTGAGCCTCACGCTGTCGAGGTCCTATCTTCATTCTGTCCATGGTAGTCTCATCGATGAAGTGAATCGGTACTGGCAACTCCAGCCCAAGTCTGTAAGCAAACTCGAGCGCGATCTTGCATATGAGTCGGCCAAAAGGAAGAGACTCAGACGTTCTTCTTGATCTCGCTATGAGGACGATCTGTCGCAACACAAAGGTGGCCATACATACATTCTCTCCTTGGCCCACCTGATACAGGAAGTCAACCATGAGGCGCGTACATTCAACGCGATTTGTCGACCTGGGATACACATTGAATGTACAAATGTGGTGCAACAGGAAAAAATCATCTGACATATGAGACGCTAAGAGGCTTCTATTAGGCTACCACAGAACCAAACTACAGCATAGGAACTTGGTACGGTGATTTCGCTCACGTACACTCTTCAGATTCTCAGCACTTGAATGAACTTCACTAAGAGGCACCTTCAGAATGCGAGCTATCAGCCGAACATCGATCGTAGCCATCCGGTCTCTATCAAAGGGAATCTTGAACTGTAATGGCTCCAACGTAGGATCCCGGATACGAGCATAGAAGGCACGAACGGTGCTCACGTTCGCTCGAGACTGTGCTTCAAAGAGCGGACCCCAGTGTGCAGCCTCAATGCGCTCAAACAATAGATATTCACCAAAGAGTCGATCCTCCACATGCGCTTCAAACAGGACCTTGCGGTCAGTATAAGCGCCATGGGGCAACTCTGCCAACAGTACTCGCCCTATGTGAGCATGAGGATCCAAATCCCGTTTTGTATGAAACTCACGAGCTGTACTTGGACCTGCGGCGGCGCTTGAGCAAGCGACTCCACCTCTCGGCGTTCTTGATTGTGAAGGGAGACTAGGCCCAGCTTCATCTGTGGCAGTCTTCCTCTTTTCCATCAAAGAGAGAATGGTGGAGAAAGAGAAAAAGGCTAAAATGGCTTCGACAAAAGCCATGAAAAATGAGGAAAATGGAGAGAAACTGCTTCCCAAACGGACTGAAGTGAATCTATGCATTGTAGAGGGATGATTCAAGCTTCCAAGGGCTAGATTTTTAAGGGAAAAAGAGAAAGCTAAATAGGAATGGAGCTCCACACGATTTCAGCCATGTTTGGAGGTTGTGGGAGCTTCAAACGACGAGATCGGAGAGAGAGGGTGCTATAAACAGCCACGAATGGGTGGGTAGGCGTCGTTTTTAGCAAAAGAGGGGATTGGAAGGAATTTGGCACTGATTTTGAAAGCGTGGCAGCAAGGGAAATGAAAATGGAGGCTTAGGAGTGACTTTGTGAAGGAGGTAGGCTTTCGGGGGGTCTTTAATGTGCGAACCCTACCTAGGAGGGGTGTCCTAACCCATTTAGGGTGTGCGCCCGACGCACGACTCACGTGGGGCCCATCGGTCAGCGATGCATCGCTGAACCGGCGATGCCATCGCGGGATGACCATCGATCCGACCGGTCTGGCCAGGTGGGCTAGGTCCCCCCTACCCTGAGGGTCTCAAATAACTATGGGTCCCACCCCAGATCATTGTAGTTTGGCCTAAATAGGCCCAAAACTCTATTTGGGGTGTTCTGGGGCCAGTCTGTAAATCAGAATGAACTTATACATCATGTAACATATGATTTTGGGGTAGGAGGAGCTAGTCCATCCAACTAACTCATCTGTTATGAAAGATTTCAAAATTGGAATAGCCAAAAGGCCAATTTTCACATATTTTTACTATTCATTATAAAATTTTACCTAAGTATGATTTTATATCATTTTCACATTAGGATTAATGCCTAACATGAAAAGACTGAGAAAGAATTGAAGAATAAGGTGGTAAGAGGAAGTATTCTGAAGGAATTGGGTGAAACAGAGTTTTTAAACCCTAGAGATTGAGTGTAAGGGTTGTGGTTGCCCCACGACCCAAAGACACGCATTTTTTGAGTTTAAAATTTTCCTAGAATCATCTTAAACTTGCCTATTTACAACCTAGGTGCTACTTAGGTCACTTCACGCGACTCTAAATGCGTTACGGACTCGATCAAACGAACGATTTGAGTAGACTTCGCTTATTAGCGAAACTGCGATCCTGTAAGTGTTTCTAGGTTCCTTTCGCACCCACCTAAGTCGAAGGAGCGACAACGTACATCGCGTGGTCATAACCCAGGTCCAGTTTAATCTCAACCATGCTCTGATACCAACTTGTAGCACCCCAAAAATTGGGGGTCGGGTAGAAACCTAACTCCCAAGTTCCAGAACATCACTTATGCGACATAGGTAATGATAAATGCATGTTTTCTGTAGAATGGAATTAAACAAGATTGAGACTAAGCCAAAACAACATTTCATACTCCAGAGACAGTTAAATTAGTAAGCGGAAGACTGTGATAAATACCTAAAATATATAATTGATTGTAAGTCTCCAGAGTGTGAACATGTTACTAGGTTAATTAAGTACATGTATACTCTAAAAATGGAAAGAAAAGAATATACATGAGTGCTTCAAAAATATAAAATGACAAGTGTCAAGGCATCTAATCAACCTCCCTTTAATCCCGTCGATCCGAACACGTATAAAGGAGGGATCCTCCTCATCATCATCAAGTCCGTCTCCGCTTCATAAGCAGCGCCATCATCTGCAACTAAAATTGGGACTGGTGGGTGTCCGGAAACATCATCCCATAACGTGGGAGTGAGTGATCAACTCAGTGGAATAATAGAGCAGAGATTAGCATGTTATCAAATCAATTACGCGTTAATAGTAAAGCAAACAATCAAACATTCCTAGATACT
The DNA here is from genome assembly GCA_037074715.1 of Magnolia kwangsiensis. Taxonomy (NCBI): domain Eukaryota; kingdom Viridiplantae; phylum Streptophyta; class Magnoliopsida; order Magnoliales; family Magnoliaceae; genus Magnolia; species Magnolia kwangsiensis. The sequence goes on along the minus strand of CM073586.1, from coordinate 32,585,802 downwards.
GTTGTTAATGCAATATGACATGACATGATGGATGCCCTCACCGACATTCTCTCTCATGCGGCACCATCTGCGTTCGCGCCATGCTTGCATACCGCTCAGTGCTCCACATCTTCCAGGCACATGCAATGTGATGTGGATATGATTATCGAGTTATTATTAGTCCTTTTCATACAGCAGTATTGGGAAACTAAGGTACCTTGCTTATATCAATCCTAACACAGATCCTGTCTAGGGTCGTCACTCCTAGCAATCTCATATGATGTTATATTTGTACGTCGCTGCAAGGGCTGCCAGGGCTATTGCTCGCACTAGTTGCACCTCTCCCCCATCACCTTATCAATACAGGCCTAATTATCCTTAAGACTGCATCAGGACTCGTCGCCCCCATGCGGTGTCAGGATAATCTCAGGGTCACTACAAAGGGCTACCAGGGCTGTTGTTCGCACTCGTTGCTCCACTCCCCCATCACCTTATCAATGTAGGCCGATAGTAAGAATATAGTGTCCCATACCACCATAATATGCTCAGAGTAGGGTGCTCACAGGTCATTACGGGGAGGTTTGTGGCCCCAGCGTAGGCCGACAGCTCGACCACGGTGTCCCATACCACCATGCCCGACTCATAAGTCTTTGTGGATCAAGGTACCATGGTTACAGGGTTTATAATGGTAAGTTCAGTACACTAGGTTCAAGCAATTATGATTCATACAGGGTGAACAATCAACGGCCAGTCGAGTTTCTTGACGGGCTCGACTAGTACGAGCGCATCGCAAGTCGACGACATGAAGTGCATGAAACACTTCGTGTGGCCTAACCACTGCCGCCAACTCAAAACACGACTCGCGTTCATCGACGCGTCCTTCGTGGCAAATATAGGCCAACCACGAATTTACTCTGTTACCGACTGCCTGGACTAAGTATAGCCCCAAACATTTGTGAATCCACATCAACAATCATATAAGAGTAATGGAAATAAAATACAACAATATAAGCATGTTGAAACATGTTATAACATACCACTTGAGCAATTCATCCAACATATACATTTCCTATACATAAAGAAATCAATACATCTAGCTAACATGATGGAGATCATTTACATCAGTATATTACTTAAGAATTCAATCTCAAAACTATTTCACAACACCATATACTCAATACATACTAATATAAACATTTATACAAACACTTAGCCTACACACTTAAGTCTACATAGTGTATGTCGACTCAAAGTGCGCATTTGGGCGAATCTCTTCGCCAAACCAATTATGCACGCATTCCTAATATCCTAATGCAACAAATAGCCATGGAAAACATTTCTACAAAATATGGATATAAACAGTATTTCCTACAAATGACTAAAATGCCCTAAATCTCATATTTTCCATACGCTTACGAAACGGAAAACGGACAGCATGTTGTACATGTCAAACAGCGTTGCCGTCGATAATCTACTATTAAACACATTGAAAGCTTTGAAATCAGTCAATCAAAGCGTCTAAAATCTGTACCTTTTTACCTTGGATGTGTATCGTTCCGAACGGAGCGTATACGCTTCGTCTACGGCGAACAGGCGACCTAATACACAAGATGTATAAGCTACTTTGCTATTGGAATCGACGGAACCTTAAATCAGAAAGTGGTTAGGGTCTTCCTTACCTAGAAATGCGTTGGAATCACCTGAAAAGTGATTGGGATACGTTGCTTAAGCACGTGCAACAACTAGTGCAGGTGGCAGGAAGATCACTCCCACACTCTCTCACAAATTCTCACTTTTTCTCTCTCTCTAGCTAGGGTTTCTTGTAATTAAAGGAAAGTTCACTAGTTGAATTTATAGTCATATTACGGAGTTTACGAATAATGTGATTTTCGAGTGCAGTAAAATGTCATGTATGGACAACTAGGATCTATAAGAGTCGTGGTTTTCTGGTTATATGGATCGTGATTTTAATGCTGTGTTTTGTAGTTGCAATGTTAAAACGGTATTTCTAACATTGAAAAACCAATAGTCGTACGACATTCTATTGACATTAACCACTCAATTGTTAAATTCGAAGTTGAATAAAGCGATAAAATATATATATAATGCATAATTTATGATTAAAAAACTTCTATAATTACATATTTACATTGGTCAAAATGACAATTTACAACTAATAACCTCTATAGGAGGAGTGCCTTCTTGTATTGTCATCTAATCCATCGAAACTGCTATCTATTTTTTCATATACATATTGGATCACTTCATCTGAGTCGGAAGGCAAAGTGATATTTCCTTCATGCTCTTTTAAACTTTGAACTAGATTTTTTAAACTTTTTTTATGTGAAGAATTGTATGTAGTACCCAATGCCCTATAAAATTTACCGAGACGGGTCAGGAATTTAAATTTCTTACTCTTTTTCTTCTTCTTATTTATCACACTCAATTTGGCTTTAACATCGTGTTGTCTTTGACTCGAATATCGCTGAGGTCTAGAAACTTCTTCCATACTGCGTTTCAAGGAGAGTTGGAATTATTCTTCCTCCAAAGCTTTTAATCTGTCATCCTCCTTTGCATCCTTTGTGGATGTCATTCATGTACTAGATCCATAAGCTCATGGTTTGGATGGAGTGGAAGGTTTTCTATTCGAATCTAACAGGACTTGAAAAAGATTTCTGACATCGTTGGGGGCATTGGGGCATGGTTTTGCATCACCACCTTGACATGACAAGTATAATCAAAATCGATTAGTATTGATCACAAACTTTACGCCACACAAACTACACTTAATCTTTATTTTTTCAGACCTTGGTGGTGATTCAACAAAGGAAGCGTAGTCCCAAATGTCTGACGATGGGTAAGATGACGAAATATCTATACTCAGTTTTTAAAAATATAAAAAATCAGAATATTGATAAATAATTACAACAACGATATTGTGGTTGTTATTCTGATCTATGTTGGCATAACCATGACTCATATAACACTACTACTATGATTCACAGCCACGTCCCATAGAAGATGGGACAACACCCAAATTCTCTAGATGCAAACGAATAGGTCACAACTGGCGTCGATGATGTTTCGTCCCTGTTGGCTGATTTCGAGGCTGATGATGACTTAATATATTGGTTTATATTTTACATTGTTTACGATAATGTCATTTAAACTGTGATATATATACTTCATGGTACATGAACCTTGGAGTGTGTTAACCACGATCCACGAATTATTGTGCATTTGAACCATGATCCATAAAGGAAACAATGAGCTTAACAACGGGTCATGTCACTCATGACAGGTGGACCGTGTTTGTCATATTATATTGGTCGTATTCTCACAAGATCGTGATTGTTTGCGATAAAACATCATAAACAACAACCACAAACAATTACATATCATACATATCATGGTTGTCATACCATACATATCGTTGACGTCATCTACATTAAGGCGTGATTCACAGCCACGATCCACATAACATATGGGCCACGATGCACTGACCAGTGACCATGTCAACCACGATCCATTTGGGTGTTGATTATCATGCTATACATTTCGTTATAGTCATATGCATTAGGTCGTGGTTCACACCCAAGACCCACATAACATAATAACCACCATACACAGACCCTGTCAACCATTACCTTGCTTTGCATTGAGATGCACTAAACTTGTAGATATGCTCGGTAAGTGGCGATGGAGGGGCCCAGCGAAAAAGATTCAAAACCAGTAAAAACAGAAAACAAGGATTAGGGATAAATAGTAAAGGGGTAAAGTGAAGGAGTTTTAGAGAAGAAGCTTTAAGATATAGTCGGTGATCCATACGGGGACAGCTTGTTGATGTTCTGTGTTTAGAAACGTAAGCGTCCATAAGTGTTCAAGATATAGTCGATGTTCCGTAAGTGACATCAAGCTGCAGATATTCTCTGATCTGCACCGTCCATTTAATTTGTAACATCAAGAAACTCAAACAATGGACAACATATTCAAATCCAATGGACCACAAAAGTTTAACCAATAATTTTTTGTAAAAGTCCATAATTTGTCATCTTTACACTATGTGGACCATTGATGGCTCGATATGTGTCACTAAAATGTTTTCTTAGGAATCCATCATCCATGAACAATTCCAAAGGATTAGATTCGATTTATGATGGACCCATAGACTTGAACCAGATGATCGACGATTGATCTTCTGCGTTTGGAACCGTAAGCGAACCTCCCGCCTTTAGCGCGCATAATGTATGTACATGCGACATATTCGGTACGAACTAAGATATATGGGGTCCACAGTGATATATATGTCATCTAAACAGACCATCGTATGTAATGAACGTGTATAAAGGCATAGCCTAAAAATAAGTTTGATCAGGCGGATGTACGGCCCACATAGTTCTCAACGCCTTATAACTGTTTATTTCGGTGTGATCAACTATGCCTGTAAGGTTCAAATTTTTGGATAAAGATTAGTACATACTCTAACAACTAACAATCGGTGTAGATTAAAAATTTACATAAGATCTGTCCCACAACCGAGAGATAAAAAAAATCTTATGAGACATACAAGCACAACACAAATACGGCGCCGACCTTACCTTTCATCGTTACCTGTGTTTGCGTGTCGAGGGTATACTGGTCTGTAAAATTTGAATACAACGATCCATAACTGTAGCGATCCATATCCAATGAAAACCACGATATATATCGCTATGTCAACTACGACACATCGAATATTAACACAACGACCCGTGTAACATAATAACCACAATACAGAGATGTGGGCTTCAAACAGGATATGGTGAGGGCTTTGGTTGTCACAACTTGCTCAAAGTCATCTCTACCTTGGACAATGACAAACACGACCCTTGGTAGATGACAACCATGATCCTTCATGTGGGCAAGAAACGACCCAGGCACAGGATCGTTGTTGACTCTCTGTTTTTGTTAATCATGTTTTTCACGTAAAATGGATTGTGGTTGTTATGATATATGGATCGTGGTTGTCAACGTTACATAGGTCGTGGTGTCGGTTGCTATGGGATGTGGTTTTCATTTTTTATGGATGGTTATTCTAGTATTATTCGAATCGCCATTGTCACACTACAAAATAACGAGTTCTTTTGTAGAGCTTTCACTTCAAGTTGGAACCTGGAGGAAAACAAATTACATCAGCTTGGAATCCCGAAGAAGCCATTACACACCAGGTCTGCCAACTCCGAGTAGGTGCTTATCGACAAAATATCAAGTTCTTTTGTAGGGCCTTTGAATCAGCATAGAACTCAGAAAAGTTAGGATGAAAGGATTCAGATTATAAGGTCGTGCTCAAATAGAGACAAGCCCTATGATCGCGCTCAAGAGGCGATACATGGGTCATAACTGTCATTATATATAGATCGTGGTTGTAATGTTGTATGGGTTGTGGTTGTCATGTTATGTGGGTCATGTTCTCATAAGATCATGGTTGTTTGCGATGAAACATCATGGACGACAACCGCAAACAATTACAACTGCCAACCACGACCAATTTAACATGACAATGACGACCCAGATCAACTACTACCATTGCTTCACATATAGCATAACCAAAATAAAAGGATAACAATGACCTATCTATCAATCCATTTCAGGATCCATGTACCATGACAACCATGATCTATCCAATGACAGTCATGACCCATGTTTCATGTCAAAAATGACCCAACGTGGATGATAATCTTGGGCCTTTCATATATAATGACCGTGGTTGTAAATGAATAGTGTAAAAAAATCAGTGCAAGAGACTAAGATCTTACCATATCAAATGACAACTATGATCAATGTTTCACATCAACTACGAACCATATTACACGACAACTACGTTTGGTATAAGAAGACAACCACAACCATCTGATACTTACATTCAGGAACCAAATTTCATCACAACCAAGACATATACAACATTACAGCAACGACCCATATCAAACGTTACCAAGATCCATGAAACTTTGATTAATAATGGGTCGTGATTGTCCCTTGCATTGTGTTGTGGTTGTGATGAATAGTGGATCGTTGTTGTCGAATGGGAACAACGACCCATATAACGTGACAGTCATGACCCACTATTCATGTGAAACATGACCCGTGTCATCTTCACGACCAATCTTCCATGCAAACAACAACCAAAATCACGATCCATTGAAAGAAAGCCACGACTGATTTAACTGAAAATCACTCTCATCTTCGGTGGTTAAAAACTACGATCCTTTCCTTCGGATTCAGAGCGAGTGTATGGAATAAGCATCACATGTAGCATGCAAGCCACGACCCATTTAACATACAAGTGGGAACATAACTCCACTATTCTAATTTCTGTTATATAAACAAAGGCTCCTCCTGTTCTAATTTCTACTATATAAACTTTTTCCCTGACCGATTTAACATGACAACTATGACCATGATGACATTTACAGTAGGACGAAGATCTCTCTCCAGCTGGCAACCAGCGATGTAGAAAAACTCTGTAGACGATGACTTGTTTAGCCCAAACAAAACTCTATTGAGAAGGTCAGGCTTAAACAAGATGTACTCACAACTGTTTTTCAGAAAAGCTCCCTAGGTCCCGTTGAAAACAACTGTTCATGGTCTTGCCATAATGTCACAGCGGTCGTGGTTGTCATGTTGTATGGGGAGTATTTATTATATGAACGATGATTTGGAAGAAACGCAAGAGCTGCCAAAGACAAGGAAGAAGGGAATGGAGTAATTAACGTTTTTCCACTGGCTAGGTGTCAGTTTAAATTATCAAGTTGGCGGAGATCGAAAATTGACTTTAAAACTTCCTGTGGAGGCTATTGAGCTTTGGGAAGATCGTGAATGTCCATGAGGAAAGAGAATGGATCATGAATAAAGGAAGAACGCGATAGGGGTTCTATGGTTTCTTCGTATATCTGAAAGGGGAAAGAAATGCAAGAATTGGCTTGTGGAGGAAGTATCACTAACACCACTCTTATAGGTTAGCCATTCAATGGTTAAGACGTCGATTTCGAAGGGTCACGTTGATTCCATGTGGTGGCACTAATAACGAAGGGTCATGCTCAGTGCCTAATGGATTATGGGGAAGTAGCGACTTTAGTTTGATTGCGTAAAGAAGAATAATGTGGCATTGTTTCCGGAGGGTCATGCCGAATTCCAAGGGAATGGTCGTGGATGGGACGAACAAAGGGTCGTGGTTGTCTTCCACATTGATCGTGGTTGGGAATCACAACCCAATGTGTATGGCAGCAACGATCGTTCCATGTGATCGTGGTTCTCTCGCACATTGGATCATGATTGTTTGATGGATCGTGATTGTAAGAAGAAAACCTAGGATTAAGCGGAAGATAATGAGGGAACATGTTTATATAAGATTCATTCCATCCATCTGACAAGGAATCCTATTTTCACCATGTATCGTAAATTTCATTGAGTACGTCAAAGAGAAGTACAGAGTAGTCCTCCCCCACCATAATTACAATACAATATGGGTCATGGCGAACATGCAACAACCGTGACCCATATAACATTACAACAACGACCCATATTACATGACAACCACGACCCATTACAACCATGACCTATGACAAATACGACCATAAAACATAACAATAACGATCCATATAACATGAAAACTACGACCCGTGCAAATCATGACCCATATAACATAGTCACTGCTAAAGGAGAAGCTAACGTTGCACTCTCACTTCTGTCACTGCTAGAAGAGAAGCTAAAGCTACAGACAAACAAGACCATGTAACGTAACAACCATGGCCCATATAACTTGAAAACTATGACCCATGCAAACCACGACCCATATAACACAGTCACTGCTAGAAGAGAAGCTAAAGCTGCACTCTGACTTCTACCACTGCCGGAAGAGAAGCTAAAGCTGTTGACAAAAATGATCATAATTACAATACAATATGAAGAACAATTCTCTTCAACGGGCACCCAGTTAGATGAAAAACTCGGTTGAGAAGGTGTCTTTAGAATTTACTATGGAGGTCGTCGATCTCCAGGAAGATCGTCAACATCCCTGAGGAAAGGGAAGGAATCACCCATAAAGGAAGAACACGAGAAGAACTTGATGGCTCTTTTGAGTATATGCTCCATTACTGTAAGTGTTATGGTTTCTTACTCCTTTGGTTATCAAATTTTGTTGTGCCAAAACCTCGATCTGTGTCTTATGTAGCACGTTAATGTTCAAGGCATTGCATTACAATTCTTCAAGTCAAGAACGAAGATCTACTTCAAGAAATGCAATGTTAAGTACATTGTCCACTCCCATATGCTTCAAAGTTCAGAGTGTTTAAAGAGCTACATCAGCTACATCAAAAGACAAGTTCTTGTTCAAGACTCAAGACATAGTACAACTCGAGATGAAGTATAACTCAAATCCAAGCTTTAGAAGATCTTGAGTTCAAGTTACATCATGTGTAGAGATCTCAAGCTTCATAATCTTCAAAGGTCAACAATCATATGAAGAAATGAAGACTCAATGTTCACAAATCACTTTCAAGGTATGATCGACCTTAGACTGACCTTAGGGTAGGTCATTTTGTATGCATTATTCAATTGAATAACTTTATAAGTATTTTGAACTGTTCTAAGACTAGTGTCGAACCCAGTCCTAGCACTGGCTCGGCCAGTCCAAGAAATTTCAGGACCAGTCTTAAGTTTGTTGCAAATTTTTAAAATTTTTTGTTCATTTACGACCAGTCCTGGACTCTGCTCGACCGGTCGTGTGAACAGTGCTCGACTCGAGCCAACTATTCATGGCTCCTCACGACCAGTCGTGAGTAGGTCACGACCAGTCGTGGAGGACTCACGATCGATCGTGGATAGCCTTCGACCAGTCGTGGGACGGTTTTATCCGATCGCGCTCAAAAATTTAAAAATCTATTCGACCTTTGACCAGTCGAAGTATCTTCTGGACTAGTCGTAGGTGTGATTTCTACAACTATAAATAGAGCACGAACTTTAGAGTTTTGATAATCCAATTCAAGTATATTCAAGGAATCACTCTGAGAGATAAGTTTGTGTTCTTTTTAAGCTGCATTATACATATTTAATATTCTCTTTTTTTAGCTTTTTATATTTGATTTTGTTTCTGCATTTCAATCTGATTTGAAAGAGGAATTGTGATATTCCACTTCTTGGAATCAAAATCAAATAGAACTAGCTCGACTTGGTATAATCTAAAATCAATTTAAACCTATAACCATTTTAAAGTGAGTATTGGACATTGAACTTCTATATTCGAACTTTTACTCCGACTTAGTTCTTCTGGGCTGTAACAAAAAGAAGAAATTCAATTATTTAACATTTGTGTAAATCTTCTGTTATTTTGGTTTCTTTTGAGATTAAGCCAGAAAAATCTCATTTATTTGCTTATCTGAGGAGAGCCAGAAAACTCAGAGTGGGGTTTTTTTTTAAAAAAAATATATTGTGTAAGCCCATTCGAAAGACACAATTGTGAGGGTTTTAGGTGAATCTGAGAAAAATCTATTTTCATAGTGAACGCGAATATCCACTGGATGAGGATATTAGGAGTGGAGTAGCAAGTTGTGTGGCTGTTGTTTAACAGTTGGTGTACACACAGGCGAACCACTATAACTCTTTGTGTTGAGGATGTGTGACTTATTTTCTATATCTTTTATCATTCAATATTGTGGGATGTATGTGTGGATGTGAATGTTGTAATCTTTCATTTTAAGCATTGTGGGAATGTTGTAATAGCTTAGAATTTCTTTCTTGCTATTTCCTTTCTTCTTTTCCAGTTTGAGATTTTGTTTCTCTAATTGTTCTAGTAAGGTTATCCTGTCATAAACCATTGGTTTTTATGGTGAAAGGTTGTCTTTAGAACAACTAGAATTTAAGGTTGCTTTACATTATGTATTGTGGATTGTTATCTTTCATTTACTTGGCCATCTTATTATTTTTTGGATTTATTTCCTGAGCTAACCGATCTAAGCTATTTATGAGATGTCAATTTTTAATAGCCTTTCAGTCACTAGGCCTCCACCATTTGATGACACCAATTATGCCTATTGGAAAGGCAGGATGAGAATTTTCCTTAAATCCATGGATGAGAGTGTGTGGCTAGCCATAGTGACTGAATGGACCCCTCCTACCACTGAAGTAATTGGAATCGATGAATCCAAATCTATGAGAATTACACCTTATTTCTCTTAGACCACACTTTAGAAAAGTGAGAGTAGTGCAAATGCAAAAGCACTAAATGCAATCACTTGTGCAATATCACCAAATGAATTCAAAAGAATTATATCCTGTGATTCTACAAAGAAAGCCTGAGATATTTTAGAAATGACACACAAGAGAACATCAATTGTCAATAAATCTAAGATTCAAATCCTCACAACCAAATTTGAGAAAATATGTATTGAAAAATATGAAATGTTCATGGACTTCTATACAAGATTAAATGACATTGTGAACTCTATGCGGGGTCTTGGTGATAAAATTCCAGAAAGTAAAATTTATGCAAAAATACTACGCTCACTTCTTAAACGGTTCAATTCCAACGTAACTGCGATCCAAGAACTTCGTGATACAGACAACATGAGGGTAGAAGAATTAGTTGGCCCTTTACAGATGTATGAGTTAACTTTTAAAGCTCATAAAGGTAAATTTATCACCCTTAAATCTTCTAAAAATGTTTTTCAAGAAAATAATAGCAATTCTGATTTAGAAAGCTCTGAAGATGATTTGGCCCTTTTAGCGAAAAATTTGTACAAAATTTTCAAAAGTAAAAAGAAGGTTGATCTTCAAAAATATAATGATAAGAAAAAATTTAAACCTAAAACACAAAAAACTTTAAAAGACAGTCAGTGTTACAACTGCCATAAATATGGGCATTTAACAAACAAGTATCCTAAGAAGAACAAACCTAAAAAGAAAGGAATGTCGGCTATTTGGGATGAATCCTCTGATTCTGAAGCCTCTACTGAAGCAGAAGATTCTGAAACTGAGTCGGGTAGTGAAGTTAAAGCCCTTATGACTCTAGCCAAATTCACTTTTTCAGATAATGACGATTCTACTAGTGAAGAAAATCTGAATAGTGATCATGAAAATGAAGAAGATCTTCAAGATGCTTACAATGCCCTCTACAAGGAGAGTTGTAAAATTGTTGTTAAACTTAAACTTCAGAAAGAAAAGTTTTCAAAGCTTAAAGAAAATTTTGACTCTCTTGTTTTAGAAAAATCCTACATTTCAGATTGTTTTGAAAAATTGAAATGCGATTTAGATTTCAAAACCTCCCTGATTGAAAGTCTTAAATCTGAAAATGAAAAACTTAAACATGAAGTCTCTTCACTTAAACTTAAACTTCAGAAAGAAAAGTTTTCAAAGCTTAAAGAAAATTTTGATTCTCTTGTTTTAGAAAAATCTCACATTTCAAATTGTTTTGAAAAATCGAAATGCGATTTAGATTTCAAAACCTCCCTGATTGAAAGTCTTAAATTTGAAAATGAAAAACTTAAACATGAAGTCTCTTCACTTTTGAGTTTAAAGGATACATGAAGGTATGCCCAAGGAGATCCAAAATTAGAAAAGCTTTTGTATGGATCAAGAAAATGTGGCGACCGATCCGGTTTGGGCTACGATAAAAATGTTCTTCCTAAACAGAAGAATACTCTTCCTAATTTTGTGAAAGGAGAGTCTTCAAACTTAAAAGAGAAAAGTTCTAATCAAAAGTTTTCTAAAAATACCAAAACTTTTCAATCTTGTAAGCTTAAAAGTAATCATATCAATTAAAAAAATTAGAACCGAAACCCTTTAGCTGAGAAAATAGTTAATTTACTTAAGGAGCTCTTAAAATCTAACTAAGTAGGTCATTCTTACAACAACGTCAAATACAAGAAGACCAACTATACTCTTAAACCCAAAACAGTTATGAAATGGGTTCCTAAGGTTGCTTTCTTGGTTGCCCACACCACTTTCAAAGCTTCAAGCCATTCAAAGTGGTACCTAGACAGTGGATGCTCCAGGCACATGATTGGTGACAAAGTTCTGTTCATCACTCTTAAAGATATGACTAATGGTTTAATCACATTTGGTGATGGTAGCAACTATAGGATTATTGGCCAAGGTATGGTTCAACTATCTAATCTCCCTTTATTTGAGAATGTTTTATACGTTGAAGGGTTAAAACACAATCTATTAAGCATATCTCAAATATGCGATAAAAATCATAGTGTTAAATTTTCTAACCAATGGTGTGAAATTTTAAACAACAATGGTTCAGTAATATTAACTGGTCGTAAAACTTCTAAAAACTACTATATTGTTAGTAATTCTAACTCATCTAGTCAATCGTGTTACATGGTCCATATCGATGAGACTGAATTATGGCATAAACGCCTTAGACATGTACACTACCATAATTTGTACAAATTGAGCAAAAGAGAACTGATAAGAGGTCTACCTAAATTATAAAAAGTAGACCAAGTATGCGGAGAATGTCAAATTGGAAAACAAACTAGGAGTGCTCACAAAAAGGTGGACTCCAATGCCACATTTAAACCTCTTGAACTTCTCCGCATGTATCTTATAGGACCAACCAGGACAGAGAATCGAGGTGAAAAAAAATACATATTGGTGATCGTGGATGATTATACCAGATTCACTTGGGTAACCTTTTTAAAGGATAAATTAGAAACCTTTAATGAAGTAAAAAGACTTTTCAAATGAATCCAAACAAAAAAAGGTTCTCAAGTCTGTAAGATCCGTAGTGATCATGGATTAAAATTTGAGAATAGCAGTTTTGAAAAATTCTGTTGCGATCAGGGAATATCACATGAATTCTTTACACCTACAACACCACAAAAAAATGGAATTGTTGAAAGAAAAAGTAGAGTGCTTCAAGAAATGGCAAATGTAATGTTGAATAGTATGAAGCTCCCTAACAATCTATGGGCTGAAGCCGTAAATACTGCATGCTATATAATCAACCGGGTCTATACGAGAAAATCAAATGGTAAGATGGCTTATAGAATATGGTTTGATAAGAAGCCTACTATCAAATACTTTTGAGTTTTTGGCAGCAAGTGCTATATTTTATGTGACAGTAAAAATTTGAAAAAGTTTGACACTAAAAGTGATGAAGGAATCTTTTTAGGATATTATTGGAATAGTCGAACATATTAAGTATTGAATAAGAGGACCGGTGTTATCAAGAGTCCATTAATGTGGTCATTGACGATCACTTAAATACATCTGCCTCAAGTCAAGATAATGATGAAGTTCTTTTAATTGACAAACCAGATACTTCATCAAATCAAACTAACTTTGAACTGAGGACTGTCAAAGATCATCCAACCACTCAGATTCTTGAAAACCCTTTCACTCGTGTGTGCACTCGTAGACAACTAGAAGATATATGTAATTACGTGTGCTTTACATCCCAAATTGAACCAGCAAACGTAAAAGAAGCTCTTATTAATGAAAACTGGATAGTAGCGATGCAAGAAACGCTTAACCAATTTGTAAGAAATGATGTTTGGTATCTTGTTCCTATACCTAAAGATAAACATATTATAAGTACTAAGTGAATTTTTAAAAATAAGTCTGATGAACTTGGTAATATAATTCAAAACAAGTCTAGATTGGTTGTACAAGGGTACACTCAAATTGAAGGAATTGATTATGATGAAACCTTTGTCCCAGTAGCTTGTCTTGAATCAATCAGACTATTTATATCCATTGCGTGCTTTAGAAAATTTAAAATTTATGAAATGGATGTAAAGAGTGCTTTCTTAAATGGTGTCTACATGAAGAAGTGTATGTTGAACAACCAATGGATTTTGAAGACCCTAAGAACACTGATCATGTCTATCACCTTAAAAAGGCTCTCTACGGATTGAAATAAGCTCCGAGGGCATGGTATGAAAAATCGACTAAGTTTTTACTAAGTCATAATTTTCAAATGGGAAGTGTCGATAAGACTTTTTTTGTTAAGAAACATAACAATCATATCTTAATAGTGCAGATCTATGTTGATGATATTATTTATGGATCTATCTGTACTAACATGACTGTTGAGTTTGTAAATTTAATGAAATCTAAGTTCGAAATGAGCATGGTTGGGGAATTGAATTATTTTCTAAGGTTGCAAGTAAAACAATAACCTGATGGTATTTTCATTTCTCAGATTAAATATTCTTTGAACTTGATTAAAAAGTTCAGATTCGAGAATGGTAAGAATTTTGATACTCCTATGAGTACAACATAAAGACTTTTAAAAAACTCTATAGGTAAAAGTGTGGATCTTAAATTATATCATATTATGATTGGCAGTTTACTTTATTTAACTGTAAGTAGACTTGATATTGCTTTTAGTGTTGGTATTTGTGCTAGATATCAATAAGACCCTAAAGAGTCACATCTAACTGTTGTTAAGCGGATTATTCAATATGTCGCAAGTACTGTAAATTTGAGCCTCTGATATCCATATGATACTAGTGTTCAGTTGGCTAGGTACATTGATGTTGATTCGGCTGGTAATATCGATGATAGGAAATCAAACAATGGTGGTTGTTTCTATATTGAAAATTATTTAGTTTCTTGGTTCAGCAGTCATGTTAGTACAGGTAGATCCATGTCGCTCTCAAGTGCTGAGGTTGAATACATTGCAGCTGGAAATGCATGTACTCAACTTGTATGGATGAATAGAATGTTAAGTGATTATGGAATTGTAGAGGATTCAATGGTTTTATATTGTGATAATTCCAGTGCGATAAATATATTTAAAAATCCAATCCAGCATTCACAAACCAAGCACATTGACATTAGATATCACTACATTCGTGAATTAGTAGAAGAAAAAATAATTTCATTGGAATACATTCCAACCGAGACTCAACTTGCTAACATTTTCACTAAATCGCTCGACAAAAGTAGGTTTAAAAAATTAAAATTTGATCTTGGAATGTTTAATTTAAATTGATTTATCATGCATTTCTTTATTATAGCATATTTATTTATTATTTTATTTATTTAAATTTTAAAATTAAGTAAAAAATGCATGTTTTTGTGTTTGCACGACCAGTCGAGGACATATTCAACCAGTCGTAGTACGACTGGTCAAGGACATCCCACGACCAGTCGTGTAGCGCGCTGAACCTTTTTAATTTGGGAAAAACCTTTTCTTCTTCATTTCCTCTTTCTTCTCCAATGGGTCGTGGCACGACTAGTTGTACGCATCTCTTTAATTCTTCAAGGTGAGTGCATTATTTCAGTTTTCCTTATAGATTCAAGCTCTAATTTCTTCATTTTCCTCCTTAGAGTGCTTGATTTCAAGTTTTCTTGAAGTTTTCTTCTCCAAAATCTAATTTTGAAGAAACTAACTCTACATCTTCTGCAACCTCTTGATTCCTTCATTTCTTAGTTATAAATGGTGCTAGAGGTAAAAAGAAAACTTCCCGTGGTGCTTCTTTATCTAAATTTGCTCCTTTAACAAGGCGCCATCTTCGGTCACTTGAAGATGATCCCTCATATGTTTGGGATATAAGAGTGCACAATGTTATTGTTGAGTGACCTGTGTGTATTGAACACATTACTCCTTTTGGTCTCCTTCCACTTCTTCAAGCTGTAGGATGGGATAACATCTTACATTGGGTGGGTCGACATACCCGTCCATTGCTCAATCCATGTTTGCATGCATTTTTTATTTTTCGACTGAGAATTTAATGTTTAAAATTACTACTAAAGAAAGTCCATTTGAGATTGACCGTCATCTGATTTTAGCTCTAATGGACATACCTATTAATGACAAGGGTATTCCTATTCATACTCTAGTTGAGAAACCCTCAGAATCAGAAAAATGCATGCTCACTAGAGCATTATATAATATGGATGCACAATGGAGTCAGAAGGGAAATGTGCTTACTTCCAAGTACCTGTTACCCAGATACAAGGTTTTGCATTGAATTTTTATTTCCAATCTGTATCCTATTCTGGTAACAAAATAGAACTGGCTTCCTTTATGGTCCATATTTTGCATTCCACCATCACTGGTGTAAATGTCTGTCTGCTTTCTTTAATTTGTCATTTCATTATTCAATTTCGTTACCATCCAGGACACAGTGATATTCCATTTGCCTATCTTATGACTATGTTAGCTACTCACATGCTAGTTGTTATGCCTATTGGAGAGGCTCTTATCCATCATCTTATTTTCAAAAAATCTAATATAAATAAAATGAAGTTGCGGTTGGCTGAGGGCCAAGTAGATGTTGGTGGCGGTGGAGCTGAAGGAATGAATAAAGACGAAACTGGTGATCTTCCTCCTGATGATATAAATATGAATGACATTTTTGAAGAAATCGAATCAGACTCTGCAAATGAACTTGATTATGAGCCATCAGATTTTGATGCGCATCTTCATGCACTTAAGGAAAAGGTAGAGAATATGAATATTGCTCATGATTTGCAATTTAAATATATGTACAAGTATCTTAGGCGCTTAAATAAGGGCTTTCATCAAATTGATCCTACCATATCTTCTCTTTCTTCAGGATCTGATTAAGTACTTTATCCTTTGGTCTGTAATAACTCTAATACTATTTTACTATTATTGGTATGTGAACTTTGATTTTACTTCAGTTTGTGAGACTGACTTTTGTTTAAGCTGTTTATTGATATGAGAACTTTGAATTTTCTTATATTTCTTTCATATCTTGTCTAGTCAACTCCTTTATTACTCTCTTGTTCATTTTTCATCTTCCATATCTCACTTGCTTCCTTTGTTGTTATGTGACAAAAAGGGGGAGAATGGATTATATGGAAATGGATATGGATGGATTATGGATAATAGTAGTTTTTTTTTTTTTTTTTTTTGGATATATGTGTGTTACTCAGGGGGGAGTAAGTAAAGAAGTGTTGTGACTGGTTCATAATGTTGTGTGCTATTTAATGATAACTGGTGCATGATTCTTTAACCAGGTTATAGCTGGTTTCTTTTTATAACTGATGCATGATTCTTTATGTGTATACTGGTTATATTTGTATTGAGTGTGTTTTGTCACGAATTTGACAAAGGAGGAGATTGTAAGTGTTATGGTTTCTTACTCCTTTGGTTGTCAAATTTTGTTGTGCCAAAACCTCAATCTGTGTCTTGTGTAGCACGTTGATGTTCAAGGCATTGCATTACAATGCTTCAGTCAAGAATAAAGATCTACTTCAAGAAATGCAATGTTAAGTATATTGTCCACTCCTGTATGCTTCAAAGTTCAAAGTGTTTAAAGAGCTACATCAACTATATCAAAAGACAAGTTCTTATTTAAGACTTAAGAAATAGTACAACTCAAGATGAAGTATAACTCGAATCCAAGCTTTAGAAGATCTCAAGTTCAAGTTACATCATGTGTAGAGATCTCAAGCTTCATAATCTTCAAAGGTCAACAATCATGTGAAGAAATGAAGACTTAATGTTCAAGGTATGATTGACCTTAGACTAAGCTTAGGGTAGGTCATTTTGTATACATAATTCAATTGAATCACTTTATAAGTGTTTTAGACTGTTCTAAGACTAGTCCTGAACCCTATTCGACTAGTCCTAGCACTGGCTCGACCAGTCCAAGAATTTTCAGGACCAATCCTAAGTTTGTTATAATTTTTCAGAATTATTTATTCATCTATGACTAGTCCTGGACTCTGCTCGACTGGTCGTTTGAACAGTGCTCGACTCGACCTCTACCAGTCTAGTAATTACGACTCAAACTCCAGCAACTATTCCTGGATCCTCACAACCAGTCATGGGTAGGTCACAACCAGTCGTGGACAGCCTTCGACCAGTCGTGGAATGGTTTTATCCAATCATGCTCAACATTTCAAAAATCTGTTCAACCTTCGATCAGTCGAAGTATCCTTAGGACCAGTCGTAAGTACGATTTCTGCAACTATAAATAGAGCACGAATTTCAGAGTTTTGATAATCCAATTCAAGTTAATTCAAGGCATCACTTTGAGAGATAAGTTTGTGTTCTTTTTAAGCTACATTGTGCATATTTAATATTCTCTTTTGTTAGCTTTTCATATTTGATTTTGTTTCTGCATTCCAATATGATTTGAAAGAGGAATTGTGATATTCCACTTCTTGGAATAAAAATCAAATAGAGCTAGCCCGACTTGATTTTATCTAAAATCAATTTACACCCAGAACCATTTTAAAGTGAGTATTGGACATTGAACTTCTATATTCGAACTTCTGCTCCGACTTGGTTCTTTTGGGCTGCAATAAAAGGAGAAATTCAGGTATTTTACATTTGTGTAAATCTTCCGTTATTTTGGTTCCTTTTGAGATTAAGTCAGAAAAATCTCATTTGTTTGGTTATCTAAGGAGAGCCAGAAAATTCAGAGTGGAGATTTTTTAAAAAATAAATAAATTGTGTAAGCCCATTTGAAAGACATAATTATGAGGGTTTTAGATGAACCTGAAAAAAACCTATTTTCATGGTGAATGCTAATATCTACTGGGTGAGGATATTAGGAGTGGAGTAGCAAGCTGTGTGGCTATTGTTTAACAGTTAGTGTACACACAGGCCAACCACTACAACTCTTTGTGTTTTGCGGATGTGTGATTTATTTTTTATATCTTTTATCATTCAATATTGTGGGATGTATGTGTGGATGTGAATGTTGTAATCTTTCATTTTAAACATTGTGTGAATGTTGTAATAGCTTAGAATTTCTTTCTTGCTATTTCCTTTCTTCCTTTTCAGTTTGAGATTTTGTTTCTCTAATTGTTCTAGTAAGTTTGTCCTACCATAAACCCTTGGTTTTTATGGTGAAAGGTTGTCATTAGAACAACTAGAATTTGAGGTTGCTTTACATTCTGTATTGTGGATTATTATTTTTCGTTTACTTGGCTGTCTTATTGTTTTATTCTGCTGTTATATTTTTAAATTTAGCATAGTTCTATTCAATCCCTCCAAGGACACATAGCTTGGCCTTTTCAATTACTTTGACTGAAAGAGCAAAGAAATCCATCAATGGTTAAGGTGTTGCAATAGGATTCTGCTTCAGATTGGCTTGTGAAAATAATTTCAAACCCTAGTACCACTTTTGTAGGCTGGTAAAATATTTCGAAGGGTCGTGCTGATTCCAAAGGGATTACAGAGAAGTAGCATAATGCGATTTTCTAAAAAAGAGTGTGGCGCTGTTTCCGAAGGGTCGCTCTGATTCTTACGGGAACGGTCACGGATAAGACCCATATAACATGACCCAGTGTGTTTGAAAACCACAACACTGTTGTATGATCATGGTTAACATGCACATTGGGTCGTGGTTTTTATCCACGTTGGATCGTGAATAAAAATATTTGAACAACGACCCATACAACATGAGCACCACGACCCATACAACATGAGCAGCATGGCCCATATAACACTAGAACCATGATCCATATTCATATTATAACACCATGAATAACAATAATATACTTGTTAATTTTGTCGTGGCTCACAGTTGTCGTGGATCATGGTTCTCGTCCATATTAGATCATATTCAACAATCACGACCTTATAAGGAACATGACCCATATAACATTGAAACCAATCCAGGTGTCATGAGAACCATGACCCATACAACTTGCAGAGTCTTGTGCACAACAAACACGATCAAGGTAATATAATATCCATGATCCATATAACATGGCAACTAACCCATATAACACAATAACTGCCAAAAGTAAAGCTCAGTGATGCGCAAGACTCTTCTAGTTTCTTCTACTTAAGTTTACAATATAGAAAGAAAACGAGACACTTATAACCACTTTAATGGGTCGTGGTTGCAATGATATGGGGATCATAGTTGCCATGATGTATTGATCGTGGTTTCCATGACATATGGATCGTGTTTCTCTTAGTGTCGTGGTTAGCAACGGCGATCCAATATATATATATATATATATATATATATATATATATATATATATATATTGGTCGTTTGAGAGATTTACAAAAAGAACAACTGGATCGCTGGTCATGTTACTATTGGTCGTTGTTGTCGTGTTAATATTTTCGAGGTTCATATATGTAATATATATGTGTGTGTGTGTGTGTACACACACATGGGATTTTTTATATCTGTGTATGCCATGTCCTAACTTTGATGGACATATTTCCATACACTTCAACGAGAATAGATCAAAATATGTGGATGGAAAGATTTTCATGCACTTATAGCTCATAAGATAATTTCTCAACCACACCTCTTTATAAATATGACAGCGGGTAGAAAACTCTCCACCCCTTTAGAGAGAGAGGGAGAGTAACCTTGTTGTGTTATATGGGTTGTATTTGCCATGTTATACGAATCGTGTTTGTCATGTTTCCTGGATCATTATTGTTGTTTCAACATGTACGGCAGGACATGGATTATGTACGTCATGGATGAAACACATAAGCACCGAGCCGTCCATGAGTCATGTCGTGTACATAATCACCGTACACAACTTCAATTATTAAATCAAATTCAACCGACGTAGTCCTCGTAATCTTATGATAATGAAGCACATTGGGTCATAATCTTATGGTAATGAAGCACACTGGATCGTGGTTCTCATACACGTTGGATCGTGGTAATGAAGAATACTGAGTTGTAGTTGTATCCAGTGTCATATCCTTAACGAGCATGATCCATATAACATCACAACCGTGGTCGTGACAAGTGGCGGCCACGATCCAAATACCGTCACAAACATGATGCCATGGTTATCTACCATCCAATGGTGGAGGTTTGATCAAGGTGTGCCCTACATTACACTCCCTTTAACGTGACAACCAAAACCCTTAGCTTCTCGACTCTGTCCTTCCTTTACCTTGGCAAATGCCTACCTGCAGTTGAAACAAAATAAAATACTAACCTCGTAGTGGAAGAGGCTTTCAGACGAGCAAAACGACAAGGAGAAATAACGTTGCTCTCTGGCTATTGGTCCCTGGATCTTGCCTTCTGTAGAAAAAAAAAGAAGAAGAAGAAGGAGAGGGTCTTTCAAATGTACATAAGTGCGACATTTGCCACTTCCGAAGCTCGTGGTGCAGGTGATCGATGGTCTGTGGGTTCCACCATGATGTATGTGCTTCGTCTAGGCCGTTTTTCCAGTTTAAAATATCATTTTATGGCTAGAACTGAAAAACGAGAGTAATATAACTCTCCGGTGGACCACACTGTCGGGAAATTATAATTATTGGATATCTACCATTAAAATCCTCATAGGGCCCATTGTGATTGGCTTATGCTCGTTTTTGGTCTCCTACCATAAAATGATTTGGAGAAATATATGGACGGCATGGATGAAACACATACATGGTGGTGGGGCCCACAGAGCACTGAGCACCAGCCATTGGCCGGTGTTCGAGGAGTAGTCGATCCGTCCGTTTATCTGGGGTTGCAATAGTGGGTAACTTCTGATTCACTCCAGGGCCGTACAATTCCTGAACCAAGGTCAGGGGCATTTTCATCCGAAACAAGGTCCAAAAGCTATCAGAAGGCCCGTTATGAAATATATGGAGTGTCATAGTGTTCGAGGTAATTTGCCCAGACTTCGAGGTGAGTACGGTCAATTTCCCATAATATTTCAATCCTATAATCATTATAACTTTTATCTTTTGAACAAGGACCTGGCCCTTGACTATTGTTTCGTGGGCCATTGATCAAAAGTCTTTGATCTTTCAATATTGAAGATTTTTTTAGGCAGCCAACATAAGATGTATCAACGCTTTGGTCCTCCAAACATGGCCTTGGATTGAACGACTAGACTCGATGTACCTTAGAGCTATACATGGGGATGTATTGTAACAAATCTCCGGAATTGCACTCTCCAATTCAAACAAATGGCTAGATGGTATTGTTGGGAAATTAAACCAAAATGAGAATCTAAAAGAAAAAGGAAAAAGAAAGAAAATTGTTCTAAATTTATAAAATTGCATTTTAAACCAAAACCTTTCTAAAAAGGATTGATTTTCAAAGGCCTGACCACTGTACATGGCACTGCCTTTGGTGATCAGAACCATTCATTAGGAGAATAGTCATGCAAATGATCAACGGATGAACAGTTCTGATCATGAACTGTGGGTCCCATGTGAGGTGGAGGGCCTGATGACTAACAACTCCCACCAATAGTCAATCTCCTCTGCCCATAGACATAAATTTCGAAAATGCTAGTGATGGAGTTCCAACCTGTGTTATGTTTGGAATAAGAGATTTGAGAATTTGAAGCTGCTCGGCTACTCTCCTCCCCGCGTTGCCATCGCCACCCACACTCTCTTCACTGTCTTCGGAGGAACTGCCATTTTTGCTTGAGCCTATGTCTGCGGCCGGAGCTCCCAACGGTTCTTGTTGCTGCATCGCCGTTAATTCGCAGTAGCTGTGGTCTTTAAGCTTCTTGCGGTTCTTATAGGCGGAATTCATGGCTTTTTTCCATTATGTTTTGCCCGTGGAGGAGTTGCTGTCGAGCCAGCGTTGTACCTTCATTGACCATACTGGAGTTTACTTTTCTTTTCCCAAAAATCATGTGACAGTGTATTTTTACCTAGAAATAGGACAGCTGATGTTATTAGCTAGATGAAATGATTTTTGTTCACATAAAATATACCATTTTATCCTTATTATTATAGGTCGTTTGTCTGTGACGAGTGACGAGGTAAATTTATATTTTCCGTATCAATAAAGATACAGTTGGTGTGATCCCACCTTTCTTGAAAATAAATGAATAAATGCATATTTTTAAAAAGAACGAAACTCTATATATTAAATACTAGAAGAAAAAATAATAGAAGATAATATAAAAATCGAAATCATATCCATCATGCGCATATATAATCATGTGGATCGAATGATATGATATCATTTTCAGATTTAGATATTTTCTCCCTTCTTTCAGTGTAAACACCTCTTTTAAGTAGTGGGTAATACAAGGAGCTATGTGGGCCCCACCTTGTCTTGCATGTAACATCAACTCCATTCATCATGTGAACGTTTCAATCAACATTGGAAAAAATAAAAATTACATAAAATCCAATTCAAAATATAGGTGGGGCGCGCTAGCTAGGGATCAATGTATGATCTCACCTAAAACATCTAAAAAAAAAATAAAAAATGAAAGAAAAAAAATAAACATGCACACGGGCACACACCCCATGCACTCATGCTGTGGTGGGATTTCACCACCCATGGATGTTCGAACCCTTGATCAGGTGTTGAAACTCCTGAGAGTCTACCACCAGAGCAAGAGTAAGGATCCAACTCATCTGAAACTTGAAATGGCATGTTTCATATGTTATTAGTTTTATTTTTTAAAACTTTTAACATCATAAATAAGGTGACTATTGTTTATTAATTTAAAGACGTCTTGTTGTCATCTAAAAAGGCACCCCAATTTGGAATCTAGATATCAACTGTAGGTGTGAAAATTACTTAGTTATAGTACGTGATCCATTTTAAGGTTAGTTTTCTTTTAAAGTGTATTTCTTCATGAGTTTATTTCTTTAGCCACTGTATAAAACAGGCATTCGTTTTTGCCACACCAGAAAGCCACCGTGGTAAATAAAGGTTTAAAAAAGTTCAAATAAAGGTGGTAAATAGATGTGTGTGAAAGTGCACGTGAGCTCGGTTGCCAATGTCCATGAGGGATAATACATGTGTATGCACGTGTTTGTATTACACACATGAATGTGGGACCATAGCACCTATGCTTGTTTGGTTGTGTTTTTAGGTTTTTGTTTTTTCACATGTACGCATCCACTGGCATGTCCCTGGGACAGTTTGTCTGCATGCGTACTACACCCACTGCACATTCACAAACTTGTACGTGCGAGGTCGCAATTTCTGAAAAAAAAAAGGTCACTGATTACGAGAAAATTCACATTTTACACGCCACCTTTTCTCTTGGATTTTAGAAGAAGACCTTTTGAAGATTCTCATTAATACAGGTTGGATTTGGAATCCAAAGACAATATTGGGTGTGGCAAACATCACTTGGACTTAAAATATTGGATCTCAAATCCTAACCATCTAAAATCCATGATATCAAATGACCCATGCATGGTATCAAAATAAGCTTGAATCATCAATATGTATGCCATACCTGCGTGTTCGGTCAGACCATTCACAGTTCATTGATTCTGTGAATAAGCCCAGCTGACATTATGGACCACCTGATTTTCTTGCCCGGGAGATCCATTATGGGACCAACATTTATCATGGTTCAGACATCCTATTCATATGACATTGGCTAAAAGGAGTGTGCAGTATTTAAGATTATTGTAGTGGGATAGTACTTGTTTTTTCTATTATTATTATTATTTATGCAACGGTGCATTTGGTTTATTAATATAATCAAATATCATAATATTTCAGGATTAATCAATCTAATTTGGTGTAAATTATAATATAATTTCATGATATTTGGTGCAACCAAGTACACCCAAAACTAAAATTTGAAGTTAGAAAATGTTCATTAATGTGGAAACATGCTCCCAAAATGGTGTCTTGATCCATTGTACGCCTTTTATGTACTTGAAAAATGATTTTTTTTTTTTTTTTTTTTTTTTTTTGCAACCCTTTGAAATGGAACAAAGAACTTAATTCATTTTTTAAACCATTACTGTGAATGAAAACGAAATCATTGTAAATCATTTTGATATTTTACGTTTTCTCAAGTAAGGACAGGCCATGTCCTTCCACTACCTAGCTAAGAGCTTCTGGAAGTGGCATTAACGAAATATATTCAAGGGTTCTTTTTTACCGCTTTTTCCCTGTGGGCTCGTGAGGATTTTCTGGATTATTAGCTGCTTTTAACAGATGTTAAGTAATCATCATTAGCTTCTCTAAAAAGAATTATTAGTGATCGTGTAGATGATGTTGTATTTTAAATTATTTTAAAATAATTTAATGTTTTAAAATATCTGTTGGGATGGGTCATGGCCGTGGCCATAGGTACGCACGTGTCATACGGATGTATCTTTTCACTTAAGTCTAAAAGGTTATATTCTTTCATATTTTGTTTTGAAAAGTTATGTCTTTTAAAGCCTAATAGTCACACCAATTGGGTTTAGACCCAATAGTCACAACCTTTTTTCAAAGGATGTCTCTATACCCTTAAAGGGTGTCTTCTTTTTTTCTTTTTCTTTTTTTCCTTAAAAGGTGTCTTCACAAAGTATATAAATATACTTTTTCTCATCTATTTTAGTGAGTAATAAAAAGTTTGTTTTACATTAAAAATATAGTTTAAGTCTTTTCTAGTTCAGGTTAAGACTATAAGTGGTTCGAGCCCGTGTGCAGTGAGTGCACTGCTGGGACAGGGTCATAGTCGTTGTATCCTGGAGGTGAATTGCTCTGAAAACCCATTGCACTTAGGACGCCGTCCAAGGGGAGAAAATTCGATTTTAAGTCGAGTGACTCACGTCACGACTCGACTTATATAAATCGATAAGTTTTCTCTTATTCTCAATTTAAATTAATTTTGTTTAAATAGTCTTTCAAACTCCATATCCCAACAATCTTGAAATCGAATTTGTTTAAAAAACTATTTAAGAATTACGGTTGCATTTATCTTGTTGGAATAACCCAAAATGAAACCACACCAACCCGATTTGTGAGCCATGACCCATATAATCTAGAGTTGTCATATTCCACCTAATGGTCAGGATCTTATCGATACTTCTTATATAAGTTCTTTGGACCACATGTACAAAATCATGTATAAAAGTGAACGTATGCACCGACTGAGAATGGTTAGAGAACTTTAGATCTTGATATCTATAAATAAGAATGGTTGGACTACGATCAAACATATGAGAGGCCTGGTTTCTTGGACAATTGGCCTTGTTTGTTGTAACCCTCGTTAGCACAAAGTATTATCTTTAAGTTGTCATATGGGTCAGGGTAAGGTCATCTTGGGTACTAGATCTATGACCTACATATGGTCTTTATGTCCCAAACACATGTCATTCTATCACACACATATGTAAAATTCAAGAAATCTATAGTGCCTACCTCTTGGATAATGTCGGACCCTTTTTACTCATAAGAAAACCTACATTTAGTAGATTTTCTCAAAATTATGATACTACTTTAAGGAGCTTTTCTTTTTAAATCTCAAAATTTACAATTTATTTTCTCATAACTTGAGTGAAACATAACCTTCACATGAAAATAAATCAAATTGTTGCACCATATTGAGTAGGATATGTTAGTGCACACATGTTTGTCAATCACGTGACTAGTTGTGCCAAGTAGTCAGATGGGTCCTTAGTAAAGGAAGACCGACGATGTAACTGGAGCAAAATCCTAAGCTACAAGTTCAAATTACCAAGAAGCTTCTACGATCTTGATCTTACATATAGATGATCCTAACCCAAATAGGAAAACCTACTTAGATCATCTATTAAAGCCATTTTAAGTCTATATTTTTCATCATTCTAATGTTGGTTTTAGTAGGTTCAAAATTGTTGAATGAATTACTGGACAGAAGTTCAAACAGGAAAATCTATTCCAATTCGGTTGGAAAATGTGCCACCGAATAACACCTTCAGTACTACTAAAGTGTCATTCGGTACCATCGAAGACTCCTTCGGTGCCACCAAAAGTACCCAAAACAATCCAGTAATATATCAAAGTAATTCATTCGGTACCATTGATTGGATTTTTGATCCCACTGACTCCTACCGAAGTACAATGTTCGATGCCACCGAAAGTAACAAATTTCATCCAGTAGCTTTAGGATATAATTTGGTACCACTGAGTGATATTTTTGTGTCATCGGCTGCAGTTCGATGCCACCGAAGGTCCACTCGGTAGAACTGAAAACTAGCCATTATAGATATATTGGCATTTCAAAGTCCTTAGTGCAACCTGTAACACCCAATACCTCTGGTACACGGGTGTTACCTCTTAAACCCACGTTTATGAAAACCGAAACTGATTAACTAGGTGACTTGAACTTAACATGTGTAGGATGAGACTCTCAAGAAACATTAAGGCCATCTATCACTGCGTGTAGGAGCTGAAATAGACCTTACATTAGCCAAGAGGGTGAGTTTAACTAAGCATTTCAAGTTAAAGATGTCGTGGGTCACCTATACTGACATTGTACACAATTATCAACCCTTGAGGATTAATTAGTGGCCAACTAGGCACTTGAAACCTCTCAAAACCCATTTTAACAATCAAAACAAGATCTCGAACCCATCTAACCATTGGATTACAATGTATGGGCCAAACAAAGCCTCAAAATGCGTGATATGGCCCACCTGGACCTCATCATCGACCTAAAGTGGGCCAGGACCTCCAAATGGGGCCCCCAAAGTGTTTAGACAGAATGGATTTGAGGAAACCATCACGGTGATCCCCTATGCAGTGCATGTGCACTATAGCCTATCATGCATGAAGTGCACCGGACAAGTGCATGCGGTCAAATGGCCTTTGACCAAACATTTCATGAAAAGAGAAGGAATTCCCTCCTCCCATTTTTTTAATTTAAAACTGTTGGACTACAAATCCTAAAGTGGGCCACCCTGGCCACTTTCCGGACGATCCAAACCATCCATTTTGTTTGTGGGGTCCACCCAACCAAAACGGTATAAGGATTCAGACCCATGCATAGAAATGGGGAGTTGGGTCTGAAATAACGATGAAGACCACTTGTGTTGAAGTAGGAATATCCCAATATGTCCTAGAGGGTGGTGAGTAGGACTTTTTAAAGTTTTATAATGTATTTAAAATCCTATTACACTAATACTTTACGATAGACAATTTTCAAGATTACTCGAATGTAACTCTACTGGCTTTCAAGCCTGGTAGAGGATCCAATCACAAACTATTTAAGAAACAACAATATATATCTTAGCTCATGATGGATGTAATTGTGTTTGTGTGTGAGGTGTGCTCAGATAAGTAGATATGAAAGCATTGTCATAAATAATCACACACAGATGAATACCAATCACAAACACAGTTATTTTTATAGTGGTTTGACTACTTGTCTACTCCACTCCTGGTAACCGCACTTACCCCTTGAGTGTACCGGATTTCACTAAGAAGGTTTCACATGGTTCACCTCTAACCTAAGGTTTTAAATCAGGTTCACCTTCAACCTTTACAACCTACACTGAGGCTGACTGTTTATGCTTTCACGAGTAAGAGTCAACACATCGCACCCATATTTAGGCACACTGGCCAAGGATCTTCCCTAAGACCCTAATAAAGGTTTCACTCGGTTCACCTCAAACCCAAGGTTTTACTCGGTTCACCTCAAACCGAAAGTTTTACTGGTTTTCCTCAAACCAGATGTTTATGCTCTCCACAGAGCAAGGGTCCACACAACGCACCCACTACGTACACTCCTGCCGGAAGCCTCTTTGAGAACTTCAAGGGTGAGAAACACCTTAGACCCAATCCTACAAAGGAATGATCAAAGGGTCCTCTGGACTCTATATACTTACAAATAAGTTGATGAGTCCCATTGAACACACTGGTGAAGATCACCTCCTTGTTGATGAAGAGTCTTCAGCTCCCTTGATCCGTAACAAATGATATACCAATATAAGGCAATGGGTTAGTTCAAGGTTATGATTGAATCCTACTCTCTAAATGTTTTCCTATTAGGAGGGTAGAGTGATTCCAATCATCTAAGCATTCAAGGCATCCCAACTTAATGATTTTCCATTAAGGTAGTAGTTGGACGATCCTTGAATGCGGAAGCTCATTCTCCAATCCACTCTATTAAATATCAATAATGAGGGTGGATTTAGGGATGAACTCCCTTGAGAGAAATGACTTTGGGTATATGATATAAGTTTAAACACACAAAAGTACTCTCTTCTTTCTCTACCAGCAATATGGACAAGTCTCTCTTTATATAGGCAAGAGGTTCCAATGGATATAAACGGTCATATTTATGACAAAGTTCGATATCATTGAGCAGTGTCGATATCATCGAGCGTATACTCTCGATGGTATCGATGGTCTGCTTGATGACACAAACTCACATGTCATACGCTTTTGAAACCTCTTGCTAGCTGGTCGATGGGATCGATCAGGTGTCGATATCATCGGATTTCAAACTCTGATTCTATTGATACATGGATCGATCTATCGATATTTGAAAAATGAGAGAGACCAGCCTTAAAATATTTTAGGTTTTAGGATATGATCGAGGGTCAACTGATGTCATCAAAATTTGCATATCGATGATATTGGAGGCAGTGTCGATGCATCGAAAAATCTCATGAATTTTTCGATAAGCACACTAGACAGTTTGTGTCCAGTCTCGATGCAATCAACTCGGCCTCGATATTATTGATTTCCTCGAGTGGCCCTCGATCAAAGATAAAAAGTGACCTGAAATATTTGTTGGAAGATATGTGCGCCCACTATCGATATCATCGATGAACTTTCGATATTATCTAGATTTGATTTAAGATCTTATCGGGAAGAGCATCGATATATCGAAGGATTTAGAGATTTTCCTTAAAAAACCTAGGCGCCGAAATTTCCTGTTGATATTAGCGAGCCCCCTTCGATGGGCTCGAGAATTAAATATCGATGATATCGATAAGTGTGCCGATACATCGATAATTCTGTCCATATATGTATTTGATTTTTGAACACAGTAAGTTCTCATTTGATATGATCGATTCAGCTTCTGAGGACATCGACAGCGCAGGTCGATTATATCGAGGTGTGTATCGATACAATCGACAGGGCAAGAGAACTTAGAAATTTTCTGATGTTAGAAAAATTTTCTTACCCAAAAACCCTCATATGTTCTAAATTGTTTTTAAGGGTTTTAATTACCTAGTGTTTTGGGACATGGGATTTGAGGCTTAGATTAACCTATGGAGAGCTTCCACACATTGGCTGAGGTAGACACTTGAATAAATCTTCCTGTGAGGCTCTGCAGTCCGACTGACTCAACACATATGCTAATTGACAAACCAGGGCACTAGCAAGGGCACTTTTAATCTCCCCCCTTATCAATTACGTGACAAAATACCCAAAACACCCTAGGACAATATTTAGATAGACATATCCTAAATTGTGTGTACATGTAATTTACACAATTTTACAAATTCTAATGATCCCATGTACACAACCAACATTTGCTCCCCCTTACTGTAAAACTCCCTCATTCTTGGTGCAGCTGCTCCCCCTAACACCTGCAACACCACTCAAGCATATACAATTTCCATTCTGAGGTGTTTTAACTTGTCTCTCCCTTTTTGTCAGTCATTGACAAAGATATAGCAGTTGATATTAACTAAAGTTTGAAAGAAACATATGGGAGAAGCATAGACATAGATGCATAAGGTTAAACCAGTGTTAAGCGTACATCAATGAAGGCATGAAGCAAATAGATAAAATAATCATTGTAGCACATACATTCCATAAGCAAGGAGATAGGGAAACCTGGGAATCATTTATATTAAAATGACAAAGAAATGAGAATTAAGTTTAGCCATATCATCAAAAAGATATACTGCCCATGTAGCAGTAAACTATCAACCGTCAGACATAAGTATCAAGCCCATGTAGGGATACCCAAAATGAATAAACAGGAATGAGTGTAAAAATAAGTGTTCATAACTAGACACACTTCACCTCCAGAACTGTCTTCTGCTAACACATAGAAGGCCCGTCAGTTGATAATAGCTCAACAATCTGTTGCACAGAATGTTGGAGAACTTCCATCCTGTTTTCTATCCCTGACAGTCGTTGCTCGTAGTGATGGAGCCGCTCATCAATTCCAATGAGGTTGTTTAAAAATTGGCGATCAAGCACATGCTGTCGACGATTAGTGACAGAAGTAGGACTACATACAGGAGTTTGGTTAGATCCCCAAAGAGTTTCTTCATTAGGCACGGGACCACTTTCGCCAACAGGTGGAAGATTCTTAGTATGAGATGATACAGAGACATACACTTGTTGGGTTGCATCATGGTCGAACCATACTTCAGGATATACTTATCTGTTATTTTCAGCCGTCCTGTCCAGTGTGCGAGCTTGCAGACAAGGGACAGAAAAGGTAGTATTTCAAGATGGTCACTTTTGACTACCTTAATTAGCTGATTTAGAATGAGAGTTGGTAGACATACAGGGACCTCTTGATAGACATCATACAGGCGAGCACAAAGGGACTCAGGTATGTGTCATTGGTGTCACATGTGTCATGCCCTAAACTCAGAAACCGGTCTCATAAAATTCTCAATCGCCGAATCTGGTGCCGAGAGCCTCCTTAGAACCCCATTCTCGGCTCCCAGAACCCATTCGCTAGGTTCTGATCCTGGGATGTTACGAGGAGGATTTTTAATATTAGTTTGATTCGTGATAAGCATAACCAAAGGCATAACCCACAAATAACAACCAAAAACTTCATTACATTTCCACTATGATCAAAAACTTTACAAGTACAATGAGCATAAAGGGAAATACAATGATAATGGACAAAAAGCTCCAAGATGATCTGTTATGCGCTCCTGCCTCAGAGCTGCTACGGTCCAACGTCACCTGCACACAACGGTCGTGCATAAGCTTATGGAAAGCTTAGAGGGTGGTGAAAGTATGTGCGTAAGTTAATAATATGATCATGCAATATCAGAGTAATGCAAAATATCCTGATGGATCCATGAATACTATTGGCCATACCAAGGTCATGCGATGCAAGGTGCAAATCAAGCATACGAGTCCTCGTCTAAGTTCACATATCAATACAGCTCAAATCTAGGATATCACTGGGGTCTAGTACACTCTAAACCAGATCGCCGCTCCATCGCATACAATAAGGTAAGTGGAAGAGACCTCACTATCTGCCTGCCAATACCGGGCTCAGTTCGGCTCGTCGATAGCGGACCCATTCCTCGAGCTGGTCAGACTCAGCCTAGCTTTGGCCCCTACTCTCGGGTGGGTAAGACCACACCCCCTTCCAACCGACCACGACACAGTGGAAAGCGCGACTGTCTGGTAATCGGCACTCAGCGCTCCTGTACATACTCAGTCTAGACGTTGGAGCAACCTCTTTATACCATAAGAGTTTAGAGACTTTCACCTAGGGATATCTATAGCACCCCATGTAGAATAAAATTTTTGATAACCAATCCTGCCAACCACGATACGCCTGTGGAAGCTATGACCCCTATGTCGCTAGGGCATACAGTTTTCATATCACACAATGCGAATGCATGAATCACACTATCCAGTCATTCAGCAATCCTGCGCGTATCATGCGCTCATATAGGGTAACACCGCCTATTCAGGAGCCCTTAAACAATCTGTCCAAAGGCATATGCTATGATCAAACATTCCTCATATTAAGCATACATATGATGCGTATGGGCATGAGTCATGGAATTATACTAGGCATGTTATAAAGTAATAAACTATCCTTACAACACGGATGGGCCTAAACGACCTACACACAACAAGTACCGGCCTATCAGCGGGCCTTAGGGGAAGTCATAATGCGGACATTTAGCCAATACTATACTTGCAATGTGGACATTAAACCATCATTGCTCCCTAGTCATAGCCAGTCGTAAACATCATTACATAAACCGTGTTGGGAGCACACATTGTAATGGACCTTAGGTACATCCCATTGGGCCTTAAATACATCAAATGGGCCATATCATATGGGCCTTATATTCATCAAGTGGGCCACATCAATGGGCCTCACCAATGGGCCTTATGGGCATTGCAATGGGAAATAACCTCTTGTGTCTTGAATACATCAAATGGGCCTAATCCATGGGTCTTATGTGTACCAAATGGGCCACACTAATTGGGCCCCATATGTGCATTAAATGGGCCTCAACCCATAGACCCTAATACATCTCAATGGGCCTTAACCCATAGGCCCCTAATACATCAAATGGGCCTCATAACATGGGCCTTACATCCACACCAAAGTGGGCCCCAATGGACTACCACAGATACATTAAGATGGGCCTCATAACATGCCAAGGTGAGGTCCACTTGGACTATGGATCTGGCTCCTTCTTAGCCTCAAGCTCTAAAATGGGCTTTCAAAATGGTTGGACGGTTTGAAAGCAACACATGCATCAAGGGTGGGTCCCACAAGAAGGCCTACCATCATGTATATTGTATATGATATAATATGTAATATATATAATATGATATACTATAACCACGTCCAGACCCTGGACGGCATGGACAGTGCTACATACTATATATAATATATATACTATATATAATATAAAAAGTATATCATATAATATATAAAAAATATATTTCATGATCGTAACACATCAGGTGTAACCCCACATGAGGCCCACCAAAATGTTTATTTTCCATCCAAATCGCTGACAGTAGAACCCAAAAGGGGTTCCAATAGCAGCCACTCAACCTAACTGGTTCCTATCGTGTGGGCCACCTGAGCTTCGGATTAGGCTGATTTTTAAAGGGCAACCTACTGCCCTAAGGGCCCACAAAATGGATAGTGCGGATATACAAAACACATATCATGGTGGGGCCCACAGCTGGGCCGTGGGTCTGCTCGTCCCCCCACCTGTTCACGCAGCAGGCGTTGCCTGCGCCTTTTGACAGCAGCAGCGACCTGCTGCTATGTATTTTATATATATATATATATATATATATATATTATTTTTGGTGGTTTCTGAGGTTTTTCCTCAGTGGGGCCCGTATCAGGTGAATCCGACCCATCCGTTGGGTCCCATGGCTCAATACAAGTGTAACAAGCCCAATATTGACTATATTTTGGTGAATAGAAACAACAGATGATTTTTTTAACGGTAACCACCACAGTTTCCTATGCTATGGCCCACCAGATGTTAAGATCAGCATCATTCTTTGAATCAACGCCTAAAATGATCCAGGGAATAAGATGGATGGCGTGGATTGAATACATACATCAAGGTGGGGCCTATATGAGTGGTCCACATAAAAGCTTAAACCAAGCTTATATTTATGTTTTCTAAATGACGTCCAGCGTCCAGGGACGCTGGACGGCTTGACATTCCAAGTGCAAAGATGTGGGCCTGCTCAAGTGGGCCACCAGGTGATGGATGGTGTCGATACAACACATATAAGGTGGACCCCACTTATAGATGGCTTGGATAAAGTATATATTTAATGGTGGGGTCCATCCTGGTGGGCCACATAAACATATCATGATCACACATTAAAAAAATGAAATAGAGAGGGAGAGAGAGAGATAGAGAGTGGGACACGTGTGATGGAGGGACCCCGACACTATGGACCCTCCCTTACAACTAATCATATATCACGTGAGTCCCATTACACATGAGCCCATTAAATCAAAAGCCAACGGTGGAGATCCCTTCTCCACTAAAATAGAAGATCTAGATGACCATAGGTATACAAGAAAAATAAACATCATGATGGGGTCCATGGAGAATGGCCCCATCATAGAATGATCATGATGATCAAAGTGGGTCATCGGCCATATCTTAGGGTCCCCAGTGAGATCCAAACCATTGATTGGTTGGCCTCACTTGGCCCATCTTAAAAATATGAAAACTATTCTATTAAAGCACCCATTGTTTGTTCTTCTTGCTCCCTTGGCTTCCTTAGCTCCTTCGCTTCGATTCCAACGGAGGAGATGAGATTTGGATGGTTGAGATGGGAGATGAAAGGGTAGGAAAGTGGGCCACTTTTGTTGCTTGAGAAAGCTTGGAGAGGCTCATACATATGGTGCTTCTCTTGCTTGAAAATGAGCTTGAAAATGAGGGAGAGAGAGACTTGTAAAGGGAGAGAGAGAGAGAGAGAGAGTGATGGGTGATGAAGTGATAAATGTGGTGAGTGATGGGTGTGTAAGAGATTTTTGACTTTCGTGGCAAATGTTGTAAGAAACGTATGGGCTTTGTAAGAAATTTTTGACTTTTGTGGTTGCTTGTGGATGGGTGTGAGGTGATGTGTACTTAACATGTACTTGACATGTTGAGATTGTGGATTAATGGATTGACGTGACAAGTCGCAGAGATTCTCTTGGTTTTCTCAACTCGTGGCATTTTCCTTGCATCGAACGTTGGCCCACATCTCCTGGCCAGGGTATCGTCTTGGCGTGCGAGTCGCGGCATCGGAACCATGGCAATGGTACGATCGCTAGGGTACAAGTCTCGGGTTGAGTCAACTCAGGTTGACAGCATGTGAATTAGGGTCACGCATAAATACCGATTAAGGGTCGAAGGTTGCCAGAATTCGGCAGAAAGACCACGGAAGTCTATGGAACAGTACGGTCTAGGATACGGGACTTACAACTCTCCCCTCCTAATAAAAATTTTTTTCTTAAAATTTACACAATCATCGTAACTAGGCATAACTCATGAGGAAGAAGAGATATAACATCATCATATAGAATCAGAGACAGTATACAAAATACAATACATAATCAATCATTAAAGAGATGGGGATAGCTCTCACGAATCTCGACCTCGCGCTCCCAAGAAGCCTCCTCGACAGAATGGTGACCCCACTGAACCTTCACCAACGGAATGACCTTGGTTCAGAGGACCTGCTCCTTCCAATCAAGGATACGGACTGGCTACTCGATGTAAGAAGCATCCTCACGAACCTCCAACAACTGCCAATCAATAACGAGAACTATGTTTGACCCACACTTTCTTAACATAGAGACATGAAAAATGTTGTGGATGCCAGACAACTGAGGTGGCAAGGCAAGCTAATAGGCTACGACGCCAATGCCCCCAGTGATCTTAAAAGGTCCTATGAATCTCGGGATAAGCTTGCCCTACGCTCCAAATCAAACTATGCCCTTCATGGGCGAGACCTTGAGATACACATGGTGCCCTACATCAAACTCTAAGGGAGGACGCCAAAGATCAGCAAAACTCTTTTGCCGGCTCTGAGCTGTGCGCATCCTCTGCTTGATGATATCAATAGCCTCTGACATCTCCTGCACAAGCTCGATACCTAGGAGACGGCACTCTCCAACCTCAGTCCAACAACTCAGTGATCTGCATGGTCTGCCATATAGTACCTCAAAAGGAGTCTGCCGATGGTCGCCTGATAGCTGTTATTGTACGAGAACTCAGTCAATCACAGATGCTCATCCCAGCTACCCCCGAAATCAATCACCCGAGTGCGAAGCATATCCTCAAGGATCTGGTTAACCCTCTCGATCTGGTCGTCAGTCTGCGGATGGTACGCGGTGCTGAGCTGCAAATCAGTCCCCATCGCTCTCTGAAAGCTCTCCCAAAACTGAGACATGAACCTCGAATCTCGGTCAGAAACTATCGAGACTGGAACGCCATACAGTCTCATAATCTCCTCGATAAATAACCTCGTAAGCCGGTTTATAGACCAAGTCACACGTATCACAAGGAAATGTGCCAACTTTATCAGACAATCCACAACAACCTAAATGGCATCATGACTGCGCTGAGTCCTCGGCAAGCCCATAATAAAATCTATCAACACGTGCTCCCACTTCCACATCGGGACACTCAACGGCTGCAATAGACTAGGGGGTCTCTGATGATCGGCCTTGAACACTAGAATATGTCACAATCGATCACAAAACTGGTGATCTGGAGCTTCATCCCTACCCAAAAATACTGTCACCTCATGTTACGGTACATCTTCATCGAGTCAGGGTGGATAGAAAATCGTAATCGATATGCCTTGGCCATAAGATCTCTGCGCAACTCAGGAATATCCGGGACACATAATCGGCCTCTGAAGCGAAGTCCACCACCTGTTCCAATCTACTAATCTACCTGACTCTCAGATGCCACCTCAGCCATATAACTCTATAACGACTCATCAACCTGCTGAGCCTCGATTACCCTTGCGAGAAGAGGGTTGAATCGACAGGCTCGATAACTGCATGATAAAAGACTACAGGCTAAACTTAAAATCATACTCTATGAAATCCTCAAGCATTCTTGAATCACCATATGCGCCACTAGGCCTCGTGGCTGACGACTGAGAGTATCTGCCACCACTTTCACCTTGCACGGGTGGTACTGAAGATCAAAATCATAGTCTTTTGGGAGCTCCATCCTCTGCCTCATATTCAACTCAGACTGCGAGAAGAGGTACTTCAAGCTCTTGTGATTGGAGAAGAGCTCGAACCTGACCCCATGGAGTACTTTCAGTGCGAAGACAACTGCAGCCAGCTCTAAATCATGTGTGGGGTAGTTCAGCTCATGTATCTTGAGCTGGCGAGACGCGAAGGCCACTGGTCTCTAGTGCTGCATCAGGACAGTACCCAAACCAATATGCGAGGCATCAGTAAATACAATAAATTTGTCACTCCCAGAGGGAAGAGTGAGGATAGGAGCGGACGTGAGATGGTCCTTCAACTCCATAAATATTATCTCGCAGGCATTACTCCAAATAAACTCTGCACCCTTCCGAGTCAACCTGGTCAGCGGGGCTGCAATACGAGAGAAGCCCTCAATGAAATGCCGGTAATAGCCTACCAAACCAAGGAAACTACGGATCTCTGAAGCAGTCATGGGCTGGCCCCACTGACGTACTGCCTCAACCTTCGAGGGGTCCACTGTGACACCCTCCCTCGTTACCACGTGACCAAGGAACTTCACCTCCTCCTGCCAGAACTCGCACTTCTCCAGCTTCACATACAGCTGGTGTGCACGGAGGGTCTGCAAAGTAATCTCTAAGTGCTTCTCGTGCTCCTCACGGGTCTTTGAATAGATCAGAATGTCGTCGATGAAGACTACAACAAATTAATTGAGGTATGGGTGGAAGATCTTGTTAATCAATTGCATGAAGACTGCGGGTGTATTAGTCAGTCCGAAGGACCTGACCTGGAACTCAAAATGATCGTAACGTGTCCTGAATGCTGTCTTCGGAATGTCCTCCTCTCGGACCCGAATATGATGATAATCGAAACGTAGGTCGATCTTTGAAAAGAACTATGCACCCTGCAGATGATCAAACAAATCATAAATCCTAGGGAGCGGATTTATTCTTAATCGTGACTTTGTTGAGCTCGCGGTAGTCCACGTGGAGCCTCAACAAGCCATCCTTCTTCTTCACGAAGAGTACCAGCACTCCCCACGATGAACTGCTCAGACGGATAAAGCACAACTCTCGCAACTCGTCCAACTACTTCTGCAGTTCCTAAAACTCCAACAGTGCCATACGATATGGGGCCTTAGAAATAGACACGGTACTGGGCACGAGATCAATCTGAAACTCGGTGAGTCAATGAGGTGATAATTTCAGAATCTCTTGGAACACATCGAAAAAATTACAAACCATGGGCAACTGGTCGATGCTCACTGCTATGGGCTCCTCTATGGCACACGACATTAAACAAGACAATGGCTCTCCTCTGAGCTCTACAATGAACTGGAACCGCGGCATGTCGGGTATACAAAATGTGACTGTCCTCCAGGAGCAGTCCAATATGACATAGTACTCGGCAAGCCAATCCATGCCCAGGATGATATCGAACTCAAACATCGACAATGTAAACAGATCGGCAGGTAAAAAGGTATCCCCGACTAGAACGGGACAAGACGAGCAAAATCGGTCCAACACTGCAGTCTTCCCCAAGGGAGTCGATACTAACATAACCTCATGAGCAAACTCTAATGACAAGCCAGTTGATCGGCAGAAACTCTCGGCCACAAAAGAATGTGATGCACCAGAATCAAACAACACACGTGTAGTGCATGCAAAGACTAAAAACATACCCTCGATAACCCCTTCAGATGACTGCAAATCCTGTTGTGCCATGTAGAACCTAACCTAAGTCGGCTGGGGAGGTGCCTGTCCCCTCTGAACGTGCTGTTGTTGCTGATGGGGTCGCTGAGGCAGTCGAAACTGCTGCCTCTACTGCTGCAGCCTTGGAGGATGGTGCTGATGCTGCTGTTGAAGTGGCCTTGGTGGTGGGGGCTGCTATGGGGGTCTCTGTTGCTGCAGTGGTGGAGGCTGTTGTGGACATCTCTTCTGCTGCTGCTGCTGGGGGCAGGGACACTCCCATATATGGTGTCCCATCGCACCGCACCCAAAACAGGTACCTATGAACTGCCTCGGAGGTGGTGCTAGAGGTGCTACTAGTGCTCGAAAGGCTGGACGACCTGTACACCTCTACTGCTATGGTCGAAGCTACTGGGAGTCATCGGAAGGAACCCACCTCTTCCAGTCTCTCCTCGGACCATGATTAGACTGAGAACCAACCCACTTGGCCTAAAAAATCTGGGCCTTCCGTACCACCCCCTCAAAATTCGAGAGCTCATGCCCAATAACACGACCTCGAAGACCGTAACGTAAGACGTCCTCGAAGTGGTGGGCTCTTCGCTCCTCATCATCTATAAGATATGGTGCAAACCTGGACAGTGCTACAAAATGAGCTGCATACTGAGTCACTGTCATATCACCCTGCACCAGGAAAGTACAAACCTTGAACTCCAACGCTCGCTGTCATCGGATGTGATCAGGAAAGTACTGTCGCTCAAACCGATCCATAAAATCCTCCTAGGTCCACACAAAATCGGTGCCTACTGCTCGGGAGACTGATGTTTACCAATGCTCAGCCTCACCATGGAGAAGAAATACGGCTAATCGAACTCACCACTTGGTCGTACATCCCATCATCTCGAATATCTTCTCCACATCAGAGCGTCATCTCTCAGCTACTGTCGGGTCTAGCTCGCCCTAGAAATGTGGGGGATCGAATCGTCGGAACTCTTGAAGAAGGGCACTCACACGCTGTTGCTCTGCTTAGGCCGGTGAAACAACGAGGTGCCTACCCTACCCCTAAAGTGCAGCCGTCATAGCTTGTAATATCTGTTGCAACTGGGAGGCACTCACGTATAAGGTCAGGTCCGCACCGGTCTCTGGTGGAGGAGCACATCCATAGGCTGGGCAGTAAGAATCTCTGGTGGTGGAGTGGGGATTGAAAGTGGTAGTGCGGGAGTTACAGGTAGTGGGGCAGGAGTCTCACGTGGTGGTGCGGGGGTTGATCGGGTCACTCTCCTGGGCATCTTGTTCTACAAGAAAGAGCGAAGGTGCCTATTAACTTCAAAACTCTAGAAGGCACGCACGTTAAGGGTCTGTAACGGAAGATCGCTAAGCTATTCGAACTTCGGAACTTAGTCATTTTAAACTCACAGCAGATATGTAATGTTGTTCTCGATTATTCCCAAGTTATGCTCTGATACCAACTTCTGTCACACCCCAAACATGAAAATTGGGATCACAAAATTTTTGATCATCGAATCTGGTGCCGACAGCCTCTGTAGAACTCCATTCTCGGCTCCCAGCGACCATTCGCCAGTTCCGATCCTGGGATGCTACGAGGAGGATTTTTAACATTAGTTTAATTCGTGATAAGCATAACCAAAGGCATAACCCATAAATAACAATAAAAAACTTCATTACATTTTCACTATGATAAAAAACTTTACAAGTACAATGAGCATAAAGGGAAATACAGTGATAATGACCAAAAAGCTCCAAGATGATCTGTTATACGCTCCTGCCTAAGTGCTGCTGTGGTCTAACATCACCTGCACGCAACGGTCATACATAAGCTTATGAAAAGCTTAGAGGATGGTGAAAGTGTGTGCGCAAGGTAGTAATATGACCATACAATATCAGAGTAATGCGGAATATACTGATGGATCCATGAATACTATTGGTCGTACCAAGGCCATGCAATGCGAGGTACAAATCAAGCATGCAAGTCCTCTTCTAAGTCCACATATCAATACAGCTCAAATCTAGGATATCATCGGGGTCTAGTACACTCTAAACCAAATCGTCGCCCCATCGCACGCAATAAGATAAGTAGAAGAGACCTCACTATCCGCCTGTCAATATTGGGCTTGAATCACCGATAGCGGACCCATTCCTCGAGCTGGTCAGACTCAGCCTAGCTTTGCCCCTTACTCTCGGGCGGGTAAGGCTGCACTCCCTTCCAACCGATCACGACACAGTGAAAAACACGACCGTCCGGTAATCGGCACTCAGCGCTCCTGTACCCACTCGGTCTAGACATTGGAGCAACCTTTTGGTACCATAAGGGTTTAGGGACTTTCACCCAGGGATATCATAGCACCCCATGTAGAATAAAATTTTTAGTATCCAATCCTATCAACCATGATATGCCTGTGGAGGCTACAGTCCCGATGTCGCTAGGGCCTATAGTAACCATATCACACAATAGGAATGCATGAATCACACTATCCAGTCATGCATCAATCCTGCGCGTATCATGCGCTCAAGTAGGGTAGCACCGCCTATTTGGAAGCCCCTAAACAATCTGCTCGAAGGCATATTTTATGATCAAACATTCCTCATATCAAGCATACATATGATGCATATAGGCATGAGTCATGGAATTATACTAGGCATGTTATAAAGTTATAAACTATCCTTACAACGCAGATGGGCCTAAACGACCTACACACAATAAGTACGAGCCTATCAGCAGGCCCTAGGAGAAGTCATAATGTGGACATTTAACCAACACTATACTTATAATGTGGACGTTAAACCATCATTGCTCCCAAGTCATACCCCGTCGTAAACATCATTACATAAATCGTGTTGGGATCACACATTACAATGGACCTTAGGTACATCCCATTGGGCCTTAAATACATCAAATGGGCCATATCATATGGGACTTATATTCATCAAGTGGGCGGCACCAATGGGCCTTATGGGCGTTGTAATGGACCATAACCTCTTAGGTCTTGAATACATCAAATGGGGCTAATCTCATGGGTCTTATGTGTACGAAATGGGTACACCAATTGGGCCTCATATGTACATCAAATGGGCCTCAACCCATAGGCCCTAATACATCTCAATGGGCCTTAACCCATGGGCCCCTAATACATCAAATGGGCCTTATAACATGGGCCTTACATCCATATCAAAGTGGGCCCCAATGGACTACCACAGATATATTAAGATGGGCCTCATAACATGCCAAGGTAGGGTCCACTTAGACTATGGATCTGGCTCATTCTTAGCCTCAAGCCCTAAAATGGGCTTTAAAAATGGTTCGACGGTTTGGAGGCAACACATGCATTAAGGGTGGGTCCCATAAGAAGGCCTACCACCATGTATACTGTATATGATATAATATATAATATATATAATATAATGTATACTATATATAATATGGTATACTATAACCATGTCTAGGCCCTGGATGGCCTGGACAATGCTACATACTATATATAATATATATACTATATAAAATATATAAAGTATATCATATAATATATAATATATAAAAAATATATTTCATAATCGTCCAGCCCTGGATGGCCCGGACAGCACACACATCAGGTGTAACCCCACATGGGGCCCACCAAAATGTTTATTTTCCATCCAAACCGCTGATAGTAGAACCCAAAAGGGGTTCTAATGGCAGCCACTCAACCCAACTGGTTCCTATCGTGTGGGCCACCTGAGCTTTGGATTAGGCTAATTTTTGGAGGGCAGCCTACTGCCCTAAGGGCCTACAAAAAGGACGGTGCGGATATACAAAACACATCATGGTGGGGACCACAGCTGGGCCGTGGATCTGCCCATCCACCTGCTCGTCCCCGTAGCAGGCACTGCCTGCGCCTTCTGACAGCAGCAGCGACCTGCTACTATATATTATATACTTTTTTATTTTTGGTGGTTTCTGAGGTTTTTCCTCAGTGAGGCCCGCATCAGGTGAATCCGACCCATCCGTTGGGTCCCATGGCTCAATACAAGTCCAACTAGCTCAATATTGACTATATTTTGGTGAATAGAAACAATAGATGATTTTTTTAACGGTAACCACCACAGTTTCCTATGCTATGGCCCACTAGATGCTCGGATTAACATCATTCTTTGGCTCAATGCCTAAAATGATCCAGGGAATAAGATGGATGGCGTGGATTGAATACATACATCAAGGTGCGGCCTATATGAGTGGTCCAGATAAAAAGCTTAAACCAAGCTTATATTTGTGTTTTCCAAATGACGTCCAGCGTCCAGGGACATTGGACGGCTTGACATTCCAAGTGCAAAGATGTGGGCCTGCTCAAGTGGGCCACCAGGTGATGGATGGGGTCGATACAACACATATAAGGTGGACCCCACTTATAGATGGCTTGGATAAAGTACATATTTCATGGTGGAGTCCATCCTGGTGGGCCACACAAACATATCATGATCACATAAAAAAAATGAAATAGAGAGGGAGAGAGAGAGAGATAGAGAGTGGGACACGCGTAATGGAGGGACCTCGACGCTATGGGCCCTCCCTTGTAACCATTCATACATCAAGTGGGTCCTATTACACATGGGCCCATGAAATCAAAATCCAACGGTGGAGATTCCTTCTCCACTAAAATAGATGGTCTAGATTACCCTAGGTATACAAGAAAAATAAACATCATGATGGGTCCATGGAGAATGACCCTATCATGGAATGATCATGATGATCAAAGTGGGCCATCAGCCACATCTTAGGGTCCCAAGTGAGATCCAAACCATTGATCGGTTGGCCTCACTTGGCCTATCTTAAAAACATGAAAACTACTCTATCAAAGCACCCACCGTTTGATCTTCTTGCTCCCTTGGCTTCCTTAACTCCTTAACTTCGATTCCAATGGAGGAGATGAGATTTGGATGGTTGAGATGGGAGATGAAAGGGTAGGAAAGTGGGCCACCTTTGTTGCTTGGAAAAGCTTGGAGAGGCTCATACGTATGGTGCTTCTCTTGCTTGGAAATGAGCTTGAAAATGAGAGAGAGAGAGAGACTTGTAAAGGGAGAGAGAGAGAATGATGGGTGATGGAGTGATAGATGTGAGTGATGGGTGTGTAATAGATTTTTGACTTTTGTGGCAAATGTTGTAAGAAAAGTATGAGCTTTGTAAGAACTTTTTAACTTTTGTGGTTGCTTGGGGATGGGTGTGAGGTGATGTGTACTTGATATGTAATTGACATGTTGAGATTGATGGATTGATGGATTGACGTGATAAGTCATAAAGATTCTCTTGAATTTCACAATGCGTGGCGTTTCACCGAACGTTGGCCCACATCTCCTGGCCAGGGTATCGCCTTGGTGCGTGAGTCGCGGCATCGAAACCATGACGATGGCGCAATCGATAGAGTACAAGTCTCAGGTTGAGTCGACTTATGTTGACGGCATGTGAATCAGGGTCGCGCGTAAATACCGGTTAAGGGTCGAAGGTTATCAAAATTCGACCGGAAAGACCACGGAAGTCTATGGAACGGTACAGTCTAGGATACGGGGCTTACAACATCGGTACATATTCATATTGAAGATACTTTGAAGGAGTCTAAATAAGGTTCCTAGATGTTTAACCTAAAGAATATTATCATCATTTCTAGGAATAGTCATACCTTGACACAGTGCTCAATTAATTTCCACCCATCTACCCAATTCGTTTAGATTTTACTAGTGATAAGGATTTGTGTCCCCTTAATGTTTAGAACACTACCAAGGACTATTGGAGTAATTTGCTTGGTGTGTTGCATGAACTCCAGATGCATACATGGTGGATAAACTTGGACAACATGACAACAGTTGAAGAATTGTTGGATCATTTCAAATTGATATGGACCACCCATATTAAGCATATTCTTCCACCCAATAGTCTCCATCATGAGATCCCCCCATAGGGCTTAACAAAACTAGAGAGAATAGTACGATCAACGATCGTAACTTGTTCCCAATTTGATTGGTTTTGAGGTGGTCTAGTATTTTTTCCTTTCTTAATCTTGGAAGATTTTACAGATAAGAGAGCCTTACCTTTCCCTTTAACCATCTTCCTTGCTTCATTTGGATGCTGAGATTTCATCAAGACTCTGAGCGAATCAACCAGAGAAA
This sequence comes from Magnolia kwangsiensis, assembly GCA_037074715.1. NCBI lineage: Eukaryota > Viridiplantae > Streptophyta > Magnoliopsida > Magnoliales > Magnoliaceae > Magnolia > Magnolia kwangsiensis. Next base: position 32,540,947 of record CM073586.1, on the reverse strand, counting down.
ATGATCAGGGCAGCGAGACAGGACTGACTATTGTAAAAAGTAAAATTTTTTCTCAACAACCTTTTATTGGGCAGTAAATTTTGATAACATATACCAGTGTTCTGATGATATCGAGATATCCTATCTAATGTTATTGACGATATCTTCGATAATCTTTTTCAACTTCATGACTTTTCGAATTCTGAAAAGACGTCGATAATATCGACTTTGATCAATGTAATTGAGAATCCATGAACATATTAATGGTGAGTATTTTTTATATTTTTTCTGTATTCTGACAGACTCTTCTGCATAAAATAGAGCAATTTCAGCATACAGGTATTCTCAGCCAAAAATTTTGTACAAGTTTTGTATGGAGCAAAATGTATAAACATCGAGATGTTTATGTACAGAAGGATAAGACGAGGGACCTCAAAGTAAATCTGTTCAAGTATAACAAAAATTGCATCATTTCAGCCATTATCTAGATCTCGATATGCAATCTAGACAAATTTTTCTATGCCCAGTCCTTCTAGGAATCAGTCCATTCTTTGCCCCTGATAATGTAGCAGTGGTTGTTTGTGCGATGACCCTTCATTACTGATTTTCCTGATTGATTTAGGATTTCGCATTCTCGTTTGTTGAATTTGACCACATGCCCATTATCACAGATCTGAGATATGCTTAGGAGATTGTGTCAGACTTATATGCAGAAAGCATTCTCATTTGTAAGCAGATTAATTCCTTTTATGATACCCTGTCCAATTACTTTAGCAGTGGTTCCATCTCCGTAGGTGACTATCCCATTGTACAGATTCTGATAGTTTGACAGAAGAGATTTATCACCCATGACATGTCTTGAGCAACCACTGTCTAGGTACCACTTGGTGTCATTGCTTGATAAATGATTTGAGTGAGTAGCAAAAAAAATTTTCTTTTCTTTAATTACCCATTTTGAAGCAGACTTCTTCATTCTGTCTTTTTCTTTAGGAGGTGATGGATAAGTATTTCTCCTAGATGGACTTTTAACATTTTGAGTTTCTCTGATTGATTTGAATTTACCAATGTGGTTTTGATCAGAGTTATGTAAAGTCCATCTAGGTGTAAGCATTCAAACTCATAATGACCCACATCACCACATTAGTGACAAACTGGGGAGTTTCTCATGTTGCTACCTGAAGTAACGAGATTTGTTGGAGCTTTATTTCCAGTTTTCATTTTAATTTTCTCATACCCTAGGCCACTCTTGTCTCTTCCTTGTCTTCCCATCCCTAACAATTTTTCTATCTTCTCTCCACTTGGGGAAAACTTACAGTTTAGCTTGACAATTCTTTTGGATTCTTCCAAATCAAACAGGAGTGTGTGATTTTCATTTTGAAGGAGCATATTTTCATCTTTTAACTGATCAATTGTTTGTTTAGTTTTTTGGATTCAGATTTAAGAAAAGAATTAATTCTCTTAAGTCTATCATTATCTGAATGATGTTGCTGCAAGTCATTGATTAGATGAGTATTAACTTATAGAGTTTTACCCAAATCTTTTTGCAGCAATTCCTTTTTATTCTCAGACATGGCAAGTCTTTTAACAACCTTGATGCTATGGATGTGTAGTTGATTATAAGCATCTTGCAATTTATCCTTTTCAATTTCTTCTTCTTCTTTAGTTTTCTCAATTTCAGACGGAGATAATTAGGTGGCTTGCTGTTTCTTTTCGTTCTCAGATTCACTGGAAATGATTGTAGTGGAGACCATAAGGACAATGATTTCTAATCTACATCACTCTCTGAGTCGCTAAATTCTGAGTTTAACTCATCTGTGTCATCCCAAGTGGCAGCCATTGCCTTGCCCTTAGTTTTTCTGTTTGGGCATTCAGAAGATAGGTGTTCATACTCATGACAGGCATAACATTGTGGTTCTTTGGTCCGTTTACCAAATTTACCTATAGAGGGTTTGTTGTACACCTTTCTTGCTTTGGAGGGACAGCCGCGATTCTTCTGAAAGAATCTTCTGAATTTTTGTGCTAGCTAGGCCACTTCATCTTCATCTTCTTTTTCACTCTTACTGTCCTCATGTTTTGTTTTCTTAGAAGTTTTTAGGGCAATGTTTTTGGATTTTTAGGATTGTGTGAAGTTTAGTTCAAAAGTTTGTAGGTAACCAACTAGTTCTTCTACTTTCATTTCATTAATATTTCTACACTCCTCAATTGTTGTTACTTTGGGATTAAACCGTTCCAGTATAGATCTTAAGATTTTCCTACATATTTTTGGTACCAAAACTTTTTCTCCCAATTCACCCATGGAGTTACAAATAATATTCAACTTAGTGAAAAACTCCATAAATGTCTCATGCTCTTTATCCTGAGATTTTCAAACCGTGAAGTCAGAAGTTGTAGTTTGGACCTCTTCATAGTGCTTGTGCCTTAATGGGTTGTTTCCAGTAGATCTCATGCTTCCTTGAATGTCCCACACATGCTTATTTGATTGAAAATATCCTAGGACACGGCACAGTAGATGGCGTTTATAGCTTTTACTTCAGCAGTTTATTTTTCTTTGTCGAACGTCGTTCACTTTTCTTTGGGTTTGGGTTTTGTGATGGTTATGCCACTTTCAAGTGTGATTTGTTCAGATGGTAGCACATAACCATTTTCAACTATATCCTAAACATCATAGTCCAAAGATCTCAGAAAGTAGTGCATCCTAGCCTTCCAGTATGCATAATTTGAACCATCAAATACTGGAGGTCTAGTGACTAATGAGCTCTCTCCTTTGGCCATATTCCTAAACTTTAGTCAAGATCACTCTCTAGGTGGTGAAGCCCTTAAAGAGAGATGCGCTCTGATACTAATTGAAATAGCGGTGAAGACCGCTTGAGTTGAAGTAGGAATATGTCAATATGTCCTAGAGGGGGGTGAATAGGACTTTTTAAAGTTTTATAATGTATTTAAAAATCCTATTACACTAATCCTTTAAGTTAGACAATTTTTAGGATTACTCAAATGTAACTCTACTGGCTTCTAAGCCTGGTAGAGGATCCAATCACTAACTATTTAAGAAACAACAATATATATCTTAGCTCATGATGTATATAACTGTGTTTGTGTGTGATGTGTGCTCAGATAAGTAGATATGAAAGCATTATCATAAACAATCACACACATAGATGAATAACAATCACAAACACAGTTATTTTTATAGTGGTTCAACTACTTATCTACTCCACTCCCGATAATCGCACTCAACCCTTGAGTGTACCGGATTTCACTAAGGAGGTTTCACATGGTTCACTAACCTAAGGTTTTAAATTAAGTTCACCTTCAACCTTTTCAACCTACACTGAGGCTGACTGTTTATGCTCTCATGAGTAAGGGTCGACACATCGCACCCACATTTAGGCACACTGGCCAAGGATCTTCCCTAAGACCTTAACAGAGGTTTCACTCGGTTCACCTCAAACCCAAGGTTTTACTCGGTTCAGCTCAAACCGAAGGTTTTACTATGCTCTCCAAAAGTAAGGGTCCACACAATGCACCCACTACGTACACTCTCGTCGGAGGCCTCCTTGAGGACTTCAAGGGTGAGAAACACCTTAGACCCAATCCTATAAAGGAATGATCAAAGGGTCCTCTAAACTTTAGATACTTACAGATAAGTTGATGAGTCCCATTTAGTATAGTGGTGAAGATCTCCTCCTTGTTAATGAAGAGTCTTCAACTCCCTTGATCCGCAATAAATGATATACTAATATAAGGCAATGGTTTGGGTCAAGGTTATGATGGAATCCTACTCTCTAAATGTTTTTCTATTTGAAAAGTATAGTGATTCCAATCATCTAAGCATTCAAGGCATTCCAGCTTAATGATTTGTCATTAAGGTAGTAGCTGGAGGATCCTTGAATGCAGAAGTTCATTCTCCAATCTACTCTATTAAATATCAATGATGAGGGTGGATTGAAGCATGAACTCCCTTGAGAGAAAGGACTTTACATATATGATCTGAGTTTAAACACACAAAAGTACTCTCTTCTTTCTCTACCAGTAATATGGACAAGTCTCTCTTTATATAGGCAAGAGGTTCCAATGGATATAAAACAGTCATATTTATGACAAAGTTCGATATCATCGAGCATATAATCTCAATGGTATCGACGGTTTGCTCGATGACACAAACTCACATGTCATACGCTTTTGAAACCTCTTTCTAGCTGGTCGATGGGATCGATCAGGTGTCGATATCATCAGATTTTGAACTCCGATTCTATTGATACATTGATCGATCTATCGATATTTGAAAAATAAGAAAGACTAGCCTTGAATTATTTCATTTTTTAGGATATGATCGAGGGTCAACCGATGTCATCGGAATTTGCATATCGATGATATCGGAGGCAGTGTCGATGCATTAAAAAATCTCATGAATTTTTCACTAAGCACGCTGGACAGTTTGTGTCCAGTCTCGATGCAATCGACTTGGCCTCAATATCATCGACATATGAATATCAATTTTCTCAAGTGGCCCTCGATCAAAGATAAAAAGTGACCTGAAATATTTGCTGGAAGATATTCGCGCCCACTATCGATATCATCGATGGACTTCCGATATTATTGAGATTTGATTTAAGATCTTATTGGGAAGAACATCGATATATCGAAGGATTTTAAGATTTTTCTTAAAAAACAGGGGCACCGGAACTGCCTGTCGATATTATCGAGCCACCTTCGATAGGCTCGAGAATTAAATATCGATGATATCGATAAGTGTGTCGATACATTGATAATTCTGTCCATATATGTATTTGATTGCTAGACACATTAAGTCCTCGTTTGATATGATCGATTCAGCTTTCCAGGACATCGAGAGCGTAGGTCGATTATATCGAGGTGTGTATCGATACAATCGACAGGCCAAGAGAACTTAGAGATTTTCTGATGTTAAAAAAATTTTCTTACCCAAAAACCCTCATATGTTCTAACTTGTTTTTAAGGGTTTTAATTACTTGGTGTTTTGGGACATGGGATATGAGGCTTAGATTTACCTATGACGAGCTTCCACACATCCAGTTGAGGTAGACACTTGAATAAATCTTCCTGTAAGGATCTGCAGTCCGACTGACTCAACACACATGCTAATTGACAAACTAGGGCACTAGCAAGGGCACTTTCAGGGTCCAAACTGTCCATTCCTTTCATGTGTAGCTAAGATCCAAGATGAGGGACCATCAGGTAGCTTGATATGCAAGCTAACATCCCTTTATCCATGGTATTACAGCCACCTACTAGCCAGCTAAGGAAAGGTCTTCTCGTTTCAAGAAATGACCAAGCAAACCATAAGGAAGAAAAAGGAGACTTCCCATTTTTATATAAGAGAGGCTGGCACAATTGCGACTGTTCCCTGGGGCCACATGGCATGATCCTATCCCATCCTTGTGGGTGATACAAAATGAGAAACTAAGATATCTCATCTCATGAGAAAAAGAAGAAAAAAATGTATCTTCTCATGAGATGAACCGGACTTGCATTTGTGGCCCTAAAAGTGGGCCCCACACTGATCAGGGGACACATATGTCCACTCAAATGGACCAGATCATGTCGAAACTCATAGGATTATGATATGTCATTAATGACTCAATCATCTTCCTCGATAACCCATCGGGACTCAATCATGAGATGGGTCCCACCAGCCTTAAAGAACTATTCTTTTGAGAGATCAGAGCACCGAAAACTCGTCTCAAGGGTCAAATTGACCCCATACACAGCCACCCTTTGATCACAGTTGTTGCTAAAGGAGGTCCTCTCCCAACGGTTAATAACCTCCCCTCCAAGCTATAAATAGGGCACTATTTTTTCAGGATTTCACACCAAAAAGAGAGGAAAGAAAAGGAGATAGAGAGAGAGAGAGAGAGCAAGTTTGGTCAAGTGGACTCAGTGCACATTGCACCAACTCAGCCCGTGAAAATCAGACCGAGTCAGGTCAGTGTGGGCCTGCAGCTTCACAACCAAGGAGTGAAGGAGAAAGAGCCTAGGTAACCCCGAGCATACCACCTCCATTAATCTGTTTGAATTTCAGTGGTAGTATAACTGTTGGCTCTCTTAATCTCTCCGTGTGATGATTAAAACGTGGGCCAAATCTAGGCTATTCAATAGCTAGAACTTGGACCAGAACCAGACCACATAATGACTAAAATATGGACCAGCACTAGGGATGCAAATGACGATCAACTAGGACATAAATCTGAACTGAAATTGGTCACCAGCTGGGCCAGAACAAGATTGAAACCAGGCCCTCATCAGGCCTTAAACTGAGCTAAGAACGAGCCTTCAATCTGGACAGATACAACCTCTCAAATGGGCCGTATGTAGGGCTGAAACAGGCCCTTAAATGGACCTAAAATACCAGCTGAAAATAGCTCCTAACAGTACCTTAGTTTATGTTGGAATATGGCCCCAAGTAGACCCTAATTTGGATTGAGGAACGAGCCAAGTTTGGGCCAGACATTAGACCAAAAACTGGGCTCTAAGACAACTTTAAATGGGCCTCAGCATGCACTACAATGGGCCATGAAAACAGCATTCAACTGTTACACAAATACAACTAAAAATTAGCTTAAAAATGGTTGGGATTTCAACTTGAAAGCAGCTGAATATTCAGCTTGAGAACCACTGAGATAACAACTTGGAAACAGCTAATGGAACCTGGAAATAACTAATTTTTTGACTTGAAAACAGCTAAGCATGCAACTTGAAAATAGTTGATTTTTTAACTTGAAAACAACTAAGAATGCAAACTGAAAACAGCTTGTAATGAACTTTGACCTTGGCTAGATTTGGCCTCAAACAAGCCCTAATTCAAACTAAAATGCAAGCTTTACATTGGGTAGCATTGTGGGCTGAGAAACGGCCTCAAAAATGGGCCTCCAGGTGAGCCGCACCATGTGAATCTGGTGGGCCGCACCATATGTAAACCAAGTGGGCCGCACCCCAACTGGACGTCAGGTGAGCCGCACCTTACAAACAGTTGGGCCATGTCCCATGACCTGGTGGGTTGCACCTTGTAAATGGCTGGGCCGCACCACATTCAAAATAGGAGGGCCACACCACACTCAAAATAAGTGGGTCACACCTCACTTAAGGTGCAGTGGGCCTCACCATGAATCTAGTGGGCTTGGTCGAGATTGGGCCACCCTTGAGACCACCAGGCTAGGCCAAACCAAGCCCAATTCGGGCCTCGAATGTTGGGCCAATATGGACTTAACTTAGAGCAAATTCCCAAGCCCGATCTGGGCCGTTTGAAGGCCAAAAATCTGGTGGGCCTAGCTACTTTAAAGCGGGCCCAAGTGATTCTAGTATGAGCCCTTTTCAAACCCCACAAAATTCCTAATATTCTATTAAACAAATACCTTAAGAATACTTGACTAATGCAAATTGTCCTCTAGGAAGTTAATTGCACAAATTTGGGCAACAAGATATTCTAGGGAACTTGAACAGGACCACAACACTTCAAGTGAGGATTCTACCCCTTGTGCTTTCCTCCTCCCTATTAACTCATGTGTTAGTTCAACTCTAATTATTACCTAATAATTAATGACTCCATCTTCTTAGCTATTTACAATAGTTATTACATGCTAAATATCTATTTTGTGAAAGCTTTGCGTAAGGAATAATTATGTAATACGTGCTTATAACCTTTGAACTATGACACTCATTGTGGAAACTTATACATACCTTTATGAAAAACACGCTCTTAAATCTTGAACTACAACACTTATTTGAATGTCAACCTAAATTGACTATTTAACAATTGTTGAAATTAATCATGCATGCATGGCACTCCTATCTTGAATAGACTAATTATTGGAAAGATCCATTTTCTTATTTGAGATGAGCTGATTGTTTGAAAGGCCCATCCTCATGCTTGAATGAGCCGACTGTTTGAAAGGCCCATTCATTTCTTAAGTGAGTCGACTGGTTGAAAGGCCCACTACCTTACTCGAGAGGGTCGACTGTTTGAAAGACCCGTTCCCTTGCAAGTTAAATGAGCCGACTGTTCAAAAGGCCCATACTCTTGCTTAATGGACCAACTATTTGAAAGGTAATTTCCTTATTAGGGTGAGCTGACTGTTTGAAAGGTCCACCCACAAGCATGAATGAGGTGACTATTTGAAAGGCTCATTCGTGTCTTAGTGAGTTGACTGTTTGAAAGGCCCACTACGTTGTATTGAATAAGCTGACTATTTGAAAGGTCCATTCATCTGACCAACTGGATATGCATCCCCAGTTGTCATGCATTCACACACTCATGTACCTAAATTAGATCGCATTCATGAATTATTTTAAATTATATTATCTGAAACAACGCTTGGTTAATGCGATAGTGCGTAATCTTGAGGGGAGTTCCCACTGAGCTGGCCACTCATCCTTTAAATATATAGTCGTACAAATAATGTAGGCTTAGATGAGGATGTGAATGGGGTAGACTTGGATGTAGATCCTACAGGACTGGGAGAAGGCTATTACAAAGAAGAGCCCCGTCAGGACATAGCGGAAATGTACGGGCTAAATCAATAGTTGTTTATATTTCCTTCTTAGTTATTAACTCTTGAAACATTTTGAAACTGAAGTTTTGTATTTGGGCCCCAGCTAGGTGGCCCAGGATATTATTCCCATCTAGGTTAAGTTTATAATATGCTTGATTTTCGCTATTTGCACTTTGATCTTTATTACCATTAGTATTCAGTTAACTCCTGATTTTTTGGGATGTGAGTTGTATACTCGAGTCTTGAAAACCGGAGCGTTACATAAACCTAAGCTTACCCTAGCCTTTCTAGACTCTATCCACATGAGATTCATATTTTTTTTTATTGTGATTCATCATCTCAATGAGCATTCAAAGCTCTTATTAATGAAGAACATGATCTCAAGCCTTCACTAGAGTATTGAGACCAAACCTATATCCTTAGTCTTAAGCATACTCTAGTGCATCCATTAGTTGAATCTCTTAGGAAATCTACTTATACCCTTTGATACAATATTCAACCCACTCCTATTACCTTTGTTACCTCTATAGGAACATCATATACAAGTACTTGATCATGAAGTTGATATAACACGAAAATCACAACATTATGATCGGGGGAGCATCAGGGAGCTGATTTAAACACGGAAGAACGAAGATCAAGCAACCCAACACAAGCTATAAAAGAGGACTCATTCTGACACGTAAGTGTCATTGTTAAGAGTACACAAGTTAGTCTCTATTCTTGTGTAGGATTGAGGCTAAGAGTTTGCTATCCTCAAACTCAATTAGGTTCCTAGTGTGGGACCTTAGCCGATGGGCCTAAACGTAGGTGCTTAATGTGAGACCTTGGCCGGTGGGCCTAAACATAGGTTCCTAGTGTGGGACCTCGGCCGATGGGCCTAAATATAGGTTCCTAGTGTGAGACCTTGGCCAGTGGACCTAAATATAGGTGCCTTGTGCCTTGTGTGGGACCTTGGCTAGTAGGCCTAAACGTAGGTTCTTAGTGCAGGACCTTTGCTTATGTGTAGAGCATAAATTAGAGAGTCCTTTGTGTAGGACTGTAAAGGTTAATGGTGAACCTGATTTAAAATAATTCATAGTGAAATTCGGTACACTCTAGGAGAGAGTGCATCCACCAGGAGAGTAGGCAAGTAGTCAAACCTCTATACATGCTTGTGTTTAGAATTGTCATTTGCACATCTGTTTAAATTATGTATATGATTTAAATGCTTAATCATATATACATGATTAAATCAATGCCTAAGTTTGATAGGTAACATTTTACACACACATGTTCACTATGATATAGGCTAGTTGCTTAATTTGTATATATTAAGTAGCCTATGTGATTGGAACCTCTATTGGCTTGGAAGCCTTTAGAGTTATATTGCCTTTCTTTAAACTGAAGGATTAAGTTAGGCAATTAGAAGTTTTAAATAGGCATAATCGGCAAAAAGTCTTATTCACCCCCCTCTAGGACTCTTAGACTATTCCATACTTCTACTACAACAGTCTAAACTGTAATTTCAATTGGTATTAGAGCGAGGTCTCTCTTGAAGTGTCTAACAACCTAGAGGGAGATCCTAACAAGAAGTTGGAACAATGATGAAAGGAGGACTAGTCGTCTTTCATCCTCCTCTTTTTTATGGTTCAAATTATCCTTATTGGAAGTCCAGGATGTCTTATTTTCTATAAGCTTGGGATCATGAAGTTTGGAAAATTGCTGAAAATGGTTATGTACCACCAACTGAACAAGTGGTGATAGAAAACAATACAACTATTTCCAAACCAAAACCAAAAGAGAAATGGACTCGATATGATAAAGAAATGGAATCATATGAAGCTAAAGCCATAACTACTATTTACTGTGGAGTCTCACAAGATGTGTTTAATGAAATCTGCATGTGTGGAACTTCAAAAGAAGCATGGGATTTATTGCAAACAACCCATGAAGGAACCAACACAGTAAAAATATCAAAGTTATAGCTATCGACATCTCAATTCGAAAATATAAGGATGGAAGAACATGAGATATTCTTGGATTTTTTTCACAAAGCTGAATATCATATGTAATTCCATTGGGGGACTAGGGGAGAAAATTCTGGTACCTAAAATTTGTAGGAAAATCCTAAGATCCCTACAGGAATGATTTAACTCCAAAGTCACCACAATAGAAGAATGTAGGAACATTGACAAAATGAAAGTTGAAGACCTTGTGGGTTCTTTACAAACATTTTAGTTGCATTTCAAACCACCCACAAAGTCAAAACACAATGTTCTTAAAGTTTCTAAAACCATAATAGACGAATAAGAAACTGAAAATGAAGATGATGATGAAGAAGTGACTCTCTTGGCTAAACGGTTCAAAAGATTTTTCAATAAGAACTGCGAAAAATCCTTTAAGGGGAAAAAACCAGACAATAAACGCTAAATTGGTAAACCTTTTAGAAAGTCTAAAGAACCCCATTATTTTAATTGCCGAAAGTATAGACATTTATTGTAACATCCCAAAAATCGGGGGTCGAGTAAAAACTCCACTCCCGAGTTCCAGAACATCACTTATGCAACATAAATGTGTATGATTGAATGTTGTCTGTGTTAATGTATTAAACATGAGTGGGATTAAGCCAGAATAGCATATCATACTCCAGAGACAGTTAAATTAACAAGCGGAAGACTGTGATACATATATATAATATATAATTGATTGTAAGTCTCCAGAGTGTGAACATGTTACCAGGCTAAACATATACATGTATACCTCGAAATAGAAAGAAAGAATATACATGAGTGCCCTGAAAATATAAAATGACAAGTGTCATGGCATCTAATGAATCTTCCTGTAATCCCGTCATTCAGAACACGCATAAAGGAGGGATCCTCCTCATCATCATTAAGTCCAGCTCTGCCTCGCAGGCCACGCCATCATCTGCAATCACAATAGGGACTGGTGGGTGTCCGGAAATACCATCTCGTAACGTGGGAGTGAGTGATCAACTCAGTGGGATAAGAGAGTAAAGATTTACATGTTCTCAAATCAATCGTGCGATAATAGTAAAGCAATAACTCAAACATTCCTAAATACTGTTGTTAATGCAATATGACGTGACATGATGGATGCCCTCACCGACGATCTCCCACATACGACACCATCTTATACTCGCGGCATGCTTTCTTCCCATAATGCTCCACATCTCCCGGGCACATGCAATGTGATGGTGATATGATTACTAAGTTATTATTAGTCCTTTTCATACAACAATATTGAGAAACTAAGGTACCTTCCTTATATCAATCCCAACACAGATCCTGTCTAGGGTCGTCACTCCTAGTAATCTCATACGATGTTATATTTATAGGTCACTGTAAGGGCTGTCAGGGCTAATGCACGCACTCGTTGCTCCTCTCCCCCATCACCTTATCAATACAGGCCTATTATATCCTTAAGACTACATCAGGACTCGTCGCCCCCATGCGGTGTCAGGATAAACTCAAGGTCACTACAAAGGGCTCGTCACCTGATCAGTGTAGGCCAACAAAGAATATAGTATCCCATACCACCATAATCTGCTCAGAGTAGGGTGCTCACTGGTCACTACGGGGAGGCTTGTGGCCCCAGCGTAGGCCGACAGCTCGACCACGGTGTCCCATACCACCATGCCTGGCTCATGAGTCTTTATGGATTAAGGTACCATGGTTAACAGGATTTCCAATGATAAGTTCAGTACCCTAGGTTCAAGCAGTTATGACTCATACATGGTGAACATACAATGGCCAGTCGGGTTACTTGACGGGATCGACTAGCACGAGCGCATCTCAAGTTGAATGACATGAAGTGCATGAAACACTTCGTGTGGCCTAACCACTGCCGCCAACTCAAAACACGACTCGCGTTCATCGATGCGTCCTTCGTGGCAAAGATAAGCCAACCACGAATTTACTCGGTTACCGACTGCCTGGACTAAGTATAGTCTCAAACATTTATGAATCCACATCAGCAATCATATAAATGTAATAGAAATGCATTACAACAATGTGAGCATGTTAACACATGTTATAACATACAACTTAAGTAAATCATCTAGCACATGCATTTCTTACATATGATGAAATCATACATATAGCCAACATGAAGGAAATCATTTACATCAGCATATTATTTGAGAATTCAATCTCAAAACTATTTCACAAAACCATTTAATTCAATAAATACTAACACAAACATTTATACAAACACTTAGTCTACATACTTAAGTCTACATATTGTATGTCGACTCAAAGTATGCACTTGGGCGAATCTCTTCGCCAAACTGATTATGTACACATTCCTAATATCCTAAGGCGACAAAAATCCATGTCAATCATATCAGCAAAATATGGATGCAAACAGTATTTCCTACAAATGACTAAAATGCCCTAAATCTCATATTTTTCGTCTGCTTACGAAACAGGAAACGGACAGCATGTTGTACATGTCAAACGGCATTGTCGTCAATAATCTACTATTAAACGACATTGAAGTGTTGAAAACAGCCAATCAAAGCGTCTAAAATCTGCACCTTTTACTCTAGATGTGTATCGTTCCGAACGGAGCGTATACGCTTCGTCTACGGCGATCAGGCGACCTAATACACAAGATGTATAAGTTACTTCGCTATTGGAATCGATGGAAGCTTAAATTAGCAAGTGTTGAAGGTTTTCCTTACCTAGAAGTGCGTTGAAATCGTCGGAAAAGAGATTCGAATGCAGTGCTTCGGTACGTGCAAAAGCTGTAGCAAGTGGCAGGAGAATCTCTCCCACACTCTCTCACAATCTCTCACTTTCTCCCTCACACCAGCTAGGGTTTCTAGAAAATTCGGATGGGTGAGAGAAGTGAGGGTTTAAAGCCCTTATATAACCTAATTTCTTCCCAAATTAGGCTTGAGAACAATATTTACTTGAGGTCTAACCAATTCGGGGCTGTTCTGGTCCAAAAGAGCATTTATGGAGGTCCCCTGGCCGAACGCGGTCGAACTTAAGCTCATGCATACTGGATCTAGTACACATCAAGTTTTCAGACCGGTAGAGTTCCCAGATCGCACGTGGCGGTCCAGTTTTAGTTCAGTGGTCATCGCTCCAAGATCAGGTCTACAAGTCTCGTGATATGAAAGAGAAATTTTTCCTGATCCGAGGGTGTAATTTGGCTGAATTCTGATGGTCAAAATGCTTAATAATAACGCGTCAAGTCACGTGCCAGATTTGAATTAAAATTTCCAAATCTAACCCTTTTCTCACTCTCTTCACTCCAGGCTCAATGAAATAGCCTCTGAACGTCGGTTGGCCTTGATTTTCGAAACAATTGTCAAGTCCAGCCAAGCGGTCATAACGGTCTAAGATTGTAGGTATCGGACTTTCGACGTGAGGTCTATATCCAATACAAAGTTTCAAAGAGTTCCTGAGAGCAAACGGGTTTAGAGTTTGATCCTAGGTTTCAGGGTATTGTAGCACCATTGATTCTATAAGTTTTGGGTCTTGTAGAATGTATTTAAAGCGGTCAGGGACAATTTCACAGCTACTCCAGCGTAGCGCTAGCTAACTTATGCTTAATTTCTAAAGGAATTAATCCTAAGTGATTTCTTTGGCTATGGAATTGGGTTTTGAGCGGTTACCAAGGTTTTTTGGTTGACCCATTGCCTAAGGACGTCTAATCCTAGGTTAGCAAAAATCTGGGGTGTTACAATCTACCCCCCTTAAAACACAATTTCGTCCCCGAAATTGGTGAAGGGTAAGGAGTATCTAGCAAGACTTCGGTATTGACATTCTAAGGAAGGGTCAATCCTATTTAATGACCTAATCATACGTATAACCTAAATCAAATGTTTCGATCCTAGGCCAGTTGGGAAGAGGCCAACCACGCTTCCGCTGCGCCACTCTGATCAAACGGTTGCATTGGATGACCTAACTGGATTAGACTCAATACGTTCTACCCCCCTTAAAACTTGGTTCTACTTAAAGTTCAAGAATCTATGCATCGCTCCGTATATCGGAACGAGGTGCAACTTAGGGGCTATCCTTGACATGAATTGGGAAACAACCTCTCATTACAGTGGTTTTCCTTTGCTAATGATGTGTTCTATGACATTGATATCTATGGTGATAGAGATAAGTCTAATCTCTATTGTGGTTGAGTTCAGGGGCAGGTATGAGTTGGTGGCAAGATGTCTAATTCTCTACTGGCTTTAAGTCCTTGCCATTTCCCAAAGACAATGTGATCACGTTTGTTGTAGGTGGTTGGGTCATCACAGAAGAAAAGTTGTGTAGTGGGTCTGAACAGGATACATTGACCTTCTGTCTAATCAAGATAGAACATGCGTTGTATCAGTTCTTAATCCGAGTCGATGCCGATCCTCTGCTTGATCAGAGCATTGGATTCATTGGTAACCACTAGGATTTAGAAGTCGATTCAAACTGCGAATACATCTCTTACATATACAGTTCCTTTACTCCGTGTTCCCGAATGCAATAAGCCCTTGGGGAAGGCAATTCTAAGGGGCGTGCTAGTTCATTCTAAGTTCAATCTGAGGGATTTATAAATTTTCCCTGAGAGTGAATGGTTCTAAGTTAAAATCACTTTCCTATGGGTTACAACAGAAGTCTATAAGTAATAAGGGGATCTATCGAAGGAATAAGGTTCTACTTCAACCAAATCTAACCTACAATTCCTTAACATCTACAGGCTTTACTCTACTCAAGGTAACTAGTAGACTAGTCTGTAATCTACAGCCTAAGCTTATATGCTAAATGGTTTCATACCATTACTAGTACAGGGAATCACTCTCACTTAGGGTCACGATTGTGCAAATGGAATTGGATTTCCTATGTCGTCAGATCCTTCAAACCTAGGAGTGGTAACTCTAGGTCCAAAATTCCAAGGGCCTATGTGGGCAGTAGCATTAAGTTGTATTAAATGGAACTGCATTCCTAGTCCCATGGCGGGATTAGAAGTGGCATGCTTGGTAGGAGGGTGGGTTGGGATAAAATTTAATTTCATAGGTTTAATACCAAAATTTACAACATGGTCGTGGAATCCATGGGATACACCCAATCTAGGGACAATACCTTACAGCAAACGAAACGGCATGCACTCCATTCAACAAAATTAGTCACAATACATGGAACAAAGTTCCACACTTTCTACCTCTGACTTCACTAAACCTAACAACAACAAAACACAGAAATCCTTAAAACGGTAATCAGACAAGCGAAGAACTTGGAGAAATGGGATGGGTAAGCAGGTTTTCACAAGTCTGAGGATCAAATAAAAGGGACATGAGAGAGAGGACGATGGAAAGGGAGAAAAAAAAGGCTAAAACATCCTTAACAATAGCCATGGAAAGCGGAGGAAATGCGTAGAAATGGTTTCCCAAATGGACTGAAACGAATCTAGGCCCTATAGAGGGATGCATCAAGCTCCCAAAGGCTGGATTTTCAAAGGGAAAAGAGAACTATAAAGGGGAATGGAGCTCCACCCGATTTCAGGCTCGATTGGAGGTTGTGGGAGCTACAAACGATGAGATCGGAGAGGGAGAGGGTTTCTAATCATAATGAAAGGATGGACAGGCATCGTTTTTAGCAATGGAAGGGATTAGGAGGAATTTGGAGCTACGTTTTGAGATAGGGCAGCAAGAAAAATGGAAATGG
The DNA here is from genome assembly GCA_037074715.1 of Magnolia kwangsiensis. NCBI lineage: Eukaryota > Viridiplantae > Streptophyta > Magnoliopsida > Magnoliales > Magnoliaceae > Magnolia > Magnolia kwangsiensis. Next base: position 32,524,779 of record CM073586.1, on the reverse strand, counting down.
GAGGGCGTTGGAGCGTTTTTGTGAAGGAAGTGTAGGATTTAGGGGGTTTTAAGGGACGGACAGCATATGGGAGGGGTTCCCTACCCCAAAAAACACATGCGCCCAGATTTTAGCCCAAACATGGCCCACCGTACGGCGATGCATCGCCGGCCATCTCCCAATATGGCCGGTGGGACCATATGGGTTGGGTCCCCCTTGCCCTAGGGACTCCAAATAGGTATGGGCCCTACCCTAGATCATTGTATTTTGACCTAGGGAGGCCCAAACTTCCATTCAGGGAATTTCGGGGCCAATATGTAAACCTGAATGAACTTATAGGTTATGTAACCTATGATTTTGGGGTAGGAGGAGCCAATCCATCCTACTAACCTATTAGTTATAAAATATTTTAAGGTTGGAATGGCCAAAAGGACAATTTTCACATATTTTTACTATTCATTGTAAAATTTTGTCTAAGAATAATTTTATGTCATTTTCACGTTAGGATCAATGTCTAACATGAAAAGAATGAGAAGGAATTGAAGAATGGAGTGGTGAGAGGAAGGATTCTAAAGGAATTAAGTGAAACGGGGTTTTTAAGCCCTAGCAGTTGAATGTAAGGGTCGTGGTTGCCCCACAGCCCAAGGATTCACATTTCTGGGTTTGGAACCTTTCAGAGAATATCTCAAACCCGACTACTTACAACCTAGGAGCTACTTAGGTCGCTTCACGTGATCCTAGATGCGTTACGGACTCGATCGAAACAAACGAGTTGAGTAGACCTCGCCTATTGGAGAAACTGAAGTCCTACGTATGTTTCTAGATCTTACTCGCACCCACCTAAGTCAAAGGAGCAACAACGTATGTCGCGTGACCATAACCCAGGCCCGGTTTAATCCAAATCATGCTCTGATACCATCTGTAACATCCCAAAAATCGGGGGTCGAGTTAAAACTCCACTCCCGAGTTCCAGAACATCACTTATGCAACATAAATGTGTATGATTGAATGTTGTCTGTGTTAATGTATTAAAGATGAGTGAGATTAAGCTAGAACAGCATATCATACTCCAGAGATAGTTAAATTAACAAGCGGAAGACTGTGATACATACATATAATATATAATTGATTGTAAGTCTCCAGAGTGCGAACATGTTACCGGGTTAAACATATACATGTATACCTCAAAATAGAAAGAAAAAATATACATGAGTGCTCTGAAAATATAAAATGACAAGTGTCATGGCATCTAATGAATCTCCCTATAATCCCATCGTTCAGAACACGCATAAAGGAGGGATCCTCCTCATCATCATCAAGTCCAGCTCCACCTCGCAGGCCGCGCCATCATCTGCAATCACAATAGAAACTGGTGGGTGTCCAGAAACACCATCCCATAACGTGGGAGTGAGTGATCAACTCAGTGGGATAAGAGAGCAAAGATTTGCATGTTCTCAAATCAATCATGTGATAATAGTAAAGCAATAACTCAAACATTCCTAAATACTGTTGTTAATGCAATATGACATGACATGACGGATGCCCTCACTGACGATCTCCCTCATACGGCACCATCTTACGCCCGTGGCATGCTTTCTTCCCACAATGCTCCACATCTTTTGGGCACATGCAATGTGATGGTGATATGATTACCAAGTTATTATTAGTCCTTTTCATACAGAAATATTAGAAAACTAAGGTACCTTCCTTATATCAATCCCAACACAGATCCTGTCTAGGGTCGTCACTCCTAGTAATCTCATACGATGTTATATTTATAGGTCGCTGCAAGGGCTGTCAGGGCTGTTGCACGCACTCGTTGCTCCTCTCCCTCATCACCTTATCAATACAGGCCTATTATATCCTTAAGACTACATCAGGACTCGTCGCCCTCATGCGGTGTCAGGATAAACTCAAGGTCACTACAAAGGGCTCGTCACCTGATCAGTGTAGGCCAACAAAGAATATAGTATCCCATACCACCATAATCTGCTCAGAGTAGGGTGCTCACTGGTCACTACGGGGAGGCTTGTGGCCCCAGCGTAGGCCGACAATCATCTTCTTGGAAAATCATCTGTAAACAAAATGTCGATACTACATGTCTCATAGATTATAATGTCTATGATATCCTTTGCAACCATGGTTAGGATCCCATTTTGTCTCTCAGAGGGAAGTTCATGTAAACCTAGTCAAAACCCTTTTATCTCATTGCACCCAACCTGAAGATAATGACTCCCTTACCATTATGGTCAACTATTGCAGGAGAACTTTTCATATTACCCTTGCCAGGATAGCTTCCTTAATTAAAATTTCTATCTGCTTGGAACAATCATCTGAGCTCGAAATGTCTATTGGTGCAAAATGCATTGTTTGGACTAAATTCCTTTGCAATAGTCAAAATATTGAGTGGAGCAAAGGCAACGCTCTCTGAACTACTGCAATGTCAAATGATTATTTCATCCTACATCTTATATCCGTGTCCAATGTATATCATCAGTCGGGGTAATTACATAGAACTTACCCCATTCATGGTCGAAACTCTGTAAACTTGGAATTGGGGAACTAATGTGTCTTCCCACAATAATATTCCATTAAATTGTCTACCTTTAAGTCACATACATGTGGAATACCATTCGGACGATTGCTATGTCAGTTGGCTAACCACTTCGGGATAAAGGGAAACAAGTGCGAAGTACTCACGGCCCCTAGAGTCACAGCTCTCATCATTACAAGAATGCAACTTCTAGCTGGGCATGGGACGAGACCTCAAGCTAAGGATGATGCACTTTCAAAAGAGGTTCCTATGCCTACTGAAGATGATGCAACTGCACATCCTGCTCCTTCTGCCTCCTTCGACGAAACTCTCACGTCTCTTAGAGAGCAGTAAAAGGAGATAATCGAACTCCAGTCCAGATTGGAAAGAATAGTTTATTCTATTCAGAGGACTATGCAACGCATTGCAGCTCATTTGTCTTGTCATCAAGATGATTCTATGGAGGCTAGGGAGCCTAACTGTAACGTCCTGGAAAAATTCGTACTTGGACTCGAGTACCAACTCAACCAGAAATCGCGTAAGATTAATTCCTTTGGAAAATATGTGTAAGTTAGCTAGCGCAACGCTAGAGTAGCTGGAAAATAGTCCCTGATCACTTTAAATACGTTCTACAAGACCCAAAGTGAGTAGAACCAATGACACTATAATACTCTAAAACCTCGAATCAAACTCTAAACCGGTTTGTTCTCAGGACCCCTTTGAAACCTTTTATTGGATCTAAACCGCGCGTTGAAAGTCTAAGAACGTTATAACCGCCTAGCTGGACTTGGCAATCATTTCGAAAATCAAGTCTAACCGACATTCACAGGCTATTTCATTGAGCCTAGAGTGAAGAGAGTGAGAATAGGGTTAGATTTGGAATTTAAAATTCAAATCTGGCACACGACTTGACGTGTTATTATTAAGCATTCTGACCGTCAGAATTCAGCCAAATTACACCCTTGGATCAGGAAAAATTTCTATTTCATATCATGAGACTTGTAGACCTAATCTATGTGCGGTGACTGCTGAACTGAAACTGGACCGTCACGTGCGATCTACGAACACTACTGGTCTGAAAATGGGATGTGAGTGACATCTGACATGCATGAGCTTAAGTCCGATCGCGTTCGGCTAGGGGACCACCAGAAATGTCTTTTTGGACCGAAACAGCCCCGATTTGGTTAGATATTAAGTAAACATTGTTCCCAAGCCTGTTTTGGACAAGTTTTAGATTATAAAAGGGGCTTAAACCCTCACTTCTCTCACCCATCCGAATTTGCTAGAAACCCTAGCTGGTGTGAGAGAAAAGGTGAGAGATTGTGAGAGAGAGTGGGAGAGAATTTCCTGCTGCTTGCACTACGTGTTGCACGTGCTTAAGCAACGTGCCTCAATCACTTTCCCGGCGATTTCGCCACGATTCTAGGTAAGAAAATACCCCAAATACTTACTGATTTAAGGTTCCTTTGGTTCCTTAGCATGGTAGCTGATGCATCTTGTAAAATAGGTTCCCGGTTCGCAGTAGACGAAGCGTACACGCTCCGTTCGGATCAATACACTTATAGGAGAAAAGGTGCGGATTTTAGAAGCTTTGATTGACTGTTTCCAACGCTTTTAATATCGTTTAATAGTAGATTATCGACGGCAACGCCGTTTGACATGTACAACATGTTGTCCGTTTCCTGTTTCGTTAGCAGACGAAAAATATGAGATTTAGGGCATTTTAGTTATTAGTAGGAAATACTGTTTTCATCCATATTTTGCTGATGTGATTGACATGACTTCTTGTTGCATTAGGATACTAGGAATGCGTGCATAATTAGTTTGACGAAGAGATTCGCCTAAATGCGCACTTTGAGTCGACATACTATATGTAGACTTAAGTGTGTAGTTTAAGTGTTTGTATAAATGCTTGTATTAGTATGTATTGAATTAAATGGTGTTATGAATTAGTTTGAGATTGAATTCTCAATTAATATGCTGATGTAAATGATTTCCTACATGTTAGCTATATGCATGATTTCATTATATGTATGAAATGCATGTGTTAGATGTTTTACTTAAGTTGTATGTTATAACATGTGCTAACATGCTCACATTGTTGTATTTCATTTCCATTACTCTTATATGATTGTTGATGTGGATTCATAATTATTTGGGACTATACCTAGTCCAGGCAGTCGGCAACCGAGTAAAGTCGTGGTTGACTCATCTTTGACACGAATGGCGCGTCGATGAATGCGAGCCATTTTTTGGAGTTGGCGACAGTGGTTAGGCCACACGAGGTATTTTATGCACTTCATGTCGTTCGACTTGAGAGGCGCTCGTGCTAGTCGAGCCCGTCAAGTAACCCAACTGGCCATTGTTTGTTCACCCTGTATGAGTCATAACTGCTTGAACCTAGGATACTGAACTTGCCATTGTAAACCCTGTCAACCATGGTACCTTGATCCATAAAGACTCATGAGCCGGGCATGGTGGTATGGGACACCGTGGTCGAGCTGTCGGCCTACGCTGGGGCCATAAACCTCCTCGTAGTGACCAGTGAGCACCTATGACTCTTGAGCAGATTATGGTGGTATGGGACACTATATTCTTGCTGTCGGCCTACACTGATCAGGCGACGAGTTCTTTGTAGTGACCGCGAGTATATTCTGAGTCTACGGGAGGCGACGACCCTTCCGTAGCAGTGAGAGTACAGTAGGCCTGTATTGATAAGGTGATGGGGGAGCGGTGCAACGAGTGCGAGCAACAGCCCTAGCAGCCCTTGGAGCGACCTACAAAATATACATCGTATGAGATTACTAGGAGTGACGACCCTAGACAGGATCTGTGTTGGGATTGATATAAGGAAAGTACCTTAGTTTCCCAATATTGCGGTATGAAAAGGACTAATAATAACTCGGTAATCATATCAACATCACATTGCATGTGCCTGGAAGATGTGGAGCACTGAGCAGTACGCAAGCATGCCGCGGACGCAGATGGTGCCGTATGAGGGAGAATGTCGGTGAGGGCATCCATCACGTCATGTCATATTGCATTAACAATAGTATTAGGATTGTTTGATTTACTGCTTTACTATTATCGCATGATTGATTTGAGAACATGCTAATCCTTGCTCCATTATTCCACTGAGTTAGCTACTCACTCCCACATTACGGGATGGTGTTTGCAACACCCACCAGACCCTGTCTTAGATACAGGTGAGGCAGTGATTTAGGAGGCAGAGCCGGACTATGATGAGGACCAGGACGGTTCTCATATATGCAGTACCACGACGGCTTTGCTTAGGTGGCCTGGATTGATGGGACTTCTCAGTGGGACTACTTTTGACATTTTGATTTTGCTTATTTACATGTATATGAGACTCAGAGATGTATTCATACTTCAGAGACAGTCGAGATCTACTTTATTTTTCATACAGTGATATATATATTCTTTAGTCTTTCGCTTGCTTTTATCACTGGATCTGAAGTATGAATTGCAGTTTTGGTATACTTTTACTCATGTGAATGCTTTAACTCAGACAATATTGAATCATAATCATTTTTGTTGCATAAGTGACGGTCTGGAACTCGAGAGTTGGGTTTATACACGACCCCCGATTTTCAGGGTGTTACACTAACCCTTCTTAATCTACTGATTCTGTAAATGTGTAATGATGACTTGTTGTGTGAATAGTTATTTTCATAGCCTGATTTAAACTGACCCCTACGGCTTGAGATTTTGTTACTTAGGCTCTGTCATACTAATATTAGGGATTTTGGATGCCCTTAAGGGTTTGGTTTCTTTTTGGATGATGGATGATTCTACCCAAACTTGGGGTAGTAATTTTGATGAATTCACAATGATATCCTTTCTGCTCATATCATTTAATATGCTTCCTGGTTATATTTGTTTTGAATGTTTAGAATAGAATAACAGGAAATATAGATGTGCCTTGAATGTCTTCTATTCTCTACATTGAATCTTATCATCTATCTACTATCGGCATGCTTCTTGGTATATCCTTTGCCAATAACTAACAAAAAGGGGGAGAAGAAACCTAACCACCCAAACAATCCATTGTTTTCTACAGAGTTTGTTCCTTCTTGCTATAGGTTGATCATGGTAGAAACTATGGGGGAGTAACATTATTGTGTTACATGTTAAAATTATCTTAAGTTATAAATTGGTATATTCATATGTAATTTTGATATGCAATCTTTCATTGTTTTGTTATGTCATTGGTATGGACCATGACAATGTCTTAGGTTAGGTTATTTTTGTTACGTAATTGACAAATGGGGAGATTGTTAGTGCACTCACCGTGCACACATGTTTTTTAATCGCTTGACTAGTTGTGTCAAGTAGTCGGATGAGTCCTTGGTAAAAGAAGACCGATGATGAAACTGGAACAGAAGCCCATGCTACAAGTTCAAACTACAAAGAAGCTTCTACGATCTTGATCTTATATATAGATGATCCTAACCCAAATAGGAAAACCCACTTACAACATCTATTCAAGCCATTGTAAGTCTATATTTCCATCATTCTAATGTTGGCTTTAGTAGGTTCAAAGTTGCTGAATGAATTGTTGGACAAAAGTTCAAACAAAAAAATCTGTTCCAATTCGGTTGGAAAATATGCCACCAAATAGCACCTTCGATAGCATCGAAATGCCATTCGGTACCATCGAAGACACCTTCGGTACCATCGAAAGTGTCCAAAACAATCCAACAACATATTTAAGTAATTCGTTCGGTAGCACCGACTGAATTTTTGGTCCCACCGACTCCTACCGAAGTATAATGTTCGGTGCCACCGAAATTAACAAATTTCATTATGCAACTTCAGGATCTAATTCGGTACCATTGAGTGATATTTTAGTGCCATCGACTACAGTTCGGTGCCACCGAAGGTCCACTTGATAGAATTGAAAACTAGCCGTTATAGATCTGTTGGGACTTGTTCTCTATAAATATAGGACCTAAAACTTTATGGGAGTCCCTAGTGCATCCCAAGCTTAGCCTAGCCTTTCTAGACTCTATTCACATGAGATTCATGTTCTTTTCATTGTGATTCATTATCTTAATGAGCATTTAAAGCTCTTATTAATGAAGAACATGATCTCAAGCCTTCACTAGAGTATTGAGACCAAACATACAGGTATATCCTTTGTCTTAATCATACTCTAGTGCATCCATTAGTTGAATCTCTTAGGAAATCCACTTATATCCTTTGATAGGAGATTCAAGTCACTGTCATTACCTTAGTTACCTTTATAAGAACATTATATGCAATGTACTTGATCGTGAAGCTGATACAACAAGAAAATCACAGCATTATGATCAGGGGAGCATCGAGGAGCTAATTCAATCATGGAAGATCAAAGTTCAATCAACCCAACACAAGCTAGAAAAGAGGACTCATTTCGACAAGTGTCATTGTTAAGAGTCCACAAGTTAGTCTCTATATTCGTGTAGGATTGAGGCTAAGAGTTTGTTATCCTCAAACTTGATTGGGTTCCTAGTGTGGGACCTTAGCCGGTGGGTCTAAATGTAGGTGCCTAGTGTGAGACCTTGGCCGGTGGGCATAAACTCAAGTTACTAGTGTGGGATCATGGCCGGTGGACCTAAATATAGGTTTCCAGTGTGGGACCTTGATCGGTGGGCGTAAATATAAGTGCCTTGTGTGGGACCTTGGCCGATGGGCCTAAATGTAGGTGTCTTGTGTGGGACCTTGGGCAGTGGGCCTAAACATAGGTTCTCAGTGTAGGACCTTTGCTCATATGTAGAGCATAAATTGGAGAGTCATTTGTGTAGGACTGTAAAGGTTAATAGTGAACCTAATTTAAAACCATTCATAGTGAAGTCTGGTACACTCTAGGAGAGAGTGCATCCACCGAGAGTGGAGTAGGGAAGTATCCGAACCACCATACATGCTTGCGTTTGGAATTGTCATTTGTGCATTCGTTTAATTTATGTGTATGATTTAAATGCTTAATTATATATACATGATTAAATGAATGCCTAAGTTGGATAGGTAACATTTTCCACACACACATGTTCACTATGCTATAGGCTAATCGCTTAATTTGCATATCTTAAGTAGCTTATGTGATTGAAACCTCTATTGGCTTGGAAGTATTTAGAGTTATATTACCCTACTTGCTTTAAACTAAAGGATTATTTAAGTTACGCAATTAGAAGTTTTAAATAGGCATAATTGGTGAAAAGTCCTATTAACTCCCCTCCGGGACTCTTGGACTATTCCATACTTCTACTACAGCAGTTTAAACCACAATTTCAGGATATACACTAATCTCAATAATCCATTTATAGTGAAGGTCAACCCAAAATGCATTTCAAAATAGGATTTTATGTTGGGATTTCCACCATATTAGGAATTCTTCTTTGTAGACCACCATGCATGGTTAAAAAGAAATGTTTGGAAAGAAAAATATGAAAGAAACTCAAGAATGTAATCTTCTAAAGTATCTTCCAAAATAGGCCTGATAGGCTGGTGGAATGGTCACTATCCCATAAGCCTGCTAGTAGCTCACATGCGGATGGGTAATCTTCCTTGTACAGTCAATCGATACGTGCCAAAAATAGAATTCTTGGTATTCGGAAATGTAGTTATTATGTTCCTTCCCATCATTTTCAAATTGGTCCAACCCTTAAGAAGGGTTCTAAAAAGGAGTATCTGTTGGTTATAATCATTCTATCTAAACCTGACGTGTTTCATGAGAGCAAATGGCATTCGGATGACCCTTGATCTAGTCCATTGATCTGATGGACCTCACATGAGAAAAAAATCGTCAAATATGGAAGGACTTGAATGTCCCAATAATGAGATTTCTTGGGCAATCTCATTAAATAAATAAATAAATAAAAATGTGGAGATGGCTCAAATCTAAAGGGGTGTAAATTAAAAAAAAAAAGTAATAATAAATCGACAATCTAATAACTTGTTCAATGGGAATGAAGTGGATGGTTAGAATCATCTATCATAATTGCTCGTGGGTTTATTTTCTTATGAGTTTGCGCTCCTAGACAACCTTTTAATACTTTAACAGATCACCATGGTTCATACACATAAAATCTATAATTTTATATGATATATGTCTTTGGATAATCTAATCCGAGCCTATTTTTGATAATTAAGACTATTCAACTAATGTGTTGGACCATGTATAATGTGTGTTACCAAAATATTCTCCCATTAGAAAATCTTACATGTCCAACTTATGGATTACAAGTGGATGGTTTATTGTCTACTTTATGATGGGAGATTTTGGAAAGATATTTGATGGTGACCAATGGTGGGTGAAACAAGAGTGCATGGTCTAAATTGTGAAAAGATGGGCCCTACTATATTGTTAGTGCTATAACAAATATAACATGTCATTTTGATCAACTGCATGTTATGGAGTTGATTTTAATGTGATTATGTAAATAAAATGAATAAATATATTAATTTTGATATTTAGAAATGCAGCAGAATGTGCATTTACACACTAAGGCATCACTCACACATATTTGTAGCATGAGTAATTCATTAGTTAGTCTTTCTTTGTATTTATAGTGACCTAAAAATTAAATTATAATATGGAATAACCATTGGTATGAATGTCATTTATGATAATGAGTGCACATAAGGAATAAATGAGTATGTTATATTGAACTTGATCGGATCAATGGCCAAGTCTATCAAACCATGGGCTCACTTATCACTATGTATTTATAGATAACGCATATTATTCCTTTTGTATCATTGCATGTATGTTGTGGTCTTTAATCCATCCTATATAGATTGATGATTGATATATTTGAATCTTGTATCCATGCGTCACATGTACAAAATATAGTCTTCCTATTATAACATGAAACATTAAACAGTGTATGACACGTGATACATAGACACCTAAAAATTATATATGCGTGGAAAACATCCCATTTATTTAAGATTTTAAATTGTGGGGGTTATATACTTAGAAAGTTATAGATCCATATAGATGTTATATTAGCTCATGTGAGATGATTGGGCTAGTGTATTTTTAAAATATTACCTTTTGTGGGCCCAATAAATGAAATGTCTAGATCTTACATGTGCACTACTTTTCTAAATATTAAGTATTTGATTACTCACATTATATGAATGTTTGTCTCTCTGGAGTTTCACTTACCATGAAGTAAAGGGTGATTTTAATTTCTCAAGTGGACTAGTAGTGAATGTGCCTTAATTCAATGTTAATTCTAACTTAAATTTTATTATGTAAAAAGTGATATTATAGAATATTGGGTCTAATAACAGATGGACCGTCCACATATCACTTAACTGTTTGACACACTTATCGTTATTTTTCTATAAATGGTTCATATTATTGCTCTTATACATAAAATTGTTGATAGGGTGACGAGTGCACATGCCTAATTTATGAGAAAAGTTACATTCACTTTGGCATTGTTCACCATACTTTCTAGAAAATATTACCTGCTTAGGTAAGGTAGATGGGATGCTCCTTGTCACTACTACTCATGCTTTAGGCATGTGCTCGACATGCCCTATTCGAGTCTCTGCCAACGGTTGGTCCTCCGAATTTGGTGCATATCTCACCCATTGCGTCGTTGTTGTTCTAATCATCGTGTTGCTCTTCTTGCCTGTCTGGTCGATCGTCCCTTCTCTTGTCAATGAACTCTCACAAATGCCCCTTCCAAATGAGGTACTCAATTTCCTCTTTAACGTCGAAACACTCAGCTATGTTGTGACTGTGATCTCGGTGAAAATAACAATATTTCTGCTTATCTCTCTTCTCAGCATCGGCCTTCATCCTAGTCGGCCATTTCAAGATCTTTTTATCACGTACTTTCATGATCACTTGCTCATGCATCATGTTCACGGGAGTATAGGAGTGGAATCGGCTCTCTGGTCGTCGGCTTGTACATTGGACTTTGTTCTGGTCATCTTCCTTTCTCTACTTGTTATTAACAGCAGACGACTCTCCTTCCTCTTTTCACTTCATGTCCTTAGCTGAGTCGTTTCCACTTCGAGTAACTCTTCGGGAGATGAAAACTCTAACGCATTTGAATACTTTTGAGCTCAAGTAAGTAGGTCGACTAGAGTAGTCAGGGAGTTTTTACCAATCAAAAAGAGGAACTTTCCCTACTTAAGGCTAGCTATCAAAGCGGTAATAGCTATCTGGTCGGAGTAACCATCGTCCTGAACTACTTTAACATTGAAGCAAATGATGTAATCTCTCAACAGCTCATCCTCCCTCTAAGTAATCTTAAGAAGGTGAGTTGATGACTTTCTCCTATCTTTCCTATCGAAGAACTTTGTGATGAAATCCTAGCTAAGTTGAGTGAAGGAACTGATGGACTTCAGCTTCAAGTGTTTGTACCATTTCCACGTAGTCCCTGATAAGGTTAGGAAAAATGTTCTACACATCACAAGTTTAGAAGCACTGTGTAGTTCCATCTAGGCTCTGAACGACTCTATGTGTTTGGTCAGGTCCCCCAACCCTAAGTATGGGGTGATCTGGGGTATCTGGAACCCGGACAATAGTTGGGATCCCATGATGTTGTCCATGAATGGGGGCTCGACTTCCTCGAGCATGGCGTCGACGAAGGTTGGGGCTTTTGCTCAACATGCTTTCTAGATATCTTCGAGCTAATATCGGATTTCCTTTAACTCTGCTTCCTATGGAACTTCACTCTCTTTGATAACCTCATGAGACTTCCCATTCCTTCTCTTATCGAGAGTGTGGGGCAGATCATACTCGACAAGCTTGGTTGTTCCCATTGTTTATGTGGGAACCCCCCTGCATTGTGCTAACCAATCCTTTACAACATATGAATCGTAAGGTACTTGGGGAGGTCGAGATTGCTCAGCTGTTGCCCCTTCTGAAATTATAGTTGAACCGCTAGTACTGAAGTATGACGTATGATTAAATGTCCTAGAGGGGGTGAATAGGACTTTTCAAAACCTTTTATCTATTAATAACAAACTATGCATAACTTTTTAAAAATAAAGGAAGTAAGGCATAGTAACTCTATGACTTTCAAGTCAATAGAAGGTCCAATTCACATAGGCTTATATAAGATTTATATATATAAGTAAAGCCTATAAGGATAATGTATATTGTGTGTGGGATGTGACTCTATCAACACTTATACATTAACTAAATTGTGCACCATAGTAAACATATAATGAACATAGGCATAATTAGATAAATGTACTCAAAGCAATCCCAAATACAATCCTGTATAGTGGTTCGGCTACTTTCCTACTCCATTCCCAGCAGATGCACACTCTCCTAGAGTATACCGAATTTCACTTTCCAATGGTTTTAAATCAAGTTAACCATAAACCTTCACATCCTACACAAGGTTAACTAAGGGACTTACACAAGGTTCCCTTAAATGCATAACAAGGCGACTCATCCTACCAAAGGACTCAACACTAGGAGCCTACATAAGGCAACCCAAGCCTACACAAGGCTACATGTCCTACACAAGGACACGATGTGTTCTCCCGTCGGAGGCCTACAACTAGGACTTGGCGAGTTTAATACTCAAACTTTGAATCCCAATCTTACACAAGGAAAGATCTTCAGACACAATAGACTCTGAATACTTACAAATGAGTGGATGAGTCTCATTCTCACACAAAGTGAAGATCTTCAATGCTGATGAAGAGTCTTAAGTTTCCTTGACCCGCAACCTGCTGGTGATGCTTTCGTGAATGCTTAGAGGTTGTGAGGTTTAGAGTTTTTGATCTTCTTTATTTAAAAGATAAGATTTAAATCAATAGAGAAAGTTCTCATGAGATATGCATTTAGGAGTTTTAAAGATAGGTATACTTAGTTGGAAGCTCCATGAATGTAAGAGTTCATAATTTAATCCAAGCATATAAGACGGTGACTTGATGCTTAAGCAAGGGATTGAATGATGAACTCTAATGGGAAATAGAGAGTGAGTAATAAGGTATGTAGATATTGGAATAACAGCTCAAACTCTCTTGGATTCTAGCTCATTTTACCAAGAGCAACACTAGTGTATTTATATAATAAAAATCCCAATAGTTAAAAAACAGGCAGAATTTTAAAATTGTCAATGCCATCGAAGGATGTTCGATGTTATCAAAATTTGAGTTTTGATACTATCAAACCACCTTCGATTACATCGACTTTCAACTAAAGATATTCATTTGAGAGTATAATAGATTCTGACTATTTTTATTCGAGCATCTTTCAATGATGTTAACGTGCACTTTGATTCATCGAGGGACACTCGATTTCATCGAGATTTCTTTTATTAAAATACATAAAGGTTGCTGGATAGTTTTGTCTCATGTTCGATTCTATCGAAGAGCCCTTCGATCCATCAAAGTTTGAATTTCGATGAACTCGAATCAAAATTGGTTTTCTTTGAAAAACTTGTTAGAAAAAACTTAGTAAGTTTCGCTTCTATCGAATAGACTTTGTTGCTATCGATAACTTACTCTCGATAACATCGAGGAGGCTTTGATGTCATTGAGGAGCACTTAAGAGTATTTTTTATTTCTTTGGAAGAATTTCAAGGTCCAGGTAATCGAGGGCTATTCAATGTTATCGAAGTATAGACTTCGATGATATTGAATAACAATTGATGCTATCGAGATTTATAACATATCTTTCATTTTATTACTGGACAGAATGGGAGATTGTTCGATACTATTGAGTGATGTTCGATGGATCGAAGACTCCCTCGATTGTGGTTCGTTGCACTCAACCAAGACTTATGATTTTTCAGGTTTTGTTTCTTTCTTCCCTTTATACTCTTGGTGCATTATATACCAACACTAGTAGAAGATGTTTTAATTCATTTAATAGGGTAAGTTAGGATTATATGGGGTCATATACCTAATAGGGTTTGTTGTGGGATGATGAGGCTATGGTTGATAGGTTTAAGCTTGATCATTGCCTTCATCTTTTATTGAGGCTTGGTCTTGATGTCTTCTTCTAAGGACTCATTTGGACTGACAGACTCAACACTCATGTATATTGACAAACAAGGGCACTTTCACCTACTTTTATGCCTTGGTTAGGGAATGGATGTTGTTTGTCCAATATCCACATATTCAATCCACATTACCGGCTAAAGTCTCGACTTAGTTCTTTAAAGAGACGAGTTGACCCCCCATGTTTCAGGATCTTGGTGTGACTATAGTGGGATGGGGATCAGCCTGATGATCTGATTGCGATGCTTAAGAATTTTTAGGCTGATCTTCCAAGATTAGAGTCAGCTCAATAACGGCGGCCAAGGCCTTTCATTTTCCTTTAGCCATCGTTGGATGAAGGGAAAGGCAGATGAGTAGTGTTGATGTAAAGGGAACTTTTGGATGGCTTTGTTGTCATTCCCACAAATGGCACTAAACTGTTGTTCCTCAAATTTGGTCGATCCTATTCCACCTTCTGTGAACCACTAGGTACCTGTAAATTAATGGAGAACAAGAGAACAAGGGTGGCATTAGTTGTGGCTGGGAACCCTCCGATGCCTAAGTTAGGTGTATGAATACACAATAGAAGTAGTAAAATTAAGATAGTTGTGCGTATCTTTTACCCATGGTAGGTGGTGTATTTATAGGTTTTCTAGGCAGTCTATGTACTTGAGTGAATTTGATGGATATGCTAGAGGGCCTCATATTGGGGTTAGAATCTAATTTCGAGATTATCTTCGATTTAGCCTTGATCAATGTGATTTTTGGCTATAACCTTGTTAGATCGATCTTATCTTTATATGTCACAAAATTCTTCCTAGATATTCTTATTCCAAAGTCGAGGTCGATATACGAGGTTGAGGTTGGTATACGAGGTTGAGGTCAAGGTTAGACTCTGACCTTAAGGTCGCCATAAAAATTTGAGATCGGTAGGTCTGCTAACAGAATATGTGCTTGTAGTCTAGAACTATAGGTTTGTTGGTGAGCCTTATCCTAATTATTTCAGCTCGGACACTAAATCTCTGTGCTCGGTTCATCTTCCTTAACCCTTAGGTATTTCAAAGAGTTTCATTGGATGTTCTTGTTGCCACGTTCATCATACATTAGGTTTGCTCAATTTTACCCATAACAATGTCCATAAACAAGGATTTTAGAAACAATTGTGTGACCTCTGAAGAATACTGTTTAAACATCCAATCCTTTCAAGGATCACCATGGCTAGAGAATTTCATGTAAGAAATTGACCCAGATGGAACAAAAGATCTGAAAGAAAGCAGCCTCGCCACTACGATCTCCTTCAAAGCCCTACCACCCATCACCTTTGGCTACAACATGGCATTTATTTTACCAATGAAATTTCAAGCCTGACCGGACCAACTAAATTAGATAGTTGGAGATGTGGAAAAAATAAGTGAGACCTCAGAGCAGGTTGATCTAGAAGCTTATGCAGTTAGCTGCAGTGGCATAGTCGTGGATCCAATCATCATTAAGGACGGAGTTAATGATGAGAAGCATGATTAGATCCCTACACGGGAAGAAGTTGAGATCCCCATTGCTGGCCAAGGCCATAAGGCCAGAGGAACAATCGCCTTTGAAGATATTGGAGAAGTCCAAAAGGTCATCCTTTCATAACCCCTTGAATTGATGGCTAAACATATGAAACCATTATACATATCCATATATATAGATGGATATCATGTCCCACGGGTCATGATTGATAACGATGCAGGTGTACATATCATGTCAATAATGCCTTTGGTACAAAAAATTGAAAGAGTCATCCAAGGACCTGATGCTAACTGAAGTCATTATATCAGGTTTCGCAGGGGGCATCACCAACACCAAAGGTGTGCTTACCATAGAACTACAGGTGGGGAGTAGCAAAGTATCAGTAGCATTATTTGTGATTGAGCTAACAACCATCTATAATGCACTCCTAAGGAGAGACTGGATTCGCTCGAACTAGTGCATCCCATCACCCCTCCACTAGATCTTGATCCTATGGAATGGAAGTAAGGACAAGATCATATGGGAAGACCAATGTCATTTGTGAAATACTCAAATTTAGTTGAAGAAAATTTTTATTATAGAAAATTTGACCCTTTACTCTTTATCAACCGAGATAAGCATGACCGACCAACAAGCATTACGATACAATGATCTTGCATAGAATATTGGCATGATTATGCAATAAATCCATCTCGAAACTAAGACTCTGTTATCGATAAAGCATACTTGGCCAAAACGAAAGCCAATTTAGATGTTTTCATAAACAGTGTCACCACATTACTAGATGTTCGACAACCCCATGTGCGGGGTCGCCAAGTAGTATATTCTCGATGAATTCAAGGTCGATCCACAGGGACTGTATGAACAATGGTTCTCAAACAAAAGTAAATCTAAGCTAACTAAAAGCAAACTCATACAATTGAATTCCACGAATAAGAAATCAATAATACGACAAACTAGAGCGTTAAGGATCCACTTTAGATATATCACAGTGCCAATTCAATGATTCAATTTGATAACTTAATTGAAGCAAAATAATAATTCCCTTCAATCAGAATATGGAGTGGTTAATCATAAATCACAAACCAATATAGATTAGGTACATAATTGAATAATCTCTCATGAAGAACTAGGTACTTGATTGTAGGGAATTCTAAATATCCAATGTACCCGAAGTCTACAATGGATCAAGGGATTTTACATATCAAATCTTTCATCAATACTCAAAATTCAATAATAATAATAAAAATAACTATCTTCCAATTAAAACTAATTCATTGAATAAAAAACTGAATTAAACATCAAAATCCTTCTAAAGTTTCACCTCTTATCCCTTGCTAAGAGATTAGCCAATCATCACCATTATTAAACTAAAACTCTAAAAAAACATAAAAATAGAAAAAACTAGAACTAAAAACTGAAAAAAAAAACTTGAAGTTAAAGTGTTGTGACCACTTCTCCCCATATAGCATCTCTCTCCACGTCCTAGGGTACTTTGGAACATCTAAAGAAGGTCCTTTAAATAGAAAATTTGCAAGTACCTTAAGAAATTGTGAAAGTTCAAAAAAACCGACACTGTCGATTAAAGCGTCTATTGATTGATGATGGAAAAAAATGTCCAACAATGGCTTTTAAAATTCAGAATATTTTCGATCGATCGAACCTTCACATCAATCGATCAAATGTGTCAAAAAACTTTCAGTAAGCATTATATGAAATTTAGGGCATTCTTGATCGATCAATCAATGTCTGTCGATTGATTGAATGTCATAAAAAATGTTCAATGAGTTTTACAGCAAATTTTGAATTTTCTTAAGCCTTTCACCTAATCGATCGACATGCTTGACGATCCCTTGATCAATCGAACACTCCCATCAATTGATTGGTAAGTGCAGTAAATTGCAAATTTCATCTTCTGGCTTCCTTGCTTCAAAACTTTAGTTCTTCGTGAATCCTAGATGATAGAACTTGGTTTCCTTGAAGCTTCAAATTATCCTAATTAACCTTAGAACTCTCAAATTTCTCTCAATTATCTGCAATCATGAAAACACATTTGATTAATCGAATTTAACAACAGAATCATATAAAAGCATTACGAAATTAGGGACAAATATACATAATTTAGAACTCAAAACACCCCCAAACCAGTATTTTTCTAGTCCTCGAGCAAAATATGCAAAAATAAAATCAAGATTTGATGCCAAAATTTTTCAAAAAAATGGTACCTATGTATTCCAAGTTTTCCAAATTATAAAATTTAGAGACACAATGTTCTCAAAATAAAGTCCACCTAGATTTTAGTGTAATTAATTAAAAAATCAATCTAGGTTCCAAAGCATCAATCAACTAATGAAAAAAATTCCAAACATTAAGTTCCCATAGTACTCAATGAATTCTAACTTGTCACTAGTAAGGATTTAGTTCTCTACTATTAAGTTAATACAACTAATCGCTAGAAGTGGTAAGATCAACCAAAGACATTGATTTTGAACCTTGCTATTGTTTAATAATGATTTTCTAACTTTTCAATTTCTCATCAACGGCTTTCACACTAGTTTTCATTTTTTTTTCTTTCTTTTCATATTCACTTACTTTCTTCTTTTTCTTTTTAATAGGTAGCCTTTTTCGATGCTCAATGTTTTTTAGCTAGTTATTCAAAAATTCTTTTCTTCCTTGCTTTTTTTCTTTTTCTTTTAAAAACTTATAATGAACAAGGTAGACAAGGATCTTGAGGCTTGGTTCCTAGCACTTCCAAACAATCATTATGATGATAATACAGTATCAAGCTTAGGCTTAAATAGTGTAAGTCAGATGTGAGGTGTCAAATTTGGACTCAATCAATGTTTAAAACTTCTATAAGGAAATGCATTAAAGGAACTCATTTTAAAAGCTACTAATCAACTAGTTTTTATGCTTATAAATTGAAATCACTGTCCTTTTTTATAATCTTTAAATATTGCATATTTATTCTCTCAATCACATTAGCTCTCATTGTATTTAAGTGTTAAATTGATTTTATTATATATTTTTTCTTCATGCGAGGTGATTCGGAAGCTAAAGAAGAACATACACTTAAAAGGAGAAATTAAAGCTCAAAAGAATGATTAATGAAGAATTGAAGATTTAGAAGATATTAATGAAGAATTCACATGCCAAACACTACGCCAAAATTGTGGATTTACGACGGACGAAATCCATCGTAAAACCAAATAAACGATGGATTTCGTCCGTCGCTTGGTCCATCGCTATTTACGAAGTCGTTTTTCTTTTCCGACGGATAAGGTCCGTCATAAAATTAAAAATTCCGTTGTCGAAATTCAGAAAAAACCACCTTAATTATTTGTCATTAAAAAAGTTGGCGACAGATAAGGTCCGTCGCTAACCTCAAATCCATCGTCCAGTCCACTTGTTCAGAAACTAGCGACGGATTTGGTCCGTCACTAAAATATCTGCGAATTAAAAAAAAAATGTCAGATTTGTTTTTTTTTTTTTTTTAATCATACACATGATAGTCATTCAAAAAATAATTCACACGGGGATGATATTGAGAAAATAAAAAAGTAACTGAGTCACAGTTGTCTCATTTACAAACGATAAGATTGAGAAAATAAAGTAACTTTTAAATAAGGAAATCAATTTCCTCGAATGTGAAGGTTTCCCTCATTTGCAAAAGAAGGGACCAAGGAAACCTGTCATGTATTATTTTTCTAACAAAGTAAATCTTGCCACATAAATTCATGGATAGGTCCAATGGTTTTAGCATACAAGTTTCAAGGTCAACTTCTCTACCGACTTTGTAGCTTCTAAAAAGCAAAAACACATCATGCAATTAAGCAGATAGAAATCAAAGAGAATCTGATACGAGAGAAGCCTTACGTGACTGGAAACTCTTGTTGAAACTGCCAGTTTCCTTGAAAAGCTGTTCAAAATGAGGCTTGCAGTACAGAACACCTTCCAATGAAGAGTAATTGCTCAGCTAAAAAATAAAGCAGCAACATCAGATTGGAGCCACATTATACACCCACCCTTCCCACCTATTGCTGTCAAGTACATTCTAGAATATCATATGGAAATGGAACCAATACAATGTCTTTTATACCAAATGCACAACTATATTTGAAAATCTGTAATTTTATGCTTTATGGGTAAAAAGCTATACTGAAGGAGCTAAGAAGCATTACAGGTGTAAAAATCATTCCAACACAGAGGTGCACTCTCAACTCTGGAATCCATTTCTTGTTCAAAAGCAACTTCTTTAAAATATTGAAATCATTTGTGGCCCTCATATTTTGGTATATATAATGGCCATTGAAAATTGGGCTTAGACACTTCAACCAATATGCAACACCCAACAACTATGCACAATTTTCCCAAGTTGCATACATAGAACTGAGAAATATAAACACAGATTTAAACATAATTGGATATTGGCTTGTATTCAATCAAGAGACATTCCATGTAGAATCCTCATTTAGAGCAATTAAAAGAAAGATTTAAACATAATTGGATATTGGCTTGTATTCAATCAAGAGACCATTCCATGTAGAATCCTCATTTAGAGCAATTAAAAGACAAGTAATTGTACAAAGCAACAAATGCAACAAAGAACAGTAAGGATACCAGTGAATTGACTCAAATGCTTTAACTTCCTTGCATTCATCAACATTAGGAAATGAAGGATGATGTGTAAGTGCATGGACCAAATATGTGAGAATATTTTCTGGATAAGATGACAAGTTCACATCACGTTGCATAGAAAGTTGTCGTTCCTTCAGTTGGTAACACATTTGAACAACCTCCGTTATGTTTGTCCTGTGGAATCAATATGACAAAGATAGAAAGACATTAGCCAGTATAAGAAACTTCAACCCCATTCATATAGGCTAGAAAAGGCACAGCATTCAGTCAAATCCAGCATAGAGAAACTTCGCGGAGTGCTCTATAGAATAAATTATAAGAAATGCTTGCCTCTTTAAACTTAAGTGGATGGGATCCAGTTATGTTGAATAAGAAGACACAAGCATACTTCACATCTAGAAGCCTTTCTTTATATACTGGTGTACTTTGTTGAGGAATAGCTTCCTAGCTTGTGGGTAGACATCCTGCATGCCAAGATAAAATCAGCTGCTACTAGTGTGAAACATATTAAAATCTCTGGATAAAAAAACATCATATGCTTTTAAACTATAAAAGGCAGCGAACCAATCAACACATTTTATCTTCATTCTAAGAAGATGAATACAATGCTTAGTAAACGGCCATTTTAAACAAACTTTCGCATGAAAGAAAAGATCCAACCGTGATAATCTTCAAGTCGAATAAAAGGCATCAATCAGTATTTTTTTATCCCAGTACTTTGACAGGCGCACGACAGCTTTTGCTGAAGCAAGCCTTAGATGGGCCTTGTCTATAGTACTATAAGATGAGAAAGTCCTCAAGTATAATTCTACTATCAGCTACTTAAAATAAGAGATAATTCCTATATAAATGATAAATGTAAAATGAAGACAAGGATGCCCATCGCCAAGAGATGAAAAAGTTTGTCATGTTAGTAGGCCTATAATACCTTGATTTTACATCCTTTAAAATGTCCCAGCATAGAGAGGAAATTATACAAAAGACAAGGAAGAAATAAAAAAGATGAGAGTATAAGAAAAAGGATCTAGAGAGGCAGAGCTTACCCAGGTTTAGATGCAGATACACTCGCCGGAGCCAACAAGTAAAAATAATTAAGTAGAGGTCTCAAATCCATCACAATCATTCCTCCTTCCAGAAAGCCTCACACATGCAACTCTCATTGTCTTTGTAGGTGGAGATGCTATTGACTAGAAAGCCTGCAAATCATCCTGAAATTTGAAAGAACGGTGAATGATAAAAGTTGAGTGAAGATGTACGCGTACATGCAATGTGGAACCATGGGTTGCTGCCAATATCTTTTCATCAGGTGAAATGCTAAGCCGGTCATAATGCAGAGTTGAGCCACTGGCATCATGAAGTGGAATGGGAAACACCTTCAAAGTCTTTGGGTCCTCATCAAGATGATAGCGAACTATTTAGGTAAAAGGAAGTCAGTGAACCAGGAAAAAATTTTCTATAAAAACGAAAGAACTAAAAAAATGGATAATTAAGCTTTGGTGTTGACCAGCTTCACCAAGAACATCAATCCCTCATACGTCTCACCTGAACTTGATCATGCAAAACACAAAAGAAAAACCATACGTCATGGAAATGCTAGGAATTCTTACTAGTTCGAATTTGATAAATTTCACATCTTTGACAAATAGTGGGAATGCATTTGAATCTATCAATGGATTTCTCTCATGAACAACTGCAGTAAATGCTTGTCCAAAGTATTTTTAAGTGGAGCCATGGAAATATGGAATAGATGCATTAAATCTCTACTCTTAAAAGCAACATGTCATGAAACATACTAATAATTTTTAAGATTTTTTCCCAAATAAGGGCCATTATAAGGGCCATATTGTATCGGCCAGCAAGCTAGCACAATATGCTGGCTAATATGTATACCATTACGAAATACCTTGGATCAAGGTCACTATAGAAACTTGTAGCCCCTAAATTGTGCATTTTTATACGAAACTTGGACATGGACATGTTGTTGAGTCAGAAACAGATCTATGCAGAATACATTAAACTACATAAACAATATATGCATAATACCACCAAGCCATGATTGAAGCTTTTCCTTGATACCCGCATTGTCTTGTGCCTATAAAAAAATGTCTGATATGTGTATCCAGTACGATACTAATCTTTTCTCATTCATTTTCTTTTTTAATGAACTATATCAAAGTTAAACTGTAAGATTCAGCTTGGGATACAGTACTCATTTCAAAGAAATTCAAGAAAAAAAATATTGCTCATATTCCTCAAAAAAGATGAATTAATCCAGCCATATCAGCGGGAAAAAATTTCTCGGTAGTTCGCTAACATGAGATCTTTGACTAATTCTTAGAAGCATTTTAATCTTAGGCTCTTAGCTAATGTAACAAAGTAGAAGTAGAACTGTCAAGTCATTAGGTTTGAAGGTGGTGGGAATTAAACATCATTCTTTATTATATGAGTTTTAGAAAGGAAAAAAGAGTTGCATGATAATGACAATTTTACTATGAAATAGATAATTTGTAAGGGCATTTAGAATTTCAAGAAATGGGTTTGTCCATGTCACCCCATTATTCCCATTTAAATAATAATATGGAAACTGCTAATTCAAGTATTAATTTCATGACTCTATAGTATAGAGATTTGTTTTACAATCCAGTCTTGTTTTCATAATGGATCTTGACTCTGGAAAAGGTGGAAGTTTTCTTTTCTATTCTATACTGTGCAGGATGTTTTAACATACTGAGATCACCAACACAAAATTAATGAACTGATCAGTCACCCTTTCTAAAGCATATCAGCATCATGAAGCCATGTAATGCAGGAATTATCCTAGAGAAAATTGCAGTCATAATGAGTCTCTTCTGAATTTTCTATATTCGAGATAAATATTTGTAGTTTTTGGATGTAACGGATCAGGTAACTTGTCATTCCAAACTTCAAAATCTATCTGTAGTTTTTTGTTCTTTGGACCACTGTTTTACTTTAAAAAAAAAAATTTCTCGAAACCTAATTATGGACAAACAAAGAAACAGGTATGACTAACCACCTTTTGCAAATGGAACTATGAACGAAGGTTAATAAAGAGAAGCAATTGATGACCAGGTGCAGACATCTAAGAACAATGCACAAGACATCAAGGATAGAACTAACAGCAATGATGTTTATGTACTAGTGGTTATGCAGATCCTTACCAACTCTTTCACATCACTCATGTCCTCAAGAACGCCATTCCAAGTAGCACCTATATTTGAAAACATCCAGTCTGGATGTTCAAATGTTCCACCTTGTAGTTGAACTGAAACAATAGTTAATGGTTCTAGCCTAACAAGATAGTATAAAACCTGTAGAAGAAGTATCAGTTGTCGAACAAATTTTTACCTGAGATCACTATATTCTAGTAGCATTCAATACCTAAGTGGACACCCAAACAATAGATATGTAAGTCCAGTTAATACAAGAGAGCTATGAAGGTAAAAGACAATTCCTAAGTTACATTGTTCAGACCACAGAAACAATAATGAAATGTGCAAGGACTACAATTTGTTCCTCATTGAGAGAGAGAGGTCTCCCTCCCCCCCTCTCTCTCTCTATATATATATATAATATAATATATATATATATATATATATATATATATATATATATATATATATATATATATATATATATATATATACAGAGAGAGAGAGAGAGAAGAAACCACCCTCCAAAGAAGTTCACTAAATTTCTTAGTAACTTAATCGCGGATTCACTTCTAACAAGTATGATATGCCACATCAAAACTAAACATTATGAATATCAAATGATCAATAATCTTCATGTTACAAACATTGTTTGCAAAATTAGCAAAGTTACTCTATTTGTTGTGAACTGTGCAAATGCAACCCTTGGTAGTTCACTGCAAATAAGTTTTCAATTCATTTCAAGCTGGAGAAATTGAATATTCAAATCAGTACCTTCAAATAAGCTCCCTTGTAAGTTAAGGTCTCCCAATTCTTATATTTGCCAGAATCCACTTGTTAATTTGGAGTTTGCATGGCTTAACAAGGTAGATTAAAATATTGGACTCAAAAGACAACCTCAAAAGCTTTCAGATGGTTGATCTTGATAAATGTATTCAGGAATTGTGAGATTTTTTGTCCATACCCATGTATATGAAACAATCAATCATGACCAGTTGCACAAGTGGAACCCAAGTAGTCAGTAGACACAGAGAGGCAGTGACCTATGTTGCTTTGCCTTGAAAACAACTGAGATTTGACCTTGTCAAATATAGGAAAGAGTTTTATGTATAAAATGGACTTCAGAAACAATTACATTGGTATTTAGAAGTATACCAGCATACATAAGATTAGAGGTGTTATAGAACCATTCCAGGTGTTAAAGTTTATTTTAAATCCTTCAAAAGATGATTCTTTAATGAAACACTTAGAGATCTGACCTACACAGCTTTCAAGACTAGACACCATTTCAATAGTCTTGCAATAATAATATCTGAGTTGCTAGTCATTACTAACATGATATAAGCATATCGACAGAGAAAACACACTCAAAGATAACTGCAAGCTTCAAGTGTTGGTTGCAGCCTGAAGATATATAATAGCCCCTTCTCTTGTAGCAGCTAAGAAAATAATAATTGAATTGAACTTACTGTTATGGCACTGGAGTAATGTGAAGAATAATGGTACTTAGGGATGATTGGATAAACAAATCTTGAATACCTTTCTTAGAACTTTCTTAGCCGATCAGCATTTAATGCGCCAATGGGCTGCAAGAACATATGAACTTCAGATAAGGGCTCAACTTTGAAATATATGCATCAAGGATAGTCCATCGAGGCTGCTCTACCTTGAGGAAGAAGCCTGGTATGGATTTTTAAGTACCTAAGTAGGCCTGATTTCTAATCGGATCCGAATCTATAGACCCAGGTCTGATCTGGCTATTAATCAGCTAAATCTTGATGAAGATTTGATAAATCCCATGGATACTTGTGGCCCACAATACCACGCCACCAATTCTCCTCCATAGGAGAATCTACATTTAATAATGGGCTGTGAATAGATGGTTAAGCATTTAACAAAAAAACCAGGCCCAAACAAGGAGATTTTCAAGCCTGAGTCTATCCATGGTGGATTGATAACTGAAACTTTGGCCCACTAGTAGAAAATGGAAAACCTGATTATCCCATGCATATTCTTAGGTCCAAAAAAAAAAAGAATATGGGTGAATACCAAATTTCTTTCATGGCTAATGTAACACCCTGAAATTCGGGGGTCGTGTATAAACTCAACTCCCGAGTTCCAGACCGTCACTTATGCAACAAAAATGGTTATGATTCGATGTTGTCTGATTTAAAGCATTCACATGAGTAAAAGTATACCAAAACTGCAATTCATACTTCAGATCCAGTGATAAAAGCAAGCGGAAGACTGAACAAGATATATATCACTGTATGGAAAAACAAAGTAATCTCAACTGTCTCCAAAGTATGACTACATCTCTGAGTCTCATATACATGTACATAACAAAAGAATAATGTTCAAAAAGAAAAGTCCCACTGATGTCCCCTCGATCCAAGTCGCCTACGGGAAGCCGTCATGATACTGCATATACGAGAACTCATCCTGGTCCTCGTCATCATCTAGCTCCACCTCCTGGATCTCATCGTCACCTGCAACTACAATAGGGTCTGGTGGGTGTTGCAAACACCATCCCGTAACGTGGGAATGAGTGATCAACTCAGAGGAATCATAGAGCAAAGATTAGCATGTTCACAATTCAGTCACGCGATAATAGTAAAGCAGTAAATCAGACAAGTCCTAATACTGTTGTTAATGCAAGATGATATGACGTGATGTATGCCCTCACCGACGATCACCCTCATACGGCAACATCTTACGACCGCGGCATGCCACACTCCCTAGAGTGCTCCACATCTTCCAGGCACATGCAATGCTATGGTGATATGATTACCAAGTTGTTATTAGTCCATTCAAACAGCAGGATTGGGAAACTAAGGTACCTCCCTTGTATCAATCCCAACACGGATCCTGTCTAGGGTCGTCACTCCTAGTATTCTCATACGATGTACATTTCGTAGGTCACTGCAAGGGCTGCCAGGGCTGTTGCTCGCACTCGTTGCACCGCTCCCCCATCACCTTATTAATACAGGCCTACTGTACTCTACTGCACGGAAGGGTCGTCGCCTCCCGTGAACTCAGAATACGCTCGCGGTCACTACAAAGGGCTCGTCGCCTGATCAGTGTAGGCCGACAGCTAGAATATAGTGTCCCATACCACCATAATCTGCTCACGAGTCAAGGTGCTCATTGGTCACTACGGGGAGGTTTGTGGCCCCAGCGTAGGCCGACAGCTCGACCACGGTGTCCCATACCACCATGCCCGGCTCATGAGTCTTCGTGGATCAAGGTACCACGGTTAATAGGGTTTACAATGGTAAGTTCAGTACCCTAGGTTCAAGCAGTTATGATACATACATGGTGAACAAACATCGGCCAGTCGGGTTACTTGACGGGCTCGACTAGCGCGATCGCATCTCGAACTGAACGACATGAAGTGCGTAAAACACTTCGCGTGGCCTAACCACTGCCGCCAACTCTCAACACGAATCACATTCATCGACGCGTCATTCGTGGCTATGACCAGTCAGCCACGAATTCGCTCGGTTACCGACTGCCTGGACTAAGTCAAGTCCCACACATCTATGGAATCACTATAAAAGGTATTGGAATTGAAATACATCATGGGAGCATGTTAGCACATGTTATAACATTCAACTTAAGCAAATCTTCAAGGCATACTTCCCATGCATATTCAACTTAAGCAAATCCTCAAGCACATACATTCCATGCATGTAATGAAATCTTGCATTTTGTCAACATGTAGAAAATCATTTAGGTCGGCATAATAGTTGAAAAATCAATCACAAGGTATCAAATAACATCATTTAATTCAATACATACTAATACAAGCATTTATACAAACACATGCACTACACACTTAAGTCTACATATAGCATGTCGACCCAAAGTGTGCAACTAGGCGAATCTCTTCGCCAAACTAATTATGCACGCATTCCTAACTCCCTAATGCGACAACAAACCATGTCAATCACATCAGCAAAATATGAATGCAAACAGTACTTCCTACAAATGACTAAAATGCCCTAAATCTCATATTCTTCGTTAGCTTACGAAACGGGAAACGGAGAGCATTTTGTACATGTCAAACGGCGATGCCGTCAAGAATCTACTATTAAACGACATTGAAAGCATTGGGAACCGTCAATCCAAGCGTCTAAAATCCTCACCTAGTGTCTTGTAGACTCGGGAATTGAAGCGGAGTGTATATGCTTCGTCTACGGCGAGTAAGGAGCCTAATACATAAGATCCATAAGCTACATCGCTATGGAAACAAGAAAAACTCAAATCACCAACTATTTAGGGTTTTTACTTACCTAGGATTGCGGTGGAATCGCCGGGAAAGCGGTAGAGGAGTGTTGCTTAAGCATGTGCAACACGTAGCACAAGTGGCGGGAAGAACTCTCCCACTCTCTCACAATCTCTCACTCTTTTTCTCTCTCCCAAGCTAGGGCTTCTCTCAAATTCGGATGGGAGAGAGGAGTGAGGGTTTCAACCCCTTTTATAGCCTAAAACATTCCCAAAATAGGCTTGGGAACAATGTTTACTTGGTGCCTAACCAAATCGGGGCCGTTTCGGTCCAAAAGGGCATTTCTGGAGGTCCCCAGGCCAAATGCGGTCGGACTTAAGCTCATGCATACTAGATCTAGCATACATCCAGTTTTCAGACCGGTTGGGTTCCCAGATCGCACGTGGCGGCCCAGTTTCAGTTTAACGGTCACCGCACCAAGATCAGGCCTATAAGTCCCGTGATATATAATAGATATTTTTCCTGATCCAAGGGTGTAATTTGGCTGTATTCTGACGGTCAGAATGCTTAATACTGATGCGTCAAATTTGTGTGCCAGATTTGAATTTGAAATTCCAACTATGTCCCTATTCACACTCTCTTCGGTCCGGGCTCAATGAAATAGCCTGTGATAATCGGTTTGACTTGATTTTTGGAATGAGTGTCAAGCCCAGCTAGACGGTCCTAACGGTCTAAGATAGGAGGTATCGGACTTTCAACGTGCGGTCTAGATCCAATACAAAGATTCAAAGTGGTCCAGAGAACAAACCGGCTTAGAGTTTGATCCGAGGCTTTAGAGCATTATAGCACCCTTAGTTCCACTCGCTTCGGGCCTTGTAGAACGTATTTAAAGTGATCAGGGACCATTTCCCAGCTATTCTAACGTTGCACTAGCTAACCTAGTCAAATTTTCTAAAGGAATGAATTCTACGCAATCTCGGGTCGAGTTGGTACTCGAGCCCAAGTATGGATTTTTCACGGGCGTTACAATCTACCCCCCTTAACAAATAATTTCATCCTCGAAATTTTGTACCTTTTCGTACTCCTCGAGAAGCTGTGGGTAGTTCTTTCTGATCTCGGCTTCTGTCTCCCAAGTAGCCTCCTCCTCAGTATGATGCGTCCATAGTACCTTCACAAGGGGAATCACCTTGCTACGCAGTACCTGCTCCTTCCGGTCTAAGATGCGTGTCGGTCGCAGGATATAAGTAACATCCTCTCCTAACTGCACCTGCTCCCATCTGATGATATGAGAAGGATCAGCAACGTACTTCTTCAGCATAGAAACATGAAATACGTTGTGGACGCTCGCGAGGGGCGTGGGTAAAGCCAATCGGTAAGCCACTGCTCCCACACGATCGAGGATCTGAAATGGACCAATGTATCGCGGTGCCAGCTTCCCCTTCTTTCCGAACCGAAGGACTCCCTTCATAGGGGAAACTCGCAAAAACACATGATCCCCGACTGTGAACTCTAGTGGTCTCCGTCTCGTATCGGCGTAGCTCTTCTGTCTGCTCTGCGCTGTAAGAAGCCGACGTCGAATAATATCAATCTTCTCTGACGTCGCCTGCACCAACTCTGGGCCGATCAAGCTGCGCTCACCGACCTCTAACCAGCAATGCGGTGCGCGACAAGGTCTCCCATACAGCGCCTCATAAGGTGCCATGCCGATACTCGCCTGGAAGCTATTGTTGTACGCAAATTCCGCATATGCAAGACAGTCATCCCAACTGTCCTTGAAGTCCAACGCGCAAGCTCGCAACATGTCCTCCAGGATCTGGTTCACTCGCTCTATCTGTCCGTCCGTCTGTGGGTGGAAGGCAGTACTGAACTTCAACTTCACACCCATAGCCTCCTGAATGCGAGTCCAGAAAATAGAAGTGAATCGCGTGTCTCTGTCCGACACGATCTCCAACGGAACTCCATGCAGACGCACAATCTCTCGGATATACAATCTAGCCAGCTCGTCTGCAGAGTTCGTAACTCTGATCGGTAGGAAGTGCGCCGACTTCGTCAATCGGTCGACGATCACCCAAATGGAATCATGCCCCTTCCTCGTCTTCGGCAACCCAGAAATGAAGTCCATGGAAATGAAATCCCACTTCCACTCTGCAATCGGCATAGGCTGCAAAAGTCCAGGTGGTCGGCGATGCTCTGCCTTCACCTGCTGACAAGTGAGACAACGGGACACGAACTCAGCAATGTGGGTCTTCATACCTTCCCACCAGTACGTCCTCTTCACGTCACGATACATCTTCGTGCTGCCAGGATGCATCGCGAGTCTAGTAGAATGCGCAGCCTCGAGAATCTCTCGTCTCAAGTCAGGGACATCAGGAACGCATAGGCGGCCACGGTAACGTAAACCCCCATCCATGCCAACTCGCCAGTCGGCGTCATCATCATCACTGGCCTGCTCTCGAAGCTCAGTAAGATGCGCGTCGTCCCTCTGCGCCTCGATGACACGGTCATCGATCGGGGATCGCACCTGAACATGTGCGATGAACTCAAATGGCTCCTCTACGGTGAGTTTCTGCTCAAAGTCTCACAAAAACTCAACCATATCCCACTCGGCAACCATCAGCGGAGCCGCAAACTCTATCGCCTTCTTGCGGCTCAACGCATCAGCCACAAGGTTCGCCTTCCCAGGATGGTAAGAGACTTCAAACTTGAAGTCCTTCAGCGTCTCCATCCATCGCCGCTGCCTCATATTCAAGTCCCGCTGTGTGAATATGTACTTGAGGCTCTTGTGGTCGCAAAAGAGCTCGAACTCCTCTCCGTAGAGGTAATGTCTCCAGAGTCTCAGTGCGAATATCACGGCTGCCAACTCCAGGTCGTGTGTAGGGTAATTCTCCTCGTGCTTCCTTAATTGTCTCGAGGCATACGAAATTACCCTGTCCCTCTGCATAAGGACACAACCCAAACCAACGCTAGACGCGTCAGTGTATATAGTGTATCTAACCCCTTGCTCTGACAATACTAGCACAGGGGCGGACGTAAGTCTGTCCTTCAGCTCCTGAAAAGCTGACTCCGCCTTATCATTCCAGGCGAACTTCACGTCCTTCCGTGTCAACTGAGATAAGGGTCTCGCGATCTTCGAGAAATCCTGAATGAAGCGCCGATAGTAGCCAGCGAGACCCAAGAAACTCCTCACCTCAGTGACAGAACCAGGCTGCTCCCAGTCCTGCACCGCAGCTACCTTAGACAGGTCAACTGCCATGCCATCCTTGGACACCACGTGTCCCAGAAACTTCACCTCCTGCTTCCAGAAGTCGCACTTCTTGTACTGTGCTAACAACTGATGCTGTCTGAGCGTATCAAGGACCAAACGCAAGTGCTCCTCATGCTCCTCTCGACTCCTAGAGTATACCAAAATGTCGTCGATGAAGACAACGACGAATCGATAGAGGAAGGGCCGCAATACCCTGTTCATCAGATCCATGAACACGGCCGGTGCGTTCGTGAGACCGAACGACATCACAAGGAACTCGTAATGACCAAAACTGGTCCTGAACGCTGTCTTCTGCACGTCCTCATCTCTGACGCGCAGCTGATGATATCCTGACTGAAGGTTAATCTTCGAGAAGTACTGCGCTCCTCTCAACTGATCAAACAAGTCATCGATCCTGGGCAAAGGGTACTTGTTCTTCACTGTGAGTTGGTTCAGCCTGCGATAATCAATACACAATCGCAGCGAACCATCCTTCTTCTTCACGAACAAGACCGGTGCCCCCCAAGGTGATACGCTAGGCCGTATAAGGCCGAGCTCTAGTAGACCGTCAATCTGCGTCCTCAACTCCTCCATCTCACATGGTGCCATGCGATACGTCGGCAGTGAGACGGGTGTAGAACCAGGAATCAGATCGATAGTGAAATCGATCTCACGTCTGGGCGGCAAACCAGGGATCTTCCTGAACAGATCCCCGAATTCAGAAACAACTGGCGTCTGCTCAAGTACCTGGGCACCAGCGTCGCGCAATAGAGTGGCGTAGCTAAGAATGCGGAAAGGAAGATTTACCCGCACTGAAAATGTGAAAGGCGTGCCCTCAGGCTCGTACACCGTCACCACACGAGCCTCGCAGTCAATCTTGGCTCTCGCTGCAGTCAACCAGTCCATGCCAAGAATGACGTCGAGATATACGAGCGAGGGATCGACGACCAGATCAAGAGTCATCGTCCTGCCTCCCAGATCAACTAAACAACCCTCACACATCTGGGTGACATCCGAATAATCTCCATGAGCTGCAAGGACTCGCACGCTATCCATAGTGATAGTCTGCAACCCAAGACGTCTGACTACGGCACGCGATATCAAGAAAATCGTGGAACCAGTGTCCACCATGACAAGAACGGGAGTACCTCCGATATGGCCCGTGACCTCGAAGGCTGAATGCTGGAAAGTCGGCGTCGTAGCTGCCTCAGCGGTCAGTGCATGAACTCGAGCCTGCTGTGGCCGGTTCGGCCGCTGTGTCAAGGGCCGTGGGGGCTGTCGAATCTGCGATACTGTGGGTCTGAAAGAGGACTGCGCAGGAGCTGACCGTATAGGCGGTGCTGATATCGCCTGTGGACGTACACGATCAATCTTCTGCAGCGGCGAGAACCCACTGTCCCGTATCCTCGTAAAGCAACTCGGCGCTAGGTGGCCCGTCCTCCCACAGTATGTGCATGATAGATCAGGGCGCCGAAACGGTCCTACTGGAGCCGTGGTCCTGGTAGGAGGATCAATGCGAGGCCTCTTGCCCGCGAAGGGCCTATCTGGCAACTCCGGTCGCGGCCTAGAAGTAGTCGGGCCTCGTGATCGCGCAAGTCGATCCACGTCCTGCTCTGCCCGCATGGAC
The DNA here is from genome assembly GCA_037074715.1 of Magnolia kwangsiensis. NCBI lineage: Eukaryota > Viridiplantae > Streptophyta > Magnoliopsida > Magnoliales > Magnoliaceae > Magnolia > Magnolia kwangsiensis. The sequence continues at coordinate 32,491,884 of CM073586.1, read as the reverse complement.
ATGTGAACCAACTCCGCATAGGAGGAGAAACTGATACAGCACATCTTCGACCGAATATCCGGTCGCAAGCCCTCCAAAAAGCGCCGTATGCGCATCTGCTCATCAGCTAAAATCGTCGGGACGTACCTGCCCAACTCTGTGAACCGATGCTCATACTCGGTGACCGTCATCGCTGCCTGCCTGAGACGGAGAAACTCATTCTCCCTCTCGTGTCTGTAGGTCTGAGGATAATACTTCTCATGGAAGTGAAACTCGAATGCTGCCCATGTCCATACGAAGTCTGCGGTAACAGTCCGCAATACACTATCCCACCACATACTGGCCTCTCTCTCAAACTGGAAGGTAGCCAGCTCTACCTGCTCTGCCTCAGTACAGTGCAACATGCGCAGAATCTTCGACACTCGGTCGAGCCAAAACTCAGCCTCCTCGGGTCTGTGAGAACCCGTGAAAGTAGGAGGCCGCAAGCGCTGAAATCGCTCCAGAAGGCCCCGTGTGTCAGCAGGGTTCCCCGCAGGGAAAGCAGGCTGCGCAGGAAGTGTTATGCCCTCATCCTGGGCGTAAGCATAGGCATCCTCAGCTGGATGCGCAGGTGGTGTAGGCGGAGTAGGTGCAGTCGCACCCCCACCCTGGGCTAAAGTCCCGACTATGGTAGTCAATAGCTGCTGCTGCTGTAGCATCATAGCCATCATCTGCTCGAATCTATCAGGTGGTGGAGCAGGCTGTGGCGGATGAGGTGCGGAAGTAGATGCGCGCTGTGGCTCTCTAACTGATGGTGTAAATGGCGGTGGTCCATCTGTAGGACCAGTAGCAGGCTGAGACGATCGAACAGTCTCAGGAATCGGGCCCACAGCAGGGTCCGGACGAGTGCCAGACTGAGAGGGAGTCTGATCCATCTGCTCAGACAACGAAAGCCGAACCGTGCTCCTCGTAGTCTTAGGTGGCATTCCCTATATTCAAAATAGGGCGCAACCTTGTCAGTCTCAATTGCTCAAATACACCACAATCATTCACTAAAGAGTCAAAGGCATTCCATGCATTTCAATTAATCAAAATTGTCACAATACAAGGGATATATCCTTACAAGCATCATGACTAGAATGACATGGAAATTAAGACAGTTAAGCAACAGCAACATAAGCAAAACACTAGCCTCAATAGGCTTACACACATAAAACAGAAAATGGCTAACTACTCGTAACAACATCAAAGATCGCGTCGCTAGTCGGAGTCTGGCGACGGAGGAGGAGCACCCTTATCCTGTAAACAACACAGGATTGCCTTCAAGGTGCGAGTCACCTTGCCAAATTTCTTCTTCGTAACGGCCTTGGCATCAGCGACCTCTGCTCGAAGTTCTTGGACTTCCCTTCGCAAAGCGGTCTGGCTCTCCTCCATCCGAGCAATGCGATCGTCGATAGTAGCCTGCGCAGAAGGAGGAGGGCTCTCATCAGTATCCTGAGCCTCCTCTTCTGCGTCTTCCTGAGTCTCTTCCTGAACCTCTGCACTAGGTTCTCCTTCGCTTTGATCTTCCTCTTCATCAAAGTCGTCCCCACTATCCCTTTCAAGTTGATTTTCACGATATTGCGACCCAATCTTCATCTTAACCATTGTCGACTCATCGATGGTGTGAATCGATACCGGCAATTCGGGTCCAAGTCTATAGGCAAACTCAAGTGCAATCTTGCAAATGAGTCGGCCAAAGGGAAGGGATTCGGATGTTCTTCTCGACCTGGCTATGAGAACTATCTGCCGTAAGATGAAAGTGGCCATACATACGTTCTCTCCCTGAGCCACCAGAAATAAGAAATCGACCATAAGACGTGTACATTCAATGCGGTTCGTCGACCTAGGATAAACATTGAACGTGCAGATGTGATGCAGCAGACGCAAATCCTCAGACATGTACGTCGCCTTGAGGCTATTATTAGGCTGCCATGGAACCAACTTACCGCACAGAAACCTGGTGCGGCGATCTCGTTCACGTCTAGTCCTCAAATTTTTCTCACTTGGATGTACATCACCTAGAGGCACGTTGAGAAGTCGCGCAACCAACTGGACGTCGATCGTAGCCATCCGATCTCTACCAAAAGGGATTTTGAACTGCAAGGGCTCCAAGGTAGGACTCTGGATGCTAGCATAGAAGGCACGAACAGTGCTCACATTAGCACGAGCGCGAGCTTCAAAGATCGGTCCCCAGTGCGCAGCTTCAATGCGTTCGAACAACAGATACTCGCCGAACAATCGCCCATCTACGTCCGCCTCAAATAACACTCTACGATCAGTGTATTCACCATGAGGCATCTCTGATAGGATGGTTCGTCCAAGATGTGCATGGGGATCCAAATCCCGCTTTGTACGGCACTCCAGGACTGCCGCTGGACCTGCGGCGGTGCTTGAACTTGCGGCACCACCCCGCGGTCTTCTCGATCGAGCAGGGCGGCTCGGCCCAGCCTCGTCTGTTGCAGTTTTTCTCTTACCCATCAAAGACAGGATGGATGAGAGTGACAAAAGACCCAAAATAGCTTCCACGAAAGCCATGGAAAACGCCAAAAATGCGGAGAAATGGCTGTCCAATCTGACGAAAGGAAATCTAGGCGTCGTAGAGGGATGCTTCAAGCTTCCCAAGGCTGTACTTTCAGGGAAAAATAAGAACAAAAAGATGAAATGGAGCTGCTCACGATTTCAGCACTATTTGGGGGATTTTGGAGCTCCAAATGGGAAAATCATCAAGGAAAGGGGCTGCCAACACCCAATAATCAATGGGTGGTGGTCGGTTTTGGCCAAGGAAGGGTTTAGGAGGGGTTTGGGTCGCCGGGGTTTGGAATGGAGTGCTGAAAATCAAATCTAGGGTATGCAAGGGGGCTGTTTGTGAAGGAGAGGGGTGTTTTAGGGGTTTTCGTGGGATGGGAGGTAGCTAGGAGTGATGGGGGGTGTATTTAAGTGGGTGCGCCCAAAGGGCAGCACCATCGGAGGTGGCCGGCCGGCGATGCATCGCCCGGCCGGCGATGGCATCGCCGGCCAACCTTCAGGTTGGCCAGCGGGACCCCATGGGTCTGGTCCCCCATGGTCCCAGGGCCCCAAAAAAGTTGGTCCCACCCCTTGGTTCATTATATTTTGGTCCCTATGGGCCCAAACATGTGTTCGGGGCTTTCCGGGTCCACATCGCAATCCCGAATACCAAACCATATGATGCAGAATATGAATTTGGGGTAGAAGGATCCAGTACATCTTTCTAGCTCCTTAGTTGCTAAAGAAAGTGAAGTTAGAATGGCCTTATGGCCATTTTTCATGAAATTTTACTATTCACTATAAAATTTGGTGAATGTACTAATTTGTGTTATTTTCACATTAGGTTTGATGCCTAACATGAAATGGATAAGAAAGAACTGAAGGTTGAAGTGTTTAGAGAAGGAATTTTGAGAATTTTTGGCAAAACGGGGTTTTTAAGCCCTGGCGATTGATTACTGGAGTCGTGGTCATTCCACGGCCCAAAGGTTCACTTTTGCGGTTTAAAACCGTTCATAGGACGTCTCCACCCGACTTTCTACAGCTTAGAAGTGATTCGGGTCACTTTACGCGACCCGAGATGCGTTACAGACTCGATCTTGCGATCGATCCTTATAGACTTCGCCTATCGGCGAATCTGTGATCCTAGAAGTGTTTCTAGACCCTTATCGCACCCACCTAAGTCAAAGGAAGCGACAGCGTATGTCGCAAGACCATAACCCAGGCCCAGTATACTCTCATTCATGCTCTGATACCAACTTGTAACACCCTGAAATTCGGGGGTCGTGTATAAACTCAACTCCCGAGTTCCAGACCGTCACTTATGCAACAAAAATGGTTATGATTCGATGTTGTCTGATTTAAAGCATTCACATGAGTAAAAGTATACCAAAACTGCAATTCATACTTCAGATCCAGTGATAAAAGCAAGCGGAAGACTGAACAAGATATATATCACTGTATGGAAAAACAAAGTAATCTCAACTGTCTCCAAAGTATGACTACATCTCTGAGTCTCATATACATGTACATAACAAAAGAATAATGTTCAAAAAGAAAAGTCCCACTGATGTCCCCTCGATCCAGGTCGCCTACGGGAAGCCGTCATGATACTGCATATACGAGAACTCATCCTGGTCCTCGTCATCATCTAGCTCCACCTCCTGGATCTCATCGTCACCTGCAACTACAACAGGGTCTGGTGGGTGTTGCAAACACCATCCCGTAACGTGGGAATGAGTGATCAACTCAGTGGAATCATAGAGCAAAGATTAGCATGTTCACAATTCAGTCACGCGATAATAGTAAAGCAGTAAATCAGACAAGTCCTAATACTGTTGTTAATGCAAGATGATATGACGTGATGTATGCCCTCACCGACGATCACCCTCATACGGCAACATCTTACGACCGCGGCATGCCACACTCCCTAGAGTGCTCCACATCTTCCAGGCACATGCAATGCTATGGTGATATGATTACCAAGTTGTTATTAGTCCATTCAAACAGCAGGATTGGGAAACTAAGGTACCTCCCTTGTATCAATCCCAACACGGATCCTGTCTAGGGTCGTCACTCCTAGTATTCTCATACGATGTACATTTCGTAGGTCACTGCAAGGGCTGCCAGGGCTGTTGCTCGCACTCGTTGCACCGCTCCCCCATCACCTTATCAATACAGGCCTACTGTACTCTACTGCACGGAAGGGTCGTCGCCTCCCGTGAACTCAGAATACGCTCGCGGTCACTACAAAGGGCTCGTCGCCTGATCAGTGTAGGCCGACAGCTAGAATATAGTGTCCCATACCACCATAATCTGCTCACGAGTCAAGGTGCTCATTGGTCACTACGGGGAGGTTTGTGGCCCCAGCGTAGGCCGACAGCTCGACCACGGTGTCCCATACCACCATGCCCGGCTCATGAGTCTTCGTGGATCAAGGTACCACGGTTAATAGGGTTTACAATGGTAAGTTCAGTACCCTAGGTTCAAGCAGTTATGATACATACATGGTGAACAAACATCGGCCAGTCGGGTTACTTGACGGGCTCGACTAGCGCGATCGCATCTCGAACTGAACGACATGAAGTGCGTAAAACACTTCGCGTGGCCTAACCACTGCCGCCAACTCTCAACACGAATCACATTCATCGACGCGTCATTCGTGGCTATGACCAGTCAGCCACGAATTCGCTCGGTTACCGACTGCCTGGACTAAGTCAAGTCCCACACATCTATGGAATCACTATAAAAGGTATTGGAATTGAAATACATCATGGGAGCATGTTAGCACATGTTATAACATTCAACTTAAGCAAATCTTCAAGGCATACTTCCCATGCATATTCAACTTAAGCAAATCCTCAAGCACATACATTCCATGCATGTAATGAAATCTTGCATTTTGTCAACATGTAGAAAATCATTTAGGTCGGCATAATAGTTGAAAAATCAATCACAAGGTATCAAATAACATCATTTAATTCAATACATACTAATACAAGCATTTATACAAACACATGCACTACACACTTAAGTCTACATATAGCATGTCGACCCAAAGTGTGCAACTAGGCGAATCTCTTCGCCAAACTAATTATGCACGCATTCCTAACTCCCTAATGCGACAACAAACCATGTCAATCACATCAGCAAAATATGAATGCAAACAGTACTTCCTACAAATGACTAAAATGCCCTAAATCTCATATTCTTCGTTAGCTTACGAAACGGGAAACGGAGAGCATTTTGTACATGTCAAACGGCGATGCCGTCAAGAATCTACTATTAAACGACATTGAAAGCATTGGGAACCGTCAATCCAAGCGTCTAAAATCCTCACCTAGTGTCTTGTAGACTCGGGAATTGAAGCGGAGTGTATATGCTTCGTCTACGGCGAGTAAGGAGCCTAATACATAAGATCCATAAGCTACATCGCTATGGAAACAAGAAAAACTCAAATCACCAACTATTTAGGGTTTTTACTTACCTAGGATTGCGGTGGAATCGCCGGGAAAGCGGTAGAGGAGTGTTGCTTAAGCATGTGCAACACGTAGCACAAGTGGCGGGAAGAACTCTCCCACTCTCTCACAATCTCTCACTCTTTTTCTCTCTCCCAAGCTAGGGCTTCTCTCAAATTCGGATGGGAGAGAGGAGTGAGGGTTTCAACCCCTTTTATAGCCTAAAACATTCCCAAAATAGGCTTGGGAACAATGTTTACTTGGTGCCTAACCAAATCGGGGCCGTTTCGGTCCAAAAGGGCATTTCTGGAGGTCCCCAGGCCAAATGCGGTCGGACTTAAGCTCATGCATACTAGATCTAGCATACATCCAGTTTTCAGACCGGTTGGGTTCCCAGATCGCACGTGGCGGCCCAGTTTCAGTTTAACGGTCACCGCACCAAGATCAGGCCTATAAGTCCCGTGATATATAATAGATATTTTTCCTGATCCAAGGGTGTAATTTGGCTGTATTCTGACGGTCAGAATGCTTAATACTGATGCGTCAAATTTGTGTGCCAGATTTAAATTTGAAATTCCAACTATGTCCCTATTCACACTCTCTTCGGTCCGGGCTCAATGAAATAGCCTGTGATAATCGGTTTGACTTGATTTTTGGAATGAGTGTCAAGCCCAGCTAGACGGTCCTAACGGTCTAAGATAGGAGGTATCGGACTTTCAACGTGCGGTCTAGATCCAATACAAAGATTCAAAGTGGTCCAGAGAACAAACCGGCTTAGAGTTTGATCCGAGGCTTTAGAGCATTATAGCACCCTTAGTTCCACTCGCTTCGGGCCTTGTAGAACGTATTTAAAGTGATCAGGGACCATTTCCCAGCTATTCTAACGTTGCACTAGCTAACCTAGTCAAATTTTCTAAAGGAATGAATTCTACGCAATCTCGGGTCGAGTTGGTACTCGAGCCTAAGTATGGATTTTTCACGGGCGTTACAGCTAACAACCTGATTTGGGTCTGGTGACAAATATATATATATATATATATATATATATATATATATATATATATATATATATATATATATTTGGAGGATAGGAATCTCCTTGGAAAGAGATACATGATTAAAAAAACTAGAGAAAGATTCAGATAATTTGAATCCCTTAAACAGGATGGAATACATGCAAACAGATAAAGACCAAAATCATAAATTTAATCTTGTTGGGAAATTTATACAGATTAATGTAATTTCTGTATAATATGGAAACTGAAAATAATTAGAAATAAGGACAGGCTGAAGCACGTTTGAAAACGCTGTCCTTAAAGCGTAATTTGCCCCTACTCAGGTGAACTGAGTATGCTGATAGGTTACAGACAAATTGCTTCTAGGATACGATGAGCCTGGTGTGGGTCTGCATTCAGCAAACACGAAGGCCCACCAAATGGAACTCTTATACACACTATCTGGCAGAATTACAACAAAAGGAAAAAGAAAAATCCCAAAGAAAAGAAGAGAAGATTTTGTGATTTGAGACCACTGCACTGGTCAGATTCTTCTGCCCCTTGGTTCAGTTGAACCGTTCTTAGACCACACCTTTGGTCAATTCTTCAAGCAACGGTTCTGATTCACTTATTTTACTGCTGATGTTTTGGCCTGTAGGAGAGAAACTGTAATTCGTATTGAGATTGCTGGAATGTTGTGAGATGGATTGGAAAACCATCCAGGGCCTCATTTTATAGGCTTAAGATGGCTGGGAGTTATGGTCCAGGGACATAAATTCCACTAGCCGTTTTATAGCTGTTGGAATATGGTTGTTGAAAACTAGCCGTTTTATGGCTGTTGGATACTAGCCGTTTTATGGCTGTTGTGAGAGAACTGGCTAGCCGTTTTATAGCTGTTGGGCTAGCCATTTTCTAGGTGTTGGCTAGCCGTTTTATAGCTGTTGGGCTAGCCATTTTCTAGCTGTTGGCAACAGTTTCTGCAATAAAGGTTATAGCTATTACACTTTTGTGCAACAGCTATATTTCCAACCACTATATAATTAGAGGGACTCTCATTCAGTCCTCTAGTTTTCATCCAGCCACCTATCTGCCTTAGCCTCTTTGTCGCACCGTGACTCGCACCCATCTCGCTCCAGTTCACGAAAGGAGCGACCCTCTGCGACACGATGCGCACGTGCGAAGTGCAAAGTGCGCCACTAGTGCCTCTACAGCCACACTGCCTCACATGCCCACGCCCTCGCACCGAGTCCGAGTCCAAGACGCGTGCGCATGCGCGGTGTTCCAGTGCTATGCACTGGAACACGCAAGTTTCATTCTCCTTTGGACCATGTGTGTAAGTATTATAATACTCCACACTTTACATATAAAGAACTTTTTCTTCTCCTCTTTTTCCAATGTGGGACTATTCCCAAAAACCCACAAAAGGTGTTTTTTCAAACAACTTTTATATATTATATTATTTTATTATTAAAATATATTTTATAAAAATCAATATTTTTTGCAACAAATCTGAGAGAAAAATAAAGAAGAGGAAAATACCTGCGAAAATTTCAAAGTCGGAGCCCCTGACATTGCCAGAGAGAGAGAGAGAGAGAGAGAGAAGGAATGAGGAGAGGGAGAGAGAGAGAGAGAGTGAGAGAGAGAGAGAGAGGGGGGGGGGGGGGAATGAGAAGAGGGAGAGGGAGAGGCGCAGAGAGAGAGGGAGAGACGTGGATGAGAGAGGGGTTGGTTAGGTTCGGCACCCTAACCAGTCATTAAAGCATAGAAGTTTTTAACAGTGGTGTCACTCTCCCCACTATTTTCTCTCTGGTGGGGTCCACTGGAGTTTTGGATGTGACTTGTTCTTTGGATCTTACCCTAAAATGATCTCTCCAGATGGATGGATGACGTGGATACAAAGCATACATCATGGTGGGGCTCACGGAACTTGGTGACGTCACTTCAATAGGATGCGGATTTCATGCCAAAGCCTTTTGCAGGAAGTTCCTGCACTGGAAACATGGGTGGGGCCCAACGTGATTTTTTTAAGAAATCCACACCATAAACCTGTTTTCTGAGCCCATTTTAAGATTTGAGAGCAAAAGTGAGAAGGATCCAAGACTCAAGTGGGCCGCACTAGAGGAAAAGGTGGGTAGGAAAATTCCTACCATTGAAAACTCGTTGGGGTAGAAAGTGATGTTTACATGCCATCCATACTGTTAATAACGTCATTCCTACTGGGATGAATTGAAAACACAAATATTAGCCTGATTCAAAACTTTTGTGGCCCCACAAATATTTCAACTGTGTACATTCAATACTCACATTTTAGGCCCACTTGACTATTGGATACGGCTCATTTTTGGCCTCTTATTCTAAAAATATCTCAGAAAATGGATGGGCGGAGTGGATTTCTCACAAACATCATGGTGGGCCCCACCTAAGTTTCAGTGAAGGAAGTTCTTGGAAAAGCTTTTGCAGGAAATTCGCGTCCCACTCTCCTTACTCAACACTCAACTTGTTAGCAATTTTTTTTTAAACACATGCACACACACACCCCACTCACTCACGCTGGTGGAATTTCACCACCTATGGTACTCGAACCCTTACCGGGAGTTGAGTCTACCACCCGGGCAAGTTCCGTGAGTTCTATCATGATGTATGTGTTATATCCAAACCGTCCATCCAAATGGCGAGTTGGTAGTAAGGCTTAAGACACAAAATATGACAAATTTAACTATCAAGTGGGCCACACGATCAAAAGCATGTGGGGGATTGAACGTATACCATTGAAACCCTTTTGGGGCCATAGAAGTTTTGGATCAACATGAATTTTGTTTATCCTCTTCATCCAGGTCTTTGTGACCTTATGATTAGATTGGATGGAAAGTTAACGTTATGGTGGGCCCTACGAATTTTTTAACGGTGAAAATCGTCACCCCTATTGGTATTTGTGGTGTGGTCCATTCAATCTTTGGATATGATTCATTTTTTGGATAATTCTCTAAAATGATCTCGGAAAATGGATGAACGGTGGATCCCAAATTTTCGGTAAATCTAAAGCTCAAGTGGACCATGCCACACAAAAGTGTAGAATAATGATTTGCACAGTTGATACCTTCCTTAGGACCACAATAATGTTTATTTTTCATCCAACCTGTTCATAATATCAAAAAGATGTGATGAAGAGAAATCATAGACAACTGTTATGGCCTCCAAGAATTTTTCAATAGTAGAGGTTCAATCACACTATTTCTTATGGTGTGGTCCACTTGAGCTTTGAATATGCTTCCTTTTTGTTCTTTAGATCTCAAATTATCTGTTAACATGAATGAACGGAGTGGATAAAATAAATAAATAATGGCGGACCCCACAGAGTTTACTCAGTATGCTAAGGGTAATTAGTAAGTCACCTAAATGGAGTGGAGAGGGGTTTCCTTCATAATCATATATTGGGCTTGCCTAAATGTGATTCACATATTCAACCCACTCATTATGTGTCCCACTTTAATGAAGGGTCAGACCAAGTTTCAGCCGCATCCAAAACTCATGTGGGCCCCACCAAGTGCTTTTATATTTTTTTAGGATGTCTTCACATAGTTTTAGATGGTATGGCCCACCTGAGTTACGTATACAGATGATTTTTGAGATATCTCATAACCTAAAGGGGACGTATCAAATGCAAGGTGTTGATGTTCTACACACATCATGATGGGGCCCACAAAACTTACTAACATCAATTCTTAAGTTCTCGCGAGGTCAATAAGTTAGGTCACAATTTTGACCAGAATATTTGGCCCATTTTATATATTTGGTCCATTTACTCTATTTTACTGATCAATATCCTTAATTTGACTAGTTATGGCTACATTTTTTACACTTAATTTTTCTTTGAAAACTTTTAACAAAATATTATTTTTATTATAAAATATTTCAAAAAAAATAAAATACAAATTCTAAATTTTTATTTTCAAAATCTTAAAAAAATTCTCAAATTTTAATTTTTTTTCTTAAAAATTCCAAAATGCTAATTTTTTTTCTTCAGAAGCATCATTTTGTTTTCGACTTTTCAATTTTCTTTTTTAAATGATATATTTATTTTTTCAAAATCTCGATGTTTTTACAAATAACTTTTTCTTTTAATTTCAAAATTTTAACATTTTCAATTATTTTTTAAAATCACAAATTTTTTCAACTTCTTTATGTTTCATTTCAAAATGTCAGTTTTTTGTTAAAGTATCTATTCTTTAATATCATTTAATTTTAAAATTTTCAATTCTTTCTAACTTCTCCATTCTTTTTTAAAAGCATCCTTTTTGAACTCGTCAATTTTGATCGAACTTCACAGTTTTATTTTATTTTTCAAAAATACAAACTCTCATTTTCTTTTTCAAAATATTCTCATTTTTCAATATCTCAAAAATTTCACATTTTTTTAAATATTTTTAATTTTCTTTTTCAGGATATTATTTTTTTCTCGAAATCAAATTCTTTTTTTCAAACTTATCAACTTTATTCAATATTCTTTTTTATTTCTCACAAAATAGATTTTTATTAAATCAGGATTTTTATTTTTCAAAATCTCATTTTTTTTCTCAAACATTGTTAAATTTATTTTTTTAACTTCTCAATATTCTTTTTCATATCATATTACAAATCATTTAAATATTAGTTTTAAATTTTTTAAAAAATAATAATTTCCACTCATTTATATAAAAACAATATATATATATATATATATATATATATATATATATATATATATATATATATATATATATATATATATATATATATATGCATTCAATCAATTGTTAAAAAATAATATTAGATACAAATCTGTACAATTAAACCATTGAAATTCTATTAAAAAACATTCTTAGACTATAAAAAAACATAATTTTCCACCATATTCTAAAAAAAAAAGAAAAAAATAAATGTTCTAGGTAAAGGACCTTTTATGACAGACCATGATCCGTCGCAAAAGAAACTAAAAGACGTTGTGAATGGCTATTTTGGGCTGGAATTTGCAATCCGTCACAAAATCAAAATTTGCGACGGATTTCGTCTGTTGCTAGTTTACGACGGACCAAAATCCGTCGTAAATCAAATTTTCGCTTCCACGACGTGAAAGGCGGGATTGGCGACGGACTTTTTCCGTTAGCGACGGATTAAATCCGTCATTAAATCAAGCGATTTTTGCAATGGACGAAGTCCGTTGCAAAAATCCGTCACAAATCCACAACTTTGGTGTAGTGAAAAATCCAAGAAAATTAAGGACAAAGGGTAAAGAAAATACTGAAAAATCACAAAGTTCAACAACAGAAATAATAGACTGTTTGGTCGCACTAAGGTTGGTTTGGTCCAACTGAATGTACATAAAACAGTCCAGCCATAAAAAGTGATTTTAAGAGATAATTCATCTCAATACTTAGGTTCAACCAAAGCCAGGTTCAATGCCACCAAAGGAGAGTTTGGTGCTATCTAAGGGAGGAGAATTCAAACCTATTCTGATAAAATTCGAATGTATCTTTGGCTAGGCTTGGTGCGACCAAGGGTGATTGTCACTGCGACTGAAGCATAACATAAGTGCATAAAATTGAAGTCGATTCCAATTTGGTGTGAATTTTTCCTATTTAAAAGGGTGATCTAAGCTTTCCAAAACACGAATTAGGGCTTTTGAGAATGACCTAGGGTTGGTGAAGCTTCCACGGAGCCGTCCTTCTTTTTCGATCCCTCAAACCTATCATCTTTTTTTTTATTTTTTTTTCTAAGATGTTAACCATGTTAGGCTAATCTCTTAGCTAAGGCTTAGGGGTGAAGCTTATAGTTCTATTACAATCCTTAGTTTATTTGATTCAATAACAATGGCTTGAATGATGATAATAGATTGAAATAGATTTTGATTTACTATAAAGTCTTTGAGTTGTTTATATTATCACCTCCTAGTATAATGAATACTTTGATTTAACAAGTGATTAGCCTAAATTTGAGAATGATTCAATCCGTATAATTGATTGATCTACTATCGCCTAAGGGTGCTTCAGACGCTTTTAATTCCCTGCAATTGAGATCTAAGTTCTTCATAAGAGAATCATTCAATTGAAATCATATTCGTATTGTTGTTCATGATTGGTTTAACCGAATTATCTTCCAATTGGATATATTGAATTAGTAAAATGATATTGTGATTACTATGAGTGGATTCCTGGATTCTTAGTCATTTATTTATCTGTTTTAAAAACTCGTTTCTACTTAGTTGGATTAAAAACCCAAACAAACCTTTACTATTAAACTAGTTTTAGGTTGTGTTTCCCATTCCCTAAAAATTCTACCTAGGTCTCATTGAGTTATTACTACATTATAACTATCATGCCCTAAATTCGGAACTTGGGCAATACTACTTCCCAAGTCCCAAACTCGGGTCCTAATAGCTTCCTTACCACTCACTAGACTCGGTGAACAGTTAGTGAACTTCCTGGACACTAAACCCAGCTTATGGTGAAGGAAATTTTTTTTTGAATGATTAAATCTGATTAGGTAGTTGCACATCATATAAATGGTATCAATGCATACATCCAAGAGACAAACCATTCCCTCCAAGGGTGGTCACCCGATATAACCATATACATCATTCCATATTTTATATATAGAAGTACAATCATCCCAACAAAAATGAAGGAAATAGTAGCAAGCTCCTGCATGCATCCTACTGCTAAATTCATCCTGAAAATCGTGTAAATTATCTGTATGAGCAAACCACAGCTCGTGAGTTTATGGGGTGCCAAGAGTAAAACATGGCTTATAAGGGTGCTCCTATAAAGACATTCAAAACAACTATAGGCTTGTCATTAACTACATATGCTATCATAGGTGAGCATAATTACTAATCAAACATGTTGTTATAGCTAGATAAGTTGTCATAAACATGTCATAACGTTACGGATACTACTCGAACAAGTAACCATGAATCATAAGATTATCCAATCATCATGTACAAGATAATTAAATTCCATATTCTACTATAAGTCATGCTATAGAAAATGAATGACAAAACTACCATGTGGTGTAGTAGGGATGTAATACGTGGTTTTACAAACCGTAGGGTTCATCACAAAGGACTTATATCCATCCTGAGTGAAATCATGTATAAATGGATGCATGAATTAAGTGTTAAACATCCCATATCTTAAATGACACACCTCCAACTGCATAACACATCTCCACAAGAATCATAATACACCACACAAGTGTAATGCTACATGTTCACAAGAATCATAACACCCCAAACAAGTACAATGTGTAAGAACCTTAACCTTTTGAGGCTGACCGTACACTTCATTTTCAGTACTGACACATTCCCAATGGACCAGATCGACGAGTTTTGATCGCAATCCTATTTTAGTACCGCAATACCCTGAAACTTGTACCCTAGTGATCTCGTGGGCGCTACAATTTCCATATCGTGTGGCACACCCCATTGCGATCCCTAGGTTAGAAGTCGTAGTTTTGGGCATAATCTAAGGTAGGTCGCACAACGCACATGGCCCCACTTACACAAATTCCAATATTGTCAAATCCATCAATCAACCCACCCATCACTCATGTCACTCTCTCTCCCCATTAGTCAAACAAACCCATGCCTTTCTCATGCAACCCATACCCCTACCCATGCTAGCCATCACTCTTTCCTTCTTTTCTCCCTATTTTACCCCTCTTACTTTTTATAATTCCTTGTTTACCCAAAAAGCTCTACCACAAAAACTCACAAACCCCTCTCATTTCTCCAATTTTTTCCTAACAAATGAGAGTGAGAAGAAAAGAGAGAAAAGAGATAAGAGAGAGGGAAAATATTTTAAAAAAAAAATAGAGAGAAAGGATTAGAGAAAATTAGAGAGAATAGAGAAAGAAGAGAAAGTGCTTAAGAGAGGGATTAAGGGATATTAGAGCTTGAGGGAATGTTAGAGGAGTTTAGGGGAGGAACTCACCATCCAAGCTGTCCGATCGATGATCCGACCCAATCCAACTGTCCATCCATCATTGTGAGTGCAAGGGAGGACAAAGTCTCCATTTTTCTTACTTTCTTTCATTTTTCATGGGCCCATAAGGGTGAGTTCCACTGGGGGTATATGATATTTGTGTGTAGAGGGCCCCATAGTCGCGGGGGCCCATCCAATGGCCGATCTCTTCCTTCCTTCCTTCTTTCCTTCTTTTTTTTCTTTAATGATTATGGACCATTGTGGGGCCCGCAAGTGGGCCACCCTGTGAGGAAGCATGCCCCGCATGATACGATAGCGTGGAAATGAGGGGAATGGTTCCATTAAATTGATGCCCAACAATAAAAAACTTCAATAATCTAAATTAGATTCAAATGCATCATATTTCTACAAGATATTCCACTTAGCCTCTAACATCGCTCGCATAATTTACAAAATACATGGTTGTCTTTGAACATGATCAGAAAAAAAAAAAAAAAAAAAAAACTACACTGCAGAATTTGGCACAAGACATAGAGCGATGAAGCAATATCTTGAACATATATAACAATAAGCTACACAAGACATAGATTACGGTTTTGGCACCACAAAATTTGACAACTAAAGGAGCATAAAATTATAGCACTTACAATCTCCCCCTTTGTCAAATTTGTGACAAAACACTCAATAATATAACCAATATGAATACAAAGAATTATGCACAGGTTATAAGAGGAAATCAGTTACAGTCTGGTTAAAGAATAATGCAACAGTTTGTCATGCACCAGCACCGGATGCATCAACAAACACACATCAAGATAAAGTAGGCAAAACATTTACATTTACATTCCACTTCCATACTCATTTACATTCCACTTCCTTACTCCCCCTGAGTAGCACATATAGTCAAAAAAAATACTTACTTTTGCCTTGCTACTCACAATCCAAACCATAAATTCTCCTCCTTTTTGGTACAATATGACAAAGGAAGAAGAAAATAATGGAAAATAAATAAGAGTAATTAAGGAGTCAAGATATAAGTAAAGAAAAGTTCAACAAAGTATGAAGATTTCAATAGTTCAAACCAAAGTCAGTAAACCATTTAAAGTTCACAATCCAACAAAAGTAAACTTAAAGTTATTACAGACCAAAGAGAAAATTACTCAATCAGAACTTGAAGATGGAGCAGGTATGGTAGGATCAAATTAATGCATGCCCTTGTTTAAATGCCTAAGATACTTGCGCATATATTTGAACTGTAAATCATGGGCAACATTCATGTTTTCTACCTTCTCCTCAAGTGCACGTAAATGCACATCAAACTCAGATGGTTCATATTCAAGATCATTACTAGAATCAGACTCAATTTCATCAAAAATATCATCCATGTTTATGTCATCTGGAGGAAGATCATCAGCTTCTTCTCCATTCCCAACTCTAGCTTTATCATCACCATCCACTTGGCCAGGAGCCAATTTTAACTTCATTTTGTTTATATTTGAGTTGTTAAAAATAAGATTATGGATAAGAGCCTCTCCAACAGGCATAGCGACCAACATATGAGAAGCCAACACAGTCATAAGATAGGCAAACGGTATATCACTATGACCTGGATGGAGATAAAACTAAATGATGGAATGACAAATTAAAGAAGGAAGACAAACTTTAGTACCAGAAATAACAGAGTGCAAAACACGAACCATAAATAAAGTCAATTCTATTTTATTACCAAAATACAGATACAGAATAGAAGTAAAAATTCTGTGGAGGACTCTGTATTCGGGTAACAAATACTTTGAGGGGAGTGCATTCCCTCTATGAGTCCATTGCACATTCATGTTACATAATGCTCTTGTGAGCTGTTATTTTTCTATTTCTGAGGGTTTTTCAGTTAGAACATGAATGGAAATACCTTCATCATTAACAGGGATTTTCATAAGGCAAGATATTAGATGACGATCTATATCAAAAGGGCCTTCTCTAGCATCTATTTTAAATGTTAAATTTTCAGAAGAAAATTTAGAGATACATGCAAACATGGAATGTGCAATAGATTGGTATGCATGCCCACTCCAATGTAAGATGTTATCCCATCCAACAGCTTGGAGGAGTGAAAAGATACCAAATGGAGTAATGTTGTTAAGATCAACAGCTTTTTCAACAATAACCTTGCGCAAACGTAAATCCCGTACAAATGGGGGATCATTTTCGGGTGAATGAAGATGGCGCTGAGTTATTGGAGGTGATCTAGAAGATGATGGACCATGGGCTGTTTTCCTTTTCCCCCTAACATCCATTGGCAACAAGAAATACAAAGAACTAAGGAGATGCAAAAGATGAGAAATGGGTTTTCCCAAAAATAGAAATTTGGGAAAAAAAAACTCCAAATAACCTAATAAAGCTTGAAATCAAGCACTCCAATGAAAATAAAGAAGAGAATAGAACTTGAATCTAATAGATTTGACCAACAAAATGCACTAACCTTGAAGATCATGTTGGTGGGTTCGACTGGTCGGACGTTGGCTCGTTGGAGAGGAAGTTAGAAATGAAGAAGTTGAGATTTTTCCCAAATTTAAAACACCCAACGTGCTCCACGACCGGTCTTGAGCTGTCCTCAACCGGTTGTACCAGGACCGGTCGTGTACACTCACGACTGTTCAAGTACCAACTAAAAACATACAATTATCATAAAAATTTAAAATTTAAACACATAAATTCTCAAAAATATTTACACTGTGATACACAAATGCATGAATAATCAATTTTAAATGCACATAGCAAGATCAAATTTTAATTTATTAAACCTACTTTTTTCGAGCGGTTTAGTGAAAATGTCAGCAAGTTAAGTCTCAGTCAGAATGTATTCCAAAGATATTATTTTTTCTTCCACTAATTCACGAATATAATGATACCTAATGTCAATGTGCTTGGTACGTGAATGCTGGATTGGATTTTTTAAAATATTTATAGCACTGGAATTATCGCAATGTAAAGTCATTAAATCCTGTGTAATTTCATAATCACTTAACATATGTTTCATCCAAACAAGCTGAGTACATGCATTTCTTAATGCGATGTATTCAGCCTCAGCTGTAGAGAGTGATATAGAACTTTATTTCTTGTTAAACCAAGAAACTAAATAATTTTTTATATAAAAACAACCACCACTAGTTGATTTCCTATCTTCAATATTTCCAGCCCAATCAGCATCAGTATACCCTGCAAACTGAACAATAGTATCATATGGATACTAGAGACCCAAATTGACTGAACTTGTGACATATCGCATAATCCGCTTAACAGTAGTTAAATGTGACTCTTTAGGATTAGACTGATATCTAACGCAAATACCAACACTAAAAGCAATATCAGGTCTATTAGCCGTTAAATAAAGCAAAATACCAATCATACTGCGATATGTTTTAGGATCCACATTTTTACCTGTACAATCATTAAAGAGTCTTAAAGTTGTACTCATAGGAGTATTAAACTTCTTACCATTCTCAAATTCAAACCTTTTAATCAAGTTCAGAGCATATTTGGGCTGAGAAATAAAATTTTCATCAGGTTGTTGTTTTACTTGCAACCCTAGGAAATAATTTAATTCCCCAACCATGCTCATTTCAAACTTAGATTTCATTAAATCTGCAAACTCAACAGTCATATTAGTACAAGTTGATTTGTAAATAATACATCAACATAAATCAGAACCATTAAGATATCATCATTATGTTTCTTAACAAAGAGCGTCTTATTGACACTGCCCATTTAAAAATTATGACTAAGTAAAAACTTAGTCAATTTCTCGTACCGTGCCCTGGGAGCTTGTTTTAGACCATAGAGAGTCTTTTTAAGACTATACATGATCAGTAAAATTAGGGTCTTCAAACCCTGTAGGTTATTCAACATATACTTCTTCATGTAAATCGTCATTCAAGAAGGCACTCTTTCATCCATTTGATAAATTTTAAAATTTCTAAAGCATGCAATGGATATAAAAATTCTGATAGATTTAAAGCGAGCAACTGGGGCAAAGGTTTCATCGCAATGAATGCCTTCAATTTGAGTGTACCCTTGTACAACAAGTCTTGCCTTGTTTCGAATAATATTACCAAGTTCATTAGACTTATTTTTGAAAATTCACTTTTTTCTAATAATATGTTTATCTTTAGGTCTAGTAACAAGATACCAGACATTATTTTGAACAAGTTGATTAAGTTCTTCCTACATAGCAACTATCTAGTTTTCTTCAGAAAGAGCTTCTTTTACGTTTACCGGTTCTATCTGAGATATAAAGCACACGTAATTACATGTCTTCTAATTGTCTATGAGTGCGCACACCAGTAAGAGGGTTTTCAAGAATCTGAGGGGTTGGATGATCTTTAACAGTCCTTAATTCAAAGTTTACTTGATTTGATGAAGTATCTGGTTTCTCAATTAAAAGAACATCATAATCTGAACTTGGGGCATGTGTATTCAAGTGATCATCAATGACCACATTAATGGACTCTTAAATCACACCAGTCCTTTTGTTTAGTACACTGTAAGCGCGACTGTTCAAAGAGTATCCTAAAAAGATCCCTTCATCACTTTTAGTATTAAACTTGCCCAGATTTTCTAGGTCACGTAAAATATAGCACTTGCTACCAAAAACTCGAAAGTATTTGACAGTAGGCTTCTTATTGAACCATAGTTCATAAGTCATTTTATTATTTGACTTACATGTATAAACTCGGTTAATAATATACTAGGTGGTATTCACTGCTTCAGCCCAAAGATTTTTAGGGAGCTTCATACTATTCAACATTACATTTTCCATTTCTTGAAGCACTCTATTTTTCCTTTCCATAATTTCATTTTTTATGGTGTTTTGGGTATAGAGAATTCATGCGGTATTCCCTGATCGCTACAGAAATTCTCAAAACTGTTATTCTCAAACTCAGATCCATGATCACTACGGATCTTTTTGACTTGAGAACATTTTTTCGTTTGAATCCGTTTGAGAACTCTTTTTACTTTATCATAGGTTTCTGACTTATCCCTTAAGAAAGATACCCAAGTCAATCTAGTAAAATTGTTTACGATTACCAAGATATATTTTTTACCACCTCGACTCTCTGTCCTGGTTGGTCCTACAAAATCCATATGGAGAAGTTCGAGTGGTCTTGATGTGGCTTTGGAGTTCACCTTTTTGTGAGAGCTCCTAGTTTGCTTGCCTATCTGGCATTCACCACATATTTTGTCTATCTTTTGTAATTTAGGTAGACCTCCTATTAGTTCTCTTTTGCTCAATATGTATAAATTACGGTAGTGTACATGTTCAAGGCGTTTATGCCATAATTCTATCTCATCGGTATGGACCATGTAGCACGATTGACTAGAAGAGCCGTCATCGCTTACAATATAGCAGTTTTCAGAAGTTCTGCGACCAGTTAATATTACAGAACCTTTTTTTTGTTTATGATTTCACAACCTTGATTGGAAAATTTCACACTATGATTGTTATCGCACATTTAAGATATGTTTTAGTCCCTCAACATATAAAACATTCTTGAATAAGGGAAGGTTATAGAGTTGAACCGTACCTTGGCCAATAATCTTACAGTTGCCACCATCACCAAATGTGACTGACCCATTAGTCATATCTTTGAGATTGGTAAATAAAGCTTTGTCACCTGTCATATGCCTGGAGCATCAACTATCTAGGTGCCACTTTGAATGGCTTATAGCTTTGAAAGCAATGTGGACAACCAAGCAGGTAACTTTAGGAACCCATTTCATAACAGTTTTTGGTTTAGGAGTATAGTGGGTCTTCTTTTGATTATAGTTAAAGTTAGAGCGACCCACTGAGTTAGATTTTAAAAGCTCCTTAAGAAGATCAACTATTTTCTCAGCTAAAAGGTTTCAGTTTTGATGTTTATAATTGTTTTTCAATTTTTGAAAAGTATTTTTAGAAAAAACTTGATTTGTACTTTTCTCTTTTGAGTTTAAGGTCTCTCTTTTTACAAACTTAGGAGACATATTCTTATGTTTAAGAGGAACATTTTTTTCGTAGCCGAAATCAGATCGATCGCCACATTTTCTTGATCCAGATAAAAGTTTTTCTAACTTTGGATCTCCTTGGGCATACTTCCATGTATCCTTCAAACTTAAAAGAGAAGAGACTTCAAGTTTAAGATTTTCATTCTTAGATTTCAGACTTTCAATTTGAGAATTTTTAAAATTCAAATTACATTTGCATTTTTCAAAATAGTCTGAAATATGGGATTTTTCTAAAACAAGGGATTCAAAATTTTCTCTAAGCTTTGAAAATCTTTCTTTTAGAAGTTTAAGTTTAACAGTAATTTTACAACTTTCCTTATATAAGGCATTGTAAGCATCTTAAAGATCATCTTCATTTTCACATTCACTATTCATATTTTCTTCACTTGTTGAATCATTATATGAAAATGTGAATTTGGTTAGAGTCATGAGGGCTTTAACTTCATTACCCAACTCAGTTTCAAAATCTTCTGAATCAGAAGAGACTTTAGAATCAAAGGATTCATCCCAAGTAGCCAACATACTCTTCTTTTTGGTTTTATCCTTTTTAGGACATTTGTTTGCTAAATGCCCATATTCTTGACAGTTGTAACATTGACTCTCTTTTAAAGATTTTCAAGGCTTAGATTTAGATTTCGATCTTTTCTTATCATTAGCTTTTTGAAAATCAACCCTCTTTTTTCTTTTGAAAATTTTATAAAATTTTTTTACTAAAAGGGCCATATCGTCTTCAGAATTTTCTAAATCAGAATTGTTTTCTTGAGAAACATCTTTAGAAGACTTAAGCGCAATAGATTTTCTTTTAGGAGCTTTAAAATTTAACTTGTAGGTTTGTAAAGATCCAACTAATTCTTCTACCCGTATAGTATCTGTATCACGAAGTTCTTGGATCGCAATTACCTTAGAATTAAACTATTCAGGAAGTGAGCATAATATTTTTGCATACACTTTACTTTCTGGGATTTTATCTCCAAGACCCCACATAGAGTTCACAATGTCATTTAATTTAGTGTAGAAGTCCATAAACATTTCATTTTCTTCCATATGTATTTTCTCAAATTTAGTTATGAGAATTTAAACTTTAGATTTCTTAACAATTGATGTACCCTCGTATGCCATTTCTAAAATATCCCAAGCTTGCTTTACAGAATCACAGGATATAATTCTTTTGAATTCATTTGGTGATAGTGCACAAGTGATTGCATTTAGTGCTTTAGCATTTGCACTACTCTCACTTTTCTGAAGTATGGTCCATGAAAAATAGGGTGTTACTCTCATTGATTTTGAACCATCGATCCCAGTTACTTCAGTGGTAGGAGGAGTCCATTCATTCACTGTGGCTAGCCAGACACTTTCATCCATGGATTTAAGGAATATCCTCATCCTGGCTTTCCAATAGGCATAATTCTATCGAAAGGTGGAGGCCAAGTGACTAAAAGGCTATCAAAATTTGACATCTTAAATATACCTTAGATCGATTAGCTCAGGAAATAAATCAAAATAAAAAGAATTAAAACAAGCTATTAGGCTCTGAAACCACTTAAAATGGCCAAGCTATATGTCGTAGAGGGGGGGGGGGGGGGGGGGGGGGGGGGGGGGGGGGAGGGTGGTGAATAGGACTGTTAAATTAAAAAAAAAAAATAGTGAAATTAAATAAAGAGAGATAGCTAAATAAAGAAATCAATTCACGATACTAAATTAAAATACAACCTCAAAATTCAAGTCTTGAGAGGTTGATACAAATGTTGTTCTAAGGACAACCTTACACTAAAAACTAGAGTTTATGGTAGGACAACCTTATTTCTAGAAAGGTCTTTGTATCAAAAACTCAAACAGAAGAGGAATAAATAAATAGCAAGAAACTGAAATAAATTACAGGAATTTAAAATATAAATTATTATAATATTTCCCACTGTGCTTGAAATATAAATATTGCAACATTCACATCCACACATACATCCCACAATTCTGAATAATAAAAGAAAGGAAATATAAATCACACAACCATAAAAACACAGAATTATAGTGGTTCGCCTGTGTGTACACCAACTGTTATAAAACAGCCACACAGATTGCTACTCCACTCCAATATCCTCACACAGGGGATATTAGCGTTCACTATCAAAATAGGTTTTCATAGGTTCACCCAAAACCTTCACAATTATGTCTTTTTCAAAGGGCTTACACAATCCAAAAACCCTCACTTCTGAGTTTTCTGGCTCTCCTCGGATAACTAACAAATTGAGATTTTTTTGTTTTAACCTCAAATAAAACCAAAATGAAAGGAATTTACAATAAATGTAAAATACCTGGATTTCTCCTTTGAAGTAGCCCGGAAGAACCAAATGGAGTAGATGATTGAATGTAGAAGTTCAAGGTCCAATACTCACTTTAAAATGGTTCTAGGTTCTAATTGATTTTAAATTAAACCAGTTGGGCTTAGCTCTATTTGATTTTGATTCCAAGAAGAAGGAATATCACAATTCCTCTTTTCAATTAAGATTGGAATGTAGAAACAAAATCAAATTAATAAAGCTAATAAAAGAGAATATTAAATTAGCATAATGTAGCTTAAAATAAACACAAACTTATCTCATAGTGATCCCTTGATTTTACTTGAACTTCTATTCTATCAAACTCTGAAATTCATCGTCTATTTATAGTTGTAGAAACTTGATTACGACTGGTCTTGAGGACACTATGACTGGTAGTAGGAGAAATGGATTTTTGAATTTTTGAGCATGATCGAATAAAACCATTTCACGAATGGTCGTAGGCCCTCTGCGACTGGTCGTAGCAATCTCACGACTGGTCGTAGGACCCGGAGTTTGGTTGTTGGACTTTGAGTTGTAGAACCAGGACTGGTCATAGGATGAGTCAACACTGTTCACACGACCGGTCGAACAAAGTCCAAGAATGGTTGTGGACGAATAAAAAAGTATGAAAAATTGCAACAAACTTAGGACTGGTCTTGGAATCTCTTGGACTGGTCGTGGCAGTGTTAGGACTAGTCGAACAAGGTTCAAGACTAGTCTTAGAACAGTCCAAAATCATGTAAAAATTATTTAATTGAATTATGTATTCAAAATGACCTATCCTAAGGACAATCTAAGGTCAATCTTGCCTTGAAAGTGAGATATGAACTTTGAAACTTCTTATCTTCAGATGGTAGATGTAACGCCCCAAAAATCGGGGGTCGAGCATAAACTCCACTCTCGAGTTCCAGAGCATCACTTATGCAATATTTTTAATGATGGATGAATGTTGTTCATATTAGTACAGAAAACATGAGTGGGATTAGACCAAAACAGCATATCATACTCCAGAGACAGTTAAATTATGCAAGCGAAAGACTGTGTTAGATATATAACATATATAAACTGTTGTAAGTCTCCAGAGTGTGAACATGTTACTAGGTTAAATATCTACATGTATACTCTAAAAAAATGAACAAAGAATATACATGAATGCTCCAAAAATATAAAATGGCAAGTGTCATGGTGTCTAATCAATCTCCCTGTAATTTCGTCGATCAGAACACGGTCTACATAGACCCGCCTGATAACCGCCTATAGGAGAAATCCTCCTCATCATCATACAAGTCCGGCTCCGCTTCACAAGCAGCGCCATCATCTGAAACTAAAACAGGAACTGGTTGGTGTGTACAACACCGTCCCGTAACGTGGGAGTGAGTGGCCAACTCAGTGGAATCATAGATAAAAGGTTAACATGTTATCAAATCAATCAAGTGATAATGATAAAGCCAGCAAATCAAACATTCCTAAATACTGTAATTAATGCAAGAATGAAATGACATGATGCATGTCCTCTCTAACATACTCCCTCATGTGACACCATCTTACGTCCGCAGCATGCTTTCTTCCCTCAGTGCTCCACATCTTCCAGGCACATGCAGTGCAATATGAATATGATTATCAAGTTGTTATTAGTCCTTTTCATATAGCAGGATTGGGAAGCTAAGGTACCTCCCTTGTATCATTACCCAAACGGTGATCCATTCTCAGGTCGTCAATCTGAGATAATCTCATATGATGTTACGGTTCTAGGTCTCTGCAAGGGCTGTCAGGGCTGTTGCGCACAATCGTTGCTCCTCTCTCCCATCACCTTATCAATACAGGCCTAGTTATATCCCACATACTGCAACAAGACTCGTCATCCTTATGCACTATCAGGATATACTCGAGGTCACTACAAAGGGCTCGTCACCAATCAATGTAGGCCGATAGCAAGAATATAGTGTCCCATACCAACATAATCTGCTCACGAGTATAGGTGTTCACTGGTCACTACAAAGGACTCGTCACCAATCAATGTAGGCCGAAAGCACGAATATAGTGTCCCATACCACCATAATTGGCTCATGAGTCTTAGCGGATCGAGGTACCAAGGTTAGAGGGGCCTTTCACTGGTAAGTTTGGTACCTTAAGTTCAAGCAGTTATGACAATAGAAGGTAAACATACAACGGTCAGTCGGGTCACTTGACGAGCTCGACTAGTACGAGCGCACCTCAAGATGAACGACATGAAGTGCATAAACACCTCGTGTGACCTAACCACTGCCGTCAACCAAAGTACGAATCGGGTTCGTCGACTCGCTCTTCGTGGCGAATAGAATCCAACCACGAATCAGATCTGTTACCAACTGCCTGGACTAGAATATAGCCCCAAACACTTGTAATCTAAATCAATAATCATATGAGAGACACAGAATTGAGATACAAGCAATTTCAGCATGTTATCAACATGTTATATCATACATCATAAGCAGTTAACCATATACGAGTATTTCACACATAAGGTAATTAATTCAATTACAACAAACATGGAGGAAATCATGTACATCATCAAATTAGTTGAGAATCCAATCTCATCGCCAATCTACAACACCATTTACTCAATACTTACTAATACGTGCATTTATACAAACACTTAGTCTACACACATTAGCCCACATAGCATATGTTGGCCAAAAGTGTGCATTAGGGTGAATCTCTTCGCCAAACAGATCATACACGCATAACTAGCATAGGTATAGGACAAATACTCATGACAATCATATCAGCAAAATACGTACGTATACAGTATTTCCTACAAATACCTAAAATACCCTAAATCTCATATTCTGCATACGTATTCCAAATGAAAAACAGAGAGCATGTTCTACATGTTAAATAGCACCCTTGTCAATAATCTACCATTAAACGACATTGAAAGCTTTGAAAAATGGTAACCTAAGGGTCTAAAATCCACACCTTATGCTGTAGAAGCGTAATGAATTGAATAGGTACTCTACGCTTCCGTCAACGTCGATATGACAGCTTATTACACAAGGGAAGTCAGGTACTTCACTACTTGTATTGATAGAAACCCTAAAACAGGTTAGGGTTAGGATTTTCTTACCTAGAACGAAATCAGAATCACCGAAATAACGATATAGAAGGGTGGATGAGGCACGTAGAGAGACTGGGAAGAATCCCAGGAACCAGCACCAACTTCTCCTTCACTTTCTCTCTCTTTTCTCCCTCTTGGAAAGCTAGGGTTTAGAAATTCGTATGGGATTTGGAATGAGGGTTTTAAGCCCTATTTATAAGCTTAAACTTAACAAAAATAGACTTAAGGCCAAGGTATACTTAGGTTATAACCAAGTCGGGTCTGTTCCGATCCAACGGAGTACTTCTGGAGGTCCTGTTACTAAATGCGGTCAGACTTAAGCTCTCTAATACTGGATCTAGGTCAAGCTAAGTTTTCAGTCTGGTCGGGTTTTCAGATCGACCGTGGCGGACCAGTTTCAGTTCAACGGTTACGGGAACTCGATCAAAGCTACAAGCACTATGACATGTAAGGGCCACCTATCCTGATCCGAGGGTAAATTTGGGTTGAATTCTAATGGTCAGAACGCTTAAAAATAACGCGTAAGTGAAACGTTCCAGATTTCATAAAAATATAATTAATTTTCTAAAAATCTTCATTTTCCTACCCTCTTTACTCCGACCTCAATAAAATGGTCTCAGGACATCGTTTGAGCTTAATCTTCTAGGTGATTGACAAGTCCAACTAGGCGGTCGTAATGGTCTAAGTTCATAGCTATCAGACTCTCGATGCGCGGTCTAAAACCAATACAAAGTTACAAAGCATTCCCGGGAGCAACTGGGTTTAGAATTGGATCCTAGATTTTAGGGTAACGTAGTGTTAACAATTCTATAGGTTTTGGGTCTTACAGATCGTATTTAAAGTGGTTGGTGCTAATTTGACAGGAAATCTAGTGTAGCACTAGTTAATTCATGTTAAATTTCTAAAGAATTTGGTTCTAAATGATTTCTCAGGCTTTGGAATTGAGTTCTAAGAGGTTACCAAGGTGTTATGGTTGACTCATTCCCTAAGGACGCCTAACTCTAGGTTGGTAAAAATCTGGGGTGTTATAGTAGATGACCTTTGTGAATGAAGCTTGAGATCTTTAAACATAATGTAGCACTTAAAACAAGAGATCTTTTAAAGCTTGAATAACCATTCATCTTTGGGTTGTACACTGGCTTGAGTCTTGAACAAGATCACTTCTACTATTGTAGCTAGAACTTGCATTTCTCGAAGCAGTTTGTACTCGCATTCTTCTGTAGTAGCCAAAGTAGTTCTTCGTTCTTGACTTGAAGCAAAGTGCTTAGAGTGATGAAGCAATATCTTGAACATATATAATAATGAGCTACACAAGACAGATTATAGTTTTGGCACCACAAAATTTAACAACTAAAGGAGCATAAAATCATAGCACTTACAGAAAGAACATCGAAATACTAAAATGAATGTTATACACCCTCTCTTCAATAAGTCTATCGATGAATCGTATGAATACTTGATTAGATCGAACAAATATCGATATCATCGACACCCCTTCGGAATCAAAAGCATCACGTCCAAAAATGTCATTAAGGATATCTTCGATAACATCGAATGGAGTATATCGATATCATAGAAACAAATTTTGATGATATCGAAGTTCACCACCTAATAAATAACTAGAGAGCGGGAAAAATTCATTTTTTCTTCCTTGTTCGATTTCTCTGGGAGCTTCTTCCATGGTTATCATCTTTTATCAACCATATGCCATCTAGGGTGTCTTAAATCAGGTAATCTCTTGCACATACTCTTGATTCACAACTTAAACTTCATTAAGTTCGGGTCTCTCTAGACTTCAGTTGGAAATTTCAGAGTTGTCCTCATAATTCTTATATTCCCTTTTGTGAGACGCGTATCCAATCTCGTACCATTTCATAGGCTTCCGCGGTCCTCCCGGTCGAATTCTGACGATCCGTGATCTGTAATCGGCATTTGCACGTGACCCTAAGTTACGTCCTGTCAAAATGAGTCAACTTAACGCAATACTTGTATCATTACAACCTGCCGTCACCGTGGTTCTGATGTCACGTCTTGCATGCTGAGGCGATACCCGAGCCAGAAGATGTGGGCCCACGTTCAGTTTGAAAAAAATGTCGTACGTTGCGAATTTCGAGAGAATCTTTACGACACATCACATCAATTAATTAATGTACAAGTCAAGTACATATCCCATCACACCCATCCCTTTCTCTCCCAAAGTAAAAATAACCCTTTCCTTTCTTACTAAAAGTCAAGAGAACCCATCCCTTTTCATCCCATCACCACTCCTCCCTCTCTCATTTTCTCATCCCAAGCAACCCTATGTGAGTCCAACGTCTAAGCCCCATGAGGGAGAGCTAGTTGTGGCCCACCTTCCTACCTCCCGTCTCAACCATCTAAAGTCCATCTCAACCATTGAATCGCACCCCTTGGGGCTCTAAATCGCATAGGCGGAAGAAGGAAGAGGAGATCAATAGGTGGGTGATTTTATTTATTATTTTTGATAATTTGAGGGCCCACATATGGTGGGACCCATCTTCATGTATGCATTGTATCATGGAAGAGCTCATAGTGGCAGAGCTCCTCCCATCATCACCGTTCTCTCTCTCTCTCTCTCTCTCTCTCTCTCTCTCTCTCTCTCTCTCTCTCTTTCTCTATTTTCTTTGGTTGTTTGACGGCCCACATGATGTGTGTTGAGACATGGGGCATCCATCATGATGGAGCCCACCTTAGTTTAAGTGAGAATTCCACACCATCCAACCTGACCCATGTGTTCATCCAGCTGTCCATCTGGGATGGTGGACACCACCATGATGTATGCCTTCCATCCACACTGTCCAAAGATTTGGAAGGTCCTGGACACCATTCTGGATAGTGCTGTGGCCCTCCACTGTGATGTATGTGTATATCCACACTTTCTGTCCAATTTCTTGGACGTGGGACTATCTCACACGTGTGGCTCGTGTGATGGTGGGGCCCCTATATGTATGTATTTTATCCAGATGTCCATCATGGGACGCTGGATGCTCCTGACCTGTAAATACATACATACATATATATATATATATATATATATATATATATATATATATATATATATATATATATATATATATATATATATATATATATATAATGATAATAATATATATATATATTGCATAAATATACAGAGATGTATATTTGGTGGGCACCACGTAGGACCCACCTGCTGACTGAGTAGCTGGGGTCTGATGATCCAGACCATTTGTCTGTTTGAGGACATTAGACCCCAGCACCGTCCACCTCCTTTTGTTGTATGGGCCATCCCAAACATGTGGCATGTGTGGGATGGGACCCACTTTGATGTACGTGCCTTACATCCTATGTGTCCATCCGTTTGAAAACGGTGGACCCTACAGTGATGTATGTATTTTATGCATTCTGTCCACACATTTGGGACGTGGGGGCCACCCACACGTGTCACATGTGTGGGGTGGGACTCACCTTGATTTATATTCTTTTATCTGCACCGTCCATGGTAGGGACGGTGGATCTCCACCATGATGTATCTAGTCATCCAGGTCGTTTGGCCATGCACCCCACCTAATGTACATGTTGTATCCACCATCCAGCAGCTAGACGGTGGTACACATCATTGATGTATGCATTTCATCCATGCTACCCACCTGTCGGGCATCCCTTGATGTATGTGACACATCTAAACCATCCATCCATCCCGTGAGCACATCTTAAGGCTTGAGATTGAAAATGAGACAGATCTAACTATCAGGTGGACCACACCACAAAAAAAAAAAAAAATAAGTGAGGGGATTGAACGTCCACCATTGAAACACTTTTTTGGGGTCATAGAAGTTTTGGATCAGTATGGAATTTATTTTTCTGCCTAAGTCAGGTTTTTTGACCTTATGATCAGATTGGATGAAAACTAAACGTAATAGTGAACTCGTAAGTTCCAACAGGTGTAAGCCATTATCTCCACTGTTATTCGTGATATGGTCCAGATGATCTTTCGATCACCATCATTTATGGTGCGGCCCATTGATGTGGCCCATCTTGATGTCTTGGAGGTCTATGGGTTATGACCCATTGTGATGTATTTGAGGCCCATGGGTTGTGGCCCATTATAATGTGCATAAGGCCCATGGGACGTGGCCCCTTGTAATATATTTTCAGCCCATATGATGATGCCCAACTTGATGTATATTAGGCCCATGTGATGTTGCCCATTGTGATATTTTTGTAGCCCATTTACTGGGGCCCATTATGATGTGTATTAGGCCCAAGGGTTAAGGCCCATTGTGATGTATTTGGATCCCATGGGTAAAGGCCTATGGGATGTGGTCAATGTGATGTATAAGAGGCCCATATTTAAGGCCCATTGTGATGTGTATTTGGCTTGTTTAGAGGCTCATTGTGATGTATATGTGGCTCATATGATGCGGCCCACTTGATGTATGAGAGGCCCACCTTGTTGTATTTGTGGCCCATTCGTTAAGGCCCAACACGATGTCTTACGACCCATTTGAGTGAGGCCCAATGTGATGTATATGTGGCCCTTGAGTGGGGCCCATGGTGATGTATATTAGGCCCATGAGTGAGACCATAGACCCACTATAAGTTTGGCCCTATGTGGGGCACTCCTTGGGAGCAATGTTGGTTGAATGTTCGCATTGTTGGGCAGTGATGGTTAAACGTTCACATTGTGACCCTCCCTTTGGCCTGGTTAGGCCCATTCTCATCAATCT
Organism: Magnolia kwangsiensis; assembly: GCA_037074715.1. Taxonomy (NCBI): domain Eukaryota; kingdom Viridiplantae; phylum Streptophyta; class Magnoliopsida; order Magnoliales; family Magnoliaceae; genus Magnolia; species Magnolia kwangsiensis. The sequence continues at coordinate 32,460,793 of CM073586.1, read as the reverse complement.
CTAATGGGATACCCTAAACGATTGGGCTCCATTGATATTACTTGGTCCATCATCAGCCGTTCATTTATGGACCCTGCCTTGCGTCGAGATCGATTGCCGATTTCGATTATTGAGGCCGATTCCGATTGTCAAGGTCGATTGTCCAGGCCGATTGTCGATGCCGATTATAAGTATGTGACAGCATAGCATCATGATACATGTCCATACGCATCATCTGCATGTTTATTATGAGATGTGGTTGACCATTGCATATGTCATTGGGCATGTTGTTATGAGACTCCCTGATAGGCGGAGATTATCTCACATGAGCACAAGGTATGCAAAGGATTGATGCATGACTGGATTGTATAATTCATTCATCTTGCATTGTGTATTGTGATTACTGTACGCCCTAGCGACATCAAGGTCGTAGCATCCACAGTCATGTCCAAATGAGACACCAAAAATGTTTAGTTTTAGCATCGGGCCGTCATAGATGGCCCTGGGTGAAAATCTCTAAACCCTCTTAATACTAGAGGATGCCCCAACGTCTAGACCGGGTGGATATATATGAGTGCATGAGGGTCGTATACCAGTAAGCTGCATCTCCCACTGTGTCGTGGTCTGTTGGGAGGGGGTGTGACTTTACCCGACTAATTGAGGGGGCAATATCTAGGTTGAGTTTGACTAGCTTGAGAAATGGGTCCGTCATCGATGAGTTGAACTCAATATTGGCAGGTGGATAGTGAGGTCTCTTCCACTTACCTATTTGTGTGCTCAGATAGGGGCGGTAAGCTGGCGTAGAGTGTAATAGACCTCAGTGATGATCCTAGAGATGTATAGTACTGATTGAGTCCCATAGCCTGCGATACTATGTACCATCATCCCGACTTCACACTCCTGCATGGTCATTTCATTCACACTACATATTACATTACATCCTCGGCATCTGATATTTGGTTCTTTATGACTCCTCATTTGTATAGTTGATCTGTATTGCATACTCTGAATTGTATGATTCATGATCTTGCCAGTATTTCTGACATTGTATGGTTATAACATTGTATTGAATAGTTGGCACTTACCTTGGGCACACACTTTCACCACCATCTAAGCTTTCTATAAGCTTATGCACGATAGATGCGTGTAGGTGACGTTGGTCACTGCGGCGTTAAGCTTGGAGCGTGTAGCTGTCTTATGGAGCTTTGATTTTATTTTGATATATGTATTTTTCCTTTCAGCATTGTATTTAAAGTTTATATTAATGGATATGTGATGTTGATGTTGCCTTTGTGGTTTGGATAAACTTGTGGTTATGCTTATTACGAGATAAAAGTACATTGAAAAATTCTCCTTGTAGGATCCCATGATCGAAATCGGGTGTATGGATGCCAGGAGATGAGAATGGGGTACTACGGAGGCTGTCGGCACCTGATTCGGTGATCGGGAATTCTGTGAGCCCAATTTTTGAGTTTAGGATGTAACAGAAGATTGTATCAGAGCACAACTTGGGAATACCTGAGAATAAAATCACATATCTGCTCATAGCTACACTGCACTCTATGATTGTTGAGAACTTAAAATGGTTAGATCCTTGAATTCGAATAACTTAAATATTTTCTGATATAGCTCCCAACCATTGAGATCTTGAGGCTGCATAACATTCTAACCGAGGTCCAGTACGATCACCATAGTGTTAATGATGCATCTTGGGAGGGCGAGGTTGAAATTAGAAAGTGTTATCTTCATCCTTTTGTAGATTGATTGTGCCTTGACATATATACTTGATGATGATTCCTATCCCTAGCTTTATCCTACGTGATAATAAATTTCAAGGATAAAATTTTTATTAGGAGGGGAGAGTTGTGAGACCCGAATCATAGCCCGTACTATTCCGTAGGCTTCGGCGGTCCTCTCAGTCGAATTCCGGTGATTCGAGATCTTTAATTGGAACTTGCAAGCGACCCTGAGTCACATCTTATCAATCTGAGTCAGCTCGAACCAAGACTTGTATCCTTGTGACCGCGCTGTCGCCGTGGTTCCAATGTCACGTCCTGCACGCTAAGGTGATACCCGGGCCAGAAGATGTGGGCCTGTGTTCAGTCGAGGAAAATACCAAATGTTATGAATTTTGAGAGAATCTCTATGACCCGTCACATCAATAATTAATGTTACATTTCCCATCACACCCATCCCTCTCTCACCCAAAGTCAAAATAACTCATTCGTAACCCATTCCTTTCTTACCAAAAGTTAAGAGAACCCATCCCTTTTCATCCCATCATCACTCCTCCCTCTCTCATTTTCTCATCCCAAGAAACCCCATGTGAGTCCAACGTCCAAGCTCCATGAGGGAGAGCTAGATGTGGCCTACCTTCCTACCTCTCATCTTCACCATCTAAAGTCCATCTCGACCGTTGAATCGCATCCCTTGGAGCTCTAGATGACATAAACAGAAGAAGGAAGAGGAGATCAATAGGTAGATGATTTTATTTATTATTTTTGATGATTTGAGGGCCCACATATGGTGGGACCCATCTTGATGTATGCATTGTATCATAGAAGAGCTCATAGTGGCAGAGCTCCTCCCATCATCACCATTCTCTCTCTCTCTCTCTCTCTCTCTCTCTCTCTCTCTCTCTCTCTCTCTCTCTCTCTTCTTTAGTTGTTTGATGGTCCACCTGGTGTATGGTGGAGATGTGGGACATCCATCATGGTGGAGCCCACCTTTGTGTACGTGAGAAATCCACACCGTCCAACCTAACCCATGTGTTCATCCAACCGTTCATCTGGGACGGTGAACACCACCATGATGTATGCCTTCCATCCACACCGTCCACAGATTTGGACGGTGCTGGACACCATTCTGGACGATGCTGTGGCCCTCCACTATGATGCATGTGTATATCCACACTTTCCATCCATTTTGTTGGACGTTGGGCCACCTCACACGTGTGGCTTATGTGATGGTGGGACCCTTATATGTATGTATTTTACCAACCGTCCATCATGGGACACTGGATGTTGCTGACCCGTAAATATATATACATATATATAATGATAATAATAATAATATATTATATATATTGCATATATATACGGAGACATTTATTTGGTAGGCCCCACGTGAGACCCACCTGTTGACTAAGTAGCTGGGGTCTGATGATCCAAGACCGTTCGTCCATTTCAGGACGTGAGACCCCAGCACCGTCCACCTCTTTTTATTGTATGGGCCATCCCACACGTGTGACATGTATGTGATGGGACCCACTTTAATGGACGTGCCTTAACATCCTAGACGTCCATCTGTTTGAAAATGGTGGACCCTACAGTGATGTATGCGTTTTATGCATTCCGTCTATACATTTGGGATATGGGGGCCACCCACACGTGTCACGCGTGTGGGGTGGGACCCACCTTGATTTATATGTTTTTATCCGCACCATGGTAGGGACGGTGGGTCTCCATCGTGATGTATCTAGTCATCCAGGCCATTCAGCCATGCACCCCACCTAATGTACATGTTATATCCACCGTCCAGCAGCTGGATGGTGGTACACACCATTGATGTATGTATTTCATCCATGCCACCCACCTGTCGGGCATCCCTTGATGTATGTGACACATGTAAACCGTCCATCCATCCCGTGAGCACATCTTAAGGCTTGAGATTGAAAATGAGATAGATTTAACTATCAAGTGGACCACGCCGTGAAAAAAAATAAGTGAGGGGATTGAACATCCACCATTGAAACCCTTTTTGGGGTCATAGAAGATTTGGATCAGTTTGGAATTTGTTTTTCCACCTAAGTCAGGTTTTGTGACCTTATGATCATATTGGATGGAAAATAAATGTAATAGTGGACCCGTAAGTTCTAACCGGTGTAAATCATTATCTCGACTATTATTCGGAGTATGGTCTAGATGATCTTTCAATCTGCCACCATTTATGGTGTGGCCCATTAATGCGGCCCATCTTGATGTGTTGGAGGTCCATGGGTTGTGACCCATTGTGATGTATTTGAGGCCCATGGGACGTTGCCCGTTGTGATATATTTCCAGCGCATATGATGATGCCCAACTTGATATATATTAGGCCTATGTGATGTGGCCCGTTGTGATATTTTTGTAGCCCATTTACTGGGGCCCATTATGATGTGTCTTAGGCCCAAGGGTTAAGGCCCATTGTGATGTATTTGGATCCCATGGGTAGAGGCTCATTGTGATATATTTGAGGCTCATGGGATTTGGTCAATGTGATGTATATGTGGCCCGTATTTAAGGCTCATTGTGGTGTGTATTCGGCCTGTTTAGAGGCTCATTGTGATGTATATGTGGCTCATATGATGCAGCCCACCTGATGTATGAGAGGCCCACCTTATTATATTTGCGGCCCATTCGTTAAGGCCCAACATGATGTCTTACAACCCATTTGAGTGAGGCCCAATGCGATGTATATGTGGCCCTTGAGTGGGGCCCATGGTGACGTATATTAGGCCCATGAGTGAGACCAAGGACCCACTATAAGTTTGGCCCTATGTGGGACACTCCTTGGGAGCAATGTTGGTTGAATGTTTGCATTGTTGGGCAGTGATGGTTAAACGTCCACATTATAACCCTCCCTTCCGCCTGGTGTAATGCCCTGAAAATCGGGGGTCGAGCATAACTCAGCTCCCGAGTTCCAAAACATCGCTTACGCAACATAATGAATGATAATTGTATGTTGTCTATGTTAGTGCATAAAGCATGAGATAGATCAAGCCAGATCAGCAAACATAATTCAGGGACATTGAGGTAAAGCATGAGGAAGACTTAAATACATAAATAATTCAAAAATAATTCTCAAATGATGCGTGCTCTGCCTAGGGTAACATTTATAACTATGTCTCAAATACATATATCAACTGTACAAAATAATCCAATACATATCCCAAAAATCCCCTTTGGTCAGGACAAGGCTCACATGAACCCACCCGAGAACTGCATAAAGGAGAACGCCTCCTCGTCCTCATCAAAGTCTGGCTCTACCTCGCCAGCATCTCCATCACCTGTAACTAAATCAGAGTCTAGTTGGTGTTTAAGCACCATCCCAGAACGTGGGAGTGAGTGATCAACTCAGTGGTACTATACAACAAAGGTTAACATGTTATCAATCCAATCAAGCAGTAATGATAAGGCAGTACAATCAAACAGGTCCTAGATACTCTTGTTAATGCAAGGATGATATAAAAATTTTAGTTCTAAAGGATTTGGTTCTAAAAGATTTCTGCTAAAGGTGGTACTCGGGTCTAAGTACGGATTTTTCTAAGTCGTTACACCTGGTTAGGCCCATTCTCATCAATCTCTAGTGGGTTACCCCAAATGATTGGGCTCCATTAATATTACTTGGTCCATCATCGGCCGTCCATTTATAGACCTCTCCTTGCGTCGAAATCGATTGTCGATTCTGATTATTGAGGCCGATTCCCATTGTCGAAGTCGATTCTGATTGTCGAGGTCGATTGTTCAGGCCGATTATGAGTATGTGACAGCATAGCATCATGATACATGTCTATACGCATCGTCTGCATATTTTTTATGAGATGTAGTTGACCATTGCATATGTCATGGGCCATGTTGTTATGAGACTCCCTGATAGGTGGAGATTCTCTCTCATGAGCACATAGTATGCGTATGATTGATTCTTGACTGGATTGTATGACTCATGCATCTTGCATTGTATGTTGTGATTACTGTACGCCATAGTGAGATCAGGGTTGTAGTCCCCACATTCATGTCATGGATGGTTAGATGGGACACCAAAAATGTTTGGTTCTAGCATCAGGCGGTCATAAATGGCCCTGGGTGAAAATCTTTAAACCCTCTTGGTATCAGAGGATGCCCCAAGTCTTAACCAAGTGGATATATATGAGCGCATGAGGGCCGTATACCTGTAGGCCGCATCTCCAACTGTGTCGTGGTCAGTTGGGAGGGGTGTGACCTTACCCGCCTGAGTGAGGGAGTAGTAATTAGGTTAAGTTTGGTCGACTTGAGAAATGGGTCTGCTATCAACGAGCTGAGCCTAATATTGACAAGCGGATAGTGAGGCTTCTTCCATTTACCCAGTTGTGTGCTTGGATAGGGGCGGTGTAAGACTCGTATCCTAGTCCCTACCGTTCAGTATGTCTCCGCGGTTCTCCCGGTCAAATTCTGATGACCCATGATTTGTTATCTGTGTTTGCACATGATCTTGAGTTGTGTCCCATATATAAGAGTCCGCTCAACCCAAGACTTATACCCTTACGATCACGCCATCGTCGCGGTTCCAACGCCGGGTCTCGCGCACCGAGACGACACCCGTGCCAGGAGATTGGGCACCCATTCAGTTTGAGGAAAATACCGATTGTTACAATTCCGATAGAATCTCTATGAAACGTTACATCAATCCAACAATCAATCAAAGTACAACCCATCACTCTATCTCATCCCTAAGTACCACCACCCTCCCCAAAAGTCAACACTGTCTCTTGCACAAGTACACATCCATCACTCACTCACCCATCACACGCCATCACTCACCCATCCCTCTCTCTCTTACACCTCTCTCTCTCATCTCTCTCTCTCTCATTTCCTCCCAAGCAACCCATGACCAAGAAAGATCCATGAGAGAGCTTTGTGTGTCCCACTTCCTATCTCCAATCCCCACCCACTAAAACCAATCTCAACCATTGAAGTTCATCCTTTGGAGCTCTAGGATGTTGTGGCGGAAGGAGGAGAGGATGAAAGGTGGGTGTTTTCTAGAGTTGAGGAATTGAGGGCCCACATATGGTGGGACCCATCTTGAATTATGATTTGTATGAGGGGCCCATAGTGGCGGGGTCCCTCCGCTACTCTGATCTCTCTTTATCCCTCTCAATCTTTTTTGTCTCTTTTGGTGATGGTTTGCAGCACACTTGATCTAGACGGTTCATTTGTTGGGGCCCAACTCGCTGCCTTAGATTAAGGAAAAATAAAAACATCAGCTTAATAGGTGGAGTGGCTCACTGGTGCGAACGTAACCATTTGTTTATGTTGCATATGTACCATAGCAAAACAAAAAAAAAATGATTTTAATGATATCTGGTGGGCCACACCACTTGGACCAACCCTACTAAATGTGAGGATCCAACCAACCATTTAGCATCTAGATAGTCTCTAGACGGTGAAAGCCTTTTTTAAAAAATATATATAATTTTATATATATCATGATATAATATATAATAATATTATATTATATTATATTATGGTGGCCCCACGTGGGCACCACCTGAGATATGTATTATATATAATATATATAATATATAAAATATATATCTATATATATCTTAGTGGGGCCACACCACGTGGGAGCCCACCTTGTTGTATTTATGCCCAACCGTCCATCCGAACGAGCTGTTGGGACCCCACTATGATGTAAGGGTGTCATCCACACTATCCAGCACACTGAACGGGTGGACCTCACCCTGATGGATGTGTTCCATCCAAACCATCCACCCATTTGACGATCTCATTTTAAGGGCCGGACGAACCACGTATGTGGACCCTACCCTGATGTATGTGATTCATCTAAAACCGCCCATCCATTTGGCAAGTCCATCTCAAGGCTTGAGACTAAAAATAAGACAAATCCAGTTATCAGGTAGGCCACACCATAGCAACAGTGGGTTTAAACGTCTACCATTGAAACTCCTTTTAGGATTATAGAAGTTTTAAATCAATATAATATTTTTTTCCTCCTTATCAAGTCCTTATGACCGTATGGACAGATTGGATGGAAAATAAATATTATGGTGGGCCCTACCTTGACGATGTGTTGTATTCACACCATCCATTCATTCGCTGGACTAGTGGGCCACACGTGTGGATCCCATGATGATTTATTTATTTCATCACACCGTCCAAATGTGTTGGATGGTTCTGGACAGTTTGGGCAGTGTTAGATACCATGTGATGGTGTTGCGGACCACCATGATGTATATTTTGATATACGTCGTCCATCTATTTTGGGGTTGGGCCCATCGTGATGTATGTGTTATAACCACGTCGTCCATTCTGCTGGACGTGCGGCCCACAGTCATAGGTGTTGTTCATCCATGCTGATCATTTGGTGGGCCCATTTCAAAGGTGCAGGTCCACCTATTCTGAATTTAAGGCCCATTAGTGCGGCCCACTTGTTGCATATGAGGCCCATTGCGATGTATCTGAGGCCCATAGGCGGAGCCCCTTGTGATGTATTTTTGGCCCATTGGTACAGCCCTTTGATGCAACCCACTTGATGTATATAAGGCCCATTGGTGAGGCCTATTGTGATGTATTTTGGCCCATGCGAGAGGCCCATTATGATGTATTTGTGGCCCAGTTGATAAGACCCATTGTGATGTATTTGTGGCCCGAATGGCTAGGCCCGATGTGGTGTATATGTGGCCCTTGAGTGAGGCCCAATGCAATGAATGTGCGGATTGATGTAATGTGTGATTTCACTATAATGTATGTAATGATATTTATGTGGACCACTCCTTACAAGCAATGTTGGTTAAATGGCCACATTGATGGAAAATGATAATTTAATGTCCACATTGTGACCAACCCTTAGGCCTGGTTAGGCCCATTCTCATCATTCTCTAGTGAGTTAACCTAAACAAATGGGCCCCATTGATATTGCTTGATCCATCATCGGTCATCCATCTATGGACCCCGCCTTACGATGAGACTGATTGTTGAGGCTGATTCTAATTGTTAAGGTCGATTCTGATTATCGAGGCTGATTATTGAAGCCAATTTTGATTGTCGAGGCCAATTCTGATTATCGAGGCCGAGTATCAAGGCCGATTCCAATTTGTCGAGGCCGATTGTATAGGCTGATTCCGATTGTCGAGGCCAAGTATCGAGGTCGATTCCAATTGTTGAAGCTGATTGTATAGGCCAATTCTGATTGTCGAGGCTAAATATTGAGGTCGATTCTGATTGTCAAGGCCGATTGTATAAGCTGATTCCGATTGTCGAGGTCGAGTATCAATGTCGATTCTGATTTGTCGAGGCTGATTGTATATGTTGATTCCGATTTGTCGAGGCTGATTGTAAGGCCGATTCTGATTTAGCGAGGCTGATTGTATAGGTCGATTCTGATTGTTGAAGATGAGTATCGAGGCTAATTTCGATTGTTGAGGCCGATTGAATAGGCTAATTCTGATTGTCCAAGATGAGTATCGAGGCCGATTTCGATTGTCGAGGCCGATTGTATAGGCCAATTCTGATTTTTGAGGCCGAGTATTGAGGCTAATTTCGATTGTCGAGGCCGATTCAGATTGTCGAGGCCAAGTATCAAGGTCGATTCCGATTTGTCGAGGCTGATTGTATATGTCAATTCTGATTGTCGAGTCCGAGTATCAAGGTTGATTCCGATTGTTAAGGCCAATTGTATAGGTCGATTTCGATTGTCGAGGCCGAGTATCGAAGCTGATTTCGATTGTCGAGGCTGAGTATCAAGGCTGATTCTAATTTATCGAGGCCGATTCTGATTGTCAAGGCTGAGTATCTAGGCCGATTTCGATTGTCGAGGATGATTATATAAGTCGATTTCGATTATCGAGGCCGAGTATCGATACTGATTCCGAGTGTCGATTCCGATTGTTGAAGCCGATTTTAATTGTCGAGGCCGATTTTAATTGTCAAGGCCGATTATTGAGACCTATATGATGTATATGTGACCCGTAGTTGAGGCCTATTGTGATGTGTATTTGGCCTGTGTGATGTATATATGGCCTATGTTTGAGGCCCAATGTGATGTATATGTAGCCCATATTTGAGGCCCATTGTGATTTGTATTCATCCCGTATGTGATGAATATGAGGTCTATGTGATGAGGCCCATTGTGATGCATTTGAGCGCCAGGCAATGGAGTCCATTGTGATGTATATTAGGCCTATGTAAAAGGCCCATCGTGATGTGTATTAAGCTCTTGAGTGAGGCTCATGGTGTTATATATTAGGTCCTTGTGTGAGGCCATGGGTCCACTATATGTTAGGCTCTATGTGGGTCATTCCTTGGGGGCAATGTTGGTTAAATGTCCACATTATCGAGGCCAATTGTTGATGCCAGTTATTGATACCGATTATGAGTATACGACAACATAACATCATGATATATGCCCATACGCATCATCTACATGTTTATTGTGAGATGTGATTGACCATTGCACATGTCATAGTATAAATGGTTTTATGGGACTCCCTTATGGGTGGAGTTATCCCACATGAGCGCACGGTATGCGCAGGATTGATGCATGATTAGACTATCTGACTCATGCATCTTGCACTGTGTGATTATGATTACTATACACCCTAGCGACATCAGGGTTGTGACCTCTACAGGCATGTCGTGGATAACTAGATGGGACACCGAAAATATTTGGTTCGAGCATCTGGGCACTTTGGATGTCCATTGGTGAAAGTCCCTAAACCTCCGTGGCTAGAAGATGCCCCAATGTCTAAACCGAGTGGATACATGAGTGCCCGAATGCTGAATACCAGTAGGTCGCATCTCTCACTATGTCGTGGTTAGTTGGGAGGGGGTGTGGCCTTATCCGCTTGAGTGAGAGGGCTGTAAGCTAGGCTGAGTTTGACCAGCTCCCAAATGGGTCCACTATTTATGAGTTGGGCAGGCATTGGTATACTACTATCAGGCAGGCAGTGAGTTCTTTTCCACTCGCTGGGCTACGTGACCGGCTGGGGCGGTAGCCAGCTTGGAGTGTACTAGACCCTGGTGATGATCCCAAAGATGTACGGTGCTGATATGTGGACTTATTGAGCAGGAGTTGCATACTCATTCATTCATTCACTATTCACTTGGACTGGTGGTGTGCAGCTATTTGTTACGTGTACCTTTGTAATGGTCAAGATTTTGGTTAGAACGCATGACTAACCTAAGATCAAGAGTTTACCACATTGAGTCTAACTATCTAAATTTAAGTATGGGACTGGTTTGGATAGAAGTCCCTTGTGATGGACCCCATAGCATGTGATAGTACGTACTATCATGCCGAATTCACTCCAGCTTGTTCATTTCATTCGCAACGCATATTGCATTGTATCTGCAGCATTTAGCATTTTGAGTTGCCATGTTTTTGCATTGATGTGGCCATTCGCATTCATGTATTGCATCCCATAGCCTTAGTATGGTTGATGACACTTATGGACTTATCAGTATATTTTCGTTTACTCTGATATCGTATGATTCATGATCTTGTTAGTATTTCTGCCTATTTCGATATTGTATGATTTATGGCATTGTATTGCATACTCGGCAGTTATTTTGCACATACACTTTCACCACCCAGTAATCTTTCTATAAGCTTATGCATGATAGAAGCGTGCAAGTGCCATTAGGTTGCAGCAGTGTGAAGCTTGGAGCACGCAGCATCTTCTGGAGCTTTAATTTTTGATATATGTATTTCCCTTTCAGCATTGTATTCAAATATTTATATTTTGAATATGTGATGATGTTGTTGCCTTTGTGATTTAGGTATACTTGTGGTTATGCTTCTTATGAGACAAATGTACATTGGGAAATCCTCCTTATACAATCCCAGGATCGGAACCTGGTGTATGGGTGTTAGAAGCTGAGAATGAGGTACTACGGAGGCTATCGGCACCGGATTTGACAATCGTAAAATTTGTGAGCCCAATTTTCGTAACAGCAACAAGCTGGCGTGAGTGTAATAGACCCCGGTGATGATCCCAGAGATGTACAGTACTGATTGAGCAGGAGTTGCATACTCATTCATTCATTCATTCACTATCCACTCGGGCTAGTGCTCCACAACTATTTATTACGGTACCTTCACAATGGCCAGGATTTCGGTTGAGGAGCACGACTAACCTAATATCAGGAGTTTACCACATTGAGTCTGACTATCTAAATTAGGTATGAGACTGGTTTGGATAGAAGTCTCTTGTGATGGGCCCCATAGCTTGCGATACTACGTACCATCATCCCGACTTCACACTCCTGCATGATCATTTCATTCACACTACATATTACATTACATCCTCGGCATCTGATATTTGGCTTTTTATGACTCCTCATTTGTATAGTTGATCTGTATTACGTACTTTGATATTATAGATTCATGATCATGCTAGTATTTCCAACATTATATGGTTATAGCATTGTATTGAACACTTGGCACTTATCTTGTGCACACACTTTCACCACCCTCTAAGCTTTCTATAAGCTTATGCACGATAGATGCGTGCAGGTGACATTGGTCGCAATGGCATTGAGCTTGGAGCGTGCAGCTGTCTTATGGAGCTTTGATTTTATTTTGACATATATATTTTCCCTTTCAGTACTGTATTCAAAGTTTATATTAGTGAATATGTGATGATGATGTTGCCTTTGTGGTTTGGATAAACTTGTGGTTATGCTTATTACGAGATAAAGTACGTTAAAAAATCCTCCTTGTAGGATCCCAGGAACAAAATCTGGTGTATGGACGCTCAAAGCCGAGAATGGGGTACTACAAAAGCTGTCGGCACCGGATTTGGCGATCGAGAATTTTGTGAGCCCAGTTTCTGAGTTTGGGGCATGACACCTTTTCTTTGACATTTCCTTTTGATTATTCAAATGAGTAAGGAGAAAGGAAAGTCTTCTGTCATTGGTGAGTCATCCAGGCCCACCAGAAAAAAATCCGTGGCCTCAAGAAAAAGAGGAAGGGCTCAATCTCAACGATCCCCTGCACGCCCATGGAGTTCCTCTACTTGACAGTTGTCTCATAAAGAAGCTCCAGCTACAACACCAGCACCGCCACATACTGTTTTGGGTCCTCCTCCACACATACTTAAAAAGTACTCGGGGAGGCACTTGGTGTATGAGTGTAGGATTGATAGGGAATGCATAAAACCCTACAATGTGGAAACTCTATTAGAGACAATTGACTGGCTGCCTCTTCTTGATTTTGGGGGGTCCATGTCATGATGAGCGGACCTACCGCTTCCTTGCATACTGTCATTCTCCAACGCTAGATCCGCCATCCATTTCCATCACAATTGAGGATGATGGTGTTGACATTACTACAAAATTCATCGCTAGCATTTTCGGTCTAACCTTATCTCCTGTTGGGTTATCTGACCTTGACCTTGAAAATTCCATCACTTGGTCTACAATTACAAAGTTCCTATGTCAGGATCGAGATATCCCATAGCACCAAGGGAATGCATTGAACTCGAAATATATGCACCCTCGATACCTAGTCTTGCACGGGATATTCGGCTCAAATGCTTACTCTCGTGGACCCAATCGCACTGATCTTATCGGGTTCATGGTCACGGTTATGTATTGTGTTGCCACTGGAGTCAAACTGTGTCTGCCTACCTTGATCCTTCACTAAATAGCAAGTGTCATCCACCAGTCCAGAGAAGTTTATTTGCCCTTCTCTCACATCATTCATGTGATATGCGATACAATCGGTATTCCTCGGACAAATGATCCTGAGTGTCCGCTCAAGCATTTTAACAAGGTCAATATTCAAAAATTGGACCTTAAATTTCATGCCTATTTGGAAGAACAATCTGAGGAAGCTATTCATGAGGGTGGTGAGATGGGAGAAGGCACAACACTAACTGGTGGAGATCCTCTAAAGTCATAACAAATTCCAAACCTGAGTGGTTCAGCTCAGACCCAACATTTTAATTTTCACCAAGATAGGGTCGGGGCAACGCAGCAGGGATTGGCTTAAATAAAGGATAAGCTGGGGAGACATGATGTGCGGTTCTCAGCATTGGAGAAGATGGTGTCTAGCGTACAGCAGTCGATGCAACAACTGGTCGATCTGATAACGTGCCGACAAGACAATACAGCATTGTCTTCATCAACCCCTCCACCGTAGTATCGATAGTCTATGAGCCATCGCATACACCAGATACTCATCTTGGCATTTGGGCATGGATATCTTTTTAGAATGCCCGACGATTTTATGAGTGTATGCGATGGCTAACTAACGTGAAAAGTCTAACGTTTTTTTTTTTTTTTGGAATGGTTTATGTATATCCTCTGCATGAGGAAAATATTTTTTTTTTGTAAGCCCATGATTGGGCTAGATATTTGGTTTTGTTGGTTTGGGATGGATGTTGCAATACTGCCAAGCTTGTTTAGTTTCTATTTTTGGATATTTCTGTTCATGGCTGGTTGATAATTCATATATCTTTGCTGTCATATCTCTCTGCTCTCAAGTATGCATTAAATTCTTTCAAATGCTGATAGAAATTGTGATTATCTTCTCCTGCATATTCCTTAATAATTGAGAATTGGTTCTGTGATTTATGACATTTGAAGTTATGCTACTATCTTCTGTTAAAATGATTGCTCTCCTTTGACCTCGTATGCATAAATGGTTTCCATGAAAATAGAGATGTCATTATCTGTTATGCATTGAACTATCTCAATCTCTATTGGTTCTCCCATATCTTTATGCTTCAACTTCAGTCAACTAATACTGCTATATTGCCCTTTACCAATGACTAACAAAAAGGGGGAGACTAAATCCCACCACAACAGAACAATTGTTTGTATCTATGCATGAATGGTGGTAGAGGTGTTAGGGGGAGCAGCTGTAAGAAGATAGGGGAAGTAGCTACTACTGAATGATATACTCGTGTGTGTGAACTCAATAGCATTAGCATTGTAAAATTGTGTAATGTTCATGTACACACAATTTAGGGTGTTGGTCTAGATGTTGTTCTAGGACCCATGTGTCTTGTCACGTAATTGATGAAGGGGGATATTGAAAGTACCCTGGTTTGTCAATTAGCATGAGTATTGAGTCAGCAAGACAAGTGAGCCCCATAGGAAGATTGTTCAAGCGTCTACCTCAACTGGATTTGTGCCCGAACTCATCAAAGGTAAACCTTGGCCTCACATCCCATGTCCCAAAATACCAGGTATATAAAACCCTTAAAAATGGATAGAACATCTTAGGGTTTAAGGTGAGAAAATTACTTTACAAAATTAGAAAAATCTCAAAGTTTTCTGCCTTTGTCGATTTATCGACAAGTTTGTCAATGAAATCGAACTCTGCTATGGATGTCCTCGAAACTCACTCGATATTATCGAATTTAGGACTTCAGATGTCCAGCAACCTCAACGAATCCTGGACTAAATTATTAATGAATTGATGGCATGTTCAAATTCATCGAAGTTTCAATCTCGAGTTCATCAAGAAGGCTAGATAAAATTGACATCTGGTCAGTTGTGTCCAATATACTATTAAGAAAAAATCATGTGATTCTCGATATCTCGAAGAGAGCCTCAATATCCTCAAAATTCAAACTTTGATGATATTGACGGACCTTCGATGATATCGGATTGGGACACAAAATTATTCAACAAGTTTTCAAGTAAAATCTTTCTAGTATCGAGGATCACTCGATAAAATTGATATTCAAATATCGATCATATCGAGACTAGGTCAATATTATCGAAACAGGACACAAACTATCCAGCAAGCTTATAGGAAAATTTCTTGAAAATATTGATGAATTGATGTTGTTATCGATATTATCAATATTCAAATTCCGATGATATCGAGGGATGCTCGATCATATCAAAACCTGTTATACTTTAAAGGCAAGTCTGCTCTCATGTTTTCAAATGTTGAGGAATCGAATCTTGCATCGATGAAATTGGAGTTTTAAATCCGATGACATCGAATAGTGTTCGATTTCCTCGACTAGTTAGCAGAAAGGGTCAAAAGCGTTTAACAACTTAAGTTCGTGTCATCGAACGGTCATTCGATGGTGTCGAGAGTATACACTTGATGATATTGAACTCTGTAAAAAATATAACTATTTTATTTCTGTTGAAACTTTTTGCCTATTTAATGAGAGCTTGCCTTTAGTTGTTATAGGGAAAAAGAGATAGAGCTTTTGAGTGTTTAATCTAGATCATATACCCTAAGCTTTTTTCTCTCATGGGAGTTCATCCTAATCCACCCTCATTATTGATATTCAATAGAGTGGATTGGGGAATGAACTTCCGCATTTAGGGATCATGCAGCTACCACCTTAATGACAAATCTTTGAGTTGGGATACCTTAAATGAATCACTCTGTTACTCAAATAGGAAAACATTTAATAAAGTTAGATTCCAACATAACCGTGACCCAACCTATCGCCTTACATTGGAGCATCATCTGTGTTGTGGTTCAAGAGAGCTGAAGATTCTTCGTCATTAAAGAAGGAGATCTTCATCATCATGCTGAATGAGTCTCATCTACTTATCTGTAAGTCATTAAAGTCCAGAGACCCTTTTGATCATTCCTTTTGTAGGATTGGGTCAAAGGTGCTTCTCACCCCTTTCAAGCCCTCATATGAGGCCTCCTATGGGAGATTACATGGGTGTGTTGTGTGTTGACCCTTGTTCTATGGAGAGCATAAACTTAGGTTCTTGTGTAGGTCCTTGACCTGTGAAGTCTAAAACTTAGGTGTTATGTGTTGACCTTTGCTCTTGTGTAGGGCATAAACTATTAGGTTCCTTGTGTGGGTCATTAGCCTGTGTGGCCTAAAATATGGGTGTCGTGGTTGACCCTTGTTCTTATGTGGGGTATAAACTTGTGTCGTGGAGACAAGTTAGATTCAACCTGGTGTAGGTTATACTGGTTTGAGGTGAACCTGATTTGAAACCTCTATTAGTGAGATCCGGTACACTCAAGGGTTGAGTGCGTCCGCCGGAAGTGGAGTAGACACGTAGTTGAACCACTATAAAAATAACTGTGTTTGGGATTGCTATTTACTCTTATTATGCGTGTGATTTCTCTAAGAGTTCTTATAATGCATGCTTACATGATTACCTAGAACTAATTAGAATCACATCTCACACACAGTCACATCTATCATGAACTATGTTATACAACTTGTCTATGTTTTGAATAGTCTTATGATTGGATCCTATATTTGGCTTAGAAGCCATTAGAGTTACATTGAAGAAATTCTGTTATCTGCATATTAGCTCAGGATAGGGTTGATAGGTTTTAAATCTTCATAAAAAAAAATTAAGTCCTATTCACCCCCCTCTAGGATATCTTGGCATATTCTCACTTCAACTAAAGCGGTCATTACCACAATTTCAAATGGGGCATAGCATCCCTCTTATAAAGAAGGTACTTGAGTGTCGCATTGTCAGTAAAAATAGTGATTTTGGATCCAATCAGGTAAGACCTAAATTTGTCTAAAGTGAACAATATGACTAAGAGTTCCTTCTTCGTAGTAGAATAATTCACTTGGGTAATGTTTAGAGTTCTACTTGCATAATAAATTACATAGGGATTCCTCTCTTTTCTTTATCTAAACACCGCACAAACCGCATAGTCACTTGCATCACACATAATTTCAAAAGGGATAGACCAATCAGGTGTTTTCATGATAGTTGTGCTCGTCAATATGCCCTTTAGCTTGGTAAAATCTTCTCGACAATCCTTGCCCCACTCAAATGGTATATCCTTTTAAAGGAGTTACACGAAGGATGAAAGATATGGCTAAAGTCCTTTATAAACCTCCTATAAAATTCGGCATACCCTAGGAAGGACTGCACATCACGTATGCTCTTAGGTGGTGGTAAATTAAAAATTAGATCAATTTTAGCCTTGTTTACTTCAATTCCATTAGACGGGATGATATGTCCAAGGACAATTCCTTTTTAAGCCATAAAGTGACACTTCTCCCAATTAAACACAAAAAACACAAAAATCATCCATAAAAACCTCCAAAAATGTCCAACCATGTTTGAAAATATTCTGATCATGCATCTCTGGAAGGTCACAAGAGTGTTACATAAGTCGATCGACATCCTTTTGTAAGTAAAAGTGCCAAACGGGCAGGTAAAGGTGGCTTTCTCCTGATCTTTTGGGGCAATTTTGATTTGGTTGTACACAAAATATCTGTCAAGAAAGCAATAGTAAGAATGACCCAATAACCTTTCTAAGATTTGATCAACAAATGGTAGAGGGAAGTGGTCCTTTCTAGTCACGATGTTTAGCTTCCAATAGTCAATACACATTCTCCAATTGGTTGTGACCATGGTTAGAACAATTTTGTTTTGGCATTGGGAACAATGGTGATTCTGAATTTCTTAGGAACCACTAGAGTTGGACTCACCCACTGTCTATCAGAAATTAGGTAAATGTTACCCACATCCAATAGTTTTAACATCTCGATTCCAATAACTTCTTTCATGTTTGGATTTAAATGGTGTTATGGTTGTCTAGTAGATTTAGTATTATCTTCAAGGTGTATACGGTGAATACAAATCAACGGATCAATTCCTTTGAGATTCTTAATCATCCATCCAATGGCTCCTTTATGTTCTTTAAGTACTTTAATCAATTCATTCTCTTAGTCTTTTTCCAATTGTGAAGAGATAACCACGGAAAATGTATCATCTTGACCTAAGTAGACATATTTAAACTTAGATGGTAATGGTTTTAGGTCAAGCTTTGGCGCTTCGATACTAGACGGTGGAGGCTTAGAATTAGTTAATGGTAGTGTTTCAAAATCATCAAACCATTCAAATCAGAGAAGTGAGATAAGCATGCTTCTAAGGGGTCAAAATACGAGGTGATAAGGAACTCGTATGCCATGATGGAATCAATCATGTTTATCTCAAGGGCTTCATCTATTGTATACACATGTTAAATACATTCAAATCTAATGTTATGTTCCCAAAGGACAATTTCATAACTCCATTCCGTAAATTAATTTCCATCTCTTATATTCTTCTGATTATGGTGGATTGATCATCGCTTTGTACCATGGTTTTTTTTCTACAAGAATTTTTCACATAAAATCTGTGTTCTTTATATTTTCTTATTCCTTTTCTTTTTCTATTGTGTGTTTGATTCTGTCTGAGGTTACTTTCGCACCCATTAGGGGGTATCATAGCCCAATAAAACCCTTTGTACATGTGTGAATTTTTTTTCTTTTTTTAAACTTAAAAGACTACTTTGTGGAGAATTGGATGTGTATTCCATTGAGATAACTAAATTACATGCAAAAGCATGTGCAGATTAAGCAAATACATATATGTACAGATAAAGATTTATATATATATATATATATATATATATATATATATATATATATATATATATATATATATATATATATATATATATATATATTTGTGTGTGTGTCATTAAAAAAATCACAAAGTACAATGGATCATATTCGTCCAAAATCTCATAGTATGTGTGATTTTCACCAAGTACACATTAGATCATACAAATGTGAAAAACCACATTGAAATTTTGAGATATCTACACATCAGTCCCAAATGGTAAATCTTCGTCAATGCCGAATGGGGTAAGAAAATAATTACTTTCAATTACATGATCCAAACTGTCAAAATGGTATTATTAATGCAAAATTTTGGTTGTCCCTGCTAGACTTTCGGATACCTACAAAGATAAATTCACAATGGAGACCTCAGTTATGGAAGGGGACCCTCCAATGCCTAAGTTATAGCAGCAAATTTGGGTCTAGTCAGATTAGGATTTTTTTCCATACCTTTCACTATAGGTGGGGCCTCTATTTATAGTTCTGGTGCTAGTCACATAGATGGAAAATCTGCCTACTTGGTAGGTGTGTGTTATAGAAGGGCACTCCTTCCAGTCTGGCCATTCTCATCTTCTCGGGATCTTCGGCGAAGATCCCATGGAGAATATCTTCAAGTGGTCAGCCTTCGAGGACCATCTCTAAGTGGCTGGCCTCTAATGAACATCTCTAAGTGGTCATTGTCGGTATGTTTAGCTAGGATCAAGTTGATAAGGGGTTATCCGGTGATGGTCGGGACTTGAATCGAGTGCGGAGGTCGTGCTCGGCAATTTGGGCTGAGCTAATTTTTCCCACGCTGGCTGTGATAGCAAGGAGTTGACCACATTCAGACTCTCACTACTGGTTGAGTCATTGAGTAGATCATAGGGGTTGTGCTTGCCCACCAATGTCATGTTATCACTTTTGTCATGCTCTGGGTTCTTTATGTTGGTCACTCTTGGTCTATCCATTTTTACCCATAACAGTAGCCCTCCTACTTCCGAGCATCCCTTGCAAGCTCAAGAAGTAAGTCGATGCAGACTAATACTTATACTTGTATATCTTAAGAGGTCAGATTAGTTTATCATTATTGCTGGAGAGAGAAAGATGGCTGACACATGCATTGGCACAATATCCTTTCGATTTTCGACAAGTGATATGTGGGCACGTGGCCTTACATCGGAGGTCAGGTTAGTCTGTGAATGGACGGCGTCATATGGAAAGAAGTATGAGTTGTAACGCCTCGTGCAGCATTAAATGTGGGCAATTAATGCCTTGCGGCTGAGTATTTTATAGAAGGGGAGAATCTGAAAACCCTTCTCATTTGCTCCTGCTGCCATTGTTGTCTCTCAAGCACATCGGACTAGGCGATTTTCGGTAAGTTAGAAATCCGGCTTTAGAGACCTCTTCTTTTCATTTCTTCCTTGATTCACTTTATTTTATCCTTCTCTTTTAGCCAATATGTTTGATATCTTAGATGAATGCCTTGAGCTGAGGGCCTTTCAGGGAAATTTTGAGCTAGAGAGTATAGACTCCTAGTTGAGGGCTCCTTTTGGACCACCGTCCCCAGTGTTGTTGGGCTATGAACTTCTGATGGAATCCACTTTGGTACAGAGGGAGGTAGTTCGAGCTTTTACTGAGCGGCCCCTGGACATTTCCCTTTTGGGTCAAGGCTGAGAAATGCATACCTTCTTTAGATCAAGTCAGAGTACAAAATACTAGCTTCCATGGTACTCCAAGCTCATAAACTTGGTGAAATTTTGGGAAATCCTCACGAGGGCGAGGTGGCCATAAATTTGGTCACCTTGCAGTGTGGCCTCCGACTCCCTATCCATCATATTGTTAGGGAGGTCACATCTTTCTTAAGGTTATCCCCAGGCCAGGTAAACTCAAACACCTGGAGGGCCCTATTGGGGACTTATATTATGTGGTTTCAGCTTAGGAACACCGAGCTAACTGTCGAGGAGTTCCTATACCTATATCGAGTGAAGATCAACCTTAAGCATCAGGGCTAGTATTACTTCTCGACTTAGGTGAATAAGGGTCAAGCCCTCATTACAAATAACCCGTCCTCCAACAAGAGCTAGAAGGACATATGTTTTGGGCATTTGGAGAATGGGAATATCCAGTAGCTGATGTGGCTAGGCATCAGATTCGCCAATCCAGGTTGGACATATCCAAACTATAGACTTGTAAATTTCACTTGCTCGGTAATCATGTTTGTTAATTGTAGGGGTGATGTTTTGCAGGGTTACCCAAGAACCCACCCCATATATCCTACCTACAATGTCCCCAGATTGATGGTGAAAGGTTAGTGAACGCTGCTGACAGAGCTTGGAAGAATCTGATAATTCTTGAGTTCCTTCATCAATCCACCTTGCCCTAACCATTTCAGGAGGTAAATAGTATATAGTATAATTTCTTTGGAGTTTGTGTTATCTTTCATCTTGTACTTGATTGGGACCTTTCGCTGTGCAAAAATGGCCAACATCCCTCACCCTGCAAAAAGAGTCTGACCCCCTTCTGATGCCGAGTTGGCACAGAAGAAGTCATCCATGAAGAGGAGATTTATTATACCTCCAGCGAAGCGGGTAGTGTCCTCCACAACAATGGAGGCAAGGTCAGAGCCCAGCATTGAAGGGCTCGTGATGGAGCAGCCATCTTCAACTACTGCGAGTGAGGGAGCTCAGAGCGCTCCATCTATGATTGCTCCTTAGCCAACAGCTTTAAAGGTAGTGGATCTGGAGACTTCCCCAACTCGTAAGGAAGTTCTCCCTACTAAGGAGCTCCAACCCCCCATGGCCCAAGCTCAGGTCGAAGAGGGTGATACCTCATGCTAACGAGTTAGCGAGGTCGAGCAGTCAGGCCATCTACCTCCAGGGTATTACATGAATAGTTTTGCCTCATGGACGGCTCGGCATATCCTGGAGGAGCAGATCACGACCCTGATCAAAAATCACCCGGTAACTCTTTTTGGTGATGTCACTACAACCTGTTATAAGGTAGACCTCCTCCCCTTAGCTAGTTTCATCGGCTTGTAAACTATTGATGTCTTCTAACATGTTATTTTTATTTCTTTTAGCTCATCCCTGCTCTTTTATCCTCCCACTAATCAATGAGGCGAGTGGCTGAGGAGTGCGAGCAGGCAAAGGAAACACTCCAGGCCAAGACCACTAAGGCTGAAGCCTTCCCACAGGCTCTTGAGAAATTTAGGGAGGAGCAAGCTACTTTAAGATCCAGTTAGATGAGGCCCAATAGAAGGAGGGCTGAGCGTTGGTTGAGCTAGAGGGGGTGAGGTCGCACCTCTCTTCATATGAAAGGGGGCAGGCCGAAGGAGAGGCCAAAGCTGCAAGGTTGGAGGCTGAGCTAGTCGAGGTGAAGGCTAGCTTGGTAGCTAAGTTGGCCAAGGTCGAGGGATCTATCCCATCGATTCAGGTAGTGGTGGAGCATTACAAGACATCGAAGGAGCAAGCCAACGAGGAAGAGGTATACTATAGCCTAGGCTATGAGAAATGCCTTGAAGATGTCAAGGGAAAGTGAAAAGGCCTAGGTATATGTCCTAGAGGGGGGGTGAATAGGACTATGCCAAATAAAACTTATAACAACGAAAATTAAATAAATACGATACCTAAAAAATAATATAAACAAACCATAATGCAAGAATGTAAAGCAACCTCAAAATTCAGATCTTGAGAGGTTGATACGAATGTTGTTCTAAGGATAACCTTACACCAAAAACTAGAGTTTATGGTAGGACAACCTTATTTCTAGAAAGGTCTTTGTATCAAATCTTAAATCGAAGATAAATAATAAAAAAGTAAATACAAACTGCACCGAAGAATAAATTGCAATTATAAATATATTTTGTTCTAGGGACAACCATACACCATAGGAATGGCAAGGCAACCTTACTAGAACAAATAAAGAAATTGATAAAGGAATAGCAAGAAATAAATACTAAACTATTACAACATTCCCACAATGCTTGAAATAAATGATTACAACATTCACATCCACTTATATATCCCACAAATGAATAATTAAAAATATGAAATATAAACCATTCAACCACCAAACACAAGGGATTATAGTGGTTCACCTATGTGTTCACCAACTATTAAACAACAGACACACAGAATGTTACTCTACTCCTAATATCCTCACACAGGGGATATTAGCGTTCACTATCAAATTAGGTTTTCACAGGTTCACCCAAAACCTTCATAATTGTGTCTTTCTCTGTGGGCTTACACAATTAAAAAAACCTCACTTCTGAGTTTTCCTAGCTCTCCTCAGATAACCAATACAATGAGATTTTTCTAGTAAATCCCAAAAGAAATCAAAACAGAAAGGAATTTATAATTAAATGTAAATTACCTGATTTTCTCCTTCATTGCAGCAGCCCCAAAGAACCAAGTCAGAGTAGATGATTGAATGTCCAAGTTCAATGTCCAAAACTCACATTACAATGGTTCTAGTTCTAATTGATTTTAAATTAAACCAAAATGGGCTAGCTTTAATTGATTTTGATTCTAAAGAAAGGGAAATAGCAATTCCTCTTTTCAGATTAGATTGGAATACAAGAAACAAAATCAATTAATAAAGTTAAAGAAAGAGAATATTAAATACGCACACTTAGCTTAAAATAGAGCACATACTTATCTCTCAGAAGGTCAAATTAATTAGCTTGAATTGTCTCTATTATTCTGAGATTCGTGCTCTATTTATAGCTGAGCGAAACACATCTTTAACTGGTCTTAGGACCTCTACGACTTGTCGAAGAACTAATAGAAATTTAAATTTTCAGGCGCGATAAGAGCTGACGGTTTCACGACTAGTTGTAGGTCACCTTCGACTGGTTGTAGGTTGCTTACGACTGGTCGTAGACAAACAT
Organism: Magnolia kwangsiensis; assembly: GCA_037074715.1. Lineage (NCBI taxonomy): Eukaryota > Viridiplantae > Streptophyta > Magnoliopsida > Magnoliales > Magnoliaceae > Magnolia > Magnolia kwangsiensis. Next base: position 32,436,824 of record CM073586.1, on the reverse strand, counting down.
TTTTCAATGCTGTACTTTGAATCATAGATCTATAACTGGTCGAAGAACTAGTCGACACTATTCACAGGACTTGTCAAACAGTCTCCAGGATTGGTCGTAGAGTAACCAAAAAATTTAAAAAATTTCAACAACTTAGGACTGGTCATGGAATTTCTTGGACTGGTCGAACCATGTTAGGACTAGTCGAACAAGGTCTAGGACTAGTCTTAGAACAAACCAAATTCACTTATAAAATAAATGTGGATTATGTATCCAAAATGGCCTACTCTAAAGGTCAACCTAAGGTCAGTCATACCTTAATAATGAAGCAAGAACATTGAAACTTGAAGACAAGTGACCTTTGAGTATAATTAAGCCTGAGATCTTGAACTTGAAAGCTTCTGAGATCTTGAAAGCTTCTATTGTCTATCGAAGCTAATCTTCTTAGACTATCATCATGACTCTTCATGTCTTGAATGGATCTTTTGTTCATCACATATATAACTTCAAAGCAGTGTCTTTGTAACCACAAATTTGACAATAACGAGTTATAAACTATAACACTTACAAAAAGTTTCCCGAGCTCGACCTGGGTGGTTTAGAGGAAGGAGCTTCCCAAGACCCAGCTCCGGACGTCGTCGAAGCCAAGCAGCCTCGCCATCCCTTCCATACTTGTAGTTATCATTTCTTTTTCTCTTTTTTCCTTTATAACTAACGTTTTATCAATGAAAGAATTACTTATCACTATGTTCATTATGCATTTTCTGTAGATTGGGTGTGGCTTAGTAGGTCGTGCATGATAGAATTAACAGGTCTACCCCAAAATGATAGTTGTAGTAGTAGGCCGAACATGAAGGACTTTCTTTACTTTAACTGATGGAAGTCCTTATAGTTGATCGCGTAGCTCGAATAGTCGGTATTTAAAAGAAATTCTCTTCCCCTGACTTGGGAAAGTTCTTTCCTTGTAAAAATCGTATAGTAGAGGAGGGCCCATGTGTTAGCCATTTAATAATGGTCCGAGCAGTTGGCAGGATAACGTTCTTCTCTTTAATCCAGAGAATCCCCCGACAGTTGGCCATTCAATTCATATACTCAAGAAAGATAAGAAGCACTTTTATTGTAGAAAAATTACAGACATAGAAAAGTGGTTTCCCGAGCACCTGTTTTCCCTTTAAATTGGGGGGGGGGGGGGGGGGTGGTGATTGCTCTAGTCGAAATAAGTGGTAATAATATGTTAAGCACCTTTTTTGTTTTGAGAAGGGAGCTCACTCTGTTGGGTAGAATAGTCGTATAAGGCACTCCTAGTCGGAGGACTTTCCAAGTCCTTAAGAGTAGTAGATCTTCGAGTGCTCAGCATTCCACGGGTGAGGCAATGGTTGTCCATACATATCCTCAAGTCGAAAAGTCCCTAGTCACTTTGTACCCGTTATCTTGTAGGGTCCTTCCTGGCTCGATCATAAAGTTCCCAAGCCAGGCTCCTTGGTGTTCTGAAAGGTCTCACGGAGGACTAGGTCCCTCACCCGAAACATTAGTACCTTAACCTAGGAATTGTAGTATCGGGTGACCCATTGCTGGTAGGCTACAATCTTCAGTTGCGCTCGTCCCCTTTCTTCCTTGAGTAGGTCCAGTCCTAATGCCATCTGCTCGACATTTTGACTTTCATCGAAGGAGTCGATCTGTGCAGTAAGGAGTCTTATTTCAACTGGCACCACAGCCTCCACACAGAAGGCTAGGGAGAAGGGGGTCTCCCCTGTTGATGTCCAAGAAATGGTCTGATATGCCCAGAGGACATGCGACAGCTCCTCGGCCCAAGCCCCTTTGGATTTATCAAGGTTGTCCTTGAGGTGGTTTTTTATGATCTTATTCACTGCCTCCAACTGTCCTTAGCCTGGGGGTGCTGAGGGATGAGAAGGCATTGCAAATCCTGAGTCTTTCACAAAGACCTCAGAATCACGCATTATCAAACTATTTTCCAATATCTGAGACAATAGTGTGTGAAACCCCGTATCTGTAGATGATGTTGTTCCAGACGAAGTCAGTGAGTGATCTTTTTTCTCAGTGATCTTACCTACGAGCTCAGCCTCAACCCATCTAGAAAGATAGTTGACTGCTATCACGAAAAAATTGGTTTGACCTTTACCCATCAGCAATGGTCCTATGATATCGATTCCCCATTGGACGAATGGCCAAGGGCCTGTCATGGGGGTCAGTTGCTCGGATGGCTGTTGAGGTATCTCCGTGAACCTCTGGCATTTTTCACACTTCTGAGTGTACTGTTTAGCATCTTCTTGGATCGTCCACCAAAAATACCCCTTTCGAATTACTTTGTGGGCAAGTGCTCTCTCGCACCAATGATTATCACAGACCCTTTCATGGATCTCCTTTAAAACAACTTGACCTTATCGGGCTTGAGACACCTCAGGTACGGTAAGGAGAATTTACATTTATAGAGGACATCCCCTACCATGGTGTACCAAGATGCTCTGATTTGAATTCTTCGTGCTTCGTGCTTGTCAATGGGTAGCTTGTTCTCTCAGAGGTAGTTTGTGATAGAGTCCATCCAACTCAGAGTCATGACAAGGGGAAGTACTTTCTCTAGTTCAGATTGATCGATGATGAGTTCGGGCACGAACTCAATCAGGATCGATTTGGCGATGTCATTATCTACCATGGTAGCCAACTTTGTTAGGGTGTCTGCTCAAGAGTTTTAGGTCTAGGGGACCAGGGTGAGTTCGTATTTTCTAAATTGGTCAAGAAGTTCTTTTATCTTCTAGAGATAGGTGATCTTCTCTCCATTTACTTGGTATTCGTCAACCACTTGGTTGAGGATGAGCTGAAAGTCACTATGAATTTTCAAAGTTCAAGCTCTCATGGCTTTAACCAGTTCAAGCCTAGTGAAGAGGGCCTCATACTTCATCACGTTGTTAGACATCGAGAATCCAAATCATAAGGAATATTAAGTACAGGTCTGGTTAGGTGCCACAAGGATTATCCCCTCCTCGCTGCCTTTAGAGTTAGAAGACCCATCGATATTAAGTGTCCATGCATGGGGGTCGGTTTCTTCCTTGATTTCCTCAGGTTGTTCCGGGAGCTTAGTGCTGGTGAACTCTATGAGGAAGTTAGCCACTGTATGGCCTTTGATAGCAATTCAGGGTCAATATTCGATGTCGAACTCGCCGAGCTCAATCGTTCACTTCGTTAGTCTCTCCGACCCTTCGAGCTTATGAAATATTTGATGAAGGGGTTAATTGGTCAGGACCACAATGGTGTGGGCTTAGAAGTAGGGGCGGAGGCGACAAGATGACACTATGAATGTCAGGGTACCTGGTTATAGCTAGGACCAGTGCTCTATTGACATAGTAGACGAGAACTTGCTTGCCTCCAACCTCTCATATTAGTGTTAAGCTGACTATTGCGGCTGAGACGGCTAGGTGGAGCAGCAATGGTTCTCCTTGTTCAGGCTTTGAAAGTAGAGGGGGTGACCCTAGATATTGTTTGAGCTGTTAAAAAGCTTGCTCGCAGTCATTTGTCCACATCAGCCTTATCTTTCCCTTCAATTGTTGAAAGAACAGAAGACGCTTATTAGTAGCTATAGAGACAAACCTGATAAGGGTGGCAACTCTACCTGTGAGGCACTGGATTTCTTTTGTAGTTCTAAGTGAGCTCATGTTTAGTAATGCTTGTATTTTGTTCGGGTTTACCTCAATCCCTCTCTGGTTGACAAGAAAGCCAAGGAACTTTCCTGAGCTTACTCCGAAGGCACATTTGGTCGGGTTTAGCTTCATTTGGTACTTCCTCAGGGTGGTAAACATCTCCTCAAGATCAATAACATTGTTTGCTGTCTTGATGCTCTTGACCAGCATGTTATCAACATAGACTTCCATGTAGTGTCCAATCTGCTGGGCAAACATTTTGTTAATGAGTCGATGATATGTGGCTCCAGTGTTCTTCAACCCAAAGGGCATGACCTTGTGGCAGTGGAGTCAATTTTTAATGATGAAAGTCATCTTCTGCTTATCATGGGAGTGTATGACGATCTGATTATAGCCTGAATAGGCATCCATGAAGCTAAGTAGCTCATGCCCTACTGTACTGTCAACCAGCTGGTTGATACTCAGAAGAGAAAAACTATCTTTAGGACATGCCTTATTCAGATCTATGTAGTCGACACACACCCACCACTTTTCATTAGACTTCTTCACAAGCACAACGTTGGCAATTCAGTCGGGATAGTAGATTTCTTCAATGAATCCAGCTTAAAGGATTTTCTTGACCTCCTCTCCGATGATGGTGTACCTTTCTAGTTCGAATGATCCTCTCTTCTGCCATACTAGTCGATGGTCAGGATCAATATTTAATCCGTGGACCATCACTTCCGGTTTAATGTTGGGCATGTCCCGATGAGACCACACAAAGACATCAGCATGTGACTTCAATAGATCGATGATCTCATCCTGCAGACATGGGGGTAGCAACAAGTCGATCTGTACTGTGTGGGATGGGTCAGTCTCACAAAGGGGGACAACTACCAGCTCTTCTATCAGGGATCCTCTCTCAAGTACTCCTCTCGGGGGTCAAGGGAAGTAATAGAGATTGCATGTTGTCGTGCTCCTATTCTTAACATTGTGGAATAGCATTGACAGGCCTCATATTGATCAGCCCTGACCTACCCAACAATGTATTCGATCGAAAATTTCATAACGAAGTGGTAGGTTGACATTGCTGCTCGCATGAAGTTAAGGGATGGTCATTCGAGGATAACATTATAGATAGAGGGACAATCAACCACTAGAAAGTCGATCATCACTGTAGTTTGGTTTTATCCTTCCTTGCAATCACTGGAAGTAGTATACTACCTTTAGAGGTGATCTTTTCTCTTGCGAATCCGAGTAAAGGAGTTTAAAAGGATCAAAATCTGGATCTTCCAATCCCCATTTTATCGAAGGCGATGGCAAAGTGGATTTTGGATAAACTACCCATGTCCACCAAGCAATGGTGCACCTTATGGTTGGCTATTATCATAGTTACCACCAGGGCATCGTCGTGGGGGTGGTGGACTCCATAGGCATCCTCCTCAGTAAACGTTAGGTTGCAAGGGACCATTTTCTGTTCTTTTAAGACTCTGTTGGTGAGGTTGACGTAACTCTCCGAGCTACTTATGCTCCTGACATGAGCTCTGCGAGCTTTGTTTGAGTCGCCACCTCCAGCAGGTCCTCCGAATATAGTGTGGATCTCGATTGTCACTTCATTATTTTTTTATTCTATTGTTTATTTCTCTGGTCTGGTCATTTTTTTCTTCTCTTATAGATATACTCCCATAAGTGTCCATTGCGGATGAGTAACTCGATCTCTTCCTTGAGATCAAAATGGTTAGAAGTAATATAGTCACTGTCACGATGGAAGTGACAATACTTTCATTTATTGCATTTGGTAAAGTCAACCTTCATCCTACTCGGCCATTTCAAAATCTTCATGTCACACACTTCCATAATGACTCGCTTGAGAGTGGCATTCAGGGTGTCTTCCCTCCTCTTCTTGTTATGTACTGAGAGAGGTTATTCTTCTCTAAATTTTCAATCCTTGGCCGTGTCAAGCCCCAAACTCGAAAACTGGGCTTACAAAATTCTCTATCGTCAAATCTGGCGCCAACAGCCTCCGTAGTTCCCCATTCTCGGTTCCCAACACCCATATACCTGGTTTCGATCCTAGGATCATATAAAGAGAATTCTCAACATGAATTGGATTCGCAATAAGCATAACCATAAGCATAACCCATGAACAATAACCAAGACACCACAAAATCCACTATGATAAAAAAACTTTAAGGTACAATGAGCATAAAAGTAAATACAATAACATAATCGAAAGCTCCAGAAGTCCGCTTCATGCTCCAATCTCAATGGTGTTATAGTGTCCTAGCATCACCTACACACATCAATCATACATAAGCTTATAGAAAGCTTAGAGGATAGTATAAGTGTGTGTGCAATATGAGCATGCTCAGAATGTAATATCAGAGTAATGCAGAACCATGTTGATGAGTCCATGAATACAATCAGACGTACCAAGGCTATACGATGCAAGGCGTGAATGCTATCAGCCACACCAAGGCCATACGATACAAGACCTACATAGCTAATGTCATGTGCAAGATGCAGCTCAAGCATACCAATCCACATATCAATCCAGCTCATCTATAGAGCATCATATATCAATACAGTTCTCAATGGATAATCACCAGGGTTTAATACACTCCAAATGACACTAACCCTTTCTCAAGCGTGCAGTCCAAGTGAACGTAAGAAAGTTCACTATCCGCCTGGCCAATAGGCTGCCAATACCTATCCGGCACATTGATAGCGAACCCATTTACGATCTGGTCATACTTAGCCTAGCAATGCCCCCTACCCTCAGGCGCATAAGGCTATAACCCCCTTCCAATCAACCATGACATAGTGGGAGATGCGGCCTCCTAGTATTCAGCCCTCGTGCACTCATATATCCACTTGGTCTTGACATTGGAGCATCTTTCGGTACTGTTAGGTTTAGGAATTTTTACCCAGGAACATCTATGGCGCTCTGATGTATAACAGTATTTTTAATTTCTAATCTTATCATCCACGATATGCCTATAGAGGTTACGGCCCTGATGTCACTATAGCGTACAATAATCACAACACACAATGTAAGATACATAAGTCATACAATCCAGTCATGCATCAATCCTGCGCATATCGTGCGCTCATGTGAGACAATCTCCACCTATCAGGGAGTCCTATAACAACCTGCCCAATGGCATATGCAATGGTTAACAACATCTCATATCAAGTATACAGATGATGAGTATGGGCATGTATCATGATGATATGCTAAGCATACTCGTAATCGATGTCGATAGTCGACATCAATAATCGGCCTCGATAATTAGCATATATGCAAGGAGGGGTCCATAGATGAACAGCCGATTTAAACCATAATATGAAGATTGACCCTCAGCCTTAGATATACCAAATCCAGTAGCACGAAGTCATCCGTTTATGGCGATGATGAACCATGTAAAATCAATGGGGCCAATAATTTGGGTTAACCCACTAAGAGTGATAAGAATGGGCCTAACAAGACCTAAGGGAAGGTCACAATGTAGACATTTAACTATTATTGCCCAACATTGCTCCCAAGGAGTGGCCCACATAGAGCCACACATATAGTGGGCCACGGCCTCACACAAGGGCTTAATATATATTACAATGGGCCTCACTTAAAAGCCACATATACATCACATTGGGCTCACCATATAGGCCTCATATATATCACGTGGGCCACATCACATGGGCCGCACTAATGGGCCTCATTACATCAAGTGGGTTGAATTAATGGGTCATGCCAATGGGCCTCATATATATTAAGTGAGCTGCACTAATGGGTCGCACCAATGGGTCTTATATATATATCAAGTGGGCCGCATCAATGGGCCACGCCAATGGGCCTCATATATATCAAGTGGGTCGCATCAATGGGCCGTACCATCTATATCATTCATCTAATTTAAAGATCATTTTAGAGCATTACCCAAAAAATATGGATCACATCGGAGGATCATTTGGACCATACCACAAATAACAGCGGAGATAATGATTTTCATTGTTTAAACAATTCACCGGGCCAAGGCCCGCCATCACATTTATTTCCAATCTGTTCATACGGTCACAAGGACCTGAATTAAGTGGAAAAAAAAATAAATTTCATACTGATCCAAAACTTCTAAGATATCAAAAGGATTTTAATGGTAGCCATTCAATCATCCACTATTTTCTGCAATGTGGTCCACCTGATATACGGATTTACCTCATTTTTAGTCTCAAGCCTTAAGATGAACTTGCCATTTGGATGGATGGTTAGGATGTAACACATACATTTGCGGTGGGTCCCACCGTCCGGCCATCTGGATGGTGTGGATATAACGCATACCTCATGTCAGACCCACAAATGGACGATTGGCGTGGATGAAACTCATACATTTGGTGGGTCCCACGGAACTTACTGACGTTACTACATCAGCTATATGGCTGGTGTGGGTACTCTAGCCAATCCGTCCAGCAGGTGAGTCCCACATGGGGCCCACCACATACATATATATATATATATATATATATATATATATATATATATATAAATATATATATATATATATATATATATATATTAAAACATCCAATGTCTAGATGGTTGGACGTTCGTCAAATGGACGGTCTGGATTACATACATCAAGATAAGGCCCCACATGGCAGATGGACGATGTGGCTACATACTTCAGGTGGAGTCCCACCTTGGATGGATGGTGTGGATCACCCACATACATCTAGTGGGGGCCACATCCTAGCTGGACAGTGAGGACCTCACATGTGTGGCTGGGTTCCATCGTCTAGAAAATGGACGGACGGTGTGGATATAAATGCATACATCACTTTGGGTAGGCCCCACCATCCAGCAAGCTGAACGGTGGATGGCATGGATGAAAGACATGAGTCAGGTGGGTCCACATGTGTGGGACCCACCAGCTTTAAATAAAGCTGATATCTGTGATTTCCCTCCGTTTAGGTTTGTCTAAGAATGGACAGCGTGGATAGATGGGGTCTACGTGGGTGGGCCCCCATTTTGGTCCACTTGATTGGATGGCATGGATCAAATACATTCATCATGGTGGGATCCATCCAGGTGGGCCACACGGCCACATCACCATCAAGAAATGAAAGAAAGGGAGAGAAAGAGAGATAGAGAGAGAAAGACGGTGTAGTGGAGGGACCTCGCCACTATAGGCCCCTCCTAATTCACAACACATACATCAAAGTGGGTCCCATCATAAGTGGACCCTGAAATGAAATTCAGCAGTGGATCACCCATAAATTGACCTTCTTCTTTAGCTCCATGGAATGTTAATCTCCTAAGCTCCTTCTTTGATGGGGGATAATGAAATGTGGATGGTTGGATGGTGAGATATAGGGGAGTAAGAAGTGGGCCACACCTAGCTCTTTGGAGTAGCTTGGACATTAGGTCTCTTGGTTGCTTAAGAGTGAAGAGAGAAATGAGAGAGAGAGAGAGAGAGAGAGAGAAGTGATGGGATGAAAAGGTGATGGAGTGATGGGTGATGGGTGTAAGGAAGGGATGGGTGGAGAAAGAGGCAGTTAATTTTGGGAACGGGAGAGGTATGGCTCTTGTAAGGGGAGTGATGGGATGTGTACTTGACTTGAGGTGATTGATTGATGTGACATTTGGTAGAGATTCTCTCAAAATTTGTAAAGCGCGACATTTTCCTCGAAATGAACGTGGGCCCACAACTCCTGGCCAAGGTGTCACATCAGCGCATGAGAACCGGCGTTGGAACCATGGCAACGGTGTGGTCACTAAGGTACAAGTTTCAAGTTGAGTCGACATAGATATATAGGATGTCACTTAAGGTCACACGCAAACACCGATTACAGGTCGTGGGTTTCCAAAATTTGACCAGGAGGATCACGGAAGCATGCAGAACAGTACAGTTTAGGATACAGGCCTTATAGGCCGAGCTTACTACACTCAAAGTGGCCTTTAGCTAGTTGAGTTCTTCCACATTAGAGTACTTTTAAGCTTCACTGAGTAGGTAGATAAATGTAGTCAGAGGGTTTTTACCGATTGAGAAGAGAAATCGGCCCTCTTTGAGGCCGGATATCATGGCGACCAAGGCTATTTGTTCAAAGTAGCCATCCACCTGTACTGCTTCTGCGTTAAAGTGGACGATGTAATCTTTCAACAGCTCATCTTCTTTCTAGGTAACGTTGAGGAGATGAGTTATTGGTTTCCTTCTATCTTTCCCGCCAATGAACTAAGTGATAAAAGCTTTACCAAGTTATGTGAAAGATCTGATGGATCTCAGCTTCAGTTGCCTGTACCACTTCCATACTGCCCCTAATAAGGTCAGGGAGAAAGCTCAGCACATCACTGAGCTGGTCTTGCCGTGCAACTCCATCCATGCTTTGAATGACTCCAGATGCTCGGCTGGATCACTAGTCCTGGAATAAGGAGTGATCTGCGGTATCCAGAATCTTGGCAGTAGTAGAGATGTCATCGTAGGCAAATGGTGGTTCCGCTTCTTCTAACATTGCATCACTGAAGTTAGGCCTCGAACTCGGTACGCTTGTCGAATATCGCCAATCTAGCCCCATATCTCCCTAAGCTCGACCTTCCAAGGGACCTCATTCTCAGCCACAGCCTGGGAGCTTTCCAGCGCCTTGTGTTCTCCAACTTGTGGCATATGTCGAAATCAGCCTGGTGCTAGGAGGACGGACCGTTTTGGCTTGTGGATTATTCTGTTGGTGCAGGAGCAGTTGTAGCAATGGCTGCTAGAGCTCTTTTCCTTCCTTTGACCATCGTAGAGCCTATGTGAGATGGATGCGGCTTTTAAAGTCGTTCCCACAGATGGTGCCAATGTTGATGTAGAAATCTAGTTGTCTCCGCTAAACCTTCGAATACCTACAAAGACAAAGTGACAATGGTGACCCTAACTATGACAGGGAAACCTCTAATGTCTAAGTTATAGTAGGGAATTTGGGTCTAGTTAGATTAGGGTGTTTTTTGTGTGTACCTTTCACTATAGGTGGGGCCTCTATTTATAGTCGTGGTCCTAGTTACGTAGATGGAAAATCCCCTTACTTGGTAGGTGCATGTTATAAAAGGGCTATCCTTCCGATTTGTCATTCTTATCTTCTCGAGATCTTTGGTGAAGATCCCGTGGAAGATATATTTGAGTGGTCGACCTCTAATGATCTTCTCCAAGTGGTCGTTGTCGAGATGTTTAGCTAGGATCAAGTTGATAAGGGGTTATCCAGTGATGGTCGGGACTTGAATCGAGTGTGGAGGTCGTGCTCGGCAATTCAGGTTGAGCTAATCTTTCCCATGCTGGCTGTGATAGCAAGGGGTCAACCACATTTGGACTCTCGCTACTGGTTAGGTTTCTAAGTTAATCGTAGGGGTCGTACTCACCCACCAACGTCGGGCTATCTCCTTTGTTATACTTTGTGTTCTCTTATCCTGGTCATTCCAATTTTACCCATAATAGGTATCATTTGCTCATTGATTTTGGATTGCAAGAAAAAACTTCTCTTACATTCCACACACACACACACAAGTCATATTCATGAATGTAAGAGCCCGACCCTTTAAATGTCTAATCCTTAATTGGGTAACCCATGCATCTTAAAGGTGGACAATTTTCTTTGTTCCTCTTGGTGTCTATTTGTGTGGCTCACTTGATGTATTGATCAAGCCATAGATTATGAACATTCAAATGGGAAATAAGGATATTATTAATTTTCTATTTTGGCTGGGTCAGTCCCTGGCCAAACCAACTTGTTTCAAGTTCGTGCTTGATCCTGTTGCTCTACCAAACTAGGCTTGGGTCTTAGGCTTAATTTGGGCCACACCTGGCCTAGCCCGACCAACACAAACCTAGCCCATTGCATGGTCATGGACTGTGTAAATGCCCCTATTTCACCTAAAGCTGACTTGGATCTAATCTGAACTTTAAATAATGACCAAAGACCAGATGGATATCTAATTGAGGTCCTAATAAAATGAGACTCTGACCCAATCAACCTGGATACAGGTACTCTAGTCCCTACTTGTTGGCAGGTAAGGTTCAGACCCGAAAACCTAAGTCCAGTGTCATGCCTAGAGGTGGGCATCAAGTCGAGTCAAACCAGATTGGATCCAACTTGACTCGATCTGATTTTTTAAGAACTGGACCCGAACTCGATCCGATCTGAGACCGAGTCCAACAGGGCTGACTCGATTCGATCTGAATCCTTGTTGTCCTGACCCGAACCGAGTCTGACTAGGTCTGGGAAACCGAATCGAGTCGGATTAATTTAAGTTTGTCCAGTCAATTCGGACTGGGCTGAATCAAGATAGGGAGAGGGAGGGAGAGAAAGGAGTTGTGGGAAATCAGGAAAGAAAGAAGGAGAGAAAGGAGGAGAGAAAGGAGGAAAGGAGGGAAATTAGGAGAGAAAGAGGGAGAGAAAGGAGGAGAGATAAGTGGGTGCGGCACTGATCATTTGGGTAGAGAAAGAGAAGGGAGGGATTAGGGCTTCGTTTGGGTGAGGTGGGTAGTAAAAAAGTGAAAACACGAAAGTAAATATTAATTATATAGTACCCGACCGAATCAGATCAAATCGGTTCGGATTGGCCACTGATCCGAACTCGACTTGATGTACATTCAGATCTAAGTGGGCCTACTCGAACCGACCTGATCCTAGCATTCAGTTTGGATCGAGTCGGGTTGAATCCATCAGATCAAGTCGGACTATGCCCAACTCTATTCATGCCTGCTAAAAAATTCATGTCCAATTACTAATCCATTTCATTTTGTGCTACTGTATCTGCCCATGTCCAACGCAAACTGAGACTGGGCCCCAGTCAATCAACGGCACCACGCGCAACACCAAACACCCAACAATGTGGTATAGCATCTTGGGATGAAATTATGGTGGCTTATATGTGTCCACTCATTCATGGTATATGTACTCTACATTCAAACCGTCCAAATGATGGGACCCAAAGCCTAGCATGTTCATGGGCACCAAGGGAATTGATATCTACAACCAACCTAATTGATTTGTTCATATATAATTTCCTTCTTAGGAATTTAGAAGATACATTGGTGAATGGGTGGTTGTAAATAACGGCTCCCTTCTTGAAGTAGTCTCGGACGATTGGACGTTTACTCAATCTCAACCGTTGGTTGGACTTCTATTTCCTACCCATCCCATCATATACCTAAAATACCCTCCACTTGATAAATTCTCCAACGTGATGTCCGGTCCAACCCAATATTTTATACCTTCAGAACTTCTTTATTTCCACTCCAAGCATTGAAAATGGAGGACTCCAGAGGGTATCTTTGGAACAATCTCTTTTTTTATGCTTTCAAAATTTTCTATTTCTTAGGTCAACCTCAGGCGGGCTGCCACTTGGATTCCGGTCAAGCCGAACCTGAACGACCCTACCCGAGTTTGGGTCAGGCTGGGTTGGGTTAGGTTGTCAGGGTCCTTAGCTCAGGTTACAGTTGAAAATCTCCAACCCGATTTGACATGGGGTTTGGTTCAGGTTGAGCAGAGTCTGGTCGGCTTAGGTCAGTGACACCATAGGTGCAAGCTCTGCATGTGGGATCACTGGATTTCTTCTCACCTGAATAATCTCCCTATTGACAAGTGATCCTTATCGTAGTCTTCCATACCTTACATTTTTAGAGAAGCATAGGGATGAGAACTTTATTGTTACATAGGATTAAGGAACCAACTTTGTTTATATAATACGGAGGGCTGAGAAGTTTAGAACCCATCAAAACTCCTCTCCCATAAGGCTTCATGCGAATTCGGTAATCCTAGTTCGATTAAAACATTGTGTGTGTGACACAATTGTAGCGCATCACCCCTTACATGATTTTAGATGCATCACAACTTAGTGGGGTACACTTGTACTCCCGATCACACTATCCAACCCTTAGGATAATCCAAACGATTTATCAATAAGGCTCACCTTATAGCATTCTTACATTCTCTCACTTGTGCCACATTAATCAATGTCAATTATTAATATTTAAAAACATGTTTTAATTTTGAAGAAGCATCCAAAGGGTTAACTAATATAATTATTGGATAATACAAGCAATGCTATTACAATTTGGTCCATCAAGACCACTAGTATCAGATCACGATAGCTATCACAACATTTAATTTAAGAAAAATAAGACTAAGCGCGATCACAAATACTAAAAATCTTGATGACATAAATCAGAAACAAGGAAGTGTAGTATAAGGATTACACACGTAATGTGATGATATATGTCTATCCCTAAGAGGTCCTAGAGCTTTCAAATGTCTCTAATGGGACACGTCTTTAGTTCTACTTACTCGTAACAAATTACATATATTTAGAAAGAAGAAAAAATTAACCTTATATCAAAATCATCAAAACTTTATCAAATAGGATCTCTTCAATGTATATAGAAATAAAACATGCTCAACTCTCACTAACTGAATGCATCGTGATATCAATGATTCCCATAAATGTTACACGATCCTGAAATGGCATGATAGGAAGCCCTATAGTGAGCGGATCTACAATTATCTACCTAGTGTCGATGAACTCCACGAACACTAGACGATTCTAAACTATTTCCTTAACAATAAGATACTTGATGCCGATATGTCTCGACCTTCATGAATGTTTATTTTTACTAGAGAAGAAAATCACAGTTGAATTATCACAAAAGCTTCTCAATAGTTTCGAGATATGATCTAATACCTGTAAACTTGAGAAAAAATGTTGTAACGACAATACCTGATTAGATGCCTCATGACAAGCAAAAAACTCAGCTTCCATGGTGGATGAGATTGTGGTTGACCGTTTCATACTTTCTAAGACATGGTCCCACCAACCATCATGAAGATGTAGCTGGAGGTGGACTTCTTTATATCAACATATCCAACATAATCTTCATTTGGGTATCTAACTAACACTAAATGATCAAATCTTCTGTATGTGAGTCTGAATTCCTTTATTCTTTCTAGGTAGCCCAACACCCTCTTTACAGCTATCCAATTCTACATTCTTGAATTAGATAAATACCTACCCAACATTTATACTACAAAGGCAATATCTGATCACATGCAAACTTGAGCATACATGATACTCCCTACTACTGCTGCGTATAGAAAATTCTTCATTCCATTTTAATCCAAATCATTCTTATGACACTGGAACTGATCGAATTTAACACACTTTACAATGGGTGACAATCTGGGAGCATAATCTTGCATGCAATACTTTTTCAAGTCTCCTGTCAATATAAGCCCTCTGTGACAAGCAAAGTAGTCTAGATGATTAGTCACGGCGTATTTCAATACCGATGACATAAGAGGCATCACCAAGGTTCTTCATCTCAAACCTTTAAGATAGAAAATTCTTGGTATCACTCAATATTTTGATGTCATTGCTAGCCAACAAAATGTTATCAACATACAAAAACTAATATGATGAACTTACTCCCATTGATTTTAACATAGATGCATTCATTTGCGGTATTTTTTTACAAAACCATATGAGAAAATCACTTCATGAAACTTCAGGAACCACTATCGTGATGCCTGTTTCAACCCATAGATGGATTTCTTTAATTTACAAATCATATTTTCTGAGTCATTGGCTACAAAACCTTTAGGTTACAAAATATATACGTTCTCATTTATATCCCTGTTGAGAAACACAGTCTTTAGATCCATCTTATCGAAATCCATATACGCCGCAAGAGCTATTATAATCCTGAATGAGTCTTTCTTAAACACTGATGAGAAAATCTCCTTAAAATAAATGCCTTCTTGCTAGTTAAAAATTTTGGCAACGAGTCTAGATTTATATATTTCAACATTACCGTTGAAGTCTCATTTGGTTTTAAACACCCATTTACAACTAATCATCTTTATTCCTTGGAGTAACTCAACAAGATTTTATACTTTATTGTCCCTCATATATTTCAACCCATCCTTCATGTTATTAATCCAACAAGAAGGGTAAGCACTCTGTTTAACTTGTGTAAAGGATTCATGATCCTTTTCCACCCTTATGTCAAACTTGTGCTCCTACAGATATACAATGTAGCTGTCTCGATTCACATGCCTCCTTTCTCCTTCAAATCTTCTCAATGGCTCACCCTCTTAAGTGTGATTTTGATTTCTTTCATCAGTGGGTTGTATAAAAAGTTCGTAGTAGTGATCTACAGTGATTACAAGCCCAACTGCAAGATTCATACCAACAAGGCCCTGAATGACCGCGATGGAAGACACAGTCCTTTCTTCCTTAAATATAAAATCCATAATGTACGTGCTCCCACTATTTTCAGTGTCTTCAATGAATCTGGCATTCACAGTCTTAATAATCATGATGGAGTGGAAATGACAATAAAATTGATAACCTTTTAACATTTCTAAGTATCCTATAAATAAACAAATGGTTCTGAGATCGAGCTTTCTTTCATGCAGGTTATAAACTTTACCCTTAACAGGACATCCCCAAATATGTAGATATCGGAGACTTAGCTCTCCCATTCTACAACTCAAAAGGGATTTTACTTACAGCCTTGTTTGTTATTCCCCAAACTCAGAAATCAGGCTCACAAAATTCTCGATCGCCAAATCTGGTGGTGACAACCTTCGTAGTACCCCATTCTCGGCTTTTAGCACCCAAACGCCAAATTTCTGATCCTGGGATCCTACAAGGAAGATTTTTAACATGAATTTCTTTGTAGATAAGCATAATCACAAGTTTACCCAAATCACAAATGCAACATCATCATCACATATCCACTAGAATAAAAAACTTGAGTACAATACATGTAAGAAAAATACAAGATAAATGTCAAAAGTTCCAAAAGCTCTGTTGTACACTCCTACCTCAGCTCGACTGCATCCTATCGTCACCTGCACATATTTATCATGCATAAGTTTATAAAAAGCTTAGAGGGTTGTGTATGTGTGTGCGCAAGATAAGTGCCAAGCACACAAATATCAGCGTAAGTGGAATACTGGCAAGGCTATAAGTCATTCAATATCAGAGTGTGCAATACAGATCATAGTGAGAAAAATATCAGATATCGAGGATACAATACAATATGTAATTCTGAAGAGCCACGAATACCATCAGCCTCATCTAGGCCATATAAATGCAGAAATATAGCAACTTAAATGTCATATGCGGCGGATATAATGAAATATGTAGATCCTGGCGAGTCCATAATACCATCAACCTTATTCAGGCTATACAAAACAAAAGTATAGTAAACCAAATGCTATGCGCGGAGGATGCAATGAAATATGCGATGCGAATGAAATGACTAAGTTGGAGTGTGAAGTCGGGATGATAGTACGTAGTATCATAGGGTATAGGGTCCATCATAAGGGACTTCTATCCAAACCAATCTCATATCAAAATTTGGATAGCCAGAATCAATGTGGTAAACTCCTGATCTTAGGTTGGTCGTGCACCCCAACCGAAATCTCGGCCATTGTAATGGTACACATAACAAATTAGTTGTGCACCATAAGTCTGAGGGGATATTGAATGAATGAATAGGTAAAATGTTGAGTATGCAACTCCTACTCAATAAGTCCACATATCACTACTATACATCTTTGGGATCATCACCTGGGTCTAGTGCACTCTACGCCAGATTGCCGCTCCATCAAGTGCATAACTGGATAAGTAGAAGAGATCTCACTATCCGCCAACCAATAATGGTCCGGCTCGTCAATAGCAGACCCATTTATGAGGTAGTCATACTCAGCCTAACATTTCCTACTCCCTCAGGGGGTAAGGTCACACCCCCTCCCAACCGACCATGACACAGTGGAAGACACGGCCTACTAGTATACGGCTCTCATGCGCTCATATATATCCACTCAGTCTAAACGTTGGGGCGTCCTCTGGTACTAAAAAGGTTTAAGGAATTTCACCCAGGAACATCTATAACACCCAATGTAGAACCAAACACTTCTGATGTCCCATTTAATCATCCACGACATGCATGTGGAGGCCACGGTCTTGATGTCGCTAGGGCATACAGTGGTCATATCACAAAATATGAGATGGATGAGTCATACCATCCAGTCATGCATCAAACCTGTGCGTACCGCGTGCTCTTGAGGGGTAACTCCCTCTCTCAGGGAGTCTCATAAATAATCAGCTCAATGGCACATGGTATATTCAATCATTCCTCATGACAAGCATGCGGATGATGCATATGGGCATGTATCATGAAGTATACCAAGCATGATTATAATCACATATATCATAGTGGGCCGGTATAAGACAGCCCATGACCCGTATATGTCATGCCCCAAACTTGAAAATCGGGCTCACAAAATTTCTGATCGTCGAATCTGTCACCGACAGCATCCGTAGAACCCCATTCTCAGCTCTCAGCACCCATTTGCCAGGTTCCGATCCTGAGATGCTACGAGGAGAATTTTCAACATCAGTTTGATTCGTAATAAGCATAACCAAAGGCATAACCCACAAACAACAACTAAAATTTTCATTACGTTTCCACTATGATCAAAAAACTTTACAAGTACAATGACCATAAAAGAAAATACAATGATGATGAACAAAAGGTCCAAGATGATCTGTAAAGCACTCCTGTCTCAGCGCTGCTGCGCCCCAACGTCACCTGCATGCAACGGTCGTGCGTAAGCTTATGGAAAGCTTAAAGGGTGGTGAAAGTGTGTGTGTAAAGTAGCAATGCAATATCAAAGTAATGTGGAATATGCTGATGAATCTATGAATACCATTAGTCGTACCATGCTATGCGATGCAAGACATGAATGATGTCAGCCATACCTAGGCCATGCAATGCATGATGCAACTCAAGCATACAAATCCTCATCTAAGTCTACATGTCAATGCAGTTCAACTCTGGAATATCACCGGGGTCTAGTACACTCCAAGCCAAATTGCTGCCCCATCGTGCGCAACAAGGTGAGTAGAAAAGACCTCACTATCCACCTACTAATATCGGACTCAGCTTGTCAATAGTGGACCCATTCCTTGAGCTGGTCAAACTCAGCTTAGCTTTGCCCCCTCCTCTCAGGTGGGTAAGGCCGCACCCCCTTCCAACCTACCACGACACAGTGGAAAGCATGGCCTTCTGGTAATCGGCATTCGGCGCTCCTGCACCCACTCAGTCTAGACGTTGGAGCAACCTCTTGATACCATAAGAGTTTAGGAACTTTCACCCAGGGATATCTATAACACCCCATGTAGATCAAGATTTTCAGTATCCAATCCTACTAACCACAATACGCCTGTGGAGGCTACGACCCTGATGTCACTAGGGCGTACAGTAACTATATCACATAATACAAATGCATGAATCACACTATCCAGTCATGCAGCAGTCCTACGCGTATCATGCACTCATGTAGGGCAACACTGCCTATCCGGGAGCCCCTAAACAATCTGCCCGAAGGCATATGCTATGATCAGTCACTTCTCATATCAAGCATACATATGATGCGTATGATCATGAATCAGGAACTATACTAAACATGTTATACGGTGATGGATGTTGTTTATAACGAAGATGGGCCTAGACGGCCTACAAGTATGGGCCTAATAATGGGCCCTAGGGAGAATTATAATGCGGACATTTAACCAACATTATTCTTACAATGTGGACGTCAAACCAACATTGCTCCCAAGGCACGACTGCCATAAACATCATTACTCAAACCATGGTAGGGTTACACATTGTAATAGACTTGTGTACATCCTATTGGGCCTCGACCCATGGACCTTAGATACAACAAATGGGCCGCATAACATGGGCCTTATGTATATCATGGTGGGCCTCAACGGATGGGTCATAACTACATCAAGATGGGCCTAATCATATGGGCCAATCGAATGGGCCGAATCAATTGGGCCAAGTCAAATGGGCCTCAGGCATATCAAATCGAGCCCACCCTCATATATTTTTGAGATCCGACCTATTCACAAGTTAACGTAGAGATAGTTGAAATGGAAACAAATATAAACTAATTTGAAAACTCCTGTTGCCCTTAGAAGTTGAACAGTGGATATCACGGTCCACTATTTAAATGGTGGGGTCCACTTGAACTTTAGATCTGACCCATTCATTTGCTCACACCCTAAAATGATATCTTAAATGGTTGGACGGTTTGTATACAACACATGCATCATGGTGGGTCCCATAGAGAGACAGCGTGGATGGAACAGGTGGGACCCACTAAACTCAATGCTGTGTACAACTGTTGGAGGTGGAGTCCACCAGCTGCCGTACACAGCAGAAATAGGGCGGCTGTTGCTGCTAGAAAGGGGCAGAGGTGAGTCCATGTAGGGCCCATTGTTCATACATATAAGGTATATAATATATATAGGGTATATAATATATTATATATAATATATTTTTATTTTAAATAAAGTTGCTGTTGTTGAGCAGCTTTATGCATTAAAGGAGTAAGGTGGGTCCCACGTAGGGCCCACCCTCATCCATACATATAATATATAATATATATCATATATATAATATAATAATATATGTATTACATAGATGCAACATCCAGGCCGTGGCCTAGACGATCACATACATTAAGGAGGGCCCCACATGTGGGGGGTGGGTCCCACCGTCTAAGGATGGTGGACACTACACGTGTCATAATGTGGCTTATCATATGGGTGGACGGTGTGAATAGGGTGGGTCTCATGGACCCCACACCAGCTGACACTTCACTGCTGCCACTGCCACTAGGGATGGATGTCAAGACCTCAGCGTTGAAATGAGGTATCTTTCACTCTGTCTACCACGTGAGCTATGGGGGCCCATCATTCAGACATTTTGGATCACACGTGAGGTGGCCCAGCAAGATGAATGGATGTTGTAGGTGGGTCCCATGGACCACATTGTCAGTCGACGCTACATTGTCAGCCACCACACTAGGGATCGCTGCCAAGACCTCAAGTGTTGAAACGAGGTATCTCCACTCAGTCTGCCAGTTGAGCTATGGATCTGGGTTTGGGAGTGGGCCCCAGACGGCCATGGTCCACCGTCCAGAGCGGTGGACGGGTTAGACGAAGCACTCACATCATGGTGCAGCCCATTTGGAGGGGTGGAGGACGGAAGTGGGTCCCATGGACCCCACCGTCAGTTCACATCACTGTTAGCCACCCCTTGGCAACCCACCCTCACTCCAGCACCCGTGGGTGTAGCACAAACATCATGGTGGTCCCACAGGGATGTGGCCTACCTGAATTATTATTTTTTTGGATCAAGCCGTTATGTGTGTTTCACTTACATCCAAGCCCACCTGAAGATGATCAGCAAGGTGGGCCCTATGGATGAGACGACATGGATTGTACATCCTAGTGGGGTCCACCATATAAGAGAGAGAGAGAGAGAGAGAGAGAGAGATATTGGTGAGGATGGAGGGGCCCTGCCACTATTGGTTCCTCTTTGATCAAAGCCTACATTAAGGTGGGTCCCACCATAAGTGGGCCCTTACATCATAAAAGAAATAAGGAAATGAAGATCAAAGATCACCCACTAGCTTCTTCTTTCACCTTAAGCTTACTTATCTCCTTAGCTTTGATTCCAACGGAGGAGATGAGGTTTGGATGGTTGAGATGGGAGATGAAAGGGTAGGAAAGGTAAGCCACACTTGTTGCTTGGGAGAGTTGGAGAGGCATGGACGTGTGAAGCTCTCTTTCTTGGGAAAGTGATTTGAAAATGAAGGAGAGAGAGTTGTAAAGGGAGAAAGAGAGTGATGGTTGATGGAGCGATGGATGTGGTGAGTGATGGGTGTAAGAGACTTTTCGACTTTTGTAGCAAACGGTGTAAGAAAAGTATGGGCTTGTGTAAGAACTTTTTAACTTTGGGGTTACTTGGGAATGGGTGAAAGGTGATGTGTACTTGACATGATGGGATTGATTGATGTGATAAGTCATAGAGATTCTCTTAGGTTTTGCAACGCGCGGCATTTTTCTCACACCGAATGCTGGCCCACATCTCCTGGCCAGGGTACCGCCTTGGCGTGCGAGTTGCGGCATCGGAACTGCAACGACGATGCAGTCGCTAAGGTACACGTCACAGGTTGAGTCGACTCAGGTTGACGATGTGTGAATCAAGGTCACGCGTAAATATCGATTAAGGGTCGAAGGTTTTTAAAATTCAACCGAAAAGATCGTGAAATCCTATAAAATGGTACGGTCTAAGATATGGGGCTTACAGTATAGGTGAATGGGTGGTGTGTAATAATCACCTATAAATGGTGGGCCTCACACATACAATGAGCCTCACGCATAAAATGGTCCTCATACATATGATGGTCCTCTTACATCACAATTAAGTCTCATATAATCATAACGAGCCTTATAGAATCACAATGGGCCTCATATAATCACAATAGGCCTTCTATAATCACAATGTGCCTCATACCATCACAATAGATCTCACACAATCACAATTAACCTTACAATGACCTTACATAATCATAATGATGTACTAACACATACTCAGTGTGTATACTAATATAGTCGTAATCAATAATCAGCCTATATATGGTGGAGTCCATAGAAGGACAATAGATCTAATCCACATCATGAGGATCTATCCTTAACAATGAATATACCAAATCTAATACCATAGATTCTTCTACCTATGACCAGAGGTGATGATGCATCGTCTTAATAACAAGGATGGGTCTAGACAACCTACTCATAGGCTTAAGAGTGGGCTTCCAGGTTTGGGTACTTCTACTAGCATCAATGGGGACCTAAAGAATTGGGATAGCCCAATAAGGTGAGATAGATCATACTAATAATAATAAGGGCCCATCAATCTGGGTTAGCCCACTAAGGGAAAATGAGAATGAGTCTAATACAATCACAATGGGCCTCATTGTAAGACCTGTATCCTAGCCCATAACGTTCCATAGGCTCCCACAGTCCTCCCAGTCGAATTCTGGCAACCCGTGATCTTTTATCTGCATTTGCATGCAACCTTGAGTCGTATCCTGTGGATCTAAGTCAGCTCAGTGTGAGACTTGTACCATTACGACCGCACCATCACCGTGGTTCTGACGTCGCATATTAAGTGCCAAGGCAATACCCAGGCTAGGAGATGTGGGCCCGCGTTCAGTTCGAGAAAAACATTGCGCGTTTACAATCTCAGGAGAATCTCTATAATATGTCATATCAATCAATCACTCAATCAATCAATCAATCACCTCATGTCAAGTACAAGAGCAACCCATTCTTTCTTTCTTCACAAGTCAAGCAATCTACCCCGAAAGTCAACAAGTCTCTCACCTCACATCATCACTCCCCTCACATCATCACTCATCACTCTCTCTTCTTACAACCCCCTCTCTCTCTCTCTCATTTCTCAAACACAAAATTTTAAGCAAAAGAGAAGTGCACATCCATGGTTTTCCAATAGAGAAGGTGAGTTGTGTGGCCCACTTTCCACCCCAAAATCCTTCATCCTAGCCCTTCATCTCTCATCATCTTCCAACAAAGAGAAGCACAAGGAGATTGGCGTTCCATCGGACCAAAAAGATCAAACGGTTGGTGCTTTTATTTATTGATTTTATGATTTGAGGGCCCACGTATGTGGGACCCATCTTGTTGTATGTATATAGGGAGGGCCCATAGTGGTAGGGTCCCTCCCCTCCATCACACGCCTCTCTCCCTCTTTCTCTCTCTTTTCTCTTGTTGATTGGCCCATGATGTATGTAATTCATCTAGGTTGTCCACCTTTGTGGGACCCACTTGATGGACGTGTTAAATCTACATTGTCCAAGCCATGTGGGCCCTACCTTGGGGTGATAGGAAAACATAAATATCATATTGATATAAATCGAGTGGGACCCACCAGCCGTGGTCCCGGGATCCACCTTGATAAATATGTACACGTCTAGCATCCTTGGATGCTGGACATTGTGAAGAGTGAGCAGACAGTGAGTGTACTCACTGTTAAAAAGGTAGTATAATTTTAAACTTTTTAGGTGGGCCACTCAGACAGGACCCACCTTAATGTATGAACCCAATCCACGTTGTCCATCTCGTTTCCCAGCTCATTTTAGGCATTGAGCTGAAAAATGAAGCTAATTAAAAATACAGGTGGGCCACACCACAAATGTTAAGGGGTTGGGTTACCCACGTCATGTCTTACTTTTTGCATGGGAGGTTTGGAGTGAGTTTTCACTCATGGGACCCATATAGATGTATTTCTTAGATCCACATACATCCATTTTCTGCCACATTTTAGCCGTGGAGACAAAAATCTACTCGATCCAACCATCGGTGGGCCACACCACAACTGATGGTGGTAGTGGGAGCACCCCCTCACGTCAACCATGCGGACGTGGGGTGGGGCCATCCCAACCATGGACCCCACCTTGATGTATTTGTTTAATCCATGTCGTCCACCACCTTCCCATGTAGTTTTAGGCTATGAGTCAAAAAATGAGACAAATCTTAGTTCTTAGTGGACCGCACCGAGAGAAACAAAGTCCCACTATTGGAACTTTCTAATACCTACTGTTGTGTGTATAAGTGGTGGATCTATCCATCATTAGACTCCTTTGGTCCATAGAGAGTTGGTCGATATAATAGACGAAATTGATTATCCACTAGCAGGCCCCATATAGTAGAATAAAATAAAAATAAAGGAAAAAAGAGAAGAAGAAAAAAAAAAAGTTGACGTTATTGTCTAGTGACGATAAGGGTGGAAGCCATACTGGGCTGCCACCACACATAGACCCCACCATGATGAATTTTTTTAATCCACACTGTCCACCATCTCCTCCTTATAATTTTAGGCCATGTGCCAAATTTTAAGGCAAATATGAGTCTCGAGTGGGCCGTACTAAGGGTATTAATGCCCATCTGTTGAAACACTCTAGGGCCCGCTTTGGAGTCCCCTGTCATTTAAACGAATCCTACTCAAAGTCTATTTGACCTCATTCGAGGTGGCCAAGATGGTGAATGGATTAGATTATTCACTTGGGGTGTCCCACCATGGACTGTATTGTGAGGCCCAAGATGGTATATGTATTGTATATTCACGCTGCCCAGCCATTTCCAACTAATGCAGGGTCGTGGGCCCTATTGAGAGGCAGGCCCAAATCTCAAGTGGACCATACTATAAATAGTGGTGATTGAGCGTCCACCATAGGGCCGACTTGAGAGGCCCACCATAATGTGTTATATACAGGGACATGGGCTAGCTTATGTAGGCCCACCATGATGCATGTGTTGAATCCAACTGTCCAACCATTTGGGATATCATTTTATGGAATGAGTAAAAGAATGAGTCAAATCTAAAGTTCAAGTGGACCCCACCATTGGAATAGTGGATAGTGATATCCACCGTTCAAACTTCTAAGGGCCATTGTAGTTTTTAACTAAGCTGATATTTGTCTTCACTTCATCTACCTCTATGTTAACTTATGAATAGGTCGGATCTCAAAAATACATAAGGGTGGGCCCGATTAATATACATAAAGCCCATTTGATTCGTCCCATGTGAATCAACCCATTTGATTCGGCCCATTGATACGACCCACTTGGTGAATATAAGACCCATTTGATGAAGCCCAATGTAATGTATTAGGGCCCATGGGTTGAGGCCGATTGTGATGTATTTGGGGCCCATGGGTGGAGGCCCATTGTGATGTATTAGGGCCCATGGGTAGAGGCCCATTGTGATGTATTTGGGGCCCATGGGTTGAGGCCCAATGTAATGTATTATGGCCCATGGGTTGAGGCCCATTATGATGTATTTAAGGCCTGTGAATTGAGGCCCATTGTGATGTATTAGGGCCCGTGGGTTGAGACCCATTGTGATGTATTTAAGGCCCATGGTTGAGGCCCAGTATGATGTTGTATACCCATTAAGTTGTGTATGAATTCCTTGTATGGGACACTCCTTGGGAACAATGTTGGTTAAATGGCCACACTGTTGGGCAATGATGGTTTAATGTCCACATTGTGACCTTCCCTTAGGCCTTATTCAGCCAATTTCGATTGTCGAGACCGATTATCAGTGCTGGTTATTGATACCGATTATGAGTATGTGTCAGCATAGCATTATGATACCTACACCTTGGAGCCCACCGGTGTATATATTGGGCTCATAGGAAAGACCAATCTATTACGTGATAGAGAGGGTAAGGAAGCTCACTTGTTGCACTTAGACTCGGATCTACCCTCGGTGGGGGATATTATGACGCTCCATCACTGTGATCACATGTGGACGGGCGGACGTGGGCGGACACTGATGTGGGTAGGGCCTGAGAAGCCTAGGCGAGCTACCAGTGATTGGAAGGTTACTGTGCTGGCAAGCTACTGTGCACACAGTGAAGGCAGAATTTTATCCCACATCGGTTGCATCGTCCGATGTTGTGATGGCTATAAGTTGGATTCTTTCTTTAACTATCGTGACGCGTTTTAAATCAGTGAGTTTATCTTGATATTTAGACTATATTCGATGTCCTTATGTGGACCCCCATCATTCGTATGTATGTCGTGATGGATGATTAATTAAAGCATATGTCATTGGGCTGAGATGTTTATGGAACTCCTTGTCAGAAGGAGTTATCCCCACATGATCACGCGATACGCGCAGGTTTGATGTATGGCCTAGATGAGGTTGATGATGTTCAAGACTCGTCAGGATTTACATATTACATTGCATCCTCGGCATCCGTTATTATCTTATTATGTTTTGCATCGCATAGCCTTGGTATGACTGATAGCACTCATGGACTTACCAGTATATTTTTCGCTTACTCTGATATTGTATGATTCATAATCTTATCAGTATTTCTGCTTATCCCGATGATGTATGATTTATAGAATTTATTAAATACTTAGCACTTACCTTGTTCACACACTTTTACCACTCCCTAGGATTTCTATAAACTTATGCATGATATATGCGTGCAAGGAGCATTAGGTTGTACCAGCGTTGAGCTTGGAGCGTGCAGCCGTCTTTTGGAGCTTTGATCTTTGACATATGTATTTCTCTTTCAGTACTGTATTCAAATGTTTATATTAGTAAGTATGTGATGATGATGTTACCTTTATGTTACGCCCTGAAAATAGGGGGTCGAGCATAACTCAGCTCCCGAGTTCCAAAACATCACTTATGCAACATGTTTAATGATGGTTGTATGTTGTTTGTATTAGCGCATGAAACATGAAGTAGATTAATTCAAATCAGCAAAACATAATCCAAGGACAATTAGAAAATGCAAGCGGAAGTCTGAAATACATATATACACCAATACAAGTCCCCAAAATATGAGTGCTCTTCCAGGTCAATAAGTACAGGTCTTGTTTCAAAATACATATGACAAAATATGACAGTCCTCTATAAAGTGTAAACCCTGAAGCCCCAGTAATTCAGAGCGGTCTAAGTGAACCCGCCTGAATACTGCATAAACGAGAATGCCTCCTCGTCATCCTCGAACTCTGGCTCTGCCTCACAGGCATCACCATCACCTGTAGCTAAGACAGAGTCTGGTTGGTGTTTAAGCACCGTCCCAGAACGTGGGAGTGAGTGATCAACTTAGTGGAACTATACAGAAAAGGTTAACATGTTATCAATTCAATCAAGTAGAAATGATAAAGCAGTACAATCAAACAAGTCCTAAATACTCTGTTTAATGTAAGAATGATATGTCCTAATGATGCATGCCCTCGCCTGCACTCCCTCAGCATCTTCATCTTACGGCGCGCATGGTAACCACCTGCAAGTGCACTTCCACGCCAAAGCACATGCAATGCGGTGCATGGACGTGATTACCAAGTTCTTATTAGTCCTTTTCATACAGAACATGGGAGTGAGTGATCAACTTAGTGGAACTATATAGAAAAGGTTAACATGTTATCAATTCAATCAAGTAGAAATGATAAAGCAGTACAATCAAACAAGTCCTAAATACTCTGTTTAATGTAAGAATGATATGTCATAATGATGCATGCCCTCGCCTGCACTCCCTCAGCATCTTCATCTTACGGCGCGCATGGTAACCACCTGAAAGTGCACTTCCACGCCAAAGCACATGCAATGCGGTGCATGGACGTGATTACCAAGTTCTTATTAGTCCTTTTCATACAGAACGTGGGAGTGAGTGATCAACTTAGTGAAACTATACAGAAAAGGTTAACATATTATCAATTCAATCAAGTAGAAATGATAAAGTAGTACAATCAAACAAGTCCTAAATACTCTGTTTAATGTAAGAATGATATGTCATAATGATGCATGCCCTCGCCTGCACTCCCTCAGCATCTTCATCTTACGGCGCGCATGGTAACCACCTGAAAGTGCACTTCCACGCCAAAGCACATGCAATGCGGTGCATGAACGTGATTACCAAGTTCTTATTAGTCCTTTTCATACAGCAGGATTGGAAAGCTAAGGTACCTCCCTTATATCAATTCCTAATCAATGATCCATTCTAGGGTCGTCAATCCTAGTAAATCTCATACGATGTTATGGTTCTAGGTCACCGTAAAGGGCTAGTCACTAATCAATACAGGCCTAATCATACCTTGAATACTACGTTAAGGCTCGTCGCCTCAATGCAGTCTCAGGATATACCCGAGGTCACTACAGAGGACTCATTACCAATCAGTGTAGGCCGACAGCACGAATATCGTGTCTCATACCACCATTTTCGACTCACGAGTCCGAGTTTCTCACTGGTCACTACGGGGAGGCTCGTCCCCCCAGTGTAGGCTGACAACTCGACCACGTTGTCCCATACAACCATGTTCGTCTCATGAGTCTTAGGGGATCCGCACAGCATTCACATCTCAACTCAAAGAAACAACATGCATTTCATTTAACAAAATTTTCACAATACACGAAGTGAAGCATTACATGGATCACGATAGATAAAGCATGTGAGCTAATACAACTAAGCTTCAAATGCTAAAACAACTACCAAACTACTACGCCTATAAAGGCTACACACAAGAACAAGCAACAAAATAAACAAATGATGACTACATAAAGGACTATTCGTTGAAATTTGGCGAAGGAGGAGGGGCACCCTTATCCTGCAGACAGCATAGGATAGACTTCAAAGTGCAAGTTACTTTCTTAAACTTGTGTTTCATGAGGCCCCGCAAATCATTAATATCCTGTCGTAGGGTGGCCTGGCCCTCCTCAAGTCTAACTAAACGGGCTTCCCTATCAGCCAGATCAGGATCATGCTCTTGAGTCGTAGGAGGAGGGCTCTCATCCGTATCCTGGGCCTCCTCTTCTTCCTCGTCCTGCTCTTCTTTTTCTTTAGCTCCACCTTCTTCATCACTCTCTTCCTCTTCACTTTCTGTCTCATCCTCACTCTCCTCGAGTAGGGCTTGTCGTTACCGTGGCCCGATATCCATCTGATTGAGAGTAGTCTCAGTGATGTAATGGATCAGCACCGATAATTCCGCCCCAAGTCTGTAGCCAAACTCAAGTGCAATCCTGCATATGAGTCAGCCGAATGGGAGCGATTCAGTCCTTCTATTAGAATGTGCGATAAGGACTATCCGTCGTAAGACATACGTAGGCACACACAACTTCTCTTCCTGCCCCACCTGATACAAGAAACCCACCATCAAACGTGTGCACTCACTGCGGTTGCTTCACCTGGGATAGACGTTGAACGTGCAGATGTGGTGAAGTGGGCCGAAGTCGTCCGTCATATTGGTCGCTAAAAGGCTTTTGTTAGGCTGTCATTCAATCAGAAGACCACAAAGGAACCGTGTGCGCCTATGTGTCCCAAACATTCCTGAGTTGAGATAGGAAGTCCTTGAAGTAGTGCACAATTTGAAGCTAGAGATGCATCCTGGAAGTATGAAGATGTATCGAGATGTAAAGAGGTCATACTGGTGGGATAACATGAAAATTCATATAGCAGAGTATGTATCCCGTTGTCTCACATGCCAGCAGGTCAAGGCAGAGCATCGCCGACCTCCTGAACTACTTCAGCCCCTGCCCATAGCTGAATGGAAGTGGGACTTCATCTCTATGGATTTCATTTCAGGGCAGCCAAAGAAGAGGAAGGGACATGATTCTATCTGGGTGATCGTCGACCGATTGACAAAGTCGGCTCACTTCCTTCCGATCAGAGTCATGAACTCTACAGAAGAGTTGGCTAGGCTGTACATCAGAGAGAAGTTCGTCTGCATGGAGTTCCCTTGGAGATTGTGTCGGACAGAGACACGTGGTTCACATCTATCTTCTGGACTCATATCCAGGAAGCAATGGGTGTGAAGTTAAAGTTCAGTACCGCGTTTCACCCATAAACTGATGGGCAGACAGAGCGAGTAAATCAGATTTTGGAAGATATGCTGCGAGCTTGTGTTTTAGACTTCAAGGACAGTTGGGATGACTGTCTTCCTTACGTAGAGTTTGCCTACAATAACAGTTTCCAGGTGAGAATAGGCATTACTCCTTATGCGGCCTTATATGGGCGCCCTTGTTGAGCACCGCATTGCTGGGCAGAGGTTGGCAAGCGCAGTTTGGTTGGCCCAGAGTTAGTGCAGGCGACCTCAGAGAAGATTGACATTATCGAACGTTGACTTCTGACAGCTCAGAGCAAACAGAAGAGTTATGCCGACACGAGGCGGTGACCGCTTGAGTTTGAGGTTGGAGACCATGTGTTCCTACGAATTTCTCCTATGAGGGGAGTTCTGCATTTTGGTAAGAAGGGGAAGCACACACCGAGGTTTATTGGTCCATTTCAGATACTGGATCGGGTGGGAACAGTAGGGTATCGCTTGGCTTTAGCCACACCACTTGCAGGCGTACACAACGTATTTCATGTATCTATGCTGAAGAAGTATGTTCCTAATCCTTCCCATATCATCAGATGGGAGCAGGTACAATTGAGCGAGGATGCTACATATGTACTGCGTCCGACGCGTATCCTCGACAGGAAGGAGCAAGTGTTGCGCAATAAGGTGATACCACTCGTGAAGGTATTATGGACACATCATACAGAGGAGGAAGCTACAAGGGAAACGGAAGCTGAGGTCAGAAAGAACTACCCTCAGATTCTCGCGGAGTACGAAAAGGTACTAATTTTGAGGATAAAATTTTTCTTTAAGGGGGGTAGATTGTAACGACTCGAAAAAATCCGTACAAAGACCCGAGTACCAACTTAGTCAGAAATCTCTCAGGATTAAATCCTTTAGAAATTAGACGAGAATTGCTAAGTACTAACCTAGATTACCTGTGAAATTAACACCAATCACTTTAAATATGATCTGTAAGATCCAAAACCCGTAGAATTAGTAATGCTATGTTACTCTAAAATCTAGGATCCAACTCTAAACCCAGTTGCTCATGGGAGCACTTTGAAACTTCGTATCGGACCGGGAACGTACGTCGAAAGTCCGATTGCGATGAACTTAGAAGATATTGACTGCATAGTTGGACTTGACAATCACCGTGAAAATCACATCCAAACGATGCTCTATGACTATTTCCTTAAGTCCGGAGTGAAGAGTGTGAGAAACTGAAGATTTTTAAGAAATTAAATATGACTTTAAGAAATCTGAGTTGTGTCGCTTGTGCGATATTTATAAGCATTCTGACCATTGGATTGTGACCCGAATTCACACTCGCATCAGGGATGATGGCCCACTCATGTTAAATTATTTGTGGCCTTGATCGAGTTTCGGTGACCGCTGAACTGAAACTGGACCACCACGGTTCATCTGGAAATCCGATCAAACCGAAAACTTAACTTGATCAAGATCCAGCATCTATGAGCTTAAGTCCGACCGTACTCAGTAACAGGACCTCCATAAATGCTCCGTTGGATCGGAACAAGGCCGATTTGGATATAACCTAAGTATACCTTGGCCATGAGACTATTTTAGTGAGTTTTGGGCCTATATAAAGGCTTGAAACCCTCACCCTCTCTCACCATACGAATTTCCTACAACCCTAAGAGAAAAGAGAGAGAAAGTGAGAGAGAAGTAGGAGCTACTCCTGGGATTCGATTCCCGTTACTCCTTGTGCTTACACATCGTTACCGAATCACTATTCCGGTGATTTCAAATACACTATTGGGTAAGAAAACCTAACCCTAATCAGTCCTAGGGTTTCAAGTAGTTAAAGTGAAGTAATAGCTAACCTATTTCATGTAATAGGTTGTCGTTGGGCCATAGACGAAGCGTGAGTGAACAAACTGAATTCGTTACACGTTTATCGGTGTAAGGTGCAAATTATAGACGTATAAGTTATGGTTTTCAAAGATTTCAATGTCAGATAATGATTTATTAGACTTGGATGTTATTTCACATGCAAAACGTGTTGTTTATGTTGCATTACGAATACGTATGAAATATGTATACCGTAGTGTATCTATGTATTTATTGAAATACCTGTATACGTATAAATTTTGGATCTGTGATTGCCATGATAAATCATTGTTAATACATGCTTGTTATGTATGCGACAACTCCTTAGCAAAAGGATTTGCATAAATATGCAATATGCCAACATACGTGATGTATATTGAATAGTGTAGTCTAAGTGTTTGTGTAAATGCCTGAATGAGTTAGAAATAGGTAAAGTATAATTTTTTTAAGGAAATTGAGATATGAATCTCAATCACCTTACTTGTGTGTATGATTTCCTCTATGTTATATTTAGTCTATTTCGTTCATGCTAATTGTGTGTATAATTTTCCTCATGTCATGTGTGTATGATTTTCTCCATGTATAGTATTCATGTTTAAGTTATATTTCATATCATGCTTATATGAATGTGGAAGTTGAATCATATATCTATTCTTGAGGTTGTACGTGATTGGGGCCATATTATGGTCCAGGCATTCGGTAACAGGCCTGAGTTCATGGCTGAGCTTTATTCGCCACGTAGGACGTGCTTGATGAACCTGAGCCGTACTAGAGTTGTCGGTAGTGGTTTGGTCACGTGAAGTATTTACGCACTTCATGTCGTTCAACTCAACGTGCGCTCGCGCTAGTCGAGCTTGTCAAGTAACCCGATTGACCCGATATATGTTCACCATGTATGGACACTTCTATTTGAATCTAGGATACCAAACTTACCAGTGCAATCCAGTTAACCTTGGTACCTCGATCCGCTAAGACTCATGAGCCAGGCATGGTGGTATAGGACACCGTGGTCAAGTTGTTGGCCTATGCTGGGGCGACGAGCCTCCCCGTAGTGACCAGTGAGCAACCTAGACTCGTGAGCCGATTATGGTAGTATGGGACACTATATTCAAGCTGTCGGCCTACTCTAATTGGTGACGAGTCCTTTGTAGTGACCTCGAGTATATCCTGAAACTGCATTGGGGCGACGAGCCTTGTCGTAGTCTATAAGATATAACTAGACCTGTATTGATCGGTGACGAGCCCTTTACAGCGATCTACAACTATACTATCGTATGAGATTGTCTCGGACTAACGACTCGAGAATGGATCATCGTTTGGGTAATGATACAAGGGAGGTACCTTAGCTTCCTAATCCTGCTATATGAAAATGACTTTTAATAACTCGGTAATCATGTTCATGTCATCGCACTGCATGTGTTGATGATGAAGTGCACAGAGGGCTGGAAGCATGCCGCGAACGTAAGATAGTGTCGCACGAGAGTGTAGGCGAGGGCATGCATTCATGAAACATCTCATCCCTGCATTAATAAGAGTATTTAGGAATGGTTGATATGTTTACTTTATCATTACTGCTTGACTGAATTGATAACATGTTAATCTTTACTATATGATTCCACTGAGTTGATCACTCACTCCCACGTTCTGGGACGGTGTTCTGAACACCCACCAGACTCTGTCTTAATTGCAGATGACGATGCAACTCAAGAGGCGGAGCCTGACTACTACGATGATCAGGATGAGTTCTCCTATATGCAGTTCTCTAACGGTTTCGCTTAGGCCATACTGATCGACGGGGCTACAGGGCATACTATTGTAGTTGGATT
The DNA here is from genome assembly GCA_037074715.1 of Magnolia kwangsiensis. Classification (NCBI taxonomy): domain Eukaryota; kingdom Viridiplantae; phylum Streptophyta; class Magnoliopsida; order Magnoliales; family Magnoliaceae; genus Magnolia; species Magnolia kwangsiensis. Next base: position 32,403,261 of record CM073586.1, on the reverse strand, counting down.
CTTTTTGACATTTTTTTTTTGGAACATTACATGTATATGATGACTCAGTGATGTATTCATACTCTGGCTATCGACAGCGATCTTTTAGATTTATATTCATTTATATACATCTTTCAGTCTTCCGCTTGCGTTATATAAACTGATCTAGAGTATGAATTACTATTTTAGAGTAATCCCACTCATGTTTAATGCACTACCATGAACAACATTCAATCATCTTTATCTATGTTACATAAGTGATGCATTGGAACTCAGGAGCTGAGCTTCTTCTCGACCCCCGATTTTTAGGGCGTTACACCCGATCTCTTCCAAATGGAATTTTAAACTGCAAGGGCTCCAATGTTAGTTCTCGAATGTGGACATAGAAAGCTCAGAAAGTGCCCACATTTGCACGGTGCTCTCCCTCAAATAGTAGACCCCACTTGGCTTCTAGCAGGCGTTCGAACAAAAAATATTCTCTAAATAGCCGCGCATCTACATGAGCTTCAAAAAGGACCCTACAGCCCTCATAAACACCATGAGACAACTCTGTCAGCAAAGCCCTTGCTATAGGAGCCTGAAGATCTAGATCCCGCTTCATCTGTAACTCTCGATTGGCACTTGAACTCGAGGTGGCACCTCTCGGCCTCCTAGAACGGGTGGGGTGACTAGGCCCGGCTTCATCTACGGGAGTTCTCTTCTTTCCTATGAAAGAGAGAATAGTGGAAATCGAAAATATGGTCGAAACAAGCTTGAATAGGGCCATGAAAAATGAAAGAAATAAGAAGAATGGGATGAGATAGAGGGTTCCCACAAATTTGAGACTCAAAGTTGGGATTTGAGTGCTCAATTGGAAAGAAAAGAAAGGAAAATCAGCAATAGAGGTGGGTTTTGAAATGGGTAGAGAGAAGGTGCACGAAAATGGAAGAAGAAAGGGTTTGGAGAGGGATTTTTATGGAGTTTTTAAGGGTTTCTTTAGAAAAGGAAAGCTATGGAGGGTGATTTGTGAAGGGAAGATGTTGTAGGAGGCTCTTTATTCGACCAACCTTGGATAAGTGGGCCACACTAGGCCCTAGGAGCGTCGGCCTAAGCCGGCCCGCTGGGCGGCGAGGCCTCTCCAAAGGGCCTCGCCGGTCACTAGACTATCCGGCGATGGCTCACCGGTGGGGTAAGGTCCTCCCCCCCCCCCCCCCCCCCCCCCCCTCCCAATGTCTAAAAACATGTGGGTCCCACCCTGGGTCCCCCTGGAAGTGCCACGATTGAGCCCCTACTCCGTTTCGACTCGTTTTGGGTCATTACGAATAGAATCTTATGTATATTCACATTTACCGATTTTTAAACGGCTGGGATAGGATGAAACACGATCTAAACCCGTCAACTAACCGTCTAGAAGTGGATTAGGGTCGTTGTGTATGATCAGAAGTGTAAACGAACTCAATCTCGGTGATCGTTTTCAGCAATCTTTCGCTAATTAACGAAACTGGGAAACCTAAACTTGTTTCTAGATTTTTCTCGCACCTTCCTACGTTAAATTGGTGTCAACGTACGTCGTGTGATGATAACCCAGGTCTGGTTTAATCTAAATCATGCTCTGATACTAACTTGTAACGCCCTGAAAATAAGGAGTCGAGCATAACTCAGGTCCCGAGTTCCAAAACATCACTTATGTAACATGTTTAATGATGGTTGTATGTTGTCTATATTAGTGCATGAAACATGAAGTAGATTAAGCCAAATTAGCAAAACATAATCCAAGGACAATTAGAAAATGCAAGTGAAAGTCTGAAATACATATATACACCAGTACAAGTCCTTAAAATATGAGTGTTCTACCAGGTCAATAAGTACAGGTCTTATTTCAAAATAAATATGACAAAATGTAATAGTCCTCTATAAAGTGTAAACCCTGAAGCTCCGGTAATTCAGAGCGGTCTAAGTGAACCCACCTAAATACTGCATAAATGAGAATGCCTCCTCGTCATCCTCAAACTTCGGCTCTGCCTCGCAGGCATCACCATCACCTGCAACTAAGACAGAGTCTGATTGGTGTTTAAGCACCGTCCCAGAACGTGGGAGTGAGTGATCAACTCAATGGAACTATACAGTAAAGGTTAACATGTTATCAATTCAATCAAGCAAAAATGATAAAGCAGTACAATCAAATAAGTCCTAAATACTCTATTTAATGCAAGAATGATATGCCATAATGATGCATGCCCTCACCTGCACTCCCTCAGCGTCTTCATCTTACGGCAACCACCTGAAAGTTCTCTTCCACGCCAAAGCACATGCAATGCGGTGCATGGATGTGATTACCAAGTTCTTATTAGTCCTTTTCACACAGCAGGATTGGGAAGCTAAGGTACCTCCCTTATATCAATTCTCAATCAATGATCCACTCTAGGGTCATCAGTTCTAGTAAATCTCATACGATGTTATGGTTCTAGGCCGCTATAAAGGGCTCGTCACTAATCAATACAGGCCTAATCATACCCTGGATACTATGTTAAGGCTCATCGCCTCAATGCAGTCTCAGGATATACTCGAGGTCACAACAGAGGGCTCGTCACCAATCAGTGTAGGCCGACAGCATGAATACCATGTCTCATACCACCGTATTCAGCTCACGAGTATGAGTTGCTCACTGGTCACTACGGGGAGGCTCGTCGCCCCAGCATAGGCCGACAGCTCGACCACGTTGTCCCATACCACCATGTCCAGCTCATGAGTCTTAGGGGATCGTGGTACCAAGGTTAATAGGGTTTCACTGGTGAGTTTGGTACCTTAGATTCAAACGGTAGCGTCCAAACATGATGAATATACATCGGGTCAATCGGGTTAATTAACGAGCTCGACTAGGGTGAGCACACGTTGAGTTGATCCACATGAAATGCATAAGCACTCCGTGTGGCCTAGCCACTGCCGACATCCCAAGTACGACTCAGATTCGTCAAACACATCCTGCGTGGTGAAAATAACCTCAGCCACCAGTTTGAGGACTGTTACCGATTACCTGGACTGTGATACAATCCCAACTACATACAATCATAAGAGTAATATTTAACTCAAATTCTACCATCATATGAACACGTTAAGGAATATAACTTAAACATGAATACACAATACATGGAGGAGATCACACACATAGTTAACATGAATAAGTAGGCTAAACAGTTCATGGAGGAAATCATACACACAAGCAAGGTAGTTGGGATTTCATATCTCAAATCCCTCATAAATCACACTTTACTGACTACTAACTTATTCAGACATTTTTATAAACACTTAGACTACACTTATTAACATACATTACGTATGTCGGCCGTATTACGTATTAGGGCAAATCCTTTTGCCAAGGAGTTGTGGCATACATAACAATTATATACCTACGACAATTAATCATGACAATCACAACATCAAATTCCAAATGCTTACAAACATTTCAACAAACACATGAAATACTCTATTTACAACATAGGTTATACATATACGTAAAACAAAACAGATAGCGCATTTAGCATGTGTAATGGCACCCACGTCAGTAATAAATCATTATCTGACATTAAAAGTCTTGAAAACCATAACCTATACGTATATAGTCTGCACCTTAAACCAGAAAATGCGTAACGGATATGATTTAGACGACAAGTCTTCGTCAACGGCGGATTAACAACCTAAGGCATGAATTAGGTTAGCTACATCAACACTTAGACTATTCTAAGCTCTAAAACAAGTTAGGGTTTGATTGTCTTATCCAAATATGGAATTAGAATCGTCGGAATAATGATTCGAATAGGTGGATTAGGCACGTAGTGAAGCTGGGAAGAATCCCAGGATAAATCACCAACTTCTCTCTCACTTTCTCTCTCTTTTCTTTTCTTTCTTAGCTAGGGTTTGAAAATTCGTATGGAATATATGAGAGAGGGTTTAAGGCCCTTATATAGGCCCAGAACTAATATAAATAGCCCTAGGGCCATGGTATACTTAGGTTATAACCAAATCGGGCTTGGTCCGATCCAACGGAGCATTTCTGGAGGTCCCTTTTATTGAATGCGGTCGGACTTAATCTCACAGATACTGGATCTAGGTCAAGCTGGTTTTTAGTCTGATCGAATTTCCAGATCGACTGTGGTGAACCAGTTTCAGTTCAATGATCACCGAAACTCGATCAAGGCCACAAGTACATGGGCATGTGTGGCACATTTTTCCTAATTTGAGGGTAACTTTGGGTCAAATTCTGACGGTCATAATGCTTATAATCTGTCCGCAAGCGACACGTCTCACATTACTTAAATTTATATTTAATTTCATAAAAACTTTCACGTTCTCACACACTTCACTCCGGTCTCAAGAAAATAGTCCCAAGACCTCTTCTGAACTTAATTTTTGAGGTGATTGTCAAGTCCAACTAGGCGATCATAATTGTCTGAGTTCATCGCTTTCGGACTTTCGATATGCGGTCAGGTCTGATATAAAGTTTCATTGTGCTCCCGAGAGCAACTGGGTTTAGAGATTGATCCTATATTTTGAGGTAATGTAGCGTTAACAATTCTACGAGTTTTGGGTCTTGCAGATCGTATTTGAAGTGATTAGTGCTAATTTCATAGGTAATCTAGTTTAGCGCTAGTTCATTCTCGTTAAATTTCTAAAGGATTTAGTTCTAAAGGATTTCTACCTAAGGTAGTATTCGGGTCTTTGTACGGATTTTTTCAAGACGTTACACTTTATGATTTGGGTATATTTGTGGTTATGCTTCTTATGAGACAAATGTACATTTAAAAATCCTCCTTATAGGATTCCAGGATCAGAACCTGGCGTAGGGACGCTAAGAGCCAAGAATGGGGTACTACGTAGGCTGTCAGCACCAGATTCGGCAATCGAGAATTTTATGAGCCCAATTTTCAGATTTGGGGCATGACAGAAGTTATTATCTGAGCATAACTTAGGAATACCTGAAGATAACATCACATATCTGCTAATAGCTACCCTTCACTTTATGATTGTCGAGAACTTAGAATGGTTAGATCCCTGAGTTCGAATAACTTGGAGATTTTCTGATATAGCTCCCTACTGTTAAGATTGTGAGGCTGCTTAGTATTCCAGTTTCTGATCCGGGATTCGAGGTTCAGTGAGGTTGTCATAATGTTGAGAAGGCATATTAGGAGCAAGAGGCTGAGATTTGTTGGTGTTATCCCTATCTCTTGGGTATATGATTATGTTGGTATGTTATGTTCTGATAGAATTTTTCTCCTTTGGTAAGCTCTTTATTGGTTGCATCGTGATTTAAATTTCAAGGATGAAATTTTAATTCAGTGGGGAGAGCTGTAAGACCCGTTATCCTAGCTCGTACCGTTCTAAAGGCTTCCGTGGTCCTCCCAGTCGAATTCTGGCAATCCGCGATCTTTTATCTGCATTTGCGCAAAACCTTGAGTCGTATCCCAAAGATCTAAGTCGGCTCAATCCCAGGCTTATACCATTACGATTGCACCGTCACCGCGTATTACACACCGAGGCAATACCCAGGCCAGGAGATGTGGGTCCGCGTTCAGTTCGAGGAAAACACCGTGCATTTGCAATCCTAAGAGAATCTCTATAACATGTCTCATCAATCAATCAATCAATCACCTCATGTCAAGTACAAGAGCAACTCGTGCTTTCTTTCTCCACAAGTCAAGCAATCTACCCCAAAAGTCAGCAAGTCTCTCACCTCACCCATCACTCACCTCACATCCATCACCCATCACTCTCTCTCCTTACAACCCTCTCTCTCCCTCATTTCTCAAACACAAAATTCCAAGCAAAAGAGAAGTGCACGTCCATGGTTTTCCAAGAGAGAAAGTGAGTTGTGTGGCCCACTTCCCACCTCAAAATCCTTCATCCTAGCCCTTCATCTCTCATCATCTTCCATCAAAGAGAAGCACAAGGAGATTGGCATTCCATCGAACCAAAAAGATCGAACAGTGGGTGCTTTTATTTATTAATTTTGTGATTTGAGGGCCCATATATGTGGGACCCATCTTGTTGTATGTATATAGGGAGGGCCCATGGTGGCAGGGTCCCTCCCCTCCATCACACGTCTCTCTCCCTCTTTCTCTCTCTCTTTTCTCTTGTTGATTGGCCCATGATGTATGCAGTTCATCTAGGTTGTCCACCTTTGTGGGACCCACTTGATGGATGTGTTAGATCTACGCCATTAAAGCCATGTGGGCCCTACCTTGGGGTGATGGGAAAACATAAATATCATATTGATACAAATCGAGTGGGCCACGTCCACATGGGACCCACCAGTCGTGGTCCCCACACGTGGGACTCACCTTGATAAATATGTACACATCCAGCGTCCCTGGACGTTGGACGTTGTGAAGAGTGAGCAGACAGTGATGTGTACTCACTGCAAAAAAGGTAGTTTGATTTTAAACTTTTTGGGTGGGCCACTCATACGAGCCCCACCTTAATGTATGAACCCAATCCACGCCGTCCATCACGTTTCCCAGCTTATTTTAGGCGTTGAGCCAAAAAATGAAACTAATTCGAATCCCAGGTGGGCCATACCACAAATGTTAAGGGGTTGGGTTACCCATGTTTGATGTATTTCTTAGATCCACACCATACGTCCATTTTCTGGCACATTTTAGCCATGGAGACCAAAAATCTTCTCGATCCAATCATCAGGTGGAACACACCACAACCGATGGTGGTAGTGGGAGCACCCCCTCACTTCGACCATGCGGACGTGGGGTGGGGGCGTACCAACCATGGACCCCACCTTAATGAATTTCTTTAATCCATGTCATCCACCACCTTCCCCATGTAGTTATAGGCTATGAGTCAAAAAATAAGACAAATCTTAGTTCTTAGTGGACAACACCGAGAGAAACAAAGTTCCGCTGTTGGAACTTTCCGATACCTGTTGTTGTGTGTATAAGTGTTGGACCTATCCATCATTAGACTCCTTTAGTCCATAGAGAGCCGATCGATATAATAGACGGAATGGATTATCCACTAGCGGGCACCATATAGTAGAATAAAATAAAAATAAAGGAAAAAAAAGTAAGTCCCTAAACGTTATTGTCAAGTGACAATAAGGGTGGAAGGCTTACTACGCTGCCACCACACATGGACCCCACCATGATGAATTTGTTTAATCCACACCATCCACCATCTCCTCCATTTAATTTTAGGCCATGTGCCAAATTTTGAGGCAAATATGAGTCTTGAGTGGACCGTACTAAAGGTATTAATGCCCATCTATTGAAACAATCTAGGGCCCTCTTTGGAGTCCCCTGTCATTCAAACCAATCCTAGTCAGAGTCTATTTAATCTCATTCGAGGTGGCCAAGACGGCGAACGGATTAGATTATTCACTTGGGGTGTCCCACCATGGACTATATTGTGAGGCCCAAGATGATGTATGTGTTGTATATTCACACTGCCCAGCCATTTCCAGTTAATGCAGGGTCGTGGGCCCCATTGAGAGGCAGGCCCAAATCCCAAGTGGACCATACTATAAATAGTGGTGATTGAGTGTCCACCATAGGGCCGACTTGAGAGGCTCACCATAATGTGTTATATACCTGATGTCCATTCATTGTTAAGGACATGGGCTAAGCTTATGCAGGCCCACCATGATGCATGTGTTGAATCCAACTGTCCAACCATTTAGGATATCATTTTATGGCATGAGTAAAAGAATGAGTCAAATCTAAAGTTCAAGTGGACCCCACCATTGGAATAGTGGATAATGATATCCACCGTTCAAACTTCTAAGGGCCATTGTAGTTTTCAACTAAGCCGATATTTGTTTTCACTTCATCTACCTCTATGTTAACTTATGAATAAGTCGGATCTCAAATATACATAAGGGTGGGCCCGATTGACATACATGAAGCCTGTTTGATTCGGCCCATGTGAATCAGCCCATTTAATTCGGCTCGTTGATATGACCCACTTGTTGAATATAAGACCCATTTGATGAGGCTCGATGTAATGTATTAGGGCTCATGGGTTGACGCCCATTGTGATGTATTTGGGCCCCATGGGTGGAGGCCCATTGTGATGTATTTGGGGCCCATGGGTTGAGGCCTGATGTAATGTATTTGGGCCCGTGGGTTGAGGCCCATTGTGATGTATTTAGGGCCCGTGGGTTGAGGCCCATTGTGATGTATTAGGGCCCGTGGCTTGAGACCCATTGTGATGTATTCAAGGCCCATGGTTGAGGCCCAGTGCGATGTATGTATGACCCGTTAAATTGTGTTTGAATTCCTTGTATGGGCTACTCCTTAGGAACAATGTCGGTTAAATGGTCACATTGTTGGGCAATGATGGTTTAATGTCAATATTGTAACCTTCCCTTAGGCCTTGTTCATCCGATTCCGATTGTCGAGACCGATTATCAGTGTCGGTTATTGATACTGATTATGAGTATGTGTCAGCATAGCATTATGATACCTACACCTTGGAGCCCACCTTGTGTGTATATTGGGCTCATAGGAAAGTCCAATCTATTGCGCGATAGAGAGGGTAAGGAAGCCCACTTATTGCACTTAGACTCGGATCTGCACTCGGTGTCACGCCCCAAACTCGAAAACCGGGCTCACAAAATTTTTGATCGCCGAATCCGACGCCGACAGCCTCCGTAGAACCCCATTCTCGGATCCTAACTCCCATTCGCCAGGTTCCAATCCTGGGATGCTACGAGGAGGATTTTCAACGTCAGTTTGATTCGCAATAAGCATAACCAATGGCATAACCCACAACAACAACCAAGAACTCCATTACATTTTCAGTATGATCAAAAACTTTACAAGTACAATAAGCATAAAGGGAAATACAATGGTAAAGAACAAAAACTCCAAAAATGATCTACAACGTGCTCCTACCTTAGCGTTGCTGCGAACCAACGCCACCTGCACGCAACAGTCGTGCATAAGCTTATAGAAAGCTTAGAGGGTGGTGAAAGTGTGTGCGCAAGGTAGTAATATGATCATGCAATGTCAGAGTAATGCGGAATATGCAGATGGATCCATAATATCATGAGTCGTACCAAGGCTATGCGATGCAAGACATGAATGGTATCGGTCACCCCAAGGCCATGCGATGTGCAATGCAACTCAAGCATACAGATCCTCATCTATGTCCACACATCAATACAACTCAAATATGGGATATCACCAGGGTCTAGTACACTCTAAATCAGATTCCCGCCACATCGTGTGCAATAAGGTAAGTGAAAAAGACCTCACTATCCGTCTGCCAATATCGGGCGCGACTTGTCGATAGCGGACCCATTCCTCGAGCTGGTCAGACTCATCCTATCATTGCCCCCTACACTCGGGCGGGTAAGGCCGCACCCTCTTCCAACCGACCATGACACAGTGGAGAGCGTAACCATCTGATAATCGGCACTTAACGCTCATCTACCCACTCGGTCTATACGTTAGAGCAACCTCTTGGTACCATAAGGGTTTAGGGACTTTCACCCAGGGATATCTATAGCACCCCATGTAGAACAAAATTTTTGGTATCCAATCCTGCCAACCACGATGCATCTGTGAAGGCTACGGCCCTGATGTCGCTAAGGCCTACAATAACCATGTCACACAAATGCGAAATGCATGATTCACGCTATCCAGTCATGCAACAAATCCTGCGCATATCGTGCGCTCATGTATGGCAACACCGCCTAACCAGGAGCCCATAAACAACCTGCCCGAAGGCATATGCTATGATCAGTCAATCCTCATATCAAGCATACATATGATGCGTATGATCATGAGTCATGAAACTATACTAAACATGTAAATGAGTGATGAACCATTCTTACAACGCAGATGGGCCTAGACGGCCTATACACAGCAAGTACGGCCCTGCAATGGGCCCTAAGGAGAGTCATAATGTGGACATCCAACCAACATTATACTTGCAATGTGGACGTCAAACCAACATTGCTCCCAAGGCACGATCTTTGTAAACATCGCTACTTAGTCTGTATTGGAATTACACATTGCAATGGACCTTAGGTTCATCCCATTGGGCCTTACATATATATCAAATGGGTCATATCTTATGGGCCTTTTATTCATTAGATGGGCCACATAAATGGGCCACACCAATGGGTCTTATGTGCATTGCAATGGGTCAAAACCCGTGGGCCTTGGATTGCATCAAATGAGCTTAACTCATGGGTTTTAAAGGTAACGAATGGGCCACACCAATTGAACCCCATATGTACGCCAAATGAACCTTAACCCTTAGGCCTTGCATGCATATCAAAGTGGGCCTAACCCCTAGGCCTTACATATATCAGATGGGCCTAACCCATATGCCTTATACGAATCAAATGGGCCTACTTCCATGGGCTTTAAAAATGCATCAAATGGGTCCAATCTCATGGGCCTTGGAATACATCAAATGGGTTCACTCCCATGGGCCTCATAATACACCAAATGGCCCCATTGCATGGACCTAAGATCCACATCAAAGTGGGCCCCAATGGACTACCACAAACACCTTAAGATGGGCCTCAAACATGCCCAGGTGGGGTCCACTTAGGCTATGGATCTAACTCATTCTTTACTCCCATGCCAAAAAATGGCTTTCCAAATGGATGGACGGTTTGGATGCAGCCCAAGCATTTGGGTGGGTCCCACTGTCATTGGACAGTGTGCATGAAGTACATGCATCACAGTGGGCTCCACCGTCCACAGGACGGTGGAGATAGAATGCATACATCGTGGTGGCCTTCCACCGTCCGCCTGGTCGGTGGATGCAATATACATGCATCATCATGGGTCCCATGTGGGGCCCACTGTAATGCTTAGATGCCATCCAACCCGTTCATAAGGTCACTCGGACCTGGATGAAGGGAAAACATATATTTCAGCTTGATCCAACACTTCTGTGGGCCCCAAAAAGATTTCAATGGTAAATATTCAATTCCACTGTTTCCTGTGGTGTGGGCCACCTGAGTTCTAGATCGGGTTGAAATTTGGAGGGGGCCCACCTGAGGAGGGGACCCACCTCATGAACGGAGTGGATCTCACATATACATCATGGTGGGGCCCACGGCAGCAGTCGTGGGTGGCTAGCTGGCTGCCCGCCCGCTGACGCTGCACGCAGCAGCGTGCAGCTGCTCCTTGTCAGAGAGACAGAGGCAGCGCCTCTTGCAAAATTTGGGAACAACCTGATTTTCGAGGTTTTTCGAGTGTGGGGCCCGCATCACATGAATCTGCTCCGTTCACTAGCTTTCCTGGCTCAAGACGAGCCCAAAGAGTCTAAAGTTTGAATTTTTTTGATGATAGAAAATGAAATAAAATAAGAAAAAGGATCCTTGAATGCTAATGATGCATTCTTTGATGCTATGGCCCACTAGATCTTCCAATCAACCCCAACCCTTGGCTCAATGCCTAAAAAGAGATGGGTGAGAGGATGGACGGCTTGGATTGTTTATATTCATCACGGTGGGGTCTAAGCAAGTGGACCACCCAAAGGCCTCCTTCTTTTCTTCTTTCCCTTTATTTTTTTTTTGAAACGTCCAGCGTCTCAGACGCTGAACGGTTTGATTCTTGTAAAAAAATACATTGTGGTGGGCCCTGATGAAGTGGGCCACCACTGATGGGTGACGTAGGGACAACGTATAAGGTGGGCCCCACTTGAATAAATCTTGAACAAAATAAATATCTCAAGGTGGGGTCCATTCAAGTGGGCCACACAACCCTATTGCATAAAATAAAATAAAATAAAATAAAAAGAAATAAAGAGGGAGAGAGACATGGAGAGTGGGACATGCTTTGTGATGGAGGGATCCCGACATTATGGGCCCTCCCTTACAATGAATCATACATCAAGTGGGCCTTAAAGCATGTGCGACCACCGAAATCTAAAATCAACGGTGGAGATCCTTTCCCCACCAACATGGACGGTCTAGATGACCTTTGAAAAGAAAATAAACATCATGATGGGGTCCATGGAGAATGGCCCCATCATGGAATGATCATGATGATCCTAGTGGGCCATCGGCCACATCTTAGGGTCCCAAGTGAGATCCAAACCATTGATCGGTTGGCCTCACTTGGCCCATCTCAAAAATAGAAAAAACTAGTATGATCTAACACCCACCGTCCGATCTTCTTGCTCCTAGGGATTCCTTGGCACCTTAACTTGGATTTCAATGGAGGAGATGAAGAATGGAAGATTAGCATGGGGAGATTATGGGGTGAAGAGGTGGGCCACACTTGGAGTTTAGGAAGCTTGGAGAAATTCCATACATATGGAGCTTGGGATTTTTGCTTGAGAGAATGAGATGAGAAAAATGAGAAAGAGAGAGAGTGTTGTAGAGAGAGATGGATGGATGGATGAATGATGGTTGTGTAAGAAAGTGTTGACTTTTGTAGCCTTTTGTGTAAGAGATGTATGGGAGGTGTAAGAAATCCTTGACTTTTGAGGCCTTTTGTGTAAGAGAGGTATGGGAGGTGAAGACTTTTGTGGTTGCTTGGGAAAAGGGGTGAAAGTGATGTGTACTTGACATGTACTTGACATGTGATGGATTGATGGATTGATTGATTGATGGGATTGATGTGATTGATGTGATACATCGTAGAGATTCTCTTGGGTTTTGCAACGCGCGGCATTTTTCTCGCACCGAACGTTGGCCCACATCTCTTGACCAGGGTATCGCCTCGGCGCACGAGTCACGGCATTGGAACCGCAGCGACGGCGCGGTCGCTATGGTAGTGGTCTTGGGTTGAGTCGACTCGGGTTGTCGGCATATGAATCAGGGTGGCGTCGATATCGGTTAAGGGTCGAAGGTTTGTCGGAATTCGACCGGTAAGACCGCGGAAGTTTACGGAACGGTACAGACTAAGATACGAGTCTTACACTCGGTGAGGAATATTGTGATGCTCCATCGCTCTGATCACATGTGGGTGGGAGCACGTGGGCGGACACTGATGTGGGCGGGGCCTGAGGAGCCTGGGTGAGCTACCAGTGATTTATAAGCTACTGTGCTAGCAGGCTAGTATGCACACAGTGAAGGAAGAACTTTGTCCCAAATCAGTTGCATCGTCCGATGTTGTGGTGGCTATAAGTTGGATTCTTCCCTTAACTATCGTGACGTGTTTTAAATCAGTGAGCTTATCTTGATATTTGGACTAGATCCGATGTCCTTCTATGGACCCCCATCATTCATATGCATGTTGTGATGGATGATTGATTAAAGCAGATGTCATCGGGCTGAGATGTTCATAGAACTCCTTGTCAGACGGAGTTATCCCCACATGATCGCGTGATACGCACAAATTTGATGTATGGCCTAGATGAGGTTGATGATATTCGTGGCTCGTCAGGATTTGCATATTACATTGAATCCTCGGCATCTGTTATTATCTTATTATGCTTTTCATTACATAGCCTTAGTACGGCTGATAGCATTCATAGACTTACCAGTATATTTTCTACTTACTCTGATATTATATGATTCATAATCTTATCAGTATTTCCGCTTATCCCGATGATGTATGATTTATAGGCTTTATTGAATACTTGGCACTTACCTTGTGCACACACTTTCACCACCCTCTAAGCTTTCTATAAGCTTATGCATGATAGATGCGTACAGGTGGCGTTATGTTGTAGTAGCGTTGAGCTTGGAGCGTGCAATCGTCTTTTGGAGCTTTGATCTTTGACATTTGTATTTTCCTTTCAGCATTGTATTCAAATATTTATATTAGTGGATATGTGATGATGATGTTGCCTTTATGATTTGGGTATATTTGTGGTTATGCTTCTTATGAGACAAATGTACGTTCAAAAATTCTCTTTGTAGGATCTTAGGATCGAAACCTGGCATAGGGAAGCTGGGAGCCGAGAATGGGGTACTACGGATGCTGTCGGCACCGGATTTGGCAATCGAGAATTTTATGAGTCCAATTTTTGAGTTTGGGGCGTGACACTCATACCATCTCAATGGTCTGCATTATGATGTTATACTAGCATGTACTCATAGTCAGCATCGATAATCGGCCTATACCCAAGGCAGGGTCCATAGATGGACAGCAGATCAATAACATGAGGGTCAATCCCCAACTGTGTATATACCAAATCTGGTAGCACGAATCCTTCTGTCTATGATGATTATGAACTCTGCTCATATTAAGGTTGGGCCTAGGTGGCCTACCTATGATCCTAAGGATCCGAAATGTGCTTCCTTCACCATACTATCATATGGCCCGCTAGATGCCCTAAGGGGCCCAAATAAGTCCTAGATGGACTCCATGATTAAAAACAACCCTACTAGCAACTAATGGGGGCCCAACATTTTAGGTTATCCCAATACGAATAAATGGACCATGCAAACATCAATGGGGCCCAATGATTTGGGTTTACCCACTTAGAAAATGATAAGAATGGGCCTAACAAGGCCTAAGGGAAGGTCATAATTAGGACATTTAACCATCATTACCCATCAATGTGGACATCAAACCAACATTGCTCCAAAGAGTGGCTCACATAGAACCAAACATATAATGGGCTCATGGCCTCACACAAGGGCCTAATATCATTACAATGGGCCTCACTCAAGGGCCACATATACATCACATCGGGCCTCATCATATGGGCCTTATATACATCACATTGGGCCTTAATGGCCTCATATACATCACATTGGGCCTTATTATATGGGCCTCATATACATCACATCGGGCCTCACACATTGGCCGCATACATCACATTGGGCCTCACCAAATGGGCCTCAAATACAAGACAACAGGCCTCATCATATGGGTCTCGTACGTCACATCGGGCCTCACGAAATGAGCCTCAAATACAACCCATCGAACCTCATCATATGGGCCTCATACATCACATCGGCCCTCACCAAACGGGCCTCAAATACAACACATTGGGCCTCATCATATGGGCCTCAAATACAACACATTGGACCTCATCATATGAACAGCTAGGATTAAACATGTACATCACGTGGGGGCCACGTGAATGGATGGTATGAATATACAACACATCACAAGGTGGGCCCCACCCATCTAGAAATCAGATGGATGGCATGGCTAGATATAAAACACATATTTCACGAGGGGTCCACACATTCCAAGGATGGACGGTGTGTATAAAACAGATCCATCATGTGGGTCCCATAGATGGACGGTTGGATGAAACAATACATCAAGGTGGGCCCCACCCGTTCTAGCCTATGGACGATGTGGATATACAATACATAAATCAAAGGTGGGCCACACCGTCCAACAATCTAGATGGTGAGGATAAGGCCATACATCATGGTCGGCCCCTCACAGCACTGTCCAGATGGACGGTGTGTATACAGAATACATGTATCAAGTTGGGTCCCATCCCACACGTGCAGCACGTGTGGGGTGGGCCCCACACTCCTTCTAAATGGATGACATAATGGACATAACACATACCCCGTGATGGGGCCACAGAACTTACTGACGATAATGCAGCAACAACTGCATGTTGCGTGGGACCCATTGTCCCTGCTTGGATGGTGTGGATCCAGCACATCATCAAGGTGGGTCCACATGTGTGGCCCACCTTAGCTTTGAATAAGCTGATATTTATGATTTCTCTTTGTCTAGGCCTACTAGATGGTGCCAGCAGTGCTGGACCGTCCGGCCAGCCACTGGACGCTAGAAAGGTGGGTCCCATAGGTGGCCGGCACAAATATAAAATACACACATCATGCGAGGTCCACTAGGGTGGGCCACACGGCCTCGGAATCGGGCAATATTTAAGTTTCACCTTCATCCAAATGGGCTCGAAAATGGACAGCAATGTGGCCCCAAAAAATTTCTAAACGTCCAAAAAATTTGGACGGTGTAGATGTCCCATACATGCAACATTAGGTGGGCCACACACACATCACCATAAAAAGAAGAGAGAGAGAGAGAGAGAGAGAGAGAGAGAGGTAAAGACAGCGTGTGTGAGGGAGGAGCTCCGCCACTATGAGCTCCTCTCGGTTTATAACACATACATCAAAATGGGTCCCACCACAAGTGGGCCCTCAAATAAAATCAACCGTGGAAATCCTAAGATCACCCACTAATTGCACTCCTTTTTGGCTCCTTGGAATCCCTAACACATTAGCCTCTTCTTTGATGGAAGACGATAAAAGTTGAAGGGTTGAGATGAGAGATTTGGGCGTCCTTACTCTTACTCGGGTGGTAGACTCTTGGGAGTTTCACCACCCGGTCAAGGGTTCGAGTACCTATAAGTGGTGTTGTAAATCATCTGGTGGGGTGTGTGTGCGTGTGTTTAAAATAAAAATAATAAAAAATAATTTTAAAAGAAAAAAGATGAGAGATTTGGGGGTAAGAAGTGGGCCACACTTGGAAAATTTTAAAACTTCCCTAACTAGGACAGTTGCTCTCGTTGGGTTGTTTGGAAAAATGGTAAAGAGAATGAGAGAAGAGAGGGTGTTGTAAGAGGAGGTGACATGGAGGCTATGAGCTTTGTTGACTTATGGGGGCATGAGGTGGTATGGGGTATGGGTTGCCTAGACTTGTGGTAAGAAAGGGATGGGATAGGCATGAGTTCATTTGACTTGATGAAGAGAGAGGTATGGGTGAGTAATGGGTTGTATATTGATTGATTGATATGATGTTTGGGTAAAGATTCTCTCAGAATTTGCAACACACAGCGTTTTTCTTGAAATAAATGTGGGCCCGCAACTCCTGACCTGGGTATCGTATCGGTGCCCAAGATGCGGCATTAGAACTGCAGCAACAGTGCAGTCATTAGGGTATAAGTCTTGGGTCGAGTCGTCTCGGGTTGACAGAGTGCAACTTAAGGTCGTGCACAAGCATTGTCTATAAATCATGGGTTGCCGGAATTCGACGAGAAGAATCGTAGAAGCTTAGGGAACGGTATGGACTAGGATACAGACCTTACATTGTTTGGGACCCTGTTAAGGATATGAACTCTTGTTTTCATCACATTACCCCACAAAGATTTTGTCAATGTCGAATTGTTTATCATACTACGCACCATTTTCATAAGGGGGTGATTTTGTCTTTTAGTCACACCATTTTGTTTTAGGGTCCCATGTATAGTATACTGGGAAAAAATGTCACAATCTTATAAGTATCTTACAAAGGGCCCTAGATTGTAACCTGATTGATTGTATCTGTCATAATATTCACCATCAAGGTCAGACCTGACAACCTTAATCTTCATATAAAGTTGATTTTCAACTTCAACCTTATAGATTCTAAAAGACATCCAAGTCATCTGATTTTTCACTGATAAGATAAAGGTACCCAAAACAATAATAATCATCTATGAAAGTGACAAAAAATGTGCCCACTCGAGGATGTTGTAGGGAATGGTCCATAAATGTTCATGTGTATCACCTCCAAGAGTCCTACACTCCTTTTTGTACATTTCTTTCAGATTATAGTATGTTTACTCTTAATACAATCAACACATGTTTTATAGTTGAAGAAGTTTAAAGAATGAAGAATCACTTCTCGCACCAACCTGTCCAATTTCTTGTTTGCATGGCATAATCATCTATACCACAACATGGAGAAATTTTTATAGTCTAGTCTTCACTTAGATCCTACTTTATTTCCATGCAGGGCATCTACACTATAGATGCGTGAAGTATTCAAGTCTAATTGGTATATATTATTCACCATAAAGTCGATGCCAATAATCTTTTATTCTCAAATTGAAAAGAGTAACCTAATTTATCCAAACAAGAAATTGATATCAAATTATACCTTTTATAAGGCACATAAAATGTATCTACTAGATTCAATAAATGACATAACCCTACACTAAGCCTATAGATTCTGACTGCCTCTATGTCAACTTTAATGTCATTGTCTACGTATACTAAGTGTTCCACATCAGTTGGTGGCCTATTTATAGCAAGTCCTCCACAGAAGTACATATGTGAATAGTTATTACCGAATCTATCCACCAAGAATTCATCGATACATCAGTTAGATTTTATTCAAAACATACCAAAATAAAATCATTAACCTTCTTTATGAGCCACTGCTTATACTTCATGAAATCTTTCTTCTGAAGGCCCAGTTTCTTGTAAAATAAGCAATTATTATTTTTAGCCCGCTTGTTGCTTGATCTATGATCAAGTTGATTTTCATGATTTTTAACTGAAGGACCTGAGAATCCCTTATTAAAATCTTGTTTCCTTTTTCTCATACATTTATGTCAATGTCCATGTTCATGCCCTAAAATTACTAGATTAACATTTTGTGCCTTGCCTAGTATCTTAATCCTATTCTCCTCTCGAACACACTAAGAAATAAGTTCGTTCAATGCCCATTTATCTTTTAGAGTATTGTAATTCAATAAGAATGTACTGCATTAAGGATGTAAGTTGTTCATGACGAAGTGAAGCAATTGGTCATCTGTAATTTTCAGGCGAAAAGAGCAGACTTTAGATACCACTTCAATCTGCTCTATAATGTATTCACGAATATTTCGTTTCCGTTATAAGGTGAGCGGGTTAATTTATTTAATAAGAAATCCACTACAGCCTTATCCGATTTCTTGAATCGATTTTCCATTTTGGTCAAGAAAACTTTGGTCTTATCCACATTAAGCATGACACCCCTCGTTGTCTTAGAAATTGAGTGCTTAATGATTTTCAGATGCATACGATTGGATATAGACCATACCTCGTAACAATTAACCTCTAACTCGGTAGCATTTTCGTATGGTTTTGTAGGTTCTAGTTTTTCCAAGGCAAGGTCTAACTGCAAGCAACCCAAGACAATTTTAATGGACTCTTTCCACTGAACATAATTTGACCCGGTTAGGGTAGGAACAAGATACATTTGAGTTGGAATTGTGACCAATTACAAAATATATTCACATTAGCAGATTATTTGTATAAAACAGATAATGAACAAAACTTAATACCGAGCAAAATTTATCAATTCAATTGATTGGGGCCTTTAATTGAACTATTCAGGATGAAGATGGGCTCAACCATTCGATCTTGGTGAAAATCCATCACATTATCATCACTCCTCCTGTAGGAGATAGTCATAACATACAAGTGACTCTCTTGAACATGAAACTAACTAATGTCAATCATGTAAATCTAGGATTCTCAACACTTACGGATAAGATGGGTATTTTATCTTTACATTATTAGCACCATCTATTCCACCCCGTCCACGCCCCTACTAAATGGCGGATCATCTATGTTTTCATCACCGTCCACATTGAACGCAAATGCAACTACTTGCAATCCTCTAACTTAATTCTAATATTACAAGGTTCAAATCCATGAAAATCTTCACGGGCCAGAGTCATTATGGTGACCAACATAACCAGATTGAATCCCATGAATTTGGATTTAAGATTGTGATTTAATCCAACCCTCAACAAATTATAAACAAAATAATTTGATTTGACCTAATTGATAGATGGCATTGACCGTCGAAACACGGGGAGAAAGGAGAAACAAAAAGATATGTTTCTCTCTCCGATTTTCTTATTAAATCAATGGTCCATGTCAATTTTTGGAGCATGGGCAATCGGCCCACAACTAAGCCTAATCAAATCTTTGTGCATATGATCTGAACACCATCAATGAGCATCCCAGATCTGGTCTTTAACATTTACTATATGGACGGCTTAGATCCGAAGCTAAAGGTCTCCCTGATGAAAGGTCTATATGCTTTATTGTCCATCTGGTGAATGATCTAGATGGGATACCCACAATGCACACAATCGATGGTTCATATCTAAGGCGTTAAGGGCCCCAAATGGGCTGAGGGAGAAGGCCCACTCATAAACGATCCATGGATAGATGCCCACTTGCAAACGTCAAATGAGTCCAAGCTCCATAGATTGGGCCCACAACTAGTGCCTACTGATTATTACGGCCCCTGCGACGTGACCCACAAAGATAGAAAAATTGACCCGATCAAGAGTCTGCGCCTTATGTAGCAATTGGGCCCACTCGTTTACAAAGAGTGAGAAAAGGCTCTGCCCTAAAAGGGAAAATCCCTAACCCTAACCCATCTACAGCCCTCGCCCCTTCCTTCTCAAGAGATCGAATGATCAGAAGATCCCTCTCCAGACTGCAGCAACCCTAACGTCTATAGGATCTGACATCAACACTTCGAAAATAAACGATGGATGGGCAAGCATGGAAGATGACCGGAATCCACGGCTGCTCCTGTTCAAGAAGTCCGGCCACTGTCTGATCTTAAAAACGAAGAAAACTGTTAAGAGGGGTAATCGAGGGGCAATAGGGGCCGAAAAACGAGGGAGTCAACAGAGTCGGAGTCGTGATCATTGCTACTGGAAAGGAAGATGGGCTTCCAGTCATGGCTGCATGCTCACCGACAATCAAGAAAACCGGATTGACGCCGACAGATCAAATATGAAATTTAATTATCAGTTTATTAAAATTGGGTTTTAGAATACCCTTCATTCGAAGTTGTTGTCGGCGTTAATGGCAGGCCACACCACCACTATAATGGACAGAAACAAAGAAGGCTTGCGCCTCTGCTAACAGAATCAACCATCAATGGCTGCACTACCTCCATAGGCAACGAGGAAAAGAATAAGAGAAGTGAGAACGCAATGGCTGGGGGATTTTGAAATCCATGGCCTATAAAGGACTCCTAACATTGTTTCCAACAATTTTCAAATGCCGGATTCCAGCAACCAAAAAACTTTAATAGGGTTTTAGCTTCTGGAAACTGGAATTGAATGTAGAATCACATCCATGGCCTAGATCTAAGTTTTTGTTTATACGGTGACCAGAACATAGATCTGATCCAGGGGATTAAATAACAGATTCAACAATCTGGATAGATCCACCATAGCCGATGCATGGTAGGCTCTGACACCGACTGTAAACTATATGCGAAATTGTAAACGACCGAGCTATGCATCGAATATAAAGATACCAACTGTAAACTGTACGCGAAATTGTAAACGACTGATTTATGCAACTGTAAACTGTATGCCAAATTGTTAATGACTGAGTTATGCAACGAATATAAAGATCAAATAAATTAAATAACATACCTGATTGAGATATCATTATTGTAGGCTTGATGACAATCTTCTGCACCATAAACCCTTTTAAAAGTACTGGGATGGGAATGAAAGCTTATGCTGTTATGTAGACCCAGCTCCGTTTATATAATCTAAAGGGTTGAGGAGTTTAGAATCCATGGAAACTCCTCTCCCCAAGGCTCCACACGAATTTGGTAATCCTAATTCCAATAGAACATTGTGTTTGTGACACGGTAATAGCACACCACCCCTTACACAATTTTAGATACATCACAACTTATTGCGGTCCACCGGTACTCCCAATCACACTATCCAACCCTTGCGACAATCCAAACAGTTGATCAACAATGCCCTCCTTATAGAATCTTACACTTATATGATGAATGCGAAGGGAAAAAAGAAGAGGAAAACTAATCGAGAACTGGCAACATATGAATGGAATTGGGGCTTGACAAGCCCACCACTCATGAAGTGGGCCAGACTACGTGGATTCCTACTTTCTTAAACTTCCATTTATTTTCATGCACACGTGTGAACTCCTAATTTCTGGGATGAGGCGTGAAGTGGGGTAGGCCTAATTAAAGGATACAAGGAATCCAGATCCACAAGCCCCACTCACAGGCAGCGCGGCACCACCTGGAAAATCTAGCTACAGTTGCATAACCAAAGCTGAAAATGAGTACAATGAAAGTGAAGTTTATGACAACTATGCGCTTGTAGTGGTATGTAGAAAACAGTAACTATAATCATTTGTTGGTTATCTTAAAGTAAAACCCACCTCACAAGCCAGTAGTAAAGAGTAGCTATGATCATTTTTATGTTATCTTAACATAAAACCCATCTCACAAGCCAGTGCATCATTACTGTAGGATATCCGAGCCATGAGAAAGGTTGGCCCCAGCAGGAAGATCACCTACTGATAGAATCAGGTCAGTTTACCAATCAAATGGGCCACAAAAAGTACATCGAATCCGACCATCTGCAGGTCAAACTGTCCATCGTTTTCAGTTAGGGTGGCCAGTGTAATTAGTTACAAGGTGATCTTCATAGTGAGCCCCACCTCACCTCTTACCAAGTTTCAATGTCCAACACGGACAAACACATTTGCACATGAAACAAGCTGTATGTTGACCTAACCACAACTGTTTGCAGGTCATCAATGGAGAAACCTGGTATGGACACCAAATTTCTTTTACTGCTGAATGGTGTGTATAATGCCATTCCCTTCACTGTTTCTGTTAAATTCAACAATGAAGCAACAGTCTTAACATTAATGTTAACTCATAGATGTTGAGACCTTGAGTTAGAAAGGAGGGCAGGAGATGATTTTTGAATTTTGTACATAGAGAGGCCTTCTATAGCCATTTGTGCTGCTGTGTTAGAAGGAAACCCAAGATGGTAATAGTCGGAGTCTATACATCATATACAGGCAACCGCTCCTCGATGGAGACTCGGCAGATGGGGCATCTTTTACACTTCTCAGAGCAGACACTGTACACATCACCAAGAATTTTTTATTTTTTATTTAATTATTATTATTAATAAAATGGTTTGATAAAGAAGCTAGAGGTTTGCTAATCCCATACTCATCGATGTTGCATATGAGTGGAAAATCCAAAGCATCAATCAGCTGGCCCAAAGGTGTGAATGCCCAGGCCCAAAAGTCAGGTTGGTCCACTCATCTCATGGGCCAAAGTGTACAAGGGAAATGGAACATGAAACCAAGTTTTTCTAGATACCATTTATTTCAGACACTGATTCACCCCATGGGCGGACTGGCCTGACTTTTTGAACTTGAAATCTGCTCAGAAAGGCCCACCTCATGGTAAGCTCAGGTGTTCTACAATACCCCCATGAGGGGCATATATTTGGGATTGTGGACCACATGGAGATTAGCAAACCTCAAGATTTTATTTTTTTTATTTTAAGGAGGCTATTAAATAGTCACTACCTGCAAAGAACACGATGCCTACATGGAAGCAGTACCGTGCATATCTCCCCCTCGAAACAAACTCTACACAGGACCTTTTCCTGTCCAATGCCAAAAAAAAAAAAGAGAGAGAGAACAAGAAGAAGAAAAACGGTAAGCACAAGCATCAGAAAAGGAACCAAAATCACAGCAAAAGCAAAATATAGATGTCAAGAACACATTAGAGGAAAGATGTCCATCCGATGAGAATCACAACTTGCATCAAATCAACACGTACCATGACCCAAATCAATTTAAGTGCCAATGATTTGACTCTGCAGTACAAACTCAAAGGCGCCATGTAACAGGGACAGCACTTTTTCAAAATTGTGTTGTGTCAACATGCGTATTTGTCTGTTCATCTGATGCTCTTGGACACAGATTAAAAAAGACAAAGCAATTCCTTTAGTTTAGATGATCCATTTTTTATGATACTCTTTACATGTTTATCATCTTTACAGCCACATGGACCAAAAGACACATTTAGTTTTAGATTATTACCCCAAAAACTTCACATGTTTACCTATCAGGTAGGCCACACTAGTATGAAAATATTCTTGCAATTTTTTTTTAGCTTGTTGGTGATTTTCAGACACATGTTGCCTGCCTGATAGCCGAACAACCTGAATTGATTACTAGATTAATACACAGTAGGTATTAATCTAGCAAACAATTCAAGCTGTTCGGCTATCAGGCAGGTAACATGTGTCTGAAAATCACCAACGAGCTAAAACAAATTACTCAAAGCCAATGGCAGCATGCATGCCTCACTGGTTAAGGATGTTGCTTACCTTAGTTGATGTTGGGGGATGGAATCCCTTCCTAACCTAAATTATTTTTAATACAACACCCCATCAAAAACAGAGTGACTTGCTTTGAGTCACGCTGAGTCGTATCAAGTCAAACAAGCCATATAGTTGACTTGACAAGTCACTCTTGAGTCTAGGATGACTAAGACCCAGTACCGAGTTTCTCAGCGACCCAGGAGTTTCAAGTCAAGTCAGCGAGTTTTGGATCTATGGTTCTAATGCTGCCATACCAACAACTCCTTGCTTTGGAGGTGTCATTCCTTGGAAATCAGGGTCGGCATTTCCTGTTCAATCTAATCAGTTGAATAACAAAAAAGGAGACCTTAATGAAGACCCTGAATCACCATCCACAACAAGTTTGTGAAAAACAGGAAGGAAATGAGATACATCCAACGAACAATGGACACATTATCTGTCTGGAGCTGATATGCAACAAGTTTCATGTGAAAATTGGAGCCTATGAGTTTTTAACAGAAATACAGCATTTGCATCATCCTCCAAATACACCAGTAAAACGGTTCTAAGCCAGGAATAAATCTACTTCTCACAAGAGGACAAGCAATCGAAGTTATGAAGATTACATTTTGAAGTCTTTCATACTCCTGCTGGGTATATTTTGTGATTTCTGCTTGCTCCCCAAGAGCTGCTTGTAGTCTCCAAACCTGATGGAAAACAGAATTCATGAAATATATACTATTTGAAAATGGCAAGTAGCAGATAATATTTTCAGCACTTTCCGAGGTTTTAAATAGTAGAAAATACTATTGACTCCCTTAATGCAGCCAAATGCCTTGTTATCTAATTAGCAGTGACCATGAATGGATTACAGATGTGAATGCCTCATCATCTAATTAATGACCAAGTTGGCACATGAGTGGCATTCAGCACACATAAATGTTCAACTCGTTGCAATAATGTGCAGCCAACAAGGTATTCAATAACAGTAATGGTGGCCGTAACGGCCAGCCTCATGGCCATTATGATCAGTGTTCAGACCATCGGTATCGTTACATGTATCAATGACCGGGGACATAGAAACATGTGTAGGTATCGCTGATATTATCGCAGATACTCAGGAAAATATCGTTTTCTAAGGAAACATTGGGGAAATATTGAGAAAACGGAGAAATGTTTTTAGTGAAACTTCAGGAGATGTTAAAAGACACATGTAGGAATTAAAGTATTGCAGAAAACAACTATAGATAATAAGTTTCTTTTATAGGGACCTAGCCATGTGTTGTTGAAAAAATCAATATAACATAAATATATAAAATTTCTAGTTAGTCAATAGATTGGCCAACGGCCATTAGTACATGAATACAAAAATTTTATAGGTAATCAATAGATTGGCTGCCACTCATTAATACATAAAATTTCCACATTAATTA
Organism: Magnolia kwangsiensis; assembly: GCA_037074715.1. Lineage (NCBI taxonomy): Eukaryota > Viridiplantae > Streptophyta > Magnoliopsida > Magnoliales > Magnoliaceae > Magnolia > Magnolia kwangsiensis. The sequence goes on along the minus strand of CM073586.1, from coordinate 32,378,065 downwards.
ATAGTGAAAAATACATTTTTCAATATAAAAATGAAAAAAAAAAAAAAAAAAACTAGGATTTCACCACTTCCCCCATTATCCTTCTTCTTTTATTTTTTATTTTATTTTATTGCCACATATCTATGTCAATGCATGAGTATCATACATAGACATGAATTTCCATTGCGGTCCATGCTAACATTTGAAGAAAAAAAAGTTTATATAGATTATTCGTCACTTTTGACTTTCGGCCCATTTTTGTTTTGGGTCCAAATTTCTCCCCAAATCCAAACTTTGATTCAATAAAAACCAAGAGTGATAGAAATCACTTAAGGAACAAATTCTATATATAAAAAAATCCCCAAAACAGAAGATTTTTTGGGTTTTTGGAAATTTTTCCAAATTTCTACCAGCTTTCACATATTTATGTTTCCCTGGTATTGGGGACATGGAGCAACCATAATAGCCGTCATAGGGCCGTGATAGCCGTTACATAAAGGTAACAGTAGCAGCTGTAACGTAAAGGTAACAGTAGCAACTGCTACACGTTACGGGGTTGTAATGGCCATAACAGAAAAAATAACCCATGATGGCTTGTTACGCCCCCCACAAAGGGTCGCAACGGTCCATTCATGACCGATACAAGTTTTTTGAAGTTATTTTTCAATACAAAAAAGGAGACTGTAAAGGCTGTTATGAGGGTCATAACGGCCATTACAAATCGTATTGTAAAGGTAATGGTGGCGGCCGTTATGGCCATCATTACCGTTATGGAATACCTTTATTGGGGATATCATCGATGGTACTGCCAATACCATGGAACTTTCACAAGGGATTCTCCTCAAAATATCGTTGATATTCATAGCATCATCAAACATCACCGATATTAATGAAAATATCGACGACATTTGAAAAATTTTCAACTTCCAACCATTTCGAAATCACTGACCTAATTGATACCGATAATATAAGAGATATTACCACCAATATCACAGATATTTGGAACAACGGTTACGATACTAACCATTACAGCTCTGTAATGGTCGATTTTATTTTTTTTTGAAGGAAGAATATGTGTCAGTTAGACAAACTGTTATGGGCCATTTTTCTTAGAACAGGCATTACATCCCCATATCATCATGTGACGGTTCCCATGGTTTGCATTACATATTTTTTAGTACCATGGCAGCCAACCTTCCATGTGTGTGCATGACTCATGCTTAGCGATATACTAGGCAATTTCATCTCCATTATCCTACTTTGCTTGCTTGCCCTTTGGTTGATGATGTGATGTTGATAATGACGATGATAGTCATGATGATGATGATGTTGACAATAACGATGATAGTCATGATGATGACGACCATGACAATGGTGATATTGTTGGAATAATGGGCCACACATGGCATATTTCCATCTGGCAATGCAATGATCGATTTGCATCAATTACATGACTATCAAAGTGAGGCCCACACTATTTTAGGTGTACACAGTTTTCTGGCGCATGAAGTACCATTACAACTTTGGATAAAGTTGTATTAGAAATGTTCTACTCCTTGACATAAGGAATAAGGAAACATGGACAGTGGGAGAGTCTTGCGATGGGTGGGTTCTTCCCATAGCCACTCTATTATAAGGAGTGTCCGGTCTCCAACTTTAAATACTATTAGATGTAAGAAAATTAACCACTTGCTCTAAAAGCTCGAACTGATAGAGCATGGCAAATCAATCCATTTATCTCATAGCCTAGGCCCCACATCCCATGGGTTAGGACCTCGGCCAAACCCCCCTCGTGGGCCCCACTTCACATGGGTTCCACTTCACACAAGCCACCCGCCTCACATGAGCCGCCCACCCCGAGTGTGCCCCTACATCCCACAGGCCACCTTAGTTGAGCTCAGTGTGAAAATGCCAGTGCATTATGTAAGTGTTATATTGTATAAAGCACACTTTTGTTTGTCAAATTTCATTTAGACAAAATAACTTGAGTTATAGTTCACCTTCAAGTGAATCAAGATGAAAAGTTCACCTTCAAGTACAAGTTATAAAGTTGAAAAGTGCAAGTCGTGAAGTTGGAAAGTTCAAGTTGAAATGAGTTCAAGTTCTACTTCACTTATAGTAGAAGTCCAAGCTCCACCTTCAATATACTTCAAGTTGAAGATCTACTATACTCTATTGAAGACTTAAGAAGAAGAACAAGCATTAAACTTCAATGTCTAGTCTTCTCAGGTATGATTGACCCTATAAAGACCTTAGACTTGTGTGCTTTCAAAAAATAATCATATATGGGTTTTTATACTTTGGTTAGACCTTAGTTCGACTAGTCTAAGACTTATTTCGACTAGGCTAAGCTATGACTCGACCAATCTAAGATAATCTTCGACCAATCCAAGTTTGAAATCCAAAAAACAGATATTTTTAGTAGTTTCTCGACCAGTCGACGGCTGCTCGACTCGAAGTCCAGCAACTTATTTAGGCACCCTCGACCAGTCGAGCAGAGCCTTCGACCAATCGAATGACAGTTTTATCAGATCGCGCCCAAAATTTGAAATTTGGTTAGATCTTAGAAGAGTCGAATAAGACATTAGACAAGTCGAAGCAACAACTTTTCAGCCTATAAATAGAGGCCTTCTCTCAATCTGAAATTACTCATCCAAGCTAAGAAAAGCCTCCACTTAGAAAGAGAGAAGTCTCCACTATCTTTAAGCTATTACACGGTATTTTAATATTTTCTTTATATAGCTTTTGTTTTGATTCCTTGATCACTTTTTATGAATCTTACTTTTTAAAAGAGAGTAATTACTCTTTTTGAGATCTCATGGAATTCAAACAAGTAGCCCTTGGTTTGAATTAATTTAAAATCCATCTATAACCTAGAACCTTTGTTTGTGTTACTGGACATTGAACGTTCTACTTCAAGCAAAGCAATTGTATAGGCTACTTTAAGAGATTCTTCTTCAAGAAGAAGATAAGTATATTTCTATATTCTGTATTTTTGATTTCTTTGAGATAACCAGAAAATCTCATATTTGGTTTTGACTGAGATAGCCAGAAAATCTCAATGTGGGGTTTCTGTTTGTGATAGCCCTTCTAAAATCACAACTGTGTAAGGTTCTAAGGTGAACCTATGAAAACCTTGTTTTTTAGTGAACACCATTATCACGCGGGTTGTGATTATTGGGAGTGGAGTAGGTGTGATTGTTTGAGAACAGTTGGTGTACACACCGAACCACTATAACTCTTGGTGTTTGTCGTGAATGTTTACTTATTGCATATGTGGTGAATGATTATAATTTATTTATGCAAATGTGGTGAATGCTTGTAATAGATAGCTCTCTTATCTCTTGCTTGGTTTGAGATCTTGATCCTTACAAACGTTCGTGAAATCAGTTTGTCCTACTTAAAACTTTATTTTTTGTGTAAGGTTGTCCTACGAATCAAGTTTGAATCAATTTTTCAATACTAATGCTATTGAGATTTCTGATTTATTTTGATTTATTTATTATTTTAGTACTTTAAGTTTTTATTTGGCAGTCCTATTCACCTTCAAACCCCCCCCCCCCCCCGAGGACTGTTAGCTCGCCTTTTTCAACATTACTATTACATGCATGTTCTCTTCCCATTGGAGTGTGCATAAGCATAGGTGTGGTGGAGGCAGAAGACCAACAGACACCACCTCATCCAGCAGCCTCGACAGATAGCGTAATGGCCGATCAAGGTACACAAAACACTGCAAATTACAACAGATGACTGATGTTTTCAATAAAATGGATGTGATAGGTAACAGTCTGTTGCTGAAACTCAAAAGCTATGAGGACAGGATAAGAGGGATGTAAATCTAGTAAACATTCATGAAAACTAACATAAAATAGAGAAAACAAAACGAATAATTTACTGCACCTCCTCTGCAAGATCCTTTTTAGGCATTTTCTTCACTACCTCAGGTGGATAACCACAGAAAGTGTTATATCTGCAAGGCATATGAAAATACCATATCAGCATTGGCAAAAAAGAGCTTCAATGTGAAGATCTTAAAAAATGTACACCATACAGAATTTGCAAAAATCATGCAAATAAGAACAATAAATTTAAACATTAATATCAGTAAATAGCCTTTTGATAATATCAGGGAGGTGCCTTTGGTATGTAGCAAATCTTATTCAGGAAGCCTCTAGTTGTGCTCATCTGTTACCTTGGCCTTTTTCAATGTTCATTCTAGAATCAAGCAGTGGAGTGGTGCTTCACCTTGGCCATCTTCAATGTTCATTCTAGAGACAAGTAGTTTGCAGTTTTCGCACAGTCTCTTTCCCAGTTTTTTGTTATGTTTCTTGAGTAAGGGACTTTGTGGGTCTATGTTTGTTTCCTTGCTTCTGTTTGTATCCAGCTTTTGGTAGGATGCTGGTTGCTGTTTCTGTGGGTTTTTGAGATGTTTACTTAATAAAATTACCATTCACCAAAAAATAAATAGCTTTTTGAAATATGTATATGCATATAGCTGAAGATGAAAGAGAACCATCAATATTGACCCTTTGCCCATATGTGATTTCCCAGAGGTCTCTCAAAACAGTAACAACAGGCTCTCATGTACTGCATTGTGTCTCATATCAAGTAACAAACGACTTCCCTACAAGAACCTAACACCAAGTCCCAAGGCATATGTGATCTTTTTTCTTTTTCTTTTTTTCTTTTTTTGGGAGAAAGCAAGGGAGGCATGACTCTCTTATTACTAACCCAGGGTGGAAGCCCGGAAGAATACAGAGAAGGGGAAAGCCCCTAGGAAAAAAAGAAGAGCTCACACCCCGAGCTCAAGGGATAAAAAGAAAACAAAAGAAAAAGGAAAAGAAAATAGATGGGGAAAAAAGGACCACCCCTACAGGGGGCAGAATGACCCACAGCCCTGGCCAGGCATCACAACAAATTAGCCAGCGTAATCCCAGATATACGTGATCTTCAGTCACCCAACAATTGTTTCAAAAATTCAGGAGAGTTATTACAAGAGGAAACTCAATCACCTTAGCTTGGTCATCCCCACACTGATAATTATGCTTTGATGCAAGGCAGTATCTTGATTTTCATCAACCAAATAAATTCTGGAAGCTTACTTGGTGCCAAATGACATAGAAACTCCACAAAATGCTATCATTGAATGAAGAAAAATTAGCTGGACCAATATCTATGGGGGATTTTGGGAATTCTTTGGGGTCTTCAGTGGATATACATGGAGCTTTATGAAGTCCCACATTGCTAGTTGAACTTTCTAACTTTGGATTGTTTGAGTTTTAGTCAAGTTTTTATATTTTATTACTTGCTTGGACCTTGTCATTTTTTCCGTGACGACTTTGGATTGATTTGGTTTATGCGCTTCCTTCATTTACATTGGCTAAATTTGGTGAATCATTAAGATATTTTTCTCATGTTTATATGATGCAATTTCATTTTCTTGGCAGCTATAAGAATGTCATTTTCGTAAAGTGGGAGATTTCACGGATTATATTATTAGATGGTTCCTTCAGAAAACCTGGTTTTAGTCCACACCATTTTGATTAGAAGTACTACAGAAAGAGATCCCCAAAAGCCCTTCTTAAGACTTATTTACACAATCAAATAAATCTAAGACACCATTCAGAAAAGAAAAGATCAAATATATCTAAGACATTGTTAGGAAAAATAATAAATTAAAATCAACTGCAAGTTCAACCTTCATTTCAAGTCCAAAGGATTAGTCCATTCATTCAATCACACAATTCATAGAAAAAAGCTAAGCACAAGTATAGGGACAACAATGCTTAGTTACTTACCCAGTTGACCCACCATGGAAAAGACGGGCTTGTTCCTCTTTACTTCCTTCATCAATTGACCACCAACCCAGGAGCCTGAAATTATTAGAGCAGGGCATGTTCAAAATGAGATATTATCTAATGCTCAATCGAGATGGGTCATCTCCAGTATATCACTTATCTAATGATCCTAGCCAACCATTCACATTTAAAGGATGTCAAATTGGACGGATAGGATCATTTGATGTGGTAGATGCCTGGCGATCTCCTATCCATCATGGGGCCCACCATATATGAACAATTTGGATCACCACAAGGTGGGCCCAAGTGTACAGCTTGTTGGGCTCAGTAAACGCTGGACCAAATATCGTATATTTCCTCATTCAAAGTGCACCAAAAACCAATTACTACATAGTATTTTTACCATATTCAATATGTACAGGTGAATTTCAATATGCAGGTAGTAGTGTTCACTCCAGTTTGGCATCCAATATAAATGGTAGGGTGTATTACCTCGAACCATGATGCAAAAACCCAAAGCAATCACGTGCTCCTAAAGATATTGTAAGGTATCTTCCTGTACCAGCTCCACTACGTAATAAAAGGACAATCTTCTCCACCAATCTTGCCAAAGAAAACAAGACTCCAGCACCTTGCAAAAGGAAAAGTGGAGAAAAAAGAAGAGGGACAGGGATATGTCTAGCAGCAGAAGGTGTTCCCTGAAATTAGAAGTATGTGGTCAAGGTGGGGGGAATTCAAACATATATCTAACAACAATAGCCACAAATGTAATTCATAGAAAAGTCAGAAATGCCTAACCGCAAGATACCTCTAAGCGCATGCAAAGGAGGACTTGGAAAGAAATCACTGGAATTTTCATAATATGACCTCCAAGGTCCTGCAGGCCACACATCCTACCCTGATCCTGATCCTCCTCTGAGGAAACCACCAGACCGCGGTTCCAGTCAAGATATCTGATACTTGTAGAAGATGATCCTGCCTCTCTATCACGAGATTGTCTGTGGATCACTGGATTAAACCACTTTGTGCAAACAAGAAAGGCAAAGCACTCTGCGATGCTGTATGAAAGAAAGATGAAAATTTTAGCAGGCAAGCACTCAGTGGAAATAATCATGAGTAAGACAATATGACAACAAAAACAAATCATCAGTACCCAAAATTTATAAATAAATCCCACCAACCTAAGGCACCTACATCACCTGCATCATATTATAGAGGCAGTTAGGAAGCACTGCATCATGAGAATATATCAAATTACCATCTCATAGATAGGAAAGGAATAGTAAAACATAGAAGTGTAATATTTAAGAAAGGATTTTCAGTTAAAACATCAAATAACATCCCGCAACCTTTTTAATGAGCATGCAACTAACTTGGACAACGACCTAAGTTGGTATTCAATTACTTGGATCAAAACAGTTGAACATGACAGGATTTGGAAGGCCAATGTGTGTATGTAATATAAACACTAAAATAAAAAAATCTATTAAAGCATTTATATGTAAAGTAAAAGGGGAAAAAAAAAAAAAATAAACAAAGAATCCCATTGATGCAAAAGGCTTTCACATGGAGTTGAACCAAAGACACGGCTACTTGCATTTCAGATTAATTTGTTGCATTTTAGATCAACCTGAAAGGGGCTGGTTTCCTAGATTGGCACCAAGAACTGCTGCATCTAAGGCTTGGAAGGAAATAAGTGCAAAACTGACTATAGGACAGGAATCTCCATTGCCTGGTAGGTAATTTGTTAAAGATAGGTGTGTTGTTCATAGCAGGAATTGGGGGTAAGGTTCTGTTATGGGAAGATATCTGAATGGAGGAAGATTGTCTAGGCCAAACATTCACTTCTTTGTTCTCTTTCCTTAGGAAGGAGTCTTGTCAAGGATTATATGAAATCACCGGGGAGATGTTGTGGTGCAGAATCCCATTTTCCATCACAATCTCAAAGACAGTGAAATTAGCTGCTTTAACAGATGAGAAATTAATAGAAAAAAGATGGCAGGGAAAGAAGGAATTTGAGGGCATCTCTCACCCCTTCTCTTTATTTATAACATCCTCAGTTGTTATCATCTATAACCAACGCTATCAAAACCATAAAATTTACGATTTGATTCGTATGAAGTACACATAAATATGGATTGCATTGCATACCCAAATGGCAAATCCATAACAATCATGCATGAATCATATAATCGTACATGAATTGTATCAAACCACATAATTCCTGTGGAAAAAATAAAATAAAATTGGTGGTCCCAAATTTTTTTAAAAAAATTGGAATTTATTCTTTTTTAGTCTTCTTTTTTCTTTCTTTCCTTCTTTTCTTGTGTTTTTAACATTTTTCTTTTAAAACATATTAAAGGCCCTCACCATATAAACCCTTATTCTTGTCTTTTGCGAGTAAGGAAACTTGGGATTTTCTATATTTAAAAACTGAAACAAAGAAATGAAAGTAACTTTATTTTGTTGATCAATGGTATAGAAACCTGTTTTTTCCAATGCAATTCTAGTATGCTACACTCAAAGTAGAAAAGAACATAAATTATCAGGTATTCTTGTCTCCATTGTTTGCTTATTTTGAATGCAAATTGATTTAAAGACCAAAAAAAAAAAAAGTGTTTTTTTGCCTTTCCCCACTAGACATTATTTTGATTATTGAAGATGGTGAAGAATAGTGATATCACAAGGGCATATTAATAACATTGTCTACAACTAACAAGAGATAAAAAGCCTTATCACACATACACATGAGCACAAACACAAGCACACCCACAGTAATGGCAAGATATAGCTTTGGTGTATTTAAGAACACATACTCTCTCTTACAGTACAATATATTTCATATATCTAGTGCACATATTGAAGTGATCCACATGATCCTAACCATAGCATTCCATGTATCGGAGGAAACAGTGTACCATATACCCATTCCTGTACCAATTACTCGAGTGACCCACGATCCAAGCGACCTTGACCCAAGGCAATGAGGTCCCCCCATGAGCAGAAGTTTGGGGCAAAGGCATTTGAATGAGAATTGGAGCCTTTCATGATGGCTGCTGCTAATAAAATTTGAACTGTGGACGATGTAAAAAGAGGAAGGTTGCTGTGTTGGGGTGAATGCTGTTGAGTCGCCAAGCATAGCTTTTCCCTTTTTCTATTGACACCAAATTATCACTTTGTGTTGTTCTTTCATTCATGTAAGTTTCATGCTTTGCATGTGTTTAAGAGTACATCTAAATTTCCATGTTCCCTAGTAATCCCTAAATGCTTCCACAACTTTTATAATCGAATCCCTAAACAGCAGCAGTACGAAATCGTAGAAAGTTGGATCATACTGCTGGCATCGAGGCTAATATAATATAATATAATATGTCAACCCCAACCATCAAAAGCGCCCTCCCTCATTAGGCTATGGCCCCAAAAATCATGCCATCCATGAATCAGGTGGGGCCACACGATAGGAAATGGTCCCTCCCTTGTGTGTGTGTGTGTGTGTGTGTGTGTGTGTGTGTACACATACGTACAGAAACAGACAGACAGACAGACAGACAGACAGAGAGAGAGAGAGAGAGAGAGAGAGAGAGAGAGAGAGAGAGAAACATGGGGATAGATACCACTAAACTGACAATAATGAAATAAAAAGAATAGAACTGTGGAAATTTTGAAAAAGTAGCAGAAAAAAATAAAGCAGTAAACCATATAAAAGTAAAATGCATAATGAAATGATGTATATCTTCACAATTTAAATTATGATTATGAGGAAAAAGTAAATTTACCACATAGCTTCAGAAGTGTGAACGTCGTAGCAGCAACAAAAAACACCATAGAGATTGCAACCCAAAAATGCTAGAGAAGACATTTGTAATTTAGCATTATTAGTGAATTCCATGAGGTATCTGAACAGACAGAATTACATCAAAAACATTTGGATAACAAAATTCTCTATTGAAAAAAAAAAAAATCGATATTAATTACCCGTTTCAAAAATAAAGTTGGCACAGCATGGTTTATTATAATACTGATCAGTAATTTTATGTTTTGAATCATAAGAAAAGTAATAATCTTTAGAATTCATGTTTCAAATCTTGTAATTGGAGAAAGAGGATTCATGAAGCTCACCCCAAAACCCCAAAAAGAGGCGACGATGATAACAATGATGGTGACTGACTGAATTGCTGGCAACTTTACATTGCAGATATTCTTTTCTTCTTCTTCTTCTTCTTCTTTTTTTTTTGGAGTGGGGGGGGGGGGGGGGGTATGTTTGTTTTGCAAATACACTAAGTCAGTATTATCTTTCCTTTTTATTAATTGGATTATTATCTTCAAGATCTAAACAAGAAACATATAGGAAACTTTTTTTAGGCCGCTAGTATTGAATCATTACATAGAATCACTTTTTCAAATGAAATAGCAAATAATACTGAATTAAAAGCAACATCAGTGGACGGAAACAAATTCTGTAATCTTCTTATTCATTTCAACCAGAATCAACTCTGTGAAATATTTATTATCAAGAGAAGGAAATTATCTGTGTATAATTTTTCTGACACTAACAGTTTGTGATGAAACCATAGTTTGACTCAAGAAGGCAGGAGGGGTCCAAGGAGCTCTAAGCTTGTAAGTAAATAGAACTTACAGGAAGTGTCTCCCATATAGCCTCATCACTCATGCTTTCGTCATCTCCAGGCATTAGAGCTCTACACATCCTGAATAAGAAAAGAAAAAATCATTCACGAGGACTGAAACATAATTGACTGGACTAAACTCGAAATTGCAAAACTACCAATTAAAGATATAAGTTTTACAATATAAAATGAGAAGTAAATGCATCGTCTATTTAAAGTGTACTTTTGTTACATTCCATAAGAACAGCCCACATCTCAATTCTCATGGTTGTTCTTTCAAACATTTTGGCTTTTTGACATCCCAAATAAGGCATACATTTCTCATTAATTAATATTACAGGAAATAACCTCAATGGAAAAGCATAATTTATCACCTCATTAGGCAACAGAACACAATTTGTGACCTGCCACCAAGGTGTTCCATAACGGTAACGGTGGCCGTAATGGCCACCACCGTTACCTTTACGATACGGGGAATAGCGGCTGTTAGGGCCCCATAATAGCCATTACGGTCTCTCTTTTTTATTTATTTATTGAAAAAATCCTCAAAAAACTTGTATCTGCCCTTTAATGCTAATTAAAAAGTATGAAAAACTTGTATTTGTCCAGTAATAGACCATTATGGGGCTATTATGGCCTTTATAGGGGCTGTAACGTGCCGTTAACAGCAATCACGGGTCATTTTTTCCATAACGGCTGTTACGGCCATTACGACCCTGTAATGTGTAACGGTTGCCACCGTTACCTTTATGTAACGGCCTTTACAGCCCCGTAACAGCTTTTACGACAAACCATGCCTGCCACCCTTTGGGTACTTTTAGATGCCTTCATACATGTAGCCATCACTTCAGCCAAAATCTTACATATATCACTTATCAGGAAAATAGGTCTGAAGTGCATATTAATACCAGCATTGCTAATTATCGGAGCTGAAGAAACAGGTACCAAATTTATGGTGGGGCACATTCTAGTAATAAGATGAAATCCAACATTGGCACAACAACTACGAGGCCAAACTGTCCTAAAATCGTAAGAAAAGAAAGTTGCGGAGATGCCATCATCCCATATTTGTTGCCTACATCAATCTATCCACAATCTGAAGTAATTGTTGCTGATGTCTTAAATTTGGAAAATAAAAAATAAAAAAGGTGTCTGTCTATGCCATCGAAGTGCAATTGAAGGTCCCATCGAAGTGCCATCGAGCAGCTATCGATGCCATCGACGTCCCATCGAGAAAATTCGGAAAATCCGTATTTTGTTGCTAGAATGTTTTGGTGTTTCTACTCAATGTCATCAAAGGTGTTCGATGCCATCAACAGATTGTCGATGCCATCGAAGTCCCATCGAAGGTGCCATCGAGCGAGCGCGCAGAATTTCGTTAGTGCGGGATTTATTTCCTATTCCAAATGTGATGCGATTCTATACTATATATAGTGGGTGTAATCGGGATTTGGGAAGCAAGAGAGGTGTTCTAGGTTTTCTTAATTCGTTCCAAAGGGTTTCAAGGGCATAGATTGGCTTGCGAGGAAGATTCGAGGTTTGTTCAAATCGGTAATCTCTATCTCTTGTAATTTCTAGTTTCATAGTGCATCATTGTCACTTTGTGCCGTGGTTTTTTCCCACAAAGGTTTTCCCACGTAAAATTTGATTTGTTTGTGTTTGAACTTAATTGTGCGATTGGAGTACTTGATTCATCTCTATGTGCTTCCACGGTTACCCAACAGTAATAACCACAAGGACGGTTGCAAAGGTTCAGCTCTAGTGCAGAAAGTAAACAGAAATCAGATCTAGATCTGAAATTTCATCGTCTAGATTTGATTTTTTATTTTTTATTTTTCTTTTATAAACCACTCATGGAAGCTGAAACTGTCGGAAAGAAATATAGTAGAATTGTTCTACCTGTGTAAGGCATCACCCCAATGATCCTCTTGGCATCGCATGAGAAAAGACAATGCCATAGCAGAAGAAAACATCTTTCTTTTTATTCATAGTACTAACAAAATTTTACAAATGCCATGGCTATGACATATAGCCCTTTAAAGTCTTTAGTGAAGAAGGGGAAAAAAAAAAAGGAAACAGCTAAAGAGATCAAAGAAATGAACACTCCAAACTTTCTAAAACTGTCTATGCACCAGTTACAGTTTGAATAGAATACCAAAGTAAATCCAACAAGCATGCTTATTTCCCAAATCATCCCTACTGCGTGTATTGGCTTGGAAGTCATATAAGAGATGCCAAAAATAGCACCCGGCTGACTGTTCGCTTTTAAAAATGGAAAATTCTTGAGGGAAAAACCACATATGCAATGGTTTTAAAAATCGGTATCAAATCGGCTGATATGGGCCTATATCGGAACGTGCTGGGAAAATGACCTGTATCAGCACCAATACAACGAATCCATATCGGTTAGACCGATACAAGCTTAAATACCCCCAGCCAAACCCCTTTTTTACACTTTTTCCCCTTTCTCATTTCAAAATTTTTGAAGTGAGGGATTGTTCTAGGCCCATTTCTGACTAGATCTATGGCAGTTCTGAAGATCAAAACAAGGTTTTTTGTATTGAATTGAAGATTGAAGTACGGTTACCCAATTTGGGGAAAAAAAAGGGTGAAAAGGTATTTTTTTCTACCTAGAATCAAGTTGAATCAACATGATAACCCCAATCATGCTTGATTTGATTTTGCTTTGAGGAAAAAAAATCATTTTATGCTGGAATTTCTGAAATTTTCGTAAATTTTGTTTTATAATTTCTTTCAACTAATTGTTGTAATGATGCATGAAGAGTCTTTTAATGCTAATGATCTACAGATTTCGCACATGCATTGGTTAAATAATATTTTTCAAGATTTTTTTTTTTTTGTATTTTCAGGTTAATTTTCTGAATTTTTTATTTTTTTCAAAAATAATTTAGGGAAATTAATCAAATGATAGATCTAGGTAAATCTATTTTCGTTTTAAACATGGATCTACCATTTGCTGCTGGACTTAAATTATTTTTGTATTTTCAAACCATTTGGCTTTTTTTGTGCATTTTTCAAGATTTTTCTTTTTCTTCTTCAAAAATTTCTTCATGAGAATGATAGATTTATGTTGTTTAAACATAGAAGTTATAACTAAGTTCTTTGAATACAGATTTACATTTTTTTTTTTTTTTAAAGCAACTTGAATATATTAAGAAACTAAAACGGGGAGACAATGGGGACTGCTGAGATAGCAGAACAAAAAGAAGAAAGAAACTAAAGACCTAAAAACAGAAAATTAAAGTCCTTTAAACAAGAAACATTAGCTGCCCATTCTATTAATAAAGATTTCGCCCTTGAGCGAACGTGGAGAGCCGACGATTGAGTGTTGTTGAAGCATCTGTCATTCCGGTCCCTCCAGACCGCCCACCAAATAGCTAGGATAGCCATTTTCCAAACCTTGGATTTACCTTTTCCCAACTTGAAGCCGTGCCAATAAGCTAAAAGGGAAGAGGCAGAGGCTGGGACGCAGCCACTGACATTAAATCTGGAGAAGAAGTCCTGCCGAACCTGAGAGAGGAAGGGGCAATGGACAAGAAGATGGTCTACTTGATATATTTTATGTAGTAAATACAGATTTACATTTTATGAGCTGTAATTTTATGTTTGATGTATTTTTGCCATTCTTTTGGAAATTTTCAATTTTTACATTTTTTTCGAAATTTGATTGGGGAAATGAAAAGGTATTGTTGTGTAAACGTAGATTTACGTTGTTTGGACATAGATCTACTATCTATGAGCTATAATTTTGTTTCTTTAATGTATTTTCAACCATTTCATAGTTTTTGTATTTTTTTTGGAAATAAATTTAGGGAAATTGACATATGGATGAAATGGTAGATGAATACATTCATTTTCAATATGTGTTTCACTATTATGATTTGAATAATTTGATAGTCCAATAGTTGGTAGATAATCGTGTTAGTAAATATATGATATCGATTTATGACATATATCAACAATTTATACCCCAAAGACTGAACATCATAGCTTACGGTAGATCAACCCGATATACAACATGCTTACTAAAAAATAGTCCGATGGACAATGTTGTCATATGCGATCGCATATGCCATTTTGGGGGCATAGATTGCATATGCCATAGTGGCATATGCGATTTTATGATTAATAGGCATTATCATTGTTGTCAAATGCAATCGCATATGCACATAATGTAAATCGAATCCAAGGTGTCCCGTATCGGTATCGGTTGGCGTAACGGTGCCCTCCGAAACCGATGCGAATACAGGGACGTAACGGCAATACGGGGGTGTAACAGCCCATAACGGCGCAAAATTTTTTTTTTGCCAAACAAATATGAAAAAATATGGATTAAATCCGGAATATTCTAAGCATTCCAAATATGCATTCATTTATAAATTGGAACATGTTTATGGTGGTGTAACGGTCCACTCTTTGGTCAGAAGTTGTATCGGACTGCCTGATGAATTTATGAACCAGATAACCTGAATTTGACTACAAAATTTATATATTTAATTTTCTAACTATCTACTATCAATGATAGATATATTAGAATGAATGTAATATGAAAATATCTTACATTTAAGTGTTTGCAATTATTTTTGAGGGCTAAAATTCATGCGTAAATAGAAAAAAATATTTTAAAAAATATAAAATGGCACCCCAAATATGTAAAATGCACATTAACATGTTCTACTATGATTAACACATCACATGGCATCATTAAAACAGCAAAAGAATCATAAAAAAATGATTTTTTGAATTTTCAAAAAAAGGGCCAAAATAAATGCGTAAATAGAAAAAAAATATAAAAATTATATAAAATGGCACCCCAAATCTGTAAAATGCACATTAACATGTTCTACTATGATTAACACATCATATGGCAACATTAAAACAGCAAAAGAATCATTAAAAAATGATTTTTCGAATTTTCAAAAAAAGGGCCAAAATAAATGCGTAAATAGAAAAAAAATATAAAAAAAAATATAAAATGGCACCTCAAATCTATAAAATGCACATTAACATGTTCTACTATGATTAACACATCACATGGCATCATTAAAACAACAAAACAACTATTAAAAATTGATTTTTCGAATTTTAAAAAAATGGGCCAAAATTCATGCGTAAATAGAAAAAAATATATATAATATATAAAATGGCACCCCAAATCTATAAAATGCACATTAACATGTTCTACTATGATTAACACATCATATGACATCATTAAAACAACAAAAGAATCATTAAAAAATAATTTTTCGAATTTTCAAAAAAAAGGCCAAAATAAATGTGTAAATAGAAAAAAATATAAAAATATATATGAAATGGAACCCCAAATCTGTAAAATGCATATTAACATGTTCTACTATGATTTACACATCAAATGGCATGATTAAAACAGCAATACAACCATTAAAAATTGATTTTTCGAATTTTAAAAAAGGGGCCAAAATTTATGCGTAAATAGAAAAAAATATAAAAAATATATTAAATGGCACCCCAAATCTGTAAAATGCACATTAACATGTTTTACTATGATTAACACATCATATGGTATGATTAAAACAGCAAAACATATTAAAAAAAAAAGTATAAATACCTATTTTTGATGAATTTCTGAAAAATGGCCCACCGAGCTTTGAATCAAGAAAATCCGTAATATAATGTGTTTTTATCTCAAATATTCAACCAAGGTTTGTCGAAATTAGTAGTAAAATGAGTGAGAAATAGTTTGGAAGCAAGAGGTTTCAAAAAAAAAAAAGCAAAAACAAAGCTTAAAATGAAAAAGGTCGATACGGGCCTGTAACGGCCCGTAACAGCCGTTACGCCCCGTAACGGGCCCGTATCGGCCGATACGGGTGCAAAAAATCGTATCGGCCGTTACGGCCCCAAAACGCGTAACGGTCACTCCCGTTACCGTTACGTATCGGCCGATAATAACTGTTTTGGCATACCATGATGGCATATGTACGGTAACGGTCACTCCCGTTACCATATATATGCCATGATGGCATATGTAATCACATATGCCATCATGGCATATGTGATTACATATGCCATCATGGCATACTTTTATATGCGACCAATACGTGATCACATATGCAAGTATGTGATCGCATATTTCCTAATAGTCAGAGTGGAAGCAAAAAAAATTATTTTTTATTTTTTCCAATTTGGAGAACTTTTGCCTATAAATAGGCACTCATATCCCCTTAATTTTCACTATTCTTTACTCTAAAGCTCTCTCTCTCTCTCTCTCTCTCTCTCTCTCTCTCTCTCTCTCTCTCTCTCTTATTCTAATCTCTCTACAATTATTTCAAGTATGTTTATTTTTTGTATTTTATAAGTTGTGCTTGCTTTTTTGTAAATTAAGGTGTAAGTTATGACTTGTAAGTCGTTTCAAGTTATCCATTTATAAGTAAAATTTCTTTGTTCGAAGTTTATAATAATTAGTTCTCTTTTAATGTAGTTTGATTGTTTTGTTAAAATTTATATAATATAATATAAGTAATTAAATATATAACTTAATGAAACACTCAAACTATAATGAAATAAGTAAAATAACCCAATCCAATCATGTGTACTAATTAGGCAAGTTTTTCCTATTTTTTAAGATTTTTTTCATTTTTTTCCTTTTTCATTATTTTATATATAAAAATATGCCATGGCACATGCGATTGTGCAACCGCATATGCGAATGCTGATCGCATACGCGATTTGACAACATTGGGCATTATGTCATGGCATATGCGATAATTTAAGCGATGACATATGCGATTATGTGATGGCATGTGCAATGATTTAAACAATGGCATATGTGTTTGCTTATACGATTATGCGATTGAATATGCAATTATGCCATCACTGATGTGATGAAAAAATGTAATTTTTTTGGAAGGTTGTGCAATGGCATATGCAATTATGCAATCACATATGCACACAGGCCCCTTGGGTCGCATATAATCACTTATGCTATTTGACAACCATGTCGATACATCATTGAATACATGGTTAAAACACACACACACACACACACACACACACACAAAAGATAGATTCTTGGATATCTCTTTTTTTCCTATTTTTCTAATACTATTCCATATTCTTTTGGCTAAAAAACTTTGTATCCGATACGGGCTGATACAGGGTTCATAACGATACACAACAATATATTGTATTGGTTTTTGGCCAGGCCAATACCGATATTCAGAACTATGAAATATGCTTAATGTAAATTGAAACCTGTGGAAATCACAATCTGATTGGATCAATGGGTCCAATAATCCAATGAACAAACAATTCAAACCATTCAAACTAGAAGACTAGAAATCTAGACCCAATATGAACCATCTAGATCATTCATCTAGCAATCTAGCCATCAGGTGATTATCTAGAGAAACATCTGGCCCATCCTTGGCTTACATAATCATGAGAATAATTGATTGATTGCATGGATGCATCTAGCTCTTTCTTTTGCTAGTTACAGGCTTGCTTGAAGTCAAGTTTATCCCTCCATGTTTGTTCATCGAAGGTCCCAGAGGGGCCTAATTCTTCTGTTATAATATTATAATCATTGACAACAATTTGTCACTTACTGATTCCTTTCTGCCCACTCTCCTAGAAGTTAACATGATATAGACGTTCTTTATTTTCTAGGTATTAAAGGCCACTGGAAATGAACAGGGATTATTTTGTCTCAGTCCAAGTATGCTCTGGAGTGACATCCTCTCAAAAAGAAAGATGACCAAGCGAAAACCTCTTTCAATTGCTGTCATCATTAGGACCAAACTTTCACCTACGAACGGAGCTCCTTTGGATGATGCCTCTCTCTATCCAAAGGCAAATTCATGGATGGAGAGCAAGCTCACCCTCTCATCACCAGAGTTGCTCAATGTGACGAGTCCTAAGTGATAAAAGTCCTCTGTATTTAGTATTTCTCTGTGCAAAGGGCATTTTAGACTTTTCATAAGAGGTGGTATTAAAAGACCAAAGCCGTCCCACTTGAGACTGCGAAGGGTCAATTACCTATTAGAATGAATGCAATCTACTTCCAAGTCCCACTCTGTTAAGGAACCTTACATTAAACCACTTAGACATTGCAATTGAAGCTTCACTATGAGGTGTTTGCACTAGTCAAGAGAGAAGTTTCTACAAGTGAACCAAGAGAGTTTCAGTGTACCAACTACGACATGAAAACGAAAAGGAAAAGGCAAATTCAGACAAAATCAAGAAACAGGTGTTAGTCGAAGCGGGAGACAACTATCACAATGCGCCAAGAGAATCGAATTAGAAGGACAACATCAACTTAAGGAGGACATTTTATGATTGGTGGAACTATCAAAGACTAATAAGATTTCTCATTTGTGGTTTAAAATGTGTCAATTATATGGCTAGATTCTATAGTGATTTAGATTACTGTGTGTTTACTTATGATGGTTTGGTTTTATATTATGTGTTTGCATGATTTAATATTAAAAACAGCTTGCTTTAGTAGTTTCCTCTCCATATTACTTATGGTGCATGACAATGGGGTTCTGAGAATTATTTTTTACCTCTTTCGCCAATCACTTCTTTTTTCTTTTTTCTTTTTTCCTTGGAGAAGTAATCTCTTCCCTATTCACAGGGTAAGATGTAGAGAAATAGTTAAAATCAATTTCTTGATCCATAACTTCCATGTTTGGAAATTTATGAAATACTTCCATCAAGCCATCATCAATGCAACAAGGCAGTCAGTTGCCTAGGCTACTTCAACCATTTATACTACTACAGGAGGCAGGTCACAATTCATGTCAAATATTAGGAAATGAAAGATAAACAAACCTTCACCGAGTATCTAGGACCAAAAAAAAAAAGTGAAATAAGGACAATTATAATGTAATAAAAATACCTGAAATTGTCGA
Organism: Magnolia kwangsiensis; assembly: GCA_037074715.1. Lineage (NCBI taxonomy): Eukaryota > Viridiplantae > Streptophyta > Magnoliopsida > Magnoliales > Magnoliaceae > Magnolia > Magnolia kwangsiensis. The sequence continues at coordinate 32,358,754 of CM073586.1, read as the reverse complement.
CCAAAATGATTACTTCAAATGCCAACAGCGGAAGGAAGACAAGCTTCAAGTTTACAGCTTGATAGCCGTGAACTGCAAAGAAAACCTAAAAATGAGGCATGAAGGGACAATAAAACCATTCAGTTCCTTGAGACGACTAATAAGATAATGGCCTAGTATAGGAATGCATGTCCCCTAACATACAAGAATGAATTTAATAGAACATGAGTAATGATCTCATTATGGTTAAACAGGATCATCAAGGAGATCTAAAATAACATTTAATATTTTGAAGGTTATGAATCTACCGTATATGCTTTCGAGATGTATACACAAGAGTAGTTCAAATGCGACGAGCAGTGGTGTGGCAACAACGGCATGACAGGGAGCCCACTGTCCAAGTATGACACGCAAACATGATCCATGATCAGAATTTGATGATGTTCTCTCACAAACAACCGGTATTTATTCCTCTGAAGGGTCATGAAGAGTTGTTACAAAATAATAATAACAATCTGCTTGTGCTACAAAATGTTAAATCATACATGGCGATCATGGGGTGATGATGGAGCAGGTAAAGAGAATCTGCCTCGTGCAACGACTATGTGAAATAGCCATAGCGGGGAAAAAATGATCCTGCATGATTAAAAAAACAAAGTTACAGCTATTCAACTATTAAAAGAACAGAGCAGAGCTTTTTAATCCCAAGTTGCCATCATTTCAAGCTTTCACTTGGAAATATCTGCAGTAACTCAAAGTTCAAATGAAGACAGCTATAAACAGAAATCTTTAATCCATTTCCGGGATAGATGGATACTCACATAATGTGAATTATAGATGTCTACACTGACAACTAAAATAAATATACCAGTTTGTGCATGTGTATGTTGACATTTTATTTTATTCTTTTCAAAGATGTTGATGCATGACCAAAAGCATGTGTTCATGTGACAAAAGTCCCTGTGAGTGTGAATTTCACTGTCAAAACCTTGAGCTTAGCTGTTCAATTTGCATGTAGTAGTGAAAACAAATCTACTTGAGATGATCTCTTTTTTTTACTTTTTTTTTTTTTTTTGAAAGGCAACCAAATTTTATTCAAGAAGCCAAGAAAGCACCAACGAAGGAGATGAGTGGTCAACAGAGAGGAGCCGTGCGATCACTTCCTCTTCAGTAAGCCCAATCACATTAACTGGATTCAAAGCAAGAGATTCACCAACCAAAGAAAATATTAACATTTTGTGGTATGCCACTAATATAAATGTCCCCTAAATGAGTACAACCTCACCTAATGGGAAGAAATTTGGAATCCAATTTCCATATAAATTTACTTTTATTGCAAAAGTCAGTTCCTATAATGGTATATTACACACAAATTTGGTTGTGTGTCAACCAGTGCAACTAAGGGCCTGTTTGATTTTCCTAATTATGTTGTAAATGGCTACAAGTGGATCATCATTATTTCTCACCATTGTTTGGTTGGAGGAATTGAAGCCTCGAAAAATGTGTGAATTCCATGTGGTTCTGTACACTAAAAAACTGTGGAGCCGTGATGAATATGTCATATCCATGACATCCATCTATTCCACAAGCTCATTTTAGAGAGTAAAAAAATGAGGCAAATCCAAAACTCAAGTGGACCACACCACATGAAATAATGAAACTAACGGACCTCAACCGTTGAAAGCTAAAACTGTCATAGGGCCCACAATGATGTTTATTTGTCATCCAACCTGTTCATAAGGTCATACAAACATGGATAAAGGGAAAACATAACAATCAACTTGATCCAAAACTTCTGTGACCCCCAAGAAGGTATTAATGGTGGGTGTTCAATTTCCACTGTTTACTGTGGTATGGTTCACTTGAGCTTTAGATTTGCCTAATTTTTGGGCTCGTGCCCTAAAATGAGTTGGCGGAATGGATGAACGGCATGGATATGACATATACATCATTGTGGGCCCCACAGTTTTTGTGCCCAAAGTGTTTTCCAACCTCCATTTGGCACCAAAACATTGGACTTGTCAACATCAACCTTGGGGTAAGAGCTGTAATTACAAGGGTAAGTAACGATGACCATTTTACAATGTATTTACATTGTAATTTGAAATTCAAACAGACCCTAAAGGTGCTAGGCACGCATCAAGCGCAAGTACCCTAGAACCTCAAATGTGTTAAGCAATGCCTATGTGCACACTTAGAGAAGCTAGGGGCAATTCTTTTATTTAATGTACCGATGCTTTTTCTCAAGCAGACATGTCTTATGGCATCTGTTGTGGGCGGCAAGGTAGTTATTGCGGAAGGGGCAAACGTCCAAATGACAGTCTGTAGCAGGGGAGAGGAACTGTCTACACCTAACAATGTGTCCTAAATCGAGAGTGGACGGCGTAGTATTTATTATTGCTCATGGGATAGGTGTTGACTCTCGTGTCATTTCGAGGAAGAGAGAGAAGAGGCGCTCACCACGTGTCCTAAGGAGTCATTAACTGGAAAGGGATGGAAGGAGAGGAAGACGTGGCAGAGCTAGTGGCCTTGGGGTTAACATGTCACCAACCGGTGCAAGGTGTGTCTCTCGTGCGGCATGTTCTTCAATGGAGTCTCATGTTCGGGTCTCTTAAAGGATACCACGTGCAAGTCGGTTCATCTCCTTAACTCTACTAGATGGGTATTTTGCCAATGCAACTCATCGAGTTGTCTGTGGAGCCAAATTGTGTTCATGAAACAATGTGTCCTGAAGCAAGAGCGGGTAGCGTAGCACTTATTGCTCATGGGATACATACCAACTCCCTTGTCATTTCCAGGAAGAGTGAGAAGGCTCTCACCACGTGTCTAAAGGAGTCACCGGATGGAAAGGGATGCAAGGAGAGAGAGACACATGACCGGGCCAACGGTTCCAAGGTTGACATGTCACTAACCCAAGTGAAAGGTGTTCTGTAACTTTTACGATACGGAGCGTAAGTAACGGCTTTTACGTCCCTCGTAACGGCCGTTATGGTCTCTTTTTTATTGAAAAAAAATTCCAAAAAACTTATATCTACTCCGTAATGTTGATTAAAAAGTATGGGAAACATGTATTTGCCCCATAACAGACAATTACGGAGTTGTTATGGCCTTTGTAGGGATGTAACGTGCCTTTAACACCAATTACAGGTCATTTTTTTTCCATAACGACTGTTACGGCCGTTACGACCTCGTAACGTGTAACGGTTACCACCGTTAACTTTACGTAACGGCCTTTACGGCACACCATGCGCATGTGAGGTGAGTCTCCTATGTGGCATATTTTTCGATAGTTTCATGTGCCAGGTCTTAAAGGATACCACATTGAGTCAGTTCATAAAGATCTTCTCTCGATAACTTAAGCTTTCCCTCAATCCGTGTGGTCGAGGTGAAGGCCCTTGACAAACTAGTTCCCCAAGGAGGAGATAAAAGTAGCAGTGGATGCCTTGGGGAAGGATAAGGCACTGGGCCTAGATGGTTTCCCTCTTGCTATTCTTCCAAGTCTTTTGGGACTTGGTGAAACGGGATGTGATTGGCTTCATCGTTGACTTCTCCAACAGTAGCAAGTTTCCATTGGATATGGGTGCTGCTTTTATTGCCCTAGTGCCAAAGAAAGGCAGAGCAGAGAGCTTCAAGGACTTTAGGCCCATAACCTTAATAGGTGCCCCCTACAAAATTTTGGCAAAGATACTGTGGCCTCTAGACTCCAGTCAGTCCTAAGGCACATCATCTCCAAGGTTTAGAGTACTTTGGTGGAAGGGCGCCAAATTCTAGATGGTGCATCAATTGCCCATGAGTGCATTGATACTCGTCACAAGGAGGGGAAAAAAGGGATTGTTTATAAGCTCAACATTGAGAAGGCATATGATCCTATTAAGTGGGATTTTTTGGATTATATGTTGGGTTGGATTAAATGCAGCGCGAAATGGAGAAGATGGATTCAAGCCTGTGTCAAGTTGGCTAGTTTCTATATTCTAATCAACAAGTTGCCCAATAGGTTTTTGAAGTCTTCAAGGGGTCTCCAACAAAGGAGACCCATTATCACCCTTCCTATTTGTGTTAGTTGTGGATGCCCTTAGCAAGATGCTAGACAAGGGGTTGGAAGCAACTTTTGTGAGCAAGTTCAATGCAAATAGAGGCGAATTTCAAATATCCTATCTTCAGTTCACCGATGACACTCTTTTATTCTATGATGTTATTGCTACGGAGGTGAACAATCTCTGAATGATCATGCGCTGCTTCAAGGTGGTGTCAAGTTTGAAGGTGAACACCCTCAAAAAGATGTTAGGTATTGGCATTTCTGAGGAAACTCAGGAGCTTGCAAAGGTGTTTGGATGCAAGGAAAGATCATTTTTGTTAACTTGTTTGGGGCTTCCTCTTTTCATTAGAAAACTGAGAAAGCATCGATGGGGCAAGATGATCAAAAAAGTGGAAAGGAAGTTGTCTACTGGAAATAACATCATCTTTCTCTAGGGGAGAAGACTGATGCTAATCAAGGCGGCGCTTGCGAACCTGCTAGCATACTTATCTCTCTTTAGGAGCCCAAATGAAGTTCTGAACAAGCTAGATGGGTTGCAGCATGACTTCTTATAGCAAGGAGCTAACAAAAGAAGAAGCTCCACTTGATGAAGTGGATGGAGGTTTGTAAGGCACACCATTAAGAGGGTGCTAGAATTAAAAAGTTGGAAGAAGTGAACGACATGCTCATGGGCAAATGGCTTTGGAGGTTTAGTACGAAGGAAAGCAAGTTACAGAAGGGGGTAATCTCAAGGAAGTACGATGTTGAGGGTTGGTGGACTAAGGAATCTTCCTTCTGCACTTCTTTTAAAAAAAAAAAAAAGGACTCTTCTCTCTACAAGTCATCGGCCTTATGGAAAAATATTTATAGACCGAGGGCCAAGTTTAAGTGATAGGCTTTTCGCTGAGTAATGGCAGTAGGGTCAAATTTTGGGTGGGTGATAGAGCTCTTCAAGAAAACTTTCTGAGGCTAGTGAGGTTATATATGGTGGAGGAGGTTCTTGTCGCCATGTGCTTCTCGTATTTGAGTCAAGGAGTGGTTTGGACCCCCCATCCTTAGAATCTAACGGAAGAGGACGAGGCTGAGTTCATTGATCCATTAAAGCACCTCTCAAGCATTTATCCCCCTATTATGTCTTCTGACACCATGGTATGGCTCGTGGACAAGTAAGGCCAATTTTCAAGTCGATCCTTATATGGATTGCTCTGTCAGTCCTCTTCAAGTGACATTGAGGCACATACTTCCCCACTAGTTCTACGTAGTTCCTACCAATGTTTTTGCCTAAGCATGGATGGTGGGAAGAGGAAGGTGCTTATAATGGATAATTTGTGAAAAAGGAAAATGATAATCACCAATGTGGGCATTCTGTGTTTGCGGTATGAGGGGTCAATTGACAACCTCTTCATTCATTGCCCTTTTGCATGCAAATTCTACAGCAATGTTTTGGGGTCCTTTGGCATCCTATGGATGAAACCGAAGTCAATTGAGGATTTCTTGCTTGCTTGGCACTGGCAATGTTGTCAAAATCGTTATCATATCACAAATAGTAAGAGGGGTTGAATCATATCGAATGGGAAATCGTATCGTAAATCGTAAGAATTTTACTGATTTACAAATATATATATATATATATATATATATATATATATATATATATATATAAGACATGAAAAGATATATTTAAATCATAAAAGATTTACATATCATGACATTATCATTTTAGAAAATGCAAATGGTATACATATCATGATAGTAAAGGATTATACATATCATGATAGTAAAGGATTCTTGTCTCTTTCCTTTGTTTACTTTTGTTGTCTTTCAAAAAATTTACCCAAAAAATTATACAAAGAGTCCTTAAATTTTTTGTTTCGTACCTTTCTTGAGTGTAGCATGATGTTACAAAAAATGAAATTTGATTCCATTGTGAATCAAAAGATATCTTGATTTCTTTATTTTAGGTTTTTGAATATCAAAATCCCAAAAAGAAAAAATAGGATATTTTTAATAGGAGAGAGCCTTTTTCATATTTTATGAGCAAAAGGGTATAAAGAAAAGGGAAAATTGAATAAAAAATAATAATAAATTTATTTTGTAAGTATTTTTTGGGCCCATTTATGCAGTCTACAATTATCTTACGATTCGTACAATTCGATATGATTATCATACGATTCGATATGATTCATGCGATAATTGTATGATTATTTAGGATTTGCGATTTGGGTGTATGATTTGAATCGTACACCCGTATAGTATGATATGAATCAAATGATTCATATCATAAATCATACGATTTTGATAACATGGGGCACGGGGGGATGGGAAAAAGAGGGAAGAAAGCTTGGAAATGGCATTGTTAGCTGGTCTTTGGGCATTATAAGGGGAAAGGAACAATTGATGCTTCTGCAACCTGAGTGGGGATGTGGCAAAAGTAGTTGGGATGCTAAATTATATGTAGTGGATTGAGTGTCAAATTCCTTAGCTACAAGTGAATACCATCTTTCTTCTATTTCTTGGGCTGAGTTGTAATTTTTTTGGCCTTTTTTGCCTCAATAAAATTGTTATCCGCAAAAAACTTTTATTATTATTATTTTTATCGAAAGGTACTTTATACAACAAATGATATAGATAAATATTGACTTTTAATAGTTTTAGCACTAAAACTAATTTAACACAATGAAATAAAATTAATACTGAAGTTATTCCATATCTTAGAAATTTTAGATAGTGTGTGGCACCAATGGAAGCTCAAATTGCTTTTGAGAAATCCAATGTAGTGATCTTATAAATCTAAAAGATGAAAGAAGAAAAGAAACTAATGGAAGAAAAGAAACTAAGAAAAAGAAGATATCATAAGTCTATGAAAAATCCAAGAATTTTTTAGGAGATAAATGAGGAAGAAGTGTGTAAAGGGAGTTTATATGATATCTCTTAGGCTTATCCACCCTAAATAGATGTAAAGAAGTCCAAAACGCCTTTCTTTGAGTACCCATACCTCATATTGTTTTTCTAGATAGCACATAGGGGCAAGCCTTGGACAATTGCACTTAGTCGCTAGGCACACACCAAAGGATGTCGCCTTGCTTGGTGCAGGTGGTGCAAGTGGCCCAAACACCATAGACAGGTGCCTAGCTCGCCTTAGGGCTTAGACCTCATTGGTGTCAACTAAACGAAAAACTCAAGGGGGAGAAAAATAACAGTTGGGTCCAAGGTGTTCCGTATCCGTTACGATACACTTGTAAAGGCCGATACGTATAGGTAACGTCCATGACCGTTACACGATACAAAGGTGAAATGGGGCAATTGATTTTTTGGGACCATATCGGCCATTACAGTGGCTGTAAAGGCCATTAATGGGCATGACGACTGTTACCCCCATAACGGTTGAAAAACGGCCACTTATTTTTCTATTTAAATCCATTTTCTCCCCTTTTTTTAACTTTTCTCATTCCAAAAACCCCCCTAGATCATTTTACAATAGATTTCGACCACTCATACTATAGTATTTAATATTAAAATCGTAGGTTGAAGTGATTTAAGCGAATAAAAGCTCTAATCGCTTTTTTTTAAAAAAAAAAATTGAAAAAGTAGTATTTATGTAATTTTTCTTATTTCTAGATTTAATGCTTGAATGTGATGTGTAAACATTAGATACATATAATCATGTTCACAAACTCACTACACAGCCTGATACAACACTCTCACCAAAGAGTGGACAGTTACACTACCATAAACATGTTCAAAAAACAAAAATTAAAAAAAAATTAAATTTAAATTTAAAAAAAAAAAAATTATTAGGTACATATAATCATGTTCACAAATTCACCAGACAGCCCAATACAAGACTCTCACCAAAGAGTGGACAGTTATACTACCATAAACATGTTCAAAAACAAAAAAAGAATACATATTTGGAAGTTTTACATTATTCCTGATTTTCTAAATATTTTTCAGAATTTTTCGAGCAAAAGAAAATTTTCAACCGTTACGGTGGTCGTAAAGGTCGTTGCGCCCCCGTATCGGCCATTACAGCCAATACCCCTATCAGTAATAGTGGCGACCGTTACGGCCACCATTACCGATATGGAATACCTTTGTTGGGTCCTCATTATACAATATACTACTACACTTGCAGCAAGTTCCCTAACAACCTCTAACTCCTACTAGACAAGAAGTTAGCGTTAACGTCTAAAATTCCACGGCCTCTTAAGTTATTAGGATGGTGACTATGCACAAATCAAGTGATCACTTGTATAGGGCCCGAACACATTCTATGTAAACAGATGACACATATAGTAGACAAACCTACATGATAACCATGCTAATGCTACACAAAAGGCAAGTCAATAATGCAAGCGCATTGGCATGGAAATGCCAACGACAAGACTAATTGAGCCCTAGCCATCTATTTTTAGCACCATTAGTTCAGGTTCTCTGCCAAAGGTGAACATAGATGATGATCACAAATCTTGGGTAAGAGGGATGTGTTGTAGTGAGACATGAAATGACCCTTGCCTAACCCATGCCAGTTGTAGTCACGCAAATGAAAAAACTCCATATGTGGTGTAGTAAAGGGTAAAAATGGGCTAGTTAGTTCTTTAGGTCACTTTTGAAGGGAGTCTTAGACTAAACCCATCTAATAATCAGATCTAGATTTTAGCTCAAGATCTGATCATTAGCATATAGGTCAGGTTCAGGGCAGGTAATAAGAGGGTCTCGGTTGGGTTTTGACCAAGTGGATTCAGATAGGCCCATTCTGATCTAGGTCAGGTTCAAGTCAAATAAGATGTGTCTAGGTCAGGATAGGACTACGAGGATTGAAATTTGACATATTTAGTTAGGTTTACGGTAGGTTTATGTCGTCATCTCTAATTCTCTATTTAATACTAGCTGTTAAGCATCAAACTACATGTTTTCATTAGGTAGGATTTTACATTTTATTCAATTGCCTCATTGAGGAGACTTCAAAGGCCATCTTTAGATAGAATTCGAGTGAGGTCTGAGTTAGGTCTATTTTGGGTGGTCCAAGTCCAACCCATTTAACTGTCAGGTCCATCTTAGGTTGGCTCAGGTCAACTTTGGGAGCTCCAAACCCAACTAACTTGGTAGTCAAGACACTGTTTTGGACCTAGAACTAACCCAGTGAGCCAATTTTATTACTAGGTATGGGTCCAATGACTCCCGGATCCACCTGACCCATTTGCACCCTTATGGGCAATAATATCATCCCCACTAAGGAATTGTCCAGCTAAAACTAGTCCACCTATTGTATAGTCCAGACTTTGAACCTTGTGCATGAGTCCTTTGTCAACTAACACAACGTCAAACAACAAGATGGCAAATGCTACACATGCAATACCAATGATGTCATCAATTGATCCCTAAGAGCACCTTCAGCAATACACCCACTTTTAACATAAAGCCCCCTTTAAATTACCCTTAGGGCCTGTTTGAATTTTCTGGCTCAATTGTAATTACCATGTAAATGAATAATCATTGTTTACCAAGGTAATTACTACATCTTTCCCCATGCTGACTTGACGGGTTACTTTTTGAACACTTAAATCGAGAAATTTGCAAAATAAATGTGGGGGGCCCACTGTAATGTTTGAGGCTTATCCACACCACCCATTCATTATACTAGCTGAATTTAGAGCATGAGCCCAAAAATGAGGCAAATCCAAAGCTCAAGTGGACCACACCACATGAAATTGTGGGAATCGAACGTCTACCATTAAAAACTTCTAAGGGGCCTTAGAAGTTTTAGATCAAGCTGATATTTATGTTTTTCCCTTATCCATGTTTGTGTGACCCTATGAACGGGTTAGATGGTGAATAAACCTTAATGTGGGCCCAATGAAAGAACCAACTTTCAATGGTGGACAAATTAAAGCCATTGTTTCCTTTAATGTGGGCCAATTGAGCATTGGATCTTCCTCATTTTTCAGTTCATGCCCTAAAATGTTCTAATAAAACAGATGGATAATGCAGATATATCATATACATTATGGTGGGGCCCACAGATTGAAGTAAACATTTTTAGACCAGTTTTTTAGGCGGAATTACTCACCCATTTTCAAACAAGCGAAAAGGTAATAATTACGTATTTACCAGGAATTTACATGCATCATGGGAAAATCAAACAGGCCCTTATAGAACTATGCCATGCCATGTAAGCATGAATACATGCGCCTGCGCATAGAGACACATGAAACTGCAATATGCATAGGACTCAAATTCACCATTGAACACAAGAACAACAAATCTCTTATACCCACAAACAAAAAGGTATAACCTTAACCATGGGCCCATTTGGGAGCTTATAAATGGAGGTAAATGGGAAATGGAATTGGAGGTAAATGAATTAGAAGTAAATGGCTTACTCAATTGTATTTGGATGGGAGTAGATGAAATGCATTTGAAATCTAAATATTTTGTTTGGATGGAGTAAATGGGAGGAATTGGAATGCATTTGAATTTTTCAATATATTCACAGGAATATATGTGATCCCAAATCAACTTTAATATCATAAATTAGTGTACATATGCGATATTTAATAGAATGATCGTAAATTTGTAATAAGCTCATTGAAATGTATACTTTAGCTAAAAATGAGGAAATTTCAAGCCTCAGGTAAGCCACAAACGTAAGGATCACAAACAAGCAACTTGCCAACATTTTTTAATTGTCCATTTAGATGGCCAACCTTTAGATGGTTGTATCATTCTATCGGTGCGATTTTAGTGATGTAGCCAATAACTAGATTGTTTTGGAATATCCAGTGTATTAAATAGCGTGGTAGCGTAGCGTGTAGCGTACGCTACGTAGCGTACAAAAAATGCTACGTAGCGTACAAAAAATGCTACGTAGCGTATAAAATAGCGTAAATACACAGTAGCGTACGCTACCAGGGCTGTAGCGTACGCCTCAAGACTACCGTAAGAATTTTAAAATAAAAGTCATTTTAGTTAAAAACTTGTTTTTAAATGGTGGTGACTGGACATCTTTCCTTTTGAGTAGGTGGTGGTAGACTCATATTATAAGTCTCTTTTTTTTAACTTAAAACAATCGCAATAGGACTTTCAAACAGCCCTATTGCAGTGCCGCAGCAGCCGCGGGTTCCCGATTTTTGAAGCTTTGATTCCAAGATTTCGAAGAGCCCTTTCTCAAATCCAATTTTTGGAGTTCAATCAGAATTACAAGAGCATCATCTTGCTAGAATTTCAGGAGCATTGAAGCCCAAACAAGTGAGAAATCGCCTATCCCTCTTTTCGCAGCCGCGCGGACATTTAGCTCCCAAAAATCAATTTTCAGTTGACTAAATCTCTATTTAAGGTATGTTTTAGCCCTTTAATTATTGTTAATGAGTTTTATTTTTATTTATACTGAAATGCTATGTTATTTTTTCATTTTTTTTCTTTTTATGGGGGTTGTGGTGTCTATGGCATGGATTTGACTAATCCAACCATCACGTAGGACACATGCGTGGGGTCCACTGTAGTGTTTTATGCCACAGCCCACATGTGTGGGGGTCCTCTGTGGTGTTTTATGCCATGGCCCACATGCGTGGGGTCCACTGTGGTGAGTGTATGGCATGGCCCGCATGTGTGGGAACTATTGTGGTGTGTGTATGGCATGGCCCACATGCATGGGGTACACTATTGTGTGTGTATGGCATGGTCCACATGCGTGGGGTACACTGTTGTGTGTGTATGGCATGGCCCACATGCGTGGGGTCCACTATGGTGTGTGTATGGCATGGCCCACATGCACGAGGTCCACCATGATGCATTTTTTTTGAAGAATGTGACATTTATATATTTTACTTTTTTCTTACTATTTAATATTTATCATATGTTTCTTTTCTTTTTTAATTAAAAAATAGAAATATTGTGTAGCTTACGCTACATGCTATGCTATTTCGCTACATACTATAGAGGGTTGAACACTACGCAACACGCTACCGCTATTAAAACACCGGGAATATCATCAACATGCCACATGTACGGCGGACATGTAAGTAATGGCACATTTGTTTACTCATGCGACTCTCCAAAGGAGTTCAAAAAGGTATTTTACCCTATTTACTTCCAAATCCTCTCTCATAGAGAAGATTTCATTTACATGACCGTTTACTCCCATTTCACTTCATTTACATGCATTTACTCCCATCTAAACACACCTCAAATTCCATTTACCTCCATTTACTCCCGATTCCCCCCATTACCTCCATTTACTCCCATCCAATTGGCCCCAACATTTATACGACTCGGGCCAGACAATCGGATCTCCATGGTTGACCTAGCGCAAGCTTGGGTTGGGCCAACTCCTAGACCTGGTGGGTCAAGGTCATTGGTCCATTGGGTCAATTGTAGAGATTTTGCTATACATGCCTCCACATGTGCCAACAGGGCACACAGGTTGAAGATCCATTCCATGCATCAGATCAAACTACGGTCTTTCTAGATGGCCAGCATATCTGTGTGAGAGAGACATCCAAGCTATCCATTAGGCTGTGGTCCCATCATGTCGATGCCATGGTCCAAAAACCAGGCCCGTCCATGCATCAGGTCGGCTACAATTTACAAAACAAATGTGTGGCCGCCCACTTTTCCTAAGCTGCCCACATGTTTCAACATGGTCAAACACAGCTCATGGTTGAATTGGATAATCTCAAACATTACCTTCTACAAACATGCATGGAGTGATTGGCTATGTGTGTATGCATATCGATTGGATGCGATCGGTATGCATATAGAAATAGCATACAGGCCAAGCTGATGCGAGGGATTTCCTTAACCTCTTGAAATGGCAGGATGCATGGAACTCAAATTCCCCATTGAACACAATCCATGAAAGCAACAACAAATCTAAACCGTCCAAGCAAAGCCTCGCAATAAAACAACACAAATCTCAACCAATCAAACACAACAATCGGCCCACCGCTGGGAAAAGCCAGTGGATCCCTTGGTTCAACAAACACAACATCAATTACATCAATTACTGCGTTTCTGCCACCTACCTCAAATTAACAAAGGATTTAAATTAAATTTAGGTCGCAACATCGACTATGTTCCAATTCCAACAACAAAAAAAGGAAATTTCTACCTAATTTCGAGAAAGGAAAAGAGCACGAAAGAGCACTAACCACCACGAGTACGAGACAGCTCGATCGAGCTTGAGCACAAGCAGAAGAGTGAAGGAGAAGAGCAAGCCATGGGCAGCAAGCGCCTGTACGGACTTCGCTACCCGCTGCCACGTCATCGCTCTCCGACGGAGCATAACCGCTGAACAAGAGGACGGCCAAAGCCCCCCCTCTCTCTCTCTCTCTCTCTCTCTCTCTCTCTCTCTCTCTCTCTCTCTCTCTATCTCTCTGATATTCAGATTTTTTTAATCTGTCCGACGCGAAGGAGGATCAGTTGGGAACAGAGGTCGGAGCGTCCTCCTGAAACGGAGAGGATGGAAAGTGGAAGGAGTTATTCACTTCTTTGACAACAGGCGGCATTAAAGAGGGTGGGAATCTTCAAAATCTGGTGCGCTGCTTTTGCTAAAATGCGCACCACGGCCGTCTTCTTCCCCGTTAAACGCCTTCTGGATGTTTTTGAAGGATTTAAATAATAAGAACCTCCCACTCTACTTCCCTTGCACGTCAACCCAAGAGGGTCGATTCTTTCCTTTTTCTTGACCGAAGCGGGTGCGATGTTAGATGGACGCACACGTGCGGATATGAAACTTGTGTGCAGCCCTTAAGCCGTGCATCATATGGACCCCAGCTGACCTTCTCATCAGATAGACACATTCCTTTAGTAAAAGAATGGATGGTTTTGAAAAACTTAAGGAGGTCATACATCCGTTGTGGTAGTTGGGCAATTTAGTAATTTGAACGGAATAAGTTCATATGCCAGACAATTTTCAGAGTGGTCCCACATTATACACGGCTCGGATTTTACATATACATGTTAGGTTTGCATGCAATCCACGCGGTATGTTGCGTGTGAAGAAGCTGCGATTAGTGATAGCAGTCCTCGGTTTACACGGTTTAAGAGATGGATCCAAAAGGCGATTTGCGCGAGGATAGATTGAAAAAGTACTTGACCGTACATCTGCTAAGCTGTTGTGTCTGTATGAGATCTCGTCCATCCATGAGAGGGGGTCCTCTTCTGGAATGTCATTTCAGAGAAAAATCATGAATTTATACTTATAAATACAATTACAATTAAATGCAATGTATAGACCGTTGGCCATTTTATAACCATCTAGTTTTCTCAAACACGTGGCCCACTTGGTAAGCATACTGGATTAATTTTTGTTCCTGAGACTTTTTGCGTAGGTCCCTCCAGATAAATAGTTTCAAACTCACACGCGTGAAGCCAGTTTGGCACATGTGCTGCGAATTGCCTCTACTCGCGTAGAATTTCCCCTGGTTTTAGTGGGAAAGAGATAAGGACGAATATGCCCCCGACTTTTCCCTCCAATGGCGAGAATCTCCTGTGCTTTATCTTCGCTTATTAAGAGGATTAAAAGTACATGTACCGTGTGCTTTTTACACTATTTTTTATATAGTGGTGACTCGTAACCTTGCATATGGATTGTATACTCGTAAGCAATCCAGGCCGTCATGGCTATATTAGCACCCAGATCATATGGTATCCGCTCACATCATTTAAAACCTTTTAATCTTGTGACCCACCGTGATGTAATATGCCAAATAATATGCAGAGGAGGTGCCAAAACAGTGGTGAACAAGCATCAAGGCTCTGTATTTACCTTATGTAAAGAGGCACCGTATGCTCGATTGAGGAAACGACGGGCCAAGGTAGCACAGGGACTAGGCTTCGGTGGATCCCCAGATACACTGCGGTCGGTGAATTCCTGACAGTAGGGCCCGTCGTAATGTGTTTTTCTTATATCCACGCCGTCCATCCGTTTATCAAGATCATTTTCTCATAATAAATCAAAAATTTTGGTACATCCAAATCTCAAGTGGACCATACCACAGGAAATATGGTGATTTAATGCCCACCGGTAAAAATTTCTTGGGCACCGGAATGTTATTTTCCATCCAAATTGTTTATTAGTTAAGGACCTGGATGAAACGATCATATAAATATCAGCTTGATCGAAAAAATTTGTGGCCCAGAGAAGTTTTTAATATTCAATTACCATTGTTTCCTGTGGTGTAGTCGACCTGAGATTTGGTTCTGCATAATTTTTTAGCTTATGCCATATAAGTATCTAAAAATACAGATGAACAGCGTGGATATGATAAATATATATTAATATAGGCCCCACAGTCAGGGATGTACTGACCTCTGTTGAACCCGAGATTCACCGAAGCCGCCTCCGCATCCCAGGTCGTTGATTTTCAGGCGCACATCGTAAAATGGTCCACTCCCTACGGAAGCTGATGGCGTCCTGCGGCGCCTGCCTTGGTAGGACAGGAGCCCACCGTGATGTCTGGGTTTTAACCATGCCGGGCATCCATTTTCCTAAATCGCTTTAAGCTTAAAAAATGCGGCAGATTCAAGGCGTAGGTATTCAACGCCCACCGTTAAAATTTTCTTGGAAGCGGCCGAAGTTTCGATATAGTTCATATTTTTCTTTCGTGGACATCTTCGTGTTGGACTCTAAAAATGGCTCAACGGGGCGTGTCATTATTATCACCACTGCTTAAGGCTTGATCCACTATTTTTTGGCGCATGCCCTGAAACGATTTTTTAAAAAATAGTTGAGCAGCTGGATATAACCCATACATAGGGGCACTACATATCCCCTGCCCTATGAGAAACGGCAGGACACAATCCGCTTCCACCGGGCACGGTTTGGGTGAATTCCCATGGGGGCGTTTGGTGGAGGGTCAACATTTGGAGAGGATGAGAAAGCCTGCGATTAGGTGGGATGGAATTACATTTAGTCGCATGGAATTGCATGTGGTGTCATGAAAGATTTTTTTAAATTTTGAAAACCACTACACAAGTGAGCCTTACATTCATGTATGCATTCATCCATGTTGTCCATCCATACAGGCCATTTGCACATGACATTCCAGTTATATATGTGACAAGTGAGCGACATTGATTGTGAATTTGGTCCGTTGATTACGATTCCTTAGTCCACCAAATATGATTTTATGTTTTCCCATAACAAAAATTTTATCACAAACATGGGATTGGATGGCTACAATACTAAAGTATTTCCCACATGTAATCAGTGTGTAAGAATAATGTTAATCTCATCTAATACAATTGAATACCATTCAATTCCACAGGCCAAACATGCCCTTTAATCTACTAGTGGATCCCTAACTATGGGGCCACGATATATGTTCCTTACATGTATATTGTTCATCCATTTTTAAATATCATTTTAGGTCATTATTCCAATAAATGAGGCAGATCTACTGGAAACGGTATGATTAAATCCCCACCATGAAAAACTTCATGAGAGCCATCTGAATGTTTAATTTCCATCCAACCCCTTAATAATGTCATAAAGACATGGATGAAGATATTGCACAAATATCAGTTTGATTTAAAACATTTGTGGCTCATGGGAAGTTTTTAATAGTTGATTACCACTGTTTCTTATATTATGGTATACTTGAGATTTGGATCTTCTTCATTTTTGGGATCATGCCCTGAAATGAGTTTTTAAAAAGTATAAACGGTGTGGATATATAACACACGTCACAATAGGCCCCATGGTGGGGGATCCCACCCACACCCACCTGGGTGGATTTGGGTATCTCACGGAAGCCGCACCCGCTTCCATTCCCCCTACCATCTCTGTTGTTAAATTATCCTATCCATGCAATGAAAATGAACAGTTACAGTCACTGGTCCACCTTTACTAGGAAAATTTTTTAGATTATTTCCCATCCAATGGGCGCCCACAAGATAAACGATTTGGATTACCATAAGGTGGGCCATGTGTATGGTTGTTAAGCTGAATGTAAGATTGATGTGGATGTATGTTTCCCGTCGGTAAAAGAAGCTTACTTTACTTTTTCAAAGTAATAATAAATACATTGCAAATATGTAATAATTACTTATTAAGATAATTACCTCATCATATCCGAAGATTGATTTGACTCATACTTTTTTCAATACTAAAATCGAGGTTGCTTACAAATAGATATAGGGCTCATTCATGATATATGTGAATTATTCACGTTGTCCATCCATTACGCGATTGGATTTAGAGGATGAGTTAAAAAATGAGGTGAATTGAAAGTTCAAGTGGACCACACCATAGGAAAAAGGAAATTAAATACTCAACATTAAAAACTTCTTGAAGCTATTATTTACTTTGGTGTAGGCCACTTGAACGTTGGATGTATCTTATTTTTTGGCTCATGTCTCAAAATGTTGTGGTAAAATGAATGGACAAAACAAATATGTCATATACATCGTAGCGAGGTATAGAAATTTAAACTAAGTACTTTTAAACCCCGATGAATTTTCCAATGGGTGATTTATTAATAATTATCCAATCACAGAGTATTTATGCTTACTTTAAAAAATCAAACGTGCGTATAAAACTCCATGAGTGTCACCTGCCTTGACATAAATGTGAAATGCAACCCACGGTTGCCTCCTCAAATGTTTTCCACATTGACAATAAATCAGGCGGCCAATACAAACCGACGACTAAAATTGCATCCCGTCGCCACCTTTGTTTTTGTAATGGCCTGACTCTTAGGTGTCCATTCATCCTGGTGGGGCGCACCTTATAAATAGATTGAATGGCATATACAAAACAGTGGACCCCGCACACAATCCATATGGTAAAACTTTTGGAAGTCTCTCTCAAACTGTTGCTTGCGATCTTCGATCAATTTGATTTCATGTATGCAGGGAACTTGAAGTGCGAACATTATAGGGATTGATGGGAGGCACATATGACCGCGGTGGGCCTCATACACATGTAATTGTAGAATATCTAGGACAGACGCCCTTTTTTATAATTATATTATCATGTGACTTTGAATTTTCTGGATAAAGGGACCTTCATAAAACTGCACTGAATAGAAATGAAACATTATAGAAGGTTGCCGGCTCCTGTCCCTGCTATCGTCTCTATCTCTGAAGTGGAAGATGAAAGTGCACCTATTACGTGCCCTGGTTTGTCAATTACGTTTTATGTTGAGTCAGTCGGACGACAGCACCTAACAAGAAGATCAAGTCAAGCGTCTGTCTCATCTTGATGTGTGGAAGCTCACCAAAAGGTAAATCATAGCCTCATATCATATGTCCCAAAACACCAGGTGATTAAACCCTTAAAAAGAACTAGAACATCTTAGGGTTTATGTGTAAGAAAGCTTTTTATTCAAAAGAAAATTTTCTAAGTTTTTCTTACACTATCGATTATATCGATTCCCCTTTCGATATGATCGACCAGATCTATCGATGTCTTCGGCATATCAATCGATACAATCGAGTGAGGACAAAAAACGTCCAGCAATCAAACAATCTTTTGGACGATTTATCGATATATCGACCTTCGAGTCGATATCATCGATATTCGAAAATGATCATATCTGAAGTGGATCGATCGTATGGACAGACTGCTTCCGGCGTCCCCATTTTTTTAAAGAAAATTATCATCTGCTTCGATATATCGATGACTGTCTGATTCAATCTGAACTCAAATATCGATCATATCGGGAGTCAGTCGATCATATCGACTGTGGGGCGCATGTTCTCTCCAGCATGAATTTTAAGTTACTTTTAATGTTGATCGGGGTGCCTGTCGATAAATCGATATTCATATGTCGATCATATCGAGACCAAGTCGATTGGATCAAGTCAGGACATAATTCGTCCAACAAGCTTACATGTAAAATCTATACGATTTTCGATCCCATCGAATGGTCGCCGATATGATCGATGTACAAATTTTGATGACATCGACTGGTTCCCCGATCATATCTGTGATCCTGAAATTCTTCAAGACTTCTCTCTTATTTTTCAACTGTCGATAGAATCGAACTATCACTCGATGGAATCGGAGTTCGAAATCCGATATCATCGATGTGTATCTCGATCCCATCGACTAGTTGGCAGAAGGTTTCCAAAAGCGAAATGACAATTGAGTTCTTATCATCGAGAGGTTGGCCGATACAATCGAGAGTATACGCTCGATCATATGGACGACTGATCGATGATATCGAACTCTGTCATAAATATGACCGTTTATATCCGTTGGAACCTTTTGCATATAAATAGAGAGAGTTGTCTTCATTGCTGGTAGAGAAAGAAGAGAGTGTTTTAGAGTGTTTTAACCTTCCTATCATTTACCTAAGCCCTTTCTCTCGGGAAGTTCATCCTCCAATCCAACCTTATCATTGATATCTCATAGAGTGGATTGGGGAATGAACTTCCGCATTCAAGGATCCTTCAGCTACTGCTTTAATGACATATCATTGAGATGGGATGCCTTGAATGCATAGATGATGGGAACCTCTCTATCTTCCTTATAGGAAAACCTTTAGAGAGTGGTAGTCCATCATAACCTTGACCCAACCTAAGCCTAGCATATATACATCTTCATGTTGCGGATCAAGGGAGCTGAAGACTCTTCATCAACAAGTAGAAGGTCTTCATCATTGTGTTGAAAGGGACTCATCAACTTATCTGTAAGTACTAAGAGTCCAGAGGACACTTGCGATCATTCCTTTTTAGGATTGGGTTTTAAGTGTTGCTCATCATTTGAAGTCCTCAAAGGAGGCCTCCGACGGGAGTGTACGTGCGGGGTGCGTTGTGTGGACCCTTGCTCTGTGGAGAGAATAAACATCTGGTTAGGAGTACGCCAGCAAAAATTCAGGGTTAGAGGTGAACCGAGTAGAAACCTCAGGGTGCATTGTGTGGACCCTTGTCCTATGTGGGTATAAACATCTGGTTAGGAGTACGCCAGTAAAACTCCAGGGTTTGAGGTGAACCGAGTAGAAACCTCTGTAAAGTTGAAGGTGAACCTGATTTAAAACCTTAGGTTTGAGGTGAACCATGGGAAACCTCCTTAGTGAAATTCGGTCACTCAAGGGTTGAGTCTGGAAGCCGGGAGTGGAGTAGATTAGTCGTCGAACCACTATAAAATGATTGTGTTTGAGTTTGATATTGCCTCTCATTTATGTGATTGCCTTGCATGTCTTTATATATGATCACATTCTATACATACACAGTCATATCCATCACAATCTCATCTACTTTGTTTGTCTTTTAAATAGTTTGTGATTGGACCCTCTATTAAGCTTGGAAGCCAATAGAGTTAATTCTTGAGTAATCTTAATTTATACTCTGTGATAGGATTAGTGTGATAAGGATCTTTAATAATTTATAAAAATTTTAAAAAGTCCTATTCACCCCCCTCTAGGATATACTGACCTATTCCTACTTCAACTAAAGCGGTCTTCAACACAATTTCAATTAGTATCAAAGCAAGGTTTCTCTTTAAGGGCTTCACCGCCTAGAGAGTGATCTTGACTGAAGTAGGAATCATGATCAAGAAAGTTTCAGAGGATGCGACAAATCAAAATTGCCTTGTAATCCACACCGCTCTGAAAGCTGGTAATTGTTCAAAGTAGTATCTTGATAGTGGGTGTTCCAAACACATGACTGGTGATCGTACTCGTTTTTGTTCATACTCAAACTTCGATGGTGGATCAGTCACATTCAGAGATGGTAGCTCGGTCAGAATTGTCGGACAAGGAACAATAGGAGTACCAGGTCTTTCAAAAATTAAACATGTTCTCTGTGTTAAAGGTCTGAAACATAATCTCCTTAGTATCTCTCAAATCTGTGATAAGGAACATCTGGTCACTTTCTCAAAAGATGTGTGTAAAATAATAGATCTTACAGGAAAATCCCTCATAAAAGGTACACGCACTAGTGATAACTGTTATATTATTGAAAGTACCAACGATAAGGGTCTGTCCACAAAATGTAACATGGCTGTAAAGAATGAATCAAGATTATGGCATCAAAGGTTGAGACATGTCCATTACCGAAATTTAGCTAGACTTAGCTCAAAAAACTTGGTTAGAGGCCTTCCCAGAATTATAACAAAAGAAAAAGTAGTGTGTGTGAAATGTCTAAAAGGAAAACAGATAAAAGCCGGACATAAAAAGACAACCACCATAGCCACAACAAATCCCTTGGATCTACTGCATATGGATCTAGTGGGTCCTACTAAAGTGGAAAGTCATAGCAAGAAAATATATTTTTTTGTGATAGTAGATGACTACACTAGATTTACTTGGGTTGCATTTCTTCGAGAAAAATCATATGCTTTTGGAAAATTTATTGTCTTGGCAAAACAAATTCAAAATGAGAAGGGATATGATATAAAACGTATCAGAAGTGACCATGCTGGTGAATTCGAAAATTATAAATTTGAAAAATACTGCAATGATAAAGGAATTCATCATGAATTTTCAGCCCCAAAAACTCCTCAACAAAATGGGGTTGCTGAAAGGAAAAATCGAGTATTGCAAGAAATGAGGTCTGTCATGCTAAATGGAAAGGACATGGCAAAGAGCTTTTGGGCAGAAGCTGTCAATACCGCATGCTACATCATAAACAGAGTATATCTTAGAGCAGGTCTGAACAAAACTCCATATGAACTATGATATGGGAAGCTGCTAAATGTGAAATACTTTCGGGTCTTTGATAGTAAATGCTACATTTTAAAGGATAGGGATCATCTAGGGAAGTTCGAATCTAAGAGTGATGAAGATATTTTTCTTGGATACGCCATGAATAGTCATGCTTATAAAGTGTTCAACTTAAGAACCCTTACTATTCAGGAATCAGCGAATGTGGTAATAGATGATCATCCTCAAGATATAAATTCTCCTGTGAATGATATAGACGATGATGTAGATTCATGCATACACGAAAAATCAGATGACAAATCTTCATTATTGGATGAACCTCAACAATCATCAGACAAACCTGTCATCAAAGATCACCCTCGAGAACAAATTATTGGAGACCCTAATGTCGGTGTAAGAACTAGACGACAAATAGACAATGTCTATAGTCACGTCTGTTTTACCTCAAAGATTGAACCTAAAAATATCGTAGAAGCACTTCAAGATGAATACTGGATAAATGCCATGAAGGAAGAACTTCAACAATTTCAGAGAAATGAGGTGTGAAAACTAGTTCCCAGACCAACAGATACAAATGTCATTGGAACAAAATGGGTCTTCAAAAAAAAATCTGACGAATCAGGAAATGTAATTAGAAACAAAGCAAGGTTAGTTGCTCAGGGATACTCACAAATTGAAGGAATTGATTTTGATGAAACCTTTACCCCCGTTGCACGTCTAGAATCCATTAGAATTCTCATGTCTGTTACATGTGCACTAAAATTCAAATTATTTCAAATGGATGTTAAGAGTGCCTTTCTTAATGGGGATCTTGCTGAAGAAGTATATGTGGAACAACCAAAAGGATTTTCGGACCATAAGCATCCCCATCATGTTTGTCGGTTGGACAAAGTTCTGTATGGTCTCAAACAAGCACCACGTGCTTGGTATGAACGGTTAACGAAGTTTCTTCTAGACCATGAATTCCGCAGAGGAAGTGTAGACAAAACACTATTCACCCATAGAACAAAGGATTCATTACTTATAGAGCAGATTTATGTGGATGATATTATGTTTGGATCAACATGCGAAGATGAGGCATTCAAATTCGCCAACCTCATGAAATCAGAATTTGAAATGAGCATGGTTAGTGAATTAAATTTCTTCTTAGGGCTGCAGGTCAAGCAACTGGATGATGGAACCTTCATAAATCAAGCCAAGTATGCAAAAGACCTAGTGAAAAGATTTGGGCTTGAATCTGGTCGCACTTATCACACGCCTATGAGTACTACTCTAAAACTTTCAAAAATACTAATGGCAAAAGTGTGGACCAACATCTTTATCGAAGCATGATCGGAAGTCTACTATATCTAACTGTCAGTCGTTCAGATATATCCTTTAGTGTTGGGGTATGTGCTCGTTATCAGGCGGATCCTAAGGAATCTCACCTAACAGCAGTTAAAAGGATTATCAAGTATGTTGGAGGGACAACTACCTTTGGACTATGGTATCCGCATGAAACCTTCACCATCACTGCAAGATATTCAGATGCTGATTGGGCTGAAAATTTGGATGATCAAAAATCAACTAGTGGTGGATGCTTTTATGTTGGCAATTGTTTAGTTTCCTGGCAGAGCAAGAAACAAAACTCAATCTCATTATCCACTGCAGAAGCTGAATATATAGCTGCTGGTAACTGTTGTGCTCAACTCCTCTGGATGAAACAGATGCTATTCGACTACCGGATTGTACAATCCACAATAAGTCTTTTCTGTGACAATACCAGTGCTATCAACATCTCAAAGAACCCAGTTCAGCACTCTCGGACCAAGCATATTGACATTCGTCATCATTTTATCCGAGAACTAGTTGAAGAAAAGACCATTGTATTAGAATATGTTACTATTGAAAAGTAACTTGTCGATATCCTTACAAAGCCTCTGGACACAAATAGGTTTTGTGACCTCCAAAAGTCAATTGGCATTTGTTCGCATTGATAATATCTCTGGACTTATGGTACTCACTGAAAATCTTTAAGTCTGTGTTGCTCATGGTTAAAATTCTTACAGTCTCGATGATATCTGCACAGTATCGATTTTATAATCGATTCCATCGAAACTGTTCATCGATCCAATCGACGGATGTCTTGCTATTTTCAAACAACCGTCCGAGCAATTTTTGGGCAAAAGTTCTACGATGCAATCGGTAACTGATCAATATAATCGATAAGTCTGCTATATAAAGAGAAAGACGCACTCGAACTCATATTTTTCCTCTTTCAATCTTTATCAGCATTTCACCTCCTCAAACATGACCCAAAGGAAAGGTAAGGCTCACTTCCAATCTTTAGATGAGACAAGCATCCAATCAAATTTTCGTAGGTATTATCCTACTCCAAAAGAAAATAGTCCATCTGTCATCAGTGAACGACTAGTGCTCCATAGTGCAGTTGAGCCTTTTGGTGTTGATCTTCTTCTCGAAGTAATTGGGTGGCAAAATATTCTACATCTTGGGGGATCATACCAACTGGGGGTGATACATGAATTCCACAAACACAGCCATATCATTTGTGAAGATCCCCCCAGCATTCGAATTGCTCTTGCACACTATTCAAAGCTTATCACTCCAGTGACTGTGGCAAAACTTCTCGATCTTGAAGTCACTAAAATTCCAGTAACCAATCGAAATCTTAATGGATTAGGAGTATGGGGAGAAGTTACTCGCGCATTGTGCCAAGGGACTATAATTCCGCGAGCTGATGGAAATTTACTGCATATCAATCATCTTGGACCTACTTTCAAGATTCTTCATAGCATCCTCTACTCGAATGTGTATCCATGCGATATCCTTGGTGAACATCTTTCTCCATTTGTGATCAATATTCTCTATGATATACATCAAGAAAATCGTGTGTGCTTTCCCACTCTTCTTCTTACGCAGGTCATTCGTGTCCTCCAAGGATCTCATACTGAGTCACTTCCCTTTCCAGTGCTCATATGCAAGCTCGCCCACCATGCTAGAATTCCTGCCACATGTGATGAAGTGCATCCGGATGCCTGGTTTGATAATTATGCATCACTAGCAGCACAACGATTCTGTCTTCCTTTGTCTCCCTCAAGGCACTACCCTTCTAGATCCAGATCTGATCATCCACCTACAATGAGGCCCACACAGGGAGGATCAAATCACCCCCCAATTGTCAGTCCCGAGTCAATTACTAATCGCCCAGCTCATCATCTCGAACGTCACCTACTCCATAGGTTGGTTGGTATAGAGGACAGGCTGAACAATTGTGAAAGACATCTCACTCTTATTGAAGAAAAGCTCGATATCCTCCATGGAACTACTCAACACCTGGTAAACTTGATCATCAGTGATGTTTCTCGACACCATTAAGAGTCCACTCAGTTGGCCTTTGCGTATCCTATACTTTTTTTTTTTTTTTGCATTTCTTCTTGGACAAATAGCGGGACTGCTGTCTGTGGCAGTATATATTTTTGATATGGCTGAATCTAATTCATATTTCAGTGCCGTTCTTACTACTATTGTAATAAATATGTTGCTTATTTCTTTCTTGATGTATGCTTTACACTGCTCTCATTCATATGTATCTATCTATCTCTCTGGGTTTCTCCCATATGCTTCAGTCTTCAGTCAATATCACGTCTTATACCTTTGCCAATGACTGACAAAAAGGGGGAGAACAATTCAAAACACCACGAGCGAAAATTGTATATCTTTGTATCTTTGTTACAGGTGTTAGGGGGAGCAGCCGCAACAAGAAAGGGGGAGTTTTTAAATTAAGGGGGAGAATTTGTTTGTTGTGTACAATGTATTTAAAATTTATAAATTTATGTTAATACATGTACACACAATTTAGGATGTATCCGTTTAGATATGTTCCTAAGGTGTTTTCGGGATTTTGTCACGTAATTGACAAAAGGGGAGATTGAAAGTGCACCTATTACATGCCTTAGTTTGTCAATTACGTTTTATATTGAGTCAGTCGGACGACATCACCTAACAGAAGATCAAGTCAAGCGTCTGTCTCATCTGAATATGTGGAAGCTCACCAAAAGGTAAATCATAGCCTCACATCTCATGTCCCAAAACACCAGGTGATTAAACTCTTAAAAAGAACTAGAACATCTTAGGGTTTATGTGTACGAAAACTTTTTATTCAAAAGAAAATTTTCTAAGTTTTTCTTACATTGTCGATTATATCGATTCCCCTTTCGATATGATCGACCAGCTCTATCGATGTCCTCGGCATATCAATCGATACAATCGAGTGAGGATAAAAAGCGTCCAGCAATCAAACAATCTTCTGGACGATTTATCGATATATCAACCTTCGAGTCGATATCATCGATATTCAAAAATTGATCATATCTGAAGTGGATCGATCGTATCGACAGACTGCTTCCAGTGCCCCTATTTTTCTAAAGAAAATTATCATCTGCTTCGATATATCGATGACTGTCCGATTCAATTTGAACTCAAATATCGATCATATCGGGAGTCAGTCGATCATATCGACTATGGGGTGTATGTTCTTTACAGCATGAATTTCAGGTTGCTTTTAATGTTGATCGGGGTGCCTGTCGATAAATCGATATTCATATGTCGATCATATCGAGACCAAGTCGATTGGATCGAGTCAGGACATAATTCGTCTAGCAAGCTTACATGTAAAATCTATACGATTTTCGATCACATCGAATGGTCGTCGATATGATCGATGTACAAATTTTGATGACATCGACTAGTTCCCCGATCATATCTGTGATCCTGAAATTCTTCAAGACTTCTCTCTTATTTTTCAACTTTCGATAGAATCGAACCATCACTCGATGGAATCGGAGTTCAAAATCCGATATCATGTGTATCTCGATCCCATCGACCAGTTGACAGAAGGTTTCCAAAAGCGAAATGACAATCGAGTTCTTATCATCAAGAGGTCGGACGATACAATCGAGAGTATACGCTCGATCATATGGACGACTGATCGATGATATCGAACTCTGTCATAAATATGACCGTTTATATCTGTTGAAACTTTTTGCCTATAAATAGAGAGAGTTGTCTTCATTGCTGGTAGAGAAAGAAGAGAGTGTTTTAGAGTATTTTAACCTTCCTATCATTTACCTAAGCCCTTTCTCTCTAGAAGTTTATCCTCCAATCCACCCTTATCATTGATATCTCATAGAGTGGATTGGGGAATAAACTTCTGCATTCAAGGATCCTTCAGCTACTGCTTTAATGACATATCATTGAGCTGGGATGCCTTGAATGCATAGATGATGGGAACCTCTCTATCTTCCTTATAGGAAAATCTTTAGAGAGTGGTAGTCCATCATAACCTTGACCCAACCTAAGCCTAGCATATATACATCTTCATGTTGCGGATCAAGGGAGCTGAAGACTCTTCATCAACAAGTAGAAGGTCTTCATCATTGTGTTGAAAGGGACTCATCAACTTATCTGTAAGTACTAAGAGTCCAGAGGACACTTGCGATCATTCCTTTTTAGGATTGAGTTTTAAGTGTTGCTCACCATTTGAAGTCCTCGAAGGAGGCCTCCGACGGGAGTGTACGTGCGGGGTGCTTTGTGTGGACCCTTGCTCTGTGGAGAGCATAAACATCTGGTTAGGAGTATGCCAGCAAAACTACAGGGTTAGAGGTGAACCGAGTATAAACCTCAGGGTGCGTTATGTGGACCCTTGTCCTGTGTGGGCATAAACATCTGGTTAGGAGTACGCCAGTAAAACTCCAGGGTTTGAGGTGAACCGAGTAGAAACCTCTGTAAAGGTTGAAGGTGAACCTGATTTAAAACCTTAGGTTTGAGGTGAACCATGGGAAACCTGCTTAGTGAAATTCGGTCACTCAAGGGTTGAGTGTGGAAGTCGGGAGTGGAGTAGACTAGTCGTCGAACCACTATAAAATGACTGTGTTTGAGTTTGATATTGCCTCTCATTTATGTGATTGCCTTGCATGTCTTTATATGTGATCACATTCTATACACACACAGTCATATCCATCACAATCTCATCTACATTGTTTGTCTTTTAAATAGTTTGTGATTGGACCCTCTATTAGGCTTGGAAGCCAATAGAGTTAATTCTTTAGTAATCCTAATTTATACTCTGTGATAGGATTAGTGTGATAAGGATCTTTAATAATTTATAAAAATTTTAAAAAGTCCTATTCACCCCCCTCTAGGATATACTGACCTATTCCTACTTCAACTAAAGCGGTCTTCACCGCAATTTCAGAAGACTTTAGGTGTTTGCCCACTCATCCCTCCATGACTTCGCCACCTCTCCACCAAAACTCCACCGGACGCACACTACCGCAGGAGCGGATTGGCTGATGTACCTCACACTAGCTATATAGTTGTCGTATTAACATAAGCAAGGTTTGTGGGTCTGATCATGAGGTATGTGTTATATCCAAACTGTCCGTCCATTTGGCGAGCTCGTCTGAAGACTTGAGATGAAAAATAAGACAAATATAACTATCAAGTGGACCACACTGAGAAAAGCAGTGGGGACTGAACGTCTACCATTGAAAGCCTTTTTGGGGTCATAGAAGTTTTAGATCAATATGAAATTTTTTTTTCGTTTTCATTCTGGTCTTTGTGACCTTATGAATAAATTGGATGGAATATAAACGTTATGGTGGGCCCTAAGAATTGTTTAATGGTGAAAATCATTATCTCCACTGCTATTTGTGGTGTGGTCCAGATGATCTTTGGACATGATTCAACTTTTTTGGATAATGCTCTAAAATGATCTCTAAAAATAGATGAACGGTGTAGATATAATAAATACATCATTGTGGGGCCATGTAACTTTGATCTCCTTAATTTGAACCGTTCGTACAACTCGGAGCACGAGGAGCGTCAGTGCTCGTCTTCACATGACACGTGCCTACAACAGCTATATAGCCGGTGTGTTGTACACCAGCCAATCCGCTTCCTACTACCCCGCCCGTACCTGGCTAGTAACGGACAGCGGCTCTGATGGTCCACCTTGATTTATGAGTTTTATCTATACCATCTATCTATTTTTCTATATTATTCTAGGGTACAAGTTAAAAAATAAGGTAGCTCTAAGGCTCAAGTGGACCACCTCATAGGAAGCAGAGGTGATAATAACATCCACCGTTGAAACCTTCTTAAGGCCTACCGCGATGGTTAATCGCCATCCAACCTATCAGATAGGGCTGTATGAAGGGGAAAAAAACCTAACATGAGCTTGATCCAAAACTTATGTGCCCATTCAACGGTAAGTTTTTAATCCCACTGTGTGATTTACTTAAGCTTTTTGGCACTACTTCCTTTTTAGGCTTATATCTGAAATAATATGAAAAAATGGATGGACGGTGTATATAAAAGCAATGCATCATGGTCTCTCATACCCCTTTTTACATCGCTAGCTGGGCACCGAAGGGGTAGTACCCGCACCCGGATTAGATAATGACAAGTTGAGTAGCAAGTCGGGTACTGAAGTGACGTCACCAAGTTCCGTGGGCCCCACTATAATGTATGTGTTGTATCCACACCGTCCATCCATTTTGAGATATCATTTTAGGGCATGAGCCAAAGAAAGAGGCAGATAAAAAGCTGTAGTGGACCCTATTACAAAAAATAATGAGGAGAGTGATTCCCACCGTTGAAGCTATCCTAATGCCTACCACAATGTTTATTTGAAATCCAACCTGTTCAAAAGTTAAAAAAGACATGAAATGAGGGAAAACACAACTATGAGCCTAATCTAAAACTTTGGTAGCCTTTAGAAGTTTTTAATCGTGGGCATCACTGTCCCCATTGTTTTCTGTGCTGGGGTCCACTGGAGCTTTAGATTTAACTCATTCTTTGGATATTGACCTAAAATGATCTCTCCAAATGGATGGAAGGTGTGGATACAAAACATATAACATGGTGGGGCCCATGGAACATAGTACTTCAGTAGCAAGTCTCGCTATTTAACTTGTAAGTAGCTACTCGGCGCCCGCAGTACCCAATCCACACATGGCTCCCTCCATTCAATAGTAACAGTTCATCTAATGTATCGACCTGCCATGTGTTTATGTAGTACAATTTTTCAGTTTGTACGAGTGGGGCCAGCTGGTTGCTCAGCTTTCGGCTGTATGTCCACGCGCATGCTAGAATTGAAATTGCGTATCAATTCAAATGGAATAGTTATGACCTTAAGCGCTAGGATACACAAACACACAGTGTTTGAATAAAATCCGATGAGATCGGTCACATATTTAGCCACTCACTCAATATGTAAATAAGATTAGGAGATATTTAAAGGGTAAGGGTCGTCCTCTAATAATAGGTTACACCTCTACCTTTCGTATAAAGGAAATTTTCAATATAGATAAATGAAAATGAGAAAGAGATTTTTATAGTTGGTTGTGAAGAATAGCTATAAAACACATTTGCCAAGTAAATAACTGAATTTAGCGTGTGAGTATAGACTCAAATTATAGTTAAAGTTATCACCTACCTGGTTAATGCTATAGATTAGACAATGGAGTGTAAAAAAAAAGGTAAAATATTACACAAATAAATATAACTCACTTAGCAAGAAATAAAAAATTACACTATGAAATGTAAGAAAGACTAGTAACTTAAAGTAAAATTGAAAGATAACATTTGGTTTGATTTGGTTAGTATAAAATCGTTCTTCCCACTGAATTCCTTTACTATTTATAACCTTAATCTGACCATTTGGATCCTTTCCACATTCTTACAATTTCTATGATTGTTCAATAATTCATGACCTTTTGGAGACTTCCTTCCCACCTATCCTGTAACCACTCCAAACCTCCTTACTGACTCAACCGCATTCCACTTGATGTATTCTAGTTATGTTATCAAGAAATCCTCTTCGTACATCTTTACATATCTTCAAAAATACAATGTGAATTTATACGGATCGCACATGATTCGCTCTAATTGGTTTTCATGAGGAATGGTGACCATGGGGATGAACGAGAACTAGAGTTGGGCACGAACCGACCCGATTCGCCTGACTCAACTCATTTGGACCCGACTTCACCTGAACTGAATGGGCGAGTCAGTCCGAACTGAGTAGGTTTGGCCCAGTCCGAACTTAAACCAAGTCGAGTTCGAGTTACCTAGTGACTCGATTCGTCAGACGCTACCCGATCCGAAACCCAAGTCAACTCGGGTTGTCGGGCACGGTGTATATGTGTGTGTGTGTGTGTGTATAATTAAAAAAACTAAATCCTCTCTACCTTACCCGCCGCATGCCCCGATCTGAAAAAACTCAACCCCTTCCTGTCCCACACCCATCAGCCATCCCGCCCCGTCTAGCAGGTGGCAATAACCCTCCGGCCTCCTCCTCTTCCTCCTCCTCCTCCTCCTCTCTCTCTCTCTCTCTCTCTCCACCGTCGACAAGCGGTAGCCAACGACTCATCAGGTGCGTCTAATTTTTTTTTTAAAGTTCTTTTATTAAATATTAAGAGAATGGCGGGCAAGAGTTGTTCGATCATAGGATTCTATCCTAACCGTTGTTCTGTTATGATTTACCCTCGATGGACCATGACCCAAATGGAAGCAGATTGCATACTGAGTAAACATCACTGTGAGGCCCATAAAAGTTTCAATAGTGGAAATCATTATTCCTAATGTTTCCTGTGGTATAATTTAGTTGAGCTTTAAATATGATTAAATTTTGGGCTCAACCCCTTAAATGATCTGAAAAAACATATGGACGGCGTGGATAAACCATATACCTATGGTTGGTGTCAATTTCCATCATTTCACGTGGTGTGGCCTACTTGAGTAGTAGACCTAGCTGATTTTTATAACTCATCCCGATGACTCGATCGAACTCGATGCCAACTCGATCTGACTTGGTATTTCTAACCGGGTCAGACTCACTTCAGATCAGTTTAACCCAGACTCGGACTCGGATTGAGTTAGGAATGCTGGACTGGGTACCGAGTCAGATTAAGTTTGAGTCAGGCCTTTTTTAGGACCGGATCGAGTCGAGTCAGCCCTAACTCGGTCCGACTCGACTCGATGCCCAGTTCTAATTACCCTCCACATCACTTAACATTTGGAAAAAGTTGAAAGCGACGTGTGACCCCTCATTAATGCAACATTTATTATTCATATGTGGCAGCAAACCAATAACTGCCCTCGGCCAATTCATCAAACATGTCGTCAATAACCACCCCTTTTTCGAAACTAGTGTTAAACCCTATGACAACACCTGCCCTTGCATTGTTTCTAACAAAAATCAATGATGCCTAATTAATGCTTCCTTGCCTCCGCCGATATAAGCGTCGTTTCAATATTTTTTCATTCTTACACTCTCCTTCTCATTTCCTAAATTAACTTCAAACTTTAACCCTTTTCTCAATTGATGGTTGCCTCCTCATCTTCCCTTCCATCATTCCAGTAAGACGATCTCGTCATTGTGATGGATGCTCTCTCTGAAAAATGCATTAACTTAACAGTCTTCAGATCATCTATTAGGGATTATTACTTTATGGGTCTTGCATTCTCCCCAACAATGGGCGTTGATGAAGTCAGTTGTAAGACCCGTATCCTAGTCCGTACTATTCCATCAACTCCTGCGATCCTTCCAGTCGAATTTTGATGACCCGCGATCAGTTATCAGTGTTTGCGCGCGATCACGAGTCGTGTCTTGTATATTAGAGTCGGCTCGACTCGAGACTTGTACTAGTGCGATCGCGGCGTCGCTGCGGTTCTGATGCCGCGTCTCGCTCGCCGAGGCGGTACCCAGGCCAAGAGATGTGGACCCACATTCAGTTTGAAGAAGACGCCCCGCACTGCAAATCCCGAGAAAAGAATCTCTACCTAACATCACATCAATCACATCAATCAAATCACTCACCCATACCTCTCCCACCAACTAATTAAAGCAACCCATGCTTATCATATTCCTCTTATTCCAAAAGTCAAAGAGACCCATACTTCCCATGCCTTGTCTCTTACACACCACTCCTCCCTCTCACCCATCACTCCTCTCTCATCATCTCTCTCTCTTTCATTCTCTTTCTTACTTTCCTTCGAAGCAAACCACGTCCATGGCTTCCATGGAGAGCAAGTGTGGCCCACTTTTCTATCTCCCATCTCCACCATCCTAAGTCGATCTCAACCGTTGAAGTGCATCCATTGGATCTCTGGCATACATTGATGAAAGAAAAAGTCCAAGAAGATCAAAGGTGGGTGAGTTTATTTGTTGATTTTAATGATTTGAGGGCCCACATATGGTGGGACCCATCTTGATGTATGCATTATATAGGGAAGGCCTATAGTGGCGGGGTCCCTCCCCTCCATCACAGTTTCTCTCTCTCTCTCTCTCTCTCTCTCTCTCTCTCTCTCTCTCGTGATGGGTGTGACCCACTTGATCCACCCATGCAAAGCCATATGGACTCCACCTTAGTATATGTGTAATACACCCACACCGTCCATCCAGATGGTGGGCTCCACGCAGCAGCTGCTGTTGCTGCATCAAAGTTAGCAAGTTATGTGGGCCTCAAGATCGTATGTGTTATATCCAAAACCGTCCATTTGAGTGGCCCACGTGATGTAAGTATTGTGAGCTACACCGTCCTTCCATGTGGGACCCATCAGCCGTAGGCCCCACACGTGGGACCCACCTTCAATGCATGTGTTGTATCCATACTGTCCAGTGTCTTACAATGAAGGTGAATTGACTGGGGGGGGGGGGGGGGGGGGGGGGGGTGTCCTAACCAGCACTAGCAAACAAAAGAAAAATAATAATAATATAATAATATGATATTATATATATAATGTAAGATATGTTGTGGTGGCTCCACGTGGGACCTACCACATGTATCTCATATGTTCTTCCACACATCCAGAACATGACGGTGGGTCCCACCATGATGTACGTGTGGTGGGCCAGATTTTATGTACGTGCTGTGCATCTATACCATCCGTCCTGAGGACATGGACCCCACCATAGATGTATGTGTCCTCCACCGACCATCCATATGGAGGCGTGGCCCACCCACACGTGTTGCACGTGTGAGATAGGACCCACCTAATGTACGTGCATTACAACCCTGTCATTCATCACATGGACCCTATGTGGGTAATCCTCACTATCCGTCCAGATTGAGAAGGCCATAGGCCTGGGAGTTGGTTTATATATATATATATATATATATTATAATATTATATTATATATATGATGGGCCACATGTGTGGACCCACCTTACATGTGCAGGATCCACACCATCCAGTGGTCTGGATGGTGAGATCCAAGTGATGTATGTGCCTTATAACCTTGCTGTCCATCCAGGCCTGATGTGAGGACAGCCACACATGTGTGGCCTTCCACATGGGATGTGGATTCCCTATGATGTATGTGTTGCATGATCCGCACCGTCCATTGATAGGGATGGTGGGTCTCACCTATTGAATGACGTCAGCAAGTACTGTGGGTACAGCATGATGACCATCCATTCATTCGCTGGGGACCCACCAAACATATGTATTTCAAATCGTCACACGTGTGGGTGAGGATAGGCTTGGATACTTGGGTACAACATGATGACCATCCATTCATTCGCTGGGGACCCACCAAACATATGTATTTCATATTGTCACACGTGTTGTGTGACGATGAGCTAGTATACTTCACACGTGTGAGGTGTGGGTTGGCTAGTATACCTCACACCCATTGACGTTACAAGTTCTGTGGGTTTCATCCCCACCGTCTAATCGCTGGACATGTGGGACCCACCTCTTATGCATGTATTTATCTGCACAGTCCATTTTGAACGGTGCCACATGGGGCCTACCATTGATATATATGTATTACAACCTAGTCGTCCATCCAATCTACTAGACGTGGACCCTACCATAATGCAAGTGTTCCATCCGTGCTGGCCTGGTATCCACCGTGAATCCATGATGTAAGTGTTTTATCCCTAATGCCTAATAGTGTGTCCCCACACGTGGAAACCACTTTGATGTATGTGTTTTATATGCACCATCCATTTCTGGACAGGTGTAGGGTGAGGCCACATGATGTAAGTATTTTATTTCCACCATCCACGCCGAGGTGCACCCCATTTGCGGTGTGCATTGCAACCACACCGCCACCCATGCGGCCTACTATGATGTATGTGTTTTACAACCATGTCGTTCATCTGTTTCACATCCACTCCACTCATCCATTTTCTGGACCATGTGTTGCTCCTAGGCCCATATGATATGGCCCCTTTGATGCATGTTTGGCCCATTGGAGCGGACCACATGATGCGGCCCACTTGATGTATTTAAGGCCCGTGTGCAGGGCCCACCTGTTATGTACTTAAGCTCATGCGATAAGGCCCATAGTGATGTATTCCCGACCCATAAGATGCAGCCCAATGTGATGTATATAGGCCCAGGTATGTGGCCCGTTGTAATATATTTGTGGCCCATTTGGTGAGGCCCGATGTAGTATATATGTGGCCCTTGAGTGATGCCCATTTCGATGTGTATTAGGCTTTTGTGTGAGGCCATGGGCCCACTATATGGTTGGCCCTATGTAGAACACTCCTTGGGAGCAATGTTGGTTAGATGTCCACATTGATGGGCAATGATGGTTAGACGTCCTCATTGTGACCTTCCCTTAGGCCTTGTTAGGCCCATTCTCTTCATAGGTTAACCCGAATAAGAGGGCTCCATTCACCGTAGACGAATGACTCTATGCTATCGAATTTGATATAACCACAGCCGAGTGCCGATCTTTATACTATGGTTGATCGGCTGATCATTTATGGACCCCGCTTTGTTTATCTG
Source organism: Magnolia kwangsiensis (assembly GCA_037074715.1). Taxonomy (NCBI): domain Eukaryota; kingdom Viridiplantae; phylum Streptophyta; class Magnoliopsida; order Magnoliales; family Magnoliaceae; genus Magnolia; species Magnolia kwangsiensis. The sequence goes on along the minus strand of CM073586.1, from coordinate 32,323,339 downwards.
TTGATTATCAATTCTGATTGTCGTGACCGATTTACCAATTTTGATTATCAATCGATCCCAATTATGTGATCGATTTTCGATCCCGATTGACATGACCGATCTGCCAACTTTGATTATCGATCGATTCTGATTGTCGTGATCGATTTTCGATTCCGATTGACATGACCGATTTGTCGACTTTGATTATCGATCGATCCTAATTGTGTGATCGATTTTCGATCCCGATTGACAGGACCGATTTACCGACTCTGATTACCGATCGGTGCGTTTGACATAACCAATTTATCGATTCTGATTATCGATCGATCCCGATTGTCGTGACCAATTTCTGATCCCGATTGTCATGACTGATTTACCGACTTTGATTATCGATCGATTTCGATTGTCGTGATCGATTTTTGATCCCGATTGACATGACCAATCTGTCGACTTTGATTATCGATCGATCCCGATTGCGTGACCGATTTCTGATCCCGATTGACGTGACCGATTTATCGACTCTGATTATCGATTGATACCGATTGTCGTAACCGATCTCCGATTCCTATTGTCGTGGCCTATTTGATATATATGAGGTTGAGTATCGAGGCCGATTCCGAGCATCGATTCTGATTGTTAAGGCCAATTTCGAATGCTGAGGCCGATTGTGGAGACCTATATGAGGTATACGCGACCCATAATTGAGACCTATTTTGATATGTATCTAGCCCGTTTTTAAGGCCTAATGTGATGAATAGGAGGTCTATGTAATGAGGCCATTGTGATGTATTTAGGGCCCATGGGCGAGGCCCATTGTGATGTATTTGTGGCCTATGGGCAAGGCCCATTGTGATATGTATTAGGCCCATAAGCAGGGCCCACCTGTTGTGTTGTGTATATGTGGCCCTTGAGTAAGGCCCATTTATTGAGTATTAGACCTTTGTGTGAGGCCGCGGGCCCATTATATGTTTGGCTCTATGTGGGCCATTCCTTGGGGGCGATGTTGGTTAAATGTCCACATTGTCGAGGTCGATCGTTGATACTGATTATGAGTATGTGACAGCATAGCATCATGATACATGCCCATACGCATCATCTGCATGTTTGTTATGAGACGGGATTGACCATTGCATATGCCATATGGCAGGTTGTTCATGGGGCTCCCTGATAGGCAGAGTTACCCCACATGAGCGCACGGTATGCGCAGGATTGATGCATGATTGCACTGTGTGACTCATACATCTCGCATTTGTGTGACATGACCACCTACGCCCTAGCGACATCAGGGCTGTAGCCTCCACAGGCATATTGTGGATGGTCAGATGGGATACCAAAAATCTGTTCTACATGGGGTGCTATCGATATCCTTAGGTGAAAGTCTCAGAACTCTCTTAGTTCCAGAGGTTGCTCCAACGTTTAGACCGAGTGGGTAGATGAGTGCCGAGTGCCGATTACCAGATGGTTGCGCTCTCCACTGTGTCGTGGTCGGTTGGAAGGGGGTGCGGCCTTACCTTCCCGAGAGGAGGGGGCAATGCTAGGCTGAGTCTGACCAGCTCGAGGAATGAGTCCGCTATTGACGAGCTGAGCCCGATATTGGCAGGCAGATAGTCAGGTCTCTTTCACTCACCTTGTTGCGCGCGATGGGGTGGCAATCTGGTATGGAGTGTAATAGACCCCGGTGATTTTCCAGAGAGGAACCATACTGACATGTGGACTTATAGAGCAGGAGTTGTATACACATTCATTCATGCATTCACTACCCACTCGGGCTGCTGGTGCGCAACTATTTGTTATGTGTACCTTCAAAATGGCCACGATTTCGGTTGAGGCGCGCGACTTACCTGAGATCAGGAGTTTACCACATTGAGTCTGACTATCCAAATTTAGGTATGGGACTGGTTTGGATAGAAGCCCCTTGTGATAGACCCCATAGCATGCGATACTACGTACTACCATCCCGACTTCACACTCTAGTATGGTTAGTCCATTCACACTGCATGTTGCATTACATCCACTGCATATAGTACGGCTGACGCTATTTGTGTTACTCATCAGGAATGCATATTGCATTGCATCCTCTGCATCTGATATTTAACTCTCCATGACTCCTCATTTGCATAATTGATTTGTACTGCATATTCAAATATTGTATGACTCATGGACTTGTCAGTATTTTCGTTTAGCTTGTTATCATGCGATTTATGATTTTGTCAGTACTTCTGTTTACTCTGATAATTTATTATCTTCTCAGTATTTCTGCTTATTCTGACATTGTACGATTTATGGATTACCAGTATTTTTAGTATTATATGATTATGACATTATATTGAATTCTTGGCACTTACCTTGTGCACACACTTTCACCACCCTCTAAGCTTTCTATAAGCTTATGCACGATAGATGTGTGCAGGTGGTGTTAGGTTCCTCCAGCGTCAAGCTTGGAGTGTGCAGCTGTCTTTTGGAGCTTTGATTTCGATATATGTATTTCCCTTTCAGTATTGTATTCAAATGATTATATTAGTGGATATGTGATGATGATGTTGCCTTTATGATTTGGGTATGCTTATGGTTATGCTGATTACGAGTTAAATGTATAAAAATAAAAAAATAAAAAAAATCATCCTTGTAGGATCCCAGGATCGGAATCTAGCGTATAAACATTAGGAGCCGAGAATGGGGTACTACGGAGGCTGTCAGCACTGGATTCGGTGATCGGGATTCTTGTGAATCCGATTTTCAGGTTTGGGGCGTGACATCAATATGATGGATGCCCTATTTCCCATCCGTCCTTGTGAAACTCCATCAATTCAGTCTAAAAACATCCTTGATCCTTCTACTTATCTAAAGAACCCTCGATCATTTTTAAGACCTCTTTTAGAATGAGATACTTGGTTTGCTCATGTCTCTTCTCAATATTAGGCAACATGGAGAGAATTGGACATTTATGAATGCATCAAGCTTTCCATTTATGACTATCCTTCAGATCCCGCTATTCTCGTTGCGGCTTCAACATTCTGGAGCTCTTCTACCAACACATTCTTCTTTGGTTACAGCCCTATGAGCTCGACCATCTTTGGCATCACGGCTTTAACCCAACTTTGTCCTTTTGGTGAAGCTGTTTACAAAAGTTTAACACAAAAAGAAATTAAATGTTTCTCGAATTAAGCAGTAAAACTTATTCTCATTTCTTGCAGGCTTACCGTAAGCACAGTGGATCGGTTAATTAAGAAGAACACACGGCCTTCCTTCTGCTCTATATTTGTTGTGATTTACTCTGCGTGAGTGCCCTTGTAATGCCCCAAATTTTCAGGACCCGAGTATATGATTCGTGTCCCAAAAACCCAAGTGTTAACCTTGAAGGATGGTCAAATTCAAATGTATATTTTTTTTCAACTATCATCAGAGTAAACAGATGAGCATAGTATGGACAAATCAACATAAAAGAAAATTTCATTATCATTCAAATACACAAAAAGATGCCTATAATGACTTATACAAACCAATGTCTCCAAAATTAACAAATACAAGAATTACATGATCTAATACATGAGAAATAGTGGAATGCAAGTAAATTTGAGCCGCAAGACCCCTCAGCTTCTCAAGGTAGATACGGTCATACAACCCTGACACTTGAACCTGACTCCTCATTAGCCCGAACCTGAAAATCACTTAAGCCACCTGTGCTACCTGTACGGTTATATATTTGATGGATGAGTGACCAACTCAGTGTGAATTTTCCTCAAGATTACACACTGCCACATTAGGTAAGCATAATTATAAAGTAAAGCATATAAAACAATACACGATGTAGGTCTTATTAGATGCATAGATGCGTGAAATATGTAATCATCGCCCCGGGGATGGTCATCCATGCGGACAATGGGCTCGTCACCCATACAATCATTGACATGGGTAAAACATCCAGACGGTTTGTGCCTCGAGTAAAACATTTAGACAGACAAATATATACATCACATACGATAGTAATAAATGCTGGTCTGTGCCATGAATGCGTGATTAGTTAAATTGTTATTAATCTGTTTACAACCAGCAGGTTTAATAAGTTCAAAGGTCACTACGGGGAGTTCAAAGTCCAGCATAGGCTGACAGTTCGGGCATAATGTCCTATGACCACCATCCCTGGCTCATGAGACGACCACCTTAGGATGTTTAATGGAAACCCGTCAACTAATGGCTAATCATATTACAGTATATAGGGCTTACCATCGCATGGTTGCATGGTATAAAACATCGAACCCATTTAGGAAAAATACCAGGGCAAAACCACATAAGGCGATATCAAAACAAGCTATGTACATAGGGTAATTATCAAAATAGGCCACATAGGGCGAGTGTTAAAACCATGTGATAAAAGACCATCCATGAAAACTACTGGACACAACAACTCTAGATGGTAGGCCCACGTCAATGGTCAATTTAAACCATCATTCAATAACCACTAAGCCGAATGTCCATTATAATCGCAACCAGTCGGGTAACATCCCAAGTATGGGTGTACATTTATATATGGGGATTTCCCACTGATGTACCAGTTTAAGTTCCATAAGCAATCCACAAATAATCCACAAGCATGAATAAATATACAGGATAAATATTAAGCAAGTAATGTAACAATTCAATTCCAACAATTAACACATATGACTATGAAATGGAGATATCAATTATAAATTGAAATAAAAACTATAACTTAAACTAATGGGAAAATGGACATCTCAAGGGGAAGAATCATCACGTTATACTTTGAATCGCCTACTAGTGTCACAAAGTGCTTGCGCCTTTATAATTGAATCCTAACATAAATCATGAACTTGTACCATTTGATCCAAGTTCTATGTACTACATAGGTTTAAGATCATGGCTAAGGCTTGAATTACTTAGATCTTTAGCTTCATCCTATAATCCAATTTTAGACTTTGATTTTAGATTTTGATTTCTCACTTGTATCATTAATTCTTAATGATAACTAATGAGATAATTAATAATCGTAAGTTAATTGTAGTAAGAGGCTTAACTAGTAAAATCAAAATTAACAATTTAATAACATCTAATAATAATAGTAATAATAATTATTACATAATGATAATAGTAATATAACGGAATTAATATCAATAATAATGATTTCTAAAGATAATTGTTATAAGCATAGGAATGTTAATATCACTGGCCAATATCACTATCAGTACTTACATTAATAATATAATGAAAATAATAATAATGTTAACTTAATTTTAAGAATCTATTGTGCAAGAGTTGGAAGTTGGTATACATGAGCTAATTTGCATCATCAAAATCTAGTTGCAAAATAATCTAATAAAATTCACATTCATGAAGATTTCCCCAAGTGGAAACTGGGCCTGCACCCATCTTGATTAGGCTAATCAGTCGTGGCCCAATGCTGGGACCCCAAATTGGCTCGGTCTCAGCTCGGTTTGGCCCAACATTTGTTGTCCAACTATGGCCCCAAACTGGGCCAGGGCTGGACTGTTTCAAGCCCATCCACAACCACCCATTGCTGCCCCAAAGACTGGGCTGGGCTCAGCCCAGACGTGTGGTCCCAAAGGTGGCCCATTGAGTTCATCTACAGGCCCACTGTTGGGCTGAAGTGCAGCCCACTGATCTAGTTGGGTGAGGCCCACGGAGATGGAAACTCAGGTGCAACACACCCTGTTCATATGGTGTGGCCCACCTGATCTAAAGTGAGGCCCACAACGATGTGTAGAGCAGCCCACTGACTGATTGCTAGCCTAGTCTTGGGCCAGATAATAGCCCAAACTGGATAGCCATTTTCAGACCGTTGCAGGGGCCAGAAAAAGGCCCGATTTCAACTCATTGCACAACTTGATTTTCAGCCCATATTTCAGCCATTACATGGCCTGATTCTGGCACCGATTAACAACACATTTGAGGCCCAAATCTCAGTCCCAGCATGGCCTGATCTCGGCGCCGATTAACAATACATCAGTGGCCCAAAAGCTGGCCGATTTGTTTAGCCCAGCAACAGTGCCATGCATAGGAAAACTGAGCTAGGCCAGCTCATTTCTGGCCCTGTCCAAGCTCTTCCATGGCCAGATTTTAGGCCCAAAATGTGGTCTCCAACATGGCTGTCATTTATATAGCATTGAAGAAGGAAAATAGAAGAAGAGAAAAGGCAGAGGTTGGGCCGTTTACCTGGCCGAACCTAGAAGATTTCTTCATACCTCCATTCTCTCTCTCTTTTCTTTCTTACTTTTCTTCTTCCACTTTCCTTCTTTATTTTTTTGCTGCACCCATGACGCCACAACAACAGATCCATGATCATGGATTGCCAAGGAAGATGATTGCTGACAATGGCGGATTCCCATCGGGCAGGATTTTCTCCAAAAGGAGGCATCTACGTGGTGAGTATGGGTCCCTAGGAGCTTGGAGAGACGATCAATCGAAGCTTCATGGAAGCTTTTATGGAGGGTTCGATGGGAGAAAGAACGGACGATTTTTCTCATGTGCGGTTGCAAGGAATGGAGAGTCGATCCTTTTGCTTTCATCTTTCGAAACCCTATACCTCCCAGAACCGTTGGATGCAAGTCGAACGGTGGGGATTTAGCTTTCTCGAAACTGTCTTCAAATATGGTGGGAAAAAACTGAATCCGTCCACAGTTTTGTTTGAAATGCCTCAAGCAGATGGACGGCCTAGATTTTGCTTGTTTGGATGTTCTAGATTGTGCCAAACAACTCTCACACGGATTGTCGAGTGTTTGCACGGAGAATAGTTTCTATTTCAGGAAACTTTATTTTTGTGGGTTCGATTTTGGTCGGTTCTTGTGTGCATGAGGATGCACTCAATAGGTGGAGGTTTCAGGGTTTTGGTCAGGGCTAAGGGACGCACACGATGGACGGTTTGGATTGTCCATATGAACAGTGTAGGTGGGTTGTTGATCACAAACATAGACGTACATCTATCCACTATTTTCAAACAGAAAGAGAGAGGGAAATCTCTCTATTTATAGAAATTTTCAGTCAACCTGCCTTGACCGATTTCCTTTGGATTGGTGCACTGCGGGTGCACATCCCTGCTGTGCACGCATGCTTAAGGTGGGGTCCACCATGATGTTTTTGATAAATCTACTTCGCCCATTCTACTTTGGGGGCCCCAAGCAACGTCCTTGATCAGATATCAAGCAGATCTAATGCCTAGGTGGGGCCCATAACTTGATTTGGGTCCTAATTATGGATTTCCTGTTGATCTGTTGGTCGGATCAGTCCGAAATTGAACGTCAACGGTTAAAAGAGTTCAAGGGTCTATTTAAGGCTTTCATCATGTATTATTAACTAATACTAATATTAATAAGGATTTACTTGTAATTAAAATAATTAAAAACTCATACATATATATAAGTATAATTTTTAATATTAACATACTACTATATATATATATATATATATATATATATATATATATATATATATATATATATATATATATATATGCTATTTATCACCTATTTATTAACATACAAATCATATTATACATACATATGAATTAAAAGCTGTACAATATCATATTTGAAATCCCATTGTTAAATAATATAATTTTATGAAAATATCTAATAGTTTTTTATTACGTATTTATAAAAGATATTTAATACTACACTAATAATTATAGTTCAATTATACATTGTGAAATTATCACTCATTATGTTTATTATTTTCAAAATATTTCATATACATTTAATATATACATATCACCCTATTTCAATACAAAATACATCTATAAAGTTTGATTTATGTTCACTACAAGAAAAGGGGGCTTTAGCCTCAGTTCAAAATAGTGGCTTAAAAGGTTAAAAACTTAGGCTAAAAGCCTTTAGCCTCAGTTTTGCCTCAGTTATCTAAACCAAGGTTGAAACCCCCGTGGCTAAAGGCTTTAGACTCAGTTTTAGCAACCGAGGCTAAAATGACTTTTATAGCCTCGGTTCTTCAAGTGAGGCTAAAAGAAACTTTTTAGCTTCGGTTTTTACAAAATGAGGCTAAATCAAAATTTTAGCCTCCATTGTTTCCAACTGACACTAAATCCAAATGTTAGCCTCAATTGCTTCCAACCGAAGCTAAATCTATTTTTAACCTCGGTTCTCAACAACTGAGGCTAAATCCTTTAGCCACGGAAATTTTAGCCTTGGTTCTCAACAACTGAGGCTAAATCCTTTACCCACAGGAATTTCAGCCTTGGTTCTCAACAATCGAGGCTAAATCTAAGCCTTGGTTACAAATTGAGGCTAAAAATGTTTAATTTTTTTAAATATTTATTTAAACTACTAATCCATTCATTCAATCCACTCATGAAACAATCAATCATGAAAGCCATAATACCAAAAAAATAGTTAACAATAGTCTACTTAAAGTTTTCAAAACAAACTCAATCAAACTGTTACACAACATTAGGTTCCACAAATATTTATATTCTTATCTCTTCTATAATCTCTCTTTTTCTTTTTCTTTGACTTTTCCTGTATCTGTTTTGAATCATCCGGTCTTTTATTAACATTTCTTTCATCTGGAAGCTCTTATAAAAGGGTTTCTATAGCAGCATCAGATTTCTCTTAGGCATCTTTACCTATTAGATCCTCCAAACATTCCTGCCAAAGGAAGATACCTACTAACAACATTTAAACTCAACCTCAATGAAGCGATTAAACTAAATTAATACAGACCCGCAAGAACTTCGTCACTAGGAATAACCTAATTCCTTGGTAATAAATGGCAGAGATGGCCTCAAGCTCACGTTCCAACTGCTGCATGGTAGCAAGCTTCTGCATAATCATTGCATCATAGCTACCCATCTGCAGGACAACAATCTACTAATGAGAGACATCACTAAAATGCCATTTCTGTATTAAATATTCAACTAGAAAAAACTAAACTCCTTATATGAAGGCTGCTTTTGATTTTCAATTACGTCTAATACAACATTAGGTTGCGAATTAGGTAGCCCAAGAGTTTATCACTTTCTTCTCTGCATTTGCTATCTGCACTGCTAAGAAAAGTTGTGATCTGAATATTTCAAAGATAATGATGTGAAACAAATAAAAGGGCATCCATTTCCCCATAAATCAATAATATTATTGGCAAGTAGATATCTTTCAAATTACCTTTGCTCAAGATGCATCAACAATTGTATGAGATGGCGACGAAGTGCAGGTAGAACATATGCTAGATTCTTTTCAGACAATCTTCCAGCGATTGATATAACAAACTCTCGAACATCAAAATCCTATGACATGGAAAAAAGAAAAGAAAAGAAAAAAAAGATAGTGAACATGCCCCTATGTTCATAAACATTTTTCAAATAAAGACAATAGTTCAAATGCTCATAGAAGAGCCATTGGTAGGTTGTGCCAAAAATTATACCTCATCATTAAGAGCAACAAAGATAACACTCAAACTATCAGCCTGTGCCAAAAATTCATCGAAAACTCCATTTCCATGCAGAGATAGAAAGATTGACTGATGAACACTAACATCAGCATCTACAACAGTAGCAATTAGAAGTTTCTTCATAATCTGCAGAAAGCTAAGAGTTAATGATCAAGATGTACAAGCAAGACCATTTTGCAAATACATATTTGATTCACAGAAGAACCTAAATAGAAGCATAAAAATTTACTTCACATAATCTTACAAAGTTTTCATGACTTGGAAAAAAAAATGAGATAAAAATATCACTCTGAAAAGATCCGAAGGCTGAGACATAATAGTTAAATTACAACCACACATTGCCCGAAGAAAATTTGAAACCTTAAAGTAGTAACAACTGGACAATGTTTCAGGTAAACCAAACCTCAAGCTTTGGTGCCTCCACAAGTTCTTGGAGGTAAGGGTTGATGGGTAGCAGCTGGCATTGTGCATACTACACCATTAGTTGATCCAAAATAACCAAAGAAACCATGGCTTCCACCATCGACACAGCTGCAGCACTAGCAAGCAATTGTTAACCTGAATCTTCTTCCATGATGTTTAATTGGGTTAAACGTAGACCAAGAAAGCAAATGATAGATTAAATGACACGGGGGAGTTTCCTTGTGAAGGAAGTTTCTGAACAGACCTCGAGGGACCACACAAGGACCATGGCGTCCTTATGCAATGAGTTCGGTCTCATGTCGGTCTCTGGTCACTGTATGTTGTTTCCTTTGCAAGTGTCGCATAACAAGTCCAATAAGAAAAATAAAAAAAATAGTTGTCAGACTGACATAGTGTTCCCTTTTCAATCCATGCTGAATGTACAAGTGTTCTATCAGGGAGTCCAACTTACCGTAATTGTAGAAGTAGGCTTGAAAGCTATCCTCATGGTTATCATTTCACCATTTGATATTCCACCCTACAAGAATTAGAAAAAAAATAAAAAAATCATGGAAATGTTGAGGGTCAAATATTGCATATCAGACCCCATTTATTACCTAGATTTACAAACAGGACTCCATTTAATAGCCCGATTTAACCATGTTGTGCTGCAAGATGTATTTAGGAGCTTGAATTGAAATAAGATGCTAAAAGTATGAAATTAATGCTCTAATGATGTGAAAGCATAAGACGGACCCCAGGGGACCAAGATCGATGGAATTACATGCAAGAGATCCATGAAAATTGAAAAAATGAAGCTCCAACGGCCTAAAAGTCAGCCAGAATGCAAGATCATAAGGCTTCGACCATCCGTTCGGCTCGAGACTTCATACATGGCCTGAGGACCATAAATTAACCGTACATGTCAAATTTCATCCATTCGATCCCTGTGGAAGTGGCCCAACGGACAGATCGGCCCACAAACCATTGATTTTGGGCCCACCTGCTATCTGGATATACTTTGATTTTTGTCTCAACGTGTTAAATGAAGTTCCAAAGAGGATGAATGGATCAGATTTCTCAAGAACATCATGATGGACCCCACATGGGGTGTGGGTGTACCTAGCAAATTGTCACGTGCATTGCACCAGTCAGACCGCCCTGTCAACACGGGCGCTGACCCGATTCTTATTACGAATAGGCCAGCGGACGAACCTGCATCCGCTGGGATGTATCAGTGGGCCACCATCATCATGTATTTGGATGATCCACACCGTTCATTGACTTTAGGGGGTCAAACCAATCGCACCCTGATCTGTGGTCCAATTTTCGTGAACATTGCATGTACAGGAAGTCTCAAATGTAGGTCGGACGGCTGAAGCACGGATTCAGTGGGCTGCAGTGTTAGAAATCCAAAATAGTCCATCTCCAAACGGTTTTTTGAGGAGATACTGATGGACGGGGTGGATTTCTCTTGAAATTCCGACCATGGGCCCCACCAAATTATCAGTGCAAGAAGTTGGCGCAGACTGCTGCATCTGTGAAAATCAGACGATTTGGCTCAATCAGCGGATGATCCACACCGCCCAAAATTAGAGGATGTGAGTCCCAATCCTGGCAAAGATGTCAAGATTAGGAAGGCTTGATCATTTGGCCTTGTAGCAGTCACTACATGCGAACTATTTTTGCACTTTCACTGCGCAGAACATAGTGCGTAGATTGGGTTGCGCACGCACTGGCTTTCACTGGGAACTGTTATGGCCCATTGATACGATTTGAGTGCAGGATTCGGACCATCCAGATGATAGGGAAGGAGATTTGGTCTGTCCCCATGCTGACAGATGGGATCGAAGGTACATCAGTGGACAACAACGAGCATCTGATTGTCCCTGTGTAAAAATAGGGTGCGCTGGAACGGACTCTGACTCCTGGTCGGATTGTGATTCATGCATGTAGCCAACTCGAAGCCACCGTCTTCCTGCTGATATAAAGGAGAGAGAGAGAACGTGAGAGGCATCATCAGTTGCTGGGGCTTGGACGTGGAAGAGAGAGAGACAGGGGAAGTCTTTAACAGTTTCATATTCTTTTTCTTAAATTCTTTTCTTTCTTTCTTCCTTTATGCTTTCTTTTTGTTGAGAGATTTTAGCTTCACCATGTGCATGTGTGGCTAAACCTCTTAGGTAGGGCTAAGAGGTGAAGCTTGTAGTGTGATGTAAGACCTTTGCTTGTGCCTTTTTGTTTAAGACTGAACTGATGTTGATTTTAGTCTATTAATGGGAATGTTTTTAGTTTTTAATGGTCTGTTGTGACTAAAATTACAATGGGTCTGCATAGCTTTGAGTATCTTCCTTTTCTTTATGTTTATGATGTCAGGAAGCCCTGTTGTTCACCATCGTCTCCTGAGCATGGTCGGATGATGGTACCCTTCCTAACCTTCATAACATATTGATTGGTTGGTAATTAGTTTAATTCGGTTATTTGCTTTGTCTCTTGGGCATGGTTTAGTGATGGAATCCATTCTAATTCATATAGCTTTCATCTCTTTGAAATTATATCAACGATAGTTCAGTTTAATTTCCATGATTCTTGAAGCAGGCGTAAGATCTTCCTGATATCTAGAAGTGGATCCTCAGAATCCCTAGTTTCTTACCTCTGATTTTTCCAAAGCTTTAGATTAATACTTTCACCATTATTCCTTAAATTGATTTGATTTAGATTTCATCTTAGTTTAGTTCTAGCTCTAGTTAGTTTCAGATAACGTACAAGTATCAGTCTCTTGGGATTCGACCTCAGTCTTACCGAGTTTATTACTACATCACAACCCTGCACTTGGGGAGTGAACAGGTTTTTGGCGCTGTTGCTAGGGACTGAAGGCTACGTATTTATGAAATTAATTGGTTTTAGAATTAGGTTAAGATTAGGATTTTTGTAACTTATTTCCTATTTTATTTCTAAACTTTTTCTATTTATAGACTTTCTGTTTAGGAACTAACCTATTTGTTTTGTAAGTTTTTAAGATAGAAACTTCTAATTTGGTAAGATCTTTCTAAATTCTACTTTCCATCTTTTCTTTCTCTTTTATTAACTTACTTTCTAGTTTAAGACTTTCCTAATTTGTTTTCTACTTTCCTTTTTAGAAAATTCTTTTTATTTAGAAATTAGTTTACTTCTAATTAGGAATTTTCTATTCTTAGACTTTCTATTTTTAGAAACTAACTTATTTTATTTTTTTTTGTAGGTTGTTAACATAGGACTTCGAAACTGGTAACTTCTTTCCATCTTTCCTTTTTATTTTCTAGATTTTTACTTCTTCCTTTCTCTTAGGTCTAGGTTTAAAATTTAAATCAAGGGCTGCGAGTGTTTCATGCCCAAGTGGGCCCGTGACAACAATCGACGTCTTTTAATCAAAGGAGGATTAGTTGAGGGGTTAACTATCCATCGCAGGACTAGACACCGCTCGAATTTCTCTGAGTTAATTGAGGTTATGGCTGCGAATCAACCTCAAGTACTACCCCAACCGAGGGTTGAGGAAGTACAAGCTGAGAATGAGGTCATCAAGCACTCCTGCCTCGTACTTTTTGAGATTCTTTACATGTGGTGGGGGTGAGTACGCCCACATGCATGATTTTTTCTGAAAATACAGGATAGATGAATATCAAGCCAGGGGTTATCCAACTCCTTTCTAAGTTTCATGGGCTTAAGTCTGAAGAACCGTATCTACATCTGAAAGAGTTCGATAAGATTATAGTCACCTTATACTTTCCTAATGTATTTGAGGATACAATTAGGCTGAAACTCTTCCCATTTTCCTTGAAAGAGAAGGCCAAGACGTGGTTACATTCATTGCGTCCTAGATCCATTGGCACATGGAATGATATGCAGAGGAAATTTATAAAGAAATTTTTCCCATATCATAAAACGATTACCCTCAAAAAAGTAATCATGAACTTTGCCCAAAAGGAAGATGAAACATTCTTCTAATGTTAGGAAAGGTTCAAGGATTTGGTCAGTTCATGCCCACAACACGGCTTTGAAATGTAGCGCATTACAAATTTTTTTTATGATGGACTAACATCTTTCATGCGCCAAATGGTCGAGACAATGTATAATAGATAATTCATTAATAAAAATATTGACAAGGTGTGGGATTACCTCGATAGTCTTGCTGAAAAAATACAATCATGAGACTATTACCCAAGTTCGAACACCACGTCTAGGCAGACTCAATCTAAAGAGAAAGGTAGATTGTATCTTTTAAAAGAAAAGGATGATCTCAAGTATAAAGTGTCTATGCTCATAAGAAAATTTGAGGCCATGAAAGGAAGGAAGGATAAGGTTAATGAAAGTGTTTGTGGCATCTGTGATTATAACATTCATACAACTGAAATTTGTCCTACAATACCTGCCTTTCGAGAAGTATTGAATGAACAATCCAATGCCATAAATAACTATCAAAGACCTTTCAATGGACCGACCTCTAACACGTATAATCTTAGTTGGAAAAAGCATCCTAATTTTAGTTGGAGGAATGGACAAACTGCTACCCCGCAAGGTTTCTTCAATCAAAATTCAAATTAGAGGAAACCTCAAGAAGAATCGATTTAAAATTCCATACAAGAGCTGACTCAGGCAATGCGAGGAGTTATAGATTTTATGTAAAAAATAGATTCACGTATGACGGTTATAGAAAAGGGGATGCTTCCTGCACAACCATTCCCCAATCCTAAACTGCAGTATGAGATAAGTGATCCCAGCTCTTCAAATCAAATAGGGCACGCTAAATCTATCACCACTCTTAGGAGTGAGAAGATTATTGAAAAAATTCTTCCGGTTAAGCCTGAAAAGCCTCAAGAACTAGAAGAGGACAACAATAATGGATCTAGTGATGCCCCACAAAAATTAGAACTGAAACTTCTAGAGAAGTCAGTTGCTTCGTTCCCCTAACGGTTGGTTGCACCAAAATGTCTCTCTAACTCTCAGGATATTCTAGAGGTGTTGAAACAAGTAAAAGTCAACATTCCTCTACTTGATGTCATAAAACATATACCTTCATATGCCAAATTCCTGAAAGACCTAGCATAACTAAAAGACGACAGAGTATTTAAAAGAAAATCTTATTGACTGAGAAAGTGAGTGCCATCCTGAAGCAAGACATGCCACAGAAATTCAAAGATCCCGGTAGCCCAATTATATCATGTGTAATCGGGAACTATCAAATTGATCACGCACTTCTGGACTTAGGAGCAAGCGTTAATTTGATTCCTTACTCGGTATACAAACAGTTAGGATTGGGTGAATTAAAACCCACCCTAACCACACTATAACTTGCTAATCTCACTGTTCGTGTACCAAGAGGAATAATCAAGGATGTGTTGGTTCAGGTCGATAGATTTTACTACCCTATAGATTTTATCATCCTGGATACCGAACCCATCAATAACATAAGCACTCAGATTCTCGTCATTCTTAGTCGTCCATTCTTGGCCACTTCAAATGCAATTATCAATTGTAGGAATGGTGTCATAACTATGTCTTTCAGAAATTTGATATTAAAGAGTCAAACATCTTTTTTAATAACGGCAACAATTCAAAGGATGATGATAATTTCCACAACATTAACATGATTGATTCTTTCGTGGAATATAGAACACCTCTTACCTTATCCTCTGATCCTCTAGAGACATGCTTAGCCTACTCCTATGATTTTGATGATGACATGATTAGAGAGACATATACTATACTTGATACTGCACCGGTACTTGAAGTTAACCGGTGGAGGCCACAATTTGAAGAGTTGTCCCAAACTGATGTAGTGCCTCTACCGTCTAACTTCAAGCCATCGAAGCTTGACCTAAAACCTTTGCCCTCTGATTTAAAATATGTCTATTTAGGTCAAGATGAGACATACCCGGTGGTGATCTCTGCCCACCTGGAGAAAGAGCAGGAGAGTATGCTCATAGGTACTCTCCTTGAGCATAGGGGGGCCCTAGGATGGACGATAGCGGACCTCAAAGGAATTGACCCCTCGATTTGTACTCACCGCATATATCTTGAGGATAATGCGAAGACCACTCAGAAATCACAATGAAGACTAAATCTAAATTTGAAGGAAATGGTTAAAGTCGAGGTTCTCAAACTATTGGATGTGGGTATTATATATCCCATATCCGATGTCAATGGGTGAGTCCAACTCAAGTGGTTCCTAAGAAGTCCAGGATCACCATCATAGCCAATGTTAATAATGAACTCATGCCAACTAGGGTTACTACTGGTTGAAGAATGTGCATTGACTAGAGGAAGTTGAATACCATCATAAGGAAGGACTACTTTCCTTTACCCTTCATTGATCAAATCTTAAAAAGGCTAGCTGGTCATTCCTATTATTGTTTCCTTGATGGGTATTTGGGATACAATCATATTGAAATCACCCCTGAGGACTAGGAAAAGACCACATTTACATGCCCCTACGACACCTTTGCTTACAGAAGGATGCCGTTCGGGTTATGTAATGCCCTTGCCACCTTTCAACGATGTATGATGAGTATCTTTTCTGACATGGTGGGGAAATGTTTAGAGGTCTTCATGAACGATTTTTCTGTTTTCAGTTCATCTTTCAGCGAATGCTTAGAGTGGCTTAAATGTGTACTGAAAAGATGTGAAGAAAAGAATTTGGTACTTAATTGGGAGAAATGCCATTTCATGGTTCAAAAGGAAATTGTCCTTGGGCATATCATCTCGTCCAAGGGAATCGAGGTAGATAAGGTAAAAATTGATCTTATCTCTAACCTACCACCACCCAAGAATATCAGAGATGTGCAATCCTTCTTAGGACATGCAGGATTTTACAGGCGATTCATAAAGGACTTTAGTCTCCTCTTCGTCCTTTATGTAATCTTCTACAAAAGGATGCACCATATGAGTAAACTGAGCAATGCCAGGAAGCTTTCACCAAGCTTAAGGGCATGTTAACCACTGCACCTATCATGCAGCCACCCGATTGGAGCCTGTCTTTTGAGCTTATGTGCGATGCTTCTGATTATGCTCTTGGAGCGGTTTTAGGCCAGAGAAAAGATAAGTGGCCTTATGTCATTCATTACGCAAGTAGGACTCTAAATCTTACCTAAGTGAACTACTCGACTACAGAAAATGAACTCTTAGCCGTAGTGTTCACCTTGGACAAATTTAGGTCCTACCTGATCGGATCTAAGATCATTATTTATACAGATCATGTGGCACTTAAGTATCTTCTTTCTAAGCCCCGTTTGATACGATGGATCCTTCTACTCCAAGAATTTGATTTAGAAATTAAAGATAAAAAGGGAGTAGAGAACGTAGTGGAGAATCACCTTTCTCGCCTTGATACCTCTGATTTTCTTGAGGCGACCCATACTAATGACATGTTCCCTGATGAATAACTGTTCAGAGTCTCCCATTCACCTTGGTTCATTGATATTTCTAATTATCTTGCTACAGGTTCCATACCGACACATTGGATGACATAAGATAAGAAGAAATTCTTTACCAAGGTGTGTAACTTTTTTTGAAACGATCCATATTTGTTTAAATATTGCCCAGACTAAATCTTAAGGAGATGTGTGGCAGACGATGAGCATCAATGTCATCTCCTTCTGTCACTCACAGGCCTGTGGTGGTCACTTTTCTGCTAAAAAGATCATGGCCAAGATTCTACAGTGTAGCTTTTATTGGCCTATCATGTTCAGGGACACTCATGAGTTTTGCAAGGCTTGTGAGAGTTGTCAAAAATTGGGAGCATTGTCTCATCGAAATATGATGCCCTTGAATCCCATCCTTATCATAGAAGCATTTGATTGCTCGGGCATTGATTTCATGTGACCTTTCTCCCATCCTTTGGAAATTTATATATTTTGCTCGCTGTGGACTATGTCACTAAATGAGTCGAAGCAATTCCGTGCTGAAATAATGACCATCACACGGTCATTACATTTTTAAAAGAGAATATCCTTTTGTAGTTCAGAATGCCTCGAGCCATCATTAGTGATGGGGGCTCACACTTTTGTAATAGACCATTCAAGAGCTTAATGAAGAAATATGATATCACTCATAAGGTGAGCACCCCATACCATCCACAGACAAGTGGACAAGTTGAGATTTCTAATAGGGAGATCAAATATATCCTAGAGAAAATGGTTAACCCTGATCGTAAGGATTAGTCAATTCGATTGACCGATGCCTTATGGGCATACCGTACTGCTTTTAAAACTCCTATTGGAACATCTCCCTTTAAGTTTGTCTATGGGAAGGCTTGTCATTTGCCTGTGGAGTTGGAACATATAGCGTACTGGGCGATCAAAAATCTGAATTTCAATTTGGACAACACTGGCTCACTTTGTAAACTTCAGTTGAATGAACTTAAAGAAATTCGGAACGATGTGTACGAGAACTCGAGAATTTGCAAGGACAGGATGAAGGCATTTCATGATCAACACATTCTATGAAAATCATTCACGCCAGGTCAGAAAGTCCTTTTGTACGACTCTCGACTACATCTCTTTCTGGATAAGCTTCGATCTCGTTGGACCGGCCCTTACATTATTGTTACTGCTTATCCTCATGGGGCCGTCGACAAAAGAGATCCCGACAATGACAAGGAGTTTAAAGTAAATGGACATCGACTAAAACTGTTTGTTGAGAAATTTGATTCAGAGGACATGTCCATGCCTCTGATTGCTCCTGTTTACTAGGATTGATCTCCTAGTCTGATGGAGGTATAGGTAGGTTTATCACTTTCATAGGACTAGGGTAGTTTTCTTTATTTGTCTGACTGAAGACGGTAAACTTAGCACTTCTGGGAGGCAACCCAGATTTTTATTGTATTTCATTTTCCTAGTTCAATGTTTGTGGGTGACATTGCTGCAAACCCTCATGAGACTACAACTCATCCACTAGGGGTAACCTAGGGGTTTAAAGGCTTGTTGCATATTCTAAATACAATCAAGAGCACCTGCAAAAGTGGTATAGGTAGGATGTTATTTTTATTATTTTTGTTTTTCTTTCTCTCTTGTGCTGATCGGCTTTCATACTGCGATCTCTTGGAAAGTCTCTCTTGATTCTTTCATTCAGGTACCATCTTCCCATCACTTCTCATTTATTTTTCGTTCTCCCATGTGCATTGCATGTTCATATCGTTTACATTGAGGACAATGTGGATTTTTGGTTGGAGGTGGGAGATTAGGTACCTAATCAGTATTTTCTTGGTCTTGAGCAAAAATTGTGAAATTTTTTAAACTTTTCTATGATTTCTTGTGAATTCAAGGTGATTTTGATGGATATCCTTAATTTAGATTTTTAAGATACGTGATGTTGGTTGACTCTTGAATTCAGTTATCTAGTAGATTTCACAGTTAAGTCTGAATTGTTAATTCATGATTATAAGTTTTAAACATTGATTGAGTCATGATTTCACATGTCACATCTCGCTTTCACATTAAGATTTCAGTTTAATATCGAAGGGTTAACTTGGTAATCATTAAGCATGAAAGGAACTATCTTAGAAAATTTGCCTATCATGATCAATAAAGAAGAATTGAAGAAAAAAAAAAACCTAGGTTTGGGCGAATGGTCTTCACCATAGGTTTTCTCCTTACAGGTGAAGGATTGGATTCACCAAGATTGACCTTCAAAAATTATTAGGCGACTGGTCTTTACCATAGGTTTGCTTCCTAAAGGTGAGGATTGGGTTCCCCTGTTTGGTGTTACTGTGAATGGAAAAATTAAAAGTTAAAAAAAATGAAAAGATGATCTATGAGGCAAGTTTTGGTTATCATGAATTCTCTAGCTGATTACCAATGATATCCTGAAATAGAGAAGTGAATTTTAATGATTGTAAGTTGAGAGTACATAATACACCCATGGAACTCAATGTTTAGAATTGTTCTAATTAATGGATTAATACTTTGAACTTGATTATGAAGTTTACCGTACGCTCAAGTCAAGGAGAAATTAGTACCCAACATTTATGAATCTTAGAATTTTAGTATCTGGACCGTTTTTCATAATTCACTCGATTTTATAGAAATTTTCTTGTATTCTCAACTTATTTTTCACATACTTTACTCGGAACTAGCAAGATGTTGGTTAGGGGTTGTGTTGAGGGTCAAATATTGCATATCAGACCCCATTTATTGCCTAGATTTACAAACAGGACTCGGTTTAACAGCTCAATTTAACCATGTTGTGCTGCAGGATGTATTTAGGAGCTTGAATTGAAATAGGATGATAAAAGTATGAAATTAATGCTCTGATGATGCCAAAGCATGAGACGAACCCCAGAGGACCAAGATCAACGGAATTACATGCCAGAGATTCGCAAAAATCGAGAAACTGAAGCTCCAACGGGCCTGAAAGTCAGCCAGAATACAAGATCACAAGGCTTTGACCATCCGTTCGGCTTGAGACTTCATACATGGCCTGAAGACCATAAATTAACCGTACACGTCGAATTTCATCCATTCAATCCCCGTGAAAGTGGCCCAACAGACAGATCAACCACAAACCATTGATTTTGGGCCCACCTGCTATCTGGATATACTTCGATTTTTGTCTTAACATGTTAAATGAAGCTCCAAAGAGGATGGATGGATCAGATTTCTCAAGAACATCACGATGGACCCCACTTGGTGATGTGGGTGTACGTAGCAAATTGTCACGTGCATTGCACCAGTCAGACCGGCCGGTCAACACGTGCGTTGAACCGATTCTTGTTGCGAACAAGCCAGCGGATGAACCTGCGTTCACTGGGATACATCAGTGGGCCACCATCATCATGTATTTGGATGATCCACACCGTTCATTGACTTTAGGGGGTCAAATCGACCGCACCTTGATCTGTGGTCCAATTTTCGTGAACATTGTATGTATAGGAAGTCTCAAACGTAGGTCAGATGGCTGAAGCATGGATTCAGTGGGCTGTAATGTTGGAAATCCAAAATAGTCCATCTCCAAATGGTCTTTCGAGGAGATACTGATGGACGGGGTGAATTTCTCTGAAAATTCTGACCATGGGCCCCACCAAATTATCAGTGCAAGAAGTTGGCGCAGATTGCTGCGTCTGTGAAAATCGGATGATTCGGCTCAATCAGCGGATGATCCACACCGCCCAAAATAAGAGGATGTGAGTCTCAATCCCGGTCAAGATGTCCAGATCAGGAAGGCTTGATCATTTGGCCTTGTAGCAGTCACTACACGCGAACTGTTTTTGCACTTTCACTGTGCAGAATATAGTCCGTAGATTGGGTTACGCATGCACTGGCTTTCACTGGGAACTGTTATGGCCCATTTATACGATCTGAGTGCAGGATTTGGACTATCCAGATGATAGAGAAGAGGATTTGGTTTGTCCCCATGCTGATAGATGGGATCGAAGGTACATTAGTGGACAACAACGAGCGTCCGATTATCCCTATGTAAAAACAGGGTGCGCTGGAGCAGAATCCGACTCCTGGTCGGATTGTGATTCATGCATGTAGCTGACTCCAAGCCACCGTCTTCTTGCTGATATAAAGGAGAGAGAGAGAATGTGAGAGGCATCATCAGTTGCTGGGGCTTGGACGTGGAAGAGATAGAGAGAGACAGGGGAAGTCTTTAACAGTTTCATATTCTTTTTCTTAAATTCTTTTCTTTCTTTCTTCCTTCATGCTTTCTTTTTGTTGAGAGATTTTAGCTTCACCATGTGCATGTGTGGCTAAACCTCTTAGCTAGGGCTAAGAGGTGAAGCTTGTAGTGTCATGGAAGACCTTTGCTTGTGCCTTTTTGTTTAAGACTGAACTGATGTTCATTTTAGTTTATTAATGGGAATGTTTTTAGTTTTTAATGGTCTGTTGTGACTAAAATTACAATGGGTCTGCGATAGCTTCAAGTATCTTCCTTTCCTTTATGTTTATGACGTCAGGAAGCCCTGTTGTTCACCATCATCTCCTGGGCATGGTCAGATGACGGTACCTTTGCTAACCTTTAAAAGCATATTGACTGGTTGATAATTAGTTTAATTCTATTGTTTGCTTTGTCTCCTGGGCATGGTTTTGGTGATGGAATCCATTCTAATTCATATACCTTTCATCTCTTTGAAACTATATCAACGGCAGTTCAGTTTAATTTCCATGATTCTTGAAGCAGGTGTAAGATCTTCCTGATCTCTACAAGTGGATCCTCTGAATCCCTAGTTTCTTACCTCTGATTTTTTCAAAGCTTTAGATTAATACTTTCACCATTATTCCTTAAATTGATTTGATTTAGATTTCATCTTAGTTTAGTTCTAGCTCTAGTTAGTTTCAGATAACATACAAGTATCAGTCACTTGGGATTACCGAGTTTATTATTACATCACAACCCTGCACTTAGGGAGTGAACAGGAAACCCAGGAAACACTTCATAGTTTGAATCTTAATGGACTGCTAAGGAAGGAAAGTAAAAAAGAAAGGAAAATGGAACATGAAGACCCAGGAAACACTTTTCTTCTCTTGTAATGTTTATCTACCCATCAATGTTTCTTCTCTTGTAAGTTATTCTCGTCTTCTTAAAGATGAAAGAGCCCAGAGGACCTGTTTGGCAAACACCTAACAATGAGTTCACTTCATTTTTGTTAATTGTAATCATGTACTAGAAACGATATTCTTGATAAGCAACAATCAAGATCTCTATTAAGAGCTGTAATTAACCAAAATGAGATGAACTCATTTTTAGACGTCTACCAAATAGGCTTGGAAGCAACTGCAACCAAATGGAAGTAGAACACATAGAAATTGTTAAAAAAATGAATTTAAGTAAACAGATTCACAATTTTCTTGTGAAGTTAGATACAGAGAGGACAAAGTCCTGTTTCGAGTGGAAGGCACACCTATTGCTGGGTGTGGGTCTACCATCATTCACCACCAGACAGTTATATAAAAGAAATCTAATTGATCAGGACATGGGAAATATTGACACTAAGATTGCATGAAAAGAGGACACATCGGTGGAATCAAGTGTGAGACTTCAAATCTGAATACATCAGATGGTAAGTTAAAAAATGTAGCGATTCAATTAATAAGAGAAAATTAAGTAAGAAAGAAATGCCCTACCTGATTGATGGCACAAACAATGGGAACATTCATATGGAACAACACTGAGTAGATTGTCTCTTTCAGTTATCTTCTAGATGCCTTAGCAGATTCAGTATCCAAAGAAAAGGAAAATTAATTAAAAAAAAGGTATCAATTTAACTGAGAATGCACTAATGTTTTTACCAGGCCATCTAATGTAAACATTCAAGGACACACCAGTAATGTCATCATCATCTAGGTAGCATAGTACTTTATAGTACCATATTAGGTTGAGTGACACTACATATGCTATCGGTAGCAAATTTTAGTTTCTATTTGGAATAGAATTCTGGAAAAAAAATTTAAAAAAATTGAAGGGCCCATTCAAATGTGGTATTATTCCATCCAAACAACATGTAGGTGAAATTTTATTTAGCTAAATTGCATCTGAATTGGAATTTAAGGTGTCCCACACCCTAAGAACTAACCTGGATGTTCGTATGCAGCTCCGTATCAAAATCCAATCATCTTTCTCGTCGATGGTAAGGAAATAACATGGATGCTCCAAAGAACAGTCAGTAACCATATCACAGTTGTTGCCATCCAATCTCCTATTGTATTGGCATCGACGGGACATGAGATTGTTTTCTACTTTCTCAGCCTTTATCTCCTGTGCATAAGAATAAGATCTCTGGAATGATTGAGGCTTCTTCCCATGGTGGCCTCTAAATGAATAAGTCATACTTCCTTCACCTGAAATCTGCCATCGGTGCTTTTTCTTATTGAACATCCTGCCATCTGCATGGGTGATCTCTCCCATCATGAACATTTAATTATCAGAATTTGAAACAGAATGACAATGGTATCCATGACTGAGAAGGACACCATTTGGTTTGGTTTTGTCCCACTGAAAACCCAAAGAACTAATATCAGAACAGCCACATTCCTCATCATAATACAATGCAGATTCCTTATCATTCATGCTCAAGGCCACTGACATGGAAGAATCATGTTGTTGGTTGGGAATGTTAGGGAAAAGGCTCTTGTTTGTTCTAAGGAAATCGTCCAATTCATGATCATTATACACACAATTGTTATACCGTTGACTTTGCTCAGATAAGGATATGTTTTTCAGCCCTCATCCTGCGGACTTCCTCTTCTTGCTAGAATGCCCCATAGTGCTGCTTTTATCATGCAATCTGCTTAACTTGGTATGCTTCTTTGATTGATCACTATCTACTACATCTGATAGAATTTCTCTATCAGCTCTTAAGGATTTCTGGCTGTAATTACCATAACTATTTGCATCTTTTCCTTCTCCATACGACACGAAACTTTCAAGTTCAATTCTTGATTGAAATGGCTTTCTTGCAGATGCACCTTTACTCTCATGTGTCTCTCTCGAGACATTTTCCATCCTTGCATTCATTGCCTTCTTGCCTCTTGCAGTGAAAATCAGCCAAATCATCAAGATAAACTATAATTCTCTCAAGCAACTGTATTGAACTAACTGGGTGTTATAGTGATACAGCCGCTTCGCCTAGCTAGTTCCAATCCAGAACCAATCCGATCATACAGCCATGAGTTGGGTTTGGGTTTTAGAACTGGTTCTAAGATCACCAAAACAAGGTAAATGAAACAACAAATAACATAACATAGGATATTTGGTTATATCTTAAACCAAACCAATCAAACTATCACCTATGAGAGTTTCATATAAGGCTATAAAGCCATTCTCTCTATGTCACACTGATCAGGCTTTTATCTCAACATCACACCAGTCAGGCCTTAAGACCAGGCTTCAGGGTTCTCTCTACATGACATTAATCAGGTGTTAGGCCCAAGCTTCTTTTGCTTTAAGACAGTCTGAAAACTCTGCTATTGAGAGCAGTAACAGCAGCCTTGTCTTGTACGTCCATTGTCTCTCTCTCTCTCTCTCTCTCTATGTGTGTGTGTGTGTGTGTGTGTGTGTGTGTGTGTGTGTGTGTATGTGTGTGTGCTATACACGCTCCTGAAACTGAGAAAGAGAAAGAAGAAGAAGCACAAACCTGCTGCCATTCACTCGACCGTTCCATCCAAGCAACAAAAGCTGATGGCAAGAAATCCCTCCCAAATTCATTCCTCTGCTTGTAAAGAACTTTCATCCCATCCGCTTTAGAAGCATTCCTTTCCATAATCCTCTCCATGAAACAAGCCTCAGGGACCAGATCTAACCCCTGCGAAACCCTAATTCTCCCAATCCTTGAAAAATTCATGCAATACTCCCCTAAATCGTCGCCTTCTTCCACATTCCTGCCAAACGTGGCCTTACTCTTCGATCCGTGCCGACGGATCTCTGCTTCCTTCACATCCTCCTCATCATCTGCCTTCCTCGACATGAACCGGATCATCTCATCCTGCTCCTCAGTGTTCTGCCATAGCTTCTCGACATGAATCGGATCATCTCATCCCGCTCCTCAACGTTCTACCGCAGCTTCTCGACATAGATCCGCAATTCGGCCTCCAATTTCTCCATATCCTCGATTCGGAGCGTCAGATCACCGATTTTAATGATACTTACCTCGATCGAGAGAGATGTTTCGAACGGAAGGTACATATATTAGGAAGAGAGATTATTCAGTGGGGATGAATTGAGGTCGAGTGAGAAAAGCTAGCAGAGATGGAGTTTCATGAAGTGAGAGAGAGAGAGAGCTGTAGAATTCGATCGAAGCTGAGAAATGAAATTGGGGATTTCAGATATACAGGATGGGGAAGTAATGGATTAGCTACTGACAGGTCGAGTAGCGACATCACCAACTTCAGTGGGCCCCACCGTGATGCACATATTATATCCACACCATCCATCCATTTGAAGAGATCATTTTAGAGCATGATCTAAAGAATGAGTCAGATCCAAACCTCTAGTGGACCCCACCACAGAAAACAGTTTTCTCAAAAAGGAAAAAAAATCAAGATTCCTAATTTTCTTTTTTAATTCTAAATTTGTTGAAATTTATCAAAAATAAATAAATAAAATTCTCAGTTTTTTCAAAATTATAAAAAAAATAAAAATCAATTCTTAATAGTTGTAGAAATACTTAATTTTTTTTTTCCAGAATTTTCAATTATTTGAAATTTCTCAATTTTTAAAAATTTTTCAAATTTTTTTCAAGATTCTCAAATTCAAAATTCTTTTTTTTTTTTAATTTCAAAATTTTCAAAAATTTTAAAAATTCTTCATTTTTTTTAAATTCTCAATTTTTTTAAAAAATCATAATTTTTCATATTTATCATTTTTTATTCTTAATTTTTTAAAAGTTCTCAAAATTTTAAAAAATTCTTAGTTCTTAGAAAATTCAAAATTCAAATCTCTTCAAAACTCTCTTTTTTTCTTTTTTTTTTTTTTCAAAATTCTCAATTTTTTCATAATTGTCAAAAATTTTAAAATTTATTAATTCTTTCAAGATTCTCAATTTTTTTTCAATATTATTAAATGTAACTTATGCCACTGAGGCTAAAAAGTAGACTTTTGGCCTCAGTTCCTATGCAACTGAGACTAAAAAGTGGACTTTTTACCTCAGTTCCTATACAATTGAGGCTAAAAAGTAGACTTTTGGCATGACTCAAATTGAGAAATCCACTAGCTTGGATTTCACAATCGGTGAGCATTCGTGATTTCATGAAGCTACACGTGAAAAGTACAAGCCATTTTATAAACATATGAGATCTTTCACACGTATCCTGTTAGCATGTGAGGTGCGTTTATATGCATGGACACTTGATTGTTGAAGTAGGACCGTTGGATATTTTTCATTTTAACCATCCAATGAATGTCCACCGATCTATTCAAATAATCAAATATGACCATACACCAATTAATTTGAATTACAGGCATGCCATTTATAAAATTTTTAAGTGCCTGCGTATCATCCATCACATTTTACCAGAGTATCAAAGGTAGACATTTTGCATCGATTCCTATACAATTGAGGCTAAAAGGTAGACTTTTCGCCTCGGTTCCTATGCAACTGAGGCTAAAAGGTAGACTTTTTGCCTCAGTTCCTATGCAACTGAGGCTAAAAGGTAGACTTTTCGCCTCAGTTTCTGTGCAACTGAGGCTAAAAGGTAGACTTTTCGCCTTAGTTCCTATGCAACTGAGGCTAAAAAATAGACTTTTTGCCTCGGTTCCCATGCAACTGAGGCTAAAAGGTAGACTTTTCACCTCGGTTCCTATGCAACTGAGGCTAAAAAAATATACTTTTCACCTCAGTTCCTATGCAACTGAGGCTAAAAGGTAGACTTTTTACCTCGGTTCCTATGCAACTGAGGCTAAAAAATAGACTTTTCGCATCGGTTCCTATGCAACTGAGGCTAAAAGGTAGACTTTTTGCCTCGATTCCTATGCAATTGATTCTAAAAAATAGACTTTTTGCCTCGGTTCCTATGAAAATGAGGCTAAAAGGTAGACTTTTCGCCTCGGTTCCTATGCAACTTAGGCTAAAAAATAGACTTTTCGCCTCGGTTCCTAAGCAACTGAGGCTAAAAGGTAAACTTTTCGCCTTGGTTCCTATGCAACTGAGGCTAAAAGGTAGACTTTTCACCTTGGTTCCTATACAACTGAGGCGAAAGATGAACTTTTAGCCTCAGTTCCTTAGCAACCGAGGCTAAAACACACATTTAGCCTCCATTTTTTTCAACTGAGGCTGAAATATTGTGGCTAAAGGCCTATTTTCTTGTAGTGGTTTATATAAAATAATATACTTATTAAATATCATATGACCTCTGAATGGTTTGATTCTTCTATTGAGGTGATCGAAGTCCTAACAACGAGTTGTGCTGACGGTGCGATGGTTCGTCTCAAACTCCAACGGATGGATGGGTTATCATACGAACGGGGACTGTTTTAAACGATTAGATTTAAACCGTAGTGATCATGAATATTTAAGTAGGTTAGGTTTGTATTTATACTAGATTACATGGTAACACCCGAGTATTAATGAAAAATACGGGGTGTTACAGCCCTACAAATCACAAATGAATACATTTATCTAGCCAAGGTAGTTTCTCAAGGTCTAATACTTGACCTGACACCTTTTGTACTCAACCACATGTATAGGGGCATTTATGAAGTCACCACCAAAGGTCTATTTCTTGGAGGATGATTGTTGAAGCTTCTCCAGATGTGGATTTATGAATATTTTCATCATTCTCTTGTACGCGATCCCATCCGCTCCAAAACCGTTTATTCTTCTTACAGTGAACGCATCATCAACTCTCCTTAATCAATCTAATCATTCTCTACATATATGAGTAATTTATTCTTTCATCTAAATAGAAGCAAGCGAATTGGTTGTTCATTCTATTTCATGATGGAGAATACAGTCTTGGCTGGCTCACTGGCCGATTCGAACAAAAGGACGACCAAGAGGCATTCTAGACACACTTGGCTCGGGAAAGTTATCTCATGTGTAGGGACCTTCCCTACGAAGGTACGATCGACACTAGCATAAATGCTAAGGCTAAGATTGAGTAGTATTGCCCGAACTTGCTTGTTCGATAGTTCGGTTTAGTCCAATGTATCCCCTATCCATTCACCCAGAAAACATGTAACCAACTCCCTTTTGGTAAGCCGGTCACCAACATCGTTGAACTCCACCAGTCTCTCCATTCTTCTTTTTAAGAAGCTTGGTTAGCTCTTGATCTTCCTTGCTATCCAAACCAACCACAGGAAATGGATACTTTCACCATTTGGTGGGAGAGTTATTATAAAAAAAAAGTTAATGAATATGTCACAAGAAGAAATTACAACTTAACTTTCTTCTAAGATTGAGCTTAAATGAAAGAAAAGAGCAACACACCATTGGCCAGTACACTGATCCGAAGGACAAATAAGCCGAAGACCAAATTGGCCATTACATCTGTTAGTGCACTCATTTTTGCACCCTGGTTTGTCAATCACATGAGTTGTTGGGTCATAAAGTTGGTTGAGCCTTTAGAAAGTGAAGATCGAAGACACATCGGAGCAGAAGAATCAAGGCGGCAAGAACAAGTAAACAAGTGGCCTTGGTGACCCTAACCCTAACTCGAAACAAATCATATACCTCTAGATGATCTTGACCTAATAGGAATAATTAATTCATCATCCCTTAGCCTTAGGAAATCAAGAAAAACATGATAAACAAAGCTAGAAGAAGTGCAAAATTGATGTGTAAAAGATAGCCCGAAACAACAGTTTTTTATGAGACTTCGATGGCATCGAGCTACCATTGGAGAGCCTTTAATGCAATCAAACCCCTTCGATGACATTGAAAGCTTAATGTTCGATGAAACTAAAGACAATCGATGACATTGAAAAATGGTCCAGATATGTCTAACAAGAAAACATTATATTGTTTGGATTTTCTCGATGACATCTAAGGCTTGATGTTCGATGACATCGAAGACCTTCGATGACATCAAAAAATGGTCTAGATATGTCCAACAGGAAAACATCATATTGTCTAGATTTTCTCAATGACATTGAAGGCTTGATCTTCGATGACATTGAAGGCCTTCGATGACATCAACAGAGCTGTTTTCTATCCATTTTTTGACTGCTGGAGCTTGAACTTTTTATAAAAGGTTTTTAGGCATTTTGATGGGGTTTTGGAGAAATAGAAGGTAAGGTGTTTCCATATGCATATCCCTCATTCATTAATTTTATTCCATTGAGTTCTAAGCCATCTCCTTCGATATTATAACTCTAATGAGGATTTTAACCTCAACATTGAGATGTGTTTGAACTCCTCCATTTCCTATTTCTTATACTTAAGCAATCTTGGTAAACCATTGTCCAAATCATACAGGAGACCTATTTAGATGAATTCCCTAGTATAAACAACTACACCCACTCCCATCACCTTGGTCATTTTGAAGAAGCATCAAATGCAAGGAGATTGATCGAGGAGTTGAAGCCTTAATGAAGCAGTGACAACATGATCAGGGGAGCATCAGGGAGCTGATTGAAGCACGGGAGAGCGGAGATCAAGCAACCCAAGAGGAGTATCAAAAGGAACTCAACTCGACAAGTAAGTGTCATGTGTAGGAATCTATTGTTGTGCTCCTTCCTTGTGTAGGTTGGAGTGCAAGAGTTTGTGTTCAAACTCGCCTAAGTTCTTTCGTGGGACCTTGGCTCTCCCGTAGGGTCTAAATTCCTGGTTCTTGTGTAGGACTTAGGTTGTTCGTTAGTTGAAGGAAAAAACCAACTCGAGTCCTTGTGTAGGCCTCTAGTGGGAGAATACGTGTCGAGTTCAGGATTAGGACCCTTGCTCTTGTATAAGGCATAAATCTTAGGTTCGGATTAGGACCTTAGGTCTTGCGTAGGGCATAAATTATTGGGTGTTTTGGTAAGACTCTTGCTCCTACGTAGGGCATAAATTATTAGGTGCTTTGGTAGGACCCTTGCTCTTGTGTAGGACATAAACTTTAGAGTCCTTGTAACACCCTGAACTTTTCAATATTCGAATATTTAAAGTTCTTGAGTGTTACAATATAATTTAACCTATTATGTACATGTGTACTGTATCGATCTAGCTAACCTAACCTCACATCGATTTCCAAATGCGAATTTAACCATTGAGAATAGTCTCCATTCACAGATCAAGTCATCTGACCGTTAATTTTAAAAAAAAATCAACCATCAAGTGATTCGACATATGTACCTTCCCTTAAATGAATTGGCGAATAACTCTTTATCCATAATAATTAATATGTAAGTTTGTTTGTAAGAAATATTTAGAAAGGTTCATACAAACATGTAGAACCATTAGATTTCACAAAAGTCTTAGATTAGCAATAATTACAAAAATGCCATTAACCTGAACCTTGAATTCTAGATCACAAGTTTCTCACGATCCGTTTGATGAGAAACCTTATAACACACCTATATATCATGAATTAATTGTACATATTAAATTTCAACCCTTATATCAGCGAGATCCGTATTTAAAACAAAAATTCACTTGATATGGACCACCTAAGGACTGTGATTGCCTGATACTTTAAGAGGGTCCATACCTATAATGGAAAAAATGAATGGATGGAGTAGATTTCTCTTAAAACATCACCATGGACACTACACAGAGGGTGCACATGTACAGTGTGCATGCATCTCCGGAGCACCATGGGATAAAACCAGTCAAACCCGGTTTGACCGGGTTAATCCCGAAGAGAAACTAATCTCTTCTCTGTTCTTCCCGCTTACGACGTTTTAACACGAAACTACTCCGCTGCGAATCTGTGGTGGGTGATGTTTTAATTTAAACCAATTTGATTTAAATGATTTTAACTCGCAAGTATACGAATCAGATGTAAATATGGTACGTATTACGAGATCGTTCCCACAAGGACTGGTTGTCGTAATTCAAAATTTAAGACTCTTCTTAACTAATCCAACAAATATTTTAGCAAACTAATAAGTAAACTAACATAAATCTATGGAAAATAACTGAGAACTATGAGAAAAATTCAATCCAAGAGAAGACTAGGACTTTCGAATCCACCCCTAATTATCCTAACCCTTGTTTTACCTGTTGATTTATTCTAATTCAGATTGATATAAATTTAATAAACAAAGCACATCCTATGTCCTTAGTCGGGCACACAGAATGTATAATCTTTTAAAGCATATGGATCACATCTTTCCATCCATGGTCAGGCATGTAGGGATGTAAATCCTGTTTCTTCCTCTATAAGAAACCTGTTCATGGTCAGACACAAGCACCTAAAGTAATATTCTAAACAACATCCATATCTAAACTTTAGTCGAGCTCATAGAATGGAGAAGTATAGAAATCTTAGGAAAGCACACTAGAAAAAGAAACAAATTAATCTAATTAAAATAAATTCAACATAAACAAAAGTCAATCAAATTAGGGGCTTCATCTCAGCCCTATCTAAGAGATTTAGCAATCCATAAAATTAATTAGAAAAAAAGAAAATATACAATAAAAATATTAAAAACATCTTCCTTATCTCTCTTCTTCTTTCTTCTCTCTCACTTCTCTTTCTTCTCCTTGGCTCTGGATCTTCCTTCTTAGCTCTGAATGAATGCTCCCCACGTCCAAAACCTCCTTATATAGTTGCTGGAGTGGTGAAAATCGGATTTGAATCGGATTTGGAAAGCTATGCATGCGCAGCGAAAGTCTTTTCGCAGCCAAGTTCGGTGCCTCGAAACATGCCACTTTCATCGCTCAAATTCCAAAGAAACACCGTCTTTTAGGATTTTATTGGGTCCTCTACATGATAGACGGTTCAGATCTGCCATATGATCAAAGATGGTGGGCCAAAACCGCCTGAAAAAGTCAGTTTTCACGGATGTGCGAAACCTTTCGCACCATTTCGCTATTGTGATCGGTGGGCCCCACAGAAGAATTTTCTGGAAAATCCACCCCGTCCGTTGGATTCAGAATGAAATTTCAGTCAAGAATGAGTGGTTTTGAACGTCCATAGGTGTGTCCCAGAGAAGAATTCACTAAAAGATCAGGTTTAAATGCTACAGGGCAGCCCTTTTGTGGCCCCTGTATTACACACATGTGCACGCATGGATGCAAAAGGTTAGCATGGTTTTGTAGCTCTCGAAGCCCTCTATACGGTGGATGGATCAGATCGGCCGTACGAGCAATGGGTGGGGCCCACTACCGTCCGCAAAACGGACACCGGCCGTGTGTCACGCTGGAAATAGAAATTTCCTTTTTTTTTTTGAAGGAGAGGGTCGGGTCAGCGCTAGCTTGGACCAAGCGTCTGGTCCGGTGCACGCTAGGCACGTGTGTACACCATGTACACACGTTGTACATATGGGCCATCTGTAGTGTTTATGCAAAATCTGCACCGTCCATCTTTTTTATCATATTATTTTAGCCGTCAGTACCAAAGTTGAGGCAGTTCCAGATATCAGGTGGGCCCCAAACTGAAGATTAATGGGATGATCTGTCCGTTGGCCTACTTTTCGAGATCTTTAATGGATGAAATTTAACGTGTACGGTTAATTTATGGCCCACATCGCATGTATGAAGTTTCAAATCAATCGGATGGCGGGAACTATGTGATCTTGCATTCTGGACCATTTTCGGGCCTTTTTAAACGTGAACGGCTTGATTTCCTCGGGTCCCTGGCATGTAAATCCGTTGATCTTGTTTCTCTGGAGTCCGTCCCTTACTCTGGTGACTTCGGAGCATTAGATCTATGCTTTTAATCTCTGTTTCAGTCCACGCTCCTGGTTACTACCTGTAATAAAAAACATATTTAAAATACGACATTAAACATTATCATATACGTCAAATTAGGTATTTATCGGGGTCTGATATGCAATATTTAACCCTCATCAGTGGGCCACCATCATAGATAAATAAGAGATTAGGACTATCCATCGGCCACCACCCCAGAATCCGACTAAGGTGGGCCATGCTCAGGGAGAGACTGAGAGCAGCATGCTGTTCCAGCAACACTACAAACGGTCGGTTGGAATTCGATCTTTTGTTGCGTAACAAACCAACCAACTGCAAGAAGATGGTCTGAACCCTCTTTTCAAATAGGAAAGAAGAGAAGGAAAGAGATATCATCCACAGTCCCACCGGTTTTCACGGCATCTTTGTCAACTCTCATAGCTATTCCGCCGGTTTTCACGCGATGGTGCGAAAAGATCCTCCTCGCAGTAGATCCTCAAAACCAAGCTTTACCACAAATCTGACGGACCAGGAAGCACCGGATAGCAAATCTGATCCACCTAGAGATGCCCAAATCGAAAGGCAATGGATCGGGACCGAACGACCATCAATATCGGAACCAATTCCCCTATCCGATCAGGGATCCAAACCATGCATCCACAGACCATCTGATGATCCGATCAAGATCATTGCTTGATGGGCCATCATAAGAACATAAAAGGAAAGAAAGAACTTCAAGATAATTAAGAGAAATAAAGAGAATCGAAACCTGAAGAACGTAGTAGGTGTGTTGCCGTTCCGCACTCCACCA
The DNA here is from genome assembly GCA_037074715.1 of Magnolia kwangsiensis. Lineage (NCBI taxonomy): Eukaryota > Viridiplantae > Streptophyta > Magnoliopsida > Magnoliales > Magnoliaceae > Magnolia > Magnolia kwangsiensis. Next base: position 32,289,479 of record CM073586.1, on the reverse strand, counting down.
CCATAACATGCAAAGAAGAACGCTGTTACGGCGACCTAAAGAAGTTCCGCAGGAAGTTTTTTCCATCCAAGGTTTTCGGCCACGATAGATCTATCAGATCTGGACCGTTCGATCCCCATCAAAAGGAGTTCCGACTTAAATCCAGAATCCTAGAGGAGTCAAGGAGGATGCAAACAACATCTACTAAGTACCACCTTGCAGGGCACCTTCAACGTGCAGGCAGTAGACTTCCAACTTATAAATCCTATTTTTCCCAATGTCGAAGAGGCACACAATTAGGCTGGAGGACGTACCAACAAGAAAGAGAAATGAGGGAGAGAAGGAGAGCCTCTCTGCTGCTAAGCCAATATGGTGTAATTGTTAAATTCGGCATCCGGGCGCAACACTACATCTCGAGTCTCGCCAGGTCAAGATGAATCAAACTATCATGCTGCACTCTGCAGTCCTTTGTAAGGTTAAATTCTATCTAGTTTAAGACTAGAATAGCATACTTCTTTCTAGAACGATTCAAACCGTGTTAAATTAGAAAGAGAATTCATGAAACAGAGGATTGGTCGGGCCAAGAACGATCACTGAACAAGGTAAGCCGCTGTCCGTGCTCTATCTAAATTTAAGACTTCTTAAGCATAATAGTAAGATTAGATCTTATAATAACTCTAGCCTAAGTTTAGTCTTAGTCATATAACCTATTTAGGGTTACGATCTAAATGATCCATGTAATCATGATTAGAATTCAACCCTAAAGTGTGCACACAAAATTCTAAGGACAAGAGAAGGTGATCAAATTTTAAGGTGAGGGTTTTATCCTTTATGCTTACCTTAATTTAAGTTGGCATAATTTAATTACTTTTTTTAACATGTTTATATGTTATTATGATTCTCTCCTTGCGATTGTATAATTTTACCACCATCAATTGTCTATCCTTTAAAAATTATGGTATAACTTTGATTACATGTGATCTTTATGAATTTATTTGGGGCGATGGATACAAGCCTTGCCTTTATCTTATTAATCTTGTTGAGTTATCCATTGCTACTCTCCTTATTATTGAGTTGACCATCACTACTCTCCTCTTTGTTGAGTTAGACATTGCTACTCTCTCCTCTATATCTTGTTAGCCTTGTGCTATTTACCTTCAAGCCTAGGGGATGTGTCTTGATATTCCAAAACTTTCATGATTCAGTTTACATTCTCTTAATGCAAGTGATGTGTTGAAAGTATCACAACTAGTGATTTACTTATTATATCATGGACGTAATGCACAATGGGTAGAGACTCTCTTGGTAGATACATAATTCCATAGCTTTTTGGGTAATAATGCACAAAGTGATGTAAGTAATTCGCAATGCGTGTTACGCCACTTCTAAGATTAGATGTCGCAAATAGTCACTCCATGAACAAATTATGTCACATAATTCATTTGACTCATGTATTGTGCTGCCTTGAAGTGTTCACGTAAATCCATGGTAGTGTTAGACATGTCAGTGAATTTTCGTAGTGTGAGAATGCGGGGTAATTCAGGTTTTCTATGAATCGTATTCCACATTGTAATGATCACTATGTATAATGAGCCGCATACACTTTACTAGGGATGCTTCTCATGTAGGTTGATTACGAATTCTGATACCCCTCGTAGTAGTGGAGTATGAGATATATCAGAACTCTTACATTACTTTTATGAATCTCTTGAATTATCGTTAATCTTAAACGATAACCATTGCTATGAGTAGGGCATTAACCCTCTCTATCATGCCCCAAACTTGGAAACCGAGCTCAAAAAATTATCGATCGCTGAATCCAGCGTCGATAGCCTTCGTAGTACCCCATTTTCGGCTCCTAGCACTCATATGCCAGATTCCGATCCTGAGATCATACAAGGAGGATATTTAGAATAAATTTTCATAAAGAGAAGCATAACCACAAGCATAACCCACAACAATAACAAGAAATATCACCACATATCTACTATAATAAAAAACTTTTGAGTACAAGACATGAATATAATATAGATAACAAAAACTCCAGAAGCTCTACCGCATGCTCTTACCTCAGCTCAATTGTGTCCTAGCGTCACTTGGATGCATTTATCGTGCATAAGCTTATAGAAATCTTAGAGGGTGGTGTAAGTGTATGCGTAATATAAGCGTGATCAGAATACAATATCAGAGTAATGCGAAAACATGCTGGCAAGTCTACGAATACCATCAGCCTTATCTAGGCTTTGTGACACAAAAACATAATAAGCCAGTGACATATCTAAGCTATGCAATGCAGAATCATAATATCTCAAATGTCACATGCTGAGGGTACAATGCAATATGCAAATGTAAATGAAATGACAAAGCTAGAGTATGTAGTCAAGATGATAGTATGTGGTATTTCCAGCTGTGAGATTCATTACAAGGGACTTCTATCCAAACCAATCTCATACCTAAATTTGGATAGCTAGACTCAATGTGGTAAACTCTTGATCTCAAGTTGGTCATGCACCTTAATCGAAATTCTTACCATTGTGAAGGTACACATAATGATTTGGTTGCGCACCACCAGCCCGAGTGGATAGTGGATGGATGAATGAAAGAGTCAAATGCTAAGTACGAAACTCCTGCATAGTACCCCACTAACACAGTAACTTGCTAACCACTGGTAGCTTGCTCAGGCTTTTAGGCCCCGCCCACATCAGCGTTCGCCCACGCGTGCCCGCCTACGTGTACAACAGTGACAGGGTGTCATAATATCAGTATCGTACATCTTAGGGATCATCCCGGGATCTAGTACAATGCTATCAGTCACACCAAGGCTATGCAGTGTAAGGAATGAATGTTGTCGTCCACACCAAGGCTATGCGAAGTAAGGCATGAATGCTGTCAGGCATACCAAGGCTATACGATGCAAGGCCTAAATGGTTAATGTCATATGCAAGATGCAATGCAATAATACCAGTCCTCCTCAGGGACCACATATCAGTACAACTCATTAGTGAAGTATCACCGGGGCATAGTACACTCCACACTAGATGCCGCCTCCCTAGCCGTACAACCAAGTGAGTGGAAGAGACCTCACTATCCGCTTGCCTAGTAGTCAGCCAATATATATATCCGGCTCGTTGGTAGCGAACCCACTTAAGAGCTAGTCAAACGTAGCTTAGCTTAAAGCCCCCTCACCCACGCCCCCTTCTAACCTACCACAACGCAGGGAGAGACGCGTCTTACTGGTATATAGCCCTCATGCGCTCATGTATCTACTCGGTCTCGATGTTGGAGCATCCTCCTAGTACCATAAGGGTTTAAAAAATTTCACCCAGAGACATCTATGGCTTCTCATGTAGAATTAAAATATTTTCGGTGTCCAATCCTACCATCAGGCTACAACCTTGATGTCGCTATGGCGTATAGTAATCATGTCACACAAATGTGAGATGCATGAGTCATACTATCCAGTCATGTAGTGTAACACCCTGAAAATCGGGGGTCGTGTATAAACTCAACTCCCGAGTTCCAGACCATCACTAATGCAACAAAAATGATTATGATTCAATGTTGTCTGAGTTAAAGCATTCACATGAGTAAAAGTATACCAAAACTGTAATTCATACTCTAGATCTAGTGATAAAAGCAAGCGGAAGACTAAACAATATATATATCACTGTATGGAAAAACAAAGTAGATCTCGACTGTCACTAAAGTATGAATACATCACTGAGTCTCATATACATGTAAATGACAAAAAAATAAATGTCCAGAAGAGTCCCACTGTGAAGTCCCGTCAACCCAGGTCACCTAAGCAAAGCCATCATGATACTGCATGTACGAGAACTCATCCTGGTCCTCGTCAAAGTCTGGCTCTGTCTCCTGGATCTCAGCATCACCTGCATCTACAACAGGGTCTGGTGGGTGTTGCAAACACCATCCCGTAACGTGGGAATGAGTAGCTAACTCAGTGGAATAATAGAGCAAGGATTTACATGTTCTCAAATCAATCATGCGATAATAGTAAAGCAGTAAATCAGACAATCCTAATACTGTTGTTAATGCAATATAACATGACGTGATGTATGCCCTCACCGACGATCTCCCTCATATGGCACCATCTTACGACCGCGGCATGCAATCGTCCCTCAAGTGCTTCACATCTTCCAGTCACATGCAATGTTATGGTGATATGATTTTCGAGTTGTTATTAGTCCATTCAAACAGCAGGATTGGGAAACTAAGGTACTTCCCTTGTATCAATCCCAACATAGATCCTGTCTAGGGTCGTCACTCCTAGTAATCTCATACGATATATATTTTGTAGGTCGCTGCAAGGGCTGCCAGGGCTGTTGCTCGCACTCGTTGCACCGCTCCCCCATCACCTTATCAATACAGGCCTACTGTACTCTACTGCTACTGAAGGGTCGTCGCCTCCCGTAGACTCAGAATACGCTTGCGGTCACTACAAAGGACTCGTCGCCTGATCAGTGTAGGCCGACAACAAGAATATAGTGTCCCATACCACCATAATCTGCTCACGAGACTAGGTGCTCACTGGTCACTACGGGGAGGTTTGTGGCCCCAACGTAGGCCGACAGCTCGACCACGGTGTCCCATAACACCATGCCTGGCTCATGAGTCTTCGTGGATCAAGGTACCATGGTTAACAGGGTTTACAATGGTAAGTTCAGTACCCTAGATTCAAGCAGTTATGACTCATGCTGGGTGAACATACATCGGCCAGTCGGGTTACTTGACGGGCTCGACTAGCGCGATCGCATCTCAAGTCGAACGATATGAAGTGTGTAAAATACTTCGCGTGGCCTAACCACTGCCGCCAACTCCAGAACACGGCTCGCGTTCATTGACGCGTCGTTCGTGGCCACGAAAAGCTAACCACGAATTCGCTCGATTACCGACTGCCTGGACTAAGTATAGTCCCAAACACATGAATTCACATCAGCAATTTATGTAGGAGTATTAGAATTGAAATACAATCATGTGAGCATGTTAACACATGTTATAATGTTCAACTTAAGCAAATCTTCAAGCACATACATTTCATGCATATAATGAAATCATGCATATAGTCAACATGTAGGAAATCATTTACGTCAGCATATTAATTGAGAAATCCATCTCAAACTAGTTCATAACATCATTTAATTCAATACATACTAATACAAACATTTATACAAACACATACACTACACACTTAAGTATACATATAATATGTCGAGCCGAAGTGCGCAATTAGGCGAATCTCTTCGCCAAACTAATTATGGACGTATTCCTAACTTTCTAATGCGACAACAAACCATGTCAATCACATCAGCAAAATATGAATGTAATCAGTACTTCCTACAAATGATTAAAATGCCCTAAATCTCATATTCTTCGTTGATTTACGAAACAGGAAACGGATAGCATGTTGTACATGTCAAACGGCGATGCCGTCGATAATCTACTATTAAAAGTCATTGAAAGCTTTGGAAACAGTCAATCAAAGCGTCTAAAATCCGCACCTTGTCTCTTATGGATGTGTAAATTCGAACGGAGCGTATACGCTTCGTCTACAGCGATAAGAGAACCTAATTCACAAGTTACGTCAGCTAACAAGCTATGAATCCTAGTAAACCTCAAATCAGCAACTTTCTAGGGTTATTTCATACCTGAAAAAGCGGAGGAATCACCGGCCAGGTGATTGAGATGTGTTGCTGAAGCACGTGCAACAGATGGCACGAAGGCAGGAAAAATCTATCCTACTCTCTCTCACAAACTCTCACCTTTTCTCTCTCCCAAACTAGGAATTTTTACAAATTCGGATGGGGGAGAGGAGTGAGGGTTTCAACCCCTTTTATAAGCTTAAAAACGTCCAAAATAGGCTCCGGTACAAGGTTCACTTAGTGCATAACTAATTCGGGGCTGATTCGGTCCAAAAGATGCTTTCTGGTGGTCCCCTAGTCGAATGCGATCGGACTTAAGCTCATGGGTACCAGATCTAGCACGTATTAAGTTTTCAGTCCGGCAGGGTTCGCAGATCGCGCGTGGCGGACCAGTTTCAGTTCAGCGGTCACCGCACGTAGATCAGGGCTGAAAGTCTCATGATATGAAATAGAAATTTTTCCTGATCCGAGGGTGTAATCTGGATGAATTCTGACGGTCAGAACGCTTAATACTGACGCGTCAAGTCGTGTGCCAGATTTAAATTTGAAATTCCAATTCTGTCCCTATTCGCACTCTCTTCAGTCCGGGCTCAATGAAATAGCCTGTGTTTATCGGTTGGACTTGATTTTTGAAATGATTGTCAAGTCCAGCTGGGCGGTCCTAACGGTCTAAGATAGGAGGTATCGGACTTTCGACGCGCGGTCTAGATCCAATACAAAATTTCAAAGTGGTCTAGAGAACAAACCTGATTAGAGTTTGATCCGAGGTTATAGAGTATTATAGAGCCATTGGTTCTACTCGATTTGGGTCTTGTAGAACGTATTTAAATTGATCAGGGACTATTTCCCAACTACTCTAACGTTGCGCTAGCTAACTTATGCTTAATTTCTATAGGAATTAATCCTAAGTGGTTTCTTTGGCTATGGAATTGGGTTCTGAACGATTTTTCAGGTGTTTTAGTTGACCCATTGCCTAAGGACGTCAAATCCCAGATTGGCCAAAATCCGGGGTATTACAATCTACCCCCCTTAAAACACAATTTCGTCCCCGAAATTAGCGAAGGGTAAGGAGTACTTTTTCTAAGGAAGGTTCAAATCCTATTTAATGACTTAACTGTACGTACATCCTAACTCAAATGTTTCGATCCTGGGCCAGTGGGAAAGAGGCCAAGCACTCTTCCGCTGCGCCACTCAGATCGAACGGCAGTGTTGACTAACCTAACTGGATTGGACTCATTACGTTCTACCCCCCTTAAAACTTGGTTTTACTTAAGGTTGAAGAATCTTTGCATCGATCCGTATATCGGAACGAGGCACAACTTAGGGGCTATCCTTAACCTAAAATGGAAACAACCTTTCTCTACATGATTTTCCTTACTAATGATGCGTTCTATGGCATTGGTACCTATGGTCTTAGAGATGAGCCTAATCTCTATTGTGGTTAAGTTTAGGGGCGGGTATGAGTTGGTGGCAAGATATCGAATTCTCTACTGGCTTTAAGTCCTCGCCATTTTCCAAAGACAAAGCAATAACTTTTGGTTATATGTGGTCGAGCCAACGCGGAAAAAAAGTTGTGTAGTGGGTCTGAGCCGGATACATAGACTTTCTGCCTAGAACAGAAATTTATTGTATCAGTTCTTAATCCTAAACGATGTCGATCTTCTGCTTGATCAGAGCATTGGATTTATTGGCAACTACCAGGATTGAGAAATCAATTCAAACCGCGAATACTTCGCTGATAATTACATTTCCTTTACTCCGCGTTCCCGAATGCAATAAGCCCTTTGGGGAAGGCAATTCTAAGGGGCGTGCTAGTACATTCTAAGTTCAATCTGAGGGATTTATAAATATTCCCTGAGAGTGAATGGTTCTTTCCTATGGGCAACAACATAAGTCTGTAAGTCATAAAGGGATTTATCGAAGGGATAATGTTCTACTTCAACCAAATCTAACCTACAATTTCTTAGCATATACAAGCTTTACACTACTTAAAGTAATTAGTAGGCTAGTTTGTAACTCATTAGCTATAATCTAAAGCCTAAGATTATACGTTAAATGGTTCCATACCATTTCTACTACAGAGAATTCTTCTATTGCCTAGGGTCAAGATTGTCTAAATGGAATTGGATTTCTTATATCGTCAGACCCTTTAATCTGCGTCCTCAACTCCCCCATCTCACACGGTGCCATGCGATACGTCGGCAGTGAGACGGGCGAGGAACCAGGAACCAGATCGATAGTGAAATCGATCACTCGTCGGGGCGGCAAGCCAGGGATCTTCCTGAACAAATTTCCAAACTCGCAAACGACTGGCGTATGCTCAAGCATCTAGGCACCAGCGTCTCGCAATAAGGTGGCGTAACTAAGTATGCGGAAAGGGAGATTTACCCGCACTGGAAACGTGAAGGATGTACCCTCTGGCTCGTAGGCTGTCATTATACAAGTCTCGCAGTCAATCTCGGCCCTCGCTGCAGTCAACCAGTCCATGCCAAGAATGACATCGAGATAAATCAGAGCGGGATCGACGACGAGATCTAAAGTCATCGTCTTGCCCCCCAGATCCACCAAACAACCCTCACACATCTGGGTGACATCTGTACAGGACCCGTGAGCTGTATAAACTCGCACCCCATCCATAGTAATGGTCTATAGCCCAAGATGCCCAACTATAGCATGTGATATCAAAGAAATCGTGGAACCAGTGTCCACCATCACGAGAATAGGAATACCTCCAATATGGGCAGTAACCTCGAAGGTTGAATGCTGAGAAGTCTGTGTCGCAGCTGCCTCTGCTGTCAAGGCATGTACCCGTGCCTGCTGTGAATGGTTCGGCTGCTGCGCCGTGGGACGTGAAGGCTGCCTGATCTGCGATACCGGAGGTCTGAAGGAAGGGTGCGCAGGAGCCAACAGTATAGGCGGTGCTGATATCGCCTGTGGACGTGTACGGTCGATCTTCTGTGGCGATGAGAAGCCACTGTCCCGCATCCTAGAAAAACAACTCTACGTTAAGTGGCCCTCTCTCCCACAATATGTGCATAGTAAATCAGAGCACCGCATCGGGGGTACTGGCATGATAGCCCTAGTAGGAGGGTCGACGCGAGGCCTTTTGCCCGCAAAGGGCCTGTCCTGCATTTCTGGTCGTGGCCTAGGAGCAACAGGGCCACGAAATCGCGTAAGCCGATCCACATCCTACTCTGCCCGCATGGACATGTGAATCAACTCCGCATATGAGGGAATGCTCACACAGCACATCTTCGACCGAATATCCAGTCGCAAACCCTCTGAAAAGCGCCGTATGCGCATCTGCTCATCAGCCAAAATAGTCGAGACGTATCTGCCCAACTCCGTGAATCGATGCTCATACTTCGTGACTGTCATGGCTCCCTGTCTGAGGTGGAGAAACTCATTCTCCCGGTCATGCCTGTACGTCTGGGGATAATACTTCTCGTGGAAGCGGAACTCAAACGCTGCCCATGTCCATACAAAGTCGGTGGCAACGGTCCGCAATATGCTGTCCCACCACAAGCTGGCCTCTCTCTCAAACAGGAACGTAGCCAACTCTACCTGCTTAGCCTCTGTATAATGAAGCATCCGCAATATCTTCGACACACGGTCGAGCCAATACTCAGCCTCCTCGGGTCTATGAGAACCCGTAAAAGTGGGAGGCCGTAAGCGCTGGAATCGCTCTAACAAGCCCCGTGTATCTGCGCCATTCCCCGCAGGGTAAGCAGGTGGTGCAGGATGAGCCATGCCCTCATCCTGGGCATATGCATCAGCATCCTCAGCTGGATGCGCAGGTGGTGCAGGTGGAGTCACACCCCCGCCCTGGGCTAGTGTCCCCACAATAGTAGTCAGGAGCTGCTGCTGCTGCAGCATCATGGCCATCATCTGCTCGAATCTGTCGGGAGGTGGAGCAGGTTGTGGCGTGTATTGCGTCGAAGTAGATGCACGATAAGGCTCTCTGACTACCGGTGTGAACGGCGGTGGTCCAACTGTAAGACCAACAGTAGGCTGAGACGCACGAACTGTCTCAGGAATCGGGCCCACAGCAGGGTCCGCATGTGTGTCAGACTGTGAAGGAGCCTGATCCATAGGCTCAGTCAATGCAAGCCGAGCCATGCTCCGCGTAGCCTTAGGCGGCATTCCCTATATTCAAAATAGGGCGCAACCTTGTCAGTCTCAATAGCACAAATACACCACAATCATTCACACAAGGAGTCAAAGGCATTCCATGTACTTCATTTAATCAAAATTGTCACAATACAAGGGATATATCCTTACAAGCATCATGACGAGAAATACATGGGAACTAAGACAGTTAAAATTACAACAGCAACATAAGCAAGCACTAGCCCTAACAAGCTTACAAAACATAAGGTAGGAAATGACTAACTACTAACAACAACATCAAAGGTCGCATCGCTAGTCTGAGTCGGGTGACGGAGGAGGAGCACCCTTATCCTGCAAGCAACACAGGATCACCTTCATGGTGCGAGTCACCTTGCCGAATTTTCTCTTTGTAACGGCCTTGGCATCCTCGACTTCAGCGCGAAGTTTCTGAACTTCCCTTGACAAGGTGATCTGACTCTCCTCAATCCGAGCAATGCGATCATTGCTAGTAGCCTGTGCAGAAGGAGGAGGGCTCTCATCTGTATCCTGAGCCTCCTCTTTTGCCTCTTCCTGGATTTCTTCCTGAACTTCTGCTCCAGGTTCTCCCTCACTTGGATCCTCCTCATCATCAAAGTCATCCTCGCAATCCCCCTCAAGCTGATTCTCACGGTATTGAGACCCAATCTTCATCTTGACCATAGTCGACTCATCAATGCTATGAATCGAAACTGGCAATTCCGGCCCAAGTCTGTAAGCAAACTCAAGCGCGATCTTGCATATCAGTCGGCCAAAAGGAAGCGATTCGGATGTTCTTCTTGACTTGGCTATGAGGATTATCTGTCGCAAGATGAAAGTAGCCATACATACGTTCTCTCCCTGGGCCACCAGATACAAGAAATTGACCATAAGGCGTGTACATTCAATGCGATTCGTCGACCTGGGCTAAACATTGAACGTGCAGATATGGTGCAGCAGGCACAAATCATTAGACATATACGTCACCTTGAGGCTATTATTAGACTGCCATGGAACCAACTTACCGCACAGAAACCTGGTGCGGTGATCTCGTTCACGTCTACTCCTCAGATTCTTCTCACTAGGATGAACATCACCAAGAGGCACGTTCAGAAGTTGCGCAATCAGTCGCACATCAATCGTAGCCATCCGATCTCTACCAAAAGGGATTTTGAACTGCAATGGCTCCAAGGTAGGATTCTGGATACAAGCGTAGAAGGCACGAATGGTGCTCACATTAGCACGAGCGCGAGCTTCAAAGATCGGACCCCAATGCGCAGCTTCAATGTGTTCGAACAACAAAAATTCACCGAACAATCGCCCTTCCACGTCCGCCTCAAACAACACTTTGCGATCAGTGTATTGGCCGTGAGGCATCTCTGATAGAATTACTCGCCCAAGGTGAGTATGGGGATCCAAATCCCCCTTTATACGGCACTCTCGGGCTGTAGCTGGACCTGTGGCGGTGCTTGAACTTGCGGCACCACCCCGCGATCTCCTCGATTGAGCAGGGCGACTTGGCCCAGCCTCGTCTACTGCAGTTTTCTTTTTACCCATCAAAGATAAGATGGTGGAGAGTGACAAAAAGCCTAAAATGGCTTCCATGAAAGCCATGGAAAAAGGAGAAAATGCGGAGAAGTGGCTGTCCAAACTGGAAAAGGGAGATCTAGGCATTGTAGAGGGATGCTTCAAGCTTCCCAAGGATGTATTTTCAAGGAGAAATGAAAATGAAAAAGTGAAATGGAGCACCTCACGATTTCAGCTCGATTTGGGGGTTTTTTGGAGCTCCAAAAGACGAAATCTTCAAGAGGGAGGGCTGCCAACTTCAAAGGAATGATGGAGGGTGGTCGTTTTTGGCCAAGGATGGATTTAGGGGTGGTTTGGAACCACGATTTTTGGATATGGCAGCTAAAAAACAAGAAATGAGCTATGGGAAGGGCTGTTTGTGAAGGAAGTGTATGATTTAGGGGTTTGCTATGGACGAACACTACATGTAGGGGGTATATTATCCAAAATACCCCCAAACTCCAAAGTACACCTCAAATGGAGCATGGTGGTCGGCGATGGCATCGCCGACCGATCACTCGTTCGGTCAGTGGGACCACATGGGTCTGGTCCCTCATGGTCCAGGGACCCCAAATAACTATGGGTCCCACCTTGGTTCATTGTATTTTGACCTATATAGGCCCAAACATGTGTTCAGAGCTTTTCGGGACCAATCTGCAATCCCGAATACAAAACCCTATCATGCAGCACATGATTTTGGGGTATAAGGATCTAGTACATCCATCTAGACTATTAGTTGCTAAAGAAAGTGAAGTTAGAATGGCCTTATAGCCATTTTTTCATGAAATTTTACTATTCACTGTAAAATTTTGTGAAAGTATTATTTTATGTTATTTTCACATTAGGTTTGATGCCTAACATAGAAAGGATAGAAAAGAAATGAAGATTGGAGTGGTGAGAGGAAGAATTTTAAAAAATTTTGGTGAAACGGGGTTTTTAAGCCCTGACGATTGAATACAGGAGTCGTGGTCATCCCACGGCCCAAGGATTTACTTTTACGGGTTTAAAATCGTTCAAAGAACGTCTCAACCCGACTTCTTACGATCTAGGAGCTATTCGGGTTGCTTCATGTGACCCGAGATGCGTTACAGACTCGATCGTGTGATCGATTCGAATAGACTTCGCCTATTGGCGAATCTGCGATCCTAGAAGTGTTTTGAGACCCTTCTCGTACCCACCTAAGTCAAAGGAAGCGACAACGTACGTCGCGAGACCATAACCCAGGCCCAGTATACTTTTATTCACGCTCTGATACCAACTTGTAACACCCTGAAAATCGGGGGTCGTGTATAAACTCAACTCCCGAGTTCCAGACCGTCACTTATGCAACAAAAATGATTATGATTCAATGTTGTCTGAGTTAAAGCATTCACATGAGTAAAAGTATACCAAAACTGTAATTCATACTCCAGATCCAGTGATAAAAGCAAGCGGAAGACTAAACAATATATATATCACTGTATGAAAAAACAAAGTAGATCTCGACTGTCACTAAAGTATGAATACATCACTGAGTCTCATATACATGTAAATGACAAAAAAATAAATGTCCAGAAGAGTCCCACTGTGAAGTCCCGTCAACCCAGGTCACCTAAGCAAAGCCATCATGATACTGCATGTACGAGAACTCATCCTGGTCCTCGTCAAAGTCTGGCTCTGCCTCCTGGATCTCAGCATCACCTGCATCTACAACAGGGTCTGGTGGGTGTTGCAAACACCATCCCATAACGTGGGAATGAGTAGCTAACTCAGTGGAATAATAGAGCAAGGATTTACATGTTCTCAAATCAATCATGCGATAATAGTAAAGCAGTAAATCAGACAATCCTAATACTGTTGTTAATGCAATATGACATGACGTGATGTATGCCCTCACTGACGATTTCCCTCATACGACACCATCTTACGACCGCGGCATGCAATCGTCCCTCAAGTGCTTCACATCTTCCAGTCACATGCAATATTATGGTGACATGATTTTCGAGTTGTTATTAGTCCATTCAAACAGCAGGATTGGGAAACTAAGGTACGTCCCTTGTATCAATCCCAACACAGATCCTGTCTAGGGTCGTCACTCCTAGTAATCTCATACGATGTATATTTTGTAGGTCGCTGCAAGGGCTGCCAGGGCTGTTGCTTGCACTCGTTGCACCGCTCCCCCATCACCTTATCAATACAGGCCTACTGTACTCTACTGCTACTGAAGGGTCGTCGCCTCCCGTAGACTCAGAATACCCTTGCGGTCACTACAAAGGACTCGTCGCCTGATCAGTGTAGGCCGACAGCAAGAATATAGTGTCCCATACCACCATAATCTGCTCACGAGACTAGGTGCTCACTGGTCACTACGGGGAGGTTTGTGGCCCCAGCGTAGGCCGACAGCTCGACCACGGTGTCCCATAACACCATGCCCGGCTCATAAGTCTTCGTGGATCAAGGTACCATGGTTAACAGGGTTTACAATGGTAAGTTCAGTACCCTAGGTTCAAGCAGTTATGACTCATGCAAGGTGAACATACATCGGCCAGTCGGGTTACTTGACGGGCTCGACTAGCGCGATCGCATCTCAAGTCGAACGACATGAAGTGCGTAAAATACTTCGCGTGGCCTAACCACTGCTGCCAACTCCAGAACACGGCTTGCATTCATCGACACGTCGTTCGTGGCCACGAAAAGCTAACCACGAATTTGCTCGATTACCGACTGCCTGGACTAAGTATAGTCCCAAACACATATGAATTCACATCAGCAATTTATGTAGGAGTATTAGAATTGAAATACAATCATGTGACCATGTTAACACATGTTATAACGTTCAACTTAAGCAAATCTTCAAGCACATACATTTCATGCATATAATGAAATCATGCATATAGTCAACATGTAGGAAATCATTTACGTCAGCATATTAATTGAGAAATCCATCTCAAACTAGTTCATAACATCATTTAATTCAATACATACTAATACAAACATTTATACAAAAACATACACTACACAGTCTACATATAATATATCGACCCGAAGTGCGCAATTAGGCGAATCTCTTTGCCAAACTAATTATGGACGTATTCCTAACTTTCTAATGCGACAACAAACCATGTCAATCACATCAGTAAAATATGAATGTAATCAGTACTTCCTACAAATGACTAAAATGACCTAAATCTCATATTCTTCGTTGATTTACGAAACAGGAAACAGATAGCATGTTGCACATGTCAAACGGCGATGCCGTCGATAATCTACTATTAAACGTCATTGAAAGCTTTGGAAACAGTCAATCAAAGCGTCTAAAATCCGCACCTTGTCTCTTATGGATGTGTAAATTCAAACGGAGCGTATACGCTTTGTATACAGCGATAAGAGAACCTAATTCACGAGTTACGTCAGTTAACAAGCTATGAATCCTAGTAAACCTCAAATCAACAACTTTCTAGGGTTATTTCATACCTGAAAAAGTGGAGGAATCACCGGCCAGGTGATTGAGATGTGTTGATGAAGCACGTGCAACAGATGACACGAAGGCAGGAAAAATCTATCCTATTCTCTCTCACAAACTCTCACCTTTTCTCTCTCCCAAACTAGGAATTTTTGCAAATTCGGATGGTAGAGAGGAGTGAGGGTTTCAACCCCTTTTATAAGTTTAAAAACGTCCAAAATAGGCTCCGGTACAAGGTTCACTTAGTGCATAACCAATTCGGGGCTGATTCGGTCCAAAAGATGCTTTCTGGTGGTCCCCTGGTCGAATGCGATCGGACTTAAGTTCATGCGTACCAGATCTAGTACGTATTAAGTTTTCAGTCCGGCAGGGTTCGCAGATCGCGCGTGGCGGACCAGTTTCAGTTCAGCGGTCACCGCACGTAGATCAGGGCTGAAAGTCTCATGATATGAAATAGAAATTTTTCCTGATCCGAGGGTGTAATCTGACTGAATTCTGACGGTTAGAACGCTTAATACTGACGCCTCAAGTCGTGTGCTAGATTTGAATTTAAAATTCCAATTCTGTCCCTATTCGCACTCTCTTCAGTCCGGGCTCAATGAAATTGCCTGTGTTTATCGGTTGGACTTGATTTTTGAAATGATTGTCAAGTCCAGCTGGGCGGTCCTAACGGTCTAAGATAGGAGGTATCGGACTTTCGACGCGCGGTATATATCCAATACAAAATTTCAAAGTGGTCCAGATAACAAACCTGATTAGAGTTTGATCCGAGGTTATAGAGTATTATAGAGCCATTGGTTTTACTCGATTTGGGTCTTGTAGAACGTATTTAAAGTGATCAGGGACTATTTCCCAGCTACTCTAACGTTGCGCTAGCTAAGTTATGCTTAATTTCCATAGGAATTAATCCTAAGTGGTTTCTTTGGCTATGGAATTGGGTTCTGAGTGATTTTTCGGGTGTTTTAGTTGACCCATTGCCTAAGGACGTCAAATCCCAAATTGGCCAAAATCCGAGGTATTACATGTAGCAATTCTGCGCATACCACGCGCTCATGTCGGGCAACTCCTTCTTTGAGGGAGTCCCATAATAATTCACCCAATGACATATGCTATGATCAATCACTCCTCATATCAAGCATATATGTGATACGTGTGGGCATGAATCATGATGTTATGCTACCACATACTCAGTGCGTATACTAACATAGTCGCAATCGATAATCAACCTATATATAAAGCGGAGTCCATAAAAGGACAGCAGATCCAATCTATAACATGAAGATCGGTCCTCAACAGTGGATATACTAAATTTGATACCATAGATCCTTCCATTTGCGGTGATGATGTACTCTCCTCATATTAAGGATGAGCTTAGATGGCCTACTCATACTAGGAATGGGTAGAGATGCCTACTTGTATCAGGAACGGGCTTAAGAATAAGGAGTGAGCTTCCTCACTTGCTCTATCACATAGTAAACTGGGCCTCCTATGGGGCCCAATAAGCACAAGGTGGGCTAGCATTAATGGGGGCCCAACATTTTTGGGGTTAACCCAATATGAATATATGGGTCATACCAATGGGGGCCCAATGATTTGGGTTAGCCCAATAAGGGAAGATGAGAATGGGCCTAACAACGGGCCCTAGGGAGTTTCCAATGTGGACATTTAACCACCATTCCTCCCAAGGTAATGAGCTTAGTAACGGGCCTTAGGGAGTCTCCAACGTGGACATTTAACCGTCATTGCCTTCTAAAGTGCAGCCCGCTATGGAAACTATCCTACAATAGGGCCCATGACCCTTAAACTAGCTAGAAATGTATGAGCAGCATAAATGTTATCCCATACATCATGGTGGATCTCACACATCACAATGGGTCTCATCTCATGGGCCTTATATACATCACAATGAGCCTCATCTCAAGGGCCTCATACATTACAATGGGCCTTATGGCAATGGCCTCATATACATCACAATCGGCCTCAACACATATGCTTCATATACAACATAATGGACCTCATCACATGGGCCTCATACATCACAATGGGCCTTATGGCAAGGGCCTCATATATATCACAATGGGTCTCAACACATAGGCCTCATATACATCACAATAGACCTTATCACATGGGCCTCATACATCACACTGGGCCTCATCACAAGGGCCTCATATATCACAATGGGCCTCACACATAAATAGTGGGCCTGATTGGGGCAGCACATTGTCTAACAAAATACAACAGATGGGTCTCGGCCTGATGCCAATGGACGACATGGATGAAACACCTACAGTGAGGTGGGCCCACGGATGGACGGCCTGTATATAACACATCATAGTAGGCCCCACCGTCCCTCACTGGACGGTGAGGATGAAACACATATATCACGTGGGGACCCACCGTCCAGGGTCCAGACGGTGTGAACAAAACACTTACATCATGTGGGTCCCACCGTCCAGTCGGTGTGGACAGCACGTACACCACGGTGGGCGATAAAACACATTCATCATACATGTGCTCATGCATACAACTATTACAAGTACTAAACATTCATGCATCTCACGTGTGCGTACACACATGCCATGCATTTAAGTCATTTAACGTGCCATGCATGCATATAATCTGTCACCCACAAATAGTGTGGGCCCACTTCACTACTAGATGGTGCTCTATGGACCCACGATGTTGCATGCATCTCATCCAAACCGTTCATCTGTTTAGCGGGGCATAAGCCTAAAAACGAGTGCATGCTACTCTTTCTGTCTCCCAGTGTCCTTTTCAAGAGTGGGTGTTCGAAACACCACTTTTTTACACAGTGCGGCTCACCTGCTTTTTGGATGTATCTGACCTTGGGGCCCACGCTAAAAAATAAGGTGGCCCTCCTGATAGGCAGAGTGGATGTCACTATACACATCGAGTACGGGGTCCACATGAGGGGCCCACTCAACGCCCCCTTCTCTTTTGGCTCCAGACGTGCAACATGCACGGTGATTTGCAACCAGCGTGCATTTGCACCTTGATTTATTTATTTATGTATTATATACAGTAATTAAAATAGCAAGATCAGGACCTTGTCCTATCAACAGTCGGATGGAAAATGGACATCACGGTGGCCCTTGGATGGTTTCAACAGTTAGGATTCACTGATTTAAGATTCTTGATTGAGCTATGTCAATGGATTAATGCTCAGGGGCTTGAATGGCTAATGAGTATGCACAAAATGGTGGACCCACAACAATGGATCCACAAATGTTTTGGGGCCAAACAGAGTTCCAAGTTTTCAGTTAATGCAGAACTTAGTTGGGCTCATTATTATTTTTATTGATTCACGATCAAGTGAGGCCCTGCCCTTGGCGAGAGGCTTGGACTCCCTGAAAGCTCTATATGTGGGTTTCAAAATCCCTAAGGTAGGACCTACTAAGAGTGCAAGTAGAATTAATGATGCTAAGCTCAATATTAGTACTTGCAAATTCTGCATACAGTTTTTGGCATAACCATTGCTGGCGATATCTTGGATATTATGTGCCGCTCACCTGGGACCCACTTTGGGTGATGTAGATGTCATTTCCACTCTCCTACACGGGAGCTACAAGACTGCAGTGGTGGATCCCTAAGAAAACATTTGTGGAGCCCGCCATGATGACTCAAAGACGGGGGGGTTTAGCCTGGGATGTAGAGATTTTTAAACTGGTACTTGGTGAATTTCAAGACTACCATCAATGGTCCATGTGAGTCCCATTTCCAGATAGAGTGAGGCCCACTTATACCATACCTAAGGACATTTTTAATCACATAAATGGGACAACAACATGCCCCCAAAGAGTCTTTAGATAAAGCCCAAAACTATCCAAGAATCGTACTAGAATGAATGTAGATGAGAGACCAATCTTCAGGACATTGCTTGACACTATGGTGGGCCCTCCTTTGATCAGCAAGGTGGGCCCCACACGTGGAATCTGAGACCTTAGATTGAGCTCCTAGAACATTACAAAACAAACAAATGAAAAGAAGAGGAAAAAAGAAGGGGGGAGGGTACACCCACCTTAGATCTTGGACTTCTTCCACCAATGGGTTCCAATGCTCCAAAGGAAGAGGAATCAATGGTTCAGATGGGGTTTGGAGGGTTGGATTGGGAGAGTTAGAGAGAGGAAGTTGCTGGATTTTTGGAGGTGGGTGGGACATCCATGGCTTCTCTTGCTAGAGGGATGAGAAAGAAAAGAGAGAGGGAGAGAGACAAAAGAGAGAGGGGGGTAGTTTCTAGGCAATTATGACTTGTGTAAGAGGCATGAGTGGCTAACAATGAGTACATGGAAGAGGCATGGGGTTATGTGCTAGGATAGGGTGTGTCCTAATGTAACACCTTGAAAATCGGGGGTCATGTAGAAACCCGACTCACGAGTTCCAGACCATCACTTATGCAACAAATATGATTATGATTCAATGTTGTCTGAGTTAAAGCATTCACATGAGTAAGATTATACCAAAACTGCAATTCATACTCCAGATCCAGTGATAAAACGCAAGCGGAAGACTGAAAAATATATATATCACTGTACGAAAACAAAATAATCTCAAACTTTCTCCAAAGTATGAATACATCACTGAGTCTCATATACATGTCATAAAGCAAGAAATAAATGTCAAGTGATAGTCCACTAGCATGTCCCGCCGATCCAGGCCACCTACGCAAAACCGTCGGAGAACTGCATATACGAGAACTCATCCTGATCCTCGTAGTAATCTGGCTCTGCGTCCTGAATCGCCTCATCACCTGCATCTAAAACAGGGTCTGGTGGTGTTGCAAACACCGTCCCGTAATGTGGGAGTGAGTGATCAACTCAGTGGAATAATAGAGCAAAGATTAGCATGTTATCAAATCAATCACGCGTTAATAGTAAAGCAAACAATCAACCATCCCTAGGTGTTGTTGTTAATGCAAGCATGAAATGACATGATGGATGCCCTCACTGACATACTCCCTCATGCGGCACCATCTGCGTCCGCGACATGCTTTCTTCCCGTAGTGCTTCACATCTTCTAGGCACATGCAGTGCAATATGGATAATGATTACCGGGTTGTTATTAGTCCTTTTCATACAACAGGATTGGGAAACTAAGGTACCTTCCTTATATCAATCCCAACACAGATCCTGTCTAGGGTCGTCACTCCTAGTAATCTCATACGATGTTATATTTGTAGGTCGTTGCAAGGGCTGCCAGGGCTGTTGCTCGCACTCGTTGCACCGCTCTCCCATCACCTTATCAATATAGGCATAATGTACTCTCGTTGCTACGAAAGGGTTGTCGCCTCTTGTAGACTCAGAATACGCTCGAGATCACTACAAATGGCTCGTCACCAATCAGAGTAGGCCGACAGCTTGAATGTAGTGTCCCATACCACCACAATTGGCTCACGAGTCAAATGTGCTCACTGGTCAATACGGGGAGGTTTGTAGCCCCAGCGTAGGCCGACAACTCGACCACGGTGTCATATACCACCATGCCCGGCTCATGAGTCTTTATGGATCAAGGTACCATGGTTGACAGGGTTTTCAATGGTAAGTTCAGTACCTTATGTTCAATCAGTTATGACTCATACATGGTGAACATACAATGGCCAGTCGGGTTACTTGACGGACTCGACTAGTACGAGCGCATCTCAAGCTGAACGACATGAAGTGCATAAAACACTTCGCGTGGCCTAACCACTGCCGCTTGCCCAAAATATGACTCGCGTTCATCGACGCGTCCTTCGTGGCAAATAAAAGCCAACCACGAATTTCATCCATTATCGACTGCCTGGACTAGGTCATAGCCCCAAACATTTGTAAATCTACATTAATAATCATATGAGAGTAATAGAAATGAAATACAACAATACAATCATGTTAACACATGTTATAGCATACAAAGTAAGCAAATCAATCCAACACATGTATTCCATACATATAAGGAAATCAATTCATATGGAAAACATGATGGAAATCATATACATCCGCATATTAATTGAGAATTGAATCTCAAAACTAATTCACAATACCATTTACTCAATATGTACTAATACGAACATTTATACATACACTTAGTCTACACACTTTAGTCAACATAGCGTATGTCGACTCAAAGTGCGCATTAGGGCGAATCTCTTCGCCAAACAGATCATACGCGCATTCCTAATATCATAACACGACAAATAGCCATGACAATCATTTCAGTAAAATACGGACGTAAACAGTATTTCCTACAAATACGTAAAATACCATAAATCTCATATTTTCCGTACGTAGTCGAAACAGAAAACGGACAACATGTTCTACATGTCAAACGGCGTGCTCGTCGATAATCTACTATTAATCGACATTGAAAGCTTTGAAATCAGTCAATCAAAGTGTCTAAAATTCACACCTTTCTCCTTAGACGTATATCGGTTCGAATAGAATGTATATGCTTCGTCAACGGCGTAAATGCGACCTAATGCACAAGTACATAAGCTACTTTGCCATTTAAATCGAAGGAATCCCTAAAACAGCAAGTGGTTAGGGTTTTTCTTACCTAGAAGTGCATTGGAAATCACCGAAAAAGTGATTTGAATATGTTGCTTTGGTACGTGCAAATGATGGAGCAAACGGCAGGAAGTTCTCTCACAAAGTCTCTCACAGTCTCTCACTTTCTCTCTCTCTCAATCTAGGGTTTCAAGCAAATTCGGATGGGAGAGATATGAGAGGGTTTAAAGCCCTTATATAGGTTAAAAACTAGCCTAAATAGACTTGGGAACAAAGTATACTTGAGTTATAACCAAATCGGGGCTTTTCCTATTCAAAAGAGTGTTTCGGGAGGTCCCCTGGCCGAACGCGGTCGGACTTAAGCTCATGGTCACTGGATGTTGTCCACACTAAGTTTTCAGACCGGTAGAGTTCCTAGATCACACGTGGCGGTCCAGTTTCAGTTCAGTGGTCATCGTACCTAAATCAGGTCTACAAGTCTCGTGATATGAAAGAGAAATTTTTCCCAATCCGAGGGTGAAATTTGGCTGAATTCTGACGGTCAGAACGCTTAATAATAACGCGCAAAGACACGAGCCAGATTTGGAATTAATTTCCTAAACCTTTACCCTATTCTCACTCTCTTCAGTCTAGGCTCAATGAAATAGCCTCAGAACATCGGTCGGGCGGTCATAACCGTCTAAGATTGTAGACATTTGACTTTCGACGTGCAGTCTAAATCAAATACGAAGTTTCAAAGGGTTCCTGAGAGCAAACGGATTTAGAGTTTGATCCAAGGTTTCAGGGTATTATAGCGTCATTGATTCTACAAGGTTTGGGTCTTGCAGAACATATTTAAAGCGATCAGGGACAATTTCATAGCTACTTTAACATAGTGCTAGTTAACTTACGCTTATTTTCTAAAGGAATTAATCCTAAGTGATTTCTGATAAAATTGGTACTCGAGTCTCTGTACAGATTTTTTCGAGGCGTTACACCTAATGATGGGTTTCTAGGAAAATGTACAATTTAGAATAGGTGGGTCCCACAATCAAGCGATCAATAGTCGAAATAATGTGTAGGCCATAACTAACAATCTAAGCGTCGGATTGACGCACGAGACGTGACATCGGAACTGCGGCGACAACGCGGTCACAATAGCATAGGTCTTGAGTTAAGTTGGCTTGAGTTTACTGTGTGTGACTTAAGGTCGCGTGTAAACGATATTTAGAGGTCGCGGGTCACCGTAATTTGACTGGAAGGACCGTGTGATCCTATGGAACAGGGAGATGCTAGGACACAGGCCTGAAACTCTCCAACCGTACAGATCTTGTAGGTGATGTATAGATTAAAGACCTAAAAGACTATCTCCCTATGAAAGATTATACTGAAAGAATAAGAAGATAGTTTTATGATTTAGCTTTATACTTTTGTTGAAAACTCAATACATGTAATAAGCTCCTATTCAAAGGGCATTTGATTATTTACTGAATTCTTTTACTCTGATAAAATAATTAATACGGTCAATTTTATTCTCGTGAATGTTACCTTTATGAATGCAACTAGATGTGATCTAAATTTTAAAAAATAAGGTACAAATTTTGAAGCATCCAATTTATACATTATTAACACTTGATTTTCTTAGACACGGGTATAAATTTTGGCCGTAAAAATTTCAAGATATTACAGTCCTTGTGTAGGGCTGTAAAGATTTGGGGTGAACCTGATTTAAAACCTCCGATAGTAAAATCTGGTATACTCAAGGAGAGAGTGAGTTCGCCGAGAGTAGAGTAGACACGTAGCTAAACCATTATATATGCTTGTGTTTGGGATTGTCATTTGCGCATCTGTTTAATTATGCTTTTGTTTTTGAATGCTTAATTATATATGCATAATTAGATGAATGCTAGGATTGATAGGTAGTATATCCCGCACACACATGTACACTATCTCTATAGGTTAGTTGCTTTATTTATAAATAATTTGTGGCCTATGTGATTTAACCCTCTATTGGCTTGGAAGCCTTAGAATTATGATTGCCTTACTTAGTTTAAGTTATGAAATTAAGTTTTTAATTGGCATAATTTTAAATAGGTACTTATTACCCACCCTTTAGGACTTAGTCTACATTTTATAGCTTCGCCGTACTTCCGCACTTAGACGCATTGTGACCCATTATTGAAATTTCAATATCTTCCCCTCATACTTCACCAACCGAGGTAGTAGATGCTCCACCAAAGTGCCAAAATATTCATGTTGCCCCTGCGCCTTTACTAATTCGCCAGGTTCCACCAGCTCTTCGACTTAGGAGCTCCCCATGGTCTACCTCCTCATCCTCCTGTCCTAATTCACAAATGCGTCGACCCACCTCTGCAATTGATAATTGCAAATTGATCATTGCTAACTTCATCAAAATTACGAAAGGCATTAGGTACATCCTTGGCTGAGGCCGTATTTTCTTTTGAAATATACTTCAAAATTAAGTACTGACCAGGTCTCTCCATCGCCGATTATTAAAAGAAATTGAGGAAGGCTTGGAAAGTCACCAAGAAGCTCATTATAATAAATATTAGAACAAATGGTGGCAAGATAGAGAAAGATTAAATAGTCATAATCTTCCTTTTGATAAAAAATATCTTACTCCCTACCATCTCAATCCTCCACCATTCCCCACTTCGACGCGAGCGATGACAATGATTATAAAAAATCTTTGGATTGTCGATCAATGATCGATCACCAACACCGTATATTCTGATTTAGGTGAAAATTACTTACCTATATAATTATTCTAAATCTTCTTACCTCTCATGTCGACTGACTATACCTTTCTTTTGTAGTTACTCGGGAATTATCGGCCTTTGAAAAATAAGTCACAGTTGCACAACAGCTACAACAACATTAGCCAGCGTCCGATGTTCTTGAGATCATTGATGTTCAAACCGTTGATTCTGATAATACAGTCGGCACTGAGGCCCTTCCTTCCCATGATTCCCTTGAAATCACGACTCTTACCTTGGAGTCTGAATACATGGTCAATCTATGCCCGACACCTCCTACTGCAGTTGACTAAGAACAAAAAGAAGAAGAAGAACCACTCATCTCTCGTGAATCTTGCAAAATATCATCTCCCTAACTAATTTCTTCACCCAACAAATAACTTCCTCCAACGGCTGAAGAGTCTTCAGCTTGCGAAGCAATTGTTCCTGTGACAGAAGAGACTGTAACGATCGATGCCCTTGAGCCTGATTCATGTCAATTACCCACTCCTATAACAATAATAGTGGGCGAAGCTCTAATTCTCCCTACTTCTAACAACGATGTGCTTTCATTTGAGGACATCCTCTTTTCTCTCGAACAAGCTTTAGCTGACGATCTTGATGTGGCCGTTTCACTTTTTCTCTCTACCAATTTGCAAAGCCTCAAGGAAGAATTCCAGTTCCACCTAGAAACAATGTTATCTGGAACCTTGACGGTCGAGATGATCGACAAACTCAACCAAATAGTCGAGTCATATAATGTTTTCTCTTGCTCAGATCCCAACCTCAAGGAAAAATCAGCGGTAGTCCTTGAGTTCTTGGGATTTATTAAAGAAAAATTCAGGCTATGTACTATTACTAACCATCTTGAAGCAAAACGTGTTGCAACAGAATCTCAAGTGGTTTCTGTCAGAGATATAGCCAACAAGCTTTCAACTGGAACTATTGAGCAAAAATCGCCCGAGGTAGAGCTAAATGAGATGGAGATTAAAATAGTAGCTCTGAAGTCGGAACTAACAAATCTGAAGAAGAGTTATGCAGAAAGCACGCTGAGCATGGTCATCAGAAGAGATCAATCAAGGATTTAGCACTGTCCACTAAAGCTCAGACAGTTATCATCAGTCAACTCCATCGGGTTGCTATCAAACACGAAACTATCTTGCGCGCGATGAAGGGCCAATTAGAGAGAATCGAGGCATCGATCCAGCATTTTTCTTCCTATAAGTTGTAATTCCTTTTTTGTATCAGAAAATACTTATCAATACAATCGGCCATCGAGCCTCCCTTTTGTAACTAACAGCTGACTTGGCCCCCAAAACTCAAGACATCATGGTTTTATTTTGAATTTAACATTCCTAGTTTCTCAGAACACAAAGTTGTTTTCTTGCTATAACTATTCTAATTGTGGGCACCCGAATCACCTATTTAAACCGCTTCAAGCCCCATTTGGATTCATACCGACTTAATCCTTAAATTGTGTAACTTTGCCTTGCTTCCATGGCTTCTAACCCTCCTCTTTCCTTGCTGGTGTTGAGAGCTACTTGAAGGAGATCTTCGACTGGGGTTTGATAGACTTTTGTTAATCTTCATTGATCTTTAACGTGAATTACTTTGTTAAGGAAGCTTCGTCAGTGGTCGAATCAAGAGGTTGCTTTCAAAGATCTTCTCCAAAAGCTGAAGTGTTTATACTTCATTAGGCGTCGTTACTTTGAACTCACTTTTGAATCTGAACAACTTGCTGGATATCCTCAACAACAAGATGCATCCAAAGAGGATTCTTTGGGGATATGTGAAGCTCATGAGCTAGCCTGGAACGAACGATTGCACTGATCCTAGACTCACTAGTTCAAATCGAACCATACATCATACCTTACAAGCATATCATACCGGATTGTTGGAAGCACTCAAGGAACGAGAACGTTCCTTCTTTACTAAGAATTTACCCATCCTTGCAGACCCCTCCTTCCTAGACGAACGAATCACTATTTACTTGATGCGATCGAAGATAAATCTTAGTAGAAAAAGAGAAGCTGAGAACATAGTTTCGTTTAATGGCATTCGTGTCAACCAACTTCTTCATCTTCTTCTGATTATCATCAAAGAGGGAGTTGATTGAAAACTTAAATAAGAGCAGAATGAGGCCAAGATGCATGCTCTCCTTGAAGAATTTGAATATATGAAGATTAAAATGACCCGAGTCATTTGGATGCTTTGTTTCTTTTCTTTCTTTCTACTTTTGTAATGTGGTCGATGACTAGCAACGTCTTTAAATAAATCATTCTTTTTATCAAATTCCCAGATGCATCAAGATTGATTTTCCCTGACATGTCATGGCAAAGCATGAGATGTTTTCCTTGACACCAAATCCTTCCTTCACAATCGGTCATGGCTTAAGATGTCTAGAGCAACTGAATGGCTCAATCAATATACCATTGTGGCATAGGGTCTATCCAATGGTCGCCATTAAGAAAGAATTAACCACTAAGAAATTTGAAGACCTCAAGGCAACCTATCTGTAATTCGACCGATTGGTTGAATAATATTGTTTTTCCTTTAGTCTTCTTCTCTCTTCTTTTTTTAATTGAACGACCTCTTATTTCAAGGTCTCTTTATTACAATATAAACTCTTCGCATTTATTCTTTTGTTAATAACATGATCTTCTACTTCCTGTCCTTGAACTTTTTTTTTGTTAGCTTGTTAGTACACCCACTGTTAACCACCCCCACTAGGGAATCGATACCAAGACCTCAGTGTTGAAATGAGGTGTCTTTCACTCAGTCTACCACTTGAGCTATGGATCAGGATGTTCTTGACACGTTCTTGAACTACTTCCCATAATGAGGGATAGTGTAGCTTCAAGAATTGGCCATTGATCGGGGCCTTCACAATGTTCCCTTCCATATCTTTCAGGTCATACACTCCTTTAATGACTTAGGTGACAATGCATGGTCTATCCCATATGGAGATGTAACGTAACACCCCGTGCTTTTCAATACTCGAGTGTTACCTTGTAACCAAATGCAACTCTAGTTAAGTAAACGATCACATGCATTTCAGTTTAAATCCAACCATTTAACGTAATCCCTACCCACATAGTAAACTACCCATTTAATTGGTTCTCAAAGTGGCCTATCTCAACCGTCTAGTACAACCCCGATTCATAAACCAAGTCATCTGGTCATTTAGTCTCGATGACAAAAATCGTCTCACCACGAAACTGGTAGGAACATTGTGTCGCTAAAATTCCAAGGGTAATGAAAGTCCAAACCCTGCCCTATGTACATGGATCATATCAGTTGATCCACCATGAGGACAACTCTGCTTAGAAGTAGGCCCTACAAATAATAATCATAAATAACAATAGTTAAATGTCTAATGATATAAAAACATGAAATGGATGGTCCTAAGAACCTACAGGGCGGGACCCATAGCATGATTAAAAAATGCACACATATGTAGAAATAATAATAATAAAAATAGTTAAGAAATAAACAGTGATAGTAATAAGTGGTAAAAATAATAAGAATAATGTTAGTATTAGTATACGGCTAGTAAAATATTATAAGAGTCATACAAATGATCCATTAAGACCTTTTGACCATTGGTGTTCGGATTGAAGTTGATCTGACCGTTGAATCAATGTAGTCAACACTTAGAGGATGTAGATGAACATGTTTGGCCCACCTAAAGCTTAGATCTTCTTGATTTTCGATGAGAGGCCCTGCTTGGGACCTTTGAAGCTAATGGATAGACTGGATTTATCACAAACATCATGGTGGACCCCACCTATTGGAGTGAGTGTGAATAACTGGTGCACACCCACTGTGCACCAGATTTGTAAGTCGGGTCAAAATGGACTGACCCAGGTTTTTTGTAAATAGAGAGAATCTCTCTCTCCCCTATTTTTGTCAGCCAATGGACTGATGTCCATCTCATTGGTTAGTGGCCCACCTACGTTGTCCATCTAGACAATCCAAACCATCCATCTGGTGCGCAGCAAGGGCCTGACCAAAATGTGGTGAGTCTCGCACGCAGATGCGATGGGGTGTGCACACGATCGTCAGCGGAGAAGGGCTATGCAAAACCATTCTTCTGAAAATGGAAACATTTTCACGGGCTAGCTGGCACGATCCGCGTGAGGGGTTTTTAGCTGATTTTGGCCTTTCGTTTGGACAAATCTCAGCCCTTGTTTTCCTTGATTTAGGGTTCTTTTAGTAAAGCAAAGAGAACCACAGCCGCAGCCTCCTTCGTTCGAACCCCCCACCCAAATCTCTCCCGAGCTTCGAAAACCCTTACCTATGAGCTTCCTAGGATCTATACAAACCTTCATAAAGGGGTGGATTGAAGGAAGGAGAGGAGGTTTTCAAGATGCCATTAACGACGGGTCTTCTTCCACGTTTGAAGTAAAGCCTTGCCACACCGAGCCGCACTAATGGTCTTCCAGTGCTATTGTTGGACCGAGTCCAAGCTTTTTCAGAAGTAGAAAGGGAGAATGAGATGGTGAAGAAGAAGAGGAAGAATAAAAAGAGAGGGTGACTTCACAACAACCCGAATCGAGCTTGTTCTATGATGGGTTACAAGCCCTGCGGGTTTGAGTGCTGCTGGAGTTCCAGCACACGCACAGAGAGAGAGAGAGAGAGAAAGAGAGAGAGAGAGAGAGAGAGAGAGAGAGAGAGAGAGAGAGAGAGAGAGAGAGAGAGAGAGAGAGGGAAGGAGAGGGCCATTTTTTCTCTTTTTTTCTTCTTGCTGATAGCTTACTGCCGCACTCAGATTGACCCGATTGAGTTGTTGGGCAGAGCTGGTAGCTATTACAGGAGGAGAAAAGGAGAATGAGAGAGGGAGAAAGCAAAGAAAAGGAGGTGAGAGTGGGGGCTGTTGTGGGACTACTTCTGCAGCTGAGTTAACTCAGTTCATTCCACCGAGTCACTGATGCAACTGCCAAGTTGTTGGGTCAGGCCAGCCAGGTTGCGATTGGTTTGGATAGAGCCTTGACTCTACTAATTCATTAGTAGAGGAAGAGAAAGAAAATGGGAAGGAGAGAGTGTTAGAGGAGAGAAAGGAATGAGAGAAAGAGAGAGACAATAGGTGGTTGGTTGGTTCAGTCGAGTCAACTCGATTGGGGTCGAGTCCAGCTAGTTTTTGCTGAGGTGGAGTTAGGTCAACTCAGTTGTGTCGAGTTGAGCCACCAAACCGATCAATGTAAGTCGACTTTCCCTCTCAAAAGTAAATCGTGTGATTTATTATTATAATTGGTATTGCTATAATCATGTTTAGCTATTAGCTGGTTATGTACGCTAGTATCAATTATTATAAATAAATTACGACTATTAAATATTAGATATTAGTATTTATTTATTATTCAAAAAAATTATCATTGGTAATAGATCACACTATTTATCACCATCATAATGACTATTTTTATCATGATAGCTAATATCAATTTCATTGTTAATGTTAATGGCGATTTTGTGATTAATATTGTGATTATTTATACATTGTTACCATTTCTATCATCATTAGGATTGTTAATGTTAGGAATCAATGGGCGCTAGCAAATTATCTATACTGATATTAGTTATTACATATAAGAATTACCATTATTCAATATTAGTGTTTTATTTTGTCATTATTAAATACTATCATTGATACTAGGGCATACTATATATGTTCACCATAATGATTATTAGCGTCACGTTAGCTAATATGAATTATAACACTAATGCTAATAGTTCTCTTGTAATTATTAAGTCATATTATAATTAATGTTACACCAACTAGAGCTCTAGACCTAGAATTTAAGTTTAGGACTAAACTTAAGGATGAAACCCTAATTAGACATCGAAACCCTAAATCTATGTTATTCAAATCCTAGGTTATGATCTTAACCATAGGGAACATATAAGACTTGTATCTAACCATACAATTTTTTCAATTCATAGTAGGATCTGATTCTAAGGGCTCAGTTACTTCCTACCAACATTAGTGGCAATCCGATCTATACGGTGATGATTCTTCCCCTTGGGATTTCCATTTTTTCATTAGCTTAAATTATAGTTTTTATTTTAAGTTATAATTGATATCTCCATTTCATAGTCACATGTGTTAATTATTGGAATTGAATTGCTACATTACATGCTAAGTGTTTATCCTGCATATTTATTCATGCTTGTGGATTAGTTGTGGATTGCTTATAGAACTTAAACTAGTACATCAGTGGGAAACCCCCACTTATAAATGTACACACATACTTATGATGTAACTCGATTGATGGTGATTGCAATGGACCTTCGATCTAGTGGTTATTGAGTGGTGGTCTAGATGAATCATTGATGTGGGCTTATCATCCAGGGTTGTTCTGTCTAAGTGGTTTTTAAGGATAGTTTCTTATCGTATGATTTTGATATTGGCCCTACATGGCTTAGTTTTAATAATTTTCCCATGTGGCTTAGTTTTAATATTCGCCCTACGTGGCTTTGTTTTAGTATTTGCCCTTAATGGGTTCAGTGTTTTATTTTATGCAACCATGCGATGGTAAGCCCCATATACTAAATATGATTGGCCACTAGTCGATTGGGTTCCATTAAACATCCTATGGTGGTAGCCTTATGAGCCAGTGATGGTGGAATGGGACACTATGCCTGAGTTGTCGGCCTACGCTAGGCTTTGAGCTCCTCGTAGTGACCTTTGAGCTTATTAACCTACTAGTTGTAAACAGATTAATAATGGTTGGGTCAATCATGCATTCATAACATTCAGGCGATGACGAGTGGCTAATTCTGGATGCTGTAGCATGTGCCTAATAGGATTTAGTTGGAGTATCGTTTCGCTAGCTCCCAGACCATCGGCTATCGACCCACTTTTGGTGAGTTTGGCACTACGAATGTACTATGTACTTTCACTAGTGACCGACCACATTGCATGGGTTTTTCTCAAAAGCTAATTGGATGAGCATCCCTAGTTGATGTGCACTCATACATTCATGTATTTAATAAGATTGCTTCATGTATTGTTTTATATGCCTTATATGTTTTCATAACTATGCTTACCTAATACGGCGATGTGTAATCTTGAGGGGAATTCATACTAAGTTGGCCACTCATTAATCAAATATAGAACTGTATAGGTAGTACAGGTGACTTAAATGATATGCAGGTTTCGACTGATGAGTAGCCGTTATGATGGTCAAGGATGCGTGGTTGTACCTGTTAAGGAAGCTGCGCAATCTTGCAGCTTTCGTTTATATATTTTCTTTTATATTTTTCATGTATGTAAATCTTGTAATTGTTAATGTAGAGACATTGGTTTGTATAAGTCATTATGGGCAACCTCTTGTATATCCTAAATGTAATTGAAAAATTTCCTTTATGCTTACTTGTCTATTCTAAGCTCATCTGCTTACTCTGATAGTTGAAAAAAAAATATACTTGAATTTGACCATCCTTTAAGGTTAACACTCAGGTTTTTGGAAAATGAGTCATATACTCGGGTCCTGAAAATACGGGGCGTTACATGTAACGCTCCGGTTTTTGAGACCCAAGTATACAACTCATTTCCTGAAATCTCGGTGTTTACTGGTGATCAATAGATAATTCAATCAAATTAAAGTGTGATTATTAGAAGCAAAGTGTAGTATAGATGCATCCTGAAGCAAAGAAATATCCTGGGCCACTCAGTTGGGGCCCATATACAAAATTTTAAAATATAATTATTCAAAACAAACTATCATAACTAATCTTACTAATTCAAGCCATAGTACGTAATCGCTTCCTAATGCTACTCCTCATCATAAAATTCCTCTTCGACAGTGGTTGACTTTGAGCTCGCTGCACATCCATCAGTACCTGTATCTGTATTCTCTGTACGGTTGAACATTGATGAATTTTTGACCAGCTCAGTGTGATCTCTCCTCAAGATTACACACCACCACCCTAGATAATAAGTAGCATAAAAAGGTTTAGGCAACCAAAACATAGTAAAGGCAGTCTTGTAATATGCATGGATGTATGAATACAATCATCACCCTAGGGATGCTCATCCGTGTAGACATTGGGCTTGTCACCCATGCAATCATCGACTTGGGAATGCTCAACCAGTCGGACAAAATACGTACATCACGTACGATAGCAATAGACGCTGGTTTGTGCCATGTATGCATGATTAGCCAACCATTATTAGTCTAATTACAATCAACCAATTTAAATAAGCTCAAGGTCACTACGGGAGCTTGTCACCAGTGTAGGCCAACAGCTTGGGCATATGTCCCATACCACCATCCCCAGTTGATGAGGCTACCACCTTGGGGTGTGTATAAAACCCATCAACTCTTGGCCAATCAATTCTTAATATAAGGGAACTACCACCGTATGTTGACTAGGAATGAAGTATAGAAATCATTTAAATGTAGCAATTAAAGTAAGATTATATGTGTGGCTCAATACGAGTAAACAACGGTGAGTATAAATGTTGCATGATTCACTCTATAGTCAGGTAAGTGAAATCACTCCATAGATGGTAAGCCCTATAAGTCAATCACCACTAATCGTAACCTCCATGTTGAGGGTCTATTTTCATCATATCCATTCCATTACACCCTAAGCTCGAACTCTCTTTAAATAGGAGTTTTCATAGAGAGGTTTCAATCATTATGCGACTAGCAACTAATATAATAATATGAAAAATAAAGATATAAACATGATTAAGTTCTAAACATATAACTCTATCAAAACTAATCAAATTCTACAATGAATAAAAAAAGATATAAACATGATTAAGTTCTAAACATATAACTCTATCAAAACTAATCAAATTCTACAATGAATCTAAGACATGATTTTAGGTAAAATGAATCACGTGGTTTAATAAATTTCTAAAACATGAGATAAAGTAAACAAAGCAAAGGATCGGACCCATGATCTATGATCAAGAAGGTTTGTCATGCCCCAAATTCGAGGACGGATAGCTTTCGTGATGCCCCAAATCCGGCACTAAACTTCCATATACCAAATCCCGAGTTCGGCGCACCACAAGGAAGATTTTTTGACTGAAATTTATATAAAATAATAATAATAATAATAATACCTAAGCATGAAGATCCATGATCAAAATACTAAGAAACACTCTCCATTATAAATCCTGATGGTTACAAGTACAATGCTTTCCAACACAACGTCAATATTGCCAAATCGATACAATGCATCGAGAAAGTTAAGATGTAACACCTCAGATTTTTGTCAACCTAGGGTTAGACGTCCTTAGGTAATGGGTCAACCATAGCACTTTGGTAACCTCTCAGAAACCAATTCCAAAGCCAAATAAATCGTTTAGAACCTAATTCTTTAGAAATTTAGCATGAATTAGCCAGCGCTAAATGAGACGACCTGTGAAATTGTCACCAATCACTTTAAATACGATCTGCTAGAGCCAAAACGTGTAGAATAGGTGACGCTACAATACCCTAAAACCTAGGATCAAACTCTAAACCCGGTTGCTCACGGGAGTGTTCGGAAACTTTGTATTGGATCTAGACCGCGCGTCGAAAGTCCGATAGCTACCATCTTAGACCATTATGACCGCTTAGCTGGACTTGACAATCATTTCAAACATCAAGCCCAACTGATGTACTGACGTGATTGTACTGGGGTCGGAGTGAAGAGAGTGAGAAAAGGGAAAAGATTTGAAAAAATAATTCAAATCTGGCACGTGTCATTGCGCATTACTTTTAAGCGTTTTGACCGTCAGAATTCAGTCAAATTTCACCCTCGGATTAGGAAAAATTACTCTTTCATGTCATGAAACATGTAGTCCTGATTTAGGTTCGGTAACTGTTGAATTGAAACTGGTCTACCACATGCGATTTGGAAGTCCGATCGGACTGGAAACTTAATGTGATCAGGATCCAGCATCCATGAGCTTAAATCCGACCGCATTCTGTCAGGGGACCTCCAGAAATGTCCTTTTGGATTGGAAAAGACCCGATTTGGCTATAACCCAAGTATACCTTGACTTGGAGTCTGTTTTGGTTATGTTTGGGCCTATATAAGGAGCTTAAACCCTTAGCCTTCTGACCCATACGAATTTGGGAAAAACCTTAGGAGAGAGGAGAGAAAAGAGAGAGAAAGTGAGGGAGAAGTTGGAGCTTTCTCTTGGAATTCTTCCTTGCTGCTCCACGTGCCAAATCCTTCCACCTGCATCGCTATTCCGGTGATTCTAATGCTGTTATAGGTAAGAAAACCCTAACCTCAACCTGTTTTGGGAATTCTAGCAATACAAGTAGTGAAGTAGCTGACCTATCTTGTGAATTAGGTCGCCATATCGACGTTGACGAAGCGTAGACTTTCTATTCAAATCGATACGCGTCTACGGTAGAAGGTGAGGATTGTAGATGTTTAGGTTGACTATTTTCAAAGATTTCAATGTCGTTTAATAGTAGATTATCGACAAGAACGCCGTTTGACATGTAGAACATGCTGTCTGTTTTTCATTTCGACTGCGTACGGTGAATATGAGATTTAGGGTATTTTAGGCATTTATAAGAAATACCGTATATGTCCGTATTTTTCTAAAATAATTATCATATTTATTTGTCATGTTATTATACAAGATATGCGTGTATGATCTATTTGGCGAAGAGATTCGCCCTAATGCACATATTGGCCGACATATGCTATGTAGACTAATGTGTGTAGACTAAGTGTTTGTTGAAATGCCTAAATCAATATGATTTTTGCCTGCCATATGTTTGGAATATAAGAACATGATTGTTGTGTATTAGACAACTCCTTGATATAAGGATCTGTCATATTATATGTTAGAATCAACATATGTCAAGTACGTTGGAGTTGAATAGTCTAAGTGTTTGTATAAATGTATGTATTAGTAAGTATTGAGTAAATGGTGTTGTAGATTAGCGTTGAGACTAGATTCTCAACTACTTTGATGATGCACATGATTTCCTCCATGTTGTTGTATTTGAATTGATAACCTTAGGTGTGAAATACACGTGTATGATTAACTGCTTATAATGTATGTTATATTATGTTGATAACATGCTAGAATTTTTTATATTTCGATTCTGTCTCTCTCATATGATTATTGATGTAGATTATATGTGCTTGGGGCTATACTCTAGTCCAAGCAGTCGGTAACAGTTTAGAATTCGTGGTTGGATTCTATTCGCCATGAAGGATGTATATGACGAACCCGAGTCGTCCTAGAGTCGTCGGCAGTGGTTAGGCCACGCGAAGTGCTTGTGCACTTCATGTCGGTCGATTCGACATGCGCTCGTGCTAGTCGGACTCATCAAGTAACTCGACTGAGCATTGTATGTTCACCTTGTATTCGTCATAACTGCTTGAACCTAGAATACTAAACTTACCATTGGAAAGCCCCTTTAACCTTGGTACCTCGATCTCCTAAGACTCATGAGCCGGGCATGGTGGTATGGGACACCGTAGTCGAGTTGTCGGCCTACGCTGGGGCCACAAACCTCCCCGTAGTGACCAGTGAGTACCCTACTCTGAGCAGATTATGGTGGTATGGGACACTATATTCTTACCGTCGGCCTACATTGATAAGGTGATGGGGGAGTGGAGCAACGAGTGCGAGCAACAGCCCTGACAACCCTTTGTAGTAGTGACCTTGAGTTTATGCTGACACCGCATGGGGGCGACGAGTCCTGATGCAGTCTTAAGGATATAAACTAGGCCTGTATTGATAAGGTGATGGGGGAGTGGAGCAACGAGTGCGTGCAACAGACCTAGTAGCCCTTGCAGCGACCTAGAAATATATCATCGTATGAGATTACTAGGAGTGACGACCCTAGACAGGATCATTGTTTGGGTATTGATATAAGGGAGGTACCCTAGTTTCCCAATCCTGCTGTATGAAAATGACTAATAACAACTCGGTAATCATATTCATATCACACTGCATGTGCCTGGAAGATGTGGAGCACTGAGGGAAGAAAGCATGCCGCGGACGTAAGATGGTGTCGTATGAGGGAGTATGTCGGTGAGGGCATCCATCATGTCATTTCATGCTTGCATTAATCACATTATTTAGGAATGTCTTATTGTTTGCTTTACTATTCTCGTGTGATTGATTTGATAACATGTTAACCCTTGCTCTATGATTCCACTGAGTTAGCTACTCACTCCCACGTTACGGGACGGTGTTGTACACACTAACCAGTTCCTATTTCAGTTTCAGATAATGGCGATGCTTGTGAAGTAGAGCCGGACTTGGTGATGCTGAGGAGGATCCCTCCTGTATGGAGGTTCTGATCGACGGGTTTGTAGGGTTACTGATTAGATGCCAATACACTTGGTATTTTACCTTTTATTTACACTCATGTATATTCTTTTCTTTCTATTGTAGAGTATACATGTATTTAGTTAACCTGGTAACATGTTCACACTCTGGAGACCTACAACAGTTCATATATTCTATATATCTATCACATTCTTCCGCTTACTAATTTAACTGTCTCTGAAGTATGATATGCTGTTTTGGCTTAATCCACCTCATGTTTTATGTACTACTACTGCCGACATTAATCCATCATTGAAAATGTTGCATAAGTGATGTTCTGGAACTCGGGAGTGGAGTTTATGCTCAACCCCCGATTTTCGGGATGTTACATAAGTCTTCTAAGCTACTCCTGCCCTGAAAAAGATGAAAAATAGGAAGCTTAGGCAAAAAAAAGCCTGGTGAGTACACACGCGTGTGTAGTATGTCCTACATGCTTGAAAGATAAATATGCAACGAGGAAATCATTTATGGTGAAAGGTGTGTAGTATGTAAGGTATGATGCTAATGCCAATGCAATGCAATGTATCATAGTAATACTCCGAGTCAATGCTATCAGCATCACCAAGTCTTATTTTTATTTCTCATATACCATAACTAATACCGTATTACACGCATCCGTAATCACAT
The DNA here is from genome assembly GCA_037074715.1 of Magnolia kwangsiensis. Taxonomy (NCBI): domain Eukaryota; kingdom Viridiplantae; phylum Streptophyta; class Magnoliopsida; order Magnoliales; family Magnoliaceae; genus Magnolia; species Magnolia kwangsiensis. Next base: position 32,252,535 of record CM073586.1, on the reverse strand, counting down.
CATCATCATCATATTGTCATGCCATATCATAACTGTATATCTTGGGAAAACACCATGGTTGACACCCATGCACCAGACACTAGCAATCGACCTCACATACTGTAATACCCTGAATTTTGAGAGTCGAGCAAAGCTCTACTCCCGAGATTCAGAACATCACTTATGCTTATGGATGATGATATTCAGTTTTCTTTCATGTTCATGAGTTAAGAATGCATGGGATTATACTAGATAACACATTATAGTTCGAATTTAATTAAGCAAGTGCAGAATTCTAAACATGTCTGTATAATTATGCAGATATTTCACAAGGTTCCTTCTAGAGTATGAGTATGTAACTGGGTTCAATATATACATATATCGTTTCAAAATAAATAAAATGTGGAAATGTAAATGTAACACCCCGGATTTTGGCTAATCTGGGATTTGACGTCCTTAGGCAGTGGGTCAATTAAAACACTTGAAAAATCATTCAGAACCCAATTCCATAGCCAAAGAAACCACTTAGGATTAATTTCTTTAGAAACTAAGCATAAGTTAGCTAGCGCAATGTTGGAGCGGCTGGGAAACAGTCCCTGATCACTTTAAATACGTTCTACAAGACCCAAATCGAGTAGAACAAACAACTCTACAATACTCTATAACCTCGGATCAAACTCTAAGCGGGTTTTTCCTCTGGACCATATTGAATTTTTATATTGGATTTAGACCGCGCGTCGAAGGTCCGATACCTCCTATCTTAGACCGTTAGAACCGCCCAGTTGGACTTGACAATCATCTCGAAAATCAAGTCAAACCGATAATCACAGACGATTTCGTTGAACCCGGACTGAAGCGACCGCGAATAGGGACGAATTTGGAATTTCAAATTCAAATCTGGCACACGACTTGACGCGTCAGTATTAAGCATTCTGACCGTCAGAATTCATCCAGATTACACCCTCGGATCAGGAAAAATTTCTATTTATTATCATGAGACTTTCAGCCCTGATCTATGTGCGGTGACCGCTGAACTGAAACTGGTCCGCCACGTGCGATCTGTGAACCCTGCCAGACTGAAAACTTAATACGAGGTACATCTGGTACCCATGAGCTTAAGTCTGATCGCAATCGACCAGGGGACCACCAGAAAGCAGTTTTTGGACCGAAACAGCCCCGAAATGGATAGGCATTAAGTAAACTTCGTCCCGGAGCCTATTTCCGGCAATTTCAAGCTTATAAAAGGGGTTGAAACCCTCATTTCTCCTTCCCATCCGAATTTCACAAACCCTAGAGAAAAAGAGAGAGAGTTTGAGAGAAAGGGAAGAGGAGATTTTTCCCGCTTCCGACCCCTGACAGTTGCTGCTTCAACACTTCATTCCAATCACCTGGCTGGTGATTTCTACCCTTTTTTAGGTATAGAAAAACCCCAAAAACTTGCTGATTTAGGGTTTACGTAGATTCAGGGCATATTAGCTAACGTAATCCATAAATCAGGTTCTCTTACAATCGTAGACGAAGCGTACACGCTCCGTTCAAAATCCCGCAACCGTAAGAGACTAGGTGAGGATTTTAGACGCTTTAATTGACGGTTTACAATGCTTTCAATGTCGTTTAATAGTAGATTATCGACGGCATCGCCGTTTGACATGTACAACATGCTCTCCGTTTCCTGTTTCGTAAATTAATGAAGAATATGAGATTTGGGGCATTTTAGTCATTTGTAGGAAGTGCGGTCTACATGCATAGTTTGCTGACGTGATTGACACGTTTTGTCGTCGCATTAGAGAGTTAGGAATGCTTGCATAATCAGTTTGGTGAAGACATTCGCCTAGTTGCGCACTTTGGGTCTACATACTATATGTAGACTTAAGTGTGTAGTGTATGTGTTTGTATAAATGCTTGTATTAGTATGTATTGAATTAAATGATGCCATCGCCGGTCGGGTGATGCATCGCCGGCCGGCGGTGTCTGTTGGTGCCGTCCTTCGGGCGCACCCCCTTAAATGAGGTCCACACCATCCCTAGGTACCTCCCACCTCACGAAAACCCCCAAATATTACCCCTCCTTCACAAACAGCCCCCTACATAGCCCTAGATTCGATTTTCAGCAACCCATTCCAAACCCCAGCGTCCCAAACCACTCCTAAAACCTTCCTTGGCCAAAACCGACCACCACCCATCATTTATTGGGTGTTGGCAGCCTTTTTCCTTGAAGATCTCACCATTTGGAGCTCCAAAATCCCCCAAATTGAGCTGAAATCGTGAGGTGCTCCATCCCATCTTTTTGTTTATATTTCTCCCTGAAAGTACAGCCTTGGGAAGCTTGAAGCATCCCTCTACGATGCCTAGATTTCCTTTTATCAGATTGGGCACCCATTTCTCCGCATTTTCGGCATTTTTCATGGCTTTCGTGGAAGCCATTTTGGGTCTTTTGTCACTCTCATCCATCCTGTCTTTGATGGGTAAGAGGAAAACTGCAACAGACGAGGCTGGGCCGAGCCACCCTGCTCGATTGAGAAGACCGCGGGGTGGTGCCGCAAGTTCAAGCACCGCCGCAAGTCCAGCTCCAGTCCTGGAGTGCCGTACAAAGCGGGATTTGGATCCCCATGCACACCTTGGACGAACAATTTTATCAGAGATGCCTCATGGCGAATACACTGATCGTAGAGTGTTATTTGAGGCGGACGTAAATGGACGATTGTTCGGTGAGTATCTGTTGTTCGAACGCATTGAATCTGCGCACTGGGGACCGATCTTTGAAGCTCGTGCTCGTGCTAATGTGAGCACTGTTCGTGCCTTCTATGCTAGCATCCAGAGTCCTACCTTGGAGCCTTTGCAGTTCAAAATCCCTTTTGGTAGAGATCGGATGGCCACGATCGACGTCCGGTTGGTTGCGCGACTTCTCAACGTGCCTCTAGGTGATGTGCATCCTAGTGAGAAGAATTTGAAGACTAGACGTGAACGAGATCGCCGCACCAGGTTTCTGTGCGGTAAGTTGGTTCCATGGCAACCTAATAATAGCCTCAAGGCGACGTACATGTCTGAGGATTTGCGCCTGCTACACCATATCTGCACGTTCAATGTCTATCCCAGGTCGACGAACCGCATTGAATGCACACGTCTTATGGTCGATTTCTTATTTCTGGTGGCCCAGGGAGAGAACGTATGTATGGCCACTTTCATCTTACGGCAGATAGTTCTCATAGCCAAGTCGAGAAGAACATCCGAATCGCTTCCCTTTGGCCGACTCATTTGCAAGATTGCGCTTGAGTTTGCCTATAGACTTGGGCCCGAATTGCCGGTATCGATTCACACCATCGATGAGTCGACAATGGTCAAGATGAAGATTGGGTCGCAATACCGTGAAAATTAACTTGAAAGGGATAGTGGGGATGACTTTGATGATGAGGAAGATCAAAGCGAAGAAGAACCTAGAGCAGAGGTTCAGGGAGAAGTTCAGGAAGAAGTAGAAGAGGAGGCTCAGGATACTGATGAAAGCCCTCCTCCTTCTGCGCAGGATACTATCCACGACCGCATTGCTCGGATGGAGGAGAGTCAAACCGCTTTGCGAAGGGAAGTCCAAGAACTTCGCGCAGAGGTCGCTGATGCCAAGGCCGTTACAAAGAAGAAATTTGGCAAGGTACCTTGAAGGCGATCCTGTGTTGCTTACAGGATAAGGGTGCTCCTCCTCCATCACCAGAATCCGACTAGCGATGCGATCTTTGATGTTATTATCAGTAGTTAGTCATTTCCTGTTTTAAGTTGTGTTTTGTAAGCCTGATAAGGCTGGTAGTTTACCTATGTTGCTATAGTAGCTGACTGACATAGCTCCCTGTACTTTTTGTCATGATACTTGTAGGGAGATATCCCTTGTATGATGACAATTTTGGTTTAATGAAATGCATGATGCTTTTCGACTTGTTATGTGAATGTTTGTGTTGTGGTTTGGGCTTAATGTAGCTAAAATTTGTGGAATGGAGTGCATGCCGTCTCATTTCACTATAAGGTATTGTCCCTGGATCGGGAGTATTGTAACTCCCGGGATTCAGCCTACAAATTAGTTTTTATCCCACCCCACCCTCCTACCAAGCATGCCACTTCCGATCCCACTATAGGACTAAGAATGCGGTTCTATTTAATACAACTGAATGCTACTGGCCACATAGGCCCTTGGCGTTTTGGTCCTAGAGTTAGCACTTCTAGATTTGAAGGATCTGACGATATAGGAAACCCAATTCAATTTAGATAATCTTGACCCTGAGTGATAGAACAATTCCCTGTCGTAGAAATGGTATGGAACCATTTAACGTGTAAACTTAGGCTTTGGATTATAAGTACTGAGTTACAGACTAGGCTACTAGTTGACTTAGGCAGTGTAAGGCCTATATATGCTAAGGGATAGTAGGTTAGATTTCTTTATAACTAATAGATTTCTGTTGTTGCCCATAGGAAGGAACCATATACTCTCAGGGAACATTTATAAATCCCTCAGATTGAACTTAGAATGTACTAGCAAGCCCCTTAGAATTGCCTTCCCCAAGGGCTTATTGCATTCGGGAACGCGGAATAAAGGAACTACATGTAAGCGATGTATTCGCGGTTTGAATCGACTTCCTAATCCTAGTTGTTACCAATAAATCCAGTGCTCTGATCAAGCAGAAGATCGGCATCGACTCGGATTAAGAATTGATACAATAAATCTTCTGTCCTAGCTAGACAGAAAATCTATGTATCCGGCTCAGACCCACTATACTACTTTTCTTCCGTGTTGGCTTGACCACATACAACCGAACGGGATCACAGTGTCTTTGGGAAATGGCGAGGACTTAAAGCCAGTAGAGAATTCGACATCTTACCACCAAGTCATACCTGTCCCTGAACTTTACCACAATAGAGATTAGGCTCATCTCTATGATCATAGGTACCAATGCCATAGAACGCATCATTAGCAAGGAAAACCATGTAGAGAAAGGTTAAGGATAGCCCCTAAGTTGCGCCCCGTTCCGATATACGGATCGATGCAACGATTCTTAGACTTTAAGTAGAACCAAGTTTTAAGGGGGGGTAGAACGTATTAAGTCCAATCCAGTTAGGATTAGTCAACACTGCCGTTCGATCAGTGTGGCGCAGCGGAAGAGTGGTTGGCCTCTTTCCCACTGGCCCAGGATCGAAACATTTGATTTAGGTTATATGTACGATTAGGTTATTAAATAAGATTTGAATCTTCCTTAGAGAAAGTACTCCTTGCCCTTCGCCAATGTCGGGGACGACATTGTGTTTTAAGGGGGGTAGATTGTAACACCCCGGATTTTGGCTAATCTGGGATTTGACGTCCTTAGGCAGTGGGTCAATTAAAACACCTGAAAAATCGTTCAGAACCCAATTCCATAGCCAAAGAAACCACTTAGGATTAATTTCTTTAGAAACTAAGCATAAGTTAGCTAGCGCAACGTTGGAGCGGCTGGAAAACAGTCCCTGATCACTTTAAATACGTTCTACAAGACCCAAATCGAGTAGAACAAACAACTCTACAATACTCTATAACCTCGGATCAAACTCTAAGCGGGTTTGTCCTCTGGACCATATTGAATTTTTGCATTGGATTTAGACTGTGCGTCGAAGGTCCGATACCTCCTATCTTAGACCGTTAGAACCGCCCAGCTGGACTTGACAATCATCTCGAAAATCAAGTCAAACCGATAATCACAGACGATTTCGTTGAACCCGGACTGAAGCAACCGTGAATAGGGACGAATTTGGAATTTCAAATTCAAATCTGGCACACGACTTGACGCGTCAGTATTAAGCATTCTGACCGTCAGAATTCATCTAGATTACACCCTCGGATCAGGAAAATTTTTTATTTATTATCATGAGACTTTCAGCCCTGATCTATGTGCGGTGACCGCTGAACTGAAACTGGTCTGCCACGTGCGATCTGCGAACCCTGCCAGACTGAAAACTTAATACGAGGTACATCTGGTACCCATGAGCTTAAGTCTGATCGCAATCGACCAGGGGACCACCAGAAAGCAGTTTTTGGACCGAAACAGCCCCGAAATGGATAGGCATTAAGTAAACTTCGTCCCGGAGCCTATTTTCGGCAATTTCAAGCTTATAAAAGGGGTTGAAACCCTCATTTCTCCTTCCCATCCGAATTTCACAAACCCTAGAGAAAAAGAGAGAGAGAGTTTGAGAGAAAGGGAAGAGGAGATTTTTCCCGCTTCTGACCCCTGACAGTTGCTGCTTCAACACTTCATTCCAATCACCTGGCTGGTGATTTCTACCCTTTTTCAGGTATAAAAAAACCTCAAAAACTTGCTGATTTAGGGTTTACGTAGATTCAGGGCATGTTAGCTAACGTAATCCATAAATCAGGTTCTCTTACAGCCGTAGACGAAGCGTACACACTCCGTTCAAAATCCCGCAACCGTAAGAGACTAGGTGAGGATTTTAGACGCTTTGATTGACGGTTTACAATGCTTTCAATGTCGTTTAATAGTAGATTATCGACGGCATCGCCGTTTGACATGTACAACATGCTCTCCGTTTCCTGTTTCGTAAATTAACGAAGAATATGAGATTTGGGGCATTTTAGTCATTTGTAGGAAGTGCGGTCTACATGCATAGTTTGCTGACGTGATTGACATGTTTTGTCGTCGCATTAGAGAGTTAGGAATGCTTGCATAATCAGTTTGGTGAAGACATTCGCCTAGTTGCGCACTTTGGGTCTACATACTATATGTAGACTTAAGTGTGTAGTGTATGTGTTTGTATAAATGCTTGTATTAGTATGTATTGAATTAAAAGATGTTATGTAGTAGTTTGAGATGGATTTCTTGAGTAATATGCTGACCTAAATGATTTTCTACATGTTGACCTTATGCATGATTGCATTACATGCATGGAAAGTATGCCTTGAAGATTTACTTAAGTTGAATGTTCTAACATGTGTTAACATGCTCACATGATTGTATTTCAATTCCAAACCTCTTACATAAATTGCTGATTTGATTCCATAAGTGTTTGGGACTACCCGTAGTCCAGGCAGTCGGTAACCGAGCGAATTCGTGGCTGACTGGTCATAGCCACGAACGACGCGTCGATGAACGTGATTCGTGTTTAGAGTTGGCGGCAGTGGTTAGGCCACGCGAAGTGTTTTATGCACTTCATGTCGTTCAACTTGAGATGCGATCGCGCTAGTCGAGCCCGTCAAGTAACCCGACTGGCCGATGTTTGTTCACCTTGTATGTGTCATAACTGCTTGAACCTAGGGTACTGAACTTACCATTGTAAACCCTGTTAACCATGGTACCTTGATCCACGAAGACTCATGAGCCGGGCATGGTGGTATGGGACACCGTGGTCGAGCTGTCGGCCTACGCTGGGGCCACAAACCTCCCCGTAGTGACCAGTGAGCACCTTGACTCGTGAGCAGATTATGGTGGTATGGGACACTATATTCTAGCTGTCGGCCTACACTGATCAGGCGACGAGCCCTTTGTAGTGACCGCGAGCGTATTCTGAGTCCACGGGAGGCGACGACCCTTCCGTTGCAGTAGAGTACGGTAGGCCTGTATTGATAAGGTGATGGGGGAGCGGTGCAACGAGTGCGAGCAACAGCCCTGGCAGCCCTTGCAGTGACCTACGAAATATACATCGTATGAGATTACTAGGAGTGACGACCCTAGACAGGATCTGTGTTGGGATTGATACAAGGGAAGTACCTTAGTTTCCCAATCCTGCTGTTTGAATGGACTTAATAACAACTTGGAAATCATATCACCGTAGCATTGCATGTGCCTGGAAGATGTGGAGCACTCTAGGGAGTGTGGCATGCCGCGGTCGTAAGATGTTGCCGCATGAGGGAGATCGTCGGTGAGGGCATACATCACGTCATGTCATCTTGCATTAACAACAGTATTAGGATTGTCTGATTTACTGCTTTACTATTATCGCGTGATTGAATTGTGAACATGCTAATCCCTGATCTCTTATCCCACTGAGTTGATCACTCACTCCCACGTTACGAGATGGTGTTTCCGGACACCCACCAGTCCCTTTTGTGATTGCAGATGATGGCGCGGCCTGTGAGGCGGAGCTGGACTTGATGATGAGGAGGAGGATTCCTCCTTTATGCGTGTTCTGATTGACGGGATTGCAGGGAGGTTGATTAGATACTTTGACATTTGTCATTTTGTATTTTTAGCGCCCTCATGTATATTCATTTTGTTTACGTTTGAAGTATACATGTATGTGTATAACCTGGTAATATATTCACACTCTGGAGACATACAACAGTTTACATACGTTATACATACTATTACAGTCTTCCGCTTGCAAATTTAACTGTCTCTGGAGTATGATATGCTGTTCTGGCTTAATCTCACTCATGTTTAATACATTATCACAGACAACATTCAATCATACATATCCATGTTGCATGAATAACATTTTGAAACTCGGGAGTTGGGTTTTTGCTCGACCCCCCGATTTTCGGGATGTTACAGTAAATGTGTCCAACTAAGCCCAGATATCCTAGTGATCCCTGCGTAAAGGTTCATGGTCTACATCGACCCGCCCGAGAGTTGGAAGTAGGAGAATTCGTCCTCCTCATCGAAGAAGTCCTGCTCCAGAGCATAGACATCATTTGTACTTGCATCTAAATCAACGTCTGGTTGTTTTAAAATACCGTCCCAGAGTGGGAGTGAGTGATCAATTCAGTGCTTCTATAAGGCAAAAGTTAGATATGTTATTAAGTCAATCAAAGCAGTAATGATAAAGTAATCATAAATAATCACTTCCTAACTATTCTCTTTAATGCAGAAAATGGAGTGCAAGCAATGATGTATGCCCTCACCCATAATGCTCCCTCACACGCGACTCCGACAACCTATTTCGCATATGACAACACTTCCTCAAATGGTGCAACTCTAACGCCTTTTTGGCACATCCTAACTAATGAAATGTGATACATGGTCGTGTTAGCCAAGTAATTAATTAAGCTCATTCATACAGTAAGTTTGGGAAGCTAGGGTACCTCCCTTTATATCATTGACCAAATCGAACATTTGACATTGGACAACCGCAGTGGTCCTACTCCTATGTTTTGGATCCATATAGGTTTGTCACTCCTAGTTAAACACATACGATAGTAAGTTGTAGGTTAATCACTCCTAGTTAAACACATACGATAGGCAAGTTACAAGAAATTGTACTCGTGGTCACTACAAGGAGGCTCGTCGCCCCAGCGTAGGCCGACAGCACAGACACGGTATCCCATACCGCCATGCCCTACTCATGAGTCTTAGTTACTCATTGGTCACTATGGGGAGGCTCGTCACCCCAGCGTAGGCTGACAGCTCGAACACGATGTCCCATATCACCATGCCCGACTCATGAGTCTTAGTGGATCGTGGTACCATGGTTAAAGTGGATCTTTACATTGGTGAGAGGTACCTTAGATTCAAGCAGTCACGTCCACACATGGTAAACACATAATAGGTCAATCGGTTCATTAGGCAAGCTCGATTGGTACAGGTGTATGCTGACTTAATCGACATGGAGCGCATAAGCACCCCTCATGGCCTAGCCACTATCGATAATTGTCGTGTAACTTTGATTCATCGAGTTTACGCAAGGTGGTGAGACTAATTCGGCCACTCGAACAAGGACTTTTACTGATTGCCTAGTCTACGTTTGTAGCCTCAATCCTACTCAAATGCAGCTAACAACCACGTGTAATAATTATCTTCGCATTCAACCAACAATCCATGTGGATTTCTCATGTGGGCATTTCATCAAACACATAGACCATGCTAATAATAACATGCATTTATCAATTGATTTCATAGAAGAAATTATACCTATGTATAAGAAAATCAAAATCCTATCTTAATACTCATAGTAAACACAAATCATCAATAAATTTCTCATTTAGACAATTTATAAAACACATAGATTATGTTAGTTACAACATATGTTTTTTCAATTCTTTATACAGGGAGATCTACATGCATATGACAATGATGAATCCTAGGTTAGAAATCATGGCAAGCACTTATCACTTTCTATTGCTCATTTAAACATTTTAACAACACATAAGATGCATCATTCATTTATCTCAGTTCATAAGTGTATCTCATATAGAAATCAATACATTTAAGACAATATGGTAGCAATCAAAATAGACATAAATCATTAGCTGTCATGAAAGCATTGATAAATCGCAACATAAGCGTTTATAGTCCGCACCTGTCGTTAGTACGCTCGACTTGGATTAGGTCCAAATTCTACATTTTCAAAAATGGAACGTCGGGCACCTAAATGATGAAATTAGTTAGCTAGGTTGACGAAAAGCTACTTGGGATTTCTAAATCGATATTAGGGTTGATATTTCTTACCTGAAATCGTAGTAGAAAGAGGTTTAATAGTGTAACGGGATGGATTAGGTGCGTGGATTCGTGGGAGAAGTTTCCTGCAGAGATCTCCCAAAATTTCTCCTCTCCTTCCTCTTTTCTCCTCTCTCTCCCTCTAGGGTTTGCAAAATTCTGATAAGGAAGAGAGGGGGTGTCACGCCCCAAATCCGAAAATCGGATTCACATAAATTCCGATTGCCGTATCCAGTGCCGACAGCCTCCGTAGTGCCCCATTCTCGGTTCCTGACAATCAATTGCCAGATTCCGATCTTGGGATCTTACAAGGAGGATTTTCAGAATGAATTTTTTTTTTTTTTTGTAATGGAGCATAACCACAAGCATAACCAAGTCACAAAATAACATCACCACATATCCACTATATCAAAATCTTTAAGTACAATGCGGGAAGAGAAATAAAAGGTGACCAAAAAGCTCCAAAAGGTCCTGATATGCACTCCTGCCTCAGCGCTACTGCTGTCCAACGCTACCTGCACGCAACTTTTGTGCATAAGCTTACAAAAGCTTAGAGGGTGGTGTAAGTGTGTGCGGAGGGCAAACGCCTAGTGTACAAGATCAGGTAATGCGGAAGTATGCAGTAAGTCCATGAATATACCAAGGCTATGTAATGCAAGGCATGATGCGAGATATGAATGCCATCGGCCACATCGATGCAATGCAAGGCCTACATAGCCGAATGTCATATGCGAAGTACAATCCAAGCAAGTCAGTACTCATCATGTACACATATCAGTACAGTTCCTCTCTGGATATCACCGGGGTCTAATACACTTCGCAGAGACTGCCACCTCCCTAGCTGTACAGTCAAGCAAGCGGAATAGACCTCACTATCTGCCTGACTAGTAGTCTGCCAATACCTACCCGGCTCGTCGATAGCGGACTCATTTGCGAGCTGGTCAAACTCAGCCTAGCTTATAGCCCCCTCACTCAGGCGGATAAGGCTACACCCCCTTCTAACCGACCACGACACAGTAGGAGACGCGGCCTACTGGTATTCGACACTCGGGCGCTCATGTATTCGCTCGGTCTAGACGTTGGAGCATCTCCTGGTACCAAAAAGGTTCTGAAACTTTCACCCAAGGACATCCTAAGTGCCCACAATGCTAGAACCAAGTATTTCCGGTATTCGATACGGCCATCCACGATTACCTGTGGAGCCACGACCCTAATGTCGCTAGGGCGTGCAGTGATCAAATCACACATATGCGAGATGCATGAATCACACATCAAATCATGCAGAAATCCAGCGCGTACTGCGCGATCATGTAGGGCACTCTGTCTCATAACGAGTCCCATAAATGGTCTGCCCAATGGCGTATGCTATGATCAGTCACTACTCATATCAAGCATACATATGATGCGTATGGGCATGAGTCATGGGATTATACTAAGCATGTTATAAAGCGATGAATAGTAACGAGTATGGGCCTATCAATGGGCCTTAGGGGAGTTACAATGCGGACATTTAACCAACTTACACATACAATGTGGACGTCAAACCAACATTGTTCCTTAGGCACGACCCGCCATATATATCATTACATGAACCATGAGAGATCACTCATTATAATGGACCCTAAGGTCATCTCGTTGGGCCTCGACCCATGGGCCTTAGATACATCAAATGGGCCGTATCACATGGGCCTTACATTTATCAAATGGGTTACATTAATGGGCCTCACCAATGAGCCTTATGTACATTGCAATGGTCCACGATCCATGGGCCTTGAAATACATCAAATGGGCCTACACACATGAGCTTTAAATATGTCAAAGGGGCCACTCCATTGGCGCCCCATGCACATCAAATGGGCTTGAATCCCGTGGGCCCTTTATGTATCAAATGGGCTTAGTCCCATAGGCTTTAGATATATACCAAAGTAGGCCTCAATGAACGACCATAATTGAGTAAATTATGGGCCCTGAACACATACCAAGGTGGGACATTTGAAACATAGATCTGCCTCATTTTTAGCTCAAGAAACGAGTTTTCAAAATGGATAGACGGTGAGAGGCAACACATGCATCATGGGGGGGGGGGGGGGGGGGGGGGGGGGGGGGTGGGTCACATGAAGGCCCACCATCATAAACATAATATGTTTAATATAATATATAATTTATATATAGTATATATATATATACAATATTATATGTAATATAATATTATATATACATACATATATATATATATATATATATATATATATATATATATATATATATATATATATATATATATATATATATATATATATATATATATATCTACACATACACACACACGTGCACTCACACACACGCATACACACACACACACGTGCACTCACACACATGCATACACACACACACACACACGTAACAGTGGGCTCCACCGTCCGTGCGGACGGTGAAATTTAGCCACATACATCACTGTGGGTCCCATGTGGGGCCCACCATAATGTCTACATGCCATCTGACCCGTCCATTAGGTCATGCAGACCTGAATGAAGGGTGAAAATAAATTTCAGCTTGATTCACAACTTCTGTGGGCCCCAAAAAGAGTTTCAATGGTAGAATTTAATTCACACTGTTTCTTATGGTGTGGGCCACCTGAGCGTCAGATCAGCCTGATCTTTGGAGGGGGGCACGTCAGGGGGGTGGCCCACCTAATGAATGGTGTGGATACCCAACATACATCATGGTGGAACCCACTTATAAGGTTGTGGGTCCCTGACCCGTCCGCCTACATGCAGCAGCGTTCTGCTGCTGCGTCACCAGCAGCAGGCGCTGCCTGTTTAAGCTTTTTTTTTTCTTTTTTTTTTTTGAAATCGCATATTTCTGTGGTTTTTCGCACATAGGGCCCACACCAACAGAATCCTCCGCACTCAATGGATTCTATAGCCTATTACCAACCCATCAAGTCCAATATTAGGCATATTTAGGCGTCAAGAAAAATTTCAGGTGAATTTAGATGGTGAAACTCACTATTTGCAAAAGTATGGCCCATCAGAAAGTTGAATTGGCCCCATTTTTCGGCTCAATGGCTGAAATGGACTTGAGAACAGAATAGACGGCGTGGATCGAATACATAGCTCAAGGTGGGGCCTACATGAGTGGCCCATGCAACCAAGCTAATACTTGTATTTTCTTTTCACCTCACGTCCAGACGCTGGACTCTTCCTGGCATAATAAATCTATTCAAGGTGGCCCTGCTTAGGTGGGACACTACGTGGTGGATAGTGTAGATACAACACTTATAAAGTGGGCCCCACCAATAGATGACTTGGAATAAATACATGCCTCATGGTGGGGTCCATCCGGTTGGGTCACATGGCCTTATCATATGAAAGAAAAAGAAAAATAAAATTAAAAGAGAAGGGGAGAGAGAGAGAGAGGGACACGCGTATGATGGAGGGACCCCGACACTATGGGCCCTCCGTTTCAACCATCCAATCATACATCAATGGGTCCCATTGCATATGGGACCATCCAAATAAAAGATCAACGGTGGAGATCCCACTCCACTAAAAATGGACGGTCTAGATGACCTCTTTAATGCAAGGAAAGCAAACATCATGATAGGGTCCATGGAGAATGGCCCCATCATGGAATGATTTAATGATCAAGATGGGCCATCGGCCACATCTTAGGGACCCAAGTGAGATCCACACCATTGATCGGTGGGCCTTACTTAGCCCATTGTAAAAACAAGTAAACTACCCTATAGAAGCACCCACCACTTGATCTTCTTGGTCCGTTGAGATGCCGGTCTCCTTACACTTTACTTTGATGGTGGAAGATGAAGAATGGATGGCTAGGATGAGAGATTTGGGATGGGAAAGGTGGGCCACACAAGGTCATTTTCTCTCCATGGGAAGGCTTGGACGTTGGAGGCTCTCTCCTTACTTGGGAGTGGTGTGAGAAAAGAGAGAGGGAGATGGGATGTAAGGAGGAGTGATGGGGTGATGGTTGATGCATGTGAGTGATGGGTGAGGTGATGTGTTAGTTGACTTTGGTGGTTGCTTGACTTGTGGAGAAAGGAAGCATGGGTGCTTTGTACTTGACATGAGAGGTGATTGATGTGATTGATTTGACACCTTGTAGAGATTCTCTTGGGAATATAAATGCGCGGCGTTTTCTCGAAATAAATGCCGACCCACATCTCTTAGTAAGGGTATCGGATCGGACAGTGAGTCGCGGCGTTGGAACCGCGGCGACGGTGCGGTCGCAATGATACAAGTCTCGGATTAAGCCGGCTCAAATGTATAGGATACGTCTCACAGTCGTGCGCAACGTCGACTACAGGTCGCGGGTTGCCGGAATTTGACGAGAAGGATCACGGGAAGCGATGAAATTGTACGGATTAGGATATGGGTCTTACAGGGGGTGAAATGAAGGCTATTTATAGCCTCAGGCGTGATGTAAATGGCCCCAGGGCCACCTTGTACATTGTTTATACCCCATGCGCGGCTGTTTCTGACGAACAGGTCTCATAGGGAAGCCCATGACTCACTACGTCATAGGGTACGCTCCCTGATAGTGGATCCATGCCAGGACATGATTTCAGTGTGATCGGATAAGCCGATCAACCGTGGAAAGCCTATGTCACATCAATGGTTGTACATGTTCAATCGGGGCCATGGTTATACGGATATGTACAACGGTCGTACATGTTCAATTGGGGCCATGGTTGTACAGATATGTGTAAAAAAATTTTCTTTCCCCATTGGTGAAGTTTGGTCATAAACTAACGGTCAGAAATCCTCAACTTTGCATAAGAGCGAATAACCCAAATCACTTAAGTTTCACTTCATTTTTTAAGGATATTCGTGTTCATGCACTTCACTCATGGCTCAAGTTGGGCATTTCTGGACACTATCTGGGCTTGATTCTCGCGATGGTTGTCAAGCCCAGTAGGACGGACATCTTCCTATAATTTCCCGATCATCGAACCCTCGACGTGCGGTCTAGGTCCATTATCGAGTTTCATTGTATCCCCGAGAGCGACATGCCCTTGGGATTTCTCATAGGTCTTAAGATGACATTGATTCAGTAGTACTCATGGTTTTAGGCCTTCCCATTTGCGAAAATGGTGGCCCAAGCTAAATCCATCGATTATTTAGTAGTTAACTAAATCTGTTTAATTTATATGACATGATGCAGTCCTTGGGTTGTTCTGCCTGAGGTTGTACTTGGGTCTTTACATGAATTTTTTTGGGACATTACACATACCTGCCATGCAGTGGACTTCCACCTAGCATGCCAATAGTGGACCTCATTCTTGCTTCTCCTCATCGACGAGTCAGACCAGTCTCTGTTTGCACCTCATCCTTTAAGCAGGTTGGACCCACCTCTTCTCAACCTAACCTTGTCAGTGGGAGTCAAATCCATGACCCATGTATCCACTCGGCCTGACGGTGAGGTATCCCTGGCTAACATTGGGGTTTAGGGAGTTTCAACCCAAGGGGCACATCATCCCCTACTATTTTCACACTTCCGATGTCCTGTCCCTTTCCAGAGATAACCCAAGTCATCATGTAACACCCTGAAAATCGGGGGTCATGTATAAACTCAACTCCCGAGTTCCAGACCATCACTTATGCAACAAAAATGATTATGATTCAATGTTGTCTGATTTAAAGCATTCACATGAGTAAAAGTATACCAAAACTACAATTCATACTTCAGATCTAGTGATAAAATCAATTGGAAGACTAAACATTATATATATCACTGTATGGAAAAACAAAGTAAACCTCATCTGTCTCTAAAGTATGAATACATCTCTGAGTCTCATATACATGTACATGAACAAAAATAAATATCCAAAATGGTCCCACTGAAGTCCCGTCGATCCAGGTCGCCTACGCAAAGCCATCGTGATACTGCATATACGAGAACTCGTCCTGGTCCTCGTCGAAGTCTGGCCTTGCCTCCTGGATCTCAGCCTCACCTGCATCTACAACAGGGTCTGGTGGGTGTTGCAAACACCATCCCGTAACGTGGGAGTGAGTGATCAACTCAGTGGAATCATAGAGCAAAGATTAGCATGTTTACAATTCAATCATGCGATAATAGTAAAGCAGTAAATCAGACAATCCTAGTACTGTTGTTAATGCAAGATGATATGACGTGATGTATGCCCTCACCGACGATCTCCCTCATACGGCAACATCTTACGACCGCGGCATGCCACACTCCCTAGAGTGCTTCACATCTTCCAGGCACATGCAATGTTATGGTGATATGATTTCTGAGTTGTTATTAGTCCATTCAAACAGCAGGATTGGGAAACTAAGGTACTTCCCTTGTATCAATCCCAACACAGATCCTGTCTAGGGTCATCACTCCTAGTAATCTCATACGAGGTATATTTCGTAGGTCACTGCAAGGGCTGCCAAGGCTGTTGCTCGCACTCGTTGCACCGCTCCCCCATCACCTTATCAATACTGGCCTACCGTACTCTACTGCAACGGAAGGGTCGTCGCCTCCCGTGGACTCAGAATACGCTCGCGGTCACTACAAAGGACTCGTCGCCTGATCAGTGTAGGCCGACAGCTAGAATATAGTGTCCCATACCACCATAATCTGCTCACGAGTATAGGTGCTCACTGGTTACTACGGGGAGGTTTGTGGCCCCAGCGTAGGCCGACAGCTCGACCACGGTGTCCCATACTACCATGCCCGGCTCATGAGTCTTCGTGGATCAAGGTACCATGGTTAACAGGGTTTACAATGGTAAGTTCAGTACCCTAGGTTCAAGCAGTTATGACTCATACAAGGTGAACATACATCGGCCAGTCGGGTTACTTGACGGGCTCGACTAGCATGATCGCATCTCAAGTCGAATGACATGAAGTGCGTAAAACACTTCGCGTGGCCTAACCACTGCCGCCAACTTCAAACACGACTCGCGTTCGTCGACGCGTCGTTCGTGGCCAAGATAAGCCAACCACGAATTCGCTCGGTTACCGACTGCCTGGACTAAGTCTAGTCCCAAACACTTATGAAATCACATCAGCAAATTATGTAAGAGTATTGGAATTGAAATACAATCATGTGAGCATGTTAACACATGTTATAACATTCAACTTAAGTAAATCTTCAAACACATATATTTCATGCATGTAATGAAATCATGCATATAGTCAACATGTAGGAAATCATTTAGGTCAGCATATTAATTGAGAAATCCATCTCAAACTAATTCATAACATCATTTAGTTCAATACATACTAATACAAACATTTATACAAACACATACACTACACACTTAAGTCTACATATAGCATGTCGACCCGAAGTGTGCAATTAGGCGAATCTCTTCGCCAAACTAATTATGCACGCATTCCTAACTTCCTAATGCAACAAGAAACCATGTCAATCACATCAGCAAAATATGAATGTAAACAATACTTCCTACAAATGACTAAAATGCCCTAAATCTCATATTCTTCGTTAATTTACGAAACAGGAAACGGAGAGCATATTGTACATGTCAAACGGTGATGCCGTCAATAATCTACTATTAAACGACATTGAAAGCGTTGGGAACCGTCAATCAAAGCGTCTAAAATCCTCACCTTATGTCTTGTAGACTCGTGAATTGAAATGGAGCGTATACGCTTCGTCTACGACGACTAGGGAACCTAATACATAAGATCCATGAGCTACATCGCTATGGAAAGAAAAAAACCTCAAATCAACAACTATTTAGGGTATTTACTTACCTAGAATCGCGGTGAAATCGCCGGGAAAGCGATAGAGGTGCGTTGCTTAAGCACGTGCAACACGTAGCGCAAGTGGCAGGAAGAACTCTCCCACTCTCTCTCACAATCTCTCACCTTTTTCTCTCTCCCAAGTTAGGGTTTCTCT
This sequence comes from Magnolia kwangsiensis, assembly GCA_037074715.1. NCBI lineage: Eukaryota > Viridiplantae > Streptophyta > Magnoliopsida > Magnoliales > Magnoliaceae > Magnolia > Magnolia kwangsiensis. The sequence goes on along the minus strand of CM073586.1, from coordinate 32,234,264 downwards.
CAAATTCGGATGGGAGAGAGGAGTGAGGGTTTAAACCCCTTTTATAGCCTAAAACATGCCCAAAATAGGCTTGGGAACAATGTTTACTTGGTGCCTAACCAAATCGGGGCCGTTTCGGTCCAAAAGAGCATTTATGAAGGTCCCCTAGCCAAATGCGGTCGGACTTAAGCTCATGCATACTGGATCTAGCACACATCCAGTTTTCAGACCGGTAGGGTTCCCAGATCGCACGTGGCGGTCCAGTTTCAGTTTAACGGTCACCGCACCAAGATCAGGCCTATAAGTCTCGTGATATGTAATAGAAATTTTCCTGATCCAAGGGTGTAATTTGACTGAATTCTGACGGTCAGAACGCTTAATACTGATGCGTCAATTCGTGTGCCAGATTTGAATTTCAAATTCCAATTCTAACCCTATTCTCACTCTCTTCACTCCAGGCTCAATGAAATAGTCCCTGAATGTCAGTTGGACTTGATTTTCGAAACGATTGCCAAGCCCAGCTAGGTGGTCATAACGGTCTAAGATGGTAGGTATTGGACTTTCGACGCGTGGTCTAGATCCAATACAAAGTTTCAAGGAGGTCCCGAGAATAAACTGGTTTAGAGTTTGATCCGAGGCTTTAGAGCATTATAGCACCATTGGTTCCACTCGCTTTGAGCCTTGTAGAACGTATTTAAAGTGATCAGGGACCATTTTCCAGCTATTCTAACGTTGCACTAGATAACTTAGTCATATTTTTCCAAAGGAATAAATTCTACACAATTTCGGGTCGAGTTGGTACTCGAGCCCAAGTATGGATTTTTCACGGGCGTTACACATCATCATAGATGCACATTTTATAGTCAAGATCTGACTCATCTTATACAACATGACTGTGGTATTTTGATCAACATGTATGTCATGATTATGCATGAATTCAAGCAGTTATGGTAAGGTATACATTCAAGGGCATGTGGTATGCATATAATGCCATGAGTTTAGGGTCTGCTATACTTTTAAGCAAAAAATTAAAAGTGCACCTACAAGTGCACTGGTTTGTCAATTACGGTGTAAGTTGAGTCAGTCGGACACAGCGCCTAACAGGAAGATCAACTCAAGTGCCTGCCTCAACTGGATGTGTGCAAGCTCGCCATAGATAAATCATAGGCTCACATCCCATGTCCCAAAACACCAGGTGATTAAAACCCTTAAAACTAAGTAGAACACCTTAGGATTTTAGTGTAAGAAATTTTTTTACCAAACAGGAAAATCCTTAAGTTTTTCTTACCCTATCGATTATATCGATTCACTTTTCGATATGATCGACCTGCTCTGTTGATGTCCTCGACATATCAATCGATACAATCGAGTGAGGACAAAAAGTGTCTAGTAAGCAAACATTCATTTGGACGATTTATCGATATATCGACGGTTCAATCGATATCATCAATATTCGAATATCGATCCCATCGAAAGTGGATCGATAATATTGACAGGCAGTTTTTCGGCGCTCATGTTTTTCTGAAGAAAACTACTATAAGCTTCGATATATCGATGACTGTCCGATTCAAATCTAAATTCAAATATCGATCATATCGGAAGTCACTTGATCATATCGATAGTGGGCGCATGTTTCCTCCAACATAAATTTCAAGATGTTTTAAACATTGATTGGGGGGCCAGTCAAGAAATCATATTCATATGTCGATTATATTGAGACCTGGTTGATTGGATCGAGACCGGACACAAACCGTCCAGCAAGCTTATAGGTAAATCTATACGATTTATCGATCCCATCGACACAGACTCCGATATCATCGATATACAAATTCTGATCACATCGACTGTTCCTTGATCATATCTTTAAAACTTAAAATCCTTCAAGGCTTATCTCTCTTATTTTCACCTGTCGATAGATCGATCCCTCTATCGATGGAATCAGAGTTCAAAATCCGATAACATCGATGTGTGTCTCGATCCCATCGACCAGTTGGTAAAAGATTTCCAAAAGCGAAAATGACATTTGAGTTTGTATCATCGAGAGGTTAGTCGATACAATCGAGAGTATACGCTTGATCATATTGACTCTTTCTCAATGATATCGAACTCTGTCATAAATGTGACCGTTTTATATCCATTGGAACCTTTTTCCTATATATAGAGAGGTTAGTCTTTAATGCTAGTAGAGAAAGAAGAGGGTGCTTCTGAGTATTTTAAACTTCATATCATTTATCTTAAGCCCTTTCTCTTAGGGAGTTCATCCTCCAATCCACCCTCATCATTGATATTCAATAGAGTGGATTGGGGAATGAACTTCCGCATTTAAGAATCCTCCAGCTACTACCTTAATGGCAAATCATTAAGCTGGGATGCCTTGAATGCATAGATGATTGGAATCACTCTATCTTCCTAATAGGAAAATCTTTAGAGAGTGGAATTCCATCATAACCTGGACCCGACCTAAAGCCTAATATTGGTACATCTTTTATATTGCGGATCAAGGGAGCCAAAGACCCTTCAACAAGAAGGAGGAGATCTTCGACATTGTGCTAAATGGGACTCATCAACTTATTTGTAAGTATCTAGAGTCCAGAGGACACCTGTGATCATTCCTTTCTAGGATTGGGTCTTAAGTGTTGCTCACCCTTTGAAGTCCTCAAAGGAGGCCTCCGACGGGAGTGTACATGCGGGGTGCGTTGTGTGGACCCTTGCTCTGTGGAGAGCATAAACATTTGGGTGTGTTGTGTGAACCCTTGCTCTATGTGGGCATAAACATCTGGTTAGGAGTGCGCCAGCAAAACTCCAGGGTTTGAGGTGAACCGAGTAAAAACCTTTGTAAAGGTTGAAGGTGAACCTGATTTAAAACCTTAGGTTTGAGGTGAACCATGGGAAACCTCCTTAGTGAAATCTGGTACACTCAAGGGTTGAGTGCGACAGCCGGGAGTGGAGTAGACAAGTAGTCGAACCACTATAAAAATAACTGTATTTGTGACTGATATTATTTTGTGCATGTGATTTACTCCCATACTGCTAGATCTATATATGTCTGAAATCACATCTCACACACATACACAGTCATATCCATCATAACTTGAGTTCATATTATTCATACTTCGAAAGTTTGTGATTGGATCCTCTACCAGGCTTGGAAGCTAGTAGAGTTACATTTGAGTAATCCTGATAAATGCATATCTAAAAGGATTAGAGTGATAAGATTTTTAATATAACTCATAAATCTTAAAAAGTCCTATTCACCCCCCTCTAGGACATATTGGCATATTCCTACTTCAACTCAAGCGGTCTTCACCGCTATTTCAAAAATGACATATCATCATCATGTGCCACCATCAACTATATCAATCCATGGTCATATGACTAAATTGAAGAGGACATATCTTACACATGAGCAAATGTATTGAAATACACTTACACATACCATCATTCCATGGTGCATGAGTATGATCAATATCAACATGGTTAAGTAGATGAATTTAGTATGATAGGAAGTGGAACAACATTAATGAAGATATTAAATCACATGCTTCTATTAACTATAATCACTAACATCACTAATATTAACCATAACTATCATAATCACGAGCATTAATTGTATTTAGAATTACACCATATCCTTTGTAAAATAGATATTCCATTAGCTGCTTTGGCCCGACATGATTCTCTTCTATTGGGACCACATGGTTATACCCTAACTTGGCCTTATGGTTAATGAGTGGTGGTGACAGAAGATACATGCACCAAGTGGTTATGAGATGAAAGACATACATATAACATATAGTAAGTGAGCCACAAGATGAGTGGTACTAGTAAAACTCAGATAATGTAGAGGGCTTCACCTTCAAGTGAGTTGTTAGTAGGTTGGATTTGTGAATGATTATCATAGTAGTTCTACAATGGTTTGGAAGGCCCAAGTAAACCTCATAAGATACAGTGAGCCTTAAGTCGAACAACTTGAGTATATAATATACACATAAGAGTTAGTCACGGTTGGATGACATAAGTTTGTCTCATACAACATAGTGGGTCCTACTTCCAAGTGGTATTGCAAGAAAATGGGTCCACACAAAAACATTACGGTACTTCCAACAAGTAGATAGTATAGGTAACTCACATATATTAAGGTAGTACAAGGAAGAACAGTTCAGATGCACAAGGAACACGTCAGTGGGCTCCATGATCGAAAAGTTTGGTTAGAAAGATAATTGAACAGTGAAAATAAAATACGTACATTGAGTGGGTTCACAAGTATTCAAAATTTATATGTTTTAACAATATTTCATATTGTCTGACTTATTTAGGAATTGGATCTAGGTCATTTTGGAATCATGTTCTAGAATTAGCTAGCCTAATGGATAAATGGCGAAATATGCAATACTTACATCAAGGTAGGGTTTATAATCAATCTGACACACATCCTAAGTTCACATACCCAAGAGGTTATACCATCAGCATAGTCCATGAGTCTAAGTAATCACACAATTCTCACATGCCCACATGGTCTTATGACTACTCCATTATCAGAAGTCCATATGGTTGAGTGGCTATATAAATATCACTCTACTTGCCATAATAAATGATTTAAGGTTAGATGGTAATGTACTTTCACTACCTCATAGCCCACATAAAGGGGCAACCACTTTACTAAACTTTCACATAGTCAGGCGGCCAGTACCAAATTTCACATAGTTTAGCAGTCACCTAAGCACCGCATGATCATATTGTTGGGCCACACATTCCCCACATACCCACATGATTCAAGGCTATCCACGTCACACATGATCAAAAGATTTATGAGCTACATATTCAACACCATTTTGCCAAATCTAGCTGTCATTCATCCCGTCAGTGATTATATGGTTAAGGGCCACAACAATCATAAATCCACTTAGATAAGTAGTCACACAATTGCCCCAATTTCATATAGTTAGGTGGGCTATAAAAATCACACACTCACATGGTGTGGTGGCCCATACAACTTCCACTAATTCACATGACTAGTTGGGCCACCCAAAATCCCAAATTCCTATGGTGTAGTGATCCACATGATTTTTACCAACTGACGGTCTAAATGAGGAATAACCATTACAATGGGTACCATGAAAATGACTTAGATTGCAGTAAATATATAGGCATCCCTACACTCTAAAATGATCTAACAAAATAGATGAATGGCTGGTAAAACATGTATATTAGGTGGCCCATGATCGGTTTAAAAACGATAGATGGATAGATTTCTCTCAAACATTACTGCAACTCTAGGATTTATTTAACTGTGGACAAGTGATCAATATTGCTCCCGTGGCATGAGATTTGGATCTGAGTAGCCTATGGGACCATGACCTAAAATGATAAGGATAAATTGACGGATGGCATGGATCTACATCATACTATAAGGTGGAGTCCATGGTCAAGGAAGCGTCCCAGCATATAGGGGGTACACTAAAGCCTAAGAATTTTCAATAGTTTTTACCAATGTTTCTACTTGCAGCGTGGTCCACCTAAAATTGAGTTCTACTTCATCTTGTGTCCATGGGCAGGAGGTGGGCCCACTTCCCAGGTGACTGAAAAATATAGGCAGTGTGTGTATACAACACATGCACCTAAGTGGGCTCCACATGCATCACGTTATGTCCAGGGAAGTTTTCATTGGTAAACATGCAATTTCCTTTCCTTATTATTATTATTATTATTATATTTTGTATAATTGTGGGTCCCATTGACATGGTGGGGTCCACCCCATGAACAGTTTGCACAACAAACAACATCATAGTTGATACCACCCACTAGATGAATGATAAGACTATAAGGTACATACGTCGGGTGGGGCCACAACACATGGATGGTCTAACTGATGGAAGACTTGGATATAAAATACATAATGAAGTGGCTCCGCCATCCAATAACCGACCCAACTTTGGTGGCAGTTACACATCACGGTAGAACTTAAGGGATTTAATGGTGGGGATTTTTATTCCCACTGTTTCTTATAGTGTGGTCCACCTAAGGCGTGGATCTACCTCATTCTTTTACTCATGTCTTAAAATGGTTTGAAGGAGTGGATGAATGGCCCATATATACTTTTCATCACCAAGGTGGGCCCCAGAAAAATCTGAGCATTTTGAGTATAATTTCCATTATCCAAGTGGCATGGCCTGCATGAGCTTCTAATGGGCCTAATTTTTGATACCGTGCAATGGATGAGGCTGGTAAGATGGATGAACGGTGTGGATTTAGCACATAAATCATGGTGGGGCTTGGGGCTTAAAATTAAGTCAATCTGTGGCTCTTGTGGGCCACACCACACACAAAGGTTGAGAGGGTTATCCTCCATTAAAATATTCATAATCATTTGTTGGGCCACTGAGACGTAGTTCACGAATCCAGCCCATCCATTAATTGTGTCCCACTTGGTTAAAGGGTCCATCCAAGTTTCAGATGCATCCAAATTTCAGGTGGGCCCCAGCAAGTACCCTTATATGTTTTAGGCATGTCTTCACATGATTTTTGATGGTGTGAGCCACCTGAGTTCCATGTACGGCTAATTTTTGGGGAAGCCCATTGATCAAAGGGGACCCATCAAATGCACGGTGTAGATGGTCGACATACATCATGATGGGACCAGTGGTGGGACCCATTGTCTCTCCAGCGTTTAGCAGCAGGATGTTGCTTCCTCCAGCGTCATCTAGACGCTGACAGCAATCAGTGTCCAGCCTTATTTATTTATTTATTTTTTCTTATTCATAGTTTTTCATAGGTGGGGCCCACATCAGGACAATCAACTCCATCTATAAGGTTCACGGGCTCGTGACAGGCCCAATAAGCACAATATTCGATAGGTTTTGGTGTATAGATACATCACAGTGGGCCCTAACATTTTATCACTTTTAAAATAGTCTTTTTGATGGTGTGGCCTACCAGAGATTTGGATTGGCTTCGTTTTTTGGCTCAAGGCCTAAAATGAGATGGGGAATTAGATGGACATTGTGGATTAAATATATACATCATGGGTGGGGCCCGTTGTGGACCCACAGCCCCAACCCCTTTTTATTTAAAGTAGCTGGACGCTGGCAGTAATCGGCGTCCATCCTCCTTTTTTTATTTTTTTTATTTGTTTATTTGTTTTAATGTGGTGTGTGTGCATGTGTGTGTATGTGTGAGTGTGTGGCCAGCCCAATGGGCCACACTTCAGACGGTTTGGATGACCTACAAAATTCTAGTGGGGCCCACTATCATTGGGTCCCACATAAAGTCTATAATAAATTATTTTTATTATTAATCTTTTTATATGTATTCTTTCATAAATCCACACCATTAATCACGTCATTATCATCAAATCATCATCACTATTAATCATCTAAATAATAAAAAAGAAAATAAACCATAAGAGTGGAGGGGGCGTACTCACCTTGATGGATTAGATGGATGGTTGTGATGGATGGGATTGATGGAGTTGATGGCCCACCAAGATTACTCCTCTCTCTGTAATGCCCTGAAAATCAGGGGTCGAGCATAACTCAGCTCCCGAGTTCCATAACATAACTTATGCAACATTTTCAATGATAGATGAACGTTGGCTATATTAGTGCATAAACATGAAGTAGATTAAGCCAAATCAGCAAAACATAATCCAGGGACAGTTGTAATACGCAAGAGGAAGACTAAAAAAAATATATAAACCAATATAAGTCCCCAAGATAAGTATACTCTGCCAGGTCATAATTATAAGTATTATCTCAATATACAAATATTAAAATGTGATAGTCCACTACAAATATAACCCCTGAATCCCCGTTAATCAGGACACGACTCACATGAACCCGCCTGAGAACTGTATGTAGAAGAATGCCTTCTCATCATCCTCATACTCCGGCTCTGGATCGAGTTTCGCATCATCATCTGCAACTAAGACAGAGTCTGGTTGGTGTTTAACATCGTCCTAGAATGTGGGAGTGAATGATCAACTCAATGGAGCTATACAGCAAAGGTTAACATGTTATCAATTTAATCAAGCAGTAATGATAAAGTAGTACAATCAAACATGTCCTAGATACTCTTGTTAATGCAAGGATGATATGGAGTAATGATGCATGTTCTCGCCTGCACTCCCTCTTGCGACAACATCTAACGATCGCGACATAAATCACTACCACTGTGCTCTACACCAATGCCAACGGCACATGCAGTACGATGTTATGAGCATAATTACCAAGTTCTTATTAGTCCTTTTCATACAGCAAGACTGGGAAGCTAAGGTACCTCCCTTATATCAATACTCAAACAATGATCCATTTTAGGGTTGTTAGTCCTAGTAAATCTCATACAATGTTATGGTTCTAGGTCGCTGCAAAGGGCTCGTCACCAATCAATGCATGCCTAGTTATACCCTAGTTACTACAATAAGGTCGTCGCCTCAATGCAGTGTCAAGGTATGCTCGAGGTCACTACAAAGGGCTCATCACCAATTAATGTAGGCCGACTGCACGAATACAGTGTCCCATACTACCGTATTCGGTTCACGAGTTTGGGTTGCTCACTGGTCAATACGGAGAGGCTGGTCACCGTAGCGTAGGCCGATAGCTCGACCACGATGTCCCATACCACCATGTCCAGCTCATGAGTCTTAGCGGATCGTGGTACTATGGTTAACGGGATCTCACTGGTAAGTTTGGTATCCTAGATTCAAGCAGTAGCGTCCAAACATGGTGAACATACATCGGTCAATTGGGTTAATTGATAAGCTCGACTAGGACGATCGCACGTTGAGTTGATTGACATGAAATGCATAAGCACTCTGTGTGGCCTAACCATTGTCGAACATCCCAAGTATGGCTCGGATTCGTCGAACATATCCTGCGTGACGAAAGCAACCTCAACCACCAGTTCGAGAACTGTTACAGATTTCCCAAACTGTAATACAATCCCAACTATGTACAATTACAATAATGACTATTTAAATCAAATCCTACAATCATATAAACATGTTATGGAATATAACTTAAACATGAATACACAGTACATGGAGAAAATCATACACATAATTAACATGAATAATTAGGCTAAATAATTCATGGAGAAAATCATACACATAAGTAAGGTAGTTGGGATTCATACCCCAATTCCCTTAGAAATCACACTTTACTAATTCCTAACTCATTCAGGCATTTTTACAAACACTTAGACTATACTTTTCAACATACATTAGGGCAAATCCTTTTGCCAAGGAGTTGTCGCATACATAACAATCATGTTCCTAAGATCATTAATCATGGCAATCACAACATAAGATTCTAAATACATACAAACATTTCAACAAAAACATAAAATAGTCTATACACAACATAATTCATACATATACGTAAAATGAAACAGATATCGCATTTGGCATGTGTAATGGCATCCACGTCAGTAATAAATCATTATCTTACATTAAAAGTCTTGAAAATCATAACCTATACGTATATAGTCCGTACCTTAAACCGAAAAATGCGTAACGGATATGATTTATACGCTAAGTTTTCGTCAACGGTGGATTTACAACCTAGAACATGAAGTAGATTAGCTACATCATTACTTAGACTATTGAAAACCCTAAAACATGTTAGGGTTAAGATTTCTTACCTATGGTATTAGAATCGCCGGAATAACGATTCAAATAAGAGGATTAGGCACGTAGTGAAGCTAGGAAGAATCCTAGGATGAATCACCAACTTCGCTCTCTCTTTCTCTCTTTTTTCTTAGCTAGGGTTTGGAATTCATATGGAATATGTGAGAGAGGGTTAAAGGCCTTTATATAGGCCCAAAACTGACGAAAATAGTCCCAGGGCCATGATATACTGTAAGACCCGTATCATAATCCGTACTGTTCCGTCGCTTCCGGCGATCCTTCTCGTCAAATTCCGACAATCCATGACCTGTAGTTGACGTTGCACACGACCGTAAGTCGTATCCTATTCATTTGAGTCAGCTTAATCTAAGACTTGTATCATTGCGACCGCACCGTCGCCGCGGTTCCAACGCCGCAACTCACGCACCGATCCGATACCCAGACGATGAGATGCGGACCCGCGTTCTGTTCAAGGAAAAACACCGCGTGTTATAAATCCCATGAGAATCTCTACAAAGTGTCAAATCAATCCCATCAATCAATCACCCATCAATCACCTCTCATGTCAAGTACACACACACATGCTTTCTTTCTCCACAAGTTAAGCAACCACCAAAGTCAACTAACACATCACCTCACCCATCACTCACATCCATCAACCATCACCCCATCACTCCTCCTTACATCCCATCTCCATCTCTCATTTCTCAACACACCAACCCAAGCAAGAAAACACTCCCACGTCCAAGGATTTTCATGAGAAAAGAAGTAATTTTTGGTGGCCCACTTCCCACTCCCAAAAACCCATCATCCTAGCCATCCATCTCCCATCTCCACCATCAAAGTGAAGCTTTAGGAGACCGGCATACCGACGGACCAAGAAGATCAAGTGGTGGGTGTTTCCATAAGCTATATTTTCATATTTCTATGATGGGCCAAGTGAGGCCCACCGATCAATGGTGTGGATCTCATTTGGGACCCTAAGATGTGGCCGATGGCCCATCTTGATCATCAAATCATTCCATGATGGGGCCATTCTCCATGGACCCCATCATGATGTTTACTTTCCTTGTATTAAAGAGGTCATCTAGACCGTCCATTTTTGGTGGAGTGGGATCTCCACCGTTGATCTTTTATTTGGACGGTCCCATATGCAATGGGACCCATTGATGTATGTTTGGATGGTTGAAACGGAGGGCCCATAGTGTCGGGGTCCCTCCATGCACGTGTGTCATTCAATCTCTCTCTCTCTCTCTTTCCCTCTCATTTTTTTTTTAATTTATTTTCTGGAATGTTAATGAGGCCATGTGGCCCACTTGAATGAGCCCCACATGAACTATGTATTTTATCCAAACCCTCCATGAGTGGGGCCCATCTTAGACGTATCATCCATCTTATGGTGGCCCACGTAAACAAAAAAGAAAAAAAAAAAAAGGGGAAGCAACGTCTAGCGTCTGGACGTTGCTGGACATTGAAGGAAAACATAAATTTTTGCTTGGATTCTTAAGCTCATGGGGTGGGCCACCCATATAGGCCCACCTTGATGTATGTATTCAATCCATGCCGTCCATCCCTTTCCTCATATTATTTTAGACGTTGAGCCAAAATATGAAGCTGATCCAACTCTCTAGTGGGCCATGGTGTTAAAAATAGCATCAATACCATTAAAATGTACATAAGGCTCATGGGTCATGAACCATTGCAATGTACATAAGGCTCCTTGGTGAGACCCATCAATGCCGCTCATTTGATGAGTGTAAGGCCCATGTGGTACGGCCCATTTGATGCATCTAAGGCCCTTAAATCGGGGCCCAACGGATGTCCTTAGGGTCCATTGCAATGTACGTTTCTCATGGTTCATGTAATAATATTTATGGCGGGCCGTGGCTAGGGAACAATGTTGGTTTGATGTCCACATTGTATGTATAATGTTGGTTAAATGTCCGTATTGTAACTCCCCTTAGGGCCCATTAATAGGCCCATACTCGTTGCTATCCATCGCCTTATAACATGCTTAGTATAATCTCATGACTCATGCCCATACGCATCATCTGTATGCTTGATATAAGTATTGACTGATCATAGCATAAGCCATTGGGCAGACCATTTACGGGACTCGTTCTGAGATAGAGTGCCCCACATGATCGTGCAGTATGCGCTGGATTTCTGCATGATTTGACGGCGTGATTCATGCAACCTGCATATGTGTGACTTGATCACTACACGCCCTAGCGACATTAGGGCCGTGTTTCCACAGGTACATCGTGGATGGACGTATCGGATACTGAAAATACTTGATTCTAGCACTGTGGGCACTTAGGATGTCCTTGGGTGAAAGTCCCAGAACCTTTTTGGTACCGAGAGATGCTCTAACGTCTAGACCGAGTGGACACACGAGTGCCCGAGTGCCGAATACCAGTAGGCCGCGTCTCCCACTGTGTCGTGGTCGGTTGAAAGGGGGTGTGGCCTTATCCGCCTGAGTGAGGGGGTTATAAGCTAGGCTGAGTTTGACTAGCTCACAAATGAGTCCGCTATCGACGAGCCGGGTAGGTATTGGCAGACTACTGGTCAGGCGGATAGTGAGGTCTATTCCGCTTTCTTGACTGTGCAGCTAGGGAGGTGGCAGTTACTGTGAAGTGTATTGGACCCCGGTGATATCTAGAGAGGAACTGTACTGATATGTGTACATGATGAGTACCAACTTGCTTGGAGTGCATTTCGCATATGACATTCGGCTATGTAGGCCTTGCATTGCATCGGTGTGGCCGATGACATTCATATCTCGTATCATGCCTTGCATTACATAGCCTTGGTATATCCATGGACTTACCCCATACTTCCATATTACCTAATCTTGTACACTCGGCGTTTGCCCTCCTCACACACTTACACCACCCTCTAAGCTTTTGTAAGCTTATGCAAGACAGTTACGTGCAGGTAGCGTTGGACAGCAGCAGTGCTGAGGCAGGAGTGCAATCAGGTCCTTTTGGAGCTTTTTGATCACCTTGTATTTCCCTTTCCGCATTGTACTTAAAGATTTTGATATAGTGGATATGTGGTGATGTTGTTTTGTGACTTGGTTATGCTCTATTACAAAAAAAAATCATTATGAAAATCCTCATCGGATCCCAGGATCAGAATCTGGTATTTGATTATCAGAAGCCGAGAATGGGGCACTACGGAGGCTATCAGCACTGGATTCGGCAATCGGGATTCGTGTGAATCCGATTTTCGGGTTCGGGGCATGACAGAAGTTAGTATCAGAGCATAACTTGGGAATACCTAAGGATCACATCACATATCTACTATAAATAGGTTCTGAGTCTGAATGATTTAGCAATTTTCTGACATAGACCCTTAATGTATGTGCCTTCGAGAATTCTCAAGACTGATAGGCCATTGTTCCTTCCTGTAGGAGATGTTATGGCTAGAAGAACTACCCGAGCGAATCCCGTTCCACCACCTGCGACTCCTGCTTTACCACCTGCTACTCCTGCTCCACCACCAGATATTCCTGCTTTTGAGCCTGAGAATGCCACTCATTTTCCTGAGACCGGTGTGGATCCGACCGTACCTGTGAGTGTCACTCAGCTGCAGCAAATGTTGCAGATGATGACCGCCATTCTTCAGGGGCAGAGCAGGCGTCCCACTGTTACACCAGCCGAGGCTGAGCAGGAGCGTGCGAGCGCTCTTCTCAAGGATTTTCGATGGCACGATCCCCCACGTTTCCAGGGTGAGCTAGACCCTACTGATGCAGAGATATGGTGCTCCGAGGTGGAGAAGATATTCGACACCATGAGATGTACGACCCAGCAGCGAGTTCCATTAGCTGTATTCCTTCTGCAGGGCGAGACTCAGTATTGGTGGGCATCTGTGGCCCGATCGGTAACCGCCAATTTTGAGTGGACCTGGGAGGACTTTATAGACCGGTTTGACCGAAAATTCTTTCCCGAGCATGTACGACAGCAGCCCGCATTAGAGTTTGAGACTTTGGTCCAGGGGGACATGTCTGTGTCCCAATATGAGGCTCGGTTAGTCGCACTATCCAGATTCGTGACGTATCTTGTTGATGATGAGGGGAGGAAGGCCCGCCGTTTTGAGAACGGCTTACGTCCTGCCCTCCGGAGCCGTGTGATCAGACACATGCTTCCGACATTTGAGCAGATAGTAGAGAGGGCCTTGATATATGAGACAGATTAGGCCAGTGTGTAGAGAGCCCGCGATCAGAGGGAAGATCAGAAGAGGAAGGCACCCTCTAATAGTTCCCATCAGCAGCATCGTTCACAGCAGCGGCACACGACCCGCCCAGCATTTCGAGCACCAGCAGTACCCCCAGCACCATCTTCGGGATCTTTTACAGGTACATGCTTTGGGTGCGGTCGTACAGGGCATCGTAGGCACGAGTGTCCCCATCCGCAGCAGCAGCAGCAGCCGAGGGCACCACATCCACCTCCACGACAGCCACCACAGCAGCAGCGACCACAGCACCAGCCTCCTGTACCTCCCCCACAGCAGCAGAGGCAACAGGTTAGGCCCCCACAGTGACCACAACAGCAGCAGAGACCTCAGAGGGGACCTGCACCTCTCCAGTAGGCTCACGGCAGATTCTATGTCGCCCAGCAGGACCCTCAGTCATCAGGAGGGGTCGTCGAGGGTACTCTTCCTGTTTCTGCATGCATTGCACGTGTACTATTTGATTCTGGTGCATCGCATTCATTTGTCGCCGATGATTTCTGCAGATCGACTGATTTGTCATTGGAGTCTGTCCGTGAGGATTTGGTAGTATCGACGTCATTAGGGAAGACCGCAGTGTTGCGCCGATTTTGTGCGTCTTATCCTATTTTGATTGGGGTATCTTCTTGCCTGCCGACCTATTTGTATTGCCAATGTCCGGTTTTGATGTTATCCTGGGCATGGACTGGCTTGCCGAGTACTACGCCATATTAGACTGATCTGCGAGGACAGTCACGTTCTGCATACCCGGCGTGCCAGAGTTTCAGTTTGTTGCCGAGCCCAGAGGATGGCAGCTTTCTTGCCTGTTATCGTGTGCCGTTGAGGAGTCAGCTGCTTTGAGTATCGACCAGCTACCAGTTGTTTGTGGTTTTCCTGATGTGTTCTAGGAGATTCCGGGATTACCACCTCGTCGGCATACTGAGTTCCATATTGATCTTGTGCCCGGTACCGCGCCTATTTCGAAGGCCCCGTATCGTATGGCACCGTTGGAGTTACGGGAACTGCAGAAGCAGTTGGACGAGTTGCGCGAGCTAGGCTTTATTCGTCCGAGCAGTTCACCGTGGGGAGCACTGGTACTCTTCGTAAAGAAGAAGGATGGCTCGTTGAGGCTTTGGGTAGAGTACCGCGAGCTCAACAAGGTCACGATCAAGAATAAGTACCCGCTTCCGAGGAACGATGACTTGTTTGATCAGCTGCAGGAGGCGCAGTTCTTTTCAAAGATAGACTTGCGGTCCGGTTATCATTAGGTTCGGGTTCGAGATGAGGATATCCCAAAAACAGCCTTTAGGACGCGATACGGTCATTTTGAGTTCCAGGTCATGTCCTTCGGACTGACCAATGCGCCCGCAGTATTCATGCAGTTGATGAACGAGGTCTTCCGTCCGTATCTTAATCAGTTTGTCGTGGTGTTTATTGACGACATCCTGATATATTCGAGGACTCGTGAGGAGCATGAGCGACATCTTGAGATTACATTGCAGACCCTCCGTGCACACCAGCTTTACGCGAAGCTGGAGAAGTGCGAGTTCTGGCAGGAGGAGGTGAAGTTCCTCGGCCATGTAGTGACGAGGCAGGGTGTCGCTGTAGACCCCTCGAAGATTGATGCCGTGTGTCAGTGGGACCAGCCCACGAATGTATCCGAGATCCGCAGTTTTCTTGGTTTGGCAGGCTACTACCGACGATTTATTGAGGGATTCTCTCGTATTACAGCCCCGTTGACCAGGTTGACCCAGAAGGGTGCTGAGTTTGTTTGGAGCGACGCTTGTGAGAAGGAGTTTATGGAGTTGAAGGATCGCCTCACGTCCGTTCTTGTCCTCACTCTTCCCTCTGGGAGTGATGGATTTGTTGTATTTACTGATGCCTCACGAGTTGGCTTAGGTACTGTCCTGATGCAGCACGGGAAGCCGGTAGCTTATGCGTCCCGTCAGCTCAAAGTCCATGAGCTGAACTACCCTACGCATGATCTAGAGCTGGCAGCGGTTGTCTTTGTACTGAAAGTGTGGAGACACTATCTTTATGGGGTGAGATTCGAGCTCTTTTCCGATCACAAGAGCTTGAAGTATTTGTTCTCTCAGTCCGAGCTGAACATGAGGCAGAGGCGTTGGATGGAACTCCTGAAGGACTACGATTTTGATCTTCAGTACCACCCGGGCAAGGTGAACGTGGTGGCGGATGCCCTCAGCCGTCAGCCACGAGGCCTGGTGGTGCATATGATGATTCAGGAGTGGAGGATGCTCAAGGATATATTAGAGTACGACTTTGAGTTTGGTCTGCAGTCATCTATTATTCAGCTATCGAGTTTATCGATTCAACCCTCTCTTGTCACAAGGGTGATCGAGGCTCAGCAGACAGACGAGTCGTTACAGGATTGCCCAGCAGAGGCATCATCTGAGAGTCAGACGGATTGGCAGATTGGTTCTGACGGTGGACTTCACTTCAGAGGCCGATTATGTGTCCCGGATATTCTTAATTTACGCCGAGATCTTATGACCGAGGCACATCGATCGCGTTTCTCTATCCGCCCTGGCTCGATAAAGATGTATCGCGATATGAGATGCCAGTATTTTTGGTCAGGGATGAAGCGCCAGATAGCCAGTTTTGTGGCCGAGTGTGACACCTGCCAGCGTGTCAAGGCCGATCATCAGAGAACCCCTGGTCTATTGCAGCCGCTGAGCGTCCCAATGTGGAAGTGGGAGCATATATCTACCGATTTTATCTTGGGTTTGCCGAGGACTCAGTGCGGTCATGATGCCATCTGGGTTGTTGTGGACCGTCTGACGAAGTCGGCACATTTTCTTGTGATTCGTGAGACTTGACTTACAGATTGGCTCGCCAGGATGTTTATTGATGAGATCGTGAGATTGCATGGTGTTTCCGTCTCGATTGTTTCAGACCGAGATCCGAGGTTCACGTCTCAGTTTTAGAGGAGCTTCCAGAGAGCGATGGGCACTGATTTGCAGCTCAGCACCGCGTATCATCCACAGACCGATGGTCAGACTGAGAGGGTCAACCAGATCCTTGAGGATATGCTTCGGGCTTGCGCGATTGATTTCACGGGTAGTTGGGACGAGCACCTACAATTGACTGAGTTTGCGTACAACAACAACTATCAGGCGACCATTGGCATAACTCCTTTTGAGGCATTATATGGCAAACCGTGCAGATCTTCGAGTTGTTGGACCGAGGTTGGAGAGCGACGTCTCCTAGGTCCCGAGCTTGTGCTGCAGACGTCAAAGGCTATCGACATCATCAGATAGAGGATGCGCACAGCCTAGAGCCGGCAAAAGAGTTTTGCTGATCGTCGGCATCGTCCCTTGGAGTTTGCCGTTGGGGACTATGTGTATCTCAAGGTCTCACCCATGAAGGGTGTAGTTCGTTTTGGGACGAAGGGCAAGCTTGCCCCGAGATTCATAGGACCTTTCGAGATTACTGGGCGCATTGGCGCTGTGGCATATCGACTTGCCTTGCAATCACACTTATCTGGCGTTCACAACGTCTTCCATGTCTCTATGTTGAGGAAGTGTGGGTCAGACGTCGTTCCTGTTATTGATTGACAGCCGTTTGAGGTTCGTGAGGATGCTTCTTATATTGAGCAACCAGTTCGTATCCTTGATCGGAAGGAGCAGGTCCTCAGGACCAAGGTCATTCCCTTGGTGAAGGTACAGTGGGGCCATCATAGTGTGGATGAGGCATCTTGGGAGCGCGAGGCAGAGATCCGCAAGCGTTATCCCCATCTTTTCGATGATTGATTGTATGATGTATTATGGTGCTTGATTATATATAATGTTATATTTCTTATTTTCTCTTCGAGTTATGGTTAGTTGCGATGGTAGTGTAAATTTCGAGGATGAAATTTTTATTAGGTGGGGAGAGCTGTAAGACCCGTATCATAATCCGTACTATTCCATCGCTTCCCGTGATCCTTCTCGTCAAATTCTGACAATCCGTGACTTATAGTTGACGTTGCGCACAACCGTAAGTCGTATCCTATTCATTTGAGTCGGCTTAATCTAAACTTATATCATTGCGACCGCACCATCGCCGCGGTTCCAACGCCGCAACTCACGCACCGATCCGATACCCAGACGATGAGATACGGACCCGCGTTCAGTTTGAAAAAAAACACCGGGCGTTGCAAATCCCAAGAGAATCTCTACGAAGTGTCAAATCAATCCCATCAATCAATCACCCATCAATCACCTCTCATGTCAAGTACACACACCCATGCTTTCTTTCTCCACAAGTTAAGCAACCACCAAAGTCAACTAACACATCACCTCACCCATCACTCACATCCATCAACCATCACCCCATCACTCCTTACATCCCATCTCCATCTCTCATTTCTCAACACACCAACCCAAGCAAGAAAACACTCCCACGTCTAAGGATTTCCATGAGAAAAGAAGTGATTTTTGGTGGCTCACTTCCCACTCCCAAAAACCCATCATCCTAGCCATCCATCTCCAATCTCCACCATCAAAGTGAAGCTTTAGGAGTCCGGCATCCCGACGGACCAAGAAGATCAAGTGGTGGGTGTTTCTATAAGCTAGATTTTCATATTTCTATGATGGGCCAAGTGAGGCCCATCGATCAATGGTGTGGATCTCATTTGGGACCCTAAGATGTGGCCGATGGCCCTTCTTGATCATCAAATCATTCCATGATGGGGCCATTCTCCATGGACCCCATCATGATGTTTACTTTCCTTGTATTAAAGAGGTCATCTAGACCGTCCATTTTTGGTGGAGTGGGATCTCCACCGTTGATCTTTTATTTGGACGGTCCCATATGCAATGGGACCCATTGATGTATGTTTGGATGGTTGAAACGGAGGGCCCATAGTGCCGGGGTCCCTCCATGCACGTGTGTCATTCAATCTCTCTCTCTCTCTCTCTCTCTCTCTCTCCCACTCATTTATTTATTTATTTATTTTCTGGAATGTTAATGAGGCCATGTGGCCCACTTGAATGAGCCCCACATGAACTATGTATTTTATCCAAACCTTCCATGAGTGGGGCCCATCTTAGATATATCATCCATCTTGTGGTGGCCCACGTAAACAAAAAAGAAAAAAAAAAAAAAAGGGGAAGCAACGTCCAGCGTCTGGACATTGCTGGACATTGAAGGAAAACACAAATTTTTGCTTGGATTCTTAAGCTCATGGGGTGGGCCACCCATATAGGCCCCACCTTGATGTATGTATTCAATCCATGCCGTCCATCCCTTTCCTCATATTATTTTAGACGTTGAGCCAAAATATGAAGCTGATCCAACTCTCTAGTGGGCCATGGTGTTGAAAATAGCATCAATACCATTGAAATCCTTCCGGATTTCTGTTTACACGATGAAAGAGGCCCGATATTGGACTCGTTGGATTCGTTGTGTGTTGTAGAATCCAATGGCAGGAGTGGATTCTTCAGACGTGGGCCCCACACGATAAGAACCCCAGAAAATGGGTTTTCAAAAAAAAGAAAGAAAACAAAAGGCAGCAGAGGTTGCCGCTGTGTCCGGACGAGCTGGCCGCGCCAGCGGCTGCGGGTGGGCACTAGACAGGGTCCCACGGCTCTGCACGTGGGCCCCACCTTGATGTTTGCTTGTCATCCAGTCCGTTCATGAGGAGGGCCACCCCTTGAGGTGGGCCCCCACCAAGTTTCAACGGAATCCAAGACTCAGGCGGCCCACATCACAAGAAACAGTGGTGAATGAACTTTACCATTGAGACCCTTTTTGGGCCCACTGTAGTTTGGGATCAATCTGAAATTTGTGTCTCCCGTTCATCCAGGTCTTTGTGATCTTAGCAGCAGATTGGATGGAAAATATAGGTTATGGTGGGTCCCACGTGAAGCCCACAGTGATATATGTGTTATATTGTGGACGGTGGACTCCACTGTGATGTATGTGACTATCCACACTGTCCACCGTTTGGACAGTGGGACCCATCATGATTTATGGGTTCTATCCACTCCATCCACATGATATATATATATATATATATATATATATATATATATATATATATATATATATAATGGTGGGCCTCTATGTGGACCTACCCTCTACTATGATGCATGTGCTACATTCGTACTGTCCACCTATTTTGAGAGCTCATTTCATGACATGAGTTAAAAAAAAAATGAGGCAGATCTATGTTTCAAATGGGCCACCTTGGTGTGTGTTTAGGGCCCACAATTTACTTAATTATGGCCATTCATTGAGGTTTACTTTGGTACATATGCAAAGCCCATGGGATTAAGCCCATTTGATACATAAAGAGCCCATGGGATTAAGCCCATTTGATGTGCATGGGACGCAAATGGAGTGGCCCATTTGATATATTTAAAGCTCATGTGTATAGGCCCATCTGATATATTTAAGGCCCAAGTTGTGAGGTCCACTTTGATGTATTTCAAGGCCCATGGGTCATGAACCATTGCAATGTACATAAGGCTCCTTGGTGAGACCCATCAATGCAGCTCATTTGATGAATGTAAGGCCTATGTGGTACGGCCCATTTGAAGCATCTAAGGCCCTTAGATCGGGGCCCAACGGATGTCCTTAGGGTCCATTGCAATGTACGTTTCTCATGGTTCATGTAATAATATTTATGGCGGGTCGTGGCTAGGGAACAATATTGGTTTGACGTCCACATTGTATGTACAATGTTGGTTAAATATCCGCATCGTAACTCCCCTTAGGGCCCATTGATAGGCCCATACTCGTTGCTATCCATCGCCTTATAACATGCTTAGTATAATCTCATGACTCATGCCCATATGCATCATCTGTATGCTTGATATGAGTATTGACTGATCATAGCATACGCCATTGGGCAGACCATTTACGGGACTCGTTCTGAGATAGAGTGCCCCACATGATCGCGCAGTACGCACTGAATTTCTGCATGATTTGACGGCGTGATTCATGCATCCTGCATATGTGTGACTTGATCACTGCACGCCCTAACGACATCAGGGCCGTGGCTCCACAGGTACATCATGGATGGCTGTATTGGATACCGAAAATACTTGATTCTAGCACTGTGGGCACTTAGGATGTCCTTGGGTGAAAGTCTCAGAACCTTTTTGGTACCGGGAGATGCTCCAACGTCTAGACCGAGTGGACACACGAGCGCCCGAGTGTCGAATACCAGTAGGCCGCGTCTCCCACTGTGTCGTGGTCGGTTGAAAGGTGGTGTGGCCTTATCCGCCTTAGTGAGGGGACTATAAGCTAGGCTGAGTTTGACTAGCTCGCAATTGAGTCCGCTATCGACGAGCCGGGTAGGTATTGGCAGACTACTGGTCAGGCGGATAGTGAGGTCTATTCCGCTTTCTTGACTGTGCAGCTAGGGAGGTGGCGGTCACTGTGAAGTGTATTAGACCCCGGTGATATCCAGAGAGGAACTGTACTGATATGTGTATATGATGAGTACCAACTTGCTTGGAGTGCATTTCGCATATGACATTCGGCTATGTAGGCCTTGCATCGGTGTGGCCGATGGCATTCATATCTCGCATCATGCCTTGCATTACATAGCCTTGGTATATCCATGGACTTACCGCATACTTCTGCATTACCTGATCTTGTACACTCGGTGTTTGCCCTCCGCACACACTTACACCACCCTCTAAGCTTTTGTAAGCTTATGCATGACAGTTGCTTGCAGGTAGCATTGGACAGCAGCAGCGCTGAGGCAGGAGTGCATATCAGGACCTTTTGGAGCTTTTTGATAACCTTATATTTCCCTTTCAGCATTGTACTTAAAGATTTTGATATAGTAGATATATGGTGATGTTGTTTTGTGACTTGGTTATGCTTGTGGTTATGCTCCATTAGAAAAAAAAATTCATTATGAAAATCCTCCTTGTAGGATCCCAGGATCGGAATCTGGTATTTGATTATCAGAAGCCGAGAATGGGGCACTACGGAGGCTGTCAGTACCGGATTCGGCAATCGGGATTCATGTGAATCCGATTTTCGGGTTCGGGGCGTGACATATACTTAGGTTATATCCAAATTGGGCTTGTTCCGATCCAACGGAGTATTTCTGGAGGTTTCTTTGCTGAATGCGGTCGGACTTAAGCTCACAAATACTAGATCTAGGTCAAGTTAAGTTTTCAATCCGATCGGGTTTACAGATCGACTGTGGTGGACTAGTTTCAGTTCAGCGGTCACCGATACTCGATCAGGGCAACAAGCACATTGGCATGTGTGGGACATTTCTCCTGATCCGAAGGTAAATTTGGATCAGATTCTGACAGTCTGAATGCTTAAAATCAGCCCGCAAGCGACACGACTCAGATTACTTAAATTTATATTTAATTTCTAATTATATTCACCTTTCTCACACTCGTTGCTCCAGACTCAAGTAAATCGTCTCAAGACATCATCTGGACTTGATTTTCGAGGTGATAGTCAAGTCCAACTAGGCAGTCATGATTGTCTAAATTCATCGCTATCGGACTTTTTATGTGCGTTCGAGGTTCGATATGAAGTTTCTGAATGCTCCCGAGAGCAACTGGGTTTAGAGATTGATCCTAGATTGTAATGTAGCGTTAACAATTCTACGAGTTTTGGGTCTTGCAGATCATAATTAAAGTGATTAGTGTTAATTTCATAGGTAATCTAGTTTAGCGCTCTTTAATTCTCATTAAATTTCTAAAGGATTCGGTCTTAAGTGATTTCTGCTCGAGGTGGTACTTAGGTTTTCGTATGAATTTTTCTAGGACATTACAATCTTCCCCTCTTAAAGAAAAATTTCATCTCTGAAATTTGTACCTTTTCGTACTCCTTGAGGATCTGAGGGTAGTTCTTTCTGACTTCAGCTTCAGTCTCCCAAGTAGCCTCTTCTTCACTGTGATGTGTCCACAGTACCTTCACAAGTGGGATGACCTTACTCTGCAATACCTGCTCCTTCCTATCCAGGATATGCGTCGGGCGCAACACATATGTGGCGTCCTTGCTCAACTGTACCTTCTCCTAACTGATAATGTGCGAAGGATCAGGAACGTACTTCTTCAACATGGACACATGAAATACGTTATGCATGCCTACGAGTGGTGTGGATAAAGCAAGGCGATGTGATACTACCCCCACTCGATCAAGTATTTGAAATGGACCAATGAACCTCAGCGTGAGCTTCCCTTTCTTACCAAACCGAAAGACTCCCTTCATGGGGGAAACCTTAAAGATTATATGGTCCCCAACCTCAAACTCAAGCGGTCGTCGTCTCATATCGGCGTAACTCTTCTGCCTGCTCTGTGTTGATAGAAGTTGACGTCTAATAATGTCGATCTTTTCTGAGGTCGCCTGAACTAACTCCGGGCCAATCAGAGTCTTCTCGCCCACTTCTGCCCAGCAATGTGGTGCTCTACACGGGTGACCATACAGTGCCTCATAGGGAGCCATGCCAATACTCGTCTGAAAGCTGTTGTTATACGTAAAATCTGCATAAGGAAGACAGTCATCCCAATTGTCCTTGAAATCCAACACATAAGCCCGCAACATATCTTCTAGCACCTGATTTACTCGTTCCGTCTGCCCATCTGTCTATGGATGGAACGCGGTGCTGAACTTCAATTTCACACCCATCGCTTCCTGGATACGAGTCCAGAAGATAGAAGTGAATCGCGTGTCTTAGTCTAACACGATCTCCAAGGGAACTCCATGCATACATACAATCTCCTTGATGTACGACCTATCCAACTTATCTGCAGAGTTCATAACTCTGATTGGTAGGAAATGAGCCGATTTCGTCAATTGGTCAACGATCACCCAAATGGAGTCATGTCCCTTACTCGTCTTCAGTAGCCCTGATATAAAATCCATAAAGATAAAATCTCACTTCCATTCGGCTATGGGCATGGGCTGAAGTTGTCCAGGAGGTCAGCGATGCTTTACCTTGAACTGCTGGCACGTGAGACAATAGGACACAAACTCTGCAATGTGAACCTTCATGTTATCTCACCAGTATGATCTCTTCATGTCTTGATACATCTTCATGCTACCTGGATGCATCGCAAGCCTTGAACTGTGGGCTGACTTGAGAACCTTGTGTCTCAAGTCAGGAATGTCTGGGATGCATAGGTGGCCACGATAACGTAAACCCCTATCTAAACCAACACTCCACTAGGAGTCCTCATCTGTACCAACCCGCTCTCTCATCTTTGCCAATAGTTCATTGTCTGCCTGATCCTCGAAATCCTGCCGTCAATGAGGGGCTGTACTCGAATATGTGTGATAACCTCATACGGCTCCTCTACTGTGAGTTTCTGCTCAAAGTCTCACAAAAACTCCACCATGTCCCATTCTGCTATCATCAGCAGAGCCATAAACTCTATAGTCTTCTTGTGGGTCAACGCATCTTCCATAAGGTTTGCCTTGCCCGGATGGTAGGAGACCTCAAACTTAAAGTCTTTTATGGTTTCCATCCATCAGTGTTGCCTCATATTCAAATCTCACTGAGAAAATATGTATTTAAGGCTCTTGTGGTCGCAAAAGACCTCGAACTCCTCTCCGTAGAGGTAATGTCTCCACAGTTGCAGTGCGAAGATGATGGCTGCCAACTCTAGGTCGTGTGTAGGGTAATTCTCCTCGTGTTTCCTCAACTGTCTCAAGGCATAAGCAATCACCCCGTCCTTCTGCATAAGCATACAACCCAGACCAACGCGAGACGCATCGGTATATGTAGTGTATCTAACCCCTTGCTCTGAAAATACTAACACAAGACTGGATGTCAACTTGTCCTTCAGCTCTTGAAAAGCTGCTTCCGCCTTCTCATTCCAGGCAAACTTCGGATCTTTCCGTGTCAACTGAGACAGCGGTCTGGTAATCTTGGAGAAATCCTGAATGAATCATCGATAATAACCTGCCAGCTCAAGAAAACTCCTCACCTCAGTAACTGAACCAGGATGCTTCCAGTCCTGAACAACAGCTACCTTAGCGAGGTCGATTGTTATCCCTTCTTTAGACACCACATGTCCTAGGAACTTGACTTTCTCTTTCCAGAAGTCGCACTTCCTGTACTGCGCAAAAAGTTGATTCTTCCTAAGAGTATCCAAGACCGCTCTTAAGTGCTCCTTGTGCTCTTCCCGACTCATGGAGTATATCAAAATGTCATCAATAAATACGATGATGAATCAGTACAGAAATGGTTGAAATTCCCTATTCATCAGGTCCATGAACATGGCCAGTGTGTTCGTAAGGCCGAACGACATCACAAGTAACTCGTAATGGCCAAAGCTGGTCCTGAATACTGTCTTCTTGTAAGACCCGTATCCTAGTCCATACTGTTCCGTCAACTCTCACGATCCTTCCGGTCGAATTCCGGTGACCCACAACCAGTTATCGGCGTTTGCGCACGATCACGAGTCGTGTCTCTTATTTAGAGTCAGCTTGACCTGAGACTTGTACTAGTGTGATCGCGGCATCGCTGCGGTTCCGATGCTACGTCTCGTGCACCGAGGCTGTACTCAGGCCATGAGATGTGGGCCCACGTTCATGTTTGTAGAAAATACCACGCGTTGCGAGTATCGATGGAATCTCTATGAAATGACACATCAATCAATCCCATCCATCAGTCAATGTTAAGTACACCTCCCATCACAACCCATACCCTTCTCTCACCCAAGTCAACACAACCCATACTCCTCTCTCACCCAAGTCAACACAACCCTTACCTAGTCAAGTACATACATCACTCTCACCCATCACACCCATCCCTCTCCATACATCACTCTACCTCTCTCTCATTCTCTAATGCATTCCCCAAGCAACCAAAGGAGAACCCAACGTATGGACTCCCAAGCCTTCCAAGAGAGAGCTAGGTGTGGCCCACTCCCTACCCCCCTTAATCCTTACCATCCAACCCTTAGATCATCATCTCCACCATTGAAGGAGCTTCTTAGGAGCCTTGGAGCACTAGGGAGAAAGAAGAAGGAAAGGTGAGTGAATCTTCACCGTTTGTGGGTGATTTATTTTTGTGTG
The DNA here is from genome assembly GCA_037074715.1 of Magnolia kwangsiensis. Classification (NCBI taxonomy): domain Eukaryota; kingdom Viridiplantae; phylum Streptophyta; class Magnoliopsida; order Magnoliales; family Magnoliaceae; genus Magnolia; species Magnolia kwangsiensis. Next base: position 32,208,445 of record CM073586.1, on the reverse strand, counting down.
ATTGTGTTGATTAGAGGGCCCACATATAGCGGGACCTATCTTGATGTACGTATTGTTCAAAGAGGGACCCATAGTAGCGGGGTCCCTCAGCTACTCACGTTCCTTCACCCGATCTCTCTCTCTTCCTTTCTTTCTTTTGGATGGTATTGATGTGGCCCACCTGATGCATGAACGATCCAGGTGTTGGTGGCCATATGTGTGGACCCACCAGATGGATATATCTCTAGCCGTCCACCTCTTGCAACGTGCTGCAGCCTAGCAGCTACTGGACGCTGGATGATTATATATATATATATATATATATATATATATATATATATATATATATATATATATATATATGTTATGGTGGGCCATGTGTACGTGGGACCCACATACTGTGTATATTTCATTTACACCATCCGTCCGTGTGACCCCCCTAGGCATGGTTCATCTTCACCGTCTGGTTCATCTTCACCGTCCAGTAGTCCTGGACGGTGGGAAAACCATAAATATCAGCTTGTTTCAAAAGCTGATGGGTCCCATGCTCATAGACCCCACTTCGTTGCATGTGTGGTGTATCCACACCGTCCATCCAAGCCTCCCAGGCTTGGGATGAGGCAGATTTAGAGGCAGATTCAAATCTCAGATGGATCCTACCATGCTGTACCAGCACATGGATCTCCACCATGGTGTTTGCATATATGCACACCTTCAGTCCATTTTCATGGGACGTGGGACCACCTCACACGTGTGGCTCATGTGAGGGTGGGGCCCACCAATAGGTATGTGTTTTATTTCCACGCTGTCCATTAGCGTTTTATCAAAACCGTCCATCCTAAAGTCCAGCGTTTGGACACTGGACTGGACCTAGTATCTTAATAATAATAAAGTATTTTATATTAATATATTTGGTGGGCCGGGCTGATTGGCTGACGTGCCCCATATCAGCTATATAGCTAGTGCATTGACCTCACCAAGTTCAGTGGGTTCCATCTGGACCGTGGACACCACGCCATGATGTATTTATTTCACCCACACCGTCTAGATAGTGATGGACGGTGATGGACAATGTTTGGGTGGTGTCGCGTGCCCCACCATGACCTGGACAGTGTTGGATGATTTTGCACTTTGCTGTGGGGCCTGAATGTATGTATTTTATACACACATCGTCCATCCAAGGTGGGACTCCACCTGATGTATGTAGCATACCGTCCCTCCATCTGCTGTATTGGCGTCACCAAATTTTCTGGGCCCTAATCGTGACGTGTGTGTTGATCTGGTCCGTCTAGATCGTGTGGACCCACCTGGCATATAAGTTTTATCCAGACCGTCCATATCATGGTGGGTCCCATGCAGCAGGCAACGGCTGCGGCCCAATGACGTCAGCAGGGCCTGTGGGCCCTGTCTTGAGGTATGCGTTAAATCCATACCGTGCAACCATTCGTAGAGAGCTGATGGATCGTGTGGGACCCACCCTGCACGTGTCTCAGGGGTCCGTGATGTTTGTATCAACCGTCCATCCAGCGTCCAGACTCTCTGGACGCTGGGAGAGTTAATGATATAATATAACATTATAGTATACATTATATTATATTATATTATATTATATTATATTATATTATATTATATTATATTATACAGGTAGTTATGATATATTATAATATATATTTATATATTTAATGGAGAGGAATTCCCACCACGTGGGACCCACCCTGGGTATGTATTGCATATCCCCTACGACCATCTGTTGATCTAGACCGTCCAGGTATCTGGACGTGGGGCATCACCACCGTGAGATATGTGTTCTTATTTACACCGAAAGTCCACTTGCTGGATGGTGGGATCCAGCCACACGTGTGGGGTCCCCACCGTACAGCTATCCTGGGACGTGGCCCTACATGAGTATATAGTACATCCAAACCATTTATCCATTTGACGAGCTCATCCTAACGGCGGGCCATGTAAGTGGACCCCACATAATGTATGTATCTCCACCGTCCAGTCCTTGGACGGTGGGACTTGCCTTGATGCATATGAGGGCTGGAGTACCCTCACATCGGCTATGTACTTGCTGCAATTGCAAGGCCACCTGTGATGTATATTTGAGGCCCACCTTGACGTATTTATGGCCCATCCATAGGGCCCACCCGGATTTATTTGTGACCCATTGGTGTGGCCTATCCATGAGGCCCATCTTGATGTATTTGTGGCCCATCTGTTAAGACCCACTTGATGAAGGTTAGGCCCGTGCCATGCGGCCCTTGTGACGTGTATTGGGACCATTAGTGCGGCCCATATAATGCGGTCTATGTCATGTGGCCCACTTGATATATAAGGCCCTTGGGCAAGGCTATTGTGATGTATTCAAGGCCCATGGGCATGGCCCATTATAGCACAATTGAGGCCCTTGTACGAAGCCTGATGTGATGTATGTGAGGCCCATGAGCAAGGCCCAATGGGATGTATGTGTGGCCGTTACATTGTGTATTAATTCCCTATGTAGGTCACCCCTTGGAAGCAATGTTGGTTAGATATCCACATTGATGGGCAATGATGGTTGGATGTCCACATTGTGACCTTTCCTTAGGCCTTGTTAGGCCCATTTCCTTCATTGGTTAACCCAAATAAGTGGGCCCCATTCACCGTAAACAGATAACTTCGCACTATCGGATTTGATATAACCACGGCCGAGTGTTGATCCTTATACTATAGTTGATCTGCTGATCATCTATGGACCCCGCTTTATTTATCTACTGATTATCGGTGTTGATTATCGAGGTCGAAGCCGATTATCGACCCTGATTATCGGTGCCGACTATCGATGCTGATTATTAGTGCTGATTATTGTGACCGATTTATTGATTCCGATTAGCGATCGTGGCCGCTTATCATGATCGATTGTTGATTTCGATTGACGTGACCGATTTATCGATTCTGATTATTGACCGATTTCGATTGTTGTGGCCGATTACCGATAAGTGATCGAGGCCAATTATCGTGACCGATTGTTGATTTTTGATTTACGTGACCGAATTGCCTATTCCGATTATTGATAGATTCTAATTGTCGTAGCTGACTGCCGATTTCGATTATTGTGACCGATTTACCGATTCTGATTATTGACATATTCCGATTGTCGTGGCCGATTGCCGATGAGCGATTGAGGCCGGTTATTATGACCAATTACCAATTTTCGATTTACGTGACTGAATTGCTTATTCCGATTATCGATCAATTTCGATTGTCGTGACCGATTTGCCGATTCCGATTGTCATAGCCGATTGTTGATTCCGATTGACCTGGACGATTCACTGATTCCGATTGTCGAGGCCGATTATCGATGTCAATGGCGATTGTTGATTCCGACTCTGATTCTCGAGGCCGATTCTGATTTTGATTTTCAAGGCTGATTCTGATTTGTTAAGGCCGATTGTATAGGCTGACTCCGATTGTCAAAGCCGAGTATCGAAGCCGATTTCGAGTTTCAATTTTGATTGTCGAGGCAGATTTCAATTGTTAAGGCCGATTGTCGAGACCTATTTGATGTATACGTGACCCATAGTTGAGGCCCATTGTGATGTGTAATTGGCCTGTGTGATGTATATGCGGCCAGTATTCGAGACCCATTATAATGTGTATTCAACCCATGTTTAGGGCCTAATGTGATGAATATGAGGTCTATGTGATGAGCCGCATTGTCGTACATTTAAGGGCCAGGCGATAGAGACCATCGTGTTGTATGTTAGGCCCATGTGAAAGACCCATCGTGATGTGTATTAAGCTCTTGAGCGAGGCCCATGGTGTTGTATATTTGGCCCTTGTGTGAGGTCATGAGTCCATTATATGTTAGGATCTATGAGGGTCATTCCTTGGGGCAATGTTGGTTAGATGTCCACATTGTCGAGGCCGATTGTTGATGTCGGTTATTGATAATGATTATGAGTATGTGATAGCATAGCATCACGATACATGCTTATACGCATCATCTGCATGTTTGTTATGAGATGTGGTTGACCATTGCATATGTTATTAGACATGTTGTTATGAGACTCTCAGATAGGCGGAGATTGTCTCACATGAGTACACGGTATGCGCAGGATTGATGCATGAATGGATTGTATAACTCATGCATCTTGCATTGTGTGTTGTGATTACTGTACGCCCTAGCGACATCAGGGTCGTAACCTCCACAGGTGTTTCGTGGATGGTCAGATGGGACACCAGAAATCTGTTCTACATGGGGTGCTATAGATATACCTGGGTGAAAGTCTTTAAACCCTCTTGGTTCCAGAGGTTACTCCAACGTCTAGACCGAGTGGGTAGATGAGCGTTGAGTGACGATTACCAAATGGTTACGCTCTCCACTGTGTCGTGGTCGGTTGGAAGGGAGTGCAGCCTTACTCTCCCGAGAGTAGGAGGCAATGCTAGGTTGAGTCTAACCAGCTCAAGGAATGGGTCTGCTATGGACTAGTCGAGCTCGATATTGGCAGACGGATAGTGAGGTCTCTTCCACTTACCTTATTACGCACGATGTGGTGGCGATCTGGTTTAGAGTGTACCAGACCCCGGTAATTTCCCATAGAGGAACCGTACTGATATGTGGACTTATTGAGTAGGAATTGCATGCTCATTCATTCATTCATTCATTCACTATCCACTCGAGCTGGTGGTGCGCATTTAATTGTTGTGTACCTTCGTTATGACAAGAATTTCGGTTGGGCGCATGACTAACCTGAGATCAGGAGTCTACCACATTGAGTCTGACTATCTAAATTTAGGTATGAGACTGGTTTAGATAGAAGTCCTTGTGGTGGACCCCGTAGCCTGCGATACTACGTACTATCATCCTGACTTCACACTCCAATATGGTCATTTCATTCGCATCACATATTGCATTACATTCGCAGGCATATGACATTTTGGGTTGCTATATTTCTGCACTTATATAGCCTAGACAGACTTAGCAGGATTTGTATATTGCATTACATCTTCGGCATTTGATATTTGACTCTTTATGACTCCTTAGTGCATAGCTATTTTATATTACGTATTCTGATATTGATTGACTTATGAACTTGTCCATACTTTCGCTTACTTAGTCATTGTATGATTTATGATCTTGTCAGTATTTCATCTTATTCCGATATGTACGATTTATAAATTACCAGTAATTTCGGTATTGTATGATGATGGTATTGTATTGAATACTTGACACTTATTTTATGCACACACTTACACCACCCTCTAAGCTTTCTATAAGCTTATGCACTATAGATGCGTGCAGGTGATGTTAGGTTGCAGCCGTGTTGAGCTTGGAGCATGCAGCGGTCTTCTGGACCTTGATTTTTGATTTATGTATTTTCCCTTCAGTATTATACTCAAATGATTATATTAGTGGATATGTGATGATGATGTTGCTTTTGTGATTTGGGTAATCTTGTGGTTATGTTTATCATGGGCTAAATGTACATTGTAAAAATCCTCCTTGTAAGACCTCAGGATCGAAATCTGGCGTGTGAACACTAGGAGTCGAGAATGGGGTACTATGGAGGCTGTCGGCACCGGATTCGACAATCAGAATTCCTGTGAATCTGATTTCTGGGTTTGGGGCATGACACTTCTGCACGTCCTCATCCCTAACTGGCAACTGATGATAACCTGACTGCAGATCGATCTTCGAGAAGTATCGTACCCCCTTCAACTGATCAAACAGATCATCTATCCTGGGCAAAGGATATTTGTTCTTTATTGTCACCTGGTTTAACCTACGATAATCAATACATAACCGCAGAGAACCATCTTTCTTCTTTACAAATAAGACTGGTGCTCCCCAAGAGACACATTAGGTTGTATAAAACCAACGTCTAATAGATCATTGATCTGTTTCCTCAGCTCCTCCATCTCACATGGAGGCATGCGATATGTTGGCAATGAGATAGGTGTCGCGCCAGGCGTCAGATCAACAGCAAAAGTAATCTCACGCTGCGGAGGTAATCCAGGTATCTTGCTGAATACATCCTCAAAATCTTGAACTACAGGCTTAGCTCCAAGTGTTGGGCCTTTCACATTCTTCAACAAGGACATGTAACAACATAAACGACCGGGCATACTGACCTGAATTGGAAAAGTAAAGGCCGTGCCCTCGGAGCTATAGGCTACCCTAGTCTCACAGTCGATCTCCGCTCGCATCTCCGTGAGCCAGTCCATACCAAGAATAACATTGTAATGCCATACCGGGGCAACGATCAGGTTGACGCGAACTGTCCTGCCTCCTAAGTCTACCAAGCAATCCTTACATATCTTGGTAATGTCTGAAAAAGTTCCTATGGCTACAAGGAGTCTCACCCCCTTCGTAGGACTAGTTTCCAACCCCAGACGCTTGACTGTAGCGCAAGACACTATAGATGTAGTGGAGCCAGTTTCCACTAATAAAAAGACCGGTATACCTTGGATGTGCACCGTGACTTCGAAAGATGGCGGTTCCGTAACAGCTGCCTCGGATGCCTCAGCTGTCAGCGGGTGAACTCGAGCCTATTGTGGGCGGTTCAATGGTGGTACCATAGGCCGTTGTGGCGGCCTGAAGCGAGGAAAAGATGGCTGGAAGGATGAATGCAATGGTGCAGTCCTCAGTGGTGGTGCTTATATGGCCTGAGGGAACTGACAGTTGATCCTCTGGGGCGGCAAGAATCCACTATCCCTCATCCTAGTGAAACAAGTCATCTCAGTGTAGCCCAGTCTCTTGCAGTAGTTACACCACACGTTTGATCGTCTTAGGTGAGTCGGTGGAGCCGTAAGCCTTGGCAGAGAATCTGCCCGTGGCCTCTTGCCGAAAAATGGTCTACTCGGAAGATCAGGTCTCGGCCTGGGAGCCATAGGTGCTCACATACAGGACAACCTATCCCCATCCTGCTCAGCTCGTAGGGACATGCCCACCAACTAGGCATAAGAAGAGATGCTAGCACAACACATCTTCGAGCGAATCTCGGGCCGCAGACCCTCAAAAAAATGTCACATTCGCACGGCTGATCACCCAGAAGCAAAGGAGAATACTTGTCCAGCTCCATAAATTGGTTCTCATATTTCGTCACCTACATCCGTCCTTGACAGAGGCAAAGGAACTCACTCTCCTTCTCATGTCGGTAGGTGACCAGAAAATACTTCTCGTGGAAGCGAGTCTTAAACGCCTCACACGTCCACACAAATCCTTTTGCAACCATACAGAGAATACTATCCCACCACAAACTAGCCTCCTTCTCAAATATGAAGGTGACAAGCTCGACTTGCTCTGCCTCATAACAGTGTAGCGGCCTCAGGAACCGAAGGAGTGATAGGTGGTACCACTGATGGTGTGACAGGTGTAAGCCTAGCAGCGGGGCCAGTAGCCGGCTGAGAATCTGACATAAGATCAGAATGAGACGGGCCCGAATGGGGGTTCGTATGGCTATCGCTTAGGGGAGAGGCCATGTCAAGCGACTCGCCTAAAGAGAGATGGGCCGAAGTCCTCGTGCCCTTAGGTGGCATACCCTGCATTCAACAGAGGGTGCAACCTGTGAGATTTGGGATACATAAAATTCACCTACACAACATTCACAGCTTAACTCAAGGAAACATCATACATTTCATTTAACAAAATTGTCACAATACACGAGATGCAACATTACATGGATCGCGATAGAGAATGCATGTGAGCTAATACAATTAAGCTTCAAACACTAAAACAACTACTAATCTACTACACCTATAAAGGCCACACACAAGAACGAGCAACAAAGCAAAACAACGATGACTACATATTCAACTATTCATCAGAATCTAGAGATGGGGGAGGGGCACCCTTATCCTACAGGCAGCACAGAATAGACTTCAAAGTGTGAGTTATTTTCTTAAACTTGTGTTTCACGAGGCCCAGCAGATCGATGATATCCTACCGTAGGGTGGCCTAACCCTTCTCAAGTCTAACTAAATGGGCTTCCCTATCAGCATGATCAGGATCATGCTCTTGAGTCGCAGGAGGAGGACTCTTATCCGTATCCTGGGCCTCCTCTTCTTCCTCGTCCTATTCTTCTTCTTCTTCTATTTCAGCTCCACCTTCTTCATCGCTCTCTTCCTCTTCGCTTCAGTCTCTTCCTCACTCTCCTCAAGTAGGGCTTATCGTTGCTGTGGCCCGATATTCATTTGATTGAGAGTAGTCTCGGTGATGTAATAGATCGACGTTGGCAATTTCACCCCAAGTCTATAGCCAAACTCGAGTGCAATCTTGCATATGAGTCAGCCGAATGGGAGCGATTCAGTCCTTCTATTAGAATGTGCGGTGAGAACAATCTGTTGTAAGACATAAGTAGGCACACACAACTTCTCTCCCTGCCCCCACCTGATACAAGAAATCCACCATCAGGCACGTGCACTCACTGCGTTTGCTCCACCTGGGATAGACATTGAACATGCAAATGTGGTGAAGTAGGTGAAAGTCGTCCGTAATATTGGTCGCTAAAAGGCTTTTGTTAGGCTGCCATTCAACTAGACGACCACAAAGGAACCGTGTGTGGTGATCCCTTTCACGTGCACTACTCAAATTCTTCTCACTTGCATAAACTTCGCCAAGTGGCACATTTAGAAGCCAAGATATGAAAGCAACGTTGATTGTGGCCTCCCGATCTCTTCCAAATGAAATTTTAAACTACAAGGGATCCAATGTTAGCTCTCGAATGTGGGTATAGAAAGCTCGGCCAGTGCCCACATTTGCACGATGCTCTCCCTTAAATAGCAGACCCCACTTGGCTTCTAGCAGACGCTCAAACAACAAGTATTCTTCAAATAGCCGCGCATCTACATGAGCTTCAAAAAGGATCCTACGACCCTCATAAACTCCATCAGACAACTCTGACAGCAAAGCCCTTCCTATGGGAGCATGGGGATCTAGATCCCGCTTCGTCTGTAACTCTCGACTGGCTCTTGAACTAGCGGCGACACCTCTCGGCCTCCTGGAACGGGTTGGGTGACTAGGCCCGGCTTCATCTACGGGAGCTCTCTTCTTTCCCATGAACGAGAGAATGGTGGAAAGGGAGAAGATAGTTGTCACAAGCTTAAAAAGAGCCATTAGAGTTGACTAAAAGGTGGGAATACGATGGGTTATGGCCTGCTAAAAATCGTTAAAGCACACAATAGTACTTGTGTGTTCAAAATGAGAAGGAATGAAGAAAATAGAAGAGATTTTGTTAGGTTTTGGAATAATGATCTACCAAAAGGGAATGTATAGGCTCAAATGAAAGAAAAAGGAGAGAGTAACGGCTATGAAAGAGAGCTTTGAGGGGGTGGTGTGGAATGGGGCACGAAAATAGAAGGGAAAGTGATTGGAGAGGGATTTTTGTGGAGATTTGAGAGGTATTTTGAAGAAAAGAAAGCTAGGGAGGGTAGTTTATGAAGAGAAGGTGCTATAAAAGGGACTTTACTCTACCAACCGTGCACCAGTGGGCCATACAACGCCCTAGAGGCGTCGGCCCAAGCCGGCCCACCCCGGACTGGCCCGCTGGGCGGTGAGGCCCTCACCGGTCTCTGGACAGTCCAGCAAGGACTCGCTGGTTGGGGGATGTCCTCCTACCCCCTAGGTTCAAAAAAGGTGTGGGTCCCACCCTGGGTCCCCTTAAAGATGTCCTATTAGGCCCCCTACTCCGTTTCAACTTGTTTCGGGTCATTTCAAGTGATTTCTGATGCATACTCACACTTACCAACTTTAAACGGCTGAGATGGGATAAAACACGGTCTAAACCCATCGATTGACGGTCTAGAAGTAGATTGGGATCATTTTTCATGATCACGGGTGCGAACGGACCCGATCTCGGCGATTGTTTACAGTAATCCTTTCCCAATTGTCAAAACTGGGAAGCCTATGCTTATTTTTAGATTTTTCTCGCACCCTCCTATGTTATATTGACGTTAGCGTACGTCGTGTAATCATAACCCAGGTCTGGTTTAATCCAAATCATGCTTTGATACCAACTTGTAATGCCCTGAAAATCGGGGGTGGAGAATAACTCAGCTCCCGAGTTCCAAAACATCACTTATGTAACATTTTCAATGATGGATGAATGTTGGCTGTATTAGTGTATAAAACATGAAGTAGATTAAGCCAAATCAGTAAAACATAATCTAGGGACAATTGTAATATGCAAGCGGAAGACTAAAAGAAATAATAAACCAGTATAAGTCCCCAAGATATGTATGCTTTGCTAGGTCATAATTACAAGTATTATCTCATTATACAAATATTAAAATGTGATAGTCCACTACAAACATAACTCCTGAATCCCCGTCAATCAGGACACGGCTCACATGAACGCGCCTAAGAACTGCATGTAGGAGAACGCCTCGTCATCATCCTCATACTCCGGCTCTGCTTCGAGTGTCGCATCATCATCTGCAACTAAGACAAAGTCTGGTTGGTGTTTAACACCGTCCCAGAACGTGGGAGTGAGTGATCAACTCAGTGGAGCTATACAACAAAGGTTAACATGTTATCAATTTAATCAAGCAGTAATGATAAAGCAGTACAATCAAACATGTCCTAGATACTCTTGTTAATATAAGGATGATATGAAGAAATGATGCATGCCCTCGCCTGCACTCCCTCTTGCGACAACATCTAATGATCGCAGTATGAATTACTACTACTGTGCTATACACCAACGCCTACGGCATATGCAGTGCGATGTTATGAGCATGATTACCAAGTTCTTATTAGTCCTTTTCATACAGTAGGATTGGGAAGCTAAGATACCTCCCTTATATCAATACCTAAATACTGATCTATTTTAGGGTTGTCAGTCCTAGTATATCTCATACGATGTTATGGTTCTAGGTCGCTGCAAAGAGCTCATCACCAATCAATGCATGCCTAGTTATACCCTAGTTACTACAATAAGGCTTGTCGCCTCAATGCAGTGTTAAGGTACGCTCGAGGTCACTACAAAGGGCTTGTCACTAATCAATGTAGGCCGACAACACGAATACAGTGTCCCTTACCACCGTATTCAGCTCACGAGTCTGGGTTGCTCACTGGTCACTATGGAGAGGCTCGTTGCCCTAGCGTAGGCCGACAGCTCAACTACGGTGTCCCATACCACCATGTCCAGCTCATGAGTCTTAGCGGATCGTAGTACCAAGGTTAACAGGATCTCACTAGTAAGTTTGTACCCTAGATTCAAGTAGTAGCGTCCAAACATTGTGAACATACATCGGTCAATCGGGTTAATTGATAAGCTCGACTAGGACGATCGCACGTTGAGTTGATTGACATGAAATGCATAAGCACTTCGTGTGGCCTAACCACTATCGAACATCCCAAGTACGACTCGGATTCGTCGAACGCATCCTGCATGACAAAAATAACCTCAACCTCCAGTTTGAGAACTGTTACCGATTACCTGGACTGTGATACAGTCCCAACTACATACAATTACAATAATGAATATTTAAATCAAATCCTATAATCATATGAACATGTTATGGAATATAACTTAAACATGAATACACAGTACATGGAGGAAATCATACACATAATTAACATGAATAATTAGGCCAAACAGTTCATGGAGAAAATCATACACACAAGTAAGGTAGTTAGGATTCATACCCCAATTCCCTTATAAATCACACTTTACTAATTCTTAACTCATTCAGGCATTTTTACAAACACTTAGACTATACTTTTCAACATACATCATGTATGTCGGCCGTATAACATATTAGGGTAAATCCTTTTGCCAAGGAGTTGTCGCATATATAACAATCATGTTCCTACGACCATTAATCATGGCAATCACAACATCAGATTCCAAATGCATACAATCATTTCAATAAAAACATAAAATAGTATATACACAACATAATTCATACATATACGCAAAATGAAACAGATATCGCATTTGGCATGTGTAATGGCATCCATATCAGTAATAAATCATTATCTGACATTGAAAGTCTTAAAAACCATAACCTATACGTATATAGTCGGCACCTTAAACCGAAAAATGCGTAACAGATATGATTTATACGCTAAGTCTTCGTCAACGACGGATTTACAACCTAGAACATGAAGTAGGTTGGCTACATCATTACTTAGACTATTGAAAACCCTAGAACAGGTTAGGGTTAGGATTTCTTACCTATGGTATTAGAATCGCCGGAATAACGATTCAAATAGGTGGATTAGGCACGTAGTGAAGCTGGGAAGAATCCTAGGATGAATCACCAACTTCTCTCTCTTTATCTCTCTTTTCTTAGCTAGGGTTTGGAATTCGTATGGAATATGTGAGAGAGGGTTAAAGGCCCTTATATAGGCCCAAAACTGACGAAAATAGTTCTAGGGCCTTGGTATACTTAGGTTATATCCGAATCGGGCTTGTTCCGATCCAACGGAGTATTTCTGGAGGTCCCTTTGCTGAATGCAGTCGGACTTAAGCTCACAAATACTGGATCTAGGTCAAGCTAAGTTTTCAGTCCGATCGGGTTTACAGATCGACCATAGCGGACCAGTTTCAGTTCAGCCCTCACCGATACTCGATCAGGGCCACAAGCACATTGGCATGTGTGGGACATTTCTCTTGATTTGAGGGTAAATTTGGGTCAGATTCCGACGGTCTGAATGCTTAAAATCAGCCTGCAAGTGACACGACTCAGATTACTTAAATTTATATTTAATTTCTAATTATATTCATCTTTCTCACACTTTTCGCTCCAGACTCAAGTAAATCGTCTCAGGACATCATCTGGACTTGATTTTCAAGGTGATAGTCAAGTCGAACTAGGCAGTCATAATTTTCTAAGTTCATCACTATCAGACTTTTCATGTGCGGTCCCGGTCCAATACGATGTTTCTGAATGCTCCCGCACTACCAAAAAATGTAGCAAAGGCTACGGATAAAAATCGTCGCCATAGATCTATGGCTACGGTTTTTATCCGTAGCGTGGTCGTTGCCGTAGGTGCCATAACAATAAGTCAAAAACCTATGTAGCTATTATGTAGCTATAGAGTACAATAGCTACGGAGTTATTATGTAGCTATAGAGTACAATAGCTACAGTTAAAATCCATAGCAATTTTATCTATAGTGAAAACTTCAAACTGCTATGGATATTGTTTGTAGCTAAAAGCCTGTTGCAATATGCCTAAATTGAAAAGCTACACCTATCAGATTCATGGCTATGGATATTATTCGTAGCTAAAGTCCGTAGCAATATGCCTAAATTGAAAAGGCTACACCTGTCAGATTAATGGCTACGGTTATTATTTATAACTAAAAGTCCGTAGCAATATACCTAAATTGAAAAGGCTACACCTCTCAAATTAATGGCTACAGATATTATTTATAACTGAAAGTCCATAGCAATATGCCTAAATTAAAAAGGCTACACCTGTCAGATTAATGGCTATGGTCAATAACCGTAGCTATTTTGTACCTTACAAAATTATATATAATCATTTGTTCATTCAATCACCACCTGTACAACCATTTATTCATTCAATTACAATCACTTATTCATTCATTCAATTACAATCAAATTACAATCCTTCATTCAATCAATTACAATCAATTACACTCCAATTCATTCAATCAATTACAATTACAATTACAATAATGCTGAAAATACAAATCTTTGGCTTCACCCTGAAATTTCAACAGCTTCGTATATTCCATCATCCTACAAACAGTCATGTCATACATAAATTAGAATACCCATTGGGAAAAAGAAAGATAAAGTGAAAGAAGTGCATCATGTATAACAACTTCTTTTTTTCCTTAATGAATTTATAAAAAAAAAAACTTAAAGAGGAATGAAATTGACATAAAAGAAATGATCTCACCATATGATTATAGGTTTTGGTTTTGGTTTAGGTTAGAGGTTTTGGGAAAGGTTAGGTTTAGGTTATAGGTTTTGGGATTTGGGAATAGTTTCAGGTTATAAGTGTACGTTTAGGTTAGATTATAGGTTAAGGTTTAGGGATAGGTTATAGGTTTTGGTATTTGAGAATGGGTTCGGGTTTAGGTTGTAGGTTTTGGTTTTGGTTTTGGTTTTGGTTTTGGTTATAGGTTTTAGTTTAGGTTATAGGTTATAGGTTTAGGATAAAGTTTAGGTTTAGGTTTAGGTTATAGGTTTTGGGATTTGAGAATGGGTTCGGGTTTAGGTTATAGGTTATAGGTTTTAGTTTTAGTTTTAGTTTAGGTTATAGGTTTTGGTTTTGGTTTTGGTTTAGGTTATAGGTTTTGGGATTTTAGAATGGGTTCGGGTTTAGGTTTAGGTTATAGGTTTTAGGATTTGAGAATGGGTTCGGGTTTAGGTCATAGGTTTTGGGATTTGAGAATGGGTTCGGGTTTAGGTCATAGGTTTTGGTTTTGGTTTAGGTCATAGGTTTTGGTTTAGGTTATAGGTTATAGGTTTAGGATAAGGTTTAGGTTTAGGTTATAGGTTTTTGGATTTGAGAATGGGTTCGGGTTTAGGTTATAGGTTTTGGTTTAGGTTATAAGTTTTAGGATTTGAGAATCGGTTCGGGTTTAGGTTATAGGTTTTGGTTCTGGTTTTGGTTTAGGCTATGGGATTTGAGAATGGGTTCGGGTTTAGGTTATAGGTTTTGATTTTGGTTTAGCTTAGAGGTTTTGGGATGGGAGAATGGGTTCAGGCTTAGGTCTTAGGTTTTGGTTTTGGTTTTGTTTTTGGTTTAGGTTACAGGTTTTGGTTTAGGTTATAGGTTATAGGTTTAGGATAAGGTTTAGGTTTAGGTTATAGGTTTTTGGTTTTGAGAATGGGTTTAGGTTTAGGTTATAGGTTATAGGTTTAGGTTTAGGTTATAGGTTTTGGTTTAGGTTATAGGTTATAGGTTTAGGATAAGGTTTAGCTTTAGGTTTAGGTTATAGGTTTTGGGATTTGAGAATGGGTTCGGGTTTAGGTCATAGGTTTTGAGATTTGAGAATGGGTTTGAGTTTAAGTCATAGGTTTTGGTTTAGGTTATAGGTTTTGGGATAGGGTTTAGGGTTCGGGTTTAGGTCATAGGTTTTGGTTTAGGTTATAGGTTATAGGGTTAGGATAAGGATTAGGTTTAGGTTATAGGTTTTTGGATTTGAGAATGGGTTCGGGTTTAGGTTATAGGTTATAGGTTTAGGTTTAGGTTTAGGTTATAGGTTTAGGTCATAGGTTTTGGGATTTGAGAATGGATTCGGGTTTAGGTCATAGGTTTTGGTTTTGGTTTTGGTTATAGGTTTTGGTTTAGGTTATAGGTTATAGGTTTAGGATAAGGTTTAGGTTTAGGATTAGGTTATAGGTTTTGAGATTTGAGAATGGGTTGAGGTTTAGGTCATAGGTTTTGGGATTTGAGAATGGGTTCGGGTTTAGGTCATAGGTTTTGGTTTAGGTTATAGGTTTTAGGATTTGAGAATCAGTTCGGGTTTAGGTTATAGGTTTTGGTTTTGGTTTTGGTTTTGGTTTAGGTTATAGGTTTTGGGATAGGGTTTACGGTTCGGGTTTAGGTCATAGGTTTTGATTTTGGTTTGGTTTTGTTTTAGGTTTAGGTCGTAGGTTTTGGTTTAGGTTATAGGTTATAGGGTTAGGATAAGGATTAGGTTTAGGTTATAGGTTTTTGGATTTGAGAATGGGTTCAGGTTTAGGTTATAGGTTTAGGTCATAGGTTTTGGGATTTGGGAATGGGTTCAGGTTTAGGTCATAGGTTTTGGTTTAGGTTATAGGTTTTGGGATTTGAGAATGGGTTCTGGTTTAGGTTATAGGTTTTGATTTTGGTTTAGGTTATAGGTTATATGTTTAGGATAAGGTTTAGGTTATAGGTTTTGGGATTTGAGAATGGGTTTGGGTTTAGGTCATAGGTTTTGGGATTTGAGAATGGGTTCGGGTTTAGGTCATATGTTTTGGTTTAGGTTATAGGTTTTAATATTTGAGAATGGGTTCGGGTTTAGGTCATAGGTTTTGGTTATAGGTTTTGGTTTAGGTTATAGGTTATAGGTTTAGAATAAGGTTTAGGTTTAGGTTTAGGTTATAGGTTTTGGGATTTGAGAATGGGTTCGGGTTTAGGTCATAGGTTTTGGGATTTGAGAATGGGTTCAGGTTTAGGTTATAGGTTTTGGTTTAGGTTATAGGTTTTAGGATTTGAGAATCGGTTCGGGTTTAGGTTATAGGTTTTGGTTTTGGTTTTGGTTTTGGTTATAGGTTTTGGGATAGGATTTACGGTTCGGGTTTAGGTCATAGGTTTTGGTTTTATTTTAGTTTTAATTTAGGTTTAGGTCATAGGTTTTGGTTTAGTTTATAGGTTTTAGGATTTGAGAATGGGTTTGGGTTTAGTTCATAGGTTTTGGGATTTGAGAATGGGTTCGAGTTTAGGTCATAGGTTTTGGTTTTGGTTATAGGTTTTAGGATTTGAGAATTGGTTCAGGTTTAGGTTATAGGTTTTGGTTTTGGTTTTGGTTTAGGTTATAGGTTTTGGGATAGGGTTTACAGTTCGGGTTTAGGTCATAGGTTTTGGTTTTGGTTTGGTTTTATTTTAGGTTTAGGTCATAGGTTTTGGTTTAGGTTATAGGTTATAGGGGTAGGATAAGGATTAGATTTAGGTTATAAGTTTTTGGATTTGAGAATGGGTTCGGGTTTAGGTAATAGGTTATATAGGTTTAGGTTTAGGTTTAGGTTATAGGTTTAGTTCATAGGTTTTGGGATTTGAGAATGGGTTCGGGTTTAGGTCATAGGTTTTGGTTTAGGTTATAGGTTTTGGGATTTGAGAATGGGTTTGGATTTAGGTCATAGGTTTTGGTTTTGGTTTAGGTTATAGGTTATAGGTTTAGGTTATAGGTTTTGGGATTTGAGAATGGGTTCGGGTTTAGGTCATAGGTTTTGGTTTAGGTTATAGGTTTTAGGATTTGAGAATCGGTTCGGGTTTAGGTTATAGGTTTTGGTTTTGGTTTTGGTTTAGGTTATAGGTTTTGGGATATGGTTTATGGTTCGGGTTTAGGTCATAGGTTTTGGTTTTAGTTTGGTTTTGTTTTAGGTTTTGGTCATAGGTTTTGGTTTAGGTTATAGGTTATAGGGTTAGGATAAGGATTAGATTTAGGTTATAGGTTTTTGGATTTGAGAATGGGTTCGGGTTTGGGTTATAGGTTATAGGTTTAGGTTTACGTTTAGGTTATAGGTTTAGGTCATAGGTTTTGGGATTTGAGAATGGGTTCGGGTTTAGGTCATAGGTTTTGGTTTAGGTTATAGGTTTTGGGATTTGAGAATGGGTTCGGGTTTAGGTCATAGGTGTTGGTTTTGGTTTGGTTTTATTTTAGGTTTAGGTCATAGGTTTTGGTTTAGGTTATAGGTTATAGGGTTAGGATAAGGATTAAGTTTAGGTTAGAGGTTTTTGGATTTGAGAATGGGTTCAGGTTTAGGTCAGAGGTTTTGGGATTTGAGAATGGGTTCGGGTTTAGGTCATAGGTTTTGGTTTTAGTTTAGGTTATAGATTTTAGATTTGGTTTTGGTTTAGGTTATAGGTTTTTGGGTTTGAGAATCGGTTCGGGTTTAGGTTAAGGGTATGGTACCTGCAAATACGAATATAAACATGGTCTATCCAAATGGCCAGACCCTTCCAAAATACGGCCTGTCCAAATGGCCAGGCCCTCCCAATGCTGTCCATAGGAAATGGACAGCTTCATCATGTTCATAACAGCGGTTCCCACCTTCAAGGGATCCTCGCTCATCTGGATAGCTCTGACGCACATCTGGGTATGCTCCATTAATTTCGAGCTAATACAAAAATATGGCCTGTCCTAATGGCCAGGCCCTCCCAATGTTGTCCATAGGAAATGGACAGCTTCATCATGGTCATAACAATGGTTCCCACCTTCCAGAGACCCCCGCTCTTTCGGATAGTTCCGACGCACATCCGGGTCTGCTCCATCAATTTCGAGCAAATACATAAAAACAGTCTGTTCAAATGGCCAGACCACTCCAACCATATGCATTCTTAAGTCAAGAGACGTATCAAATGCTTGAATCTGAAATATGCATTTAAATATAAAATGGCATTGGGAATCGCTTCTTAAAACTGCAGACTGTTTTCTTTTGAAACTCGTTCATCTCACCTGAAAACCTGTCACATAATGAATAACTATAACCATAATGATAACTACACATGTGCATTCTTGACAAGAGACGTACCAGATGCTTGAATCTGAAATATGCACCTCCAATCCTCCCACATGAAACATCCACCTGAAAGAATGCACATAACCGTCATGCTTGAGTAATCAATACAGAAATGTACAAGTAAAACCATAAAACCAGAGATACTCACTGCATTTTCAGGATCTCCTCCATAGTTAACGATCTCATTCTAAAGCCCTTCTCCCTCCTCCTTTACCCGAGCTTGGGACCGGCAATGCAAGGAGTTGCATTGGCGGGTTAAAAAAGGGCTTAGGCTCCATTTGGTTTTCAAAAAAATTGTTTTCGTAAATACTAATGTGATGACCAAATGGACCCTAAGACTATAAATACGTTCAAATATAGAGTACAAAATTCATTCAATATTTAATAAAAAAAAAAGTGCCAAATTAGTTCATAATTTGTTCAACGGTAGTTTGTTCAATCCCTATTGCTTTATATGGTCTGATCTAGTTGAGCTTTGGATGTACCTCATTTTGGGGATTGTGCTATAAAATTATCTGATAATTTTGATGGAAGGTGTATATTTAACATAAAAATTATGGGGACAATGAGAAGCCATAACACTGGAATTTCTTATGCCTTCAACGAAGACTATCCGCACTTAAAGAGAGATTAATGCTCAAGATCTCTCAAACAACTTTTAAGGGTTAGTTCTCTTGGTTGCTTACCATTCATTCTTGACTGTCCATCATGTTCTACAAAAGAATTCATAGGCTAGCATGGAAATCTCAGACAATAATAAGTCTTAACCAACAATGCCATCTATCTATTTGATTGCTCCCATCATAGATTGCTTTTGATTCTAAAGAATCACTTGTGTTAGAAATTCATAACAATCCTATCCAAGATTCTGAATTGTGACTATAGTTTGGTTGTTTCCACTTCACTGAGTAATTAATGCAATTAAATTAGTCGGCACTGCTAGATGCAACCTACTTTTGTAGACCACTACATTCACAAGTTGAGAAATTTTTTTTTTATAGCAGCAAATTCATGAGTTCACTTTATCAAATCAGAGAAAATGACCAATTGTATTGTGTTTTCTTGTTTTTTTTTTTACACACGCACTCACACCACACAGTGGAATTTCATCACATGAAGTTCTACAATTAAAACTTAGAAATTTATTGAAACTCGTCTTACCTACAAAAGGGCGGCAAACATGGTGTTCACAACTCATAGACTTGAAGGATCTAGCTCTAATTCTTGGCTTTCTGATTCAATAGCCTGCACTAAAGCCAATTACATCATGCTTTAACCCCAAAGCCTTGGAACTCATGTATAATCACATCAGTAAATCTGTTAATAGCTAATAAAAAGATCCAAGTGGGGAGGCTCCATACAACCGTTGTAGTTGTTATGGACAGTGATAGCTAACAAAAAGATCATACTGCAATCATTTCCACCACAACACCCAAACAACACCAACACCACAACCTGTAAGGTGTTAAGCTATGAGGAAGCCTCCTGTCTATGTTGTGTGAGATGTTCATAAAACAGCAAGAGATAGGACTAAGGTCAAGTAAATAATGGAGAAATGCAGCGTATAAACAATAAAGGAAATGCTAAACTATAGATGATACATACTCAATGGAGAAGTCAAAAGCAACATCCTTTAGAGTGACTTTTTTCAAACGATTCTGAACTAAATATGCTACATTCTCCTTACAATGCATTTTCCCACAGAAGCACTCATTCAAATATAGAATAACTTTTCGATCAATAATATCATTCTTAAAGTTAACTTTGCACAAAAGTATTTCCTAGAAGAGAAAAAACATAACGTATATAATCAAAAGTAGTAAAAATGATTTGTTACTAAAGAAGAATAAATTAATGCAAAGATAAATGAAAAATGGATATACTAAAAGTAAAATACTATCATATCAATGGTACCTTTATTGATTCCCATGAAGAGTTGTTGCTCTGAGAAGAATCAAGAACTGCTTTATATGGCAGGATTTGATACTGCAGTAGCAGCTAATACACCAAAAAGCCAAGTTGTTGAACAACCTTATTGATAGCTGAATCATTTTTAGAATCTATCAAATTACCCAAAGCAGATAACTTTAGAATACGAGTCACGATAGGCAGTTTTACAATTTTTAGGTAGCTTTCCACTTGCAACTCTACAAGTTCATTATAATTTGATCTCAAGTGAAGCAGCAACGGTTGTATGTCCTGAATCTTCTTCTTTATATCTTCAGTAATAGCCTTGGGAATGTCAAAATCATTCAAGCCAACACTATATCCTTCTAAAAAGAGAATCTCCATCAGCAATGGCTGCAACATATTAAAGAACTTAACAACATCTTTTGTTCCCTTATTTGTCAAGAATAGAAGTAACAATCTCTGTGAATGATGACTGTAGTAAATCTCTATTGAAATCAATCCTCACCATTTCGCTTTTACTGATCAAATGCCTCTCCCCAAAGCAGTCAAAAAATGAAGGTAAAGCACTCTATACTATTTACAAAACAGTCCACAGAGGACCTGTACGGTGAGCCTTAAGCAAAGCAGGTTCTGGTAAAACTGGTGAAACATACATAGCCAATTGTTGCGTAGTCTCTTTGTTCAAGAAAAAAGTCCTAAACATGAGTTTAAGTGACAATAAAGAATCATGCACTAGTTGTAAATTCAGACTACCACTATGAAAACTATGGATTTTCTTTTCAACACTAAACAGCTCCAAAACTTCTGCCTTTGCTGCTAGAGACCGTGGATAAAATATATGAATAGAGTGATAGCTATGCAATGGTCATTGGTGCATTATAAAATTCTTGGGGCCCATGGTTTGTACACTACTGTTCAGGTTTTCAGTTTGTAAAAGTGGGGCCCATGGTTTAATAATCAGCTTGTTTGGGACTACATAAATTAACCGACTTCAGCCCTGTTTGTAGCTGCTTAAAAATGATATCATCTCATTTTACTTAGTAGTAATTATGTATTCAAGATCATAGTTTATCTAATTTATGGGTTATACTCATTCCACACATTCTCATTCCATGAAGTTCACATGAGAAAAACAACACAAAATTAAAAAGGAGAAAAAGGTCCTACTCAGCTCAAAGAATTTTATACGGGTATACCTTTACTTGCGTTGGTGTTGCAAGGTGGGACATCCCATCTATGCAGAAGATAGGCCCCACCATGACAATCATCTAGCGAAAAATCAAGCCGACACTCCCTGAATATGACCGACATAGAAAAATCCTTAGTTTTCAAGTTGTTGCATGGAAATAAACGGCTGATAAGAGAAATGCAGCAATGATCCACATTCAACTGAAAAAAGGGTTGAAGATTGGTTAATATAGTTCCAATAGATGGTGGCGTAAACAACACCAAATTTTTACATTTATCTCCCCATCTAGCAGGATATTACTTGCCTTGAGACCTCGATGAATAATCTTAAACCGAGAATCTTCGTGAAGATACAACAGCCCACATGCAATCCCTCCTATGATTTTGTATCACCTTTCCCAATCCAAACATGTACGCTTAGTTGGATCTATGAGACAACCCAATTATGAAACATAAAATTAGCATGAAAATGGGTTTATGAAGTAGTTCATCAAACTAATCCTAAATTGTACCATGGAGTGTAGTAGGTGGACTCATCGATTCTAGTTCATAAATACCCCGAACAATGAACTCGAAGCCAATGCCATCCAATGAAAATGGACAAACTACAACTACCAGACAATCCATATCTGGACAAGAGTAAGGGAATTGGATATAGAGAGGTTCAGAATTAGAATCAAAATGGCTTTGGATACAGAGAGGTTCAGAGTTAGAATCCCACACCTGAAGATTGCCTTTATATGATTTAAATGATAAATATAATTAAATAAAGGAAAAGACTACAAATTCATATATCTGATCTAGGCATGATTTATCGTCATTTCAGGTTTCATGGGCCTGAATCCAACCCCAATTAGTAAATGTAATTAAATTGGGTCAGTCAGTTTGGGTGCACATGCTCCCACATATTCATATGGTAGAATCTCCTTGACATGAGTGGTAAAAACAATTGAAAACTTCATATATTTAACAGGACCACCGCAAGAATGAAGATCAATGGTTCTAAATTCCATACAACTCAGGCCCAGGTTTGGTGATGCATGTTGTTGGCCTCATAGGCCCAACCATACACATGCCGAAAATCTTCCTGGTTGAATGATCCTAGCTTTTCAGTCGGTGGCCTGCAAATAGTTAATGAGAAAAATACATCCACTATCTACATTGAATGAAAGGTTATATCAAAATGAGGCAATTTTGAGAAATGACAGGATGGAATTTTATGCTTGCCAAGAAAGACAACAACAACAACTATGACATTTGAACTAGATTTGAAGCTCTAAAATCACATGACTATCAGGTCTCAGAACCAGCTACAGTGAGGATAGACAGCTTGGATGCTTGACACATCAGCCTGCTTGGCAAATACAGTTCAGAGGAGCATGGAATGGTAGGCATTCATTATAATAATTAGCAAGCCTCCATAAAGAATTATAACAAGAGAAAATAACACTCACATTGCTGAAGAAATGCTATTGCCGTATTCAAAAGATGAAATTAACAAAAATAAGTCTCATGCTTTGCTAGCACCACAATGACAACTATAAAGCCTTTAGAAGAAATAAAAAAGTTGGCCAGATGAGAAGTTTTGGCCAGTATCTTAAATAGCTTACACTACCTTCAACCTACGTAGCTCATTAAAATAGCTTTAAGTCACATGTAGTAGATACTACACACAAAGTAGCATATGGTACAAACTACATAGCTCACATTCCATCAATGGACATGATTAAACAGCAGCCCACATTGTACAGGACTTACTAGCTTTTACAATACAAATAATGAAAACATAATATTAATGAGAAGGAAAAAAAAAATCATTCTTTCAACCCATTGTACAGGACTTACTTGGGTTAAAATGTTCACACTTTCTTTGTCAAACTGCAGTGTCACAAAAATAAGAAATTTAAGAAAATAAAATTGAAAATATACATGTAAAATGTGCAGGAAAGGTGGAACTCTGAAAACAGAATTCCTGCTTACAGAATTCTTTTTTTTTTTTTATACATTCCTTACGCTTACAGAATTCTTTTTTTTTTTTTTTCCAAGACAGTTTCATGGAACTCTGAAAACAGAAAATGCAAGGACACTGACACAGGTTTTGATCTGAAAAGTGTTGTTCGACTTCTCTTTCAGTTGACACAATCATACAACCCCAATATTGTGACATTTTTTAAAGATAAACCAAAAATCATTAAGAAAAACAGGACAAAAAGAAAAGAAAAGAAAGAAAGCTGCATTAATTGTCAATCACCATTGTTCTTATGATATGGTCTGTCTCTTCTTTATTTTTAGGATAATGCTCTAAAATGATCTGAAAAAAATGTATGGACAACATGGGTAAATAATACATACATCAAGGTGGGTCCCACGGTAACCCCATTGTAAGGGCCACACCGTTCAAGTGAGGCTGGGTCTCACCTAATCTGCTCTCTATTTCACCATAGAAAAATGTCATTGCATGACACTATGCAGGCACCTACAGTGACCATTATAGTTTATAACAGCTTTGTAACAGCACTATCAGGCTTTTTTAATATTTAATTTTCTTATATGTAGAGATGATCCTTTTATAGAGGAGAGAATTTCCTTTTGAGATTTTAAGAATCATCATGAAATCAAAAGAAGAGGTTTGCTCATCCATCTGTCACAGTATGGTGTGCCATAACAGCCTTTACAGGCATGGTGTGCCATAACGGCCTTTACATAATGGTAACAGTGGCATCAGTTGCATTTTACTGGGTTGTAAGTTACAAAATATAAGTGAAAACTACCAAGAATTTCACACAGTTCTTTTGCAGTACAAGTTTCCTGTACTTGTCCAACCTGAATCTTCCTTTGTATGTTTACTAAATCTTCGAGGCTAGAGTATGTGTTTGAGTTTTCATAATTTTCCATTTCTAGCAGTAGCTAATCCAGATGGAAAAATAAAAAGTGGATCACCATATAAATTTCAGCCAGAATTCCTCACTTTTGCATTGCATATTTTCCACAGCAACTCTTGCAGCATTACAAACAGGTGGGAAGGAAATGAAAATTCGGTGGTTTTACCTAAGGGAACACATGCTTTCAGATTCCACTTTTCTTTTTCATTTCCACCTTTTGGATTCACCCTATCCAAATAGACCTCAAGGATTTCAAGTTTGATTTCAATTCCAATACATGTTTCCAACCAATTAACATTTTCTGGAGGGAATTTTACATACTTGTTCTAGAGTTTTGGGGTAGAAGAAGAAGTATCCCACCTAAGAATTACAATGATTGTTTCAAAACTGGTTTTGACAAGCAATACAGAAAAATCAATATATGATGTCCCATGGTGATTGATATTAAAGATGCAACTACATGGATGGTTTAGTGCTGTCTATAGTTGTAATGTGAATGTTTTGTATTAAGATCCCACATGGAGCATTTATATGAAGTGATCTTACCCTTATCAATACAAGTGAGACTGATGGTTGAGCAATCCAAACCATTGACATGATGGTCTCAACCATGGGTTACACATGCACCAAAAACCACCATGTTGGAAGATACATGTATCCTGAATGTGGATCTTTGCTGTATTTTCTTTACTAGCTGTATATTGTATCAGTTCATCGTAGCATAAATTGGGAAAATGTACTAAAATAAAGGCATGCATTAAATCAGTTAAAGAGATTTTTTAAAAAAGATATAAAGAGCATAATAGTGACACAAGATAACATGAAAATATATAAAAATACATTTAGATCCCAGAAATAGTTCATTTTGATTGATGCATGAGGATTGAATTTTAGTCATGATAAAACTGATTAACTAAAGCATTTGGTGAGAATTTCATTCAAAATGATGCAATACCCAAGCATTGGCACCTGCATTGGAACCACATAATGTTCATGGTGGGACCTGATTGATGGATGGCTAGCTAGGATCTTAAGAAGGTGCTCCTCAGCTAGCAAGTGTCAGCAGAAAATAGGTACTCAGAGGAATCATAACAAACAATCAGAGGAAAGGAAAAATAAAATAAAATACTACAAGAACCCCAAATAAAAAATATATTTATCAGTTTTTATATTTACCCAGCCTAGTTGTCTTTATCAGCAGATACACACTGCAAGAAAGAAAAACTAAAAATAGGAATTTCAATTTTTCAGCAGGAGAAATTTATTAAATAAACCAAAACCACAAGCTAGCAAGGTCCCAAAGTTTCAAATAAACGATTCCTCCACGTCTCTACAATTTGCATTAACAAATAAGTCCATAAATAAATTAAATTGAACGATGTTCCTAGTGGTGGTGGTAGTATAACCAGCTAATCTTTGGGTATCCTTGCCACGTTAAATGCCAATGAGAGACCTTCATGCTCTTTTTCTTTTCTAATTGATGTTTTCACTTTCTTCAATTTGATTAGAAAAAGAAAATGCAATCTAAGAAAAAAGCACATACTGGATTAGATAACCGAATCTGGATTGCTGTCACAGTTTCCAATGCTCACAGGTCTTAAAATTACCTCACAAAGCCAATCAAAGGCAAAATTCTTTAAAGCGGAAAATGATAGCCTGCTAGTTGTATATTGAATTTCGTGTAACCCCAAATGCTTAGTAGAGATGAATTTAGATGCAAATAAATTCCCAGTGAGCTAGAAGAAGCAAAATGGGGCTTGTACAGGTAACTAGAATTTAAAAACAGAAAAAGAAAAAGAACCCAGTGCCTTCAAATGAATTTGGATCCCACCCAATTAAAAGATAAAATGTAGTAAAAATGAAAATAACATCTCAAACTCAAAATCTAATATCAACAGTAAATGGATCTTCGAGACATCATAGTAAAGTTCATCGTATTGCTGCTAATTTACACATTTCACTAAAAAAATACTATCCCGTTATAATATTTTTAAGAATAAGAAAATTTTATTAAAAAGAATTACAAATTTCTTAAATTTGGTCAAGAGTAAGGGTCGCTATGGGCATGGTAACCCAATGGTACACGAGACCAGCCTGAAATGGGCTAGGCATGGGTTTATCTCCTTTTCTTCTTCTTCCTTTTTTCAACAGAAACTTTTTTTTTATTATTAACAAATTCGTTGTATGTATAACAATACACACCCCCAGAGGATTTACAAGGTGCATGGCCTTTGAATGATGTGTCCCATATGAAATGGGAAGCAAGGGTGGTGCAAAACTCAATTTGTGGGCATGCTCGTCTGGAAAAAAAAAAAAAACAGCAGCAAAGTTGAATGTGCATCTGCCCATGCACATACTGCTGGTGGGCCCCAAATTTTCAACATTTTGGATGCATACGCATTGGTGATTCATGAGATG
Source organism: Magnolia kwangsiensis (assembly GCA_037074715.1). Lineage (NCBI taxonomy): Eukaryota > Viridiplantae > Streptophyta > Magnoliopsida > Magnoliales > Magnoliaceae > Magnolia > Magnolia kwangsiensis. The sequence goes on along the minus strand of CM073586.1, from coordinate 32,181,888 downwards.
TGGACAGTAACATTACTGTCCTTTAAAATGGATATGATCTTTCCTCTTTATTAAAACAGAGATTGAGCTAATCTTCATTGTGGGGCCAATGGATTTCCAACAGCAGCATGCCATCTTCATGGATGGCATATGAACATCTTGGCAGGGCCTAAGAAGGTTTCAGTGGTTGCCGTTTTTCATCCGAACTGTCCCTTGGGGTGTGGCCCACGTGAGTTTCGGATCTAGCTCATCTTTTTAGATCACGACCAAATTCATGCTCAATGCCGCAAGCATCTGCACAAACCCCTAATCTCTGAACCCCCTCAAAACCCCAATCAATCTAATTAATACCCCCTCAAACCCCCAAACCAATTCCACAAAACAAAAGAGAGAGAAATCTGAATATTCAAAAGAGAAAAAAGAAGATAAGCGGTCTTACATACCTAAATGGGACACGATTGAGCAGCAGAGACGCGGATGATGGCATGAGAGAGGGGAGGCTTCATGAGATTGAGAGAGAGAGGGGATTATTAGGGTGAAAAGAGGGGTTCGTGAGAGGGGAGTGTTCGTGAGAGAGTGTTTAGGAGATCGACAGATGTGAAAAGAGGGTTTGGGTTTTTTCTCACGAGAGTGGGAGGGAACATTGGTTTTTTTCAAGAGAGGGGGAAGGATAAAAGGGCCCCACGAACGAAAATTTTCAGTCGGCCCTCAGCAATCGTAGGGCCTCTAACGAGCCAGAGGCGGACAGTCATTTTAAGAGTTTTATGGGGCCCACCGTGATGTATTTGGTATATCCACTCCATCTATTAATTTTGAATTTTTTTTATAGAGAACTACTCCAAAAATGTGGCAAATTGAACCTCTAATTGAACCACACCATTGATCAATGGTATGTATTTAATATCCACTGTTTCCTATAGTGTGGTCCACTGGAGCCTTTGATCACCTTCTTTTTTGGGCTCTTGCCCTAAAATGATCCTTCAAAATGGATAGACGCATTAGATGGAGCATACACATTGTAATAGGCCTCATAGAGTCCCTGAAGGGGTGTCAGATGTTGTAGCAAGGGTTAGCTTTTAGCTACGGTTTTAAGCCGTAGCAAATTAGCTACGAATTTTGTCCGTAGAAAAAAACTAGCATATGCCGTAGCCTTTGCTCGTTTTTTTGGTAGTGCCGAGAGCAACTGGGTTTAGAGATTGATCCTAGATTTCAGGGTGTAGCGTTAACAATTCTATGCGTTTTGGGTCTTACAGATCGTATTTAAAATGATTGGTGCTAATTTCATAGGTAATCTAGTTTAACGCTCATTAATTCTCGTTAAATTTCTAAAGGATTCGGTCTTAAGTGATTTTTGCTCAAGGTGGTACTCGGGTTTTTGTACGAATTTTTCCAGGACGTTACACTCTCTCTCTCTCATACACACACTCTCTCTCTTGTGTAGAAAAATGGTGAAATGCTAAGGGATGGAGGGGTATTTGTAGAGAAATGGATAAAAATTTTAGTTAGGTTAGGCTAATGTAATTGATGTTAACTTAGGCTAACTTAGGCTAGGATTATGTCAATTAATTCATAATTAGAATTAATGGTGGATTAAAGGGGCATGGGATGGCTTGGTGTGATGATGTCATGTATAGGGTATGGTATGGATAGAATTTGACTTTGGAGAGCACATGAGAGAGGGATGACATGAGAGGGTGACATCACACACATGGGTAGAGATTCTCTCATCCATGTGTGGCATGTGCAGGTGTGCATGGCATGTGTTGTGCACATGTGTGGAATGAAGTATATGGCACCATTCACACATGATACACACACGATTCTTCATAGTGTATCTCATTAATGAAGCATCATACAGACGCACGGGTGGTACCTATGTGATTGCGGCGATGGGGCGATCGATATGCAATCAGTTTCGAAGCCTTGGGGTTTCGGTCAGTCAAGTGTTTACTATGCATGGCTAGTCCAGGTTTGGCTAAGGGCATCGATCATCGAGCACATAGGCATAGAAAGTGTTACGAAATGGACAGTGTCTTACAAGGTTAGAGATTTAATCACTTCCATGATATCAGTACAATAGTTAACCAATGGCTAAGTTATAAGGCATGTATTCAAGCAAGCAAGTTAAATGATCATCCACTCCTAGGATATCATTTATAACTACTATACAAGACTATGCCTGATCCAGTTTAGAGATAAAAAGCTCAAGGGGAGGAAAATCATCACCTGGTGGTTTGTAACTCCTTCCTTGAATTGGATCTCCGCAGTTGTCTAATGATCCAACGCTGTATGATTGGTCACTTGGGGTTATTTCCAACCCAAGATTTTGTGTTAATTCTAGCTAACTACCATGTGGGTGTTTGAAAGACTTGCAGTTTGGGTCAACGGTCATGGAGACGTGATCGAGGATTTCAAGTACACTGACTTAGGTGAGAAATGTTCCCTAATCCGAGGGTGTATTTAGGTCAGATTCCGACGGTCTGAATGCTTATACTAATCCCGCAAGCGAAACGTGCCAGATTTATTTAAATCCCATTTAATTTTAAATGAATTTCACTCTTTCTCACACTCCCTGCTCCACGCTCAATGAAATAGCCTCAATGCATCGGTTGGGCTCGATTTTTGAAATGATTGTCAAGTCCAGCTAAGCGGTCATAACGGTCTGAAATTACAGATATCGGACTTTTGACACGCGGTCTAGATCCAATACAAAGTTTCAAAGGGTTCCTGAGAACAAACCAGTTTAGCGTTTGTTCCTAGATTTTAGGGTAACGTAGTGTCAACGATTCTAGAGGTTTTGTGTCTTACAGATCGTATTTAAAGTGGTTGGCGCTTATTTCACAGGTAATCTAGTGTAGCGCTAGCTAATTCACGTTAAATTCTAAAGAATTTGGTTCTAAATGATTTCTCTTACTTTAGAATTGAATTTTGAGAAGCTCCCAAGGTGCTATGGTAGACCCATTGCCTAAGGACGTCTAACTCCAGGTAGGTAAAAATCTGGGGTGTTACAATAAGACGACCAGTCCCACCAACTTTGGCCCATTTGGCGACTAAGTCTTGAAGGGAGACTAGTTGGAACGTGACCCACATTACCTGTCACGCTCCAAACTCGAAAACCGGGCTCATAAAATTTTTGATTGTCGAATCTGACGTCGACAGCCTCTGTAGAACCCCATTCTCGGCTCCCAGCTCTCATTCGCCAGGTTCCGATCCTGGGATGCTACGAGAAGAATTTTCAAGATCAGTTTGAATCGTGATAAGCATAACCAAAGGCATAACCCACAAATAACAATTAAAAACTCCATTACATTTCCACTATGATCAAAAACTTTACAAGTACAATGAGCATAAAGGGAAATACAATGATGATGAATAAAAATTTCAAGATGATCTGCAAAGTGCTCCTGCCTCAGCGCTGCTGTGCACCAACGTCACCTGCATGCAACGGTCGTGCATAAGCTTATAGAAAGCTTAGAGGGTGGTGAACGTGTGTGCGCAAGGTGGTAATGCAGTTATGCAATATTAGAGTAATGTGAAAAATGCTGATGAATCCATGAATACCATAAGCCGTACCAAGGCTGTGTAATGCAAGATGTACGTCAAGCATACAAATCCTCATCTAAGTCCACATAATAGTACAGCTCAAATATGGGATATCACCAGGGTCTAATACACTTTAAACCAGATCGCCACCCCATCGTGCGCAATAAGATAAGTGGAAGAGACCTTACTATCTGTCTGCCAATATCGGGCTCGACTCGTCGATAACGGACTCATTCCTCTAGCTGGTCAGACTCAGCCTAGCTTTGCCCCCTACTCTCGGCCTGGTAAGGCCACACCCCCTTCCAATCGACCACGACATAGTGAAAAGTGCCATCGTCTGGTAATCGGTACTAGACACTCCTGTACCCGCTTAGTCTAGACGTTGGAGTAACCTCTTGGTACCATAAGGGTTTAGGAACTTTCACCCAGGGATATCTATAGCACCCCATGTAGAACAAGATTTTCGGTATCCAATCCTGCCATCCACGATACACCTGTGGAGGTTACGGCCCTGATGTCGCTAGGGCGTACAGTAACCATATCACACAATGCGAATGCATGATTCACACTATCCAGTCATACAGCAATCCTGCGAGTAACGTCCACTCATGTAGGGCAACACCGCCTGACCGGAAGCTCATAACAATCTGCCCAAAGGCATGTGCTATGATCAGTCACTTCTCATATCAAGCACACATATAATGCGTATGATCAGGAATCATAGAACTATACTAAACATGTTATAAAGTAATGCATTATCCTTACAATGCAGGTGGCCTAGACGGCCGACACAAAACAAGTACGACCTTTCAATGGGCCCTAGGGAGAGTCATAATGCCGACATTTAACCAACACTATACTTGCAATGTGGACGTCAAACCAACATTGCTCCCAAGGCACGACAGTCATAAACATTATTACATAATCCGTGTTGAGATCACACATTGCAATAGACCTTAGGTACATCCCATTGGGCCTTAAATACATCAAATGGGACATATCATATGGGCCTTTTATTCATCAAATGGGCCACATCAATAGGCCGCACCAACGGGCCTTATGTGCATTGCAATGGCTCATAACTCGTGGGCCTTAGATTGCATTAAATGGGCTTAATCTCATGGGTCTTATATGTAACAAATGGGCCACACCAATTGGGCCCCATATGTACATCAAATGGGCCTCAAACCATAGGCCCTAGTACATCTTAATGGACCTTAACCCATGGGCCCCTAAAACATCAAATGAGCCTAATCCCATGGGCCTTAGAATACATCAAATGGCCTAATCCTATGAGCCTTAGAATACATCAAATGGCCTAATCCCATAGGCCTTAGAATACATTAAATGGGCCTCGACCCATGGGCCTTACATATATATCAAAGTGGGTCTCAACCATAGGCCGTAAATACATCGAATGGCCCCATGACATGGGCCTTACATCCACATCAAAGTGGGCCCTAATGAACTACTACAATTACATTAAAATGGGCCTCAAAACATGCCAAGGTGGGGTCCACTTGGACTATGGATCTGGCTCATCTTGGCCTCAAGCCCTAAAATGGGCTTTCAAAATGGTTGGACGGTTTGGAGGCAACACATGCATCAAGGGTGGGTCCCACAAGAAGGCCTACCATCATGTATATTGTATATGATAATATATATATATATATATATATATATATATATATATATATATATATATATAATATAATGTATACTATATATAATATGATATACTATAATCACGTCCAGGTCCTGGATGGCCTGGACAGTGTTACATATTATATATAATATATATACTATATATAATATATAAAGTATATCATATAATATATAATATATAACATATATTAAAAATTTTTATATAAATCATGATCGTCTAGGCCCTAGACGGCCTGGACAGCACACACATCAGGTGTAGCCCCACATGGGGCCCACCAAAAATGTTTATTTACCGTCCAACCTGTTGACAAGGTCACACGGACCCGAGTGGAAGGAAAAACACAATTTCATCTTGATCCAAAACTTCTATGGACCCAAATTGAATTTCAAGGGCAGCCACCCTATCCCACAGTTTCCACTAATGTGGGCCACCTGAACACTAGATGGGACCCATTTTTAGAGGGAGGCTCACCTCAGGGGTGGCCCACCATATGAATGGGTTGGATGGAAAATACACGTCATGGTGGGGCCCAGGGCTGGAGCTGTGGGTCGCTTCCTGGTCATCCGTCGTCCCTAGCCCAGGCGCTGACAGCGCCTCTGACAGCAACAACAGAAATGCTGCTGCATGATATTTATAAATATTTTTTTTTATTTTCTTGAGAAATTTCACATGTAGGGCCCACTCCTTGAAAATCTACTCCATCCAATGGATTCTAGGGCTCAAAACACACTGAACAAGTCCAATGTTCGGTATTTTTTAGCATGTAGATACAGTAAGGTGGGTCCTAATAGCTTTGAATGGTAAGAAACACAGTTTTCTATGGTATGGCCCGCCTGATTAACATATCAGCCTCATTTTTCGGCTCAACGCCTAAAATGATCCAGGGAAAGAGGTGGACGGTGTGGATTGAATACATACATCAAGGCGGGGCCTATGTGACTGGGTCACCCCTAAGCTTGGAAACGAACTGATATTTGTGTTTTTATCCAACCCACGTCCAACGTCCCTGGACGCTGGACGTTGCACGTAAATACATTAGAGGTGGGCCCTTCTTATGGTGGGCCACCTCATGGAGGATAGTGTGGGTACAATACATATAAGGTGGGCCCCACTTGAGGATAGCTTAGATAAAATAAATACCTCATGGTGGGGTCCATTCAAGTGGGTCACACAATCATATCATGATTTCATGAAAGAAAATGAAATAGAGAGGGAGAGAGAGAGATAGAGAGTGGGACACGTGTGTGGTGGAGGGACCCCGTCATTATGGGCCCTCCCTTGCAATAAATCATACATCAAGCAAGCCCTAAAGCATGTGGGCCCATCAAAATTGAAACTCAACGATGGAGATTCTTTCCCCACCAATATGGACGGTCTAGATGACCTATTTAAAGAAAGAAAATTAAACATCATGATAGGGTTCATGGAGAATGGCCCCATCATGGAATGATCATATGATCCTAGTGGGCCATCGGCCACATCTTAGGGTCCCAAGTGAGATCCAAACCATTGATCGGTTGGCCTCACTTGGCCCATCTTAAAAAAATGAAAAAAATTACTCTTATCATGCACCCACCACTTGATCTTCTTGCTCCTATGGGTTCCTTAGCTCCTTAGCTTTGATTCTAACGGAGGAGATAAGAAATGGATGACTAGGATGGGAGATCTTGGGATGGAAAGGTAGGCCTCACATATGCATTTTTCTCTCCATGAGAAAGCTTGGACGTATAGGGATTCTAATGGTTTGAAAAAAAATGAGAAAGAGAGTTGTAAAGAGAGAGGAGTGATGGATGTGGTGGTGATGGGTGTGTAAGATACTTTTTGACTTTAGAGGCATTTTGTGTAAGAAAGGTATGAGCTTATAAGAACTTTTTGACTTTTGTGGTTGCTTGGGAATGGGTGAAAGGTGATGTGTACTTGACATGTACTTGACATGTTGAGATTGATGGATTGATGTGACAAGTCGTAGAGATTCTCTTGGGTTTCACAACGCGCGGCATTTTCCTCACACCAAACGTTGGCCCACATCTCCTGACCAGGGTATCGCCTTGGCGCGCGAGTCACGGCATCGGAACCACAGCGACGGCGCAGTCGCTATGGTAAAGGTCTTGGGTTGAGTCGACTTGGGTTAACGGCGTGCAAATTACGGTCACGCGCAAATATCAGTTAAGGGTCAAAGGTTGCTGAAATTCGATCGATGGGACCGCGAAAATCTACGGAACGGTACGATCTAGGATACATGGCTTACATTACCCTTATGTGAGGCCCACTTGACCTATGCATTAGGCCCTCTTGCTATTTGGTGTCGCCCACTTGTATAGTGTGTGGCCCACCTGTAGATGGTGTGGCCCACTTGGACGAGCAGGGCTTGAACTAGGCTAATTCTAGCCCGCTCCTGGGTCTGGTTCTGGCCCAGAAACAGGGCTAGTTTCGGCCAGAACAATTTTTTCCAGCCTTGGACTAGATTGCGGCCCATCTAAGGCTGTATTGGCCCAAAAAATAGCCCACTACAGGACTGATTTTAGACCCCTGTGGAGCCCAATATTGTTGCCCACGTAAGGAGTTATAAGGCCCGATTTCAGTCCTCATGTAACGACCAAATTCTAGTTGCCTTCAGCTGATTTTTCAGTTATTCTCGGGCTGCCATTTAAGCTATTTCCAAATGATTTTCAGCTGGTTTTAGAGTTGAAAATTACAGTTGCTTAGTTGTTTTTAGAGTTGAAAAATTAGTTGGTTTTGGGTAGAAGTTTCAGCCATCTCCAACTGAAGAACTTGCTGGTTTCAGGTTACAGTTTCAGTCATTTTCAGCTACATTCTTCTAGTGTTTCAAGCTGAATAATTAGTTGATATCAAGTTGTATTTCCAGCTACTTCCAAGCTAAAAATCAGCTGCTATGAGGTTGTTTTTCAAGCTGAAAAACCCATTAATATCAGGTTTTTTTCTAGATATTTTTAAGCTAAAAATCATTTGCTATTAGGTTGCATTTTAGCTATTTTCAAGTTAAAAAATCAGTTACTATCAGGTTGTAGTTTCAACCATTTTTTTACTGAAAGATCAACTGTATTTGTGCATAGTCGAATGCTGATTTCCTAGCCCTCAGTAGTGCATGGTGAGGGCTGGTTTTCATTATATATCATGGTTCACTTGAAAGGTCATTTTCGGCTCTGCTCAAGTCCCTCTACGGCCAGAGTTCTGACCCAAAATATGGCCTCCAACATGGCTAAAACCTATAGAAGAGAATATAAGAAGAAAAAAAAAAGACAAGGGCTAGGCTGTTACCTGGCTGAACCTAGGAGGTTGCTCACGCCTCCTCTCTCTCTCTCTCTCTCTCTCTCTCTCTCTCTCTCTCTCTCTCTCTCCTTTTCTTTCTCTCTTTCTCTCCCTATCACTATCTCTTTCCTTTTCTTCCCTTTCTTTCTGGTGTGAAATCCTAAAGCAATAAGGTCCTAATTGTAGCCTAGAGGGAGAGATCATCAATGGTTGGGAGAAAGCTTCCTAGCAACGGACGTATGGCCATGCATGGGATCAATCTGATCCTAAGGGTAGATTGCTAGGGCCTTGATCTATCAGAGGGACAAATTTTTGGGTCGGCTCGTGATCAAGCTTGGATGGGTTGATGGGGAAGATGACTCAATCATTAATGGCAGATCACTGCCCAGGATGTTTCAGGGTGATCTAATCCGTTTGAGTGGACCAGATGGGTCCCCAGATCAGTGTAGGGCCCACTTTTTAGGTCACAAACACCAGTTCCGGTTTATCTCATGAGAAGATCCATCTTTTCTCCATTTTCTCAGGAGATGAGATATCTTAGCTTCTCATATTGTACTACTCACAAGGATGGGCTGGGATCATGCCACATGGCCTCAGGGAACGGTCACAACCATGCCAGCCTCCCTTATCTAAAAATGGGAAGTCTCCTTTTTCTTCCCTTATGGTTTGCTTGGCCATTTCTGTCTATGAGGAGACCCTTGCTTAGTTGGTTCATGGGTGGCTATAACCCTATGGATAAAGGGATGTTGGCTTGTGTATCATGCTACCTGATGGTCCTTCATCTTGGATCTTAGACATACATGAAAGAAATGGACGCTTCAAACCCAACTCCTCCATCCCTATGCATGGATCCAAATTCCTATACCGTTTTGGTTTGGTGGACCCCACGAGAAAAATGGATGGTTTGGATCGTCCGAAAAGCGGCCAGGGTGCTCCACTTTGGGGCTTAAAGATGGTTAGATTCAAATACATTCAATGACGGGAGAGAGTTTCTTCTCTTTTTGTGAAAGGATCGGTCAAAAGTCGTTTGACCGTTAGGCACAGTCTGGTGCACATCACACAGGGGAAAATCATGGTGCACATGCACTGCATATGGGGTCCACTGCAATGATCACCTTAGATCCATTCTATCCAAACTCTTTGGGGGCCCCGTTTGGAGGTCCTGGCCCAGTTTAGGTCGATGATGAGGCCTAGGTGGGCCATATCACACTTTCAGGGATTTATCCGGCCCATACATCGTGATCCAATGGTCAAATGGGTCCGAGATTTTGTTTTGATGGTTGAATGGGGATTTGAGAGGTTTCAAGTGCCTGGTTGGCCACTAATCAATCCTTGCGAGTTGTTAGTAAGTGTACAGTGCCTGTGTAGGTGATCCATGGTATCTTTAACTTGAAGTGTTTAGTTAGACTAACCCTCTTGACCGATGTAGGGTCCATTTCAGCTCCTAGACACCGTGATGGATGGCCTTAATGTTTCTTGGAAGTCTTATCCTGCATGTGTTAAGTTCAAGTTACCTAGTTAATTGGTCTCGATTTCTATAAACATGGGTTTAAGAGGTAGCACCCGTGTACCAAAGGTATGGGGTGTTACAGGAGACCACTTTTTCCCAAGAGCACGATCCGTATGACTAATCGGTAATATAACCTTCCAAACCATATCCCCTTCTCCAAAAGATTTTCCTTTCACTCTTTTATTATAAGTGCAAGCAACAATCGCTTTATTGACGACAATTAATGTTCATAACCCCAAGTGTAGGGTCACGATGTACTAATAGCTCGATGAGAATGAGGTCAAATCCATCGAGAATGGGGAACATGGTCTAGAACTAATCTAAGTCTAACTTGGTTGATCTGGGTTTTTAATCCAGCGATTTAGAAAAAATATTTTGAAATAATAAAGATAAAAAGTCTAAGGATCTAGGAATCCACCTATAGAAATCTCAATATTAATCTACTTAATTCAATAATAACTCAATTGGAATCAAAGTCCTATCCTATCCAATCGGATGATAGAGTATTTATAACAGAATCTGAACTTTTCATTAATTTGGTTCCTAAATATCCATCTAATTGCAATGATGGTAGGAGATTCGATCATCCTACCATGCCCAGGAGATGATGGTGAACAATGACTTCTACACATCACACAATTTCAAAGTCAACAAGATCATCAAAAGCCTTCTCAACATCTACTGTAATTTGATGCACAATAAATCATAGAAAAATAGAAATATATCTTAATTCAAACTAAAACTTAATGGAAGTTCAATATAAACTTGAATCAAAGTAAACTAAACACCAAAATAAGCTATAAGTTTCATCCCTTAGCGTTAGCTAAGAAATTAGCCTACGAAGACTAATATCCGAGAAGAAAAACTAGAAAGATTTATTAGAACAATGAAGAAATCGAAGTGGAAGAACATCATCGATGCTCCAACTAGGCCTCATTTTCCTTTTCAAACCCTAGAAGATGCTTTGGAGCATCCTAAGGACTCCTATTTATAGTTGCGGAACTCCAACTTTCGCACCAAGTTGGAAAACCACCTCAAATTTATGTAGTCCACATAAGCTCTGTGTAACCTTGGGTTAGCCGAACCAAAACTCGGGCTAACCAAATTTCACGTGAATTTTAAAAGAAAATGTTGTTGGAATTTCACCCAAACTTTCTTGGACTGGTTGAATTTCAAACTTGGGCTTGCTGAACCAAAACGCGGGCTAGCCGAAATTTCACTTTAAGTCTTCAATTATCTTCATTCCTCACTTGGTTTCCTTGGATCTTTGGCATGTGAATTCTTTAATATTGGTCTCCTAAGATCTATCCCTTTCCTTGGTGATTCTTGAGCATCAAATCCATGCTTTTAACATTCATTTCAATCCAAGCTCTCAGGTTCACCTTGCAATACAAACATGTATAAAATATACCCATTAAGCATTATCATGTTCATAAAATCAAGAAATAAACAGGGAGAAATATGCAATATTTGAGATTCAACAATCAAATTAAGGAATTTCATTCAAACCTCATGTAGCCCTTCAAACTTGGCCAACATGGCTTCTGTAAACTTAAGAGGAGTCAACTCGGCCTAATAAGTGGTCCTTAGGAATGACACGGTGACCTCTAAAGGAACTACTACATCATGTCTATATGTTAACGCGAATGGACTCATTCAGGGTGAATTTCTATAGGCCCAAAGTGCCTATGATAACTTTGTATGACATTCTCGAGGATTCTCCTTGATTACTTTTCTCAAAACGTTTTTAATTACCTTGTTACTAGCCTCGACTTGGTCGTTGGCCTATACAAAATATGACATTAAATGCAAGATTTTTATTTCATATTTGTCAGCCATCACCTGCACTTCCTTTATTGAAAATGTTGCACCTCGATCCATCGTGATGAACTCTAAAATTCCAAACTGATGAATAATTCTATTTTCAATGAATTCTATAAATTCTTGGTGACCGACTCCTTTCATAGGATTTGCTTTTTCCCATTAGGTGAAGTAATCAGTCGCCACAATTATAAACAAATCCATTCGTGATGAAGGTGGATGAATCTGACAATCAAGTCGATTACCAACCCCGGAAGGCCAAGGTTTTATGATAGAATGTATCTCCATGGCGGGCATATGCTGAATTAGCCCATTTTTCTAGTAAGCCTCATAACCCTTGGCATATCGTATATAATCGACCATCATTATTGGTCAAAAATACCTGTAACACCTGAGCATCACTCTTATTTTCCTCCTTGCCTGGTGAGCCCCACATATTCCCTCATGGAATTCACCCATTGCTAATAAAGCCTCTTTTTTAGACGGGCATTAGAGTAAAACTCCGTTAGCCCCCTTTCGATACAGTTCACTATCGATCATGACATAATTTGTGGCCAACCTCCTCACATTCCTGTCGAACTTAGTGCGTGGGCTTTGAAGATAACTAATGAGTGGATCCATCTAATCTTCTTCCCCTAACTCTACTTAGCATATCTTCATAATATATTCTCTTTCAAAGATAGCTGGTAGGGATCTTCTCTAGACAACAATTATTCTCTCGGCCGATCCTCTTAAGGCATCAAGCCCTGTAGTTAATTGCACCATTTCATTGGCGTCCATGTTATGATCCCTAGTCACATGCATCAACTCTACTTTGTTAAAACGATCCAACATCTTGGTTAATAAGGCATAATATGGTAACAAGGCTGCACTAGTACACTTTAATAGCCATGCTATTTGATTAATCATTAACTTTGAATCCCCTGTTGCCACACATTCCTCATAACTAACTTCATCAATAACTCTAGGCCGATTATCATGACTTCATACTCAGCCTGGTAATTGGTGTAGTCAAACTCTAATTGGAACGCAAACTCCCATCTATTTCCATTTGGGGTGATTAAAATTATACCAGCTCCGGATGCTTTATGTGTCTTTGAAGCATCAAAGATAAATTTTCATGGTGTTAGCTATATGCAATATAAATTCATAATCTTTGGAGAAATTTGTTCTTCTAGATCAGAGGGATGGTTGACCAAAAAATTTGCTATAGCCTGACCGTTCACTACTTTTTATAGAATGTAACAAAGATCAAATTTAGATAAAGTTAGCACCCATTGGCTAATTTGGCCATTCAAAATCAACTGATTCAACATATATTTCACTAAATTGGTCACTACTATTACATTTATTCTCTTGGCCAACAAATAATGTCTTAATTTAGTGGCCGCAAAGCATAATGACAAACATAACTTCTCTATAGCGAAGTAACGTCTTTTAGTATCAAGCAATGTCTGGCTTAAATAATAAACTGCATGCTCTTTTTCATATATCATTGTCCTGGGCTAGGAGAGCTCTAATTAATTCTGCAAAAGCTGTAGCATATAACTTGAGTGGTCGAGCTTCGACTGGTAACATTAGAATTGGTGGCTTCATCATATATTCTTTGATTCTATTGAAGGTCAGCTGATGCTCCACCTCACACATGAACTCGAAGCCATGCTTTAGTTTTATTAATGGTGAGAAGATGTTAGTATTTCCTGAATAATTAGATATGAACCTTTGCATGAAATTAACTTTCCCTAAGAACCATTGCAACTCAGATTTATGCTTTGGCAGGTGAGCATTAATGATTGCCCGAGCCTTATTCTAATTAACTTCAATCCCTCATTGATACACTAGTAATCTTAAAAAATTACGAGCTGAGATTTCGAAAGCACACTTTAAGGGGTTCATTTTTAGTTTATGAAGTCTCATTCGTTCAAATGATTTGCACAGTTAAATGAAATGGTCTTCAATATCAGCTGACTTGACTACCAAATCATCCATATAAACTTCCATAAACTGGCCGATCATATTATGAAATACAACATTCATTGCTCTTTGATATATGGCTCCCGAATTCTTAAGTCCGAAAGGCATAACCACCGAGAAATAAGTTCTTAATGGACCTGGACATCTGAATGCCGTCTTTGACATATCATCCAATGCGATATAGGTATGGTTATAACTAGAATGGCCATCCATGAAAGACACGATCCCATGCCTGACGACCCTATCAATCAATTGATCGGCCATCCGCATTGGGTACTCATCCTTTGGTGGGGCTAGATTCAAGTTTTGGAAATAGATGCAAACCCGTAATTTACCGTTCTTTTCTAAAAATGGGACCACATTCAAAATCCACTTGTCATATTTGATAGGGATGATGAAACCAGCCTTCAGAAGTCATTCGATTTCTTCCCTTATCTTATAAGTTAGTTCCGTTGTCATTCATTTAGGCAGTTGCTTATGTGGCCAATACCCTTCTTTTATAGGCAACCTGTGCTTATTTAAACTATGATTGAGTCCTAACATTTCAAGATAATCCCATGTGAATCAATTAGCAAACTCGTTGAGTAGGTTCATCAATTGCACTTTCTTTTGTGGCTTTAGCAGATCACTGATGAATGTGGGCTTCGGGTCTTCCTCAATCCTTAAGTTGACTTCCACCAAAGGATATTCAACTTGGGGTCGAGATTTCTCCATCTTATCAGGAGCCTCCTTTAGCTCAATGCCATCTTCTTCGGTCGAGACATCCATATCAGCCATGTTTACAAAATAACCATCGTCTGTCTCTTTTAGGCGTTCTTCGAGCCTTCTTATTCTGGCCATGAAATCGGCTTAGTATTTCTTATATCTTGATGTACCAATCATGGGATTTCTTTAATGGTACAACGTGGAACCGGCCGATTAGAAACAATGTCCCTCGGTAGGGTATTGCGTTGTTGGATTGCTTTTGTAATAGCCTGCATAATACTATTTGGATTCTTTTTTATTTTTATTTTTACAGATATTCCAGTTGGTCGGCCAAACTTGTTACTACTAGTGAACCGAATTGGTCATATTTCTTCCTCATAATAATAAGCTTCATTTGTGTTCGAAGTGGCTAAGAAGGGTTTATTATCGGCTAAGATTAGTTCAACTTTATCCCAATTCTAGAAGATCACAAACTGATGTATGGACGACGGGATACATGCATACAAATGAATCTAGTCGCTAACCAGCAAAGAATTATATCTTGACGAAGTCTCGACCACCAAAAATGGTGTAAATACTGTTTTAGTCCCAACAGTCAGATTGACTTGCAAGACGTCATGAGTATTCATAACATGACTAGCAAAGTCACTAACTACAATTTCTGAGGGGTTCAAATTAGCCGTTGTCTTCTCCAGTTTTAACATCATTCTCAATGATAACAAGTTGACAGTGGCCCTGTTATCGACCAAGATTCTGGTGACTAGGCATCCTTTGAAATCAGTATATATGTATTTCATCATGCTGTGAGTAGGTTTTTTTTATGACCATTCTTTTATACGTAGCTACTGACTTTACTATGAAGATGTTAACTATTAAGGGTCAAATATTACATATTATCCCCCTTTTTTATGACCATTCTTTTAGACGTAGCCACCTACTCTACTGTGATGATGTTAATTGTTGAGGGTCAAATATTGCATATTATCCCCCATTTATTACTTGATTTTATGAACATAATATTGCTTAATGTCCTATTTTACTCATGTTTGTGTTGCAAGGTGAATTTAAGAGCTTGGATTGAAAAGGATGTTAAAAGCATGGATTTAACGCTCAAGAATCACCAAAGCAAAGATGGATCTTATGAGACTAAAAATGAAGAATTCACATGCCAAAGATCCAAGAAAACTAAGTGAGGAATGAAGAGAATTAAAGAATTGAAGAGAAGAAAAGGAACCCTAAAAATTTGTCTGCTTCGACAAGTCTAAGCCCTCCTTCGACCAGTCTAAGGCTCCTGCTCGACTAGTCGAAGATTCCTTTACTCAAACTCCAGCAACATAAACTTTTAATTTTACACGATCCTCGACCAGTCGAAGGAGAACCTCGACTAGTTGAAGGTGACCCTCGACTAGTCGAGGACTGGTCGAGGGTTACACAGATCTTAAAAAATATAGCCTGACAAGTAAGAAAATCATGAGAAACATGGGTTTTAATTACGAAGAACCCACCAGCCTGAATCATGGGAGAGGAATTCAAATTCCTATTGGGGTTGGTCAAGAAAAATGACAAAAATTTTAAGGATTGGGAGTAGAGTCATCGGTGAATATGGTTACAATCGAGCAGTTATCGGAAGAAGATCTTAAAATAGTTGAGCATCCTGAAATGGCTCCAAAACAAATGAAAGACGGGGGCAGCCAATGATAGACAACTTGTGAGAAGTAAAATTGGGCACAGAGGAAGAACTAATGAACACATTCGTCAGTGCCAGTCTTTCTGAACAGGAGCTTGAGAAATACATCCAACTTCTCAAAGAAAATAGAGACATCTTCGCCTAGACATATGCAAAGATGCTAGGTTTGGAACCTTCAGTAGCAATGCACTGATTAAATATTTCTAAGGAGAAAAGGTCGGTTAAACAAGTGCAAAGTCGATTTCATCCGGATTTGGTTCCCCTGATAGAAGAAGAAGTGAACAAGCTGATAAAAGTCAAGTTTATCAGAGATGTCAAGTATCCTAAATGGATATCAAACATTGTCCCAGTGAAAAAGAAAAACGGACAAGCTAGGGTGTGCGTTGACTTCAGAGATCTGAATGAACCCTG
Source organism: Magnolia kwangsiensis (assembly GCA_037074715.1). Lineage (NCBI taxonomy): Eukaryota > Viridiplantae > Streptophyta > Magnoliopsida > Magnoliales > Magnoliaceae > Magnolia > Magnolia kwangsiensis. Next base: position 32,165,322 of record CM073586.1, on the reverse strand, counting down.
TATGAAAGATGATTTTCCTCTCTCGATAACCGAATTGCTAATTGACAGTACGACTCAGTATGTATCATGTCCTTCATGGATGGTTACGTAGGTTATAATCAAATTAAAATAGCACCTGAAGATGAAGAAGCAACAGCATTTAGAACTTTGCTGGGGATTTATTGTTATAAAGTTATGCCATTTGGTCTCAAAAATGCCGGGGCGACATATCAGAGGGAAATGCAGAATATCTTCTAAGACATGATGCATAAACATGTTTAGTGTTATGTTGATGACTTGGTAGTCAGGTCAAGAGTTCATCAAGAGTATCACGAACATTTGACATCGATTTTCTGTCGACTCAGAAAGAAACAACTGAAGATGAATCTAGCTAAATGCGCATTTGGGGTGTCTTCAGGTAAATTTCTCAATTTTTTTATCCGACATACGGGCATTGAGATCGATCTAGGGAAAGTTAGGGTCATTCAAAATATGCCGCCACTAAAGACATTAAAAGAATTAAAAAGTTGGCAAGGAAAGTTGGCGTACATTCGCTATTTCATTTCAAATTTGGCAGAGATATGTGTCACGCCCCAAACCCGAAAATCGAATTCACATGAATCCCGATTGCCGAATCCGGTACCGACAGCCTCCGTAGTGCCCCATTCTCGGCTCCTGGTAATCAAATGTCAGATTCCGATCCTGAAATCCTACAAGGAGGATTTTCAGAATGAATTTTTTTTTTTTTTGTAATGGAGCATAACCACAAGCATAACCAAGTCACAAAATAACATCACCACATATCCACTATATCAAAAATTTTAAGTACAATGCGGAAAGGAAAATATAAGGTGATCAAAAATCTCCAAAAGGTCCTGATACGCGCTCCTGTTTCAGCGCTGTTGCTGTCCAACGCTACCTGTACGCAACTATCATGCATAAGCTTACAAAAGCTTAGAGGGTGGTGTAAGTGTGTGCGTAAGACAAACGCCAAATGTACAGTATCAGAATAATGCAGAAGTATGTAGTAGGTCCATGAATATACCAAGGCTATGTGATGAGATATGAATGTCATCGGCCACACCGATACAATGCAAGGCTTATATAGCCGAATGTCATATGTGAAATGCAATCCAAGCAAGTCGGTACTCCTCAAGTACGTATATCAGTACAGTTCCTCTCTGGATATCACCGGGGTCTAATACACTTCTCATTGACTGTCACCTCCCTAGCTGCACAATCAAGCAAGCGGAATAGACCTCACTATCCGCCAGACCAGTAGTCTACCAATACCTACCCGGCTCGTCGATAGCGGACTCATTTGAGAGCTGGTCAAACTTAGCCTAACTTATAGCCCCCTCACTCAGGCGGATAAGGCCACACCCCCTTCCAACTGACCATGACACAGTAGGAGACGCGGCCTACTGGTATTTGGCACTCGGGCGCTCGTGTATCCACTCGGTATAGACGTTGGAGCATCTCCTGGTACCAAAAAGGTTCTGGGACTTTCACCCAAGGACATCCTAAGTGCCCACAGTGCTGAAATAAGTATTTCCAGTATCCAATATAGCTATCCACGGTGTACCTGTGGAGCCACGGCCCTGATATCGCTAGGGCGTGCAGTGATCAAGTCACACGTATGCGAGATGCATGAATCACGCCGTCAAATCATGCAGAAATCTAGCGCGTACTGCGCGATCATGTGGGGCACTCCGTCTCATAACGGGTCCCATAAGTGGTCTGCCTAATGACATATGCTATGATCAGTCACTACTCAAACCAAGCATACATATGATGCGTATGGGCATGAATCATGAGATTATACTAAGCATGTTATAAGGTGATGGATAACAACGAGCATAGGTCTATCAATGGGCCTTAAGGGGAGTTACAATGCAGACATTTAACCAACATTGTACATACAATATGGATGTCAAACCAACATTGTTCCCTAGGCACGACCTGCCATAAATATCATTACATGAACCATGAGAGATCATACATTGCAATGGACCCTACGGTCATCCCGTTGGGCAGCGATCTATGAGCCTTAGATACATCAAATGGGCTACATTAATGGGCCTCACCAATGAGCCTTATGTACATTGCAATGGTATACGATCCATGGGCCTTGAAATATATCAAATGGGCCTATACACATGAGCTTTAAATATGTCAAATGGGCCACACTAATTGGGTCCTGTGCATATCAGATGGGCCATGCCAACGGGCCCTATATGTGCATCAAATGGGTCACACCCCAAAGCAAGTGGTGATAATGATTTCCACCATTAAATTTCTCAAGGCCCACTGTATTATTTATTTTCTATCTAATCTGACCATAAGGTCACACAAACTTGGATTAAGAGGAGATAAATTTCCTAGTAATTCAAAAAAACTTTGGGAAAACAAATAGATTCAAGGGAAGCCGTTCAATCCCCACTGCTTTTACCGTATGGTAATTGCCTCATTTTTAGTTTCAAGCCTTAAAATGGCCTTTCAAAAGGGTTGGACGGCTTGCATGCAACACTTGCATCATGGTGGACCCCACCGTCCAAACAGTGGATGGTGAGAATACATACATCATTGGGCCCCACGCTGCACGGAGGCAGCCCGTACACGGGCTGCAGCGTGGATAAAACCCTTACTCCACAGTGGGTTCCACCGTCCACGGTGGTGGACGGTGTGAATAAAACAGATACATCATTGTGGGTCCCATGTGGGGCCCACCATAACGTTTATATACCATCCAATCCGTTGAACAGGTCACACGAACCCTATATGCTGAGGAAAAAATAAATTTCATGTTAATTTAAAACTTATGGAACACCCTAAAAGGGTTCAATGGCAGTTTATCAGCCACCACTATTTCCTATAATGTGGGCCATCTGAGTTCAAGATCTAGCTGATTTTTTTTGAGATGGCTCACATCCTTAAGTGGCCCACAGAATGAACGGAGTGGATATACAACATACATCATGGTGGGGCCCACAGCAAGAGCCGTGGGTCCCTGCCTCTTGGCCGCCCGCCACGTGCGTGGGCGGTGCCTAGGCTGCTGCTGCTGCCTCTTTTTTTTGTTTTTTTTTTTTTGAAATCAAGTAGTCTTGTAGTTTTTCACATGTGGGGCCCGCTTCTGATGAATCCACTTCATTAATTGGATTCTACAGCCCAAAACAGTTCTATCAAGACCAATATTGGGCATATTTCAGCGTGTAAGAAAAATCTGGGTAGGTTTCAACAGTAATGATACTGTTTTTAAAACTATGGCCCACCAGATATTCAGATCAACCTCATTTTTTGGCTCAATGCCTAAAATGATCTGGGAAAAAGGATGGATGGCGTGGATTGCATATATACATCAAGGTGGGGCTTGCATAGGCAACCCACTCCAAGGCTTGAACCAAGCCATTATAGTTTGGTTTCCATCTCACGCCTAGCGTCCAGAGACGCTAGACGGCTTGGCCATGACGCGTGCACTTAAGGTGGGCCTTGATCAGGTGGGCCACCAAATGCATGGATGATAAGGATACAACACAAATATAAAGTGGGCCCCACCTCAAATACATGCTCCATAGGAGGGTCCATCCAGTAGGCCACAACTATACCATCAAAAAGGGAGAGAGAGAGAGAGAGAGAGAGAGAGAGAGAGAGAGAGAGAGAGAGAGAGAGAGAGAGAGAGAGTGGGATACGCATGATGGAGGGACCCCGATACTATGGGCCCTCCATTGCATGTTCTACAACATACACCAAGTGGGTCCCATTTTATATGGGCCCAACGATTAAAATCAACGGTGGAGATCCTTTCTCCACCAAAATGGATGGTCTAAATGACCATTTATGCAAAGAAATTAAACATCATGATGGGGTCCATGGAGAATGGCCCCATCCTGGATTGATCTTGAAATCAAAGCGGGCCATTGGCCATATTTAGGTCCCAAAATGAGATCCATACCATTGATCGGTAGGCCTCATTTGGCCCATCTTAAAAACAAGTAAACTACCCTATAGAAGCATCCACCACTTGATCTTCTTGGTCCGTTAGATAGCCGGTCTCCTAGAGCTTCACTTTGATGGTGGAGATGGGAAATGGATGGCTAGGATGGGAGATTTGGGAGTGGGAAGTGGACCACCAAAAAATCACTTTTCTCTCATGGAAGGCCTTGGACGTGTGATGCTCTCTTGGTTGCTTGGGTTTGGTGTGAGAAAAGAGAGAGAGAGAGAGAGAGAGAGAGAGAGAGAGAGAGAGAGAGAGAGAGAGATGAGATGTAGGGAGATGTGAGGTGAGTGATGGGGTGATGGTTGATGGATGTGAGTGATGAGTGAGGTGATGTATTAGTTGACTTTAGTGGTTGCTTGACTTGTGGAGAAAGGAAGCATGGGTGTGTGTACTTGACATGAGAGGTGATTGATGGGATTGATGAGACATATTGTAGAGATTCTCTTGGAATTTGCAACGCGCGGTGTTTTTCCTCGAACTGAACGCGGGTCCGCATCTCATCGTCTGGGTATCGGATCGGTGCATGAGTTACGGCGTTGGAACCGCAGCGATGGTGCGGTCGCAATGACACAAATCTTAGATTAAGCTGAATCAAATGAATAGGATACGACTTATAGTCATACGCAATGTCAACTACAGGTCGCGGATTACCGAAATTTGACGAGAAGGATCGCGGGAAGCGACGGAACAGTATGGATTATGATACGGGTCTTACAATATGTCAGCCATTTTTCCATTTGATGAAGAAAGGTATAGAGTTTGTATGGGACCAAGCCTGTCAAAATGCGTTTGATTCGATAAAGGAATTGCTGAAACAGCCGCACAACTCCAATAAAAGGGAAGCCTCTTATTTTGTATATATCTGCAGCCGGGAATTCTTTAGGAACTTTGTTGGCACAGGTGAAGGAATCTGGGATTGAAACTGCTTTTTATTATTTAAGCAGAACTCTGATGGGTGCGGAATGCTACTACTCTCTAATCAAGAAAGAATGTCTGGCGCTGATATTCGCAGTGTAGAAATTAAGACATTATTGTCTCTCCTATGACATAACTTTGATCTCAAGAGCAGATCCGATAAAGTTTTTGATGACAAGACCGATGTTATTTGGGAGATTAGCCAAATGGATGTTGTTACTTTCAGAATATACTATTACGTATGAGCCGGTAAAAGCGGTAAAGGGGCAAGTAGTGGCGGACTTCCTTACAAAACACCCCATAGTAGAATGTGAGATTATTAGTAATGATTTTCCTGATGAACAAGTTATGTTGGCTGAGTCATAAAGCCCATGACAGATGTATTTTGACGGTGCTTCTCGAGCATTAGGAGTGGGGGCAGGAGTGATATTCATTACTCCCCAAGGTGACTTATTACTTTACTCCACATTGGGAATTACATGCACAAACAATGAGCTGAATACAGAGCCCTCATCATCGAAATGAAAATGACTGAAGAAATGAAGATAAAAATGCTGCATATCTTTGGGGAGTCTAAATTGATCATAAATCAATTGACAACTGAATTCGAGATAAGAAAGCAAGAGCTTTTGCCATACTGCCGAAGAGCACAACAGTTTCTAGAGTAGTTCTGTCATGTTGAAGTCGAACACATACCGCAATCTGAAAATGCAAGAGCAGATGCTTTGGCCAGCTTGGCAGCGGCTCTGTCCTACCGAGATCGAAGCCCTCTCTAGGTAACTATAGAAGAAAGAAGATTTTTACCATCTTCAGAGGTCATGATGAAATTTTTGAGACACTTCATATATTGTGTTTGGAGGTAATGATAGATGATTAGTGTCAGCCTTTCATAGATTATCTCAAATATGATATCTTACCAGAATATCAAGTGCAGAGACAGCAAATCAAGCAAAGGTCCAACAGATTCATCATATGTAACGACGTGCTGTATAGAAAATCTTACAATGGAATGCTTCTACGTTGCTTAGATGAACAAGAAGCAAGCTAGGTATTACGAGAGGCACACTCTGGAGATTGTGGGTGTAAGACCCGCATTATAGCCCGTACCGTTTCGTAGGCTTCCGCGGTCCTCCCGGTCGAATTCCAGTAATCCGTGATCTTTTATCAGCAGTTGGACGCGACCCTGAGTTATATCTCATATTCTAGAGTCAGCTCGACTCGAGACTTGTACCAGTGTGATCGTGTCATCGCCACGGTTTCGACACCGCGTCTCGGGCGCCGAGGTGATACCCAGGTCAGGAGATGTGAGCCCGCATTCGGTTCGAGGAAACGCCGCACGTTTGCAATCCCAAGAGAATCTCTACAACATGTCAAATCAATCCAATCACTCACCTCACATGTCAAGTACAACACATCAATCAACCTATCACCCAACACATCACTCACGCTATCACAACCCATACCTCTCTTACACAACAACACCAAAAGTCAACATTTCCATCCCATCTCCTCTCTCTCTCTCTCTCTCTCTCTCTCTCCATCCCATCTTCTCACTCTCTTATTTCTCCCTTCTCTTCCAAGCAACTAAAGGAGAACCCAACGTCCAAGCTCTCCATGAGAAGAGCTTGGTGTGACCCGTCTTCCTACCCCCACATCTTTCATCCTAACCATCCAAACTTCATCATCCTCCGTCAAAGTCGAAGACGAGGAGCTAGGGATTCCATTGGGCCAAGAAGATCAAAAGGTGGGTGATTTTATTTGTAGATTTTGATGATTTAATGGCCCACTTGTAATAGGACCTATCTTGATGTATGTATTATGTAGGGAGGGCCCATAGTGGCGAGGCCCCTCCCCTCTCACGACTGTCTCTCTCTCTCTCTCTCTTTCTCTCTCTCTATCTCTCTTTCCCATCTTGTGGCCCGCCTATGATATATGTATTTTATCCATACTGTCTACCAAGTGGGACGCAGCCGCTGTCCAACTAGGGCCCACTCCTATGTCCACCATTGCTACCATTTGGGCAGGTCCTGTTGTAATGAAAAACACAACAGTAGCTTGATCCAAAGGAGTAGCCCACCAGATGTGGGACGACCACCATTTATGCATTTTATCCGCACCATCCAACAGATTGGACGGTGAGACCCACTATGGTACGTCCATCCCACCTTGTATTTGGACGGTGGTGAAAATAGAGCATATTCAAAGCTCGAGAGGAGTAGGTAAGATATACATACATATATAATAATAATATTATTATACTATATTGCGGTGGGCGCACGTGGGACCCACCTGATTTGGAATCGGATTTGGCTGGAGCACGTTTACAGCAGCTCAATAGCTGTTGTACTAACGTTGACAGGTGGGGGCGTGATGATCCAAACCGTCCATGTGGACTCCACCATGATGCAGATGTTGTATTCGCACCGTCCAAGTATCACAATGATGTTTTTTTTTTTTAATTTTATTTAATTTTATTTATTTCTCATGGCATTACAGGAGAATGGGATGGATCTAAATTCCACGTAGGACCCACCATGTGTACGTGGGATATATGTATTTTATTCATGCCATCACCGTCCAAACTCTGGACGGTGGGGCTTGCTATGAGGTGTGTGGCCATCCACACTGTCCACACGGTCGTGGAACCACCTGGATGAAGTGTTTCATCCACACCGTATGTCTGCAGGATCCACCCGACGTACGAATTTCCATCCACACCGTCCATTATTAGATGCATGTATCCCCACCGTCTAATTTGCTGGACAGTGGGATCCCTATATGATGTATGTGTTTTAAACACTTTGTCGAACTGTTTGGACGAGGGGCCACCCCACACGTGTGGAATGTGTGGTGGATGGGACCCACCTTGATGTATGTGTCCCTTTTCCACACCGTACTTGCATGAACGGTGCGGGTGCTGGATGCTGACATTAATAATAATAATATATTATAATATATATTCTATTATTTATGATGGTGGGCCCCACGTGGGACCCACCTAGATTGGACGTGGATTAGCGGGTCCAACGCGCACCAGTTATATATCTGGTGAGGTTGACGTCAACCAGTTATGTGGGGTCCTCTTGATGTATGTATTTCATGCGTACCGTCCATCCATCAAGCTTTGTGGGTCCCACGGTACGGTGTAAGCAAGTCTATGAGGGGTCCACATATGAGGTATGTGTTTTACCCACAACGTCCATCCATTTGGGGATGTGGACCCCACTTTAATGTATTTATTCTATATCCACTCTATCCATTTGTCCAGGGTGGTGTGGGGCCTACATTGAGGTATGTATTGTATGTCCACGCCAACCGATTTGTCGGGCCACAATATGATGTATGTGTTTTATCTATACCATTTGTAGGATGGTGGGCCCTACCGTGGTGTATTTATTTTGTCGGCACCGCCCCATTGGGACGGGACCCACCTGAAGTATGTTTTTGCATGCACGTTGTCCATGGGCTGCGGTTCACCATGACATATATGTTTTATCCTTACCATCCATTAGTTTTCGGGCCATGGGATATGACCCATTGTGATGTTTTGAGGCCCACGTGATGGGGCCCACCTGATATGTATTTGGCACATCCATGGGGCCCATCATGATGTATGTTTGAGGCCCATATGATAGGGCCCACCTTCTTGTATTTGAGGCCCATTTGATAGGTCCCACCTGCCCTATATTCTGAGGCCCATATGCAGGGCCCGCCTGTGGTGTATATGAGGCCCATTGATGCGGCCCATTGATTCAACCCACTTGTTATATTTGAGGCCCATGGGTTGTGGCCCATATAATGTATCTGAGGCCCATGTGTAGGGCCCACTTGTTATGTACATGTGACCCTTGAGTAAGGCTTATTGTGCTGTATATTAGACCTTTGTGTGAGGCCGTAGGCCCACAATATGTTGGGCCCTATTAGGTCCACTCCTTGGGATCAATGTGGTTAAATGTCCACATTAATGGGCAATGATGGTTGGATGTCCATATTGTGACCTTCCCTTAAGCCTTATTAAGCTCATTCTCACCAATTAACAATCGAGGTCGATTGTCGTGACCGATTGCCAATTGTGATTGTCGTAGCCAATTGACCGATTAGCGATCGAGGCCGATTATCGTGATCGATTGCTGATTTCGATTGGTCGAGGCCGATTTCGATTGTTGAGACCGAGTATCGAGGCCGATTCTGATTTGTCGAGGCCGATTGTATAAGCCGATCGTCGAGGTCAATTTCGATTGCCAAGTCGATTTGTCGAGACCATATGATGTATATGCGGCTCGTATTTGATCTCATTGTGATGTGTATTCATTTCGTGTTTAAGGCCCAATGTGATGTATATGAGGCTTATGTGATGAGACCCATTGTGATGCATTTGAGGGCCAAACGATGTAGCCCATTATGGTTTATATTAGGCCGATGTGAAAGACCCATCGTGATGTGTTAAGTTCTTGAGTGAGGCCCATGGTGTTGTATATTTGGCCATTATGTGGAGCCATGGGTCCACTGTATGTTAGGCTCTATGAGGGCCATGCCATGTAGGCAATGTTGGTTAAATGTCCATATTGTCGAGGTCTATTGTAGATGCCGGTTATTTATACCAATTTTGAGTATGTGACTGCATAGCATCATGATACATGCCCATACGCATCATCTGCATATTTGTTATGAGATGTGGTTGACCATTGCATATCTCATTAGACAGATTGTTATGACGCTCCCTGATAGGTGGAGGTTATCTCACATGAGTTCACAGTATGCGCAGGATTGATGCATGACTGAATTGTATGACTCATGCATCTTACATTATGTACCCTAACGACATAAGGGTCGTAGCCTCCATAGGCATATCGTGGATGGCCAGACGGGATACCAGAAATTTGTTCTACATGGGGTGCTATAGATATCCTTGGGTGAAAGTTCCAGAACCCTCTTGGTTCTAGAGGTTGCTCTAACATCTAGACCGACTGGATGCATGAGCGCATAAGGGCCTTATACCGTTAGGCCGTGTCTCCCACTGTGTCGTGGTCAGTTGGAAAGGAGTACGACCTTACCTGCCCGAGAGGAGGGGGCAATGCTAGGATGAATCTGACCAGCTCGAGGAATGAGTCCGCTATCGACAAGCCGGGCCTGATATTGGCAGGCGGATAGTGAGTTCTCTTCTACTCACCTTGTTGCGCATGATGAGGCGGTAATCTGGTTTGGAGTGTAATAAACCCTGGTGATTTTCCAGAGAGTAACTGTACTAATATGTGGACTTATCGAGCAGGAATTGCATATTCATTCATTCATTATCTACTCAAGCTGGTGGTGCATAACTATTTGTTACGTGTACCTTCACGTGGCTAGGATTTCAATTGGGCGCGCGACTAACCTGAGATCAGGAGTTTACTACATTGAGTCTGACTATCCAAATTTAGGTATGAGATTAGTTTGGATAGAAGTCCCTTATGGTGGACCCCATAGCCTACGATACTACGTACTAACATCCCGACTTCACACTCTAGCATGGTCATTTTCTTCGCACCGCATATTACATTGCATCCGCAGTACTTAACATTTTGGGTTACTATGTTTCTGCACTTATATGGCCTAGACAGACTTAACAGGATTTACATATTACATTGTACCCTTGGTATCTGATATTTGGCTCTCTTTGACTCCTCATTTGTATAGCTGATCTGTATTGCATACTCTGATAATGTATGACTCGTGGACTTACCAGTATAATTCCGCTTACTCTGGTATTGTATCTTGTCAGTATCTCCGTTTATTCCATTGTATAATTTATGGAATTGTATTGCATACTTGGCACTTATCTTATGCATACACTTTCATCACCCTCTAAGCTTTCTATAAGCTTATGCACGATAGATGTGTGCAGGTGGCATCAGGTTGTAGCAGTGATGAACTTGGAGCATACAACAGACTTTTAGGGCTTTAATTTTTGACATATGTATTTCCCTTTCAGCACTGTATTCAAATGTTTATATTAGTGGATATGTGATGATGATGTTACCTTTGTGATTTGGATAAACTTGTGGTTATGCTTGTTATGAAAAAATGTACATTAAAAATCCTCCTTGTAGGATCTCAGGATCGAAATCTGGCGTATGGATGTTGGAAGCCGAGAATGGGGTACTACGTAGGCTGTCGGCACCGGATTCGGCGAATGAGATTTCTATGAATCCGATTTCAAGGTTTGGGGCGTGACAGTGGGGCACATCAAGCTGGTCAAAATTTATTTCATTGAATACATCGAATAGGGTATTATTGGCCTACCATATTCAAAAATGTGATAGATTATGCGAAGCGGTGTCATGAATGTTAGATTCACGGAGATGTTATACACATTCCTCCAAAAGACCTGCATTAGTCAATCACCTCTTGGTCTTCTCTGCTCGGGGACTTGACGTCATTGGTCCTATAAATTTGCCTTCGTCTAGAGGAAAGCAATATATCTTGGTAGCAATATATTATTTCTCCAAGTGGACAAAAGCAGTTGCATTACGCAGCATTAAGGAGAAAGATGTTGTTAATTTCATTCGACATGCAATAATATACTGCTATGGTATTCAAAAGAAAATTATTACAGATAATGACACTCATTTAAGAAACAGAGGCATGAAGAAGCTATGTCAGAAATTTAACATTCGACATTCGTTTTCAACACCTTACTATCCACCGACCAATGGATTAGTAGAGGCGTTTAATAAAACGATAGTCAAAATACTGAAGAAAACAGTGATAAAAAACAAGCGTTATTGGGATGAGAGGTTATAAGAAGCATTGTGAGCATACAGAACTACTCATCGGACAACAACAAGAGTAACACTGTACTCGCTAGTTTATGGTTTAGAAGCAGTGATCCCGATTGAAATACAAGTAGTGTCACTCAGAGTGGCAATACATTAGTACATTACAGATGATGAAAATGTAAAAATAAGGCTGAAGGAACTGGCTTTTCTTGATGAAAACCGATTGACAACCCAACAACGATTGCAATCATATCAAGCAAGGAAATCGGCTGCCTTTGATAAACGAGTCAAATATCTCTGTTTTAAAAAAGGGAATATGGTATTGATGTTGATAAGACTTATAGTGGTCACTCACAAAATAGGGGACAAATTCGAGCCCAAATGGGATGGGCCGTACGTAATAAAAGAAGTATTCTCCAATGGAGTATAGAGTCGTAGATCAAGATGGATAAGGTATCAGTATACCAGTCAATGCTTGCTTCATCAAAAGATATCGTCCCTAAAGATACTACTGATTTTGATCTAGAATATTATCAGAAAAATGATTCTATATCAAAAGGGGGCAAGAATAAACAAGACCATGACTATGTACTATTAAATGAATGAATAAAGAAGAAATTTACGAGCATATCAAGACTATGTACCAACATATACCAACAAGTGTTACAAAAAAAGAAAGTGACCATCGTTATCATCATCAAGCAAGCTCTACAAAATTTTGTTGAAATTGGTATCATCACTAAGCTGATGTATTGTGAACAACACATATGATTATCGTTGAAGATATTAGCAGAAGTGGTGACGTATCAATCTCAGCCAGAGATGTCTATCATTCTCATGACAATGATGGCCGCCTACTATTATCTTGTAAGGAAGCCTAGCCAATCCCTAAAAATAGTTAGCTATGCATAAGACCTATCACTTTTGCCATTCAGGCAGCAGTGAGAAGCCAGTGGCCTTAAAAAGCCCATGAAGGTCATCATATGCATACCCATGCGGGTAGCGGATGAAGCCAGCGATTAAAATCCTTAAAGGCCAAAAAGTCCTCAACAGCCAGTCACATGTGAGGCCAATGCCGTCTATATAGCTTTTCGACAGCTTCATGGGGAATAAATGAAAATGTGCTCCTATAAATGGGTCCGACCTTGCAGGGGAAGAAAACGCAGGCTACAGTGTGAGCTCTTTGGCCATGTCCATAGATAGGCCAACCATGCGTAAGATCCCCTGATCTCTGGCTTAATTTCAGTATTAACTCATGAGGAAGGGCTTAAACCTACTCATTGATGGACTGGTGGCCCTAGATTTGGTATCCCAAAGATTGCCTTGCGAGCTCCGTGAACTCTAGAGAGTTACCGCGGCCAACTCTGTGCGTAAATCCAACCGAGTTTATGGCCTCGGTAGCTTCATTGCGCCCCTCTGATGGATCGCAGTTTGTGAACTCACTAGGTTGTGAGAAGTCCAGTGAACTCCTAAGAGTTACAGAGACCATCACGTGAGACCCGACTCCACTACCCAAGAGTCTAAAAAACTATGTGGTACCACTACTCAAGAGCTTAAACTGTATATGATTATCTTACTAAGTTAAAACTTAGCACCGTCAATTAAGACATGAATCATATAGGAAATCCCTTACTAATAAGTCATAAGAGGATATTAAAAAAGGAGGAGGCATAATACATCAATCAAAACATCACATAAATAAGACAAGAGCATCATTATCAAGAATATCATGAGGTACTTGTATGATTTGCAATTCTGAAAGTACTTATAAAAACAAAAGAGAAAGTATCAAAGTTTTACATCTCATAGTTCTCCTATAATGCCTAATGCTGCTAAGTATTGTTATAAATTTTCTTGAACATTAACTTAAGCAGTTGCATGTTCCAGTCTGGTATTTAAAATAATTCTTGTAGGATCCGGGATACCAGCTAGCTTTTCTTCCAAAGAGGTAATTAGTTCTTCATTCTAAGCCAATTCATATCTTTCAGAGGCCATATAATGAAGGCTGCACCGTATCTTTTCTTATACTCTTTCAATGTTCAGATCTTCCTCCAGACTTTTCTTCTCCAACTAAGCGATTTCTATCTTTAAAAGAGTAATACGATCCTAAATAGCCGTCTTGTTATCAGCAAAAGTCTTCAGTTGCTCTCACAAAGATAATTGTTCTTGGTTGTGACAAGAGATAATGGGAGTAATCTAAGAAAATTTCTCCTTAGAGTACGTAAGCTTCTTCCTATACTCCAAAATTTCGAGCGGGACGATCGTAATTTTAGCTGATAATAGAACATTTATTGAATTATGGAATCTTAGAAGAACATATACAAAAGAAACATCGACTTTAGCCATTCGTACAGCACTGTCTAGGACATCTAAAGCGAGATCTGACCATTGATCAGGATCTTTAAACATCTTGACAATAGCTAATATGGAATTCTTGATCAATGCAAATTTATACGGAGAAACCTTCTCAAAGGATAGCACATTTGACGAAGTCCCAATAGAGCCAGAACTTGCTGTACCACTTTGAGGTAAGTTCCCTATTAAGAAATAAGAAATATAAAGTTATAGTAAAACTGTAAGTGCAGATAATATGGAAAGTATGAACGAGGAAAAGGATATACCTTCTACTAGTACTGAAATAGCGAACAGTTGCGTCTCTCTAACGAGAGAAGGATCAAGTTCCATCATCTTAACAAAAGGTGAGCCCTAGCTTCAGTACTCGAATCAACAGTGGTGGGAGTTGGTAAATCAGTTGACTCTACTGGAAAAGCAATTTCACATGCCACTGCTCGTGGAGGCATCGAGAATCTCGGTGAAGCCACTCGTACGATAGGAGGTAAATCTATAGGAGAAGTGTTATCTGCCTCCGCATTTACAACATGATTGCCTGAAATAAAATATGAAAGATAGGAAAGGAGAAAAGAACAAAAGTGAACAAAGACAGTAAGATTCTCTTACATGGTGAATAGCCATATTCCCTATAGTCTAGGGGTTCATCTTCTTCTTCCCTCATAATGGGTGAAGTCTTTGCAGGAACAACTTTAGAGGTCGGGAGGATATTTCCTTCATCGGCAGGAACATCTTATACAATGATATCTTCTTCACCGCTAATATCAATTTCCCCCTCCTCATAATCATCGTCTTGATTTTCTCCTTCTGCCTCATTTTCATCAGAAGTAATATGTCTAGACGAAGGAGTTGAACTTTCGCCGTCTGAATCTACTTCGCTAGACTCTTCAATAATAACTTGTTTTCCTTTAGAAGGAAGAGACTGGTTGCTTTCCGGTTGAGGATCTGCAGTGGACAAAATCGGAGAAACAAAAGCAATGGTCCCTTCTTGGGAAGAAGTTTGGGCACACGTTTGAGACCTTGACATTGGCGAAGAAGGACTAGGATGGATAGTCCTGGGGGCAGGAGAAGAAGTTGACTGATATTGAGGATGCGTAGAAGAGGTTGGCTGATCTTGGAGATTGGTAATATTCTTTGGTAGAGGAGAAGCAGCTTCTGTGACTTCTTCTCTTCGTGCATGGTGTAGAGGAATTTTTTCAAACTCATGAATGTCACCATAGGCTATCCACCCTTCGAGAGTATTGTCAGGCTTCTTCTCATGGATAGGTTCATCTACAGATATTTTGACATAGTGATGGCCAGCAAAAGGGGCATGACTGGTCTCCGCTATGAAACCTACTCTCTCTTCAATTGTGCGACCCTTGAGCCTGAGAGGTGGAAGCCATATGGGCTTAGTTACTGGCGGACCTTTCCTTACTGGATATGATTGGTGAACCCACCATCTCATATGGTTATATGAAGCCCAAGGAGTACGATCGCAGCCCGACATGATGAAAGAAGAATTAGCTCGGCCTAACAGTTGCTTCCAAACCATTGCCCAATTAAATGGGCCAGTGTCATAACTCCGCATTCTTCTAGTTACAAGTCTGCAATCTTCTGGAATTGCCTTATCAAAGCCAAATTGATGGGAAAAATAGCTAGGATCATATGGTTCTCTCCATAATTATATCCCCTCCCTCGATGGGGATTGCATGATCTAATTAACAGAAAGAATTCCCTTTCTCTTGTGGTGAGTGATTCTATGTCTGATTTCTCTGTGTCTACAGTGTAATGAGGCAGACAGAAATGAAAGTAATTAATCTTAGCATTAGAGGAGATGACATCTTTTGCCCAGTTATAGGACCTCTTTGCAATGACTCTCTTTTGGAAAAACCAGAGAGGGATATGAGAAGGATGGATGTAAGCTTTTTCTGACACTTCGAAAGTCTAAGGGAAATAGACACCAAGCCAACCAAGAAAGTAATGCCATAGCATATACGTAGAAGCAGAGCCGACAGAGGGGCTTTTTACGTGAGAAGCAATCTCTCCAAAACCTCTGTAAATTGAGCATAGAGCGGGAGGAGCAAGAGAATATTTGACTCCCTCAGCCATGACACCTGTTACTACAAACAATGAAGGGCGAATGGCATCTGCTGACTTAGAGCTTGGGAAGAACACTATGCTTAGCCAATAAGCAATGAATGCTGCAAGCTCCCCATAAATAAAGTACTCAACATGATCTTTCATACGCTTACAAACACGTTCAAGCTCTTGCGAGTGGTTATCATTAAACCTGCAAGAAAAAGAGAGAAGCAAGTGAAATCGAGATTATGTATTAGGATGCAATAGAAGTGTTAATTTGAGAAGAAGGAAAATTACCGAAGAGCTTTGCTCAAGTGAACCAGCCATTGCATGGGTTGAATCTTGTGGATATTCAAAAATTTAGACATCTCCTTAAATAGTTCGGTGGTTGATTCTGAGATGGAGGGGATGCGGTCAGGCGAAGAAACAAAGGTTAGCTCGTCATTGGTGGGCATAAATTCATCAAAGAATTTTCTAGTTATTGGTAGACCGGTGATCCTATGAATGTCTCAGATGTAATACTCATTCGCCTTCGGGAAGGTGAAACGAATTGGTGGAAGGGCACCAGTAGTTGAGAAAAGCCTTCAAAATGGAGGACTTCTTGTAAAAAGGATGTGACATTGCTTCAATTGCGGTGAAGATGTTAATCTTAGACAAATTCTCCACATGTTTTGCTAGAATTTCCAAGGCCCATTCGAAATAATAATTGCGTGGAATTAAGAGACCTCTTGTTCTGAATTCATCTGGGCTCTAGATGAGGCAACGGTCGCTGAAACATTGCTGGAGTGTCTTATAAAAACAGGTTGGATATAAGCTGTGAAGATCGTAGGATGGGACAAGAAAAATCATAGAGTGAATGCCACCAATCTTTTGTCTTGGTTTCAGTGACTGCAGAATGCCTTCTAATAATCTTTATTCCCTGAACGACCAAGACTTTGTGTAAGCTAATCCTTTTATGTTTAGATGATCCTTAGGCTCACAAATCATCATGGAGTGGTGGTGATGGATGCCGACTGCGATCACTACAATACCCTGCTTGTAGGGATTGTTAAATTTTATGACACCCTTGATTGCACGAATTGATTCCTAAGAATTATGAAGTTTCTTTCTATTTTGTTCCTTGATTTTCTCTTAAAACTCCCGAGCCTTGTTTCGACGATTCTTCTTTGGTCGAGAGGGGAGAGGAGTATCTTCTCTGGTGGGAGGCTTTTGGTTGATCATCTAATGATGCGCTCCCATCTTCAGCCATTCTTCTCAATTGTATTCATGACCGTGTTTGGGAGGTCTTTCGAGATTGCCCATTGCGATGGCTCTGTGGATGGGGGATGGTAGTGTTTCGATACGTTGAGTGAAGTCGAAGGTGGGGAGTACTGGCTCTTTTATATAAGCAGGGTGCGTAGCGGTTATTTTAAATTGCTTGCGCAAGGTTGGACTGGAGATGATGGAGATTCTGTGACTTGAGATTCTGATGCTTAAAAAGGTGCAGGATTTGGCAATTCTTGATGAGAGGGATGAGCGGTAGGAGGGTTGACAATGATGAAAGTTCTCTTTGTGCGAGCCATGATGAGAGAAGTTAAATCTTGAAAATAATGGAGTTGAAAAAAAGTTAGTACAGGAAAGTGAGAAAGTTAAAGAAAAAATTGTTAAGTCTAGAACTGATTAAGGGTTGGCGTGGATCGTACAACTGAATTTCGTTATGCGGGTCACACAACTGAGGACCATTGCGTGGGTTCGCGCAGTGCGTTCTACCTTGTGCGAACAAAGTGTTCGTTGCACGGGTCGCGCAATCAAGTCTGGTTGCGTGGGAAGAAAAAAAGTTTGCGAGAGCTTCGCTACAAGAGTGGAAAGTAAGAGAATGAAATGGGACTGACTATTTATAGAGAAAAGGGCCAAGTGCGGTACTCGGGCATTCGTTGCGCGGGTCGTGTAATACTTTCAGGAAATTTAAAATTTTGAGAAGATTGATCCTGATTCTTTGATTCGAGGGAACAAAGAACGGATCAAGTGGGCATCTGTTGGAGCATAAAAGTCATGAAGAAAGATTGAAGATCAAAAATTAAACATGAAATGAAGAAATGATAAAGAAGAAGATCAACTGTTTTGTTTGGCAGTGGAGCTGGTCATGCAACTAGTAGTAGTTACGCAGATCGAGCAATTAGCCTAATTTGTTAAGTAGATTACGCAAAGGATTTCATCCATTATGCAGATTGTGCAACTGATTTCATCCATTACACGGATCGCGCAACTGATTTCATCGTTGCACGAATCACGCAACCAACTTCACCGTTACGTGGGTTGCGTAGTCAAGAGCAGATAACAATTGTGATGAACGGTCAGATTTGATGCAAAGTGGCCCCATGACACAAAGATCGAGGGTTTGCACGTGTAAAGGCTTATAAATACCTCACTCCCCCTCTCATTTAGGGGAGAAAAGAATTTTGGAAGAGGAGCAAAGCTCTAAAGGATGACTAAAGGTGAGAAGGGATGTAAGAGATTGGTTGTGTAGGCGCGCAACCAACAATTTGTTGCTCGGGTTGTGCAATTAATAACTTGTTGCACGGGTCGCGCATCTAGGTCATTTATGGCCAATTATAAAAGAGGTCGAGATACTGTCGAAATCATCTAGTTCGACCTTCATTGCTCGATCTCCTTTACATAAGGGACAAGCTCAAAAGGGGAGACGTTGAATGATCAAATCAATACAACATTTCTACTAAGGAGATGATTGAAGCGACTGTCGAAATACTGCCTAATTAGAGTCTCAACATTTGAACTTTGTTAATTTCAATTTATGTATTTCAAATGATCTATCTTAGAATCAAGGGATACTAAAGGGATGTAAATGAACTCAGTATTAATAATACGATGATTGTTCTCTATATATTCTCTTTGTTACATTCGAATAAGATAATTTTCCCCAAATCGAATGCATTCGTTTCTTGTTCGAAACAGGAAGATTGATCAAGCGTCTACCTCAATAGGATATGTGCCCAAACTCGTCACAGGTAAATCTTTGCCTCACATCCCATGTCCCAAAACACCAGATAATTAAAACCCTTAAAATTAAATAGAAAATCCTAGGGTTTTTGGTAAGAAAACTATTTTATAAAATCAGGAAAATCTTTAAGTTTTCTACCTTTGTCGATTTATTGATACATGGTTCGATGAAATCGAACCTTGCTATCGATGTCCTCGAAGCTCACTCCATATTATCGAAATGAGGACTTAAGATGTCCAGCGAGCACAAAGATCTCTGGACTGAATTATCGATGAATCGATAGACTGTTCGATATCATCGAATTTTAAATCTCGAGTCCATCGAGTCGACTCGATAAAATCGACATCTGGTCAGTAGTGTCCAAAATGCTTCTAAGATAAATCATGTGATTCTCAATATATCGAAGGGCTCCTCGATATCCTTAAAATTCAAATATTGATGATATCGGTAGACCTTCGATGATATCGGATTGAGACACAAATCTATCTAGCAAAGTTTCAGATTATTTTTCTTCGATCAAGAGTCACTCGATAAAATTGATATTCAAATATCGATCATATCGAGGCAAGGTCGATGTTATCAAAAGTGGACATAAACTATCCAGCAAGCTTATAGAAAAATTCTTTGGAATTATTGATGAATCGACACTATCATCGATATCATCGACATTCAAATTCTGATGATATCAAGTGATGCTCAATCATATCTTATACCTGATTGTTTCAAAGGTAAGTGCTCTCACATTTTCAAATGTCGAGGAATCGAACCTCATGTCGATAAAATTAGAGTTTGAAATCTGATAATATCAAAGCATGTTCAATTTCCTTGACCAGTTGGCAAAAAGTTTCAAAAACGTTTGACAGTTTGAGTTCGTACCATCGAGCGGACATACGATGCTATCAAGAGTATACGCTCGATGATATCGAACTCTATAAAAAATGTGACTATTTTATATCCATTGGAACCTTTTGCCTATTTAATGAGAGCTTGCCCTTGGTTTTTAGTAGAGAAAATAGAGAGTGCTTTTGAGTGTTTAACCCCAGATCATATACCCTAAGCCTTTTCTCTCATGGAAGTTCATCCTCCATTCTACCCTCATCATTAACATTCAATAGAGTGAATTGGGGAATGAACTTCTGCATTCAAGGATCCTGCAGCTACCATCTTAATAGTAAATCATTAAGCTGGGATGCCTTGAATGCGTAGATGACTGGAATCGTTATCTCTCCTTTATAGGAAAATACTTAATAGAGTAGGATTCCATCATAACCTTGACCTAACCCGTTGCCTTATATGGGTAAATCATCTGAGTTGCGGTTCAAGGAAGCTGAAGATTCTTCATCATCAAAGGAGGAGATCTTCATCAACATGCTGAATGGGGCTCATCTACTTATCTGTAAGTCATTAGAGTCTAGAGGACCCTTGTGATCATTCCTTCTGTAATATTGGGTTTAAGGTGTTTCTCACCCCTTTCAAGTCCTCATAAGATGCCTCCGATGGGAGCGTACATGGTCGGTGCTTTGTGTTGACCCTTGCTCTATGAAGAGCATAAACTCTTAGGTTCTTGTGTAGGTCCTTGACCTATGTAGTCTAAAAATCAGGTGCTATGTGTTGACCCTTGCTCATGGGAGCATAAAATGGTGAGGTTTCTTGTGTCGATCCTTGGCCTGTGTGGCTTAAAATTTGGGTGCTGTGTGTTGACCCTTGTTCCTGTGTGGGGCATAAACTTGTGTCGTGTAGACATGTTAGAGTCAGCCTAGAGTAGGTTGTACTAGTTTAAGGTGAATCTGATTTGAAACCTCCAGTTTGAGGTGAACCTGTTGTGAAGCCTCCGTTAGTGAGATTCGGTACACTTAAGGGTTGAGTGCGTCTGCCAAAAGTGGAGTAGACAAGTAGTCGAACAACTATAAAAATAACTGTGTTTGAGATTATTATTTTCTTCTATTGCTTGTGAGATTTTTCTAAATATTTTCATATTTGATTATCTGAGATCACACCTCACACATAGTCACATCCATCATAAACTATGATCTACATCGTGTTTATGTTTTAAATAGTTTTATAACTAGATCCTCTATTTGTCTTGGAAGCCATTAGAGTTACCTTGAAGATATCCTGATACACACATATTTACTCAGGGTAAGATAGATAGGATTTTAAAATACTCATAAAAATTAAAAAAATCCTATTCACTCCCCTCTAGGATATATTGACATATTTCACTTCAACTAAAGAGGTCATTACCGCAATTTCATTTAGCCATTGTCCCATGGGCATGGTTTGGTGATGAAATCTCTTTCAATTATCACGATTCTCCTCCATTGAGAATTAGGTCAAGAAAAGTTCAGATTGATCTTAATTGTATATCTTCTAATTGGATAGGATAGGACTCCAATTACAATCATGTGACTTGAATCAAGTAAGAGGGCTCCCTAATCTCTACTAGTGGATCCTTGAAAACCCTAGTTACCACCTTTGAATTTGTTAGTTTTAATCACTATAATCATAATTACTCTCTCAATTAATTCAGATTTAGATTCACATCTTCATCTAGTTCTAGTTCTAGTTAAATTCAGAATACACACGAGATTAGTCCCTGTGGATTTGACTTCGGTCTCATCGAGATTATTACTAAATCGCGACCATACGCTTAGGTTTGTGAACATTAACATGAGATGCTTCATCCGCCTTGGGTTCATTTTTGGCATTTTCTTCAAACAGAAAGGAAGCATGTTGCATTATTACTGGGGGGTATATCCTTCCACTTCACCTGCCATTCTATTTGGATGGGCTGGTTTGGCCTAAAAACTGGAAGGTAAAGTGAAAACCATGTTGCAATGGAACAAGATTGGTAGTAATGTCCTGAACACAATTCCTTCATTCAGATATTGTCCCCTTACTATTCCTAAACCTACTTCCATACCGAGGTTTTTTACCTAATTAATTCTTTCATCGATTGCAAGGCCAAGTGAGACATTTTCTAGCAAGGTGACTTATAGTGCTTCAACAATTGTTGCTAATTTATTAACCAACTATTCATCCCCTGGAAGCACTCGTCACTTAGGTAATCAGATAAATTACCGCAATTGTCCTCCTCCTTAAGACTGGCTAACTGATTTGATTGGCTGAGAATACTGGAATCCTAGTTACGTAACATAAGAGACAAAATTGTCCCCAACGTATTTACAACTACTAGTCCTTCGGACACATGAATCCTCTAGAAGGGTTGAGGTTGGGTTACCTCCAGCCGAGGCAGGTCTGCAACTTCTTCTGATTCTCTTCTCATTGTGACTCGATGCCTTTACCATTGACGCTTTTGAGTTTGAGCCAACTCCCCCGGTGTTGTTGGAAATTTCGGATGCGTAACTCGCTTCCATACTCCATTTTGAATCACTAGGGGTTTAAGCATTCTTTGACTAGACACCTCAGCTCGTAGCTGACAGCTAGGGGTCATTTGTTGTAGCCGATACTGGTTGTTCCCTCTAACTTGCCTAGGGGCATGTAACGACCTTGCAACTTCGATTTAGGAGGATCCCCCATCCAGGAATAGTTCTTCTAACACATCCATCGCATAATTGCGAGCCTTGCTTGTCTTACCGAATAGTGTTCGGAGGAACTACATTCAGATGAGAGAACCAACGTTGCTCCTGCCCTGGTTGTTGTGGCCTGTCTTCTTGGTTAGTTGGACTAAGATTGACTTTTGACCGTAGCCGATTAGGCTTTCTTAAATTCACTATAACCACATTGACTTCAAGGTTGGGTGAGAATGGATTTGTGTTGATCAACATAGATTCCTCGCCTTTTTTCTGGGAACTTCAGCAATCAACAGTTGATGTTATCTTGGACAATGTTCTTGAATACAATAAATCTATTAATCGAATGAGACCGAGTTCCCTTCCACTTGTAATATTCGATTTTTTGCAATTTGTCGGCTATTGGTATCTTATGATTCATAGGAACTTAATAAAATTTCTAGCTAACAGAATTTTAAATATCTCATTGGCCCCTGTGATGTCAAAAGTATAAAAATTTTGAGTTTTTTGTAAAGTCGACATGGTCGGTTCTTCTTTGATCAATGTTGAACATACATGTGGTTTCTTAGCTACCACTTCGACAATTGCAACTTTGTAATTTAGGTTATGGTAATTCGTCCCCAATGACGAGTTCTTTTATCTGAAACCCTCTTGCAAGAGTTCCTCATACCTAGAGACCTTCTTAGTTAGGTCATATAGATATATGAATTCCGTCCCTATGAACATCTTACAAAGTTTATATTTGAGCCCATCTTATACTAGCTGTATAAATTTGACTTCAGTCATGACAATGTTACATTGACTCTTTGTCCTATTGGACTGAGTTATATAACTTTCAAAAGTCTCTCCCATCAATTGTCAAAAGCGGGCGAGATAGGCCATAGTTATTTCTCTATTCTTATAAAAGAATTGAGCATAGAATTTCTCCTCCATCTCTTACTAAGTGTGCATTGAATTTGGCAATAGGTTCGAATACCATGTGAAGGCTGATGTCGTTAGCGAATTACCAAACAATTACAACTTATGATAGTCATTATTCACCAACTCTCCGCACTGCATAGTAAATCTATCGACATGTTTAATAGTGGATTGACTGGGATTGCCTAAAAATAAGTCAAAGTTCGATCGATAGTTTCCTGGCAATGGATGTTGACAATCTATTCATTTGGGATATGGTTCATGATACATTTGATAGTATTGTGGCCAAGTACTTGGCCTGCGACCTCCTTGACAATTTGCACAAATTGGTCACGATCCACTCGCTGAGGTTCGAAGAATAGAGGTGGGTCGGGTCTAAATCGTTTCAATTACTCTTGGAATAAAGGATTCCCGGAAAATTACAGAGGATTAAATCTTCTTGGTAACCCTTGATTCCGATTTTCAAGAATGAAATTTCTAGCCTCTTGTTCCGATCGTCTAAGTTCCACAGGAGGCAGAATATTTCACATCTCCTGAACTAGGACTGGTGGTAGATTCCTTTGTGGAGGCGGCATAGATAGCAGTTGAGTTGCATTGCCGATAGAACTTCTTTCGATATTATATTACATCACCGACGACGTTCACTCGACCATCATAGCCATCAATCGATGCGTGACTTCAGTCTGGCTGGCCAAATATCTGTTAGTATTTTCAGTTTGAATATGTAATTCTCAACTTGACTTCTCTCATATTCTTGTACATGTTGAATACTTGGTTGTACATATCGAAGTATGACCGCTTTCTTATCTAGAGGAATGATTTGAGAGGTCAATGCTTCTTCCCGGTCACCGGTACCGAGAGTTGGACTATTGTTCATATTTAACACAACGGGGACCACTTGAATCGGCACATCCTCGAATGGTGGTGGTGCAGTTGGGGTAGAAGGATCAATCCTAACTATTCGAGTACTTCTTCGATTCAAAATTGACAATATTATGCATGTAAATTAGAGTTCGGGTCCCACCGGGCATGCCGAAAACTGTTGGTTGCTCTGTTTTTGGCTGTAAGTGTGCTACCGTGTCATAATTGGAATTACGGCTCAATTCAAACCGAACAACTATACCCCAAGCGCTAAGGTAAGCAAACGCGTAATGTATGACTGAAATCTGATTAGATTGGTTGCCTATTTAGCTACTCGCTCAATGTGTAAATACGATCATGCAATTCAGAGGGTAGGATTCCTCTACTGATGATGGGTTATACCTTTACCTTTCTTACAATCAGTCGTGAAGAATAGCTGGTCGTGAAGATTCTTACATTCAGTCATGAAGAATAACTACAAAACACTTTTTCGAGTGAAGAACTGAATCTAGCGTGAGCATAGACTCAAATTACAGTTAAAGTCATCAGCTACTTGGTTAACACTACAAATTACACTACAGAATGTATACAACGAGTTAAAAGTAAAAGCTTACACTAAGAAATATAACTCACTTAGGAAAAAGTAAAAGATTACACTATAAAATGTAAGAAAGACTGAAAACTGAAAGTATAATTGAAAAATAATGTTTGATTTGATTTGGTTGGCATGAGACTTCTCTTATTTTTGAATTATTTTGCTATTTATATCCTTAATCTAAACATCTTAATAATTTCTAATTTTTAACCTTTGTTATAATCGTTTAATAATTCATGACGCTTGGGAGACCTCCTAGCCACGTGTTTCGTAAATGATCCAGGGTTTATCGCGGACTCTCCACTCGACTCTACGTATTCTAGTTATATTTTCAAGAAATTCTCTCCTTACATCTTTGCATGTCTTAAAAGTACGGTGCTAATAGCACTTAATTCGCTCCTATTAGATCTCCTGAGTAACGGTGATCATGGGATGAACAAGTGCCACTGTTTGGTGATCCCACACGTTTGATATGATTGGCACTGTCGCTTGCCCATGCGCCAAAAATCGCCGAGACTGGAGATCCTAGCAAAAAAAAATATGGCCCTTTGTTGAAAATCAGCCGTTGATGTGTTTTCTATCATGATTGTGTATTTTAGAGTGTGGTCCATCCATGAGGAGGCTCGTAATACCAAGTGCCTTTCACTAACGGTGGTCCCACTTGTAACAGCTGAAAAACAGTACTTATTAGCTGACTGATTAAAGCCGAATGTCGGGCAACGATGCTTCGGGTATGTTTTACTTTCCCTTCGTGGGTTATTGGGCTTCCTGGTTATACCCGTGGCCCACCAGATGAACGGTTCCAACATCCAACCGCCAAATTTGTCGGACGCGGATTAGCTACCTGTCAGGTTTAGCAGCGAGACTCGCTACCGAAGCGACGTTACCAAGTTCTGTGAACCCTATCATAATGTATGTTTTCTACCCAAGCTGTCCATCCATTGAGAGAGATTATTTCAGGGCAAGAGCCGGAAAATAAGGCAGATGGAAAGCTTTAATGGACCCCGTTGAAAACAGTGGAGAGATTGATTCCCCCTGTTGAAACCTTCCTAAAGCCCACCATCATGTTTATTTGAAATCAAAACTGTTTATAAGTTAACACAGGCACGAAAGAAGGCAAAACACAAATATCATCTAGATTGAAGGCTTTTTGTAGATCTTAAAAGTTTTTAACGGTGGACGTCACTCTCCCCACTGTTTTCTGTAGTGGGTCCATGGAACTTTAGATTTGACTCATTCTTTAGCACTTGCCCTAAAATGATCTCTCCAAATGGATGGACGGGGTGTAAATCATGGTGAGGCTCTCGTAACTTGGTGACGTCACTTCATCGCCAATAGCACTACTCAACCTGCCAGTTCCTAATCCGCGTCCGAACTCGTCTCCCCACGAACAGATTAATATCGACGCATATAACCTGCTACAAGCCTAGGAACTTGATATTAAAATAACGTCCCGAAGATCTGTGGGTCAATATGTTGTTTGTGTTGCATTCACACTGTCCATCCCATTTTAGAGATCGTTTTAGAACATGGCCCAAGAATAGGGCAGTTTGAAAGCTGGAGTGAACCCCACCACAAAAATAGTGAGGAGAGTGATGCCCATTATTGAAACCTTCCTAAGGTCCACTGTTTATTTAAGATCCAACCTGTTTATAAGTTAACACAGATATTTAAGAAGGGAAAGCATTGATATCAGCTTTGATCGAAAACTTCGGTAGCCCTTGGAAGTTTTTAATGGTGGGCGTTACTCTCTCCACTGTTTTCTGTGGTGGGTCCACTTGAATTTTGGATCCGATTCATTCTTTGCCTCATGCCCTAGAATGATCTCTCCAAATGGATGGACGGTTTGGATACAAAACGTACATCATGGTGCGACCCACATAATTAGGTAACCTCACTTCCCTACTACTCAACCTATCAGTAGCTAATCAGCGTCCGATAAAGAAGGCAACACGTGGGGACCCTATTACGCTAATCAATATTCGAGCTTGTCATCATGCGTGGCCCATGGGGTCCACCTAGTGAGATCGTATGAATCCGAACCATCCGTGTACTTTTGTTGCCGAACTAGGGCCTATGATCAATACCAATGGAACGATGCTGACTAAATAATGTGGACCGAATATAAGTCTTGTTTCTCACCATCCACATTCAACTCCTCCGATCAATGGTCATGATCATCCATGATTATTTTTAGATCTAACCCTTCTTTAGAACCAAACTGATAAATGGCTTCAATCGTCCAACCATCTTTCGACGTGGCCCACGGAGCGAACATGTATGCGATTCCATCTCATTATACGTTGACGAAAGAAATAGACAAAATGGCAAAAGATAAGGTAAAAAATACAGGCCAGTACGGATTGGCTGGTGTACCGCACATCAGCTGTATAGCTGGTGTATTGACGTCAGCGAGGGGTCCTGTCATGAGGTATGTGTTATATCCAAACCGTTCATCCAATTTTTTTGAGAACGTCATGAGGTTTGAGACGAAAAATAAGAGAGAATAACCATCAAGTAGACCACACTGAAAGCAATGGAGGATTGAACACCTACCATTGAAATACTTTTGGGGTTCACATATGTTTTGGTTCAGTATGAAATTTGTTTACCTCTTCATCTAGGTCTTTGTGACCTTATGAACAGATTGGATGGAAAATAAACGTTATGGTGGGCCTACGAAATTTTTAATGGTGAAAATCATTATGTCCGCTGCTATTTTTTGTGTGGTCCAGGTGATCTTTGAATATGATTCAGTTTTTGGAAAATATTCTAAAATAATTTCACAAAATGGATGAACGGTGTGGATATAATAAATACATCATTGTGGAGCTATGTAATTTTGATCTCATTTCAACTGTTCATCAACTCGAAGCTCAAGGAGCAGCACTAGTCTTGGCACGACACGTATCTACACCAGCTACATAGCTGATGTGTGGTACACCAGCCAATCCGCTTCCAGTAAACCCGAGCAACAACTCTACATGGGAAGCCGATTGGTCAGTGTAGCTGATATATTGACGTTAACAAGTTATGTGGATCCCGTTATGGATATGTATTATATCCAAACTGTCTATCTATTTTTTGACAACATCACGAGGCTTTAGAAGAAAAATAAAATAAATATAGCAGTCAAATGGATAGAACGCCTATCATTGAAACCCTTTTAGGGTTCAAAGAAAATTTTGATTAATATGAAATTTTTTTTCCTCTTCATACATGTCTTTGAGGCATTATGAACAAATTGAATGTAAAATAAATGTTATGGTGGGCCCCCTTTTCATCCAGGTCTTTGTGACATTATGAATAGATTGGACGTAAAATAAACGTTATGGTGAGCCCTATAAAATTTTTAATGGTGAAAATCATTATCTCAGCTGCTATTTGCGGTGTGATCAGTCGATCTTTGGATATGATTCATATTTTGAATAGTACCCTAAAATGATAACGAAAAATGAATGAACAGTGTGAATATAATAAATACGTTATTGTGGGGGCATGTAACTTTGATCTCCTTTGAACCGTTCGTACAACTTGGAGCTCGAAGAGCGTCGGCGCTTGTCTTCGCACGACACGTATCTACATCAGCTATACACCAGCCAATACGCACGCGGCCATACTTGAGAACGTGGCATGATTGGACCTCCTATCCTTGCAACACGTGGACTCCAACCTCAAAATGAGGGACGTAGATTGGGTAGTGAAGCCCACAAATGACGTGGCGAGTTTTGATTGGCCATCCGTGAAAAGTTTTTGAGTGGTGGCCATGCACGTACGTGTATATTGGCAAGTGTATTCCTAAACTGTCCAATTCTTTTTTTTCTTACGTTTGGCCCACGTGTAGAATTAAGAAGGCCTTATTTATGGGGAAGATCACCAAATAGTGCGGTCCACTTGACAGACGGACCAGATGTCTTAGAAAACCTGGGAGCCCACTCTCGGGAGCGGATTACGTGCGGCCCCGGCCTCACCTCAGACGGTGCGGTCCTTACCATGGGGCCCACTTTGATGCATTTATTCTATATCCAAGCCGTCCATCCGTTTTCCAATAACATTTTATGGGATAATCCTAAAATTGAAACGGATCCCAATCTCAGATAGACCTTACCATAGTAAACAGTGCTGATTGACTATTAAATACTTACAATGGCTAAAATATTTTTGTATCAAGATGATATTTACCTTCGGCCAGGTTTACGTAACCTTATCAAAAGGTTGGACAGGAAATAGGCATTATGGAAACTTTAAAGTGGGCCCAAGGAAGGAAGGTTTTAATGGTGGGCAGTTCAATAACTACTTTTTCCTATAATATGGCCCTCCAATCATCCGAATCTGCTTCACTTTTAGCCTTGCGAATTAAAATGATTTAAAAAAATGGATGGACGGCATGGACGGCTTTGGATACATACATCAACGTCAAGGTGGCCCCGCCGTAATGGCTGGACCGGCTTAGGTGAGGCTGCTTCTCACCTGGAGCTGGGCATCGGACGAGTCGGCTCGGGTTTTGGCCCAACCTGACTCGGTCTAGATTTTACATAGCTTAATCTAAACTCGGACCCGTCTAGGACTGAGTATGAGTTAGCTGACTTGGTCTGACCCAAATACGTGCTAATTTGAATTCCCAGTCCGACATGGCCAGGAAAATCGAGCCGGATCGGATTGTACAGTTTCCGATCGGATTGTTGATAACCAGCAAAAATAAATAAAAAAATAACCCCAACATACCTGACGGATGAGTTGGATCTTATGAAAGTTTGACGGACATGACTATCGGTTAGCAAGAGTACCCTATAGCAAGGTACGCCAATTCCCTATTTGAGATTTTGCCACAGAGACATCAAGACCAGCAAAAATAAATAAAAAAACACGAGGCTTTGTATGATCCTCGATGAGCTATGAGATAACAGCAGGTTCAGGCATCGAAGAAAATGGACATGTCGAATCTGAAAAATTACCTCAGATGCCCCTACACGAAGGGCGAAGGACCTGGGAGAGAGCTCCCCAAGCTTTCGCTGCCATAGCTCCTCGATTCCTCGCCCTTGTGCCGTTCTCTCTCCTCATTTCTTGTTCCTGTGGCTACTTGCTAGCGAGAGAGAAGAAGAAAATAAATAAATAATTGGGGTGGGGAGCTTAGAGATATTCAAGAACGGAAGGGAAATGGGATCGGTTTAGAGTTTAGAGAATAAAAATCGGCTCTGTTTGGGTAGGTTCGGACCCATTCGATTCAGATATTCGGACCGGATCTGTCCGAATACAGTACTATCTGAACTATCGGATCTGGACCATTAGAATCGATAAGGCCCGATCTAGACCTTCGGTTATG
The DNA here is from genome assembly GCA_037074715.1 of Magnolia kwangsiensis. Taxonomy (NCBI): domain Eukaryota; kingdom Viridiplantae; phylum Streptophyta; class Magnoliopsida; order Magnoliales; family Magnoliaceae; genus Magnolia; species Magnolia kwangsiensis. Next base: position 32,135,035 of record CM073586.1, on the reverse strand, counting down.
TTCGGAACGGTACCGAGTCGGGTCTAGTCGGGTCGGATCCACCGGATCAAGCCCAAATTGCCCACCTCTATTCTCACTTGATCCACTGCCCCATTTGTCCTGTGTTGAGATGAATGGAAAATATTCCATGTCCAGTGTACGAAGCTTGATGTGCAGGCATTGGAAATCATAACCTTCGAATATATTAACCAAAAAAACGGACTAAATTGTGGAATACATTATTGGTAAGTTCAGTCTGAAAATTAAATTCCTTAAACATACCTATCCTTTGATTCTTGGACACATTCGTTCAAACAAAATAATTCGTTGTCGTTATTATTATTGTTGATGCAAAAATCTGGTTGGCCTTCCCTCCACGTCGTTCACCACGTGTTATCCCTGGAACCTACACCAAAAAGAAGAGGCAAAGGTGACCATAGCTAAGCCGGGGGACCCTCCGATGCCTAAGTCAGGACAAGGGAATCAGGGTCTATGTCCAGTGTAGAGGAGAGCTTAATTTCGTGTACCTGTAGATGTGGCAATGCGTGCTATTTATACTTGCTCGTGAGACAGTTTGGGTTCGATAATCTCGATACGATCAGAGGGATTCTAGGATCATGGAAATATTGCCCGTAATCTACTGATTGCGCAGCGTATCTGGTGGATCGTGCGCACCTACGAGCAAAGTTATCAGCCACGTTAGGTTATATGAGTTTCCATATCGAGCGAGTGGGGTATGCGCCTCTGATCATCGCCTCGGCTCGGCCAGTCCGACTATAGCCTCGGCATCCGGCCCGACCCGTCAAGTTTGAGCTCATGTGGTTGGTTAAGGGTGCATTGTGGTCCGATCTGAACTCTGCCTTAAGACTCGCGTGGTGTTGACACTGGGTTCAGATTGAATGGATCGCGCCTTAGTCGTAATGGCACTGAGTCAGCTCGGGGCAACCAGGCTCAGATCTTCCCATAACAGAAGCCCCCTACTCTTCGAGCTTGCCTGCGGGCTCGGAGAGTACTTATACAGGAAGTCTTCCGCACTTGTCGCAATGATGACGGGTCTCGAATCACGCGTGCTGGTCGCTTCAGTTAACGCGTGGTGACGGTTATGAACCCAGATCTTCTCCCAACCTATGAGAAGCTGCCACGCAGGCTTGAGGTGGAGTATTTATGATGGCTCCGACTGCTGGGGCGTCGCTTCGCATATCGAGGCGCACTGCCCAATGTCAGAGCCGTACCAACGGTTCGGTACTTATCCAATGCGGTGTCGCCATGTGTGCTCGGGGATTGGCTCGTGCCGATTCGGCTGCTGCCATTAAAGCTCGCTATCAATGCGAAAATCCTTTGCTGCCTATATAAGGCACCCCGGACGTTTGTTAGTCATTTTACGTTTTGATTTATAAGAGCGCACCGGAGAGGCGAATTTCGACGAGGGGCGATTCCGGCCGTCTACGAAGTTTCCGTCAATAGGCGATTTCCGGCAATCACCCGGTGAGTCTCGCTGACTTTCGTACTTCTTTCTGCAATGTCTTCCGATCTTGAAATAGTTCGCGAATACGGCGATGACTCCGAGCCGGGGACTACTGAAAGTGAGAGTGGGTCATCCAAAGGCCCTTTCGAGACCACTCTTCTGTACCCCCGCCTTGGAAGAAAAAAATATTGGCTTCTAAGACCAAGTAGCCCAGTAGGAAGACAGCCCCCCGAGCCCGCCTAGTCGAGACCGCTGCTACCACCGAAATGTCTGCGATTCTGCGTACCGCAGAGGTAGTTTCTGGAGGTTCTGTCATTTCAGAATCCCAGATGGAGTGGATTCGCTCGGAGTTCCAGATCCCTGACTCCGTTCAAATAAGGGCTCCCGGTCCTTTGGACGCTGCTGGCGCTCCTGCCGAGGGGGAGGTAGCTATCTTTCTTTGCCCGTTGCAATGCGTGGTCCGGCTCCCTCTACATCCCTTCATTAGGAAGGTTGCGGCTCATCTTGGACTGGCCCCCGGGCAGTTTACCTCGAATGCCTTAAGGGTGATGATCTCGGCCTACATCATCTACAGGCAAGTGGGTAACTCCGAGCTAACCCCAGAGGAGCTGCTGAGCCTATACCTGGTCAAGCATGATAGTAACGATCCATGGTACTATTTCGTGACTTGGGGGAGTAAGGAGTCGGGATTAGTGATGCACCTGCCGTCTTCCAAGAAGGACTGGAAGAATAAGTGGTTCTGGACGGCAGGTGACTGGGAGGTACCAGTGGCTGAGCTTAGTGCCTCAACGGCTCATATTCCGACCCACTTTACGAAACCAGGTCAGATTTCATCTGGCATCTGGGTTGTTGCCTTAGTTTTCATGTTTTTGTTGAAGTGACATTTTTTTATTTTGCAGTTTTCACAAAGGGGTTGCCGCTTCTCGACTCGGACCAGAAGAATCAGATTGCAAAGGCCAGAGCGCGGTCGGAGTATCTTCGCTCCTGGGCCGATCTGATTACTGCGGCCAACCTCCACTGGTCTAGGCTCTACAAATCCCAGCCTCTACTCTCATCCCTCGGTAAGCTGCCCCGACCTTTTCAATGAACTTTCACTTTCCTTCAGTTATTTAGTAGCTGACATGATCTTCTTTTTTGCAGGCATGGCCAAAGCGTCTGGGGCTCGGAAGAGGTAAGCGGCTCTGAGTGTGGCGGAGCTACTAAAGGAAGGCCCCCGAGTGAAGATCACTCGGAAGAAAGCGGCTCCCCCTCGCGTGGGGGAGTCTTCCGCTGCACCATCTCCAGCAGCCCCAGCACCGAGCCCCGCCGACACTTCCTCCACAAAGCCGACCCCGAGGTGCCTTAGCACCGCTGCTGTTCCCCCAGTAGTCCTGTGCCCGGTGGTACGTCTTCCACCCAGGCTCGTTCAGACGACTGTGGTCGGCACCCCTGTCGTGCCGAGCACTGTTTCTCCTCGATCCCCCACCTCCGCTGTTCCCTTCACAATGGAGGTGCCTGCCGCGGTCCCTGAGGCCCCCATCGCTGTGCCCTCCTCCTCCGAACGGGTGGAGGCCAATAAAATAGCTGACAATGCGCTTTCCCCCCGAGGTCGGGGGGGGGGGGGGGGGGGGGGGGGAGATCCGCGCCGAGGGTCAAAACTTGGTTGGAAGTAGGGTAGGGGCCGAGGGGGCAGGGGCTTCAGCCTAAGCGGGCACAAGCGGCGGGAGGTTTGAGCCCGGTTATCACATGGCGTACTTGGCTCCGTAGGCTGCCAAGCATGCTAAGGAGGAGGATATCGCCCAGAATCTTGAGCGGTCGGAGGGAGGCTTCTTGAACGACTTCGCCTCCGTATGCTACATGGTATGTCTTCGAGAAAACCTCCTTTTTTTGTCGTTATACATATACTGTAGATTCTGATCTTTACTTTCTGTTCAGGCCATTCCGGTGCTGCTCTCCATTCGACAGAGAGTGCGGGAGCACAAGGAGAAGGAGGAGGAGTTGGAGGGCCTACAGGCCAAGGCAGCGGCCTTGAAGGCTGACCTGACTAATCTGCGCCAACAATTCACGAGCGAGAGGGCCAGGGTCAGGCGATTGCAGGGAGTCGTCGTTGATTTGCAAGCCAGGGAGCTGCATCTACAAGACAAGGCAGATAACTTTAAGAAGACCGGTGATGCAGCGACCGCTGAACTGACCCGCGCCAGGGCTCATGCGGACTCTCTAGCCATGGAGACCGCTAGACTTGATGAAGCTTCGAACCGTGCCAAGGCCGAGGCTACCGAAGAACCGACACGAGCCATGAGTTAGGCCGTGGAAGCCTAGCGAGCTAAGGACGAAGCTTCTTTAGCCACAGCGGTTGCCGCCGCGGTTGAGAGTTTAAAGACCTCTAAGGAGAGGGACGCTGAAGCCGCAAGGTTCTACAACCGCGACTTCGACGCTTGTCTCGAGCCCTCTAGCCCAAGTCTTAGTTGGGTTCGATCCCTTAGGATACTCGGCTCGTCCCCTATGGTGAGAACCCTTTGCCCCTTCGTAAGTCGAGCCGAGCGCTTCAATGAAGGGTCCGGCTATTATTAGGCTTTTCTCCCTCAAGGGGATGCCTTGTCGATTTCTCGGTGGATTAGGTTCCGATCCCTTAAAGGATCGGACCATTTAACTCGTGCTTGTGTGGATCGGACAAGCATTCAAAAGTAGAATCGATCTTTTATTAAGAGCCTTAAAGGCTAGTCGCTCGGAGGCGTACATTTTATTATGAGCCTTAAAGGCTAGTTCCTCATGGGTAGTAGATCTTCAAGTGCTCGGCGTTCCAAGGATGAGGGAGATGACGACCTTTGAGGTCTTCCAGGTGGTAGGAGCCCGGTTTGGCAGATCTAACCACACGATATGGACCTTCCTAATTGGGTCCAAGCGCTCCTGCCCCTGGCTCGGCCATGTTCTGAAAAACCCGTCGGAGGACTAAGTTCCCTCGTCGGAAGCGCCTGACTTTGACTTTGAAATTATAGAAGCGCGCTACCTGCTGGTGCCGAGCCGCTGTTTGGAGCTTGAAAACTTCTCTGAGTTCTTCGAGCAAATCCAGATTAGCCGCTATTTGCTCGGAGTTCTGAATTTCTTCGAAGTCCCTAACCCGCCCCGTAGGGAGTCCGATTTCTACTGGTACCATTACCTCCGAGCCATAGGATAACGAAAATGGGATTTTACCCGTCGAAGTCTGGGCTGTGGTCCTGTAAGCCTAGAGAACGAAGGGGAGCTCTTTGTCCCAATTTTCTTTTACTTTTTCTAGCTTCGTCTTGAGATGATGTTTGATGATCTTGTTGACCGCCTCTACTTGTCCGTTCGACTGTGGGTGCCGAGGCGATGAGTAGGCGTTCACAATGCCAAGCCCTTGACACATACTGCGAAACTTGTCATTATCGAATTGGCAGTCGTTATCAGAAACGATGGTTCTCGAAATCCCGAACCGGCAGATGATATTTTTCCACACAAAATCGATTACTTTCTGCTCGGTGATCTTTGCGACTGACTCGGCCTCGGCCCACTTGGTGAAGTAGTCGATCGCAACTATAGCGAACTTGACCTGTCCCTTCCCAGTGGGCAAGGGACCGATGATGTCGATCCCCCATTAAGCGAACGACCATGGCCCACTCATGGGGGTCATTTCTTCTGTCGGTTTCCTCGGCACAGCAGCAAAACGCTGGCACTTGTCGCACTTCCGAACAAAATCCTTGGAGTCTTGTTTAAGGGTTGGCCAGAAATACCCTTGACGAAGTATCTTCATGGCTAAGGCGCGACTGCCAGAATGGTTTTCGTAGATTCCCTCGTGAATCTCCCGAATCACGTAGTCGGCTTCATCCGGTTGGAGACATCTAAGGTAAGGCTGAGAATGCCCCTTCTTGTACAGTACTTCGTCCAATATGGCGTATCGAGCTGCTCGGATCCTAAGTCAACTCGCCTCTAATTTTTCTGAGGGGGCCTCACCGGTTGATAGATAATTGAAAATCGGATCCATCCAACTAGGAATGGACTGGACGGGGTTAACTTTCTCCGACTGGCTAATGCTTGGGTGTTCAATGAACTCGACCGGAACAAAACGTGGGACCTTCCCCTCGGAGGTCCAAGCAAGCATCGCTAGGGGATCGGCCCATGAGTTCTCAGCTCTAGGGATCTGCCGGATGGTGCAACTTCAAAATTTCCCAATCAATTTCATCGCTTCCTCAAGGTAGGCGATCATTCTGGCTTCCTTAGCTTCATACTCTGAGGAGATGTGGTTCACTACTAGCTGTGAGTCACAGCAGACTTGTAGAGTTTGAACGCCTAGGCTCGCTGCCAACCTGAGCCCGGCTAACAGTGCTTCATACTCGGCCTTGTTATTTGAAGCTTTGAACCCGAGCCTAATTGCATATTGGATTGTCACTGAATCAGGGGTGACTAGGACAATCCTGGCTCCTGCCCCTTTGATGTTGGAAGACCCATCAACATAAAGGACCCATCTCGGACCTGACGCTGCCTCTTGGTCGCTCATCGGGACGGGTGGCGTCATCTTAACTTCCTTGCTGATCTGTTCCTCACTCGGAGCGGTGAAATCGGCAATGAAATCGGCTACTGCTTGACCCTTGATTGCCACCTTAGGGCGAAACTGAATGTCGAACTCTCCGAGCTCCACGGCCCACTTGGTGATCTGACCTGACACTTCAGGTCTCTGGAGGACCTGCCTCAGAGGAGAGTCCGTTAGCACAACTATGGAGTGGGCTTGGAAATATGGCCATAGTCTTCTGGCCGCTATGACGAGGCTTAGCGCCAATTTCTCCAATGACTGGTACCTTGTTTCAGATGGTACCATGACTTTGCTTACATAGTACACGGGGTACTTCTTGCTTCCGACCTCTCTGATCAGAGCCGAATTGACAGCTGAAGTCGAGACTACGAGGTAGAGGAGTAGAGGTTCCCTTTCTTCGGGCTTGGATAATAGGGGCGGAGAACCCCAAGTACTGTTTCAATTGCTGAAAAGCCTGCTCGCACTCTGGCGTCCACATCGCCTTCTTGTGGCCCTTCAGCTGCTGAAAGAAGGGAAAGCATTTATCTGTAGCCCTGGATATGAAGCGTCCGAGTGTGACAACTCTTCCCATGAGATGCTGTATCTTCTTTAGAGTCCGAAGCGAGTTCATGTCGAGGAGGGCCTTGATTTTATCCGGGTTGGCCTCGATCCCTCGCTGGCTGACTTGAAAGCCAAGGAACTTCCCTGACTCAACTCCGAACGCACACTTAGCAGGGTTAAGCTTCATCTAATATTCTCGGAGGACGCTGAATGTTTCTCCGAGGTCAGCAAGGTGGTTGGAGGCTTGGGTACTCTTCACTAGCATGTCGTCCACGTACACCTCCATGGTGCGCCCGATCTGTTTGGCGAACATCTGATTCACCAGCCTTTGATATGTTGCCCCAGCATTTTTCAGGCCAAAAGGCATGACCCGATAACAGTAGAGCCCTCTGTCAGTGACAAAGGTAGTCTTCTGCCTATCTGGAGGATGCATAGCGATCTGGTTGCATCTGGAATAAGCGTCCAGAAATGACAGCAACTCGTGTCCGGCCGTGCTGTCCACCAGTTGGTCGATCCAAGGTAACGGGAAGCTGTCTTTGGGACACGCCTTATTCAGATCGGAATAGTCTACACAGACCCACCACTTTCCGTTGGACTTCCTGACGAGTACAACCTTTGCTATCCAGTTAGGATAATATACCTCTTCTATGAAGTCCGCATCGAGTATGACGGAGACCTCCTCGGCAATGGCTTCATATCGTTCGGCGTCGAACGACCTTCTCCTTTACTTGACCGGCTTATGATTTGGGTCCACGTTCAACCTGTGAACCAGTACATCAGGAGAGATTCCTGACATATCCGCATGCGACCATGCGAAAACATCTCGATGCTGCCTCAAGAAGGCTAGTAATTCGTTCCACCGCTCAATATTCAGTGATGATCCGAGCTGAGCAGTTTTGCTCGGGTTTGATTCATCGAGCGGTACTTTCATCAGATCTTCGACGGAGGAGCTTTCCATCGGTCCTCGGGGATACAAGGCGTCCATTATGAGCGTTTGTTTGGCAGCTCCTTTTCTCACGGCTATAGCATAGCACCTCCGGGCCTCGTGTTGATCGCCTTAGAGATAACCGATCCCACCTTCAGCTGGGAACTTCATCATCAGATGATAAGTTGAGACGACCGCTCTCATTGCGTTGAGGGACGGTCAGCCCATGATCACGTTGTGGACTGATGGAACGTTGACAACTAAAAAGTCCACCAAAAGTTTAACTTGATGTTGCCCTTCTCCCCCTGTTACTGGAAGGGAGATGACTCTCTCTCCAGCAAAGCCATGTAAGGGAGTCTTCACGGGCCGAAGCTTGGACCGTGGAATTCCCATCTTCTCGAAAGCCTCGAAATACATGACATCAGCCGAACTTCCAGTGTCGACTAAGATGCGGTATACTTTGTAGTTGGCTACGGTCATGGTAACCACTAGCGCGTCATCGTGCGGATGCTGGATCCCGCGCGTATCATCTTCCGTGAAGGTTAGGCTGCACGGAGTGACCCGGAGTTCCTTGCTGGGACGTTCTGCTAGGTGAACATGGTCTTCCGACTCGGACCTTCTGGAATGGGCTTTCCGAGCCCTGTTTGAATCCCCTCCCCCAGCTGATCCTCCAAAGATGGTACGAATTTTGGCGGGTTCTTCTGGGGGGTTGTTCAGCTGCTCTCGCGGCCGTTCCTTCCTCTGGGCAGACTTCTCCCTTTTGGCGTAACGACGTAAATGTCCCTTGCGGATAAGGGACTCAATCTCATCTTTCAGATCTACGCAATCGTTCGTGTTATGACCGTGGTCCTGGTGGAAACGACAGAATTTCTGCTTGTCCCGGTGTTCTGGGTCAGTTTTCATAGAAACCGGCCAATTGAGCAGCCGATTTCCTCGGATGTCTAGCAGGATCTGCTTGGCGGACGTATTGAGTGGTGTATAGGAACGGAATTTTCCTTCCGGCCTGCGGCTTGGTCTGTGATCGCGAGAAGCGTGGTCATCCGCCCCTTTGCCAGTCGGCTGGGAGTCTTTGTTCCGAGGTCTCTTCCCTTTGTTCGTCGATTCAGACACCTACGTGCCCTTTCGAGCGTTAGTGAACTCCTCGGCGTTAGTGTACTTCTGAGCTTTCGCCATGAAGTCCGCTAGCGTCTTTGGCGGATTCTTTCCGATGGAGAAGGCGAACTTTCCTTCTTTCAATCCGCTCAGGATGGCAGCGAGAGCCATCTTGTCATCATAGTCTTCGACATGCAATGCCTCTTCATTGAAACGAGCGATATAGTCTTTCAACGACTCTTTCGGTGCCTGCTTGATGGTAAGCAGGTGAGTGTTGGGCTTCCGACTTCTCTTACCACTTATAAACTGCGTAAGGAATAGTCGACTCATCTCCGCGAAAGAGCCCACGGAATTTAGTTTCAGCTGGCGATACCAAATCCGAATGGACCCTGTGAGGGTGATTGAGAATCCCCTATACATCATTGCATCCATTGCAGTCTGGATCTGCATCCATGATCGGTAGGACTCCACGTGTTCGGATGGATCCCCAGATCCTGAATACTGGATGACGGGAGGCATTCGAAACCTCTGCGGCATCACTTTATCCATGATGGCTGGGGTGAAGGGAGGCTCGGTCTCTTCCATCATCACCTGAATCGTGGCTGGGACTGTCAATCGCTCCTGCCTTTTCTCCAGTGTCAGGAACTTATCGTTTAACTCCGCAAATTGTGCTTCCCATGGGTCCTTATTTTCTACGATGACCTCTGGGGTACGCTCGACCTCCGGTGTTCTCCCTTCTCTCCTCCGCTCTAACTGATGTCGGAGGTCTGTGGGCGGCAGGGCGGATGTCGCCGAATGAACAGTTGTCGAAGCTCGAGTAGGGGCGTTCCGCGCGGATACCTCAGCCCGTACCGCAGGAGGATTCTAACTTGAATGTGGCACCCCCGAGTGTTGGGGGGCTTCATGTCTCGCACTCCTCGGTATAGAGTGAGTTTCCACGAACAACCTGACCGGCTCAAGAACAGGTTCTTGAGCCAGGCGGAGCTCTGGATCTCTCGGTTGTTTTATTCGGTTTATCTCATCGCGCAGGGCCTGGATCTCGTTCTGCATGGCACGGTACTTGTTCGACCGATTGCGCGATCGCTGGGAAGGCCCTGGTGCGGACTCGACATGAAGTGGTGACAACGACCGAGTCTGCTCATCAGGTTGCGGTTATACCACTGCAGCTTTCTTCTTCCTCGTCATTACTTGAAAAAATGAGAACCTGACTTCTAGTTTCAGGTTCCCACAGACGGTGCCAAAAAATGTTGATGCAAAAATCTGGTTGGCCTTCCCTCCACATCGTTCACCACGTGTTATCCCTGAAACCTACACTAAAAAGAAGAGACAAAGGTGACCCTGGCTAAGCCGGAGGACCCTCCGATGCCTAAGTTAGGATAAAGGAATTAGGGTTTATGTCCAGTGTAGAGGAGAGCTTAATTTCACGTACCTATAGATGTGGCAATGCGTGCTATTTATACTTTCTCGTGAGGCAGTCTGGGTCCGATAATCTCGACACGATTAGAGGGATTCTAGGATCATGGAAATATTACCCGTAATCTACTGATTGCGCAGTGTATCTGGTGGATCGTGCGCACCTGCGAGTGAAGTTATCGGCCACGTTAGGTTATGGCAGTTTCCATATTGAGCGAGTGAGGTATGCGCCTTTGATCATCGCCTCGGCTCGGCCAGTCCGACAATAGCCTCGGCATCTGCCCCGACCCGTTAAGTCTGAGCTCATGTGGTTGGTTAAGGGTGCATTGTGGTCTGATCTGAACTCTGTCTTAAGACTCACGCGGTGTTGACGCTGGGTCCAGCTTGAATGGATCGCGCCTTAGTCGGAATGGCGCTGAGTCGGCTCGGGGCAACCAGGCTCGGATCTTCCCATAATAATTATTATTTTTATTATTCTAATGGCCCAATAAATATTCATTAATCCAACATTTAAATAATCAAATTATTGTATCCTATTTTTGGCCATTATGAAAAAAACTAATGGGAAGACGACATATGACATTGTATGAGAAATAAGAGGTGAATGATAAAATTTTTAAGATACTTGGAGCTCTTTTGGCAGAATATAGCTGTATAGCTGGCGTAAATCCAATTTTACAGGTTGGTGGATGGTTGATGAAGTAATGCAACCGACTTATTCAAAAATTTTATGAGAGAAGAAAGAAATACAGTCAAGTAGTTCAAGATACAGAAGATGACCGAGAAACAGAACAAAACTTGTCAAACAGAAAAGGAACAATCACAAAAGGAAAACATAATAAAAAGAAGGATTTAGATGAAGGCTTTTCATATGCTGTAACCATTGGAGTCATGAAAGAAGCATTTGGAAGAATAAGCAACATTGCCGAACTCTATAAATAGCAGAGGAAATCCACGGAGCAAGATATCACCAGTCTCACATCAATCAAATTAAACCTAATCTATCAATTTACTTTATCTTGACCTATATTAGGAATCACAATAATTAAGTAGCAATAATTCTTATTTATAGTCTTTTAGTTGTAATTAGGGGTGTACACGAACCGAGCTAGCTAGGTTAGCTCGCTCGACTCGACTCGAAAAAGCTCGATTTGACTCGGTTTGAAGCTGAGTTCGAGTCAAGTCAAGTTGATTTTTTGAGCTCGAAAATGAGTTCAAGCCGAGTTTGAGTTGGCCCGAGCTCAACTCGACTTGGATTGAACCTAACTCGAATCGAATTCAGATCAAACCAGTTTGGTGACTCAGTTACTTTGATATTGATGTTGCTCACCAAGTGTTTGATGAAATGACTCAAAGAATTGTGGCTGGTGGCAAGGAAGGTAAGTATATGAAACCAACACCCTTTTTTTTTTCTTGATTTTTATGTTGCTTAAAAGGTGTTTGTCAAAATACCTATAAAACGATTGCTGCTGTCTCAAATACAATGAGATCTAGGTGTTTGTGAAAATGTTGCAATGGTGAACTCGGCTTAATCTTGACTTGAACTCGGCTCGAACTGGCTCGAGCTGCTAACTGAACCAAGCCGACCTGGCCAGTCAGGCTTGAGGATCGAGCCGAGCCAAGTTCAAGCTGAGGTCAGCTAGCTGAGGCCAGCTCGACTAGGTTCAACTTGATGTACACCCCTAGTTGTAATCCAAATCTATGCTCATACGTTGGATTTATATCCAATATCATGATGTTCTTTTAATAGATGCGTTCTTGCAGTCGCTCCTAATTATCGATTGTGAATTTTTCCTTTTATATAATTGTACCGGTATCTTGAAAAGTCTTTTCTTGTAGAAGGCATAAAGCAACCCATCTTCGAAGGAAAAATCTCACCCTCCGATTATCGCCTAATCATTATAAAATTATGCAAGTGGCTGAGTAAGTGACCAATATTCTCAAAATCTAGTCATATACATTCATATATATATATATATATATATATATATATATATATATATATATATATATATATATATATATATATATATATATAAATTCCCCTACTTTTTTTTTACACACACCACACCCCCACACACGCCATGATGGAATTTCACCACCTATGGGTACTCGAACCCTTGATCGGGTGTTGAAAATACTAAGAGTCTACCACCGGAGCATGAGTTCATATTAGACGTACCTTCTTATTTCAGCACTTGGGTTCGAAGTTGATCTGTTTGGATTGAGCCGCTTTATCGATTCCAGCATGCTCGCGCACATTAGATGTGATTGGAAACAAACCAAGTGCTAACATTTTTGACATGCCTGGTGGGACTAAAAAACTACTTGGTTGCCATAAAGATCCATTGTGCATTAACCATACAATAATTTTGATGAGTGCAAACATTTTTAGAGTCAAGTATACTTACCGTTGCAGTAATTTCTCGAAATCATGAGTCAAATAGGTAGTTGTAATACTTCAATAGCCTCTACTAATGTTGTTGTAGTCAACGATCTTCCTGCTCATGATGAGGAGTTACAAGTTCAATAAGTACCTGAGCAAGTAAATCAACCACCTTGTCTGATGCCTATTCTACCAAGTCTAAATAGACTATCGACATCCAAGGTTAAACCTCTTTAGATTCTATCAACCAGGATAGTTGATGTGCAAAGGAGTATTTAACATATCGCAGAATTGTTGCAAGTTTAAGCTGAAGACACTTATGAATTCAAATTGAAGCCTTTAATAGGTGGATAGTCGGTCATACCGAGAGCATAAATCGGTTGGTGGCCTTTGTAAGGCCCATATCTTAGTCCGTACCGTTTCGTAAGCTTCCACGGTCATTCCGGTTGAATTCCGATAACCCTTGATCTGTATCCGATGTTTGTACATGATCCCAAGCCGAGTCCTACATACCGAAGTCGGTCTAACCTAAAACTTGTATCTTAGCGACCACATCGTCGCCACGGTTCCAACGCTGCAACTTGTGCATCGATCCGTTACCCAGGTCAGAAGATGTGGGCCTGTGTTCATTCCGAAGAAACGCCGCGCATTGCAAATTCTGAGAGAATCTCTACAACCTATCCCATCAATCAATCAATCAATGTTAAGTACATATCATATCACAAGTACAAGTCAAGTATAAGCAACCCATCTCTCTCCCATTCCCAAAGTCAACTCTCTCTCTCTCTCTCTCTCTCTCTCTCTCTCCACCCATCCCTTTCTTACAACTCCATCATCCTCCCATCATCCATCACCCATCATCCCATCCCTTTTCACCCATCACTTTTCTCTCCCTCTCATTTCTCTCTTCACTCCCATGTAAAAAAAATAAAAATAAAAATCCAATGTCCAACTCCCAAGCTCTCTTTCAAAACTAAGTATGGCCCACTTTCCCACGCTCTCATCTCCCATCTCAACCATTCATTCTCCATCAACTTTCATTAAAATTGAAGGCAAGGAGCATATGAGTCTAAGGAGCTAAAGGAGAAGGCCGCTAGGTGGGTGATCCACCGTTGATTTTAAATTTTAGGGCCCACTTATTGTGGGACCCACATTGATGTATGCATTGTAGAGAGGTGCCCATAGTGGCGGGGTCCCTCTATCTCACCGTTTCTCTCTCTCTCTCTCTCTCTCTCTCTCTCTCTCTCGTCTCTTTTTCTATCTCTCTCCCTCTCTTTCCTTGTTTTAGTGATGATGTGGCCGTGTGGCCCACCTGGATAGACCCCACCATGAAGTATGTAACTTATCCATGCCATCCACCTTCGTAGGACCCACCTGATGGATGTGTTTGATCTACACCGTCCAACCCGTTACCTAGCTTGGATGGAAGGAAAACACAAATATCAGATCGATCCAAAATAGGTGGGCCACGTCCATGTGGGACCCACCATGATGCCTGTGTTGTGTCCACACCGTCCAGCGTCCAAGGATGCTAGACGTGGCCAGTGAAGTGTGAACTGTCAATGGGGTGTACCAGCTAACATATATATATATATATATATATATATATATATATATATATATATATATATATATATATATATATATATATATATATATATATATATATATATATATATATATATATATTGTGGTGGCCACATGTGTGGACCCACCATGTTTTATGCATTAGATCCCCACTGCCCAGAACGTCCAGAGAGTCTGAACGGTGGGCATTTAGTTATGTATATATTATTTTATAATATATCTTATTTTATATATATATATATATATATATATATATATATATATATATATATATATATATATATATATATAATGAGAGAGAGGGTAGTGGGGTGGCCCATATACGTGGGACCCCTGTGATGTATGTGTCTTGCACCACACTATCCATCCATTCATCTGGCGAGCTCGTCTTGCACCACACCATCCATCCATCTGACGTAGCTGTAGGTCCCACTTAGATGGGTATTTTTCATCCAAACTGTCCATCCACTTGGTGGATTTTGGACCGTCCATCTGCTAGATGGTCAGCGCCCCACCCATGATGGATATTTTCCATCTAAACCGCTTATTCATTGGTGGGCAGCCATGTATGTGGACCCCACCTCGATATATGTGATTCATCTAAACCGTCTATACATTTGGTGAGCTCGGCCTTGGGCTTGAGAAGAAAAATAAGACAGATCTAATATTAAATGGACAACACTGCAGAAAACAGTGGGATGAACGTCCACCATTGAAAATCCCCCTCGGGTTACAGGGTTTTGGATCATATGATATTTGTTTTTCCTCTATATTCAGGTCCTTGTGACCTCATGAACAGACTTATGGAAATCAAATGTTATGGTGAGCCCATTGGAATTTTATAGTGGGAAATCATTATCACCACTGTTAGTTGTAGTATGGTCCAGATGGTCTTTTAATATAATTTTTAATACTCTAAATTGATTAAAAAAATAGATGAATGGTGTGTTGGTTTAGGCCCATTTGATTTGGCCCATTTGATCGGCCCAATTGACTCGAGCCATTTGATTCGACCCATTTGATTGGCCTATTTGATTCGGCCCATTTGATTGGCCCAATTGACTCGACCCATTTGATTCGACCCATTTAATCGGCCCATTTGACTCGGCCCATTTGATTCGGCCCATTTGATCGACCCAATTGACTTGGCCCATTTGATGTAATTAAGGCCCATGATGATGTATATTAGTCCCTTGTACTAGCCCATGGGCCCCTACCCGATTGGCCCTATGAGCACCATTCCTTGGAAGCGATGTTGGTTAAAGGTCCACATTGATAGGCAATGATGGTTGAACGTCCACATTGTGACCTTCCTTTAGGCCTTGTTAGGCCCATCCTCATCATTCTCTAGTGGCTTAACCCAAACGCTCAGGCCCCATTGATTTTAATTGATCTATCATCGGCCTTCCATCTATGAATGTAACACCCTGAAAATCGGGGGTCGTGTATAAACTCAACTCCCGAGTTCTAGACCGTCACTTATGCAACAAAAAAATGATTATGATTCAATGTTGTCTGAGTTAAAGCATTCACATGAGTAAAGGTATACCCAAACTGTAATTCATACTCCAGATCCAGTGATAAAAGCAAGCGGAAGACTAAAGAATATATATATATCACTGTATGGAAAAACAAAGTAGATCTCGACTGTCACCAAAGTATGAATACATCACTGAGTCTCATATACATATAAAGAAACAAAATCAAATGTTCAAAAGAGTCCCACTAAGAAGTCCCGTCAACCCAGGCCACCTAAGCAAAGCCATCGTGGTACTGCATGTATGAGAACTCGTCCTGGTCCTCATCATAGTCTGGCTCTGCCTCCTGGATCTCTGCATCACCTGCATCTAAGACAGGGTCTGGTGGGTGTTGCAAACACCATCCCGAAACGTGGGAGTGAGTGATCAACTTAGTGGAATCATAGAGCAAAGATTAACATGTTCTCAAATCAATCATGCGATAATAGTAAAGCAGTAAATCAAACAATCCTAATACTGTTGTTAATGCAATATGACATGACATGATGGATGCCTTCACCGACGTTCTCCCTCATACGGCACCATCTTCGTCCGCGACATGCTTGCGTATATTAGTCCATTCAAACAGCAGGATTGGGAAACTAAGGTACTTCCCTTATATCAATCCCAACACAGATCCTGTCTAGGGTTGTCACTCCTAGTAATCTCATACGATGTAAGCCTCAGATTTAAAATGCATAAGATATACTCATGTGGTGCAAGAAAAATCATCAACAATTGTGAGAAAATGATGAGCTTCACATAAAGATGTGGTGCGATAACCACCCTAAATATCACAAAAGATACGATTAAAATGAGAATCACTTTTATTGGCACAATTGAAAAAAGGTAATCTTATATGTTTAGAACGAGCACAAACATCACATTCAGAAAGAGTACAAGAAGAATTAAAAATACTGGGAATAGTAAAACTAGAGGGATGTCCTAGACATTGATGCCATAGGGTCTTATTAGTTGTCACGCCCCAAACTCGGAAACCGGGCTCACAAAATTTCCGATCGTCGAATCCGGTGCCGACAGCCTCCTTAGAACCCCATTCTCGGCTCCTAGCGCCCATTCGCCAGGTTCCGATCCTGGGATGCTACGAGGAGGATTTTCAACGTCAGTTTGATTCGTAATAAGCATAACCAAAGGCATAACCCACAAACAACAACCAAAAACTCCATTACATTTCCACTACGATCAAAAACTTTACAAGTACAATGAGCATAAAGGGAAATACAATGGTAAAGAACAACAACTCCAAAATGATCTGCAAAGTGCTCTTGTCTCAGCGCTGCTGCGCCCCAATGTCACCTTCACGCAACGGTCGTGCATAAGCTTATAAAAAGCTTAGAGGGTGGTGAAAGTGTGTGGTCAAGGTAGTAATATGAACATGCAATATCAGAGAAATGCAGAATATGCAGATGGATCCATGAAAAACCATTAGCCGTACCAAAGCTATGCGATGCAAGACATGAATGATGTCGGTCATCCCAAAGCCATACGATGTGAAATGCAACTCAAGCATATAGATCCTCATCTATGTCCACACATCAATACAGCTCAAATCTGAGATATCATCGGAGTCTAGTACACTCTAAATTAGATCGCCGCCTCATCGCGCGCAATGAGGTAAGTGGAAGAGACCTCACTATCCGTCTGCCAATATCGGACTCGACTCGTCGATAGCGGACCCATTCCTCGAACTGGTCAAACTCAGCCTAGCATTGCCCCCTACTCTCAGGCGGGTAAGGCCGCACCCCCTTCCAATCGACCACGACACAGTGGAGAGCGCAGCCATCTGGTAATCGGCACTCAATGCTCATCTACCCACTCAGTCTAGACGTTGGAGCAACCTCTTGGTACGATAAGGGTTTAGGGACTTTCATCCAGGGATATCTATAGCATCCCATGTAGAATAAGATTTTTGAAATCTAATCCTGCCAACCATGATCTGTCTGTGGAGGCTACGGCCCCGATGTCGCTAAGGCGTACAACAACCATATCACACAATGTGAAATGCATGAATCACACTATCCAATCATGCAGAAAATCCTACGCATATCGTGCGCTCATGCAGGACAACACCGCCTAATCGGGGTCCCATAAACAATCTACCCGAAGGCATATGCTATGATGAGTCACTTACCATATCAAGCATACATATGATGCGTATGATCATGAGTCATGGAGCTATAGTAAACATGTTATAAAATAATGCACTATCCTTACAAAGCAGATAGGCCTAAACGGCCTATACATAACGAGTTCGGGCCTAACAATGGGACCTAAGGAGAGTCGTAATGTGGACATCAATGTGGACGTCAAACCAACATTGCTCCCAAGGCATGATCGTCGTAAACATCGTTACATAATCTGTGTTGGGTTTACACATTGTAATGGACCTTAGGTTCATCCTATTGGGCCTTACATATATATCAAATGGGCCATATCATATGGGCCTTTTATTCATCAAATGGGCCACATAAATAGGCCGCACCAATGGGCCTTATGTGTATTGCAATGGGTCATAACCCGTGGGCCTTAGATTGCATTAAATGGGCCTAATCTTATGGGTCTTATATGTAACAAATGGGCCACACCAATTGGGCCCCATATGTACGTCAAATGGGCCTCAACCCATAGGCCCTAGTACATCTCAATGGACCTTAACCCATGGGCCCCTAAAACATCAAATGGCCTAATCTCATGGGCTTTAAAATACATCAAATGGGTCCAATCCCATGGACCTTGGAATACATCAAATGGGTCCACTCCCATGGGCCTTAAATTACATTAAATGGGCCTAATCCCATGGGCCTTGGAACACATCAAATGGGTCCACTCCCATGGGCCTTATAATACACCAAATGGCCCCATTCCATGGGCCTTATAATACACCAAATGGCCCCATTCCATGGGCCTTATAATACACCAAATGGCCCCATTCCATGGGCCTAAGATCCACATCAAAGTGGACCCCAATGAACCACTACAATTACATTAAAATGGACCTAAAAAATATGCCAAGGTGGGGTCCACTTGGACTATAGATCTGGCTCATTCCCTAGCTCAAAATAGATAGATGGTTTAGATGCAATACACGTATCACGGTGGGGGTCCACATGAGCTAAGGATCTGACTCATTCTTTAGCTCATGTGATGAGTTTTAAGGTGGATGGATGGGCTGGATGCAACACGTGCATCATGGTGGGGTCCATATTAATGGACAACATGGAGAGAGGGCACATGCAGCATAGGGGTCCCACCGTCCAACCCTGGACGGTGTAAGGCCAACACATGCACCGTGGTGAAGTCCACCGTCCCTGGTGGACGGTGTGAACAAAATACATACATCATTGTGGGTCTCACGTAGGGCCCACCGTAATATATATTTTCCATCCAATCTGTTGACAAGGTCACACGGACCTGAATGAAAGGAAAGCACAAATTTCATCTTGATCCAAAACTTCTGGGGCCCACAAAAGGATCTTAATGGTAGAGGTTTAATCCCACAGTGTGGGCCACTCGAGCATCAGATCGGCCTCATTTTTGGAGGAGACTCGCTTCAGGAAGCGTCCCACCAAATGAACGACGTGGATGTTACATATACATCATGGTGGGGCCCACAACAACAGCCGTGGGTGGTTGGTCGCTCGTCCGCTGCACGCAGCCAGGTGCTGCTGCTGCTGCGGCGTCAGAGAGGCAGAGCCTCTGATACATATTTTTAAAAAAACTTGAAAAACCCATTTTTTTGGGGTTTTTGGCATCTAGGGCCCACAACAAGAAAATCCACCCCGTCTATTAGCTTCCCTGGCTCGTAACAGATCCAACGAGTCTAATATAGTGTATTTTTTTATGTTTAGAAAATAAAATAAAATAGAAAAATAATCTTTGAATGGTGATGATGAAATCTCCAACGCTATGGCCCACCAGATCTTCCAATCAACCCCCTCTCTTGGCTCAATGCATAAAATGATCCAGGGAAAGAGGTGGACGGTATGTATTGGATACAAACATCAAGGTGGATCCTATACAAGTTGCCCACCTCCAATGCCCTAAAAAAAAGGCTAATATTTGTGTTTTCACAGCCACGTCCAGAGACAGCGTCTCTGGACTGTTTCCCCCTTTTTTTGTGTTTGGGCCTAGGAATTAGGTTAAGGTGGGCCCTGCTTAGGTGGGTCATCACATGGCTACCCATACACATACAAGGTGGGCCTCATCTATAAATGGATTGGATCCAATACATACATCCTAGTGGGGTCCATCCAAGTGGGCCACACAACCATATTTTAATCTCATAAAATAAAATAAAATAAAATAAAAGGGAGAGAGAGAGATGGAGAGTGGGACACGCGTGTGATGGAGGGCTCCACCACTATGAGCCCTCCCTTGAAGAAATCATACAATCAAATGGGTCCCTTTACACATGAGACCACCTAAATCGAAAATCAACGGTGGAGATCCTTTCCCCACCAATATGGACGGTCTAGATGACCTTCATAATGCAATAAAATAAACATCATGATGGGGTCTATGGAGAATGGCCATACCATGGATGATCATGATGATCAAAGTGGGCCATCGGCCACAACTTAGGGTCCCAAATGAGATCCAAACCATTGATTTATTGGCCTCACTTGGCCCATCATAAAAACATGAAAAACTAATATTATCAAGAACCCACCATCCGATCTTCTTGCTCCTATGGGTTCTTTAGCTCCTTAGCTTTGATTTCAATGGGTGAGATGAGGAATGGATGGCTAGGATGGGAGATGATGGGGTAGGAAAGTGGGCCACCTTTGTTGCTTGGGAAGGCTTGGAGAGCTCATACGTATGAGATTTCTTTCTTGCTTAGAATGTGTTTGAAAATGAGAAGGAGAGAGAGAGTTGTAAAGGGAGGGAGAGATGGGTGATGGATGGATGTGGTGAGTGATGGGTGTGTAAGAAAATCTTGACTTTTGTAGCCTTTTGTGTAAGAAAGGCATGGGAGGTGTAAGAACTTTTTGACTTTGAGGGTTTTTGGTGTAAGAAAGGTATGGGCTTTGTAAGAGATTTTTGACTTTTGTGGTTGCTTGGGTATGGGTGAAAGGTGATGTGTACTTGACATGTACTTGACATGTGATGTGATGAGATTGATTGATTGATGAGATTGATGTGACAACTCGTAGAGATTCTCTTGGGTTTCGCAATGCGCGGCTTTTTTCTCGCACCGAACGTCGGCCCACATCTCTTGACCCTGGTATCTCCTCGGCGCACAAGTCGCGACATCGGAACTGCAGCGACGGCGCGGTCGCTATGGTAATGGTCTTGGGTTGAGTCGATACGAATTGATGGCATACGAATCAGGGTCGTGCGTAAATATCGGTTAAGGGTCGAAGGTTGCCGGAATTCGACTGGTAAGACCGCGAAGTCTACGGAACGGTACGGATTAAGATACGGGTCTTGCATTAGTAGTAGATTAAGCAGCAAAAATGACGAGAGGGTCGGAGCGGTACACGTAGAGACCGTTGCATAGATCACCCGCTCCAATCGGCTTCATCGATTGAGGGTCCTGAAATAAACAAGCGTTAGAGGAAAAAGAGATAACACAAGAATTATGAAGGGCAATTTGGGAAACTGAGAGTAAATTGAAGGACAAAAGTGAAATATAAAAAATGTGTTTTAATTTGAGAGAAGGCGAGAGAATACAAGAACTCGGCCCTTCGGTTGGGATATCTTGTCATGTTGGAAGTTGAATATGGTGAAGGGAGGCAAGGGGCTGCAAATCGGTAAAAGAATCGCATTAGTGGTAGATGTGGTGGCTCACACCACTGTCCACCACCCAATGGAGGTGCCGATTAAAGAAGAAATCAGATGTGGAGAAGAGGTTACTAGCGAAATTTATAGGGGATGGATCATTCGCATGTGACGCCTTAAACCTAAAAATCAGATTCACAGGAATCCCGATTGCCAAATCCAGTGCCGACAGCTTCCGTAGTACCCCATTCTTGGCTTCCAACGTCGATACGCCAGATTCCGATCCTAGGATCCTATACAGAGGATTTTTTATTTTTTTTACGTACATTTGTTTCATAACAAGTATAACCACAAGTTTACCCAAATCACAAAGGTAACATCATCATTACATATCCACTAATATAAACATTTGAATATAGTGCTGAAAGAGAAATGCATATGTCAAAAATTAAAGCTCCAAAAGTCTGTTATATGCTTCAAGCTCAACACTACTACAACCTGACGCCACCTGTACGCATCTATCGTGCATAAGCTTATAGAAAGCTTAGAGAGTGGTGAAAGTGTGTATAAGGTAAGTGCCAAGTATGCAATACAATGCCATAAATCATACAATGGAATAAACAGAAATATTGATAAGATACGATATCAGAGTAAGCGGAATTATATTGGTAAGTCCATGAGTCATACAATATCAGAGTACGCAATACAAATCAGCTATATAAATGAGAAGTCAAAGAGAGCCAAATATCAGATGCCGAGGGTAAAATGCAATATGTAAATCCTGCTAAGTCCGTCTAGGCCATATAAGTGCAGAAACATAATAACCTAAAATGCTAAGTATTGCGGATGCAATGTAATATGCGGTGCGAATGAAATGACCATGCTGGAATGTAAAGTCGAGATGATAGTACGTAGTATCATAGGTTATGGGGTCCACCATAAGGGACTTCTATCCAAACCAGTCTCATACCTAAATTTGGATAGTCAGATTCAATGTAGTAAATTCCTGATCTTGGGTTAGTCACGCGCCCAACTGAAATCCTGGCCATGCAAAGGTACATATAACAAATAGTTACGCATCACCAGCCCGAGTGGATAGTGAATGAATGAATATACAATTCCTTCTCAATAAGTCCGTATATTAGTACGGTTACTCTCTGGAGAATTACCGAGGTCTATTACACTCCAAACCAGATTATCGCCCCATCGCGCACAATAAGGTAAGTGGAAGAGACCTCATATCCGCCTGCCAATATCAGGCCCGGCTCGTCGATAACGGACTCATTCCTCGAGCTGGTCAGACTCAGCCTATCATTGCCCCCTCCTCTCGGGTAGGTAAAGCCATACCCCCTTCTAACCGACCATAATACAGTGGGAGACGCGGCCTAATGGTATATGGCTCTCACGCGCTTATGTATCCACTCTGTCTAGACGTTGGAGTAACATCTAGAACTAAGAGGGTTCTGGGACTTTCACCTAAGGATATTTATAAATCCTATGTAGAACAGATTTTTGGTGTCCCGTCTGGCCATCCATGATATACCTGTGGAGGCTATGACCTTGATGTCTCTAGGGCATACGGTGATTATATTACAAAATACGAGATGCATGAGTCATACCATCCAATCATACATCAAACTTGTGTGTACTATGCGCTCATGTGAAAAACTCCTCCTATTAAGGAGTCCCATAATAACCTGCCCAATGACATGTTCTATGATTAAACATTCCTCATATCAGGCATACATATGATGCACTTGGGCATGAGTTGTGAAGATATACTAAGCATGCTATATGGTAATGGTGTACTTTCCTCATATCAAGGATAGGCCTGGACAACCTACTCATAACAAGAATGAGCCTCACAATGGGCCCAAGGGAAGGTCACAAGGTGGACATCTAACTATCATTGCCCATCAATGTGGTCATTTAACCAATATCACTCCCAAGCAGTGGCCCACATAAATATCATTACATACATTATAGTGAAATCACACTTTACATTGGTTTGCACCTTCAACACATTGGGCCTCACTTAAGGGTCGTATATACACCACATCAGGTCTCACCATACGGGCCAAAAATATATCAAGTGGACCTTATCAAATGGGCCACAAATACATCACAACGGGCCACATACCTGGGCCTAATACACATCACAATGGGCCACATGACATGGGTCTAATATGTATTGCAATGGGCCACATGACAGGGGCCTAATACACATCACTATGGCCCTCGGCACGTGGGCCATAAATACATCACATCGGGCCTCACTCATGGGCCACACCTGCATCACAATGAGCCTCGGCACATGGGTCATAAATACATCACATCGGGCTTCAAGTATACATCACAGGTGGGCCTTGCACATAAAGTAAGTGGGCCCTGAAGATTGATGGACAACAAGGATAAAACATATATCACGATGGTCCCTTGTCCCTGGATGGCGTGGATGAAATCACACATCAAGGTGGATCACACGTCCTCATGGACGGTGTGGATAAAACATACTTTGTGTGGGGTCCACATCCTATAGGCGGTCAGGATATAAGGCACATACATCACCGGTGTCCCACATGGATAGCAGGGATAAAATACGTACATCATGGTAGGCCCACCATCCCATGCTGGACGGTGCGACAGAAACATCACCTAGGTGGGCCCTAAGGTGTAGGTAGCATGGTGCTATGCTATCACATACTCATAATCGGTATCGATAACTAGCCTATACAATCGGCCTTGACAATTGGAATCGACCTCGACAATCGGAATCGGCCTTGACAATCGGCACCAATGATCAGTATAGATAATCGACACCGATAATCTGTATCGATAATCAACATCAATAATCAGAATCGATAATCAACACAGACAACTAGCACATAAACAAGGTGGGGTCCATGGAGGAACAGCCGATCAACCATTATATAAAGATCGGCTCTCGGTCGTGGTTATATCAAATTCGGTAGCACGGAGCCATCCGTCCATGGTGAATGGGGCCCACTTATTTGGGTTAACCCACTAAGAGAATGATAAGAATGGGCTTAACAAGGCCTAAGGGAAGGTCACAATGAGGACGTCTAACCATCATTGCTCCTCAATGTGGACATCCAATCAACATTGCTCCCAAGGAGTGGCCCATCTAAGGGATTTAAACGTAACGTAGCGGCCACACATACATCGCATTGGGCCTCAACCATGGGCCTTGAATACATCACAATGGGCCTTAACCCATGGGCCTTAATACACCACAATGGGCCTTAACCCATGGGCCCTAATACATCACAATGGGCCTCAACCCATGGTCCCCAAATATATTACATTGGTCCTCATCAAATGGGCCCCCAAATACATCAAATGGGTCGTATCAACAGGCTGAATCAAATGGGCTTCATGTATATTAATCGGACCCACCCTTATGTATTTTTGAGATCCGATCTATTCATAAGTTAACATAGAGGTAGATGAAGTGAAGACAAATATCATCTTAATTGAAAACTACTATGGCCCTTAGAAGTTTGAAAGGTGGATGTCACTTTCCACTATTTAAATGGTGGGGTCCACTTGAACTTTAGATCTGACTCATTCCTTGCCTCATATCATGAAATGATATCTCAAACTGGTTGGGTAGTATGGATACAACACAATGCATCATGGTGGGCCCCATCGTCCAAACATTGGACAGTGTAGATTAAACAAATACATCATGTGGGTCCCACATTGCACGGACGCAGCACGCGTTAGGGTGGCAGGCGCAGATGAAACACATACTTCATTGGATAAGTCCCATCGTCCAGTGGTGTGGGCGGAGAGGGTAAAACACATACATCATAGTGGGTCCCACATGGGGCCAGCATAACGTTTATCTGCCATCTAATCTGTTGGTAAGGTCACACAGGCCCGAATGCAGAGGAAATTTTTTTTTTTATATTGATTCAAAACTTCTGGACCTAGAAAAGGGTTTCAATGGTAGACGTTCAACACCACTGTTTCCTATTGTGTGAGCCACCCTAAGTGAATAATCTAATCTATTCACCATCTTGGCCACCTCGAATGAGGTCAAAAAAACTCTGACTAGGATTGGTTTGGATGACAAGTGACTCCAAAGAGGGCCCCAGAGTGTTTCAACAGATGGACATTAATACCCTTAGTACGGCCCACTCGAGACTCATATTTGCCTTAAAATTTAGCGCATGACTTATAATTATAAGGAGGAGCTAGTGGACGGTGTGGATTAAACAAGTTCATCATACTGGGGTCCACATGTGGTGGCAGCCCAGTAAGGTTTCTACCCTCACTGTCACTGGACAATAGCGTCCAGGGACTTATTTTTTTTCTTCTTCCACTCTTTCTTCCTTTACTTTTTTTTTTTAAAATAAAAATTATTCTACTATGTGGGGCCCATTAGTGGATAATCCATTCCATCTATTATAGTGACCAGCTCTTTATGTACCAAAGGAGTCTAATGATGGATAGGTCCATCACTTATACACACAACAGTAGGTATTAGAAAGTTCCAATAGTGGAACTTTGTTTCCCTCGGTGCGTCCCACTAAGAACTAAGATTCGTCTCATTTTTTGACTCGTAGCCTAAAACTACATGGGGAAGGTGGTGGACGTCATGGATTAAACAAATACATTAAGGTGGGGTCCATGGTTGGGACGCCCCCACTCCACGTTCGCATGGTTGACGTGAGGGGTGCTCCCACTACCACCATCGGTTATAGTGTGGTCCACTTGATGGTTGGATCGAGTAGATTTTTGGGCTCCATGGCTAAAATATGCCAAAAAATGGACGTATGATGTGGATTTAAGAAATACATCAATATGGGTCCCATGAGTGAAAACTCACTCCAAACCTCCCATGCAAAAAGTAAGAAATGACGTGGGTAATCCAGTCCCTTAACATTTGTGGTATGACCCACCTGATATTCGGATTAACTTTATTTTTCAGCTCAACACCTAAAATAATCTGGAAAATTGGATGGACAACATGGATTTAATTTATACATCTAGGTGGGGCCTGCATGAGCAGCCCACCCCAAGTTTGGAATCAAGCTGATATCTGTTTTTTGTTGCTAGACTATCTAGCCACGTCTAGCGTCCCTGTACGCCGGACGATTTGGGTAACACATATATATAAGGTGGGCCCCCACCTACAGACGTGCTATAGGTGGGCCACCAAATGGATGGATGGTGTAGATAAGACACACATTAAGGTGGGGTCCATCCGGGTGGGCCACACGGCCACATCATCACACCAAAAATATGAAAGAGAGAGAGAGAGAGAGAGAGAGAGAGAGAGAGAGAGAGAGAGAGAGACCGAGTGATGGAGGGACCCCAACACTATGGGCCCTCCCTTCCATACATCACAACATATATCAAGTGGGTCCCATTACATGTAGGCTTACCGATCAAAATCAATGGTGGAGATCCTTTCTCCACCAAAATGCAAGGTGTAGATGACCCTATTCATATGAGGAAAATAAACATCATGATTGGGTCCATGGACAATGGCCCAATCATGGAATGATCATGAGGATCAAGGTGGGCCATCGGCCACACCTAAGGTCCAAAGTGAGATTCGTACCATCAATCGGTAGGCCTCCCTTTGCCCATCATCAAAGCATTAAATCTAAGTATATAAAGCACCCACCTTTGATCTCCTCTTCCTTCTTCCGCCAACGCGCTCCATAGCTCAAAAGAATGTGATCCAACGGTTGAGATGAGGCTTGAAGGGTGAGATTGGGTGGTAGGAAGGTGGGCCACACATGGCTTTCTCCTCTCCTTTGGATGTGGGTTTCTCTTATGGAGCTTGAGAGAAAAAAATGAGAGAGAGAGATGAGAGAAAGAGACTTGATGTGAGTGATGGAGGGATGGGGAGAGGGATGGGTGTGTAAAAACTTTGTTGACTTTAGGGGTAGATGGTGTAAGAAGGGTATGGGGTATGTAAGAAATTGTTGACTTATGGGGTTGCATGGGGATGGGTGTGAGGTGATGGTGTACTTGACATGTGCTTGGCTTTTGATAGGATTGATTGATTGATGGATGTGACATGTAGTAAAGATTCTCTTGGGATTCCAAATGCGCGGTGTTTTCTCGAACTGAACGCGGCCCACATCTCCTGGCTTGGGTATCACCTCAGAGCATAATACACGACGTTGGAACCACGGTGATGGTGCGGTCGCAATGGTACAAGTCTCGGATTGAGCTGACTCAGATTTATGGGATACGACTTAGGATTGCGTGCAACTATCGATTACAGTTCGCAAGTCGCCGGAATTCGACCGGGAGGACCGCGAAAGCCTACGGAATGGTACGGACTAGGATACGGGTCTCACATCGGAGGTTACGATGGTGTGAGGAGGCTGAGCAAATTCTGATATAGCTCCGGTGACAATCCAGGGACCGGACTTGGAGTGGATGAAGTAGAGAGACCAGATTTGCAGTCGATAGAGGTTGCCTTAAGATGGACAGCCACGATTTGTTAGTGTGAGGGTCTCGGCCTGGAGGGTACCCGATGATGGTCTAGCAACGTTCATGAATGTGACCATCTTTGCCACATGCTGTGCACTTTAGAGGGGGTTGTGGGCGAGCAGTGGTGCGAGTAGCCATTACTATCGTTTCAGAGGATGATGGTTGAAGGTTGAGGAGTCTCTGTTGTTCTTCTTAAAACAAGATTGAGAAAACTTTGCTTATGGAGGGAAGTGGATCCATGGCCAGGATTTGGGTGCGAAGAGAAGCAAAGGAATCATTGAGCCCGAGAAGAAATTGGAAAACACGTTCATCATCAACCTGTTTTTGCAGATCTTTAAGGTTAGTTGTGGTTTGGAGATGGCCAAGTTCATGCCAAATCTGTTTGATTTGGTTGTAATAATCATAGATAGAATTTGTGGTTTGTTGCAGGGAAGAGAGGGCTCGTTTTAGGTGATAGATGAGGGCATTGGTTCCATGACAGAAATGGGAAGAGAGGTCGAGCCAGACATCGCGGGGATCTGTATGATATTTGAGGGAATTGGCGAGAGAAAGACTGATGGAGTTGAGTATCCAGGTAAGGACCATATCCTTCGTTTGGTTCCACTGAGTGTATTTTCGTTTGGTTGGTTCAGGAGGTGTGAGGGTGCCGTTGACAAAACCAAGTTTGTTCTTAGCATTAAGGGCTCTTGTCATGACTTTTTGCCATTTGGGGTAGTTGTCGCCTGTGAGAAGGCTATTGACGAGAATTAAACTAGGAGAATCTGAGGGGTGAAGAAGATAAGAGGGGATGGGTGGGGTGTTGTTGTCGGCCATGGCAAAATGGGTTGATCTTTTTAGGTTCTAATACCATGTTAAGATGGAAGAGGGAGAGAAATATTCGACTGAATTTTTATTTATTTCGTATTGAGCTTTACAAATAAATAGATATATAACGAGCTATGTATGATAAAATATACATAAGGCAAGTGGACTAATTTCATTGAGTTCTAAAAATAATTTAATTACAGATTTTGTACAAGTCTTGATTTTATGCATGTATGGTAAGAAATCTATCAATAATAATATGCGCTGGTCAAGCTCTAGAGCGTTGCTCCTCCATAAGGACGAGGATTTCCTACACTCCTTGCAGACATAAGCTTCGGAAGTCCACCTATGTGTTATATTCAATCTACACATATGTTCTGTCAACTCATTTTAATGCATGAGCCTGTTGACGAAACTGATGGATGGTGTGGATATGTTACGTTGAAGGGCCTCTCAGAGCTGAGGGTTGCAGGAATCCCTTGCAGCAGCTCCCGACTGTAGCTAATCCACATCTAGGACTGTCAAACGGGACGGGCCTTAGGTTTGCTTTGGCCCAGATTTTGAACTGTTTGAGCTGACTCTATTCAAAATTTTAAATTTGCCTGACCCGACCCCCACCAATTGACAGCCCTACTGCATCTCCTGTACACGCCACGCATATTCCACATTGGTGCTTGATCAATTCGTTTATCGAAGTGGATACCAATGTGCAGATGTTCTTGATCAGGAATCAAGTTGATCCACTTGTCAGGTGGACCTGTAGGATGTAAGTCTTAGAAGGCTAAAGTTTTTAGGCATTCAACTAGTCTAAAAATCGTCGTCCACTTGCTAAATGGACTATATTTTTTTGCATGCAAGATCAAGCCCACCGGATGGACAGCTTGGATTTTCGTATGAGATCAACCCCATCGGATGGACAGCTTGGATTTGCAACTGTGTGCAGCGACTGCCTTGTACACGCTGTGGGCTTGGCAAAACTGTACCTTAGTCGTCACATAAATGTGACTTGTAAAATTTGCAAAGGTGAGCCGATGGAGCTCAAACCTCGAAAACCCAGACCACTTTGAGTTTAATCGGGTCTGACCCTGATCTATTCCACGCCCAGATCCTTGGCATTTGAGATACTGTAGATTCAAAAGAACGGGCGTATAATCGAGGCATCAGGGTGACATATGAATTTGGATTGCCTATGATAGCAAGAAAGTAGATGGGCACACCGTCCGTGCGTTTTGCCAGATCATGTTACCACATGGGCCCAAAATGAAGCAGATCGCACGAAAGGAAACAGTAGGGATCGAACACCCGCCGTTGAACATTTGTCAGGCCGCAGAAGTTATGAATCAGGCTAATATTTTTCTGTTTTCTGTTCATCTCCGTAGAAACAGTGAGGTTTCAACGTTGAAAATTCCCTGCCTACTTTTTTCTGTCCTGTGGTTCGCTTGAGTTTTGGATCTGCCTCATTTTCAGGCCCATATCGGAACATGATACGGAAAAACAGATGAACGGAGTGGATTTCTCATGAACATCACCGTTGTCCCATTTAGCTTCCTGTGGCAAGCAAGCCGTGTCTATGAGATATCAAACAGTTCTGATTATCCGTGTCATAGATGGCAGATGTTTTAAGACGTCCATCAGATCCTGCTCATCTGATCAGTCGCCTTTAAGCCAGTGGTAGTAAACAAAAGCAGTTTAACAGTCGACATCCATTGATATCTATGCTTTTTTGAAACATAGGTAGCTCATCACTACGTAGACGGCTCTGATTAGTCCTGAAACCCTACGTTGAGTATTTGGAAAGATGGCTTTACGGTTCTTCCTGCTCTATACCACCATCTCCCTTTTTGAAGTGGTCACTGTTAGGAGCAGAAGCAACCTTAAATCTGAATCAAATAAGCAATAGAGAATGAAAATTTTAAACAAACGCAGAGAATACATGAGTTTTTATATGGAAAACCTCCGTGAGAAAAAAATCACGATACAAAATGACATTCAATTTATTAAAATTAGAAGAAAGTTATAAGAGATGGAACAACTTATAGTAGAAACCCTAGTTTTCCCTTTAAAACCTTTGAATATTCGCGCTGCTCCCCTCATCATAACCGCAATCCCAATTACGATGGTATTTATACTCCTATACAAGATTAGGAAACAAAACCTGCACTTAAACTTACGCGTTCCATTG
Source organism: Magnolia kwangsiensis (assembly GCA_037074715.1). Taxonomy (NCBI): domain Eukaryota; kingdom Viridiplantae; phylum Streptophyta; class Magnoliopsida; order Magnoliales; family Magnoliaceae; genus Magnolia; species Magnolia kwangsiensis. The sequence continues at coordinate 32,104,398 of CM073586.1, read as the reverse complement.
GTCGGATTGATGGAACCTTCTGTTAGACTGACAGGAACCAACTCACATCTACCGGTTGAATTGAAAATGTGAAAAAGGTCACGACGTGCAATCTGAGAATGCACCAACAAATTCAGTCCAACTGACATAGATCTTCTCTGCACTATGATTAAAGGTACTTGATCAATAATATCCATCGTGGCCTTATTGCTCTAGCTTCACTCCTCCAAATTACTACCAACATCTCTAATCATCTTCAAAATAATGATTGTTATGGGAAGATCTAAGTCCCTTTAATTCCGAGGTCCGACGCCACACTAATCGGATCAGATACATAAGAGTAAAACTGTAAGACTGATCTGAAGAAAGATGCTTGGCTCAGCCCCAGTTGAGCTCCTGCACCGAGGTAGTTGGTACGGAGCAATTTAAGACCGAGGCATTCGACATGAAGATCATACTAGAACCTCCTTGCAAGATCTCAGAACACCCCACTACTGCCCGACAAGAGACGAATCGTTCGACCACTCACATCTGTATCACCTGTTGCGAGGAAACTCAACTCGACGGGTTAAGTCTGCCGCTCACCTCGGAGCTTGGAGGGGAGACCTCCAGAATACCTAACGGACAAGTAAGGTCAGGTCCATCATGAGTTCAGACCAGATCTCGACTCGGACTTGGGACGCATTCTTCACTCAATAACTCAATGGCAAAAGCTCATGTGTATGCTAGTCTAGGTCCGAGGCTCGGAGTCAGGGCCTCTTTGGCTTGAGATCCCGAGCCAAGGCCAAGGTGGGATGTGGATGTTCCATGCACTAAACTAAGAAACTACCTTAAACGGATACGACTGATTGTCTCGTCCGCAGATATGCACGATATGCTACACGATCCCCAGATTATGGATAATATATCTATGATCATAGTATCCCACTAATTGAGTGAATCATGCCAAGATTAACGGACCCAGACCGTTTGATAGGCAGGTATAAATACAATAGGACTCCATAGCTACAGGTACACAAAATCTTGCATTCTCTCACTACACCCGAATTTAGACCCAGATTCCCTTGACCTAACTTAGGCATCAGAGGGTCCCTTGCCTAGACCAGGGTCTCATTTGCTCATCGTAAATGTGCAGGTTCCGGACGCTGAAACGGTTCGGAGTTCGTGGATCAGAGGAGAGAGCTGTCCAGATTTATTCATCAACATGACATCAACACTTCATGCGTACTTCATCTTCATTTATTCTTTGGAAAACTTAGAGAAGTCCAACAAAATTTGAACTTCATTGTAGGAACAACCTCCTTAAGTGTGTTCGTCAGATTTTCATTAGTGTGAGTCTTCTCTAGAGTGACATCTCATTCGCATCTGCCAGATAAAGTGATGAAGAACATCAATGTGTTTAATTTGGGAGTAAAATAATGAATTATTTATCAAATTGATTGAGCTTTCGCTATCACAATGTACAGGCACGACTTTTTTCTAAAGCCCCAACTCATTCATCATCCATTTCAACCAAATAGCTTCCTTTAATGCTTATATCACTACCATGTATTTAGCTTTAATTGTATAAAGTACAATTATATACTAAAGCTTCGACATTCACCTGATAGATCCATCTACTAACACAAACGAATAATCAAAAAATTAGATTGGATTTGACCGAGTCCCGATTGATATAAATGAGTCTAATCAAGGCAATACCCAATTCACATCCCATGGAAACCTATTAGTGGAGTTGAAAAGGCAACAGTTTTTGTCATTACACGTGGACCACACTACGGACGTTCATTTAGACGGTTGTGACAGATTAAGAAGCAACGGGGTTATCCAAAAAGGACATGGATAGATAGAAAAAGTTGGATAATCAAGTTAGCAGTGATGCATGGTTCATGCGGATGCATGAAAATATTTCACACATGGGATACGTACATTCCATATATAGATGTGACTCAGCCATCTGACCTCAACATTTTAATTTTAGAAATATGCTTGCCATGTATACAATCCGTGCCAAATTACTGCCAACGAGCTCAGGAGTTGGAAAATGTGTGTTTTTTTGCCATGCCCATGTTTTAAGATTGGGCTATCCCTGACTGGCCAATTTATTCATTGGTCGTGTTAAGACTTAGCTGAGCTAGCCAGAGTCACCCCTATTTTCAATTTTAATTGATGTTGTTGATCGTCAAACTAGATTGGGTCTGATTGAGCCCCAATCAATATGGATGAGTCTGATCGATGGAAACCTCTTAGTGTCATTGAAAGGAAACCAATTTTCCTCGTTTATCATTGACCACACTAAGGACGTTCATTTGGATGGTTGTGACCCATTGAGAAGTAATAGGGTTATTTGAAATGGACTTGGCTTAAGAGAAAAAGTTTGATGATCTAGTCAACGTTGATGGTTCATGTAGACGCATGAAAATAGTTTACCCATGGCATGCATACATTCTGTGTGTACATGCGACTCAATAATTTTACCCCAACAACTTAATTTTAGTTATGTGCTTGCCATGTATACATTCCATGTCAAATAACTGAGATCAAGAGTTAGAAAATGTTTGTTTTTTTGGCTATGCCCATATTATAAGAGTGGATGACCCCTGACTAAACAGTTTGTTCCTGAGTCTTGTCAAGGCTCAACTGAGTTTGCCGGATTCACCCCTATTTTAATTTTAACCGATGTTGTCAGACCCTCGAACTGGATTGGGTATGATAGAGTGTCAGTCGATATGGATGAGTGTGATCGAGGCAATATCCAGTTCACATCTCATGGAAACCACTTAATGGCTTTGAGAAGACAACAATTTTCTTAGTTAGACATGAATCACTTTAAGGATGTTCATTTGGCAGTTGTGACCAATTGAGAAGTGACAAGGTTATTAGAAAAGGAATTGGTTGAAGAGAATTTTTTTTTATTTTTTTTGATAATCTGGCCAGCATTGACGGTTCATGAAGATGCGTGAAAATATCTTACACATAACATGTATACATTCCGTGTATAAATGCAACACGATAATCTGACCCAGACATTCTAATTTTAGTTAGAAGTTTTCCATCTATACATTGTGTGTCAAGTTACTACTCAAGAGTACGGGATTTGAAAAATGTGTATTTTTGGCTGTGCCAACGTTTAAGAATGGGTGACACCTAAATGACCAGATTGTTCCTGCGACTTGTCAAGACTTAGTCGAGTTAGCCGGAGTCGCCCCCTATTTTATTTTTAACAAATGTTGTTGAACTATTGATGTTTTCATTTAAACCAATCTGATTTAAATGATTTTAAACTCACAAGTCTACAAATCAGATGTAGATATGGTACGTATTACAAGATCATTTCCACGAGAACTGGTTATCACAATTCGAAATTTACGACTTTTCTTAACCAATCCAACAAATGGTTTAGCAAACTATTAAGAAAAATAATCTAAAAGGATAACTGAGAACAATGAGTAAAATCCAATCAAAGAGAATACTAGGACTTTCGAATCCACCCCTAATTATCCTAACCCGTATTTTACCTGTTGATTCACCCTAATTCAGATTGATATAAATTTTAATAAACAAAGCACACCCTATGCCCTTGATCGGGCACACAAAATGTATAATCCTTTAAAGCATATAGACCACATCTTTCCATACATGGTCAGGCATGGAAAGATGTAGATTCCTGTTTCTTCCTCTAAAGGAAACCTGTTCATGGTCAGACACAAGTACCTATTTAAGATTCCAAACAACATCCATATCTAGACTTTGGTCAAGCTCATAGAATGGAGAAACATGAAAATTACAGTTAAACACACTAGCGAAAGAAACAAATCAACCAGATTAAAATAAATTCAACATAGACAAGAGTTATTCAAATTAGGGGCTTCATCTCATCCCTAGCTACAAGATTACCAATCCATAATTTCAAATAAAAAGAAGAAAAAATAAGATTTAAACGCTAGGAACATCTCCCTTCTTCCTTCCTCTCTCTCTCTCTCTCTCTCTCCCCTCTCTCTTCTCTTTCTCCTCTTTCTTCTCTTTCTCCTCTCCTTGGCTCTCCCCAGCCTCTGGCCCTCCTTGCTTTACATGTCTCAAGCCCTTTTATAGATGCCAAGGGTGGTGGAGTGTTGGAATTGGTCGTACAACTGTAGCAGCAACAGCTATGTATGTTTTTTTCGTAGCAACTTCGAGCTTTCATATCTCCCATTTTCTTCGCATGTTGTCCGTAAATTCAACGTCCCCTGGGAATGTTTTCAATGGGCTACAAGATGGTGGACCACAACCGCCTCAAAGTCAGTTTTTACGGACGTGCGTTAGCCTACGCACGTCCGTCGCTGAGGTGATCGGTGGGCTCCACAGAAGTGTTTTCAGAGAAATCCACCCCGTTCATTAGATCCAAGACGAAATTTCGGTCATAGATGAATGACTTTGAATGTGCATTGGCACGGCCCAGAGAAGAAATTACACTAAAATCAATTTGAACGTCGCAAGGCAACCCGTTTATGGCCTCCGTATCTCACACATATACTTGCATGGGTACAAACAGTCAGTATGGTTTTGAAGTTTGTAAACCCATTTACAAGATAGACTGCTTGGATTAGTCATACGAGCAATGGGTGGGCCCCACCACAGAGGTCTATAAAAAGGGACTTTCCGTCCGTTACGCGAAAAGCCGAAAACAGCAATTGCTGTTTTGGAAAGATGCTGGTCAGCGCTTGCGCTGACCAAGGAGACGGTGCGGTGCACAGCAGGCACGTGTGTACACTATGTACACACGCTGTACATACGGGGTCTACTGTGATGCTACTCAGAAATCCACTCCGACCATATGTTTTGTCTCCCCATTTAAGGCGTTGACTCCAAATTTGAGGCAGTTCCAGATATTAGGTGGGCCCAGAATCAACGTTTTATGGGCTGATCTGTCAGTTGGGGCACTTCCATAGTGATCTGAGGCCTAAAATTTGAAATTTACAGATAATTTATGTCCCTAATCCCATGTATGAAGTTTCGAGCCAATCAGATGGCGGGAACCCTGTGATCTTGTATTCTGCACCAATTTCGGGCCGGTTTAATGCAAACAACTCGATTTTCTTGGATCCCTAGCATATAAATTCTTCAATATTGGCCCTTTGGAGTCCGTCCCTTACTCTGGTAACTTCGGAGCATCAAATCCACGCTTTTAATACTCTTTTTCAGTCCAAACTCCTTATTACATCCTGCAACAAAAACACGATTAACATGTGACATTAAGCATTATCATGTAAGTAAAATCAAGCAATAACTAGGGTCTGATATGCAATATTCGACCCTCATCAAGTATTGAACTAGATTGGAGCTTATCGAATCCTATTAGATATGGATGAGTCTAACCAAAGAAATACCCAATCCACGTTCCATGGAAACTATGTAGTGACCTTGAAAAGAAAACAATTGTCACCTCCCAAAAATAGAGCTTGAGCCTTGTTATGTTCTTATGGGTTAGTTTAGTAGTTGTCGATGGTGAAATTTGTTCGATCCTGTCTTAACTCTTGCTAGCTGGAGTATTTACAATTTACTAAAGAATAAAAGAAGACACCAAGGGCGCCGGTTAAGGCCAGGGACCGTACGATGCCCAGGTTAGGTAGTTTCGCAAAAAGAGTAGAAGAATTGAGATATTTGTTGTGTACCTTTACTCATGACACGGGTGTATTTATAAGCTTTTGGAGGCGATGTGTATATGACAAAGCCTCTCAACCCAACTTCCGAATGCATTGTGGTTTTCTCCTCGAGATCCACGATGAAGATCTTAGGAAGATTTTCTTAAGATAATATCTCCAAGTAGTTGAGATCTGAGGAGGTATGGGCAGGTGGCTGAGGCCGACCTCTAAGATGGCTGGGTCGAGATCTTATAGACTGAAATGAATTGTCAATCGTGGTCGAGAATGGTACAGACTGGGTTGACGTATTGATTGTAACTGAGGCTCTTCTTCGAGGCCAAAGTTGGTACCCGAGGCTGAGGTCAGCATCCAAGGTCAAAGTTGGTACCTGACGCCGAGGTTGGTATCTCAGGTCGACCTCCAAAGTTGGTAACCGAGGCCGAGGTCAAAGCAATCCATAGTCATCGAGTCTGGTTGCTTGGCTCATCGAGTCCATTTTTACTTATAATAATAGCCCTCTACTTCCAAGCGTTCTTCAAGAGCTTAGAAAGTAAGTTAGTGTGGACTGGCATTGTGATGCCTCGCGCGAAAGAGGTCGGGAGGCTGAGAGGTTGGACAAAGTAGAGCGAGTTGGCCGAACAATCGTAGGATCGATAAGTTGATTGTACAGTGGTAGATCGAACACGGTAGAATTAATAGGAGGGACTTTTCTCCCCTTCAACTGAGGAAAGTCTCAGTCGTTTGCATAGTAGTAGGCCGAGCACTGGGTAGAAAGACTTTCTTCCCTTATACTAAGGGAAGTCCTCATAGTCAATCATAAGGTCGGATAGTCGAGAATTGAAAGAAATTCTCTACCTTTGACCTGAGGAGGTTCTTTTATAGTAGAATTCATAGTGGAGAATTTTCTTCCCTTGCACTAAGGGAAGCCCTCATAGTCGATCATGTAGTTCGGATAGGTGAGAAATCATTTAAAAGAAAATCTCTTCCCCCAACCTTGGGGAATTCTTTTATTATAGAATCCATAAAGAAATAGAAAATGTAATAGTAGAATCATAAGCACCTTTTTTCTTTTTAAAAAGGGAGACTGCTCTTAGTCGAGTAGGTCGGGATTGGTCGACGAGTCTTATTATAGAAATCGGTTGATTGGCTCAACTTGGTTGTCAACTTTCCTTACTCAACCCAACTTCCTCAAGTACATGCTTCGGCTTGGTGTTCAAGGGAGTGTATTGATGGAAGTGACTTTCTAGATGTCGGTTGGTACGATGTTCTCGATTTTGGTCGTACTCTTTCTTTCTTTTGGCATTAACAGCAGATGGCTCCCCTTCTTTCCTTCGCTTCCTATCCTTAGCCGAGTTGTTTCCTCCTCGAGTAGCTCTTCGCGAACTAAAGAATTCCTCTGCATTGGAATATTTTTGAGCTCGGTTAAGTAGGTTGGCGAGAGTATTTGGGAGTTTCTTACCAATAGAGAAAATGAACTTTCCTCATTTAAGGTCGGGTACCAGAGCGGACAGAGCTATCTTGTTGGAATAATCGTCGACCTGTACAACTTCAGCGTTGAAACAGATGACATAGTCTTTTAGCAGCTTGTCCTTCCTCTGAGTGATTGTGAGAAGATGAGTTGAGGATTTCTTTTGTCTTTTCCACCGATGAACTGTATGACAAAGGCCTTGCTAAGTTAAGTGAATGAGTTGATGGACTTGGGATTTAATTGCATGTACCATTTTCATGCAGTTCCCAACAGAGTCAAGGAGAATGCTCGGCACATTAAAGAGCTCGATGCGCTGTGGAGCTCCATCCATCCCTTGAAGGATTCGAAGTGCTCAGCTGGGTTGCCAAACCACTAGTAGGGGGCTATTTAGGGCATTCAGAACTTGGGTGAAAGTTGAGATCCTATGATGTCGTTAGTGAATGGCTGCCCTGTCTCTTCCAACATGGCCTCGACGGAGGTTAGCATTTGGGCGTAGTAGGCTTGGCGGATATCATTGATTTGACTTCGCAGTTCCTTGAGTTCTTCCTTCCATCGGCCCTCATTCTTGGATACTGCCTCGGGAGCCTTTCCACGCCTTTTCTTCTCCAATGTGTGATGCAAGTCGAAGTCAACGGGCGTGGTAGTTCTCGAGGTGTTAGAGGGTGAATGGCTTGGCTGCTCAAGATGTTTCTTAGTTCTCTTTGAGTCGAACAGTGCTTGAAGTGGTGCAGAGACTTCGGTGGCTGCTCGTGCATCTATCCCTTGGTTGGGAGGTGAGTTTTGTCTCTCCAGGTCTTGCATTATCTAGTTAATATCACTGGTCAAGGCTTCGACTTAATGTTCCAGAGAGATGAACCGACCTCCCCGATTACGTGACCTCTGCGCAGGGCCGGCGGGGGCAGAATCAACTGGGAGTTGGGAAGGCAGATCTCCTTGGTCTGCGGACTATTGTGTTGGAGCAGGAGCAATTACAACAATGACGACCAGAGCTCTCTTTCTTCCTTTCGCCATATAGAACCTCAATGAGATGGGAACGACTTGAATGTCATTCCCATAGATGACGCCAACTGTTAATGTTGAAATTTGGTCAATCCTGCCTCACCTCCTACTAGTCAAAGTATTTACAATTTACTGAAGAACAAAAGAAGCACCATAGGTGCTGGTTAAGGCTAGTGACCCTTCGATGCCTAAGTCAAGTAGTTTTGCAGGAGGATTAGAAGAATCAGAATATTTGTTGTATGTACCTTTACTCATGGCAGTGGGTGTATTTATAAGCTTTTGGGGGTGGTGATGTATATGGCAATGCATGTAACGCCCTGAAAATTAGGGGTCGAGCAGGAGCCCAAATCCCGAGTTCCAACGCATCACTTATGCAATATAGATAATGATGATTAAATGTTGTTTGTATTAGTGCCTTAAACATGAGTGGGACTATACCAAACCAGCATATCATACTCTAGAGGCAATTAAAGTTACACAAGCGGAAGACTGTGATATTTATAGAAACTATATAAAAGTAATAGTAAGTCCTCAGAGTATGATTGTCACTAGGTTAAACAATTACAAGTTTAGTTCCAAAAGGTACAAAATAAGAAGTGTAATGGTTTCTATCCAAACCCTTGTAGCCCCATCAGCGCTACTCTAGGTCTACATAGACCCGCCAAAGAGTTGCATATAGGAGAACTCCTCCTGGTCATCGTAGTAGTTCGGCTCTGCCTCATAAGCATCGTCATCACCTGCATCTACAACAAAGTCGAGTTGGTGTTTAAAACACTGTCCCAGAATGTGGGAGTGAGTGATCAACTCAGTGGAGCTATAGAGCAAAGGTTAACATGTAATCAATTTAATCAAGTAGCAATGATAAAGCAATAAAATCAAGCATCCCTAAGTACTTTAGTTAATGCAACCATGATATGTATAATGATGCATGCCCTCGCTTGCACTCCCTCTTGCGACAATATCTAATGAACGCGGCATGCAGCACTCCCACTGTGCTTTACACCGACGCCAACAGCACATGCAGTGTGTTGTTATGAGCATGATTACCGAGTTCTTATTAGTCCTTTTCATACAGTAGGATTGGGAAGCTAAGGTACCTCCCTTATATCATTTCTTAAATAATGATCCATTTTAGGGTCATTAGTCCTAGCCAATCTCATACGATATTACGGTTCCAGGTCGCTACAAAGGGCTCGTCACCTCAATGCAGGCCTATCTTATACTCTAGTTGCTGTGAAAAGGCTCGTCACCTCAATGCAGTCTCAGAGTATGCTCGAGGTCACTACGAATGGCTCATCACCTAGTCTTAGGCCGACAGCTCGAATACAGTGTCCCATACCACCGTATTCGGTTCACGAGTCTGGGTTGCTCACTGGTCACTATGGGTGGGCTCGTCACCCTAGCATACGCCAACAGCTTGACCACGGTGTCCCATACCACCATGTTCGGCTCATGAGTCTTAGCGGATTGAGGTACCAAGGTTAACGAGTTTTCGCTGGTGAATTTGGTACCCTATATTCAAGTAGTAGCGCCCATACATGGTGAACATAGATTAGGTCAATCGGGTTACTTGACAAGATCGATTGGTACAAGTGTACGTTGATTTGATCGACATGGAGTGTGTAAGTGTCACGCCCCAAACTCAGAAACCGGGCTCACAAAATTCTCGATCGCCGAATCTGGCGCCGACAGCCTCCTTAGTACCCCATTCTCGGCTCCCGGCACCCATATACCAGGTTCCGATCCTGGGATGCTACAAGGAGGATTTCTAATAACTATTTGATTCGTAATGAGCATAACATAAGCATAACTCACGAACAATAACCATAAGAACACCACCATAAAATCCACTATGATCAAAAACTTTTGAGTACAATACATCTAAAGGGAAATACAAGATAATACAAGTATGAAAACTCCAAAAGCTCAGCTGCACGCTCCAACGACGGCGAGACTAAGGCTGCGTCCTGGCGTCACCTACACGCATCAATCGTGCATAAGCTTATAGAAAGCTTAGAGGGTGGTGTAAGTGTGTGCGCAATATAAGCGTGCTCAGAATGTAAGGTCAGAGTAATGTAGATTCATGCTGATGAATACATGAATACAATCAGTCGTACCAAGGCTATACAGTACAAGATGTGAATGCGATCGGCTATATCCAGACCATGTGATGCGAGATGCAACTCAAGCATGCCAATCCTCATCATATATCAGTACAGTTCTCATTCTGGATAATCACCGGGGTCTAGTACACTCTACGCCAGCTTGTTGTCCCTATCCGAACACATAACTGGGAGAGCAGAAGAGACCTAACTATCCACCTGCCAATATCGGGCTCGGCTCGTCGATAGCGGACCGATTCCTCAAGCTGGTAAAACTCAACCTAGAAGTTGCTCCCTCACTCAGGCAGGTAAGGTCACACCCCTTTCCAACCGACTACGACACAGTGGGAGACGCGGCCTACTGGTATATGGCCATCGCGCACTTGTGTATCCACCCGGTCTCGACATTGGAGTCATCCTCTAGTACCATTGGGTTTTCGAATTTTCACTGAGGGACATCTATGGCGCCCGTATGCTAGAACCAAACATTTTTGGTATCCAATCCAGCCACCCACGATGCATCTGTGGAGGCAATGACCCTGATGTCGCTAGGGCATACGATAATCACAATCATACAAATGCAAGTGCATGAGTCACACTACCAGTCATGCAACAGTCCTACGTGTGCCATGTACTTATGTAGGGCAACTCCGCCTATCAGGGAGCCCATAAACATTCCGCCGAAGGTATATGCTATGATCGGTCACTCCACATATCAGTCATACATATGATGCGTATGATCATGAATCATGGATCTACACTAAACATGTATATAAAGATGGGTCTTGTATATAATAAAAATGGGCCTAGACAGCCTATTCACTACAAGTATGGGCCTACCAATGGGCCTTAGGGAGAGTGATAATGCGGGCATTTAACCGACATCATCCTGACAATGTGGGCATCTAACCATCATTGCTCCCAAGGCTCGGCTCGCCTTAAATATCATTAAATAAATCATGGCGGAATCACACATTGCAATGTGCCTTAGGTACATCCCATTGGGCCTCAAATACATCCAATGGGCCGTATCTCATGGGCCTTATATTCAGTAAGTGGACCACCCCAATAAGCTTCACCAATGGGCCTTAGGTACTTTGCAATGAGCCATCACCCATGGGCCTTGGAATGCATTAAAATGAGCCCAATCACATGAGCTTCGTATACATCAAATGGGCCTAATTACATAGGCCTTATATATACCAAGATGAGCCTCAACAGTGGGCCACAAATACATCAAATGGGCCTACACACATGGGCCCATATATAACAAAGTGGGCCTCAACAACGGGCCACAAATGCATTAAGGTGGGCTTAATCACATGTCAAGATGGGCCTAAATACATTAGCCCATATATACCCAAGTGGGCCTCATGTGAGGCCTGTCAAAATGTTTATTTTTCTATCCAATCTGTTGAAAAGGTCATATGAATAGGGGCCCACCAAAATGTCTATTTACACCCAATCTGTCCAAGCCCACAGCGATGTTTATTTGCCACCCAAACAGTCCATAAGGTCATGTGGACCTGGAGCTCATGGTGACGTTGGTTCACCATCCAAACTATTCATGAGGTCAAGTGGACCATGGGCCCACTGAAATGTTTATTTGCCATACAATCTGTCCATAAGGTCACATGGACAAGGAGGGCCCACTGTAATATTTATTTGACATCCAATATATTTAAAACAAATCGCTTGGACCTGGGAAAGCTGGGGTCCACTGGAAATGTTTATTTTCCATACAACCTATTCACAAGGTCACGCAGTCAAGGGGCCCACTGTGATATTTGTTTGATATCCAAATTGTTAATAGGGGTCACACGTACGTGGAGCCCACTGAAATTTTCATTGCCATCCAAACCTGTTCATAATGTCACGTGGCCAGGGGCACACGTGATGGACGGCATGGACACAATACATACATCTGAGTGAGGGCCCACGGCCACGCCACCGCTGGGCGCTGACACGTTCCAGCGGCATGTGCCCACTATAATGTTTATTTGTCATTCAACCAATTCATGAGGCCACGGTCGGGGGCCCACTGCAGGGTGGTTTGCCAATCCAACCCACTCATTATGTGTGTCCCATCTAACTGAGAGTCCAGACCAAGTTTCAGCCATGTCCAAATCTCAGGTAGGCCCCACCAAGTTCTTTTATATGTTTCAGGCGTGTCTTCACATGATTTTAGATGGTATGGCCCACCTGAGTTCGTATACGGCTGATTTTTGGCAGGGACCCCACTGCCCTAGGGGGCTTACTAATGGACGGTGTGGATTTTTGAATCGCACCACGTGGGGTCCACTGCTGGGGCCGTGAGCCCCAACCACCTCGTCCGCCCGCCACTCGCCAGCGCTGGACGCTGGCGTCCCTTTTTTTTATATTTTTTTATATAGGGCCCACAATGAGATGATCCAAACCATCTATTGTGTGAGTCCCACATGGTGGACCGTCTAGTCAAATTTTAGGGTGCATCCAAATTTCAGGTAGGCCCCACCAAGTGCTTTTGTATGCTCAGGCATGTCTCCACATGTTTTTAGATGGTATGGTTCACCTGTGAATCAGATTGATCCTAAATTTTGGCTCAACGCTAAAATAATCTGAGAAAGAGAATGGACGGCTTGGATCAAGAACATACATCAAGGTGGGGCCATGTTGGAGCAGCCCGCCATTTCTCTTCCTTAACGTGGACGTCTCTGGACGTCATGGCATAAAGTCATGCCAATAAAAAAAATATTCTTTTTATCCTAGGTGGGACCCACTTTAACTAGATCTATCCCGTCCATTGCATGTGTCCCACAAAAATAGGGGTCCAAAACAAGTTTCAGGTGGGTCCAAGCTTCTGGTGGACCCCAACAATCATTCTTCCAAGTTTCAACAGAAAATACTACCATTCTTAATACCACGGCCTGCCAGATGATTGGATCGGTCTCATTTTTCGGCTCAACGCCTAAAATGATCCCGAGAATAGAATGGATGGCTTGGATCAAATATAAACATCAAGGTGGGGCCATGTTGGAGGGCCCACCATTTCCCTTCCTTTTCTTTTTTTTCTTTTTCTTTTTTTAAGCTTGCAAGTACACACCCCTGACAGTAGACACACTCCACGTTAACCTCTTCACTCCCATGCGGCATGGATGAACACATCATTATGGTGGGTCCCACATGTACGTGGCCCACCATACCCATATACATATATATATATATATATATAATATTAATATAATATAATATATATTTATATATATACATATATCAATAAATATGTATATATACATATATCATATCACCTAAAATGTGGTGGACCACACCATTGATGAATGGAGTGGATTTAACATGGCCCACTTCATTCTAGGGAGAAGAGAGAGAGAAAAAAAAAGAGAGAAAAAGAGAGATACGGTGAGATAGAGGGGAGGGTCCCCACCACTATGGGCCCTCCATAGTTACAACACATACATCGAGTGGGTCCCACAACAAGTGGGCCCTTAAAAATTGAAATGAAGGATGATCACCCACCTCTAAGCCTCCTCCTTGCTCCCTTGGCCTCCAATGCTCCTTTGCTTAACTTTTAACGGTGGTAGATGATGGATCAACAGTTGAGATGAGAGATGAGAGAGTAGGAAAGGTGGGCCACACTTGGCATTTGGGAGAGGGAGAGAGAGCTTGGACGTGTGAAGCTCTTTTGCTTCGAATTTTTTTTTTTTAAGAATGAATGAGAGAGAGAGGGGAGTGATGGGTGAAAAAGGGTGATGGAGTGATGTGGTGTGATGGGTGATGGGTGGAGTGATGTGTTGTAAGAAGGGATGGGTGGAGAGAGAGGTGAAGTGATGTGAGGGTTGACCTTGGGCTTGCTTGTGTAAGAGAAAGGTATGGGTTGTTGTACTTGGGTATGGAGTGACTTGACTTATACTTGACATGAGTGATTGATTGATTGATGGGACATCTCGTAGAGATTCCCTCGTAATTCGTAACACGCGGTATTTTCTTCGAATTGAACGCAGACTGACATCTTTTAGCCTGGGTATCGGGTCGGTGTGCGAGTCGCGGCGTTAGAACCGCGGCGACGGCACGGTCGCTAAGTTATAAGTTTCAATTTTAGCCATCTTTGGCATACAGGTCTCAACTTAGGATCGCTCGTAAACATCAGAAAGTGGTCGAGGATTGCCGAATTCGACTGGAAGGATCGCGGGAGTCGACAGAACAGTACGAACTAGGATACGGGTCTTACAGTAAGCACTCCGCGTGGCCTAGCCACTGTCGACAAGCAGCGTTTTATCGGGAGTGTCTGTCATGGCTAAACAGTTCGGCCACCGATCTCATACCATTACCAATTGCCTGGACTACGTCATAGCCCCAAACACATTCCAGGCAATAATATACTCATGTGGTAACCACAGATAGCATGTGAGAACTGAAATTAAACATAAATCTCACTTTAAGCAAATCGACAAAACACATACTACACATGTACCTTACCTAAGCATTTCATCCTTAATACACATAGTAGTACGATAGGTTATATAAAGGATTATATAACCATAGATAAAGGAGTTAAGAATCTCATCTCAATATCCTCATTACATGCAATTAAACAGGCATTTTCACATTCATGCATTTTATCAAACACTTAGGCTACACATATCATATACATGTAGTTAGGTAGTTATAACAGGTATTATAGCAAATCTCTTTATAAGGGGTTCACCATACATACAAAAATCATGTATTGTTAGTCAATAATCATGGCAAGCATAAATCATAATTCCATAGTCATTCAGACATTTCAACATACACATGAAATACATTTTAAAATCAACCTAGTTTATATATGTGTAATAGACAGGAAACATTAAAACTAGGCACGTGTGACAGTAATTAAGTCAATCATAAATCATTACTGACATTGAGAGCCTTGAAAACCATAAACTAAACATCTATAGTCCGCATCTTACGCCGATAGACATGTAACGAGCTCAGTTTGAACACGATGTATTTGTCTACAATAACAGGACAACCTACAACATGAAATAGGTTAGCTATTTCATCATTTACTTTACTCAAATCCCTAAAACCAATTAGGGTTAGTATTTCTTACGCAAGTATGGAATCAAAATCGCCCGTATAACGATACAGGAATGGTGGTTAAGCATGTGGAGCGGCGGGATTTAATCCCAGGATGAACTCTGACTCTCACCCTCACTTTTTCTCTCTTTCCTCTCTTTTCTCTCTTCTCTCCCTTAGGGTTTTCCAAATTCGTATGGAATGAGAGAGAGAGGGTTTAAGCCCTTTATATAGGCCCAAAACTGATGAGAATGGCCCCAGGGCCATGGTATACTTAGGCTATAGCCAAATACGGGCCGTTTCGGTCCAACGGATCTGTTCTGGAGGCCCCTTTTCTACATGCGGTCAGAATTAAGCTCCCTGACATCAGATTTAGTTCAGGCTAAGTTTTCGGTCCGATCGGGTTCTCGGATCGACCGGGGGTGACCTGTTTCAGTTCAACGGTCACCGGTGCTCGATCAGGGTCACAAGTACTCTGACATGTGTTAAAATTTTTTCCTAATCTGAGGGTGTAATTGGGTCAGATTCCAACGGTCTGAATCCTTAGATTTGGCCTGCAATCGATTCGACTCAATTCACTTAAGTTTCAGTTCATTTTCTTAAGATATTCGCGTTTCTCATACACTTCGCTTCGAGCTCAAGTTGTGCGTTTCTGAGTACTATTAGGACTTAATTTTTGAGGTACTGGTCAAGTCCATTAAGCAGGTCATAACCGTATAGTCTTAGGATAATCGGACTTTCGACGTGCGGTCCAGGTCCGATACGGAGTTTCATGATGCTCCCGAGAGCAACTAAGTTTTGAGATGATCCTAAGTTTTTAGGTAATGTAGCATTAGCGATCCTGTAGATTTTTGGGTCTTATAGATCGTATTTAAAGTGATTAGGGATAATTTCACAGGTAATCTAGTTTAGCACTGGTTAATTCTCACTTAATTTTTAAAGGATTTGATCTTTAGTGATTTCTGCTTAAGGTGGTACTCGGGTCCTTGTACTGATTTTTTCGAGACGTTACAATGCATCTCTATGATAGATGCCTATTGCAAAAGGGATCTTCTTCTGAATGCATTATAGATGGCTGAGACTGACCTCAAGGATGGCTGGGTCGAGATCTTACAGACCAAACTAAATTGTCAGCCATGGTGGAGAATGGTATAAAACAGGTTGAAGTGTTTTTCGTGATCGAGGCTTGTCTTTGAGGCTGAGGTCGGTGTCCGAAGCCGAAGTTAGTACCCAACGCTGAGGTCGGTATCCGAGGTTGACCTCCAAGGTTGGTAACCAAGGCCGAGGTCAAAGTAATTGATAGTCATCAAGTCTGACTGTTCGACTCATCTATCTCATACATTTGGTCAGTCCATTTACCTATAACAGTAGTATTTCCCCATAATCATGATATCTAACATCACAAATAAGATGTGAGAGAAACCCAAAAATAGATTCTATTACATTGCCAAATACAAACAATTGTTAGTATTGTCACACCTCAAACTCTAACATTGGGTTCACAAATTCTCGATCTCCGAATCTGGCACCGACAGCTTCCGTAGTACCCCATTCATGGCTTCCGGCACCCATACACTAGGTTCCGATCCTGGGATCATACAAGGAGCATTTTCAATATATATTTTATTTCACAATAAACATAACCATAGCATAACCCATGAATAATAACCACAAGAACACCATCACAAAATCCACTAAGATAAAAAAACTTTTAAGTACAAGGTGCATAAAGGGAAATACAAGGATGATAATAGCCAAAATCTACTAAAGCTATGCGACACGCTTTTGCTCCTACTCAGCTACAACTGCGTCCTCGTGTCACCTGCATGCATCTATCGTGCATAAGCTTATAAAAAGCTTAGAGGGTGGTGAAAGTGTGTGTACAATATAAACGTTCTCAGAATGCAATATCAGAGCAATGCAGAAAATGCTAGTGAATCCATGAATGTTAACAGCCGTACCAAGGCTATGATGCGATGCAAGGCATGAATACTATTAGCCATACCTAGGCCATGCGATGCGAGATGGAACTCAAGTATACCAATCCCCATCAGAATCCACACAATTATACAACTCATCTCTGGGATATCATCGGGGTCTATTACACTCTACGCCAATTTGCCGCCCTTATCTGAACGCACAACTAGGTAACTGGAAGAGACCTCACTATTCGCCTGCCAATGTCCGGCCTGACTCTTTGATAGCGGACTCATTCCTTAAGCTGGTTAAACTCAACTTAGATATTGCTCCCTCACTCAGGTGAGTAAGGTCACACCCCCTTCCAACCGACCACGACATAGTGGGAGATGCGGCCTCCTGGTATTCGGCCCTCATGCGCTCATACATCCACTTGGTCTAGGCATTAGAGCATCCTCCATGGTACCATAAGGGCTTGGGGACTTTCACCCTGGGACATCCTATGCGCCCCCATTCTTAAACAGTATTTTTGGTATCCTGCCATCTACGCTATGTTTAAGGAGGCTACAACCCTAATGCCGTTAAGGCATGAAGTAATCATAATTGTACAACATAAGATGCATAAGTCACACAGTCCAATCGTGCATCAATCCTACGCATGATGCGCGCTCATGTGGGATAACTCCACCTATCAGGGAGTCCCATGAACAACCTGCCCAATGTCATAAGCAATGATCAACCACATCTCATATCAATCATGTAGATGATGTGTATGGATATGTATCATGATGTTGTGCTATCACATACTCATAATCGATATCGATAATCGTTCTATATGCAAGGCGAGATCCATAGATGAACCGTTGATCTAAACTATAATATAAAGATCGGCCCACAGCCATGGATATACCAAATCCGATAGCATGGATCCATTCATCTATGGTGATGATGGACTATGCAAGATCGATGGGCCCTAATGATTTGGGTTAACCCAATAAGAGAATTGTAAGACCCGTATCCTAATTCGCACTGTTCCGTTGATTCCCGCGACCCTTCTCGTCAAATTCCGGCAATCCACGACTTATGGTTGACGTTGCGCACGACCGTAAGTCGTATCCTATTCATTTGAGCCGGCTTAATCCGAGACTTGTATCATTGCGACCGCACCGTCGCCGCGGTTCCAACGCCGCAACTCACGCACCGATCCGATACCCAGGCGATGAGATACGGACCCACGTTCAGTTCGAGTAAAAACACCGCGCGTTGCAAATCCCAAAGAATCTCTACAAAGTGTCCCATCAATCACATCAATCAATCCCATCAATCACCTCTCATGTCAAGTACAAGGACCCATACTTCCTTTCTCCACAAGTCAAGTCACTCCATACCCAAGTACAACTAACCCATGTCATGCCCATACCTTTCTCTTACACAAGCAACCCAAAGTCCACTCTCACATCACTTCATCCATCACCAAACCCATCACACATCACTCCATCACCCTTTTCCCCATCACTCCCCTCTCTCTCTCATTCATTCTCAAAAAAAAAAAAATCTCTCCAAGCAAAAATTTCACACGTCCAAGCATTCCCAAGCTTTTCCAAAAGCCAAGTGTGGCCCACCCTCTCATCTCTCATCCACACCATCAAAGGTCCATCATCCACCGTCCAAGGCGAAGGCAAGGAGCATTGGAGGCCAAGGGAGCAAGGAGGAGGCTTAGAGGTGGGTGATCCACCGTTAAATTTCTTTTTAGGGACCACTTGTTTGTGGGACCCATTTTTTTTGTGTGTAATTTGTATCATGTGGGGCCCATAGTAGCGAGGCCCCACCATCACCGTCTCTTATTCTCTCTTTCTCTCTCCTTATCCTTCTCCTAAAATGAAGTGGGCCCCACCGATTCATGATAAATCTACTCCATCCATCAAATGGTGTGGCCCACTACATATTAGATAAATGATATTTATTATATATATATATATATATGTACATGCAAGGTGGGCCACGGTCATGTGGGACCCACCTTGGTGAACGTGGACCATGTCCCTGTGGGACCCACCGTGTTGTATCTGTTTAAAGCACGCCGTCCAGCGTCTCTGGACGCTGGAATGGCAGCGTTAACACATTGCACTTAAAAAAAAAAAAAGAAAGGGAAAAAGTATACTTTTACAGTGGGCCAGTGATGCAGGCCCCACCTTAAGGTATTTGCTTGATCCAAGCCGTTCACCACCTTTCTCAGACTATTTTAGGCGTTGAGCCAAAGTTTGGGACCAATCTGATTCTCAGGTGGGCCATACCATCTAAAATCATGTGGAGACATGCCTGAAACATATAAAACATTTTGGTGGGGCCTATATAAAATTTGGACGTGGTTGAAACTTAGTTTGGACCCTTAATTTTGTGAGACACATGCAATGGACGGGGTTGATCTGTTTAATGTGGGTCCCACCTAGGATAAAAAAATAATTTTCTTTTTTGATATGACTTTGTGCCATGACGTCCAGAGACGTCCACGTTAAAAAGCGTGGCCGCATTGGCCCACTTGTAGACTCCACCATGATGTATGTTTTACATCTATACCGTTCATTTAATAGGTCCCCTTGAATGGTGCGTTGGCTCCAAAAATCATCCACAAACTGAACTCAGGTGGGCCATACCATCCAAATCATGTGAAGACATGCCTAAATCATATAAAACACTTAGTGTGGCCTACCTGAATTTTTAATGTGGCTGAAACTTGGTGTGAACCCTCAAACAGGTGGGACATACGTAATGGACGGGTTGGATTGCAAATAAACACTTTGGTGGGCCCTACATGGGATCCACTGTGGTATGTGTGGCTTACCACACCGTCAAAACAGTGGGTGGTGACACCCACTGTGATGCAAGTGTTTCACTCACGCCGTCCGTCCACGGCAGTGGACGGTGGCCCCCACTCAGATGTATGTGTTATGTCCACGCCGTCCATCACGTGGGCCCCTGGCCACGTGACGTTATGAACGGGTTTGGATGGCAATAAACATTACAGTGGGCCCTAGGCCATGTGATTCAATGATTAGTTTGGATGCAAATAAATAGTACAGTGGGCCCAGGTTGGGAAAAAAAATATATATACATTACGGTGGGCCCTGGGTCTATATGACCTCATCAGCAGGTTTAAATGGAAAATAAACATTTTGGTGGGCCCCTTGCTACATGGCCTTATCAACAGGTGGGATGTAAAATAAACATTTTTGGTGGGCCCCTTGCCACACGGCCCTAACAACAGGTTGGGTGGCAAATAAGCATTTCAGTGGGCCCAGGATTGGATGGAAAATAAATGTTATAGTGGGCCCACATGGGAGTCTACCATGATGCATGAGTTTTATCCAAACCGCCCATTTATTTGTTGTTGTAAAATTATTTCATGGTTTGTGCCAAAATGAACCAGATCTATGGTTCAAATGGGCCACCATGGTATGTGTATAGGGCCATGTTGACCCATTTATGACCATTCATTTAGGCCCACCTTGGTGCACATCTAAGACCATGGGATTAATCCCATTTGGCATGTGTAATGTCCATGGGATTAAGACCATTTGGCATATCTAAAGCCCATGGGTTTCGGCCCATTTGATATATACAATGCCCATGAGATCCGGTCCACTTATTCTATATAAGGCCCACGGGATCTAAGCCCATTTGGTACATATAAAGCCCATGGGATCAGGCCCATTTGATGTGCAAGGGGCGCAAATGGAATGGCCCATTTGACATATTTAAAACTCATGTGTGTAGTCCCACTTTGATGTATTTCATGGCCCATGAGTCATGGACCATTGCAATGTACGTCTATCATGGTTCGTGAAATGATATTTACGGCAAGCCGTGCCTAGAAAACAATGTTGGTTTGACGTCCACATTGTACGTACAATGTTGGTTAAATGTCCGCATTGTAGCTCTCTTTAGGGCCCATTGATAGGTCCATACTCGTTGCTATTCATTGCCTTATAACATGCTTAGTATAACCTCATGACTCATGCCCATACGCATCATATGTATGCTTGATATGAGTAATGACTGATCATAACATACGCCATTGGGCAGACCATTTACGGGACTCATTATGTGACTGAGTGCCCTACATGATTGCGCAGTACGCGCTGGACTTCTGCATGATTTGACGTGTGATTCATGCATCTCGCATACGTGTGACTTGATCACTACACGCCCTAGCGACATCAGGGCCGTGGCTCCACAGGTACATCGTGGATGACCGTATTGGATACCGGAAATACTTATTCTAGCACTGTGGGCACTTAGGATGTCCTTGGGTGAAAGTCCCAGAACCTTTTTGGTACTAGGAGATGCTCCAGCGTCTAGACCGAGTGGATACATGAGCGCCCGAGTGCCGAATACCAGTAGGCCGCGTCTCCCACTGTGTCGTGGTCGTTTGGAAGGGGGTGTAGCCTTATCCGCCTGAGTGAGGGGGCTATAAGCTAGGTTGAGTTTGACTAGCTCGCAAATGAGTCCGCTATCGACGAGCCGGGTAGGTATTGGCATACTACTGGTCAGGCGGATAGTGAGGTCTTATCCGCTTGCTTGACTGTGCAGCTAGGGAGGTGGCAGTCTTTGTGAAGTGTATTAGACCTCGGTGATATCCAGAGAGGAACTGTACTGATATACGTATTTGAGGAGTACCGACTTGCTTGGATTGCATTTCGCATATGACATTTGGCTATGTAGGCCTTGCATTGCATCGGTGTGGTCGATGGCATCTATATCTTGCATCATGCCTTGCATTACATAGCCTTGGTATTTTCATGGACTTACCACATACTTCCGCATTGTCCTGATACTGTACACTTGGCGTTTGCCTTATGCACACACTTACACCACCCTCTAAGCTTTTGTAAGCTTATGCACGATAGTTGCGTGCAGGTAGCGTTGGACGACAGCAGCGCTGAGACAGGAGTGCACATCAGGACCTTTTTGGAGCTTTTTGATCACCTTGTATTTCCCTTTCTGCATTGTACTTAAAATTGTTGTTATAGTGGATATGTGGTGATGTTGTTTTGTGACTTGGTTATGTCTGTGGTTATGCTCCTTTACAAAAAAAATAAATTCATTCTGAAAATCCTCCTTGTAGGATCCCAGGATCGGAATCTGGCATTAGATTATCAGAAGCCGAGAATGGGGCACTACGGAGGCTGTCGACATCGGATTCGGCAATCGGGATTCATGTGAATCCGATTTTCGGGTTTGGGGCGTGACAAGAATGATGAGAATGGGCCTAACAAGGCCTGAGGGAATGTTATAATGTGGACATTTAACCAACATCGCTCCCAAGGAGTGGCCCATATAGAGCTTAACATATAGTGGGCCCATGGCCTCACACAAGCACTTAATGTACATCACGATGGGCCTCACTCATGGGCTACATATGAATCACTTTGGGCCTCACCTCATGGGCCACATATACATCACTTTGGACCTTACCAAATGGGCCTCATACACCACATCAGGGCTCATTTTATGGGCCTCATACACATTAAATTGGGCCTCAAATATGGGTCAGAAATACATCTTATTGGGCCTCATTCAAAGGCCATAAATACATCACATGGGGCTTCATCAAATGGGTTGCAAACACATCACATTGGGCCACACACAAGGGCCTCATACAAATCACATTGGGCCTCACATACATCATAATGGGCCTTACAAAAGGGAAACCAATACATCATATTGGGCCGCACACAAGGGCCCATGGGATAGGCACAAGGGATGGGTAGTGGGTGCGTCACATAGATCATAGTGGGCCCAACAGAGCAGCTCATATAGGGAGAATATTAGGTGACCATATGGCCTACAATGCATACTTTAAGGTGGGCTTTTTGTACCATCAGAATGGGACTAATGGGGCAGCCCATAATCCAAGAAAAATGGATGGGCAGCATGGTTAAGAAACATACATTAAGGTGGGCCCCATAAACAACCCATGGAGGAATTTTTTAGAGGGTGTGGGGACCTCACATATTACTAATGAGCCCCACACAGATGGGCAACATGGAAATAGAATACATACAGCATGGTGGGTCCACGTGAGTGGACCACCACAGTTTGAATCAAACTGATATATACACTTTTCCTTCATCCAGGCCTTCCCAAACGAACAGGCAATGCGGATACAACATACATTGTGGTGGGCCACACATGTGGATGACACAGATGAAACACATACATCTCGGTGCACGCCACACTAGAAAATAGATGGGCGACGTGGATGAAAACATACATCACGGTGCGCCCTCACCCGCATGTCCAGACGGATGACTTGGATATCATATACATGAGGTGGGGTCCATTGTCCCTGGCCATCTGGACGGACAGATGAAGAATACATACACCAAGTGGTTCCCATCCCACACGTACAACACGTGCGGGGTGGGCCCTACACGGCTACTAGATGAACAGTGTGTATAAACACGTATGAAAAAGCCTAACTATATGTCCTAGAGGGGGAGAGGGTGAATAGGACTATGCCAAATAAAACTTATAACAATGAAAATTAAATAAATACGATAGCTAACAAATAATATAGACAAACCACAATGCAAGAATGTAAAGCAACCTCAAAATTTAGAACTTGAGAAGTTGATACAAATGTTGTTCTAAGCACAACCTTACACCAAAAACTAGAGTTTATGGTAGGACAACCTTATTTCTATAAAGGTCTTTGTATCAAATCTCAAATCGAAGAGGAATAATAAAAAATTAAATACAAACTGCATTGAAGAATAAATTACAATTACAAATATATTTTGTTCTAGGGACAACCATACACCATAGGATTGGCAGGGCAACCTTACAAGAACAAATAAAGAAGCTGGTAAAGGAATAACAAGAAATAAATGCTAGACTATTATGACATTCCACAATGCTTGAAATAAATGATTACAACATTCACATCCACTTATACATCCCACAAATGAATAATTAAGGATATGAAATATAAACCATTCGACCACCAAACACAAGGGATTATAGTGGTTCGCCTGTGCATTCATCAACTGTTAAACAATAGCCACACAAAATGCTACTCCACTCCTAATATCGTCACATAGCGGATATTAGCATTCACTATCAAATTAGGTTTTCACAGGTTCACCCAAAACCTTCACAATTGTGTCTTTCTCTGTGGGCTTACACAATTAAAAAAAACCTCACTTCTGAGTTTTCCTGGCTCTCCTCAGATAACTAATACAATGAGATTTTTCTGGCAAATCCCAAAAGAAATCAAAACAGAAAGGAATTTACTATTAAATGTAAAATACCTAATTTTCTCGTTCGTTGTAGCAGCCCCGAAGAACCAAGTCAGAGTAGATGATTGAATGTCCAAGTTCAATGTCCAAAACTCACATTACAATGGTTCTAGTTCTAATTGATTTTAAATTAAACCAAAATGGGCTAGCTTTAATTGATTTTGATTCTAAAGAAAGGGAAATAATAATTTCTCTTTTCAGATTAGATTGAAATAGAAGAAATAAAATCAATTAATAAAGCTAAAGAGAGAGAATATTAAATACGCACACTTAGCTTAAAATAGAGAACAAACTTATCTCTCAGAAGGCTGAATTAATTAGCTTGAATTGCCTCTCTTCTTCTGATATTCGTGCTCTATTTATAGCTGAGAAAAACACGTCTTCGACTGGTCTTAGGACCTCTACGACTGGTCGAAGAACCAACAAAAATTTGAATTTTTAGACACGATAAGATCTGATGGTTTCACGACTGGTCGTAGGTTGCATATGACTGATCGTAGACAGATGTTTTTCAATGCTGTACTTTGAATCAAAGATATACGACTGGTCGAAGAACCAGTCGACACTGTTCACACGACTGGTCGAATAGCCTCCAGGACTGGTCGTAGAGTAACCAAAATTTTTAAAAAATCTTCAACAACTTAGGACTGATCGTAGAGTTTCTTGGACTGGTCAAACTAGTGCTAGGAGTAGTCGAACAAGGTCCAGGACTAGTCTTAGAACAGTCCAAATTCACTTATAAAATGTATATAGATTATGTATCCTAAATGACCTACTCTAAAGGTCAACCTAAGGTCAATTATACCTCAATAGTGAAGCAAGGACATTGAAACTTAAAGACAAGTGACCTTTGAGTATAAATAAGCCTAAGATCTTGAACTTGAAAGCTTCTGAGATCTTGAACTTGAAAGATTTTCTTGTCTATCAAAGCTAATCTTGTTAGACTATCATCATGACTCTTCATGTCTTGAATAGATCTTTTGTTCATCATATATACAGCTTCAAAGCAGTGTCTTTGTCACCACAAATTTGAAAATAAAAAGGGGCTATTAACTATAGCACTTACAATCTCCTCCTTTGTCAAATTAGTGATAAAACACATTTCCAAGATATGATACATACCACAGAATATCTGATTAAAGAATCATGCAACAGTTGTTATCAATTGGCACACATTTATGAACCTGCAAATAAATATTCAACATACAGTCCACCTCTGCACATACAGTTACGTACTCCACATACTCCCCTTAAGTAACATATATCACAAAAAAAATGCACTATGCACAAAAAATTATGCGCACAATGCTACTCACTCCTCATAGGCAATCCAATCCAATCTAACATGAGAGAAGCATAAGAATCATTATCCATTCTCCCCCTTTTTGTCACAATATGACAAAGGAAGCAAAGAACAGATGACTAAGGAGTAATAAGTAAGGAGATAAATAAGAGGTAAGACAACATATGAGAACATTGCATAAGCAACACACATAATTCATAAACTGGGCTAAGTCAATGAAAGTTACAGTAACAAATCCGGTTAACTGAGCACAACAGTAAGATAGTTATTACAGACCAGAAAACCAAAAAAAAAACTAATCTGAACTAGATGAAGGAGCAAGGATAGAAGGATCAAGTTGATGCATGCCCTTATTCAAGCGCGTAAGATACTTGCACATATACTTGAATTATAAATCCTGGGTAACAGACATGTTTTCCATCATAACATTGATATTCTCAACCTTAGTTTTCAATGCATGCAAACGTGCATCAAAAGCAGAAGGCTCAAAATCTGGATCATTTGCAGAGTCAGAATCAAGTTCTTCAAAAATATCATCCATGTTAATATCATCAGGAGGAAGATCAGCAGCTTCTTCCTCATGTTCAACTTCAGCCTTACCAACACCATCTCTTTGGCTAGGAAGAAATTCCAGCTTCATCTTATTGATATTAGAGTTGTTAAATATCAGATGATGGATAGGGGCTTCTCTAACCGGCATATCGACTAACATATGCGTAGCCAATATAGTCATCAAATAACTAAAAGGGATATCATAATGACTAGGATGGAGTCTAAACTGAATGATAGAGTGACAAATCAAGGATGGTAAGTAAAGATGAGCACCATTGACAATATTATGAAGAACACGAATCATGAAAGCCGTTAACTCAGTTTTATTACCCGATCGAGGATACAAGTTAGACATAAAGATCCTATGAAGAATTTTGTATTTGGGTAACAAAAATCTTGAGGAGAGCGTATTTCCTTTATGCGTCCATTGAACATCCAGATTGCATAAATCCTTAGTTAGCATGCGTTTTCAGTCTGTGAGGGTTTTTCAGACAATGTATGAATGAAAACTCCCTCTTCATTCACAGGAATTTCCATAAGAGCTGAAATCAAGTGACGATCAATGTCAGATTTAAACGTTAGATTTTTCAGTGAAAATTCACACATGCAAGAAAACATGGACTGGGCAATGGACCGGTATGCTGGCCCACCCCTATGCAATAAGTTATCCCAACCTACAGCTTGGAGCATAGGAAGGATATCAAAAGGAGAAGTATGATTAATATCAACAGGATGTTCAACAATAACATTATGCAATTTGATGTCCCTAACAAAGGATGGATCATCCTCAGGAGCCCTAAGATGACGCGTAGTGATAGAGGCTGATCTGGAAGAAGATAGACCACGGGAAGTTATTTTTCTCCCTCTAGAAGCCATTTGCAACAAAGATTTCAAGAAGACAAGGAGTTACAAAGGATTGAGAAGAGGGTTTTCTCAAATCAGATTTTTCAAAAGAAAAAACCCAAATCACAACGAAATTCAAAATAGATAACTTTAAGAGAGAAATAAAAGTAATCTAAACACAAATCTACAAGAAAAACGTAAATGGAGCACTAACCATGAATATTTCTAAGGTTGGCTTCGACTAGTCGGACGTCGACTCATTGGTGAGTGAAAATAAAATGAGGAAGATGAAGTGTTTTCCCCAAATTGAAGTGATTTCACGAGTTTCTCGACTGGTCGTGGATGTACACGACCGGTCGTACATGACTAGTCGTATATATTCATGATCGGTCGAGGACCAGCCAAAAATGTAATTTTCCTTTTAGTTTTACAAAATTTTTTGCATGATTTGTAAAAATCAAAATCTAAACTAGCAAGAATATACAATATGATACAAAAAGGCATAAATTATCATCTTAAAATACACATGCCAAGATCAAATTTCATTTGGTTAAACCTACTTTTGTTGAGAGGTTTAGTGAAAAATATTAGCACAATGATTCTCGGTAGGTATATATTCCAAAGATATAACCTTTTCTTCTATTAATTCATGGATATAATGAAATCTAATGTCAATGTACTTAGTGAATTTTTTGAAATATTTATGGCACTGGAATTATCACAATATAATAACATAGAATCCTGTTTAATTTTATAATCACTTAACATTCGATTCATCCAAACAAGCTGCGTACACGCATTACCAGCTGAGATGTATTTAGCTTCAGCTGTTGAAAGTGATATAGAACTTTATTTCTTGCTAAACCATGAAACTAAACAGTTTCTGATATAAAAGCAACCATCATTGGTTGCTTTTCTATCATCAAGATGACTAGCCCAATCAGCATCCGAGTACCCAGCTAATTGAACCCTAGTCTCATGTGAATACTAGAGATTAAGATTAACAGTACTTGCGACATATCGCACAATCCGCTTGACAGCAATCAAGTGTGATTCTTTAGGATTAGACTGATATCTAGCACAAATAACAACACTTAGTGCAATATCAGGTCTACTAGAAGTTAAATACAATAGGTTACCAATCATGCTCCGATATAATTTCAGATCAACATTTTTACCCACAGAATCTTTTGAGAGTTTCAAGGTAGTACTCATACGAGTATCGAAGTTCTTACCATTCTCAAATTCAAATCTCTTAATTAAATTCAAAGCATATTTAGATTGAGAAATGAATATTCCATCAGGTTGTTGCTTTACTTGCAACCCTAGGAAATTATTCAATTCCCCAACCATGCTCATTTCAAACTGTGATTTCATCAAATCTGCAAACTCAGTAGTCATGTCAGTACAAGTAAATCCATAAATGATATCATCAATATAAATCTGAACCATTAAAATATGATCATTATGCTTTTTAACAAACAGAGTTTTATCAACACATCCCATTTAAAAAGTATGGCTTAACGAAAACTTGGTTAGTTTCTCATACCATGCCTTAGGAGCTTGTTTTAATCCGTAAAGTGCCTTTTTAAGGCAATACACATGATCAACATTTTTGAAATCTTCAAAATCCATCGGTTGTTCAACATAGACTTCCTCATGTAAATCACCATTTAAGAAAGCACTTTTCACATCCATTTGAAAAATCTTAATCTTTGTAAAACATGCAATGGATATAAACAGTCTGATTGATTCAAGACGTTCTACTGGTGGAAAGGTTTCATTAAAATCAATACCTTCAATTTGAGTGTAACCTTATACCACTAGCCTAGCCTTGTTTCTAATTACATTTCTAAGCTCGTCAGACTTATTTATGAAAATCTATTTTGTTCCAATGATGTGTTTATCTTTGGGTCTAGGTACGAGATACCAAACATCATTTCTTACAAATTAGTTAAGTTCTTCTTGCATCACAACAATCCAGTTTTCATCAGAAAGAGCTTCTTTTACACTAGATGGTTCTATCTGGGATGTAAAACATACGTAATTATATATATCCTCAAGTTGTCTACAAGTACGAACTCCAGTGAGAGGGTCTTCAAGAATTTGAGTAGTTAGATGATCTTTAACAGTCCTTAGTTCAGAATCAGTCTGATTAGATGAAGTATCAGGTTTATCAATTACAAGAACTTCAACATTATCTGAACTTGAGACTGGTGTGTTTAAGTGATCATCAATGACCACATTGATGGACTCTTGAATCACACCGGTCCTTTTGTTCATAACCCTATAAGCACGACTGTTTAAAGAATAACCTAGTGTAACACCCCGAATTTTGGCCAATCTGGGATTTGACGTCCTTAGGCAATGGGTCAACTAAAACACCTGAAAAATCGCTCAGAACCCAATTTCATAGCCAAAGAAACCACTTAGGATTAATTCCTATGGAAATTCAGCGTAAGTTAGCTAGCGCAACGCTGGAGTAGCTGGGAAACAGTCCCTGATCACTTTAAATATGTTCTACAAGACCCAAATCGAGTAGAACGTATTACTCCATAATACTCTATAACCTCGGATCAAACTCTAAGCGGGTTTGTTCTCTGGACCACTTTGAATTCTTGTATTGGATTTAGACCGCGCGTCGAAGGTTCGATACTTCCTATCTTAGACCGTTAGAACCGCCCAGCTGGACTTGACAATCATTTCGAAAATCAAGTCAAACCGATAATCACAGACTATTTCGTTGAACCCGGACTGAAGAGACCGCGAATAGGGATAGAATTGGAATTTCAAATTCAAATCTGGCACACGACTTGACACGTCAGTATTAAGCGTTCTGACCGTCAAAATTCATCCAGATTACACCCTCGGATCAGGAAAAATTTCTATTTATTATTATGAGACTTCCAGCCCTGATCTACGTGCGGTGACCGCTGAACTGAAACTGGTCCGCCACGTGCGATCTGCGAACCCTGCCGGATTGAAAACTTAATGCGTGCTAGATCTGGTACGCATGAGCTTAAGTCCGATCACATTCGACCAGGGGACCACCAGAAAGCATCTTTTGGACCGAAACAGCCCCGATTTGGTTACCCCTCAAGTGAAACTTGTTCCCGAGTCTATTTCGGGCAAGTTTGGGCTTATAAAAGGGCTTGAAACCCTCACTCCTCTCTCCCATCCGAATTTGCAAAAACCCTAGATTGGGAGAGAGAAAAGGTGAGAGTTTGTGAGAGAAGGTGGGAGAGCTTTTCCTGCTGCTGCTGCACGTGCTTAAGCGGCGTATTCCAATCACTGTGCCGGTGATTTCTCCGCATTTACAGGTAAGAAAACGCCCTAGAAAGTTGCTGATTTGATGCTTCTTTAGTTCCATAGTTTGTTAGTTGATAAATCTCGTAAATCAGGTTCCTTAGTCGCCGTAGACGAAGCGTATACGCTCCGTTCGAATTCTCACCCCTAAAAGGGAAAAGGTGCGGATATTAGACGCTTTGATTGACTGTTTCCAAAGCTTTCAATGTCGTTTAATAGTAGATTCTTGACGGCAACGCCGTTTGACATGTACGACATGCTGTCCGTTTCCTGTTTCGTAAACTAACGAAGAATATGAGATTTAGGGCATTTTAGTCATTTGTAGGAAGTACTGTTTTCATTCATAGTTTGCTGATGTGATTGACATGAATTATTGTCGCATTAGAATGTTAGGAATGCGTGCATAATTAGTTTGGCGAAGAGATTCGCCTAAATGTGCATTTCGGGTCGACATACTATATGTAGACTCAAGTGTGTAGTGTGAGTGTTTGTATAAATGCTTGTATTAGTATGTATTGCATTAAATGGTGTTATGAATTAGTTTGAGATTGAATTCTCAATTAATACGCTGATGGTGATGATTTCCAATATGTTGGCGATATGTATAATTTCATTATATGTGTGAAAGACATGTGTAAGATGATTTACTTAAGTTGTACATTATAACGTGTGTTAACATGCTCACATGTTTGTAATTCATTTCCAATACTCTTACCTGATTGCTGATGTGATTCCATGTGTTTGGGACTATACCTAGTCCAGGCAGTCGGTAACCGAGAAATATCGTGGTTGGCTTATCTTTGCCATGAACGACGCGTCGATGAACGCGAGCCGTGTTCTGGAGTTGGCGGCAGTGGTTAGGCCACACGAAGTGTTTTACGCACTTCATGTCGTCAACTTGAGATGCGATCGCGCTAGTCGAGCCCGTCAAGTAACCCGACTGGCCGTTATATGTTCACCCTGCATGAGTCATAACTGCTTGAACCTAGGGTACTGAACTTACCATTGTAAACCCTGTTAACCATGGTACCTTGATCCACGAAGACTCATGAGCCGGGCATGGTGGTATGGGACACCGTGGTCGAGCTGTCGGCCTACGCTGGGGCCACAAACCTCCCCGTAGTGACCAGTGAGCACCTAGACTCGTGAGCAGATTATGGTGGTATGGGATACTATATTCTTGCTGTCGGCCTACATTGATAAGGTGATGGGGGAGCGGTGCAACGAGTGCGAGCAACAGCCCTGGCAGCCCTTTGTAGTGACCGCGAGCGTATTCTGAGTCTACAGGAGGCGACAACCCTTCAGTAGCAGTAGAGTACAGTAGGCCTGTATTGATAAGGTGATGGGGGAGCGGAGCAACGAGTGCGTGCAACAGCCCTGACAGCCCTTGCAGCGACCTACAAAATATACATCGTATGAGATTACTAGGAGTGACGACCCTAGATAGGATCTGTGTTGGGATTGATACAAGGGATGTACCTTAGTTTCCCGATCTTGCTGTTTGAATGGACTAATAACAACTCAGAAATCATATCACCATAGCATTGCATGTGCCTGGAAGATGTGGAGCACTCTAGGGAGTGTGGCATGCCGCGGTCGTAAGATGTTGCCGTATGAGGGAGATCATCGGTGAGGGCATACATCACGTCATGTCATAATTGCATTAACAACAGTATTAGGAATGTTTGAATTACTGCTTTACTATTATCGCATGATTGACTTGATAACATGTTAATCTTTGCTCTATTATTCCACTGAGTTAGCTACTCACTCCCACGTTACGGGACGGTGTTCCTGGACACCCACCAGACCTTTGTGATTGCAGATGATGGTGCGGCCTACGAGGCGGAGCCGGACTTGATGATGATGAGGAGGATCCCTCCTTTATGCGTGTTCTGATCGACGGGATTACAGGGAGGTTGATTAGATACTTTGACACTTGTCATTTTATATTTTTAGCGCACTCATGTATATTCGTTTTTCTTACTTTTGAAGTATACATGTATGTATATAACCTGGTAACATGTTCACACTCTGGAGACATACAACAGTTTATATATGTTATACATACTATTACAGACTTCCGCTGGTTAATTTAACTGTCTCTGGAGTATGATATGCTGTTCTGGCTTAATCTCACTCATGTTTAATACATTATCACCGACAACATTCAATCATACATATCTATGTTGCATAAATAACATTTTGGAACTCGGGAGTTGAGTTTTTGCTCGACCTCCCGATTTTCGGGATGTTACAGATGGTATCAGAGCATGATTTGGATTAAACCGGGCCTGGGTTATGGTCACGCGACGCACGCTGTCACTTCCTTTGACTTAGGTGGGTGCGAGAAGGGTCTAGAAACACTTCTAGGATCCTAGATTCGCCAATAGGCGAAGTCTATTCATTTCGATCGCGAGATCGAGTCCGTAACGCATCTAGGGTCGCGTAAAGCAACCCGAATAGCTCATAGGTTGTAGGTGAGTGGGGTGAGATGTTCTTTGAACAATTCTAAACTCATAAATGTGAATCCTTGGGCCGTGGGACAACCACGACCCCTGTATTCAATCGCCAGGGCTTAAAAACCCCGTTTCACCAAAAATCTTCAAAATTCCTCCTCTAAACACTCCGACCTTATTTCTTTCTTATCCATTTCATATTAGGCATCAAACCTAATGTGAAAATAACAAAAATTAATACTTTCACAAAATTTTACAGTGAATAGTAAAATTTCATGAAAAAATGGTATAAGGCCATTCTAACTTCACTTTCTTTAGCAACTAAGGATCTAGATGGATGTACTAGCTCCTTCTACCCCAAATTCATATGCTGCATCATAGGGTTTGGTATTCGGGATTGCGGAGTGATCCCGGAAAGCCCCGAACACATGTTTGGGCTCATATAGGTCAAAATACAATGAACCAGGGGGTGGGCCATATATTTTTGGACTCCTTGAACCATGGGGGACCAGACCTATGTGGTCCCACCGGCCAACTTGGAGGTTGGCCGGCAATGCCATCGCCGGTCCGGCGATGCATCACCGACCGGTGGGGCCCCTTTGCCATGAAATTTGGGCGCACGCCCTTAAATGGGGTGTACATCCACCCCATATACCTCCCATCCCACGAAAATCCCTAAAACATCCCCCTCCTTCACAAACATCCCTCCCCTAAGCCCTATTCTCATTTTCCAGCAGCCGTTTCCAAATTTCGGTGTCCCAAATCACTCCTAGATCCCTCCTTGGCCAAAACCGACCACTACCCATCACTTATTGGGAGTTGGTAGCCCCTCCTCTTGAAGATTTCACCATTTGGAGCTCCAAAAATCCCCAAATAGAGCTGAAATCGTGAGGTGCTCCATTCCCCTTTTTCATTTTCATTTCTTTCTGAAAATACATCCTAGGGGAGCTTGAAGCATCCCTCTACAACGCCTAGATTTCGTTCTGTCCATTTGGGCAACCATTTCCCTGCATTTCCTCCTCCTTCCATGGCTATTGTTAAGGCTGTTTCAGCCTTTTCCTCCCTTTCCATCGTCCTCTCTCTCATGTCCCTTTTATTTGATCCTCAGACTCGTGGAAACCTGCTTACCCATCCCATTTCTCCACGTTATTCGCTTGTTTGATTACTGTTTTGAAATTTCTGTGTTTTGTGTTGTTAGGTAGAAAATGTGTTTGTGTTGTGGTTTGAGCTTAACATAGCTAAAAATTGTTGAATGGAGTGCATGCCGTTCATTTTTTTGTTAGGTATTGTCCCTTAGATTGGGAGTATTGTAACTCCCGAGATTCAGCCTACAAATTAATTTTTATCCCAACCCACCTTCCTACAAAGCATGCCACTCCCGATCCCAACATGGGATTAGGAATGTAGTTTCGTTTCATAGACCCTTGGCGTTTTGGACCTAGTGTTAGCACTCCTAGATTTGAAGGATCTGACGACATAAGAAATCCAATTCCAGTTAGACAAATCTTAACCCTAAGCAATAGAAGAATTCCCTGTAGTAGAAATGGAATGGAAAGCCATTTACTGTATAATCTTAGGCTTTGGATTATAGCTACAGAGTTACAGACTATGCTACTAGTTGTCTTAGGCAGTGTAAGGCCTATATATGCTAAGGGGTAGTAGGTTAGATTTGGTTGGAATGGGACTTCCTTCCTTCGATAAATCCCCTTATGACTTATAGACTTTTGTTGTTACCCATAGGAAGGAACCATACACTCTCAGGGAACATTTATAACTCCCTCAGATTGAACTTAGAATGTACTAGCACACCCCTTAGAATTGCCTTCCCCAAGGACTTATTGCATTTGGGAATGCGGAATAAAGGAACTACATGTAAGCGATGTATTCGCGGTTTGAATTGACTTCTTAATCCTAGTGGTTACCAATAAATCCAATGCTCTGATCAAGCAGAGGATCGGCGTCGACTCGGATTAAGAACTGATACAACGCATTTTCTGTCCTGATTAGACAGAAGGTTCAACGTATCCTGCTTAGACCCACTACACAACCTTTCTTCTGTGATGGCCCAACCACCTACAACCAAATAGGATCACATTGTCTTTGGGAAATAGTGAGGACTTAAAGCTAGTAGAGAATTAGACATCTTGCCACCAACTCATACCTACCCCTGAACTCAACCACTATAGAGCTTAGGCTCGTCTCTATCACCATAGATACCAATGCCATAGAATGCATCACTAGCAAGGAAAACCATGTAGAGAAAGGTTGTTTCCATTTTAGGTCAAGGATAGCTCCTAAGTTGCGCCTCGTTCTGATATACGGATCGATGCTAAGATTCTTCAACCTTAAGTAAAACTAAGTTTTAAGGGGGGTAGAACGTATTGAGTCCAATCCAGTTAGGTTAGTCAACGCTACCGTTTAATCAGAGTGGCGCAGCGGAAGAGTGGTTGGCCTCTTTCCCACTGGCCCAAGATCGAAACCTTTGAATTCGGATATACATACGATTGGGTTATTAAATAGGATTTGAACCTTCCTTAGAGAAAGTACTCCTTGTCCTTTGCCAATGTCGGGGACGACATTGTGTTTTAAGGGGGGTAGATTGTAACACCCCGAATTTTGGCCAATCTGGGATTTGACATCCTTAGGCAATGGGTCAACTAAAACACCTGAAAATTCACTCAGAACCCAATTTCATAGCCAAAGAAACCACTTAGGATTAATTCCTATAGAAATTCAGCGTAAGTTAGCTAGCGCAACGCTGGAGTAGCTGGGAAACAGTCCCTGATCACTTTAAATACGTTCTACAAGACCCAAATCGAGTAGAACGTATTACTCCATAATACTCTATAACTTCGGATCAAACTCTAAGCGGGTTTGTTCTCTGGACCACTTTGAATTCTTGTATTGGATTTAATCCGCGCGTCGAAGGTCCGATACTTCCTATCTTAGACCGTTGGAACCGCCCAACTGGACTTGATAATCATTTCGAAAATCAAGTCAAACCGATAATCACAGACTATTTCGTTGAACCCGGACTGAAGAGACCGCGAATAGGGATAGAATTGGAATTTCAAATTCAAATCTGGCACACGACTTGACACGTCAGTATTAAGCGTTCTGACCGTCAGAATTCATCCAGATTACACCCTCGGATCAGGAAAAATTTCTATTTATTATTATGAGACTTCCAGCCCTGATCTACGTGCGGTGACCGCTGAACTGAAACTGGTCCGCCACGTGCGATCTGCGAACCCTGCCGGACTGAAAACTTAATGCGTGCTAGATCTGGTACGCATGAGCTTAAGTCCGATCGCATTCGACCAGGGGACCACCAGAAAGCATCTTTTGGACCGAAGCCCCGATTTGGTTACCCCTCAAGTGAAACTTGTTCCCGAGTCTATTTCGGACAAGTTTGGGCTTATAAAAGGGCTTGAAACCCTCACTCCTCTCTCCCATCCGAATTTGCAAAAACCCTAGATTGGGAGAGAGAAAAGGTGAGAGTTTGTGAGAGAAGGTGGGAGAGCTTTTCCTACTGCTGCTACACGTGCTTAAGCGGCGTATTCCAATCACTGTGCCGGTGATTTCTCCGCATTTGCAGGTAAGAAAACGCCCTAGAAAGTTGCTGATTTGATGCTTCTTTAGTTCCATAGTTTGTTAGTTGATAAATCTCGTAAATCAGGTTCCTTAGTCGCCGTAGACGAAGCGTATACGCTCCGTTCGAATTCTCACCCCTAAAAGGGAAAAGGTGCGGATATTAGACACTTTGATTGACTGTTTCCAAAGCTTTCAATGTCGTTTAATAGTAGATTCTTGACGGCAACGCCGTTTGACATGTACGACATGCTGTCCGTTTCCTGTTTCGTAAACTAACGAAGAATATGAGATTTAGGGCATTTTAGTCATTTGTAGGAAGTACTGTTTTCATTCATAGTTTGCTGATGTGATTGACATGAATTATTGTCGCATTATAATGTTAGGAATGCGTGCATAATTAGTTTGGCGAAGAGATTCGCCTAAATGCGCATTTCGGGTCGACATACTGTATGTAGACTCAAGTGTGTAGTGTGAGTGTTTGTATAAATGCTTGTATTAGTATGTATTGCATTAAATGGTGTTATGAATTAGTTTGAGATTGAATTCTCAATTAATACGCTGATGGTGATGATTTCCTATATGTTGGCGATATGTATAATTTCATTATATGTGTGAAAGACATGTGTAAGATGATTTACTTAAGTTGTACATTATAACGTGTGTTAACATGCTCACATGTTTGTAATTCATTTCCAATACTCTTACCTGATTGCTGATGTGATTCCATGTGTTTGGGACTATACCTAGTCCAGGCAGTCGGTAACCGAGAAATATCGTGGTTGGCTTATCTTTGCCATGAACGACGCGTCGATGAACGCGAGCCGTGTTCTGGAGTTGGCGGCAGTGGTTAGGCCACACGAAGTGTTTTACGCACTTCATGTCGTCAACTTGAGATGCGATCGCGCTAGTCGAGCCCGTCAAGTAACCCGACTGGCCGTTATATGTTCACCCTGCATGAGTCATAACTGCTTGAACCTAGGGTACTGAACTTACCATTGTAAACCCTGTTAACCATGGTACCTTGATCCACGAAGACTCATGAGCCGGGCATGGTGGTATGGGACACCGTGGTCGAGCTGTCGGCCTACGCTGGGGCCACAAACCTCCCCGTAGTGACCAGTGAGCACCTAGACTCGTGAGCAGATTATGGTGGTATGGGATACTATATTCTTGCTGTCGGCCTACATTGATAAGGTGATGGGGGAGCGGTGCAACGAGTGCGAGCAACAGCCCTGGCAGCCCTTTGTAGTGACCGCGAGCGTATTCTGAGTCTACGGGAGGCGACGACCCTTCAGTAGCAGTAGAGTACAGTAGGCCTGTATTGATAAGGTGATGGGGGAGCGGAGCAACGAGTGCGTGCAACAGCCCTGACAGCCCTTGCAGCGACCTACAAAATATACATCATATGAGATTACTAGGAGTGACGACCCTAGACAGGATCTGTGTTGGGATTGATACAAGAGAAGTACCTTAGTTTCCCAATCTTGCTGTTTGAATGGACTAATAACAAATCGAAAATCATATCACCATAGCATTGCATGTGCCTGGAAGATGTGGAGCACTCTAGGGAGTGTGGCATGCCGCGGTCGTAAGATGTTGCCGTATGAGGGAGATCGTCGGTGAGGGCATACATCACGTCATGTCGTAATTGCATTCACAACAGTATTAGGAATGTTTGAATTACTGCTTTACTATTATCGCATGATTGATTTGATAACATGTTAATCTTTGCTCTATTATTCCACTGAGTTAGCTACTCACTCCCACGTTACGGGACGGTGTTCCTGGACACCCACCAGACCTTTGTGATTGCAGATGATGGCGCGGCCTACGAGGCGGAGCCGGACTTGATGATGATGAGGAGGATCCCTCCTTTATGCGTGTTCTGATCGACGGGATTACAGGGAGGTTGATTAGATACTTTGACACTTGTCATTTTATATTTTTAGCGCACTCATGTATATTCGTTTTTCTTACTTTTGAAGTATACATGTATGTATATAACCTGGTAACATGTTCACACTCTGGAGATATACAACATTTTATATATGTTATACATACTATTACAGACTTCCGCTGGTTAATTTAACTGTCTCTGGAGTATGATATGCTTTTCTGGCTTAATCTCACTCATGTTTAATACATTATCACCGACAACATTCAATCATACATATCTATGTTGCATAAATAACATTTTGGAATTGGGTTTTTGCTCGACCACCCGATTTTCGGGATGTTACACCTAGAAAGATCCCTTCATCACTTTTCATATCAAACTTTTTCAGATTTTCACGATCTCGTAAAATATAGCACTTACTGCCAAAAACTCAAAAGTATTTGACAGTAGGCTTCTTATCGAACCACATTTCGTAAGCCATTTTATTATTACCTTTACTAGTGTAAACTCGGTTAATAATATAGCATGCTGTATCGACTGCTTCAGCCCAAAGATTCTTAGAGAGCTTCATGCTATTTAACATGACATTAGCCATTTCTTGAAGCACTCTATTTTACCTTTCCATTATACCATTTTGTTGTGGAGTTCTGGGCACTGAGAATTCATGTAATATTCCTTGGTCGCTACAGAACTTCTTAAAACCGCTATTCTCAAATTCAGATCCATGATCACTACAAATCTTATTGATTTGAGAACCTTTTTCAGTTTGAATCCTTTTGAGAACTTTTCTTACTTCTTCAAGGGTTTCTGATTTGTCCTTTAAGAAGACTACCCATGTATATCTGGTAAAGTCATTTACTATTAGCAAGATATACCTTTTGCCACCTCGACTCTCCGTTCTGGTAGGTCCTATCAGATCCATGTGGAGAAGTTCCAGTGGTCTTGAGGTGGTATTGGAATTCACCTTTTTGTGTGAGTTCCTTATTTATTTGCCTAACTGACATTCACCACATATCTTATTTAATTTTTAAAGTTTTGGTTGACCTCTTATAAGTTCCCGTTTGTTCAATCTTTATAAATTTCGATAGTGTACATGTCAAAGACGTTTATGCCACAATTCAGTTTCGTCTATGTGGACCATGTAACATGTTTGATTAGATGAGATGGATTCGCTAACAATATAGTAGTTTTCAGATGTTCTATGTCCAGTTAGTATTAAAGAACCCTTGTTGTTTAGAATTTCACAGCTTTGATTAGAAAACCAAACACTATGGTTATTATCGCATATTTGAGATATGCTTAGTAAATTATGTTTTAGTCCTTCAACATATAAGACATTCTTAAATAACGGAAGGTTATAAAGTTAAATCGTACCTTGACCCATAATTTTGCAGTTTCTACCATCACCAAATGTGATTGAACCATCAGTCATATCTTTTAGATCGGTGAATAAAGCCTTGTCGCCTGTCATATGCCTGGAGCATCCACTATCTAGGTACCACTTTGAATGGCTTATAGCTTTGAAAGCGGTGTGGGCAACCAAGCAAGTGACCTTTGAAATCCATTTCATAACCATTTTGGGTTTATGTGGATAGTTGGTCTTCTTTCGATTGTAAGATTTATAAGTATGACCTATTGAGTTAGACTTTAGAACCTCCTTAAGTAAATCAAGTATCTTTTCAGCCAAAGTATTTTGGTTATGCTTCTTATAGTTGAAATAATTTCCTTTAGATTTTTGAACAGATTTAGGGTCTTTAGAAAACACTTGTCCTTTCCCTTTTGAGTTTAAGGTCTCTCCCTTTACAAACTTAGGAGGTGTATTTTTCAGTTTAGGAGAAACATTCTTATCATAACCCAGACCGGATCGATCACCACATTTTCTCGATCCTAATAAAAGTTTTTCTAATTTAGAATCACCTTGGGCATATTCCAAGTTTCCTTTAAACTCAAGAGAGAAAAAACTTCATGTTTTAGTTGGTTGTTTTCAGAT
The DNA here is from genome assembly GCA_037074715.1 of Magnolia kwangsiensis. Taxonomy (NCBI): domain Eukaryota; kingdom Viridiplantae; phylum Streptophyta; class Magnoliopsida; order Magnoliales; family Magnoliaceae; genus Magnolia; species Magnolia kwangsiensis. Next base: position 32,064,009 of record CM073586.1, on the reverse strand, counting down.
TTAAGATTTTCAACTTGGGCAGTTTTAAAATTCAAATCGCATTTTGTCTTTTCAAAACAGTCTGACATATGGGACTTTTCTAAAACAAGAGATTCATAAATTTTTTCGAATTTAGAATATTTCTCTTTTTGAAGTTTCAGTTTTACCGTAAATTTACAACTCTCCTTATATTGGGCATTATAGGCATTTTGAAGATCATCTTCATTTTCACATTTACTGTTCAGATTTTCTTCACTTGTTGAATCATTTTCTGAAAATGTGAATTTGGCTAGAGTCATAAGGGCTTTCACTTCATTTCCTCATTTAGTTTCAGAATCTTCAGATTTAGAAGAAGCTTCAGAATCAGCGGATTCATCCCAAGTAGCCAACATACCCTTCTTCTTAGGTTTGTCCTTTTTAGGACACTTGTTAGCCAAATGCCCATATTCTTGGCAGTTGTAACATTTACTATCTTTCAAAGATTTTCAAGTTTTAGATTTAGGTTTAGATCTTTTCTTATCATTTCCTTTTTGAAAATTAACTCTCTTTTTAGTTTTGAAGATTTTATAAATCTTTTTTTCCAAAAAGGCCATATCATCTTCAGAGTTATCTAAATCAGAATTTTCTTGAAAATTATTTTTAGAAGTTTTAAGAGCAACCGATTTTTCTTTTGTAGCTATAAAAGTTAACTCGTAGGTTTATAAAGAACTAACTAATTCCTCAACCCTCATATTATCCGTATCATGAAGTTCCTGGATCGCGGTTACTTTAGAGTTGAACCGTTTAGGAAGTGAGCGTAGTATTTTAGCACACACTTTACTTTCTTGAATTTTATCACTAAGACCCCACATAGAGTTTCATTTTTCTCCATATGAATTTCTTCAAATTTGGTTGTAAGGAGTTGGACTTTTGATTTCTTGACAATTGATGTACCTTCGTGTGTCATTTCTAATATATTCCAAGCTTGCTTTGCAAAATCACAAAATATAATTCTTTTGAATTCATCCGGTGATAGTGCACAAGTGATTGCATTTAGTGCTTTAACATTTGCACTACTCTCACTTTTCTGAAGTGTGGTCCATGAGAAATAAGGTGTTACTCTCATAGATTTTGAACCATCAACTCTAGTTACTTCAGTGGTAGGAGTGTTCCAACCATTCATAGTGGCCAACCACACACTTTCATCCATGGATTTTAAGAATATTCTCATCTTGGCTTTCCAATAAGCATAGTTGGAGCCATCAAAGGGTAGTGACCTAGTGACTGATAGGTTATCAAAATTTGACATCTTAAATAGCTTAAATCGTTAGCTCAGGAAATAAATCCAAGATTAAGAATTAAAAATGAGTTATTAGGCTCTGATACCACTTGAAAAGGCCTAGCTATATGTCCTAGAGGGGGGGTGAATAGGACTATGCCAAATAAAACTTATAACAACGAAAATTAAAGAAATACGATAGCCAACAAATAATATAAACAAACTACAATACGAGAATGTAAAGCAACCTCAAAATTCAGAACTTGAGAGGTTGATACAAATGTTGTTCTAAGGACAACCTTACACCAAAAGCCAGAGTTTATGGTAGGACAACCTTATTTCTAAAAAGGCCTTTATATCAAATCTCAAATCGAAGAGGAATAATAAAAAATTAAATACAAACTGCACTGAAGAATAAATTGTAATAACAAATATATTTTGTTCTAGGGACAACCATACACCATAGGAATGGTAGGGCAACCTTAATAGAACAAATAAAGAAGCTGATAAAGGAATAACAAGAAATAAATGCTAAACTATTACAACATTCCCACAATGCTTGAAATAAATGATTACAACATTCACATCCACTTATACATCCCACAAATGAATAATTAAGGATATGAAATATAAACCATTCAACCACCAAACACAAGGGATTGTAGTGGTTCGCCTGTGTGTTCACCAACTGTTAAACAATAGCCAAACAGAATGCTACTCCACTCCTAATATCCTCACACAAGGGATATTAGCATTCACTATCAAATTAGGTTTTCACAGGTTCACCCAAAACCTTCACAATTGTGTCTTTCTCTGTGGGCTTACACAATTAAAAAAAACCCCACTTCTTAGTTTTCCTGACTCTCCTCAGATAACCAATACAATGAGATTTTTTTGGCAAATCCCATTAGAAACCAAAATAGAAAGGAATTTATAATTAAATGTAAAATACCTGATTTTCTCGTTCGTTGTAGCAGCCTCGAAGAACTAAGTCAGAGTAGATGATTGAATGTCCAAGTTTAATGTCCAAAACTCACATTACAATAGTTCTAGTTCTAATTGATTTTAAATTAAACCAAAATGGGCTAGCTTTAATTGATTTTGATTCCAAAGAAAGAGAAATAGCAATTCTTCTTTTCAGATTAGATTGGAATACAAGAAACAGAATCAATTAATAAAGCTAAAGAAAGAGAATATTAAATACGTACACTTAGCTTAAAATGGAGCACACACTTATCTCTCAGAAGGCCGAATTAATTAGCTTGAATTGTCTCTCATATTCTGAGATTCGTGCTCTATTTGTAGCCAAGAAAAACATTCGACTGCTCTTAGGACCTGTCATGCCCCAAACCTGAAAATCGGATTCACAGGAATCCTGATCGCCGAATCCGGTGCCTACAGCCTCCTTAGTACCCCATTCTCGGCTCCTAGCATTCATATGTCAGTTTTCGATCCTGAGATCCCACAAGGAGGATTTTTTTTCTTTTGTACATTTAACTCGTAATAAACATAACCACAAGATTACCCAATTCACAAAGGCAACATCATCATCACATATCCACTAATATAATCATTTGAGTACAACATTCCAAGCTCAACACTGCTGCAACCTAACATCACCTACATGCATCTATCGTGCATAAGCTTATAGAAAGCTTAAAAGATGGTGAAAGTGTGTGCACAAGGTAAGTGCCAAGTACTCAATATAATGTCATAATCCTATAATACCTGTAAGACCCGTATCTTAGTCCGTACCGTTCCGTAAACTTCCGCGGTCTTACCGATCGAATTTCGACAACCTTCGACCCTTAACCGATATCGACGCGCGACCCTGATTCATATGACGTCAACCTGTTTTGACTCGACCTGAGTTCTGTACCATAGCGAGCCGTGACTTACGTGCTGAGGCGATACCCTGGTCAAGAGATGTGGGCCAACGTTCGGTGCGAGGAAAACATCGCGCATTGCGAAACCCAAGGGAATCTCTACGATGTGTCACATCAATCACATCAATCCCATCAATCAATCATCCATCAATCCATCACATGTCAAGTACATGTCAAGTACACATCACTCTCACCCATTTTTCCAAGCAAGCCACAAAAGTCTTCCATGCCCATACCTTTCTTACACAAATGCCTCAAAAGTCTTCCAAACCCATACCTCTCTTACACAAAAGGCCACAAAAGTCAAGGATTTCTTACACCCTATCTCTCTACCATCCATCACTCCATCACCCATCACACACTCTCTCTCTCCCTTTACAACTCTCTCTCTTTCTCTCTTTCTCATTTCAAATCTCCAAGCAAAAAAAAAAAAAGAAGAAGAGATCCCACGTATGAGAGCTCTCCAAGCCTCTCCCTCTCTTCCAAAATACCAAGTGTGGCCCACCTTTTCATCCCCTTCATCTCACATCCTAGCCATCCATTTCTCATCTCCTCCATTAGGATTGAAGCTAAGGTCCTAGGAAGCCCATAGGAGCAAGAAGATCAGACGGTGGGTGCTAGACATTAGTAATTTTTCATATTTTTGGGATGGGCCAAGTGAGGCCAACCGATCGATGGTTTGGATCTCACTTGGGACCCTAAGATGTGGTCGATGGCCCACTAGGATCATCATGATCATTCCATGATGGCGCCATTCTCCATGGACCCCATCATGATGTTTATTTCTTTAGAAAGGTCATCTAGACCATCCATATTGGTGGGGAAAGGATCCCCACCGTTGATTTTAAATTTTGATGGTCTCATGTGCTAAAGGACCCATTTGATTGTATGATTCATTGCAAGGGAGGGCCCATAATGTCGGGGTCCCTTCATCACAAAGCGTGTCCCACTCTCCATCTCTCTCAACCTTTTTATTTCATTTTCTTTTATATTTTTATGAGATTGCAATAGGGTGGTGTGGCCTATTCGAATGGACCCCACCATGAGACTTACATTCTATCCAATCATCAGGGTGGCCCACTTAATCAGGGCCCACTACAATGTATTTTCTTCAAGTACCAACCGTCCAGCGTCTGAGACGCTGGATGTCCCTGTAAAAATAGAAAAAAAAAAGGGGAACGAGCTTTTGGGTGAGTCACATGCATCGGCCCTACCTTGGTGTATGTATTAAATCCACGCCGTCCACCTTATTCCCTGGGTCATTTTAGGCATTGAGCCAAAGAATAGGTCAATCCGATGATCAGGCGGGCCATACTTTTCAAAATTGTAGTTTTCACCGTTTATATAACATTTTAAATTTTTCTTCAGGCCAAAAATATTCAACATTGGACTCATTGGACTTGTTATAGCCTGTAGAAACTAATGGACGGGGTGTATCTGCTAGATGTGGGCCCCAAATGTGAAAAACCCTAAAAATAAGGGTTTTAATAAATTTTTTAAAATATTGTAAGAGGCAGAGCCTCTGATGTGCTGCAGCAGCAGCACGCTGCTTTGTGCAGTGACCGGGCAGCGGGCGAGTGACCGTCCCACGGCCTCCAGCCGTGGGCCCCACCTGATGATTATATGCTATCCAATCCGTCCATGAGGTGGGTCCCCTCCTCAGGTGGGCCCCCTCTAAGTTTCAACCATTTCCAAATCTTAGCTGGCCCACAACACAGGAAACAGTGGACATTTAGTGGCTGCCCTCGAAATACTTTTTGGGCCCACAAGTTTTGGATCAGGTTGAAATTTGTATTTACCCTTCATCCAGGTCTGAGTGACCTTATGAACGGTTTGGATGGCATTTGAATATTAGTGTGGGCCCCACATGGGACCCTTAGTGATTTATGTATTTTATTCACACCATCCACGGTCCGTAGACGGTGACGGCCACCGTGATTTATACCACCGTCCTCACTGGACAGTGGGGCCCACCCCCCTGTGGCACGCAGCGCGTGTGTGTGTATAGATATATATATATATATATATATATATATATATATATATATATATATATATATATATATTATATTATATACAATATTTTATATCTATATATATATATATATACTATATGTAATATATGTATATATTATACTATTTATAATATATATGATGGTAGGCCTTCATGTGGGCCCCACCCTTGATGCAGGTGCTGCATCCAACCTATCCATCCGTCTTAAAAGCTCATTTTATGGTTTGAGCTAAAAGAATGGGCCAGATCCATAGCCCGAGTGGACCCCACCTTAACATATTATAGGGCCCATTTGATTTATATAAGGCCTAGGGGTTTAGGCCCATTTGATTATAAAAATGGCCCATGGGATTAGGCCCATTTGATTTATTCAAGACCCATGGGTTAGGCCCATTTGATTTATAAGAAGGCCTATGGGTTAGGCCCATTTGATTTGAATATGACCTATGGGTTAGGCCCATTTGATTTGAATAAGGCCCACGGGTTATGACCCATTGCAATGCACAGAAGGCCCATTGGTGTGGCCCATTTATGTGGTCCATTTGATGAATAGAAGGCCCATTGGTGTGGCCCATTTATGTGGCCCATTTGATGAATAGAAGGCCCATATGATATGGGCCATTTGATATATATGGCCCAATGAGATGAACCTAAGGTCCATTGCAATGTGTAATCCCAACACGGATTAAGTAGCGATGTTTACAAAGATCGTGCCTTAGGAGCAATGTTGGTTTGACGTCCACATTGCGAGTGTAATGTTGGTTGGATGTCCACATTACGACTCTCCTTAGGACCCATTGTTAGGCCCATACTTATTGTGTATCGGCCATCCAGGTCCATCTGCATTGTGAAATAGTTCATTTCATTATAACATGTTTAGTACAGTTCCATGACTCATGATCATACGCATCATATGTATGCTTGACGTGAGAATTGTCTGATCATAGCATATGCCTTCGGGCAGGTTGTTTATGGGCTCCCGATTAGGCGGTGTTGCCCTGCATGAGCGCACGATACGCGTAGGATTTGCTGCATGATTGGATAGTGTGACTCATACATTTCGAATTGTGTGACATGGTTGTCATACGCCTTAACTACATCGGGGCTGTAGCCTCCACAGGCAGATCGTGATTGGCAGGATTGGATACCGAAAATCTCATTTTACATGGGGTGCTATAGTTATCCCTGGGTGAAAGTCCCTAAACCCTTATGGTACCAAGAGGTGACTCCAACGTCTAGACCGAGTGGGTAGATGAGCGTTGAGTGCCGATTACCAGACGGTTGTGCTCTTCACTGTGTCGTGGTTGGTTGGAAGGGGGTGCGGCCTTACCCGCCCGAGTGTAGGGGGCAATGCTAGGCTGAGTCTGACCAGCTCGAGGAATGGGTCCGCTATCGACGAGTCGCGCCCGATATTGGTAGACTGATAGTGAGGTCTCTTTCACTTACCTTATTGCGCGCGATGTGGCAGCAGTCTGGTTTAGAGTGTACTAGACCCCGATGATATCCTATATTTGAGCTGTATTGATGTGTGGACATAGATGAGGATCTGTATGCTTGAGTTGCATTGCACATCGCATGGCCTTGGGATGGCCGATACCATTCATGTCTTGCATCGCATAGCCTTGGTACGGCTCATGATATTATAGATCCATTTGCATATTTCGCATTACTCTGACATTGCATGTTCATATTACTACCTTGCGCACACACTTTCACCACCCTCTAAGCTTTATATAAGCTTATGCACGACTGTTGCGTGTAGGTGATGTTGGTTCGCAGCAGTGCTGAGGCAGGAGCACGTTGCAGATCGTTGTGGAGTTTTTGTTCTTTACCATTGTATTTCCCTTTATGCTCATTGTACTTGTAAAGTTTTTGATTATAGTGAAAATGTAATGGAGTTCTTAGTTGTTGTTTGTGTGTTATGCCATTGGTTATGCTTATTACGAATCAAACTGACGTTAAAAATCCTTCTCGTAGCATCCCAGGATCGGAACCTGGTGAATGGGAGCTAGGAGCTGAGAATGGGATTTTATAAAGGCTGTCGGCGCTGGATTCAGCGATCGAAAATTTTGTGAGCCCGGTTTCTGAGTTTGGGGCGTGACAATACCAGAAAACTGGTAATCCATAAATTATACAATGTCTGAATAAGCAGAAATACTGATAAGATCATGAATTATCAGAGTAAATAGAAAAACTGACAAAGTCATAAATCACACGATAACAGAGTAAGTGAAAATACTGACAAGTGCATGAGACATACAATATCAGGGTACACAATGTAAGTCAGTTATGCAAATGAGGAGTCAAACCAAGCCAAATATTAGATGCCAAGGATACAATGCCATAAATCATACAATATTAAAATGAGCGAAAATATACTGACAAGTCTATGAATCTCATTAGCCGTACCAAGTCTATGCGATGAAAGGCATGAGTACTAATGACCATATCAATACAGAAACATGGTAACCCAAAATATTAAGTACTGCAGATGCAATGTAATATGCGGTGCCAATGAAATGACCAAGCTGGAGTGATGTCGGGATGATAGTACGTAGTATCGCAGGGTATGAGGTCTATCACAAGGGACTTCTATCCAAACCAGTCCCGTACCTAAATTTGAATAGTTAGACTCAATGTGGTAAACTCCTAATTTTAGGTTAGTCACGCGCCCAACCGAAATCCTGGCCATGCGAAGGTACACAACAATTAGTTGTGCACCACCAGATGAGTGGATAGTAAATGAAACAAATGCATGAGTATGCAACTCCTACTCAATAAGTCCATATATCAGTACGGTTTCTCTCTGAGAAATCACCAGGGTCTATTACACTCCAAACCAGATTGTCGTCCCATCGCGCGCAACAAGGTGAGTGGAAGAGACCTCACTATCCACCTACCAATATCTGGCCCGGTTGGTCGATAGCGGACCCATTCCTCGAGCTGGTCAGACTCAGCCTAGCATTTCCCCCTCCTCTCGGGCAGGTAAGGCCGTACCCCCTTCCAACCGACCACGACATAGTGGGAGACGTAGCCTAATGGTATACGGTCGTCATGCGCTTTTGCATCCATTCGGTCTAGACATTGGAGAAACCTCTGGAACCAAGAGGGTTTAGGGACTTTCACTCAGAGATATCTATAGCACCCCATGTAGAATAGATTTTCGGTGTCCCATCTGGCCATCTATGAAATACCTGTGGAGGCTACAACCCTGATGTCGCTAGGGCATACAGTAATCACAACACACAATACAAGATGCATGAGTCATACAATCCAGTCATGCATTAATCCTACGCATACCGTGAGCTTATGTGAGATGACCTCCACCTATCAGGGAGTCTCATAACAACTTATCCAATGACATATGCAATGGTCAACTACATCTCATAACAAACATGCAGATGATGCGCATGGACATGTATTATGATGCTATGCTGTCATATACTCATAATCGGTATCAATAATTAGCATCGACAATCGACCTCGATAATGTGGACTTTTAACCAATATTGCTCTTAAGGAATGACGCTCATTGAGCCTAACATATAGTGGACCCATGGCCTCACACAAGGGCCGAATATACAACACCATGGGACTCACTCATGCATTTAATATACGTCACGATGGGCCTCTCACATGTGCCTAACATACATCACAATGGGCTCCATCTCTTGGCCCTCAAATACATCACAATGGGCCTCATCACATAGGCCTCATATACATCACATTGGGCCTTATATACGGGCAGAATACACATCATAACAGGCCTCAAATACGAGCCGCATATACATCACATTGGACCTCAAACACGGGTAGAATATACATCATAATCAGAATCCACAATCGGCCATGATGATTAGCCTCGATCGATAATTGGCCAATCGGCCATGACAATCATAATCGGCAATCGGCCACGATAATCGGCCTCGATCGATAATCGGTCAATTGGCCATGAAAATCATAATCGGTAATCGGCCACGATAATCGGCCTTGATTGATAATCGATCAATCGGCCACGACAAATCAGAATCGATAATCAACCTCGATCGATAATCGGTCAATCCACCATGATAATTATGATCGGTAATCAGCCTCGATCGATAATCGATCAATCGGCCATGACAATCATAATTGGTAATCGGCCATGATAATCGGCTTCAATCGATAATCGGTCAATCAACCATGACAATCATAATTGGTAATCAGCTACGATAATTGGCCTCAATCGATAATCGATCAATCGACCACGACAATCATAATTGGTAATCGGCCACGATAATCGAAATCGGCAATCGGTCATGATACTCGGAATCGATAAGAATGAGTTTAAGAAGGCTTAAGGGAAGGTCATAATGAGGACATCTAATCATCATTGTCCATTAATGTGGACATCTAACTAACATTGCTCACAATGAGTGGCCCACGTAGAGCCAAACGTGTCATGGGCCCATGGCTTCATACAAGGACCTAATATACATCATTATGAGCCTCACTAGTGAGCCGCATATAAATCACAATGGGCTTCAACACAGGGGTCATAATCACATCACATGGGCCTATATACGTCACAAAAGACCGCATCACGGTGGGTCACATACGATCTCAATGGGCCTTATACAGTCACAATGGGCTATAAATACATAACAAGTGGGCCCTGCACATGACCCTCAATTACATCACAATGGGCCACCTCACATGGGCTGAAAATACATAACAGGTGAGCCTCAAATATCCAACCGATGGGCCTCAAATAGCCAATAGGTGGACCTCAAATATACATCGCAGGTGGGCCTTGCACATGCAGCAAGTGGGCTTCATCAATGGGCCACACTAATGGGCCACATACTCATTAAGCGAACTTCATCAATGGGCCACACTAATGGGTCACATACATATCAAGTCAACCACGACAATGGGCCCCATGGATGGCCCACAAATACATCGAGGTGGGCCTCATGGTTTATAGCATTGGGCCTTATACAAGGGCCTCATAGTAGGTGGGCCCTCCACAACCAGCAGGTGGGCTTGCACCATCCAAATGAGCCCACCAAATGAGCAACATAGATGTACAACACATACATCAAGGTGGACCCCATAGAACGTTTATTTTCCATCCAAATCTGTTCACAAGGTCACAAAGACCTGGCTTAAGAGGAAAATAAATTTCATACTTATCCAAAGCTTCTGTACTCCCAAAAGATGATTTCAATGGTAGGCGTTCAATCCCCACTGTGCAATGTGGTTCACTTGATAAATAGATCTGTCTTATTTGTCTCCAGCCTTGAGACTCAAGGAGCTCACCAAATGAACGGATGGTTTGGATGTAATACATACATCAGACGGACCCACAGAACTTGCTAGCGTCGTGATAGGTGGGACCCACATATCATGCTGATGTCATGACAGCAGCAATGTAGCTGCGTCAGTGCACACCAGCCAATCCATTACATCACAAGGTGGGTCCCACGTGGGCCATCACGTATACACCTATGCATATAACTTATATATATATCTAATGATAATAATAATTATATATTATTATTATTATTTTAAATGGCCCAAAGCCATAACCGTCCAAAGTTCAGTGTTCAGACCTTGGACGTCTGGACGAACGGCCAGGATTTTTAACAGTGGGTCCCACCAGATGGACCGATGGTGGGTTTTACAACATCATGTGTGGGACCCACAGACCTGTTACCATCAAGACAGCAACCACGTGCTGCTTGGATGGACGGACAGGTACAACACGTACCTCAGGATCGAATGCACAGAGCTTGCTGTGTGCAACGGATGGATGGTTGGAATATAATACATATATCGTGATGGGGCCCCCAGATGGACGGTTCAGATATACCACATACCTTATGGTGGGTTCCACCGCATACATCACTGTGGGTGCATCCGTCCATTGATGTGGACGGTGCACATAAAACACATATATCATTGCGGACTCCACCGTCCATCTGGACAGTGGTAATGAAACACATACATCACTGTGGGCTCCCACGTGGGGCCCACCATCATGTCTATATGCCATCCAAACCATTGATAAGGTCACACATACCTGACTGAATAGGAAAAATAAATTTCATCTTGATCCAAAACTTCTGTGGCCTAGAAAAAGGTTTCAATGGTATACATTCAATCCCACGGTTTCTTATGATGTGGGCCACCTGAGCTGTGGATGGGACAAAAATTTGGAGGGGGCCCACTGCTGGGAGTGGCCCACCTCGTGAATGGGTTAGATGACAAATAAACATCAAGGTGGGGCCCATGTTTGGGGCTGTGGGTCCCTGCTCGTCCGGCCACAGTAGGCAGCAGGCGTTGCCTACGCCACTGACAGTAGCTGCAGCAATGTTGCTGTTGTATTTTTATTTTTTTTTAAAAAATGGGTTCTCGTGGGGTTTTTCACATGTGGGGCCCACATCGGAAGAATCCGGCCCTGTCATTGTTCCCCATATTTCAAGACAAGTCAAACAAGCCCAATATTCAATATATTTTGGGGTATAGAAACAACAAGAGGGTATTTAACGGTGAAAACCACCGTTTACTATGCTATGGCTCGCCCGAAAGTCAGATTGAATCCATTTTTTCAGCTCAACGTCCAAAATGAGCTAGGGAGTAGAATGAATGGTATGGATTGAAAACATACATCAAGATGGGGCCTGCATGGGCGATCCACCTAAGTCTAATAATAATAATATTATTTTATTATTTTTAAAGCATGTCCAGAGACGTTGGAGTGCATCCCATGGCCAGTCACACTTCACTACACTTCCAGCGTCCAGGGACGCTGGACGGTGTAAACATACATTTCATCACAGTGGGTCCCACATGGACGTGGCCCACGTGATTTGGATCAAGCTGCTATTCGTATTTTCCCACGCCCAGCCTATGGGTTATGGGATGTCAGGTGGGCCCACTTGATGGACAACATAGATAAGATGTATAGTTCATGGTGGGGTTCAATCGAGTGGGCCACACGGCCAAATCAACTTAAAATGAAGAGAGAGAGAGAGAGAGAGAGAGAGAGAGAGAGAGAGAGAGAGAGAGAGAGAGAGAGAGAGAGAGAAGCACCCACCTTTGATCTCTTCTTCCTTCTTCCGCCAACATGATTTAGAGCTCCAAGGGGAAGATTTCAACAGTCGAGATGTTCTTTAAATGGTGGAGATGGGAGGTAGGCAGTGGGCCACACATAACTTCTCCTCTCCCATGGAAAATGCTTGGACGTTGGCTTGCTTGGGGTTTGCTTGAGAAATGGAGAAAATGAGAGAGAGAGAGAGAGAGAGGATGGGATGGGTGTGAGCGATGGGTGAAGTGTACTTGACATGTAAGGGATGGGTTTGTAAGAGAGAGTTGACTTTAGGGGAGGGGTGGTTGTACTTCAGATGATGTGGTGATTGATGGTATTGATGGGATTAATTTGACAAGTTTTCTTTTGGGTTTTACAACTGCATGGGCACTTATCTCCTGGCCTGGGTATCGCCTTGGTGTGTAATACATGGTGTCAGAACCGCACCGATGGTGCGGTCACAATGGTACAAGTCTCGGATTAAGCCGACTCAAATCTATAGGATACGACTTAGAGTTTCACATAAACGTCGATTATAGGTCGCAGGTCACCGAAATTCATCGAGAAGGATTGCAGGAGTCAACGGAACAGTACGGGCTAGGTTACAGACCTTATAGGACCTCTACAACTGGTCGAAGAACCAACAGAAATTTGAATTTTCAGGTGCGATAAGATCTGACTGTTTTATGATTTGTCATAGGTAACCCATGACTGGTCGTAGGTCACCTTCGACTGGTCGTAGGTTGCATATGACTGGTTGTTGACGGATGTTTTTCAATGCTGTACTTTGAATCGAAGATATACGACTGGTCGAAGAACCAATTGACACTGTTCACACGACTGGTCGAACAGTCTCCAGGACTGGTCATAGGGTAACCAAAATTTTTAAAAATTCTTCAACAACTTAGGACTGATCATGGAGTTTCTTGGACTGGTCGAACCAGTGCTAGGAGTAGTCGAACAAGGTCCACGACTAGTCTTAGAACAGATCAAATTCACTTATAAAACATATATGGATTATGTATCTAAATGGCCTACTCTAAAGGTCAACCTAAGGTCAGTCATACCTCAATAGTGAAGCAAGGACAATGAATCTTGAAGACAAGTGACCTTTGAGTATAAATTAGCCTGAGATCTTGAACTTGAAAGCTTCTAAGATCTTAAACTTGAAATCTTTTCTTGTCTATCGAAGCTAATCTTGTTAGACTATCATCATGACTCTTCATGTCTTGAATAGATCTTTTGTTCATCACATATAAAGTTTCAAAGCAGTGTATTTGTCACCACAAATTTGATAATAACAAGGGGCTATAAACTATAACACTTACAACATATAGCACAGGGGTCCCACCATCTTGGCAATTGGATGGTGTGGATGTAGAATAAATAGATCAAGGTTGGTCCCACATGTCCTAAATGGCTGGACGGCATGGGTATAAAACATACCTTGTGATGGGCCCACTGAACTTGCTGGTGATCTAGTTGCAAGCCATTGGCCATCCAACTAATGGACGGTCCAGATTGTAACACATGCATGAGGTGGGTCCACATGTGTAAGACCTGTATCCTAGCCCGAACCGTTCCATAGGCTTCCGCGGTCCTCCCAGTGGAATTTCAACGACCCACGATCTGTTATCGGCATTTGCGTGCGATCCTAAGATGTGTCCTTTATATAAGAGTTGGCTCGACACGAGACTTGTACCAGTGCGACTGCACCGTCACCGCAGTTTTAACACCGCATCTCACGCAGTGAGGTGATGCCCGGGCTACGAGATGTGGGCCTGCATTCAATTCGAGGAAAATGTCGTGCTTTGCAAATTCTAATAGAATCTCTATGATACGTCGCATCAATCACATCAATCATAATTCAAGTACATCCCATCATAAGCCATCACTCACCCTACCCTTACCTCTCCTTACCCAAAGTCAATGCAACCCATGCTTAGCCCATTCTTTTCTTACAAAAGTCAAAAGAACCCATCCCTTTCCACTCCATCACCATTCCTTCCTCTCTCATTTCTCACTCTCCCAAGCAACTCCTAAGGAGAGGAAACGTCCAAGCTCTCCATGAGAAGAGCCATGTGTGGCCCACTCCATACAACCCTATCTCCCATCTCCACCCTTAGATCATCATCTCCACCATTGAAAGAGCACTTTTGGAGCATTATAAGGCTAGGGAGGAAGAAGAAGGATAGGTGGGTACTTCTCTCTCTCTCTCTTTGTAATGGGTGTGGCCCACTAGATCCACACCGATCGTGGACCCACCATGATGGATGTATTTTATCGACGCAATCCATCTATTTTATCTAGGCCATCCAGTGGGCCTGGATGATGAGAAAACATAATATAATAGACCCATCAGGTGGGCCACGTTCATATGGGACCCACCTTGATGAAACATGGGACCCCACCTCAATGTATGCATTCTTTTTTGGCCACGACATACATCCATGCAGACTTCACGTGAGGTATGGGATCTATCTGCACCGTCCATCCATCTCCTGCTAGTGGAGCCCACATGGGGTATGCATTTTATCCTAAACCGTCTAGGAATGTGGACGCATCTTGATGCATGAATTTCATGCACACCGTCCACCCATGTGAGGCCAACCCTGCACGTGTCACACATGCAAGTGGTAGGACCCACTTTGATGAATGTGTTTTATATGCACACCGTCCAGAGATCTCTGGATGGTGCTACGATGCCTACCGTGATATATCTGTACGTCCATGCCATCCACCTGTTTTGGACAAGCCATCCGACCCACCCCACACTTGCTGTACATGTGAGGAGTGGGGTCCACCTTGATATATGTATTTTATACCTGCACTGTCCATCTCGATGCCATGTGGATCCACCATAATTATAATGTATGTATTTTATCAACTTTGTTCATGTGTTTTTGGCAGTTGTGGGCCCACCCCACATGTGGGGGGTGGGGCCCACCTTGCTTGTATATTTGTTGCAATCAACACCATCCATTTAGAGTCGACCATGATGTATCTGGCTTACATCCACATTATTCATCCATTTTGGGCTATGTGGACCCCCACCTTGATCTATGTGATTTATATCCACACCGTCCGTTTGGACGGGCAGTGTAGGGCGCACCATAATATATCTATTTTATCTCCATAAATTGGCCTACCTTATGATGTATCGGTACTCACACCATTCATTCATTTGCCCCCCACGTGGTGTACGTGTTTAATGCTAGCTATCCACCTGGTGGGGCCCATTTGGAATATGCAAGGCCCACTCGTGATGTATATTTGTGGCCCACTTAATGTATATAAGGCCCATTGGTGCGGCTTACCTATGAGGCCCATCATGATGTGTTTTTGGCCCATGTGCAGGGCCCACCAGTTTGTATTGTGGCCCCACTGATAGGGCTCACTTTCCTTGTATTCTGAGGCCATGTGATAGGGCCCACCTTGTAATGTGTTGTTCCCACCGTCCATTCACATGGACCCCACGTGATGTAAGTGTTTTATCTAAGTTATACATTGATGGGCCCATTTGAAATGAACAGGGCCCAACCCACTGAGTTTTATTTGAGGCTCAGGTACATTGCCCATTAGATGTATATGAGACCCATGTGTAAGGCCCACATACTGTATATTTGAGGCCCATGTGCAGGGCCCACCTGTCATGTATATGAGACCCATTAATGCGGTTCACTTGATGTATATTGAAGTCCATGGGTTGTAGCCCATTATGATGTATCTAAGGACCATGGGTCATAGCCCATGGTGATGTATATTAGGCCCGTGTATTCGGCCCATTGTGATGAATATTAAACCCTTGTAAGAGGTCATGAGCCCACTATATGTTTAGCCCTGTATGGGCTACTTCTTGGAAGCAATGTTGGTTAAATGTCCATATTGATGGGCAATGATGATTGGATGTCCACATTGTGACCTTCCCTTGGCCTTGTTAGGCCCATTCTAACCGATTTTGATTATTGAGGTCGAGGCCGACTCCAATTGCCGATTACTGATTCCGATTATAGGGGTTGAGGATGATTTCTACTGCCGATTACCGATTTTGATTATCGGGGTCGAGGCCGATTCTAACTGTCGATTACTGATTTTGATTATCAGGATTGAGGTCGATTTCAATTACCAATTACTGATTCTAATTGTTGAGGCCGATTCTGATTATCGAGGCTGACTCCAATTATCGAGGCCGGATATTGAGGTCGATTGCTAAGGCCCATTGTGATGTATATGCGACCTGTAATTGAGGCCTGTTCTGATGAGTAATCAGTCTCAGCTTGATGCATTTAAGGCCTATGTAATGTATATGAGACCTATGTGATGAGGCCCATTATGATGCATTTGAGGGCCAGGAAATGGAGTCCATTGTGATGTATATTAGGCCCATGTGAGAGGCCCATCGTGAAGTGTATTAAGCTCTTGAGTGAGGCCCATGGTGTTGTATATTAGGTCCTTATGTGAGGCCATGGGTCTACTATATGTTAGGCCCTATGTGGGCCATCCCTTGGGGGCAATGTTGGTTAAACGTCCACATTGTCGAGGCTGATTATTGATGCCAGTTATTGATACCGATTATGCGACAGTATAGCAACATAATACGTGCTCATACACATCATTTGCATGTTTGTTATGAGATGAGATTGACCATTGCATATGTCATAGGATAGGTTATTATGAGACTCCCTGATAAGAGGAGGTTATCCTACATGACCGCACAACATGCGCAGGATTGATGCATGAATGAATTGTATGACTCATGCATCTTACATTGTGCGATGATTACCGTATGCCCTAGCGATGTTAGGGCTGTAGCCTCCATAGGCATATCATGGATGGCTAGACGAGACACTAAAAATTTGTTCTAGCATCGGGCTGCCATAGATGGCCCTGGATGAAAATCCCTAAACCCTCTTGGTACCAAAGGATGCCCAAATGTCGAGACCGAGTGGATACATGAGTGCTCGAGTGTCGAATACCAGGAGGCCTCGTCTGCCACTATGTCATAGTCGGTTGGGAAGGGGTGTGGCCTTACTCGCCCGAGTGTAGGGGGGCAATACTAGGCTAAGTTTGACCAACTCATGAATGGGTCCGCTATCGACGTTCCAGATAGGTATTGGTAGACTATTGGCTAGGTAAATAGTGAGGTTTCTTACGCTCGCTTGGACTATGCTGCTGGGAGAGGGGGAGTGCCATTTGGAGTGTACTAAACCCCAGTGATGATCCCAGAGATGAACCGTAATGATATATGGACTTATTGAGTAGGACTTACATACTCATTCATTCATTCATCATTCACTATCCACTCAGGATGGTGGGGTGTATCTATTTGTTATGTGTACCTTCACAATGGCCAGGATTTCGGTTGGGGTGCGCAACTAACATGAGATCAGGAGTTTACCACATTGGGTCTGACTATCCAAATTAGGTATGAGACTAGTTTGGATAGAAGTCCATTGTGATGGACCCCATAACCTGCGATACTACGTGATACCATCTCGACTTCACACTCCAGCATAGTCATTCCATTCACACCGCATGTTGCATTATATCCGCGGCATATGACAATTTGGGTTACTTTATTTCTGCACTTACAGAGTCTAAGTATGGCTGACGCTATTTATGTTACTCATTAGGAATGTATATTGCATTACATCCTCTGCATCTAATATTTGGCTCTCTATGACTCCTCGTTTGTATAGTTGACTCGTATTGCATTTTCTAATAGTGTATGACTTATAGACTACTCAGTATTTCCGCTTACTCTGTTATCTTATGATTTGTGAACTTGTCAGTATTTCTCTTTACTCTGATAATTCCTGATCTTGTCAATATTTCTACTTACTCTGATAATCTATGATCTTGTCAATATTTCTGTTTACTCTAATAATTCCTGATCTTGTCAGTATTTCATCTTATTCCGATATTATACGGTTTATGGATTGCTCGTATTCTCGGTAATGTATGATTATGATATTGTATTGAATACCTGACACTTACCTTGTGCACACACTTACATCACCCTCTAAGCTTTCTTTAAGCTTATGCATGATAGATGTGTGCAGGTGATGTTAGGTTGCAGCAGCATGGAGCTTGGAGTATGTATCTGACTTCTGGAGCTTTAATTTTTACATATGTATTTCCCTTTCAACATTTTATTCAAATGTTTATATTAGTAGATATGTGATGATGATGTTGCCATTGTGATTTGGGTATACTTGTGGTTATGCTTATTATGAGTTAAATGTGCATTGGAAAAAAAAATCCTCCTTGTGAGATCTCAGAATTGGAATCTGGCGTATGGACGCTAAGAGCCGAGAATTGGCTACTACGGAGGTTGTCGGCACTGGATTCGGCAATCAAGATTCCTGTGAATCTGATTTTCAAGTTTGGGGCGTGACAGAAATTGGTATCAGAGCATAACTTGGGCATACCTAAAGATAACATCACATATCTACTGCTAGGTACCCTAAACTCTATGATTGTTGAGAACTTAGATTGATTAGATCCCCCGAGTTTGAATAACTTAGAGACTTTTGATATAGTTCCCTACCATTGAGATTATTAGGCTGCATTGTATTCCACCTTCGATCGTTTCTGACCCGGGATCCGAGGGTCAGTGGAGTCAAGCATTGATGAGGCATCCTGAAAGGGAGAGGTTGAGATTGGAGAGCGCTATCTTCATCCTTTGTAGATTGATTGTACCTTGATATATACTTGATGATGTTTTCCACTTCCCTTGTCTGTTTTATAAATTTTGAGGACAAAATTTATATTTGGAGGGGAGAGCTGTAAGACCCGTATCCTAACTCGTACTGTTCCATAGGCTTCTGCGGTCCTCCCAGTCAAATTTCGATGACCCGCGATCTATTATTGGTGTTTGCACGTGATCCTGATACGTATCTAGTATATCAGAGTTAGATCAACCCGAGACTTATAACAGTGTGACCGCACCATCGCCGCTATTTCGACACCACATTTCGCACAGTGAGGCGATGCCTGGGCCAGGAGATGTGGGTCCGCATTCAATTCGAGGACAACTTTGTGCTTTGCAAATTTTGATAGATTTTTTACGATATGTCCCATCACTCACCCTTAGCCCATTCTTTTCTTACAAAAGTCAAAAGAACCCATCCCTTTCTACTCCATCACCACTCCTCTCTCTCTTATTTCTCACTCTCCTAAGCAACTCTCAAGGAGAGGAAACATCCAAGCTCTCCATGAGAAGAGCCATGTGTGGTCCACTCCCTACCACCCTATCTCCCATCTCCACCCTTAGATCATCATCTCCACCGTTGAAGGAGCACTTTTGGAGCATTGGAAGGCTAGGGAGGAAGAAGAAGGATAGGTGGGTGCTTCTCTCTCTCTCTCTCTCTCTCTCTCTCTCTCTCTCTCTCTTTATAATGGGTGTGGCCCACTAGATCCACACCGATTGTGAACCCACCATGATGGATGTATTTTATCGACGCCATACATCTATTTTATCCAGGCCATCCAGTGGGCTTGGATGATGAGAAAACACAATATAACAGACCCATCAGGTGGGCCACGTTCATATGGGACCCACCTTGATGAAACATGGGATCCACCAGGTGGATGCTTGTGTTATATCCATGCCATCCAGCATGTAGGGATGCTTGCCTAACATGGTGTGCATGTACTGACATGGGTGTGTACTAACAACTAACAAAAATATATAAAATAAAATATGTTATAAATGAACTTTTTGGGTGGTCTTCTCATGAAGGTCCCACCTCGATGCAAGGATCAAATCCATGCTGTCCATCCTATTTCTTAGCTTATTTTAGGCGTTGAGCCGAAAAATGAAGCCAATCTAATTATCTGGCGGGCCATAGCATTGAAAATAGTAGTTTTAACCGTTAAAATTTACTTTGACCTTTCTACACATCAAATCATTTGGACTGCCTTGAGCCGTAGAATCCAATGGATGGGTTGGATTCTCCTGATGCAAGCCCCACCTATGAAAAACTGTAAAAATTCATTTTAAAAAAAAAACGTACGAGGCAGCAGGATTTGCCGCTGACGCCAGAGGACGCGTAGCAGCGTCTTGCGACGTTTGACGGACGGGCAGGGACCACGGTCCCAGCCATGAGCCCCACCTTGATGTGTGTAGAACATCCACTCTATCCGTTTAGTAGGTACCCTTTAGGAGAGTGGGCATCCCAAAAATCAGAAGTGTACGTAACTCAGGTGGCCCACGTCACAGGAAATATTGGGATTGAACGTCTACAATTGCAACCCTTTTGGGTGTCTCAGAAGTTTTGGATCTATATGAAATTTGTTTTTTCCCTTGATTCAGGTCTCTGTGACCTTATGAACGGATCAGATGGAGAATAAACGTTATGTGGATTGGCTGGGCTACAGCAACATATTGCTGCTATCGGACGCCACTATAATGTATGCGTCTTACATCCTCACCGTTCATCTGTCCTGACGGTGGGATCCCATCTCGATGTATGTATTCTTTGGCCACGTCGTACATCCCTGTGGACTTCACGTGAGGTATGGGATCTATCTCCACCGTCCATCCATCTCCTGCTGGTGGAGCCCACATGGGGTATGCGTTATATCCTAAATCATCTAGGAATGTGAACCCATCTTAATGCATGTATTTCGTGCACACTGTCCACCCATGTGAGGCCAACCCTGTACGTGTCACACATGCAGGTGGTAAGACCCACTTTGATGAATGTGTTCTATATGCACACCGTCCAAAGATCTCTGGATGGTGCTGCAGCGCCTACCAAGATATATCTATACGTCCATGCCATCCACTTATTTTGGACAGGACATGCGACCCACCCCACACATGCTATACATGTGAGGGGTGGGGTCCACCATCCATCTCGGTGCTACGTGGATCCACCATGATTATGATGTATATATTTTATCAACTTCGTTCATGTGTTTTTGGCAGCTGTGGGCCCACCCCACATGTGGTGTACGTGTGGGGGGTGGGGCCCATCTCGTTTGTATATGTGTTGCATTCAACACCATCCATTTAGAGCTGACCATGATGTATGTGGCTTACATCCACACTGTTCGTCCATTTTGGGCTATGTGGACCCCCACCTTGATCTATGTGATTTATATCCACACCGTCCGTTTGGACAGGATGTGTAAGGCGCACCATAATGTATCTGTTTTATCTACACAGCCAGGCCTACCTTGTGATGTATCATATATTCACACCATTCATTCATTGGGCCCCCACGTGGTGTACATGTTTAATGCTAGCTGTCCATCTAGTGGGGCCCATTCAGAATATGCAAGGCCCACTCGTGATGTATATTTGCAGCCCACCTGATGTATATAAGGCCCATTGGTGCGGCCTAATTATGAGGCCCATCATGATGTGTTTTTGGCCCATGTGCGGTGCCCACCTATTTGTATTTTGGCCCCTATGACAGGGCCCACTTGCCTTGTATTCTGAGACTCAATTGCCGATTACCAATTCCTATTATCGGGGTCGAGGCTGATTCTGATTGCCGATTATCGATTTCGATTATTGGGGTCGAGGCCGATTCTGACTGTCGATTACCGATTTCGATTATTGGGATCGAGGCCGATTCCGATTGCCAATTTTTAATTTCGATTGTCGAGGCCGAATATTGAGGCCGATTGCTAAGGCCCATTGTGATGTATATGTGGCCCATAATTGAGGTCCATTCTGATGAGCATTCAGTCTCAGATGGATGCATTTGAGGCCTATGTAATGTATATGAGACCTATGTGATGAGGCCCATTGTGATGCATTTGAGGGCCAGGCGATGGATTCCATTGTGATGTATATTAGGCCCATATGAGAGGCCCATCGTGAAGTGTATTAGGCTCTTGAGTGAGGCCCATGGTGTTGTATATTAGGTCCTTATGTGTAACATCCCAAAAATTGGGGGTCGGGTAGAAACCCAACTCCCAAGTTCCAAAACGTCACTTATGCAACATAGATAATGATGAATGCATGTTGTCTGTAGAATGACATTAAACAAGATTGGGACTAAGCCAAAACAGCATATCATACTCCAGAGACAGTTAAATTAGCAAGCGGAAGACTGTGATAAACATATAAAATAGATAAATGATTGTAAGTCTCCAGAGTGTGAACATGTTACCAGGTTAACTAATTACATGTATACTCCAAAATAAAAAGAAAAGAATATACATGGGTGTGTAAATAAAAGTTAAACCGCCAAGTGTATTGGCATCTAATCAGTAACCCTGCAAACCCGTCCATCAGAACCTGCATACAGGAGGGATCCTCCTCATCATCACCAGGTTCGGCTCTGCTACGCAAGCATCACCATCATCTGAAAATAAAATAGGGACTGGTGGGTGTCCGGAACACCGTCCCGTAACGTGGGAGTGAGTAGCTAACTCAGTGGAAACTATACAACAAAGGTTAACATGTTATTAATTCAATCAAGCAGTAATAATAAAGCAATACAATCAAACATTCCTAAATACTGTGATTAATGCAAGAATGAAATGTCATGATGGATACCCTCATCGACATACTCCCTCATGCGACACCCTCTTACGTCCACGGCATGCTTTCTTTCCTCAGTGCTCCACGTCTTCCAGGCACATGTAGTGCGATATGAGTATGATTATCGAGTTGTTATTAGTCCTTTTCATACAGCAGGATTGAGAAGCTAAGATACCTCCCTTATATCAATACCCAAACAAGGATCCTGTCTAGGGTCGTCACTCCTAGTAATCTCATATGATAATATATTTCTAGGTTGCTGCAAGGGCTGCCAGGGCTGTTACACGCACTCGTTGCTCTGCTCCCCCATCACCTTATCAATACAGGCCTAGTTTATATTCTGTTTACTGCGGGAAGGCTCGTCGCCTCTCTGCAGATTCAGAATATGCTCGAGGTCACTACAAAGGGCTGTCAGGGCTGTTGCTCGCACTCGTTGCACCGCTCCCTCATCACCTTATCAGTGTAGGCCGACAGCAAGAATATAGTGTCCCATACCACCATAATCTGATCACGAGTCTGGGTTGCTCATTGGTCACTATGGGGAGGTTTGTGGCCCCAGCGTAGGCCGACAGCTCGACCACGGTGTCCCATACCACCATGCCATGCTCATGAGTCTTAGGGGATCGAGGTATCAAGGTTAGAGGGGCTTTCCAATGGTAAGTTTGGTACCTTAGGTTCAAACAGTTGCGACCAAGCATGGTGAACAAACATCGGTCAATCGGGTTAGTTGATAAGCTCAACTAGGCCAAGCGCACATTGAGTTGAACGATATGGAATGCATAAGCATTCTGTGTGGCCTAACCACTGCCGAACACCCCAAGCGCGACTCAGATTCGCTAAACTTATCTTGTGCGGTGAAAGCAACCTCAACCACGATTCATGGAATGTTTTTCGATTACCTAGACTGTAGTACAGCCCCATTCACAAGCAAAGCTAATAACTAGCATATGATTCATATTTAGCATCCATGTTAGCAATCATGAAGTATAACTTGAATGTAAACAGTGCATGGAGGAATTTATGTACACATTTATCATGATTTAACTAAGCACACAATCCATGGAAGAAATCATACACTCATTTAGCAATCACATGATTCATGAAGGAAATCATTCATACAAGTATTGTGATGGGGATCCATATCCCAACCACTCAAGTAGTCAAACTCTACTAACTACTAACTCACTTAAACATTTAAACAAACACTTAGACTACACCTATTACATAATACATATTATGTATTAATTAGCATACGTATTAGGACAAAACCTTTTGTCAAAGGGTTATCGCCTATACAATAACCATATATCCATGACAGTTAGTCATGGCAAGCACGAAAGTGAATTCCATACTCAATCAGTCATTCTTATAAACACGTAGAATACATACATTATCATACATGTGTAGGTTGGTTATACATGTATTAGGCCAAATTCTTTCACTAGAGAGTTATCCCATATACCACTTTCATATACCCACGACGGATAAGCATGGCATGCATAAATCCAGGTTCCGTATTCATTTAGACATTTTCACAAACACGTGGGCTACACCCTTTAACATATACAGCATATATTGGCCGTGGTGTGATTTAGGGCAAGTCCTTTCGCTAAGGAGTTGTCACACATGCAACAAGCATATATACACGGCAATTAATCATGTTGAACACAAATTCAAATTTTATATGTATACGTGTATTCTAACATATACATGAAATACGGTATTTACGATATACAACATACGTATACGGAAGACAAAACAGACCGCACATTTGGCATGTGTAATTGCATCCATAGCATAAATAAATCATTAGCTATCATTGAAAGGGTTGAAAACTATAACCTAAGCACATATAGTCCGCACCTTACGCCGTAGGAGCGTAACGAATCGAATAAGAACTCTACGTCGTCGTCAACGACTGATTGGAAACCTACAACACAAGGTGAGTCAGCTACTTAGCTACTTGTACCCATAAGAGCCTTAAAACAGATTAGGGTTAGGGTTTTCTTATCTAGAACGAAATCAGAATCGCCGGAATAACGATACAGGTGGATGACTTTGGCACGTGGAGCAGCAGGGAAGAATCCCAGGAGAAAGCTCTAACTTCTCCCTCACTTTCTCTCTCTTTTCTCTCCTCTCTCCTAGGGTTTTCCCCAAATTCATATGGGTTAGAAGGATGAGGGTTTAAGCTCCTTATATAGGCTAAAAACTCACCTATTAGACTTAGGACCAAGGTATACTTGAGTTACAGCCAAATCGGGTCTTTTCCGATCCAAAAGGACATTTTTGGAGGTCCCCTGACTGAATGCGGTCGATAGAGTTTCCAGATCGCACGTGGCGGACCAGTTTCAGTTCAGCGGTCACCGAGACTCGATCAGAGATTCCAAGTACACCGACCTGAGTGGGAAATGTTTCCTGATCCGAGGGTGTATTTGGGTCAGATTCCGACGGTCTGAATGCTTATACTTAACCCGCAAGCGAAACGTGCCAGATTTATTTAAATCACATTTAATCTATAAAGAATTTCACTCTTTCTCACACTCCTTGCTCCAGGCTCAATGAAATAGCCTTAGGACATCAGTTGGGATTGATTTTCAAAACGATTGTCAAGTTCAACTAAGCGGTCATAATGGTCTGAGATTGTAGATATCGGACTTTCGACTCGCTGTTTAGATCCAATACAAAGTTTCAAAGGGTTCCTGAGAACAAAGAGGTTTAAAGTTTGATCCTGGATTTCAGGGTAAGGTAGCGGTAACAATTCTAGAGGTTTTGGGTCTACAGATCATATTTAAAGTGGTTGGTGCTAATTTCACAGGTAATCTAGTGTAGCGCTAGCTAATTCACGTTGAATTTCTAAAGAATTAGGTTCTAGACGATTTCTTTGGCTTTGGAATTGGGTTCTGAGAGGTTACCAAGGCGTTATGGTTGACCCATTGCCTAAGGACGTCTAATTCTAGGTAGGCAAAAATCTGAGGTGTTACATTATGTGAGGCCATGGGTCCACTATATGTTAGGCCCTATGTGGGCCATCCCTTGGGGGCAATGTTGGTTAAACATCCACATTGTCGAGGCCGATTGTTGATGCCGGTTATTAATACTGATTATGAGTATGAGACAGCATAACATCATGATACGTGCCCATACGCATCTGTAAGTACTATGGTATGAATCCTCTTTGGTTGTCAAGGTTGTTAAATTTTGTGTCAAAACCTCTATATGTGTCTTGTATTTTGTTATATATATTCGAGACATCACAGCTATACTTTGAGACACGACGATGAACTCTTCAAGATAGTTCAAGCTACAATTTTTATGATATTCACGAAGAGTTCATGTTCAAGACTCAAAGTTCGTATATTCAAGATCAAGACTCTAGCATAAGATAGGGAACTGAACACAACTCATACTGATGGTGACTTCAAATTTTGTGAAGTGTTATAACTACATCAAGAAGAACTCAAGCTTCGTAAAGTTCAACGTCTAAGCTAATGAAGGTTCAATATCCTTGGTAAGGTTTGATTGACCTTAGGTTGACCCTTAGTGTAGGTCATTTTGGATACATAATTCATATATCTTCTACAAAAAAATTTGGTCTGTTCT
This sequence comes from Magnolia kwangsiensis, assembly GCA_037074715.1. Taxonomy (NCBI): domain Eukaryota; kingdom Viridiplantae; phylum Streptophyta; class Magnoliopsida; order Magnoliales; family Magnoliaceae; genus Magnolia; species Magnolia kwangsiensis. The sequence goes on along the minus strand of CM073586.1, from coordinate 32,037,696 downwards.
AAGACTAGTCCTGGACCTTGTTCGACTAGTCCTGACACTGGTTCAACCAATCCTAGAAATTTCAAGACCACTCGCAGTTTTGTTGCAAATTATTAGATTTTTTCTGTTCGTCTACGACTAGTCCTGGAGTCTGCTCGACTAGTCATGGGATGGTTATGATTCGACCTTTGACTAGTCGTGGAACCACGATTCCAACTCCAGTAACAAAATCAAAGGTCGCACGACTAGTCGTGGACGACCTTCGACCAGTCGTGGACTGCTCACGACTGGTCGCGTAACGGTTTTATCTGATTGCGCCCGAAAATTTAAAAATCTGTTTCTTCTTCGACTAGTCGTGGTGACCCTAGGACCAGTCGAAGATGAATTTCTGTAGCTATAAATAGCACAAAAATTTCAGAGTTATTCATCAAAAATTAAGTGAATTCAAAGCTCCACTCTGAGATAAGTTTGGTCTGCTCTTAAGGTATATTGTGCATAATTCTATTTCCTTTTGTTAGCTTTTTTCTATTTGATTTGATTCATTATTCCAATCTGATTTAAAAAGAGAAAATATTATTTTCCTTCTTCTGGGAATTGAAATCAAATAGAGCTAGCCCAGTCTGTTTTAATTTAAAATTAATTAGAACTTATAACCATTATAAAGTGAGTATTGGACATTGAACTTTCATATCAGAACATCTACTCCAATTGGTTCTTCCGGGTTGCTACATAGGAGACATCTAGGTATTTTACAATTCTATAAAATTTCTATTCTTTTGGATTTTGTTTGGAATTTGTCAGAAAAATTTCATTTGTTGGTTATCTAAGGAGAGCCAGAAAACTCAGAATAGTGTGGGTTTTTGGATTGTGTAAGCCCAAGTTAAAAGACACAATTGTGAAGGTTTTAGGTGAACTTGTGAAACCTATTTTGATAATGAACGTTAATATCCCTGTGTGTGGATATTAGGAGTGGAGTAGCATGTGCCTGTTGTAAAACAGTTGGTGTACACACAGGCGAACCACTATAAATCTTTGTTTTATGGATTGATTGCTTGCTTAATTCCTTATCTTTCATCATTCAGTTGTGTGGAATGTACGTGTGGATGTGAATGCTGTAACTATTTACATTTCAAGCAAGTGTGGAGAATGTTGTAATGATCTAGAGATTTATTTCAGCATTTTATCTCATACTATACTTTTATCAATCTGTGCTTCAATTTTAGTAATTATTCTAGTAAGGTTGCCTTGTCATTTTTATGGTGCATGGTTGTCTCTAGAATAATCAATTCTTAAGATTGCAATTTCTTTGCTATTTATTTTCAGATTGAGTTTTTGATTCAAAAGACGTTCTAGACATAAGGTTGTCCTACCACAAGCCCTTATTGATTATGGTGTAAGCTTGTCCTTAGAACTGAATTTGTATCAACCTCTTAATGCTTGTTTATTGGGATTGATTTTATTTCAGCATTGTGAATTGATTTAATTCGTAAGGCTATTTCTTCATTTTAATTCGCTGTAGTTAATTTTAATTTGGCATAGTCCTATTCACCCCCCCTCTAGGACATATAGCTTAGCCATTTCAGTATCATCTGCATGTATGTTATGAGATGAAATTGACCATTGCATATGTCATTGGATAGGTTATTATGAGACTCCCTGATAGGCGGAGGTTACCCCACATGATGGCACGGCATGCGCAGGATTGATGCATGACTGGATTGTATGACTCATGTATCTTGCATTGTGCGATGATTACTATACGCCCTAGCGACATAAGGGTCGAAGCCTCCATAGGCATATCGTGGATGGCCAGACTGGACACTGAAAAATTGTTCTAGCATCGGATTGTCATAGATGGCCCTGGGTCAAAATCCCTAAACCTTCTTGGTACTAGAGGATGCCCCAATGTCGAGACCGAGTGGATACACGAGCACCCGAGTGACGAATACCAAGAGTCTACATCTCCCACTATGTTTTGGTCGGTTGGGAGGGGGTGTGGCCTTACCCGCCCGAGTGTATGGGGCAATACTAGGCTGAGTTTGATCAGCTCGTGAATGGGTCCGTTATCGATGAACCAGATAGGTATTGGTAGACTATTGGGCAGGCGGATAGTGAGGTTTCTTATGCTCGCTTGGACCGTGCTGATGGGAGATGGGCAGTGCCATTTGGAGTGTAATAAACCCCAGTGATGATCCCAGAGATGAACTGTAGTGATATGTGGACTTATTGAGCAAGAGTTACATACTCATTTATTCATTCATCATTCACTATCCACTCGGGCTGGTGGGATGCAACTATTTGTTACATGTACATTCGCAATGGCCAAGATTTCGGTTGGGGCGCGTGACTAACCTGAGATCAGGAGTTTACCACATTGGGTCTGACTATCCACATTAGGTATGAGACTAGTTTGGATAGAAGTCCACTGTGATGGACCCCATAGCCTGCGATACTACGTACTACCATCCCGACTTCACACTCCAGCATAGTCATTCCATTCGCACCACTTGTTGCATTATATTCATGGCATATGGAAATTTGGGTTATTGTGTTTCTGCACTTACATGGTCTAGGTACAACTGACGCTATTTGTGTTACTCATCAGGAATGTATATTACATTGCATCTTCTACATCTAATATTTGGCTCTCTATGACTCCTCATTTGCATAGTTGATTCGTATTGCGTATTCTAATACTGTATGACTCATGGACTTATTAGTATTTTCGATTACTCTGTTATCTTATGATTTGTGAACTTGTCAGTATTTCTGTTTACTCTAATAATTTCGGATCTTGTCAGTATTTTTACTTACTCTGATAATCTATGATCTTGTCAATATTTCTGTTTACTCTGATAATTCCTGATCTTGTTAATATTTCGGCTTGTGTATACACTTACACTACCCTCTAAGCTTTCTTTAAGCTTATGCACCATAGATGCTTGCAGGTGATGTTAGGTTACAGCAGTGTGGAGCTTGGAGCATGTATCTGACTTATGGAGCTTTAATTTTTACATATGTATTTCCCTTTCAACATTGTATTCAAATGTTTATATTAGCGGATATGTGATGATGATGTTCCCATTGTGATTTGGGTATACTTGTGGTTATGCTTATTACAAGTTAAATGTGCATTGGAAAAAAAAATCCTCCTTATGAGATCTTAGGATCAAAATATGACGTATGGATGCTAGGAACCGAGAATGGGGTACTACGGAGGCTGTCGGCACTGGATTCGGTGATCAGGATTCCTGTGAATTCGATTTTCGGGTTTGGGGCGTGACAACATGCGTAGGACCCACCAGAAGTTTTGAACAAAGATGATATTTGTGGTTTTTCTTCATCAAAACCTGTCTAGCAGTGGACAACAAGATAGCTCAGAAAATCTGAATGTCCAAAAATATCTGGACATTGTGGATGTCCCATTCATGCAACATTAGGTGGGCCACACACACATATTACCATCATTATCGAAGGAAAGGCTGAGAGAGAAACAGAGAGAGAAGAAGAGAGAGGTCATGTGATGGAGGGTCCTTGCCACTATGAGCCGCTCTAAAATCCACAACATACATCAATGGGGTCCAAAATAGGCGGGCCACACATAAAAAAAATCTGATGGGGGAAAATCCTATTCCCACCACATAAATCAAGCCTATGTGGCCTTCATGCACTAGAAAATCAAATCAAACATCATAGTGGGGTCCATGGAGAATGGCCCCACCATGGATTCATGCATGCAAGCTAAGGTGGGCCATTGACCGCACCTAGAGGTCGAGGTAGGATCCTCACCATTGATTAGTGGGTCCTAGTTGCCTCATGCTAGAAAAATTAGAAAATTCATGCAAGAAAAGATAAATCCAATCCTTGAAAAGCACCCACCTCTATAAACTCTACTTCTTCCACCTATAGCTTCCAATGCTGCAAGGGGTGAGATTGATTTTTGAGGGTTAGATTTGGGGGTGAAGAGTTTGCAAAGGGCTAGAATTTTGTAGCTCTCATGGAGGGTTGGAGGTTGCTAGCAATGGAGAAATGAGAAGGAAAGGAGAGGGAGAGAGAGAGAGATAAGAGAGAGAGAGAGAGAAATGATTGCCTAGCTCTTTTAGCTAGGCAATGATGGTGGTGTAAGACATGGGGAAGAAAAATCATAATGGGCTAGGTGGTAGGGCGGCTAGGACAGCTAGGTAGGTAGGCAGGTACGTAGGGTAATGTCATCCTCGTAATGACCTAGGGAAACATGCAAATTAGGATAGGTGAGTCCCACAACTTGCGGTCTACGGTCATGATCATGCGCGACCCACATCTCATGATCTAGACATCAGATTGGCGCATGAGATGCGGCATCGGAACCGCTTTGACGGCGAGGGTTTCGGGTCGACATGGGCCGGGATTACAAGATATGACTTAAGGTTGCGGGCAAATGCAACCTACAGGTCGCGGGTCACCGAAATTCAACCCGGAGGACCGCAGAGCCCTACGGAATGGAACAGTCACTAGGACATGGGCCTGACATCTCTCCCCTCCTAATTAATATTTCGTCTTCAAAATTTACTATCACGTAGAATAGAGAAATGGAAGAGAAAGCATGACATCATGAGCATATATATATATATATATATATATATATATATATATATATATATAACGATCAATGCAATACGCATCATATAATCAATTTATAAACAAATAGGGATAACGCTCTCTAATCTTAGCCTCGCGCTCATAAGTTGCCTCCTCAATAGAATGATGACCCCACTGAACCTTCACCAAGGAATGACTTTGGTTCGGAGGACCTATTCCCTCTGATCAAGGATGCGTATTGGTTGCTTAATGTAGGAAGCATCCTCAAGGACCTCAAGAGGCTGCCAATCAATCACCGGAATGGTGTCTGACCCACACTTCCGTAACATAGAAACATAGAAAATGTTGTGGATGCCAGAAAACTCAAGAGGTAAGGCGAGCCTGTAGGCCACGCCGCCAACGCGCCCAGTGACCTCAAAAGGTCCAATAAAACTCTGGGCGAGCTTGCCCTTCGCTCCAAATTGAACAATGCCCTTCATGGGTGAGACCTTGAGATATACTCTGTCCCTAAATACAAAATCCAAGGGATGGCACCGACGATAAGCAAAACTCTTCTGCAGGCTCTGAGATGGCGCATCCTCTACTTGATGATATATATGACCTTTGACATCTAATGCACAAGCTCGAGGCCCAGGAGACGGTTCTCTCCAACCTTGGCCCAACAACTGGGAGATCTACATGGCCTGCCATATAAAGCCTAGCTGTTATTATATGCAAACTCAGCCAGACGCAAATGCTCATTTTAGCTACCTAAGAAGTTGATCACACAAACATGAAGCATATCCTCAAGGATCTGGTTAACCGTCTCAGTCTGCCCATCGGTCTGCAGATGATACATGGTGCTGAATTACAAGGCAGACCCCATAGCTTTCTGAAAGCTCCTGCAAAACTGAGACGTGAATCTCGGATCTCGGTTGGAAATGGTTGAAACCAGAACACCATGCAATCTCACGATCTTATTATAAACAATCTGATAAAACAGTCTAATGGCCAAGTTGTATGAATCGTAAGAAAATATACCGACTTCGTCAGATGATTCATAACAATTCAGATGGCGTCATGACCGCAGTGAGTCCTCATCAAGCCCATGACAAAATTGGTGGACATGTGCTCTCACTTCCACATCGGGATGCTCAACGGCTGCAATGGACCAGGCGGTCTCTGATGATTAACCTTGACATGCCGGCATGTGTCACACTCAGGCACAAAACTAGCGATATGACTCTTCATCCCTGCCCAAAAATATTGACGCCTCATATCTCGATACATCTTTGTCGAGCCAGGGTGGATAGGAAAACTACGATCGATGTGCCTCGGTCATAAGATCTCTGCACAACTCTAGAACATCTAGGACACATAATCGGCCTCTGAAATGAAGTCCACTATCAGAACCAATCTGCCAATCTATCTGACTCTTAGATGCTACCTCTGCCCAATAACTTTGTAACGACTCATCTGTCAATTGAACCTCGATCACTCTTACAATAAGAGAGGGTTGAATCGATAGGCTCGATAACTTTATAATAGAAGATTGCAAGAGAAACTCAAAGTTGAACGTTGATACACCCTCAAGCATCTTTCACTCATGAATCATCATGTGCGCCATCAGGCCTCGTGACTGATGGCTAAGGGCATCCGCCACTACGTTCGCCTTACCCGGGTGGTACTAAAGATCAAAATTATAATCCTTCAGGAGCTCTATCTAATGTCTCTGCCTCATGTTTAGCTCGGATTGAGAGAATAAATACTTCAAGCTCTTATAGTCGGAGAAGAGCTCGAACCTGACCCCATAAAAATAGTGCCTCCACACCTTTAGTGCGAAGACAACTGCTACCAGCTCCAAATCATGACTGGGGTAGTTAAGCTCATGGACCTTGAGCTGATAATATGCATAAGCCTCCGGCTTCTCGTGCTGCATTAAGACAACACCCAAACTAACTCATGAAGCATCGGTAAATACAACAAAGCCATCACTCCCAGAGGGAAGAGTGAGGATAGGAGCAGACGTGAGGCGGTCCTTTAGCTCCACAAATGCTTGCTCGCAAGCATCACTCTACACAAACTTTGCACCCTTCTTGGTCAACCTGGTCAGCGATGCTGTAATATGGGAGAATCCCTTGATAAATCGTTGATAATATCCCTCCAAACCAAGAAAACTGCAGATCTCAGACGCATTTTTGGGCTGGCCCCACTGACACACTGCATCAATCTTCGAGGGGTCCATTGCGACACCCTCCCTTGTCACTATGTGACCGAGAAAGTTCACCTCCTCCTGCCAAAACTCACACTTCTCCAGCTTCGCATACAGTTGGTGGGCACGGAGGGTTTATAACGCAATCTGCAAATGCTGCTCGTAGTCCTCACAGGTCCTTGAATAAATCAGAATGTCGTCGATGAAGAACACAACAAACTGATCGAGATAAGGTTGGAAAATCTCATTCATTAAATGCATGAAGACCGCGACTGCATTTGTCAATCCAAAGGACATAAACTGAAACTTAAAGTGACCATAGCGCATCCCGAAAGCCATCTTTGGAATGTCCTCCTCTCAGACCCGAATATGATGATAGTCGGGCCACAAGTCAATCTTCAAAAAGAATGATGCACCTTGCAATTGATTAACATAAATCATCAATCCTAGGGAGTGGATACTTGTTCTTGATCGTGACCCGGTTAAGCTCGCAGTAATCCATGCAAAGCCTTAATGAGCCATCCTTCTACCTAATGAATAGTATCAGTGCTCCCCATGATGAAGTTCTCAGACAAATGAATCCCAACTCTCGTAACTCATCTAACTACTATTGTAGCTCCCATAACTCCATCGGTGTCATGCGATACGGGGCTGCCGAGATAGGTCCGCTACTAGGCACAAGGTCAATCTAAAACCCAATATGTCGACGCGGTGACAATATTGGATTCTCCTGAAACATATCTGGGAATTCGCAAACCACTAACAACTACTTTAATGCCCACTGCGATGAGTTCCTCTACTGCATATGACATTAAACAAGATAATGACTCTCCTCTGGGCTCAGCCACGAACTGGAACTGTGGCAAGCCAGGTATACAGAATGTGACTGTTGTCACGAAGCAGTTCAAGATGGCGTGGTACTTGATAAGCCAATGCATGCCCAAGATGACGTCGAACTCTGACATCGGCAATATGAACAAATCGGCTGGCAAAGTCTCCTCAATCAAGACGAGGCAAGATAAACAACATCTACCTGATACTGTAGTCTTCCCCAAGGGCGTCGATATGGTCAGCCTCTCACTGGTAGACTCTATTGGTAATCCAGTCGAATGGCAGAAGTCCTTAGACATGAAAGAATGAGATGTACTAGAATTGAACAGAACTCGAGCAATGCATGCAGAGACAGGAAGAATACCCTCCACAACTCCTCTAGAGGACTAAGGGTCCTGCTAAGCTGCATAGAATCTAGCCTGAACTGGCTGGGGAGGTGCCTGTCCCCTCTAAGGTCTCTGCTGCTGCTGTGGTTGGAACTGCTACCTCGGCTACTATGGTCATGGTGGATGGTGGCGGTGGTGGTGGTGCTGCTATGGGGACCTTAGTGGTAGGGACTATTATCGCTGCTACTATGGTGGAGGTGGCTATGATGCTTTCGACGGTGGATGTTGCTACTGCTGGCGGGGACACTCCCATCTAGTGTGTCCTATCCCAACACATCCATAACAAACACCGGGGAGCTGCCTCTGAGGTGGTGTTGGAGGTGCCGCTGGTGTTGCTGGTGCTCTACGAATCGAGCGCCTCTGCTGCTGTTGATGCTGTTAGTAGAAACCACCGGAGGCAGCCCTCATCCTCCATCTCTCCTTTAACCCCGATCACTCTGAGTGCTGACCCATTCACTCTCATAAATCTGTGCCCTCCATACTACCACCTTGAAATTCAGGAACTCGTGCCCAACAACATGGCTTCGGAGACCACTGTGCAAGTCGTTCCCAAAACGGAGGGCCTTTCATTCCTCATCATCAATCAAGTACAGCACGAACCTCAATAGCGCCATGAAACAAGCCGCGTACTGAGCCACAGTCATGTCTTCTTGCATCAGGGTCTTGAACTCCAACGCTCGGTACCGTCAAACGTGGTCGGGGAAGTACTGTCGGTTGAACCGGTCAATGAAATTTTCTCAAGTCTAGATGAAGTCAGCTCCTGCGGCATGGGCAACGAAGGTCCACCAGTGCTAGGCTTCACCCTCAAGAATATACACTACTAAAGGGACCAGCTGCTGGGTTGTACACCTTAAGGTCTCGATCATCTTCTCCACTCGGGAGCACCATTTCTCTGCTACAGTTGGATCGGGCTCACCTTGGAAATTGTGCGGGATTGAGCCGAAGGAAGTCTCGTAACAAAGCACTCACGTGCTCCTACTCCGTCTACTTCAGAGTCTCAGCGAGGTGTCTAGACTGCCCCTAAAAGGCGGCTGTCACAGCTTGAATCAATTTCCACAACAGATCGACACCATTTCATATGGTAGGGGTTGCACCAGTCTCATACGGATGTGTGGGGTCTGCAGGAGCCTGGGGTGCAAGAATAGGATGCTCAAGCAAGGGAACGAGAACTATGGGAGGTGGAATAAAAACCTTGGGTAAAAGAACAAGATCCTCAAGTTGTAGAGCGGGGGCTGCTCGGGTTGCTTGTGCACCTTATGTGCCTCGGGTACCTCATGTACCTCGCATGCTTCGTCTAGGCGGTAAGATCTACAGCAAAGAACAAAGATGTCTATTAGCCTTAAAAACTTTCGAAGGCGCAGACATTAAGGAACCAAATAAAAAAGATATGCACTCAAGACCTACTCGTCCTAAGCTCGTAGCGAACTTGTGATGTTGTCCTAAGTTATTTCCAAGTTATGCTCTGATACAAACTCCTGCCACACCTCAAATTTGGAAACCGGGCTCACAAAAATTTTGATCACTGAATTCGGCATTGACAACCTCCGTAGAACCCTATTCTTGGGTCCCGATACCATACATCTGAAATAGTGGTGAAGACTGCTTGAGTTGAAGTAGGAATATGCTAATATGTCCTAGAGGGGGGTGAATACGAATTTTTAAAGATTTAAAAGTTATATTAAAAATTCTATCACTCTAATCCTAACACGTATACAATTTTTAGGATTACTCAAATGTAACTCTACTTGCTTCCAAGCCCAGTAGAGGATCTAATCACAAAACTATTCAATTTAATAAGCATGAGGCAGTTATAGTCTATAATGGATGTGACTGTGTGTGTGAAGTGTAAGCATATATGAATTCAATTAACAAAATCACATAAATGATTGGGCAAAAGAATTAATCACAGACACAGTCATTTTTATAGTGGTTCGACTACTTATCTACTCCACTCCCGGCTGCCACACTCAACCCTTGAGTGTACTGAATTTTACTAAGCAGGTTTCCCATGGTTCACCTCAAACCTAAGGTTTTAAATCAGGTTCACCTTTAACCTTTACAACCTATACAGAGGCTGACTGTTTATGCTCTCATGAGCAAGGGTCAACACATAGCACCCGGTTTAGGCACACTGGCCAAGGATCTTACCCTAAGACCCTAACAGAGGTTTTACACGGTTCACCTTATAGCCCAGAGTTTTACTGGTTCACTCCTAATCAAATGTTTATTCCCACACAGAGCAAGGGTCCACACAACACACCCACATGTACACTCTCGCCGGAGGCCTCCTTTGAGGACTTCAAAGGGTGAGCAACACCTACGACCCAATCTTAGAAAGGAATGATAACAAGTGTCCTCTGGACTCTAAGTTCTTACTAATAAGTTGATGAGTCCCATTTAGCCCAGTGATGAAGATCTCCTTCTTGTTGACGAAGAGTCTTCAGCTCCCTTGATCCTCAACACAAAAGATGTACCGATACTAGGCTTCAGGTCGGGTCAAGGTTATGATGGAATTCCACTCTCTAAAGATTTTTCTATTAGGAAGATAGAGTGGTTCCAATCATCTATGCATTCAAGGCATCCCAGCTTAATGATTTTTCATTAAGGTAGTAGCTGGAGGATCCTTAAATGTGGAAGTTCATTCCCCAATCCACTCTATTGAATATCAATGACGAGGGAGGATTGGAGGATGAACTCCATGAGAGAAAGGGCTTAAGATAAATGATATGAAGTTTAAAACACTCAGAAGCACTCTCTTCTTTCTCTACTAGCAATAAAGACAAGCATCTCTTTAAATAGACAAAAGGTTCCAACGGATATATAAAACGGTCATATTTATGACAAAGTTCGATATCATCGAGCAAGAGTCAATATGATCGAGCGTATACTCTCAATTGTATCGATGATCCGCTCGATGGCACAAACTTCATGTCATTCGCTTTTAAAACCTTTTGTCGAATGGTCGATGGGATCGAGACACATATCGATGTTATTGGATTTTGAACTCCGATTCCCTCGATAGATGGATCGATCTATCGACAGGTGAAAACAAGAGAGACAAGCCTTAAAGAATTTCAGGTTCTGAAGATATGATCGGGGAACAGCCGAAGTCATCGAAATTTGAATGTCGATGATATCGAGACCTTGTCGATAGGATCGATAAATCATATAGATTTACTTATAAGCACGCTGGTCAGTTTATGCCAGACTCGATCTAATCGACCAGGACTCGATGATATCGACATTAGAATATCGATTTCCTCGAATGGCCCCCGATCAACGTTTAAAACACCCTAAAATTTATGCTGGAGGAAACATGCGCCCACTATCGATATGATCGAATGACTTCCAATATGATCGATATTTGAGTTCAGATTGAATCGGAGAGTCATCGATATATCGAAGCTTATAGTAGTTTTCTTTAGAAAAACAGGAGCGCCGAAAAACTGTTCGTCGATATTATCGATCCATTTTTTATGGGATCCATATTCGAATATCGATGATATCGATTGAGATTCCGATATATCGATAAATCATCCAGATGAATGTTTGATTGTTGGATGCTTTTTGTCCTCACTCGATTGTATCGATTGAGATGCCGAGGACATCGACAGAGCAGGTTGATCATATCGAAAGGTGAATCGATATAATCGACAGGGTAAGAAAAACTTGAAGATTTTCCTATTTGGTAAAAAGTTTTCTTACACTAAAACCGTAAGGTGTTCTACTTAGTTTTAAGGGTTTTAATCACCGGGTGTTTTGGGACATGAGATGTGAGGCTATGATTTACATATGGTGAGCTTCCACACATCCAATTGAGGCAGACACTTGAGTTGATCTTCTTGGTAGGCGTTGTTGTCCGACTGACTCAACTTACACCGTAATTGAGAAACCAAGTCACTAGTAGGTGCACTTTCAATCTCCCCCTTTGTCAATTACGTGACAAAATACCCAAAACACCCTAGGAAAATATCTCGACAGATACATCCTAAATTGTGTGTACATGCATTAACATAATTTTACAAATTCTAATCACCCATGTACACACCCACAATTTACTCTCCCTTACTGTAAAAACCTCTTTCTTGGTGCAGCTGCTCCCCCTGCCCCTCCTTACACCTGCAACATATAAGAGCACAAATATCCAATTTTTCGCATGGGGTGTTTGTAACTGTTGTAACTGTTCTCTCCCTTTTTGTCAGTCATTGGCAAAGGCATAACAAGTGATATTGATGAAATATTTGAAGCATGTGGGAGAACCACAGATAGATAGATGTATATAAATATGCAACAATGATAAACATACATCAATGAAGGCAAAAAAAAAAAAAGATGAAGCAATCAGCACAGTCAGTGTATAAGTAATAGGAACGGCAATAAAATAGGAATAAAATTTAGCCATATCAACCAAAATATATAGATGCTACCACAGACAGCAGAAGAATTTTTCCAAGGAAAAATACATAACACAAAAGTAGACACGTTGAATATTCAAAGGGTAACGGGACTGATGCTTAATGTTGTCGAGGAAGACCATCCGTGAACAAGACTACCATTTGCTGAGTAGTTTCCTAGAGGACGTCGAGTTTCTCTTCAATTATAGTGAGACGTCTTTCACAATTGTTCAGACGGTCCTCTATACCAACCATCCCATTGAGTAGGTGACGTTTGAGGTGATGAGCTGGACGATTTGTAATCGACTCAGGGTTGACCAATGGCGTTCGATTTGATCCACCATGTGTAGGCCGCACTGTTGGTGGAGCAAGTTAGACCACCCTTGGTATTGAAGGACTATGCCTGGAGGGAGACAAGGAAGGACAGAATCGTTATGCCACCAGTGTTGCATCACTTTCAAACCATGCTTCAGGATGCACTTCATCAGATGTTACAGGAAGCCCCGCATGATGTGCGAGTTTGCATATGAGCACGGGAAAAGGCAGTGTCTCCCCATGATTTCCTTGGATTACACGAATGATTTGCTTAAGGAGGAGAGTTGGCAGGCACACTTGATTCTCTTGATATACATCATAGAGTACATTGATCACAGATGGAGAAAGATGATCACCATTGACATTGCAGGGATACACATTTGACTAAAAAATGCTATGAAGAATTTTAAAGGTGGGTCCAAGATGGTTGATATGCAGCAGATTTTCATCATTTCGCGGAACTGTAGTCCCTTGGCACAATGCACGGGTTATTTCTCCCCATACCCCCAACCCATTGAGATTTCGGGCGGTTATCGAAATTCTATTGACCTCCAGATTGAGGAGTTTTGCCAAAGTGACTTGAGTGATAAGCTTTGAGTAATGTGCAAGAACAATTCGAATGCTAGGGGGATCTTCACAAATGACAAGATAATGTTTGAAGAATTCATGGATCACACCCAGTTGGTACGATCCTCCAAGATGTAGAATATTTTGCCAACCGATTACTTTGAGAAGGAGGTCAACTCCAAAAGGATCAATGACACTATTGAGCACTAATCGTTCAGTGATGACAGACGGACTACCTTCCTTTGGAGTAGGTTGATACTTACTGGAATTTGATTGCATGCTTTTCTCCTCTAAAGATTGAAAGTAAGCCTTACCTTTCCCTTTGATCATGTTTTAAAGAGGTGAGATGCTGATAAGAACTGGAAGAGGTATTTAGAGAAGAAAAAGATATGAGTTCAAGTGGGCCCTTCTCTTTATATAATAGACTTATCGATCATATCGATCAGTTATCGATAGCATCGTCATGACTTTCACCAAAAGTTGCGCTGACAGTTGTTGGAAAACAACAATCTGATTGAATGCAGTTCAAGGAACCGTTGAGTGCATCGATGTACCATCTCGATGGAATCGATTATAAAATCGAAACTACACAGATATTATCGAGGCTATAAGAATTTTGACATTTGTTCATCATTAGCATGACCATGAATATCTCAGACCTTAAGATTTTCCAGTGTGTGCCATAGTTCCAAAGATATTATTAATGCGAACAAAAGTCAATTGACTTTTGGAGGTCACAGAACCTGTTTGTGTCAAGAGTCTTTATAAGAATATCAACAAGCTGTTTTTCAGTAGTTACATAATCCAACATAATGGTCTTTTCTTCGACTAGTTCTTGGATAAAATGATGAAGAATGTCAATATGCTTGGTTCGAGAGTGCTGAACTGGATTCTTCGAGATATTTATAGCACTGGTATTATCACAGAAGAGACTTATTGTGGGTTGTACAATCCCATAGTCAAATTGCATCTGTTTCAACCAAAGGAGTTGAGCACAATAGCTACCTGCGGCTATATATTCAGCCTCAGTAATGGATAATGAGATTGAGTTTTATTTTTTACTTTGCCAGGAAACTAAACAATTTTCAATATAAAAGCATCCACCACTTGTTGATTTTTGATCATCCAAATTTTCAGCCCAATCAGCATCTGAATAACCTACAATAATGGTGGATGTTTCAGATGGATACCATAATCCAAAGGTGGTAGTTCCTGCAACATACTTGATAATCCTTTTAACCGTTGTTAGGTGAGATTCCATAGGATCTGCCTGATAACGAGCACACACACAAACACTAAAAGATATATCTGGACGACTGGTAGTGAGATATAGTAGGCTTTCAATCATGCTTCGATAAAGATGTTGGTCCACACTTTTGTCGTTAGTATCATTTAAAAATTTTAGAGTAGTACTCATAGGCGTGTGATAAGTGCGACCAGACTCAAATTCAAATCTTTTCACTAAGTCCTTTGCATACTTGGTTTGATTTATGAAAATTCCATCATCCAGTTGCTTGACCTGTAACCCTAAGAAAAAGTTCAATTCGTCAACCATGCTCATTTCAAATTCTGATTTCATGAGGTTGGTGAATTAGGATGCCTCATCTCCGCATGTTAATCCAAACATAATGTCATCCACATAAATTTGCGCAATAAGCAATGAGTTCTTTGTTCTCCGGGTGAACAGTGTCTTGTCTACACTTCCTTTGCGGAATTCATGGTCTAAAAGAAACTTCGTTAATCGTTCATACCAAGCACGTGGTGCTTGTTTGAGACCATACAGAGCTTTGTCCAAATGATAAACATGATGGGGATGCTTAGGATCTGAAAATCCTTTCGGTTGTTCCACATATACTTCTTCGGCAAGGTCCCCATTAAGAAAGGCACTCTTAACATCCATTTGAAATAATTTAAATTTTAGTGCGCATGCAATGGACATAAGAATTCTAATGGACTCTAGACGTGCTACAGGGGCAAATGTTTCATCAAAATCAATTCCTTCAATCTGTGAGTATCCCTGAGTAACCAATCTTGCTTTGTTTCTAATTACATTCCCTAATTCGTCAGATTTATTTTTGAAGACCCATTTTGTTCCAATGACATTAGTATCAGTTGGTCTAGGAACCAGTTTTCACACATCATTTCTCTGAAATTGTTGAAGTTCTTCTTGCATGGCATTTATCCAGTATTCATCTTGAAGAGCTTCAACAATATTCTTGGGTTCAATCTTTGAGGTAAAATAGAAATGACTATAAACATTATCTATCTGCCGTCTAGTTCTTACACCGTCATTAGGGTCTCCAATAATCTGCTCTCGAGGGTGATTCTGAATAATAGGTATGTCAGATGATTGCTGGGGTTCATTCAATAATGGAGATTTGTCATTTGATTTTTCGAGTATGCATGAATCTACATCATCTTCTGTCTCATTTATAGGGGAATTCACATCTTGAGGATGATCATCAATTTCCACATTCACAGATTCTTGAATAGTAAGAGTTCTTAAGTTGTATACTCTATAAGCATAACTATTCATGGTGTACCCTAGAAAAATGCCTTCATCACTTTTAGATTTAAACTTCCCTAGGTGATCCCTGTCCCTCAAAATGTAGCATTTACTACCAAAGACCCGAAAGTATTTCACATTTGGAGCTTCCCATACCATAGTTCATATGGAGTTTTGTTCAGACCTGCTCTAAGATATACTCTGTTTATGATGTAGCAGGCGGTATTGACAGCTTTTGCCCAAAAAATCTTTGCCATATCTTTTCCATTTAGCATAACCGACCCCATTTCCTGTAATACTTGATTTTTCCTCTCAGCAACTCCATTTTACTGTGGGATTTTTGGGGCTAAAAATTCATGACGAATTCCTTTATCATTGTAATATTTTTCAAATTCATCATTTTTGAATTCACCACCATGATCACTTCTGATGCGTTTTATGTCATATCCTTTCTCATTTTGAATTCGTTTTGCCAACACTACGAATTTTCCAAAGGCATCAGATTTTTCTCGAAGAAATGCAACCCAAGTAAATCTTGTATAATCATCTACTACCACCAGAAAGTATCTTTTCTTGCCATGACTTTCCACTTTAGTAGGACCTACCAGATCCATATGCAGCAGATCCAAGGGCTTTGCTGTTGATATGGTGGTTGTCTTTTTATATCCAACTTTTATCTGTTTTCCTTTTAGACATTCCACACATACTACTTTTTCTTCTTTTCTAATTTTGAGAAGACCTCTAACCAAGTTTTTTGAGCTAAGTTTAGCTAAATTCCGGTAATGAACATGTCCCAACCTTTGATGCTATAACTTTGATTCATTCTTTACAGCCATATTACACTTTGAGAATAACCCATTTTCGTTGGTACTCTCAATGATATAACAGTTATCACTAGTGCGCAAACCTTTTATGAGAGATCTTCCTGTATGATCTAAAATTCTACACACATCTTTTGAGAAGGTGACCAGATGTTCCTTGTCACAGATTTGGGAGATACTGAGGAGATTATGTTTTAGACCTTCTACACAGAGAACATCTTTAATTTTTGGAAGGCCTGGTACTGCTATTGTTCCTTGTCTAATGATTTTGGCTGAGCTACCATCTCCAAATGTGACCGATCCGCCGTCGAAGTTTGAATATTCACATAAGTGAGTACAATCACCAGTCATGTGTCTGGAATATCCACTATCAAGATACCACTTCGAACTATTTCCAGCTTTGAGAGCTGTGTGGATTACAAAGCAATTATTTTGATCTGTCACATCCTCTAGGACTTTCTTGCTCATAATTCCAACTTTAGTTAAGATCACTCTCTAGGCGGTGAAGCCCTTAAAGAGAGACCCACTCTGATACCAATTGAAATAGCGGTGAAGACCGCTTGAGTTGAAGTAGGAATATGCTAATATGTCTTAGAGGGGGGTGAATAGGACTTTCTAAAGATTTATGAGTTATATTAAAAATCCTATCACTCTAATCCTAACAGGTATGCAATTTTTAGGATTACTCAAATGTAACTCTACTTGCTTCCAAGCCCAGTAGAGGATCCAATCATAAAACTATTCAATTTAATAAGCATGAGGCAGTTATAGTCTATGATGGATGTGACTCTGTGTGTGAACTGTGAGCAGATATGAATTCAATTAACATAATTACACAAATGATCAAGTACAAGAATCAATCACAGACAGTTATTTTTATAGTGGTTCGACTACTTGTCTACTCCACTCCTGTCTACCACACTCAACACTTGAGTGTACCGAATTTCACTAAGGAGGCTTCTCATGGTTTACCTCAAACCTAAGGTTTTAAATTAGGTTCACCTTCAACCTTTAAACTTACACAGAGGCTGAAAATTTATGCTCTTACGAGCAAGGGTCAACACATAGCACCCGGTTTAGGCACACTGGCCAAGGATCTTACCCTAAGACCCAAATAGAGGTTTTACACGGTTCACCTCATAACCCAGAGTTTTACTGGTTCACTCCTAATCAAATGTTTATGCCCACACAGAGCAAGGGTTCACACAACACACCCACACGTACACTCCCGCCAGAGGCCTCCTTTGAGGACTTCAAAGGGTGAGCAACACCTACGACCCAATCCTAGAAAGGAATGATAACAAGTGTCCTTTGGACTCTAAGTACTTACTGATAAGTTGATGAGTCCCATTTAGTGCAGTGATGAAGATCTCCTTCTTGTTGACGAAGAGTCTTCAGCTCCCTTGATCCGCAACACAAAAGATGTACCAATACTAGGCTTTAGGTCGGGTCAAGGTTATGATGGAATTCCACTCTCTAAAGATTTTCCTATTAGGAAGATAGAGTGGTTCCAATCATCTATGCATTTAAGGCATCCTAGCTTAATGATTTACCATTAAGGTAGTGCTGGAGGATCCTTGAATGTGAAAGTTCATTCCTCAATCCACTCTATTGAATATCAATGATGAGGGTGGATTGAAGGATGAACTCCCTGAGAGAAAGGGCTCAAGATACATGATATGTAGTTTAAAACACTCGGAAGCACTCTCTTCTTTCTCTACCAGCAATAAAGACAAGCCTCTCTTTAAATAGACAAAAGGTTTCAACGGATATATAAAACGGTCATATTTATGACAAAGTCGATATCATTGAGCAAGAGTCGATATGATCGAGCGTATACTCTCGATTGAATCGATGATCCGCTCGATGGCACAAACTTCATGTCATTTGCTTTTGAAACCTTTTGTCAGCTAGTCGATGGGATCGAGACACATATCGATGTTATCAGATTTCAAACTCTAATTCCATCGATAGATGGATCGATCTATCGACAGGTGAAAACAAGAGAGACAAGCCTTGAAGAATTTCAGGTTCTGAAGATATGATCGGAGAATAGCCGAAGTCATCAAAATTTAAATGTCGATGATATCGAGACCTTGTCGATAGGATCGATAAATCATATAGATTTACCTATAAGCACGTTAGTCAGTTTGTGCCAGACTCGATCCAATCTACTAGGACTCGATGATATCAGCATCAGAATATTGATTTCCTCGAATGGCTCCCGATTAACATTTAAAATACCCTAAAATTTATGCTGGAGGAAACATGCGCCCACTATCTTTATGATCGAATGACTTTCGATATGATCGATATTTGAGTTCAGATTGAATCGGACAGTCATCGATATATCGAAGCTTGTAGTAGTTTTCTTTTAAAAAATAGGGGCGCTGGAAAACTGTCTGTTAATATTATCGATCCATTTTCGATGGGATCAATATTCGAATATCGATGATATCGATTGATATTCCGATATATCGATAAATCGTCCAGATGAATGTTTGATTGCTGGACGCTTTTTGTCCTCACTTGATTGTATCGATTGAGATGCTAAGGACATCGACAGAGCAGGTCGATCATATCGAAAGGTGAAACGATATAATCGACAGGGTAAGAAAAACTTGAAGATTTTCCTGTTGGTAAAAAGTTTTCTTACACTAAAACTCTAAGGTGTTCTACTTAGTTTTAAGGGTTTTAATCACCTGGTGTTTTAGGACATGGGATGTGAGGCTATGATTTACCTATGGCAAGCTTCCACACATCCAGTTGAGGCAGACACTTGAGTTGATCTTCCTGTTAGGTGCTATTGTCCGACTGACTCAACTTACATCGTAATTAACAAACCAGGACACTAGTAAGTGCACTTTCAACATCAGGTTTCGATCCTATGATCCTATAAGGAGGATTTTCAATATATATTTTATTTCATAATAAGAATTACCATAGCATAACCCACAAACAATAACCATAAGAACACCATCGTAAAATCCACTAAGATCCAAAAACTTTTAAGTACAAGGTGCATAAAGGGAAATATAATGATGATAATAGCCCAAATCTCTTGAAGCTCTGCGGCACGCTCCTGCTCCTACTCAGCTACGACTATGTCCTCACATCACCTGTACGCATCTATCATGCATAACCTTATGGAAAGCTTAGAGGGTGGTGTAAGTGTGCGCGCAATATAAATGTGCTCAGAATACAATATCAGAGCAATGCAGAATATGCTGGTGAATCCATGAATAGTAACAGTCGTATCAAGGCTATATGATACAAGACATGATGCTATCGGCTATACCAAGGCTATGATGCAATGCAAGACATGAATATTATCGGTCATACCAAGGCCATACGATGCGAGATGCAACTCAAGTATATGAATCCCTATTAGAATCCACATAATCATACAACTCATCTCTTTGATATCACTTGGGTCTATTACACTCTAGTCCAGCTTGCTGCCCCTATCTGAATACACAACTAGGTAAGTGGAAGAGACCTCACTATCCACCTGCCAATGTCGGGCCCGACTCGTCGATAGCGGACTCATTCCTTAAGCTGGTCAAACTCAACCTAGATATTATCCTCTCACTCAGGAGGGTAAGGTCACACCCCCTTACAACCGACCACGACATAGTGGGAGACGCGGTCTCCGGGTACTTGGCCCTCATTCGTTCATACATCCACTCGTTTTAGGCATTGGAGCATCCTCCATGGTACTATAAGGGTTTGGGGGCTTTCACCGTGGGACATCCTACACGCTTCCGTGCTTAAACAGTATTTTTGGTATCCTACCATCCACGCTATGTCTGCGGAGGCTACAGTCTTGATGTCGCTAGGGTGTACAATAATCATAATCACACAATGTAAGATACATGAGTCACACAATCTAGTCATGCATCAATCTTTCGCATGCCATGCGCTCATGTGGGACAACTCTACCTATCAAAGAGTCCCATGAACAACTTGCCGAATGTCATATGCAATGATCAACCACATCTCATATCAAGTATGCAGATGATGCATATGGATATGTATCATGATGCTGTGTTGTCATATACTCATAATCAGCATCGATGATTAGCCTATATGTAAGGTGGGATCCATAGATGAACCGCTGATCTAAACCATAATATAAAAATTGGCCCTCAGCCATGGATATACCAAATTCAATAGCACGGATCCATCCGTCTATAGTGATGATGGACTATGCAAGATCGATGGGGCTTAATGATTTGGGTTAACCTAATAAGAGAATGATGAGAATGGGCCTAACAAGGCTTGAGGGAAGGTTACAATGTGGACATTTAACCATCATTACCCATCAATGTGGACATTTAACCAACATTGCCCCTAAGGAGTGACCCATATAGAGCCCAACATATAGTGGGCCCATGGCCTCACACAAGTGCCTAATGTACATTACGATCGGCCTCACTCATGGGCCATATATGCATCACTTTGGGCCTCACATCACGGGCCACATATACATCACTTTGGGCCTTACCAAATGGGCCTCATACACCACATCGGGCCTCATTATATGGGCCTCATACACATTAAATTGGGCCTCACATATGGGCAGAAAATACATCTCATTGGGCCTCATTTAAAGGCCATAAATACATCACATGGGGCGTCATCAAATGGGCCGCAAATGCATCATATTGGACCTTATCATTGGGCCACAAATACATCATATGGAGCCACACACAAGGGCCTCATACACATCCCACTGGGCCTCACTCATGGGCCTCACATACATCATAATGGGCCTTACAAAAGGGCCACCAATACATCATATTGGGCCACACACAAGGGCCCATGGGTTAGGCAGAAGGGATGTGTAGTGGGTGCATCACATACATCATAGTGGGCCCAACGGAGTAGCCCATATAGTCCAAAAAATTAGGTGGAAAGATTGCCTACAATGCATACTTTAAGGTGGGCTTGTTGTACCACTAGAATGTGCATAATTGGGCAGCCCATAGTCTAGGAAAAATGGATGGGCATGGTGGGTCCACGTGAGTGGCCCACCACAGTTTGAATCAAACTGATATTTGCACTTTTCCTTCATCCAGGCCTGCCCAAACGAACAGGCAGCCCGGATACAACATACATTGTGGTGAGCCACACAAGTGGACAACACAGATGAAACAAATACATCTCAGTGCATCCCATACTAGAAAATAGATGGGCGGCGTGGAGGAAAACATACATCACAGTGTGCCCTCACCTGCACGTCCAGACGGACGGCTTGGATATTATATACATGACGTGGGGTCCAACATCCTTGGCCATCTGGATGGATGGATGAATAATAAATACATCAAGGTGGGTCCCATCCCACACATACAACACATGTGGGGTGGGTCCCACATGGCTAATTGATGAACGGTGTGTATAAACACATATTGCACAGGGGTTCCACCGTCCTGGAAAATTGACGGTGTGGATGTAGAATAAATACATCAAGGTGGGTCCCACCCACACGTGTCATACGTGTGGGGTGGGCCCACAAGCTATAAATGGATGGACGGTTTTGATACAACACATATATCGTGGTGGGGCCATCCAACTTGCTGACATTGGACAACAGTGGGCCCCACCGTCTCCAAACAGACAAACGGTTTGGATATATAACAAATACATCTAGGTGGGTCCCATCCCACACATGCAGCACATGTGGGGTGGGCCCCACATGTGCTAAATGGCTGGATGACATGGGTAAAAAACATACCTTGTGATGGGCCCACAGAACTTGCTGGTGATGCAACAGTAACCCGCTGGCCATCCAACTGATGGACGGTCCAGATTGCAACACATGCACAAGGTGGGTCCACACGTGTGGGACCCACCAGTAGCTTTGAATAAAGCTAATATTTATGGTTTTCCTTCATCCAAACCTGTTCAACAGTGGACAGCAAGATAGCTCAGAAAATCTGAATGTCCAAAAAAATTTGGACAGTGTGTATGTCCCATTCATGAAACATTAGGTGGGCCACACACACATGTCACCATCATTATCGAAGGAAAGGGAGAGAGAGAAGAAGAGAGAGGCCATGTGATGGAGGGGCCTTGCCACTATGGTCCCCTCTAGAATCCACAACATACATCAATGGGGCCCAAAATAGGTGGGCCATACATAAAAAAAAAATAAAATTGATGGGGGAAAATCCTATTCCCACCACATAAATCAGGCCTAGGTGGCCTTCATGCACTAGAAAATCAAATCAAACATCATGGTGGGGTCCATGGAGAATGGCCCCACCATTAATTCATGCATGCTAGCTAAGGTGGGCCATTGGCTGCACCTAGAGGTCAGGGTAGGATCCTCACCATTGATTGGTGGGTCCTAGTTGCCTCATGGTAGAAAAATTAGAAAATCCATGTAATAAAAAACAAATCCAATCTTAGAAAAGCACCCCCCCTCTCTAACTTCTACTTCTTCCACCTATAGCTTCCAATGCTCCAAGGGGTGAGATTAAAGGTTTGAGATTGATTTTTGAGGGTTAGATTTGGGGGTGGAGAGTTTGCAAAGGGATGGAATTTTGGATCTCTCATGGAGGTTGGAGGTTGCTAGCAATGGAGAAATAAGAACGAAAGGAGAGGGAGAGAGAGAGAGAGAGAGAGAGAGAGAGAGAGAGAGAGAGAGAGAGAGAGAAATGACTGCCTAGCTCTTTTAACTAGGCAATGATGGTGGTGTAAGACATGGGGTAGAAAAATAATAATGGGCTGGGGGGTAGGGTGGCTTAGGTAGGAAGATAGGTAGGTAGAGTGATGTCATCCTTATGATGACCTAAGGAAATATGCAAATCAAGATAGGTAGGTCCCACAACATACAGTCCACAGTCATGATCATGAGTGACCCACATCTCATGGTCTAGATGTCGGATTGGCGTACGAGACGCAACATCGAAACTGCGGCCATGGTGTGGTCACAATGGTGTGGGTCTCAGGTCGAGACGGCTTGGGATTATAAGATATGACTTAAGGTCATGCGCAAATGCAATATACAAGTTGTGGGTCTCCAGAATTCGATCGGGAGGACTACAGAACCCTACAGAATGGAACGGTCATTGGGACATGGGCCTGACAAGTATTCTTTTACATTTGTAAAATTAGATAAACTAAATGGGATGTTGTTTCTCTTCTCACTTAGCTATCTCGGCTAATTAAGATTTCCTCAAAAAGGTAAACAACAGCAAGAATGGACTTTATAAGTCTACTAGGTACATCTAAACTAACAAAGTAAGATAAAACTGTAACATATACGATAAGAAAGATGTATAAACATGTAATCACAAATATCAAATGTGTTGCCTTGAAAATGGAGTGTAGATCCCTGACTCCTCTCTTGGGATTCAACTTAGAATTTCTTTTTATATTTATATTTATTATTTATTTGTTTATTTTTTTAATGGTTGGTTTGATAGTGTTTTTCTTTGAATATGATGAAAGTTCCCTGATTGGTCAATATAGGTGAGTGTTGAGTTAGTCTGTCAAGTTAGCACCAAATTGAAGACTAAAAGATCAAAGACTTATCAATTGAAGAAGTTTAAGTGCTCGACATAGGTAAACAAAGCCTCACTTCCCTAACCAAACCTTGAAGCACATGACCCCATCCATAAGAACCTAAACTTACCCAAAAATGTATTTAGAGAACCCTTGGCAAGCGTAGTTTAGAATATTTTAAGTATTAGTGGAAACATGAACTATACAGGTAGACTTCATGTTCTAAGGATTGCATCAATATGATATTGAGGACAATATCAATGGCAACGAACCTGGTTCAATTGCATCGAAACCAAGGCCAAACAATCCAACAAAAAAATGAATATATGTTGGGAATTTGATGATTACATCAAGTGATGTTCGAAGGCATTGAACCATAAGTTTCGATTGTATCGAACTCACTTCGATTGCATCGAGCTTGGCCTCTTCTCTCCATTATACTTGAAATACTCTAAGTGTTCTTCGATGCAACCGAACATCTGTCGATGACATCAAAGTAAGTTATCGATGGTATCAAAGATAGTTTGATGACATCGATATATGGACCAGTTTGTCTAGCAATCTTTCAAGGAAAATCATATATCTTTGATTATATTAACAGCCATTCGATGGCATCAAAATTCAAATTTTGATGGCATCGAAATATGAGACAAATTGTCCAGAGAATTTTAATAGGTAAATCATTTTATTCTCAATGATATCGAAACACTGATCGATGGTATCGAAAATGGTCTCTATTAGTCCAGCAACCAAACTGTATTTTTCAAGGAAATCCTCGATAACATTGAACCATCCCTTGATGTCATCGAAGTGCACATTGATGACATTGAAGGTCGCTCAAAAGGATCAGATAGAATCTGTCCAACACCTAACTGAATATCTTAGTGCAGGAAGTCGATGCAATCAAAGAAGGTTCGATGACATTAAACGAAACTTCGATGGCATTGACAATGTCAGATTTTTGTCCAATTTTGTACCATTGGGATTTATCTTTATATACCACTTGGGTTACTTCTTGGACTTTTGAGCTTATATTAAAAAGAGTTTTCAGAGAGTTATTGTAATAGTTAATACCCTTATCCTCAAGCTCTATTTCCCATAGGAGTTCATCTTTTAATCCATTGCTTAAGCATTTATTGGCATATTCAATAGCTTGGATTGAACTATGAACTTCAACATTCATTAATCTTCCAGAAACACTCTTTATTGGTAAATCATTGTGCTAGGATCCTTGAATGCTAATGTAACACCCTGAATTTAGAGGGTCAAGAAAAACTCTACTCCCGAGATCCAGAACATCACTTATGCAGTACGAATGATGATGTTCAGATTTCATCCATATTAAAGAGTTAAGCATGAGTGAGATTATACTAAAACAACATATCATACTCTAGATGTAATTAAATTAAGCAAGCGGAACTCTGAACCATATATATTTAAGTATGTGGGAGTTTCACAAGCCTCCAGAGTATGATTACGTAACCGGGTTTAATATATACACGTATTATTTCAAAACCACAAAATGCGAGAAAGTAGATGTGTTCAACTAAGCCAAATATCCCTGTAGTCCCTGTGCATCAGCACGAGGTCTACGTAGACCTGCCCAAGAGCTGAAAGCAGGAGAACTCTTCCTCATCCATAAAGTCCTGCTTCATTGCATAGACTTCATTAGCACCTGCATCTAAACTAGAGTCTGGTTGATGTTTTAAAATATCATCCCAGAGTAGGAATGAGTGTCCAATTCAGTGATACTATAAGATAAAAGTTAACATGTTATCAAGTTAATCAAGTAGTAATGATAAGGCAACATAACAATCACATCATAACTACTCTTATTAATGCAAGAATAAAGTATAAGTAATGATGCATGCCCTCACATCAAAATCTCCCTCAACAAGCGATGCCAACACCATATCGCATATGACAACACTGCCTCCTGTAGACTTCCATGCCTTTAAAGCACGTCCTAACTAATACAGTGCAGTGTATGATCATGTTAGCGTAGTAGTTAATTAAGCTTATTCATACAACAAGTTTGGGAAGCTAGGGTACCACCCTTTATATCATCGACCGAACCGAAGGATCCATCTAGGTTCGTCACTCCTAGTCAAGCACATACTATAGGCAAGTTGTAGGGTCATCACTCCCAATGAAAAGCAATCGATAGGAAAATTTAAAAGTTTATACTCACGGTCACTAAGGGGTGGCTAATCACCTTAGCGTAGGCCGACAGCTAGAACACGGTGTCCCATACCACCATACCTCGCTCATGAGTCTAAGTTTGCTCGTTAGTCACTATGGGGTGACTTATCACCTCGGCGTAGGCCGATAACTCAAACACGATGTCCCATACCACCATGCCCAGCTCATGAATCTTAGCAGATCATGGTACCATAGTTAAAGTGGGCCTGTACATTAGCAAGGGGTACCTTAGATTTAAGCAGTAGTGTCCATACATGGTAAATACACAATAGGCGATCGGTTTATTAGGAAAGTTTAATTGGTACGGGCAGACGCTGACTAAATCGACATGGAGTGTATAAGTAAACCTCTTGGCCTAACCACTGTCGACAATCGTCGTGTGACCCAGATTCATCAAGTTTACCTAATGTGATGAGACTAATTTGGCCACCCAAACAGGAACTGTTACCGATTGCCTCGTGTAGGTTGTAGCCCCAATCTTACTCAAATGCAGTAATTAAATACATGTGATAATTAATTCAATATTTAACAAACAATCCAAGTGAAATCCTCATTTGAGCATTTCATCAAACACCTTGATCATGTTACCAAATACTAGCATTTTATCAATCATTTGCATAGAGGCGAATATGATTTCATAAATAAGACTATACACATATGTAAGGAAAGAAAGGATCCTATCTTAACACTCGCAATATATGTAAATCATCAACAATTTTCAATTCAGACAATTCATCAAACACTTAAACTACACTTCACCAAATACGTAGACTAGGGTAGTTACAACATGTATTTCAGCAGATCCTTACATAAAGAGCTCAACATGCATATAACAACGATGAATCCTAAATTAGTAAGCATGACAAGCATAAATCATATTTACATGTTTATTCAGACATTTCAACAAACACATGGAATGCATATTTTGTTCAATATATTTCATACATGTAAAGTATATTGAGATCGATGTGTGTAAGACAATATGGTAGCAATCAAGTCAGATATAAACCATTAGTTGACATTGAAAGTATTGAAAACCATAACCTAAATGTTTATAGTCCACACCTTTCATCAGAATACTCGATTCAAACTCGATTTGAATTCTACGTTCCCGAAAATGGAACATTGGGCACCTAAACAATGAAATAGGTCACTTTGTCGATTACTCACTCAGGATCTCTACAACAATATTAGGGTTAGGTTTTCTTACCCAAATCATAGCCGAAATGGATTGTGTAGCACAATGGGAAAGTGATTCAGTATGTGGAGTAGTGGGAGAGAAATACCGCAATGATCTCCCAAGATTTCTCTTCTCTCCTTCCTCTTTTCTCTTCTTTTCTCTCTTCTCTCTCCTAGGGTTTGGAGAAATTCGTATATGGGAGAGAGAGGGTGTGTGGGAGGCTATTTATAGGCCTAGTAGTGATGTAAATGGCCCCAGGGCCACTATATACATGGTTTATATCCTTTGGGTAGCTATTTTTGACAATAGATCTATCTCAGGATGTAATTTCGGTGTGATCGGACAAGCCGATTGACCGTGGAGGACCCGTGTTAGATCAACGGTCAAACTTGCTCGATCAGGGCCACAAGTATACGGATATGTGCATGAAAATTTTCTTTTCCCATGGGTGAAGTTTTGTCAGAAATTGACGATCTAAAATCCTCAATTTTGTGTGTGAGCGAATAGCCCAATTCACTTAAGTTCCATTACGTTTTCTAAAGATATTCGTGTTTCTCACACACTCACTCAGGGCTCAAGGTGTGCATTTTTGGACAATATCTGGGCTCAATTCCTGTGATGGTTGTCAAGCCTAGTAGGACGGACGTAATCCTATAGTTTCACAGTCATCGGATCCTCGACGCTCGGTCTAGGTTCGATACGGGGTTTCAATGTACTTCCAAGAGCGACAAGCTCTTAGGATTTTCCCTAGGTCTTTAAGGGACGTAGCATCAATGGTATTAATTTTTTTGGGTCTTGACATTTGTGGAAATGGTGGTTCGAGCTAAATCCACCGATTATTTAGTTTAGTACTTAACTAAAATTTGCCTAAATTATACTATAGGATGCGGTTCTTGGGTAGTCCTATATTTTTATTTAGTATATTATTTTAATAAAATTTTTTAGTAGTTCATCATCATGTCTACTTTATCTCCAACAAATTTCATTAGATTTCATGTTCTAGAAAAATTCTAAAAATTCTAGAAGTAGCAGCTGTTCGAACTAATAATTTTTGGATAGTTATCACATCAACCTAAATTTATCTATATTAAAATTTTTATTTTATTTTTTACTTATTTTTATATAACTAGACTTATCAAGCTTCAATCTGGCTTTTGAATCACCTAAATTGGAGTTATATTGAGGGAGATATGACTTTTTGAAGTCGGCCTGAAAATGCTTAAAATTTCAGCGAGGGTCCAAAATTCGGTCCCCCTGGCGCCGCGCCCCTCTAGTGGTCCTGGTGGTGGTTTTGCCACCCAATATTTGAAATGAGCGTATCTTGTAAACCGGAATGAGTTATTTGATGTGCAATATCTGATTTTGGGGTATGAGAAGCTAAAATATCCAAATAACCTAGTTATTTCCCAATATTCCATCAGGTTAATGGTATAAAGCCCATTTTAATTATATATTTACTATTTATAGTAAATTTTAGTGTAAGTGCTATGATTTCATATCCCTTTGATTGTCAAATTTTGTGATGTCAAAACCTATATCTATCTTGTATGTCTTGTGTTTTATGTTTGAAGACTATTCATTGCAATCAAGACATATCAAGTCATTGCATTTCAAGACAAGATCTTAAATGAAGAAAGTTTTCAAGATATGAATGAAGAATTCAAGAATAGAAGTTTTCAAGATTGCTTGTTCAAAGATTCGATCAAGTTCAAGTTTAGTAGAAGACTGTGTCAAGTCAAGATCAAGCTCAAGAAGGCCTACTACAATATTTTTATATTCTCAAGCTTCACTTAAGGGTCATCTGAGTGTATAGACTTTCAATGTCCATCTTACTTTTAAGGTTTGTTTGACCTTAGATTGACCTTAGGATGGGTTTTACTGTAGGTCATTATGGGTACATAACTCATATATTTTAATATGCTTGTTTGGAGTGTTCTAAGACCAGTCCTAGGGACTTCAAGACCAGTCCTAGCTTCGCTACGACCAGTCTTAAGTTTTTCAAGATCAGTCCTAGGTAGTTGAAGATTTTTGGATCTTTCTGGCTGTCCTACGAACAGTCCTGGATATCCTACGACCAGTCCTATGAGTTATACGACTCATCCTTCGACCGGTCGTAGATCTACGACTCAAACTCCAGCAACCATTTTTGGGGTCCTACGACTGGTCGTAGGTGACACACGACCGGTCATAGACCACTCAGGATCGGTCGTGGAACAAAAAATCTTATCCCGCGGAAATCTTTCAAAAATATTTGAAGCTACGACCAGTCCTAGGATCCTAAGACCAGTCGTAGACGAAATTTTTTAGGCTATAAATAGTGCATGAACTTCAGAGTTTAGTACTTCAATTCAATTCTATTCAAGAATTCTTTAGGCTATTCTCTGAGATAAGTTTATGATTATTTTAAGCTACTTTGTGCTTATTTAATATTCCTTTTGCTAGCTTATTCTTATTTGATTTTGATCTACATTCCAATCTTATTAGAAAAGGGGAATTTCTGATATTCCTTATTCTTGGATTCAAAATCAAATAGATCTAGCCCGTTTGATTTAAAATAAATTAGACTTAGAACCATTCTTAAAGTGAGTATTGGACTTTGAATGTCGAATCAAAATTCTACTCTGATTGGTCTACCGGGCTTCTTCGAAAGGTGATTCAAATATTTTACATGTTTTGTAATTTACTTTCTCTGGTTTTTGTTTGAGATTCGCCAGAAAAATATCATTGTATTGGTTATCTGAGGAGAGCCAAAAAACTCAGATTGTGGGGTTTTTGGATTGTGTAAGCCCGAGATCAAAGACACAATTGTGAAGGTTTTAGGTGAACCTGTGAAACTTATTTTGATAGTGCATTTTAATATCCCCTGTGTGAGGATATTAGGAGTGGAGTAGCAATCTTTGTGACTGTTGGATAACAGTTGGTGTACCCATAGGCGAACCACTATATATCGTTGTGTGTGTGGATGTATTTTTCTCTTTCATTCTTTTATTCATTCTGTTTTGTGGAAAGTGTTTGTGGATGAATGTTGTAATCACTTCAAACAAGTGTGGATGAATGTTGTAATAACTTAGGATTTATTTTCTGCAAGTTATTTTGATTTTCTTGCTTATTATTTCTCATTGATTTGTGATACAAAGGATGTTCTAGAAATAAGGTTGTCCTACCTTAAACCTCTGGTTTTTGGTGTAGGGTTGTCCTTAGAACTGATAAAGTATCAATCTCTTTATTTTAGGCTAGTGTGATTGTTTTATATTCAACATTGTGCTTTATATCTTTTATTATTCCGCTGTTATAAGTTTTATTTGGCATTGCCCTATTCACCCCCCCTCTAGGGCATATAGCTAGGCCCTTTCAAGTGGTATCAAAGCCTAATAACTCGTGCTTATTGTTTATTGATTAGATTTATTTCCTGAGCTAACGATCTAAGCTATATTAAGATGTCAAATTTTGAAAGCCTATCAGTCACTAGGCCACCACCTTTTAATGGCACAAACTATGCTTATTGGAAAGCCGGAATGAGGATCTTCCTTAAATCCTTGGATGAAAGTGTGTGGATGGCCACAGTGAATGAGTGGAATCCTCCTATCACTGAAGTTGCTAATGACGATGGTTCAAAAACTATGAAAGTAACGGCTTATTCTCTTTAGACCACACTTTAGAAAAGTGAAAGCAGTGCTAATGCAAAAGCACTAAATGCAATTACTTGTGCATTATCACCAGATGAATTTAAAAGAATCATCTCTTGTGAAAATGCAAAACAAGCATGAGATGTATTAGAAATGACACACGAGGGTACATCTATTCTCAAGAAATCTAAAGTCTAACTCCTCACAACTAAATTTGAAGAAATTCATATGAAGGAGAATGAGATGTTTATGGACTTCTACATTAGATTGAATGACATTGTGAACAACTATGTGGGGTCTTGGTGATAGAATCCCAGAAAGTAAAGTGTGCGCAAAAATACTATGTTCACTTCCTGAACGGTTCAATTCTAAAGCGACCGCGATTCAAGAACTTTGTGATACGGATACCATGAGGGTTGAGGAATTAGTTGGTTCACTTCAAACCTATGAGTTATCCTTTAAGGCTCATAAAGGAAAATCAATAGCTCTCAAATCATCTAAAAATATTTCTCAAGAGAGCACTTTGGATATGGAAAATTCCGAAGATGATATGACACTTTTAACAAAAAAGTTTTACAAAATCTTCAAAAACAAGGAAAGGTTGATTTTCAAAAATCAAATGATAAGAGACGATCTAAACCTCGAACTTGAAAATCCTTGAAAGATAGTCAATGTTACAACTGTCAAGAGTATGGGCACTTAGCTAACAAATGTCCTAAAAAGGACAAATCAAAAAAGAAAAGCATGATGGCTACTTGGGATGAATCGTCTGATTCTGAATCATCTTCTAAATCAGAAGATTCTGAATTTGAGTCAGGCAAAGATGTTAAAGCCCTTATGACTCTAGCCACGATCACCCTTTCAGATAATGATGATATATCTAGTGAAGAAAATCTAAATGGTGATTGCGATAATGAAGATGATCTTCAGGATGCTTATAATGCCCTTTATAAAGAGAGTTGTAAAATTGTTGTCAAGCTTAAATTACAAAAAGAAAAATTTTCTAAGCTTAAGGAAGATTATGAGTCTCTTGTTTTAGAAAAATCTCATATTTTCGACTCTTTTGAAAAGACCAAATGTGATTTAGATTTCAAAACCTCCAAAATTGAAGATCTGAGATCCGAAAATGGGAAACTCAAAAATGAGGTATCTTCCCTTCAGAGTTTGAAAGACACATGGAGATATGCCCATGGTGATCCTAAATTGGAAAAATTATTGTCCGGATCAAGAAAATGTGGCGATCGATCCGAGTTGGGCTATGATAAGAATACATCTCCTAAACAAAAGAACATTGCTCCTAAATTTGTAAGAGGAGAGTCTTCAAACTCAAAAGAAAAGAATACTTTTCAAGTTTTTTCCAAAAATTCAAGGACTTTTCAAAAACCTAAAGGTAGTCATGTCAACTTTAATTTTCAAAACTGAAATCCATTGGCTGAAAAAATAATTGATCTTCTCAATGAGTTATTAAAGTCTAACTCTATAGGTCTCTCCTATAACAATAGAAAGAAAAAGACCATCTATACTCATAAACCCAAAACAGTTCTGAAATGGGTTCCTAAAGTTGCCAGCTTGGTTGTCCACACTACTTTCAAAGCTACAAGCCATTCAAAGTGGTATCTAGATAGTAGTTGCTCCAGGCATATGACAGGTGACAAAGCTTTATTCACCGATCTTAAAGATATGACTGAAGGGTCAGTCACATTTGGTGATGGAAGCAATTGTAAAATCATTGGCCAAGGTACGATTCAACTTTATAACCTTCCTTTGTTTAAGAATGTTTTATATGTTGAGGGCTTAAAACACAACCTTCTAAGCATTTCTCAGATATGTGATAATAACCATAGTGTAAAGTTTTCTAATCAAGGTTGTGAGATAGTTAATAAAAGGAGTTCTGTTATATTAACTGGTCACAGAACTTCTGAAAATTGCTACATCATTTGTGATGCAAACTCATCTACTCAATCATGTTACATGGTCCATACCGGTGAGACAGAATTATGGTATAAACGCCTTGGACATGTACACTATCAGAACTTATTTAGATTGAGCAAAAGAGAACTAATTAGAGGTCTACCAAAATTGTAAAAAGTAGAAAAAATATGTGGTGAATGCCAGTTGGGCAAACAGATTAGGAGCTCTCACAAGAAAGTGAACTCTAATACCACATCTAGTCCACTTGAGCTTCTCCACATGGATCTTATTGGACCAACCAGATCGGAGAGTCAAAGAGGTAAAAAATACATCTTGGTTATCGTAGATGACTATACCAGATTTACTTGGGTATCATTCTTAAAAGACAAAACTGAAACCCTGGATGAAGTGAAAAAGGTCATCAAACGAATCTAAAATGAGAAAGGTTCTCATGTTGGTAAGATCCGTAGTGATCATGGATCCGAATTCGAAAACAGTAGTTTTGAGAAATTCTGTAGCGATCAGGGAATATCACATGAATTCTCTGCACCCAAAACACCATAACAAAATGATATAGTTGAAAGAAAAAATAGAGTGCTTCAGATATGGCTAATGTTATGTTGAATAGCATGAAGCTCTCTAGAAATCTTTGGGCTGAAGTAGTTAATACCGCATGTTATATTATTAATTGAGTTTATACCAGTAAATCTGATAATAAGATTGCTTATGAATTATGGTTTGAAAAGAAACCTACTGTCAAATACTTTCGGGTTTTCGGCAGCAAGTGTTATATTTTACGTGATCGAGAAAATTTGAAAAAGTTTGATACGAAGAGTGATGAAGGTATTTTTCTCGGTTATTCTTTAAACAGTCGAGCTTATAGGGTTCTAAATAAAAGAATAGGTGTGATATAAAAGTCCATCAATGTGGTCATTGATGATCATTTGAATACACCAGCTCCGAGTTCAGATGATGAGGAAGCTCTTATTATCAACAATCAAGATACCTCATCAAGTCAAAAAGAATCTGAACCAAGGACTGTTAAAGATCATCCATCCAATCAAATACTTGGAAACCCTCTCACTGGAGTACGTACTCACAAACAACTTGAGAACATATGTAATTATATTTGTTTTACATCCCAAATAGAACCGGTCAACGTAAAAGAAGTACTTTCTGACGAAAATTGAATTGTTGCTATGCAGGATGAACTTAATCAATTTGTTCGTAATGATGTCTGGTATCTTGTTCCTAGACCTAAAGATAAACACATTATTGGAATAAAATGGATCTTTAAAAATAAGTCTAATGAGCTTGAAAATATTATACGAAACAAGGCTAGACTGGTTGTACAAGGGTACACTCAGATTGAAGGCATCGATTATGATGAAACCTTTGCTCCAGTTGCTCGCCTTGAGTCAATCAGACTTTTTATTTCCATCGCATGCTTTAGAAAATTTAAAATTTATCGGATGGATGTAAAGAGTGCTTTCTTGAATGACGATTTACATGAAGAAGTGTATGTTGAACAACCTTCAGGGTTTGAAGACCCAAAGCTATCTGACCATATATTTCATCTCAAAAAGGCTCTCTATGGTCTTAAACAAGCACCCAGGGCATGGTATGAGAAATTGACTAAATTCTTACTTAGTCATAGCTTTTAAGTAGGAAGTGTCGATAAGACGCTTTTTATTAAGAAGAATAACAATGATATTTTGATGGTTCAAATATATGTTGATGATATTATTTATGGATTTACTTATTCTAACATGTCTATTGAGTTTGCAAAGTTAATGAAATCAAGGTTCGAAATGAGCATGGTTGGCGAACTTAACTATTTCCTAGGGTTGCAAGTAAAACAACAACCTGATGGAATTTTCATTTCCCAGACCAAATATGCTTCAAATTTAGTTAAAAGGTTTATATTTGAGAATGGTAAGAACTTTGATACTCTTATGAGTACAACTTTAAGACTCTACAGGTAAAGATATAGATCCTAGACTATATCGCAGTATGATTGGTAGTTTATTGTATCTTATTGTAAGTAGACCTGATATCGCATTTAGTGTTGGAATTTGTGCGAGATATCAGTCTAATCCTAAGGAATCACATCTTACTGCTGTTAAACGGATTATTAGATATGTCACAACTTTTATAAATTTAGAACTTTAGTATCCTTTTGATACTAGTGTTCAATTAGCCGAGTACTCAAATGCTGATTGGGCCGAAAATATTGATGATAGAAAATCAACTAGTGGTGATTGTTTTTACATTGGAAATTGCTTAGTTTCTTGGTTCAGCAAGAAGCAAAGCTCAATATCGCTCTCCACTGCTGAGGCTGAGTATATTGTAGCTGGATATGCATGTACTCAACTAGTTTGGATGAAACACATGCTTAGCGATTATGGAATTAATCAAGATTCAATGATCTTACATTGTGATAATTCCAGTGCTATAAACATTTCAAAAAATCCAATCCAGCATTCACGTGCTAAGCATATTAACATTAGGTATCATTACATACGTGAGTTGGTTGAAGAAAAAGTTATTTCTTTAGAATATATATCAACTGAAAATTAACTTGCTGATATATTTACTAAACCGCTCGACAAAAATAGGTTTAATAAATTGAAATTTGATCTTGGTATGTGCATTTTACATTGAATATTTTTACTTGCATGTATCATAGTATACTATATTTAGTATTATTTGTGTTTAAATTTTAATTTTTTCATTAAAAATGCATTTTTGGTCAATACTCGACCGGTCGTGGTTGTACACGACCAGTCGTGGTTCGACCGGTCGTAAAACACACTCGATCGGTCGTGGATCTCGTGAATGTGATATATTTGGGGAAAATCCTCTTCTTCCTCATTTCCACACCGATCTACGACGAGTCGTGGCTCGACCAGTCATAAGATTTCATATTTTTCTTCAAGGTAAGTCCTATTTCATCATCTTTCTTGAAGATTCATGTTCTCTATGCTTTGATTTGTTCATAGTTGTAACATCCCGAAAATCGGGGG
This sequence comes from Magnolia kwangsiensis, assembly GCA_037074715.1. Lineage (NCBI taxonomy): Eukaryota > Viridiplantae > Streptophyta > Magnoliopsida > Magnoliales > Magnoliaceae > Magnolia > Magnolia kwangsiensis. Next base: position 32,001,668 of record CM073586.1, on the reverse strand, counting down.
GTCGAGCAAAAACCCAACTCCCGAGTTCCAAAATGTTATTTATGCAACATAGATATGTATGATTGAATGTTGTCTGTGATAATGTATTAAACATGAGTGAAATTAAGCCAGAACAGCATATCATACCCCAGAGACAGTTAAATTAACCAGCGGAAGTCTGTAATAGTATGTATAGCATATATAAACTGTTATGTCTCCAGAGTGTGAACATGTTACCAGGTTATATACATACATGTATACTCCAAAAGTAGACAAAACGAATATACATGAGTGCGCTAAAAATATAAAATGACAAGTGTCAAAGTATCTAATCAACCTCCCTGTAATCCCGTCAATCAGAACACGCATAAAGGAGGGATCCTCCTCATCATCATCAAGTCCAGCTCCGCCTCATAGGCCGCGCCATCATCTGCAATCACAAAAGGGTCTGGTGGGTGTCCAGGAACACCGTCCCGTAACGTGGGAGTGAGTAGCTAACTCAGTGGAATACTAGAGCAAGGATTAACATGTTCTCAAATCAATCACGCGATAATAGTAAAGCAATAAATCAAACAATCCTAATACTGTTGTTAATGCAATTATGACATGACGTGATGTATGCCCTCACCGACGATCACCCTCATGCGGCAACATCTTACGACCGCGGCATGCCACACTCCCTAGAGTGCTCCACATCTTCCAGGCACATGCAATGCTATGGTGATATGATTTTCAAGTTATTATTAGTCCATTCAAACAGCAGGATTGGGAAACTAAGGTACTTCCCTTGTATCAATCCCAACACAGATCCTGTCTAGGGTCGTCACTCCTAGTAATCTCATACGATGTATATTTTGTAGGTCGCTGCAAGGGCTGCCAGGGCTGTTGCACACACTCGTTGCTCCGCTCCCCCATCACCTTATCAATACAGGCCTACTGTACTCTACTGCAACGGAAGGGTCGTCGCCTCCCGTGGACTCAGAATACGCTCGTGGTCACTACAAAGGGCTCGTCGCCTGATCAGTGTAGGCCGACAGCTAGAATATAGTGTCCCATACCACCATAATCTGCTCACGAGTTTAGGTGCTCACTGGTCACTACGGGGAGGTTTGTGGCCCCAGCGTAGGCCGACAGCTCGACCACGGTGTCCCATACCACCATGCCCGGCTCATGAGTCTTCGTGGATCAAGGTACCACGGTTAATAGGGTTTACAATGGTAAGTTCAGTACCCTAGGTTCAAGCAGTTATGATACATACAAGGTGAACAAACATCGGCCAGTCGGGTTACTTGACGGGCTCGACTAGCGCGATCGCATCTCGAATTGAACGACATGAAGTGCGTAAAACACTTCGCGTGGCCTAACCACTGCCGCCAACTCTCAACACGAATCACATTCATCGACGCGTCGTTCGTGGCTATGACCAGTCAGCCACGAATTCGCTCGGTTACCGACTGCCTGGACTAAGTCAAGTCCCACACATCTATGGAATTACATTAACACTATAAAAAGGTATTGGAATTGAAATACATCATGTGAGCATGTTAGCACATGTTATAACATTCAACTTAAGCAAATCTTCAAGGCATACTTCCCATGCATATTCAACTTAAGCAAATCCTCAAGCACATACATTCCATGCATGTAATGAAATCATGCCTTTTGTCAACATGTAGAAAATCATTTAGGTCAGCATAATAATTGAAAAATCAATCACAAACTATCAAATAACATCATTTAATTCAATACATACTAATACAAGCATTTATACAAACACATACACTACACACTTAAGTCTACAAATAGTATGTCGACCCAAAGTGCGCAACTAGGCGAATCTCTTCGCCAAACTAATTATGCACGTATTCCTAACTTCCTAATGCGACAACAAACCATGTCAATCACATCAGCAAAATATGAATGTAAACAGTACTTCCTACAAATGACTAAAATGCCCTAAATCTCATATTCTTCGTTAGCTTACGAAACGGGAAATGGAGAGCATTTTGTACATGTCAAACGGCGATGCCGTCAAGAATCTACTATTAAACGACATTGAAAGCGTTGGGAACCGTCAATCAAAGCGTCTAAAATCCTCACCTTTTCCCTTTTAGGGATGAGAATTCGAACGGAGCGTATACGCTTCGTCTACGGCGAATAGAGAACCTGATTTACGAGATTTATCAACTAACAAGCTATGGAACTAAAGAAGCATCAAATCAGCAACTTTCTAGGGTTCTTTCTTACCTAGAAAAGCGGAGAAATCACCGGCAACGTGATTGAGTTGCGTTGCTTAGGCACTTGCAACAGGTAGCACAAGCGGCAAGGAATTCTCCTCCAATCTCTCTCACAAAATCTCACCTTTTCTCTCTCCCAATCTAGGGATTTTTGCAAATTCGGATGGGAGAGAGGAGTGAGGGTTTCAACCCCTTTTATAAGCCTAAACATGCCCAAAATAGGCTCCAAGTCAAGGTATACTTAAAGTATATCCAAATCGGGGCTGTTTCGGTCCAAAAGAGCATTTCTGGAGGTCCCCTGGCCAAATGCGGTCGGACTTAAGCTCATGCATACTGGATCTAGCACACATCCAGTTTTCAGACCGGTAGGGTTCCCAGATCGCACGTGGCGGTCCAGTTTCAGTTTAACGGTCATCGCACCAAGATCAGGCCTATAAGTCTCGTGATATATAATAGATATTTTTCCTGATCCAAGGGTGTAATTTGGCTGTATTCTGACGGTCAGAACGCTCAATACTGATGCGTCAAATTGTGTGCCAGATTTGAATTTCAAATTCCAATTCTAACCCTATTCTCACTCTCTTCGGTCCGGGCTCAATGAAATAGCCTGTGATTATCGGTTTGACTTGATTTTTGGAATGAGTGTCAAGTCCAGCTAGACGGTTCTAACGGTCTAAGATAGGAGGTATCGGACTTTCGACGTGCGGTCTAGATCCAATACAAAGATTCAAAGTGGTCCAGAGAACAAACCTGCATAGAGTTTGGTCCGAGGTTTTAGAGCATTATAGCACCATTGGTTCCACTCGCTTTGGGCCTTGTAGAACGTATTTAAAGTAATCAGGGACTGTTTCCCAGCCACTCCAACGTTGCGCTAGCTAACTTATGCTTAGTTTCTAAAGAAATTTATCCTAAGTGGTTTCTTTGGCTATGGAATTGGGTTCTGAACGATTATTCAGGTGTTTTAATTGACCCACTGCCTAAGGACGTCAAATCCCAGGTTAGCCAAAATCCGGGGTGTTACAATAGTATAGCTTGATTTCATCTCTTGTTGGGTTTTTCAAGGGTTTCCTCTCAATTTGTTGATCTAGAGAAAACTCATCTTTCTTTTGTGGATCTTTCTTGCTCTTTGTATATCTTTTTTAATATGGATGCTAGAGGGAGAAAGAAAACATCCCATGGTCCATCTTCATCCAGATCTGCACCGATAACTAAACGGCACCTTCGGTCACCCGAAGATGATTCTCAAGATGTAAGAGATTTACGTGTTCGTAACATTATCATTGAGCATACAACTGATCTCAATCACATTGCTCCATATGGTGTTATCCCTCTCCTTGAATCTGTAGGCTGGACTAACATTTTGCTTTAGGGTGGGCCTGCATACCAGTCCATTGCTCAATCAATGGTTGCATGCATCTCTGAATTTCTCTTGATAATTTAACATTTTCAATTGATACAAGAGAAGGGAAATTTGAAGTAGACCGTCATTTGATATCAGGTATTATGGATATACCTGTTAATGATGAAGGAATACCGATTCATACTTTATACAACAAACCATCTGAATCGAAAAAATGCATGTTAACTAGAGATTTGTGTAAAATTGATGCACAATGGACTCACAAAGGGAATGCGTTCCCTGCAAAGTATCTGTTACCTAGTTACAGAGTGTTACATCGTTTCTTCATTTCAAATGTATATCCTCGCTCAGGTAATAAAATCGAGTAAATTCTTTCATGGTTCGTGTGTTGCATTCTATTACTTCTGGTACCAAGGTCTGCCTTCCTTCTTTGATTTGTTATTTCATTATTCAGTTTCGTCTCCATCCGGGTCATATTGATATTCCATTCGGTTATCTTATGACTGTTTTAGCTACTCACATGCTTGTCGATAAACCTATTAATGAGGCACCAATTCATCATCTTATTTTCAATAATTTCAATCTTAATAAGATGAAATTGGATCTGCTCCCTAGCCAAATTGATGTTAGTGGTGATGGTGGTGAAGCTGGAAACGAAGAGGAAGCTGGCGATCTTCCATAACAAGATGTTAATATGGATGACATATTTGTTGATATAGAAACTGATTCACCTAATGATCCAGATTATGATCCTTCTGGTTTTAATGCACGCCTTCGTGCATTGGAGGAAAAGTTGATAATATGAATATAGCCCATGATATGCGATTTAAGTACATGCGAAAATATCTTTGTCGCATTAATAAGGGCTTACACCAGATTGATCCAACTATCCTTGCTCCCTCCTCTGGATCAGATTAGGTGAATTATCTTCTGGATAGCTTTATATTTTGGATATGTATTATGGCTTCTGGTTTGATAACATTATTTTTTGGATATTGTATTTTTTATTATGGATTTTGGCTTGATACTCCAGGTTTATATTATGTTCTTTCGTATCTCTTTCTCATTATTTACTTTTTACTCTCTATGTTCTTTTTCCTATTGTGCCTTTCCCTTGTCATTTTGTGACAAAAGGGCTAGTAGTAAGCTAAAGCTAAAAGGGGAGTAGTATGGAAAGGGGGAGTAAATTTATTTTGATTGATTGACAAGGATATGTGGTTTAAAGTCTTGAAATTTTCATGTTGTGTACTATTTATATGAGCAGTATTCGTATTACTCAGGGGGAGTAGAGTATTTTGTGATTTCATGGTTCATCATTCTTATTATCTTCTTAGCTATGTGTTTTGTCACAAATTTGACAAAGGGGGAGATTGTAAGTGGTATGATTTCATATCCCTTTGATTGTCAATTTTTTTGGTGTCAAAACCTATATCTATCTTGTATGTCTTATGTTTTATGTTTGAAGACTATTCATTGCAATCAAGACATATCAAGTCATTGCATTTCAAGATAAGATCTTAAATGAAGAAAGTTTTCAAGATATGAATGAAGAATTCAAGAATAGAAGTTTTCAAGATTGCTTGTTCAAAGATTCGATCAAGTTCAAGTTTAGTAGAAGACTGTGTCAAGTCAAGATCAAGCTCAAGAAGGCCTATTACAAGATTTTTATATTCTCAAGCTTCTCTTAAGGGTCATCTGAGTGTATAGACTTTCAATGTCCATCTCACTTTTAAGGTTTGTTTGACCTTAGATTGACCTTAGGATGGGTTTCACTGTAGGTCATTTTGGATACATAACTCATATATTTTAATATGCTTGTTTGGAGTGTTCTAAGACCAGTCCTAGGGACTTCAAGACCAGTCCTAGCTTTGCTACGACTAGTCTTAAGTTTTTCAGGACCAGTCCTAGGTAGTTGAAGATTTTTGAATCTTTCTGGCTGTCCTACGACCAGTCCTGGACATCTTATGATCAGTCCTGTGAGTTGTACGACTCATCCTTCGACCGGTCGTAGATCTACGACTCAAACTCCAGCAACCATTTTTGGGGTCCTACGACCGGTCGTAGGTGACCCACGACCGGTCGTAGACCACCCAGGACCGGTCGTGGAACAGAAAATTTTATCCTACAGAAATATTTCAAAAATCTTTGAAGCTACGTCCATTCCTAGGATCCTAAGACCAGTCGTAGACGGAATTTTTCAGGCTATAAATAGTGCATGAACTTCAGAGTTTAGTACTTCAATTCAATTCTATTCAAGCATTCTTTAGGCTATTCTTTGAGATAAGTTTGTGATTATTTTAAGCTTCTTTGTGCTTATTTAATATTCCTTTTGCTAGCTTATTCTTATTTGATTTTGATCTACATTCCAATCTTATTAGAAAATGGGAATTTCTGATATTCCTTCTTCTTGGATTCAAAATCAAACAGATCTAGCCTATTTGATTTAAAATCAATTAGACTTAGAACCATTCTTAAAGTGAGTATTGGACTTTGAACGTCGAATCAAACTTCTACTTCGATTGGTTCTACCGGGCTTCTTCGAAAGGTGATTCAATTATTTTACATGTTTTGTAATTTACTTTCTCTGGTTTTTGTTTGAGATTCGCTAGAAAAATCTCATTGTATTGGTTATCTGAGGAGAGCCAGAAAACTCAGATTGTGGGGTTTTTGGATTGTGTAAGCCCGAGATCGAAGACACAATTGTGAAGGTTTTAGGTGAACCTGTGAAACCTATTTTGATAGTGCATTCCAATATCCCCTGTGTGAGGATATTAGTAGTGGAGTAGCAATCTGTGTGGCTGTTGGATAACAGTTCGTGTACACACATGCGAACCACTATATATCGTTGTGTGTGTGGATGTATTTTTCTCTTTCAGTCTTTTATTCATTCTGTTTTGTGGAAAGTGTTTGTGGATGAATGTTATAATCACTTCAAGCAAGTGTGGATGAATGTTGTAATAACTTAGGATTTATTTTCTGCAAGTTATTTTGATTTTCATGCTTATTATTCCTCATTGATTTTTGATACAAAGGACGTTCTAGAAATAAGGTTGTCCTACCTTAAAGCTCTGGTTTTTGGTATAAGGTTGTCCTTAGAACTGATAAAGTATCAATCTCTTTATTTTAGACTATTGTGATTGTTTTATATTCAGTATTGTGCTTTATATCTTTTATTATTTCGTTGTTATAAGTTTTATTTGGCATTGCCCTATTCACCCCCCCTCTAGGGCATATAGCTAGGCCCTTTCATTTAGTTTAATTACTTCATCATTTAAACTTTAGGATTTGTGTCTAATATGAAAGTACCTAAAAAGATTTGAAGAATAGGGTGGTGGAAGGTGAAATTTTCGAAGGAGATGGGTTGAAAAAGGGATTTAAGACTTTGGGATTGAGTTTTGAGAGCTTAGGAAGAGAATGGGGTGATGACTTGAGAGTGAAAGGGTATAACGGATTAGAAATTTAGCATAAGTGAAGTAGAAGTGGCCCTAGGAGAAGCCCCCGGGGCTTATATGTGATTCATGAGAGCAAAGACGAGTCACTTCTATAGTTAAACCCTAGGTTAAGACTTTAGTGTTTAGATTAGCTGGATGGCTTGGTCTTAGGGTCCTTTAATGTGGCTAAGTTTGATCACTCCCTCCTAAGTCGATAAGGTGTTATGATAGACCCATTGCCCAAGGACGTCTAACTCCAAGTTGGAAAAAATCGGAGACGTTACAACTAAGCTCATGAGAATCTTCTCTATATCTTAATTGCAAATCATTTATTAGATAAGATCAGCCCAAACCCTAAACCCAACAACCTTGCATCGTCGATTGGAGCATCTACAAGTGGTTGTGGTTCAAGGGAGCTGAGGACTCTTCATTAGTAAGATCTTCAATAACAAGTGCTATAACAAGGCTCACTCACTTATTAGTTAGTACATAGAGTCCATTGAGTTTAAAGCCATTTCCTTGTGTAGAATTGAGATTGAGAGTTTGAGTTTCAAACTTGCTAAGACCTTTCATAGGCATCCAATGAGAGAATACGTGTAGTGTCCTTATGTAGGACCTACTGCCTTGTGTAGGCTTTTAGGCCCTTATGTAGGACCTTGGCTTGTGTGGCCTAAACCTTAGGCCCTTGTATAGGACCTTTGTCCTTGTGTAGAACATAAGTCTAGAGTTCTTGTGTAGGTCTATGAAAATTCATGATTAACCTGATTTAAAACCATTGGATAGTGAAATCTAGTACACTCTGGGAGAGAGTGTGTTTGCCGGGAGTGGAGTAGACAAGTAGTTGAACCACTATATATTGTTGTGTTCATGATTCTTTCATTTTCTCATTTATGTTGATTTTTTATATGCTTATTTCATGCACAATACATGTCTGACACAACACAGCACATTTATATGTTTTTTTATCCTTACTTTTGAGGGTGAATGGTTTTATGTTAATCCTTTATTATTTTGTATAACTCAATTGCATTAACTTTTAAACAAGAATAAAACCTTAAAAGTCCTATTCAACCCCCCCTCTAGGACACCTGAACGTAACTCCATTAGTGGTTCTCTCATAATTTCAATTGGTATTAGAGTGGGTTCCTTTGGAAGGGTTTAACAACCGAGAGGAAGATCCTATCTGAAGTTGGAGAGATGTCTAAAGGAGAGGGAACATCGGTCTCTAGACCACCCAGTTTTGATGGTTCAAACTATGCGTATTGGAAAGCTAGAATGACTATATTCTTAGAATCTTTAGACCATGACGTTTGGAACATTGTTGAGAATGGTTATATGCTACCAGTGGAACAAATTGTGAATGAAAATGGCACTACCACATTTCAACCAAAATTAAGAGAATTTTGGACTGATTATGAGAAACAAAGGAAAATGTGTGATGCTAAAGCTATGAATGCAATTTACTGTGCTATTTCACAAGAAGAATTTAAACAAATATGTATGTGTGAAACATCTAAAAAAGAATGGGATTTATTGGAAACCACCCATAAAGGGAAGAAGCATCGTAAAATGTTCAAAGCTACAACTCTTAACAGTTCAATTTGAGAGCATAAAAATGAAGGAACATAAGACCTTCATGGAGTTTTACACTAAACTAAATGACATATGTAACTCCATGTGGAGAATTGGTGAGAGGGTTCTGGTACCTAAAATTTATAGGAAAATCTTAAAATTCCTACTGGAACGCTTCAATTCAAAAGTCACCATTATTAAAGAATGTATGAACATTGATGAAATAAAGGTAGAAGAATTAATAGGTTCCCTATAAACCTTCGAATTTCATTTCTAAACTTCCACAAAATCTAAATATCATGTCCTCAAAACCTCTAAAAATAAAGTTGAAGCTGAGGAGGTAGCCATTTTGGCCAAGAGATTCAAAAAATTCTTTAACAAGAATCATGGTAACCATAAACAAAAAGGGGAAACCATTGGACTACAAGCACCAAATAGGCAAACCATTTAGGAAGTCCAGTGAGCCCCAATGGTACAATTGTCGAAAGTATGGACACTGTTTCGACAAGAAACGAAAGGTATTTGATTTGAAAATTATCTCATTTAATTATAACAAATAAAAGATGCAAAAAATAATCATCATATTTTATTTATTCTGAATTCTTTTACATCCTTTATAACCCTTTATTCCAAGATAAAATGCTTATGATTAAATAATACAAGTATTAAATTAGTTCAATATTAATTTCAGTAGAATTCTGAATCATGATATGATTTCCACTCATATAAATCATTGTACGGGAATGATATCGTTCCAATCGACTTTAAGGTCGTAAAGAACTTCATTTCTATAACATGAATTGATCTTTCTTTGACATCTTCAAGACGATAATTCATCATTAGAAATTCATTGTTCGTGCAATAGACTCATTGCGTGGTTAGAAGGTGAATGTTGTCTTCCTGTTGCACAGACCACTGACTGTGTGGACCACTTCCTTACATGGGATACCTGTTGCACGGTGCACAAAAGGTACTCTTGAGTACCTGGACAAATATTGGAAAATCTTCTCTCTTCTGCTCTCTAGGAATACTTCAATTTATAAAAATGAAGAAGGTAACATGGTATTTATAGCCTCCCACATGTGTCGACCCTTCTTTCTGCGCAATCGAACTAGCACAATATATCATTGCGTGCCCAATGTTACTGCATGGGGACTTTCATTATGCGCATACTTCATTTGTGCATCGTGCAAGGAGTCTTCCAAATTCCTTTTGCACGCCGCACAATAGACAACTATGAATTTTCATCTTTCTTCATATTTTCTTCTCTCCTTATTATTTTTTATACTCCAACAGATGCCCCCTTGATCCTTCATATGATTTCTTCCTCAAAAGATGAAATGGAGGATCAACTCATTCTCTAAAATGTTTCTTCATACAGTTTTGCACACAACAAGTACGTCTATTGCATTATCGGGTCAACAAAATGAACTCGGGTACACAATACTATATAAACAAGACCTAGCTCCATTTCATCCATCCAACCTTCATAGCTAACCCCCTTTTATGCTAAAATTCATTTCTATGCAATAGAACTAGCGTGTAACAATATTTTGCATGCAATTGAACTTCCACGCATCAAAAATTTTCGCTTAACAGACTTGTCTGCTTCAAAAAATTTTCTAAGTACTCGAACCATGTTGAATCTTCCTGACACACACACACACACACATATCCAAATTCTTCCTGATATCCTTTCATCTTATCTTTCTTGATATAACTAGAAATATGTCTAATAATAGAGCTACATCTTCAAGAATGAAGAATCATGCATCTCATTCAGGAGCCGGACAAGTTACTCAAAACTCTTAGAATTGTGTGGAGATTCATGAGAAAACTTTTGAATTCTACAATCCTTCAGAGAATAAAACGATCATCATTCCTATAAACTTACGATGCTATTGGTCAATTCTTCACTGCGAGCTAGCTAACCAAATGACCCAAAACAATCTTATTTCTACACACAATTGGGTCATGACGGAATCAAGAATTTTAGAAGGACATCTGGAAGAGAATGGATCCCACCAAAGAGTCGGTAGGATTCATAAGATGCGATTCTTACATTCATGCTATGATCCTTATCATCCCTTTCTTACTCATTATTTTGAAACCACTCAACAACACTTCTTTACTGAAAGACCAACTTGTAATACAAAAAGGTTCTTGGCAGTGGGTCTCTTGTCTCCTCGTGATTTCTATAGTGCTTAGGCTCGAGCCATTTCTCGAAAACATACTACCGTCTTGGAGCATATTGGCCTTTTTGACACAATTATAGCTACGTCAGAACATTTTTATAGAGATGTAGCTATCTTTAGATGCTTCCTTAATCATTGGTCTCTAATTACCAATTCATTTCACCTTCCTTTAGGTGAAATCAGTGTCACCTTGTGGGATCTCCTTTGCATAGAAGGTTTTCCCCATCATGGGTAATATTTTTTATGAATATGTACCTTCAAATGAAGAATTTGATCTTACTTCTGTAGGAAACGATAGATCCAAAGTTTCAAACACTGATCTTGAACTCTTCAAAGAAATGGTTAATTTCCCACATCCTGATGGAATTCATTCTCGCGACTGGCTAGCTCATTTCTCCTGAAACTTACAGTATACTTCTTTCTTTTCTTCATTCCTTCAAAATCTCCATCTTATATATATATATATATATATATATATATATATATATATATATATATATATATATATATATATATATATATATAAAATCTAATAATTGCATCATTATCTTGACAGCTTTGCAGGTCAAAATCATCGAGATCTTAGGATTATCCGTGAAAATATCAAGAATACTGCTGAGTATAGCCCTTCTTACGAACTGACTACTTTCTTAGCTTATTGGCTAAGCTTGGTGATATTTCCAAATTTGAAACAAATAGAAATCATCAGACCGACTCTCTTTATGGTTGCGAGTGCGATGGCGGAAGGTCAAAAATATTCATTGGCTCATCCGATCCTCTGCTCATTATATCGTGCTTTTGGATATATCATTTATGGTTTTGAAAGTTCTATCTCGAAGTCTTTTCTAGTTTGAGCTCCTTGGCATTCTTCATAGGCTAGTTAGGAGTGTATTTTCCTTGGACTTTTGCTGATTCAAAAAGAGCTTATTCAAATCCTCATCGGCTTCCACTTCAGCATTATCAACTGAGGAAAATGATTGAAAAATCAAATGGTTGGGTCACCAGGAAAATAGAGAATAGTGATCCTATTGACTTTTTTAAGTTCCGTTCAGCTTTTTAGAGGACATATAAGTTATTGATGATGATTCCATTTCTTTGGGTGAAAATTCATTCTTGATCTTTATTAGATCTAGTACTCTTCCATTGAGGGAAGGTAGCAAATTCTGTCACGAACCATATTATCCAAACAAATTTTCTTGTCAATTTGGATTTGATCAAAATGTGCTAGAGACTTGTGATATCGTTACTAGAGCAATAAGAAGTCATGACATTGGGCCATATAATTGGGCCTTGATATGGAAACAATTTTTGAATGTACATACTAGATCGGGCTTCATAATTCCTAACTATAACTATCCAGTTCATGCTTCTTATTGCTGGATGCATTGGAGGGTTCATCAATATTACTTAGTGCGTGATTATTGTCAAGTTGATTATGCCATATGGATTCTCCGCTGTGCATAAGAAATTATCAAAAAGACCAAGGTATAGGTTACATTGAAGAAATATATCATGCCCCCTTTCCTGGTTAACTTTGTATAAAGATTTATTCAGAAGATAATATTTATGAAGTGAAACCTACCGATACTCTTGAAGGATGAATAACATTTGGTGCTCCTTTGAAGAATTCGAAGAATACATCTGAACCTTCAAAGCGTTCAGAAGAAAATGATGCTTCTTCACGATTTCATCTTCCTCCGCCATTGTAAATTTTACGAGATAACCTTCATCATCAGGAAAGAAATAGAAACGCCATCACTCTCTTCAAAAGGATAAACACATTATAATTGGGGACTCGTAGTCGATCTTGAAGGATTTGACTTTAGAATAGAAAGTAATAAGTATTTTGAACAAACTTGCTATCCCTATAATTTGAACCTGATTTAAGAGAAATGCATTTCTTTATGTTGTTTAATCAATGTTTAGGATTTTCATGACTTATTTTATCATATCAAGCAATTGCATATTTGAGCATTAAATAACATAGGTGAACATATGCATTTGTAGCATTTTGATGTTACACACAGTTTAAGCTCTTAAGTAGTGGAGTTAATATACTTTTGACTGAACATACTTTGACTGGACTTTATTTGACTTGACTTTACTTGAATTGAGTTGACTTGACACTTCACTTTCACACACAGTTTAAGCTCTTTAGTAATGGAGCAATCACAATTTTTTAGACTCTTAAGTAGTTGGAGTCGAATCTTATGCAAATGGTATTTGTAACTCTTATGAGTTCGCTGAACCATTGCAGCCGGGGAGTTCACAAACCGCGATGCATCAGAGGAGCCCAGTGAAGCTACCGAGGTAGTGAAATTGGTAGGTTTTACATACAGGGTTGGCCTTAGTAACTCTCTAGAGTTCACAAGGCTCGTAAGGTTACCTTAAGGGTACTAAAACCAAGGTCGCCAGTCCATCAATGAGGGGGTAACTCGTTTAGAGGACCTGTTCGCATGAGTTTCTACTGAAATCAAGCTAGGAATCTGGGGATCCTTATGCATGGTTGGCTTATCTATGAATGAGCAAAAGAGCGTACACTACAACATGCTTTTTCTTCGTCTCCAAGGTCAGACCCATTCATAGGACGACATTTTCTCTCCCCTTCCCTCGTGGCATTGTTGTAAGGCCTGTATCCTAGTATGTACTATTCCATGGACTCACACGGTACTCCCGGTTGAATTTTGGAGACATGCAGCCTATAATTGACATTTACATGTGACCCCGAGTCATACCCTGTCAAACCGAATCGGCTCAACCTGAGACTTGTACCCTAGTGACCGTGCCGTCACTGCAGTTCCAACACCTCAACTAGTGCACCGATGCGATACCCAAGACAGGAGTTGTGGGCCCATGTTCATTTAGAGAAAACGAAGCGCATTTGCAAAACCTAAGAGAATCTCTACCAAACATCACATCAATCAATCAATGAAGTACCAACACCCATCCCTCTCTTATCCAAATTCAACTCTCAAGTCAAGTACACATCCATCACTCCACCCATCACCCATCACCCATCTCTTACCCATCACATCCATCCCTCTCCCTTACAACCTCTCTCTCTCTCTCTCTCTCTCTCTCTCTCTCTCTCTCTCTCTCTCTCTCTCTCTTCCCTACCCATTTTTCCAAGCATCTCCCAAGAGAAAGCCTTTGGATGTCCAAGCTTGGAGACCAAAAACTCCATCAAGCCAATCCCCTTCCTTACAAGATCCCACTCAATCCAACCCTTGGATCATCATCTCCACCATTGAAGGAGCACTTTTGGAGCATTGAAAGGCTAGGGAGGAAGAAGTGGAATCGGTGGGTGATCCACTATTGATTTTGATTTGAGGGCCCACTTATGATAGGGCCCATTTTGATGTATGTGTTGTGAACTAAGAGGGGCCCATAGTGGCGGGGTCCCTCCACTACGTCGTCCATCTCTCTCTCTCTCTCCCTTTTTTCCTTTGCGGCCCACCTTGATGAGTGGATTAAATCCACACCGTTCAGATATGCTGGACGCGGGATTTCACCATGATGCACGCGTTTCATCTATGCTGCCCACCGTCCAGACCTTGGACGATGTGACCAGCCAAGAAGTACGTGTTTTATCCATCATCCACGTGGACGTGTGTACTCCACCATGATGTATGAGTCATGGGACCCACCTATAATGAAAATTCAGACTGTCTAGGGGACGGTGGGTCCCAACATCCATATCTGTGTTAACGTCAGCAAGTTCTGTAGCTCCACCATGAGATATGAGTTATATCCGTACCATCCGTCCGTTTGGATGCTTGGGGCCACACCACACATGTGACACATGTGGGCTGGTGGGACCCCACCTCGATGTATCTATCCTTCATCCACACCGTCCATTGGGACAATGTAGTGGGCCAGCGTGACATATGTATATTATACATACCGTCCATCCGTTGGAGATGAGGGCCCACCCCACACATGTGGCACATGTGGGGGTGGGACCCACCTTGATGTAAGCATCTTATTACCACATCATCAATTTGTTTGGGCAACAACAGTTGTAGGTCTGATCGTGCGCTACTGTGATAATCCAAACCGTCTGTCCATTTATTTTAGGTGGGTCACACGTGTGGATCCACACCAGTAATTACAGTTGTTGTTGCGTCATCAAGTTCTTTGGGTCCCATAAGGTGTATGTGTTTCATCTATACCATCCAACCATTTAACGTGGACCACTATGACATATGTGTTTTATATCTAGGCCATCCATCTAGGGGCTTGGACAGCAGCCTGATCATGAGGCATGTGTTAAATCCACACCGTTCATCCAATTGGCGAGCCCGTCTTAAGGGCTGAGACTAAATATGAGGCAGATCTATCAGGTGGACCACATTGCAGAAAACAGTGGAGAGATGAACACCTACCATTGAAAACCTTTTTGGACCACAGCGATTTTGGATCAAAATGATATTTTTTTTCCTCTCAACCAGGTCTTGGTGACCTTATGAACAGACTGGATGAAAAATAAATGTGATGGTGGGCCCTGGAATTTTTAAAAGGTGAAAATCATTATCTCCACTGCTATTTGTGGTATGGTCCAAATGATCTTTCGATATGATTCATTCTTTTGAAAATGCTCTAGAATGATCTCTAATAATAGATGAATGGTGTAGATGGTGCGGCCTGTTGATGTGGGCCACTTGATGTATATGAGGCCCATTGGTGCGGCTCATTGATGTGGCCCACTTGATGTATATGAGGCCCATTATTATAGCCCGTTGATGCATCTCACTTGATGTATATGAGGTCCATTGGTGTGACCCATTGATGTGGCCCACTTGATGCATATGAGGCCCATTGGTGGTGCGGTCTGTTGATGCGGCCCACTTGATGTATATGAGGCCCATTGGTGCGGACCGTTGATGCGACCCACTTGATATATATGAGGCCCATATGATGAGGCCTGATGTGTTGTATATGAAGCCAATGTGATGCGGCCCACTTTATGTTTATGAGGCCCATTGGTGTGGCCCACTTGATGTAAATGAGGCCCATAGGTGTGACCCGTTGTTACGACCCACTTGAAGTATATGAGGCCCGACGTGTTGTATATGAAGCCCATGTGATGCGGCCCATTGTGATATGTGAGGCCCATATGGTAAGGCCCATTATGATTGTATAAGGCCCGTTAAGATTATATGTGGGTCATTATGTTATGTATAAGGCCCTTGTGTGAGGTCATGGGCTCACTGAAAGTGCCCTTTCTAGTGCCCTGATTTGTCAATTAGCATGTGTGTTGAGTCAGTCGGACTGTAGAGCCTCACAAGAAGATCAATTCAAGTGTCTGCCTCAACCGGATGTGTGCAAGCTCACCATAGGTAAATCTAAGCCTCACATCCCATGTCCCAAAACACCAAGTGAATAAAACCCTTTAAAAAAAGTTAGACATTATAGGGTTTTTAGTGAGAAAACTTTTTCAAAAATTAAAAAATCTCTAAGTTTTCTTGCTCTGTCGATTGTATCGATATGATCGACCCACACTGTCGATGTCCTCGGAAGCTCAATCGATAAAATCGAATGAGGACTTAAAGTGTCTAGCAACCACATATTTATTTGGACAGAGTTACCAATACATCAATACACATCATCAATAATTGAATCTCGAGTCAATCGAAGGAGACTCGATAATATCGACAGGTAAATTCGGTGCCCCTATTTTTTCTTAAGAATATCATATATGCTTCAATATATCGAAGCCATCATTGATACCATCAGAGTTCAAATCTCGATCATATCGGAAGTCTGTCGATGATATCGGTCATGGGGGTGAAGTTTTTCAACAACATTTTTCAGGTAGTTTTTAATTTTAATAGGGGGTCACTCGATAGAATTGATTTTCAAATATCGATGATATCGAGGCCAGATCGATTGCATCGAGAATGGACATAACTGTCCAGCAAGCTCACTAATAAAATCATTAGATTTATCGATGCATCGAAAAGACCTTCGATATCAACGATATTCAAATTTTGATGATATCGAGTATCCCCTGATCATATCTGATGACCTAAAAAATTTCAAAGCAAGTCTCTCTCATTTTCAAATATCAAAGAATCAAAACTGGCATCGCTAATATCAGAGTTTAAAATCTGATGGCATCGACACGAGTCTCGATTCCCTCGACCAGCTAGCAAGAAGTTTTTCAAAAGCGTATGACACTGAGTTTGTGTCATCGAGCGGACCATCGATACAATTAAGAGTATAGGCTCGATGATATCGAACTCTGTCATAAATGTGACTGTTTTCTATACGTTGGAACCTTTTACCTATATAACGGGAGATTGGCTTTCGTTGCTGGCAGAGAAAGAAGAGAGTGCTTTTGAGTGTTTAACTTTAGATTATTTATCCAAAGCCCTTTCTCTCATCCTCCAATCCACCCTCATCATTAATATT
Organism: Magnolia kwangsiensis; assembly: GCA_037074715.1. Lineage (NCBI taxonomy): Eukaryota > Viridiplantae > Streptophyta > Magnoliopsida > Magnoliales > Magnoliaceae > Magnolia > Magnolia kwangsiensis. The sequence goes on along the minus strand of CM073586.1, from coordinate 31,984,480 downwards.
CAATAGAGTGGATTGGGGAATAAACTTCCGCATTAAAGGATCCTCTAGCTACTACCTTAATGACAAATCATTAAGCTGGAATGCCTTGAATGTATAGATGATTGGAATCGTTCTATCTTCCTAATAGGAAAACATTTAGAGAGTAGGATTCCATCATAACCTTGACCCAACCCATCGCCATATATTGGCACATCATTTGTGTTACGGATCAAGGGAGCAGAAGATTCTTCATCAATAAGGAGGAGATCTTCGTCATCATGTTGAATGAGACTCATCAACTTATCTGTAAGTATCTAGAGTCCAGAGGACCCTTGATCATTCCTTTGTAAGTATCTGTAACCGCACTCAACCCTTGAGTGTAGGTTGTAAAGGTTGAAAGTGAACCTGATTTAAAACCTTAGATTAGAGGTGAACCGCTGTGAAATGTCCTTAGTGAAATCCCGTACACTCAAGGGTTGAGTACGGTTACCAGGAGTGGAGTAGACAAGTAGTCGAACTATTATAAAAATGACTGTGTTTATGATTGCTATTATATTGTGTGCGTGATTTATTGCAATGCCTTCATATCTGTATATCTGATATCACACCTCACATACATACACAGTCACATTCATCATAAACTAGGCTATACATTGTTATTTCTTGAATAATTTATGATTGGATCCTCTACCGGGCTTGGAAGCCAGTAGAGTTACTTTTGAGTAATCCTTATAAATGTATATTGATAGGATCAGTGTAATAGGATTTTTAAATAAATGGTAAAAAATTTAAAAATTCCTATTCACCCCCTCTAGGACATATTGACATATTCTGACTTCAACTAAAGCAGTCTTCACCACTATTTCAATTGGTATCAGAGCAGGTCTCTCTTTATGGGCTTCATCGCCTAGAGAGTGATCTCAACTAAAGTTTGGAATATGGGAAAAGGAGAGGGCTCATCAGTCACTAGGGCTCCAGTATTTAATGGTTCAAATTATGCATACTAGAAGGCTAGGATGCACTAATTTTTGAGATCTTTGGATCATGAAGTCTAGGATATCGTTGAAAATGGATATGTGCCACCATCTAAACAAATCGCACTTGAAAGTAGCATAACCATCATAAAACCCAAAACTAAAGAAAAGTGGACGACGTTCGACAAAGAAAAATAGACTGCTGAAGCAAAAGCTATGAACACCATCTACTGTGTTGTGTCCCAAGATATATTCAATCAAATAAGTATGTGTGGACATCTAAGGAAGCATGGGATCTATTGAAAATAACCCATGAAGGCACAAGTACTGTGAAGAGGTCCAAACTCCAACTTCTGACTTCATAGTTCGAATGTGTCAGAATGGAAGAGCATGAGACATTTATGGAGATTTTTACAAAGTTGAATATAATTTGCAACTCCATGGATGGATTGGGAGACAAAGTTTCGGTACCTAAAATTTGTAGGAAAATCTTAAGATCCCTACCGGAACGGTTTAATCCCAAAGTAACAAAAATTGAAGAGTGTAGGAATATTGACGAGATGAAAGTAGAAGAACTGGTAGGTTCCTTACAAACTTTTGAACTACACCTCAAATAATACCAAAAATCCAAAAATACTATCCTAAAAACTTCTAAGAAGACAATACATAAGGACAAAAGTGAAAAGGAAGATGAAGATAAGGAAGTGGCTTTGCTGGCACAGAGATTCAGAAGATCCTTTCAGAAGAATTGTGGCCATCCTTCCAAGGGAAGAAAGGTGAACAACAAACCTCCTACAGGAAAATTTGGTAAGAGGACTAAAAAACCACAATGTTATGCCTGTCACGAGCATGAACACCTGTCAAACGAATGCCCAAATAGAAAAACTAAGGGCAAGGTAATGGCTGCCACTTGGGATGATACAGAAGAGTCAAATTTAGAATCTAGTGACTCAGAGAGTAATGGAGACTAGAAATCATTGAAAATCCTTATGGCCTCCACTACTCCAATTATTCCCAGTGAATTTGAAGACAAGGAAGAACAGCAAGCCATTGAATCATTTCCATCTAATAATGAAGAAACTGGAGATGAGGAAGAAGAAATAGAAAAAGATAAACTGCAAGATGCTTATAATCAACTCTATATTCATAGCATCCACATACTTAAAAGACTTGGAATGTCTGAAAATAAAAAGGAAGTACTGCAAAAAGATATGGACAAAACCTTGGAAATTAATACTCATCTAATCAATGATTTACAGCAATATTATTCAAACAATGATAAGTTGGAAAGAGTCAATCTATCCCTAAAAATGAAATCATCAAAGCTTACTAAACAAGTTGAATTATTAAAAGATGAAAATGAGCAACTCAAAAATGAAAATCACACACTCCATTGTGAATTAGAAAAATCCAGAAAATTTGCTGAAATAAATTACAAATTTTCTCAAAGTGGTGAAAAGCTAGAAAAGTTGTTAGGGATGAGTAGACAAGGAAGAGACAAGAGTGGTCTGGGGTACGATAAAACAAAAAGGAAAATTGAGAATGCTGCCCCAACCATTAAAAGATTTACTGCTTCAGGTAGCAACATGAGAACTTCTCCAGTTTGTCATTTATGTGATGATATGGGACATTATAAGTTTGAATTCTTAACTCCTAGAAGGACTTTATATAACTCCAATCAAAATCATATTGGTAAATTCAACCCAACTAGAGAAATACAGAATGTCAAAAGTCCATCTAAGAGAAACACTCATCCATTACCACCTAAAATGAAAGACAAAATGAAGGAATCACTAGAACAAGTGGATTAAAGAAATATAAATACTAAACCTACCACTGTAAAGAAATCTGTCTTAAAATGGGTAGTAAAAGAAAAATTGAATTATCTGGTGACTAATTTTCACATACCCTAAAATATCAAGTATAGAAGGACAAGTCCAGGTCATGCATCTAGATCTGTATATTTGCTGAAATGATGCAAATTTTGCTGAGCTTCAAAAGATATATCTGAGGTTCCTTACCTCTATCTTTTGAATTTAAACATTCAAATGTTTATACTTTTGTTGTGTACAGTAATTGTACATGATTTTACTAAGTATACTATTGATTCATAGAAATACTAAAAGTATACTTGAAGGGTCGTCTGGATGTTCAAAATATAAAATCATTCACCTTCGATACGACTATCGATAGCTCATTCTCGATTAATCGATCAAGGGCCGATATAATCGACGACTCTTTAGAATGTGAAAAGCCATATGATTGAGAATGATATCGAAGAAAGGATCGATGAAATCGGTCAGGGTTCCTCGATATAATCGATACAAGGAATGATGTTATCGACAGATGTCGCCCGATAAAAGGTGGTCAAGTAGAAAAAGTTTAGTTTTTGAAAAACACTTTTCATTTTCTTTCTTTCTCTGCTCAAAACCTCGGCCGCAAGATTCATCAGTAGGTCCCGGAGTCACCTCAAAGACTGCTATTATCCTTCCATCACTTCCATTCCATTTTTTTTTGGTCGGGTATTTTTAGTTTCTTTAAAAAAAAGGGGAATTTTTTTTCGTTCTTCCCAAATCTGTCGTCATGGGTAAAGATAAAAAAGTAGTGTCGGGTCCTGGGGAGTCATCCAGAGCCTCTCGACGAAAGACTCTTGCCTCAAAAGAAAAGGCAAGAGCCCTCGAACATGGGACCCCCACTAGGCAATGCATAAGACAACGTGGGTCCCAATCTGAGGCACAGGCGCCCCCATTGGCACCTCTTCCAACTAGAGCAACATCACATCCTACCAAATACATGGGTAAGAAGCTCATCCATGAGAGAAAAGTAGACAGGGAGTGTCTAAGGCCATACAATCTGGAACTCCTGTTTGCTGCAATCGACTAGTTGCCCGTTCTGGATTTCGGTGGACCATGCCAGCTCGAACGTACACGTAACTTCCTTGCTGCGTGCCACTTACCTATGTCTGATCCTTCCTCTTTCATGGTTTCCTTGGATGGTGATGATGTGCTGATCATGCCTGCTATAATGGCTAATATTTTTGGACTGACCATGGCCCTGGAAGGTATCCCTGAAATGGACCTCGACAATATGGAAATTCGGTCCATGGTAACTAAGTACTTGTGTCATTATATGGACATCCCTTGGTATCAAGGGAATACATTGAAAGTTAGGTACATGGAACCAAGATTTCGCATTGTGCACGGTATTTTTGCCACAAATATATATCCCAGAAGTACAAACTGGGCTGATCTCACAGGTTTTATGACCATGCTAATGTACTCAGTTGCCAAAGGGATAAAGATCTGTCTTCCGACTTTGCTTGTCTATCAGTTGGTGAATGTCATTCATACATCCAGGGACCTTCATCTACCATATCCCTGGATCATAAACATGATTTGTAATGCCATTGGCTTCCCAACGACCACTGATCCGGTACACCCTCTTCAAGTCCTCAACAAGAGAAACATTCATAAGATGGACTTGAAGTTTCACAAGTACCTTGAGGAGCCAGAGGAATATATTTAAGCTGAAGAAGCTAGAGGTGGAAGTGGTACTCCTAGGGAAGAGACTGAAATGGCTAGAGATGAACCCCCTAGACCCAATCTAGCACTGTCAATGTCAACACCCGTGTATGCCAAACGATTCAAGCTCGACAGGATTGGCGCAATTGTAAGTGCGATAGTTTATAGCCCCTTATTATTGTCAAATTTGTGGTAACAAAGAAACTGCTTTGAAGCTATATATGTGATGAACAAAAGATCCATTCAAGACATGAAGAGTCAAGATGATAGTCTAACAAGATTAGCTTCGATAGACAAGCAAAGATTTCAAGTTCAAGATCTCAGAAGCTTTCAAGTTCGAGATCTCAGGCTTAATTATACTCAAAGGTCACTTGTCTTCAAGTTTCAATGTCCTTGCTTTACTATTGAGGTATGACTGACCTTAGGTTGGCCTTTAGAGTAGGCCATTTTGGATACATAATCCAAATATATTTTATAAGAGAATTTGGTTTGTTTTAAGACTAATCCTGGACCTTGTTTAACTAGTCCTAGCACTGGTTCGACTAGTCCAAGAAATTCTATGACCAGTCCTAAGTTGTTGAAGATTTTTAAAAATTTTTGGTTACTCTACGACCAGTCTTGGAGACTGTTCGACCAGTCATGTGAACAGTGTCGACTGGTTCTTCGACTAGTCGTATATATATGATTTAAAGTACAACATTGAAAATCATCTGTCTACAACCATTTGTATGCAACCTATGACCAGTCGAAGGGGACTTATGATGAGTTGTAGGGTACCTACGACCAATCGTGAAACCGTCAGATCTTATCGTGCTCTAATTTTCAAATATCAGTTGGTTCTTTGACCAGTCGAAGACGTGTTTTGCTCAGCTATAAATAGAGCACAAATCTCAGAATAATGAAGACAATTCAAGCTAATTAATTCGGCCTTCTGAGAGATAAGTCTGTGCTCCATTTTAAGCTAAGTGTGCGTATTTAATATTCTCTTTCTTTAGCATTATTAATTAATTTTGTTTCTTGTATTCCAATCTAATCTGAAAACAGGAATTGCTATTTCCCTTTCTTTGGAATCAAAATCAATTAAATCTAGCCCATTTTGGTTTAATTTAAAATCAATTAGAACTAGAACCATTGTAATGTGAGTATTGGACATTGAACTTGGACATTCAATCATCTACTCTGACTGGTTCTTCGGGGTTGCTACAACGAAGGAAAAAATTAGGTATTTTACATTTAATTGTAAATTCCTTTCTGTTTTGGTTTCTTTTGGGATTTGCCAGAAAAATATCATTGTATTGGTTATCTGAGGAGAGCCAGGAAAACTCAAAAGTGGGGTTTTTTTAATTGTGTAAGCCCACAGAGAAAGACGCAATTGTGAAGGTTTTGGGTGAACCTGTGAAAATCTGCTTTGATAGTGAATGCTAATATTCCCTGTGTGAGGATATTAGGAGTGAAGTAGCATTCTGTGTGGCTGTTGTTTAACAGTTGGTGAACACACAGGTGAACCACTATAATCCCTTGTGTTTTGTGGTTGAATGGTTTATATTTCATATCTTTAATTATTCATTTGTGGGATGTATATGTGGATGTGAATGTTGTAATTATTTTTTTCAAGCATTGTGGGAATGTTGTAGTAGTTTAGCATTTATTTCTAGTTATTCCTTTATCAGATTCTTTATTTATTTTATTAAGGTTGCCCTGCCATTCCTATGGTGTATGGTTGTCCCTAGAATAAAATATATTTGTAATTACAATTTATTCTTCAGTGCAGTTTGTATTTATTTTTTTATTATTCCTCTTCGATTTGAGATTTGATACAAAGACCTTTCTAGAAATAAGGTTATCCTACCATAAACTCTGGTTTTTGGTGTAAGGTTGTCCTTAAAACAACATTTATATCAACCTCTCAAGATTTGAATTTTGAGATTACTTTACATTCTTTCATTGTGGTTTGTTTATATTATTTGTTGGCTATCGTATTTATTTAATTTCTGCTGTTATAAGTTTTATTTCGCATAGTCCTATTCACCTCCCCCTCTAGGACATATAACAAGGCCTTTTCAAGTGGTATCAAATAACTCGTTTTTAATTCTTAATTCTTGGATTTATTTCCTGAGCTAAAGATTTAAGTTATTTAAGATGTCAAATTTTGATATCCTATCAGTCACTTGGCCACCACCCTTTGATGGCTCCAACTATGCTTATTAGAAAGCTTGGATGAGAATATTCTTAAAATCCATGGATGAAAGTGTGTGGCTGGCCACTATGAATGGTTGGAACCCTCCTACAATTGAAGTAATTGGAGTTGATGGTTCAAAATCTATGAGAGTAACACCTTATTTCTCTCGGACCACACTTCAGAAAAGTGAGAGTAGTGCAAATGTTAAAGTACTAAATGCAATCACTTTTGCACTATCACCGGATGAATTCAAAAGAATTATATCCTGTGATTCTACAAAGCAAGCTTGGGATATATTAGAAATGACACACGAGGGTATATCAATTGTCAAGAAATCGAAAGTCCAACTCCTTACAACCAAATTTGAAGAAATTCATAAGGAGGAAAATGAAACATTTATGGACTTTTATACATGATTAAATGACATTGTAAAGTGGGGTCTTAGTGATAAAATCTCAGAAAGTTAAGTGTGTGTAAAAATACTATTCTCACTTCTTGAACGGTTTAACTCTAAAGTAATCGCGATCTAGGAACTTTGTGATATGGACAATTTGAGGGTTAATGAATTAGTTGGTTCTTTACAAACCTACGAGTTAAATTTTAAAGCTCCAAAAGGAAAATCAATTTCTCTTAAAACTTTTAAAAATAATTTTCAAGAAAATTCTGATTTACATAACTCTGAAGATGATATGGCCCTTTTGGCGAAAAAGTTTTATAAAATCTTCAAAAGTAAAAAGAGAGTTGATTTTCAAAAAAGAAATGATAAGAAAAGATCTAAACCTAAATCTAAAACTTGGAAATCTTTGAAAGATAGCCAATATTACCACTGCCAAGAATATAGGCATTTTGCTAACAAGTGTCCTAAAAAGGACAAACCCAAGAAGAAGGGTATGTTGGCTACTTGGGATGAATCCTCTGATTCTGAAGCTTCTTCTGAATCTGAAGATTCTGAAACCGAGTCGGGCAATGAAGTGAAAGCCCTTATGACTCTTGTCAAATTCACAATTTTAGATAATGATTCGATAAGTGAAGAAAATCTGAATAGTGAATGTGAAAATGAAGATGATCTTTAAGATGCCTATAATGCCCTATACAAGGAGAGTTGTAAAATTGCGGTAAAACTTAAACTTCAAAAAGAGAAATTTTCTAAACTCAAAGACACTTATGAATCTCTTGTTTCAGAAAATTCTCATATTTCAGACTATTTTGAAAAGAAAAAATGCGATTTGGATTTTAAAACTGCCCAAGTTAAAAATATTAAATATGAAAATGACCAACTAAAACATGAAGTCTCTTCTCTCTTGAGTTTAAAGGGAACTTGGAAATATGCCCAAGGTGATTCTAAATTAGAAAAACTCCTATCAGGATTGAGAAAATGTGGTGATTGATCCGGTTTGGATTATAATAATAATGTTTCTCCTAAACCGAAAAATACACCTCCTAAGTTTGTAAAAGGAGAGACCTTACACTCAAAAGGGAAAGCTCAAATGTTTTCTAAAAATTCTATATCTTTTCAAAAACCTAAAAGAACTTATATAAACGATAAAAATCAAAACCAAAGTCTTTTGGCTGAAAAGATAGTTGATTTACTTAAGGAGCTTTTAAAGTCTAACTCAATAGGTAATACTTATAATTCTTACAATCCAAAGAAGACCAACTATCCACCTAAACCCAAAATGGTTATGAAATGGATTCCAAAGGTCACTTGCTTGGTTGCCCACACCGCTTTTAAAGCTACAAGCCATTCAAAGTGATACCTAGATAGTAGATGCTCCAGGCATATGACAGGAGACAAGGCTTTATTCATCGATCTAAAAGATATGACTGAAGGGTCGGTTACATTTGGTGATGACAATAACTGTAAAATTATGGGGCAAGGTATGGTTCAACTTTATAACTTCCGTTATTTAAGAATGTCTTATATGTTGAAGGACTAAAACATAATTTGCTAAGCATATCTTAAATATGCAATAATAACCATAGTGTTAGATTTTCTAATCAAAGCTGTGAGATTCTAAACAACAAGGGTTCTGTAATACTAATTGGACGTAGAATATCTGAAAACTACTATATTATTAGCAAATCCATCTCATCTAATCAAACATGTTACATGGTCTATACAGACGAGACTGAATTGTGGCACAAACGTCCTAAACATGTACACTACCAAAATTTATATAGATTGAGAAAATGGAAACTTATAAGAGGTCTACCCAAACTTTAAAAATTAGATAAGATATGTGGTGAATGCCAGTTTGGCAAATAAGGAACTCACACAAAAAGGTGAATTCTAATACCACATCAAGATCACTCGAACTTCTCCACATGGATCTGATAGGACCTATCAGAACGGAGAGTCGAGGTGGCAAAAGGTATATCTTGGTAATAGTAGATGACTTTACAGATATACATGGGTAATCTTCTTAAGGGACAAATCAGAAACCCTTGAAGAAGTAAGAAAAGTTCTCAAAAGGTTTCAAACTGAAAAAGGTTCTTAAATCAGTAAGATTCGTAGTGATCATGGATCTGAATTTGAGAATAGTAGTTTTGAGAAGTTCTGTAGCGACCAAGGAATATTACATGAATTTTCAGTGGCCAAAACTTCACAATAATATGGTATAGTGGAAAGGAAAAATACAGTGCTTCAAGAAATGGCTAATGTCATGTTGAATAGTGCATGAAGCTCTCTAAGAATCTTTGGGCTGAAGCAGTCAATACAACTTGCTATATTATTAACCAAGTTTATACTAGTAAAGGTAATAATAAAACGGCTTACGAAATGTGGTTCGATAAAAAGCCTACTATCAAATACTTTCGAGTTTTTGACAGCAAGTGCTATATTTTACGAGATCATGAATATCTGGGAAAATTTGATACGAAAAGTGATGAAGGGATCTTTTTAGGGTATTCTTTAAACAGTCGTGCTTATAGGGTTCTGAACAAAAGGATTGGTGTGATTCAAGAGTCCATCAATGTGGTCATTGATGATCACTTAAACACACCAGTCTCAAGTTCAGATAATGATGAAGTTCTTATAATTGATAAACCTGATACTTCATCTAATCAGACTGATTCTGAACTAAGGACTGTTAAAGATCATCCAACTACTCAAATTCTTGGAAACCCTTTCACTGGTGTTCGTACTCATAGACAACTTGAGGATATATGTAATTACGTATGTTTTACATCCCAGATAGACCTATCTAGCGTAAAAGAAGCTCCTGCTGATGAAAACTGGATTGTTGCGATGCAAGAAGAACTTAACCAATTTGTAAAAAATGATGTTGGATATCTCGTACCTAGACCCAAAGATAAACACATCATTGGAACAAAATGAATTTTTAAAAATAAGTCTGACGAGCTTGGAAATATAATTAGAAACAAGGCTAGGCTAGTGGTACAAGGTTACACTCAAATTGAAGGTATTAATTTTGATGAAACCTTTGCACCAGTAGCACGTCTTGAATCAATCATACTGTTTATATCCATTGCATGTTTTAGAAATAACAAGATTTATTGAATGGATGTGAAAAGTACTTTCTTAAATGATGATTTGCATGAGAAAGTCTATGTTGAACAACCGATGGGTTTTGAAGATCCCAAAAATGCTGATCATGAGTATCTCCATAAAGAGGCACTTTACAGATTAAAATAAGCTCCTATGGCATGGTATAAGAAACTAACAAAGTTTCTGTTAAGCCATAATTTTCAAATGGGATCTGTCGATAAAACTCTGTTTGTTAAAAAACATAATGATCATATTTTAATGGTAAAGATTTTTGTTGATGATATCATTTATGGATCTACTTGTACTGACATGACTACTGAGTTTGCAGATTTGATGAAATCACAGTTTGAAATAAGCATGGTTGGGGAATTAAATTATTTCCTAGGGTTGTAAGTAAAGTAACAACTTGATGGAATATTTATTTCTCAATCTAAATATGCTTTGAATTTAATTAAGAGATTTGGATTTGAGAATGGTAAGAACTTCGATACTCCTATGAGTAATACCTTGAAACTCTCAAAAGATTCTGTAGGTAAAACTGTTGATCCGAAATTATATCGGAGCATGATTGTTAGTCTATTGTATTTAACTACTAGTAGACTTGATATCGCACTAAGTGTTGGTATTTATCCTAGATATCAGTCTGATCCTAAAGAATCGCACTTGATTGTTGTCAAGCAGATTATGTGATATGTCGCAAGTACTGTTAATCTCGGTCTCTGGTATCCTCATGAGACTAGTATTCAACTTGCTGGGTATTTAGATGCTGACTGGGCTGGTAATCTTGATGATAGAAAATCAACCAGTGGTGGTTGCTTTTATATCGAAAACTATTTAGTTTCTTGGTTTAGCAAGAAACAAAGTTCTATATCACTTTCAACCGATGAATCTAAATACATCGCAGCTGGTAATGCGTGTATGCAACTTGTTTGGATGAATCGAATGCTAAGTGATTATGGAATTAAACAGAATTCTATGTTATTATATTGTGATAATTCCAGTGCTATAAATATTTCAAAAAATCCTATTTAGCATTCTCATACTAAGCACATCGATATTAGATTTCATTATATCCGTGAATTAGTAGAAGAAAAGGTTATATCTTTGGAATATATTCCTACCGAGAATCAACGTGCTGATATTTTCACTAAACCTCTCGACAAAAGCAGGTTTAACCAAATGAAATTTGATCTTAGCATGTGCATTTTAAGATGCTAATTTATGCCTTTTTTTATCATATTGTATATTCTTACTAGTTTAGATTTTAATTTTTGTAAATCATGCAGAAAATTTTATAAAACTAAAAGGAAAATTGCATTTTTGGCTGGTCCTCGACCGATCATGAAAATACATGACCATTCGTGGTATGACTGGTTGTGTACATCCACGAACAGTCGAGAAACTCGTGAAATCACTTTAATTTTGGAAAATCACTTCATCTTCCTCATTTCTTTTTCACTCACCAATGAGTCAACGTCAGACTAGTCGAAGCCAACCTTCGAAATCTTCATGGTTAGTGCTCCATTTACATTTTTCTTGTAGATTTGTACCTAGATTACTTCTATTTCTCTCTTGAAGTTATTTATTTTGAATTTTGTTATGATTTGGAGTTTTTCTTTTGAAAAATCTTATTTGAGAAAACCCACTTCTCAATCTTTTACAACTTCTTATTTTCTTGAAATCCTCATTGCAAATGGCATCTAGGGGGAGAAAAATAACTTTATGTGGTCCATCTTCTTCCAGATTGGCCTCTATCACTACACATCATCTTAAGGTTCTCGAGGATGATCCATCCTTTATTGGGGACATCAGATTGCATAATGTTATTGTTGAACATCCTGTTGATATTAATCATACTACTCCTTTTAATATCCTTACTATGCTCTAAGCTGTAGGTTGGGTTAACTTATTGCATTGGGGTGGGTCATCATACTGGTCCATTGCCCAGTCCATGTTTGCTTGCATATGTGAATTTTCACTGAAAAATCTAACGTTTAAAATTGTCACAAGAGAAGGACCATTTGACATTGATCGTCACTTAATTTCAGCTCTTATGAAAATTCCTGTGAATGATGAGGGAGTTTCCATTCATACATTGTCTAAAAAACCCTCACAGACTGAAAAAATGCATGCTAAGTAAGGATTTATGCAATCTGGATGTTCAATGGACGCATAAAGGAAATGCGCTCCCCTTAAGATTTTTGTTACCCAAATACAGAGTTCTTCATAGGATCTGTGTCCAATTTGTATCCTCGATCGGATAATAAAACTGAGTTAATGACATTCATGGTTCGTGTTCTTCATAATATTGCCAGAGCTGCTAATATTTGCTTACCATCCTTGATATGTCACTCTATCATTCAGTTTAGACTCCATCCTGGTCATAGTGATATCCCTTTTGTCTATTTGATGACTGTATTGGCTACGCATAAGTTAGTCAATATGCCGGTTGGAGAAGCCCCTATCCATCATCTGATATTTAACAATTCTAATATCAATAAGATGAAGCTGGAATTTCTTCCTGGCCAAAGAGATGGTGTTGGTGAGGCTGAAGCTGAACATGAGGAAGATGCTGGTGATCTTCCTCTTGATGATATTAACATAGATGATATTTTTGAAGAACTTGATTCTGACTCTGCAAATGATCCAAATTTTGAGCCTTCTACTTTTGATGCACGTTTGCATGCATTGGAAACTAAGGTTGAGAATATCAATGTTAGGATGGAAAACATGACTGTTTCCCATGATTTACAATTCAAGTATATACACAAGTATCTTAGGCGCTTGAATAAGGGCATGCGTCAACTTGATCCTTCCATCCTTTCTCCTTCATCTGGTTCAGATTAGCTCTTTTAAGTTTTCTGTTCTGTAATAACTATCTTACTATTATGCTCACTTAACTGAATTTGCTACTGTAGCTTTAGTTGACTTAGCTCAGTTTATGAATTATGTGTGTTGCTTATGCTATGTTCTTATATCTTGTCTTACCTCTTATTTATCTCCTTACTTATTACTCCTTAGTCATCTGTTCTTTGCTCCTTTGTCATATTGTGACAAAAGGGGGGAGAATGGATAATGATTCTTATGCTTCTTATGTTGGATTAGAGTGAGTAGCATTGTGCATAGTGCATATATTTTTTTTGTGATATATGTTACTCAAGGGGAGTATGTGGAGTATGTGACTATATGTGCAAAGGTGGACTGTTCGTTGAATATTGATTTGCAGGTTCATGAATGTGTGCTAGTTGATAATAACTGATGTATGATTCCTTAATCAGATATTCTGTGTTATGTATCATATCTTATAAATGTGTTTTGCCACTAATTTGACAAAGGGAAAGATTGTAAGTGCTATAGTTTATAACTCCTTGTTATTTTTAAATTTGTGGTGACAAAGACACTGCTTTGAAGCTGTATATGTGATGAACAAAATATCCATTCAAGACATTAAGAGTCATAATGATAGTCTAACAAGATTAGCTTCAGTAAACAAGCAAAGCTTTCAAGTTCAAGATCTCAGAAGCTTTCAAGTTCAAGATCTCAGAAGCTTTGAAGTTTAACATTTCAGGCTTAATTATACTCAAAGGTCACTTATCTTTAAGTTTCAATGTCTCTGCTTCACTATTGAGGTATGACTGACCTTAGGTTGACCTTTAGAGTAGGCCATTTTGGATACATAATCTATACATGTTTTATAAGTGAATTTGGTCTGTTCTAAGACTAATCCTGGACCTTGTTCGACTAGTCCTAGCACTGGTTCGACCAGTCCAAGAAATTTCACGACCAGTCCTAAGTTGTTGAAGATTTTTAAAATTTTTTGGTTACTCTATGACCAGTCCTAGAGACTGTTCGACCAGTCATGTGAACAATGTCGACTGGTTCTTCGACTAGTCGTAAATCTACGATTCAAAGTACAGCATTGAAAATCATTTGTCTATGACCAGTCGTATGTAACCTACGACTAGTCGAAGGGGACCTACGACCAGTTATAGGGTACCTATGACCAGTCGTGAAACTGTCAGATCTTATCGCGTCCGAATTTTTAAATATCTATTGGTTCTTCAACTAGTTGTAGAGGTCCTAAGACCAGTCGAAGACGTGTTTTACTCAACTATAAATAGAGCACGAATCTCAAAATAATGAAGACAATTCAAGCTAATTAATTCGGCCTTCTGAGAGATAAGTGTGTGCTTCATTTTAAGCTAAGTGTACGTATTTAATATTCTCTTTCTTTAACTTTATTAATTAATTTTGTTTCTTGTATTCCAATCTAATCTGAAAAGAAGAATTGCTATTTCCCTTTCTTTGGAATCAAAATCAATTAAAGCTAGCCCATTTTGGTTTAATTTAAAATCAATTACAACTAGAACCATTGTAATGTGAGTATTGGACATTGAACTTGGACATTCAATCATCTACTTTGACTTGGTTCTCTAGGGCTGCTACAACGAAGGAGAAAATCAGGTATTTTACATTTAATTGTAAATTCCTTTCTGTTTTGGTTTCTTTTGGGATTTGCCAGAAAAATCTCATTGTATTGGTTATCTGAGGAGAGCCAGGAAAACTCAGAAGTGGGGTTTTTTTAATTGTGTAAGTCCACAGAGAAAGATGCAATTGTGAAGGTTTTGGGTGAACCTGTGAGAACCTACTTTGATAATGAATGCTAATATCCCCTGTGTGAGGATATTAGGAGTGGAGTAGCATTCTGTGTGGCTGTTGTTTAACAGTTGGTGAACACATAGGCGAACCACTATAATCCCTTGTGTTTTGTGGTTGAATGGTTTACATTTCATATCTTTAATTATTCATTTGTGGGATGTATATGTGGATGTGAATGTTGTAATCATTTATTTCAAGCATTGTGGGAATGTTGTAATAGTTTAGCTTCCTTTATCAGCTTCTTTATTTGTTCTAGTAAGATTGCCCTACCATTCTTATGGTGTATGGTTATCCCTAGAACAAAATATATTTGTAATTGTAATTTATTCTTCAGTGCAGTTTGTATTTATTTTTTTATTATTCCTCTTCGATTTGAGTTTTGATACAAAGACCTTTCTGGAAATAAGGTTGTCTTACCGTAAACTCTGGTTTTTGGTTTAAGGTTGTCCTTAGTACAACATTTGTATCAACCTCTTAAGATTTGAATTTTGAGGTTGCTTTACATTCTTGCATTGTGGTTTGTTTATATTATTTGTTGGCTATCGTATTTATTTAATTTTCGTTGTTGTAAGTTTTATTTGGCATAGTCCTATTCACCCTCCCTATAGGACATATAGCTAGGTCTTTTCAGCAATTCAGAGGGACGTCCACTTAGTGCATGAAAGGCTTACTGTCCTAGAATGGCTGGTCCAAGGAGTACAGTAGACTGTACAACAACTGGTTGATCTAATGCCTTGCCATCAGGACGACACGGCGCCATCCCACTCTATTTCATGATGATGGTCCTTGAATGTTATCACACACACCTTACTCATATTCCCACATACGAACATTAGTATCTTTTTAGATGCTCTACGCTCTCATGGGTGTATGTGATAGCTCTCTCTCTCTAACTTGCATAGTTTTTTTTTTGGTTGGTTGTATATGTCCATAATTTGGCTAATGCTGACGGTTATTGATTGAGTGCCCATGCATGGGCTTGAAGTTTTTGATAACTGTTAATCTACAGCTGTCTGTGGTAGTACCTGTTTTGAATGTTTGGATATGGCTATTATCATTCTCATTTATTGCTATAATATGATATGGGATTCCCTGGTTTATCTACTATCTGGTATGGTATGTATGTGTCTTTCACGATTATCTTATCTAATTATGTCAATGCTTTATTTAATATGCATCCATATCCTCTGAAAATGATGTATGCTTAACATTGGTTTAAATCTTTCTACATCTATATCTGGTGGTTCTCCCACATGTCTTTAAACTTCAGTCAATATCAATTGCTATATCTTTGTCAATGACTGACAAAAGGGGGGAGAAAAAGTCCAAACATCCCGAACAGAAAATTGTATATCTGCTTGAATGGTGTTGCAGGTGTTAAGGGGAGCAGTTGCACCAAGAAAGGGGGAGTATTGAAGTGAGGGGAAACAGATACTAGGTTGTGTACATGGTTCACTAGAATTTGTAAAATTGTGTAAAATGCATGTACACACAATTTAGGATGTGTCCGTCTAGATACTGTCCTACTGTGTTTTGGGTATTTTGTCACGTAATTGACAAAGGGGGAGATTAACCGTGCACTTACTAGTGCTCTGGTTTGTCAATTAGCGTGTGTGTTGAGTCAGTCGAACTGCAGAGCCTCACAAGAAGATCAATTCAAGTGCCTGCCTCAATCAGATGTGTAGAAGCTCACAATAGGTAAATCTAAGCCTCACATCTCATGTCCCAAAACACCAGGTGAATAAAAACCTTAAAAAGAAGTTAGATATTATAGGGTTTTTAGTGAGAAAACTTTTTTAAAAATCAGAAAATCTCTAAGTTTTCTTGCTCTGTCAATTGTATCGATACATATCTCGATATGATCGACTTGTGCTGTCGATGTCCTCAGAAGCTCAGTCGATAAAATTGAATGAGGACTTAGAGTGTCTGGCAACCACATATTCATCTGGACGGAGTTACCGATATATCGATATACATATTGATATCATCGATAATTGAATCTCGAGTCGATCGAAGGAGATTCGATAATATCGATAGGTAGATCCGGTGCCCCTGTTTTTTTCTTAAGAATATCATATATGCTTTGATATATCGAAACCATCATCGATACCATCGGAGTTCAAATCTCGATCATATCGGTAGTCTCTCGATGATATCGGTTAAGGGCACGAAGTTGTTCAGCAACATTTTTTAGGTAGTTTTCAATTCTGATCGTGGGCCACTCGATTGAATCGATTTTTAAACATTGATAGTATCGAGGCCGAATCGATTGTATCAAGAATGCACATAAACTGTCCAGCAAGTTCACCAATAAAATCATTGAATTTATCGATGCATCGACAAGACCTTCGATATCAACGGTATTCAAATTTCAATGATATCGAGTATCCCCTGATCATATCTGATGACCTGAAAAATTTCAAAATAAGTCTTTCTCATTTTCAAATGTCGAGGAATCGAAACTGATATCGATAATATCGGAGTTCGAAATACACGAGTCTCGATTCTCTCGACTAGCTGGCAAGAGATTTTCCAAAAGCGTATGACATTGAGTTTGTGTCATCGAGCGGACCATCGATACAATCGAGAGTATACGCTTGATGATATCGAACCCGCTTAATGGTATCGAACTCTTTCATAAATGTGACCATTTTATATCCGTTAGAGCCTTTTGCCTATATAAAGGGACTTGGCTTTAATTACTGACAAAGAAAATAGAGAGTGCTTTTGAGTGTTTAACCTTAGATCATTTTTCCAAAGCCCATTCTCTCAAGGGAGTTCATCATCTAATCCACCCTCATCATTGATATTCAATAGAGTGGATTGGGGAATGAACTTTCGCATTCAATGATCCTCCATCTACTACCTTAATGGCAAATCATTAAGCTGAGATGCCTTGAATGCATACATGATTGGAATCATTCTATCTTCCTAATAGGAAAATATTTAGAGAGTAGGATTTCTTCATAACCTTAACCCAACCCATCGCCATATATTGGTACATCATTCGTGTTGTGGATCAAGGGAGCAGAAGATTCTTCATCAACAAGGAGGAGATCTTCGTTATCGTGTTGAATGAGACTCATTAACTTATTTGTAAGTATCTAGAGTCTAAAGGATCCTTTGATCATTCCTTTGTAGGATTGGGTCTAAGGTATTTTTCACCCTTTGAAGTCCTCAAGGAGGCCTTCGGTAGGAGTGTATGTGGTGGGTGCGTTGTGTGGACCCTTGCACTGTGGAGAGCATAAACATCTGGTTGAAGGTGAACCAGTCAAAACCTTAGGTTTGAGGTGAACCGCTGTGAAACCTTAGGTTAGAGGTAAACCACGTAAAACCTCTGTTAGGGTCTTATGGAAGATCCTTAGACAGTGTGCCTAAAGGTGGGTACATTGTGTGGACCCTTACTCTGTGGAGAGCATAAACATCTGGTTGAAGGTGAACTAGTTAAAACCTTAGGTTTAAGGTAAACTGCTGTGAAACCTCGGGTTAAAGGTAAACTGCGTAAAACCTCTGTTAGGGTCTTATGCAAGATCCTTGACCAGTGTGCCTAAAAATGGGTGCAATGTGTTGACCCTTGCTCGTGAGAGCATAAACAGTCAACCTCACTGTAAGTTGTAAAGGTTGAAGGTGAACCTGATTTAAAACCTTAGGTTAGAGGTGAACTGCTGTGAAACCTCCTTAGTGAATTCTGGTACACTCAAGGGTTGAGTGTGGTTACCGGGAGTGGAGTAGACAAGTAGTTAAACCACTATAAAATGACTGTGTTTGTGATTGCTATTCTTCTGTGTGTGTGATTTATTTCAATACTTTCATATCTATATATTTGATCACACCTCACACACATACACAGTTATATCCATCATAAACTAGGTTATATATTGTTTTCTAGTTTGTGATTGGATCCACTACCAGGCTTGGAAGCTAGTAGAGTTACATTTGAGTAATCCTGATAATTACATATTTATAGGATTAGTGTAATGAGATTTTAAAATACACTAGCGACATTAGGGCCATGGCCTTCATAGACATATCGTGGATGGCCAGATGAGACACCGATTTTTTTTATACATGGGGTGTCATAGATTCCCTAGGTTAAAGTCCTTAAGCTTCCGTGGCTAGGAGACGCTCCAACGTTTAGACTGAGTGGATACATGAGCACCCAAATGCCGAATACCAGTAGGTCGTGTCTCCCACTGTGTCGTGATCAGTTGGAAGGAGGTGTGGCCTTACCCGCCCAAGGGTAGGGTGCATTGCTAGGCTAAGTTTGACCAATTCATAAATGGGTGCGCTATCGACGTGCTGGGTAGAAATTGGCTAATTACTAGCCAGGCAGATAGTGAGGTCTCATCCACTTGCATGGTTACACATCAGTGGGCGGTGATTGCGTGTAGAGTATACTAGATGCCAGTGATAATCCCAGAGATATACAGTACCAATATGTGGACTTATTGAGCAAGAGTTGCATACTCAACATTTTACCCATTCATTCATTCATTCAGTATCCACTCGGGCTAATGGTGTGCAACTAATTGTTATGTGTACCTTCGTAATGGCCAGGATTTTGGTTGGGGCACGTGACTAACCTGAGATCAGGAGTTTACTACATTGAGTTTGACTTTCTAAATTTAAGTATGGGATTGGTTTAAATAGAAGTCCCTTGTGGTGGATCCCGTAGCTTGCGATACCATGTGCTATTATCCCGAATTCACACTCCAACTTGGTAATTTTATTCGCATCGCATATTGTAGTGCATCCTCAGCATATAGCACTTGGTTTATTATGCTTATGTATTGCATATCCTGATTAAGGTTAACAATATTCGTGGACTCGGTATCTGATATTTGGCATACTATGTCTCCACATTGCATAACTGAGATACATTGCCTCCTCAGTATATGATACTGGCTTATTATGTTTTTGCATCACATAGCCTGGATAAGGATGATGGTATTTATGGACTTACCAGCATTTTTTCACATTACTCTGATATTGTACAATTTATGGATTGCCAGTATTTTCGCTTACTCTAATAACTATATGCTTAGCACATGCATCGCACGCACTTACACCACTCTCTAAGATTTTTATAATCCTATGCACGATAGATGCGTGCAGGGTTGCGGCAGTGTTAGAGTGTGCAGTAGTCTTCTAAAGCTTTGATTTTCGCTATATGTATTTCCCTTTCAGCATTGTATTCAACTATTTATATCAGTGGATATGTAATGATGATGTTCCCTTTGTGATTTGGGTAAACATGTGGTTATGCTTCTTATGAGATAAATGTACATTGAAAAATCCTCATTTTAGGATCCCAGGATCAGAATCTGGCATATGGGTGCAGTGAAAGTGCCCTTGCTAGTGCCTTGGTTTGTCAATTAGCGTGTACATTGAGTCAGTCGGACTGCAGAGCCTCACAGGAAGATCTAATCAAGTGTCTGCATCAACCGGATGTGTGGAAGCTCACCATAGGTAAATCTAAGCCTCAAATCGCATGTCCCAAAACACCAGGTGATTAAAATCCTTAAAAAATAAGTGAAAATATATTAGAGTTTTTGGGTAAGTGAACTTTTTTAAACATAAAAAAATATCTAAGTTTTCTTACCCTGTAGATTGTATCGATACACATATTGATATAATTGACCTGCGCTGTCGATGTCCTCGGAAGCTGAATCGATCACATCGAATGACGACTTAATGTATCCAGCAACCGCATATATATTTGGACAGAATTATCAATATATCGATACACCTATCAATGTTATCGATATTTGAATCTCGAGTCAATCAGAAGTGACTCGATAATATCGACAGGCAGATTTTCGGCACCCTTATTTTTCAAAGAAAATCTCAAAATCCTTCGATATATCGATGCTCTTCCCGATAAGATCTTAAATCAAATCTCGATAATATCGAAAGTCCATCAATGATATCGATAGTGGGCGCGTATATCTTCCAGCAAATATTTTAGGTCGCTTTTTATCTTTGATCGAGGGCCACTCGAGGAAATGGATATTCATATGTCGATAATATCGAGGCCACGTCGATTGCATTGATACTGGACACAAACTATCCAGCAAGCTTGAAATTGCGGGGAAGACCGCTTTAGTTGAAGTAGAAATAGGTCAGTATATCCTAGAGGGGGGTGAATAGGACTTTTTAAAGATTTATACGTTATTTTTTAGTCCTATCCCACTAATCCTATCACAGAGTATAAATTAGGATTACTCAAGAATTAACTCTATTGGCTTCCAAGCCTAATAGAGGATCCAATCATAATCTATTTAAAAGACAAACAATGTAGATGAGATTGTGATGGATATGAATGTGTGTGCATAGAATGTGATCATATATAAAGACATGTAAGGCAATCACATAAATAAAAGACAATATCAAACTCAAACACAGTCATTTTATAGTGGTTCGACGACTTGTCTACTCTACTCCCGGCTTCCACACTCAACCCTTGAGTGACCAGATTTTACTAAGGAGGTTTCCCATGGTTCACCTAAAACCTAAGGTTTTAAATTAGGTTCACCTTCAACCTTTACAGAGTTTTCTACTCGGTTCACCTCAAACCCTGGAGTTTTACTGGCGTACTCCTAACCAGATGTTTATGCCCACACAGGACAAGAGTCCACACAACGCACCCTGAGGTTTCTACTCGGTTCACCTCTAACCCTGGAGTTTTGCTGGTGTACTCCTAATCAGATGTTTATGCTATCCACAGAGCAAGGGTCTACACAACGCACCCCGCACGTACACTCCCGTCGGAGGCCTCCTTCGAGGACTTCAAATGGTGAGCAATACTTAAAACCCAATCCTAAAAAGGAATGATTGCAAGTGTCCTCTAGACTGTTAGTACTTACAGATAAGTTGATGAGTCCCTTTCAGCATAGTGATGAAGACCTTCTACTTGTTGATGAAGAGTCTTCAGCTCCCTTGATCCGCAACATAAAGATGTATATATGCTAGGCTTAGGTTGGGTCAAGGTTATGATGGACTACCACTCTCTAAGGGTTTTCCTATAAGGAAGATAGAGAGGTTTCCATCATCTATGTATTCAAGGCATCCCAGCTTAATGATATGTCATTAAAGCAGTAGCTGAAGGATCCTTAAATTCAAAAGTTCATTCCCCAATCCACTCTATTAGATATCAATGATGAGGGTGGATTGGAGGATGAACTTCCTGAGAGAAAGGGCTTAGGTAAATGATAGGAAGGTTAAAACACTCTAAAGCACTCTCTACTTTCTCTGCCAGCAATGAAGACAACTCTCTCTATTTATAGGCAAAAGGTTCCAATGGATATAAACGGTCATATTTATGATAGAATTCGATATCATCGAGCAGTCGTCGATATGATCGAGCGTATACTCTCGATTGTATCGGCCGACCTCTTGATGTTAAGAACTCAATTATCATTTCGCTTTTGGAAACCTTCTGCCTACTGGTTGATGGGATCGAGACACACATCGATGTTATCGGATTTCGAACTCCGATTCCATCGAGTGATGGTTCGATCTATCGACAGTTGAAAAATAAGAGAGATGATCACAGATATGATCGAAAAAACAGTCGATGTCATCGAAATTTGTACATCGATCATATCGGCGACCTTTCGATGGGATCGATAAATCGTATAGATTTTACATGTAAGCTTGCTGGACGAATTATGTCCTGACTCGATCCAATCGACTTGGTCTCGATATGATCGATATATGAATATCGATTTATCGACAGGCACCCCGATCAACATTAAAAGTAACCTGAAATTCATGCTGGAGAGAACATGCGCCCCATAGTTGATATGATCGACTGACTCCCAATATGATCGATATTTGAGTTCAGCTTGAATCGGACAGTCATCGATATATCGAAGCATATGTTAGTTTTCTTTAGAAAAATATGGGCACCGAAAAGCAGTCTATCGATATGATCGATCCACTTCAAATATGATTGATTTTCGAATATCGATGATATCGACTCGAAGGTCGATATATCTATAAATCTTCTAGAAGATTGTTTGATTGTTGGACACTTTTTGTCCTCACTCGATTGTATCGATTGATATGCCGAGGACATCGATAGAGCTGGTCGATCATATCGAAAGGGGAATCAATTTAATCGACAGTGTAAGAAAATTTTAGAAGATTTCTTTTTGTTGAAAAGTTTTCTTACACATAAACCCTTAGATGTTCTAGTTCTTTTTAAGGGTTTAATCACTTGGTGTTTTGAGACATGGGATGTGAGGCTATGATTTACCTTTTGGTGAGCTTCCACACATCCAGATGAGGCAGACGCTTGACTTGATCTTCTTGTTAGGTGCTGTCGTCCGACTGACTCAACATACAACGTAATTGACAAACCAGGGCACGTAATAGGTGCACTTTCAGAGCTTATTGGAAAATCCATGAGATTTATCGATGCATCGACACTGCCTCTGATATCATCGATATACAAATTTCGATGACATCAGTTGACCCTCGATCATATCCTAAAAATCTAAAATATTTCTTGACTAAGTCTCTCTCATTTTTCAAATTTCGATAGATTGATCCAAGTATCGATAGAATCGGAGTTCGAAATCTGATGATATCGACACTTGATCGATCCCATCGACCAGCTGGTAAGAGGTTTCAAAAGCGTATAACATGTGAGTTTGTGTCATCGAGCAGACTATCGATACTATCGAAAGTATATGCTCGATGATATCGAACTCTGTCATAAATGTGACCGTTTTATATTCGTTGGAACCTTTTACCTATATAAAGAGAGACTTGTTCATATTGGTGGCAGAGAAAGAAGAGAGTGCTTTTGTTTGTTTTTGTAAGTGCTATGATTTCATATCCCTTTGGTTGTCAAATTTTATGGTGCCAAAACCTATATCTATGTCTTGTATATCTTGTTTCATGTTTGAGACTATTCATTGCTTCAAGACATCGGACTTCAAGACAAGATCTTAAATAAAGAAAGTTTCAAGCCATGGATGAAGAATTCAAGAATAGAAGTCTTCAAGTATGCATGTTCAAGATACAATCAAGCTCAAGAAGACTTTGTTCAAGTCAAGATCAAGCTCAAGAAGACTTTGTTCAGGTCAAGATCAAGCTCAAGAAGACTTTGTTCAAGTCAAGATCAAGCTCAAGAAGGCCTACTACAAGATTTGTATATTCTCAAGCTTCTCTTTAAGGTCATCTGAGTATACAGACTTTCAATGTCCATCTCAATGTTAAGGTTTGTTTGACCTTAGATTGACCTTAGGATGGGCTTTACTGTAGGTCATTCTGGATACATAACTCATATATTTTTAATATGCTTGTTTGGACTGTTCTAAGACCAGTCCTAGCTCTTCTACGACCAGTCTTAAGTTTTTCAGGACTAGTCCTGGGTTGTTGAAGATTTTCGGATCTTTCTGGCTGTCCTACGACCAGTCCTGTGAGTTCTTCGACTCATCCTTCGACCAGTCGTAGCCCTACGACTCAAACTCCAACAACCAAATTGAGGGTTCTACGACCGGTCGTAGTTGACTCACGACCAGTCGTAGGTGGCCCACGACCGGTCGTAGACCACCCAGGACCGGTCGTGGAACAGTAAAATTTTATCCTGTGAAAATCTTTGAAAATCTTTGAAGCTACGACCAGTCCTATGATCATAAGATCAGTCGTAGACGGGATTTTCTAGGCTATAAATAGACCACGAACTTCAGAGTTTTAACAATTCAATTCAATTCAATTCAAGCAATCTTTAGGCTATTCTCTGAGATAAGTTTGTGTTTGTTTTAAGCTACTTTGTGCTTATTTAATATTCCTTTTGCTAGCTTATTTTTTATTTGATTTTGATCTACATTCCAATCTCATTAGAAAAGGGAAATTTTTGATATTCCTTCTTCTTGGATTCAAAATCAAATAGAACTAGCCCTTTTGATTTAAAATCAATTAGACTTAGAACAATTCTTAAAAGTGAGTATTGGACTTTGAACGTTGAATCGAACTTCTACTCCGATTGGTTCTACCGGGCTACTTCAAAAGGTGATTCAGGTATTTTACATTTTTATAATTTACTTTCTTTGGTTTTGTTTGAGATTTGCCAGAAAAATCTCATTGTATTGGTTATCTGAGGAGAGCCAGAAAGCTTAGATTGTGGGAGTTTTTAGATTGTGTAAGCCCGAGATCAAAGACACAATTGTGAAGGTTTTAGGTGAACCTGTGAAACCTATTTTGATAGTGCATGCTAATATCCCCTGTGTGAGGATATTAGGAGCGGAGTAGCATTCTGTGTGGCTGTTGGATAACAGTTGGTGTACACACAGGCGAACCACTATATATCGTTGTGTTGTGGATGTGCATCATTCTTTCATTCCTTTATTCATTAAGTTTTATGGTTTGTGTTTGTGGATGAATGTTGTAATTATTTTATTTCAAGCAAGTGTGAATGGATGTTGTAATAACTTAGGATTTATTTTTGCAAGTTATTTTGATTTCCTTGCTTTTTATTCATCATTGGTTTGTGATACAAGGGACGTTCTAGAAATAAGGTTGTCCTACCTTAAACCTTTAGTTTTTGGTGTAAGGTTGTCCTTAGAACTGATAAAGTATCATTCTCTTTATTTTAGGCTATTGAGATTACTTTAAATTCAGAATTGTGCTTTATTTCATTTATTATTCCGCTGTTATAAGTTTTATTTGGCATTTCCCTATTCACCCTCCCTCTAGGGCATATAGCTAGGCCCTTTCAAGTGGTATCAGAGCCTAATAGCTCGTGCTTATTGTTTATTTATTGGATTTATTTCCTGAGCTAACGATCTAAGCTATATTAAGATGTCAAATTTTGATAGCCTATCAGTCACTAGGCCACCACCTTTTAATGGCACAAACTATGCCTATTGGAAAGCCAGGATGAGGATCTTCCACAAATCCTTGGTTGAAAGTGTGTGGCTGGCCACAGTGAATGAATGGAACCCTCCTATCACTGAAGTAACTAATGGAGATGGTTCAAAATCAATGAAAGTAACGGCTTACTCTCTTTGGACCACACTTCAAAAAAGTGAGAGTAGTGTAAATGCAAAAGCACTAAATGCAATTACTTATGCATTATCACTAGATGAATTTAAAAGAATCATCTCTTGTGAAAATGCAAAACAAGCATGGGATGTATTAGAAATGACACACGAAGGTACATCAATTGTCAAGAAATCTAAAGTCCAACTCCTCACAACTAAATTTGAGGAAATTCATATGGAGGAGAATGAGATGTTTATGGACTTCTACACTAGATTAAATGACATTGTGAACTCTATGTGGGGTCTTGGTGATAGAATCCCCGAAAGTAAAGTGTGTGCAAAAATACTACGCTCACTTCCTGAACGGTTCAATTCTAAAGTAACCGCGATTCAGGAACTTCGTGATACGGATACCATGAGGGTTGAGGAATTAGTTGGTTCACTTCAAACCTATGAGTTGTCCTTTAAAGCTCCTAAAGGAAAATCAATTGCTCTCAAATCATCTAAAAATGTTTCACAAGAGAGTACTTCGGATTCAAAAAATACCGAAGATGATATGACGCTTTTAGCAAAAAAGTTTTACAAAATTTTTAAAAACAAGAAAAAAGATGATTTTCAAAAGTCAAATGATAAGAGACGATCTAAACCTAGAGCTCGAAAATCATTGAAAGATAGTCAATGTCACAACTGTCAAGAGTATGGGCACTTAGCTAACAAATGTCTTAAAAAGGACAAATCAAAAAAGAAAAGCATGATGGCTACTTGGGATGAATCGTCTGATTCTGAATCCTCTTCTAAATCAGAAGATTCTGAAACCGAGTCGGGCGATGATGTTAAAGCCCTTATGACTCTAGCCAAGATCACCTATTCAGATCATGATGATGTATCTAGTGAAGAAAATCTGAATAGTGATTGCGATAATGAAGATGATCTTCAAGATGCTTATAATGCCCTTTATAAAGAGAGTTGTAAAATTGCCGTTAAGCTTAAATTACAAAAAGAAAAATTTCTAATCTTAAGGAAGATTATGAGTCTCTTATTTTAGAAAAGTCTCATATTTCTGATTCTTTTGAAAAGACCAAATGTGATTTAGATTTCAAAACCTCCCAAATTGAAGATTTGAAATCTGAAAAAGAAAAACTCAAAAATGAGGTAGCTTCACTTCTGAGTTTGAAAGTCACATGGAGATATGCCCAAGGTGATCCAAAATTGGAAAAATTATTGTCCGGATCAAGAAAATGTGGCGATCGATCCGGGTTGGGCTATGATAAGAATAATCTCATAAACAAAAGAACATTACTCCTAAATTTATAAAAGAAGAGTCTTCAACTTCAAAAGAAAAGAATACCTATCAAGGTTTTTCTAAAAATTCTAGGTCTTTTCAAAAACCTAAAGGTGGCCATGTCAACTTTAATTTTCAAAACCTAAATCCTTTAGCTAAAAAAATAATTGATCCACTCAAGGAACTATTAAAGTCTAACTCTATACATCACTCCTATAACAATAGACAGAAAAAGACCACCAATACTCCTAAACCCAAAACAGTTCTGAAATGAGTTCCTAAAGTTGCCAGCTTGGTTGCACACACTACTTTCAAAGCTACAAGCCATTCAAAGTGGTACCTAAATAGTGGTTGCTCCAGGCATATGACAGGTGACAAGGCTTTATTCACCGATCTAAAAGATATGACTGAAGGGTCAGTCACATTTGGTGATGGAAGCAATTGCAAGATCATTGGCCAAGGTACGGTTCAACTTTATAACCTTCCCTTATTTAAGAATGTTTTATATGTTGAGGGCTTGAAACACAACCTACTAAGTATTTCTCAGATATGTGATAACAACCATAGTGTAAAGTTTTCTAATCAAGGTTGTGAGATACTTAATAAAAAGGGTTCTGTAATATTAACTGGTCGCAAAACTTCTGAAAACTGCTACATTGTTAGTGATGCAAGCTCATCTACTCAATCGTGTTACATGGTCCATACCGATGAGACTGAATTATGGCATAAACGCCTTGGACATGTACACTACCGGAACTTATTTAGATTGAGCAAAAGAGAACTAATTAGAGGTCTACCCAAATTGTAAAAAGTAGACAAAATATGTGGTGAATGCAAGTTGGGCAAACAGACTAGGAGCTCTCACAAGAAAATGAACTCCAATACCACATGTAGACCACTTAAGCTTCTCCATATGGATCTTATTGGACCAACTAGATCGGAGAGTCGAGGAGGTAAAAAATACATCTTGGTTATCGTAGATGACTATACCAGATTCACTTGGGTATCGTTCTTAAAAGATAAAATTGAAACCTTAGATGAAGTGAAAAGGGTCATCAAACGAATCTAAAATGAAAAAGGTTCTCATGTTAGTAAGATCCGTAGTGATCATGGATCCGAATTCAAAAATAGTAGTTTTGAAAAATTCTGTAGCGATCAGGGAATATTGCATGAATTCTCTGCACCCAAAACACCACAACAAAATGGTATAGTTGAAAGGAAAAACAGAGTGCTTCAGAATATGGCTAATGTTATGCTGAATAGCATGAAGCTCTCTAGAAATCTTTAGGCTGAAGCAGTTAATACCGCATGCTATATTATTAATCGAGTTTATTCCAGTAAATCTGATAATAAGACTGCTTATGAATTATGGTTTAAAAAGAAACCTACTGTCAAATACTTTCGGGTTTTTGGCAGCAAGTGTTGTATTTTACGTGATCGCGAAAATTTAGGAAAGTTTAAGACGAAGAGTGATGAAGGTATTTTTCTTGGTTATTCCTTGAACAGTCGTGCTTATAGGGTTCTAAATAAGAAAACTAGTGTGATTCAAGAGTCCATCAATGTGGTCATTGATGATCATTTGAATACACCAGCTCCGAGTTCAGATGATGATGAAGCTCTTATTATCGACAAACTAGATACCTCATCAAGTCTAAAAGAATCTGAACTAAGGACTGTCAAAGATCATCCAACCAGTCAAATACTTGAAAACCCTCTCATTGGAGTTCGTACTCGCAAACAACTTGAGAACATATGTAATTATGTTTGTTTTATATCCCAAATAGAACCGGTCAATGTAAAAGAAGCACTTTCTGATGAAAATTGGATAGTTGCTATGCAGGATGAACTTAATCAATTTGTTCGTAATGATGTCTGGTTTCTTGTTCCTAGACCTAAGGATAAACACATTATTAGAACAAAATGGATCTTTAAAAATAAGTCTGATGAGCATGGAAATATAATACGAAACAAGGAAAGACTGGTTGTACAAGGGTACACTCAGATTGAGGGCATCGATTACGAAGAAACTTTTGCTCCAGTCGCTCGCCTTGAATCTATCAGACTTTTTATTTCCATCGCATGCTTTAGAAAATTTAAGATTTATCAGATGGATGTAAAGAGCGCCTTCTTGAATGGTGATTTACATGAAGAAGTGTATGTTGAACAACCTTCAGGGTTTGAAGACCCCAAGTAATCTAAACATGTATTTCGTCTCAAAAAGGCTCTCTATGGTCTAAAACAAGCACCCAGAGCATGGTATGAGAAATTGAATAAATTCTTACTTAGTCATAGCTTTCAAGTAGGAAGTGTCGATAAGACACTCTTTGTTAAGAAGAATAACAATGATATTTTGATGGTTCAAATTTATGTTGACATTATTATTTATGGATCAACTTGTTCTAACATGTCTATTCAGTTTGCAGATCTTATGAAATCAAGGTTCGAAATGAGCATGGTTGGTGAACTTAATTACTTCCTAGGGTTGCAAGTAAAACAACAACCTGACGGAATTTTCATTTCCCAAACCAAGTATGCTACGAACTTGGTTAAAAGGTTTGGATTTGAGAATGGTAAGAACTTTGATACTCCTATGAGTACAATGTTAAGACTCTCAAAAGACTCTACAGGTAAAGATATAGATCCTAAACTATACCGTAGTATGATTGGTAGTTTATTATATCTAACTGCAAGTAGACCTGATATCGCATTCAGTGTTGGTATTTGTGCGAGATACCAGTCTAATCCTAAGGAATCACATCTTATTGCTATTAAACGGATTATTAGATATGTCGCAAGTACTATAAATCTGGGTCTATGGTACCCTTTTGATACTAGTGTTCAATTAGCCGGGTACTCAGATGCTGATTGGGCCAGTAATATCGATGATAGAAAATCAACCAGCGGTGGTTCTTTTTACATTGGAAATTGCTTAGTTTCTTAGTTTCGCAAGAAGTAAAGCTCAATATTGCTCTCCACTGCTGTGGCTGAGTATATTGCATCTGGATATGCATGTACTCAACAAGTGTGGATGAAACGAATGATAAGCGATTATGGAATTAATCAAGATTTAATGATCTTACATTGTGATAATTCCAGTGCTATAAATATTTTTAAAAATCCAATCCAGCATTCACGTACTAAGCACATTGACATTAGGTATCATTACATTCATGAGTTGGTTAAAGAAAAAGTTATTTCTTTGGAATATATATCAACTAAAAATCAACTTGCTAATATATTTACTAAATCGCTTGACAAAAGCAGGTTTAATAAATTGAAATTTGATCTTGGTATGTGTATTTCACATTGAATATTCTTGCTTGCATGTATCATAGTGTACTATAATTAGCATTATTTATGTTTAAATTTTAATTTTTCACATTAAAAATATATTTTTGGTCGATACTCGACCGGTCGTGGTTATACACGACCAGTCGTGGTTTGACCGGTCGTGAACCACACTCGACCGATCGTGGAGCTCGTGAATGTGATATATTTGGAGAAAATTCCCTTCTTCTTCATTTCCACTCCGGCCTACGACGAGTCGTGGCTCGACCAGTCATAGGATTTCTTATTTTTCTTCAAGGTGAGTCCTATTTCATCATTTTTCTTGAAGATTCATGCTCTCTATGCTTTGATTTGATCATTGTGTAGCTAAATTTCATCTCTTGTTGGGTTTTTCAAGGGTTTCTTCTCAATTTACTGATATAAAGAAAACCCATCCTTTCTTTTGTGCATTTCTCTTGCTCTTTGTATATCTTTTTGAATATGGATGGTAGAGGAAAAAGAAAAGATCCCATGGTCCATCTTCATCTAGATCTACACCGATAACTAAACGGCACCTTTGGTCACCCGAAGATGATTCTCAAGATGTACGAGATTTGCGTGTCCGTAATGTTATCGTTGAGCATACCGCTGATCTCAATCACATTGCTCCATATGGTATTGTCTCTCTCTTTGAATCTGTTAGCTGGACTAACATTTTGGTTTAGGGTGGGCCTGCATACCAGTCCATTGCTCAATCAATGGTTGCATGCATCTCTGAATTTTCTCTTGATAATTTAATTTTTTCAATTGATACTAGAGAAGGAAAAGTTGAAGTAGACCGTCATTTGATATCAGGTATTATGGATATACCTGTTAATGATGAAGGTATACCGATTCATACTTTATACGTCAAACCATCTGAATCATAAAAATGCATGTTAACAAGAGATTTATGCAAAATTGATGCACAATGGACATACAAAGGGAATGCGCTCCCTTCAAAGTATTTGTTACCTAGATACAGAGTGTTACATCGTTTCTTCATTTTCAATGTGTATCCTCGGTCCGGTAATAAAATCGAGTTGACTTCTTTCATGGTTCGTGTGTTGCATTCTATTCATTCTGGTACCATGGTCTGTCTTCCTTCTTTAATTAGTTATTTCATTATACAGTTTCGTCTCCATCCGGGTCAGTGATATTCCATTTGGTTATCTTATAACTGTTTTAGCCACTCACATGCTTGTCGATAAAGCTATTAATGATGCACCAATTCATCATCTTATCTTCAACAATTCCAATCTTAATAAGATGAAGCTCGATTTGCTTCCTGGCCAAGTAGATGAAGGTGGTGTTGGTGGTGATGGTGGTGAAGCTGAAAATGAAGGGGAAGATGACGATCTTCCTCAATAAGATGTTAATATGGATGAGATTTTTGATGAGATAGAATCTGATTCACCAAATGATCTTGATTATGATCCATCTGGTTATGATGCACGCCTTCGTGCATTGGAGGAGAAGGTTGATAATATGAGTATTGCCCACGATATGTAATTTAAGTACATGTGAAAATATCTTCGTCGCATCAATAGGAGGTTACACCAGATTGATCCGACTATCCCTGCTCCCTCCTCTGGATCAGATTAGGTGAATTATCTTCTGGATAGTATAACATTATCTTTTTATTTTAGATACGGATTATGGTTTGATAACATTGTCTTTTGGATATTGTATTTTGGATTAATGATTGCTTGATGCTTTAGGTTTATATTATGTCCTTTTATATCTCTTTCTCATTATCTACTTATTACTCTCCATGTTCTCTTTCCTTTTGTGACTTTCCCTTGTCATTTTGTGACAAAAAGGGAGAGCAGTAAGCTAAAAGGGAGTAGTATGGAAGAAAGGGGGAGTAATTTATTTGTTTGAATTGATTAATTGAGAAGGATATGTGGATGTGAGAATATGTTATATTGATGTTATTGATTTGTTTACATGAGTAGTACTTTTATTCCTCAGGGGGAGTAGAGTAATTTGTGATTTCATGGCTCATGAGTCCTTATTATGCTATGTGTTTTGTCATAAATTTGAGAAAGGGGGAGATTGTAAGTGCTATGATTTCATATCCCTTTGGTTGTCAAATTTTGTGGTGCCAAAACCTATATCTATGTCTTGTATATCTTGTTTCATGTTTGAGACTATTCATTTCTTCAAGACATCGGACTTCAAGACAAGATCTTAAATAAAGAAAGTTTCAAGTCATGGATGAAGAATTCAAGAATAGAAGTCTTCAAGTATGCCTATTCAAGATATAATCAAGCTCAAGAAGACTTTGTTCAAGTCAAGATCAAGCTCAAGAAGACTTTGTTCAGGTCAAGATCAAGCTGAAGAAGACTTTGTTCAAGTCAAGATCAAGCTCAAGAAGGCCTACTACAAGATTCGTATATTCTCAAGCTTCTCTTTAAGGTCATTTGAGTATACAGACTTTTAATGTCCATCTCACTATTAAGGTTTGTTTGACCTTAGATTGACCTTAGGATAGGCTTTACTGTAGGTCATTCTGGATACATAACTCATATATTTTTAATATGCTTGTTTGGACTGTTCTAAGACCAGTCCTAGGGACTTCAAGACCAGTCCTAGCTCTGCTACGACCAGTTTTAAGATTTTCAGGACCAGTCCTAGGTTGTTGAAGATTTTCAGATCTTTCTGGCTGTCCTACGACCAGTCCTGGACATCTTCCTGTGAGTTCTTCGACTCATCCTTCGACCAGTCGTAGCCCTATGACTCAAACTCCAACAACCAAATTGAGGGTTCTACGACCGGTCGTAGGTGACTCACGACCAGTCGTAGGTGGCCCACGACCGGTCGTAGACCACCCAGGACCGGTCGTGGAACAGTAAAATTTTATCCTGTGAAAATCTTTGAAAATCTTTGAAGCTACGACCAGTCCTATGATCATAAGATCAGTCGTAGACGGGATTTTCTAGGCTATAAATAGACCACGAACTTCAGAGTTTTAACAATTCAATTCAATTCAATTCAAGCAATCTTTAGGCTATTCTCTGAGATAAGTTTGTGTTTGTTTTAAGCTACTTTGTGCTTATTTAATATTCCTTTTGCTAGCTTATTTTTTATTTGATTTTGATCTACATTCCAATCTCATTAGAAAAGGGAAATTTTTGATATTCCTTCTTCTTGGATTCAAAATCAAATAGAACTAGCCCTTTTGATTTAAAATCAATTAGACTTAGAACAATTCTTAAAAGTGAGTATTGGACTTTGAACGTTGAATCGAACTTCTACTCCGATTGGTTCTACCGGGCTACTTCAAAAGGTGATTCAGGTATTTTACATTTTTATAATTTACTTTCTTTGGTTTTGTTTGAGATTTGCCAGAAAAATCTCATTGTATTGGTTATCTGAGGAGAGCCAGAAAGCTTAGATTGTGGGAGTTTTTAGATTGTGTAAGCCCGAGATCAAAGACACAATTGTGAAGGTTTTAGGTGAACCTGTGAAACCTATTTTGATAGTGCATGCTAATATCCCCTGTGTGAGGATATTAGGAGCGGAGTAGCATTCTGTGTGGCTGTTGGATAACAGTTGGTGTACACACAGGCGAACCACTATATATCGTTGTGTTGTGGATGTGCATCATTCTTTCATTCCTTTATTCATTAAGTTTTATGGTTTGTGTTTGTGGATGAATGTTGTAATTATTTTATTTCAAGCAAGTGTGAATGGATGTTGTAATAACTTAGGATTTATTTTTGCAAGTTATTTTGATTTCCTTGCTTTTTATTCATCATTGGTTTGTGATACAAGGGACGTTCTAGAAATAAGGTTGTCCTACCTTAAACCTTTGGTTTTTGGTGTAAGGTTGTCCTTAGAACTGATAAAGTATCATTCTCTTTATTTTAGGCTATTGAGATTACTTTAAATTCAGAATTGTGCTTTATTTCATTTATTATTCCGCTGTTATAAGTTTTATTTGGCATTGCCCTATTCACCCTCCCTCTAGGGCATATAGCTAGGCCCCTTCAGTTTTACCTTTAGATCATAAATCCAAAGCCCTTTCTCTCACGGGAGTTCATCCTCCAATCCACCCTCATCATAAGAGTGGATTGGGGAATGAACCTCCGCATTCAAGGTTCCTTCAACTATCATATTAATGGCAAATCATTCAGTTGGGATGCCTTGAATGCTTAGATGATTGGAATTGCTCTATCTCCTTTATAGAAAAATATTTAGAGAGTAGGATTCTAACATTAACCTTGACCCAAACCATTGCCTTATACTAGTACATCATTTATTACGGGTCAAAAGAGATGAAGACTCTTCGTCAACAAGAAGGAGATCTTTGCCACTGCGCTGAATGAGACTCATAAACTTATTTGTAAGTATCTAGAGTCCAGAGGACCCTTTGATCATTTCTTTGTAGGATTGGGTCTAAGGTGTTTCTCACCCTTGAAGTCCTCAAGGAGGCCTCCGACGAGAGTGTACGTGGTGTGTGCGTTGTGTGGACCCTTGCTCTGTGGAGAGCATAAACATCTGGTTAGAGGTGAACTAGTAAAACCTCAGTTTGAGGTAAATCGGGTAAAACCTTTGGTTTTGAGGTGAACCAAGTGAAACCTCTATGTAACACCCCGGATTTTGGCCAATCTGGGATTAGACATACTTAGGCAATGGGTTAACTAAAACACCTGGAAAATCGCTCAGAACCCAATTCCATAGCCAAAGAAATCACTTAGGGTTAATTCCTTTAGAAACTAAGCATAAGTTAGCTAGCGCGACGCTAAAGTAGCTGGGAAATAGTCCCTGATCACTTTAAATACGTTCTACAAGACCCAAAGCGAGTGGAACCAACGACCCTATAACACTCTATAACCTCAGATCAAACTCTAAGCCGGTTTGTTCTCTGGACCTCTTTAAAACTTTGTATTGGATCTAGACCGCGTGTCGAAAGTTTGATGCCTACCATCTTAGACCGTTATAACCGCTTAGCTGGGCTTGACAATCGTTTCGAAAATCAAGTCCAACCGATAAACACAGGCTATTTCATTGAGCCCAGACCGAAGAGAGTGCGAATAGGGACAGATTTGGAAATTTAAAATTCAAATCTGGCACACAACTTGACGCATCAGTATTAAGTGTTCTGACCGTCAGAATCCAGCCAAATTACACCCTCGGATCAGGAAAAATTTCTATTTCATATCACGAGATTTGTAGACCTGATCTAGGTGCGATGACCGTTGAACTGAAATTGGACCGCCACGTGCGATCTGGGAACCCTGCCAGACTGAAAACTGGATGTATGCTAGATCCAGTATGCATGAGCTTAAGTCCGACCGCATTCAGCTAGGGGACCACCAAAAATGTCCTTTTGGACCGAAACAGCCCCGATTTGGTTACCCCTCAAGTGAAACTTGTTCCTGAGCCTATTTCGGGCAAGTTTGGGCTTATAAAAAGGGTTGAAACCCTCACTCCTCTCTCCCATCCGAATTTGCAAAAATCCCTAGATTGGGAGAGAGAAAAGATGAGAGTTTGTGAGAGAGAGTAGGAGAGAATTTCTTGCTGCTCGTGCCACCTGCTGCAAGTGCCTAAGCAATACACTCCGATCACCTGGCTTGTGATTTCTCCACATTTTCAGGTAAGGAATAACCCTAGAAGTTGCTGATTTGGGATTCTTTCCATTCCATAGCATGCAAACTGATAGAACTCGTGAATCAGGTTCTCTATTCACCGTAGACGAAGCGTATACGCTCCGTTCGAATTTACGCATCCATAAGAGACAAGGTGCGGATTTTAGATGCTTTGATTGACTGTTTCCAAAGCTTTCAATGTCGTTTAATAGTAGATTCTTGACGGCAACGCCGTTTGACATGTACAACATGCTGTCCGTTTCCTGTTTCGTAAACCGACGAAGAATATGAGATTTAGGGCATTTTAGTCATTTGTAGGAAGTACTGTTTTCATGCATATTTTGCTGATGTGATTGACATGGTTTATTGTCGCATTAGAATGTTAGGAATACGTGCATAATTAGTTTGGCGAAGAGATTCGCCTAAATACGCACTTCGGGTCGATATACTATATGTAGACTTAAGTGTGTAGTGTATGTATTTGTATAAATGCTTGTATTAGTATGTATTGAATTAAATGGTGTTATGAATTAGTTTGAGATTGATTTCTCAATTAATATGTTGGTGTAAATAGTTTCCTACATGTTAGCCATATGCATGATTTCATGATATGAATGAAATGCATGTGCTTGACGATTTGCTTAAGCTGTATGTTATAACATGTGCTTGATGATTTCATTATGATTTAGTTCGATATTGAATTCTCAACTAATTTGCTGATGGAAATGATTTCCTACATGTTGACTATATGCATGATTTCATTATATGCATGAAATGCAGGTACTTGATGATTTACTTAAGTTCTATGTTATAACATGTGTTAACATGTTCACATGGTTGTATTTCAATTCCAATACTCTCATATGATTTGCTGAAGTGATTCCACACGTTTGGGACTATACTTAGTCCAAGCAGTCGGTAACCGAGCGAATTCGTGGTTGGCTTATTTTTGGCCACGAACGACGCGTCGATGAACGCGAGCCGTGTTTTGGAGTTGGCGGCAGTGGTTAGGCCACACGAAGTGTTTTACGCACTTCATGTCGTTCGAATTGAGATGCGATCGTGCTAGTCGAGCCCGTCAAGTAACCCGACTGGCCATTGTATGTTCACCCTGCATGAGTCATAGCTGCTTGAACCTAGGGTACTGAACTTACCATTGTAAACCCTGTTAACCATGGTACCTTGATCCACGAAGACTCATGAGCCGGGCATGGCGGTATGGGACACCGTGGTCGAGCTGTCGGCCTACGCTGGGGCCACAAACCTCCCTGTAGTGACCAGTGAGCACCTAGTCTCGTGAGCAGATTATGGTGGTATGGGACACTATATTCTTGCTGTCGGCCTACATTGATAAGGTGATGGGGGAGTGGTGCAACGAGTGCGAGCAACAGCCCTGGCAGCCCTTTGTAGTGACCCCGAGCATATTCTGAGTCTACGGGAGGCGACGACCCTTCAGTAGCAGTAGAGTACAGTAGGCCTATATTGATAAGGTGATGGGGGAGCGGAGCAACGAGTGCGTGCAACAGCCCTGGCAGCCCTTGCAGTGACCTACAAAATATACATCGTATGAGATTACAAGGAGTGACGACCCTAGATAGGATCTGTGTTGGGATTGATAAAAGGGAAGTACCTTAGTTTCCCAATATTGCTGTATGAAATGGACTAATAATAACTCGGTAATCATATCACCATACCATTGCATGTGCCTGGAAGATGTGGAGCACTTGAGGGTCGATTGCATGCCGCGGTCATAAGATGGTGCCATATGAGGGAGATCGTCGGTGAGGGCATACATCAAGTATTGTCATATTGCATTAACAATAGTATTAGGATTGTTTGAATTACTGCTTTACTATTATCGCATGATTGATTTGATAACATGCTAATCTCTGCTCTCTTATCCCACTGAGTTGATCATTCACTCCCACGTTACGGGATGGTGTTTTCGGACACTCACCAGTCCCTATTGTGATTGCAGATGATGGAGCGGCCTGCGAGGCGGTGCTGGACTTGATGAGGATGAGGAGGATCTCTCCTTTATACATGATCTGATTGACGGGATTACAGGGAGGTTGATTAGATACCTTGACACGTGTCATCTTATATTTTTAGAACACTCATGTATATCCTTTTAGTTTACTTTTGGAGCATACATGTATGTATATAACCTGATAACATGTTCACACTCTGGAGACATACAACAGTTTATATATGTTATACGTACTATCACAGTCTTTCGCTTGTTAATTTAACTGTCTCTGGAGTATGATATGCTGTTCTAGCTTAATCTCACTCATGTTTGATACATTATCACAGACAACATTCAATCATACATATCTATGTTGCATAAATAACATTTTGGAACTCGGGAGTTGGGTTTTTGCTCAACCCCCCGATTTTCGGGATGTTACACTCTATTAGGGATTTAGGGAAGATCCTTGGCCAGTGTGCCTAAATGCCGGTGCGATGTGTTGACCCTTGATTGTGAGAGCATAAACAGTCAGCCTCAGTGTAGGTTGTAAAGATCACGACAGACCTCACGTGGTGGGTCCTAGACCGAATTTCCAACACCTCCTCAACCAGCACCACCTCCTCCGACTAACCAACGACCAGCAAAATACACCGGCAGGAAACTGATTCATGAAAGAAAATTCGACAGAGGTTGCTTAGCACCTTACAATCTGGAACCCTTATTTGCTGCAATCAGTTGGCTACTTATCCTAGACTTTGGGGGGCTGTGCCAGCTTGAACTAACACGCAACTTCCTGTCCGCGTGTCACTCTCTTGTATTTGATCCTCCCTCGTTCATGGTCGATCTGGATGGTGACAAGGTGTTATCACCCTTACTACAATGGCCAACATTCTCGATCTAGAGATAGCACCAGAAGGCCTTCTAGAAATGGATCTTGACCATCCTGATGTCCGATCCATGGTAACCAAGTACCTATGCAATAATAGAGATATCCCCTGACACAAAGTGAATGCATTGAAATCTAGGTACATGGAGCCCCAATTTCAGAATCTGTATGATATTTTCACCACAAACTTATATCCAAGAAGTAACAACAGATCTGATCTCACTGGATTCATGGAAAAAAGGGACAAGGATGTGCCTACCTACTCTACTGGTCAATCAGTTCATATAGGCGGTCCATACTTCCAGGGACCTTCATCTTCCATATCCCTAGATCATAAGCAGAGTGTACAATGCCATTGGGTTCCCATCTATCACTGATCCGGTACATTCACTTCATGTCTTCAATGCCAAGAACATTCACAGAATGGACCTGAGGTTTTATGAGTACACAGATGACGAAAGGGAAGAAGGGATCCAAGAAAGTGAGGCAGCATTTGGTGTCCCTCATACTGAGGAAACAAAGATGGGAGGAGATGAATCCTCCAGACCCGATCCAGCCCCATCAGCATCAATACCTGGATATGCCAAACGATACAAGTTGGACTGGATCGGGACAATTCAGTGGGATATTCAATCAGTGCAAGAGCGACTCACAATCTTGGAGCGAGTCGTCGATAAAGTGCAACAGTCTGTGCAACAGTTGGTAGATTTGATGACTTGTCGATGAGACGACACCACGTCATCCCACTCTGCTCCATGATGATGATCGGCGTATGCTTTCACACACCTCACTCCTATTTTCCACATACGAACATCAGTATCTTTTTAGATGTTCTATGCTCTCTTTGGTGGTTGTGTTAGCTCTCTAACATGCATAGTTTTTTTTTTTTTTTTTGAACTCGTACAAATGGTTTTTTTGGTTGCCTTTGAATGGGCTTGATAGTTTTTTTTTTCTATGGCTGTTGGGTGAATATTGAATATCCACCACCCTTGGGCTTTGTTAATTTTGGATTTTGATTAGATATGGCTGAATACCATTATCATCTTTTACTGCTAACGTTGTCTTAAAATCTCCTGGCTCTAATTTGAAATGCATATGTTTTTTCATTTATTCTCATATCTGTCTTATTTATATGCATCCATACTTTATGAAATGAAGACTGTATTTAAACTGATCTCATCATAATACATCTCATATCTGTCTTAGTTGTCCCTTATGACATTACACTTCAGTTAAAATCAACTGCTATATCTTTGTCAATGACTGGCAAAAAGGGGGAGAAAAGTAAAAACACCCCATGTGGAAAATTGGATATTTTCTCTTATATATTACAGGTGTTAGGGGGAGCAGCAGCACCAAGAAAGGGGGAGTTTTATAGTAAGGGGGAACAAATACTGGTCGTGTACATGGGTTCTCTAGAATTTATAAAATTGTGTAAATTGTATATATACACAATTTAGGATGAGTCTGTCTAGATATTGTCCTAGGGTGTTTTGGGTATTTTTTCAAATAATTAATAAAGGGGGAGATTGAAAGTGCCCTTGCTAGTACCCTGGTTTGTCAATTAGCTTGTATGTTAAGTCTGTAAAGCCTCACAGGAAGATCTATTGAAGTGTCTGCCTCAACCGGATGTGTCGAAGCTCGCCATAGGTAAATCTAAGCCTAACATCCCATGTCCCAAAACACCAGGTGATTAAAACCCTTAAAAACAAGTTAAAATATATTAGGGCTTTTGGGTAAGTGAACTTTTTAAAATATCAAAAAATCTCTAAGTTTTCTTACCATGTCGATTGTATCGATACACATATCGATATAATCGACCTGCGTTGTCGATGTCCTCGGAAGCTGAATCGATCATTTCGAATGAGAACTTAATGTGTCAAGCAACCGCATACATATTTGGACAGAATTATCGATATATCGATACACCTATCGATGT
Source organism: Magnolia kwangsiensis (assembly GCA_037074715.1). Classification (NCBI taxonomy): domain Eukaryota; kingdom Viridiplantae; phylum Streptophyta; class Magnoliopsida; order Magnoliales; family Magnoliaceae; genus Magnolia; species Magnolia kwangsiensis. Next base: position 31,943,684 of record CM073586.1, on the reverse strand, counting down.
TATCGATATTTGAATCTCGAGTCAATCAGAAGTGACTCGATAGTATCGACAGGCAGATTTTTACCGCCCTTAATTTTCAAAGAAAATCTCAAAATCCTTCGATATATCGATGCTCTTCCCGGTAAGATCTTAAATCAAATCTTGATAATATCGGAAGTCCATCGATGATATCGATAGTGGGCGCGCATATCTTCTAGCAAATATTTCAGGTCGCTTTTTATCTTTGATCGAGGGCCACTCGAGGAAATCGATATTCATATGTTGATAATATCGAGGCCACGTCGATTGCATCGATACTGGACACAAACTGTCCAGTGAGCTTACTTAAAAATCCATGAAATTTATCGATGCATCGACACTGCCTCCAATATCATCGATATAAAAATTCTGATGACATTGGTTGACCCTCGATCATATCCTAAAAACCTAAAATATTTCTTGACTAAGTCTCTCTTATTTTTCAAATGTCGATAGATCGATCCAAGTATCTATAGAATTGTAGTTTGAAATCTGATGATATCGACACCAAATCGATCCCATCGACCAGCTGGCAAGAGGTTTCAAAAGTGTATTACATGTGAGTTTGTGTCATCGAGCAGACCATCGATACTATCAAAAGTATACGCTCGATGATATCGAACTCTGTCATAAATGTGACCATTTTATATTCGTTGGAACCTTTTGTCTATATAAAGAGAGACTTATTCATATTGCTGGCAAAGAAAGAAGAGAGTGGTTTTGTGTGTTTTACCTTTAGATCATAAACCCAAAGCCATTTCTCTCACGGGAGTTCATCCTCCAATCCACCCTCATCATTAGAGTGGATTGGGGAATGAACTTCCCCATTCAAGGATCCTTCAGCTACCATCTTATTGGTAAATCATTAAGCTAGGATGCCTTGAATGCTTAGATGATTGAAATTGCTCATCTCCTTTATAGAAAAACATTTAGAGAGTAGGATTCTAACATTAACCTTGACCCAAACCATTGCCTTATATTAGTAAATCATTTGTTGCGGATCAAAAGAGATGAAGACTCTTCGTCAACAAGAAGGAGATCTTCGCCACTGCGCTGAATGAGACTCATCAACATATCTATAAGTATCTAGAGTCCAGAGGACCCTTTGATCATTTCTTTATAAGATTGGGTCTAAGGTATTTCTCACCCTTGAAGTCCTCAAGGAGGCCTCCGGCGGAAGTGTACATGGTGGGTGCGTTGTGTACACCCTTGCTCTGTGGAGAGCATAAACATCTAGTTAGAGGTAAACTAGTAAAACCTCGATTTGAGGTAAACCGGGTAAAACCTTTGGTTTTGAGGAGAACCAAGTGAAACCTCTATTTGGGTCTTAGGGAAGATCCTTGGCAAGTGTGCCTAAATGTGGGTGCAATGTGTTGACCCATACTCGTGAGAGCATAAACAGTCAGCCTCAGTGTAGGTTGTAAAGGTTGAAGGTGAACTTGATTTAAAACCTTAGGGTAGAGGTGAACCATGTGAAACCTCCTTAGTGAAATCCGGTACAATCAAGGGTTGAGTGCCGTTATCCGGAGTTGAGTAGACAAGTATCGAACCACTATAAAAATGAAAGTGTCTGCAATTGTTATTCATCTATGTGTGTGTTTGTTTATGCTTTCATATTTACTTATCTGGGCACACCTCACACACAAACACAGTTATATCCATCATGAACTAAGCTGTATATTGTTGTCTCTTGAATAGTTTGTGATTGGATCCTCTACAAGGCTTGGAAGCCAGTAGAGTTACATTTGAGTAATCCTGATAATTGTCTATCTGTAAGGATTAGTGTAATAGGATTTTTAAATACACTGTAAAACTTTAAAAAGTCCTATTCACCCCCCTCTAGGATATGTTGGCATATTCCTACTTCAACTCAAGTAGTCTTCACCGCTATTTCAATTGGTATCAGAGCGGCTCTCTCTTTAAGGGCTTCACCGCCTAGAGAGTGATCTTGACTGAAATTTGGAATATGGACAAAGGAGAGGGCTCATCAGTCACTAGACCTCCAGTATTTAATGGTTCAAATTATGCATACTAGAAGGCTAGAATGCACTACTTCCTGAGATCTTTGGATCATGATGTTTGAGATGTAGTTGAAAAGGATTATGTGTTACCATCTAAACAGATCGTACTTGAGGGTGGCACTACCATCACTAAACCCAAACCCAAAGAGAAGTGGACGACATTCGACAAAGAAAAGTAAAATTTATGAACGCCATCTACTGTGCCGTGTCTCAGGATATATTTAATCAAATAAGTATGTGTAAGACATCAAAGGAAGCATGGGATCTACTGGAAATAACCCATGAAGGCACAAGCACTGTGAAGAGGTCTAAACTACAACTTCTGACTTCACAGTTCGAAAATCTCAGGATGGAAGAGCATGAGACATTTATGGAGTTTTTCATCAAGTTGAATATTATTTGTAACTCAATGAGTGGATTGGGAGAAAAAGTTCTGGTACCAAAAATAAGTAGGAAAATCTTAAGATCCCTACAGGAATGGTTTAATCCCAAAATAACAACAATTGAGGAGTGTAGAAATATTGATGAGATGAAAGTAGAAGAACTGGTAGGTTCCCTACAAACTTTTGAACTACACTTCGCACAATGCCAAAAATCCAAAAACACTGTCCTAAAAACTTTTAAGAAAATAAAACATGAGGACAGTGAGAGTGAAAAAGAAGATGAAGATGAGGAAGTGGCCTTGCTGGCACAAAAATTCAGAGGAATCGCGGCCGTCCCTACAAAGCAAGAAAGGTGTACAACAAACCCTCGACAGGAAATTTTGGTAAACGAACCAAAGAACCACAATGTTATACCTGTCATGAGTATGGACACCTGTCTACTGAATACCCAAACAGAAAAACTAAGGGCAAGGCAATTGCCGCCACTTGGGTTGATACAGAAGAGTCAAACTCAGAATCTAGTGACTCAGAGAGTGATGAAGATAAAAAATCATTGAAAATCCTTATGGTCTCCACTACTCCAATCATTCCCAGTGAATTTGAGAACGAGAAAGAACAGCAAGCCATTGAATCATTTTCGTCTGATGATGGAGAGACTGGAGAAGAAGAAGAAGTTGAAAAGGATAAACTGCAAGATGCTTACAATTAACTGTATATTTATAGCATCCATATCCTTAAAAGACTCGGTATATCTGAAAACCAAAAGGAATTTCTGCAGAAAGATTTAGACAAAACTTTGGAAATCAATACTCATTTAATCAATGACTTACAACAATATCATTCAGACAATGATAAGTTGGAAAGAGAGAACCTATCCCTAAAAAAGGAATTATCAAAACCTATGAACCAGGATGAATCATTAAGAGATGATAATGCACAACTCAAGAATGAGAATCACTCACTCCGTATTGAAAATCTAGGAATGATGAGATAAACTACAAATTTCCTCAGAGTGGTGAAAATTTAGAAAATTTGTTAGGGATGGGAAGACTAGGAAGAGACAAGAGTGGCCTAGGGTATGAGAAAATTAAAAAGAAAACTGGAAATAAAAATCCAACAAAGCTAGCTGCTTTAGGTAGCAATATGGGAATTTCTCCAGTTTGTCATTTATGTGGTGATGTGGGTCATTATAAGTTTGAATGCTTGGCACCTAGACGGACCTCACATAACTCTGATCGAAATCACATTAGAAAATTCAAACTAATCAGAGAAACACTGAATGTTAAAAGTCCTCCATGAAGAAACACCCATTCATCACCACCTAAAGAAAAGGACAGAATGAATAAATCTATCTCACAATGGGTAGTAAAAGAAAAAATGAACTGTCTGATGATTAATTTTCATATACCGTGAAATATCAAGCTGAAAAAGGAAACAAGTCCAAGTCATGCATCTAGATCTTGATATTTGCTGAAATGATGCAATTTTACTGAGCTCAAAATGATATAACTGAGGTTCCAGACCTCCATCTTTGTATATAAACATTATTATAAGTTTCGAGTTGTACAAAGATTGTACAAAATTTTGGATATGTCTCGTTCAAGAATGGAACATTCCATCCTTGATGGTTGTCAGCCTGAAAATGAATGCGCAAAGCTTAGAATCAATATATCATTCTCGATTAATCGATTAAGGATTGATATCATCGATGTCCCTGAAGAATATAAATAGTCAAGTGATCATGGATGACATCGGTAACTGTCTCGATAGCATCGATTGGCAGCTTCTCAATATCATCAAAACTTCGATCGATAAAATTGACAGATGGCGCTCAATAAATATTGGCGGGGCAAAAAAGGGGATTTATTTTTCAAGGGTTTTCGGTCAGCTTCTTTGCTCGATTCCCTCGACCAAACTGCTGGAAGCCACGTCGGACTACTCAAATCACTCCACAAATCAGGTAATACCCTTTTTACATCGTCCCTTTTTGGGTATTTTTCTTAGTTTATCAAGTTTGTTTGTCATTTTCCTAAATTCTTCAAAAGCTTATTGGTCCACACGGGAAAAGACAAAGGAGTAGCATCCGGTCCAGGGGAGTCTTCAAGAACTACCCAACAAAAAGTCCTCACCTTAAAAGGAAGGGGGAGGACCTCGGAACGTGGGAGCCCCGCTCAGCAAAGATCACGACAGACCTCACGTGGTGGGTCTTAGACCGAATTTCCAACACCTCCTCAACCAGCACCACCTCCTCTGACTAACCAACGACCAGCAAAATACACCGGCAGGAAACTGATTCATGAAAGAAAATTCGACAGAGGTTGCTTAGCACCTTACAATCTGGAACCCTTATTTGCTGCAATCAGTTGGCTACTTGTCCTAGACTTCGGGGGGCTGTGCCAGCTTGAACTAACACACAACTTCCTGTTCGCGTGTCACTCTCTTGTATTTGATCCTCCCTCGTTCACGGTCGATCTGGATGGTGACAAGGTGTTATCACCCTTACTACAATGGCCAACATTCTCGATCTAGAGATAGCACCAGAAGGCCTTCTAGAAATGGATCTTGACCATCCTGATGTCCGATCCATGGTAACCAAGTACCTATGCAATAATAGAGATATCCCCTAGCACAAAGGGAATGCATTGAAATCCAGGCACATGGATCCTCAATTTTGGATTCTGCATGGTATCTTCACCATAAATTTATATCCAAGAAGTACCAATAGATCCAATCTCACTGGATTCATGGTCATGATAATTTATTCTATTGCAAAAGGGACAAAGATGTGCCTACCTACTCTACTGGTCAATCAGTTCATATAGGCGGTCCATACTTCTTGGGACCTTCATCTTCCATATCCCTGGATCATAAGAAGAGTGTGCAATGTCATTGGGTTCCCATCTACCACTGATCTGGTACATTCACTTCATGTCTTCAATGCCAAGAACATTCACAGAATGGACCTGAGGTTCTATGAGTACACAGAGGACGAAAGGGAAGAAGGGATCCAAGAAAGTGAGGCAGCAGTTGGTGTCCCTCATACTGAGGAAACAAAGATGGGAGGAGATGAATCCTCTAGACCTGATCCAGCCCCATCAGCATCAATACCAGGATATGCCAAACGATACAAGCTGGACAGGATCGGGGCGATTTAGCGAGATGTTCAATCAGTGCAAGAGCGACTCACAATCTTGGAGCGAGTCGTCGATAAAGTGCAACAGTCTGTGCAACAACTGGTAGATTTGATGACTTGTCGATGAGACGACACCGCTCCATCCCACTCTGCTCCATGATGATGATCGGTGTATGCTTTCACACACCTCACTCCTATTTTTCACATACGAACATCAGTATCTTTTTGGATGTTCTACGCTCTCTTTGGTGGTTGTGTTAGCTCTCTAACTTGCACTTCTTCTTTTTTGTTGAACTAGTACAAATGGTTGTTTTGGTTGCCTTTGAATGGGCTTGATAGTTTTCTTTTTTTCTTTGGTTGTTGGGTGAATATTGAATATCCACCACCCTTGGGCTTTGTTAATTTTGGATTTTGATTAGATATGGCTGAATACCATTATCATCTTTTACTGCTAACGTTGTCTTAAAATCCCTTGGATCTGATTTAAAATGCATATGTTTTTTCATTTAATCTCATATCTGTCTTATTTATATGCATCCATACTTTATGAATTGATGACTGTATTTAAACTGATCTCATCATAATACATCTCATATCTGTCTTAGTTGTCCCCTATGACATTACACTTCAGTTAAAATCAACTGCTATATCTTTGTCAATGACTGACAAAAAGGGGGAGAAAAGTAAAAACACCCCGTGTGGAAAATTGGATATTAAGTCGATATGTTGCAGGTGTTGGGGGGAGTAGCGGCACCAAGAAAGGGGGAGTTTTACAGTAAGGGGGAACAAATACTGGTTGTGTACATGGGTTCTCTAGAATTTGTAAAATTGTGTGAATTGCATGTATACACAATTTAGGATGAGTCTGTCTAGATATTGTCCTAGGCTGTTTTGGGTATTTTTTCATGTAATTAACAAAGGGGGAGATTGAAAGTGCCCTTGTGAGTGCCCGGGTTTGTCAATTAGCATGTATGTTAAGTCAGTCGGACTGCAGTGCCTCACAGAAAGATCTATTCAAGTGTCTGCCTCAACCGGATGTGTCGACACTCGCCACAGGTAAATCTAAGCCTCACATCCCATGTCCTAAAACACCAGGTGATTAAAACCCTTAAAAAGTAAGTTAAAATATATTAGGATTTTTGGGTAAGTGAACTTTTTTATACATCAAAAAATCTCTAAGTTTTCTTACCATGTCAATTGTATTGATATACATATCGATATAATTGACCTGCGCTGTTGAAGTCCTCGGAAGCTGAATCGATCATATCGAATGAGGACTTAATGTGTCCAGCAACCGATACATATTTGGACAGAATTATCGATATATCGATACACCTATCGAAGTTATCGATATTTGAATCTCGAGTCAATCAGAAGTGACTCGATAATATCGACAGACAGATTTTTGGCACCCCTATTTTTCAAAGAAAATCTTAAAATCCTTCGATATATCGATGCTCTTCCTGCTAAGATCTTAAATTAAATCTTAATAATATCGAAAGTCCATCGATGATATCGATAGTGGGCGTGCATATCTTCCAGCAGATATTTCATGTCACTTTTTATCTTTGATCGAGTGCCACTTGAGGAAATCGATATTCATATGTTGATAATATCGAGGCCGCGTCAATTGCATCAATACTGGACACAAACTGTCTAGCGAGCTTACTAAAAAATCCATGAGATTTATCGATGCATCGATACTGCCTCCGATATCATCGATATACAATTTCTGATGACATCAGTTAACCCTCGATCATATCCTAAAAACCTAAAATATTTCTTGACTAAGTCTCTCTCATTTTTCAAATATCGATAGATCGATCCAAGTATCGATAGAATCGAAGTTCGAAATCTGATGATATCGACACCTGATCGATCCCATCGACCAGCTAACAAGAGGTTTCAAAAGCGTATGACATGTGAGTTTGTGTCATCGAGCAGACCGTCGATACTATCGAGAGTATATGCTCGATTATATCGACACTGCTCAATGATATCGAACTCTATCATAAATGTGACCGTTTTATATTCGTTGGAACCTTTTGCCTATATAAAGAAAGACTTGATCATATTGCTGGTAGAGAAAGAAGAGAGTGCTTTTATGTGTTTTACCTTTAGATCATATACCCAAAGCCCTTTCTCTCACCGGAGTTAATCCTCCAATCTACCCTCATCATTAGAGTGGATTGGGGAATGAACTTTCGCATTCAAGGATCCTTCAACTACCATCTTAATGGCAAATCATTAAGCTGGGATGCCTTGAATGCTTAGATGATTGGAATTTCTCTATCTCCTTTATAGGAAAATATTTGGAGAGTAGGATTCCATCATTAACCTTGACCCAAACCGTTGCCTTTTATCGGTACATCATTTGTTGCGGATCAAGGGAGCTGAAGACTCTTTGTCAATAAGAAGGAGATCTTCGTCACTGCGCTGAATGAGACTCATTAACTTACCTGTAAGTATCTAGAGTCCAGAGGACCCTTGATCATTCCTTTGTAGGATTGGGTCTAAGGTGTTTCTCACCCTTGAAGTCCTCAAGGAGGCCTCCGACGGGAGTGTACGTGGTGGGTGCGTTGTGTGGACCCTTGCTCTGTGGAGAGCATAAACATCTAGTTAGAGGTGAACCAGTAAAACCTTCGGTTTGAGGTAAACCGGATAAAACCTTGGGTTTTAAGGTGAACCGAGTGAAACCTTTATTCAGGTCTTAGGGAAGATCCTTGGCCAGTGTGCCTAAATGTGGGTGTGATGTGTTGACCCTTGCTCGTGAGAGCATAAACAGTCAGCCTCAGTGTAGGTTGTAAAGGTTGAAGGTGAACCTGATTTAAAACCTTAGATTAGATGTGAACCATGTGAAACCTCCTTAGTGAAATTCGGTACACTCAAGGGTTGAGTGCAGTTACCGTGAGTAGAGTAGATAAGTAGTTGAACCACCATAAAAATGAACGTGTTTGCGATTGCTATTCATCTATATGTGTGTTTGTTTATGCTTTCATATTTACTTATCTGAGCACACCTCACACACAAACACAGTTATAGCCATTATGAACTAAGCTGTATAATGTTGTCTCTTGAATAATTTGTGATTGGATCCTCTACCAGGCTTGGAAGCCAGTAGAGTTACATTTGAGTAATCTCGATAATTATGTATCTGTAAGGATTAGTGTAATCGGATTTTTAAATACACTGTAAAACTTTATAAAGTCCTATTCACCCCCCTCTAGGACATATTGGCATATTCCTACTTCAACTCAAGCATATTTCACCACTATTTCACACTAGGAGCCGAGAATGGGGTACTACGCAGGCTATCGGCACCGAATTCGGTGATCAGAAATTTTGTGAGCCCAGTTTACCAGTTTGGGGCATGACAGCTATTGAAAGCTATACAGACGGGATTGGTCTCACGCATGGTTAGTTGTAAAGGCTCACTCCCTTACTCACACGGGTCTAAGCATGTAATGTCCTTTGCGGGCTTATTAGAGTCACAGACTTCTCACTATTGCTGACATAATATTTGATGTATAGCCGATTGCAATTGCCATCGTTGATATAGGACTTATGTATACTCTGCTGATGTAAATGATAGGTCAATAAATGATATATCATTGTTCACAACCTCGAGTGTAGGGTCGCGATGTAGTAATAATCTTGGTGCGATCGAGGTCGAATCCATAGGGACTAATCCCATGAGTTTTCTGAGAACAACTAGAAGAATAACTAGAAAAAGATGAAAACATAAATCTGAAATATTTAATAGTAATTGTGAGAGATTTAATGAAAAACTTAAGAAATTCAAAAGTGGGAAACTAGGGTTTCCAAGGATCCACTTGTAGAGATCAGGGAGATCTATGATTGATTCAAGTCACACGATTGGAATTGGAGTCCCATCCTATCCAATTAGAAGATATCTCAGTAAAATCAAATCTAAACTTCCGTTAACCTAGTTCTCAATGGATGAGAGGTGTGAGAACTGGAAGTGATTCTGTCACAAAACCATGCCCAGGAGACAAGGCAAACAACATGATTTACCAATCCTAAAACCAATCTAAGAGATTTGTGAAAGCTAGGGAGGATTCCATCATCTGACCATGCCCAAGGGACGATAGTGAACAACATGATTTCCTTATTTCACAATCTCAATAGATGAAAGGAACATACTCAAAGCTATCGCAAATCCATTGTAATTTGAGTCACAATAAATCATTAAAAACTGAAAGTATTCCTTATAATCAAACTAGAATAAAAGAGAGTTCAATATAAATATGAATCAAAACAATAAAAATATCTCATCATGTTACAAGCTTTACCTCTTAGCCCTAACTAAGAGGTTTAGCTAACCATAGACATGATTGAACTAGAATCTCTTAAGAAAAGCATAAGAATAAATAAGGAAAAGGAAGAAAAACTCTTGGTAACGGCTTCTCCATACTTTTGCTCTACTCCCCCAAGCCCTAAATGATGCTTAAGAGTGCCTTAGGGACCCCTATTTATAGTTTTAGGCCTTAGAATTTCGACCGAGTAGAAATTTTTAGAAATCGTCTCGAATTTACGCAATCCACGTAAAAATTACGTAACCCTCAGTTAGTTGTGGAACGTGCTCGACTTGTCAAGCGTCACCTTCGACTGGTCAAAAGTTTCCTCCGATAGGTCGAGGATGACTTGATTTTAGTGATTTGGTTGTTGGAGTTCGAGTTGAGATACCTTTGACTGGTTGAGTAGAGTCCAGGACGGGTCATGCGTAGGCAGGACTGGTTGAGTCTACGCCAGGAGTAGTCAAGAATCACCAAATTTCACTTCAAAACACTGATTTCTTCATTTTGACTTGGTTTTCTTGGATCTTCAGTATGTATATTTTTCATTCTTGGTTTTATCAGATCCACTTTTGTCTTTGGTGATTCTTGAGTGTCAAATCCATGCATTTAACATCCTTTTCAATCCAAGCTCTTAAATTCACCTTATAATACAATCATGATTAAAATAGAACATTAAGCATGATCATGTTCATAAAACTAAGTAATAAATGGGGTCTAATATGCAATATTTGACCCTCAACACAATCCCCATTAAGTATTTTGCTAGTCCCGAGCAAAGTATTTAAAAAATGAACCTTAATTCGTAATGTTCAAACCTTTTTCAGAAAATAATATTTTGTGTCATCAAGTATGAATGAGTAGACTTAAGATTAAAAATTGAGATTTTGAAGACCTAGAGTTGAATCACATAAGTAATCGATCAATCAAGTTCTTTATCCATTAGGTTAGAGCATAGTTCACATGTCAAGTTTTTTAACATGCTAGTGAAAATACTATCTTTTCATAATATTAGCCATGCTCACCACTTCAAGATTGGTTGAAAATACAAGAACTGATTCTGAACTTATCCCCTTTCCTTCTTTTTTCAGTTTTTAATTTTATATCGACAGTCATTTGTATTCATTTAATCTTTTCATATTTTTTTTTCTTTCAGATTTCTCATTCTTTTACAGACCTTGCATTATTTTTGCATTCTTTTCTAGTCTTTTCACCACACATGACCTTTTTGTCGATCTCCTATTTTTTAATTGGTTCTTTTTCTTCTTTTAAGGTGGATAAAATTCTCTAGACTCGGTTCTCAATATCTTGCAATGATCATCATACTAACAATAAGAAAATCTAGTACTATTCCCAGAAAGCAATTTGAATAAAATAATAGTCAAACTTACTCTTAATCAATTGAATGTAAGAATCATAAGTGATAGGTTACTTAGTTGCTCCAACTCCAACAATTTCAAAATTCGATTTCTACTTATCTTCATACTCAAAACACTCTTAAATACACCACTTATCGCTTTCCAAATAGATAAACATTGATTTAAAAAAAAAAATCAAATTTTGCTCAAAACTGAGAAAATACTGATTAGTTTACCTAATCTCCCATCCTCAACCTAAAATCTACATTGTCCTCAATGTAAAAGAAATAAGCATGATTTGCAAAAGAGACAATGTAATTGAAAGAGAAGTGATGGAAAGATAGTACTTGATGAAGAGATTTTGGGGCTTTTTCCAAAGGATCTCAGCTTGAAGGTATGTTAGCACAAGATTAAAACAACCGAACAACAAACTATCCTAACACATTGAAAGAAAACTATCTTAGAATGACGGAAAGTAAACTATCCTAAATAGTGGAAAGCAATAAACCTAACTAAACCTCCATTAGACTAGGAGGTCAATCCTGGTAAACAGGATCATTCAGAGGTATGGACATGTCCTTTAAATCAAATTTCTCAACAAATGGATTTAATCGATGTCCATTCACTTTAAAATCATTGCCATTATTTGGATTGCAAATCTCGACAGTCCCATGAGGATAAACATTGGTAATAGTGAAAGGGCTAGTCCAACAAGATCAGAGTTTTCCTGGAAAGTGATGTAACCAAGATTTATACAAGATGAGTTTCTGACCTGGTGTGAATGATTTCCGAAGAATGTGTTCGAAATAAAATACCTTCATCTTATCCTTGTAAATTCTTGAGTTCTCGTACGCATCATTCCAGATTTCTTCGAGTTCATTCAATTGAAGTTTGCGCAGCGAGCCAGCGTTGTCCAAATTGAAGTTCAGATTTTTAATCACCTAGTAGGCCCTATGTTCCAACTCCACAGGCAAACGGCAAGCCTTCTCATAGACAAGTCTAAAGGGAGACATTTTAATAAGGGTTTTAAATGTAGTATGGTAAGCCCATAAAGCATTGGTCAATCGGATTGACCATTCCTTTTAATTAGGGTTAACCATTTTTTTAAAAACGTGTTTAATTTTTCTATTGAAAATCTCAGCTTGCCAACTTGTTTGTGGGCGATATGGAGTACTCACTTTATGAGAGATGATGTATTTCTTCATTAAGTCCGCGAATGACCTATTATAAAAATGTGAGCCCCCATCACTAATGATGGCACGAGGCGTTCCAAGCTGGGAAAGGATGTTCTCTTTTAAAAACTTAATGACCATTTGATGATCATTATTTCGACACGAAATCACTTCGACCTATTTAGTGACATAGTCTATTGCTAGCAAAATGTATAATTCCCAAAGGATTAGGGGAATGGTTTCATGAAATCGATGCCCCAACAATAAAATGCTTCAATGATCAGAACGAGGTTCAATGGCATCATATTTTGAAGAGACAATTCTCCCAACTTCTGACAATGCTCATAAGCTTTGTAAAACTCATGAGTATCCCTGAACATAGTGGGATAGTAAAAACCACACTGCACAATCTTGGTTGTGGTTTTTTTAGAAGAAAAGTGACCACCACAGGCCTAAGAGTGACAGAAGGAGATGACATTTTAGTGTTCATTTTCTAGCACACATCTCCTTAAGATTTGGTCTTGGTAACATTTAAACAAATACGGATCATCCGAAAAGAACTTACGAACCTTGGCAAAGAATTTTTTTCATATCTTGTGCAGTCTAATGTATCGGTGTGAAACCTGCTGCAAGATAATTAGCAATATCAATAGACTATGGTGTATGAGAAAATTTGAACAATTGTTCATCAAGGAACATGTCATTTATAAGTGTCATCTCAAGGAAATCAGAGAGCTCATAGTGGAAAAGATGGTCAGTGATGAGGCTCGAATATTGCATATAAGACCCCAATTATTGCCTGATTTTACATATATGATAAAGCTTAATATCATATTTTAATTGTGTTTTTGTTACAGGACGTCATTAGGAACTTGGACTAAAAAAGAGTACTAAAAGCGTGGATTTGATGCTCCAAAGTCATTAGAGTAGGGGACAGATTCCAGAGGAGAAAAATTGACGAATTTACATGCCAGGGATCCGAGAAAATCAAACTGTTCACAATAAAGAGGCCCGAAAATAGTCCAGAATGCAAGAACACAGGGTTCCCGCCGTCCATTCGACTCAAAACTTCATACATGTGATGGGGGCCATAAATTAACCGTACATATTAAATTTCAGCCATTGAAGATCTAGAGAAGTGGGCCAATAGACAGATCAGCCCATTAATCTCCAATTTGGGGCCCACCTGATATTTGAAACTATCTCAACTTTGGTCTCGACGGTTAAAATAGTTTGATAAAATGAATGGACGGAGAGGATTTTAGAAATACATATCCGTGGAATCCACACGTACATTGAATGTGCAAGGTGCACAAGTGCACCAGACGTGCACCAGAAATCCTAAAGTCGGTCACCGTGGGCTGCCCGACCCTTCTTCTCAAAAGCGTAAAAACACTAACAGCGTCTTATGCACAGGTCCCTTTTTTTTATTGTGGGCCCCACCCATCGTCCGTACTGGTGATCTACACCGTTCATTCACTCCTTGGAGCAGCCATAACCTACGCCTAGCTGACGGAATTTGAAGACATCATGAAGATTAGTTTTTAACCATTCAAACACAGGTTGGACGTTAGAGCAGAAAACTCTGTGGAACGCATCAATGGATACCCAAAACTATCCTTGTACGACCGATTTTTCAAGAGAATCCAATGGACGGACTGGATTTTGTAGATAGTATCAATGTGGGCCCCACCGAGTGCCACAGCGTTAACAGGTGAAAAATCTTCGTTTTAACGCCGAACGCTGGCCATCTTTCTCGGTCGTAGCACGATCAGAATGTAGATCAGATGGCTGATCCAAGCCGTCCATCATGTAGGCCTTCGGAAACAGTCCCAGGGGACGGTGATTTTACAAATAACATGCAAGGAAAGCAGGAGTTTGGATACCTCGAATTTGGCTGCGTAAAGGAGTTACGCACTTTGGTGCGTAAAGTTTTTTTCCGCCGACTCTCAACCGACTCAGCCACTCTCAGCTGACCTTTGATAGATATAAAAGGAGACAGACGTCAGAAGCAAGGGGGGGATCCAGGGAGCTAGAGGAAAGTTTGGAAAGAGAAGAAAGAGAAGAAAGAGAAGAGAGAGAGAGAGAGAGAGAGGAAGAAGGGAGATGTTTTTTTTTATATAAATATTTATTTTTTTCCTTCCTTCCTAATCAATTTTATGGATTTCTAATCTTGTAGCTAGGGCTGAGATGAAGCCCCTAATTTAAATAATTATTGTTATATGTTGAATTTATCTTAATCTGATTGATTTGTTTCTTTCTCTAGTGTGCTTAACCATAATTTTCGTACTTCTCCATTCTATGAGCTTGACTAAAGTCAAGATATGGATGTTGTTTGGAATCTTAACTAGGTGCTTGTGTCTGACCATAAACAGGTTTCCTATAGAGGAAGAAACAGGAATCTACATCTCTCCATGCCTAACCATGGATGGAAAGATGTGATCCATATGCTTTAAAGGATTATACATTTTGTGTGCCCGACCAAGGACATGGGGTGTGCGTTATTTATTAAATTTATATCAATCTGAATTAGGGTGAATCAACAGGTAAAATAATGGTTAGGATAATTAGGGGTGGATTTGAAAGTCCTAGTCTTCTCCTTGATTGAATTTTCCACATTGTTCTCAGTTATTTTCCATAGATTTATGCTAGTTTACTTAATAGTTTGTTAAACCATTCATTGGATTAGTTAAGAAGAGTCGTAAATTTTGAATTGTGACAACTAGTCCTCGTGGGAATGATCTCATAATACGTACCGTATCTACATCTTATTCGTATATGTAACACCCCGGATTTTGGCCAACATGGGATTAGACGTCCTTAGGCAATGGGTCAACTAAAACACCTGGAAAATCGCTCAGAACCCAATTTCATAGCCAAAGAAATCACTTAGGATTAATTCCTTTAAAAACTAAGCATAAGTTAGCTAGCGCTACGCTAGAGTTGTCACGCCCCAAACTCGGAAACTGGGCTCACAAAATTCCCGTTCGCCGAATCCGGCGCCGACAGCCTCCGTAGAACACCATTCTCGGCTCCTAGCTCCCATTTGCTAGGTTCCAATCCTGGGATGTTACGAGGAGGATTTTAAATATCAGTTTGATTCGTAATAAGCATAACCAAAGGCATAACTCACAAACAATAACTAAGAAATCCATTACATTTTCACTATGATCAAAAACTTTACAAGTACAATGAGCATAAAGGGAAATACAATGGTAAAGAATAAAAACTCAAAAAAACTCTGCAACGTGCTCCTGCCTCAGCGCTGCTGCGATCCAACGTCACCTGCACGCAACGGTCGTGCATAAGCTTGCAGAAAGCTTAGAGGGTGGTGAAAGTGTGTGCGCAAGGTAGTAATATGAACATGCAATGTCAGAGTAAGGTGGAATACACAGATGGAATCATAATATCATGAGCCGTACCACGGCTATGCAATGCAAGACATGAATGGTATCGGCCATCCCAAGGCCATGCGATGTGCAATGCAACTCAAGCATACAGATCCTCATCTATGTCCACACATCAATACAGCTCAAAATATGGAATATTACCGGGGTCTAGTACACTCTAAACTAGATTGTCGCTACATCGCGCGTAATAAGGTAACTGGAAGAGACCACACTATCTGTCTGCCAATATCGGGCGTGACTCGTCGATAGCGGACCCATTCCTCAAGCTGGTCAAACTCAGCCTAGCATTGCCCCCTACTCTCAGGCGGGTAAGGGTGCACCCCCTTCCAACTGACCACGACACAGTGGAGAGCGTAACCGTCTGGTAATCGGCACTCAACCCTCATCTACCCACTCGGTCTAGACGTTGGAGCAACCTCTTGGTACCATAAGGGTTTAGGGACTTTCACCCAGGGATATCTATAGTACCCCATGTGGAACAAGATTTTCGGTATCCAATCCTGCCAACCACGATGCGTCTGTGGAGGCTACGGCCCTGATGTCGCTAGGGCGTACAATACTCATGTCACACAAATGCGAAATGCATGATTCATGCTATCCAGTCATGCAACAAATCCTGCGCATATCGTGTGCTCATGTAGGGCAACACTGCCTAACCAGGAGCCCATAAACAACCTGCCCGAAGGCATATGTTATGATCAGTCAATCCTCATATCAAGCATACATATGATGCGTATGATCATGAGTGATGAAACTATACTAAACATGTTATAATAAAATGAACTATCTTACAATGCAGATGGACCTGGACGGCCTATACACAATAAGTACGGCCCAGTAATGGGCCCTAAGGAGAGTCGTAATGTGGACATCCAACCAACATTACACTCGCAATGTGGACGTCAAACCAACATTGCTCCCAAGGCACGATCTTCTTAAACATCGCTACGCAATCGGTATGGGATTACACATTGCAATGGACCTTAGGTTTATCCCATTGGGCTTTTCATATATATATCAAATGGCCATATCCTATGGGCCTTTTATTCATCAGATGGGCCACATAAATGGGCCACACCAATGGGTCTTATGTGCATTGCAATGGGTCAAACCCGTGGGCCTTGGATTGCATCAAATGAGCTTAGTCTCATGAGTCTAATATGAGACCAATGGGCCACACCAATTGGGCCCCCACATGTACATAAAAAGGGACTCAACCCATAGGCCTAACATGAGTCAAATGGGCCTAAACCCCTAGGCCTTAATCAAATAAAATGAGCCTAACTCATGGGTCTCAAATAAATTCAGTGGGCCTAATCCCATGGACCCTTTTATAATCAAATGGGTTTAGTCCCATGGGCCTTTCAATATATCAAATGGCCTACTTCCATGGGCTTTAAAATTTCAACAAAAAGGGTCCAATTACATGGGCCTTGGAATACATCAAAAGGGCCTAGTCCTATGGACTTGGAACATATCAAGTGGGCCTATACCCATAGGCCTTATGTGTTTCAAGTGGGCCTAACCCATAGGCCTTTTTCAATCCAAATGGGCCTAACCCATAGGCCTTAAATAAAGTAAATGGGCCTAACCCATAGGCCTTTTACAATTCAAATGGGCCTAGCCCATACATGAGTGGCCCACCCAATCAGCCACTCATGCCTTAAAATGGCTCCACCAAGCGAATGGACGGTCTGGATGCATCATAAGCATCAAGGAGGGCTCCACTATCGCTAGACAGGGGGGTGGCACATGCATCCAGGGGGGCCCCACCGTCCGCTGGACGGTGGAGGAAATACTACATCAAGGTGGGCGCCACCGTCCACTGGACGGTGGTCTTTAAAATATATACATCATTGTGGGTCCCATGTGGGACCCACTGTAATGTTTAAGTACCATCCGACCCGTTCATAAGGTCGCTCGGACTTGGATGAAGGGACAGCATAAATTTTAGCTTGATCCAATACATCTGTGGGCCCAAAAATGGTTTTCAAGGGTAGGGGTACAGTCCCACTGTTTCATGTGGTGTGGGCCACTGGAGTTTTGGATCTGGTCGAAATTTGGAGGGGGCCCACCTGATGATGGGACCCACCTCATGAACAGGTTGGATGACAAACAAACATTAAGGTGGGGCCCTAGACGCCACCTGCCTACACGCTGGCGCTACAGGCAGCACCTGTCAGATGCAAGGAGGCAAGGCCTCTTGTAAATTTTGGGAAAAACTGATCTTTTTGGGGTTTTTCGCACATGGGGCCCGCTGCACCAAAATCCGTCCCGGCCATTGCGTTCAACGGCTCGAGGCCGTCTAAATGAGTCTAGAGTTTAAATTTTTTTGATGCTTGGAAAGTAAAATAAAACAAGATAATGATCTTGAATGGTGAGAGTGCAACTCTCTAATGCTATGGCCCACCAGACCTTCCACCTAGCCCCATCACTTGGCTCAACGCCTAAAATGGGATGGGTAAGAGGATGGACGGCTTGGATTGTCTAAATGCAACACAGTGGGGCCTAAGCAAGTGGACCACCCAAAAGTTCTTTTTCTTCTTTCCCTTTTTCTCTTTTTTTTTTTTCCTTTGAAATGTCCAGCGTCCCAGACACTGGACAGTCTTAGTCCCTTAAAAGAAATGCAATGTGGTGGGGCATGATGGAGTGGGCCACCACGGATGAGTGATATGGGTACAAGGTATATGGTGGGCCCCACTTGAATATATCTTAAAAAAATAATGTCAAGGTGGGATCCATTCAAATGGGCCACACAATCATATAGCATAAAAATAAAATAAAATAAAATAAAATAAAATAAAAGAAATAAAAGAGAGAGAGAGAGAGATAGAGAGTGAGACACGCCTTGTGATGGAGGGCTCCGCCACTATAAGCGCCCCTTTGAATGAAATCATACAATAAACGGATCCCTTTGAACATGGGACCATCAAAATGTAAATCAACGGTGGAGATCCATTCCCCACCGATATGGACAGTCTAGATGACCTTTCCAAATGAAATAAACATCATGATGGGGTCCATGGAGAATGGCCCCATCATGGAATGATCATGATGATCCAAGTGGGCCATCGGCCACATTTTAGGGTCCCAAGTGAGATCCACACCATTGATCGGTGGGCCCCACTTGGCACATCATAAAAATAAGAAAAACTAAAATGATCTAGCACCCACCGTCCGATCTTCTTGCTCCTAGGAGTTCCTTGGCACCTTAGCTTGGTTTTCAACGGTTAAGATGAGGAATGGAGGGTTGAGATGGGAGATCTTAGGATGAAGAGGTGGGCCACATTTGGAGTTTAGGAAGAGAGGGAGAATTCCATACGTGGGATCTCTTTTGCTTTGGGATTTTGAAATGAGAAAGAGAGAAAGAGAGAGAGAGTTGTAAAGGGAGAGAGAGAGAGTGATGGATGGATGTGGTGAGTGATGGTTGTGTAAGAAAAGCTTGACTTTTGAGGCTTTTGTGTAAGAGAGGTATGGGTGGTGAAGACTTTTGTGGCTTTTTGTGTAAGAGAGGTATGAGTTTGGGAGACTTTTGTGGTTGCTTGGGAAAAGGAAATAAAGTGATGTGTACTTGACATGTGATGGCTTGATGGATTGATTGATTGATGGGATTGATGTGATTGATGTGATACATCGTAGAGATTCTCTTGGGTTTCACAACGCGCGGCGTTTTCTCGCACCGAACGTTGGCCCACATCTCTTGACCAGGATATTGCCTCGCCGCGCGAGTCGCGGTATCGGAACCGTAACGAAAGCCCGGTCGGTATGGTATTGGTTTCGGGTTGAGTCGACTCGGGTCGTCGGTATATGAATCAGGGTCGCGCGTCGATTATCGGTTAAGGGTCGAAGGTTGCAGAAATTCGACCGGTAAGACCGCGGAAGTCTACGGAAAGGTACGGACCAAGATACGGGTCTTACAAGAGTAGCTGGGAAATAGTCCCTGATCACTTTAAATACGTTCTAGAAGACCCAAAGCGATTAGAACCAATGACGCTATAATACTCTAAAACCTCGGATCAAACTCTAAACCGGTTTGTTCTCTGGACCTCTTTGAAACTTTGTATTTGATCTAGACCGCGTGTCGAAAGTCTGATACCTACAATCTTAGACCGTTAGAACCACCTTGTTGGACTTCACAATCATTTCGAAAATCAAGTCCAACTGACATTCGCAGGCTATTTCATTGGGCATGGACTGAAGAGAGTGAGAATAGGGTTAGATTTGGAATTTGAAATTCAAATCTGGCACACGACTTGACGCGTCAGTATTAAGCGTTCTGACCGTCAGAATTCAGCCAAATTACACCCTCGGATCAGGAAAATTTTCTATTTCATATCATGAGACTTGTAGACCTGATCTATGTGCGGTGACCGCTGAACTGAAACTGGAGTGCCACGTGCGATCTATGAACACTACTAGTCTGAAAACGGGATGAGAGAAACATCCGACGTGCATGAATTTAAGTCCGATCGCGTTCGGCCAGGGGACCACTAGAAATGGTCTTTTGGTTTGGAACAACCCCAATTTAGATATAACTCAAGTAAACTTTGTTCCCAAGCCTGTTTTGGGCATGTTTGGGCTTATAAAAGGGCTTGAAACCCTCACTCCTCTCTCCCATCCGAATTTGAAAAAAGCCCTAGGTTGAGAGAGAGAAAAGGTGAGAGATAGTGGGAGAGGATTTCCTGCTGCTTGTGCCACCTGTTGCACGTGATTAAGCCACACACGTCAATCACTTTGCCGGTGATTTCTCTACATTTCTAGGTAAGAAAATACCCTAAATAGTTACTGATTTGAGGTTCCTTAGTTTCCATGGCATGGTAGCTGATGGATCTTGTGTATTAGGTTGCCTATTCGCCGTAGACGAAGCGTAACGCTCCGTTCGAATTAATACACTTATAAGAGAAAAGGTACAGATTTTAGACGCTTTGATTGACTGTTTTCAACGCTTTCAACGTCGTTTAATAGTAGATTATCGACAGCAACATCGTTTGACATGTACAACATGCTGTCCGTTTCCTGTTTCGTAAGCAAACGAAGAATATGAGAATTAGGGCATTTTAGTCATTTGTAGGAAATACCGTTTTCATCCATATTTTGCTGATGTGATTGACATGGCTTCTTGTCGCATTAGGATACTAGGAATGCGTGCATAATTAGTTTGGCGAAGAGATTTGCCTAAATGCGCACTTTGAGTCGACATACTATATGTAGACTTAAGTGTGTAGTGTAAGTGTTTGTATAAATGCTTGTATTAGTATGTATTGAATTAAATGGTGTTATGAATTAGATTGAGATTGATTTCTCAATTAATATGCTGATGTAAATGATTTCCTACATGTTAGCTATATGCATGATTTCATTATATGTATGAAATGCAGGTGCTTGATGATTTACTTAAGTTGTATGTTATAACATGTGTTAACATACTCACATGGTTGTATTTCATTTCCAATACTCTTACATGATTGCTGATGTGAATTCATATATGTTTGGGACTATACCTAGTCCAGGCAGTCGACAACCGAACAAATTCGTGGTTGGCTTATCTTTGCCATGAACGACACGTCGATGAACGCGAGCCGTGTTTTAGAGTTGGCGGCAGTGGTTAGGCCACACGAGGTGTTTTACGCACTTCATGTCGTTCGACTTGAGATACGCTCGTGCTAGTCGAGCCCGTCAAGTAACCCGACTAGCCTTTGTATGTTCACCCTTTATGAGTCATAACTGCTTGAACCTAGGGTACTGAACTTACCATTGTAAACCCTGTTAACCATGGTACCTTGATCCACGAAGATTCATGAGATGGGCATGGTGGTATGGGACACCGTGGTCGAGCTGTCATCCTACACTGGGGCCACAAACCTCCCCGTAGTGACCAGTGAGCACCTATGATTCGTGATCAGATTATGGTGGTATGGGACACTATATTCTTGCTGTCAGCCTACACTGATCAGGCGACGAGTCCTTTATAGTGACCGCAAGCGTATTCTGAGTCTACCGGAGGCGACGACCCTTCCGTAGCAGTAAGAGTACAGTACGCCTATATTGATAAGGTGATGGGGGAGCGGTGCAACGAGTGCGAGAAACAGCCTTGGCAGCCCTTGCAGCGACCTACAAAATATACATCGTATGAGATTACTAGGAGTAACGACCCTAGACAGGATCTGTGTTGGGATTGATACAAGGAAAGTACCTTAGTTTCCCAATCATGCTGTTTGAATGGACTAATAACAACTCAGAAATTATATCACCATTACATTGCATGTGCCTGGAAGATGTGGAGCACTGTGGGACGATTGCATGTCACGGTCGTAAGATGGTACCGTATGAGGGAGATCGTCGGTGAGGGCATCCATCACGTCATGTCATATTGCATTAACAACAGTATTAGGAATGTTTGATTTACTACTTTACTATTATCGCATGATTATTTTGAGAACATGTTAATCCTTGCTCTATTTTTCCACTGAGTTAGCTACTCACTCCCACGTTATGGGATAGTGTTTCCGGACACCCACCAGTCCTTTTTTGTGATTGCAGATGATGGCGCTACTTGAGACGCGGAGCTGGACTTGTTAATGATGAGGAGGATCCCTCTTTAGGCGTGTTCTGTTTGACGGGATTATAGGGAGGTTGATTAGATACCTTGACACTTGTCATTTTATATTTTTAGAGCACTCATGTATATTCTTTTTATTTACTTTTGGAGTACACATGTATGTGTATAACTTGGTAACATGTTCACACTCTGGAGACATACAACAGTTTATATATGTTATACATACTATCACAGTCTTCCGCTTGTAAATTTAACCGTCTCTGGAGTATGATATGCTGTTCTGGCTTAATCTCACTCATGTTTAATACATTAACACAGACAACATTCAATCATACACATTTATATTGCATAAATAACATTTTGGAACTCGGGAGTTGGGTTTTTACTCGACCCCTGATTTTTGGGATGTTACAGTATACTTGCGAGTTTAAAATCATTTAAATCAGATTGGTTTAAATTAAAACATCAATTTTTTTACGTCGTTGCCGGAGTCTATTTTGGTCCAACTGAATTTAGGACTCTCTCTTATCATAATTCATAGCCTTAGGATTTTACTAACTTTAAGTTAAATTTTTTTCTCTTTAGAAACTAACATATTTTCTTTTTTGTAGGGTCCTGATTTGAATTTCTATTTTGGTAATCCCTTTTTAAAATTCTCTACTTTTTCTAATTTCTATTTTTTTAGGAATTTTCTAATTTTAGGTTTTCTTCTTAAAAATTTTCTAATTTCTAATTTTATATTTAGATTCTTCTTTCAATTAACTTTCTATTTTTTAGTTTTAGAAATTTTTCCCTTTTTAAAAACTAATTGTTTCTTAGGATTTTTTTTTTAGCATTATTTTAGAAATTTTAATTTATTTTTATTTTTATTTTTTTTTACAGAAATTGAAGAAGGAAGCTGTTAAATAAGATTGTCTTCAAAAGGAGAAGCTCTCAAATCTTTAGACATCCATCATCTCTTTTTTCGGGTTCTTTCTTCCAATTCTTGTTTACATAGCTTTCTCTTATTTTTAGAAATTAATTTTTAGTTCTAGTCCTATTTCTCTTAGGTTGCATCTTAGTTTAGTTTAGTTTTCTTTCCTACATTTCAGTTATTCAGTTTATGCTTGGACGTAGATCTTTGAACATAGAACTAGCACCTTTTGGTCCTGAAATAGAAAGAACCTTTCATAGAAGATTCAGAAACATCCTATTTGAAATGGTGGACGAGAATGGAATTAAAGCGCTTAGAGATTATTCAGCTCCTGTCCAATTTAATGTGCCTTCATGCATAGTATTTCCAGTCACCACGGCCGCACACTTTGAACTTAAACCAGGGGTCATACAATTGTTGCCTTCTTTCTATGGTTTAGACAAGGAGGATCCATATCATCATGTGAAGGAATTCTTAGACATTTGCTTGACCTTTAGGTTCCAAAACTTTTCAGACAATTCGATCCGTTTGTGCCTTTTTCCTTTCTCTTTGAAGGATAAGGCAAAAGCATGGTTGAATTCTCTAGGAGTTGGGTCTATCACAACATGGGACCAATTGTCTAAGAAGTTCTTAAACAAGTTCTTTCGCGTTTACAAAACTAATGCTCTCTGTAGAGAAATTACTAATTTCACACAAAAAGAGGGTGAACACTTTCATGAATGTTGGGAAAGATGGAAGGACTTACTTCTTAAATGTCTACACCATGGTTTTGAGAAGTGGGAACAAGTTCAATACTTCTATGACGGTTTGACACCCCAAAACCGTCGCATGGTTGATGCCACCAGTGGAGGGTTATTCATGACCAAAAGTGATGTCGAAGCATGAAATTTTTTTGAAACCTTATATGAAAATTTTCAGCAATGGGACTACTCAAATAGAGGTGAAAGAAGTCCCCAACTACCAAAGAAAAGTGGTATATATGAGATAGGAGTCACGCCAGATCTTTATGCCAAAATTTATAGCCTGACACAGAAAGTTGATGCTCTGATGTTGAATAATGGACCTCCACAAACAACTCAAATCAAGTCATGTGCCATATGTTCTAGTCCTGGCTATCCTATGCAGTCGTGTCCATCTGGTGTAGGATTCCTATAATTTCTCTCTGAACAAGTACATGCTATGAACACCTTTCAGAGACCTGGGAATGATCCTTACTCAAACACCTACAACCTAGGGTGGGCTAAACATCCAAATTTTTCTTGGGCAAAAGGACCACAACAAGGAGGACCATTTGGAAATCCTCCAGTGCAACCTCACCCTCAAGTTGGTAGTCAACAACCTCAGCAGTTTCCACAGTATCAACAAGTACCTCCATAATCTAGGAAACCATCTCTCGAGGATACACTCAATCTTTTTATGCAGAGTTCACTTCAATTTCAAAAAGACACCCAACAAAATTTCCTAGCTAACCAATAAAGCTTACATGCAAATGCGCAATCTATTGCCAAGCTAGAAGTACAGTTGGGTCAACTTGTTGCCACATTGAGTGAGTAAGAGAAGGGAAAGTTCCCTAGTTAACATGTGGCAAATCCAAAGGGATAGTATGAGATTGGCTCTAACTCAAACCAAGAATAGTATGAGTAAGCCAAATCAATCATTACCCTTAGGTCCGGTAAACAGATTGAGAACAGAGTAGAAATGCCTAGGGGAGAATCAAATTCCAAATCAAAAGATCAAAATGAAGTGGAGAGACATACTAGTGCATCCAAAGTCCAAAAGTACTCTGACCCTCCAGAAACCACTCCTGTGCCATCCTATGTGCCTAAAGCACCTTTTTCTCAACGTTTGGCACCAGTTAAGAAAGGAAACAACTTTAATGAGATATTGGAGATGTTTAAGCAAGTGCAAATTAACATTCCATTGCTTGATGCTATCAAGCAAGTCCCTGCTTACGCTAATTTTCTTAAAGATTTATGCACTCAGAAGCGTAAGATGCATGTTCATAAGAAGGTCTTCCTTACGGAGCAACTTAGCTCCATGATTCAACACAACACCCCTCCTAAATTTAGGGATCCAGGAGCTCCTACCATTTCTTGCATCATAAGAGATCATAAGGTTGAGAAGGCATTGCTTGATTTAGGGGTGAGGGTTAATTTATTGCCATATTCTGTGTATGCACAGCTAGGACTTGGTGAGATGAAATCAACTAAAATAAGAATACAACTAGCTGATAGATCTGTCAAGTTACCTCGTGATGTTATTGAGGACGTGCTAATTTAGGTTGATAAGTTTTATTTTCTAGTGGATTTCATCGTTCTAGATACTCAGCCTGTCCCGAATCCTACTAGTCAAATCGTGGTTATCTTGGGACGTCCATTCTTAGCCACATCGAATGCTATCATAAATTGCAAGAATGGAGTCATGAAGTTATCTTTTGGTAACATGAAGATTAAACTCAATGTTTTCAATGCTGGACAACAGCTGACAGACTCGGATGATATATTTGAAGTGAACATGATTAAGAGTCTAGTGCATGACTCTTTCCTTAAATCTTTCGAAGACGCACTTGAGACTTGTCTAGCACATTTTGGCACAAATTTTGACATAGAAAGCTTCATCCAAGAAGTTAATGCATTGCTTGACTCTAATCCTATAATGGATACTACAAAATGGAAAGCTAAAGTGGAACTTCTTTCACCATCTGAATCTAAACTGGTTCCGTCTATTGAGAAATCACCTGAACTTGACCTTAAACAATTACCTGAAACTCTCAAGTATGCATTTTTAGGTCCTTTTGAAACCCTGCTTGTTATCATAGCTTCTAACCTTGATAAGGAACAGAAGGGTAAGTTGCTTAAAGTTCTTAAAGAACATAAAGCAGCTATTAGGTGGACAATAGCGGACATAAAGGGAATAAGCCCCACTGTGTGTATGCATCATATCCATCTTGAAGAAAATGCTAAAACATCGCGTGAAATGCAAAGGAGGCTAAACCCTAACATGAAAGAGGTCGTTCGGGCGGAGGTGATTAAGTTGTTAGATGTTGGTATCATTTACCCCATTTCGGATAGCACCTGGGTCAGCCCAGTTCAAGTTGTTCCCAAAAAGTCAGGGATTATGGTGACGAAAAATGAGGATAATGAATTAGTGTCAATCCGCATGACTACGGGTTGACGAGTTTATATTGATTACCGTAAACTGAACTTGGTCATAAGGAAGGATCACTTTCCACTTCCTTTCATAGATCAGATGCTTGAGAGATTGGTGGGGCACAGTTACTATTGTTTCTTGGATGGTTATTCCGGGTATAACCAAATTCCCATTGCTCCCAAGGATCACAAGAAAACCAAATTTACATGTCCTTTTAGTACATATGCCTATCGACGTATGCCATTTGGATTGTGTAATGCGCCTGCTACTTTTCAACGATGCATGATGAGTATTTTTTCAGACATGGTTGAGTGTTTCCTCAAGATTTTCATCGAAGATTTTTCCATTTTTGGCTCTTCCTTTGATGAATGTTTATACCATCTATCTCTTGTCTTGGAAAGATGTAAAAAAATGAACCTGGAATTGAATCGGGAAAAGTGTCATTTTATGGTTCAAAGAGGGATTGTACTCGGACATGTTATTTCCAGTAAAGGTATTGAAGTTGATAAAGCCAAGATTGATTTAATTTCTAGTCTTCCTCCACCTAAAACGGTGAAGGAGATTAGATCATTCTTAAGGCATGCAGGATTCTACAGGAGATTCATTAAGGATTTTAGCAAAATTTCTCACCCTTTATGCAATTTATTAGCTAAAGATGTTGCATTTGTCCTTAATGATGATTGTCAGAAAGCCTTTGATAAGTTAAAGAATTTATTAACTTTTGTTCCAATCATCCAACCACCTAATTGGAGTTTACCTTTTGAGCTTATGTGTGATGCTTTTGATTATGCTGTTGGAGCCTTCTTAGGACAACGATTGAACAAAATGCCTCATGTCATTTATTATGCTAGTAGGACTCTAAATGATGCTCAACTGAACTACTCCACCACTGAAAAAGAGTTGTTGGCAGTGGTATTTGCTATAGATAAATTCAGGTCGTATCTTATAAGATCAAAGGTTATAATGTTCTCAGACCATGCAGCATTGAAATATCTTCTTTCTAAAAAAGATGTTAAACCTCAATTGATTCGTTGGATCCTCTTGCTACAAGAATTCGATATTGAAATTTGGGATAAAAAGGGGTTTGAAAATGTGGTAGCTGACCATTTGTCTAGACTTGTCTTAGAGTCCACGGTGCATCCTTTACTAATGAACGAGTCTTTCCCTGATGAACAGTTTTTAGCTATTTCTCAATTACCTTGGTATGCGGATATTGTAAATTATCTTGTTACAAGTCAAGTTCCTTCTCATTGGACTAAACAGGATAAATCCAAATTTCTTACTGAGGTTAAACATTTCTTTTGGGACGATCCATACTTATTCAAACTCTATCCTGACCAGGT
Organism: Magnolia kwangsiensis; assembly: GCA_037074715.1. NCBI lineage: Eukaryota > Viridiplantae > Streptophyta > Magnoliopsida > Magnoliales > Magnoliaceae > Magnolia > Magnolia kwangsiensis. The sequence continues at coordinate 31,915,908 of CM073586.1, read as the reverse complement.
CATTAGGAGATGTGTACCTGAGAGTGAGTTTCATAGTATAATCTCCTTTTGTCACGACCATGCATGTGGTGGTCATTTTAGTTCAAAGAAAATAGCTGTAAAAGTTTTACAAAGTGAATTTTATTGGCCTACAGTTTTTCGTGACACGCATGCCTTTTGTTCTACATGTGATCGATGCCAACGTACGGGTAATATTTCTTGCAGGAACATGATGCCACTTATCAATATTCTCATTATTGAGATTTTTTATGTTTGGGGTATTGATTTCATGGGTCCATTTCCCCTATCATTTGGTTATATGTATATCCTTGTGGCCGTCGACTATGTCTCTAAGTGGATTGAAGCAGTTCCATGTAAAACGAATGCTCACAAAGTTGTGATCCACTTCTTAAAAGAAAATATCTTTTCCCGTTTTAGTACTCCTCGATCAATCATAAGTGATGGGGTTACTCATTTTTGCAATAAGATTTAATCTCTTATTTGAATCTTTAATGAAGAAATATTCCATCACCCATAAAGTTGCAACTCCATACCATCCATAAACAAGTGGTTAAGTAGAGGTTTCGAATCGGGAGATTAAATAAATTTTAGAGAAAACAGTTCGCCCTGATCATAAGGATTGGTCACAACGTTTGAATGATGCTCTTTGGGCATATTGTACGGCGTTCAAAACCCCGATTGGAATGTCCCCTTATAGGCTTGTCTTTGGGAAAGCATGTCACTTACCTGTGGAACTAGAACATCATACTTATTGGGCCATCAAAACCTTTAATTTTGACTTAAACAAGGTTGGAATGCACCGTAAACTTCAACTCAATGAGTTAGAAGAAATTCGAAATGAGGCATATGAGAATGCAAAAATTTATAAAGACCGGACAAAATTTTTCCATGACCAATCAATTCTCCGCAGGACATTTGAACCGAACCAGAAAGTATTATTATATAATTCTAGGTTACGCCTCTTTCCTGGAAAACTGCGTTTGTGATGGTATGGTCCTTATCAGGTAGTAAAAGTATTCCCTCATGGAGCAGTTGAGATTAAAAATCTTAAGGACGAGAATATTTTCAAAGTAAATGGTCAACGGCTGAAACCTTATTTGGAGGATTTGGTTAATCAAGATGCTGAGGAAGTTAATTTGGAGGACCCAGGTTATCAATATTGATTAATTCATGGTCCATTCTTGTCTGGCTGAAGACGTTAAACTTAGCGCTCCTGGGAGGCAACCCAACTTTTCATTCTATTTAATTTTCCTAGTTAGTTAGTTCAATGTTTGTGGGTAATATTACTGCAAACCCTCACGAGACTACAACTCGTCAAATAGGGGCAACCTAGGGGTTTGAAGGCTTATTGCATACACTAAATGTAATCGAGAGCACCTGCGAAAGTGGTATAGATAGGATCTTCTTTTTATGATTTTAGTTTTATTATTTTACTTTTATTTATTTCTATCTTGTGTTGACTCGTTTTTACGTTGATATTTTTGGGAAAGCCTCTTGATTCTCCGTTCAGGTACTATCTTTCCATCACTCCTATTTTACTTTCATTGTCCCATATGCATTGCATGCTTATTTCTTTTACATTGAGGATAATGTAGATTTTAGGTTGGGGGTGGGGGATTAGGTAACCTAATCATTATTTTCTTGGTCTTGAGCAAAATCGATTGTGAAAATTTTTAAAATTTTCTGGAATTTCTTGTGAACTTGAAGTGATTTTAAGGATAGTTATGATTTTAAAATTACAAGATATAGAATGTTAGGAATTTATGCTTCTAAAATTTCGCCATATGTTAGATTTCACAGTTAAGTTTGAATTGTTAACCCATGATTAGAAGTTTTAAATATTGATTGAGTCATGATTTCGCATATCACATCTCGCTTACACATGAAGGTTCCGATTTGATATTGAATGATTAATTTGGTAATTACTAAGCATGAAAGGAACTAGCCTGAAAAAAATTTTAGCATCAGTTTATAAAAAAAAAAAATTGAAAGGGTGAGTCGCATAATCTTCACCATAGGTTTGCTCCCTATAGGTGTAGATTCGATTCCCAATGGTTGATATTTAGAAAAAGTTAGGCGACAAGTTTTCACCATAGGTTTTCTCTCTATGGGTGAGGATTTGATTCCCCTCCTTAGCGTTGCTATTCATAAAAATATCAAAGGCTGATAGAATGAAAAGTTAATCGGTAAGGCAAGTGTAGTTTTGGTTGTCATGAATTTCGTTGTTAATTACCAATGATAATATGAAATTGACAATTGGATCTCTTAATGATCGTAAGCCGAGATCGCACTATTCACTCATGGAACTCAATGTTTAGAATATTCTAATTAATGGATTAATAGTTTCAACTTGATTATGAAGTTTACCATGAGCGTGATTCCAGGAGAACATACTGATCCCATTCATGAACCTTAGAATTCTCACATCTCGACTATTTGTTCACAAGTCACTCGGGTTTACAGGAATTGTCCTTTTATTTTTTAAATTATTTTTCGCATGTTTCGCTCGGGACTAGCAAAATGCTGGTTGGGGGTTGTGATGAGGGTCGAATATTGCATATCAGACCCCAATTATTGCTTGATTTTACGTACATGATAATGCTTAATGTCGTATTTTAATTGTGTTTTTGTTACAGGACGTAATCAAGAGCGTGGACTGAAAAAGAGTATTAAAAGTGTGGATTTGACGCTCCAAAGTCATCAGAGCAGGGGACGGATTTCAGAGGAGCAAAATTGACGGATTTACATGCCAGGGATCCGAGAAAATCAAACCGTTCACATTAAAGAGGCCCGAAAATAGTCTAGAATGTAAGACCACAGGGTTCCCGCCGTCCATTCGACTCGAAACTCGATACATGTGATGGGGGCCATAAATTAACCGCACATATTAAATTTCAGCCATTGAAGATCTCGAGAAGTGGGCCAACAGACAAATCAGCCCATTAATCTCCAATTTGGGGCCCACTTGATCTTTGAAACTGTCTCAACTTTTGTCTCGACGGTTAAAATAGTTTGATAAAATGAATGGACGGAGAGGATTTCAGAAATATCCGTGGGATCCACACGTACATTGAATGTGTAAGGTGCACAAGTGCACTGGACGTGCACCAGAAATCCTAAAGTCGGTCAGCGTGGGCTGACCGACCCTTCTTCTCAAAAGCGTAAAAACGCAAACAACATCTTACGCACAGGTCCCTTTTTTTTTATTGTGGGCCCCACCCATCGTCCGTACTGGTGATCCACACCGTTCATTCACTCCCTGGAGCAGCCATAACCTACACCTAGCTGAGGGAATTTGAAGACATCATGAAGATTGGTTTTTAACCGTTCAAACACAGGTTGGACGGTAGAGCAAAAAACTTTGTGGACTGCATCAGTGGATACCCAAAACTATCCTTGTCCGATCGATTTTTCAAGAGCAATCCAATGGACGGACTGGATTTTGTAGATAGTATTAATGTGGGCCCCACCGAGCACCACAGCGTTAACAGGTGCAAAATCCCTATTTTAGCCCCGGACGTTGGCCATCTTTCTCGGTCGTAGCATGATCAAATGGTTGATCCAAGCCACCCATCATGTAAGCCATCAGAAACAGTCCTATGGGACGATGATTTTACAGACAACATGCAAGGAAAGAAGGAGTTTGGATACCTCGAATTTGGCTGCGTAAAGGAGTTACGCACTTTGTGCGTAAAGATTTTTTCCGCTGACTCTCAACCGACTCAGCCACTCTCAACCGACCTTTGATAGCTATAAAAGGAGACAGACGTCAGAAGCAAGGGGGGGAGCCAGGGAGCTAGAGGAAAGTTTGGAAAGAGAAGAAAGAGAAGAAAGAGGAGAGACACAGAGAGAGAGAGGAAGAAGGGAGATGTTTTCTTTTTTTATATATATTTATTTTTTTCCTTCTTTCCTAATCAAATTTATGGATTGCTAATCTTGTAGCTAGGGCTGAGATAAAGTCCCTAATTTGAATAATTCTTGTTATATGTTGAATTTATCTTAATCTGATTGATTTGTTTCTTTCTCTAGTGTGCTTAACCGTAATTTTCGTACTTCTCCATTCTATGAGCTCGACCAAAGTCTAATTATGGATGTTGTTTGGAATCTTAACTAGGTGCTTGTGTCTGACCATGAACAGGTTTCCTATAGAGGAAGAAATAGGAATCTACATCTCTCCATGCCTGACCATGGATGGAAAGATGTGATCCATATGCTTTAAAGGATTATACATTTTGTGTGCCCGATCAAGGACATGGGGTGTGCTTTGTTTATTAAATTTATATCAATCTGAATTAGGGTGAATCAACAAGTAAAATAAGGGTTAGGATAATTAGGGGTGGATTCAAAAGTCCTAGTCTTCTCCTCGATTGAATTTTTCACATTGTTCTCAGTTATTTTCCATAGATTTATACTAGTTTACTTAATAGTTTGTTAAACCATTCATTAGATTAGTTAAGAAGAGTCATAAATTTTGAATTGTGACAACCAGTTCTCGTGGGAATGATCTCGTAATACGTACCGTATCTACATCTGATTCGTATACTTACGAGTTTAAAATCATTTAAATCAGATTGGTTTAAATTAAAACATCAGTCAGCCACTACATTCTCTACTCGTTTTTTATCTTTTATTTTTAAATTAAATTCTTAGAATAGGATGATCCATCTTATCGGGAAGGGCTTACATCATTCTTAGAAAGAAGATACTTGAACGCCACATGATCTGTCTAAATGACGATCTTGGATCCGATCAAGTAGGACCTAAATTTGTCCAAAGAGAACACTACAGCTAAGAGTTCCTTTTTTGTAGTTGAGTAGTTCACTTGGGCTAGATTTAGAGTTCTACTTGTGTAATGAATCACGTGGGGCTTCTTTTATTTTCTCTGGCTTAGAACCGCCCTAAGAGTTTAGCTGTAAGACCCGTATCCTAGTCCGTATCGTTCCTTAGACTCCTTATCAAATTTCGGTGATCCGCAATCTGTAATCGGCATTTGCACGTGACCCTGAGTAACACCCTATCAACCCGAGTCAATTCGACCCAAAACTTATACCCTAGTAATTGCGCCGTCACTGCGGTTCCAATGCCGCATCCCATGCGCCGATGCGATACCTAGGCTAGGAGTTTTGGGCCTGTATTTATTTTGAGGAAAACATCGTGGGTTGCAAATTTTGAGATAATCTATACCAAACTTCACATTAATCAAGTCAAGTACCAGCCCATACCTAGCCATCCCTTTTTCACCAACAAGGCATGACACCCATTCCTCTCTCACCCAAAAGTCAACAAGCACCATGCCCTCTCATCCCATCACTCCATCCATCACCATTCCTCTCTCTCTCATTTTCTCAAGTCCATCTCCCAAGCAACTCCCAAGGAGAGGACGTCCAAGCTTCCCATGGAGAAGCTATGGTGTGGCCCACTTCCTACCCCCCTCAATCCTCACCATCCAAGCCTTATATTCTCATCATCCTCCATTAAAGAGGAAGCTTAGGAGCTTAGAAGATTAAGGAGCCTAGAAGATCCAACAGTGGGTGTTCATAACCTTAGATCTTAAGTTTGATGTAAGGCTCACTTGTGATGATACCCATCTTGATGTATGTTCATGGAGGAGCTCATAGTGGCAGAGCTCCTCCCATCTTCACTGTTTCTCTCTCTCTCTCTCTCTTTCTTTTTTTCTTGATGATGATCATGATGTGTGACCCACCTGATGTGCATGGCACATCCAAATTGTCTAGGGCCAACAGGCCCACCATGATGCATTCTTATCCATGTTGTCTGTCTAGTGAATGAGGCCCACATTGCTGCCCATTTTGGGCCAGCCAGGATAAAGGAAAACACCAATATCAACTTAATCCAAGGCTAGTGGGTCCCACATGAGTGGACCTGCCTTGATGTGTGATGGATCCACACCATCCAGACCTCGAACGGTGGGTCCCACGTAGCACAATTACTGCTGGGTTGAAGGGGGTCTGACGTGAGGTATGGTTTATATCCAATCGTCCATCCTGGGACTTGGGACCCCCCTCCTGCACGTGTGGCTCCACGTCCAGTTAGGACGTGGGACCCACCTTGAATGTATGTATTTCCCACACCTTCTAGATAAGGATGGTGTGGTCCACTGATATATGTGTTTCATCACGCCGTCCATCTATGGATACTGGTGTGGCCATGTGTGTGGGACCCACCGTGATTTATGTATTGTACCCTCCAGTCGTTCATTTGTGGATGCCCACCATGATATAAGCATTAGATCCACACCGTCCAGATTGGTCAGTGGGTCCCACAACAGACAATAACTATTGTACTAATGTCAGCAAAGTTCTATGGATCCCACCAGCAACTACAACTGCATTTGACATCAACAAGTTCTATGGGTCCCACCAGATATAGCTGTTGTATTGACGCAATAAGATCTGTGGGTCCCACCAGCCATTTAACTGTTGTTTTGACATCAGCAAGTTCTGTGGACCGGGTCATGAGGTATGTGTTATGTTGAACCATCCATCTTTGTGGCCCACGTGGGTTTTTGTAACATCCCAAAAATCGGGGGTCGAGCATAAACTCCACTCCCGAGTTACAAAACATCACTTATGTAACATTTTCAATGATGGATGAATGTCGGCTGTAATAATGCATAAAACATAAAGTGGATTAATCCAAAACAGCATATCATACTCCAGAGAGTTAAATTAACAAGCAGAAGAATGTGATAGATATATAAAATATATGAACTGTTGTAACTCTCTAGAGTGCGAACATGTTACCAGGTTAAACATATACATGTATACTCCAAAAATGATAAAAAAGAATACACATGGGTGCTCCAAAAATATAAAATGATAAGTGTCATAGTGTCTAATCAACCTCCCTATAATTCTGTCGATCAGAACACGGTCTACCTAGACCCACCTGATAATCGCCTATAGGAGAAATCCACCTCATCATCAAACAAGTCCGGATCCATTTCACAAGCAGCGCCATCATCTGAAACTAAAACAGAGACTGGTTGATGTGTACAACACCGTCCCGTAACGTGTGAGTGAGTGGCCAACTCAGTGGAATCATAGAACAAAGGTTAACATGTTATCAAATCAATCAAACGATAATGATAAAGCAAGCAAATCAAGTTGTACGACATGAAGTGCATAAGCACTTCGTGTGGCCTAACCACTGCTGACAAGCAACGCACGACTCGGGTTCGTCAACGCATCCTTCGTGGCGAATAGAATCCAACCACGAATTCAAATTGTTACCCACTTCCTGGACTAGAGTATAGCCCCAAGCACATATAATCTAAATCAGTAATCATATGAGATAGACAGAATTGAAATAACAAGTAATTCAAGCATGATAGCAACATGTTATAAGATACAACATAAACAATTTAACCATACACAAGCATTTCATATATATAAAGTACGTAATTCAAATATAACAAACGTGGAAGAAATCATATAAATCATCAAAATAGTTGAGAATCCTATCTCAACGCTAATCTACAACCTCATTTACTCAATACTTACTTATACAAACATTTATACAAACACTTAGTCTACACACATTAGCCTACATAGCATATGTTAGCCAAAATGTGTATCAGGGTGAATCTTTTCGCCAAACAGATCATACACGCATAACTAACATAGGTACATAACAAATACTCATGGCAATCATATCAACAAAATATGTACATATACAGTATTTCCTACAAATACCTAAAATATCCTAAATCTCATATTCTTCGTACGTATTCGAAATGAAAAACAGACAGCATGTTCTACATGTCAAACAACATCCTTGTCAACAATTTACCATTAAACGACATTGAAAGCTTTGAAAAATGACAACCTAAGAGTCTAAAATCCACACCTTAAACCAGAAATTGTGAAATGGAGTTGATTCAGAAGATAAGTCTTCGTCAACGGCTCAATGGCAACCTATACCATGAAATAGGTTAGCTACATCATCACTTATGCTATTTGGAACTCTAGAACAGGTTAGGATTATGATTTCTTATTTAAGAGCGGAGCTGGAAGCACCGGAATGGCGGTACAGAAGCGACGTTGAAGCACAAGGAGTAGCAGGGAAGAATCCATGGAAGAAAAACCCCATCTTATCCCCCACTCTCTCCCTCTTTCTCTCTCTCTTTTCTCTCTTCTCTCTCCTAGGGCTTAGGAAATTCGTATGGAATGAGAGAGTAAGGGTTTAAGCTGTTTTTATAAGTCCAAAAGTGATGAAAATAGACTTGGGGCCAAAGTATACTTATGTTATGTCCAAATACAGACTGTTCTGTCTCAACGGAGCACTTCTAGAGGTCCTCTTATCAAATTCGGTCGAACTTAAGCTCCCTGAAATTGGATCTAGGTCAGGCAGAGTTTTCAGTCTGATCAGAAATCCAGATCGACCGTGGCGGACCAGTTTCAGTTCAATGGCTACCGGTACTCGATCAGAGCTACAAGTACTATGACATGTAAGGGCCACCTATCCCGATCCGATGGTAAAATTTGATCGAATTCTGATGGTCAGAACGCTTAGAAAAAGGTGCGCAAGCGACACGTGCCAGATTTCATAAATTATATTTAATTTCTAACATTTCTCACACTTTTCACTCTGGGCTCAAGGAAATCATCGTGGGACATCATTTGGTCTTAATTTTCAAGGTGATTGTCAAGTTCAACTAGGCGGTCAGGATTATCTAAGTTTGGGATATTCGAACTTTCGATGTGTGGTCCAGATCCGATATAAAGTTTCCGAATGCTCCTGTGAGCAACCGGGTTTAGAGTTTGATCCTAGGTTTTAGGGTATTGTAGCGTCACCTATTCTATACGTTTTGGCTGTAGCAGATCGTATTGAAAGTAATTGGTGAGAATTTCATAGGTCATTTAGTGCAGCGCTAGTTAATTCTCGTTAGATTTCTAAAGGAAGTAGCCTTTATTGATTTTTGTTTGAGATGAGATTTAAAGGGTGGAGTGAGGGTGCTTGGAAACGGAAGAAGGAAGAGTTTGGAGGGGTGATTTTTGCCAAAAATCAGACGTTTGGGAGAGAAAGGAGAGATTAGAGGGTCACTTTGTGAAGGAAGTAGGTGATTGAGATGTTTGTAAGGGACGGCCCATGTACCAAGGGATTACCCTAACCCCCAAAGACCATCGGCCCGAAGGCCCGACCGAACCCAGTCCATTTACCGGTGAGGCCTTGCCGATCCGGCCAGGTCCTCGCTGACCACTGGGCCATCTGGCGAGGTCTCACCATCTGGGTGAGCTTCTCCTGTCCCCTGGGTCCCAAAAAGGTGTGGGGCCCACCCCGGGTCTTCCTAGATTAGCGTGGGTAGGCCCCTGACTCTATTTGAGGCATTTTCTGGGCCAATTTACAAACCGAAATGAGTTTATGTGACGTGTAGCATATGATTTTGGGGTAGGAGACGTTAATCTATCCAACTAACTCATTTATTTTGTTAGATTTCAAAAGGTTAAGGATAAAAACTCATTTTATCCATTTATTTACTATTTATGGTAAGTTTAATTTCGGTATTGTTCTTCCTCATTTAAACTGTAGGATTTATGTCTAATATGAAAGTACTTAGAGAAATTTGAAGAATGAGGTGGTGAAAGGTGAGATTTTTGAAGGAAATAGGTTGAAAAGCGATGTTTAGACTTTGGGATTGAGCTCTAAGAGTGATATGGTTGACCCATTGCCTAAGGACATCAAATTCCAGGTTGGCAAAAATTCGGGGTGTTACAATCCACCCCCATTAAAAATAATTTCATCCCCGAAATTGGCAAAGGGTAATGAGTAAAGATTTTATTATGCCTTTTGCCTAAACTATACTGATTCAAGTTTATATACATGGTGGGATTTATACATCTATACTAGTTTGGTGCATTTTTGTCTATCCTTCTTAAAATTACTCTTTATTCTTTGCTTATACCCTGATGGTTTGCTAAAATTTATTTCCTCATCTATTTAGAGTCTTGACGATGATTCCCAACTACTTAAGGGTAAGATATATATTCTCAGTGGTTGACCAGAACAGAGAGACGGTTATAGTGGGCTTGATCTAGATACATTGAACATCTACCTGACCAGGGTAGAAGGCTCATCGTATCCCTTCCTAGACCTGGTAGATCCTGGTCTTCTGCGCGGTCAAAGCAGTAAGTCCATTGGTAGTCTCACAGGATTGAGAAATGAGTCAAGCCGTGAATGCTTCGCCATTTTATATTTCAGTAACTCCGTATAATTCGATTATTCCAAAGCTTAAGGAATGCCCATCATTGAAAGGTTCCAATTTTCTGTTTATAAGGTTGCTCTTTGGGTCTTGGTCTAAGGGAGTCCTCGTCTGAATCTATGTCCAAGGTAGGGGTTAATATGCACCTTAATAGATTATCCTAAAAGGATTTCTAATCGTATAGAGTTGGCCAAGGCTTCTATTATATTCGTATTTACCTAGTAGATTTGTGGATACTCTGACCTCCGCTCGTTCCCATTGTTAAGCCTATGATTTAATATGTATGGGTTCAACACTTAAGCCCTAATTGTTTTCCTATAAAGACTTCAGTACTGACATTATAAGGAAGGTTCAAATCCTATTTACTGACCTAACCTTACGTATAACCTAAATCACTTTCTTTGATCCTGGCCCAGTGGGGAAAGGGCCAACCACGCTTCTGCTGCGCAGATCTAACTCAACTGTTGTATTAGCGGACCTTACTAGATTGGGCTCATAAGGTTCTACCCCCCTTAAAAATTTATTTCTACTCTCAAGGCTCAAGAATCTTTGTCCTGATCCGTATGTCGGAACAAGGTATAATTTAGGACCTATCCTTGACATGATATGGGATACAATCTCCCAATACGTTGGTCTTCCTTCGTTAATGATGCGTACTATGGCATTAGTACCTATAATTATAAAAAGGAGAAAAAAAGATGGGTGTTGTGGTTGATTCCATGGACGGGTGTGACTTGGTGGCAAGATGCCTAATTCTACCAAAGGACTCTTACTAGGGTCCTGACTTACCCTCTTTAATCATGTATAGTTTAATACTATAAGATAATCTACACATTATTAGTACGTAATGCATTTGGACACAAAATATGTTAACGGGCAAACTAACTTTCTAAGTCCATATGTAAGCCAGAAGGGTCTATGATTCAGGATCTAATTCCTAACTATCTGTTGCCTGAATTTGAATTTAATTGCACTTGAGCACTACATACATGTCCATACTAGCTAAGGAGGTCATAGGGTTCATGTTATTACTTTATCAAATCTCCTATACTGACAGATCATTCTAATTCTAATAGTACCAACTCTAGGTCCAAAACACCAAGGGCCTATGTGGCCAATGGTATTAAGTTGTATTAAATGGATTGCGTTGCTAATCCCACCTCGGGATTAGAAATGGTGTGTTTGGTAGGAGGGTGGGAAGAGATTAAAATCAATTACATAGACTTTGGAAAATGAGCCTTGCGTTAGAAAGAGTGAGATGGGATTTCCAAATCCCATGATAATGAATTTTCAAGGGAAATATGAAAGGAGAACCCGAGATTTACTTTTAATTACATGCATTCCAACCATGGCATTAGAAACCATGGGATACACCCAATTTAGGGACAATACATTACACATACATTTCTTATTACTTTTACATTTCCATCTGCCCTAATCTTACCTAATGCAGTTGGTCGAACGACTCTAAATGTCCCATCATTTGGAAGTTGTGCAGGTTTTGGGATACAAAAATGTGAGTTTTGTGCCCATACGAGAGGGTATAAGGAAGGTGAAGAGTTGTAAAGAATAGTGGTGGATAGGTGTAGGATGTAGAAGAAGATGAAAGCTTGAGTGAATAGAAGTGGGGATATGAGATCATTTTACATGGTCTCGGTTACGTATGGGGTGTTCTACGGTAGTTAATCTCACCAATCGGCGACACTTGGGATTCTAATGTGATTTTCAGATTCCATCGCCCCCTTTCTAAGTCAGAGTGCGTCAGTGTGCATTGTGTTACCATAACCCAGGTCCGGTTTAATCCAAATCAGGCTCTGATACCATCTGTAACATCCCAAAAATCGGGGGTCGAGCATAAACTCCACTCACGAGTTCCAGAACATCACTTATACAACAATTCCAATGATGGATGAATGTCGACTGTAATAATGCATAAAACATGAAGTGGATTAAGCCAAAACAACATATCATAATCCAGAGACAGTTAAATTAGCAAGCGAAAGAATGTGATAGATATATAAAATATATGAACTATTGTAAGTCTCCAGAGTGTGAACATGTTACCAGGTTAAACATATACATGTATACTCCAAAAATGATAAAAAAGAATATACATGGGTGCTCCAAAAATATAAAATGATAAGTGTCATGGCGTCTAATCAACCTCCCTGTAATTCCATCGATCAGAACACGGTCTACCTAGACCCGCTTGATAACTGCCTATAGAAGAAATCTTCCTCATCATCAAACAAGTCCAGCTCCGCTTCACAAGCAGCGCCATCATCTGAAACTAAAACAGGGACTGGTTGGTGTGTACAACACCGTCCCGTAACGTGGGAGTGAGTGGCCAACTCAATGGAATCATAGAGCAAAGGTTAACATGTTATCAAATCAATCAAACGATAATGATAAAGCAAGCAAATCAAACATTCCTAAATACTGTAATTAATGCAAGGATGAAATGACATGATGCATGCCCTCGCCAATATACTCCCTCATGCGACACCATCTTACGTCCGTGACATGCTTTCTTCCCTCAGTGCTCCACATCTTTCAGGCACATGCAGTGCGATATGAATATGATTACCAAGTTGTTATTAGTCCTTTTCATACAGCAGGATTGGGAAACTAGTGTACCTCCCTTATATCATTCCCAAACAAGGATCCTGTCTAGGGCCGTCACTCCTAGTAATCTCATACGATGATATATTTCTAGGTCGCTGCAAGGGCTGTCAGGGCTGTTGTACGCACTCGTTTCTCCGCTCCCCCATCACCTTATCAATACAGGCCTAGTTTGCACTCTTTTTGCTACGGAAGGGTCGTCGCCTCACATAGACTCAGAGTACGCTCGAGGTCACTACAAAGGGCTATCAGGGCTATTGCACGCACACGTTGCTCCGCTCCGCCATCACCTTATCAGTGTAGGCCGACAGCTCGAATATAGTGTCTCATACCACCATAATCAGCTGCCGAGTCTGGGTTGCTCACTGGTCACTACGGGGAGGTTTGTGGCCCCAGTGTAGGCCGACAGCTCGACCACGGTGTCCCATACCACCATGCCTGGCTCATGAGTCTTAGCGGATCAAGGTACCACGGTTATCAGGGTTTTCACTGGTAAGTTCAGTACCCTAGGTTCAAGTAGTTATGACCAATACACGGTGAACATACAATGGTCAGTCAGGTTACTTGACGAGTTCGACTAGTACGAGCGCCTGTCGAGTTGTATGACATGAAGTGCATAAGCACTTCGTGTGGCCTAAACACTGCCGACAAGCAACGCACTATTCGGGTTCGTCAACGCATCCTTCGTGGCGAATAGAATCCAACCATGAATTCAAATTGTTACCCACTTCCTGGACTAGAGTATAGCCCCAATCACATGTAATCTGAATCAATAATCATATGAGATAGACAGAATTGAAATAACAAGTAATTCAAGCATGATAGCAACATGTTATAAGATACAACATAAACAATTTAACCATACACAAGCATTTCATATATATAAAGTAATTAATTCAAATATAACAAACGTAGAAGAAATCATATACATCATCAAAATAGTTGAGAATCCTATCTCAACGCTAATCTACAACCTCATTTACTCAATACTTACTTATACAAACGTTTATACAAACACTTAGTCTACACACATTAGCCTACATAGCATATGTTAGCCAAAATGTGTATCAGGGTGAATCTTTTCGCCAAATAGATCATACACGAATAACTAACATAGGTACATGACAAATACTCATGGCAATCATATCAACAAAATACGTACATATACAGTATTTCCTACAAATACCTAAAATACCCTAAATCTCATATTCTTCATACGTATTCAAAATGAAAAATAGACAGCATGTTCTACATGTCAAACAACATCCTTGTCAATAATTTACCATTAAACGACATTGAAAGCTTTGAAAATTGACAACCTAAGAGTCTAAAATCCGCACCTTAAACCAGCAATTGTGAAACGAAGTTAATTCAGAAGATAAGTCTTCGTCAACGGCTCAACGGCAAACTATACCACGAAATAGGTTAGCTACATCATCACTTATGCTATTTGGAACTCTAGAACAGGTTAGGATTATGATTTCTTACCTAAGAGCGGAGCTGGAAGCACTAGAATGGCGGTATAGAAGCGGCATTGAAGCACAAGGAGTAGCAGGGAAGAATTCATGGAAGAAAAACCCCATCTTCTCCCCCACTTTCTCCCTCTTTCTCTCTCTCTTTTCTCTCTTCTCTCTCCTAGGGCTTAGGAAATTCGTATGGAATGAGAGAGTAAGGGTTTAAGTCATTTTTATAAGTCCAAAAGCGACGAAAATAGACTTGGGGCCAAAGTATACTTATGTTATGTCCAAATACAGACTGTTCCGTCTCAACGGAGCACTTTTGGAGTCTTCTTATCAAATGCGGTCGGACTTAAGCTCCCTGAAATTGGATCTAGGTTAGGCAGAGTTTTCAGTCTGATCGGAAATTCATATCGACCGTGGCGGACCAGTTTCAGTTCAATGGCTACCGGTACTCGATCAGAGCTACAAGTACTATGACATGTAAGGGCCACCTATCCCGATCCGATGGTAAAATTTGATCGAATTCTAACAGTCAGAACGCTTAGAAAAAGGTGCGCAAGCTACACGTGCCAGATTTCATAAATTATATTTAATTTCTAACATTTCTCACACTCTTCACTCTGGGCTCAAGGAAATCGTCGTGGGACATCATTTGATCTTGAGTTTTGAGGTGATTGTCAAGTCCAACTAGGCGGTCAGGATTGTTTAAGTTCGGGATAATCGAACTTCCGATGTGCGGTCCAGATCTGATATAAAGTTTCTGAATGCTCCTGTGAGCAACCGGGTTTAGAGTTTGATCCTAGGTTTTAGGGTATTGTAGCGTCACCTATTCTATACGTTTTGGCTCTAGCAGATCGTATTGAAAGTGATTGGTGAGAATTTCATAGGTCATCTAGTGCAGCGCTAGTTAATTCTCGTTAGATTTCTAAAGGAAGTAGCCTTTATTGATTTTTGTTTGAGATGAGATTTAAAGGGCGGAGTGAGGGTGCTTGGAAACGGAAGAAGGAAGAGTTTGGAGGGGTGGTTTTTGTCAAAAATCAGACGTTTGGGAGAGAAAGGAGAGATTGGAGGGTCACTTTGTGAAGGAAGTAGGTGATTGGGATATTTTTAAGGGATGACCCATGTACCAGGGGGTTACCCTAACCTCCAAATACCATCGCGCCCGAAGGCCCGACCGAACTCAGCCCGTTTACCAGCGAGGCCTCACCGATCTGGCAAGGTCCTCGTTGACCACTTGGCCATCTGGCGAGGTATCGCCATCTGGGTGAGGTTCTCCTATCCCTTAGGTCCCAAAAAGGTGTGGGGCCCACCTTGGGTCCTCCTAGATTAGCGTGGGTAGGCCCCCAACTCCATTTGAGGCATTTTTGGGGCCAATTTGTAAATCAAAATGAGTTTATGCGACGTGTAGTATATGATTTTGGGGTAGGAGACGGTAATCTATCCAACTAACCCATTTATTTTGTTAGATTTCAAAAGGTTAAGGGTCAAAACCCATTTTATCCATTTATTTACTATTTATGATAATTTTTAGTTTCGGTATTATTCTTCCTCATTTAAACTGTAGGATTTATGTCTAATACGAAAGTACTTGGAGAAATTTGAAGAATGAGGTGGTGAAAGATGAGATTTTTGAAGGAAATGGGTTGAAAAGCGATGTTTGGACTTTGGGATCGAGCTCTAAGAGTGATATGGTTGACCCATTGCCTAAGGACGTCAAATTTTAGGTTGGTAAAAATTTGGGGTGTTACAGTTTTATCTGCACCTTCCATTCATGGACCCCACCATGATTTATGTATTTATTCCACACCGTCTAGCTTGCTGGATGGTGCGACTAGTATGATGCATGTGTTGTATCCATGCTGTCCAATCATTGTAAAAATAATTTTTTATGGCATTGTAAGGAATGAGATAGATCTAAATTTGAAGTGGGACCCACCTCATGATGTATGGGTTTTATCCTCACCATCCATCTGGACGGTGGGATTTGCCACGTTGTTTGTGCTTTAGCTGCATCATTCGTCCAGCGATGGACCCCACTTTGATGAATGTGTTGTATATACGCTGTCCATCCATAGACCACACCTACTGGGTGTGCTTCAATCACGACATGCATCCATGAGAACCCTCCTTGATGCTTGTATGTCCACACTATTCATGTGCAGGGCCCACATGCTATGTGCATAGGGCCTACCTGTTGTATGTAGGGACCACTTGATGTATGTGAGGACATTATGGCCGTATGTGAAGCCCATTATGGCCATATGCGAGGCCCGTTGTTGTTTGAGTAATGAGACTCATTGTGATTTGTATGAGGACCATGAGATGTAGCCCACTTGATGTATATGAGGCCCATGTGATACGGCTCACTTGATGTGTATGAGGTCCATTTGATGAGGCCCAAGTGATGTATTTGTGACCTATTTGGTTAAGCCCAATATGATGCATTTGGGGCTCATTTGATGAGGCCTGATGTGATATATGTTGGCTCATATGTTAAGGCCCAATATGATGTATTTGCGGTCTATTTGATGAGACCTGATGTGATGTATATGAGGCCCATGAGTGAGGCCCAATGTGATGCATATGTGGCCCGTGAGTGAGGCCCATTGTGATGTGTATTAGGCCCTTGAGTGAGGCTCATGGTGATATATATTAGGTTCTTATGTGAGGACATGGGCCCACTATATGTTAGGCTCTACACGGGTCATTCCTTGAGAGCAATGTTGGTTAAATGTCCACATTGATGGGCAATTATGGTTAAATGTCCACACCGTGACCTTCTCTTAGGCCTTGTTAGGCCCATTCTCATTATTCTCTAAGTGGGTTAACCTAAATCTTTGAGTCCCATTGATGTTGCATGGTCCATCATCACCACAGACGGATGGCTTCATGCTACCGGATTTGGCATATCCATGGCCGATGAACGATCTTTATATTATGGTTTAGATCAATTTTTCATCTATGGACCCCACCTTGCATATAGGTCGATTATTAAGGTCAACTATCGATGCCGATTATCGAGGCCAATTATCGATGCTAGTTATCGATACCGATTATGAGTAGGTGACAACATAGCACTATGATACATGCCCATACACATCATCTGCATGTTTCTTATGAGATGTGGTTGACCATTATATATGTCATAGGGAGGATTATTATGGGACTCCCTGATACGAGGAGTTGCCCACATAAGTTCACGGTACGCATAGGATTACTGCATAACTGGATGGTATGACTCATGCATCTTGTATTTTGTGATATGACCACCATACGCCCTAGCGATATCAGGGTTGTGGCCTCCACAGATATGTCGTGGATGGCCAGATGGGACACCAAAAATGTTTGGTTCTATCATATGGACGCCATAGATGTCCCTTTGTAAAAATCTCTAAACCTTCGTGGCTAGGAGATGCCCCAACATCTAAACTGAGTAGATATATATGAGTGCATGAGGGCCTTATACTAGTAGGTCATGTCTCCCACTGTGTCGTAGTCAGTTGGGAGGGGTTGTGACCTTACCCGCCTAAGTGAGGGGAAATATGTAGGTTGAGTTTTACAAACTTGAGGAATGGGTCAGCTATCGATGAGCTGGTCTCGATATTAGCAGGCAAATAGTGAGGTCTCTTCCGCTTACGTAGCTGTGAGCTCGGATAGGAGCGGCAAGCTGACGTAGAGTGTAATGGACCCCGATGATGATCCTAGAGATGTACGGTACTGATATGTGGTCTTCTTGAGCAGGAGTTGCATACTCAGCATTATGCTCATTCATCACTATCCACTCGGGTTGGTGGTGCACAACTAAGTGTTATGTATACCTTCACAATGGCAAAGATTTCGGTTAGGGCGCACGACCAACCTGAGATCAGGAGTTTACTACATTGAGTCTATCTATCTAAATCTAAGTATGGGACTTGTTTGGATAGAAGTCCCTTATGATGGACCCCACAGCCTACGATATTACGTACTGTCATCTCGACTTCACACTCCATCTAGGTCATTTCATTCGCACCACATATTACATTGCATCCTCAGTATATGATATTTAGTTTACTATGTTTTCGCATAGGTCTGATATTGCATACTTGACACTTATCTCACGCACACACTTACACCACCCTTTAAGCTTTTTATAAGCTTATACACGATAGATGCGTGCAGGTGGCATTAGGTTACAGCGGCGATGAGCTTGGAGCATGCAGCAGTCTTCTGGGGCTTGATTTTTGATATATGTATATTTTCCTTTCAGCACTGTATTCAAATGTTTATATTAGTGGATATATGATGATGATATTACCTTTGTGATTTGGGTAAACTTGTGGTTATACTTATTACGAGATAAAGGTACATTTGAAAATCCTCCTTGTAGGATCCCAGGATCAAAATCTGGCGTTTGGGTGTTAAAAGCTGAGAATGGGGCACTATGGAGGTTGTGTAACGCCCTGACTTTTCAGGACCCGAGTACATGACTCGTTTCCCAAAAACCCGAGTGTAAACCTTAAAGGATGGTCAAAGTCAAGTATATATATTTTTTCTTTTATCTTTCATCAGAGTAAGAAGACGAGCGTAGAATGGACAAGTAAGCATAAAGAGAAATTTCAAATTTCATTTAGAATATACAAGTGAGTGCCCATAATGACTTATACAAACCAATGTCTCCAAAATTTACAAATTCAAGAATTTCATGATCCAATACATGAGAAATAATATAATGCAAGTAAATTAAAGCTGCAAGACCCCTCAGCTCCTCAAGGTAGATATAATCAGGAAATCCTGGCCCTTGAACCCGGTTCCTCATCAGTATGAATGTGAACATTATCAGGGCCACCTGTGCTACCTGTACGGTTATATATTTGATGGATGAGCAGCCAACTCAGTGTGAACTCCCCTCAAGATTATACACCGCCGCATTAGGTAAGAAATAGTATGAAATATCTAGACAATCAAAACAGAGTAAATGCAGTTTTATTAGATGCATGGATGCATGAATGCAATCATAGACCCGGGTAAAACATCCGAACGGTCTGTGCACAGGCAAAAACATCCGGACGGGCATGGGGTCATCACCCAGGGATGAGACTGGTCATAAGCGCAACACGCAGCGTAATCGCAGGGCAGAGTGATCCAAGTCATCATCACAAATTGATCGGCTGGTCATAAACGCAACACGCAGCGTAATCACAGGGCAGAGTGATCCAAGCCGTCGTAGTATGCTATGCATGCATGAATTGTCAGCCCATTATTAGTCCATTTACAATCAGCCAATTTAGATAAGCTCAAAGGTTACTACGAGGAGCACATGGCCCAGCGTAGGCCGACAACTCGGGCATAGGTCCCATACCACCATCCCCGGCTCATGAGACTACCACCTTAGGATGTTTAATGGAAACCCGTCGACTAGTTTCCAATCATATTACAGTATATGGAGCTTAGCCTCACATGGTTGTACAGTATAAAACATTCCACCCATATAGGGAAAATACTAGAATAAAGCCACATAGGGCGATATTAAAGCAGGCCACATAGGGCGATAACCATGCGATAAAAGACTATCCTTGAAAACCATTGAACACAACAACCCTAGATGGTAGGCCTGCATCAATGATCCATCTAGGGCACCGCTCAATAACCACCAAGTTAAAGGTCCATTATGAGTACAACTAGTCAAGTTACATCCCAAGTATGGGTGTACATTCATATGTGGAAATTTTCCACTAATGTACCAGTTTAAGTTCCATAAACAATCCACAAAAAAAGAAATCCACAAGTATGAGCAATTATGCAAGATAATCATAAAGCATGTAATACAACAATTCAACTTCCACCAGCTAACACATGTGATTATAAAGGGAGATATCAATTATGAATAAAAACTATAACTTAAGCTAATGAGAAGATGAAAAGCTCAAGGGGAAGAATCATCACCAGATACATTGTAGGGTGTCCTTTGGTGTGGGCTCTCTTGAGAAGCTAGAGTCTCTGCGTCACTTGAACAGATCCCTGGGGATATCCCTGGCATTAGCTGATAAAGTCTAAGATTCTATGATGCCATGGTTGGTCAAATGGCCCTAATCATGATGGTTTGGGCGCTTATTCGCGAGGAGTATAGGCCCGACAATACCAGTCCTACTATGTGGGCTCAATATACGATCTATTTAGTTGGTGGGGTCTATTACACAAACGGGTTAAATACGCATTTACATCATGGTGGGACCCCCATATGTGGCCCACCACCATATGGATGGTCAGCACACTACACCTATTACATATACATCATACAGTGTATCTGTGTATACATCATGTATTGCATCATATGGTTTATATGTATACATTATATGCATTATGTAGTATATCTATGTATACAACACGTGTATTTCATTTGCAACATACGGTACCTATATACATGCATCACACCAGCTCTTGGTGTATGGAGCGGATGTGTGTCCAGGCGCACCACATTTAGGCCTTGGACGGTGTGTATATACAACGTGCTTAAGAGTGGTTACATGTGTAGGCCTCACCATGCATATATTTATGAGGCATGTCTAACTATGGACACGCGCATTTCTTCATACATGTGATGTGGGTGTTGAATCTGAATGGTTCATGAGATGTGGAATCTGGAGAAACTTTAGGGGTTAAATTTCCACCCTAATCTAAGATTCCGGTGGGCCATAGCAAAGAAAAATGTAATTTCAAGGGCAGAAACTGTTTGCATTAACCATGGCCCTCTGAAGTTTCGGTTCAAAGTAAAATTTGGAACCAGGGGGTTTCCTGAGGTTCTGCTCCATGTGGACCCTTCAGATTCCCCAAAATCATCAGCTATGATGAGATCTCAAAAATTTGCGTTGGCAGATATATATTTTATTTTATATCTCTTTTTTTTTTAGTTTTTACTTTCTTTAAATCAAAACGTCCAGCACTGGACGGTCAGGACTCAATGTCCCTTGATGGAAGGTCCCCTATAGCCTAGTGTGACCCACTTGGCATCAGCGTGATGCCCACCAAGAGATGCAAGGTGCGGCCCACCTACAGTTTGGCGCAACCCACATTGCCGTTTGGAGTGGCACATTTTCACCATCAAAGAACGCCCTAACCATGGCCACCATTTAGACAGCTCGCCTAGCTCAAAATAGAGCTCGACAGCGGCCTATCCTCTACCTGATTAGATGGCCACCGTTTGGCCTGACCCCAGCTCCAAGGTACCGCCATCTGTGGGGCCTGTCTTCAGTCCAAACAGGGACCAAATTCACTGTTTTATCGGGCTGACTCACAGCCATTGATTGGCTGGTCTCCCGCCGAACCTGAGCCGGTTTTGAGCCTTTATAAAGAGCTCAAAATGGAGCTTCCGCTCCACCTTGTCCATGGCCTGACGCACGACCATTATTTGGCCGGGTTTTGGCCTGAAACAGGCGCTGTAGATGGGGTGGTTCTCAGCCCGGAACAGAGCCATGGATTGGCTCAGTTTCGATTTCAAACAGGGACCGAATAAAATGCCTTGATGTTGGCATGACTACAGCCAGTACATGGCTAGCTTTTAACCCATCTATGGCCACATTTAGGATTGGTGTTGGCTTGAGACCTGACCATTGTTTGGTCAGTCCCAGCACAAACAGAGGCTCGACAGCTTTCATTTCAACAATGGCTCTGATGGTCTGTTCTTCATCCGAAAGCATGGCCATTTCTTGGCTAGCTTTTGGCCTGATGCAGACATCCCTGAGGCCTCATTCTAGCCGAAATAGAATGAAGGAAATGGAAAGAGAAATGGTCACCTGAGGAGGGGGAAGCTGCTTTTTGTTTCTTTTTCTTCTCTTCTACTCTCTCTTTCTTCCGAATTTTCTAAGGCTCCAAGACCTATCTTATAGAGGGAGTGAGAGAGAGAGAGAGCAGCTGAGATTTCTCCGACAATGGACGGTTGAGATTCGTATTTGCAACAGTTGGTCAGGACGTGTCCGATCGAGGAGAGGACTTGCTGTACCTCGCATATGTGTTAAATAGAGAGAGAAAGGTGGGAGATTTGTATTCGCAACAGTCAGTCGGGATGTGTCCGATCAAGGAGAGGACTTGCTGCAGCTCGCACACGTGCTCGGTTAGAAATAGAAGAGAAAGGTGGGAAAAGGATATTTTAATCTCACTCAAGGGGTACTCGCTTGAGTCAGTCTGACCGAGCTAAAAGTTTTGGTGTTCCTAATGCATAAGCACCTTTAGTGCACATGCAATGTGTAGGGACCCACTGAAGTGTGAATAACCTAATCCACTCCGTCCATTTTCATTGGGAACCCTTCATAGGGACCCTGGCCCATTTCGGGTCATTGGTGAGCCCTAGGTGGGCCGTTACATACACCTTTGGGCCATCATAGGCCCCTATGACGTGATCCATCGATCGGGTGGGCCTGATAAACTTTTTTAATGGTTAGTATAGGGTATTAATCATGATGAATGTTCTCTTTGTTGCCAACAAATTCTCAAGTGTTAGTGACAAGTGTTTTGCACCAGTATTAACTAACATAATGGCTCCAAATTTTAGAGTGTTCGAGTAGTCTCACCTTCCTGGCTATCATAGGGCGTGTGCTGACTCTTTGAGACCCTGATGGATGGCTTCAATGTTGACCGGAATCCCCATCCTGTGTATGTGGAGTTCAAGCTTTTCTTTATTAACCTAATCTACTTTAGGTTAATGTGGTTTAAACGGTAACACCCGTGTACTGAAGGTACGGGGTGTTACAGGTTGTCGGCGCCAGATTCGACGATTGAGAATTCTATGAGCTTGGTTTCTAAGTTTGGTGCGTGACATAGTCAGACGTGTCGCACATAAGTTCAAAAGGAAGGCTCCAGACGGGTGGTTGCATGATAGGTGCAATGGTTAACATGCCTTTAATCTTAGTAAAAGCTTCTTGGCATTGCTCAGTCCACTCATATGGTGCATCATTTTGAAGTAGATTACATAGAGGACGAGAGAGGTGACTAAAGTCCTTTGTAAATCTTCGTAAAAGTCGGTGTGTCTTAGGAAGGAATGCATGTCTCGTATGTTCTTGAGTGGAGGTAGGTTAGAGATAAGATCAATTTTAGCCTTATCTACCTCAATTCCTTTGGACGAGATGATATGTCCAATGACAATTCCCTTACGAACCATGAAATGACACTTCTCCCAATTCAATACCAAATTATTTTCCTCACTTCACTTCAACACATTTTTTAAAATTTTAAAGCATTTACTGAAGGATGGACCAAAAATTGAGAAATCATCCATGAAGACCTCTAAATATTGTCCCACCATATCAGAAAAAATACTCATCATACATCGCTAAAAGGTGGCGGGAGCATTACATAGTCTAAACGGAATCCTTCGGTAAGCGAAGGTGCTAAAAGGACATGTGAACGTAGTCTTTTCTTGATCTTCAAGGGTTATCTCGATTTGATTGTAGCCCAAATATCCGTCAAGGAAATAGTAAGAAGAATGACCAGCTAGCCTTTCCAAAATTTAATTA